>CM059599.1:244897503-249787503 GCA_030412105.1 Cyclura pinguis | reverse complement strand
CTAATGCTGGCTGGATTTTGAGACTATCTGTTCAGCTAGAGGCTTGCCGAAGAATACAGTCTCTTCGTGAAAGTGACGCTCCCTCCCTCGCTAGTGATTCGCGGATTCCTTCCAAGCCCACCTGTTCATGTGTGAAAACGCGGTGGGCGCGCTTGTAGGCTTATATATCATTAGCCACCAGAAAGAAGAAGAGGGGTACAAGACGTTCTTGGAAATGGTCGAAGTGTTCGGCCAAAGCTCGATATTAAAATCAAGGCATTTTAGGGAGAAGGGAAATCATAGTGGGCACCAGCCAGGAAAAATGAAACATGTTTAAAACCTATTGATGTCAATGGCGGCCATTTAAACGTGTGGTCAAGGCTGCAAGTCCTTGGTTCCCTTCCTGGCGAACAGCTCCCTTTGAATTCAGCGGGAGTCATCTGAGGATGCTCAGGCAATTCTCTCGCTTTTAAACCAGTGAAAATCGCTCGGGCCTGTCTTGAGCCCACTGACTTTTCAAAAGCCAGCTCACTTGCCCAGGTTCCTCGATAGCCTTCTCTCAACCGCGGGTTCCTAGGTTTGTCTCTTGTTTAAATGGGGTTTACTCCCAGGTACGCCTGCCTAAACTCATAGCCTTCAGATTTAATCTTTTTCTCCTATCTGACTCAGATCAAAAATAAAACCCACAGATGAATGTGATGCGCTGGATCGGGAGAGGGATTTCAAAATTGGTTGCCAGTCGTCCTCGGAGACGGCTAGGGAAATAACGTCATCCCCGTTTATTTTGCTTCAAATATAGAAAAATATTTTATGACACCCTGAATGATTTCTTTTTAATATTTTTCCCTTTAGAGGGGAAAGTGGTAGGGAGAGGAAGGATTCCATTACAAGTCTCTAATATTATTTCCCAACGTTAAAAGTCACACAAACATAGGCGGAAGTCATCTCTCGGAGTTTGGAAAAGTTCTTTGTGGCGTTGATTTGAGATTTGCTTTTTGAGAATAATGGCTAAATGAAAAGTCTTGGGCGAGAAGGAAACGGGCACGAGAAACGCTGTTTAGAAAGGATGCGCCAAAGAAAGCGTAAATCTCTCTCTCTCTCTCTGAATTAGCCAGCCCCTCGGATAATCTATCTGCAAAGTTCCAATGCAGCTCATTGGTTGACGTCAGGGGCGTCACAGAATTCCCTGCTTCCTCATTGGCCCTTTCCACGTGCGGGCCACCCTCACGTGCTTCCGGTTGGAATGAAAAAAAAGTGTGGCTGAGCGATTTTTTTAGGGAGAGTTTGTTGCAAGATCGGAGCTGTCAGAGATTTTGCTTTTATTTATATATTTAAAGAAAAGCTGAGGAGGAGGGCGGGGTGGGTTGAGTGAAGGGAAGAGAAGAGAAGGTAGAAGCAAAATATGCACGTGCGAGTTGGCGATTAAAACCTCTGCTTGCGGTTGCTCCGTGGGCAAAGCTGAGCCTGACACCTGGGGAAACCCCCGAGCTGCTGCGTTTGGCGAAGGATGGGTAGATTGTGACCGAGACTTTGGGGAAGGGGGGCGGGGTTTGGGGGGCTGGTTTTGTTTTGGTCTTTCTTTTTTTTTCCCTCCCCTTTTTTTTTGGAAGGGGGGAGGCGATTGAGAGAGAGAGAGAGAGAGGGCGAGGGGGGAAATATAAGATAACTGCAAAAAAGGCGAATCCCTCCAAATGTCTGAGCCTTTGGATATCTCTCTCTAGATTCCGCTCCAAGCCAACAAGTGGATTTTATTTTGCAAGCGAGTTTTTTTCCCCTCCTGTCCCTCCTTCTCTGAAAATAAGAATATTAAGTTTATTTGGCGAGGGGTAAAAAAAAAAAAGAAGAAGAAGAAGAAGACGAAGAGACACACTATCCCACTACCGCCGGGAGAAGTGAGGTGAGGGACATCAACAAGGAGGGGGAGAAAAAGAGCGGGGCCAGCAAAGACGGCGCTTTCTCGCGGAGCTGGCGGCTGACTATGGAAGAGCAGGCGGACACTAAAAGCCAGCGAGAGCCTGCTCCAACCCCGGCCGGCAGCAACCACAGCAGCAACGGCGGCGCCGCCGCCGCCGCCGCCAGCACTCCCAGCAGCACCAGCAGCACCAGCAGCGATGGCGAAAGCGTCCCGGTCTCGCCCAGCAGTACGGCCAGCAGCCACCCTCCCTTGTCCCCCGCCGCGCCGTGCCTCGTCTCTCTGCCCCACCATCACCACCACCACCACCAGCAGCAGCATCACCCGCTTCACCAGCACCATCTCCAACCGCAGCAGCAGCGGCCGCCGCCGCCGCCGCCGCCGCCTCCTCAGCAGCAGCAGCAGCAGCAGCAGCAGCAGCAGCACCGCACCACCAACTTTTTCATCGACAACATCCTGAGGCCGGACTTTGGCTGCAAGAAGGAGCAGCAGCTCTTGATCCTCGCCGGGACTGCAGGGGGAGGAGGAGGAGGAGGAGGAGGTGGCGGCGGCGGCGGCCGGGACAGAGACCTAGATCGCGCGGCCAGCTCAGGTAGAGAAAATGTCAACCCTCTGCTGGGTTGCAGGCCCCCCAACCCGGCCTCCTCCTCCTCTTCCTCCTCCTCTTCCTCCTCCTCCTCTTCCTCCTCCGCGCTCCTCCTTGGCGCGGAGTCGCCCGGGACCCCGGAGACGGGCTCCTCCGCCACCACCGCCGTCACCTCCTCCGCGGCCTCCAAAGCGAGCCCTGCCGCCGCCGCCACCCCGGCAGCCGCGCTAGGGACGGCCAAGCCCCCTTCCTCTTCCTCCTCCTCCTCCTCCTCCACCTCCTCCTCCTCCTCCTCCTGCTCGGAAGGGAGTGGAACTAACCCGGCGAAGTATGGGGAGCACGCCAACCCCGCCATCCTCCTCATGGGCTCCAGTAATGGAGGACCTGTTGTTGCCAAGGGCGATTGTCAACAGCCGCTGGTTTGGCCGGCCTGGGTTTACTGCACTAGGTATTCAGACCGACCGTCCTCGGGTAAGAATTCCGCTTCCGTGCTTCCAGACCCTCGCCCTCCTTCCCGTCCCGCCGCTCCCGCTCGCTTCGCTCCCTCTCCTCCCCCCGTCCCCGCACGCGGTCTTCTGTATGGAATGCTTATATAATACACGATAGCGCTGGGCAGGGAACCGTCGCCCCGATCCCAGCGAAGCACCAGCCGCCCTCCTCCACCCACCTGCGATCCTGCCCCTTTGTTTGCTTAGAGCCAAACACTCTCCCCCGCCCCGGGATGAAAAATCAGGGGGACCTGCTGCCCAGAACTGGGGACGGGGGCTGGAATATTTTACCCTCGGGTAGGGCCCTGGGATGCTGCCTTGAGCAGGGGAGCCAAGAAGGGGAGGGAATGGTGTCTAATTTAACTTCGCTTCGGAGGGCTAAATTAGACGCTTTTCGAAGCCATTCCCCGTTCCCTTTCCAAAAAGCCGAGCTCAAAACGCCATCTCCTTTCCCAGGAAGCCCACCCACGACCTTGCAGGACTTCTGTTTAGGTTTTTAATATTTAGCTTTGGGAAAAAGAGCAAATAAACCACAAAAATATTGGCCAGCCTTCTCCGGCCAACGTGGAGAATCACAACCTTTCGAAGTTTGACCTGGCTGGAATGCGTCGAGGCCGGCCAGCCGGCCTCCTAGGTTAAATTCCTCGCCAAAGGCCCGGCTTTTTAGGGCAAGCAGCGACCTCGCACTAAACCGCTGGCCAGACTGTTGGAGTCAATGGAGTCTCTGCGGCTTTGCGGGCGAGGAAGGTGCTTAGGATCAGGGCGGTGAACGTCAGCGGTCTGGTGGGCCTTTGTTCCTTCTTAGTCCTTGAAAGGATGTGTGTGTGTGTGTGTGTGTGTGTGTTATTTTTCTCTTTAATTCTGGAGGAGGAAAACCAAAACCAAATTTCACTTTCTAAATATATATATTTAAATCGCCATAATTATTATTATTATTATCGTTAACGGAAAGGCTTTTGATTTCGCGGAGGGGGGTGAGTCGTGGTTTCCGCGTAGAGACGTTAGTTGCAGATAGAGGCGGATATTGTGATTGATTTTTAATATTTATCCTGAATATCGTGAAGTCCGGAGGAGCTGTGGAGTGGACAAGGCACGTGTTGCGCGCGCAAAAGAGGTGGTTTGGAAAGAAGGGGCCGAAAAACAGAAAGCGACGGGGGCTTGGATAGGGGTGCAAAAGACAGAAAGTGAGAGAAGGAGAAGAAGGGGAAAGGAAAGGACGCCTCTGAAAAGCCAACGGAGCCCTCTTCCTTTTCTTCTCGTTGTGGGGAATAAAAAACCCAGGCCTCGAGGCCTTGACCGCTTTCTCCTACGAGCCAGAGAGGATTCTCCTCGGCGTTGCATCCCACTTTTCCCTCCGTCCTGACGAGAGGGGCCGAGGGCCCTTTGCTCCATCCTCGGGCAGCGATTCCTCCAAATTCCGAAACCAGAGTCCTTTCTGGGCTACTACGGAGGCTCCCGGGCTCTCTCCCATGAGCCGCGGAAAAGCTCTAAAATCCTTCCCGCAAAGATGAGAGAGTGGTGCAGGGAGAAAGGAAAAGGGGGATCTTTCCCAGTCTTTTCTCGAAGCGTGGGGTGGCAGAGACAAGCGAGGAGGCCACCCGGGTCAGCGGCGCGGGCCGAAACGCCTGAGCACTCCGAAGGCCCCGGCTTGACGGAGGCCGCCGAGCGCGCCGCCTTTCCGCCAAAGGAGGCCAGAGAGCGAGGCCCCACGGCGAGGCGGCGGGCTGGGGGAGAGGGGAGGAGATGATGGATGAAGTGGGGCGGCGGCGGAGAGGTTTGTGCCCAGAGAGGAGTAGGTCCAAGGCGTCCCGGCCCGGTTTCTCTCCAGGTCGCCTGGGTCTTCCTCCCCCGATCCTCCTCCTCCTTCTCCTGCTGCTTCTCCGCCTCCGCCTCCGCCTCCGCCTCCTCCTCCTGCCGCGCCGTTCGGGGCGCTTTGGCGGAGCCCTTTTCGGCCGGCGATTGATCCGTGCGCCGCTATCAGCGCCCGCCATCTCGATCTCCGCCGCTATCGACACCTCCCCGCCGCCTGGAAAACTCCGAAAAGCCACTTTGATTGACTCGACGGCTTGATGGAGTGATTGAGCTGTCAGCGCGGCTCTCCCTGCCTTCCGCCCGCCGAAGCCCGCCTGGCTGGACCTGCCAGCGCCCCGCGGCCTTGCCAACCTGCGGGAACTGCTAGGGGTGTGGAGGCGCTTCTTTAAAAAAAGAATTAAAAATAAAAGAGACACACATACACCCCCGCCGCAACAAAGGCCGGGCTTTCCCTCCTGCGAAAGGCCCGGGAGTGCTGGGTTTTCCATCGTTTTCCAGCCTGGCCGACGCTCTCCTTTCTTAGCTCGTCCCCGCGGGGCTCTGCGAGGCCTGAATTGTCTCGGGCTGTAGGTCTCGTCCCAAGGAGAGCAGACCCCTTGAAGGGAGGCCAACACGTATGTAAATCCGAGGGATTCAGTGGGTCCACTCAACTGGAGACTGCCAATAGGATTCAGACTATAGCCTGAAAGTCAGGAGGGGGAGAGAAGAAAGAGATTGATATTCCCAGCATTCCCAGTGCCCGTCCCCCACAGGGGGACTGGGTCTGTTCTATTCCCTCAAAGGGAAGGAGACCCAAGGGGTCAGCGGCACTGCCAAGCCAGGGCAGGGAAGCGATTTTCTTACCAAACGGGGCGAGGGTGGGTGAGAGAACGAGGAAAGGCCTCTAGGAAATGTCGAACGAGCTCCCCCCATTTTTGTAACCGAGGAAGAAAGAAAAATAAGTCTGCGCTCGATTACAACCGGTATAGGCGCGGATGACGATTGAGAAAGGCACAGGTTTAAAGATTTCTTGTCGCCATCGTTTGTCTTGAAAGAAGCGCCACTCGCCTGCGAGTTCTGTCCGGGCCTGGCTGCCGAGAGGAAGGGACGGGGAGGCGCTCCTTCTCGTTCAAACGCCGGGGCTCCCTCCGAGCTGGGGAGGTTCGGAAAGAGGGGAAACCCGAAAGCAACGGGTATCCATTTCAGTTTCGTGATATTGTAAGTCTAACGCTCTTGTTAATTATTATTATTATTATTATTTAAACTGTTTTTAATGGCGGAACCTTTCTTCGAATGCTGGGAGCCTTTCAGGTTAGGAAACCTCCTTTACTGTATATATAGGGGGTTGTTTCTTTTTTTGGAAGGAGGAGAAATCCTACCCCCCCTCCCCAATTACATTTTTGTGAAACTAAAAGAGCAAAAACAAACAAACAAAACAACAAAAAAGCACAAGAAACCAAAAACACACCCCTCCCTCCGATCCGTGTTCCTATCCTAAAATCATTTGCAATATGTTTTTATAATTTTAAAATAATTTGTAATATGATTTTATCTACATATATGCATATTTACATCCCTGTTTGTCTCTGTCTCCGTCTCTATGTGTATATTTTCAGGACAAAAATGAAATATAAACACAGAGAAATATAGATAATGATAAACGGTGCTGTATTTGTGTATATCTTTCAGTATGTATACCTACTACAAATGATTTTTGATTATATATATACGTATAGGGGTGTGTGTGTAAAATTTCGATACCTCGCAGATAAGAAGAGCTTGAGTATGAATGAGTGTATTTGAACACGGACAGTTAAGCGAAGACTTTAAGAGATTTATTCCGTATCCAACGAGCAAGAGCGTTTGCTGCTAACAGCTTTGCGGATGACACCTTCATTGTCCAGTCTTTAGAAACGACCTATTAAAAAAAAAAAGAGTAACACCCGGAATGAACGAGTAGGAGGCCCGTAGCATAATGTCCCGTCGTACAGGGGGTCCCATAAAGACTCTCCAGACAGGTTTTGGCTCAAGTACGGCGGAGACGCGTTATTGTTAACCTGCTAGCAGGGCTGTTAAATAGAAGGGTGTGGATTTTTAGCGAGAAGCCAGGCTGCCGGTAGGTCTGCCTCTGCGTATATATACTTGATCCCGAAGTAAGTCTCAGGAAAAGGGAAATCTCCGGGCCGGGAGGATGGATATTTTTGAACGGAAGACTATCCGAAGGCCCAAGTCTTTCCGAACCAAGATGGCTCCCTTCGCAGCCTTGCTTCTTGCAGGTCGAAGAGGTGTCTTGGCGGCCTTTCCCTCAAATTGCGGCCCCGCGACTCCAACGGTCTCGCGTGGGGTAGAAAAGGAGACGCGTGGCTGCACTTCCTGGCGCGCGTCTCTGTGTTAGAGGAAGGGGACGCTTTCTGAAGGGACGAGGCCCAGACTGAGGTGACCTTAGGGCGCGAAGACCCCTTAGGGCGCGAAGACCCCCTCCTCTCGCTTAGGAGGAGGCAGTAATCGGGCAGAGGGAGTTGAGAGTAGCTTTGGTAGGTGTCACTGAGCAAGAGATGTATGATTTTACCCGTTGAGAACCGCTTCAAATCCCTCTTTATAAACTGAAGACTGATTAAACTTCGCTCCTTATCTTTGCCGATCTTGTTTTTAATTAAAGCGTGAGAGGGTGGTGTAGAGATGAAAAATAGAATACAAGGCAACCTCCTTCTTCCCCTCCAGCCTTATGAAGGGGACAGCTTGGCTCGGGAAGTCTCTCTGGATCGAAAACTGACTTTCAAAACAGGTTTGGTTAACGATGCTAGAAAGACCCCGAGGCACCGGGGTAGGGGGGGGGGAGGAGGGTGTGGAATAACTTACTCTTGGTGTATACTCGTGGTAGGGTTAGGATCTGCCCTTTCCCAACCCCCTGCAAGAAAAAAAAAAAAAACACTCCGTAGATCACTTGCCCGTCCTAAGTTGAGATTGACTTTTAATTATTGTATGTTTGCATCTCTGTATATTATCTTAAAAATGGAGCGGGCACTTCTTGCTGCATCTTTCCAAAACAGGGCTTCTGTAGAGGGCTTGGGCAGGGGAATGACGTCGAGGAAGGTTTCCTGTGGTGCCCTCTAACCCCGTTCCGTTAACTCTTGCTGCGCTGGAAAGCCTGCTGCCTCCGACGGGGAGGGGCTCTTCGATAAAGCGAGGTACAGCCCTGCACGCCCCTTTACCCACCGGACAGGGCCCTTACACGTTCCCTTACACACGTTCCCTTACACGTAAGCGTTCCCTTACACACCAGCAGCTGGCGAGGGAAAAAAAATCTGGCCTTTAACAGCAAAAAACAAAACGACCTAACCCAAAATAAAATTCCCCTTGAATGGCCAAACGAAGCAGTCGGGCACCCCAGCCCACCCCCCAGCCCCACTTTAAAGAGAGTTCGGTGTCAGTTAAGCAGCTTTGCCTTTAAGAGAGAAGAGAGCGGGGGTCTATCAGGGGGAAGAACGTGATGGCCCCTCCACAGATAACTCAGCCGGCTTGTGTGAGGGTGTGTTACCCAGTGCTTCTAATCTGCTAAATCTCTGGGAGCTGCGCTATCTGGCAATCAATCTATTTATCAAGTTCTCGGTGTATTGTACGGAAAACAAACAGGAACTGTTATGTCATAAGGACTGAGCTTGGTGGCGACGGGAAAAACCCGCAGTTGAACTCTTTCGAGTAAGTGCAGCCTGTTGGGAGAAAAGTTTTCCTCGGTTTAACCTTTTTTTTTTAATTATTCCTTTCTTTCTTTTTTTCCCCCTCCTCCTCACTCTTCTTCCTCCCTGTTTTCTCTCCTTCGCTCCATCCTTCCTTCCTTGCCTTCTTTTTCTGGCGGGACACGACCGTCAGGGAAAGAAAAGCTGGCGGCGCTAGGGCGGGATGCCTGCCTGTTGGAGATCTCTGAGGCCTAGAGGCCTCTTGGGGCCGCGGTCAACCCGTGTGTGTGTGTGTGTGTGTGTGTGTGTGTGTGTGTGAGAGAGAGAGAGAGAGAGAGAGAGAGAGAGAAGGGGGGGCTTAGTCGGGAAACGCGTGTACCTTGAAACAGCGGGGTTGGACTGGAAAAGAGAGAGATCCAAAAAGCAGATCAATTTATTTGCAACTCTGTCCTCCTCTCCCCATCCATTTTAGGGTTGCCATATGGCCCACTTTGGAAAGGGGGCGTCCCCGTGCATTTGAAACAAGGGTCCCCTGTATCCCTGACCAGCCACCCTGCACGAAACAGCAGCAGCCGGTCTTCGTGCCCGTCCTCCGCAGCTGCGCCTGGGCGGATTTTTTGTTTTTGGTTTTTTGTTTTGGTGGGTGGGTGAGAGAGGCTTCCGACCTAGCCACGCTGTCCTCCCTCTCCTCCCCCGGCCTTACCTCCCCCTTCCCCGCGTTGTGTGCGCGCGCGGGGGCGTTGTGCCTGTGCGTGTGTGTGTGTTCTCCCTCCGCACCGTCCCCCCGACTCATTCTCTCTGCCTGCAGGTCCCCGCACGCGGAAGCTGAAGAAAAAGAAGAACGAGAAGGAGGACAAGAGGCCTCGGACGGCGTTCACGGCGGAGCAGCTCCAGAGACTCAAGGCGGAGTTCCAGGCGAACCGCTACATCACCGAGCAGCGGCGGCAGACCTTGGCCCAGGAGCTGAGTCTCAACGAGTCCCAGATCAAGATCTGGTTCCAGAACAAGCGCGCCAAGATCAAGAAAGCCACGGGCATCAAGAACGGCCTGGCCCTCCACCTCATGGCCCAGGGACTCTACAACCATTCCACCACCACTGTGCAAGACAAAGAAGACAGCGAATGAGCCGGGGGGGGGGGGAGACTTGGCGGGTTGTTGTTTTGTTTTATTTTTTTGTTTTGTTTTTTAAAAAGAAATTATTTTATTCTTAATATTATTATTAATTATTATTATTATTAATTATTATTATTATTATGGACCTGGTCTCCAGGGAAGACAAAGAATAATCATACAAACAAAAAGACGTATTGAGAGAGGACGATTTGGAACAGCCAACAAAGGCCGTCTTGACTGCAGTGACACGTTGGAGGGGGACTCAGGAGGGTGTTATTTAAAAAAAAAAACGAGAGAGAAAAAAATCAGATTTCTTGTCTGTTCATAGTTATAAGGATTCCGATTAAAAACAAGAACGAACCGAAAACGTACAAAAATGATCTATATAGCCAAACATCGTATGATCTTGTATATATTTAATTTCAGGTAAGGAAACAAAAAAATTAATAAGGATAATGTGTATCGTTTTCCCCCTATTCGCTCAACGGTTGAGCTCCCCCAGTCCATCTCATCCCACTCTGGCCTTGATCCCCCCCCGCTTATTTTCTTAATTCTTCATCCCTCCCTTCCACCCCCAGGCCCTCGACCACCTCGGGGCTGGAAGGTTTGTCCGGATCCCGCCGCCGTTCCTTTCCACGCTCCTCCCCGCCTTCCTGTGTGTGCCTTCACCTCTCTTGATTTGGTGTGTGCGTGTTTCGGCGTGGGCGCCAGGGCGTGCGTGCGTGCGTGTTTGCTTAATCTCTTCTTCTCCCCCTTTCCCGAGTCAATAATCACCGGATGATCCACAGACTGCGAGACTGAACCCCTTGCTGCAAGCCAAAGATTTTTTTCTTATGTTCAGAAACCTGTAGTCTGAAATAAAGTGTAGATTGTGTCCAGGAGACCTGTGGATGCTGGAATTCTTCCTTCCCCATCCCCTTTAATGTATGATTATTTTTTTAAAGACCCTTCCAAGTCTCTATTTTTTCCTTAACTATAAAATTTTCTTCCTTTAAAAAAATCTAGTTTTTTTAAAATATTACTTTCCTTCAGTGATTCGATTTCATTTCTCCCTCTTTCTTGATCATTCTAAAACAGGATGGGGGGAGGAGGAATTGTAGCCCCGAACTGGGTTTAATTTCGGCTTTTTAGTAGCCCAAACCTGTGCAGGTTTACTCCGAAGCAAGTCTCGCGGAATGCAATGAGAAACTGGTTTAAAAGAAAAATTCCATTCTCTTTCCTTTTGAAAACTAGGGACCTTCAGTCCCCGCCTCCCAGCCTGTTCCCGGGGGACTGACTTAGTGGGTCCCAACTAACTTAAGCAGCAGAGTGGCGCTGTGGTGTGTGAGAAGAGAAACGAGGAGGTCCAAGATTTTAAGGTAGATCTGTGTAGGTTCCTGCAATGTAGTAATGTTTCTCTCTCTCTCAATCCACACACACACACACACACGCACGCAAAATGGATGGCGGCTAATAATGTCGAGAAAATTTTTCTGGCTCCTTCGAGTTCCAGGATGGGTTGGAAAGAAATTTGTCTGACAGTTCCCTGCCTCGCATCCAAGATCATATTGAATTTCTACGGAGGCGCCTTTTCGCGCCAGGAAGAGCAACAGAAGGGAGGGAGGGAGGGAGGGAGAAGGAGAGAGAGAGGGAGGGAGAGAGAAAGAAAGAGAGGATGATCAGTACTTCGCAGACGGTTGCTTAGCAGCACGGCATAATAAATGGAGAGAGGGCGGTGTCTTCCCTCTTTATCCTTCTCCCAGCAGCCACCGCCGCTTATTATTATTATTATTACTATTACTACTACTACCATCATCATCATCATCATCATCATCATCATCATCATCATCATCATCATGTTGGTCAAGTAAATGTTCATAGAAGGCATTCTTGGCCTTCCTCTTCACCTCCCCCAGGGGTCATCCCGCTTCTTCTTCCCAAACTCCAGTTGAAGCAAACCAGAGATTTCTGCTAGGCCCGGAGAGGCAGGCCCTTGAATGAACGAACAAGCAGGTGGATGAATACCCTGGCTTTCTGACAGACCAGGGTTATTAAGAACGAACCCTCTTTTTAAGAAAATTGCTGGGACACTCCGAGATCGGGGGAGTTTAGTACTAATTTTGTCTTCTGGTGAGATGTCCATGAAATTGGCCAGTATCTTACGACTATTGGGGAGGGAGGGGGGGAGAGACCTCCCTCCCTCTCTCCTTCCCGAGAAGATGGATCCCAACCATCTAGGGACAGCAGTGCCATCCCAAAGACAGTTACTCAGGGGGAGACCCCGTGCTGTCCATGGACCCAGGTTCACTCCTTGGTTTCTCCTGGTAGACTTGGCAAAGTTCTCCTGAGAGCCCCTGCCAAGCAGTGTTAGTGATAGGGAACTAGGTGGACCGAGGACGGTAGGCTTGCTAGAAAGCAACTTCCTATGGCTCGTTAGCTCCAAAGCATCTGTCCTGGGAAGGGTTTCGGCACCCGGTTCAAAAGGGAGACCCTCCTTTTAGCAGGGATCTGCTTCAGAAAATATGGTTAGGATCGTTAGTGGTAGTAATAATAATGATAATGATGATGATGTGGTGGTAGTAGCAAAATTCACTCAGTAATAAAATAGTAGTAAAATAGCAAAATTCACTCTGCTTCTCTTCCGCTTTGAATTTATTCATTTTTTCATATACATATTACAAATCTGACCTAGGTACAACTAGTGATTAAAGCTATCTCCCCCCACTTTTAAAAAAGGGGCATATTTCTTTTGTCTCACCTTCTGCTACAAATCTTCAGGATACCCCTGAATTATGAATCAGGTTTGGGTAACTCAGAAAAGTACAAGAAAGTAACTTTTTGGGGAGGGGAGAGGGCACAGTCCAGGGATGGAATGGGATGGGATGGCTTTCACGGAGACAGTTCGGCCTCTGCTTAAAGTGCTCTCATTGGACTTATTATTATTATTATTATTATCATCATCATCATCATCATCATCTCTGTTTATATCCTGAGGTTCCTCCTCCAAGATTGGGACTGAAGGCGGCTTACAAATTAATATGGTTCCAGTATGAACATAAGCAATACTTTCAAAGTGGTCAGAGCTCTGCAGGGCGGTCGAATTTTTATTTAATGGCGGTGTCCAGAGCGAACAAAAGATTTCGGGCAGGGAAAGTTGGAAGAAAACCAGCTTAGGTAGGACCACCAGCTTCCTGCCTTTCAGGAAGATCATATAGCCTACCATGGATTTCTTAGCAACGGAGGGTTGTGAGCCTCTTACTCGCAAGCAGCCCTACTGAGGAGAGTGGAATCGGCTCTACAGGGAAGATGTTTAGATGGAATCCTGGCGCTGGCGAACTTTCCCAGGAGTATTTCCCTTTGACATGTATAGCCGAAGGTTTCCTGAAGGTAGGGACAGAGTGCCATGACTAATATGGAGAGGAGAAGAAAAAGGTCTCTCTCACTTTATGTTTTAGGATGAAACCCCTTAAGTCATCGCTAGTCCGAAGCACAGAGACATAAAACCTCCACGCCACGGTTGGGTTAACTTGCTATGGTACACCGGGCGCGAAAAATTGGGACCTCCAGTACTAAACACACCTTTCAGTTAAGCATTGAAGGTTGATCGAATCTGTTTCCAAGAGAAGGGATGCCATCCTAAATAAACTGTTAGACTCAGCGCCCTGGAACTTGCTCCCGAGGATACGTGTAAGAGGATCAAGGCCGCACAGGCGCTTAGGACCGCGTGGTTAGAACTGTCAGAGACGCTGCAGTATTTTCAGCCAAACGAGCCCTTTAAAAACAGGCCACGCTAGATTGAGGAGCTTCAGGCTTCCAGAATTTGACGCGATTTACCCTAGTCGCCAGAGTTTCGATATCGTCAATTACGGGCTCAGTAGCAGTGGCCCTAACGCCTTCGCCTGTCAATAGCAAAAACAGTGTGGTCATTTGACAACGGGTGAACGTTTATTCTATCTCCCTTCCCGTCCTCCCTAGAAACTTAGGGTTCTCTTCCATGACTCCACTCTGTCGTTTGATCGGGACAACTGCTCTCTTAGGTAGATTGGGCTGAGAGACTGTGATTGGGTAGAAGTAGTCAGACAGTGAGCTTCATGGCCGGGAAATTTGAACTCAGCTATGCATCAGCGTGGCGTAGTGGTCTGAGCATTGGGCTACGACCCTGAAGACCAGAGTTCGATTCCACGCTGGGCCATGGAAAGCCACTGGATGACCTTGGGCACGTCACACACTCCCAGCTCCAGAAAACCCTGTGATGCGTTTGCCTTAGAGTCGCTAGAAGTCGGAAAGGACTTGAAGGCACACAACAACAATATCCAATTTAAGTCCATCACTGTTTTCAGCAGCCCATCAAATCTCTGTGAACCTGTGTTTGTCAGAAAAGAATCAGAAATTTCGAATCAAAGCGTGGTGCCCGGATCTCTTTTTCCTTAGTTAATACTTATTCACTAAATAAATTTAAGTTTAATTTCCTTATTAAACACGTGCGGCTCTATTGCGCTAGAACTAAAAATTGGGTTTTCTAATCTCTTTCAAACAAATCCCAGAATCTTCGCATCTAGGCGTGCACAAAGATACAAACAGAAACGTAGATATGTCTCGCCCCCTTACTCGCCTTTTGTTTCAAGACACCTTTGCATGGATTTGATCCCAATAATTTCTATGGCATTTATTTCCGAAGAGGGTTGCAATCTTATACATGACGCCCACAGCTCGAGGCCACCCAACAGACAGCAACCTACTCCTCAGTAGACGTCTGTACGACTGTAGAACCCCTGAGCAATCCCACACGTCTTACTAGGGTACTTCTTACAGAATCAGAGTAGACAGGTTCAGCTAATGGCGGTTGGGCTGCCGTCCTATGCTTATTTGTTGTTGATGTGGACTTTCAAATACTTTCCGACTTACTGGCGACCTATCACGGGGTTTTCTGGGGCTGAGAGTGTGTGACCCGCCCAAGGTCACCCAGCGAGTTTCCGTGGCCAAGCGGGAGATCGAACCCGGATCTCCAGGGTCGTAGTCCACTGCTCAAACTCCTACGCCACGCTGGTTCTCTTGTTTATTTGGGACTAAATACCACTGAAGGCAGAGGGATTTCCTTCCGAATTAAAGCTGATTTCCGGCCACTCCTTCTGCAGGGGTCTAAATATTGAGCAAAGTCGCCAAGGCGGTCATCCAGAAACATCTCACTTCGGAGTCCTCTTAACCGAGTGGTATGGTCCCCATTTGAGTCAATAACTTTAGGATTACGGTCAAAGTTTTAAAATTACAATAAAAGAATTTAATCAGGCTTCCCCTCCCCAAGAAGGAGCAAATTAACTGAGTTTTGGAGTTCAAACACGACCGACTAAAGGGAAATAATAAAGGAAAAATCTCAATTTCTCTCCGCGCCGCTCGGCAGGGCTTGTAGTTTTAAATGCTCACCCCTCCCGAGAAACAAGCCTTCTGCAAACAAGACGCCGGGACGGCACTCTCGCTCGCCAGAAGACAGGCAAGGGCTTTAATTACGCCTTGCTTCGCCGGGATATTTATAGAAAGGTTAAGCCCCGCCCCCGACACACCTCCTTTTTTATTTACCGAAGGAAAGGCGAGGAAAGGAGAGATAAACGCTTGCTGTCCTTCGGATGCTGGAGGGAACTCCCCCCCCGCCCTTTGTTTTTGTACCTAGAAAAAGAAATCCTTACAAACCCACCTTGCACTTTCTTCTCTTTTACTGACCCGTCCTTTTCCTCAAGCTGTATTAACAGCCGGTGCTCCTTTCCACCTCCCCTTCTTTTCTTGTTTTGAGTCACAGCCTCGCTTTCCCTAAAGTCCATTTACCAACTTCAGCCTACTAAATAGTTCATACAGGTATTAGGACGTCGGTGTGCTGGAGGCGTACGCCGTGATGCTGTTGTCATTAGGAAGCAATAATTACAACACACTGGGATTTAGATAGAGCAAGGGTTGTCGTCGTGCTTTAAAGCCGCCTCCGACTTATGGCGACCTTATCACGGGATTTCCTGGGCAAGATTTGTTGGGGGGGGGGTGCCTTCGTCTGAGGGTGAGAGTGTGTGACTTGTCCAAGGTCATCCAGTGGGCTTCCATGATGGAGCCGGAATTCGAACCTTGCTCTCCAGAGCCGTAGTCCAAGGCTCAAACAACTACAGCCAGGTTGGTAAGGGAGTGATACTCTCACACACACACACACACGGACATTAACAGCAACGCTGCTACTGCCTTTAATGGGTGGAAGAATGTATGTGTGTGTGATGTCACTAAGTATGAGAGAGAGAGAGATTAGAAAAAGGTTCATTCTTCTCTTATGCTTAACTGTGGTAATATACTCAGCAAACTACGACCATGTTATATAAACTGCCTGCCTACCTATTTCCAGTCTGTGACACTTTCATTTGTATGATTGTCCATCATGTGGTCCTCCGCCAGGCTAAGGAACTCTTGGGAGAGAGACGTGGGGACTTCGTTTGTTATAAGTGAGGTCGAAATGTGCTCATCGGATAACACCACAGTGGGTTCCAAAGGTGTAAACGAAGGCGTCTATTGTCACTGATCCAGCGTCTTTTTACACTACACAATTATAGCGCCACGATTCCCTTTTTAATTGCCATTGGAACATCTTAGGCCAGCCTGGGACTGGCAGTTGAGGGAGGGGCTTTTAGAGTTCTCAGCCAGAGAGGTCCTCCGGTACCTCTGATCGAACCGCGGACCCCAGGATGCCTTAAGAGGCAGAAACAGCAAAGAAAGCAGAATCAAAGCGCTATAATTACGTGGTGTGAAAGGAACCCAGGACTTCTGGGAAGGGCAGATGTGAACGTTCTTCGAATTCTCCAGAAGGGTGGATGAACATCTGAGAAAAACCCTCGATCCACTAAGGAGGAAGAACACTTTCCGGTTTAACCTTATAGGAACTGCGGGCTAGCTTCCAATGAGCTAGAAGTTCCATGCTGAACAAGAATCCCTTCTAGATTCGACAATCTAGGAAAGCGGGTGGCGGGTGGCGGGTGGATGGGTACTCATCCCGAAGTTGCGAGTTGAGGAGGTTCCCAGTGTGTTCGGACCACTAGGAAGACTAGTGGGAGACACGCATATGGACGCTGGAATCTACATTCCAAGGATAACAGGAGTAAATTCAATTGATATGAATAGATAGGAGTTGCATCCGGAGAGTACCTGTGTCGTCAGAGAGGGGGAGAGATGACCTGTTTGTTTCCTCAGCATAGAGGAATAAGCCAGGCATCCTGCAAACAAACATAACGAGAGGAAAAGGATAATCATCAGGCTTTACTACTCCATTGGTCAAGCCCACCTCCAAGAGAGGGCAACAGAACACGGGAAACGTGCAGGAAGAGGTCTGGGGGTAACCTAAGCCAGGCCTTCGGTTGGAGACGGGCAGATCCGTGGACTTCGTATCCCTTTAGGTGACTGTGAGGGCCTTTCTGCACTGCACTGTTAGAGTGCTATTATTCCACTTTCAACCTCCTGTGGAATTCCGGGGGTTTGTAGTTTACCAAGGCCCAGGAGCTCTCTGGCTGAGAATTCTAAAGGTCTTTCTCTAAACTGCAAACCCCAGGAACCCGCAGGATGTTGAAAGTGGAATAATTGCGCTATAACAGTGTGGCGCGGAAAGGCCCTGAGAGAAAGGGCGGTGTTGCTCCACTGCGTGACCCGTTAATCCGAAGGAAGTTCCTGTTTAGAAGCTAGGCCTCCCGTTGCGGCTGGGCTTCTGCTGACGGGGCGAATGCTGGAGAAGTCTTTTTTGGAGGGTGTCCTCTGGCTCTCTTTAGTGCCGGGGCAGAGGGGGAGGATTCCAGCGGACGCACGGCGGGCCCCCAGCCCCCCCCGCCCCCCCCGCCCCCGCCTCCGCCTGGCCGCAGAGGGGCTGAGAAGCGTGTGCCGGACAGACTCCCTCCGTCGACTTCGCGGTCCCCGGGGGCTGGAGTTGGGAGCGAATAGTTCTCATAGCAAAGCTTCTCGAACTCCAGGGACGGTGGCTGGCGCCGCGCAGGTGTGGAGGGCGACGGCGCCCCCGTGATTGAAGGTGTTCTCTCCTAACCTTAGGCGAGAAAGCAGGCAGAGCCACCGGGGCTCAAGAGGAGACCACGGCTCAGCGGGAACGGGGCGGCGATGCCGGACGGCGCCCGCTCGTCCCGAGTTTCTCTCTCGGAGGAGAAGAGGCATTCGTCCTCGTCGCTACATCGGTCTCTCCTACAGACAATATGGAACCAAGGCCCAGTTTACAGCGTGGGAAAAAGAGTTACTTTAGGACTACAGCTCCCAGAATCCCCCAGGCAGCCTGGATCCCGGCAGCCCTTGTCCGAATCGGCAACTTTTCCCCAAGCTCTGTCCAGTGCTGGGACGGTCGTTTCCGGCCTCCCTCCCCCTCTCCGAATTGCAAAGGCCGGAAGTCGAGGAGTACCCTAAGCACGAAGCACAACAGACGGAAAGCCAGCAGCCTGCTGCTTCCGCACCCCCCGTCTCTTGTCGTTGTGCCCCCTCTGCTTTCCAGGTCTGAGTCTTCCTCCCTTCATGTATTCCTCACGATGATCTCCAACAGCTTCGTCGCCTGCCCCTTTCTTTCCAAAGCACCCAAACCACTAACTTTTGACGGGTGGGGTGGGATGGGGACTTGCTCTATTTTCCGAGCGCCCCACTTTTAAGCCTTAGTTTCGTCTACCAAGTGCACATGGAGCCCTTGTATCCCCTTGGGGTTTGACAAGTGCCATCCACAGAGGGACCAAAATAGCGAAGCTGATACTTTTTTTTTCTTCAGGTGAAAGCAGCTAGCGGACGGTTTTCCTCCTCCCCTTTTCCTAAGTGGTGAAGTGGAATTTTTTTTTTGAGGGGGTGTTCTTTGATCAACAACCCATCAAAACGAAGTTAGGACGTCTTCAATAGACTTATAAAGAGGTATTAAAAGAAGGCCACGTATTGTTGACCGTTGAAGTTAAACAAACAGTTCATTCTCTGGAGAAGCATCGATCCTAGAATCAAGAGATGGACATATATCGCCTGCATCAAGGGTAGGCAGACTTCACTCTTGCAGAATATATTTGAAGGGGGGTTTCTGGGTGACCGTTGGTGGACTGCTTTTGTTTTATCAAAAAAAGAAGGGCCACAAATTATGGCCAGACTGAAACTGGTCCCTCAAAGGATGAAGTCAATAATCTGTTTCAACCCAGGAACCACACATTGGCCACACAAGGTACACATTTATTGGCCACACATTGTACACATTTATATACCGGTTGCCAAAGGACAGGGATTGTTTTTACACAGCACACTAAAATCAGTTAGAATTGAACACAGCCCTTGTCAAAAACAGCTAGGTAGTCCTGCTTTGCGGATGAGGAACATGGGGATGAGAGAGAAGCTACTCTCTTTAAAGTAATGGGAAAGGTATCAGAATTCAAATCTACCTCCTGACCCCTTACCTGGCTGGGTCTACACACAAGGAGGGCACCTCAATAGACAGACTTTCACAGGCCTTTCAGTTAAGATATGGGAGGGGGAAACTCACATGTATTGATCCAAGAAATCTGAGATCTGTGTGACTGATTCTGGCTATCTTGGACCAATCTAGATTAAGTAATATTCAGCACTTTAGGTGGAAAAGGTCACCACCACCACCACCACCACCATCACCATCATCAATCCATATTTATCACACCTTTCCCCCAATATTGGGATCCAAGGTGGCTCACAAAAATTAAAACAAATACAATTCAAAAAAAGTTACAGAAACAGAAGTAATTACACACACACACACACATACAATTGTTACTTCTGTAATTATTACTGTAATTATTGTTACTATTTTTACTAATATATAGTTATTAAAATACAATTGAACAGTATATAGAATTAAGGCCCTTTAAAACAGGTCTACCAAAGACAAAAGTCACAAGAACGCCACGACATAAATTAGTACACCATTAAAAGTCTTCGCAGTCAGTTGCTAAAAATCCAATCAGAATGGGGTATATTTTCACTGTCCCAGGGAAAGACAGCAAGGAGGGAGCCCTCCTGAACGCCCTAGGGAGGGAGTTCCAAAGTCTGGGAGCAGCCACTGAGGACAGCCTTCTCTCTTGTTGCCACCTGAGGAGGTGGTGGGACTGAATGAAAGGCCTCCGCTGAGGATCTCAAGATAATAAACAGGCTGCTATGGGTAGAAAGTATGTCCTAATACTCTAGACACTGAATTGTGTGCCTCTATATTGTTTGTGAGTGATGTTTTCAACATCCTCCGAAGTTGAAAAATATCCCGTCATGTTATAAACTATTCTAATAAAGAGAGGCATAGGGAAAACGTCTCCTTACCTACATTAATTTATGGCAAAACCATAAATGTAAAAACTAGAGACAAAAGGCTTTCAGAAATATTAGTCCATACTCATAGTCTGAAGGGGTATTTCAGACTATGTAAAGAATTCTGCCTCCTTATTGTGCACAGTAGGTAGGACAAAACAAGCAGTGTTATCCTAAATTCAGGTACATGGGAGTAGGTCCTGGTGAACTTTAGTCTGGTTTACTTGTGAATAAACTGGTGTAAGTTTGGGCTGTCAGGCCCTATGTATAGTCAGGGATACCCAACGTCCCAGTCAACAAGGATAGAACACATTAGGAGGAGCTTTTTGGCTCTTCTGGGAAGCCCTCTAAGGTTCCAGCTCACACCTCCACGTTCCGTTGAAAGCGGGAGGCGTGCGTCCTCGGGTGTTGGCCGGCGGCTGGGAAAAGAACCAGCCTTCACAAAGCGATCTTCTGCATCTCTGCAGGTTTAAGATTTTTCAGCTGCGGCATTTCCTAAACCCAGTTAGGAAGTGAGGCACATGCACATGTGAACCCACTATCGCCTGGGATGCCTCTTGCTTTTATTAAACTGACTCCTATGACTGCTGCTTTCCGAAAACCGACCTCGGCCCTCCCGTTCCAGTCCGTCTCTCCAGTTCCAGCCCCCAGCCCGGTCCGCTGCCTGCCTCCCTCCCCGTCCCCCGTCGGCAGCCTAAAGACTTCCTGCCTTTCTTTTTTCCTCCTTCCTGGCCGGGCTTTCCCGCATGGCCTGAGCCACACAATGCAAAGGCCGATCTCCAGGCCGGCATTCTCTGTCCCCCGGCCGGCCCGGGCCAGGCCAGGCCCTTTGGTCTTCCGAGAGGAGGCGGCCACGCGTTCATTTGTCCTCCGCCCCCCCTCCGGTTCTCCGCGGAGGGGCCTCTGGACCGACGACTCCTGTCAAGGCGCTTGTTCCTTTGTCCCCTCCTTCCAGGAATCAAAGCAGACCCCATTGTGCGCGCTCTCTCCCCCGGTCAGAGGTCAGGGCTCACCGTCCCAATTACAATGATTTGCTAACGATGTTTATCTTGACCGCGGCAAGTGTTTGGATGGCCCAACAAAGCGTGGGGGGGGGGGGGAGAGCTGTCCCTCTGGTCCGAAATACAGTTTTTCCGTCAAGCCCCCTCCCCTTTGTAATAAACACAAACACATATTTTAAAAAGGAGTAGATTTTTAAATTTCAGAGTCCAAAGGGTACAGGAAAGAAGAGAGGGAGGAAAGACAAGAAGGAAGGGGCTGTTAGTTTGGTAAACGGTTCAGCAACGTGGCTCTCTTTTTTAACGTCTGGTGGGGCAGAAAAGCGGGAGACACAACGAGAAGGAAGGACGTTACTTTCCTGGTCATCCTTGAGAAGGACTCGTGTGTTGCTGCTGAAGGTGCTCCACCCGCGACTTTCAAAACAGCTGCCCGCTTGACCTTCACCTCCAGCCCGTATTTAGACGCTTCCATCGGAAGAAGGATGGGGAATAATAGTTCCTGGGAAGTCAAAAACTTGGTGGCTGCCCGAGAGCCCCGAGGACATTCGCAAAAATGGCCGTCTCCCTCCCCCCCCTCCGTCCCTCCCCCTTCCGTTCCTTCCTTCCGAAAATGTAGACAGGGAGCTTGGCATTTTCTCATCACATAATTGCTCCAAAAGCCTCACCCTCTGTGTGTGTGTGTGTGTAGAAACCCTCAGAAAAGACACAACACATCCAAATTAAAAACAACCAACAAACCGGAAAAGCCTCCCAAGAAAACTGTCTTCTACAAAAAGGCACCTAAAGAAACAGTCATAGACCTTTCAGAGTAGAAGCTGGATTTTTTTTGTAAATAATGTGTTTGTTGGGTTGTTGTGCAATAAATAAACACATAAATAAAAATGCAGATTTGTAGGACTACCTTCTCTTCTCCTTTTCATGTTGCCCATGAACAAGGCTATTTTCTGTGCCAGGAATTCTATGTGCCTAATTTTCTTTCCCTTCTCTGACAGTGTTTAACTGGAGGACAGCCAAGAAGAAAAGGCAGTTTCAGGGTCACCTTACCCTAGTTTGGTCAGAAGGAACCTCCGTTGTGTTCAGTGGGGTTTACTCCGGGGGAGCGGGTATAGGATTGCATCCAAGGAACAGGGCAATCCTATGCGAACCTCCGCGAGATTCTCTTCTAAACAGGCGGGGATAGGATTGGGCTGCTGGTCTGCCTCTGCCGTTGGTGTAGGTGGATAATGTAAACAGATGGTGTGAGGCTTATCTGAATGCATAGAAGGGGATTATATTTGTATACCTTCAGAAATGAAAACATGAGAAAAATTTATCTTTTTAGAGACATGCCCCGTGATTAAAAGAAAACAAAACAAATGATTATGTTGTGGAAAGTTTCGGAGTTAAAAACAGAAAGTGGAAGAGCAGATACTGATACACACGTGTTGCCTTATATTCAGATTGATTTATTCAATGTTCTGCGTTTTTGCGTTATTTTGAACTTAAGGCCGCCAAACAAAACTCCGGTTTTTGCACCGAAGAGGAGACACCATTGAGAGCGGAAAGAACTTAGAAAAGTTTTCAAGTGGCGTCGGGTAGTGTGGAAGAAAGGGACCCTACGAGTGAATATGCATTTTGCCATTCCACTTTTTAGGGAGGAGGGAAATGTGTGTAGCAACTGTTAAACCAATGGACAAATTTTAAGCCACACTCACTTCCACCCCCCCCCCGCCACACATCTCCACACTCTCATAGACTTGGAATTGGCGCGGGAGGGGCCTAGAGGCTGGCTGGGGAGGAACGCTGTCCATTTGGATCCTAAGTCAACTGCGTTTATACGGGAGGCTTTAAGGGATGTACGTAAACTTGCTAATGAACCTTTCTCTCGGTTGAGTAAGTCCGAGACGCCGGGCAGAAGCCCTCCGTGGAACCGAGAGCTACTTTGCCGGGAGATCGGAGAAGCACCAGGTGAGCAAATGTTTCCTTTCAAAGGAAAGAGAGGAAGAAAGAGAGAGGGGCAGGTTCCTACCCTCTTTCGTTCCAAGGAATATGCTTTGTATATTGAAACTCTGGATGGCTCAAAGAAGGAGGAACAGAATGGGGAGGCCAGAATTTGTACACGCGGGAGAGCGACTGTTGCGGGAGGAATACTCTCGAAATATCCCTTTTAATCCCATGGCGAAAAGTTATATTTTGGTGGGCGCGGGTCCAGCAAGGTCTTCCGAAAGGAGTGACGGATGGCAAACAACACGTGTGCGTACGTGCGTGCTCAAAGCCAGAGGAAGTGTTATGAGGGAAGCCAAACGGCTTAAAAGGTGTCCTTCGGCGCTTCTAATTATTTTTTTTTAAAAAGGATTTCTGAGTACACGTTTAGAGTCTGGAGAGCATGGATCAAAAACCAGCTCGCCCTTCTAGTTGCTGAGCAGAAGCGCCGGCTGGCAGCTTCCTCAGTCTGAAGGTTTCATTCGCATGGCATTTGAAAAAAACAAAAACAAAACCCAAAATACCGGGGATTAAGTCTCGATCAGTTCAATGGGTTTACTTTTGAGCAAATGTAGGTACAATGTTGGGCTAGTTCCCAGAGAAGCCTTTGATTCCTTGCCTTCGTTTCTTGGAAGAATAGATTTGCTTGTGATGCTTTTAGCAAAGCCGTGTTTTAATTCCTAGATAGGAGGAATGAGAGAACCAAGCGGGAAAAAGTCGAATTATGTTTCCAGATATTGGCCCAAAGCGGTTTAATGAGGAGAAGGGGCAGGAGAGGAAGAGGAAAGGGAAGGAAGATTCCGAGCATGTGGCCAAAGCAAGTCCTATATGTCTAAGGCTGGGATCCCGGGCCATCTTCGGCCACAAAGAACAGGTCCTATCCGAGCCAGTGGGGTCTGCCTTTTGAGTAAGAAGGAAGGAAAGGACACGCACGTTTCTAGGGTTAAAACACTTTCAGTTATGCCCTCTCTTCCCAGAATTTCGGAATATTTACCTATTCCTGAAAGCATGATAAAGTATGATGCACTTTACAAGGCCTAGTTAGCCTCAACCTCCATGTGGTCGGACATATCTTCGTTTTTGCTTTTAAAGCGGGACATTCCCCCTCATCTCTACATGGGAATATTGGTTACAGAAAATGTGGAGGGTTCCCCCCACGTTAAAGTACCAGGTTGTCTTGGGAGGACGTGAACGAGCGTCAGGCCAGCCCTTCGGCAGAGTTTTTTAGGCGGTTTTGCTCGAAGGCGGCTGCTTGGGTTTCTCGGCAGGAGGAAGGGTTTAAAACAACCAAACCAAAACCGCTGTGATGTATCCAATCTTTCAGAAGACAGCATATTTTCTTCGACTTCTGGGACGTCCGTCCCACTCCTCCAAGTCGTCGCTTGAGCAATTCGGGTCTTCTTGGAAAATTCACCCTGGTTTTGAGTCAGGAATTTTTGTTCCTTTGTAAGGCGCGATGGAAAGGCCTTTCTGAAGGTCGAATCTCCTTTTCGGAAGGAAAGTATTTTTTTTCCCAGCGGCTCCAAGAACAAGGCTCCACTGGGCAACCCTCACCGTTGTTTCCAACTGTTTGGAGAGATAAAGATCTATGTATGACTAATTCAGAAGCGTTAGAAATAGAGAGGGGAGCGGAGGAGACACCTGCAGGACTTACATAACTTTTCCAAGCAGCAGGACTGCCGGGCGCAGAAGCAACCTATGGTTAAGAACCTCCTAGTAGAGTACCAGCATCCTAGGATTCCTCAGAGAGTGAGCTAAAGCCAGTGTTGACCCCTCCCTTCCAAACGGGGACCATGAGGAGTCTAAAAAGCCAGAGGCCTAAATCTAGTTGTTACTTTCCAACTATGGAAGGACTTCTTCCATTTCTTCTGTTTATTGACATCCCACTTTCACCCCTAAATTCTTCCAAACTTGGACAAGTAGTGAGTGAGTTTCTGTGGATTCAATGGGTCTGAAAGCCCATTGGGAGTCACTATAAGTCCACAGGTGACTTTAAGGCATGTAAACACACCTTTTAATTTGGACTCAGAGTTGGTTTTAGGGCTGTCTCTCTTATTTTTTTTTTGTGTTCAACAATAAATAGGAGTGGGAACAGAAACACCTGCAAAACATTGTACAAGTGGTGTGGGAAGAAGAGAGGGAGATGATCCAAAAATCTTTACTTTTTTTTTTTTTAAAGGAGATGGAGTCCCTGTTGACAGATGCCTTATGGCTGAGATTGGTTATGGCTGGTGTGGGTAAGAGGAGTGAAAATGTTCTGGGTTTTACTCCAAAGATTAAAGCAATTATCCATGATGTTGAGGTCAGCCCCCAAAAGAGGTTCAAAACTTCACTAGCTGCCCCTGGTTGACGCTTAGTACTAAACAACAGAGCTAATGTTGTTAATTTTATTTATATCCTGCCTGTACTTCAAAATTGGGATTCAGGACAGCTAACAAACTGAAATAATTACAATGTAACCATACAGAGTGTGGACTGGCTTTCACCTAGGAGAAGTTTCTGAAAAGCAAAGAAGACTTCCACATTCACTTCCTGTCTGAACTTACAAAATCTACTTTTTGGGCTGCAACTCCTCAGTCCTCCCTGGTGGATTCATGGTTTCATAGCCCCTCTCCAAAGGAATGTGTCCTGGATTTGCAAAAAGTTAGCTCCTTCTCTAATCT
The DNA here is from genome assembly GCA_030412105.1 of Cyclura pinguis. NCBI lineage: Eukaryota > Metazoa > Chordata > Lepidosauria > Squamata > Iguanidae > Cyclura > Cyclura pinguis. Next base: position 249,762,053 of record CM059599.1, on the reverse strand, counting down.
GATGCAGGGACCCCTGGCCCAATATATTGGAATGCACTAGGATACCTGATGATCATAGCAATTTTTGGAGTTGTTTGGTTATCTTGGTTGAAAAGGCATGACTGCAGGCAGCTTTCCAGTTAGTATGGACATCTGACTGAACAGATTTTTGGGTGGTCTTTACATGAACAAGTTTCCAGTTTTCTCCATATCCAATGGAAAGTACATGCAGAGTATATTATTGTTATGGGATTCAAGGTGGACTACACATTAAAAAGATTACATTTAAAAAACATACAAAAAGTGAGCATCCTAGAGCATTCCATAGGCTTTGCTCTCAACAATATTTTGCATTTGTGTCTTCAAAGGGCAGTATCTTCTCCCTTGCTTTTTTAAGTCTCTTTCACAGTACACCACTGCAGCACTTTGACATTACATTAACTTTCATGGCTCTATCATATGGAACCCTGGAATTTGTAATGTAGGGAGGTATTTAGAATTCTCTACCGGAGGGGGTCTAATACCTTGTTGTTGTGTGCCTTCCAGTCATTTCTGATTACCCTATCACAAGGTTTTCTGGGGGCTGAGAGTATGTGATATACCTAAGGTCACCAGTGGGTTTCCATGGCTGAATGAGGAATCAAACTGGTCTCCAGGGTCATAGTCCAGTGCTCAAACTCCCACACCACACTTGATCTCTGTCTAGTACCTTACCAGACAACAAATCCCAGGATTCTGTAGGATGCAGCCATGGTAATTAAAGTGGTGTCCAAGTACTGTAATAGTGCAGAGTGAAGGACAGCTTAGGCCAAAGGCTGTCTAACCCTATTTGATTTCAAAGAAGCCTACCTTAGCTTGGGGGACATACTGTCCAAACCACATTCCTAATTAGACTTAAGGATGTGGATTTGAAACTCATGTAGTTCCATTAGTGTGAAGAGAAGAACTCCAAGGACTAACATAACTCCAAAGCACTTTGGGCATAACAGATTGGGAACTGAACTAAAAGACTGCCACCTATTCTTTTATAGCACAAGCCTATGCACATTTACTTAGAAGTAAATATTACAGGGCCAGCCTGGTATAGTGGATTGTACATCAGACTACATCCTTGGAGGCCAGGATTAGATTCCCCACTTGACCTTGGAAACCCATTGGGTGACCTTGGGCATATCACACATTCTCAGCCCCCAGAAAAACCCATGATAGGTTTGCCTTAAGGTCACCATAAGTCAGAAATGACTTGAGGGCCCACACCATCATCATCATCATCATCAAAATATCATTAATGTCAACAGAGTTTAAGAAGAGTGAGTTTAGGATTGCCATCTTTAGACTATCTACTTTCCCAGACATTGTCTAAACAAGGCCCTCCTCTGTTTCTCTCTTAACATAGTGGACTGTGAGTTGCATCCACTGCCCAAACTATTTTTTTTCAGGCCAGCTTAGTCACTTCAGAATTAAAGTGGTTTTATGACTGTAACTCAGCTGTCTTCAGGATCACAGGCCTTTACATTCCCATTCCCAATTTGTATCTTGGTCCCCTTTTCTTACCTATCCAAAAGATATTTCACTGCTTGTCATTAGCATTTGTTTCAGCTTTTTATGTAAGCCTGTAATTTGCATCCATTCCAGGGAGAAAGAACATGCTGTTAATTGTAAGGCTAAGATTCAGTCCTTACAAAGCACAATGAAGCACAGGAACATATTTGAGCAGCAAAAGCGCTGCTATTAGAATGAAGATTCTGCTGAGCTGAACAGAGACATGACTTCAGCACTGCATAAGAGGCACATACAGTACATAAATCATGAAAGTGTGGCCTTTTCTCCAACCCCTTGCAAAGTCACCTTCTGAGGCAGCTTAAGTGCAGTAAGTTGGCCTTTCACTACTCTTTCTCTCTAAAGAGATCCTTTCCCAGTTAAGCCAGCAGGCACTGAGAAGGAACAAGGATGGGAAGGAAATCAAGTGGTTTATTAAAAGACAGCAACAAAGCAGGCCTACCCCAGGCCCTTTGTTGTCATTTTGAATGTAATAGAAGAAAAAAAAGTTGAAGGAAGGTTTTACTACCACTGGAAATACCCCTAATACTATGACTATTTTCTTATCTGTACCTTCCTATAGATCAAGGTGAGGAACAGCAACAGATTAAAATACAACCAGTAGAAAGCACCTCTTCAGAAGTGAAAAGTGTCTTTTAATCCCTTTCTGATAAAGTAGCCACAAATGTTTCCCACTTCTTTATTAGGATAAGGTAAAGGGAAAGGCTGAAACAATTCATGTTCAGCACCTTCTTGGCTCAGATAGGTGTCTTGTTAAATGTAATTAATGTTAAAAATAAATGGGGTAGCTTGCCAAATCTTTATTGGCAATGTTCAGCCATTTAATGACACAATATTTCTCCACCCTTCTGTCCCCTCTCCAATAATGTTGGGTATGTATGTCAGCAAGTTTCAGCACATTATAAGAGGTTGGAAAAGAAGGGAGGAATGGACCCCTGACTCCCTTGTAGAGGCATTTTACTAAGCAGGAAAGACCATTTCAAAATCTTGTCCAGCACCATCTCTGACACTGAAGGGCATCATTACATGCTAAGTCCTCTTGGCATAGATAAATCTTTTTTTAAAAAATATTCACTGTCAAACTAATAGTGATGGGGGCTTCCCCACAAATTCAGGGGAGACCTTGTGGAACCCTCACATTTGCAGTTGCCAGACATTGTGGAAAGACATAATGGATATATGCAGAGTTGTTAAATCATCACAGGAGGATAGAAAAGAAAGGAATAAAGCTCCTAAGCCAGTTAAGCCTAATACAGATTCTAAGCAAGGGAAGTACTACCTTGAATAAAGTGGAAAATTTCCAGGATTGCAAGATCCCACGTCTCTTTGATGGCTTGTTTTGGTACCAGCCCTTCATTGTCAGTCCATAACCTTCTTCCCACCAAAATTAGAATCACATTTTTTTTTTGCATTGCCACAAAGATGTCACCTTTTTTTTGGTAGAAGTTCAATACTGTGCATGTAAATAAACACTGGTTTATGCTACACCTTACAAATGTAGTCTACTGACAAATTTAGTCTATCTAGACTTTTACCATCAGAGAATTATTTCTGTGAACAATGCTTAGGGGTGCTATTGTATCCTAGTTGCAAGGCACTTTGAGGACAAATCAGTCATTACAGCCATGTTCTGCCACCATAATTAGAGTTGTTTGGTTTTAGGATGTATCAGGGGAACTGTGTAGCAGTTTTGAGATGCATGAATCCCAGTTCTTGTGAACTGAAGATACAGACAAACATGGTGCTTTGAGAGGTTGTATGGTTTGCCACTTTTTAAAATCTGTTTTCCATGGTTCCTAGCATTTGGTGGGAGAAGTCAAATCACTGAGTTTGGTAGTTATGTGTCATTAACTGGGCAAGAGTAAATAATTCTGACCACCTTGAAGCAGGACGTATTGAGGTCATTCCTAAAGAAGCTCTTCCTTGACATTGAGGCTAGACTGCCATCCAGTTGCTTTTATCTCTTTCCTTGGCAAAGTGCTTGGGTGGGTGGTACCTGGGCAACTGTCCAGATGTTCTAAAGTGATGGTAACAATTCCAGTTTTAATCTGGCTTCAGACCTCTCTTTGGCACTAAATCTAGTTTGGTAAGCATCCTAATACTTTGGCCATGGTAATACTTCAGGACTTTTCAACAGCCACTGATACTGTCAAGCATAGCAACCTATTGGACCAGTTACATGGATTGGGAATTAGTGATACCATGCTCTAATGGTTCTACTCTTACCTCATAGGCCCTTTTCAGAAGGTGTTACTGCTCTGCATCAAGAAATACATGTCATGGACCTCTCCAGGGCTTTGTTCTGTCCCCTGTGCTCTTCACAAATTCTATACGAACCCACTCAGTGAACCTCCCCAGAGATTTAGAGTAAGTCATCATCAGTATACAGATGACAACAAGCTCTGTTTATGTCTTAGTCAGATAAAGCAGTGGTGCTACTCAACATACGCTTGGGGTTAGTAATAAAATGGATGATGACCAATTAACTGCAACTAAGTCCAGATAAGATGGAAATGTTGGTGGTAAGTGATATCCTTAACCTAAGAGGCTCCCAATGCAATCCTATAGAAGCAATGCTCCTCTGTGTTGAGTTGGACTTTTTCCCCAGCTGAAGGGCACATACAATTGTAGCATTTGAAAAATGTTTGATTTCAGCTTTGGAAAAAAAAGTAATGAATCAAATGCAGTTACATGTGGAAGACTCATGATCGGGTGGCACTCTAATGAAATTAATCACAACAGATATATCCCATTGAGTTAGCATAGTATAGTGGTTTGAGTGTTGGACTAGAAATTCAGGAGATCAGGTTTCAAATCCCTACTTGACCATGAGAAGGCACTGGATAAGTCACACTCTTTTATTCTCAGAGGAAGGCAATGGCAAAACTCCTCTGAATAAACTTTGCTAAGAAAACCCTGTGATAGGTTCACCTTAGGGTTGCCATAAGTCAGAAACCATCTGAAAGCACACAACAGCAACAGACAGCATCACCTATTGATTTTGATGGGAGTGAAACATGACTCTCTTTCTCTGAATGTGGGCCATATGAATATTTTAGCTTTATATGCCCCCATTCACTACATTAAAATGTATTTGTTTTATTTATTTTTAACTTAAGCCATTTCCACACTAGACAGTTATAGCGCTATGATTCCACTTTCAACATCCTATGGAATCCTGGGGTTTGCAGTTTCGGGAGGGGCCGGCTGGGCCCTCCCTTAACTGCAAACCCCAGGATTCCATAGGATGTTGAAAGTGGAATCATAGCGCTATAACAGTCTAGTGCAGAAATGGCCTTGGTGTGTACCAACCAATCTGAGGCTGGCTGTTGCTGCTGTCTCTTCCTCCTCCCCTGGCTTTTATTTATATCCTGTTTCTCCCCCAAGGTAGAGAATCAAGCAGCTTACAAATTAAAATGACCACAGTATAATTAAAAACATCAAAAGACATTATAAGAGAATCAAACCATTATTTATATTAAAACAATTTAAAACAATACAATCACCTTCCCTAATGTTACCTTAAAAAAATCCAAAGCAATTCAAATACTTCAAAACTCTTTAAATGCTTTAAAAACACCTTGGAAGGCTTTAACCATTAAAATAAACCCACTTGGATATTGAAAGGTTGATGATCCCATGAGATCACTAGGTGCTTGCTGTCAAAGTGAACATCCAGGTTTTTACTTGATACTAAAATAAAGTTAATGTTGGCATCAGTTGGGTGTCCAAATGGAAAACATTCCACAAAGGGGGCACTGAAGCTTGGAAACAGCTGAACTATTTCCAGTGTGGGGATGCTTATGGAGAGAGCCCATTTCTGGCCACTATATATGGAAAGAGGTACTACCTCAAATATCTGGATCCAAAGTATCTAGGCTCTGAACTCAGATTAAAAGCCTATGCGACTTCCACATGGTGCTCCTGCGAGCAGTCTGGGTGCCACATATTGCATCAGTTTCAGCCTCTATGTCAGCTTGGAGGAAAGTCCAATATGGAGTGTATTGCAGTAATCTAAATGGGAATATATTAGTGCATGAACTACTATGGCCACCTGGTGGTCCACCCAAAGTGAGCCCTAGGGACTCCAAGCGATGGACTCCACTTGGGCTGCCACCAACAGACAGCAATCCATGAATATCTAGGACAATACAATCCCAGCCAGAACAGGTTGACCACCCAGTTCTTGAACATGGAAACGATTAAACTGCAGCACCCTCCTTCCTGTAAGTAATAATTTTTCAGTTTATTGGTCTTTACCTATTCCGTTACAGTGTCTACACACTGTTCCAACATGTGTACGACCCCATCTCTGACACAAGGAACAAATACATCTGGGTGCCATCAGTATACTGATATCACAAGGCCCCCAAACTCCTAATGACCTCATTTAGTATCTTCATAGAAATAGTAAGGAGTACCTTGGGGGCAGATTGTGGCTCTTGGGTGGCTCACAATTTAATAGCCATATTGCTGAACAAAAGTCCTGTAGTGTTTCTCTTTGTTACCAACCCAGCAGACAAGAGTGAAATCACTGTATCACAATGCCTCCTATTCTCATTTCAGAGAGCTAGTCCAGTAAGATACCATGACTGATGGCAGCAAAAGCTGCTGAAGAATCCAGGAGAAACATGAGATTAGCATTCTTCCTGTCTGTCTCACGAAGCAGGTCATCCATGAGGGTGATGATCTGAGTGTCCACAGATTGTAACATGTAGCTTTCACTAGGGTGTTCTTCAAAAGCTATGAGCAGAGAAAGGACCCATGTTATCAATAGGTTTTCTCCAATGGATTGTCAGTGGATGCCTTTACTCAAACTAATGCCATTTTAATGTGCCTGACACCAACTGTAAGTCAATTTGTTTCTTAAAAACAGAGGGTGGAGTTAAAATTGTTGTTGTTGTTATTTTATTTGTACCCTACTTTTTTCCTCGGTTGGAACTCAAAGCCCCTTACAGATTAAAACTGACATAGTTAAAAACTTATAAAATACAAAAGTTAAAACATAATTTAACAAGGATTAAATTAAATAAGGATTAAAACAATGGTGAAATATATAATTAAAACTCAATTATTAATCAAAACACAATGGCCAGCACATTTCTATTAGACAGGTCACATATAATCATACATCAAATGCCTGTCTAAATACAAATGTCTTACTTTCAAACATATATCTATAAAAACCCCCCATAACAGTCATAAATGTGAAAAAATATTTTAATAGTCACTTATATCTGAACAAGGAAAGGACCAGTCTAACTTCTTTAGGGAGAGTTGCACAGAGAGTGTGCTACCACAGAGAAGATTCTCTCATGCTTTCAAGCAGCAATCCTTTCTTGGTGGAGGGACAAACAGAAGGGCCTCCAAGGATGACTGTAATTTATGGGAGATAGACTTTCCTGGCTACAAGCCATTCAGCTTACACTTTTCAATATTCAAAATCTTAATTACTTTTTTATACACATAAAGTGAGATTTATCTTACATAGGAGCTGCTTTTTTCAATATTAGTCCCTCCTCCAAAATTTCCAAACACGGGCTCAGCTAACTCACACACCAGGAATTCATTGCAGCAGCTGCAACATTTTGTTATAGGGTTCTGTATTCAGATTTTATAAAAGTTTCATCTTTGGACTGAAGCTGCTAGAATCCCGCTGCATGTCCTGTAGCCATGCTGGCCGCAACATTCTGGGAATTGTAGTCCAAAGGTGCCCACATTTTTAAAAAAATAACATTTCCAAGTTCTCTCTATATTAATATAGTTGCTTTCTTTCATATGGACCACTCTGTAATTTAAAGTAATTATTGGAGATCATGTTATACATCACAACACCTTGGCAGGGTATTCGGAATATTGCTTTCTGATAGGAGCTTGAGAGCGCCTTTCAAAGGTTGGTGAGCCTGGCTCCTTCTTTGGAATAATAAGGAGTGTGCTATTCTGTTGAGCTGGTAAAGCTGTATAACGTGCATCTCTGTTGAATCTGAATTTCAGTGTTGCTTTCACATTATATTGTAGAAGTTTTGGTCCCATATTTCTTACTTTTTTTTTTTTTGCTATATGTTTTAATTATGATTTATTTAGTTGTGAATTGTCCCAGATGCATGATGGGTAGAGGGTGCAATTGGTAATATTAAATAAATCCAGAGCAATCTCAAGTGAGCATCTTGTAGTGCATTTTTGTTGGATTCTGCTGGAATTGGTGACACCCTCTTGTGGCAATTTCTTTGGAAGGCTAGGAAAAATTTTTTTTTTTAAAAGCACTGGATCCCATCTATCTTGGAAGCTAAGCAGGGTCAACCTTGGTTAGTGCTTGGATGGGAAACCATCAACAAATTCCAGGTGCTGTTGGCTCTATTTCAGAGGAAGGAACTGGCAAACCATCTCTGGGTGTTCCTTGCCTAAGAAGACCCTATGAAATTAATGGGGTTGCCATAAGTTGACAGATGACTTGAAGGCACATACACACACAGGGGGAAAGGAGGAGAAGAAGTCCCAGTTCTGCTACATTGAGAATAACACATCTGGTTATGGAAGTACACCATGAGACCTCAGATCTTCAATTGCTGGTCCATATATATTCAAGATGGCATCATCCAAGCACTGAAGGGTGCTGTATTAAAAGGCCTGAGTTCTCAGACCTATGACTGTAGTTTCATGAGAGAGAGAATTCCACATCCTAGGAGCAGCCATTGAGAACGCTGTCTCCTATGTCCTCACCAAATGTGCCAGTGATAGTGTTGGGACTGAGAGAAAGCCCTGCCCAGAGGATCTTAAAATCATGGGCTGGCTCATAGGAAATACACTCTTTCAGAGATCTGTCACACTGGAACACGTAAGGTTCTATAAAAAGGGTAATTCAGCCATTCATAGTTTTGGAAACCAAGGACAGAGTGTGAATGAGAAGGAATCCCCATACTTATAGTCAATTAACTTTTCCTCAAAACCATTAGCCCCTCTTTTGATCATCTTTCTCTAAAGTCTGAATGGTTTTAATTACACAAAAGGGAAATAAGGGGCTTGCTCCTATTGTATTAGAGTGTGCTACCAAACAATCAAAACATGTCAGTGCAGTCTTAATATTTATGCATGTTATCTTCAGATCAACATTATGTGGCCCTTTCCTGTGGTTAGCAGAGATCAGCTTGTCCCTCAAGCTGTTTTCGGTCACAGATATCAGGTGATAATTCTGTAACAAAAACTGTTAAGTTTATTTGCCACAGGCTATGGCGGAATGACCTAGGAATAATTAAGTCCCACTGAAGTCATCTGGAGTTGAGCAAGTGTTTCTGTCGCTCCTTTTGAAATCAGTGAAGCTCAAAAATGCTTACCATAGAAATATACTGAAAATAGTTTATAGATAGAAAACAAAGATCCAGGCTGTGGTATACTGCGAAGTATTATCACTCCTCTGATGTATAAAAGAACATCTTCAGGCAACACAGTTATTGCTAGGTGTTTTACTGGTGAACTGCAGTGAACTATAATTATAAATCCCCCAACAACCTGGAAACTTCACAAATGCTTCACCCAAGCAGACCTATCTAATATCTAGGGTTTCTTTTACATCATGACTATTACATAAAATAAATGATACGTATCCTTTAGAATGCTGCCGGGCAATGCCAGTGCCAGGGCTAGAAAAATATGAATATTGAACTTCCAGCAGACAGTTCTATAAAACCAGACAAATATATTGAATTGGTTCTATGGCTAGAAACCTTGGCAGGGCTTGATTAAGTCTATATTCCTTTGCTCTTTATGCTGAAGCAACTACAATTATGTGAATCTTTGAATGATAACTATAATGGGCCTGTCCAGACTTCACTGCACTTACAACTGTGAGTCATTCAATAGACATCAATGAGCTGAGTCACTTAACTGGGGAGGACATGCCTCACCCAAATATTAGCTTCATTTTCTGTTATTATGCAGAAAGTGTTAGGAAATGTCTGAGAGAGTACTGTGGATCTTTCAATCAATTGGCAAGGCAGAAGCTGAACAACAACCAGTTATGCCCCACCCCACCCCAAGGGTGAGTATAGAAAAAAAAATAAGGCTAGTCTTCTTTGCAAAACAAATAACTTTACTTATTAAAATTGCAGAGAGAGAGAAGAGGAAAAGACTTCAGGTTATGGTGATGCAAGAAGAAAAAGGGTACGAAAAATAGGGTTTGTTTTGTCTGCCTTCAAGTTGTTGCCAACTTATGGTGACCCTAATGCAAACCTATCACAGGGTTTTTTTGAAGCTGAGAGTGCGTGACGTGCCAAGGTCATCCAATGGGTTTCCAAGACTTAGCAAGGAACTGAACCCTGATCTTCAGGGTTGCATGCTTTTATCACTATGTTACACTGGGTCAAATAGGGAAGTCACTATGTCTAAACTTTTATAATGTGTAAACCAGTAATCGTATGCACTCAAAGGTTGCTTACTCTTAACAGAAATGCCACCTCAGCAATTCTTTACATCAAGCCTACAGTACCAACCTCCTCCTGAAGGTTTATGATCTCCTGTATGCTTCAGCAATTGATCTGCTGAGCCTCTCCCTCCCCCAATCTTTTGCAATAACAGCCTACACACGTCATTCATCTTCTGATCTTGCTTTTATAGAAATCAGTGAGAATTTCTCCACCAACATCTAAAAGCAGGAATGGAGAATGTGTGACTCTAGAGATTCTATTGGACTCTAACTCCCATAAGCACTAGCCAGCATGTCTGATGGCAGAGGATAATGAGTGTTGGAATCCAACAACATCTGAAGAGCCACAAGTTTCTTACTTCTGATCTACACATTCAGATATGGAAAGGGAGAAGTGGATTTTTTTTTTTTTTTGGTGGTTGACGTGGCAGGAACATGATGTTTATAACAGCTTGGTATGCAAGTGTTCAACTCATTTCTGGGGAGTGTTTTTTTTTTGGGGGGGTGGAGGTTTGAAACAATGCTTTCTTGCCGGCACTTCTGTAATATAAATAAAACAATTTTCAGGTATAGTTTAGTGACATTTCACTTGCAAATGACCATCATTTCTTGCTTGTCCAGCTTGTTCTCTTGAATGTTAGTTATGAACTTTAGAAATGGAAGAACTATTTCTTCCAAGAATAGTCTCTTTCTTATGGTCATCTCTTTTTTTCCCCTTTTTTGCAAATTTCACCACTGTACGCTAGACTATATATATTTTTTTATCTTTGGATATTGAGTCACAATAGGGAAGACGTATGTAAGTGTATAGGCATGGCTGAATAGGAAGAACACACTCTTTGTCATATTTATCTTCCATATTAGATAGATATAAATTTCTACAGCCATTCTTCGTTGTTGGTGATTTAATAGTGTAAGGATGGCTGCATTGACCGCACAGTATCAGCTACTGTATGTGTGGCAGCAATGTAAGATGTTCATAAAGAATATGCTGTTAAGCTGTTATGACCATTTGCAATGGCAGAAACAAGTACTAGACCTAGCTGTTTATTTATCTGTTTATTGACTGATTTGATCTACATCCCAACTTTCACTCATTAATGGGACTCAAGCTTCATTAAAATAATACAGTACTGAAGAATAACATGAATAAAATCCTTTAAAAGATCAAAACTTTTTTTTTAAAGTTCCTTCTTCAGCAAATGGACTTCATTGCCAAATGAGTGAATGGAAATGTCTGTGCTTGCAGACAGAAAGTCAATAGCGAGGCAACCAGCCTAAGTTCCTTTGGAAAGGAATTCCAGAGCCTGGGACTCGCCATTGTGAAATGCTTCCCTCATATCCATGGTAGTTATTTATTAGATGGTGGCAGGTGGGATCAAAAGAAGGGACCTGAAGATCTGAAGACTGGACAAGCTTGGGAGAATATGGTCCTCTAGATATATTGGACTCAAGTGACATAGGATTTTATAAGTCATAAATAACACTTTGACATGCCCAGGCACGGAGTGGCATCTAGTGGGGCTATCATGACAAGGAAGCTGTATGATCATGGGGCAATCTGAAGACTGTTTATATATCAATTGTATTATATCACTGTTTTGAGGGCCTAGATCTATTCACTTTTTTCACTTTCATGGGGGTCCTGTTCCCCAAACCCTAGCAAATGTGGAGGGATGACTGTAGTATAGACTTCTGGAAGTCGACTTTTTAAAAGATTTATAAAATATTTTACATCACCTGCCTAATTCATCTGGGATTTTTTTTTGAGTGTATAAATATTAATCACCAAGTTTGGGACATTAACTGCATTTGTGTTTTGTGTATGATTATAGTGATGTGATTTAGAATGGAAGCTACCTCTACTGGGTTGTTTCTGTGTGTATGTACGTATGTGTATAGTATTTTTGACTCAGTACCTCTGTGGTTATAAATCCACTCTGGTTGTCCATCTTACAGGAGCCAGTATGATGTAGTAGTTTGAGTGATAAACTAAGACTCCAGGAAACCAGATTTGAACCCCCACACCTTGGCTATGGAAACCACCTTGTGACTTTGGGCAAGTCATACTATCTCAGCCTCCAGGAAAGCAATGACAAACCTCCTCTGAATAATTCTTGCCAGGAAGACCTTAGGACTGGATAGCTACAAGCCAAAGTTGACTTGAAGGCAAATAACAACACAACCTTTTTACAGCAGAGGTGAGGATTCTGTGGCCCTCCAGCTACTGTTGGACAGCAGCCCCTTTCAGTCGTAGCCAGAATGCTGGGAGTTATAGTTCAATAATATCTGGAGGGGTGAACAATTCTCACACCTATCTTATAGGTTAAAAGTGATCTTTATTAAAAGATTGCATATTCATATTCCACTTTTCTATGCTAAAAGATATGGAATAAAGATAACTGAGTTAATAAAAGATGACAGAATAAAACCAAAATACAATTTGAAAATTGTATAAACAATAGCAGCAAATAAGAAAAGTAATAAAGTGTTATAAAAAACCACATCAGCCAACATCAGACAAAACAACAATATAATGGATCTCACTAAAGAAATGCTTGTCAGAATAAAGCAAATCTCAAAAGCCATGAAAAAGCATGTCATGAGGATCCAGATGAATCTACCTTGGAATAGTATTCCATTGGTTAGTTCCTACAACCCCCAAATCCTCTGTCTCATCGCCAAAAGATATTTCTCAATTATAGAGGACACCACAAGAAGAGTCTTAGAAACCAAGTAAAGATCTTGAACAGGTTTATATAGAATGGGATGAAGAACCCAGACATATCTTAGTCCCAGAGTGTATAGGACTTCAAAGGCCAAAATTAACAAATTTGTCAAATTGTTTTTTAAATTTGTTGATTGAGAAACAAACTGGATGCCAATGATGTTAATACTGAATTGGCATTATTTCTTCTACTTGATTGACCATAGACAATATGCCAGCTGCAGTGTTCTGAAGAAGTTGAAGCTTCTAGATGGTCTACAAGGGTGGCCCCACATAATCCAGCCCCCAAAGGATGAGAGTTAAGTCAGATTTCTACAGAAAAGGGTGCAGCTGGCAAAAAGAGGGAATTTGTGAAAGGCACTCCTAGCCACGGCTGTCAGCTATACATCCATAAACAGGGATGGCCCAGAAGCATCTCAAGTTGCCAACTTAAGAAAAAGTGCAACACAGCTGTCACTCACAGATTACGCAGGATCTGGAGATGCTCACGTTCCCACTACAGAATGAGCTCCCTCACCACTTCATTCACCACTGGAAATGTAACCCCCTGTAAAACTGGATGATGATCTTCTGGATTACTTGTCTTTTCCAACAATAGTATCTTTGTCTTATCTGGACTAATATCTGATTTCTGAACAATGAATTAGCCGTTTTCAAAAAAAGAGAACATTGTAGTGTGTAACTACTAGTGGATCCCATTGAGTGCTGCAGCAAGTCATGGACCCGACAGGCACAGATGATTTTAAAGGCAAGAAGCCCTTAACATCAGAGTGTCTTGGTTATTTTAAGGGGAACCTTTTCAGTTTAAAATCAAAAGGAACTCGAAATAATTTGAATTTAGATAGATGACACTTTTGGGACTACAACTGCCAAAATTCTCCAACCAGCATGGCCAATATCTGTGCTCCTTATGGGATTCTGGGAGTTGTAGTCCCCCCAAAGTAGCATTTCCTAGCTCTGAATTTGGTTGGAGATATGATTCTGGGAAGCTTTGTGCAAATACAAGGCAAATGGGCCACACAGCTGGTGGTTCCTTTGAAGTATATGGCATCCGTCTGCATGGCTAAACATGCAAGGCAATTGTGGAATGAAAAGCAGCTTGCTCATTCAACCATATGAACAGTGGCAGCAGAAGCCTCAAAGGCATCTTCAGCTACATTTACGTACCCCATTCTCCACCCTGCACATAACTTCTCCATAGCGTTGTTGTTAATATCTATGTAAAATGTACTTGGCTCTACTGAAGGGGCCCCTTGAATGCCTAATCTGATTTTCTTAAATATCAGGATAAATTTGCTGCCAAGCCATTACTGTTACGAACAGGGTGAAGAGTAGTAGACTGTGAAATGTCTGCTGAAGAACTGGGGGAATTTATTTTTGGACTTTTCCATGCTTTGTACAATCTTTAAGCTCTGGACTATCTTCATGGAAAGTTACCTCTCTCCTGTCCAAGGCCTCCTTAGTCTTTAGCATTTTTGTGTCTCTTCTTTTGCTTTCTCCAGTGGTTTTACTTCACACATCAACTCTATATGTACATATCTTGGGTTTTTCTGGGACAAAAAAAAAATGCTGTTAATATAAATGCATAGAGATGATTTGATAAGATGCAGAAATTACCCACTGGACTATCTGGAAAGTCAAAGCCAGCTTGGGTAAATTTAGAGTGCTTATCATGTCCATAGAGAGAGATAAACCCAGTGTCAAATTAACAGTGCAGTAATACATGGGTATATTTACTTGGGAAAGAATTCCACTGAAGAAAACATATTTGTTTGCAGAAACATTGCGGGTTTGTCATATGACTGGCATAAAAATTTACTACAGAAACAACCATTAATATCATTGCCAGCAGAAACAACTGTAGCACACCTTATAGTTCCTAAAAGATTAACCTCACAGAGTGCTGGTTCTAAGTACTGTGTCTTTAGCTGAAATGAAATATGCCCATTTGTGGAATCACTGAAGAACAGTGGATTGCCCCTCTGCCAAGAAAATAAAACCCTCTCTGAATCCAAGGGACTGTGGAGCTATGTGTTATCGGTGGGCAGGAGTGGAGGTAATAGACAACATGTAGATGTATTGGTCAAATGCTGGATTATGAAATGGAAAACTAGCATTTCCAAATACGTCTAGGAAGTGATGTGTTTGGGTAGTGCGAATTTGGAAGGAAGAAGCTAGTCGGAAAAAAAAAATAAAGGGGGCAATTGGCACAGAGAAATTATACCCACGAAGCCATATTCCTAGATTGGCACAGGTCTTTGCTTGCATATTCTTATTTATCAAAGCTCCCTCCAACGAAACAGCAGCTTCAAAAGACTAGCTGGAGAAATGTTTGCTCATGTTGAGACATTCACCTAAAATGTTAATTAGGACATATTTCGATATATTCAATTCATACCCGCTTGCTTGTTACGATAGGCTCATGCAATCGTTGCAGCAGCCAAATGTGTTAAAAGAAGGCATTTGTGGGTTTTTTTTTTTTGAAACAGCCTATAAAACCTGTCAACATTTGCAAGCCTGTTGGGGGGACAGTTGTGTGTGTGTGGCAATTGAAAGCAGCTTCTTTGAGTTCTGGCTCGGAGAGTGTGCTACCTTGGGACAGATCCAAGTTGTTCATAATGTTTAGATTTTTTTTCTTGCCATGGATTATATAAAATGTAAGCATTTGGCAACAACCAGGTATTGATAGGGAGCCGGTGTATAAATCAGCTAGTCTCCTTCCTTGGGTGCAGGAAAGAATATGTTGTATTATGAATGGAAAGTATTTAACGGGATGCCTGTGAAAACTCAGCGTAGTCCTTATTCTTGGCATATGAAAATGTAACTAAAAGGCCCACCAGCCAACATGAGTCATAGCCTAGTTTTTTAAATAAGGTTACTGGATCTGGCAAAAGCAGCAAGTTAATGAAAGGGAAAGCGTTCGGTTATTGTGCTTTTCTGCCTGTTATCATAGCCCCCAACAACAAGTAACATCAAGGAGCACTTGAGATGAGGCACCAATTCTCAGGCCGACAGGCCTTTTATACCTTCAAAAACATAACTATTTATCTGGGCCATCTAAATACTGCTGAGAGGGCTCAGCTGCGTAGCAGAGCTGCCTACTGTCTTTTGTCGCCTGCGTGCGGTGAAAGAGCACCTTGTGGCAGAATGAAGCTATTTAAGTTTCCTTTTTTTTTTTCATGTATCAGGTTAGAAGTGTGTGCATCACTTTTAGGGGGATTATGATTTGTGTTACGAAATGCTTATCAAGTGTTTTTTTCCTCCTTTTCTTTCTCCAAGATTAGTTTAGTTTTAATTAAGTAAACCTTTCTCAGGAGAAAGCTCCCTGACTATTCTTCGTACCCAGAGGCAACCATACTTGTTGTTTTTAATTATTTTTCACTGTTACCCAAACTGCTTTGGGTACTCCTGTCCAATTAAATCAAAAGCACGGGATCCTCATACACAATATGTTTAATATTTAATTTTAATTAAATTAATTAAATTGTTTATTTAATTTTATGTCGCATTATTGTGCGCCGAGTAATGTAAAATTTATGATAGGGAGAATTTTGAAGGCGGGGGAAGCAGGAGAGGAACAAGCTAATCAGGGTAGTTGAAAGAGCCTTCCATATCATTTCCCAGGGAATAAGCAACCAAACAGGAGGAGATAACAAAAATCACAAGTTGTTTGGATCAAAATAGGGTGGATGCACAGCACTGAGAGCAGTTTGTTTTACTTGAGTTATCTTGCCGCCCTCACTTGCAGTGATTACAATAGTCACACAATGACACCTCCTGAATTAAACAGGTAATCAAGTCAGCATTAGTAAAACTAGTGTTTAAGCTGTGTTTCCATCTAGCAGAGGACCAAGGTCGACAAATGTATTACCGTCATTCCAGGCTAACATGGGCAATTCGCATTCTGCACTGTTGCCTATGATTAGTTACCACCACTATTCTTCATTCCTTTTCCAACAGGTCCTGCTGCTGTACTTGAATGACTAAAAAGAACCTCAAGTTACTCCTTGCATTTTCACTGGGTATGTAATATGTTGGCTGTATAATGGAAGTTCAGTGAGGTTTACTTGCTTAGTGAGTCCAGTGTGCTTGAATGTACCTAGTAAGAGTTTTTTGTTAAGTCCATAGCTTCAAGACAAAATGACGAGTTTTCTTTTATGATTGCATCTGAAAGGAATATATATATATATGTGTGTGTGTGTGTGTGTGTGTGTGAGAGAGAGAGAGAGAGAGAGAGAGCGAGAGAGAGCGAGAGAGAGCTGGGATTTCACTTTAATAAGTAAGTTTTCATCTTTCATTTTAGTTATTGCATCATAAATTTTCTGAAGTTTGGTTTCATGCCTGGATTGTGATCTATGATACAGCGTGATGATAGGAACATACCATATCACAACATAAATTACCACTTACTCCAATATCTCTAGGGATGTATGGATCCATATCTGTGGTTATATGAAAGGGGATTTCATATAGCATTAATCTAGGTTACTGCAGGAAATCATTCAAACTTACTGTAAATATATTGGCTTGCTGGATGATAATTCTCATAATTTGGATAGAGGAGGTTGTTGAAATTCAGGTGTAAGATAAGGAGATAATATAAATGCACATTGCTACCAAGAAGTGCATGTGGATGCACAGGCAGAAGCACAAAGCTGTAAAAACAAATGCTTAGGGCCTGATCCTGCAGGACTAATAGAGAAACCTTTCTGCAGACTTAGCTGGCAATAGCTGTGAAGGAGGGCAGAACTGCTGTCTTGAATGTTATAACCCCACGGACACATGCATGGGTCAACAGGGGTTTCCAGAGCTGTTTGCCATGTCTCCTGAGGCTCATCTCCATCATGCACATTGTGCTCTGACTGAGCTAGCCAGCTTGCTGCAGCTCTTTGCCTCTTTTCACCTCCTCATGGGTGTGCCTGTGCAGCCACACATCTCTGCTGCACTTAGGGAGACCAAGAGAATATTATGAATGTACTTCTGCATAGGCTTGCTTACATGGAATTATATCTTTTTCAGCTCTATGGGACTTGCTTCTGAGGAGGTGCACACAGGAACAATGCTTCCTATACCCCCTACCCATTTCATCTGCACTTGCCCCACAGTACTGATTTCAGAGGGTTGAGTCCTCTGGTAAGTGGACAGCTTTTACCCTTTTCCACATGGAAAGGAAGAAGCAAGGTTGTTTTGCAACACGCTGTGGCTTAGCGGAGTGTGGACGGTATGATCTGAAAGTATTTAAGAGGCAGATGACTGCTTATGGAACAAAATGGCTGAATACAGAACACTATTATCCTGGCAAAATAATGGCATGCAGTCTATTTCCTCCTCCCTCCTTTTCCCTCATGCCTATTTTCCAGATTTAATTGTTAAGCACTGATAGAGAAATGCACTCCATTATGTATTTTTAGCATTGTGACAGTAAGGCAAACATAAATACATATCTCTTCACATAGATTATTCATATTATAATGAGCAATGTCTCACCCTTAAGGAAGGAGTGGTTAAAACCCAATCTTTCTTCAATATTATAGCTATTCATAGGGCACTAGTTGTGTTTCAGCCGATTAAATATTATCATAAAAACAGCTGATGGTGCATTAAATTAAAAATCTGATTAGGGTAGACTTTACAGAAGGCTTTTCAAGACTAATGCAATTATCTGTTGTGGCTAAACAGTAGGTTTAACTCAGTGGCAGTTGCCAGAAATAGTTTTTTTTTTCTCTACAAAAATTAATGGGAGAACAACTTAGGATCAAACTAGATTAGCAGTCACACAATATCTGGCAAGGTCTTAATAGTGGGTAAGTGATTATTGGAGGAAAACGATTTAAGCAGAGAATATTTCCTCTAAGTTTTCTTGATTTATGCTTTGCCATTGCTCTTGGTAAATATTAATTTGACCGTACTTGGCACAAATTAAGAAAACTATAGGATAAGGTACTTAGATATTTCACATACAGATGATCTGTAGGAAAAAAAGCCCACATTGCTGTTCACTTCAAATTCAATTCCACAATAGTCAGAGTTTAAAAAGGGGAAACATCAAAATATTTGAAAGCAAGACTAGGATTTTAATTGTAGCTACTGCCATCAGGATTTTTTAATACAAAGTTGCTCTTTTATGTCTGTTTTGTGCAACTGAACACGAAACAGCAAACTAAACCAAATGATAGTTTTATTTTCTTTGTCATTCTGTAAGTCTGACCAAATCCCACAAAAGCTAAAGGACAGGGAAATTCTGCTCGTTTTCTGCCTTTCTTTTTGCATGTGTTGTGGTTATTGTGGTTGTTGTTGTGCGTCTTCAAGTCATTTTTAACTTATGGCGACCCCAAGGGAAACCTATCACAGGGTTTTCTGCTGAGAGTGTGTGATGTGTCCAAGGTCACCCAGTGGATTTCCCATGGCTGAGCAGGCAATGGAAGCCCAGTCTCCAGGATCATAGTAGAAGGCTCAGACCATTATACCATGCTGGATCTCTTCATACATATGGATATTGATTTAAAATTCTTAAAGGGGAAGGGCTTTCTGCTACTGCTATTTTGTCTGGTGTTGAGAATGAATGTTCTTGAGAAGGACTTGGTATTCATGCTAGCCCATGCCACCATGACCTTTTTGTGGTGTCAAGAATACTTGTGGAGGTTCTAAATGATAGTTAAATGCAGAAAAGTTCCTTCTGTTTGATATGACTTGGGATTTGCTATGATTTAAAAGCAGCATCTAATGGGTGCTTTTGGTTTTAAAAAAAAGAGCTTAGGTTTTTGGAATCACAAACACCTTTCTTAGGAAATGTATGTGTGTGTGCACGCACTCATTAACTGGAATGACTAATAGTTGGTGTGAGTTTATTGGTATTATAAATGGGTTCCATGGTGATGGAAATAGAATAGTTTAGCCAATATGGAATTGTCTACACGGGGAGTAGAAACTCTAGCAGAATCTGGAATATTTATTTTCTGGATTATAACCCAGAATCTCCAGCATGGTCACTGGCCATACTGCATGGGGAATTCTTAGAACTGTAGCCCTTGAAGTAACTTTTCCAAGCTCTGCGTTTCAGATCGGCTTGTTCCCTTGCTGGGTGCAACAAGGTTGTCTATATTATAGAAAGACATTTCAAAAATAGTAGGCTTCACTTTTTATATCCCTTTTGGTAGATTGGTAATAAAGTCATGGCTGAAAGTATACCTTATCTCTTGTGTTAGGAGCAAAAGAGCCTGGGCAAGGCATACATTTTACAGAAACAGCTCCCAGACAGATACTATTAAAGAGCAGGACTTGAGCAGCCATTGGACACTAGCTAAGTAGAGCACCATATGTCAGTCACTGAAGTGATGGAGAAAATCATACCTGGTGAACACCTGAGAAACTGCAAAAGGACAGGAACAGTGACTTCTAGAACATGTGCAAACAGAAGAGTAGACATTTCTATTTTAGCAGTAATGGTGTCAATGTTAAGCATACACTTTTTCCCTCTAGGGAAAGGTGTGCTGTAGATACATTATGTGCTTTGCATGCAGTGAAGGAAGTCTATATGTGGAAACAGCCTCCATATGGAGTGTGCCTTGACGGATCAGGAACTACATTCAAAGGATGAGTGTAGATTTATATCTGGAATGGATGTGCAACAGCATGGTGCATGATGTGCATTTAGTCCTGAGGCATTAGTGGGGCCTACATTTGCACTATTTGCAATGTGGATAGAAATACGTATCCCAGACATTTATACTAGGCTGCAAGAATATTGTTAAATGTGACTACATCTAGATTGGAGCCATAGTTCTGACATAAGTCCTAATTTATTCCCATGAGACTTACTTAAGAATGCTGTACGTCACAGCTTGCACAAAGCCCTTTATGAACTTTTGTAAAAATGACCCTTAATTGATATTCGGTGCTTCGTACTACATTTTAAAATATCATGATTTAATATCTCAGGAAATTATAAATGGAAGAGAAATGTGCTATGCTGGAAGGCTCAAATAATACACCAACTAGGAAGGTAGGTAAGAACAATAGACAGGAAGCTCCTCATGTTACCCAGACACAATCAAGTCCAATGTCATCTAGTCTCCAAACTGTGCAATTACACTTCCTAGACACATGCCATCATGGGGGCATTATACTTCAGTTTTTAGTGGTTAGAAAAGCATGACCCAGTTCTTGGCTGAATGTAGATTTCAGGACAAGTTAAGATGTCCCTGAACCCCTGTATCAGTGGCTACTAGACATGATGGCAATATATCCATCTTCCAGCATCAGAGACACTATACCTCTGTGTTCCAGTTGCTAGGGAATATAAGCAGGAGGCTGCTATTGTGCTTGTGTCCTGCTTGTGATGAGTTTTTTAGAGGCATTTGGATGAACACTGGGAGAACATAGTACTGGATTCAATAGTTCTTTGGTCTGCTCAATGCTTCCCATGTACTTACATCCTAAGTAAGGGGGAATTCCTGAGTAGATTATCATGACATATTTCCAAATCCTTCCTTATCTATGGGAGAAGAATAATTTGTCTAAAAGATGTGATATGATAACTGAGGACTTAATTGAAGTTGTTTAAATTGGTGAGATAAATCCCAGTGAGACATTAGTGGGCAAAAGGCCAAGTGAAGTTGTCAATGGCCTATGAGTAACTGATCATATGGCAGATATTTTTCACCACATGGCTGGAAAATGTATGCCTGGGGGATTTACAGTCTTGACCGAAATATTGTTGATAGTCTTAGTGATTTGATCATGTGCACAATTAGCCACTTCATGAAATATGGGTTGATAACAGAAAGGCTGGAAGACATTACATTGTCCTCAAGGGAATACATTAGTCATGTTAACTCAAGACTGAGTAGTATTTACTTTTGCATTCACATTAATTTCTAGCATGATAAACCAGTCTAGCTCATGTAAAATGGTGTCAGAGAGGGGGAAGGCTGGAAGGAGAGAGATGGATTTTTTCTTTATGAAAGCCTTGGGAGCAAGCACTCTTTGTTTTTCTCCCTTAGAACCTTCATTTTTGTCCCACTAGTACTGCCTGAGTAATGGAGCTCAGGCCTCTGCAAGAAGGGGGTAAGTTCATGTATTTAACTTGGGTTGGCCATGAAATAGAAAGTTGGAAGAAGCTGTATCTTCACCTAGATAGGTTCTCTGTGACATTCACCCCTTCCGCCCCATGCTGTGTAGATACTGGTGCTCACCTCTACTGTCCAATTAACATTGAGGACAACATGCCTTTGACCTTAATAAGGTCATGAAAGTCCTCCTTACAGACAAAACGTCACATGTAATTAGTACCTTTCTTCAATAGTTGAGCTACAACTATCTTACATCACAGTTGTAATCTTAGCTGTGTCAATTTAAGTTCCATCTGACTTATGACAACCCTAAGGTGAACCTGTCATGAGATTTTCTTGGGAAGAGTTATTTTTTCGGGGGGTGAGGTTTGCCACTGCCTTCCTCTGAGGATTAGAAAATGTTACTTGCCCAAGATCAGCAGGGATTTTTGAACCTTGGTCTCCCAGGGCCCTTACATACTGTGCAACAGCACTACAGTCAGCCCTCCACATTCACGGAAGTTAGGGGTGTAGGGCCCCTGTGAAAATGGAAAAAACTGTGAATATCTATAGCCCCCCCCAACCATATTTAATACATAAAAAAAGGAAGAGGGGAATGGATTCAACCCACCATGGATTGAAATCTACACAATACGTTTGAATCCATGCTGAGGAGCATGCCGGCTGTGAGGTTCTGCCTGGGAGATGGTGGGGTTCCTTTGCAAGGCAGAAGTGGGTGGCTGGCGGGGCTTGCCACCATCTCTGCTGCTGCCTCTTGCTATTTTTAATAGCTACTTACAAGATTTGTCTCATGTTTGTAGTCTCTCTCAGGCTTTTAAGGCTTGCAGAGAGACTGTGAAGGTGAGGTGAGATATATAAGTGCATAATTAAAACTGATGTAGGGCAACAGCAGAGGTGGTGGTAAATAATCAGTGAACAAACAAATCCACAGATAATAAACCTAGGGAATTGGAGGTCTGACTGTATATTCTACTTTAACTGCTGTCATTCCATTCAATAGAATCATGGGATTTGCAGTTCAAGGAGAAGCATTTAGAATTCTCAGCCAGAGATTCAAGTGCCTCACCAAACTGTAAATCCTAGGATTCCATAGGAAGTTGTCATGGCAGTTAAAATAAAATATACTGCAGCGTGAATGTGAATTGTGTAGTGTGAATAGGCCTTGAAGTATGACCCTCATACTCAGGTTACTACACATGTAATACAACAAGGGATTATTTCACTCCTGTATAGAGGGGTAACTGCAACGTTCTAGTAACTTCCAAAGTTAATGGAGGCATGTCATCACTCAGTAGCAGAGAAGGAATAATGCATGGTTCAAATTCTGATACGTGCTCTTATGTTGTGCTCTGCTGTTGGTATTCAGATGATAGTGGGATAGATGGAAGGAGATGTGTTTCGTACCATAAGCCAACAGTTTTTTAAAAAAGTAGTTAAAAAGGAACTGTTTTAGTTATTTCATTCTTCAGTAATGGAAACAATAACATATTCAAAATAACAGCAAGAACTATGTTTCTGGGCCATACAGCTGTAATTATTACTTGTCAATTTAAGAAAAATGATTTTATAAGTTCTCCCCTTAGCATCCTGGGCTAAGGCTATTTGATTATTGGGCTGAAAGCATGTTACTGCTTCATGTCTGGTGTAAAACCGGTGAACATGAATTCTTGGTTGCGGCCTGCTGGCCAAAGGGGAGCACTTTCCCACCGCTTCACTTCATCGATCTCTCCTCCATGCACAGCAATAACCTAGGAAACCGTTTGGATGCAAACCCCGAAAATTGTTCATTCCCAGCTGTCACTTGTGAGCAGAACTTGTTGTTCTCCTTGCCCATTTTTGTCTATTTGCGTTAGATCAAAAGAAGTCATTTGGAAGATGATTAGGCTTTGCATAATTTTTTGACATGGGTTGCCATATAGTCTCCTCATTAGGAAATAATGAAAGACAAATAAAAGATATAAGGGGAAGAAGATTGCTACCATAAGTACAAATCTACATCCCTAATAAGATGAGGTTTCTGACTATGATAGCTCTGCTTATAAGTTAGGTTGAATTCACCTTTCGTTCTGTTAGGATCTAAAAGGCAGCTGGTACATGGGGAACTTGAGTGTGGGACTAACAGGCAATGCCTTCCTCCTCCTCTTCCTGTCTCTTAGCCCCAGCTATGTGAGTGCAACATCTGCACAGGGCTTCAGAAATGCTTATAGATAGAAGAGAGCATGAGGCATCTTTCTATGTACCAAGAATTAGATTAAGTTTTGGAGAAGTCAAGGGCTGCATTCCAGTGGTGGGTGGGGTGAAAGGCAAAAAGATGGGATGGGAGTGGCTGATGAATCTGCTATGGGTTTTAGTTTGAACTTTAAAGGAGCTAGCCATGCTTCTGATGCTATTTTGAGGAAAGGTACAGCACTTGGAATAGCTATCCCAGGTGCTGAAACTTTCCTCAAAATAGGTTCAGAACCTTGTATAATTCCTTCAAAGTTCAGATGCAAGCATGCAGTGGATTCACTGACCACTGACATGGAGTCCACCAGCTGCCAGTGTATGGGACCAAAATACCAGCATGTTTTAGCTGAAAGCTCTTACAATCAGTAACCGAGATTTAAGAGAGGCATTTCAACTTTTGTGAATGGTGGAAAACCCACACAAAGCTGGGAAAGCAACGAACAAAGACTGCATCCAAATCAATAGAAAACTCATAGATTTTGTTCTTGTTCTTCTGATTTTATACAGGGTTAAAATAAACCAATTTGAGGACCTGATATAAAAAGTCTCTGATTGTATTAGGAACCAACAGAAAATATTCTGGGATAAACAAAATGTGTATGGATCTCCAGAATAAAATTGGAAAGAACAGGAACAAAATCTGGGATTTTCTAGACTTTTTAAATCAGTGGATGAGCCCAAAGGTGTTACATGAATGATGTTTCTAGCCATGTGGATAACCAGAGGGCCTTACAGAGACCCCCTAGAGGACCAGATATGATGCCAGGCCTGAGGCTTCCCACCCTTGCTACATACCAACATCACACTTATCTGCTGAATGTGGATCTGTCCAGAAACAAGAAGAAAGTCATTAGCAAGTGAAGGGGAACCTGAAAGTGTGTAGAAGGACCAAAACAAAACACCCCACCAAAAAAACCAAACCAAACCAAAACCCAACCAACCAACCAACCAACCAATCATCACCCAAACCAACTCTCCTTTTAGAGGAAAAAAAAACCCCACAGGAAATAAAAGGAATTCAATAAGGACTCCTAATACTGCCAAAAGAGCTCACTAAGGACGGCTTGAAGCACAGGCTGCTGGTTGATTGTTGAGGTGGCGTGAGAACTGAATGGAGTTGGAATATCTTAGAAGGTAACACGAACAGGGGAGCAACATTTTGTTCTATATCCCAGTTGCCTATAAAAGTATAAAGCCAAACTCAGGTGTTATGTATGGTTGCTGTTTCAGAGAATTTAAGTGTGCTCATAGAGGTATCGTTTTCAAACTTACTCGCGCATATTTACTCCCTCCCTTTTTTGCCAATATGCCCTCTCCCTTAGTCATAGCAATGTATGAAAGGGGAAACTCTGAGGCAAACAGAGGGCTGGTGGAGGAGGCATTTGAAAGGAGGACATGGGAGGCAGTGTTGAGTGCAGGGAAGGACTAAGAGAAGGCAAGGGAATATGTCTGAAAATTGTGAAAATAAAGTCATGTGGACCTAAATACAATTGCTGATCCCAGCTACATTAGACCTGGTGAACCAGCTCCTCACATTGGGTCACAGGCTGGTTGGGAGAGTCCCCTCTTTTCATGGGCACCTCCTCAGCCCTTTGAACTCCTTCACCTCTCCACTTTGGCCATATGTGTATGTATGTAAATGAAGAACAAAATCTAATGACATTTGTAGCACTTCTCATGACATTTTCTTTTTGTGATTGTCTTCTTACTTTCTTCCCAGAAAGTAAACAGCATAAAAAAAAGAATACTGACATATAGTGTGTCCTAGCTGGAGAGTTACTGCCTGAGAACATGCTTCTATGTCCTGGTTCATAAATTAAGTCCAGAGCTGAATCACAATGGTATGGTAAAGAAGTAGTATAAAACTTTCTTCTCCTTCTCCCTCTCCTTTCTTCTCCTTGCGCATATCTCCCAAAGGGATCTCAGCGTGAACACCTGACCTTGAAAAGTCCTGGCTTACCCAGTCCTTTCTCTTCCCCTAATTGGGGCAAGATTGTACAAGCAGAATCTTGAGATGAATGAAACAGTACACCAGCCACATATATATTGTGGTCTATTGTGTATGTACTTTCATAGCACTGAATCCATATTAAATTGGTCACACTGTTGTGCCACTGAAATTGATGGCACAAATTAGTCATGACTTATTGATGTCCCATTGGCTTCAGTGGGACTAACACAATCCAGATCCAACCCCTAGTGTTTTATTTATTAAACTCAAAAATTTAAAGGCGGAAGCAACCAAGGGAATTCCCCTTCCTGCCAGGTAGACTTGGGAATTCATTCTGACATCTTATCATGCATTACCCCTCACTGCACATGACTCTTGCATCTGGGGAAGTGTACTGTGGCATTGATCTCTTTAGCTGATATCCCTGATGACTATTTTATATGGTCAATGAAAAGGATGGGAGACAAATTTGTATGATCACACACGTAAATTTGCAATAAAATATCCATTCATCTCACATACTGGTAGCTTTTGTGGTGCTGAGAATTGTCCTTCAGATTTGAGTCACTGAGGTGAATTTCTCCAAATTTGGACAATTCTGGCATATTCCTCAAAAAGATAATGACAGCAAAGTTTGCAGCAGCGGTAGTAAAATGTGGAGCAACGTAAATGCCTCCTGCAGTCAGTAATGTATGAGGGTGGTTGGGCCTATAATAATTTATAAACTTATCTCTTTGGCTGATTCAGGATAAGAAGCTGAGACCCTGGGGCCACGTACCTAGTTAAGGTGATCTTTGAGAACCTAGCTGCCTATAGAGCCTTGACATCATTAATGGGATTTTTCATGCAACAGCTGGGCCCCATCTATGACATTCAGTAGGGGAATGCAAGCTGCCATTTTTGCTCTCCCACAATGCAGCGCAATGAGTCACTGTGAGAAGTTTAACATTTATTTTTTATTTGACTTCAACATGCCTCATAGCTACCTGCCTCTGCCACCAGGTATGTCAACAACATAGGGTGGAGGGAGGGTTTAAGGAGAGCACTTGATGAAGTTATACTTCTTTCCCCTAATTCTAGAGCCAGTCCTGGGCCATTTCAGTGCAATAGCACTTCCTTATAGAGTAATGTAATTCAGGGTAATAACCGTGTGCCTTTGGAGAAACAGATTCAGTAAAGTCTCTTGGAAACATTAAAGATTAAGTTGCAAGAGTAGAACATTCGCTTTGCTTTTTAAAAAAATAATTGTAGCAGGATTATAAATACAGGAAGAATAGACCCCTCTTTTTTGAAGAAAAAAGATTTGTGCAAGCTAAATATATAGGTACACAGGAGAGAAACATGTGACACCATTAGATATCAATCCATCAATCAAGTTACAGCCAGCAGAGTCAAGGGTCAAGATAGCAGGTTCCCCATCCTTGATCTGGACTGGTTTCATTCAGCCTAGCCAAAACCAAAACCAAAACTAACAAAAAATTAAGCCCCCCCCCCCTGCACAAGCTGACAGCTGTTACCTAAAGGACATTTTCTTTGCCTGCCTCCAGATTGTGGAATGACCTGCTGGATCAGATTCATCAGCTGGACACTCGCTTGCATTTAAAACAGCAGTAAAGGCCAGTCTCTTAGGGCAGGCTTATCTGTATGAGGAATGACTGGAAGACAATTGTAATTTCAAGGAGGTAGAAAGTCTGGCCTGATCCCAGTTTGTTCTTCCAAGTTCTAAGTTTTTCCATACTGTTGCTAAAAAAGGTCTAAGAAAGGCCTTCTGGTATTTCTTCATGCTGCTGCTGTTCAAGGTCATCTGACTTGTTAAGGACACTGCTTTGATTTTTGTCTTCTGTCTTAATTTTACTTTGATGTACTCTGTAATGCTTGCCAGCTTAAAATGCAGCCAAGACAAAGCTGCATGTGATGTCTGCTAAGTGGCACCTGCCTTTGGCTTGGGACATCTACTAGATAACAGTGGTGGGAGGAACTCAAAAGATAGCCACTTAATCAGTGACCTTGAAAACTGAAAGGAGTTTAGCTCATCCCAGATTTGTAAACAATCACAAAGTTCCCATGAGAGATGGCCCAGTCCTCCTAGACCAAAGGGTATAAATACCCCCTAGAATCTGCTCCCATAGTGAGCTCACCATGGGCTGATAGCTGAAGTGCCCTGTACAGATGGCTACACAGAGGGATCTCCTTCTCTATTCCTTTTCGAGCTCCAGGGCAGCTGATTGAAGGAATCTTTGCTTGATAAAGAAATCTATCTTTATGTTATCTAGACATCATCTAAGCATCATAGGCTTAACTGGGTTTCATCTGTATGCTGATATTGCTTGTATGCTTATGTTGTTTAAATTGCTTGCTGTTTAATAAAATCTTGAAGACTTTTCTACTACAACTGGTGTCACTTGTTGATTTTGGATCCCTGAAAATGAACCCCTTGCCTTTGGTGAACTGGCCAGTCATCTTTGGCAAGACACTTATCTAGCTGACTTTTACATTATGAATGTTCAAGTATTCATTGATTGATTTTAATATATTTTAATATGCTCTCTTAAGTCTGTTGTTCCTCAACATAGGGAGAGGCAGGTAAGAAATAGTTAATGATGATGATGATGATGATGATGATGATGATGATGATAATTGTTACTATTGCAACCACTGAATGCATATCATCCTCAGAAGAATACAGTTGGACCATACCCCAGAGGTGGTATCCTTTTGATATCTCCACATGAGGGAGTCTGGAGTAGATGTAACCTGAGCAATGTATCCACTCTGGAAGTACCTTTCCTGCAGTTTGGACACACTTACAACCTCCTTTCCTGTATTATGTTCGGGTGAAACTTGTGCTAGCTTTTAGAGAAAGCTGGATGTGCACAGGGTAGGTTGATTTAAATCTTGTTACCAGCCACAAAACTGCCTTCGATCCTTTCTGTGGAAAAGTTTGTAAGGAATATACTTTTTACCCATGGTGAGACCCTTAAAAAGACCTGAAGTGCCAAACAAATGTTTGACCAGATAGACTTAAAAGGCATTCCAAAACAAGCAAGCAAATATTTGGATCAGACTGAGTCACATTTTGGACAGACATATTGAAATCATTGAGAATTAAGTTAGCTAATTTGATGGAAGATCAGGGAGGGCAATGTGTGGTTGTAGGTTGGACATGTGCCCAATGAGGAGAAATGACAGGAAAAGAAGACCTTGTGTTCTTTGGGCAAGTATGAAGATGAAGAACTACTGAACTGACCATAGATATCAGTTCTCCCAATGAATCATCATCTGTCATCTGAAACAAAGAGGGGCCATTGTCTTATTCTTCCTCTTTAAATGGTGATCCTGTTTCTCTTGTCTTTATGATAAAGAGAGATATTTAGCTTCATGGTTAGAGTTTAGCAAGTACTGGGTCTACCTGCTACATCCTTTTGTAGGAAGGATGGGGACAGGTGAGAAACCGGGAATGATAAAATACTTTGCATGAGACATTTTCTTCTTGAGCCAAAGAAAAAGATAGCACCTCTCTTTTATTTGTCAAAGAAATAGGAGAGGTGGGAAACACTACATTTTTGAACAAAACCTCCCAGAATCCTCCAGTGCCATCCTGGCAGAGGTAGTGCAAAAAAAGTAATTTTTCCCATCAAGGTCACTAGACTAACAGACTAACAGTTGGATTCTCTACATGACCTGAGAACAGCAGCCTCACTTTGGGAGCAAATGACAGGCCCAGCCATTGCAGCTGTGCCCACTTTGCATCCCTCAGGATCTGCTGCCTGAGGCAGCCTCCTCACTGTGCTTGACAGAAGGGCTGTCAAGATTGCAGTACTCCTGTAAGCAGAGTGGGATTTCATGAGACACATTTAAAAAAGGAAAAGAAAAAATAATCATACCCTAGCCCATGTATGTACGCGTATTCCTGCTTGCCCTGCCTATAGCAAGGTGGGTCAGTTTCTTAAAGAATAGATTCAAAACTATCCTGGCAATTTTTATAAGTACAGGAAAAGCAGAGATAGCAGTGTTGGTCAAAAGAAAAAAAAATTCCACAATTCATGTAGGCCAGCCAAAGCAGCACTCAAAATAGGGTGCATGCTTTTTGGATCTCTAGATTACAAAAACCTGGTTAGGATGGAGGAAAGACAACGAAAAGGCATGATATTGAAGTCATGAGACATATCCTGAGACAGAATGAAGAGGGAATGTTCTGTAGACATTCTAAGCAAGCTTTCCATCAAGTGGTGTGGTAGCAGATCAAATCTTTACAAGACAATAGAATATCTATATTGCTAATTCATAGAAATGGAGAGATCCGTATCTTGGCAAAAAAAATGTACGTAATTAGTTTTGTCATGGCATAAAACTTTCAAGAAAAGTAAGCAAAATTGCATAGCAATCATACTTTATTATTAAAGTGTATTTAATATTTTCAGAATTGCTATGCTCTGAAAAACCCATGTCTCCTCAACATTTTAAATTTTGTATTGATGCTTATTGTAAATACTTTTATTCAGGAAAAGTAAGTGATCAGAGTTGACAGCTCTGATCCTGTTGTCTGCTAGAGACAGAAGGAGGAGGAGATCTTTGAGTTTAGTGGTAGGCCATAGAGACTTCAAATGGGCTTGGATTTGTTTAGAATGCAACTTCAAGTAATTTACAAAGCTGGTAAAAAAGATTGATGATGACTTTCCCTCCTTATTTTTGGAGTGTTTCCCAGAAAAAAAAATCCTTTTCAACAGTTCCAGCTACTATTTCATAACAAATCTAGGGCTATGCACATTTGAAAATAAGCAACTATTGACAGATGGTTCTCGAGCTAGTTTTGGGGAGCACAAAATTGAATGTTAAATACATTCTGCTCACTCAAAATATGAACGAGCAGTACATTTTTTTTATTGCTTTTCCTTTCCAAAACTTTGTGGTGGAGCCAACAATCATTTCCCCATTTGGTGAACTGGCAACAGGAAAGCAATCCACAATATGTACATATCCAGAATAGTTGTATTTATGTTGTCTGTAACTGAATACAAACACAGTGTGAAAATGGCCAGTATCTAAGCAGTATCACTGCTATCACTGCTATCAGTGATGGTAGGATTTTTTTTTGACATATAATTATCAGACCCTTTTCTAACAGAGTCCATGGATTAAACCTAGTGGCAATTTCACACTGCCCAATTACATACCCTCCAACTATTCTGATTTGGCAGGGACAGTCTTGATTAATCTTCTGTCATCCCATTTTTTCAGCTTTTTTTAAAAAATGTCCCAGTTTCTCTCTCCTCCTCCCATTGCCTCCCTTTGTTCTCAGCTTACTTCTGTTGCTGCAAATTGAATTCAAAGTGCAGAAGTAATTTGGTCTCAAATAACTCAGCAGGTGGGGGAAGGACAAGTGAGGATGTTATTGTGTTATTATTCCTTTTACTGTCAAGGAGAGGGGAAAGAAGCTTGTTGGATTTTTAAAATTTTGTCAGAATATCTCAGTACAAGAGTAGCCATTTGGCACTCTGTCTCAAGAAAGCAACAAAAGGTCTTGGATATGGCCCTGGAAATGGAAACAAAAGTATTTCAAACTGATTCCAGTCTGAAATTTGGTCCTGATTCAGAGTCCTTCTCATGATAGAGTGGTTTGTATAAAAAGCATCTATAACAGCCTTCCTCATCACAGGTCCCTCCAATCATATACAGCTCCCATAATCCCCAACCATTTGTCATGATAGGTGGGGCTGAAAAGAATACTAGTTCATTTTTGAAGGCTAGTCCCTTGGGATGAGTTTTGCACTGAGTCATACCATTGGTCCAGTTGGCAGTAACTGGCCTTTCAGATGTTTTAGATTACATCTCCTATAATCCATTAGCATTAGCTATGATGAGCTGACGGGCAACAGGTCAAATATATCTGGTGGACCATAGTTCCCTATCCCTGGCCTACAGGGATGATCATTGGTTTTCCCAGCACTGTGCCTTTGAGGTCTTTTCAGTTACAGATGCCAGAAACTCAAGCCAGAATCATCTGTATTTAAAAACTGATCAGCTTCACTCCTAACCACCACTCATGTGGGGCAGAAGTGCCTTTGTACAGCTTTAGCTGGACAGATCTGGCCACAGTGGTTCATGCCTTAGTTACTTCCCAATTAGACTACTGTAGTGAGCTGTAAAGGGTCTTTGAAAAGTGTTCAGAAGCTACAGCATAATGTAGCAGTCAGTCTGGTGTCAGATGTGCATTTTAGAGACCATATAGTTTTGCAAGAACTGCACTGGCTTCCAATTTGCTTCTGAGCTCAATTCAAGGTGCTGGTGTTGACCTACAAAGCCCTAAATGACTTGGGGCCAGGATATCTGAAAGATCGCCTTCTTTCATGTAAGCCTGCCAGAAATTTGAGATCTTCAGAAGAGGCCCTGTTGCTTGTCCCAACACCTTGTGAAGTTGGTGGGTACACAATATCAGGGCTTTCTCTGTAGCACTGCCTCAACTCTGGAATTCCCTTACTCAAGAAAGTTAGCCTGGGCTCATCTCTTTTAAGCTTCGGGGGAGTGGGGGCAGCCAAAATGGTGCTTTTCTGCAGGGCATTCAGTGTTTGACATTGCTGCTCTATTTGTTTTAAAACTGGAATCTAGAATTGTTTTTAGACCACTTTTAGGAGTTTTCAAAGAGTATTTTAATGTGTTTTACAAATGTTTTTTTATCTGTATATTGTTTTAATTGGCTTGTATTTGTTCATTGCCTCAGGAGCCCTTGTAAGGTGGGAGGTGACACAGAAATCCTTTAAATAAATAAATAATTTTAAGGGCTTTCCTCAGCAGGTGGAGAGTTCCAGAACTTCCAGGATTACTTCATCCAGTGTTTTGGAAAATAAACATTGAGTGTAGCTGTAAATTATTAAGCACTTACATGTTTCTGGATCTGGGAAATAGCACTACGCCCAGATGTCTCCCACTAACAGTTATTTATTAAAATTTCCAAGAATGCAAGGCACCAGTTGATCTTACAGAAATATAACAACTTAATTTAACAAGTCTTCCTCACTTGATAGTACACTTATACAGCCCAAGGTTGCCTCTGGGGAAGTGGCATAGCCTCTACCCAAAGTGCTCCTACTAGTATCTGCCCAAAAGTTAAACCGTTTCCTTCAAAACTGATGGCTAGCAAGCTTGCTTGCACTGAGTCCTTCTGGGGACTTGCCTCTTAACGGAGCAAAAATGCAAAAATATAAAACAGCTACCCATTTTGCAAGCTTGTTCTGAGGTACAAAAACACCTCTCATATGATGGCCCGTTAACATTTTTCACACACACGCACACACACAGAGTCAAAAGGGGATGGAAGAGGAACATAAATATCTCAGGTGTTTGTGCTCAAACAAGATCTTTGCCCAACCTCACATAAAACTTATGCCCTTCAACTGTCCTGGTTTGGCAAAGAGAGTCCCAATTAATGCCCTGTTGTCCCACTTTTTTTACTGCTTTCAAAATATGCCCATTTTTTTTCCTCTTCCTCCCACTTTCCCTCTTTGTCCTTACCTTACTTCCATTACTTCAGATTTGAGTTAAAAGTGCAAACTCAAGAGGGGGGAGTGGAGAGAAGAGGATGGAATCTTGCATTTCCCAGTAGGCTCAAACAGAAGCAAACTGCTGTAATCTCTCTTAGCTTGTCTGTTCTTCTTCATTAATAACTTTTGCCATCTTGACCATACTCTGATGTCATTTGGCCACAAAACTCCATGCATGATCTGTGTAGTGAGTGGGACATTTGGAATCAATCACCTATACGTCTTTGGGAGGTATGGCTGTAAAACTGAGTGACTGATATGTGGGTGCGTGGTGCAGATGTGTGTAACTATTTGAGATGAACACTTCAGGTTCCTCAAGATTACAGTGTCTTCTAGCTGTGATTTCTTCTATTTAGTCAATTATGAATATACTTTTTTGGGGGATTTGGCCTACATTTCTATGTACAAAACAATTGAGATACCAAAATGGAATACATTTTACAGTCATTGTTGCAGCAATGGCAGCACAGCAGCAGCAGCAGCAGCAGCAGCAACAGTAAGCATAATCACAAATGCAAGAGTGTATTTTTCTCCTGCAGTCGTTCAGTGTTGTTTTAGTTAGTGGGACAGGTCTTATTGTTGCAGCTATATATTTACTTCAGTGGGTTGATTCAAACTATTACATTGTTCTGGGATCAGATAGTTTAAAACAGTGGTTTTTACCTTTGGGCCCAGGGAACCTGGGGGTCCACAAAGTTCTGCTGCTGATCATCACCAGCTGTGGCAGCAACAGGGACTTGTGCAAGATTATCCAGTGTCTGAGGGGGATTGACTCCTAATATCTAGAACCAATAAATAAATAAATAAATAAATAAATAAATAAATAAATAAATAACTGACTGAAACGTTAAACACATATTTGAATATTTAAATCTAAATTTAAATATTTAAGTCTTGGGGGACCCCAGCAACAAATTGTATTTAAAGGGGTCCCTAGTAAAGAAAAGCTTAAGAACCACTGGTTTAAAGCAACACTGGGCAGCTGAATGTAGCTACTCTTTTAACTGTGCACAATGACTTAATACAACACAACACTAGGTCAGAGGCATTGTGGGAAGTTTTAAAGTTGGCTATGTCCAGTCATCTGACGCTGTTTGGTGGGCTGGGCTGACTGAGGAATTTTTTGGAAGGCCCAGGGCAGGTACCTGTCCAAGGGTGACAGGTACTCATTCTGGCCTTGGGTTTTACCTTGAGGCGCTCAGGTTAGTACTTAGAAAAGTCTCTTTTTTGGGGGACCAGAGTTCCCAAAATGGCTAAGCATGAGCCAGCATGGTACAGTAGCCTTGTTGGGTGGTGGATTCTGGGACCTGTGGTCTAAAAAAGTAACATTTCCAAAGTTTATTATAGACTGTTTTGAAGAATTACTGTTTGGAAAAATTAGAAATTATATAAATACAAATTACTAGTACAGTTGGCCCTCCATATCTGTGGTTTCTGTATCCATGGATTCAACCAACCACAGCTTGAAAATATTAAAAAAAAGAATCCCAAAAGTAAACTTTGATTTTCCATTTTATATAAGGGACACCATTTTGCTGCATCATTATACATAATGGGAGTTGAGCATCTACAAATGCTGGTATCCAAGGGGGATCTTGGAACCAAACCCTAGCAGATACCGAGGGACCACTGTAATGGTAACATTCAGTCACTTTAGGTGTGGGAAACAGTATATGAGATCTCATATAAAGCAAGCAGAGCACAACACTCTACCTACACAGTTCTTTGTCCTTCTCTTGCCCTGGCAGTTGTCAAACCACAGGAAGGGCTGCTGCTGCTTACCAGTGGGGAGAGAGGGATGGGAGGCAATTCAAACAAAGAAGAAGCAATTGGTCTTGGCTCAAATGTGAGATGAAATAAGGGTGAACTCACAGATGGCTTGTACCTTCATTTTCCTTTCCCTTGGAACCCAGCACAGTCACAGGTGAATTGCCTTCTCTTTCTCTGTCTTTCTCCCTATTAGTAAGCAGCAGCAGCAGCTCCTAGGACTTGAAAGGTTTTGGATGGAGTGCAAAGGGCTAGAAAACATCCTCTGTCCTCCATCCAAAAAAGAGAATTGTGTGCAAAAAGAGAAATATGTGTAAGCCACACTTTATACATGCATATGTTGCCCAATGTGTTTGTGTACATGCATAATGTTATGATCTTAACTAAACAGGGCTAGCTATACCCATAGGCAAAATGCAGCACTTACTTTTATGACTATGATCATTTCTGCACTAGACTGTTATAGCGCTATTATTCCACTTTCAACATCCTATGGAATCCTGATGTTTGCAGTTTAGGAAACCCCTAAACTGCAAACCCCAGGATTCCATAGGATATGGAAAGTGGAATAATAGCACTATAACAGTGTAGTGTGGAAATGGCGTATATTCTCTTGCATAAGTTGGCTTTGCCAACTGGGAGGATTGAGTGATTAGGCTTGTCTGGATGCAAGAATTGTCTGTGATCGTTCTGCAGATGTTTAACCATTTCACATAGCACCAATAGAAGCAATTTTGTCAGAAGATGTTTGAGATGTACAGCGGGTATAGACTTAGCCAGCTAATTATGTAAGGAATATCACAAGCATAGTGAGAAAGAGAGAATGATCCTAGAAAGTAAAGATCTATGAGAGAGAGTGAGAGAAAGACAGAATGAACTCATAAAAAGAGGGGGCTGTTGCAAATCCTGAAGGGAAGAGTGGCATTACATTTTTAAACTAACAATACCAATGGAATGACAGTCTTGAGTGGAAACATTACAATTGTTTTACTACACTTGTGTCACATGACAGCTCATGCTGGTACATCATACTGGTCCAACAACCTCCTGGGTCACACGGGCTTGAATTCCCCTGTTAATTTCAACTGAAAGAGATCCACTGAATCAACTATGATTTGACTACCCATTCAACAATTGATTCAATGGGTCTACTTTAGTTGGTGCTAACTAATAGGATTCAGACTATTTTGATATTTTCTCTTGCCCATCAGGCCATATATATAATCCCTTCCCCCAGATTAAGTATGCTGAGCATCCCCTACTCTGGATGATTAAACCTATGTAAATCCAAAATACAACAAACATTAGCACACAGGTCCAAGTGGAGCATATTTAGTTCTAGTGGAGTGCACTTTCTGGACCTTGGGATAATATTTGGACCCAAGTCATCCAGGACTTCTTTCGTTCACTTTTAACTTTTCGTCTTGCAAGTTAAGAAGGAAGTTTTTCCCCCCCCAATAAAAAGATAAGCTATGTTGTAACCAGGTTTTACTAGCAATGAGGATGACCACCATCATCACTTTCCACATTAGTGAGAAGGGACAATGTAAGTATAAGAAAGGACACTGGCAAATATATGTAACGAAAACACATATATGCATGTGTATCACTATTGATTCATAGGAAAGACTTGCCCTAGCGATCTTTTCTCTGCCTGTCAAATCACTGAATTTTCTCATCTCTATGTAAAATTTTACAAGTTTTGATTTAGATGTTTCCTAAAATGTAGCCCAGTAGTTGGTAAATTCTAGGGCACCAGCCCAAGGAAAAAAAAAGTTGTGCCTTATTAAATAATATTTGAAACAAAGACTTGAAGGCATCATTTGCTTCTCTTTACTCATCTTTGCAAACATCTCTTGTCTTCCCAGGCTATGTCCTGATGTGTTAGCATTAGCAGCCTGTGGATTTCTCAAACTCGCTGGAACAGAAATTCACCCAGGCCTATGTAGATTGCTCAGGCATAGATAACAGAGCCAAAAGCAGAAATCTTAAAGAAGAAATCAAGTGAGTGGAATGACATGACTTCATTTTTCTCCTCCTGTTTCTTGGAGGACATGTGCGGACCAATGCCGCTTCTTGGCTAGGTGCCCGGAATAATTATTAGACTTTCCTTATTATTATTAATTTTTTTTTACATATGATTGATAAGGTTCACTTTGCAACTATGAATAAGATTTTTTTTCTTCCTTTCATTATTTCTGAAGTTCATTCTGCACATATTTCAATATTGCTATTGCCCTATGGGCACATCAACAGGGTATACTAGGAAGTGTATTTTGTAAACAATTTCTCACAAGCCATGGAAAATGCTTAAATATTAATTTGGTCATAATTGGCAGAGAAGCAATTAAAAACTCCACCAAACTGACTTTCTCCCTTCCTCCTTTACTTCTCCTCCTCCCTCCCATCCCATTTATCTACGATGTAGGAAGTGAATGTAAAACAATAGATCCCAGAGCTGAGCTGCCCAGGATTCTACACCGAACTTGCCTTAAAGCTACAATATGGATTTAATTTATATGCAAATGTAAGCAATAAAAATCCAGGCACTGTCAAAATTATAGTATTTTTTAGGAGATGCTGCTAAAGTGGCACGTAAACGGGAATTGTGATTTCACTGTAGGAACTAATTATTATCGGTCATAGTGTTACCTTTTTTGTTTAATCTTTTCTCTCTCACTCACTCTCTTTTTAACAAAGTGGAAATTACTTTTCTTTAGAAGAAGAGGGTGGAAGAAAGGAAAGAAGGAGAGGAGAAAATAAAGAGGGGGGGAGTAACTAGAATATTGGGAGTGGGGGATGGAATGAGTGACTGAAAACAGTCTGAAATATCTGTGAGATTCAGCATCAGGATAATTTCACAGTCTTGCTTTTTGACTGTTGTGTCCTGAGCTGACCAGCACCATGCAAGGCTGATCAAAGGCCTATCGGAAACATCAAGTAGAGCTAAATAGGGGCTAAAGTATGCTAATAGAGAAGCGAAATGTACTTTAATCCTGTTATAATACAAGGTAACTCAGAGGCTGAGAAGGGCCTTGTTGCTGCTCTCCTCCCTGCCCAGTCCCTCCAGGACTCCTGCAAACCCTGAATAGAAGTTGCTTCCTTTTTGGGGGGGATGGGGGGGACTGCTCTTGGTGCTGCCTCGGTACGGCTTTCTCAGATGGACCCCCAGGCCCCTCCTCCCCCGTTTACTAAGTGTCAACAGTCGGGTGAGCAAGGCTTCTGAGCTCCTTAGATCAGTACCCTGTGACTTTCCACATTTAAGCACAGACCATTAGGCTAAGCTTTCCAGCTGTTGCCTGAATTATGAGGGATTTTTTTTTTCTCTTCAGAGGAGGACAGAGCTTAGTGGAACACTAGGCAACAGTTTTATATTATGTCCCCATTACCACCCAGCTCGCCATCCCCGTTCACTATGCGAGGAAAGGCAAGTGCTGCTTTTCTTTCTGTACTCTTCCAGCCATGGACGAGCAAAATGAAAATAAAAATAAGGAGAGATCTTCCTGGGAAAGGGGCTAAAATCTGCAGTAGTCCAGCTTGGCTGCTGTAGCCTAAGACCCTAGGGTAGAATCCAAGCTCCGTTTCTTGTTCAGAAACAGAAGTTGGGATTTTGTTTTAAAAAATTGTGCCTCACAGTGGTTTTAAAATGGCTTTCCTCACCCCCCCCCCATGGTTTGAGCTTCCCTTCTTTCTATCTTTCAGTTTACAACTTTTGCCTGAAGCTCCACTAACAAGAGAGGCAGAAGGGTGAAACACTCTGTATAGTTAATTATAGTTCTCTCTATTAAATGATATGTTTTGGTAAGGTGTCCTCCCTCCATTCCCCCCCCAAAAAACTGCATGTGAACCCCAGATGAAAAAAGACTGATGTAATTTTCAAGTCAGCCAACTGCTTCAGCAACTGTATCAGAAGATATTTGTTAAAAAATGCACACACGGACAGACATACACACACCAAAACATACACACACATGCACAA
Organism: Cyclura pinguis; assembly: GCA_030412105.1. Taxonomy (NCBI): domain Eukaryota; kingdom Metazoa; phylum Chordata; class Lepidosauria; order Squamata; family Iguanidae; genus Cyclura; species Cyclura pinguis. The sequence goes on along the minus strand of CM059599.1, from coordinate 249,722,835 downwards.
AGGTTTCATTGAAGCATTACCTCCCACCATGTGGATGAAAATCTTAAACTGGAGTAAATGATCCTAAATATCATTCTGTTAAGTACAAATTACATAGTGGATATATAGAGCAGTAATGGTATATTTCCAAGAGATGATTTGTGTGTGTGTGAAAGAGACTGTGTGTCAGAGAACACTGCTCAGAAAGAGAAAAGAGCAGATTGTAAGGAATCGGCAGCGGTGGGGAGAAAAAAATTAAAAGAAATTTTGCCTTTCTCAAAATGTTTTCTTCTCATGAAATGCCCTTTTCCCCATATTAAATGACTTTTATCATTTTCCTCCTCCCTGATATCCTGCAACCCCAAGGGAAGCCTTGAGTCTCAAATGCCACAGATATTTTGTCCAGTAGATCCTTCTGAAAATTAGGGTAAAGATATCATATCTCAGTCTAGTGAAGCATTATGCTTACATTCCCAAGCCTTACCTCTGTGCCTTCAATGTGTTTTACATCTGCTGAAAATATGAATAGGAAAAAATGATGCTCCCCAATTGGACTTTGTAAATGTAGAATTATCTTTCATTCACATCGGGTGGCAGATTCTTAAGGAGACATTTGTGGCTTTCAAGCCACATAAGTAGTAAAAACAGTCATAAAACACCTCATGATTAGTATTTACCATGATCCCTGTAATAGATCAAAAAAAATATTATGTTAACAATGGAAGTACAGGGGGAATCTATGAACATGTGTATCCTTGCCTTCACTTGAAGGATGTAGATGAACTATATTGTCCATGAAAAACAACAAGGAAGAAAAAGTGATCACACAGTGCCACAGAGTTCTCATACCGGTGGTAATAAGGCTATTTTCATTCCAGGGCAGCCTCCTTTCCCCAATGAGTTCAACTTCACGAGTCCACATCAGGCCAGTGCTGCACGGTGCAGAAGAGACAAGCCAATAAAATAAAATGAAATAAAATAAAATGAAAAGCCTTCCTAAGTCAAGTCAGACTTTGTCATTTCTTGCTAATATGATGGGTCGCTTGGGAGATCTTTTGCCAAGAAGGACTCCCAACAGAAATTCATGGCAACCCTTGAATAATGGAAAAGCAATAGAAATAGGATTTACGGAATCTTCTGCATGTATCGCTAACTAAATTCTCATTCTCTCTCTTTTTGTCTGAGACAGGGGACATAAAGAGAAAGAGAAGCTGTCTGTCTGTCTTTCTGCCCATCTGTCTGTCCATCCATCCATCCCATCCATCCATCCATCTTCATGTTCCCATCTAGAGACAAACTCTGTTTTCTTTTTCACTTGTTCCTCGTGCCTTAGAAGGGACATACAAGTCAAATTGTGACATTTCCTGGCTGATATAATGAGTGAGATGAAAATGTTGAATCATTACCTTCCTAGAAAGCCATAATGTTGCCTTTTCTCTTCTCTTAGATGTTTTTGCTCATCTAGATTAACGGAGACTAGCTTCTTTGGGGTTATCCATTAGGCTTTATAGAAAATATTTGCTAATATCCTTTGCTCTTTTCTTCGTTTTTCTGTGCTATGCACTTTATTAAAAAAAAAAGAAGAGAAAAATGACTATTTTTTTCAGTCCCCCGCCTCTTAGATGTCATACAGTGCAAGCTTAACTGTAGACAATAGGAGACTTGTTTTTAACAATTTTGAATGGTTTCAATTTACAGGAGAGAGTTATATGTATTAAAGGAAAAACTTCAATAATTTGATAAGGACCACCAAAGTAGTATCTGCTCAATGTGAGTGAAATCCCTCTCCTTTCCAATATCAATTTATACTGAGTTTACAAAATTTATTAAAAAATTTCAGGACTTTTTTTTTTAAAAGGTGAACTTTCACTCCTTTTTTTAAATACATAAGAATAAAAGACAGTAAACAAATGACACACATACACACAAGAATTAATCAAAGTAATACCTAGTGGCTATTCCTAATCAGTGCAACATTACTACATGAAAAGAAAATTGTGATTAACACCTTTTCCAAATTCCATTGTTATTTTATCAAAACACATACTCTCACTTCCAGAATGAATTCAGAACTTCATCCTATTTTCAGTAGGTTAAATCTCTGAAGTGAGCTTCTGTCCAGTGTGGAACAGTGGCAAAAATGCAGAACAAATTGACTTCTCAATCATAGTGCTAAAAAACTGTATCTCAATAGCCAGAAAGGCAGGGAATATTTAACCAACAGATTCCTTAATTGAAGCAACATTTTCCTAACATGATGTAATGTTAAGTCAAGGCAAACACTCATCAAGTGAAATGTTTGTAGTAGTCCAGCTTTAGAACTGGAATCTTCAAGGTAGTGAGGGCTGAAACAGATTTAATACCAGAGATCTGTGATTAGATTTGCAGGCTTATTTGTCATTGAAGAAGCCCATGTTTTTCATCAGATGAGCAGTGGGTCTTTGAATCTGTCCCCCACACTGTTGGTGAACTTTCCTACTCTTGCCGAAGCAACTATTAGCCATAGGGAAACTTACTGTCTGTCTGTCTGTCTGTCTGTCTGTCTGTCTATCTATCTATCTATCTATCTATCTATCTATCTATCTATCTATCTATCATCTATTCATCCATCCATCTATCTATCTGGACATGATATAAGTTTCTGTATTATGGCGTCTTTTCTTGGCCTCAGGGTATGTAGTAGAAAATCTGAGTAATGATTTAGAACAAGAAACCAACGAGGGAGGAAAAATATAAGCCCTTCTTCCCTAGCTGTACTACTCTTATGAATCTGGTTATGGCTACTTGAGAATAAAAAAATTAAAAAGAAATGGAAAGATCCAGGCAGAGGTCCCTACTGTCATATCTGGTTCTGCCTAATGCAAGATGTAAATGCAAGCACACACTTTCAAATGGCTTCCAGTCCCAGGATGCAGCGAACTACTGTAGGTGTACCCACCATCTTCACTGGGGCCAGTGTAATTATTTGTGCCCCAAACCCATTTTCAACAGGAATCCTTCTGCCATACCATAAGCTGCTATGGAAACTCTTGCCATTTTTTCCAAACTGATTCCTCCTATGCGTTGTTTGGAAAACGTGTCAAAATTGCATGTAGACTTTTGAAATGAGTGGTGCAGTTCTTTCGTCATGAAGATAAAACTGGGGTGTGTGGAGAGAAGAAAGCTTCTGGAAAATAAATAAAAAGACTTGATCTAAAACAAAAATCTGTCACCTAACCATGCATTTATTTTTACTATTTCAGAATATAGTGTAATATCCATTTTATTTTAGTCTGCTATAATGTGATATCTATTTTTCCATAATATAGTGTGAATTGTTACTTGGCTTTATTACCTTGATTTTCAGGCTAATAATCCTGAGTTTACCTTGAGGAATTAAAGCTGTATGTGTTTTGGTAGTCATATCCTTTGCTGTTATAATCCAAGAAAAAGAAAAGGGAAAAAAGAAGGAATGTTTTTGCAATAATAAATATACAAAAAATATTAGTGTGTATGGCTAACAGATCTCCTCCACCCTGCCGTGTTGGAGATAATTTGGTAGTCAGAAGAATAAATTAGAACTTCTACGAGACAAGTATGCATAGCAATTGTAAGGTTTCCTGTCATGTAGCATGTAGATTATAAAGGTGTTGCCTTTTTTTGGACCAATGTCTGCTGGTGTAAAATTGCATACATTTTTGAGGTCTGCAGAAGCATTCAGTCCAAATAAGCTTTCATTTTCAGTGGTTAAAAGGAAAAGGCCATTTTCTAAGGCCAGGTGGTTCTGATATATTGTAGTAGGAGAGACTTCCTAGATAAATTTGCACATAAGTCAACCATCTTGTTGGTGTCATACCACAGCTGTTTAATTGTGCTTGCAGTCAAAACAGATCTGGGATTTAGCACTAGCACACAAGCTGTCTGGGCAAACATCTCACCAGGAAGGGCTACCGTTAGCAGGTGCGTTTCAAGAACTAGCAGAATGACTACATTGGATCTGCAGCTAGACAACTTTACAGAAAACCCCCAAATATACATTTCTATTTCAACAACAACAACAACAAACAACAACAACACAATCCTGAAACTGTCTTACTGGAACCCTGTGTTTTAATCTCTGATGATCTATGTCTCTCCCAAAGAGAATGATGTAATTTTTTATTTTATTTTTTTATTTTTTAGCTTTTTAATGTTTTGGTGGTGGTGGTGGGGTTATGTTAAACAAAAGTGAAACTGTACTCTCAGAGATATGCCTTGCATAAAATCAGTCATAAGACCCTCTCAATGTGAAAATTTCTCTCTCTCTCCCCCACGATAGTGGTTTTCTTTTACACAGATCCACATTCTTGTTCTACAGTTGCCAGCTCTCCATTCTTAATTGCATATAACAGATTCCATTCCTGCCCATGCTTTGAAGAAATCCTCACATTCCTTTCCTTTTTTCCTTGCCCTCTCCGAGCACAAAGGCCTACTCTTTTGTCATTTCCACACGTGCTTTGTTGATAATTACACTTTGTCAACCTCACTGCTGTCTCTTTCACTGTGAATTCCTAATTGGTACATTTTTTCGGCATACTAATATAAGAAACTGTACAATAATGTATCGCAAACGTGTTATAATTCTAAGCATGAAACACAAATGTGCATACACATGCACATGGGGTTGTACTGGAATACTGGCCTCTGGGATATGAAGAAAGAATTGGGCTGGCCCAAGACATTTTGCAATCCAAGGCAGATGAACAAATGGTACAACTGTCTCATCCAAATCAAGACACAAGCGTTATTTTGGCAGATGAACCCAAAAAATTATCTCCCTTTCTGGTGGTAAACATGCAATAGTAATATATTAAATAACAAATAAGTTGTTGCCCTTCCATCTTGATATCCCAAATCAGCAACATGAAACATTGCTTCATTAAGGCTGCTTTATGTTGTTGGTTTGGTTGATGGCTTAATTAGTTTTATTTATATTTCGCCTTTTTTATGATACAGGACCCATTCTGCCTAACAACAGAGCCACCACCTGAGAATGGCATATAACCAATAATGGGCATCTTGTTCCTTCTCCTGCCTTTAACCAGCTGAATTCATACGTTTCACCAACAGTTCCAGTATTTATCCTATTATCTGTCCTCTGTCACTATTAAATCACTGCCTTTATTTTTTTTAGTTTTGGCAATGGTATTGTTAATATTTTGCTGGGGTTCCATCCCATCTTTTTTAGCCATTTTATTAAATCTTCAGCCCTCTAAATACATACATCTCTGGCAGTGGGAGCCAGCTTTTGGAAAGTTACTCTATAAAACTAATTAGTTAAAGTGATATTTTCAAGTTCTGAAAAATAGTTACAACTGTTTAAAAGGAACATTATATCCCTGCTTCTCAGAAGTCCCAAATAGTTACTTCTAATTACCCCCTTTCTAAAGAAAAAAAAATGGAACGTGATGAGTGGCTGGGCTGTGGTTTCTTGTTCACCTTGTTATTTCTGCAATCACAACAGAGACTGAGGCAGCAGCATGACCCATGTGACACTCCTTTCCTACCAGCTAATGGGGTCAAAGCACCACAGCTGTAAAAGTAACTAAAACACTATGGTTGCACTGCAAAAGGAATGACTGCATCCCTATTTAAGTTGCTATCCTGATTTAATATAATACCTTAGGCCCTTTCCGCATCTTACCTTTGTCCGGCGCAGGGCGCAGGGATCACGCGAGCAGCCTCTTGCGAGAGGCTCTCGCGTCCCCGTTGCTTCGGCTCTACAGGAATTGCTGGCCGGCCGGCAGGCAGCATGAAGGCTCCATTTCTTTCTTCCGCGGTGCAGCCAGGTATTTTCCCAGGCTGCACTGGGGGAGTAAGCGCAAGGGCCGCGGCTCTGGAGCTCCGCACACAAGGTAAGTGCGCACGGGGGCCCGGAGCGATGCGCGATTGTGCATCATTTTTGCTACAAGCTGAAAATGAAATAGTGTGTGATCGGCGCCTGCCGGCCCTGGTAGCATGACACGATTGCAAGGATGTCGTCTGAAACACTCCTCGCAATCGCAAGATGCTCCAGAGGCCCTTTCGCATGGCAAATGCCCTGCGAAAAGGGCCTCTGTCAAGAACATAAGAAAGTCACATTGGGTTAGACCAAAGCCAGCCTCTTACCAATGGGAATCCCACTAGCAGGAGATCACTGTAACTGCATCTTCTCTCTCATGGGCCATTTCTGCACTACACTGTTATAGTGGTATTATGTCACTTTCAACGTCCTGGGGAATTCTGGGGTTTGCACTTTACTGAGGCCAAAGAGCTCTTTGGCTGAGAATTCTAAATGCCCCTCCCTAAACTGCAAACTCCAGGATTCCACAGGAGGTTGAAAGTGGAATAATAGGGCTATAGCAGTGTAGTGTGGAAAGGGGCATGGTCCCTAACAACTCCATTCCCCAGCTACTGACCTACAGAGGCACACTACCTCCAATTGTTGGAGTTGGTATGTATGACTGCTCTGATTAAGAGCCACTAGTAGACTCAAGAACTTATCTAGAAACTTTTTGAAACCTTCCAAGCTGACAGTCATTAAATCATGAGGCAATGAATTCCACAGTTTCACTTTGAGCTGTGTGAAGCTGTTGGGAAAAGAAACTCATTGCAACTAAGTACAATGCAAGTTCCGTTTAAATAGCATTTCCCAGGCTCATGTAGAAGGGTTGTGTCTTCTTTCCAATGCCCATGCGAATAAAACAATAGATTGTAAGTCCATCTAATCCATCCCAGTTGGTGAAAACATACACATGAACTTTCAGGTGCCATTCAGTGTACAAACTGAAGTTTCACACTCAGTAAGCTACATCTAAGGTATATTGAGTGTTTGCTAACATATGGTAAGACACATATGCCCCTCCATCTCTAATACACAGAACAAAAATCGGTGTGGCTTTTGGATGAGTACACACTACTGTGAAGAATAAAGGAACAGAGTATACAACTGAGGCAATAATGTTTTCATCTACAGTGAACTAATGGCTTGAGTGTGGGGTTAGGAGAGGCCTGAGGCAGTGACTCTTGATGCAAGAAAAGGGATGTTACAAATCTGTGTGTACTTTCACCTGTGAAAGGTTATGTGGACTTAGTTCTAGTCTGTGCTTGGCCTATGCCAGATCTTACCACCAAGCCATCCCAAGACACTTTGCTACCTGAGACCAAAACAGCAAATGCATGCCACTGGTCAAGGTATTAAGGACTGAGGCCATTTCCACCCTACACTGTTATAGTGCTATTATTCCACTTTCAACATCCTGTGGAATTCTGGGGTTTCTAGTTTACTGAGGCCAAAGAGCTCTCTGTCTGAGAATTCTAAATGCCCCTCCCTAAACTACAAACCCCAGGATTCCATAGGATGTTGAAAGTGGAATAATAGCACTATAGCATTGTAGTGTGGAAATGGCCCAAAATTCAGCCAAGCTATTTTGGCAGAGAGGCAGAAAAACCACAGGCTCCTGTTCCCATCCCTGCCAGCAAAAATACAACAATAACACACTGAATAATCAATAATTTGCTGTCTTTTCAAGACATCCCAAATCTTCTGTCTGAGAAGGCTGTTTCACTATACATTATTTCAGAGCAGACTTTGCCTGTAGTTAATTGAGTAACAGATAGACTTTAAATCCAACATGCTTTAACTCCTGGTTGGATTGAGGGTGGAATTAAATAAAGGAGACACAGGAGAATAGACATTCTGTTTTAAAATGGTGCCCCTATTTCTGATTTGCATGTGTGCGGTTCATTCATGTGGAAATTAAAAAAAAAAGAAAGAAGAAGCTCCTGTCCTCCTTCTCATAGTGCCACAGGGAAGAACACAAATGTGTAAGATACACTGGAGGAGAATCTAGGATAGTCCCATGGCTGCAGTGAACATCATTTTTCTGTGGAAAGGTGGCACAATGTAATTTATTCCTACACATATATTTTGGCTGTTCTCTGTTAAAATAAGGCACTTCTTCTTAAACGTATCATCTAATGGTTACACAATTGGTCTAAGTTCTCACTCTCATGATAACTCTGTTCATGACCTGTATCATTTCTAGCTCCCATATTTCTTTCTTACTAGGCAAAATGTACATAAAAAAAGAAAAAGAAAATCCACAGGCAACTAAAATAAAACACACACATGATGTAAACAGATATACCATATTGAAGTAAAAATCTACCTATGAGTCCCAATTTTGAGAGAAAGGCAAGAATAAGAATAAGAATAAGAATAAGAATTATAAAATATCCCTACTGTTCTCTATATGCCGCATGTTAATAGTGAAAGGGTTGTAACATTTTTAGTCCACTGATTAATAGGAGGCAAGTGTCATAAGCTATTCCAGTGGTTCTCAGACTTTAGTCCTCTAGGTTGTTGGACTTCAGCTCCTAGAATCCCTCACCACTGGTTAGGACTTCTGGGAGTTGAAGTTCAAAACAAACAAACAAACAAAAAACAACAACAGCAACAAACACTGGAAGGCCAATATTTGAGAAACTCTGGGCTATATCATCTCAAATTGAAGGAGTGTATGTGTGAGAGAAAAAGAGATATACAATGTTGAATGTAGCATATCCACATCTGCCACCCCCATCTGCAAAAGGAGAAAATAAGCATAATTAGGAGAAATTCAGTTAGACTCTAGTTTTCTATGGCCCTTTCTGCAGGAGACCTGTGTCCCGGCATGGAGATAGGAGAGAAGCGGGACTGCGACGACGCTTCTGCAAGATGTTGTCACAGTCCCATCCTTCTCCTGCTGCCACTTGGCACAATCACGGAGTAAATCATTGATGGGGTTTCCTCATTAATGTCCCACAATCATGTGACTATGAGAAGGGTTACAAGGAAATATTCAGACATTTGAGCTGAAAGGTGAAATAGGACAGCACAGAATTAAGTTTGTTGTATCAGTAAGAACTAGGCCACTGATTCTGTTTTTGTTAACATAGAAAGGCCTATTATTTATCTTTCATTTAGAAAGACTTTTTTTTATGTAGTACCTCATTCATAAAGCAACTAATAACTTTTGAAGGCTGGGAATGCCATAATAGATGGTCTTCAACATCCCCTGGTTTCTCAGATCCACAGCCTTAGGCCACTCCTAGCACCAGAAGGTCTCTTAGTGCCAGAAAATCCAGGCCAAGAAACTAGGCAGAAAACTCCTCTTCTATTTGCTCAGGACCCAAAAGCCACGATTCCCATATTGTTTATTCTTAAAACTAAGTTACTGCAATGCGGTGGTTCTAATCCATCTGCCAAGTATGGACTTGTATCCTCAGTTGTTGCCCTCAGACTTGATGGAAACAGCATGTGAGCTGAAAGATGCTTTTTGCTGTTCTGGCATCATTAGAGTGTATGGGACTCTTCACAGGTCACTTTTATGATTACTGTTTCCAGATCTTGCATTCACTGTTCTTATTATGGTTGAAATAAAACTAAATAGTTTAAGTTGTGTACCTCTCTCGGTACTTTTCTTAACAAGGGTGTATAATTTCAGTGATTTTAATTTTGAAATAAACAATACCTAAACCAATGAACTCTTTGTCTCATGACCCCACTGTCTCATGACCATACTTTGTCTCATGACAACACTGAATGGAGTCACGGATCTGAGCTAAGCGGATAGTCTGCTTTTATTTGTAGTGAGGTATAGAGATGTACAGCTCTGTGTTTGCAAGCAAGTCATTTGTAAACATAAATCTGTTAGATTTGTAAGCCAATTTTTTTCCTGACCTATTCTGTGCAGATTTAGAGATTACGCATTCATAAAAAATTGTGCACCTTTTTGGTGCGCATTTTTTTTCAACAAAGCATATTGTGTACCTTTCAGAAATGTGTACATTATTTCCACATAGTATGAAATTTTAGCATGCATAGACTTCCAAATGCGTGTACTTTTGTACAAATGTTTAAATATGCATTTTTTGTGTGGACGCTTTAAAAAAATGGACTGATGGTTTATTGAGATAATATTCTGGAAAAGTGTGACATATGACTGCATTTTAGTCTTTTTCCAGGCAGAATTCAAAGTACTGGCTTGGACCTTTAAGATCCTTTATAGTTTGGGTCCAAAGTATCCTCCTATGAGCTTGTCCAGATTTTAAGATCTTTTGGGGAAGACCTTCTCTTCATTCAACCACCATCACAGGAACTTGGTGAAGCCATGGGAGATATCCTTCTTGGTGGCTGCTCCAGGGCGTGATACTTCCTTGCCTGAGAAGTTTGGCTGATCCCTCTCTTTGTTCTCTTTTTATCTGCAGGCAAAGACCTCTTTATTTAAGCAGTCTTTTCGCTCTTAATTAATGGTGTATGTGTGGTGCTTTTATCATTTTTATTAGGTGTTAAATATGTTTGCAACTGTAATAATAATAATAATAATACTTTTCTTACCTCCCACTCCCTATGGCTCGAGGCAGGGTATTTCATAAATTAAAATACAGCAAAAAACACATAAAACCATTTAAAATATGCTAATTTAAAATTCATAGCTAAAAATTGATTGGGTAGGCCAGCTTGAAGAGATAGGTCTTTAGGACTTTTTAAAATTCAGACCATTTGTATGCTGTTGAGTCTCCTCCGGCAGGCCATTCCATAGTCCAGGGCAGCTGATGAAAAGGTCCTCTGGGTGACCGTTGCCAGTCGAGTCCTGGCTGGTTTAAGTATATGGCCCCCAGAGGACCTGAGTAGACGGGACAGATTGTATGGTAGGAGGCAATCCTGTCGGTAATTATTTTTAATAGAATTTCTATTTTTAATTATTTATATTTTTAATAGGATTGATTGTTTAATTTGCATTAATAGTTTTTTTTAAAGCTGCACTTTCTTTTAATTTTTTTGTTAGCCACCTTGTGTCCTGGACTGGGAGAAAGGCAGTATGTAAAAATAAAATAAAATAATAATAATTAACAATAGACAGCTAGATAGGTAGCTAGATAGTCTGCCTAGCATGTATATAGGTTACAGAAATCTTCACCAAAATGCAGATCCAACCAAATTCTTGACCATCTCTGGTGGCATACCCAAACATTATGGACTAATGCATGCACAAAATGTTCTCAAGGCATTATATTCAGCTTAGAGACTGAATAAGGGACAAACCTGGCTTGTGAAAGACATTGGCTAGAACGAGGTCATGGCAAGGCAACATAGCACTGTTCCTCTCTCCTCATATGGGATGTTTATACATGGTATGATCCCTCTCAAGCTCAGGATTTCATTTCAAGATCAAGCTTCAGTCGTACCTGAAGACAATAAATGGAAATTGCCCCTGAGACTTCACAGGTGAAGAGAACCATACTCTTGACTCTGCTACTGGCCAAAAGACTAAGGATGGATGATGAATCTGTCAGTTTTTCTTTCTCTCACAATCAATCCTTTAAAAATGCAAACTGTTTCTATCCTGTTTATAAAGAAATTTGCAGATGGTGATAAATTGTTATGAAAAGCCAAACCAAAGTTGCCACCTATTCCTACAGGACACAAGGGCCACTGAGCAGCTGCATCCTTACCTGCTGAGGAAAGAGCAGAGCAACTGGTCTCATCAGCTGAGATGGAGCTGTTGCTGTAAGGCTTGTTTTCTCTCTTCCCTCATCATTCCTGTTTCCTTTTCTATCATTCCTGTCAGACTGTCAGACTCATCAGAGACATATGCTCCAAAGATTAACTAAGTAACTGCTATTCATATTGGTTGACAATTCTTCACTGTTACAGTGAAGTAGATTTTCCTTCCCTTCTGCTTAGAAGAACAATAAGAATCCCCCATGTGGTCACAGTATATTTGGTACTTTGAGGACTTTTAAAACGTGTAGGATACAAGTGCAATGAAATCAATGGCAACATTTTGATTGATTGTAGTGGCTGTGGACTACAGCACTCATAGCTTCATTGTATGCCATGTGTTGTATAGCTTCTGGATTATGAACCCCAAATCCCAAATGCTTCAATTATTTGCTAGTTAGTGGTTGTGTGGTCAAATGATTATGGCACCAGGTCTTTGCTGTCGAGGTGGGCCAGCTGTGTAAGTTCAGGGCAGCCATGATTACGTCTCTCTCTTTCTGTCTCCCTTCTTGAAAACCAGGAGACGGATAACTTTCCTGCTTTGAGAGCTATGAAAATGAAGCACCAGAAGCATTAAAGTGTAAAGGGTTTAAAAGATGGATGACAAGAGAATTCCATTCTCTCTCTTGCACCTGTGAGCAGCACTGTAATAGCAAACATATGAATCCCATTTGCCACAGATCTTCTTTAGAGCCACATGTTTATAGGCTGCCTGCTTTAATGCATTGGGGATGTTCTTGCTTGGAAAGTTGTCTGGATGTTTTGTGGACAGAAATACATGTTGCATGGATCAGTATGTACGTGTGTGTGTGCGTATATAACAACCTCTCTAACAATACTTTCTCTGCTTAATGTGGCACAAGAGAGAAGAAGAGCTTATTAATTGCATTCTTTTTCAGAGAGAAATGGCAAATGCCAGATGCTGACCCGAAGAAGGTAGAATCCCAATGACACCATCTGGTTTCTTTGTACATCTACAGGAAACTGTATGAAGGCTAACTTTAGACCAACCTCAGGTTCAACCAGGTGGCCAGTGGGATTCTGAATGTCTGAAAGAAATCAAGCTCTTTCTAGCATCAACCCTTTAACAAAGAGACTGATTTTTGCTCCAATAAGAGCTAAAACGATCACCAAATGTTTGGCCATTCAGGTTACATCGCTGTCAGATACACAGTGGTACAGTATTTGGTAGCTAAGATAATATGGTAACCAACTGAATGCTGAGATTATTGTGATTGTACCCATAGCTTTTTGCTTATTTTACAACTTATTAAAATGCCTGCCTTTCCAATGTGGCTCCCATGTATCAATGATAAAAACTCAGTCAATTAAGAAGATAAAAACAAAGAACCAAATTAAAGTGAACGTGTATTGAAAGTAACAAATAGGGACCTCTCCTCAACCAAAAAGGAAACTAAAAAGGCGTGGATAGTATGACAAAACAGGAGTTAGAAGGAGCAGGGAAGGGTAACCAGAAGAAAGGGCCCAGTACTTAGGTGTACACGTCAAGCAGCATAATTGGGGTGTCAGTTTCCCCCTTTTTAAGAGCAGAGGTTGAATGGCCATCTTTCAGGAGTGTATTAGCTGGGTATTCCTGCATGTCTGTAGGTTGGAGTAAACTGACCTTACAATCCCTTCCAACCCTATGATTCTAAGCCCAAGACAATTGTGTGACAGAAGGAAACAGATCTGGCCAGAAGAAGACAACCTCTATGTTGGCTACCTGAGGTGATTTCCTCATTCCGCCTAAGGGTAGGATTGATTTTGCATGATGTATAGGCCTTTTCTTTCTTCTTTTCTTTTCTTTTCTTTTCTTTTCTTTTCTTTTCTTTTCTTTTCTTTTCTTTTCCTTTCTTTTCAACAAACAATTATTTACTTTAGAGTTGTCATGTTTTAAAATAAATAGCAGTTGCTGCTATGGGGGATAATATTTGAAAAAACACTCAGTTTTCAAACATAGCACTATATTTGAACCAATCTACAACTATGGGTAGATTTGTTGAAAAGAAACTCTGCTGTCATGGTCAGATTACTGCCTAACTGGGCTTAGAGATACTGGAACTCCTGAGGTCTGTTAGGCAGCAGGAGGACCCATTAAACGTTCACCCTCAGAAACTGATGGATTCTGAAGGATTCCCCAATGCTCTGGGGGATTTTCCTGCCACTAGACAGTTTCAATTAAATACCACACCATTAAATGGTGATTTCAATTAAAACATCATTGAAAGCCACTGTAAAAATGGTCTTACTGAGCACCAAAAAGCCATTAGGGATGGAGCTAGTCTGACTTCTTTTAGAAGGGAATGTTAGCTATCAGCTTGATGATGACCTGAAGGTGCCCAAGAGACTGGAGAGACAGAAGCCTACACTGTACAGGGTTACAGCAGAACTTGTGTCAAAAATAAAAGTATTAGTCTTCAAGATGCCACAAGATTTTTGGTTTCATTTTGTTTTGGATACAATAGATTGACATGGAAACTGTTGTGGAGTTTAGCAGCATAGATTAGGTTACTATAGCTATACACTGTACAGTCTGCAAGTAGCCATGAAGCATGTCTAGACTTTCAAAAGACTCCAGCAGAGTCTTTTTCTAATTTACATACAGTGGAATAGAGAGCCAGTGTAGTGTAGTGTTTGAACATTGGACTATGACTCTGGAGACCAGGGTTTGAATCCCTGCTCAGCCATGGGAACCCATTGGGTGGGTTTCAATATAAATTCAGCATAATGGTTAATCTAGCCTTTCATGTCTGACTCTTTCATATCCCCAAATTCAGATTGTTTGGGATACAAATTAATATAATCCCTCAACCTCACTGTTACAAACTTTCGTATATTAGGGCCATACTCAGTAACAGAAAATACTAACCTGAATGTAAGAACAATGTTGTAATGTGTTGCATGTGTTGTGTGCCTTCAAGTAGTTTCTGACTTATGGCGACCCTAGGATGAATCTATCATGAGGTTTTCTTGGCAAGAGTTGTTCAGACAGGGTTTACCTTTGCCTTTCTCTGAGGCTGAGAGAGTATGACTTGCCAAGGTCACTCAGTGGGTTTCCATGGCCAAGCAAGGATTTGAACTCTGGTCTCCAGACTCATAGTCAGGTGCCCAAATCACTACACCACACTGGCTCTAATCTAATACATAAAAGTCAAAGGCCCTTTCCACATCCTACCTTTTCTCGGCGCTGGGGTCCGGTGATCACACGAGCAGCCTCTTGTGAGAGGCTCTCGCTTCCCTATTTCTTCAGCTCCACACGAGCTTTCTGCTTGCGCAAGAGCCTCGCTTCTTCCTTTCGCAGTCCAGCCTGCCACCTTCCCAGGCTGCGCTGAGACCAGAAGCGTGACCGGCCCGGCTCCTGAGGCTCCTCATGCCAGGTAAGTGTGTGTGGGACTCAGGAGCAATGTGGAATTATGCAGCATTTTAGGCTGAAAGCCGAAAATGCAAAAGTGCGCGATCGTTGCCTGCCAGCCCCTGAAGCCTTGCATGATTGCAAGGGCGTCATGCAGATTGCTCCTCACAATTGTGCGAGGCTCCAGGCCCTCTTTCTCATGGCAGATGCCATGCGGAAAGGGCCCTAGTTTGTCTGTGTCAGGTGAAGACCTCCTATGATTGGCTGTGTCAGGCGAAGACCTCATATGATTGGCTGCCTAAGAAGATTCTATGCAATCCTGGGGTTTGCAGTTTAGGCCTTTAGAATTCTAAGCCAGAGAGCTGTTGGACCTCAGTAAGCTGTTTCTGTCTTGAATAGGACGGTTGCTATGGAGATGAGGCCTAGCAGCAAGGAGGAGGGTAGTGTATTCTCTCAGGAATCCAAACTCTATATGTTAATAACTCTGAATACAGATCGAATTGGGGAATTTGGGGAAAAGTTACAGGTACTGGACAAGACAGTTTGGGGAATTAGAGACACAGGATCTCAAATCTTTCTAACAAATATAACCTATGAAAAAATAAAATCCCGGGCAACACAGCTGTATACACTAGTGTTGTAATATTTAACATAATTATGCAAGCACTAAAACCTAAGCAGACTTTTCCGTTTCAAATCTTCTAATGTTTATTTTTATTTTTGTAGCCACAGCTGATGGTTCTGGGGGTCAGAGCAGCTTACATGAATCATTTAAAACAGCCACATAATATATAACTGTCTTGTAACAATTTCAAAATATGATGATGATGATGATGATGATGATGATGATGATGATGATGATTATGATGATAATGGAATAATCTACTATATGGAGCACATGTCATTTGCTTTGTTTTTCATGAGCACTTTTGATAAAACTTGCAAGTGAAAATGTGCTGCTTTGCATGTGCAGACATACATATGACTTTGAGAAAATCTGAGATCACTCTTGCCAATAGACCCGTTAAATTGGTTTTATCAGTCTGGTTGACTGGAATGTTTGAGTACATACAATAGACTCAAGTGTATTAGGGTGAAAGTCTTTCTAATACCTTGCCGAATTAGACATGGCTAAATAGTTTCATAGCAATCTTCAGCTGCTCTTTCACCCCTTCCCCCTCATCTCAGCATTCCAAAAGGAAACTGGTTTGTTTGGAAATGTTCATAATATATTTTTAGTTCCAAATTATAAGTCTTCTTCTAGCTCCAAACTCCCTCCCCCCAACCATATAGGCTTGGGGTCTAGGCAAGATGCAGAAAGTGGTCTGGAAAAGAAGAAAAAACAAGTTGAAATTTTCAAAGTCTAATGGTGCTTCTTTGGATGATTCTGCCTAGTTTCTTCCTTTTTAATTTTTACACAGAGGGTCATGATTGTTGGTTAAGAACACAACAGAAGTAAGGGGAAACACACATTACATGCTATATTTAATTGGAGTGGGATTTATGCAGCTCTTCACATGTTGTTGGATTGCAGCTCCCTGAAGTCTTAGGCTAGTGTAGCCGACGATGAGACACAATGGGAACTCCAGTTCAATAACATTTGGGCAGCTATACCCTGATATATAGTCTGCAGCTGAGAAGGACTTCTCTTTTTTACTCCCAAGTAAGTGCATGGAAGATGTAGCCAGATGGGGCTAATAATATTTGTACAGGGGAATTTTAAACATTCCACTCTGTTTCCTCTTCCTAAATATAGACCCACACAGCGGAACCAATACAGCCCCCTTCCTGTGCCAACTGGAAGTATTTTAGTAGACAAACACCGGGAGGAGTTGTCCATGTGGGAGTTGTTCATGTATGGAACTTGAATCAACAAGAGATTCAGCTCTGGACTTACACCAGCAAATTTTTTTAAACAACTAAACCCACTTTCCAGTTAGAATGGTTATTTCGTTTCTTAGGATCCTTTAATACCTAACCATTTTCCTATGGGGAAAGTCAATGCGGGAAGTACAGATACCATTACTAGTGATGCATGGTACAATGTCAATCTACTGTGCAGTATCTAAATGCAACAAAGAAGCAATGATGCCTTGGCTGGTTGAACCATGAGCTTACTTCCTGGTAAATGGACTTATACCTCATGGACATACAGGTGTACCTCAGTTAACAAAGTAGATTTGTTTCTGGGCTTTACTTCTTTAATGTAAATTTTGGTACCAGAGGCATAAATAACATAGAAATAATAGGGATAGGTTCCTAGGATACAAAAAAAGAATGGCAATTCAATATGTTTCAGTACACTTTTTATTCAAAACCAACATTATGCTCATGTGAAATGAAACAATCTGGTCAGGGAAGCCTTGCGTAAGTAAACAAAAACATTTTGAATCTTCTAGAGACTGCTTGAAAACTTCTTCCAAAATGCATACGGGGATGATTCTTTTTTTTCTTTCGGCACCCTCCACTTTTCTTATGATTTCCATTTTGATGATAGATCTATGCTTTGCGAAGGTGCCAGGGTAAGCTGGTTAGGCAGGCTAATCTGCCTCCCTCTTTTCTTTCTGTGTTGCTCCTCACACATGCCCAATAAGTGATTTCAGAGTCAGCTGTTTACCTTGCCTGTTGTATGTAAGCATACACAGCTAAGGTAAAATAACCTAGAGTAGAATCCCAAGTCAAGCTTTATTGCATGGTTTACTGCAGACATGCCATAAATACACACAAAAAAAAAAAGAAAGAAAGAAAGAAAAAAAAAGAAATGGAGCTGGGCTGGGCTTCTGTAAAGAAAGGATTTTCTTTTTTCAGGAGCTTTGTTAGCTGAGGTATGCCTGTATTTCCTCCAATGTCATTATTTTCATGAAGGTAACTGCAGTTTCTTGAAAGCGGCCCTTAGATAGTCTAACCTTGCTATTTCTATAATTCCATTTGCACTTTGTAACTACTGACTCCAGAACCATCCTATTTATCTGACCGATCATATTATGGATAATTAGGACTGCTTTCCCTTTTACTGTGTTCAAGAACAATGTGACATGATAAGGCCTGATCACAACAGAGGAAGAATTCTTCTCTAGCTAGATCATCTAAGTTAAATTTTCAGTTGTTCTAATTACCTTTGTTTAACAGATACAGAACCATCCCAAGCTAGAAGAAAGGCTTCATCTGTAAGGAGATTGATAAAATCTATAAATTTGACAAAAGATTAAAGAAATAATTGGAACTACTGGCAAGTTGGGTGTGGAGAAATGATCCAACTTGCAGAACATAAATTTTATTTTAATATCAGTAATTAATTGCAGACCACTTTAACAGAGTGAAAAGCAAAATAAATCAACAATAATAGGCTGGTAGTTAGAAGATATAATCTACCATTAAAACAATATAAAGATGTAAATAGAGAAAAGAACAGAAATGAAAGCTCCCATATAGTTCATTTTGGAGAATATTCTGATCATATTTCTGCTTAGACACTGTGAACACTTGGTAAAAGAGCAGGGAAAAGGGAAAGAAATCTAAAGTTGTAAACAAAGAGCTTTACCTATTGTAAGTGAAATTTTTATCTACATTGCAATGATTACTGATTGCAGGACAGATCAATTTTAAATCAGCTAATTTTTTTAACCCCCCCCCCTTTTTTAAAAAAGAGCATGTTTATTGGGAAAGAAGTGTGGATGTTTGGTAGTACTGAGATGAAAGAAGCTCCCTTAGTTAATGAAAATTGCATTTATAACCAAAAGACTTTCTCCATTTTTCTGCAACCTGAAACCATTGTGAAAATATTCCGCATTGTTCATTTCTCTTGGCAAGCTCTGATTCAGGAATGGATAAATCTGTCAATTTTGTTTTTGTTTGTTTTAAATCTCAGTTTTTCCCCCCAAATATTTCCTTTATGTTGAAACTTGTGACCTTCAGTAAATTCTTAGAAAAGCAAATTAAAATAACACCTTCTACGTGGCATGGCCAGATTAATAGTTGCAACTAGTCTCAGCATGGAGAGACGATGTTGTTCTACTCTGCCAAACACCCGTTCAAGATAAAGAGCCTCTTAGAAAAGAGAAGTGGCAATCCTAGTTCAGGTACCACAAATGTGGCTGAATTCTCAGGGACTCAAAGACAGATTTTAAATAAGATACACACTCAAAGGCTTAAATCCAGATGCTAGTTCCAGCTTAATTATACCTATTGAGTCAATTTCCATTTCTTCCACCTTCAGTCTTTTCAAATCTCACATTCAAATCTCCATGCCAGATATGAAGAAGTTTGTACATTTTATTAAATTTTTATTCACAATGAGCTGGGGTCAAATTCTAACCCATTCCTATTCTGATTGGTTATGGGGCTTGTTGAAGAAGACTTGCAGCCTGTTAAATGGGCTTCATTTGCCCTTAGAAACACTAGTAACAAGAAGGGGGTTGCGTTCAAGTATGTCTGCCCTTCAGTGTAGTGGAACAGACACCACTGGTAGAAAGGAGTCTTCCTTCCTATATTATTCCTGCATGTTTCCAAATCTGAAGGTCTGGAGGGCTTCCCAGATCAGGTTTGAAGAGAGCTGAAGGACTGCTAAGAGGAGAAGGGCAAGTTCTGTTGCATCAGCACAAATCTGCTTGGACAACATTGAGTGGAAATTGGTTATATAGTTGGCTACATTATATTGTAAGGCCCAGCTTTGGGGGTACCTGATATTAGTATGGTTTGGATGGGCACCATACCTAATTGGCAACATGTGTAATTGGCAACATATTTTATTGGCTCTGATATCAAATTCAAGCCTGAGAGGTGATGGAGAGGTCAAACTGAGCGAGGGAAAGAATTTGACTGTAAATGTGAGAAGGACAGGTCAACTCAAAACTTCTTCCAGGTAAGACTGAGTCATTTGTCAGGCAAACACACTCCATTCCTGTGGATAATAGGCTGAAACAGAAGCTGGAATTTTCCAGGGAATCCAACTGTGAGGAGCCCACCAGGACACTGATTGACAGATATCCAGTCCTTTGTACACCTGGCTTCTTTCCTCTTTCCTCACAGCACCCACAATAGACAGCTATTACAACATCCATCATGTCTTTGTCAATCAAAGCACTAAGCCCATCAACAGGCAAAAGACTCATTGTCCACAACAGGTTCCCTTTGTCTTGTATCTGGAACCTTCACAGCCACAAACCATTTTCAGGGTACAAATACCCCTGATTTCAGGATGCCCAGTGCAGTCTCTCGAAGGTCTACCCGTCACTCTGTCCATCTGGCTCCTGAATGAGGACTATTCTGAAGTCCTACCTAAGCCAAAACACATTTCTGCTCTTCACTACTCTTCTGGACTGGTAATTATAAATCCCCCCAAATCCCTCAGCTTCTCTATAATTTTTCCTCCCTTTCTCTTTCAGCTAGCTCTTGTGTGAATGTGTGATTGTGTGTATCTTGTGTGTGTGCATGAGTGAATTCCCCTCAATAAAACACATTTTTAGCTTACTTCTGAATCTCTGGCTGGTTTTTTTCCTGCGTGTGCCCATAAACACTGGTAGAAAAGATCTCACTAAGTTACCCCCCTCTCGCAGCTTTCTGATTTTGAGCTAATTAACTCCCCACTTTTTCAAGGAGGTATTTGGCATTGCAGGGTGGCCCTTGTGGCACCTATGTTTTGGCGTAACAATATAATCTTGTCTTGTCCCCCCTGCACCCAAAAATCAATCGAAGAGAATGTGTTGACAAGATGGCAGAAGAGCAGACACCAGTGATTGTATATGATAGTGAACATCCCTCAAAAAACTAAGGTTAAGAGTATTTTCAAGCCAAACAAGTACACTCTGAGAACATTTGGCTGAACTCTACAGTGTGTATCTGAATGTGACTTATTTTGCCCCCAGCATAGTACTTGTATGGGAGATCGATGGAACTTTTTGCTCCCATATTTCTTACTTTTTGGTATATGTTTTAATTATGATGTATTTAATTGTAAATTGCCTCAGATGCATAGTGGGTGGAGGGTGCAGTTGATAACATTAAATAAATCAAGAGCACTCTCAGGTGAGCATCTTGTGGTGCACTTTTGTTGTGTTCTGCTGGAATTGGTGACACCCTCATTGTGACATATTCTTTGAAGGACTAAGTAAAAACCCTATAGTAATTTTTTTAAGGCACCAGATCCCATTTTTCTTGGAAACTAAGCAGGGCCAACCCTGGCTAGTACCTCGATGGGGGACCATCAACAAATACCAGGTGCTGTAGACTATATTTCAGAAGAAAGAACTGGCAAAACCACCTCAGCGTATTTCTTGCCTCAGAAAAACCCTATGAAATTCATGGATTTGTCATAAACCGAGAGACAACTTGAAAACACTCACACAAATGCACGCACGCATGCACACACACACACATTTATTTTCACCGTAGAGAAGAGCCTCCTCTGCACATAGCTGTGGACAGTAAGGACACTCAAATGGCTCATCCAAAGGTTGGAGCAGAGTAGAGATTGCCCATCCAAGTTGTCTTGCAGAAAATGTTCCCATTTTCAGATTGGTGGCAGTAGCTTCACTAGCAAAGGAGGTAGTGCGTTGAACTGGTGCTTTTTATTTCTTTCGCCATCTATTTATTAAAGTTGTTAACTCAGTTTATTTGTTTTGTGTCTTCCTTCTGGAGATTTAGGGACAATGAGACATGAATCTGAGAAATATAAACTCATGAAAAGTAAAACTCTGAATGAAACTTTTGCACTTTAAATTCAGATGTGTGTCTTGAAGTAAACAGATATCAATATCTAAGGGCTACACAGAGCTAGTTTTCATATGAATATAGATGGCTTGATTTCTTATAGCAAATATTGATGGCTGGCAACTGAACATAGGACCCAACTCCATTGACATGTATATGGCATTCAAGGTTTTATTGAGGTGAACTGGAAAAAAAAAGTCTCTGGTGTTTGATCTGCGATTCCCACACTGAATTCCCACTCTGATGTTATCAAATGATAGACATGTACCTGTAGAAACAGCCTTAAGTGAAGGAATAGAAAAGTGATGTAGTTCTGCTGAGAGGACTAAAAGAGACTTAGCTGAGAGAATGAACAGGGCAGAGGATAGATAATATGCACTGTGGGATAGATAAAGCAAGGTTTCAGGATAGCAGAGGGTTAGAGTGCTGCTTCAGACATGAACATGGAAGCAGAAGACAATTCTCAAGAGAATGACTTATATGTGCCAGAAAGAACAAGAGGAAGATTTGGCTGACAGGGATGTTGGATGTTGCTGTGAGTTATGTTATTACTTTTTGTAGCCATGGTTTTATGGTTTAGTGATTTTATTGAGTTTTTTTGTACACTTTCAATTTTTTTTTGTTGCTTATTGGTTAGCCTGTGTCATTTCTTTCATTCCCACAGGATCCTCTGTGATGATTGGCAGGTGAGACATTTTAGAAGAGATAAATATAATTATATATGTATGCACTTAATAACTTTCAAAACTACATTTCAGCACAAGACTACCAAGGAGATGATGAAAGTCCAAATGATGTGAAAATATATACTTCAGTTATAGTGAAGTAACAATACAATCATGCTGCCATGTGAGAATATGAGTGACAGATATCTTGCAAAAAAACACTAAGGCAACAGTTCATAAACTATAAGTCTCACTGAGGTCAAATAAATTATTTTAGAGCAGAGGTGGGCAGCTGCAGCACTTCAGAGGTTTCTGCACTGCAGTTTCCAGCATTCCTCTACATTGGCTATGCCTAGTAGGACTAAGGGAGACAGCAGTTCAGCACCATCTGGAGAGCTGCAGATGCCCATCACTGTGTTATAGTAAAATAGTATCCAGATTATGAGGTACAATGTAGGGGAGCCCTAGAAGAAATTCATAAATTCCCTGATTCTCCCCAGTTCCACCCATGTCACAGCCCCATGCAATCAAAACTTGAAGAGGCTCCAGAGTCAGCCCTGTCATTAAGCAGAAGGGTGTGATGTCCCCAGGCAGCAAGTGCTGTTGGGGAAGGAGTGGAGACAGACTCCCACTTGTTCTTCTTAGACTGTTCCTCTTTGCCCTATAGCTTGTTCCGTATACAGTATCCTAATGTCTCAGGTGTATTGGAGGACATTCTCCAATCATTTCCCCATGTGTTAAAGTAAGACTGGGCTGCCAGTATGGCCAGCTGGCCTATATACAAGGAAGGCAGGGCACCATCCTTCCTGACTGAGACTCATCACTAAATGAAAGGGGATCATGCCCCTACATTCTTGCAGTGTAAACACTGGAAAACTACTGCAAGATTCAGCATCTCTCTCTCTCACTCACTTTCTTTCTCTGTCTTTCTTTATGGAAGAACTCCCTCAGCTGAAATTCTTGAGCTCCACCTGAGTTAATGCAGCAGTGATGACCTGCAGCTTCCCTCATTACTTCTGTTCCTAACAGTTATGTCAAAGTCTGTGTTGGAAAATCAAGGCCTGACTGACTCATCCTGAAGCCATGTACCTCAAAGCAATTGTGCTAATTTGTTTTCTGATAACCTGTTGGAAGTTTGATAGAATGTGTTGCAAAATTAGGATCCATATCTTAACAACGCTGTGCCTACCCACCTCAACTACCAGTAACGAAGTTCAAGAGTGTTGGGAGTGACGATTGTCTGACAGTAGATAGCTCTCATTTGTTAACTACAAGAGGACCTGAACACTTTTGCTTGTCACATTCTATGACTAAACCATCACAAAACAAAGGATTTTTGCTTCTCCTGTTATTAACTTGAAGTAATTCAAGATCAGGCACATTAATTCTGTTTGATGACCACTCTGTGGTCTTGACAAAAAGAAACAGCCCATATGATAGATTTCTACATTGTATAGTTTCAGCTCAGATATATACCAAAAGACTCATAAGTGAAGTCAAGGAATTGTAGTTATACTGCAGTGGCCACTCTACCCAAGTCTACAGACATGCTTGTATGATCAAATCTATTACTCAAATTGTAGTCTGCTTTGCATGAAAATGATTCTTGCTTCTGAATCCCTGTTGAAGTTACTGTCATGAATACCAACTTCAGTGTGTAGCCAAAAGAATCAGAAAACATATTGACCTGAATCCTGTTAGGTCCAACCAGAGTGAACCCGTTGAATCGTTGGAATTTATCTTAGGTCCTTTCTGCAGGATGTCATCATCCCACATTGGGTATGGGAGAAGGACAGAACCCAGAAAATGCTTATGCATGATGTCATCCATGTGCCATCATTCTCCCATCCCCAGGCAGTGCAATTGCACTGCAAATCATTGAGCTCTTCTGCCACTCTCTCACACTTACGTGAGCTGTGGAGGGCTAGGAAGCATGATGGCTACACTTCCTGCCCTAGCGCAGCCTGGGACAGTACTTGGCTGTGTTGCAGAAGGAAGAGGAGTGGCCATCGCACATCCTCCATTCCTGCACGCAGCCAGTGCAAAGGGGAGTGCTCCTGTCACTCTCTCCTCCTGGGAGAGGCCCTACTGGGATCCCCGTGGGATGCTGCTGGGATCCAGTAACACGTAGAAAGGGCCTAAGTGTTGACTCATCATTCAGTAGTTCATTCAATGGCTCTGCTTTAGGTGTGGTTACCTAATAGGGATCAGGCCATCATTGCCGGCATGGTGTTGTGGTTTAAGTACTGGACTAGGACTTTGGGAGAGTAGGATTTGAATCCCTATTCATCCATGAAAGCCCACTGGGTGTCTGGACAAGTCACTCCCAACCTGAGAGGAAGGCAAGGACAACCTCCCTCTGAAGGAATCTTGCTACCTTCACCACCCTGTGATAGAGTTGCCATAAGTCTCAGTCAGCTTGAAGGCACATAATTACAACATTACCTTTTCCTTTCATGAACAAGTATTATCTCTCTTTTAGACAGCCATCTTCTTTGCTTAAATTAGAATCATCAAGAAAAGTTATGGGTAGTACATATGCTGATCTTGAAAAAAGCAGATCCTTTGTTTCTAAAATGGTGACATTATCCTTCCATCTCTATGGACACTTCACAATGTTGGTACATTCCAACTGGAAACCTGTTGGCCCCTTCCAACTCTAAGATTCTATGATTCTCTGAATTCCCATAAAGAGAACTGTTGCTATTTATGAGGAGCATTCTAATGTTCAAACCTGTAGTCTGAGTTGCACAACTCAGGCAAACCACTACCAGCTGATTCTGCTGAATGTATAAAAACCAGCCCCTGAGGCAGGCAGAAAACAATATTTGCTGCTTTTCACTGAACTTTTACAATCTGAGTGGATGGACTGTTAAATGGAAATTGTCCCCATCCCTGTGGTTGTGGAGGGAGCAAGATACATTCCAGTCACCTAGCCACTAAAAATGTGTACTGTGTAATGTCACAGATATTTCTGCCTACATATTTAAAAGTATCATACACTGTACTTCAGAACTTACAATTTACTTACACAATGTTTACTTGCAAACTGATTTTATTATTTGCAGTATGGTTTGATTCCAAGTAAGTACATTATTCCCAGTAGTTTTGAATACTATGAAGAAAAGGAAGAGGAGAAAAGAAACCAGACTATAATTGAAAAGGATGACTCTTTGCTTCCTTCTTTTTCTTTCTTTTTAAACAGAACCTAATGTGAGAATAAGGTGCATGCACAGCATTAAGTGTACAAGCATAATACATGACAAAGCAGCAAAATTCCTGACTGTGTCAATCACTGTAGCACCATATATATTCATTTTATTCCACTGGGAGAAGCCCAGCTTTTGAGAGAGAAATCAGATGGATAATGCATCTAGGTGGAAAACATCCAATGCATGAAAAAACCAGTGTTTGATTAACTGGATATTGAGTGATCCAGAAAACAATATGAAATGGAGTTTCCTAGTCTAATTGGTGTTTTTTGGGGTCTGCCAAAGGAACAGATTTTTTCAGTGGAGCACATTCCAGTCACCAGTCACTCTAAACTCATTTCTTACGTATAATATTACCAGGAACAGAGTTGGTTTGGTTTGAGATAATGTCAGAAACAAAATTGAGTTAAGGGGAGGTCTTCAGTGTCTTTCTCAACTCTGTGGGCTGCTGTTTTGCCAAAGCAATGCCCATGTAAAACTTATTCCTGGTGTAGCATCACAAAATTTTTCTCTGTTTTAGTGCTGTATATCACCTTCCTATACATTTTAAAGTAAAAGATATCAGAAACTCTTATATTACCCTAACACTGCTGTGGGAGATGCTTTCTTATTTGTCACATTTATCCAACCCACATTTAATTGTGATATACATGGCTTTCTTCCTCCTCATTTATATACTCACAATAACCCCGTGAAGTAGGTCAGGCTGGTAGAGAGTGAATTGCCAAAGTCACCCAGTGAACATTATGGCTCATTGACAGGTTATAAACTGGCTCTTCCATGCCCCAGTCCAACATTCTTAACTGCTGCACCGTGCATTTCATTTTTTACAGTTTCCTGTCTCCTAGCATCATTTGTATCCAGGAATTAACTGAACTCATTCATTCCCTTTAAATGCCTTCATCCTTCTTGGTAGGACAATAGTCAGGGTATGTGTGGCAAGCAGTTATGTGTAGCAAGCAGCTACACATAACTGGCAACCTCATGAATGTCATAGGGTTTTCTTCTGCAAGGAATACTCAGAGGTGGTTTTGCCTATCCCTTCCTCTGAAATAAACTGTACAGCATGCGGTATTCCTTGGCAGTCTCCCATCCACTAACCAGAGCTGATCCTGCTTAGCGTCTGAGATCAGATGGGATCTGGTGCCTTTAGGGTATTTAGTAGGAAGTAGTATGAAGTAGGAGAGAAGCAATTGCAACACATCCTCAGAATTTAGTACAGACACTCTCACAATTGTTTCCCTTCTGATTGGACATTCCTGAATGGTGGGGGGGGGGGGTTAGAGTAGGAGGAGGTGGAGCTTTGGGGAAGAAGTAACATGGGGAAGCTTCTTGGGCCAGACTAGGGACCTGTTAGGCCAGATTGGGCCAATTGGCTGGGGCTTTTCCATTGCTGATCCTGTAGGTTGATCAGATGCAAATATAAGGGCTTAAATCTTATTTTAGATTTGATGGATTACCTACATGTTGACTCACCATTCAACAACTGATTCAATGGTTGTATTCCAGATGGGACTAATCAACAGATGAGATCTTGCGTCATTTAACTGTTGAGCAGAAGACAGAATTTCGGATTGCTGTGAATTATAGTACAGGGGTAAGATAAGACTTCACTTGATGGAACTCCCTCATCATTTTCAAAAAGACTTGTCTGCCTTTCTCAGTGACTACTCTAGTGCTTAAGGTAGGGATAAGATCAAGACAGATTTCCAGGATATGGGTAAGCAGTGAGACACAGTAGGGTCTCTCCAGGGATGCTTTTACACCACATAGTTAGAGTGCTATGATTCCTCTTTAACTACCAAGGCTCCATTCTATGGAATCCTGGGATTTGTATTTTAGGGAGACATAATTAATATTCATAATTAGATTGCTCTAGTGCCTCACTGAACTACAAATCCCAGGTTTCCCTAGGATTTTGCCTATGGAACATGTTATATTCAAATGTAAAAGTAGAATATGGCACTATAATTATGCGGTGTGAATGGGCTCACGGAAAGGTGACTAACAGCCACACTTCCTGCATCATTTTATTCCATTGTTGTTGATCTTTTTTGAGGGCAAGCTAGATAGAGACTGAAGTGTGGCTCCATGTTATCGGACCCTGGTTTTAAATGTTAAAAGAATAGCTCAAACCCCTGGGGCCACCTCGTATATAATTGAGTTAAGAGGCAACACTTGTTTCAGTCCCAGGGAATGAATAATAAGCATAAAATGTTATTCATTGCTTAAAAAAAAAAAAAAACATCAAAAGTAACAAGTTACTTCCAAACTTAGGAAAAGGAGCATTAGATCTATTTCAGCAGAAAAAACTCTTCATCCTCTCTCCTTGAGCCCTCATTGCTACTTTCTTCATGCTGTGGCAGCTCTTTATATTTTTAAAAACATGCATATGAATTTTCTGCATGCGATTATCACCTATTTAGCGTGGTCTTAGTTCTTTGCAGTGACAAGGTAAAGAAGATTTTAGATAAGACCAGGCTAGATAGGTGAGTTTAAAAAATGTAGAAAGAATCAAATTCATACTATACTTTCCATAGTTTAGCTAATTTTCCTTAAACATATCTTTCGGTGAAATTCAAATATAGCTGGCTGTTTTGTAGGGCAAGATGCAACCTGTGGTTTAAAAACTAAATAAAGATCTGTGTACTAAATATAGTCAAGTAAGCTCCAAGGGTCAAAGAAAAGCTGGAAACTAACATGCTATATGAATTATGTAATACTTTTTAAACTTCCATAACTTTTATACAACTGCCTTTGGACAAATTTCTTTCTTTTCCTTATGAGATCTTAACATGTATGGTTTCAGCTTTCTTGATTCCACAGGAAATTTTGATCTCTCAGATCAGCAGGGGTGGCCTCAAAATTAAATATACCTTTCTTGTCACGTTTTGAAAATAGAGGTGTATATATCTGACATATACCAAATCTTGATTAAAAAGTGATTCAATCACTAGGTTCTTGTTTATGACACTGTCTCCATATAGACACTGCAACCACTGAATGAGGATATGCATATTTACATGGAATGAAATCAGATAAGTTCTAGGAAATGTTTTATAGCTATTTGACCATTTGGAGTATAATCTAATTTAATGTAATTTTGATGGCCTTTCCATAATACTAACAACCACATTTTTTTTTTTATAAAATATAATGTTAGAGATCATGGTGGAGTTCATGATGGAAGTTTCCATCAAAGGGTAGAAAATCACATTGTATCTGTACTGGACTTGCTGTTGATATTAGGGGCCAAAACACATGTAATACTATGTGTACAACTAGCAACTGCATTAGGGATTTTTTTGAAAAATTAATATATGTGTGTGTGAGTGTTAGGAGAGGGGTTACATCTGGAACATAAAGTACGAGAAGAAGAGGTTTAAGCCCCTTCCTATTGCTCTTGTGGGGCACCCCATTGATGCACCCCCAAGGCTAACCGCAGTGTGAGGAAGTACACTGCAGCCCCAAAGACATAACCTCCAACATTTCACAGATAAATACTGGGACATGTTTTGGCAAACAACATCAAAGTGTGGTCAAAATGGCAAAAGTTATTAACGAGGAAGGACACACGAGCTAGGAGAAGCTGCTGCAGTTTGCTTTTGCCTGAGTCTACCGGGAAGGGTAAGCTTACTCCTTCCTCCTGCTGTGTGTAAGCTACTTTTGAACTCAGTTTGTGGCAATTGAAGGAGGCCAAGGAAAAAGGGGAAAAGTGTGAGGAGGAGAGAGAAATTGGAACATTTTTTCCTGCAAAGGAAATCCCCTCATGCCCAGTCTTCTCCAGAAGGTTGGAGGCTTCTCCTGAACATTGTGGGCTTCATGTGGAAGGAGGAATCAGCCAGCTCCCTACCTCTTCTTAAACCAGCAGAAGCCCTAATCAGATCCAAGTCCTTCCTACAATGGAAGAAACCCTTCCATTCATGGGAGAACAACATATGGAAAATGTCTGGTTCAGTTCTCTACATCTCCAATTACATCTGGGAGAGACTCTGGTCAATTTATGTAGACAATAGGTGTCCAGATGCCACAATGGCTTAAGGCAGGGTACTGGTGTAATTCTACCCAACTTAACACTGTATGGGCATTTGAGGATGGGGCAAATCTTTCTATTTTGCTTCCTCTTGCACCCAGAATTTTCAAACCATAAGTCCATATCCCAGATATAAAGACTTCTGCAAACTTTGTCTTTGAAAACAAACTGAACCTCCCCTCCCTCCCCTTTACACTGGGCAAATTCAATAGCCAGCTCAGGTATTCCCTGCTCAAATATACTGGGATTCAAAGCCAATGTTTTCAAGGATTAAGCAAGCAAAGTCCTGGGCCTGGATAGATGACTTTGTTAGTTTCATTTTTCCCCCCAAAATCAAATACTTACAATCTCAAATTCTCTGTATTCTAAACGTGAAATAACAAAACAGTGATTATTTAAGTCTTTTACTCCAAGTCTCAAGTCAAGTCTCAAGTCTCAGCCTTCAAGTTTCAAGTTGAGTCTCAAGTCCTTGCAAGGTACTTTCAAGTCAAGTCTCGAGTCAAGTCTCAAGTCTGGGAGCCAACTTTATACCCCAATTTGTATTCCAGAATTTCTGAACAGAGTCAAATAAAGTCAGTTTTAACAATTTAAGTAGTGTCAGCCCTCCACTTTTGTGATTTTGCCATCTGCATCTTCGGAAGTGGGGAATAGGATCCTTCTTACTTCCCACTTGCAAAGCTTGCTTTCTGCTCTTAAGAAAAGTTTTAGAAAGCTCCTCCTATATGAAGCAGAGACAGACCTCAACCCCACCTCAAGCCCATTTGCTGTTCCCTCTGAGAAATGCGTCCACACTTTGGGCTTGAGACAGATTGTCATGTACCAGTAAATTGTAAGGTTTCTGGAAGAATGTGTTATGTTACTGAACCAAGGGCAGCAAGTCAGTCACTAAAAAGTGCAAGTCTCAAGTCAAGTCAGTGTGTAATTTTTACCAAGACATGTCCGAGTCAAGTTATTGAAGTGACTTAAGTCAGATTTGACTCCGAGTCAATTGACCCGAGTCCACATCACTGGAAAAAAATAGCAGATTGTTGTAAACGTTTATCAATAGCTAACTGAAACAAAATTGTCACCCATGCCTGTGGGCATCCCAATATAGTATGAAAACTATACAGGCTTAAACAGGCAACAGTTCCTATAAATAAAATAAAAATAAAATGAAATAATATAACATACTTCTATGCCATGATACATAACTTCCTTTTCCCCAATGATTTTTAAAAATAACTGAGTATGACCAATGTAAGAGCATTTGGGCAAGTCTAAGCCTAAGGAACAGGTCTTTACAGATAGTGCCTGTGGACAAGAGAGAACACCGCTCAGAGGAGGTAAAAAGCCCCTTCTCTCATTTTTGTATGTTTATAAATTATGAGCAGAATCCAGTTTCTGAGCATAGAAATCCCCCTTTTGCTTGCAGGTGGACTGGGAGCAAGCTGCACGGATGGCAATTACATTCCTGTCCTTAAGAATGCCTGTCCTATCCAGGTTCCATTCCTCCGCCGCCCACCCCCTCCTTCCCTCTCCTCCTTTCACATTATCTCCCCACACTAGTGAATACGAACACCTAAGAGCTGCCAAAGCACTCTCACATTGTCACAGGGCTGGCAAGTTGCTCTTGCCATACTTTGTCTGATCCCACAGTGTGGCATGTCTTCAGGATTTGGGAGATTTGGGATGTGAAATTCATTTTCATTGCTTTAATTCACTAATCTGAGACTAAAAGGGTGCATTGGACATGCCGTGCTAGAAGTAATTGTGCATTTGTCCCCCAGGAGAATTCAGCTGTATGTGAACTGGGTTCTCGCCAGGAAAAGTTTGGATACAAGGAAATAGAAAAAGGCGATTCTTCTCCTTGTTTCTCTTCCAGACTGAAGGATTAATATCAATCTGGTTTATGCCGCAAACCAGTGAACACCATACATAATGCTATTTTGCAATCGAAAATGCCTAAGAGGCCAAATACGAAGAGCCATTCCTCCTCCCAGCCCCCAGCCTGACTCTAGGAAGCTGCTTCAGGGGCTGGTGTGTTGTGTGGATTGAACTTTATGTGAGAAAAATGTAATTAAATCACACCAGTAGCACTATGCTATTACTTGAAGCCATCATAATTGTTTCCCCTGTAAGATGGACTTGGAAAGGGATGCTTGAGGCCATAATCCAGGGAGATGCAGAATGTACTTTCTATCCCCTCAAAATATTTCTGCACATCATGTTTCTCAACAGAAACTTGTAACTGTTGAGTTTTATATGAAGTTTGGGAATTTCACACAGAAGGGGAGAGAACCTGTGTAGAATTTATAGAATAGGATGCATGTAAATGCCTACCTACCATCTCCGGATGCTGCATTTCAGCCTCAGAAGACATTGGGAAGTGGTTTGCTGATGGTGTGAGCTCCCAGCTTAGCACTTCTCAGAAATCTTTTGAGAGCACAAAGGGAAGCTGCTTGGATTTCATCCCAGTTAATGTCAAAGGAGTATGGATGACTATGGATCTGATAAGAAAGTAGGTTTTGAGGATGATTCTCATTACCTGGGAAGAGCATTAACAACACCAAAATAACCTAAAGAAAAAATCATATATATGTGTTTTTAAGGGCATCAGGACATGTACTAAAAACTTCCACTCCACTCCACTGTGCATCAGCACCCCATGGCTACCACTTGTCTCCTTTCCACTTAATAGCATTTGCTACAGAAAACACTAGCGCAAAGCTGATCTCACATCAGTTTGTACTCCATCTCTTGGTTCCTGTTCACACTTCTACTAGACTTTAGCTAGACTTCAGCTGCCTATATCGCTCATGTTCGCATCCTGTTTATAGTAGAGATAGTCATGATTGGGTTGGACCCAGATTTAGACTAGATCCCTTATGATTACTTCCATTTATTTCCAATATACTCTGAGCTAAACTAAATCTGGCTGCAACCTCTTGTTTTCAGAGAAAGCCTATACCTCCCACCACCCTCATTTTAAATCCCCATATTTTTTGTAGGATTATTTGGAATTTCATGCATTCAGGGATCAGAAACTAGCCCTCTGTCATGAATGACTACTGAGTTCATGGTTATAATGGCCATGTACCTAAACATGAATGCCACAGAAGTATTTTTCCTCATACTTTTCTCTGAATCTGACAATTCTTGCAATTACAAGGAAGAAAATATCTCACAATATTTGTAACCTACATTTAAAACAAAGGTGAAGTTGCTAAGCCCCTATGCAGCCAAGCCCGTGAAACTCATTCACAAAATTTAGTCTATACAAACATATTTCTTACACTTCAGTCCAAAATGGATTACTTGATTTAATTCAAAAGGATGTACGTCCACCCAAGGGTTTCAAACTGGGATGTTAGCTGCTTTGCTGAGAAAAAGATCAGAATCAAAATTCTGCTATCTGTTTACCAGAAGAACTAATTAATTAATGTCATGAGGGGATTATTCAACAAAATATAACATGCTTGAACATGCATTTTGAAATAGGTGAGATGTATATAAACGAGGATGCAATGGTGCTTCCTTTGATACAGAAAAATAATGTTAAATAGTCCATAATTAACTTGGCAAATTACAACCAGATTTTCAGTTGTTTTACTTGTGTGCTGCTAACTTGCCATTACACTTCAAACCTTTATAAAATTAAAGAGAAAATCCATGTTACAACAAAAATATGATTTTACCAATTTATATAATGCCATAATTAAACAGTTATAGAATAACCAAATGCAAATGCCCATATTGTTTGATATTTCTGTAAATACTTTTTAAAAGTACGACTTGGAACATAATAATGTTGTATGTTTGAATATTTAACTGAATTTCACTAAAGCATCTTTGATTAAAGAGTTAAGATAATTTTAAATTATCAGGTTTTTTTAAAAAAAGTCATAAGTAGTAGAAAGACACTATGGAATTCATATGCTTATTTGTATGTTTTTTAAATTTCTTATTGGTCTTGTTCAGAGGCAGCCAGATTTAAGAACATTGTAACAAAGTCACTTTAAGAGGAAATATTCTTCGATATTGCAGTTAGGATTCAAGTGTATATTTAGAATATTAAATAAATAACCAAACCAGGCACTCACTGATACTGAAGAGTAAATGCACTTTTCTCTCTTCCTTCTTCCCTTTCTTTTTTAAAAACTTAACACATTAATTTGGAGTAGAAAAACAAAACAATTGACTGAAGTGGTACATACTACCGAGTAATATGATTTGGACTACAGTGTTAAAAGTCCTGATCAAGAAACTTTCTAAGCATGTTTGAAGCCTGGAAGCTACCTTTAGCGGAAGCTAACACAGTTCAAGACTAAATTAGTCTCAGGAATATTTAAATCACTCCATCAGAGTACCAATCCAACTGAATAATTAAGAACATAATTGGCAAATGGATAAAACAAACGAGATGTATGCATGGTCTGCCCTTGGTAGGAAAAAAATGAAATAAAACTGGTTTTTTCCCCCCTTTCCTCTATATCTTTTTTTTTGGGGGGGGGGTGAGAATCTTGCTACTCTTCACAGCCATGTTCTGCAAAAAATGACTTCTTCAGATCTTTTTTGGTGAAGAATATCAAAGAATGAAACATTTGCACCAATCTGTGTAGTCTCGGAAATTTTGTAAAAAAAAAGGAAACAAAACAAAACAAATGAAAAAAGCTAAAATGCTGTTACATAATTGTGTGAATGGATGCAGCTCAAAATGATACTCTTGTCTTGTTTCTCTTGCAAAAAGAAATGCATGAGTGACCTCAAAAGCCAAAAGAATTGTTAATCTGCATCTTTCTCCCCTTTCTTCCTCTCAACTGTTTGGGAAATAGCAGAATATGTGCCAGTGCAGCATTTTAAAAGTCATTTTCACTGTAAGAGTTTATCACAGTACGTGCACACATCTGCGCCCACACGCAAATGCTAGATATCTATTCAGATCAAGCAAACATCCAATAAAATACGTACTGTGCAATGCAAAAATGATTTCAAAGATCTGAAGACAACCCTGATGACAGTCTGTATTACTGTTCAGTTCACCAAGGCACATCTGCAAAACAGACGAGAGACATATCTGTAAATCTTCTCTAGCATGTGAAAGGTAAACGGTTTTCATTTGCTTGAAATAATGTGTGAAAACATATCGGCATTTTTTAAAAAATTTACCTGTGATGGATTTTACAGATATGCTATGCTTATCGATAATTCATCAGTATATATCATTAAGTTTTCTTATTTGCCTTAAATAAACTGATGTCTTGGATCACAGAGGAAGGTTTTTGAGGCAATGCTATGAAGATACATGCTTCAAAACAAAATCTATTGCTTGACTGTTTTCTAGTAGTTGCTATCCATTCAACATGACGGTATGGATTGTCTCTTAAACAACTGCTTCTATTAGCCACCTCTTTTTTGTCATTGAGATTTGTATTACAATTTGTAATTGTAATTGAGATTTAGATATGGAGATTTTTTAGGACATGTGAAGGTTTCTGGTTTTTTTTTTTAAAAAAATAAACCAATATTTGGTCTTCAGTGCATTGCCCCCCACTGTATGCTCTTGACGTGTCTTAAAAAATTAAACAAGCTATGTTCAAGGAGTCTGTGTGCCACAGACCTTTGCTGGAGTCAATAACAAGTCTGGCAATCTTAAGATGGTCACTTCTGGACAGTGCAAATCTATTCCAGGGCATAGGTGATTTACAGCTTGAGCACCATTCCCTACCCTTCAGTGTAGAAGGGGAATGTACCAGGAATAACATTAATATATTATATACCATAAGAAGAAACAATGGTGTTCCAAAGCATGGCCTAAAAGCATTCATTTCACCTAAGGAAACTCAAGGGCATGTATTGCTGAGAGAAACTAATAAGGGTCAACTCTCATTAATATATTTAAGAGGTTAACCGTGTGATGAGTTATGAAGGATGACATCCAAGGAGTGATCCTCTCTTTTCATTCCACAGCTCATTTACAGATTTTCTCATTCTATTTTTTTCAAATATTTGTTGAACATACCTTTTCTTGTGGTGTCACCAATTTGACAAATAAGATACAAGTGTATCATGCTGTTTCTGACTTTCTTTCATTAAAGCATTTAAATGAAGAATGAGAAAACATAAGCTATAGCTGCAAATTACTTTAACAGTGACTCTGAAAGATCCGCCAGAAAAAGATCTGGCAGAATGGTAAACAGAGAAGTAAGATGTTGGGATTATTTTAAGACAGATGCCTTTTGAAACTGTATTAAGGACACCCAGCGCAGATCCTGATTCCATCCAGTTCCTCACACAGGAGGTATTTTATCTTCACAACATCTGGACCTGTCAAAGAGGCACAGTTGTACACCTTCCCAGATGCAGACACTCTATACATAAAAATGCACTAACAAATCATACCATAAAGAGAAATAGGACAACACAGATATTATATATCTAAGAAAAAAAAACTTTAGGACTACAGGAAGGTGTGTGTGTGTGTGTGTGTGTGTACACACAAAAGGGGTAGATAAAGGGAGAAAGAAATCCTCCCCAATTTCTAGGTGGTTTTAAAGAATTTCTGAGGCCTTAATAAAGTTTTTATTCTCCTTCCAGATTTTTGTGTAGACCGACCGAGACAGTCTTGTTTTTCAGGGTGAAAAATTTCTTGCCCCATAAATACACATGGCTGACATATCAGGGTAATGGTTTGTTGGGTTTTCTTTTCTTTCTCTTTTTGCACATTCTTCAGAGTTGTAAGCAGAAGCAGAAAAAGTGATTTTTAAAGCTGAAGGAGGTTTTATATTATTTTCAGGCTTTCGAGGTTTCGGCTTCACCACATACATGATATGTGACATTGCTGCCTTTTAGGTCAGGTCTGTTACAAATTCAAAAATCACCAGGCATAATTTGGCTTGCCTTGATCACCTTGTTCATTATGAATAAGCTCATCAGAAGCACTGTGAAAAACTGCATATGAAAAAATAAGATGATTCGTAATGTCCAGCTGTTAATATTTGTTACTGTTGTTTCTCCTCAGTTTCTCAGAAGCGGAAGACTGATCCAGAGTGGTAGAATTTGTGAGAGGAATTATTTTGATTAGCAACCTTTTTCTGTCTTTATATCAGAACGCTTATCCTATCTCCATTCTGTTTCTGCGGAGAGCAAAGTTCTGATCAAAAGAATGGAAAAGAAATTATTCCTAACAAGTCACCGCTCAGAACTTTGGACTGTTCATCTGACAGATCTAGACGATTCCTATTAAGCACTTCTGCATAAGGTATACAGAGTTCCTGAAGTACATTAAACATGAAACAATTGTTGCTTGATTCCTGCAAAAGATTCTGTCTGCACAATCCTAGACAAAGGAGTGCCGTGAGCCAGCTTTTGTGGGTTCAGTTCTCAAACACTCATCCCCTGGCAAACCGTGCTGCAGTTCAGTGCCCCCAGCCCCTCCTGCTGAAAGGATGTTCTCCATCCTTAAACCTGACTTAAAATTAATTTCTGACAAACTACGTGCCACTCCATGGAACTTGAGCAATTTTGTCTGCCATGTTATGTTGACTGAGATGATGGTGCTGTAAGACCGGGAGAGGGATTAGCTATGGGTCAAATGTTTAGCCATCTGGATTTTCCATGAACTAACCTGAATTTTTGACACCTCTCTTAGGCTAACTCTGAGGCAAAATGACTTACAAATTATTCTTCCAGGATAGTTTCTTTTCTTTTCTCTCCCTCCCCCTCCCCAGTTCCTTTTTTGCCTTTGAAAGTTTACCCTAGTGTACATGAGGAACTGCTCTGCTTCCACCACCCTGTGGTAATTTTATGCCATGACATATATTCTATTTCACACAGCCCACTTCTTGAAAGAGTGGCTTTTTACAAGTGCTTTGTAGCTACTTCTAAATATATATAAAGAAAACATAAATTCTCCTTTATTCATCACAGGTAACATGCAAACACAGACTGAATGAATGAAGGCAAATCTGTCACAGAGTAGAGGAATGCTATTAAATATTTTGAATAGCTTGAACTCATTAAAATACATTTGAGACTCCCCCTTCCCCCTTTTATTTTTTGCTTAGGATTTCTTTTAATATACTTTGTAAACCAGATGTTGAGCTCAATCAAGTTGCTTAGAAAGGCAACTTTAAAAACAACTCATGAAATGTGAGATGGAAGTTGTTTGTACTGTATATGCTGCTGGAGTGGTACTTTGGAAATGAAAAAGCAACCTCCCAACTTGTTTCACCCCCCCCCAACCATGCATAAAATTATTGACATTTTCTCACTTCAAGCACATTTTTTTACAACTCTTCCAGTTGTTATATATAGCAGATGGTGTTCAAACAAATCAAGAAGGAGAAGATGATGACAAAGAAGTTCCAGGAGTAGAAGGATGGGGGCAGGGACAAAGCCAGTGGAGAAACTCAAATATTTCTTCAGATGATAAGA
Source organism: Cyclura pinguis (assembly GCA_030412105.1). NCBI lineage: Eukaryota > Metazoa > Chordata > Lepidosauria > Squamata > Iguanidae > Cyclura > Cyclura pinguis. The sequence continues at coordinate 249,684,926 of CM059599.1, read as the reverse complement.
TGAACTGCAGATGGTGAAGGACAGGAGAAAAGCAGGCAACAGAAGAAGCAGCAGCTTCAAGACAAGTCCTCTGGTTGGCAAGAGGGGACCATTATGAGAGCCGTTGCTGCATGATTTATGAAGGTTATTTTCTGTGTGAAATGGTGCCGAAGGAAATGCATTTCTGCCCGAGCAAACTTGGTTCACTTTGCTTGCGCTAATTGGGAATTTTTGAGGGTGTTCATCAAAGTGCCCCACCTATCTGTCTGTCGTCCATCTTATGCCTTAAGTTTTTCCAGGAGGATCAAAGATATTCAAGTAGCATCAATCTTTCGAAGTTTGGACCCATATACTGTCATGCCTTTGTATTTTGCCCACCTGGTTCTTAGCAGAGCTGGTAGAATGCTGTCTTTGACACCTGCAGTCAAATTAATTCTAAATTAAGCATGACAAAGTCACTATAAAACACACACATATACACATGTTGCCTGTTAAAAAGCTTTAAGTCATACACAAAGCAGCTGGGTTTGAAAGACCATGAAAAAAACCCCAATCCATTACAGCACATTTAAAAATAAATTTCAAGAATATACTTGATAACACTCCCAGAAACCTATAATTAGCAACATTTATCTGAAGAAAGTTGCACCCTGATGCATGAAGTATTCTGTATTTTTTTAAAAAAAGCAACGACCAAGAAGCAGATTTTTAGAACAGGTTGAAACTTGGCTGTAAATATTTACTCTGTATTGACGCTTGGTATACAAGATAACAGCCTGAAAGGAAATATTTCTTTCAAATACATGGACTTTCCCATTTGTAACTTTTTCAGACAGCTTGACTCCTTCACTCAAACAACAGCTGATACTATCTATAAACACACATAGGATCACAGATAGAAGAGCATAGGGACTGCACAGTTGTAATAACGGTTCCATCAAAAGGTTGACTCTTCAGACAGTTTAGTGAGTTTTACAAAGAGCACAGATTGCCACAGTCACGTGACTCAACCATTAGTGTTGGTACTGCTGTTGCAAACAAGATACACTACTCTATGTGTTTAGGGAAGGGATACCTAAGAATAGAGGCCCAAGCACAGCCTGGGAATGTTACACTTTGGACTACAGAACCTCTCAACCAGCATGGCTGTGTGGGGGATTCTGGGAGCTGTCATTCAAACATGTGACTTTCCCATGCTGTGGGTAGAAGTCACGCTTGGAGAATGCATTGATAATACTAACATTATGTTACCCTAACAACTGTTGCTCACAGCCACGCTTATGAGAATTATTTTTTCACTTAATGTTAAAGAGCCAGGATGCAGTTATTATGGCATGAAACATGTATGAATTACGCTCTGATCTGTCCACTTCTCTAAGCTGTGAGAAGTTGCCAGGACCCAAGCTTGTTTTTCTTTTGAAGGAAAGCCAGCCACTGAGCACTTATGGCTGTTACTTGGGGTTGTTGTTGTTGTTGTGTATTTTCAAGTTGTTTCCAATTTATGGTGACCCTAAGTTGAACCTATCACAGGGTTTTCTGCGACTTAGAGTGTGTGATGTGCCCAAGGTCATTCTGTGGGCTTCCGTGGCCAAGCGGGAAATTGAACTTTGTTCTCCACGGTTGTAGTCCAATGCTCAGACCACTACACCACAGCAGATTTTAATATTTGGGTTTAATTATATATAAATATGTTGAACACAGGTGAACACACAGTGTAAACAGATGTGAACAAATAGTCAAATCTACTTTTCCACATCCATCCTTCAGAAAGGCAGCCAACTTCCCCAGAGCTTGAAAAGACAGACTCAGCTACCCCTCTTCCTCGGTATCTGTGTCCTGCCAAAATGGAGTCTGCTCTCATACTCTAGGTTCCTTACAGACATCTAGTTTGTGTCAGACAATTTATTTTTCTGCCATGGAAGATGGAATGCAGTGGGATTCACCCATCCGGAAGGCTCAAGGAAGAAGCAGGTGTCACAAGTAATTTCAGCCCTCAAAGTTTCTGTCCTTTCATGTCCACTGCTAATTCTATAACATTCCATTCAAACTGGGTTGGATGCTGTGCCCTTGATGATCTTATGGGAACACCTATTTATTTTTCAGCCCAATTCAAACTGTCGGTGCTTACCTTGAAAGCCTTAAATGTCTTCCAAGGCCTAAGTAGGTTGCAAAAATCTGAAGGATATCTCCTATTTCTTAACATCTTCAGAAGAGCCTCTTCTCTGGATTCTTTGGCCAGGAGAACTTTGTTGTGCATCAGCTTGGCTGTGTGGAACGCCTTCCCTATTGAAACACAGCTGGTGGTACAGATATTGCAATTGTTGTGCTGACAGAGTGAAAGGCACTTATTTGCCCACACTTTCAAAGTATGATGTTGATTTGAACTTAGCCTGCTCTGTTTTTCCACCTTGTTTATATTGTACAGCTGTGATGATGATGATGATGATGATGATGATGATAATGCTATTTGGAGCCCTGCTATTTATGATTAAAAATACTTCAAATAAATACATAGATACATAATTAAATGCCATATTCAAGCAGGGGAGATGCTGTCTGTGTCTACGTGGTTGTCACTGTGGTATGTGAAAGGGATAAAGAAATTCACAAGGCTTAAATGATTGTACTTCAAAATATTAAATACTAACTTGTAGAACAAAGTGTTTCCAAATATTACTTGGTCATACCTTATAGTAACCCAAGGATTTGTCCTTAGTGATCAATAAATTATGCATGATATGAGAGTCTGTGTGTGCATGGAAGAATGTGTCCACGCAGGCACACATGCATGCATGCAAATATCCTTCCAGCGGATAGACTGCAGGGATCCTCACTTCTCTAGGCTGCCCTTGTGCACTTAGAGAAGCAGCAGCTGTTCTTTCTCTTTTTCGGGGGGGGGGGAGCAGGGTGAAGGCTGTTTCCTCTTCCTTGGTTCACATAGGAAGTGAGATGAGACCCCCCCCCCACAACATTGCAGCCAACCATTGTCCAAGCAGGGTCCAGAAGGTGACAGTGGAGCCACACCAAGCAGCTTTCAAGCAGCCGTCCTCACGAATGCTTTTCACAAGGAGGTACTGGAGTGCTGGATACCTCTGTCTACAGCACTGCCATAAGTACTGATGCTGGCATAAGCAGGGGTTATACCAGCATAAGCTTCCAAGAGTGTTCTGGCTGGTATTTGCTACTTGTGGTTTACACTGTCCAGTGATAGTCTTGGCCCTGGTTTGAGTCTGTTGTCCCTTGGTGTTGTCAGGTATAAGCTGCAATCCTGGATAACTCAGTGTAAAATAGTAATTTTGCATGTGGAACTATGCAATGTTGAACCATTTACCACTCCCCAGACCTATGATAATGAAATGGAAGACCACCATAGCTTGACAGACAAGGGAGAGCCTTATAGGAGAGAGGAATCACAAAAGTGTCTGGCTTTTCCTCCATAGCTGTCTCCCCATAGCCAGACATGAAGTGATTTCATAATTCACAGGTTTATGCTAGAGTCCTCTGTAGCATCCTTGGCTAAGGCAATCATTTTATGTCTGACTACAGTGACATAGCCAGACATGTCTGTGATCTCTCTGCTCTACTCCAGACACAAATGGCTGTGTGTATGGGGTGGTGATGGATGAACTTCAGTAGCAGTATGGTAGATCTGGAGGCAGGGCTTTAGTTACTATGGAGAGAAAAAGAAAATATTAACTTTCACAGTGGCCAGAAATAGACACACTTTACCATGCATACCATGCATATACCATTAAGAGGATACCTTCCGTAATAACGCAGTACAGTCCAATATTTTTGGTGTCACTTTATGTCAGGGTGGGGAAAAATTTGTGGCCACCAGGGGGCCCTGACATTCGCATTTTTTCCAAACAGGAATTGATTCAGAAATTGACCTTCCAATCACTTCCTGTTGAAGAAAATATTCTCCTGGGCTTAAAACAACCTATGAAGGGTAATAAAACATGGCAAAACTGCCTCCCAATGTCCCTATGGGGAACTGAGAGACATTTTAGGACAATTTTTTGACATGGGGATAGTAGAGCAGGTTGCAGCAGCATCCTCCAGGACCCTGTGGAGCCCCCATGCTGATTTGGAGTGATAAGTGCTCAGGGGATTATGCCTCTAGTTCCATATACAAAAAATGGAGAAACCAAGCCAGTCCAGGATCATACAGAAGATCTGATAGAGTAGAAGAGTAGGCTGAGGTCTAAGCTCAAAAAGTTGTCCCAGCAGGGTCAAATGCAAGTCAGAGGGTAACTGAAGAAGACAGTTGAAAAAGCAAGCTAAAGTTCAAGAAACTAGAGAGCAGGGAATGCCACGATGTCTTATGTGGCATTGCTGTTGTTCTGCTGCACAGAAATAGCCTTTGTTCTAACTTAGGCCCTTTCCAGACATGGGGAAGGAGCCGCACGAAAACGGGACTCCTCGGATTTCCTGAGCGTCTGAGCGAGTCCATCGGGACGAGGAGCAGTGCGAGCTCGTCGCTCCGCACTGCTCCGGCGTCTAAAATTGCGGCTTCCGGTTGGTGGAGGCTCTCCACCAACCGGAGAAGCTCGCCAGCCTAAAGCCTGCCCCTGGCAGATCTGCTCCGGAGCACAGGGATGGAGCGGCACGGAGTTGCGCGCTCTGTGCTTTTAAAAAACCTCTAAAAAGAGGTTTGTAGAAAGCACGCTGCACAACCAGTTCCGGTCGCTCCGAACTGGACTGAGGTGTGGAACTACAAAAAGTAGTCCGCCCCAGTCCGCTCCACGGTGCAGAAGACCTCCGTTGGAGGTCACTCTGCACTGTTTTACTAGCCCGGTGTGGAAATGGCCTTAATTTAGCACAGCTGGCCTCATTAGCCCAGCATTTCTCTTTTAAGGCACACTACAGCCTTGCTTGTGTTTTTGTTCCTGTCATTTTAGTCTGTGATGCTCTAAAGGGTGAAGCAGCTTAATCTCCACCTCCCTCTCTTTATGGTCAATCTGTGATGGTCTGTACTCTGCTTCCACAGAAGGGCTAACAGCCATGTCTGGCTCTGACTGGAGCCTGTTACTAGGGGTACCTCCTCCCCTTCATCATCTGAGGAGGTAGGACATAAGACCCTTTAAGCTCTGACAGTTGCTCACCCCTACTATGTGTGAATATGTACTGAAGAAAGTAAAATAGTTTCTCTTCTGGGCACATTGATAGCCTCCTTCTCTATCCCACTCTAGCTCTGCTTTTCTAGGACTACAACTTGTGTTACGCTTCTGAAGCCAATGATGCTTCTGGGGAAGGGAAAGGGATGGTGTCTTGCTGGGCTAAGCTCAGCTGAGCTGATTTCTTTTCTTTTTTAAATATTTGTTTAGTTCTGCTGTAATTATATGGAAAAAAGTTAGTGTCACATATCGATAATAATAACAAGTATCTGAACAACAAGAAGAAGAATAGTAAAGTAGACAGAGAAAATAAGCAATAAAGATAGATTGAAGAACATAAAGCCACAGTAGTTGAGAGATAAGTTTTGGATGCACTGAGTGATTCTGAGATGATCAGAATGGATTTTTCCAACATTTAAGTTGCAAGGATGATGGACACCAACGAGACATTTCTTTCTGGCGAAATAAAGTGAATGGTCACCAAATTTGCCTCAACTGTGTCCTTTTCTTCATGCTTTGTTTATTCTGAATGCCAGTTTTTCAAAAAGGGCCAAGGATCATATTCTGGCCAACTGCACCCTTGTCTCCAAACATCCTTCACCTAAGTGCTCCTTGACCACTGAAGCATTGCTATGGCAGAGGAACAGCAACTTCTCTTCTTCATTTCAGAAACAACTGTCTGCTCACTATGGCGTCTTAAGGAAGAAGAAAGATAATTTGTGATGTTTCCCTCTCATCGGTCAGTTTGTCTGTCTACGTTATATCAGTTTTCTCCTTTTGATCAGTGGCAGATGGTAGCTCCCCTGTCATCAGGTGATGAATCTACTCTGCATTTTGGTTGACACTTTAAAGGTACTCTACAGAGTGCTGACTCTGTTTTAGAATTCGGGTTCTTCCCTTTGGCCAGCTCCTTTAAAGGTTAGCACTGAAACCCAGACTCACTGCTAGGGATGGAAGAAATATGCAAAAGTATTCAAAAACTGGGGTAAAATGTGTTTGCCAAGTTTCAGGAAACTCTTGAATCCTGGACTGATGGGAATCTTCCAGTTTGGGACTTACTCTGCACAGAATTCTTATATGTGTGTGTTTGCAGATAACAGCGTCTTCCATTTCCTGCACAGAAAATGCTGTTTTCTGCATCAAAACCAAACTAAATCCAAACAAAAACCCACCCATGTGCAAACTGGGCAACAAATAAGCCTTAAACTGCACTCTTTCAAGACTTTCTCATGGTGGTAAGAAAATTGCTAAAACTGCTTGTAGCTTCCTTTCTAAACAGAACTAACACTAATATTCCTATTCACTGCCTCACTGATTCACCAACAAGAGCTACTGCTTTTGCCTAGCTTAACTCTCATCCTTTACTCTAAAACAGCTAGGGATCACTTCAAAATATTCTCTGATACCTCATCTTTCTCCCTTCCTTGATCTTCACCATCCCTTCCAAGACAAGCCTTCAGTTTCTGATCTTGTAATGTGCCTTCTTTTTTCCAATTAAAACTTCCTTTTGTTACTGCCCTGGCTAGCCCAAGCTTTGGGGGATATAAAAAGATATCTCTTGATATCAATAATTCGGCTTCACATTCCCTTCCACATGCTTGCGAGGCCCCCGGACAAGCACGTGTACAGGCTCGGCCGATAATCGCCGTAATATTCCAACACAATACAGGCAGGCCAGAAATAGCCGACTCGCAGCTTTAGGAGACCTCCAGGCAAGTACCTTCATTAAGTATGCACGCAGCTTTCAAAAGATCCTCTGCCCCATGCTGGCAGCTTGATGATCTGACTATATAATGCTCAAGTACTCCGCGTTTGCATACTGGCTATCCTATTGACAATTTGACTCTAACTCAATCATTCAAATTCTGACCTTTCGGAGGTTTTGTCTCCAGCCCCAAATCCATTGTTTTCCCCAAGTCCGAACTAGCCTGTGGTCACAATTCTCCTTATAAAAACCCCTGACTTTGAGCGCTTCCTTGGATCGCTCTTGGCTTCCATCCCGCCTTGCTGTCGCTTTGTCCAGCGAGCCTTCCCCTCGGCTCCACGTGCTGAGATCCATGCTCCCCAGCTTCTCCGCTTCTAACCAGGCTTCAGGACAGGTGAAGTATCACCCAAACCAACAACTCCTCTTAAAATTCCCTCTATCCCACTCCAACCTTTATTTCTTTAGTTATCTGTGTGAGTGTGCTGCATACACTGTTTTGATTGTGTTTTTAACAAAACCACATTTATTATTTCAACTTCTGTGTGTTCCTTGACTCGGCCTGACCCCGTAGACATAGGGTTCAAGATCCTGCTAAGTTACCCTGCCTCTCGTAACGCTAAAGCAGTGCTCTGAGCTAATTTTCTCCACCTATAGTTGAGAACATTTTGGTGTCCCTCCCCGGACCCCCAGTAAACAGGGTAACACTTTTCTGCTTCCAGGAAACCTCACAGCTTCCACAATGACTTTAATGAGCACAGTCTGTAACTTTGTTACATAGGTTCAAACTCGTACAGTTGTGTTAATTCTGGGTATTTTGATAAATATGCTAGTTTTGGGGCTAGATTTATTAGACTCCCAGCACAAAATGGAATTAGGGCTACTGACAGGAAAAGCCCCCATCCCATAAAGCTAAAGTCCTCCAAATCTTTGTGTTTGGAAGAATTTCTTCCCTAGGAGAAAGGGCAAATAGGTTGCAGATATGTGGAGAGTCATGTGTCCCATGCAAATATGATAATGGTTGTTTGAGTTTCTGGATATGTTTTTCTTGCACTAGGATTTATGCATGACCAGGATAAGAGTGGTACAGACCTTAGGAACAATATTTTTGGATTACAACTTCCAAAATCCCCCAACCAGCACATTCTCATGATGTAAGAGAGTCTCCTCTAATTTGGTGCTCTTTGCTCAGGAAATTCTTGAATGTAAAGAGAGCTACAAACAATGAACAGAACAGTGAAAGAAAGCATCTCCTCCTGCTTTCAAAGGCAAACAGAGGTGGATCTCCTACATCCTCCACTCTGAATTGAAATTTCAACTTGTCCTCTTTGTTTTAAAAACTGCAAAATTTTGGCAAAAAATCCAGAGCTTTGAAATTCTAGTTGCTGGACTACAAAACAGAACTCTAAAGGCTTTGCTGCTGAGTGATTCTGGATCTCAAGCTCTGAAGACATTAAAAAAACCTGGCCATAGTGTCTCCAAAAAGACAATTTCAGGATAGTGAGAAAGTAACCTGTCATTAGCAATTCATTCATTGCTGCAGGTGGAAAAGGTTTGATGCCTATTGGAAAGTATAGCAGTAGTAGGGAGCATTTGACCTGCCAGATAGTTCAGATGAACACATTAGCTTGCTATTGTCTATGCTGGATTTGGCTGAAGGAAATTGTAGACCAAAATATCTGGATGGGTGGAGTAAGGATCCATCTTTCCCAACAATGGACAATTGAATAAAGTGCTCTTCCAGAATCAGTATTGTTTCTCCTATTTGAAAAGAACTGTGTTTCGGGATTAAAAAAAAATAGCAAAAACTCTATTGAATTAAAATTAATTAAATTATTAAGCTTTAAATTTGTAGAAAAGGAGGAGACTAGGTTCCACATGCTTATAGATGAGCCAAAATGTATTCTTTTAAAAAATCCCAACACATTTCAGACTGTTTATTAATTGTTTGGCCTGCTTGTGTTGTTTTCTTTTTAAAGGAATGAAATTTGGTCCATCTATAAGTATGTGGAGCCTAGCCTCCTTCTTTTTTGCTGATTCAATATATGTGCTTTCCAATATTTATTCCTGTTCCTAAGTTTTAAATTTGCCAACAAAAAGGGACAATTTAATTAAATTTTTCACTAAAGTGATAGACTTAAGTTGGAATTCTAGCATTAACCTTTCTCCACAATGGTTATTAATGAAGATATTAATTGATCTAATAAACCACTTCATACTAAAAAACCAAACTTGACAGGCTATAGTTGCTTCTTTCCCTCAAGCCTACTTCTCTTGAATTTTTGCAAAATTACTTTCCCTTTAAAAAAACTCCTCCGGGAGGTAAGATTTACATCACAAATGTGAGGGGCATCTTAAAAGAGTTGTTAATAGTCTTCTTTGGATCTTGGTGGTCCTCCAGTGTTCTGTTCTAAACACTGAAAATGACACCACGTCTGTTTCATGAGAATGAATTTTGAATCCATGGATTTTTACTGGGATCCACGTGGGAATTGGTGATTTAAAGAAAGTGGAGGGCAAAGAAATGAGATTATAAGGGAGGGAGAAAGGAAAAACAAGAGGGAGATTTTTAGTGAGGTAGATGGGAAACTTTTTTTTAAAAAAATCTGTGGCTGTTTGCCTTTGCTCAGATCTCAAAACAGAGAGGGGGTTATAGGAAATAAAATATTGGATGGGATTTTTCACCTTTATTCTGGTAATATTTTTAATGTATTAACGTAACATAAACTTAAAAACCAATTTTAAGAACTAGTTCTTAAGAATATAAACAATATAAAATTAACTTATAAGTTTAGAATGTCCCTCTTTTAGTGTAAGTGCAAATGAATCAAATTTTTAGCTTAATTAACAACCAGCTTAATGAGTGAACTCAACCTGTTAATTTTTTCCCATTAATTTCCCCCCCTCTGGAAAATGTATGGGCGTGGACACTGCCAGGAGTCTTTCTGAAGTTATTAGCACTTCTGTGTGAGAAGTCATAGGGACTTACAAACCATCCTCTATGCCCCTTTTCTCGTTTGCCTGTGTACAAATGTATCATTTGTTCCCTATCTTTCAGTAATGCTTTGGGAACAATTTGCTTGCCTCTTTTCAACAAAATGACATCTAGATCAAACCATCCTTCCTTATGCTTCCTGCATATGTGATTATCAGGCAGACCAGCAGAGACGGCTTTCATAATCTTTTTTTTTTTCTGGCAGTGTAACACCTTGATTTATCACTTGTTTGGTGATTGTTTCCATTATAAATGAGGCTGGCATTAAGTGATCCCAACAGTATCTATTTCTGTAATTTGAAACTCTGTCCAGCCAATAGCTTCAGAAAACGCATCACAGTCAATAGGATGTTCCAAGGTTTCTGTGTGGTGATGGAATTGTTACCCTGTGTACTGGGGGTCCCGGGAGGGACACCAAAATGTGCTCAACTAAAGGTGGGGAAAATTAGCTCAGAGCACTGCTTAGCGTTACGAGAGGCAGGGTAACGTAGTGAGATCTTGAACCCTATGTCTACGGGGTCAGGTTGAGTCAAGGAGTACACAAAAGTTGAAACAATAAATGATGTTTTATTAAACACAAGCAAAACAGTGTATGCGACACACTCACACAAGGTAACTAAAGAAAATAAAGGTTGGAATGGTATAGAGGGATTTTTAGAGAGATTGCTGGATTGGGTGATACTTCACCTGTCCTGAAGCCTGGAAAAATGGAGAGCGAGGCTGGGGTGCGATATAGCTCAGCACGTGGAGCTGAGGGGAGGCTCGCCAAGCAAAGCGGTAGCAAGGCGGGATGGAACTCGGGAGCGATCCGAGGAAGGTCTTGGAATCAAGGGTTTTTATAAGGAGAATGTGACTGCAGGCTATGCCGTACTTGGAGGAAAACAATAGATTTGGAGTTGGAGACAAAGCCTCCGAAAGGTCAGAATCTGAACGATTGAGTTATCACAGAGGTTTTCAATAGAGTAGCCAGTATGCAAACGCAGAGTACTTGGGTATTGTATAGGTTACCCATGAAGCTGCCAGCGCGGGGCAGAGGCTCTTTTGTAAGTTGCGTGCATACCTAATGGAGGTACTTGCCTTGAGGTCTCCTAAAGCGGTGAGTCGGCTGTTTTCTGGCCTGCCTGTATTGTCTAGGAATATTACGGCAATTATTGGCCGAGCCTGTATGCGTGCTTGTCCGGGGGCCTTGCAAGCATGTGGAAGGGATATGTGAAGCCAAATTAGTGATATCAAAAGATATCTTTTATATCCCCAAAGCTCGGACTAGCCAGGGCAGTAACAGAGTCATCAAGCACTTTTTGGAGTTCTTGGTTTTTACAACCAAGGATTCTTTCCTCCTTGCTAGACTTTTCTTTGCTACTGAAATGAATGGTGCATGATTGGTTTTAGCTAGCATATGTCTTCCATAAATGAATACACAAAATTATTGGTGAAGTGTCTAATTTCACTGTTCAAAATAGGAACCTCAGGAGAACACAGAGAAAGCCAAACCCACCATACAAGAAGAAGTAAAAAGTAACATGTGAGAGGTAATGTTGGCAATTTTGATTCCAATACGTGCCTTTACTCTCCAAATCAAAAACTTCGTGCACAGCCTGGGCTAACAGAAGGCCTCCTGAAGTTTCTTGATGATATCAATGTAAATTACATGCATTGATTCCTCAGTTAGGGTCAAGGAACCTCTTTAGACCTCTTGATGTTTTGGTCTTCAGCTCTGAGAAATGCCAGTCAGCTGTCCTATGGAAATGACTATGGTAGGTTGTAGCTGAAACTATATGGAAGAATCACTTTCCTTAACCCCTTCAACCCAGCAACTACCCAGTAATCTTGGGAAAAACCCTGTAAAAAAAGCACTAATTTTTTCCATGAATTACAAACATGATTAGGTATATCTGAGAAAAAATACAAATATCAGTTCACTGCTAATGAAATTTCAAACATTAACACTGGAGTCTATTATGCAGATACATGCTTACACAGATTTAGTTTGTTTAAAGTGTTCTGTTTTTTTAAAAATGCAGAATTAAACATTGTATTTCTGCTTTAATTGCCACGGAAACATCCTTTAGAATCTTAGCATTCTAAATGCCCTAGAATCCTAGGGCTGTCAGAGTCCAACTCCCTGCCAGCAAGAAGGGGAGGTGCAGGTACTTGCCCTAGAAGGAAGTGGAGGTAGGGGGGAGTGTCCAACACAAACAACTAATGGAAACGCTGAGCCGAGCTGAGTCAAGGTCTAATCTAAAAGGTCCAGGAAGCCGAAAGTCCGTCCAGAGCGGTGGAGGGAGCTGGAGTACAAAGGTTGATAGGCTTACATAGTAATTTGTTACAAGCAAACAGCAAGCCACGCTGACAGACTTAAATAGCCACTGAAAACAGGTGTTACTCCTCATTGTTCTGTTTCCTTAATCTAGCCAAAGTGGTTTCCCTCTGAGCTGTCCGTTTCAGCCTGCTCTGTGATTGCGGGCTGAGAGGCACAGGTGACTGTAATTCCTCCACATCACTCCTGGTTCCCTCTCCCTCTGGAGCTGGTTGGGGTAACTCTACCTCTACTTGTCTTTCAACTGATGGGGATGTTTGCAAGCTGGTTTGGTCAATCACTGGCTCTGTTCTTGGCACAATCAGTTGCTTATCGACCTCAGAGCCATCACCTATCACAAGGGCATTTAGGATTCTCAGCCAGAGAGCTTTGCTGCCTCACCAGCCTACAAAGCCCAAGCTACCATAGGATGTTGCCATCACAGTTAAAGCGGAATCATGGTGCTATAATTGTGTAGGGTGAAAGGGCCATTGGAATTCAATGTAGAGATGGTTATGTGAGCTTAATGCTGCAGAAGCAAGTGCTAGGATGTTCTCATGTATGCTAATTTCCACAATATGGAAACACAGATCCTTTTCAGATTATTTTTATGGGCTCAGAAAATAATGGGGACTAGTTAACTGCTCTTGGCAATGGAGATTTGTCTCATCAGACTAAGCTCTGATACCCCCACTTCTCATTTAATTGCCAGTACTTTCAATGTTTGTAATGTTTTTCCCTCCACATATTTCTCTGCAACCAGGGTTGACCCTGCCACTAATCAGAAAGAAGCAGTTGCCTAAGGGAGCTTATTTGCATGATATGAAGGAGTAGCAAATTAGTTTTTTTCAGTATATAATTGTTGTATTTTACTCCCAGAGAGAGCCACTTCTGGGATTTTCTGTCTAAGATGCCAAAATAACTTGGCTAGCACTGGGTATGCACCTTATCCAGGCTAGCACCTTATCCTGGGGGAGAGGACTCATTTACTGTTCCACTTCAGATAGCCAAATATTTGGGGTAAGCATTGTCTACAACCATCATGACTCTGCACTCAACAACAACAAACTGGAGAAAATCTGGCCATTACTCCAGGTTCCTTGTACGTATCTATCCAGCACTTGAAAAATTAGTTCCAGAACCTCCAATGTAACATGACCAACATCCATGATAATTGTGGATTCTGGGAGGTTTAATCCAAAAATTAACACATCCAAGCTGGACATCTATTACCCTACAAATGCCCTGTTCATAAGAGAATGAGATGCAGGGTGAAACTTCAGTGAAAGTGCTAGACTGTAGAAAAGAACAGTTGGCTTTATCCTGGAATTTTAAGAAAGATCTTTCTTTGAACATTTGGTCTCACGTGTAAAGTTTGGGTACAGGTGGATATAAGCCATTCACCACACAGGAGCCAGATGTAACTTTTCCAAGCTCAGGGTCTTCATGGGAGATGGCAGTGTTTCAGACAGCCAGGACCTGTAGGGATGTAAAGATCAGCAGCAGTCTTATGGATTTGGCTTGGCAACTAAGTAGCAACCCATCAAGATGGGACAATGGCCATTTCCGCACGGGCCAAGGGAATCACCCCATGCCGGTACTTACTGGACTTCTTGGCTCCACACTGCTCTGGAGCAGTGTGTGGCTGCTGCTCCGCACTGCTCCGGGGATGAAAATGGCGGCTTCCGGTTGGTTGAGGCTCTCCACCAACCGCTGAAGCTCGCTAGCCTAAAGCCTGGCCCTGGCAGATTGTAGGCTTGCACTGGTGCGAGCCTGCAAATCTGCACTGGAGCGTGGGCACAGAGTGGCACGCTCTGTGCTTTCGAAAGACCTGTTTCAAGCGGTCTTTCAAAAGCACGCTGGACGACCACTTTGGGTCGTTTGGGAGCGGGCTGAGGTGTGGAACTACAGTAAGCAGGTCCTACCTAGTCCGCTCCCAGGTGCAGATGTCCTCCCTGGAGGACGCTCTGCACCGTTTCTTTAAGCCCGTGTGGAAATGGCCAATATTATAGTGATCTGAGTAATTCACTATCTGAGTGCTGCATTTCCTATAACAGTATTGGTATAGGTGGGAGAAAGAAAGAGGGAAAAGGATGATGGGGAGCAAGGGAGGGAAGAAGGGAGGTCCCCTCTACTAGACAACCAAAAGGAATGTAAGCTAATTAGCCTTGGAATGCAGGTAGTGAATCAGAGTTTTACAATATTCCCTTAAGTTGAAAGCGCTAGACAGTTAGTTAACTCATACAACTTGTATGCAGAATCATTCCCCTTGATGTACAGTTTTTCTGACTGGAGGAGGATTCATTTTTTCTTTTTATTTTACAAAGAAAAAGACTGAATAGTGGTGTTCTTCACCTGTAACAATTCATTCTACCACCTCAACAGTTCTACCAGCTCACATCCATCTCAGCTGGGTGGACAGGAAGATGGAACAGGGGAATGTGATGATTACAAGGTCACTTTACAATCTCACTACGAATCTGTTTGCTTTTACTTTTTTAGTCTGATCCAAAAATATTAGACAGAAGTAACCCCCACTGATGCCAGTAGGTTTCAGTGCCAAGTAAGTGTGAAGAGAATTGAAGCCTCATGTGCAATTCTATCCATGTTTACTCAGAAGGAAGTCCTGCTGCCTTTAGACAAGTTTACCACATAGTTAGTAAGTGTGTTTAGGACTGGAACCTTGTTAACATTTAGCTACAACATCCTTCTTCTGTGGGCAAGCCTGAGGCTGTGTACTTTTGTGTGAACATTTCCGTTAGAAGCATCACAACTACAAATAAGTAATTTTTCTGCTTCTAAAATTATCTTGGGAAATGCTCCCATTAATAAACATTGTTCAGCTAATATTGCTGGAGAGCTTTCTTGCTTTCTGCATCTTTGAGAAGAGTATGCTGTTGAATTAAGCTAACTCTTGTACTGCAAATAATTGTTGAAGTAAAAAGAACTTTCGAGTTAACATTTGTAACAATGTGTTAAGCAACTTTCAATTAAAGTTTTCTATATATGTAGAAAATGTGTAATGAATAAATCAGTAAAGACCACATAATGAAAGCCTATTAGATGTGTGAATATATTCTTGTAACTCAAATTTCTATACCACTTTGCTATTATCTTCCATCAGAAGAGAACGTACAATTACCAATTTTATCTTATCTTGGGCTTATTATTAAAGAGTAGTAAAGGAAACTTCATTCCAGAAACTGTAATGTGATTTTTGATTAATAGTGGGATTTTTATGTGACAAGAATATTTCTCTTAGGCAAAATATGCACATGTATCTTGGCCTGAACTGACTTGTTCCTGGCAGAGAGTTTGACCGACAGTAAGAAGTTGTGTTATTGTATAAGCTGATGCACTGGTGTATTTCTATACTGAAAACACATAATCTCTCTAGTAAATATATTGCACTGTAGTGTTGTGTGAGTTACAGAGGGCAGCAAATTCTAACCTATTTGGACTCTTTGGTGGTGGGAGGGAGGAACGTGACTAAAAAACCAACTAGTCAGTTGTCTTGGTTTCTACACTGAATTTGCCATCCAAATTACACATTGCTTGAAATTACCCAATGAAGTTCATACTGTCAGAGCTGGTAGGCCTCAGTAATATATTTGTTATTGGGAGGTAAGCACCTTTGTGAGGTAATGGGAAGTCTTGGCATCATTTTCTGAGAGCACTATTAAAATGCAGATTTTTTTTTTTTAAATTAGGATGCTATCCCAACTGGCATAGAAAGTCCAGGAAATTCCATAATTTTTATCCCAGCAGAAATGTTTTGAATAGCTTTTATGACAGTAAGTTAGCATGCAAGAAACAAATATATTCTAGTCCCCCAGTAGGGAGGCACCAGGGATCGAAGTAACCATATGACCTTGCATGAATTTCCCAGGTTCAAAATTCTACAACAAAGACTTTTACCATGTATGGAGTAAGAAATGTCAGATGTCCAAACTGGGTTCAGGAAAAGAAGGGGCACTAGGGATCATATTGCAAACGTAAGTTGGATAATGGAGTGCACCAAAGGATTTCAGAAGAAAATCAGGCTGTGCTTTGTTGATTATAGAAAAGTCTTTGATTGTATAGATCATGAGAAACTGTGGATTGCTCTTAAAGAAACTGGTATGCCTCAACATTTGATTGTCCTAATGTATAACCTATACTTAGAACAAGAAGCTACCTTCAGCACAAAATATGGAAAAATAAGATGATTTCCAGTTGGCAAGGGGGGTCAGGCAAGACTGTATTTTATCACCCTATCTGTTTTAACTTGTATGCTGAACATATCATACATAAATCAGGATTAGATTTGGAGGAAGAGGTATGAAAATTGGAGGAAGGGATATCAACAATTTAAGATATGCAGATGACACCATACTACTAGCAGAAAATAGCAAAGTTTTGGAACGATTACTGAAGAAAGTCAAGGCAGAAAGTGCAATGGCAGATTTACAGTTGAATATGAAGAAAACAAACAAACAAACAAAAATAATGACCACAGATGATTGACATAACCTTAAAGTAGATGATGAAGACATTGAAATAGTTCAAGATTATCCATAGCCTGGCTTAGTTATTAATCAGAATGAAGACTGCAGTCAAGAAATCAGAAGAAGATTAGGATTTGGAAAGGCAGCTATGAAGGCATGAGACAAGATCCTGAAGTATAAAGCTATATCATTGAATACTAAAGTTAGGATTGTCCCCGTCATTATTTTTCCAGTTGCTTTGTGTGATTGTGAAAGCTGGACAGTCAAGAAAGCTGACAGAAAGAAAATCAACTCATTTGAAATGTGCTGCTGGAGGAGAGTTCTACAGATATCATGGACTGACAAAAACACAAATAAATGGCAGATCAAGCCTGAACAACCTAGACACCAAGATGACGAAACTGAGGTTGTTGTGCTTTGGACATAACATGAGAAAGAATGACTCATTAGAAAAGATAACTATGTTTAGTAAGGAGGCAGTAGGAAAAGAGGAAGACTGAATTACAACAGATGGTTAGATAATCAGGGAAGCCAAGCCCCTGAGTCTGCAAGATATGAGCAGAGCTGTTGATGACAGAGTTTCTTTTTAGGATGTCATAAATCCAAGTTGATTTGACAGCAGTTAACAAAAACAACAACAACAAAGTTAGGTTAAATGAGAGAAATAAGGCTCTAGCACAGTTTCACCATTTATTGCATAGAATCTTCCATTCTGTTTGCTAGACCTGAAGCCTGTCCCTTCCACAATGTATTACTGATATGGAAAGGAGACTTAGATCTCTTGTAATGGCAGGCCATGTTAAGCATAGCTGATTCTTGAACCATAGATAATCATACATTAGCAATTAATTCCATAAAATGGTCATTAGGAGCCACTGCATTGATACCAGAATTGTTTTTGCAACAGCCCAATGGGCTGCTGTAGTGCCATGATAGAGCAAGAGTGGAACTGTAGGGCCAGAAACTGCTGCTAAGAGCCCATACGCAGATCTCTTAATGCTGCATAGAGTTGTGAGAAGATGTGACACTAGATACAATAGATCTATATGCGTTCTTCTCCCTGATATTTTTGCTACTATTCAAATTAGAGCTTGGGAAAGTTATTTTATCTTAAGTACCATTCTAATGAACTACAACTACCATGATCATTCCGGTTGGAGGATTTGGGAAGTTGTAGTCTGAAAAATAACTTTTCCATGCTCTGATTCAAACTGATGTAGTTAGTCAACCTTATACCATTCCAGTAGTTCCAGGAAAGATAAATACAATATTCCTTTGTTGTTGTTTTCAGGTGATTACTTTTGTTGATGTTGTATAGGAATTACACAACTGTGAAGCTATTTTGAGATTATACAGACAGAGAAAGAGTAAATGAAGAGCCACTTTGATAAGTCAGCTACTTAAGACCTAGTTCTCTGAATTTCTTGGGAAATGTAAAATTAATCAAACTGGTAAGGTAGAACTTGAATAGCAACCAGTCCAATGGACATCCACTCACATATAGGCTGTGTCATAGTAAGAAACATTTTCAGTCTTCTTTGTAAAATACATAACATAGTCTTATTTACAATATTTGTCCATAATTAAATGCATGGTCTCATGTAAGGAGAGAAAGTGAAAAAAAGGGGAAAACTCCCTGCAGGTTAGAATGATACAAGAAAAGAGTGGGTATGGAAAAGCAAATAAACAGAAAGTCTGCAAACATGTAAACTAGCAATTAGTGAGCACAGGCATGCAAATATTGCTAATTCTAACTGAATTCATTCTGATCAACATCATAAATCTACTCTTTTTGTTTGTTTACTTTCACTGTGAAATTGTTGGCTGGACAGTTCCTTGGCTATTCAAAGGACAAATGTGATCTAACAGATAGAGGATATACGAGCTGGTTATAACACTTTTGTACTCAAGTGCAGATATCCAAGCGCAACATACATTTGTCCCATGTCAATTGTGAATTACATATGCATATATAAATCATAATGCTTCTTGGCAAAGCATTCTGAGGCAGAAGACTGAATGGTTCTTGATCACCATTGTCTATTTCACAAAGAAAGCAAGTGACTAAAACTATGCATGCATCATTCATAATTGACAGGTAGCATGTTTATTTTCTGCTTGTCTATAAGTACTCGATTATAAAAGCTATTGTAAGAAGCCTTCCAGAATGGATACACTTGGAGTCATAAGCAGTATTCTGCTTCAGTTTGGCTCCAGCGAAATAGCTACTGTCTCACTGGGTTGTTTGATGCATGGCAAAGATAAAGATCATTATGCAGTGTGTTAACTGAGAAGGCAACATGAATGATTCAGAAGAAATGATTTAATCTACATGTTGCAATAACTGTATTTGCATGTTTTTTATTTAAACAGATACACAACTAATAATTTTACATTTAGGAGACCTAGGCCAGTATTTGACATCAGCTACTTAGTTAAGTTGACTCAGCAGTGATCATGAATATGGAACAGTTATGAATGAGTAAATCTAGCTAACCCTTCTGCATTCACAGTTGCTGCTTAGTCACGATTGCAACACTTTTGCAATGAGATCATAACAATCCCCAAATCTACTTTATGGGGCATCAGCTGTAGGGGAGAACCATTCTGCTAGTGTCTGGAGTATGATTGAGTGACAGCTTGAGGGGATGAGGCCAGGAGAAATTACTTAGTTAAGTACAAATTAAATATACTTAACAGAGCAGCTGGTAGAAAGTACCGTCCTTAGTATTTGAGATTTATATTTGCGATAAGAAGACTCAATGGTCTGTGCCAATTTGCTCCTGTACCAAAATCAAACTCTCTAGCTACTGGACCACAATGACAGGAACAGCAACATATGTCATAGAGTTCTTGCAGTGAGCTGTAAGGTGAGGATTCTGCAGAACTTTGTTCACTGAAAACTCTGTATTAATTACTACTACAGTCCTCCCTCTACATTCGTGGGTTTGATCTTCACAGATTTGATTATTCATGAGGCATGTGCTTGCCTCCCCCTCATTTTCTCTTCCCATTCCTTTGCATTCTTCACTCCAGGCTTGCCAGGCTTGTGTTTGAAATGGAGGGTTTTTTCTTTTCAGGTGAGCAAAGGCCCCCGCTCACTGCTCCAGCTGTGTCCTCTCTCCTATGTGGCTGCACCTTTCCCACTGTGTAATGGCTGCTGATTGGTCAGGTGCTCTCTGTGCTTCAACCCCTCCCTTTTCAAGATGGTCACCAGAATTAACTAGAAGGGAAGAACTGTGCTCTTCTCCCTTTGAGGGGAAAGTACTGGTAAGGTTTCTAGGTTGTCTTTTTTCTTCCTTCTTGCCTATGTTGGGGCCAGAGATAAAGGAATGGGAGGGGAGAGTTCTAGAGGGGAATTGTGGGGGTGGGAGTTATTTGTGATTTTTCCGCTTTTGTGAGGGTTCTGTGCACCTAACCCTTGAGAATGTGGAGGGAATACTGTAATATCTTGCCATGTTACAGAGCCACTTATAATGTCAACAACTCTGTCCATTTTACATGAACTCTCTCCATTTTTTTTCTCCAAATGCTAGCACTTTTCTCAGTCCTTCTGTCTTTGAACAACAAAGTAGTTTCTCTTGAATCCACTGAAGTTTCACTTTTATTCATTCATTCACTTATTATTCATTTCTCTTTCTTTTTCAATCATGTAATCATTTGTAAATTTCATTTCAGTTAGAAAAATCCTTGAGATTCTCCATCTCACTTTCAAGAGAGTCTCCTGCGAAGGGCTGATGGCAGAGGCTGAACTCCAGCCTTCATTCCAAAAGCTCAAAAATGGAAACAGACAATGGCTTCTTCAAACAATTGTTTGCATGGGGGTGAGCAGACAGGCAGAGATGACCTGATTTTCTTTTCAAAGTGCCATGTGGAAAATTATGTACCATCTCGGTGTTTATTGTTTTGTTCTGGTTGCTCCGTTATCTCCACATCCCTTTTTTTGAGGTGTATTCTCCCCATTGTCTTTTAGCATTTTTCCACACTCAGCAAACAAGGGTCTCTTTGCAGAGCTAGTAATCCAAGCCATTGAATATCAGTTCCCACAATTTGCATGAAAGACATGCCATATATTTTCCCTACAAACCCTATAAATGGCAGAGATATAGATTGCTCTGCTTGTCTTAGAATTTTCCAGGAAAGTCATCTAATGATTTGAATCTTTTAATTAATGTAGTATTTTAAAATGATATGATATGATATGGAAGTGTTTGACATAGTTGACAAACAGTTGTTTTAAAGGAAGAGGACCCAAGTTCACTGGAGTACACAGGTTTTTTTTTCTCCTTGGATACCAGCGGTATACAGTCAATGGGATGTACAGTGAGATACTGTTGTCCAAACACACATGTACACCTTGGAAACAGAAAACTGGAGATGGCTAAATATCCTAAAGGCACTAGATCCAAGAAGCTAAACAGGGTCAACTCTGGTCAATACCTGGATGAGCGAATGCCAAAGAATACCAGGTGCTGTAGCTTCTATTTCAGAGGAAGAAATTGACAAAACCATCTCTGAGTATTCTTTGCCTAAGAAAACCCTATCAAATTCATGGGGTCACCATAAGTTGACAGGTGATTTGAAGGTGTGTGTGTGTGTGTGTGTGTGTGTACACACACACAACTATTTTGATGGAATGTCTCTGCTTGTAGAATGAACAGACACCCAAAATTGTTTTCAGAAACTCATGAAACAAGCAATGTATCTGTGAAAACTCAAAATAAAGATAAAAGACTGAAATCTATAATGTCTGAAACAAAAATATTTTCAGTGTCAATGTCACATTAATAGCAAAAAACAAAAACAGAATAACTAATAGTTATGCCAGCTTTTAAAACTGTGAGGCAAATATATTTCCTAAAATGATAATCCATGTAAACTGTACCTGGTATTTATTTATGTACTATTTGATTGATTTATGATCCCACCTTTCCTCATAACAGTTCTGAGTGGCTATCAATCTTACATAAAAATTTGTTAACTGCCATCAACCTGACTTCGACTTATGGTGACCCTATGGCTGAGAAATCTCCAAGTCACCCTACCATCAACAGCCCTGCTCAGTGACATGTCTTCCTTGATTGAGTCTATCCATCTGTAATGGCATCTTTCTCTTTTCCTACTGCCTTCTACCTTACTAAGCATTAAAAATACATAATTGTGATAAAAAATTACCTTAAAATGTCTAAATTGCCTAAAGCTGCAAATCTAAAATTCACAAAAATTACATGTCTAAAATTACAAACATTTAAAACTGTAAGTTAAAAATTGCTAAAATACTATAGAAGCAATACAAACAACATTATTCAAAGGCAAGTGAATCAGATTATTAAAATAATTTTGAGGTCATTATATAATTTGATGTAATTTTTGCCTATGAACTGGCTACTGGCTAATGATGCTGATTATTTCTACACTACACTACTGGCTAATGATGATTATTATTTCTAATATTTACCCTTCTAGAGGAAGTTCTGAGACTGATCCTCAGCCACTACTGTATCTCACAATGATACCAGGAGACAAACAGAAGTAGAAGCAATTCCACAGTAATGGAGAATTAGTTCTATGGATCCCTTCATAACAATCATTCCAGATTAAGCGTCCATCTAACTGAAGCGTCCAGTGAGCGATGAAAAGGAGCAGATGATATTTTCTTATAATGTCTGTGTCTGGAGAGATAAAGACAGAGGGAGATCCATAGTACTATGCAGAAACTGAAGGGGCTTTGCAGAGGATGTTTGAATTTATCTGAAGGACATATTTCAGGGCCTCGTAAACACTATGATCCACCAGATTTATTTCCTGCCTCTCCATAGCATATAATCTGCTCTTGTGAATCAGTATGCAATGAATTACAAAGTTGCAAATCTGAGGTAACATATTTATTTTCAACTTCAATGTTTACTGTACTGGTAATATTCAGAAAAGGAAGAAGAACAAGGAAATGATAGGGCCTCTGCATAGAGAAGCTGGGGATGGAAAGAGGCTGTAACTGTCATTTTATTTGCTTCAGACTTCTCCTGAAAGAAAAACTCTAACTTGTAAAAGTAGAACAAATTATGCAGTAAAAGACTGCAGCCCAGAATATGTTAAGAGTTAGCAAAGGAATACCTAGCTACTGACTTCACATCTCCAGGACCAGACAAACTGTATGCAATAGTACTAGAGAAACTTGAAAAGATAATCTCAGAACCACTGACAATTATCTCTGAAAATTCTTCGAGCATAAGAGAAGTCCCTGAAGATTGGAAGAGGACAAATATTGTCCTCATCTTAAAAATGGGTGTAGGGGGAGGATCTGAGCAATTACCAATCCGAGCAACTGCCCATCAACTTGATGTTGATACCAGAAAATATTCAAGTACAGATCATTAAAAAGTCAGTCTATTTACACATAGAAAGGAATGCTATGATTACTGAAAGGGAGCAAGAGTTTCTGAACAATAAGTCACGCCTGACTAAGCTTTCTCTTTTTTGGATAGAATTACAAGCTTGGAAATTTGGGGAGACTTTTGACAAGTTCCCCATGATGTTTTCCCAGACTAGCTGGTAACATGTAGGCTAGATAGTGCTACTATTAGGTGGATTTGTAACTGGTTGGTGGATCAAACCCCAAGAGTGCTTACCAAGGGTTTCTTTTCATCCTGAAGAGAAGTGTCTAGTGAGGCCCCAGTGTTGTTCAACATCCTTATAAATGACTTACATGTTGGAAACGAGGTTATACTTACCAGATTTGTTGATGATACTAAATAGAAGAGATAGTGAACACTTTAAAGGACAGGAATTCAAAACGACTTTGCTAGAATGGAGAGGTAGACCAAAATTAACAAAATGAATTTCAGCAGGGATACTTGTAAAGTACTACAGTTAGAAAGGAAAAATAAAATGCACCAATATTGGATGGGTAACATTTAACTTAACAGAACTACACATAAAAAGGATCTAGGTGTCTCAGAATATTACAAGTTCAAGAAAGATACTGATAAGATGAAATGTGTTGAGAGGAGGGTGACCAATATGGTAAAAGGTCTAGAAACCAAGCTCTGTGAGGACCAACTTAGCCTGCTTAGTTGGTTTAACTTGGAAAAGCTTGTTTTCTGCTGCTCCAGATACTAGAACACATGCAATAGATTCAAATTACAAGAAAAGAGATTCCACCTAAACATTAGGAGACCTTCTTGGCAGTCAGAGCTGTTCAACTATGTTAAAGACTGCTTTGGTGAACTCTCCTTCTTTGGAATTTTTTGAACAGAGATTGGATGGCCATCTCTCAGGAGTCTTTTAGTTGGCATAGCTGTATGGCAGTGGCTTGGACTGTACAGGCCTTATGGTCCCTTCCTACTCTACAATTCTGTGATTCTATGATTCTGTCAAGTCATGGAGATTATGGCCTGGGTTTGTCCAAATTTTAGGATACCCTCAGCAAAATGTCATCTAATGTGCTTCCTCTTTTGTTAGGCCACCTGATTTTGCCCGAATTCAGTGACACTGCTCTGAGAAACACTGGATATCTGAGTCTTGGAACCATTTACGTTTGCTACAATTCCTGCAAGTATCGTTAGTTCAGAACCACTGCAGGAAATTAAAGGAGTGGCTAAAATGAGATGCTCAATACTACTTGGAATGCAAGGCCAGAAAGCAGTTTTAAGAATGTCTTAAGCATCAGCAATGGACTTGCTGAGAGAGCTGGGTCATAGGATCAGGGGACACCAACACTATTTTCTTGGCTGTGTGCATGTGTGAGAATTAGAAAAACAGATCGTATAGATAAGAGACACTGACATACATGCTAAGAAAAATAAACATGAGTTACATGTTTCACGAGCTGACGTTAAACTTGGGATCAAAGATTTTGTCTTGAAGATCACTCAGACAAAATCTACGGAGCTTCTTTCTCTGGATTTCCTCCCCTCACTCAGAAGTTTTATTGAAACATTTTATAGGAATGTATAAAGGGTTTTACAGCTTAGTTCAGAAACTTTTTAAGTCCTACCATTTGGTTTTTAAACTGATCCAGTCCTTCTCAAGTCAATGGGACTCAAACTAGATTAAATAAAAATATTCTTGACTTTTTAACAGGCTTATGGATCAGCCAGCCCAAGATAAGATAAGTCCAAGGAAAGGCCTCTGTTGATGTGGCTGTCAAATAGTTTGTTATATATATCCCACTTAACCCTAAAGTTCATAGGTCTTCCAAGTCAATGTGAAGGGGTTTAATCTCTGCTATTGTTGCAGAAGAGGCTTACATGAATTACTCCTTTTAATACTTGCAAATCTCCCGTCCTTTGATACTTACACTTATACAACCCCCAACATTACAAAAAGGTGGTTTATAAATATCACTGGAGATCTCACTGGAGATCTCATAGCACCTCCACATTAGCAGAGAACCCAGACTTGCATTCTGTGGATTTCTTTTCCTTTCTTAGTTTAGAAACATCAAAAGGCTAAGCCATTTTGAGAAAAAGGAAAGCTTTGCTGTAATCATTACTCTATGTCTTCTTAAGAATAGGCCAGGTTGATGACCTGTTTTAAGCTTAATTCCCATATAAGAAAAAACAGCATAAATTCATGTACTTATATTGGATTAAATATCTGAAATACATGCAACTATGGCATTTTATAATTTCCCCATTCCTTTGCAAACCTCACAGTCAGCCTGAAAGCATGGGATAAACTTAATGGAACAAATAACAGCTTGAGGCCACCATGGCCAATGGCCTTGCTGTTTCTGGAATTCTGGAACAACCATTTTTCAGCTCTGGAAGAGGCTATTTTGATAGTCCCATTCATCTGATCAACAAACTCACCAGGAGCAGGACTGGCAATAGCCACATTGCAGTAGCATCCACCTATCACAGCTAGTAATGCATGAAGTAATCTTTCCCCAGCTGCAAACACACAAAGGCTAGAATCCTGTTGAGGGTTTACACTTTCATAAGTGGACTTACATTTGTGGGAATTAGAATTAGGTAGTTCTGTTAATGTCCAAATCCAGTAAAGGACTGCTATTACGTTACTGTTTAAGGGAGGCAGTGAAATGGCCAACGCTCATTGGGACCTATGCACAACGGAACTGATATGCATTAGGACCGATGTGCATCTGTCTGTCCTGTTGTGCATAGATCCTTGTGACAGGGCCTACTTCTTTCTCTCTCAGACTAGTATGGCAGCTACTCAATCTGATAAGGCATCCTGTCACTTCCACACACAACTCTTCCTTGCCCCCTGATAGCACCATCTTTGTGTAAAGGGTGAGGCCTTTCAATGGTTATTTAGAACCTCTTTATAGTTCTATGGTTGCATGTTTCTGTGTCTTTAATACTGTATATTACTCAGCCAAGTTATTTATAAAAATTTATGTGATATTTATTAAAATAATATACAGAACAAAGTATTGGAGTTCAGAGGTAGGTCAAAGCTAGAATAGTTCTTCAGAGTACTTTTAGTCAATTTCCTCATGTCTTTTAAATTCTCATATAAGCACAAGTAACATAACAGTCCTTCGGCTACACTACTACCAAAGGATCAACCTCCAATCTAGGCCATACTTTCTGACCAGATTCTATACTGGTTTAATTACTCTTCTGCCTCTCTCTAGGCTTCCCCTGAGAATTAAACCCTCCCCACTCAGACAACTTCTGTGGCTGACTGAGAGACTTTACTCCAGAAGCACTGACTTTACTCCAGAAGCACTGACTGAAGCATCGACTTTAGAGCTTTCTTTCTCACTGAAGACTGCCCAATGACAATCAGTGCTTGCTTTTATATATCTTTTTCTTTCTGCCACCAGCCCCTCCCTCACACTAATGGACTAGGTTTCTCTCCTGAAGAGCTATTCTAGTGGCCTGGCAACCTGTTGCTAGGCTGCTCTGGCACTCAGGATAGCCACACATCCCAGAACTCCATCACAATCCTATTGTACATAGAGAACCTGATGCACATCAGGAAATGTGACGGTGTTCTGTTATGCATCTTTGCAATTCACTAAGGGTTTCTTAGCACCTCCGCTACATAGCTAAGTATGCATAAATTTTCCCAGCATAGACTGTGCTAGAGGATTCTGGCCAAAGTTTGGAAACAAACGAGTGTGGTATGTGGAAACTGATTAATCTGCTGATAATAATTTCCACTGATAAAGTCTCTGAATATCTTTTTTCCCCTCCTAATAGCTCTTGGCTGAACTTGCTAGCAAAGAAAAGATACAAGATAAAGGTAAAAAAAAAATAAGAAATAGAAAAGCCTCCCTTAATTTTAACTGTTGGGTAACTGAAAATAATGGTAGGCATCTGTCTTTCTTTCCCCCACAACCCTCTGAATGTCAAATGCATAGACAGCCAAGTCAGTTAACCTGTAATTAAAAGCAGAATGTTATATGTATAATCGTATCTTTCTATGACAAAATTAAGATATCTGATGTCTGCACAAATCAGAGCTGAACTCATAATTTTATCTCTGGCTTTATCTTGTCACTAGTTATTTACTGCGTCTTCTTCCTCTAAGAGCACACCTGCACATACCCTGAATTTCCCTAGATGGGAAGGAGACAGTATCAGGATACTCCACTCTTAAATTAAGGCATTAAGAGCTTGCTGTTTCAGCCCTGACATACTTCAGGAATCCCTTGATTGGCATGAACAGTTTGTCAGCCCAAGCTGCAGTACGCACCTGTGAGTTAACCCTCTATCAACAAAACAAGGGATGCTTTTGAAAAGAATGTAATGTACTCCATTCAAGCTAGTTTGCTAGCAGAATATGGGCTGATTCATGCACTGATTTTCTTAAAATAGAAAAAAAAATAGTGAACTAAAATTGAGTTAACTGTTCTTTTCTTCTCTTCCTCCCCCCCTTTCGTTTCTGATTTTAGGAATATTTTATTTCTGATTTTCCTACTATCACCAATCCTGTGGTAGAGTTGTGCTAGAGTTTTACCTTTGCGGTATACAGGGCAGCCTTGATGAGGAAGATGGGGAAAGAGCTGAGTTCACCCTTTGTTCCCTCTTGTGCTGATAGGGAAAACTGCAGAGCCCTGATGAGTTATTGTAAAGGAAATTACAAACCAAGGACTACTTTAGCTGGGGCAAATAAATGAGGGGGATGTAACATTTGTTGCTGTAGTTCTCCATTTTTTTTTTTTTTAAAGAATATCCAAATGACTTTTCTGTTGTCCTAAACTGGTAATTCTCAACCTGGGATCCGTGGACTCCTGGAATCTGTGATGTCTTCACAGGGTGGTCTGCAAAAGCTTGAAGAAATGTTATCTTTTACTGTGAAAGGAAGGAAGGAAGGAAGGAAGGAAGGAAGGAAGGAAGGAAGGAAGGAAGGAAGGAAGGAAGGAAGGAAAGAGAGAAAGAGAGAAAGAGAAAGAGAAAGAGAAAGAAAGAAAAAGTCATATGTTGATCTCAAAGAGTGTGCGTCTTTTGCTGGTGACAGAAAGTTTCATTACGTACTCAGCGCTTGCTACTTCTGTATGTGGTGAGAACATGTTGAGTGTGCTGAGATAAAGCACGTGACATTTCTCGCTACCGTGCATACAGCCAGAAGTTAAATCTTGGTGGCAACAAAAGATATTTAATTTTTAAAAATAAAATAAATATATCCAAACATACAAGATGATGCGGAGGGATGGTTACTTCCTATTTTGCTTCTAAAGAGCTCTTGTATTTACACCCATGACAGGATGACAAAACTTTCAACTAAGTGTTTGAAGTTATACATAGCTCAATCAGAACAGTCACAACATGTCCATGGTCAGAGGGTTGGGGGAAGAGAAGACCTGTGTTGGTTTTAATAATGCCATAGGTGCCTGAGCCCATGACAAGGGTGGGGAAGGTCTTTGAGCCTGATGACCAAATTTAGTGTCAGAGGAGTTCTCAGGGGCCACATTCCAGTGATCAGTAAGGGCCAAAGATAAATGGGTGAGACCAGAACGCCATCATAGTTTATCTGAAAGTGATTTATGGCTACTAACCAAACTAAGAGAGGTATGACAGTCTTTCAGAATAGGGAGAAAATGTCACAAGCTGGGGAAATCATCAAATGATAGTATTGGGCGGAAAGGAGAGTGACCATGTGGGGAAGCCAAAAGACCTGTATTGGAACCCCAGGAGGACTGTATTGGCTACAGGGGTTAAAGTTGCCTATCAATGGCCTATAATCATTTTCATGGCCCAGGCCCCAATGCTTATCTTGCTAATGGTACATTTATGTCAAAGGGACCCAAGACACTAATGTAATAATAGCCTGACCTACACTAATCACTTCAACAGGTACTTTAAATTTGCTGTTTGGAGGGAGGACTGTATTTTCCTGGTGACCAAAATAAAACTTTTGTTGGGAATGTAAATTTTTATGTTCTTCACTATTGCGGACAAGAATAAATAATTCCCATGGTGTGTTCCTCACAATGCAAGGGTAATTCTCAATCATTTTTCATGCTTCAGTCAAATTTAATTTTGCACAAAAATACACATTTTTTTCTGCACAGAAAGCATGTTGGTAGCTGACATCAACAGGTAATAGGCTATCTGCTAACCCATTCCTTATAACCCTCAGGCACAAGGATGGGACATTTTAGTTCCCAAGAATCTTGAGGCAGGAGCTATACCAAACTAGATAGTGTCACCTGCACAGTTGTAAGTGATTTCTGCAAATCTTAGCTGCCTACCATGCACAGTTTTTTTTTAAATGCATGGAGAAACAAAACCTCCAGCTAGAATCAAAACAATGTTCCAATAGTATTATTGATACTGGTCACTGAGATGCTTTTAATCTCAGCAATATAACACATTGGAACTAACTAACCTTTTTTCAAACCATGATTTTGAGAAGCAGGTTCTGGCTGACAATAGATTTGTCCATTCGAATAGAGTTGGGCAACTGCAGACAGAGCAGAGGCCATTTCCTCCCATGCCCTGGACCCATAGACTACACTGTTGTATTTTGGCGTGCTGGAAGTGATATAATTTCATTTCTTTTAGCCTTATTTTTTTGCCTTTTTTAAAAAAATAATTGAGAGATTTTGCAAGGGTTGCTAGGCAGGAAAGAAAACTGCCACATTTGTGGGTAATTGTGAGTGCTTTTGTCCAGTTTGGGTGAAAAATCACTCCAAAGTGGTCAGTTTTTTTTTTTTAAAGAAAATGGGTCTGGGGGCTCTTATGGGCTTTGGGGCTCCACTTTGGGGTTCCAAAGGCTGCCTGTGGTGCACAGGCTGTACTATTACACTGGGAGGATATCTGGGGAGTGGCCAGTATACATTATTCATGGGCCCTAATTCTGGCTGTCATTGTCAATGCACTTAAATTCCAATTGTGATCAGACGTGTCCCCCATTTCACCTACTGCATAGTTTTGTTTTGTTTTTTTTAAATCCTGGGTCATGAGGGTTAAGCAAAATCTCTGCTTGATTTTTTATGAGCTTGTCTTTGGTTCATTTATGTATTTACACACAGTTTGTTTTGCTTGGTAAAATAAAAGATGACTGAATCATGTTCTTTGACACTTTAGGACAACAGTGTTCAAGTCTCAATATTGTATGATACTTTGATATTACAGACAGATTTTCATCCTAGGGCTATAACATATTAGACATACTAATAATGACTATGGGATATGGCCATTATGCCTTTATTTTAAGCTACACAATGGAATGCTTGTTTAATAGAATTTCATATCCCGATGGAGCTAGAATATTCTAGATCTGTTCAGGATTCTTTATTCTTTATTTATTTATTTAGTCCTCTGGTTCACAGGATAACTGTCAACACAGCCCCACTTTTCAGATCGTTTGCAACGACAGAAGCTGTCAAAGAGGTGTGACTCTCATTAAAATCTAACCTATGTTTGATTAGAAAACAGGTTGAGATAGTCAGCTCTCAGGTTGTACAGAGAAGTTAACCAGAGAACAGAAGAGACAATGATACAGTATAGGAAATACCACTGTATCAAAGGGCTTACAGTTGGTGATCATAAACTTCAGGATGGAATTTGAGTCTGATTTATAGCCCTTGCAAACTCACTGAACTAAAAGGATATTTGTCTATCTACTCCTCACGTTCAGTTGGTGCTCCATACATGCCAGCTCTTCCAGTTTTGATGAGAAATACCTTGGGGTGATTTTCTGTTGTTCATCTCCTCCCATCGTCTGATCATAACCAGATGGTAAAATATTATTTTTCTTAGGTTAAAGATACTTGAAGGCTGCACTTCATACTGACTTAATCTGAGACCGATGAAGTGGGTTGTATCTTTGGAGACATCTAGATTGAAATATTATAGTGCATTATTTGATGCGGTCTCTTGCATCAAATTCCTTGGATAGTATTAAATTGTATAACAACCGACAGATGGCAAAGTGAGCTCCATTGCTGATCTAGATACACCCTCAAATTACAGCCACTGACACTACTCCTAAAACAGGTTATAAACGCAGAAGTGTCTAGCTGCAGTTTGCTATCTTGATTTAATCATTGTCATCCAGCCTGACCAGCAGTCATGCAAGCAAGTCTCTTCTGGTGTAACTATGTTATATTTTTTTTAAGGCCCTAATCTTATTACACATGTAATAATCAGGTTTAAGGGCGTATACCTATTCATCCAAGAGCATAAGATGAGCCCCTTCCCACATTCAATCAATACATGGAGGGTGATGTGCAACTATTACTTCTCCTTCACCAGACAACAACAACAGGAGCAACAACAATACTTTTAACGGGAAAGCTAACATGGTGTTGTGGTTTGAGCATTAAACTAGGACACTGGGAAACAAGAGTTCAAATCCCTTTCTGTTTGGCCATGGGAACCCAATGGGTGACCTTGGGCAACTCTCAGCCTCAGAGGGAGGCAAAGGCAAAGGTAAAACTCCAACTGGGCAAATCTTGCCAAAAACCCTGTATTAGGTTTCCCATAGGACTATCATAATTTGGAAATGACTTGAAGGCACATAACAATTCCATTAGTGAGCTCAAAATGGTAAAATATAAAATTTTACAAGAAGCTAATTAGAAGCTAATTACAAGAAGAGAGATAGGGATCATCATATTTGAAACTGTATTTCTCTGCATGCTGTCTGGTTTCGTTGAAAAAATGGAATTGGTTGAAAATTAAGAGAATGTTGGATTTAGAAGGACATGAATTGAAGTTTAGGTGGCAAGAATAGTTCTGGTGTGAGAAAGCTAAAGCCAATGTAGATTTTGACAATCACTATGTGAGAAAAGCTTTGCTAAGAGTTTGGAGCAGATATAAATTAGGGTTATGTCCCAAAACAGCCTTGTGGATGTCATCTCAGAAGACTTTTTATAGGAAGGAGATGACGGCAAAAGAAAAATGGCTGACGTACCAAGATCTTTTGGAAACTGAGCAGGCACTCCAAAGAACCAAATCAATTGAACAACTAATGTTATCAGGTTATAGTTTTCAATGGTTTTCTTGTAGACAGATAGTAGAGAAGTATATATTGGATAAAAAGCTGCATGATTTTGCATTGATTAAATCAGACTTTGAGAAACAGCTGTGTCAGATGAAGAAAACTTGATAGGCAAGATACATAAACTTTTGCTAAAACTTGAGTTGGAAGAAGAGTTGGTTAAAAGACTGCATGCTAAAGTAGGTGCAAAATGTTGGCCATACTATACAGTTGGAGCAATGGGAAAATGTGGTCAGTGGGAATTAGATTTACTCTGTGTTATGTTCTTAAAGAGAATTTCTATAAGATGATGTACCATTGCTTTTTGACACACACACACACACACTTGGCCAAAATGCATAAAGAGGTTTTTAACAGATGCTGGAAACATGAACAAATGGGAACTTTTTATCATATGTTGTGGACATGTTAAAAAGCCAGAAAATTCTGGAATCAAATACATTATATGATGTGTGAAATGTTGAAAGTGAAGGTTCAATGAAAACCTGAATTGTATTTGTTGGGATTAGAAGAATATCAATTGGAAAAGAAATATGGTAAGATATTGTGATATATAGCCACAGCAGCATGACTATTATATGCACAGAAATGGAAGAATACAGAGATTTCAACAAAATAAGACTGGTTGATAAAATTGTTGGAGTTAGCTGAAATGGACAAACTGACAATACTGGTAAGGGAAAAATCAGTGATGACTTTTGTGAAAGACCAGGAATCATTAATATGCTTTTTGCAAGAAAAAGAATATTTCAAGACTACAGTAGGATTTGAGTATTAATTTTGTTGGGAAAGTAGCAGTAGAAGTGTTTGAACAGTATTTACAGCTAGAGAAGTTGTTTTTATACAGAATTATTAATAGTCTGTGTTAGGAAAGTTGGAAATTACCTTTGCACGCTCTGGGGTGAATGATGGTGCCAAAATAAACCTACACAGACTGCAGGGTGGAAGAGAAATGGCCACCACTTTATTGGCTACAGTTGTCAATAGAGTTGGCACATGTATGGTCTGGATCTAGGCATCGATCAACCCACCTGTTGACTGATGAGCCAGACCTTCTGCCCCACCACTGGAACTGCCAGAATGACAGGAAAGCCCCCCCCCCCCGGCGAAATCCCCTGCTGGCCTCTCTTGTTGCCAGGGAGTGTGGAGAACTGTGTCTCTCTAGCGGTTGGCATGACTGATTACACCCCACACCCTTGAGCCCCCAGAGGGGACCCCCATACCAATGCCGGGGATATACCAGTAACTATAATTCCTCATCCAGGACCCATGCTACCACTCCATTACAAGTTGTGACAAAAGCCTGCAAATACATAAATGCACTACAGATATCCCCTTTTCTGCACCAATGTAACAGCAACTGCCCACCAAGCCAGAGCTGCACCCCTCCAGCACAGGGGTACCCCCAAAAACTGATGCCAGACATAAATCAGCTGAACAAAAGGGTGGGTGGGTGACTGGCTAAGAGCTGGGTGTACAGGGTAATACATACCCCGGCACCCCATCTGAGTGAAGATTGCCTATCTGGAGGGAGAATTACATATTCTCAGCTGCAAAGAAATGCCTGAAGTACAACAAGAGGTTGACAACAAGGTGGTGTGGCTCTTGATATCACGCAACAAAATGTAGGCTCATGACTCTAACATTGTCACTTTTTTCCTCCAGTATGAGTTTTAACATCTTTGCCTGATGAAGAAGCTAGTGAAGCCTTGAAAGCTTACATGATGTATTCTGTGCTTTTTAGTTGGCCCAATAAAGTCACTGCTATTTTTTTTAAATTATATTTTTATTTAATCGTTAATAAAATAAAAAAGAAAAAAAACAGAAAAAAGAACAATGCTTCACAAATATTAAATATAAAAATATTAATTAATTAATTACTTTAATCAATCAATCAATCAATTAAATAAAATTAATTAATTAATTATTAAATCAAATATTTATCTAATTACTTAAATATTAAATTAACTACTAAAAGAAAATTATTTAAAGATGATGCATAGATGGTACCTGGACACAGTGAAGCTTAATAAGATATATAAGACGAAGATGAAGAAAACAACCGCTGGAAATGCGAGAAAGAGAATGGAACTTTTTATCATATGTGGTGGTCCTGTCCACATGTTAAACAATACTGGAAGAAGATACAGGAAATGATGTCAGATATGTTGCAGATAAATATTCCATTAACACCTGAACTTTTCTTATTGAATGTACTTTATAAACTGGACAGATCTGCAAAACTTAAATATTGGGAAATAACTTTATACATGACCACTGCAGCCAGAATAGTATATGCTAAACTGTAGAAGAATAAACAAGTCCCACAGATAGAAGACTGGATAGCAAAGCTAATAGAATTTAAAGAACTTGATAAAATGATTCTGATGCTAAAAGTGAGATTGCAAGACAAAAAAGATGAATGGAACTTAATTGAGAAATATATTCTAAGTGGAAAAATGACTGAATATGAAATATGAACAGGATATTGAGGGAAAAAGTGGTCTAATGAAGATTATACTATAAATAAAACAGATCAGTCTATCAGATAAAATCCAAATTTTCTAATTTATTGAGGAAATGCTACATAGATTAAAATATGGACCATAAGAGAAATTAGAAAGGTAATCGGATGTTTAAATGGCAGACATTCAAGAAAGGTATTGCTGTTTTGTGGATTTTGGATTTTCTTGTATTCTGCTGTACGGCTGACATGGCAGCCCTGAATATATTTTCTTGTTACTGTGTTATAGATTTAAATGAGACGTTTTACACTTTGGCTAAAAGCCTATAGTAAGTTAAAATATGAGATAGCAAAGGTGACAAATGACTCCAAAAGCTTCATTGATCTACATAGCATTATGTAGAAAAGCAAGCCAATCAACAACTAAGAAATTGTGTTTAGTACTGTTTAGATAGACAGATGCACATGAACCAATCAGTTTTTTCTTGAACTGATAAGATGATGAGTCACAGGACAGGTGAACAATAGCTTGTCCATTTCTGTCCATCACTGGGAATCATGCTTAGATGATCTATTTCTCTGTTCCTTTAAATAAGTAACTAAGTGAAAGAACACTAGCTTGCAAACTAACAGATGCCCAAGTGAATGTTTTCAATCTAGTTCTGCAACGTATGCAGGGAATTTTTTTGTTTTTGTTTATACTGAGCCAGATATCTTTTGAAATAATAAGGAAGGTAGAGTCGAACCCAAGTTCGACAGGATTTCCCTGGTAATGGCTATAATTCACAGGAATGCTCAGGATCTAATATACCATGCACTTTCATCTTTCTTTCCCCTGTAGCTGAATGGCTTTGCTGCAGCAATTTTGTTCAGGTTCTTCATTGCCAAACCACTTTTTTGGAACCAGAGAGAGTTTAAAAATTGTTTTGTGGTTTGGCTGCGGGAGTTGCTATAGCAAAAACAGAGATTAAACGAGTAAAGTATGTAGATTCTATATCCTTATTTTATTTGCTCGATAAAATGACTCCCCCAAAATGTAACTACCTGGTGAAATCCATTGCACTATAACGCCTATATGAAGTCTCCAAATATTTTTGGGAGCTGCCTATTGCTTGAGTATCCTTGAAAACACCTGTCTGTTTATTTTGTTATTGAGGATTCCTGCAAATACCACTTTCCTTAACATCATATTGTATTAGTTAATCCACAATTTATGTGGCTAACATTTTCTTTAAGGGGGGAAATTCCATTTGGTGGAGAACATCTACAGAACTGAGATGCTGCTCCATGAATATCTTCATATGTTGCACTCTGGATTTCAAATTTTGGAAGGTTTTAGAAAATTAAATATTAGAAACAGCTTTGCTCCAACATGAGGAAATGAGACACTCAACACTACCAGATTTAATATGAATCTTATCTCTCCTTGGTTGCAATCCTTATCCCTAGTTGATTTTTCCCCCTTTTTTTGATCAAAAAGAATAACTCATATTGAATTACTGCTGAGGAATAAATAACAAGAGTGGGAACAACAAACATGCTGAAAAATATTGGGGGCATTTGAAGCAGTTCCCTCAGAGAAGGAAATGAAATTTCTGAACGGATTTTAGAACACAGATCACAAACACTGGAAATACAAATTTGTAGGATTTGTAGGAAACTAGAAGAACCACCTGGATTCTATTTAGGTACTAAAATCATTTATCACAACATGTATATAAGCCAACAATTATGTTAGTTCTTTATAAGAGTCTTTCTCTGGAGCATTAGCAATATTTTTTACTTACCCACACAAACTTTTTTTTCCTGCAGAAGCTTCATTTGAAAAATTTAAGAAGTTTATAAACACTAAACGCAAGGAACACCTTATGGCATGATGACTGTTCTCATATTTAACACAGAGTGATGTAACTTGCCTGAAGTCAAACCATAATTCTTATGTAGATATTACTCATCTGCTTTGATGCTAAGCCCCCTTCAAAACTAGCAGTAAGTACAAAGCATTAACCATTGTTCTAATGCAGGGTATTTTAAAATGTGTGGAACTGCCCCAAACCAAAGGTTAACTGAATTTCAGCCAGTTTTCAATAAAGGTTTTGATAAATCCAGTATGTGTTGTGACTCCCATTGTCAGAGCAGGATTTGGGAGATCCAGAATGAAGTCCTCAAAGAACCATGACATTCCTGACCCAATCACCCTCTTTCACCTTTCGCTACCTTAAAGAATTGTTCCAAGAATCAAATAATGAGGAAGAGAGCACATATGCTGCCTTGATTTCATATGAGAGAAAGGCAAGGCGCAGACGTGACCGATGGGGGCAAAAAAGATTAATAATCCTCAAATAACAGAACATGAAATCAGTCAAGTTCTAAGTTATATTTTGTCTTAAGCCAAATGGGTGCTCATCCAATATTATTCAATGATTTAATCTTAGACAGAAGCCAGTGATCTTACTCTAGCATTTCTTGATTATAACTGAACAGATCCTTTAAAGAGATGAGCTCAAGTTAAAGTTATTAATAATCACAATTATTTTGGAAACATCTCATGATCTATTCATCCATTCATGCATTCAAATATGTGCATGCACATGTGTGCATATGTGCGTGCGCACATACAGTGTTCCCAGATCACAAGGCTTGAGCCTGAATGTCAGGACTTGGACCCAATCCTCAGGGTATGGGGAAGGAATCTAAGGGCAAGAACACTGCTTTGAAAAGTATCTGTGTTTATTCTTCTTTGTGAGATTGGCCTTCTAAAGATTTGAATAGGTATTCTATACAGCTGTGACTGATGTGTATGGTATTGTGCTTAGGGAAATCACCAAGGCCTGTCCTCTGTCACATCACCTGCATCATCCCCAAGTCTCAGGTTTTGCCCTGAAACCTAAAGATCTGGGATTGTTCTGATCTGGCAAATACACACATATGCACAAAGAGAGACTGCAAATTTTGTAAACTAATTGTTAATAAAACTGAAGCCATTTCATCACATTATCATCTCCCATTGTGACATGTCAGAAATCACAGAAACTTTGATCCATTTGGGAACTGTGCTGTTTACAGTCACTTTCTGTTCAGTCACTGCCATTTTCTCCCCCAGTGGTACAACATCATTCTGAGAGGATCTCTCACCACAGGACTTGCTACGGTGCTTTCAAAGGCAACTTGACTTAGCTTGAACATTGGGAGCTAAGTGTTTTTCATTAATTTTATTACTGCCTGACTAATGAAGACAGATGTCAGATGGCAACCAGTTTATCCAGATAGTCTAAGGTGTTATTTGACTACCCAATTTATTAGTGATGGTGATTCATTGTGATGACAATGGAGAAAAACAGATGACTTAGAATTTATGATGAGGTAATTCTGCATCTATCAGCCTAGGTAATGAATCACTATTTTCCCACCCTCTCTTGACCTAATTTTCAAAATCACATACTTATATTAAATATTATGATGAGGATACTGTCTATTAATCTTCTAAATTCCCTACCAATTTCTAGGTAGGCATCAACTGCTGAGTGAAGAAAATAAGTTGCAGATGAGCTGCTGATGTCAGATGAATTATTATTACGCAGAATTCATCAAGGGGCCTTTCCTTCTTTCTTCCTTTCTCTTTTAAAAATAGGGGAAAAAAAGGCATAATACCGGCACAGAATTTTTTCCATTACCATTTTTAATACTCAGACTTATGCCTGTTTACTTAGATGTTTCCAGCAAACAATCTTAAGTAAGTCGTTGCAGACTCCTTCTAAATGTCCCAGGTATTATTCCATATACTTATAGTGCTGTGATTCCACTTTAATTGTCATGGCTGCATCCTATGCAATCCTGGGATTTGTAGTTTGCTCAGAGGCATTAGAGGAACTTTCTAGTGAAGACTTCTAAATGCCTTCCCACAACTATAAATCCCAGGATTCCATATAATGGTATCATGGCAGTTGAAACATTATAACTGTGTCACATGAAAGAGACGTGTGTTAAGAATGAAAATATATTTGCTTACCGTATTGGCTGGTGTCTAAGACAAACTGGTTTATAAGCCGCACCCCATTTTCAAACAATATTTTTTGAGGAAAAAAATGAGTCTTATACACCATCAAATACTTTACCTATTTAATTTTACTTTTACCTATTTTACCTATATCACCATTTGGCATATTTAAGACATTAAAATATGAAATCTTGCATGTTTCTATTCAGACATAAGCTCTGCTGAATTAAGTGGAACTGGCAAAACCACCCCTGAATATTCCTTGCCTATGAAAACCCTATGAAATTCATGGAGTTGCCATAAGTTGAAGGCACCTAGATACACCCATTCCTAGGTAGGACTACATCTGGACAAAATAATTCTAAACATATTTACTCAGAATTATGACCCACTGAATTTAATAGGACTTGCTCCTGGGAGGTGTACATATTTTGTGTGTGTGTGTGTGAGAGAGAGAGACTGCAGCTTTACTATGCCAATTAGTGTTATTGGTGTAACAGATATTAAGGAAGGATATTTTATTTTATTTTATTTTATTTTATTTTATTTCTGTATTTATTTATTGTATTTATATATTGCCTTTTCTTCCAGAATGGGACCCAAGGTGGCTTCCAAAAAAGTTTAAAAACATTTAAAACAATTAAAAGCATATAAAATTATAAAAACTTACAATATTTTTTTTAAAAAACCCAGCTTAATAAATAAATAAAACACTCCCCAGGTATCCAGTTTTGTTTTTGCCATCTACATTACAGAGGAAATGTTTAATCAATGAGTTACTGAGAAATGCAAAAATGAATTCCAGGGTAGTTCTGCCTAGCATGAATTACATGTAGGTCACATTAATATGTAACCCTCCCCTCCACAAAATTCCCTCCCCCCAAAAAAACTGAAATGCCACACAAGAGCCAAAGATAAAAGCTGCAGACCAATGGATATGAACAGCTTATATTTAAAAAGTCAGGGTGAATAAGTATGTCAGCCAAAGCTTCCTGGAAGGGTATGATACCAGCAGGAAACACAGCCAAAGAAGCCATTTTCTTGCATGATCTCCGAAGCGAGAGGGTATCTGCAGAATATGTGGAAATTAATGTTGTGCCACTTCCACCTTATGGCAACCCTAAGCAGTGGCAGATCTTGGAGTGTGTGGAGCAGGGGCAGGAGGGGGCAGGGCTACAGCGTGAGGGGCGTGGCTGTGGTGTGGGGGGGCATGGCCAGGGCATGCGGGGGCGTGGCTACAGCCCAGGACACCCCCAAAACATTGCCGCCTGGGGCGAATTGCCCCCCCCCCCCGGCCCCACGTCCCTATGTGACTGACCCTCAGGCATACCTTTCAGAGGGTTTTCTGGACAAGATCTGTTCAGAGCGGCGTTGCTCTTGCCTTCCTCGGTGAATGAGAGAGCACAGGACTTGAAATGTAAACATACTGGTAGTCCTTTTTAGACTTCTGAGATGCTTCTCGAACAGTCCATAGTATATGAAACATTGCTTCTTCTCTCATGCACCTACCCAAATCCTGAGACCAAACTCTGAGGGTGCCCTCACCTGTCAAAGCTGTTAAGGCTATACAAGTAGTAGTCCCTCAGTTTGAGTTGTAACCCTTCAGTTATGGAATTGCCTAGAGAGGTCAGCTTTAGCACTTTTTGTGTATGTGAGAGAGAGAGAGGCAAAGATCTTAGTTTTTCAACCTTTTAAAACTGTGTTCTGGTTTTATACAGTTTCAACTTTGTGGTTCCATTGCTCTGCCCTCGGAAGTTAAACTGATTTATTGCTGCAGAGCTTCTTTTCTCCTATTTTCTGGGTTAAAGTGATTTGCAGTTTTTATAAAGGTGGTTGTGCTTTGCGGTTGGTTGTAATTTTGTTCCTAAGCCATCTACAGAACTTTAGATACAGGACAGCCTATGTAACTATATAAACTACAAAAACATTAAAAAAAGAAAAGAAGCTATGTTACCCGCCTACTGTGTTTGGGGGAAACAAAAAGTTTGGCAGTGGGAATGCAAGTCAGTGAGGCAGAAAGAGATCTGATTTTTGCATCTGGTATTCTGTACAAAGCAAAAGTTAAAAACTTCCACATACAATCTGCATGAATCTTCCCTTCAACTAAACTTCTTTCTTTGTCAATACTATGAAATGTAGTACTCTGGTCTTGGTACCCTGTTCTCATGAGAATTGGCTCCATAAAAGTTTGTCCATGAGGCCCAGACTACATGCAACACTGAATCAAATGCACTTTTTCTCCGATTTGCTGTGGATGATTATAGAACACAGCTAGAAACTGAAACAGAAGAGGCCTGCCAGAAGCAAAGTTTGCTTAACTCTTTCTGCTTGGGTAGCTTTCCTGCTGAAGAGTGATCCCTAGGTATACTTTCTTCCAAATTTTTCTGCAGAGAGAAAAAGCACCTGGGAGTGCAGGTTCAAGGGAAAAACTGCCAGAGGGAAAAGGAATAAAGAACTCCCCAGCTTTTGGGTCCTTCACTTTTGATTGTTGCTGCATGCGTCTGTGTCTCTGTGGTTGCATTTTTGAAGAACGGTGAGTGCATTTGCTCTCAGGCATGGGGTGTGCCAAGCCAATATACTTAATAGCGTTCATTTTTAAGCCAACACTCTAAATGTATGTCTCACGAACTTACAAACTGCTTCTGACTGCAAATTAGGTTCCCCATTTACTTTTATAGCATTGTTTAGTTGCCTGGACACCACAGGCTCATATCAAAACATATGGGTATGCTGGGTTCGTTCAGGTGGCTTATGATTTCATATTAGTTACTTAGAATGCAATCATGACTTGCTGAAATGGCCAGGGACCACCTAAGTGGACAATGGGTCACCTGAAACTGTGCTTAATTTAAACCCATCTAAATTTAGGGAT
This sequence comes from Cyclura pinguis, assembly GCA_030412105.1. Taxonomy (NCBI): domain Eukaryota; kingdom Metazoa; phylum Chordata; class Lepidosauria; order Squamata; family Iguanidae; genus Cyclura; species Cyclura pinguis. The sequence goes on along the minus strand of CM059599.1, from coordinate 249,643,588 downwards.
GTCAGAAATTACTCAAGACTACCCTTCCCCTGCTAAGAGGAAGGCAATGGTAAATCCCCTCTGAATAAATCTTGCCAAGAAAATCCCCAGATAGGTTCACCTTAGGGTCACCATATGTCAGAAACAAATTGAAGGCACACAACAACACAATAACTTTTCCTGACCTCTTTGTTCTGGCATTGTAGTTGTACCTCAGCTCCTCCCTCACACCACTCTTTCTCTACCCCTTTCTTGGCTTTTCTGCCAGCATATCTGTTGAGAAATGTAAGAAAGAGTAATGGATTTCTCAAAGCATAGTAATCAAAAGAAGCTGAACAACAACCAGTCCCATAGACCCCTCACTAGATCTGGTAGAGAAGAAAACAAGTTTGGTTTTCTTTGTAAAACATATAAAATAGCTTTAGTTACTGATTATTTGTGCATGGTCAAATGCATGCTGTGATGGAGGTGGGAAGAAGAAGAATAAGAAAATGGCTGCAAGTTGGAGTAGGAAGACAAGGATATGATAAAAGCAAACAAACGGGAAGTTAGCAAGGATACCAACTAGCAATTAAAAGTCTATCCATACAAAAATCTTTAACTCTAACAAGATCTCAGCCAGCAGAACAGTTCTTCTGGCAGACTAGTCTGTCAGCATACCTCTGAGATCAGCCAGAGGAAGAGGATTCTGCCAGCAGAAAAAGCATTTTTGTTAGCAGAAGAGGCCTGTTCTTAATTCTAGCTCCTACAGCCAGCATATTTTTGTTGGGTTTGTACTGCCCACTTCAGATATTACAATTTCATTTAAAAAAAACCCTAAAGCAAACACAGATTTTGTAATAATCATAAATATTTCTGTCTGTGGTCTTTCCTTTCCTTTCCTTTCCTTTCTTGCTCACCTTTTGCCTTGTACAGGATCCAAAGTGGCATACATGCAATTAAAAACTGAGTACAGCTAAAAAACTGATCTGTACAAAAGTTAAAGAAAAAAACTAACAAAACAGTTTGTTTAAAAACATAAAGTTAAAATCATGTAAAACACTATTAAAGCATAGCATCAGTCCATTAAAATTCCTGTCATCCACATGAATTGTCTTTGAGAAACTGAGCTGTTTCTTTCAGTGTGGAATTCACCCTAACACAAATCTGGTCACAGGAGTGAAACAGCCTGGTCTGGCAGGATGGATAAGGGTGTATCTTCCTGAGAGGACATCTTGCTACAGGCAGGGTTGACTAGATAAAAAAGCAAGATGAAGAGATCAGCTTCAGGCGGCAGCTCAGTCAAAAGCAGAAGTGTGCCATTCTGACCCCTTCCTGGCAGCAGGAGCTGACAAGGTGGGATAAACACTGGTGCACATTGCTCAAGTCTCCCATGCTGTGTGTGCACAGGTGCATGTGTATGTGTGTGTATGTATAGGAGAGGGAGAGAGAGAGAGAGAGAAAATGGAAATTCAGCACAATTCTATGCAAGTCTGTTCAAAACTAGGGATCTCTGATTTCGTTGGTAAATGGGCGCAGGACTTAGAATGGAGGAGGAAGAGGGAGAGTGGCAGGAACTGGTAGCTGATGACAGATGGTAGAAAATGGCACCAAGAACTGGTGGCTGAATACTGTAGCAATTTTTTTGGAAGAGTTGGGCCTTGCATAGGAGTGGACCATTTGAACAAGCAGCAAAGTGCTCTGAGCTGGTGCTTTTCACATGGGATTAGGGTTACTGAGAAGACGAGGAGCAGGAGGCAACACATGCCTACCAATACTGGAGAAAACTATTTTAAATATCTTAACTTGATTTTTTTTTTGAGATGTGTCGTTTTCCAAGCAATCCGGACACCACATAGAACACACAAAGAGTAAATGCCAAGGGTGGATTCCCAGTTCACGATTCTCAGTTAAGTGTCAAAGTCAGGCCCTTTTTGCACCTTACTTTGTCCTGGAGACATCTGGTGCGGGTCCTGGTGTCAGCCCTGCTGGAAGGGGAGCACAACAGGAGTGGTCCCCTCCACACTAGCTGCCTCCAGGATCCAGGAAGCTTGATGTCCATGCCTCTTCCTGCCGTGGCACAGACGGGTACTGTTCCAGGCTGTGGTGGGGCAGGAAGTGCAGCCATTACACTTCCAGGGCTTCCGCAGGGAAGATAAGTGTGGGTGCATGGTGAGATGGTGATGCGATTGCCAGTTATTGACAAGGAAAACCCATCAATGATTTGCAGCACAATCACGCCATCTGGGGATGGGAGAAGGATAGGACCGTGATGATGTCATGCATAAGTATCACCGCTGTCCTGTCCCTATGTCGGGTTGGCAGGGTGAAGTGGAAAGAGCCTTAGTATTGAGAACCAACATATCAGACCAAGAATCCATCTGGTCTAGTACATACATATGAGTACAGAAACATGAGCTTTAAGTCCATCTCTTCACATTGGCTTTGACCTTGGCCCTCCTTCTCATCTAAAAAAGATGATGGCCGTTTCCACACCTTACTCGATTCTGTTGTCCTCCCATCGCGCTGCTGGCAGTGCCTTTGCTGGGAAGGGAGCACGATGGGAATGCTTCCCTCTGCACCTTCCGAATGAAGGGAATGCTTCTCTCCCTACAGAAGGGAGTGCGAGCGACATGCATCTGTCTTCCACAGTGCAGCTGGGCTCTTTCCCACACTGCGCTGGGGAAGGAAGCACCTCCATCACACTGCCTGCCCTTCTGCATGGCCAGGAAAGATGGGAGCATTGTACGATTTCAGGTGCTTAATAGATTTATTCTGTTAAGCGAATACCCTATGATCATGAGTGGGGGTGGGATGGCAGTGTGACCGTGACGACATCGTGCTAAAGCACGACCCGTGGACTGCTGCCATCACGTCCCTAACCCAGGACTGCATTGCCATGCAGAAATGGCCAATGTCTTTAAAATGTCAGGGATAATGACATGGATAATGACTATGAGGATAGTGCATACTCAAAATGCTGTCACAATGATAAACAATTTGGGCAAGGGCTCATATTAATGCACTGTTATGTACATAGTAAAAGTAATTCTAACTGGCACCAACACTAACAAATCCTCATCAATAATTAAAAATACTATAATACCAACATATCATTTTCCTTTGGAAACAAAGCCTCCTTTCCATGGCTGCAGCCAACCAAATTTTGCTCTTTTGCTTCTTAAGCTTTCCCTCCTCATCTTCTTAGCATTTTTGCTATGACTTTTTCTTTCTATATTAGGTGACCAAATTAAATGCAGCTTGTGAAAAGAGTTTGCCCCATTGATTTGTATAATGGAATCATATTTTCTGCACTATATCCATTCCCCTCTTCATGTAGCCTAACATCTAATTTACAGTCTTGACTGCCTCTCTCTATTGAATCTGAAGAGATGTCTTCATTGAGTTGCCCGTCCACAATGACACCAAGATCAGAGAAGTTTACAACTAATTCACATCTCATCAGAGTGCAAGAACAGTTTAATGTGCACATTCAAAAGTGAGTTACTTTTGAGGAAATAGAATTCAATCTGCCAATATACTATCTAGTGTTCTAATTTTGCTGTCTCTTTCCTATGAACATGGAAACTAGTTTTCATTAATTTTTATCCTCTACAAATTGATTAGTAACATCAGCCATAGCGTTTATCCCATTGGGCACTTCATTATATTGCTATTTTGTACAGCAAGTTGGTCATTTATTCTTTGTGTGTGTGTGTGTGTGTGTGTGTGTGTGGTCTTTATCTCTTAATTTTAATCTGTGACAAAATTTAAGCTCTTAATTTACCAATTTAACAATTTTTCTTAATAGATATTTTTGTGCAACATTATCAAGCCTTAGGGATTCTAAATGAATTATATTAATCAGCTCTCAGCAACCCATGAGAGAGACAGGGAGAAAGATACTGAATGTACCCCTCACATAGTAAGTCATCTGGCATTCTTTCTCTCATGAATTGAAACACAAAGTCTGGGCAGTTCTTTTAAAAGGTAAATGAGTGTCTTTGTAGTTCTGAGTCCCACCCCCAAGGAATTAGTTACTGTTGTTTAAAAAATCACTGTTCGTTTTCTAATTCCCAAAAGTAACTAAAGTGTGTGCTTTTCAGTTACCTTAAAAAATTTGGGAACACTACAAGTCTCCCATCGAGAGTACAAAACATGCTCTCCTGCATACCCAGTCACCTCAGCACCCACAGAACAGAAGGCAGCAGCATGAGGTACATGGATGGGATAAATGCAGAGTTTTTTCCAGTGCCATTACAGATCACCAACTGCATCAGTGAGTTCTTGATACTGGACAAACAACATTGTGGCTACTGGAGCCATAGTGGAATGTTTATGCACCTTAGGGAACTCGCAGACCCAGTTTACAAGCTGAAAGGTCCTCCTTCTACTGGGAAGATCAAGAGAAAATGTGAGCTCAAACCAACATCATTTGGAGCAAACCATGCACTTAATCTGTCACTTTCAGTGGATTGATAGGAGCTTATGCAGGGACAGGATCAACAGCCATCAATTTTGGGACTCTATAGTGAGGCTATGGGTGTGCCTTCCTTCACACTGAGGTTGTGGACCAGCTTCATATGGTAGAAATTGAGACAGGAAGAATATGTGACAGCAGTGCCAGAGACTGTGCTTGTGAACATTGGCTTTGTTGCTGACAAAGTCCAACAAGAGGGTCCCTCTGGGTTTGGGAGGAGGAGGACACTGCATCCCGATATGTCACTATCTATAACCTCATTGACACATGTCAGAAGATCACAGCCTACTTTCACCAGAGTGTGAATATTAATTATCTGCTGTGAGAGAAATGAGCAGTGCTAGGGGTCTTCATAATAGTACATCATATGTGTCAAGGTGTGTAAGTTCTGAAACAGCATGTTCAAGGCACATGACAGGATAAGAAAAGACCAGTGGTTTAGGGATTGGTGGGGCCGGGAGAATTCAGCAAGCAGGGCTCACGTCAAGACATTGATGCTACATCACAGCTGGTGCGGCTACTAAAATTTTCAATCCTATCTCTGTTCTCCTTAGCTGGAGGCTCCTTGTGGTTGAGCATTGAACATGACCAGGCCCATTTTGAGGATCTCACCTAAGTTCAAGTTGCCAACTTCAAGCTAGAGATGCATGTTGCAATCTATTCCAATCTATGATTGAAACATGCAGTTGAAGGGGAAGGAGCAGGAACTGAATTCCAAATAATCACTTCTCCTGAAAGATATGGAATGTAACTTGTCTGCCTCAAAGTTAGTAGTTTTACCACAGAGAAAACAGGACAAGGCACAGAGAAAAAAAGAAAACATAAGTTAACCAATATAAACTAGGAATCAAAAATATATCTCAGAATCCTAAATCCTAAATCCTAATCCTATATGAGGCACACTGTCTTCTCCATCTTTTGCTTCATCTTCACCATCTCCTTCAGTTTGTTTTGTCAGGGCTTTTAATCTGAGTGCGGAAAAGGTTTTTCTAAGTGGACGACAGGAATAAGGTGATGTGACCATGAGTGCAACTACAAAGAATGTTTTGGCTAGCCAGCCTTGGAAGGTCTTGCCTTATCACTAAGCCCCAACATGAGAAGGTTGCATGCTGTAAATATAATTGGGTCACCCCATAGGGTCTGGGGTCTTAGATATGGCATTACAATTCACCATTTAGGTCAATTCCTGGTGATAATGCTGCTCTAAGAGCTAATTTATGGAATTTATCCAGACATGCTGCTGGTCTGTCTTTCCATGCTGATTTATTGTACCTGTCTTGCTTACTGCTTCTTGGTATGGTGCCAAAAGCCCTAACTTTATCTCAGTGCACTTTGCTAAATAAACAGCCCTGAGTCTTATCTTTTGAGTCTGTGGAACTTTTTTTGCCTGCCTGGAGCTGCTTGGTTGCAGCTGGACATAACTGCCCTGTCAGCACTCTGCACATGCTCTGAGGAGCTAGCTCATGCTACTTTGACATGTTTTTTTTCCACTTTGCAGGTGATATAGGCTACGATGTAGCCAGCTGTCAGAATGTAGTCAGGGATTAGGGAGGTGGGCTGAGAAAAGAGGATCAAGTTGTCATCAGTATGAGCCCATCAACAAACCAGAATATGCCAGCATCAGTTAGTAAGCCACTTACAGTCATGTTTTGGCAATAATAGAACCAGGGCAAAAACTGTTGCTCAGGAAAGATTCATTCTAAATTGAAAGCCTGTTATAGCACTTCCTGCTAAGGATGGCTCAATGACCAGGTTACAATCACTCTACTGTCCAGAAAAATACCCAGTAACCCACTATATGCCAGCTCAGCCTGGGGATTGGCAGGCAATGTACTCACCAGTTTGTACAAGTTACATTTCTAGACTACAGCTCTCAAAACCCCTTAGTTATCATGGCCAATGACCCTGTTTGCTCAGTTTATTGAGCTTCAGTAAAAACAAAAAACAAAAAAATAACAGTGTGATTTCTCTAACCTCTGACCCATCTTGAAGGTCTACAGGTTCTTTGGGTGAGAAATATGAACTTTAAGCTTAATTTTGGATTCAGTTTTTTTACCTTCAAGCTTTGAGTATGTTTCTTTTTCAGTTTCCAGTTTGATATAATTATCTCCTAAATAAAAATAATTAAAATGACATTATTTTGGGATGCTGCTATCAAGATCTATAAACAGAATAAATAATGTAATCAGGACTATAAATAAGAGGAAAAGAATCCTGAAAGAGGCAACTTTCAATAACTGACAATTTTTTTCAAAAAATACTGCTACAAAATATGAGCAAACATCACACTGATTATACACAATAGAAATAATAGAACATCTTCTCTATATTAGAAAAAGGAAAACAATACTAGACAAAATCCAAAATTTCCCATTGAATTGATCAGAGGAATTTAATTTCTGATCCCAATCCGTAATAAAACTGGTCCATTCCAAAGCAACCTTTATCAGGGGTGTCAGTCAGCTTTTTCAAAACTGAAAAATCAGAGTTAACTTCTATATCAGCATTATCTGGCAGGATGACATTAAAACTAGATAACTTTTAATTATCTTTTCATCTGATTTATTTGGATATTCTTAATGTGAGAATGCATCCTAAAAGACAAGAATTGTTACTAAACAAAACAAATATGTTACAAAAGACATACTGTGATAGATCTGGGCTTGCTCCTTCCTTCCTTCCTTCCTTCCTTCCTTCCTTCCTTCCTTCCTTCCTTCCTTCCTTCCTTCCTTCCTTCCTTCCTTCCTTCCTTCTACACCCTGCCTTTCTCCTGGGACTCTTGCCACAATATTCTGCTTCACCACGATTTAAGATATGGCTTTGTGAAGTGTGGCCTCGGCAAGATGTAGCACAGCATCTGTGAGATCATGGCTCTGAGTGACATTGTTCCTGATGGATGTGTCAGATGCTGCATGTTTCAGTTTTGTGTTCTGACATGCAGGCCCTCTAAGAGCCTTTCCAACTGTACCGAGTGCTATAAATACTATCAACAAATATAGCTGTTAAAACCTGAGCCCTCTGGGCCTGGTGACATTACGACTTGGGTATTTATCTGTTGATACTGTACAAGTTAAAATACTTTAATATATGAATCAATGATTATTATGCAACTACCTGAATGGCAAAAGCCTGGATGCAGCCATGGCAGCTTGAGTAGAATCATAACAATATAGTTGTGTAATGTGAAAGGGCCCCTCGTTGCTTAGTGGAATCTGGAGTTTGGAAAAATTGTTGACTTGGCTTAAGGCTCTTTGAATCCTCCAACCCCCATGGCCAATGACTATGCTGGCTGGAAGATTCTAGGAGCAGCAGTCAAGACAAAGAAACAAGGAAGCAAACAAACATCTGTCTCTAAGGCCCTTTCCTCATGGTGTAGTCACTACGTAGCTGCGACGGCTTGAGGAGATGTGCATCCGCATGACGTCATTGCTATTAAGTGGACGTGAAGTTGCTGGCGCGCTTTGCATGTTGCTAAAGCGTATTTGAGCAATGGAAAAAATAAGTTTCCACTCCCTCAGACCGCTTCTACTATATTTCTACAACTACATGTGGAAGAAAGCTGAAGCGCTTTCTTGCAGGAATGGGCTGATTGAGGGCATGCCTGGCTTCTCCTTCCCTCACCTCCCATCTTGATTTGTCCCTGCCCACCAAAGCAGAGGTTGTCGCCATTTTTCCTCCATGTGAGAAATGATGGAGGAGAAGAAAAGCGGGGAGAAAGTGGCAGGTAAGTTTTTTCTAATAAATCAATCCTTGTGGAATTTAGGAACCCTCTTCTCACTGGGCTAATTTTTAGGGGGAGAGGTGGGCTGGAGGATGGTCACTTCAGGCACTCTGGCTGCTCACGTGGATGTTGGGAGTTTCGTGTTACTGCCCTGACTAGTCCGAGCTTTGGGGATATTAAAAGATATCCTCCTGATATCACAATTCGGCTGCACTTCTCTATTCCCCTCCACGTGCTTGCGAGGCCACCGGACAAGCACGTAAACAAGCTCGGCCGTTAATTGCTGTAATATTCAAACACCAATACAGGCAGGCCAGAAATACCTGACTCACTGCTTTAAGAGACCTCCAGGCAAGTACTCTAATCAGGTATGCAAGCAACCTACAAAAGAGCCTCTGCCCCGCGCTGGCAGCTTGATGGGTAACCTATACAATACCCAAGTACTCTGTGTTTGCATACTGGCTACTCTATTGAGAACCGCTATGATAACTCAATCATTCAGATTCTGACCTTTCGGAGGCTTTGTCTCCAACTCCAAATCTATTGTTTTCCCCCAAGTACACCATAGCCTGCAGTCACATTCTCCTTATAAAAACCCTTGATTCCGAGACTTTCCTCGGAACGCTCCCGAGTTTCATCCCGCTTTGCTGCCGCTTTGCTTGGCGAGCCTCCCCTCAGCTCCACGTGCTGAGCTACACCGAACCCCAGCCTCGCTCTCTATTTTTCCGGGCTTCAGGACAGGTGAAGTATCACCCAAAGCAGCAACTCCTCTAAAAATCCCTCTATACCACTCCAACCTTTATTTCCCTTAGTTATCTTGTGTGAATGTGTCGCATACACTCTTTTGCTTGTGTTTAATAAAACATCATTTATTGTTTCAACTTCTGTGTGCTCCTTGACTCGACCCAACCCCGTAGACATAGGGTTCAAGATCTAGCTAAGTTACCCTGCCTCTCATAACGCTAAGCAGTGCTCTGAGCTAATTTTCCCCACCTTTAGTTGAGCACATTTTGGTGTCCCTCCTGGGACTGCCAGTACACAGGGTAACATTCGGCCCTTCCCCAAGTAAACGTTTCCAAGTCTCATGGGAAGTGGTTGCTCAGAACCCCCCAAACACGCCCCTCCCCTCCCCTCCCCCATCCATACCCCCCCTGGAAACCACCAAACATGCCCCACTGCAAAAAGGACCACCTTGCAATGCGCTCTGCCAGCCTTATGGGACCTGCAGTCACTCAAATCCCTCCTCAAAAACATCCACTGCCTTCCCTTGGCCAACAGAACCCCCCTCCCACCCTGCCAAATATGCCCTGATGCAAAAAGGACCATCTCGCTATGAGTTCTGCTAGCATCATGGGACTTGCAGTAGCTCAACTCCCCCAAAATCCACTAATCGCCCCTCACCCACCCATGCCTCCCTGAAAACTGCCCAACATGCCCCATTGCAGAAAGTCCCCCCCGATATGCGCTCTGCCAGCCTCACGGGACTTGCAGTCCCTCAAAACCATCCCGAAAACATCAACTAACCTCCCCTGACCCACACATTTCCCCACTGGAAATTGCCCATCTGGCCCCACTGCACAAAGCCCCCCCCCGCTATGCACTGTGCAAGCCTCATGGGGCATGCAGTCACTCCGACCTCCCTCAAAACCTCCACTGACCTCCCCTCACCCACCCCTCCACATGAAGGCCCTCCCTGCAATGTACTCTGCAAGCCACATGAGACCTGCAGTCACTTCAAAACGCAAATTCTTTGTGTCTTTTCCATCTTTTTAGGTACTCGGCTGCACCTCCTTCCGCCTGACCAGGGACTTCATTGATTCTACAGTGTCCTGTGAAGGCATCCTCCCACAACAACAGAAAGCGTTATGTATACTGCAGTTGAGCAGGCTGTCCATCTGGCACACAGGCATGATGGGAGCCGCAGGCCTTCCTACCTCGGGAAACACTCTATGAGCCTAATGGGACCTGCAGTTGCTCCAGCAGTCCCTGGGCACAACTGAAAACTATTCAGTTTGACTTCAGACCATATTTACTCATGATGTTAGTGGTACAAAGTTAAAAATGTAAAGCCATCAAGAGAGTTGGCTAATACACGTAATGCTTAGGGTTATTCATGTTCTCCTTTTATATACTTTGCTAATGAATGTTGCTGTTTGTTGTTTCCCAATAAAAGTTGATCTTTACCCTCTCCCTGTGGCTTCTTCTCCCTTTCAGTAGAGGGGGTGGGCCAGCTGACAGGGGCATTTCTTATGTAGCAGCAAAGGTACCGCACAAACACAGTTACTGTGAAAAAACAACATCTTTATTAGCTGTTAACGTCATGCTGGTGACAGTAGCCATGCCAGGGGCAGACATCCTCCACTCCCCAGGCAGCCACAGACTGCCCTCCCCCTGTACTTGCCCCCTCCATGTGGCCCTGAGATGCCCCCAGAGTGGGCAGGGCAGCCAGCTCAGGTCCTCAGAGGGCACTGTGGGGGAACTGGAGAGCCCATCCTGATGCCCAGGAAGTGTTTTACAAGCCCAGGAGTGAACACTGTAGAGCCTATGGTGCTGGTGACAGTACTCATGCCAGGGGCAGACATCCTCCACTCCCCAGGCAGCCACAGACCGCAAAATGCTGCCCTGCTGTCGCATTTCAAATGGGGCCGGAAGTTCCACGACGTTGTTTCTACATAGAAGATGTTCCCATGCAGAAACGTTGTCTGGTAAAGTTAAAAAAACACTGAAGCATCCAATCAAAGATGCAAGCGCGGGGTAAAGGCGAAGCAGCGGAGTGGTCATGGACACCGTAGTGCGGAAGGAGAAAGCCATCTTCTCTACCTCAAGCGGAGGAGGGTGCGGAACACAGCGTCGCAGAAACACAGTCATAAGCTACGCTCTTGCCTAGACGGCGTTTCTGCCGTCTCGTGCGGAAAGGGCCGAAGTTTTGCCAGAAGAACATCATTTTGACTGACAGCAAAAAGATACTTGCTTGTAGAACTTGACACTGGAGAGAATGGTTCCCTCTTCGTCTGGTTTGCCCACCTACAGAGCACACTCAGTCCTTTCTAATGTGTACTCATGTATGTGGTTACTACATACAATCACCTGCAGGCCACAATGAGCTGATTTTAAACTATAATTTACTGCAGAACTGTGGCTGCCTGCTGAGTTGGATCCATACTGCGGTGAGTTGTATGGGGAAATTGTTTGACCCTTAGATAACTGACTGTGCAGCACACAACCCACTGGATAAAACTCATTTATATATTGCCACAGTAGTATGGAAGTGGCTTCCTTGTAATACCCCCTCTTTGGTTGCTCTGATAATGGTAATGCTTGAATGCAGAGAATGTCTATAAAGGGAATGAAGCAGTTGCCACCTGCCAGATGTTCTTCAGGTTCCCAGCTGGGTAGAGAGCAGAGCTTGGAAAAGTGGCCCTGCAGGATGGAAGACGATAGGAGTTGCAGTCCAAAAAGTCACTTTCCCAAGCTCTATATTAGCAATATTTTGATAAAAAGGAAGCACCTTGTGGTATTTCTACATACAAATTTTGCAGAATGAAGTGCCGTGTATAATGATGTAATGGCAACATAGGAAAATGTCACAATCTGAGGATTCTGTGGATGTATGAATCCTTCATTATGGGCTGAACAGTGAGAAGGATATTTGTGATCACACTAATAGTGACAAAAACTCCACCTTGAATTTCAGTTATGTTCCATGGGGTCATGTGAACTTGCCCTGCTCAAGATTTTATACGAAAAACCAAACAAATAAAACTGTCTACTTAGTTTTGGATGTTTTTACATATTTTAAATAATATTGCATTTTTATATATTTTTTAAAAACCAAAACTAGAGACGAAAACATATGATATGCATTAAATTTACATATGTTTATTGCATGCTACTGATCTTGCAGCAGTCTAGACATATGGTGTGTGTGCATGTGATTAAGGAAATACTTTTAAAATCCAGCATTCATTAGAAAAAAATTATTCACATTTCTCTCTGAGACACAAAAGAACTTAATTTCAGCTGTCTATATTCATGCTTGAATAGTCCATAAACGTGCTCACAATTTTGTACCTTTTTGGTTGACCCTCATAAAGATCCAGGATTAAGATTCTTTTTCTTAAAGGATCATGAGGTTTACATTGTTTTATGTGTAAGGCTTAATACCCAATTTAGCTATTCAGGAGGATCTTACAGCAGGAGAGAAGATGCATTTCTACCACCTGAAGGTGTAACTTTATACTATGTGGGTAACTGTTCCTCCAGCCAAAATGTAATACTATATAATATGGCTTATATTGACTTTTGACCCAGTGTCCCATCCAGAATGAATAGGCAGCATTATTAACCATTTGCTTAAAAGGAGGAGGAGGAGGAGGAGAAAGAGGAAGAAAGTGCCTTGTGTCCCCTCCTTGATCTCTGCCTACTAAGAATCCTAGGTGTTTTACCTGCGGGAGGAAACAAATCTGAGTAACAACTGGATTTTATATTTTCAAACTGGGGAAAAGGACTATGATGTAGAAACCTAGCTTTTATCTGGAACATAAATAACACTTGTGAGTTCAAGTTGGTTCTGACTTCTGGTGACCTTAAGGTGAACCTATCATGCAATTTTCTGGGGGCTGAGAGTGTGTGATATTCCCAAGGTCATCCAGTGGGTTTCTATGGCTGAGTGGGGAATTGATTTCTGGTCTCCAGGGTGCAGTCCAAGGTTCAAAGCAATATACAACACTGGTTCTCCACTGCCACTGCATTTGGCAAATACCACTTAGCAGAGCCTAAACCATTCAGTCTGTGTCTATTCTTAGGCCATTTCTGCACTACACTCTTATAGCGTGATTATTCTACTTTCAACATGTTGAAAGTGGAATAATCACGCTATAAAAGTGTAGTGAGGAAATGGCCTCAGACTCCATCTTAAGACTCTGAAATGGAATGAATGCCACCACTTTCTTTTCTCTTCTGTTTTTGTTTAGGCTAACAACCAGTCTGATGGTGATGTTTAGAGAAACTGGAGACTTTGCTTACCATTTCAGGAATTCTGGGTTGTCAAAAGAAAAGCTAACAGACAGCCAGTGTGGCATAGTGGTTTAAGCACTGAACTAGGACTCTGGGAGACCAGGGTTCAAATCCCCACTCAATCATGGAAACCCAGTGGATGACCTTGGGCAAGTCACATGCTCTCTGCCTCAGAGCAAGACAATGACAAACTCCAGCTGAACAAACCTTGCCAAGAAAACCCCTGATAGGTTCACCTTAGAGTCACTATAACTTAGAAATAATTTGAAGGCACACAGCAACAGAGAAAGGTTTGTACCTGATGGTAAGCTATGGAATTTTTCTTATAGATTGATCTGGGTAACGTTATTTGACCTAAACATATAGCCATGACTATCAAAGAAAAAAAAATGCTACTGCTTATAATTAGTGGCAACCTTTAATTGATTATTTTTGTTGCCAGAAGGATGTTGCCTCGCTATGAGGATGTGAGGTGGTCTTAAATGAGAGTAACACCTTTCCTTTTCTTTCTCTACACCACAGCTGTACCCCATTTCTGCTCTGAAAGCATGCAGCATGACCCTTCCAAAGGCACTGATAACTGCCTAATCATATCAGGGCTCTATTGTCACCATCACTGGTGCACTGAAAATTCCTGGCACTCTGTAGGCTGGGACTCCCACACAGCCTGCCTTTATCTGAAGGAAGCACATTTGCTATTCTTTGCTAAGGCTCTGCCTCTTCCAAAGAGTGCACTGATCCCTCTCAGGCACATTTGCCACTTCAAATCTCTTTTCCCCTGGGACATGGGCTTCATAGTGTAGCAACCTGTTTGCTTCCATGGGGACTGGGAGGGCTGGAGGTGACATGGGGGCCTGCAGCAAAATGCTGAAGTGCTTTTTTAGGAAAAAAAAATCTCTGTGTGAATGCTTGAAAAAGATCCCCATAAGAATGTCTACAAAGGACTGCCCACATAGGACTACACTGAATGTAGAAGAGTTACAGCTCAGTGATATAGCACATTCTGTGTATGCAAAAGATCCTATGTTAAAATACCTGTCATCAGCCTATGTGTGTGTGTGTGAGAGAGAGAGAGAGAGAGGGAGAGAGAAGAAGGAGAAGAAGAAGGAAAAGGAAGTTCTTATTCGGGAGTGCTGTTAGCCTGTGTGGGCAATGCTGACCCTGGATGGAGTAGTAGTCTAACTGAGAACGTGTCAGTCCTATGTGCTATAAATAGTCAGAGCGTTGGGACTACAACTCCTAGAAGTCACCAGTGGTGGCTGGTAGCTTCCATTCAGTGAGGTGTTGAATCCACTTGGGGTTTCAGTCTGAACTTTATAGGTGCTGTCCACTGGGATGAATCTATTTGGAGATTGGGGTTCAGACTAAAAGCTGATCAGGCTTAGGTTAGGTCCAGATTAAAGGCCAGATCAGATTTGCCACATTACTGATATGGAAGCCATCACCTGCTATTGGATTGGCCATCATCGCTGGTGGATTCTAAGTTGCATATCAATGTAGTAACTTTTGCATGCATTCTAGAACAGTTTCTTAATTCAATATTTGCTTTGGTCTTGCTACATACAGAGCACTCAGTTAACCACTGAACTCACTGAGCATCCACAATAGAGAAGCTTGAGCTTTGGTTAGCATTGGCTCAGTGGCCATGGCATGTGTATATGAGAAGGGACTGTATTTGTGACATATATGGAGATGCTCCAAACAAGGGGGAACTGTAGATAATCAGGATCCCCCTCACAGGAAGAAGCTGTACATGTCAATGGATGAATCAAAGTCCTTCTCCTATGTCAGTGGCAGATGAGCTGCAGTTCTTTGATGCCATGGCTAGTCCATGAAGTTCTATGATCTCTTTCCATGTTTCTGAATGTGGAAAGAGAGATAGTTTGATCTCCTCTATTGTTTCAGTTTTGCTGGCTGGTGCTTTTTCTCAGCACAGTTTCTTCTGTCTCCTTTCCCTTATTGACCTGAGTCTCATTTGTTCATACTGGTCTTACATGAACTTTGTTTATACGTATGTACCTTTTATGTCATCATGTGAGAGTTGCATTATAACATCATTGGGGTATCACACCAATGACAGCCAGGATGGTGTACTGGTTTGAGTGACAGGTTTGAATCTCTGCTGTTGCCCCCTTGGTAAACCAGGGTCTACAACTTTGATATAAAACATAATCTGACCCACCAGAGAGGTCACTCGGATGAGCATGTGGGCAACAACAGTTGTATGATCGGAAGAACCAGGTCAGGCCAGTAAACTCCCCTGTCACGTAGCCACAGGAGACCTCAAGCTGTGCCAACCCACGGTGGACAAAAGGTCCTCAGCCTTTAAGAAGCCAACTTGAAAGGATTAAGAGTTTTTCCCACAAAGTTGGGCACTGGAAGCAATAAAATCTTATCAGACAAGGACCATCTACATAAACTCACACTGCAACCCAAAGCGGAGGAAGATCCTGATACTTGGGTGACACCTTGTTATCTTCCTATATCAAAGAAGGTGCCGGTGTGAAGTTGTTTTCCGTTGCTGTCCTCTTTGTTCTCCCCGGAAGAGGATTTGCACTCAAGGTAAATTTTTCCTACAAATAGTCCCCGTTTTTGACTAGTTCTTGGGATACCTCCCGGTCATACCAACTGACCACTCCCCCCTCCCGACAGCCACGCGATCCCCTCAGTGTCTCTTCGCTGAGTTCCATTTCCTTTGCTGCTTTCCGGACGAAGGACTTCAGGAAAAGGTGTAGTATCACCCAAACCACGAATCCTTTAACAATCCCGCTATCTTATTTCCACTCTTTATTTTTCTTTAGCCCTTGGATGTGTGTGTGAGTGTATGCATTAATGCATGATATTTCCATTCAATAAAGTCATTCATTGGACTTTTTTGTGTGATTTCTGTCTGGGCCTGACCCCGTAAAAACTGGGTAAAAGATCTCGCTGGGTTACCCTGCCTCTCGCATTGCTATTGCTTGTGCTCTGTTGGATTTGTTTTCACCATCATGTGAAACATATTAAGGTGTCCCTTGGGGACCCCCAGGAATTTCAGGGTAACACTGCTCAGCCACAGAAAACCCCTGGGTGAGCTTTGGCAAATCGTACTCTCTCAGCCTTAGAGAAAGGCAATGGCAAGTCCCCCCTGAACAAGTCTTGCTACGGCCCTGCCACGATAGTGTTGCCTTACGGTTGCTATAAGTCAGAAATGATTTGAAGGTTCGCAACAACAAACCACTGCCAATAGAACTAAATGGTCATGAGTGCAAATTAGACAGAGCCTGGTACTGAGATCAAAGAAGAAGAAGGGACATGACACAGAGAAGAACTGAATAGAAGAACCAAAAGTATGTTTCCAAAAATGCCCGAAATATCCAGTGGATGTGAAAACGAAATCCAAAAGTATTCAAATAGTTTTGTATCAGCTTTACCTCTATATTTTAAGAGTGAAGTGTCCAAGAATGTGGGCCTGGATTCTCAAATCTGTTAGTTTCATTTTCTCCCTCATTTTAATTTTGTAGTTCTTTCCATCTCAAATAATGATAATATATAGGAATTTCCAAAGAGACAGCCAGTATAGAAGGAGAAAAGGAACTGTTTGGTATCTTTAAGGCTAAGATATCAAAGAATAAGCTTTCATGTACTACAGTTTGCTGTAGTCTTCATGCATCTAAAAAAGTGGCTTGCAGTCCATGAAAGTTTATGTTGGCATGAAAAGAGCTGTGAATAACAGTAAATTCCAGCCCCAAATGAACTAAAACAACATTCTCTCTCATCTCTAGTTTCAACTATGTACAGGTATTGTATGGTGACCCTTAGGTGACCCTATCAGCATTTTTCTGGGACTGAGAGTGTGTGACACACCCCAAGTCACCTAGTGGTTTATGGCCAAGCAGGGAACTGAACCCTAGTCTCCAAGGTCCCTCAGTCAATGCTCAAACCATTTCACCATTCTAGTTACCATATACAGATATATCTCAGTTAAATAATGTGTGTTCCTGGACATTACTTCTTTAACAGAAGCGTCAGTACCAGAGGCAGAAATAACATGGGAAGAATAGTTGTTTCAGTTGTTTCAGCAGAATTTTTATTCAGAACCAAAGATATCCATATGTGCATTGAACCAACCAGACCAGGTAAACATTACTTGAATAAACAAAAACATTTGGAATTTTTAGTGTCCACTTCAAGTTTTTTTCCGAAAATACACCCTGGGAAGACCTTTTATCTTTCACCAGCCTTCACATTTCAAAATATTTCCATTTTGGTGGTCAAACTTATAGATCTGTACTTTTTTTTAAACTACTGCTTCCACTAATAAACTACGACTACTACTTTTTTTAACATGCTGAGGGGGAGCTGCTGAGCCTTATCTGCTTTCCTCTTGTCTCTTTGGCCATTTCCGCATGTGGTGAGGGAATTGCTCCCTGCCGCTACTCACCGGATCTTCTGTGGGTCCAGTCCGGTCCGGGGTGAGGAGGAGCAGTGCATGGTCTTAGATCTGCACTGCTCTGGCGTCCAAAATGGCGGCTTCCGGTTGGTTGTGGGTCTCAACCAACTGCTGAAGCTCGCCAGCCTAAAGCCCGCCCTCCGCAGATCGCAGCCTCACATTGGTGCGAGCCTGCAAATCTGCATCGGAGAGCAGGCACGCAATGGCGCGCACCGGCATTTTGAAAGACCTGAAAAACCAGGTCTTTCAAAAACATGATGGAGGACCACTTGGGGTCGTTCTGGAGCAGACTGAGGTGCGGATCTACGGTAAGTAGTCCGGACCCAGTCCGCTCCAAGGTGCAGACGTCCTCCGTGGAGGATGCACTGCACCGTTTTATTTACCCTGTGTGGAAATGGCCTTTGTTTTGCTATGTATGCTCAGTAAAGGATTCAAAGACAGCTGCTGTTTATCTGGCCTGCTGTAATAAGGCACACATGGCTATAGATGAATTGGCTAGAATAGAATTCTTCTCTGTCTCTGCTCAAGCTTCATTGCATTGTTTACTAAGATGTGCTTCTGCAAACCAACATGGAAAGTTTGTGTTTCTCTAGCCCTTTTCCACCGTCCTTCCAATGCTGATACTGCAAAAAAAAGTGTAGATTGATAGAGGACAAAGAAGAAAGGGGAAGTCTTCATAAAAAGAATCTTCTTTCTCAGAAGCTTTGTTAACTTGAGGTATGCCTGTACTACATCAACTTTCCTGGCTGTATTCTTTGTTTTTAAAAGTACTGTATGATGGTTTTGTTTGCTTATATATTTGGTTCTGCTCTGTTGTTTCCAAAGTGGACCATAAATTTATTTTTTCCTATTGTTTTTGATCCCCATATTTATTTACTGATAATAAATATCAGTAAATAATAAATAAATATTTATTTATTTACCCATATTTACTGAATTTATTAACAGCTCTATAACTAAGATTTCAGAGTGATATACAATAGGTTTAAATGTCCACCTTGTGTTTTGGTTTTAGAGAAAAGGCAAGATACCAATAAAGTTAGTAACCTTTCTCCCCCTCTTCCTGCTTTCTCAAAATATACAAAGAGTTACAAATAAGAGCAAAAGCAGCAATATGCTGACTAGACTTTATTGCCAATGAAATGCTTGTCTATAGAGAGAAAAAAAAGTCTTCAGTGTGGACTGAAAACAGAACAATGTGGGTACCTTCCCAGGAGAAAAAATTACAGTTTTGCTGTTTTCGATATTGATTGTTTCACAATTCTGATTTTATTGCTGAGAGGCACAGTGGGCACCTGGAAAGCAGTATAGAAGTGTTTCTATAAAACAAATCTATTAAAGAAATCATTTGAAAGTTAGTTCTACTGAAACTTTGAACATAATATATTCAATCCAGCAGCCTCTTGAGTTGGCTGAAGAGGTGATTTCTGTTCTGGTGCTGCATTAATTTTGCTCAGAGTTTGAATTATGGCACAAGGGGCTGAGAATAAGGTTCCCATACCTCCTTAATTGACACTGCTCTTAGAGCCCTCACAAGATGCCACCTTAGAACCATTTAAAATAATAGTGGTAATAATAGGCTTCTATGCCCTACAAATAGTTAAGATGTTACATAAATAATTTTAGGAAAGTGATAATATCACAAAATGTAAGATAAAATATTAGGACTAAGGGCACTGCCCATAAGCTACGTTTGACTGAGGAAAATCTAGTTGGCCAGGTGGGAGAGTCATTCCTTCTAGCAAAAAGGTTGATTGAAAAAAAAACAGAAACAATGGCATAGAAACAGCTGCAAAAGATATTGGAAACAGGCTAAAACAGCAGGAGGGAAGGGGTCTAACTGAAGGCTAGGGACATAATGCTAAAATTGCAAGGGTGTCATGTGGGCACGATCCCCTTTGCTGCTTTTTGTCAGCCAACCTGAAAAACTGGTTAGTGAAAGAAAGTTTCCTTGCATGCAAAAGGTTTCCACAAAGTTTGTCTCTGCATTTCACTTCTGCAGTAGCCTAGAAGGAGCTCCTGTGTCCGGAAAGTCACAACCATTGACTTAGCTCAAGAGTTGATGTGTTGTTGCACCACCCACAAAGGAGTGGCCATGGATTAAAGGCCTAAAGCAGTGATGGGAAACTTGTAGGATTACCGTTCCCATAATCCCTGGCCACTGGCTTCATTGGATAGGTGTGATGATCTTGTGACCATCCAGATATTTTTGGACAACAGTTCCCAGGATCGCCCCAGCTTGGCATGGCCAGGGTCACTGAGAGTTGGCCCAAGGCCTGGGACAAAGTGGATGATTCGCTTTTCGTTCCTAAATTTAGTCCTAGATATTATAGTCACTCTCTGGTCTGTTGAGATCAAAATCAAAATAGATCAAAATCTATTTCATCATGTGTTTTGCTCTATGCAGACCCTCAAAGGCACAGGCCCTTCAGAGGGCTTGGCCTTTCAAGTTTTGCGCCTTCTTCACCTGCCTATTCTCAACTCTGACTGTGGTTGCTGGCACGAATGAGCAGTAATGTATTTAAGTCTCTTATTCCAAGTCTCAAGTCAAGTCTCAAGTACTTACCCTCGGGTTGTCTCAAGTCCTTGAAAGATAATTCAAATTAAGTATCGAGTCTAGGAGCCAACTTTAACAGGAAAAAAGAGGCAGTGGTAGTGTGTGTGGGGTTTAAGTTGCAAGCAAGCAGGGTTGGAAGGAAGCCTTTAGCCACAGAAGAACAGGCAGGCCCTCTGGGAGAAAACTGCTACCTGCTCTTTCATGGTTGGCAACAGCACCTTGCCTTTCCTGTTTACTCATGAACAAGCAGGATTGGAAGGAAGCTCTCAAGCCATCAAAGAACAGGTAGGCCCTCCAGGAGGAAAGTGCTCTCCACTCTGCCATGGCTGGCAAGAAGGCCCTGCGTTTCCCATTTGCTTGTGAGCAGAGAGAATTGGAACAAAGCCTTCAGCCATCAAAGAACAGATAGCCCTACAACTGATCCCTTCCTCTCCCCCTGCCCCGCTGTCTCCCCATCATCAGACCCCGCAATTATCTGACTCTGCTGGGTGAGACCCTCCTGGACCTCCTCAACTCCTCTCCGATGCTAACACCACTCCACAGCCACACTCCCCTAAAAAAGCTGCAAACCCATGTTTTCCCCTCTTCAGTCTTCCCATGCTTTTGCTTTCCTATAAATGGCTTATCAAAAAGCACAGGAAACAAGGGAAGAAGATGGGAATAAGGAGCATGTACAACTCTCACTGAGTCATCAAAATAATGTTTCCTGACTGCTGATTGAGAAAAGGCTGGGTGCAGTGGGACTACCAAGGGCAGCAAGTCAGTCACTAAAAATAGATGAGTCACAAGTTGAGTTGAGTCAGGCCATCGTTTATTGCTGAGTTGAGTCCAAGTTGAGTCATGGGCCGTTTCCGCACTAGGCTGTTATAGCGCTATGATTCCACTTTCAACATCCTATGGAATCCTGGGGTTTGCAGTTTCGGGAGGGGCCAGCTGGCCCCTTCCTAAACTGCAAACCCCAGGATTCCATAGGATGTAGCGCTATAACAGCCTAGTGTGGAAAGACACATGGAAAAGACTTGAGTCTGACTCAAGTTCAAGTCAATTGACTCAAGTCCAACAATAACTGGGGGCTACAAGTTACCAGTTTCTGATCTGAAGGGCCATAGATTCCATACCTGCCCACACACACATTTCACAGATGAAAACTAAGACATGTGTGGCCAGGCAACATCAGAGTATGATCAAGAGATGGCAAAAGTTGTTAATGAGGAAGGACACAAATGCCAGGACAGGCTGCAGCAGTTTGCTTTTGCCTACTGAGAAGGGCAAGACTCCAGCCCCTGACCCTCCACTGAACTTAGTTAACTGAAGGTAAATCATTTTTGCACTTTTAATTCAGTTTGGAGCAACTGAAGTAGCCTGGGGGCAAAGGGGAAATGTGGGAGGAGGAGAGAGAAGCCAGGGCATTTTATAAATGGCTGAAAAAGTGGAATGGCAGAAGATTGATCAGCGCCATCCCTGCAAAATCAGACATTGGAGGATATGGGATTCACCATCCCTGGCAATTTTCAATGTATGTTCGTTTATTTAGGTAGGATCTCTGTGTGCACATCAGAACACCAGTTGAGCTTTGCATCCAGGCAAAATATTTAACATCTTTGTGTTCATTATTTTAATTTCAAAATGTTATTACCTAATAAATCAACAGAAATGCTTGCCACTTTTATTGCTAGTGTCTTTGAAGATGCCACAATCCTGAGGAATTTTGGTGATGTGGACAGCAAACTGGATGTATGAATCATGACGACTTGGATTCAAATTCTAGCTCATGCATGGAGATATTTGGCTGCCCTTCGGCAGATTGTTTTATTTCAGCCTCAGCTTATTTCAGCCCATCAGACATCTAGAAATCACTGGCACTAACTTCATAGTACTGTTCTGAAGGTGAAGGCTACACCCATGCAGAGCAATACTTCCTTATCCATGACTAATAAGTGGGGATTTCAAATTGTCCAGCTCAGTTCTCCAGTTGGGATGTTCATCTGCATCACATCAGCTGTGACCATTTGTTGGGTGCTATATGAGCAGTTCCAGATATAGTGTCAGGATACGTGGGAGCATCCCTCAGTTGCTGGATGCAGGCAGCTGGCCAATGTATCTGTCACACAGCACTTTCATGCATGTGCAGCTTCTCTTCCTGCAAGCAGAAGGGCATGGTATGGGTCCTTGTTGCTCTCAGCAAGGTGAAAGAAGATGAAAATAGTATTCTGCATAAACAAACATCACTAACATAGGCCATCTCTGTTTTGGGCACAGATGGTTACAGAAAAGGGTGGATAAAGGTTTCTCTGGAGCTTAGACCTCTCCCTTGCCCTCCTCAGCTAATGTTTGGCTCCTGAAGCCTAAGAGGACACTGGCTGTTATTTTAACACTGGACACCCATATGAACTTTCCATGCAGCTGCACCTCTTTGTTCCCCCAGAACGCTAGAGTTAAAGCAGGCATCCGTCTTTTTGAAGCAAAATTTGGACATTCTAGAACTATAATACTTGATCCCAAGTCCATCTGGCCTCACTTAAAATCCAAATGTATTGCATATCTACAGTCTAAGGCCATTTCCACATGGGGTGAGGGAATCGCCCCGTGACGCTACTTACCGGGTCTTTAGGCTCCCCGGTCCAGTCCAGGCTGCTCCAGAGCAGTGTGTGCTCATCACTCCGCACTGCTCCAGGGACGAAAATGGCGGCTTCCGGTTGGTCAAGGGTCTCGACCAACCGCTGAAGCTCGCCAGCCTAAAGCCCACCCCCGGCAGATTGCAGGCTCGCATTGGTGCGAGCCTGCAAATCTGCACAAGGGAGCAGGCTCGCACTGGCGGGCTCCATGCTTTTGAAAAACCGCAAGAGACAGGTTTTTCAAAAGCACGCTGGATGACCACTTGGGGTTGTTCCGGAGCGGGCTGAGGTGCAAAACTACACTAAGTAGTCCGGACCCAGTCTGCTCCCAGGTGCGGACGTCCTCCCTGGTGGATGGACTGCACCGTTTCTAATACGCTGTGCGGAAATGGCCAAAATTAGCACAAATATAGGGTGAATCCACACTAAACAATTTAGCAGTCTGACAGCATTTTTGTCAGTCATGGTTATATCCTATAGCAACCTGGGGTTTATAGTTTGGTGAGGTTCTTGGAGTACTCTACTCACTTCCCCTAAACTGCAGTATGCTTGTTCTCTGGCAGTGGATTCTGAGTACCTAACAAAATTGTGAATGCCAGGATTCCCATGGATGGAGCCATGGCAGTTATAGCAGTATCAACATTTGTAGTTGTGCATACTCTCATAGTTTCATTATCCACTAGGACCTACAAAAAATTTCAGGAGTATGCAAACAGGAGTAACAAAGTGCCTAGGGCCTACCAAAACCTTAATGCAGCCCTGGGGTAAGGAGCTCTAGAAGAGGGCTCCATAAGGAGCCTAGGGGTATAAAAAGGGCATTCATTGGGGGCTGCCTGATTCTCCCCCTGGCGTAAACTCATCACTTACATCTATGGTGCCCACAGGAGAGAGATTAGCCTGTGTCACACACCTCAGGTTGTGAGATTCATGGGGAAAGTAATTCAGGAAGGTTGCCCTCAGACCCAGAAAAGTGCGGCCAATCTTTTTTTCTTTATTATGTTTATATGTGGAGGGAAAGAGCCAGGGATGAATAAAAGGGAGGCAAAATGAAGGCACTGCCCCTCTCAAATAAGAACTCTGCCCCTCCTGAAATTTTCCTTTAGTCCCCAAATTTCTAGCATTGTAGCAACTTAAAAGTTCACTTGAGGATTTGGAAAGACAGTTTTAGCATCTGAAGAAAAGGGGCAGGCAAAGGGACCAAGAGAATTCAAATGCAGCAGATGTAAGAGAGCTAGACAGGAATGATTTTCAATGTCTCGCTGCAAATTTCATGGGGAAGGCAGAATTCTTATCTGGTGAATAAAGTCCTCCTATTGCCCTCCTGAGGCACACCCCAGAAAAAGACCACACACAATCTTCTGCACAGGGCAGGAGTGGGCAAAGGGGGCAGCTCTCCAGATGTTGCCAAACTGACTGCAAATCCCAGAAACACTAGCCAGCAGAACCAAAGGGGAGGGATGGTGGGAGCTGCAATCAAACAACTTCTGAAGGGCTCTACTTTGTCCATCCAGTTTAAGAGCCAGTCAGGCTCACCCTGTGTCAATAAAAGCAGAATCACATAGACAGTGCCTTTGTTACCACAGTATCCAGTGCAGGTGCAATAGGTGTTGCAGGTTACCAATATGTTTAATGTCAATAAAGTTGTGGCTTTGACTAACTCACTAACAAGTGGTTTTTCTCTTTACTCCAGAGTGTGAATGCAAACATCCTCCTGTCACCACATGTAAAGAGGCAAAATCTCTTCTTAGCAAAGTCAGGGCCATGAGGCCCCAAACAGCCCTAACCAGCAGTTTGTGAACTTGTGAAATCAGCTTCTGCTACAGGCCAGAAACATCTGTTGGAAGCCTTGTGTCACTCATAATTCACAAGTTTCATACTGCATTTACTGACATTCACAGCCTATTTGCGATCTCTGCTCCCCAACCCGTAAAATCAAAGGACCGCAATCAGTGAAATGCCATTTCAGTTGCATGCCTGTCAGAAGAGACATTTCTGTGGGCCCAAAGCATGACCATTAACAGACATGTCGCCTAAGCAGCTTAATGCAGGAGACACAAGAGTGTGTGCTGGAATCAGCTTCTTTATATCTAATCCTTTAGTGACACAGAGGCCTAGCTCCTGCCATTGAAATTCCCGATTCACACCCAGTCACATGACGTGAGCACCATGGCACTCTTCTCTAAGAACCACAGCAGCAAATAGAGACAGTAGTAATCATTAACTGTGTTAAATCAGTTACATTATGGAGTAGGTTGGAAATTTGCTAACAAGAGTGGCAACTTAATTCCATTTATTTTTTAATTGATTTAAGTTGGACTGTGAGTATACTTTTTCCCCAAATTAAATAAGCTATAGGGCTAAAGAACCAACAATTTTTACAGTACCCAGTTTGTTCTTTGCTCAAACAATAGTTCTCTTGGATTTTTGCAAAACTGCCTCTCTCTTTCTGTAAGAAAAATCCTTGTCAAGTAAGGAATCCAGTCTGTTTTTTCATCTGAACTTTAGTTCAAACCCAAATATCAGTTCAGCACTTTGGATAGCTCTGGATTTACTCCCTTACTGACATGATAATCGTTGGCTGCTACTGTCCTTCAAGGCTGTCAAATTACAAGTCTTAGATCAAAAAACTAAATCACTTGCTCAAGAATAGTTCCATTGGAATTAATCAGATGAAGGGCTTTTGAGCCCAGCATGTTCAGTAACTGATTCTCCACCTTCTTCATCCAAAAGGATAGGTTGGTAGGTATGTATGACGGGATCTTCTTCGTAGCAGCATCTCAGCTGTGGAACTCCCTCCCAGAGGAAGTCAGTCTGGCCCCATTCCTTTTTAATTTCCAGCTGGTAGCAAAGACTGTGTTTTTCACATAGCCTTCAGTCTGCTCTGCTCTGGCTGTTTTATCTGTCCACTTTTAGGTTATTTATAGAGGGTGTTTTTAGTCTAAGTCTTTTTTTAAAAAGTTTTTTATACATGAACTTAATGTCCTAATTGATTTTATCCGTTGCATTGCGGACCCAGGTGGACTGAGGAGTGTTGCATAAATGCTATGATTAACTTGCATATATACATATAACTGAAACCAGCCGCCCCCCTTTTTTTGTATCTATAAAATCTGGAGGGCTTGAGAAAGTTATAGAAAGATCTGAAATCCATGTGAAATACAGACCAACAAAAGAAAACAGATTATTAAGGATACAAGTTCCTCTGCTATAAAAAACACTTTTTATCTCAAAGGCATATCTGCCCAAACATTCTTATTCATTAATAATCAGTTCTAACAATGAAAGAATGTATTAAACTTGATTTATTTGATGTAAAATAAAAATGTATTGAAGTGTTACATTGTGACTTGCAAGATCAAAATTCAAGCCCTCACAGAGCCATGAAACTCACTGGGTGACCTTGAGGTGGTCATTGTCTCTGAACTTGATCTACCTCACAGGGCTGTTGTGAGGATCAAGGAGGAGAGCTGCTTAAATCACTGGTGAAAAGGTGGGTTATAAATGTAAATAATAAATAAGCAAATAGGTATTTTTCTGCAAGTATTTTTCTACTCTGAAACAACTTAAGGAGGATTTCTGTGTAGCAATCACTGCAAATAGAGCTCACTCCACCAGATGGAGATTCAAAATGCTATAGACCTAGTGAAATAATCATGCATACATATATTCCTAACTATACATTTTACCATCAGATATCTTAATACATGCAAATAGCTATGTGGAATCTATATTTATTTCAGTTTATGATTTGAGTACGACAGTACTACTATCTCCTCACGGGACTACTACTCTATTAGTGTGAGCCAGTGTGATGTAGAGGTTTGATCATTAGACTACAACTCTGGAGACCAGGGTTTGGCCATGAAAACCCCCTGGGGTGACCTTGGGTGCATCACACACTCTCAGCCCCAGAAAATCCCATAATAGGTTCACTTTAGGGTAGCCACAAAGCAGCAACAACTTGAAGGCATGCAACAACAATGCTATTAGTAGAATAGAATGCTAGCTCCAGATTTCTTTGTATCTCACTTCTCTATCAGTTTGGCATGGATAATGACATTAACACCTAGAATTGTGGCCAAGATCAAAAGAGTCCTGGCATGACAGTAAACTTTTCCATGTATACCTCACATTCCCTCCTTAGATTTCCTTTTTGAACCCTCTACCCGACGACAGTCCCCAGAGCTCCCTGCTTTTATGGAAGAACTTGTCAGGCACCTTATTGATGTCTATGCACAGACAAGAAAATGGTAAAAGTATTTCTTTGTGAACCTGTTTGTGCTATTTGCAGTAACATTTTTATATTAAGTCAATAGTTTTGGCTGTATTGTGTCTACTGGGCCTAAGTAGATATTTTTCATACACTTGAGAGCAGACGGTTGAATAGATCTTTGCAGGATTTGGCAAGCAATAAAGCCAGTGACCTCAGTCTTAGTCAAGAAAGCCATAGCCCTCAATTTGCAAGGATAAGAAGGACGGTTGATAACAGGGTGACAGAGAAACTTCTCATTCACAGAGTCACCATAAGTCAAAATTGACTTGCTGGAAGTTAACGACAACGACAAAAGCAGTGACCTAACTGCTGGTGCAGTTAGACTGACTGAGAAGTCCCAGATTTTGCTCCAGTGCTTTCTGATTTTATACTGGGTAAAAATAAATTGACCTGGGATTGGGATAAATAGTCTCTGATTGTACTGGGAGCTGAGAGAAAATATTATTGAATAAGCAAAATGTGTATGGATCTCCAAAATAAAACTGGAAAGAACAGGAACAAAATCTGGGACTTTCTGGTCTTTTAAATCAGTCTGGATTTACCCTTAATCACTGCTCGTACTGGACTGTTGTACTTGAGAAATGTAACCTTTATGTGGCTTTTAAGACATAATTATAGGAAATACATAGAAGCAAGTCGAGATTAATGGCAAAAGGATATCATATGGAGAGCGGGATTGGACACAGATGAAGCAGGAGTAGAGATAATAAGTGACAGTGCCTAACAGTGCAATTTAATCCCCAGATACGTCATGCAGGACAAAATGAGCTCACATGCCAACACATGTTGTATAACTGGAGAGTCCTGTGTATAGATTCATGCTAATATAGCCATATATTTATGCTGAGATCACACTGAAAGCAGCCATTGTAAAAATCCATTCTCTTTCATTCTGTTTTCTTAATATTGTACAGGGCTATTAAACATATATTGGAAAACAGAGAAAAGAAAACAAAAGCCTATCAAGTAAATAAGAATTAAAACAAAAAAGGAACAGAGGATTCAAACTAGAGCTGGTGTTATCAGGAAGAAGTTTCAAACATGATGAAACATCATGCAGTGCAAGTGCCAAGTTTTTTTTCTTTTTAAAACCTGTTTTCAGTGATGATTCCCAGCAGGTTGCTGTACTCTGCTGGTGTTCTCTGCAAATCATCTGGACAGCTGAGACCGTGAAATTGATCCAGACGGTGACCCTTGAGAAAACCTTGGTGCCCTTAATGGCCATATGTGCAGACCACGTCAAATCTTGTCCTTGTTTTGCTACTGTGGAATGAGAAAAATGCCCCTGTCCGATGGGGTGGACATGAGGTTTTCAGGTGTTCCTAAGACATGAAAGCGAGAGGAAATAGTTCTACTTTCAGCTGCTTCATCAAGATTTTTTTTTTAATTTTGATATCATAATGCAGCAGGCAACAAACAAAGAGAGCAAAACAAAAACAACAACAAAAGATCAAAGTATCCTCCACAAAAATCAAGATAGGACTTTAGAGGAAACCACCACAAATTCTGTTAGTAATCTGTAAACTCATCCAGAATCCACTTCTTTCAGGTGTCTGAATAATACAACACAGGTGTCTTTGGGTGCTAACAGTAGGTCTTCCAGTGGCAAAGTGGGTGCAAAGTTAAACCACATGTACTACTTAAAAAATAAGTGAGGTGTGATTTAGCAAGTCTTTTGTCTCCCCCGCCCCACAGTTTAAAGGGAAAGTATACTGTTGGACTGTATTGTGTGGCTGTGTGATCTGCAGTTAACCCTCGGCCACATAGATTCCTTTGTAGAAATCTAGTGGGGCAAAAGGTTATGTGGAGCTCATTACTACAGACAGCTTTTAAATCAAAATGATAATATGGCCATTCCACATGGCAATGTGTTCTACTAATAGCTCAGATTGAATATGTAAGATGTGTAAGCAAGCTCACTACTACTACTTCTCTTCCTCTATCACCGCAACCACCTCCTTTATTTATACCCTGCCTTTCCCCAAAATTGAGACGCAAGGAAACTTAAGACACGTCCTGCTTATTTTATTTATTTAAAGTATTCCTGCATCACCTCCCTGCGCACAAGGGCTCTCGAGGTGATGAACAAATAAAAACCAATTAAAACTATATGGAGATAAAAGCATTTTTTAAAAAGGCATTAAAATACTCTTTAAAACCTCCTAAAAGCTGTCTAATCCAGTTATAACACTTAAAACAGCAGTTTTGAACATTGAATGTCATGTGGAACAGCACTGTTTTGACTTTCTTCTGGAAGCTTAAATGAGATGAGACCAGCCCAACTTCCTTGGGCAGGGAGTTCCACAGTTGAGGAGTTGCTACAGAGAAAGCCCCGTTACGTGTACTCACCAACCTAACTTCATAAGGTGTTGGGACACACATCAGGGCCTCCTCTGAGTATCTCAAATTTCTGGCAGGCTTACATGGGAGGAGGCAGTCTTTCAGACATCCTGGCCCCAAGTCATTCAGGACTTTGTAGGCCAACATGAGCACCTTGAATTGAGCTCAGAAACAAATTGGAAGCCTGGGGAGTCCTTGCAAGACTGGTGGTAAATGGTTTCAAAAATAGACACTTGACATCAATTGGGCCACTGCATTTTACATTAGTTTCTGAACATTTTTCAAGGACAGCCCCATGTAACAGCATTGCAGTAGTCTAATCAGGAGTTAACTAAGGCATGAACCACTGTGGCCAGATCTTCCTTTCCCATGAAAGGGCACAGCTGGTGCACCTACTAAAACTGGGCAAAGGCAATCACAGCAACTTGGCTTTCCAGAAGCAGTGCTGAATCCAAAAGCCGACCAAAGCTACAAATATGATCTTGCAGAGGGAGTGCAACTTCATACAGAACAGGTTGAACAACCAACAGAACAACCTGGTTGGTTTTCTTGCTGACTAACAGCATTTTTGTGTTTGGATTAAGCCTCAGTCTGTTTACCCACATCCAGTCCTACATTGCATCTAGACAACAATACCACAGC
Source organism: Cyclura pinguis (assembly GCA_030412105.1). Lineage (NCBI taxonomy): Eukaryota > Metazoa > Chordata > Lepidosauria > Squamata > Iguanidae > Cyclura > Cyclura pinguis. The sequence continues at coordinate 249,613,554 of CM059599.1, read as the reverse complement.
CTCCTTGGCATCAGTTGTGAAAGAGAGTGAGATCTGGCGGCATCAGCATACTGATGACACCAGGCCCCAAAACTCTGGAAGATGTGTCCCAGTGACTTGATGTAGATGTTAAAAGGCATAGGGGACAATATTGTGGAATTTTTGAAAACGTAAAGTGCACAATCGATTCATGAAAGTTTTGTTGAATCAGTTGAACTTACAGAGTCAGGAACCAGGACAGTGCCATGGAGAAAGAATCATTTGAAGCAAACACATCATGTAGTTATGCTTTCTTTTGTTGAAAAAGAAAAAGGTTAGCTGCCAGAAATTGCTTCCCAACTTACCTAAGTGAGAGATGGAGAGATACCACGGTGTAGTGGTTTGAATAATGGACTATGACCCTGGAAAGCAGGGTTTGATTCCCTGCTCAGCCATGGAAACCCACTGGGTAACCTTGAGCACGTCACACATTCTCAGCCCCAGAAAACCCCATGACAGTTTTGCCTTAGAGTAGCCATAAGTCAGATATAACTTGAAGGCACACAACAGCAACAAAGGGAGAGATGAAAGAGGCAGTGAAGGCTGAAATTCAGAGTACACCTACTTAGCAGTACTAAGTCACACATAAATTGATGTAAGTATAAGTAATTATAACTAGGGATGCAACATAGTCCAAGGATATCACTATAGGACTGGAAGGAATGAGGGCAGTCCTCCCAAAATAAATATTCTGCACCTTTCCTTTGGTCTGGTCCCAAATTCTAAGCATTGCGGTCATTGAAAACTTCAGCTGTGCATTTAGAAATACAGTTTAGGCACCCAAAGAGAAGGAGGAAGTAAAGTGACCTAGGAATATGAACACCCAGGCCTTTAAAAAGGCCAGAAGTGGCATGGAGAATAAGGCCCTTTCCACACGTGGGGTGTGAATCGGGCAGAAACGGGACTCACCGGATTTCTTCTCCGTCTGATCGAGTCCGTCGGGACGAGGAGCAGTGTGAGCTCGTCTCTCCGCACTGCTCCGGCGTCCAAAATGGCAGCTTCCGGTTGGTGGAGGCTCTCCACCAACCGGAGAAGCTCGTCAGCCTAAAGCCCACCCCCGGCAGATCTGCAGGCACGCACTAGTGCACGCCTGCAAATCTGCACTGGAGTGCGGCGATGGAGCGACACGGAGTTGGGTGCTCTGTGCCTTTGAAAAACCTCTTAAAAGAGGTTTTTAAAAAGCACGCTGTGCGACCAGTTCCGGTCGCTCCGGGGCGGACTGAGGTGCGGAACTACGAAAAGTAGTCCGACCCAGTCCACTCCACGGTGCAGAAGACCTCCGTTGGAGGTCGCTCTGCGCCGTTTTAATAGCCCGGTGTGGAAATGGCCTAAAGGGAGTCAGTGCTTCTTTGAGGTTCTCCCAAAACAGACTAAGCTCTCACCTTTCACTATTCTATTCAGAGAAGGGGATAGTTCCCTTTTTCCCCCCTGTAAGAGTTAAGGTACAATACTTACAATAAGCTGTGGATAAATCAACCCATTTTTTGGGGGGGGGGGGTCAATTTTTTGTCTAAATTTCCAGACGTGTGTGTGTGTGTGTGTGTGTGTGAGTATATACAGTAAGCAATCAGTTTACTTAAAGACATTTCTTACAACCCGGTCTGTCTATGAAAAACCATCACAGGGAAGATATCTTGCTAGGCAGCTCCCTCTCCCTTCTTCTGGTGGTTCACCTTTAAACCAGATTTTGGCCATTTCTGCACTACACTGTTATAGTGCTCTCGTTCCGCTTTCAAAATCCTGTGGAATCCTCGGGTTTACAGTTGAGGGAGGGGCATTTAGACTTCTCAGCCAGAGAGCTCTTGGGCCATAATAAACTACAAACCCCAGAATTCCACAGGATGTGGAAAGTGGAATAATTGCACTGTAACAGTGTAGTGTGGAAATCACCTTTGGTTGGCCAGCCTTTCAAAGACAGGCCTTCTTCAAAGAGAAGGCAGAAGGCCCCCGAGACTTCTGTAAAGCAGGATGCCTAATCACCCAAGTAAACAGGCCATTTATTAAGACTCTTCTGGATTGCATTTCCATCTAACATGCTGAGGCAAAGCTGCCATAATAGGCAGGTTGTAGTCAGGTAGCTCAGTTGTTAAAAGGCCAGAAGCAGGGACTCATACTTTTTTTAAATGTTGTTCTTGCATAAAGATCACATTACTTTATCTCTCTCTCTCTCCCTCCCACAAATGCCACTGATTGTGAAAGAAAGTTCCCTGAGGTTCTGTAATAATTTAAACCATAAATTCATTTGTCATAAACTTATGTCGTACAAGGTTTCTTAGGAACAATATTAAATTGTGATTCATTGTTTTGAAACACAAGCAAATGTATGTATAACTACCTGAAATGAAGCAGTTTTGGCAAATTAGGGACAAATGTTACATGTCCTTACAGTGGTTAAATAATCAATCTTGGTAGAATTTACCAGAGTACAAAAGAATTGCAATGCCGTGAGCCAGATTTTTCTGTGCGCATGTTAGCGTTTCCATCCTCACACACCATGCATTTGTGACTGAAACAGATATAGCAGACATTACGTAATTAGAAAGAGACAAACTGCATTCAGGTCAGATGTGTCTGAGGGTAGGTCATCTTTCTTCCTTCCCATGGTAAGGATCCAGACCAAATTTAAGTCAGGACTGCAGCAACCTCAGATTCTAGGAATTAAATCTCAGGGGAGGATAACAGGAGAAGAAGTCTGTGGAGAAAGCAAGGTCTGTTGACTCAGATAAGTTGGTTGTGGGCCTTTGTTCAGGTATGTTCATGTTTTTAAATATTCTGAGCTGGGCTGACTCTACTTAAGGCAATAAACAGAGTGAAGTTCCGATCTTAGAAGGCAGATTTTGGACATCCATAGGTGGAACTACAGCTTATACTGAGGAATGCTGCACAGTCTCCAGTGCAGTAGTACTAAATTATGACAGTCTTTATAGTAGTTCTCTGCCCAAATTTGCAGCCAGATGAATTGATCCATATCAGAAAACCATTTTTTGTGGTTTTCAACCCTGTAGGAGCAGGTCTTTTATAAAGCCAATGGGTCTTAATTGCTTGTTCAAAACCAACCCACCTGTAAATATTTTGCATCACAACATGGATTATAATAATATTATTTCTGGAGAACCCATGCTGCCTATGCAATTTACTGTGAGGATTGCAGCCAATCTCAGAGGGAAGAGAAAAATCCCAGTGGTCCAGGTCTAGGAACACTGACTCCACTGTTCCACTTTCAATTCTGACATATGATACATGTCTCTTGCAGGTATTGCTTCCCTTTTTCCACCTAATTTTTTTTGCAAAGAGTAGATCCCACAGTTCTGCCCAAAATTTGTCTGGTAGAAGAATGTGGCTAACCTATCTAACACAGACTGTGTTCAGATTTATGCATGATTCATAATATCTAATGACCCTTAATAGAGCATGGTGAAGGGTATCTGTTAAAACATATTGCATCTGAGTTGGATGATATATTTCTATATGCAGAATAAGTAGGTGGTTATCCTGCAGTGGCTAGTTTATTATATAGACGAGTCATCACTTGATGCGACAAGTGATCATACAAGTGGTGATATGAAACACTGATGTAACTTTTCTATTATGCATCCAGGCATAAATGCGAGTTTATAAATAAAAGTAGAGTAGAAATATTTAAATAAATATGCATTTTAGCTTCATTTCCTCACTTTCATTATATTGCAATGTCATGGAAATGCATATATAATAGCAATACAGCCCATTATGTAGATTCACATCATTTCAGGTGGTAAAACGAGTTCTTGTCTTGTTTGCAATACACTTACAGGCAAGGGAGGGTCTACAGTATATTTTGGCAGTTCATACACAGGACTTATCCTCCAGCTGGCCTCTGTACTGACAACACTCCAGTTTTTTTTAAATGTACCCATCAATAACTCATTGCTTAAAAGGGCGGTGGGAACAACTGAATTTATTGCAGGCAAAGGATCTTATCAGATTCTGCTTTCCTGAAATGCTCTTCTGTTTTCCTTTTCTAGATCTTTCAGAAATTTCCCACTGCAGAAGCTTTCCTCCATGAAGCAGAACAATACAGATCATCTTAGGGTGAGGGAGCTGAACTCTGAAAGTCAAACAGCTGTGCCAGTTTTAGCATATTCCAAAACATATTCATCTGGTTGCAGTAGAGGCAATTCAATGTCCTTTGACAATTTAAGTAATTTTCAGTGCAACTATGCATTGCTTTCTCCTGGGTCGTTTGAGGCACAGCTAATCAAGAGTTCAGTGCAGAGAAAAGCAGTCCCTGGCCTCCTGAGCTGTGAAGCACTTTCCCAATGAAAGACTCTCTGAAGTGAATGAACCTATTTTGACAGCAGTGGTAGGGTTGGAGACTTCAATTTGACAACAATCAAATGGAAATAGTTTTTCAGTAGGGTCAGACCTTTCCATTGGATGACCATATCCTCAGTTCATCATGAACAGGACCCTAGAATGAAAGTACTCTTTCTGACAGGATAGATCACAAACAAACTGCACCCATTTTATGTCAGGACATTGGTAAGCCCTAAGGTGTGCTGAGCCAAGAAGTCACAGCCAAGTTGGCACCTTTATGAGGTTTCCACCTGTTTGCAAAATCAGGAATTGCTTGGTGGCTGTTAAACCAACTTACAATGTCTATATCTGTCGGTCGGTCGGTCGGTCTGTCTGTCTGTCTGTCTGTCTGTCTGTCTGTCTGTCTGTCTGTCTGTCTGTCTATCTATCTATCTATCTATCTATCTATCTATCTATCTATCTATCTATCTATCTACATACCTATGTTACTCAAATTTGGTTGTTGCAGCTGTACTCCTTATGTCTGTATTAAAAGTGGATGGCAAGATGGCAGATGGGCATGAAAGGAAATAATTATCAGCTATCTGCATAAAATCTGCAACAAATTACCTGTTAAATCCTAACTATCCAAACAGGATGACACTTACTTTTATAGGTTCATGGCTTTCTTTCTTTAAAGTTTGCTAAGAAAAGAGTAAAGTAATTACAGCTCTATCTTTTGATTGATTAGACATGACATATATGTTAATATGAAAGCAACTTCTGTCCTTTGTTGTCCAAGATTCTGGCTTAAAGCAATTTTGAAGATAACAGATACAATTTTATCAATGCCGCTATTCTTCACTTAGACGCCAAGAAGGCAATTTCTTTTCCTCTAGCAAAGAAGGTATAGTCTATCCTTTGCGTTTTAAGTTCTGGGTACAGAAGTCAGATGATATTACAACCACAAATCCCTTATTTCTTTATACCATTATGTATCTGGAAACATATGTACCACCAGTGGGAGGAATATATCTCCTATACACGCTCTTTCACAGTTCACAGGGGCAACTGGAATGTGTAATGGCAAACAGAATGTTGGACCAAGGGGTAGGAAAAAAATACCACTTCTAAGCTGCATTGAGCAGCACCCTGCCTCTGTGGATCTTTCCCTCCTGACTTCAGAAGGAATAGATTATGATCCCTATTAGGTATGGATGATAAATGTGTGCCAAACCCAGATGTTATTATGCTGGGGCTGGAAACTGTTGTAGATAACACTCAAGACTAGGAGAATAAAATTCTGTTGAGACCCCCAATATTTTGCTGTGTTTCTACATAGAAAATCTTTCTGTGTCAGCACTCCAAAGACAGTGTTTTATGCCTGCATTTCCCTAAGGTGCTAGTTTGGTAAATGCAAGGTGTTTTCTACAGTGGGGGACCACTTGCAACATTATGGCTCGCCAATGGTACCTGGGTGGTTTTCCTGTCAATGGAGCAGTAAATCAGCTCTGGGTTTTAGTCCAGATTTTTGAGGAGTTATCTACAGCACTAAACCCTATCTGCAAAATAAATTTAGCACCTTAGATAGGTCCTTCAAACTTCAGACTAAAGTCCAGAGCAGATTCATACAACACCTCAGCATTGAAGTCATCAGCCGCCCCCAGTTAGTCATGATTTCTCATCTATATGGAAAGTTCTGACCATTTACTAAACAAGTACACCAGGGACAGAATGTTCTAAAATGTTGCTTTTTTTTCTGGTCACGTATTTTATGTAGGGAGATTGATGCGTGGGAAACGGACTAGCAATGGAAAAGACATTGGCTTTAACTGAGATGTTTTACAAATTGATTCAATTTGTGGCCATTCATTGGTAAATGAAAACAAGCATACATATTTCAGTTTGTCATCAGGAAGAAACTCCCAGCAACAGATTTTTTTTTTTCAAATTATATGCATGTAAACAAATACAGCTTAAAAATTGTACATTTGAAGAAGGTGCATAAACATGGTTTAGTTAACACAGCAGGAAAAACTACGTAAATATGTATAAACTAAGAAAAGCGTGTACCAAAATGCATGAATTCCCCTGCAGGAAGGCCCTGTTGCATGTCTTGACACCTTGTGAAGTTGGATTGGTATGTAGCAGCACCCCAACTGTGGAACTCCCTTGTTAGGTTGGCACCTTCTTTTTTAAAGGTGGGCCTTTAATATCTGCAACTGCTTGGTTTTGACTGCATTAAAATTGTATTTTAGGATTGGCTGGAATCCTGTTGGAGGGTTACGTATGCATAAGCACCATAGTTACAGTGCTATGCAGTGACTCCCATCTCGTTTCCCCAATCACCACTTAGCAGGAAGCAGCCACTGCAATTGATCTATTCCTCTGTCAATTGGGAAGCAGCTGACTGATGTCCCCACCCTTTCTCATGAGAGATCTCCATTCTGACAGGCAGAAGCAGGCAGGCATAGGGGTGAGTGGAACCATCAGCCAACTGTTGTTTCCAGACCCCCTTCAGTCACAAAGGCTGCTGCGCAGGTAAGAGGGGATTGGGAGACTTTCACAGTCCCTATGTATCCCCTAAATTAGGGGCTATGTAGGGATCATGAATATGAAACAGTTGCAAGTGTGTAACTCTAGGACACACGTTTGTAACTGTGCAACAGAGCTGGGGCAGTTTTAAAAGTTTTTAAAGACCATTTTAACGTGTTTTTAAAATGTTTCTCCTTTGTATTGCTTTATCTGTTTTTATTTGTAAATCTCCTTGGGAACCCTTGTGGGCTGGAAGGCAATATAGGAATATCTTAAATAAGGAAATAAGTAAGTGAGTAAGTGGAGAAATTGTACTCTGATAGGTAATGTGGGTGGGATTTGGAGAAACGAGAAGAAGGAGAGGCAGATTTTTACATTCTTAAGTTGAATTTTCTAAAGTGGATCATCCACACATTTGTTATGATTTTACTTTTATACTTCGTTGGGTGTAACTAGCGGTACAGCTCATGGAAGTGAACAAAGAAGAGCCAGAATGTGATGCTGTACTTCCACTCTAACCCACTGTTCCATCAGAAACGGCAACCCTCACTCACTCTTTCATCTTCCCTACTCAATGTACATCCTGAAAACCTGCTCTGGAAAGTTGGAGAGAACACTCTGGAACAGAGTTCTTTCACCTGAACAGAGGGCTGCAGCCAGAGAGAGATGAGAAAGAAATTTACAGTGCTGATGGGCACTGGATACTGAAACACACCAATGGATCTTGGCTGAGGTCTGGTGCTGTACATATGAACAGCTGTGAAAACATACGTGTACTTCTCCTATGTGATAAAGTTGTGCATGAGCAGAGGGTGAGGGTGCTTTTAGCATTTACAGAGTCAAAATGCGTTGACTACTTATTCAAACAAAAACATGGAGGAAGTGGTGGGAGAACATTGGAGGGCCGAAAACCAAAGATGTCATTGCCTGGACCCCTGCCCTTTAAATTCCATGGAAGTGTCAGAGCAACTAGATAATAAAAAGCCCCATCTAGAAACTTCTAGATAAGCCAGAGATGACTTTGGAACCACTAATGGGATAGCCTAGATTGCTGCAAGACTGCATGAGAAGTCGGGGGGAAAAACATTTCTTTGGTTCATCCATCAAGTATAAGATGCTGATTTAGCCAGTTTAGAGGATCAACGGGCCTTTATTCTTAGGCCATTTCTGCACTAGACTTGTATAAGGCGATGATTCCACTTTTAACATTCTATGGAATCCTGGGGTTTGCAGTTTTGGGAGGGGCCATGCAGTCCCGCCCGAAACTGCAAACCCCAGGATTCCATAGGATGTTGAAAGTGGAATCATCGCGCTGTTAAGAGTCTAGTGCGGAAATGGGCTTAATTTTCTCTAATCTTAGAAACTGATCTCTGAGTTCTGCCAAACTCTACTAGAGAGGCTAAAGTTGTGCAAAAGCAGTGCTGTGCAAAACAGCGACTCTAAGGAAAGCATCCCTAAGCATTAAATCTGTTTTCTGTTCGGTGGCATTCCCTTCCACAAAGATCACTGGATTTTTCTGAGTCTTCCAACAATGATGGTTTTCGAACTGTTAGGGAACTTTCCTCAAGAATATGCAAACAAAGGGGTTTCAACAATGACTTATCGGCATTGCCTCATTGGTGTTTAGGAAAATGCTGTATGATGTTTAATTAGTGCTTCAGTAGTAGCCCACGGTGATGCGTGGGGGTTTCTAGGTCAGCAGAATCCAGTTAACACATTAATATGAACATTAAAGGAATTATTCAGGATGCTGAAGTTGTGTCTGTGTGTAGGGGTAGAGTTCCGCCCCTTGGATAAAGTGGGTGCTTGATATTTGCTAGGGTTTGGTTCCAAGACCCTTGTGGGGTTGCCAAAATTCATAAGATGTTCAAATCCCATTATGTATAATTGTGTAATAAAATGGTGTCCCTTATATCAAATGGCAAAATCAAAGTCTGCCTTTTGGAACTTTTTTTAAAAAAAATATTTTCAAGCTATGCTTGGTTGAATCCATGGATGCAGAATCTGTGGCTATGGCCCTCCAGCGCCACAAGAGCTGACTCTAGTGCCCTTGAAATTCAAATTAAAACTTTGGGAATGTATTCACACACCCACTGACATAGATGCCACCAGCTGCTACTGGTAGCCCAGTCAAAGTCATGAAGTATTCCCTGTATCAAACAGATTGGACCCAGAAATCCTGCAAATTTAATTCATGAGACTTTCCCACTGGAAGAATGTGGGTGAATCAAACAATTTTTCCCTGATGCCTTCTTTTCTTTGAAGCTGCTGAAAAGTACCTCCAAGTGTTGCATGACCCCCTGTAATACCAGGGAAAGTGGTGTCTGGCTCTTACCTTCCTTCAGAGGAAAGCTCTGCTGCAGCTCAGCCTCTCCAAAAAAAAGAGATAGGGTTATTCTGGATGCAGCACATTTTCCTGGGGCCTTCTTTCTCATAATCATTAGACTTTGTTATGATGAAATATATGAAATTTGTTAAGGTGGACTTTGCTGGGGAAATGTGATGAATGAAATGTGATGAATGTATTTTTTGGGGGAAACCTAGTGGATGAGTTTGGTTTCATGCTTTGGATCTGATCCCATATTCAAGAGTCTCACACTAGTTCAGCTAGTGACTCAGGATTTTTAAAAATTAATTTCTGGGAGGCAATTTTCCTTTGTCCCATTGTTCCCCGAAAATGTGGGTGACTCAGGACCCACCCACAATGCCGGTGCCTCCATGAAACAGTGGGGAATATTAAGTCAAAGAGGAGGTCTGTGTGTGAGGACGTAACCTTATAAGATCTTTTACACCTGTGTCTACCAGTACTAGTGCAGGGGAAAACCAGCCTGAGAGTCAAAAGTAAACTTCTTTGTTTTATTGGGGAAATTAACAATTGTACACAAACAAAATCCAAGCAGTCCCACAATCACATAAGGCTAACTGAAGGAAAAGGGAGGAAAAGTTTGGATAGTGAGAGTTCAGGGTGAAGTGGGTTATATTTACCAGTCCGGAGGGAAGCGAAGAAGTGGCCATGGCTTAGACTAGAAGTCCAAGGGTAGTACAAATTGGGAATCAGAGCAGCAGCGTGACAGCTGGTATGCCAAAAATACTACAAGTTGGGTAGTCCAGGGTTGGGATTTAAGTACCCTATTTCTGCCTGGAGGGCAAAGGTGGGCAGCACAAACAATGAGATCCAGAATGGATTAATGGTCTTAGCATTAGGTGACAGATGGGTATCACTATAGCTCCTTGATTGCTGGTCATGAAAGGGAATAAAGGAAGACTTTGCTCGGAAATGAGAAGAGGGTTGAACTTAGTTTTGTTAGCTTAGTTAGTTTAGTTTTGGATTCCATTGTCTCTGGAAGGTGAATAATTGACAGACATTTGTAAGTCCATTGTTGCTGGAGTTCCCTGAAGATTTCCTAACTATGACCTGGCCATGCCTTGAGGTCCTGCCTGACTTAATTTTCACATGTGTTTGGCCAGTCCTTCCTCTTAGCCAGCATGCCCATGAAGCTATAGCACTGTATAATTTATATTTATGCCAGTTAATATTTTGCCAATTAAACTTTATCAAAGCATAGGGGTGTATGGCCTAGTAACACCGTTACTAATGTGAGCCATGTAGATTACCACACTCAACTGCTTCAAGAATTAGGCAGCAATTTATTCTCATTTTAGGGGTTGAGGTAGGCAGAAAGGAGTACAATGTGCTGGAAGATGTGTAAGTTGCTTCCTTAGGGTGAACGGAGCATGGGAAAAGAATGCCACTGCCCAGGCATGACTCAAAAGTCAAAGAAAAGGCAGAAAATTAGGGAACTAGGATATGTATATGAAACATACAGGCATGGCAAGGATGTGACTGTTGGCCAGACAAAGACTGAAGTGGCAACAAGGCAGGTAAATTCAATGGGCTACTCAGGGTATGATAGAAGCTGAATAGATAATACCACAGTGAAATCTGTCTTCCCATTAAGTGGCATGCCCCATGTAGATGTCATCAAGAACCCTGGTTGTGCCCGACAGCCACACTTTTTCATCAGAATCAAGGCAGTCTACAAAGTAATCTGTACATATGCTATGTGATTTAATGTATACTGGCTCCTACCTGGTGGCAGGGAGATAGTAGAGACAGCCAAACAACTATTGTGTAGTTTTACTACTACTACTACTACTACTACTACTACTACTACTACTACTGTGGAACTTCTATGGAAATGTTCCACCTGGTGTTTTTATGCTTCTAAGAATACACATCTCAAGTTTCCAAGAGATTACATACCCTACACCAATAGTATAAGGGCCATCTGAGCTTCTCTCACAGTACTTGTGCTTGAGGCAAACTTCTATGATAAAAATATGTAAGAGAAATCAAAGGTACAGTTCAGCTAATCTAGGTTTCATTATATCAGCATTATAGATCTATTTCAGTACATACCAATATAAATCTTAAGCATAAAAAATCTTTTAAGTTTGCTGGACAATTCGAGCAAAAGGAATCATAGTACCTTCGTTTGACCTTTCCAAACCCTCTAAATAATTCTGTTTTACTGTTATTACACTGAGATTTATAGGCTGTAGTCAAATACTGTCGCAGTCACCTCTTGGGTAAATGATAGCTATTCAGTTTCCTAAGTTCTTTGTGTTTCTTCTTACAGGACATTCCCCTCCCCATCTCCTTCTGAACTCACATTTCATGTCTGCCTTAGAATCTCCCAGCTTTTCTAAAGATTTATCCTGTGCTCCTGTGCTCCAAAATGGAGTATGTCATTCAAGCTCTGACCTTACTGGAGCTTGATAAAGATGTATTGCGACCTCCCTGGATCTGTTGAGAAAGCTTTCTAAATACTTCTTAAAATAGAGTCCCTCCTCCCACATTGCCACTATGCAGCCATGTCATACTTCAGACTTTCTAAATTCTTCTAGGCCAAATTTATCCTGGCAATCATGCCACTGATGCTTAGTGAGTCCACTAGGCATATTATGTGTCACCTTAGCTGTGAACATCTTTATTTTCCTGTCCAGTTCAGTTCTGTGGATAATTATTTCCTTATAGCATTTATACTCCCCCCACAAAATCTAGGCTTACTGCCTCTTTTGCTGCTGCTGGGACATTTCATATTGCTTCTTTCTGCTTCCCCTCCTCAGTTTCAGACAATTCAGCTGAAAGTTAAATTCACTTGAAATTACATGAAGGAAAGGTGTTCTTTTCTAAAGTTCATTGAGATATTTTAAAGAAGAGAAAATACAGGCTGACACTCCATTTATGACTCATAATGTAAGTCAGACTTACACCATTGTAACTCATTTTATTGGTTGTTGCAGAGGTCGGAGTCCACTACTGCAGACAAACATCCAGTTCTTTTGTTATGGCTGAACACAGGACAATGTCATCTTCAGAGACCTCTAATGGTCTCTGTGGATGCCTATCACCATGTATCCAACCTATAAGAAAATAGCTGAATGATGGTTTAGTTTTTCTCCTGCTCTCCAGCAACCAGGAAATGGCCAGGTTTAGGGACTGCAACTGAGAAAAGGTCGATTTGAGCCAAGGTTGGACAGGAGTCTATCAGAGCTGTTTCTTGTTTGCTACATCTCCCGTTGTAAGAACATGGCCACCCACCCACCCCCAACCTTTCCTGTTGTCTATTGCAGCCTTGAGACCTTGAGATGCCACCAGAGCCCAAAACATTATTGAATTAAATCTAACAGTGTTTTAGTATGTTTCTGCTAGTGCAATGGATGCCTCTGTTTTTGCTTCCTCCTGCAGACTTCCTTGGTGCCACCTCAGACTTCCTTGGTGCCACCTCAGAACCAGTTTTGATGCTACTCAAGAGGGCTGTAGGAAGAATGGAAAATCACCTCCTTTTAGGTTCTAATGGATGGACTTCTGTTAGGGGAACTCTTGTGTAAGCAGAACAGGATTTCCCCCCTTGTTCCCCCTGCAGCTCCCAAGGGCCCCCCAGGTCTTCTGTAGAAGATTCTCCAAATCTCTGGAGCAAATTTGGGGGTGGGTCTGGAGAAGGGAGGGGGAATCTATTCTGCTAGGCAATGTGTGTCTATTCTGAATGGTTAAATTTAACCTATGGGTTTGCTTCCAGCTTGTAATGCTCAGACTAAGAGCTGTACCTTATCCCACCACTTATTTCCTTTTAATCACTGATAAATATGTTGAATTTCAGTCTCATGGAAGAGCTTTTACCCTGATGAGAGGATAATCTGAAGCACATGATTTACCTTTTAAAAATTCCATTAATTATTTCAAAGTCCTTCATCATGTTCTCTAGTATGCAACACCTCTGTACACAAAACAGACCTAGCCTTTCTCATCTTCCCTCATATATCTCTGATCATTTTTATCATCTGTCCCTGACTGCCCAAACTTTGTTCTGTTGTATCTCACAAATAGGCAGATAAAGGCTGAAGCCTATAGTCGAAGCTGGTGGAAGTAAGTAATGCTCTTGTCTTCTTTTCATGACCTTACAATAACTTCTGTGTACTAATTACAAGTATTTAGAGTACATTGCACTGGGGGATGCAAAGTGAGTTTTGTTATTAGACTGTGAGAAGAATTGTTTTTTAAAATGGAAAAGATCCACCTTTCAAAATATAAAAAGTGATTCCCAAGGAATCCTTCATTTCCCTTGAGGACTGTTTTATTTTAGAGACGCTTGTACAGAATCCACAGTTGTTTCCTGTAAGTAAATGAATTTCTTTTTCTTCTTTAAAAAAGGGAGCTTATAAAACAATTTTTGTAAGCCTTTATTATCATTATACTTTATTATAGCTTTTTAAGAGAAAGTACCCTGACTTGAAATAGATGAGATGCACACTAGCCAATGCACTTTGTGGCTAGGGCAGCAGTGGGGAACCTGTGTTGTTATTGGACTAGAGCTCCCATTTTCCCTGTCCATTGGTCATGCTGCCAATGGAAGAGACTTTGGCCATTTCTGCACGGGGCAAGGGAATCGCCCTGTGACGCTACTCACCGGACTTTAAGGCTCCCCGGTCCGGTCCACGCTGCTCCGGAGCAGTGCGTGGCCGCCGCTCCGCACTGCTCTGGGGACAAAAATAGCAGCTTCCGGTTGGTCGAGGGTCTCGACCAACTGCTGAAGCTCGCCAGCCTAAAGCCCGCGCCCGGCAGATCGCAGGCTTGCACCAATGTGAGCCTGCAAATCTGCATAAGGGAGCAGGTTTGCACTGGTGCGCTCCATGCTTTTGAAAGACCAGTTTTTAGTGGTCTTTCAAAAGCATGCTGGACGACCACTTGGGGTTGTTCCGGAGCGGGCTTGGGTGTGGATCTACGTTAAGTAGGTCCGACCCAGTACGCTAGCAGGTGCAGATGTCCTCCCTGGAGGATGCTCTGCACCGTTTTAAAAACCCCGTGTGGAAATGGCCTTTGTCCAATTACATCTGGAGGGCCGCAGGTTACTCCAATTCCATGTAAGAGTGTTAGATTTGTACTGAGTTGTTGTTGTTGTTGTTGTTGTGTGAAAGTTGTTTCTGACTTATGTCAACCTTACGGTGAACCTGTCATGGGATTTTCTGGGGCTGAGAGTGTGTGAAACACCCAAGATCACCCAAGGTTCACTCACTACACCATGCAAGGGGGCTCAAATCCCCTCTTAGCCGCAAAGTTTACTCAGTACCCATGGACTATCAACATATTTCACCCTAATTGACCTCGTAGGACTGTTGTGAAGATGAATGGGAGGCACCAAAATGCTCTAAGCTTCTTGGAAGAATGGTGGCATAAACAGACACTAAATACATGAACAGAATAATTGATTTTATTGGTGACAGGAATCCCAGAAGAAGGATAGAGACCTGCAAAACTTGGAGCTTCTTACAAAATGCAATCTAAACAACTTCTCTGAGTAATACTAGCCACCTTTGATTGTTCCTTGCAGAGGCTGGGAAACAGTTTTATGCTTGTTTATTTTAAGCCACTGAAAGAATATTATACTATGGGACCATGTATAATTAATAGGTGGGCGGAGGGATGGACATACAGATGGATAGATAGAGCCAACCTAGTGGTGCCATATTGGGTGCTTTCTTTTATTAGACGTTACTGGGGAAAACAAAATGAGATGTGGGATTCCTAGGCCTTCTCACAGTCACTTGTCTATATTGCTTAGCCACATTTACAAAATTGCCTGTAGCAATTCAGCAGGATTTCCCTGAAGAAAGTGCATGAAAGCATATAGGAAATATGCACTGTGACTTCTTTCTTTGATAGTGAGATTTCCTCTTTCCTTCTTTATGAAGGAGATCTTTTGAAAGTTCATATAAATTAAAAAAAAATACATGCTATCCAAAATTTCACAGATAAAAATTGCGACAAATGTGCCCAAAAAACACCAGATTGTGTTCAGGATGGCAAAAGTTATTAATGAGGAAGAACACACAAACTAGGAGAGGCAGGAGTAGTACCAGCAGCAGCAGAAGAAGAAGGGGCAGGAACGACATGTTGCTTTGGCCTCTGTATTAACATACAGTTGGTATGATTTCTGACAAAGATTTGAATACATTTGCTTCCTGCATAAAGATTTCATCTGCCTAAAGTTTCCAGTCTCTGACTGAAAAGCACCATTTGAACTCGCACACAGTCTGCAGTTTGGGTGACTTGTTGCTCTTTACCTCCTTCAGTCAATAAAAAGGAAGCCCTTCTGACACCTGAGGGTCTGACAGCACATCACCTTTATTACCAGATAAGAGTAATTGACTCCTTGGCATGCAGTGAAGAGTGATGCAAACAAGTCATTTACCTACCTTTGCAATGTCTTTATCCTTCTTAATTGTTCCCATTAATCCCTAGCAGCAGAAGCAGATGCGCCAATTTTCTCCCAACTTTCCTACACAATCTGTCAAAATCATGCTTAGCGCATTAGTGCTCGTAAAATTCAGGTTATTGTTTGAGACATATTGTCAGGTTTTCCATGAACAGCTAACCATAATTTGAGAGACTCATTTTACATTAATAACTTGCATGTTCATCTTATTCCTGCCATCTATTCACCCGAGGTAGGCCATCCCAAATACCACTTTAAGAATCCTGCTGTGTCTAGCATTGTGGCCAAAGCACTGGAGTTCATGTCCCTATAGAGCCATGAAGAATTCTTGCCATTGATAGACATGTCACAGCCTTGTGAGATAATCTACTTCACCGGATTGTTTGTATACGTGCAATAAAAATTGCACAGTATTTTGCACACTAAGAAAAAGATGATATGGTGGATTCATAATTAATTTTTGCTGTTTGCCTTCAAGTTGCTGCTGACTTGGGGTGACCCTATGACAAACTTACCATGGTGTTTTCTTGACGAGATTCGTTCAGTTCTTTTTTCCATTGCCTTCCTTTGAGGCTGATGATTAATTATAATGATGTCTTATATTGCCTTTTAAAAACATATGTGAAACTATGGCCTAAATCTTGTTGTTAGTCCTCACTAGAGTAGACTGATTGAATCAGTTGGATTAACTTTTGTGATGAGCCACCATTCAACAACTGATTGAATGGGCTTACATCTACAGGGCTCCACACAGTTACAGCAGTTTGATTTCATTGATTTCACTTTCTCATCATGGCCCTATTCCAAAAAATCCTGGGGTTTGTAGTTCATTGGGGATACTTGAAATTCTCTCTGCTAGAGAGCTCCGGTCACTCTGCTGAACTTCCACAATACCAGAGCTCTCTAGCAGACAATTCTAAGCATATCATCAACCATGAAGCTCTGGGATTCCTTAGGATGGGCCGTGACAGTTAAAAAGGTGTCCAACTGCTATGACACTATGTAGTGAAGATACAACTTACAGGATGACAGAGTGAAATATTCTATCTTTACTTCCTTCCCTTTAAATTCAACTTAAACACCTTGTTCTAGATTAGGGCTTCATAAAACTGCAACTTTTGCTGCTGGATTACATTTCTTTCACCAACACTTTCTTAGCGGTGATGGTATTTCTCTCCAAGCATTTTTTTTTAAAAAAGAACATGGATTGTATTGTTACTTAATAACTAGTGTGGAACCTACTAGACCCTTATTAAGAATTCTCAGACAGTGGAGGAAGCTGGAGAGGGAATGAGAAGAGAGACAGCTCACTGATTATCTATCTAGTCATAAATTACCCAAACTACATTTAGCTATTTGTCTGGCTCCTTATGCATTCTTTTCATTTACCCAAAGGGGCTATAATGTAAACTGACATCTTACTTTTTGGAATTTTTGTGGACATTAGGTGAACAACATATTGCCTAGTGGAAAATAAGCAAATAAAAACAACAGCTTGCCCAGAGTCTTCTTGGCTAGGGAAAGTAACACTATTGGGGATTAAGTCCTGGACTGCAGTGTCTGTGGGATGGTTTTTGGAACTGTTGTTAGAATATGTTATGTTTCAGTGTTTCTGCCAACCATTTAATTGCAGCTAACACTAGACAAACACTTGGTATTGGTAGCAATATTGGTGGAAACACCTAGTGTTAGGTTTGATATTTTTTAATGATTTACAATGAGAAGTGGGAATTATGCAATTATCCAGGTATTATTGGGCAGCAATTTCCACCAGTCTGTCAGAACAGTTAACAGTCGCGATGTACTTCCTCGCTAATTTTATTTCAAGGAAGCAGAAGAGGAATTTGAACAATTTTCTTCCTGCTCTGTGAAAACCTTCAAAACTTGCAGTTTCTGAAGACATTCTAAGAGCAGGAAGAAATTACTCTCTTTTCAGGACTTATTCTGCACAAAATTAACATGCAGTATTTTTGCACAGAAAAACTGTATTTTCTGCTCAGTAGATAGCCTTTTCTGCACAGAATTTACTGTGAGGTTTTCAGCACAAAAATATCATGTGCAAATTTTGCTCAGAACAAGGCCCTCACTAGAGCATTTTCTACACAGCAACTAAGCAAGAAAGCTATCCCCTTTGCAGAAAATTCTATTTTATTTGGAAAAAAATGCCACTTGTGAAATGCAAGATAAATCCCAAAGTGTGAAGATTCTCGTTAATTCTTCTCATTAGAGTTTCCTGAAACCTATATATATGTGTGTGTGTGTGTGTGTGTGTGTGTGTATATTAAAAAAAAATTCAAATATTTGAGAACTTTTTTTTCTATTTCTGGTCAACAATGAGGGATTATGGGTGCTGCAGTCCAACAACTCTTGCAGGGCTAGGGTGGCCAACCCTACTGTAATTCTTTAATAGCTTCAGCATTAACTGCATAAATTCCCACAGAACCTACAACTGCTTTCTCCCCTCTGGTTTGGCCCAACGCACACTTCATGCTGAGAATTACAGGACTTTCTTGGATTATTTTTGATAACTAAGAAAGTGTGGAGGGTACTAATTTTTGGAAAGCTGTTCTGTCTAGCCACCGAGGCTGCCAACTTGCAACCACCATATCATTCTTGATATGTTATGGACAATTATAGGGCAAGAGCAGTAGCATATCTTTTCATCTATTCACTGAGCTAGCTCAGGGCACTTTTCTTACAGACTTGGCCAGAAGAGAAGTTGTGCTATCTATCAGTAACAGATAATTGGCACCTGTTTAGACTTTTTGGCCTCTTAGCAGAAACAATGCAATGAGTGTTCTCTGAATCGTACTTAGCACACAATAGTAGCAATTGCCTCTGCCAAACATAATCTGCTACCACAGTTTTAAAATGCCGGATATTTTAGGAACAGAAAGGAAGAATCAGAGGCTCTGAACCTGAGTAAGCTCTTCCCAGTTTGAAAATCAGCAACAGATATTCACCATCAGCTCAGCTAAAAATAATTTATAAAAAAGACAGTGTGAACCTTGTGGCGGATCAAGATAGTACCAGAAAATCAAATGCAGATCACTATTTCTTCAAGTGGTCTAATGCTTTTTCACTTACCCCCATCCCCATCTTCACTTTGAGTGTGTGATATCTATCTCAACCAAGCCTGTAGTTAAGCCTGGTGGCGTTTTGAAAAAGTTATTTTTGGACTACAGCTCCCGGAGAGGTCCAGCCAGCCTGGCCAATGACCTTGCTAGCTAAAGTAATCTGGGTTCCATTATCCAAAAAAGGTAACTTTCCCAAATTCTGAGTTTATGCATATGACACTGAAACTACCAGACACTGCTACCTTCTCTCTATCCCTGTTTCTACCACCCTTCCCTTTCTCTATGGTTTCTGTTGTGCCAGTTTTTAGTTACCTTGGATCCCATTTGGGGGGAAAGGTAGGATACAAAGGTGATAAATAAATACGTAAATAAATAAACAAACAAACAGATTTTAGACAGCAGACATGCTGGGGCAGGGATCTGTCCTTCTTGAACTCTGTGAAGGTCTACCCCCAGTGATAACACTGTACATACATACATATATATGTGTGTACACACACACACATGTACACACACACTCTTATACATAGTATTCATAATAACACTTAAAAAAGAGTTTCTCTAGATATGATGGTTTTGTCCAGACAATGTTGTCTTGTCAAAACAATGTTTGGAATTACTTTAAGGAGTAGCTACTAGAACAACCTGTACCTGAGAGACATGTTTCCTGGGCACTATAAGATCATTCTTTAGCCACAGAGGGTACCATTTTTGACCATGTGAGAAAAGAATTTCCAGCAGGACATCTCCAGCAGAAAGGAGAAAAGGTTCCCATGGATGAAGCAGTGGGAAGTGAGAGATCAACAGGGCTTTCGGAGAACCTATACCTCCTGAGAGTTGCTCCCACCTCCTGCAATGGCATCATGTGGTTCCTGCCAAAACAGATGTATGTTTGTGGAAGCTGGATAGTGAAGAAAGACGATAGAAAGAATTTGAAATGTAGTGCTGGAGGAGAGTTCTGCAGATACCTTGGACTGCCAAAAGGACAAATAAATGGGTCTGAGAGCAAATCAGGCATGAACTCTCCCTAGTAGTCAAAATGACTAAAATGAGGAGTACTTTGGATGTATCATGATACATATCATTTGGAAAAGATGATAACACTCAGCAAAGTTGAAAGAAAAAAAAAGGGAAGATTTAAATACAGGTGGATAGATACAATTAAGGAAGCCATAGCCTGGGATCTAAACAGGATGTCTTGGAGACTTCTCAGTCACAGGGTCACCCTAAGCTGGAGCTGACTTGACAGCAAAAAAAAAAAAAAAAAAAAAAAAAGCAGCTCACACACTCTGGCTGAAATCCAACATCCCCTCAGCATAGCATAAATATCCACAAAAAGAAATATGCTATGCCAGCACTACACAAACCCCATTCAGAATAGCAATCTTGTTGAACACATATCAATGACGGAGTGCCATTGTGCAAAGTGCAACAGCAATGCAATCATTGGGCAGGCTTAGGCTACAGCCTGAAATAGCTGTCCACTCCCTCCATTTCTCTCATTCTCTATATGCATGATGAAAGACAGGACTCCAGTTAACAGTAAAGTCATTGTATGTGTGTTAAACCCTACAGGTATTACCAGTGGGGAATATAGAACCCACCAGGGATCTACTTATGGCTTACAATAAAGTAGGGAAGTCATATTGCTAACACAACTCCTCAGAACCCCTTACAGGTATTCTCTCTGTCAACACTTGGCGGGATGTCCTCTCCATTGCTACCACCAAGGGAAAGGAGTGTTTGCACATCTCATGACTTTAAAGAAGGACTCTTAGCCACCTTCCACAGCAAGATGCACAGAACAAGCATAGCCAGTTGGGATTCTTCATCAGAATGGGAAGTTTGAGTAGTTGGTCATCAGCCATGTAAAATAATTGGATGTAAAAGTATTGTTGCTGGCCAAAGGGCTGGATAGGAGAGTAGGCCCCAAAAGCAATTTTTCCAAAAAGCAAGTAAGACTGATACCCTAAGCATGTTTGCTGCAAAGAAAGTGCCATCAAAATCCAGGATATATACTTCCAGCCAAATTTAAAAATGTTTGGGACTGAGGTAAAATTATTCTGTTCCTGTACCATTTTCACATAGTCCACTTGCTATTTAGGACAGGTATGCAGATCTTCTGTCAATGTCATCCTTGATTGCAAGGATAAATAATTTTTGTAATTTTCTCTTTTCTGTGAAATCAAATATATCTTTCTTTGCCACATTCCCCCTGTGTTTTATTCTGTGTAAAAAAAATGTGTTTTTTCTCTGTGAAAAACTTGTTTTTTCTGAAGGAAAAACATGTTTCCTGCAAAGAAAACACTGTTTCCTTTGCAACCTGCCTTTCCTGCTTTTTGCATAAAAATAACATGTATTTTTGTACAGAAAAATTCCCCAGAACACTTGGAAATGTGTGAATTCTAGGAGAAAATTGAACAAAAGGTTTGCTGCTGTCTTATTCTTCCCATCAGGGATTCTCAAGTGTAAGAAAACTTCCACTCCTTTTCGCCTAAGAAGTAAATAATGATGATTTCCATCCCAAATTAAGCAATTCACCAAGAGAGGATGTGACCAAACTCCATTTTAAAAAGCTTTAGAATACAATAATGGTAACTAGGATAGCCATGGCTTTTAAGGACAGCTAGAGTTGAATTTGGTAGCAGGTGGCATTCTGTATGTACTCAGGCAGCTGGAAGTTAAGCACAGCAGTAAACTGACAAAGAAATAAAACAAACCAACCTCTTATTGATAAGAAAGCCTTTAAAAAGCTTTGTAGATGATTTTAAATGCAATTATCTGACAGGCAAACTTTACTCTCTATGTTCAGAGAGAGAATTTTGGTTTCTTAACTTTAGAAAAAGAGCAGGGGAAGGGGAAAGGAAACAAAATAAAACCCATAACCCTCTTCATTGAAGTGGATTCAAATGAAAAATGAGTTTTTATCTTCAAATCCTTCCAAGCAATCTGCAAATTATTTAAATGAAGACAAAGCAGCCCTCCTCCCAACATCTGCAAACAAAATGCTTAAATTCCAAGCACAGCTTTTACTGGCATAAGAAAATAATAAGCGGAGTTCAATTTGTGTCAGCACAGCTCAGGAAAATAAGATATCATGTCTTGCTGTCTGCTTGATGTCAGCTTCTCAGATTCAAACCCTAATGCCTCATCTTAGGCTGTCCTTACTGAAGGCTGCCAAACAGCAAGGTTCAGCCAAAGTTCACTGAGCTACTACAAAATAGCTTCTCCCCTTCCAGCCCCCTCACCATCATTATGAACCTTCTGCTTTATATTGTACACACTTGATTATATCTATCCTTGAAATGTATATAACTCTATTAGCCTCTTCTCCTATTCTTTTAATATGCCGTACATTCCTTCCTGGGCTTAAGTTGTTTTATAGCTTCCTGCAAAAGGCTTTTCAGTTGGGTCCCATAGATACTTGTGTCTGTTGAGAGAAGTGTGAGCAAAGAGGGGGCTGCTCTCCCTCATATCTATTTTGTGGGGTTTAATGAACATTACAAAATTGGAACTGATGTCAAAACATCAAATATATCAGGCTGTACAAGCCTCTCACTCATTGTCTCCCTGTTATAGGCATACTCCTTCAATGTCCCTTATATTCCATTTATTTCCTGGCTTAGATGTCAGGAGGAAAGTGTGCAGGGTGCTACCATGACCGTCTATCACTTTCATAGGCTCTATCACTGCTGAGCATAGGACTTTGACCACTCTAGGCAGATCTTCCTTATTGTCATGCATCCTTGAAGAAGGAATCAAGAGGCACTTCTGTATTTCCAAAAAGATCACACCCCAGGCACCCTATTCCTGCTGATTTTTGGTCAGTCATATCTTCTCTGGGAGCAGTCTTCAAAAGGAGGGCAAAACATCTGAAATCAATTGAATCTTCAACACTTACTGATCACCAGTCATTACAAGGGAACTTTATGTTTGTCAGGAAACTTGGAATTAAAAAAAAAATCAAACAAATTATATACCAGAGGTATGGGTAATTATTATTTCCTTAGGAGAAAAATCAGGTTTTCAAACCAATTACTGTCTTTCCCACTGCCATCTTTAGAGAAAATAATGGGACAATTAAACAGATGTTGCTAGGTGCTTGCCATACTCTGAGAGCCTGCAAAAGACTCTACTGGAATGTTTCAATCCACTTCAAACTGCAAGCAACTCAAAGCCCCTGTCCTGTTGTTGAGTGAAAATGTTGATCTCTTTCTGAGGCAGCTCAGTGATGAGGTTTTCCCTCACTCAGAGTATAAGTACTTTCAGTTCTTCCATCTTCTTGATTGTGTTCCAGCTGTCATCATGTTTGATTCCTCTCTCAGCAGGAGATGATGAAGAAACACTTTTTTCTTCTTTTGAGTGTATCCAATACAGCTTTTCCCCAGTGTTATGGATCTAGTAAGGGAGGAAGACTTTCTCTTTTAGTGGACCTTTTCTTTACGAAAGTCCCTGCCTTTCTTGCCAAGAAAGGACTGATTGCCACCAGTAGTCCAGATAAACTTCCCTCCACACCCTGGCCTGTCCAAATGTTTTGGAAGTTTCAGAGCTGTATTGCCAAAGACTCAGGCCAGCTAAAAGAAACAATGGAAAAGAAAGGCACTTTGGATTTTTTTGTCCAAAGGACAGAAATACAGAACACAACTAAAGTCTTGTGAAAAGCCTAAAAATATAGCTGGTCATTTTGTGACTGTACAAACCCGCAAGTAGGCAGTGTTTGGTAAGAAAATCCATATTTTGAACAATGCAGCCAGCTGTCCAAATACAAAAAAGATTCAAGTTGAGAAGACGAAGGAAAATGTAAGAAAAAGGAAGGCAACAATCAATTAGAGAATTCCAAGTAAAATTAAGCGAGTCAGTCTAACTTAGCTACTTGTGTGTTATCTCCATGAGTAGAGTTGTTGGTTCTGAAGCATATGCAGATTTCACTGCAAAGAGGTGGTTTAAGGGAGAGAATTTTGGCCTCTAATTAGATATTAGGAAGTAGTAATTGAACCCTTATTTTAATGGGACTTCTATAAAAGCCAGCCCATGTGTGGAAAGGATTAATGTTTTGTCCAGTTTTGTAATGGCATTTTAGGATAATCCGGATTTTTTTTAAAGATGGTTAAATTCAGTAGCTGAATTTATGATCTTTTAAATCTTAAGTTTGCATTTCAAAAGAGATACACAGTTGAAACCAAAATGGCTATTCTTAAAAGAAGAAAGCTTAAGTTTGAGATGCATATTCAACGAGTATTCAAGGAGTGAACACAGGTTGTCTGTCTATTGAGGCTGCTCTGCACAGTGCAAAAATATAGTATCAAGGAAAGTCTGTTGAACTCTGTCAGAATGTGGTTTGTCATTACATGCTTAGTAAATTCTAAAATACCCTGACTGTGGCCCTTTCCACATGTGTGTGGGGGGGAACGGGCGAAAACGCCCAAAAACGGAGCTTACTGGCAGCTGGGTAAGTCCGTCGCGACGCGGAGCAGTGCGAGCTCGCTGCTCCGCAGTCCTCCAGCGTCCCAAATGGTGGCTTCCGGTTGGTGGAGGCTCTCCACCAACCAGGGAAGCTCGCCAGCCGGAAGCCCGCCCCCGGCAGATCTGCAGGCACGCACTTGTGCGCGCCTGCAAATCCACGTCGGAGCCGGGCGACGGAGCAGCACGGGGCTGCCCGCTCCGTGCTTTTTAAAAACCCCGAAAAAGAGGTTTTTAAAAAACACGCAGCGCTGCTAAGTTCCGGCCGCTCCTGAGTGGATTCTGGTGTGGAACTACAAAAAGTAGTCCACGTCAGTCCACTCTACTGTGCAGAAGACCTCCGTGAGAGGTCGCTCTGCACCATTACAAAAGCCTGGTGTGGAAATGGCCTGTGTGTGATCTCTGGATTAAAGGGTGTTTCACTCATGCAGGGGTACAGTTACTTTTTTGCCAATCTGCAATTCAAAATACTCCTCCCCTTTTTTTTTTCATAATGAGATTTTATTGAGAAAAAAAATTGGGCTGCAGCCTAGTATTCAGTGAGATAATACAGTGATAATACAGAGATAATTCAGTGAGATAATCCATAATACAGAGTAAACCTTAAGCTGTGTCCCAGTCTCATCCCACTGTATGTTTCCCTGAAGCCAATATTACTTGTCTTCAGGCTGGTTATCAGAGTTTTAACTAATTTGCTGATGCCTGCAGGACACATGGTGAATTCTGATAAAAAGGGGATCCATTCCACACGGCCAGAAAGATATAATTCTGATTCTTCACATACAGCTCTAGGGAGTGGCACGATGCAAGCATGGTGGTGGATATGACATGAATTTAAATCAAGGGTCAGCAATATGGTCGATCAACCACAAGTACTCCCCCAAAGGTGTTTTCATAATCACAGGTCTCCTGGAAACCATTTGACTGAAATTCAACAGCAAACCATAAAATTCACATTAAAATTGATATAGAGTGCATGAATGACCAGCTAGCTATTATGATTAAGGAGCATCACCACCAGTGGCTATAGAAAATACTTATAGGAACTCCTTTAGAGATACAGCAGCTCTCTGAGGGTGCTAGACTAAGCTAAACAAGAAGAGAAAGAGGACTAAGGGCCTATGAACAATGTGTTATTCCTGGTTTGGGATCAGTCTTATTGCATGATGTTGCTGCTCACCAGCAGCTATTGCACTGCAGTCCTTTTGAAATGTCCTCTTATTCATGCTGTAAATAATCCACTGATGACCCCTTTTCCTGCAACAGTCCAATTAGCTGTCAGAGTGTAGTTTCCTCATAGTGCTTCCTCTATATCTGATCCAGTAGTGGGCATGGTGTGGGCATTCCCAGGTTGTCCCTCCCTCAGCTACTTCCAAGGAGATCTCTGCCCAATAACTTCCTGACCAATCACGAGGACTTGACAATGATGCTGTGAATGACATTACTCATCCGCAGATTTCAAAAGGGTGTGATAGAGGGCATTAATAACCAGATACCATCATGAGAATGGCTATAGTGGAACAATGCAGTATTAAGGTATGGTGTGATAAGGTAGTTTTGCTTCAGGAGCAGTGAAAGAGCAAAAAAGGAGTTGGAGAGGAGAGCAGGAGTGATCCCTAAGAATATCAGTCAAAGAGAGGTTTGGAGATAAGGCATGAGGAGGTTTTTGGTCACTGAAACACTCATTAACTGCTGCTCTCTCTAAGATACATTTAACTCTTTAAACACAGAGTATTGTATTTTCCAACAAAAATGCCATTTTCCTACTTGATCTAAAGAGTTTGCCAGCTTGCCACTGAATTACCACAGCAGCATGAGTGGTATGTATGTATGACTGAACTGCATTAGGCTCTGGAATAAGGGATTTGACCCCTTCTTGCTGATTTGGTCCTTTTTTTTTAAAAGAACAAAAAGGGCTTTAACTCTTTCCCCTAGGTCATGATCCTGATCAGTGCCCCTGCCCCACTGCAGGCATTTATACTGAAAACTAGTGATCCTTTTGCTTCAGTGAGGTAGCAGAGTCCCAAGGTGATCACTTTCAAAGCCCTTAAAGAAATAACAATCCAAACTTCTTAGCAAGTTGAAAACAAGCATGTCAGCAATGGTCCTTTCAAAAGTATATATGGAAAGATGTACTGGGTGGATTTTTTTATCCTGTGTCTTTTTCAAAAATATCAACCTTTTAGCTGAACACTTAATTAGAGAAAACTTTTCAATGCACTATGTTGCAGTAAGTTTTTTTTTTAAATAAAACCAATAAAATGAAAATGTAAAAAGAAATCATTATCTTGGAGTTGTTCAATGGACAACACTACTACCTACAGATGATGATAATTTTTTCTGCATTGTGAGTTTGTGTGACCCTATGGCACTCACTGAGTGACACCAGTGACTACTCAAAAGGCTGGCTCAAAACATTTTGCTGGTACGGTAAATAGCACCCTCTTCTGACAGGTCAAGGTCCATGGTACATATGGGGCCGATGTCCATGTTATTTGGACATATGAGGCATGGTACCTGCAAGCCCTTCTCTGGGACTGAAAATACAACCACAACAAATTGAACAGTGAACCATTTTCCACCCTTCCATGACATCTAAAATCTGCTGCTCAAGGCACCTGCCCCAATCTGTCTAACAAAAGGAGCATCCCTGATTATTCACGTGTTTTACTGGTCCTCTGCTCCATCAAAATAAATAATGATCCATTCCCAATAGTCTCTTAGGGAACAACAATAATTCATTGATTAAATTTCTACAGTAGCTCAGAATAAAAACTGACTATGCAGTTTAGAGTTTTGACATTGACCCCAGCATCTGGGATTTCACACCTAGTTCATCAACAAATTTATTTATGATACGTTATCCAGAATAATTTCCTTTATACTATTAAACCAAAGGGCCAAATAATTTATAACTCAGAGTATCAATATTTTTGGTCCTTCCATGAGTAGAAAACAAAAAATTCTCCTCTACTTCTTTGCACTGACTCATTTTTTAACTTATCTGGTACCAATTATCAAGACAGATTTGCAATATTCAGGGTCTGTACAGATGAAACACTTTAATACCTTAGATGGCTCTTTTTTGCTGGCAGACGGAGTGGCATGATTTGAAAAGGCTGATTTTTTTTAAAAAAAAATCAAAGGCGATCAAGATTAAAATTCCCAAATGTGTATTCTGGATGACTTCCAAACACATTCAGTCTTTATTCATTATTGGATATTGTCTTGATTAAAATTCCTGCTGGTTTGTCCTATGGTTAAGGAGTAATCTTGTATCTTAGCTTTTGGAATGTATCAGTATCATGTGACAGCTATGAAGTCCAAATTAATATAGAGAGATCTCTCCCACTAGCCAGCATGGAAAAAGATTTAGAACATCCAGATTTCAGCAAAGCAGTTTATAAAAATTTATCTTCTACCAGCCTTATATAACACAAGAGCCACTTCAGGCTCTCAACTGGGAAGAACATGAGGTTTATTAAAGCAAGATATCTTTCAAAACAGTTTTGGATTTAGTGAAAACTTTTACATGCCTGGATCAGAAATGAATTTACTTTATCCTCCCCAAACCCCTAAAACCATGTGAACTAAAAGAAAGTGTTTTTTTTTCCTCCTTATCTTTCCTTAACTGTCCTGATCCTGTGTATCAGTGTACAGAAGTAGGAGTTCCTTCCCACAGCTTGGAAAAGTTGCTTTTGTAGACTACAGCTTCTAGAATTTCTCAGCCAACATGGCTACTTTTCCTCCAAAGAAAGCATAATCTGAAAGCAAATTTTAAAGGAACTAGTTCAGGTGACTGCTTAGCTGGAGTAACTTTCAATTGTGTGACTCCCTGCTTTTTTATAGTTTCATCGAGGCTTATTTAATTATTTTGAAATTCTCCCCCTCTCTCTTTTTCATTGCATCCTGTCCACAGAATAAGCTACAAAGGCAACCTAAACTTGTTTGAATTTTAAGAGCAGCAGCAACAACAAATTAATTCAGACACAATTGGAGCAATCTATTCAGATATGGCTGGTGTTAGCACAGGATCCAAAGCAGCAATGTTCTTCCAACAGTGCAGAAGACCTTCATACCTCTGAATGAACTGCAATATTGAAGAATATTGGGTTAATTCTGGCTTATTCATGTGTTCCAACCTACCTTGGCCAACTAACTATAGTTTGTTTCAGGCCCCTCAATGATCTAAAAGCTAAATTTGAAGCTGGTTGGTAAATCTCAGCTTACATTATTAATAATGGTTTGGCATGATATCCAAACTTGGTATCCTGGCTTAATCTTAGTTTGTTGCATCCACTTCAACCCCCAGCTTGACTCAACTTGGCTACAGAGACAACAAAGGAAGAGCAGTCGGGGGGAAGAGTAAGACAAATCTTTCAGTTTCACATTCTTCCAAATTATTTTTCTCAAGTTCTTTCCATCCCCAGTGTAAAGAAATGTATCATTGTTTAGCAAAATCTTTCAAAAATTGGACTGAAATGTAATTCCGCCACATCTGCACCATCAAAATCCATTACGTACAGCTTTTCCCAGAATTGAATTGTCAAATTGAGTGGCTTCTCAGGGGAAAAAAAAAAAAGAAAAGAAAAAGAAAAAGAAAAAAGAAAGAAAAGAAAAGTGGCAAGCCTAATTTAGCACTACTGAATATGCAGAGATCCAAATACCATTTCTGCACTACACTGTTATAGTGCTATTATTCCACTTTTAACATTCTGTGGAATTCTGGGGTTTGTAGTTTACTGAGGCCAAAGAGCTCTCTGGCTGAGGATTCTAATGGCCCCTCCCTGAACTGCAAACCTCAGGATTCCATAAGAAGTTGAAAGTGGAATAATAGCACTGTAACTGTGTGTTGTGGAAATGGCCTCAGATTTTCAGGAGTTAACACTCTAAAACCCTCAGCTCAGACCCTGGATGGACAAATCTGTCTGTTCGGATTTCTCTCACATTTAAACTTTTTTCAATCTTGTGTTCTTTAATCCTGTTAATAAAGAAATTTATGAACTTTGGTAGTTTTTATAAAAATGTATTAAAGTGTGATTCTAACATATCCCCACTAAAAAACAAAATGACACTTCATTTATATCTGAACCTCTGGGTAACACTTCATGTGTCTCACTTAGAGTTACCAGCTCTGCAGCATCCCCTTCCATGAGATTTTAGGGTCCAAAGCTGAGACCAAGGAGTGGCCCCTTGTGGGGTCATGGAGGTGGGAACTTGAGAAGTCACAGATGCAGAACAGAGAAGGGTTAGGAACTGTTTTCGGGACAACTGAGTGTGAAAACAGCCATGAGGGCAAAGGGCCATGGATTTGGGTAAAACAGAACTAAACTAAAGTTATGGAACCCAGAAACACAAATTCAGTGCCTGGGAAAATCAAGCTGGGAATGGGCTCATCCTGTCAGTAGTGCCCTGATTTCCTTGAAGGTGGAGAGAGGGGCTTTAAGCAGGTTTGATAACAATGCTGTAAAACGTTACTCATAGTCCTCTTTTTGGTACCTGGTTTAAAAATCACAGCCAGATTTGGTCCTCTATTGCCTGACTTGCTCCCACTAGGAGGTCCCCAAGCATAGGCACCCACTGCCTGTCTCTCCATTCTCCACATTCCTGCACTTTTTGGTCTGTCAAAGTTGAACAAATCCAATACAAACACCTTCATGTTGAGCCAGAGAGCCCTGGTGCCAGCTTGGAAGTAGGGAGATAGGTGTCCAGCCTTTCAAAACACCACACATACAAAAATCAAACCCCTCTTCCTCCAGTCTACTCACCCTGACTTGTCTCCCTATCTGAGGAATCAAAGAAATGCAGCACTTTTTTGACTCACCAGCTGCCACTCTGAGACCTGGCAACCCGAATCATGAAATGGGCTATAGTTCCTGAAAAAAAAAATGGTGTAATAAATTTATTATGCCACAGAACCCCTTTCCACTTCTGGGCAAAATTTAAAATCATAATCTATAAAGACCTATACGGTTCAGGTCCAAGTCATTTCACAGATTATAGCTTTGTATATGATCCTGCCCATATCTTCAGATCTTCTGGGGAGGTCTTGCTGTGTGTTCCACCACTGTCACAGGTACATTTGGCAGGAGCACAGAAGAGGGCCCTCTTGGTGGCTGCTCCCAGGCTAGAGAGGCTAGACTGGCATCTTCCTTACTATCTTTCCCCCAGCAAGTGAAACCCTTTTTATTCAGGAAGGTCTTTGGGAATCTGTCTGTTTGTCTACTTCTCTCTCTCTCTCTCTCTCTTTTTCAATTTGATGGTTTATGTTTTTAACAGGTCTTTATTTTATGATAGTTCAATTGCTTTCAAACTTTTGTATGCTGGGAATATTTATCTATGTTTGTAACTATGTTTTAACTATGTTTCTTGTAAGCTGCCTTGAGTTCCATGGCAAAAAGGTGGGACATAACAACAACAACAACAACAACAACAACAAGGTATTTGTTACATATGAGAAGATTTCTCTGGTGCTTTAATATTCCTCTCCCCAGACCTCCTCACTGTGACTGGTGGCAACAGGCTTTGTTCCTCAACCACCTTCTCACTGACAAGATTTCTGTCTCCACTCTCTCTTTGCCACATCCCAATCTGCATGCTTAGCACTGCAGCAGCCATGAAAGAAAAGGGCCCACGAGCACTTTTTATTTCAACATAGAGAAAGAGGGAAAGCACACAGCATTGTTCAAAGCAGGCTATGCCAAAAGTTACACAAATTCAGGAGCTGCTTGACTCAAAGCCTTCCCTGTTGGCACCACTACCATCCACTGTCTTCCCACTTACCCACTCCTTTTCAACCTGAATGACCCGAGTTATTTTTAATACCTGTTCTTTTTTACCTAAAAATGTTAGTACTGCAGAGTAATATGTAGTTGTTGTATGGGTGGTTAGAGTGGAAAGACTTTAATTTGGGAAGAGACATCAAAACAGAGACATTTTAGGGCTATGGGTGTTTTTCTCTTTTGCTTGTGAACAGAGTGGCTGAAGATCTTAAAGGATGACATCACTGGTATTGTATGTCCTCTCTCTGCAGCTGGCCATTGGCCAAGATTGGAGCACAAAATTTGTTCCACAACAAATTGCATAGCCCTCCCCCTTGCAGACAGAGTGGCCTCACATCAAGTTGCACCACAGACCAGTCAAGTAATTTTGGTACCTGAGGCACAAAATCCCAGGAGCACCTTTCCCCCTCTCTGCCAATAAAAAATACAGTTTTCTTTTTAAAAAACTGTTTTTTAAAAAAATAACCAAATAAGAGATTGTTGTGCTTTCATGAAGCCTCAAATAGGCTGTCTGTGGTGGCTACCTCACTCTGCCTACTGCATGGCCTACCACTGGCAATGGTAACAGGGTAAGATGAAAGCTCTCATATTCAAGAGGCACTGTCATTCCTTCTACTGATAATTATTACTAAGAATGCAGACAACAGCAAAGTGAAGTCCCCAGAGGCCAGCTTCTCAGGCCCTTTCCACACGGGGCAATTAAAACGGCTCAGAGCAACCTCCGACGGAGGTCGTCTGCACCGTGGAGTGGACTGGGTTGGACTACTTTTCGTAGTTCCGCACCTCAGTCCGCTCCGAAGCGACCGGAAGTGGTCGCGCAGCGTGCTTTTTAAAAACTTCTTTTAAGAGGTTTCTCAAAAGCACGGAGCGTGCGACTCTGTGTCGCTCTGTCGCCGCGCTCCGGTGCAGATTTGCAGGCGCGCACTAGTGCGTGCCTGCAGATCTGCCAGGGGTGGGTTTTAGGCTGGCGAGCTTCTCCGGTTGGTGGAGAGCCTCCACCAACTGGAAGCCCCCATTTTGGACGCTGGAGCAGTGCGGAGCGATGAGCTTGCACTGCTCCTTGTCCCGACAGACCCGATCGGACCCATGAAAAAGTTGGTGAGTAGCGTTTCTACGCATTCCCTTCCCCATGTGTGGAAAGGGCCTCAGTCATTGCTGTTTTCAAAATCTTTTACACTGTGGGTATCACACCTCCTTGCTGAGTAACAAATCTTTGTAAGCTTGGAAACTTTTGGGGCTGTGCATTGTAACCAGCTTGTGTATTCATTCATTCTACCTTTTGCTATGGCTGTTGTAACTTTCATCTTCTGATACGTTGCTGTTCTTCTACTAGCACTGTTCAATATTCAAGAATATTCTGAAACAATGTGCAATTAGTTAAGTGGCTAAGCCTCCCCACCCCCACCCCACAGTTCTGCATCAGGTCTATCAGAAAAATGCAAAGTGAGGTATGTTCAGATTCCTGAGCTCCAGTTCAAGTGACCAACATAGAAACTGCAAAGAGCTGTTTTTAGGGTCAAAAGAATTCTATAGAAAAGTCAAAAGAATTCTATAGAATTCTAAACTATATAACTCACTAAATATTTGCCATTCAGTTTAGGATTATTACTGTTTTTAGCATCTTTCCATCTTTTTCCCAGTTAAAACAGTATAACACTGTATTGCAAGGTCCAGTCCCCTTGAGTAGCCAGTCTTCAAATGTCTGCTGAAATAATAATAAAATGTCTTAACCTGCCTGTGGAAAGATAGCAAGGAAACACACAAAGTGTTGACCAGGATCAAGACCACCAAACTTACTGGGAAGCAGGTTTAAATGCTTCCCCACCATTTCTCCATAACCTTCCTATTACAGGGGAGGAGCTGATGACATGGCGATGAAGCCCCATTGGTGCCTAAGGATCCTTCTTTTTTAAAGCTCCACATGCAAGGGTTGGGGTGGAATTTGGGAAAAATTATTTCATTAATTGTTTGTTTATTTATCAAACTATTTCTATCCCAGTCTATACCCAAGGAT
Source organism: Cyclura pinguis (assembly GCA_030412105.1). NCBI lineage: Eukaryota > Metazoa > Chordata > Lepidosauria > Squamata > Iguanidae > Cyclura > Cyclura pinguis. Next base: position 249,580,616 of record CM059599.1, on the reverse strand, counting down.
CTCAGGGCGGCATACAAAAACATCAGTTTGAACAGTTTAAAACAATTAAAAGCAATAAGAATGATTTAAAGGCTAAAAGCATATTAAACCATTTAACACTTAAAAGAAAACAGATTAAAAGCTGTTGAAACAATTTAAAATTACTCATATGGGCAAATTTGGATGCAATCAATCATACTCCCTAAAGCTTTAGTAAAAAACTATGGTTTTGCTTGGCTCTGAAAATGGTTGAGCAGAAGTATAAAGTACCGCTAATCAAATGTGATGATTCCAGTCTGGATGATGCATACGTTCTTGAGAGTTACATAAGGCAAGAGATCCTAAACTGTGTGCTATGTTCTTAAAGTCTTTGTACCTTTCTTTAGGGCAGCCTGTGATCTAAGCAGGGAGACATCTTATCTCAAAATGGTGGCATTCCCTACCACTCAGACTACAAGCTCCCCAGTGGTTTCTGTCCAAGCTAAACAGTGAATCTAAAGCTCAGTGAGTTAGATTCTGTTACGCCAAATTATTGATCCAAAATCTGCCTGACACTGGTAGAAGGGTTCATTCCATAAGAAAGAACTTCTTGCAGATTTATATAGAAGTGTTTCCCCCCCGCTATACGATACCACAACTGACCATCTTTTCCGATTCACCAGGGATTTTGAGGGGTGGAGGGGCTGTTGTGGCAAAGGAATGGAAGCCCCGCTCCACCAGTCCAATTCGTGGCTCTAAGCTTGTATCCAACACTGTCAATCCATTTGGAACTTCACAGTACCCTTGTTGCTGGAATCAAAGAAGCTATCCTACAGGCTGAGAGCCCTCATCTTTGGAGAAAAATGGCAAGCAATCAGCCCTTCTTTCCTTCAAACTGCCATATGATAATAACACAGTTTGTTTTTATTTGTTTTTTTTTTAAAAAAAAGACAACTTAGATAAGGAAAATAAGACCTAAGCCCTCAGGCTGTAATTTAGTCAAAAACTGCTACCAAATGGGTCCTAGAGCAAATCAAGCCTGAACTTGCCTTTAAAGCTACAGTAACTAAACTGGTACTCTTATACTTTGGACATATCATGAGAAGACCTGACTCACTAGAAAAGACAATAATGCTTATTCCTTTTACATTACAGAAACACAGAGACATTATATGTGAATGCTTATAAAAACACATTATATGTGAATGCATACAACATTACAGAATTAGGACACAATAATTTTGACAGATGTGTTCAAAATAATGTTGACAGATGCAATACATATCATTAGGATTTAAATTATTTCATTCCTGTACGTGTTTACACCAAGTTTTCGCAATTTTTTTTGGTCCCTTATTGGAATGTTGACTGTTTGTATTCAGCTGGAAGAAGCTGACTAAATTTTGAAAATAAAGGCACTGAGATTTGCTGACATTCAAAATTCAGAGCCTGGGAATTTGCTTTCAGAAAGCAATACTTGTACATTTCAGAGAGCCTCGGAAGTAGATAGTGTCCACTGAAGTAGTTGCTTTTACTTACCTTTCTTGTTAAAAAAAAGAAAACCTGACTGGAAAAAGCCACTAGCCTGTGGAACAAAGCTGTTATCATCCATCTTATATTTGCTACAACATCCACAACAGAGTACAATGCAAGCCAATATTTGAACCCTATGATACTCCTTTTCCATATTCCACAGTCCTGCAACTGTGAAACTAGGTTTAAATGTCCCAGCTTCACTAAAAATGTAGTGGAATTATCCTTTCTTAAGTTCAGCTGTAATATAACTTAGTTATGCCTTAGTTGCTGTGAGAAAGGAGTTAATTACATATTACTTATTATTTACAACTTATTACTTCCAAGATATATTAGCATCTATTGTGCAATCTTTGCCCTGAATGTACTCAGCTTTGACCTTAGAAGCAAATCTTTTAAGGAGCAAAAGATAGAGCAAATGCACGAGGCTAACTGACACAGGCCTTTTCCGCACCGGGCTATTTAAACGGTGCAGAGCGACCTCCAATGGAGGTCTTCTGCACTGTAGAGTGGACTGGGGTGGACTACTTTTTGTAGTTCCATACCTCACTCCACTCCAGAGTGACCGGAACTGGTCGTGCGGTGTGTTTTTTAACAACCTCTTTTTAGAGGTTTTTAAAAAGCACGGAGCATGCAACCCCATGCCGCTCCATCGCCTGGCTCCGGAGCAGATTTGCAGGCGTGTGCAAGTGCGTGCCTGCAGATCTGCCGGAGGCGGGCTTCCGGCTGGTGAGCTTCTCCGGTTGGTAGAGAGCCTCCACCAACTGGAAGCCGCCATTTAGGACGCCGGAGGAGTGCAGAGCGACGAGCTCGCACTCCTCCTCGTCGCGACGGACTTGCCTGGACGAAGTTAAAATCCGGTGAGTAGTGTGTTCCGTCGTTTCCCCCCCCACGTCTGGAAAGGGCCACAGTTAGGAGTCCTCCTCCTGGAAGCACCCTCAGTTTGACTAGAATATTGCTCCACCATCACACTTTTAATGCTGTAGTGTATTATAGACAAATAACTGCGAGGAGGAGAAAAATTAGGTTTGACATGTCGCTTTCCGTAGTAGTTGGTGGTGTCACTGAGGTGGTGAATCTGATCTGGTTTTAGTAGGAACTTGAAAGGAACACTCCAAGATGCTGAGCCCTTGCCCAAAATAGGTACATTGCCTTAAAGTTGAAACTAAAACGAGGGGTGGATTTCCCCTCCCACAGCAGGGGAGCAACCAGCCTCTATTGGTGGCATTATATTGCCAGCAAATACTCAGCTCTGTCCTCACATTTGCTCTGCCAGGAAGAGCCCTACTGGGCTTACAAAAGAACAGAGGCTCTGATAATGGAGTGCACATAGGTTAATACCCTTAATTAGAAATGTTTACAGCTGTTTTGGGTCTGTCTTTTAGATTGTAAGGCTAAGTAACAACTAGGATCATGTTTCTCAATGTGTCAGCTAGGGATCCATAGATTTTTATTTTTTTTGAGACAGCAATAATCTAGCACAAAATCCAAGAAGCTATGTGTTAGAAATTACTGACATTCCAAAAGTTATGACAAAGCTGCATTGATTTTCTCCACATGATTCCATTATATATAATTTTACAGACTTTTATAGAGAATGTATCATATATGATTCTCCCCACCTTTCACAGATTATAGAGAGAGAAATGGTTGAACCCTCGTGCTTTGGCACGGTAGGCCAGATGCTTAGCACTTTAACTAGGAACATGTTTTTCACATTCTAGAAGGATTAGGCTGGTAGCTCCTATTGGACATGACACCAGCCTACTCTTAAGTACAATTTGGGGGTATGAGGGACTCATATGCTCACTTTTATCTCACTAAAATCAACAGGTCTTAGGAGTGCTTAGCTCTGCTTAATCACAGACTTATAAGTGATTTATAAAAATAGCGGCAGGATCTTGGTGTCATTCTCTGTCATCTTCAATACTCAGGCTAAAAAGAGGCAAATACAATGTTTCACTCTACACTGACAGCCATCTTGAATTACCTTCTATCTATAGGTGGTCCAATATTCATTTGTTTCAAAAGTATGGAAGCTCCAATGCCTTTGGGGCCAGATTGTGCTTAAACATCAACTACCTTGCAACTTTCTTCTGTCCTGTTCCAATCAGGCAAGACCAGATTTATGCCAGAAATAGTTATTTCAGATAAGGGAAGCCCCACCACCCCTCCCAAAGACCAGTCTGCAATCTATCCCTGGAAACCCTCTTGTGTGTTCCTGACTGTATTGGTACTGGTATTTTTTTTCTGTTTTTTTTTCTTTAGTATTAGATCTGAGATTTTCTGTCAGAAGCAACAGAAGGCCAAAGCAGATGTGTTGTTAATTAAATGAATGCAATCGCCTTTTTTTTGTTAAATGCAAACACTATGGCAGCAGCTAAAAGAAAACCTTTGTCTCACTGGTGCCAGTGAAGACTTCTGTTGGATTGAAAATAGCAACTGTAAGAGAAAGAATACTTGTTGGGACCAATTGTGTGTGTGTGTGTGGGGGGGATTTTTTTTAACTAATCCTTCCTCACCCCATGGACTTTAGTGGGGATGGGGAAATTGGTGTTTTGGATTCTGAGCTCACAGGGTTGGAGCCCCTGAGACTTTTTGATTAGCAAGAAGTATGCTATCATGTGCCATGCTCTCATGGACTCCCATGTTCCTTCTGAATTTAATGGCAATGCTTACAGAAACTTATGGGGAAATGGATTTGCCTAGCAACAATGTATTGCTATGACCTACTCCTGTTGTAATCCAAAGTATTGGGGGGTGGGGGGAGGTGGAGCCTCGGTGTTGAGTTGGTAAGACCAATTAGCTTTATAAGAGACCTGGTCCTAGTAGAAATGGAAACTTCTCGAACTGATTTATCACTGTCTCCACATAGTTGCCTGCTTTTTTGGACTTTTCTTGGATATGTGGGTGTAGGAAGTATGATGAGGTTTAAAGCTTCCAGATTTCCCAGTACCTCACTACATGGGAACCTCTAGCCTTCAGGCCTAATCCAACCAGCCTGAGATCCCTCATGCTGAACAGATCCACTCCTGGACTAGAGGCTAATTCTGTCATCTGCCCTTTGTTCAATTGGAAATGCAACCTCTCTCTCTCAATCTCACTGTGGTGGGAGGGAGTAGTAATTTCCGCTGTTATCAGACTGAAGATAATCATGGGATTTTTTTTTCTTGTCCTGATTACATTTCCAGGGCTAACATAGTGTGGGTGTGTATGTGTGCATGTCTGTGTCTGTGTGCAGTACCACTACTGGCCTAAATCCGATTGCTCATCCTAACTAAAGTAGACCTCCTGCATTACTGAGAAAAGTGTCAAATTTAAAAGTTCCCAGCAGTGCTTCGGTTGGTATTAACTACTGGAATGAGGACACAGTTTCTTAGCAGTTTTTGGCTTGCATTCTATTACTGCAATGTGTTTACTTCATTGCTACCCTTCCTCTGCTTTAAAGGTGGGGCTCAAGATGGGTGGGTGGTTTCAAGCGTCTACGGAGTCTCACCTAAATTCAGACCTTATTATGCAATGTAGAAGAAGATATGGTGGCAAGCTGCCTGGTGGTGGTGGTGGTAGTAGTACTAGTAGTAGTAGTAGTTGTGTGCCTTCAGGTTGTTTCTGACTTATGACCACCCTAAGGCAAATCTATCATGGGGTTTTCTGGGCTCTTGTGATATCAAAGGGATCCTTACTCATCTGAATGTAATGAAAGAACTGGCTCAATGGCTTTTGGTGAATACAGGCAGAGGAGTGAAATTCATTTGACAATCTCATTTGTGTTAAATGAGATTCTCAGTCTCAATTCTCAGTCTTAATATATACACATCTGTACAAAATTCTGTAAGAATACATTTTTTCACACACACACACACCAGCATGCATCTTCAGCAGCAGAGCAACAAAACCTCCAATCTTCAAGTAAGATCACACATAGCAGATTAAAGTTGCCATTTGTAAAATAAATCTACATATTAAACCCTAAATTTATTCTTTTCCCCAAATACATGTGGCTAGGGGTCGTGTGCACATGTGCCTGACATATTTTGCATGTGAAATTTATGTCTCTCCTGTAGCCTTAAGATGCAACACATGTGCTTTGGCATATGGTTTATATAAATGATATGAAATGCTCCAAAGAAGTTTAAAAGAGAATTGGGACGAAAGTTGGAGACAAATTGCAAGTTCAGGATTATTTGCTGATTGCTTAATTACACCAGTAGTAAATGCTACCAGAAAATTAGGTTATTGTCATACACTAAATTCTTAAGGGACAAAAAGTTCTAAAGGCTAATACGATATGATCAAAAGTGGTACTTCTATTCTAGCTGACTATTAAATTTGTTCCACTTACTTCCTATTCTCAAGTTGCCTTGAGGAAATAGAAACAGAGTAACTCAAAGATGCTTTATCTCTATTATTTTTCCATTTCAATTCTAAGTTTACTTTTTCCTTAGCAGAATAAGATTGCCCATGTGATCAAATTGCTTGTTTGGTGTTTTAGTGACAGCTAAACAGAATATCCTCAAAAGAATGTTGTATGAAGACTGTCTGAATGCTTCAGAAAGTACCAACTGAATTTCAAAGCTTTCTTCAAGACTAGGAGCATGATCTATTCAGCTGTAGGGCTCAGCAGAACCTTTCTCCTTTCCACATATTTTCACGGGAAGATGAGTCATGCTTATAGAGTCTGTTTCCAAGATCTCTGTGGAGTTCAAATGATATTGCCACATCATACATTGAATGAACAGAAATTTTGGTTTCACTTATTCAGCCCAGCTAAAACCAACATGAATTAACTGTGAAAGCTTTCAAAATGTCAGATCTTGCTCACTAGCTTGTGACAGTTTTGGATGGTTTTAACAGAAATTATTATGCCACAGTTGCTTTTTGGATTTTATGTTTTTAATGTACTGGCATTATTTGTGTGTGTGTGTGTGTGTGTGTGTGTGTGTGTAATTTATGAAATGGTGCCATCAGAGCGATACAACTGGGCAATGACATCTGTCATAAGATGCAGTGATGGGTGGCTTTGAAACCAGAATGGACAGACTCAGGGAGGACAAGGCTATTCATGGCAACCTTCTGTTAGAGGCAGCAACCTTAGCATGCTATACTCAGTAGTTGCTGGTTTACATACCTCTCCAAGAATTTAGTCATAATATATATCCATGTCATTTCCTGCTTGTTTATCTTATCCATACCACCTCTGATCCTTTATTTGTTAGTTTACAATTAATTTTTTTTTTTTGTCCACTGTTTTATACTCTGCAATTTTCTCTCTTCCATGTGTCAATGGTGCATGTTATACTACCTTTTACCATAAGATGCTGTGGAGACTTTAGAATTTGTAAGCACACCTACTTTGTATGTTTTTACAAAAAAGACTAAGCCCATTTTATTTCTTTGCTACACTCTGGGTGGTGGTGGTGGTGGTGTTGAGGGACTGGTGGTTACTCCTTGTCAGCCTGTAAATCCATATTCTCTGCTTGTGAGATACTTCACTACCTCTCACATTCCCCAACACTCTCATGATCGTATGTCCAGCATTAGAGGTATCACAGTGCTGCTAGCATAAGATGTGGTATACCTGTCACTATCAATTGCTGGAGAACATGTGTAGGAAGATGCTACTGTGGTCATGTTCTCTTTTTAGGCTTCCCATAGGCTTTGGGTTGACCACTTTGGGAATAGTATGCTGGACTAGATAAACCTTTGTATCGTCTCTTCTTAACAAAGTTCAGATGACTAGTATTTTATTTGATGTATAACTGGGTTGAAGCTGGTTTGAAGCTGGTTTGTGTTATTTTTAAAAACAATGGTTTATTTGTTTTCATAAGTGAATAGATAAGTGAATAGTCAAGACTATGCCCTCAGTCCTGTTAGTCCTGATGAGTAGTTTTGCTCATACCCAGTGAGATTTTTGAGGCTTTCTCCTTTTCCCTCTGTCTGTCTGTCTGTCTTTCTTTCTTTCTTTTTAGAAGAAATCTGTTGTAATTTTGTTTTTCTCCAAGGCATGCTGATACCATTCCTCTTTCTCTGGGGGCTTATTTTGGCTGAAGTCTTGTCGGCATTCACCACCCAAGTTTACTATTATAGGACATGATGCTAAGAGAATTAGTTCTTTCTTTCTTTCTTTTTTCTTTTTTTACCTCTCTGTCCTGACAATTGCAGTTGCAGTATTATGAGTTTTCTTATAAAGGCCCTGGCACTGCAGTGCTTGGAGTCATTCTCCAGAAATGAAGATGGTAGGCACAAGCAGCTTGAACTGGTCTTTCATGTTTCACAGTCTCCACTTGTAAAACGTCCTTCATGTTTAACAGTCCCTAGTACTAGCAGTGAGTTGACATACTAGCGACATACTAGCCTCAATACTAATACTGATGAAATACTGACTAAAAGGAAGAAGGAATTGAAAATGGGTGTAACTAATTATCACCAGTGTTAGTGAGCTCTTTGGGGCTCATGGTCCTAAATTCAATTGTTAGTGTCAACTAGAGTAGACCTCTAAATCAATGATAACAGTTATTCTATCTTCAACATCCTATGGAATTCTGGGGTTTGTGGTTTACTGAGGCCAAAATGCTCCCTGGCTGAGAATTCTAAAGGCCCTTCCCTAAACTGCAAATCCCAGGATTTCATAGGATGTTGAAAATGGAATAATAGCACTATAACAGTGTAGTGCAGAAATGGCCATAGTTAACACATAAATTCTACTGGTTCAGTGGGTGTACTCTAGGTGGGAGTAACAATGGGATTCAATGCATGGACCACAGTGTGTCACATGTTGATGTTGGATCAGCTTCCTGCTTCCACTCATAAATGGAATGATGTCAACCATATAGTCCAGTGCTGAACCCCTAAGGCAGCTCACTAGGAAATCAGGTCACAACCTCAGTCTCTTGCAGTAATCTCCTGAGAGAAAGGGCTGGGCAGAAGCATACGTACACACAGAAATGGTGCAGGGCTATACCCAGTTAGACAAACTGGTTCTCTCAGTTGTCTGCCTGTGCTGGGTTTCAGAATACCTTCCATGTTGTCAGTGTCCTTTCAACCCATCCAACTGTGCATCTTTCACACTCCAGGATCTGCACCTCCCCTTTGCTCCACTTTGTATAGCCTTTAAACCACAGAATCATAGAGCTAGAAGAGACCACGAGGGCCATTGAGTCAAATGCCCTGCCATGCAGGAGTACACAGTCAAAGCACCCTGACAGTTGGCCATCCAGACTCTGTTTAAAAACTTCCAAAGAAGAAGATTCCACCACACTCTGAGACAGCGTATTTCATTGCTGAACTGCTCTTACTGTCATGTGTAATGAACTAATCAGTAAGTTGAGCCAGGAGGATTTTCCCATCCTCATTATACTACTGTTAAGATTCTAGGGCAGTTCAGCTGTTTCTATCTTCTGGATTTGTTTGGTTTTTTAAAAGTTCAAATTGGGTGTCTTTTGTGGATTTCCTTTTGTTCCGGGGTGAGTGAGGGGGAGTGCAAAAATGACCTTAGGAGCAGCACTCGGTGCATGGTTACATTTCCCACTCTCCAACTAGAATGAAGATATGCTCCAGATCAGTTTGGGCTCTTGGTGCTGCTTCTCATTTTATATCCCCTCCTGGAGACATATGAAGAGAACAACTGGAGTGAGATGAAGCAACTATTTGCTCACCCTAATAAGAAAGGGATAGTGATAAAAGGATGCAAAATATACTTTGTCATGAAAACTTCATTGTAGCGTAATAAAGGCATCACCACAATGTGCATTTTCAATTTTATTTTATGGTCAACATGGCTCCCCCTGCATTTTTTTTTCACGACTGGATGATAGCTTTTGTCGGCTACCATGATCAGAGGCTTTGAAACAAAACAGGGCAAAGGGAGTTACAACCTTTCATGTGTTATGTATTTGTCGTTCTTTTTTTAATTACAATGGTCAGAATCCTATGACCTTTCACTCAAAGTAAATTTGTGTGCACTTAACTAAGTAGCACAGGTGCTAAGAATTACTGAATTGTGAAGATGCCTCATGAGACATCACCAAGAGTACCCAATGTGCATTATGAGCCCAATGCGCATTGGAGATCACAGTACATCAGTCCCAATCACTTTGGTCCCATTGTACATCAGTCCTTCTGCCAACTCTGCTACATAGCTATAGAACAGCAGTGTTCTACTCGATACGGATGTTGTGAATCTTTGCAGTTCTAATTCCTGTAGACACAAGTCCACTTACAAGCACACAGTGCCCCAACAGGATTCTGGTTAATCTTTTTAACTGCTTTTTAATTTTGTTGATAGCTTAAGGATGGCTGGTATCCCGCTGAGCAGTTATAAATGTCTCAACTGAACTTAGGCATTCATAACATGTTTATGATCATAGCACTAGCGGGAAGACTGCAAATGCCCCTTAAAATGCATTCTAATAACCAACAGCTGCACCAAGTGATGGAGGTCTGTTCTGCTGGTAATTGGGGCACTGCAGAATGATAGTTTCAGCCCCCTTGCACCAGCAATCTACAGTGTGAGAATCAGGTCATTTCCATGCTATACTCTTATAGCACAATTATTCTGCTTTCAACATCCTATGGAATCCTGGGGTTTGCAGTTTCAGGAGGGCCCAGTCAGCCCCTCCCGAAACTGCAAACCCCAGGATTCCATAGGATATTGAAAGTGGAATAATTGTGCTATGACAGTGCAGTGTGGAATTGGCCTCAGAGGAAGGGTACATATTGCAACTGCTTATTGCACTGCAGATAGCTGGTGGGTGGGGGCTGGAAATGTCATCCTGCTGTGCCCCAATCCCCAGCAGAACTGACAGTTGCTTAGTGTGGCTGCTGGCTGTTGAGGTAGGTTTGGAAGGGCTAGAGCAGGACACAATACCTGGTTATGCATTTGTAAGTATGGCTGTGATGTAGGAACTCAGCCCATCTTTTGAAAATTTGGGTGATGTAAAATGTTTAGCTATATCTGTTGTAACTTATGTAATCTACTTTCAGTTATCAACTGGAAAAAAAAGCTGGGCTATAAATAAACCTAACAACAACATCAACAAAAAGCTGTTCTCCTCAGGAAATCTTTTGCACTTCTGAAAAATAGCATGACAGACAGAAGAGAAATGAATGCTTCCCCTTCCCACTATGTTCCTACACGGATCATGGCCACTGGACATATTATATTAAATTGCTGTTTGAATAATCAATATCCAAAGGCATAGAAATTGTGCTAGAATAAAATTACCAACTGCACTGTGGAACTGCAGGTTTTCCAGTGCTCAGTGAGTTGATGACATATGGTCTCTGCTGCTATACAGGCTAAAAAGGAGTGGGGGAATGAACAAGTGGCAGCTGTCGTTTTTAGGGGAGCTAAAAATGCTTTTTTTGGGGGGGGGTGGGGACATTAATATATTGTGACTGAAAACTGGAACAGTAAATGGGATAGTGGGAAATATTTTGCAGTAGTATCTGCTATCCCTCATGGCCTTTGAGTGGTCTCTCTCTCTCTGGTTGAAAGATTGTGTGGATGCCTGAATAAAAGAAAGATGGAGTCTGAATTGAGTAATGGGTATCGTGTTTTAGAGATGTCCCTAAGATTTATATTGTTTGGCTTATATTTTTGGGGCTCTTTTGAACACTCACCTCAAATACGAAGGGAACAATGCATGTCCAAATTCTTCTCTAGTTTGACTTTTAATTTTGTCTCAGGCAATCAGCGCCAAGAATATCGCCCTCTGTTCCACAGTCCTCAAAGCACTGCTGCTTAAAGCACAGCTATCTACCTTGTGAGTGTAAATTCACTATTCAGAATCTAATTTCTGCCTGATGGGCAGGTCACAAAGATCAGCTTGCTTTCTTAAGTCACTTATTTGGGACATGTAGGTTCCAATGAACTCATTTACGTGCAGCTGTAGAATCTGGCTATCCAGATATGTCTTCTGTACAGATCTGACAATATTTTATGCTATGTTAATTGTCAAACAGCCCTGGGAACTGTAGTAAGGTGAAGGTATGAGAATTCTTTTCTAGAGATCCTTATTTTCCCACTCAGTGGTCTTTATTAGTCAGGTTGGTGACATTATCTACCACCCTACCCAGGCTTTCCTGTTCCTCTGAGCTTATCAGCAATCCTCTCAGTCATTGGTGGGAGGTGGAATTTTCCCAGCAACAATACATTGTCGTTACTGACCCTGTCATAATGTTACATATTTGAAGGGGGGCAAACACAAATATGCCTATGTCCATATGGATCAATACTTCTTCTTTAAGTTTTGGATTCTGCTTAGGAGTGTGGCAGGGGGATGTTTCATGATCAGCACTTCTTCATGGTTCAGACTGTACCCCTACATCATGGTTCCCACTTAGTTTCAAAGGTTTCATGATGGGGAATTATGGTTAAACACAGCTGAATTTTTGGTGGTGGGAATGTACACAGTGGAGTGAATACAGCTCACGTTTAAAAAAAGTGTACACGTTCTTAAGATACTTGTTTTACCGTATGATTTGATCTTCAGAGCACAAATATGCCTTGAACAAAGAGAAATATTGTAGAGCTTTCTGGCATACAACCAAAGAGGACTAACAAGAAAAAAAGTAATACATTGACAAGGCCATGAAGGCCATGGGGGTTATTAAATGGAGTTGGCTTTTTGAATTCATTCAACCCATATTGTACATTAAAATAGAGAGGCACAAAATAAACTCTTTCTGTTGGTGCCATATGTAGAGATCAATCTTTCTAATGTTCCCAAGGAATATCAAGTAATCTGAGAATTTACAAGAAAATAAGCAGAAGAAAACCTAAGAAGACTCCTTGCTCCATCCTAATTTAATTAGCCCCTCGGTTGTTGCTTTTTCTTTTAGAAAAAAAACAACCCTACCAAATCTGCATTTATTTAAGGTAAACCTGCCATTCTGTTTGTAAGCTCACCACTGACAGGTTTTCTATGCCCCTTGACTCTACTCACACAACATTCCCTTTTATTTTATCCCCCAGCTTGCTGAACTTAAATGCTTTGTTTTCCTTTAATGCCGCTCACTGGTCTCATGCCCTCTCACTTCCAAGGTAACTCTATCCGGTGCTATGTTCTTAACCAGCCAAATCTTTTATGGATGGCTTAATTATTTTCCTTTCTCAAAAGAAAATCCAATATGATTTTTGATATGTGGGAGAAAATAAAATGAATTGTCTGGAAAGATGCATTTGAAGTGGGGAAGGAGGAACAGAGAATGTGAATTTATGTAAGATCTCATGTTGCTGTCAGGCATTTTTTTGCCATGGAATTTGTGTATGAGATTAAATGAAATCCTTAAAACAGCTTTGATAGCTTCATACTTAGGATGAGAGGAAGCAGATGCATTCTGCCCACAATAAATGGCTTTTTACGTGCACCCTTGCAGGAAGAGATGGAGAAAACGAAAGTCTCTGTGAAACGTTTCAATGGACTAACAGCATTAAGCAATTCTCGCCTCTTGCCTTCCCAGCTTGCCTTAGCATTCTTTTATTCAATTTATCTGTTCTACAGCTTGACTAATATGCACCAAATGTTTTTTTTTATAGCACCATCCTTGTGATATTAAAACTGATACCATTTTGATCCAAATGTTTATTTTAATGTATTTTTCTGTTTAATGCAAAATAGAAACAGAGAGGTATGTGTTTATGGGCAGAAGGAAGGTTTCCAGAGAGTACGAAGTTTTTGGGCTTGACCCAGAGCAGGTGAAAGGATTTTCATGCAATAAGGCTTTTCCAACTCATCTTTTCCATTGCAGTTCTCAGCAGACCCTCCTGAATGGGGCAGACAATGGTAGATGATGGACAGGGGTGGCATTGTGCAGTACCCAGACTGCAGCTCCCAGCCTTCTGTGGCATTTGCCAATAGGAGATGAAGTCCAGCATCTGAAGGGCCACATCTGGATTCCCACTCCATGTACTGGGGACCACAGTGGGATGAGGAAACTGGCAAGAATCAGAAGGAAGCACATGGTGGGAAGAGATTCCCTTTCCCTTCACTGACTCCCATGCCACTGTCCTGCTCCATTCAGGAGATTCTGTCAGCCTGCTGAAGAGAGGCTTGATGGGATGTCAAGCAGTACCAGTTCTACCCTAAGGAAAAGTGAGATGTCTACTTTGGATGGCAGAGACAGGGAGAACAAGCAGTGAAGGACTGGAGATCAAAGTTATGGATGCTTTGCAGCCTGCCTTGTGCTACGGTCAAGCCCTGCAGGTATATCAAGTTCATTTCCATTTCCTTTCCCCAGTTCCACTCTTTTCTGTGCTGGTTCGCTTAGGATTTGTTCAACAGAAAAAGCATCTGTCCCTTCTTTTGGATTTGGTTTTTTAAATACACTTTTTTGTGCACTTTTTTCAAATTATACACACTGTTTGCGTACATTCACTCATTGATTAAAATATGTTTAGACACATTTCTGAAAGAATGTATTTTGATATGTGGGCATTTCAGAAGTATACACTTTTGTGGCCCTCTTTTGGGGAATTTGCTGCATGTCCTGAAATGTGCAGATCTGAAATGTTTAAGATTTCTGAATGTGGTATGTCCAATCCATGCCCATTCCTGAAAGCTGTGTACTGAGAAGATCCACCTTACCCTCAAAATCTGATTGAACACACTACTCATACTTTCTTACCTTTGACCTCCTTAGCTTTCTTTCTATACTTAGGGGTGGAGGTGATGGTGGACAGTACCCCATAGCCAGTCTTGAAATAAGATCCAGTTATTATGCTCTTTGACTTTTATATGTGAGCAGGAGAACCTTTTCCACTCAGGAATGAGTTTAATCAGGGCCAGCCCTACGTATAGGGTACTAGACTGAAGAGAGGCAATGAAGGAGAGAGGGAAATCTTTTCCTTTAGCTTTGCTTCCTAGCCCATCTTCATCCCTCCCTTCTCCTTGAAGATCTCAAGATGGTGTACATGGTGTTCTTCCTCATCTCCTTTCACAACCATTTCATGAAGTGTATAGTAGACTGAAAAAGATTGACTGGCTATGCCCAATCAGTAAACTTCATGGCTGAGTAGGGATTTGAACCTACTTTTCTGATGTTACTCTGATATTCTATCTAAACCATCCCTAAACTGATAACTTCCAGATGTGTTGTTCCCAGCCAGAATAGGGGGGATGATGGGAACACTGATCTAATCCTAGCACTGGGTATAAGAAGAATGCTCTAAATACTATATCACAATATGTTTAGATGAAAATCCTCCCTGACCCATGGAGACAAATATAATTAAACCTATTATCACATTCTTTTGACATGAATAATTTCTAGACTCCAGTTGCTGTATTGTTTAAACCTCTCATGATAAAAACAACAAAGCCAATATACAGTTTCAGGTCACTACTAGCAAATATGAAATGGAAGAAAATGAAGAACATTTAAAAAAAAAAGAAGGGAAAAAAAAGAAAAGGAATCTGTTTTGTAAGAGCCAGACTTATGTAATGAAACCAAATGTATGGACTGGAATTTTAAAAGAAATCCTAGCAAGAAGATAAAAGGACATGAAAGATAGTAAATGCTGAAATGATACACCACATAATGGTACACTGTCAAGAAAGAAAGATAACATGATAACTTACAGAGTCATCTTAAAGCCTATAGAGGTACTTGACCTATAGTTTGGAAGGAAACAATCTTTTTGTTTCATCTGGCTCATATTAAAAATAGGGAAAACACAAACCCTTATTTTTTTTCACTCTCACACATATGGTTTAAAATCCATGCAATTTTTAACTGTCTAAAATTCCTTTAAAGCAACCTAAGACAGAAAGAATTATGAAATCACTTTTCCATTTCATTTAATGAAAAACTGCACCACCAGTGTTGGTCTATAGGCTATCAATTTTAAAGCGAGTGGGGCTTCAATTGGTCCTGAGTGCAATCAATCACAAAATGGCACACGATATATATTAACAAAAGAGGTTACTGTTGATAAAAAGAGAACCTTCTTAGAACAACTGTCTAAATAAAAATGCATAGTCTCTCTTTTTATAGTTTCAGTTATCTTTCAGCTATACTTTTGTAAATTGTATTTGAAGATGAGCAAACCATTCTAATAATTTATAGGACGTTCTTTCTTCCATTATTTTAACCAAGAGTTTCTTGCTCAGGTTTTTTTTTCCCATAAGCCCAGAACAAGACAACCTATCTCATGCAATGCATGGGATCTCATGCAATGCATGCAGCAACCTCCCTGGGTTGCTGCCATGGTCCCACAATTCTAGCAAGACCTACCAGTGCTCAGACTGGTCTGGGGCCTGGGGTTGGAAGCTGACTAGGGCAGCCATTTCAATTTTTCAGAATGAATCCAATATAACCCCAGGGCATTATGGGAAATTAAAAATGGCTCCCAACATTAGGTAAACCAGCACCAGGCCAAAAAATAAATAAATAGCCATGAGAGGACACTTTGTTGGAGCCCCCCCACAACCTGAAGCTCATCCTGATCTGATATTCCCAATGTTTTAAATATTTTCCAGACCAGGAGACTGATGGCTAGACATGTCCTTTTACTGCTTTTCAACCAATCTCTGCCACAGTCAATGGGATTCCATTGCACATTTTCACTGGATACATGTGCACTGGACATGAGGCTTCCCAGGAATTATTTATTTATTTATAAAAATGCATATCCCACCTTTCTGATGTTTACACGCCACGTGGGGATAGAGGTAAGAATAACTGCAAACAAGAACATACAGGAAAATCACAGACTATAAGGAAAATATATAGATAATTCTGTTATCATGCAGCGAATTAGGGAACACAGGGCAACAGGCAAAGAATCTCCCAAACAAACCTGCCTGCTACAGTGTGGCCTCATTTGTTTTCTCATTCTTCTGAAACAATTGCTCCCTGGAGCCTGGTATAGTGCTGAATCCATGTGCAGTTCCACCCCTGCTCCAGTCTGGAGTTCCAGTCAGAGACTCTTCACATCATCTGTTACTGCCTGAGTCTTCTAAGTAAAGATGCCAGGGATTGAACCTGGGTAAGGACTGGAAGTGACTACTCCCAAATAACTAGTTACTGGTGATAAGCCCCTAGCAACTAAGCTATGCTCCAGTTGTCAGTAAAGTATGTTGCAATATGACTGTAACTTTTAAGGTTACATTTATAATTACAGGGGGTGTGTCCTCACTGAAAGATGAAGGAAGAATGCCACAAGGAGGGTTCAGGTGCTGTCTCTTGCTCTGTTGTGGATGTCGAGCTGATGAGGAAGTGGATGGGAGGAGAGAATTTTTCATACTATAGGCCAGGGTCTTGTAGAAGTCACTTTTTCTTTTTCTTTTTTTAAGAAATAGAAAAAGTAGGGAGTTGCTAATTCTAGCTAATTCCTTTTGGGGGGAGCTGGTACTATAACTGTACTATAACTGTAATACATTACTCATAATAGGGAATTGTCAAGTGCTGAGGGTGATTCCAAATGAGATTTTTAACATGCAATAGGATTGTTTCATTCATGGAAGTTTACAGATCCTGTCATCTTCTGTTTGAAGCACTCCAGTGTTATTTCTCATTTCTATACATCCCGATCCCACCTCCAAAAACATCAGTTAGGGGAAAAAAGACCAAATAACAGCAGAATGCCTTGACTGCAATCACTAGAAGCCCTCTGCTTGGAAGCCTCCAGAAACAGAAAAACTAAGGATGTTGTTTGGGCATATCACTTTCTCTAGATGCTGGCATGATCAAACACAGTGAGAGCTAATACGGTATAGGGAGAGACCTAGTAAAATGTGGTGGCCATAAAGTTGCACTTAGAGCAAGCAAAATCATGTCAAATTCAGACTATTAAGTTTTTCACAAATTCTCTTCTTGACCTACACAAACTAATGTGGTTGTTGTTGGAATGGTAAAATGTTGTTAAGAATATCTTAAGGAAGAGTAAGATTAATATTTAGGAAGGGTGGGGAACAATCATCTTGGTTTGATCACTAGCCCTTCTTAGTGGACCGTGATATCACCTATGGTATCATTCTAGTTAGTTTTCTTGGTGGGGAAGGGTGTTGGCACCAACAGTTTGGTTTCTACTGGAAAGCAGACGGGCAATTTCCCCAGAACCAGGGGGCTGGAGATCACCAGGGCTCTGCAAAGCTGCAGTCAGTACATCTGCCCTGGAAACCTTTTACACTACACAATTATAGCACTATGGATGTTGGGATTCCCTCCATATTATAGTGATGGGATATGTAGTCCAGTGTTACGTAGCAGCTTGCTTGCAACCAAACCCTAGGAACCTGAGACCGTAAGGTAAACAAATGCTAGGAATGCACTGATAAGCTCTGCCAGGCTCTCACTGCTTCAAGGTCTCTTGAAAGAGGGAGGAGGAAGGATGGGATTCTTAAGTATTTGCTATTGCTTTTGAACTTTAGTCCTCTCACTGAAGTCTTGTACGATGTATCTCACTCAAAATAAATAGTGTTTATGCACTGTACTATTTGTCTGTGTGTGAATTCAGTTCCTGACAGAGTGAGAGGACTCAAGTTCAAAATTCTACAACACGTATCAAACATCTGAAGAAGAACCACTGGAGGAGGGAGTGGTTGGCAGAGCCACCAAAAATCCAGGCGATGAACGAGCTGAGAGAGACGAAACAGATCCCAGCCAGCCCCCAGAGATGTGAGCCAAAGAGCGACCCGCAGTTCCTGTGACTATCCCGATTACAGGCCAGACTTGGGCCTGGGGAGAGCAACTTGACACGGCTCACAGACAATGTTACCACACTACGAGATGGGATGCTGCAATCAGCGAAACCAAGCTGATGGAGCAGCTTTTAGCCAGAGAAGAAGAAGTGGAATGACAACGAGAAGAGATATCCAGGTTGAGAGCTCAGCTGGCTGACTGGAGAATCCTGGTACCACAGCTAGGGTATGCCCAACAGTAAGTGCCTGCAGCAGCAGCCCCCATAGCCACAGCCCTGGCACCTCCTGGAGGACCGGTGCCTCAAGCAGGGCCTAGACCTTTTCAAGAGATGAAGGCTATGTACGATGGAGATGGGGCAACTCTGACTTATTTCCTCGATGTGGCTTCCAACTACATGGCTGACTACAGAAACAGCTTCAACAACGATGCCACCAGAGTTAGACACCTGAGCCAACACCTCAAAGGCGAAGCAGCGGAGTGGGTCAACAGTTTGTTTGACTCACGAGCTGAGGAAACAGCCAATCTCCAGCTATTCATGCTTCAAACCCCTCAGAGAGGGGTTTGAAGACCCCTTTATTCAAGAACAAGCCAGGTCAGGAAACTGCGCCAAGGAAAAGGAACCATCAGAGAATATGCCCGTGAATTCAGAAAGCTAGCGACCAAGGTCCCAGAATGGAGAGATGACACACTCAAGCAGTTTTTTCAAGATGGGTTAAACCCCACCATTCTGGATCGTTGCCTTTCACAAGGAAACCCAGCCAGTCTGTTTGGATGGATGAAACTGGCCAGTGAAGTAGAAAGTATCCTGGAAAGTGTCCAACTCTCACAACAAAGACAAGCCCAAGAAAGTGGTCACTGAACCCTGGGATCCAGAAAGTCCACCTTCCTAAGCAGTGAAAAAAAAGAAAAAATGACTACGCGAAGGGGCCACATCGCCAGTGATTGCCAGAGCCAAAAGAAAGCCATGGAAGAAAAGCCCGCGACCCCCTTCCACTAAGCCCATGTCCTACAAAACTGACACCCGGAAGTCACAAACCAAATGCCTGGGCGGTGGAACCTCCGCTTGGGCTTGAGAAGACAGCCCCTCGTCTACCTCCAACTCGGACAGTGACGAGTGAGACCTGGACCCATCTGTGAATGTAAGTACAGCTAAAACTTGTCATGTATATGTTACAGTGACTTTATAAGGAACAGATGGGAAGTTAAGAATGTACCAGGCCCTGGTTGATTCAGGCTGTACCACTAGCTTACTGAAACCCATAGTGGCCAAAGAACTTGCAGTAACATTTGACCCCCTTAAGAAGGCCGTCAGATTATCGCAAATGGATGGCTCACCTATAGTGGGAGGCCCCATCTGGGAAAAGACCAGACCCATACCTATTCAGGTGGGGAACCTCCGAAGGTGATTGAAATTCCTAGTACCAAATAAAATTGGATTCCAAGTAGTCCTCAGGTACGATTGGCTAAAACGACACAACTCCCAAATTGACTGGACCCGAGGCTTACTAAAACATACTAACAACGCCAATCAAATACCAGGACAACAAACGTTGGCACCTAAAACAGCACTTAAATTGAGCCCCGAGGACCTGCAGAAAATCCCACAAGAATACTGGGACCTGCAGAAAGCATTTGAAGACCATGAAGCAGATAAACTCCCACCACATAGAGACTCTGATTGTAAATTAAGACTGATAGATGGCACCAAGATTCCCAAGCCAAAAATTTACCCCATGAACAAAAAAGAGCTGGAAGCTCTAAAAAAATTCCTGAACAAGAATTTGCAATGCAGCTTTATCAAGCCTTCCTTCGTCCCAACGGCTAGCCCAATCTTTTTCCGGCAAAAGAAGGATGGAGGAGACCCCAGATGCACTGTGAATTACAACTTAATAAATCAAGCACTACTGCCTAGTGTGTACCCAATCCCACTCATGACTGATGTCATGGGTCAATTGATCAAAGGTAAATTCTTTACCAAACTAGACCTCAAAGAGGCGTTCCACCGAATAAGAATGGACCCTGACAGTGAATGGCTCACTACCTTCTTGAGCCCCCTGGGGAATTACCAGTGGAGAGTCCTTCCTTTTGGGTTACAAGCTGGGCCCGCAGCTTTCCAAATGTTCCTTAACTTGGTCTTGCACGAATTCCTTTACAGTGGTGTTGTGGTTTATCTAGATGACATTTTGATCTACTCGGAAACACTCCCAGAACACACCAAACTTGTACACACTGTTTTACAAACACTTATAGACAATAAACTTGTTGTGAAACTCTCCAAATGTGAGTTTCACACTCAAACTTTTCACTATTTAGGGTATTGAGTTTGCAACAATATCCTAAACATGGACTCCTCCAAGATTGATACAATTTTGAAATGGTCAGCCCCTAAAACTAGGAAACGGCTGCAACAATTCCTTGGCTTTGCCAACTTCTACCACAATTTCATTGAGGGTTTTGCCACAATTGCCCTCCCACTGACTGATTCCAGTGGAACCCCCCCCCAAAAAGATTGCTTGGTCGAATAAGTGCCAAGCCGCCTTTGACATACTCAAGCACAAATTCACCTCAGAACCGCTTCTATTGTTCCCTGATACCGAGAAACAATTTATAATACAAACTGATGACTCTGACTTCGCTATGGGAGCAGTACTCCTCTAGTATGACAACGATGGACATCTAAAACCATGCGCCTTTATCTCTAAGAAATTCTGCAAACCCTAGCACAACTGGCCAATATGGGAAAAAGAAGCTATGGCCATCCACTTTGCCCTCACCACTTGGAGACATTTTTTGGAAGGCGCGAGAGTGCCCTTCCAAGTTTGGACTGATCATCGCAACCTAGAGATTTTGAAAACAGCCAGAAAACTAATGTCTAAACAAGCACGATGGGCTGATTTTTTCAATGCTTTAAATTCAAGATTATCTTCAAACCAGAAAGACGAATACTTTAGCTGACCCTCTATCCAGACTACCTTGCCATGAGTCACCTACCCATGCCTCACCCCCTAAAGAATGTACTCTTTTTACTCCCAACACCCTTGGACTACAAGTTACAATTTGTGCACAAGAAGGCGCCCACCACTCTGTTTCTTCTATGCTTGATTCTGCCTTCCGGCAAGACATAAAAACTGCTTACACTTCTGACGACTGGCTGCGAAGCCACCCCAACACAGTTGCATGGACTAAAGACTTGGCTTTCATTGGCTCTAAACTTTATGTACCTTCAAGTTGCAGAACAGAAGTTTTGAGAAGATATCATGACTCCAAACCTGCCGGCCACTTCAGTTTTCTTAAGACACTCCATGCCATTAGAGAACTATTCCATTGGCTGGGCCTCACCAGGTCCGTTCAGGACTACATAAAAACTGTCATATCTGCAACACCTGCAAACCTCCTATGTCGAAACCACACGGACTTCTCCAACCCCTTCCAGTACCCTCATCCCCTTGGGATGTTATTTCTTGGGACTTTATCGTAGGTCTTCCCAACTGTTGAGGCTGCCATGTCATTTGGGTTGTGACAGACCACTTCTCCAAGCAATCTCACTTCATTCCTCTTAAAAAGATCCCCACAGCTGAAAAACTTGCAGACCCTTTCATCACCAACATCTGGAAACTCCATGGCCTTCCATCCATAATCATCTCCACGAGAGAACCTATCTTCACATCCAAATTCTGGACTACACTACTTAAATCCATCAGAATTGTCCAAAAACTGAACAGCAGCCATCATCCCCAGATGGATGGACAAACCGAGTGCATCAATCAAACTCTGGAACAATACCTTCGCTGCTTTGTCAATTCCAACCAAAACAACTCGGTGTCTCTCCTACCATTGGCTGAATTTGCCTACAATTCTGCCCTCCACTCTTCCACTACCAAAACTCCCTTTGAAGTGATTTATGGCAATGAACCAAAGGGTTTTCCTTCACTTACTGACATGGACACCACCAATATTTCCCCATCTGTTGCCAGTTGGGCTCACAAAATCTCAGAGAACTGGAAAGCAGTCTGTTCTGCCCTTGAAACTTCTAAAGCCTCCCACAAACACTTTGCTGACAGGAAAAGGCAATCCAACCCTAACTACAAACCGGGGACTTTGTATACCTCTCCACAAAACACCTCACCTCTGATGGGCCCTCCAAAACACTTTCCCCTAAATACATTGGTCCTTTCCCAGTCAAACGAGCCATTAATGACATCAGTTTTGAACTTTCCCTACCTGCATCCTATAAACTTCTCCACCCTGTTCTTCATTGCAGCTTACTCAAGCTGGCCCCTTTGCAGACTTCTTTACCGAGTGACACCGGTCTCAACAACACCTCCACATCGATAGATAAATCATCTTCTACATTTTCACCTACATAACTACTAATGTTATCTTTTACTGTTTGAACTTTACTGTTGTTTGTACTCACTACTAACCCTCTTTCACTTCTAACACTTCAAGCACTGCATATTGTTTTCTTGCATTTTTTTGGGGAGGGGATGGGCAGGATGTCGGGATGCCCTCCATATTATAGTAATGGGATATGTAGTCCAGCGTTATGTAGCAGCTTGCTTGCAACCAAATCCTAGGAACCTGAGACCGTTAGGTAAACAAATGCTAGGAATGCACTGATAAGCTCTGCCAGGCTCTCACTGCTTCAAGGTCTCTTGAAAGAGGGAGGGGGAAGGACGGGATTCTTAAGTATTTGCTATTGCTTTTGAACTTTAGTCCTCTCACTGAAGTCTTGTACAATGTATCTCACTCCAAATAAATAGTATTAACGCACTGTACTATTTGTGCATGTGAATTCAGTTCCTGACAATGATTCTATTTTTACAGCCCTGAGTTCATCTTCTGGACTACTAGGATTTGCAGTTTAGGGAAGGGTACTTCCAATTCTCAGCCAGAGAGCTCTACTGGTGCCTCTGACCAATCTACAAACTCCAGGATTAGGTAGGATGGAAACACAGCCATTCAAATGGAATTATATTGCTATAATTCCACATTGTGAAAGTGCACTGGAGCAGAACATCTGGATTCTTACTGTCAGACTAATCATGATTTTTCTTCTGCAGGGAGCTCTCCGTCATCCTGACCTTCAGTGATTTGACCTTCATCATCCCATACATTGCCTGAAACCTTAGGTTCCAATCAGGGACTGGAAACAGCAACTTGACTCTTCACATAGGCTGTTGCTTGATATCTGTATTGGTAACTTCTAAGTATCAGGAAAGGAGAAAGCTTTTTTCATTCTCTTAGTTTTTGAAACAGCACATGGATAGGCTTCTTGATCTGATTCTTATGCTGTGGAGAAAAGCTATTCTATCAAAGCTGTATTTTTGCTTTTTCTAAAAAATTGGATATGTAAACTGCTCTGAAAATCATGTTGAAGAGCAGAACAGAAACTTCTAAAATTAAAATAACCTATCAGTCACCAAGTCTGCAAGCCAGTTGGTTGCAACTTCTGTAACAAAGAGTCACTTGATATTTTGAGAGGAGCCACTTCATATAGCCAACATGGAGCTGTATCACTTTGGAGCAGAGAAGGAAAAAGAAATACAAGCGTGAAAGTGTTCTCCACATAATTACCTACCAAGCCATAGAGTCTAGCTTCCTTTCTGGATGGCTAAATGGCTTTGTGTGTGTGTGTGTGTGTGTGTTTGTGTGTGTGCACGCGGCACTCTCTTGACATGCAGAAGAACATATGATCCAGCTCCCAATATTCTGAAATGGCAGTATCCAAGTGAGCATGCTATGTATTAATTCTGTTGCTCACATCCCTTGGCTCTTGTAGGTATATTTCCTAGATTTTGAGGTAATTGCAGTTGGTGCCAATAATTCATTATGATCTCCAAGCTTACTTGTTACATGTACTTGTTCCATACAATTGCCCCCGAAGTAGGACAATTTAGATGATCCCAAAGAGTAATGAATAGTCCAGCCCTATCTCAAGGCAACCACAATGTTAATCTACACCAAATTAAAGTCAAACATTTAACCTTTTAATGCACACATCTTTACAGCACTCCAGGCTATATGGAGAAATTTTAGGCAGAGATTTCAGGTGATATGGGCTGTATTTGAGCAACTAGAAATCTAACTAAAAACACTTTGGGAAGATTCCAAGAGCAATTTCAAGGTGCTGAGAGCCTTTATCGTCCATCACTGACACACAGAGATAAGGACACTCAGCACCTCAAAGAAGAAATACAAAGTAGTCCATTCCACCAACCACCCATAGCACAATCCACTTAATCAGTACCCAGATGGATGACCTGCTCTTCAAATGGGCTGATAGCCAGGGAATAGATTTAGTGCATCCCATTTCATTGGATAAAGAATGGGTAATTGCTCACTTAATTGTGAAATATGTGTTTGGTTGGCAAGCCTGATGGCTGTGGGTTTGTACTCACAATAGCTTACAGGTGTGATTCAGTATTTATTTACCTGCCTTGCTTGCCGCTTGTTTTTCTTTTCCTTCTTCTTGCTCTTCTCCCTCCCCCCCACCTCCATGTAGCTTTGGATAAAAAGGAAAAACACTGCACATTGTTCAATGTGCAAGCAATTCATGAAATAAAAGTAATTGTCTCACAACACAATATATTCCTTGGAGCCTAATCAGAATGAAGAATGTGTTGGCACATTTTGCTTCCCAGCAGGGTCTGCCCCAATTAGGAGAATTGCATAGAAATCCTTTTAGCAAAGTAGAGCGGGAGGTAGCAGTTCTCATAAAATATGGATCTCACCCCCACCTATCCCTTAAGTAACATTTAATGCCAGATTGGAAGACCTTGTCTCCACTTCTCTTTTATGGGTCACTGTTTTCCTCCATGTTTGCTCAGCAAGATTTTGTTTCTTGATTTTCTCCTTTGCTCAGGGGACTGAATAAACTCTTCCTAAAGCTGAATGGAATGATCACTGAGTCACAACAAAATACCACCCTACATAGATATGTGCTTGGGATCATAAAAGAAAATTCCCTACAGCCATACAACATTGTTTCACCCATAACAGTACATTTGTATGAGTCTCCTTTGAGTGAGAGCGGCAAACTCTTCTGCTCATCTGCCATAAAAGAGGGTGCAGTGATAACTGAACATGCCTTTTTGGTAGGTTTCATAGGCCCTCAGTGTCTGCATCTGATGAGGTGGTTTACAAGATCTCTTAAATGAGACAATTTGAAGGGTGTGTGTAGTGTGGACCTATAATATCCACAATTAAAACAACAAGAAATGGGCCATAGAGTAATATAACCTCTGTTTAATTTTTGCATTGGCTACTTTGGCTAGGACTTCTGGGAGTTGCTGTCTGGTAATGTCTGGAGGGCCCCAAATTATCCAGCCTATCTTAAGGGGAAATGAATCTCTGTTTGTTCAATCTTACCACAAGTTGGTTAGCTACATCATAGAACAGAAGCAAATAGAAAAGAGAAAGGACAAGTATGATGGTACAAACCAGAAAACAGGAAAATCAAAGCACTCTCATTACAGTCCATCACTGCATTTGTTAGTGGAAGATCAAAAACTGTGCAATAATTAGAGAAGTATTAGGAAGGTGGAAGGTTTCACTCAGATGGGTTCGTTTTCTGCTTTTCTCTCAGGAAAATCAAATCCTGGTTCATCTATTTATTAACTGAGGAAAATACCTTAATAACTTTATTTCCATTGTGGTTTACATTAGGATGCATTAAATGTTCCTTATAATTCACGCTCAAATACAAGGTTTTCCAACCTGCATCTGTTGGAACCCTAGTGTTTTGCGAATGGTTATGGGGGTTGCACAAAAGATTATGACTGGGAAAAAAAAAAACATTTCTTTTTGAGCTATAGATGTTACAATTTTTATGCAGGGGTTCCCTGAGACCTGAAAATTATATCCAGGTTTCCTCCAGAGTAAAAAGGCTGGAAAGTTTGCTCAAATATAAGGAAAGAGTCAACCGTTCTTGATAATGATATCATTGGTATGGCGGGTTGGGGGGAGGCGTCAGTCATCGTTTCTAGCATTAAGCCAGCATTTCTTGTTCATTTCTCCCTTTTTCTTTTTTAAGCGTTAGGAAAGCAAATGAAATATTCTTCTGATGACCTCTCTGTTTCATTGACAAGCAGTAGCATTCATTAATCTGCTGCACACAATAAAGTCAGCCATTCAGCTGCCGCCCTGTAAACCCAACTCCTTTAATTGACAAAGTCCCTGCCACCCCAGTATTTGGTTTGCTCTTTTATTATCATTCTTAAAGCCTAAATAAAATTCAATCTTCTGGAGCAATATTGAGATATTACATCCAGATGAAGGGTGGGTGTCATAGAGGAACAAGCTGCTAGCAATATTCTCTAGGCATTTTGCCATCAACCTTGGTTAAAGTTGTAAAGCTTTAGTTTCTTTCTTTCTTTCTTTTAACAAAAATGCACATGCACCAACTAAAACCGTTCTTAGATTAAAAAAGGATCAGAAGACTGTTTATCAGCTTTTTTCCCCACTTCCCCCTACATTTATTTGTACAGAAAGGAGAATGTTTACTCCAGTCTCTATTTCCTTGTACAGTATTTGTTTTGTCTTTGGTTGATGTAGTGCCATGTTGGACTCTGGGAAATCAGATGAGAAAATATTCAGATTAGCACTTAGATCTGGTCTCTGAACCTCAAAGAAGTGTGCAACTGTAGGTGGACATTTCATATTCTCCCCCTGACCTGTTAAGTTCAGCAAGATGTGAATGTGCTACCTATCTGTTTTGCTTTTTAAAAAATGTGTCAGCTATGCTTGCAAAAATGTTTTATTGTGCAACAGCAGAATGTTTTCCCTGACTGTGCTTAATTATTGAAATAAGAAACATGGGGGACTATGTTCAAAACAAGCACCAGTGTCTGCACCCAACTCTTCAATGGAGAGGACTGGAAAGGCACTCCACTCCTTTGAAAAAGTGTTGGGTAAGAGAACTTTTAAAATTCCCAGACAATGGCAAAAAGTGGGGTTGTAAACCTTTAAGATAACTGTTGGTCTTGTGTTTTGTATCTAAAGGAAAACCAAGCCCAAATGAATCTTTGGTGACATCCTGAAATAATCAAAGAAAACACACAGTGCTGTGCCAGGAAACTAACAGAAGATCCAATAAAGATGGACTTGAATGTCTTCATTTGGGGTAAAAAATCACTTCATAAAATGCTGTGGGATTTATAGAAATAGAGTACAAAGCAGCCACAGTTATTCAATTCATATTGAATGTTTTCTGTGGGTTCTTATTTCACAATATATGCTAATAAGAATCTGGACTCGTGACATTTCCATGTGTTGACCTATGCGAACCACCAAATGCACCATATATGTGTGAACAAAGTATAAGAACTTCCCACTCTGAACACATTCTTCTCATTTCAGAAGCTAAGCAGGGTTGGGTCTGTTTAGTAGTAGGATGGAATAACAGGAATTTCCAAGCAGGCCTTGAAAGGACTCCTGCCTGAAACCCTGGAGGACTACAACTGCCAGCTGGAGTGGACAGTACTGTTGCAAGCTGCCTTGAGTCCTACATCAAGAGAAAGATGGGATGATGGATGGATGGATGGATGGATGGATGGATGGATGGATGGATAGATAGATAGATAGATAGATAGATAGATAGATAGATAGATAGGACTAAGATGGATCAAGGATTTGACTCAATTAAAGGCAGTTTCTTTTGTTCCTATGGCAATCAGAAGATTAGTATCTCTCTGGATTGGCATTAGTTCTTCTGGAAACCTGTACAGTGTCCTCAGTTCAAGTGTATTTTTAAACACATTAGATGTAGTGTGAGATATGGCTACTGTTCCAGAAGTAAAGAAAAGACCAGACACTTTTTAGTATAGTTAGGTACATGTGTGTGCCTTTGATAGCATGTAGTAGAAAATTTTAATAGGTGCCTCTTTTCTCGGCTCTGAAAGCCTAATCCTATCTTCCTCTGGTTCTTTTCAGTTGAAAGAAAACTGATTCCTCACTGGGAAATGAGTGCCGTTATGTAATAGGGAGGTGTAGCTCCTGTTAAAGTAAGCAAGGCAGGTACAATTTACTTTTGGCACATGGATAGATAGATGAAAGAAGCCATACTTTAAGACTGCTCACACGCTAGCCTTCCATATTAATCCATACTTCCATGCATGGGAGCCTTGTGGACTTCCATACTAGTCTTCCATATAAAGGGAGGGTCCTACTTGTTAACTGCTCTGTCCCCAGTTTGATGAAAAATCTTGGAGCATGCAACTTGTATGGACCCAGGCACTTATTATCAACATTCTGATCGATGAAAAGACATAGGAGGCAAGGTATAGAAGATAGGGATGCTAGAGATAGGGTGGAAGGGCCTAGTGATACCTATATGCATGGAAAGTGCAGCTCTAGGATGTCTCTCTTCCAGCTTGCTTGACTGACTAAAATGTCTTTGACATTTTACAGAAAGAGTCAGATCAGCTGATCATATTGCTCATATTGCTCTATCAGCGATATGCTTTTCTCTTCCCAAATAGATATACATTTCACTACAAACGTGTAAGGGATACAAGCAAACACACCCTTCAGGATCAGTAACTCTATTTTTCTCATCATATCCAATGTACTGTAAGCCCAGACAAACTTACCAAAACTCTCTCCCCTGCTTACCCATTAAAAAACAAGGGCCTGTTGGATTTTAGGGTTTCTTCTACAGGCTTTTTACCATTACTTGCAGTCTGGGTTTGTGATATTTCCATACTGATGTTTCTGTAGAGCTTGTAACACTGAAGAGCACAGTGTCAATAATTCTGACTCAGGGCAAGACTACACAGACTATTTGGAGGGAAAGGGGAGGGGAAGAGGTGCCTGTATGCCACAGCGTGCCAGTATGCGCCTGCTGCGAAGAGACACAATGACTCTTGCTTGGGGGACCTTATCAGTTTCGTCCAGGCCACCTAATGTTAGGAACAGATTTGATAACCATGGAATAATGAGACCAGACACAGCAAATTGGGTTAAATAAGGGTCATTTTGTTTGACCTAAACTGTTTAAGCTGTGTTGGCCTATAAATGGAGCAAGAATGTGTCATGGATCCAGCTGAGGCCAGGTGTCACCCCGTGGCTACCTTCTCAGCGTTCCCTTGGGCACAACAGCCCCAAGGGCTATCCAACTCAATAATTGGGTTGCTCCCCAGCTGGCTGTAACTGGAAGGTAACCCAGAGGGCTCCCACCCAAGCAATAGACAGAACTCAACAAGTGAGAGCCCAAATCCCAGGCTAGTCTCAAGGGTAGCTTACTTCCCCACCTCTTGGGTCATGGGAACATAAGAGGAAGTTTCAGAGCCCTACTCTACACCAAAAGGGTGACAAAGGTGTACGCCAAAGTCTTACATTCTCTCCCCCACCACCTGCCACAGAGAAGGGACAAGTGTCTGCTTAATCCCTTTCTCCTGGCAGGCTAACATGGCTCTTACCTTGTGACTCCTTCAGGAACAACATATTCCCCTCTTCTGACAAACGAATGCCATCAACCTGACAGAGCTCTGGCCATTGGGAAACAGGATGCAGGAGAAAGTGGCCCAAACCCCTAGCCATAGTGTTGTGGACTTCCCATAACACTCTGAGTGGCTTCCTTTGGGCAAGGTGAAAGGGACCATCCTCATCCCACCATACCTGATGGGACAAAACAATAGCAGAGAACAAGGGAAACTCCAGGCCAATTACTTTCTATAACCTGAAAGTCACTTAAAGCTTGTAAAATCAGGGCCTTGCTCTTCAGCAAACCAAAGTCATTCTCACCAAGGCAGAGGTATATTTAGGGTGGGGCAACTGGGGCACATGCCCCAGACACCAATGCCACTGGGGTGCAAAAAAGTACCCCCCCCCATCCGGGCCTGACCTGTTTCTGCCCCGACCCCCGCCGGCCTCCTTCCCAGCCTCCTTCTTGGCCTGGTGTGTGTGTGTGGGGGATGTGGTGGCTGCAGCAGCCCTCCTGTCTGCTGCCCCCCACTGGGGTCCTTCCTGGCACAGTGTGGGGGAGGGGGTGGTGGCAACAGCAGCAGCCCTCCTGCCCACCCCCTCACCCACTGCTGCCCCCTCTTTTTTCCCCACCCTCACCAGGGTGCTTCCTGGCAGATGCTACTGTGAAAACTGTATAGGCTTCCCAGCCTGGCCTCCTGCTGTTGGGTCTATACATGCACTGTAAGAGGCATCATCTTGCACGTACCTCACTGCGTACCTAACTGGGCTTGCAGAAGACCCTAGCAAAGGGAGGGGCTTGTTACAGTCTTATACTAGATGACTTAACATAAAAGGTCAAGCAGATCTTACTTAGTTTTTTTTTTCAGTGTCAAAATATAGCAGCTGTGAATATATGAGGAGGAAGATGAAGCCCTTAGAGGCATCACTGAGTATGTAGGTGGAATGCATTCCTATGGCTATGCTACAGAGAGAGAGAGAGAGAGACAGTCTTGGGGGGTTATGTAAGTTTTATAAGGATTAGATTCTGGTTGGGGAAAGTGAGGTCCATGGAGCTCATACAGCCCTGCTCCTATCAGTGGTTCCCGGACTTCCTGTTTTTCTTTTTTCAAAAAGAATTGTAAAAAGGGATAAACATACCATAAAATGGTCCCAAATGCCTCTGAATTCTCCAAACATGCCTCCTCATAATCCTGGATTCAAAAAAGAAGCCAAAACCAGCTGGAGAAGCAGGAAGTGCAAAGTCAAACTGTGGAATCAGTGAAAGCTGGCAGCTCCCCTGTTAATGGAACAGAAAATCAACTTTGGCTTTTGCTTTGGGTATCCAAGGTGCTGTTCTATTTGGAGAACAGGGCTGAACCACTTTGCAGAGAGTGGAATAAAGCCTAGAGTGGATTCACTGTTCCACTGACATAGGACCTACTAACCTCCATACTTCTGGTCACTTCTGGTTTGTATTTTTAGCCACTCTTTGTCAGAAAAATCCAGTGGTGCTGCCTACTGCAGGGCCACGGGGGGGGGGGGAATCATCCCACCCCCACTGCAGTTGCTCACCTTCCTGGGTTAGAAAATATGAATATGGATCTCGAGCACTTTGGGGTTGAAGGAAGGAGAGTGCAAGAGCACACATGTTGCATGCACAAGGACCCAAGTTCAGCCCATCATACCTGGTTACTTAAAAAAACATTGGTAAAAAGTATGTGAATCAATGTGGTGCAGTGGTTTACGCACTGGAGTATGATTCTGGAAACCAGGATATGAACTCCCGCTCAGCTATGGAAACCCATTGTTTGGTCTTGGGCAAGTTACACACTCTCAGCCTCAGGAAAGGGCATTGGCAAACCCACCCTGAATTGCTAAGAAAATCCCATGACAGATTTGCTTTAGGGTTGTCATAAGCTGGAAATGATTTGAGGGCACACCACAACAACAAACTGAAAAAGGGCGGGTGAGGGGGAGAGAGAGAGAGAGAGTTTCATTCTTGGAAAGTGGGAATGGAAAGAATATTTGCAAATATTAATGCAAAAGATGAAAAAGGAGGTTCCCCAGGGTCTCCAGTGTCAGGAAATCCTGATGAGAAGTCTATGCAACAAGCACCTTTGCTGTTCAGGAGTTTTTCTGCAGGCACGCACACACACACGCAACCCCAACCTCTTTTGACCACCTTCTTCAAATTTCAAATATTGGAAAAACCCATATTAATCATTACATGACATTTCTAAGAACCAAACTCCAGCAATTGTTCTGTTGTCTTCCTTGTTCTTCATGTTGTTTTTCCTTTGTTCATATTGTTAACTTTTCTTTTTCTTGCTGCGCTGCATTGTTCTTGGCCTTAACTGACATGTTTAACTCAGTGTTTCAATGTTCTGGCAGTAGCTATTACTTCAATTTTTTTTAAAGAATGAATAATGGTATTTGCTACACAGGAACATTTGTTTTCTGCACAGGAAACACCATTTTCTCTGAAAAAAAAGCCCACATAGTGGTGTTTTTTTGGGGGGAGGGGTTCAGAATAAGTTCTGAATTGTGAATAGACTTTGAAAACTGTGCAGTTTTTGAAGACCTTGTCATAGTGGCAAGAAAATTATTCATTCTTTCCTCTGAAAAAAATAAAATAATGAAAACTTACATTCCTACTGGAAAGTTACTACCAAGTTGTTAGAGAGAACAGTGGTCTGGATGCATAGCTGACTGATGCTGGTACCAGGCAAGCTTTGTGCATTGCTGCTCAGTTCTATTTTCA
This sequence comes from Cyclura pinguis, assembly GCA_030412105.1. Classification (NCBI taxonomy): domain Eukaryota; kingdom Metazoa; phylum Chordata; class Lepidosauria; order Squamata; family Iguanidae; genus Cyclura; species Cyclura pinguis. The sequence goes on along the minus strand of CM059599.1, from coordinate 249,548,314 downwards.
AAAAGTGAAACTAGGGAAATGTATTGAGTACTCTTGCTTTTGATCTGTCTATGGTTGCCAAAAATATTGTCAGCTGATTCTTGGCTCCTTCTCTCTCCATTTCCAGCATTACATGCTCTTTTTTTCCCTTTCTTTTGCTGCTAGACAATATCTTTATCTCCCCCTTTGCTTGCTCTCTATGCTAGATGTCACTGAACCTGATGTTTGGAATATATGACCATAAGTGCCGGGAAAGAACGTTCCTGTTTTCCAGAGGATGGCTTCTGTCTTTATATGGATCTCCCCTCCTCTTCCGTGTGAATTGTCGGGATGAAAACCTACCACTGAATGAAACTTGCCATCTCATTGTTTGCAGGAATAGCTGCTGTGAGAGCCGATTTCCCTTCCCCAAATAGAAAAGAAAGTCATATGACAAAGAAATTGAAAAGAGATGATATAAGAATTTTGCCACAGAAAGATTGATGAGATTATGATTTTAATATCCTAAAGTAGCATCTGTCAATATTGATCAATAGCTAGTGGAAGCTGGTATAATTCATTTGAAAACAGTGAAGCCACACGATTTAAGCCCGGTTTACTACACATTAAAGCAAACAAATAGACTGTGCAGCAATAATTGCACAATTTATGAAAAAAAAGAGACTATCACAGACAGGTCTTTATTTGTATTCCTGACCACATCCTATCAAGAATTAGGGGATTGAAATCATACTTGCCTGTATTGTTTTAGATATTTTGAGAGTTTATATATTAGAGCCAGAAAAAAGATGATGCCTAGTTTGGAAAACACCACAGAATATCTACATTTTCATTTTACATTTCCAAATTATTATTTTCTCAATTCACAGAGGACTTTGCTTCTCATTGTGTTACTTGGCATTCATATAATAGCAATTTCTGCAAGCATAAGTTGGTGTTTTTTAAAGTACAGAAGATATTGTTTGAGTAACCTATCATTAGCTGACATATGCCATATGATGTACCAAATGTAAATTATCAAAACAAACAAATGAATCTGACTTGTTCAAGTACAATGTGACAGATGGTAACTTGTTTTACACAGTACTAAAGGGGGCCAATGTAAGGAAGGAATTGTACAACACTTTGAATAACAACAACAACAACTGGATTGCAACCTCCATAATTTCCCAGCCAGCATGGGAGGTTATGGAGGTTGTACTACAAACAATAATTTCCCTTACTCTGGGCAAATTTATAAAGAAGCCTTAACAGTACTCAATTGAAAGGAGGATGCGGTTCTGATTTCTGCAAATTTTGGAATTTTTCAGATGAACCCAATCCAGTTGGAGAAGAAAAGAAATTGTGACTCAGCTTCTGCACATGTTTTTAACGCTTTTCTTTATAGTAGTTAGGCTTTGCAACTCAAAATCTGAGATCCCAAAGCTTTCCATTGCTATGACCCAAACTAGAGTCCAGTCTACAAAAGAAACTGTGGATAATTCTGCAGGAACAGTCTCCTCTGTTTACCAAGCCTAACTGCACTTTTTGATGGATTGAACATACACGCACCAGATGGATTCTGTCTTGACACGCTGGCTATGGACAAATAAGAGCAAGGAACACAGTGATCAGACAATCAGTGTTTCAAGTGTAATCAATCCTCTGGGGCCAATTGGCTGACTTCTTCTTCTTCACCCCACACCAGCCCCACACTAGGGCAAATAGAAAAAGCAGATGTCCCATGTACAAGGTTTTTTTGGAGCATCGACGGATAATCTGAATTCCCATACCATACAATTGTAGCAATGTCTGGGGAATGGGATCTGGGAAACATTGAAATGTTGCTGCAAAAAATCCTCCAAGAACAGCTCTGAATGAGGGATTTCACTCAGAGTGAGGAAAGAGGAGCTGCTGTAACATGGAAGAAATTTAAACGCCATCAGAGAGCAAAATGAAATCTCAAATTGCTGCAATTTATCCAGCATCACTCACCTGACCCCACTCCTTGCAAATACCAGACTGACAAGCTGAGCTGTAATACTTAATAAGAGAAAACCGTCTTGCTTTTTATTCCACCATATTTCTGTAGCAACCTTCAGCCACTTAATTCTCAGTGCCTAAGGACTGTGCCTCTGAAAAATAGATATTGAATGTATTTCTCCTTGCAGTTTGCAGCCACAGGCTTAAATTCCATTATTAGTCCTTCCTAGAGTACGCAAATGGAATCAATTAGATTTACCTATGTATTGGTTTTCCATGCAACAATTGATCAAATAGGTCCACTCTACTTGGGACTAACCAACAGGATGTCAGCTATCATCTGCTGTGTGCCACTTTGATGCTCTCAGGTAAGGCTGGGAAACAGTTTTAGGGTAACACATGAGCCTTAAGCTCTTCATGGACACAGAAAAGCCATTCCCTCCTATGCAGGGAAAGAGGAAAGCAATCTTGGCAGGAGGCCCTATCTTCCTCCTTCTCCCATTGTCAGCCTATTGCTAGAAAAACAATATTAAAGATTAATACCTTTTTTATAGAATGAGGTTTTGTCAGCTTTAACCCAGTTCATCAGATGCAAGGAGTATCATTCAAAACTGGGACTGTGCATTTAATATTACCCATGCGTGGAAACTATTGTTGCTGACCAGGGTTGTTACTACTGAGGCAGGAAAAAATGAGGACAGTACTGCCCTGTAAGAAGTCTACTCCTCCCATGAAATTTTCTGTCTGCCCCCACCCCCAGATTCTAGCATTGGAGTAACCTATATCTTCAGTTGAGCATTCAGAAATACAGTTAAGGCATCCAAAGAAAGGGTGAAGCTGAAGTCACTAAGCTGATATAAATACAGCAGATATAAGAGTCCTAGGTTTGTACGGTTTTCAGTGTTTCACTCTCTGCAATGCTAGAAATTTGGAGAGTGAAGGAAAGTTTCACTGGGGGTGGGGAATGCCCTCATTTTGCCACTCCCCACCCCCAAAGCTACACCTCGGTCTGCTAATAATGCAGATATCTGGACTTTGAAAGCCAATGAAGACATGTAGTATGATAAGCACCTGCTATCTTGATTCAAATCCCTGATGATAGACTGGACCACCTGATATCCACATATTCAATGGAACATTTACAGAGGGAGTTGCCATCATTCTCATGTGTCTGCTGAAAAATTCAGTGTACAAATCATGCAATTGCAACAGTGCCTGTAGGTTCTTCTGGAAGAATGTTCTAGTGAACAGGGTATAAAGAAGAGTGAGACCTTCTGATACATTCTTATAAAAATTGAATCAAATGAAATTCTCAGTTCTCAGTCATTTACACTAGCCAAAATTATGGAAACAAACGAACAAACAAACCCTGCCACAAATGAATCTTTTTCAATAATATTACAGTATTTTTACAACAATGTAAATGTGTCCCCTAATATAATTATATGTTCCATAATATAATCAGCTATTTAATTTAGCTGTAACTTTTCAAATATTTCCCTTTTTTAAAATTTATTATTATTATGCCCTCCCTTCTGCCCCCATTCCCCCACTGGGAACAGTCTAATTATTTATTATTATTCTCATTTACCTTTCATGTGGAATATTGCCTTAATTATCTTATTTACATCCTAGTACTCCTCTCTGTTTTATGTTCTCAATCAATATTCTTCAGTTTCTGAACCAAAACTCCTCCTTTAATTGCCCCACAGAGATCTCTCTTTTTTCAAACAAATAATCAAACATCACATATTCTGATATGTAATATTTCCATTTACTAAGGTCCCTTCTTTCTTGTTTCTTCTAACCATATGCAACGACAGTTGCACCCCCTTTAATAGTTGTTTTATTAATTCATCATTTCTCAACATGATAAACAGTAATACATCTACAACAAGCTATATGGGTAAATCTAGAGAACAAGACACCTTGTTAGAAAAGTTTGGATTATATTGTCACTGGGAAATCTGTTCTTTGAAGAAGAAGGTTGTTTCCCGTCACAACTGAGGTTATTAAACCATTATGAATATCAGGGCTGACCTGCTGGGGAAGGGAAAAGATCCAGTTTTCCTTCCTTGCACAAAGTCTCTCTCTTTTGCTCAGGGGTTACTGGGCCGTGGTGCCTTAGTCCTCTGTCTAATAACAGCATTGGGAAAGCCCTATGAACACTACAGTGGACATGTTTATGTAGTATAGGTAAAGGAAAAGCAGAGAACTTCATTCCTGTCTAATGCTCAGAATATAAATCTGTCAAGACAACCTTCAGAAGATATTTTGGCCAGGGAGTAATGAAGTGAAGTAAATGTTCTGGGTAAACTGATATGAGGCATGACTGGGGAATTAGAAAGGTAGAGATTAGGAAGGCATTTTAGTCTGTATTTTTGACACTGCTGAAAAACTGCATGGACTGAAAGATCTGTGCCTTGCAATCCAAGTTTGTGAAAGTCACTGAGAGTTTTGCCATTGGTGTGTATGTGTGGGGTGTGGGGTGTGTGTGTGCGCGCGCGCAAAGGTGCTCACTAGTTGGGTTGTGCTACCTGTGAAGTTGATTATCTGACCTGTTCTAACTACTTCTGTTCTTTTAGCAATGGCCATTGCAGAAGCAATACTAACCCTAAAGGTGCTGCCCAAATGCTAGATCTCTTTTCCATACTACAACCAGCCCTACCGTATACATGATCAAGCACTTTGTTCCTAAGCTGCCAACCATAAACAACCAATGATTCTAAGGATCATAGTAGAATATTTGCAGATGGTTTTTCCTAGCCTAAGCTTTGTTGGAGGAATGTTTCTGTTCCTTGTGCTTTTGTGAAGGAGCTTGCCCCCATATCATACAAATTTCTAGCCATTGTTAAAATATTTTTTTTTCTCTCCTTACGGGGTACAAAGATAGTGTAATGGAAGGCACTTTGCCCATGTTTAATATTACACAACCACATTTAGGAATCATGCATTTTAACATTCAGAAAATAATTTTTTTGAGGAGCCAATCCAATCCAGACATTTGCTTTCATTTTAGGATGAAAATTTCATTTTGTTCTTTTCAAAATAAGAACTTTACAAAATTCTCAAATTTCCAATTAGTTTTGAGGGAAACACTTTGAGGGTTTTGGGATTTTTAAACATAATCTTTGGGATAAAACAAAGTTCATGCATTAATCCATTTAGGCATAACTCTTAAAACTCTGGCTTTTAAACCCCATGTATGAAACTATATCTGTGGTTCCATTAGGAGTGCCACCTTCTTCCTGCTGACAGACTCCTGATCTTTATGGTTGCATAGCAGGCAGGTAAAACATGAACCTGCCCATGTTGGGAATAGGAGTACTGATTGAATTTTACCAGTATAGATAGTTGAGAATTTCATTTGGTTCATTTTTTAAAATAAGAACTTCCCCAAATTCTTCAAATTTCTTTATAAATTTGATTCAAAACATAGTTTTAAAATAAAAATTAAAAACGGGTAAAAATTAAAATAGAAGATTAATCTAACCTGATCCTCATTTATGTTCTGTCGATATATGTTCTACTCTGCTGAAATTAATAAGGAAGCTATAGGTAGGTAACCATTTTGTGAGCCAGCGTGGTATATTGGTTTGAATGACAGATTAGAACCCTGCGAGATCAGGGTTTGAATCCCTGATCAGCCATGGAAACCTGCTGGATGACCTTAGGCAAGTCACACTCTCTCAACCTCAGAGGAAGGCAATTGCAATCCCCTCTTAACAAATCTTGCCAAGAGAACCCTGTGATAGGGTTTGCCTTAGGATTAACATAAGTCAGAGATGACCTGAAGGAACACAGTAACAAAATACATGCCCAGTATAAGGCCCTGTTCAAAATTTCTACAGCAAAGCTTCAATTTTACTTGTTTGATGTGGCTCTTTGCGGGACTTTAACTGTCCAGCTAAGGACTGAATTCCATCTCTTTGGTTGAGTATAATCAATATTTAAGAATATAAAAATGAACTTGAAATTCAAGGGGGAAAAAACCCAGACACATTTGAACAGAACACTAAGACTGTGGTTTAGCATTTTGTCTGAGCCAAGAAATCATCTTTTGAGTTTTCAGATATATGGACTGGGAATGGGACGAATCCAGAATTTTCCTGATCCGAATCCCTGGAAGGTTCTGGGAATCCACACATCTCATGAATCTTGAATCTTTCGAATCCTTTTTTTAAAAAGGGTTTAAAAAGCAAGGGAAAGAAGGATAATCTTGGGCAAGACATGCTCTTTCAGCCTTAGCAAAAGCCCAGGCAAAGACAAACCTCCCTCTGAAGAAATCTGGCCAGGACAATTGTCATAGTTTTGCCTCAGGATCTCCCCGGATTGAAAATGTCATGAAGGCCCTTTGTACACAGGCAGGAAAATGTGGATTAATTCCACATTTTCCTGCCTGTGTAAACAGAACCACTATAGTACAGAGATAATCCAGGTCAAAACTGGATTTTCTTTTCATAGCTCCTTATGGCATCCTGGAGTTTGTAGTTTGTTGATGCACCAGCAGACTTTGGCAGAAAAGGCTGTGACACCTTGTAAAACCACAAACCCTAGAATTGTATCTGAAAGAGCTTTGCAAGGGAGCTCTGCAAAGGAATGTTCCAGCTGTCCTTGAAATCTCAAGAAAACCATACCTTCCAGTCAAGCACTGAACTTAAATATTAAATGTTCAATTTAAATATATTAGAATATAAGCCCAGATGTAATTTCTGAAATTTTTAGCAAAGGCCATTATTACTCCAAGGGAAAAATTTACCTACTTGCCATCCCCCCTTGTGTGTCTAGTTTCCCAAATTTTCAGGCGTCCTGGTCTCCCAAGTTTTCAGATGTCCTGGTCTCCCAAGTTTTCAGGCGTCCCAGTCTCCAACAAACTGTTTGGGTGGTGGATTCGAAAGATTTGGTTTGCCTATTTTGGCACAGGGATTTGGACTCCCAAATCTCCAATCCCTGCCAATGATTCAAGGATTCGGTTGGCCCAACCCTAATATGGACTAAATTTTGGATTCCTGTTTAATATAATCTCTGCAGTTCTCAGATAGCATAGCTCTGAAGCAATGGTTCTCAGCCTTTAGTCCTTCAGAAGTCTTGGACTTCAACTCCCAGAAGCCCAGACAGTATGGCCAGTTTTCATTTTGAGAACTGAGAGGCAATGATTGAGAACCACAATTAGATCTAGATTAGTTTAATTCTAATCTTAGCTACTTCTAATTTAGGACGCATCTCATATTAATTAAATTAGCTCTATGAGTCAGGAATCCATACCAAGATGCTTAGCATTATCGTATACTCCAAGTCTTTTTTTAAAAAAGGTGTTATAAACATTGAAAACAAATCCCAGTACAAATAAACATTAAGAAATAGACATACAAACAGTGATATAGAAATATACAACAGCCAGTGGCGTAGCTTGGTGTGAGTGGTGTAGGGGCGGGGGTGAAGAGGCAGGGGCGGAGTGATGGCATAAGGGGGCAGGGCAACTGTGTGTCAGGGGCAGGCAGGGAGTGGCGGCGCCCCTAAAAAAGTGCTACCCAGGGTGCACCGCCTCCTTGCCCCCCTGTCCCTACGCTGCAGCAATCAACCCTCCACATTCACTAGGGTTAGAAGTGCAGGATCCCTGCAAAAGTATAAAAACAACAAATATCATAATGTGTGTCTGTGTGTCTGTGGGAAGTGACCATGGTGGGGAGAGTGGACACCCAGGGTCCAATCTAGGTCAGGGAAGGGAGAGGGAACAGGGTCAGTTGGCATGGTGGCCTTATACTTGTTCTCTTTCACCCATCTCCTTCCTTGGGTGTGTAGGAGGCATCAGGACAGTGTTTGTGATGCTCAGAAATCAGTCTGTGAACCATCCTTGGCTGGCCAGGCGGTGTCTGGTGGAGGAGGAGAGGTAGGGCTGCATAGCCTGATTGGAGCCACTGAGAGGGAAGGTTCTCCAGATAAGAAGTTCATGAGGTAGAGGGGCAGCGGTTGGACAAATTCGCAAATAATCAAATTCATGAAAGTTAGCACCACAAATGTGGGAGGCTGACTGTACATATAAATAATATAAAATGAAGAAAGAAGGAAATCCAGTATGCAACATCATATTAAAAGCAAAGTTTAATACTGACATTGTAAAAGGCAGACAATAGGAAGTCATAAGCTTAAACTGATGAGCATACCTGTGATGTAACATTTTCTGTCATTTGACATCTATTTCAATAAAGAAGAAATGGGTTCCTTAATGAAAAAAAAGTTTAATTAGCACTGCATTTGCCTTCCAATAATTGTTTATGTGCTGCCATGTGCCATTTCTCATGATGCCAGCATAAAATGATGATTATGTTCTGTTATTATTTTTAAAGCAGGGCAGCATCGTTTTTAAAGCATATGAATGAGAGCTGCTGTTGTTATCCCTAAACATAAATATTCCATAATAACAAAATAATGTTCTCTTCCTAGGTGGAGTCTTATTCTCTTTGTTTTCCCTAAATACCTTGAGGTATTTCTCTGCAGTTTGCTTGATTCTAGATTGGAGAAAAAAGAAATCTAGTGGCAGGTAGAGAATATATAAGCAACTACAAGCCAATCAAAGTTGCAGGGAGGGGATTTACATAACAGCACATTTCAATTATGTTTAATAGAAACATCTACTCAGCCATGTTTTCTCAATGGGAAACATCAAGATTTAGAGTAATCTTAGCTTCTTCTGTTCTCTACATACCACAGAAACATCATACTGGGCCCAAATCCAGGAAAGTCACATAAATACTCTTTATTGAACATCACTACAGTCAAAATGGCTTTGGTACTGGAGAACTGGCAGACATTTACTACAGTAGAACTTTATTTTTCGTATTTCTGTATTTCTCTGCATTTTTCACATTTTTTTACTCCAGAAAACTCAGGATGGCGCATGTAGAGGTTACCCACTTTACCCTTGTAACGTTCTTGAAGGTTCGTTTAAGCCCGTGCTGACAGATGGAATATAACGCAGCGAGTTTCATGGTAGAGGTGGGATTCAAACCCTGGTCTCTTTAGAAAGTTCAGTATTCCATTTCAGAATTGGAGACCTTTGATCCCCCATAGATTTTAAACTACAATTCCCATAACCCCTTTCATTTAGCCACATTGAAGTCCAAAACATCTAGAAGACCAAAGATTTTCCACTCCTGATCTGAATATTATATATGTCCTCTAAATATTTGTGAAGTGTAGGATGGGGCTACAACTTGGCATTCCTGGTATTCCTTGGCAGCCTCCCATTAGGTACTAAGCAGTTCTGACCCTGCTTAGTTTCCAAGATTGGATAGGATCTGGTGCCTTTAGGGTATTTAGGCATATTGATCACCCATATTTAATTCAAGTGTTTTAAAGCAACCTTCTCCTGATGTACTGATGTAACTCCCCTGAAAGGTTCTTATATGTATATTCCAGCAACTAACACCAGCATACTGTTACCCTGTGTACTGGGGGTCCTGGAAGGGACACCAAAATGTGCTCAACTAAAGGTGGGGAAAATTAGCTCAGGGCACTGCTTAGCGTTACGAGAGGCAGGGTAACGTAGCGAGATCTTGAAACCTATGTCTACGGAGTCGGGTCTAGTCAAGGAGCACACAGAAGTTGAAACAATAAATGATGTTTTATTAAACACAGGCAAAACAGTGTATGCGACGCACTCACACAAGATAACTAAAGAAATAAAGGTTTGAGTGGTATAGAGGGATTTTTAGAGGAGTTGCTGCTTTGGGTGATACTTCACCTGTCCTGAAGCCCGGAAAAATGGAGAGCGAGGCTGGGGTGCGATGTAGCTCAGCACGTGGAGCTGAGGGGAGGCTCGCCAAGCAAAGCGGCAGCAAGGCGGGATGAAACTCGGGAACGATCCGAGGAAGGTCTCGGAATCAAGGGTTTTTATAAGGAGAATGTGACTGCAGGCTATGGCGTACTTGGGGGAAAACAATAGATTTGGAGTTGGAGATAAAGCCTCCGAAAGGTCAGAATTTGAATGATTGAATTAGAGCCGAATTTATCAATAGAGTACCCGGTATGCAAACGCAGAATACTTGAGCATTGTATAGCTCGATCATCAAGTTGCCAGCGCGGGGCAGAGAATCCTTTGTAGGTTGCGTGCATACCTAATGGAGTACTTGCCCGGAGGTCTCCTAAAGCGGCGAGTCAGCTGTTTTCTGGCCTGTCTGTATTGTCTAGGAATATTACGGCGATAATCGGCCGAGCCTGTATGCGTGCTTGTCCGGGGGCCTCGCGAGCATGTGGAAGGGAATAGATAAGTGAAGCCGAATTATGATATCAAGAGGATATCTTTTAATATCCCCAAAGCTCGGACTAGCCAGGGCAGTAACAATACATTCTTAAGGCAAAACTGATAGCTGCATAAAATAAGAGGTTCATGCATCAGTAGCAGGATGACCACATGTTCTAAAGCAGGAGTGGGAACTGCATGCCTTTCCCAGAAGTTGTTGAACTACAACTCCCAGTGCCCTTCAGCTTTGGCTATGCTGTTCAGAGCTGTTGGGAACTGCACCCAACATTGTCTTGAGAGCAATAGTTTATATCTATACCGCTTATCAGCTAAGTGCTCTTTAAGTGGTTTACGATGTGTTAGCTAATTGCCCTCAACAAGCTAGATACTCATTTTACCAACTTGCGGAAGGATGGAAGGCTAAGTCAACTTGGAGCCTGGCAGGATTGAACTCTCAACCTTATGGCTGCAGTACTGGCATTTAACCACTGCGCCACCAGGATAACACAATTGACTCCAGCTGAGTGATCCTGAAGAACAGCAAAAGGAAAGGCTTCTGCTGCAGATGTAGATTAATAGATGGATAGATTAATAATCTATCAATAACATTGATCTAACAAGGATAGTCCTACCATGAAGCAGAGAAGCAGCTGCCCCTTCAGCCATCTTAAAAGATGATCCAATGGATCCTCCGACTGGCAGGGATAGTCTCAATTAATCCTGTCTTCCCACTTTTAAAGATACAATTAAAACATCCTGGTTTCTCCTACCTCCTCTTACCTTCTCCTTTTGTCCTTGACTTACTTCAGTTGCTGCAAACTAACTCAAAGTGCAAAACTAGTTTGCACTCAATTAACTTGGGTGGAGGGAGGAGAGAAGGGGACATGATCTTGCTCTTCCTAGTAGGTTCAGGTAAAAACAAATTCTTGCAGCTCTCTCCTACCTTGTATGTCCTTCTTCATTAATAACTTTTGTCTTCTTGACCACACTCTGATGTTGTTTAGGCACAAACATCCCAGTTTTCATCTGTGAAATGTTGTAGAGTATGGATACAATTGCCAGACTTTTCAGTCTTCTGTGCATACAGTGAAAGAGAGGAGCACTTTGCTGTTTACTCCAGGAAACAAAATATTTGGATGGACTTGAGATCAATATCCTATCTATTTTTCAAAAAAGAAAAAAAACCCATTTTTTTCTTATCAAGAACAGCACAGATTAGTGTCTGTATGCCTGCATAGGACCAGTCCTACCTGTAGGCAGAGTGTGGTGTTTATATCAGGTAGGAAATACTAAGCCTCACCCGTTTTCCCTCCATCCTTCCTGAGTCATCTGTCTTGGAGGACATTATTGTGTCCATATAGCCCATCCTGCATCTCCTAAACTAGACTACTGACCTCAGGTCTGACAGATGACCCTATCCCAATATCACCGTGGGTCAGCTGGCAGGTCCAGCCAGCTTTTGTACAGCATACCACATTGTCCTCAGGCAGCAAAAGTTCTGAGCTGGCTCTATGCATGTGTGAAAGGAAAGGAATAGTTCCAATGGCAAGTGGTAGGATTCTGTGAAGAATTCAGGCAAATCCCATGCTTTCTTAATGCCTCCCTTTTCTTATCTTATTCTACGTTGATTACCCCAACAAGAGCTAACATGTTGCTGGCATCGTTTCAAACATCTGACTACTGTTTGCAGTAAATTATTACCAAAGTCACTCCTGTGAACATACAGTGGCGAGAGAAGTGATGGCTTCAGAAGCGCTTGCTGTCAAAGTGAAAGACTACTGGGAAACGAGTGCTGCTCCCTTTGGAGCTAGAATCAGATAAGAGTTGCCTTCCAAAGGGACGGAGGGAGAGAAATGCACCCACCCAAATCCATGACTGACACGAGCTGAGCACCGTATGTTTAAATACAGTAGCAGCTCGTCTTTCATGGGAAAAGTCTCTAATCAGCCGCTCTGATTAAAAGGGACACTGCCAGATTGAAATTATAGACATGCCCATGAGTAATGTTGCATTAGGTCAGAGGTTTCAAAACTAGGAGCTGGCAAACATGCTCAAGAAGGAATCTGATGATGAGTGGGGGTACAGAACCGGCAGCTTTTTTTTCAATTGAAAGGACAGATATATTTAGTCAGGACAGATCTAGTTCAGCTGGGAATTACAGTACAGACATTTTACTTGATATCCTAGAATTTGGAAAAGTTACTTTTTGAACAGGATGAATATGGTGTGTTGGGATCCATGTGTATTGAGAACTCAAAGTGTATTGGACCTGTTAAGAAGCTCGGCCATGATGGCATCACTCTGGAACTTGATCTAGAACTTGATCCACTTGATCCACTCTAGAACTTGATCCACTTTCTATGGAATCTTGGGGTTGGCAGTTTAGGGAGGGGTATTTAGAATTCTTTTTGACCTCAGTAAACTACAAACCCCAGAATTCCACAGGATGTTGAAAATGGAATAATAGCACTATAACAGTGTAGTGCGGAAAGGCCCTTTCTGTTTTTTCTCCTACTTCCCCTTTCGGCCTTAGCTTATTTCAGTCGCTGCAAACTGAGTTCAAAGTAAAAAAGAGTAATTTGTACTCAATTATCTCAGAGGAGGAAAAGGGAGGGGGGAGGGTAGAATTTTGTCCTTCCCAGTAGACTCAGGCAAAAGCAAACTCCCAGTTTTTGTGTTCTTCCTCAGTAATGCTTACCATCTTGACCACAAGTTTTCATCTGTGTTGCAAGTATGATATGGTGCAATAAATTTAAAAACAAAACAAAAGGAAGGGATTAGGGAACCCCAGAGAAGGCTTCATCCATGGCATATCCCTTTGTTTCTTTCTTCTCCCCTACACGAAATGGGGGCAGAGCAGGGCAAACTTTGAGTAACTATGGCTACTACATGCCCCATACACACACACCTAATCCCTAAACTGGGATACTTGCAAAAGGGTTCCTGTGTACCAATAAAGAAACCCTGACCAATGCCATGACCCAGGTTGACAAGTGGAATATTTTTGATGGTGGGTGGGACAAACTGGCATTACACAAGGAAGGAAGCAGAACAGCTGCAACGTCAAGCGAAAAGGGTCTCTGGCTACTGGTATTAGTGCACCTCTGTTCCACTCTAAAAGCCATGTGTGAAAAGCAACCTGAGAGTCAAGTGGTGAAAGAGGGAAGTGGAACAATGCAGCTCATGAGCTGGAAAGCAATTATCTGAAAAGAAAGGCTAAGAGCCTGTCTGGGTTGCTTCAGTGGTGCATCTTTTCCATAATCCCATTTCTCACAAGAGTCAAGCAATAAGAACAGCAGCATTAAAAAACAGGAGTTTTCAAGACTGTGATCCTAGCTTCCATACATGACTCCTTGATGTGACTTCCAATTTCCAAAAAAACCCCTTAACTATCCATTCCGTGCTTACAGCCCACAGATCCAGTCCCTTGATCCCGTGAAGGTTTGGCCAAAGCTCACTTTATTCTTCTCTTTTCATTTCTATTCCACCTTCTACCACACATTCAATAGCAGTTAAGTCTACTAAAGGCTACTAGCCAGGATCAATGGAGATTCTTTACAGCAGGACTGGTTGGGGGTGGGGGATCCTCCAGCCAGAATGGCAACTCAGAGTTGTGGTCTGCAAAGTAACATTTGCAAGCTCTGCTTTTTTTTGCAGGGGAGGGGCAGTGTATCTCCAGACACATTCAACAGCCTTCCCATTGTGCTTCCCATTGGTAACTGGTGAGTAAACCCCATTGAATTCAGTAGACATCAGAGCTTGGAGAAGTTAGTGTTTTGAATTAAAATTCCCAGTCTCCTCAAGCAAGCATGGCAAAGGGTGATGATGTTTGGGGGATTCTAGGAGTTGTAATTAAAAAAAAAATAACTTTAAAGCTCTGGTAAATTTGTATAAGACAATGTTAGGATGGTGTAGAAGAAAAATTCTGTGCATTATAGCATCTCCCATTACCACAGTGCTTATGATTCCCTTTCTTTGCTATTGCTGTTTGCTCGCAGATAGCAAAAGTACTAGTCCTTGTTCCACAGATCTGCTTACCATATGTTCCTTCTGCATTGTAGTGATTCTGCTGGATTTCCAGATTTAAATAATATTTCATTGCTACCTGATGTGCTGAAGCCTAACCCACCTAAGGGAAATTGAGTTATTTATCATTACAATTGGCATACTGTGACAGAAGAGAGACAGCAGTTTTGCAGGACTGCAAGAGAAAAAGTAGGAATTTTTTTTAAAAAAATGAAGATTTGGTAGGCAATCACCGAAAGGTGATCTGAACATCAACACTGCAGACCTCAATTTGAACCTGGATTCATCTCTACAACCTGGGAGCTCTTGATGACAGAGTGTCCAGTTTCATGTCTCTCACACCTCTGTGCAAGATTCTGCCTGTTCTTCTTGAATGTCTCTGCTGGCATGGCAGAAAGACTTTTGATTGGAAAGTAGAAGGAGGGGTAATGTGTTTAAGGAATCTGCAACCTTTCTCCTAGCAGATAACTCAGAAATATCCATATCTTTCTAAGACATCATCAGCCACTGCCCAAATCCCATCCCTTTCCTCACAGCTACTGACATAATTTTATCCCCAAAGTCTCTAGAGTGAAGTGAAGGTTGACGTGGTACATGGGAGGCACTAGGACTTGAGGAACTGAGTGATGGAATGCTGCCTTAGATCAGAAGCTGTTCTCTATCCAGCTGTTGCAGATTTGAGGCTAAGGCATAAAAAGGACTGGAGAAAGTATGCTAGGAAAAAGAGACAAATGAACAAACTGCAAAAACTGAGGTCGACATCCAAGCCTTTCCCCATCTGAGAGGAGTGGTGGTTGTGAACAAGAACTACCTGACTGATTCATTAAAACCCAAGCTTTCTTCCTTGTAGGATGTAACAGCATTTTTGTAGGAAGTGAATGGCTGAAAGAAAGGAAACCAGAGCTGCCCACCCCCTTATCATCAACAGCCCTGCTCACGTCTTGCAGACTCAGGGCCGTGGCTTCCTTATTGAGTCTATCCATATGCTTAGGAGGACAGGCATATGAGGAAAACAGTTGGTAGGTCTCAGGGAGGAACAAAAGGTATTATTAAGATATGTTCCTCTGAAACTTACATTTCTATACCATTCCACTTTGCCTTGTATGGGGCACTTTAGTTTGGCATGCAGGGAAACTGACTGGTTAATATAAAGCGGTCAAGGAGCATCACTAACAATACTGTATAGATGGGGCTGATTATAATGCATATCACATAGGAGAAATAAATGCCATGGGGTCCTGTGGAGAAAGAATGGAGATATACAACCATTACTGCAGTCCTGATTCTACCCACTTGATGGAAGTAAGTTCCCACTGAACTTAATAGGGAATTATGTCTGAAGAGACATGCATAGGCTTGAACTTTAAGTGATCCTGTGGTGAAAATCTTTCTTCTCTTTTAAATGTGTACTTGTGTTTGTAGCTGTAGTTGTTGTTTTGGTGGGTCAAATGATTTATGTAACCATCCTTTTACTTGTAGTTTGCAATGTCATGGCCTAGGTCAGTACTATATGTCACAGAATGGGAAAAGTGTGGCCCATGGGTTTCATATAGCCTTTAAGCCCCATTTCTGAAGCCCTTGGAATCCTCCTGGACACCCCTGTATATTCCCAGATCTCATTTTTTACTCCAAATCCACCATAAGTCAATCAAAATCACCACAAAGTGCAATGCCTAGTCTCTCTAACCCCTCCCCCCGGCCCTCTAAAACTACTGAAAGCAGCATCATTTCTGGTTTCAGTTTTGTGTGTAGATGCAATCTGATAGGGATGGGGTGGATGAGTAGGAATTGACCTTTGTTGCTATCTCAGTTCTCACTCCTAATATAGAACACTGAAATGGTGGTCCAGTAAAGGCATATCATTTTCTTCCGATTTACCTTGTCATCCAGTCCTAAGCAAGCTAAAATTATCAATTGGATGAAGATTGGGCATTGTGTAGGAGAAAACCACAATAATTACTATCTGGACAGAGTTAGGTGACTGCCTTGATCAGCAGAGGCAATGGCATCACACAGCTATGCCTTCTGAGTCCTCTCGTAATGCATTCCTTCTGGGGGAAAAAAGCTGTTTGTATTATACAGACTGTATTGAGCCCTCTAGATTAGCTTGATATCCATGTCAGAGTCCATGTCAAATAATAATTATTTCACTGTCATCCTCACCAACACTTGTTCCCCTTTTTTATCTTGTCTGAAATGACAGTTCAATCTACCTAATGGTAGCATCAGGCCAGAAGAATCCATCATTTTAATGTTTACAATTTCTTACGCAATACCACAGCTAAGCTTGAGTGTCAGTATTCCAGCACTGTGAAACCTTTACTGAAGATGCTGTTGTTAGCTGCCATCAAGTTGACTTTAACTTATGGTGACCTCATGATCCACAGCCCCCTTATCATCAACAGCCCTGCTCACGTCTTGCAGACTCAGGGCCGTGGCTTCCTTATTGAGTCTATCCATCTGTAACGTGGTCTTCTTACCAAGCATTACTGTCTTTTCTAGTGAGTCACCTCTTCTCATGATATGGCCAAAGTATGACAGCCTCAGTTTAGTCTTCTTGGCTTCTAGGGAGAGTTCAGTCTTGATTTGTTCTGGAACCCATTGATTTGTCTTTGTAGTAGTCCTCTGTTACCCTGTGTACTGGGGGTCCCGGGAGGGACACCAAAATGTGCTCAACTAAAGGTGGGGAAAATCAGCTCAGAGCACTGCTTAGCGTTACGAGAGGCAGGGTAACGTAGCGAGATCTTGAACCCTACGTCTACGGGGTCAGACCGAGTCAAGGAGCACACAGAAGTTGAAACAATAAATGATGTTTTATTACAAACACAAGCAAAACAGTGTATGCGACACACTCACACAAGATAACTAAAGAAATAAAGGTTTGAGTGGTATAGAGGGATTTTTAGAGGAGTTGCTGCTTTGGGTGATACTTCACCTGTCCTGAAGCCCGGAAAAATGGAGAGCGAGGCTGGGGTGCGATGTAGCTCAGCACGTGGAGCTGAGGGGAGGCTCGCCAAGCAAAGTGGCAGCAAGGCGCTATGGAACTCGGAAGAGATTCGAGGAAGGTCTCGGAATCAAGGGTTTTTATAAGGAGAATGTGACTGCAGGCTATGGCGTACTTGGGGGAAAACAATAGATTTGGAGTTGGAGATAAAGCCTCCGAAAGGTCAGAATCTGAATGATTAAGTTATCTCAGAGGTTCTCAATAGAGTAGCCAGTATGCAAATGCCGAGCACTTGGGTACAGTATAGTTTACCCATCAAGCTGCCAGCGCGAGGCAGAGGCTCTTTTGTAGGTTGCGTGCATACCTAATTAGAGTACTTGCCTGGAGGTCTCCTAAAGCGGCGAGTCGGCTATTTTCTGGCCTGCCTGTATTGTCTAGGAATATTACGGCGATAATCGGCCGAGCCTGTATGCGTGCTTGTCCGGGGGCCTCGCAAGGACATGGAAGGGAATAGATAAGTGAAGCCGAATTATGATATCAAAAGGATATCTTTTAATATCCCCAAAGCTCGGACTAGCCAGGGCAGTAACACCACAGTGTCCATAGAATTCTTCTCCAGCACCACATTTCAAATGAGTCAATTTTCTTCCTATCAGCTTTCTTCTTTGGCCTTTATAGTACAATCCAAGTGTATGGTAGGGCAGTTTATGTAACAATATTTATTTCTGATCTCTGGACCACTGAACAGAAAATGGCCTCCTCAACACTCAAATACAAAAAGAATAAGAATAGCAAAGGTACCACATGTGAAGCTGCCCTATATCTATGCCATTCTATACAGAACAGTGATCTAAATCTAATTATGTGTATTTTTTCTT
Source organism: Cyclura pinguis (assembly GCA_030412105.1). Taxonomy (NCBI): domain Eukaryota; kingdom Metazoa; phylum Chordata; class Lepidosauria; order Squamata; family Iguanidae; genus Cyclura; species Cyclura pinguis. Next base: position 249,530,283 of record CM059599.1, on the reverse strand, counting down.
TCTTCTCTCTCACATAAATTGTACTCTAATTCCTCTTAGAGAAGGAATGACAAAAGGTCAAAGGCCACAATATTTGTTATAGATGAGGCACATTGCTAGGCAGTTATGGAACAATAGAAAAAGATCATACAAATAAGTGACAGATATTTAATTTTATAGTCAGGGACTATTGTTGCCAATTCCACTGAATATGCAAAATGAAAAACAGGTGATTGTGTACACACACTCACTTCTTATCTTTTGGGGACAGAAAGTGAGGAAAGAGAAACTTTTGATCTGCAGCCTCTACAGAAGCAACTCAAGTTAAAAGAGCAGTGTCAGATTTATTATAGCACTGAAAAGCACTGATATTATGTCTGCCATTACTCAGTGACCTCTTCAGATTTTTGCCATTTTGGTGCAAGATTTATTATCTCCAGTGTTTTAAATGCAAAAGGATACGTCCTGTTAATATTCCTGTTCTTCTCTGGAGCGATGACTTCCTGTTTTGCCAGGTCTATGGGTAAAGAAGACACAAACCACAAGTGCCAACACTATGTAATTTTTTTTTTTCAGGTCCTGAGCCGCTAATTTCTCAGCCATCCTATGTGTTCTGTCAAAATGCAGCCTGAAAGTCTAGACCAAGAGATATCTATGAGAGAAAATGCACATCAGTATTTCAAGCCCTTGAAATTTATTCTTGCCAGCTGACAGTTGCTTGGAGATACAATCTCAATTTTTTGCAGTAGTCCCTTCAAGGGGATATTTATGGCAGATACAACTGTAATTATTTACCTGTAACAAAGTCCAGGTCTGCCTGCTCCAGGTGATTCAGACAACAGAAGGACACAGAACAAATATTAATCTTTTCCTTGTCCAGTTCTTGACCTTTTACACCCTGTCTCCTCCAGACTCTTCATAGACTTGCTACTATGTTTATCATTATGTTTACATATTTTCTTTCTTCTTTTAAAATGTTTTTTTTTCTTGAGACTTTCATGTATTAATCATGTCTAAAACCTTGACTTCTGCTTACCTTTTCTCATCTTTTGAATTTAGATAGGACTCAAGAAGTTGGATCCAGACCTGCTATGGTGGTGTGAGGTGGTTGCCCCCGGACAGCAGTGGAGTCCCATATTGAAGTGTTTGAAGACCAGTTTCTGTGGGCCTCACAGGCCTGCCTTGCAACTTCTCAGCTAGGCTGCTGCCCTCACTAGTTATGAAGGAAAATTCATCTGCCAGTTCAGTTACCTTCTATATTTGGAAAGGGGGTGCCATCTTCTCCTTTGCTTAGGGAGGAAAATGACATGGGCACATGCTGCAGAAGAAAAAATGGAGAAAACACACCAGATCTTCAAAATACTCCATTAAAAGTAACATTGTTTATTTTAATTCATTCCTTTTTTCAGTAATGAGAGACAATAGTGTTACCTGCAAGTATTTGACCGTTAATGTGACAAATATTCCATTTTTACATAGCAAGTCACATTCACTTGGTACTTCAAAACATTGTATATGTTAACTTTTGGATACAATAGTTTTAAATATGTTCTCTTTGAAGCTTTGTAAGCCAATTTGAGTCTTCTTGAGGAGAAAAGCGGGGTAGAAATAAAGATAAGAAAAAGAATAATAATTATTGTTTGGATGGCTTTTTTGGCAGTTTTAAAGTTGTTTTTGTTTTAAAAACTGGCTGTTAAAAGTAACATGTTTGTAAAACATTACTAACATTTTATTTATTTTATTTACATCCCAGCTTTTTCCTTGCACAGGATCTAAGGTAGCTACCCACCACCAATGAACTACTTGTTTTAAAAAGCAACACTAGCATGTTAGTTCTCCCAGTAGTGTTTTCAGGTTCTGAGACACACACATACAAGGACACATGAAAATGTACATATTATGATAATGGATCTGTAGACACAGGCAGAATCCTGTTGGTTAGTCCCAACTAGAGTAGATCCATTAAATCAATTATCCAATAGTAAATCAACACATACAATTTAGTCAAAGGTTTTATTCTGTTCGGGATTAACAACAGGTTTAGGCTGTATTTATTTGTACTTGTTTTAATTGCTGCAACACTCCTTAAATTTCCGTTCTGGGAAAAACATGGGAAATAAATAAATGCTGTCATCCATAATCCCATGTAATCTATACATAGTGTGCAACACTTGCAAGATTCTCTCCTTGAACATCCTCATTATACTTTCTTCATCATCCTATAACATAGTGTGGGGTAAGAGCAATATATGAACTTGATTAGCACAATCTTTCTCCCCTGAAAAAGAAGAAGAAGAAGATTTAATGGTGTATATATGGGATTTGGAATATCAGGTGCTATAGGCAGTATTTCACAGGAAGGAACTGGCAAAACTACCTCAGAGTATTCTTTGCCCAAGAAAACTCTATGAAATTCATGGTATCTCGCCAAAGGTAATTGGCCAGTTCATCAAAGACAAGAGGGTCTTTTTTAGAGATCCAGAGGCAACAGATGACACCAGTTGTAGTGGAAAAGGCTTAAATGTTATTAAACAGCAAGCAATTTAAACAACATAAGTACACGAGTAATATCTGCATACAGATGAAACCCACTTAAGCCTCTGCTGCCTAGATCACATAAAGATTTCTTTACCCAGCAAAATTCCTCCAATCAGCTGCCCAGGAGCCAGGTGTTACTGCCCTGGCTAGCCCGAGCTTTGGGGATATAAAAAGATATCTATTGATATCGATAATTCGGCCTCACATACCCATTCCCTTCCACGTGCTTGCGAGGCCCCTGGACAAGCACGCATACAGGCTTGGCCGATAATCTCCGTAATATTCCGAAACAATACAGGCAGGCCAGAAACAGCTGACTCTCTGCTTTAGGAGACCTTAGGAGCCAGTTAGCAAGTACCTTCATTAGGTATGCACACAGCTTTCAAACGATCGTCTGCCCTGCGCTGGCAGCTTGATGATCTGACTATACAATGCTCAAGTACTCCACGTTTGCATACTGGCTATCCTATTGACAATTTGGCTATAACTCAATCATTCAAATTCTGACCTTTCGGAGGCTTTGTCTTCAACCCCAAATCTATTGTTTTCCCCAAGTCCAATCTAGCCTGTGGTCACAATTCTCCTTACGAAAACCCCTGACTTTGAGCGCTTCCTTGGATCGTTCTTGGCTTCCATCCCGCCTTGCTGTCGCTTTGTCCAGCGAGCCTTCTCCTCAGCTCCACGTGCTGAGATCCATGCTCCCCAGCTTCTCCGCTTCCAACTGGGCTTCAGGACAGGTGAAGTATCACCCAAACCAACAACTCCTCTAAAAACCCCGCTATCCCACTCCAACCTTTATTTCTTTAGTTATCTTGTGTGAGTGTGCCACATACACTGTTTGATTGTGTTTTTAATAAAACCACATTTATTATTTCAACTTCTGTATACTCCTTGACTCGGTCTGACCCCGTAGACATAGGGTTCAAGATCCTGCTAAGTTACCCTGCCTCTTGTAACGCTAAAGCAGTGTTCAGAGCTAATCTTCCCCACCTATTGTTGAGCACATTTTGGTGTCCCTCACAGGACCCCCAGTAAGCAAAGTAACACAGGGATGAAGCAGCAAAAGAGACCTCTTCCGTGCAGCCACCTGCACAGCACTCCAGCTATAAGCCCATGCTGAGCTCCCCTGAGAGCAGATTGTAGTGGGTACTTATGCCCCTGGGTCTGGGAGCACTTGGTCATCTTTCATGGGAACTTTGTGATTGTTTACAAACCTGGCATGAGCTAAATTCCTTTCAACTGTCAAGGTCACCAATTAAGTGGCTATCCTTTGGTTTCCTCCTAGCACCTGTTATCTAGTAGATGTCCCGAGCCAAGAGCAGGTGCCAGTTAGCAGACATCACTTGCAACTTTGTTTTGTCTACATTTTAAGCTGGCAAGCATACAGAATGATACAATGAAGCAAAGTCAAAGCAAAATATAGAAATCAAAGCAAAAGACAGTGTGCTTAGAAAGCCAGAAAACTTTTCTAGATCTTTCTTAGGAACAGAATGGAGAAACTTAGATTATGGAGGAACAAACTGAGGTCAGACCATTCCTTACACCTCCTCAATTTACAATGGTCTTCCGGTTGTTTCATATACACAGGGAGATATCATAAGACAGGCAGCTTGAAGGCACATACACACAAATGCAATTTGAGAGGGTTAGTGTGGTGTAGTGGCTGGAACATTGGACTAAGGCCCTTTCCACACGAGGCAGTTAAAACGGGCCAAGGCGTCCTGGCACGGAGGTCATCTGCATCTTGGATTGGACTAGGTGCAGACTATTTAACTTAGTTCCGCACCTTAGTCCGATCCAAACCACCTCCAAGTGGTCCTCCAGCACGCTAAGTAAAGACCGGAAAAATCAGGTCTTTACATTTTCTGGAACGCGCCATTGCATTCCTACTTACCTATGCAGATGCGCAGACTCGCACGAATGCGAGCCTGCAATCAGCGGAGGGCGGGCTGTGGGTGTGGCCAGCATCAGAGGTTGGTCCACTCCCATGAAGACACCGGAAGCTACCATTTTCACCCGGAAGCCGCCATTTTCAGCCGAAGCACTGCAGATCTACAGACCTCGCACTGCTCCAGTTCACCTTGCACTAATGGAGGAGCTCTGTGGAAGAGCTCAAGGGAAAATCTGCATTACTTGGGACCCAAGAAGAGCCAGTAAGTAATGGCACGGAGCGATTCACTCGCCTCATGTGGAAAGGGCCTAAGATTCCCTGCTCACCGATGAAAATTCACTTGGTGACCTTGGATGAGTCAAACTCTCTAAGCCACAAAGGAAAGCAAAAATAAATTCTCTCTCAACAAATCTTTCCAAGAAAACCCCATGGCCTTAGAACTAAAACTGAATGAGCCTGTAAACTAAGAAATTTACATATAGGGTAATAAAGAGCTGCTGTAAGTTGAAAAAGACTTGAAAACACACAGCAACATAGAATCATAGAATCATAGAAATGTAGAGTTGGAAGAGACCACACGGGCCATCCAGTCCAACCCCCTGCCATGCAGGAACACCTTCAAAGCACTCCCGACAGATGGCCATCCAGCCTCTGCTTAAAAACCTCCAAGGAAGGAGGCTCGACCACACTCTGAGGCAGCATATTCCACTACTGAACAGCCCTGACTGTCAGGAAGTTCTTCCTGAGGTTCAGGTGGAATCTCCTTTCCTGCAGCTTGAATCCATTGCTCCTTGTCCTGGTCTCTGGAGCAGCAGAAAACAAGCCCTCTCCTTCCTCTACATGGCATCCTTTCAAATATTTAAACATGGCTATCTTCTGCAGACTAAACATACCCAGCTCTCTAAGTCTATCCTCATAGGGCATGTCTTCCAGGCCTCTCACCATTTTCGTTGCCCTCCTCTGGACCTGCTCCAACCTGACCATGTCCTTCTTGAATTGGGGTGCCCAGAACTGGACACAGTATTCAAGATGAGGTCTAACCAAAGCAGAGTAGAGTGGTACCAGTACCTCCCTCGATCTAGACACCATACTCCTATTGATGCAGCCGAGAATTGCATTGGCTTTCTTGGCTGCCACATCACACTGCTGACTCATGTTCAGCTTGTGGTCTATTAAGACTCCTAGATCCCTTTCACACGTACTGCCATCCAGCCACGTGTCCCCCATCCTATATTTCTGTATTCCATTTTTTCTACCTAAGTGTAGGACCTTACACTTCTCTCTGTTGAATTTCATTTTGTTAGCTTTGGCCCAGCTCTCCAATCTATCCAGGTCATTTTGAATTTTGATCCTGTCCTCTGGTGTATTAGCAACCCCTCCCAATTTGGTGTCATCTGCAAATTTGATGAGCATGCCCTCTATTCCTTCATCCAAGTGGTTGATGAAGATATTGAACAGCACTGGGCCCAGGACATATACAACTTGTGTCATCCATCACATTAACTCATACTAAACAAGATTGATAACAGATTGAAATGCCTAGAACGAATAATTGAAACACTATGTAATGTGTTAAACCTCTATGTAAAAATAGTTTTCCAATGTGGCAACATCAAAACCATAAAAATATAATGTGTGCATCACATTGACATACAATGTGAATATTTATGCTCTCCCAGCATCTTTACAGAGTCTTGTTCTGGTATGTCTTGTTCTGGTATTGTTCTGGATGTTGCATTTTGTAAATGTTTAAAAGCAGGATTTTTATTGCAATGTTTTAGTATATTGCTGTTGCGTGCCTTAAAGTCATTTCCAACTCATGGTGACCTTAAGGAGAACTAATCACAGGGTTTTCTTCACAAGATTTGTTCAAAGAATGTGTCTTGATCAAAGTCACCCAGTGGGTTTCCATGGCTGAGTGGGGATTCAAATCCTAGTTGTGGTCCAATACTCAAATCATTACACCATGCTGGCTCTCTCTAAGTATACTGGTATGTATGTATGTATGTATGTATGTATGTACGTATTTATTGGGCTGAGATGCCATGCAGCGTCATTGGCCATCTTAAGACAAATCACATATAGGCCATTTAATTTATTTTGGAATAATAATAATAATAATAATAATAATAATAATAATAATAATAATAATTTTGTTAACAAGAGAAAAGAGGAAATATGGTTTTCCAAAGTTTGCGTGGAAGTCTGAGAATACCATTATTTGTGCCAATTTATAGTAGTGAAAAACTATTTAAAGGGTCATAGCAAATCCTGTACCTGTTTACTTAGAGTCCCACTGAGTTAAATGGGGCTTATTCCCAGATAAATAGTTATAGGATTGCAGCTTTATGGGGTTTATGATTCTGCTTTAACTGATCGAAAGAACATGCCTTAAGTTGTTGATGGGCATATCTAATCCATGGTGGTGATCTAAGAAACTGGATTCAGAATGTGCGATTGTTTCACTGATCGCTAAAAGCTGTTCAGCAGTAATCAGCTGTTCAGATCTGTGAGTATTCGTAAAGTGTTTAAACAGACCATTTGTTCTGAAACCTTTAAATAAGCAATGAATGGCTACTAGTGATAATCAGTTGTTAATATGTAACTGGCCATCCCCTTGTCAACCCAAAATTAATGTATGGCATTCACAGTCGCTGAAGTCACAACATCTGCAGTGCAGCTGGGTTTGACTTTGACCATAACTCAACTCAAAATTAGACATGCTTAAGTCTATTGATATCAATTAAAAATGGATGTAAGAAGTAGACTAAAGGAGTTAGGATTCTTGGTGTTAGTTGGCAACTTAGTATAAGCAAGGAGTATAGTCTGTGAAGGTGACATTCTGGTGAGACTGCTGAAAAGCATTTTATGAGGGTCTGCCTCTCTAGACAGTTCTAAAAGTGCAACCAGTATAGAATAGGGTTGGGACTTTACATGGCCCTCCAGATGTTGCTGGACTGTGACTTCCAGCATTCCTCACCATTAGTTATGCTGGCTATGGAGGTTGCAAGGTGTGTGACATCTAAAGGGCTACACAATTTGTATTCATGGTGTAGATTATAGAAAATAGAGTAGTTAACAGGATCAAGAATTATCAGCATATATGATGTCTCTTTCCAAGCAAAAGATCACAGGTCTCCAAATGTGAAATGTATGTCAAATAGCAGTTGGAATACAAGCACAATAAAGGTAGATGGTAGCACAATACATGATTGAATGTCAATGTTACCATCCATTGCTCAGTTTCAAAATGGCTTTGTCTCCTGTCCCCTGGAGATCCCTTCTAAGAACCTGAAACAGAAATGGAGAAAGTGTGGTCTGTGGGCTGCTTGCACCCCAGTGAGTCAATTTTAGAGCCCCTGAAGGCCTCCAAGACATCCCCCCACAGCCCAGAGCCCATAATTTGTTTTTAAAAAGTCAACAACAAAAAAGCTGATAAACATTACAAAAAACCACACACACACAAAAAAAACCCAAAAACATTCAAACCACCACAAAAACATGGCAGTTTGACTTCCCTGAAAGACTTGGCAAAAGTACAAAGAATCTCAGCACTACATGATTCGTCACACTGTGAGTTTTCTGAGTTTCAGGAAACCCATTATTCTTCCAGGAAATGAATAATGACAAATATTCTTTCCATCCCTATTGTTTCTTTCTCTCAACTCCTGTTCTTTCCTTCATACCTACTCACCTGCAAGATCAGCACAGATAAATCTGAGGCACACATGTGACTGACACCAGAGGGCTTTCCGAAGCGGGAATACAGTTGTAAGGGACTTCATCAAAGAATGGGGGAAAACATGCAACATCAACAGAAATCTGATCCTTGGTTTGTTGTTCGTGTTGCCGTATGTCTTCAAGTCAGTTCCAGCTTATGGCAATCCTATCACAGAGATTTTTTGGCAAGATTTGTTCAGCCGTGCGTTGCCATTGCCTTCCTCTGAGGCTTAGACAGTGTGGCTAGCTCAAGAATGCTCAGTGGGCTTCCCTAGTGGAGTGGGAATTTGAACCCTGATCTCCCAGAGTCCTAGTCCCACACTCAAATGCTACACCATCCTGGTTGTCTTGGATAAGGATTCCTTAACCCATTTTTTCATAAAGCTTCTGATGGTATAGTTATGGGCTGTAGCCCAAAGGTGTATTGTGGGTGAATAAGGCTGAAGGAAGACTGGGAACAGGAATTTAAAAAATTAGTAACCCTTTTCAAGCTCTGGCACTTTGTCAGTAGGACAAGAACACAGCTTTTTATTGAGTTCTATGTGATATGAAAGCATGCTGTTTCACTCCATAGTGAAATGGTGATACGAACTAAACTTTTAATGCTGGTTTCACGTTGTTTTATTGATATGGATGTAGCCTGCCCTGGGACCCTAACCTGAAGGGCAGGCTAGCAATCTGCTAAAACATAAATTTGTGCATAAATTAAGTAGACAATAAATAAATATCTAAACAATGTCAATTCAGTGCCTTATTAAAAAAGACTTATATTCATTGTTCAGGTCTTTAGGGTTTGTAAAGGTTTTTACTACACTTTTAAAACTATGCCCCTTACGGAGGGCATAATCTGAATAACATCTGATGCTTAAACGTATCAGAGACTTCCCACTTCAAAGTTTTGAGGCTCTCTTTATTTCTTTCTTTGGCTTTGGATATTTTGGTGCTACCTTCATCTTCTTCCTGCTCATGTTCAACTAAGCCATCTCAGGAGAAAGTTCTGGAATTCTTCCTTCATCCCAATTATAGTGTAAATGTATGTGTTCCTATTGTTATGTCTTATTACCTGAGTTTTTAGTTGTGAATTTGTTTTAATTCCATACCTTTCTATTCAAATATAAGTATTGTTTCAAGAAGGTTTTAAGGAAAGAACGTCTGTAGGTAAACTGGCTTTAGTCATGGTGTGTCTGTATGTGCTGGGAGGTCTCTGTCAAAAACGCTGCTTGATATGGTCATATTAACACTGACAGGCTGGTAGATGTCAATAGGTTAGCAACAAGTCATATGTCTCCACTCTGCCTGGGGGTGGTATGTTCGGCCTGTAGACCTAGAGTGAGTTACTCAAAAGCACCATTGAGTACCCCATGTATTTTGACAATGTTAGGGCACATGACTGACTTTTTCTCTTTTCATTTTTGCAGGAAGAAGCCAGTCATTCCATGTACTTATAAGTATACACAAAGAACTCTGTTTCTGTCTGACAAATAAATGACCCCCAAAGCATTTCTAAACATCTAGAATGATGTTTCGCATTACCTATTTTTATTTTACCAAAAGTTAGTAATAAGGATACAGCTTAATACGTGATATACCGTTTCTGACTTAGGCCATTTCCGCACCTCATCCTTTTCTGTTGTCAGCCTGGCGTCATCCCAGCAGTGTGTTTGCCGGGGTGGGAGTGTGTCACCAACGCACCTCTCTGGACCTGGCCAAATGCCTGAGGATGGGAGTGTGAGTGACACAGTCCTTCCCTCCACAGTGTGGGCGGCCTCTTTCCCATGCTGCACTTGGGAAGGAAGAGCATAGATCATGCTCCCTCCCATTCCGCATGGCCACTAATGATGGGAGTATTGTGTGATTGTGGGCCATTAATGGATTTCTTCCATTAATGGTATGTCTTGTGATCGCAATGTGTCCCCACTGTGGGACAGCGACACCATGCAGAAATGGCCTTAATTTCATGTGACCTTGAAAGCAGGTCTGTTCCATAAGGCTGAGACTGACTTAACATGTCCCTTAGCACATGTGGATCCTCTGTCAGGTCGATAACTTGCTTTATTAGTTGGTTGGTTATATCCTTTCAGACAAGTTTTAAAAAATTGTACATATGTGTGTGTGTGTGTGTGTGTGTGTGTGTGTATACATATACATATACATATATATACATACATACATACATACATTAGGTACACAAACTCAAAAGATAACACATGAAAGGAAAGAGTGGAGGGAAAAGGAAGAAGAGGGAGATTTGTCTTTCAGGTCTGGAACAAGCCAGCATTTATATCCTGTTTTGGCCAAATGGATCTTCCTCTGCTGTTGTTCTTGCACTGAATAACAAGTGGTAGGTTTGTTTCCTGTGGCTGATAGAGAAAGCTAAAGCACTCTTCCCCTTGGTGCTGCCATCCCAGAGACAGCCGCAGCACAGTGTTCTTTCTGGTAGGGAGGGGAGAAGCAAATGGCTCCTTCATTGGCCAATAGATATACAAGGGTGGTCTCCTCTTTGCAGAGATCAGAATGTGCTTTTCTTCCATTTTGCAGTCCCAAGACAACTGGTAGTAGGGTGGCAGGGTTGGCAGGATTTGGCTGTTCTGAGCATGAGCAGAGTGCTATCTGTGAAGCAAGGCTTCTCTGCAGCAGTGAGTCCCAGTGTAGCAGAAAAAATTCCAGAGGCTCATTAGTTAGGCCTAGAGTACTGATTTATTGCCGCACTGTAAGATAAGGCTTAGCAAAAACATGCTTGCTTTCCAACAATTAGACAAAGAGGAAAAACAGAAGATAACGGAGAAAAATCGGGCAGCATCTCCCCTTACAAACAGTATACTGCCAATGGCATGGCAGGTCCAGCTAGGGAGTCTAACTGGCAGCTGGTCAAGGCAAACACCAGCCTTTTTATGCTACCTTGTCACCCTGGAACAAGTGGGATGACCCAATCAGTGCTCTGGCATGTGACCTTCTCTAATACACAAGACATAGCCATAACAATCCTGTTGGCTTTGCACCTGGCTGTCTGGCCACACTGCCTCTTCCTTCTGCTGTCCACTCATAGGAAATCTTTACCTGCCCGGCAACAACCTTGACAGGGCACAAGTCTTTTCTCCAGGGTGGAGCAAAAGAAGAAGCAAACTTTGGCTGCTCTTTCCGCAGCTGAAGAATTGGGCCAGGTTGGTTTTTTCATTGCTTTGACCTTATTCCTGGGAAGAAGCCTTCAAGTATCTTCCCTTCCCCTAAAATGTAGAGGCTAGAGGGTGCTTCTCTTCTGTTCTCCAGTTCCTTTATCCATGAGCAGCAGACATACCAGGAAGATGCCAGTTGGTAACAGAAAACAGCTTCTTACAAATATTCATAGGTATTGGGACATTAATCCATTGCCTGAATAATAATTACTTTGCTTAATTAGCATAACTAATACAATAAAAATAATTTCTTATTGTGGTTTTAATATTCTTTTTTTTTGTTTTGTTTTAATATAATTTTATTGTTTATTTTCAAAATTCTGTGCCATTATTTTTTTTAAAAAATGTTTGATGACCTTTATGGAAAGGAAACACATATAGACGTATATCAAGATGTTACATAAAGGCACCTCTTGCGGAAAGTCAGTATTATCTTAACAAATAAGATTTTTTTTTTTTAGCCAAGAATATTTGTTGCACTGTTACATTATCGCTGGGGTTGAAATGTAGCAGCTAGCAATTTAAGAAATGTTGGTTAAAAAAATACTTTGTTGAGGAAGAAAGGGTCTGAAGTGTACACAAGATTAGGGCTGGAAAGATTTCTGATTGACACATAGCAAGAAACCAAGAGGTCGTGAGCTATGAGTTCAATCTGGAATGATTTTTTTTTTTTAACATCAGGGACAGCCATGTTGGTCATGCAGCAAAATAATAACAAAATCCAAAATAGACATTGCAGCCACACCTTTACAGGGTGAACAAAAAGATGCAAAATATATTTGCTTCTCCTGTAGGATTTTTAACATATTTGCCCAATGAAAAAACGACGACAGTGAGGTTCAAAAGCTAGTGTAACATATTTGGGGTCTTTTGAGTGGCCTAATGAAGGCATTACCATGGTGTGTGTTTTGGAATAAATGAAGTCATTGAACAGCAAAATGATAGATCTGGCAAATGAGGCCAAGCAGCCAGAATGGTATAAAGTGAAGCAGGTGAGTAAAACATAGGCCCTTTCCTCAGGATGATACTCTCATGTATCATCCTGTCGCAATCACAGCAGTGCCTCTGCCAGGATGGGACCATGTACCCAGAGCTCCTCTCTGCACCCAACCTGCTCTCTGCAGAAGGGAGTGCAAGGGACATGGTCCTTCCTTCTGCATTGCAGCTGGCCTTCTTCCTGTGCTGCAGTGGTGAAGGAAGCACGTGATTGCACTTCCAGCTCTTCTGCATGGCCACCTGCTACAGAAGCCTCTTGTGATCTGGGGCCATTGATGGAGTTTTTCTGTCAATGACCCCACAGTCACGCTTGCTGGTGACATGAGAAAGGCAGGACTGCAACAACATCATGTGCAAGTGTTATCACAGTCCCGCTCCTCTTGTGTCTCCATGCCAGGAGGATACCATCCTGTGAAAAAGGCTATAGTTGAGATACCATACAGTTTTCTCTTCTCCCATCTCCAAACAGTGCTGTTGTCCTGAAACCCTTTAAGAAATTTAATTTTGTCTAAATCATCCACACCAAACATGCCATTTTAAATGGCACCCTAAATCCATTCTCAGAAGAACCTGTTTTACATTTGTTCTTCTCTGAAACATTTCTGAGCCTTGGGTATATAGAAAGATGAACAGAGAAGTGGGAGACATTTTTCTGTTCACCCCTTTTATTGTTGGTGGTTTATGTTTTTCTTTTCCAAGCTATATAACTTTATTTTGTGAAGGTCTACTAACCAGGTCTATAAAGCATAGGTCTCCTCCATTGTGCCTATGGTGTGAGTGGAAGCTCCTCCTGTGTCCCCTCATCTTTCCTGGTTATACAACAGCAGCTTGGTACTGCCAGCTTTTGGTCAAACCTGCTAGTCACTGCACTGATTGGCTGAAGGTGTGCTTCTGAGCATGACTTGGTTGCTCCTATGCGCTGAAAGAAAGATCTGTTTTAACCCCCAGTAGAAAACTGCTTCTATTCTCTTAGGTTCATGAGGGCAGCCACACATGTCTGGGTGTATCTTGTCAGTTACTGGAAAGACAAATCTGGGCCTTGGCATGCCCTGGCTGTTGTTGTGCAGCCACGCAAGGGGCACTGACCAAGGAGGTACTGGATACCTCCTTTCTCAATGCCTCCTAAAGTACATATAGAGATGTTACGGGGTTTATTCCACTGAATGTGAATTATAGTAGTCCAGGCATTCAGGCATTCTGAATACTGATTTAACATGTCATTTTGGCCCTATGCAGACATTGGTCATGACGTAACCAGGAAAGTTGTATGGAAGGAATGTGGGTGGTATCTGGCTACCTTTTCAATCTTCACACACTGAACACAAAGATTAGGAAAGGATTCTGCGAGAACATTTGGCTCCTATGTTACAGCCCCACACCCCCTCAAGATTGATATGGTCTAACTGGCAAATATTATTTGATTGGCACTACATTAATTGGCAGTGATTTAAAATGGAGCCAGAGGTGACCGAAAGGTCAAGCTGGAAAGAGGAAAATTATTGATTATAAACATGAGATAACAAAGCACATCAGTCATATACCCCTCCTAGGCGAAACCAAAGTCATTGTCAGGCAGATTGCAAGGCAACTCTAGAAACAATAGGCTTATGCTAAGAGCTGGACATCCTGGAGCAGAAAACGGATGTTTCCACTGAACTGTGATTGTTTTGACCCTGATCCCTCACACCTAGATGTTTCCCTGCTTTGTCTTCTCAACCTCTTCACAATACAGAGCTGTGATGACAGCCATTACCCCTTTGTCACCTAAACATTAAGACCATTAACTCCATCTGGACCTTGTTGCTTGTGTTGCAACTCCCATTGTCCACTTTGCTGGATGAGCGATTCACACTTATACCCATAGGGTAGATTTTGGGTATAAAATCCCTTGATTTTGAGCAGTCTTTCGACTTACTGAACACCACACTGTCCATTTGATTCCCAAATGAGAACTGTCCTTAGGTGCTTACCTACGTAACATCACCACTTTTCTTCACTTCTCTCTGGACCAGTAATTATCACCCGAACCCTAAAGGTCCTCTATCCACAACTTTCCTCCCTTTACCTTCGGTTAGTCCTTATGTGAGTGTGTGAGTGTTTGGCTTTGTTGTGTGCATGTGTGAATCTTTCAATAAAACACATTTTTAGTTTACATTTTGATTCTCTGACTGGTTCTTTCTTGCATGATCTCATAAACATTGGTGGAAAGATCTCGTTAAGTTACCCCCCTCTCACAGGCCTCCTAATTTGGAGCTAATTAATTCCCCATTGTCACAGGGAGGTACTGGCATCATGGGTGGACCCTTGAGTCCCTCACAGTTTGGGGTAAGACCTGTCTCATCTAGATTTCTGTTTGTGGAAGCTTCATAAGCATATTAAGCCAGGTGCACCTACAGAAATGTTTGCAGAGCTTCCCAATTAATTAGCAATATGCAGTTTTGTTCTTATTTGAGAGAGGAAAAATAAAGTGCTGGTCCAGCTTCTTGAGACATGTACCCTTTGAGACTTCCACGGCAGCAATTCATTCTGTATCAAACTTTGTTTCAGTTCTTCCTCCTTTTATTTTTGATTGCTGATCACCAGATACCATCTACACAAGAGATCTGAACATTTTATTAGCATTTGAACATTTCATGAACTATTAGTGAGCCTGGAAATCTAATATTGAGTAAGGAAAATGTTTAAGTATTAAGTTGTCAATGTGTTAATTGTTAAGATTTATATTATAAATCAAAGATTGATAGAGAAAATTGCATATAATACTATGGTTGACACAATACCCTCAGGGGATACCTTGGGTTGCTGATTCATTCTAAAGTGCTCTTTGAAGGATTTTAAAATGCCTTCTCCTGCTTGGTGTTTACTGATGTGTAAAAAGCCCAATATCCACTTCCTATCTTGGGATGGTGGGCTTTCTAGTCCAACAAAGCTAGGAAGTACCAGGTTGGAAGTGGCTATCCTTAAAGTATGATATCTAACATGCTTTGCAATTAAGTTTTCCCACTGATCATCTGCATTTGTTCGTCTTTCTTCTTACTACTGGCAACATACAGCATATGCCATTTACTCACCCTTCAACACCATGGACTACTTATGATGGAATGGCATAAAACTGTGACAATTTATAGCAAAAGGCCTCTAAAAATGCCCTTTAAAACAACTTTTAAAGGACTTAAAACTCACATTAAATATCGATTTGAAGGACAATTACTACAAAATATTATATCGTTGGTACATGACACCAGTGAAACTATCCCAAATACATAAAATAAAAGAAGAAATCTGTTGGAAATTAAGGAAAATAGGGGAACTGTCTTTCCCATGTGGTGGTTTTGTTCCAAAACTAAAAGATACCAGAAACATTTATATGTTAATAACAAAAATTCTTGCAATGAAAGTGAAATTAAAACCAGAGTTATGTTTGTTGAATATGATTGGCAACTACCCCGTATTGAAAAAAAAATAAATTCAAAACTAATATATTTTGTTATGTCAGTGAGAATTAGCTATGCACAAAAATGGGAATCTGGTTAGAAGTCCCTGATATATGATTGTTTACTGAAAATAACGGACAGGATGGAAGTGGAGAAACTGACATTATTATTAAAAGATGCATTAATTCAGAAATTTAAGAAAGATTGGAAACTGACATTAGAATGTATCAAAAAAGAAGTAGACAAATAAGTTATCAATATGAGAAATAGTTGAAAAAATACTTAAAGTATCAAAAGCTTACAAAAATAGTATTTTATATACTAAGTAAAATAGAAACTTCGTAATATAGACACAAGGAGATCAATTAGTAGGAACAAATATCATAGGATATAGTGATAATCCCAAATGAAAAGCAATACTATGGAAGATAGATAATGGTATGGGAGAGGGAGGAATAGAAATGGGGGAGGGAAGAAGGGAAGTGTTTTATGTATTTTAAAAATGAGAATATTTGTTAAAAATGAATGAAAAGAATAAACATAGATGTGTATTTGGATATATTTATTTTATTTTTTAAATAAAAATAATAAAAATAACTTTTAGAAATAACAACGTATTGTGTTTTGTGTTTATTTTACAGACAGTACATATTCATAAATGTATATCTACGTCTCTGTCTGTGTGTCTATGTGTCTTCAAGTTGCCTGTTGACTTATGGTTACCCTGTATTCTTAGGCACGGAATACTCAAGAGGTGAGTTGCTATTTCCTTCCTCTGAAATATAGCCTACAGCACCTGGTGTTCCTTAGCAACCTGTCATTTAATTACTAACCAAGGCTGACCCTGCTTATCTTCCAAGAACTGGTCCCTTTAAGACATTTAATTACTATATTGATAATTTGATCTCCTTGTCTATAGATAGAGATAGAGATATAGAGTAATACTGAAAAAAAATGTTGGATTCAAGTTTTACATATTTGGAGTTAAACATTTTTCACATATTAGATCAGACCTTTTTCTCCTGCTTTGTCTTCCAGACTGATCGCCCAAAGCACACATATTAAGTTCTGATTGCCATTTTCCTTCCACTTTTTTCTTTGGATCCAACCCACTGTTCTCACTTCACCAGTGGTCAGTGATTCTGGGAACTTAATCCAAAACATCTGCATTAGGCTGCCTAGCTCTGGCATTAAGGGGTGAAGAACATTTTGGAAGATCAGAGCATCTAACTTTAAGTACAAACATATATCTTCTCACCTAAGAATATGATTTTTGTTAGTGAAGAATTTTGCAGCTGATGAAATGTTGTTAATTCTCATCAGGCCACCTTCAACCTATGGTGACCTTACAAATGAGAGACCTCCATGAATTCTGGTCATCAACAGTCCTGCTGAGGTCTTGCCAGCTCAGGGCTATGACTTCCTTTGCTGAATTAACTCACCTGTAAAGTGGTTGTCTTCTTTTCCAAGAGCCTTCCACTTTACTGAGTATTATTGCTTTTGTTATCTTATGATACATCAAAGTACAATAGCTTCAGTTTAGTTATTTTGGCTTCTAGTGGCAGTTGAAGATTTGATTATTGTCTTTTTGGAAATGTTCCCTTCAGTGAAATAAGCACTTGACCCCCTTCCATCTAAAAGCTGAGATTCTGTTCTGTGTCACACAGTCAGAATCATAGCTTTCCTGTAACAATATCGACTTGTGATATACCATTGAATTTGTACTTAAGGCCTATGTTATTATGTTTATTCTAAAAAAAAAAAAAAAAGGTCAAAATCATATTTGGAAAAACTGACTGAACTCTTAAGTCTAAGTAAGCTGCCTTGAATCCCAAAGTACAGAAATTTTAAATCATTCAAAAACAAAATGCCTCTGTGAAGGTCATCTGAACATGATAGGTGTCTGTGCTGAGTTTTCTATATTGTCGAAGACTGTTGGGCAAGAAGACCTTGGACATGATTCTGTAAAAATATAGGAAAAAGTGAAGAATGTAGTTGGGGTTCAGAAATTCTTCAGAATTTCATGTATTATTCTGTGTCTAAGGAAAGTCACTCAAGTGTGGGGTCACAGAGGTCTTGGATAATATAATGGATTTGGCAAAAAGGGAAAAAAAAGTGGGAAACATACTGAAAGCTGATAAAAATAGGTTTGGGATTTATAGCCACTCTGACCAGCTGGCATTGAAAAAGATTCATGAAAGTATAAAAGGAACACAGAGTTGAAAGGGAGCTTGACAGAGGTGGCTTCTTCTTTTTCTTTTTAATAAGACTGAAATTCATGGCCTCTTTGAGCTATCTACCGAGTTTATATTATCTCATAAGGTATATGCTAGGAAATTGTAACCAAGGAGTCAGCTGGGCTTACAAGCACTGCCAAACCCTTTCCAGAGATTTTTTCCCCCCTCTAAGCTTACCATATTTAATTCACATTCCCTTACAAAGCTTATACAGCCCCATAAAATAACCTGCTTTTCTGAATTGCCTCTTACTTACAAGATATAATTTTATTCTATTGCACATGATCTCATTATCTCATTTTTGTCACTTGATCTCATTTTTCTTGGGGTTCGAAAAGGATTTAACAATGAATGATAAGGATGAAATTATCAGCACAAAAATAGACAATAATTAAATGTCAGTCATCCTTGTGACAGAGCAAATGCAATTCTGTATTGCACTATTTTTGGTGCTGACTAGTGCGATGCTCATTAAGGGATTTTTTAAAATATTTTTTTCTCTTAATGCTGTGAGTTTTGTGGTTATTTCAAACAGATGAAATGCATTCCACTTACCGACCCTTCATTCTTCTGTAGATCAGTTTCTTTCCATTGAAAGATTAGGAAGAAAACCAGCTAGAATTTCAATTGGGATTGTTTATGCATCAAAGAATAAGTATTAATAGAGAAAATGTATTCATAGTTATGATTGTTTTCTACTGATGGAAATGAATTGCTACCTTAAAGAAGAAAAGGAAAGAAAGAAAAACGACCTAGTCATTGTGGAATATTTGTTCTGATACCTTGTAATCACAGTCTTAGGTTAGAAATAAAATTGTATGTATAGGCCATTAAATAATCTATGCTGCCAGATATATAGTTATCCAACCTTTTTTCGCTTGTTTTTGGAGAACACTAGTAAGGCTCTCAGCCAATTAAAGTTTATATTGAATAACTGTTAGTCATCTTTATCCATCTGATTATTTATCTGTCTATCTATCTAGTAGAGGAAATTTTTTGTCTCCCATTTACACTGGAGTAAATCAACAAATGGAACTAAATACTTGAAGAAGCTGCGATACCCTCTAGTTTAGATAGGTTTAAAATGCCTAGAGAGACAAAAGGAAAATAAATCTAAGCTTGGCTACTGGCTGGGGTAGCTGAAACTGGACCTTTGTACAGAGAAATGGTATACTTGACTGGGACACACAAGGGGGCCCTTTGGATCTCCAGATGTCATGCTCCAACTTCCATAATATCCTTGCCCTTAGCAACTGCGACTTCTGAGAGTTCAACTCCAAAATATTTGCCACCACTGCCCCACAGAATGTTGTACGGGGCCATGCCTTTTTCTGTTTTCTTTGTGGCACTTGGCTGGCCATGTTTGGAGACAAATCTCAGGATTAGATAACCTTTCTTGTCTGAACCAGCATGTTAGTTCTTATGTTCTTGTGCTCTCTAATGGATTTGCAGGGGAAAAATAATAGCATTTCGTGTTTTGGAGTGGAAAATTTGCATGCTCTGTCATAAACAGAGTTATAAACAGCAAGGCAGCTAACGGGAAACTTAACCGGTAAGTTCTGTTGTATATCTTTTCAACATATGGGATCATCTCTTATTTATAAATATATCGCATATATTATATAGCCATGTTTCACTCTCTGTTTACAACTATTATCTATGCTAATGTCTAGGGAAATAATTGGTTAGGAAAGCATATCGTTCGAAAATAAATGAAAAACAATATTGTTTCACTAAAATTAATGAAGACTCTTATCTTTTCTTTAGCTCCCCCATCATATTTTAGTCTTACACAATGTGTTCTTCTTTCCTTCTCCTCTTCACTTTTAATTTTTTAGAATATGTTTACCCTCTCAGAAATAAAATGAGTTATGAAGTCTCCAGCTATTAGTTGTTCAAAATCAAGCACAGCATATATCATAAATAACTAAAATTCTGCTCTCCAGATTGCACTGTTGACTAAACTGGATGTTATGACAATGAGGTGTCACATAGATAGTTGAGATCTGAATCCTATTGTTAGTCCCAACTATAGTATACCCATGGGTTACAGTGGAATTCATATAAAGGTTGACTTACTACTCAGAAGCTGATTTAGTGCTTATACTCTAGTGGGGACTGATAAGTGCGTTTAGGCCATAGTCTATTTAAAAAAACCAGCAACTTCACTTTCTTGCTATGTGTGGAAAACAATGCAGCGCAAGGAACACAGTAATGATATGCCAAGAGAACATCAGACTGAAACATGCAAGTTTCAGTGAAAATAGGAAAAAAGAACCATAATAACAATATATGTTGCCTGCAATCAGTACACAATCAATACTCAACCCCTCCCCTATACATTCAAAAGAATCAGCTAAAATTAATACAAATAAGTTGAAAATGAAAACTTTCAGAAATTACTTGTTGCTATGATCAATGTGGAGTCTACACTGTAACCCTCAAAATTATTTCCTTGAATCAGCCTCTATATGCAATGCGGTTCAGATAAAGTGGCACTTCAGGTTGCTGAAGAGTAGATGGGCTCATGAGACTTCCCTTTGTTTCTCCCTCCCCTGAACCCCTTCAAGAAGCCCTCCAAAGCAGATCTGGGGGATGCAGGGATGAGAGGGAGGCCCAGGGCTGATGAGGGGACCTTTCACACTGTACAATTACAGCACTATGATTCCACTTTAGCTGCCATTGGTGCCTCCTCTGGACTCCTGGGATTTGTGGTTTTGTCAGTGGCAACAGAGGAGCTCTCTGGATGAGAATTCTAAATATCTGTCCTGAAACTGTAACCCACAGCAGTTAAAATGGAATTCTATCACTATAACTGTGTAGTGTGAAAGGGTCCCTTGAGACTTACTGAATAAGAATATTCAGTAAGTCTCAAGGGACCCTTTCACAGGCTGACCCTCTGGCTGGTTTTGCAATTTATTATACTACCACCATTGTAGCATGCAATTCTAGTGTTTTGCAACAGGTCAGTTCACAGATTTATTTTAATTTCCTGGACATTTATTGGGAAACCTCAGGTTTTTCAAAGAAAGCTATGATCAATCATTATTATCAATAATCTTATATACAAAAATGTATAGTGGTCAGATCAATTGAATGTAAGTTTTAACTATGTGAATCCAAGAAAGCCAGGAATTTTAGATGAGTTCTATATAGCTCCAGATTAAAGTATATACATTTAAGAGCAGAATGATTATAAAGGAAACAACCAACAAATAACTTTTATTTAATCCTTGAAATGGCCAATCATAAACAATTTAAAAAACATTAATAAGCAGTCAAGAATGAACCCCACAAAATTAACAGATGGTATCTATGTCCACACACCTAACTATACTTCAGCATGTTCTCCTAATGCTGGGTTGTCATCAGTAAATACATAAACAAAGAATTACAAGTGTTACTCTCATTTGTTAAGAATATAAAGCAGATATGCTGAGAGCACAGTGGGGTTTCCAGAGCCAGGTTCAAAGTTATTCAAGTTACTTTTGAGAAATTATTACAGTTGTAATTCTGTGACCCCAAAGTAATTAGCTGCCTTCATAGATTTTTTTTTTTAAAGACACTTTGCTTTCCTGTTTCTCAAAATAACTATGAAAGTAATTATTAAAAAATCTGAATCCTACAAGCCAGTTGCCTGTGCCATAAAATCAGAGTTTGGAAAAGTTTTTTGGATGACAAATTTGAAAATCCAATGCTCCTGGCATCTAGGGAATTTTGGAATGTGTGCTACAGAAAATTAACTTCTCCAAAGTGTACAAAACATGTTCTTCCTTTTTTGCCTCAATACATGTAACAAAATATGAGCAGTGTTTGAGGCATGTGATATTCCTCTTTCCTACTTCACCACTTAGTGAGCCTGCATCTCTGTAACTACAACTAAAGAGTGCTAGCTACATCACAAAAAATGTTATGCCTTAAATTACAATTGCAAGGTATGTTATTCTTTAGTTACAATCATAACTTAGGAATGTTACAATCATAACACAGAAATGTTACCAGCCCACACACGATATACCAGATTTGATATGGTTTAATTGGCAAAATATAATTTAATTGGCAAAATACATTAATTGGCAGTGATATGAAATAAATCCTGAGGTGACTGTAAGGCCAGGCTGGGCAAAGGAAAAACACTGGCCGAACACATGTGCTGCAAAGTAGATCAGAAGATCCCCTCCAGGCATAGCCGAGAGCATTGTCAGGCTAATCACCAGGTAACTCCAGAGATAATAGGATTAAGCTGATCCTGTAACATCTGTGCTACCACACAATAGTGACAGAAAGTTCCCACCAAGTCACTGATTGTTTCAGCCCTTCTTTCTAGCACCTGGACATTTCCCTTCATTGTTCTTTCTCCTGCCCCCTCTTGCAGAGCTATTATGATAGCCATTAACTCTTTGTCAGCTAATCCTAAGACCATTAACTCCATCTGGATCCCATTGTCCATGTGGCAACCTCCATTGTTTGCTCAGCCAGAGAGCCATTCACACTCATGGTCTCTAGGTAGATTTTAGATATAAAAAGTTTCTCACTTGCTGAATGCCATGCTGTCACTTTCATTTCCAAAAGAGTATTGTCTTAAGCACAAGTCTAAGCCACACTGCTGCTTTCCTCACTGCTCTCCAGACTACTAATTATTGCTCATTCCCTAAAACTCAGCTGTCCACAATGGTCCTCCCTTTATCCTTTGATTGGCTCTTATGTGCGTATGTGAGTGCTTGAATCTTTTGTGTGTGTGACTGGGCCTTTGAATAAAACACACTTTAGTTTATTTTGGAGTCTCTGACTGGCTTTTTCCTGCAAGGACCCCATAAACATTGGTGGAAGACTAATTAATTCCCCACTGTCACATGGAGATACTGGCATTGTGAATGGACCCCTGGGTCACCCACATTTTGGGGTAACCGAAACACCCTAGTTATTGCCAAAAAATGAGTTAATTACATAGTACTCATTATTTTAAACTAGTTATTGCCAAAGTCTGCTAGGGCTTTGTTGTGCAATGCCCCTGCCACATTAGCTGAGATGTATGGATGGTCCAAATCTCCTTGTGTTTCATCTGTAATCCTGCTGTTGTTATCTAGCTCTTTCTATTACTGAGCCTACCACAGAAAATCTACTAAGGAGAGAAAGATGGATCAAGTTCACCAGGCCTTTGGACTGATACTGTTAGGAGTTCTTTGCCCAGGAGTACTAGCACAAGGAAAGTATCCCATCTTGGATTCTATGGAGCTGCCATTAGTCAGCACAGACAATATGGGGCTACAGAGACCATTAGTCTATGTTTTGAGCAAAATGATACCAAAATTCTACAACAAAGACTTTTACCATATATGGAGTGAGAAATGCCAGATGTCCAAGAAGAAGAGGCACATCCATATGTTATAGGCATATGGATGATAAAGCACACCAAAGAAATTCAGAAGATAATCAGCCTGTGATTTAGAGCTTATAGAAAAGCCTTTGACTGCCCAGATCATACAAAACTATGGATCACTCTTATTGAAATGGATGTGTGAAAAAATTTGATTGGCCTGTTGTGTGACCTATACTCAGGACAAAAGGCCAACATCAGGACAGAATATAGAGAAATAAAATGGTTTCCAACTGTCAAGGAGATCGGGTAAGGCTGCATTTTATCATTTGATTAGCCACTTGTATGATAAACACATCATATGTTGAGCTGGACGGGACTTGGAGAAAGGAAGTGTAAAAACTGGAGGAAGGAACATAAACAGTTTACGATAGATAAAATAATACCAACCTAACAGCAGAAAACAACAAATACCTGGAACAACTATTAAAGAAAGTCAAGGAAAAAATTGCAAGCTAGGTTTGCAGTTCAACATTAAGAAAACAAAAAATGATTTTGAAAAATGAAGAAAACAAATGAAAAAAAAATGAAGAAAACAAAAAACACATTTAAATACATATTTATTTATACCTTGGCTCAGTCATTAATCAAAATGGAGACTGCAGTCAAAAAATCAGAAGAAGACTAGGATTTGGAAGGGAAGGTATCAAAAATGAGACAAGATCCTTTAGTTTAAAGATGTGATTTCATCTGGGACCAGCAGTGGAACGAGAGTCCCGTTGCCTACAGTCTTGTAACTGGAAGCTTTTTTTTTTCATCTGCTGTATCTGTCTGTCTGCCTATCCATCTTTCTACTATCTATTGGAAGAGAGGAGCTTTCAGGACCTGGTATATATACAAAATACATGATGACTAGCAGGTTACACTCAGCTTTCTGGCTTACAAGTTGCACAGGCTTGAGTTACACTGGTTCCTTTTGGATTTTCAAAAGATACTCATGCATTATTTTTGTTTGGCTCTGCAAATTTTTATTGTACTGAAAAAAAAAAGGTTTCTGTAAAAGCTTTCTTTGGCCTTTGCTAGTCATGCTACACATAAACAAAAGCTTTGAAGATGGTCTTAAGTAAAATGAACCACAAGAACAACAGTGCACTTTTTTTTCAGTCACTGATCAGGTCTTAAAAAGAGTAAGTAATGATGTGAATTTTAAAGAGCAAAAAAGTCCAGCAAGGAATGGGGGAGGAAATCCCATTTAATAGTACATCTCCCAGAGCAGCACACCTTCCACAGAAAGCTGTCTGCTCTACTTTCCTTTTATCAATATTGCCAAGAAAGTAAATTTGTCACTGTACAGCTAAAAATCTCTCCCAGATCTACTTTAATGTTTCACGCTACGTTTGCAAAACAAGAGTAATAAAAATAATGACACCATTATTACTCTTCCCTCTTTGTTTTCAGTTCATCACTTGCATATTTGAATAATGAATTATATTCACATTATCTCTACATTCTTGCTCTTGAGTTCCTCTGCTGGCTAAAAGTAAAGCTATTATCCAGTTGTCAGCTCTGAAGAGCCATTCAACATAGCAAGCCAGTGATCCTGACATGCAGATATACTACTATGCAAAATTATCTAGAGTGCATTTTCAGGCTATAGAAGAGAAAATTACTAGCAAGTGTGGAGATGAATCCTGGCCGGTTGTGAAATATTAAAAATTTCATCCCAGCTGCACTTGGGGACATCAATAACTAGACAACAGAATTAATCCATTGACAAAGAGTTAATTAATACATTTGTATTTTTCTGACTGATGTGCAGTTGAAATCCTATACATGTCTACTTAGAACTATACCCCACTGAGTTCAATAGGACATTTACCTGGGAGTACATCCCAGTCAACTCAATATAATGTGGAACAGGCGTAAGAAGCTTCTGGAGCTTCGCTGATGTTGGACATCTCCTTTCATTCTTCACAATTAGTTAATGTTAGCTAGGGTTGATGAGACTTGGGCCCTTTTTGCATGGCGTTTTTTAAGCGAAAGGGCCTCTTGAGTGTCGCGTAAATGTGAGGAGCAGTCCACACGACACACTTACATTTACGTGACGCTCAAGAGCCTAACGCGGACTGCGCATGCATTTTTTTTATTTTTGGCTTAAAGCCAAAAATGCTGCCCGGTCACGCGTCACTCCGAGGCCCTGCGCACACTTACCTGCCCTTTGGAGCCTCTGGAGACAGGCTGGCCGCGCTTCCTGCCCCAGCGCAGCCTATAGCTCCCAGGCTACACTGCAGAAGGAAGGGGCAGGGTGGGGGCGGGGCGTTCGCGCGACCGGCAAGCCAGCTGCGGTGACGAAGGCTCAAGGAAGTGAGCTCCTCGTGCAAGAGGCTGCTAGTGCGAGCGCCTCCCCCAACCTCCACGAACAGGTAAGGTGCAGAAAGGGCCTTGTAGGCCCCTTTCGCACAGCATTGTCCATGGAAAAGAGGGCCAGGAGTATCTTGCAGTTCTGAGGAGTGAGCTGTACGACGCACTCACAATCATGCAATGCTCCAAGGGCCAGCTGGCGCCAAACGTGCACCTTTTCATTTTCAACTAGAAGCTGAAAATGGTGGGCGATTGCACATTGCTCCCGGGCCCTGTGCACACTTACCTGGCGTGGGGAACCTCCAGAACCTTGCTGGTCATGCTTCCTGCTCCAGCGCAGCCTGGGAAACTCCCAGGCTGCACTGTGGAAGGAAGAGGTGGGGCTCTCACACGAGCAGCTTGTGCGGAGCCGAAGGACCCCAGATGTGAGATGCTCTTGCCGGAGGCTGCTAGTGTGATCCCCGCACCCCAGTGTTGGAAAACAGTAAGGTGTGGAAAGGGCTGTAGTCTAATCAAGATCTGGAAGATCACAGATTATACATGCCCAATATGTAGAACTGCAACCTTGTGACATTAGATTACTGTTTTATTTTCAGAGGCTATAAGATGACAAAGAAGAAACATCACTTTGTCTTATTGCAGGAGTGGAAATCATGAGGGTCTCCAGATTATGTTGAATTGCATATCAAATCAGTCCTAGCCAGCATAGCTAATAGTGAGGAATGCTGGGAATTTCAGTCTCTCTGGAGGACCACATGTTTCCCACTCCTTTTCTGTTCATTCAGCCTTGTGCTTAGTGTTAGTAGTGTTATATCACCCATTTCACTAACCCACACCTTACCCGCAGCTCCAGTTTCATCAGATGTGTATTATTGATACATTGATCTCCTATATTGAGTGCATTGTTGTTACACACAATCCCCACACAAATCCTCTTTGCCAAGCAACTCTAGGTTGTCAAGGGGCTCCTCTCACTTTGAATGGAGATAGATTATCACAAGTAGACAACAGACCTTCAACTTCAATATCTGAAAGTGCTGACTTGCCTGAGTCTCAAAAATAAACAGGCCATTCATAAACTTAGGAAAGGAGGAAAAGACATGAATTTATAACACTATATATTTATTTTTATTTCCTATTTAATTTTTAATTAATAAATTAATAAAATACTATTTATTTTATTTACTATTTACTATTTAATATTATTTACTGCCTAATATAGTCCATAAAGAGTCTTCATAATATTGCAGAATTCCCCATCTTTCACAAGATAATTATAAGTCAACAAGAGTTGATATTTTAATTTATATATGCATGAATAAGTAAAAAGAAAATTAGTCAAAAATTAGCACAAAAAATCCTGTGTAGACTTATCTGTGGTTCAATGTAAGTACTGTACCTAAACTCTTATTAACAAAAGAACCACCCCCTTCAGTGTTGAAAGGCAAGAGCTTAGTCCATCCCAGGAGAACCTAAAGGAAATACCAACCCCTGTTCTCTGTCATCTGTGGTACTGCCCCTGGCCTTTTTGAATGCCTGGGTTGGAAAATGGCATTTGCCCTCAAAGGAGTTCTGAGAGAGTAGAGGGGGACAGAGCTTTCAGATTCTGCTGGGACAGACTAAGCTCTTACCTTTTGCCATGCTAATCAGAGAAAGGGATGGTTCCTTTTTTAAAAATAACAGTACTGTATCTTAACTTTAATCAAAAAAGGAACTATCCCCTTCTCTGAGTAGTATGGCAAAAGGCCTTTTTGAATGGTAGTGGTGACCAAGGATGCCTGGCCTTCTGAGATTGATCTGGTGCTTTTCTAACGACTTTTGCTGTCTTGACCACCCTCTGATGATCTTGTTTGATCATGTGTGACTTGATTTTCATCTGTAAAATGTTAGAGGGTATGATCAGATGGTTCTCTCTAAACTTCAAATAGGTATACCCATTGAATTGCACCAATGCAGATGATTGAGAATTTCTGGCTTGTTTTTTTAATATTAAAAAACAAACAAATAAATACAAAGCTGTTTTCATAAATTCAAAGGAAAGAACTCAAATTATAGCAAAATTGACAAGCCAAACAACAACAACAACAACCCTAACTGTGAGAGTGCAAGACAGAGTGAAGCACTGTCTATCCAAATTGGTTCTTCCTTTGTTTTTCTTCCTGTACATTTCTGTAGTGCTCTCCAATTCACTTCAATTAAACAATTCAGCTCAATCTACCTCTAATAAACTTTTGTATATGGCTTTTTGCAATTCATTAGGAAGTTAGCACTTTTTGGCTGTAATCCTAAACAAACATACTGGAGGGGAACCTCAGAAAACTCTGTAAGGGAAACCTCTAATCCTTAAGGGGGGATCAAAGTGCTGAACACCGTCCCTTAAATAAGTTCAGTGTTTTGGATAACTCTGTCTAACCCTCAGACTAAATCGCAGAGAGGATTAATTCCATTAATTCAGGAGTGGAAAGAAAAGATGAACAGCTAGACGTTTACCCTTCCCAGTAGGTTCCGGCAAAAGCAAAATGCTGCAGCCTCTCCCCAGCTTGTGTGCACTTCCTCATTATTAACTTTTGCCATCTTGACCACTTTCCTGTGTTGCTTGGCCACATGTCTCCTGGTGTTCATCTGTGAAATGTAACAGGGTACAGGTAGTGCCCCCCTTCCATATATCCTAGCCTATAAGTCCCACCATCTTCTCAGTGGCCATGCTGCCTGAGGATGGCAGTTGTCATCCAAGACATCGAGAAGATAGAAGATTGGTCATTACTAGATAAATCTGATGTTTCATTTTTATTATGTTCCAACATATTTTTGTATTTTGAGTTCATGCTTGTGAACCAATTCATTTAACAATTGAAAATTATAGTTTTCTACTTTGGCTTTTTGATACTGCCCTTGTTATTGAGGCTTTTTTTTAAAATTTCTTTTGTTTCTGTTTGCAGTTTGGCTAAGGGCAGTAATTTCCTCCTACCATACAAAGGAAATGCGCTACAGAAAATATATAAAATTTGCATATCGAACACCCTCTCTGTGGATGCAAATATAGAAATAGTTAATGTGGAGCTTTCCAAACTTTTCATGTTGGTGACACACTTTTTTTAGATATGCATCATTTTGCAACACAGTAATTCAGTTTTACTAGCAAACCAGAGGTTAAACTAACCGCTTATAAGAGATACAGACACATACATAAATGGTAATAACAAAATGTATGGGGACACAACATATCTCATGAAAACCTTTCATATACTTTTAAAAATATGTGATTTATAAACAATAACATACATTTCCAAGATTGTAGGCGACATACCTATACACTTCAGGTGACACACTAACATGTCGCAGCACATCATTTGGAGAGCCCTGAGTTAATGTATTGTGTGTATAACCACTTTGAGTTCCATATCCAAAGAAAGGTGGGATCTAAGTAGAATGAATGAATGAATGAATGAATGAATGAATGAATGAATGATACTATATACACAGTAGACATAGAAATACACAATATACCTCTGAATAATGGAGGAGATTGTGATCAGGTGATCTTTGTGCTTGATGCTCACTTTGCTGTCCTGCCCCTGCTGGCTTTCCCTCCTTACAGTTCTCAGTTTCTAAAACAGACTTGGATTGAAAAACCCTTCAAACAGAGGACACCTTCAATTAGAAGACTAAAGACTGAGGCCATTTCCACACTACACTGTTATGGTGCTGTTATTCCATTTTCAACATGCTATGGAATCCTGGGGTTTGCAGTTTAGGGAGGGGCCTTTAGAATTCTCAGCCAGCGAGCCCTTTGGCCTCAGGAATCTACAAACCCCAGAATTCCACAGGATGGAATAATAACATTATAATGGTGTAGCGCAGAAATGGCCTGAAATGTAAGGTACCTGGCCAATCTAATTTAGCTGTACACACAGCTTTCAGCATCAATGGCCTTTTACCAATTCAAGCTGCTGTGCCAGCTGTAATGCTATTGAGAGGTCACAGCTGAACTTGACTACTCATCCTGTTTCATCCAGACAAGACTACTATCATGGGGTTGCCTTTGAAAATGATTTAGAAATGTCAAATAGGTACAGAATGTGGTCACTGCGTTATTGGTAGGGTCTAGGCAGTCCACACATGGCACAACAATTTTGCATCAGTTGCGCTGGGGACTGGCAGATTTCTGGAGAGACAGTGCTTGTGTGAGTGCTTATGTGATAGATGATGGCTCTGAAGCTGGTGAGCAACGGATTATGCCAGGAACAGAGCCAGCGCTTGCCCTGACCAGCTTGCAAACATTCCCATCAGTAGAAAGACAAGCAGAGGCAGAGTTGCCCCAACCAGCACCAGAGGGAGAGGGAACCAGCAGTGATTTAGCGGAATTACATTCACCTATGCCCCCAGCCTCCAATCACTGAGAAGAGTGAAACAAACAGCTCAGAGGGAAGCCGCTTTGGCTAGATTAAGGAAGCAGAACAATGATAAGTAACACCTGTTTTCAGTGGCTATTTAAGTCTGTCAGCGTGGCTTGCTGTTTGCTTGTAGCAAATTACTCTGCAAGCCCTCATGGCCCTTGTGTTCTGGCTCCCTCAACTCCTCTGGATGGACCTTTGACTTTCTGGACCCTTGGGATTTGACCTTGACTTGGTTTGGCTCAGCGTTTCCACTTGTTGTTTGTATTGGACGCTCCCTGCTGCCTCCTCCTCCTCCTCTTGGGCAAGTACCTTCGCCTCCCCTCCCTTGCTGGCAGGGAGGCACAGGCGGGGAGTTGGACTCTGACAGCTTAAAGCTCCAAACAGTACAGGGTTGCAGGATTTGAAGACCTACCATCATCATAGAAGTCTGTCTGTATGTTCAAATTGTTTTGGACACTGAATTCATGTATCTGCCAGAAATATAATAAGACTTCTCAGCCTTATGAATTATACAGTACATAGCAGTGGACAATGCAGGGAAGACAAAAGTGTACCTTTAACATAGGGCATAAAAATGACAAAGTTCATTGGTCCTTCAAGCCCCTGCTCCCTTTAGTGTTTGTGGTCCACATACCTTGTAAGTAAGGTGTAGGTTTTTAAATAATAGATCTAGAGCCTGAGAGGACAATCTGAACAGAACATGCCGTTCTGCTTCACTAAGCAATATAATTTTCAGTTGGTACAGGCTGATGCTTTAGGTATAACAGAACCAGTGAGAAATGTCTCTGCATGATATCCTTTTCTAAGGATAGTTCTGTGTATAGACACAACTTAGGTCCTTTCCGCATGGCATTTGCCATGTGAAGGGGTGTCTGGAGCATCGTGTGATTGTGAGGAGTGATCTGAATGACACACTCACAATTGTGCGATGCTTCAGGGGCCAGCAGGCGCCAATCACACACTTTTTCTTTTTCGACTGGAAGCCGAAAATGGTGCACAATCGTGCATTGCTCCCAGGCCCCGCGAGCACTTACCTGGCGTGCGAAGCCTCCAGAGCCATGGCAGTCACGCTTCCTGCCCAGCACAGCCTGGAAAACTCCCAGGCTGCACTGAGGAAGGAAGAGGCAGGGCTCTGGCATGAACAGGCAGCTCATGTGGAGTTGAAGCAGCAGGGACGTGAGAGCCTCTCACCGGAGGCTGCTCGTGTGATCCCCACACCCCAGCGCTGGAAAAAGGTAAGGTGCGGAAAGGGCCTTAGTTGTTGTCACTATGCACGCGTATGTATATGTGCATAATTCATATAGACAGAAGTATCTTATGCCCTTTTCACATGGCATTTGCCATGCAAAAGGGCCTCTGGAGTGTCACACGATTGCGTGGAGCCGTCCACATGACATCCTCGCAATTGCATGACACTGCTGAGGCTGGCAGGCACTGATCCCACACTATTTCATTTTTGGCTTCTAGCTGAAAATGGTGCGCGATTGCGCATCGCTCCAGGGCCCCGTACACACTTACCGTGCATGCGGAGCCTCCAGAGCAGTGGTGCTCGTGCTTCCTGCCCCAGTGCAGCCTGGGAAAATCCCAGGCTGCGTTGTGGAAGGAAGAGGAGGAGCCCTCATGCTGCCTGCTCACTAGTAGGCAGCTGCTGCAGAGCTGAAGCAGCAGGGACGCGAGAGCCTCTCGCAAGAGGCTGCTCGTGCGATCCTGGCACCCCGGCACCAAGAAAAGGTAAGTTGCAAAAAGGGCCTTAGATGTGCATATACATGAAGCTATAGTGCCAGTATGGCATAGTCATTTGAGTGTTGGACTAGGACTCTGGGACACCTGGGTTGAAATCCCCACTTAGCCATGGAAACCCACTGGGTGACCTTGGGCAGGTCATAGTCTCACAACTTCAGAGGCAGGCAAAGGTAAATCCTCTCTAAAAAAATCTTGCCAAGAAAACCTTTTGATAGGTTTGCCTTAGCTGGAAATGACTTGAAGTCACAGAACAATACAAACATGTTCACTTGCATACATAATACAAATATACATACATACAGAGTCACTCAGAGATGCTACTCACAGAGGTAGAGATACATTCCTTTCTTTACCTATACCCATGCAAGGAAATACAACAGGATTGGGTCCAGATCATTTTGACAGTACTGATAGTTTATAAATCCTCTTCTAAACCTCATTTTGTCATATTCAAGAGGAGCTGCAGCAAACCACGTATATACTGCCTCTACCCCTGTGGTTGTAGCTTTTTACAATGTGTCATCACTACTGCTTATTGTCACTGAGCAATTAATTAATTTGCTGGAGGTGAATGGCAAGCTGAAGATAAAAAACTGTAGCCCCCTGCACATAAACTGAGCATTCAATAAATAATCTAAATTAATATACAAATATTTATGTTGCAGAGTAATGGAACTAGTCCTGCCATCAATCCCATTTTCTTTACATTCTGAGTCCAAGGAACAAGAACACACAAGGAAGGCAAGTGACTCTTTCAACATGCCCCACAATGATGCTACCTCTCAACATGCATGTATATTTTCACATATATCTCTATGTCCCAAGCCACAAATTATTGCAACAAATTAGAAGACAGTCCATGCTGAATTGGTGCTATTTGAATTGAATTAGCATCAGCGCAGCTCCTCTCCACTCCCATTAACCTACAAAATTTATGAAGGAACACTGAGAATTAATCTGCAAATATATACTAATTCACCCTGACCTTTTTCCAAGCTGAAGGCCTTTTAGCACTCGCAGTAGGTTTAACATTGCCCTACTGAGTGTTATTACAATGCGCTCAATGGTTGTCCATAATTACATAATGCAAATGACATTTGCTTTTTTGTTTGAGCGTATTCCCTCAGATGTTTCCTCTTTTTTATCACACTCCTCACACATCTGTGTCCCTAAAATGGCAGTGTAAACTCCTCCTCTTTTGGTCCCCAAGTTCCTCTTTCTGTCTTTGCTGTCTGTCACATTGAAGCAGTGAGCAGTTTGGAATTAGCATGGCTATGACATATCCTTCTGACACAGGTTAGGTTGCCAGCTGGTAGGAACAGGTGTACGCTGATTCTTTACCATCAAATGGCAACACAGATTTGGCACTCCCCCAGCAACACAGGCATGAAAAACCTGTTCTCTTTTTTGGCATGGGGGGAGGAGGTTGAAATTGATGGACTGTTCTTTGACAAAACATCGAGTGATGGTTCTTTGTCACATTGTTTAGAATTTTTCACCTGGACTTCCTGTATGCTTGGCAAATGATTCATTCCTTTGTCCATTTTCATGATCAGATTAAATCTTTCACAGTGGCTGCGTTAAAACAGCTGCTTTACAATCAGATGTTTAAAGGGATTAGATTTGATTCTTTTGGAGTCGGTCTGCCTTGTATGGTAATGATACTCTTAGCATTTTCTTTTTTCATTTCTCTCTCTCTCTCTCTCTCTTTTTTTACTACTTCAAAGAGTAAATGCAAACCTCACATTACAACATTCGTGTGATTTCCCGATTCCTGCTTCTAGTACCAAATCAATGTGTTGTAATCAAGGTACTGTTGTATTTTTTACGGAGTCATACGTAGTCCTTGTTGTGTTTTACTAATGTAACAAATTTTCTAGCAGAATTCAAAAGTTAGTGGGTTATCAAGAAACTAAAGTGATGGAGGAGACTGGGAAAAGAAAGAGGTCCAATGCAAATTTGAATTTAAAAGGATGGTGGTTGAGCAGAAAACTATTAATCAGGACTATGCTGTTTGGGAATTCTAGGAAATGCAGTTTAAAAAATAACATGTCCAGTCTCTGGTAGTATAAGTGAAACCCACTGGCAATTCTGTTTGGGTCTCAAAACCTCTGGGCCTTAGTGTACATATTTCATTTGGTTTGCATTGTTAAACCAGCTGGCCTAATTTGCACTTCCCAAAAATGTTACCATCCTTCAGACTGCACACTTCTCTCAATTTTTCAAAGCTATTCTTAACTCAAAATATGTATAGCAAACTACATGTTTCAGGACAAAATGTATATTTTAGGGGGGAGGGTGTTCCAGGGAGAAATGTCCACAATTATATGTGGATTTTGGTCTACGGTGGGCCCTTGGTATCCACTGGAGTTTGGTTACAGGACTGCCTCCTTCCCCAAGGATACTAAAATTTGTGGATGCTCAAGTTCCATTTTCTACAGTGGTGTTGTAAAATAACCTACCTTGTATAAAATGGCAAATCAAAGCTTGTTTTTTGGATTGTTTTAAAAAATATTTCAAGCTGCGGTTGGGTGAATTCACAAAATCTGCAGACGTGGAGGTCTGACTGTCTTTTTAAAAAAAAATCACAGAAATTGGGACAGAACAGACTTTTGAGTCAACAAATATGGTAGTGACACAGACTGGAAATGCAGTAAGAGAGACAAAGGTTCTATACACACCATATACTCACAGTACTTTTTATACTATCATAACTGTTATGGTTTCATCCTGTTGAGTTTCACAAGGTACTTAGACTACTCTAAACCTGTTGTTCAGGGATGTGGGTAGAATTCTAAACAGTTCAAGTTAACTATAAATTCCAGGATTCCACAAGATTCCATAGGGCCTAAATTTTGTTGATAGTTCCAACTCTATTAGAATAATTGAATCAATGATATTTACGTGGGTGCCGAGTCTCTATTCTGCAATTAATTCAACGGGGCTTCCCTAACTGAGCTAGCATGGTGTACTGGTCTGAGCATTGAACTATGACCCTTGAGACCAGGATTCAATTCCTGCCTCAGCCACAGAAATTCACTGGGTGACCTTGTGTGCATCACACACTCTAAGCCTGAGAAAAACCATGATAGGTTCTCCTTAGGGTCGACATAAGTCAGAAACAACTTGAAGGCACATAACAATAACTGCTCTAATTGGTATGAATCAATAAGATTCAGGCTGAGATACAAAAAATGGGTTTTATTGACTGAAAATTATATTGTGGCTTTCTTTGGGGCAATAGGTAAATAATGTCTACACAGATTTCTGACAATCTTTTTTTTTTTAATTTCATAAATTTACAATACTTTGCCCCTCCTCTCCTCCTGCTGAGTTAATTGAGTACAAATTACTTCTGCACTTCAAACTCCATTTGCAGCAACTGAAGTAATCTGAAAGCAAGAGGAGGAAAGAGAAACTGGTATATTGTAAAAGCAGATGAAAAAAATGGGATGACAGGATTAATCAGGACAGTCCCTGTTGAACTGGGACAGTTGAAGGATATGTGTGCTTATTACCATACACACAGTGACAAAAGCATCATTTAAGACCTGGATGTTTCTAGTTTCTGTTTTTTATTTGCATATTGGAAACAAACTGGCTCATAATCCTTTCTTTTAAGTTTCTTCTGCACAATTAATAAATGGAGTCCCAGCATGCTCTTTTTTTTAAAATGTTTTTATTAAAAATAGAATTTTTCAACAATTATTAGAAAATTATGGCCCTTTCTGCACAAGGAAATTAAGACAGGCCAATGCATCTTGTCACGGGGGTTGTCTGCACCTTGGAGCGGACTAGGTTCGGACTATTTACCTTCGTTCCGCACCTAAGTCTGATTAAATGCGCTCCCAAGTGGTCATCCAGCACGCTATTTGAAGAATGGAAGAAACAGGTTTTTCAATTTCCCGGATCGTGCCAATTCATACCTGCGCAGTTGTGCAGATGCACACATTTGCACCAATGCAAACTGGGGATCAGCGGAGGGCAGGCTGTGGGTGCGGCCAGCTGCAGTGATTGGTCTTGCCGAACAAACAACAGGAAGCCGTGGGAATTGTGTGGATCTATGAACTCCCACTGCTCCGAATCAGCGTGGAACATACAGAGTAGCCCTGCGGAAGGACGTAAGGGAAAGTCCGCCCTGTTTCGAGCCCAGAAGAACCGATGAGAAATGGCCCAAAGCGATTCACTAGCCTCGTGCGGAAAGGGCCTATAATAACAATGATATCAGATGATATCATACCTTTTGTGCTTCTGTCCCCCAGCCACATCTACTATTGTTTCTAATGCTTCCTTTTAAAACACTCATTGCTACTTCTGAGAACAAAGAAAGCACCGCCTTGGTTCCTATAAAGAAATTACGTAGTCCAGTCTTCTCCAAATGTTGAGGAGTATAGTTCCCATCAACCCCAGCCAGGATTGTAAGTGAAGAAGGATGATAGGAAATGTACACCAAAGCATCTAGGGGAATCCAGACTAAAGAGTAACTCACTGTACCCATCCTAGTTTGAGGTATGACAAAGAGATGCTTCCAGGAAGTCCAACGATAAGGCAAGAAGATAATAGCTGCTCACTGTTCTTCCTCTCGCAGCTGGTATTCAGACCTAAACTGCCTCTGAATAGGGAAATACTATTTAACTGCCATGGCTAATAACTGTTCCTATGTCTCTCATCTATTAATTTGTTCAGTACCTTTTTAAAACCAGCTAAGCCAGTGACCCTCATTGACTACAGCTTGTCTGATTAAATTTCACCAGTACATTCTATATGTATTACTGCATACAGTATGTAATAACATTTTTATGTAATATTTTTTTTCAGTTCTCTTCCAGAGTACAACTTCTAGAATGTTCCAGCCAGCACAACTGGTGGAGATTCTGAGAACTGTAGTCCCCAAAAATAGCTGTTTCCAATCTGTGGTAACAGGCACCTCTGCAACGGCACTTAATCCTCTGAGTTTTGATGGATAGGTTTCTCCCACATCTGGAAGGTTTAAATCTTTCTGTCCCAAATATGAAGAAATTTGTATTATTGTAAATCCAGTTAAAAGTAAGCTGAAAGGAAGTTCTTGCCCATCCCTGCTCTTGCCCCATGTGTGCAGGCACCCAAGAGAGTTGGCAAGCCCTTAGTATATCTGCAAACTGGGTTATAGTCATAATTCATGTGTTTTAATTGTTCTTTCCCTGCTCAATTAAATGCAGATGCCGTACTAAATGCATCTGTTTATTTGTTTTCAACAAGTATGTTCTAGATGGGTGTATGGCAGATTTGGAGGGACAATTTTCTAGCCTGTGGCCTTCTGGGCAGCTTGCTTGCTACTGCATGTTCTCCTCCTTTTGATTGTGACATGCAACAGCATTTCCTATTTCATGGCGAACAAGTTTCATGATGGATAAGTCTAGCAATGGCTAAAAATCATGACAGCTATGCAGGATCTCCAGGTTCCATACCTTCCAACACTTCACAAATGAAAACTGGAACGTGTATGGCTAAGCAACATCCAAGTGTGGTCAAGATGGCAGAAGCTATTAATAAGGAAGGACTCACAAGCTAGGAGAGGCTGCAGCCATTTGCTTTTGTTTGAGCCTACTGGGAAGGGACAGATTCCTGCCCTCTCATTTTCTTTTCATGTTGCTGATTTAATTGAGTGCAAACTACTTTTGCATTCAGTTTGAACCACTGAAATAAGCTAAGTAAAAGGGGGATGGGGGAAGGAGAAGAGGGAAACTGGGACATTTTAAAAAGCAACTGAAAATGTGGGACAACAGAAAATTAATTGCAGCCATCCCTGTCAGATTGGGATTGCTGGAGGGTATGAGGTTCAAGAGACAGCATGCCATAGATTACTGGTGTTGAGGAGTCAAAGAGGCCTGTTGTCTTCATGGCCTGCTTGTGGACTTCCAGAAGGATATTTTGTGGACTGCTATGGGTAAGAGGTGCTTCTGATATTTTTGTTTGATTTCTTTTTATTCTGGAGCACTTGTTACAGTAGAGGAGAAATGAATGGCTAGCCAGTCATCAATAGCTAGTTAGTAGCGAGGCACTATCCTTCTGGTCTGGGTACCAAATGCATCCACAGGACCAGCTCAATAGATATTCCCTTGCCCTCTTCTACTAAGAATTGCCCCATGACAATGATTTCATAGAGAGCCAGAAAGATATAGGCCCTTTCCACACCTTACCTTTTTCTGGTGCTGGGGTGTGGGGATTGCGCGAGCAGCCTCCAGCGAGAGGCCCTCGTATCACTGCTGCTTCAGCTCTGCACGAGCTGCCTGCTCACGCAAGAGTCCTGCCTCTTCCTTCCACAGTGCAGCCTGGGAGTTTCCCAGAGTGCACTGGGAAGGAAACGTGACCGGCACAGCTCTGGAGGCTCCACACGCCAGGTAAGTGCGCTCGGGGCCCAGGAGCAATGCGCGATCACGCACCATTTTCAGCTTCCAGCTGAAAATGAAAAGGTGCGCAATTGGCACCTGCCGGCCCCGGGAGCATTGCGCGATTGTGAGTGCGTCGTGCAGATCACTCCTCACAATTGTGAGATGCTCCAGGCACCCTTTCACATGGCAAATGCCGTGCAGAAAGGACCATGGTGGTTTGAGTGCTGGACAAAGACTTTGGGAGGTCAGTGTTTGAATTGCCAATCAGCCATGGAAACCCACTACTCTCAGAGGAAGGCAATAACAAACCTTTGATGAATAAATCTTACCATGAAAACCCCATCTGTAGACAAAGGAAAGATACAGGAAACAAAAGGATGCTTATATAGGGTGATAGCAGGAAAAGAGGTAGGAGGAAGTGAACTGAATTCATGGGGGCTGCTGAATCTCTCTCTAGCACTCTAACCAAGAACCAATAAACATAATCCCAATAATGGAGAAATGCAAACCTAGATTCCAGGAACCCAGAGTTTCCAAAGATACCACTCTAACACCTGAGGAACAACCAGCACCCATCATAACCACAACGGTCTAGTCCTCCTCACCGCTATCGGCAGTACTCTTGCAGAGCCCAACAGGGCAAAGAAAAGACTGGCATCGACAAACCCAAAGTGCAGTGAATGAAGATAGGCAGGAGGGTTAATCCCACCCCTTTGAAAGTCAAGCTGCTGATGCCACTCTACCCTCAAAAAAAGAGGTCAGAAAAGAACCTCTCCCTCCAGCAGACAGGAAGGTATGGAATGAGTGAAAGAATGGGGTAAGGAAAGGCAGGCAAGAACAGCTAATAGAGAGCTGATTGGAAACAAGAAGGAGCAAAGATCAAAAAGAGAGACCAGAAAGACAACAATGCCAATGCTCAGAAGGTGGCTCAGGACCAGCTAAGGACCAGTGAACAACCAGCTGGTGGGAGGTCAAATGAAATAGCTGAACCTCAGCAACAAATTCACAGAAGGAAGAGTTTTGTTTTTTTTAAAAAAAGTACTGTACCCAGGCAGCATGTTACAGGTTTCCTTTCCTTGGTCCTCCCTTTTCTCGTTGTTCTTCATTGTGCTTCATGGACTCAGAGACACATGTTGCCCATCACAATTGCTCCTTCACCAGCAAGGAAGGCACAGGAAGTGGCGGAGTAAAGTAGGGACAGCAACATGGTAAATGAAAATGTTATCCTCTATGTATCATATATCCTCCAACATTCCACAGATGATAACTGGAACACATATGGCCAAGAAAGATCTGAGTGTGGTCAAGATGGCAAAAGTTATTAATGGGAAAGGACATACAAGCCAGGAGAAGCTGCAACAGTTTGCTTTTGCCTGAGCCTACAGGGAAAAGCAAGATACCACCCCTCCTCCTTCTTGCTCTCTGCTGAGCTATTTGAGTGTAAATTACTTTTGCAGTTTGAGGCTTTGAGGCAGAAAAACTAGGATATTTTTAAAACAGATGAAAAAGTGAGATGGCAGAGGGTACTGTTCCCTGGACAAATCTGGACAGGTAGAGGCTATGATATCATTCCCAGGAATCTGTCATAAAATTACAGTAAGTGGTATTGAGGAAAAATGTCATAACTCACCCACAGGAGTCAGAAGATTCAGAGAGTCAGAATGGTGGGAATCTACAGCTACTGATAATGGTGGTGTCTCAGAGTCTGCCCCTCTAAGGTGAGGGGGCATATTCCTCAGCAGGAGGTGGCAGACACTGAGAACACATTACTATCATTTGCAGAGTGCTAGAGAGACAACACTGATTCCAGCAGCTGTTAAATAGGAAACGCTGACTAAATAGGCACCTGATGCCTTGAGATAGCTGCCTATAAATCTCCCAGCAGATCCCTGGCAGCTTTGTTGCTTAGAGTCATCTATCTTGGTGACTGGCAATACTCTGCAACATTCATGTTGTCTTGACCTTGGACTGGCTACAATTTATGACTGTTTTACTCCTTGCTGGCTTTGATTATTTGGACTACTGAATTGTTGCATGACTTCTGGACTGGCTGACACCACCTTCACGTCCCTTCAGCCTGCTGGATAACCTGTTACTGAACTGGATTGGATTAAACACCTGACAGCTTTTGCATTCCAACCACCCACTTCCCGGGAAATTGCGACTGGAGCATAGGACAAAAAAGGTACTTTATGTTTGTTTTTTTGGTGGTTGTTTTTTTTTTAATAAACACAATCAAGGCATGATACAATCTCTGGTCCTGGGGAAGGAGGAAAAAGGGAGGCAGTTTAGGAGATCACTAGATACCATGTTTCACCAGCATTCTCCCTATCCCCTCCCATCTCTTGGGCCATCTTCATCAACTGCCTTGTGCAAAAGATCCTGAGAACTTTTTAATTATTAATATTTTTAATTGTTAATATTTTACATTATTAATAGTTGCATTGTATTGCATAACATTTATCATGATCGTATTATTTCAGTCTCACAAGATACCACAAAAAACTATGAACCCACAAAAGTGGCACGTAAGTAATGATAATAAAATAACAGTAATGTATTGAATAAGATGTTTCCATATAGTGGCTGTATCAATGGGAAGCAAACTCTGGCCCTTTTCGCACGGCATTTGCCATGCGAAAGGGCCTCTGGAGCATCGCGCAATTGTGAGAAGCCATCAACATGATGTCCTTGCAATTGCGCGACGCTGCCGGGGCTATCAGGCGCCGATCGCACACTATTTCATTTTTAGCTTCTAGTTGAAAATGGTGTGTGATCGTGCATTGCTCCAGGGCCCCACGCGCACTTACCGTGTGTGCAGAGCCTCCAAAGCTATGGCACTTGCACTTCCTGCCCCACCAGAGCCTGGGAAAATCCCAGGCTGCGCTGCCGAAGGAAGAGGAGGAGCCCTCATGCTGCCTGCTTGCTAGCAGGCAGCGGCTACGGAACTGAAGTAGCGGGGACACGAGAGCCTCTTGCAAGAGGCTGCTTGCACGATCCCCGCACCCCAGTGCCATGAAAAGGTAAGGTGCGGAAAGGGTCTTCGATGCAACAGTCTGTTGAATAAGGTTGTATGGGATGACTGCATTCTTTATCAAAAGACTGCCATACAGAGGTATTCATTTTTCAGCCTGCAATATCCACATTTCCCTATAACATGGCAAGGAGCAAGGCAAGACAGGCCCAGACTCTTTACCTTTTATGAGAATTCTCCTACCTAGTGTCTTTAGAAGGGTAAAGAGAACTCACCCAAATTTCATAAAATGCTACCAACCTCTCTCCTCTAATCTGAGCACTGGAAAGCATTGAAAACAAAAGCAGCAGTGCAGAGTCTTTTACTGAATTAATCTTCAGTTATATCCATACATTCTCTATCTCAGGAGAAAATTACCTGTTTGGAGTCATGTGCCTATCCAACGTTTGTTAATGGCTGGGGAAAATACGTGACAAAATGAAATTCATTATACAACCTATAATTTCTATGCTGCACTTTCATTCCTATTAGAATTTTCCTGAAAATTTAGGTACAGGTGTACCAAAAGAAAAGATTCCTAAGTAACTTATATTTCATGCTCCTCCAATACAAATCTGTAGAGCAATTATGAACAAATTTGATTGACTTAGGACTTACAAACCCACACACACTATATTATCTTTTTGTATTGATAATTGGTTTACTAGATCTGTTGCCAATTTTAAAAGAGTGGAGTACATTCTTTAAAAAAAATGCCCTGGGAGGAAAGGGACCCCTAAAATGTTGATTTTTTTTTTTTTTTTTTGGTGTCATCTTGACATGTACAACTTGTAGCACAGACGTTGTTGAATTTAAATGTAATTTATGCAGTTGTCCTATGATCTTCTAGCAGGAAGAGACAGGTTTAATATCCTAGCATGTTTGTGGCTTGTTTCCATACAAGCTACTGATGCCAAGTAGTATATGTTTACATAAAAATTCAGTGCTGAAAGAATTTGCAACAGAAAACATCTGCAAAGAAATGCATGAAAGCTGTGTAATTGTGCTACAAAAACATTTCTTCTCTCCTCCTCCAAACAGTTAATTAGGATGCAAATACTGATTATTTTAAGCTTTATAAAGGAGTTCATTATATTACAGAGTGGCTGTTTCATGCAGCTCATATGATAAAATTCTCACCAGTCTTAAAATGACAGATGTAATATTAC
Source organism: Cyclura pinguis (assembly GCA_030412105.1). Taxonomy (NCBI): domain Eukaryota; kingdom Metazoa; phylum Chordata; class Lepidosauria; order Squamata; family Iguanidae; genus Cyclura; species Cyclura pinguis. The sequence continues at coordinate 249,487,944 of CM059599.1, read as the reverse complement.
CTTTAATAAGTGTCTACTGATGCATGCAAATTGAATTAAATAGTGGGAGTACAAATTTGTCTGATAATTAAGATAAAAATTCATGTCAGCCTAAACCCTGGTGTATATTAGTAACCCTGTATACTTCTTTTGCCACTGTTCTCAACCAATTATTTTAAATGTCGAATTCTTGATTACTACTAATATACAGACTTAAGAAATGTTTAAAAATAGGAAATTATTAAACAAACAATAGGCTTCTTTTTAAAAGCATCTTCAATATGAGCAAATTATCTCCATAATTTCAAAAGTCATATAGATTTCTAAATTGTTCCATTTTCCAAACACCACAGACTTGAATAAGCTAACACTTTTAAAATATGCAGTCATACTGAATGCCATAACGTTAGTAATTCTTTCAGGTTCCATTGGGTTCTTGTTTTAATGTCACTCTCCCTTGCCTCCCCTCCACCATGTGATGCTAAAGGCTGTCTTTAGTTCAGAACCTGACAAAGTTGAAATCTTATGGATGGAAGAGACTCATTTTAAACTAAATGTATGCTCAAACTCTTAAAGGTTTTTCATTAACTTTTCAGAACCTGAACATGCAAACATTCTTTTAGTTTGCAACCCAATAACTGCTTAGCTGGGAGTATATTCCATTGAACTCAATTAAGAATGTGTTTTGAACAGACACTCAGAGCAGGCATTGTTAATCATCACTTGTGATAGCAGGCCTGTGAGCGTAATGTACTTAGGAGTTCAACATGGCTGACTTCCAGATGTGTCTATAGGACTGCAACCTAAATGCATTTTTTAAATATAAAAAGTATGTTTGATTATGAAGCATGATGTGATTAGACTGGAGCGGGCAAAAATCTCAATTGTGTTCATTTTTTGAAAATTCTACTAAAACTCACAAATTTCTTCAAGTGTGAACTTGAGCTAGAGAGGAAAACAAATAAAGGTCTGGGAAACCCAAACTGACATTTTCATCCATTCCAGTTCAGGGCTTCAAGTGCATTGTTTTGTTTTGTTTTATTTCTATGATACCACTGCTCCCCCCATATCTGGGACACAGGATAACTTGCAAAATTAAAACAGATACAGATAAAAAATTATAAACTATATAAAAGATTAATATTACAATGTAATTACATTAGCTATAAAGTCATAACAAATTTTAAACACATCAATTTAAAAAAAGAAAAGAAAAAGTGTCCTACCCAATAAAAACCCTTTTCTTGAAAACAGTCAGTACCTGAAAAGCTGTTTTTTTTTAAGAAGTCTTTGTCTACTGAGGAAAGAACAATGAGGAGGGAGACAGTCTAGCCTCTTTAGGAATTGATTTCCCAAATCTGAGTGTATCTTTGGGAAATACCTTCTTTCATATTCCCCCAGGTATGCCTGTGAGGGAGAGCCAGCATTGTGTAGTGGTATGAGTGTTGGACTATGACCCTGGAGACTTGGGTTTGACTCCCTGCTCAGCCGTGGAAACCCACTAGGTGACTTTGGGTGCATCACACAGGCCCTTTTTGCACACCAGTCCTGTTGCGAAATGGCCTCGGGAGTGTCGAGCAATTGCAAGGACAGTTCCACATGACGTCCTCGCAATCGCACAATGCTCCCAAGGCCATTAGGGGGCAATCAGACATGATATTTTTGGCTTGTTGCCGAAAATGATGTGTGATCGTGTGTCCCTCCCATGCCCCACATGCACTTACCTTGCATGCGGAGGCTCCGGATGCGTGGCCATTGCACTTCCTTCCCCAGCGCAGCCTGGGAAAGTACCCGGCTGTGCTGCAGAAGGATGGAGTGGAGCGCTCATGCTTCCTTCTGGCCAGCATGGAGCTGATGCGGAGGGGAAGCGGAGGGGACGCGAGTGTCTCCCAGACAAGGCTTTTCGTGTGATCCCTGTGTGATGCCAGCAGCACCAGATAAGGTGCGAAAAGGGCCACACTCTCAGCTGCAGAAAACCCCATGATAGGTTCACCTTAGGTTCATCCAAAGTTGGAAACACGTTGAAAGCACACAAAAACAGGTGAGACTGGAAGCCGCATCTGAGTCTGGGTAGTTTCATATGAAGGACTACAGTAATTCAGGAGGGGCATTTAGAGGACCTCAGTAAACTACAAACCCCAGAATTCCACCCCAGCATGTGGAAAGTAGAATAATACCACTATAACAGTATGGGGGGGAATGGCCTGCGTTCCTAAATGCACCCAGGAGACAAACCTCATTGGAGCTCAGTGGGTTTTACTACCGAGTACAATATTCTTAAGGTTGGATTGTGTATTTGTTAGTTGTTAGTTTATATTTAGAAAGCCAGCATGGAAATAGTGGTTTGAGCATTGGACTACAGCTTTGGAGACCAGAGTTCAATTCTCCAGTCGACCATAGAAACCCACTACATAACTTTGGGCACATCACGTATGCCCTTTCTGCACCTTACCTTTTTCCAGCGCTGGGGTGCAGGGATCATGCGAGCAGCCTCTGGCAAGAGGCTCTCATGTCCCTGCTGCTTCAGCTCTGCACGAACTGCCTGCTCATGTGAGAGCCCTGCCTCTTCCTTCTGCAGTGCAGCCTGGGAGTTTCCCAGGCTGCGCTGGGGCAGGAAGCACTACCGGCGCAGCTCCGGAGGCTCTGCACGCCAGGTAAGTGTGTGCAGGGCTCGGGAGCAATGCCGAAAATGAAAAGGTGCGCGATCGGCCCCTGCCGGCCCCTGGAGCATTGCGTGATTGTGGATGCATTGTGCAGATCAGTCCTCACAATTGCATAATGCTCCAGGTGCTCTTTCGCATGGCAAATACCATGCAGAAAGGGCCCTACTCTCAGCCCCAGAAAACCCCATGATAGGTTCACCTTAGGGTCGCTATAAGTTGGAAATGACTTGAAGGCACACAACAACAAGAAGTTTATATTCAAATTTTCCAGATTTCTAATGCTAGAAAGGCTTTATGGAAGTGGGAGTATGTGAGAAATAAACCATTATGGCAGTTTCTGCATACACTTTAGGAATCTGAAAATGACTATGCAGAGTTTTCAGTAGTAAAGTGCATTCAGTTGCTGAATGATAGGCCAACACTTAAGTAAACTCCATTGATTCAGTGGTCCATTCTAGCTGGAGGTAACAAAAAGATTTAGGCCCTTGTTTCTTGAGCGCAATACACAGGGAAGGAGGGGGCATGGCAAGTGGAAGCTTGTTGCTTGTTCTTGCTCCTGTTACTGACTGGTTCTTTAGAGAGGGCAGGTGAATAGTTCTTTCTCTTATGCAGTCATTTACACTATTTCCTGTTGGTTTAATTACAGAACTTTCTATTCCAGCAGAGTCCCTTCGCAATCAGGTGTGTCCGTGTGTTCAGCTTCATAACAGTTCTGTGAACAAAATCACCACTGTTCCCACTTTATAGATGGAAAACTTTAAAAGATAATTACTTTGTTACCGCAGGTCCGTGGCAGAGAAAGAACTTGAACACATTCTCCCAGCCTTAGATCTAAGATTCAGGGCACAAATGAGCACAAAATAAGAACAATCTGCTTCTATGTAGCAGGTACTATGTAGATGAGTACCTGGACCTTGCTTCTTTAACAGAAAAATTGGTATCACAGGCAGAAATGACACAGAAAAAATAGAGAGAGTTTCCTTCACCACCCAAAACAAAACAAACAAACAAACAAACAAAAACACTCACACACACACGAAAAGCCCCAGTTCAGCGTGTTTTGGCACACTTTTTATTCAAAATGAACAATAGGCACATGGGAAATGAAACATCTATGGCCTTTTCCACATGCGGTTATTAAGGCGGGCCAATGTGTCTTGCCATGGAGGTCTTCTGCACCTTGGAGTGGACTGGGTTCCGTTTATTTACCTTTGTTCCGCATGTAATTCCAAATAAATGTACCCCTACGTGGTAGTAAAGTGCGCTATTTGAAAACCGGAAGAAATCGGTTTTCCAATTTTCCATATCAATCCGATTCGTACTTTCACAGTGGTGCAGACACGTACATTCTCGCCAATGCGAATTGGTGGTCAGGGGAGGGCTCATGGGAGGAACCAGGAGGTAGTATGGAGTTACGCACATACACATGTATGCAATGGTGTACTAAACCAGGCCAAAAAAAGGGGGGGGGCAATCACAGCCAATGGAGAGGGGTGAGGGGAGTAGCGGGAGTGGCCACAGCGGAGGCAGTGTGGATTCATGAACTCGCACTCCTCCAAATCAGAACGGAACATACGCAGTAGCTGTGCAGAAGGAAATGAGGGAAAGCCCGCCTTGTTTCGAGCCCAGAAAATCTGGTAAGAAACGGCACGAATCAATTCACCAGCAAAGTGCGGAAAAGGCCTTAGTAAAAAGGAGCTACTTTATCAGAGACTTTGGCCATTTCTGCACGATGTTGCTATAGTGAAACAGCAGTGGGTTGTTTCCAGTCCAGGAGCCATGTTACTGCACAACATCATTGCTATCCAGCTGCTATCCCATCCCCAAGCGTTGCAAAACTACCATATACTATTTCCAGAAAAAATCCATTAAGAGCCTCCTTTAGTACTTCAATCCCTTCAGTTGAGTCAATGGGATACTATAATAGCGCTTGACAGTGCTTCTAGATCCAGGAGTGGGAGGGGCGTGGACATGCCCAGCTTGTCCCTCCCTCAACTACTCTATCACCTCTCTGTGTTTATTTTAAATTTCTTCTTTGAATTAAAACTTTTAATTTTGTTAAAATACATTTTCAAGCATTAAAGTGCCAAAGTGCAATTGTGTACTGGTGTGTCATGCCATTACAACATAGCTGTGCTAGTACAGCTTCCAAGAAAAAAACAAAACAAAAACCCTCAACCAATTGGGGGGGTGAGGTGGAGGGGTGAAAGCAGGGAAAGAGAGTGACCAAGGACGCTGTAGTGCGTAAGGAACACTAGTGGCAATACCGCTACTCATCCACTTAAGGTGGAAGGGTGTGGAAAAGAACGTTCCTAACCAGACAGCATTGTGTGAATGGCAAAGCCACAGGACTGTAACAGTACAACGCACCAATGGCATATCGTGTGGAAATGAACTTTGTTAAATGGGGAATGTCTGTAGTGCAATCTTCCATGATGTCATCAGGTTCATCAGTTCTGCCTACCAGCTAAAGATAAGTGGCATAGGTCTATGGCGGAGGTGGTTGGGCAAAATGAGCATTCTGCTGCCCAAAATGGAAATTTTTGTTCAGTCTCTTAATGTCTAGCATTGCAGAGAATAAGACTGAAAATGATTCATACCCAGGACTCTTGTCTTTGCTTCGTTCGTATTCCCTTGGTAATGTTGTGTGTCCCTTTTCTTTAGATGCTTAAAGAATATTTTTAAATGCTTGACTGAACTATTAGATTGCCGCAGTGCTAGAAATTTGGGGACTGAAGGAAAGTTTCATTGAGGGGCTGAATTCTTATTGAGGGGGGCAACACCCTCATCCCCCTGGTAGCTACACCGCAAAGTAGCACGCAGCTAAAATGTAGAGTGACAGCGTCTGCTCAACAGCCCAGGGGAAGGAGGGCCGAGAAGGGGAAGCTAGGTCTCAGCTCCTCCAGCTTCCTCATTCTTACTCTTCATGTTCACTCTCTCCTGGTACTAAGCCCACACAACCAGTAATAAGTCTTGGATAACTTTATGCCACTACTATTGTCCCTCTGTGTTACAACAGTGCCTAAATTGCCTTGTGAAGTATCAGTATGATAAAGGATTGCATTGCTTAATACTTGGAATTATAGAGATGAATAGGCCTGAAAGCCAAGGATGGCCTAAGAGGGAGAAGATTAAAACAGAGAGCCTATGATTAACTATCCCCACCCCCTTCCTGCCACACCTGAACAAGACAGACATTACATCATTGTTAAACAGCGGAAGGCCAGAGGTGTGTTTTACATCTCAATTCTCCCAATTTCTGTGGCACAGCCCAGGCAACAGAGAGAGACAAATTTCACAGGGCTATGCTTGCTTAAATGTGTTTCACCTGAAACTTTTTATAACTGCAGAGAGTACTGTTTCTATCATCACCACTACCAACAAAAGAAGAAGAAAAAAAAAAGAAGGAAGAAAAAAAATAAATAAAGCAAACAACAACATTCATAGTTCCCGTATCTAAAAGCAACACAATATGTCATTGGACTGTGGTTTAAGTCACTAGATTTGGGGCGACGGAGAGAGTGGAATCCCTATAAAGACGTTTTGTGTAAGTAAGCTGTAGAGAAAGTGTGAGCGTGGACTGGGGTGCACCAGCCCATGTTCGCACTGGTGGCCATACTTGTCTTGCTGCAATAATTTCACTCATACGCCCCAGAAGATTCTGAGGGGGGAATTAGCCAATTTTTGGCTAAAAATGGAAGCATGGGGGGTTCAGGGGGCTGGAGAGGGGGACCTGGAAGTGGCATGTGTCCTATGGACTCCACTTGCCGACGTCTCCTGTAGAGTGTGAATGAATGGCCATTTCCACACTAGACTGTTATGGCTCTATTATTCCACTTTCAACATCCTATAGAATCCTGGGGTTTGCAGTTTCAGGAGGGGCTGGCCAGCCCCTCCCGAAATTGGAAACCCCAGGATTCCATAGGATGTTGAAAGTGGAATAATAGAGCCATAACAGTCTAGTGTGGAAATGGCCTATGCCTTCTTTAGTTGAGATGTGCTCACTTTAAGCCCTCCTGATGTGTTTTGTCCCTACCTGCCCTGCACCATCTTAGTTTTGTCGGGGAACAGCCATTCGTCTGCAAACATGGCCCAACTGTGAAGTGGAGTAGGGTACTTGTGGCTCCCCAGATGTTTTGGACTGCAAACTCTTAGCATTCACCATGATTAGTTGTGCTGGCTAGGGTGATGGGAGTTCAGCTAGGCACAGAGGGCCACAAGTTGCCCATATACAAAATATACAATGTCCTAAGGATGGAGAAAGGAACTGAGTTGTTTGATTAAACCAATTAATTAATTCATGAATTCATTAATCCAGTATTTTGCTTTCATCAATGGTCAAACAAATGCTTTTTGGCAGTCACAAGTAGGGTGTGAGGTTAATGACCAGCCCTATTGGTATATAAAAATCAAAGGCATACTGTCTCTGCACTAAATGTATGGCTATCTGGATGTTACTGGACTGCAATCCCACCCCACTCCAGCCAAAAGCACACTCAACAATGAGGATGCTGGGAGTTGCAGTATAGAAACATTTGGAGAGCCATATATCATCATCCCTGCACTAATCTGTTGCTGCAAAATGCCAGGTCTTTTGAAAGGTTGCCTTTTTGGACTGTAATTCCCATAATTCCCAACCATGCTAATGGGGAGTTCTGGCAGTTGTAGACCAAAAACTAATCCATCTGTCAATATCTATTGACAGATCTGGGATTTTTTTTTTTTTTTTTGGCTGTGTCATATCATGCATAAGTCCTATCCTAACCACATTTGTTCTAAAGGATGCCAATCTGTCTGCATGCAGTTCATCTTGTTCCCAGAGAGACCTGCCTATGACCGTGATATAACAAGTAACCCCCCCTTCCCGCTTCAGACTTACCTGGGGGGAGTTTGCTGACTGTAGTACTGCTTGGTACTGCATCATGCTGCATGAATGGCCATTTCCACACTAGACTGTTATGGCTCTATTATTCCACTTTTATGCCACTACTATTGTCCCTCCGTGTTACAACAGTGCCTTCACTTTTCAAGAGTTCTTCAAGAGTTGTTGACTTCTTCTTCCCAAAGTTCCCTGCAGTTTTGTGGGCCTAGTGAGAGGCAGCCAGTCAGTATCAGAAGATGGCGGAGCCTCCTTGGTAGTGGACGTTGAAGCCAAAGCCTTCACTCCAGTCCGCCAGGAGTTTATAGCCAGGAATTTCTCTGTTACTCAGGCACTCTGGCTTCATCCTACTTCCTAGCCATCACTACTAGGGCAAATTTGTTGGTCTTGTTAATGCATGTTCTATTGAATGTTAATTGTTTAGCTACGTATGTCACTGCTTGATGATTGCATGAGGCAAGACCCATAAAAGGAGAAAACTGAGGTTTGCACCCATTACTCCCATAGTATCTCTATTGGGATGGCAGGGTGAGGCACACAGGGTAGTGCTGAGCTCAGGGGGGCAATCACCTTCACCCTTGATGACAGTGGACCACACAGTGGCTGTGAGCCTGAGTGGGGTCCTTAGCTGCCATCTTTGTTCTAACCGCTGCTTAGGGTCAGGGGGCAGTTTCCAGATGCACCAGGTCATTCACTTGGGTCGGTCAGGGTCCAGGATCACTGCCTCATGCCATGCCAACCTCAAAAGCTGTAACCCTATTAAAGTTGTGGCCAGTATTCTTGCAACTAAAGTGAAGACATCTTTGTGTGATGGAAATTCTTCTCTCAGCTCATCAGCTCTCAGCCACTAGACCAGAAAGAATTGATCACAAACTCAAAAGCAGCCCCACATTTCTGACCCCAAGAAACTTCCTTGGTTTACACAGTCAGATTTGAACAGCTTAACTCCATCTACATTCTAAGTGCTACCATGTTCTTAATGGAAGAAAGAACAGGAGGGCTGGTATGTTAATACACTCAGCCACTCCTAGCTATAAACGACTATGCAATCTGCATTCTTCAATGAAGTGCTAGCCATATCTCAAAATGAGAATACACTGGGAAAAAAATGGCTAACTGTGGTCTTTAATTTGTCAATAATGATTTTAGACCATGACCCTTAATAGGACATTGTCACATTTGCTGTGATTTATGCCTTGTGTGATGACATCAGTACCAATACTGCTGATAAAAGAACACTTATATTGAAGCAAACAGGATGATGAATGGAGTACAAGTCTACTTACTCATCTCATTACTGACTCTTCTGTTCACCACAGAGCTAATGTAGCGAGTCATTGTGTGCCTTGGGAGTATTTTGCAGATTGAATTTAATGGCAGACAGGCAGGATACGTACAATTGCATGAGCTTTTGAAATGGCAAGATAGCAGATTTTTTAAAATATATGATTACGCACATTGGGTAATGCATATGACAAATAGTAACTTAAGTTCTTCAAGTCAAGTTATAAATGGAGAACAAAAAGGAAAAAAAAACTTCTTCTCTTCTCCTTAGCATTAGCGTCATTTATACAAAATTAAAATAAAAATATCCTAAGATATGTTGGGGCCAATGAGACACCCACAACATTTGAAGAATTCATACTTTTACCCAACATATTGCTGTGTTACAGGTGATCCAATCCGACTTGCTTGCATAAGGTATTTAAACTTAAATAATTGTGCACTCTGGGGAAAGCTTACACAACTGTAGTCATCTATGTCATCTTTTCAGCTTCATTTTGTATCCAAACATATTGTGTATTCACTATGGTTCTATAGTTACAATATTTGATCAGTATAACTTAATGCTGTTACTTAATTGCTCCATTTCAGCTTTGGCTGACTTCATGACCACTTTGTTATTGATCAGGCAAAGCTCTTATATTGTGCCATGTTTTGGAAACTTCCAGTCTGAAATCTTGAAGAGAAAGTTATTGTCAGAGTATATTTTATTCTGACTGGAAATTGCCCTCAGGACTGGCCTTACAAATAGACAAAATGAGGCACTCATCTCAAGTGTGTGTGTTTATGTGGCTTCAAGTTGCCTATTGACTTATGGGGGCCCCATGAATGCCATAGAGTTTTCTTAGGCAAGGGATACTCAGAGATGGTTTTGCCAGTTGCTTCCTCTGAAATATAGCCTACAGCACCTGGTATTCCTTGATGGTCTTCCACCAAGTGGTCTTCCACTAGGTGGTCTCCCACCAACTAACCAGGGCTGATCCTGCTTAGCTTTCAAGATCAGACAGGATCAGATAGGCATGCCTTTGGGGTATTCAGGCCCACCTCACCTCAAGTAGAAGATAAAGTAGCAGATCCCAAGTAGCAGGAGGAAGGTGTTGGAGGAAAGACATGTCTTCAAGTCATTGTTCTACTGTTAGCCTTGAATAAAGATATAGCTCCCAGTACATGAGATGGAATGATGTACCATCTTGTTCTTTACCTCAGACAACAAAAAGTATCAAATTGGTCCTGATTACTCTCAGAGATACCAAATAATAGTCCCCTCCCCCAAATCCTGCTATCTAAGAGACTTTTTTTACTGCATCACTGGAAGAAATGTACCCAGAATCTCATTTTGTCCCATACAGAATGCTGGGGCATATGGAGACATTTATGTGCTCATGGCATTCTGGAGGCGTCAGTTTCACCAGCATTCTATAGGCAGAGTTTGACATTTTTTGAAGGAAACAGGTCCTCATCTCCTGGGACATTTTCCTGGGCAAACTACTTTGGTGTTTTAATAGGTGTGGACAAAGATTATAGATAGCCACACATTTGTTTGTAGCACCCATTCATTTCAATGGGGCTTGCCTGGGCAAGTTTCCTAGTGGAGTATGCCTGAAGTCATTAACAAATACTAGTTAGTCTGGTCATTGAAAGTAAATAATTTATACATTAACAGTAATTCTAATGAGATCTGTTTCTTAAAGTATAAATAGTATGGCCCATTAATGGGAAAGTCTGCCAACATAATAGGAAAAGAGAGGGAATTCCCTTGGGCTCTCCGAGTCATGTGGATGTCACCAATAATTCTCCTAGCCTTTGTGAACTAGTGATTTTGCATGTAGAGCGGGTGTTAAAAGCAGTTTTATTAGTTGGGTTTTAGTGCTGTGGCCAGCTGCACTCTTTGGCTCTATAAAAGGTAATTACTTCCAATAGTAACAAGCTAATTGATTGCTAATTAAATCAATTGGCACACTAACCGCTGTCAGAGAGTGACAGATTAGCCAGTCACATGACAGCATGTTTGTAATGAAAAGTGGACATGGTCTGAGTGTGATTGACATAACAGATGAAAAGTGATTTGGGATCTCATAGGTGGTCATGGAGAGGGCATGGCAAACATGATTGATTCACTGGTGACTGTCAGAGAGGAAATGAGAATTGAATGGGATGTGGTGTCTGCCTTGGAAACTCACCACATGATGTTCCACATTGTTCACATGTAAATAAGCTAGGCAGAGGTTGCCCATAAATGAAGTACAAGCCAGGGAGAGAAGCAGTGGTAAGCTGGGATGGGGAGAGGAGTGTTTGTAGAGAAAGTAATCAAATTAGTACGTTTTTTGGGGAGGGAATGAAAAGGAGGAATAGAAATATCTGTTAAGGAAGCAGAGGGTGATCCGTCACCTGACAGTGTTATATAATTGATACTGGCTTTGTTGACTTGAGTGGAGCTTGGTTACATGATGCCAATCTGTCACTGTGTTCTTGTTGTATAATTAGAACCTTCCCTGACAAGTCTTTTGTCTACCAGTTGTAATCCTCTCTCAAAGGCTCTGTAAATATTTTTCCTTAAAATTTAAATATATTTACTCTCTGATATATTTAACACAAATTTTGCTTTTAAAGTGAAATCCTGGTCATCTAAGGTGAAATTCCTGGTTACCTAGAATCTTCTCCTAACTGTGGGAGCATTAAGCAGCTAAGACTCATTGTGGTTAGGGCCCTTTCCGCATCTTACCTTCTTGCGGAAGTGTCTGGTGGGGATCCTGGCAGTGGCTCTACTGGAAAGGGAGCATGACGGGAATGGTCCTCTTCACACTGGCTGTCTCTCTGCCGACAGAAGTGTGATGGCCACGCCTCTTCCTTCCACAGCACAGCCAGGCACTTTCCCAGGCTGTGCTGGGGCAGGAAGTGCCTCCATCACACTTCTGGTGCTTCCACAGGCCAGGTGAGTATGGGATGGTGGGGCAATTGGAAGTCATTGATGGGGAAAACCCATCAATGATTTGTGGCATGATCATGCCGCCTGTGGATGGGAGGAGGACGGGACCATCATGATGTCATGCAGAAGTGTCATCATGGTCCTGTCCTTGGCAGTATGGAAGGGTGCTGTGGAAAGGGCTTAAGATTAGCTGTGACTAAGTTGTGACGAATGCAATGAAATGCAGTCATCTCTAAATTGCCCTTTGGCTTTCAGTGGAGCCTTACACTACAACTAACTAGCACACTAGGGACTATTTTTTAATATTAACATAACATATATGATATATGAAAGATTCTGAAGAATTGAACATGATTCTTTATATGCAATACATTTCTTTTGTAAGAACACAGGCTTTTCCCAAAAACTTCAGGCAGTTAGGGTGGATTTCTCAATAATCTCAAAAGAATGATTTATTCTCAAAACAGTATCATAAACATTTATTTTTACCCACCAAACAAAGGTTACTGTACTTATATGAAGGAATATTCATAGGATGATTATTATGGTTTTTACAAAAAACAAACAACAACTAAGGAGAGCCAGTGTGGTATAATGGTTTGAGTGTTTGATAGAGTTCAAGTCCCCACTTGGCTATGGAAACCCACTGGGTGGCCTTGAGCAAGTCACACACTTTCAACTTTAGTGCCGAGGCAGTGGCAAAGGTCATCTGAACAAATCCTGTGATAGGTTCTCCTTAGTGTCATTATGACTCAGAAATGACTTGAAGGCACAGAACAACAACAAATGTTAATATTTAGCAATAAGAAGTTTGGCTTTGGGGCTGGAGTGTGCCTGAGTGCCTCTGAAGAAGGCATTCTCCTCCCCAAGTAGTTAGTAATCCTTGGAAGAACTATGTGAATGCTACAAGTCACTGGCCTATGGTAGAAAACACACCCTCCATCCATCTCCTTGTTGTTGGAAGAATTCCAGCATTCTCTCCCGTCTCCCACACCCATCTTGTTTTTAGAGCAAGTGGACATAGATAGCATAGGGCTTTCTTTCCGTTTTGCATACCAAAGCTTCACCATTTGCTTTTGTGTCATTTAAATGCATGACCATTAAAACCTTTGGTGTTCAGTTGATCACATCATGTGACCTGGATTGTTGCTTGGGTCATCAGTGTTATTTAAAAAAAAGAGCCCCCTTCTCAGAAGAGCCCCCTTCTCAGAATTCTCTCTTCTCCATTTTTGCTTCCTCTTTCTCCTCTCTAGTCATGCTTTGCATCTCCATCAGAAGATGGTGAGTTAAGAACGAAGCTACTACTGATCAGCTAGTTAGGATGTAGGTTCCCCAATGCCTATATAAATGTAATAGCCATTAGTAAACTTTTCTAAGGCCCTTTCCTCACCTTACCTTTTCGCGGCGCTAGGGCACGAGGATTACACGAGCAGCCTCTTGCAAGAGGCTCTCGTGTCCCCACTACTTTGCCTCCATAGCTGCTGCCTGCTGGCAAGAGGCAGCGTGAGGGCTCCTCCTCTTCCTTCTGCAGTGCAGCCTGGGATTTTCCCAGGCTGCACTGGGGCAGGAAGCACGAGTGCTGTGGCTCCGGAGGCTCCACATGCATGGTAAGTGCACGCGGGGCCCTGGAGAGATGCACGATCACCACCATTTTCGGCTACAAGCTGAAAATGAAATAGTACACGATCAGTGCCTGTTGGCCCCAACAGCATCATGCAATTGCGAGGACATCATGTGGACCACTCCTCACAATTGTGCAATGCTTCAGAGGCCCTTTCACATGGTGAATGCTGTGCGAAAAGGGACTAAGTTTGTAACCTCAAACTGCCTACATTCTTTTTGTTTTCTTAGTCAGTTTCAGATCAGAAAAGCAACACAGAAATTTGGGCATGCTTTTTCTGCTACTCTTCTAAAAAAAGGCTGAATCCTTACAGTTTTAGCTTTCGTAGAATTTCCCAATAGGGTTAACACTCTGGGAAATTCTTAATTCCCAACACTTGTTGATTCAACACCATCAACAGAGCATGAGACAGTGACACAAGGCCCAATACAGCACAGCACTTGAGCCAAGTGATAACCCTCACCTCTCACTCCAAGTCATTTAGTAAGTCCATGCCCCTGTAACTACAAAAGTAAATACAGTTATATCTTAAAGGAGAGATACTATCCTCATTGAGTTAATATTGTAATATACCTTAGTTATGCCTTAGTTTTTGCAAAAGAATAATTGATTGCAAGCAACAATGTGTTTGTAACTACTAAATCAATACATTGGTCATGCAGTGTGCTGCATATATCTCTAATCTTGTAAACACACAGTGTAACAATGAGCAAACCCACAATGAAAAGATTAAAACAAACATAAATGGGAGATATTTTGGTAATATAAAGCCAGGTGATTTATCCTAGTCTTGTGAATGAAACTAGTATATGGCCATAATCTTGCACATCTTTTTGTGCAATATAAATTAACTGAGTAGCAGAGATGCTAAGAAATCCAATTACTGAATTGTGAAGATGCATGACCAATGCTCATTGAGAATGCCCAATGTCTGCTAGAACCCCCACTGGTGTTTTGTCAATGCCTTTGCTGGCTGTGCTACATGTTATGAAGAAGCAGCCCTCTACTGAATACAGATGTTCAGCATCTTCACAATTCTTGGCCATACAAGTCCACTTACAAGGATGCAATGCTCCAACAGGATTCTGGTGATACATCATTCAAATAGTTCATGGTGGTGTTGTTTTAACTTTGTAAAGGTTTCTGTTGTGATTTACTGGTTGTTACACTATATGTTTAGAATATTAGTAACTAATCATTTCCAAAGAAGTAGCCATGTTAGTCTTCGGTAGCATGAAAGAAAGAAGGAAGGGATTTTAAAAAAGGAATTGTTGCAGCACTTTTAAGACTAACTGGCTTTTATTTTTGTGTGAATTTCCATGGATATAAACCTCTTTCTTCAAATGCAGTGCCAGGTGGTATCAGTTATTTCCAAGCTCAGATCTTTCTATTCATCAAGTTTGGTGAAGATTTGGTACCACGCTGAACAAATGGAAATAGCTTTATTACCAGTTTCATTTACTGTCTAAGGCAAATGTGTGCAAAGTGTGGACCATGGGTTGCATGCCCCTCCCTAAACTGCAAACTCCAGGATTCCACAGAATCTTCTTAGGCAGCCAATCATATGAGGTCTTTGCCTGACATGGCCAATCATATGAGGTCTTTGCCTGGCACAGACAAACTAACTGTGACTTTTATATATTAAATTTATTCACCCAACTGCTGCAAATGCAACAGTTTTGCCTCTACAACCACCCACATAACCCAAAATCCTTTTTTAATAAAATGAAATACAAAATCAGCTGAAAATTAAAACTTCCAGTCACACCAGGGACATTGATGTAGCCTACTGGGGTGTGTGGGCAGCAAAAAGCTCACCACAACTTCAGCAGTTCCCCACCCTGGTCTAAGGGTTATATTCAATGTTGATAGAAAACTTCCACTAGTAGAATAAGGATAAGCCAATTTTCCCCTGGACTTCACCCTGCCCCCAGGTTCAGTCCAGGTGAATAACTTGCAATTCCCTCTCCCCACACATTGCTAACATCAATGTAGTGTCCAATATAATGTAGCATCCCTGCATCCCTTCTTTTCCCAGAATATTTAATGTCTGTGGTACCTAAAGGCCAGCTGCATAGCCAGCACACAAAATGAATTAGAATGTGTACTCCAGACTGGTGAAACTTTTCTTAGCAGGTTTGCTAGCCTAAATCTCAGTCGACCATATTGTGAGATGGTATCTCTCTCAGGGCAGCCTCGAGGCATTTTTTTCTGCCCAAGGGAAGGAACAATATCATGCCAACTTTATTCCAACTTCAGAAACAAACTGGACCAGTAGCTGAATTTTATTACAGTATTGTTGAAGGGGTTGTGTCTTTCACTGCACCTAAAGGCATCAAGCTAACTTAGGGGATGCAGGACATGCTATGTGGGGTTCACAGCTTTGTCCTTCCACAGAGAAGAACAGCCAAGAAAGCAGTGTGAGAATGCCACTGATGACTCTCAACATCTGCTATCTGAGGCAGTTGCTTCATTCTGCCTAATGGTAGGCTACCTGCCCACAAATATGGGCTAACTGAAAGATTTCTCTTCCTTCTGAACCTCCCTGTCACAAATGTCTACCAATGGAATGCAGGGGACTGAGCTAGAGTGACCATGATATTGATCTGATCTAGCATGAGAAAGTATCACAGTCCCTCATGGTCTTAACTGTGCCAAACACAAGTATACTCTGGCAAGGATATTTGACATTTGGCCCTCAGTAATCAGGCTCATTTCATAGGTAGGGTTGCCATATTGTGACCTGGAAACTTTTCATAGACATTTGCCTTCAAACCTCTAGGTGAGATGAGAGACAAAGCTGCTGTGGCCTCCTCCATTCCATCTCCAGTCTTATAAGCATTCACACCCTTTCGCATTATCCAAAGCATGAACCTTATTACTATTGGCAAGAAAGCAGGGCCCATTCTACTATTAGGGCAAACAGCTCAGGTGGTAGATGCCAAGAAACAGCAGCAGTAGAAGCACCTCTCCATCTCTTTTTTTGTGAGATACTTTGATGGGGACATTTGATTCTTTTGAAAGACAAAGTTTTGCGTGGCACACAGTCTATTCTATACTTACCAAAATTTTGGATAAAACTGGGGCACGTGGAGGCAAACAGCATCAGAGTGTGATCAAGATGGCAAAGGTTATTATTGAGGAAGAACACACAAGCTAAGAGATTGGGACAAGTAGAAGGTGTGCTATCCTGTATCCCTTAAACTAGGTTGTAGCTCTCAGGTAAGGTGGATGATGCTGAGGTTGCTGGTGTTGCAAGGGAATTATGAGTTTGCTGTAAGTAACCCCTTCAGCAGCCTGGCTGCAGCATTTTGGACTCACTGAAGTTTCTAAAAAGCTTCCAGAGGGAGCACCATACAGAGTGCAATACTGTGATCTGGCCAAGATGTCCGCAAGACATGTGTTAGTTACTGTGGCCAGTTCGTATATCTCAAGGAACTGGCACAGCTGTTGCACTAGTTTTAACTATGCAAAAATACTCCTGGCCACTGAAACCTGGACATCCAACCTCAAATCATAAAATGACAGGATCACACAACATCCCAGCAGGGACTTATATGAGCATGGGCTTTGCAGTAGTGGTTGTGGTTACTTTCCAAACCTGTATCTAGAAAATGGCATCATCTCTTTGCTGTGACTACAAGAATGCACATAAGAAGGATCTGACAGTGTACAAACTGGGCCTTGACTGGGATCAAGTGATAATAATATCCCTGGTATTTACATCTTCTACATGTTTTAACAAATAGCTTTCAACAACTTTACAAAGATTCATGTTGTGTTTTGTTTTAAGAAGGAGATTGGATCATCTGACTCACTAAGCCTTCTTTTCCTGAGTTCTTAACTACTTTTTCTAAGAGCTCTGGAGGTTTTAATATTCCGTTTGGGAAAACAACTGGCACCCATGCTTTGAATTACAGAAGCAGAACATATATGCCTTCCCATTGCTAAAATGGCCTGTCACATTAATTAGAAGTATCAATGAGCCTTCTGAAGATGGACACCACACCATCTGGAGATTTGTGTTTTCATTTGTGTGTGTAACCACTGGGGGGAAGACTGATAGTACAAATGTTTTACGGGTAGTTTTTTCAGTTTGGCAGACTGTGTGGGATCAGACCTTTATCTGGGTAATTTGCAAAGGGGTATCTGTTGTAGAAAAAACAATCAAGAATCCTACTTTGACATCTTAAAGACTGACAAGTTTATTATAGGATGTCCTTCCATGGACTACAGGTTAAAATCTAGATCTGTGGAAAATGCTCAATTTTAATTTAGTTGCAATTCCCCAAATCCCACCCTACCCTTATTTCTATCAAGCTGTGAAACTTTTATTTTTCTTTCCACAGTGAAATTTGTGTTTTCATGTGCTCTTCCTAATGTGCATATTTAGCTGTATATTTTACCTGATACACATATTTGCCCCTTTATCTACGCCCCCCTCTCTCTCTGTGTATTTCAGCTGTGCATAGCCATCCATTTCCTTAAAATATCTGAATTTTTGTGGTTCTTGCCAAGGTGAAAGTGAGATATATTTGGTTTCAGGAGTGCAAAATGACTACTTTTGCCAAGACCGCTATATTTAATAAAAGTCTTTTCCATACCATAATCGTTTGCTAAAATACAAGGTCCCAGCAAAGTAAGTAAGTAAAACAGTCAGAAAATATGCAGTGGAAGCAAATTTTTGCTGTCTTGCTAGCTACAGTGCTAAAAATTTGGTGACTGAAAAGAAATTTGATTCTGGAGTGCAGAATTTTTAGGAGGAGCATAAGCAGGAGGCTGCATCCCAAGGATGCTCTTCTGGCCTCTCTTTCCTGTTGTAGATACCTGAACTCAACCTACCCCCCCCCCCGCAACACTCCCATGATCATTGGAGAACCTTCTAGAAAGCCCTGGGATGTGGGTATTAGCTGTTCATGCCAACAACCAAAGCCCTCTGTCCCATAGTGAACATTTAGTGCATCACTATGGCTAGTCTGCCTTGTGAGAGTGGGCTTGGCAGGGCGGGGGGAGGAACCACATGGCCAATGAGAACATCCATCCATCCATCCATCCATCCATCCATCCATCCATCCATCTATCCATCTATCTATCTATCTATCTATCTATCTATCTATCTATCTATCTATCTATCTTCCCTCCCTCCCTCCCTCCCTCCCTCCCTCCCTCCCTCCCTCCCTCCCTCCCTCCCTCCCTCCCTCCTTCCTTCCTTCCTTCCTTCCTTCCTTCCTTCCTTCCTTCCTTCCTTCCTTCCTTCCTGTCATTGGCCATTTCCTCAGTACACTCTTATAGCGCGATTATTCCACTTTCAACATCCTATGGAATCCTGGGGTTTGTGGTTTCAGGAGTCGGCCTCTCCTGAAACCACAAACCCCAGGATTCCATAGGATGTTGAAAGTGGAATAATCGCGCTATAAGAGTGTAGTGCAGAAATGGCCATTGATTGAACTCCAAATATGGGATTAAGAAAGGGAGAGAATTCCTTGAAAAATCACAGTTCTATAGATATAGCATATCTAGATGCTAGCCTCTGTCTGTGATGATTGATGTTACAGTGGAGCCAGGTTTTTCAGGGCCGAAGTGCCATCACCAGTCCCAGATCCCTGTTCTCTGAGAGGTTAGCTGCAGCATTCGCAGCAGCAAGTGGAAAAAGTAGCTGTCTCTGCCAACATAGTATGGTTATAGACTGGGGATAGGAAAAATGGTCAACAATCTGTTTGACTTTTCTTTCTTTCTTTCTTTCTTTCTTTCTTTTTTGAGTTCCAAGAAACCCCAATGAGGAGATTGCTAGATTAACATGAGCCTTTGCAATTCAGGCCTAATTCTTGTGAGAAATGCTCATGGATTTTTTTTTCTTTTTTCACAGAAAGTGATATCTTTTATACAGGAAGCTTGTTTCTGGAGAAAAATCTTGTTTTATGTATCAAGAAACCACATGCATTTTCTAAAAACACATAATAAATCCCATACTTGCACAGATTTTGATGACTTCCTAATGTCAAGGAGAAAAATGGTAAAATAATTCATTCTTACCTGAAACAGCAGAATTTACAAAGACTGAAATCTCTATGTGTCAGCTACCTCTATTCACATGCATATTATTTCAGGACTGTGTAATTTTGAATGATCGATTAAGACCTTTTAGCTTTACAAAATGCACCCTCTTGGTAAGGATGTAAACTGCTGGAATTGGTTTACGGAGTGGGACCATCATGGCTATTTTTTTCGGACTCTTTAGGATGTGGCTGTCAAAACTGTCATGACGGTGAGGATTATCCATCCAAACTGCACCACTGATGGTGATCATGTGGGACCCTAACTCAGGAACAGAGCACCTGATTTGTGCACAGAACCTCTTGGATTTGTTCTTTTATTCCAGTGGTAGAAAGGTCTCAGGTGGAAGATGTTGTGAAATAAGAGTGCCTTAGAGACCTGCAGCTAGTTAGAGTAGGCAGAACTGACTAATTGTACAGACAATCCTGTCCTTGTATAAGGCAGCTTCTTATGTATGCTAGGTTTCAAGGTGTATTTCAGGATTCACAGTGGCTTTTATGTACAGAGTTGCCAAATGATTTGTTTGCCTCATGGTGAAAATAGAATATACATCAAATCAGCTCCAATGCAGTGCCATCCTTATTCAATCATACAAAAGTCACCTGGTATGAATTGGCATATGTGGCCTGTATCGTTATGATAGATAAGTCAACTCAAATAGCTTTGTTCTGGATACACTGTAAGCGGGATGACTAGGACAGAATAGAAAATGTAAATGCTCTGTGATGTCATAAAAGCAGAAAATAAAGAGGACGGGGAGTTGAATGGGGAGAGATCTTGGGTGCTGTGAAAGATAAAATGGCACTGGTGAACGCCAGGCATAATAGGAGCAGGTGCTGTTGCCCATCCTTCACAATACAACTCACTGCTGTCTTGCTGCAGCTCTCCTGTTCCAGTAGCAGCCCTTCCCCATGGGAACACCTTACCAGGAGTGCCAGAAATATCTGAAATGTGGGCTTTATGGAGGAAAAAAAAAAAAACCCTGGGAGGAACAAATGCTTAATGTGGAGCTGCAGCATCATGCATAAACCATTGCATCTGTGACCCAACAGAGCTCTCCGATCCAGGTTGCCTGTGATGAAAAGTGAATGTCTTCAACCATTTGCCCTCTCTGCCCTCATTTCTTTTATTAAATGTATGGCTGGTGATAAGGACCAGCCAGGATATGAAGATAGCTAACCGCAGGATTTGTACTCCAAAGGCTCTCTCCTTTCTGCCAAGAAGGCAGGTTGCAGGCAAATCCTCTAATCCTCTCAGGAAAACACATACACACAAATGAGGAAAAGGGCGTTTTGGAGGTTTATACAGCTGGTATCTTCTAGAAGGAAGGTATCTTAATAGGAAGAAGGACCGGGGGGTCATTTTTCTCTCTCTTGTCAGAGGCCTTTTTATGGGGTAGCCCCAGTTTTGTGTGCTTCACCGAGGAGAGATTGTGGACTTGCACTGCAATACTGAAAGATCAGATAGAAAATGAAATGACTTTTTTAAAAGAAAGGAAGAAATGAAAAGATGAGAAAATTGAATTTTAGCTCTGAAGCTAGTACATTTCCTAAATCCTTGGGTGGTACCACATGCAGTCAATTTGAGATGGTTGGGAATTAAAAATTATCAAAAGCGCTTCTTGCTTAATCTACTCTTCACAGATGATAAGAGATTGAATGGGAGGATTCTGTTTTCTGTCATAACTACATTCTATTGGAAGGTTAAAGGTTACAGTGGAACGGCATGCATACATTCACACATCCGTTCCAGCAGGGCAGCCATGTTCATTTGCAATGGCTGGAAAAGTTATAAGCCTGTCTTTGATCTTTTTAGACTTGGGACCAAACTTCAGGCCAAGGATGGGCATAGTGTGGCCTGTGAGCCACAGGTGGCCCCAGGCCCCATTTTTGTGGCCCCTGAAACCTGCCAACAATCCACTCAGGAGCTCCTCTCTCCAAAATAATTTTAAAAAATTGTGCTGTGACTTTCAGGAAATGATTGACCCCCCCATCACACTAAAAAACCCCAAATACCTTCAAAATGCAAAAATAGCCCTACTCCACTTCCAAAATCACCCCCAAACCCTGTAATACCCATATTTTCCTCAACAGTGATATAATGTCACTTCCTGTTGCCATTCTGAGAGAGACTACAGAGGGAACTAGAGGTATTTGGGTATTGATATGAATGTGTGCGTGGCCCATGTGTCAATCTGGGGGTGGGATTGGCTCCTTGTCCTCATGCACTTGCCCACTCTTGCTTTAGGCCCAACATTCATTTTGGCATCTGCTGCCTCATCTTTTTCCAGATATTTTATGCTAGTGGAGCTGCTGATAGAGTTCACTCCATTTAGGATATCCACCAGTGAAACCACCAGCCTATAAGTCCATGTATACATTAACTGGTTTGTTGTGAATGACCTTTCTTACTAAACAATATATTAGATCATCCAAAAGATCTGTGAGAAAAAAGTTTTGTTTAAAGAGATCTGCACTTGTGGTAGGATTTTAGCATAGTCAGAGTGAACAGTGGAGGAAGGTCTTCTATCTGTAATGGTCATATAGAAGAGAGAATTTCAGCAGAAGTTTCTTGTCATGTCACCAGGCATCAAGCAACACTGCTGAAATTCCCTCTTCTACACAATCATTTGAGATACAGGAGCTGTCTACAGTTTTCAAACTGGCAACCCTAGTTAGCATACCATTAGGCAGAGTGAGATGGCCACTCATGGCTGCAGATGTTGGGGGAAGGTAGTGTAGGGAGCTGCAATAAAGTATTGGAGGACAAACCTATGTGTACCAAGCAGCCTACCCTTTGTCCCTAAATCAATCTGTAGCTTTTAGAGACAGTGGATGACTCCGTCTCAACAATCCAGTTTGCTGCTATACAAGGAACAGAGACCAAGGGTGCCATTTGTCCTTGGCCTCAGTAAAGAGGCAGGCCTTGTAGATTTAGTTAAGGACTCCTTATGTTTGCCTCATAATTTATTTTTTAAAAAAAGAAAGCAGGGTCCTTTTCATATTGTGTTTCCTTCCTGTGCATTTGATTCATCTGCAAGAAAAAAAGATACACTGTGCCAGAAGTCCAGTGGATATTGATCTCACGTCTTTAATAAATTTGGGACATGTTATTAACTATTGCAATTTCATCTGTATGGAAAACTGAGTACTCTTTTGCTTACCAAAGTATATGGTGCCTCAAGCCCTGTCTCAATCAAATTATGCTAGGATTATGCACAGTCAGATGACTCTGGATTCCTGACACCTCTGACCTTTGGTCATGCTGGGTGGAGCTCATGCGAGCTGGAGTCCCACAGCTTCTGGATTGCCCAATCCTGCCCAAGCACATCAGCAGAAAAGGCTTTCATGTTGACCTCACTACTAATCCCATGAACACAATTTGACCACCATCAACGATTTTGCACCTACGGGGGGGGGGGGGAGTCCTATGGTCCAAGTTCATCCTGCCACTGTGTCCTTGTGTCTCAGATTAACAGATTCAAATTTCCTTTCCTGGAAGATACAGGCAGATGAGAGTTTAGAGACAGTGATGTACATGGAACCCCCCTGCTACCTGCAATTACATGAAAAAATATTATGTCAGCAGCAGTGGCCCAAATATCTCAACCCAGATCTTCCTTTGAAGAATTCAGGTTCTAAAATAGGATTTTAATTGAAATGCTTTGCACCTACTTTTCATGAGTTCCTGTCATTTCACTTCGTAACATCAAGTCTAAGATATATTGCAATATATATACGCACATTGGAACAGGCAGGAAGAAGGGTGACCATTTGATTTCTTGTAATAACCTCAGGCAGTTGATTATGTGACTTAACAAGAAGACTCAAGACTTACCTTTACTAAGTAAGGGGGAACCCATGGAGACTGAATGAGAAGCAGAAAATATATCCTGCAAGAAGTGCTAGAAATCTCTCGTCCCTGGGATACGCAATATGGAAAAGGGAGAAAAGCTGTTCACTGCAGCTCCATGCTTAACTATGAACAATCAGTTCTGATTCTCAGAACTCACTAAGAATCCCCCTAAGAAACAGTGTGTTTCTTTCTCTTATATGTCCCCGCTTGGCTTCTTTTTGAGCATTTGCATCAGAATAAACGTATCCTTTAAAGAGTTTACCATATTCTTTTTCTCCCAAACTCTTTTAACTACCTTTTATCCTTTTTTAATTTATTTATTTTCCTTTTTCTCTCATAAATCTACGTATTAAATGTTCTTAACCTCATATACAGTGGGCCCTCGGTATCGACTAGGGTTTAGTTCCAGGACTCCCTGTGGATACCAAAATTTGTGGATGCTCAAGTCCCATTATGTACAATGATGTAGTAAAATGGTATCCCTTATTTAAAATGGCAAAATTGAAGTTTGCTTTTTGGGTGTTTGTTAGATATTTCAAGCTGTGGTTCATTGATTCTGTGGATATAGAATGTGCAGCTATGAAGGGTGGATTGTATGCAAGATGGGGTATAAATAGTATAGTTGCACCATCATTTTAAAAATCACGTACCAGAGAAGGAGGACAGATGCTGAAACTGAGGGAAACAATATGAATTTGGGAAAAGCAGAGGAAGAAGGATGTCATCTCTCCCCCCCCATCATTATGAAAAGGCTAGAAATTATGGTCTGTGTCAGAACTGGCCTCCTGCTAGAATCCTCCTTCTCTCTTTCCTTTCTGTTCTGAACTCAGACAGCTCATCTTCTTGGGAAGGCATATCCTTTGACAATTATTTGGAGAACCCAGCCACATTGGAGAAATTTGGCATGGAATGTTGAGAAGGTGAAGGTAATGTTGAGAAGGTTTCCCAACTACTGGAGAATTGCAGTTTGACGGCAAATGTTGAGAGGAGCTTTCTCTGTCTCTCTTTCTGCAATGTGGCAAGTAAGTGGCAGGAAATTGCTATAGTAAGAAACCATACATAAAGTGGATGACTGGAGGTGATGGTCTGGACACTATGCAGCAGGATACGATCCCACTGATGGTATCATGGGTGGGGGGACTGGAAAATTACTTTTAAAAAAAGATTTTATCTGCTATTTCTAGTCTTTACTGTTAAATTTAAACTCACACACAGATTTACAATGAGAAAAGGAGGAGGGGACTCATTAATTACTTTAGCTGATTATGTCACCACTATTCAGATTAGATTCATAGTTGCTTCCAAGTGAGCATGTGATTCTTCCATTGCAATAGTGTCACTGGCTCCTAGTAGATTTCTGATCACAACTCAGTAATGCCATACAGATAGAGTGAGGATAGAGGTGGGGGGCTGCAGGGTTAAATTCCGGTTTGGGAAATGTCCCAGAAGCTGCATTCCAGCAGAGAGTGGGACCAAGGTGCCCAAAGGGAAGTGGGGAGGGCCAGGCACGATTCTGGCAAATTTGTACCTTCTGCCACCAAGCATAAAAAATGTGCAGACTGCAAAGCACACAGCTCTCTTCCATGCAGCAGCTTTCAAAGTGCCTGAAGAATGCCCATCTGAGTTCTCTGCATGGTTGCTTAAAGGCTGAGCAGCTTTAAGTGGAGCCATGCAACTGCAAATCAGAAAAACCGGTGGATGAAGAATCACTGGGCTGAAGTAGAAAAAAAAAGTATTCTAAGCTCTATTTTTAATCTGGTGTGTGTTTTATTGCTTTCATATTGATGTTGAAAGTGTTTTCACCCATCGAATTTTAATGTTTTAATTACAGCTTTCTCTGTTTCATTGATATGCACTGTTGCTATCCATTTTAGCCCTATTTTCAGTTGGAAATGCAGGATATAAATTCAATAAATAAACTCTTACAAATTTCCTTCGGGTCCCATGTTAGGAGAAAGGCAATAAATAAATAAACTCAATGAAGAAATATCCATTCTAAGGTCCTACATAAGGTTTGCAGCTTTGGTGTATGCATTTAAGCTTCAGTGTTCACTTGAAGCTTTATGTATTCACAATGCTCTGTAATCACATTCTCATGGGGAATGTGGAAATATAAGAACTGGAGAAGTCTAGAGTCTACTTATTTGGGAGTTAGGTTTTGGGATCCCAAAATGCTTCTGATCATAATGTGTGTGGGTTTATTTTACACACAAAGAGCCATTAATCCCACCATTAGGCAAACAACTGAGGCACTGTCTTCCTGGAAGATGGTTACAACATGTTGGAAGCAAGGCCGTTATGCCTACCCTACAACATGTTAAGTTAGTTTGCTACCTTTGGGCACAGTGGTGAACATAGTCCCACCAGGAGTGTTAAAGAAAATTTCAAGAGCAAGCCCAGTCAGCTTTTGTGCATGGAATGCATGGGTGAGGGTCATCTTGTTCTTTGTCTCTGGTAGTAAAATTTCTTGGGGTAGCCCTGCAAAAAACTCCGTGGCAGCATATGCCTGGATGTGTAACAGTGCACAAAATGCTATTTGTACAGGATTCAGACTATTATTAAATCAAAATTCTTGCTGCCTTTGATGTCAATTGTGCAGGAAGAAGGATGGTAGGACTGAATACTAATGACACTTCTGTTCAATGAATGCCATGTTAACAGCGAGAAATAGTTTATTTTGCATAGCGCCAAAGACTTTTTTTCCCCTTCTGCTTAAGTGCATTTGGGGCGCCCCCCCCCCGACAATAAGAGCTGAAAACAAAGAAATAAGCCTTATCAGGACTTGGAGCCAATATCTTGCACCCACATGGAGGAGATATTTTGACGATACAGTTTTCATGACTTTAAAAAAAAAATGCTATAGTATAATAAATTAATTCAATGTTGTGCACTTATCTATTAGACACATTACTACAGAAATATAAAAATGTTAATTATTCATTATCATCCCTGTGATTATTTGTTGCAGCTGATAATTACATTGAATGTATTTTATATCAGTAATAACCTTCTGTCTACATTTACGACATAGCATATCTGGGGGGCTTGTCAAGGTTTTTCCCCAAAGCCTTTTCTTTATTAAGACACAGACCTCAAGAGTACATAACCTTTATGTTGAAGGCAGATTTCCCCCCTCCTTCATATAAAGAGCAAATATTATAGATTAATTAATCCAGTGTGATTATAATTTAATCACCCTCCTCAGTGGTCACTGGGGAGTTGGCTGTTATTCAGTGACTCATTCATATTGTCGTGAAGTACAAATGCAGTCATAACATATTTGTGCTCTGCTCTTTCAAGGAATAGCAAATAGAAGTCAGTAGCCGCAATCTGGCTGTAGTGACACACAGCCAAGGTGTCAACGGGGGGCCAGTTGTGTGAGAATAGGGGTGGGAATGTCCTCTTTGAATCATGTTGGAATTTCTGTCCTATTCAAAGCACGGTAGTGTGGATGTACTATGCCCTCACTTGGATATCTTCTATATAAAAGTCAAAGTTTGTCTGTTCGTCTGTGTCAGTCGAAGGCCTCATATGATCGGCTGCCTAAGAAGATTCTATGGAATCCCGAGGTTCGCAGTTTGGGGAAGGGCCTTTAGAATTCTCAGCCAGAGAACTCTTGGGTCTCAGTCAAATTTGCCTGTCTTGAGTAGGTTGGTTGCTATGGAGACAAGGCCTAGCAGCAAGGAGGAGGGCAGTCTATTCCCTCAGGAATATGGGGAAAAGTTACATGTACTGGACAAGACAGTTTGTGGAGGTTAGAGACACAGGATCTCAAATTTTTCTAACAAGTATTACCTATGAGAAAATAAAATCCCAGGCAATGCCAAGTATATACATTAGTATGGTATAAATGTACATCCAGCCTAGATGAACTGCAGCTCTGTTGCAGTTGACTGTGTGTGTGTGTGTGTGCGTGAGGGGGGAGGGAGGGGGGAGAGAGGGAGATGACAGGCAGAGACATGCATGGCAGCGTGTCTGACCCCTTATATTTTGTGGCTTACAGGTATGACCCCCCTGTATTTTGTGGCTTTCAATGGGATTAAGTCATGATGACTCATTTTACCTGGACCAAGGCCATTATCTATATCTAGCACTAAGGCTGCAACACAGTTCAAACTGATAATTGTCTTCAGTGTTTTTATAAGAGTTCTACAAACACAATGTTCCCAACCTGTACATACCTGACCAAGAATTACATGTCCAAACCTATTTTTTTTTAATAAGGCGGTAATTTTGCTAGTCCCTGCTGCAGAATCGTTCTTTCCATCCTTTCACAATGAAAATAACACTCATCACCCCCTCCCTCCCCCCCACTGTTTTTGGGCAAACAATGTGGCCATAAGGTAGATCAGGATCAACTTCCAGTAAAAAATCAGTGGTTTCTAACTTCTAGTAAGCAACTACTTAAAGTTAAACTAACCAACCAACCAGTCAACCTCTTTCCCTCTGCCTCTTTTCCTCTCCCTACAATCTCTGACTACTGAAAATTAGGGAATTGTGTGTATGTGGGGATTAAAAAGACATTTTATGAGGAAAAAAGACTGATACAAATTCATGGGCTGTGCATGTACTCAGATGTACACTTTGTTGTTGTCGTCATTGTGTTCCTTCAAGTCATTTCTGACTTATGGCAAACCTCAGGTGAACCAGTCATGGGGTTTTCTTGGCAAGATTTGTCCAGAAGCCTTTGCTTCCTCTGAGGCTGAGAAAATCTGAAAACCCAGTGGGTTCGCGTGGCTCAGCAGGAATTCAAACCCTGGTTTCCAGGTCATACTCCAACATTCAAACCACTACACCATGCTGCCTTTCTGGTGTATCCTTTGTTGCTGGTATTGTGTGCCTTCAGGTTGGTTTCCACAGCTGAGCCCAGTGAGTCTCCAAGTCTGAGCAGGGAATCGAACCCTGGTTTCGAGAGTCATAGTCCAATGCTCAGACCGCTACACCATGCTGGCTTTACTCATCCTGGTATGCTTTGCTCTCAATTAATTCTAAGCATCTGTCTTATGTCCCACTGAGCTCACAAGTAAACACTCGGCTCCAGCTGATGAGTCTTAGGAATCTAGGAAAACAACAAAGTAGATCCCACAAGTTTCAGTTGTGTGCATCCCTGAATTAATGCCTACCCACAGGGTTAAAGATTTAAAAACTGTGTGTTAAATCTGTAAGCCCCCAAATCTGCCAAACTGCACTTCAGACTACTTTCCTTTCATTTTGTTTTGGGTGGGAAAAATGTAAATTTCTATGCTGGAGACCTTTGGATAAAGTGTAACTTGTGAGTGCAAATGAAATTACTATTTGATTAAAAAAAGAAAAAGGAGAAAGAAACATTTGGACTACTAACTCTTGTGACAATAGTGTTTAATTAAATAAAGTTTAATATTTTAGAGACTATTTTGTTTGAGGAAGCTAAGCTAATGTTTCATTAATACTTTAGAAGGAAGTCAAAGTTACATGAGATTTTAAATGCAAAGTCTTTTCTCTTTCATCTTCAGAGCCTCTGGGACATATCACTTGGGCTCTATAAATAAGCTGCAGTTTTAAAATGTCTCAGACAGAAAACCGTAATAAAGGAATTCCAAAATAGATTACCTTTAAAAGATTTTCTGAAGGAATAAGCTGGATCCAGGCTAGGCTAGCTGAACTTACATAGTATTGAAACCAAGTCAGTCATGGCTTAGGTTAAATCCATTAACACAGTCTGGATTCAATCCAGTAGTTCTATTGTTCAAATGTGGTTTATGATCACAAAGGAGTTCTGGAGTAATGATAAACCCCAGGCAGGTAGCATTACCCATGTCATTGGGGCAGGGCATCTGATCTGCACTTTAGTTCATGCTTTAAAGACACTGTCCAAAGTGCTGACCCCTGTCCCTCAAACTTGTTCAGCACCTTGGATAGGTTCTGTATAGTTCAGACTAAAACTGGGGGCAGATTTAGTTTCCCACTAACATGGAAGCCACCAGCTGCTACTAGGTACTGCAGATTATTGGTTTGCATTAATCTCCAAATTGTATTTTAGGGCATTTATTATAATTACAGTAAATTAGAGTTAGAGCAATAATAACACTTTAGATGGCAACATGGGATTAAAGCTCCAGCAATAAATCAAACAGTAATTTGAAACCACAGATGTCAGTCTAAGGGGAGAAAATCACACTAAAATAGACAATCTTGCTCCTTTTCCTAAGCACAAGGAGGAATTACACCAGCATGCTTCCCAAATTGGGTTGTGTGATGGCACCTCTGATTAGAGTTTGACCAGGTTCTAGCTGTGCCAGCTGCTGCCCATTTGGACCATGAACAAACCTGAATTTCCATCTTGCATGGAACAGGCATATAGCTCTTACTACTATAAAAAATTAGAAAAATAGATGCTGCACCTTTAGCAAACATAAGCAAATGTATGCACATAATTTGTATAGGTTGCAGAATCCACATTCTTGGAGGCATTTGAACCATTTTTAGCATAAAATGCATAAAACTCTTACCAATGCCTTTAGTATGTGCATAGTTCTTTTTATGGCAGGTGTGGGAAATCATCCAGCCCTCCAGTTGTTGGTCTGCAACTCCCATCAGCCCTAGCCAGCATAGCCAGTGGTCAGGAATGCTGGTAACTGTAGTCCAACAACATCTGGAGTGCTGCATGGATTCCGTATCTGCTTTCATGAGATTTTTAAAAATCACCACAGTTGGTGCAGCAGGAGATTCTTGTTAAATATAATCTCACTACTATAGACTTTTTTTTTTTTGCACTATCACTGATACTGCTTTTGTTGTTTCTGACAGAAGCACAAAGGCCCATGGGGAAAAGTTTTCAGATTTAAGCCTGTACATTTTGTTGCCTCAAGCAGAATCTAAATGGCACTCCATTTTCTATCTTGCTGTAACACTCAGACATCAGTTCTGGTGTTCATCATTCTCCTATTTGTGATGCTGCCTGAAGTAGGTTCACAGTACTAGAGCAGGTGTTGGAATGCTGGTAGAACAGGCTTAATATATTTCAGTAACCGGCACTGCACTGCATATTTACACTTATCAACTTTGGCTAGGGGTGGTTTTTTTTTAATGCATTATATTGTCACTGTTTTTGTTTTTGTCTTCCTCCAAAATGCCTTTCTGGGTTTCACGACCCAGCACGCATGCACAATCCAACTGCCAGCTGTGGTTAATGGGGTTTATAGTCCAACACATTTAGAAAATGTCAGATAAGGAAAGGCTGGGCCAGCCCTAATTTAAGGTGGGCACTTCATAGCAATGTGAAAGTTGAACTCAGATTTATTGTTAAATTACCATATTTGCCAATGTATAAGACACACCTGTGTATAAGACATACCCCATTTATACACTGGCAAATACTATTTGCTGGCGTATAAGACACACCGACATATGAGATGCACCCCATTTTCAAACAGTATTATTTTTGAGGAAAAAGTGAATCTTATACGCCAGCAAATACAGTACATAACAACTGGTATCAGTTCATTATGGATTTACACTTCATAAGAACAGGAAAGCTAAGTAGAATTGGACCATCACATCTGAAAAAGGAGTTAAAGAGTTTTTCTTGAGTTCTGTCCAGGGCAACTAAAAATATAATATATGGATATTCATTCAAATTTATTTTTGCTAATGTGTGAGGGCCTTGCACTGGAATCCATCCACCATGGGTCACATATACATCCACTATTACCACTTCAAATTTACAGTAGCAACAAGTTGGAGGGAGAGTTTTTCCCCCTTGTAAACCAAGGCCAGCATTCCTTGCAGGGCTACTTTCCAGTGGAAGTCAGGAGTGTTTCCCTTTGCAACAAGGGACATATTCTTTTGGTTACAAACTCAGGCCAGGTTCCTGGGAGCCTAGACCATATACATTATGTGCTACATGCTTGCATGCTAGAGAGGCAGGGTGGGCCACTGCTCCACCCCCAAAAGTTCATGTGGGGCAGACCTATTTCTTGCCATTCATATTATCTTAAGAGTGGGGTAAACTCACCTCTGTGGCAAAGTGCAGGCAAATATACCGTAAATCAATGAAATGTCAAGATTTTTGAGAGACAACCCTCTGCTACTCCACGGCAGAGTAAGAAGAAAGAAACCATATGTTGCTATTATTTTTGCTGTAAGATGGCTGTTTATTATTCAAAGATCACCAGGTCTGTTTTTGTGGTCTTTGAACGCTCCACACTATCCTAGATTCACCTTTTTTTTTTTGACAAAAAAGTGTGAAGAATTATCTGTCCTGGACACTTCCAGAAGCAGTGTCTCAGCATTCAAATATGTTGGAGTCTCCTGCCTTGGCACTGTTTAACATTCTAAAAATAAAAATAAATGAAAAAAAAAAGGTCATTTTTTTCAAAACCAGAATTGAACTTCCAGACACATCCAGTTTAGGGTCCACCCCACTCCCAAATTTTTTCAACCTTTGTCTTTTTTTTTTTAAAAAAAACCATCCTTTCCTTTCCTTTCCTTTCCTTTCCTTTCCTTTGATCATCTCTTTGGCCTCCAGAGAATCCCAGGACAAAAATTTGGTCCCTGGACCACTAATGTTTCCCACCCCTATAGTCAGAGGATTTCACTACAGAGGCCTTGACTGAGTTTTATACTAAAACAAACCATTCATATTACCAAATCAGTCTTACTTAACACATCCTACATCACAACTGGCCTTTCTTCAAAGTGATCCAAGAAGTGATATTTTCAGCATCATAAAAGAAAGAATGAGAAGTCCCAGTGTCATTAACGATCACCATCAAACAAATAGCTTAGCACTACAGGTCATCTGAAATTACACATCCTGATGTGTACATCTTCAGTGGTCCCCTTGCTTACTTAGAAGAACTTCATAGAACCAATTCAGAGGGAACAAAATCTTTGCTATTTTCATGATGTTACTTTCTTGCTTCCCCCAGTTTTTTGTGTCCATATTTTATCTAAAATTCCTCATCTGTATAATAGCTCTCCAGTTATGCATGTGAAGATGGGGGGGGGGGGTATGTTACAGCTAAAGAGCTTTGCCTGCAGCTATATCACCTCAAACTGTGATCTTGTCAACGTTCTCTAAATTAAAAGGTGACTGTGGGAATCCACATTGATGAAGGAAATTACACTACTCCACTCAACACTTCTACCAAGAACAAATCTCTATCAAGTGGTTAGGAAAGACAATATTGATGACTCTTGTACTTCTTAATGTTAGAGGATAATGGTCAAAGAGATGGGATTGTGGCATGACTATTTCTGTATACCTTATGTTTTCTCCAAGTGGCTCAAGGTGGTATACATAATTCCCTTCTCCATTTTACATACAGGTACTTTAGACTTCAGAGAGGGTAAAGGTTAAAGATCACATAGTGACCTTCATGGATGACTAAGCATTTGAAAGTGATTCTCTTCAGTCTTGATCTGATAATAACACACAGTGGTATGAACATAGCTATTTGTCACTCTTCAGTCAAACAGTTAAAAATAAATCATAAAAGAGTCATCAGCAAAAAGTAAATTAAATGTAAACAAAGGCAATAAAAGAAACATGTGAAAGCTTTAAAAGAAATCATAATAGTCAATACAGCAGATATTAGTTAAAGCTCAAGGGGTTAAAATGGTTCAGATGGGGTACTGAAAGATGTCATCCTGAAGATGATGTGATCAAACGTTGAGTAAACAGAAAAATCTTTGCCTAGTACCACAAAAATATCAGCATTATCACCAGATCAGCATTGCTCACATGTAGGTCCCACAACAGCAAATGCTTTCTTCCATCAACACCCACCCCAATTCAGGAGAAGAGGGATCTCAAGGAAGGCCTCCAGGATATGGTTGTTAGCTGTATTTACCACATGTGCTCATGGCTCATTCACATTCGTATACCAGCAATAGCACATCAGCAATATCCACCCTGGTTCACAGCTTGGAAATATTAATTTTGGGGAGAATGACTGGTATTCTATAGTGCAGTCACAGGTCTTTAATCTAGACTTATAGATCCAGAACTGCTCTCTATTCAGTTAGACTGTGTAGCCTTTTACTATAAGGGCCTTTCTGCCCTACACTGCTATAGTGGTATTATCCCACTTTCAACATCCTGTGGAATTCTGGGGTTTGCAGTTTAGGGAGGGGCATTTAGAATCCTCAGCCAGAGAGCAATTTGGCCTCAGTAAACTACAAACCCCAGAATTCCACAGGATGTTGAAAGTGGAATAATAGCACTATAAGTGTGATGTGGCAGTCAAGAAAGCCAATATGATTCTTGGTTGCATCAATAGAAGTACGGTGACTAAACTGAGGAAAGTAATAATGCCACTCTATTTTGCTTTGGTCAGGCCTCATCTGGAATGCTGTGTCCAGTTCTGGGCACCTCATTTCAAGAAGCATATTAACAAGCTAGAAAATGTCCAGAGGAGGGCCACCAAAATGATGAAGGGCCATGCCCTATGAGGAGTGGCTTAGGGAGCTGGGTATGTTTAGTCCGCAGAAGAGCAGGTTAAGAGGGGACATGATAGCCATGTTTAAATATATGAAAGGATGTCATATTGAAAAGGGAATGGGTTTGTTTTCCATGACTCGAGAAACTAGGACAAAGAGAAATGGATTCAAACTACAGGAAAAGAGATTCCACCTGAACCTCAGGAAGAACTTCCTTACAGTCAGAGCTGTTTGGCAGTGGAATATGTGGCCTCAGAGTATGGTGAAGTCTCCTTCTTTGGAAGTTTTTAAACAGAGGCTGAATGGCCATCTGTCGGTAGTACTTTGATGTGTGGGTTGGACTGGATGGTTGGACTGGTAGGGGTTGGACTGGATGGTCCCTGTGGTCTCTTCCAACTCTATTATTCTATGATTCTTTGATTCTATAACAGTGTAGTGCAGAAAGGCCCTAAAACTACACCAGCCTACCTTAAGAGCCAGCAAAGAGCCAGATTGGGCAAAGGAGGTCCATTCAGTTTCCAATCAGGGTACAAGGAGGATGACTCTTCCATCCCTTCCTTCTCACTGTCCAACAAGGCTGTGACAATTAGAAGCAGGACCTCTGTCACAAGTTCTGGTTGCAGCTTTTCTCACTGGCAGGAGGGAAGTGGAAATATCCTCCTCCTTGCGTCATCATCCAATCCAACTAAGGCCTGTTAAGTTGGATAGAGAGGAGGGTTGGGCCAGCGGACATTTCTTAGTTATGCAGACACAATTACTGTATTTGCTGGCATATAAGATTCACTTTTTTTCCTGAAAAATACTGTTTGAAAATGGGGTGCATCTTATACGCCAGTGTGTCTTATACACTGGAAAATACGGTAAGTCGATGATGGAGAATATTGGTGCACAACCTTTGGAAAAATCCAAGAAGTAACTTTTCCAAGATCTGGCCGTGATAGATATCTGTTGGTAAGGCTCCGCTTGAATGGTTTCGTTGGTTTGTTTTTGCAAATTTACAGAGTTGCAGAGTTGCACTTTGGCAAACCGCAAGGTTCTGCCAAGACTGCTGATACCTCTTTCTTGTACCTGGTGGTGTTTATTTGCCTCCATAAGGCATGTCACTAGGAGAAATGAATTCTCCTTTAATATAAAGGAAGACTTTTGCTTATAAAACCTGTGTTATACCTTCATAGCTCAAATAGGCTTAAACTCTTATCCCATCAATCATGGGCTGCAAGCTTAAACCACTGAATATGCATCAATGAACGCTGTAGGACTTATTTCTGAAGAAGTATGCATGCCAGTATATTCCATGTGTTTGAATGACAAATCATTGAAGAACATGGAAAAATTACAGTGTTCCCAAATATTTCTTGGGAAAATCAATGTTCTCTGCCTAAGACAGGAAAAGTTAGCTTTGCACAGGACAAGGACAGTCTGGATCTCAAGGGAAGTTACTTTTCTGTTGTTAATGGAGCTGAAATTTTGTTGCTTGTCATTTACTGCATTTGGTTCCCAGTCGCCACATGCCCAAGAAAGGGAATAGCTTCTTCCTGCATTGAGATCCTTCCAGGCCATCTTAACTGATAACAGAAGTAACATCTGAGACAAAATATAGCCCTGTAACTCTAACATTATCACTTCTGTTCTCCTGTATGATTGTTTAACATCTTTGCCCGATGAAGAAGCTGGTGAAGCTTTGAAAGCTTGTGTGATATATTTTGTGCATTTTGGTTGGCCAATAAAAGTATTGCTCTTTTGTGGAATTTGGATTTTTGCTGTATATGGAAGAATAAGTTGAGGGAAGTCATATAATTCCTCTTGGCTATCCAGTTCCAGTTTTTTTCACATATTCCATGAAAGCCCAGCTTCTAAGAATTTTAATTCCTAGGCTCTGATCATTTCATATCAAAAACCTTTTTGGTTCACAGAGTCTGTGACAAGTTCAAAGGGAAGAAATCAGTAGGTGTAGGTAGCATACACTGTCTCATTTTCAACCATTTTTTAACAGAAAAATTGAACAATGTAAAAGATGCCTTCTCTGTAGCATGATGAAAGACATAACCATTGCAATGACTGTTGTTTTAAAAGGAGGTTTGGAACAGAGACATACCACCCTAACTGTGCTCTTGGAAAATTACCAAAGCCATTAACAGAAATGAAAGAATCATCAAAGATTCCTTCATGTACCATCCTTCCTCCAAGGAGTTTCAGGTGATGTATCTCATTTCCTCTCTCAGTACATCCCTCTGAATTACATTATGTTGGAAAAATTCCAGCATTCCCTCTCCCCTGCCATCTTGTTCTTAGAGCAAGTGGGCATAGCTAGCTTCCTTTCTCTTTTGCATACCAAAGCTCCACTGTTTGCCTTTGTGTCATTTAATTGCATGATCGTAAACACCTTTGGTGTTCAGGTGATCAGATCATGCGACCCAGGTTTGTTGCTTGGGTCATCAGTCTTATAAAAGAAAGAGACTCCTTCTCAGATCTCTCTCTTCTCCTCCATTTTTTGCTTCCTCTTCCTCCTCTCTGACCATGCTTTGCATCTTCATTAGGAGATGGTGAATTAACAACAAAGCTACTGTTATTCATTAGCTAGTTAGGATATAGGTTTCCCAATGCATATGTAAATGTAGAAGCCATTAGTAAACTTTTCTAAGTTTGTAACCTGAAACTGCCTGTGTTTGTTTAGTTCTTTCAGTCAGTTGCAGATCAGAAAAGCCATACACAAATTTACACATGCTTTTTCTGTTACTCTGCTAAAAAGGAGGCTGAATCCATACAGTTTTACCTTCCATAGAATTTCCCAACAGGGCTAACACCCTGGGAAACTCTAATTCCCAACATATTATACAATGAGAGACAGACTGATCAGTCCAAAAATCACCCAGTGAGCTACAAGGCTGAGCAAGGATTGTGACACAACGTTCATTCAGAGTCCAACATGGTATCAGCTATACCACAGTGACTGTTCTGTAGAAGAAGAAGCATCACCTGGGAAGAACAGAGAAAGAATATGTAGCATAGGGTTTTTATTTCTTAATATGTAGATAAACAGCCTTTTAGGGATATTAATATCATTAGCAGGTTTCCTTGGACTGTGACATTAAAGGGTAGGATAGTCTGACCTCTTCTATCATCCAAGGGACCAAGGACAGGGCAATGTTTCACCATGTGCTTCCAAGAAGAAAATCAATGCAAGTGGCACATCAGCATGACACCAGCTATGCAGCAAAAATGGAGCAGCTGCAAGGAGCTTGCTGGGTCTGCAGAGTTGAAGGGAAGCATACTAAGGATATTCTAGCTTCTTTTACCCACCAGAAGATACAGGGTTGCAGGCCTGTATGAGTTTGTGATTTCCATATGTAAGGGTGTGAATGTATGGTATACTCAGTTGCAAATTGCCCTAAGGATCATTTGAGTGAAATAAAGGGTATACATTTTCTATGTAAATTAGTAAGTGACAGCAGCCATCAAACAAAATTATTTCAGGAACTGCTTCGTAAACTACAGTACAACACAGTACAAAAGTTAGAGGGAGGGCTAGTCTATGAGTGCATGTGGAGTAAAAACGGAATTAAAAGAGCTAAGGCTGAAAGGAGAGGTCTTCAGGATGAAGGGGAGCGAGGGCCTTATCTGCATGTTGTTCTGGAGCGAAACCCCACAGAGTTCAATTGTGCTTACCTTCAGGCTTTCACAAAGAAGTTTAAAACCAATCTGTTGGGTTTTTTTCCTTGTGTGAATAATGGAGATGCAAGACTTTTGAACAGTTTTCTCTCAGTGTTTAAGGTGCTCTGGAGGAATTATTGTGTGGAGAAAAACATGTCAATTTTTTTGCACACACATACACATTTTGTCTATGTATATAGGAACTGTGTTTCCTAAACAGAAAACACTATGCAGGAAAAGTGTTTTCTGCATAGAAAGCATGTTTTCTGTGGAAAAATAAAGTGTTTTATACACGCAATCAATCCCATAAATCAATCAATCCTCTGGAATGTTTGAGATATTCAGATATCAGGAGAGTTCTGAAGAAATATTCGTTTTCTCCCACACAGGGAAATAGTTTCCAGTGATAATTTGTCCTTGCATTCCAGAACAAAATAGGCAAGGAGTCACATGTGAATGGGATCCTTGATTTTCCAGGGTTCACAACTGTGTGGAGAGCCTCCATGTTCTTCACAGGTTCTCTTCTTCAAACAGTTGCTCTTCGAGTAAGGAGACAGATGGTAGATCAGGGAGGTCTAGCGTGCCTTCCTCCTCACGTGTTGATTTCAGCATTCTTTGTGAATGCCTGAATATGGCTTCTGTTATTGAATGAACTCATAATTGTGTTTTTTTTCTAACCTACATGTCAAATCTCCAGTCTGCACGCTAATATAAACTGAATTGCATGTCTGTGAAGCACAGTGCTCATTTTATTCAGTGCTACCCAGGATATTTACAAGTCTATAACGACAGATATTTAAATCTTAATTAGTACTTTCAGTCTCTTTAAACAGTGTCATTAAAAAAATCTCTTGGTCATGTACGTCTTGTAAAAGAAGTTTTATACTTAAGAATACAGGCGCCTTTTTAGTTGTTTTTTTTAAAGTATAATTACTCTACAAATGTCATAACCTGTCTGAATGCTAACCGCTCAATAAAAGTTTGTTCTGTCTTTAAAAAAATAGATGCTAATTAACGTTGGATAATAACTGTTCTGCTGGGTAAGGATGTTGTTAAATTTTAAAAAATGCATTCAACATGTCTCATTTTATCCCATTGTTTTGCTTCCCATCTGTTTGATATAGGCATTCCACACTTATTCAACACGTTAGAGACCAGAGCATTATCGAGAACCAGAAATTGTTGAAATGTGGAACCCAGTCTTTAAGATGGCCAGGGTGGTGGAAGACTGCTGACAGCGCAAGAAACCAGCATGTACAGTTAGAGCACGTGGCATGGGAGAAGAGGAGGAACAAGGGACGGATCAGAGTGGGTGGGCAGGATAAGAAAGAAAAAGCTTCTGAATGAAGTACACAGGTGCAAGCTTACAACAATGATCCACCCCCTTTTCCTTGAGGACATTTCTGATTGGGTGAGGTTTTGAAAGGGGCAGGATGGACAGAGTAAAGGAAAGAAGTAGTTCTGGTTACTGTTGAAAGAGTGGCTCATTGAAAAGCAGACCGTCGAAAAGCAGGGGATGCCTGTATTGATATCATTCATGCGTACTGAGAAATGATCTTGATACTTAGTTGAGAAAGGATGAATTTCAACACTGTAGGCCACAGAAGTAGTGTAACCACTCATGCATTGCCAATGAAGAGGAAATACATTACAAAAAAAAAATGGACAAAAACGGCACACATCTGAATAAAACTGCATGTGCTAATTTATATGTGTAGATGTATCATAACCTATAGTGCCTCTCTGTACTATGGAGAGTCCTGGGTACTCTTCATACTGTTAAAGACTGACCACGTATACTCCTTGCCCATCACTCAGTTATCCAAGTGCTAACAGTGGATGAACAATGTTCAAGCCCCCCATCTCATGTGACTTCCTCTTCCTTTTTCTGATAGGCACCTCTGAATACAAGTAGGAACCCATCGTCAGGTATACGTGGGCAGTGAAGACTTCCTTACATTTCCTTCTTGCTTCTTCTCACTTCTTAGGCTGATACACCAACTGTGATCCTGTCTAAAGCAGCTGCTTACACATCCCTTGTACTGCCCTAGATGGAGAATTCCTCCACTGAGAATGAATCTAAACCCTTTAAGTCAGGACCTGAACCTGCTGCCCTTGTGGACCCCTGGACACTCAGAATAGAAGCAAAGCACTTTGCATCCCTAGACCATTTCTGATGTTAAAACCCACCCACTTCCAGTCTGGACTGGTGGTTAATGTGTTGCACAGCCAGTACTGATCTTTGGAGAGCCAATGTAGTGTAATAGTTTGACTACTGTACTAGGATGCTGGGAGACCAGTGTTCAAGTCCCTACTCAGCTGTGGAAACCCACTGGGTAGCCTTGGGTAAATTATGACCTCTCAGCCTCAGAGAAAGGCAGTAGCAAACCTACCTTGAACTAACTTCTTGACACAAAAACCTCATGATAGGCTCACCTTAGGATCACCAAAAGTCAAAAATGACTTGAAGGTACACAACAACAACAACAACAACAGCAACAGCAACAACAACAACAAGACTATTGGCACTTAGTACTAGAGCCTGCCTGATTTTAAAACAGGACATGCATTCAATACATGTGGTCTAAACTCCTGGAATGCAGCAACATGCTGGCTTGCCTTCAAAATGTTTTGGAATCTTTTTTGCTTTCAGCTGATAAAAAGTCAGCCAGCTTGTTTTTCTTCATCTTTAAAATGTTATCTTCATTTATCAATAATTTCTGCTTATGTCTTTCAGCTGTCATAAACTGTAAATATATGTGAACCAGCCCTGCAGCCAAAAGGAAAGCTAAAGGTGGAGACGGCCTTTCCATTGAACTGAGTGGAAATGCCTTTGGGGAGGTTCTGTGGGACCATCAGAATCAGAGCCTGACAAAGTAATGACTTTTTTTTGTTTGTTTTGAACATTTCCTGGGTGGGGAATTCTGGGAGTTGGACTATAGCAAGTAACTTTTCCAAGTGTTGATCAGAATATATTTTCCTGAAGGAAGAATCTGAATTGGGCAGCAGAAGAGTTGATGGAGAAGTCAGAGGAGTTGAGTTGAAGGCAAAGGTCCGTTTCCCAGCTAGTAAATCAATGTCTCAGCTTCTCACCTATACAATGGATATCTGACTTAACTCTAAGGATAAGTAAGACAAGCTCGTGTTGATAATTTCCAATTACTATAAGAAATAAATAAACAAAATTAACCTGTGCAAATCTATGCCATCTCATTGCTTTCAGGACCAATTACTTCAAGACAAGGTCTATTTCTGTGAAGAAATGATTGCTGATGAACAAAACAATAGTCTTGGAAATTATGAAGACTTGGTTTATGAAATTTATCTCAATACATGCCCATTCTGGCTCTTTCCATAATCATTTTCTCATGAAAGCCACAAGGCAGTGGAAATATCTATTTTCATTACCGTTTATCAATGACTTCTTTTTATTTGCATTATTCGACCAATATGATAGGTTCTGGCAGTTTGACCTGAATATATTAAAATATTGTAAAGTTTTGTTACATATCCCAAGATTAAAAAAAAAAAAAAATCAGGACATCTCTTATTAGCTTTCCCTTTCATGTCTCTGATAAAGGTTTGTTTGATGGAGCGTAAGATAGTGGTAAAATCCTAAGGTAAAGGTTAAACTCTGTTTTATTATGTTTACAGGATTTAAAGGGTAAATCAGGAAGTGCTTATTTAACGTCCAAGTGAAAGTGGTGGATTAGTAACCAAGACGGGACTTAAAAGCAGCCTTAATCCTTAAAAATCTTTGAGGGTGAAAGGTCACTCTCCTAACACCACATCGAGTAAAGAATGAAGCAGATAGAAGCTTCTGTTTCCTCATTGCCCAGCTAATCCACTGAGGAAATGAGCAGCACTGTTTCTGCTGTTAGGTAAATGGCTGTCAAAACTGGGGAAATGCTGGAACAATCACTGGGAAGTAATTAAAGAAGGTTTATTCTCTGTCCTAATACCAAAAATGGGGAAATGTTTCTGAAAGAGTGACTTTAAAAAAAAAATAGCTGTCCATCATGAATAAAATAATACATTCTTATTCATTCTCATTCATTAAATGAACGTCTTGTCACACGTCAAGGTTAAAGGTCAATTCACATGTTTATTTTTGAGGCAGGAATATCTTCAGTGGGTGTGGTTGAGATCCCATTTTCCCCACAGACAAAGCATGGGTGTGAAATAGTCCTAAGGAAAAATCTAAATGGGGCAGGAGGGTCAACATTAAGATATTTTTAGATGTTTTGCTCAGGGGGGTGACTGAAGTGAATATTGATATAATTTGATTGGTTCTGTCCCTTGATCCAGACATAAAACATGGCTTAGCTCTCAAAGTCATTGACAGCAGCTTGGCTCCCACAGACAGCAAGATGTTCCCAACTAACCAATTGAGAATCACTTTTAAAAGATTTTTATTATCAGGTGTTACAGTCTTGCAGAATACCGCAACTGTGCATTACAAATGTCCCATATATCTTTTAATGGCAGAAGTGGGTGGGGGGGGCAAAATATTGGGGAAAGCACATTTACTTGTGTGTATGTGTGCAGTTTTAGCAGCTGCTGGAAACTTGCTTCCACCGCCTCCAGCTGCTCATTGACATGGGACTGCAGAGGTAAATATTATGCTCTAGACCTGTCCTTCAGCTGCAGGATATTAAGAGCTGCCGGTGTGTACTTGTATGTGTATCTGGCTTGGTTTCCAGATCATATAGTGCTGCTAAGGTCTTAGCCCTCTTCAGACATGATAGTCCACATGATTATAACTGTGTGGACTGGCAGACCAGGCTGTATCCACTATGCCCACCACTACATCCCTAATGATGCCTGTGTGTTGAGGTTAAAGATCAGAAGAGGAATGCCAGCTATTGTAAGGAGTCTCTCCCTGTGATTTAGGATCCTGCATGGCCCAGTTCATCCTCTCATCTGAATAGGTCTTATATAATCTAAGATCTTGGACTCCCCCCCCCACAACATTCCATTTTTTTTCCTTTTCATGCTAGCTATCAGACTGTGAGCCTGAAAGCAGGAATAGTCCATTTTCATTCTTTGTACAGTGCCTAGAAATATTTAAATACCCTACGATGGTCCCATTTTGACTGGGCTGGTCCCTCTTATCTTCTGGTGTCACACGTTCTCAGCTGTTTTTTTTAAAAAATGTTCCAGTTTCTCTCTCCTCCTTCACTTTGTCATTGCTGCAAACTGATTTCAAAGTGCAAAAATAATTTGAACTCAACTCAGCAATAGGGAGAGAAGCAGAACACATGGGCCCTTTCTGCACCGGGGTATTAAAACGGTGCAGAGCGACCTCCTATGGAGGTCGTCTGCACCGTGGAGTGGATTGGGGCGGACTACTTTTTGTAGTTCCGCACCTCAATCCGCTCTGAAGCGACCGGAACTGGTGGCGCTGCGTGTTTTTTAAAAACCTCTTTTCAGAGGTTTCTCAAAAGCACAGAGTGCGCAGCCCCATGCAGCTCCGTCGCCGGGCTCCGGTGCAGATTTGCAGGCCCACACTAGTGCATGCCTGCAGATCTGCCGGGGGCGGGCTTCCGGCTGGCGAGCTTCTCTGGTTGATGGAGAGCCTCCGCCAGCCGGAAGCTGCCATTTTGGACGCCGGAGGACTGCGGAGCAGCGAGTTCGCACTGCTCCGCATGGTGACGGACTTACCCAGCTGCCAGTAAGCTCTGTTTCGGTGAGTTTTCCCCCGTTTCCCCCTCCACATGCAGAAAGGGCCATGGAATCTTGCCTTTTGCATTTGGTTCAATCTTTCCTAAGCTCAGTATGTAAATTCTGGGGTTTCTTTTCTTAAACTAGGAGTAGGGCACATTTTTTCCTCATTAATACCCTCGTCCTCTTGTTGCCTGGTCTTCACTTCATTCCTGTTGACTTCACTTTAATGTTGCTTGGCCACATCTGACTTTATTATCACCTGAAACGTTGGAGGATTTGTCAACATCATCCCTACCTCACCATTAACACTACCAAGCCCTTTCCTCAGGACAGCGGTGTCCTGGCATGAAGATGCGAGGGAAGCAGGACTGCAACGATGCTTCTGCATGATATCGTCACAGCCCCGCCCTTCTCACATTGCCGGCCGGTGTGATCATGTGGTATATCATTGATGGAAAAACTCCATCAATAACCTCTGATCGCTCAAGCCTTCCGTTGTAGCTGGCCATGCACACTTCCTTCCCCACTCTTGTACGGGAAGAAGGCTGGTTGCAGTGCAGAAGGAAGGGGCGTGTCCCTTGTGCTCCCTTCTGCAGGCAACCAATCAGGTGCAGAGAGGAGTGCTGGGGTCATGCTCTCACCCCAGCAGAACTGCAGCTGGGATTGCGACGGAATAATATGTGAGCGTCATCCTGTGGAAAGGTCCCCATACTTCATATGTTTTCTCTACAGTAAAAATATATCAGTTTTGATGGAATTAATTAAGTATATCTCATTTGAAGTTCTCATTTTGGATTCAGTTATAATTTCTATGTTGTCCAAAGAGGCTTGGGAGTGAGATGTTTTGTTCTAGCGGGGTGCCACAGGGTTCTGTCCTGGGCCCAGTGCTGTTCAGTATTTTCATCAATGACTTGGATGAAGGAATAGAGGGCATGCTCATCAAATTTGCAGATGACACCAAATTGGGAGGGGTTGTTAATATGCCAGAGGACAGGATCAAAATTCAAAATGACCTGGACAGATTGGAGAGCTGGGCCAAGGCTAACAAAATGAAATTCAACAGAGAGAAGTGTAAGGTCCTACACTTAGGTAGAAAAAATGGAATGCAGAAATATAGGATGGGGGACACGTGGCTGG
The DNA here is from genome assembly GCA_030412105.1 of Cyclura pinguis. Lineage (NCBI taxonomy): Eukaryota > Metazoa > Chordata > Lepidosauria > Squamata > Iguanidae > Cyclura > Cyclura pinguis. The sequence continues at coordinate 249,443,806 of CM059599.1, read as the reverse complement.
ATGGCAGTACATGTGAAAGGGATCTAGGAGTCTTAATAGACCACAAGCTGAACATGAGTCAGCAGTGTGATGCGGCAGCCAAGAAAACCAATGCAATTCTCAGCTGCATCAATAGGAGTATGGTGTCTAGATCGAGGGAGGTACTGGTACCACTCTACTCTGCTTTGGTTAGACCTCATCTTGAATACTGTGTCCAGTTCTAGGCACCCCAATTCAAGAAGGACGTGTCAAGCTGGAGCAGGTCCAGAGGAGGGTGACCAAAATGGTGAAGGGCCTGGAAGCCAAGTCCTATGAGGATAGACTTAGAGAGCTGGGTATGTTCAGTCTGCAGAAGAGAAGGTTAAGAGGGGACATGATAGCTATGTTTAAATATTTGAAGGGATGCCATGTAGAGGAGGGAGAGGGCTTGTTTTCTGCTGCTCCAGAGACCAGGACAAGGAGCAATGGATTCAAGCTGCAGGAAAGGAGATTCCACCTGAACCTCAGGAAGAACTTCCTGACAGTCAGGGCTGTCCGGCAGTGGAATATGCTGCCTCAGAGTGTGGTGGAGTCTCCTTCTTTGGAGGTTTTTAAGCAGAGGCTGGATGGCCATCTGTCAGGAGTGCTTTGAGGATATTCCTGCATGGTGGGGAGTTGGACTGGATGGCCCGTGTGGTCTCTTCCAACTCTACATTTCTATGATTCTGTGATTCCCCCTTGCTGCTAGCATCCTGTGATCCTCTGACACCATCTATGCTGTTTCAGCATCCATTCTGTGCAAAGCAATGAAGCCAAGGTGCTCAATGATGGGTATCAAGAAAACATTTCACAAAAAGAGTTTACAAAATATCCCTTTTTTCTTTAAATATCCTTTTGATTGTAAGTTAGTAGGGATGGAAAGAATCCAGAATTTTCCAAATCTGAATCCGGATCCCAATTCCTGGAAGCTTCTGGGAATCCACGGATCTCACAAATCTCAAATCTTTCAGATTCTTTTTCTAAAAAGGGTTTAAAAAGCAAGGGAAAGAAGGATAATCTTGGGCAAGACACATTCTCTCAGCCTTAGCAAAAGGCTAGGCAAAGGCAAACCTCCTTCTGAAGAAATCTGGTCAGGACAATTGTCCTAGTTTTGCCTCAGGATCTCCCTAAGTTGAAAATGACATGAAGACCCTTTGTACACAGGCAGGAAAATGTGGATTAATCCCACATTTTCCTGCCTGTGTAAACAGGGCTACATACTACAGTAGAGAGATAATCCAAGTCAAAACTGACTTTTCTTTGCGCAGCTCCTTAAGGCATGCTGGGGTTTGTAGTTTGATGATGCAGCAGCACACTTTGACAAAGAAGGCTGTGACACCTTGTAAAACTACAAACTCCAGAATTGTGTATGAAAGAGCTTTGCAAGGGAGCTATGCAAAGGAATCTTTCAGCTGTCCTTGAAATCTCAAGAAGACTGTGCCTTCCAGCCAATCAGGCCTTTGGTAGGCCCCAGAGGCACCAATTTTTAAAAACAATTTTTCCTTTCTGCTACATGTGGTTTGTCATGTGGCTCATGAGAAACCATGACAGACATTTCACTCTCATGCTATTCTAACTGTAGGTTTACAACCAGGCACTGGTCTTGCGGAAGGAGGTACACTGGCCTACATGTGGCAATGACTGGATGGGATTGTGTGACCTTGCCCTCTGCCCCACTACTTCTGATAGGTGTCAGACCCACTGACTCCAGCATTTATACATGCCGTGGATTTTCAGCACAGAGAATAGTGCTGAACTTAAATATGAAATGTTCAATTTAAATATATTAGAATACAACCCCAAATGTAATTTCTGAAATTGTTAGCAAAGGCCACTATTACTCCAAGGGAAAAACTCACTTACTTGCTGTCTCCTCTTGTGTGTCAGGTAGCCCAGGTTTTCAGGAGTCCTGGTCTCTAACAAACTATTTGGTTGGTGGATTTAAAAGATTTGGTTGCCTATTTTGGCACAGAGATTTGGATTCCCAAACCTGCAAAGGATTCAAGGATTCGGTTGGCCCATCGCTATAAGTGAGCATGCCTCTTTATTTTATCTGAGGTAAGATAATGTTTTTCGGGAATTCTTTAGGAACCTGTGCTTTAGAGTTCCTAAAGAGTCAGATAAAGATACGAAGAATTCCATGACCTTGCTTCTGGAAATGCTACATGAGCCGAGCAAAGCATAAGTTGTCAGGGGTGTGGATAATCCATTATTAAGGAAATGCCTCTTCCTCAGCCAGAGTTTGGGCCAATTATTTTTAAGATGCACAAGTATGACAATATACTGAAACAATTCATAACTAGGCAGTGAGCACCAGGGCCAGCTTACAATTAGGCACAGTGAGGCAACTACCTGAAGCAGCTGGTGCTAGAGGGTGGTGACAGAAGTAATTTTCTGGCCATTCCTCCTGAATTCCACGGCCTTTCCATTCTGATGTAGGACAGAACTGTGTGTAGCAGTCCGCTTATCCCACAGCTTTAATTTTTTCCACTGAAAGCAGGGTGTATACTGTAATCCTGTCAGGTGGAACTTATTTTTCTAATGTATGTTACATAGCTGCACTAAAACCTTTGCCTGAATAAAGGTGAAAAATATCAGCCATGATTCTGCTCCTTGGCTCCTTCTCATTCATGTTGTGAATTTCAGAGAGAATACAGCTGTGTGAATTCTGGAAAAGTCTATTCCTACAACACGCTAGGATGTAACTGTTGTACAAGAATCAAGAGCAATCCAGGGGAACATCATCACTATGAGCAAGGTTTCCCTTAAAATGTTGCTCTACTTTGGCTGAAGTGCTTGTCTCTGCAAAAATATTGAAAAGGGGTGGTGGCAAGAACTGGGCTTCATCAGCAGGTCTTTCCCCTTTCTGGCTATGAAAGCATTACTGTTGTCTCAAGGCAGCCCCATGTGTGAACTCAAGAGTCGATGGCAGTGCCCCCTCTACCATTCGCTTGATGTGTGGAGCAAGCAGCAGCAGCAGCACCAATATTGCTTGGAAGGATATAGATAAGCCAGTAATTTTCTTTATTTAAATTCACTGATTTTTAGCCGTCGTACAGAATCATGGCCATGCACTGAAATAAACAAAGATTCCTACATTCATCTTCACTTATGTTAACATGTAATGTTCAAAGGTGGTTCAGGCTTTCTCTCATGCACACTCTCTTCCCAAACTCCACCTATCAGTCTCTCTGTCCGCCTGTACCCATACCAACTTTCCTTTCCCAGTCTCTCCTCTCCCCTTTCCCCCTCATCTCTCCATTCACTCTCCCCTTTCTCTCTGCAGGTTCCTCCCTGTACTTTGTACCACATGGCAATATGCCACAGACTTCCTGTTCCTGTCCCTCCCTCTCCCCCTATTGTTCTTTGCTGCCCTGGCTGTGGCTCCTGATGGCTCACAGCTGTTTACCACTCCAGAGTGGTGTCAAAGGCAAGAGAGAACAATGCAGAGAGTGAAAACATCTCCCTCCACATAGCATTCCCTGGAAAACACCCTCCAAAAATTGCCCGACATGTAATTTCAGAGAAAAGTCCCTGCTTGTTGTGACTTTATTTTTTTCTCTAGAGATGTGATTAATGTTAAATGTTATTAATGCATAAGTTCTAATCTTTCCCGGGGAACACAGAACTGTAACCAAAGTATAATAAGTGATATACCAAATGTTAGAGCCTGATATTTTTGTAAATATCCTCACTCCTTGTGTAGACAAACTTTAACTTTTCCAGAGCAATCAATATAGGAGGAGAAAGCTATTCTATATTTCAGCTACCAGTGAGATCCCCCTGCCAACAATGGAATATGAACATTCCTTTCAGTATTTATACCAAGCCAACCATTATTAAATCACAGCTTTAAAAACCAGGAAAATTCTGCTGAATTTTCACCATATAAAACAGCAGAGACATTTGTCTTATAAAATTGTCTCACGTAGACTGATAAACTGTGCTCTTTTTTTTTTTGGACATATATGGATCTGGATTTTTTTTTCTTGCCTAAGGTGGTTATGACACATTCAGTTCTTAACTTATGCAGTTCATTTTCCTCCCTAACAGAACCTGTGGTTAAGCATTATGTTCAGTATGTGGGGGTGATATTACTTTTTATGCAATAAAAAAATAACCACACAGAGTACTTTGCATGAAGTATGAAGAGTGTTTGATCTGCACACTTTTAAAGCCACACTTGTATTCTTTCACATTCTTCCTTGTTCTTATCTCAGTTTCTCCTGTTTTGAGCCAGTATTTTGTTCAAGCAAGTCTTTTTAAGAAAAAAAGGAATGATTATCAACAAAACACACCCATATCATATGCAGAGGTTGTATATAGTTTACCAAGGGAATTCTGGAAATTGTGTGCCAAAAAGCAACTTTTCCAAGCTGTGCCCACAAGCATGAAACATGAAGAAAATAGAATTCCCTCTATTTGTTGTTTCCAAGCAACTGATATTCAGAGGCATACTGTCTCTACTACTCATGGTAATATATAGCCATCATGACCATGACTGATACTCTTATTTTCCATGGATGCCTCAAATCCCCTTTTAAAGCTATTCATTCAGTGACTACCACCACAACTTGTGGTGGCAAACTATATGCTGTATGAAGAAATAGCACTCACTTTTGTCTTTTGGGAATCTCACACAGCAGCTTCATCAAGGGACTCTACTTCTATTAATAAAACAACTTTCTCCACATCATATATAATTTTATGAATGTGTATTATCTCCACATCATCTTTTTCTTCTTAACACAGAAACTCATCATGAGCAAAGGTCTTCCGGAGTCTGGTCATTTCAGTTAGTCCCTTTCTGTACCTTCCCCAGGAAGAAATGGAGAATTGACCTCAAGTGGCAGATGCTAGTCTGCAACAACAAGGTAGTAGGAGAGAAGTATGTTAGCAAGGAGGTCTGCTCAGAGTCCCTAATGTAGCCTGCTGCCCTTATATGTGGTGAGAACAATGTCCTATCATGAATCCGGTACTAAAATTCACTTGGCAGTCCAGTTAGTTTTTCATATGGGATGGGATGGGGTGCCATCTTGCTCTTTGTCTCGGACCCCAGAATGTCCTTGATTGACCCTGGAAATCTTCCTGTGAAGCACACAGAGTCCCTTACCATAGCCAGTCTCAAGTGTCAGTAGTATGTGTTAACCCTATTTCATAATTGTTAAGCAATTCAGTAAAATAGATCAGAATTAATATTATTGTCTTGCAGTTGGGAGCTGAAACTAAAGGTTTTGTTTTGTTTTCTTTTGGCAAGGCTACAAGGTGAGCTTATGGCTGGGGTTAAGTCCTGAAACAGGATTCTCCTTCAGCACATATCAGAAATCATGAAAATTGCACTGGTTCTCCAGCGTTCTAGATACTAGTAGTGTGCTCACAGTCTTTTGTTTCACTGAGTTCAAACTCTTTCTCCTGACCCTGATTTTCTTCTAAGGTCTGGTATCAGAAGCACAAAAACTTTAGAAGGCAGAATTCTTCAATTCACTTTTAGCCAAAATTGAAACAGTGAAGTGTAGCATGGCTTCTGGATGGATGGGACTGGAAAGATAAAAAAGAACCAATTCCTTCCTTCCTTCCTTCCTTCCTTCCTTCCTTCCTTCCTTCCTTCCTTCCTTCCTTCCTTCCTTCCTCTTTAATGGTGAATTGAAAGTATGAGCAATGAGAAACTGTTATTAATTGCAACTGAAAAGTGCCGGGGAAGGAAAAACACAAAACATTTTTGTTTCATTCTTTAAAGAAGGCCCAGAATCTTTATTTCTGCCTACCTTCAAAAACATTGTTCATGCAAAGCATAATTTCTTTTGTGAATTCATATTATGGCTTATACACAAAATTATATTCAGAGAGCTTTATAGGTCCTGAAATATGACATCCTTTACTCCACCACACCCTAACTTTGAGGGTCATAATTCACTCATAAAGACTGATAGCTGGCACTTGTCCTAAAGTTATTCAATGATTGCATGAGAATTAAAATAAAATTATCTTCTCACCCAAGGAGTTAGCAATCTCTGCCGACTAAGGCTAAAGGGAGTTAGTCATGAGCTTGGAGAATCATTGCACCTCTCTCAATGAAATTAGTAACTTCCTTGCAATTTACTTTAAGTATATCCAATATAAACTACTTATTCTGGGAAAAAAACCATGCACTTCGCACACCCTACAGACAACTAGCAAGCAGTAATAAACTAACCACTTGTACTTTGCTACATATTGCCCCATTATTGCCTTTGACTATCTAAGGTCAAGAAAATTTCCTTCCTGAGAAGGAGAAAATAGGATAATAGGATTAGACAGCCTTCCCAAGTCTGAGACTGTCCACATGTTCCAGACATCCTAGTCTATAACTTCCACTGTCTCTAATCACTGGCCATGCCAGCCAGGACTGATGAGGGGAAAAAGGGCCCAAAGTGTGAAGAGAGCACCAGGTTGTGAGAGGCAGGGAGAAAACATACAGCAATAGATCACTATGCTAGTTTCCAGGGTATCACACTATGAAGCCAACAAATCCATTGGAAACAATAATCGTTTGTTCAAATCAAAGGTCCATCAAAGTTGATTGCCTGTTTGTGGCCCTGTTTGGATGTGTAAAGAAGTGTGCAACAACACAGGTTTCTAACCAAACACTTCATTCTGTGAGTTTCTTTGCAGGTGCACAACATTTAAAGCGTAGGAACACTCAAAATAATATAAGGGTAATTATATTTAAGTTATTCTATTTAAGCTGCATTGGCCTGGAAGCTGAGCAAGAGTGGGGAGTAACCTGGTGTCACCCCATTACCGCCTCCTCAGCCTTCCCTTGGGTGAAACATCTCAGCCTGAGGACAATCCACATGCTATTGGTTTCTTCCACCCCTTCCATGTGATGTGACCTGGCACCAAGCTCCAATCATCCATCCCAGTGGTCTCCATCATGGAGAGCATAAAAAAGTTACCTTCCCCTACAGCGTCATTGACTGTCCATATCCAGGAAAGCATTATGGTTGTAGTATTGCCTGCAAGTATTCATGAACTTGTTAAGTTCCCCCTCCAAAGTAGCTCTTGAAAGAAAACTAGAGAGCAAAATAAAAATTAGGCATTGTTCATTTTCTAGTACATAGAAGTGTGACTCATCACTCTTGGGATTTTCCTTTTCCACACAAAGATCTTCATAATTTTAGCAAGAGTATGTCTAAATAATTTCTGTTTTGGTTCTTTGCATCTAGAAACACACTAAGTAGGTCAAATAAAAAGCAAAAGCAGCCATGTTGGCCAAAAGAAAATGTTGAAATCCAGGCTAATGTAAGACTTTGTTGGACCAATTCAAAAGTCATTAAATTCCAAAAACGTTTTCAAGTTTTCCAGAACATTGCACCAGACAAGATACTAAACAATGTTTCAGTGATATACAGTCTATATCTGGTTACTGTCTTAACAGCTCTTCTAAACACCATTTACTCCAATTTGATAGTTAATTTTCAACCATTATAATATTCTCACAGAAAACATGTATATTGGTCTTCTTCGATGTTGCCTCTTTCTCCTATTTTCTCCTCCCTCCCCCACCTTTTCTGGGTTGTGATCATACATCAAAGGAATACATTGAGGGCAGAGATCAGAACCTGTGCTAATTTTAATTCTGTTAAATGACATGGACAGAAGGAAGAGTTTAATGTTAAGTAACTTCCAACAAAACTTAGGGCAATTCAGAGGGCATTTCCCAGGGAATAATCAATTCAGAGGGCATTTCCCAGGGAATAATATTGTGTCATTCGACTTCTGAATAAGGAGTGTAGGACACAAAGGTAGGACTCTCCAGACAGCCACAGAAACCCATTGGGTGACCATGGCAAAATCACGCTCTCTCAGTCTAAGAAGGAAGCAACAGCAAACCTCCTTCCGAATAAATCTCCCCCGCAAAAAACACTCTACCCTATTATAAGTTTGCTATAAGTTGGAGTCAACTTTGAAAGCACAAAACAACAACAAAGCAGAGGCTGGATGGCCATCTCTCGGGAGTGCTTTGAGGGTTCCTGCATGGTAGGGGGTTGGACTGGATGGCCTGTGTGGTCTCTTCCAACTCTACATTTCTATGATTCTATGAATTTTTCACTCTATGGCATGTGGCATTCGCAGCAGGGTATGGTGTGCATGGCAGACAGCAAAGAATAGGAGCAGAGGATAAGAAAAAGAAACAGTGCACTGCCTCATATGTTGGAACGGAAGGCCTGCCTCTGAGGAAAATTAGAGAGAAAAAAGTAAGGATACAATCAATGAGAAGAGACAGTAGAGAGGAGAGTGGAGGAAGAGAGACACAAGGAGAGAAGGTACAGAGGAACACTCATGACAAGAGACACATGGAAGAAGGGAAAGAGTTGACAGAAGAAGAAAAAGGCAGAAATGAATGCTCAGTTAAAAAGAATGAGAACTTAAGAGGGAGAGAGAGAGTGAAGAGAAGACAGGAAAAGAACATAGGACATTGGAGGAGGACAACAACAAGGAGGCACAGAGAGAACAAAAAAGAAATAGAGGATATAAAGGAGAATTTGGGAAAGGTCTCTGATGGTCTATTTTTTAAAAAGATTTTAAAAAGATTTTGGAAAATTATTACACTGGAATATTGTCACTGTGACTGAAGGGGCAGGGTAGGGTCTGGCTTGTATTTTATTTTTATAGATAAGAGTTTTAAAATCTTGCATCTTAAATCTTACAATGGGAGGGAGAGAGAAGTCAAATCCTGGTTGGGATTTTTCACCCTCATCCTGGTGAGAAGTTTTTTTTTTTTTTTTCAGGCATAGTAATGTAATATAAACACCAAGTGAGAATCACCATAATTAAAAGAATTAGAAAACATTGTGTATGTGTGTGTGTGTATATAAGCACAGATGCATGTGGCCCATGTGTGTGTTGCATATTCAAGTATAATGCCTTAACAGGTTTTCTTTCTTTCCCTTCCAAACCATCTCTTCTAAACAATATTTTATAATTCCATGGTTCTCACCTTCTGTGGCTTCTTCTCATCCTCTACAGCAAAAATTTATGTTACAAACTCCTAGGGGCAGGAACTTACTTTTCCATTATCTTATTCTGTTAAATATGTTCATTAAAGCTGTTCTGCAATTAATAATGAGAAGAAGAAGACAGGCCACCTGTGTTTTAATGGCGATGCCAAAACGCTTTTGTATACAATGTCAAAGAATGTGTGTTGTAATTAATGCGCTTGAATGACTAGCTGAGTCTCCCACAATTTAGGTAAACACTATGGAGAAGCTATGGCTGGCTCTGAAAGGAAGCTTTAATTGTCAACACACATATGCAACCACATGTCACATTAAGGTCCAGATGATTTATATCTGCCTTGAAATAGCAGAAAATTTGTGTTTAATTTATTAGCCGACTACAGGGCTGGCCCTACCATTAGGCACAGCACAGCAGCTCCCTTATGCAGCAGAAGCTGGATTGGTGTTGAGGACAAGGGACAGAATGACAGAGGATAGCATTGTATGTACAGCATGGCAACCCCTGGCTCCCTAAGATAGCCTCTTGCCCTCAGTTGGGACTGTTGGTGGCTTCCATTATCAGAAGCAGAGTTAATCTGCTCTTGAGTTTCATTCTATACTTCACAGGAGATATCCAAAGTTCTTTTTCCAAATCTGGAATAAAAACCAGACTGAATTTACCACAACCTTGACATGGAAGCCACCAGTGGCCTCTTCAAGTATTGTTGGATGCTGTACCATTAATGGTGAAGCATGATTCCATGAGCAGTCACCTTCTTTATGAACCTCTTTTCCCTCTCAGGCAGCAAAATGTCTTGGGCCAGCCCAGAGAGATTCAGAATTTTTGGATAGACCACCATTGTTCTTCCCACAACCCCCAAACCCTTCCCTGTTTGCCTTCCATTTGCTATTGTTAACCCTCCTCAGAGGTGCTTGAACTGACAAAGAACAATATTATCCTCATAAAAAGAGGCAAAGCTTGGTTTATAGTGGTGAGTAATCTAATAAAATAGGGAAGCAAAATCAAGAGGCAGGCTCAGCAAATGAAAGCAAGAGATGTTTCAGATTTCTTTCCCCTAAAGCGCTTGGATGATGTAGTCATAATATCACACCCCAGACATATCATGCTCAGTAGCAGCCACCACAGTATGCCAACAAAGGCTGGTGTGTTAAGCTTGTAGACATCAGGTCATCCTTAATTAAAGCTGTGTAAACCAATTTGCACAACCGGTTTTATAGAAGGCAAAACTTTCAGGGGAAGGGGGAAATTCTCTTCCCCCTTTTAAATACAATCATTGAAGGGAAAAAGAGCATTTCCTTTTGGCAGGGAGAAAAGACAGTGTGACATCAGGGGAAGGTAGTAATTTTCCAGAGAGAAGGATTTCAAAAAGCAATCAAGTACTCAAGGGATCAGGTAATCTCTGGTATAAAAATATTGGTGTGTTTATTTACAGCCACATAAATATTTTAGCCTCCTGTTGTAATGTGTTTCAGACTGGCATTTCCCCATGGACAAATCTGCTGCCTTCTTGGGATGCCATATGTCTTGGCATGCCCTTCTTTAATTCTTTTGCTTGCTTGCTTGCTGATGTTAAGTTGTGCTTTCTTATCATTCTCCTTCACAAAAATCAAACAAGTTTTTGCTATCAGATGTCAACAAATTCAACCAGAGAGAACATGATGATTGAATATTAGTGTATAGTTTGCTGTATAAAGTTCTGGCATTCATTTATACTTTGCAATGTTTCTTTGACAAAGATAAGCCTGGATGTGATTACTGTAGTTTTGATATGTCCAGAGTGCTGTTTATATTTTTGATCCCCACCCACTGTCCCAAGAAAAGTGACTTTTTTTCTGAGAGAGAGGGAGAGAAATATATTAGTTGCACCAACGTATTGTTTGCATCAAAACCAAAATACTGGATCTCTTTCAGAAATCTTTTTATTTTCTTTTAAGAATTCTTGTTGGCAACCTACCATTTCCTAAACAAAGAAATATGAAAGCCACAATTTCACTTTAGTCATGAAAACAACCCAAGCATTATTTCTGGCAAGGATGCACAAAACAATATTAGCTTGAAAAATGAACAAGCTCTTTCTGGTGAATCAGGAGTGAATTCAAATGCCTTCTCAGATTTGTGTAAGTTGTTGCTGGAGAAAGATGTCTGCCAGTGCCAGGAGTATATAGTGGCTGAGCCAGCCAACTTCACACACCTCCCAAACCAAGTATGCAAACTGGATGTCAATGCTTGCCTTCTTCACCACACCTAAACAAGAACAGGATGCTTTCCTAAACAGGATTTATTTCCATTTCAAGACTCCCAAAGATGTGAGTAGTAGGCAGACGCAAGAAATTTTCATGATCTTTTCCTAGACTGCAGTCTTTTACTGGTCCTGCCTCAAATTACTGATGCTTCTTTTTCTTTTCCTCTCTTTCATCCAGTTATAAATTGAAGAAATATTACCAAGCAGGCAGATGAGAGTGTCTTTGTCTTTTTCCCATACTGCAAATCTAGTAAAAACCATGTAACTGCCTTCTTGTCCTTGATTTCTGACTGATCATACTTAACTAGCTAGACAACCAAAGAAGTGGGACCTGGCCCACAGAACACTTGTGCCAGAATAAATTTCCTATTTACATTTCCAGAAGACACTTTGTTATTGATTTACTAGGATGCAGGCCCTATTGAATCCAGTGAGACCTACTTTTGAGTAAAGGTGCTTGGTTTGTGGATGCACATCATCCTGCCATAGCCATGTCGTCAAGCAATTTATCAAAAATTCCCCTGATCCAAATGGTCAAAATAAATTACTCTGGCAGTCTGTCCCACAGAGTGGTTGGGGATTCAAAGCCAGATGAAGAATACACTTTTACTGCTTATTGAAACCTGAACAAAGAAACTGCAGTTCCACATTAGTCCTTAGCATAATTACCAACCCTGGTCAAGACATAACAAGTACACAGGGGAAAGTCTGCTCAGTTCTCTTATTTCCTGTTCATCTTGCTGGACTTACTTTCACAATAGCACTCTATTTCTTTGCCTCAATGCTGACATAACTGCTGTTTAGTTCACACTTGTATCAAGACAAGTAGACATGATTACATAATAAGGAGGTTTTTCACCCATCTAGAATGTAGAAATAAGCCTTCCTTTTTAAGGGCACACGCTTCCTAAACTCTCTGCTCAGTTTCTGCAAGACACAGAGCAGGCCCAAGAGATTTTGCTGCCTGCACAGAACAGTGTCATGTCTACAGCAGAGCAGGCAGTAATTCACAAGCAGCACAGCTCCTACTCACAAGGTAAGAGTCAAAGAACATCCAAACAGAAAGGCAGCCTAGAGCAAACAAATCCAAAGGGGCAAATACAAACTGTAGTCCAAACAGGCAGAGATCCAAGAGCACAATACAGGGTATCAGGACCAAAGAGACCAATTGCTGACTCTGGGAGGAAAGGCCAGAGAAAGACCCTCTTTTATCTATGGCTGCTGTCACCACAGGTGTTCCCTCATTAGGGCTCACTTACTACTTAAACGGGCCAAGCAACACAAGCCCTCCCTTTCACAGTATCTCTGCTGCAAGGTAGGTGTGTCAGTTATGTCTTCCTCTATTTGTTCCCCTGGCTCAGGCCCTTGTTGTTGCATATTATCTCCCTCTGGACCAGCTTCTGGGGACACTTCAGTCTCTGGGGAAGCCTCTGTGTCAGAATTAGAATCCTCCTCCTTGCTGTCACAGTCTCCAAGGCAGGGCCTGACGAACAGCATGGTTCCTCTTCCCCATTCCACATGCAGAAGCTGACTGGATTGGCAACTGAAACTTACTTTGATGGCAAAATAGCATCCTCTACAGTATTTGAGGCAGTAGACTTTGCTTAATGGGAGGGTCTTGTCCCTGAGAGCACACAGTGGCAACAAGCCACAGAACATCCTCTAAGACTTACCACCAGGTGAATGGCCAGAGACAGTTACTTCATGAAATATGGATATCTCTATCAAAGCTTAGAAAGTTGCTTTTCAAAAAGTAATGTGTACCTTTCACACATTGTAGTGTTTGAAAAGTAGCCTGTTGCCATTATACATTGCAGTGCTGAAATAAAGTAACTTGTTACATTATTTGTTGTGCTGCTTGCTACTTCTCTATTGTTTATTTTGAGAGAACAAAATCTTAGTAGTGGTAAGAGAAAACGCAGTTTGTTGTCATGTTAACATGCAATGGCTGGCATCCCGTTAGTGACACACTGAAGTGTAAGTCGATCTTACATCTGTGTATGTCTTTCTTTGGTCATTGCAAAGATTCTTTGCAATAGGATTTCATGTGAATATTCTCTTTACTGTTTTGATGGATGCAGCATGTTCAGTTGATTATTTCAGTGATCTCTGTCACATCTCCAAGAACTTCATGTGGGAGAATGCCTGATTTAGCTGGGTAGCCACATGCAAGTACAATTTGAACTAATTTGTTCTTGAATTTCATCCACCAGTATGTTTTGCATTTTCTCGTCACTGCAGTGTTTCAAAGTCTACCACCAACTAAGCAATCCCAAATAATTTTCTGCAGTTTTCAGGAACTGTCACATTGCTGGTCATTCTTTTAAATTTTTGACCAGGAAAGCAGCTGTCAATGTGATGGCCACCATGTATATGGAAGAAGAGCTTCAGAGAGAGAGAGAAATGAAGGAGGCCACCATGTATATAAAAGAAGAGCTTCAGAGAGAGAGAGAGAGAGAGAGAGAGAAATGAAGGAACTATTCTACTCATCAGTTCTGTTCATTGTCACATATGTCTTATTTGGCTTACTGTAATGCTTTTAAGTCAGACATCTGTATTTTTGTCTCATGCCTTTTGGTTTCCATCTTGCATCCTGATGCCTGTATTATTATTTTGCTGCATACAAATATGATCATGTTGCTCCATTTTCAGTTTCTTCGAATGGTTTACCTTTTCTATATCACATTCAATTCAGAACTATGTCATTTATTTTTAAATGTATCTATACGGCATCCCTGTGTATCCTTCATCTTTGTTTTATATATATGTATATATATCTTCACCTCATCAGTCTTTCTGTTCTTTGGTTCTCTGTTAATGTTAAGCCTCATATGTCTACTGTTCTTTAAGAGTCACAGACCGCAAGGCCAATCTTGTCCAACTCCCTGGCTTGTGGGAATACACTACTAAAGAATTGTTGAAAGATGTCCATCTAACTTCTGCTTAAAGACCTCCATCACCCTTGGAGTCAGTCCATTTCATGATCAAACAATTCGACAGTTAAAAAGTTTTTCCTAATGTTTGAGCAGAATTGCTTTTCCTGTAATTTGAATCCATGTATTCATGCTCTCCCACCCACAAAAACATTGCTTCTTATTTATGGACTTTGTTGTCAGGTGACTTGGCAAATTATTTTATGTATTCTAATACTAAATTGTCTTGATTTTAGTTCTGCCAATCTCCTTTGCTTCTAGTTTATTGTGTATTTGACTCTACTTATATCAGAACATATGTCTATTTAAATAATACTTATATTTTTAATACACAGGCAATATTTTGTAGGTACTCAAGAGATATATAATTATATAATATAAATATTAGGCCACAGTGCATTATGATTTACCTGGGAACTAGTCCCACTGACCTCCATGGGTATTACTTCTGAAGAGATGGGTATAGGATTGGGCTGTTAAGTCTTGTGCAGTATGAATGAAAAGTCTATTGACTCATTTGCTTCTCTCTAGCTATTTATGTTGTTCTAATTTAAACCAAATACATTCCAGATGAATATATTGCTGAATATGTTCCTCATGCCAGTCAACAGTTTCTTGACAGTCACACCCTTTTTATGAACATGATTTGCAAATTGTGATAATTAGACACTCTCAGCGTTCGCAGATTACATCTTTTCATCCAATTATATATTTTCATGTGATTTCCCTTGCTGATAGAGGCACTCAGAAGCATTCTACATGTATACTTCTACATGTGCATTTTAATCTGTGTAATTGTATATGTTCAGAGCCAGTGTGGTATAGTAGTTTGGATGCTGGCCTAGGATCATGGCAGATCAGGGTTCGAATCCTTGATTGGCCATGGAAATCCACAGGGTTGACTTGAGTAGGTCATACTCTCTCAGCCTCAGGAGGGGGCAAAGGCAAATCCACTCTGAACAAATTGTATCAAGAAAACTCCATGGCAGATTCATCTTAGGGTTGCCAAAAGCTGGAAATGACTTGAAAACACACAACAACCTTAGTGGTGTACACTGGCAGAAGACGTGAAGCAAGTCTGAATGAGCATGGGCTAGAGCCTATTTGATAGACCTGCAGTGTCCATCTGTGGTACTGCTGGCAGCAATGAAATTTTTTGCTGACACCATTGCATCTTCAAGGAGCTGTCCAACAGAGCTCTTTCAAGTGGTAAGAGTCTATCACACATAGAAAATGCAGGCCACTCAACAGCCCACCGCAAGGAAGTTGCACAGCACTTTGCAGATAAAAACACTCAGATCTGTTCTGACTTAGATGAGGTAGTTGATACCATTCCAGTGGATGTAACCTTGTCTCCATTTTGTCCAGTGTCACTGGATACTTTTTTTTTTCTTTATTTACTTTTCAGATTGTGCAGACTGAGGATGTGGACAGGATCCTGGAGAGATGAGAGCCACCACATGTGTACTAGACACTTGTCCTTCCTGGCTTATCAAATAAGCCAAAGGGGGAATGACTGAATGGGTGAAGGGAGTAGTCAGTGCCTCTTTACCGCAGAGTTCTATCTTGTCTAAACGAGGCTGTTGTGATGCCTTTGTTGAAAAAAACATTCCTGAATCCAGCCTACCATTTTTGGACAAGGTATTAGAGCATGTGTTGGGCTCCCAATTCTGGGGTTTCTAAATGAAACAGATTTTCTAGATCCATTTCAATCTGGTTTCAGGCCTGGCTATGGGACAGAGACAGGCTTTTGACACCATTGACCATGATATTCTTCTGGGGCACCTTGCTGGAATATGATTTGGAGGCCCTATTTTACTGTGGCTCAGTTCCTTCCTGGAGGGGTGAACTCAGAAGTTGGTGCTGGGGTACTCCTGTTCAATCCCTTGGGCACTGTCCTGTGAGGTCCCCTAGGGTTTTGTTTTGTCCCCCATGCTCTTTAACACATGCATGAAACTGCTCGGAGAGGTTGTCTGGAGTTTTGAAGTGCAGTGGCATCAAAATGCAGATGACACCCCACTCTATTTCTCCTTTGCACCCCAATCCAAGGAAGCTGTCCTGATCCTTAAAAAGTCCTAAAAAAGTGTCTGTCATCAGTAATGGACTGGATCAGAGCAAACAAATTGAAACTTAATCCAGACAACAGGTGCTTTTGGTCAATCGGAAGACAGATTAGGCAATAGGGATTCAGCCTATGTTAGATGAGTTTACACTACCCCTAAGGATACAGGTTTACAGTCTGTACTCCTGGATTTAGTTTGAACCTGGAGGCCTAGGTTTCTAAGGCAGCCAGGAGTGCTTTTGTGCACTAACTGTGCCTATTCCATGGAATGTCAGAAGTATTCTTGGTAGGATATGATGCACTGCAACATTTTGTGCATCTCTCCCTTGTATTGAACTAAACCTCATTCTTGACATCTCTCAACCACTTTAAATTTTAAAGGCGTGCATCTCTCAGCAATATCTTAAAATAAGCAGGAAATTATTAAAGGCCACTTCCGTATAATTGTGTTCTCCCATCTGAAAAATGAATTATAATATTATCAACATTACTTCTTTCACTAGAGAATAGTTTTTTTTTCTCTTTGTCTTCAGATTGTGCATCTGTCTGTGATGCTATATGATAAAAATTGCCTGTCTTTGTTGTTACAAAATTTGTATGTGAAAAGGAGGTGGGAGTTCCCATGGAAAAAAAAGGCAGAGCAAGATTTCTCAAGTCTCAATACATTAACACTCCATTCCCAGTATATATTATAAAGGAACAGGTCTATGGAGGAAGCAGAAACACAAAAAAACAGAGGGGTGGATGGCTGGCACAGGTTTCTAGGTTTCAAATAAAGCATGTGCCTGAGTCTGGCATCCTTTTTTCTTTCAGAAAAAGTTCATATATTGCATGAAACAGAAGTTGGAACACTTTTGAGACTACATATCCCAGAGTCCCTCAGCCAGCATAGTCAGTGGCCATACTGCCTGGAGATTCTGGGAGTTGTGGTGACATTACCAAGCCCTGATATGAAGCCATTTTCATGTTGGTAGATACTGAGTGCTTAATGATTCCTCTCTGCAACTCGTGCAATCTCAGATCTGGATGTAGATTTCATTGACTTTTCTGATAAAATGAATATAATTCCTCACCCAAAGTCAGATCAAGAAATCATCATGCACAGCTATGTAACTGAATGCCAGATATGCCCTAGGTTTAGTGATTTCTGACAGAAATATCATAATTGGAATAGAGGATGCTGTTTAATCTCCAAGGTTGGCTGTTGGTCCACTGAAATCAGTATGGTCACTGACTGATAGGATCTTAGGCCATTTTTGCACTACACTGTTATAGTACTATTATTCTGCTCTCAACATCCTATGGAATCTTGGGATTCGCAGTTTAGGGAGGAGCATTTAGGATTCTTGGTAAACTACAAATCCCAGAATTCCACAGGAAGTTGAAAGCGTGGAAGAGTGTAGTGTGGAAATGGCCTTAGATAGGAGCCTTTCCCAGTTCTACCTGGAGATACCAGGGATTGAAATGGGTCTTCCACTTTCAGAACAGGAGCCCTATCACTGAGCTGTGGCTCATCACTTCTAGCGTATGAACACTTCACCATTACAGTTAAAGTTTGATATCTCTTTAACTGTTCTCAGGGCTCCATCCCTTAGAATTTTGGGATCTGACGTTTGAGGAGATTCTGAGAATCCTCTGCTGGAGAGCCTGCCAAGCACTGAAGCTTTCTAAAAGACCATTCCAAGCACCTCACCAATGATAGATCCAAGGATTCCATGAGACAGAACCATGACAGTTAAAGAGGAAATAAGCCACAGCAAATAACTTGGAAGGAGACAAAAAAAATCTCTTCATTGGCTGGCATTAGACTGTTCGTCTTTCGCCTCAATGTTATACATTTGTAAAATAGAACTCATTGATCACCTTTGAACAGGTTCAGCTCTACTGGCCAGTTATAGGCCCTTTTCACATGTGTGGGGCGGAAATGGGCGAAAACACTCTAAAACGGAGCTTACCCGCAGCCGGGTAAGTCGGTCGCCACGCGGAGCAGCGCGAGCTCGCTGCTCCACACTCCTCCGGCGTCCCAGATGGCAGCTTCCGGTTGGTGGAGGCTCTCCACCAACCGGAGAAGCTCGCCGGCCGAAAGCCTGCCCCCGGCAGATCTGCAGGCACGCACTTGCGCGCGCCTGCAAATCCACTTTAGAGCCGGGTGACGGAGCGGCACGGGGCTGCGCGTTCTGTGCTTTTTAAAAACCTCGAAAAAGAGGTTTTTAAAAAACACGCAGCCCGGCTAGTTCCGGCCGCTCCTGAGTGGATTCTGGTGTGGAACTATGAAAAGTAGTCCACGCCAGTCCACTCTACAGTGTAGAAGATCTCAGTGAGAGGTCGCTCTACACCATTTCAGAAGCCCGGTATGGAAATGGCCTTAGAGAGTATTGCATTAGAACCCTTGATGTCTGGTAACTCATGGAGAGATTTGCACAGTATAGATCCCAGGATGTGTTTCATGTGGTACAGTATTTAATTGACTTTGTATTCAAACCCCTCTGAAGACAACAATCTTGTGTGTCGCTCTGATTTGAAGCCCTGAGCATTCTGCCAGAACAAAATAAAATACCATAGATCTGTTGAACCTGACATCTGCCTGCCCATGAACTAGGCAATACAACTAATATGTGAAAGTATATTTATTGCTGATCATCTAGGATCCAGTATTCCCTGATTTGTGTTACACACACACACACACACACACACACACACAAATGATATATATGATTAAAGATATTGATATATAATAAAACAAAGTAACTTTTCCCTTTGCCTCTTTATCCAGATCTTCATTAATGCATTTACTATTTTCTATCCACCTGGACATTGGCCATTTCCATACCGGGCTTCTGAAACGGTGCAGAGCGACCTCTCACTGAGGTCGTCTACACTGTAGAGTGGACTGGCGTGGACTACTTTTTGTAGTTCCACACCAGAATCCACTCAGGAGCAGCCGGAACTAGCCGGGCTGCGTGTTTTTTAAAAACCTCTTTTTCGAGGTTTTTAAAAAGCACGGAGGGCGCAGCCCCGTGCCGCTCTGTAGCCGAGCTCCAAAGTTGATTTGCAGGTGCGCACAAGTGCGTGCCTGCAGATCTGCCAGGGGTGGGCTTCCGGCTGGCGAGCTTCTCCGGTTGGTGGAGAGCCTCCACCAATCAGAAGCTGCCATCTGGGACGCCGGAGGAGCGTGGAGCAGCGAGCTCGCGCTGCTCCGCGTGGCGACGGACTTACCCGGCTGCGGGTAAGCTCCGTTTTAGCGTGTTTTCCCCCGTTTCCCCCTCCACATGTGAAAAGGGCCATTGTCTCCTTCTTTTTTCCCCTTATCTGACATAAACAAATCTTCTCTCAGAAGTTGTAGCCACACTTTTTGTTGAGAGTGATAAGAATTTTTATCTCATTGTTCTTCCTATGTTGATATTTATTCTCTTTTGTTTATGGACGTTGTTGCTACATTTTAATCTATTAGCGTGTTGTATTAAAGTTTTGGGGAAGGTCATGTTTAATTTGTATGAGTTCTGTCATGAATCCCATTGACTGGATCAATAAATTTTGTTCAAGGGGCTACCTGTGGATAATCTTACTACACTGTAGGAGGTTTGACACCTGCCTTCTCGCAGCGACATCAGTTTCTAGTTGAAATTTGGCATGCAAGTACCACAGGCATCTTTGAAATATACTCATTTATATTCAAATGTACCCAGCATAGCTAAGCATGTGGCCTGAACTAGCAAGTCAGTACTGAAACCAAATTGAAATGTTAAGTCAGACATCAGAGAAGAAGAAATTGACTTCTAGTGACCTGTTTAAAGTCTGAATACTCTAAATATTTGTGTGTGTGTGTGTGGGGGGGTAACCAACACTTTAATAATTTTTGTACATTAGCAGCAGAAGAACACACGGCATTATCTGATGCTCCTATCCAGTGGATGTAAGTATGATTCTATTTTAATAAATCTCTCGTAACGTTTTGATCTCCAGTTCTCATGAATCACATTACAAGGACATTTCACACTGTGTATGGTTTAACAAATCCCTTTGAAAAAGGGGCTGCGTTTCACTAGTTTGTCCCCTTAGCACTCATCACAGATCTAGGAGCCAGGGCTGGAGGCTCTTAGGTCTAAATTCCACCAGCAGAAGCCCTGAAAAATGGCACTTTGGTTTAAATAATCGATGGCATTTTACAAAACTTTTCAGCTTTGTTCTTCTCCAGTAAAAGCCTTTCGAAAGGGGAATGACACCGGTGTGTGTCCGCTACTCCCAGCCCCTACAAGGTCCCTTTTAAAATCTTTTGCACTGGATCCCTAAACTGCTGCTTAAAGTTAACAAAGAACAGTATGTGGTGTTTTTTTAAAAAAAATCTTTTAAAATGTGTATTATTTGTAGCTTGGATCTACAAGAGAAGAGCTTTATATTGGGACTCAGAACATAAGATACTTAACTCTTTGGGCTACACCATCAGCTCTCCATGACTGCCTTCTGATGTAATTGGCCTGTACATGGATATTGATACGTACTCTTAGCTTACTCAATATATATGACTAGTAGACTGTAGTCAGGGTAGCACAGTAGCAGTGGGGGAGCTCCAGGCAGGGCTGCAGAAACTTCTTTCTGCAATTCTGTAGAGGTACTGCCGGTCAATATTAGCAACACTTGGCAAGATATGCCAATGTATGACTTGGCAGACTGGAGCATCCTATATTCCATCTGTGTATAAACCAGAATTTTTCCCCCTTTCCAAATATTGCAAGTGGCAACTGGAAAAGAACAAATACTGAAGCGCTTATATGTGTGGGCCTTCTATCTCTGATAAAGCTGTACATTTTGTATCATGGTACTATGGTACCAGGGCCTGAATGCCCTAAAGGCATCAGATCGCATCAGATCTTGCAAGCTAAGTGAGGTCAGCCTTGGTTAGTACTGGGTGCTGCAGAGGAAGGAACTGGCAAAGCTATCGCTGAGCAGTGGTGTAGCTTGGTGCAAGCGGGGAAGAGATGGGGGAGGGTGGGGCGGAGAGGCAGGAGAGGGGCGATGGAGTGCAAGGGCGGGGTGACAGCGTGCAGGGGGGAGGTAAGGAGCAGGGGCACCCCCCCAAAAAAGTGCCGCTCAAGGCACACATACCCCCCCCGTCTCTATGCCACTGTCTCTGAGCATTTCTTGCCTAAGAAAATACTATGAAATTAATGAAGATGACAGAAATCGACAGGTAACTTAAAAGCACATGCACACACACTTAACATGATACCGTGGTATCTGTGCAATTTCTGTTGTTGAGTGCTTTCAGGTTGTTACCAACTTATGGCAACTGTGAGGCGAGCCTATCATGGGGTATTCTTGGCAAGATTTATTCAGAGGGGCTTGCCTTGCTCCGAGGCTGAGGGAGTGTGACTTGTTCAGGGTCACCCAAGGCATTTCCGTGGCTGAGTGGGGATTCTAACCCTGGTCTCCTGGAGTCCTAGTGCAAGACCGGCATACCACACTGGCTCTCACATTTATCCCTGATATGGTTTCACATTTTGTATCATAGTACAAAAGAAAAGTTTTTACCTGAGTAAAAACTAGAAATATGTACACTCTGGAAATAAACTGGATTAAAAAGGTTTTTCCACTGACCTGTCTGCCTCTAGAGAGTACATGAAAACAGGGTCTTGGGCTTCGAGTGCTGGCATTTAGCAGTGATGCTGTAGCCATGTGCCAAGGTCAATGATGATAAATTATGACTAGTGGCAGAAGGAGAATGTGAAGTTGGAATACTTGACTGTTTAAACACTGTTTGTAAATTCTTGCAAGGACAATACAGGTGGGTCAAATCTATTTGCACTTTTATGCCTGCAATAGCTGTTGCTACGTGCCCTTGACAAAGCAGTATGGAGAAGAGGAAAGGGATAGTGATAGGTTTCAGAAAAAATTCAGCATTCTATCTCTTCCCCTCTTGTTTTAGGGCAAACAGGGCTTAGGGAGCATAAAATTTCTTTTCCTTTGCATGTCAAAACTTTCTCCTTTCTCACCTAAAGTTTCACCATTTGTTCTTGTGTCATTTAAATGCATGGTTATAAATACCTCTGATGTCTGGATGACCAAACCATGTGACCCAGGACAGTTCTTATAAAAGACCCGCCTTCTAAGATTTCTCCCTCTTCTTCTCCATTTTTGCTTCTTCTTACTTCTCTCCAACCATGCTTCGCATTTCCATCAATAAGATGGTGAGTTAAGAACAAATCTATTCATTAGCTGGTTAGGATGTAGGTTCCCCAATGTGTACGTAAATATAAAAGCCATTAGTAAACTTTTCTAAGTTTATAACCTGAAACTCCCTATCTTGTTTTGTTTTCTTAGTCCCTTTCCGCATGTGGCGGGGGGGGGATGGTCAAAAACAGAGCTTACCAGCTTTGTTTTCCGGCCGGCCGAGTCCATCGCCATGAGGAGCAGCGTGAGTTCGCTGCTCCGCAGCCCTCCGGCGTCCCAAATGGCGGCTTCCGGTTGGTGGAGGCTCTTCTCACCAACCGGAGAAGCTCGCCAGCCGGAAGCCCGCCCCCAGCAGATCTGAAGGCACACACTTGCGCATGCCTGCAAATCTGCTCCGGAGCCGGGCGACAGAGCAGCACGGGGTTGCGCACTCCATGATTTTTAAAAACCTCTAAAAAGAGGTTTTTAAAAAACACGCCGCGCTACCAGTTCTGGTCGCTCTGGAGTGGACTAAGGTATGGAACTACAGAATGTAGTCTGCCCCAGTCCACTCTACGGTGCAGAAGAACTCCGTTTTACTAGCCTGATGTGGAAATGGCCTGAGTTTCAGTTCAGGGAAGTTCATGGAAATTTGGGCATGCTTTTTCTGCTACTCTTCTAAAAGAAAGCTGATTCGGCAAACTCTTTGAATTAAGCTCACCTACTTTTGGGGTGACAAGGAATGGAAAATATGTTGAAATCCAAGATTTGAATTCAATCCTTCTAGACTGTGCTACCACCACTAGCTAAATTTTATATATAAAATCTCTATGAGATTCCATCTCCCCACACTTTCTCAAAGCCTCAACTCCTGCATTTTCTGGATATAGTGATTAATTGTGGTTGTACTTCTAGTGGGCACAAAACATAGGTGAAAGCAAAAAGACAGCTTGTAGCTTGGTGGTCTATAGCCAAAGTCCAAATGCCAGCACTGCAGTCCTGCAGATATGGTACAGACCTTTCATACTATCGTGCTGTGTGAGGCTGCACAGCTGCCTCTATACCTACTAGAGAAGCTGGTTGTATGTTGGCTCAGCTAGGTATAAATCAGCCACACTGTCATACAATGTTGCTGGCGTTCATTTTGGGATTACGAGAGGAAGCGGCATAAACTTGACCTGTCTATGTTTGATAACTTCCTCACACATAACAAACAATATAAGATTTTTTTTAAAAAAAACCAATTCCCGTTGAGAATGGCAGACATTTGTGCTTTAAATAAGGTATTTATATAATTTTACATGAAAATCAGCTGAAGTCTTGTGGAAGCGAAAATTTAAGGGGGAGTGATATTATCAACTGGAAGCAACAGAGGTCTTTCCTGGCCCCCTTCACAGAAAAGAAAAAGAAGAATGGATTTCTGGGTAAAACTTTTGCAACACGAATGTGTCACCACCTGTTGCAATACGTTATACCACATAGGTTACCTTATCCTGAGCTTGTGTCACTGCATAGCTGCTCTAACCTTAATTTACTAGACATCCAGAAAAACATTAATGTCTCTTTTTACCGGTCTTTACCTTATATGTGAGCTCCTATTATTTTTAGGACCTTTCTGCACTACACTGCTATAGTGCTATTATTCCATTTTCAACATCTTGTGGAATTCTGGGGTTTGTAGTTTACTGAGGCCAGAGAGTTCTCTGGCTGAGAATTCTAAATGCCCCTCTCTAAACTGTAAACTCCAGGATTCCACAGGATGTTGAAAGTGGAATAATAGCACTACAACAGTGTAATGCAGAAAGGCCCCCTGAGTCAAAAGAGAGGAAGGAGTTCCTGTAAAGGAGATTTGAAATAGCCACACAGTAAATCTTAGTTGGGTTCATTCTTGCTTGAAAAAAAAATGAATCATTTCCCCTCCACTAAGAGGGGAAATGATTCATTTTTCCCCTCCACTAAGAAAGATTATTAAAGCATGTGTGCATTTTTTCAATATTTGTTTACATTTACTTTTTTTTTTTTTGCAAAAATTAATTTTCACATTTTTTTGTGCAAATAATCCGGTTCTTGCAGAAACTCCAGCTTTTTTGTACAGAAAAGAATATTTGGGAGGTTTACTTTTTTTTTTACAAAATAAATGGGCTCTTTTTCCACATAAAAATGTTGGTTATGCATAAAAACCAAGGTTTGGGAAACTGTCATGAGCCAGGCTGACCTCACTCCCAATTCAGACTTGGACTCCGAGCCCAGGGTGACTCCTGGGGAGGTGCCTCCTGGCGGGGGGTCTGCTTCAGAGTCTAGGAAGGAGCCTGCCTGTGACTCCCCAGCTGTCCCTGGCACAGAGCCCAGACCAGCACCTGCAGCAGATGTTTGCGCTCCAGAGGCAGAGGCCGGGGTCTCTAATTCCAGCCCAGAGTTTGCAGCAGATCCTCCTCCTACGTTCCTCCAGAGGCAACTGGAGAAGGGGGCGGTCTGGAGGTCTCAGAGACTGCAGGAGAAGTGCTTGATGAAGTGGCTCTGAACTCTTGAGAGGCTCCAGCTGTGAGCGGGGCCAACGGACAGTTGACCGGCCTCAGCTGGGCTGAAAACTGAGTACTTAAGTCAGACGCTGTTGGGGGTGGGCACGGGGCAACAACCATCTACCAACCGCGAATCTGCGTCCCATGTTGTGAGCTCTCTGCCCCAGTCGGACCTTGCTGCTTGAGTCTGCCACTCCTGGGACTTTGTCGCTTGTGTATACTTTCTTTTGGTGATGTAACCACTTTGCTTTGTTTACGACTAAAACCATAAAACTCAGCTCCTGCCTCTGTGTCTGCTTAGCCGCCGGCTGGACATTGACAGAAACAAACACTTTTTTCTTGAGAAAGTCCCAAATTATTAAATGTCTTATGGTCATCCATTAGTTTCTCAATGGGATGTTTCAATGTACTTTTCCTATCAATGTGCTTTTCCTATCAAGAGAGCATTTCTGAGTATTCTTTACATGTCATAATGATGTGGCCATTTTACCCTGGCCAGTGGTAGAGCCAGCTCTGCCCACATCATTTTTAAAGATGTTTTAAAATATACAGACCAATTTCATTTGATGATTTAGCTCAATCCTGCCTCAAGGAGCAGGCATATATATATATATATATATATATTTAACAGTGGTGAAGACCTTGAAATGTACTTTTGCTAGGGCCTCATACAGCATCTTACAACATATCAGCAGAAGGAACAGGGAACTTCATGTGAAATTTCACAGAGGATACTTGGAGATATAATCTTATTTAAAAAACATAGTTGTTTTTAGGCTCTGAAAAGTCTTAGATTCTTTTACTTTGCAGGGGGATAAAAAAGATTATTACTTAAAACATTTTATTAGCAGAAATCCCTTCTCCACACCTGTTTGCCTACTTCTACAAATTAAAAATTGGGCTTCTGTCATGTGCTTATGTTTTTTCCCCTTTCAACGGCTGAAATTGATTTCACAATGATTTAGAATATGAACAAAGTATTACTTTCAGTCATTTTCAGCTGGATGAAAAGTAACCAGATCAAAGCTAATATTCTAACTTCAGGGGCTTTCTCTGGAAGAAGGGGGCTAAAATAATTATTTATGCACTTACAAAACATGGTCACATGTGGCAACAACACTAACATTACTAGGACAAAATACCAAAAAAGAGGATTCCTTCAAAACAATAGATGACACTGCCTGAGCATGGTGCCTGCCCCCAGCTGTTGGATTGCACATTTCACAATCTCATTGGCCATGATGTCTAGGAGGAACAGGAATCCATTGTGCTGGCTATAGTTTATAGGAGGAGGTGTCCAATAAGCTGTCTCAGTGAGAGATCTCTAGTGCCTCACGAAACTACAATTTTCAGGATTCCAGAGGATTCAACCATGAGTTAAAGTGGAATCAGAAGCCTATAACTGTGTAAGGACCAGTGTGTAAAAGAGCCAATGGCCTCAGGTTTTGGACTTAAAATCACAGGGAACAGGGTCCTGGTGAGCTGCTAATCCTATGATCTTACAATAATCTTGTCAGTATGCTAATTGGGATTGCTTATGTTCATTTTCAATCCAATAATTCCCAATAATTTCAACCCCTCATCTCCCTGTTAGATCTCCAGCCTATATTACAAGAGTACCATCCTTCTTAGAGCAAGAGTGGTGAACTTCTTTCAATGTAAGGAGCAAATTCACTTTCAGAGACATTCTGTGGGGTCTCATTTCCTTGAAGGGTGAAACTATTTCCTTGAGGGGTGAAACCAAGGGGAAAAAATGGACCCCAAAACCTCCATATGCTAGCTAACAGCTCAGACTGCCAGTAGCTAAGCACCAGAAGAGGCATTTCAGCCTTTCAAAATAGGAGAAAAACTGGAAAACCTATCATGAGTAAGGTGGCATGGCCATCTGAGGAAAGCCAGAGGGCCAAATTCTGGCCCAGGGTCAGTGCTTCCACCTAAATTACAAATAGAATAGATTCACTGAATTTATGGAACTATGGCAGGATTGACCAACCAATTGATTCAGGGGGACGACAACAACTCTAGTTTGAATCAATAATTGAATGTATGCCTTTAAAATAAGAGTCATCATCATCATCATTATCATTTCAGTTTCACCACCTACTGAAATAATAAAATAATAATAATAATAATAATAATAATAATAATAATAATAATAATAGCAGCAGCAGCAGCAGCAGCAGTTCTCAATAGGCTATGAAAGTGAAATTATGATGATTTTTAAAAAAATCTTGTTTTTAAAGGTTTAAAAATTTGAAAAGCATTAAAAATGTAACGTTGCAAAAATGTTTAAAGACCTTTTAGAAATAACAATGTATTATTGCTACTGTTTATTGTTTTTTGAAAACCTTACTGGTTGCAATGACTCATTAAAAAAAAATATGTGTAAAGCCCCAGGCAAGAGCAGTCTCTGTCATCCTTATGTTCAGCAGCTTTGCTGCAGTGACAGCATACTTTTCCACGCTTTTATTTCTGTTATTCTGAGTGAGATGACCGAGATGAACCCATGAACAGTAATGTGTGGACAATCTTCTTTCATTACCTGGCATCCTCTCAAAGCTCTGACATCTAAGAGACACCGGAAACTATTTTCACATCATATTCACTTAGCAGATGAGATGTAAACTGAGCTCCTTGGCACGTGACCTGGAGGTTACATTGTCTGTTGCAGTATAGAGATTTCTAAGAAGCACTTGCACTGCTGTTGCACAGCTGTTTGGGTCTCCCCCCCCCCCTTTGGCTTTAGCTTTTGAGCATAACTGGAAGATAAGAGTAAGAAATAAAGGTGGCTTTTGTGTCTCAGCAATGTTGTCTTTGGCTAGAAACTTGGTGGTGACACACTGGAATGCATCCACTTATGTTGATAGTTGCAATTTTTTTAGGACATTGTACAAGGGTTGTACCCTGATTATGGTTGTGCCATCGATGTAAACATTAGACAATTTGTGTATTATGCAAGTGAGTGGACTGACCATTGTGCAATGTGAGCTGTGTAATCTGTTGTGTTATGATACAATCCAGTATATGGATGGTGTAGTTCATCTGTGTGGAGTTACATAGATATGCTGGCTTAACTTTAGGTGGTGAAACTCCTCTTTAATCAATATAAATGCTACCTTCCTTGGTGTACAAAACCCTATGCACAGTCATGCACTAAGCACCTGTCAAGTACACAGTGGCTGAAGATCAGCATGCACTCAATTTATCCAACCTGTACCAACAGGTATGGTAGTGTAGCCTGATCGAAAACTGCAGCTGACCTGTGCTCCAAAGGTCAGCTAAACAACAAAGCAATCCACATGTGGCTTCCCCGAACTGGGTGTGCACACTCCTAATTCAAAAAGGAACCACTGACATATTCCTAACTCTTTCTGTTTGACCAGGAAGCTCCTGCTGCCAAAAGGTCAGTTAGAATCCAAAAGCACCTGCTAAGAACTGGAGAACCGATGGGCCTCCAAACCTTGTTGAACTCCAATCCCTATCAGCTTCAACTAGGCTGAACACTCTACATTCTTCAACATCTGGACAGTCACAGTTTCCCAGCCCCTTATGTTTGGGGTGCTGTCAAAAAAACCCAGTATCCTTCAGTGAGTCCTCTTATCGTTATCCCCTTGCCATAATGTTTAGAAGCATTCACTCGATGCAGTGTCACTAATCCATTTTGAATCTCCTCGTCTCTGCTTCATATTTCCTGGCAGCTGGCAGTGAAGCAACATGTTTTTTTTAGGTCTGAAAGTGGATACTCATTTAGTCGGAATGTAAGACTAATTGCTTAAGGTTAATCTCACATAGCAAATTGGCTGCATTAAGCATTTGATGACAAATGGATTAATGTAGACATGATACTATTGCTACTATCATTTCGTGGTTATTTAGTGCCAACAGTCAGGCAGTGTAAGCATTCCATACACATGATTGACCGAGCTGGTAGGAAGTGAATGAGCCATAAAAAAGCATACAAGTATCTTCATTGCATTGTGGGCTTCTCAGTATTGCTGAAGTTGCAGGGTCTTGATACTTCAAGCTAGCATTGACAGAGGTGAAGGGACAAGACAAAAACAGGTGCGGTACGTTGCATTCTTGGGGCGATGGTGAATTGACTCCCATTTTTGTAACGCTTTTCAATGCCCAATGGATTTCCAATGATGATTTTTGGTTGGAACAACTTCAAGCATTGGTGAAATTTAATTCTTAAGCTTTTAAGACATGGAAAGGAAGAAGAAGGGAGGAAGAGAGAGAACTTTCTGGACTCTGTATCAAAGCAGAAGAGGTGGGTTTGTGGAGTGGATGCAGAAGAGGTTGGGAAAGAAAAGAGAAAAGAGAAAAGTCTTTGCATGCACTGTGTGTGTATGTGTGTGGGGGGGGGAGAGGGGGGGAGAGAGAGAGAGAGATGTTTGCTTAACATGAAACCAAGGCTTTCAAGCAGCCCAGGCCACTTGTAGAATGTGAAACTTTTTAGTCCTGCAAAGCATGCCTTCCACCCAGCATGGGACTTTTATGCAAGGAAGGTATTGTAGAATCTTTCTGGTGGCAAAGGTATGTTATTACTTATTTCAATAACTTCTCTACTGCTTATATTCAAGTTATTACCTCATATTGTCAAAATGTTATATTACACTCCTCCAACTCTACTGATTATATTCTAGACTGATTTCTATTGTGTAGTAGTGTAATATTGTATATTTTATAGTATTGTACAATGAACTGTTTTGCAGTCCTTTAGCATGTTGTTTACACAGTGCTAGGCTGTTGATGTTTTCTTCAAACTCATCTCATTTTTTCTTTCTTGGTTTCTTCTCTTCGTCTTTCCACCCCTCCTGTTATGCTTTTCACTCTTCCTCCTCCTCCTCCTTCCTCCTCTTCTTTTTTACTTTTACTCTCCTTTCCTACACCTCTTTAATTATACGGTTCAGTAAGATCTGTGCAAAGAAAAGTAGGCTTGTTAGATACTTGGTCACTAAAACTGAAGATACTACAAACTGTATGTGGGATCCCTGGCCCTGCCCTACCTGCAAAATGTGTGTTCTGCCCATGATCTTTGCAAACCACATATCTTGATTAGGAGTGGCATGGCAGAAAGGCTACAGTGAGTCAGTTGTGCAGACAGATGTTCTGCATATGCGTATGCTCTCAAAATATGTCTGTTTAAGAATTCTCCACCCTTATTTCACTGAATGATCTTTGTAGGTATCCACTAATTGCTGTGCTTGTGATGGATTAATGCCTTCCCATTAAAATGAACCATTCCTTACTAACCTTTAACAAACAAGGCATTTGAAGGGCACATTTTGGTGGGGATAGAAAGAAGGGGGAAATCAGATGAGTGCCAAGTGAACTGAAGAGGTTCTAAAATGATATCACATATTTTGGGTCAGCCTTCCTCAACCTGAGGAAACATGCTGGACTCCCACCATTCCTAGGCAACAATCCTATTATGGGTTTTTCAATCCATGTAGGGAAAAAGTCCAGTTTGGATGAAGGCAAAAAAAGCCCCTTTGAGGGAGCCAAATGTGCTCCTCTAAGGTCAACAGTGACAATTTCCATGCCATTCTCTATAAATCCCATGATCTGTCCCACCATTAATGTTTTAAACAAGTTAGTTAATATAATTTATGCTAATAATATCATTTATGTTCTTAGTGTTTTGGCAGTGCATTAACTTTTTCAATTTCTAATTATCTAATTGATTTTCAAAACTTGGCTTTCAAACTCTACCGATTAGATAGAGAGATAGAGAGGTGGGAAGCCTCTTGCAGCCCAAAGGGCAAATTCAATTTCAGGAAAATTCTTAGAGGAGGCATTCCACAACCCAAGCAAAAAAGATGGAACAAAAAATACCAGCATACTTTAACCAAAAGTTTTTACTGGCAGTAACTGAGCCTTAGGATAGTTGCTTCAACCATTTAGAATGAGGAGAAACCCCATGGGTGGAAAAGTACCAAATAATGATGTCATGGAAAAGGAGAATGGAAACCTGTGAGGGAGAGATTTGGCCTAAGGCCTGAGGTTCTTCAGCCTTTCATCAGGCTGTTTCCCAATGGGACAATACACATTCACATGAGAGCGTTTTCCTTTGCCACACTAAAGGAAACTCCCCAAAAGCACAGTGCTATACCATGGTTTATGATTGCATGCTCCTGGATTCTATCATATAGTCATTTTTTTAAAAATTGCTTTCAGGGTATTTAGGAAGCAACTTTACTTCCTCCACAAAATAATCATATTTTTAAACCTAGACTTTCATGTAGTTAGCATTGTCAACTGTACCTCCAAAACTCTATGTTTTTTTTTTCATTTTGCAATATACCTTTCAATGCCATATTGACCCACAGAAGCAGTTGACTTCAAAGTTCTATCAGGACTACCAAACCGTAATTTAAGAACTGCATTGGTTTTCTTCTCCTGAAATCAAGGATGTGAAAGAAATTTGTACACTGATCAAGGTTAAATTAATCCAGTTTATGGCCTACAAGCAGTGGTGGCCAATAGCTTCCATGTCACTGTGAGGGGAATCCAATCTAGGTTTAATTCCAGGATTCACTAGTGTGCTGACCCCTGATTCCCCAAATAAGTGCAGTACTTTGGATGTATCTTTGAAAGTCTGGGTAAAGCCTAGGCTGGATTCACCACACATCTGACATGCAAGCCACTTTCATTTGACAATGAAAGTACACTTATCTTTCAGTCTCCTGTTATGAACTTGGAGCTACATGTATTAGATCCTTCTTTTCTTTTCTGAGTTACGCACAAGGGCATAACAAAAAATGCTTGTCTGATTAATGTGTACAAAGACATTATAAACACTGGGGAAATGATTAAAATGAGTAAAAATGCATCTTTTTTTACAATGAAGTTCAAAATGCATTCATTAGAAGAAATGTGCACTAAAATATACAGAAATCTCTGTGGGGAAGGGAAAAATAAAAGTTCTAAGTTACAGATCTTGGACAGGATGAAAATACTGCCAGGTTTCTGAGAAACCCAACAAAAACGTAACTGAAACATTTTC
The DNA here is from genome assembly GCA_030412105.1 of Cyclura pinguis. Classification (NCBI taxonomy): domain Eukaryota; kingdom Metazoa; phylum Chordata; class Lepidosauria; order Squamata; family Iguanidae; genus Cyclura; species Cyclura pinguis. The sequence goes on along the minus strand of CM059599.1, from coordinate 249,411,897 downwards.
ACATTCATATGTGAAAGTGCAGATCATTTTTTTAAAGTATCTATAGTATAGTATCTACAATGCACACCAATATTCAGAAATAAGCCTTACTGATCTGAGTGGAATTAACTCCCAGGTAAATGCTTATAGGAATGTAAGCATAACATTCCCATGCACAGACACATGGTTTGTGATGTATTTAAAAATATATATTTGCTTCCTAGAACAGGATCTTACCTTTTCATATATATATTTCCAATTTTGAATTTACTTCTTGATAAAACTTTCCTGCATATGACTTTATCTCCACACACAAAAGAGCAGGAACTTGTAGCTGTGGTAGAACTGCTAATATTGGCCATTTCCGCACCGGGCTAGTAAAACGGTGCAGAGCGACCTCTAACGGAGGTCTTCTGCACCGTAGAGTGGACTGGGGTGGACTACTTTCTGTGGTTCCACACCTCAGTCCACTCTGGAGCAACCGGAACTGGTCACTCAGTGTGTTTTTTAAAAACCTCTTTTTAGAGGTTTTTAAAAATCACGGAGTGCTCAACCCCATGCCGCTCTGTCGCCCGGCTCCAGAGCAGATTTGCATGTGCGCGCAAGTGCGTGCCTGCAGATCTGCCGGGGGTGGGCTTCCGGCCGGCGAGCTTCTCTGGTTGGTGGAGAGCCTCCACCACCCGGAAGCTGCCATTTGGGATGCTGGAGGACTGCGGAGCAGCGAACCCGCGCTGCTCCTCATGGAGAAGGACTCGGCCGGTAAGCTCTGTTTTCAGCCATCCCCCCCCACACACACACGCGGAAAGGGCCATTATTCGTAGGTTTGGAATCCTAGCCAGTTCATTTAAAATAGTGCTGAGGGAAATTGACAGTTATGAGGTCCCATTCTCATCATTGCTTCAGTGTGTTTTTGACAGGGGTTCTGAAAGACCCATTTTGTTGGTGTTCAGCCTGTGACTCGCTTTAATCTATTGCTCATAGGTTTCCGTATTGGCCAGATGATGACTACCCCAGATTTTGGGCTGTGTTTCCCACTGTGTCAAAGCTGGAGCCTCATCTCTGGGGTCAGACTAAGTGTGGAAAAACTGTGGTTAAGATAGGCTGCCATAAACTCCCCCCCCCTTTCTGGAAAATTAGCCTGAATTTGCCCAGTATTGGGGGGGGGGAGGGAGAATCACCAGGATATTTATTACATATAACTACACAGGTCTAGAGAATGAAAAGGAGAGGTACCTTTGTATCTCATTCTGACCCTCTCATTAAGCTCCAATATTCTGACGGCTGACTCTAAAACATACCTGCCATCTTTGTTGAAAGCCAGAGCTTGGAAATGGGAGGAGAAGTCTGCAGCCCAGACTTCTCCTCCCAGCAGCAGTCTTGAGGATTCTGAAAAATCTGTACTAAAAAGTTACTTTTGTGATACCTGTGAAGACTATGGAATGTTGGTGATGGAGAAGAGCACAGAAAGAAGTCACCAGTTCTGCTGCCCACTGAAGCAAACTGTTGTCCAACCAAGCAGGACAGGCAACTTATTCTGAAAATGAAAAGTTTCATGGTAATCATGAGGAGGAAGCATTCCTTCACGCTCCCCCTCCCTGCTGCAAAAGAACATAGATTCTTTTCAATTAATTTTCCTGAATTGAAATCAACATTAATTTTCCATTTAAGCTTAAATCAACAACACATCCGGATCTGCTCCAACCATTTGAAACAATTTAAGTTGGCTTTCAAAAAATGCCAAGATGATGCAATGTTTCTTCTCAACTACTGTTCAGTAGCCACAGAAGAGCCTATGTGTTTATAGCATTTCTGCAACAAACATTTTAATTTGGGCCTCTTATTTACATCCTAATCCTATGGACTATTCTACATGTCCTGGTTGGGATGGTCTAGATGGAGATCCTGTGTTGAGCAGGGAGTTGGACCTGATGACACATAGGGCCCTTTTCAGCTCTATGAGTCTATGATTCTATAGGCAAGTAGGGTGAGGTGCAAGGACTGTCAAAAAACGCAGTGCCACAAAGTGGGGAGGGAGAGGAACTGAGAAAAAATGATGCCTCCTTAACGTGCCTCCAAATACCACTAGAAAACTTGAAGCACAAAAAGTGGTTGCTTAGTTCAAACTCTTAAGAGCATGTGAGCCTTCTGATCTTTTCTCTGACAAAGCACGGATTTCCTGGAGACATCTTTTATTTCTCCTATTGTCTGCATAAGCAGAGCCTTCAAAAGTTACCTGAAAAAGTTCCTTTTCAATCACATGTCTAACATTTGATATTGTTGTTTTTTCCCATTTTGGATATTTGGACTGGTTTTAGATACCATCTGAAAAACATCTTGTACTAATTTTCTCTTAAATTTATGGTTTTTGTAAATTTCTGATTAAGTACCCAAGATTTCTCCTATTGATCAAGGTGTACTGGATGGTCTATATTTTGGGCCCACCTAATCATGTTGTCTTTGAGTAAGTCTTGCTCTAATTCATATTTCAACAATAGTTTATAAAGCTTCTTCACTATGTTCTTTTATTACTATTTTATTATATTATTATTTATAGAAACATAAAAAAAAGAAAAAAAGAAAAAAATAGTTACCTGAAGTTGCAGGGTTGAAATCTGTTGTCCAAAAATAACTTTTTTCAAGCTCTGGCACAAGCTTTTACCCAAATTTTATTTTTTTCTTGTTCTAACGTTTCTTCAGCTCCGTGCTGTAAGGTTGAAAGGCATCTATTCTGGTCTATGTTTTTAACGTTAACCTTTCCCAGACAGAACAGAGCACAACACATGCATGTGCACACACACACACACACACACAAATTCTCTTTAAACTGGGAAATATAGCGGGGGGGAAAACTTAGTCCATAGATGTAAATGGGCACACACCTGCCAGATGTCCAAGATTGAACCAGATTATTCAGGTTGTCTTGTCCAATGTCAAGTTTAGTTTTCTTTCCCTCCAGAGGACAGAAGACAAAGAAATAAAACAATACAGCAAAACAGAAAAGTATGTTATGCAAGACTGTGGTTTTCAGGCCTGTCAGACAGAAAGGAAGACCATATTTATGGATCTATTATTCAACAGGAGTATGAAGAGAATGGATTTGAATCCAAGCAATTTAGGTCCAAAAGTACTATCACTTTCTTCCTCATGCCTGCCTGTTTTTTAAGGGCTTCTTGAACAAAAATCTTAAAATATTTTAAAGATAAGAATAATCCTATGAAATCCCAATCCAAACAAGATGATAGTACTTTACCAGTTACATATTTTCTTTCTCAGTCTTTCTCTGTCTTCTTGGAAACCTTTTGTCTATTGAAAATGATTTTCTGAAAATTTGAAAATTATATAATCCCAAAATTAATTAGCACAAAACTGAATGAAAGTGGAAAGAAAAAAAATGCACACAACCTGTTCTTTTGAGGTATATTGAAAAGAAGTAAAGACTGTGAATATTTTGTATGGTGATGAGGAAGACTCTTTTGCTGTCATTAGCTTTATACATTTTTCCCCGGTGTCATTACGGAGTTTATATATTTTCTCCTACATAACTATTTTGCTGACTGTTAGTACTGATTTCATAAGAGCAACAATGATTGCAACGGCTCCACTGCTGCTAAAAAGATGTATTTAACAGCTTTCTTAGCAAGTTCATGCAATAATTTCACAGAGGAAAGTCAGCCTAATAGAGTTCCCTGGCTACATTTTCAAAACACATTCCTTCTGTGGCAGTTTGAAACATATGTTTCTGATAAATTCTTGCTTCAGAAGCAAAGATTGACAGTAAAACCAAAAGCTTTGATACTTATATAAATTGCTAAGTGGTTGCACTGGAAAGTACATTTCAATTAATATGTCACATTGCATCTAGACTGGCTTAAGTTTTCTGCTTCCTCGCTGTTTAACAGCTGTATTCAGGTATACCCTAGATCCATGATGTACAATGCAATTAGCTCCTTGGACCCTACTCTAAATGCCAAATTTAAAATCAGGTTAACTAGGATTGCCAGGTTGCACCCCCTTCACACACACACCACAACTCATACCTTTACATTTTCTGCTGAAAGGGAGACCAAAGACCTTTCTGCACTACACTGTTACAGTGTTGTTATTCCACTCCCAACATTCTGTAGAGTTCTGGGGTTGGTAGTTTACTGAGGCCAAAGAGCTCTCTGGCTGAGAATTCTAAACACCCCTCCCTAAACTGCAAACCCCAGGATTCCACAGGATGTTGAAAGTGGAATAATAGCACTATAACAGTGTAGTGTAGAAGGGCCCCAAATGGCTGTGGCTTCTTCCCATTCATTTTTCCCCAGTTCTTTTCTCAGCTCTACCATCACATCAACTAGGCTTGCTGTGCGGCACATCTAGGCCCTTTCCGTATGTGTGTGTGGGGGAAATACCCGAAAACAGAGCTTACCGGCTGTGTTTTCCGGCTGGCCGAGTCTGTCACCACGAGGAGCAGCGCGAGCTCATTGCTCCGCACTCCTCCGGCGTCCTAAATGGCGGCTTCCGGTTGGTGGAGGCTCTCCACCAACCGGAGAAGCTTGCCAGCTGGAAGCCCGCCCCTGGCAGATCTGCAGGCACGCACTTGCGCGCACTTGCAAATCTGCTCCGGAGCCGGGTGACGGAGCGGCATGGGGTTGCGCGCTACGTGGTTTTTAAAAACCTCTAAAAAGAGGTTTTTAAAAAACATGCCGCGCGACCAGTTCCGGTCGCTCCGGAGTAGACTCAGGTATGGAACTACAAAAAATAGTCCACCCCAGTCCACTCTATGGTGCAGAAGACCTCCGTTGGAGGTCGCTCTGCACTGTTTAAATAGCCCAGTGCGGAAAAGGCCCTAGAGTCATGTTCATCACAGAAGGTCAGAGCATTTTAAAGTGTGAGGAGATTTTGCATCATGTTCTGGCAACTCTGTGTTAACTACCACAGGCACAACATTCTTTTGTTTGTTTGTTTATACAGTACAGTATTCTTCGCATTATCTACAAGACACATACTTGCCCCAAGGAGTTTCCAGTCTAAACCTTGACTGAGGAGAAACAAAAAGAGGAAGGGAAAAAGGCAAGATGGCTAAACAGAGAGGTGCTGTGTGCTTGTTTCAACTTACATGTATTCAGGTTTGGTTACAGTCTAAGTTACAGTATGGTACAGGAAGAAGGAGGTTATGCCAAAGTCTGCACAGTAAAGATGGAGGAAAGATTACAAGGCAGTAGGAGGCGTGGTACTCTTCAATTCCAAGGGTAACCAGGGAAGCCACTTTAACCGTTACTGCAGGATGCTAGAACATCTCCTTTTACTCAGAGGCTCTGGGAACCATACATTCCATTAATGTAATCCATCTCTACAGTTCTGCCCAATGATAGACAGAAGATGAGAAGCCTAATCCAAGCTCAAAATGCATGAGGTTTTGGTTTGTTGTTTGTTTAAGGTGACTCACAGACACAAGCAGGCCTTGTGAACCTGGCCCCCACTCAACACACACCTTGGCCCTTTCCGCACCTTATCTGTTCGCGGAGGTGGGGGGCAGCGCTCGCGCAAGCAACCTCTTGCGCGAGGCACTCACTTCCCTGCTCCTTCGTCACCGCAGCTGGCTTGCCAGTCGCACGAACGCCCTGCCCCCGCCCCGCCCCGCCCCTTCCTCAGTGCAGCCTGGGAGCTGTAGGTTGCGCTGGGGCAGGAAGCACGACCGGCCCGGCTCCAGAGGCTCCGCAGGGCAGGTAAGTGTGCACGGGGCCTCGGAGCAATGTGCAACCGCGCAGAATTTTTGGCTTTAAGCCGAAAATAAAAAAATGCGTGCACGATCCGCGTTAGGGTCTTGAGCGTGGCATAAATGTGAGTGTGTCGTGTGGATTGCTCCTTACATTTACGCGATGTTCAAGGGGCCCTTTCGCTTAGAGAACGCCATGCAAAAAGGGCCTTTGACACATATCTGCCTAGGCTTACACATAAAGCACTGCACTCTAAAATGGTATGATCAACCAGTCATCACATGAAACTTCTTCATTATGGATGTCTATTGTCATGCTGACTTCACTGATGCTTCTAAAATTATTCTGGGTGTTAAATATGGTGCATGATATCGGTGATGAGTCAAAAGGAGTGCTGGTGAATTCTACAGCCCATCTTTGAAAATCCCCCATAGCTGAAATAGCCTCTTTGCTGTCAGAATGAAGCGAGAAAAGATTTCCACTCAGCCTGCCTCCTCATCCTGTCTTGCTAAGAACATATGAACACAGAAAGGTATCTGTATCTCTGTCGCTTATATGAGGAACCACGATCCTGACTGAGAACTGTATCCACATTTCAATGGTATTAACACTTGACTCTTAGCTTAATTCTTTCTTCTTCAAGGTCTTTTAAGCTGAAACAGCTAGAGCCTCATCCATGGAGAAGACATTGAAGTTGGGAAATTACTTTTGGGAAGAAAATGCCCAGAATCCATTCTAGCATTCAGTTTCAGCCTGAGATATTAATGTGAAAAAAGAAGCAAGATGCATAGGGACTGTAATGTTTCGTATGAGCCTGCTGAAGTTAAGGGTCATGGTAACTGAAGAAAGACATCTTTTAAATTAATTTTATTGTGATTACATCGTATAAAACAACATTTCTCATTGTACATTTTACCGAACTATTACCGCTATCTTGCACTCCTCTCTGGATTTCAACAGTGTTATTTCATTGACATATCAACATTATGCATCGCATTGCATTTGTTAACATACAAGATAGATCCTGCTCTTCGACCCTACTTTACATGTTCCATGATATTCCACTGATTTTTACTTCTAACTACTCATGCTACCATGAATTAAGAATTATTACCTGTCAACACCCTACCCATTTCCAGAACAATTTGCCATTCTTTGTTAATGTCATCATCTGATTTTCCTTTTAATTTCCGAGAGACTATATCTGCATTCCGATTTTCAATAAAAGTTGCCCACCATTGCTCTATTGTAGGTATCTGCTCAGTTTTCCATAGCCTTGCATATTCAATATGGGCTGCCGTAATCATATACAGCATTATTCGCCAATATTTCTTTGCAACAGTTCCATCTAACACATGTGTCATATTTAATAAGTACAGTTCAGGTTTCTTATCAATTTGAACCCTCAATATTTTACATATCATATTATGTATATCATTCCAATATTTTTTAGCCTTAGGACATGACCACCACGTATGAAATAGTGTTCCAACACTCTCCTGACACTTCCAACACTGACCTGTTCCCGTATTATATATCTTCTTTAATTTTTCTGGTGTCATGTACCATCTATGAAAAAGCTTATAATAGTTCTCTTTTAAGTTCTGAGCTGCAGTAAATTTTTATGTCCTTTGCCAGCTCTGTTCCCAGTGCTCTAATTGAATTGGATGTCCGAGATTTTGAGCCCACAATATCATTGCTGATTTGCATGTCTCATCTTCTCTTTCTTGATTTAAAATCTCCTGGTATACATGTGATAGTAAATGAGGCGGGTTTTCCTACAGTAACTTCAACATTCTTCCTTGCTCTTTTTGTTCTATTCCATAAGTTTTCACTTCCATCTGGAATCTCTCAGTTAACTGTCTGTAAGGGAACCAGTTTAACTTTATTCCTTCTGATTCCAATTTTTCTCTTGATTTCATCTTAAAAAGATTCAGATTTGTCATTTCTAATATGTCATCATAACACAGCCACTTTATCTGAATCAGACCATCCTCCAAAGAAGGCTTCTTGAGGGGAGACCCATGTAGGTAGTTGCCTAATATTCTTATTCTTGTAGTCAGTCCATATTTTAAGTAGTGATTTTCTTACAAAATGATGAACAAAGTCTTTGTCAACCGCAGCTTTCTCATAGAACATATAGGCATGCCAACTCATCCTTAAATCAGCTCCCTCTAATGTCAGCATTCTCGTATTTTGAAGATTCATCCAGTCTTTTATCCATGTAAATGCCGCTGCCTTGAAATATATCTGTAAATCTGGTAGACCCAACCCTCCTCTTCTTATTGAGTCTGTCATGATATTCCATGTTATTCTTGGTTTTTTCCCTTGCCATATAAATGTAGTTAAATCTCTCTTCCATTGTATAAAAGGCTTAGTATTTGTAATAATAGGAAGATTTTGGAAAAGGTAATTCATCTTTGGAAGTATGTTCATTTTTGTGACTGCCACTCTTCCCATCAAAGATAGTCGCATTCTAGTCCATTTCTCCAAATCCTTGATTATCTCTTTCCATTTTTGTTCATAATTATTCTGAAATAGTTCATTATTTCTTTTTTGTAATCCAGACACCCAGATATTTTGCTTTTTGACCTTTTATTAAAACCTGTTAAACGCTCAAGTTCCTTCTCTTTTTTCTCCCTCATGTTTTTTGTTATAAGCACTGTTTTTTCCTTGTTTATCTTGAATCCAGAAAATTCTCCATATTCTTGAACAATATCCATCAATCTTTGAATACTGCTAAGAGGATCATCCAGAAACAAAACCAAATCATTTGCAAATGCTTTAAGTTTGTAGTGATATTTCTTTATCTGAAATCCTCTTATTGCTTTATCTTCCCTTATGGCATTATTAAATATTTCCAATGTCATAATAAATAACAGCGGAGATAGGGGACAACCTTGTCTTGTTCCCCTATGCAATTCAATCTGTTTTGTTCTCTCTCCATTAATAATCAGTCGTGCCTGTTGTTGACTGTATATTGCTTCAATTCAAGAGATAAATTTGTCTCCGGCTTGCGCCTGTTTAATGACCATCTTCAAGAATGACCAATTAATCATATCAAAGGCCTTTTCTGCATCCACAAATATCACTGCCAATTTTCTTTCATTATGTTTCTCATAATACTCAATTATATTTAGCACTGTCCTAATATTGTCTCGCATCATTCTCTTTGGTAAGAAGCCATTCTGGTCCTCATGTATATTTTCTTGAAGAACCTTTTTAAGTCTTTCAGCCAGAATTGCAGCAAAAATTTTATAGTCTGTGTTTAGTACTGAAATTGGTCTATAATTCTTGACATCTGTTAAGTCTCTTCCTTCTTTTGGTATTAGAGCCACATTAGCTTCCTTCCAGGTGTCGGGTATTCCCTCCTTTCTTATCTCATTCATTGTATTCTGCAAAGGTATCGAAACTTCATGTTCCATTATTTTGTAATATTTTGCAGTAAAGCCGTCTGGTCCAGGAGATTTGTCATTCTTCAAATTCCTGTTAGCTTCAACTGTCTCCATCATCGATATGGGTTTGTTCAGAATCAATTTCTGCTCCTCTGTGAATCTCATTTTGTTCATTTTTTCCAAATATTCTTCCATTTCTTTTTGTTTTTTCGTTGAGGAGATCAAACTCATTAACTTCATGTAATATTTATAAAAAGCCTGTTTTATCTCCTCCTGTTTTGTAGTTTTCTTTCCCATTGCTGACTCTAATCTCCGTAATAATATTTCTAACCCTTCTTTTATGAAGTAAACTGGGTAAAAGTTTAGAAGGTTTATTTGCCTGTTCAAAGAAAGTATATCTCACTCTTCGCATCTGTTGTTCTATTTCCTGCAAATTTAGTTGATTTAATTCAGCTTGACAAACTTTCATCTGTTGTCATGTCTTGTTGTCCATCAGTTTTTCCCTCATCTGTTTCTCTAGTCCTTTATCTTCCCCAGAATCGAATCTTCAATCTGTTTGCTCTCTTTCCTGATTTCCGCGGACCATCTGATAAAGTTTCCTCGCATCACAGCTTTACTTGCATCCCAAATTATTTTCATTGGTAATTCCGATGTCATGTTCTCCTTAAAATAATTATTTAATTCTATTTTTGCTTGTTTAATGTACTTCTCCTTCTTGAATATCTCTTCATTCAATCTCCATGTCCTCTCTCTGTCTATAATCTTAAGTTTCATTTGCAACGGATTATGATCCGAACATAAATTTGGAAGAATGTCTATATCCACTGTTTTCAACATCAAATCCTTAGATGTCAAAATCATATCAATCCTAGACATTGATTTATGTCTGTCTGAGAAAAAAGTATATCCATCTAATTGTCCATTTTTATATCTCCATGTATCATAAAGATCTAAATCATCCATCATTTGGAAAAAACTCTTAGGCAGTTTACCGTTGTTTCGGGGGACTAACTTCTGTACTGTTCTGTCCACTTTTGGATTAATAACTCCATTAAAGTCCCCCAGAATGATAATTTTTGTGTTTCCTGTTTCTTGTACATATTTCTATATCTCATTTGGGGAAGAATTCTCCTTTAGCTCCATTAGGTGCATATACTCCAACTATTAATATCTTGTCCTGTTACATATTTACTTCTATCGCCAAATATCGCCCGTTATTATCCTGAAATTTTTGTTGTGCACCATATCTTGAATTGATGTATATCGATACCCCCTTTTTCTTCTGATCAATCGTAGCTGCAAAGTAGCTACCCAGTTTCGGATTTCTGACATATTTCAAATCTTGAGTCTTTATTCGAACCTCTTGTAAACAAATTATATCCAATTTTTGTTTTTCCAAATGATGAAATATCTGTCTTCTTTTATATTCAGAGTTATATCCTTTAATGTTCCAAGAGTATATTTTTAGCCCCATTTTATCAGTTTTATATTAAAATTATTTATCCTAATTTTCCAATAAATCCTGTATATTTTCTGCCACCAACTCTCCTTCCTCTCCCAATTCTTGTTCTTGTACCGTTTCTTCTTCCACCTCTTCTTCTTGTATCTGTTCTTTTTCCTCTTTTCCTTTTTCTTCTTCCAACGATTCCTGTTCTTCATCTTTCTCTCCAGCTGTAGGTCTTTGTAAATCTCTCTTCAACCTTTCCATCATTTCTTTGGCTTTAAAAACTAAGTTAATCCTATATCTCTGCTGTTTATACATAAAAGAAATGCCTTCAGTCTTCTCCCATCTGTAATTGATCTGTAGCTTCATCAAAAGATTGGCCAGAGGTTTATAATCTTGTCTCTTCTTGAGTATTTGATATGGTATGTCTTTAAAAATTCTTACATCTTTATCTTCAATCTTAAATGTTCCTTCATAGCTCCTCTGTAATATTTTGTCTCTGATAACTATCCGAATGAAGGTTATTATAATATCTCTTGGTAATTTTCTTTCTCTTGCTATTCTAGAGGATACTCTGAATATTCTGTCAATACAAGCTTCCATCTTATCTTCATCAATGTCTAGATATTCTGCCAAAGCCAGAACCATTTTTTCATATAAATTTTCACCGCTAGAAAGACATCTTTGTCATGGCATTCAGTACATGCAACTCTTCAAATGTTAATTCTAAAAGAGAAATACTTAACCATTCTTGTTCCAGGGGTCCCAAAGGTACCCTTATAATTATAATTTTAAAGTAAATTTCTATTACACAAAAGTAAAATAATTAGCACTCTCTCTTTCTCTCTCTCTCTGTGCCTCAAGTTGCCTGTTGGTTTATGGCAACCCCCAGACTTTCACAGGGTTTTCTTAGGCAAGCAATACTCAGAGGCAGTTTTGCCACTTTCTTCCTCTGAAATGCAACCTACAGTACTTGATAAGTGCTAAGCAGGGCTGACCCTGCTTAGCTTCCAAGATCCAATCTGGTGCCTTTAGGTACTAGTTATCTTTTGAAACATCAGAATACTAAAAGCTGGTCCCTAAATAGTATGCTAGATACCCTTGTAATGATAAAACTACCCTCAAGCCCCAATTACCTTAGAAAAGGAGTGAGTTTAACTCTTGTTCTGCTTTATTTATTGCAAAAAGGAATTAATTACCTGTCATTATTGTAACTAGCTGTTCCTAAGCTATGAGCTTCTGTCATGCTCTCTCTACTCTTCCTGTAGAAGCTCTCCTGGTTCTTGGTTTCATGCCATTTTGGTGCTAGATGAAGGCGGGGCAGGTGAGGTATTTATAGCAGTGATTCTTAAACTGTGGGGCAGGACCCTAATGGGGGTGTGATAGTTGCTCAAAGGGGGCATAGAGAAGTCAACCTGCAAGTACAGCAAATATGAAAAAGAAGGGCAACCGTGTGTGTGCATTTGTGTGCTGTGGAGGATTAACTGGCCCCTCCCTAAACTGCAAACCCCAGGATTCCATAGGATATCAAAAGTAGAATAATAGCGCTATAACAGTCTAGTGCAGAAATGGCCTTAGACAGCAAAAATTGGCTTCCTTTTTTTAATGCTTTTCCCACTCAGCTTCTAGGAATGTTTTGTTATTGGGGCAGCAAGCACATGCCTTTTAGTGACCACAAGGTACTTTCATTCATGAGAGGTAAGCGAAGTGAAGAGAGGAAGCAGAGAGCACAGAGCTCAGCGTTAAGATGGAGGGCTCATGAGGCACAAAGGGCATATGAAAGAAAGACGAAGAGAGAGGCACAAGGTAGGACATGAGGGGTTATGGTGTGGAACAGGGGATCACAGTGGTAAAAAGTTTAAGAACCACTGGTTTACAGTATATTTCATAGCCAGTTTTGAGCATTTTACAGATTTGGTGCTTTGTACTTATTTTTGCTGTGATCCCATTTTGTTTGATGTTGCTGTATACAATGTTGCACACTCTCCAATTGCTCAAATTTGGCACTGAGGCCCTTTTCACATGTGGGGGGGGAAGCGGGCGAAAACACGCTAAAACGGAGCTTACCCGCAGCCGGGTAAGTCCGTCGCCAGGCGGAGCAGCGCGAGCTCGCTGCTCCACACTCCTCCGGCGTCCCAGATGGCAGCTTCTGGTTGGTGGAGGCTCTCCACCAACCGGAGAAGCTCGCCAGCCAGAAGCCCACCCCCAGCAGATCTGCAGGCACGCACTTGCGCGTGCCTGCAAATCCACTTTAGAGCCGGGCGACGGAGCGGCACGGGGCTGTGCGCGCCGTGCTTTTTAAAAACCTTGAAAAAGAGGTTTTAAAAAAACATGCAGCCCGGCTAGTTCCGGCCGCTCCTGAGTGGATTCTAGTGTGGAACTATGAAAAGTAGTCCACGCCAGTCCACTCTACGGTGTAGAAGACCTCAGTGAGAGGTCGCTCTACACCGTTTCAGAAGCCTGGTATGGAAATGGCCTGAGAGTCCCAATTAACCCTCTGTTGTCTCACTTTTTCAGCTGGTTTCAAAATTCCCAGTTTTAATCTCCTCTTGCCACTATCCCTTGTTGTCCTCAGCTTACATCAATTACTGCAAAAGGAGCTCTAAGTGCAGAACAGTTTGCACTCATTTAAGGGGGGGTGGGGGAGAGGAGAGGAGAGGAGGGGAGGGGATGAAGTCTTGTCCTTCCCAGTAGGCTCAGACAAAAACAAACTGCTACAGCCCTCCCAGCTCTTCTTCATTAATAACTTCTACCATTTCAGTCTCACTCTGATGCTGCTTGGCCACACACATCCTGGTTTTCATCTGTGAAATGTTGGAGGATGTAGTTTCGAACCCTTCTCCCTCCACTCTGAGCTTACTTTAGGTCCAGGGGATGCCTGTTTTCAACACAGGAAGTGATCTGAGAATGTCTCAGGCTTTGCGAAAACTCCTTCTCTGTAGGCCTAAAAATGCCTGGGGGCACTGGCTGGCAAAATTGCTCTACAGAAGAAAAGAGTGGGCTTTTCTGTTTTAAAAAAAAATAGAGGGGAGTTATAACACATTGGATTCTCTAAGGTGCAAGCACAGCCTGTGATCTGTACTTTTGTCACGAAATGCAGACTTCATGATTTAAACTTCAGGCATTTTTCCTTCCCTTACTCTGTCCTTTCCCCTTTGTTTAACATTTGGTCTCATTATGACTTCTGGAGAACTCAAAAGCTTGCAAAACATTTTGTGACCTTTCAGTCGGTCTAATTACCCTGCTGTGGATGTTGACCTTTTTCTTTGGCCAACACAAGCCACCATTGGGTGTTTCTAACTGCCTAGAGAGGTTGACCTGGCACCTAATTTATTGCTGTTTTGGTACCAGTTAATGAACTTTTTATTTCCCTGAGTGCTTTAGATGCAATTCTAATCCACCAGAGCATTTTGCTTTTATAATTTAATGGCTTTTACAGTGTGAGCCCAGGAACCCTAGGGTGTGATCCAGAAAACGAGAGGCCCTTTCACACTACATAATTATAGCACTATGATTTCACTTTAACTGCTATGGCTCCATACTATAGAATCCTGGGACTGGAAGTTTTGGGAGGGGCATTTAGGATTCTCAGTCAGGGAACTCTTCTGCTACCTCTAAACCAAACTGCAAACCCCAGGATTCCACATGATGCAGCCATTACAGTTAAAGTGGAATCATAGTGCTACAACTGTGTAGAGGGAAAAAGCTCCAAGACATTAGGATACAACTGAGCTGTGACTTCACAGACATCTCTGCCCCCAGTCCCCACCTTGCCCTTATGGAAAGATGCACAGTATCGGCTCTTTGACACTGGAGTTCTTGACATCACAAAAGGTAAAATTGTACTGATCAGTGGCATCAGTGAGATGGAAGTAGGATATGCAGCATTGAGACCAGACCTGAAGGTGATCGAAATAATTTTTCTCACATTGAGAGCAATGGGGAGGAAATTGGGTTTTTGAACAAAAACTGGAGGGAAAGGAAAGCCACCTGCCACTCTTCCCTCCTTTTTGCATGAGTCTAGCTGGGTACTGGAAGCACTGGAGTACTCTAACATTAGACTACCGGGACTTCACAGTAGGATTGTGCTAGTGGTTTATTCTAGTTTTCGTGTTCACTTTGGATTACTGCTACAGGGACATCACTGACGGTTGAGATGAAATTATGAGAGGGAGGGAGAGGGAGGGAGGGAGGGGGGAGAGAGAGAGAGAGAGATGGATAATTTTTTAATAAGTCATTATAGTAAATAGACCAGTGTTTATTAAAAATAATAATAATGTTAGGAAAAGATAGAACCAAAACAGTTTCCTGCAGGTTAAAAAGAGAAAACCAGTCAGCACAGCTAGTTTTTCACTCTGTCGCTGAGCTGACCTTAAAAAAAGAAAAAGAAAAAGAGGAAAAAAACGACTATCCCACATCCCAAAGGGGCTTATATTCTTTGGAGAGCATGCTGCGCATTCCTTGATATCGATTTTGTTACTTTTGGGAAGAGCCAGCAATTGCAGAGAAGGCAAAGAATGGATGTCCTTGAGCCTGAGGACAGCAAAGACATGTGTCACCTTACGCTATTGTCACTGGCACGCACATGTGACCCAGCACAGACCTTGACAGGAGGAATCTGTGGTTAATATGTTGCTGTTGTTGTTTCCACCAGCCTATCTTTCCCAGCAGGTGTCAGTAATGCTAACACTCAGGAGACTCCAGATAAAGAAAATTGGATAAGTGGTAAATGAAGGTGGCACAAAGGTCACACAGGAGTTGTGAGAATTAGCTTGCTTGTTGCTTATCCTGTACATGCACTCCTTATTTTCCTACAGTACATCAAGGGAGTAACAGGCATGCTTAATGATTTCTAAGTCTGCTGTAGCAACTCTTCTGGACCCTGATGGATCTTTCTGTCTCTCTCTCTCTTCCTTACACTCACCCTGCAGTGCTAAATTAGATTAACTAAACCACACTGCTGCCTTTCTTACTTCTGAGTCAAAACACAATCAGTATTCCTTTTGTATTTTGTCAATTGGACTTCAACCAAGTAATATGTACTAAGGACATAGATATACACAAGATAGATGGACAGACAGACAGACAGATTGCCCTATTTAGGTGTTTATTCAACACATGAGTAGAGGGAACACAGTAGTCCAATCTCTCTTTGTCATCACTACTGTGTCATC
The DNA here is from genome assembly GCA_030412105.1 of Cyclura pinguis. NCBI lineage: Eukaryota > Metazoa > Chordata > Lepidosauria > Squamata > Iguanidae > Cyclura > Cyclura pinguis. The sequence continues at coordinate 249,396,203 of CM059599.1, read as the reverse complement.
ACTGCTGTGTGTGGAGACTGATGACACTGAAGAAGAAATACTTTGATATCTGTGGGGCTCTCCATGTGAATTAAAACTCTGGAAAACCATGATTTCAAGACAAATAGAGATCCTGTTTTTTTAATAGGTGGAAGATGTCAACAAAACTAGAGAAAATAGGGACAGCGCCTTCTTCTTGAGAAACAGAGTATTCACTACAGTAAATACACTGAGTGACTGCCTGAATAGGAATATAGAAAGCCTGTTCGTGTGATGGGAGATCTCAGGGAGCAGTTCCTTAACTCCATCTCTCCTCCGCTGTTTTCCTCACCCTTTTCCATCATTGGAAGGAAACATTTGCAGTGAGGAACTTTCTTGAGGTTCCCGCCATATTTTTTGTTTTTGTTGTGTGCCTTCAAGTCATTTCTGACTTATGGCAACCCTAAGCTGAACCTATCACTGAGTTTTCTGGGGCTGACTATGTGCGATGCACCCAAGGTCATCCAGTGGGTTTCCATGGCCAAGCAGGGAACTGAACCCTGGTCTCCAGGGTTGTAGTCCAATGCTCAAACCACTACATCATGCTGGTGTAGGCCATTTCTGCACTAGACTGTTAAAGGCTATTATTCCACTTTTGACATCCTATGGAATTCTGGGATTTGCAGTTTAGGGAGGAGCCTCAAAGGCCCCTCCCTAAACTGCAAACCCCAGGATTCCATAGGATGTTGAAAGTGGAATAATAGCACTATAACAGTCTAGTGTGGAAATGGCCGTAGAATCAGGCTTCTAACTTGCAATGGTAATGCCCTCATATAGAACAGTTTCCATGCTGCATTTGTCTCCAACTTGTGGAAGATAGTGAGAATACTGACAGAAGGTGGTGTGCTTTGTCATTGCCCCCTCCCTCATTACATGAATTATTTGAATGCCTTAGGATGCCTACACCTATACAGTACCTATAAAATATCCCAATACTTAAATTATTGTTGTTGTTCATGACACAGTTGAAGATGTAATGAGAGCATTATACCAGAGGTTGTCACTATTTCTTTCTTCAGTTTTTTTTTGAGGGCTCTAATATCTTTATATATTAAACATTTAAGTGATAAGGAGAAACACACACAGGAGAAAAAACTTACAGGAGAAAGTGATAAGGGTAACCAGTCCCTTAACTCCCACCATGTTCTTACTCAGTAGGTAAGAAACATTTTACCAATACTACTTTCCAATGGCCCACAGTACTCAAACAACACTCTTCATGAAGAAAGGTTATTAGGTCCTCTCCTGGGAAATCTTACTAAAGAACAAAGTATCCTTGGCCACTGTATCAATGGACTAAGGCAAAAAGCTGACCCATGATCTCAGAGCCCAGCCAAAAGGCACACAATGCAGCCACCTAACTCAAATTAAGTAGTTCCTGGCTTGGTCAGTGTTTAGGTGGAAAACCATTTGGGAAAACCATGTGACCTTCCTCAAGTTCCATGCTACAAGAGAGATGCCCAAATGGCCACTGTCAGTTGTCCTATGTTGGTACTTCTTTGTTCCTTCCAAGGGATGAAAAAGAGTCATCTTGGAAGGACAGGCATAGTAGCAGGTATAGAAAGCCATGGGATGCAATGGTAGATGCCCACCTAGTATCCCTTCCATCAGCAAATGTGTGTCTCTGATTTGTGGTCCAGCCCTCAAAAGCCAGAGGACATCATTTCAGGCTGGACAAGATCCATATAAGCCTTTTCAGTCATCACTGGAGCCTGCCATTTATGTATCCCCACTTAAGTGACTCTTTGGGATGAGGGAAGACTGGGTGGATATGTCTCTAATGTAGGTGGAAAACCAACTCAGATTGGCTCCAGCTACCTCTGTTCTGCTGCTGCAGTTTAAGTAGAGGTGCACAAAAAGTTAAGAGGCAACATAGATTAATGAACAAGTGCTCCAAGTATTTTTGCTTGGGACTGAAATAACTGATGCAAGAATATGCCAGAGGGGATAGGGATGGGTATTGTGGGAATCTAATCAGGAATATAGTCTTGTACTGGGTAAATCCAAAGCTCACATAACATATTCCAGTTGATTTTGGAAGAATTATGCCCTCAGTAGTGCTGAAGTCGTTAGTATGGAAAGGGCATCCCTTATGAGCAGAAGGCAATTTAAACCCAAGAATATTGTACGGGCCAGCAAGTAAAGTTGAAAGAAAGTTAATTAAGAGCTAGTCTGAACTCTGATGCCTTCATCCTACCCCTGCAAATGCAGCCCAGGTCAAAAAGAAGATGAGTACTTATGTCAGCAGCAGAATAGGTGGCAAGTTTATCACAGGAGACAGTAGTTCAATTTCTGGCAGATGACAGCCAAGAATGACAGCACAATTGATCATCTGAAACATCTCTGCTGGACTGCACCTTTTCCCACTGCCATTACTACTGTGGCTTAAGGCCATGTGTGCATTTATCTCCTGATCCATAGTTTCCATGCACAAATAACTTATCATTGCAGATCAAACACTCATAGTTTTTTTTTCTTTTTTCAAAGAAGAACATTTCAACCAGGGTTTTTCAGGCTATGAGCCAATCTTCCTGACTTTTTAAATTGTACTCTTTTATAATTTGTCTCATCCATTTACTCAGAGCTGTTTCCTGTCCCACTTGACAAGTCTTAGGTCCGCCAGAAATAAGAGAACCAAGTTACTTTAAGGGTGTCTTTCTCCCTTGAGGTATCATCTCCTGTATACATTCCTAGTCTCTAAGACTATCTTTCTTTGGGTATCCCTCTAAATGTGGTGAGATGGATGGCTGCTAAGGAGAGCGCTTTTCAGCTATGATATCTCAATTATAGGATGCTCCTCCCAGAAGGTTTCACTTGGTGTCTGTACTGCGCCAAAGAAAAACCTTTCTCATTTGCCCAGACAAAAATATACAGACTGTCATCTGGTTACAATGAGATTGTAAGCTGAATTTACAAACTTGTAACTTTTGAGGTTTATGTTTGCAGTTATCTATAACCGAACATTACCCTTCCAGAACTACCTTTTAAAGCAGGTAGCACTTCATCCAAAGGGTTATGAAGTGTCACAGGCTGCGTCACTGGGAAATGATGACTACAGCTGTCTGCTGGTCACAGGGTCCTAGGGGGTCTCTTCAGTTGCTTGCCTCAACATTTCAATGATCAAGAGAGCATTGCAACTGTATTTCCCAGTGTCCTGATCTGTAGCACCTCAGAAACCTTTGGTTGAGGCTTAAGAGGTAGATATTTGGAGGGTGGCTTCAGCAGAAGTGAGAGACAGCATGGTGTAGTGGTTTGAACATTGGACTAAGATCCTGAAGACCAGGGTTTGGGTTCCATCATGGCCATAGAAACTGGGTGACACTGGGCAAGTCATACACTCTCAGCCCCCAGAAAACCCTGTGATAGGTTTGCCTTAGGGTCATCATAAGTCAGAAATGACTTGAAAACACACAGCAACAATATCAACAGAAATAGATATGATGATGGAGCCCCATCACCATAGCTACATCTGCTGATGCAGGACTGTAGCCATCATTTGTCTCTTTTGCAGTTCTAGGCACAATTGTTCCTGATTGCTGATTTTATACTATTTTTACTCTGAAGTTCTTTGAAAAATCAGTTTCAATGCTATATTTCCTTTTTTTACTATTATATGTTATCGTTTTATAACTTTTCTGTATATTTCCCAGAAGGCTTTTCCTAATAGGAAGCATAGTAATGCTATGGACAAAGACAGAGAGAGATAATAAATAGATGTAAAGGCGGGGGGTGGGGTAGATGAGAGAGAGATTCTATACTTGTAAAGCAGTACAAGGGGATCTTTGTAAAATCAGTCTGCTCCTCAGGCCTTGGAAGAAATGCCAGTGAAGGAACCCAAGTATCACAGCAAGGAAGCCACATGATGTATCAACATTACTAAAATTAAGCAGGTCACATGTGGCCAGTTCTTCAGTGGGATACCTCCTGAGGACCTGATGTCTCCTATTTGGAGTTTCACAACTGATTACAGCATATAAATGTACTAAGTAAGACCTGCAGCAAAATTTTCCAGACACTTCTGGAATCCAGTGGATGGACCAGCTGTAAAGAATAGCTGCTTATATTCTACAGTTCCACTGGGGATAATGTGAAACTATGTAATAGCAGTATTTTTAAAATAAAATTATTAGTAAAAGCAAAGAAGATGATCTCTTGATTTCATTTCACCACAATTAAAATGAAACCCCAGGTTTCGTTTAGTCACATGATAAGTGATGGGTCGGTCATGTTGTTAAAATTATAGATGATCTTATTGCTTTTTCACAAATAATAATTTTTAAAACCAGCAACTGAAGCTTTTCCAGTCAAATCCTGTATGAATGCCTTCCAGTACTAGATGTGTGTGTGTGTGTGTGTGTGTGTGTGTGCATAGACAAACATGTAAGCACCCTTGAAAAAGATTGTTCCTTCAGCATTTCCCCACTGGCATATTAAATAGTGATATATGAGTGCTATGAAAAATGAAAGTTGGCAGAAACAGCCAAAGCCAAAGAAATCTCCACAGGAGCTCAGATAGCAAAGCACAATTTTGCCGTAAGTGATGAATGTAAACCAGTGTTCTTTTTGAATGCTAAGCTTTTGGAGGGAAAAATGCATACTTGGGAGTCTTAAAATGCTTCATGCATGAAAAATACCTTTCCCCCAATTTTATTTTAACCATTATACAACAAGCTTTTAAGCATCTGTTTAAGTTTTCCTTCCCATCATGAAATGTATTAATAGCATTCATGTCTGTGTAAGAATACCAGGATCATTAACAGCAGAACTGCTGAGGAGCAAGAAGAAAACAACAAGAAGTTCTCAGATGCCCCCACTCCACAGGCAGCCATTTTGGTTTGCTAGCAGACACGGGAACTATGGTTGGCAAAAAACGAAACATAGCTACTTAATGTCACTGGGTTGATTTAGGCCACAATCATAGACACAAACGGCTCCAAGGTAATCCAATTGAACCTGGTGTGACTTCTGCCTATGTAAAAATGCATAGGATTGTGCTGTTAATTATTTTTGATACACTATCACAAAGTAGAAAAAAGCATATAAGGATATAGGATGCCTTCTCCCAGGTTGACATTTTGTTCTTAAAATCAATGACCTGTGTCCAGAAACTTATTGTAAAGTTCCTCAAGGGCAGAACTAAGACATGCCTTCCTCTTACTCTGCAACCCACCTTCTAAGCTGCTGCAGCCTCCCCAGTGTGGAGGAGTGGAGATTGCGTGGTGGCTATTGGAGAAGCATCCAGCTATTTTCTCATACCTGGTTGCACAAAGGATTGTCATCCTCCAGTATGTCCTGGAGGTCCTGGTGGATGGTGTCATTGCTGTGAACTCAACTATAACTAAAAAAGTGAGTTATACAGGCATAAACTAGAGTCCTGTCTTCATATTTCACTAACAGGTTGCCACATCTCAATTAATAGCTTGGTGGGATAGTTGAACACAGACATGAGAAGCTTGTCTTGCATTGGATAAGGGATAGGTACATACAGCATTTCCACCATTTTCCCATCTAACTCAGGATTTTATTTTACCAGAGACTGTCTAGCAAAAATAGGGGGGAGGTCCCTCTGCCTGCATTGAAATATTTTATGTAGTTCATGTGCAATTACCTGACCTTTCCTTCCAGGGCTGACATTAGTGTGATTCCAATTGGATCAATGGAACTTATGTAAGTGTTGGTTTACCAGGATCTCATTGATTCAGTGAATCTACTGTAGATGGCACTGATAAATGGATTAATCAGGAGCAAAACCCAGTAGGGTTAGATGGTTCGAGGAGCTGCCAAATAGCTAAAGAGATTATCACAAGTGTGGAAAATTTCCCTTGGGGACTACAATTCCTGGGGATGCTGCAAGTTGTTTTCCATAAAAGTAGCATTTCCATGCTCAGACTTGTTCCACTACTAAGTACACCCTCCACACTGCCCCTACACTGCTCAGGAAGTGAGGGCTAAGATCCTGTCTTGGGAGGTATATTGTAAAATTCTGCACAAGCCAGAGATCCTAGTACCTTATGTCATAATTCTGTATTTGGCTACAGAAACAGAGCCAGTTTTTTCTCTTGTTATGCAAGGTCAGTAGAAGTGAAGCTTGGGGTTAACCGGTAGATTTCCATGTGATTATCAGTAGATCCATAAGGGTTTCTAAAATCCAGAGGTTTAACAGTAGCAAAAATTAGCTTCTTAATTTCAGCTGCTGAAATCAAGAAAGCTCATGAAAAAAAAAAGCAGTGCATGAATGTTTTTTCGTACAAGCCCCAGCAATGACAGATACTGGAAACACTGAAACATCTTGGGCTGAGCCTGAGCTCAGAAGAGCATCATCAGTTCATGCTACCCTTCCTAAATTTGCATTTAGATCCAAGTGATAAATTTCAGGGTTCTAGTGAGAAACAGAGTCTACCCTTGTGAGCCTAAAGTCTGCCTACCTTGGGCCTTTAGACCATAGAAGCCAAGAAGTGGGATGTCTTCATGAAGAAAATAGCAGCTCCAGGAAGAGTGAGGCCAGGAGCCAGTCCTAGATGCATATCCTCATATCTTTCCCTCATGAATCATTGACATGAATGATAGCACTTGGGATCCTCCTCATAAAGCAAATACAGGCACATACTGAGAGGCAGAGGTGAATTTCAGCATCTCCCAACCCTTGGCAGGCAACAATGGTAGGGTCAGTGATGACTCAAACTGATGTTTACAGCAACCAGACATCACTTTCAGTCACCTTTTCATGCTTTTTTTCTTTGTTGTAATGCCTCCCCCACCCACAAAAAAACAATGTTTATGGGCCAAAACAGGGTTCTTGGCATTTTCCAGCCAAAACAGTTTTTTTAAAAAAATAGGAATCTGAATATTAAGGGCCAAACAGGACCTACATGTACTCCTCAGGGTGTACAGTTCCCATCCTTGCTGCCAAGCCACAGAACTTGAAAAAGAAGAAAAGACAAGATAAAACAAAAATTTGGTCTTCCTCTTCTGTTAACTCCAATCTGCTTCTTCCTTATTATGTTCCCCTCCCTGTCAGAACTTTCTATATTCCCTTAACTTACATCTTCTTATATACCTCTTTATTCTTCATACATGTGTCTCTCTAACAGCAAGCATTCCACTACAGAAAACAGTCCAGGTGGGGAAAAAACCCTGTTTTTTACTGTTTTTTTTAAAAAACCCAAACTAATGCAAATATGAATTTTTGCTATTGAAGAACTATGAAAAAAGACACATGATATGAGCTTAAAATACAGACAATAACAAAAGTTTTTACTACATAGAGAATTGACTTATCTACACAGGCCAAGAGGGGGAAAGATCTGGATATGAACTTTGTACCTCTTCTTATAGTGTATTCTTATCTCCTAATTCAGACCTCTTGAGGAATACTGAGGTGGCTGGAAAAATTCTATCATGATGAATGCTATTTTGTGTAAGTGAAGAGAATATGAGCAACCTGACCCCTTCCATAGGTCAACGGGATTTTATTTTATTTTTTTTATTGTGCTGGATGTACAGTACAGTTTAAGTTTCAGCTTTATGGACTGCTTTGGGATTATCACAGGAGGAAAAATCTGTTTCTATAAAAAAGCATTATAACCTTTATGAGATGGCTAGGAGCATTCTGGCTTTGGGAACTGCTATTTGCAAGTTACAGGACAGAAGGGAAATAACTCTGAAATTACAGGAAATCTGACACCGGAAATTTTAGCTCTAATAAAAAGCCTTAACATCCTATGGTAGATTCCATTCCGTGGACTTTAGGAGGAGAAAAGAGACATGCTAAGTTGCTTTAGATCGTTTGATATATCAATCTAAAAAGATGTAATGCATTCTAGTCGGGTAACCAGAAGATGATCTAATGTATTCATCTGTCTTGATACTTCTATTACAAATTAATAACAGTATCCCACACTTGATTCCAGGTCAAATTCAATACCAGATTTTTATTTTATATATATATATATATATATATATATATATATATATATATATATAAAGTCAAATCAATGATTTCTTTAGTTTACAGCTATTCTTTCTTTGCTCAGTTTTTTTTTTAATTTCCTGTTACAAAGGCAGCTTGCATGGCAATTGGCACCAACAGGTAAACATTACAGATTTAACCTTGAATTGCAGAGCACAGTCAAGACAGGCTCATCCTTTGAAGACAACCTTTTTTCACCTGCCTAAGGTTGAATTTTATGAGGTGGCACATACCTAGACAAAATGAGCTCATACTCTCAATTTGAGGGCAAACTGCTGCAACATGACCCCCTAACACACACACACACACACACACACACACACACACACACACACACACGGTGGCAGAGGCAGGAGAATGAGAGTGAGATCTGCCATATACCACATGAGGAGTGTTTCCAGATGAGGTTTTTTATTGTGCAGTTTAACTACACAAAAATCTGGTGGGGAAGGGAAAAGCAAACAGTGTAATTTTTCAACAGGTGTGGACAAGAAAATACTCGTTTGAGGTTGGATGGGAGGACTTTTCCTTAGGGAATGTGGGGGGCACATTAAAGATGCTCCTCTTTTTGGTATTGCTTGGTGTGTCTGTGTGCCTGTTTCTTGTAGGTTGCAGTTCCAAATCAAGTTCTGAATACTCCCAAATTTTGTTTAAGCGGGAAGGATCCCACTGAGCACAGATATGTCTATTTTTGAGTAATCACGTGTAGAAGTTGGTTTTAAGGATGCTGCAGTCCGACAGTGAAGTGATGGTGCTTGAATGCTCTGCATTTTCTGAAGAAGTATATGAATTTCCCCACGTTGGAATACGAACAGAGAAATTGTGAAAGAGCTGCTGCTTTAAAAGGGAAAATAAAAGGAAACGGGCAAAACTGGCACATGCCTTCCACTTCGAAATGTTGACTTCTCCTCTCCCTTTCAAGAAACAGCATTTGGAAATATTCCGTCAAAGGGGTCCTTTTCAATTGGGAGGAATATAAACAAATTTTGAAGTTTTCTAATTCAGTCCTGAACTTGACTGGAAAAATCAGTTTGAAACTGACAAGAAAAGGGAAGCCACCTCTAGCTTAGTTGGGACACCATGCAAGTCAGGTGGCAAAATTTCACTTGCCTTGTGGTCCAAACTTTCTTTATCTTTTAAAACACACAGGTGCACTTGTAAACACACGTACATAGCAGGGTAATAAAATGGCACATCACTTTCAGAAGGAGGAGGTGTGTTTGCAGTGGTTTGCAGAAAGGGAGGAGGAGACAACACTCTCCAGTTGGCTACATTGCTTCCACTGCATGGCATTTTTTAACAGCTGAGCATCCAAATGGACATCCAGCTTTAGGATGCCTGGAGGAGTTTATAGACTCATGGAATTTAATCAATGAACCAAGAACACAGATTCAGATTGGATGCTGCACTGACTTGGATGATAATCTGTGTCAATGTATTTGCACCTTTGTGTTTACTCCCTAGTTTGTTTGTTTAGATGAACTTATGCTAAATGTTCAGGAATCATAAGTGGAAACACAAAGACTTCCATTTATGAATCATTTGAATGAGAAAATGGACACTGAGTGAGAGTTTCTTAACATACAGTTTGTCTCAATGTGTTGACAGGACATAGGGATATGTGTTCAACAACAACAAAGTGCTACATCTCCTAAACTGTGGAGAGTCAGGCCATTTTGGCATGAGGTCGATACATCATAATAGCATCAAATTCTTACCTTACTATCTGCACATTGTAGCATTTTAGCCTCGTAGTTTTCCTCACGGTTCTGCACATTTTCAGCTCCTAGCATGGTTCATTGTAATGAGAAGCTGCTGTATGTAAAAACCAGAAAAACTCTGATGTAAATCTCCCAAACTGGTTCTCCTTCATTTTTTGCCTACATGCAGAAGCATATCATCGATTCACAATGCAGAAGTGGCGTGCTATGGGCATTCCTAGGCTGTCCCTTCCGTCATTTCCATCCCGATCCTTCTTCGCCCATCAAAGGACAGGCTGCCATCATTATTGTTTTCATGAGTTAAAGAGACAGTGGGAAGAGAGTGGATCTGGTAATGGACCATTAAGACGTATTTTTTTCCACGTATCAACAAACATACATACCTATACACAAACATAGCAACACAGAAATGTGTTTAAAATGTGTTTTTTTAAAAAAAACAAAACAAAAAACAGACCAATCAGTGATGGTGGGGCAGGGTGAGGGAAGGGAATGGAAGTGGCCAGGGACTTGCTATTGCGGATGCAGCAACTGCTGTTCTCCGCGGTAGCACGATGTAAAGGGTGTGTGTGCAGACAGCACAGTTTCTGAATCGGAGTATAAAACACTGCTCTTGACACAAAGTGAACTGCTCCTTCCCTCTCGTGTGGAAATGGCTTCAGTGGAAATTCTACATTCGACTTTCAGAGGGACAGTGAAGGCAGTGCTGGGAGCCTACCTCTCCCTTCATTTGTTTTCATTATTATAGCCTCTGTCTCTCCTTCATCCTCATGCATGTCTATGAAGTGACCCAGCCTGCAGTTAGATCAGGACGGTTGCATTCATCCCACATGTGCTCTCATGGCATCTATAGAGCCACTGATAAGAGCAGGTTGAGAAGGACAAAGAGTACAATATGAATGACCAAGGCAGATGACAGCATATTCTCAGGCAGACAGGCTTGTAGTTTGCAAAAACTTTGCTTCCAGTTTTACAGAGTATTTAATATCACAAAAATTCATGGTGGGAAAAGGACAGTTCCCCTTGATCTTCTATCAAACATTCAGAACATGTAATATTTCCCATATTTCCAACTCTATAAAGGAAGAAGGATGTAATGTCTCCTATACATTCAACTTCATAAAGGAAGAAATATGCTTAAAAAAAACAAAACAAAATGCTAAGCCATAGGGTTTTCTTTAAACTAAGGCAGAAACAGAAGTAGAAAGGGGGGAAAAGGGTTTTATTTAAAATAAAAGTAAAACAACCCTGAAATTCCCAACCTTCATAAAACTTCCTCTATGAAACAGGAATTGCCATTGTTGGTATTGCAACTGTAAAGCAGTCCTGACTTGATGAGACGGAAGTTTCAGTATATGTTAAATCTTATATACATTTTTAAAAGTGTAACGTATTGGATGGTTAGCAGTGGCTTTTCTTGAAAATAGATGGGCGGTTGTTGTTGTTAAGTGCCTTTAAGTCATTTCTGACTTACAGCAACTCTAAGGTGACTCTAAGGTGAATCTATTACAGGATTTTCTGGGGCTGAGAGTGTGCAATGCCTCAAGGTCACCCAGTGAGTTTCCATGGCTGAGCGGGGAATCAAACCCTCATCTCCAGAATTGTAGTCCAATGCTCAGACCACTACATCACACTGGCTTCAGGTGGGCTGACATGTCTCAAGTAGTTTTTAGTAGGAAATTTAAATATTGAGGTATAATATAACAATGATGATCTCCATATTACTCAGTAATGTTTACTACGGTGTGTTTCCATAGCCATTAGTCAATCTTTGCATTATAACATCCCAAATGAACTCCCTCAACTACAAATTAACAGAACATTGGCCATGACTGCATCTCTCTATTATCCATCAGTGGCAATATAGACGGAGTAAGGAGAATTCAAAGAATTTATAGGAAAAGAAAGAAAGGTATTAGAGGTATTTCTCACTTTGTAGTGATCTTTTCCTTTCTATTAAAAATTAATCAAATGATAGCATAAGCTCCCAAGTATTATGACAGGATGCATCTGTGCCACAAAGTACAGGTATGCTGAAGAACAGCATGTGGCATTGGGCACTGGAGCCATCTGCCTAAAATCACAGCTTCCATTTTTAAAAAGCCAGATTTCTTTTTCTCTTAAGACAGCAAAAATATTCTTGAAAGTACATGAGATAGACATGATGAAATATGAACCAGGCCAAACCTGAACAAGATTTCTAGTAGCTGAGGGCAGAGCTTTGCTGACCTGTATAAATTCATAGCCTTCATCATGACTAGAAAACCAGAATACATTATGCAAAACAGTTTAAATACTGAATAAATTATGCAAAGGACAGAAAAATGGCATATTCTGAGACCACAAATATGAATTTGTGTTGGCACAGAATTTTGATGGCCCAGGTGATGAAGCTTGAATATTATCTGAGTTTTGCCATTCCCTGTTCATTCAGAGGTGAAAAGGCCTACCGACAACAAAAGATCCAGATGCCTTTCCCCAGGAGACCGCCTGCCCAGTCTGCCTCTGACATGCACTAAATATCAAATTAAACAGCACCATGAAATCCTCAGAATATACTAAAGAAACAATAAAAAAAGAACAACCCCAGCTTTACACTGTCATAGATTCTATCCTGTTTTTATAACATCTCTCTCATGGGACTATGGACTGGAACTATATAATGAAAACCTTTGTATCTAGACACAGCAGGGGCCATAACATTTATCTACAGTAAGGTACATCTGTAACAGAGAGTCACATAAAATGTTTATCTGGTGAGTGGTGAAAGACACAAAGTATGACCAGATTACAGTTCCACTTTGGACTCAAGAAATCTAGATAAAAGGTTGGAAAGAGACTGATGGGGCATAGGTGTAATTTCTCTTATTTTTTTCCTGCCAATATGATATACTATTTCTTAAGTTCTTTTATATAAATTACTATTTCCCTTCAGATTATCATAAGAAAAGGATACCAATAAGATATGTGATCTACAGGCATCAGCAAACAGTAGCAGAATGATACAATGAAATGTGATGAACTCCAGATAGTGTGGTCAGATTTTCAAAATAGCAATAAGGGACAGTTGAAATTCATGACATGCAAGACTGACAATCAGGAAGCAGCTATTAACATGTCTGTGTTCTAGCTAAATACCAAATGAAAATATTGATTTCAGTTAATGTAGCCATGTGTTTGTCTGTAAAATGAACATATTGTCCACATTCATAAATTACATGATACACACTTCTGTCTTTACGAAGGGCTCATATCCCAAAATATAGGGTGGATGGACAGATGGACCTATGGATGGATGGATGGATGGATGAATAAATAAATTATGAATTGTGTGTGGTTTTAAATATATATTTTAACTCTGTTTTAATTACTACCGTATTGTTTAATTTGTGTTCTAATTTTTGTATGTTATTGGTTTTTTGACTATGCCTTCTTTTTTAAAAGCACTGTAAGCTGCTTTGAGTCCTTCTGAGGAAAAAAGTGATGATGATGATGATGATGATGATGATGATGATGATGATGAAGAATTTGGTATCCTGTTCAGTCTGTATGAAAAGAAAAGTTTTCCAACCTTCAAATAGGGGACCTCCTTTACTATAAGGGACAGCTGGCAAACCTATGATGTCTCTTACCTACCTAGATGAATTTATCAGACTCTTAGGAAGAAGTGGTAGCTAGCAGTGGGTCACTTCAAACTCTAATAAAGATCAGCTTGGCTGAGCACCTGTATATTGTAATGCAGCTGCTGTGTAAGTGCTCCCAGTTAGTCACAATTTTCATTACCATGTTTAAAAGTAATGCCCTATGGTTAGCTATTTAACCTTAGTCTGTTTTTTATCTGCACAGTTGACAATGTTTTTATTAACTGAGATCTTGGCTTGTCCAGAGACATAATCTCATAATGCTTTTGATATCAAAGAGATAACAAGTATCAAAGAGACAACAAGTCCTTGAAATCATCATCATCACCATCACCATCACCATCATCCTCTGTTTCTGAGTCTGGTCTTTTCTATCTGAGAAAAAGCATGAGGAATAAATGCTTGCTAGGATTGAACTTACAGGAGAGATTAATAAGAAATTTCCACTCTGGCCCTTTTCACATGGCATTTCTGATGCGAAAGGGCCCCTTGAGCGTAGCATAAATGTGTTGAGTGGTCCACACGACGCACTCACATTTGCGCAACGCTCAAGGGCCTGATGCTGACCGCTCACGTATTTTTTCATTTTCGGCTTGAAGCTGAAAATGGTGGGCAGTCGCGCATTGCTCCGGGGCCCCATGCGCACTTACCTTGCATGTGGGGCCTCGGGAGCTGGGCCAGTCACGCTTCCTGTCCAGTACAGCCTGGAAAGGTCCCAGGCTGCACTGTGAAAGGAAGAGGCAGGGCTCTCGCGTGAGCCAAAGAAGCAGGGAAGTGAGAGCCTTCCTCTGGAGGCTGCTCGCACGAGCCCCACACCCCAGCACCACAAAAAGATAAGGTGCAAAAAGGGTCCCAGTTTCCATCTGTTTCTATAATAGGCCAAGATCCAACAGGTACACACAACTCCACACATGCAATTCTTCATCTTCCCAACACCCCAGAACTGTCAAGCCCTGGGAGACGTCATTGCTGCTAATGCTGCAGGGACAGATGGAAGAGGGGAAGCAACTCAGCCTGTACAGAAGTGGCTGGTCTCAGCTCAGTTGAGGGGAAGAAGTGAGGGTGTGCTTTCATATGCATGAACCCACCTTTTCCTGCTCGGTCACAGCAGCCAGAGTTTCATGGTCTGAATCACCTCTGCTTCCTCTATGGTAAGGAGGAGGAGTAGAAACCCCTCCTGGGGCTTGATACATCCAGGATGTCAAGGTCAGAGACCCAGGCGGCAAGCCAGCCCAGAGAAGGGAGTGGGAGAGCTAGCAGAGTCCTGCCAGGAGGAGTCAAACAAGCACTTACTCAAAGGAAGACCATTTACCTAAGCCAGAGCAACAAGCAAAAGCCATAGTCAGAGTTCCAAAAGCCAGGGGCCAAGAGATCAATCCAAGGTATCAGAAGCCAGGTGCTGGAAGCAAGGAACAGGCAAGAGGAGGGCTTGAAAGAAGTTTGCCACAAGCAAAGGAAAGCTTCCAGGCAGGCAGTTATATAGCCCAAGACACAGGTGTGGCTAGTCACTGCTTCTTGAACTTACTCAAGGAAGCCTCCCTTTGCTCAGCTCTCTTGAGTCTCCGCCTTGTTTGTGGGCTGATTGACACAGGCTCCAAAGCATCTTCAGAATCAGATCCCTGTTGCCCTAAAGAAGCAGGCAGAGGAAAGTCCGAGCCTGCTTGGTCCATGGCAGCAGGGGGAGCTCTTGAGCTGCTGCTCGTCATCTCCACCCTGAGCAACAGGGACCAACAGCTGCTGCTTGTCATCAGCAGCTCTGACAGGGGCTTCAGTTATCACACAGGATTGGATAAGAGTGGGTAAGTAAGGGAGAGGGCAAGAGAATAGCCATCTATGCTTCTTCCAGAAAGCTGTCTGCAACCTGCATATATGCATGCCCAAATCATTAATGACCAGTATTCTTTATCAGCTACTTAGTTAAATATATATTTAACTAAATATATTCAAGCTGCAGGAAAGGAGATTCCACCTGAACCTCAGGAAGAACTTCCTGACAGTCAGGGCTGTCCAGCAGTGGAATCTGCTGCCTCGGAGTGTGGTGGAGTCTCCTTCTTTGGAGGTTTTTAAGCAGAGGCTGGATGGCCATCTGTCGGGAGTGCTTTGAGAGTGTTCCTGCATGACAGGGGGTTGGACTGGATGGCCCGTGTGGTCTCTTCCAACTCTACATTTCTATGATTCTATGATTCTATGATTCTAAGAAACCTCACCTGATCTGACCCCCAACACCTGATGGAAGCACCATTCACCTGTGCTCTGATCATGACAGAAGGGACTTCCTTCTCCCCATGCAAAGTAAGTTGGGAGGGGGAGTTATGATCATGGCAATAGTGTCAACATTGCAAGTAAGCAATCACGATTATGAATAACTCTAGGTAACTGGTTTGTATTTATGATTGCTGCTTAGTCACAATTTTAACACATTGCCACTATTGTAATGCTCCCTCAACCTATTTCACTGAGAATCAGTTGCATGGGGAGAAGGACATCCATTCTGCCAGAGGTTAGAACTTAGGTGAATGATGTTTTCAACAGGTTTGTGGGAGTTGGGCCAGGATGGGCTTCTTAGTTAAGTAGCTGGGAGAGACTACTTGCCACAATTTTTAACAGAAACATAGGAATCAACAACCAAAAAAATTAAAAACTCAGCTAACCCACTTACAGATGTCCGTTCCCTCTGGTCATAAATGCAACTCTTAGCATCTTCTGTCTGTTCTTGCCCACAGCAAGGCAATAACAGCAGGTATATCTGCCCTCATTCAAGATATTACACAAGATATTATCTTGAAAGCAATGTTTTGGGGTTCTTGTTGTCTTCCATTTTTTCCTGCACAGTAATTCGGAGCCATAATGCCCTAGGAAAGGCATAAAAATAAGTGCTTTTTTTTTCTAGCATTCAAACTCAAACTGTTTCTGACTTATGGCATCCCTAAGGTGAACTTGCCACAGGCTTTTTCAGGGGCTGAGAGTGTGTGATGTGCCCAAGGTCACCCTGTGGTTTCCATGGCCGAACAGGGAATTGAACCCTGGTCTCCAGGGTCATAGTTCAACATTCAAACCACTACACTATGCTGACTGCATGAGGGGCGCAAAACTTTCTGGTTATTTGTCCATTTTTTATGCCTTTCAGTTTCTAAAAACACACATGTTTTCTGTGCAAAATTGATATTTGGGGAGAAAAATATAATTTTCCCAAAACTATTTCTGGAAACTGTTTTTCACATTAAAAAGTACTTTTGGAGCAAATTTACAATTTTTGTACACAAAAACTCTGCTTATACAAAGGAGCAAAATTATATTTTTGTGCAAACATACTAATTTTGCATGGAAAAATCCATGTGTGCTTCTGAACATAAGAATTTCCAAAATAATTTGGTACATGTGAATGAAAGGTGAAAGTTGCACAAACTTCTCACCACTGTGTTATTCTTCCCAACCAGGTATGCTGAGCATTTTTTTTCACAGTGGAGAAATGAGTAACAGTGAATAAATTATCCATTTCTTGGTCATGATGCATCTGCATATAGGATATGACAACCTTGTGTGCATAGCTGGCCTCTGACTTGATCCTCCCCTGTTTTAAAGCTGTCTGCTGCCACCAATATGAAGGCAAACCTAGTGAAACTTTGTGGTGTGGTTCACCACAACCTAGTCAACCCTTCCCCATTCTTTAGGTTTGGTGTTAAATTTCTTTGGAAGTTCTCCCTGCTCAAGAATTAAGCAAAAGTTTTGATGCCAGTTCTACAAGACTGGACTTTGTGCATCCCAACACCAGTCTAGATAGGCACCACAGAGACACCTTTCAAACCATGATATATGTTTGAAAGCTCTGAGGAGAACTCAAGAAAGTTGCTATTTTGGACTACAATCTGCAGAATTCCCCTACACTCTGAGTTCTGAGACTTAAAGAAAAAATGTTAAATAGTTCTCTCTCTGCTCACCACCTGTGATTGTCATATGTTCTCTGAGTAGCCCAAGAGATGGTCATAGCTGTCCAGCATAATAATTTCCAGAGGCCTACTTGTATCTTTCTTTAGGTTTTACCATAAATGCTACCTTAAGGAGGAGGAAACACTGGAAACCAGTTGATTGACTATGGATTGATTTTAACCAGGGTTGTTGTTGTTTTGTTTCTGCTGTTGACTGGGCAGTTTAAGCCCATGGTGCAGACTAAATGCTGAGTCACGTGTGACAGAAAGATCACAGTATGGGAAATGCCAGATGGGGGAACATGGTGGAAGGATGGATCTCCTTTCTGAAACAATTCGGCAAAACGGTATGTGGTCCCTTGAAAGAACCAGAACTGAACATGTTTTTGTGTGTGAATGAAAGAGAAGGAATGAAAGATGGGCAAAGCCCCCCTCCATGAAACTGGGACAAAATAAAGACAGATGGCCTGGCAGTGTTCAGAATGTGCCTTTTGCCTTAGATCAATTGGCCAAGGGAAACACATTTCATGCATTTTGGGGGCCAAGGGAAAAGATGAGCATCACATCCACTTTCTGGCATCTTCCAATTTTGCTTATTTTGAAGGAAGATAAATGGGAAAGATTTTGACTGTAAACCAGGAAAGAGAATGCAAAATACTGGTCTAGATGATTAAAAAGTTTAACCTGGGATAAGGCAATTTCTCAGGTCCTATATTGGGAATTTTGTTGTTCCCTATTTCAATCATAATGCAGTAATTAACAGAGCTTTTTTTTAAAAAAAAATAATTAATTGATTTAAATAAAGCACTCCTGAGAGGTGGGCACCCAATCTCTATTTAAAGATCTCTAAAGAAGGAGAATCCTACACTCTTTGGGCAGTCTATTCTGGGGTTTCTTTGATGAGATGGATTATCTAGATCCAATTCAGTCTTGTTTCATACATGGTTATGGGATGGAGACATTGATGGTCACCTCAGTGAATGACCTACACAGAGAACTGGAGACAGGGATCGTGTTCCTATTGATTCTGCTGCAGCTTTTGGTACCAGTGACCATGATAACCTTTCCATGGTGCTGGGGGATTCCTGCTTGACTCTTTGGTCATTGGCCTGTGAAATCTCCCTGAGTTCAGTCTTTTCCCCAAGACTATTTAACATCTACATGAAACCACTGGGAGTGGTTGCCCAGAGTTTTGGGGTCAGGTGTCACCAGTGTGCTGATGATATCCAGTTCTGTTACTCCTTTCTACCTAACTCCAAGGAAGCTGCTCCTGTGCTAAACTGGTGCCTGAAAGTTGTAATGGACTGGATGAGGGCAAACAAAGTGAAGACAAGACAGACAAGACAGAGGTGTTTCTGGTCAGTTGAAAGACAGATCTGGGAACAACTCTCTTGTTTCAATAGCTCCACTGGCTGCTGATCCATTTCCAGACACAATTCAAAGTGCTGGTTTTGACCTATAAAGCCCTATGTGTCTTGGGTGTAGCTTATTTATAAGACTGTGTCTTCCTTTATGAGCCCATTAGAGTTCGAAGATCATCTGGAGAGGCTCTTTTCTCTGTTCCACCACCTTGTTAGGTTCGTTTGGAGGCAGCAAGGGAGAAGGCCTTCTCAGTGGCTGCTCCTAGACTTTGGAACTCCCTCCCTAGAAAGGCTAAGATGGCCCCATCCTTGATCTCCTTCCATTGGAAGGTCAATACATTTTTGTGGCATCAGGCTTTTACAAACTGACTAGGGTTGGGTTTTCAATGTTATGCAGGGCTATATAGTCTTTTAATGACTATATTTTTAATGTTTAACTACTTTAACTTTATAATTGTTTTTTAAATTATATATTGTTTATTAATTCTTCTGTATTGTTTTTAATTTGTACTGTTTTAAATATGTTGTTAGCTGGCTTGAGTCCTATTAATGAGACAAAGGCAGGATAGGGATGGATGGATGGATGGATGGATGGATGGATGGATGGATGGATGGATGGACGGATGGACGGACGGACAGACAGACAGACAGACAGACAGAATCTTTGTTCTGAAATCTGTGTTCCTGACATCCCCAGGCCTGAATTAGCAAGGTCTTTCTTGACTAGAAACTTGTCAGCATTCTTAAATTCCAAGCCAAGAGATTTTTCAGTTAAGTAAATCTTAGTGGGAGGAAGAAATCAAATGACACCAATATCATAAAAGTCAATCACAATTCATTCAGTTACTTTCAGTGAGATTCAGTTGTGCCTAACATTGGCTGAATTGTATCCAACGAAAACAAGGCCATAGTGTTTCTCTCTCTGGTTCTGAAATGGAATCTATACTCGTAGGACCTCACCACATATCTTTGTCTCCTGAATTAGAAGAAACCAAATGAAACCATTCCAATTCAAGTTTATATAGGTATCAGATGTGGTGGCATAGCATCCTTTTTACAGCATCAGCACTCAGTAGGTTGGAAGGAGAATATTCACTCTACTTCTTAGCAGCTTTCTGGAATTGAGGTCCCCCTCTCATTCCCTGCAGTAATTGAAAATGAAGCTGTAGAGCATGAGCATGTCACAGTGGCTTCTCTGAAAATTAAAAAAAGATAAGATTCTGCTACATACATGAAAAAGGATAAAATACTAGGCACATTTTGATATTCAGTGCCTGAATAAAAGTGTATATTTTCCAAAGTGAAAGAGTTAGTCTTCAGAATTACATTTCACCCAGTGATGCGTGCTCAAGCAATCATTACACTTCTAAAAAAAAGTGGGGGGGGGATTAAAAGAGTGAAAGAGACTTCTTCAGGGCCACAACCCAGCAGGAACTTCTGCTACATTAGCACTTCCAAAATGAAGGACTAACATCAAGACAGTAGTCTTTTAGTGATATCAAGACAGCAGACTAACCTGTGTGCATACTTCTTCCATGATTGCAAGAGTTGGAATGTGGCAATGGCTAAGTAAGGCCAAAAGCAAAGCTGTGGGGATCTAGGGAAGGTAAAGTATATTAGTTGGGGAGCAAGCAAGCTAAGGAGACACAGAAGAAAAGTGTGGCTCAGAAAAAGAAATGTGGTGCAAATCGGTTGAAGGAAGCAATTATCGGGCCTGCTGGAGAATGTTAACTCTGAAAAGGGAACAAGAGAATTGGAGGGAGCCAGAAGGAGAGAAAGGGCAGGAGAAATCAGAAGTCTGAAGCATAAAGCTAAGAGAATGGAAAAAGGGGCAAAACTGGTGGGGAAGCTTGAAGGTCACATTGGCTAATCCATAGAGCTGTTTTTGCGAGCCTGATCTTATGCTTCTGATGAAAATGTCTTGCTAGATTCATTTGGCATTTATCTCCTCCATTTTTAGAAGTCTTAGTCTACACAGAGCATATCTAGGTATCTCTCTCTGTGTGCATGGTGCATGCATATGAAGCTGTGGTTCATTCTCTCACCCAAATGTGGCCCTGAATTAATGTGTGCTGTTTTGCCCTGCAGAAGGTACTCTGTTTAATTTTTTACCCTAATGATGCATGGTCGGATGGGAGGATGGGATGGAATAGTAGTGCCTCAAAAATTCCCAAATGCCTAGATGGTAAGCAACAACAGCTGGTGGCAGTGGATCAGTGAATCCACACTTACTTTTAGTCCAGATTTTAAAGCAGCTATACAAGGCACTAGATTTTATCCCCCTCATAGGTTCAGCACCGTGGAAAACTCCTTTGAAGTTTGAGAGATGACATGACCATCATCTTTAAGTATCTGGAAGGATGTTGTGTTGAAGATGGAGAAAACTTGCCTTCTGCTGCTGCAAAGATTGGAACACAAACCAATGGATTCATGTTGTAAGAAAACAGATACCACCAAAGCATTAGGAAGAATCTCCTGATGGTAAAAGCTGTTTGATTGTGGAATAGACAGCCTCAAAGAATGGTGGACTCTCCTTCATTGGAAGTCTTCAAACAGAGATTAGATGGCTATTTTTCAACAGTGCTTTAGTTGTGTATTCCTACACAGCAGGGGGTAGACTATACAGCTCTTGTAGCTCTTTCCAGCATTATGATTTTATGCTTGAAACCTGGAGCTGGTTCTCCACCTCACCAACATCAGATGGAAAAGCTGCTACTTCTGATAAGCAGGTGACTTTGGACACAAATATAATACAGTCCTCCCTCCACATTTGTGGGTTTGATCTTTGCAAATTTGGTTATTCATGAGGCACATACTTGCCTGCCCCGCCCACTGCATTCTCCTCCTCCCTTTGCATTCCTCATACCAGGCTTTTAAAATGGACATTTATTTTTCTGATGGGTGAGCAAAGCCCAGCCTCATAGCTTGGAGTGTCATGGGGGGGGGAGGTGGGGAGGTGTGGCTGTGTCGTGCAGGGTGGTCCCCAAAAATTGCTGCCCAGGGTGCACAACCCTCATCACTGCCCCATCTGGACGCCAGTGGCAAAGCTGCCTTCCACTGCTGAAGGTGTGGCCTCTCTGCCATGTGGTTGCACATACTGCTGTTTATTGGTCAGGTGCTCCTTTTTCAAGATGGCCACCAGAAGTAATTAGAACTCCAGAACTCCCCTCTTCTCTGTCTCAAGAGAAAGTACCCATAAGCCCTATAGGTTGTCTTTTTTCTCCTCGCCCTCCCCCCATGTTACAGCAGAGGCAAAAGAATGGGAGGTGAATTGTGTATGTGTGGGAGTTATTTCCACTTTCACAAGGGTTCTCTGCCCCAAACCCTCACGAACGTGGAGGGGCTACTATACATCAATGGAATGTGTAAACACGACTAAAACCAGACACCTAGTAATGTCCTGAGATCTGGCTCTCACAATTCACTCAAGTCTATTTGTCCTTCAAAAAGCATATTAACAGGTCCCACCCTTTCACCGAAGCCCCCATGTTTTTTGCTCTCAGCAAAATTGTTAATTTATCCATCTCTGCTAAGTTTATTAACTTCTTCTGAAGGTGGGATCTCGTTTCTCTTCCACTTCTGCCCATATATTAATCTTACTGCCATCATATATTGCAGAATTCTGGCTATTTTCTTATGCGATGAAACATTGAAAAAATACTCACTCTTGATGCATTTTGGTTTCTCAGTACTCTGAGAAACCTCCACAAGACAAGCTGCCCCTCCTCGAACATTCCCACCACAGGTATGAGAACAAAAACACATGGTTCCTTCTCTACCAAAGCCCACTTTTCTGTAATCTATGCAGTCTAAGGGGAGCACAGTACAGAGTTTAACAAATCCTGCATGACTGCCATCATATTTAATGCTAGTTTTAGATCCTTTCGTGTCACAGGGGTTGTGTTAACTGTGGTAAGCTGGCAATAACATGCAGAAAGTATGCAGAAGGAGATACGCATGTGGCAAAGGTGGTATCTGGACAGGATTTATCACATACTTTGTACAAGCTGATTTTCTGTGCTGTGTTTTTGTTTTGTTTTTTCAGAAAAACAGTAAGAGTTTTTCAGTTTAAAATTTTACAAATCCTTACATTCCTGAACTATACAGAAATGAATCATGGGTTATTTGTCTCTGTTGCCCTCACCGTTGTTGTTGCCTCAGAAAGCGGAATGTCATGGTCCAGCCTGGCAACCTTGTCAGAGGGGCACAGATACAGACAGAGAGAGGCGGAAGAATGGCGTGTTTCCTTGCTACCTTTTGCAGACACTACACACATGGAGTTACACAGACACATCCCAGACCTTGAATCTGGGTGGCCTTAAGAATTAGGTGGCTCCTGCTGGAGAAGGTACTGAAATATATATAAAAAATGACATTCCAGTTACAAACTCAAAAAAAACTGGGTGTCAATCAATTATAAAGTCAGGTGGCTCTGTGAAGCTTCACCTGGCCACCCTGAGGCAGCAAGGTCAGTCGGCCTGCTATGGTGATGAGCAAAGCCCTGCTGACCCTGGCTTGAGGTCTACAAAGAAGGCAGGTGAGGTACATCAATACAGCAAAGGGGACATGTTCCTCTCTCTTTTGAATTCAGTGAACCACACTGCGGTCCTGAAGGTCACTGTACAACCATGCAGCCCCACAGCAGGGCAAGGGGTGGGGAGGGGAGGGGAGAAGCTGTGTCTGCAAGAGACAAGCCAGCAGTTTGTGTCTCTTTCTCTATCTGGAAAGCAGAGATAATAAATACTGATCTCAAGGGACGGTGGTGAAAATTAGTTACTTTCACAGCGCAAGCCATTTACATGAGTGCTTAATCCAGGATTATTCTTTGTTTATAGACCGGAGCTGTCCGGGTTGTATGCAGATTGGTTTAACCTATGCAAATTAGAGAGAAAGTGAGGAGGGACATGGTGCTCCCTTGAGGTCACAGCAGGAAAAATGTTGTCATTGCTGTCCAGTGGAGTTGCAGGATTATCAGCCAGTAATCAAATTCGGAAGCCAGGAAGCCAATTGGCTGAGGAGCGTCCCCTTGCATTGTAAGGAGCCTTTGATTAATAGCGCTCTCCTACGTAATGTCATCCATCATAACTGACTAAAGCCCAAGTGCAAAGAATTCCCTGGCTTCTGGTGAGGAGGGAGCGTTGGTGGAGTTTGGGATCTTCCGATAAGGCAGAAGATGCACAGAGTAGAAACGAGCTGGGTGGGTATTAAAAAGGACATTAAGAATTCACTTCCACCACTCTGATTGGTAATTAAGTGACTCATCTAGTGGCCGACAGTCCTGTATGCTTCCCCAGGCAGTTGTTAGTACTTCGAAAACCACTCCTGACAAAATGAGGTTTGCCCTTGGTACACAGATAATGAGAGTGTGCTTGACAGGTGTGGCGCGATTAGAAAATTTCTCCATGAGGCTCATTCCGCTAGCCACTCTACAGTAAACAGACTCATTAGAACTTGCTGGTCCCTAGAGGCAAAGCATGTTTGACATTATTAATTGGCTTTTCTGTATAAGGAGTCAAATAGATGAAAAGGTTTATCAAGCTGAAATAATTAATTTTGCCTGAATTCGCTGACAGTTCAGTTCTCCTGCAAAAGACCATTTTAAGAGGCTTTCCCCCTCTTTATTCTCTCAGATTTCAAAGTTCAAAAGGCATAATAGTGGTAAAAAGTGGAGCTTTTTAGTAAATTATAATTAAAGGGAATTTAATTAACTTGGAAAAGAGGGGAAAGAAAGAAAGAAAGCTTTCCTATCTGGGCCTGTACAGAGGTCTAGATGGTAAAACATATCATGGCTTAATAATGCATTAATTTTAATCTAATCAATGCATAATAAAAGAGGTAATTATGTTTAAAAATTATCATGCCGCAATGTTGGTATAGTTAAACACTTGATACATGAGTAACACAGCTTCTAGTTAGCAAAAGTTGTAACTGTTGCCTTCAAATTTAGATTAGGTAATGAAGGCTCTCACGTGTGCAAGATTAATTGAATAAATAATTGTAAGAACCTATGGTGAAAGTGATTATCAGGGTTCAATTCCACAGCTAAAGGCCGGGAATTGTAGGTCAAGTGGCTACAAATGCTTTCTCTCTCACTTGCTCACTGGCTTTCCACCAAGACTAGTATCTCCACCTTGAAAACATGTCATCCTGGCACAGCTCTTACAGCAAGGACGGGGACTCTGAAACCCTCTAGGTGTTACTGGCCTACAGTTCCCGTCAAATCCCTTCCCATTAGCTCTACTGACTCAGGCTGCTGGGAACTGTAATACAGAAATATCTGGAGAGCCATGTGTTCCCCTACCCCACCTTCCCAGAGGGTGCCTGATCTCAGTCGGAGAAACAGAACTTCATTACAACACTTTAAGAAGCATGCTTCAGACTTACATAGCTCATTTATACTATCCAGCATGTATTTAAATGTTACACCCCTTGGCATTTTTAAGAGTGCCAAATTGACGAAAGCATACAGGGTGGTAGATCAAAGCTGTATTCCATGCTACAAAGTGGACCTTGACAACAAGATCTGTGCCCATATAAGTTCTCCATCCACACATCTCCCTTGCTTTGAGATTGGGAGATGGAGAAAATTTAATACTCAGAAGGTCATTCTGAGAACTCTGGTTGCTGACTCCTTTTTCTTTTCTTTTCTTTTCTTTTTTTCTGCTTCTGTTTCCTACTCCTCCTCTTCCTCCTCTTCCAACATATCATTATGGCCATTTCAGTACTAGACTGTAACAGTGCTATTATTCCACTTGTAACGTCCTATGGAATCCTGGGGTTTGCAGTTTCGAGAGGGGCGAGGTGGACCCTCCCAAAACTGCAAACCCCAGGATTCCATAGCACGTTGCAAGTGGAATAATAGCACTGTAACAGTCTAGTACTGAAATGGCCTTTATCCTATGGATGCTTTCACATCAGCAACATTATTCCCTTAGCCTAAGGTATAAACACTTTTAAAAAGTTAAATAATTGAGATGAAGATAGATACAACAATGGGCAAAATTACATCTTACTATTAGCTGGTTGATATGGGTGTGATATTCATAGGTCTCTTCAAATCTGGAAGGAATTTCTCCCTATCTCTTGAATACTGCGTAGTTTTCCCAAGTGAGTCATTGTATGGCACAGAACAAGGGGTCCTTTCACACTACACAATTAAAACACCATGATTCCACTTTAACTGCTGTGGCTCCAATCAATGGAATTCTGGTGTTTGTGTTTTGGGGAGGCACTAGAGTTCTCTGAGAGAATTCTAAACACACCTCTCTCAACTACAGATATAGGAATTCCTGGGATGGAAGCATTCCAGTTAAAGTGGAATTGTAGCACTATAGCTGTGCAGTGTAAATGGACTACATTCTGATCCCATGTGATTTCGGGTGGCAGCAAACACTTCTACCACCATAAGGTCAGTTCAGCAGGGGAAAAATAATTTTGGCTGGCACACACAGTTTTGCCTATTCCTACACCCCTGAGTTCAGCAGACCTCGGAGTTTGGACTGCACTCTTTCTTCTCACTTTATTCTTTTAATTAAAATATATCAGTTTCTGAAGGAAGTTGAACCCATTTACCATCACTGAATAACTCAGAGGTAATCAACTGGAATATGTTTGCTCTCATAAATATTTTTTTTGTTAATATGTGGAGAAAGGACAAACCCAACACAGTCACACACAAAATGAGACCAGAATCCCAAAGCTTAAGGCTATCACCTTTGCAACCCCTCTGCAGATACCACTTCTTGGATGTCACACCTTTTACTCTGCTTTAAGACCAAAGACTTCTTGGCACCTGACACCTTTGAAAAGTTACTTCTCCTCCTGTCACTCCCTTCAAATGACCCACTCTGTGCTCCCACACCTATCCCATAGACAAATGGATCATATTCTGTCTATCAATTGAATGCTTGTGTTACAGAGATCTAGTGTGCTGGGCGGGTGGGGAGAATACAATTGCCAGTCAGCAGAATTCTACTGGATGGAACCAACGCTGCTGCTCATTTTCTTCAATTGTTCCTGAGATCTCTAAGCCATCCTTGAGGGGATTCTGAGCCATTGTGGTCAGTAGAAAGGTATCCTGGGGGACAGCACATCTGCCCAGGACCTCCCTTTCATTCATTAACACCTCCAGGGGCTCTGACTAATTAGATCAGGCTGTTCATTTTAAGCTGATAATTGATTTAAATAGATTGCTCATTTCAGATAGAATAAAAACCTGTTAAACATTTGGTGCTGGTCTTTTCTCTTTCTCCCTCCCTGCCTGCCTCCCTCTCTTTTATATGCAACTTTCAATTGCTTGTGCAGTGTAGCATAAAATGTAGTGGTCTCCCCTTTCTAAGAAGGTCATAAAATTAATTACAATAAATGGGAATCAGGGAAGAAGGCTGTTATATTTATATGGGTTTTGAGGGGGTTTAAGTCATGATGTTCATAGGAAGTAAAGGGATGAAATGAAAACAAAACCCATGCCTGCCATCCTGGATCAGAGTGTATGTGAAATCCCAAACTAGGGAAGCATGTGAGTGCTGAGATGGATTAATGCATCTTAATTCCAGCTACTGGAATAAAGGGGATAAGGATATAATTCTGCCATTTGCCGGGCACTAGTATTTCCTGGCTGTGAGCCTGACTGTATACACTGGGACGTACTTTAGAGTAAACAGGATTGTACTGTTTGTTTCATTCATTTCTGTAGAACTGCATTCTTGGGTCTAAAGACATGACTGGCATCAATCATGCTTTATAGTACATCTCTCTCACCAGTTTTCTATGCTTTTATTAGCAGCATGGTTCCAGATCATTCCCGTGGTTTTGGGGTAATGTGCAGAGTAGGAAATAACATGCCACACAGTAAGTGGCTGGGAGGAAATCAAGATGGCTTTCCCTGTGTGTCAGCAACCCTCAGGAACTTCTTCTGGCACCTTCAAGGCTTGGAAAAGTTACTTTTGTTGACTGGAGGTACTCCCCCAGACAGCATGGCTATTAGCACTGCTGGCTGGAGGTGGGACAAGGAATACCACAAGTTGTTGTATTAAAAAAGTAACTTTTCAGGTGCTGGATGTACTCAGTATAATGAACGTCACTCTGATAGTTCTTGATGGGATGAACACCACTGCAAAACAACTACAAGCCCCAGCCCTACCCACCTTGCAATATGGCCAGATTCCTGGAATCTGTAGTCTGAAAGACAATCTTTTCCAAGCTCTGCTTATTCTGGTTGGATTATATGATCAACCAGTCAATCTATACCTATTCCTTTAAACTCCAGCATTCCTGGGATGCAGTGATTGATTGTTTTTTGGGTTGTTGTTCATGTCTGTTTTCTATATAAATGTGCATCTCTGTTATCAACAGAGTAAAATTGTTGATGCAATCTCCCTTGCATTGTTAGGAGATAACCAAACCTGAGGCTGTGTGCATGTGCATGCTAAAAGTTACACGCCTAAAACTGGAGGCAGGAAGAGGATGACGCCCTGGCAATTTGAGTATATGATAGAGTGATCTGTCTCTTCTTTCATATCTCATGAATGAATTTCTAGCTTCCACCCTAAAGCCTTGCTTGAACAGCCTTGCTTCTGCAAAAGAGGAGGTAACAAAGACTTATCCTTCCCAGTTTCCCCTCAGTCTCATTTCCCACTCTTCTGTGCCATGTCAAAAAATTGTTCTCATTGGTTTAAGATAGACTAAGGTAGACACTATGTGGCCCTCAAAACATTTTAGACTGCATTTCCTATCATTCATTATCATCAGCTATGCTGAGTAGAAATGATGGGATCTGCAATTCAGCAAGATCTGAAGGGCCAGTTTTGCCCATCCTTTGGGGAAAGAAACTCAAGAAGATGATAATTTTTCTGGCTAGATGGAAGAGAAAGAACAGCTGGACAAGAAGGGCTTATAAAAATGGCCCCCACAATTTTAAAGGTGTTGGAATCCAGTTGCTTCTGAGCTCTGTGGTTTAGCTCTGGACAGTCTGTATGTATCTTCAACCTGTTTTCCCACCAGAGCTCTGTAAGTCAACGTAAGCCTGGCTGAGAGAAAAGTCTCCTGGTATGGGTGGGTAACCTGTTGCTCTGGGACACCAATAGCCTAATTTCGTACATGGTCAAATTCCAAAAACCATTTGCAAGTTATCAGTCAATCCAGGTCTTCACAAGACTGTTTTGTCTCTTCTCAGATGGATAGCAAATGGAAGGTAAATAAGCTGGCTCTGGTCTGGTCTACCACTGACTTCAGCCCCACCTAATGCTAGCAAGAGGCCCCAATAGATCAGGCCAGGGGAACACAGTACTCAGTATAAGGAAAAGGTTGCCCACCTCTGGTGGTAAGGAAACAGAATCTGAAGAAAGAATGCAGGGAGAAAGGCAAAGGCCAGTTCTCCTCAGTCCAGTGCACTTTTTGCTCTTGAGAGTGGACCACCCACTACCTACTTTCTATGGCCCTTTCTGCACCTTACCTTTTTCTGGCGCCGGGGTGCGGGGATCATGCGAGTAGCCTCTGGCAAGAGGCTCTCGCATCCCTGCTGCTTCAGCTCTGCACAAGCTGCCTGCTCACGCAAGAGCCCCATCTCTTTCTTCCACAGTGCAGCCTGGGAGTTTCCCAGGCTGCGCTGGGGCAGGAAGCACGACTGGCACAGCTCCGGAGCCTCCGCACGCCAGGTAAGTGCGTGCGGGGCCCAGGAGCAATGTGCAATTGCGCACCATTTTCTGCTTCTAGCCGAAAATGAAAAGGTGCGCAATCGGCGCCTGTCGGCCCCTGGAGCGTCGCGCAATAGTGAGTGCATCGTGCAGATTGCTCCTCACAATCGTGTGATGCTCCAGGTGTCTTTTCGCCTGGCAAATGCTGTGCAGAAAGGGCCTATGTCAAGAATAGGCAGAACGGTGCCTTCCAGATAGTGATATACTCCAGCTCCAGCTTGCTTACAGGATCAGGAAGGTAGCAAGTCCTACGTGACTAAGGTAAATTTGATATTTTTTTAAAAAAGAAAATGATGTCCAGATCATTCTAAGAAAAAAAATACATTAAAATTTTTAGATGTTATTTCATATCCATTCATTGTATTCAGTATGGTAGTAGCCTTTAGAAAAAAAATACAGAAGCAAAATATTATATTCAAACTTTATGGACTCACTTCACGAATCACATATATTAAGGTCAAGATACCCACAGAATTAATTTGAAAACTGACACCATAACATCCTGGACCAAAAGCTTCAAAGTATGACATTACCATGACACCACAATATTAATGTACATAAATTTCTTTTGCTTGTGTGTGTGTGTGTGTGTGTGTGTGTGTATTAGTGTTGTTACAAATGTGAACTGATAAACATCATTAGAAGTCAGAACATGTTGCTGTACTGTTCTTAAGGCAATGCTAATAACAGATGGGTTTTTTGAAAGACAGGAAAAAAGAAGCCTACCTTATTCCTTTCTTTTTGTTGTTCATATGGTGCTGCATGAGACTGTGACATTGGTGTTTCTTGAGTGGGTTGAAGCTTTTTCATGGGAACAATCTGTTGGGAAGGTCTCTTGCACAAGCCCCATTGAACTAAATGGGGGGGAGCTGCACAAAAGCTGAGCTCTGGCCTTCCTCCTGTTCATTTGAAGCAGCCTACACACTTGAACCTCCCAGAGGATTGTGGCCTTAGACTGCTCCAGTGGCAACAAAGTTCTTCTCTCCATTATATATTGCATTCTTTCTGCTTCTCCAAAAAAATTAAAACCAGAGATTCTGACTTTGCACTTCATGGGACAGGTTCAAGGACTCTGTGCCTTGAAAAACTATTCAAGAGCACTTGCTAGTGGCAACAGCCCAGAATAGCATCTCTTGCATTGCTATTTCTTAGGCTCTTCTCAAGAGCCAAAGTGTGTTATTTAAAAAAAGGGAGGGGGGGAGAAAAAGGAAAATAATGGTATAAATAACCAGATGAGAACAATCAGAAAGCAGCTTTTTGTTTTTGTTGTTGTTAATTCTGCATCCAAGTGTCAGATAATTTTCTCACTTATTTGTAAATGTTACATTATGTAGAGCTAAATAATTTTTGGAGGCAACCAGTTGTGAAAATGCGTTGAAAATGATTCTCCCCAAATCTTCATTCACAGAAATGCAAAATCAAATTTAACTGGATGTTTCTTTGGTGCAACTTGATTACTCAGTTGAATTATATATGTCTGGAGGAGTGGAAGTGGAGATTCATATAAGAACTTACTATACCTTGTATAGCATAGTACCTTGTTACTATACCTTGTTTCATTTTAGAAGTTCAGGCTCAGTTTTCCTATCCCGACATAAGAATTTTCTGTAATTTCCTTGTTAGTTTATAGAGGATTAGTTATTTTATGATTAAGGCATAATAGTGCCATCATTTTACTATCTGGATATTGATGATGATGATGATGATGATGATGATGATGATGTCTCTATGGGATCCAAACATGTCTACATTACATGAATATATGTTTCATGCTTTTATTCATCAATGCTTCATTCGTTATCCAAAGTAGTCTTGGGATTTTCAGTAAGAGATTTTGAGTTCTTGCTCTCCAGTTTAGGATTAAACTAAGACAATTGTGTTTTAGAAGGACCCAGGGAGAACAGCAGGAAATCCTAAATACTCCACCAATTGTAGCTGGTGCTCACCACAGGATTCCTTGGGATCGACCTTTGAGAGTTAACATGAGCCAGGATTCTATATCAGGAGACATAGCTATAGCCCTATAGCTATGTCTCCTGGTGCCAGCCCCCAAACCTACCTTTTAAATAGTGCACACACACACACACGCACACTAACACAGCCACTTCCATATTGTCAGAGAATGCGGGGGGGAGGATGAACAAGGATGTATGCAGTTCTTTTCCACCAGCTAGACAGGAATCTGGAGTGATCCTTCCAGAAGCTGATTTTCATAGCGCATCCAGCTACAGGAATGGAGCTGGGTACCTACTCATTCAGCTCCCTGGCAACATGGAAATGAATGGGGGTGGGGGGCTGGAAGGGGGTAGAAGAAACTTCCCACTTGAACAAAGACTTTAAAAGTGAATTGCAATGACACAACTTATGCCATCATCATTCATGAATGGGCTGCCAGCCATGGTGTAATAACTGCTGTAAATGTAGAGTACACATAGATCTTACTTGATGACATACCTTGTATCTGCACTACACAGTTGTATCTGTTTGATACCACTTGAGTTCTCCTTTCTCCATCATATAGAAACCTGAAATTTTTAGTTTTCTAAGGAGCTTAGAGTTTCCTATTAGAAAGATCTAGCGCTTTAATTCAGGGGAATGAGTGGATCAAAGCTCTTTATTAAAGAATCCCAAATGGCTTATCACACTACCAATCTCAAGATTGCATAGGATGGAGCCATGACAATTAAAGTGGTAGAAACCCATCATCATAGCATAATGCTCTCAAGGGCTTTGGGAAAGAAAATGGCAGCTACCCAACACCAGCCATGGGAAGAGCCCTGGGCAGAATAGTCACTTTCTTCTGCCCCAGTAGTTTAATTCTATCTTTAAAATAATCCAAGATGGTCCCTCCAAATTTGTTGACTTGTCTGTGAGTATGACAGCAGAGCAGGAAAGTGGGAGGGGTCTGTGATCTGAACAAGGGGTGTTGAACTACTCTTGTTTGAACCTGGCCCACTGAGGGGGGAAAGACAGATTCTCATTCATGTTTCAACCAAGGCCAGGAATGAATCATATGGCAATAAGTTAGATAAAAGAGTATTTCATTTTTTCCCCCAAAATGGCACATTTATTAACAGAATGGGGTTTGAAGAATCTCTGCATGTACCGAGAACACACTATTCCCATGACTCACTGAACTATGTAAACAATTTTCCACCAGATTTCCTTAATTTTCCCACACCAGAGTATTCATTAATTATTTGTTTATTCAGTTTCTCTATTTTCACTTGTCATTTAACTCCCCAACTTCAGAAGGTAGCTCAAAACTTAAATAGCTAAATAGATATATTTGCGTGAAATTTACTCACAAATCAGTTTCTTGGAAAAGAGTTAATCCTAATCTACACAATCTATGAAGCTACTCTACCTGTCTGTTAAGCCATTCACCACCCTCAGTTTTGCACAGAGTTTGCAAGGTTGGATCCCATTAATATCTTTAATTATATACATATGAAGCCATGAGCATCTCTTTCTTGCCTAGGGATCTGTGAGTAATTTTGAGCATTCAAACAAGACTGCCCAAACAAGGTCCCAAACATTGATTTTCAGCTGGAAATCTGGAAATTAAAGTTCCCAATGCATTTTTTTATATATAAAAAAGAATGCTTTTGAAGGCATGTGTACATTTGAAACATGAGCAAAAACACACTTTGGTCTATGGAAGAATGAGAACCAAGCTGTGTGTTTTTTAAAAAAAAATGTTCGGGAAAATAAATGTACATACAAGAGATATATACGAAAAGAGCAGGTTCTCATTCCAGTGCAAAATTGGAATAAACTTGGAGGTTGAAAGCAGTGGGGGAAAAGAAAGAATTTTGGTGAGATGCAGCAAGAGTTGCTGAGTATCTCTCCCCTTGCCCCTATATATCCAAGTAATTTAATTTCCATAAAGCCATCTCCATGTTAAGTCAATAAGTGATTTGTACAAGCAAATGCACCTCTTTGAAGGCTTGACTGCAGCCGTTAACCGGGGTAGAAGGGGACAGCAGATGAATCACTGGGTTGACAAAGAGGCCTAGAGCTTTCTCTCCAAGAAAAGGGCATGCCATTTTGGAACAAGAAGTCTGCCTCTGGAACAGCTTGCCTGCTAAAGTGAAAAGTGGTCTGCTTTATAGATTAGTAATGAAACACATTTGTATTTATATATTTGTGGAGGGAATGAGAGTCAAGATCCCAAAATACTATTAATTGCCAAAAAACTATGTAAACAAGAGAAAGTAATATTGAGTGGTCAGGATGAAAACTTAAATAAATCCAGCTTTGATTCAAAAGCCTGGGGCAGAGATAAAAATGCTGAACTGTTCTGGACGTACAGTACTACAAAAAGTACCATCCCGGTACTGAGAAACCTTCGCACAAATACTACAGAGCCGTCAAGGTGCAAAGAAGGTGAGTCATGCTCTTAGAGCAGATTTGGATCCAGGTGCTCTAGGAGTTTTGCTTATCTAGGATTCATGCACTGTGAAAGTGAAGTATGAAAAGGAGATGTGTACATACTCAGTTCATTGTGTGTCATTGTCAGGCTTCCTGAGCTTCATATCGCAAGCATTACATGTAGTCTGATGTGTGCCACGTACTACTTTTCTTCAGCCTCCAGCTTCTCAGCTGGTCCCATTCATTTACATTTGTGTTTGGCCTTGATCTTTGATTCGTTTGGCCACTGATTACTATTGTGGTTTTTGTTGTAACTACTGCTGCTGTCTCGCTTTTTGTTGAAAAAAGAGGTTTCCAAATTTGGAAATGACTTTTCAATGAGGCTGATCCAACCAGCAAATTCACTGTGGATTTGAATTCAAAGAACCCACACCAGGTTTGTCATGGGACGTAAAGTACTCAGAAAACATTTGAGACATGGTGTTATATTACACCCACTGTAATACACTCTCAGGCAGATGACTATGAGGAGGAGTCCACAAGCAGGACATCAATGCAACAGTGCTGTTCTGTTCCCCTTGAGGCATGTCGGGGAAAAGCCAAGTTAGATTGAGCTCAGGACAAGCATTTGCATCAGAGGTGCCTATCAAGTCCTTGGTTATTTTCAGCTGTATATAGAGATTGGAATGGAATTGTTACAAGCTTTTGCCAGGCCTGTGGGTGGAGCCAGGATGGAATCTGATACAAGGGGGAAGGCTCAGTAAAATCTGATGGGCAAGTAGGGAGCAAAGTTGGACCCTGGTGGGTAATGGTAGAGCCAGCCATATTCTGGAATCTGCTGGTAACATTTACTGTAATAAGAGGTCATATAGTGCAGCTTTTTGTGTGAAATACTTTGCATATATATATATATATATGTGTGTGTGTGTGTGTGTGTGTGTGTATTTATATATATGAAAGTAAGCTGACAATCTTTTTGGTAAAATATAAGAGACTGTGTTAAGTCACTTATTAAGTGTTAAGTCACTTACTGACTTAACATGGAGATGGCTTTATGCAAATTAAATATAAGAGACTGTGTTAAGAGTTAAAAGTCTCTTAACACAGAGCTCAAAAGCATGTGTCATAGGCTCCACTGTAGGTTTCTAATCAGGAGGAAAGAAACATAGTCATTACTTTGGATCACAGATATATTACTGTGATGTTTTCTACAGATTACATTTTATTGCTATGATTCATTGCATGTAAGTCTCACATTATAAGGCAACAATGATTCACTGTTTCAAGTGCTCGCAAACCCATTAATGTATCAAGACTTCGGTGCATATATATGAATGAAACAGACAATTCTTTGTTGTTTGTTTGTTTTTTTATTTATTTATTTATAACCCAAACAATCTAATATGCGATCCAAGTAGTATACATTCAAAAAACAAAGCAACAGAAGAAAAGAAGAGAGAAAGGGAGAGGAAAAAAAGAAAAAGAAAAAAAGAAAAGGAGAAAAGATAAACGCATAAGTAGGGATCTGTCCCGCAAATCCTGACGGTAATGAAAAATGAAAAAAAACAACAACAACTGGTATTCTACCATTACAATCCTACTAAGTAATCCTATTAAAATTGCTAATAACCATAACCACAGATTATTACATTGTCAGATTTCTTATTGCTCAAAAAAGTTTATAAACAATTTCTAGTCAGACTGAAATTGGTTTATCCTTTGGAACCCATGTTAATTCGGTAATTTGGGCTTAACTCAGCCAAACTTAATCCATTTTTCACCATCAGTGCTTCAGTCTGTTTCCAAAAAAACATTATTTTAGCTGCTGTTGTCATCTATCAAAGAAGTAATCCATATTTACTATCCAGTTCTTTGTCCATAGTGCCCAACAGAAACATTTTTGGTAACATTACAAAATCTACCTTTTTGGGGGGATTAATATATAAATCTTAGACTCATAACTTTTTGCCTTCATACAAGTCTACCAGATATGAAAAAGGGAGCCCTCCTTATCTGGACATCCCAAACACTGGTTTGAAACATTCTGAGACTACATCAAGGACTCAGCTCACTTTATAGAAAAAATCAGCAACATCGAACTGAAACCCGGACACAGACTGATCAGCTTTGATGTGGTCTCCCTGTTCACCAAAGTCCCCATAGCAGACACCATTGCACTCATCAACCAGATTTTTCCCAAAGACATCACAGCCCTGTTTCAACATTGCCTCACTACAAGCTACTTCCAGTGGGACAATGAGTTCTATGAGCAAAGAGATGGGGTAGCCATGGGAAGCCCGCTCAGCCCGGTGATAGCAAATTTTTACATGGAGCACTTTGAAAGGCAAGCCCTGGAAGCAGCATCAAAAAAGCCCACCACATGGTTCCATTATGTGGATGACACCTTTATCATTTGGAGCCATGGTGATGAACAACTGACCTGGTTTCTGGACCATCTAAACAACATCCACCCAAACATCCAATTCACCATGGAGAAAGAAAATGAGGAAAAACTACCATTTCTGGATGTCCTAGTCACCCACAAACCCAACCATCGATTGGGCCACATGGTGTACAGAAAACCTACACACATGGATAGATATCTACACAAGGACTCCAACCACCACCCAGGATAAAAAAGGAGCACAATAAAAACTCTGGTAGACCGTGCAAAAAGAATGTGTGAACCTCACCTCTTGAATGAGGAACTGAACCATTTAAACTGGGCTCTACAGGCTAATGGGTACTCCAGCTCAGAAGGGCCTCAAGACCCCGAAAAAACCACAGGAGTAAGGATAAACAGCCACCTGAAGGGAATGTGTTTTTACCATATATCAAAGGAGTCACTGACCGAATAGGGAAACTCATGAAGAAACATAACCTCTGAACAATTTACAGACCAACCAGGAAAATTCAGCAAATGCTTCACTCAGCAAAGGACAAGAGGGATCCTCTAACTTCTGCAGGAGTTTACTGCATACCGTGCAGCTGTGGTCAGGTCTACATAGGGACCACAAAACGCAGCATCCAAACACAAATCAAAGAACAAAAAAGATACTGCAGGCTGATCCAGCCAGAAAAGTCAGCAGTAGCAGAACACACTATAAACCAACCCAGACACAGAATGTTATTTGAAAGCACAGAAATTCTGGACCATTCTAACAACTAACAGGTCAGGCTACACAGAGAGGCCATTGAAATCCACAAACACTGGGATAATTTTAACAGGAAAGAGGAGACTCGGAAGGTCAACAAAATTTGGCTGCCAGTATTGAAAAACACCAAAATCAAAACACAAAAGATACTAACGAGCCCTAACGAGCCCCACCTGGGCTCAGGAAGTCTCCC
This sequence comes from Cyclura pinguis, assembly GCA_030412105.1. Taxonomy (NCBI): domain Eukaryota; kingdom Metazoa; phylum Chordata; class Lepidosauria; order Squamata; family Iguanidae; genus Cyclura; species Cyclura pinguis. The sequence goes on along the minus strand of CM059599.1, from coordinate 249,359,151 downwards.
TGCAGGAACAAGTATTCAATACACACAATAGGACTATTATGCTAATTGCTCCCTCCCCTCCGGAGGAGGAGACTGGCATAGATATTCCCCACTCCACTTCCAATTCACCATTCCTCTGAAGATGCCAGCCACAGATGCAGGCGAAATGTCAGGAGAAAATACAACCAGAACACGGTCTCAAAGCCCGAAAAACCCACAAGAACCAATGGATTCTTGCCGTGAAAGCCTTCGACTCTAAATTTTATATCTTTTGACTACATTTTTCCCATACATCCATGTGGCCATTATGCACCATATTTTGGGCCCACCTTATCATGTACTATTTGACAGGATCATCTTCTGTCTTGAGTTTCAAAAGCCATTTGCTCCTGTCTTTAATTATATGATCACTGTTTTTACACAACTCTAAATAAAACTCATTTTCTCTAACCTCTATGGCTGCATTTCTCTTATCTTGATGAAATCTGTCCTTAAGTAGTATATAGGTAAACCAATTAAGATATTTGCCTTCCTTAAGACTCAGCTCTCTTGATTTGAACTTCCAGCTGCCTTGTTCAAAATATGAAAGATCATCATAAAGCAGCCATCTCCAATTTTTAACTCATTCTTTCCCTTAAAATGGCTTCTTGGGGTGAGGTTGCTAATATTATCTTACGAAAAAGTCTTTCAAATACACTGATTTTTAAATACAGCATGTACCTCGACTTTATCATACAAAGATAACCATGACAACCAAATCTTTAATTATGTTCTTTACATTCCAAATGTCTCACATCTCTAAGCAATAGCCATTCCTTCAACATACAAAAAACAAATAAAACAGACCTCATAATATAATTTCACATTAGGGGCTAACAAGTTGCCCCTTTTGTTAAGCATTGTACGGTGTTTTAAATTTTATTCTGGGTTTCTTTGCCTGCCAGACAAATCTGGAACTCTCTTTCTGCCATTAGACAAAAGGTATTCATAGGATACATTATAACAGGAATCATTTGAAAGAGAAATAAAACCCTTCACATTTGCTTTTGTTACTGCAATTCAACCCAAAAGGAATAAATTTAACTTTCTCTATTTTTCTAAGTCTTGTTAAATTTCTTTCCAAACTTTTTATGGCTGTTTTGAAGTAATAAACTGTTGTTCTTCATGATTGTAACTCCCAACTATTTAATCCTCTTTTTTCCACTTTGAAAGAGTAGTTAACTCATTCTTCTCTTCTGAAGTCAGCAATTTTGTTTTGTCACAATTCACTTTAAACCTGGAGCACATCTCAAATGCCTTAAGTTCTTCAGAAGCATCTTCATTAAGTCCAGTAGGCTTTGTGTCATTATCACAAGATCATTCACATAAGTTCTCAATTTGTACAGTTTTTTTTTTACCCTCATCCCATAGATTCTGTCATCTTGTCTGATAGCATTCAGTTGGGTTTCCGATGCCAAAATAAACAGTAAAGGTGAGAGAAGACAACCTCGTCTGGTCTCCTTTTTGCATGGCCATTTATTAAGATCTGGGCGTTTTGAACTTAATAGATTGTCTTTATAATATTTTCACCAAAGTTCATTTTCTCTGATACTTGAACTAAATAATTCCAGCAAATATTATCAAATACTTTCTCTACATCTTAAAAAAATCAAAATAGCCTTTTCGTCATTATGATGTTCCAAAAGTCAGTAATAGTAAGAAGAGTCCCTACATTATTCCTTCATTGTCTTTTTGACAAAAATCCACTCTGATCCCCATGGATATTTTAAGAAATATGTTTTCTAAATCTGCTTGCCAAGATGGTAGTAAACATCATATAGTGATTATTTAGTAGTGAGATAGGTATATCATTATTTGTCAATATCTCATGTGTATTTTCTTTATGAATCACTGTAAAACAGGCATTTCTCCAAGAAAGTGGCATTGGCCCTTTTTCTAACAATTCATCACACACTATGTTTAATGTCTAAAGTAACTTATCTTCAGATTTCTTATAATATGCTGCAGATATTCCATCTGGACCTGGTGCTTTCCCAGATTTAATCTTTTTAAATGCTTCAAAAAAATCCATAGTTGCCACAGGCCCACTCAAACTTTGTTTTTGATCCAGATATGATTTGTCTGATTGGAGTTTATCCAAGTAGTTTTCCATATCTAAGATTGTCCCTCATATATAAGTTCTGTAATATTCCTCAAAGGTTCTTAATATTTTCAATTATTCATTACAAACCGATTTCCCCTCTTGCTCTTTGTGACATTTTTCTTTATTGTTTCCTATCTTAGCTTATGCTGAAGTCACTTCCAAGGTTCGTTTGTGAATTCAAAATTTTGTATTTCCTCCATCAACTTCATCTTCCTCCATCAACTTCTTGCTTTTTTCAATATGGAACCATATTTTATAAATTGTCCTCTTGTATAATGTCACACATTTATTCAAATCTACAATCTGTTTAGGCATCTTGGATATTGAGACTTGAGACCTGAATTTTAATAAGCACAGGATCATTTATGTCTACCCCAGCTCTGGACATTTTTCTAGTGGCCATGATTATGATGTTATATAAATCATTTTTCACTTAAATTCTAGCACCAAAGCCAAAATTTATTTCCCCTTTTCTGAAATATGGTTTCCACGTGGACTTTTTAATTGAATCTTGGAGACATCAAATCTATTTATTATTTCTGGTCTCAGTTGCCACTTAGTTTGATTTTTGTGTGCTGTGCTATTCACTTTTCTCAGCACTTAGTTTCACTTTCAAGTATTTTATCAATGGAGGTTGTGCTTTGAGTTTTTACAATGCAAATTGTACTCACATGAGTACACCCAAGTGTGTGTATGGGATGTCTCTGTCTGTCTCCAGCCTGGGCTATCCAAGGTCCTTCAATAATATTGTAGATCTTTGTGTAGAGAAGCTTCTGTCTAACCAACCTTAATGAATCTTTGTGATTCCACAGCTTTGCAGTTTGGAATGCTGTAATTTCCAGGGCAAATGTCTCTACTGGATGGCTCCGCAGGCCACTCCTTAGCTGGGGGGTTATCCAGGAGACTAAAGATAATAGTAAATCTGCAAAGCTAGGAGCAGCATGCAAATCATTCTACAAACAGTCAGCCATCTTGACCAGAGCCAAAACAGACAATTCTTGAGCTGCGTAACTCCATAATTTTTAATTTTACCCTTGCTTTGAATTCTTCAGTGTGAGCAGATTATTGCAATTATTGGTCGCTTTTGGCAGTATCAGCCAAAAGTGACCAATATCTGATGTATGAGACAACCTGGTCAAAATAGCAAAATAGCAAATATTATTCCCCATCCCCACCCCTCTGTAGAATTCGCTAGTGCAAAGTGTAGTAATAACTGCCAACTTAGCATTCAAAGGAGACTGGATAAATCCATGGAGGCATGAGCCATCAAGCGCTACTAGTCAGGACAGCTATGGATCACCTTCAGCACTGGATGCACTATGTCTTTGTATATCATTTGCAAGGGAATGAAAGACAAGTGATGTGGTTGATCTTCTAGTGGTGTTCCTGTAGTTCCCTAGCTGGCCACTGTGAAAACAGACTACTGTACTAACTAGACCTGACCTGACATGGTTCTTCTTATGTTCTTAGTTATACAGTCTGATCTTCTTATTTGAATAACTTTTCTTCTTGTGAACAGAATCCCAAACTGAGTGCTGTACTAAGATTCAGGGAGACCAGGGTTCAAGTCCTTGCTGGGCCATGAAAATCCATTGGGTGACCTTAGGCAAGTCACACTCTCTCAGCCTCAGAGGAAAGCAAAGGCAAAGCCCCTCTGAACAAATCTTGCCAAGAAAACCCCATGATAGGCTTTCCTTAGGTGCACCATAAGTTGGAAATTCAAATGCACACGACAGTATTTATTTTGGAGAAAATTTTTGTACCTGTTGATGACAGAACTGCAGTGTCCAGCATTTGTCATGCCCTGCCTTGGAGTCCCTGATAGTAAGGAGGAGGGTTCTGAGTTTAAGACAGAAGTGTTCCCAGAGGAGGTTAACAAGCAACAGCAGGGGCCTGAGCAGGGGGAACTGGGCCAGCAGCAACAAGTGTCTGAAGATGAAGCAATACAGGCTCCTACATTGCCAGAATGATGCCAAGAAAAGGAAGGACTCAGCTCATTTATGTAACAAACGAGCCTTAATGAAAGACCATCTGCATCAACATCATTAGCCCATATAAGACAAACAGTTGGCCTATCTCCCCAGGGTCAACAACTCATCTTCCTGGTTGTTGCAGCCCTGTGCCAGTACCTTGTCTGCTGAACACTCACTCTCTTTTGACTCTGCCTATCTGATGATGATTCTGGTTTGCCCTTGTGGATTGATATACTCTGGAATGTTGGACTCTTGGCTTGGACTTGGATTTGTGTGGACTACTCTCTCTGTCTCCCTGCTGAGAATAAAACTCTACTCCTCCAGCCTGTTAATTTGCTGCCTGGTCTGTCTGGGACATGACAGTATCACGGGCATGGAGGGAGAAATGCAGGGGTGGGGGTTAATTTTACCCTCAGTGTAGCTATGAGTTGTGGTTACATAAGATGCCCAGCCATCTTCATTGTAATAATTCCCTGGCTTCTCAAGAGCAAGTTTGAAATCATATTCTTTGCAGCTTTAAAAGTTAATTGTTTAAGATTTGAAAAACTTCAGTAAGAATTTTGTTGTGGCTATTTGCTTTTTGTATTATAAAGGGAATGAAATTATTCTCTGCGTGTGAATATGACACCTTTTTTGAGAAGATGGGAAGCTCTGGAGAGCTATGGAAGGAAAGGAAGGATACAAAAGTTGTCGTATGTTGTTTTGTTGTTGTTGTTGTTGTTTTATGCCTCCAAGTTTGTTCATCATGGAATTTCCAGGCGCTGAGAGTGTGTGATGTGCTCAGTGTGACCAAGTGGGTTTCCATGGCTGAGCGGAGAATCCAACCTTGGTCTTCAGGGTCATAATTCAGTGCTCAAACCACTGCACTACACTGGCTCTCAAGGATACAAATACAAACAAAGAAATGGTGGCCTCCCCATAAGCTCAGTGTGGGAATGTCTGTTAATTATATGGGAACATTTTTAATACAATGATTTATTATTTATTATGCCAAAAAAAAAAAAAAATCCAAGTAAGATAATGATTCGATCAATAACCAGAAATAAAGGTGAACTGGTGAAACTACTGTCAGTTATAGTGACTACCAGAATACAGGGGGAAAAATGGCTGGTGGATTCTGGATGCTATAGTCCAAAAATATACTTTCTGAGCGCTGGTCACTCTCAAAGTGAGAAATTTGTTTCAGTTCATTCTTGATCAGAAACTACCTAATTAATCCATATATCTGTAACTTTATAATCCAATTGAGTATTAAATTGTGTATTGTGCACCTGTCTGATCATAGTAATCAGCTGTTCCTGGAAAATCTGAGAGAGTGGGTTAAGGTCATGTTGGCCAGTGTGGTGGGGTAAAGGGGCTAAGCAGACACTCCCCCCTTTTCCTTGGCAGGTAATGGGGAAGAATAAAACTTTAGTGATCACCCCTTGGCACCCCTTTTATGTAAGGTAGGGCTCTGGAATCCCCTGTTTAGGGCCCTGCATCCCAGGGGATTGGTGAAGGAGGCTACCCTTGAGGTTAACCTGGAAATAAGGCTCTCACTTTTAAAGCCCTGCAGCTTGGGTGGAAGTCTCGAGGTTTCCTTCCAAGATGCTGGACTAGGGAGCAACCAAAGCTATTTGGATTGCCCCCAGAGCTGAGGTATTATCTCCTGTGGGTAGGCTGAGCAGCTTATCATGTAGTGACCCTGGCGTCAGCTCGATCAGTATCAGGTTGTGCCCTCCCCATAGCTTCTAAGACAATGCAATTTCAAATAGGACAGGTAAAAAATAAAGTGGCCCTTGTTAACCCAACTTTTTGTCTGGTCTCTTTATTCTTGGGTTGGGACAAATCCAGAATTTTCCGAATCTGAATCCGGATCCGAATCCCTGGAAAGTTCTGGGAATCCACAAATCTCACCAATCTTGAATCTTTCAAATCCTTTTTTAAAAAAGGGTTTAAAAAGCAAGGGAAAGAAGGATAATCTTGGGCAAGACTCTCAGCCTTAGCAAAAACCTAGGCAAAGGCAAACCTCCCTCTGAAGAAATCTGGCCAGGACAATTGTCATAGTTTTGCCTCAGGATCTCCCCAGATTGAAAATGACATGAAGGCCCTTTCTACACAGGCAAGAAAATGTGGATTAATTCCACATTTTCCTGCCTGTGTAAACAGGGCCACATATTACAGTACAGAGATAATCCAAGTCAAAGCTAACTTTTCTTTGCATAGCTCCTCCTGGCATCCTGGGGTTTGTAGTTTGATGATGCGCCAGCACACTTTGGCAGAGAAGGCTGTGACACCTTGTAAAACTACAAACCCCAGAATTGTGTATGAAAGAGCTTTGCAAGGGAGCTCTGCAAAGGAATGTTCAGCTGTCCTTGAAATCTCAAGAAGACTGTACCTTCCAGTCAAGTCTCAAGTCCTGCAACAAGGAAGGCACTTAAAACACACACACACACACACACACACACGCACACGCACACGCACACGCGCACACGCAAACAACCAAACAGCCTCTAGTCCAATCTCAATTCTGCACCCTGCAGTCTCAAGAGTCAAGTCTCAAGTCCTGCAACAAAGAAAGCACTTAAAAAAACACACGCACACATACCCACAAACAAGCCTCTAGTCCAGTCAATTCTCTACCTTCAAGTCCTGCAAGGGACACTCAAGTCAAATCTCTAGGCCTGTCTCAACAATTCCCAATCCCTACCCTCCAGTCTCAAATCAAAAAATAATACAGATTAATGCATGCTCAATAAACGATTCTGGAGGTAGCTACTGTTGACCTTGTTTGTTGTAGGCAACACACACTCCTCCTATAGAACCAGCTAGAGTAGAAGCCCATTCTTTCCCAGCTCAAGTTTTTTGGCATTCATTGTTTACCACAGACATGCTGCTACAACACATGACCAAAAGTCTTGGTCTTTCTCCAGCTCTCCTTTGCAAACTTTCCAATGGCAATGCTGCTTATAAACTTGCAGCTAGACAGAGGAAAAAGAAGAAAAGGGGTTGAGAAGTATAAAAAGACTTTCTAAAAAGGAGCTTCAAAATGGGTTAACTGAAGTATTCATGTATTCAAGACACAGAAACTAAGAGAGGAAGTGGCATCATGACAATCTTAGTTCCAGAATTGAACAAAGAAAGCTGGTAAAGTATGGCTGGCATGGCTTGCATGGAACCCCTGAACCCCTTTTTGCAGTCTTTGGAACCCCCTGGGACATTCCCACAAGCTCCTAGATCCCCCCCACAAACTCAGTTTTTCTCCTCTGTCCCTCACCCCCAAATCTCTATCCCAAAATTACCTTTCGCAGGGAGGCAGCAGCAGGGAGAGGCAGCACTAGGGGCACAGGCAGCAGGAGGGAGAAATGGCGGCCTCCAGGGCATGCGAGGCTTTATGCCAGTCTGCCAGCCAATCACCCGTGCCCACGTTGGGTGGGGAAACACATGAGGAGCGGGATCCCATCTAGGTCCTGAGTTTTCAGGCGTCCTGGTCTCCCAGGTTTTCAAGCATCCCAGTCTCCCAGGTTTTCAGGCTTCCCGGTCTCTAACAAACTGTTTGAGTGGCAGATTCGAAAGATTCCATTTGCCTATTTTGGCACAGGAATTTGGATTCCTGAATCTCGAATCCTTGCCAAAGATTTGAGGATTCGGTTGGCCCCTCCCTACTTTATTCCATGGTTGAGCATCAAATATTTGCAATTTTTGTATGGGGGAAAAAAAGACTAAAAATCAGATACATACCCAAGCTGAGACCCAGCATGGCATAGTGGTTTGAGAATTGGACTACATCACTGGCAACCATGTGTCAAATCTCTGCATGGCCATGGAAACCCATTGGGTGACCATAGGCAAGCCACAGTCTCTCCAGGCAACCTCCCACTGAACAAATCTTGCCAAGAAAACCCTGTGCTAGGTTTGCCTTAGAGTCACAATAAGTCAGAAATGACTTGAAGATACATGGCAATATACCCAAGCCAGAAAAAAAGTTTCAGAATGGAAGTTGGAAAACCTCAAAAAGTTTGGATTTTATTTATTTGCCCATCTCTGGTCACTGTGGATCAGCTCAGTGAAACAGAAGTGCCTGGATATATTGGATTGAGTTCAAACAGGAACCCTCTTTGGGCATTTGAATTCTATTTCCACTCCATCTTACTGCCCTCCCCCCCCCCCCAATATACACAGATGATTCTTATATCCCTTAATGTGTTGAGGGCAGTCACCAGAAGAGAAGAGTCTCATCTACCCATGAAGATTCTGTGTGCAATATAAAGCCTTTGAAAACCAGGTTTCTACACTTCACTTCACAGAAAAATGTCCACGAATAGGGCAGGTTTCAGATATTTACTCTCAAGAAGCTGGCAACAGGAACTGGAGGTTTGGAGCTAACATGTGCTTGTGCATCCTCCCTCCTTAAGAATGTGGAATCTGAATGCCCAAACAGAGCTTGGAAAACATACTGAAATTTACATCACAGTGGAACCCTTTTCCAATGCAACACTCAGGGCTGGCATCCTGGAACACTAGTAGGTCTATCTACATGAAAGACTTTCATTATGTTGCCTATTTGTGCAACTATCTGCTGAAGAACCTGTGAACTGCAACTATTCTAGAATTCAGTCTCAGCTTTCAAGAGCATTTAGAAGAAATAGTGCATGCATGGATGACTCCTTCAGACTGATAAAGACGTCTGAGGCCCTTTCCGCACCGGGGTATTAAAACGGTGCAGAACGACCTCCCACGGAGGTTGTCTGCACTGTGGAGTGGATTGGGGTGGACTACTTTTCATAGTTCCGCACCTCAATCCACTCCGAAGTGACTGGAACTGGTGGCGCTGCGTGTTTTTTAAAAACCTCTTTTCAGAGGTTTTTAAGAAGCACAGAGCGGGCAGCCTCGTGCAGCTCTGTCGCCGGGCTCCGGTGCAGATTTGCAGGCGCGCACTAGTGTGTGCCTGCAGATATGCCGGGGGTAGGCTTCCGGCTGGCAAGCTTCTCCGGTTGGTGGAGAGCCTCCCCCAGCCGGAAGCCGCCATTTTGGGCGCCAGAGGACTGCGGAGCAGCAAGTTCGCGCTGCTCCGCATGGCGATGGACTTACCCAGCTGCCGGTAAGCTCCATTTCGGTGCATTTTCCCCCGTTTCCCCCTCCACATGCGGAAAGGGCCTGAACGAGTTTGCCTTTACACATATGCAGCCAAAGTAGTCACTCCCAGAACCAACTAGCAGCTTCAAATTGTTATGTCAGGATTGGCTAAAGAGACCAAGTCTGTTTAAACAAATTAGATCTGTTTCAACTACTGTTCTGTCACATGTCATTTTACTTACTTTCCACATACTGTTGGAGAGATCTTATGATCAACACCAAGAACGGGGAATAAAGAAGGAATACAGCTTCTGCTTTCTAACTAGTTCTTTAGATGTTTTTTTTTCTCCTGTATGAAAGGTCTCAATTGAGGGAATTCTGCTATGTTCAAAGGCAGAAGGATAACAATTTATCTTCACGCAAAGGGTCAAACATGACAAAAATGGTTGATAAGAAAGAGTCTGATTTATCTTCATTAGCAGTCATTAGTGATCACGTGTGCTTCTGTTTTCATTCATGATTTTCAAAAGCTCATTACAATTATGCAGCTGTCATGGGGAAGTTAATCCATCAGGGTTCCAGTGCTGCAAAGGGAAGGAAGAAACCATAAAATATAAGTCAATGTGAACTAATTGCTACTGTTATTTTCTCAAGCCACAAAAATGTAAAACCATCAGCTCCAGGGATTCCAAATAGATTGAACAATATTGTTTTTTTTAAAAAAGAAATCCTTCACTTGTTTTATGCTAGAATAATGAGTGTAAGTGCCCCCAGGACAATCCTGAAAAGAGATAATGAATCTCAGGAGTTGATTTTCCTTTTCCTCTTCTTCTTCTGGCAACATTTTAACTGTAAAAGTGCTCAGATTCAAGCAACTCGAGACAGGAAGGCTGACTGTCAACACACCTAAAGTGAGAGGACCAGTCTGCCCGTTCAGTGTATTGTTCACCAGAAAGAAGCTCTTTCGTCATCCAATTTGTCAGGTTTATTTTCATCTGACGAGAAAAACAATCACATTCTCATCAAACATAAAGCATAAGCTATTGTGTTGAAGGTGCTGAGATGGATAGCGACTGATGGGATGTTGGAGATTTCAGTCCATGTATTGTTATAGTGTTATCTTTATTGTCTTTGTCTCTTACTGTATATGTTGATGTTCCCTGTTTTGGTGAAAAAGGTACTATAAACATCATCATCATCATCATCATCATCATCATCATCATTATTATTATTATTATTATTATGCAGTCTCAGAAGTAACATCATCCAGCATCTACAACCTCATTGGATAAGGCTCTTCTGGTAATACTTCCTCTGTCTTGTCTAATATTTTAACTGCAGGGTTACACCAAAGGCATCCTCAGATCACACTCTGGTCACTAGCAGGGACAAAAACAAACCTTGGAAAATTGGACAATTGACCTCTTGGTCAGAAAACATGAGACTTGAAGTCTGCCTCATAACAGAATCCAACGTATTGACACAAATCAAGTCAACACACACACAGAGGATGGAACATTGGCCAATGAGAATTTCTGCCTCTTACGTTGAAAGCAGATTTCAGTTGAGGGGCAGGGTTGATTTGTCATTATTGCACTCATTATTTTGGTCAGAAATATACAGCTGAAAATGGTGAAACCACATATAGAGAGCTTTCCCACTTCTATGAGTGTGGATTATTAGTCAGCAGCTGTATTTATAACACATATGCTTACATACGCATACATATCTATAAATGTTTCACACACACACACACAGAACACACACACATACACACACCTTTGTGTCTGTGTACCTCTCTATGTGGTTTACCCTAAGGGTAAACTATGCTAGCAGGTTTCTGGAAAGATTAACATAAAGCAAAATAAAGTGTCATAGAGCTCTATAACACTTTATTTTGCTTTATGTTAATCTTTCTAGGAACCTGCTAGCATAGTTTACCCTTAGGGGAAAAACAGTCCCTAGAAAATTTTGATTTATGAACTATAATAAACCGGTAGAAAATTGATCAGCGATAAGCTTGCTATAGGTCTCACAATTTTGCAAGATATATTAGTGTATTCTGAGATGATCTTGTACCACAAAAAGATTTCTTCCTGCTCTCCCCCTTGTGGGTTTTTTTTTTTTTTTTTTTGGAAATAACTTTTTTCCTACTTCAGCAATAAATTTTCTTGACTCTGTTTAAAAAAAAAATAATAATACTGTGTGAGATCTGGGGAACTGCTTTCTGAAAATAATACCAAAAGAAGCAAATCATCTTGAGAAAAATTGCTTGGCTGGGGCTACCCGGGGCTATTCTAATCCATCATAATGTGTTAACTGTTGGTTTCTGCTCTGTAGAGTGGGAGAAGAGCTCTGCTGAGATGGAATGTGTAGAATGCATCTGCAATGAACATGGGCCATTCTGATGAGACAATTACAGGCTTCCCTGGTTTGTTTGTTTGTTTGTTTTGGTTCTGGGACATCCATCAATCTACCTCCAAAGGCCACTCAGATCCTACCATTCACCATGAGTTCTTAAGACATCTTCCAAAGTCAAATTCATCCATTTCTGCCTTTGCTTCAGACTTGGAAAGGTTACTATTTTGGACTCTAATATCCAGAATCCTGAAGGCAGCGTGCTTGCTGGGAGATTCTGGGAGTTATAGCGCCAAATAATAATTTTGTCCAAGTTGTGGGTGAGGAACATATTTAAGCATGCTAGAGTGCACTATAGTGATATATATGGGCCACCCTATACCTCTGAATGGAGTGGGCATCTTTTGACACAAAAAAGCAATGTTCACAAAGAACTGGACTCTCCACCAACATCAACAGAGGACCAATAATGTGTATGCAGAAGAAGAGAGCATTCCATGTGCATATATCTGAGGGTGGTGTCAGCAGTCAGCATTGCTAGCCACTTATGGACACTCCCATCTCTGATGCAGGATGCCGTGTGAAAACCCCAAAAGCATCTTGGCCCTCCTCCTTCCTCTTGCAGTCACCGTTAATTCATCTGTCCTTTCTGAACTTGCAGTAGAAACTGTGAGGGGTAGGACTGTCAGATCAGGACTGTTCTGATCAAACTTCCCCTGAGATTTCAGCACCAAAGCCTGAGACCTAGAGATGTCACAGGGGAAGGGACCTCTAGCAATATCAACCATAATAGGTAAAGTATCAGCCACAGTTGCACATTCAAATTAAAAACAAGAAGGGCCCCTTCACATGTTACAACTGTAGTACTGATTCCACTTTAATTGTCATGGTTGCACCCTGTGGAATCCCAGGCTTTGTATCTTGATCAGAGGCATCAGAGGAGCTCTCTGGATAAGAATTCTAAACAGCCCTCTCTAAACTGCAAATCCCAGCTTCCACAGGATGGAACCATAGAGTTACAGCAGAATCATATAGTGTGAAAGGGCCACTTCTAACAAATGAAGAAAATATACATATGAACACTTTTCAAAGGAACACTCTCACCCTGAGATTTTTCCATGAGGACCGAAGCCCCTAAAATCTGGGAACCCTTATGAGGCGCTGTAGCGCACCTTCTTCATGCTCTGCTCTCTTCTTCTAAATGGATGGATCAATCAGCAGTCAATACCTTACCCGTGTCAATTCTGCCTGCAGCCATGTAAAATTTCTTGCACTTTCAGAGTGTTGAGTATCTTGGCTACATCAAGTGATAACAATGCCAATTACATCCATTTCAGTTTTGGGTTGCAACACAACAACACGTGGAAAAGTCAAGGGAGGTGAATACTTCTGCAAAGCATTGTATATATCACATTCCAGCTTGTACGTATATATATATATAAGTGCATTTGATTCCTGGAGCTATGCAAAAACAGAGTTACATTTAATTTAAAATATCTAATGACCACGAGGCAAATGAAATGCTTAATGGGTGTCAAAGCTGAAAAACCAGGACTTTACTCTGTCACAGCAACCATCACTGTTTCACACAGTCTTTTACCAATATAGGAAAATGTCAATTTGATTCTGTGCAGGGGCAATTATGGTGGCTATAGCATCAAGTTATATACAGGAGAATTAGGATATGGGCTCTGAAACCAAATTTCTGAGTCTCATATAAGAATTCTATTTGAAAAAATCAGGGACTGTTTACATTCACTCTTACAAAATCACAATCATGATACAATAACAACAATTCAAACCATGCTGTTCCCTTATTTCTAAGTACTTCATAAATGTTTTAGGAATTTCTTCCCTGTGCTCTTATTTACAGTTTCATACTTCCATAAATATTTGACAGAAGGAACAAGGTGACCATCTTGTCAAGCCTGCTCAGTTGAAGCCCTGAGCAAGAGCATGTATTTTAGAAAGGCAGCTGCTGTTTTTAATTAATTGAGAATCCACCACATTTCTAAGCATTTCCTTCCACTTTTTGAGCAACTTTCCATTTTTACTCTTAGTGGTCTTAATTTTTGTGTAATTAATACTTGAAAAACCAGCTTCCGTTCATAAGGATTTACAACTGCCTTTGAAATTTAATCCGAGGAAAAAAAATGCTTTTTCCATGGAAATTACTTACTTGTTCTTCTCAGGGCTTCTGGACCAACAGTAGGATAGTAAGAATTTCAGTACACGTGAAATATTATTGGCTCAATACTTGAGGAAGTGAAAGAAGCACTTTAGCCTACTTGAAAGTAGAGGAGAGCAACTTCACTGGAAATGGGTGCTAATTTGTATACCTCCTCACCCATCCCAGCAGACTGTCCCAATGCATTTTTGACAAACCAGAAGTTACTCCCAGGATTTATTATCTTGATTTGGGGGTCAGATTGGGCCCTTTTATCCAGTTTGAGGTTGAGGGTAGTGGAATGTGAAATAATCCCAACCACCCTATTTGAAATAATTCCCAAAGAGGTTTTGGTGTTTGTTTGTTTTTAAATGTCTGGGGATCTCAGGGCCTAGGGATGTCAGGATGGGAGCTCAGGAGTAACAAAAGGGGATTTGGACCCATATCTTGCCAGGCCAGCTTTAAAGGCATCCAAAGTGGAGGTAAAAGGTGAATCAAGATAGTCAAGCTTAAAACTCACTACACATCACTAATTCAAATGACACGAGTGCTTATCAGATGATAGTTTAGAATTCCTTCTTTTAGCATTAATTCCTTATGAGAAACCAATGTGTCATGAGTCTTTCTCGGGAGCACTGCAAATCATTAGAACAAGCACAACGCACAATAAATCAGCCTTCAGACGATTGTGATAAGCTGACAATAAATCCAAGAAGGCAAGTCAAGTAACAAATAAGTTCCAGGGCACATCCAAGATATTTTACTGTTTGAGGAGGGGAAAAAATGATGCCCCTTTTCATTTTATATACTAAAACCAACTGAGTTGGCTGTTCTTCAGCCCCAGGAATTGGGCAGCATCTGTCAGTGCACCTGAAAGCAGCAATCTAGATCTCTCCTTTGAGTGCTCTTCTGCCACCTCCCTTTCTGTGGCAAAACTGTATAGCATTTTGGAATTATGTGGGCATCATTAAACAAAAGCAGCGGCGGCAGGCAGGAATCTGTGGAGAAGGGGAAACTGATGGCTGAAAATAGAGGTGAAAGTTTCTTAAATGTATTTTCTATAGGGAAAAAGGGAAGACCCATTTACAAACACTGGAGGTTCTTGGATACAGATATGAGAGCTGGACCCAACATAAACCCTGCATAAAGTAAATTTGTCACAGATCCTAAGCTAGCAAGGAACATTACACATGTGCATGCCTATGTACGCATGCCCTGTGAAACTTCATTAGTTTTACTGAAACTTCCTTCCTCTGACATTTTTGTCTGAGGAACAGCCTTTAACTTCACTCTGAAAGTCACTTTAAGTGACAGTGATGGTGGCTGGCAAGTCTAACTGGAAGGGGTCTTCTGGACAACAGTGAGGTTTTGTGGCTAATCCTGCACCCTCTAAGATAGCCTGCTGCTGCCTCCATCAGGTACAGAAGAGCACATTGCCCCATTGATAGGACCAAAGTAAGAATCTACTGTCATCCCATTTGGATGCTGAATGTGGAATGGGGTCTGGACATCATCTCATCTTTTTTTTTTCCAGGAAGACAAACAACACCAGCATAACATTGTGCTTTTTGGTGATTGTATTGTCAAGAGTCTTTCCTTCCCCCATCTCATCTCATCCACAAAGCAAATATTTCCTGGTATAGCAGCAATTCTTGGGTTTCATTTATGTGGTCACTTGTCAAGATGGCCCAGCACTTACGCCAATGTCAGAATTAATGCTGTAATGCTTGGCAAAATGAGTCCCAATTTGTGATGCCCTGAAGGGGCCCTGTAGCTCTCAGGTTTCCTCAAGAGTATTTGCAGGGCAGGAAGGTATCCCTAGTTCCACAAGTCTGGTTCCACCTAGTCATTCTCATCACCTGATTCATTGTTTCATCCTGAAAAAAAAATCTCTACCAGTTGGGTACTCAACATGACAAAAGGAAAGATAATAAAACAGCCTTTGTCTCTGTCATGGCAGAAATTGTAGCAGAGGAGGAGCAGAGAGGGAAGGCAATGAACAAATCAGTTTAGTAAGGATTCCCTACTAACCAGGCAGAAGGCGGAGTAAGACTCATGATCTTGGAGGACAAAAGCAAAAGAGGGACAGGAAATAGATGTTCTTTTACCATGGAAACAGAGGACAAAGCAGATGCATCAAACTGTTGGACTATGCATAGGCCAATAGGCCAGGAGGACACTTTGAATTCCCATCCTACTATTCAGTCTGCTGTCCTACTATCCAGTCTTGTACTTTGCCATGGATCGCAGTCATGCTGGCTGTGGGTTTCTGAAAGCTATAGTCCAAAAACAGGAACATTTCTAAGCTCCACACTATATTACCAATAAATCATTTTCTCATTTTTATTCTTATGAGTTCTCATAATTTTCCTGTTCAGAATCTTCCATTAATTCACTATTACCGCACTGGAATTGTTGTTTAATAGATTAGGAACTGATTAGAACTGATCTACTTTGGGATGTTCCACTCTGTGTACAACACTTTCCGAAAGTGGTGCTGAGAGACTCCTGTTGTACTCTGTGACGATTGGCCCTTGAATGGCCCATGGTTCTCTCTTGTTTCCAATGTTTTGAAATGTGTACTTTTTGGACTTTTTCACACACTGTTTTGTTGCATGGTTGCACTGGCTTAGTTCTGTTTTTGATCTCTCCTTATCACATGATGTCATCATTCCCCCATTGTCGAATTGCATTCCCATTGTTGTTGGGTTGTCTCTTTTCATTCAGGGAGAAATACCTGTGAGTGGCTTCAATAATGCTGCATTTTCATGATTGTGTATTGGTGTGATGGTGTCATTCCACTTCAGTTCCAATACTGTGGCAGTCATATGGTGTCAGAGGCTGTTGTTCTCCTCTTTCCCCTTCCCTATCCCAAAGCAGGGTGAGACCATTGCACTTCCAGTGTCTGGAGAAAGAGAACGTGATGGGGCAGGTGAACAATGTTGCTTTTACTCCATTCCCCAGGATGATGATGATGATGATGATTCACTTGTCATATAATTGTGCAGTTGCACTGCCCTCATGGTTGCCAGCATACTGCAATTACACCATTATTGCAAAACAGCCAACTGTGACTCTGGAAGGGCAAAATACCAAAATGGCAGCATAACAGGAAATGGCAGCATAATAGGAAAACACAATGCCAACATGTTGGGGAGGAAGTCTCCCAACAGGCAGAAATTGTGAAAAGAAAAATTATAGTACCTGCGCTAGGTAGGTAGGGGAAGGGAGTGGGTCAGTGGGATGGTGTTGAAGACAGATTGTGGGAATGTACATCACCATTATTGCAGAGATGATGTGACACTGATTGTTTCTGTATCAGTATGTTTTCATTTCCTCTTATAATGCAATTGTTGTAAGACAACAGGCTCGTGTGATAAAGCCCTGAGGGAAGATCATCTAGAGATCTGGATCAGTGACAGTTATTTCTAAGGGCATTTCAGCAAGGCATCGCAGCCGTGTGTTAGGGATGCAATGGCAGTGGTCTGTGGGTCATGCTTTTGCACAATATCGTCACAGTCCCGCTGCCATCCCTCCTCCCTTCCCATCATGATCACGGAATATTTGCCTAATGGAATAAATCCATTAAGCTCTCACAATCATGCAATGCTCTCATCCTTCCCGGCCATGTGGAAGGGCAGGAAGTGCTATGGAGGTGCTTCCTTCCCCAGCACAGCATGGGAAAGAGCCCAGCTACATTGCAGAAGGCAGATGCATGTTGCTCACGCTCCCTTCCACAGGGAGCTGATTGGGTGTAGAGGGGAGAGTTCCCGTCGTGGTCCCTTCCCAGGAAAGGTGCTGCCAGGATCATGACAGGAGGTCAATGGGATCATTTACGGTGTGGAAAAGGCCTAAGAGTTAAGCACTGAAGCCTGTGGATCTGTAGGGATGAATCTTCAAGTTTGGGTTTCTCCCACACTTTAGTTTACTAAGTCTTGACATCTTTCCCATGTCTTGACATCTCTGCTAAGTCTTGACATCTTTCCCATCCTGAATATGTAGAATATGTAGATAAATTTTTATCAAAACCTCCAGCTCCTCACTTTGCCGCCCTAAAGCTTACAATACTGACATTTACTGTTTCTATGGCAGATGACATTATTGTTTGTGCTGTGAGAACTGTATTGGGGCAGCAGTCTTCTACTTACCTGTACCAACACTGCATCACAAGTTTTGGAGATTAACTACAGCAAGGCGGGCAGTGCCTGCAGCTATGACTGAAATCACTGATCTTCTATTGCAAGTTCATTTATTTGGTCACACAGTGAAAGACATGGTTCATCAACAGCCAGGATCCCTGTGGTTTTTGGGCAGTTAAAACTGCTTTCAAAAAATAAATAAAGTGAATAAGAGGCCAAATCTTCCATGACTATTATGGTACAGCATTTTGTGTCTGAGTGCTATCAAATTAAAAATAAAATAAAACATCAATGTGTAATAAAGGCTGGGGCTAACAAGAAGGAGATGTATTCTTGTTTTTTTTTTTTTTTTAAATTAGTCAGTATTTGAATTGATGTTATAGTTCTTTCCTGGGAAGCCAAGGGAGCACAGCTTTGAGTTGCAAAGTGCCTGGGAGAAGGCACAGTTTAATATTTATCTTTCCAGGAGAGCATATTGTACCTTGAAGTAGAGCTGGAAAGGTTTTCCTCTGTAGGGAGCCAGAATCTAACAAAAGAAATTGAGCAGCTATTTTTCCACTTGCAATATAATATGAGGCTTGTTGGGTGAATGCTACCACACACACACACAAGCACACATATAGGGTGCCTGATAATGTTTATACATGGAATGGTGAAGCGGCAATTGCACAGCACAACATCAGAAAATATATTCCTGCATGAAGAAAGGTTCTGGTTAAGGAGATATTCCAGTAAATGAAAAATGCTGTTTTATCTGCATACAAAAAATACAGACAAAGTTGTAACAATGTTACATTGTATAATACACTCAGTTTTGAATAACTTTGAGCTGAAAAATGAGGTCAGCAAAGCTTAAAAATGTGCTTGCTGTACCACACCCACACTCACAAATGGATAACAAAAGCCACCATTCTGAATATTACTGTATCATGAGATGAGATCATCTTCTTAGGGACTAGCTGCAGAAGTATTATGCCATGATAACAACTAAACAGGATCTTAAGGAAACCTACGGTTTCCAAAGTAACAGATATTGTGGAAGGGATGGTGGTATTTTTTGCCCAGCTTTACAAAACTGGAGCTCATAGTTGAATTAGCATAATTTTGCAGTACCCATAGCAATGCTAACTCTAATCTACAGAAGAAAGAGAGAATGTTCCAATCCTAATAGACTTGGTCTCACATGGTCTCCTGAAAGAGAAAGCAGACCATTGCTGGAATAACAGAAAAAGTAAGCTGAATATGCCAGTTATATGGCCTCTACATCCCTAAAAATGTACATGTGAAGAATATTCATAAATAGTTGAAAAATTGTTGGAAAAGTATGTTTTTCAAGTCTCCAGGAACCCTGACAGGAAGAACCCTGTACCAATGAGAATCTTTGCAGTTTATGACTTTTACTGTGCAAATTATGCACGTGGTTGTTTTGCTCAGAGAGAAAAAATATTCTGCACAGGAAACACCATTTTCTGTGCAGAAAATGTTGTAATTGGGATCTTGTTCTGCACAAAACTCACACACGGATGATTTGCAAAGAAAACAGAATTGTCAGTGCAGAGAACTGCATTTTCTGCAAATAAAAATTTATACTCGGGAATGTTATTTTCCATGCTGAAAACGCTGTTTCTTGTGCAGAAGAAGGCTATTTTCTGTGCAAAACAACCATAGGCAATTTTTGCTCACAATAATTCCTGGCTTGAAAATAGGCTCTGAAGAGTGTGGTTTTCTAAGGTCATTTTCACACAAGGGAGCTGTGCTGCTGTGGGGCCAGGATGGCAGCAGTTGGCTGGCCGTGCTTCTGCATGACGTCAGTGCTGGCCTGCCGCCATCTTGCCCCCAAGCAGTGCACGCATGGGGTATTTGCAAAATGGGGAAAAAAATCCATTTTACACCTACCATCACACAGCACTGCTGCCTTTCCTGGCTGTGCAGAAGGGTAGAAGCACACTGACAACGCCTTCTTCCTCCTCAGCGCAGCCACGTCAAGTGCCCAGCTGTTCTGTGGAAGGAAGAAGTGGGGCCAGCGCACTCCCCTCCACAGTGACCCAGAGAGGTGCGGAGGAGAGCATTCATGCTGTGCTTCCGTCCCTGCTGGGGCTGCGATGGAAGGACTTGTCAGATCCCCATCATGTGGAAAGGGCCTAAGACTTTCTTACAGCAAGAAGAAAATTGTTAAAATTATTTGTTTTCTCTATCAAGAAGAAACATGGTGAAAAACTACTCCTAGAACACAGTCTCTTCAGTGTCTAAGATGAAAGTGTCCTTTTTGAGGCAGCATGATTGTGTAAACAGGAAGAAGCACAGGTTCTCTTCATCACATGGGAAAGTGGTACCTGGCCCATGAAGCCCTTGGAGACCCTAATGCCTCTCCTGTGTGAGCTATTTTGTGAGAATTAACTAGTGTCTGAAGCCAGCCAGTCATTTTTTCTTCCTCCAAGAATGAAGTGACTCCCTGCCCCCCCCCATTAACCATTTGTAGGGCATTCTGGTAGAGCACAAGGCAGAGAGCTTGAAGCTATGCTTGTGGTTGTCAGAGAGCAATAGAGGAAGGGGGGCACCTTTTCCTATGCCTGTCATGAGACTTGGCTAAGACCCACAGTCAATCGTCCGGGACGGAAGGCTGGCAAATAGATTGGAATATCTGCAGAAATTTTAGGGAGAACTGGACAATTGTGACAAGTATAGAGCCCACTCATTCCTGCTTTTGTACTACAGAGGCTTCTCTTCTTATAGGTCACTACTGCATTACTTACTTGCATGATTTACATATAATGCATATTTAATCTATGCAATTTTGGCATGGTTTTTACTGCACTGCTTTTAATATTTTATTCATGCTAGGAGTCTTTGAATAAATCACATATTCTAAAACAGTTTTTATAGCTTCAATGGAGGCCAGCTATCAACTTCCTATCTGGAATGATAAAATGTATTTCAGCAGCAAGTTATACACTTAAGATTTCTTCAAAATGTGAAACCCTTCCAATATTCCTTATATTACAAAAGGATATGGGTTGTTTTTGCAATATGTAAGCATGCACAATGCATGTCTCTCCTTAATGTATTTACTCTGGCCACAACTCTTAGATAATGAGATAATGATCCCCATTTTATAGATTTGAACTGAGGCCGAGAAAATATATGTGTCTTCTCTGCACTGAGCAGGGAACTCTTAGAACGATTTTCAAGGCAGACCTTTCTAGCTCTATGATTCTCTGATTTCCAGTGATATCCAGTGAATTGCTGCCTGTGCTGAAATTAGATCCAGGCTATCTCCCTGTAGAGCTTGCCCAGGCTCTGAGATCTTTCAGTCCTACCACCTTCACAGATACAGTTGGTGGATATTTGAGACTGGGCCTTCTCAGTGGCTGCTCCTACTCTGCAACTACCTCCTGGAGAAGCTAGAATGACTTCTTCCTTGTGGTGCTTCTGGTAGCAGGCAAAGACTTGCTATTCTGACAGATTTTAGAACTGAAGCTTTTTTTTTATTTTAAGGGAAGGCCTTAATTTGTAAGCTGCCTTGAATCTCAGGCCCTTTTCACAACTCACCTTTTTGCAGATCTGGGGTGCGGAGATCACGCGAGCAGCCTCTAGCAAGAGGTTCTCGCGTCCCGGTTCCTTCAGCTCTGCAGCTGCTGTCTGCTTACGTGAGAGCCCCTCCTCTTCCTTCTGCAGTGCAGCCTGGGAGTTTCCCAGGCTGCACTGGGGCAGGAAGTGTGAGTGCTATGGCTCTGGAGCTCTGCATGCACAGCAAGTGCACGTGGGGCCCTGGAGCAATGCACGATTTTTGGCTCACAGCCGGAAATGAAAAAGTGCACGATCAGCACCTGCCAGACCCTGGCGCGTCATGCGATTGCAAGTGCGTTGTGTGGACCACTCCTCACAGTTGCGCAACACTTGAGGGGTCCTTTTGCATGACAAATGCCATGTGAAAAGGGCCTCAGTCTTGGTATATATGAGGAAGAAGAGGAGGAGGAGGAGGAGGAGATTATTTCTCTTTATATCATCTCAGCCTCAGACCACTGCACAGTGTCTTTCCCTAAATTTATGTAACATTAATTGATGACTTTGAAAAATCACTCCAAAACTGACATGCTTACATTTGAGTAGAAGTGATCACACTTCTGGTTCCAACATATTTCAATTACATAAAAATTCCCATAGCTTCTTCAACCCATTCTGAGGTTTTATGTCACCATCACATCTTGTCTAATCTAGGGCTGTTTCCCTAATGTGCCACTAGTCCAGAATACATAAGGCTGTCCCTAACGGGAAAGAAGCTACACTCCTTGATATAGAGAGAGGGAGGGTGCTGGCAGACCACAGGAAGTAGGCTGAATGCTCTATAGAAATCTGCAATGGACCTGGGATGGGGGGTAGGCAAAGTGAGGATCCACAGCTGACATGATGCCACTTACAATTCTGGAATACTGCACCAAGCTGCTGTAAGGCAACAGCAGCCGCTTTCATATGGTAATCTGTATGGAAGGCAACGTTGTTTCTGGGTGAAGAAGTAGCCAAGACCAAGTTCACTGAACCCAGCATACCATTCAGTCAAACACTTGGGGAAAAACAATGAGCGACACAAAGGAGTGGGGAGACTTTTATTTTGACTCGGCAACTGAAAAGATGCCAATGGAAGGGAGGGGGATTAAATGTGAAGGGGGGGGGTTAATACCAAAAAAGCCAAAAAAAAAAAAAGCAGTGCATTGGGGAAGAATTTTCTTCCACGCTTTCTGAATGCATAATGCATTTTTGTAAATGAAATAATAACTACTGGGTGTGTATTGGCACGCAAGGTGGCAAAAGAAATAAATAAATGATGAAGCGTAGAAGGGGCATAATAAGATGAACTGAAAGAACTCTGTGGCAATCTGCCAAGTTTTCTCTCTTACTCTTTCAAAGGCATAGGAATCAAATGGATGTTTCCAAGATTTTCAGCAGTAGGGGTGAAACCGGGTTTTTATCCCTAAATCTTCTAAGCTAACGTCACTTGCAAAATGCTGGAATCCTCCCTTAGTATCTCAGCTTCTGATTTCTTGTTTTCATATGCTCTTTTAACATGTCTACCCCCCTCTCTTTCTTTTTGTTCAGTTTTATTCTCTTTTTAAAATAAAAGCAACAAAGCCTATTCTATTTTCATGGAAATCACCCAGTGGTGACAATTTCAGGGTTGCTTCCAGGAGAGTAATCTTCTCATGCGAGCCATGATTCCTTTTCTCTTCTGTTCTTTTTTAGGTAGCAGTTTGCTAATGGCTGTCTGATTAAACATGAACTCATGTTCATGCAAATATATGTTTCATGCAAAATATATACATGCAAACATAGGCGCTAGGTGTAAGGAGAAGATGGTTTCTGCATATTTCAACTTTCAGAGAAACTATAGTCCAGCTGCAGTACTCTGACAACATATAGGGCACAAAAGTATATAAAGTATTTACTGCATAAGTCGAGATATCTGTTCTGTAATTTTCAGAGTCTGGTTCCATATTCAGAGTATGGCTATTCTGAAGTCTCGCTGTGGGACTTTATTCTTACGGAGTTGCAGCTTGACCCTCCTATAAAACTGACCAAGTGAGACTCTAAGGAATGGGGAAATCTCAGTTTTGCCTTCTGCCTGTGTCAGGAATGTAGTGCATGGTGGTAAATTCTTCAGATGTAAACTAGAACAAAATTGCCCCACATCTGCACCATCCAAAATCAATAGGTATAACTATTTCAAGTATAAAGAGGAACAACTTATACCTTCCTACCATATAGGCATTCAAGTATTCAGTATTGCAGTTATAGATTTGTAACCTACAGTTACAGATCTGCAACTCAACTGCATTCAGTTAGACTATGTAGTCTTAGGCCCTTTCCGCACAGTATTTGCCATGCGAAAAGGCCCCTGGAGCGTCGCACAACTGTGAGGAGCGATCCACACAATGTATTCGCAATCATGCGACGCTCCAGGGGCTGGCAGGCACTGATCGCGCACTATTTGATTTTCGGCTGTGAGCTGAAAATGGTGCGCAATCGCACATCGCTCCAGGACCCTGCGTGCACTTGCCGTGCATGCAGAGCTCTGGAGCCACAGCACTCATGCTTCCTGCCCCAGCGCAGCCTGGGAAAATCCCAGGCTGCACTGCAGAAGGAAGAGGAGGGGCTCTCGCACGAGCAGGCAGCAGCTGTGGAGCTGAAGGAACCAGGACGTGAGAGCCTCTCACTAAGAGGCTGCTCACGTGATCCCCGCACCCCACCTCCGCAAAAAGGTGGGTTGTGGAAAGGGCCTGTTAACCTACATAAATTCCACCCAGCCCACCTTAAGAGCCACCTGCTGGATTGGCTCAAAGAGTTGCACTCAGCTCCTTCTCAGGGTGCGAGAAGGATGATATTTCCATCACCCCTCCCACCAGCAAACAAGGTTGTGACAATCAGAAGCAGGTCCTTGTCACAAGTCCTTGTCACAGGAAGTGAGGCTGTGACAAGGAGGCTGAACAAACATCCGTCAGGTGATTTGGTGGATGGCTCTTAAGGTGGGCTGAGGGATTTGGGGCAGGAGACATTACTTAGGTACACAGAAATAACTAAGTGGTTGATCCAGGATACCAGTGAATGAATATGTTAGGGGGGAAAAAAAGGTATTAACTCTAGCATAGTTGAATACACAGGGATTCAAACTTTGACTTTTGTGAGGTGGTGTTCCAAGACTGTTGAATATGTTTGTTTTGCTTTATCTCACATTTGATTTTTTTTAAAAAAATCTCATTTGTTTTTTTCCTCAGATATGAAGACATTTGCAAATGTTGGTAATTTTTGAATAAAAAAAAAATTGCTGCCCCTTTAATAAAATATTTTTATTCTCTTACATAATTGACTCCACCTTCTCGGTAGACCCTGTGAACTTGCAATTGTGGCAGTTTTTACTTCTGTTTCTTACCTTTCCACTGTTTGTCAAAACAGAAGATTAAAAGGCAACTGAAAAACAAAGCACTATTAGTAGATAAGATTGCAATTCTTTCCTGGCAATAAGTCCATTGATCTCATTGCCTGAGTGTCAAGTCAGCTGATGTCCCAACGGGAAAATTTCCCACACATTTCTTAATGACATGCAACACTCCTGTATCACACATGCGCACACATACTAATTGTTCCATCTCTGTCAGGACTCAAAACAGGGTACACTAAAAACAAAACAACAACAACAATGAATGGACCAAAAAAGTAATACATAGGTTTTTTTTTTTAAAAAAAGGAGCAAAAATATTCTACTGAGTCACCAGGACAACCAGCAAATGATATTAGCGTATGGTGAATTGGTGTCAAGAAACAAAATAGACCTAAGTCCAGACAGAGACCACTGATAGAGTCTTCCAGATTCTAGATTCCAGCTACTCACTTTGACATACCTCCCTGGATGTACATGTCCAAACATCACCAAGTACATTCCACTGGTTTGTCTGCTCCTTCATGGTATGCAATAGGACTGGTAGTCTAGAGGTAACTCCAGGCTACGGAAAAATTTGAATCCAGCTCTCCTTCATTTGGCACTTTCATCATTATATTGCAATGCCCACCACATTTTCCTCACCTATATTCAGGAAGAACAGTTTTTCCACCATGAAAATGTTTCTTTCTTAACTTGTCAGTGAATATCCTGAAAGGAACAGTAACAGGAGGCCTGAGATCCATCATCTCATGGTCTAACAGTTTGACTGAAGATAGCAAAACTTTTACACATTGTCAATAGAGCAATATAACCTGGATTTTCAATCATACTGATAGGTTTGATTTGTTGCTTCTTAAACGGTTTTTATCTTTGGCATATTACTGTATTAGCTATGTTATTCTAGAATACCAACTAGATCAACAAGTAAATAATATTGTTTCCTAAAAGTATGAATATAAAAAAACCCTTAAAGAAATGGATGTGCTACAACATTTAATTGTCCTGAGATGTATGACTTGCACTAAGGTCAAGAGGCCACCATCAAAATAGAATATGGAAAAAGAGAATGCTTTCCAATTGGCCAGGAATTCACAAAATACTGCATTTTATCACCTTAAGTGTTGAATTTGTATCTTGAACATATCATATGTAAAGCTGGATTAGACTTGGAGGCTATATCAGCCCTCCCCATCCACCCCCACCATAGGTTGAGAAGAAACCCATGTAGGTACATCAAGTTTTAGCAGATCCAGTCAGGATTGGAAATCACATCCTAGAAACAAGTTGAAAATCATATGATTGGTTGACCCAAGCCTTCCTATACACTTTAGATCAGGAGTGAGAATAGTATGACACTCCAGATGTTGTTAACAGCAACTCCCAGCATTCATCACCATTAGCTATACTATCTAGCCCTTCTGGGAGTAGCAGCACAAAAAGCATCTAGAAGGCAGTATGAAGCAAAGGGGGGGTTATATTCTCCCACACAATGCTGACTCCTGCCCTCGAGTAGGAGATGGGAACTCCTCCCTTGCCCTTGGAAATCTTGCTGCCATCCCCTACTGATTTTAACCCCCTTTCTTGTGATTCATTAGGACGCCACTGGGGAAAAGAATCTCTAAACTTAGAGACCCCTCCTCTCCCACCCTTTGTGGAAGAGAGGAATTCTATCTGCATGCATAGCTGGCAAGCATGTGGAGAAAGAGAGTGTGGACAGAAAGTTCTTTAAGGAAAGCCTTTATTCTAAACAGGCAATATAATGACAAAAGGTATCTTGTTCATGGAGGCTACTTCCTCCAGGCATCACTTGGTAGTTACAAGTTACAGACGAGCCAAGTCATTTCAGCCAGAGTTTTAAAAGAACAAAAACCCCTAAAGCAACTAGCTAAGAACACTCCTAATCTATTCACATTATCATCCAGATGCTGGCATGGTGTAGGGCAGGGGAGAGGAAGCCAGGAGGCTGGGCCTAGTGTTGCCCCAGCCTACCACCCGCTGTGTCTTGCGGATGGTCCTTTGTCTCTTTCTCTCTCTGCCTCGTGGTCTCTGAGGCCTTTTGAAAACGTCTTCACCAAAGCATCTCAAAGCTTCTCACCTTTCCTCTCATTTGCTCTTGCTGATTGGGCAATTGACTCTTGTGATCTCTGATGTCATCTGTGATGCTGACCCCTCAATAAATGTAACCTAATCCCAACACCTCCTCAGTCCCTTGTTTACCTGGAGCTAGAACTATCCCCCTTCAGTTATGTAGCCTGGATAATAGGAAGAGCTCTTTATCACAGGTGGTTTGATTCCCACTGCTGTATAAAGCATTTTTCCTACCTGCTAGTCACTAAAAGATAAGGTGAAATATCATATCCTTTGTGCCATACTGTTTCATGAAGTGTTGGAATTCTGTTGATATGAATTGTTCAGACTTAGGCAGAAAGGTTCCTGAAAGCATGAACGGTCATCCTGTTCACTACCATTACTATAAAATTTCTGTACAAGAGTGGGCCCACAAAATCCAGGTGTATATGTTCCTGGTAAACCATTAGCCAAGTCTACAGAAGAAGTGGTATCAATCCAGGTATATTTTGCACCTGTTAACAAATCATTTCTTGCCTAATTGTTTGATCTCTCTGTGTATACCTGGACATCATGTGTAAACCTTGGCTAATCTCTTAATTTTGATAGTGCCAAGTTGTTCTATTTGCAATTCTTCCAAAAGTGTGGCCTACAGTTTTTCAGGGATTATGATATCCCCATATCAGACAGAGAATTTTGCCTGTCCCTCATCTCAGGTCCACAGGCATGATTAGTGGAATATCAATGTATGATATCTTAAACATCTCAACAGCAATGACATACCTACCAGCAATTCACAGATGGAATCTGGAACACGTCTGGCCAAACATCAGAGTGCAATCAAGATGGCAAAAGTTATTAATGGACGAAGAATGCACAAGCTATGAGAGGCTGCAGCAGTTTAATTTTCCTGAAAGGAAGGGAAAGATTCTGCCCCTTCTTCTCCTTTTCGCCTGCTGAGTTAAATGACTGCAAACTACTTTTGCATTTTGAATTCAGCTTGCAGCAATTCAAGGAAACTGGGGGTTGTTGTTATGTTGTTAAGGAAACTGGGGACAAAGGGGGTAAGTGGGAAGAGCAAAGAGAAACTAGGACATCTTAAAAGCAGCTGAAAAAGTGAGATGACAGGAGATTAATCAAGATTATCAGTTGGAGGGTATGCAATGACCCTCATCTTGCTGTTTTCCATCTCCATCCATCTCTTCTAATGGCCGTCATGAAAGGCCATCTTCATTAAAGTGTTGGGTTATTCCTTTGAATTTAACATTGTAATTATAATCCTCTAAAGTAAGGTCCACATTTGCATGGGGCACAACAGCTACCTCTGAAATGGGAATGCCTTCCATGGAAAGCAAGGGTTCTGGTTTTGGATTGGCTTTTTTTTAAAATGGCAGCCTGAAACCTACCCAACCCCACAAAGTCTCAAGTGCTGAAAATTGCTCCAGACCTACCAAGGTTGCCCATTGCTGAACCACCCCATGCAGGGTCAACACATTCAGTATTTGCATGTCTATTCAGCATTTGCCATACATCTATAACATTCTTTCCCCTGCCTCAGCTTTCCCATATTCTGTTCTGGGGGTCCAGTTCTCTTCAGAGACTTCTCAAATGACACTGAGTCATCTGCTGTCTGTCCACCTCCTCAACCGACACGAAGGCCTAATCTACACATGAGGTGGAAGACTAGATCCATGCAAGACCAGAACCATGTTTGTGTCCATTGGCTACAATTGTTTCTTAACTTATCTGGAAATTTTCCAGAGACTGGCAACTGATGGCTCATGGACCAGCATCTATCTGTGGACCACCACTTTGAATAGCACAAGACTAGGCTGTATTTCTTCAAATTATAAGATAGTAGTGCCATTTTTAATTGTTTCCTCTGTACCAGATAAACACATGTTGGGAGTGACGTTCCATACCAATCCAGTATTTGCCTGCTTTCTGCAGGGCACTCCCGTTTACAGTCTGAACTGATTACATTAAACTATATGACGGTTCCTTTGCCTTTATGGTAGCTGTGCTTCATAAGAAATGGTACTCTGTTTAAGCACTGGAAGAGTAAAAACCTCTAGTTTATGTCATTCTTTTTGTGAAAGCTGCCATATCCAAGTCCAACCATCAGAACAGAGACCAGAAATCTGGAAGCTGCCCACCAACAGTTAGCAACCAGACTGATCTTGTTCATTTTGTTACAGTCTTCACCACCACAGTGGAATACACTGTATTTTTACTTGAATTCTAGTAATTATTTAAAAATTTACATATACTCAGCATGCACAGATCTTGCAGAAATCTCTGTCTCTTCCCCTCTCCTTGCTGGTGGTATATTCCACTTTAGGAGGAGACAGGAATGGCACTGTTTACTTCATTTACTTAATATTTACTTCATTGGCTTGCGCCACACAAAGACTAGGTTGCAGTTGGACTCTTTGCCATCTAACTAGTTACAATATGTCTACACCATTTTATAGACAGGCATCGAATTGGATTTACAAACAGTTTAGCTAAGCAGCAAGTAGAGTCTTATGTGTCACAAGTACTACTGGTCCTATTTACTATTGCTTATCTGGTGTCACTAGTAAATGAAGTTTACATTTTATTAGTTAAGATATTTTCTTGGCACATACAAGAGTTTAATGGGAAGGAAAAATCACCTATGCTAGCCAAAGAGATTGGGTGTTGCATCAGTAAATTATTTAGATTCTACCACCCATTCACAGCATTGTAAGTTTAGCAAATATGTGGATAATGTTCATAAAGGTTTTATAGACACATATATATGCACACATATACTCATGCATATACAAAACTGTATTTCTGCAGGCAGATCGCTCTTGATTAATAAAGCTACAAAGTAATATTTGACTTAAGTGCTAAGGAAAAATTAAAACATACACACATATACTCATTTTAGCTTGTGTAAATACTACAAAACCATAATCTGTCACATAGTTATGAGTGATGGCTCACATCCTTATTCCCGAAATGACTCCATGTTGCAAAGGAAGTGGGAGCGAAGAATAAATAAAGCCATCAGGCTATCTCCTTTTAACAACCTCAACTAAGCAATATTTAATTGGAAGCAAGTCCCACTGAGTTCTATGGGCCTTATTTTCTGCCATGAATGCTTAGCCTGGTTATTTTATATGACATTTTCATCATTAGTGTGCAACCTGAAGAGACAACTGGTACAATTATGCATAACATCTTATATTCAAGGAAAGACACAAAACTGGCTCTCTGATTCTGCTACATAATTGATGTATTTTTGTAATTAAACCCAAACTGAGATTTTCTTCTCCTCCTCCAGGCAAGGCATGAAAACATCTCTTTTTTTATACATTATGAATATAAAGTCTTGTTCAAATCCACAAATATATCCTATGGATATTTGTAATATAAACATCCCAGGGAGTATATTTCATAATTATCCCTTTGTGCCCTTGCCCATCCATAAGCTGCATTGTATACGGATATACATGATCTACTCTGGGAATACAGCTGGGAAGCATTTTTTTTATAAGACTTTTTTTTCTTCCCAGTGTTCACGAAAGTATCTAGAAGATTGTTATTTCATGCAAAACAACAACAACCCACTACTACTTATGGGATACCTCAATACCGATAAAATGCCCAAAGGACGACGACTTACAAATCATGAAAAAGAAGAACAAAAGAATGCAAAGATTTTAACGGTGTGCCTTAGTTCACAGCTGTTCAAGCTTGGTCTGGGCTGGCAGCCAGGAGAAGTTGATAACAAACACAGGTCAGAAACTCAGCAGTAACTTAAGTGGTCAGTTTACTTAAGCAAGGAAACAGCTTTGCAAATGAGAAGCAATAATGTTCCCAACAGTGTCCATAAATCAGAGGGAGGCAATACAAACACAAGTCAAAGGCAGAAACACAGGCAAGGGCAGCAAATGGGAATACAGGAGAAGCACTCAGTTAATTACCGACAAAGCTAGAGAAAGGCTCAATTCTTACAGGTTCCGAAATCAGCGCAGGTGGTGCTTAATTCATTGCTGTTTGGCATAAATTCACTGGGAACAACACAGGAGACCCTTTTGATGTCTCTGCTGGGCCAAGGTAGGTATGGATAGGTCACTGTCCATGTCAGAATAAGCAGGGCTCTCTGCTGGGGCTGGCACAGCCCCCTGCTTTGTCTCTGGGGTGAGTGTCTGCTCTGCAGGTGCTGCTGTAACAGCCTCTGTGCCAGGGCTCAGAGCAGGTTCTGCTGTCTCAGACTCTGAGTCCAGATCCTGGAAGCCCATGACAATAGCTGCAAGAAGAGAAATAATTACAAACATTTAAAAAGATCTATAAGACAATTCCTCATAGTCCTGTGGAGTCGGGAAAGTGCAGCCAGTAGGCCACAATTTTTTTTCCCTAAATGATCTTGGGAATGGGTTTTTCCACTACATTTGGAGTGAGCAATTTAGCTCCAGGAGAGGGTTTTTTTTTGAAACAGGAAGTAGACAGGAAGTGGTTTCTGCTCACTTCCTGTTCTTAAAAAAGCCCCTGAAACATGGTCAAAATGTGTCCTATATCTTCTAGAGGGTGTCTGGGGACATTTTGAGACAATTTTTTAAAAAATGTGGTACTGCAGTGGCGGGGAGGAGTATCTGTGACCAGGGTCTGCTGAGGCAAATGTGACTTCCTAATGTTCCATAGTTGCCCACCCCTGTATAGTTGGGCATAGAAGGGCAGGATAACACCAGATGATAATGTGAGTTAAAAGGCTAGTGGATAGCTTCAAGGGCGTTCCTCCTTCTTATCTTTTAAAAGGACTTAGACTCACCAACCCTTCCAGTAGAAGAAGATGTCTTTCAAATGAGGTAATCCTAAATTCTCAGTCACTTCACATAGTACACTGGTACAGTGACAAACAAGACTTGGTGTTTAACTTTCCCATCTGGTGGAATCATACAGCTTATATTGTGCTGGAGGCAAAGTTGGCAAAAAAAAAAAAAAGTAGATGGCAACATTCTGCATGGCTTTACATATTCGGGTTGTGGAGAGTGTCCTGGCAAGGTGACTCTTTAGTTGGCAGTTGCAAGCATTCGGCCTTCAGTTTTATACCACCACAGCTAAAGCAGACCTTATCAGTGGTTGCTGAAATAGCCTGGTTTTTCATTGGTTGGCTAGTTGGTTTTGTTTTGTTTTTTTCAGACTAGGGTAAGTCAACACATTCCAATTTCAGCCAACCTTACCGAGGCCCTTTTCGCACCTTACCTTGTGCTGCTGGTGTCACGTGGGGATCGTGCGAAAAGCCTCCTCCAGGAGGAAATCGCATCCCCTGCACTTCCCTCTGCACCAGCTTCATGCTGGATGGAAGGAAGCGCGATAGCTCTGCCCCTTCCTTCTGCAGTGCAGCCGGGTACTTCCCCAGGCTGCACTGAGGGAGGAAGTGCGATGGCCACGCCTCGTGATGTTCCGTATGCAAGGCGAGTCAGGAGGGACGTGGAAGGGACCCACAATGGTGCATTATTTTCAGCAAAGAGCCAAAAATGATGTGCTGTGCGACTGCTGCATGATCGCTACGGGAGCGACACGCGATCACAAGGACGTCATGCGGAGCCGTCCTCGTGATCCCGCGTCGCTCCTGTGGCCATTTAGCATGGAAAATGGCATGCGAAAAGGGCCGGGGTCTAGTAAAGCAGGAAACAATGGAGAAATTAAGTTCTCTTGATCCTCAGCTTTCCCTGCCTGCTTGGCCAAATTAGGGGAGAAGATAAGATCCTTCTGCAACCTCTAAGACTGCATCCTTCACACCACGCCTGCTTTATCTGGGAAGTAAAACAGTGGGAGAGGTAGCAGAGAAAGCCCAGGTCACACCAAATAAACCAGTATTTTGGTTTCATATCATATGCTAATAAGAATGAATGTGTGGATGAAATAGGACAGAAAAGTTGGGCATTAAAGGCCATTTCCATACCAGGCTTCTGAAACGGTGCAGAGCGACCTGTCACTGAGGTCTTCTACACTGTAGAGTGGACTGGCGTGGGCTACTTTTTGTAGTTCCACACCAGAATCCACTCAGGAGCGGCCGGAACTAGCTGGGCTGCCTGTTTTTTAAAAACCTCTTTTTCGAGGTTTTTAAAACGCACGGAGCGCGCAGCCCCATGCCGCTCCATCACCCAGCTCTAAAGTGGATCTGCAGGCGCGCGCAAGTGCGTGCCTGCAGATCTGCTGGGGGCGGGCTTCCGGCTGGCGAGCTTCTCCGGTTGGTGGAGAGCCTCCACCAACCGGAAGCTGCCATCTGGGACGCCAGAGGACTGTGGAGCAGCGAGCTCGCGCTGCTCCGCGTGGCGACGGACTTACCCGGCTGCGGGTAAGCTCCGTTTTAGTGTGTTTTTGCCCGTTTCCCCCACACACACACATGTGAAAAGGGCCAAAGAAATAAACATGACTCAAAGTACCATGTTACAGCTACAGGAACCTGTTCATAATGAGCCTTGATGGTGGCAATGTTATTATTTCTAGGCTTAGAATGATTAATTTGGGCAGTTCTTATTGGTATCATACGTCCAAAATTTCTCTCCTTCAAGCCCGTATTCTTGAAGGCTGTCTTCCTATCTGTTTTCTTTCCCCTTCCTTCCTCCTCCATCTGCTCCAATGATGGTTGGGGAATGGAGGAATTCTCGTTTGTGCAAGACATCACTGAATGGAGAAAGACTACCTTTCCTACCTCCATTCCTCTGCTGTCCCCAGAACAACAACAACAAAATTAATGAGAGAGCATGAATAAAAGAGAGGAAGAGAAGCAAGCATACAGGTAGATCTGTGAAAAGGAAGGAATGGGCCAACTGAGAATAGCTTGAACCTTCTTGTGCTCCCCAGAAGGTATGAAGAGCATAAGAAGGTCTATTTTTAATCCTGAGTACTGGAGTAGCATGTAGGTGTAAATATCCTAAAGGCACCAGATTCTGACTTACCTGGGAAGCTAAGCAGGGTTAGCTCTGGTTAGTTCTTGCAAGAGGGACAACCAATACCAGTTGCTTTAGGCTGTGTTTCAGAGAAAGGAACAAAGCAAAACCACCTCTTGAGTATTCATGGGGACACCATAAATCAACATGGAACTTGAAGTCAGACACACATACGCACACACATGCTGAGGTACCAGCTTGGCTTTTCCAAGTCCAGTGAACAAACTTTCCAGGGGCCATTCTTCTAATCAGTATGAACATCTTACAATGGAAACACAAAATGGGTAAGTTGTTTTGTGCAGGCTTAGCTCTACTCAGAACCCAAGTGCCCTTGACCTCGTATCTTTTGATTGTTTTCAAAGCCATCAAATATAAAGCTCATAAAGTATCAGCTATTAAATACTGACAAATTTAACCTGCAGATTATTAGATATGACAATCCAATATCTTATGATATCAACTGTGGATCTCATATTTGCAAATATCTGTACATTCAGTTAGTATCTGGATAATGCATGATATCAGTGTTTGCAGATGAAAATATCTGGGTTAAAATGTGGCTCCATTCTAGATTTATTATTTTAAATAGAAATTTGCAAACAAAAGGACTCAAAAATCTTCTGGGAACCACCTGTGACTAGCAAGCTACATGCAACCTATAAATGAGCTTGGGAAGTTTACTGTAGGGAAGTAGCCTCTCAAACTTCTTTTCATGTCAATAGATGCTGCAGCATAATTGTGCATGTATTAATTTGCTCATTAACATCATCAATTAGGTATGCGTAAGTGGGAAAACAACCACTTGATCTGTCCACTGTGTAAATGCCCTGGGATGATGAAAAGTAAATCTCACATCAATGAATACTCTGGCATACCTGCTGAAAATGTTATTTACCATGGATGGAATAGCATGATCAGAAAAAAAAAATTAAATAGGATTCCCTGCCAATATTTTTCCTGTTTTTTTTCCTTGTTTTTTTCTTCCCTGATAGTGAGAGAACACCATTTTAAGACAAGGTTCTAACATCATTTAAAAAAAAGAAAGGAAGATGTAAATTTGAATACTATGTATCATTTACTCTGGATAATTCTGTTAAATAAATACACATGAATAATTATACGTGTAATTCTATTAAATAACATATGGAAAACATAACCACCAACTGTCCTGATTTGGCATGGGCAGCCCCAATTAATCTACTGATTTTTTTTGGCTGCTTTTAAAGTGTCTCAGTTTGTCTTTCTTCCTCTTACTTTCCCTTTTTGTCCTCACCTTGCTTTCATTGCTGCAGACTGAGTTCAAAGCGCAAAGCAGTTTGTGCTCAACTCAGCAGGGAAAAGAGAAGGGAAAGGAGCAGAATCCTGCCCTTCTCAGTAGGCTCAGGCAAAAGCAAACTGCTGCAGCAAACTGCTCTTTGCTTGTGTGTTCTTCCTCATTAATTACTTTTGCCATTTTGGCTGCACTCTGATGTTGCTTGACCACATGCATCCTACTTTTCATCTGCGAAATGTTGGAGCATGTGGGAGAACTGCAGACTCCTAGTTTGCTTGTTTGAACACCGGGGGAAGAATGTGAGGCCCTCCAGGTATCACTGTACTACAGTTCCCACCATCCCTTTGCATTGGTTATGCAGTCTAGAAATCGAAGGAAGTTGTAATCCAACATCTAGCAGGCCACAGGTTGCCCACCATAGCACTAATTACTCCATATTGTGAGTCAGGGTGTGGAGGGGATGAGTAAGAGGCTGGAGAGATCTGAACACAGATCCTTGTGTAGCAGAATGGTACCATCCACATATAAGGCAGAGGCATCAGCCGGTTTGGGAAAACTCCAGCGTTTGCAGAAGCACAGCAAACTGCAGGAAGCAAGGATGGAGCAGGAGATAACCTCAATTCAGTGAAGATTTGACATGTTCACTTGTCATGGAACACTGACCGGGGCTGTGGGTCTGCTTAACCTTTATTTTAAAGTAATATTTTAAGTGGTTTTAATTTTTTTTGTAAGCTTAAGACTGTTTTAATCTCAGTTTTGTATATTTGATTATACATATTTGCTTGTAGCTTTCTAGCTTTTATAGGCTGCCTTGAATCTCAACCTGGGGAAAGGGGTCATAAATAGATAAGGTGGGTGGGTGGCAAAATGGATAGAAGAGGGATGAAATGAAGCATCCTGGGAAAGAACATGGCTGAGTATCAGAAACAAGAACAGTTCTGTATGGCAACATTTTGTTGTAGATGTTATTTGTACTTTGATGCAGGTCAATTGGCAACTATGGTATGTAACTAAGCCAGGACTGCAGAGAGATAAAAGAAAGAGATATCAGCACAATTAAGGGAGTCATAGGCAGAGGGAACTAAGGAGCAAATCTGCCTCCCAGCAGCTCAACGACAACCAAGCATCCTTAGTAGCTATGGAATGCTGAGTGTCTGTTGGGAGGAGACAAGAGAACTGGAGGAAGGGCAATAGAATAGAGGATGCCTGAAAGACGTCTGAGAGTATCTTGAAAGAAGGTGTGGGAAGATGGATGGACAGAACATTGAACAGAAGCATTCTGCACTGTAGCTGTTACAGAGTTTTTGTTATAATTAATTCAGATTCAGGGGCCAAATTCCCCCTCAGCTCCTATGCACCCCTACCACCATCCCACCCACTGGCAGTGAAAACGCCCACATATACATTTTTAATGAAAACAAGCTTTAGGCAACATGCATGCCTTCTCCCAGAGGCATCTCTCAAAAGCCTTCTGAAAAAGTTCTTTCCACTGACAACAATGCACACACAAAACACCCCATGCACACACACACACACAAGCTGTCTTTTAACAAACAGAATTGTAAACTAATCTGTAATTTAATCATTTTGTTCTTTTCAGCAGCTTTGTAATGGGATTAGACCCAAGAGTTTTTGGTTGGAGTGACAATGTCATCTGCCATACCTATTGCTCTAGGGTTCCTTGTTCTCAATCTTCTCAGTGGCAGTTGTCACAGTAGCTGTACAGCTGAGGTGGAATAGATTTTTCCCAGCAAATGCATACCCAGCAAATGCAATGCAAGCTATTCTTGTTATATGCAAGGGGGTTGAGAACTAGGTCTTGAAAAGGCAATAAAGATCCAATAGCTTTTCAGAAGACCAGTTCCCATCTTAATGGAAATGAAAACTCCTAGATCTGATTTGTTGATGTCGATGTATACCATTCCCTGCATTTTTGGGTCCTGGTTATGAGGGCTGCTATGACAATTGTGTGCCT
This sequence comes from Cyclura pinguis, assembly GCA_030412105.1. NCBI lineage: Eukaryota > Metazoa > Chordata > Lepidosauria > Squamata > Iguanidae > Cyclura > Cyclura pinguis. The sequence goes on along the minus strand of CM059599.1, from coordinate 249,322,162 downwards.
TAACACCACTGGCCTTCAGGAACATTGGTTTGAATGCCACCATTATGCAATGGGTGATCACTCAGGGCCTTAAGCCCTATAATGTTATAGTGCTGTTTTTCCACTTTCAACATCCTATGGAATCTTGGGGTTTGCAGTTTAGGGAGAGGCCTTTAGAATTCTGATCCAGAGAACTCTTGGGCCTCACTAAACTATAAACCCCAAAATTCCATGGGATGTTGAAAGTGGAATAATAGCACTGTAACAGTATAGGCTGGAAAGGCCCTCAGAGTGGTCCAACTTCAATGTAGAAGGTCACAGACCCAGTCCCGGATGATGCTAGTTACAGAAGGTCTCCAGCCTTACAGCAAGGAAGCAACTCTGACACCTCAATGAGATGCTTTTCATCAGAACAGGTGATAATGGCTTAAACAGATCCAGTGTCCTGACTCAGCTTCAAGACGGTGGCTTATCTCTACCTCTGTCTTGCAATGTCTGGGCACTTCCACTTTTGACCAACAACACAGCCCTATCCAGTCTGTAACCCCAGAAAGCATTTTGATTGTTAAAAAAAAATTATGGTGGAAAGGGTGGCGAATAGAGGGCACAAAGCAAGACTGCTGCCAGAGGATTTTAAGATGCAATAGTGATGTGAAAGGCATTGAAAATTTTCATTTCCTGTGTTATAGGGGTGCAAATAATATCAGTATGAGAAACCTGGCAGGAAGATTTAAGATAGGAGAAGGGTTTTTTCCCCCCTCCCCGTCCTTTTTTTTTTTTTTACATTGATAAGTATTTGTTCATTTCCTGACAACAAAAAAATAGAAATCTCTTCAGAAATTAAATACCCTGGCTTGTTGAAGCACTTTTGTGAGGTTCTGTGGTAGACTGGCTCCCTTTCATTGGAAATCCACAGCCGGAATAATAATCACAGCATCAGTTATTATACTTGTATCAGTTCTGCGAGGCAAGAGGGTAATACAGCGTAAGGCCAAATTCTCCGACTTTTGTGTCACTTATTTTCTCTGTGGGCCAGATTTGCATTTTAATGGAAGTAGTTTATAGACTTCTTTGCTGCCTTCATAGTGCCACAAGTGGCATCATTAAGTGAGTTAAGCCGGATTAATGCTGATAGTGAAGTCAGATAATACAATAACAGAGGGCTTCATTTCCATTTGGATTAGGTGAAGAGAGCAAGGCTGTCTGGTGCTGGGTGATAATTTGTAAGCGTGATATGTTGTACTTGAGAGGATAAGATTAAATTTAGTGGGTTTAACTGTCATCCCAGTAAGTCAATTACTTCATCTTTTCAGGCTTTGAATTTCTTTTATAAATAAAATAAATGGAATATTGAGCTGCCTCTGCGGCCATTTCAAGCTTCCACGGAAAAGAATTACACATACTGGGCCTCTCCTCCCCCCGCAGCTCCCTCCCAAGAATGAAAATAAAATAAAAGAAGAAGAAGAAGAAGCTGCAATTTCTGATTCGGCTCCATAAACAAAATATAAACTCCATTCAGGAGCCAGCATGGTGGCAGCTTAGAAATAATGTCCATCTCTCATAGCACAAGCATGACAGATTCCATTGTGACTTTAGTTTATCCAGAATAGGAAATATTTATGTTGTACCTACTCTTTTTCTATGAGTATCTGCTTTCTTGCAGAAGGCTTACACTAAAATGCTGATCCTTGCTATCGTTTAACCCTTTTACATTCTGATAGCTGCCAGACAGTTCAAGCTTCAACTTTTGGGGCATGGCATTAGAGAGAGTGAACATCTAATCTGTTGTGAAAGACTGGGCCCTTGGAGCTTTTTAAACAAAATATTTAAATTATTATATAATTTAATATATATGTGGTACCCCTCACTGGAGAATTCCCTATGTGGCCAATTGTTGGGCATGAAAAATTCAGTGACATGATGTTCATACACAAAATGTCAACAGATAAGCACCAATATCTTTATTTCCAGTCCCATGTCCTATGTGGGAAACAGGCATGCTAGGGCTATCAACATGACAGCATGCATTTACTCATCAAGATTTGTTTGGAATGGAGACCTCCCCAATATCCTTGTTTAATGCTAGCCCTGACTGTTTTGCCACCTGAAACTGACATCAAGATGGTGCCCCAGCCATTCACACACAGGCAATTTGATGTAACTTCTGTACTGCTGAAAGGACACTGTCCTGTATAACCCTTGAGGGTTGCAAGCTAGCTTAAGGAGACGCAGAACAAGCAGTGTGGCTGTGTCTCAGGCAGCCCAGGGGTCCATTCATATTACAAAGTTATGGCACTATGATTCCGCTTTAACTATCACAGTTCCGTCCTATGGAATCCTGGGATTGGCAGCTTAGGAAGAGGTCTCAGCTAAAGAGCTCTAGTGCCTCATCAGGCTACTAGTCCCAGGATAACATAGGATAGAACTGTGACAGGTAAAATGAAATAATAGTACTACAATTCAACAATCTGAATGGGCCCCTGGTCTCTATTATCTTTCTACTGTTTTGTGGCCCTCAGAATCCACCATCTAAGGCAACCTCTTCGTTCTGCTGGGATCATGAATAAGGATGGAAAGACAAGACCTCAACTCCCTGTATGCTGTGGTACTAATAAAAATCATGGGATCATCTACTTGTACACACACACACACACACACACACACACACCATTCATTTCCTGCATGGCCATTAACACCTCAATCAGTATAACAACTCATTTTTTCCCTGCTACTTAAACCAGTTTCAAAATGTTTCAGATTCTGTGTGTGTGTGCGTGCATTGGTGAATGTTCTTCAGAACACAGGAGAGCTAGTTCTATTTTCAGCCAGACATCCACCTTGCAGGTGGATACTGATCTCCAAACATATATGCCTCAGGTCATACATGATGGTACAATGTACATGATGTTTTTCATCTCTAATTTGAACAGCAATTAGCAAAGTTACTTTTCTGGTATCCATCCCCCAGCATCCCAAATTCTTGAAGCTTCAGTCCAGAAAAGGTAACTTTTCCAAGCTGTGAATATAAGACATATGATACTGAAAGATGTAGTTCTACATTTAATCACATATCCTGTCTCTCATCTAGAACGTACATGTTGGGGAAATCAGTGAGCTTCATCCTATAATGGAAGAGGACCATATGAAGCTAGCTTAATGTGGTTCAAACTGATGGGCCATCTAGGTCCATACTAGGGGGCAGTGGATCTCTGAAAATGCAGAATGTATTTCTGTAAGGGGAGAACAAGGAAAGAAAAGCATCAGGCTTGAATGAAAATGTTAGAAAGTAAATCAGAATTGAGGATGAGAAAATTCGTCAGTCTCATCTTTTCCCATATCTAGATTTTTTTTAAAAAATCAAGTTGTTTCTTTTCCAAGTAGAAAGTAATTTGTGAATTTTGGCAAGTTCTTTTCAGAATAAAAACCCTGAGCCCCTCACCCATCTGCATGAGCCAAGTCCAGTAGCAGAGAGCCATGTTAGGCCTGCCTGCCATCATACAGACATTAAAAATGAGGGAATGCATGGGTGGTAGGGGGGAGAGAGATGGCTTGGAGACTGGAGATTGGAAAGCACGCGCACACAATATTGTCACACTAGCTGTAAAAGGCTGCAGTTAGACAGGAAAAGCTACAGTAAGCAAACCAACCTAAGACTTCTCAATGTCTCCACCCTCCCCTCATAACTAACAGATACCAATAAGCCAAGACAAGCACAGAAGTCTCTGGTTCTTATGGGAAAAGGACACATTCAGATCTCAGAAGCCAAACTCTTAGGCCATTTTCACATGATGAAAATGATGGGGACATGCTGCTGTCGGTCTGCGAGTCATGCTTTTGCACAACATCATCACAGTCCCGCTACCAACGTGTCCCCACCTGTCGCGGTTGCAGCATATTCCTTTACTGGAAAAAAACCCTGGTAATGCCCCCTGACTGTGCAATGTTCCTGTTGCCAGCAGCTGTGCAGAAGGGAAGGAAATGCGTTCTAGAGGCTTCCTTCCTCAGTGTAGCATGGGAAGTGGCTGGCTGCACCGTGGAAAGAAGACACATGTCACTCACATTTTCCCTTCCACAGACTGCCGGCCAGGTATGGAGGGGAGCATTCGCCTCATGCTCCCATCCCGGCAATGGGTTAGGTTGTTTTTACTGAGTTGGCTTGAGTTGTATACAGTATATAAAGTGCCACAGGAAACTTGCTGCCATAAAATTATTAAGTGGTTCTAAATAACCATTGAAAATCCTCACCCTTTCATATGAAGATGATGTTATAAGGGGAAGAGGCAGAGCTGTGTGCTTTATCAGACTGGAATTGCGACACCAATCTGGGAGAAGTAAGTTCCTGTCATACCCTCTCCTTTCCCTGATCTAGTTTAGACTCTGGGTAGCCGTTCTCCTCACCATGCCTCAGCCTCCTTTCCACAGACACACACACAAACACAGAGAGAGACAGACAGAGAGAGAGAGATTTTGATATTTGTGATTTTTTCCCACTTTTATGAGGGTTCTGCACTCCTAACCCTATCAAATCTGGAGGGTTGACTATACTAACCAAAGCTTCCAAGATCAGATGGGGTTTGGTGCTTTAGGATATTTATGACATAGTGGGAATCACTGAATGTTCCAAGGTCAGCTGACAGTTTGAACATCCCAGCTAAAATAAATGTGCAAAACATGATGCAAACCTTGATAAAGCAAGTAGGAGCTTGATATGTTCCTTGCCACCCCAGCAAGCCCTAAAAACATCTTTTGGAGCAAATGATTTGCAGAGTCTAGCATGCTCAGTTTATCAAGTTGGTAACAATCTGGAGTGTCTTATTTGTGAAATTTGTACTTTTGTTCTCATTTACAACTTTCTGTAATTTAGTCCTCTAAAACTCACAATTTGCAAAAGTTTTCTCTGAGTAATGGCTGACCAAATTCTCATTACATATGGGCTATGTCTGTGATTCCCACTTGTGCAACAGCCTTCTTACATTGGTATCTATCCTTTTTTAAGGCATACCCTACAGACAAGGTTCATAAAAAGCCCTGGCAGTTTTGAATAGAGATAGTAGTGAAGATAAAAATTACAGGCATGCCCTACAAATTGAGGGCATTTGCAGATGATTTGGTGATTACTTTGGCAAATCCACTTGAGATTGTGGAAAGACTGGTGATAAAATTAAAAGAATTTGAAGATTGGGCAGGTTATAAAATTAGTAAACAAAAGACTATAAAGTTGACCTAAAATATGAAGATAAAAGATCAAACAGAACTGATGCAAAAACAAACAAACAAACAAAAACCTGGTTATACAATTGAAAAGAAGGTGAACTATTTAGGTATTATAATGACAAATTCAGGTTGTATTTTACATCATAGCAATTATATCATAACAATCATTTTAAGATGTGGAACAAGATCAAGAAGGACATGCAGAGATGGGAGAGTTTAAACTTCTCCTTGTTGGGGAGAAACTCTATAATAAAAGTGCATGTGTTACTTAAAATGCTTTTACTTTTCCAGAGAATACTGATTCTTTCAAAAGACATTTTTTTTAAAAAAAAACAATGGCAGAAGGACTTATTGAGATTTATTTTCAAAGGAAAAAGGCAAGAGTGAAGGTTAAAATATTGCAAGACGCAAAAGAACAAGGAGGCCTAGCACTACCAGATCTGAGATTGTACTTTGCTGCATGTTGTTTTTTATGGTTAAAGGAATGGATGTTATTGGGAAATAAAAGACTTTTAGAATTAGAAGGTCATGGCCTAAGATTTGAATGGCATGGACATTTATGGTATGATAAAGTGAGTGTAAAGTTTAATAGAGTTTAATAATCACTTTGCGAGATGTGCTTTATTGAAAACGTGGATGAGATTTAAACCCAGGCTATGTCAGAAAATGTCTCTATGGGTCTCACTTCAAGAAGATTTTTATATGTTCTCTTTCTTCTTTCATCCATCCCCAGTTATGCCAAGTTTTCTTGTCCCTTTTCACGTGGCACTCTTTCGGAGCTCTCTGCTCTTCAAGGCCCAGAGGTCTGACACCAATGGTTCCTCTCTCTATGTATATACACCAGTGATGTAGACTCGAGTCAATTAACTCCAACTCAAGTCAGACTCAAGTCACTTCAGTGACTTGACTTGGACTCAACTTGGCAATAAATGATGCCCTGACTCAACTCAGCTCATGGCTTGTATATTTTTAGAGACCTACTTTCTGCTCTTGGTTCAGTAATATAACACATTCATCCAGAAACCTTACAACTTTGAATAATGCTTCCAACTCTTTTTGCCTACTGGTCACATGATGATCTGTCTCAACCCCAAAGCTTGGGCCATTTCTCAGAGGGGAACAGCAAATGTGTTAGGTAACAGGCTTGAGGTGGGGTTGAGGTCTGCTTGGCAGCCTGTCCCTGCTGCATGTTTGATGAGCCTTCTAAAACATTTCCTAACAGCAGAAGGCAAGATTCACCCCCAGAGAGTAGGGAAGAATCCTTCCTTCTAAACCTTCTGAAGCTTCAGTAACGGGGAAGTAAGAACAATCCTATTCCCCACTTTGGAAAAAGCTTCCAGCTTCAGAAATGGGAAGAAAGAAAGATCGTATTCCCCACTTCAGAAACTGGCTTCCAGACTTGAAACTTGACTTGAGACTTGGAGTAAAAGACTTAAATATATCACTGTTATATATACACATATACTTACAAATTATTGTGAGAGTAGAGATACACTTCTGGAAATTCATCTTCTTATTAGGGGCCTTCTGGATGATTCTTACTCCAAGTCGCAGTTGGTGGCTCTCATATCAGTAGTCCAACTTTTAAAGTAGTTATCCAAGGTGCTGAACCTGTATAGGGGGCATGGTTCAGGACCTTGGGCAGCTCCTTTGATATTAAATTTAAAACCTAGAGCCTTACTGGCATAGAAGCCACCAGCCCCCCTGCTTCTTCCTGATACTGTGAGACAAGAAGAAAAACTCCTCTCTGTACCTATTTTCTGCATCATACACAACTATTTCTATTGTGTTGTCCCTTTTTTTCAAACTATTTTCTCACCTGGGTGTTGCTCCAGCCTGCAGATCAATTTGGTGATAAATTTTCCAGCTCTACAGTATCGATTTTGAGATGTGACAAGAAGAAGTTTACATGGAGTTCCAAGGCTGTGTGCAGTGCATGTTTGTATAAAGTCATTCAACACAGAACTTTTGTTTTTAGTCTCTTCCCTAATTATTAGCATTGAATTTTCCTTTTTTGAATTCTCTCTCCTAATCATCTTAGCACTGAATTTTCCTCCCCCCAAACCCTTGCAGTTGCTTCACTTTAGGTCAACACTTTAATTGAACTGTCTGCCTAATCTGAATGTCTCTCCTTTTGTTAGTCAAAGACCAGGTCAAACCCCATTTTTTTTGAAATTAGGATTTTATTGTTGTTGTTCTTCCAGTATGTATGTCTCAAGAGTTTTCAAGCAACTAGATATAACTACCTAGTTGCTTGTAATGAAGGCATATTTATATTACAAGATGATTGTAATTTGACAAGTGACAACAGCACTCCATTAAATAAGAAGTATCTTGCACTTAATGCCATCATAATTTACCTTGTATAATGGCTTTTGGGCACAGCCTATAAGAATGTTCATTTGGGAAAGACCAATGTAAATTAATTGGAGCAGCCCTGGAACAATGATATAGCTACCCATTTAAAATCAATCAATCCTACACAGATTTTTTTTTTTTAAAAAAAAAAAAGACCACAGAACCTGTTACCCTGTGTACTGGGGGTCCCGGGAGGGACACCAAATTGTGCTCAACTAAAGGTGGGGAAAATTGGCTCAGAGCACTGCTTAACGTTACGAGACGCAGGGTAACGTAGCGAGATCTTAAACTCTATGTCTACGGGGTTAGGTCGAGTCAAGGAGAACACAGAAGTTGAAATAATAAATGATGTTTATTAAATACAAGCAAAACAGTGTATGCGACACACTCATACAAGATAACTAAAGAAAATAAAGGTTGGAGTGGTATAGAGGGATTTTTAGAGGGATTGCTGGTTTGGGTGATACTTCACCTGTCCTGAAGCCCAGAAAAATAGAGAGCGAAGCTGGGGTGCGATGTAGCTCAGCACATGGAGCTGAGGGGAGGCTCGCCAAGCAAAGCGGCAGCAAGGCGGGATGAAACTCGGGAACGATCCGAGGAAGGTCTCGGAATCAAGGGTTTTTATAAGGAGAATGTGACTGCAGGCTATGGAGTACTTGGGGGAAAACAATAGATTTGGAGTTGGAGACAAAGCCTCCGAAAGGTCAGAATCTGAATGATTGAGTTAGCGCAGAGGTTCTCAATAGAGTAGCCAGTATGCAAACGCAGAGTACTTGGGTATAGCATAGTTTACCCATCAAGCTGCCATCGCGGGGCAGAGGCTCTTTTGTAAGTGGCGTGCATACTTAATTAGAGTACTTACCTGGAGGTCTCCTAAAGCAGTGAGTCAGCTATTTCTGGCCTGCCTGTATTGTCCAGGAATATTACGGCTATTAACGGCCAAGCTTGTTTATGTGCTTGTCCGGTGGCCTCACAAGCGCATGGAAAGGAATAGAAAAGTGCAGCCAAATTGTGATATCAAGGGATATCTTTAATATCCCCAAAGCTTGGACTAGCCAGGGCAGTAACAAACCAATGAAATAATAACAGATATTTTTACCTGCTAATGCTTAAAATGCTGTATAGAGGCTTTCAGACTTTCCTCATCAATATTGTCACAAGAGGATACTAAGTACTAAATTTCAAAAGTTTTGACTTTGTTATTGAAATGTACACATTTGATGAAGGAAAGAACTTTTCTTGGAATAACTAATCAAACTGCACAAACTTACATATTCAGAGAACAGTATTAATAGGAGTGAACTCAGAGGCATTTGGACCACTCTTCATTTGTTTTGAAGGGAGAAGTAGGTACAATGGGTGTGGACCACATCAGTTTCCATGGATGGGAGAATAAATGAATTCATATAGCTAAGTGGTTTTAGATCATATCTGCACTACATTTATATCAATTTCATATCACTTTGTAATGGCTCCATCCTATAGAATATTGAGATTTATAATCTGATGAGATACTTAGAATTATCTACAAAGGAGCTCTAGTCCACTTCTAAGAACTGAAGTTCAGTTAACTTGTCTTCACTACACTTCACCCTCTTTTCACAGGCATCTATAGCAAAGATAGTCCAAGAAAGGGGACAAAGGTAGTGGTTCTCAAACCTTTGTTTTCCAAGTGTTTTGGACTTCAGTTCCCAGAAGCCCTTGCTAACTTGGTCAATTACTAGGTATTCTGGAGCTGAAGTTCAAATCATATGGAGGACCAAAGTTAACCACTGGGCTAGAGGCATTGAGAGAGGTTGAATACCTCACCAAATTGCAAATCCCAGGATTCCTTAGTGTGGAGCTATGACAAGTGGAATGAAACGAGGAAGAACATTGCACTGGTAAGAGGTATTTGACAGTCGAACAGAGTACCTAGGAAACTGGTGATCCTGCCTTTGTTGTAGATCTTTTAACAACACTCCAGCTGTGGTTTTCCTACATCAGTTAGGGATCAGACTAGATGATGGCTGGGGTCTTTCCAACTCAATGTTCAATGTTCCTTGTGTGATGAAATACACCCATAGTACTGATGGAGCCTCTAATATCACTTGATTAATAGACTGATTGATTAACTGAGCAAAATAAGTTGGGGTTCTCCAACTCTTACCTCACCAATTGTGGGGGTTTCCACTGAGGCAATCTCACCACTACTAGCACATGTGTGGTTTTACTTATGCTTGCCTCACAAAGATCTTTTAATTTCACTACATTTTTTCCCTCATAGATCAAGTTCAAGATCTTGTACCTCTCAATCAGTGCTTCTATTTTTAAAGCCCAAATCTATGTCAATTTTTCCTCATACTTCAAACTCACTTCTGTATTTACTACCTTAAGGTTTATATTTTCACACTTTTACTGTATTGTCTTAAACACTTTGGTACTGATCATACAAATTTTGGTTCACTTTTGGTTCAGATCCCAGCACCCTTCCCCCATCACCATTCACTCCAACATTCCATGTCCCTCCCCCCCCCCACACAGTTCCTTACCTTATACTGTAATATTTTAACGAAAAACCCCAACAACATTTCCAAACACAGATCCATGACGTCAGGCCATATGAAGCAAATTCTTTAGGTATCACACAAAATGAATGGGAATCATTTATATCTTTAAAATTCCAATCAGATATAAAAATACCAAAATACAAACACCGATATAGTAAGAGAAAAGTGAATGTCAGTGCCCTCTGTTATAGAATGCTATTGCTTCTGAAAATCTGCTTATGATCAATAGTTGAACAATAGGGGAAAAGGTAGAGGAACCTTAATCTAGACCCTGTCTCTGAGTACACCCCTGCCAGAGGTTTCTAAAACCTTAGTGAAAAGGACCACCACAAAAGGTAAGCAGTCTCTTTGGCTACCAACACTGATCCCATAATTCATGCACTAGGTTGTTGTGTGACTTCAACTCGTTTCTGATTTATGGTAAGCATAAGGTGAACCTGTCATGGGGTTTTCTGGGACTGAGAGTGTGTGATATGCTCAGTTGGTTTCCATGGCTGAGGGGCGAATGGAACCCTGGTCTCCAGGATTACAATCCAATGCTCAAACCACTATACCATGTTGGCCTTCTCTAGGTACAACCGGTTTATTACTAGACTTTTATTATATTATCATACAAAATCCACCATAAAAGGAAAAATGCACTGTGTCGCTAACACTCTCAAGAGATTGTGTGTCCCAGGGAGAGCTGTACTCCCGGATATTATTTTGTGGACAGGTAGAGGTAATCACTCTCATTTGTGTGAATTTTTACAAAATCACTTCTTTTTGTAAAGCGCAAAAGACAAAAGCAATTTGCTTGCCATGTTTATCATATATGGAGTTGTTGAAATAATGAGCATCATAAAATTAAATTTACCATTGTCTCTATTGGTATGAAGGTTACATTCATAAACTTTGTTTATTTTAATAGGTTTGTTGTACAATTGCAGACATATGCTATTATGGTACAATGGATATGCTTTGGATATTTTTGTAATTGTGGGTAGTATAAAAGTCATTTTCTGTTAGATTGCACAAATCCATTACATTATGAGAAAGATACATTATAGTAATAGGATTAATGTGCAACTCATAAACATGATCAGTAATATTCTTTGTGATAAATTATCTCATTTTAATCACTTGGAATGTGGAGAGATTTAAGGATAGTCCCAGCTTTGATTTGCATAATTGTGTTACAGACAGACAAATTGCATTATATTCTTCATTAACAATAGATGGCTTGTATAACTATTGTATTTTTGAAGGTACTGCTTTTATGTTCATCCTGCAATTTGTCATTTGGTGACACTGCTGTGTAGTACACTTCGGAGAGAATGGAAACTAAAAGATTACTTGATTTTAGCTGAGTTCAGTAATATCTTTGCATTCAATTGCAGAGCAGTAAGCTATTGTTTGTTTTAACAAATTATAATCCAACAGCCTGAAATAATTTAAAATAAAAAATTGTCCCATTTGTAGTACACTCCCTGCTTACGGCTTTCCCCAGAAAAGTGTCAGTGTTCATAAATGAATCTCAAATCTAAAAACACACAATAACATTAAATTCAAAACATTGGCTTTGGCTTTTTGTTTTTTACATTTTTCTAGTGCCAAGTTCTGTCATTCTCTCTGTCTCTCTCTCTCTCTGTCTCTCTCCATCCCTCCCTGCTTCATCTCTCTGACACACACATATACAATCATATCCCATAATGGATGTCTTGTGTCTGAGAAATCCCAAAGCCACTAAAATAAGGGATTGGCACCAAGAACTTTTGTTAGAATCCTGTAGCTGCAGTCCTAAGCATACTTTTTCCATGGAAAGCAAAGAAGATCATTGCCACATAATGATCACAGTCCCAGAGGTCTCTGAGCTCTGACAGAATGCCATATGGGCAGGATATGAGAACATCAGAATATGTAGTTCCTTTACAGTTGGAAAATGGTGGACATCAGCATTGCTGTCTCAGATGTGTCATATTTCCTGACAATGAGCAGAGTTCATGTGGAACTGTGGTTCTTCAACTGAGCACTAAAATCCCTGCATGGGCACCAAAGCTAACAGCTCAAGATGATTATGTTTTTGGCAGGAAGATCACACCCCTTTTTATTAAACCTGAGAGTGGCCTAGCAAAGCAGTTACAACTTGCAATTCAAGAAGCTCCTGAAAGTGCTGCTGAGTGAAACAGAGAATAGCAAGAATAAACTGTTCCATCCATAAGGTGGTGGAACTTCAGGAGAGAAGGACACTCATGACCCAGGAGTTGAGTAGTAACCTGGAAGAGTTTTGTCTGGGAAGGTGGAAACCGTGATGATAGTAAAGGCGATATTAGAGCCACTAGACAGCCAGATGCTCCCAGACTCCATCCTCTGGAGATGCCTGAGCCCAGTACAACATCAACAGTTCCTGAAAGTAACCCCAGCACCAGTACAAAATATCACTCCCAAGAATTCCACAGTCCCTATTGCTGACGTGCTTATGTAAACACCATGTCAGATGTATGTTCTGGTCTCACGGACATGCAACACTGTAGGGGCCCCTTACCAAAGGATTTTGTTGGCAAGTATCAGTACAGATAAGGACAAATCAGAGACACCATCAAAGATGCAGTCAGTCAAAGCCAAACCCTACCAATGAGCTCATTAGTTCAGAATAGAGAGCTTCACAGCCAAGGCTGAAATAATCCAGTGTCAAGTCAGCCAGCAGGTCAAAGAGATACCAAGGCAAGGATAGTCCATAGCAGACAATATGCTGTCCAAGTTCATACAAATGAGAACAGTAAAGAGGAATAGAGGGTTGGAAAGGCATAAGACAAAGCAAGAGAAGATAGCTGTTTCCAGAAATTTGAATGAGCCAGCACTGAGCTTTTATGGATGGATTGTCTGATATCACACCCTTGTGTAAGCCATTCAGACTTAAGTCTCTCTATAAGAAAAATTCTATTCACAAGGAGCTCTCTTGATGTCACTCTTGATATGACTCTTACCAATGAGGAGGTCTCTCCTAATGAAAACACTTTTCCTGGAGCTGAGAACTGCTCCTGACACTCTTGCATTGCACTTTTGACATAACATGGTATTGTTTCTGTGAACTGAGGAGCCTCCAAATTCCTCATTCAAACCTAAGGCTAAGTGGTCTCTTTCTAAGGATGGAGCTATTTGTACCACTGATGGGCTTGGGTCTGCAGAGGCAGCCAGATTTTCACTATTCCCCAGCTTAATGGTCTTGAACTCCTTGGTGCTGAAGGTGTCTTCCAGCAGGGTCATGACAGTATGAGATCTTGAGGAAATACAGAAGTGTTAAGACCCAGACCAAGAGCTTGTCCCAATCTATGGAAAGAGTTGAAATCTAGCAGGGGTAGTTTGACCTCATACAAATAACTCAGTTGCATTTCAGACTTTGTTGGATCAAGTTTATACAAAGTTCTTCTAGATGCTGGAGCATTCATCATGCTCTAGTCTTGCATTGCATCTTGCAGTCTTGTCCAGATGGACTTCTGTTACTGGCTAAGATATGATAGGGACCTAGAACATCTGCAGCCCAGAACTGTGGCCACTATGGGACAGACTACACCCATGAACTGAAGGTCCCCTACCCCATTGTTTAAAAGAAATGGATGCTTCTATACGAATGGAAGTAGGATTCTTACAAGGTTATTTTCATGTAAAATTTATGATGCATTTAGGTTCCCCGCCCCCACCCCCTCAAAAAAAAAAATCCAAGACTTAAGTTTGGATTGAAGTCTAATAGATATAACCATGCTTTCTAACCTCAAGGTGTGGTGAACACTACATGCACATTACCAGGAACTTCCAGTCCCAAAACCTCTAGAAATATATGCAGTTGCCAGATTTGTGGCTATGCAAGAGCTCTAACTATTCTTAGCAATAGCAACAGCAATAGCATGTGTATTTCTATACCGCTTATCAGCTAAGTGCTCTTTAAGCCGTTTTACAATGTGTTAACTAATTGCCCCCAGCAAGCTGGGTATTCATTTTACTGATCTGCAGAAGGATGGAAGGCTGAATCAACCTGGAGCCTGGCAGGATCGAACTCACAACCTTGTGGCTGCAGTACCGGCATTTAACCACTGCGCCACCAGGGCTCTTATACTTTCAGTTGTTTTTCTCAAAAAAATATTTTGTGGTTGTCTTAAATTTGGATTCTAAGTAGTTTCAAGCTGGCAAAATGGATCTAGAAACAGAGATGTGGAGCCGTCTATATTCAGTAATGAATATGCATGAGGTATTCTTCCATTAGTTTTTAGAGCTTCTGAGCTGATCACCAGTTGATTTAAGTCCATGGAAAAGGAATTAATGAAAGAGAAGCAAATCATTCCAAAAGATCCTGTATATCATGCTCTCCCGTCCCTGTTCCCCCCCCCAGCAAAGCAATGTGAGAAGGATTGTGACATATGTTTAAGCACATTTGAGTTAAATCAGAAACACAACATCTTTGCCACTGGCACTTAATAAACACACCATAATCATCCTAACGTGCAAACCTGCCATTGACAATGATGTTCCTCTTCATCTTGCCAGTGGACAACGCAGATTGCTGCAAATGTTGTCCCTAAGGAGCATTATACATACGAATTCAATGTTTTGTTTTGTTTTAAATAGATATACTTTCCATTCTGTTTTTGGAATGCCCCATTGCATAATCTGGCACAAAACTTATATATTTGTCAGTGTTCTGAAACATGAGTACAAATGAATGAAAGCATTATATGAAAATGGGGGAAATGTGTGTGGATTAGAGGAGGGAGCTTGTTTGTGAGCTCCTTCCTTCCTTCCTTCCTTCCTTCCTTCCTTCCTTCCTTCCTTCCTTCCTTCCTTCCTTCCTTCCTTCTTTGGAATGCAGTGATCATCATGGCGAACTTAATTTTCTTATTTGTAATTGTTTCAGAATAAAGTAATGTTAGTCAGTATAAGGCCTTTGATTTTGAACTGGTCTTAGTTTCTATGGAAACTTATCACAGGTGATTCCTTCCCAGAATGAATAAGTAAGGCAAATGCTTAAAATGTCTTTGTCATGAAAGAACTAAGTGGAGCCACAGATTGGACAAGGGCCGAAAAGGGTAAAATTTGCCCTTAAACCCACAAGTGTGAAGTTTCAACATCTAGGTATCATCTGTCATCTTAATCCAAACCTTGACCATTTCTGCACTATATTGTTATAGTGCTATTATTCCACTTTCAACATCCTGTGGAATTCTGGGGTTTGTAGTTTACTGAGGCCAAAGAGCTTTCTGGCCAAGAATTCTAAATGCCCCTCTCTAAACTATAAGCCCCAGGATTCCACAGGATGTTGAAGGTGGAATAATAGCACTATAACAGTGTAGTGCAGAAACGGTCTTAGAAAAAGACTGGAGATTCTACCATCTAAGGATGAGAAGCTTTTCTGTCTACGGAACTAAGAACTTAAGGCAAAGAGCAGCAAGACAAGACTAACAAGACAAGACTTACCATATTTGTCTACATTTGAAGATCTGGGAATCTAATGTTGCCATTGGGCTGGTTTTAAGTGAATTATTGGTAAAGAGAGAACACATCCACTGCTTCGGTTACTAATGAAACTAATGAAATAGGAATACAATATGAAAAAGTTGGGGCATCTTGTTCACTTCCTTAAAAGTCGTGGGGTGGTGGCTGCATAAAGCTGGATTTCATGGAGTTCTGTAAGACCGGTTAGAAACAGAATTACATCACTCTAATAACTAGAGGAAAGTGAGCAGACTCCTAGACTGGAGGAAAAAAATGCTAATTATGACTAATTAAAATGCTATAAAGGAATACAGTAGCGCCTTTGAGACTTAGAAGTAGAAATTTCTGCCATAAGCTTTCATGGACTCCAGTGCACTTTACCAGAAATACTAATTAAGAATTATTACTACCATCATCACTGCCACTGCTTCTTGGCTGCAGTCACCAGTTTAGGTCTAAGGTATGTTCTGAAATTATACTTCTGGGGGAGAATGGATAGGCTCCAAAGTGTCAGACTTTCCTCAAAGTTACATATGTTAACTAGTGCAATTCTTCCTTGGTCATTTTTTCAATGGAGATGCAGAAGAAGAAGGATGTGGCAGTTGGTCCTCAGAAGTTGCAAGCTAAGTATGCAAACAAACAAACAAACAAAGAGACATATGGCTTTTCTGTTAGTGGGCACCCAGCATTTGAGAAACATATTCTTGGTCATCTAGGATTAACATGTAACATATTTCTGCACGACACAGCTCCCACCAAGCAAAACATAATGTGTATGGTAGCTTGCGCACTAGGTTCTCAATAAACTTTTTGTGTTTGCTGCTACTTGGAATTGCTGCCACAAAATGATTTGCAGAATTTATTTAGCCTGCTGTGTCACATGCAGAGCTTTGGGGGAAAAAAATACCTTTTTATATTATAACACCTCGAATTTTCTACTGTAGTCCAAAAAAGTAACTTTTATAGCTCAGTGTTTGTGTTCAGCACAACAGCTAATATGGACCTCTTAAACCTCAATGATTTTAGCAGTGGTAGCCACTCTTCAGTGCCATTATTTGAGGGAAAGTTGAAGTATAGGTACAATAAATTATACACACACACATACACACATAAATAGCTGGCATCCTGTCAGTGACTTCAATGGCACAAGTCCAGCTTGCACCTTCTAAGTTACTCTTTTGTCACTGCAGGGATCAGAATTCTCTACTGATTTCAAGCAATGACCAAAATCTCCCCTAAACCCACTTCGTGGCTGCAGGAGCTCCTCCTCTATGACCATACAATGACCAGTTGCGACCAGGGGGCATCAAAGAATCATCTGGCTGTGTCCCCACAGCCAGGTGGAAAAAAATGACATCATTTGTTGAGACCTCAAAGTTCTATGGATTGGAGGGCTCTTGCAGCTAAAAGGTGTGGTTGGGGAGGAGATGAGAGGGGAGACATAGCATAGTACTACATATGGAACCTCTAGCATATTTCTCTGTGGTGCATGGTCTCAACCCAATGTTCTAATTGTTTCTATATTTGAATGAAAAGTATACATTTTAACATTCTTTTCCCTGATATGTACCCAGCCATACTTATTTCGGGCTCCAAGTTCTAGGGGTGGGGGTGAGGAAGAAGGGTTATATATACCTTAAAGTAAAATACATAATTCTATCTTGCATACACTGATCTTACCCACTTCTTCCTCCATGGCTTCTTCTTGTCTCAGAGAAAGATGTGTATTCTGCATTGTCCTTATTGGAAGCAAAACCTCCTTGAGAAATTAATAAGATTAAGTTACACCTCAGTGGGAAATCAGTGCATATAAATTAATGAAAATTTACTGCACACGCTGGTGAAGTAAGTTGCTCATTGTACTAGTGAGCTCATCCAAAAAGATTTCTGTATGACTGCAAGCTTTACTGAGCAAGCATTAGGAGCGTCCATTTATAATAGATATGTGAGAGGAGTTGGAGCACAGTACAGATGGTCAGATAGTGCCTACGGGTCTATAACTCTCATCCCAGCTCTCAAAAGATGTCCTTACCAGAATTATTTTTAAGGTATCAGTGGCTAGTGGTTGCAAAGCCTATATGGGAACCATAGAATCAGAAACATGGCCCCTCTGAATAACAATTGCACCACACCCAAGAATGAGACGTGAAACAATGAGATACGAATCACTGGATAATCTGGGGACTGACAAGGTTCTTAAAAATCAGCAATAGCCTAAACTGGAAGTCTAATGCATTGCCTGCTTAGTGACTGAATGTGAGGCAGTATACAAACAAACAGATGGGCAAAGATTGAAATAGATCAATACAGTAACTTTTTAAAACTATCATTCGCCTATTTGTCCCATGAAACAGTCTAAAATCAGGAAGAGCACAGAGTCAAAGGAGGATTTTTTGGGCCATGCCCCATGCACAAGTCCCACCGCACTGGGTCAATAAGCCAAGTTGGCCCCAAAGGAGATCTGTACCACAAAACACTCAGGCATAGTTGTGTCGGCCATGCAGTAAAATCCAAAATCCACAAAAAAGTGACACCTTTATTTGGTCAACTAAAATGCACAAAATATATCATGCAAAAGTTTTAAGGTTTCACTGGCATCTTCATACAGGAGAAGAAAAGTAACAATTTTAGAGTCACAGGCCTACATTTTTCTCAGATGTTATCTCTGTTGTCAGTTAAGATTGTCAAGAGGGATCTCAATGCAGCAGGGGCTACTTCCCTTCTTGGCCATGTGGGGACCAGGTTCAAAGGATAGTAAAAGGCAGGTAATAAAATTTCAAATCCATTAGCAACAGAAAAGTAACTTTACTTGAAATCCAAACTATTGTTCTTCTGTACCACAAACTCTAGATACCAATGCCCTGAAAACGTTAGTCTCTAGAATCCCTAGTTACTTTTAAAGTGCCTTTGAAGGTTCACCTTGTTTTTTTCCTGTGGTGTCACTTTTCCCACACGGTCCTGCCACAGTGACTGGCTTGTGATCTTTTTTTTAATGCTTACATACCCCCACCAAGTAATTCACAGTGTAGAGTGATGGTGGTAGCAGTGGTGGAGGATGAGGAGCAGGAAGGATGCTGCAAATTGCAGCCAATCAGTTAGATAAGCAAGAAATTTCTACTTGGCTCCAATGTAATCTGCAGTGAGATTGGAAATATGGTGGTGCATACACTGGCATAACCTTCTGTTACATAAATATATGTATTTTTTTCAGCCATTGAGGAAAGAGATGTCCAGATACCTCCTTGTGCAATGACACACACACTGTTCAACCTCAGCTTCAAAGCACCTTTCAGTGCTCTGATTCCACCAAACTGCCATTGTGTAGACAACAGAAAAGAAGCCTCACAGGATTACATAGCCAGAGATGTATGCTCCACCAGCACTCCAACAGGATCTTGGCCTGGGAGTAACAGAGCACCTCCTGGGTGGAACCCAAGAGAGTTGGTGAAAGATAAAGCTATTTTAAATAGTCCTGCAAATCCCACACAATCACACGTCCATATGTTATGATTTCCATGATGTGTATAACATATCTTGCCTCTTACTCACCCTGGTCACAATAATATCACTCCTTGTTAGCTCAGTCATTTTAATGTTCCTTAATCATATAGTTTTTGAGTTTGCTCCAACAGCATCTTCCTCACTACATCAATATTTCTGAAGTGCACATGGGTGCCACAGCAGATATTCAGCACATTCAAAAGTACCAAAGTTTTTTAAAAAAGAAAAAAGAACAGCAGCTCAACTGAGGCCCTTTTCACATGGCAGTTTGCAAGCGAAAGGGCCCCTTGAGCGTTGCGTAAATGCCAGGAGTGATCTGCATGATGCACTTCCATTTCTGCCACGCTCAAGGCCAGCACGCGCAGTGAATGCACATTTTTTATTTTCGGTTTTTAGACAAAAATAACCCGCACTTGTGCAAGGCTCTCGGGTCTGGGCCACACTCACCTGTGGTGCGGAGCCTCTGGAGCCGGGCCGGTCACTCGTCCTCTCCTCAGTGCAGCCTCCAACTTCCAGGCTGCACTGCGGAAGGAAGGAAGGGGCGCGGGCAGGGCTCTCGCGCGAACAGGAAGGAGCTGCAGAGCCCGAGCAGCAGGGAAGCAGGAGGCTTGCGAGAGCCTTCCTGCCCAGGCTTCTCACGTGAGGCCCACACTCCAGCAGCA
Source organism: Cyclura pinguis (assembly GCA_030412105.1). Classification (NCBI taxonomy): domain Eukaryota; kingdom Metazoa; phylum Chordata; class Lepidosauria; order Squamata; family Iguanidae; genus Cyclura; species Cyclura pinguis. The sequence goes on along the minus strand of CM059599.1, from coordinate 249,302,433 downwards.
TTAAAAGGAAAGCTGCGGAAAGGGCCTGAATGTTATTAAACAAAGGTATGAACATGCCCTCGTGTATTGTAACAGAAATACCACAGACTTTAGTGTTCCAATCATTCCACACTTCAGTTGCCTTAAAGTTAACACATTACACCTTGCTTTTGAGACAGGAGACCAAATAATGGGTTGTCTTTGATTCATATGAGCATGAGTGATATATATGTATTAGGGATGTGCACAGAACCTCAGATTTGAATGAGGCCCCACTCTGGCACTTCTGAAAGTAGCTGGCTTCTTCTCAGACTAATCTGGAGTTAATCTGTTTCAACAATGATCCTCCACTGAATCGTGATTTAAAATCCAAAGATTCATGCACATAAAAACCTCCTTTTCCCTCAGCAGTCAGCCCTGCTGAAACAGAAAGGTCTACACCTGACTACAAAAGGATACCACACAAACCTCTCTAGGAAGGAGTTTCAGAGCCTGAGATCAGTCGAGAAGTCCCTCTCCCATGCTCCCACCAGATGTACCTGTGAGGCTGGTTGGACAATGTGAATGACCTTCACAGAACATCTCAAGACACAGACAGGCTCATATAAGGAGATACGGTCCTTGAGACAACCTGGATTACTTCCTTTTAATGGCAGGAACATGAACCGAAATTCGTGAAATGTGGAAAGAAATTTTAACCACAAAGTTATTCAGTTGGCAAGATAATGAAATCAAGTTCAGAATCAAGGAGCAGTAATAAAATAAAGTTCCTTCTAGTATCATGTAGCAATGGAACTCCTAGAACTTATGGAAGTTAACAAATGAATGCAATCATTTATTTGCTTAGGGCAATGCCTGCAACAGTTGCAAGGTGCTTCAGTATCATGGCCTTTTTCAGTGTATGGAATAAAACTAGAAATAAGAGGCAGGGAATTAAAATTCCATAAACCACATTTCTCCCTATATTTATGTGTAGCTTTATATAATAGTAAACTTATGGTATTATGAGACATAGTAGGAAGAAAAATTTTTTTTGCATAAACATTTGTAACAAGAATAGAAAAGATTCTTATTGAAAAATCTCAATAAGTCAGACCAATGCTTTGTTCTTTAACAGAAAATTAATTAGGAATGTCCTGTTCTTTAAGAATATGCCCTTTGAAACTTCTCTAACTAGCTTAAAAATCTTGAATGCTTTCCCCACTATCTCCCATCAGCATTGATTCTATATATTTCCCTGGCTGTGTATACAAACAAGAATTTTTGTGGAGTTACAGAAGCACATTCTATCTGTTTTTACCTCAACACTAATTCAGTACAAATACAATAAGGGAATTTTGTGGGGATAGGAGAGTTTTGTGGGCATAAATGCAGAGCAAATGAGGAGCTATTATTATTTTATTAATTTTTATTTGGTTTTATTTATTTTGATTTGATTAATTTATACCCTATCTTTGTCTCAACTCATGGACTCAAACAGTAGCTAATTTCATATCTGTTAGGAACCTTAAATCCCTTAAAGAGACAATCTATTGTAATTTTACGTGCCATTTCATTTATGGAAAGTTACAGGAGAATAGATTTCAATGGAATATCAGAAGGAACTTCTTGATAGTAAGAGCAGTTCAGCAATGGACCCAATTGCCTTGAGAAGTGCAGGGTGTCTTCTGAACGTCCCTGGACCCCTTCAAAAAGAGGCTTGAGAGACACCTGCTGGGAAGGCTTTTGCTGGACATCTTTCATTGAACAGGGAGTTGGGCTTGATGGCATTTGAGGCCCCTTCCAGCTCTATAATTCACGATTCTAGGATTTTAAGATGGGTTAAAAAAAATGAATTCATTTTTGTTCCCAGATTGCTTTAGGCATTCAGGATGGTAATTCTCCAATAGATGCCTTGGAAAATCACAGCAAAACATATATACCTCTACTCAGCAGCTACTAATGATTTCCATGTCAGTGAAGAAGTGAAACCATTCCAGGTTTTAGTCTTGGCCTAAAATGGTGTTGAACTATTTTAGCGATAGTGTTCACCACCTTGGATCCTTCCTTTCAAGTCTGGAGCAAACTTGAAGGCAGGAATTAAAGCAAGAATGGTCAGACAGCTGGGAAAAGACCTTTAACTTTTTCAAGCTGCATCTTTAAAACACTGAGAAATCTGAAAAGCAAGCTTGAAGCAGGTGTAGAATGGGGAAAAAAAGAGTAGGCTCTAATTTCCTTATGCAAAGGTCCATTTCACAAAGCTGGCAACATGACAAAAGACATCTTGCCTTAGAGATCTATACATTTCTGAGGTTAACAAGGCATTCTAGAGAGGGGAAAAAGTTCACAAATCCATGCATGTATTTGAAGAAGTTGTACAAATAAAAGTGTATATTTGGAAAATGCACACTAAAACACTTCAGTCAACAGGTAAATGTGTTTAAAGAGTACATTAGTATTAAAGCAAAAACTGTGCAAACAAATATGGTTTACAGATTTATTTATTTATTTATTTATTTATTTACATCCCACTTTTCTCCTGAATGGGATTCAAAGCAGTTTGCAGCATAAAACAAAGAAGGTAAAACAGCCAGAAGTACCAGAGTTAAAAAGTTAAAAAGCATTACCTAGTACATTCAGTTATAACGCTGCTTTTAAAACATTAAAATTTAAAACAAATCAATTAAAATACACAGTGTGTATTAAAACAGCACATCCAACTAAACATCACTCCACCCTGGCCAGGCTGAAGGCCTGTTTAAACAAGAAGGTCTTTGCCTGCCAGTGGAAAGACAGTAGAGAGGAGGTCAGATCCAACCTCCTTTGAGAGGGACTTCTGAAGCCTAGGAATTCCCGCCAAATAAGCTCTCTCCTGTGTCCCCACCAACCAAGTCTCAGAAGTTGATGAGATGGAGTAAAGATCATAACCAAAAGATCTTAAGACTCAGTAAGGCTCATCTGAGAATATTTAGGCTTTCAGATAACCTGGACCTAAGCTGTATAGGGCTCTGTAGGTCAAAACCAGCACTTGGGATTGTGCCTGAAAATGGGCCAGTAGCCAGAGAAGCTGTTTCAACAAGGAAGTTATATTCTCCATATAACTAATCCCAGTCAATTTCCTTTTGCTCCTACCTATTTCATACACCAATAAGAATGTGATAGTAAAGGAACTTGCATCTACCACAGGCATTGTCCTAAGTAAGTTTAGAAAAAACATGTTAAAATTACTGGGTGTGGGGGGAGAGAAAAAGTCTCATACTAATAAAGAACTATGGTAGAATAAGGATACTTTTGGTATTCTGAGGAACATAATGAAAATAAGACTGACAGATTTTCACATCCCTGGTTTGAGCAGGGATGAATATAGAATGCAAAACTGGAAAGGGTGCCAGAAAGACCATAGCATGATTACAATACCAACAACAACTCTCAAAGAAGCTCCTCTGTCAATGCAATCCCTGTGGCTTCCAAGCAGGTACTTGACTTGCCAGACATTTGGAAGTGGCAAGTAGACCTGTGATCTCATCGGCCACTGGGATCAGTAAAAGTGCTTTACCACACAAAGGCCCTCTCCCCCTCAGTGAGTGCTCTACTGTGTTTAATAGTTTAGTCACATGTTTCACTAGTAATCTGAAACTACAGGCCTGATCTTTCTCAACTTTTCAAAGAAATATCTTATCCCATCTGATTCCACAGCCCCTTATCTACAAAATCTGATCAGACCAGCCAGATCCTAAAGATGAAGTGGCCAAACTCACCAGAATTTCAGAACAGCATAGAGAACTGAAGTGTTAAGCCATCTTGACAATGAGATCACTGGAGCTCAGCACCTTTTTTATTAATAAAAAGGAAGAAAAATGTTATCAATAATTCTGACTTTGCTAGTGGCGGCTTAAGATCTAATAACAGAGACAGATGAACTGTGCAGGAATACCTGATTCTCAAGCTAAACAAAATTAAAGGACTCACATTATCACGGTCTTGTGCATTTTGGGTGGTGGGTTACATGTGTCTCTTTTTAAAACAATCTCTGGGAGACTTACTACAAAACGTGCATCAGGATCTCTGCTATATTGAACACTTAGAAATCTACCTGGACCCTGAGACCTAAATCCATTGCCAAATCCCAACTAAAGTAGACATTGAATCAGCCGCTGAATCAGTACTGAAACCCAGTGTCCAAAGGCCTATTCTAGTTTGGACATGCAATAGGATTTAGCCCTGTTATCCCCAGAGACCATTCTCTGAGTCCATCCATGACTGGAAGCAAGTTCAGTGGTGACAGAAGATTGGCCCTACTTTGTTACAATGTCCCATTTTGGGAACTCACTCCTCAAGAGTCTCTTTGTCTCTGGTTGGTTTTTTGGCACAAAGTAAATACCTTTATTTTGGTCAATACCTTTAAAAAACCTAGCTCAACTGTGAAAACCGAGTTGGTGACCTTAAGCAAGTCACACATTCTCACCTTCATGGCAGAGGCAAACTTCTACTGAATAAACCTGTGATAGAGTCTATGTAAGTGAGAGCCAATTTGAAGATAGATAACAACAACAACAACTTCTTTTAAGGGTTTTTGAAAATATCCCAGCCCAATTCAAGGACAATCTCAGGAGACTCACCCAACTCTTAATTGTGAATGCAAACGGGTTTGTGCCTACAAATAGATTGTCTTCATACAATCCGAAAATGCACCAAAGTTGTGAAAGCACAATGGGATGCAAAATACGGTATTCAGAACTGAACAAAAGGGAGCCCATATAGAATAGCATTTAGAGTGTTGGACAGGGACTCGCTAATTCCTGGTTCAGATGCCTACCAAGCCATGAAACTCACTGGGTAACCTGAATTAATCTCTCTCTCTCTCTCTCTCTATCTATCTCTCTGACTGTTGTGAAAGTAAAATGTGGAGGAAGAGAGCTGTGTGCTACCATGAGTTCATTTGAGAAAACGCAGTGCATGTGAGTAATTACCTGCCCAATAAATAAATAAAATGGAAGAAGACTGAAGATTGCCCTTGCTGGCATTGGCTGAATATTACCACAAGATGGTAAAAGTAAAACTTTCCCCATTTACTTCTGATAATAAATTGAATGATAAATTCAATTCAAAATAAATTTGAATAATAAATTGAATGAGGTTTGACTAATGATGTGGAAGCTCTAGTGATGCTTCCCTGCATGCATGTGACTACTCCTAAGAAATATCTGTTCAAGCTATAGATTTATAGATTATTACAAAGAATCTATAACTTCTTACACTCGGAGCCCTTGCACACTACAGCAGGATCATGTTACTTTAATTGCCATAGCTGTATTATATGGAATCCTGGGGACTGTAGGCACCAGAGAAGCCCTCTGGTTGAGTTTTTTTTTTTTTTTAAACCTTTTGTGAACAACAAATCCCAGGCTTACATGGGATACAGCATGGCAGTTAAAGTTGGATTATAGCAGTATAACAATATAATGTGAAAGGTTTCTTAGGGCCTTTCCACTCTACACTGTTCTAGTGCTATTATTCCACTTTCAACATCATGTGGAATCCTAGGGTTTGTAGTTTACTGAGGCCAAAGAGCTCACTGACTGAGAATTCTAAAGGCCCCTCCCTCAACTGCAAACCCCAGGGTTCCATAGGATGTTGAAAGTGGAATAATAGCGCTAGAACAGTGTAGTGTGGAAATCGTCCTAGTTTCTTCCATAACTTTTTACTGTTCTATCTCCTTTCCAAGGAATGTCATCCAAAGTTTTACAAGAGGAAGCATTCTTTGAGTGATAATGGGAAGACAGGGATGCAATTCTTCAACAGTTTTCTTCTCAAAGAAAGCAATGAGTAATTTTTGCAATTGACTTCCTGCTGAAATAGTCTCTGAAAAACCACACAATTTTCAAAGCCTAAACACAATTTGGGGTCTATTCTGTATAACATTTGCACTTAGTTGTTTTGCACAGAAAACTGCATTTGCTGTACTGCACCCAAAGCAGCATTTTCTCCACAGAAAATAATACACCTGTGCAGAAATGTTCTTTTCCTCAATGAAAAGGCTGTTCCCTATGCAGAAAATGCTATTTCTACACAAAACAACCCAATGTGAATTTTGTGCAGAATACATTCTTAACTGCAAAGAGTCTCATCAGTCCATGATTTTACTCATTGGGGTTTCTCAACACTTGAAAAATATGCTTTTCAAGCATTTTAAAAATATTTTCCAAGATCCTTTCCATCTCTATGGGAAAGACATAGACACTGTACGACATATTTTCCCTTTGTTAATTACATATTTCTATAATGAATTATTTTATTCTGAATTTATTTAGCAGCACAAAGAACAGAACTAGCCTGAAACACTGATGCTGCTTAATTCCCCATGAATAGTTGACGGTAACTGCTGTATTTGGGGTCTCCTCCCCCCCCTTGCCATGTAACTTCCTTCTCCTAAACTCCCACTGCTTCAGAATGAGAAACATTATATTCCATTGGGGACAAGTTTGTTTCAAAAACATAACTTTCTTTATTCATTCTTTAAATGCTGTTGCTTTGTAACTGACAGAAGAATAATCTTTAGATATAGAGAATCTGAAGTATTTATATGTTGGCTTTCAGGAGTTAGACACACATAGAATTTGTTGCTTAACTCTAATGATAAAAAATAGATGATCTCTCGGTTTTAAAACAATAGGTTTATTTCAAATAACTGTAAAGACTCTTTGAAGGTCAATGTATTAGTTCTCCTCTAGCTATACAGTTTCAACAACAAACCAGGCATGAAGTCTGTTAAGCCTTTGGAATTGTCTATCAGTTCTGGGAGTTATAGATTTTAACCCACAAAGATATGTGTATTACCCACAAAATGAGAGATCAGTTAACAAAAGGAGAACGACAGTGTATAATCGCCCAGATTTCAATTGGCTGTTTAAGCCAAAGCATTTTGATACTCTGTTGGCTATGAAAATAAAGAGTCTTGTCATTCCAAATGCAAGTTTCCTATGAAAATAATATGTTGACAGAATTTGCAGAATAGCTGAAGGCCAAGCTTGGAAATACATGAATACAGAATTTCTTTTCTTCTGTGCTTCTTCCTATAGGACCAATGAGGAAAACAACTGACAAGAAATATTTAAACCATGCTAAAAACTTGAAATGTTTCCAGACTTGACATTGTTCTGTGGTTATCATTTCTAATGACAATAATAATGGACCTAAATTCTATTTAATCCCAACTAGAAAAAAAATCCATGGAATCTATTGGATTTACTTATCTGTTGACTCACCTTTCAACAATTAATTCTCTGGGTCTACTCCTGTACTACTAACCAGCCAGATTTTAACATGAGAATATTTTCTGCCTTGGGACATTTTCCAGTTTATCTCCCATCAATCTTGTGTTTATTCTGGTCCTCCTTCCCTCACAGTAGATGGAGCAATTGTTCTCAATAGGCATTCTGCTTTTTGTTGTTGACAGCAGTGTTTTTAAAAGGTAGCATTTATATCTGTGAGTCTATACATTTTTTTTAAAAAAGCATTGTGTTTATGTAACTCCCCAACCTGCCAAAAATGGATGTCATTTATATGGGAAAATTTGTATTTCCCATAATCTATCTATTCTTTTAGTAGAACATATCTGGCAATAAAACTGTAGCAGCAACAGCTCAGATCAGAACAGTAAAGAACCTGCTTGACCGATACATGTATCAGAGTTAGATGGAAGACATCTAAACTGATATGACCATACTACTTCAGGACACTTGGGTGGGGAAATCATATTTGAATGTTACCTTTAAAAAAATCAATATAATGGAGTAGAAACAGGCCTGGGGTTAATTTTTTTTCTGTGTGTGTGTGTGTTTCTGTGTATGTGTATGCATAATATGTAACTTTGATAATGGAGCTCTATCATTATAGTTAAAAATGATGATGCAGTACCCCAGCCAAAACATTTCCAAAGCCCTGAAGATCAAAGCACTGGGAAATCTGCCAGTCACAGGGTATGCTGAGAACAGAGAACTGGGGAAACTGCCACAACTGCTTTTCCCAAGACACTTGGGTCCAGGACAGCATTGCAGAATTCATTTCCCAGCATCCCAGTCCTCAGTGCCACAGAAATACTTCATACAGGGCAGGCTGCTAATGTAGTTTTGGGGGTCACAGCCCTTTATGACTGTAAATGTGAATCTCCAGTAATAACACGATTGTAAATCCAGTTTACAATCTCATAACTTCTGAACAGGGTGCCAGCCATATGCTGGCAGTTGGGAAACCTTAAATAAGAAGGGATTAAATGTTGTATCCTTCCCTTTGCCATATACTTACCACCTTAGATTTCTACCACTGCATTCTTCTGAATGTGTAGACTAAGGTCATTTCCACACTACAATGTTATAATGCTGTTATTCCATTTTCAACATCCTGTGGCATTCTGAGGTTTGTCGTTCCCTGAGACCAAAGAGCTCTCTGGTTGAGAATTCCAAATGCCCCTCTCTAAACTGCAAACCCCAGAATTCCATAGTAGGTTGAAAGTGGAATGATAGCACCATAACAGTGTGGTGTGGAAATGGCCTAAACCAGACTTCTGTTAGACAGAGTGCTTAGGCTCAGTTCAAGTGCTCCTTACATTCCTCCTACTAATTATTGGCTTAGTCAGTTCTTTGGAACCAAATGAACTCTTGTATCACTTATTCTTCTCTGGAGATGTTATTTCCCCCTGGTACTAGTACCTAGTTTGTATTCCCACATTCAGGAATATCTAGTCAGTGGAGGAAGGAAGGATGAGCAATGAACAAAAGAAAAAAAAATGGAAAGAATTCTTTTCCAAAGATTCTCAAAAGGTTTTCTGAAAGAATAATTAAAATCCTAAATTAACTTTTTCATTTTTATCACATGATGAGTATAATTAGCAAACAGTGTATAATGACAGCAAATAATTGTTCCTTTTCCCACTCATTAGAGAATCATAATGACTATATTTTCAAACACAGGCTAAAGCTACATCGGATTTACCAGCTTTGCTTACCTGGAGAGTAGTGTGTCTGTCAACATCAAAGTAACAAAATGCTTAACCACAGTGCATAATAGTTCTAGAGGGAGACAGCTTTTGAGCTGTTTCCCCATCACTACAAAGCCTTCTAAAGAGATTGCAGACTTTCTGACAGGATCTTCTGAAAAAAAATAAAATAATGTAAAGCAATTTCATCATTTCATTCCCTTGCTATTTTGGGTAATCAATCTTCCTTCCTGTATTTTTGATGTGCTTCTATTGATTAAGAAAACATATGCATGTGTCCTAAGCCAGTTTCACTGAGAAACATGAGACTTATTATCGGATTCTAGAGTTTGAAAAATCCGACAATGGCAATATCATCAGATATTAAATTACTCCCAAGTATTAAGATTTGGCAGTTAATGATTAAAAGAGTCAAAAATTGGCCAAAAATGTGTTTTTCAATATTGAGAAACCTTGATTACAAGAATCTTGGGCAGATGAGAATCTTCACAGTTTGGGATATATTCCATACAAAATTCACACATGGCTGTTTTGAGCAGAAAACAATGTTGTTTTTTCTTCACAGGAAACAGTACTTTCTGTGTGGAAAATAATATTTCAATGCAGAATATTTATAACTGCACAGAAAATGCTGTAATTGGGGATTTATTCCATGTAAAATTTGCACACGATTGATTTGCATAGGAAACAGCATTTTTTTTTTTTTTTTTTTTTTTTTGGCACAGGAATTAATATTTCTGTGTGGATATTATTTTCCATGCAGCAAATGCTGTTTCCTATGCAGCAAATGCTGTTTTCTGCACAAAACAACCTAATGTGAATTTTGCACAAAGTAAGCCCTGAACTGCGAATAGCCTTCAAAAACTGCATGGGTTTTGAAAGCTTTCTTGCACTGGGGAGAAAATTGCTGAAATTACTCATTGTTACCTTCAAGAAGAAATTTAGTGAAGAATTATATCCTTATTTTGGCATAAATGGAGGCCGTGCATTTATGTAAGTGAAGGCCCCAGTGGGTCCACACTATCAAATTTCACAATGAAATTTCACAAGTTCATATTAGAATCTCTCTCCCTCCCCTCCTTTCTGTCTCTCATATCATTCATCTTCAGACTGGATGACTGGACAGCCATTCAAAAAGAAGATGTTTCCCTGACAACCCTTCAAAAGAGGCTTTAAGTTTATGTGGTAGGGCACGTGGTCACTTTCTTCACTATCTGGATTAAAGATAAAGAACTGTTATAAGACAAGAAAGAACAGCGGGTAGCTCTGAAGTTGACCATCAGCATTTAGCACCTCAACAGCAGAGTGAGCAAGCACAGAGGTATCTGCTCACAGTCTTCACCACAGTGGTAAAATGTGTCATATTCCTGTGTAAATTGTAGTTATTGTATAGACAGTCAAATATTACAATGCCTCATAGTAATTAGGTCTTCATGACATAAATATGATATTCATGTGAAAAAAGAAGCATGTTTCAAAATTATGAGTACTTTATGTCTTAATGTATAAAACGCTTCAACTGGTCAGGATCAAAACAGGGGAAACCCATGAGTGAATTCTAGGGGCCATTTCACACTATACAGTTATAGCACTATGATTCCACTTTAACCTCCATGGTTCCACCATACAGAATCCTGGGATTTGTAGTTTGGTCAATGTCACTGGGGCTCTTTGGCTAAGCATTGTAGATGTTCCTCCTAAGTTGTAAATCCAAGAATTCCACAGGATGTTGCCATGGCAGTTACAGTGGGATATAGCACTATAATTATGTAATGCAAATGGACTTCTAGTGGGTTCTTTTTTCCTATACCAACTGCCTGCCTGCCTGCCTGCCTTCCCCTTCCTGGCTGCCTGCCTTCCTTTAATATTCCACATTTTTCCAATGCAGGATTCAAGGCAGTTTACAAAATGAATTAAACCAGAGTATGGCTAAAACAAATCAAATTTTAAAATAACTAACTAGTCATATTAAAACCAAACACCTAATTCAAATATTTACCATCTTTTGGAATTATGACAAAAAAGAAGAGGGGTATAGCATTAAGATACCCTTCTGCAGCAATCAGTTGATTGACCAAAAGCCTGTCTAAATGAAAAGAGAAATTCTATCAGACAAATGCTGAGTTTGATAAACCTTTCCAGGGAGAGCAAGGGCATGGCTAGGGAAATAGGAGAGGTAGATTGAATGAATGAAGCTCAGTGGGTAGAGCATGGGTTGTGAGTACAACATGAGGTGTATATAAGTACAGGTGAAAAGATATATTTAGCATACATCTGGATGTTGTAGTACAAGACAGGTACAATTTCTTAAATTCCAAGAATCTTCATTCTACAAAGGAAATCTTGGGGCCATCCAAAATACATATTGATATTTTAAATGTCGTAAAATATGCTGGCAATTTTTCAAGACAGCACAGCATTAACATTTTTTAATCATTTTTTCTCATTGAAAGAAAATGATGCATGTATAATTAAATGATTGCATTGTATTGTACAAATAACCATGTAATGACATCATTAGAAATTCTTGGTTTTTCATGGTAAGACCAAACTTAATTGCCATGTAATCTGAAGAAAGCAAGCAAGGCTGTGATTGTTCTATAATCCAATTTAATTACAGGGTAACAGATTGGTTAGTTGTGTCCTGAACAAAATACACACTGAGGAAAAAGAGGAGTTAGTAGAGGAAATATTAATTTACCTTTGGAGAAATGTATTTAATTTTATTTTTTTAATGGTTGAATGACACTCAGATTTTGTGGGGAGGAAGAACCTATGAGTACCCAATCATGTAATGAACAGTCCTCTGCTGAAGAAATAAAGTTTATCTCCAGTGACCAATTAAAAAAAAACTATGTAGTTTCTGAGGTCAGTAATTCCCAAATGATATGCTATGGCATATTTCCGCACCATATGAGAAGGGCTAGTATCACAGAGAGAGAGAGAGAGAGAGAGAGAGAGAGAAACTAACTCAAATTCTAACCTGTCTCCACATTCCCAATTTTGAGAGGGCCTGTGACAAAGTATATTCCTGCTGGTATGCTCATCTTCTGGGACAGGCATCATGTAACATGAATAGGAGATGTTGTTGATATGTGTTTTCAAGTCTATTCAAGTTGATGACAACTCTATTGTAGGGTTTTCTGAGCAAGATTTATTCTGAGAAGGTTTGCTATTGCGTTCTTCAGAGTCTCAGTGAGTTACTTGCCCAAAGTTATCCAGTGGGTTTCCATGGTTGAGATTCAAACCATGGTTTTCCAGAGTCTGAATCCAACTCTCAGATTCCTTCACCACACTGGTTCTCATGTGAATGAGAGACAAGAACTTAAACCCTCCTATCAGTCCTGACTGAAATAGAACCATTGAATCAGTTGGATTTACCTACGTGTTGATTCACAATTCAACAAGAGATTCCTTGGTCTGCCCTAGTTGGAACTAACTAAAAGGATTCTAACCAATATGTTCTTTTTAACTTTTAGGAGCTCCTTGGAGTATGAAATTTAAGTGATGGTTAGATCTAGGCCATTTCTGTACTGCATTGTTATAGTGCTATTATTCCACTTTCAACATTTTATGTGGTTTGGAGTTTAGAGAGGGGCCTTTAGAATTCTCAGCCAGAGAGCTCTTTGGCCTCAGTAACTGCAAACCCCAGAATTTCACAGGATATTGAAAGTGGAACAGTAGCTCTATAACAGTGTAGTGCGGAAATGGCATGACCTGGGAGGCCAGGTGTAATATTTTTACTATCGATGGGCCCATAGCAAGTATCCATGGTGAAACCTGTGAGGCTAGAAAGTAGCATACAGGTGGGAGTTACATTAAGAGTTTTGTATGTAATGAGTAAGAGTTTCTGTTGCTTTCTTTAAAGACATTTTTAAAGGCAGTTTGAGAAACTTGTTTTTCAAATGTTATGCCATTTTCTTATCAGTCTTAAGGATTTCACACTAAGGAGGTTTAGAATAAGAAACAAAAAAGAGATTGAGGGGGGAAATGTGTAACAAGGAAAGGCAAGTTAGAGGGGAGAGGGGAAAGGGAAATAGAGAAAGAAGGGAGGGGGAAGGATAAATTGATGGCAAAAATACATTGTCAATATATAATGAATTGTTAATATGGGGGAGACAGGATAGAGAGGGAGGGGGAGGAGGGGTTAATTTAACAATATATTAAGGAAGGAAATAATTATTAATATTGTACAGCAAATATTAATGATAATAGTAAAGTTATGTAAGAATGGTGTACAATATGTAATACTGTAAACAACACATGATACACAAATCTTAGTTTTTATGGAATTTTAATAAAAATAAAATTTTTTAAAAAATTCTTCCCCCTGGCAAATTAACAAAAAGTCACAAGCAACATAGTTTGTAACATTTATGGTAACAAATAACTTCTTTGGGCATAAGTTACATAACAAATTACTTTTTAAAAGTAATTTTCCAAGCGCTGTGTGATGTTGGGACTCGGCAAATGCCTGGTATCTTTGCTTAATGAACACTCATATGAAGAATGACTGCATAGTCTTACCTGTCTGTCTGTCTGTCTGTCTGTCTGTCTGTCTGTCTGTCTGTCTGTCTATTTATTGAATTTATATCCCACCTTTCTCCCAAGATAGAATTCAAGGTGGCTTACAATTATTTAAAAAGATCAAGCTACAACATTGCTTTTCAAAGGTAAAAATGAGTTAAACAAGAGTATTATTTTAAAGAGACATGATTAAAAACAGATTTGTTTATTATTTACATATTTAAAACATGGTTTCCAGTAATGATTTAAAACAATACAGCATACCACTTTACACACACCGTGCTGCTCCATTATTAAAATTCAAGAGTCCTGCCTGAATAACTTCATCTGCTGCTGGAAAAAGAGCATGGAAGGGGCCAACCAGACCTCCCATGGGTGGGAGTTAGGCCATTTCCGCACTAGACTGTTATAGCGCTATTATTCCACTTGCAACATCCTATGGAATCCTGGGGTTTGCAGTTTTGGGAGGGGCCAGGTGGCCCCTCCCGAAACTGCAAACCCCAGGATTCCATAGGATGTTGCAAGTGGAATAATAGCGCTATAACAGTCTAGTGCGGAAATGGCCTTAGACAGCCTTGGAGCAGCCATATAATCTTGTTCTGCTCCCCCACATGCACAACTCTGGATTCTAACTGATTTGACTTTCCACTGCCCTTTAAACTAATTCTACTGCACTGCAGAATAAAGCCCTATATTACATTGTGGAGTAAACCTTGTGAAAGACAAAGCCCTATACAAACAAAGCTGTATATTATATGCTATGGAAATGTAATCATAAATATTTGTTAGGATTCCTAGAACAATGCAAATACCCCTTTTTCTCTTCTCAACTTAGTTTGCTGGGTACCTCCATTCTTCTTCTTACTTGACATTCTGTAATCCTTGGTGTTCACTCTTCAATCCTTTTCAAACCAACTTAGAAAGAAGTGGAAACAATCTCTGTGAACAGAAAGGGCACACAAATCATCAGTTTGCTATTCTGATTGGCCAGTTTATACACTCAACAGTCAATAAAGGTCATGTGGTTCAAAGTCTTCTTTCATGTTGGACAGACTTGTTTTACTATTTCAGGCTACCTTGACATCTGGCATCTTTTCTGTATTTAGTGAAATTCTGAAATTATAGAGGCCACATGCTGCACTTCTGTTAAAGACAGCAAGGAACAGGATCTCAAGGCTAAGAAGAAAATGTAGTGTCACTAACCTCAATGCAAGCTATGCCTGATGCAGTTCCTGCCACCCTTTCTTGTGGCTCATAGTCTGGGGACATCAAAGCAGCAACCTTTGTCTGCTTCTCTTTAAAATCAAGCGTACAGACTTGTCCTTACCAGATGTGCTTATAGACAAGCAGTCAGCCTATATGACTACCTAAAAAGGGTGTGAGTTTGCGTATTTGTTCCCTTTTTAACTTCTTTAACACCTCATGAAATTCTCTCTTCTACACAACCATCAAATGGATTGGAGTCTTGTTCCTTGCTTCACCTGACAACCCTGCTTGAGGATGGTAAATAAAAGTAGCTATTGGATACAGGGGCTGCTGACACTTAGGCCATTTCCACACTACACTGTTATAATACTATTACTCCATTTTCAACATCCTATGGAATCCTGGGGTTTGCAGTTTGGGGAGGGGCCTTTAGAATTCTCAGCCAGAGAGCTCTTTGGCCTCAGTAAACTACAAACCCCAGGATTCCATAGGATGTTGAATGTGAAATAATAGCACTATAATGGTGTAGTGCCAATATGGCCACAGTCTCAGTCAGCAACTTTGTTAACCCTAGAAAGGGGAAAAGGCTTGGAGGGCAGTGGCAGCACCTCACTCCTCAATAGCAAGAAGGACAATTTCCTAACATCTGAGTCTGTGCAGTCAGAGTGAGTTCTTCCTTTTCCATTTCTGTTTTCCTCTCTGCTCTGGGGTGCAAGAGAGACAAACACATAGATCCAGAAGAAACTACCCATTGGGCCACTCTTTTGTGGGATCAATCTGGTTGATTGGATATCCTCACCAAATGAGAAAGTAAGCAGGGAATTAGTGCACTTTGAGTACATTAGTGGCTTCTCCAAGTGTTGGCCCAGCAAACAGGGATAAGAATGACATTCCTTCACAAACCATGCCTTCCCAACTGGGAGGGTGAAAATCATATGTTAAGATCTTACTGATGTCTCCAGTTGGTCTTCAAAGATAACAGTAGGAATCCCTCACTCTTTTTCCAAGTGGGAAGGGATTCTGTATATAGTGAAATCTCTTTGCTCTTGGTAGGAAGGGAAGATTTCAGGGAAGGGGATGGACAAGGCAGTTCTGCAGGACATTCTGCAGCCCAGATGGAGAACCTTCATTGACCACAGTACAACTGGAGTAGGGTAGAGAGTTGAGTGGATGAGGCAAACAGTTGCATGGGAGCATTGAGGGAAAATGCAGGAAGGAAAGAATGAAAACAAAAGTCTGTGAGTTTGGGAAGGATAAGTATCCATACACCCATAAGATGCACCTATATTACAATTCATGGTAAATACTAGTCTGCCCTACTTCTGTTCTGTAGTTTTATTTAAAAAGTAATTATTCCTAAATTTGCCTATGAAGTAGTAAATTGATATCATCTTTTGTCTTTCTGGGGGGCAATGGTAATTGTCAACCCTAAATAATGATAAAACTTTGATCCAGTATAAAGAAAGGAAGTTTTGTCTTTGCCTTTAGTGAAATATGAACAGCATTTTCAATGAAAATTTAGTTAACATAAACGTGAATTGCATATATAACTTTAGTGACTTCAGAGATTTCTATCCCTTTAAATATAGGATTTAATAATGCTTGCACAGTGGCATATTACTTTGTTTTACCTTTCCTAAATATATCGTATCTCTCATTCTGTCTGACACACTAAAAGCCCATCAAGTTGTACATCAGGGACCAACTATTTTATGGCATAATTTCTCTTAACAAGAACAAAACTGTTTCCCTCTATCAATGCCAATAGAAAAATAAATTGTTTAGAATGGTAAGTATCACAGATGGGCATAAGCATGTAACTGCATTTCTGCAATTTTAGGTCATTAGGTGTTATATTCACTATCCTCTAAGTATTGCCATGTGTAAGAATATTTCTTTTACAGAGCTTCCATCTGCCAAGAGAATAAAGAAGAAACCTCACCTGAAGTGCTGATCTCAGCAGAAAAAGATTTACTAATGGAAGGTTATTAAACTCAAGTTTCCTCTAGACTTTACTGCACAAAGACAATTCACACAATGCTTCAATGGTACCAAGCCTACGTATGATAGAAAGTAGAATCAGCCTCCATCTGAGCATGCCTGGTCCAGTCGTTGAGATGTTCTGGAAGGCACGATAGCTTAGTCCAGAATACGTTTTATGCACAGATAGTCAAAAGTTCAATTCCTGGTGTCTCCAAGTAAAACTGGAAAAACTCCTGCCAGAAACCAGTCAGCATTAACAGTGCTAAGCTAGATGAACAAATGGTCTAACTCAGAAAAAGGCAGCTTTTGATGTTCGTTTGGGGCTTCCTGAACTCTCTCCTTCTAGAAAAATGCTAATGTAGGGTAGGCACTAAGGTACTGTCATCCAAAAGCCTATTCCCTGTGACCATTACTCTTCAAAGTGGACTTCACAGATGCTAGAGAGGAGAGTGAACCTTTGAAGTACAAGCCCTATTCCAATATTTCATCAAATGTGTTGGCCACAGAGCAAACTGCATGGCTTTCAGCTACCCATAATCTTCATTTTCTTTTACCAGAATGCTTCTGGTCCATATTGGCCTGAATGGAATGATGGAGGAAAGAGGGCAAGTAGCTGCAGGTTCAACAGCCAGCACACTAGGCCACCCAGTAATTTGTACTCAGATTCTTGGGAAAGTTAATTTCATTCTTTATCTATAGCCCTGTTACCTGCCCCACTTCCTGAAGGACTGGTGGAAATCCAAGACAGCACTTTCTATGCACCAAAGGTTCTATTATGGGATTTCTTCTGTGTGTGTGCAGGGCTCCCCAGCTCATTGTCTTAAAACTCTATTGCCCTTTCGAGATTTTATTGATTACAATCGTTCTTTAATCATTTATCAGTTTCAGCTTAGTTCTTTTTTAGTGAGGGGGATTATATTTTATCATGTTTACAGTTTTATTGCAAATTGTCTTGAGCACTCATTGAATGTGTACAGGTGAGGTTCAGAAAAATTATTTAGAGAGACAGACAAATGGAGCAAGTCACCTTGGAAACTCCAAATCTAAACCATGAGATGAGCACCCTTTCCATTCACACACATCTCCAATATTCTTAGGCCATTTCCACACTACACAGTTATAGTGCTATTACTCCACTTTCAACATCTTGTGGAATTCTAGGGTTTGTAGCTTACTGAGGCCAAAGAGCTCCCTGGCTGAGAATTCTAAATGCTCTTCCCTAAAATGCAAGCCCTAGAATTCCACAGGATGTTGAAAGTGGAATAATAGCACTATAACTGTATAGCATGGAAACAACCTCAGTGTATGTGTCTCAGAGCTAACTATATGCCTCATTTCTTATTTTTTTTTTAAAAAAAAGTGGACCAGAGATATGATTCAGTGTAATCATATGATAATTTTATCAAGTACAAGGTTGGGAGGACTGTGTCTGCAAATGAAACCCCATAGTTCTTTTCTGAGGGAACTTAGTATGCATCTCTGTCAAATTTTACCTTGTTCTAAGGCACCATCTGCTAAAAGAAAACATTGGTTTGATTCATCCTTTCCCATTTCTGGAGTGTATCCCTTGGATGATCCAGTCATGTTGATTAGCTATAGCAGAAGTGATTCAAGCAGTCCTAAAGACATTTCCAAAAGCACATGTTCTAACCATATAACCACAAAAATAACTGATGAAAGTATTCCGAAAAGAAGCACAAAAAGAAGCAGTATTTAACTCGGTGGTCAATGGCCCACTGGCAAACCAGGAAGGGAGTCCAGTGCAGTCCATGAAACTGCCACTGACCCCTCCAAAATCCCCAGCACCTCTCAACCCCTCTCAAATAATGGGCCAAACACCCATGCTATTACAAATAACTTTGCTATATTTGAAAGTGCTGCTTGAGGGGGGTCTCCCAACCCCAAACAGCAAGAAATCCCTCAAAAAAATTCTTCAAAGGCAACTGGAGAGATGCAACATAACTTCTGTTTATCCCAAACAGTGGCCCTAAAATCACATATGTACCAATGAAGGCAGACTTGTTAAAAAGACATAATGACCCTGTGGTTGCTTTATAAAAGGGCTGGGTGAGGTGCACGCTTGGGGCCATGTGGCCCCTTTGTGACCCCTCCACATTTAGTGGGTCATATGTTTTCCCACTTTAAAAAAAAGAAGGTGATTTTCCTGTCCTGGCGCCTTTCCAGAAGTAGAACATCACTTGTATAAGCAGATTGTAGAATCTCCTCCCCCAATGTTGAATGAAAACAAAACACTATTTTTTAAATTTTTTTATTTTTATTTTTTTCAGGATGAGGCATTTTGGGTAATCCATGTGGTCCCCACATGATACCTAGGCCCCAAAATTGCCCCCTGGACACACTGGAATTGCCCACCACTGGTTCAGTACTCATGACAATCTGTTCTGATTCTTGGCTGTTTCCCATTCACCCGCCTTGTGGATGGAGACTTCTTAAAATCATAAATGTGCACTATGGTATTTCTACACAATGGACAGCTTGCTAAACTGGACCTTCAAAGAGCCACAATACAGCTATTACCTAATTCCATCTTAAAATTCATAAACACTACCTTTTTAAATAGCAGACAGAATTATATTTATGGGGATTAATATGGGTGTGATTGATGTGGATGTACCCATAAATTCAACATTTGGAAGGATTTTAAAATCCAAGCAGCCAACTCCAAAAAGAAAATTTGTTTGTATAGTATGGGGAAACAAATACACACAAAAAAACCCCCCCCACACACATGAACACTGAAGGATAGAATAGCTGCAAAGAAAGGCATCCTCAAAGTTTATTGTATTACTGGTTTTCTCCAGCTTAGGTAGCTTTTCCAAGTACCAAATGCAGATGCCAAGAGACTGTAGCTTCTCCCTTGCAATCTCTCATAGCCAGAGCCCATTCATTTTTTGAAACAGCCTTTATTTTGGGCAGACCCTTACCTTTATCAGCTCACTTCATAGCAAAGCATTTAGCTTTCTGTGAGGAAATATTTCAGAAACACATAGTTAAAACATGTCATGAGAACAATGCCAATTAAACCAAATCATGGCAACTGCGTTAGCTGTATTTAATAGCACTATGGTATCTCAACTATTCCAGAAGTAGTAAGTGGGAAAGGATTCAGGATTTCAAAGTTCTGGCATTTCTTTTTCATATAAAAAAACAGAAATGAGGGAAAGGTGAATAAAACACAATTGCAAGATGTAAATTTCTTCTCTGATATCTGGTGGCAAAGCTATCACTTTGTACACAATAAGGGAGCTCTAATGAATCTATTCAATCTGATCTTCATAATCACGGTTATCTCTAAAGTAGAAAATTAATTGGATGAAGTTAAATATCCCCTTTACATGTCAACAAAATTGGTTTTTCTAGGGATTAAAGGATTAATGCAGTGTTAAGTCCCTAAAGAGGTTAAAACACTTTATTATTCATTACAAAACACATAGATTGGGCTGTTATTATGTCACTGCTCTTCATTATGTTAAAAAAGGGGAAAGGACATACAAATTTTTTTACATCCTTGAAGATGTAGAGTTAAAAATCCTTGTTCTGATTTTACCTTTAACTGTCTAAACTCTGTGTTTAGTAAGAATTATGAAGATTGCATGAAATGAATACATAATGATCATAGATGGTTTTAGTACATTTATGTTACATCTTGTTTTAATATCATTGATCCAATTTCTCTTCTGTTTCCCCACATCAAAAAAAAAGTTGTCTAAAAACTACTTTCTCTATTCAGACAAATCTTTCCTCCTTACATACATGCTTGATCCATTTTGCTATTTTTTAAACTTAAAATATTAGCTACTAATGATTCCATCAGCACAGAAGCAAAGCTTTACCCATTAATCTTGCATTGCATATTATTAGGATTTAAGAAGAGCCTCTTGGATCAGAACAAAGGTTCACCTTGTCCAGCATCTGGTTCTAATTCTACCCTCTTTGTTGTGGTTAGAATTTGTCACAAATATTGAAGTGTGATCTTGGAACTGAGAGTTTATTCACATAATATGTACATCACACAAGTTATCACTTCATAAGTTCATTCAGCCCTCAGGAGTACATCTTGTTCCACTGACATGGTGCCTCAGTAAACTACAAACTCTGGCATTCCACAGGATGTTGAAAGCAGAATAATAGCACTATAACGGTGTAGTGAAGAAATGGCCCAACATTGTGGGCAGGACCCTTAGTTCACAGGAACATGTGCATATACAGAATGCAAGGCTCTGCACCAAGACTGGCATGGTGGTTAACATATTCAGTGCAGATGGGAGTGTCTATTTACAACAGTGGTTTCTTAACTTTTGTCCTCCAGGTATTTCAGACTTCATTTCCCAGAATTCCTGACTGTTGGCCAAGCTTGGTGGGCTTCTGGAAGCTGAAGTCCAAAACATTTGGAGGATCAAAGTTTGGGAACCACTGATTTACAAACTAACTTGTACTTGAGCCATTTCTTAGCCATCTTTCTTTTTTTCTTTAAGCATGTATCTTACGTACATTATATGTCTTACATACCATACACATTTTCTAAAAATTGTGTGTGTGTGTGTGTGTGTGTGTGTGTAGTATGTTAAGATGCATTTTCTAAAAACTACTTTATGTTACATACATTTTATGTTTTAGATATCTTATAAAAAATAATAAAGACATGAACATGATTTGATGATACCCTCTACCATACAAAAAATAGTCAGGAGACTCTTTAGACAGGATGGGGGGCAGATATGTTTGTAAATTTATCTCTCTCCTTCGTCTGAAATCTTTCCAGCTCAGAAGGATACTGTTTTAAAGTAGATATGGCTTTGGAGAGCAAGGTTTTTATGCAGACGGTTCCTTTTTCGTCATTTGATCAAAATGCTCACAAAATAGAAAAGGACCATCATATGATTCCTTTCATATCTTTGGCTGAGAAACTGCATATTTGAAAAGAGGAATTAATCTGTGATATAAGGGCAAAATGGAAAAAAATAGTTCAGAAAAAAAAAAAAACAGAGGGCCAACCCTGCATTTAGTGAGGTAACTGCCTCAGGCAGCAGATGTTATGGGGTGGGGAGCAGTAGCACAGTGCTGGTGAATACACTTCATACTTATTAACAACAAAAACATAAATTCTGGATCTTATTTAAGTTGCAGGCATTCATTTCTTTTCAACGCTATTACCATGTTTATTCGTAACTTGGAAGGCCTAGGATTCCAACATTAATTAGAGGTAATAATCAAATTCAGCCTCAGCCCAAATATTAGTAGCAAAATGCTGGCTTCAAAAAGAGAGACTAACATCAAATGACTTGCATACTAAGAACTTAAACGCGCTAAAATCAATTATCCTTGCATATCATTTCCAGGTTACACAGAACAAACTAAACTTTCTTGGCTTATGTTGTAAAGGATGGTCTAATTTTGTGAAAGTTTCCAGATGTTAACGTGAAAAAAATTATAGAATGTTTGACTGCAATATATAAACTGTGTTTGCTAACTAGATAAGAGATACTGTGGGCAAAGCCACATATAACATTACTTGCGTAAATGCAATTAATGTGCTTTTTGTTGTTATTGTTGTTGTTGTTGTTATGTAGATAGCAGCAAAGGGGAGCTCCATACATCATTGGTGGATGGATGGGACGACTGCAGAGTGTGTAGAGAGAAAGTTCAACATTTTCCCTCTCCGCCTTTTGACAACATTTTTACTGTGGCAGCTTTTGCCGAAATTCAGATATCAGGTTCTAGGAAACAACTTTTGTCAGCACCGCAGAAGAGACAAAGAGTTAAATTCCTCAGAATCACAGCCTTCCTGTGACTGCTCTTTTTGGAGGAGGAGGAGGAGGAGGAGGAAGAAAAAGAAGAAGAAGAAGAAGAAGAGTGTTCATTGCATTCATGTAATTGAAATCATATCTGGTTTTGCCCCATGTACCACCTGACAATATCTAAGTAACCCACCTTCTATTTTCTATTTTTAAATGTAAAACTTAAACATCTATTTTCAAGTGCATGTGGAGAAATAACACTGTATGTCAGCTTAATTTAACACTGTTTGTATATACCATGAAGAAAATGAGAATTGATTTTAAATGTACAAAGGCCATTTCCGCACGAGGTGAGGGAATCGCTCTGTGCCGTTACTCACCGGATCTTCTGGCTCTTCGGTCCAGTCCAGGGTGAATCGGAGCAGTGTGAGGTCTCAGATCCGCGCTGCTCTAGCTTCCAAAATGGTGGTTTCTGGTTGGCCGTGGCTCCCGACCAACCACTGAAGCTCGCCACGCCTAAAGCCCACCCTCCGCAGATCGCAGGCTCACATTGGTGCGAGCCTGCGGATCTGCACAAGGGAGCAGGTACGCAATGGCGCTCTCCGGAAAAATGAGAAACCTCTTTTTTCCAGTCTTTAAAAACATGCTGGAGGACAAGTTGGGGGCGTTTTGGAGCAGACTGAGGTGCAGATCTCCGGTAAGTAGTCCGAACCTAGTTCACTCCAAGGTGCAGATGACCTCCGTAGAGGATGCACTGTGCCGTTTTAATTCCCCCATGAGGAAAAGGCCAAAGTTTAAATCTGCACAAGAAATGGCCCATTCCTGAATATTAAATGCCATAAATTCTGAGGAAAAAAAAGTATGACCCAAAGTGGAAGATTACATCTGTGTGTCAGCAATGGTACACAACTCACATGAATTGTGTACTATATGAGGAAGGGACTTCTGGAAACAAGAAACTTAGAAGCAGCCATAAAAAGAAAAGCAAAAAATTGTTCTTTAAATTGCCAGGATCCATCCATCTCTGGGCCGTATCATTTTGTAGACAGCTCAGAGGTAGTAGTATTTGATATGGGAATGTGCTGTATCTTTTTAAAAAATGGTGCACTTTCTGAAAAAATGAATAATAACTATCATAAAACCATTTTTAAAAAAATGATGTGTTTTCTGAATTCTTACTCTGCTTTGCAGGCTGCAGAAGCAGATCACAGAACTGTGCATCAGAAGAAGAAACAGGTGAGTTCCAGAGCCCATTGTTTCATTTAGTTGTGCATGAAGGCTCTGCAAAACAAAATATATAGCCCGGTACAAATCTAGAAGGATATGTGATAGGATAACTACTTCCTTCTTCCTGGCTTTACAGCCTATAAATTTAATTGTGTGCAATCTGGGAGGATTGTGAAAGAAGAATGGAGCTTTACCATCTAATGTATGCAGAATCAGTGTCCAGCCACCTGGACATTCGCCAGTGGATAAGGTTACACCCTCTGGTATGCAACAGGGTGTTTGGAGAAGAGGGAATGTATGTGAACCTCCAAAATGAGACAGGGAATGCAACAGTTTGAAAGATGGGGATTGAGTTATTAAGTGGCATGAATTCAGGAACACTGTGCATAGGAAATTTGGGAATGAGAGAGAGATTTGCACCCTGCACAGTTTTAAATTGCATTATTGGCATGTACCCAGCAAATAACACCGTATATCACTGGCGTCCTGGGATGATCTTTAAGAAACTACAACCATATCATTCTGGCTCATAATCCTGCGACCGAGAACTCTCTCTGTGGAATAAAGTGCTTATCCCTACCCACTCAGTCTAAATGTGGGGCTGACTTGTGAGTGGAAGAGTTAGGAAGCTTATGCTGTCTCAAAGCAGAAAGCAAAGTGAACAGCATACAATTGTATTCTGCTTTGAAAAGCCATTGTTTATTCATATGCTACTATTCTTCCAAAACCAATAGCTGACATTTTCAAAATTCATCTGCCTGCTTTGTAGCATTTTTTTAAAAAAATATTTTGAAAGCTATGATTCTTCCTGACCCACCCAATGCCCACTGCCACAGCATGGTATAGTGAAAAATGAGCCTCCAGCTACATCCATGGAAATATTTTGCTTACCTAAAATGGTCAACTCCTTCTCCCCTCTTTGTCCCCTTTCTCTAGCTCCTGACTAATTTCTGAGACTGAGATCCTCTTGGGTAACTACACTAGCATAGGCATCAGAGGGCAGAAAAAGGCTGTGGGTGAAATGGTGGCAATGGAAAGAAGAGGAGGAAAAAGTAATCATTTGTAGGGAAAGGGCGCCATCTCTGAGCAGCCAATTGGCCTTATGTCTGGCTTCAGGAAAGGGAGCTATCAGAATGCCAGGCTGCAAGAACACCACTCCCCCAAGCCTGGCATCAGAAGGAAAAGCTGGTTGCAGCTCACAGCCTCTCCTCTCCTCTCCTCTCCCAAAGATGGCAATGTCTTTTGCCTTTCTTCCTTTGCTAGCAATCCAAGGAAAAAAGTCCAACTCTTCACATAACAAGCACACTATACCATCTGACATAGCTAGACGTTTGATTTGCCTTAGGATAAATGTATTGTAGTGAATGTCATTGGGCCCAACCAACAACCTAAACATAAAGGAAACTTTTGGAACTACGTTAGATTGGCAGTCAATGCAGAACAGTAGCAGCTGCATTGGTCAGACCTTATGTTCTGGGGCATGTATGTGAATATATGACAGATCTCACAATACCAGATATATGGCATATGCATAGCTTTCTCTGCCCCAGTTTTGATCAATGAATGGGAGGGGTTTGTGCAGCCAGGAAATATGATCTTTTACATATGCACACACTTCTGTACTGTTTGACCATCTACACAAGGCTCTAATAATGGGGGGGGGGATCTGTCCTATGTTTTTGAAAAGTTTGGTGTTCTACCACCAAACTTTAACAACTGCACACTGAATGAAGTACTGAATGTTTCTCATCCTTGACCGTGTATGTAATACCCCTTCTCTCTTCTCTCTCCATACTCTTGTACTATGTCAAACCAAAATCTTTCCTAAATTATAATGGATAATTGACATGTAGACACGGAACCAAAAATAAGAGGTGGCCTTATACTGCATTACATCATTCAGTTCTGTCTTACTTCACAGAACTGACAGTGAACCTCCAGACTTAGGTCTTCTCCAGTCCTGTTGCTAAAGATTATTCCAATAAGAGATGCTGGAGACTTTAGAGGCTTTTCCATAAAGCTTCCATTATGTTCCATGCCACTAGTACACTGCCCTTTTCTTGAACGTACAAATGAGTGGCTAGATTCCTCAATCTGTTGTCCCTCTTAGTATTCAACTGGTGGCAGTTGTGAGAAGAGTCATTCACCAGCTTTGACCAATGTACCAGTTTCTGTTTTTCCTGGACAAGGTGGGTTTGGTTGCAATCATCCATGCTTATCTCCAAACTAGGTTATTCATATGAATGCTTTGTGAAGCTCCACTGAAAACAGGCCAGAGACTTCAACTGACCATAATTGTGGCAGATGACCAGGCTTTTGTCTGACATCCTTGGGCCAGAACACATTGCTCACATCTTAATGTCAATTCCATTGCTTTGATATTGGCTTCTGAGCTCATTTCAAAGTGTTGGTTCTAGGATTTCTCGCTCTAGCAGCTTAGGACCAGGTTACTTTAGAGATTGTGTGCTTCCATTCTGGTTTACCTTAGAATTAAGGCCAGTGACAGAGGCCTTGCTCTCACTGCCATCTAAAGACATTTGTTGAGCAAGCACAAGAGACAGGGGCTTTCTTGCGATGGGGCTTCAGCCTTGCAATGTTCTCCCAACTGATAGGCATCAGGCTTGTTCTTTCCATCTTTTTCACCAGAAACTGAAATCATGTTATCCTCTACTGTCTTTAAGTACATAACACTTTGTTAAAAATTGCTGTTAGTTTAGATTATTTATGCATCCATATCTATTGTTTAAGTGTTGTCTCTATGATGTTATCTGCTATTGCTTTTAAAAACTGGGTGTTGCATTTGTACTTTTTATTGTTTGTATTGTATACATTTATTATTATATTGTGTGCTGTACTGAGTGCTTCTGCTGGAAGAGTGGCAAATAGATAAAGCAGATACTAGTGAAATTTGATGGAGTTAAAATTAGGCATGGATTGCTGCTGACAACCATAAAATCACTAAGTTTAGCTTCTTAAATACAGAGCTTGAAAATTATTTTTAGCAAGCAAAGCATTGTATAACTCACTGAAAACCCCCCAAAGTAATATGTTACAATAACTATCACCTTCTCCCCTCCATTACTGGTTTGTTAAATATTCATTCTGTAATTTATTACTTTTTCATTACTTACTAAAAGAAAAAAAACTCTTAGGATTTATAAGACAATGACATAATACATGAAAAGTCCTCTCAAGATGTACCTAAAATACTCTTGAAAATTACCTTTTACAAAGTAACTTGCAACTCCAAAAAAAGATGACTTCACTGTGACTGGATTGACTAGTTTGTGTTTCTTTCCAAATGGTATTTTATATGATATTTTTGTTACAGAAAGTTACAAGTGACAGTAACTGCATTGCAACACTGAATGCCTAAAATTCCAGAAATAGTAAAACAATACAGTAGTAATGCCATATAAAACTTGAAAATTACTTTTACTTTTAAATTACCTTTTTAAAGTTCCAAGGATACTGCCCATTCACCCTGGATCACGGATCTGTACTAAGTGAGCGAAGTGTAAGGCCCTTTTCACATGGCATTTTCCATGCGAAAAGGGCTTGGACCGTTGCGCGATTGTGAGGAGTGATCCGCATGATGCATTCACAATCGCGTGATGCTCCAGGGGCTGGCAGGCGCCAATTGTGCACCTTTTCATTTCCGCTAGAAGCCCAAATTGGTGCACAATCGCACATTGCTTTCGGGCCTCGCATACACTTACCTGGCGTGCGGAGCCTCCGGAGCCACACCAGTCACACTTCCTGCCCCAGCACAGCCTGGGAAACTCCCAGGGTGTGCTGCAGAAGGAAGAGGCAGGGCTCTCATGTGAGCAGGCAACTCGTGCGGAGCCAGAGGACCCCAGACATGAAAGCTTCTCGCCAGAGGCTGCTCGCGCGATCCCCACACCCCAGCGCCGGAAGATGGTAACGTGCAGAAAGGGCCTAAGACACGTATTTTTGTTTGTTTGTCTGTTTGTTTTATTATTTATTGCATTTATATGGTTCCTTTCCAGAGTAGAAAGGATGGCTCCCAAAATGGTTAAAAACAATTCACAACAAATTTAAAATTATTAAATTAACCATATAAAAAAGCAGTGTTCCTTTGCTCGGAATGGTTTCCCCATTTATTTTTATCTCTAATCAGGCTTCTTTGAATGCAAGCGAAGATTCTCCATAATTGAAATGAAGGAGTGCGCAGATGGAACTTCATGGCAACTTGCAGTGAACATATATGCGTCAACTGGGGAATCTGTCTTCGCAGCCTCATATAACTGTAGAATCAAAGCAGTTTTCAAAGACTGACTTTTAGCCCATGTCACAATTACGATGAGCGTTAACCTTTTTTTGATGAACACATTGTAAATTTCTAAAGGAGGCACCTATCACGGAAATGCTGACAGAATTCCACTGCAGCAGCACAGAGAATATTGCTATAATATTTGATACGGGCAGGGTGGGAGTGGAGATTGAAATGAACCGGATAATCAACCAGACCTATTACCAAACATATCTTAGTAAGCTGTTTGCAAGTGACGATAAATCTAAACTGTGAACTTTATAATTAAGTGACTTTCCCTTCAGGTCCTTGCTCAAGAAGGCCATTAATAATTATGAATGTGTTTTATAAAGATGCTAATAATAGTCTTTAATTTAGTTTTAAAGCCTCTGTGTCAAATGAAGCCCTGATGCTATAAAGAAGTTATTCCAAGACTGCTTGGACATTCTGCTTATGCTAGAAAATAAATGATGACTCAGCTTACTACTTCAATGTAGTCCTGTGAAATGTAGGTCACCAACATGAGTATTAGAGAAGACAAAGGCTTTAACTCAAATTCTCAGAACTGGGAAGTTCTCTGCTCCCAGATATCTATCATTCTGAGTCCTGGTTTAAATTTGACAGGAATGCAGATGATGCATTTACTCATGTAGGCACACTAATAAGAAAGGAGCAAATATTCAAGTTGAAAAATATATATTTTTTGAGTGGGAAGAAGTCTTCATGAGAAGAATCCCAGACTGATCGAAATCTTTGCAGCTTGGTATTTTTTCTGCACAAAATTCACATGATGTTGTTTTGTGCAGAAAAATAGAATTTCCTGAACAAAAAATAACATATCTAAGCAGAAGTAACATTTTCTGCAGAGAAAGGAGCATTTTCTGTGCAGAAATCAGGATCTTCTGCCCATTGCAAACACATGCAAATTTTGTGCAGATTAAATCTGGAATTGCAAATAGATTTCAAAAACTGTACAATTGTCAAAGACTTTGCAGCAGAACGAAGACTGCTAAAATTGCTCATTGTTTCCTCTGAAAAGAAAACTGTGAAGAAGTACATCCTTATATTTTAGACACTTAACCTCCTTTTAAAATGAAATTCACGCTGTTGTGCAGCTAATAAGAACACAGATTTTCTACTCCAACTACAGTTTACACTGATAAAGGTTGTGGTGGCTGTTTTAAATGTGATATATAACCACTTACAATCCCTACACAGTATATAGGCACCCATGGCTTCATCTGATTCAGATCAGGCCTGACTGGGATTAGAAGAGAGTGTAAGTATTATCGCTATTATTGTTGTTGTCTTTGTTTTAAAAAGGTGTTGCCATACTATGGAAGACAACCATTAAGCAGCATGAGGGTGCAAAGAAACCGTACATTCATGTAGAAGGAAGAATACTGCATTCCATCTTCTAGCCTTCATGGGCTAGTATGATTGGCAAAACAGAGAAGGGCTAGAGCTGTGGGCAAAGGACCTCTCAGGATTCTGCATGCTGTCTCTGGATACAGAAATTGGGGAAGATTCAGATTTCTTCAGAGAGAAGACAATAGGGAAAACAAAATAATTTCTAGCACATTGGAGGAGGGTTCACCTCTAGCAATCATGCCAGTATGGCTGCTTTCTTCTTTCTTAAATTTCTTTGAGTTCTTTTGTTGCCTCTGTAGGTGACAGAAGTAGTAACTGGGCTGGCAACTTGGACACCATTTTGCATCTTCCATCATGCCCTGGATCTTGTATGGAATGTGGAGTGGAATGGCAATTGCTACCAAAAAAAAAAAAAAAACCTAAACAAACAAACAAACAAAAAAGTAGTGAATAGTGTAGGAGAAGCAGAAGAGTAATCTGAAAAGTGGGCTTTTTTGTGTGTGGAATTAAGAAAATCTCTGAACTTTTCTCCAACTTTGGAGTTCTGCTTTATCTATTTTCCTGCCAGGATTGGGGGGGGGGCTCAATATTCCTAAAAAAGAAAGCAACTATGAACTATGGAGTGGCTTAAATGCCTATGTATATTGTCTCTTCTATATAAGACTCTGTTGGTAAAAAGAAGGGAAACAATCTTCATCGTTACGTCTTGGTAATATACTGTATATAAAAGTATACAGTTGGATTTCCAGCTCTGTCACTACTACATTAAAGTGTTTTGATTTTAAGTCTTTCAATCTGAGCAGGGAAGAGGGGTGGGCATTATGAACCCAAATAAGATTTTGCTTCCCTTACTACATTTTTTTCTTTTTCCTTCAAGTTCCAGCATTGCAGTAAACTTCAGACTTCAGATTACTATTTAGAAATAGAGTTTAGCCATCCAAAGAAACTTAATTTTGCTACTTGTTTTATGTCTGTACTTATTATTTATTCATTGGTCAATGAATAAAATTAAGTGTCTGTATGTCCAAAGAAAGGGGGCAGGCAAAGTTACCAAAGGAATGAGAACACAGCAAATATGAGAGTTCTAGATGTGGATAATTTGCAGTGTCTCATAATCTGCAGTGCTAGGAATTTTGGGGATGAAGGAAATAAAGGAATGAAGGAAAATTCTACCGAGGGGCAAAATACTAATTTGGAGAGGCAATGCCCTCATGTTTCTCCTACCCCACATAGCTTCACTCCTGCACAGTCATGTGGGGGTGGGGTGGGGGCGATTTGCCCTGGGCAGCAACGTTTTTGGGGTGTCCTGGCCCACAGCCACACCCCCTCATGCCAGTAAGATGGCTTGAACACAGAGAGATTAGAAACTTTACCTTTCTTTTTCTGTCTGTTTCCTTCTTCTCTCTGTCACCTATCCCAAAGCATTATGGGCAGATTACATCATCTGGTTCAGGTGGCTCTCAAATGACTGACCATTTTCCTCTTTTTCTGACCTCTGCTGGGTGATCACTTCCCTCCTTCCTTCCCTCCTTCCTTCCCTCCTTCCTTCCTTCCTTCCTTCCTTCCTTCCTTCCTTTCTTTCTTTCTTTCTTTCTTTCTTTCTTTCTTTCTTTCTTTCTTTCTTTCTTTCTTTCTTTCTTTCTTTCTTCATGGAGCAGGACATACTAAAGAATGTCTGCCTACTGACCCTACCCTTCTATAATAGTTCCACAAAGATCTGTTCTATCTAAATAATGTATTTCCCTAATAAATATTTACCATATTAAGAATCCTAAAACCTATTTTCTGCTTTCGCTTGGTTCTTGCAAACTCATCCTCCTAAAACAGTTGCTTCCACTGTTGCTGGAGAAAAGGCTCTCTTTTCTTTTTCCAGTAAAAATCTCTTTGTATCTAACCCCTTAAACAAATTTTCCCCCAAATATTAGTGTAATCTGTGTGTTGTTGTTGTTGTTTTTTAAAAAAGCATGGCCAGCTGGATGCCACCTTAGAAAGACCTAAAGGACAAATTGAATCATCACTTCTTTGCCACTAACATCATTTGCCAATATTGTTCATGATTGCCTATTTCTATCCCGACTTTCCACTAGTCTGAGGGGAGCTTCATAAGTTGGTGAAGCTGAGATCAGTTGCTTGTCCAACTTCATAGCTGAGCAGGAATTTGAACCCAAACTCCTTTGTCCAACACACTAGCGATTGCAGAACACTGGTAATATTCTCTGGAAAAACAGCGATGTCTCTCATTTTACTACTTATCAGTCATACTGTTAGAGAATTAACATCCAGACCAGGAGAGCCTTTTAATTTAGCAAAATTTCATCTATAAGAGGTAGATAAAAGGAGTTAACGTTAAGGCTCATTTATATGGCTATTAGGATACACAAAAATGCATTGCTCTATTCAGAAAGCCTGTGATAGTCATCTCAGGTTTTTCTTATAGCGTCATAGCTCCTTTTTAATTTAAAAATCCTAAATTAAATCATAACTTTAAAGATCTCTGCTGTCACCTCTGAAATATGCCAAATCACAGGCCTGAAATATAAAACGGATGCTGAAATTCTGACAGTTATTTAGTATGTTCTTCATAAAAGATACATTCTTCTTCAGCCAGGAATGGCCTGAACAAAAGAAGTTTCGGCACTTCAGAAATCGAAAGCACACAAAGGTTATGAGAATGTGTCTGTTTGGAACTACAAATCAAAGAACTGCACCAAAACCATATGTTACAGCACATAAAATATCACTTCACCAATGTTATAAAACTTCACTAGTCCCCACCAAGAGTCCCAGTGGCATACAGAAAAGTTTGTATCTTCAGGCCACCTACACACACACACACACACACACAGAGAGAGAGAGAGAGAGAGAGAGAGAGAGAGAGAGAGAGGGAGGGAGGGAGAGCTTTATCAAATTACAGCATCATGGGGAAGGGCTAGGGAAAGCCTGCCAATGGTTTAGGACAGGGGTGTCAAACTCAATTTCATCTTAGGCCACATCAGCATTATGGCTGCCCTTAAAGGGCCGGTTGTATCTGTAAGTCTATATAAACGTATCTACTCTTTTATCATATTAAATAACTGCCTCCGCATTCAATTATTACTGGTTTTTAAACTGCCTTCCCTCTACATCAAATTTTCTTTTCTTGGGCCCTTTTCACATGGCGTTTTTTAAGCAAAAGGGCCTCTTGAACGTCACGTAAATGTGAGGAGCAGTCCACACGACGTACTCACATTTCCACAACGCTCAAGAGCGTAACGCGGACTGCACACGCATTTTTTTATTTTCAGCTTAAAGCCGAAAATGCTGCGCGGTTGCGCGTCGCTCCGAGGCCCCGCGCGCACTTACCTGCCCTGCAGAGCCTCTGGAGCTGGGCCGGTCACGCTTCCTGCCCCAGCGCAGCCTACAGCTCCCAGGCTGTACTGCGGAAGGAAGGGGTGGGTGGGGGCGGGGCGTTCACTCGACCGGCAAGCCAGCTGCGGTGACGAAGGAGCAGGGAAGTGAGTACCTCATGCAAGAGGCTGCTCGCGCGAGCACCGCCCCCCACCCCCGTGAACAGGTAAGGTGCGGAAAGGGCCTTGGACATTTTGGGGCTATTCGATCATAGTTTATAGTCCCTATACCTCTGTAAAGTCACATAGAATTGGTCAGTATGTCCACTTTCTGTCCTCTAGACTCTCTCTGAGCCTTTTTCTGCCCCCCCTTCCCTGTGCCTCTTTCTGCCCCCGTGCCCCTCTCTTACCTGATGAGCCCAATCTCTACATTGTGGGCCCCTGGCTGCTGCTGAAAAGCAGCCTCAGCAGCCAGCACTAGTGAACTACTTCTATTTCTGACTGCTCCTCTGTCCAGCTTTCCTGAGTCGTGCAGAGTGTTGTCATTGTAACCTGAGGCAACACTCTGATGGCAAGACATGCACAGAGGAGCAGTCAGAAGTAGAAGTAGATCATGAGTACTGTCTGCTGGGCACCACTTCAGAATACTGGCAACCAGGGGTCTACAATGTGGGGATCAGGCTCACCAGGCAGGGGGAGTACCACAGCTGCAGGAGAGGTGTGAGGGCTACATGAGATGGCCTGGCGGGCCGGATTTGGCCCACAGGCCTTATGTTTGACACTGCGGCTTAGGAGGACGTGGGTTAAGATACACTCGTTAAAAAGGATTAGCTGCATGTCATTTATTACATTTTGAAAATCAGATAACTAAATTTTGATTTGGGCTAATGGTTAGGAACCATGGGTATACAAGGTATTTGGTAATTCTAAAGTTTTTTATTTTGGTCTGTTTTTAATGACTAGTGTATTTGCCATGCAGTTATCAATGGAGGTAGGGAACAAGTGTGGTGTCGTGGTTTGAGCATTGAACTATGACTCTAGAGAGCAGGATTTGAATCCCTGCTTAGCCATGAAAACCCACACTCAGATTCAGGCCATTTCTTCATGATATGTTATAGTGTTCTTACTCCACTTTCAATCTCCTATGGAATCCTGGGGTTTTCAGTTTAGTGAGGGCATTGAGAATTCTTATCCAGAGAGCTCTTTGGCTTCAGAAAACTACAAGCCCCAGAATTCCAAGAATAATAGTACTATAATAGAGTAGTGTGGAAATGGCCTTATAGGATGGCAAAGGCAAACACCTTATGAACAAATCTATCCAAGGAAACCCTGTGACAGGGACATCATAAGTTGGAAAAGACTTGAAGGCCCTCCACAACAACAAGGACAACAACAAGAACAGGAATAGAAACATAATTTTAATAGTCCATTTGTTTGCTAAAGTAATGTGTCATTGATGTTCTCATTACAACATTGGGAGTAGAACAATTGTAGGGTTCATTCAGATTAGTGCAAACAACTGAGAGCTCTTACAACAAAAATCAACGGAGAGCCACCATTATTACCAATTGGTGCCTCTTAACATTGGTTTTGCATCCACTTTGAGACTTTTCAGTCCAGTAGAAGCTATATGCCAATGTAGGCAATTGTCTAGTAATTATAATCATTTGGACCTCATCACACTGTAGGCTCTTTGGAGAATCATCATTCATATCTTTTCAGTACCTTTGCTTTCTATCAGATTCTCTTTTTTTAAAGTAACAGTATTCTAAAAATCATAATGCACTCTGTGGCCCTTTTCGCACGGCAGTGTACAAGCGAAAGGGCCTCTTGAGCGTCGCGTAAATGTCAGGAGTGGTCTGCATGACGCACTCCCATTTCCGCCACGCTCAAGGCCCGCAAGCACAGCAAATACGCATTTTCTTATTTTCGGCTTTTAGCCGAAAATAAGCCGCATTTGCGAAAGGCTCACAGGCCTGGGCCGCACTCTCCTGCAGTGCAGAGCCTCTGGAGCCGGGCCTGTTGCGCTTCCTCTCCTCAGTGCAGCCTACAACTCCCAGGCTGCACTGTGGAAGGAAGGAAGGGGCGCGGGCAGGGCTCTCACGGGAGCAGAAAGGAGCTGCGGAGCCCAAGCAGCAGGGAAGCAGGAGGCTTGTGAGAGCCTTCCCGCCCAGGCCTTTCACACAAGGTCCACACTCCAGCAGCGTGAGAAGGTAAGCTGTGGAAAGGGCCAGGAATCCATGTCTGCTTCTTCCTCACAACCAGTGAGGAAAAGAAGGAAGAAAGGCCAAGGAGCCCAGTATGAATCACAGTATTGAAACATACAGGTCAGGGGTGGGGTGGGGTGGGGTATCTGTGGTGCATCTTGGAGTTTTTGAATTCTACATGGGAATAAAACATTGGTAGTGATGCTGGGACAACAAAATATCATCTGGTTAATCTTGTTGTTGTTGTGTGCCTTCCAGTCATTTCTGACTTATGCCAGTGCTAAAGCAAACCTATCACAGGGTCTTCTTTGCAAGATTAGTTCAGAGAGGGGTTGCCTTTGCCTCCCTATGAGGCTGAGAGAGTGTGACTTGCTCAAGGTCACCCAGTGGCTGAGCAGAGATTTGAGCCCTGGTCTCCCAGAGTCATAGTAGGGTTCTCAGACCACTAACCATCTTAGTTTGCCTGGTTATTATTTTTTTAAAAAACCCAAACTTATAACAGCAGTCAACAGTCTGGAAAATTTTTATAACTGGCTGGCCCCTCCCGAAACTGCAAACCCCAGGATTCCATAGGATGTTGCAAGTGGAATGATAGCACTAAAGCAGTCTAGTGCAGAAATGGCCGTTGATTCTATGACACAGGGTTTCTCCAGCCTTGCCCAAGACAGCAGAAAGAGACGACATTCTACAGGATGGGCTATATTTGTTGTGCCTACATGCAACACAGCAAACAAACTAAGTTTAAAACCAAACAAACCTAAAGCCAGCAAAATATACAGTCCAACCTGGAAACAATTTCAAATGAGGAAAAAACAACGCTCCAGAAGACATTTTTGTGCTTAACAGTCCAGCTGGGTCCTAATACATGAATTAAAAGAGAACAACTTCCTGAAAAGCAAGCTGGGGAATGTACCAGCCTTAAATCAGGAGGAAAAATAAACTTGGTAATTTGTGTGCTAATGCTGCTGCTGCTGCACCATTTTCTGCTCTAGGGCAGTCAGAGCAGCTGTGCTGGCTAGGAATGTCAATGGATTTTTTTTCCCCCAGTAACTCCAGTATGAGCTGAATTGTGCCTCTATTGAATTCTGAATTCTAAAGGGAGTATATATCAAGGCATTTTCTATGGTGTTCATCATTGGACTCAAAAGGCATTAATGAATTACATCTCATGCCAAGGTCGAGGGAGGGCAAGTCTCATCTCCAGGGTACCAAATGGGAAGCAGAGGCCCAAGGAGATTAAAAATCAGAGAGTTCAGAAAGTATTTGTGTTTCAGCACACCATATTTTCTCCAGCTTGGCTTCCCCCTTTGCAGAAGCAGAGGCCAGAGTTCTGACATTTCAGAAGTATTACACGATATTGTTCCCAGGACTGGTGAAGTTAAACCTTGAATGCATGTTTTATTAATAGCTCCCAAACCAAACATTTTCAGCAGAGCTCGCTGGAATGCTCTCAAATAATTTTTTAAACAGAAGCTACTGAAGAATGAAACAAACTACCAGCGTAGCTTTTAATGTGCACAGATGTTCAAAAAGACTCTCCCCTCCCTCATTTTCAATATATATAAATATGCAACCTGCCAGCCTCAGGTTCTCACTGTAATATGAAGTTTGCCCCCAGACTTTGCTCGGAGTGAAAGCATCTCTCTGCATTCTAGATAAATGTCATTTATAGCCCACTCTGCACCATCAGTTCACAGGCAGTGTGAAGCCAGTCAGGTTGTTACAGAGTTCTTGGACCTTGGTTGTGTTCACTTAGAATCATAGAATCATAGAATCATAGAAATGTAGAGTTGGAAGAGACCACACGGGCCATCCAGTCCAACCCCCTGCCATGCAGGAACACCCTCAAAGCACTCCCGACAGATGGCCATCCAGCCTCTGCTTAAAAACCTCCAAAGAAGGAGACCCCACCACACTCCGAGGCAGCATATTCCATTGCCGGACAGCCCTGACTGTCAGGAAGTTCTTCCTGAAGTTCAGGTGGAATCTCCTTTCCTGCAGCTTGAATCCATTGCTCCTTGTCCTGGTCTCTGGAGTGGCAGAAAACAAGCCCTCTCCTTCCTCTACATGGCATCCCTTCAAATATTTAAACATGGCTATCATGTCTCCTCTTAACCTTCTCTTCTGCAGACTAAACATACCCAGCTCTCTAAGTCTATCCTCACAGGGCGTGTCTTCCAGGCCTCTCACCATTTTGGTTGCCCTCCTCTGGACCTGCTCCAGCTTGACCATGTCCTTCTTGAATTGGGGTGCCCAGAACTGGACACAGTATTCAAGATGAGGTCTAACCAAAGCAGAGTAGAGTGGTACCAGTACCTCCCTCGATCTAGACACCATACTCCTATTGATGCAGCCGAGAATTGCATTGGTTTTCTTGACTGCCGCATCACACTGCTGACTCATGTTCAGCTTGTGGTCTATTAGGACTCCTAGATCCCTTTCACACTTACTGCTATCCAGCCACGTGTCCCCCATCCTATACTTCTGCAGGGGTTGCTTGCATCTCAGAGAACAAAGGAGTCCAAAATAAAGAATTAGTCAGGGGAAAGAAGTGGGGCTTTATCAAACCTTATCAAAAAGTTTACCACTTTTTGGATGCTGCATATTGCATGATTTTATACTTATTACTGTTCTAGTTCTTGTCCTTGTGCACCTTCAAGTATGTGATGTGCCCAAAGTTACCCAGTCGGTGTCTATGGCCAATTGGGGAATTGGTCTCCAGAATCATAGTCCAACTTTCAAACCACTGCAGCACACTGGCGCTCTTATACACTGTAAATTACCTCTAATGTATGGAGAATCAGAATAAAAAATACAAAATAAATGTATATTTCTCTCTCTCCCCTCTGTCTCTCTCTGAAATTGCATAGTTCATTGTCATTCTTGTCTCCCAAAACAGCAATCCTACACACTTTTACCTGGGATTAAGTCACATTGAGCTCAGTGGAACTTACTTTTGGGCACATGTGCTTAGGACTGCACAGCATATGCATGAACTCAAAATTCATCTCCTTTTTTCATATGAACATTATGTGATAGCCTCATTATTACAGCAAGAGTAGATATTAGGCAAAGTAAGCTTTCCATCAGACAGTTTCTGTTCATTTTGCTGATGATATCAGATTTATTTATTTATTTATTTATTTATTTATTTATTTATTTATTTATGATACTAGTACCTCGGTATATGCTAAAAAGAGGTGGGAATTGTGTAGCTTTACAGACATTTGTTGAACTCCAACTCTTAGCATTCTTTACCAGTGGTTATAGTGTCTAGGACTGCATGGCCAATGACTATGCTTTCTCATCCCCTTCCCAACCGTTCCTATTCCTGTGCTAAAAGAATCAAGGCCTTTTTGTTCACTCAGTCATGCATACGTGGAATCCTTGATCACTCTAGCAGTCCTCTCCCTAAATGTCCCTCACATAGAGAGGCAAAAGAAAGTTGTGATTAAAATATCCAATTTGTACCTGCTGAAACTGGTAGCAGGACAAAGTACATTCTGCCTAGAGAATCCATACATTTCTGAGGCTTGTGGTGTATTTCAGCAAAGTAAAACATGTGCACAGAATTATGCATACATCTGAAAAACATTGTTGTTGTTAATTGCCATCATATTGGCTTCAACTTATGATGAAGCAATGAATGAGGGACTCCCAAGACACATTGTTATTTAGATGTGCATGAGTAGAAATGTGTATTTTTCAAGAATGCACACAAGTGTGCTTTACAATTGGGAAAAATAGATAAAAATACACACATCAATAAAAAGACATACAAAAATGCATACAGTTGGAAATAATGCACACAAAAATAATGACAAATATGTGTAGGAAAAAGAGAAAAAAAGAATTGCCACCCAACAAGGAACTGTGAGAAGATAAGAATGTCATTGGAACACAACAAAAAGGACAGTCAGATATCACATCCCCAGACTGTCGTTAAATTCTCATCCAAAAATGCCTGTACTTCATTTTAACAGTTTGTGTAAGACATAAGTTGTTAAATATCCAGCTAGAAATATCTTCGAAAATGCAAGTGAAAAGTAAGTCAATTTTCTAGATTCCGTTTCTGCCATATGATAGGAAAATCTCTCTAATTAATTAGAGAAGTTATCGGTATGCCATGATACTCTCATCTACTGTTCTTAGTAAAACAAAACAAATAAAAATTAACTTTGAGGTTAAACTTAAACTTTGCATAATTCATCTTTTGAGGCTGAAGTCCTTGCATACACACTTATCTGGGAGTAAGCTCTATCTATCAGAATGGGACTTACTTAAGAACAGGTTTGCTCTGAACTTTTCCTAGTTGGAAGAAAAGAAGCCAGAGCTGTAGAGCTCAATAATATCATCGGTATATCTAGATTTGGTGTGGCATGGGAGGGGGGCAGTGTGCTTTGGAACACAGATACTGACAGTAGTCTCATTGGGGAGCTGGTTAATTTGTAGGAGTACAGTCTACTTTGAATCATGCATGGGTGCTCTGCATGTGTACGTTGGATATGATAAATGTGCTCCCTTGTACAGATGCTCTTCAAATAAGGCCAACAAACTTCAATCCTAGGATTTTTATTAGCCGTTTACTCTTGTAAACAATCTTACTGATGCCTCATTTTTAATCCGTTTCCTATTTCTTTGAGGAGGAGTGACTAATGTGTATAGAGAAGTTACCTCTTTTTGCCCATTAAGACTGAAGTCCTATGCACACCTATAATGGACCAGTTCCTAACACATTAAGACTTAAGGGCTGAGTAAAATGTACATGGAAGTGCAGTGCAAAGGAGGTACCCTCATCTATCTTACCCATCAGAAGCATATATCATTTTCCAGAAGTCAAACAGGATTACAGGAATGTGACTTAATTCAAGTGTTACAGGAATGTGACTTAATTCAAACCAGTAACATTAAGCACTGAGTTAGCATCCCACTCCTTACAAGTTCACTGAACTGAACGGACTTCCCAACTTTCTCAAGGAAGAGAAACATTTAAGAATGATAGAATTCCTTTCAATGAGAGTTCCAACAGTGAAATACTAGTTTCCTTTAAAATATTAAGCTGCCAACAAATCCAAACACAAGTCCTTTTTCTTCCTTTCTTTCCATCATGTTCTCCTGAAAATAAAAAACATTCTGAGGAAGACAGAACTGGACAAGAGAGAGAAAAATAACAAGATGAGAGGGAGAAAGATTTCCTGTATACAATATTTTATTTTATTTTTCCTTAAAAAAGTGGAAGTCCAGCTCCTTCGGCCTAGAAACCTACAAGGATGCATCTTCCTAGGTAACTGCTTTGCTCTTTATTTATCTTGTGATGAGATGAGCCTTTAGGAAGTAGGGCTTTTTTTTGGTTTGGTTTTGATTTTTGGATTAACAGGGGAGGATCCCCAAATGCAGGATTTGACAAGAAAATTCTCTCTTTCACTTTATCTGATAAATAGTGGCAGCATGTTCACATTCCCATAGTTGGCATGCTTATTTATCATCAACATAGCTGGCATGCTTATTTATCATCATAGCCGCTTAGTATTTAGATCTCCTCTTCAGACCTCTGCTGAACCTGGTGCTTCATTGCCCTGTAAATTGTATAATACAGTTTTGTGGAACAGCAGGCTGTCCTTGACCATCAACATGGCTGTAGTCTATACATTTTCCAGCTATTATACAACTATTGTTGTGCAGTCCAAGGGACCTGACCTCTGTACATCATTTCAGCTCTCCATTCGGACATAATCAGTTATTAGGTTTGCTAACCAAGGGGAGGGGCTGCCTTGGTTTTAACTCTGGAGTTTAACTGCCAGAATTTTGGAGACAAGTCAGGAGCAGTCTCTTGTTGACAGAATTTAAGCATGTTTCAAGTAAAATCTACAACAACATTTTCACTCGAGCTATTTCCAGACAAAGGACATCTGGGACTACTAATTAAACAGCACCATGCGTCCTTTCTGTATTTTTTAAAAACAATTTTAGGGAGTAGGAAATAAAATAGAAGAGTTTAAAGAAGATTTTATTATCTGGGCCCACTGTTAAATTCTATTGCCATTTCCGCACTACATTTTTATAGTGCTATTATTCCACTTTCAACATCCTGTGGAATTCTGGGGTTTGTGGTTTACTGAGCCCAAAGAGCTCTCTGGCTGAGAATTCTAAAGGCCCCCCTCTAAACTGAAAACCCCAGGATTGCATAGGATGTTGAAAGTGGAATAACAGCACTGCAACAGTGCAGTATGGAAATGGCCCATGTTGAAGCAGAGTGGCTACAGGGTAAAATGGGACTGCAGCAGCTCACATATCTGCATTTGAGAGCTATGGTGACTTCAGCCATGGGGAAATTTTTCATGTGCTGCGGATTAGCAGACTGCCAAGGCAAGGGCATATGTTCCCAAATCAACAATGTGGTTATCGCTTTTATTAGGTCAATCCAAAAGAGTCTTTTTTCAAAAAAAAAAACTGTGTAATTTTGCAAGACTCCAGGTCTCTTCTTCAGGCAAGATGTTAGAAAAAAAGCTGGCAGGGGAAGAAGGGAGAGCATGACCAATCCTAAATTCATGTCATTTGCATGTGTTCACAAGACGAAACAGTGAAGATGGGCCCGTGGGCTCTCAGACTACGTTCATCAGGTATCGCATTTCAGTCTGAATGGCCTCTAGGCTTGCCAAGAACACGAAAAGTAATAAAAGGCACTTTCATTGTTTATTTTCAAACTACAAACACCTTCTGGAAAATTCAGTTCATCCATGTCATGCAGTATCCAAGTCGGGGAGTGGTAGCAGCAAACGAATGAGACTAATGTAGAAGCAGCAGCTTTAAGATTTGCTCTCATACCTGCCTAGCCTTGGCCATGAACAGGTAGCAGAATTTTTGACCTCAGATGTTGGCAAAGCTTTATAGCCCTTGGTAGCACATCCTTCTTGCGGAACACAGTTGTGGAAGTATTTGGTGCAAATCAACAGTTTAAAGGCAAGAGTTGAAGGAAAACAGTTTGAAGACAATAGAAGTCACAACTCATACTTAAT
Source organism: Cyclura pinguis (assembly GCA_030412105.1). Classification (NCBI taxonomy): domain Eukaryota; kingdom Metazoa; phylum Chordata; class Lepidosauria; order Squamata; family Iguanidae; genus Cyclura; species Cyclura pinguis. The sequence goes on along the minus strand of CM059599.1, from coordinate 249,260,585 downwards.
TAATTAATTAGTTAGTTAGTGAGGATTTTTTTAAAAAATATTTTAATCTTTTCTAAAAAATAATTATTTTATCTGTCACAGATTGCTTGGAAGCCTTGGCAGGTGGTAATAAATACTACCAATGAGGAGAAGGAGAAGGACACATTCAACCAATCCTGTTATTTGTATTCTGGTGGTGATGAACAAGGCAGGGTTTAAAGGGAAAGGTAGGAAGAAAGAAGACTGGTTCTTATGTGACCAAGTTTAATCCCTAAAAGTAAGGGAGTAAAATCTTAGCACGTTGTTTGTATGCCTTCTTTGGCTGCCTGAAACTAATTTAAGTAAAACCATAAAAAGCTCTGTTTTTAGTCAAAACTGTAATTTATCATATAGTCAGACATGCATGATGGCTTTGGTATTTGAAATGCTCAGAGAGTGAGCCAAGAAAGGCAAAGAAAAGAAAAGCTACAGTAGGAAAAAGGATATTGTATTTTGGTGACAACAGCATCACATAAGTTGACCACATCTAGGGGCCTTTTATACTACATAGTTATAGTTCTGTGATTCCACTTTAACTGTCATGGGCACATCCTAAGGAATCCCGGGATCCGTAGTTTGTTCAGAGGCACCAGAGGAGTTCTCTGGCTGAGAACTCTAAAGGCCTCTCCCTAATCTGCCAATCCCAGGATTCCATAGGATGTAACAATGGCAGTTAAAGTGGAATCATGGTGTTATAATTCTGTAGTGGGAAAGGGCCCCTAGAGATAAGAATCAGAGTTGCTATTTCCTTTCTTCCTCATCTTTCAGGTCACATGCAGTTATCGTCTGGGAACATGTACATCTATGATGATGATGATGATGATGATGATGATTGTAGTAGTAGTAGTCGTAGTAGTAGTAGTAATAGTATAACAACAAGAGATTATTATAAGGTATGTTTTCAATAAGGGAGCCAATGTGATATAGTGATCTAAGCACTGGCTATGACTCTGAAGACCAGAGTGTGATTTCCTTCTTAGCCATGGAAACCCATTGGGTGATCACACACTGTCATGATAGGGTTGCCTTAGGGTCGCCAAAAGATGGAAATGACTTGAAGCCACAGAACCAAAACATGTTTTCAATAAACCCAGTGGTGCTAAAACATTGTTGTCAAAGACAAGTGGTGTTAAAATAGCATTTTTAAAGGTATTAAATCCAATAACAGGTCATTGAACTTTGCTGTAAATCTTATCCCACCTCCACCCATCACACCAATCACTTAGACTATGAGGACAACTGTGTTATCACCGATTCTGCCTCACCAACCAACTAAAGATAATACTTAACACATCTGATGCAGTGGACTGTATTCTATGAAAGCTTATGCTACAAAAAATCTTAAATCTTTAAAGTGCCAAAAGACTCTGTTATCTTTTCACTACTGCATAGTACAGACTAACATGGCAACTCTCTGGAAAATACCATCTCTACTGAAGTATCTTTGATCACCCAAATCTTGCTGAAACCAGACAAGACTCCTCTGCTAAAAAAGTACAACCACAAATCTCTGTTGCTGACTACCTATTGCATGTCTTTTTGATAGCCGCACATGTGCTGGCCCAACCAATGCAGGCCATGGGCAACTAGTGTAGAAAAATGGGGACTATTCACACATATTAACCACCTATTTTGCCATCTCAGTTTTGTAGTGTGACTAACATGGCAACTTGCTTTCAGTGTTCATTTTTATTTTTTAAATTTTTATTCCACCTTTTCTTTTGTGAACACAGGTCTATGTACATAGCTTTCCTCTTCCCCAGTGTATCCTCATTACAATTCTGAGAGAGACTGGTCTACGATCAGCCTGTGAGTTCTATTGACCCTGGGCCTTGAACTTGGACAGCTCAGGTCCCAGACCAATACATTGATCATTACACAACAATACTAGGAGTCAATGTGGAAGATCTGAGAATGGGAGATGAATGGTGCTCCTTTGCTCATGCTGTCACTGCAACATTTTGTTCTCCCATTAATTATGGTCTTATTTCTAAAGTTTCACTGGTCTAATTTCTCAGAACAAGACACTGGTAGCTTTTCCTGTTTTCCTGATAATTTCTTACTTTGTATGTGAAGCTGAAATTCATAGTGTTATTAAGTTAACACTCATGGTGCTAAATCTTGATTGTTGTAAATTATGGAATTTACATAAATGATAACTTGCTGTTCAGCAGTTAATTCAGTGGGTCTACTCTAGCTGGGTAGCAATTGGATTTACTTCATAATAAATAAAAGGTTTATTCAGATTTGAGCCTCCAAAGAATACAATTCCTGAGTTCATCCACAAAACAACAACAAAAAGACCAAAGAGATCATTAACCATGACATTCCTAAAGCCAGACAATACTTTATTCTGGTCCATGACATCCCTGTGCCAGAAAGATCACTGTGTGCAGAGAAGCTACTGATTTTTACTGTGTGAGTGTAGTTTTCCCCTGAAGATATGGCAAAATCTGTGTTTCCTTTGGAAGAAATCTTATATTAAGCCTGGCTTTGCTAACTGGCGCTACAACATTGGAGCAGCAGGCTGTTGTTTGGAGTATTTATCCTAGATTACCTCCCCTCCCCACAACATAGTCACATACTTTGGAACGGGGTGAGCTACAAATTTCAATTAAAATAACTGAATGAATGAAACATGGATTGCGAAGGCCAGTTCTGCTGTTAGATGTGCCTAAACTCTTGCTTGCTTGTTCTTTAACATATTCATTTTTTTTAACTATTTGTTTTTTTAACAGTTGTAACCCACTTTGAGTCCCAAACTGAGGGAAAGATGGGATGATTATTAATCATCATCATCATCATCATCCACTTCATTCTACACTAAACATGACATACAGTTGTGTTTAAAATCACTGTCATAATCAAAGATCGATGATTTCTAATTTAAAGATATTGTGAACAAGTAAAACAACCCAAACTACCACTGATCACACACTCGGCTCTGCTGCATTTAACTCTCAAATGCCTTTATTTAGTTATAGTACCTGGTGCCCCAGGAGGCTTAAAGTATAAAACAAAATGCAATTAAGACAATGTGTGGCACAAAAGTTTAAGAACCATCATATAGACAGTCGTATTAAAATCCTTAATACCTCTCTGAATCAGAAAGTCCTGCAGCCCCTTCTGAAGCCATCCCAAATATACTTCAGCACATTTCATCCCTGAAGTTTATGGGTTAAGGCTAAGGAACATCTTGGTCTGCATAAAAAAGAGTCATTAAAGGATTCCAGAAACCTTACATGAAATTTAATGCCCATGATAATGATGAGTTTCAGTTTGTTGTTGTTGATAATAATGACAACAACAAAAAATAACAGTGATGGAGCCTAATGAGTTCATTTTGACTGTGTCTTCTTTACTGATTTTCCCTCCTCCTCCTTCTCCTCCTCCTCTTTAATGAGCTCTCCTTTATGAACATCAGAAATTTGCCAAAACTAACCACACTCTGAACTTCAATATTTGAAACAAACAAACTAAAAAGCTCTCTCTCCCTTGATTCTAAAAATTCATAACACACCCATTTCCCCCCCCTTCTCCTTTATTATGTTAAAAAATTGTTTTGTGTTGAAATTATCAGGTTGCTTTGCATGAGTTACTTGGCTATGATCTCTAGGCAGTATGTGTGCCGCTTGCTGCTGCTGCCAGATTTAAGAAAAGATGAGTAAACTTCTGAATCTGATAGCATGTGCAGCAGAATACCAAAAAGGGGGCTCCTTTGTTCTCCATAAACAGTGTATTTACTTTGATCTGGTCAAATGAATTAATGAAAGGAAATGACACATTCACATTTTGTATGGCTTTTGGGGCTCCTGAGACGGAAATGAGTTTAATTTATCGTGGTTGGATGTTTGGTAACCCTCCCCCTGTTTTTTTTCCCCCCTCTTTCTTTTCTAAAGGGAGGCGGAGAGGCATCCTTTTCTAAAATATGGCCTCATGTGTGCTACAAAGCAGACCTTTTCTCTGGTTAAACGCCACCTCATAACACTGTATATAGCCATGTATATGCAAGCAGTTCAGAGTTATTACAAATCTCATACAGGAAACTATTCACTTGATCTTTGCCTCAATCCTATTAGGACCCCCCTGGAGTTCTAAATGGATACCAGCCTGTCACGGCACTGTTGCTGTGACTACCTAGTCTTTGCAGAACAAGAAAAAGAAGTGATAGTGATTGGCAGACCTTCCTTGCCCTAGTATGTAACACAAAGGGGAACAAAATGAAGAGGAAGTGAGGCTCTTATTATAGGTTTGATGCTTCTTAACCTTACAGAACCTTACACCCGGTAAATGTCAGCATCTAAGCACAAAGCTTCCAAAGGCTGGACTTGAGTAATGTTTTGGCATCAATGGGGGCGGGGGGGTTTGGGAGGGGGAAGAACCAAGCCCTCAAGAGATTATTAGCATTTATTTGGAATTGTTCGGCATGCAAAGGTGCTGACGGGTATACGACCAAGCAAGAGTTGGGGGGGAAAGGATCTTAGGGCTAAAAATCTATTTTGCCTCATACACAAGGAGTCCTGCTAGAAGTTAGGAGCGCTGGTCTTTGGGTAAGATGAGCAGGTTTTGGGCCCCAGTAGAAATGAATGAGAGGCTAGCCAAGAAGGGAATTGTATGCGGTCCTCTTTGCCCTGCATGAGAAAGGAAGGAATTTGATAAATCCCACCATATGGTGCCATACTGTATCTTGATGGCTATAAATAATAGCCTTTCTGTTTCAGATTTGCTTTTGTTTTTCTTGGTAGCAGTGACAGATTTCTAGCAGTGGTGGCTATGAGAAGTACTAAATGTAGTTTGTTGGCTTTTATCTGCTTTTTTTTTTTGTGCGACATCTGAACTCCGCTGGTATTGAAGGAAACAGGCTAAGAAACTTTGCAGTCTCTGAACAAGGATTTGGAAATGCAGACTGCAAGTAAATAAAAATAAATAAATAGAGTTAGTTTTTGGCATTTTGCATGCCTTGATTTTGTACAATCCAGAATGGTTAAATGTTGCATTTTAAAAAACAAACAAGAAAGCAAACAAACTGCACCTTTTTACAGATCCTACCTAAATCAAAATAATTAAACTGGTTTTAGGATATCTGATTGCTGAGCTCAAAAGAAGAAACAAGTTTTGGTTGGGGTTATCGTAAATATTGTTTTAATCTGATGAAAGATTCCAAATTCTGGAAGGCAGCTGCTTTTTACATTGGGTTATAAGGAATGTGACACTGTGCACCTTATTTTTACTTTAATGTATATTTTGTGTTGCATAGGAGGATGGAAATGCCTAGCTCCTTTTAAAAAGAAACTTTCAAATTGAATTTCATATGCACTCATTTACTTGCTTTCCAGGACAGGGTTTCAAAAGCGTTTGATCAAATATTCATGCAGAATCGAATATTTCAGGTTGTTGATGTGAAGAATATTCTGAATGTACAGTAAAAAGTTACTGTAGCAAATAAAAAATTATTGTGTTATGAGGAAAGACATCTAAATGTCAGTCTCATATGGTAAGAAAAAAACAATTGTTATTCTAACATCATTTACTGAAACTTAGTAAGACCATCAGTTGACTTCAGAGGAATTGAGATGGATTCCTATAGACTTAAGTTATAGTCTTTCTGAAAACTGACCAAATGGAATAAGAAACACATTTTTTATTATTGCTTTGGCTTAGACCATATACTACCTTTGCAGCTCTTCATATCATTCCCAGTGGAAAGTCAAAACAATGGGAAAGATATATTTCTAGAATTATGCAGTAACACATTATTAACTAATTAAAAAAAAAACTGTATCCCTCAAGCACATATCCAAACTATGTAGAGACCATGTAAATTTCAGAAATGTTAAAGAACTGTTCCTTAAAATTGTTTTGATAACTTTTAGGATTATTATACTTAACCTAATCTTTTTCTATCCTCCTACACTCCCAAGTAAAATAAAAAACATACTGTCTGTCTGTCTATCTATCTACTTATCTATGTATAAAATGTAACTATATTTAAAGAAATGTATCTAGTGGTTCTCACCATGGTACATGTTAAAAGGCTATTGTGGATCTTATCCACATTGTTATTTGAAAAATTAATATAATGTAATGCTTTTTTTAACCTTGAGAACTAAGTATCTTACTCAAATTCTGTTTTAATGGTTTTACAGTACAAGGCAAAACATTTTATAAAGTTATTCAACAAATGTATGAGCAGCCCAGGGCAAAGGAAGCAAGAAAGAAAAGTGTAGATGAAACAAGATTTTTTAAAAAATCTGTTTATTATTAAATCTCTGATAAATTATTAAAGTAGATTCTTTTTCCTTAATGGTGAAAGACATTGATCATGCAACATTATTAGACTTAAGCCATAAATTTAAAGTACTAATTTTATTTATATTTCATTCCTCTTTTCTTCTGTGTATAAACTTTAACAATCAATGCATTGTTGGCAAACACTGAACACTGCACTCCAAAGATATTGTTCTCATCACGAAAAAAAAAACATTAAAAATAAAAGTGGTTCTTTGTAGACTTAACAAAGTTCACAAGAGAACAAAAAACTTTGCTAAAATGATTTTATCTCACATACTTCAATATTAAATCTTGGCAGAAATGGACGTGTTAATTCATATTAATTTTAAACAACAAACAAACACAGGAAATGCATTTGGAAAAGCGTTTGGTTGAGAAATGTTTCTCCTGTTTAAAATGGATTCTTTTTTCTCTTTAGCTCTAGTTATATCTACTCTGTGTGTACATATACAGTCCATTGTATGTACGTGTATTCAGTGTGTTCAGGAATATAGAGATATCATTGTACAAATTTTTGAAATCAGTGCATTTTATTTCAAACAATTTACAAGAATTAATACAATTAAAATAATTCGACTGTCAATATCTGGTTCAATCTATTATATCCTATTTCTCCCATACATTTGTGTTTATTCTGACGCTTGTCACATCTGTATTGTGTGTCACTTCTGTTTCTTAAGACACGTAGCTAACAAAAGTTTCACTATATTATGTTTTTCAAAGTTGCTGCTTCCATATATTCATTGAATAAAACAAAACTATTGAGAGATAGCAGAAAGCTAGTTAAAGCTAACTAAAGCTAACTAAACCTAGATCCCTCCAGTGGTAAAAATACCCTGCCCCCTGTTTTGCGCCCTCAAAACATAATAAGATAATACCATGTTTGTGATTACCCTTTGGAGTTCTTTTCTTGCATTAAAGCAACATCATTAAAATTTTGACATTTCCACTCCATTTAGCTATCTTATCCTTCACTGTTTGTTCTCAAGAAATCTGCTCTGTTTTGTCAAGTTATGAAAGCCATCAAAGTTAAAACTTCCCATGTTTGATGTCAAAACCTCCCCTGCCATCTCCCCACCCCGCCTCACCTTTCAGATCTGCCCAGAGAAGCGCTTGGAAAACTGAAAGCCTTTCCACTTGTGAAATGCACAGTGAGTTTGCACCACCTTCTGGCACAGTGAAGTACTACAGCGTCTTATATTTCCATGAGAAGCAATGTTTTTGTGACTGAGGTGGAAACAAAAAGACCACTGTTTGGCAGAGGTAAGGTCAACTTACGCATTCTCTTTTCCAGTCCTATAGTTAGCTTCTTTTTCTGAGTTAAAACTACTCTGTTTGTAGACAGAGAAATTAAAGTTCTAATTCTGGAAAATATTCTCTGCAAAGGAGAGAAAAGGAAAAAAAAAAGATTATTGTCATTTAATTGCAGGCAATGGCTGTCCATCTAAAGTACCATACTTCTTCTTTTACTCCCTCACAAGATACATGTGTGTGTGTGTGTGTGTGTTTGTGCTGGCAACTTGGCCACCATTTCATTTTCTTTATAATGCCCCATACCTACCATCATTCCAGGAGATTGTGGCAATGGACTGGGGAAGACCCTCTCATCTACCAAAAATGTTGAGAAAACAGTGACTATATTCCGCACTAGCTTCTTTTGTGGCCGGGGATGGGGTTTGAAGGAACTGAAGAAAATTCTTGGAATTTTGTCAACAAACTCTCTGGGAAATTTTTGCTCATTTCGAATCCCTTTGTGTGGTGTTTAGCTATGGAAAATTTCCATGATCATAATTCTGCAGATGGACTGATTTGTGACCAACCTGTAAGTGACAAAATCAGATTGAAAAGATAAAAATGACATGGGGGTGTCAGGTCCAGACATAAGAATTGGCCAAAAGTAGATCTTTGTTTTAAGATAACACAGTTGCTAATTCTTTCTCTTTTGACCACCACATTAAAAGACCAATTCATTTCCCTTCTTCTAATCTTGTAGTATGGGGGGGGAATTGTTTTGGGTTGTTTTTTTTTTGTTGGAATGCCAGCGGGAACTAAATCCTAGTCCACACATTAAGGAGAATGAGATGGTAAACTCTCGAGTTAGTTACATGGACATTATGGTACCATTTGAAGCTGAAGATAGGGGTTATGTGGGTCACATTTTTAATGCTTCCACACAGAAGAAAAAAGTTTCCTCTAAATAATCAAGCAAGAGTGTCCTGAGAGAGATCTCTTGCTGTGTCTCTTCTCTTTGTGCTGCTTTCAGAAAGGTTTGTTGTCATCCTAAATGTAGTTATAATTATCAATATGGGGGTTAAAAGGCCTATAACCTACATGAAATCCAAGCTCTATAGTCCATTGTACCCTTTCAGAAAATCTCCAGTTACCACCTAATTCTGCTACTTATATAGATGAGGTATTTGAAGTATTTGTATTCTTTCTTGTATACTGTTTCTCCTCCTGTTGTCTCTTCCTAACTGTAAGCTGTTGTCTTTTAATGCAACAATCTGTTCCTGCTTATTAATATGCAAAATACTATGCACGATAGCACTGCAATTATTCGTAGTAGTAGTAGTAATAGTAGTAGTAATATGAATCTAATATCCTTATAGGCCTGTTATTACTTAGGTCTGTTGCTGATTAAGTTCTTTCATGAAGCTCTTATAGGACATTGTTCGCTAACCACATAGTATCAAAATATACTTGGTAAGAACTGGCTTTTTGTCCAAGACAGAGGCCATAGCAACAACAGTTCTATTTTTCTTTGGATTCAATAACAGAACATTTGCAGAAATGTTAAGTTTTGCATATAAAATGTTAGAATTTGGGAACATAAGGCAACCAAATGAAAATTTTCACTTACTATACTTTAAAATATAGTGGCTTTCCCTCACTGGGCTTTAACATATCTTTAGGAGTATCACCGGATTAAACTTCAGTATCTAAGGGTTTTATTTATATAAATGAATATGGTCAGGGATGAAGGGATTACTTCACAGGATGTTGCTGCTTGTGAAGGGTATTTCATGTGAAGACCCATTCTGTGTGTACCACCATGCCACAGAGACTGGACAAAGTTGTATGATATATTTCTGTGTCATCACCAATCAGCAATCACCTAAACTATGTAGTGGAAAGGCAGTTTATATGGTCAATGGCAAATTCTAACACACAGCAGCTCTTTGCATGGAGAAGATGTCACGAAGCGTAGTTCCTCCATGTGGCTTTCTAGAACATTTAAAATGGCCCTTAGCTGATGAAAGAGCTTGCCTGATTTTTCAAATACTGGCAGGTATAGACAGTGGGAATATCTCATTCACACTGAGAGACTGGTTCCTCACCAGCCTGTGAACTTCAGAATCATATGGCTGCTGTGACAAAATGGCAGCTATTATTTTTGTTGAAAAGATGTCCAAAACCTCAGACTTGCATAGGTACCTTGATACATATGACCAACCCAGAAATTTGCTGTTTTGCTGTTCCAAAGTGTGTGTGGGTTGCTTCTGGCTATTCAGTGCTGTTGGCACACAGTCAGAGTGTGGGTGCACTTTGCACACGGTCAGAACTGTTATAATTATTACTATTTCACAAAGCTTCAGAGATGGATCCTTGAATTGAAAACCGGTACCGGGGTTAAGAAAGCTCTACTGTTGATGGAGTATAGGACCCTTTCTTATCTTAAACAGCTGCTTCTTATTCATGGCTTCCATGCATCTCAGAAAATGTTTAAATGGTTCAGCCATGCAAGCAGAGGCATGGCTGAACTATGTGGGTGCCTCCATTAAACCCACATGCTCCCATGCACCACTTCCTCCCACATTAAGGTACTGGTCTTGTGGTCAAAACTGACTGAATGGACCGTACCAACTCAGTTCAGTTACTTACCATTACACCAGCTGCACAGGACCCATTCATTAAAATAGAAAAGCAATGTATATTGGGCACCCAAGATCAATCTAGTTAAGCCATGGATTCCTCTTAATAAATATTACTTCCTGAAGTGATGGATGCTGCTTACAGAGTCAAAGATAAGAATCGCAGATCAAAATCTCACAAATAAAGCATTAAAAGGAATGGTTGTATCTATTGTGGAAAGCACAATTAATCTGTGGAAAGTTCAGAAATTTGGGGGTCATCCAGTATACTTACAGTCAGTGGCAGTTAAAAGCCATATGACAGAATCTTTACCAAAAGGCCACTTGGGAGTTATGTAAAACACTTCTAGCCATAGCCATGGTACCACTCCATGAAAGGCTTTTCCTTGCCACATATGATAAAGGGAGAATTTCTTCCCAACGAGTCACTGAAAGAATTGCATGTTGCTTCTTTACTTCCTCCTGCCTCTCTTTCCTTCCCCTTCTTCTTCTATTGTTTTCCTTCTGTTGAATTTTAAATTGCAAGTGCCATGAGGCAGAGATCTATCCCCTTCTACTCTGTAAAGGACCATGAACACTGAGGCATGATAAACATCATCACTGACATTCTCATCGACATCATCAGTCTATTGCATTTTAGATATTCAGTTTCTCTCTCTTTCTCACTCACTGTCACTCAATTCAGAACAAAGTGATGAGGTTTGGATTCAATCCAAAAGGACCAGAAATAGCTTGCTCTGTGAGGAAAAAAGCCACTGAACTTGGAAGGCTTTCATGGTCATCGGTGACATTTCAGGTTTCAGTAAGGTGGGGACGGAGAGATGTCACCGGTGTACAAGAGGCTCTGTGCTCTAGAGCTTACAGCATTACACTGGGACAGAAAAGCTTTTGGCCAGTCATTGTTTCATCCTGTTATTCCTCACAAAGTTGTTCTTAGGATAAAACTACCTGCCAGCTTGTTCTAAGGATCTGAAGTACTTGCAGATATCCAAGATATATCCAAGGATGTACGCTTAAACTATGGGAAAAAGAACATTCATTGTGTTAACTTAAAAAAAAAACTCACAGAAAGATATGACTGTTCCTGAGGAATTAACACATACAGTTCCCGTCCCATTCAATGTATGTTACAGTTCTGATTCCCTCTCAACAAAGCTTGGAGATACATAGTTATAAACAAAGGAGTTAACTTATAATTGATTTTCTTCTCAAGTAATACAACATAGCTAATTATCATTATAATGTAAAAAGAGATTACTCTGTTCCTTTCACAGAGTGGCTGTAGCTTATAAGTACTTTTTTAGTCATAGGGTACCATGTCACTAAATGGTGGGAGAAGAGGGTCAAATAGTTCAGGTGCTGGCTCATGCTATGTCTCCTGCAGCTCTGTTCCAGGCCCCAAAGGAACAACAAAGAGAATAGGAAGAGAGTGCATTGGCACTCCAGGCCAGTGTGCGCCTAAAATGTGTGTGTAAGTAATTAAAAATCTCTAAAACAATAAACATTGCCTTTTCAAACTAACAATGTTATATATTAAAATTTTTGTTACAACGGTAACCCACTAAATGCTGGGAGTATTGGAACCTTAAATGTAATCAGTTGCTTTCTAAAGTTACCTTTCAAGTTCCATGTCTCACTAGGTCCCTTCCTGCCCTTTTATAGTTATAGGGTGTGGCTTCACTACGTGGCGGTTGGGAAATATTATGTGGTTCAAGTGTGAAAGAAATAAAAGTAAATGCTGTAAATGAGTGAGCAGGCATGAAGCAAATGAAAATACCAAAGAGAAGCATAGAGAGCAGTCAAAACTGACACCCAGAAAGATGTCGAGATCCAGTCTTTGTGTTTTATCTCACGGAAACAAATATTCTTTTCTCTTTCTTTGTCTACAAGAAAATACAACCACAAACTGTTTCAATGTTTTGCTGTTCCAAATTCAGTTCTCCTTGTTACATATGTAAAGAAGCTACTGAATGTAAATATGTGTTAGCAGAAAGCAATCCAGCCATCCTAATAGGGATTGTGCTACTGCAGAACAGAGAACAAATCGGAGGGGTGGTTCATAATCTATTTGGCTTTGTTCAGCTACAGCTTTAAAACAAAAACACAAGGCTGCAGCTGGAAGACACAGGAAACAAACACTTCTCTTTCTGAGGTTCATAAAACAGTCATTACCCACAATTAATCATAATGACGTATTTTATTCAGTGCTTTACGTAGGATCTGGCTAGGAGAGCAAAGACTTGGCTCTCCGTAGGCTGCAATCCTTCATGCATTATGTTTTGAATGAGGCAAAACTGATTTATCAATACACAACCGTCTGTCTTCATGAGCGCGCTCTCTCTCTCTCTCTCTCTCTTTGATGATATTTATTTATTTATTTTGTTTGTTTGGTGCCCTGTTTCACAGTAGAACTTTCATTTAATTTACAGCATCTTTCAAGAAAACAAGATTATATACCAAGTGTTAAATGTTAACCAGTTAGCTAACCAGCATGAACAGAGAAAAGTTAAAGGATAAGCCAGGGGATTTTTTGGTGCGTACTTTCAATAGAACTATAATGGTTAAGGGCAAGATACATGTAATGTGATTGCTACTGGGAGGGCAGGCAGGCAACAGGCACATATAGAACTGTTAATGAATTTCACACAGAGTTCTTTTCCAGCCCAACCTGAAAATGCCATGGGTGGAACCTGGAACCTTATGCATTTAGAGGATCTGCTTTGCCAGGGTGATGAAATTGGGAAGGCAATATCCAGGAAGAGGTATGCCACAAGCAGAAGCATTTTCTTGAAACTTTCATTGATACTTAGGGCTTCAAACAAAAGACCAGCTGCTCAGTATACAAATTCTCCCCAAATGCCTAGAGAAGCCAAGCTGAAGTGCCTTTTGGTTTCAGCCAATGTCTTCACTGGAAATGAAGTCACATGATTTGCAAATCTTTAATCCCTCAATAGTCCAGGAACAGTTTCCTTTAGAAACTGAAACCACCCTACATTTCACCACAACCTTAAGAGATATTTTCATCACAGCCTTAAGTTTTATGGTCTGTTAAGCCTATGATCTACTTACACACAAAACAGAGAAAGAGGCAATCTTACAAATATCTTTGAAATGTGGCATTACTCTCCGCCACCGAGATTCACTAAAGCCTAGTCAATCCAGAAGTATCATAAGCCACTGTTCGTTTTTGGTGATCTAAGACCGAAGAAGATGGTATTAAGAGAAATAACATTACTATTATATGCCACAAGGGAACTATGGATGATAAGTCTAATTTCTTTTCTAAAATGTGCATACAACCTATAATCAATGCAGCTTGTGACAATATTACTTCTAGATTCATCACGTAAAATTCCACAAACCCTGAAGTTTTAGTACACCTTGTTCAGCCAGTCAGCCTACAGCAAGGACCTTTTGTGCTATGGCTGGCTTTATGCTGCTTGCCTGGGCACCGACAAAAGAGTTGAGAGATACTGTCATCAGAGAGGTATGACAAGATTATAGTTAGAAGCCAGGGAATGTGATTCAAAAGCTGTTTTATCCAGATTAGTCCCACTGAAGTAGCAGGATGAAGTTGAGAACTAATTGTTACGCTAATCCCATGTTACAAAGGAAATAGTAGTTCTTTAGCACTTAAGCTACCCCAATGTGACTCTGGTTTAAAAAGTAAAAATCCATGCATTAATCATTAATTTTAAAAAATGGAGAGTGTGTGTGTGTGTGTGTGTGCACGTGCGCACATGCGCACACGCGCACACATGTGTCTTCAAACTGCCTGTCAACTTATGGAGACCCCATGAATTTCATAGGGTTTTCTTAGGCATGGAATACTTACTTTCTATAAAATGAAGAATATTCAATAAACAACAATAAAATTGTTAATTTTCATCTGTTTCTATGTAAAGGGAGTGGTGGCATCTAATTTATGGAAGAGGCATTGATCCAGTAGAAAGGGGAATTATTTTTTTCAGTTCCTACTTTGCACCATCTCTTCCCAATTTTGGTAAATCCAAGCCCCATTCATAGAATGTTTGCAGTTTGGCACTGCTGGATCGAACCCATGGACACCGAGTCTATAAAATGAGTAAAGGATGGATCAGGCGGGCTTATATGAACTATAATATTCTTACTTAATGGAATATCTTGTCTGCCAATAAGATATCATCTTCAGTTCGGTTCTCTAGATAAGGTTTTGTTTTCCTTTGGAATCTGAGTACTATTCATAAAATTGAAATCATTTATTCTTAAATGTTGTTCTAGAAATAGCTATAATTTTTTAAAAAATAAATAAAACTCTGTTCTCTAGCATTTCCACTATTTGAATTGATAGTGTGTTGAGTTTTAACTAATTTTTTGTGTACATCATGCTGCTTCTTGGTCTGATGAAAGGTAGTATAGTCATGAAAGAAAGGAAAAGAAAGGAAAGGAAAGGAAAGGAAAGGAAAAGAAAGAAAAGAAAAGAAAAGAAAAGAAAAGAAAAGAAAAGAAAAGAAAGCTTTCTTTCTGTGTTTAGTTTAGGAATGTTTCCTCTAATGGGACAGCAAAATATTTTTTGCAGGTTATTATGGAATGAATTTCTATACTTATAGAATGACATTCCTTCAGTGAGCTCAAAATGTCTTCCTTCTCATTTTATCCTTTCTAATATAATTTTTGTTAGAATTTTTGAATTTCAAAAACAAGTATGACCGTATAACAAAAATATGCATACAGTAGGAAAAGTACTATATCAATAAGAAAAAATAATAAATTGTTATCATACTTTCTGAGGGTGAGCTTATCACAAGGTAGGATACCGCTAGCACCAAAAGGATACTGAAAAGAAGATTTGCAGGATTTCCTCAGATAAGATGGGAGCCAATAGGGGGATTATTCTATTAGAATAAATAATAACTGGATACCAAATTTCTTCAAAATCAGCAGTGTGGTTGCTTTCTTCAGATTCTCTTAATTGGTAGGTCCATTTTCTCAGGTGGAGCAATACTCCAAGCTCTGCCTAGGAAGCCTCTGAAGTACAGACTATTGAGGGATCTCCCAGAGTCCTGTGAGGTAGGTCAGGATGAGAACAAGCCACTGACCAAGGTCATACGGGGATTTCTGTGGCACATTGGAGACTTGAATTTAGAAGTCTCAAGTCCCAGTCCATCGTTGTAAACACTGCACCACACACTGACTTTCATTTTACATGGTATATTCCAAGTTTAATACTGTCAATAGCAGTTCCAGTGGAGACAGAACAGTGGAAGGGGTGAGCTAACCCTCTCTCATAATAGCATTTTTCTGAATTTAAGAACTATAAACACACACACACACACACACACAATGCTATTCCCCACAGAGAAAAACTTACAGGGATTCTAGTGATCCATTTTTCCTCTCAACGTGTCAGAGACAAGTGGAACTGGGGAAACTATTCGCGAAAGGGGTGCCCTTGCTCCTAACTTGTCCAGTTTTCCCCACTGCCTTTCCCCACCCCATGTGGGCCAGCCTTATCATTAGGTAAGTTGAGACTTCAGGTCTGGGGTAGCATGGAATGGCAGCACATTGTTAGTTATTTAATAAAATTTGTTATTATTTTATTTCTACAAGAGGCAAGGCCACCCAGACTTACCTGGGAGGAGTTTTGTGTGCTGTGGCAGCAAAGCAAGGTTTCATGGAATTATCATTTCCCCCCTCTGGTATGGCCTGCTTCCCAGAACCCATTGTGATTTTCACAGGCCCAGGAAGAAGTGGTCAGTCAGTGGCCAGAAGGAAGGTGCTTTCCAGGCACGCAACACTGAAGCCTCAGGCTTCCTGAGAAATATAAATTTAGGTGAACTTCACTTTGCAAGGCACTCTGGCTTAGCTGCCTTCCTGCCCTCCTACACTTTAGCTTACTGGCATCGTAATAGAGAGTTAACGCATGTTTGAACTTATCATATGTCTTGCGATTTTTTTTAATGTCATCTCTTGTCATGACTTTGCCTGTATGAAACCAGCATCCTCCAGTGCAAGGAGAAATTACCAGAAGGATTCTCCTTCTTGTATCAGAGATCACTAGTGGGAGGGGGTGGTAGAAACATCAGTCTGCTGCATTCTGATCAACAAAAGAACAGACCTCTGTTGCTCATAGCAGCTGCTATCCAGTAAGTCCAGATTCAGGAGCTTGGGCCCAGATATGCTACTTAGCTACATAACTAAGGTAGCTATGTAACTATGTAGCTAAAATCTAGGTCTAACATTGCAGCCACAATAAATAAATCAATAATAAAGATTCAGCTTAAGCATTCTACACATGTTTGGAGGATGGGAGTAGGGCTACATTGCTGGTCCCATCTCCTGTTTAGATAGTTGCTCAAGTCTATGTGTGTGACATGAATGTCTTCCATGGGCAAGCCTACATACACAGATAAGCCACTGCATGAATGGGCTTTCCCAAGAGCCAGAATTTGGTGCTATCAGGGTTATAGCTCCTGAAGATATATTTTTCCCTCCACATGGAGAGGGGGACTTCTATTGAAGTGTTTTATTTTTACCCTGCACATATCCATACTGAACATGTAAACATTAAGGGACGGGAAATTGTAAATCTTTAGGTATGGCACCAGCTATCTGGGCTTATCCTACCATTAAGCTATCCCAGGCAGGAGATGTGGGCAGCTATAAAAGGGGAGGAAATTGTGGTATGTTGATATTGTAATTATGATAGTTAGTGCCAGCGATGGGGAGACGAGCTTGTGAGATTTCTGCATCATCTGCCTGTGTAACTTGGGCTGGCTCTGGATACTATGCACTTTCATTTAGGTGGGCTGAAGGAAATTTGCCCCTTCACCTCAGGTGTCAAAATGGCATGGGCTGGCCTTGTCAGCCCTCTATGTATGTATGAGCCACCAAGTAGCCTGTTGACTTATGGCAGCCCCATGAATTTCATAGCATTTCCTTAGGCAAGCAATACTCAAAGGTGGTTTTGGCCGTTCTTTCCTCTGAAATACCACCTGGTATTCATTGATAGTCTCCCGTCCAAGTACTAACCAGGGCTGACCCTGCTTAGCTTCCAAGATCAAATGGGATTTGGTGCCTTTAGGGCTGTCAGCCCTACTGTCTCTTTAACCATGTGAAGCCACTTCTTGTATATAGCCCATGAAATGGCTGAGAACAAATCTCAGAAGCTTGTGCACATCAACTGTTAGATGACCCTTTACCAAAATCTTTTTTAATTACCAGGCTAACATAATTAAAGTCAAAGGGACACAAATATGAAATAGATACTTGACTTGGCTATTTAACAATACTTAGAAAGGTGCAGATGAGCTAAAACCCACTTCAATTAATATTTTGGGTTGTGGGGTAATTGGGAACCATTTGTATACTTCCAGACCATTGTTTTATTTATTCATTTGTGAACTTTATGGTTCAATTAATAAATGATTTATGGGATGTTTATTGCCTCATGGTACACCATAGAATAAAGAGATTGTTCAGTACCATTACTTGTTCCTGGGCCTTTAAACTCAAAACTCTGCACTTAAGGGAGGTTTTAAATATCTAAATACTACTTTTAAAAGTCTAGCATGATTGTGCAGTTTCTCTGAAGTACAAACTCTCTCTCTTTCTCTCTCTGTCTCCGTGCAAGCATGCAGAAGACTAACATTCCTTTAGCAAAACTGTATTTTTTTAAAAAAAAATGCATTATTTAAACCAGCATCACATTATGCCCACAAATCAATAAAGAGACCACAGCACTAAGTGTAATGTACCATTTCTTTCCAGTACAAACAAGAATCTCTTTATCTAACCCAAGTGCCTGTCCTGGTGTATAAGAGGAACATAAGAATGTTAAACATTCACCTTCCTTTGCATCAATCTGACCTTAATAGAGGGCTTTGCCATGTCAAGGTTTTATCTTAAAAAGATATAGTTGGAGAAGAGAGAAAATGAATTGTTCAGTGGTCATTTTGTAATTTTTTAAAATCTTTTAATCTTTTTCAGTGCAAAATTGAGTACAATATTTTCCATAATTTGCTTGGCCCCATAGGCACTGGCATCTTGAGATGTTTGTTTCCTTGAATTAATTGTGCTTAATAATGCTTTACACGGATGGTCTATAAAGCAGCTTCAGAGTGGCTGAAGCCTTTGCAGGAGACATGAGATCTACACAGCATCCACTGGCATTGTTGGATTCTCCTTATTCACCTTAGGTTGTGGTTCCATGCACATGCAGAAATTGCATCAAGGGGGCTTCGGGTGATCCTAATGACAAGGGATTCTGGCAGTATTCCAGCTTTCCTTCAGTTGCAGCTTTGTGCAGGAAGAAAAAGATGCAGGGAACAGTAGGAAAAGAAGGTAGGGTTGCAAAGAATGGACAGTGTCATCTGGTCCTGCCACACAATTCTGTTAATGAGCAAGATGATTTCATAATGAAAGCTTCTTCTGGGAGCATCTTTCATGCAGCCCAGAAGACAGACCATATGAAACCTGACATTATATTGTGGCATTTGGTATCACTGTTATCAGTGAAGAACACTGGATGTGCTCTCCAGCCAGGATAATAAGACACTTCTGTTATTGAAAATGTGGATTAACACTGAGCGACATTTTGGGCTGACTGTTGCACAGATCCAGAAAGCAGAGGTCAACTGATTGTAATAACAAAAGTAACATTTGGACACTAGTGGCTGGTTTAGGCTCAGTTCTAAAAACTAGGTGACAGTTTCTTGGGGTCTAAAAACTAAGTTTCAGATGGACTTGCAAGAGGTCTCACTATATTCTTCTCAAATCCAGTGATGGCTTCCCTGCATTGTTCAGCCACAGTCCAATAATTGTGCTGTTCCTTTTGGAAAGAAAATCTGTAGAAAGGAAAAAAATGCCAGACATTTTTTCAGTCACTGCCGATCTGGAAAAGTGCCAGCCATTTTGTTAGTAATTTTGCTTTGGGTGCACAAATCTTCTATACCATTTCTGTCAGACAGTAAATCCAAAGAGATCCTAGTAAAATACTCAGCTGGAACCCAAACCCACTTTACAAGCAGTTTTTTTTATACAGAAAAGCTTTCTAATTAAATTCTAGGACTTTTTCTCCCAACAAAAATAGTCTTCTCACCTTGAAGAGCCACTTAAAACACAGGATATTTTTATAACAAGTTGCTTGCATTTTAGCTGCTTAACAGCTCTCAGCCTAGTCTTTAAATCCAGGAGAGATTCATGAGGGAACAAGAGATCAGCAAACAATCCCCACTGAAAAACACAAGGCCAAAAGGCAAAAAAGTAATAACCATTTCTCTCCTATATTGAAGTTAAAATCTTGGCACAATTCCTGCTCTGTCAAGTTCAGTACAACTTTTGCTAGTGGCTGCTGGAAAAAAACAGAATTGCCCTGCATGTGAACTAGATATGGGGAGAACTCAGAAATCTGCACTGAATGAAATAATTTAATTTATTAGATGTATGTGTTCCTCAAATATTTTAATAAGTTCAATGCAGGCCTCCAAGTATGTTGATTGTTTACAGGTACTTAAAACACTCGAGGGTCTGTAGTATAGCAGGTAGAGTGCTGGACTGGGAGTTGAGATAGCCAGGTTATTCAGTGGGACTAGTCTCTCTCTCTCTCTCTCTCTCTCTCTCTCTCTCTCTCTCCCCCCTCCGCCACTCTGATCTCCCTCTCTAGGTTGTTGTGAGGATAAAGTACCAAGGAAATCCATATTTGTTCTCTTAAGTTCACTGGAGGACCAGTGGAGTATGTATCTGTCAAACAAGCAAACAAACAAAGGGTCTGAAGATTTAAAAGATTACAATAAATATTACAAGAATAATTGAGTATATAGCATAGAAACAATACATAAATAGATATGTTTATATTATTCAAAAAGTAAATGGAAGAGCTGCACCCAAGAAGGCTTGTAAACACAGGAGTAAGGAATTGCCCTTGTTTTCATTGGCTGAACTCATGGCCATCGGTCCCATCTTCTGTATTTGTTTACTACTTCCCAAAAAAATTAAGGCTGAGAAAGTCTTTTTTGTTGTTGTTGTTATTTTAAAAGCTAAAAGTGTATCAAGAGATGCTCGTTTCTCCATGGTATCCCCATATTCATTTGTCCCACTTTCTACTATAGTCAGGTAGGCATTGCCAGTTTTTAAAGCAACGTAAAACCTGGCAGAATATGTTCACTGGTGGCAAAAAGGGAATGACTCCACACAATACAAGCAACACTCCTGCTGCCAAACCTGCTTCAACTTATCAGCTTTATTTGCATACCCACCAATGAAACAGTTGCTGGCATTCTTTGCAGACTACGTATGACTTCCACAGCATCCATGTTTTAAACTCTGACCAGATGACATTTTGATCAGAACTATATTGATCAACTTCTTGTATGTAACTTCCTACATTTATAGCTCTAAGGGCCCAAAGGGATCAGTTGCCGCTATAGTGCAATTTTCAAAACTCTTTCAAGTTTCTCTTTTCACAGAGGTAAAAAATCCGAATGTTGGAGCATGAGGCATGAACCAATACTTGAGTCATAGGATAGTCCTTTTTCATCATTTAGTAAGGTTGCATCCTATAAGCATAAAAGTAGCTAAAAAGTAACCTACAGTTACACCCCAAAAGGAGTGAAGTTACCCTTCATTAAGTTACCATTGTGATGTGACTGGTTATAGCTTTGTTATTGGAAAAATGAAATAATTAAAAGTATTGTTTTTTTCTGCCACATGTTATTTCCCAGTCCTGACTTTATGAAGCCAAGATATTACAAAGAGTTATGCAGTACTTGTTCAACAGCAGATCTGAAAAAATGGAATTAGCTCTCAAAGAAGCATAGGATTCCAATCTAGCTAAGAATACCCATCTATATTCTCCTTTCTCTAGCCTGTCTTTCAGATGCTTGACCTCATATTTGACTCTGTTATCCATAAGCAGTTGTCACACCATAGACTGGCTCCTTATACCACGCTGGGGAAGCTTTATGAGAACATGTTCAAAGTATAATAGTGTCACAGAGACAAAAAATGTTCGAAAGGCATCCTGGTTGACTATCGATGCCAGTTTGATATGAGCAGAGCCCAATCACCATCAGCATGAGCATTCAATTGGAAGCAAAGAAAGAATCCAGAACAGATAAAACCAAACAATAGCTGCACTAGGAGTATGTGCCACGGATATCTTTCATAAGTTGTGTGGTATTAAACCAGAAGACTTCATTGGTGGTTCTCTGTGCGCTGTTTCATTAGATCAGAACAACATTCTTCAGAACCAGCTATATTATAAATTCTAACAATGGCTATTCCATAAGGCCCTTTCACACGGCATTTTCCATGTGAAAGGACACCTGGAGCGTCGCGCGATTGTGAGAAGCGATCTGCACGATGCACTCACAATCGCGCAACACTCCAGGGGCCAGCAGGCGCCGATCGCACATCTTTTCATTTTTGGCTAGAAGCCAAAAATGGTGCATGATCGCGCATTGCTCCCGGGACCTGTGCGCACTTACCTGGCATGTGGAGCCTCCGGAGTTGCGCCGGTCACGCCTCCTGCCCCACTGCAGCCTGGGAAGGTCCCAGGTTGCACTGTGGAAGGAAGAAGCAGGGCTCTCGTGCAAGCAGGCAGCTCATGCAGAGCCGAAGAACCCCGGACGTGAGAGCCTCTCGCAATAGGCTGCTCATGCGATCCCCGCACCCCAGCACCGGAAGAAGGTAAGGCGCGGAAAGGGTCTGGCTTATTATTGTGTGCTGTCAAGCCATTTCCTACTTCTGTTGACCCTAAGGTGAACCAATCATGGGGGTTTCTTGGCAAGATTTGTTACTTTTGCCTGCCTCTGAGACTGAGGCCATTTTCACACAGGGCGAGGGAATCGCCCCGTGATGCTACTTACCGGACTTTAAGGCTCCCCAGCCCGGTCCACGCCGCTCCGGAGCAGTGCGTGCGCATCGCTCCACACTGCTCCGGTGTTGAAAATGGCTGCTTCCGGTTGGTTGAGGGTCTCGACCAACCGTTGAAGCTCTCCCTCCTAAAGCCCACCCCTGGCAGATTGCAGGCGCGCACCAATGCGAATCTGCATAAGGGAGCAGGCTCGCAGTGGCACGCTCCGTGCTTTTGAAAGACCAGTTTTTAGCGGTCTTTCAAAAACACGCTAGATGACCACTTGGGGTTGTTCAGGAGCGGGCTGGGGTGCGGATCTACGTTAAGTAGGTCTGACCCAGTCCGCTCCCAGGTGCAGACTTCCTCCCTGGAGGACGCTCTGCCCTGTTTTAAAAACCCCTTGTGGAAATGGCCTGAGAGAGTGTGACTTGCCCAAATTCACCCACTGGGTTTCCATAGCTGAGCCGGGATTTGAACCCTGGTCTCCTAGAATCTGAGGCCGGCCCCTCTCTGAACTGCAAACCTCAGGATTCCATAGGATGTTGAAAGTGGAATGATAGCGCTATAACAGTCTAGTGCGGAAACACTCAGACCACACTGACTCTCCTAGAACTATAAACTGATCTCAGTCAAGTAAGCTAAGTTCACCCACCCAATTCTGTGGCAAATGACAAGGATTCCTAACAAAAATGAACACATATATCTCCTCCCCTCCCCTCCCCTCCCCTCCCCCTCTCTCTCTGAAAATAATGTTCTTGGAATTACAGGAATTCCTGACAGAAGTAAACATGTCAACATGTCACTTTCTCTATCAAGGGAAAACACAAACATCTGTGTTTAAAATCAACATCCTTCCTTCTGACTTTGAAAATTTCTGTTCCAAAGCAGTGTTTCCTAAATAATTGATAAACAGGCAGTATCTTTTTTTCTGGATTAAAATTTTAGGCATACATTTTACATTTAATGATACATATACATACATCCTAGAGCTTGGAAGGTTGCTTTTAAGAAAAAAAATAAAAACATGATGAAGCCATAGATTGTTTTCCAGGTGATGGTCTTGTTTCCAGTTTTATAGCTAGTGAAGTCAAATTTACAAGTAATTTTTATTTTAGGTATTTTCAAAATTCCACATGCAGTAGGATAACTTAGGAAGGGCTGATGCTCAAGAGATGAGCTGTATCTCAGTGGCAAGAGTGCATGTTTGGCATGTACCAGGTGAAATCTGTGGCATCTGCTGGTAATAAAGTGGGGGTGGGGGGACCTGCCTAAAGCCAAAATCCACAAAACAATGATACCTTTATTGGGTAGCTCCAAAGTGTACAATACATTGTGCAAGCTTTTGAAGTGTCATTGCTTTCTTCATTAGGCAAAGATGTAAAAAAATCATGCAGAAGAAGAAAGGTGACAACGTTAGACCTCCGTGCAGACAGAGGCCATTCCCCTTCATGGCCACGTAAGGACTAGGGGCAGAGGGCAATAAAAGTGGCCTCCAGCTGCATTGAGATCCCTCAATATCTTCTTAACTGACAACAGTGTAACATCTGAAACACTAACATCATCACCTTGCTTCTACAGGAAAGATTTTTAACATCTTTGCCTAATGAAGAAGCTTTGAAAGGTTGCATGATGTATTTTATAGTTTGGAGCTGGCCCAATAGCTCTACTTTGTGGATTTTGGATTTTGTTGTATTTTGCTGCATGACCAACAGAGCAACCCCTGATTATGTTTTTCTGTTTTTGAAGATAACCAATTTAGCCACAACTGGGGAACCTCAAAACAAGAGGGAGCCAAATGACTGAGACTTCAAGGTTTTCGATCCCCAACAAAGGTAAAACTCTTTCACTGGACTACAGTTGTTAAGTTTTACCTATACAGCACCTAAACATTTTTCCAGGTGTAGCAGTACAGAAACTCTTCGAGAAATTCAAAGTTATCTACCTAGAAAGGGGGCAGTTAGCTTTGCACTGGACAGGGACAGCTGGATCTCAAGGGAAATTACTTTTCTGTTGTTAATAGAGTTGCCATTTTATTACCTGTTTTTTTACTGCCCTTTGTTCATAGTCTTCATGTGGCCAATAAGGAGAGTTGCCAATGCCTGAATTGAAATCTCTCCAGAATACCTGAACTATAGCAAAAAACAACATCTGATACAAAGTGTAGGCCTGTGACTCTAATATCATCACATTTCTTCTCCTGTATGACTTTTAAAATCGTTGCCTGATGGAGAAGCCAGTGAAGCTTTGAAAGTTTGCATGATGTATTATGTGTTTTGGAGTTGGCCCAATAAAATTATCACTGCTCTGTGGATTTTGGATTCTGTTGTATTTTGCTGCATGGCCAACCTGGCTACCTCTGAATTTGTTTCCTATCTGAATCCTGGAGTTCTACTGTCCAGGAGAGTTGGATCTCCTGGGCTAGGTGGACCAATAGCTTGCCTCACTATAAAGAAGAGTCCTTTTTTCTCAGATGTGAGTCCAGATATGCTGCCTAAATGCCTTAAAGACACCAGATCCTATCAGAGTTTGGAAGCTAAGCAGGGTCAGCCCTGCCTAATATTTGGATGGGAAACCACGAATGAATACCAGGTGCTATCAATTATATTTCAGACGAAGGAACCGGCAAAACCACCTCTCAGCATTCTTTGCCTAGGAAAACCCAATGAAATTCATGAGATTGCCGTAACTCAACAAACAACTTGAATGCACACAAACACATAGACATTGAGTCCAAATAAGGCTGGAGAAGTTCTTCCATTTCTAATAAGCATTTTCTGTGTAGAAAAAGCTACTTCTTGCACAGAAAATGCTGTAATTGGAGACATTTTCCACAAAACTTGCATGTGGTTACTTTTCCTAGCAAAGAGCATTTTCTGCACAGGAAACACGGATACAGAAAAAGATGTTTACTGTGCAAAACAGCCACATGCAAATGTTGTGCAGAATGGGTCCTGAATTGTGAACAGGCTCTGAACACTGTGTGGTTTTCAAAGACTTTCTCACAGCAGAAAGAAAATTGCTAAAATTCCTCATGTAAGAAACTTAGGCCCTTTTCGCACGGCATTTGCCATGTGACAGGGCCTCTGGAGCATTGCGCAATTGCAAGGAGTCATCCATATGATGTCCTCACAATTGCACGACACTGCCAGGTCCGGCAGGCGCCGATCACGCACTATTTCATTTTTGGCTTGTAGCTGAAAATGGTGTGTGATCGTGCATCACTCCAGGGCCCTGCACAGTGTGCATGCAGAGCCTCTGGAACCACGGTGCTTGCACTTCCTGCCACAGCGCAGCCTGGGAAAATCCCATGCTGCATGTGGAAGGAAGAGGAGGAGCCCTCATGCTGCCTGCTTGCTAGCAGGCAGCGGCTCTGGAGGCAAAGCAGTGGGGATGCGAGAGCCTCTCGTAAAAGGCTGCTCGCACGATCCCCACACCCCAGCGCCACAAAAAGGTAAGGTGTGAAAAGGACCTCAGTGAAGAATTACATCCTTATTAATGAATGAATTAGAACATGAAGCAGAAGCTAGGTAGAAATAAATGGATAGTTTTCACAAGATGGGATGTACTTCTCGTCTCTTAATCAGGGAGACAGAACTCTAACCAATGGGTGGAAACTGGAGGTAAACAGATTGTTGGCTTAGTGGAAACCTTCTCACAGAACAGAGATCAGTAGCAAAGCAGACAGCCTTGTGTTACTTCAAAATGAAGGTGCCACAAGGGCCCACCAATGATGTCAGTCCCTCCATTTGAAAGTGGGGAATAATTAGCTCAAAACTGGGGGGCCTGTGAGAGGGGAGTAACCTAATAAGATCTTTTCTACCAATGTTTATGGGGTTACACAGGAAGGAACCAGCTGTAGAATTAAAATGTAAGCTAAAAATCTGTTTTATTAACAAGATCACACAAGCATGCAGAAGCTCAAACACACACTCACACAGGACTAACTGAAAGAAAGGGAGGAAAGTTAGGATAGAGGACATTGAGGGATTCAGGTGATATTTACTGGTCCAGAGAGAAGTGAAGACAAGCTGCAATGTGGCTTAGATAGGCATCTAAGGACAGTTCTTGTTTGGGAATCAGGCAGACAGAGTAGTGTTCAGAATGGCGAGAGACTGTACTGGACAGCCTGAAATCAGGGGTACTTATACCAAAAAAAAAAATCCTGCAGGTATAGGTGTGAATAATCCTCTCAGCCAAGTGGACAAAGGGAGTTGCAACACCAACAATGGAGTCCAGACGCAGCTAATGATCTTAGTGTTTAGGTGACAAAAGGGTAATGATGTAAAGTCGAAGGCTTTTACAGCCGGAATCCATAGGCTGTTATGCGTTTTCCGGGCTTTGAGGCCGTCTTCTAGTAGTATTTGCTCCTGACATTTTGCCTGCATCTGTGGCTATCTTCAGAGGACATGGATATCCTCTGAAGATGCCAGCCACAGATGCAGGCAAAACATCAGGAGAAAATACTAATAGAACACAGCCTCAAAACCCAGAAAACACACAACAACCAACGAAAGGGTAATAGCTGTTGTAATAGCCAAATATTGTGAAGAGGTTAAGAAACAATAGGGAAACATCCAGGTGTTCAGGGACCAGGCTTGAAACAATCACAATTTGGTGGGAATTTCCCCATTTAACTCTGAGAGGTCCAGCTCATTAGCATAAGCCTATTGTCTTGAGAGTGGCTGCACTATTAGTCTGACAATGACACAGTTCCTGCCTAAGAGGTGGGTGCGTTGACCTGCCTTGCAATCTCACGTATACAGTCAATAATTTGCTTCTTCCAGCGTGACCTTTCTGTCACCTCAGGTATCATTTATATCACCACCAATTAATATAGTACCAATTCAATTATATTTTGCCAATTAAACCATGCCAGTCGTGGGTGGTGAGCAGTGCCTTAACACTTGGGTGTGGTGATTTCTTCTTTACTGGCACCGTTTTAAGCACAGGCTGCATGGCTGTCAGGGATACTGCAGTTACATCCTCCATTGCAGATCCTTCATTGAACAAGGGATTGAACTAGATGGCCTCTGACATAGCTTCCAGCAACATCATTTTCTGCTACTGTAAGAGCTTGGCCTTCGGAGGACCTACCCTGGGCCCAGTGCTATATACCTTATTTATACATTATTTAGAATCAAGAGTGAGCAACAAAGGGCTCATGCTTGTAGATAACATCAAATTAACAATGAGGAAAGTTGCAGCAGACTAGGAGGAACTCTGGGAAAGATCATACCAGTCTAGATGATTGGGGAACAAAATGGTATATGAAATTCAGTTTGTTCAAGGGATTTTTGTCAGTCAATTTCTGTTTAAAAAGAAATAAACACATCCAGCTCCCTTTTCACATGGCTTTTGGAAGCGAAAGGGCCCCTTGAGCATCACGTAAATGTGAAGAGCGGTCTGCATGACGCACTCACATTTACACGATGCTCAAGAGTGTGACGCGCAGCACATACACACCTTTTTATTTTCGGCTTTTAGCTGAAAATGGTGCTAGCTTGCGCACTGGTCAGGGGCCTGGGGCGAACTTACCTGCCCTGCGGAGCCTCTGGAGCCGGGCCGGTCGCACTTCCTGCCCCAGCGCAGCCTACAGCTCCCAGGCTGCACTGCGGAAGGAAGGGGCGGGGTGCGGGCAGGGCGCTCGCGTGACCAGGAAGCCGCTGCGGAGCCCAAGCAGCAGAGACGCGAAAGCCTTCCTCCAAAGGCTTCTCGCATGAGCGCTGCCCCTCACCTCTGCGAAAAGGTAAGGTGCGAAAAGGGCCCAGGTTTCATGCATGCACTGTTGGGTTATGCACTCTGAATATCTTGGAAAGAGATCTGTGGGCCATCTGGTTAATTCAATGAAAATGTCAACTCAGCATACAACAGCAATGAAATCAGCCACAGTCTGTGTTAGGAGTTATAAAGGGACTGAAAATAAAACTGCCAGTATCCCAAAGCTTTATATAAATCTACAGCATGGTTCTACTCAGAATTATGCGCACAATTCTGGTCATCCAAATTTTTAAAAAACAAGGCATTGGAGTTCTGGAAAAGTGCAGAAGAGGTCAACTCACATAGTTAAATGGACAGAGTATCATCCTAGTCCCATAAAGGATTTGTAGGAAAAGCCTGTTTACCTTAAAGGAGACTGTACATACACAATTGACACCTAAGCTATAGTCGAAACTTTGTATGTGTCAGTTTGGTGGAATTTTTTTGAGCACATGGGCTTTGCAGCAAACCTGACAAATTATATTAGAGTTTTTGAGCTCAAGGCTCATTCTCTTCAGATTCTCATCTGTCAGGGTATGTGAGAAAAATACATTTCTTTCACTAAACAAAAGTTAGATCCTTGCTTCTCCTGGCCTGGTCTTCTAATTTCATCTAGAGTTACCAAGGAAGGTCCCCTTCACTGTCCTTGAATCAGTGTGTGGTTTACAGACCATGCCCATGATAACTGAGACAGTTTTCCCAAATCTGAGCAGCTAAGGCAAGTTTGTGAGACATTTGACAAACTTTTGCACATTAGATATGAGCTCACACAGGCCTTTTTTTCTGCAAAGTTTCTTAACTTTTAATTAATTTGTTTGCTGGAAGGCCTAAGATAGCACTTACAGAATATCACAATGTTTAAATCTGCAGCTTGGATACAAATGTTGACAATTAAAGTTACACTTTTTATATGTAGCAGTTATATAAATGTGTTTGACTATTCAAATTATCAGCCATACTATAGAAAGAACTTTCTGAAACAATACATACATTAACATGACAGGAATCACAAGGAAGAAGAATGACTTCTAAACTGTATGATTTGCTAGAAATAGATAAACTGACAATATAATTAAGTGAAAAGACTGACAAAACTTTTAACAGTTTTTAGGAAAGACTGGAACTACTTGATAAATTATTTGAAAGAAAGGGGGTTGTATGTCTGTAACAAATATGGAAGGAATACAAGAACAACTAATGAAACAATAGAAAAATACCTATAGGATAAATTATTTTTGTTCTTAATTGTTCTTTATGTAAGACTAGTAAGGAAAACTGGTAATGAACATATCATAACGTATTATGATTTCTCTCTTTTTCTTTATTAAGGTAAAGAATTTTGCACTGATTATTATTATATTATATGCAATATGGCTTGTTTCTGTGATATAAATACAAACAATAAAACAAAAATATGCAACTCTCCCCCCCAAATAAGCAAATCTTAAAAAAAAAAAAAAGAATCACAAGGGCAAAAGCAAATTAAGAGTCAGCAAATAAGACTACGGCCCTTTTCGCATGGTATTTGCCATGCGAAAGGGCCTCTGGAGCATTGTGTGATTGCAAGGAGCATTTCAGATGATGTCCTCGCAATTGCGCAATGCTGCCAGGGCCAGCAAGTGCCGATCACGCACTATTTCATTTTCAGCTTGTAGCTGAAAATGGTGGGCGATCGCACATTGCTCCAGGGCCCCGCGTGCACTTACTGTGTGTGCAGAGCCTCTGGAGGCACAGCGCTCATGCCTCCTCCCCCAGCACAGCCTGGGAAAATGCCCGGCTGTGCTGCCGAAGGAAGCAGCGGAGCCCTCATGGTGCCTGCTGGCTGGCAGGCAGCAGCTGCGGTGCCAACGCAACAGGGACACGAGAGCCTCTTGCAAGAGGCTGCTTGCATGATCCCTGTGCCCCAGCACCGAGAAAAGGTAAGTTGCGGAAAGGGCCTATATTATAATTAACATTTTTAAAACAGAAAACAAAGCCTACTTCCAATATTCATGCAAATGCAACAGAAGCTTGTTTTCCATCCTTTCCTCAAAAATTGTCTTCAAAGAATTTTCCAGCCTTACCACGTGTCCAGGGAATTGCAGCTGAGAGAGGAATCACTCCCACTGCCCCCCATTCAACTGATGGAAATAGTTCTATGAGTTTAAGCATGCCATTAAGTCCTGACCCAAGAGATTTTACACCTACAGTAATGCACAAGTAGAGAACATACCTGTTTGTTTGTTTGTTTGTCTGTTTTGCTTAAATTTCATTGTTGGTCAGGATGACCACAATGTTTCAACATCTTTTTTCTAATATGTTTCTTTAGCTGTCCTGAATGATGTTCAATAAGGATTCCAGTGCTCATAATTTTTTTTGTTGTTGTACAGATATCTACTGCTTGCAATACTTCAACATATCACAAATTCAGCATCAAAGACCTGAGAAGTTCTTATTTGACTCTGAATATAAAACAAGGGTCTGCACATGTCAAGTTTGAAGTTTGAAATGAGAACGTTTATAAATATTCCATGACATTAGAGCAGGTCAGTACATAACCAGGGTGAGGTCACTTCTGGGACACCCCAAAAAGTTTTCTACAGAAATGTATGATAGACTCATAGAGTTAGAAGAGACCACAAAGGCCATCTAGTCCAACCCCATTCTGCCAAGCAGGAATACACATCAAAACATTCTCAACAGATGGCCATACAGCCTCTGTTTAAAAACCTCCAAAGAAGGAGACACCAACACATTCTGAAGCAGTGTATTCCACTGTCAAACTGCTGTTACCATCAGGAAGTTCTTACTAATGTTTAGGCGGAATCTAATTCCTGTAGTTTGAAGCCATTGCTCCATGTCTTAGTTTCTGGAACATCAGAAAACAAGCTTGCTCCATCCTCCGTATGACATCCCTTCAAATATTTAAACATCTCACCTCTTAACCTTCTTTTCTGCCAGCTAAACATACCCAGTTACCTAAGTCACTCCTCATGGGGCATGGTTTCATTTGACCACTTTGGTCACCCTCCTCTGGACATGTTCCATATTATCAATATTCTTCTTGAACTGTGGTGCCCAGAACCAGAGGTAGTGAAAAGTGACAGAGAGCAAAATTATGTTGGGTGGCTGGTGGTCTCCTTAAAGATTTAACAGTGGGAACAGTGGACTTTGGCTGTCTTTTAGAATGTCTGCACAGTTTAAACATGCCAAAGCAGTGCTTAGAGTGTTTAAACACCCTAAAAGAGTGCTCAGCCTGTAAAATTGTAAATAATGCAAGTGTGACAAAAAGCCAACAAGCTTCCTGTAACCTCTTTCTAAATTAAACCAAACATGGATAAGTGCAGAACCTATGGAACTTTTAAGCATGAAAATCTGGTGAGAGCATAAGAATATAATTGTAAGAACTGTGACACACAAGAAGACCTTAGAAATAGCAAGGCCCTTGCAACATTCATTAAAGGCATCCCATTTGAACTTTGCCCTTCATATCAATTTCAGTTATATTGGAAATAGGCAATTAGTGACACATCTAAGCAATTTATCAACACAAGGTTGTCAAAATCATGTCCTATCTTGGTCCATTGCAGTCACTGGCATCTGGAATATGGCTGTTTGCCCCTGTGTAACACTTTGCACATTAGAGCTTTGAAAGCTGGCAATCATCAAATGGATCTGGAAGTTGTCAGATTCAAGCTGTGATTTGTTCCATCTCTTTAATTTCTCATATGTTCCACAGTAGTATCTCAGCTGAAAGGCGTTCTCCCACCCCCACCCCAAACCTCGAGACACTGCATGATGTTGCAGTTTTAAGAGGCTGCTGTTAACATTTTTAAAGCATCTCTTTTATGAGACATAACAGTGTTGTGCGCACACACGCACGTGCATACGCACACACACACACACACACACACACATGCACATGTCGATCATTTTTGCTTTTGACTTTTAAGATCATCAGTTAAGCCACATTTTGTGGACGACAACTTGGAACTGGGGTTCATTCTGACTCTCAAAAGTTTTTCCCCCTGCTCAAATGATGACAGAAAATGCAACATTAATAAAGTATAGGGGCCATCTAATAAAATCTACTAGTCCCACCTATTAACTCACAGCCTATTAACTCACTGCCTCCTGAAAACTTGGTGGAGGCAAAGAAAAACCAGGCCCCTCTTGACCCTCCTCAAATACTGTTGCCCTACTGCCCTCTAGCAATAATGCTGGACATAAGCTGACTGCTTTTTAATATGTTGTTGACCATTGTCAACGTCATACTCTTCCAACA
The DNA here is from genome assembly GCA_030412105.1 of Cyclura pinguis. Taxonomy (NCBI): domain Eukaryota; kingdom Metazoa; phylum Chordata; class Lepidosauria; order Squamata; family Iguanidae; genus Cyclura; species Cyclura pinguis. Next base: position 249,228,550 of record CM059599.1, on the reverse strand, counting down.
GAGAACAATATTGGGCCTGGAGTAGGAACCCCACCACAACATGTATCTGGGGGGTGACAAATGTGTAGCCCTCTAGATGTTGTTGGACTGTAGCTCCCATCAGCCCTAACTAGCATAGCAAATGGTTCTACAATATCTGCAGGCTCATACATTCTCCACCTATGACATACATAACCATTGTGGATTTCTGCATTCTCCTTGTCTGCAGCTATGACAATAGGGAAATCCACCCTGGAGTCAGTCTCCTTCAGTGATTCATTGGCCATTTCCGCACTAGACTTTTATAGCGCTATGATTCCACTTTCAACATCCTATGGAATCCTGAGGTTTGCAGTTTTGGGAGGGGCCAGCCGGCCCCTCCCAAAACTGAAAACCCCAGGATTCCATAGGATGTTGAAAGTGGAATCATAGCGCTATAAAAGTCTACTGCAGAAATGGCTCTTGTTCAGGGAATGGGAACTTCTATAGGGGTGTAGGGGGCCTACTTTTCAAGAGGGGCAACCACGTATCTTGGGGCATAGCCAAAAGGGAAGGGTAGAGCTTAGCATATCTTTATAAATTTAAAGAAATTCACCTAATAAAGAAAATAGCCTACTTTTCAATTTATATCATGGCTGACATCCTGTTCATCTACTATATAACAGTCAATGTTTGTCTGTGAGCTTGTGAGTTTGTTTTTCTGCGTTAGGCAGACGAAGACCTCATGGGATTGGCTGTGTGAGGCGAGAAGACCTCATGTGATTGGCTGGCTGTGAAGATTCTATGGAATCCTGGGGTTGGCAGTTCAGGGAGGGGCCTTTAGAATTCTCAGCCAGAGAGCTCTTGGGCCTCAGGCCGGTTGCTATGGAGATGAGGCCTACCATCAATAAAACAGAAAACAGTTGGGAGGCATATGTGAGAAAAATTAAAGTGACATACACAACATAGTTACAAGGTCTTCTCGCCTCACCCACTAGATTGTACAGGTTCCATATGTGAGGAACCTTAAAGCTGAAATTCAAAACAAAAAAATGCTTCCAGAAAAACGTAAAGCAATTGCACAAATTCAACAAAAAGCAAAAAAAATCAAAAGCCAGTACATCAACATTGCCAGAGAACACAGATTGGATTGGGGGCTATGGGGAAAAGTTACAGGTACTGGAACAGGCTGGTTGCTATGGAGACGATGCCTAGCAGCAAGGAGGAGGACAGTGCATTCCCACAGGACCCCAACCTCTTGTATGTTAACAACTATAAACACAGATTGGACTGGGAGATATGGGGAAAAGTTACAGGTACTGGAGAGGACAGTTGAGTGAGTTCTTAAGAGGAAACAAAAAAAATTTACCCAGGTAACGCCAGGTAAATACGCTAGTGAATTATAATAGCGCAAGACTGGCTGACACCATCACAATTCATTTTTATGGTCTTTACACAGGTCAGAAGATGATCATAAGTCCTAAACGGGCCTGGAGAAGCCCGTTGCAGTATATCCAGCTACTGGAAAAGAGCGGGACACTTCCCCATTCATCCCTCTGGTCTCCTACAACACAGAAATGGCAGTGTTGAAGGAGGTCTGCACTGTTTAAAATGCAGGTTTTGAGGGTACACAGACGTAGTTATGTCTCCATAGCTATCTCTTCTAATGCCAAATCTCAGTCTTTACTTTTGATATTCAAATTTCACTATTAATAAATAAAATCTCCCCACATCCTTAATTGTTAAATTTATATTTATAGGCAAATGAACATTCAATGTAGTTAAATTCACTTTAATTAATACGATTTTAATGTTTATATACAGACACTAAAAGTATTTAAATTGACTTAATATTAATTATTGTTAACAAGGTAAGGGAGGGAACCCGTCTTCTGTATGGCTCCTGAAGTGTCTAGGTTCCAAGAACATGAAGTCTCTGGTTTACTAAATGTTACAAGAAACTGATGGGGGAAAAATGAATATGCGACGTGGACAATTTGGTCAAAGAAAGAAGCTCTCACAGAGGGAGTCAGTGTAGTATAATAGTTATGGCACAGTACTGGGAGCTGTGACGTCCAGGTTCATGTCCCCCTAGTGAGCCATAAAAACTCACTGGATTACCTTGGTCCAGCCACTCTCCCTCTCTCTCTTAGCCTGAACTTTCTCATCACAGAGTTGTTGTGAGGATAAGCTGGAAAGTTGCCTCGAGCTCTTTGTAAGAAAACCAAGACGCAACTAACATAATATATGGAAAAATAAATGTGTCGTGAAGGAAACCGTGAAAAATGAGCATGAATCCGACAGAAAGTAAGATTATGACTTTCTTCCAGATCTTCTGCGGTAAGATCTGTGCCTGTTTCCTCATCTGCTAAAGAATGAGAAATCATGGAATGAGGTAACCACACAAGTTACTCCGGCAACAGCAAAGGTTCCCTTCTGGAGGCAAACTGTGTTTCCAGAAGGTGAATTATTCCAGGAACAGGGAAAAGCAGGAAAGGTTCTCCCTCAAACTCTCCCTCTCCAATTCATCCAATCCTGTTGCCACTCAGCAATTCCTATACCTATTTAACCCTTTTTTGAGAAATCCACCCATTAACTGTATTCATGCCATGGGATTTGTCCCAGAAGCTAGGGTATTTTCAAGAAAAAAATAATGTGTTGTAATGAACAGCAGCCACCTTCGTATATTTGCCAGACAAGCAGTATCCTTAACAGACAGCCTTACAGCCTGTGCTTAAAACAGCTCCACTAAAGGAGAGCCCACACCGCAAGGCTGCCTGTTTTACTACTATCTTTTCTGGGAGAGGTTTCCGCAAAGCAAAAATCTGCTTGCTTGCAATTTCCACCCATTGGTTATAGTTCTGTCCCCCTGAGCAAAGGACAACCAATATGTTCCATCTTGTGAAAACTATCCATTTATTTCTAGTACCTAGCTTCTACTTCTGTGTCTAGGCTGCATCAATGGGAGTATAGTGTTTAGGTCAAGGGAAGTAACACTACCTCTCTTTTTTGCTTTGGTCAGACCTCACCTGGAATGCTGTGTCCAGTTCTTGTCACCACAATTCAAGAAGGCTGGAACATTTCTGGAGGAGGGCAACCAAAATGGTAAATAGCCTGGAAACCACGCCCTAAAAGGAGCGGATTAGGTAACTGGGTATGTTCAGCCTGGAAAAGAAAAGGTAAAGTGGTGACACGATTGTCATGTTTAAATATCTGAAGGGATGTCATGTGGAAGATGGGGCAAACTTGTTTTCTACCTCTCCAGAGACTAGGACATGGAGCAATGCCTTCCAACTACAGGAAAAGAAATTTCACCTAAACCTTAGCAAGAACTTCCTGATGGTAAGAGCTGTTCAACAGTGGAATATGCTGCCTCAGAATTTGGTGTAGTCTCTTTCTTTGGAGGTTTTTAAACAGAGGCTGGATGGTCATCTGTCAGGAATACTTTGATGTGTATTCCTGCTTGGCAGAGAGTTGGCCTAGATGGCCCTTGTGGTCTCATCCCACTCTATGAACCTATGGTTCTATGTTCTAATTAATTCACTAATAAAGATGTAATTCTTATCTGAGTTTCTTCTTAGTGTGAGAAATTTTACCAATTTTCTTCCTACTAAGTGAAAGTCTTTGAAAGTCACACAGTTTTCAGAACCTATTCACAATTCAAGACCTGTTTTGCACCAGAAACATCTTTTCCCTGTACCCTGTGTTTCATGTGCAGAAATGCTCTCCTTGTACAGGATCCAAGGTGGCAGAATTAAAGATATTATGAATGGACACTAGAAAGAGTTCAGCTTGTGCAGCAGGATGTGTCTTCACCAGAGCTCAGTGTACTTCTGCCTATTTGTAATCTATCTGGCACGTGGGTGTGTGTATGTGCCTTCCACCCATTAATTGTATTCATGCCATTAACATCACATGGGATTTGTCACAGAAGCTAGGATATTCTCAGGAAAAAAATATTGTGTTGAACTGAATCATCAGCAGTCACCTTCATATACTTGCTAGACAACCAGTATCCCTGACAGATAGCCTTCCAGCCTGTGCTTAAAACAGCTCCAGTAAGGAGAACCCACCACACCCCAAGGCTATCTATTTTACTGCTGATTATCTTTTCCGTGAAGAGGTTTCCACTAAGACAAAAATCTGCTTACCTGCAATTTCCACCCATTGGTTATTATTCTGTCCCCCTGAGCAAGAGACAAGAAGTACAACCCATCTTCCCTGCATTGTAAAAACTATCCATTTATTCCTACCTAGCTTCTGCTTCGTACTCTAATTCATTTGTTACTAAAGATGCAATTCTTCACTAAGTTTCTTCATAACATGAAAAATTTTAGCAGTTTTCTCTCTGCTGCAAGAAGGTCTTTGAAAACCAGTGTTTGGAGCCTATTCACAATTCAGGACCCATTCTGAAAAACATTTGCATGTAGTTGTTTTGTACAGAAAATAGCTTTTTCTGTACTCTCTGTTTCCTGTGCAAAAAATGCTGTTTGCTAGGAAAAGCAACCATATGCAAATTTGGGGGAGAACAAGCCCCCAGTTACAGCATTTTCTGTGTAGGAAGTAGCTTTTTCTACATAAAATATTATTTTCCACACTGAAAATCCTTATTTGGGAATGCTTCTCCTGCTTCATTTGGACTCAGTGTGTGTGTATGTGCCTTCAAATCACCTGTCAACTTATGGTGACCCCATGAATTTCATAGGGTTTTCTTAGGCATAGAATACCTTGCCTAAGAGGTGATTTTGCCAGTTCTTTCCTCTGCAATATAGCCTATGATACCTAGGATTCATTGGCAGTCTCCCATCTGAGTACTAACAACACTGACCCTGCGTAGCTTCCAAGCTCAGACTGGATCTGGTGCCTTCTTTCTGTCAGACTTCTGTGCAATAAACAGTCCCACAGTTATATGAACAAAGAAGAGAGAGGTAGGATTTTTGTTTTTTTTAACATTGTGATTGTAATTTGAATCAGCATGGTCTAGTGGTTTAAATGTTGGACTAGGACTCAGGAGAACAGAATTGAAATCTCCACACAATCATGTGCAAACCCGCTGAGTGACCTTGGGCAAGTCACACACTCTCAGCCTTTAGAATAAGGCAATGGCACACGATGTCCAAATAAATCTTGCCAAGAAAACCATAAAATAGGGTTGCCGTAAGTCAGAGTCAACTTGAATGCACATAACAAACCAAACTGTAGTATAACAAGTAAGGCTGCCAAAGCGAAAACCGGAGAGGTCTCCTCTACATTTCAACATTATTTAGAAAAGGGAATTTCAGCAGGTGCTGCTTGTTACTCGGTTGTATGACAAGCAATCTCTGTGGAAATTCCTTCTTCTGCATAACCATTAAAATATAGAAACCCTCTCCATTTTCAGTCTGGCATCACTAAACAATGAATAACTTTTTGGTTAATTGCTTTTCCATTTCCATTACACTGATCAAGTGCATCTTGTAGTCTTTGTGGGGGGAGTAGGAAGCTAAAGGTAACTAATTTTAGTTATTGACAAAAACTGGAGATCAAGAATTAAATTTAAAAGCAATATATAGATCTCCATAAGCCGACAGGTGACTGGGAGGCATTTGCACACACATTGTTCTAACAGTAACTAGGTGGGGGTGGCTTGAAACAGTAACTTCAACTAGTAATTTTGAAGAAACCTCCCAGATTTTGATTCTAACCTCCCGTAGTGTTCCAGACGGAAGGGAACATTTCAAGGGGTGGTGTTGTGGGGAGCAGGGATTGTAAGGGGTGATAATGATGAACAACACCTCAGACTCACAGCACAGTCCCCAGCCAGTCAATAGATCCTGGCTGCTGGTATAGTTATGCAACCCACAAAACTCTGGAAGTAAATAGATAAATCCCACGACCACCACCACCACCACCATCACCAGGGCGAGCCGCAGCTGCTGCCAAGTCATCTATTTTAGGCAAAAAGGAGACATGAGCAGAAAGAAGCAAAATATTTGTGAAATGATTTAAACAAAACAGGAGAAGAGGAGTAAATCCAAGGAACTGCTGGCTTCGCTACCATCAGCTCGCCACCCCTCTTCCTCCAATATGATGTACTGTGGGTCGTTTCCGGGAGAAGAAAGGGAAAGATCGATTCCTGGCAATATCTGACCTACCTCTGTGTAATAAACTGTCCCACAATTATATGAACAAGGTGGTGGAGAGAACTGAGGGGATTTTTTTTCCCTCTCCCCCAACCCCCCGGTCTCCAAATAAACTGAATTTGTATCATCCTGTCAGGCCTGGTTCAATATTATGATACTGGAGTGTCTCTAGCGCTTATTCCTACAGGACAGTGAACTTATTTTCTTATCAAACCCTAAGGCAGGCGTCGAGGCGGCGGAGACATTTGCCTTTGTTTTTCCCCTTCAGCCCGGCCAGCTCCTTAGTATGCCGGGCCAGCCATTCTCCCGCCCGGCTTTCCTTTCTGCTTGTATTTTCTTTGCCAGGGTGGGTGGTTTGTGGGTGGTGGTGGGGGGGAGCACACCAGGGAGAGAAAGTTACAGCGCTTCCCTCAGCCCCACCCAGCACAATGTCTAAAGCCTGTTCGAAAAGATGGCATTTTAATTACTACACCGCATCAGCCTACACACAAAACACACACAGAACTGCGGCGGTGGGGGGGTGGGGGAGAATCTCTCTCCTCCTCCTCTTTCCTGGGAAGAATATGTCTCCCATATATTTCTTTTTTCTCTCTCTCTCTCTCGCCTCCTCCCCCTCCCCAGCCTCCCGCGCCCCTCTCTTTCCCTTCGCTTGCCGGCTACTCGTTTATGCAACCTACAGAACCCGGGTTGATTGGAAAGGTCTCTCTCCTGGATAACAACAATTCAATGTGCCTTGACATTTTAATAGCCTGCCGACGTAGTGAACACAATCGAGCTGAGCAGTGAAGCAAAAATCATTAGATAAGCAAGATAATCTAAACGAAAAATCAGCCTTGACCAGATCCCCTACTTCTGGGGGCATCTTGCAGGACGCACCGCTAGGCGGCCTTCTGCTTACTTAGGCCGGGCTTTGACCGGGAACGGGGCTCTGCCAGCCACCTTCTCTGCGAGACTGCCCAGGGGGAGCCGGGGTTTGTTCATTTACAGAGAGAGGAAAGAAACTTCTGGGGCCCTGCTTACCACCCCCTGATTAGTACTTGGATGAGAGGCCGCCAGCCAGGTGTGGTAGGCTATACTTTGGAGGAAGGAACTGGCAAAACCGCTTCTGAATATTCTTTGCCTAAGAAAACCGTGTGAAATTCACAGGCTCATCACAGGTCAGTAGGCAACTTGAAGGACTATGCAGACTGGTACACGTGGGCAACTTAATCTGAGCTGTTGTTTAAACCAGGGGTGAGGCCTGGAGTCTATTTGCACAGCTTGTGCGAGGGATTACAAATGTTCCTGGTGTGCTGGACTTGATTCCCATTCTTCCTGCCTTGGGGCCATGTTGGCTGAGGCAGAGGGAAACAGGGGCCCTTTCTACACAGCATTTGCCGTGCAAAAGGGCGCCTGGAGCGATTGTGAGGTGCAATCTGCACGACGCACTCACAATCGTGCGATGCTCCAGGGGCCGCCAGGCACAGATCGCGCGCCTTTTCATTTTTGGCTAGAAGCGGAAAATGGTGCGCGATCACGCGTTGCTCCAGGGCCCCGTGTGCACTTACCTGGCGTCCGGAGCCTACGGAGCAGCACCGGTCGGGTTTCCTGCCCCAGCACAGCCTGGGAAACTCCCAGGGTACACTGCGGAAGGAAGAGACGGGGCTTTCGTGCGAGCGGGCAGCTTGTGCGGAGCTGAAGCAGCAGGGATGCAAGGGCCTCTCGCCGAAGGCTGCTCACGCAATCCCCGCACCCCAGCACCGGAAAAAGGTAAGGTGCGATAAAGGGCCAAGGTCTGACGAACACCAGATTTCCTCACTCAATCTAGGCTCCTTCGTAAAATGGGAGGTACAGTATCATAAAAAATATCTCTGAGCATGAGAAGAGTGCATTTCTCTCACCACAGGGCAGTAACCACATTCAGTCCTCAAACTGGGATTAGAGGATAGGGTTTCAGTGCTAAAGAATGTGCTCCAGAAGTATCCACTCATTCGAGTGGATAAACTCTTAACCCATTGTATCCACTATCACGCAAAATGTCTGTGGTTCAATTCCAGCCCTCTCCAGATTTTTTTTTCCAAAAAGAGGGAACCACAATTTGTAAAGATCCCATGACTCTCATGAAGAGCTATTCAGGGATTTGCTGAAAAGGCTCCTAAGTCAGTTAATAGATATCACCAGCTAGTCTTTCTTCCTCTTCTTCCTCTTCCTCTTCTTCTTCTTCTTCTTCTTCCCTTCCTCCTCCTCCTCCTCCTCCTCCTCTCCTGCTCCCTCCCTTGCTCCCTCTGATGTGGATGTGAGTGAATGGATATGTTTTGGAAAGAAAACAACAGCAGGAAAACATAGAAGAGTTAAAAGCAGGAGACCACAGAAATATTACCACATTGGCTGAACCCCTGCAGAACCACAAGAGTGGCTTGAGTCTTAGAAGAGTTGCTGAAGAGCAGAAGAATATATGTCCACATGTACATGAGCACACATGTACTCACACCCAATCATAGGCCCATGTTTGTCAGTTCAGTTCCTTGCCCGCCCCCCCGCCAGCCTTTTTTCCCACAGACACCTCTCCACCATGCTCACCTTCTCCATAGGAGTGAGATGCTGACTTTGCAGGCTATTCACTTTATGAATACGACCCTCAGAGGAAAGAAAACCCTCTCACAAGCCCAGAACTATGTTATCATCGTTATTAAGGAACTTAAAAAGGAGCGAGGAAGAGAAGACACCGCTGGAATTGCAGGCTGATTGTGATTGATGTGTTCCTATTAGCTCCTCAGTGTTATCTCTCTGGATGGCAAGAACAGCCAGTGGCTTGTAACACAACAGATTACCTGCGTTTTCAGCCCTAGACGGATGTTTAAATAAAATATAGTCCCTTTTAGGGAGAAGCTCATTTTCTCACCGAGGCTCCCAGCCTATTTCATGTCAGCTCTGATTCGCTGTGGCTCTCCTCAGTAAACATGTCTTATCATTAATAATTCTTTACAAGCCCAATTTCAGGAAGTCTCTCTTCTTTGTCTGTGTGCCGGTGCATCTCTGTGCGCGTGTGTGTGCGAGAGAGAGGGAGACAGAGTGTCTGTGTGTGTGTGTGTGTGTGTGTGTGTGTGTGTATGCCACATCTGTTGGTCTCTCTGCCGCATCTTGATATCAGTTTGGGAGCCCAAGGTGCTTTCTTTCAGAATTTCACCTGCCTTGCCAAAAATGATTGATTACCCCTTGCAGACTGGGTGTCCAGCTATGCCCAACAAATGACTTTGGCCCCTAACAGCAGGCCTTGGCCAGATAGAAATCAATATTTCACCATTAAAATCTATCAGAGAAGAGTTAAGGCACCATCTGTCCTTGCCGCCTTTCCATGGTGTGTGAACATTAAATCCGACACTTGTAGTACATGAGTAATCAATATATAGTAGTTCACAGATCATTTGTGGTCCCCTTTTAGCAGTGATGGATGCTTGGAATAGTAGTGATTCATTTTGTCACACCATTAAACAAGATTCTGTCCAGTTCCTTCCCGATTTCATTTAGAGGATCATTCTTCACAGTTCATATGAGAGGAACGGTTTTACCAATCTGCCTCCATTTCAATAAGTCACTTTATAGAGATTTTGTGTCCTGCAGACTGTAAAAATTCTGGAGAGATAGTACAAACATACCTCTAAAACTATTCACTGCATGACATATGCATAAAGTGTGAAAAACTGAATGTAAATATGTTTACCTCTTTATCTACAAATATTGGTTTTAACTCTCCCAGTGCCGAGAGAGGCTTAAGGAAATACAGAGTCAAATACTAGAGGAATATTTTGAAAGCAGAGATGGCAAGATGATTAAAATAACGATGAAAATAACTGTCAGTTCAATTACACAGATTTATGGATGGCCTTTTCTTAATCATTAAAGTCAGGTAATAGCATTTGTGTTTGTTTCTTTTGGCATTTTGGGTTCTTGTAATTACTATAAATGGATTTTCGTGGACTATTTTAAACTTGCAGGCATGCAAACAATATTTATTTACATAATGATTTGGATTTTGAACCTTTCCCATGCAGAGGGCTCAAGACAGGTTGAATGATGAAAATACATCAACCAAAAAACAGATGCAAGACCATGATTATTAAAATCTCAGCTGATTATAAACTTCACCTTCATCTTATAAATGTTCTTCTTAGTGCCAATAAGAGGAAATGCAAGACTTGAAGAAGAGTTATTTTGTAGCCAAGGAGAAGCTTCAACTTGTGAAAGCACTCCCTAGGGCAGTTCAACATAAACTACTCATTTCAATGTGGAATAATTATCGCACAAGGATTTTACCAATATTAATCTCATATTCTTTAGTAAGGCATTCATTTGCCCCTCATATGGAAATCACAGCTCATATATTATATCACACATGTACATTTATGTTAGGGAGATGAATGCTAGAAAGCTAAAAGCTACAACCTGATCATATCAGACTCAAGTTTCTCCACATACCTCATTCAAAGATCACCATCTTCAAATTACTGAATGTCATTTATTTCAGTGGGGCTATTTTTAAAGTAGAGTTGGCATGGTGTTAAAGGTTTGAACATTGGACTGGAACACTAGGAGGCCAGGTTTGATTCCCCACTCCACTATGGAACCCACTGGGTGACCTTGGGCAAGTCACACTCTCTCAGCTTCTGAGAAGAGCAAAGACAAACTCACTGTGAACAAATTCTGCCAAGAAACTCTTGTGAAAAGTTTGTGTTAGGGTTGCCATAAGCCAGAAATGACTTGAAGGCACACAACAATAAGTTTTTTGAACTGAGAGCAAGCTTGGTATAGTAGTTTGAGTGTTGGACTAGGACTACAGGAGACCAGGATTCAAATCCCTACATAGCCATGGAAAGGTACTGGATGACCTTGGACAGGTCACATTGTCTTAACCTAAGAGGAATTCATTAACAGACCTTCTCTGAATTAATCATGCAAGAAAACCTTATGATAGGGTCACCATAAGTTAGAGTCAGCTTGAAGGAAATTTGGGAGAGAGAGAGAAACATTTTGAGGACTGCAAGCAAAGACTGCATCCATAATGAGATTTTACTGGTTCCTATGCACCAAGTCAAACTCCAGCCTTGTTATAGCACTGTGCACCCCCAAAGATTGGCATGGTTTAATTGGCAAATAATATTAGATTGGCACTATATTAATTGCAATTGATATAAATGATACCTGAAGTGATGGCAAGGTCATGCTGGAAGAGGCAAATTGCTGTAAATGTGGCATGGCAAGGCAGGTCAGCCACATCCACCTCTTAGGCAAGAGACCAAGTCAGTTTTAGGATAATAGTGCGGTTGCTGTGAATACAATAGGCGTAAAACACCAAGCCAGATTATCAGAGCTGAAATGGGGAAGTTTCCACCAAATTGTGATGGTCTCAACCCTGGTCCCTGTACACCAGGACATTTCCTTGTTGGTTCCCCGCCTCTCCACAATACTCAGCTATTACAACAATCATTATCCTCTTGTTATTTAAACACTAAGATCATTAGCTCTGTCCAGACCTCATTCTTTGTGTTGCAACTCCCACTGTCTGCTTAACTGGGAGTGCAAGTTACAATCATACCTGCAGGATATTTTTCAGGTACAAATAGTCCTGATCTTAGGCTTTCTAGTGCAGTCTCTCACCATTCCGAACGCCACTCTGTCTGTCCGATTCTCAAACAAGAACTGTCCTTAAGTTCTTTCCTAAGCCATGCTGCTGCTTTCTCCACTTTTCTCTGGACCGGTAAGTATCACTCAAATCCCTCAGCGTCCTCTATCCAACTTTCCTTCCTTTCCTTTGGTTAGTCCTTGTGTGAGTGTGTGAGTGTGAGCTTTTGCATGCTTGTGTGACTCTTGTTAATAAAACACATTTTTAGGTTATGTTTTTACTCTCCAGCTGGTTCTTTCCTGTGTGACCCTGTAGACATTGCTAGGAAATATCTGGTTAAGTTATCCCCATCTTGCAGGCCTTCCGGCTTTGAGCTAATTATTCCCTACTTTCAAACAGAAGTACTGGCATTGCAGGTTGGTCCTTGTGGCAGTCACGTTTGGGGGTGACAGCCTTAGAAAACTTGCCTTTCTCTTCTCTCTTTTTACAGATCTTCCATCCATTTCAGAACAGCCAGTCAAAATCTATACAAATGAAGTCATGGACACATGAATCAACTTCTCCTATGAAAATAAATGAGCGTAGCCATTCCCAGTGTGGTTATGATGTTTTGAACTGTAACTCCCATTTCCCACTCACTGGGCATCCTGGATCAGCCCAGTAGGTGTTGTAATCCAAAATATCAGAAGGGCACTGTGTTGAATGAGACTAGGTTAAGTCATATAACCTAGCTCACCAGTGAAAGATGGGAAGGGTTAGCCCAAAAGCAATCTTCACAGAAGTCTGGTAAGGTATATGTGTGTGTATTATTTATTTATCTATGCTCCACCTTTCTCCCAATGGTGGGACTCAAGGCAGCTAAGAATGTTAAAACAGAACAGATTAAAAATTCAATGAAAATATAAAATTTTAAAAAGAATTAAATAGTGTATAAAGTTAAAACATTTACTTGTTTAAAAATATTAAGAATAAAAATATTAAATATCTTAAAAACATTAAAACTGTATCACCTTAAAAGCTGCACAGCATCACAAGGCCACATCCAGTCAGTTTAGGGTGAGACTGTTGTACTTTGGGCATATCATGAGAAGACAATCACCATTTCCGTATAACATTGCTATTCTGCAATAGTGAAAGGTTGCTGTCAGTTCAGGAGCTGCAAATCCACAAGATGTCATTGCTATCCAATTGCCAGCTCATCCCCAAGCATCACTGAAATGCCATATTTCACTTCTGGAAAAAGTCTGTTTTGTGCTGCCTTTACTGCTTCAATCCCATCAGCTGGCTCACTATGGAAACAATATAGCACTTGATAGTGCCCCCAGAAAATGGCAAATCCAGCAGTGGGTGGGCTGTGGGCATTCCCAGCTCGTCCCTCCCTCACTCTTGTCCCTGCCCAAGGACAGACAGGGCACTGCCATTTTATGGCTCCATGTGGCAAACATGGGAGGAGAAGCAGAGAGAACATAGCACATCATGGTAAGTATTTAACCAAAGACCACTCCAGGGGCATTCTAATGTCCCCCATGAGCAATTTTTTTTTAAAAAAAAAAGGTGGTGAGCATTATTGCATTGAAACATTATAATATAACATTCCTCCTCAGGAATGCTCCTGAAGGGAGCATCGCTGGACAGGAAAAAACTCACCACCCAGATCATCTAAAGGACCTCCCTTCTCCTTCATCCCCCTATCTATGCTGTTTCAGGAGAACCTGAGGGGGATGCAGCATTGCCATCCGTTCAGGAAGCAACCAGGTCTAGGAGGTTCTGGACTGCAGCTGCCATGATCCTTCATCATTGCCTATGGTGGTTGGGGCTGATGGGACTTGCAGTCCAACCATATCTCCACACTCATGCATGTGCTACTGTTGCCACCCCAGGCGTGTTCTTCCCTTCATTCACACTGATCCTGGGTGTGCTGGTGCTATTCAGGCTTATCCCAATCCCCACCCCACTCCGCCAAACATTTTTTCCAGGACCTGGTTCATGCTCCGGTTGGCTGCCCAGGGACTGAGCCTTCCTAGTCTGTTCTTTTGGTAATCTCCCACAAAGATCCACACAGATCCCAATCTCAACCTCACACTGTTCGTGCTTTCCAACTCTTCTCAACTGCCTCCATAGCAATGAAAGGTCATCTTTCATTCCCACAGGCGACCAGGACCAGGATTCACTAGAAAAGATAATAACGCTTGGTAAGGCAGCAGGCAGTAGTTAAAAAGGAAGAGAACATTACAGATGGATAGATTCAATCAAGGAAGCCACGGCTCTGGTCTCCAGGGTCATAGTCCAACCCTCAAACCACTAGACCATGCTGGCTGTCAGAGGAAGAGAATACCAGCTACTAAATATATAATCAAGTGTAAAGTAGACTTATGCTTGCATATTTTACTAATAGTATGCTGGCTAAGGAGAATACCTTGGTTAAATCACTCCTTTTGTGACATAGCTCTGACTTTTTGTTATTTTTACTGTTATTTTCTTACCTTAACTGTTGGCCTTATTACACAGTGGAGGAAGAATACTGACAGGTTCAAGCAGTGGCCCACGTTCTTGTGCCTGTGCTGGTTGCATCAGGCTGTGTTGATAAGGTGTGACAGTTGGTGGCGTCCATATCAGTGGGTGGTGATTCTCCCTTGAGTCTTAATCCAAACTGCAAAGAGGCTGTCCAAGATGCTGAATGTATTTTCTGGTAGAGATCATTATCTTGGATCGCTCCTTTAAAATCCAAACTAAACCTGGAACAGATTCACTGCCTGAGCAGGTTTAGGAGGCAACAGCTCCCATTGGTGTTGGTGAGATGATGAGGCAGGTGGAAGGACAGTGTATTTTGTACCACAGACCAGTGGCTTGTAGAATTCAGATTTTTCAAAAATTAGAAATAACTAAAAGTAACTATTTAATTCTTTTTAAGAGATGGACAATAACTATTATTGTAAAAAGTTGCAATAATAATTGTAATGAGTTGCTTCTCAGGGCCTTGAAATTACAATATAGCTAACTACCATGAAAGGAAGTAACTAAATACTTTTTAAAAAGTAATTTCTCAAGCTTTTCCTAAATTGGTGGCTCAAATAATTTTTAACATGCTGGTGTTATGGAGGGGGTTTTTATGTTACTTTCACTTTTTCCTGCATTTGATTTTTTTAAGCCTTATTTCCTCCCCCCATCCTATTTGTGGGTTGCGGTTAGTCATTCAAAAATAAACAAAAGAAAATGGACTCTCATGTTTACTAGCCAAATCCAACAGATACAGAATCATTCAAAAATAAACAAAAGAAAATTTACTCTTATGTTTACTAGCCAAATTCAACAGGTACCGCTCTTCTCGGAATGGAAAGGACTATGCTTTACCTTCATGGGATATAGATATTAAAGAGGAGTAGCCTCTCAGGGGAAAAAAAAGAGGTGGTAACTTAAGCTGAGTATTAAAATGGTTAGATGCTAAGAACTCAGACTCAGCCTTTTAAGAGCTAAGCACTGAGGCCATTCTGCACTACACTGTTATAGTGCTATTATTCCACTTTCAATATCCTGTGGAATCTTGGGGTTTGCAGTTTAGGGAGGGCCATTTAGAATTCTCAAACAGGGAGCTCTTTGGCCCCAGTAAACTACAAACCCCAGAATTCCATAGGATGTTAAAAGTGGAATAATAGCACTGTAACAGTACAGTGCACAAATGGTTTGAAAGTCTGACCCTGGATGCACAAATCTGTCAGTTTTGGTTTTTCACACATTCATTTTTATTTTTTTTAAAAATCTAGTTCTCTCTGTCCCAAATAAGAAAAAAAAAAGAAAAGAAAAATTGTTATCAAAAATGAATTGAAATCAAATTTTTACCCACCTTGGCGTTGTCTAAATTTGGTCCAACAGTTTTCCAGGAACACCTAGTCTAAAATACCATTTTAGTGTTTCCAGGGCAGGATTATACATCTCTGTATATTTCCCTCTCTATAAAGGAGCTTGCTGCACACTGTTGTATCTAGTCTGTGCCTTCCCTGATTTCTACACTGAATTCTTGTCAGTATTTCAGTTGTATCTGTCAGCACGCATCCCAAGTGTTTCTAGTTGAATTATCCACTTCTTTTATACTCATCCTTGCTCTTCTTCAAATCTTCTGGTACTGTTACTTCTTGATGGGATCATATAGGTCATTTTTCATTCATTCAGCTTAAGTCCTGCTCTCCCCATTTCTTCCCGCAGTTGGTGAAAGATATGTTTGATATCTCTTTTTTATTTGCCAAGAAGAGAAAATGGCATGACACAAGTGTTTAACAAATATATTGCCAGGAAGTGGAAGAGGGGGAAAATGCCATGGCGGTACCACAAAACTTACTATAGTTGCTCCTGAAACATTCATGATGGAACACACCTCATTACACACACACACACACACACACACACACACACACACAGCTGAAAGGCTTGCTCCTCAGGACTCCTTGACCCAAGTGAAATTGATTCCAAAAGCTCATTTTATATGAGCTGATTTTTTTTCTGATTTTTTTTTAATTCCTATTTGGTCTTTTCCGCAGCGTGCAGGCCATTCTTTTGACTCCCAGACTGGGTATTTATCATAATGTATAATAGTATCTGTATGATTGTGGTGAGAAGTATTGGGAAAGTGGAAAGAGATAACTGGAACTTGGAGAACAGAGAGAAAAAAAGGATCTCTCTTAAAGGCAATAATGTAGATGGACAGAGAAGATAGAAGTCTTCAGAGAAGTCTTCAGATAGACTACTATTTCTTCACACTGCAGGTCTCTGCCTTACCAAAAACCGAAAGGTATATCAATGAATAATTCTTCATATTTTTCAGTGCCAGGGGATCATTATGTTGAGCTCACCTACAGACATCTTCTTCCAAATGTCCCCTTGTTCTCAAGTTCAGGCATTGCCTTGTTAAAAGAATGTGTTTTGAATGGCTTTCTAATTATGGGATGCTCTGTCCCAGGACATTTACCTGGTGCTAAGAAGGGATTCCTTTAGGCATGAGATTAAGACTTTTGTAATCTCCAGGCTTGCAAAACTTTCTATTATCTTAATCCAGAGATGGCCACAGGTTGAAGAGCCATTTTGGTATGTTCTGACACTCCCAGTCACCTTCTGGGGAACTTTGCTCATTTTTTTCTTCTGTTTCTCAGCTGGACATAGACACCCAAGAGCTTTTTAAAGCTAGAATTGGCTTCAGCTGAAGGTGATTTTCAGCTGAAGTATTTAAGGTTGTTGCCAGTGGTTTGTGGAGACTTAGGGGCCCCAATTTAGGGACTCAGTCTGGGGGCCCCACGATTCCCACCCCCTGTTTTTAACCCTTATGATGTTTTGTCAGTCTCAGCTTCTGAAAAATGAAGATCTTCCCTTTGTGTTGTATCTCTCATGCTAACCTCTTTATTGTAGTGGTTTTTAGGCCTTTGTATGATGTATAGGGAAAAGTTTTTATAGTGTTCCAGAAACATAAATAAATAAATATATAAATAACCTGTTTGCAAATTGTTGGTGGGAGAGAGAGTCAATGATCCAATACAGATGAAATCATTGCCTTCCAGAGCTTTACTATTAAACTCTTGGTTACCAAAAGGGGTTTACAAAACTTACATTACATATGCTTCTGAAGGACTCATAAACATATAGAAAATACATATAGCTGAGAACTGCAGTGTTAGCCATTTACAGCTAGACATGTATGTAAAGAGAGCCACTGTGTTATTGTGGTTGGACTATGATCCTGGAGAGCAGGTACAATTCTTTGCTCAGGCATTGAACTCACTGGGTGATCTGGGGAGCATCACACACTCTCAGCTCTTGTGACAGGTTCACCTTACGAAATGGCCTAAAGGTGCAGAACAAAAAAATATTGTGTAAAGCAATTAATCTTTCTCCAAAATGAGAATATTATTGGAAAGTGCCAAACAAACTTTCATAGACTTGCTCCAGGACATTTACATTTCCAGTGTAGTACCTCTGTCTGCTTGCTTCTGTCCTGGCTTTACATCTGTTTGGTGTCCAGTTAACTGTTAGGATAAATTGAATATAGGGGCTAAACTAAATGTGACATTAATTTTGTGATATAAAGTGTAGGAATCTGGGCTCCTAAAAGGTCAAATTAATGGGTCCTAGAGCAAATCAGTCCAGAATTCTCACAAGAAATCAAGATAACTGGACTGAAGTTACCATATATGTGATGTATCATGAGATGATGGCCAAAATCCTGTTCGAGAGTTATGAATACATAAGCTAGAATTACATCTCCATAACTGATTGGCATTCATAATCCCTATGTATTCCCTTGTTTAAGGGATACACAGGGACTGTGAAAGTCCACCAATCCCTGCTTAGCAGAAAGCAGCTGCTGCAATTGGTGGGGGTCCATTCTCCTGTCACTAGGAAAGCAGCTGACTGATATTACCACTTTTACCTCTCACACAAACAATCTTTGTATGAAGGGGAATTGCAACAGGGACCTCATTTTGGCCTGTTGCAAATGGAGATAACTCCCGGGAGTGAGTGGGAATGTCAGTCAGCTGCTTCCTGAGTGACAAAGGAATGGATTCCCATTGATTGCAGCAGCTGCTTCCTGGTGAGTGTGAATTGGGGCAGGGGACAGATTGGGCTAGGATTCACTGCATAGTTGAGTAGCTATGGTGGATATGCATTCATTCGTGACTCTCCAATAGGAATCTGGCCAATATACCTCAGTGGAAAAGAAAATAATGCTCAGTAAAGTGGAAGGCTGTAGGGAAAAAGAACGACCACACTAAGGGTGGATTGATTCAATCAAGGAAGCCACAGCTGTGAGTGTGCGAGACCTGAGCAGGGCTGCTGATGACAAGGCTCATGGAGGTTCCTCATTCATAGGATCACAAGTCAAAGCCAACATGGGAGCATGAGGAATACAGAAGGTGGGGAGGGTCAGTCTCACCCTCATTCTGCCATGATCCTGAAAAAAACACACTCTTCCAGGCTCAGCTTCCTGGGACACTACCTCTCACTGGTCCCAATACTGCTGCTCATGCAGCCCCTCCCAGCTGCTGTATGCATTGCATTCACACAACTAGCATGTCAGCTGGCATGACCCATCCTAAATTAGAAGCCATGGCATCAGAGTTAAGGACCTATTCTCTTGCTGAGACTGAAAAGACCACCTTATGCACAATCAAACTTACCAACTGGGTATGAATGGGTACATGTTCAGCTGGATGCATATAGAGCCCCCTTTCCCAGTTTCAGATTCCAGGGGCAGAGAGCAGCATAACTTTCTCCTATGAGCTTTTTAATGTAATAAGCAGACTTGTTGTCTGCTGCTCCAGAGACTAGGACAAAGAGCAATGGATAAAAACTACAGGAAAAGAGATTCCACCTGAACCTCAGGAAGAACTTCCTGATGGTCAGAGCTGTCTGGCAGTGGAATATGCTGCCTTGGAGTGTGGTGGAGTCTCCTTCTTTGGAAGTTTTTAAGCAGAGGCTGGATGGTCACCTGTCGGGAGTGCTTTGCTGTGGGTTCCTGCATGGCAGGGGGTTGGACTGGATGGCCCCTGTGCTCTCTTCCAATTCTGTGATTCTATGATTCTCCAGAAATATAATCCCTAATAAACCAAGATACTTGATACTTGCTTCTTCCTCTCTAATCCAGACAAAGATGACAGCTGAAAAGAATATGAAGGTGATGAACAGATTCATATTGCCTGGTTTATTTGTAGAGTTCATGTCCTCCCCCCCCCCACCCACACCACCATTTTCTGGCTTCTTTAAGAATTCACAAAGTTGCTGGATCAAACCAAAGATCCAACTGATCCAGTCCCCCCCGCAACTATTATAGCAGATCCGTTCAACAAAAGTACATCTACAAAACATACAAGCCAGGAACAAAGGTTCTGCATACCTCCTACTACTGACATCAGAAATGTCAGTAGTCAGAAGTGTATTTCAATGGTAGATGGTATCTCTAATGTCAGTGGGATGGTGAATCTGTTCTGCATTTCAGGCTGGACTTTAAAGGACTTTAAAGACTTTAAATACATCCCAGATGCTGAAACTGTTTGGAGAATAGGGTCTAGTACCTTAGATAGCTCTTTTAAAGTACAGAATAAACCCTGGGGAGGATTCAGTGCTCCACTGCCACAGGAGTCACCAGTCATTACCAGACTGTGTGGTGATCAATAGCCATTGCCACGACTATTCCCCATTATATATAAGTTGGTACTTTCCCAAAAGAGAGAAACCAGATGCACAGGCAGCATTCTTAAAAAATGGCTTCCTAGCCTACTACGTTGCTCTCTTGCTTGTTGAAAACTGCACTGCTGCAGCAAGAAGCCATAGGACTGGGCCACCTGTACTACAAGGTGATGTGGAAAGAGCATTAAACCCTCTTCCTATTAAATATTTGGCAGGGAGTGCTACATTCAGACACTCACATAAGTCTTGAGAACAGATCCCTTTAATGAGTTTTGGTTACTAAACAGAATTGCCTGCTACTCCTCTTGCTGTAAATCTTCCTCCAGGTACAAAAGCTTGCTCGTGATGTTGGTGGGGGAGGTTGTAAGGTAACAAGACTAATCAGGACTTCACTGTGAAAGCAAATACATCCAATTAACAGCTATTAAAGAAGAATTTTATGGCACCATGCACAGTGAAGGCCATTATATCTAGTGGAAATTAATCTTAATTATTTGTACCCGTGTACATACATGCAGAGGGAAGCAACTCACATTAATCTACATTAAATGTAATACACTGTTGGTGTATTATCTATTCAGAGTCAGAATTGACTGCTGGGCCCTGCATACGTATCGACGGTGCTAAGCCAAGTAATTGAAGTGCAGCATGTTCCAAAGACACAATTTGTTCCATGCGTAATAAATCAACGGGCAGAATCTTTTACATAATTAAAAACAAAGGCAAAAACAATAAAATACAACCCTCTCTTTTCAGAAAGCTGAGAGGAGAAACAGATGTTATAAAGGTTTGTGATGCACTTTTAAGGAGCCCCTAAGCACTTATAAATCTGTGTTTCTCTGAGGTTTTTAATAGCAGCAATTAGGAAGGGGCAAACATTGCAATGCTGTACCATGTGGTTAATATTGCTCACTCATGATAGCCGGGATTATAGGATTATCAGCTCAGAAGTTCCAGGGGGTTAGTTATGTTGTCTGCAAGACGAAAAGCTGTGGCACCAGAAACAACGAAGGAGGTGTTTCTTGCTTTAGATTCTCACCTAATGATCAGACACATGCACAAGCAGATGTTCAAGATTTCAGGAGCCTGGATAAATAGGAGATGCAATAAGCTCCAGCTGTTTCGTTCTTCTGTTGCAGTGTTCAAGGACATTCTTCTTACCAGGAAGTATGCTTGGTGTTTACAGAAAACAAAAGGCAAAATCCATTTTAATTGATTAATTCTTTGGAGGAATAGATTGCGATACAACTAATATTCCCTGTCTTGCCCAGCACACACAGAGACACACATACATGCATGTGCACACACACAAACACACACATACTTTTTAACCCCATATTTAAGATAGTTCATATCTAATCCTTTTAATGAGAGCCAGTACGGTGTAGTCATTCGACTGTTGTGCTACAACCTTGGAGACCAGGGTTCGATTCCTTGCTGAACCATGGAATCCCACTGGGTGACCCTGACCATGTCACACATTCTCAGCCCCAGAAAACCCCACAATAGGTTCACCTTAGGGTCACCATAAATTGGAAATGACTTGAGGGCACACAACAACAGTCCTTTAAGTGCGTGACTAAATTCTGCTTCGTGGCCACAGGGCATTCACCATCAAAATGCCATCAAAGAAGAGGTTTAAATCGTGACAAAGCAACCCAGAGTTCCATTCAGTCTCCCATTCTGTTTCCAAGAATGACCAGCTACATGCCTTTGAGAAGCTTACAAGAAAGTTAGGGTCCCAGCATCTCTCCATTGCTGTTTGTTTGCATAATAATTCTATAAGCTAATTTTGAACAGCCCATTTAGCGCAGCATTCCCAACCTGCAGATGTTATGGACTTCAGTCCCCACAATCCATCACTGTTGGCCAAGTTAGCTGGAGTTGATGGAAGCTGTGTTTAGAAATGTCAGTCTTGTGAAACAATGGCTGGCACTATGTTGTGACTTACAAAGACACAAGCCCAACTCAGTGCCTGCCTAAACTATTATTTTGGTTGTTATGGAAGCCAGCATTCTCTGCTATCTGCACAGCAACCAAACTCCTCTCCAAGCTACCTCTCCAAGTAATGCCTCACAAGCATTTAGTGCTTGTTGGAGAGTGGGAGAGTGTCAGAGTAGAGTCCAGCTTGGTTCCCATAGCTGGATGCAAAAGAATGAGATCATCCTCTGTGACATCTAGAGGACACCCCCCCCCCAACATTCCAGAGGATGTGCATCCAGCTATAGGAAAATGGCTGGATGCTGCCCTCCCACCTGACCCCACTCTCCACCAACCACTAAATGGTTGTGTTGGGGGACATACAATGGCTTTAAGTGGTGGGTTTCTGCAGGTGTGAGAGGAAGACATGTTGTAATTCATGTACAACATGAAACTTTAAGTTATGACTCCTAATCCAGAATCTCAGCCAATATGTATTTGAATAGCCATTTCTTTGCAAATACTTTTTCTTTATAAAATTCCAGATTGATGGGAAAACCTTTATGTTCTCATTGGAGAGTGACACAGATCAGAAATAGGCTAAGTAGGCTGCATGGTACATGTAAGAAGGTTGTACAGCATTCATACTAACCCATTGTGTTCACATGCATGTTTGAAATGTTGTCAGGTAGGTCTGAAAAGGGGTTCTGCTCTCATTCTGTTGAATGTAGAACTCTCCAGCATCACTGGTGAACATGTTACATTACAACCAGGAATAGGAGGATCAGTCTGTTTTCAGTCTATGTCGCTGTGGCCTGCCATCATTCTGTTTTGTCTCTTGTCTTTCTTCAATCCGTTTTGTCTTTCCTCTTTCTTCATTAAACTACTTCTACAAAGGGAAAAAACCTGTGTGAAAATTCACACAGAAATACACATTTTTGAACATATTATTCAGCAACATATTAATTTCTAAACATACTTCTCTCAAAACTGTATTTTAAATGCATGTTTATTCTCTGGGGGGATTCCAGATTAACACTGCAAAATGCAGAAGAAGTGTGAAATTTAAAGGATAACTGCATTTTGATCTTCACTTTAGGTATGGATCTGATTAGTCTGTAAGAGAATTCACAAAGGTCAAATTCTATGTTTTAGGATCAGATCCATAGCTCAGTGCCAGAGCCCATGCTTTATATATAAAAGGTCTCAGATTCAATCCCACTGTCTGCAGGTAAAGCTGGGAAATCTTTTGCCTGATGCCCTTGAGATTTGCTGCCACTCGCTGTAGAAAATAAGGTGCTAGACGGACCAATGGTCTTATTCAGGATAAGGGAGGTTTCTATGTAGTACTAATACTATGTGCCTTCAGGTTGCCTGCTGGCCTTATGACAACCCATCAGATTTCATAGATAGGGTTTTCTTAGACAAGGAGTACTCAAAGGTGGTTTACCATTGCCTTGCTCTGAAATACAAGTATACCTCAATTAATGAAATAGATGTATTCCTGGGCATTACTTCTGTAACAGAAACTTTGGTACCAGAGGCAGAAGTAGCATGGAAAGAACAGAGTTAGGTTCCTACACCACAAAAAAGAGTAGTAGTTTAGCATGTCACAGCGGACTTTTTGTTCAAAACTCAGGATATATACATGTTCAGTGAACCAACCAGGTCAGGCAAACCTCAACCTTCTAGAGATCACCTGAAAGTTTCTTCTGAAATGTATCCAAAGATTATTTTCTTCTCCTTCACCAGCCTCCACTTTCCTTGTGATTTCTATTTTAATGAGCAAACTTATAGAGCCATGTTTTTTTTAAAAAAAAATACCAAAGGTAGCTGGTGAAACAGGGTTATCTGATTTCCCTTTCTCTCTCTATTTTGCTGTTTATGTGTGTTCAGTAAGGGATTCTGGAGGCAGCTGCTGCTTGCTGATTGTAGGCAAGCACACACAGCTATGGGAAGATCAGCTAAAGTGGAATCCCATCTTTTCTGGATGAAACACAATTGCATTGTTTACTGCAGAAACACTGCTGCCAATTGACACCAAAAGTTTGTGTTTCTCTAGCCTTCTGTCACCATCCTCCCAATGCCAACGCAGCTAAAAAATCCTAGCTGGACAGAAAATGAGGAGGAAAAGGGGAGCTGTGTAGCCATAAAAAGATTTTGTAAAAACACGCTTCTTTGTCAGAGGCTTTGTTAACTGAAATATGGCTGTATAGCCTTAGCACCTGGTATTCCTTGGCAGTTCCCCTACCCAAATATTAACCAGACCTGACACTGCTTAGCTTCCAGGATCTGGTGGGATCTCAGTTCCTGCGTTCCTATCCTTAATTGCAGCCCATGGATTTTGTCCCACAGAATGTAATGGTGTGAACTGAAAACTGCATCGCATCCTGTCAGCTATCCTTTATATCCGACCTTTTTCTCAATATACGACCCAAGGTGGCTGAAAGGATAGGTTAAAAAAATGCAGCTAGAAAACATTATAATACAAAAATGAAAAAAAAAAAAAAAGAACACTCCTGTTTAAACACTATATAACAGTTTAAAAATATTTGAAATACTGCAGTAATGATAAACTTAGGACATATGCACATGCATGCATGCACACACATTCAAAGACCCCTCTGCAAGAGTTAGCACTGTCTAAACAAAACGGGTTTTGCCTGCCAATGGAATGCGAACAGGAAGGGGGATAATCTAGCCTGCTGTAAGAGGGAGTTCCACAGCCTGGGAGCAGCCACCAAGAACTCCCTCTCATGTGTCCCCACCAAGTGTTCCTGCGATGGTGGGGGGGACTGGGAGCAAGCCTGCCCCTGAGGATTTCGAAACCTGGGCTGTCTTACGGCAAGTGAATGCTATTCTCCAGTTGGATATGGTACTTGGGGGCATGAATGTTTTCCCCCAGGGTGTTTTGGTTGCCATTCTTTGTTTTGCACTTTGCTCACAGTAGCTGCAGGCAACAAGAAGATTCCACTTGCCAAATGAGATAAAATCAGTCAGCCCCACTGATTTTAGTTCATCAGATTTGGACAGTACCAACTTGAGGCTGGAGGGGCATCATATCTTTTCACCGAAAGAGCACAAACTTTACGGCCTCCAAAAAATGATAAAGGAATCTACCTTTCTATTATCCATTCACAAGGCTGTATACAAAGTGATTTTTATTTGGTTTTATCAGGCATTTGTTTGGTGACTGTATTTTTTTTCCTGACGTGACATTTTGAATTTGTGATAAGATTTTATTTCATTTGATTATTTCATTTACATGACACCTTTCTCCAGAGTGGGACCCAAGGTGGCTCCCAAAGAGAATCAATAAGGAAAACAATAGAATTTTAAAATAATTTTAAACTGTCACATTATAAAAATCATTTAAAAGACATATAAAAGTTTTTTTAAAAAAAATACACATCCCAATAAGAAGCTTCCCTGCTTACACATTAGAAGCCTACTTAATCAAAAGGTCTTGGGCTGCTGGTGGAAGGAAAGCAGGAAAGGGGCCGGTGTAGCCTTCCTGCTTTTCTCCAAGGGAGGGACTTCCAGAGGGTGGGAGCAGCCACTGAGAAGGCCCTCTTTCGTGTCCTTGCCAAGTAAGCCTGTGATGGTGGCTGGCTTCCCCCAAGGATCTTAAAACTCTGGCAGGTTCATATGGGCAGATACAGGACAAGCAAGCACCAAGACTATATCCACTGGTGTATGTGTGTGTGTGTTCCTTCAAGTTGTCTGTCAGCTTGGGACCCCATGAATTTCATAGGGTTTTCTTAGGCAAGGAATACTCAGAGGCAGTTATGCCAATTCCTTCCTCTGAAATATAACCTACAGTACCTGGCATTTATTGGAGGTCACCCAGGGCTGGCCCTGCTTAACTTCCAAGATCAGCTGGGACCTGGTTCCTTTAGGCTACTACTGCATCCAAGTCACAGTGGATCTGAGCAATTTTTTCTGCAAAGTGTCTTGAAAATTTTTCACAGCGGTTTGTCAAGTGGTCTTTGCTCTCTTCTTATGGGCCAGAGTGTAAAAGGCCCCTGACCACAACTTTTCTGGACAGATACAATGATGGTAGAGAAGTATAATTTCTTTGTTGTCAGTATTGCCACATCATAAGCCTTCCAATGAGCTCTAGCCTATGTTCAGTCGGACTCATTCCAAGTCTTCTGCCATTATCTCTCTAATCTCCATTTCACTTGTTTCATCACCGTCAGCATCCTAGTGAACCAGGGAGCTCACTTGGCTCTACTCCATCATAGGGAATGCTTAGGGACAATTGTGTCTACTGCCCTGGCCATTTCCCTATCCCAGAAATCAGTTGGGGCTTCAACAGGATCACCTTCCAAGGCAACAGGGCACTCTCCAAGAGCTGTCAGGAATCCATCTGGATACCTAAGTCTCCTGGGGCAGACCATCTTACCTGCTCCCACCCCTGCAGAAGATCTGAGTCCCAGTAAGTCTAAACCCCATCAGCTAGTGACCAATTCATGATGATGGAACTACAGAAAGTTCCTCTACACTCAGATTACCATCGTGCAACCCAGCACAGAAAACCAGGTCCAGAGCATGTCCTACAGCACGGGTGGCACCATGGATGGCCAAGCTGAGACAGGTGAGCTCTATAAACACATCAATGTTAGGCTCAGTCACTAGTAAGAGCAAACCTCTTCTTGCTCAAGGATTGCCCTGACTCCTTTTTCCTTCCTTTATTACATTTATATCCCATCATTCTTCCATTATGCAATATTCAAAGTGACATGCATCAGATTTTCAGGTGTTTCCCCACTCAAGCACTGGCCAGAACCAGATTTGCTAAGCTTCTACAAAATGGCTGTATTATATGCTTACGGGCCATGCCCTAACCTCCTTTTGATTACATATATATTGTTGCTGGGGGAGCTCTTGCAATATAGAAATGCATCCATTTATGTAACGATGGCATTAGAGGTGCCATGTTTCTCACCAAGCATGCTGATACATTCCTTTGGGATAACAAAACTGACCATATTAAGTCAATCCAGGGAAAAGATGTATCATTACAGCATGTTAG
Source organism: Cyclura pinguis (assembly GCA_030412105.1). Classification (NCBI taxonomy): domain Eukaryota; kingdom Metazoa; phylum Chordata; class Lepidosauria; order Squamata; family Iguanidae; genus Cyclura; species Cyclura pinguis. The sequence continues at coordinate 249,201,744 of CM059599.1, read as the reverse complement.
AAACTTGTTAAGATGACTAGGTCTCAGTGAATAAAGCAAAGGGAGCATGCTGAACTCCCTGAAGTAAGTGAAGTACACATGTGTAAAAATGCAATTATCTCCAGTTTTTCACAAGCATGTATGGTATGGTGGATATGTCTGCTCATGCAAAAATGAGCAATAAAGCCTGGTTATTTTGCTTGTGTTGAAGAAATAACTATGGTTGTGTGAGCAAGGAAAAACAAACCACAGCTGGATTCAGCTGAAAATATCTCAATCCTGTCAGATTAGTTTCAACAGAAATATTGCTGCAAGCAGCTTTGTGAGGTACAAACCCTCTTGCTAACTACCTTTACTTCCTTTAGATCCTCAGTCTGCTTTTTCTAAAAACTTTAAATTTATTGAACTTTAGTAAAAGCTAACAAATCATCATCATCATCATTCTACAAGTCATAAAGCCATACCGGTGGTAATATTTAGCATTTCTATAGCACTTTTGAGTGTTTGAAGTGTTTCATGTTTTTTATTGCACAACCTTACTAAAGGGACAGAGAATGTGTGACTCTCCAGATATTGTGACTCTCCAGTCATCGACTTCCGTGGGATAGCCATGACTAAGACAGAAAGAATCTCGGGGCAGGGAGATACATACCCTAGTCTGGACCTGAGTAGACTAGACAGGACCAGTTATTTATGTAAGCTCAACTATATCTTCATGAACCTTGGGAACAGATTTCTTTCCAAAATGGAAATATAGTATTAATTGAAATAAAGATGCAAATCATGTTTAAATAGGGATTGTCAGAGTGTGGAAACAATGGCCATTTCCGCACTAGCCTGTTATAGCATGATGATTCCACTTTCAACCTTCTATGGAATCCTGGGGTTTGCAGTTTAGGGAGGGGCCGCTCGGCCCCTCCCTAAACTGCAAACCCCAGGATTCCATAGGAGGTTGAAAGTGGAATCATCGCGCTATAACAGCCTACTGCGGAAATGATGAATGAACTGAACTGAGGCTTTGCTCAGGAGCTTTTAAATTTGAATTCAGTAGGTAGCATTTTAGAGAAAGCAAAACTTTGAGTAAGATGGAGAACTTTGCCATTTATGGAAAGCAATGCACCCAATTCTAAGGGCACTACTGGGCTAGGAAAGCCTGTTTTGCAGGGCAAAGATATTGGAAAATAAAGGTTCCATTTCCTAGTTTGTGTACTTGCTACAAAACTGCAAAGCCAGTGTGAAAACATACGAACTTTTTCACTGCATGATTCCTACTGAAGAGTCAAACATGCAGTGTAAGGAGAGGTGACTCTGCCCATAAGGGTGTAAGAATAGCATAATACTAACCTTTAGTGTTCACTGAGGCTGTTCTACTATAGCCATCATTTTTTTGAAAGCAGCAGCTATGATGTTTCCCTGTGAGGCTTGCCTCTACTGGATCCAAATTGAAAAGTACCTGAGTAAAGCCAATTGCACTGTGATTTGGAGGTTATTGTAATAGTTTCCAGCAGCCACCAAATGCACTTGTAGCAGGCACTTTCAAAATCAAGAATGTTCAAGAGGTATGGCTAGAGGTTGGGAGCCTAGAAAGCAATAGGTTGTAATCAATCATAGAATGGAGAAGACAGGATGAATTAAGGAGGGAGAGACAATGTAATTGTACCAAGCTCAGCTTATCAGCATAATCCATCAACTACCCACGCCTCTTTACCATTGACATGCTCTTAGTCTGGCACAACACATGCAAACATGTACAGATGTACAAAATTCTCCATAAATATGTTAATTGCGAGATTGATCCTGTAAGAGAATAAATAAAGTCTGAATAGGGATGATGATATCAGAAGACAAGGAAGTCTCATAATGGACATGGGTTTGATCAACCCTCCAGTTGTTGTTGGACTCGAACTCCCACAAGCTTAGCCTATGGCCAGGCATGATGTAAATTATAGTCCCTTCATAATATTAAAAAGCCAGATTCTTAAACACAGAATCACAGCTTTTCAATAAAGCTCTTCATTTTTACCCCTTTACTAGTATCAAAACCAATACTGGAATCAAAAAGAAAAAAACAGAAAAAAAGGAAGAATGTTTTTGTTTGTTGGCTTATCACCTCACTTAATTATTCCAGAGGTAAGTAACTTTGTGCTGACTAGATGGTTTGGACTACAGCTCCCAAAATCTCATCAGCATGGCCAGCATGGTCAAAGATTGTGGAAGTTGTAGTACAAAACAGTTAGAGGGGTGGTTCTCAAACTGATCTTTAAAGTATTTTGGACTTCATCTCCCAGCAGTGCCAGAACAGAGCTTGGACAGTGGTGAAGCATTTTGGGATCAAAGACTGTAAACCACTAAGTTAGAGATCCAGATGGCCTACTTACCAGGTTACTTGGAGGATGCTTCAGGCTTTAAAAGGCTCAAAGCATTCCTGATTCTCCACTAGAATGATGTTTTTAGGAAGGTGAAATTGCATTCATGTCCTGCTTGTGTGCTTCCCATAGGCAATTGCCAAAGGCCTATCTAGCCAAGTTAACTGATCCCAGTATGCCTCTTACATCCTGGAACAGTATAGTTGCTACCCCAAAATGTGGGAGACTCAGGGGTTCACCTGTGATGCTAGTACCTCCATGTGACAAAGGGGAATTAATTAGCTCAATATTAGGAGGCCTGCGAGAGTGGGGTAAGTTTACGAGATCTTTCCACCAATGTTTAGGGGTCATGCAGGAAAGAACCAATCAGAGATTCCAAAATGTAAACCAAAAATGTGTTTTATTGAAAGATTGACGCATGCATGCAGAAGATCCAAGCACTCACACAAGAGCTAACCAAAGGACAAAGGGAGGAAAGTTGTGGATAGAAAAAAATTAGGATTTGGGTGATAATTACTGGTCCAGAGAGCAGTGAGGAAAAGCAGTGATGTGGCTGCTAAGGACAGTTTTTGTTCGGAAATCTGGTGACAGTGTAGTGTTTAGCAAGGCAAGAGACTGTACTGAATCACTCAAAACTGAGGGTTTTATACCCCAAAACTACTGGGTGAGTATGGGTGTGAATCATTCTCCCAGCCAAGTGGACAATGAGAGTTGCAACACAGACAATGAGGTCTTGAGAGTGTTGATGGTCTGAGTGTCTAGTGACAAAGGGGTAACGGTATTGTAATAGCTCTGTATTGTGGAGATGTCTGGGGGAAAATGCAGGGAGACATGGAGGTGTGAGGGAACAGGGTTGAAGCAATCACTGTTTGGTCAGAAATTCCCTTTTCTGCACATAGATGTTCCAGCTTCAGCTTAAGCCTATTATTTCCATAGTTGCTTGGTAATCTGCCTGACAATGACTTCAGCTACATCTAGAGGGAGGTATTGGTTGACCTGCCTTGCAATCACACTTTTTCAGTCAGTAATTTTCCTCTGTCCAGCTTGACCTTCCAGTCACCTCAGCTTCCATTTTATATCAATGCCAATTAATATAGTTGCCAATTAAATAATATTTGCCAATTAAACCATATCAATCTTGCGGGTTGTGCGGGGCTGTAACATAGTTTTCACTCAAAAGAAAAGGAGGCAAACTGGCAGATTGATTGCATCAACTGATTCCCAGTTTTGTTTCCAATAGGTGTCTGTAAACAACAACAAAACGTACCCTCCAAAATTTCACAGATGATAACTGGAACACACATGGCCAAGCAACATCAGAGTGCGGTCAAGATGGCAAAAGTTTATTAATCAGGAAGAACACACATGATAGCAGAGGCTACAGAAGCTTGCTTTTGCATGAGCTTACTGGGAAGGGCAACACTCCACCCTCCCCTCTCCTCTTGCTCCCCCCTGAGTTACTTGAAAGCAAACTACTTTTATGCGTCAAACTCAGTTTGCAGCAACTGAAGTAAGCTGAGGACTAAAGCGATAGTGGAAAGAGGAGAGAAAAATGAAAACATTTTAAAGGCAGTTGAAAAAGAGGGATGACAGAGGATTAATTGGGACTGTCCCTGCCAGATTGGGACACTTAGAGGGTATGGAACCACCACCACTACTAAGACCCACTATATATCTGTTGTGTTTTATTTAAATGAAGGGTAATATTATTTCTATTTTAAAATATTTTTTCCATTTTGATTTCAGTTAGCTGAAAGAGAGAGAGAGAGAGAGAGTTTCTTGACCAAAAAGAGGGGGGGAAAAAACACTTTCCCAAACTCTGGAAACTTGTCACTGCACGGCAATCATCAAACCACTAAAGTTACTGACACAGAGCGTTAAAGTCTTTGTAATTCATTAGATTCTACAGAGTCGCTGAAAGCTGGTCAGAAAGCTCTAAAGTGCTGATAGCCAAAGTTAAAGCCTTTCATAATTCATTTTATTATACAGACAGTGTGTATTAGTGAAGCCATTTTTCATTTTAAAGTCATGTAAAACCTTGAGAACTTCCCAAAACTCTAAAAAGATCTCCACAAGAGGAAGCTTATGTAGAGAGGCAGCAGGAGTGAATCTTGCAGGGGCACGCATATAGAAACATCAATCTGTGGTGACAGAAAAGACCTCTCTTTATTCTTACTCCTGCAGCACTCTGGTTGACAGTTCTGTTGGATGTCAGGCCAAGCTAGGCCCAAGTGCATAGGCGAAGGGCCAAGATGCTTCTCCCATATCCTTCTCACTTGATTGCCATAGCAGGCACATTCATAAAAACTGTCTGACTGGAGCATAGCTGGATGCCTTTCCTTGGCATGCAGAAAGAAGCCGCAGGAAGCATGTGGGCGGCACTGCCTATGGGTTTCTGGCTGTTTCCTGTCATCCATCGCGAACAAAGTTAACTTGTGGGTGAAGAGAATTATTTCAAAAGCTGCAAAGGCATTGATGAATTGAAGTCCAATGGAGTCACTACAGGCCAGAATATTGGTCAAAAGTGATAGAGTACTTGCATTGGGTAAAAAAGATTCCATGGTCACATATGATGGGAGCATGGTGTGAAAAGTGATGTGGAGGCTCTTCCCCACTGGTCTAAAGAAGGATGAATTCTAATGTTGTAGTTCCTTGGGTTGCTGGTTGTTGTCACCTCAATCTCCTTTAGTTTCATTCTTTGGGGGGATGTTTGTAGCAATTTCTTGGATCTGCACTCAGGCTCCTCTAAAGGTTTTCAGAAAAAGTATGGATGTGGTTTGAGAGCCAGCATGGTGTAGTGGTTTGAGCATTTGACTATGACCCTGGAAACCCGAGTTTGATTCTCCATCTGGCCATAGAAACCCACTGGGTAACTTTGGGTATGTCACACACTCTCAGCTCCAGAAAACCCTGTGATAGGTTTGCCTTAAAGTCACTATAAGTTGGAAATGAGTTGAAGGCACAAAACAACAACAATGGATGTGGCTTGCTAAGGTGGTCACCACCGTGGCAAATTTCCTCCACGCTGAATTTTTTATTCATAGTTATAGTGCTAAAGGACTATTTCCCTGATGTGCTATTAGCACGATAGTCCTCTATAAAAATTTAAAAGAGAAAAACAGTGAAAGGTTGCCAGCCCCCTTTGGTCTTCAAAAGAGAGAAATAGGGAAAAGAGAACATTTTTTTTGTTCTGATAGGTTTTGGAATATAAAAGAAATCCAGTCAAGGGAACAGAAATATCATGTGGATGTTTATTAAAAAAAACAAAAACAAAAAACAGAGAACTACAGCAATAGGTGCTGCAACCTTCCAACACATTTGCCTAATATGGAAGAGCCCAGAGAGAGACTGAACATTAGGAGAAACCATTTAGTAAGATCAGTTCAGCAGTGAAACCAATTGCCTAAAAGAGCACTCTTACCAGAGGCCTTCAGCAAAGGATGGACAGATATCTGTTGGAGATGCTTTACCCCTTGGATTCCCAGCCTCAAGCATTAGTTTGGACTAATTGGTCTACCCTACCTTTTCTACTTCTCTGATGTAGTGATAATGTTGATGCTATGATGAAAGGGGTTAGATGTGCATGAAAGCCAAAGAACTGTTTAGGGTTCAAGGAGCTACAAGATAACACAGCCACCACAGCATGCATATACCTGTGTGTCTATGTTTTTACCTATTATATATCAAAGGAAGGCAAAGGTGCACAGATCCTTCTCCTTACCTAGCTATGCTTTCATTCATTTCATGTCACTGCTAGCAAGCAGCTTCAGAAGCCTACTGCCTCTCTGTTAACAGTTTTAGAAAAGCTGCTTAACCATCTCAGCCCAAGTTCCTTTTCAGGAAAAACATTCCATTTCAATCCATATGGTGTGCTACCATATTTAATCAGTCACAATGATTGACAAGAACAATAGCTGGATCTCTGAGCAGTTGCTCTGACTCATTCATTCTTATCCCAGTTTCATTGCTCAATCAAATCCATATGCTCGGGTTTTTGTGTTTTGTGTGTAAGTGGGGGCTGCTGTAAGGCTTTGCCAATGTAATATAATAACACTTCAGCTGAATCACACACCATCAAATTGCAAAGGAGACGACAATGCTGGCTTTAAGGAGAGGGACAAATCATGCAAGGCATGCAGCAAATAATAAAGTTTTATGGACTATTCAAGATTGCTTCGAGTACAAAATAAGAACGTTTGTGGATTAGCACTGAAAACAGAGTAGGAGTGGTGAATCACTGAGAATAAAAAGTGACCAGTTTTGAATGCCTTGTGAAGAAGGAATTGGTTCAATGATACAATATTGTACTTTGAATAGTTGAAGTCCCATGTTCACCTCTTGTATTTGCAGGTCAAGGAGCTCCAGTATAGCCACAAAAAGTAATGCCCTGTGGGAAAGCCCACAGGCAAGATACATGAAAGCAATAGTTCTCTTGCTGATGCCCAGCAGCTGGTACTTCATGACACACTGCTTCTGAAGATGCAGGTAACATGTTGGCCACAACAGCTAGTGGCCATTGATAACCCTGTCTACTGTGAATTTTTTAAGTCATTCTCCTTTAAACCATATAGGTCAATGGTTGTCATCCACATCTTGCAGTAACAAATTTCTCTGTTATAAGGATTCCTTCCTTATCTTTGTTTTGAATCTTCTGCTGAGCAGGACCATTGGAATGAGGGCCATTTCATCACTAAAGTGTTCTAGTGCTATTATTCCACTTTCAACATCCTGTGAAATTCTAGGGTTTGTAGTTGACTGAGGCCCAAGAGCTTTCTCAATGCCCCTCCCTAAACTGCAAACCCCAGGATTCCACAGGATGTTGAAAGTGGAATGACAGCACTAGAACACTGTAGTGCCAAAATAGCCTGACTGAATTCTATCATTCTTCAAGAGGGACCAGGAAAAGTCACAAGGACAGTACCACTCCAAGTTACTCTGGTGCATGGCCGAAGTTACTGCTTGGAAGGGAACAAAATGACATCATGCCTGTGCACAGTTGTCTTTCTACTGGTTATTAGCAGTTCAGGATAAATGGCTCATATTTGATGTTAATCTCTAATTTGGTTTTTCAGGTAGTCAGGTTAATTTGGTAACACTCAGTCAGCCTTGGCAGGCTGTGCAGACATTTTGGCAAGGAATAAAATCAGCAACCACCCTCTTTAGGTCATTCCCAAATTTTGACGCTCAGGGTTTCAGGATTTGTGGACAGTATGGTGATCACCTTTGGAACTCATTCTATATACCTTCTCAGAATTTGACGCCCCAGAAGGATGAGATGAGAAAGTCAGTAAGTCTAACATTAACCACCACCTCATCATCATTCACTTTTCCTGGAGTCCTAGGAACTACAGTTCTGTAAGTCATGGATTTCTCTAAGCCTAAAAATGCCTCTGAAATCGGAAGGATTTGCTTCCCAGTAGTTAATGTATTTATTTCGTAAATGTGTGTGTGTGTGTGTGTGTGTGTGTGTAAAAGTCATCTCAGCAGATATTTTTAACATTTATCATATATCTTTATCCATCATGGAAAAGAAGAGAAAACAGTACCCTTAGAGGTTCTGAGATGGTCTCCCATCTAGGATCAGACCAAATACAAATCTACTTATCTATCTCACTATCACCTCTCATGTGTGGTCAGACCTTTCTGGAATTGTGTTGAGGATGGGTCTCTAATGCTACAATGCTCTAAGGTGAATTGAACAACTATTGGAGCTTACAGGACCACAATGGGCCCCCTTGGAAGCTGTACCCCCACTGCTAGGCCCTGCAAAAATTAAAACAATTTCACCCCCATATGCTCCCTAACACCCTGTAGGGGTGTGCAGGATTTTTTTTTCCTTTTTTGAGAGGGGGTATGTTTTTGGCCTCTCCCAGGTCTGCTTTATGCTTAGGAGGGGCTTTAAAGAAAAAAAAGAAGAAGAAGTGACTTGGCCAGAAACAACTTTTGATTTATTTCATGTTTTTAAGCTACTCCAAGGCCTAAAATAGTTCTAGAGATCCCCCAAAATGGCAAAATTGCCCTCTTATCCTACCTGAGGTTGCTTGGGAGCATTTTGTGGCACAGAAAAATAAAAACATGGATTTTTTTTTTAAAATCCTTTTACCCCTGAAGGCCACAAAAACAGCTCTAGGACCATATTCAGCCCATGGCTGGCATTTTACCCTCCCCATCCTAAGGTTAAGGTTGTAGGTAACTTTGCAAAAAGCTTCAACTGAACTCATGGACTTCTATAAGCATGTGTTTGGCCAGTATTGGAACAGACTAGCAGACCAGAAAGCCTTGGGTCTGATCCAGAAGGACTCTTCTTATGTTCTTATGGGCTTAACATCATCATCATCATTTATTTATAATGCCCTTTACACCAAAGGGCGGAACAATGACATATACAATCAGGGACGAGGACATTAAAATAAAAAAGCACAACAATACGTGGCATGGAATCCCCAACACCCCACCAGTCGCTACCCATCTCAGCACCTTAACCACATCTCAATGACTTAAGAGGGAGAGTCAAAGAGGGAGGTCTTCAACCATTTATGAAAAAAGGTGAGATCCTCCTCCAGCCAGAGGTCCAAAGGAAAACTGTTCCACAAATGTGGAGCCAGATCTTGAATGGCTTGCAGCCTTGACAGAGCTTTACACTTTGGTGGGAAAAGGATTTGCACTACGTCTTTGTAAACATGTTAAGGATTGCACCATCAAGGCGCTGGAAGGATCCTCATGTTGACCCATCAAATGTTAAAAATATCTGCTGAGATGAGGTGCATTTCAGACACGGCAACAATGCTTACAATTGGAATGGGACAGAGACCTGTGGCTATATTTAGCAGAAAATTCACCATGTGAAGTACCTCATTAATTGCAGAGGTTGCCTGCAATGCAGATAGAATACGATACCTATGGAACCCTGAAAGCAGAACCCCATCTGATATCCTCCAAGTTGCTGCCCTCTAGATGGATCACAGTCTCCACCATCTCTAACTAGCAGCGGAGACATTAGCTGTGCTGGCTGGATATGCATATGGAAAAGGATGGATATGATGGGATCTGTAGTTGAAAAAATCTGGAAGGCTCTTGATTAGGAAAAGGTGAGATACAGTTCAAGAAGAAGGAAATCTGTACACACAGTGATGTCCAATAGTTTTATTTTAAAATCTAACAAGTCTCCTCAGCAATACCATTGCCTTGGCACCAAAGCTTTTTTTTCCTCTCTTTTTTTTTCTTCCTTTGGTGCCCAGGGCAGTTCTGAGGATTTTGGCTACTATCATTATATGAGACTTTAATAAGACAGTTTTTCTCCTGCGACTTGAGCTGATCTTTGTTCCCACAACCTCCTGGCGATTTTCACAGATGATAGATGATGCTGTAAACGAAGTGTGCAGAAAAGAGCAACCTTCCTGTTGCAGACAAATTACTTTCTCGCTTCCATAGGGTGCATGCTGGTTATTCCTCCCCACCCTCCCCCACCACCGCTTCCAACCTCCCTTTGCAATCTGTATTGGGGCGAAACGTTACATAATAAGTGATTAAAGATCAATGATGACTAAGAAGGTAAGTGATCAAATATTTCACCGGATAGACATGTCCACATCATTTATCTTGCTTTTCTCAGGGAAGAATTTATTCCAAATTTCTCAGCTATTAGTCTAAAGCAAATACAGTTTCAGATTCAATTACTGATTTCCCCTTTTTAAGGGACTTATCTGGGTTCAGATGAAGCTGAGATTTACAAAGTCCCAAAGCATATGTGCAATGCTGAGGTTGTTTCAACAGTCTATAAGAGACTACCGTCACACATGTGCAGAGTGCCCTTTCTTCTTCATTTAATATCCACTGTTTGCAGCAAGACATCTGCCATGCTTCTGCTATCTAAATGACATATTATCTCTTATTTGAAGAAGCAGTTGGAATCCATCAAAGCATAAATACACTAGAAATCCCAGCACCCCTGCCTCTACTAGTAGATTTTTAAGGAGATCCTATATATTTTTGTTATTGTTGTGTGTCTTCAAGTCATCTCCAAGAGCCAGCATTTGACTGTGATCCTGGAGACGAGGGTTCGATTCCCCGCTCAGCCACAGAAATCCACTGGATGACCTGGGGTGCATCACACACTCTCAACTCCAGGAAACCCCATTATAAGTTCGCCATAAGTCAGAAATGAGTTGAAGATACAACAACAATGGTGAATTTATCACAGTGTTTTCTTGGCAAGATTTGTTCAGAGGGGGGTTGCCTTTGCCCTTGTGAGGCTGAGAGTGTGTGACTTGCCCAAGGTCACCCAGTGGGTTTGCATGGTTGAATCAGGATTTGAACGCTGGTCTGCAGTCCTGTAGTCCAGTGCTCAAACCACTATACCACACTGGCTCTCATATTTCATTTTTTAGTGTAGCTTAAATATATGCCAATATCATTATGCTGGATCTCACAGGTTTACAAGTGACTGGGCCACAGGTACCAAAGCCATGAGCTTATCCATTGTGAAATAGTTGATCAGCTGCTCACTGAACAATAGTGTGTGAGAGAGGGCTACTGGAATGATTGGCTGCAGCCTCTAAGAAAGCAACCCCACTTGTGCAATTCTTTCTACATTAGGGTTGTGCTCCCCCCTTCTGCCAGCTGGTTTTTGGCCCAAATGATATACATGACTTACTGCAATTGTTTATCAAGCAGCCACAGCAGCCACAACAAAAGAAAGAAAGATTCTTCCCACCACACTAGATTATAGTGGTAAAAAAAAAGAAGAAAGTTTAGAATAATCAGGAGCAATCATGGATGAATTGTTCACTCCTGCTACTTAGAATACTTTAATTCTATGGCCCTTTTCGCACGGCAGTCGCCATGCGAAAGGGCCTCTGGAGTGTTGCGCAATTGCAAGGAGCAGTCCACATGATGTCCTCACAATTGCACGATGCTGCTGGGGCCAGCAGGCGCCGATCGCACACTATTTCATTTTTGGCTTTGGGCTGAAAATGGTTCACGATCGCACATTGCTCTGGGGCCCCGCATGCACTTACCATGCTTGCGGAGCTCCGGAGCCGCAGTGCTCGCGCTTCCTGCCCCAGGGCAGCCTGGGAAAATCCTAGGCTGCGCTGCGGAAGGAAGAGGAGAGGCTCTCACACTCCCTGCTCATGAGCAGGCAGCAGCTGTGGAGCTGAAGCAACGGGGACGTGAGAGCTTCTCGCAAAAGGCTGCTTGCTCGATCCCCACACCCCAGCGCTGAGAACAGGAGAGCTGCAGAAAGGGCCTATGTCTATGGCTCTTTCCGCATGAGGCGAGGGAATCGCTTCGTGCCGTTACCTACCGCTTCTTCTGGGGACCGAAGCAACGCGGACTGTCCTGAAGCCCTTCCGCAGGGCTCCTCCTTGGTCCAGGGCGAATCAGAGCAGTGCGAGGTCTGTAGATCCGCACTGCTCCGGCTTCCAAAATGGCGGCGTCCAGCTTCCAAAATGGCGGCTTCCAGCTTCCAAAATGGCGGCTTCCGGTTGGTCGTGGGTCCCGACCAACCACTGAAGCTCGCCACGCCTAAAGCCCGCCCTCCGCAGAATGCAGGCTTGCATTGGTGAGAGCCTGCGAATCTGCACAAGGGAGCAGGAACGCAATGGCGCGTTCCAGGAAAATAAAGACCTGTCTTTTGCAGTCTTTAGAAAACACGCTGGAAGACCACTTGGAGTTGTTTTGGAGCAGACTGAGGTGCGGATCTCCAGTAAGTAGTCTGCTCCTAGTCCGCTCCAAGGTGCAGACGACCTCTGTGAGAGGACGCACTGCCCCGTTCTAATTGCCTGGTGCGGAAAGGGCCTATGTCTCTTACGTGCAGCTCCAGCTGGTAGATCCTGAAGCTATAACAATTTTTGAAAAATCAAACAACAATCACAAAATAAATGGATGCTGTAATCTTAAAACCTTTTCACCCTTGAAATGTTAAGGTACCTCACAGCAAAGTCAAACCTGAAATGTACTGTGTGCTAATTCAAGACACCTTAAAAACTCTGAGAATTTGGGACAAGAAAAATCTCTTGTTAGAGCAACTAGCATGCTTAACACAGAAGAAATCAAAGTCCGGTGGAACATAATAGTAACGCATGGCAACTTTGCATACTTTAACAGGCCTTAGCTGGATGGAAAGTCAGTGGCAGTAGAGAGCATACATAGCACAGGACTTTCAGGAGCTGGAACTAATGAATATAGTAGTTCTGGATGTAGAATGGGTGTAGAGACCAGTGTAATGCACTGGCTTGAGTTTTAGACTAAAACTTCAGGAGATCTGAGCAGGGTTCAAGTAGCTGCTCAGCCACTGAAACCTACTCTGTACCCTTAGGCAAGTCACACTGTCTCAGCCTAAGAGGATGGCAATGTCAAATGTCCTCTGAATAAATCTTGCAAGTAATTTACAAACAAAAACTTAGGACAGGGTTGCGATACGTCAAAGTCAACTTAAAGGCACATCACAAAAAGTTACTACTTTTAATTATTGTCAGATTGGAGGAAGAGGCATTCACAGAAGTGTCAGCCAGGAATATATATATCTATGCTTCTGGAATGAAAGGTCTATTTACTTGTACAGGGTATATGTTTCACTACATTTGGATTTGATTGAGGAAAAAAAGACAGAGAGACTGCTGAGACTCAGCCCTTCTGGAAATCTTGCCTTCAGACTGGGAAAATGTCTTCCTAAATTTAGATGCATCCTTGGGCCTGGTGAGTGTTGAAGGAACGTAATCTACTTAAACTCTGACGTTATATAATCACTTCATTTCACGTGCTTTGGAAAGTTAACAGGGTTGGCCACTTCCAAAGACTAGGCAATTGAATTTCTCTTCAAAGAATGGTGATGGGACAATGTCTTTCAACACACCTGAGAGCAACAATAGTCTAAAATGGTGTGGGATTGGCCAAAGGAGGGGAATCACTTGATCTCTCAAGAGGAATAATCCTGGTGCTGCCAGTTTTATGCCTCAGAATCTGCTGCCTGAGGCAGTTGCCTCACTCTGCCTGATGGCAAGACCGGCCCTCAAGACAAGCTCCCAGGATAAGCTCTGATTATTTAAATTAAATGCTACTCATGGATCAAAACAGAAAAATAATATGATATTCTTGCAAGGCCAATTACTAACTATTTGTAGCAAGCACTACAAAGTCACACCTTCCCTTGTACTCAGATTCTACTTCCTAATCACTTTTTGTGGTTTTATTCTGCTACAACGTTCCTCTTCACAAGTAACTTGTACAAAATAAAATGACACAACTAGCAAAACCATCCTCAAAGACAGTTATTCAGTCTTCCTCCAAAATGACTCTGTCTCTCTTGCTGAGAAGCACACTCCTTCTCTGTCCTGGTTTTGAAATATAATAGTTAATAAAAGGCTCCCTTAGGCAAGCAAAGCCAAGGAAGATTTCACAGCCTATTTCTCAGCATGAGGAGGCATTTCACAATACAGTTCAAAATGCCAGACTGTGAAAGGATTGTGCTTTCCCTCTAGGTCTGAGGATATTACAACACCTACCAGACCAACAGACTCCTGCCTATCGCAAGTCCCCCCTCCCTTTGCCTCTGTACAATGTCCATGCGTGGTTGAAGTGAAAGGACTATTCTCTTCTCCTGAAACAGCCATATTTAAGTTCTAATACAACGTCCCATGTTATAGTCTTAAGTCCAGTGGCATATTGTGATATGCAGTCCATGCTATTTTTGCACTTCCTTTCTTTTTGAGGCTCACAACCCACTGGCAGCCTTTTCTATGACAGGTAGATACAGAAGCCAAACACTTAGATCAACATGTGTCATCACACTTGGTACGTCATGCATAGGGAACTATGGACTGATGCACTGAATCCAGTGTCAGTGTTAAGAGAGGACTAAAATAAGGCATCTCAGACCCTCTCCTAGAACTAGATGGTCTGGGGAAGGCAACATGAGGAAGGACTGCCATCGTAAGGTGCTTCTGTACATTCACTGTCTCTACAATTTTCATAGTTGGTACAGCTGTTTTGATGGTTATAAAGCAAAAGCTAGGCATCAGGGAGAAAATAATTTTTTACTCCACCCTTTGTACCTCTTGTCCCCCACCCACCCAGAGATTCATGACCCATTCCTGTTCTCCCACATGGTTTGAGAGCTCACATAGACTACTGAGCTGAGCTTTGTTTAACAAAGAGAATATGCTTAACATAGAGACTTTAGCTCCACAGCAGAGCACTCTAGTCTTAGGTCATTTCCACACTACATTATTATAGTGATATTATTCCACTTTCAACATTCTATGGAATCTGAGGGTTTGCGATTTAGGGAGGGGCCTTTAGAAGTCTCAGCCAGAGAGCTTTTTGGCCTCAGTAAACTACCAACCCCAGAATTCCACAGGATGTTGAAAGTGGAATAATAGCACTGTAACAGTGTAGTGAGGAAATGGCCTTAACCCCTGACATTTCTTGTTAAAAATCAAGCAGCAGCTAATGGAAAGCCATCTATCTAAGGTCTTGGAGAACTGATCCCAGTTGTAATAGACAATACCAGGGTAGACAGACCAGTAGTTTTACTTGCTATAGGGCAGTTAGCTATGTTCAGCCATAGAGAACTTTATGGTCACTTAGAAGGTGTTGGCTAGTAAGCAAGTTATAAATTCTACCGTAAATAGAATAATCACAGGAGCTTTAGGTTGCTGTTGTCTCAACCTGACAGTGGCTCTGTGGCTTCAAAGACTGCTTGATTATCTGTAATTCAGTAAGTGTTGTTTTTTATTTGCTGTCACAGTGTCCTGAGCTCAGACTGAACCCTTTAGCTTTCTCCCCATCAAGAAGCTATTATCAGCAGAGGACCTCTACTTGGGGAAAAAAGAGTTGGGGATCCTAGTAGCCACAGGCTGTAAATTCTGTAATCTTTACAAAAATTCAGATGTCTAAATAACCACTCCTTTGTGAAGTGATAGTCTTATCACAGGTAGCCTGTAGCTAAATGAACTCTTCAGGCAACTGAACCATCAGAGTATGACATGGCTGTCATACAGCCAAATCAACAGAGAAAATTCTGACTGAAAATAACTTGAGGCACCTATCCTTTGTTGCATTCTTCCTTCTTTCTGCATACTTAGCATGTCATTCCAACTAGCTCTGAATGATTTTGAAAAAGGGGGAAATGGTTAGCATGATGATGGTATGCCATGGTATGCCTAACATCACAAGAAAAAAAAAGATTATTAAATATTATTTAATATTGTTATTTGTTCAATGTTATTAACACTCAAAATAAGAGTTTTAGCAAATCATCTTCTTCATCATCATCACACCTGAAGAGAGCTAAAACCAAATACTTCAGTGTTCTGCTGCTGTCATGCCCACACATGCCAGGCTACCCTCACTAGTGTAAAGGAGATATGAGCACTCTCACACACACAGTGCTGCATCTAGTGAAGTGTGGAAATCCAGTGTCAATTCCTCATGTTGTTTAGAGCAAAAAGCAATGAATGGATCAGGCTAAAATACATTAAGCTACAGTAGCATTATTAAAAAGTCATCTTCCTCATCTTAGCATTTCTGATCTGGACTCAGTTTCTCATCATAAACACAATCATTGAATCATAGAGTTAGAAGAACCCACAAGGGCCATCAATCAAACCCCTGCCATGCAGGAATACACCATCAAAGCATTCCCGACAGATGGCCATCCAACCTTTGTTTAAAAACCTCCAAAGAAGAAGACTCCATTACACTCAGAGGCAGTGTATTCCACTGTCAAACTGCTCTTACCATCAGGAAGTTCTTCCCGATGTTTAGATGGAATCTCTTTTCCTGACGTTTAAAGCCATTGCTTCAATGTGTCCTAGTTTCTAAAGCAGCAGAAAACAGGCTTGCTCCATCTTCCATATGGCATTCCTTCAAAAATTTAAACATAGCTATCATGTTGCCTCTTAACCTTCTCCTCTCCAGGCTGAACATACACAGCTCCCTAAGCCAGCCCTCATACAGCATGGTTTCCAGGCCTTCTACCATTTTGGTCACCCTTCTCTGGACATGTTCCAGCTTGTCAATATCCTTCCTGAACTGTGGTGCCCAGAACTGGGCACAGTATTCTGACCAAAGCAGAGTAGAGTGGTACTATCACTTCCTTTGACCTAGATGCTGTACTTCTGTTGATGCAGCCCAGAAACACATTGGCTTTTTTAACTGCCACATCACACTGCTGACTCATGTTCAGCTTGTGGTCTACTAAGACTCCTAGCTCCTTTTCACAAGCACTGTGGTAAAGTCAGGTGTCATCCATCTTATATCTGCAGATTTCATTTTTTTATGGTCAAGTGTAGTACCTTACACTTCTCCCTGTTGAAATTCATTTTGTTAGTTTTGGCCCAGTTCTCTAACCTGTTAAGATCATTTTGAATTCTGTTCCTTTTCACTGAGGTGTTAGCTACTTCTTCTAATTAGGTTTCATCTGAAAATTTTACAAGAATGCCCTCTATTCTCACATCCAAACCATTGATAAAGATATTGAATAGCACTGGGCCCAGAACCTGTGGGACCCCACTAGTCACTTCTGTCCAGGAAGAAGAGAAGCACCCTTTGAATCTGGTTGGTCAACCAGTTACAAATCCACCTAACAGGAGCATTGTCTAGCCCACACTTTACTAGCTTGTTTGCAAGAATATCATGGGGGACCTTGTCAAAGGCCTTACTGAAGTCAAGATGTGCATGTCCACAGCATTCTCTTCATCCACCAAGTTAGTAAATCGAGAGAGAGAGAGAGAGAGAGAGAGAGAGAGAGAGAGATTAGTTTGGCATGACTTGTTTTTGAGAAAGCCATGTTGACTTTCAGTGACCACAGCATCCCTTTGTAGGTGCTTACAGACTGTCTGTTTAATGATCTGCTCTAGAATCTTTCCCAGTATTGATGTCAGGCTGACTGGGTGGCAATTGTTTGGGTTCTCTCTTTTTTCCCGTTTTTGAAGATGGGGACAATATTTGCCCTCCTCTGGTCTACTGGGACTTCTCCCTTTTTACGAGAATTCTCAAAGATTATTGCCAGTGGTTTCGAAATTACTTCTGTCAGTTTTTTCAATACCCTTGGATGTAGTTCACCTGGTCCTGGAGACTTGTATTCATTTAGTGTATCCAGATATTCTTGTACTACCTCTTTACCTATTTTGTGCTGCATTTCCCCTACTGCATCATCTGCTCCATTTTCCCCAGGCAGAGCGTTGTTTTCCTTTTGGGAGAAGACTGAGGCAAAGAAGGTGTTGAGTAGTTCTGCCCTTTCTGTGTCGCCAGTTAGGATTTTACCATCCTCTCCACACAGAGACCCTACCATTTCCTTGTTTTTCCTTTTGCTATGGACATAACTTTCTTATCGTTTTTAACCTCTCTAACAAGCCTGAGCTCTTTCTGGTTCTTTATATTCTAGCCAAAGGTACATTACATGTTTGCATCATAGACAAAGTTCAATTCAGATCAATTAAACAGTATATCTGAAACTGCCTAAAGAATGGGCTCAGCAGTGGTTTTTAATCTGCTTTTTCTCTGAGGGTATTAGTTATACCTAATGCCCAAATATGTATAGTCATTCATTTGACTTCTGATTCACGTTTCTTACTAGAAAAGCACTTGATGTTACTTTGTTGAAGAGGGGCCATTTGAAAGTAGAAAAAAGGGGTGGGTGGGGAGTTACTTTTCCCCCCCTTTCTTGTCATTTCCTGCCTCCGGTCATCCCTAAGCAGCCCTCTCTTCATCTGCATGAAATTTGAAAGAAAAAAAACCCTCTTTAAACATTTTTGCATTAAATTCCACAATCCAGAAATACAAGCACAATGTTACTCACTATTATCTGGTAACTTGTCTTTAGCCTTTAAGACACCTAAGACTAAGACCATTTCCGCACTAGACTGTTATAGTGCTATTATTCCACTTTCAAGATCCTATGGAATCCTGGGGTTTGCAGTTTAGGGAGGTACCTCAAAGTGCTCTCCCTAAACTGCAAACCCCAGGATTCCATAGGATGTTGAAAGTGGAATAATAGCACTATAACAGTCTAACACAGAAATGGCCTAAGTAGGAATGGGATATCTCCCCATGTAGAGTTCTGCCTCCTAAACAATTGTTCCTAATCAATACATCTAGAATTCTACTTGCTGATCAATCCTCCTAGAATACTATCTCCTTATCAGTCCCTTCTCAACAAGCTAGAACTTTATCTCATAATTGTTACATTTAGAGTTCTACCTCCTTATTAATCCATCTAAAATAGGGGCAGCCACAAATTGGCCTAATTTTTGTTTGCACTGTGGGAGCAGAAAGAAGGAGACAAATGGTTCAGACTTCAATCAAGGGTAATCTGTCTGTTTGCTGACTTGTGAGGTGTGTAAGATGAGGGGGAGCAAAGAACAGGTGGTCCTACCCACTGCTGTAATGCAGACCACAACAGACTACTCTCTGAGGGAATGTGGCCCTAGATATGGGGGGCGGGGGGGGGATTCACCACTCCTAAGCCAGAAGCAGATTCAAGCCTTCCCATCCACCCAGTACCCTGACTGGAAGGACTGTACTTTCTGCCTGAAGGCAGCAGAAGTAGCCATGCTATGAATATTTAGTGAAAGATTCTTTTGCAGCAAAGGCAGTGCCTGAAAGCAGTCTAAGGACCACTGCTAGCTTGTTGGCCAATGCATGTAAAGTATCCACAAACATTTGTCTATATTGTTCCTTATTTTGCAAGGATGGCAGGAAAACGGCACTTGCTTCCTACTTTTGCAGGACTAATCATGATTTCTCTCTTTCACACATGCATGCAACCTCTAGTTGCTTCCAAAAAACTGGAACAGATTTAACCCACAAATCTCAGTTTGATGTAATTGCTTTAAAAAGCTATCAATGTACCACCTATGCTGCTGTTGTGAATGTGTGGATATCTTGCCAGAATAATGCAATGATACCAGCACAACTTTTCAATCCCTTCTGGGTATATGGCAGCAATAACATTGAAAGCTGCACAAACAAGCAGTAGCAGGCCATTTTCCAGATGCTTCACATACTTGACTATTGCCTAGAATGATTGCAACAGTTCAAATAATCTCTAAAATTTGGTCTGGAGGATTTGGTAGCAGAGGCTCAGGGGAAAAGAAAGGAAGAGACGCACAAGTTGTTCTAAAACATTGCAGATAAACATTCTGATAAAGCCTTGCTTATAAACGTTTCTCCAAAATATTTTCCCCAGAGGCCTTTACATATGAAAAATTAATAACACTTTCATGTTATTATATAGCACCTGAAATTTCATTATCATATCTGACAAAATGGCAGGTGTTAACAGCTGGAAAGAACAAGAGCATGGGGGTCTGAAAGGAACCAGATGTGGCACTCATTGGGGTTTTGATATTTATTTGAATAGGCCTTCAATGCATGTATTCAATATTAATGGATCTCATATCAACTTTTGTTGACTCCCTAATGCAGGGCATCAAATTATATCCTCCCCAGCTAACTCTTTTTTATTGGATTTCCTCTCATAAAAAAGCACACTTGTTAACTTCTTGGGAAAACAGCATATCTTAGATAGCTAAGGCATGGTGTCTTTGGAAACCAGTTCTAGCTTTCGGCTTAATCGAGAAATGCTACATGAACTTGTACCAAAGACATGAGAAACTGTGAATCATAGTCACATTTTCCCTTACATTAAAATGTGGCTAACCCATTTGGGAAAACAGAAAGTATGATGTCTTACCAAAACTATAAAAACCCAAATAAATTTATATATAGAGAAGAAGCTGTTGCTGCACGTGAAACATCCTACTGCACTTAGGAAATTAACAGGAATACCAACTGACATAGTAGCTTGGTACAGGCATACAGTATTTGAAGTGGTTCAGCCACACCAGCATATTTTCATGCTTCATATGTTTCGTGGCACCTGGTAGCATCTGTGGTCACTAACATGAAGGATATACTAAATACCTTGTAACTTCTTCAAGCCTCTGTGGGCAAAGCATATGCCTTCCATGCATGAATCACGTGCTGTATCCATACCCTGGCACTTCCAGTTTATGAGTCTCAGCAAGCCTGGAAATACCATGGAGAGCCACTGCTAGTTAGAATATCTGATACTGGGTTAGATATATCCAACCACTTTGCTGCAATATAAGCCAGAATCCTATGTTCCTCTTTTGCTTCTTTCTGTATCATAGCAGGAGGAAATGACACAATCTCTTTGGTAGGGCTACCCACACATTATTATTAAAGTCACCAAAGTGAGACTTAAAGTACCCAAGAGAGACTTGGTGGCATAGACTTAGGCAACACTACACAGACATGATCACAGTAGGGTGGAAGCCTGATCAGCATATAATGGTGTTAGTCATGGTTTTCAGTGGCTTGCTTTCTTAAATGTTGCATTTAGGATGACATCCAAGAGGGAAATTCTTCACCTGCTTCTTTATTATTATTCTTTTCCCATGTCCACAAATAATTTTGTAGGCATCTTAAGTGCATAATTCCAGAGTTTGGCAGTTACAAATAATAAACTCCATGTTTTTCCCATTAGCGAAAGTATACTTTCAGGGCTAAATACCCTAAAGGCACCAGATCCTGTGTGATCTTGGAAGCTAAGGAGGGACAGTCTTGGTTAGCACTTGGATGGGAAACTGCCAATGAATATCAGGTGCTATAGGCTATATTTCAGAGGAAAGAACTGATAAAACCACCTTTGAGTTCTCCCTGCCTAAGAAAACCCTATAAAATTCATAGAGTTGCTATAGGTCAACAGGCAACTTGAAGGCACATACATACAACTATATTCAGTTATTACAAGGAAAAACTGGAGGGACCTCAGCATGGAGATCCTTGAGCTGGGTACTAACTATGAGCCTGTGAGCTGCTTTGAAGCCACACAACACCTGTGCATCCCTACCTAAAAGATGGAGGCTATCATGTTGGCTGTATGTGTGTTAGGAAATGTTCCTTTCAGCCTCAGCCTGCATGTATGAGATTACTCATAGGAAGAAGTGACTTGCATGCGAGTTAGCAACTTATTCTCAGAGCACTTTGGTCGTGCAACTGACCAGGGCTAGCCCAAGACATTTTCCTGCCTAAAGCAAATGACAAAATGGTACACGCACGCACGCACGCACGCAGACACATACACACACACACACACACCATTTCACACATAGAAGCCAGCAGAACTGGCAGTTGAATCTTATTTCAGTATTGGCTGTACAATAGCAGGCATTCTCCACCAGATACTTAGGAGCAGCTAATCAATTTTGGAGAACAGGGTAGGTTGTATGATGCACCAAGATGTGTCTTTCAATACAGGGGAATCGCCTAGAAGATAAAGAAGAACAGACAATTATTGTTCACCAGGTTCTGCTGCATGAGATAGTTGCCTCATTCTGTCCAATGCTACAGCCAGCTCTGGATATTATGGTCCTTTAAACTTTTACCTTTTAGTTTCGCTATTTTCTTTGCCTTCTGCTTCATAAGCAGTCTGCCTACCATGAGTCATTCCTGGTCATTCTCTGGTGATTGAAATTAAGCTTACTTTTTGAACTGTTACCATGGAACCCTGATCCAGGGTAACTGGATCCTTCTTCTTGATATGCCCACAACTCCAGGAGCCCATAAAGAAGAAGGCATAATTCAGAGCTGTTTTGTGCATCCTTTCAGCAGGCATTGTGCATTGACTCATTGGAAGTTCCTTTGTGGTCATGTATAGACTGAGAGACAAAGACTCACTCCCATGCTCCTTTTTTCCACAGCATTGAATGGGGACAGGTAAATTTGCTCACTCACTTTCCTTCCTCTCAAAAGCAAGCCAAGCCAGCAGATGGTTTGCAGTAACTCCACATGTGGCTAAAGTCTGTTGTTTGGCTTTTCAAGTTTATCAATCTGTGCAAAATTCACAGAAGGTCTCAAAACTTTGTGTGTGTGTATGTGACCCTAAACCTAAATTTACGATGAGTAAATTTGGGCATGATACTGAGACTACAGATCCTTTAACAAAAGAAAGCGGTGAGGCACAATATGTAGGGTTTCTGCTGTTCAGTTAATTTCCATGAGAAAGTCTTGCTCATAAAGGGAAGACTTTCTCCAGGACAGATGGTGCTTGGTTCTCAATATTACTGCTCAAGAGTGCAATTATCTTTGGCAGTGCCGCAATAAAAATGGCTTCTTTATTGTAAACAGAGTAACTAAGATCCTTATTTACAAAATCAATCAAGGCTTATTAAGGTTAAAAACAGCCCCTGAACCTTGGTGTCTTCAACATGGCAGCTATTTCACTGATGATTCATATGCCAATTATCAGTTGCAGCTTGAGCAGGTTCCACTCTAACTACGTTCAGCCTCCACCAAATGTGGCTGAAGTGACTCTTCCTAAGTTCAGAAAGATGCAATAGAAGGTTGGGGATCCTGTGTCATCTTTAATGTTTTCACATTTATTTGCTTAAATGATAGATTCACCAACTTCTTTACAAGATTCTGCTTCCATATATTGAGTAGTAGCAGCACGTGTTAAAATCAGGACACTGACACATTTCCAAGGGCAGATTTCTTAGTATCAAGGATTGCACCTTTTCAACCATCTGATAGCACTTTCTGTCCATATCAGAGAACATATGCTATATTGGAGTGGAGGGTGTATTTTAAAATATTAGAATCATCTATAACATCTATCCATTGAGTTGTTGATGGTCAGGATGAATATAATAATTATAATGTAATACCACTGAAATACAGCTGTGTTCAAATTGTATACAATTCAATTTATTGGAAATAAACAAAGTTTGGGAACAAAGGCTTAACTTAGTGGTTCTTAATTTTTTCTTTATTGGGGACCCCCTACAAACATGATTTTTTGCTGTGGACACCCTTGGATTTAAATTTAGATTTAAAGATACAAATATTTATTTAAATTTTCAATGATTTATTTATTTATTAAAGGCTTCTGGAGACTAGGATTCAAATCCCCACACAGACACCAGGTGACTTTGGGCAAGTCACATTCTCTTGGACTCAGAGGAAGACAAAGGCAACCCCGTGCTGAACAAATCTTGTCAACCCCCACCCCCTGTGATACGTTTATTTTAGAGCTGCCATAACTCAGAAGTGACTTGAAAGCACACAACAACAAAGTGCTGCTGACATGGGGAAATTCTTTCTAGCCATCATGTCTCTCCCCTTTGAAAACTGACTTACGGCAACCCTAAGGCAAACTTATCATGAAGGTTTTCTTGGCAAGATTTGTAGCCCTTGCCTTTCTCTGAGTCTGAGAGAATGTGACAGAGGTGATCCAGTGGGTTTCTGTGGCTGAGTGAGAATTCAAACCCTGGACTCTATAGAGTCATAATTTGGGGGCACGCAGACGCCTGCCACCGTGTCCATTTTGTCAGGGACGTGGCAGTGGGGGTATGTGTGTGCATGCCTAAACTGCTCCCTCATTTGCAAATGAAGGATCAGTTTCTGCACCCACAACCCTCCTCCCTTCTGCCATGTCTCTGTGGCTGTTGCTGGTGGTGGTATCCAGCAGCACTGCTTTGTGGACCCCCAGGTTAAAAACCACTTAACTGATTCTTCTTGTACACAATGGTCCCAGTTCTGACTGGTGGCTCCTCACCACTCTCTACGTGAGCCCTTGAATATGGTAAATAGCAAAGTCAGGAAAAGAAATTAATCTCTCTTCTCTTTTTGTTTTGTGTAGTATAGGCTTTCCCCCCGGCTATTGCTTAAATTAAAAACATGTAGCACTGCCATACTACATGTTTAAAGTGTCATGTTTCCTCAACTGTCTGTTTAACCAAAGAGTTTAGAAATACAACAATAAAGATTTCTTAAAAAAAAAAATGGGCAAACAAAATGAAAGTCCTTTGTCAAGCCTGGAATTTTCCTTCTCTGCTTTTTGAGTTGAGATGATACAAACAAATTTGTTTTCAAGTAAATATTGGCTGTAACAGGGGCAAGACTATTCTTTAATAGGCGCCAAAATGTCAAACACTAAGTGGGTTTGGCAATGACAAGAAGCTTCTTCTTTAGGGTTAAAGTGAAGAAAATTGCATGCTTTTCTCTCAGATATCATGTGGGACCTTTAGAAACCTGAGGAAGAAGTGGGCCTTCAGATGTTGCCAGACTGAAATCCCATCATCTCTCACCTTTGGCTATGCTGGGAAGGGCCAGTTTGACAACATCCAGAGAACAACACACACCCCAGGCCTGGTTTCTAACATTTACAACTCAGAGCACAGCCTTGTCAAATTGTGGTATTTTTATTAAGCCATTATGAATCCCAGTTCCATGTAGCCTTACTTGGAGATCAAGTAAACCCCATTTAGTTCAGTGAGAATTACTTCAGAGAATGTGCATACTGGATTGCAGCCATCAACCTTTTAGATCAGGGCAGAATTTAGAAGTAAATTGGTGAAAGAAAGAAAGGAAGATTTTTTTTTTTTACAGTAAAGAAGAATCATGCAAAAATTGCTTTTTAATCCTTTTAACATCAGTAATGTTAAGGTTAGGATTTCTATAATGAGTAACGTTTACTCATTATTTCAGAAACTTTATTTAGGGGGAATTTTGTGGGTTGTGGCAACATTGGTGGCCGGTTTGGAAATTTCAGAGAAATAATGTTAATAGTGGGGGTATGCATGCTGCATAGTTATAGCAATTTGATCACACTTTAACTGCCATGGTTCTATCCTGTCTTATCCTATCCTATCCTGGGGTTGCTAGTGTGGGGAAGTACATAGACCTCTCTTGTGCACTTCTATGAACTCTCTGGCAGAGTGTTCTGACAAAGAATTCTATCTATCTATCTATCTATCTATCTATCTATCTATCTATCTATCACCTCTTGACCCACCGAAGTCCCTGAGGTGATGTACAATAGGTAAAAACAATTTTAAAATATTAAATAAATAACTAAAAAACAACTGAAATACTTTAAGGTTCTCTTTAAAAATAACTCTCAAAGCAGCTTTTTAAAAAGCCTTTTCAGCAAACTAAAAATCCCACGATTCCATAGGATGGAGCCATGGCAGTGGAACTGGAATCAAAGTGCTATAACTGTGTAGTTTGGATATATCCAGTACTGTGGAGAGCTGTTCTGTTACTCATTATCTGCAACTCATAAGTAACACAGAATTAACAGTTGAGAATAATTGTTTTCAAAGTAATGTTTCTAAGCTTGGGGTCCGGCATAGGAGAACTCATAGCACTTCAGAAGTTGCCAACTACAGTTCCCATCATACTATAGACCATGCTGACTAGGGTTGATGTGAGTTTGAGCCACAGTTATCTCACTATAGCTGATCATTATCTTAAAAATAACTTGAAGAAATGTTTTTGTGAGTTATTTGACAGTTCAAGCTTGAAAATGGGCTGCACTGCTACACTGCTACATTCCAGTATCTTAAGAGCAGGCTAATATTTGTACAATGGAATGTCTCCTTGCTTTCCCTCTCCCACACATAACCCCAAATTACAGGGATGCTGTATATGAAATGCAACTGATAAAAACATATAACCCAAACATAAGCTTGCAATAAGACCTATACCACACAAACGAAAACCAATTCCACATGGATTGTATGCAATATATAATGTGAAATACAGGCAAAAAAGAGAATTTTTATAAGAACACAGACATACTAAGAACAACACACTTCTTCAGATTCCACTGTAGTTTATTTTTTCTTTAACATTAACAAAGCATACTGAACTACAAGAACATCGAGATGCACAGAAGGCAGTTGGATATATAAAACATTAAAATATTTGATAAATCCTGTTATTGATGCTTTTCTATCATTTGCACACTCAGTCCTCCCCAACTGCTTCTGCTCTCCTCTTACAGGAAAAATATCTTTTTCCCCCTTGTTTCTTCTCATGTGGAAAAAAGGAGTCAAAGAGTTGCAATTCTGAGCCATTAAAATGGAGGAAGGAAGAAGTTAAGAGTCCCTTTGCCTCCAACTTCATTATGTGGCAAATACATTTAATTATAATTACTTTTTAGTTGGGAAAAATAATTATAAGACTGAGACATGAAATTTGGTCCACATATCTATGTAATTCCACAAAGAAAGCAACACTTAAAATAGTCTTAAGGCCTGTAATAAGAGTCGTCTTATTTTATATTTTTAAACCTGTCTTTGAACTTTTTTCCCCCCAGAGGATAATTCTGTAACAATAGGTCAGAGAACTGGAGGTTTATTTAGATGATAATTAATCCTACTTTCAGCTTATTTATTCACTTGCTTGGTTCAACTTTGCTTGAAAGTTCCAAAAGTTTGCAGCAAATTTTAAACAAGTATGGTCAGTTCCATAAAAGCCGTTTCTTCATAAATTCTATAATCATTCCTCATACTGCCTGAGCAACAGAGCCGTAACACAGCTGAATTATTACTCTTTATTTTTAGACAGCTGTCCTTAAGAATTTTTTTTTCCTGGTAGCAGCATGAAAAGCGCCACAGAAATAAAATGTGCCTCAGAGCAAAGTAACACAAAGAAATATTTCTTTGCCAAAGATACATGCCAGTTTCTTGTATCCCGAGAGAATTTTCTCTTTCTTGACCGTAATTTATTACACACTCTGACTCTCTCGAAGTTTCATGAGGAAAACTTTTTACCATGAACAGCTACTACCCCTGAGAATTCACTGACTTTATGGCAGCATTAGGTATCCCTGTCACCAGAATATATGGCTGTAGAGGAATACATTTTAAAGATGGCAATATGCCATTCACTACCTATTTAATTCTTTTGGATTCTTAATGGTTCTATTCCCACGATCCCATTCTGCCACAGTCCCTCTTATAGTTATGGTACTTCAGGGAAGTCAATGGGTAAGGACATCTTCACAGGGAATCTTAGGTTGTTGGGTTTTGGTTTTTTTTAAATGGTATATTGACTCGTGAAGATTGTTCATATAGGAAAAACAATGGAAGAGAGATATTCCCAAAAACCAAATATACAAGCTAGATTCGATAGACAAATTACCTCAAGTGGAAATAAAAGAACTCATATAAGCAGCATTTGTGAGAACAGCCAGAATCTTTGACTGAAATCACATCCACACTGCCTGGTTAAACAAGAGATTTTTTTTTTCCTTTCCCAGAGAGAATTCACTTCTAGTAAGATATTGTGCAAACACTCACCAATATGTGATGACAGCAGAAGAAGCAATAGCTTCCACTTGGGCAATCACATCCTTATTAAAAGGAAGGGCAATCACACCTGCTCCTAACAACTTGGCACCACTATATTTTTTAAAAAAACAGGAAAGAAAAAGATGTGCCATGCAAATGGCAGGGGTAAAAAAAAAAACCAGCCCTTATTTTTAAAAGATGGTAAAAAAACCTCACCATTGTTTATTCAATTTATCATGCCTTGGCTCTTTGTTAAATGCAGTTAACATTTCAGATCCTAAAGAGAATGAAAACAAGAGCAGCCACTGCTGTGCAAGTCTTAAAGGTTGTCCTCTTTCAGTATATTGCCAAAAGAGGCCATGGCATTTCACAGATATACTACAACATGAGCTTCCTGAATAGCTACTGGAAAAACACAAAGGAAAATAAAAAAGTCAGAAATAATGAAACAAATATTTCTTGTATGCATTCTTGTTCTTGTTGTTACAGTTTGTGGTATTACTTCAGATAGTGCTCCATATAAGTTTACCTTCTTGTTATAAATTGTGGTATGCCATCTTGGCATTCATGATTATTGTTTTTTGCACTGACTGTAGATGTTATCATTTACATTCCATTACACTATTATTTATTTTGTATATAAAAAGGCTTGTACCTCCTTGACTGAGATCCTTTCCTTCTGTAATTATTAGCTATTGAAGAAAGACAGTGCCAGTATAGTATAATGGCTAATAGTGTGATTCGTTATGCAGGAAATCTGTGGTTCAAATGTTGCCTCTGCCACAAACTCATAAAAAGGCCTCATCTCAGCTCCATCCCACCCAAGACTGTGGTGACACTATTGACTATGTTCCAGTGCTGAAGTTTATTAAGATAATCTATGGAAATGTGCACCAACTCTACAGTTTGAACACTGATTTGGTTTAAACCCGAGTTGTTCTGCCACCCTGGACTGAGGTGCTAATATTGACCTCTCTTACAGGGCTGTTAGGATTGCTACTGAGGGAATTTATACAGGTATACACCAAACACATACTTTGATTTGGATCTTAATTTGGGAAACAGTGCAATTTAGCACGGGCTGATTTGAAGGCTACCCAACCAACTCCAGTATGCTTCTGAACCTTGATTTTGCCAGAACTGAATGACAGAAGTGCAGCTTGCTATGCAGAGGCAAAAAGATCTGAGCAACCAGCATTTCCCAAGGAAGCACCCAACACTTCAACCCCTCTCCTGTCCCCTTAGGTTGCACAAATTTCATCACATTTTAGCACTTCTCCTCCTAGAAGAAAAACTAGTAAAAAGCAATGAACACCAGACCAGTTCAGCATCATTTTGCAGTAGCACCAGGACTCGAGGCCCCTGCTAAAAATATTCACTGAGATACAGGCTAAATTTGCCAGAAAGAAAATTATACCTTCTCCTCCCTCTCGTTAGCTTGGTGTTCTTATATGCTTAACTTGGGGAGATATTAATTTATGGGGATAACCTACACCCTACGCCATCATTATCTAAGTGTGTTCTACCTATGTGTGAATAAGAGAGTGGCTTAGCTGCACTGCCCCAACCCCATTCCCATAGAAAGCAACAAGTTTTGTAAGTGAATGCTCCCCAGATGACTAAGGATTACATGACAGGATGCATTTCCAGTCACATGTACAGCATCCACGCATAGAGGACTCTCTTTTTTTCAGAATCATCCCTTTTCTTATGAGGAGAGTGATGGATCTCAGGATAAAGGAGATATGGAGCCATTCTCGTTTTCTGCATGGATAGAATATTCTTAGGTAACCACCACATGGGACTGTGTGAATCCAAATTGCTAACAGATCTTCAAGCAATGGCTGCCCACAATCAGAGCAAGGGGGAGATGCTTTCCCTCAGTGTTAGAATGAGGGAACCCCTACTCTGACCATAGGCTGTTGTATCTTTGGTCAACATCAGAGACAGCCTATTTTCATTTTGGATATCTCACAATTCTGTCTTAAAATAATCCAGTTCAGTTCTGGATTTCAAATTCATCTGAATCTGAAAAATCTAGTAATTTATCTGAAGTATGAAGAGATTAGCGCATAAGGGACAAAGAGAACTACTATAATAAATATGATGACACAGAAGACACACACACACACACGGCCCATGAGACTGCTTCCATAAGATTTGAGAAATTAAAGAAAATTCAAACCAAGAGTAGGGATGTTGCATGACCAACAGGAAAATATATTATATGATCAGTAAAAAACAAAGTACAATGGAAGCAATACAATGAGGAGCTATATAAAAGAGACTAAATTATAACAGATTCCTTCAAAGAAGAACCATTTGAAGATGAACATACTTTTAGAAAGTTAAGCAGAAAAAGCTCTCAAAGCCCTTGGGAAAAATTAATCTCCAGGAATAAGTGGCATATCAATAGAACAGCTTCAGCCTATAAAAAATGGAACCTATTCAATCTCTATCAAAAATTGCCAACAAATATGGAAAGCAAACAATGATCCATAGACTGGAAATGTTCAATATACATTCCAGTCCCCAAGAACCAAGACACCAGAGAATGTAGTAACCATTGAACTATTGCACTGATCTCTCATGAAAGCAGAGATGTTGAAGATTTTACAAGAAAGGTTTTTATCGTATATGGTGGAGAAATTCCAAATGTCCAACCTTAGTGCAGAAAAATTAAAAACATTATGGATCATATTGCAAACATACACTGGATAATGGAAAGCACCAAGGAATTTCATGGGAAAATCAACTTCTGTTTTATAGATTACATCGAAGTTTACGTAGATCATGAGAAATTATGGTTTGCTTTAAGAGGAATGGGTGTGCCACATTTCATTGTCTTGATGCTTTTTTTCTGCTGCCAGGCAAAGACTTTATTATTCAAGCAGGCCTTTGAGTTTTAAATTATATAGCAATAGTCATGTGTGAAGTGGTGTGCTGTATTTTAATATTTTATTAATAATTATATGTTTTTATCTGTTTTAACCATGCTTTTTAATAATACTGTTATTTATTTTTTTAAAAAAACTTTTGTAAAATAAGAGTTTGATTTGTTTCAAACTTCTGGCAGCCACCTTGAATTAGATCCTGAGAGAAAGGCAGGGCATAAATTCAATAACGTAACATAACCCTATACTCAAGACAAAAGGGCACTGTCAAGACACAGTATGGAGCAAAAGTGGTTTCTCAATGGAAAGGGGATCAGACAAGACTGCATTTTATTGCCCTGTTTAATTTATATGCAGTACATATTATATAGAAAACAGGATTATACTCAGAGGAAAGTGGTGTGAAAATTGGGGGAAGAAACATCAACACCTTAAGATATGCAGATGACAATCTATTTCTTGCAGAAAATAGCACAGACTTGGAATGATAAAAGTTAAGGAACACAGTGCAAAAGCAGGGTTACAGTTAAGTATTAAGGAGACAAATATAATGACTACAGATGATTTATATAACTATAAAGTTGATAATGAAAGATATTGAAACAGAAGATTTTCTATATCCTGGCTCAGTTATTAATTTCAGTGAAGACTGCAATCAAGGAATCAGAAGACTAAGATGTGGGAGCAAAGCTATGAAAGAACTAGATAAGATCCTCACTTGTAAAGATGTATCATTAAATATCGCTACAGGAGGATTTATCTGATCGAGAGAGTCATGGCCCTGCGTTTGCAAGACCTGAGCAGTGAAGATGACGACCAGGGGGCTCTTGGACATCTCTCATTCATAGGTTTACCATCAAGTCAACTTGATGGCAAATAACAAAAAATTCTTATTTCAAGTGTGTTTCTCATGATTCCTCTCCTTTACTGCCACTAATTCCACAGCAGTTCCTAGTCCTTAATTTCACAGCAGTGACCAAGTCATCAGCATCCATCTCCGCTGGCATTCAATTTGGGTAGCAGAGCTGTATTCCTCCCCATCAGTAAGGTGTTCCCCCTTGCTATATTTTAAATTCTGGACTGATTATTTCCACATCTATTTCTGATGACAATAAATTCT
The DNA here is from genome assembly GCA_030412105.1 of Cyclura pinguis. NCBI lineage: Eukaryota > Metazoa > Chordata > Lepidosauria > Squamata > Iguanidae > Cyclura > Cyclura pinguis. The sequence continues at coordinate 249,170,276 of CM059599.1, read as the reverse complement.
CACAAATATTCTTCTGTTGGTATGCCCTTCAGAGGTATTGCCTTCAGAGATATCATAGTGCCACTATGACTGATGGTAAAGCACCAGTATCTGCCTGTAAAGGACACAAGGGCCTTCATATAATAAGCAGAAAGGAAATGTTGTGTACCTTTTAGCTGTATTAGTTAGCAAACCAAGTTGGGAGTTTTCTTCAGTCAAATGATGGCCTGACCACAGGTAGCACTTAAAGGTAACAATACAGTGCTCACGTTCTTTGAGGCTAGAACTGATGGCAGGAGCAGTCTTGCAGCTTCAGTTGGAAAGACAGGGATCACAGTCTTTGGTAGTATCAGCTAGACTAGACCCATTAACTCAGTTGCTGAATGTTAACTCAGCACTTAGGGAACTCCCATTGATTCAACAGGTCTACTCTGACTGGGACTATGAATTAGATTCTTGCCATTGTTTGCATAATAGAAATAGTGGAACCTTGTCACTGCCAACAGATGTGGCTTTTCCGTAGGACTCTACTGTGATCCCTGTCTTTCCAGTTGGAGAATGGGCTGCAAAACTGCTCCTGCCATCAGTTCTGGCCTCAAAGAATGTAACAGTAGCCTACAATAGTGAAGTCCTACAGAAAACCAGCATCTGTTGGCAGTGACAAGGTTCCACTACTTCTATTATGCAAACAATGGCAAAAATCTAATTCATAGTCCCAGCAGAGTAGACCTGTTGAATCAATGGGAGTTCCCTAAGTGCTCAGTTACTATTCAGAAACTGAGTTAATGGGTCTAGTCTAGCTGATACTAGCAATTGGGTTTAGGCCAAAGAAACAGTCATACTTGTTAAGGGCAGTCATTCAAAAGCGGTATCATCTCACTCTGCCTCCAAAAAAGGAAGAATAAAGAGTATATTTTTCTTTTTGTTCACTTTGTTTTGTTTTATAGCTATTCGCTCCCTTTCACTGTCCTCACTGCACTTGGAGGATTTAGATCTTAAAAGGCCCAGTCATGCAAAATCATGTTGAGTCAGTGCAACTGCTGATTTATGAGTATTAATGGGCTTGTTTTCTTTTAGCATTTTTACAGGTGTTCCATAAGCATTATGCTGGCTCAACCACCAACATTTTAATTTCATCTTTGAAATAGGATCACTGCGATACAATTATGAATTATTGCTCCTTGGAAAATGAAGAAAACCAGTTAAACAAGGTTGTAATTATATTTAATACATATTTTGCTTTTAACAGCAATTTGAAGAAGTAAACATCATCAACCTTTACAATTCACAACTAGTGAAGAGTTTATAGTGCTTATAAAGTTGTATCTAAAATATACCTTATTCATCCTCTATAGAACATCTTGAAGACAGTCTAATATTATAATTACACATTATACAGTAGCTGCCTCTTTCCACCACTGTAATTAAGGCATTCCCATTACAAACCTCACCTCTCAAAATTCCAGTACTGTCTGGTAGGTACATAAAATCAACGTTTTAAGTTTTGTTCAGCAAAAACTACTTAACGGAATACAACAGTCTGCCCGAATGACACTGGGATGACACATAGACAGATATTGCATCACTGGCTTTAAAATTGGACATGTCACTCAGAATATTCCAAGTGGTATTTTCGAAACAACCATTTGTTACCCCTGATGAATAGCAGAACATGAGTCACAGTAATGCCTGGTGAGTAGCTTAATATACAAAGGTGTCGATTTCCATCTTCAAGTTAATAGGAAATAGTTAAGAGCCATGTCTCCATGTTTTTAAGGTTTATCACCCCATTTGAACTGCATGGAGCTGTTCAGCAAGGTGGCTGTAAGTCCTTCTTTACAGTTGGGTACAAGGACCATATGACACAAGAACATGTCTTGAATTGGCAATAATTTAAAGCATTCCAAAGTTTACCAGGTCTGTTATAGAGTACAGTGACATTCATAAGGTTAATTAACATAGCCATGGGGAGCCATCATTGCTGCCAACACATGCCACACTGCACATTGAGGTATTATGCAAGAGTCTCTCACACCTTCAATAAGTCTCTTCACATTTCGGACTCAATAAACTGTGGCAAACCAGAGTCCTGCTTCATTCCACAGAAGCTTTTTAGTATAAGATCTCCTCTGGATTATTAACACAAAGCAAAATATGATATATTTTTTAAAAAATACACACACTAGCTCTTTGATTATTAACCCCAAGAAAAGAAGGCCTTCAAATATCCAAGCAGAGGACACAAAACATTAAATTAGAGATCCCTGATGCAGCTCCCTGAAAAACCTTCCACCTCACAGCTCTCAGTTTTCAATTGTACAATGGATATATCTGTATACTCTTTTAAATCAGCAGATTTAAGCCTTCAAAATATTCTCATGCCACAGTTTTAAGATAGTCAGGCAAAGATTTTAAACAAATCAGCAGAATCACTGACTTAGTTATGAGTGATGCTACACCAGGACAAGAATACTTAGTTTAATTTTTAAGCATCTCCATTACTTTGATATTAAATTTTCATTTCATTTAAATTTTCATTTCTTGTTTTAAAGCATCTCAACAATTCCAAGTGATATTTACTCTGTTACAGGAGGCACTTTAAAATAAAATCACATAACTTATATATTATGCTACACATACCATTGCAAGGAGAAGATAAGGAGATGCACTAATAGTTAAGTGCTTTTGAATATTAACTCTGATAACAGAGGCATTGCGGTGCAATGGTGAAACACTGCAACAGCTAGTAGAAAGCTGGAGCTATTGATACTTTACATATTAACGGCCTTAATCCTAGTGTTATTTCAAATTAAAGCAGACCCAATGAATCAACGGTAACTCAATAAACCAACATTTGTGTATTCAATGGGTGTACTGTACTTTGTGTCTAGTTGTGCGTAGGCACAAATTTGTGCCTAGTTTTTCATCATCTTTTATTGATTGCACATTGTACTTCCAGTAGCACTTTTGTTCGAAGCTGCCACTATATATTTCTCACATATGCAAGCCTTAAAAATTATGCTCCACTTGCTTGTTCCACATTGCTCCTAAACATTACATGTTAAAGGGGAAAAAAAGAGAGAGAAAGAAACATTTAAACATATCAGTATTCTGGACCAGCTTCAGCCTCTTTGAGTAACTGTAGCATATCTATAAAACGTTTTCATAGAGTATTACCTTTAAAAGGCATTCTTAAAAAAAAGGAAGAGGAGGAAAAAAGAGAAGTAAGGAAGTAAGGAAGACAGATAGCAGCAGCTTACATAGGCTAAATGAACAAAACAATAGAAGCAATGAAACTGGCCATTTTAGAATAGATTCAAGTTATGCTTCTCTTTTTGTCAACAACTGGACTTCTTCACCAGTAAGCTATTCCTTCACCATCTTCACATTTGTTAATCTTAAAGGTCAGCAGACATAACCCTTACCATAATCTGATTTTCTGTCTGTCCAAACAGACTCCACTAGTATTGTTTCACTGTAAAATATACAGCAGTTCTACACAAATATTACATTAGTTCATTCCAACAGGGCCTATGCACAAGAAGTTCATAGCATCAGTCACCAGAATACATATAAGAATCCAAGTAACATGTCCAGGCTAAGAGAGTGGAACTTGCAACAAGCATAGTGAGGCTTCTTTTACCAAACTTGAAAGAAGTCTGCTTTTTTCCTATATTTAAAATGCTATCCACTAACGACTTACTTCTAGATAATTTCATCATTAGCACTTGATCCAGGCCATATCTTCACTCACAGGGGTGCTCCTGCTGGTGTGATATGAAGCATCCTGCAACAGGATGTATCTATTTTCAAGGGGGCACCATTCCTAACACACTGCAAACACAGGCTGTGTGACTGCACCAGCCTGCACATGTATAGTGCAGATGCTCCAGGCTGATTTTTACACCCAGTTGTAAATCAACCCATGACACAGGACAGACAGTTCAATTCGTCCATGTACAAATCCACTTAGTGTGCAACTGCTTTGTGGATTTATTTATTTACTTAGGTACTATAATCACAGCACTGGGATTGTAATTTTGATTGAACCTAAATGAATTTTCAAATCACCTCTGCATCATTCATTATTCTACATGAGAAATAATAAAAGAGTGATACTCAAAAACCACCAAATCTATCAAATGGCCCTAAAGTAAATAAAAAGTAGAGGGAGAGAGGCAGAGACAAAAAAAGGAATAGCACTTTGGTTTGGCACAGGAATATTATGCAAAAAGGATGGGATACAGCAAACCAAGCACAGTTCAGAATGTAGAAGCTCCCAGCTATAAACCAACATCTCATCCAGGATGTTGCTTTTGAGTGTGATTTCACACTGATAATATCCCAAAATGCTTGGATTTTCAAGTGACTCTCAGATGAGGCAATCACAGATTGCAGTAAACAGTGCTTTTTGCAGATAGAACAGACCAGGGGTACAAGGATGAGAGCAGAGGAAGAAACAAGAGAAGGGAGACTGCTGTTTGGCAATTTCATTGTCAAGTACTCCAAAATATGTACTCTTCCCAGTTCGTCATATATCCTCCTATGAGTAAAGTACATTTTGCTCTTCTCAGTCTTCATGAGACTTTTCTGCAATAACTTTGCATTCATACTATAAAATAAACACATAAATTATGTGTAAACATCTTTGAGGCTGGTATCAATACATAAAGAGAAAATTGAAAACAGCAGAGTAACAATGCAAATGGGTGAGCTCAGCAGCTTATCTTCTACTCATGGGACCAGCTCTCTGCATTATTGCTACCTCCTGCATATCTTTGAGTAAAACACAGCAGGAAGTCTGTATGTAGCACATATAGACATAAGCAATAAAGAAGGGAGTAGACACTACAGCTATGGTTTCCAGGAGGGAAGCAGGAGTTCCAGCATATGCTCCCTGTGAACAATGGCAAGTCCTGATAAGCACTTCTGAAAGGGACATTCTTGCCTTTACAAATAAAATCAAGGTGGGAACATTTTTCGGCCTAAGGCTGAATTCTGTGGCTAATCCTTGATAGGCTGCCTGCTGGAGGGTAAAACGCAAAAGTAGCTAGAGCTCCCCACCTCCTTTCATTTGCACATACAGATTCTTATCACCCTCCTCCACATCAATAGCAATTATGAAGGAAGAAAGCCTCCAGTCTGGAACTACCACCATTCTGAAGTTGTCCCCCAGCATTGTCCCTTCACATGGAAAGGGTTAAATATTACTTCCCATCTAAAACTCTTGTCCCATAAATCTCTCCTCCTCTGGGTGCCAGTTTACTTTTCTAGATGCTCTCATTGGCACCAATGAAAGCTTCTTTAAGAAACTGAACAGCCTTTATTGTTGCACCAGAATACAAGTGAGGGGTGAAGTTGGATGTCTAGGTAGGAAGGTCAGGCCATGGGCCAAATACATGCGAGGTCCTACAGTACTGTTCTTTATGTTTTGAACACTCTTTACATTTCTTAGTGAGCAACCAGAGTGTTACATAACATTTGAAACACAGCTGATAACTGTCTGAAAATCACTAGTTTGTCTTGAAATACTGTTTTGGAACTACTGGGCAAAAGGCTATTGAAGATCTTGATGTTTTGTCATCCCAATAAACTGCATAAAGAGTACAGTGAAACAGATAACACAGCTATGTGTTTATTGTACCAACACAGTCTGTACTGCTTTTATAGCAGTGTAATTATCTGAATAGTAACTCCAAAGACATACTTGTGGACCTCAAAGCAGACTAATTATTCACAAGCATATCACAAACAAACCTAGTAATGATCAACTAACTTACCATTGCCAACTGCCTGCCAATGTTTCCCATTGTTATACCACCAGCAAAAAATATACAGGGTAACCAGGACCGCACATAAAGAAAGTCAGGAGATGTGTACCTAGAAAGAGATAAGGAGGAGGTTTATCTGTTAAACCTGATGCAGTAGATTAAAATACATCTTGTTACAGAGAAGCTCAGCCATTAATGCTTGTTGTGCATCTCTAACTTCTATTTTTTTGGGTGGTATCATTGTAACAGCCTGGTTAAAGAATCCATTTTGTTCTGAGAAAGGCAGCAAGAAGCTTCAAGACACCCACGAATGAGAGAGCTCTAGGTGGTAGCAAGGTGTTGGGAGGAATGAAACCAAATTGTCTATGTGAGTCCTCTACTTCTTGAATCTGTAGGAGTTTATTACACTCACTCAAAAAAATAGTTCTCTGTGCAGTGTGCTCTGAGGAGTCTTGCTTCCATGGATGCATACCAATGCATACAAATGCTTATGACTACAATGTCACTGCCCCTTTTGAAGACATCAGTCCATAGACTTGATGAAAAACAACCATGAAGAGTTCCCACCCCAAGATGGATCTGGTTAAGGTACTACCTGGCCACATCTTATGACATTTTTGTTTCATGTATTTCCACTATTTCCCAGAGGCATGGCTTGAACTGCACAATCAGCTAGCTACAATTCTGTTAGATGATCTGGAACATCTCTTGACATTCATCTTTATTCTGCCAGCAATTAGCCCTATTGTTCTGCATCATTCTGATGCCAGTCTCCAAGCCAATAAAGTGCATATCTCATGTGAGGTCAGGCAAGACTCCCTGCTCCTATCTTCACCTTCAAGTTTGGAGTTGGACAGGCAACAGGTCCTTGCTGTTTGGATCCTATGATTCCAAGAATGGAATAGACTGACAATACAGCTTTAAAACAAAAGCCAGCTTTCCTCCCAACATAAGTACTGGGATGGAGGAGGGCATCAGCATGCAACTACAAAGGAACTCCACCCCGCAACCCTCCACCCCATTTCCTGCAAATCTTCAAATTGGAGAGTGAAATTGGGGAATTCTGCTTATTCAACGCTGTTGCAACCATAAGCCTATGCAATTGTTCCTTCCCCTGAGGGCTGCCATCATATACACACTTAAATCCCATCAGAATGAATTTCACTCTGCTTGGGAAGATGCTGAGAGATACTGCAGTGTTACCTGCAGATATGACAGATACTGCCTTTAATCTCCTGATTACACTTATATAATTTTAATAGGCTGGAAACACTTACTGGTAAACTCCATTGTAGACCAGAATCTGAGTCACTACTGTGGCTAGAAATGCAATTCCTATGCCCAGGCCAAAGCCACTTCGAGATCTATCAAATGTCCACCACAGTCCAATGGAAAGTGCAGCAAGTGTAAGAGACAACTGGATGTTGTTGGCAAAATCCACTTTCTGTGAGTGATGTTAAGGATCCAGTCTGGGAGATCAGTCAAACACTGATTAATCTGAGGTGCTTTTTTCTCCTCAACCTAACAGAGATGCCAACAGGTATTCTACAACTCTAATCTGTCTGATACTCCTTAACTCTCAGAAACACAAGGCCAAGTAACATCTCTGCTTGAGCAACTAATCATGGCATTTCCAGGGCTAGACTAGTGCTGTGAAAGTTCAAATGCTTTTTAAAAGCTAAATAAGCAATCAGATTGCTTTTGAAAATCTTTCTCAGAGCTACTCACCTCATTAACAGGTGTCTATCACCACAAATTCTGGCTTCACAGGCATTCTAAATGTTAATACTTTATTGCTTTTGCTGTTGATTTATGGCACAACATATTTAGTGCTCTGTCACATTTTTATGGTGTTTATCAGGACAGACAAGTACTTTGTCACACAACGTGCTCTTAAAACCATGGAAGCCATCACTACACCACAATGAAGAGATGGCTGCCAAGTTATACAGGTTTAATAGGAGACCAGACAAAGCAGTGGCTAATATAGATCAACTACAGCAGTTGCTAGGTAAGACAAGTAGGAGGGCGCTCTTGTGCTCATGTCTTCCTTGTGGGCTTTCTACCTCTTTAGCCATGATGGGAACAGAATACAGTATTAGACAACTCCTCTTTTACATTCAACATACATTTTTAAACAACTTTACATAACCCTAAGTTAACAATGGAAGGGGAACTACTGAATTCAATGTTGCAGCAAGGAATGCTCCATACCTGAAATACCGGTGAAGTGAGAGGAGTAGCCCTTGTTTACCTTTCAGCCTCCTAGAAAGTTCAGATACTACTATCACTAATTTTATTATCGCAGAGAAGGATACAGCACTGGCATGATTTATGCCAACAAAGACTGCTACACATCGCATCACACTTGACCATTCCCTCTTAAATTTATGAGGTTCTCCCAGATGTTTATCCATGCAGGGGTACAGTAACCCAATCACAGCTGTAAAAACAAACAAAACACAAAAGAAGCAATTAGATATCTACAAAATGTGTCATTCATTATCACTTTTTGCTTAAGCATTATTTTTCTTAATTTGCTACTGGAAAAATCTGAAATTGTTCAGTCTCTCTGGGATGGCACAATCTGGAACACGTTAAACATCACTTTCAAAAATAGATTCTCTTACAACAAAGTCCTAGATGTATCTATTGGGAAGCAAGTTCTACTGAGTTCAATGAGACTTACTTACCAATCTGCAGATCTTTCAAAGCTCTTTCTCTCTTGTCCTATCCCCCACTTCACTGTCCTTTTTCCCTCCATTATACCAGCTGTCCATTTATTTCTACATTTTTTGGCCTAATCTTCTTTTTAGCCCTTATTCCCCACTGTTTCATTTTACTCCCACAGATTTTGACCAACATTAACATGACATTTGTCCTGTGCCCAGACACATGAACCAAAAAAAAAGTGATATTTTGTTTGCTAAGATCCACTTTGTTTGTCTGTATCTGTACATACACAAACAAACAAATAAATGATGCAGTGGTAGAGCTTGGAGTTTGGGGGAGGGCATGATTTGGGCAGGGCTACAGCACAATTGGCATGGCCACTGTGTGTGGGACTGTGGCTGCGGTGCATGGGGGTGTCACCCTAGGCCAGGACGCCCCAAAAACACTGCCGCCCGGGGCGAACTGCCCTCCCATCCCTACACAACTGAAACCATATGAATCTTGACCCACAATGCTTGTGTCTATAATTACCAGCTTAGCCTCCCTCCCTAGAAAGAAAAATGAAGTAAAGTCAGGTAGCATACTCAAGAATCTCAGTCTGGCTATGGAAAAAAAGGAACCATGATATACAGGAACTCCTGAGATAAAACAAATCTATAACTGTAATCAAAATATTCCAAGAAAAAAGCCAACAATTTTTAGCAAGTTTCACAGAAAATTCCTTCCCGATCTAAGTCCTCTGTAAAAGTTGTGGTGAAATTCAGTGAAAAAGCAAATAATTAGATAATGAACAACGCCTAGCTTTGAAGATTATTTTTTATGGGAAAAGGAACTACAAAAAAAAAATATGTTTCCTAGACAATAGATGGTTTATTAACTTGTACCAGAATACAACAAAGAGAATCTGAGGGAAACATTCACTTATGATTGGACTTTACTTGACTATTCTCTCTCAGTGCTGCCTCTTGACTTCACTACCAAGTGGGTTTTGTCATAAAAAATCTAAAAGAGACATTGAATTTATCAAGGTATTACCTGAAGCAACAGGGAGGAGAGGGAAGAATGTATATCCTATCTCACCAACAAAATCCAGGCACCATTAGTTTATATTTCTCAGTACATTTATACAGTCTCAATACATTCAATATTGCATGACTTTCACTTACAAAACTGACTTGCTTCTACCTCTTTAACTACACATCATATTTTTGAAAAGAAAGGTTTCTGTTAAACTACACATCTCACAACCAGAGACAATTTTTTCTGCTACTGACCAGTAACAAAACTACAAACATAAAACAGCTTTGACAGCAGTGGGGAGATAAAACAGCACATGGGGACTCTCAACACAGTCAAGAAGTCACTGGTGGGCTGTACTGAACCCATAATATTTTCCCAAGTGTTTTCCTAGTATATCCGCTCTGTTCTGCCATACCTGATGCTGTTCCACAGCAAAGTGGAACCCACCAAGCAGATGAGAAGATACTTGTAATCACATCAGGTGGAAACAAGGTGACATTTCTCTGAATCTGTAGCAAATTTAATACTAAAGCAAGAAAGACACCAATTAAAAACAAGACTACTCCACGAAGCATCAAGTTTAGGCTGTGGCTGGTGACTGAAGAAATGTACGGGCCACACTTCCTTGGTATAGATGGCTGAGCATCATCATCTGCCATGGCCTCGTGCAGTTCTAGCAACATTCAGCACAGAAGTTTGAAGCCTAAAGAGAAGAAGAACCAAGCGTGAAGCAATCCTCTCTCCCTTAATTCAGGACATCTTCCAATTCCTATTCAAAAAGACAAAAGAAATAAAGCACACACATATTTAAATGTTCTTTAGAAAAACACACATACACAGAGCATGTAGGTTCTTAGGAGAAATTCTATGGGCCAAATTCTTCCTCTTTTTTTTTTTGACTATTATTTCTGAAATATTGTATTGTACTCAAAATTACATGGATTGATTTCATCTTGAACCTTACCATTCCAATAGTGCAGATCTTTTTAAAAAAAAATTCTATGAAACAATTGTGTTATTTTATAAAACAACTGTATTGTGTTATCACATTGTATTGTTTTATACCATAATCTTTATATCTGGTCTAGAAATGTACATTTTACAGCTGTTGACGGGTATACAGTTAACTCTATTTTCATCCCTTTTATATGTGACAATTATATTATCAATGATTAATATTCTTATTAATATTATCTACATGCTAAAGTCTATAGCTTGTAGAACTTGTGCACATTCAAGTACAATTACATACAGCAATATGCATATTGTTTGAGTTATTCCACCCATTCTCAAATGAATCCCAGGACAGTCAATCTCTCTCGATGATTCAACTGTTCCAAAGTCTTTTGCTTTAAGGCAGATATAAATATTTAAATAAAGAAACAAAATTTCACCATACAGGTGTCAGGTTAAATGGATGTACACTAACAACAGATGAGACTGGGATACAATTCTTCATTAATGACCTTCCTTAACTTGAATTTTGCCTGTCTTGAGGAACATAATGGGAAAAATTGTCTTGCGAACTCCCAAGACACACCCCAGCACAGTACCTGCATCTGGAAATGGGATCACAACTCTGGCTTAAGAAGATCTGTCTATTTATCTTTAATTTCTGATTAAGACTAAAAGGAATGCTAGAAAACCACCTAGAAAAACTATACTCTCAGGAACACCTGGCTTTCAGTTCCTTGAAAGAAAACTCCTGGTATCAAAATATCACACGTCTTCTTCAAAATTTGGCTTTGCAGAAATTTATTTTTCCCTGCCAAGATAACTTATCAGTAAAGAAAGAATTCAAGTTACCTGCCAATGATAGATTCTTACAAGAAAACTTTGCATCTCTCACTTCAGTTAAAGTCTCCCCATGGTATAAATGACTTACATACATTCCAGGCCCAGAGGCCTATCAGTTTAAAACTAAAATGTTTTGTTTAAGAAGAGAGCTAACCAGATAGGTTTTAGCTAATGCCTTTCACAATTCTAGACAGCTGACTAGCTAAGCTTGCTTATCATTTATGCTACCGTTGCTATGGTCTGGACGAAGTTGACGGCATCCCCCACTATTTGCTTAGTTGTTCTTTGTCAAAGGCAATTAGAAGAAAAAACCTTGTGGGGTTATCTATTCAAAACAACTGTTCTGTCTGCAAATAACAGATTTTTTGCTTTTTAATAAAGATTCTAGTATCACTAGAAGAGCTGCAACTTCGTCAATGGCATTAGCTAAACCCCTGCAAGTTATTACAAGGCGTTCTCAAAAGTGTGTAGTATTACCACCTCTATGGCTTCATTTTGTATATTTTAATTCTTACTGGTAAACTTAGTAGTATTAGAAATAGTGTCTGAAAGTCTATGCTATATTTTAACTTCATTATTTGATATTTGTATAACCTCTGTGTTTTTAATTGTTCATAACCATAGGTCATCACAATTAAAATTTGAACCGAACTGGGGCAAGATACAAACCTAACTTAAACATTATAGTTCACTGATTTCAGTAGGTTTTCTCTAAATCTGACTATGTTTAGATCCAAAACTCCATTAATATTTGTAGTTGGTTAAAGAGTTCTCTAGTTGTGTTTCTGCTCACATTGGAGTAAGTCCACAGGCACAGCTCAGTTCAAAAAGTGGGCCATGGTCTGTTCTTCAAACTCGTTGGCTCAGAATGTATTACCAAAACTATCAAAATCTATTATCACATTTATTTCTGTTCAATTCTGGCTTATCATCAGACACTGTGATGTTTGAGTGTCTACCGCCTTGAGAACAGAAGAATGACATCTGCATCACTTTGAAGTTCTAGAAGACAAGAGAAGACCTGGTTCTTGGTTTTCTTAGCAGTCAACAAGATTGTTCTGATAGATATAGTATTGAAGTAAAGATAGATCTTTGATCTTCTAACAAAGCTAGCTTAATAGTGCAATGTGCCAACAAAAGAACAATGAAGGCCAAGTTTCACAGGGCAATGTTCCAACAGAACACATCCAGAGATGTATATGCCCAACCAGGGGCGGGGGGGGGGGATTCAAGCATGTATATGTGAATTTTCATCTAGCACCCCCGCCTTGATTTTCTTACCATTTTTTCCAAACAGAAATACTTCACATTTGGGAAAACACTAGAAAAACCTCCTAGGAAAGATCTGTTCTTTTTGAAGTGAATGAAACACCTTTAAGACAAGGTTTTAATATATCAAATTGCAAGGCACAAAAGTTCTTATGTCAGGTGATTCACGGAATTAAAGAATGAAGACACACCATAGAAAAGTTAGGTATTTTTACCATGTTATAGAATTCAACATGATATCTAAACATGCTGCCTTTCATTAATATAGAGACAGTATGTTACTATTCATCTATACTTTACATTTGCTTCCATTTTCAACTGCTCCCCATCTATACATCAGATGGCAAAAATTAAGACACACGTCTGTGATTAGGATGGGCAAGAGTTTTGTTTGGTTCATTTTTTAATAAGAGCTTCCCCAAATCATAAATTGTTTCATACAGTCAATGGGGAAAAAATTCTATCTCATTAAAGAAGAAATCAATGTGGTGGGTGGGAACTGAGGTTCTAGAGGAAAAATGGCTGGGATCAGCAATTAAAGTATCTCATAAAATCCAAGAGGACAATCTCAACCTGTTACCTGCTGCTTCACAGCAAAGAACTGGAACATACCTGTGATCAACTGGACAGTTATACACTCTGTTAACTGTATTATGGCCATAACTGCACGGGATGGAGAACTACTGTATTTGCTCGCATATAAGACTCTTTTTCCCCAAAAAAATATTGTCTGAAAATGGCATGCATCTTATATGCCAATGTGTCTTATATGATGGCAAATAGTATTTGCCAGTGTACAAATGGGGTGCATCTTATATGCTGGCAAATATGGTAATACAGGAAACATATACAAAGAGGCATGTATCAAAATCAAGCCTGACGGTCATTTGCCTTAGTATTGGAAAGATGAGTCTGAGCTCAATAAATATATACACCCTTCAAACAAAAACCACAACAAAACTTAGACAGAGTAGTCAGAAAAATTCTCCCCCATCCACCAGCAATCCCTAGTACACACCCTCTGGATATGAATGGCAGAATTCTCTTCCCAAACACCTCCTCTTCCAACCTGCCAATCGAAATTCTTGTTCTACACAGATTCAGTGTCACATCTGTGTACAACAAGTATTTTGACTGACAGCTTAGTCACCTGGAACGTTAAAGGAAGGAATCCCCTAAACGTTGTTTTGTACAGTCTGAAGCTGCCAATTGCTTGCATCTTTTGATAGCTCTTATTCATGAGCAAGCAGAAGAGATGTAACAGCAAGAGCCCACTTGTTTCCCTTATGCCATCTCTTATTCAGCTGCTCAATGCAGACTGAACTGTCTGAAGCTTTGACGCACACTACATCACTGGCCTGTGCTTCAGCACCCAACAGAATTGCCACAAGAATGGTAAAAATACAAACATGTTTGCATGCACTACCACAAGCTTCTGAAGCCTTCTGCAGGCTGCATTTACGTACTCCAGAGATGAGGGCTGCCTGTGCTAAGAAGAGGTTTATATAATCTTCAACCCACATCTCCATGTCAATTAAGGATGCTGATTAATCCAGCAAGACTCTGCAAAACTTGTCTGGAATGTTTTGGAAGCCCTGTGCATCAGGTTATGTGTTATGGGAGTTAAGAGATGAGGTGCATTCTTCCTTGACTGCCTATGGCTCAGGTTGAGAAAGAATGCACAAACTGTCAATACAACTTCAACAGTATCCTTCAATAGCCTAGTTTTTGCTTGCAACTCTGACAATATTAGGACTGTAATGTTTAGGGTCACTTGGACTGAGACAGATTTGAAAGTAGAGAAGGGGAAAACTGAAAGAAGTAAACACACAAGGAAAAGAAAGACTGAAAATGAGTCAGGTTCCTAAGAAGAGATAGTTTTTGAAAATTTAGGAATTTAAAATAAACATATAGTACTAAGTGGTCAGTCTGAGGATTACATGGTTGACATGTGCTGACTTCTGCAAACAACAGAAATAGACAGTTGGACTTAACCTCAGGAATTCTATAAAAATTGCCAAGAAAGATTTTGGCTGCATTTGGCAAATTTGACTAAGGAATTCTCACCAAGCTTTGTTTTCTGAGGTGGTAGGAAACAAAAACTGAGCGTGTTTTGTTGAAGCCAGAAAAGCAATTCTTACAATCTTAGGAAATGCTTCTGACAGACTTCTGACCCTTACCATAAGCACGCACACACTCATTCATCCATTGCAGACTGAAAAGCTTCTTCTTTATTCTGTGGCAGAAGGAACCATCTTTGGAGGTGCCAAATATGCAATTTTCACAGCTAACTCTCTGATTTCAAAATTTGTCTCCATCCCGTGCCAGCCTGCTGGAGGGAAGAGAAGCATACTATGGCCTCATTTCTGCTCCTCCAGTTTCATACTACAGTGATCTGTATATATGAAGAGCTGTTATGCAAGCAAATCTTAAAACTCTGCTGACTGCATATCTTGACAAAAATTGGTTTTAAATATAAAACACACCTTTCACTGTTCCCCCCTCTCTCTATGACTTCAAGTCATTTCCAACTTATGGCCAACCTAAGGTGAACATATCACTGGGTTTTCCTGGCAATATTTATCCAGTGGTGGTTTGTCATTGCCTTCCTCTGGGTGACTCACCCAAGGTCACGCAGTGGGCTTCCATGGCTGAGAGGGGATCTGAACTCTCGTCTCCTGGAGTCATAATCCAACACTTGATTAAAAAGTCCTGCTTCACAACACACAATCTGATATAGCTGCTGAATACCCTGAATGTTAAGGGAAAATGCCATTCTTCCTACTCTTTTACTCTGAACTAGAAACTGGCCTTCAGCTTTCTTAAAGAATATATCATTTAGCTATGAAGCAATTAACTGGGAATCCTGGAAGAAACCAAGAACATGGAGTCCTGTAAGGCAACAGTTTCCTGAAGTTTTTCTTTTGGAACATTTCTTCCCAGTAAATAGGCTGCTAACCCAAACCTATCTGAGAGGTGAGTCCTGAGTTGCTGAGAAACTCATTTCATGCAATTGCATTTATTTCAGCTTCTGCTCCTCTGCTAGAAAGAAAAATGGGGAGAGGAGAAGAAGCCTTCAAAATGGCACATGTTTATCTCTGTCTATTGCCTACTGTAACAGTTAAGATGCATTCAGAAAACCACGAAAATGAGACGTAAGCAGGATCCCTGTTACACAGTATGACTCAAAGACAGTGATAGGAACTAACTCATTAAAATCATTAAGTTGAAAGTATATCAACAATTCATTGAAGTTGGAACTTCAGCATTAATGTATCCAGAATTTAGGTATTAAATTATTATTATTAAATTAAATTATTAATAAATTCAACACTGTATAGAATTAAAGTACACCAATTTAGTTAATCGCCAAGTTACACAGTTTTAAATCAACAAGTAGTAAGAGTTTGGAAGTAGAAATGGTTTTCTTGACTTCTAGATGGTCATCTTCTGTTCAGCCACAGCATAGCAGCTCCTCAGCTATTCTAGAAACTAAATACTAAAGCTCTACATAAGAATCAGTAAACTAAGGTATTGGTGAAAAAGGATGAGATTATTAGGGAGAAAGTATGGGAGATGGTGGATGAGAAACTGGGCTTTCAACAAATTAGGGAGCTGTTTCCTTCTTTCCCACATTCAAAACAGGGAAAAGTAAAGGGTGGAGTGGCAGGAACATTTTGGATGAGATTTTTTATCTTCATTCTGTCAAAGCTTTCAGTGTAGAAATGCAATGTGAGTCTTTTAATGTAACAATAAAAATTATCTTCCATTCAGCATAAATGTAAGTGAAGTAGATTGTTAAAGGATAATAGTAATTAACTGCATGTGTTAATCCCTCCTAATTAACTTTTCGGTATCTGATCACAGAATGTTAAGAATGGTTTGTGCAGGCATTTTAACATTACAGTGTATCGCAGTTCAAAATCCTCTTCTTTAACACAAAGCTATGTCCAGTGTCCACCCATTTTTACACATATCTATAAATCTCCATAGGAGAAAACCAATTTGATAAGGCAGGAATTTATCTTTCCATCCTTTTCAGACACACATAGAACCAATGAACAAGAAGGCAAAATGAACTTCCTTTTCTCCTGCTCTTTAACTTCTTACAGTCAGATATTCCAGCCCCCCATCAAGATCAATACCAAAAATAAGCCAGGGAAAGAGTAAAGCAGTTAAAGCAACACTGCTACCCTTTCACCTGCACTAAAAGTAAAATCTTCCCAACAAATCTTTGGGTATGAGAATCATTATCAACTACACTGGAACTTCTATGTGCTAGAAACAGCTAGAGCTAGAACTTATTTTAAAGCACAGGGTTTTATGCTGTTGGTATACTAACAGACTTCTCATAACTTAGACTTTGTTAATATTCTTCAGCTGTCTAGTCAATACTTGCAGCTCTCAGAATTATACTACATAGAAAAGCATTCAGCCTTGCTAATGAGAAATTATGAACTTCACAAATGCTGACTCTATTATGATACATTACACTAAATCTAAGTATGAAAGAAGACCAATTCTAGGTTTTGTATATGATTTACCATTATAATCAAGATTTAACAAATCAGATTTATAGATACTGTACTATTACTATTATCGTTATTCCCATCTTCCTTTTTCCTCCAGAACCAAGACTCTCGATGGCTTTAAAATTAAAACAGATACAACACAGATAAAAACATACAAACGATTATAATTAAAATGTTAATTTGCAAACAATTCCTGAACAACTGTCAGAATAACAAAGTCCTTCCCAGCTAAGAGAAGGACACCTAAGAAGGGGACTTTCTAGCTCCCCTAGGAAGGAATTTTCAGAACCCTGGAGTGGGCCACCAGTGAGATCTTCTTTTGCACCCCCAACAGACATGTCTCTTGGGAAGGCAAAGAGAAAAGCGTCTCCTGAAAACTCAAAACCAAGGCAACCTTGTATTGCAGAATATAGTCCTTCAGAGAGTTTGGACCCAGCTGTATGGAACTTTATAGGTCAAAACCAGCACGATAACTTCTACCTGCAAACAGGCTGGTAGCCAGTGGGACTACTGTAAAAAGGAAGTTGTACACTCTCTGAAATCAACCCAAGTCAATAATCTGACTGCACCTCTTTGGGCCAAGCTCAACTTTCTGGACACTCTTCACTATACAACGTCTCTGTCTCTGTCCCTTCCATGAAATAAATCTGTAAATTATGGACAAACTGAATGCAACGCAAGGTCACCTAACCTGACGAAAATTCACCAGCTAGCTTCTCCTGCCCATCCTACAGAAGAGCAGTGACACAAAAATATTTGTGAGCCATTTCCTTGACTGCATGTTACTGTCTGGTAACCAGGAAATCCATGTAATTAAAATTCATAGGCCACTGTCACAGCATGTCTCTTAGAGAAATATTCCTGGAAGTGATCCAGAAGCTCATTATCAAATAAATATCCATAGGTGATTAATTATTCTTGTGCAATACACTAATTATCATGCATATTATGGCTGAATGATACAATAAGAAAGGTGAAGAAACGGCCAGAGGCTTAAGCCTGCTCTCTTGTGAAAATATTCTTCATTTAGTGGCTTTGAAAAAGTTTGGAGTTCCCAGGAAAAGAATGCTGTACCTGAAATGTAGAATACTTTAATACAGTATTTACAAATATTGAGTTAGAGTTCAACATGCTTGAAATGATGAGGAACAATTTCCAAACAAATGAAAAGATAGCTGAGTGGTCATAAGAATAAATATTCATTAAAATAAGCAGCCTGTATGGCAGACATTCTATCTAAAATTGCTGCATCCCATATGAGTATCTTTCTCATCTGTACCATACAATAAGTGGACTCACATATTTTGGGACGTTGTGTTCACCATGCAATACCTGCAAGAACTATGGATTCCTACCTACAAGGAGTGTTGCTTCCCTCTGCATGGGCCTTGCTGCTGCCTCTTGCAAAAACCCCCAAGAGGATAGGGGATCTTTGTGCTAAATGTAGGTTACAGAATACTTGTACTAGAAGCAGAAATATGGAACAACATTCAAAAAGTCACTGATCATTTTAGAACAGAAGCTCAAAACCAGACAGTAGGTTCAGTTCATCTATACAGTCAACTAGCTGTCTGTAGTCAACTGATTGTATTACCATAACCATACTCTGAGAGCCAGCATGGTCTTGTGGTTTGAGTGTTGGACTAGAACTCTGGGATACCTGGCTCTGAATTCCTGCTTAGCAATGGAAGCCCTTGGAAAAGTCACACTCTCTCATCCTCAGAGGAAGGCAATGGCAAACCTCTTCTGAACAAATCTTGCCAAGACAATCCTGTGACAGGTTCACCTTAGTGTCATTTTAAGTCAGAATGACTTGAAAGCATGCAACAGCAACAAATGATGACAATGGTGACAATATCATTCAACTCAATGGCCATATTTACACATGGCAATAATCCACAGTTTGTGATAGTATGCTTTAACTATAAATTATCTTGCATAAAACTAAACACAGCACAGATGTCCATATTTGGGGCCTGCTGTGGGAGCAAATTACAGTACTGGGTTCAGGTGTAACAACAAGCCAGAGTTTGTGAACTAACCAATCTTGACTTCTAATTGTAGTCAGCAGCTGGCTAATAAAACTATGAATTGCTTGAAGGGACGGGTTTGTTCAAAAACAAGCCAGAATTCAACAAACCGCAACTTGGCTTACCATTATGTGCAGACTTGGCCAGTGAGCTGCAAGAGATTAAAAGTTCTCATGTGACAACTGCCTGAAGTACTTGTGGGAGAGGTGCCATGTGGTTCCACACAGAGTGTTGCTTAGGTAAGGATAAGTGGACCTTTATAGGAAGCAAGAGTCCTAGTAATGGAAAACAGAGACTGCCTCACATTGCAGGATAACACAGAGACAAACTGATCTACAAGCATTCAGGAAGGTTACTGCTAACATTAATTTTTGTAACCGCTTGACTTAACTGAAAGGAATATGCCTGGTTCCTTTACATGTTACCTCATTACTTGTCTGAGTTCTTCTTGAGGGAAATGTGTAACAATCTGAAACTGACAATGCATTCAAAACCCCTGATGACATGGAACTTTACAATGAACTGCGCATGAGAAGAGGGACCAATATTTCTGAAAAGCAGGACAGAAGTTCTGCCCAAAACCCACGGAAATAATTAGAAAACAAAACTTCCCAATGCACACCCTACCTTTCGTTCGGATCCTTTCTGTGACCTAGCCAGTGACCTGCAGAAATGCCTTAAAGCCTTCAATCTTTAGTACACCAGACAAAAATTCAAACTTAATACGAAAATACTAGATCGAGAAAATTAGAATGTCTGCTCTGTCACAAGGGCCAATTACTAACTTTCAGAATATGCAATCCGACAGGTGTTAGTTCTGTGGCTCCACCTGTTTTAGCATGAGCATCCACGCGCTATAGCTCATAGCTGCAATAAATGTGTTTCACCTTTCAAGTGCCACATGACACTCTGTTGTTGTTTTGACTACCTCACAAGGTGGTTGTCAGGACAAAAGGCAATGGGGGGGGGGAAGCGCCATGCAACCCTGTACTGGTTGAGCGTAAAGGTCGGACGAACATTTCAGAAGCACACAACCCAGTCCCTCTCTCTTTTGCTTCACAAGGAGCCTCTGGGGCCCGTGACACGCTGCATACTTCAGAAAGTAGCACCGTCTAGACACCGGCGTGTTAATTACACCCAGGCAGGACAGCTGCCCGCCTCTCGGTCTCGCACGGAGAGACTTGAGGAGTTCGCCCCGTTCCTCCCACATTAACGGGGACAAGGAAGCAGGACGAGGACGGCCCGCCGCAGTCCTCTTCCCCACGGCCAGCTGGCGCCTCTCACGGATGTTGCCTCGTCCCCCCCCCCCCCCAGGAACCCATTCCCACAACCTCGCTGCGCGTCTCCGCTTCTGCCCTTCGCGCCTCTTGGCAGCCCAAACTCCCTGCTGCTCTTCCGCACCCCACCCCTCGCGCACCCTGGCCCGGCTTCCCCTTCCTTCCTTCCTTCCTTCGTCCCTCCCTCCCACCCCACATCTCTCGCCGGCGCTACTCACTCTGCCTCCGCCATCTTATCCCGCCCCTGCCTGCCTGCCAGCCAGTCTCCGCCTTCCGCGCATCCTCCCAGCCGACGGCGGCCGTACGAGCGCGGCGCCTGGCTCGGCGGGCCGCGGAGGCTGCAGGGAATTTCGCCGGCGGAGGGGAGGGGGACCGAGAGGGGGCCCGAAAGAGCGCGCGCGGGCGGGCAGGCAGGCTAGCTAGACGGCTGGCCAGCGCCACGGCAGGGGGCGGGGGCGGGTCGGTATCGCGTGAAATGCATGAGGGAACCACCCGCCTCCTGGAAGGTTGCCTCTCTGCCGGGGAGGGGGGGGGTGCAGAGGTGGGTTTTCACACTGCGAATTTGTCAGCTGGAAACAGGTTCCCTCTGCTGCGTTTTTTGCAATAGAAAATGTGCAAACTCCGGTTTAAAGTGTTCCTCCGTTTTCAGAAGGCTCTGGGTCAGTGCTTGTGTGGCTCACAGGGCTGCCAAAGTGGAAAACGGGAGAGGACTTCTGCACTTTTAATGGCCGTGCAGAAGAGGGAATTTCAGCAGGTGTTGCTTGTTACCTGATTGTATGATCAGCAACACTTCCCAAAGAGCCTTCTATACAACCATGGCCATTTCCGCACTACACTCTTATAGCGCGATTATTCCACTTTCAACATCCTAGGGAATCCTGGGGTTTGCAGTTTAGGGAGGGGCCAGTCGGATTCCATAGGATGTTGAAAGTGGAATGATAGCGCTATAAGAGTCTAGTGCGGAAATGGCCCATGAAAGCTACAGGAGCCATCCTCAGCTTTTGACATTGGCAACCCTAGCGGATAAGCAAGGAAAAGGAGCATCAGATAGGCTTCGAAGTAAGCGATACAGGTTCTGTAGGAAACAGAAACCCAAGGATCTGTGCCAGGTGCCCGTTGTGCAAGTGGAAATTGCTACATGGGAAAGTAGGCCATAAGGCTTGAACTGCTTTCTTGCTTTACAACTTTGTACTTAAACGTCAATTTTATGTACACTTTTTTAGAACTGGAAATGTGTTCCATTGGACAGTAAGTACAACTTTGGGAGTGGATAAGCCTTGAGTCTTTATGGTGCCCTGCAACACAGCCAATCCTTGGACTGCCTATATTTGCAAATTATAAGCTAAAATAAATAAGCAGAACAGAATAAGTCAGTGTAATTGATATGAAAGATAGGATGGGTACTACTGTTGTGAAGTAGTAGATTCAGAGGATAGTGAGTTATGGCTGAAATATTGGAGAACAGATGTAACTGCTCATCCAATTCTGAGCCCCAAAGCAGAGAGGGTCACCCTTTTGCCAGTGAGGTGTGATTATTATTAATTTATACCCCATCATTTACTTTAACAAAAGTTAAAACAAATACAACTAAAATTGCCAGATTTAACTGCCAATCCACTCAGTTTCTGTTCCTGGAATGTGGAGAGGTATCATCCTCTCCTTTCCCTCAGGCAGTGAAATGGCTTTCCTCAGCCCTGAAAGGGAAAAAAAAAAATTCCTCCTGCGCCAACATATGGCCACAGCCACTTTAGAAAAGAGAGGGAAATGTGTTTAAGAATAAAGTATGGAAAACAACATTAAATCCAAACAAGAGTAGGTAAAAATCATTTTAAAAGGCTGAATAATAACCTCATAGAACTAAAGTAATTGTCTGAATAGGTTTTTTTTCTTTTACAGGTAAAAAATGCACAAGGGAAAAGTATTTAAAAGTATTTAATCGTGCAGAAATCAATCAGTCCACTGAAGTTGAGGAAGACTTCTGTTTGAATATAATGGTTTTCTTGCACTCAAAGTTTATAGTATGGTTGTTGTCAGCATTTTTCATGTGCTTCCTTTTCTTCTCAGATCCCCTCAGAGAAGTATGGTAAATAAATATCTGGAGGTGAAACTTTTCCCTTCCAGTCAGTCTGTAAGGAAACACTCCACTTGCTGAAAAAGTTCCTACCAAGAAGTAAATTAAATGGTAGTCCTTAAGTGTAAATACAATCACAGAATGTTCTCAAAATGTTATAGTGCTATATTTTAAACCAATTGAAATGAACAATAACCACTAATAGGGGAATTAATATTCATGTGGGTTGTCTTTCAAACATGGAAAGAAGCTTTGTCTTGTTTTCATAATAGTTTCCCATTTCAGAGGCCAAACACTCAACATTTTCAGTTTATTACTATAGCAGAAATGATTAATATAGCTCCAGCTTTAATTGATTTAATTAGTGGAGTGATCAAGTAAACGTCATGTACCATTTTAAAAACGTATGTTTCTCAAGGGTGTTTGCAGTTGTGAAGATTAGATATTTATTATTCTATTTGCTGTTTTGAACTATCTTTTATAGATTTGTTGCAGGATAAGAAAGTTCTTTTCCTGAGGTGATATGACCTTTTCTGCTAAAGATAAGCTTTCTTGGACATCAGTCCTCCCTGAGGCTAGGCAGTGTCACACATACGATAATTGCATCTCAGAAACTTGTACTGTACACATCTTGTTGATTAATCTGCCAGATCCTGGCATGGTTCAGTCACTTAACTCAGTGGAATTATGGTAGATTGCTGCCTGTCTCAAAATCAGTTCATATGTAACCACAAAAACACTGAAACCAGAATCCTGTTAGGACACAAACTAATGTACAAAGAGTTAGGCAAGGCTTTGCACTTTGTCAGAGGTTGCAGTCTCCTACTTGGTGGGAGAAGAGCTGATAGTTGCAGAGCAGTAAGGCCTTGGTGCCTGTTGTACAGCTGATTATGAAACTGGGGGATCCAGCTTTACTATGTTGATGCATGTTTAGGCTGTGCTAAAAGTTTACAGGATGTTGGCCTGGTTTGCTTCTACCTGAGTGATCCTCAACAATTTCAAAAATATATGTATCAAGGAATGGCATGCATGGGACTAAGAGCATACTTCTTTCTCAGGGAAAATATTGCCCTCCTTGCTGGATGATGCATATATGGCAAGAAGCCAAAACATTCACTCTGCCCCATAACACTCCATGAATCACAACATGAGTAAATGGCTGCTGTGTTTCACTAAGTGCATATGAATCTTCCATAGACAGTAAGGTGTAAGATGCTGCAGGACAGGTGGCAGACTAAGATGTGAGTGTTCCGATTTGAGGAATAATGAGTTGGTTGCCATCCTAAGACTGGTTACTGGAAAAAAAAAATCCAACTGAATTTATTTCCACATTATTCTGATTAGCATCCATCTGCAAAATTGCCCAGTTGACCCCTACTACAGAATCACAGTTCTAATAAACAAATCAGAACAATCCCAAAGAAAACACAACTCTGCCTATGTGTGGCTGTCCACATATGTTTGAGGGTGGAAGAGAAAAGGCATAAGGCAGCATGATAGAAAATCGTGGTTTACCCTGTGCTCATCTGATGGGTACTGCCTTGGTTCCATGAGTTCTAATACAATCTGAAATGGCAATAGAAAGATAGTAAATAGTAGTGAACACTTAATAAATAGTCAGGATTGTATCCAAAGACCAATCTGCTGGTGTTGTGAGAGGAATAGAGAGCTGCATGCACATGTTTGTTTCAGTTATACATTCTATGAGTTTTAACGACCAAAGAGGAAGTCCTTTTCTAGACCTGCATAGTAGGGTAGGTCTTGAAGTTGCTTACTACTACGCACATGATCATGTTCTTTGCAAAAAAGGAAAGATCAGAAACTGACTTAAAATTCCTAAATGTAGAGGGTTTTTCTTTCTACAGGGGGTAGGGATCAAAATCAGTCTGGATCTCTTCAGTAGACTGTGGGGTCTATTTTAATCTTCCCCATTTCAGACACCATCTGAAGGCAGGAGAGGCCAGACTGGGGCAAAACAAAAACACATTGTGTTGTATGCTGTGGAGGAAGAATGCAAGACATGGAGTCAGAAGAGGGGGGTCAGGGAAAACTGGATAAGGGCTATTTGTGTGAGGGGAAACACAAGGATGTTCATGTTAGTAGATCTCCCCACCCTCTCCATAAGATACCTGTCACCAATTTCCATTGATTCCACCCTCTTACAGCACCTCACCCTACCCATGCCACATGGGTCCTCCGTGAGAATTTCCTAACCCTCAGGAGAAACGGGGGATGGAGAAAGCACTGGTGCTGCACCAGAGAGGAAGGAGGATTCCTCTTTATGTGAATACCATCTTGGATACAATCCTTAGTCCACAAAGAATCACAGAGCAATTGTCAGAGCAAGCTGCCAGTGCCTAACCCTTTTATAAAGAGGTCACTGGTAACTTGTAGTCCTCCAGATATTCTTAATCTACAATTCAATTTATTCCTAGCCATTGGCCATGCTGGCTGTGTAGAGTAGGTGGGAGTTTGGTTGCTTTAAGTAGGCCATATGAAATAACGAGTCACACACACACAACACAAACTTAAAGTAGAGTTTGAGTATAGATGGAATAAAGCAATGTACCACCAACAGATTCTAAGTTGCTTTGAAAGATGAATTGACCTGATCTTTGCAAGCCTATTCAGCATTTTTCTTCAGTACCTTAGAGCAGGAGAGGAAAAGATGGTCTCACCACCTTTCCCTGAACACTCTTTGTGATATAAAATGTCGATTCTTCCTCCTCCACTTGCCCCCAACAGGTAACTGAGCTAGTACTTCCTGACGGTTAGAGCTGTCCAGCAGTGGAATATGCTGCCTTGGAGTGTCGTAGAGTCTCCTTCTTTGGAGGTTTTTAAGCAGAGGCTGGATGACCATCTGTTGGGAATGCTTTGATGTTTGTTCCTGCATGGCAGGGGGCTGGACTGGATGACCCCTGTGGTCTCTTTCAGCTTCATGATTCTATGATTCTACATATTTACACATTCATCTGGTCAGCATCTTAGAAACATGCTGGGACCCCTCCCCTCTTCTAGCTCCGGCTTTACTTCTTTCCTTTCCAACCCATCTACCTTTTTTTTTTTCCATGGGCCTATTCATACAGATGAAATTAACCTGAGAGCCAGATATAGCTTTGGGCCACAGGTTCCCCACCTTGGAAGAAAGGAAGCTGTCTTACACTGAATCAGTCTCTTGGCCCATCTAGCTTGATGTTGTCCACAGTAGCTCCCCAAGATCTTAGGCAGGGGTTTTCCAGGCTTACCCTGGAAATGTTGTGGGAATAAACCGGGGAGCTTCTGTACACAGAGCAGGGGCTCTAGTACTGAGATACAGTGAATGAGAGCATAACAAGGCACATAACTTTGATCACTCTATCCTCTGTACAGAGAAAGAACACAGACATTGCCCTGGTGAACAAACTCCATATTAAGGTAATATCTTTGTGAGGCCTGCAAAATATTTTGCAAGCTTTCAGGGTCACAGGGAAGAACATCAGATGTTGTCTTGCAACATTTTAGGTTGACTTAAAAAGGCTATTACTTAACACTGAGTTGCGACAATGAAAGAGTCCTGCCAATTTAGACTTGGAACAAAGGTTTTGCTAGTTTAGCTTGCAAATAATAAGAGCTGAGTTACATTGAAACATGCATAATAATTAGCTATGGGGTGCAAAGTCCCTTCTTTGAGGAAGCAATCTTACATTCTGGTTCTCAGTAAGCTTTGCTGGAAATGAATTGCTGAATAAGAACATAGTTCTTTTTAAGATCTAAGTTACTTTGCATAGTAATTTCATTTCTTTCCTTATTGCACTTGGTACAAATGCAGCCACCTTTTGGAGTCCATCAGGACCTACTCTCAGATAGCTGTTAAAGGGTTGCAGCTTTAACCACCTGTCCCAGGTATATAAACCACCTGCCTCATATGTATATCAGTAAGTAGCCAATATAACCTTAGGAGAAGATCCTCTCACTCATTTTTTTTCTTCTGTCTTGTATTTATCCATATGACCAAAATCATATTAAAATACTATTTCTCTTTCCTTGATGTCTTTTGGACCCATGAGAGAGGACACCATTGCTTGAAAGGAGCACTATATCCTATCTTTTGGATTTTGAAACACTGGTATGTAAAATTAAAAATGCAGCCTGTGCTTTAATATACCAGCTTGACTGAATTCCTTGAATGACCCATGCTGTATTAAGGTTCACTTGTCCAATTTGTCTGGTGTTAATTTTCAAGCCTTCCAATACCTTTGTAACCTGATCATTAAGCTTGCTCATTGTGGTCAGATTTTAAAAGGACACCCTAACAGCCAGAATAGCTGTGTCAACAGCATGCAAAGGGGTGATGATCAAAGATCAAACACTCATCATGTAGGAACATTGTTGAACATAAAGGGCGACAGCACACAGCTAACATTTCCAGCGTCTTGGCAAGAGTACAACCTACAAGAGATAAGTCATATGAAATTGGTTTTTCAACAAGGCTGACATGTTGGAGAGTAAAGATAAAGAAATGGCTGCAGCATCAAATCATCAGCTCACATCACTGACTATAGAGGCAGCATACACAATTTGAGTTACATTGACTTATTTTATCATTTATGAAAGATTACTGGATAGTCCATTGGGAAGACTAAAGTTCTTTATTTGTCTGCAGCCTAAGTGTTTTCTCCCACACATCAGTTCAACCTTTCCTGCTCATGCAGACTGTATTTAATCTGGTATTCTGAATCTTTTTCTTTTAAAAGCAACAACATTTTAGATTTCTTTATTCTTACTTTTATAGCCTGCCTATCTCAAAGAAAAATATTCAAAGTGGCAAGCAGAAAGAGAAAATGTAAAACAATTGTTAAAACACAACTAAAACCAGCAGTATATTAAACAATAATCAGCCGAATAGTTTCCTCAGCTCAAACTAAGTTCCACTATATTTGATGCATTTAATCAATCGATCGATCGATTGATCGATCGATCGATTAATTAATTGTGTTTAGGATTATAGTTTAAACATCAAAACCAGAACAGAATGCCAAAATGGGAGTGCATGAATCATCCCTTTGAAAGCTTGCTGTATGCCCCTTTAGACTGTGTGCTGGGAGGAAGGTGAGATATTAATTAAATTGTTGACGGAGAAAAATTTTGGGTAATTATCATCATATGATTAGCTGAGACCAGGAAAACTTCTTTGCACAAGATGTTACCAAGCCGTACACTCCCATGTTTTGATATGGTTTAATTGGCAAAATATATTAATTGGCAGAAATATATATTATACCCTGCTATGGCTGCATGGCCATACTGGATAAGAAGAAAAGGCTGGCCAAACACGTGCATTGTGAATTATGTCAGAAGAGACTTGTAGGCATAACCAGGTCATTGTCAGGAAAACTCCAGCGATGATGAGCTTACCATTAGCCTTAACGACTCAACCTTTTAGAGACAGTTGCATCTGGGAGATTCCCACAGGACAGCTGAGTGTCTCAACTTCTCTCCTTCTGACCAAGTAGGCTTCCCTTTTGTCCCTGCAAATGTCCAACTGAGCTATCAGGACTGCCATTAGCTCTTTGTCACCTAACACTAAAGCCATTACCTCATTCGGGACCCCACTGTCCACTCCCCAGACTCTGCCAGAGAGCCATTAGCACCTTAGCCCTCCAGGTGGAAATAGAGTATTTAAACCCCAGTTCTTGGCCAGTCAACTCACAGTACTTTGATTGGTTGTCACCACTCTGCTGCTCTGATTCCTGATTGTGTACTGTCCTTAGACTTGCATCTAAGCCACATCACTGCTTCTTCGCTGCTCTTCTGGATTGCTAAAATATCACCCACTTCACCCTAAAATCTTACTATTCAAAATTTTTCTCCTTTTTACTTCAGTTAGCCTCATGAGATTGTGTGACTGCTTGGATCTTGTGTGTATGATTGCAATTCCCCCAATAAAACATATTAAGCTTACTTTTTGGATCTCCAGCTGTTTCTTTCCTGCACTAGTACTGGTAAACATAGGTGTAAAAGATCTTGCAAGGTTACCCTGCTCTTACAGGCCTCCTCTTTGAGCTAAGATTCCCCACTTTTTCATGGAGGTACTAGTATTGTGTGGGTGAACCCCTCAGTTACTCATGTTTTAGGGTAAGAAAGATATTCCAGTGACGTGAGGCCACTAAAGAAAAGACCCCATGTCTATTTACTTCACCTCAAGGGAGGGGGTGTTAACAAATGATCTCAAGGAATAGGCTGATTGATTCAGGTGGAGCTGACCATTTAGGCTTTGAAGTTCAATGCCAGCCCTCTAAAACGGAGCTAAGTAACAAATTGCTGCACAGTTGGTGGTGTTGTATGAAAACTAAGGGTGGTGGAGAAACGTTAGTCCTTCCATCCTTCATTGTCACTGTTATTTAATGTGAGAAACAGAGGACATCAAGACATCTCATTATAATTTGCCCAGTCTTAGTAACCACCAATAATCTCAAATGGGGATGGAGAAGCATAGGCTGTGATTGATATCACATGATATGCTTTCCTTCCTAAACATTAGAGAGAAAAAAGTAACACAGTATTTACAAAATATGTACTATATTTGCTGGCATATAAGACTCACTTTTTTCCTGAAAAATATTGTTTGAAAATGGGGGGCGTCTTATATACGGGTGCATCTTATTCACCGGCAAATATGTTATTTTGTCAAGTTTAACCCTGACAAAAGTGTCATATCACTGACATATCTATTCATAATTTTTTAAACAAATTTTGACATGCAACACTTGAACCAAGGTGTATGTTTTCAATTGGCTGAAACCTATAGAACCTGAAACCAGTATATTTAATGTGAAAATTACTTAAATGCGTCATATGTGTATCTCTGTCCAGGTATTGTTTTAGCACCAATGACATTCTATCATTTTAAACTGCATGTTTTAAATTATTTTTACATGTTATTGGCAGTTTAGTTTTATTTGTTGTATCAGATTCATATATAAATTTCGAAGCTGCTTTGAGTCCCAGTTTTAGAAAAAGTGGTCAGATATAAATTATGATTATATAAAATATCAGTGCTATTGCTATCATCATCATTCACCCCAGACTGTGGAAACATTACTTTTGGGGACTATGGCTCCCAAAACCTCCCAGCTGTCATGCTGCTTGAAGGTTTCTAGAAGTTGTAGTCAAAGTAACTTTCCCAGCTGTCAGCCTTCAAGTCAATCTACTCCCTTCCTTGAAACAGTGTGAAACAACCTACCTAAGTTATAGAAAATCATCTTGACCAGTCTTGTAGCTGCATCCCTTCAAGTTGTTCCCTGCTTATGGTGACCACAGCAGTGTAGGTGACCATTATTTGATCAGACCATGTTCTAATGGATTTCTTATCATTTAGAGCCCCCACCTCACCCCACGATTCTTGGGAATGCTGCACTATTGAACTGATGGAAGGGCATTAAAAAAGAGTTGTGACAGGGTGACAGTTTGAATCTTGGGAAGATTTGGAAAGATGTAAGTTTTAGTTAATGCTAGTTGCCTCAGGTAAGGTGTCCTTGGGATACTGTTCCTGACAAAGGACAGTTAATAAACGTGAATGTGTCTGGTTTGACCCTTGTGTGTCTTTATTGTTGTGTGTCTCCAAGTTGTTTCCCACTTATGTCAAACCTATCATGGGGCTTTCTGGGGGGTGAGAGTGTATGACGCACCCAAGGTTACCCAGTGGGTTTCCATGCCTGAGTGGGGAATCAAACACTGGTCTCCAGGGTTGTAATTTAACGCTCAGACTATTTACTGTGAAGTTATGTGTTAATAGTTTGTTTACCTAAAGAAGCCTACTTATCTATACCTTATCAGATGTAGCAGGGGTCAACTTTTTATTTCAAAATATAGCCACTGAAGGAGTGAACTTGGCTCCTCCCTGCCTCACCTTGCCAGTATCAGAACTGGGATGCCGTGAAGCACCCTAAACCAGGAAAAGGAGAGATTGATGGCTTTCATTACCATTGATTTGTTGTAATATAAAAAGTAGAGTCTTCCTCTTTAGCCCATCCCAACTGAGCTAGTACAAACTTATAAATGCACGTTCATCTTTTACAAAACCATTCTGGCTTTAATGGGAAGGGAAGTGGGGGAATTGCCTTATTCCAGGTTAGAGCAGTGATCGTTTTAAGCCAGTATTGTCAACAGCACTGGCGGCGGCAGCTCTGCAGGGATCCTTCGTTGGCCCAGTGTGGAGATGCCAAGAATTGGATCTGGCCCCTGGACATGCAAAGCAGGTGCTACAATTAAAGTCATTCTTCCTTCTAACAAGGAGTAGTCTCTTTTGTTAACAAAGTGGCAAAGTGTATCAGACTTCACTGAAATTGAAAACAATTAAGTTGTTGAAAACTTCCCCTCTGTTAAGAACAATGGGCTGGCATTTGTGTATGTGTGTGTTTTCTGGTAAAACTTTTACTGCCACCCTAGCACTGCTAGCTCATTTTACATCCACACTGAAACTGCTATGCTTTGCTGAGTCAGGCAAATCAATGCGGAAAGGGTAGGCAGTTCTTGGATTGCAACTCCCATCATCCCTACCTACCAGATGGGCTGGTTAGAGCTGATGGGAGTTGCAGTCTACCAACATCTCGAGGGCACATATTCTCCACCTTCCTCTAACTGGGTCCTAGGCACTCTTAAATCTGCTTGAGATCAGGCTGCCTGTCCTCTCCAATGATGATGATGATGATGATGATGATATTATTATTATTATTATTATTATTATTATTAATGATAATAATAATAATAAAACTTTTTTTAAAAAAACAGCAAATGGTGCAAAACAAAAGGGGAAAAAAAAGATGTCTAAGCCCTAATCTCTGCTTCCAAAGTCTACCTTCCTAGATTCAGCTGAGTCACAGCTGGATTCGATTTTAATTAATCAGCTCTGATTAACAGAAGCAAGGAAGGCAGAACTAACTGAAAGAAAAGCGCATATTGGAGGGTGAACTTGCGTAACTGCTGTCTCTTGCAGTGGGGATTTCCATAGGAGACCCTCCTGGTGGCCTGTGTCTTTTGTTTCAGGGCTTAAAAATACATTTCTTTTTAATTACACAGAGAAATAAAATGCAATCAGTATCACGAGAAAGATAAAGTGGTGGCAGCAGGTATTAACAGCTTCCTGTAGGATTTTTGTTTTTGTTAGAAAGAAACCTATGTATGGTATATTTAAATCTTTTTTATAAAACAAAATCAAGGACGTTAAAACTACCTTTATCTAAAAATCCCTCCCAGGTTTCAGCTTGGGAGCAATCACTGAAAAGGCACAAATTAATAAATGGAGATAAATGTAGGGTTATAGGCAAATGTCATGTCATAGATTTACCTACCAACAAGACACTGGCACTGGTTTAGGTCAGGGGTTAATGAAAGACATCCAAAGGTCATTTGGTGATTATATGAGAGCATGAGTTTAATAGGGTACTGAGACGACAGCCATTGACAGAAGATTTATACCAGAGGTGATGACACTACTACGGATACCGCTGATAAAAAGAGCCCCAATATTGGACTGAACAGAATGATGAATGGCACAGACGTCTATTCACACTTCTCATTATAAGCTCTTTCACTCTTGGTGGCATTTAGCTGCATTTATTTACTGTGGTTTGAAGGTGCAGGGCAATAGCCCAGTATATCTAATGTGTTTAAATGGAGACTTGCCATAAAAAAAATGAAACAAGAGATAAGATTAGGCCATTGAATAATTGCACAGCTTTCCTGCAGAGATTATATTCACTAGCGCTAACATTATTTTTTCCCCCTCCTGATGTTCTGAGTGTGAGAAGAGCTCAAGTGAATTAATTTTCTACGGCAGAAGGTCAAAGGAAAATAAACTGATAAGCATTATGCCAGCTATAGAATATGACTTCACAATATTCCCCCATCCTCAATTGTCAGATAGTGACGACGAGATAATATGGTAAAAATATATAAGCATTTTTTTCCACTGAATGTATCGGCAGTTTTGCTTGCCCTTGATGCAGTTTGTTTTCTTTGTGTACATTGGCAATAGAAGATCAAAGAAAGGAGTCAGCTCAAAATGTCAAATAAAACTATGTAATAACAGCAATACCAATAAATTTGAGAACTGATTGGGAGGAGGGATTCAGAGTCCTGATGAATAACCCTCAGTGCCCCAAGAAACTCCTTTTCAAGTTGTTATGTATTTCTCAAACTGCTGGAGTGTATCATCTGAGTAAGACTTTTCAGCTTTGTAGGAAAAGGAACTCTAGTAAGAGTCATATGTGCTGCCAATGGTCAGTGTTTACAAAAAAAAAGAAAAGAATAAATAAATAAAAAACAATTACTTACTTCATTTATTTAGTGAATGGGATTCCTATATTACTAGGGGCTGAGGTAACACAACACTATGACTGATGCTCAGACAATAAATTAAAACTCTTTTAAGTGTTGGAAGCAAACTCAATTACACTCAGAACAGACTAGCTTAAGGTCCATTGATTTCAGTGGATTTGCTGTAGCCTGGATCCAACCCTAAGTTACATTTTCAGAATGAGAATTATCCTACACCTGCTCAACCCAGATATTAAAAGGCTGGGCATCCTCTACACAGATAGGATTGCACTTCAAGATCCAGCATGGTGTAGTGGTCTGAGTGTTGGACTATGACCCTGGGGAACAGGGTTCAATTCCCTGCTCAGCCATGGAAACCCACTGGGTGACCTTGGGTGTGTCACACGCTCTCAGCTCCAGAAAACCCAGTAATAGGTTCACCTTAAGTTAACCAATACACTGGAATAACTTGAAAGCACAAAACAACAAAAATGGGTCAAAGGAAAGAGAATCTGACAGATCTGAATAACCACCCCACTTCTCTTGCAAGCTGAAAACAGACCAAAGTGGATGACTTTCCTCCCCTCCTCTGAGACCTGAAGCAGGCATGGTTGAATAGAGTTACCCATGGCCACCACACCTGCTCTTTGCTGGTAAACAGGCTTGGCAAGTTTTTGTTGTGCCTCAAGCCTTGCAAAACCAATTTGACAATTTGAGGCTGCAACAGGATAAAGAAATGAATAAAGTTCACAGCATAAGCAATGGTATTCTGTTATGTGCTCTCTCTGTCTTTCTCTCTCTTTATATATGTATATATGCCAGGTGTGTGTGTGTGTGTGTGTGTGTATTTATATACACACATGCACGCATGCACACACACACACACACACACAGATACAATCTGTGCTTCCTTGGGACAAAGGTTTGATGCAGAGATGACACAGCAGAAAATACATGCTTGGCTGATCATAAAACTGCATTTTACCAGCGCAGGCCTATTTGTATATCTAATATTCCCTGCTCTGACAGGCAGTAGCTTTCTGCAGTCTCAGGCAGTGTTTCTTCATATCACCTGGTACCTGAACTTTTTTGCTGGTTATGCCAGGGACTGAAACTGGGGCCTTCTGTATTCAAAGCATACACCCTACCATTGGACCATGGCAACTCTCCCAAAGATAATGGGACTGTTGCTTTCACAGTGAAGCACCCTGTAGCCAGTCCTGGATGGTCTCTAGCAGCACTGGATGGCTTCTACATCAGTGAGGTGGTGAATTTTCTCTGGCTTTAGTCTGAACTTTAAAGAAGGTGTCCAACATGCTGAACCTGTCTCCAAAAAAGGTTCAGCATCTGGGATAGTTTCTTTCAAACTTTAAATCAAAACCTGGATTCATACTTCCACTGAGGTGGGAGCCACCAGCTTGCACCATTCTTTTGGTACTCAGACTCATTGCATTAGAGCAGGGATAGTCAACTTGGTGTACCCTACATGTTTTAGATACCACTCCTACCATACCTGACCATTATGGAAGCTGTAAATCCAAAATGTTGTATAACCCCAGTGCTAAAAAATAAGAATGTCTTCTCTTAGGGCTTTATAAGGTAAGTTAAACAATTTGTACTATGTCTGGTATATAGCAAGTACTGGACCCATGAGCTAATATGGCCTGATAGCAATCCATCCTCACTGCATCCTGAATTGGTTTCCAAATAATTAGCAAGGGCAGTCAAGTAATACTCATCTACAGCTGGACATGTATACATTACCTTGATTTCAGATTCAGCCAGTGAGGTGCCATTTTATAATTTGTTGGCACTGGGGAAAATGTACCCTGTTGGTCAAATCCTCATTTAAAATGTTACCTCTTCTATCTGCTCAAAACCCTGTTCACTTTCAGACTCCCACAAACTTGGTTATTTCTGTATAGAATAATACAGAGCAAGCAGAAGCTGCTATAACTGTACCACATTCTCAGTACTCTTATCAAACAGCGGTTCCCAGATTTCTCTGGAATGAGCCATAAAATATCAATGGTAATCAGTGGATATATGTTTGTTTAGATAGTCTTGTTTTAGCTCACCATTCTCTGTTATATTAAATTGGGCTAGAAAGACGGATTTCTGGGGCTGAGAGTGTGTTGCACACCTAAGGTCACCCAGTAGATTTCCATGGCCAAGCAGAGAATTGAACCCTGGTCTCCAGTTTTTGTAGTCCAGTGCTCAGAACACTACACCATGCTGCACAATACCAGTATTTTAAGTCTGAATGAAACACATACTGTTTTCTCATCCATCACTCAGGGCCACAAGAGTAATATTGAAAGCATATTAACCATTATGATCTTCTCCAGAACCCTGCTTCTTGTATGTCAGGGATAATTGTTCACCCTACGTGTAAAAGCAAACAAGATAAACAACGGTCCCATTGCATAGGCAAAAGTCACACTGGCAAGAGAAAGATCCAAGATCTAATTTCCCTTTCATGTTCCCTATTTCATATGCATTGAAGAAGCTACAGCTGGACTTTGGTAGACAGGAACCAAGAAATTGAAATAGTATTGCCATATGTAATGAAGCACTGCCCACTTTCATTAGCGTCATCCGTGTTCTTAAGGTTTCACTAGACAACGGAGTGGCTGAATAGACCCAAACCCAGCCATTTGCTTTCCCTAAGCTGGAAGGACTATAAAGGCTATCAGGTCAAGATGGGGCTTTATTTCGGCTAGCGACCTCCAGGTCTGTCTCTTGGTTTGTGTTTCTTGGCTTTTCATTCTGGGTGTCCAGAATTGCCCATAATGCCCATAATGCCCATAATGAAGGTTGTCAGTTGATTAGCATTTTAGCTCTCAGCCAATTAAACTGCTCACTAACTGACTGATAAAGATGTTGCAATATATCAATACAGGTGATATTCTGCAGATATTTTCATTAAGGGTTTTCTCAACTA
Organism: Cyclura pinguis; assembly: GCA_030412105.1. NCBI lineage: Eukaryota > Metazoa > Chordata > Lepidosauria > Squamata > Iguanidae > Cyclura > Cyclura pinguis. The sequence goes on along the minus strand of CM059599.1, from coordinate 249,134,617 downwards.
ACACACAAGAATAATTCACTGCTGGGCAAATCATCTCAGGTACAATGACTGAATCAAAACTGTATGTGTGTTGTTTGCAAGGATGCTATCAAATCTGATGTCTCCAGTTTAGAGCTGATTTAAAAATACACAGCATGTCTTTTGTACAACAATTTGTACATAACTTATACTAATACGTCATTTCTAAAATTAGTGAAAGTATACAGGTTTATATGGTTTGGAAACCTCTTATTCCACCCCCACGCTCTTATTCCACCCCCACCCCCACCCTAGTCTTTGCCTTCTGTCTACCTAGTGCTCTTTCTATCCCTTTATCTGCCTATCCACTGAGTTAGGCAGTATTCCTCTACCTGCACCCACCCACCCCAATTCTCTGTTTCCCACAGACCTAAGTGTGTGTTTTTCTCTTCCTACCCATCCAGGTTCTCTCTTTTTTCTCCCTCTCACTCATTGTGACTGAGATTCTTCATCCTTCTTGGTATTCATTCAACCATTTTCTCTGTTCATTCTTTTTTCTCCCACACCAGACAGAAGTTCTGTCTCATCCTCTCAAGTTTTTGAAGAGTCCCAGGACCCTGCAGAAGTTACACTCAACATATTGTATTTCTCATTGTGACTCTGGCCCAAGTATAGCTGCCTAGAGGCCCTCTGTAGAAATGAAAGTATAAGGCAGGTTCCTAATAGAAAGTCTGCCACCTAGTGACTGAAGATGGTGCTGCAGGAGGAGATTAATATACAGTTTTTAAAAAACCAAATACTTTAGTATTTGGCTTTAGTGGAGAATGGGCCCTTCAACTTTTTGGAAATTCCTTCTGTATCTCCTCTGAAAGCCTTGTGTTGCCTGTATAATCAATCAATAACAAGGAGGTAACAAATTGGTGATAGGTAGCTGTCTTATACATCATATGGTAACTAGTTTACCCAGTCTAGTTTCTTCTGACTAGCAATGGCTGTCTACAGTCTTGGCCAGGAATCCTCTCTATCACACGGTACCTTTCTTTAACAAGGGTAGCAAGCATTGAAAAGCATGTGCTGAAGTCTGGCACTTTCTATCAGCCTTCTATCAGCTTTCTGTGCATGCTCAAAAATCCTTCATATACTTGAAAATTAAGCCCTAGCACTGAAATCAGTCTCCAGAACCAAAATCGATTTCAAAGTATGTCCCAAATCACACCAGCTGATTGATGTTTTCAGTCTGCCTGCAAATATTCTTAAGTAAATGCAGAGCTTATGATTTTTAAAACATCAAAAAGAATTCAACCCAAGCATAACTGGCCTTCAGTTATACAAAATGGCAGTGGGGGCAGCTGTCTCTGTAACAGATACCACTAGCCATACTGTGTGCCAACAATGCTGCAGCAAAATCTGAGCTTTTCTAAGGGAGGCGTTTCCAGCTTCAGTCGGGAGAGCTGGATAATTTATAGGTTAACATTTTCTTTTTATGTGAATAGCATTTTTTCTCATTTATAGTTAATTAGGTTAAGCATGCATGGGGAGCGAGGGAGGAAAGGCTTTCAGATAGGATCTAAATGATTAGTAATTTGAATAAAGTAAAAGAAACCTCGAAAAGATGTAGCTCTTGCATATATTAAATATGTTCTGTAACTAGCATGGCCATCAGATAGGAATTTTAAAAGGCTCCATGTTAATTATAGTGCTCACACAAGATACATGGCATATTTTATTGATTTTGCTCATTCATTTTTTTAAAAAAGCAAGGAGTAATTAGACTTTACTGGAACAGTGGAGGATATTTCTCTATATACCTTTGGATGATACCTTTCACATATAGTTCCAGTTCTGAGAATATAATTGACATACACAGGATAACTACAAGGAAAGGCTCATATCTGGGATTTTAAAGGAGACTTTCACCCAGATTTGGAACCTTACTCTAGGGTGGATTGAATCCCTTATGTATTTACTAGCTAAAATACACTGCCTCAGAATATTTTGCTGCCTGAAGCCAGTTCTATAAACAAAAGCCAGCTAACTGGACTGACAATTAAGTCTCACTTTAACTCTGGAAATGCAAGAACAGCCTCTGCTACAACTGGAGTTAGCTTTGAGCAGGCCACATAAAACACAAACCTCCTTCCTCTAACAATGATCCTTTTTGTCTCTTCTCCCAGGATATGCTACCTGGGGCAGCTAACTTACTCACCCTAACGGTGGGGCTGACCCCAGTACCATGGTGGCAAGTGACCATTCAGATATTCTTGGACTGCAGTTTCTTGGCCATTTCCACCCTAGACTGTTATAGTGCTATTATTCCACTTTCAGCACCCTAAGGAGTCCTGGGGTTTGCAGTTTAGGGAGGGGCCTTTAGAGTTCTCAGCCAGAGAGTTCCTGGGCCTCAGTAATCTACAAACCTCAGAATTTCACAGGATGTTGAAAGTGGAATAATAGCACTATATAACAGTGTACTGAGGAAACCAAGAGCAGAACCATGCTATGGGAAAATGATTCTGTGAGGTACAGACACAAGCATAAATAGATTATTGAGACAGAAAAATCTCAGCTTCACATATGAACTTCACGTAGGAACTGAGTTACTATCCAGGGGATCAGAGGCTCATGACTGGTATCTAAGAAAAGATTAGTCCATTATTTTATTGTTTTAATACTGAGCATTGTTTTAATACTGTGAATTTTTTTAATACTATGACTAATTTATTCTATTTTAATATTCATTTTTTGTGTTCTTAGCTGTATTGTTCTTTTTAAATTGTAAGCTGCCTTGAGCCCCAATTTTTGGACAAAAGGAGAATACTTCTACTTCTCCCTTCTCCCTTCTCCTTCCTGCATTGGTGTGGATTGGACAAGATGACCCTTGAGATACGTCCCAACTCTGTGATTCTAAACTGGGACGACAAGACAGCAAGGCATCAAGATCGGGGTTTGGCTGTACTAGGATAGTGGTGGCAGCACTGTTTGGACCTTGCTTCAGGCATCAAAAAACAAAACAAAACACTGACCTGATACTGCAAGAGTATGACCATGTAAACCCTTTTCCCATTGTTATTTCTTATCATTTCTGTGTTTTGAAAATGTCCTTCAATGTTCCCTTCTCTCTCAATGTTTCCTTCTCTCTGTGATCTTTCTCCTTCTGAACACCTCTTCTCTGTCAGCTTCCTTTCTTTCCTCTCTGCTTCAGTTTCTTCTCTCTATCTCTCTCTATTTTTTTTTCTGCTTCTCATAAACCAAGCATGTTCTCACTGTCTCTGTGCATCAGTGGTGGCACGGTAAATTTTTCAGAGCCCGCAGTCCACAAGATCCCCCAATAGCCACATCTCAAAGAAAGTGCCCAAATGGAGGTTGCTATACGGACGCAGCTGTGCTAAACCCCATCAAAAGCATGTGTGTGTGTATGAGTGAGTGAGAGAGAGAGGGAATCTGCTAAATTATTTTCTCTGAGTTCCTCAAGTGCAATCTGTCACAACCTGAACACCCCCTTAACCATTTCATTCACTTACCAAAGCACCCCTCTATTACTCTGGTGTACCAGCAGACAACACCATCACAAGTGCTCAGAAAAGGAAAACCCCTGAGTTGAGTTCCAGCACATTCTGGCACTGTTGCACTAAGAGTGTGCAACCACCATCTCTGCCCCTCCATGCACTTTCAGTTATTCCTCTTTTTTTTCTTTCTCTTCCCAAATGATGCCCAGTCTTCATTATCCATCCATTGTAGCCCATAATATTCTCTTCTTTCTCTGAACCACCAGATGTTGCTCTGCACCCCAGCTCAATCACCTTCCTCTTTTCTTCATCCTCTGCTACCCTCTCTTTTCTATGTCTTTAGCCGTCTCTATGTAGTTTCATCCCCTCCTTTTACCTACCTCTTTCCTTCCCCCAGGTTCTTCCTCACAAAATCTAGCAGCCAAATCTTACAAGGCTTTCATTCTTCCAGCAACTGGCATAGTGAGAGAGCTTCAGATGCAGATGGATTACACAGTGTGACTGGCTAAAAAAACAGATGCTAGCTGCACAATACACTTCAAATCCTTCTACCTTTCACAGGTGAAAATTGGGAAACGTATGGCCAAGCAGCTTCAGAGTGTGCTTTTATCTGAGCCTACTGAGAAGGGCAATATGTCACGCCTTCCTCTCCTCTTTCCACTCTTGAATTAATTCAGGACAGATTTCTGCACTTTGAACTCAGTTTGCAGCAATCAAAGTAAGCTGAGGGAAAAGGGGGGAAGTGAAAGGATAAGAAAGGAACTGGGACCTTTTTAAAGCAGCTGGAAAAGTAGGAAGGCAGAGGATTAATCAGGACTGTCCATGCCAAATTGGGACTTTGGTTTTGAGGAAAGAAAGCACAAAGGAGATCTACTGATGCAAGTATTCACTCATCCACATTCCCATGTCTGATGGGCTTAGCGAGCCCTTAAGTTCTACTCATACCTTACACTAGTATGCATGCTATATTATGTAAGAACTTAAGAACAGTCTTGTTGGATCGGATCAAAATTCCATCCAATCCAGTATTCTGAGCCCACAGCAGCCAACCAAATACCTATACATAACTCACAAGCAGGACCTAAGTGCATTTTCATTCTTCTGTCAATGTCCCCCAGCCACTGCTGACCAAAGACATGCTGCGGCCCAGTGTAAAGAACAAAATGCCACTTCCCTCATTCCACATTCAGAGGCCAATTTGAAATGCAATTCACTCTCACTTCAGCAGTGGCAATGGGATAGTATCCTTCACTATACATGAGGAGAGTAAACTATCATACTGAGTGCATAGCACACACTCTGCTGTCTTTAAAAGACCTGGCTCCTGTCTCTGTTCCCATCTGTATCTGCTGCTCGAAGCCAAATGTAATGGCTTATGGTACCAGCCCTGTCTCCTGCAACTGGTGCTCGAAAACAAGAACAATAAAAACACTGCTTGGCAGTACTAGATGACCATTATGATGTAGCTAAGGCCCTTTCCACACGCAAGAAAGGAAATGCATGAAAACGGAACTCACCGGCTTTCTTGAGCATCCAGGCGAGTCCGTCGGGACGAGGAACAGTGCGAGCTCATCACTCTGCACTGCTCCGGTGTCCAAAATGGTGGCTTCCGGTTGGTGGAGGCTCTCCACCAACCGGAGAAGCTCCCCAGCCTAAAGCCTGCCCCCAGCAGATCTGCAGGCACGCGCTTGTGCGTGCCTGCAAATCTGCAGCGGAGCACCGCGACGGAGCAACACGGAGTCACACGCTCCGTGCTTTTAAAAAACCTCTTAAAAGAGGTTTTTTTTTAAGTAATTTTATTAAAGTTCCAACATATAAAACAAACAATTATCATTGTATTCTCAATTGTCGTATTACAACTGTCTTCCTTCCTCTCTAGATTACAATCTTTATCATTCCATTGAACTGTTATCAATGCATCACAATAAATTGTTAGTATTATCTACTTAATTCGTTAGTTCCTGTCTTTCTACTCAACTTTACTTGTTCCATGATATTTCTCTGAATTTTATCTTGTAAGAACCTTTAATACCATGAATTATGTATTATTCCCTGTCAAGACCCCTCTCGCTTCCAAAATCATCTGCCATTCTTTATAGATATCATCATCTGATTTCCCTTTTAATCTCTGTGAAACAATATCTGCATTTCTGTTTTCAATAAAAGTTGCCCACCATTGTTCTGTCTTTGGTATTATATCACTCTTCCAAAGCCTTACAAATTCAATACGAGCAGTCAAGACCATATACAGTATTATTCTCCAATATTTCTTTACCGCAGTTCCCTCTAACATATGTGTCATATTTAACAAGTACATTTCAGGAGTCTTATCAATTTGAACCTGCAATACACCACATATTATCTTATGAATTTCATTCCAATACATTTTTGCTTTAGAACATGTCCACCACATATGAAATAGTGTGCCTGCAGTCCTTTGACACTTCCAACATTGATCTGTACCCATCTTATAAATTGTCTTTAATTTTTCGGGTGTCATGCACCATCTATGAAATAACTTATAGTAATTTTCTTTAAGGTTCTGAGCTACCGTGAACCTTTTTGTTCGTTGCCAACTTTGTTCCCACCATTCCAACTGAATTGGATGTCCAATATTCTGTGCCCATTGTATCATTGCTATTTTAATTGTCTCCTCCTCACATTGTTGTTGTAATATCTCTTGATATAAATGTGAAGGTAAATGAGGTGGATTTTCTCGTAAATTACGAGAAAGAGGTTTTTAAAAAGCACGCTGCGCGACCAGTTCTGGTCGCTCCGAACCAGACTGAGGTACAGAACTACAAAAAGTAGTCCGCCCTAGTCCACTCCACGGTGCAGAAGACCTCCGTCGGAGGTCGCTCTGCACCGTTTTAATAGCCCGGTACAGAAATGGCCTAAGATAGGCTGTATGGGTTTTTTCAATCCCCCTTTAAAGCTGTCCAAGCTGATAGCTACCACTACATGTTATAGTTTCACCATATGCTATATGATGAAAGACTTCCTCTTTAAGGCCAGTGTTGGGGTGGGCCTCAACCCTACAGTTCTTTAGTCAAACATGACAGCAAATTCTACAACTGCATCTCTGTACATTATCGTCCAAAACTGGTGTTTGGTGATTTGTTAGAGGAGTAGGTGTTCTGGGAGAGGCAGAATGAGTTTTGAAGGCAGACAAAACTTTTTTTAAAAGTGAGACTCAAAGTCAGTCTAGAGGATCTATTTGCTGAATTATTTGATGTTTTACTGTGTCTTAAAAATGCCATTCCACCCAACATTGCCTCTTCAGTTATTTATTGTGAATTTTTTTGGGTGGAGTGGAGGAGAATTTCAGAGAATGCTTTTATCATGCATCCCCCCTGCTTCATTCACTGGATTACACAGGGGCCTTGCTTCCCACCTGCAATCCTCCCTTGTTTTTCCACAGCTTCTCCATCTTTTTCCTTACTGCAGTAAATTAGTTAATGAGAAGAAGAAGGAATAGCTGCACAGTGCTTTCTAGCATCCCTCTCTCTACCAATGCCCACAGAAAGAGAAAGAAAGAAAGAGAAAGAATCCAAGAGAGAAAACAGGTCTACCCGTATAGGAGGTGTCATTTTGAACAGCAAAATACATAACTGATGAGGTATCAAATTTATTTTTAAAATTGCTTTGTTTTCAGCATCTTGAAGCCATGAAGTGTTGAGCAGCAGAAGCATATAGGAAGAAGAGGAGAGAGAACCAACTTAATTTTAACAGAGATTTCCAACTACTGCACTCTTGTGTAGAAAGGTTTTTCTTTCTTAAAACCTATTAAGAGGAGTGGGGCTCTAAACACACACCAGTGTCTTTATAATGTAGAAAGCAAAGCCTCTTCTTTCTCAACTTGTTCAGCAAGTTGTGTGAACAGATTGCAGACACCAATGATGCAGCAGGGTCATGACCTGTTCGTTACCCCTCCTATTCTCTCCTTGCCCATTTTCCTTTCTCCTTTGGGGAGGTATCTAGCAGAACAGCAGTGGATCACTCTTCCTTCTCCCACCACCACCCTCCAATCCCAATCTCTTTTTCTTTTTTTTTCAAATTTAATTTTAATCGAATGCCCTGCTAGGGATGCCTTAAATTGACTCTTTTTGCTTAAATTTCCTAGGGGACTTTGCCCCAAGATCTCTGTCGCAGTGATAACTTATTCTGGCAAACAGACCCAGTCCATGTTTATTGTATAGCTTGGTGGGGGAGGGATGGGGGGCAACCCCCATCATGTGCTTCTCTGAACATTGCTGTTGTTGATGCCTTGGAAATTACTCAGCTGTGAAGGGTTTCAGTGTCTGTCATTTTCCTCATTAAGCCAGTGGGGGTGGGGTGGGGGTGGAGAGAATGGAAGAGAAAGAACTATACCTGCGACCCTGTCTTCAAGTCCTCATTAAAGCCTAGCCATCCAGAGGGCTAATTTCCTGTTTTAAAGATGTTGGCATAAAATATGGCAGTTCACCAAGGATGCCTTGAATAGAGGAAAGCTTCTGTGTTGCAAAAGCAGTCTCTGCTTATTGCATCCCCAAAATAACGTTGTTTGTTTGCATTGCCTGACTCATGCAATTATCTCTCCTCAGGAAAAGCTGGGAGCAAGCAAGAAGAGTGCGGTTTCTCATTTCTTATTCCAAACCGATCCAGACTTAGATACTGACAGTAAAAAGTTGGCAGTAATTGCACTGGATGCAGGCAGAGGTTTGCCACCACAAGGGCTCCTAGGACTGCTAACTGCCCAGGAAACAGTGGCATAATCTGTTCAGTGGCGTTCCTTTAACAGTGTTTAGATGTTCAGATAGAGCTAAGGGTTGTTGTTGTTGTTGTTGTTGTATGCCTTCAAGTTATTTAAACTTATGGCAACCCTAAGGCAAACCTATCACAGGATTTTCTGGAGGCGTGAGAGTGTGTGAAGCACCCAAGGTCACCCATTGGGTTTCCATGGTCGAGCGAGGAATCAAACTTTGGTCTCTAGGGTCATAGTCCAACACTCAAATCACTGCATCATGCTGGCTTGGTAGCTAAGGGAGGGGGTCAAAATTCAGACATTGCCCCTCAATAAGAATTCTGCCCTCAAAATGAATTTTCGTTCAGTCCCCAGATTTGTAGCATTACACAGGTCAGGCAATTTCTAGCATTTCAGCAACTTCAAACTTCTGTTGAGCATTCAGAAATAGAGGCCTTTTCTGCACCAGGCTATTTAAACGGTGCAGAGCAACCTCCAACGGAGGTCTTCTGCTCCGTAGAGTGGACTGGGGCAGACTATTTTCTGTAGTTCCATACCTCAGTCCACTCTGGAGTGACCAGAACTGGTCGCTCAGCATGTTTTTTAAAAGCCTCTTTTTAGAGGTTTTTCAAAACCACAGAGCGCACAACCCCGTGCCGCTCTGTCGCCCGGCTCCGGAGCAGATTTGCAGGTGCGCGCAAGTGCGTGCCTGCAGATCTGCCGGGGGCGGGCTTCTGGCTGGCGAGCTTCTCCGGTTGGTGGAGAGCCTCCACCAACCAGAAGCCGCCATTCAGGATGCCAGAGGAGTGTGGAGCGACGAGCTCGCGCTGCTTCTCGTGGCGACGGACTCGGCCGGCCGGAAAACAAAGCCGGTAAGCTCTGTTTTCGGGCGTTCCCCCCCCCCCACACACATGCGGAAAGGGCCAGAGTTTAGGCATCCAAAGAAGGAGGCAGGAAAAGTTGCCATGGGAAATGCAAATACAGGTAATGGAAGAGTCATAGGTGGACAATACTAGAAATATGGGGACAGAAGGACAATTTAATTGAGAGGCAGAATGTTTATTTGGGAGGCAGCACGCTCAATTTGCCCCATAGCATGATCGGGAATACAGTCGCCTACTCATGAAGGGGTGAGCAAGTGTAGTGGGTCTGGGGGATTTTCTGCCTTTGGAGCTTCTGGGGCTGCAGTGATTGGGAAAAAGTACCAAAAAATATACAAGAAACAAAATCAGAAATGGCCAAAAATGTTTTCATAAAATGGGTATTTTTTTTTAAATGTTGAAGAGTTCATGGAGAAGCCTGCAACTAATTTAAAAGGTGAAGGCTACTAGCAGAAGAAGTAATTCCAGTGGCGGAGCTTTGATTGTAGGGGGGGGGGCGGGGGGGGCTACAGTGGGAGGGGCATGGCCACTGTGCATAGAGGCTTGGCCAGGGCGTGCGGGGGCGTAGCTACGGGCCGGGACACACCAAAAACATTGCTGCCCGGGGCAAACAACCCCCTGCGTACCCCCCATCCCTGCTCGACTAAGTAATTCACCTTTTTGGAGGGGAAGAGGACAGGAAAAGTATAGTATAGGGGTTCTGGATGTGTTGAGGCTTGTGAAAAGAGATGGGGTGGGTGGGTGAAATGAAGCCAGAGGCTGTACTTTTGCCCACCTTTGTGTCAGTTAAACACTAAACATTTTACTGCTTGAGACAAAGCTGAAAAATAGCATCTTGCCTGCCACCTGCCCTGCATTGGAGTGGTAGTTAAATATAATCTGAACAATGGTGATAGGGTCAGGATCTTCCACTCACTGTGAGAGCAGCAGTCTAGCTTAGCAGGTGTAGAAAACTGCCTGAAGCGCACAGGCAGAAGGGAAAGACCAGGGGTTTTCCACGTTGCCTAGGATCTTACTGCTACCTTGAACAGACATTTCACTTTGGCTGGCCATTTCAGGTTCATGAATGGACTCCGTTAGTATATTGAACATTGCAATTTATTAATACATATACAATGCTAAGCAGAATCTGGCATGCATTGCTACCAGGTAATTAAACCAGGCAGTTATACAGAACTCTCAATTGCATAGTGGCAGCAACAGAGTAATCAAAAGCTATGTTAATGTTGTTGTGTGCCTTCAAGTTGGCAGAATTTGTTCAAAGCAGGTTTGCCCTTGCCTTCCTCTGAGAGAGTGTGACTTGCGCAAGGTCACCCAGTGGGTTTCCATGGCTGAGCAGGGATTTGAACCCTGGTCCCTCAGAGTCCTAGTCCAACATGCAAACAACTACATCATGCTGGCTGCCAAAGCTATGAAAACAATACAAATCACCAATAGCAGCAAGCACTGTTTCAGACTCTGCATTACTTGTTCTTTGAATCTCATACTGATATTCTAGCTAGTATCTCTTATCAAGAAAGATATTGGCACTATACCCATATCAATGCACTACACTAAGAACTTCCTCCACTAATTCATATGCTCACCAGCTCATCTTGGCATGTATGCAAAGCCTGTCTTCCATCTTTGGTCCTTTTCACTACTCTTTATGACCATCATTGAGAATGAACTTGCCACCTCATCACACACTTTTTGCTTTTCTATTATTGTTCACATTCCCTTTACCCCTAACTCGTTTGTATGTATGTTTGTCTCAGAAGTTTCACTCCATGCATCTGACAGGGTGCACTGGAAAATTGATGCTAGAAATTTCTTCTTCCCAGTTATTCTCAAAAGTGCTGCAGGATTCTTTTATATCTTTGTATGTTGATACAAACTAACACAGCTATGTTTTTGAACATTTTCTTATGTTTAAGCAGACTTGTTCTTTCAGCATGGCTGTAATTTACTTAGGCCTCCTGGTCACTTTCTGACCTTTCCTCTTCCCCCTGTTTCCTTGGTCACTCTCTTCTCTCCCCTTCTCCATCTGTCCCATATGATTCTGCAGAACAACCTTCAGAATGAGCTGTGCTATGGCTTCACCATACGATGCCTAGAAATACCTGTTCTCAAAGGAAGATTGTATAGTCATTTGCAATAAGTACTGCTATTAGTGTCTCAGAGTTACCATAGTATACCACTGAAGTGGTGCTGTGTGTTGCTTATCATGTTGCTACATCTGGGGAAAAAGTCTAAATGTTCAAGAATGAGAGACCATGGCCATTTTCGCACAGCGTATTTGAAACGGTGTAGTCCGTACTCCAGGGAGCACGTCTGCACCTAGGAGCAGACTGGGTCCGGACTATTTAACATAGATCCGCACCCCAGCCCGCTCTGGAATGATCCCAAGTGGTGTCCAGCATACTTTTGAAAAACCTGTTTCTTTCAGTTTTTCAAAAGCACGGAGTGCGCCAGTGAGAGCCTGCTCCCTTGTGCAGATTTGCAGACTCGCACCAATGCGAGCCTGCGATCTGCCTGGGGTGGGCTTTAGGCTGGCGAGCTTCAGCGGTTGGTCGAGACCCTCGACCAACTGGAAGCCGCCATTTTCGACGCCGGAGCAGTGTGGAGTGACGAGCACGCACTGCTCCGGAGCAGCCTGGACTGGACCGGCGAGCCATAAGACCCGGTAAGTAGCAGCACAGGGCGATTCCCTCGCCCCGTGCGGAAATGGCCCATATTTATTCACTCAGATAACCATTTGGAACACCATCCCGTGTCAAACACAGATCAGTATTTGGTACTAGATGGTATCCATCAGCACCAACCAGCATGACCAATCAGCACAAGACAGCATAGTTAATGTCAGGAACTAAAGTCCAAAACATCAACAGAGAATCAAGTTGAAAAAGGCTGGTCCAAAAGAACCATAGTGCCATATTCTTCTCAGTATCATTCACTGTTAGTTTCTCACTATCTGTGGTTCAAGGATCCACTGAAACTCCTAGATATACATGAGGATGTTCACACATTGACCAAAGTCCTGTCATTTAAAAAAAAACACACCTCTGTGATAGAAATAGAGCACATGTTTTACATGTGGAATTCTCCACATTTAAGTCCTTATCACCTTGTGCTGAAAATGGATATCAAGTAGCAAGACCCTGAGACCATAGAGAGCTGTTCCTTGTCACAGGTGACAGCACTGGGCTAGAGGCAAACCAATGATCTAATGCGAAATAGGGCAATTTCAAAGTTCATAGTGTTTTTTAGAACAATAGCCTGTTCTAAATGTAGGCTCCATGTAAAGAATGCTGAGCTTCCCTAAGATAAATTGTTCTGCATACTCTGTGTGTGTGTGGGTGGGTGCGCGCGCGCGCACACATGTGCACGTGTATGTGTGGTTTATAGGTGTGCACACATTATATGATTTTCATTTTTAATGTACTTCCCTCTGGGAGTTCCTCCTATTCCTAATTTTTATTCATGAGTAGGGAGGGGGGACAAGGAAGAACAGCCATTGCACAATGCAGGCACTGAATCTTCATGAGAAAATGTAAGGCAATTTTTAGTTGCCACATCTGACTTGTAGTGTTTATGATCCATTTTTGTTCTGCCACATAAACGTTAGCCCATTAGCATTTGCGTAGAGCACTGGAGACAGAATGTGGCTGATTAGGTTCAGAGCAGATGTGTTTCCTCTAGAGAGGAGAGGATGATAAATCTTATGGCTCTTTCCGTTATTTAAAGTTGATATTAGATCCAAAATGAAATTGGAGAATCAAATACTTGACTTGCTCTGCATACACTCTGTCTAATCCTTTCTACACACGATTCTTCTAATTATCTACATTTACACATTCAAAGGCAATTAGCCCTGAAATTGGTAGAAGTGCAGAGAAAGGAATGGCTTTCTCTAGGAAGTGTAAGGACCCTGTTCTTTCTTAGTTTCAGATGGAATTTAATGAGCAGAAGTATAGGGCACAGAAAAATAGCTCATAACAGTATTGTTGGCTAGACCCTTGTTTATCTGGATGTCTGGGTGACATAAAAGATGCAATGCAATCATTTGTATAGCCAGGAATGCATCAGTCCTATCTCCCTGGAACTTTGCTAAAATACAGTATAAACACAATGGGTAGCTTGTAGACCTTGCTTCTAATGATTCCAGATGTTTCTACCTGTGTGAAGAGGCTTATTGTGGCTATTGAGTGATTTTCTCTAAGCCACTACCATTGCTAACGTCCAAAGTAGGCACTTTTTTCACTGTTTAAATGAAAGTACTGTTTGTTGCATAGATGAAGCTACCACGGAGAGCAACTGAGGCAGTTTTCATTATGCAGTGGTTATGCATATGAATCAGACCCATTGTCTGTCTTTAAGAGAAGGATCCTTGTGCTGGACAATGATTGCAGGTGACCAAGAAAAATAGTAGCCAATATTTGTTGAATGATCTTTCGCTGAATCTCTGTTGCATAACTTTGCATAAATTCATAGGCCGAAAATTAATTGCTAGACTTGGTTATAACAGGCCCATTGAATTAATGGAAATTTGGTAAGTTCCCATAATTTAGCTGGTCTACTCTAGATGGGACTAACAGTTGGATTTGGGCCATATTCCTTCAGAACTCAAGGTCCACGTCTAAAGTTTTCATTCAGAGTTATAACCCTGAGGGCAAGGTTGATTTTTCAACTTCTAATTCTTGCCATTTCTGCACTATACTGTTATAGTGCTATTATTCCACTTTCAATATCCTGTAGAATTCTGGGGTTTGTAGTATCCTGAGGCCAAAGAGCTCTCTGGCTGAGAATTCTAAATGCCTCTCCCCAAACTGCAATCTCCAGGATTCCGTAGGGTGTTGAAAGTGGAATAATAGCACCATAACTGTGTAGTGCCAAAATGGCCTCTGTTTTTATAGTCAACAGGAAATGAACCCATTGCTTCAGCCTAGTCTGGTATAAGCATTTAAGATGGTAAGGTTTCTAGAATATTTGCCAATGGACCTCAGTAATCTTTAAGAGTTTGTCAGGAACCACGTATGCAGCCTTTTGAACATCCAAATACACCTTGGTTATAGGAATAAATTGCAATAATTTGGACAGATACCCTGAGAGAAAGTTTTTAAAATCAAAGGAAAGAGGTTACAGGCTAGAGAGAGCACTGTTGAAATTTCTTTGTGTGCTGTCATTTTCTTCTCAACACAATAAAATGTATTAACAGCACTAAAATTATGTCGAGGGGTAGAACAGTCCTCTCATTTTGGGTTCCAAGCAAGGCAAGTTCCAGATGATCACAGTGTCTCTCACTGTCAGTGTCTACCATGAGATGAGTATGGGGCACCTCATATACAATTCCTGTGGGGTTAGAGTATGGAGCATTACTTTTTGGCCCCAATTTAGCTATCAAACATTCTCTTGCCACTGCCTCTGCCCTGTTTTTGGGAAGAAAGGTATTGGTGGAAATCTCACACCATGACTCCTGAACTTTGCAACCAAGTTCTGCTATGCATACAAGGAAGCCTATTTAGATATAGGACTTGTTGCATCTGCTTCTACTTCTTCAGGTACAGCTCCCTGAGGAGCCTAATGCAATGGATGTACAAAGACAATGAATCGACAAAGATTATTGTAAACCAAAGAGGTAGGACTACCACGCTTGATTTGGGCAGATCCATAATCATACAACAAATCATAGCCAAAGGTCCAAGATGTATGTCTGAAACTCAAGAAAAGCAAAAGAACTAGAAAGAATCCAAGCTACAGAACAAATAAGGAAATATTCTAGGAACCTTTATGCAAATATGAAAAGTACATAAAGAAATAGTATCAGTAGTAAGAAACAGGAAGCTGACAAATATCAGATTTTAGAATAATAACAGCAGTGCAGATTTATAGACCACTCTCTGTCTATGTGGGTTTTGATATTACAATTATGTTTTGATGTTACAGCTGAACCTTTTTAAGACTTTCCAAATATGTTGGCATTTTCTTCATATTTGTTTTTCTTTTTTAAACTGGTGGAAAAATTGGCTTGTTAGCATGCATAATCTGCACAGTGTCTTCCACAATTATTAAAGTAAATAGCATTAACAGCAAGGCATGAAGACATTCTATAAAACACGTCTTGAATGGAGTTTCAACTAATGTGTATATAACCTACTTTATAGAACCATAGCTTTAGTAGACTAAGTGGTTAATTGTTATTGATTGGCTCTGCCCACTGTTCCAATATCCATCATTATTGAAATCATCTCCATTCCCCTCATTAAGCATGCATCTGTTTCCATGGGAATGGATTTCTAAATAAGAAGTGCCATTTAAATCTTATTGGCTTTCCTGGTTGTACAGGCACTCTGCAGTGTGGTTGCCCAATCTGTCATTGTTAATCAACTCTCATCTCTTAACACTGGCTGGAGTTATCAATGAGGTGAGGATTAATATTCTGGGCGAAACAGATGATAAATCATTTGTACATAATTAGTGTACAGCAAGGTTACAGCTGACATGAATTTTTATCTTAATTATGATAGAAATTTGTTCCATTAATTTAATTTAGTTTGCATGAGTGGTTCAACACCTAACAAAGTTAATCTTACACCTGTCATTACAACAGTAAGGAAAATCTCATTCTCACGCCGCAAGCAGAGATAACTCCGGCATAGAGGCAACCCTTTGATAATTTGGATCCCTTTGACCATTTGGATCATTTGCACGGACATCTCTCTCTCTCTCTCTTTTTTAAAGCCATATCCAGAGGTTGATTATAAGAAAAACAAAACAACATATAAATATGTTCTATATAGAACAAAGTGGGAATTACGTGGCCTTTTAGATTTTGTTCAGCTGCAACTCCCAGCAGCCCTAGCCAGCCAAGCCGACAATAAGGAATGCTGGGAGCTGCTGTCCAAGAACATCTGTAGGGCCACATCATTTCCACCTCTGGTGCTCTCTCTCCTCTTCCCAAATGGCCTGATATTTTCACTGTAAATCATGCAAACAGATACAAGATTCTCCCAAAGCTGCAGACACTTCTAGCTGTGATGAGGCTGCTGAATTTGTAAATGTTATTCTGTAGCTACATTTCGCAGAATACCCCAACACTGCTGCCTAGGGGATTCTGGGAAATGTAGTCCAAAAAGGTAACATGTCTAAGCTTTGTGATGAGCAGATAATGTGATTTTCATTTCATTTCATTTCTTTTCTTTTATTATTTTTAACTCTATAGTAGCAGTTTAGGTTAGGCAAGCAGGGGCCTGCTGAGCCTGATGTTATGTTGTCTGTAGCAACCGATAATAAGAGATGACCATGAAAGGAAAGAGCTGTAATTGTGTCTGGGGCAAGCAGAGCCCCCTCCTATAAGGCCTTCCCCATTTACTTTTCTAGGCAAGGGAGTACCCACGCATGCATACTGCAGCATCCCTGGAAGCATTACTTTTGAAAGAGAATGAGGAGCTCTGTAAATTCCTCTCTAGAATCTCAGAGCTGAGCAGCATAGATTGTTTTAAGATATCTGAAACCTGCTTAGGGTGCGGATCGCAAGCATTCCTGTTTTCTACTCCCTTTCTTCTTTTTTCAGAAAGGGACACCAGTTGAAAAAATGTTTCAGCACGACATATATTTTTTTAATGATCAAATTTCCTTTTCACATATTTAATTTGATGGACATTTGACAAGGAATGATGCGTAAACATTTTTTAAAAAAATCTCGGACACTGAAAGGAGAAAGACTGAAATTCCCAAGCAACCTTTCTTGTATGGGAAAAAAATAGTTCATAACTTGATCATCTTCACAAATAGTAATTATTCAACCATTCCCACAGGGTTTGGCATACCAAATGAACCTAAATCCTGTACTAATTATCCAAGCAATTATGAAGCCGGATAAATCATATGTGATGGATAGATAAGGTGGCACTGTTTGGCTTATAAGATGGGATGTTATTTATTGATTTTACTAATAATTAAGCAAGAAGATATATGGCCTATTCATGGCATTTCTTGTAAAACTGTTTACCTTTGTAGCGGCCTTGACTGCAGCAGTTTCTGTTTGGCAAATCTGGTTGCGTATGTGTTTAAAGGAAACTAACACAGTGTGTTATTGACACCTAATGAACTGAGACTCCACTATGGCAAAGCACAGCTAAACCATTCTCCAAAATTTTCCAATAGCACCAGTCCAATATATGTTTGCAATATTCATCAAAAGCTCTTTCACATTGGGTAGTACAAAGATAATCCCAGAGAAAGCAGCTTTAATTGAACAGTAACTCAGATTAATGTTTTGTGATATTAGTTCACAATTATTACTCTCGGATAGGGTCAAGAAGTATATAGTCGGCTATTCACAAAGAAATGACTGATTCAAAAACAAAGACTTCTAATGGAATTCAATAGTGCTTTTTCAGTCATTCCACTTGGCATCTCTATTACCTGAAATGATTCACAGTCCATTATGGGAGCTTCCATGCTAATAGAATGTCTATCTTCTGGTAATACAGACACATCAGGGCACTAACGGAGAACCTGTCACAATGAATTTCATCTAGATTTCACTTCATCTCTTCAAGGACTGTAAAATTTGCTCTTGTACAATGCCTAAATTTACTGTGGGTAATTGAGAGAGATCTATAGATGCAGCAGCACTTGGTATGGAAGGAGAAAAGCTTTTCTAAAAAATGTATGTGTTTTTTTTTTTTTTTTTTTTTGTGGTTTCAAAGACTAATATTCAACTGTTAACATTTTAGTACGAAGAAAATATTCTACACTGCTCTTTGTGTTGATTATGATATTTTGAGGAAGTTTCTGTTCTCCTCCGCCATCCCCCTTTTTGCGTAGAAAAGTGAAAATATCTTATACTTTAAAGCATCTCATTTTCTTAATAGCAGAGGTACAGCAGACTGCTAAGACATCGCAGAACTGAAAAAGAAGCCTGCACATTCATTGACTCCAGTTTCATTACCTCTTCAGGGTCTTATGGATCATGTCATGTAGATGGATGATCTTGCATTTACACTGGGTTCGAATGAGAGACCACAAACAAACTCTTACATCCTGATAGTTCTTTCAAGAGAACAGGGAGCCTGTTTTGGAATTTGTTAAAAGATTGATGTTGCAAATTCTCAACTCTGGCTAAAACCTTTACCATCAATACCAAACCTGTCACTGAAAAACAATGAAAATTGCATTTAATAAATGGCTCCTGGTCTTTTTGTCCCCCTAATGAATGCTGGATTCAAGACTCCCAATTACATATGCAATTTTTCAGCCTTCCCTCTCCTTTGCTTACTTTATTTCTTCCCGTTGGAAGCTAAAAAGAATTACCAGCTGCCCTTAGCAATCCCAGATGTCAGGATCTGTTAGCCAATTAGAACAGTGCTATATTCTATAGCTTTTTTTTTTCCTAAGCCACAAACTGAATAATAGCATCATGCTCCACTGGCAGTGAAGTGCTCTCAGCCTTTACATTAGGAGAAAATCAGAATGGTATGACTGCAGTTCATTACTGAAATAGGTAACTGATGAACTGAAAAGACAAAGGGCATTGTTAAATGAAATGTCATTATTAGAGCTATTCATGTTTAACAAATGTACTGTAAGTTAATTCAGTGGTGTTTTCTATAAAGTTCTCAACTGAATGTTTCACTTTTCTACTTTATTCACATAACTGAACCTATTTTTAAACATTTATTTAGGGATACCATGTCTTCAGTTTTAAAACTGAAGGCTCATACAGAATTAGATCATATTTTTTGAGGGTCTAGGCTCTCATATATAGGATGACGTGACACCAACAGCAGAGTTTTCCCCATAAGCTCTAGTAGGACATATGTGACATGAGGCATTTTAGGACAAGAAGCCAGATAAAGCAATATAAAGAATGGTTTGTAAAGGAGGCTGTCAGAACATCTTGTATCAGTTGTGGTTTTTTAAAAATTGAGTTTATAAACATATAAACTTGTGCATTTAAAAAAAAGATTTTGGAGAGGTATACAGTAAATTATACCTCTCCAGAATCCTTTTTTTTAAATGCACCAGCTTAGATAGGGTTGCCATAGGCTTCAAAAGGTGAAAATCAGAAACAACTTGAAGGCACAAAACAACAGCAACAACAACAAAATACAAATACAATAAATTTTCAAGAGCCAGCATAGTGGTTTCGGTGTTGGACTAGGACTCTGGAGATTGGGATTAAAATCACTCATGGAAATCCACTGCGTTATGCTAGCCAAGTCACACTCTCTTAGCCTCAGAGTAAGGCAAAGGCAAACCCTCTCTGAACAAATCTTGCCAAGGAAACCCCGTGATAGATTCATTTTAGGGTTGCCACACATTGGAAATTACTTGAGGGTACTCAGCAACAAACTAAAAAGTGTGTGTGGGAGAGAGAGGGAACTTTATTCCTGGAGAAGAAATGGCTTGAAGGCACACAACAACAACAACAAACAACAACAACAACAACATGTCTCAAAACATGTGGAGAACCAGTCATCCACTGTTGCAGTACATGAAAGACCCTACTTCTGATGGTCAATAAGCAGATCTCAGATCCATTCAAACTATCTCAAGTACTTTGTTAGAAGACTTCAGTGGTCAGGCAGAATGGTATATCTTGTTTAAGTTTTTTTTACAAGTACACTAATATTTGTGCATTTAAATCAGGTTCCAGAACAAACAAGGAATGAGTGTAGAACCTTCAGGGAAAGTAATACAGTACATGCTGTTATAGAGCAGGCACATTGTGCAAAAACTACAGTTTCTGGACATATTTTGATTGCAGCCTCATATAAAGCGGGTTGCAGTAATCTGGTCGTGGTACTAACAACACATGGACCAACGTGGCAGGCTATTCCTCTCTAGGAGCAGCCATAGCTGGCATACCAAGTAAAGTGGGCGGGGGAGGGGCTGCAAAGCACCAGGTCACCTGTGCCTCTGGCAGCAGAGATGGATCTAGAAGAACTCTCAAACCATCAACTTGCTCTTTTAAGGGGAACATAATCTCAGCCAGAACAGTAACAAACACCGTACCCGGATATGAAACCCACAGGGACTCCGTCTTATAAAGCATCAGGCTCAGTGTATTGGCCCTCACCCTATGCAAACATCTGTCAAAGACTTGCATGGTCATATCTGATTCAGATTGTGTTGGCACTAGCACAATGATGA
The DNA here is from genome assembly GCA_030412105.1 of Cyclura pinguis. NCBI lineage: Eukaryota > Metazoa > Chordata > Lepidosauria > Squamata > Iguanidae > Cyclura > Cyclura pinguis. Next base: position 249,114,413 of record CM059599.1, on the reverse strand, counting down.
CACTTTGCTCGCAAACCACCAATGACCATAGATTTTAAATAGCAATGTTGACTAGCTAGGAACCTCTGGACTCCCCACTGCCGAACTGAAAAGCCAAGGACTAGTACCACAGTGACTCTTTCTGTAATAGGCCCAGAGGGTAAGAGTGAAACTATTGAAGGAGGTGCCTCCAGCGTCTCACTCAGGGAGCTGATCCAGAAAGGATACCAAGCTGGATGGTATCAAAGGCCAATGGAGGATCAGGTATAGTCAACAGCAGTTGCATTTACCTTGTCTTCTCTTGGTCAGGGTAACTCAGACCAATGCAAATCCCATAAACAGTGTAGGTTCATAAGACAATTCCTGTAAGGGTAACCCCAATGAAAGAGTAGCAAGATCCATACATTTTGGAAGGAAATGACTTACCTCCAGGACTCCTTTTCTTTTCTTTGATCTATATGACTTCCACTTGGAAATCTCTTACCTTTCTAGCACCTGTCCAGTCCTGGAGCTAAATAAATACGTTATGGTACTGCTCATGATCATAGCTACTCAGCAAGTGTGGTGTATGGTTACAGTGTTGACTAGGACTGGAGAGACCTCGGGCTCATATCGCCTCTCTCCTGAAACACTTATGGTGTGATTTCAAGTTAGTCACTCTTTCAATCAGTCCACTTGTCCAAGTGACAGTGAAGTTGCCTGTAGGAGAAATATGTTGAGACAGTGTATCTTGGGGACAGGTGAGGGTGGAGCCTCAGTGTGTCCCATGATGCATTTATGGGAAGAGAAGGAACCAGTGAAATCCATCTGTTGGATTTTATTGATTTTTTTAAATAATGTTTGTGTCCTAAGATAGGCATGTGTCATGCCTTGAAAAAAATGGGATTAACTTCTGAGTGGTAGATCCAAGTCCCAGATTTGTCTGGTCATTGGAAATCTGTGAAACTGAAGTCATCATGCATCAATAGCTAATGTTCCATATTACGAGCACCCAACTAGCAATGACAGAGATGTAGTGTTGGAAGGGATCTTAATGGTCCCTGTAGGTGTACCATACAGCCACTGACAGCCAACCACCTTGAAGACAGTGGTAAGGCTGGAACTAACTAAAGCATAGGATATCACATCATATCCATTTGGCCTAAATAATGCATCTGTTAAGAGTGTTTACCCTAAAAGATGCAATTCCCTAACACTGTGGAGCTTGAGTTAACACAGAAACATAGCTGAAAGGGGTGGGTTTTTTTAATGAATTTCATTATATTTTAAGAAGGCTATGCCTACAAATCTCTGATCAAGCAAGCTTGAACCTGAAAATAAGAAACTGGATGGAAAATGAAGAGAACAAATACCAAGATTAATAAGAAATTGCACACCTTAGAAGGGTGAGAATTTATATACAGCTTACTTTGTGTTCATGTAATGGCTGCATTATTAAGAAGAAAATAAAGAATCTGGAAGTCTGGTGAACATGTCAAAGGGAGTTCACCACTATCTGAAAAAAAAATCCAGATATCTTCCATTGTTGAATGTTTTTCTTCCTCAATGTTTATTGAATTATTTTCTTGTCTCTCGGTTTCTTCTAGTGTTTCTGCTTCTGTGTGTGGAAAGTACAAAGGAACTAGACAATAATTTAAAACTTCAGATTATTTGAAATTTGAATAGGACAAGAAAAGGTTTTAAAAACTTCTTGGCCTGTGCTGGGATTCAAGCCATAAACCTGGTGTTACAACCACTATACTGTAATTAACTGGTCCACTAAACTAGGCTTCCAGGTCTCCTGTAATGGATGCTAAATCCACCACACCAAACTGTGAGCCTCTGAATGTTTATAATCAAACATTAAAAGGGGCCAAAAATGGAATTTTGAAATAAAAACTAGAAACATCTTACACTAATACTAGGACAAAGCATATATGAGACATTTTTCATGACCTAATCCCAAAAGGTTTCTGAAAGATGCAGTAGAAACAGTGAAATTTGTCTGACACATTGCAACACCAGCCATGACTACAGGCAGAAAAAGACAAAAACCTGTCAAATTGCTGGAATCATTTGTCAAACTAACTCATACCAAAATATGCCATGTCTTATTCTTTCTGTCTCAAAATATGCATGCAACGCTGCTATGTTTTTTTTTAAAAATTCAGTGAAGCCATTTTCTAAGTATACACTCTAACACCTCCTAGTCAAATTTCCGTTTACAATGGCTGAATGTGCTTCATCTATCCTGCCCTTAAGACAAAGCCACAGCTATGGCCTATAAGAAAACATACCATATTTGCCAGCGTATAAGACACACCGGTGTATAAGGCACACTCCATTTTCAGATGTTATTTTTCAGGAAAAAAAAATTAGTATGCATACATTTCTAATCTACTGTATTGAAAAATAGAAGTTCTGTCATATTTTCATACAATTGGTGTGTAAAATATATTTAGGTACACAGCAAAGAATATTCAAGAACAAACAAAGTGAGACTCCCGCCCCTGCCCGCTTCTTTTCCATTTTGCCTCAGTGGAAGTTCTCTATGCTGGGGCAAAACGTATAGGAAAGATAGAGGGAGCTCTAGCGGGCAAAAAGAAGGGCTCGCACAAGGCTTCCCCAACCCTTCCCTTCCGTTTTGCCTCGGTGAGAGTTCTTATGCACTGGCGTATAAGACACACCAGCATATAAGACACACTCTATTTTCAAACGGTATTTTTTGGAGAAAAAATGCATCTTATGTGCCAGTAAATATGGTACACCATATGAGGGATCAAGAGAACAAAAAAGCTGGCCCGGAAAGCCTCTTGGGTGAAACCCTGGAGATAGAGTTAACAGATCTTAGGGCCTGGTCTTCGGTCTCCAGTTTTCATAGATCCTTTTTGGGCAGGAGGTGAAGGTACAGATTCTCTACTTTTGGTGGTCTCAGCTCCAGGCAAGAGGAAAGGACTGTGTGCAGATTTCCAGCTCAGCTAGGAGAGTAATAGCTTGCCTTATTTCTCAAGGCTTAATTGATTTGTTGCTGCAACTTGCAAAGGCTCTCCAGCACACATATGCATTTACTTAGTCAACTTACTCCTTCCCTACCAGTCACTGTAGAACTAGGGCTTACCCTCTGCTCTGCTTTTCTAGGTAGAAGCAAATAAGTTAAATTAAATGCTCCTTACACCATCTACCTAAGTAAGTGAGAAGAGATAATTTCCCCTTATTTCCACTTGATCTGGAAACAGCCACTTCAGCTAAGATGTCTGTCTTATTTTCCAAACAGAAAAAAAAACTTCTTTCTGCAGAAGGCTGTGTTTGACAGACAAGTTGTGAGCAACTGTGGTTAGTATTTAATGCATAATGCATCGATGGTATCATTGGAACCATTTCTAGGTCTCAGGTTTGGGCTCAGAAACCTCAGGGCCTTGGATGATCCTGAACTGGCAACCTTGGTGGAGGACCGCTGCCTATTAGTGTAGGCAATACTGAGCAAACACAAGAGAGCTTTCTGGTTTCCTGAAACTATGAGTTCTCAATAGGTAAGGTGAGGGCTATATAAAGGAAGACCTGACTGTAAAAAAATGGCTTGTGCTTAGAAACCTAACAATATGGTCACTGGAAGAAGACGACAATGGCCCTTTCCGCATGTGGAGGGGGAAACGGGAGAAAACGCGCTGAAACGGAGCTTACCAGCAGCCAGGTAAGTCCGTCGCCATGCGGAGCAGCGCGAACTCGCTGCTCTGCAGTCCTCCGGCGTCCAAAATGGCGGCTTCCGGCTGGCGGAGGCTCTCCACCAACTGGAGAAGCTCGCCAGCCAGAAGCCCGCCCCTGGCAGATCTGCAGGCGCGCACTAGTGTGTGCCTGCAAATCTGCACCGGAGCCCGGCAACGGAGCTGCATGGGGCTGCGCGCTCCATGTTTTTTAAAAACCTCTGAAAAGAGATTTTTAAAAAACATGCAGCGCCGCCAGTTCCGGTCGCTTTGGAGCGGATTGAGGTGCGGATCTACAAAAAGTAGTCCACCCCAATCCACTCCACGGTGCAGACGACCTCCATCGAAGGTAGCTCTGCACTGTTTTAATATCCTGGTGCGGAAAGGGCCAAAGACAAAGAAGAAGAAGCTGCCAAACTTTGCATCCAGCATTTTGACTTTTTCCATAGGGCACTAGGATTGGTGGTCAGTATGAATTAATAAATAATATAAAACAAAAGGCTTCCTCATTGTTCACTTAACTCATGCACTCAAAGAGGAAATGGCTTAAGCTTTTGCAAACCTGAAGCAGTTAGTGAAGCCTTTCGCCAGCATTTATGGATTGACTTGAGATGCATTTTTCTGACCTGTAGCTGAAATTTATTGGCAGATCCATAAGTCACAGTAGATAACCTAAGAAGCGATTGATGTCCCATGCATTGGTGTGGAGGGTACAGACTGAGTGACAGATTAAGGATTCAATGCTGCATTCAAGATCTCCTGGCTGAAAGGTATAGAATTGCAGAAACCTTCCTATACCAAGCCAGGCCACCAACCTGAAAGATATGTTTACTGGATATCCTAGATATGTGAATGGAACAGTCTGCCAGTGAAGCAGACAACATAGGGGGTCTGCAGTTAGATCTAAGGGCCTGGCCCCTAAAAATATGTATGTATGTATGTGTGTGTGTATATATATATATATATATATGTATATATTTGTCATTTGTCAGTGAGTTTTTTTAATTATTTGAAAGGCATACTCTGTGCAACTGTGGTATCATGTTAATGACATCATAAGGGCCCACCCCCTATGACATCACAAAGGGTTATCTCTAGGCCTCAGGTTTTCTCCATGAAATCTTAGGGCCTAGGCTAGTCTTGAACTGGCAACACAAGCACAGTGGGCAGCACAGAGAAAGAGCATGCTTGCATTTGTACCTTACTCCCCTTCAATCTGTTGTCATGTCCCCATCTGCAGTGCCATCAAATAGGTGAGGAAAACGGTAATGCAGTGTGTAAATAAATACTGGACACACAAACTGTTGCATCAAAGATTGCCAAATACAATGGTTAGAAACTTATGGCAGCTAGGGGTTTTGCTTTTTCTAAGTTCATGTACCAGTGGTAAGGGTGGGCAAAAAACAAACGAACAAACAAAAAACTCCAATGTTGGGCCATGTTCCTGTCACCACCATCTGTGCCAATGTCAGTACACAAGCATAGGATCCCAGTTAATATTTATCTTTTATTGTTTTATGATGCCACAGGGATCTAGTAAAAATAACCAGTTGTAACATGCCTGAACAAACATCAAAATATATACAAGCAATACAAAATTAGTGCAAGACCCCCCCCCCACTGCAACTCAAACTAGGCGGAAGTATGCAGACACAATAGTTATCCTGGCAATATCTGCTCCTGAAAGTGTTTCATCCGGTGCATGGCTTCTAAATTTAATCTTGGTTCCAGGCAGCAACTTGATGCAACTTACATACCCCATAACCTTTTCTCATCCAAAGTGTCTTGAGTCTCATAGCTCAGATCTCTGACTGTAGTTAGATCATGCAGTGGAGAATTTTTATACCAGTCCAAGACCTGGCATAAGGAATTTCCCTTCAGTGAGAGGTGGTAGGAATTAAAAATATTGAATATTGCATCCATGACATGTCCTGTCCACATTGCTATGACAGAACATAAGGATATGGTGCAAGCCATAACCCCATCACGGCACTCTACCATCTCTATATAAAATTTCAGAGATTTGAAGATGACTCTCTCTGTGGCTTGACTATGGCCCTTTTTGCACAGCATCTGCCATGTGAAAGAGGGCCTGGAGCCTCGCACAATTGCGAGGAGCAATCTGCATGACGCCCTCGCAATCGCACAAGGCTCCAGGGGCTGGCAGGCAACAATCACACACCTTTGCATTTTCAGCTTTCAGCTGAAAATGCTGCGCGACCGTGCATTGCTCCCGGGCCCCGTGTGCACTTACCTGGCGTGTGGAGCCTCAGGAGCCGGGTCGGTTGTGCTTCCTGTCTCAGTGCAGCCTGGGAAGGTCCCAGGCTGCACTGCAAAAGGAAGAGGCTGGGCTCTCGCACGAGCAGGAAGCTTGTGTGGAGCTGAAGAAGCAGGGAAGTGAGAGCCTCTCACAAGAGGCTGCACCCCAGCTCCGAGAAAAGCTCCGAGGTCACTGCACCCCAGCTCCGAGAAAAGGTAGGATGCGGAAAGGGCCTATGTCATGTGCAAAGCACTCTGTTTGTGAAGCAGCCAAAATGAAGTACTTCTGGCATTTGCCACAAATATTGATAAAAGAGTGCTATGCAAGATTACAATACTGCTGCAATATTAAAAACATATTCAAAGTATGATCTGTTTAAAGAGAGACCTGAAAAGAAAACACAAGTCTGCTTTGATGTGGACAATTGAACCATGAAGCAATTACCAACAGTTCCAAGGGCAATTCCATTCTGCCAAACAACTTTCATCTGTTGCACAAATGTTGTGTTCAGTAAGGTTTGTGTGCATGGGTGGATGCACACATATTTGCCAGTCTTTCTACCACAGTTGTGGAAGGCCTGTTGAACTCATTAAGCCCTATCTTAATGGGCAGGTGGATGTGCTCTGAGTGTCATTCTCTGGAATATTTGGAAGGTATCTTTGGTACAACCTTACATCACTGACTAAATGCATTATGGATGGGTGAGGTAGAGGGAGGTCATCATTCCTCTTTGTGGGTAATATACCATCTGCATCGCAATCAGGACCCTGGATGAGAAAGATGAGGAGCTCGATGTGAAATGGCAAATCCTTTGTTCCTAATGGATATATTTTATGATACCTCTATTTAATGTGGACATGGTATTGAAATTAAACAGGCTCCCAGATCAATATATAAAATTATATGCAAGGGGGAAATAGAAAGCTTGCTTTCTGTTTCTTTCAGCCCTCCTATGCTGGTTGGCTAACATGCTGACAAACACTTTAGCCCTCTATGCTCTTATTTTAATTCTGATGGCTAAACTTAGCAAATCTAAGCAAGAGAAAGAAAGGGAGAATGAATTTTGCTAAAGTGATGAACTACAACTCTGGAGACCAGAGTTTGAATACCCATTTGGCCATGGAAACCCATGGGGGGAGGCCTTGGGCAAATCACACTCTCTCAGCCTCAGAGAAAGGCAAAGGCAAACCTTCTCTGAACAGGTCTGGCCAAGAAAATCCTGTGATGGGTTCGCCTTAGGGTCACTGTGAGTCAAAAGCAAGTTGAAGGCACACAATGGCAACAGTAACAACAATTTTAAAACATTATATTTTTGTTTGGTGCCTTTGATCTCTCCATTATGACTAAATGAACAGTGGGGGGCATCATGCTTCATTCTGTTATGTTTTCATTGACAAATGAAAATACTTCACATGCAAGCCTATTTTACTTGGAATTAAGCCCCATTGAATCCAGTGGGACTTGCTTCTGAGTAAGTATGCAGGTTTGCACAGCTAATAAATCACAAGGAAATGAAATGTGCATTAAGCATAGCATTCTTTCACACAATTAAAACACCTACATAATTGATAATCGAATTGTTTAATACTGATTGTCGAGTGTGTGCTCATTTTATTGGCTTATTGGAGTTGTGTGTTTTATTGTTAGCATTGCACTAACTGATTTTGTGAATCATTCTGAAGAGCAGTACCACACATTTCCTAAATAAACAAAAGCAGGGCACCGTACAGGCATAAATATGCTAATTGCTGCATTCTGGAAGGACTAATTAGGTAGTCTATCATTCTGGTATTTAGATTATCAAAAAGACCAGGAACACTGTTACCCCAAAATGTAGGTGACTCAGGGGTCCATCCACAATGCCAGTACCTCCACGCGACAATGGGGAATTGATTAGCTCAAATTAGGAGGCCTGCGACAGGGGGGTAACCAAATGAGATCTTCCACCAATGTTTATGGGGTCCTAGCAGGAAAGAACCAGCCAGAGATTCCAAAATAAGTTAAAATATGTTTTATTGAAAAAGGTTCACTCACATATTCAAAAGATCCAAGCACTCACACACTGGCACAAGAGGTAACTGAAAGATAAAGGGAGGAAATCTGTTGATAGAGGAGTTTTAGAGAATGGGTGATATTTACTGATCTGGAGAGCAGTGAAGAAAGCAGGGATGTGGCTAAGATTTGCGCCTAAGGACAGTACTCATTCAGAAATAGGAATGACAACATGGCATTCAGCAAGCAAGGTACTGCATTGACAGTCTCTGAATGAATAGTTTTTATACCCAAAATCTGCCTGGAGGACATGGGTGTGAATGGCTCTCTGGACGAGCAAACAACGGAGGTTGTCACATAGACAATGGGGCCTAGATGGAGTTAGTGGTCTTAGGGTTAGGTGACAAAGAGTAATGGCTGTCGTAATAGCTCTGTAATGCTGGACAAGTAAGGGAACAATACAGAGAAATGCCCAGGCGCAAGGAAGAAGGGCTGAAACAGTCAGTGTTTTGTGGGAACATCCTTTGCTGTTGTGTGGTATCAGAGATGTTACAGCTTCAGCTTAATCCTATTGTTTCTGGAGTTACCTGGTAATCTGCTTGACAATTACCTTGGATACACTTAGAGGGGATTTTTCTGTCCCACTTTTGGCATACATGTTCAGCCAGTAATTTTTCCTCTGCCCAGCTCAACCTTCTAGTCACTTCAGGGTTCATTTTATATCAATGCCAATTAATGTATTTTGCCAATCAAATCATATTTTGCCAATTAAACCATATCAAGTCTGGGGGGTGCAGGCCAGTTAACACCATTTAGTTTCATATTTTGCCCTGTCAGGACCTCCTTTTTCTATAGTTCCAAGAGACCTTCCACTTTAGGCTTTTCCCACTGTATTATTAAAAGGATTTCTCACTCATTTACTCCTGAGAAGTTATGTTATGTTCCTCCCAAATCTATAAATTCCCATGTGATTTTCTGTTGTTTTTAAGGTGCCAGTTTACGGCAATTTTTGGAATATCTGTCACAACAACAGTGTGGCAATTTCAAGTGTGAATGGAGGCAGAACTATTATCTCACATGATCTGAAGGTGTGGCTGATGTTGTTGGCAGATTCCACTCTGCTATTACCTTCCATTGCCTCTCTCTCTTGTCTGTTATGGAGTTCTCCAATAAAGTCCTTATTATTTCCTCAACTGTGTTGAAGGGACCTGTTCTCACTCACACCAGAGGCCAGAAGAAAATCTTCCTGCCATCCCTGCTGCCTTGTCCATTACTTAAGAAACAAACCTTAAAATATTATTCTATACTAGAAAAAAAAGCCAAATATTTTGAAGTGGAGTGGAGAGGAATCTCATTCCTTAGATCAGCAAGGGGGAGATATTCTATCAAGACTGGAAAGGGCTACCCCTATTTTGTTTCCTGAGGTAAAGCAGAAAATCCACCACCATTTCAATGTATATACAGTCAGCCCTCCACATTTGTGGGTTTCACTTTTGCGGATTTGATTATTCACAGATTATTTCCTGTCACCTCTGCTGCCTCCTTATGCCATTTTTAATAGGGACTGAAAGCCTCATGAGACTGAGAAACTGCAAAGGATGCTTGTAAGTCCCTATTAAAAATGATGTGGGGCAGCAGTGGAGGTGGCAGTAAGCCCAACCAACCAACCAACCAACCAACCAACCAACCAACCAACCAACCACTTCTGCCTTGTGAAGGAACCCTGATGCCTCAGAGAAATCCATGGTGGGTTGAATATGGTGATCATACTTTTTTTTGTGTTAATATGGTTTGGGAGGACGTGGAGTTATTCACAGTTTTTCCACCTTCACAGGGGTCCTGTACCCCTAACCCCAGCAAATGCAGAGAGATGACTGCATTGTTTTTTGTTTTTTGTTTAGTCTAGTATCCAAAGCCAGTTATGTCAAAGAGATATTTAAAATCAGGGATGGGACGAATCCAGAATTTTCCCGATCCGAATCCCTGGAAGGTTCTGGGAATCCACAAATCTCACAAATCTCAAATCTTTCAAATCCTTTTTTAAAAAAGAGTTTTAAAAGCAAGGGAAAGAAGGATCATCTTGGGCAAGACACACTCTCTCAGCCTTAGCAAAAGCCTAGGCAAAGGCAAACCTCCTTCTGAAGAAATGTGGCCAAGCTAATTATCATAGTTTTGTCTCAGGATCTCCCCAGATTGAAAATGACATGAAAGCCCTTTCTACATAGGCAGGAAAATGTGGATTAATCCCACATTTTCCTGCCTGTGTAAACAGGGCCACGTACTACAGTAGAGAGATAATCCAGGTCAAAACTGGATTTTCTTTGCATGGCTCCTTCTGGCATCCTGGGGTTTATAGTTTGATGATGCACCAGTACACTTTGACAGAGATGGCTGTGACACCTTGTAAAACTACAAACCCCAGAATTGCATCTGAAAGAGGTTTGCAGGGGAGCTATGCAAAGAAATGTTTCAGCTGTCCTTGAAATCTCAAGCCTGTAGCTTCCAGTCAAGTACTGAACTTAAATATGAAATGTTCAGTTTAAATATCTTAGAATACAAGCCCAGATGTAATTTGTGAAATTGTTAGCAGAGGCCATTATTATTCCAAAGGAAAACCTCACCTACTTACTATCTTCCCTTGTATATATGGTCTCTCAGGTTTTCAGGCATCCCAGTCTCCCAGGTTTTCAGGCCTCCCGGTCTCCCTGGTTTTCAGGAGTCCTGGTCTCCACAATCTATTTAGTTCGCGGATTTGAAAGATTCGGTTTACCTATTTTGGCACAGGGATTCAGATTTGGGAATCTCGAATCCTTACCCAGGATTCGAGCATTTGCGGATTCGGTTGGCCCATCCCTATTTAAAATTAATCAAGTTATTAAATAGAAAGCCCCACAAATGCCTCTCCCGATCTCTGGCAGTAAAAAGACACCCGCAACAAAAGGACATCACAAATAATTTGTTACCATTTTATGACACCCGAATGTACTGCCTAAAGAAATGCTCCATCCTACCTACACTGAAATCCTCAGGAGACTCCTTCTTTCAGTCCTACCAACTTCACAGATGTGGTTGGTGGTGACACAAGATAAGACCTTCTCCCTGACTGCTCCAGGCTCAGGAACTCTCTTCCTAGGGAGGCTAGAATGGCCCCCTCCTTGCTGGTAGGACTTTTTCTTCCCGCAGTCTTATAGAACTGAAGGTTTTTAAGGAAAAGGCTTTTAAGTAGGTGTTGTGTTGTCTTTCATGGTACTGCTTTTTAAGTGTATGTTTTAAATTGTTATAATATTGTCAACAGTTTAATTCTATTTTCATGTTGGTATGTGGCATTTTTAAACTATATTGTAATCATTTTAATTTGTAAGCTGCCTTGAGTCCCAGTCTTGGAGAAAAGGTGGAGTATAAATAAAAGAGAAGGAGAAGGAGAAATTAATGGTAGGATTGGGCCTACAGTATTCCCTAGCGGTGCTAAGATGTGGGAAGTGGCAAACACCTAATTGCAGACCATCAACAAATAACCAGCAAACAAGTTAAATACTGTGTGAAAGAAAGAAAACAATGGGTCCGCAGTAGGGCATACACATTTCATTTTGAAGGAATAATAAAGACACCCTCATGCCTTTGTCCTCCTCAAGCAGCAGCAAAAGCAGTGACAAGGGAAAGAGGGTGGGTGGATAAAGTTTGAGCAATTGCCATGTCATTTGCAGGGGAACTAAGGCCCTTTCCACACCAGGCAATTAGAACAGGGCAGTGCGTCCTCGCACAGAGGTCATCTGCACCTTGGAGCGGACTAGGAGCGGACTACTTACCAGAGATCCGCACCTCGGTCTGCTCCAAGACGACCCCAAGTGGTCTTCCCGCGTGTTTTTGAAAGACCAGAAAAAACAGGTCTCTATTTTCCTGGAACGCGCCATTGCGTTCCTGCTCTCTTGTGCAGATTTGCAGGCTCGCACCAATGCGAGCCTGCCATCTGCGGAGGGCGGGCTTTAGGTGTGGCGAGCTTCAGCGGTTGGTCAGGACCCATGACCAACCGGAAGCTGCCATTTTGGAAGCTAGAAGCCACCATTTTGGAAGCCAGAAGCCACCATTTTGGAAGCCGGAGCAGTGCAGATCTACAGACCTTGCACTGCTCCGATTTGCCCTGGACCAAGGAGGAGCCCTTCAGAAGGGCTTCAGGGACAGTCCATGTTGCTTCGGACCCCAGAAGAAGTGGGGAGTAACGGCACAGAGCGATTCCCTCGCCTCGTGCGGAAAGGGCCTAAGTAATGCACATTGATCACCAAACAAGTTAAGCTCAACATATCATTAGTTAAACTGGGAGTGGGTATCGTGTAGCCTTCTAGAGGTTGTTGGACTACAGGTCACTGCAGCCTTAGCCAACGCTGAGGAACACTTGGAATTGCAATCTGGTAAATCTGGAGGGCTGTATCATTTCCATTTCTGAGCTTAACTGCCAAACAAATCCATCCATCCATCAATCATAAATGCCTTGTTGTTTTTGTCACCATTGTCATAGTCATCTGGAAGTACTTCTGCCTTGGGAAGCTGCAGGCTACCACTACTGGGAACCAAAGTCTACTGTTTTAGGGTACCCAGGGTGCCCAAGTAAAATATTCACCAAATACTTGAATCCGTGCTGCTTCCATCAGTCCACACAGCTGTGCAAAGCAGACTAGTTCCACCAAACTAGCTTTCTGCTTTGACTTGAGAAGACTTTCTCTGGGGGAAAAAGAGCCCTGGGCATTTCTAAAGATGCTTTCAGTGTTTTTTCAAGCTGAATAGTACAGTCTCAGTACAAGCCATTCCCATATGGCCCATGTGGTTGGGATTGTTCTTCAGAAGTTCCAACCAAGCTGGTGCTGGTAGCATAAATCTCCCTCCATCCTATGGGTGAGAAAGAGGATTTATGCATCACTTTCTTTGTGTGCATGACAGAGAATCATTGCAACCAGATGTGGTGAGGGATAGTCTCAAGCTTTGATGGCTCTCAAGAAAGGATCATGAAGGATGTCTACACTGTAATTTAAAGTGTTTGTCCATCTGCCTGTTGGGCTGTACAAATTCACATGCTCGATCAAAATGTCACCACATTTAGTGAGTTATCTAAAGAGACCAACATGTAGGCCATAGTAAGAGTTTAGGCTAAGTCCATCAACTGGTTATTATACCTCCTGAACAAATATACCATATTTCTGCAAATTTTGTTCTAAAATGTGAGCTGATTTTGACCAAACTTATTCTTAGGTTGACATCCCAAACATTTTAATGCAAGTTTAGGACTAATTAGCAAGCATCAGCTTGTTTCAGAGAATGGCTGATTTGGATCCATGTTGCATGGAACTTGGTGTGAAACCAGTTTTAATTACTGTAGGTGCTGCCAGTCAAACTTTTGTTTCTTTCAAATCAAAAGTGAAGTTGTTAGCATCATCCTGGGCTACCCTGGATAAATTTCTTAGTAAAAATAAAAGTGGAACTGTTGTACCCCGAAGCAACATACATACCCCCTGATTATCAGAAATCTGAAGAGGGCATTGTTTCCATTAGATCCTTTCTGTGAACTCTGCAGAACCGCCAGATAAATTGGACTAGAATAGCATACGGCCTTGCAGAGGAAGGCAATTTACAGACACTTTGGAAGAGAGTGAAAGACACTAAAGAACAATGTAGTGGAGCCAGAGTTTGCAGAGTTGAAGTGCTGGGACTTTTGAATCAAGCAGGGACGATGGAATCATCCAACACCTCCCACAGCCTTCCCCTTTTCCCCAAGTTCAACTGCAATCCCCACAGTACTGGAGTGAGAGTGGATTTTCCCCACACTAACAATTGTGAGTTATTCTGCTGTAGTGCAATGTATTGCCAGGTGCTTTGCTCTTGAACAGCCAGTTAAGGTCAATTGGGTTTACAAAGAACTGTGCCTAATGGAAACAGGAACTACTAGAAAATGTTTGTTGGTATGAACCAACGTATCTGCTGGCACTTTTGGATTTTCCTCAGGGGCACAGTTATAGGGGCTGTTTTGATGAGTGCCTATATTTCAAAATTTACCACTACAACACTGAGTGTGTGTGCATGTGAGAATGAGGGAGAAGCGAGATCATGATTTCCATAAATTTTTTTAGGCCTTCAAGTGTACACCTAACTACTTCAAAGTGTGAAGAAAGCAGTGTAAGCAAGAGTTGAGGAAATGATTCACAGCATATATCTCATAAAAAAGCCAAACTTAAGACTAACCATAAATAGTGAAGAATGAAATGAACAGACAAAAATTATTTCTCAGTGCCAGATGTGTAATAAGTTTAGACAATGAAATTTTTATTTCTTGCTTTTTCATCTTTCAAAGACAAGCACAATTGTTATTAATATGCACCAAGAAAGGACTTCTGTTTGCAATAAGCTTTGGGGCAAATTCATTTGCTCCCGCGCCCCCCCCCGCCCCTGTCTATTCATTTGCTTAACTTCAGCGCCATCTGTTGTTGATTCAGCAAAACTAATTGCACAACTTAAGGCGAAAGCCATATTAGTCAATATGCAAGAAAAATTTAATTTTAACTATCTATTATGCATATAGATGACCACACAGAAAGGAAACAAACATGGTCCTGTGTGGAAAAGATGGAGCTGTCCTACTAGCTACCAGAGATGCCACCTTCTTAATTGTTCCTGCTCCTGTGTTCTTAACTCAGAAACAGACTGTTAGCAAGTGAGATTTTGCTGGCACGAAGTAGTTCATTTCCTTAATTTTTGTGTGCTGAGCTACTGATGAAAGTATCTATTCAGGAGCAGGACCAATAAAAAGATGTGTCAAGCCTAAAAGCAATTTAGCTAAGAAAATTTAACACAACGTGCCTCCTTGTCACCATTTGCAGATTTCTCCTTTCCATTTTCCTGTTCCAAAAGAGTAACCAGTGGGGCTTGGGAAACAAAATCCACCCACAAAATATTGTACCCTGCCACCCATCAAAAAAATGCATGCCATCATATTTCCAATTTCTGTGTATGGTTGTGAAAGCTGGACAATGAGGAAAGCTGATAGGAGGAAAGTCAGCTCCTTTGAAATGTGTGCTGAAGAAAAGTTCTACTGATACCTTGGACTGCTAAAAAGACAAATAAATGGGTCCTAGAGCAAATCAAGCCTGAACATTCCCTAGAAGCCAAGATGACTAAACTGACTGCTGTTCTTTGGCCATATCATGAGAAGACATGACTCACTAGAAAAGACAATAATGTTTGGTAAGGTGGAAGGCTATACGAAAAGAGGAAGACGGCATGACAGATGGAGAGACACGTCCCTGAATCTGCAAGACTTGAGCAGGGCAGCTGAGGACAGCATGACGAGGAAGTTTCTCATTCATAGGGTCACCATAGGACAAAGTCAACTTGATGGGAATTAAAAACAACAAAAAACTTCTCAAATGTACTATGACAGCTTGGGAAGCTGCTTTTTCAAAGTAAATAGAATTGTAATTCCAGGTCTCCCAAATTAGTTACTTGCTGATATAGTCGCAATTTTAAACAATTTAAACAATATAGTTACAATTTTAAACAACTACAATTTTAAACAACTACAATTTTAAACAACTAGATCTACTAACCCTTCTGCAAAGTAGCTAAAATTGAATGCTAGAGTCTACTGTCCTACGCTACAGAACACACTCTGTTCACCTGCCTTGATGCTACCTCAACACTCACAAAAGAGCACAAGACAGTAAGAACAAGCGGAACATAAGCCAATATTTGGACCATGTGAAACCCACGTGGTGAGGTATTCCCTGTAATGGTTAAAACAAAAAATCTAGTTATTGGCAAATAAAATGAAGATATCCCACACTGAGTTATAATTTAATACTGTCAAGTTATACCTTACTCATAAGATGAAGTGATAACCCATTACTGCTAGCTAGTTATTGGTAACTAGTTATTTCCAAGCTCCAGTGTATGGTGGCCTTTAACTGAGTACTTAGCTTAGTTTCTCTGGCAGGGACCATCAGCATCAAACAATGTTGATTGGTGACTTCCAAGTTAGTGGAGTAGTGAATCCTCTCTGGTTTTTAGTCTGAACTGTAAATGAGCTATCCAAGAAGCCAAAACTATTTTCGGAATAGGCTGGAACTCTTTTGGGAATAAGCTTTGATAGCTCCTTTAAATTTCAGACTACTGGAAAATGCTTCTCGATCAAGCATTCCTTTCAATCCCTTTCACCCATTTGCTATTAGACCAATGGAACTTTAGATAGTAAGGGTTTCTTGCATGCCTCTACTCTATACATGCTGTCTTTAGAGCTTTTCTCATTTGCTTAGTCACCCATTCTGGGATGTGTCTAAGCAACCACACTATGAGACTGGAAGACCTTCCAGGTGCACTTGTGAGCGCAGAAAAGACCCCCTCTCTCTTTCTCCTTCCTCAAGATGGCAATGGAGACCCTGCTGAGCTGCTCCTCTTCCTGAAACTTTCTTGTAGTCAGCCAGGGCTTTGGCACTGCATGCATATATGTGTTTGAATGTACCTTTAAATGGAATTAGTAAAAAATTTTAGCCATGAAACTTGCATGCTGTCTGCTTACTTTACTTGGCTAAAACTACTCTCAGAGAGATGTAAGAGATTTAGTGCTTCCACATGTGAACTCTGCTAAAGGAGGCTGCATCTTAAATGAAGCCGTCTTTGGGCCTTTCCGCACTACACTGTTACAGTGCTCTTATTCCCCTTTCCACATCCTATGGAATCCTGTGCTTTGCAGTTTAGGGAGGGGCATTTAGAATTCTCAGCCAGAGAGCTCTTTGGCCTCAGTAAACTACAAACCCCAAAATTCCACAGGATGCTGAAAGTGGAATAATAGCACTATAACAGGGTAGTACGGAAAGACCCTTTATCTTTCCCAGAAAAGGTGAATCTACTTCTAATCTAACACAGACCTGAAGCCCCGAGTGGATTCACTCCGCCTACAGACACTAGAGCCATCACCAGTAACCGCTGGCACTATATACATTACAGAAGAACAGCTCTGATATTTACTGGTCAATATCGGGCTCATCAAACATTCTTCTTCCTTTTCTCTTAAAGAATATTGTCCTCCTCTGGATCTGTTCACTGACTTTGCCAGCTTGGCATTATGGCCTAAATCTAATTACTAATCTCAGCTAGAATAGACTCATTGAGCCAAGGGGATTAAGGGAAGTGTTGACTTACCACACAGCAGTTGATTCAAGAGGTCTGCTTTAGCTTGGTATTGGATAGCTAGCAAATGGATTTAGACCTGTTTCACTTAGTTTATTCCTGTACTTATCCTTCATTTCTATACTAAGACCTTACAAAGGACGCTCAGGTAAAAAAAAAGAAGAAGAGGAGGAGGAGGAGGAGGAGATTTCTTACCTTCCTCTCCTTGCAGATTGAGGTGGGAAAAGACAACACATAACACAACACATCATATAACATAACATCAGTTAAAAATAATGGAGAACGATCTGAAAACAGTGGCACAATTTGATATTTGAGTACATACTTCTTTTCTAAGCATGTATGAGTGATATTTTGTATTCCTGCTCTATTTTGAATCTTATATTGAATTGCCATAGTTAAGGCCATTAAGAGGTCTTCCCTGTACAGACTGCACCCATTCCAATGAGGAAAGTTCACCAGAATTGCAAATTCTTATTCTCGGGTATAAAATCACCTCTCTCCAAAGAAAATTTCAAAGTACTTCCGGGACTTAAGATAGGCTCCTTTATCATGTTCTACCCACAGATGCAAATAGAAACCTTATCTTCCTTTGTTCTTATAGAAATACTGTCCCAACATAACATTTGAAAGCATTCGTAGCTAAATGAGAATGTTACAGTGCAGAGTTTTCAGTACTGTATTTAATCCTAAAATACACTTAGGCCACTTCTCTCCCTTATGGTGCTATTATTCAACTTTTAATATCCTGTGGAATTCTGGGGTTTGTAGTTTGCTGAGGCCAGAGAGCTCTCTGGCTGAGAATTCTAAAGGGCCCTCCCTAAACTGCAAATTCCAGGATTCTCCAGGATGTTGAAAGTGGAATAATAGCAGTATAACAGTGCAGTGCGGAAATGGCCTCAGTAGCACATGTGCCCTATGGTAAATAGTGAGATGCATACCTGAGTAAAAAAATAAAGAATTTCACTGTAAAGCTTTCTTTGTTTAATTAGTCATAGTTTGACACTTTGGGATCCAAACCATTCTATCTGGCCTTTTTTTTTTCTTAATGAGAATGTATAGAGATGCCTAGAACATGTAGACTCTGCATGTAGATGATGCCACAGGCTGTAGTTCTAGATGTGTAGTAATATTCAGCTACCCTTCACGACAATCTAATCTGTTTCTTAGAATGTTAAGGTTAACATTTCTTTATTACCTCTTCCTTGTGCTATAGATGAATATATCCCTTGAGTTCTTAATTGTATTCATTCCAGCTTGTCCTGATATCTGATAAGGTGATGCAAACCCCAACTGCTCTTCTTAGGTTCTGGCCCAAACTGAAAGCATTCTCTTTCACTCTTTCTTTTAAAAACCTTCTACCAGTGAGATCCGAAGAGCCAGTACAGAACAATAATCTCCTTTAAAAACCCTAACAAATTCAACTAAGAAATGAAGTATCATCAGGCATTGTACAGTTGGCCCTCCACATTTGTGGGTTTCATTTTCACAGATTTGATTATTTGTGAGCTTCTCCAACCCTTGGTTTCCTCCGGCAAGTGCTTCTTTTCTAGAGGAACCTTCCCTCTCAGCAGCTCTGATCAGGCTGTGTAGCCCTTTAAAAACCCATTTCTGGTCCTCCTCCTCCTCCCCTACCAGCCCACAGAGAGTCACTTTTGGGTTTGGAAAAATGAGTGGATACAGCCCACAGGGGTTTGAGGTAGGAACAGGATTGGATTAAAAATGATCAAATTGGATCTAATTTGGAAAAAAAAAATCAAACTAACAACTATGACTTTCACACTTTTTTTAAAGAAACATAAGGTATATGCAGCATATCATAGCTGGCATAAAATATATTCTATATGAAGGGTATGACTCAGTAGGACAGATACTTTTAGGACAGAACCCTTTGAACATAAATAGGTAATGAAATCAGGCCCAAAATTCACACTTGTTCTTGGTTTAAGCGTGATGAGACTGTTGTAAACTGAATACACGAGGGAACTAACTACAGAGAATACATAAAACACAGTATGTTAGAAATGGAAGTTGTTGGTTCAAGAAGAAACTTTGAGGAAACTTCCAGCATTTCTAAGAGAAATGCCAAAGATTGGTTGCATTCTGAAATACGGTGACTGATCTCTGAAGTGGGAATTTCCAGCTACACTTAGTTTGAATCCAGCAAAGTAAATTCTCAATGTTGTTAATTATACCTTCAACAAAACATGAACTTTTTTTAAAATATGTTCATTGCTGCATGACTGACATATGTGAGATGAAGGAAGGCAAAGCACAAACTAGTAAAATAGAAAAAAAGTTTTAAAAGAATAATTGGAAATTAAGAAATTTAGTTAAATCAAGAGCACAAAAATATACTAGAAAACAATATCTGGTGTTGAATGTCAAGTGTTAATTCCATATAATTTGCTGTAAATCTTCAGAATCTAAATTGTCAATACTTAATTTGAATATAAGCATCATGTGTGTCTTTTCTGGTCTGTTTGCAGTCGAACATGACCACAAGCTAGCATAAGTCAATAGTGTGATGTGGTTGCCTGAAAAGCCAATGAAATTCTAGGCTGCATCAACAGAAGCACAGTATCCTGATCAAGGAAAGTAGTTCCACTCTGTTTTGCTTTGGTCAGACCTCATGTGGAATACTGTGTCCGGATCGGGGCACCACAGTCCAAGAAGGATGTTGACAAGCTGGAAGTGTCCAGAGGATGGTGACCATGATGGTAAAGTTCTGGAAACCAAGCCTTGTGAAAGATGACCTAGGGAGCTGGGTATGTTCAGCTTGGAGAAGAGAAGACTGAGAAGTGATATGATAGTCATCTTTAAATATCTGAACAGATGGTGTGGGAAAGATGGAATGAGCTTGTTTTCTTCTGCTTCAGACACTAGAACACAAACCAATGTATGTCAATCAAGAGAAAATAGATTCTACCTAATAATTAGGATGTACTTATTTATTATCAGAGCTGTTTGAGGGTGAATTAGGCCACTTTGGAAGTGGTCTCCTTCTTTGGACACGTTTAAACAGATTTTGGATGGACTCTCTTGGGAGTGCTTTAGTTATATATTCCTACATGACAACAGGTTGGCCTAAGTGGCCCTGGGGGTTCTTTCCAGGGCTTTGACTCTGTGATTCTTTGACCTTTCCGTATGATGACGCTCTTCCTTGTCATTGCACTGCAAATCCATGTCTGGAAAGGCAACAGCAACAGCAATGCTCCCCTCCACACCTGCCCACTCCCTGTGGAGGGGAGTGGGATAGCCCCGCCTCTTCCTTCCGCAGCACAGCGCACTTGCCGTTCCTGCGCTGGGGCAGGAAGCATTGCAATTGAACTGCCGCAGCTTTCGCACAATGGTAAGGATGGGAGCACTGCACAATGGGAAGTGTAAAGCAGATTTTTTTAAAATGCTGCACAAGTGTGACGTTTCACGATGGGAAGGCAGCAGGATGGCAATAAAGTTGTGTAAAAGCACAACCTGCCAACCGTTGCCATCCCAGCGGCTCAGTGATGACATGCAGCAGAAGCAGCTCAGTGACGACATGCAGAAATGGCCTATGATTTAGTAAAAATGTTTTGGAAGTGGGTGTTTTGCTTAGCTATACATGTGTGTGAATTTCTATGGAAAGAAAAAAAATATGAAGCATTTATACACAATAGCAACTGATGGGGTTTGTGCCAGTGTGGTTGTGAATTTGCTCCAGGTTTCAAGAGCTATGCAAGGTGCTGAAGGTATTTTGGAGATAGGTTCAGCACTTTAAACAGCTGCTTTAAAATTTAGACTAAAACTCAGAGTAGATTCACTGTCCCAGGGACATGGGACCCACCAGCTGCCATTGTCTGTGCATCCAATGGATAGGTAAAGAATGCTATCCACACAGTTCCTATACAGTTGATAGTAATTTCAATGACAGCAAGATAGTTTGAAAATAATTTTCGTTCCCATCAACTCTGTCTGGGTCTGGGACACTCATATTATGGTAGGTAACTACAAATAACTGTAATAAGTTCCCCAAATATTCTACATGTCATTCAAATAGCTGCTCTTGCTGTTTCCCAGAATTACAACAGCAGAGCTAACAACCCTCAGAGGTATATCCATGTGTGAACAAGCCTTACATTTATTATGTGTGTTGTTTCACTTGTCTGTTTCCCCTTTGAAGTGTCAGATATCAACTGCTGCCAGATGCAAGATGCTAAATGGATCTGGCACAGCAACGCCTGCCACCTCCTTGGCTTACTAACAAATAATTATTATTACTGAACAGAATGCAAGTCAGCATCATTGCAAAGGAGCCAGAGATAGTTTATCAAGACTACTCCATGCACCAACAAGGAAACTGCCAGTGTATTGCTGATTTTTGAATCAGAATTACAGGTGCTGCTGATAGCAAATGCTGAGCTATGAAGCCACAAGAACACAGCTCGATTTTCAGATACAGAGCTGAGTTCTGCTTTTGAAGTAGTTACAAAGTATCTTTTAAAATGAGCAAATGAGAATATGGAACATCACCTTGGAAAATTGAAATGGTATTCATCTACTTTTAGATAAATTTTTAAAAGCAGTCAGTACCTTCAGTACACATACCCTTCTATATTGGAGAAATCCTGGGTCTAGGTCCTCTTAGCACTATGATTACATTCCAACATATTCCTTCCTTTCAATTTTTTTTAAAAATACTCATAAGTCAGTCCACTATGGTCAGTGGGTTTACTCCCTGATAAAGGCTCCAAGATTGCGACCTAGATTTGCAGAATAAGACATGTCTTTTTCAGCCCAGTCCTAAAGTGTATGTAAGATATTCAGTGAAGATTGCAATGAACTTAAGTGATAAGTGAAACTCTGTAATTTGGTACTCACAAATGGTGTGATTGGAATATGATTAAATGTGGTTAAGGGATGGATCTTGTCCTCCCACTTTTTCAGTCCATGCTTACAAGAGAAATGAGGAGTCTAACCTTCAGCAGTGATTGTGGTGATGGAACCAGAAAATGCAAGCCAACACCTTATGCATTAACATGGACTGATTCTATATATAAACCTAAACCCCATGAAAGTGATTAGAATCTATTTTTCAAAATATTAATTATATATGGCTAGCTTTACAAAACAGACAAAAACATAAAATATTTCTTTCTCCAAGGAAATTCCATATAATTAAAAAGCGTTTCCCCCGGAACAGTATGAGTGGTAGCGTTTTCCTTTGGGACATTGCCCTACACCCTCTTTTGACACTTTCCCTGCCATCCTCACCACAGTTTTACCCCCCATGGCAGGCTGCTGGGAGAAATGGTACAAAGCACAAGTGGACAGAGGGATGAGAAAGAGAGAGAGGAGTGGAAGAAGTGACAAAAAGATGGAGAAGGAGGGAAAAGGCAGAATAAATGTTTTTAGTGTGGTGTGAGCCACTTTGCGTCCCATGCCAGGAGAAAGGAGAGATATATGGAGTTGGGGAGAAGCGCACAAGTCCTTTTCCTACTATAGAGTTATACTACTATGATGTCACTTTAAGTACCATGACTGCATCCTGTTGAATCATAGCTAGTTGAGGTGCTAGAGCTCTCCGAATGAGAATTTTAAATGCTCCATCATAAACTCCATACCCTAGGATTCCATATCATGTTGCCATGGCAGTTAAAGAGGAATCATAGAGCTGTAATTGGGTAGTGTGAAAGAATCCTCAGAGGAGTTGTTGGCAACATGAAAATCTACTGAACAGTCTACTGACAGATGATGGACGAAACAAGACACTGGATATGGATAGCAACAATGACATGGATATTGCTGAAAATACAGAAGACATTGAGAGAGACTAGACAAGAGGATAAGATACAAGAGATCGAAAGAGACCAAGTATCCAAGGGAAAATGCATCAGTGGGTTTAAAGATAACGGGACTCATATTGTCATTACCATTTTACAGATAGGGTAATGTACAGTTGCAGATACTTATGCCCAACCTAGAAGTTTATGTAGTTTTATTTTTTCTAGAACTGCTTTGACCAAGTTGTGGGTTTTTTTTCTGTGAGAGTTAAAGAGGATTTCAGTGCAGTAACGTATATTTCAAATATAACCCACTTTGCCCAAATGGGAAGTAAAAAAATACTATAGACCTAGTTAAGAAATAATAGTGGCATGTTTGTATCCCTAATTATTCATTTCAAAATCAGGAGCTTCAATAACAGCAAATGGATATAGGTAATTTGATTTATTTTAGCACATAACTAGATTATGATGGGTTATACTTTGAAAAAATAAGTTGATTTTAAAAATTAAGTGGTTTATTTTGTCTTCTTCCAGATGTTGCTGCTGCTGCTCTAGACATGAAGCAAGAGGTTGAGGGTCCATCACCATTCACTCCTGGATTTGATAATATGGTCCTCTGGTACAGGTATGAAAGAACTGTAACCCTTAAAACAAGAAAGGGAAAATATCTCCTGGTGAAGAACAACCAAATGCTAACAGCCATATGAATAGAGATAAGTTCCTCGGCTAGTGTGGAGCGACATTTTAAGGTAAATGTCTTATTAAGATGCTTTTGGTTGTCATATAAGAGAGTGTGTGTTACGTGTTGTGAATACTTTCTTTCTCTTTTGTTACTCAAAAGACTCATCTTTAGAAAGGGAAGGGAATCATGGAAGGTGATAACAGGCCTTTCATATCTTTGCAGTGTTGATGTGTGAAAGCAATAAATTTGCTTATCAAGAGTCATTTTCCTTGGATTCTGAACCCATCAACCTTAACTAAGCACTGTAAAGATCTGAAAGACCTGTATCACCTTACATGACCCTCTAAAAATTTAGGGCAATGGTCATGATTTGCATCTTTCTGAATCCTGTAACATTCCATATCATTCCCATTCCCACAACTGTGTAAATATGCTTTATATATTGAGGTCTGACTATCATGCTGTACATCATCTGAAGAACTGGGTTTATATCCATGACAACTCGTGCTAAATTAAAAACCATGTAGCATTAAAAGTGCTGCTACATTCTCTCCCCCCTCCACTTCCTCATTATGCTGCAGGAGATTATCATGGCTATTTCTTGGAAAACTATTCCAGGAGAAAGGAGACAGAGAAGAAGAGCTGAATAGCACCAGAGTGGCCACTTTCTCTACTTCAGGAAACAGCAAATAATGAGCAGTGTAACTGTTGAGCTGTCTGTTTCCTCCAAATGTATGTTACTATGAGAGTTGTTCTTGTTCATTGCTGCTTCCTCAAAATAACATCAATTATAGCAGCAGATTCTGGTTTGTATTGTGCAGCAATGTTTACCTGGGGCTGGGTTTCAGTTTATACTTACAGATACTTGTTTTAGTCCCTCTAACATCACTCATTCACTGGATGAGAACTGGGGCTCTCCAAAATTCAAGCAACTCTTTCCCTCTCTACAAAGCTCACAAAAAGGACGGGGGGGGGGGTTGGACTTTAATGATAGATGGAGTTTTTAAACCTTCATTTTTGAAAAGTTTTTGGTGCAGTAAGGTAAGGTACATTTAAATGTCAAGTTATAATCCTCAGCTTAATTAGTTCAAGGGTTTTAAAGCTTTTTCACATAGACTGAATGTATGCCCACTTTTTCATGTTTCCCATCTCTGCCGCTGAATCGTCTTGCATCATAGCAGCCAATGCACAGTAGCCAAGTGATATTTTCAAAGTGGATAGAGTGGTTGTCTATTCTGGGTTGGGATGGATTTGAGGTGGGCCTGTAAAAGGGGCATTCCAAGACCTCCTCAGTGCCAGCTAAGTGGGGTTTCATTATAAGCCTACTAAGCAGTGTAGCAATGGCAAAGGGCATCCCCTTTTGATTCTCTTTTCTTTAAAACAGACAACCAGTCGCAGTCAGGATTGCACTTTAAAGTAACAGTGTAGCTGCCTGCCATCTTCATATTCCTACCGTATCTTTGGACCTAACGCTTTCTGAGTTAAAACCCAGTTCACATAAAGCCTACATCAGCTGTTTAGAAAATTAACTTGCCCTCAGATCAACTGATGTCACAGAAATGATCTGCCTCTACTCTCTTTCATCCTACCTTGTGTCATAATAATATATAAGCTTTTCACAACCTGATACTCTCCCCTTGTGTGAAAGAAAAGAGCCCTTTCCATCCCCAGCCACTACAGCCTGGGAATAATGGGTATGCTAGTCTGATACATCTAGAGCAGTGAGTCTCACGCTTTGGTCCTCTAGGTGTTTGGACTTCATCTCCCAGAAGCCCTAGCTACCTTGTCCAACAGTCAGGAATAGTGGGAGATGAAGTCCAAAATAAGTGGAGGACCACTGTTTTGGAGCCACTGATCTAGAGTGTGCTAGCTTTTAGAAAGCTATGGAGATATATATAATGTGAAACATCAACTGGTAATTTAACAGTCATCACAGATCACCTCACACACCTCAAAAATCTAAGAAAGAAAATATGCTGGCAGCAGAAAAGAACAATGACTGCACTGTATGCCATGGCAGCACCCTATGGAATCCTGGGGTTGGTGAGCCACTAGAGTGCTTTGGCTGAGAATCCTAGATTCCTAAGTTGCAGGTCCCAGAATAGCCCACAGCACCTCATGTATGTTAGCCATCTCCCATCCAAGTAGCAACCAAGGCTAACCCTGTTTATCTTCCAAGATCAGTAGGTTCTGGTGCTTTTAGGGTATTTAGGCTGAAGTGGAATAATAGTGCTATAATATAATAGAGCTTCTTTGGTTTCAAGAGTTCCTAACACCAGAGACATGCCACTTTCTGAATTGAACAACAGCTTGTCTCTTCAGGGTTAGAAAAAGCTGTAATGGAAATGAAAAACAAAACAACAACAACAGTGACCTGAATGGTATACATAGAATCATAGAATCATAGAAATGTAAAGTTGGAAGAGACCACACGGGCCATCCAGTCCAACCCCCTGCCATGCAGGAGCACCCTCAAAGCACTCCTGACAGATGGCCATCCAGCCTCTGCTTAAAAATCTCCAAAGAAGGAGACTCTACCATACTCCGAGGCAGCATATTCCACTGCCGGACAGCCCTGACCGTCAGGAAGTTCCTCCTGAGGTTCAGGTGGAATCTCCTTTCCTGCAGCTTGAATCCATTGCTCCTTGTCCTGGTCTCTGGAGCAGCAGAAAACAAGCCCACTCCCTCCTCTATATGGCATCCCTTCAAATATTTAAACATGGCTATCATGTCCCCTCTTAACCTTCTCTTCTGCAGACTAAACACACCCAGCTCTCTAAGTCTATCCTCATAGGGCATGGCTTCCAGGCCTCTCACCATTTTGGTCGCCCTCCTCTGGACCTGCTCCAGCTTGACCATGTCCTTCTTGAATTGGGGTGCCCAGAACTGGACACAGGATTCAAGATGAGGTCTAACCAAAGCAGAGTAGAGTGGTACCAGTACCTCCCTCGATCTAGACACCATACTCCTATTGATGCAGCCGAGAATTGCATTGGCTTTCTTGGCTGCCGCATCGCACTCCTGACTCATGTTCATCTTGTGGTCTATTAAGACTCCTAGATCCCTTTCACATGTACTGCTATCCAGCCATGTGTCCCCCATCCTATATTTCTGTATTGCATTTTTTCTACCTAAGTGTAGGACCTTACACTTCTCTCTGTTGAATTTCATTTTGTTAGCCTTGGCCCAGCTCTCCAATCTGTCCAGGTCATTTTGAATTTTGATCCTGTCCTCTGGTGTATTAGCAACCCCTCCCAATTTGGTGTCATCTGCAAATTTGATGAGCATGCCCTCTATTCCTTCATCCAAGTCGTTGATGAAGACATTGAACAGCACTGGGCCCAGGACAGAACCCTGTGGCACCCCGCTAGTCACTTCTCTCCAGGATGAAAAGCAGCCATTGGTGAGCACCCTTTGGGAACGGACAGTCAAGCAGTTACAGATCCACCTGACAGTCCAGCCCACATTTTACTAGCTTCTTTG
This sequence comes from Cyclura pinguis, assembly GCA_030412105.1. Classification (NCBI taxonomy): domain Eukaryota; kingdom Metazoa; phylum Chordata; class Lepidosauria; order Squamata; family Iguanidae; genus Cyclura; species Cyclura pinguis. The sequence goes on along the minus strand of CM059599.1, from coordinate 249,087,407 downwards.
CAAGAATGTAATGGGGAACTTTGTCAAAGGCCTTACTGAAATCAAGATATGCTACATCCACAGCACTCCCTTCATCTATCAAGCTAGTAACTATCATAAAAAGAGATTAGTCTGCCATGACTTATTTTTGAGAAATCCATGTTGACTTCTCATGATTACCACATTGCTTTCTAAGTGATTAGAAACTGACTACTTGATGATCTGCTCCAGGATCTTTCCGGGTACTGACATCAGGCTGACTGGGCGATAATTATTTGGGTCCTCTTTTTTTCCCTTCTTGAAGATGGGGACAACATTTGCCCTCTTCCAGTCTGCTGGAACTTCCCCTGTCCTCCAAGATTTCTCAAAGATTATAGCAAGCGGTTCTGAAATGACGTCTGCCAGTTCTTTTAATATCCTAGGATGCAATTCATCTGGCCCTGGAGACTTGAATTCATCCAGTGTGACCAGGCATTCCTGTACCACCTCTCTACCTATTATGCGCCGCATTTCCCCTGCTCCCTCCCCTGCTCTCCAACCACCAGGTTGAGTGCTTGTATCCTTCTGGGAAAAAACTGTATCCTTCTGGAAAAAACATTAACTTGCTTGAGTTTTGAACTAAAGTAGCTTCCCTCCATTGCTCATGAAGACATTAAAGATACATCTCAAGATGCTCAAAGACTGGTTGTTTTATTAGTTGTTGTTGTAAGCCTTCAAATTGTTTCTGACTAAGGTGAACTTGTCACGGGATTTTCTTAGCAAGAATTATTCAGCTGGGTTTGCCATCTCCTTTCTCTGATGTTGAAAGAATGTGACTTGTCCAAGCATTTCCATGGCTAAGCAGGAATTTGAACTCTGGTCTCCAGAGTTGTAGTCCAACCTTCAGACCACTAAACCATCCTGGTTCTCATTTGTCTTTCACTTGTATGGTAAATGAATTTAGAGTTCCTGGCCCAGAAATTTCTGCATTGTGATTTTAAATAGCCACTGATTGAGGCCTTGGAAGTATACACAGGTTGAGATACTGGCTTTTTAACTGGAAAAGCAAACATCTTTGGAATATCCTGAGCCATCTTTCCAGGTTCTTCTGTGGATTCCACTGGATGCTCCCCAGTTTCTGCTTCTTTTTCTTCCTTCTCTCCTACCAGTATGCACCAGATGAAGAGACTGGAAGTACCAACTTCCTCAGTTACACAAACAGCATATTTTTCTTAGTTTTGAAACCAAGCTAAATGTTTGACTCAAGTAAACTACAGGGAAAGAAGCCAGTTTCACGTTCAAGCGGGCTTTGTTTATGCAGCCCTAAAACACACTTTAGTGTTAAGGCTGAACTAGGCCACTGGCTTTACAGGTCATGACCCGCATTTTGAGTTGTGTCTGGAAACAGTTCAGTAGCCAAGTGAAGTTGTTTCAACAGGAGGATTATATGCTCCCTGTGGTTGACATCAGTCAGCATTTTGGTTGTAGTAGTTGGGACCTGCTGAAGTTTCTGAAAAGTTTCCAAAGGCAGTTCCACATAAAGTGTCAACAGAGGCAAACTGGATCTCAAGAGAAGTTACTTTTCTAATGTTAACAGAGTTTAAATCTTACTGTCCTTTGTCTCAGTCCATACATGTCCAGTAAGGGGAGTGGCCTCTGCCTGCATTGAGATCCTGCCTAACCAACTGAACCACAATAGAAACAACATCTGACACAAATGTAGGCTGTAGCTCTAATATTGTCACTTTTCTTCTCCTGTATGATTTTTTCACGTCTTTTGCCTGATGAAGAAGCCAGTGGAACTTTGAAAGCTTGCATTGTGTATTTTGTGCATTTCAGTGGGCCAGTAAAGGTATCAATCTTTTGTGAATGTTGTTGTATTTTGCCACATAGTGTTATGGTAGTCTAAGTAGGATGTAATCAAGGCATGTGTTACCACAGGCAGATATGACATCTGGAGGAACAGACATAGTGGTGCACAGTCTTAACTGTGCATATGCACACCCAGTCGTCACTGAAACCCAGGTATCCAGGCTCAGGGTTGAGTCCAGCAGTACACCCTAACATGCAAGCCTGAGATTTCAAGGGGAGCGTAATTCCATCCAGCACATGCCAATTACTGACAACAGACACTGGTTTGGTACTGAGATAGCTTCCTTGGCACTAGATGGGAAAAAAGGCAGAGAGTTGGGTGTCATCAGCATACCCTTAAACTCTGGCTAACTATGGGGGTCTGGGAAGGTTTATCCTTTTTAAGCAAAGCTTGCTTCGTAACATGAGAGAGAGAGGGTGCAATCCTTTACTGATTAATGCTAAAACTAAAGCCATTTCTGCACTGGACTGTTATAGCGCTATTATTCCACTTTCAACATCCTATGGAATCCTGGGGTTTGCAGTTTTGGGAGAGTTCCATAGGATGTCAAAAGTGGAATAATAGCGCTATAACAGTCTAATGCAGAAATGGCCTAAGCAAGCATAAGACTGGACCAGTAGGGGTTCAGGGTTTTCTAGAAACCCAATTCTGAGGGTGGGGTACCTGTGAGAAGCATCCAGGAGTGAGTGGAAGCTGGTTGGAGGACTGAGAAGTGTTTGGGAGTGAAAGGAAGCTGTGCATGTGCAATTTATTATTTACTTATTTTATTTTTATATGTACAGTAACCTCTTCAAATTTGCTAAGATTAGGGGCACAGGACCTCCGTGAAAGTGGAAAAACCGTGAATAATTCTAAGCCCTCCCAAACCATATTTAATACACACAAACAAGCATGATCACCATATTCCACCCACCGTGGATTCCTTTTAGGCATCAGGGCTACTTCACAAGGCAGAATTGGGTGGCCAGTGAGGCTTACTGCCACCTCCACTGCTGCCCCACACCATTTTTAACAGGAACTTGCGAGCCTTGTTTGCAGTTTCTCAGTTTCACAAGGCTTACAGTCCCTCTGAAAAATGGCATAGGGAGGCAGCAGAGGTAATAACAAGACACTTCTGCACGAGACTGTTATAGCACTATGATTCCACTGGCAACATCCTATGGAATCCTGGGGTTTGCAGTTTTGGGAGGGACCGGGCAGCCCCTCCCAAAACTGCAAACCCCAGGATTCCATAGGATGTTGCCGGTGGAATCATAGCACTATAACAGCCTAGTGAGGAAATGGCCAAATAATCTGTGAATAATCAAATCCGCAAAAGTAAAACCTGCAAATGTGGACAGCTCAAAGTATATCCCAACTTTCTCCCAGCAAGGGACCCAAGGAAGCTCACAGCATACCTGAAAGAAAAAAAAAAAAAGAGAGAGCGAAAATCCAGCTATAATAGTTTTAAAAGTTTGGAAGCCTCTTAGATAAAACTATTTAATGAGTTACTACAGCAAGCAAAACTCAAACAGTATGTCCAGTCCTGTTTCAAAACAAAGAGTCCAACTTAATCATCATCATCATCATCATAATAAATAGCGTTTATTTACAATGCCTTTTACACCAAAAGGCAGAACAACGACATATACAATCACAGACAAAGACATTAAAACAGACAATCAGAAAAATACATGGCATGAAATCCCCAACATCCCACCAGCCGCTACTCATCTCAGCACCTATAGTACCTATCGCCCTATAGTAGCATCTAGTCAGTGCCATGGGATTTCAAACCAAAACATTATGGGCGCTGACACACTGCCCTAAAAGCCTAGTTTCCTACTCGCAGCCTGACTTTTCCCTCCCTCCGCAGCTATAGCCGCTCCAAGCAGCCTCCCACCCTCTGTCAATCCGAAACACCGCCCCCTCGGCCTCTTCCGTTCCCAGCAATCACATGAGCAGCCTGTGCTCACTCACCCCCTTTTTTTGACAGAATGGTATGATCTGAGCTGGTTGGGCGAACGGCGGGGCGGGGCGGGGCGGGGCGGGAGAAGCCAATGACGGAATAGGGGGACACTAAATAGGTTGCGGAAGGGGCAATGCGCGACCTGGGTCTCTCTGTCTTGCATGGAAAGGGGCGAGTCCGCTCCGCGTAGCTTCGAGAGGGTGTGACGATCGAGCCCTAGGAAGGACGGACTGAGGGGCCATGGGCGCTCTGAGGGGGCAGGAACATCAGCCTCCCCAGGAGGTAAGGGGAACAGACGCCTTTTGCGGAGGGATCGGGAGGTCGCCCCCCTCGTAATGCCTTCAGTATATTGTTTCCTTGTCTTGCCTGCTTTTTCTGTTGCAGTGAGGGGTGGGGTGGGGAATGCAATATTTTGCAGAACAGAAGACGACCATATCGTAATTCCAAAAAACAGGGGGTCCCTCGGTATCTATCGAATTGGGACTCTGATAAGTGGGCGTGCAATTTCTGTTAGGGTTTTATGGAAGAGCGAGTGGGCACGTCCTTTATGCTGCGGCTTGCTTCGTGAGCGAGAGAGGCTGAAACGCTTAGCACGGTTGTTTGAGGAGAAGCCTCCCCACGGAAAGCCCTTGCAACCAGTCAGGCACCGGATTGCTCCGGAAGGGGTTCAAGCCTTCCTCGGATGGAAGCTGGCTGGAGCGAAGGGAGAGGCACACCGCGCGCGCAGAGCTCGTTCGCTCGCTCGCTCGCTCTCTTACATGCTTTCTAATGGCGTTGGCTGGAGATCGTTACCATTGGTCCAGTCCCGGGCCACTTCCGCACTAGACTGTTATAGCGCGATCATTCCACTTTCGACATCCTTTGGAATCCTGGAGTCTGCGGTTTAGGGAGCGGCCCCTCCCTAAAGCGCAAACCCCGGGATTCCATAGGATGTTGAAAGTGGAATAATCGCGCTGTAACAGCCTAGTGCGGAAATGGCCCTGCTTAGGAGGAACCCGAGTCAAAACTCTTGCCTCCCAAATTTTGCTTGTCTGGGGTTGTGTGTTGAGGACTGCATAAGATGCTTGAGGTTACTCGTTGCCAAACAGCGTGCTCTGTTCCAAATTCTGCCTCGGGTTCAGAATAGCCCAGTAATTCCCTAGTGGTGATAGGGATACCCTGGGGTGTAGCCACAGAGAGAGGGCAAAACGAAGGCATTGATTGCCCCCTTTCAGAAGTCTGGCCCTTCCATGAGTTTCTTTCAGATCCCCAGTATGTTTGCTGTCAGGTTATAACATTTCTTGCATTTAGAAGGGGGATGGATTTTTTGAATTTAGTTATACTATATACTCTTTTTTGTATTATACTATATATGTTATATATATATTCTTTTAGGTTGAAACACGAGAGGATGAAGAACAAAATATTAAGTTAAGTGAAATTTTAGAACTGCTGGTTGCAGCAGGATACTTCAGGGCAAGAATTAAAGGTCTTTCCCCTTTTGATAAGGTAAGGTTGTGATAGTATACATCAGGTTACCATGATATTATATGCAGAGCTGCATGTTTTAATCAATCAAGAGGTTAAGTAAAATGCACACATAGTATTCAGAAGTATTCACGTGTACGCCTTGATTTCTCAACTTACTGTTATGTTACAACCTGAATTTAATTGGCATTGTTACCACTTAGTGTACTCTAGATATTCAACGCTGTGAAGGTGCAAAATTATTACTGTGGGAGAAAAGATAAGTAAGCAGAATCAAACTGGCATGGATACTCTGCTCTTGAATTAATAAAAAATGGCCCTCAGAATGATTTATAATGTACTTCCCTGTGTTAGCATAGTGATGATGTTCCTGGAGAAAATTGTCCTGAAGATGTGGGAACGTTTTTGTTTTTTTAAATTTAAAGCCATTTTTATGTACCCTTTATACATTTTTCTCAAATCTGTTGGTGATAAACACAGTGTTTGCTTTGTTCTAGGTGGTTGGTGGCATGACTTGGTGTATCACGACATGCAATTTTGACATTGATGTTGACCTACTATTTCAGGAAAATTCAACCATTGGTCAGAAAATGTAAGTTGATATGAAATTCGTTTTTTTATTCAGTTGTGTAAAGAGACTGGGTGAGGTCACGTGCAGAAGTGAAACTTGCAGAAGGGATCCCTTGAATTCTTTTCATAAGGAAATTTCCTCTTATGAATGTTCTCTCCAAATTGTGTTCTGTTTTGGACTGCTGGAAGCCCCCATATTCTTCTGCCCCAACTTAAAAACTTTTCTTTGTCTTAAGGTTAAAGGTTGCCATACAAATGAGACAGATGCTTATCTAACATAGTAAAAAATGGAAGTTCACATGCACAGTATGCTATTACATTTCTCTCTCTCTCTCTCTCTCTTTTTATATTTGAATTGTGTTGTTCTTTTTAAGTCTCAGCAATGACAATTCAGTAGTCTTCTAATAGTCAGATGAATGTTTTTTGAAGGTGAGGGTGAGAATACTCCTGTTCGAAGAGTTTCTTAGCATAGGCTATCATAGGACAAATCAGGACCCTTTCCCTGCAGTGCTGAGAATCTGTACACATGAAGGTTAAGAAGAGACAGGTTTGCCATGTTCAGATATATGAAGGGTTGTCAACCGGTCGATGTAACACGGTGCTTATCAACGTGGTTGTCCCTTTACCAGCGCCAGTTCATTGACAATCAGTCTTTGGTGAATTTCTAGAAGAGAAAGAAAGAGTTGTAGCCAGTGAGCATGAATGTGGTACTGGTCCCTGGCACACTGGGAGGGAAAATAATTTTTGATCCCTCATATCAGATACTTCGGGAGGTAGTGATGTAGCAAATGTGTATGAGGGTGTTTCAGGTAGTAGGTCACTGCATTCAGATTATTCTGTCGTTTGCACCAAACCACTTGCTCCAGATGTGTAAGAAAGGGAAAAAGCCAGGGCCCTCAAACATCGGGTCCTCCAGATATTGTTGTATGGTAACTTATACCCTTAGTTAGCATTGCCAGTCCTGCAGAATGATGGGAGTTGTAGCATGTGGAGGGTCACACTTTTCCCATTCCTGGATTAAGAACATCTACAATGAATGATCTCTGGAGAACTCTCCTGCATTAGATGTTTCCAAGCAGATGCTGGAGAGCAACCTGTCAGGGTTGCTCAAGGAGTGAATTTCCTGCATTGTTATCACTTGGCCTAGATCAGAGGATCACATGCAGCTGCCACCTGAATTTGAGACCGTGTGCATCTCACTATATTTCTCAGTAAGAACCAGGCATGTGGGGAGCTCACATTGCTTCAAAACACAATTGCTGTCCTGGGAGTCTGACTGTGTCTTAAAACTCTCTACACACCTGCTTCCAAAAGTGACATGATTTCTTTTTCAGCCTGTAGATTGCTGAAACACATCAATGTGGAGTAGGGCTACCTCTCAGGTGTGAAATTTGGGCCCAACTATGGATTCTGTCTTTCTCTCACTTAGAAGATATTACAGCTGGGTTCTTTCCAGCTCTTACCATCATTTATTGAAAAGCTCTGAGTAGTTTCCAGACCTTTGTCTCTCATCCATCTATCTGTATTTAGCATCAAAGATGTTACCACACTGGGTGATCCCAGACCATTCTTAGAGCTCAAATAAAACTGTTTTGTCAAGTAAAATACTCAAATACATTTTTTTAGATGTGGGGTGGGAATCCCTGGTGGTTGAACTGCAGCATCCATCAGAATTCACCTTTGGCTTTGCTGGCTTGAGCTTCTAGGAGTTGCAGTTCAGCATCTGGAGGGCCACACAATTCTCACTCATGCTTTAAGCCGTTGACTTTATGGGTGGCAGGGGTATAGCCTCTGGTAGGGGAACAATGAGGGCATTGGCCCTTCAAATAAGAATTCTGTCCTATCAGTGAAATTTTCCTTAGTACCCCAGTTTCTATTATTGTCTGCATGAGAGACTCAGAACTCTTTTTTTGCTGTGTACACCTCTTGGTACCTTTGCTTATCCCTTTTTTTTTTTTAAATAGTTGCTGTGTTCGCATTCCATTTAATATTTCTGTCTGCACCTTTTCTTTGGATATTGTAACTGTATTTCTAAATGTTCAACTGAAGCTTTGAGTTGCTTCTTTACTAGAAATGTGGGAATTGAAGGGAAATTTCAGTGGAGTGGGGAAGAGAACTCTAATGAGGGGAGCAACGCCCTCCTTTTGCCCCTTTCGTAGGTACGTACTTAGTGAATGTGGTATGCATATTGTGCAGGTTTTCATACACACTGCTTGCCTATCTGAAGAAGAAACACTTAGAGAAAATAAAACAAATAAAGGGCTTCAGGTTTGCAAATCTGTCCCCTGCTGTTTTGTGATCTTTCCCTTGATTTTCCTTTTTAAATTTGCTCTTTCTGGCCACAAGAGGGCACTTTTAGTCTGGTAAATGCTTTCATTGCTCACAGATTATCTTTTTCTTGTTCTGCTATCTCCCTCTGCCGTAAACTATCTCATACTTGACTTTTTTCCAGTGCCTTAACTGAGAAAATCGTGTCAGTCTTGCCTAGAATGAAGTGCCCTCATCGCTTGGAGCCTCATCAAATACAGGGCCTGGATTTCATCCACATATTTCCTGTGGTGCAAGTAGGTGCTCCTTGCTTTTTAGAACTGATTTCCCCTACTTACGGAAATGTGAAGTTCCCATCTATGGGGTTTCCGGCTCCCAGCAGACCTAATAGGCTCTTGGAAGTGATTCTGGTCAGGGAAGTAGCATTGGTGAAAGTGAAATAATGAAGTTGAATGGATTTTTTAATGAAAGACAATTGCCTCCAATAAAGCATTTGGAATCCTTTGGCCAGCCAGATTTTTAGAAAAACCGTTACTCATGCTGGGTGGTGCTGATGGTAGTTGAATCACAAATGTCTGGATGGCTGCAGGTTCTACAACTTTGGGACATTATCCCTTACCTAGGCCCTTTCTGCACCTTACCTTTTTCTGGCACTGGGGTGCGGGGATCGCGCGAACAGCCTCCGGCGAGAGGCTCTCGCGTCCCTGCTGCTTCAGCTCCGCACGAGCTGCCTGCTTGTGCAAGAGCCCCCCCTCTTTCCCAGGCTGCACTGGGGCAGGAAATGTGACTGGTGTGGCTCTGGAGGCTCCGCACGCCAGGTAAGTGCACGCGGGGCCCGGGAGCAAGGCGCGATCGCGCACCATTTTCAGCTTCTAGCCGAAAATGAAAAGGTGCATGATCGGCACCTACTGGCCCCTGGAGCGTCGCATGATTGTGAGTGCGTTGTGCAGATTGCTGCTCACAATCGCACGACGCTCCAGGCGCCCTTTCGCATGCCAGATGCCGTGCGGAAAGGGCATTAGTCTTGCAAAAGTTACTTTAAGCTAAGTATAGGTTTTCATTCTTAACGATTGCCTGGTTGTATCTTTTTAAAATATTTGTCATTTCATCTGGATCCTCAGGTTTCTATTTAATCAGTTCTAATTCATCTCTTTTAAAAAAAAATCCTGAAAGGCAAATGTTTTTATTTTTTAAAATTTAAGACGTTGTTCTGCTTGTTTTTGATCAATATCACTGTAATATATCTAATGTTTTTGAATACATGCAAGTTGATGCCTAGACACCAATAATCTTCACTTTTGATTGTTCACTTGATCCCAGTGGCTCGTGAAACGTGCTATAGAAACCCGGGAAGAAATGGGTGATTACATTCGCTCGTATTCCATATCTCAGTTTCAGAAGACCCACAGTCTACCAGAGGTAAACATTTGACTGCATCTTTTGTAATGCAAACCTAGAACGAAGACTGATTCTTTTAATTTTCTTGGAATTTGGTGAGACTACTGCAAACCTAAATCAGCTGATTTAGCTTGTAGGTTTTAGGAAATAAGCTAATGAATCAACCTTTATGAACTGCTGTAGGACCTTATGAGATCAGAGAACTGGCACAGTGATTCAGTGCAACTCCTGGAGAGTTAAAAGTCCAATCATGTGAATCATAAGGGGGGATGAATTTTTCAGTACATCCAAATGCACTCAAAGAATGATCTGGGAAGTTGTTACTGAAAGCATTGTGAGACAACACTGTTATCCAATGAAGACTAACAAGGGGATAGGGTTTTGTTTCGTTTTTAAGACTTGTTTTTTTCCCCCACAAGAAAATGTGGTGTTCAGCTTTCCATGCCTTGGCAGTGGCATCATAAAGATCATTAGCGTACAAACACCAAACTGCGTCCCATATTGAAGAGTGTTACCCACATTTTTCTAGTGTAGGCAGAATTGCATCTTATGAAGAAAAACCCGGGTGCAATGTTTCTGTCATTACAGTATGATTGGCTTTTAATCATGGAAATTTTAACATCAAATTGGGTTGTTAGAAGAAAGGGTCAAATTTAAAATCTGTATTTCAAACACTGTCATTCATACTTTTTAAAATATGTGGATGGAACTGACCCAGGATGTTGGAGCCTTCTGTATCTGATAGTCACTCTTTTTGCATCTGTCAGCTGGCAGTCTTCTTTCCTTGTCTTTGTTTTGTTGTTGTTCTGTGCCTTCAAATTGACTCCAGCTTAGTGTGACTCTGTCCCAGGGGTTTCTTGGCATGATTCATTTAGGGGAGGTTTCCTGTTCTTTTGTCTTGGGTGGAGAGTGTATTACATGCCAGAGGTCACCCAGTGGGTTCCCATGCCTGAACAGGAATTCAGACCCTGGCCTCCCAAAGCCCTAATCCTGCACTGCTTGCCAGAACATTAGGAAGGATGACTGTAGTCTAGAATTCTTACATTACTATAATAAGCCCCATTATAAAACACAAACATGTAGTCATACAATTCTGTGTGTGCCCCTTCTTGCAATCAAATCTCATAGGACTAAATCCAGTTTTGTTCCAACTAGAGCAGACCCACTGATTCAGTGAAATTTACTTTAGTTCTGACTTAACCACATTCTCATTGTTGTAGTGACCTACTTTACATGGGCTAACTATTGGATCTGGGTCCTTGATAGGGATGCTGGATGTCGCTCATAGCAAAAGAAGGCTCAGCCTATGATAGGAAAGCTTGACCTATTATAATGGTTATACTTTACAACAGGAAAATTGATTCTCGATAAAGGACACAATTTCTGGTCCCCAACTTAAGATTGTTCGTTATAATATGGGACACTTGCCAACCGTACTCCTTGAGCTCAGTGGGGCTTAGTCCCAGGCAGGTACTTAGGTTTGCAGCCTCAGTGTGATTATACAGAGCTGACACATCCACACTCTTCATGTAGTTGAACATCACAATTATAGGTGAGATGACAAACCCACTGAAATATGTCTGTGTTAGCACTGTTGGAGCTGGATTGGTAGTTGCTACTGCTGCTGCTGTTTTAAAGTTGTCCTGATTCCTTTTCAGGATGATGACTTCATGCAAAGAAAAGATAAGGCTGTCAGAGCAGTCAGTGAGATTACTGTAAGTATAAGCTTCAGTCATGTGGATTTTTCTTCCAAATGCACTAAATCAGGGATGTTTGATTCTCCAGTTACTGTTGCACATAAACCCTGTTGTTATTCTATGGCTTTATATCCCACCTTTCTCCCAATAATGGGACTCTAAGGCTAACATTTTTTTAAAAAAATATAGATTAAAAAAATACAAAAACTTTGATTAAAGTATACATATAAAAAGACAATTAAACAGTTTGTGAAGTTAAAACTTTAAACGCACTAAACCCTAGCCAGCATAGGTAATGGTGAAGGATGATGGCAGCTGCAATCCTGATGCCAAAGTGATAAAAATCTGGTTAAGGTGGTTTAGATTATATGTAGCTTTGACTTCAGTATACAGCTACTATATATCTCTAGCAAAGACTCTTCCTATTTTTAATGAAATAGACCACATACATAAATATGGATTTTGTGTTTCATAGAGGTAATAACTCTTTTCAAGTGAATTGAAACTTTAAATCTGCTGAGTTTATTTGGTATCTTCGCCATTCATTCTGTTCCTGAAGAATTTTAATTAAAGAGGAATGCATTTTTAGAAAAGGAATTTATCCAGAGTAGAGAATACGGCAGTGGAAAAATATCAGTCCCAGTTTGAGAAAGTTAACTTTTTTGGACTGAAAGTTCTTCAGTGCCCCAGCCAACATGGACAGTGAGAGTGGTTGTCTAAAAACAAACAAACAGCCACTTTTCCCAAACACTGCGTATCATTAGCAAAATGCTCTATAAGAATGTTCTGGTGAAATTACGGAATGCTGAAGAGAATCCTGGCCCTTCTCACACTGCAGTAAAGTACAGATTTTCAATGAGACTTTTCCCTAAGTTAGTGCAAGAGTCCTTCTCTGTTAGATGCTGCGTGTAATACCTTGATTTGAGGCATATATTAGCTGCTTTATCTGAAGAATAGAACCTTAAAGCTGTGATTCTAAACCGTTTTAAAATGCCACTGAGGGCAGTGAGATACAGTTCTGTGTAAGAGCATACTGTGTAATACTGTAGCAAATAAAAATGCTACTATTTGTGGGATGTTTGTTACTTGTCTATTTGCATAATGCTAATAAAAGACGGAAATGTTTATTTTTATGACTGAATTATTAGAAAGTGCTAGTCTTGTTAAAATGATTACTGCTTGAAATAAACAGAAGGGGATCAGATCCTTAAACATCATAACTGGCATGCAGTTTGCTACTCTCCTTTGAAGCAAAGCAATCATAGCAGGGTGAGCAGATGAGCACTGAAGAATCTTTGCTGTCTGGTGTGCAATAATGTTGTATGTGTCTGCTCTGTACTTGAATGTTATTGCAAGTGGCCAAAATCCAGTTTAAAATAGTAAGGTGAAAATTCCCACTAGACTTGTGCTGGATTACACCTTTGGGCAAGTAGCTGTGGAAAGCTTTTGTACAAGAGGTCCAGTTGTGCAAGAGATTGTAGAACCAGTCATGGAGCAACTGCACCATTGGCTGCACATCTGTTTGACACAACCACTTCTGCAATAAAAATGATAGTGGTATTGTATTAACTCTGAAAATGCACTACGGAGGCTTCATATTAGTGCATTGGTATAATTGGATACTTGTCTACATGTTGAGTACTGGTTCTCATCCACTGATTCCCTGAATGTTCTGGAATTCAACTCCCAGAAGCCACAGCTAGCACAGATAATGTGCAGACATTCTGGAAGTTGAAATCTTGGAAATAAGAATTTGAGACATGCTGATGTATAAGACTGTACTATAAAACTATTCAGATGTACTGAAGGTTCACTGTGATGAGGTTTGGGCTTTCTGTTTGTATATGTTGTTTCCCCTTCCTGTAGATCCATTAGCAGCCTATAAAATTTAGTTTGATACAGACATTTGGATTGCTTGTGGAATCCAAATTACATTGTATTGGTTTTTTGGACACATATTTCCCTTACTTTGCCTCTGTATAAAGTGATGTCAGTTTTAAAAAAACACATAAAATAGAATATTATTCTGTTCTGTGCTCAGAAATACATAGTTTCGAATGGCTTCCATTGCATCTCAACTGATATGCTAGAGTTTGAAAAGATTTCCCACTTGTGAAACTGCCAACACTGATCAAAACATTTTATTTGTAAAAGGTGGGGGCAGTTAAAAAGCTCTTGACATATCTTCCTCAGGCAGAGTCAATGGAGTAGAGAAGCCAAGTTGTGGAAACAGTGATCTCATTTATCATTGTACCTTGGAGAAAGTAAACTGCCTTTGTCATCGCGTCTGGAAGAAAAGTGCAGACTGTCATTGTCAGGAGTTCAGTCTTTGATGTTCAGTAGTATTTCTTACAAAGAATTTCTGGCAGTGATGGCATTCTTTTGCTGTAGTGCTTTAGAACTCTGTTGGCTGTATTGAGTGGGTTTTGTTTCAAGTTTTTACTTGATCTTTTTTCTTTTTCGTTTTGTATTTCTTTTTCTTTTTGTATTTGTATTTCTTTCCTTTCCAGCTCATTCTTTTACTCATGTAACCATGATAATCACTTATCTCAAGCTAACTGTGATGATCAGCATCTTCGTTTTTTTTTCATCTCAAAGCAGATTGTTCTCAAAGCAGAAATAGACAGCTAAGGAGACCCAGGGATGCTGAATAGCTCAGAGCCAGGAAAGAAAATTATCGTTCCCAGAATACCATAGCCAGCATGCCACTAGCCGTGGGAAAAATAACTTTTTCAGATTCTGGAATAAATGTACAGAAAAGGGGATTTATCCAGCTGAGATACATATAATTTTAAACCAGATGCCTTCGAATAATGCGACATTGCAGCAGTGATGTGCTGGAAACCAAGTAGAAGAGGTCCTCTGTCTGTCTATCTTCAAGAACTGTGCAGTTGGGCGGACATGTTGATTCTTGCTGTTACTTGTATGGACATCCTCTCTTTTTTCCCCACACAACTTAGTGAAGCCATATAAGTACTGTTCTTCAGCTTGTGGGTTGGTGGTGGGTTCCAGCCTGATTGGTACTGAGCTAGGAGGAGTAAGAGGGCTAGATCTAGTCCACAGTTGTCATGAGGCAGACACAACTGTGGCCTAGTGTCATACATTTTGTTACCCCAAGCAGAATAGCAGGTAGAATCTTTCCTACCTCACCTTCTTCAGTCAAGCTGCGGGGTGCTTACAGCTGGCCCAGTCATGTTCATATTTGAGGTTAAAAATTTACAGATGTGCCTTTCCACATGAGTAAAAAATACCATTTAAAAATGGCAGCAATATTTAATTATTTTAGCTGCCATTTTCTGAGACTGGAATCAGCTGGCCGGGGTGTCAGCATCACTCTGCCTAACAGTTGGGCGAGCTCTGCCTAGCTGTATTAGAAATTAGTGACAAGGTGGCTTAGAAACAGCTTTTGTCTACTTACCCAGGGAGGAAGGCAATCTACTTAGAATGATGCGAGTTGTTCAGTTTGACCATTTTGCCTTTAGTTTAAATAGTCAAGCTTATTTCTGTTGCAAGGTTTTGTTTTTAGGTCACCACCATTTTTCCGTACTGTCTTTAGGTGTCTTGGTGGCTATGTCTGAGATTAGGTTGAATAAATTGAACATTTTGGAGTAACTGGATTTTTTTTAAAAAAAGTAAAACTTGTGTGAAAGCGAGAGTAATCTAGATCAGTAGTCAAACAGTCAAGGTGATTTCGGACCTGCATTGACCAGTTGTATATTATCAACACAGAACTTTTGCAATTCTGATGGTGGTTTGTCTTAGGAGATAGTCAGTTAACACCTCATCCCCAGCAAGAATCAATGTTTCATATGGCATACCAGCTCTTTCAGAACAAAGAGAAATGCACCACTGCTGTGGCAGCTTTCCAGGCACACTCGGGGCTGTTCTAGGTTAGGAGAACATTTGGAGCAGAATTGGGGATGCACGGGAGGACAATGGTGGGTCAGCGAGGAGAAGAGAAGAAAGTCCCATTGTATAAATGAAACTCTGTTGGACTTTGTCCAGCGCCTTTAAATCAAGGATGGGAACTTCGTAGCTTTGAAGATGTTGTTGGACTGTAACTCCCAACAGTCCTAACCAGTATAAGTTAAGGGTGGGGAGTGCTTGATGTTTCAGTCCCAACAATATCTGGAGAACTGCATGATTCCCACCCTGGCTTTTAAGTTGTTGTGCGGACTTGGGAGTTGGTTTAAGGGTATAGAGCTTGAAAATATGTCATTGGGGAAAGATGAAGTGTAAGCATTGCTTAAAAAGAAGGAATTGTTGGCCATTGCTTATTAGTAGAATGTTACAAATGCATTGCTTTTTTAATAAATAAAAGTAACTCAAAAATGTTATAAATGCTCTGATGTTCTTCCAGAGGATCTCTAAAGTAACATTTGAAGTAACTAATAAGCAGTGCTTGTTAGGCCCTCCAAAAAGTCCACAGAGTTTACCTCCTCCTTGTTAAATTGCTTAAAAGCGATAATTTTGGTTGTTGCTTCTGATAGAAAGAAAAAGAGAAAGAAAGAAAAAATGAGAACGTTGTTTTCTTTCTCAGTTTCCAAATTGTGCTATAGTGAGCCACAGCTCATCCTCAAGCTGCCTGAGAAACCTCTTGATATTTCTATGGGGAGAGGATATTGAGACAGCTGTTTACAGTTACCAGTCATTGGAAGTCTGAAGCATTCATATTCACTTTTTGTCATTCAGGAGGTGTACAAACCACAGAGAAAATATCAACGAAGAACAGGTGCAGAAAAATTGATAGATGAGGAATCCAAAGTTCATGCTACACTTCTGGAATATGGCAGGTAAATCAGACCTGGGAAGAATAGTGATTTTTGCTCACAATTTTATCATGTATTCTGACTTCTTTTCACCTTTTAAGGCTCATTGGGGCTTTTTCTCAGAATAGTCACTTCCATTTTTTTCTTTAAAAAAGGGATAATATAGACCTTTTTTAAAACAGGTATCCCCAGCATTCCCCAGAACATATAAAACTGCTAATAGTATCAGCTGTAGGCTTGGGGAAAAATCTTGGTCATTGTACACAATATTTTTCTTGCACAATATTTGGAAGGGATAGGATCATGGGATTCCTGGAGGTCTCCAAAAATGGCCTTGGGTTTGATGCGGCCAATAGGCCAAATTTTGTCTGCTCCGTATATATCTACTGTATTGAACTTCAAAGAATGATGGGATGGAAATGAAGTCAAATAATAAGGTTCTTGCAAGTGAGAAGTGAGGCCACAGCAAATTTTGAGAGTCGAGGTATTGGGGGTGTGATAACAGGCTTTTTTAGCTATTTTTCTAGAATATGGTGTGTTTGGCAAGAAGAGGAAGCAGCACATTCTTTTGCTGCAAAGATGATTGTCGGGAGTACTATAAGAAAAATAAAATAAAATGTATGTAGATGCAGATAAGCATGAGAAAGAGATGGGATGCCAACTTTCTTGGGATTTATGTCTTTCTACCTCCGGTATTGATAACCAGGTGAAATTATGTGTAAAAAGAGAATCAGTCTTCCAGTCTCTTCACTTAAGAAGTCCCACGTTCCCCATTTCTTTGCACAGCCTAAAAAGCAGATGTTTAAATTTAATGTTCTTTTCACAGTACAAATAATTCCTTCTTCTTCAACCAGTGTTTTCCTTGTGTGTGTGTGAGTGTGAGAGAGAGAATAATTAGATTACATCACCTTCGTATAGAAACCATCAAGTACAACACCAACCTCCCTCCCAAAGTAAACATTAACACCAGCAGTAAACTTTGATTATTTTACCAAGAACCAGCGTGGTGTAGTGATTAGAATACTGGTCTGGTACTAGGCTGATCCACATACTAGTCCCCACTGAGCTGTGAAACTCATTAAATCACTCTTTTTTGGTGTCCTTTACCTTACAAGATAAGTTGGGGTGATTAAACTGAGGAGAAAGAGAACAGTGTATGCCACTGTGTGCTCAGTGGGAGGAAAATGCAGGAGATCAATGTGATATTTAATAAATACAAACAATCAGAAGTTCCTTGCCTCTGGGCTTGGACACTAGTACCCATTTGGCTATTTGTATAGTAGGTCAGTACACATACAGCAGGCCCTCCTTACCTGCAACCTCCATGTGCTCAATTTCCTGCATGCTTCATTATACCTACAACGGTGGCAATGTCCATGCAGACATACTGAAGAGCATTGCCACTGTTGAATATAATGGGACATGAGCATTTGCAGGGGTTCCTGGAATGGAGCCCCCAAATATACAGAGGGTCCACTGCACTTGCCATTGATGCTTCATGAACAGGAGCATCACTTCCCCACTCCACCTATAAAACTGTGCATGTAGTGGACAGATACTGTGTCCCTCCCCTTTTTTTTTTCTTTTGTGATTATTGACAAGATGCTTTCACTCTGCTTAAATTATGCACTACCAGTGAATATGTATCTTTTTCTGGCTGTTATGGAGAATCATGTGAAGTCGTTGGTGATTATGACATTATTGTTCCAAGATGGTGATATACTGCTGGGCAGTGGGAAGCTTCTTTAATATTTCTCCAAGGTGAAAAGGTGAATACACTTAAGCCTTTTGTCAAATGTTTTTTCTTGCCAATCCCAGTTTTCTGTATTGCACTTGGAAGACGTATAACCAGTGTTTCAAAAATACATTTAGATTTTTATTTTAATCATTGTTTCATGAGTCTTTTCTTGAGCAACAATTTTTGTTTTATCCTAGGCGCTTTTCTGTTGCAGTCATTGTTTCTCAAATTCATTGTCTTTTGTTTTTGCTGTTCCCCTCTTAGTTTCACTGATTATTTTTTGTGAGTACTTTTCTTTTGTGCATGCGTGTGGTTAATTTTTGTTTGAGGTGGCTTTGACACTCAAATTTGCATTTTTTTTTTCTGGCTAACATCAGTTTGTGTTTTGTATCTAATAGTGCTACTAAACAAAAAATCATGATTGAAGTTTTCAGTAGTAAAGTTGAAATTTGTAGCACTGTGTGTGAGAGAATCTTCTCAGCCATGATGCCCCAACTGTGGAACGCTTTTCCCATGGAGGCCTGACCGGCATCAATACTCTTTTCATTTAGGCACCAGATTAAAACTTGGCTGTTCAACAAAGTCTTTGGACCTCATTAATTCAACCCAAAGACTCATTTATAGTTTTAAAAACATTTAAATTTAAATATGTTTTTAACTCATTATATTGTGTAATATGTTTTTATCTTATTTAAACTGTCTTACTGTCTTTTAGCATGTTTAAACCTGTTTCAGTGCTATCGTAAGCTGCCTTGAGATCTCTTTATACAGGTCATGCTATAAATATTTTAATAAATAAATTTAAGAATAAAAAATGCAAAAATTTTTGCAATCCACTCTTCTGAACACTTTTTAGAAGTTTCTTCAGACTCCTTATTCCCCGTATTCTGTGGCTGCATCCCATAATATACATGGTACTGGCACAGAGGGAGAGTGATTTGACTCCACAGCTTGGTTTTGTCAGGATTAGTAATCTACCTGCTCATGTTGCCTTCACCATAGGGCCTCCTGATTATTTTGTATTCCTTTCTCTGCACTTTTTCCCATTCAGCTAGCACTGCCTCCTTCAAAGTTTGAGGCCAGCTTTCTCCAGCTCTACCAGGATTTGATCTTCAGAGCTTTTGTGTGCCAAGTGTGGGCTCCATCAGTGAGCTGCAGTTCCTTCCCAGTCTCTTCCATTTCATAGCCCCTACAGTATATTAAAACCTTATAGGAAAGCTAAATGCAATTTCAGGGCGGTGAATTATTCAGCTAGAACTTCAGCAGAAGGGGTTGTGTCCAGAGACAACAAATAAAAGTAGGAAGATCAGGCGATGAGTGCTTTGGAGGGCGAAACGGAGTTGCTCTTGCAATGAAAATGAGTTCTTGTTAGGAATTCAACAGCAGGCTTCTGAAGAGGGTCCTCCAGGCTTGTGTTCTCTTATATGGGGCTCTCATGTTGCTCTCATTGATTTGGCGCCTTGCTGTATGGCTGAGGTTTGGAGAAGTCTTTAAGGCTGATAATGAAAGGCAAGGCAAGCAAAAAGAAGAGATTCTTCAGAAGTATTCACAGCTTTATTTTGAGGACACAACTAATTCTGGATTCTCACCCTTATCCCTGGCTGTTTTGTTTTGTTTTAAAAAAAGGACTGAGAACTAACCGAAGCATGTACAGAAACGTTTGTGTTATGATACTGAAGTGAACCCAGCCACAAACACTTGTTCTCTTTTGTTCATTCCTGCTGTAGGAGGTACGGGTTCAGCAGACAAGGAAAACTTGAGAAGGTAAGAGTTCTCCATGCTCGGGTTATAGAGATACAATGAGGACAGAATATGGGGGTGCTATTCATTGGGCTTGTACTCTTGATGGAATTATTAGTATGAGCAGAAGTGGGACAGGATGGCCTCCCCCCACCCCTGGGCACCCTCAAAACTCAAAACCCTTTCTCGTGACAGTGGAGTCAGGCCTGTATGTTGAATGAAATTGTAGATCACAGTGGTTCTTAACCTTTTCTTTACTGAGGACCCCCTGTAAATATACTGTGTTGCTGGGGACCTCTAAGACTTAAGATTGAAATATTTAGATTTAAATATTCAAATATATTCAAATATTTATCTAAATTTATTTATTAAAGGTTTCTGGAGACTAAGATTCAAATCCCCTCTCAGAAACTGGGTGACCTTGGGCAAGTCACATTCTCTCAGCCTCAGAGGAAGGCAAAGGCAAACCCCCTCTGAACAAATCTTGCAAAAAGAAACTGTGACAGATTCACCTTGTGGTTGCCATAAGTTGGAAGTGACTTGAAGTCACACAACAACAAAGTGTCACTGACAGGGGGAGGTTCTTTCTAGCCATCATATCTCTCTCCTTTGAAAACTGACTTACAGTGACCCTAAGGCAAACTTATCATTGGGACTTTCTTGGCAAGATCTGTTGCCCTTGCCTTTCTCTGAGGCTGAGAGAATGCAGCTTGCCTGAGGTCACTCAGTGGGTTTCTGTGGCCGAGTGGGGATGCAGACCCTACTTTCCAGAGTCATAGTTCAGACGTGTGCATGTGTCTGCTGCCATGTGCCTTTTATCCGGGATGTGGCAGTGGGGATGAGGGTGTGGGTGCTAAACTGCTCCCTTGTTTGCAAACAAAGGAGCAGTTTCAGCACCTGGAACACCCCCCCCCCAGCTGCCACATCCCTGTTGCTGCCACTTCTGTCGGTATGAGGGCTACTGGTGGTGTGAGGGGTCCATGAATCTTAAGGGGTCCCCAGACCCCAGGTTAAGAACCACTGTTAGAACATGTGGAGGAACTTTCAGAAAACACACAAGTATGTTTTTGTTTTTCCCAAAGCCTTTAAGAACTGCTAGTGTGAGTATTTTTAAACTTGAAGCACTGTTGATTTTATAGTCTGCTTGAATGGACTGTTGTTATTTTAGTTTGTTGCCTTAGTTCACAAGCTTTATCTGCATTCTGACTTTTTAAAAATAGAATTTACTCATTCTTGCTGATAGCTGTTCTGAGAGTGTAAGGGAGAACTGGTAGCCGCCCAGATGTTGATGAACTGCTATTCCTGTCAGCTCTCATCTTTGGCCATGTTGGCAGGGATAATAGGAACTGGATGAGTCTAACAACATCTGGAGAAGCACAGGTTTCCCATCTCTAACACATCCATTTTGTGAAGATGTAATGACCTCAAATATTGTAGATGGATACCTTTGTTTCGGTTTGCTAGTGCCACTACATTTTATTATTTACATATTAGTTAAGAACATTTCTATACTACCTTTCATTTTCAGAGGGAAAAAAAGGCCAAAGCAGTCTGCAGATTTTTTTATGTTGATAGTCATTGTGTAGGATGCCACATCAGAATTTAAAGTATTTGTATAGCTCATCTTCTGACTGAGATGCAGCTGTATTGTACACATTGGAAGAAAGGCTGGCGCGTTGCCAAATCTGTGCACAGTCTTTTATCTTTGAGCTGACAGCTGTATAGATGTTTATCAGTCAAAATGCAACAATTTGAAGCCTGTTTGACGTTTATCACTGTTTGTTCTAGAATGTTCTACAAGCGTTTTCCCTTATTGTTTCTGTTACTGCCTTGGAGGCCATCAGGGAGCATAATACAGGCTGCTGATGGTCTCCAAAATGCATTTTGAGGTTCACTGAAGTGGTGAATGGCTGTTAAGAAGTGTTTCCTAATATTTGAATTCATCTGTTTGGGGGAAAATAGAATTGACAAGTGTCAGATAAACTGGATCAAAGAATGAAGAACCTTTTACCCTAGAAGACTGGATAACTGAAGCTAATGTATATCTTGTCTGTGGACGTTGACCCACTTCAGACATGTGGCCTTAGATTTTACATACATGCAGAATGTCCTAGTGTCATGTTGTAGTTTAAAAAAAAACTTTATTTTTATGCAGCACAAGAGAACTTTTTTAAAAAAACCATAAAGCCCTATCATACTCCCCTTATTGAATTCTGTAAAACATGACTACAGCTTTTCATGATACCCTGCTGTATCCTAAGGCACTATGAGAAAGTAAGTTTGGGATCCTGCAAGGATGGGTGGGGTTTTGGACGATATGATAATATTTGTATTGTGGTATAGACATAGGTTTCCAGAGTGCAAACTGGAGAGAGCTCCTGTACTGTTAATAGTTTTGTAGAAGAGGGAATTTCAGCAGGTGTAGCTTGATCTGGTTGTGTGACAAGGAACACCTGAAATTTCCCTGTCCACACAACCCTGAATGGTACAGGAGCCCTCTCCAGTTATCTGCCTGGCAAATCCATACAGGTTACTGTTTCTATAGTGTATTTCTAAAATATATATAAAATTAGTCTTGTGGGATACGTCCGTTCTATGAACAGCACAGTGTTTTTTCTGGATCCATCCACACATCTTGGATACATTAGGTGTGTGTGTGTTTGTGTGTGTGTGTGTGTGTGAGAGAGAGAGAGAGAGAGAGAGAGAGAGAGAGAGAGAGAGAGAGAGAGAGAGAGTATTAGGATTGCCAAGTGAAATAAGGGACAGGGTTTCTGCATGGTTAATGCTTGTGTAGAAGAGGGAATTTCAGCAGATGCTGCTTGTCACACAGGCAGCACCTGCTGAAAGACCCAGTTCTACGAAGCTCTTAAAGATACAGGAGCCCTATTTCACCTGGCAGTCTACGTATGCAAAGTATATATCCATGCACACACACATGAGTGGATAGATGGGTAGAGAGTATATTTATTATATATATAGTACTGATACTTTTGTCTTCCTCTTAGGACCTCAGGAGCTGAGAATCCAGATAAAAACACAGTTAAAGTCACAAACTCCAGGTGTCTAAAACCAGAAATCATAAATGTCTGCTAAAATATAACAAGCAATACTGACAAGGAGTAGAAGCAGAGAAAAAGAAATAACATATATTGTGTACTGGTGCCTCCCTTTCCTATCTCCTTCAGCCACCCATCTCCCAGTGATTCTGTCTAGACACTGTTCATTTGCCTTTTTGTCTTAATTTTAAGACATCTTTTTCTTCGCTTTCTCTTGGCAGGTGGAAGACAAGAAAATGGTCCTGCCTGCTGGGCTGGTATCAGCAGGGAAGCCGGATGCCTACACTGAAGATGACCTTCAAGCTGCCGAGGAGGTCCGCATAACCTCTGCTAATTTCAGACATGCTTGATCGGGGGTCTCTGCCTGAAGAAGAAATTTGGTAGCTTAGGGGTTTAATTCCTCCCTCCTTCTCTTTCCTCTCCTCTCTCTGACAAACACACATATACACAGATACCGTTTTGCAGTAGTAATTGACTATGCACTCCTTGAACCTGTTTTCACCCTGGCTTTGTGTAGAGAGAGTAGAGATAGAAATAATAAAATAAGCTACCTCAACCATTTTGTTTGGTTGAGGTGGATGACTGCATCTCCCATCATTCTTCACAATTGGGGAAGATAGGAATTGCAGTCCAGCAACATTTGAAGGGTAACAGGTAGGTTGCCTATCCTTTGTTTATGAAAACAAGACAGTGAATAAGCAGAAGGAGGTATTTCTGTGTGCGTCCATCAATTCGTGGGATCAGCTGTGGCCTGCATTCTTTGACAAGTGTTCTACAACTGTTTGCAAAAATGTATTCAGCTGTGGCATCATTTTTTTTTTTTTGATGTAAAAACCCACCTGGAAATCCTATGCCAGGTTTCCTGTTTCTGATCTTGTCCTTCTTTTCCATCAGCTGCGTATTAAAACATTGATGACCGAGATGGCTGCAATGGGAACAGAAGAGGTAAGTTGTTTCATGTTGGAAGACATGGCTGTTATTAAATTTTAATTATTAATGGAAGTAAGCATCAAATAAGCCTCTTAGTTTAAAAGGGAGCATAATCAGAAGCGTATCTGCAAATAGTTGCTGATGCCTGATGTCTGTTATTGCAAAAATTTGTCCGTTGTGCGAATATGAATTGAAATTGGATTAAACTGCAACTTGCTGGAGAGAGAAAGTAAAGGACATTCTCTCATTGTTGTCTGGTTCCTCTCTATACCTATTAAACCAGCTTGGTAGACACAGCGTGTACAACTTACTTGCATCCTTGTTGTTTCTCTCTACTCCTGCAAGTCAACTGGAAAGCTGTCACAACCTTAGAAATAAGGTTAACTGAGGTTGAGACTGCTTGAGGCATTAAGCTGCACTGCAAATTGACACATGGAATATACCACCAAGCTTAAAACGTGATCCTCCTCCTAAGGTGTTTAGCTTCTGAGTCAGCTTTGCCTATAAAGGCGTACTGTTTATTTTAAATGATTAATAGAAGAGGTACTGTTTCTTGCAAATCTTTCTTATCTGAGGTGACAGCAGCAGTTGCTACTGCTTCATCATCATAATCGTCACTGTTTTTATTATTGTTTATTGTACTTCATATGCTGTTTTTTCCCTCCTTCTTCTGCTGACAAAGTCTCCTGCTGCTGCCACATTCTTTTCTTTTTCTACGCCTCTCATCCACCTTTTTGTGCTGCTAGAGACTAAAACAGCTACTTCTTTGGAGCTGTTTGATTAGCCTGTGTGTAGTCAGTAAAAGCAGGCAGTCCTTGCCTGTGTGCTTACAGTTTAGAAGATGTGACATACTGGGGGGAAAAAATGATAGGGAGGAAAGAAAGGAAATTTAGATACCAATTCTTTAAGTTTAATTAGGAGGTCCTGTAATGGAAATGATTCAGGGAAAGGAGGAATTCAGTGGAGCTGAGCTCTGAGGGGTTGATCCCATGTCTGCTGATCTTCAATAGTTCATTACATCATGAATGATGTGCAGTAATGACCGCACTGTGTTTCACATGAACAAGTTCTCATGGTTCCTTGCTTCACATGTTTCACCATTGCAAAGACACCATTTACTCACATGGCACTTAGAAGCATGCAGGTTATATTCCACTGATCACCATGTTTAGGGATTAAGCAGACACAGATGTGACACAGATGCACAGTTTTGCCATGCTGCTTTTGTGCACATGCTTTCCTCCCAATCAGAGGTACGTCCCACAGTATCCTGTCTTTTCTGCATATACTTGAATCTGGAGGCCTCTGCACTGAATCAGCACCAGCCATTGCCCTTTGGCAATGTAAGAATATAAAGAAACCTATTAGACAGAGCTTTGCAAACTGAGTGTCAGCTGCAGCGTGTAGGTGTGTCGTGGGTGGAGGGGCTCCTTCTCCTGCCGCTGCAGCGGGCCAGTTCCAGGTGAAGGGACTGCCTCTCCCACCACCATTTTGGGCCAAGTAAGACAAGGGCAAGGGCGGCGGTGGCAGGTGGCCAGACTCGGGTGGAGAGGCTGCTTCAACTTACTGAATTACTGTGTCACGAAATGATACACGTCTAAAAGTGTGTCACCAACATGAAAAGTTTGGAAAGCTCCACACTTAGATGAGGCTAAAGCCCTCACTGTGTTCCCACTGTGGCGAACCTGATATCTGTAGTAAGTCCACAATCAGGACATGAGAGCAATAGCAGCTTTCTGTTCCTATTCCACGGTACCTCGTATACAAAGAGGTACTCTCTCTGGTAACTCAGATAACTTAATAACCATTATGATATAGGTATTAGTAACTGAGCCCTTGCCATGGCTGCCTTCCTTATGTATTGTAAAAGTTGGCTTGTCCCAGTCTTGTAGACAGATTCAAATTGATGCCCCTTGAGAAGGCTTAATAGGTGGTGACCTCTTTCCTCATCAACTTTATCTTTGTACTTCCCTTTCCTGCTTTTCTTCACCCCATCTCTGTTGCTCCAAGCTGTGTTATTTCCATGGAAAGCCAGGTAATGTACTTAAGCATAGTCCCTCTTGGAACTGATGGCGTTTTATCTCATATTGTGCTGGTTTGCAGCAAGGGATGGGTTTCCATGGCTTCATAAGATTTGTGCTGTACTTGCAGGGCAAACTTACTGCAAGCACCGTTGGCCAGATCGTTGGACTCCAGTCTGATGAGATCAAGCAGATTGTATCAGAATATGCTGAGAAGGTAAGTGGTGATTTTTTCCTGTTCTTCTCAGCCTTTCCTGCTTGAGCAGATGCCTGTTTTAGTCTACAGCCGCCTGGGCTTCTGCCTTCTAGGTTCTGTTTTTAAAAATAATTAGCCACTGCAGTGATCATGCTAATTGGTGAGCTCCCAGTTTGCCAGAGTAGCTTCACAGGAGTACAGGTCTGATTGGAACAGTGAATTGAATCGTGCCTTCCACTGATGGAAATCCTCTTCTTTTGTCCACAGAAAATTTTCACTCATCAGAGGGCTCACACCCCTGGAAGAACTGGGGAGGGGGACTCTTGCTGCTTTCCAGTCTCACCTGGAGCCCACAGCATCATCTCCTTCACTTGTCTCTCTGCTGTCTAGAACAGACTGGAAGGTGGTGGTGTTGGAGATTGCAGGCAAAGATTGGCAGAAGTCCCCCTTCTCCAGTAGTGGCAGCAGCATAGTGTGGACCCCAGATTCTGTGAATCAGTTGGATTCATGCATCTAGGCAGAAGTGGCTGGTGGCTTCTTAAGATTTGGCGGGGCACATGTTCCCTACCCTTGAAAGTGGATGATAATGTAATTTTGTATGATGTTTAAAAAAAAAAGCAGCATTTGTGAAAGGTCCAGTTTTTTATCAAAATTATTTCTAGCCCCTAGAGCAGCAGAGCAGATTCCTGCAGGAACTTGGTTGGCAGTGACATCCATTGTAGTGCAATGTTACAGGGCATCAAGTCCAAGAAGCCTGGTATAAAAGCTCTGCCAAGAATATTAGAAGGGCATCTGAGGATCAGAGCTTGGGAAGGAGATTTGCATTTTTTGTTTGTTTGTTTGTTTTTTCACTGCAGATTCCAGATCCTGCAACCACTAGCCATGCTTGGCTTTGGGATGCTGGATGTCCAAAAACGTAGCTTTCTCAAGATCTGATGAAAATACTTTAGATGTCTCCATTTGTGAGGATTTTTTTTCCTGGCTTCTTATGAATACAAACTTGTTTCTAGGTTTGTGCGGCTATTAAGTGAGAGGAAGCATCAAAAGTCTACTGATGCTGCTAATTAGAACATCAAATGGAGGAGAGCTCTGTAGTGTTGTTCATTTGAAAAAAGGCCTTCGGTAGTTCTTATGTGAAGAAGTTCTGTTTGCTTTTTAACTGGACAAGTATTTTTTAACAGTAGTAATACAGCACTTGATGTCATAGTGGGTTTTATTTAGACATAAGGCATTTCTCTGTCCTTATTTCCTCCTCTTTATCTCGTTTCCCTGATATTTCTCCTAGTTCTAGATTTTAGCAGTCTGGCTCAGCTGTTTTTGGCTTTTAGGCAGGTACAATGGATTTCCTGTCAGTGTATGTAATGGACGTTGTTTGAAACAGAGGAAGGGGGATTGAGTCCTTGAGTGGAAGCGTTGATACAAAGCTGTCACTTCATTACACGTCTTAAATTCGTGGAAGTCAATCTTCCACATGGTTATTATTGAATCTAAAGAATTGGACAGTGCACAAAGAACGAAATGCAGCCTACTTTGAATTGATGGGGACTGATTATCCCAGAAACTCTGTAGCAGGGTGGGCAAAGTGCTATATCCCACCCTGCAGGGCTATTTCTGTGCCCCCCAAAGCCCACCCAGACTCCCCGTTTTCTAGCAGAAAGGGGTGAATTCCCTCTTAGAAACCTGGACGAACAATGATTTGCCTTCTAAATATGTCACAGCACCTCCCCCCCCCCGCAACATTTTCCCAGGAAGGATGGTGGTGCTAACACTTGGGCATTTGGCTCAGTGTGCTACTCAGCATCTGCAAACCAAGATTGTGGTTTACAAAATGCTGTAGGTTTGAAGTGACATATCTTTTTTGCCTGCTTGCTAAAGCTTGGACCTTGTATCCTGGTCCCACCATCTTCTTTCCAGGATTCTAGAGATTTATCAAAGTAATCTACGTAAAACCATGAGTCTTTTTTTTTTTAATGGTAGCTTATAGTTGGAGAAAGTCTATTAGCACAATGAGGTCTTGCCATTGGGTAAAAAAATGAAGCTATATCTGGTAAACACTGTTAAGTAGCTGCTGACCTTAAAAGTGATATTTCCAATGTAGGTACTTCCTCCAAGTACCTACATTATCTTATTGCAGACACATTACAAGCAGGACTAGAAAAGATACTAAAGCAATTTTTTTGTTTGTTTATGTTTTAGGAATAATTTCTCCCCATTACTCATTGTGTGTGAGTTGCAAATCGTGCTGTTTGTTAGTACTTTTTACTTTCTTCCTCAACAATTAAAAAAAAACTTTCTAAATGCCTAAAACTTTTCCCAAACAGCCATTTCAAGGTGGCATTTTTCTGTACTGTGTGAATGTTACCCATTATACAAAAAAACCCTTACAAACCCAACTGTTTGCCTTGTTCTCATTAAAATGCTTAAAAGTGATGTCCCACGTTAATGTTACTTTTAACTTGTTATTTTTAATATGCTACTTTTAAGCTCAATTTTGGAGTGTACTGGCACTGGGTTTTGGTTTTTTTTTAAATTCTGAAAGTGCAAGATTTGCTGTGGTTGACTCCTTGACATATCTCCTTCTGACTATATGAAGAGTAAGGACACTTCAGTGGATTACTCTTGGCCAAAGGAAAATGGCCATTCCTCTTCTTCTCTGTGTAGCAAGGCTATTCCAACGTAAGTTTTGGAAAACCTTTGGCTCTTCAGTTGTTTTGGTCTTCAGTTTCCAGAAGCCTCAACAAGCACAGCCACTGTTAAAGCATGATGGGAACTGCAATCCAAAACATGTGGAGGAGGCCAAATGTTCCTCACATGAACTGTAAGATGGGATAACTTCCTTTGCTGTTCTGTCTTGTACAAGGCTTTCTACGGAGTGAAAAGGCAGTCCCCTTCAGAGGCTGGACTATCCTGGTAGGTCTTGACAGAACAGTGATCTGTTTGTGTGCTCTTCTCTCCCAGCAATCAGAACTTTCTGCAGAAGAGCGTCCAGAAAGACTTGGAGCTGCTCAACAGCACAAGAGGAAAGTGGCATCACTCAGCAAGCAAATCGTACAGAAAACCAAACAGCTGGAAGAAGTATGCTTTTTAAAAACATGGTCTTGTTTTAAGAAAACTGTCTTAAAACTTTTCCACTGTGAAGCTTAGGAAAATCTAGCTAATAACTTTGGAATCCATTCAGAAGAATCAAAACATGAAAAGCGTCTATGCTAATAGGCATTGCTTTGCAGTATTGATACACTCTTGTACACAAATAGAACACAGAGCTTCAAAAAATTTCTTATTTGGACTACAATTCCCAGAATCCTTCAGCAAGCATGGCTCTAACTTTGGAGGCTATAGTAAAAAAAAAGGAGCTTTTACATTTTCTGGGAGAGTGGTAAGGCATATACCTTAATGACCTCTGTGAGATATCTAATGCTGTTTTCTGGATGCCAACAATTCGGAATTAAAGCCATCAACTGTTTCTCTGAAGACAGTGGCAACCTCTTCATTCTCACAGGCTAAATATAAAATATGGTTCATACTTCAAAGTTATATATTATTATTATTTATTGCATGCAGACTCTTTCCAAGACAATTCCCCCTGACCCTTGGTAGGAACCTCTTGCAGCAGCTGGCTGCCATTCTTACAAGAACTGTGTTGGAGTTCGTTTGGCTGTTTGTGAAAACGTTGTTGTGCCTGTTACACTTGATGTTGTTTCACAAACTCCATGCCATCTGTTCTATCCCATTGCTGTTTTTCCCCTGCTAGCATTTCCATGAAGCACAGGAGAATACTGTTTAAGAGGATCAGACTGATTTCTCCAGTGAAAGTGTTATGTGAATTGTATTACTTCCAATAGTGGTTCATTTTGGCCATTCTTTCTTTATTTCAGTATGTGGGTGGAAGGTGACACTTACAGCTGTGCACAGACATGGGGCTGCAGTCAGTGGTGACTTCATGCTAGCAAAAAGTGCACAGATTTGCACAAGCCAGAATATCCGATTTCTGATAAATCCCTACCCACTGCAGTTCCTCACCCCCCCCCCGCCAAAATATTGCTTCTCAAGGTCGGAGCAGTTCTTTACAAATAAGATGGGACAAAGCATAGAGAGTTAAAGGTAAAGGAGATCAGTGAAAAGCTGGGTGCCTTGTATGAGATGGCAGCACTTCCTACTAGTGGGATGCCACTACTGTAGCTTTCCCCAGCATGGTGTCTGCAAATGTATGGCAGCAGCCTGCCTTATAGATTTGGCCCTGTTGGCTGAGATTCAAGGCCATCAGGAACCAAAACATCTGTAGGGCTGTAGTATTTGGTGCAAAGGAGTGTAGCTACAGGGCAAGGGAGCAAAATTAGGGCATTGCTCTGCTATAAGAATTCTGCCTACCAATTAAATTTTCATTCAGTCCCCAAATTTCTGGCATCAGAGAGAGCAAGACATTGAAACTCATTCATATATAGAACTGTTCTATTTGCTGTGTTCACATTCCCTTGATATCTTTGCTGCCTTTTTTCTTTGGAAGCCCAAACTATTTCTAAATGCTCAACTGACATTTGTTACTGCAGTGGTAGAACTATGAAGGAAAATTTCATGAGGGGAGCAGAATTCTTATTTGGGGGGCATTGCTCTTATTTAACCCCCAAGCTACATCCCTGCATGTAAACAGTAGTATAAGTTTTGATTACATAAGCCTGTAGTTATTAAAACATTAAGAAGAACTCCAGACTGTTTTTTATTTACATACTGAATTATTGCTGTATGACTAAACAGATTTGTGGTCCTTCAGCTTGACTTTCTAACTCTTTTTCTTCTTTTCGTAAAAGTTGCAGACTAAATGTGCTGATATGCAAGCAGCATGTAATGAGGCCAAGAAGACACTAAATGAGGTAAACATTTGTTCTTTTCTACTTCTATTCAATCAGCCTTTTCAGGACAGGTGAGTGAACACGTGGGTAAATCCCACTGATTCAATGGCTCTGCTCTATTTGGGACTAAGAATAGGATTTAGGCCACAGACAGTTCATCACAATTAGTCTTCTTTGGATTTTTTTAAAGCTGTCTCACACAAAAGCGCAGTGATTCTGTTTTTACCGTGAATTATGGATGTAAATTCTCACAAAGATAAACTCCTGCCCTACCTTACAATTTAGCCAGAGTGCATATCTGACTGTGCATTTGTTAAGTTTTGCAGAATTTCCCATGCTAGCCTACTGAGCCACAGCTATCAAGAGATGTGACAAGTGAAACAGCAATGTATTTGAATTCTGAGTGAGCTGTGTGAATTGGAAAAAGGCTGAAAAAGGCCAATCCAAATGACTGTATCTACACACAAGCAAATAAAAGGAGAACTATAACTTTGCTGTCACTGGTTAAGGAGATTTTAGTAGCTTACTGTCAACTGCCTTAAGCCAGCTGTCCAAATTGCATTTCTTTGATTAAATGTTATGGTCATGTTCCATGTCTCTCTCCCTATACTCTGGAATTTGCTTGGCATTATGACTGCCGATTCTATCTTTTTCTGATAGAGAGTTCTGAAAAATTCCATGCTTACACTTTTTGTTTCCCTACAGTTCTCTGATGGTAGGGGGCATAAACTATAAACTGTAGCAGCTCTCACATAGTCTCTTCCAGTGCAGTCCTTGTATCCCTCTTCCCAAAGGTAAACCTCACTGAGTTTAGTGGGATTTACTTTATGGTAAGTGGTCATAGGACTGCAGCCTTGGTGATCTCCTAAATAAGGACACCTGGATCTGTGATCTGCAGTGACACCGGATCTGATGTTCCCAGTACAGTTCCCAAAACTGCAAAATATTACTACTACTCAGCTTTCAGACTGAACGAAATGGCTTGATTTCACATTAAACAAAAAGGTTACAGTGATATGTCAAGTTCTTCTCTTGCATTAACTATCTTGCCTTAACTGTGACAAACAGTCACAGTTTTGCTAGTGTGAAGTCCAAGACATGTTTGTTCTGACAACCAAGTAATTATCTTTGATTTATTTGGTTAGAATTGCTTAGAACTGCAGGATCTTCATAACTTGTTAACCTCTGTGGTAATTTAAATTTATGTATGTACGAAACTGATGAGGAAGGATAATTTTTAAATCACTATCATCACCATCTTCAGGAATTCAGCCGAAGATCCGTTTGGTGTGTCACTGAAATTGTTAGTATTCTGTATCGGTGCTACCTCTGAACTAAGGAAGTAATTGCATCTGAAAGATTGAGTGTTCAGCTGTTGTTAGAGATGTTTACCGGACTAGCTGATTCAGCATGCAGTGCATCACTTAACTGTAGAATATTTCCTGCAGAAATCAGTGTCATGTATTCTTCCTATTTCATCCTTTCTAGATTTTGGGGCACTACAGCAATATAATGCTAGATAGAATATTGTCTTTTGGTGCAAAAAGTGCTCATACAGCCTAGAAGAAAATGACTACAACTGAATTGTTTCAGCGTTTTCCCACTTGCAAAAAGAATCATTGCTTTTCTGATCGAGTTGACCAGAAAAAGCCTGGAAGGGAGAGCATTGTACCAGGCTGGGATGAAGTCCTAGCACTAGTGTCTAAAGTTAAGTCCTCTTGTGCCAGTGCTGAGGCCTCTTGGTAGGTATTGTGGGCCACTCTCAATATATCTTTTAAGAAAAATCAGCCGTACCTTTGAGAATCATATAGTTCGTATATGAGAAGGAGGTTAGATCTTGCCAAGAGTTTTAATAGAACCCTGCAGATCTTAAGAGGATTTAGCTTGCAGATTCAGTTGTTTCTTAGTGTGTGTGTGTGTGTGTGTTTAGCCTACTTAAAGTGGTTATAACTTGTGCTACTAATTCCATTTCTTTAGGTTAAGAACTATAGTGAAAAATTGGACAAGGAGCTGGCAACCTTAGAAATGGTGGAATCCCAAGCAGACTCAAAGTATGTATTTTTTGCTGTCATGGCTTTTTCCATTTCTTTGTATCCACTCTTATTAATTCTCTAGCCTCATATATGTACATCTGTTCTCTAGTCTGTTTCCTTCTATTATGACCTCATAGGTTAATGTGGTAAGAAGCCTATAGGAAAATTAGAGGACAAAAGTCTTTATGCTGGTTCAAACTCTCACATTTATTTTCTCCATAGTATAAGTACTGGAGATGGGCTAAATGCCCTAAAGTAACCAGATCCCATCTGATCTTGGAAGCTAAGCAGGGTCAGTTCTGGCTAGTACTTGGATGGGAGACTGCTAATGAATACCAGGTGCTTTGGGCTATATTTCAGAGGAGGGAACTGGCAAAACCACCTCTGAGTATTTCTTGCCTAAGAAAACCCTATGAAATTCATGAGGTCTCCTAAGTTAACAAGTGACTTTTAAGGCATCTCTGTGTGTGTGTGTGTGTGTGTGTGTGTGTGTGTGTGTGTACACATATATAAACATATACATACATACACATAGACACATACATGCATACATATACACACACATTAAGTATTACAGTGTGTGAATACCCACTTTCAACTTCAGATTTGTTTTGATTTTGAAGGAGTGGAAATTAGGGCTAAGTTTTGGTACATCTAAAAACATCTTTGGCAGGTTTTTGGCAGTTCTAATGCCTCAGTTTCTTTTCCTTCCACATATCATTTCTTTACCTCAGTGCAATCTTGTGCATATCTACTGGGAAATAAGCCCCATTGGTTTCAGTAGGCTTAGTCCCAAATAAAGGTATATAGGACTGAAGCTTGAGAGTTTTACCTAAATGCTACGAGTGGTTTTATTGTTGTGGTGGTGCTATGTTAGGAGTTTTCCCATATATTTTTAAAAATTACACTCTCTTACTCCTTTTAAAAAAATCATTCCAGTTTTTGTTATCCGTCTACATTTAAAAGTAGTGCACACAATCCATCAGTACTTCAGTCCTATTGATTTAAATATACGAGCATATATTTCCATCTTTCCATGAAAAAGAGTGATTCCTAATTACTTTTACATTTCATTGTCTTACGCCCATACTTTCCTATAAAGACTGAATATTCAGACTGAATGGTCCCCATGTTTTGCCTGTCTCAGTCTTCCCTCCCACTCCATTAATATTTGTGAAACTACATTGTAATAGATGGTGGCAAAGTAATGTTGGAAACCATTGTTTTTCATGAAACATTTCAGTGCAGTTATTTTGCCTTTTATTGGATAATTTGAATTGCGTGTTTAACAGCTGGAAAAGTTTTGCGTTCCCTATTCCCCTTGTTTTTTTAAGAATGTATTTTTTTAATCTCCAAGGATTTTTTTAATTTATTTTTTATTTATTTGATTTATATCCCTCTCTTCTCTCAGAATGGGACTCACAGTAAATATGTTTACTTAGTGTATTGCAGAAGCTTCGGGCACTGGTGGCAATGAATGAGAACCTCAAAAGCCAAGAGCAAGAATTCAGAGCACACTGTAGAGTAAGTTTTAGAAAGTTATTCCAACTTGTATCTGTATGGAGTTCAGGAAAGTTACTTTTTGCGTTCAAATCTTTTTATTCAATCAGTACAGTAACTGTGTAGATTAACTGTAAAGAGCAACAAAAACAAATCCTCCCAAAAGAGAGCTAAACCTAGAAGGATCATAAAAGAAAGCATTTAAATACATGTAAGTATATATAATCTTACAACATCATTATTTCTACTTTCTTATATAGTTTCTAATTTTCTCATACTGTCACTTAATTTCTCATATCCTATCTTAGTTGTTTACATGGTTGTTCAATTATACAATCGTTTCGTCGTGAAATCCCTTCCCTTATTCTCTTTTCCTGTTCACATTGGTTATTCCTTATATAATATTTACCAACGATAACTTACCCAATACATTTATTTCGATAGAACTCTACCTACTTGTGGTTTTCTTAAATTTAATATAATTAAGATTTACTTCCCAATACAAGGTCACCTACTTTCTCCCTATTATTTTTGCTTTCATTGAGTGGTCTCTCCCTTTAAGATCAAATCCATTTTACTGTTCCAAATTGTATTGCATTTATTATTATCCTTTACTCAGAGATTTTAATTCTAGTAGGGCTCCTATGTTATTTCTCTATAGCTTTCTGCCGATCTTTATAGTTTAGTCTCTCTGCTCATCCTCACCTTTTATTGCGTTATTCTGTCGTCCTATCTCCTTAGAGATTTCTGCTGGTAGTACCGCTTATTCTTTTATCCCTATTATAGCTAAACTCCCCCATTTAGCTTCAGATGTTGGTAGAATTTGTTCCCAGTCTTCTTTAAATTGTTTTATTTCTGTTAATGTAGTTGTCAATTTATCCATTTCTATTAAATCGTATAGTTTTAGTAACCACTCATCCACTTTGGGTATTTCTTCTTGTTTCCATCTTTTCGCGTAGACCATTCTGGCTACTGTGACCATATGAATTAACAGCTTCCATTATGATCTTTTTTTTAATTGTTGTATTCCATCGAATATATTTAACAAAAATATTTCTGGATGCATCGGGAATTCTATTTGTAAAATTTTTAGTATATTACTGTGAATTTGTTTCCAAAACTTTTTTGCCTTTATGCAAGTCCACCATAGGTGATAGAGAGTTCCTCTTTGATTACAATTCCAACAATTGTTTTTATTAGTTCTGCTTATTCTTGCTATCTGGGCTGGGTTATAATACCACCTAAAAAAGATTTTGTAATAGTTCTCCCTCAGAGATACACTTTTAAGTAGTTTAGCTGTTTCTTTCCACGAATTTTCCCAGCTTTCATGTTGAATTGGGCACCCTATATTCTGCGCCCATTTTACCATGTTCTCCTTTATAATGTGTTGTTCTAATTCTAGGCTTAATAACAGTTTATAAATCCTTGCAATCAGATGTTCTATTCCTGGTTTTAACATTTATCAAAGTCGCTTTCTCTACTTTCTATTCCTATTGTTTTTTGGTCCCCCCTCAACTTCTCTACAAGTTGTCTCTGCAGCAGCCAGTATGTGGAAAGTCCATATTTTATCAGTTCTTCTTTGCTTTTTAGTGAGATCTTATCTCCTTGGATTTTCACTAAATCTTTATATACAATCCATCAGTTCAGTTGGGCTTCTCTCTCCTATAGAAGGCTTCGTGAACTGAAGCCCATCATGGTAGTTTTGTATAAAATTTCTTTTTATATGGTAGCCATATTCTCAAGAGGGACTTCCTAATGAAGTGGTTATTGAAATCTCTGTTTAATTTTGCTTTCTCATACCATAAATGTGAGTGCCACCCAAAAGGTAAGTCTGCCCCTTCCAAGCTTAATAACCTTTCCTTTTCCAACTTAATCCAGGCAGTCACCCATTCAATACAGCTAGCGTGATAATACAATTTCAGGTCAGGTAATCCCAGTCCACCTCTTTTTCTGATATCCTTCAAATTCTTCCATTTTATTTGGGGTTTTTTCGGCGTTCCATATGAATTTGGAGAGATTTTTCCTCCATTGGTTAAAGGGGGTATCATTGGCTATTATAGGGAAATTTTGGAATAAAATGACCATTCTAGAAAGAATATTCATTTTTATTACCTCGATCCTTCCCAT
Organism: Cyclura pinguis; assembly: GCA_030412105.1. Classification (NCBI taxonomy): domain Eukaryota; kingdom Metazoa; phylum Chordata; class Lepidosauria; order Squamata; family Iguanidae; genus Cyclura; species Cyclura pinguis. The sequence continues at coordinate 249,051,271 of CM059599.1, read as the reverse complement.
CATTGATATATCCTGCTTAGTCCATCTCTTCAGATCTTCTTTCACTGTATGCCAAACTCTTCTATAGTTGTTGTCATAAAGGTCTGTATTATTTTTAGTTAAGTAAACCCCCAAATATTTTGCTTTTTTTGATACCTTAAATTGTGATTCAGTTTCAAGTTGTATTCCCTCTTGTCTTGTCATGTTTTTGGTTACCATAGTTGTTTTTTCTACATTTACTTTAAACCCTGACACCTTTCCAAACTCCTGTAAAACATGTTTTAATCGATTCATGCTTTGAATTGAGTTATCTAGGAGAATAACAAGATCATCAGCAAATGCCCTGCTTTTAAACATTTGGTTTTTAATCTGTATCCCTTTTATTGCAGTATCATCTCTTATTTGTATGTTCAGTATTTCAATAATAATCAAAAAAATTAAAGGGGAAAGAGGGCAAAAGTTACTTTTTTGGACCACAAGGCCCCTGATGCCACAGCCAGCACAGACAAACTGGCTGGAAGATTCTGGAAGCTATAGTCTAAAACAGGTCACTCTTTGGAGCTCTCCATCTGCACAGAGCTTCCTTTGAAGATTTGGCTGTGCTCATAGGTTTGTTTTTCACTAGAAGACTATATAGAAAATTATTCTTAAGACCTTTCGGATATGGTAGATTTGTAACACCGTGCCTATAGAAAAGCCACTTCTCGATGGTCAGGTTCTGTATTGGAGAATTGGCACTTTTTGCTTTTAAAATGTAGTTGCATAAGTCACGTGGTTCCTGTGCTAGTGAACTGAGGTTCAGTCCCTGGTATCTACAGGTCAGATTGGGAAGGACCCCTAGGATTCCTCAGAGAACTGCTGCCAGACAGTGTAGACAATACTGAGTTAATTGAACTAATGGCCTGACTGATTATAAGGCAGATGCCTATCTTTCCATGCGACTGGTCTCAGCTAGAGCTTTGCAGTAGCAACTACTAATCATAGAATGATTGAAACTTGGATGGCCTACCTCCAGGATTTTATGAAACTAAAGTGGGGAAGAGGAGAGCCAAGTAACTATCTTTTTTTTCTTGGAGAAGAAGCAGGATATAAGTGGAACCAATAAATAAAATGCTATCAATACAACACGGAGCCTCCAACATCATTTTCCCAAGGCAACACATAACTCAGATTTAAATCTTTATCAGTTTTTACTGTGCAGATGATATGCTGGGCACCTTGAGAAAGTAATTTTATCCTAAAAGGATACTTGCTCAAATGTAAGGAGTAAGGAGGAGATAAATGTCGTGCCATGAAATGGAACAAAATACAAGTTGAACTTTCACTCCTCTTAGCGTAATATTCTGGATGGCGATTGTATGTTATTGGAGAACAGTTTTCATTATGCAGTAGGGGGAATGTAATGTAGTGAACGTTGCTTCTGCTAAAAAGGGAGGGGGGCTTGAAATGGAGTAGTGCTGGTGTGAGAGCATCTCTCATCATATTTATAACTTTTAGTCTTAGCTGCACTTGCATTTTGTAATCAGTGTAAGTCTGCTGGCATTTTTAAAGCTGACACTTCCCCCATCCCTTTCTTTCCAGACTCATTTTCATAAGAAATAAATGTATAACCCCTCCTGGCACAGTATAAAACGCTGGCCAGGGAGCATGCTACTTTGCATAGTGCAGAACCTTTGCCTCTTTCTGGTGCCCTTTGTGCTGACCACTTCAATTTATTTTGTTACCAGCACGCATTATGTGTCTGGCTTTTCTGTTGCATAATTTAATAAGCACATTCCTGACTTCTGTTTCTGTAAAGAGCATGGGTGGTTGCTAACATAAAGAAACCATTATTATTTTCCTTGCTCTTCAAGGAAGAGATGGCACGCCTCCAGCAGAACATTGAAAATTTGAAAGCAGAAGCATCTGAAAATGGAGAGGAGAAGGTATGCAGACAGCACTTGGGTATTCATATTAAGAAATCTTGTCATGTCATTATTTTTCTTCCCCAATTAATTTTGTTAGTATTGTAAAAATGCTTCCAACCCCCCTTACGTAGAATATTAGTAGCATGTTTGCCTTGCTAATCTCCTACCTGGCTAAATATCTGTAATATGATTGTGCCTCAGAATATTTTTGAACGAACTCATTTTCCCAACTCTTGTCTTGTTCTAATTGAGGGTAGTTTCTCATATATGAATGGGTATGTAGATGTGGGACATGTGGAGAGGAGCTGTTTACATAGCTTCTCAATTCCAAAAGGTGTATAGATACATATAAAGACACGGTGTGTGTGTGTGTGTGTGTGTGTGTGTGTGTTTGATAGCTCTAGCCTTTTGCATTACATTGTATGTGCAATCCCGTAGAATTGCAGAGATCATGAGATGAGAGGGGTCTGCCCTTGGAAATGGAAATCCAACAGTAATTACTGAATCATAGGAAAATTTAGTCTGGCCCCCTTCCAGCGCAAGAATTTACAGGTAAATCATCCATGACAGGTGGCCATTCAAGCTCTTTTTAAAAACCTGCAGTGAAAGAGAGTCTACCCCTCTACACAGGTAATATAATCTTTTGTCAAACATTTGTTTTATTGTTAGGATCCTTCATTGTTGTTTATTTTTTGTGTTAAGATTGTTAAGATCCTTCAAGTCTTCTCCATGCTGGTGCAAAGAGGTCTATGGGCTCTGTTACCCCGGCATTAGAGGGAAGGCAAAAAAGAAGGCTTGCTGAACAGGTTATGTGTCTGTCGGATTCAGAGCTGTGTTATTTTCACCACATGTCCCTGAAATGTACTTGGCAGTGATAGTTGTAGGACAACTACGTTAATTACAGAATAGTCAATGGAAAAAGGAAAAGAAAAAAACATGCATCAGAGGAGAATCTCTGTTATAACTCTCACTACCTTCTGTCTCCCCAATACAGGCGCAGCAGGGCAAGCCTTCCACCTCTGTTTTTGTCTCTCCTAACCCCATAGGAGGGATCAAAGAGGCAGATCTTTTTCTGGTTGCCAGTTCTGTGTATTTTAAGAAAGCAAGTCAAAACAAACATGTGATATATATTCCAACCAATTATGTGGCATGTTTGTACTGGGACATTGGTTCTGAAATCTGGGTCTCCAAAATGTTGTTAGACTTCAGTTCCCAAAAGAAAACTACCGGCAGTATAACCACTGGTTAAGGACTCTGAGGATCATAGCCCAAACACTTCTGTAGAGTCAAGATTGGGGATTGCTACCTGAGGCTCTTTCAACTATTTCATGATACCCCGTCCACATGAACTGAAAGTTTAGGACGGAAGCATGAACCTCACCTCTTCCTTAAAGAAAATTGATCAGTTCAAATGCACATCCAAACCTTCCACTCCCACTTTCTCTGCTTGCGTACTGTTTCCCTTCTGGTTTCTTGTTTAGCACTAACTACACTCTGCTGCAGTATCTCCCTGATCAAACTATAGCTGATGTTTTACCTTCCAATCCAGAATGGGTATCATACCTTTTCAGACCCCGAGTTTTGATTCTGCTTTGAAGGAGAAAAACCAGTGATAGTTTGCCAATTCAGATGCCACAGCAGACTGTGGCGTTTCCTAAACAGAAAGTTGAAGAAGAAAGCCATGTGTAAAAGGGACAAATGGGTGTTGATCTGCAGCTTGTTTTTCATAATCTAAACCATTGGAGTAGAATGATATTTCATGTCAAGAAAGTAGACCAAATTGGAATACCAAATATGTATGTATGTACGTATGTGTATATGTGTGTGTGTGTGTGTGTATCTAAAAATCAATCAGATGCACACACACATGCACACCCCCCACAAGGAGGACTGCAGCAACTTTTCTTCTTTCACTTCAGCTCTTTCCTGATACTGTCTTTACACCTTTTAAAGGCTGCACAACAAATAAACTCTTAGCAACTTCACTTGGAAGCAAGTTGTGTATTGGGGGGACTACCTGTTGAGTTTCTGTCTGCTATAGATTATTTAGTTTTGGCTCAATATTTAAATGAATCCAGCTAATATGTAGTTTTACTAGCTAAGATGAATAAATTATTTTTCAAGGTAACCTGGAAACATTTGGACTGTCTCTTTTCTGATTGTATACAAATAGAAAGAAGTTGGCTAAACCTAGCATCCTAGCATTATAATTCGCTGGCCTTGTTTTTTTTTCCCTTCTCTATAGCTACTGATTTGAAAAGAACTGTAGGAAAAGAATTTCTAAGGCAAAGCATAAAGCAAAATGCAGGAATTTGACATGTGGATGTCAAATACTGGAATAGTTAGGTATGGATCAGAAATTGATTTTTTTTTTTTTTGGTAATGTCTCAAATATTAGGAACCTGCAAGAATCATAGACCAGCAATACAAAACTGAAAGAGAGAAACTGCTGAAGATCAGACTACTTCTGGTGAGTTAGAGTTGGGAAGGGGATTCACTAAATGCATTCCTGTCTTGTATGATGTAATTTCTGGTTAATGTGTGAGTGTCAGCCTTTTTTTTTTTTTTAAAAAAAATGAGTGTTTCAAAGTGTTAAATATCAGTTCCAGACAATGACAGGAAATTGTTACCTTTTGTAGCAGAGAGTTACCAGAGGGGAAGTGAGTGCATTGTAGCAATTGATTCCGTTACCAAGTTGGTTTTTTTATATCTAAAAAATATAAAAATGAGTTTTTGTTTTGTTTTCGACTCCCTTCAGGCCAGACGCAATAGAGAAATAGCCATTTTACAACGCAAGATTGATGAGGTACCCAGTAGAGCTGAGTTAACACAATACCAGAAGAGATTTATTGAACTTTACGGTCAGGGTATGTATATCAAAGAGGAGTATATTCTTCACAGTTAAGTGCTATAAACCTGTGGAGCATGACGACTGAATCTTGCTAATGGTGCTGTATTGATGGCTCTTTGACATTCACATCCTATGCCGCCATTTGCGAGACTTTACAAAGTGCCTTTAAAAATTCACTTGTGGCTCAAAGGTGTGATGTTTTGGAATTATTCTAAATGTGTTTTTAGTTGGTTAAGCCACTTAGATGCATGATTTGTATTTAGGAACTGCTTTTTAAAGCAAATCCTTTTATACCTTGAGATGTTAGATCTGGCCACAGTGCCATTAGCTTTGATTACATCCCATTTGGATTACTGAAATGCAGTCTATGTGGGGCTGACTTTGGAAAATTTTCAGAAACTGCAGTGGCCAGACTGCTAGTTGTGGTTGATTACAAGGAATATATAACCCTGACCCCCAGTTGAAGCAGCTTTACTATCTTACTGATTCTTTTTTGGGCACAATTTGGAGTTCTGGTTGTGGCCTATGAACCCCTACACGGCTTGGAATGCAATGGTAAGCAAGCCCCTTCACCATTTTGACACCTGTAGGAACGGTCTTTAGGTTATATAGATCACCAGGATATTCTGGGATGGCTGGTCATTGTAATGAACATTGCAAGTCATGAAACTTGTAAAGTTGCTTTCATTTGTTTTGTTTTGTCCTAAAACCTTAAATTGGGATTGGGGAATCATAGGCCTTCCAGATGGCTTTGAACTAGAATTCTCATATCCCTCTGCAGTTAGCCAGGTAAGCAATAGACCTCTGGAATTTGGAAGTCCAAAATATCTAGAGGGCCAAGTGTTGTGCACCTGGCTTAAATTTTCAAGACTTGAAGTTTTTGGAATGTAGAATCATTATAATTTGCAAAGAACAGATTGCACTACTATACTACTTTTAATGTCATATTCCTCTTTTTCTCTTTTGTTCACATACCCAAGCCCAGTTCCTTCCAGTTTGCTTCTCTTCTTTTCCTGAGTTTCTCTTAGCTGTTCACCAGTGCCAGTATTAGGTAGGAGAAGTCGGATATAGATCTTGAAAGAACCAGAAGTGTCTGCTCTTTAATAACAATGATTAATAATAATATAGTTTGCAAACACATGAAAGGTCCTAAAGGCAAATACTAAGAATTTTGATAACAGAAAACAAAATTTATCAACTCTCCAACATATACATTTGACTCACAGGATCTTTTGAAGTTGCTTACCTTATCAATAATTCTTTACTACAGGCAATGAATTATTTTTTTCAGGCAGTTGCATTATCAAATTGGAGGGGAAAGATTGAAGAGAGGAGTGAGAAGGAGTATGAGACCCAGTCTGTTTCTTAAACTTTTCCAGAAATGGCACTCAGGGCAGCTGTGATAAAACAAGTAAACAAATATGCAGATAAAAGACACAGTGGAAAAACCCCTCAGTGAAGGAAAGAACAGCATCCATCCACTTTATAATTTCTTCCATAGAAACCTACAGGAGAAAGGCTTCTCTGAATAAAAAGTTCTTTTTGTGGAAAAGTGACAGAAGGAGGACCACTCTAGTGTTACCCTAAAAAGTGGTGGATGTTGGGGTCCATCTGCAATGCCAGTGTCTTATTAGAATTTGGGGAAATTCTAGCTCAAATAAAGCTTGCAAGAGGAAGGTAATGGAAGGATCTTTCCATCTGTGTACACCAGTACTAACTGCAGAGACGCTCCAGTTAAAGATAAACAGAGTATTTTATTTAGAATCAACAAACACACAAGAAATCAGACACTCTAAGAACCATACAAGGTTGTCAGAAAGGAAGGCATTAAAAGTTGGATAGAGAGAGAAATTGGAGGAAGAAGGTATAATTTAGCAATCCTGGAGAAGAAAGGTGAAGCAGAGGGGCTCAGATAGCATCTGAAGGTAGCATGGACAAACAGCAGTTTGGGAGCCACGTATGATGCCCAAAATGCTATGTCCAAAGTGCTATGTCTGACGTCCTACAAATTGCTGGGGTCAAAGTTAGGGTTTATATACCCTTTTTCATATCCTGAAGAGGTGTTCTGGCAAAACGTTGAAACTTTCTCATGGGACTGATAAAGGGTTCCAGAATAAGTGATTGCTTTGACACCAGAATGACAGAATTTACGGGAATCGTGATACCCTGTTGAGGTCAGGACCAGTAGGGGGTATAGGAAAGTTTTCTGTAGGGTGAAATCAAAAGGGATGGTCTCTGAGTGTCTTATACGGTCCCGTTCAGAAACGCAAAGATCTGAGATCAGTGAAAAGATGTGCTTGAACCCCTTTTATGCCAGGGTTTTCTGTCTAATCCCCTTTGAACTTATGGTCTGACCATGTGTCAGGTCAGTTTGGCCTCTTCAAGTCAGCATGTCTTCGATACATGTATTTCCAGCCATTTGAAAAAGCACATCCCGCAGGATGGGGGTGTAGGGTAGGGTGTTGCATAGTCTGAGAAGCAACTACTGAGAAAAACAAACTCAGGTCCCCACCTAGTATTCTTTCGAAGATGGAGATTCTCCTTCCCCTAAACCTCTCAAAACCAAAGTAGGCTCAAATTGGAAAATACAGCTTGTCAAAGGTCTTTGTTGTCACTTTTAAAAAATCAGATAGCTCGTATTTATAGTTAAAAGAATAAATTTTAAAATTTGGGCTGTTCTGCTCCCCACAATGCTGCTGTATTCTTTTGTTGAGTAAGTGTCCATCATTCCTGCTGTATTAGTTGCCTGAATATTTTGATCATATATAGAAGTAATTGGTCCCTTTTCATTATTTTGCTCCCAAAATCTGCGGTGTGTATGTGCTTGCACACACATGCTGATGCTGCATTGGCAGCCAAAGTACAATAATGGATGAGTTTTGCCAGTCTGTCTCTTCAGGTTGTTCAGCATCGTTAATGGCTATAAAGAGTGTTCTGTGTCAGAAAGTGCATTACCTCTCTGTAGGCTGGAACCACCACTGTATCACAGCCTCAGTCATGCTTAATGTAGTGAACTGATGATTTAGGAGAATTCTGCCTTTTTTTCCTACTGCCTGATCTATGCTAAACGAGCATTGCAAATCATTTAGAATAACCCTTTTTGCTTTACAAGCTGAGATTCTGTCGCTTCCAATAAATTTATGTGAGCTACAATTCACAGCATGTTGATTTTATGTTAAGATATATTGCCTGGCTCTTGCAGGTTGGCTGAGTGCTTGGGAGTGTGTTTTTTCCCACTTTAACATTTTTATAACATGTTGAAAACTTCAAAGAACCTTGACAAAAATTGCCTTTGCTGTATTTTGGCTAGGATCCAAGGAGGTTCATGCAGTACTTCCTTGCCGCTGAAAAATGCTTGCTATTTGTCCCCAATTCTCACAGATTACCAGCTCGGAGGGTTCCCCCAGATTTTGGGAATGGTTCTACAAGAGGTGCAGGGCTGGGGGTTGTATGTAGGAAGACGGTTCAAAAAATTATATGTGTACATAGAAAAACTTTGTCCTTATCTATTATATTTAAAGCTGTCAAGTTTTCCTCTTCCATAGTTCATAAGAGAAAGGCTGGGATATAAATTAAATTCCATACCAAGAGAAAGTTAATAAATTTAATAAAATTAATAAAATAAATAAAAGTTTCTGGTTATGATCCACATCATAGCCAGTTTTTGTTACAGAAGAATATGGCAGGCATTTGGGAGCTGTTCATGATATTTCTACCCTTGGATGGCTCTCAAATATAGTGGGTCTTATAATGACAGGTTTTAACACATGATCAAGAATCATTTGGCCCTCCAGATCTTGTTGGACTGCAAGTCCCAGCAGCCCTATCCAAATGATGAGGAATGCTGGGAGTTGCAGACCACTGACATCAGGGGGGCTACTCGGTTCCCTGTCCCTATTACAACGTTTCAGTTGGCACATTATTATTCCATTCCTTTGAGAATATTGATATGAAGCTTTATTGTAAATTGCCTGTGGAAAAGATAGAATGTAAGTGCTAAGATTAAAAAGACAAAAATAAAAATAGAGTCTTTCCCAGGCAGATTAGGTTTGGATATTATGAAGCTGAATAGTACACTAAGAACATTATTTGGTAAGAAGTGGTATTGATGAATGAGCTGGTGTACAACCAGTTACAAAAAAGAAAGTTATTGAGGCTGTAACACTAAATGTATCAGTTTCCACTGGAGTCAGTAAACATACAGGAGGAATGCACTCTAAATTGGATGACTTTGTCAGATCCTTCATGTCACCGGTCTTCAGTCAACATTTTAGAAGAGGATTTTCATCGTAGTATACAAGCCAGGAATTATGTTCATGTAGAATAAGGTTTTTAGGTTTGCCTTGTTCTGTTATTTAAGCGTGTGTGTGTGTGTGGTTTTGCTCTACATTTTTTTTTTACTCAATTGTTTACAGTATCAGCAACTCACAAGGAAACCAAGCAATTCTTTACCCTCTATAACACCCTGGATGATAAGAAAGTGTATCTGGAAAAAGAGGTAAGCTCCTTTTCCAAAGTCTGAGTTTGAATCTAAAGCATGCCTTCATGACGTGATAGCTTGCTATATTATATTTAAGGTTATACCTGTTTGTTGTTGATACGGGTCTTCAAGTCGACTCCAACTTTTGGTTACCCTGTCAGAGGATATGGGGCTGGGAAAAAGTTATTCAGAGGAGATTTGCTGTTGCCTTCTTCAGAAACTGAGAGAGTGTGACTTGCCCAAGGTCACCCAGAGGATTTCCATGGCTGAGTAAAGATGTGAACCCCCGTCTCCCAGAATCCTAGTCCAACATTCAAACCACTATGTCATGTTAGCTCTCTATGTCTGTTTACCTTGGAGCAAACCCCACATTGAACTCAAGTCTGCTTCTTAGTAGGTGAGCATTGAATAGTCCTGTGCTATTTTTCCAGTGCTCAGAGGAATGTCTGGTTTTCACAGGCCATTAAGCAAAAATCTCCTCCACTTTCAAATCCAAATTTCTGTTGCTTGGAGGTTCAGATATAGATCTGGAGTGTGAGTTCAGTGCTTAGTTACATATCCAGATTCAGCAGGAGCAGCCCTGAAATATATTGTCTGTTCAGTTGTAAGTGTTTATAATGCTGTTGATGTTATATGTTGATGAGAATTAATAAGTAAGAGAGAATACATACGCTTTATGATTTGTATTATAGGTGGATTTAATAGTAGAGGAACAATGGAGAATATCTTCTGGTTGGTTGGGTTTTTTCCCCTTATATGTGGAGGGGTATTGCATATATTTTCCTTACATTACAAATAGTACAAGACTTTTTAAAAAGATCACCCAACTTACTTTAAAAACAATTTATCATATATTGCATAGTAACTTAGCCTGGGTGGCATATCCTTTCTTGCTATCTCTATGCAGGAGCTTTTGCAAAAATAAATGAACAAATAGAAACAGTGCAGTATGATTATATTCTTTGTCCACTCTGAGACAGATGAGAGTGAGGCCAAATGCAAACTACACAGTGTTCCTTAATGAGAGTGAGCCATTATTTCTATAGCTTCAGTTGAGCTAAAATAACTTTTCTTTCTTGAAAGAATATGAAAGCACAAAAATACAAACGATTTGAAAATGGTATTTGGAGAAATTAGTTTTTTGCAACAACTTTTGCAATGTATCTCCCCTGTTTGTTCTCCATCTTGTTTTTTTAAAAAAGAAGCTAATGATAATTGAGACTTTGTGTGGTTTGAATTCTCTTGCTGTGTAAACAAATAAATTGAAAGTATAGGGCTCTTATGGTCTGCCCAATATAAAGAAAACATCTAAATAAATTTTGATATTTAAAACATCCAAGTGGTGTTTTGGCACAAAAGCAGAACAGACTGTGAAAAATGTTCTGTTTTTTGTTTTTGTTTAGATGTACTTAGCATTATGCTCATCACGTAACAATGAATAAGCAGAGTTATAATTGCAAGCGCATGTTGTTGTGTGCCTTCAATTTGTTTCCAACTTATGGTGACGTTAAGGCAAACCTGTCACAGGTTTTCCTAGGGCTGAATGTGTGAGACATGCCCAAGGTCATCCAGTGGGTTTCCATGGCCAAGTGGGGAATCAAACCCTGATCTCCAGGGTCATCCCAACCTATAACTACTACATTACACTGGCTTTCTGTACATGTATACATTAAGTAGTCTGTGGGGGATTTAACAGTACGTAGGATGGAAGGTATTTCTCCATAGTAGCTGTTCTGAATCAGAATGGCTGACATCCTCTGGATTATACAGAGAGAAGGAAGAGGGCCAGCGTGAGTGACATGGTAGAAGACAATTACTGGAACGTAAAGCTCTGGGGCTGTTTGGTACTTCTTTTTAGCTTGGGATGGGCACCTGTGGCACATAGCTTTCTGGGGGACATTTGACCATGCCTATTGACATCATTGGTTTGACAGCCCAAAAAATGAGTGATGCATATCCTGGTGCTTCAGCCAGGAACCCAGCTTGAGTTACAGAAGTAAAGTATTATCAGACAAGGTTTCCTAGAGCAAGCTGAATTCTACAGAATGGCTCCAAAAGCACTTTTTGAGAGTGAGAAAGGAAGACATTGCTCAGAATTAGCAGAAAGTCCAATTGGTGATCAAAGTTAGTGGGAACTATTCTCTTTCTCTCTGTGACCTTGTGTGGGGCAGTGGGCAGGGCACAAGAGGGCATCTTCTCTGTGAGCTGGATCCATATCTGCATCTACATCCGTATCCATATGAGCAACCTGGATTAGGTTCACTTGCCACTAGGCTTGCCTCCCCCAATACAACATTGCACCCTTGGCCTCTGAATTTACTCTGTTTATATTTGACTTGTGGTTATATGTTTCTATATAAAAGGTATCACTATTTAATTGAGCTTGTTTCTTGGATTCCTTCAAGTTGTTTGGTTAAAAGATGAGAACTGCACCCAAGTGTTTCATAACTGTATTTTGTAAAACATTTTGCAGAGTTCTTGAATATAGCCTCCTGAAAAGGGGAGAAAAATGTTTGTAAGAATAATTTCTTAGATTATGTTGTGTGGTGGTGTTTGTTTATAAGCTTAATTAGCACTCCCTAGATAATGCCATCCAGTGGTTCTTGAATGTCCTTGGGAAACTGATCCAGTAGGTGACTCTGTTTCATTGCAACAAGCTACACCTCCATGCCAACATGCATGTTGTGTGTTGTTTGAATATCAGCAGTCTGATGCATTATTCTAAGGGTGGCCACTTGATGATAGTGAGCATGTGTGAATAAACCAGGGCTTTCCAAATGGTGTGCCGCGACACATTAGTGTGTTGCCTGAAGTGTGTAGGTGTGTTTTCTACAATCTTGGAAATGTATGTTATTATTTATAAATCAGACATTTTTAAAAATATATGAAAGGTTTTCATGAGATATGTTTTGTCCCCATACATTTTGTTATTACAGTTTATGTACGTGTCTGTATCTCTTAAAAAAGGGGTTAGTTTAACCTCTGGTTTGCTAGTAAAACTGAATTACTATGTCACAAAATGATGCATGTCTAAAAATGTGTGTCACCAATGTGAAAAGTTTGGAAAGCTGTGGAATAAACTATCAACTAGAAGATTCTCTAAACCAATACAGCTTTAACACTTATGCAAGACCCATTTTACATTCACAGCTGTCAGTCCTGAAATAACGAGTACTTCAGTGCTGCAAACTATGTACAGTCATGTATATCAGCCAGCTTTCATAACCAGGACTATTGCTTGCAAAATTTTAAGTTTTTATGCAAGCAAGTTTATATAAAAATAATTCTTTCTGTCTTTTACAGGTTAATTTGCTGAATTCAATTCATGACAATTTCCAGCAGTAAGTCAGCTTCCTCTTTTTCCATGGGGCCATTGTCCTTACGACACAGCTCAGCCATTTCACTTTTATGACAAGCTGTCTTAATTTAAGAAACAGCTTCATGCATTTAAAATACTGTGTGAAATGACTCTACATAGTATTTTAAATGTATGCATTTATAAAGGCAGACAAATATTTCATACTGTGAATGGTGCATTTCACATTGAGCTTTTAAATTATTCATGTGACACTTTTTTTCTAGATTTTATCCCTTTTTGTAATTCTGTGACAATATCATGCTGCTTGTAGTTTTCAAAGAGAAAACAGTTCTGTGTTTGCCACACAGACGAGTCCAAGCTAAATCTAAGTAGACTTTGGCTGAAATCAGGACTTCACTGGGATATGAAATGGTATGCATGCTGCCTTTTGCCTTTATTTAGTGTATGTGGCAGCATCTTATTATGTCTCAGGAACTCACTGCTCCAGGAACTAAACTTTGAGGCAGCTTTCCGAGGGACACAGAAGACTGCCTCCACACACAAACCTATGTCAGCTTACCTAAGAGTGAGTCTCATTGAAGACAGCAGGACTAGTTTCTGCATGTATAATCATAGAATCATAGAAGGTAGAATCATAGAAGGTATAAGGTAGTTGCTAATTAATTCTAGGGGTAATACTTTAAGGAGTGCAGCCTGCATCCTAGCTATCATTCTGAAAGTTTGCTCATTATCGACACTGAATTCCCATGTTTAATGAACTGTTTCTTAAGTAACAGGTAGACCTGACAGATAATTGCACAGCAGCATAAATGGGAAACTTCCTTTTCCCCTTAGTAACTTCATTAAACTGTAAATTGTACAAAGAAAAGAAGTTGGGTAAATACAGTTGGCTCTCCACATTTGTGGGTTTGACTTTTACAGATCTGATTATTTGTGAGTTTCTTCAACTTCTGCCCTCAACCTTCAAATACTTCTTTTCCAGGGGGAACCTTCCCTCTCTGTGGCTCCGATAAAGCCATGCAGCCCTTTAAAAACCTACTTCTGGTTTTCCTCTTCCTCCACCTGCTGCTGCCTGGCCAGCTAAGGATGGATTGCAGCCGAATTTCTCAGCACCACAAATGGGCAAGAGGGAGGAAATATATGGCCAACATGCTGACCTACTCCCTCTTCCTCTCCTTTCCCTGACTTGATTTGGATCCTGGGTGCCCACTCTCTCCCACCATGCCTTGGCCCCCTTCCCCCAAACAAACACACACATTTTGACCCCACTTTTGCAGGGGTCCTGCACCCCCACCCCTAGCAAGCAAACTGCATAATGTTCTTCATCCTCCCTCCTTCCAGCCCACATTATTTTGGTTTCTGTCTTTCAGTCATTTCCAAGCAAATTTTGATCACCAAGGCTTATCTTGAAAGACATCCATTGCAGCTTAAAAACCTTAAGTGTGAATGTTCCTTCCTTTGCTTATCCCCCCCCCCCCATCTCTCTTGCTTGGTGTCTTTCAGAGCCATGGCTTCTTCTGGTGCCCGAGATCAGTTTCTCCGGCAGATGGAGCAGATTGTAGAAGGAATTAAACAGAATCGAATGAAGGTTAATTTTCTTTGCTTCTCTTTTCTTTTCGCATAGACGAAGTGAAAGGGAGGAAAAAAGGGAAAGTTGGATGGAGCGTTTGTTTTTTTACAAATTTTTAATCTGTAGAATAATGTTCAGTTTTACTGGATGGCCATCTGTTGGGAATGCTTTGATGTGTGTTCATGCATAACAGGGGGTTGGACTCGATGGCCCCGGGGTCTCTTCCAGCTCTATGATTCTATGATCTAGTGGATGCTTTTTGTTCCTTGTATCTGTATACTGTCCTTTACAACCAGGTTAAGGCTGTCCACAGTTCCAGGTTCCTTTTCTATATCTACCTGAAGATGTTGCCACCGATTGAAGGTAGAACCTCCTACATAATAACGTGAGAAGTTGCCTCATACTGAGTCAGACCCTTAGGGAGTCGAACTAGTTGAATAGTGCCAACTCTGACACTGCAGGATGTTTTCCAAGTCCTTACTGGTATTCCCTCCTGGGGGTCTCCCATCCAATAACTATCCAGGCCTGACCCCTCTTAGCATAAAGATTTGCAAGAAGTGACAGCAAGTTACTTAGAATCTATGTGTTTCAGAAATCTACTGTATTAAGTACAGCAGTTAGTGGTTAGATACCTCCGTATCAAGTCTGGTGGAAGTAATCTGCATGTGCATTCTCATACCTGGAAACATATGCTTAAACATGTGTTCTACCACTTATGCTTCTGTTAAATCACATGAACAATTATTTTCCTAAAAGTCTTCATTGCCAAATATTCCTTCAAATCTCCTATTTATCCTACTCTTAATTCATATTTCATCTTCTGTTGAAATTAGTTCTTGTCTTAGTTATTTAGAGATAGTTGTATGTATTGCAATAGTATCTTGTGTGTGGTTATTTTTCAACAGATGGAGAAGAAGAAGCAAGAAAACAAAATGAGAAGAGATCAGTTAAATGATGAATATCTGGAGTTACTGGAGAAACAAAGACTTTACTTTAAAACAGTGAAAGAATTTAAAGAGGTAAAACAGAGAAGTGGGAATAGAGGTCTAGCAATTGTAGAATGTTCAGATGCAGAGACAGAATCTGTTTCAGATGTGATCTTCTATGTCAATCATGGTAACTTAACAACATTCATAGGTTAGCTTTGTTATGGGCAGAATTTTATGAAGTCTCCTAATTTTTTCCCCGTCTTTTGACATTGTAAATAGATAGAAACAGTTGTTGGCAGCTGAAAGGTAAAATCAATTCAGGTGCTTGTGTGCATCAGTATGACTTCAGATGCACGGGTGTTTTCCAGCATGGCTTATGTGGGCCAGTCTTTTCTCCTTCACCTATCAGTACTTTCCACATGCTGATCTTCTTCCTCATAGCTGTAAAACTTGCAGCTGATTCATGCTGCAGTCCTATATACAAAGTCTTCCCCTAGAGTGCCCCCCCCAAGATATATTGGACCATGGCTTCCATAGTCCCCAGCAAACATGACAAACATGTCTAGTAGACTAGTACATCTAGAATGCTAGCATATTAGTATACCTGCATAAATTGTGTTACATCAGGGAGAACAGCAGGCAGACTGCAAATGCTGCCAAACCCCACTACTTTGGTCCCTCAAGCTCCCCTCCCTCAGTGTTTCTAACATTTTTGGTCTCTTTTGGGGGCCCCAAAAGAAGTAAGAAGACTTCTTGTCAGAAGACCCCCCCAAAAGACCCCCAAAACAGTAAAAAAACAATTAAAAACGCCTTTCCATCTACCCAAACCTTCCACCCCCTAACATGGCCGAAGAAAGAGGTATTTGGGGAGTAGGCAGAGGAGGTGGGTGGGGGTGACTTGTGGGCGTTGGGATGCCTGGGAAGTTACACCTCTGGCCCCTGTGCAGTTTCCCCCCTCTGCGTGAGTCTCAGTGAGGGCTGTGTCTCTAGCCATACACACTGGTTCGTATCATTGTTTAACGTGGATACGACCATTTTTCAGTGTCTGAAGGATCTGTGTTTTTCGTTTCTGTTAACAGGAATGCCGCAAAAATGAAATTCTCCTGTCCAAACTGAAGGCCAAGAGTTCTTGAAGGACGTCAGGCACTGATTCACTTCTATGATTGAATGTATCATTCTCTGCATACTTTCTCACTTTGATCCATCCAGTGACTAGATTGGTTTATTTTACATAATGCATTTGAGCAATATTATCTTATATGATTTCTTATGTACATTGACCTGTATATATACAGACACACACACACACACACACACACACACACACACACACACACCAGTGTGACATCCTTTTGTATTTGAATGAAACTTTGCACTAGTTAACATTTCAGGAAAATACGCTTTAGAAAACATGTATGATGTTTTAAACTGTAAAAAGAATAGTTCAAGATGCATTGTACAAAAAGACTCCAAATTTATTTCACCTATTTGTCGTCATGAAGGATTTTAAAAAGCCCTCTCCACGGTACCCCATCCAGGAGAGGTACTTTAATTTCATGTCTTCAGTACTTATTTTGGAAGCGTTGCAGACAAAAAAAAACCTGGATATTTTGCTTAAAAGGCCCTGAGCACCAAAGCTAAGTTTTGCCTCTTTTCCTTCTAAGTTATAATTTGGCCATATAGAACTCTGCACAGCAATTCATGACAGGCTGTCTTTAGAATTTGAATAATCTTTAAGTTCGCTTTGAAACTTAAGTGCCTGAGCTGAAGACTGGAAGGAACTGGCGGTGCGTTACTTTCTAGGAAGCTGTGGTAAGATGGATTTAACAAATCATACATATTTTCGTAATCCAACCAGTGTTGCTTCAGAAGCTGGCAATGAGCCTACTGTTTAAAAAATTGGAGAAAAAAGCCAAGGGAGGGGGATTCACAAGAAATCTGTTTACCAGAAATAGTAGAGGTCTGGTTGCTGCTTCTTCATGGTCTCTGTGCCTATCACAATGGGAATCTTTGTGCAAGCACAGTAGTTTTTCGGAAAGTTCCAGAGCTGAGCGGCTTGGCGGGAACCCCTCCGTCATCCGGTACTGAGCATGCTCAGTCCCGCCAAGCTAATGGTCTCTTCTCAGTTTCTTTTTGTCCGCCAACCTGTTAGCAGCTCGGAAGGCTTCTTCACTGAGCAGTTCCTCGATTCTTGGTCGTCGTCTTCGTCTTCGTTAGTTTTTTTCTCATCTTTTAGAACAAAACTGTTAAGAACTCTTCCCTCCTTCTTATGTCATCTTTGTTTAAGTTGTGTGTGTCTTGTGGCCGTAAAGTCTCCCTTTCGGACGCCTACCCCGAGTGTGTGTTCTGCCTCGGGGAGGGCCATAACGTTAAGGCCTGCTCTACTTGTAAGGACTTCAACTCACAGACTCTTAAGAATAGAGCTTCTTGGTTGAAATCCTATTGTTGGGAGCAGGCCCTTCACATTAAGGAGCAGGCTTCTTCGAATACTGCTCTGTCCACCGTGTTGGTATTGGTGCCTTCCACAACATCCTCTCCTTTGGCCCCAAAATTATTGGTAGCGTCTGTTCCTTCGGTATTGACAGCCTTGGTATCGGTACTGGTACTGGTGGCAGCCTCGTCCTTGCTGCTGATTTCGTCTCTGCCTAAGATTCCGAAGTTCTCCAAGATGCCTACTGTCCAAGCCGCTGGAGATGCCACTTCGACCTCGCAACAAGCTCGCAGGGTCCTACCTTGGCAGAATGTAAACGCACCTCGTTGCACCATTCTTCTGTTGCCTCCAACAAGGAAAAGGAGAAAGGGGAAGCACCGCTCTCCTTCTCCCGCTACCTGTCCATCGGCTACTCAACCTGCCCCTCTCGGTCCCTTACCGACTCCACCAACGCAGCCTGCGACATCCACCGTCAAGGAGAATGCTCCTGCCCTTTCACCGGTATGCGATGCTACTCAGCTCCCAGCTGAGTAGCTACTGTGGCTCTGGTTTCTGACTTGGACCATCGATCCTTGCCAATGGCTTCCTTGCCTGTGACCTCTGGCCAATCTGTAGATGGCTGCCTGCAAACTCAGATGGCTCCGACTCTCTCTCCTGGCCGTCCCAAGTTCGACCGTCCGCCTGCTTCGGACACTCCTGTTTCCTGAGACTGACCACAGCTTAGCTGCTCGCTCTCCAGGACGTAGTGAACGGGGTAGATCCCCAAGTCATCAGGACTACCAACATCACACCGCTTATGAGCCTTCGCTGGTGAGGGTGGATTTGCCCTTTTCCTTGGCCTCCTGTATCACCAGGTATGGCCACAAACATCTTTGGAGAAAGCAGCCCGGCTCCTACCACTTTTACTCACTGGCCTACCATGATCTGTACTATCCTGATGTTCATCATTGGTCTCCTTACTGTCCTCATGCTCTCCATCATGGTCCCCTTCAGGATCTTATTACCAGCGTTCCCCTCAGTATTGCCGCTCCAGACCCCGTTCTCGGTCCTGATCGGCCTACTACCTCATTGTCAGGCCATTTCACCTCCTGAGGTGATAGCCACGGTGTCACAGCCTCCGCCGGATACTCAACCTGTATCCACTCTGCCAACATCTCTGTCGGCTTTGTCGTCTACACAGTCTGTCGTTGCACCGATCCCGACTGTACTACCCATTTCCTCGGCATTGACTTCAGTACCGATTCACACCCTGGCCTCAGTACCGGTGCAAATTCCAGTCTTGCTACTGGCCCTGATTGTTCTATCGGCTTCTGCTCCGTCTGCTGTTCTTTCTGCGACAGGACCAGCCCGACATTTCCGTTCTCAATCCCTTCACTCATCTTCTCCTTCTTCTGGTTGTTATGATTCAGACGGTGATTCTACGGATTCCACACTGCAGTCTCACACCTTACCGCCTCTAGTGTTTGGAGACCCATCTCCTGATTCCGCTCTTGAGGACGTCAAGCAGTTCTCGGACATCTTAGTCCACATGGCCACTGCCTTGGGCCTCGACATCTCTGGACTGTTCCTACTGTACAGGACCCGGTCTTCCACTGTCAATACTCGCCCCCCCCCCGCCGTCGATGGCTCTGATTCCATTTCTACCCGTCCTGCAGGAGATTTTGAAGCATCCTTGGGCCCAGCCGGCTTCGCTTCAACCAATCTCTCACTTCCTGGAGCATCTGTACCGCACCCAGAAGAAAGACTTTGATTTCCTCTTCAATCATTTCACTCCAAATTTGGTTGTTGTTGAGTTGTCCCAAACTAAAGGGGGCAAAAGGGCTCATACGACCCCGCCTGATCGCGAGGGCCGTTTAGATGTCTTCGACTGTCACTTCTATTCTGCTTCTTCATTGATTGCCAAAATCGCCAATACTCAAACTTGCCTGGTGGCCTATCAACTCAACATCTGGGATAGATTCTTTCTCCTCCTCTCCCGCCTGCCGGACAATCACAGGGCCACTGCCGTTCAATATTTTAACAAGTCTGTGGCCCTTTCAAATCAACAGATTTTGTCCTCTCGACATGCTTTTGAGGGTGCAGCGCATATGATGGTCGGTGCAGTTGCTCTCCGCCTTTTCACTTGGCTCTGGTCCACTGGTTTAGCCAAAGATAGCCAAAAGTGTATTGAGGACCTGCCCTTTGATGGCCAAGGGCTGTTCCATGTCACTATGGACAAGGTGATGGACGAACTTGTGAAAGCTTGTCTGACAGCTAAAAACATGGGTCTTCACCCCTCGTTCCAGCCTAGGAGGCCACCTTCATCACGTTCTTTCTAGAGGTGCCCTTCCTACTCTTACAGGTCACACTCTCCTTGCCGCTCATCTCTGCAATCTTCCTTACCGGCCTCTTCCCGCCGTTCCTTTAGACGTTGCCAACTGTCTTCCAAGAAATCCTCCTTGACTGCCAAATCTCGTTTTTGACTCCCGTTGCAGGTCACCGCCTCTGTCCCTCTTCCACTTGCCCAACTGCTTCGCCAGAACCACAGGACTGGCCCACCACCTCAATATCTGGTGCAACATCACTTCAGACTCATGGGTTTTGACCATAGTTCACTTGGTTATGCCATCGAGTTTCAAAATACTCCTCTCGGCGTCTTCTACCCCTGCCAGCCTGGCCCTCCTCAAAGAAGTAAAGACTCTCCTTCTCAAAGGGGCCATAGAGCGACTTCCGCCCACAGCAAAATCCACAGGCTTCTTCTCACGGTACTTCACAGCACCCAAATCGGATGGCACACTCCGGCCCATTCTGGACCTCAGGGGGATTAACTCCTTCATTGCCCCCCGAAAGTTCAAGATGGTCACCCTGTCCTCGAGTCTACCTTTTCTGAGGTGCTGGGAGTGGTTCGCGTCCATCGATCTACAGGATACCTACTTCCACATTTCCATTCGCCCTCAGCACAGGAGGTACCTCCGCTTTGTGATCAACAGCGTCTGCTACCAATACGGTTCTTCCCTTCGGCCTCTCCACCGCCCCCCAGGTCTTCACAAAGTGCCTAGCCCCTGTGGTGTCTTACCTCCGCATGAAGAATGTTCTGGTCTACCCCTATTTGGACGACTGGCTCCTGGTGGCATCCTGCAACCAAAAGCTATACGAGGACATCTATATTACCCTGTTCCTCTTTTCTGATCTCAGACTCAGAGTGAATTTCAAGAAATCCCACCTCAAGCCCTCACACACCCTAGATTTCATTGGGGCCACCTGCGACTCCACTCGAGCCAGGCGTGCACAGACTCTGCGACAGGCTGTGGCCACCATCCTGAGCAATCCATCTGTTTCCGCCCACAGCATTCAACAGCTCCTAGGCTACGTGGCTGCGATGACGGTGGTCACCTATTCCTCCCGCCTTTGCGCTCGCCCTCTCCAGCACTGGTTTTTCTGATGTTTGGACCCTCTCCTCAGCAATCAACGTCATGTTCTTTGGGTTCCTCATCTGATGCAGGACTCACTTCGTTGGTGGCTGTACCCAAGCCATCTCTGATCGGGGATGTCGTTTCGGGAGCCCTGTCTGACTCTATCACAACCGCTGTGTCTCTCCTGGCTGGGGAGCTCACTGTCATGGTTGCGCAGTTCAAGGCCACTGGGCTGGTCTGGAGTTGTGTCTTCATATCAACGCGTTGGAGCTACTGGCAATTTTCAAAGCGCTTCAGGCTTTTTGAACCTCTTTTGTCGGACGGACCGTCCAGATCCTATCAGACAATACAACAACTGTCTGTTATGTGAATCAGCAAGGAGGTACTCACTTTTCCATTCTGCTCCATCTGGTGCTATGCATCTGGGACTGGTGCATTCCACTATGGATACATCCCATTGCGGTCCACCTCGCAGGGCGGGACAGTGTGACAGCAGACACGCTGAGCAGGGACACAGCGTGTCATCACGAATGGTCCCTGTCCAATGCCGCCCTCTGGCAGATAGTGTCCCAATGGGGCACTCCAACCATCGATCTCTTCACGACCAATCGCAACAGGAAGCATCCCTGTTATTGCTTGAGAGCTGGCCTGGGCCCCAGCTCTCTCAGCGATGCGTTCCAGTTTCCTTGGAACAGAGAGTTCCTTTACATCTTTCCACCGTTTCCTCTCCTAGGTTGAGTGGTGGCGAAAATCATGACAGACAAGGCAGACGCCATCCTCGTTGCTCCCTTCTGGCCAAGGCAGCACTGGTTTGGCCCTCTCCTCGCCATGGCACGGGGCCACACCATGATGCGCTGGAATGCGCCGGACCTCCCCTCTCATTCAGGGGGGTGAAGTACTGCACCCGGACCTCCCTCTTCTCCGCCTGCATGCTTGGAGGATAACGTTCTAGACTGCCACTATCCAAGCTGTTCTCATGGCTGCAAGGAAAGAATCGACTCGTAGGTCCTATGAGTACAAATGGAAGAAGTTTGTGGCCTTTGCCGTCTCTCGTGATGAGCCTGCTTCCCCTGCCTTCCTGTCCACAGTGCTTCACTTCCTCCTGGCGCTACGAGATCAGGGCCTCACCTTCTCCTCCCTGAAAAGTTTATCTCTCTGCAGTCATGGCCTATCAGCCACAGGGTTCTTCTTCTGCTGCCCTTTTCCAGAACACTACAGTGAGGCAATTCCTCAAGGGCCTGCAACATCTGTATCCTACTGTCACTCCACTGCTTCCTCCATGGTCGCTGTCGCTTGTCCTGTCCCAACTCATGTGCCATCCCTTTGAACCGATAGCTGCATCTGATGACCGCCTCCTCACTATGAAGATGGCGTTCTTGGTCGCTGTCACTTCAGGCGGGCAGGAGAACTAATTGCGTTGCGTTGTGATGAGCCGTTCCTGGTGTTCCACGGGGACAAAGTGGTCCTCTGTCCCAATCTTTTTTTCCTAGTCTCCGATTTCCATATAGATCAGGATTTGATCCTATTTTCTATCCAGACCCTGCCTCGTCACTCGAGCGTTCTCTTCACTTGCTTGACGTGTGCTTGCTTTTTACCTTCAACGGATCTCCACCTTCCGTCAGACTCCCCACCTTTTTGTGTGCTATGGTGGGTGTCGGAAAGGTTATAAAAGTCTCCTCTCAACGGTTTTCCAAGTGGGTTGCTCAGACAATTCACCTTGTCTATGAACTTGCCAGGCAACCTCCCCTGGCTTTGCTTCGGGCCCATTCTACCAGGGCGATGGCCTCCTCAGCCGCCCTTCTCAGGGGAGTTGACCTACAGGAGCTTTACCATGCAGCTACATGGTCGCGGCCTTCAACCTTCGTCTACCACTACTGCCTTGACCGTAGGGCCCAGTGTGACACTCGCTTCGGCCGTGCGGTGCTGCCTTCTATCCTCTAGGACCTGACCCGCCGTCCAACGGTAAGCTACTCAGTCTCCCATTGTGTGAGGCACAGAGACCACGAAGAAGAACAAGTTGCTTACCTGTAACTGTGGTTCTTTGAATGGTCATCTGTGCCCTCACACACACCTGCCCAGCCTCCCCTCTTCAGGTCCTTGCTTCAGCAGACTTTGAAACTGAGGGGAGACCGTTAGCTTGGCAGGACTGAGCATGCTCAGTACCTGCTGGGGGAGGGGTTCCTGCCAAGCTGCTCAGTTCTGGAACTTTCCAAAAAGCTACTGCACATGCGCGAAGATTCCCATTGTGTGAGGGCACAGATGACCACTTGAAGAACCACAGTTACAGGTAAGCAACCTGTTCTTCCCATTTCATTTCACTGTTACGTTGAACAAACTGTTATATTCTTGCTTTGGGGCCCAGTGATTCCAAGTGGGATCTGAAATGCCCAGTGACCTAGCAGAAGTCACTTCCAGTCACATACTGGGAGAATGGGGTATTCTACCATGTTTCTCCTGTTTATACTTCACACAGATTTGTCTGCAGATGGCGGTAACACTTGGAATCAGAGTTTGAACAGACCACAAGGACAAGGGTCATCAAGTCCAGCCTCCCGCCATGCAGGAATACACCATCAAAGCATTCCTGAGGGATGGCCATCCAGTCTTTGTTAAAAAACCTCCAAAGAAGGAGACTCCACCACATTCTAAGGCAGCATATTCCACTGACAAACTGCTCTTAGCATCAGAAAGTTCTTCCTAATATTTAGATGGAATCTCTTTTCCTGAAGCTTGAAGACATTGCTAATGTGATGTTTTGAAGCATTACCTAATTCAAGTGCGTAGTGGGGTAGGGCACAAGGATCTATAGCATCAAAGAGGTGAGAGATCCTTGGTGCCCGATGGGCTTCTGAATCCAAACCCATACAGCTGTTACTGTATAGATTGGTTGGTTGGGATACTGGCCCTTTTATTTTTTTAAATGTGGGCTAGGACTATAAAGTAGCCTAAAATCGCTAAGCCAAATATACTAGTAGTTTAAAGCTTTAATTTGCATTTATGATGCCACAGAAAGGTATGATAGTGTATAATGGCAGAAGAGAAAAACTAATAGTGACTGCATTACAGATGGATAGACTCAATCAAGGAAGGCACATTCCTGAATCTGGAAGACCTGAGCAGGGCAGTTGATGATAGGGTGACTTTAGATCTTGGATGATAGAGTCAACTTGATGACAGTTAAGAACATGAACATCACATAGGTGAACAACCTATTTGTTCATTTCAGTCAGACTTGTGCCAGTTGTGCAATGATTTTAAAAATATTTCAAGTATTAATGTACAGTCATCCCGCATTTGCTAGGGTTAGGGACACAGAACCCCCGTCAAAGTGGGAAAACCGTTAATACGCCCTCCCAAACCATATTTAACACACAAAAATGTACAATCACCATATTCAACCCATCACGGATTCCTCTGAGGCACCAGGGTTCCTTCACAAGGCGGAAGTGGCTGGCTGGTGGGCCTTACTGCCACCTCCACTGCTGCCCCACACCATTTTTAATAGGAACTTAAAAGCGTTGTTTGCCGTTTCTTAGGCAATTTCCACACTACATTGTTGTAGTGCTGTTATTCCATTTTCACCATCCTATGGAATCCTGAGGTTTGCAAACCCCAGGATTCCATAGGATGTTGAAAGTGGAATAAAAGCACTGTAACAGGCTAGTGCGGAAATGGCCTTAGTCTCACGAGGCTTGCAGTCCCTATTAAAAATGGCATAAGGAGGCAGCAGAGGTGACAGCAAATAATCTGTGAATAATCAAATCCACAAGTGAAACCTGCAAATGTGGAGGGCTGACTGTATTGTACGAAGGCTGATTTCAATATGGTAGTTAAATGTACGTGAACAAGAAAGCATTTGATCCAAATCTCATGTAAGTTATTTATTCCCAGCCTTGTTCTTTCATCTGAAATACGAGGGTAATTCCAATACCAAGTAGAGTCTGTTCGAATAGATGATGTAGATGATATTTATTAAGGGTGCTCTGCACACTTGGAGTGATCTAAATTAGTAGTTTTCAAACTTTGGTCCTCCAGCTGTTAGGGTCTTTTGACTCCCAGAAGTGCTACAGCTCCGTCAGTTAAGGCATGCTGGGAGATGAGGTCCAAAACATCTAGAGGACTGGAGATTTGAGAACCACTGTTCTAAGTGACAAGTGTTAAAAATAAAACATCTTCATAACATGCTTCCCATACAGAAGAAAATGCATGTACACTTTTAGTTCATTAACCTTTGCTTGTTTAGACCCTTCCACACCATCAATAACATGCAACTAAAGCCATATTCATCCATCAATTCCATCTTGCCAGCTCCCCCCTCCTTCAATAACTGTAAAGAATAGGAGAGGAAGGAGTATGTGAGAAGCCTTGTACTTTGGTACCAATCTGCGCTGTGCTCCTTGTCACCATCATTCTTTTCATCTACTGTGTGGAAGTAGCGAAGCAGCAGATAAAAGCATACCTTGCATCCAGAAAATCTCAGGTTCCCTCCCCGGTATGAAAGGGGGATGTGAAAGGCCATTTCTGCACAACACTGTTATAGTGCTATTATTCCACTGTCAACATCCCATGGAATCCTGGGGTTTGCAGTTGGGGGGGGGGGGCATTTAGAATTCCCAGCCAGAGAGCTCTCTGGCCTCAGTAAACTATAAACCCCAGAATTCCACAGGATGTTGAAAGTGGAATCACAGCATTACAATAGTGTAGGTCAGCCAGACTCTTGAAAGCATGGAAGGCCACTCTACACAACTGAGCTAGATTATGGGTGAAGAAACTGATCCATGGGACACATGCAGCACCCAGGGGCTCTTTTGGGCTGACAGGAAACACCGAAATTTCCCCACTTTGGGCGACAGACAGTATCTTCCCCCCTGCCAAAAGTCAGAAAATTATCTGATAATGTGAACTGGGATAGGCAGCGACTTGTCAACTGGTCATCAGCTTATTTTGGGATGGGTAAGGCCTGCCAGAGAGCACCTGAATACTCATATGATCCAATCTGAAGTTGCAAGAATGTTGTACGAGTTTACTCTCTCATATAACAGGCTTTTGTTGTTCCCCAAAGTCTATTCTGCAGGCTTTCCCCAAAACCCTCCAGAGTAGATGTGAAAGGAAGGAAAATCTGTCCCACCAGTTGTTTTTCTGCCAGTAGACAGACACAACTTGATCTACCCTCAGTATATTATACAGTAGCAGCAATGTGAATTTTTGAGCCTAAATAGCGCAGTGTGGCGATCCCTGGACCAGTGTGCCCTTGAGCCACTGGCTGCCAGTCTCTGGCATGCTTCTAGGAAATCAACAATTTTACTCTGTGGGCACAAATTTAGTGCTGGTCCCTGTCACCCTGGAAAAAAAAATAAGCAATTGCTCATCCCCCATATCAGACAGCCTTGAAAGCTCTTGTGTTTTATTGTAGAGCCACTCCATTTTATCAATGCAATTTATACAACTGCTGACTTATCAGCTACTTATTAAATGGGTCTATTCTAGCTGAGACTAACAGATTTTTAGGCCCTAGAAATGGGTCCACAAGACAGACTCAAGGCTATTCACCTAGAAAGAGATGTGGTGCCTCTTTTATTTGAAAAATAATTTGAAGCAGTTCTTGTTTTTTAGATTGATTTGTGCTTTATGGTCCTTCACACACTGCAGGCTGTATGTGCTGGTGTTTTGTAATACATTGAAATCTTGTTCTTGTTCTTTCTACTTCTATCATAAATACTGCCACTTAAAGTTACTAACCTGAACAAACTTAGCAATGTTTCAAACAAACTGGCAATGTTTAGAACAGGAATGTAGGCCTGAGGCTCTTTTGCCACCCCAGAATTTTAAAATCAAAAACCATGTCCTACATATTCTACCCCAAAATGGCCCATAGTTCTCCCAAGCCTAGATGCAGCTCCTGGACACTTCTCTACATTTTTGTATATGTTACCATCTCCTCCTCCTTTTTCTTTAAGCCAAGACTTTTTTTTAAATATCTTTTTCTAGTTACTTTCTGTATAGGAAAAAAAAAGGGGTGGGTCTTGAGACAGGTGGGGAAGTTACTGAAATTCTCAAGAATGCAACAAAATGGTAAATAGTAACTGTGAAGACTTGTGGGGTACTGCTGGACATTTTGGACCCCAAGACTTTCGGGAGGTGCAGTTGGTGAAAACAAATGTTATGCCCTTCAATGGTCCTGTGGGATGAGGGACAATGGAGTCCTCCAGCCCAGCTGCTTTCCAAATCTGATATAGCATGTACTAGACAATGCTGCACATTCTCTGCACAGGCCTAAATATGAGATAGATATGGGTTGTTGACTTCTTACATAAAAAACTTTGTGGGACAGGATTGTACTTGATGAAGCAGGAGGAGCTTTAGATGTGTTCAATTCTTCTTTTTCCCCTAGAAAGCTCTGGACTTCTGTGATAGTATTAGACCATCATATTGGTGACTATAGTTCTGGTTTCCCTTTAACACTTCAACAATCTCCATTATTGCTTGATTACCGTGAACAGGTAAGGTCTGATGTATTTTTCAGTCAGCACAGAAACCTGGCATCAGGTAGCAACACAGGAAATGCAGCTATTGCCCCTTCTGGTTCTCTTTTATCTCTGCTTCACAAAAAAGTTTTTTAATGCATTGCTGTAGTTTTTATTAAATGCTGCGTAGATGAGCGGTTTGAAAAAATCAGAGTAGCTAAGCCAAAGGAAGATGCTTTTACAGACCAGTGCAGTGGTGCAAGAACAGAGAGGGCTTATGAGTTCTGTGATGAAGAAGGGAATCCAGCAAAGTACAAACACACTAATTGAAATCCCAACCATTATAGCTGCTTTCTTTTCCTTCTGCCCTCGCCATGTTTCCCCATCTGTCTGAAAAGTGACAGTTGCGTGACGAGCTGTAAACACCATCTGTGGCTGAGAAGCTTCTTTCACCTAGACATAAAAGCAAATAGGAATATTTGTTTTGAAAGAAATAATAACAAAACTTAAAGTGGCAACAGAACATCTTGCACGAGCCCGAGTCCAACCCTTCTGAACACTAAAAAAGGATTAAGTTTCTGACTGGGTAAGAGGAAACAAGTAAGTGTGTAGGTAAAGACTAGGCTGGGGTGGCCAAAATACAGTACATGAGATCACTAGATGTTAATGGATTGAAACTCCCAGCAGCCCTTGCCAAACTAGCCAATGGTGAAGGATGATGGATTTGCAGTCCAGTATATGGAGGGCTATATATCCCAGCCCTGGAACAGGGAGGGCCAGGAGCACACAGTGATGAACATCTCTGTCCCCTGTTCCTGAGCAGTAGGAAATTCTTGATCATCATCACCATCACCATCTGACGAGGGTAACTTTATTCATTTATACCCTGGCTTTTTCCCAAAAATAACCCAAAGCAGAATCAAGGAAGCTACCAATATTTTAAAAACAATCCAGATTAAAAATCTATACAAAAAATGATAGAAGTATAAATATAAAACTTAATTAAAAAGCAATTACAGCAGACCTTTGGTATTCACTGAAGTTTGGTTCCAGGATCCTGCATGGATACCAAAATTCATGGATGCTCAAATCCTATTGTATACAATGATGCAGTAAAATGGTGGCCTTTATATAAATAGGTGAAAAACTCAAGTGCTGAAGAAAACCTGAGAATCTGCGAAATGGCAGGAGGCTACAGCATGGTATGCCTACATGTCATCGTACTGCTCGGCGTGTGGCAAAATTAAAGTTTGCTTTTTAGATTTTGTTTTTGCTTTGAAATATTTTAAAAATGACATGCTTGGTTAAATCCACAGATGCAGAACCTTGCATACGGAGGAGCTACTGTAAAAAATTTATATACGTTAAAATTCATTTAAAAATTATATAAACCATAAAACTGCACAGCACATCATTAAAAGCTCACCCCATTCCCCTGGACATCTCCAGATGATCTCAGAGCTCTAATGGGCTCATAAAGGAAACTATGGTCCTTCAAATAGGCCAAGCCATATAGGACTTTATACATCATCACCAGCACCTTGAATTGTGCCCAGAAACAGTCAGCAGTCGATGGTACTGTTACAACAAGGGAGTTGAATATTCTCTGTAGCCAGCCTCAGCTAGCAATCTGGCTGCAGCTCTTTAGACCAACTGAGGTTTCTGAACCTTACAGTGCATTACAGTGATCCAAACAAAATGTAACCAAGCCATGTATACCAGGGCCAGATCCAACTTCTCTACAAATGGTGCAGTTCGCACACTTGCTTTAAATGTGCAAATGCACTCCTAGTCACCACTAAACCCTTCCACGCTCGGGCTGAATCCAAGAGTATGCAAACTGAACGTGCATTTTCAGAGAGAGAGTACTCCATCTAACATTGGCTGAATCCCTATTCCCAGATTTATCTTTTGATTGACCAGGAACACCTCTGTCTTGTTTGGATTAAGCTTCAGTTTGCCCACTCTCATCCAGTCCATTACAGCTACAACATACTGGTTTAGCACAGGGACAGCTTCCTTGGGAATAAGCAGAAAGGAGAACTGGGTATCATCAGCATAATGGTGACACTTGATACCTGATGCTGGCCAAGGGAGAGAATGACAGAAAATGAAGAAAGGCACAATGCCTCATTAATACATTCCAAAGGTGCAGAGCACTTAGTGTCTTAAATGTATTCTTTTTGCCCATCAAAAACAAGGGTTTAAATCAGTTTACTAGTTCCACCACTGATTCAGTGGGATTTAAATAAATTATGACTTACATTTACCATTCAGTAAGTCAAGTCCACTTGGAACTACCAATAGGAAACAGGCAACTGACCCAATGTTTAATCAAATGCTGGGCAAATGAAGCCAGATTTCATCTTTTAGCACAGTGATGGGAGTCACACAGATGCTATTAGACTGCAATTTCCAGCAGTCAAAGCTGCCATAGCCAGTGGTAAGCAATGCTGGAAACTGCAATGCAACAGGTGGAGAGGCACATGTTTCAATCCTTGTTAGAGGGATGTAGCTCTTTGGGGGGGGGGTCAAAATGAGGGCACTGACTCCCAAATATTAATTCTAACACCAATGAAATTTTCATTCAGTCTTCATATTTCTAGCATTGTAGTAACTTAAAACTTCAGTTAAGTGATTAGAAATACAATTTAAGTATTCAAAGAGGGGCAGGCAAAATTATCAAGTGAAGGTGAACACATGAAAGACAAGTTCTAAGTGTAAATGATTTTCAGTGTCTCACTCTGTAGTTGTAGAATTTTGAGGACTGAAAGATAATTTCATGGAGGGGTGCAAAGTCCTCTTTTCACCCCCGCCTCTGCCAGTAGCTACTCTCCTGCCTTGTTTTAGCCCATGCCTTCATCAAAACTGGTATCTCACCCATAACAGCACCTGTAGCTACTCTATATGAACATTACAGTGAACAAAACAATATATATGTTCTGAATGTTTTTAAAAGTCATTGTACTCAGGCATAAGTGGCTGTCGTTTTTATATTCCCTACACTTCTTACTACTGTTCTGGTCTTCAAATTAAGTAGACAAAGATTTTAACTGCAAGAAAGGAGAAGATGCTGAAGTAATGGTACCTTCCTCTATTCTCCAATGAACCTTTCTTTCTCCACCTCCACCTCCCCATGGCATAATATGGTCTTACTGCAGCTCTGCCATAAATTTTAATATACCTACAATTTTTGGTTCCAAGGTAAGATCTTGATTTTATTCTTGTTAGACTACGGCAATATCTTCTGAGCCTAAAGCATTTTTCTTTGTATCTTATTTCCCCACCTGGTATCACTTCTGACAAAGATCAAAATGAACCATATATGCAACATAATTGTTGGTGTTGTACGAAAACTAGATAAAACAGCACTGCAAGATATGCTCCAATACAACTGGCAAAAACTAGGAAATGGTACTGAAACTGTTCAGGCCTGACTAATGCTGGCTGCCCATCCACAACTTTGTTCAATAATCAAATGATCAAGAAACAAACAGAACTGTTCACACACTTCCACTGAAGTGAGAAATTTATATGCATTTCATGTACCTTTGCTTCACTTCAGGGGTATCGTTTGTAGAGGGCTGGCTGTGTTTTCATCATTGATTTTCAGCCTTTGTGCAAACTTTGCAATGGATAATGAACCTTTTTAGTATGTAGGAGCGTAGCTGCCTCAAGGAGGCTAAGTGTCAGCAAAAAGCAACTATCAGTCACCAGGATGGATGATGCTGTCTCCCCCTATATCTGAGAAACTCTTGAACGTTAAGAGAGAAGATCAGAACGTGCAGAGGCATCACTTAACAATGCAGGCCTGGCTCCTAGTCTTGGAAACAGGATGGCCTTTGTATACCCTTCCTCTGCACATGTAATTCTAAATGAGTTCTACAGTTCCAAAAGTTTTAACCACAGATCCATAAATACGCATGGTGGCTGTGTATGGTCTGTCAGTTAAGGACGGCAGATCTTTACCATTAACTACAGCAGACTCATTGAGCCTATGCAATTTACAAAAGTGTTGATTTGCCAGGTTCCCACTGCTTCAGTTGATCTACTCAAGTTAGAACTAATAGTAAGATTTAAAAATAAATGCTGGTAAATTTGTGTGAATGATTTACTTTTCAATGCATCTAATGTAGCGATAAGGGCCAGTGTGGTGCACCGGTTTGAGTTCTGACCACAGAAACCTAGTGGCTGAACTTGGGTAAGTCACAACTTCTCAGCTCAGAGGAAGACAAAAGCAATCCTCCTCCCAAAAACAACTGTGCCAAGGAAACCCCATGACAGGGCCACCATAAGTTGCAGTCAACTTGAAGGCATATAACAACAAATGTAGAGTCCTCCCTCCACATTCACAGGTTTGACCTTTACAAATTTGATTATTTGCGAGGCATCCACTTGCCTCCCCCCATTCTCCCCCCTGCATTCCCCTTCCTTTTGCCTTGGTGTGCTTCCACAAATCTGGGCAAAAGGGAAGAGAATGGCAGGGGGCAGCCCCGCATGCGTGCCTTCTCTGGTTGTGTTGCTCCCTCTTCCCAGTCATTTGCCTATTGCCTGGAAGGCAGCACACCTGGGCGAAGCGCAGGTGAATAGAAAGGAGAGCCCTGGAAGGGAATGGGAAGAGGAGCACTCACTTGGGTGGAGGAGGAGTTATTCGCCTTTTTTTTTAATTTCTGCAAGGGTTCAGCACCCCAAACCTTCGCAGAAGTCAAGGGGCCACTGTGGTGATGTGTCTACAGCTTGACACAGGTAATGGCTTTATTATGTACTGCAGTTTCCTAAATTAATAAAAAGAAAGTTATCAACAAAATAAAATAATGAAAACTATACCTTTTTCAATGTTGTAAACTTTGCAAAGTGGAAAATTAACACATTCTATCGACTGGGTTTGCACCATTGTTCAAAACATACTTCACTAAGAATTATTTTATTTAAATCAATGATTTAAACTGCTATTTTTTTCTTGTTTAGATCGGTGATTTAAATCAATGATTTTAATCACCTTGAATTAAATCTGTCAATCCTGCCCAAATCTACTTCTAATTGGAAAACCTGATGAAGCAGGTTGGGGGAAAACATGAGGTGCACAGCAGAGGAGAGAAAAGTCCTGTTATAGGAGCAGAAGTCTCCTTAAGATGTTAAGTATAAGCTCATGAAGTTGGGAAACTAGAAAAGGAGGCAAAGAGAGCAGCTAGAATTTTTTACCCTGATCTACTTAGTGCTTTTCAGTAGAAAAGATCTTTCTTTCTCTCTCTCTTTTTTTCCACATGAGAGAACACTGAAAAGTGTGCCTTGATTACAATAAAGATTTCATCCATTTTCACAGTCTGCGATCAGTCATAAAAACTGTGCCATTCCATGGCATATATAGCTGGATTCCAGAACACCTTAAAGAGCAGCACATAATCTTTTAACATATGTGCATGGAAAGAAATTGCAGTGAAATAAGCAGGAATTCTTTCCAAGAGGAGGGAAATGGCAAACTCACCACTGAATAGTGCTTGCCTAAGAAAACCTTATAAAATTCACAGGGTCACCGTAAGTTGATAGGTGACTTCAAGGCACATATAAACACACACACACAATGTTTATGACAGAAATGCCAGTCTTTAATGCCCTAATGTGTGCTGGTTTCACCTAACACAACCCAGTACAAGAGCTACTTTGTGTGTTTCTTTGGCTACACTGGGCTTTCAACTTTCAATGGTGCCACAAGCAATATCCAGTGTGAATCTCTGCCATCCCATCAGAAATTATGAATGAAAGTGAGAGACACTGTTTGACAGATTGTTAGGTATCACTCCTGCTTCATACTTTTCCAAACTGATAACAGAAGCACATGAGCCACCATGACGTAGTCGTTTGTGCACTGGATTACAACCCTGACCAGGATTCAATTCCCTACTTGGCCATGGAAACATACCTGGGTGACCTTGGGTGTGTCACATGCTCTCAGCCCCACAAATCTCTATGACAGGTTTGCTATAAGTCAGAAATGACTTGAAGGCACACAACAACAACAACTGAAAAACAAAAATTTAGTACCTAGTTGTACAGCAAACAGTTGAAATTGTTGAGACATTAACATTTCACACTAACGCAACTAAGAGTAGTATCTTTTCGTTATAACTCTAGGCGTAATATGTTAATCACTAGGCACAACCTACTCTTTAACATAAATTACTGGCACCACTGATTATTTTTAAGAATAACAATTAGATCTTGACAACCTCATGGCTGAGGCATAAGGGATGGAATTCTGTTTCTCAGCACATATACGGATAAATCCATTTATTAGTCAGTGGACCCACTGAAACCAATGGGACTTGTTGCTTACCACTTACGCAGTTCTCTTTGGTTTCAGGAGGTCTGTTCTAGTTGTCAGTCTTCTCCATGCTCCAACTGAGAGAAGAGGATACTTAAATAGAAATTTCAGGAACCAGAAATAAATCTTGATGGGATGTTCTGTGAAAAAAGTCTTGTTAACTCTGCACAACTCTTCTTCCTTTCTCTTAAAAATATAATGGCAACATGTTTCATGTGTTGTGTTTTACTTTGGTTTAACGAAGAACATATCATCAGTATAATCAAATAAACATATTTTCAAAAATATGAAGGAACTGTATTTCATTTTTTTTTAAAAAGACACATTTTCATACTATGCAGTGATTACAATGCTCAAACATGAGTATCTAATTATAGTACATCCCTCTACATATCAATTCAGTGTATGTGTGTATATGGCTTCAAGTTGCCTGTCGGCTTATGGTGACCCCATGAATTTCATAGGGTTTTCTTTGGTAAGGAATATGCAGAAATGTTTTGCCAGTTCTTTTATCTGAACAGCACCTGGTATTTGCTGGCAATCTCCCATCCAAATATAAGCAGGGTTGATCCTGCTTACCTCCCAGATCACACAGGATCTGGTGCCTGTAGGGTACTTAGACCCCAGACAGTGAAACTTCTTGTTTGTGTGCTTTCAAGTTGTTTCTGACTTATGGCGACTCTAAAGACTACCCATCACAGGGTTTTCTGGGGCAGAGAATATGTGATGAGTCCAATGTCACCAAGGCCATTTCCGCACTAGACTGTTATAGCGCTATTATTCCATTTTCAACATCCTACGGAATCCTGGGGTTCGCAGTTTAGGGAGGGGCTGGCTGGCCCTTCCCTAAACTACAAACCCCAGGATTCCATAGGATGTTGAAAGTGGAATAATAGTGCTGTAACAGTTTAGTGAAGAAATGGCTTCGGTGGGTTTCCATGGCTATGCAGGAAACTGAACCCTGCTCTCCAGAATTGTAGTCCAATCCTCACACCACTACACCATGCTGGCTCTCCAGTGAAACATACCCTCAGGTAAACAAGCCTATAGTAAGAAGTTGGAAAACTCCCTTTTGCGGACTATACCTTCCTGAATCTGAACCTCAAGTACAGCCACTAGCCATGCTGGCTGGGAATTCTGGAAGGGGTATTCCAGAAATGTAACTTCTCCAAGCTCAGTATAAAAGTGTGGGAGTACATTTTCACAAAGGCATTAACAATGTAAACTGTTTGAGGTTTATTGCTACTTTCTACATATAAAGGGTACAATTCTGAAGTGGTATATGCGATCGCCATAAACCAGCTTGAGTCCCACATCAGGAGAAAGGCAGGAAATGAATGCAATACATGAATTAATAACCCATCTTCCTATTTGGTGACAAAGGGCTCGGTTATTCTAAAACATAACCCACTCCTAAAAAATGAAAAGTTCTTTCTTCAAACTGTGTCTGTTTATAGCTAGCCCCATTCTTACCATGGAACAGATTCATTTTTAAAAAATAAAATCTTTTATCATATTATGTGGCATCACTCCCTACCGTGACTCCTACATGAGGCTCATGTTTGCTTGTGTAGATTAGTACGAGGCAGGAGGAGGACCACAGAGAGAATAGCTACTCCCTTCCCAAAATGATGGGAAGGTGGGAATAAAACTCACCTCTATTCTGTGGTAGAATCCCTGAACAGGAAACAGTTTAGTAACTCTTCATACTCACAAATGCTCCTTAGTTGCATTTACTATTGCCACAATGGTAACTCGGCCCCCCCCCACAACCTTTTTATGGGCATCAGCTGCATAGAGAAGGACGTCCATTTATCGCTGATCGGAGCACGCTCGAAAGACGGTTCCGTCAGATTTGGGAGAGTCCGGCCAAGAGAAGTTACTCAGTTGAGTGTAAACTGATACAGGATTCCCGCCGTTCTTGCCTCATAAAGAGTCACGGTCCAAGCTAACGCTGCTCCGATACCTCCCCCTTGATTCACTTAAGCCCTGGATAAACCAAGGTCAATAGACTCCCAAGGTCAACAACGCTCCTTGCTCTACCAACTGACCCCTAGCTTCTAGGATGTCCGAGAAGTGCTGACGCAAATTAAACGGAACGCTCGCCCCGATACTAGAACCACTTGGAAACGACCAGAGCTGGCTTCCTGCGCCTTCTCCACATGCTCTGTGGCATCGTGTTCAGGCACGCGCGGATCCGGTTTCTAAAAGTGAACAGGGGAGCCGTCTGGACTTAAGCTAAGCTGACCTGAAAGCGACCCATCGCTTCCCCCGTTTTACCTGGGGGTTCTCCGGGAGCGGCACGACGGCGGGGTTTTGGTTGCCGCCGCCGAGGCGAAACTTGGCCGCCCTGCAGATCTTCCCGCAGACGACGAGAACCACGCCGAGGGCAGGCAGAAGGCGGCGCGGGCGGAGACGACGGCGCAGGAGGGCTCCCGGCTGACCCGGCAGCGCTCCCGCTCGGCGTCGTAGGCGCCCTCGGGGCCCCAGCCCAGGGGAGGCGCCAGGGCTACGAGGGCCGCCGGCGCCCACGCCCGCGCGACCCGGAGGGCGGAGGCGCGGCGCCGGTAGCCCAGGGGCCGCGCGAGGGACCAGCAGCGCTCCAGGGCGATGGCGGCCACGCTCCAGATGCGGTGCGCGTCGCCCAGGACCCACGCGCGGCGCAGCGCCCGGCCCGGCCGCCGCCACCGCCGGACACCTCCTCGGCCAGGCTCAGCGGCATCACCGGGGCGGCCGTCGAGGCCCCCAGGTTGTGGGGCGCCCCGTGGAAACTCTTCACCTGCAGGATGGTCCCCAGTACACGAGCGTGGCTGCCGCCAGCAGGCTGAAAAGGGAAAAAGACTCCACGCGGGCGCGGGCGCCGCCCCGGCTGTTCCCTCCGCCCGGCGGCGCCGAGGTGCGGTTGCCCGCCGCGGCTGAGGAGGAGGAGCCGTTCAGCGGCACGGCCAGCGGGCGGGAAGGAGCGCCATCCGTCGCCGCGGGGCGCAGGAAGCCCTCGGAGCCCCTCGCTCAACCGCAGCGGCGGCGGGCCAGGATCACACGGCGGAGGCTGCGCAGGAGAGAGCAATCCGCGCCCTCTCCCAACTGCCTCCCGCGGGGCAGGCCGGTTCCTCAAGCCATCCTCTTGTTCTTGCAAGAAGTGCTTCTGCAACTCCTGCCTGAGGAGGGTTCAGGAAGCCTCGCTAGCCGAAACTCGGCGTCTGGAGGCG
Organism: Cyclura pinguis; assembly: GCA_030412105.1. Classification (NCBI taxonomy): domain Eukaryota; kingdom Metazoa; phylum Chordata; class Lepidosauria; order Squamata; family Iguanidae; genus Cyclura; species Cyclura pinguis. The sequence continues at coordinate 249,014,418 of CM059599.1, read as the reverse complement.
AGCAAGCGCAGCAGCTGAAACCACCGGCCCCTCCCCGTCTCAGCAAACCTCTCCCGCTCTTGGCGGCCACGTGCTGCTGGCGCGCCAGGAGGTTCGGGCTCAGCCACCGCGCATGCGCTGGTGGCTCCTGAATGGAAGGGCGGGAAGTTTGAAGATAACGGCCTGACGAATAACAAGGAGCCCGCAGCCCTTTCCATCCTTCCAACACAACATTCTGAACTCGTTGGTTTCGTCTGATTTTGGAAGCTAAGTAGTGTGGAGAGAGGAGAGGAGACCAACAGGGAAAACCAGAGATCTGCTGGTAGGGCTAGAAAGAATCCTGCGTGAAGCTGCCACGGCGAGCTTCTGCCGGTCAAGAGTTGGTAATTCGGGGCAGTGTGAATGGTTGACTCCCCCTGTGTCAATTCCCATCCAACATTTGTCTCGCTCCCTGCAGTGTGTCTCCTCTGACAATGTCTCTACCTGATATTAGACGCAACTTTCCCACGTCAGCCTTAAGAGGAGGCATGCAACCAAACCTGGGGGGTATTTTGTATGCAGAATCCGTTGTATCAGTTCCAACACTGAAGTCTACTGCCAACCTGGTTGTTTTGACAGGGCTGTCCTCCAGCTGTGAAGGCATCAGAGCTTTCCGGAAGAAGTCACCAGAATCTAATAGGCAGCAAAATAAATAGATAATTAAATTAAATTAAAAAACAAAAACCCAAATTTCCCACACATGCAAATGCTTAGTGATAGGGAAATCGCCACAGTTGGATTACTCCCTCTCAGTTAAAATTTTAGAGGAAGAGAGGTATAACCCAGGATTTCCCTCTTTTCATAAAATTTTTCTTGTTAAGAGACAAAAATAGCAATCTTGTGCACACTTCAAGTGGAATAAATCTAGCCGAAGTCGGACTGACTTGCGAGTGGTAAAACAGTAAGTGCTGCAAAGATACATGAAAGGAATGTATTATAGATTGTACCTTGGTTCTATTTCCATAATCTCAGCATCCTCTAAAATTAACATTTTGCTTCTTGCACAAACATTTCCTAAGTCTGGTCTGCCTTTTCAGTCTTTGTCAAGGCATGAGCACCTACTGGCATACTGGCATTCCTGAAAAAAATCACCGGTGCTTATTGGCTGTAATGCAAATGCAAGTCAAAATTGGTACTGCTGTCTTGTTTGTATGGGTGTAAACAACCTTTAAGTTAATGCTGACCCTGCGATGTGGGTCGAGTTTATTTGTCCTGCCAAATCAAGCCCCTCCCCAGGTGATAATTTCATTGCTGTGAGGTATCACTTCTCAAAACTGAGACCTTGGTTCTACCTTTCATCATTAGGTAGTATTAATCATAATATAGTATTTTTTTATCAGATCTCTATTGCTGCCAATGCATTCTTTAACATTTCTTCTTTAGTAATAGCCATCTTATACAAGCACCACATCTTTCACCATTATTAAAACATTTTAATCCCTCCAGATAATCCCAAGACTCAAAAATAAAGTTCTGTGGCTTTCTTCTCTCATTTACCTTCACTCCCATCCTTGTTGTGCATCTTGCTAAATCTTTGGACTTCAAATTAAGCTTCTCGTAATTTATGTCTGAGAAATTTATTGATGATTGTTGTTTCTGTATGTTTGTGCTTTCAAGTTGTGTGTTGAATTATTGTGAGCCCCATGAATTTCATAGGGGTTTATTGCTGTGTGCCCTCCAGTTGTTTCTCGCTTAGGGCAACTCTAAGTGAACCTATCATGAGGTTTTCTTGGCAAGATTTCTTCAGTGGGGGTTTGCCTTTGCCTTCCTCTAAGGCTGAGAGAGTGTGACTCACCCAAGTTCATCCAGTGGGTTTCCACTGCTGAGTGGGGATTTGAACTCTGGTCTCCAGAGTCCTAGTTCAGTGCTCAAGCCATTACATACACTGGCTTTCTTTATAGGAGTACTTTTCCTTAATTGTAGTAACAGGAGAATACAATAAAAATTGGACAAAGAACAAAATTAATGTATTGGTGCCTTGGGTCGCTCATATTTATGGGAAAATGAGGATTCTGAATTGATGAGGAAATACTCAGTGCAGAGTCTCACTTCTCAAATAATAATTTTTTTGCTGCAATGCAAGTAGATGTATAACATGGTCTTTATTGTTATGGTTACTGAACTCTTCATATTTATTTAAATATTTATGTGACACTTTTACAAATAATTCAGTGGTTACACCACGAGAGAAATAGAATTTTAAGATCTGTATATGTGTGTATGTGACTTCAACTTGCCTGCCAACTTATGGTGGCCCCATAAATTTTTATAGGGTTTTATTAGGCAAGAAATACTCAGCAGTGGTTTTGCCAGTTCCTTCAACACCTGGTATTTGTTGGTGTTGTCCCATCTAAGTACTAACCAGGGATTAGTAACAGAAGGTCCAGACCACTTATTTAAAAAAAACAAGTTAAAAAAAAACAAGTAGAAAGCAATATTGCCAGCCAGATGCTTCAAAGAAAAGAGGTCATGAAAAAGGCATCTTCCTCACAATTTAGGAGTGTATTTGACACATACACCTCTCTGGGATGTCTGGGAATGCTGGGAGTTTTTGGCTCAATCAGGGCAAGGAAGATGTAACTAGTATCTGCTGACTTCCCACTTACTTAAAATAGGTTAGTGTTTTCACTGGCATGCAAAACATTGGGATTCTTGAAAATGCAAAAGTTTGTTTGATTACCACATAACCAACTGTGACGAACCTGATGGGAGGAGGTCTTGACAACAGAGGAAGGGTAAGAATGTAAAACATATTATGGTAATAGTAGTGATATAATTACACTATTCATGTTGAGTTATAAATGTTTGAGTGGTGTATTGACAGATAGAGATAATGTTAGTAAGTATGTGTTGAAATGTAGGGCGAATGGAGGTTTTGGACCTCCCTCCTTCTTTGGAGGTTTCTAAGCAGAGGCTGGATGGCCATCTGTCGGGAGTGCTTTGAGGGTGTTCCTGCATGGCAGGGGGTTGGACTGGATGGCCCGTGTGGTCTCTTCCAACTCTACATTTCTATGATTCTATGATTTCTAATGGCTGTGTGTGAATCCTCATTGCTTTTGATGAGACCTGTGTAGAGGTCTCAGCAACACAATGAAAGAGTAAAGGGGGAGGTCTGTGACGAACCTGATGGGAGGGGTCCTGACGACAGAGCCTCCTTGGCAACTGAGAGTGTTTAAGCCGATTGGCTGGTGAAAGGGAACCTTGGGTAGCCCAGGGGAGGGGCTGGTGGAAAGAGGAAAATAACGGATTTTAACCGTCTGGTGTGTGTTTGAAGAAGGAGAGTGTGATTTGTGGTGTGTTGGGAGAGGTTGGAGATTTGAAGAGCTCTGTGGGAGAGAGAACTGAGAAATCGGGTGTACGAGAGATAGTGAATGAACTGAGAGAGAGAGAGAGAAGAATGGTGTGCTGTTTATAAACATTTAGATACAAAACAAATTTAAAGCAACAGTGTTACAATAAATGTTTGAAGTTCTGTGTTCCTTAAAACAGTGTCACAGAGTCTTATTTTGAAACCTGGAATATACACGCTACCAATAATACCATCTTGATCTTAGTGCTAACAGTACCACAGTCTTGGAAAATATAAATCACTGCTGATCCTTACATCTGGGACAAGGGCAGATTTAGGGATGGCAATAAAGGGGGAGTCCTGAAAGGAAGAAGCCAAGGGGGGACAAGAGTGAGGAAGAGACTGCGTTCTCAGAGAAGGAGAACTGAAGCAGACCTGTTTGCCCTGGCCCTGGCTTGATGCAGAGATCTCCCTGGCTGTTCAGGTCTGATCACAAAGAGGCGTCAGGCTGGGCAGACCTTGAGTGCAAGGCTTGGGTACCTTTCGAGCTCACGTTTCCGCGTGTTACACCAACCTAACCCGGAAGCATCTTGAATTGACCAGTCATAGAATCATAGAATCATAGAGTTGGAAGAGACCCCAGGGGCCATCGAGTGCAACCCCTGCTATGCAGGAACACCCATCAAAGCATTCCCAACAGATGGCCATCCAGCCTCTGCTTAAAAACCTCCAAAGAAGGAGACTGTACCACACTCCGAGGCAGCATATTCCACTGCCGGACAGTTCTGACCATCAGGAAGTTCTTCCTGAGGTTCACGTGGAATCTCCTTTCCTGCGGCCTGAATCCATTGCTCCTTCTCGTAGTCTCTGGAGCGGCAGAGAACAAGCCCGCTCCCTCCTCCATATGACATCCCTTCAAATATTTAAACATGGCTATCATGTCCCCTCTTAACCTTCTCTTCTGCAGACTAAACATACCCAGCTCCCTAAGGCATTCTTCATAGGGCATGGGTTCCAGACCCTTCACCATTTTGGTCACCAGTCCAATTCTTCATGAAGGGGGTTCCATAGTTCTGTGGCCATTCCTGCACATGTGCAATGTGGTCTGGTGATAGACTTCAGTTGACAAATGTGTTCATATGAGAAAAGGGGATATAGCCATACATACATACATACATACATACATACATACATACATACATATATATATAATCTATAGTCTTTGTTTTCTTCTTGATATTCACCTGTAACCCTGTTTTTGCACTCCATTTTCTTCCTTAGTTTTCATCAGTACTTGTTCCAAGTCTTCATTATTTTCTACAAGTAATATGTTATCTTAAATTGTTGATTTAATTGTTGCTTCTCCTAATTTTCATACCTGCTTTGTCTAAATCTAATCCTGCTTTCTGCATACAAATTAAACAGATAGAGTGATAAAATGCAGCCTTGTCTGATCCTCTTGTCAGTGGGAAACCATTCTGTTTTTCCATATTGTGTCCTGACAATGATTTTTTTTTTCAGGTTATAGTTATACATCAAGACAATCTGATTTTGTGGCACATCGTTTATTAGAGCAAACCATAATGATCTGACATACACAAAGGCTTTGCTGTAATCTATAAAGCACAGGTTGGTTTTCTTCTGAAATTCTTTGGTGACCTCCTTATCTAATATAAGTTTATGGTATGATCCCTAGTGCCTCTTCCTTTTCTAAATCTAATTTGGATATCTGGCATTTCTCTCTGTGTGCATAGTAAAAAGCCTTTCTTGTACAATGTGAGCATCACTTTGCTTGCATGGGAGTTCAGTGCAGCAGTTTGATGGTTTCTACAATCCCTGGTGTTCCCGTTCTTGAGACCCGTATATTTGAATGTTTCTAGTCTGTGGGAGTTCTTCTGCAAATGGTTATTTCTTGAAGGAAGGATTCGAAGCCTCAAATGCCTTTTATTCTGTTCCTGAAATCTTAAGTACAAGGCTATCACAGAAATAAATCTCTGGAAAGACATACTGTGTCATGTATTTAGCTGGAATAGAGATAGTGGTGCGTTAATTGATTTCTTAGTGGCTTGAGAGGGAATTGCAAGCCTTTCCTCATTTTGAAAATTGGAAAGACCAATAGCACAAGTAGTCGACAGAGTAGCCTATTAAGATATGGTTGCTAGTGCTCTTGTTCAGAGTCCAGGCCAGAGCCTGTATCAAGGGATGGGGAACCTCAGAAAGCCAGTCTCTGGTCTATCTGGCCTCTAAATCCAGCCTTTGAGTAGAGTGTTCACCTTGTCCTGAGCCAGCCTCCCTTTGCCTTCCTCCTTCCTCTGATTCTATTTCTGATCCTGAGGATTCTTCTCTAGTATTGTTCTCCCTCTTCTTCTCCTGCCTTGCCTGTTTTTATTTCACATTCCTACAGTATTTTGGTCCCCCTGCCTCCATGTTCATAGTCTTTTGATGCTCTCTGCTTCTGTTCAGGAACTTCTAGAGTTCACTTTCATCTGGGAAAAAGCAGCAACATGTCACAAAATGTGTATGGAAAAAGTCCTCTTTGAGGACTCATGATGCTAAACAAAGGGGAATCAGTAGGGCAACAGCCAAATACTCCAGTAGAGCTAGTGCTGGACTGTTACAGATGCAGTCATGGGTTTTGGTGGCAGAGTGGTTTTTGAAATATGTATTTCTATTGGATTTTAAAAGAATGGTAACAAGGAAAAAAGGGGAGAAGGGAAATACATAGGACTAGCCATATCAAGGGCTAGCCATATACATTAATATAAGCTGACTGTATTTTCAAAATACGTTTCCTTCAAATTGATGTCTGTAAAATATGTATTCATACTTAGCTAACTGTTGGACAATTGAACAATGAATGGTGAGTGTTTATCTTTCCAACCTTGGAATGTACGTCTTTCTGCAACCCTACTAAAAGGATGCGGGATCCAACAATGTTGACCCTCAGTTAAATTCCACATCATAGGAATAGGTATCTAGAAATACCAGAGATTTTTCTAATACAAAATCAACATGTTGTAAACCATCCAACCAAAAAGAATCACTGAACATCCCCCACATCATAATTCTGTGTGGAAGCATTGTCTGCATTATATTGCCAACATTTTGTTGAAGTAGATTTTTAGCATGAAAGAGGCATGATTTGTTAGTGGCTCACATACCCTAAAGGGGCCAGATCCAATCTGATCTTATAAGCTGAACAGGATCGGCCCTGGTTAGTACTTGGATGGGAGACATCCAATGAATACCAGGTCCTGTAAGCTATATTTCAGAGGAAGGAACTCGTAAACCCACCTCTGAGAATTCCTTGCCTAAGAAAACCCTGTGAAATTAATGGGAACATACACACAACACAAATTGGCAGCTCCTGGTTACAAGTAGCTTACAGAGTGTTGGCCGAGGAAACAATGCAGCATATTTTTAAACTGACTTTAGCTGACATACAGATCAATATCTTTGTGTTCTTAAGTTGCACTGACAGCAAAGCAGCCAGATTTAAAGGCTTTGTTAAAAGGTCTTTCAAGTGAGATGTTAAACTCTAAATTGATTTTCACTTTTAGTCCCACACATTTTTGCTTTAGCCTTACTGGAATTGAGGTCTGAAAACCTCAGATTGGACAACAACAGAAATTTGGCCTTCTGGTTCAAAAAGATTCCACAGCTGATATAAGGGGCAGAAAGAGGCTACTTCGCTTTCCATATGACTTCTGTCACACTGGGATTACAGGCTGCCCCTGTAAAGAATGTTGTATATCTTCATGCCTGGGTTTGCGGGGATTGCAGACATGTATGTTGTACTCTTGTCCGACTGTGGCAGCCGCCAGAATTTCATAGGGTTTTCTTAGGCAAGGGATACTCAAGAGATGGTTTTGCCAGTTCCTTCCTCTGAAATAGAACCTACAGCGCCTGGTATTTGTAACATGCTACTTAAGAAAATAAAAATAGCGAGGGAACAGAGATGCCACGACTGGGAGATTGCCACAGTTGGATTTACAAAAGTGGGTTGAGAGGGGTAAAGTAACTTTATCTGTGAAGTCACCTTCCTGTCCTTTGTTTTTTGCTGTTGCTGTTATTCCCGCCCCCCCAACACTGTAATTGTTTAATGCAGAGCTTTCCAAATGGTGTGTCACAACATGTTAGTGTGTTGGCTGCAGTGTGTAGGTGTGTAGCACGAATGTAACAGATGGGGGGCTGCCTTTGCTGCCCCAAGCTGAGGAAGACCTTGGTGAGGGCAGCGACAGCGGGCCACGCCCGGGCGGAGGGGCTGCCACTCCGGACTGAGGAAGACCCTGGTGAGGGCAGTGGCAGTGAGCAGGCCCGGATGGAGGGCCCACCTCTCCTGCTGCTGCCGCCCTGGGCCAAGGAAGACCCCAGTGAGGGCACCGGCAGTGGGCCCAGCCTACATGGAGGGGCTGCCTCCACTTACTGAATTACTTACTGGATTACTGAGTCGTGAGATGATGCATGTGTAAAAAGTGTGTCACCAACAAAGTTTGGAAAGCTCTAGTTAAATGTTTATGAAGAAGTTATCTTGATTGTCACAGATAATCATGCTTCATGTTTCTATGGTAACCCCTTCTAGCCCCTCAGGCGCAAGACTGTAATTTTGGGAAAGATTTAGATGAAAGCGAAATCTCTAGATTTCCATAAAGGGTAACAGAAAAGCAATTGCCACACGAAATGGAAATGGAGGGAAAGAGGCAGGCCTTACATCTTCCTCAAAAGCAATTGTTAAGTTTTAAAAAATGAGGTGGGGGAAGACAGTAGTAATTCTCATTATATTTGCAATTACTGCTATGTAAAATGTTGTATTTATTAGGCTCAGTAGAACTAAGGCTTGAATTCACTTCTCCTTTATGGCTGCTGACATAATCTATGAAATGGCCTCACTTCAATTTCCTGTCTGTCCCAAGAAACCTAGTGCCTTGACAGCTGATACAATCAACTTTTTCATTACCTTTCATCATTTCTTTTGTTGCAAGGCAGGAAATGTAGGAATGATCCATGAATGCAAAATAGCATGAGCATGCCTCCTTCACAGAGCTCATGTCTCCCAAGATAAAGAGGGAAGGGGTGAGAGAGATAACATCAGTGCATGAAAAAATTAAAAATGGGAACCTTGAAAAACTCTTTTGTGAGTTCATGACTAAAACTGTGCTCCAAGGCTAGGGCAAGGAAGCTAATAGAAATAGGAAATTATACATGCACTGTACTGGAAAAACTGAGTCCAAAATCACAAGTTGTCCCCTTGAGATGCTGAGAAATGTTTCCAAGCTTTGTTTTTATGCTTAGAACACATATTATCAATGAAAAATTAAAACTAGACGTTAATTAATGGCAGGTTTGCAAACAGATGTAATTGTGTTTAATTTCTCACTAACATGATCCAGAATCACTGCTTTCTTTCGTGTTCAGAATACCGCATATTAAGAAGCAGAAGCTTTGGAGTACAGGTGTCAAATTGTGCAACAATAAAATCAATTGTTAGCACCAATATTTCAGCCCTGTATTTTCCACTGACAAGACACCTTTATTTTCCTAACATCTGTTTTCTGTACACTATGAAGTTTTCAGGCTGTTCCTCCTGTGCTACTCTATTAACACAGCAAGAGGTTTCTGTTGGCAATACCACTTCACAGAGCTACTAAATGAATTAAGTTCTCGTTACTTGTCATTTTCTGGTTCAGCTAAGGACAAAAGCTTATGAAAGAATAGGAAAGAATGGCATGTATGTGGTATTGCCTGAATAGTCCACTTTATTTTGCATGTTCCCTGCTTTGTGAGTTTAGAAAATCAGTATTTAATATGCAGTACCTAGTATAACTTGCATGAATTTGCAGGGCTACAATGATGAAAGGCTGACAGGGGAAAAAACACCAAGTCATTCAAAATGTGGTGTTAGGGGACATTTTAAAGGATACCATGGATTGTCAAAACAGACAAATAAACCTGAATTCCCTCTCGAAGCCAAAATAACCAAACTAAGGCTATCATAATTCTGACATAAGAAAGCACAACTCTTTGGAAAAGAACGCAAGACTGGCAAAAGCTGAAAGCAGCAGGAAAAAAAGCTTGCATTATAGATGGATCATCCCAATAAAGGAAGCCACAGCCCCGAGTTTGTAGAGTGGCACCTGTTGGAGGTGTCTCAAGGCAAAGCCAACTCGATGACACATAATAGATATGTGTAACCCTGAACTATGTCCACTTTTAAGAATATTGATGTTGACAAAAAATCTAGGTACTTTGAACATAGGAAAGGTAAATTATTCTGAGAACATTTTTGCTGCCTGCACTGTGTTGGTCCTGGCTAAACTTGTACACTCTTGTGATTGTCCCTGGATTCTTCCAGCTGTGTTTGAGCTCCTTCTCAGACCGCATGAGCAAGGCAAGAGCTCTGTCCTGCTGGGGTTCCACACCTCCACATTAACTGGTATCAAGTGGCACACTGTTTCTGTGATGTTCTACATAGGCGTGAAAGATAACCAGAGTAGTATTAATTTCTACAAATTTGTGTAATCTAAGAGCGCCTGATCACTGCATCTTGTCTGAGTGTATTCGAGTTTAAATTATGTATTGCACGAAGACACGCTTCTTTATATTTTTCTTTCCTGATATCCTCTAGCATTTCTCTCTAGTGTACAGAGTATGCAGTGACACTGGTCTGTGCACTATTATGGAAGTTCTTTTGCAGTACTTTACATTAGTAGACGTCTTGAAAGCTTGTGGAACAACATGTGTAACTCTGGTGCACACAGAAACAGAAAAAGAGTTCAGCTCTCTTTCCTTGTGCTAAGCCAGAATATACACTTCTAAAGGCAGAAAATGCCTTTTATTCAAATAAGGTTGCCTCTGAATCCAATCTAAGATGTATAACAAGCTTTCTTCAAGGGCTTTTAATTTTTGAAGTTAAGTGTCTAAGGGGAATGCACTATTCTGATACTGCAACTCCCAAGATCATTCTTGGCTATACTGGAAAGGCTACTGGCAGCTGCAGTCCAACAACAGCAGGAGATCAACAGTTTACCAAGTCCTGATCTATGGCAAAGAGAGATGAAAGTGTGTATCTCCACATGTTACCACAAGTTTTGAGGTACTGTAACTATCAGTAATTACCCCATAACTAACATTATTCCATGCCTCTCAACATGTACATTTGATTAAACAGCATCTACTTTTGGCTTCCAAGCATGTACATACAGCTAAACAGAAAAGAGGCTTTATATGCTATAATCTTATCTTTTGTTACAAACAAGAAGTTATTCAACTTTGAACTTATTCTCAAAATTCTAAATTTGCTGCTGAAGCTATTATTTCTCCATCATCTACACTGCTCCACTGGCCTCTTCAGTGTTTTATACACCCACACTCCCAGCTTATTGCATTTGTATAAATGTTGTTTTGGAAACAGGCAATACCCAAGCAGAAATTATCCTAGGGACCACAGTAGTTTCCCTTACAGCTGTGAGCACTTGAGGCTAACAATCTGGAAATGCCTCCAACACCACTAGAAAATTAAAGGCCATTCTGTCCCTTAGTACAGAACTGAAGTGGCCAGGCACTCTTTGACTCATTAGAACAGTGCATGCAATCATTTCCCAAGTAGCCAATTTTTCTTTGGTGGCATACAAACACATTTGCCATAACTGATTTTCTGCAGTTTCCATCTATGTGGAGAAAAGGCATTTACATTTTCTCACCTGATTAGAAATCAGGGAAAAAGTGGTAACCTTGCTTTTTGCTGTTATTAATCATTAAGGACAGGATCTTATTATCAAATCATCATGTTGGTTTGCAGTGATGAAAAACCATTCAGCAAGTAACTTAGGCAGTTAGCCCAATATAAAATTTATAATCACATTGAAAGAAAATACTGATTCAGAATAAGACAAGCTTTGTAACCCGAGAGATTCTTCTGGTACCCATTTCTTATGTGACAGTGTTTTGAGGGCAGAAGTGAAATTCAGTTCAGCCCTGTTTATACTGTCACTGAGATCTATTATAGGGCTGTTGAAATTTTCCCAGGTACATTGGAAATGTCCCTGTTCTAACACAACAGACTCTTTTCATCAAACCAATTACTCTGCAGTGCTCTGTCTTCCTCTGAACAAGGCCTATCATTCCCAAGAAAAGTGTATTCCAGTTTATTGGCCAATTTTACCAACAACATAATAAAGCCTCAAACAAGCACACAGCATTATGGGGCTGAGTTTGGAAGATACATTTAAGTGTCAAGTTTGCTTGAACAGTAGGTGATTCCTTATCAAATTCCAGGGTGCACGTTATGACTGCAAATTACACTATAATCAAAGTAGCGAATGAGAATGAAGACACTTGTGAGGATACGCCATGAAGAATCCAACCTTTGGGATTATTAATTTACTGCATTTATAACCTCTCCCCTTCACACAACTCAAGGCAGCATACATAGTTCTGTCACATTTTTATGCTCCCAGCACCCTGAAAAGTAATGACCAGCCAAAGGAGTTTTATGGTGGCGGTGAGTGTGATCTAAATCTGTGCCTACCCTGTCTGGCATTCTCATCAGTGTAAAGCCATTTAAGAACCATGTTTAAATGTGTGGGCTCCAGTCATGTAGACTCAAATCACTTCAGTGATCTGGCTTGGGCTTGACTTGACAATAAATGATGCATTGACTCAATTGAACTTGTGGCTTGTATATTTTTAGTGGCTGACTTGCTGCCCTTGGTTCAGTAATTAATACATTAATCCAGAAACCTTAGAACTTTGAACAATGCTTCCATCTCTTTTTGCTTACTGGGCATGTGACAATCTGTTCCTAGCTCAAAGCTTGGGCCACTTCTTGGAGGGGAACAGCAAACGTGTTAGGCAAAGGTCTTTCGGTAGTCTATTCCCGCTGCATATTGGAGGAGCCTTCTAAAACTTTTCCTAATAGCACCTCACCCCCACAGCACAGGGAAGGTTCCTTCCAAAGCTTTTGAAACTTCAGTAACGGGGAGTAAGAAGGATGCTATTCCCTACTTCTGAAAAAGCCTCCAGCTTTAGAAATGGGAAGTAAGAACGAACAGGGCAGGGCTGTCGTTTGAAACAGAGACAAGCTGATATTTCAAAGCCAAATTAGTGATAAAGTTTCACAACCTCCAACAAGGCTGATGCTTTCTTATTTAAAACATAGAGTGTAAAATGGGGAAATGTGTCAGATGAAAGAATATCAGGGCGTGTCCTGCTCTTGCCATTTGTCAGCTTAATGGATCCTTGTCCCTCATAGCTGCCATATCTGCTCCAAAGTGTTGGGAGAAGTGCCATGGGGGAAGCAGAATACTTAAAGCAACACTGGATTTTGTTTACAGTTAAAACTGCACAACTTACCAAAACCAGTTTGTGCCTAAGCCTTACTTTTCTGATTTAAATATACTTTAAAAAAAATCAGATAGTGCAAGTGACCTTTATGATAGTATGCCAAAATGCCAACCATGCTTATTTTGAAAAATATACCTATATCTCATAAATAATCCTAGTTTGTCTTAGTATTTTTCCCCAAGTTAGCATTGTAAAAAGACAGACAACAGGCCTAAATGTTATCTGATTTAAGAAACATTGGTTATGTGGTTAATCAGTCTGCCATTTGTGTCACTTTGTCTGGAATGATTTTAAAAGGAAGTGTTACTTGGTGTCCGTGCAAAACAGCACAGCCACTGTAACAATTTTCATAGAAGTGGCTACATTACACCTTGTGTTTATTCATTGTTATTGTTAGAATCTGCAGCAAGGCAACTGGGATTTCTTTCACCTGTTTACAGCTGGATCCCTCTTAAAATCTCCCCACATGAACATTTTGATCACTTCTCTTTAACTGGCTTACAAAGTTCAATTTCCTCGTCAAGGTTTTCTGAGTGGGAAGCAATTCCTCAAGAAATACAGTATCAGTGCTCAAAATCATCAATCATCTTTATGAGACAAGCCTTGAGTGTCTGATGGCTGAGGTCTATTAAATACCCATAAGATTGATCACAGGAAAAGTGCACAAGAAACCTTAGATTTCCAATTCATTTTTACAGTCTTTTTAAAAGCTTCCATAATGCTACCAGTTTGAAAGCCAATGCTCAATGACGATTATATCACTCCTTTATTTTTCCCAAACTGGTGCCCTCAAGAGGTGCTGGTCTGTAACTCACATCACCCCCAACCAGGCATGGCTCTTAACCAAGCCGGCTGGGGATGAGGAAAGTTGAAGTCCAAGACATCTGGATGATTGGGAAAGCACACTTAAGTCCTCAGGTGGTACCTAGAGAACTGTCTGGGCAATCACTGATGTTTCTTTTCACTGGATAGCTAATATGACACCCCTTCCTGTACCATAGATGAAATTGTTTTTGAAATTCCCCTCCAATTCAAAAAGCTTCTCATGCAGCATCAGAAGAGCTCCTCCTCAAAAAACAACCAAAAGGCTTCCTGGGGTCATGGAATCTCACTTGGCTGTTGAAAACTAACCACTTGGATTCACAAACATCTTGAACTCCAGGTGTGTGATGCTACTGCTGCAATGCCAAAATGTTACTCAAGCAGGAAAGATTCAGAAAACAGATGTGCAAACAATGTGGCTCCATCTGCAGTAAAGTTCAAACCTATCCAAGAGGGTAAGAACCAACATCCCAAGAAGTGGCTGTCAGCTTGGACCAAGGAGGAGGCATATCTAACTTCTAACAGTGTGATTCAATTTAGAACAAGTACAACTCATCTGGAGCTTTCAAACTGTCTCTTTATACATAAAGGTTCTCATCTCTTCAAACATCTTTTACTCTTCAAAGAGAAAAAGGGAATGTCTTGAAGTTTTGGAAGAAAAAGTCAGTTGGTATAGCAAACAAATCTACCTGTCCCCACAAACAAAAAATAAGTCTGGAATTTCTAAGCATGGTTCCAGTGGCCAGTCGTTCTGCTGTGGAGCTTCTGAGCATCCTAGTGTTGCAGCATTAGAAAAATCTACCTTTGCTTTTACAAGAAAATAAACGATTTTGGAGGCAAAAAACACAAAAACAAAACATATTAAATATTCCTTAGAAAAACCAACACATTGGCTACTATAGCCATATGTTCTAATTCCCACATATGCCCAGTAACAAGGTCTTTGAAGAAAATGCATTATTTAAAATTTGAATTATACAGTAAACTGTCACAGCAGACTTCTGAATTCCTAGTGCACTGCGATCTCTGAGGAGTCAGTCTTGTTTCAAGACCTTGGCCCTGCAACGCACAGAGAAATTCAGGAGACTGCATGGTGATATGAGACCAAGAACACATCTTTTGTTTTCCCTGACAGAAGATTAGGGCTTAGGTAAATGCCTATGCAAATACAAGCTGCAGGACAGGTCCCACAGAAATGTTCCACTCTGGTAATTTTCACAGCTAACTAGACTGTGGCACAAAATTTCCTTTTAAAACCTAATCCTTAAATGCTGTACATAATTTAATACTTAATGCACATTGCTGGGCAATATTGAATAATTGAGTTAAAATTTGCTGTCAAAAACTATTTCAATGAGTACCAAATAAGCATTTCAACGGGAAAACTGTCTGCTATCTGATTTTTTCTTGTTAATGTGCTTGAAGATTTTGGATTTCTGAACATTCTTGGATTTCTGATAACCAAATCCTCCACCACCACCTCTCTTTTGCAATCTTCTCCCATGGCTGCTGTTTACATCTGAAAAGTCTGTTAAGGAACACAAGTTTGTAAAAACTATGGTCAAGATAAAAGTCTAAACAAAGAAGTTCAGGGAGAAAAAGGCTCATAAGAAATGTGATTCTGACCACCAATGGTCTGAACTTTCTCAACTTGGTTTTCCAAGAAAGGCCTAATTTAGTCCATCATTATTTTAATCCTGTAAATGAAATAATTACACCTCTGGTTCAAGATGGAACAGAATGAATACCATGGACCTTAAATATGGCTGGATGGCAGTACGTGTGAAAGGGATCTAGGAGTCCTAATAGACCACAAGCTGAACATGAGTCAGCAGTGTGATGCGGCAGCCAAGAAAGCCAACGCAATTCTCGGCTGCATCAAAAGGAGTATGGTGTCTAGATCAAGGGAGGTACTGGTACCACTCTACTCTGCTTTGGTTAGACCTCATCTTGAATACTGTGTCCAGTTCTGGGCACCCCAATTCAAGAAGGACATGGTCAAGCTGGAGCAAGTCCAGAGGAGGGCGACCAAAATGGTGAGGGGCCTGGAAGACATGCCCTATGAGGATAGACTTAGAGAGCTGGGTATGTTCAGTCTGCAGAAGAGAAGGTTAAGAGGGGACATGATAGCCATGTTTAAATATTTGAAGGGATGCCATGTAGAGGAGGGAGAGGGTTTGTTTTCTGCCGCTCCAGAGACCAGGACAAGGAGCAATGGATTCAAGCTGCAGGAAAGGAGATTCCACCTGAACCTCAGGAAGAACTTCCTGACGGTCAGGGCTGTCCGGCAGTGGAATATGCTGCCTCGGAGTGTAGTGGAGTCTCCTTCCTTTGAGGTTTTTAAGCAGAGGCTGGATGGCCATCTGTCGGGAGTGCTTTGAGGGTGTTCCTGCATGGCAGGGGGTTGGACTGGATGGCCCATGTGGTCTCTTCCAACTCTACATTTCTATGATTCTATGATTCTATATTTGCTCTGGAAAATCTGCTCTTACCAAACAGCCTGCCATGCTGCATGTAAAACTGATTAGTTCCTTTCAAATCACGCTTGGCTAACAAACTGTACTGTGATGCCACAACACAGCAGGGTTTTTGTGACATGAATGAGCAAATTAATGTTTTAAGTCCATGCATTTCCTGTTTTCTTTGACACTTTGCAAAATACAAACACAAATTGGTGTTTTCGCAGCCCATAATTTACCTATTAATGAAACATAATAGAGGCAAACATATCTTCTTTCGAAGGGAGGCGTTAATACTGGCAGTAAAAGGATACTAAGATCCACAAATGGTGGAACTTTGAAGCCAAAAGACAGAGCAACCTTCAGCAGATCCAAATTGTTGACATTGTAGATTTCCTTCAGAGAATGAGAATCGTAGGCTCTTATATAGGCTTTGTATGCTTCTTGAGCAGATTTGTGAAGGAAGTAGTTTTTCTCTATCAGTTTTTCCAGCTGTAAAGTAAAATGGCAAGAAACACCAGGAATATACCATGTCATTTAATAAATGAGCGAACAGAACATTTTGCTGGTACCCAACATTAACATTTACCAAACAGAGCTGGAATAGCATACAAATATACCAAAGTGTATTTTTAAAATTAACAAAATTTTCCTTGAGAAACTGATCTTTAATTTTTTAAAAAAGAGTTTAGCAGACATAGAATTTAAATATTAGCTATCAAGGTTTTTTTTTTAAGTGAGTAAAAAACAATCTGCTATAGTCAGACTTTTGATAACTGCATGAAAAATTATTGGTTTGTTTCTAAAGTTACAAATCTCAGAGCTAAACCTCCTGTGCCACAGTGCACCATGCTGGTGCTTCATAAAGAAAGGACAAGTACCAGAATGAAAAACCAGCACCACACAGGGTCTGGTTTTAAAACTGATTACTATAACCATTTTTAAAACTGATTACTATAACCATTTTTAAAACCGATTACTATAACCATTTTATGGTTTTATAATCATAAAACTGACTGCTATAACTGATTATTATAACCATTTTAATGCATCGGCATTAAAGGGCATTCAAGTGGAATTCCACCCTCATCCCAGACAAACCTCAAAGTTATGGTGCTTAGCATAATCTTACACAATGTTGATGTTGTCAACTGTTCTTTATGTTTATGATGATGGTGCTTTGCACACATAAAACAGAAAGTAAGATTAAGAATATTTATGCAAATAGACATTATGCTATTGTTACCTGAGACTGGATATCAGAAATTTTGGACCAAGAAAATTCAAATTCATTTAATGGTACCTAAAAGAATTATTAGGGAAAACTGAAAGTTACATGGAGAAGTTACTCAAGGGCAGTCTGCTTAATCATCAATCTTTGGTTACTAAAAGGATAGCAGTGAGCTGCCTAGAACAGTCTTTCTCAACCTTTGATATGCCAGATAGTTTGGACTTCATTTCCCAGAATTCCTGACCATTGACCACATGGGCTGAAGCTTCTAGGAGTTGAAGTTGGAAAAAAAAATCTGGAGATCCAGGGGTGGAGAACCACTGCTCTAGAACATAATGAGCCTTACCAAGCCAATGCCCAGCACATCACAAATCTCTGAAGTGAAATCATTCTCTCTGTACCCCCTCAGCTCTGTTCACCCACATTTGTTAATTCAGAAGATACAGAACAGTGTCCTAATGACAGGTCTATCACCTGGACTGTGAGCTCTACAAAGAAATGTTTCAGGGAGCCACAATAAACTTCAGATGCACAGCATGAGCAGCTGCTCCACAATTGCTTTCTGAGGCACCCTTGTAACTAAGGGCATTTCACATTCAATACTTGCTGCAGGATAATTACTCGGATGAATTCCTGGGCAAATGGGTCATGGAAGTTTCCATATTTGCGTAACTCCAATAAAAGATGTGCATGCAAGTCAATGTAGAAAAGAAAACAAGCGCATATGAATGGTCCCCCATGCTATCCCTGATGTGAGCTCACTGACATATGCAGCAGTACTGCTCAGCATCCTCCCAAAACTATTTCCCACTGTTAAACCTCTCATCATTCTGTGGAAACAAAGAAAGTACAACTTTTTACAGACAGCTTACAGGAGGAGGCAAGAGGCATAACCTAACAATTTCTTTTCTGGTAAGAGTACAAACATGAAGGGATCAAGATCCATTAGGATCAGCATTGCTCCCCAAAGCAACTTGTACATATTTTCTTCAATTCCTTTGTTTCGCATTCGAGTGACTGAAAGCATATTCTTAGTCTCATTATGCAGTTTTCTTATGCCAATCCTCTGCACTTGTACCAAGCTTTTTCTGTTAAATATTCTCTGTTTAAGTATATGATTAATCATTTCTACTACAAACAACTTTGCATTAGCAATGCATACTAACATACCCTGGCTTGCTTTAGGTAACGGAGGAAACCCAGTTCTTCTGGTCGTAAAATAAGCAGAGCATGTCCTCTTCCATTTATACCTCGGGCAGTTCTACCAACACGATGGATGTATTCCTTTTTTATTTTTTTTAAACAAAGAAAGAAAGACACTGTTACTGAAGCTGGTACGCACAGAGCAAACACAAAATCAAAACAAGAAAATTTAGCTGTAAGCAGCCAAAGTTACTCATCCTAATTTCAATTACGGATTCAACTTTAAACCACCTCAGTATTAAAGCAAGACAAAGCATAAAACACTAAGTAAGGAAGCCTCAGAAAAGTATGCTTTCTTAGCTAAGCTTGGAAAGTTATGCTTTTGGATCAAAACTGACAATTCCCCGCAGTCGGCATTGTTCAAGCTCTGCCTGTTGTAATAGTGAAAAATAAAAGGGAGAGGGGGTGTCTTTCTCACTGGTAGCAGCCAGTACAGCAAGAGCCAGAACAATTTCAGTGGTATACATCTGCAGGAAGCTGCTATAGCCCTGATTCTCTGTGGAGCTCACCGAGTTCCTTCTTCGGCTGGTCTTCCTCTGCTACTATGTTCAAGACAGAAAGTAACATCTGCTAACCTTCTCTTTCCTTCTAAGTAACAAATCCAGAAGACTACTCTTTAGATATGTTTTGGGCACAGCTAGACCCAACTACAATGCTAAGACCAGGTGTATGAAACGTGACAGTGAGCAGCCATGATACTGCTGTTTACTATGCTGAATCAAACCATTCGATGAGCCAATACCAAACATGCGGATCCAAGATTATGGAACTTCCTTTATGTCTTTTATTTTTAAAAGGATTTGCTCAACTTCTATTCAATGTTTTTAAAGCTTCAGAATGCTGCACAATCAATCAATCTTCACAGTTGTCCATAATAACCAGACAAATCCCCAGAGCTTTAACAGAAGCATTTAATATTGTACAAAAAAGTTCCAAGCAACACATTTTTAAGGGCCCTATTTAAATGTATATGATGCAACAAATTTTCTGAAGCCACCCAGAGTTGAGTCTGGTCTGGATTTGGGCCTGGCAGATGAAAAACAGTAACAGCACCTTCAACTCTGCAAAGGGAGGGCACGCTATAAATGTAATAAATAAATCTTTATATTAAACTATGAAACTGTGTTTTGTGGGAACTGACAATGCTTGATTATTTCAACATTTGTACGAATATATCCTCGAAGTCACATAACATCTTAGAAATTGCACTACCTTTGGATCATCTGGTGGGTCATACTGAACAATCCAGTCAACCTCAGGTATGTCCAGTCCTCGGGCAGCTACATCTGTGCACAAGAGTATACCAGAATCTGCATTGCAGAACTGGAAAAATGTGGTTGTACGTTTAGTTTGCTTCTGCTTGCCCTGGAAGAAAAGACATTTTTAAGATGACATTTAAGGTTCTGTGAAGATGACTTCAAAAGACAATGCAGTCTTATAACATGTTGACATCAAGCAAACTTTAAATTACTTGCAACAAGTGTAATCTGCTGACACAGCTATTAAAACTGGTATTTCTGAAAATGCCATGACTACCACTTAAGGTGTAAATATCTGTCAGTACCATCACCATGGGCCAGGTCAAATAAATGTTAGCACTTCAATGCATCTGAAATTATCATTAATCATGACATAGTAACAGAAGAAATGGGCAGCCTGGAAAAAAAGGCTGGCAATGGCCAATTCTTCTTGTGAAGAAATCCAAATGATAGTAGACCATGTGACATTTCATTTATGTTGCATATGGATAGTCTGAGTGCGGAAGTAACTAACAATTACAGAAACACTAAAAAAAACCCTAATTATTAATTCTGCATGAGTTCCCTCCAACATAGCCCTCCACCACAGGCAGAGATCCGGGGCAACCTCATTCTACTGAATAAAGTCGACATACTGCATGCAAAAATTAAATTCTGAAAATTGCTACTTGTCAGATAAAAATAAAGATAACACACACTTATTAACAAGTGAACTCATTAACAAGATTAAGTTGTAGAAAAACTTTGCTATGATGTAGCTGCTAAGCTGACCAGATTTTGTGTCAAGCTCCTTATTACAATGAGAAGTTTCATTAAGATTATTATAGGCCTTACAAGCTAGGTAAAACGGCAGAAACTGGCCAACAGAATTTGTAAAGACTCCATGCAAAACCGGTAATTGAGATATCCATAATAACAGGTTTGACCATAAACAGTTCACAGAACCAAGGTATATAAGTCAACATTTATTTTCTGGTTTTCACATGAATGTGTGCAAAAACAAAGATGCTTCACTTCTTCCACATCATGGACAATGGGAAAAAATATTTTAGTACAAGAGCGTACAGCTACTTAAAATGGTTAACTGACAGCAAACACTATTGTAACAAACAACTTCAACCTTGCTGACAGAGCTCTGTTTTTCAGATAGCGTTTTAAAGATGGCCTTAAGAGAGAGGGCTCTCCTGATGGCATTTAAAGGTTAATTTATGGCTCCATTGCTGAAATCTTGCTGAGATGCTGACATTCTGCCAGGCACCCCAGCCTTCATAAAGGCCACTTGCAATTTACAATAACTTCAAAGCAGCATCCATTATTCAAACCTGACTGTCAGCTCAAGACAGGGGGTGCAGATGCAAAAAGGGTGGGGTGGGGTGGGATGGGGTAGGTCTAACCTCATACCTGGAGAAACGTCTCATAAAAAGACTTTTCACATTCAGCAAAATTAACATTAGGCCCAGAATTTCAGTAAGCCAGAAATTAGCTATCAGTTAACACTGGTACTTGGTTGGCCAAAAATGTGACTGGCAGAATGGACAAAAAGGGTCCTTCAGTCAGTGGGAAGCTATGGATTCGGCAAAGATTTTCTAGCTGCTGATCCTCTTTCCATGGCTGCCCCTTGTCTCTCCCCAAAATTTGCTCTGGATAGGAAAAGGGAACCTTTGCAACAATGGAAGTAGTTCTGGGGGGCTGCAAAGGGAGGAGGGAAAGTAAAGACAGTTCACTTCTTCCACCAGTGGGGGGTGTTCTGAGAGGCAGAATAAAAACTTTGGATCTAAATTGATGAAAAGGAGATTTCTTTTTACAACTGCTCAGTTAAAGATTATCACCAGATGCTGGATGCATGATGGACTTGTACATACAATGTTACCTACAGCAAAACCAGAGACTGATAAATGTTACCAGCTTTCAAGCAAATTATTGATGTCACATACTCACATGAATGGCCAGAACTGGGAGATCAATGTAGTTAAGCAATTCATAGTGGTACTTTACAGACATACATGAAGAAAAGAATACCATCAGCTTCTTCTTCCGATTCTTCTTGAGGAAAGTGAATAGCAGGAGGAATCTCTTTTCTGAAGGGCACACTACATAACCCTTAAAAAAAGGGGAAAAAAAAAGAAAGAAAATTTGTCTAACATACAGCCTTCATACAAATTCAAACGAAATCATGTAAATCCCCCATTTTAGCTAAACCTCGCAAAAGATTCATATTTTAATGTTCCACTGTTGAACAACCTACTTGGGAAGCATTATCATTTTTCCAAGAATGTAAAATGTGAAGATCAACTCTTATCAATTAAATACAAAAAGGATTTACAATAAAGGTTTAAAAAACTACAAGTACATCTAAAAAAAAGGAACTCCATCTTTATGCAGCAAGCCTATTAAATTCTTTGGGATTTACTAACGAACAAATGCAAAAATTACTGTCAAGACTAGGACAATTTATTTGAGTAAAGATTCCCTTAAAAGTTGAGATTTACCTTTTAAAATCTCTTAAGTCCCTAAAATTCTTTACATTATCAACAAAAGAGAATATGCATAGCTGTAATTAAAATTTAAATCAACTGACAGATTTCCAGCAGTGTATAATTTTAGTAAAAATAACTTCTAAATATGGCACAAAAACATTCCACATAATCTGTTGAGTGAGAAAATCAGTTATATTTGATAATGTTCTTTTATTCAGACACCATGTAGAACTTGTGCCATATCAAAACCATTTTTGGCAGCAACTACGCTGCTACAGGTGGTGCACGAATATCTGAAAAGAAATGTGATTAATTCTGAAGTCTAAATTAGAAAAGCTCCATTAACTGATCATAAAATATATATTTATACTCGGATACTCATCCAGCATCCAATGAGAAATGAGAGACAGAATAAAAAAATCCAACAGAATTAGCATGGTTATTCAGAAAAGGAATAAAAGGCAAACATACCCTCTGCTACCATGTGAATACTTTACTGTTAATGCTGCTCAAATTACCTGTTCAAGACCTTCTACAGTTGCTGTTTCTTTATTGTCATCAACCCCAACATACAATGGCTCTTTTTTTAGAGATATCTTTGCCAGGTCCTCGACTTTACGGGTTTGGGTAGCAGAGAACAGCATCGTCTGTCTGCGCTCTGGGAGGAAAAACATCAGAAACAACTTCAGTAGAATTGTGATACAGCAGCAGACAGTTCAGACCTCTACAAAGTAACATCTTTTTTAAAATGTCCGAATGATAAAAAGCAAGCTTGGAACCTAAAAGTCAAAACTGTTTCAAACCAGAGTGGCTATGAAGTATTACACCCAGTATTTCATCCACTGGTGAATACCAATCCATATCAAAACATACTTTTGAAGCTGCACTGTCAAACACATTTGGAAATAAGCCCCACTGAACACAGTATCCAAACTCTTCCCCTTGCAGCCTATAAAGTTTGCTCCCGCAGTCTGGCAAACCTCTGGGGCAGGCTTTGGTGCTGTGGAGGATGGCAGTGGGTGCAGGTGAGAGCTTCTACACCAGCACTGTACTGGATTTAGAGAATTTACTCAATGCACAGGTTGCAGTGTAAACGTATTAACCAACCAGATACTAAGCACAAAATGTATATACCGTACAGTGAACACAGGAATTATGAAGTATTTAAGAACAGATGTCATACACCCCATTATTACGTACTACACCTAAGTGGTATTAAAAAAATTAATATTAAAAGAAAATTAGAAAGTCTGACTTACTTGGGAGAAGTTTTATGATCTGTTTCATTTCTTCCTCAAACCCAACTTCTAAAATTCTATCAGCCTCATCAATTACCAGGCACTGCAGGTTCTTGTACATAAACCCTGGGGTATTCTGCAAAACATTAGAAAACCATATTGCTACCTACCAAAATGCAAAGAAAATGAATCGTGCATTCTTTGATAATTACTTTCACTACCTGCATGTGGTCCAGCAGCCTGCCTGGAGTTGCCACAATGATGTTTATGCCATTTGCAAGTTTCTGTGCCTCAGCTGATCTATTACTGCCTCCCATCACCAAGCCATAGGTATGGACATGATGAGTCATCAGTTCCTTCAGAACACCGTAAGTCTGCATGGCAAGCTCTCGGGTAGGGGAAAGGATGAGGACACCCGTTCCTAAAAGGAAAAAGAAAGATGCTCACTGAGCCCAAGTAATGGGAAACATGCTATTATCCACAAATTTATTTAAAGTATAAAGTGAAAAATGAAAATCTTACCATTTCTAGGCATAAATTTTAACTTGTAGATAAGTTCTATAGCTGGAATAAGAAATGCAAGGGTTTTGCCACTGCCAGTTTTTGCTGCTGCAAGAATATCTCTGTGGGTAAAATTAAAAAAAATTAAATTCAGAAATGATCTGGCAAAGCAGAAAAGACGGAGTAATTTAACACTCAATGAAAATAATTTAACACATACAAAAACTTCATAAATAACCTAATTTATAGTAACCTTCATAAACAGGCTAACACCACAGCCCTACATGTGACAGCTCAGAAATGCCAGTGAATTCAAGAAGACTTTCTCCCAGGCAGGGGTATACAATTTTTAGCTGGTCTTGTTGATCTGCAGTGACTATCCCCATCTTCAAAAATTAAAACAGAATAAAATATTTTTACAATGAGCAAGTAAAGCATTATTTGTTCTTAAGGCATTTAAAGAGCTAGTTAGCTGCAAGTGCGAAGGTCTCATCACAGGACAGTGCTAATTAACTGGGCATAACGCATGTTGATTGCCTTGGATACAAACAGGGACAGAAAAGTACGTAATATTGCCATCAGACAGTGAAGCTTAAGAAGTTCCACATAAAGGAGTTCTGCTTACGCTACATAAGACATGAGTTCTGTTTGGCCTTTTGTCTTTAACAGCTAAGCAAAGCCTGCTTTTTCCAAGCTTTCATTCTCTGGATTCAGTTGTTAAGCTTTTTATGCTAACGCCTGTGAGGTAAGAGAATGAAGCTTCACTTGTTACACAGAGACGATTTCTGGAAAACATCTGTTCTTTAAATCGTCTTCAATTTTATGTAATTTTATGTAATTCTCTGTTGTAATCTTACTTGAATTTAACACCATTTATATGGCAATAATCCAGCACTGACTCAGAAACACATCCCACCCAATCCTAAATAGCACTGTTAGGGAACAGGTAGTCCTTTAAGTGCTCATGAAAGAATGCAATTGCCATATATCCTCACCACTGCTTATGCTGCGAAGGGACTGTGGAAACTGGAGTCCAGTATCAGGAGCACTACTCATTCCCCAACCCTACTATATGTGATTATTCAAATTATTCTATTACGTTCCACTGGGCTTTTCCCCTGCCAGTATGCAAACTGCTGCAGTCTCAATTTCATTGATGTCTGATTTTCAGTGGGCCTAACTCTTGTACTGGATTGTGGCCAGGACATTTAAGATACAGGTGAAACTATCAGCCAGTTTTCACAAAAAAAACACCCACGTTATTTATCTTTGTAAAGTGCACGTCTTACCTGCCTTCCAAGAGTGGTTTAATACTTTTATGCTGAATTTCTGTCATGTGTGTGAAACCCATGTCTGCTATACCTTTCAAGGTATTTTCACTGACAAGGCCCGTAAGAGATGCAAAGGAAGTATCCTCAAACGCACCTGTAAAGAGAAACAATCTCAATCTCTTTCCCTGAACTGTCTGGCCCAAATTAGTGGCTGTGTTCTAAGCAGACTTGTTCTTATTAAAGTAGAAGAATTTTAAAAGTGTCACAAATTAAGCAACGGATTAAATTTCTAAAATTTATTCAGAACTGACACCACTTGGTGCTTCAAAATCAAGTTGATAAACTACAGAAAATAAGTATACTTATGTCAAATGTGATAGTAAGCAATAATTTTATTTTAAAATTAGATATATCTAGATGCTTTATTGCGTGTTCTTTCACTGCATATGCCTTCCTCTGGCATCAGTCAGGTGCTAATGTTAATATAATCACATTCAGATGTGACAGGTACATGCAGTAGTGTTGAAAAACCAAGAACTTACATGTAGGAAGAGTCAATTTCAAGCAAGTGTTTACAACAAAATAATCTCAAATGTACGCAGCATCTGTCTGCATACATATTGCCCAGCATATGTTCCATAAGCAACACCCATCTGAGTGGGTTACCGGAATTTGTCATCCTATACTGCTGTGAGATTAAACCAAGTCCTGGTTTACCATCTTATACTGCTGTGAGATTATCTTTCATTAGGCATATTTAGGACATACTTTATTTCCTGTAATCTGAAATCATCCATTAACTTGGCAGTGTATAAAACTAATGAATAGTAAACTCTAAATAGTAAAGAAACATAGTAAGATTGTAAAGTAAAACCAGTAAAGGATAAAATAGGATCAACAAAGCTTCCAAAATGCCTGGAAAAAAAAAACATAAAATGGGCAGTAGGTGAATCACTTTCTGAGGAAGGCCTGCACACAGCAACACCACAGAAAGTCTGTTACCCATCGTCCTTGCCTCACTTGGAAGGCCTCAAACAATGACCTTAAGGTCCCAGCAGGTACATATGGGAGAAGATGTTTTTTCAGATAACCAGGATATAGGATTTTTAAACACCGAAGGTTTAAAACCAGGATACTGAGCTGGACCTGGCTACCAATGCAAATTGCCATCACATGATTGCATCAGCCAATCCCAGTTAAAAATCTAGCCATCCTATTTTGGACTAGCTGTGGCTTCCAGTCTGCCCTCAAAAGCAGTTTGAGATTCCAATAATCAACAGATATATCTGATCGTGTAAGAAGAGGCTTTAGATGAACAACAAGCTCACAAACTGGCCTTAAAGCTAAATAATAACCACAGTCCATCACTTAGTTTTCTAATGAACACATACAGGTTTCTTCTATGAAAAGACATGGTTGCACACCTTCTGTTACTTGTAAGTCAGTGAAGTAATTTGTTTTGTGCCTTCGAGTCATCTCTGACTTATGGTGACCTTAAGTAAACCTATAATGGGGTTTTCAAGGCAAGACATATTCAGAGAAGATGTGCCATTGCCTTCCTGTGGGGCTGAGTGTGACTTGATCAACATCACCCAGTGGGTTTCCATGGATGAACAAAGATTTGATTCCTGGTCTCTCAGAACTCCAATCCACCACTCCACTCCATTCTACTGGCTCCAGTGAATTGATAATGAAAGTAAATCTATCACTAAATGATTGCTTCTAATGGTTTCATGTCCAAGATCTATATCCAGATTCTTTCATCCCGGTCTAATGCATGTTCATTTGAAAAACGATCACATTGAATTACATAAAACTCTTAAAGATCCACATTAAATAAATTAATAAATCTATTAATCATTTACTTGTTCCTTAAGAGGAGAAAGATCCAGTACCTGTATACCTCAGTTAACAGAGCCTCTGACAAAGACACTCTTTTTTACAATGTTTCACATCCCACAGCCTCCCTTTTCTCCTAGTCTTCTGGTTGGCTGGAGGTGTTTTGGCAGGACTGGCACTGGGAGGATAGTAAAGGAGGCTTGGAAAAACACAGATTTTCAGTGTCACATCTGCTGTACACAATGCAACAAATACTTGCACTAGGAAAGAGTGGAATTCCATTGTAGGTGATCCTACTGAAACTGTGTGCACCTGTCTACAACAAAGATAAACAGCAGCTGTCTCCATGAACAGCCAAAAAGAAAAAAAAAAGGGGGGACAGCAGATAAGCCTGCTTCACCAGCTACGTCGAACATGTTAACAATTTGAGGATCTATACGTTTCACCACCAAAATGGAAATCAAAATAAAAGTACAGGCTGGTGAAAGAGTCACCACTGAAAGTGTTTTGGAAAATGGCTTCAAGTAGTCTCTAGAAGGTTCAACATGTTTTTGTTTATTTATGCAAGGCTTACCTGGCCTGGTTGTTTCATTTCACATGTATATATTGTTAACGTTGAATGTAAAGTTTACTGAAACATACTAAACTACTTTTCTTTTTTGTGGCATTGGAACCTATTCCTACTCTTTCCAGCTTACTTGTCTCTAGCACCAAAACTTTTCTTAAAGGAACAATGCCCAGGAACACATTTACTTTGTTAACTGAAATACACCTGTACTACCTAAACAAATATATGTCAATTGGCAAACTCCCACTATGCAAGAAACAGAACAGAGATGGAAAAAAGATTGCCTGTTAGTCCTAGAGGCAACATAGGTCCATCAGCATCTTCAACCTCTTCTTTCTCATTCAGATTGTCGTCATCATCTTCTTTGGGTTCCCCATTTAAGATCTGTTCTTCTACTTTAGCACACTCTTCTTCAGATTTGGCCTTTTTAGCTTCTGTGCACACACAAAGAAATAACTTTATGTCAAAAGTAAACACCTGCATATCTCCTAATGCAACTGATATATTTTAAGACAGTGGTGAAGAATCCTCATTCAAAACTCCTTCCTTATATCAATTTAGTCTCATATAATTATTAAAGTTCCCTGTACATAAGCTACAATGGATGGAGTAAGACAATGATGCAAAATACGGAGCAGTCACACAGAAAGAAGGTACACAGTGGAAAATGGAAGGGGATGATAGCAGCACAGTTTTATTTAAGCGCTAAGAGTTATGCTGCTGAATCAGGCCAAATGTTAATTTTAGTTATCACTCTGAGCCTAGCAGGGAACAACTTGGAAGCCCTGGAAAAGTCACAAAAGAATTCTGCGTTGTTAGCTACTCCCTGTATCTGAGATATGCTTTCACTCACCCTGAAGGTTTCATTTATAGTTATTAAATTATAAATGGCAATTTTTAAGTTATCATAGGCTAGTCACTGCTGGGGTTGACCTCTATGACTCTGCTCCAATCTACACACAAAGCCTTTTTAAAAAGATTCTACAGTAGAACTGGCAGCCAGAGTAGAGTATGACTAGGACTTGTTCCTTGTTCTTGGTTCTTTATGGAAGTTAAATTTCTCCACATGCATTTTACACTGAGAGATATCACTGTTGTAGCAACACATAAGGACAGCAAAGGATTAAACCAAGGAAATAAAACAAAGTTACTAATTCAAAGCAATGTAGGAAGTCAAAGATATTATACCATTTTCTGTCTCATCCATAATTTTCCTCTTCTTTTTCTTTTTCTTCTTTTTCAACTCGGCTTGTGTACCTTCAGTTTCTTCTGCCATTTGTATTACATTAACCTGACCCATGTCCTTTGTTTCAGGTTTTTCCATCACCACATCAGATACATTACAAACTTCTTCTGAGTGGTCATCAGCTGCTTCTCCTAATGAAATACACATTAGTTATAAGTCAAACACTATCCAAAATGAAACATCTTGACTTTAAAGGACTTGTTCACAGACTCATCTATCAAGGTGTGACATGTACACGACAGGTCAGCAACGTGCATACCCCTCCTTACACCCTGGCAGAATGTGACAGGGGTACTTACGTTGGCCTCAAAACAATGCTATTTAAATGGTCCCTAGAACATCTATATTCTCCTGCGCTTCCTTGTTGTAGAATACTTACTATGTTTGAGCATAAATTGTTTCTCCAACTAGATTCACACAAATCCTCAACTCACTCCAAGGCCCCATTTGTACAGATGCTATTCACCCTTCCATGAAACGTATACCCATACAAAATCTCTATAAAGGGCACAACAGCTGTCATACACAGCATTTATCCTATACTGAAAGCTCCTGCACAAGCATCTACCGCTGCAGAAATAAAAATTTAAAGTGCACCCAAGATGGAGTCACATAAATATGCCATAGAAACAAGTAACAGAGAAGAGGCACTAGGTTTCATGTTGTACATGAAACAAGGATATTTAAGTTTCCAATAAAATACAAATAAAAAAATTAAAATTGCAAAAGACACTGAACTCACAATATCTCAAGCCAACCAACCACCTTAGTTTCTTAATATTCAGGACAGTCACCATGGAAGCAAACTCTCCTCCTCCTATTTGCATCACCGGAAGCAGCCCCAACAAGCCAAGTGGTAAATGTTACATGTAAACATGATCAAAGTGTCACTCAAAAAACATGCTGAACTTTTTTTTTTTATACACAAGGATGATCTTGCAATTCCAAACCTCACTAAACAATATGAATTGTTAACACAAGGACAGTCTAAGTACAGTCCCCTAACAGCAATACTTTTTTTATGATGTGCAGGATGGATCCGAGCCTCTCCATGTTTCCTTTGCAACCATTCTACCTCCATCCTATCACTTGCAGGCAGTCTCTCATCCCGATACTGATCAGATTCAGTTCTGCCTAGCTTTGGCATGTGTGCCACCTCATTACCACCACCCCCACCACAAAAGCCTAGAAATATACGACTTTTTCTTGCAGTTCTTACAAGGACCAGCCTAAGAGCAAACAATCTCTCAGGGAAGGAGCACTTTAGATGTGTCACTTTTCATTTGCTTAGCTTTTGAGCACCTTACACCAGGCGTGAGCAGAAAATGGCTAAGGTTCAATCCATTTAACAATAAACCATTTTCTCTCACCAAATTATTAACAAGTTGAAAGGTGGAAAAAAAAACCTTGGGTAACTGCACATGATTTTCTTTTTTCACGATATGACTATGACCTCAGCTCACTTCTAGCACTGAAAACAAATTCCAGAGGTCAGAACATACTCAGAACTACACCATTCTTTAATTTTAGGGGTAGGTTCTCCCCACCCATCTCCAGTCATTCAACTTCACTGTTCTAACGAAAAATAAAGTAAATCCAACAAGTCTAAAATCTGCCATAGCCTTGCTTTGTATTTCACTGAGCATGTAGCTCATTTTAAGACTTCTGTATTTCAACTGGGTGAAATATCTGCACACCTCTAAAGCTAATCCTGCTTACAACATGAGGCTATTGTTGTTGTCCGTGTGCTTTCAAGTAGTTTCTGAGTTATGGTGCCTCTAAGATGAACATGTAATGTATTATGAGACTTTCTTGGCACAATTTGTTCAGACGCGATTTGCCTTTGCCTTCCCAAAAGGCTAACAGTGTGATCCGCCAAACTCACACAGCAGGTTTCAATGACTGAGCAGGGATTTGAACCCTGGTCTCCAGACCCATAGTGTAAGGTGGCCATTGTCACTGGCCATCATTTCCTGCACCAGTTCTCAGTCTGAAGCTCCTTCCCTCACGGTGCCAAGCACACACCGGCCTGAATTCTCTTGCTAAAGTCTACATAAAGTAGACCCACTGGATTAACGGGGCTCAGCAATGACTGACCACACAACAACTGCTTCAATGGGCCTACGCTACTGTGGGTTAACCAACAGATTTCAAGCCAGTGGTTGGGATCCAGTTTAGTCTCAATTAGAGCAGACCCACTGAATCCACTGATGTGTTAACACTGGGCAGTTAACATGAAGATAGATGCAATTCCGCGTGTGTTCTCCCCTCGGGACTACCAGCAGAATCCACGCTACTCCCTGCCATGCACTTTTCCTTCTTTTTCCCTGCCTTCCCATCCAGTCAACCGGGTACCTAAGAAAGGCTTCTGACAACCTTTCCAGGCAAACCACCGCCTTTGGATTCTAACATTCAAAGCTACCACCCTAGAAACAAACTCCCACTTCCGACCCCCGTGAGGATCCCTTCCCCTGCTTCCCCTTCTCCCCCCGCCGCTTGTTGTTCCCACAAAATGGCTTCGTCTACCCACCCACCCACCCACCCCCGTGGCCGCCCTCCCGCGTACCAGGCGAGCCCGCAGCCGCCGCCTGCCGGGCCAGATTGCGCTGCCGTATCTTGAGGTTGCGCTTGTGGAGCTTCTTCCGCAACAGCCGCATCGGCAGCGTCCCCGCGTTGGCCGCCATCGCGCCCTCCTCCCCCCCGGCTCCGCACCCCGCGAGCAACACGTGCTCCGAGGAAGGAAGGAAGCAAAGGAAGCCACAAGGCAGCAGAAAGAGCAACCGGAAATGGCCGCCTCAGCCGACACGCCGCGGCTTCCGGCGCTCTCCTTCCCATCTTTCCCTACCGAGAACGACAAACGTGCAGCGGCCCCTGGAGCCTGGGAGGAGGCAGCGCCACCTGCCTTAGACGGGAGAGTGGGCGGGGCTGGAGAGGCTTCTCCCTGCGCTTCCTTGGCTGTAGGAATGGTCGAGGAAGAGCGGCTGCTAGGTTATTTCCGCACCAGACTGTTATAGCGCTATTATCCCACTTTCAACCTCGTATGGAATCCTGGGGTTTGCAGTTTAGGGAGGGCTCTCAAAAGCCCATCGCTAAAATGCAATCCCCAGGATTCCATAGGATGTTGAAGGTGGAATAATAGCGCTATCACAGTCTAGTGCGGGTGCTAAGGAAAGCCTACCGTGTGTCATATCTTATAACTGGACTTTGCAACAAAATGTAGCATGTTTCGAAGCAAGATGTTATGGCATTTGCTGGGTTTTCGAATTTAATTACTTTCCCACGACCCACGGAAAACGCCCATAGCTAAACTATTCTTTTAAGCCTAAATAGATATGTTTTTTTCCCCTCCTCCTTTTAAAATTAAAACCTTAAACTTTTCCCAAGGCTACTGGTAAATGTTTCTTATTCCTGCGTGGTAGGGGGTTGGACTCGATGTCCCACGTGGTCTCTTCGAGCTCTATAATTCTACGATTTTATGATTTCTGGATCCAGTTGTTGGCTACGCAAGGGAGAATAACTTCGCTAGAACAATGAAGTGCGCCCAGGTGCCTTCAAGTCGCCCGTCCACTGATAGCGACCCATGCATTTCATAGGGCTTTCCTTGGCAAGGAATCCTCAAAGGTGGTTTTGCCACTTCCTTCCTTTCTCTGAAATACTTTATAGCCTACAGCACCTGGTGTTTGTTGGTGGTCTCCCATCCAAGTACTAACCAAGGTTGCCCCTGCTTAACTTCGAATATCAGATGAGATCTGGTGCCTTTAAGATATTTTTCCAATGTATTCCATAATTTACTGTTGTTTGCTGGATCCTATAGGACAGTGATAGGATCTAATACTGTAAATTAAAATCAGTTAAGCAATGGATTAAGTTGAGAATGTGTCAAAAAGAAACGTTAAGTATCTTTAACCGAAGTTACTGACTGAAGCTGGAATTTCAGAATTAGCGCTTCTCCAGAATTAAGTTATTTGTTAATCAATTGAACTAGGCACTGCACTAGTCAACAATTTGGCATTATCCATTTTATTCTGCATCCAAAGCCTGCTTTGCCTGGATTTTTATAAAACTTCTGTCCCTTTCATAAAGCACCTCAAATTTAGGGCAATTAACAAGCTTTAGGTCACCAAGTGGTAAAGGCAGCTTGGGAACATGATGCTGGTGGTGTGGCTGCATCCAGAGAACTATGGGGTTTGATGGAGAGTGCGAGGAATTAGGATTTAAAAAAACTGATTTAGCTGTTTCTCTCTAAAGGACAAGGAGGTGGAGAGGAGCAAAATAGGGGATGGGATTCTTCACTTTTGTTCTGATACAGCTTCTAGTACACTATCAAATGTATATTCAAAGGCCAAATTAAATTATCATAAGTTTTAGAATTGCTTCCATTTCAGTGTAAAACCAATTGAATTAGATTTTATCATATAAATAACATGCCTATTCACCTTTCCCCCAGCTGTCCCACTTTTGGGGGACTCACTCACATATTTACCTGGAGGTTCCATAAATCCTACAGAGGAACATACAGAAGCACCACAAACTGGCTCAAAGACAACATTTCAAAATGAAAGCCCGTGTGGTATTTATACCTGTTGAGCAGTACAGTCACCCCTCCATATTCGCTTGGGTTAGGGGCACAGGACCCCCATGAAATGGAAAAAACATGAGTAACTCTAGACCCTCCCAACCATATTTAACACACAAAAAAAGTGCAAACACCATATTCAACTCACCTTGAATTCCTTTGAGGCATCAGGGTTCCTTCACTAGGCAGAAGTGGCTGGCTGGTGGGGCTTACTGCCACCTCCACTGCTGCCCCACATAATTTTTAATAGGGACTTGGAAGCCTCCTTTGCAGTTTCTCAGTCTCATGAGGTTTGCAGTCCCTCTTAAAAATGGCATAGGGAGGCAGCAGAGGTGACAGCAAGTAATCCGTGAATAATCAAATCTGCAAAAGTGAAACCTGCAAAGGTGGAGGGCTGACTGCAGGAAGAAACAAAGGTTTTAACTAACTGTATACCAAGGAGTGGGAAGACAGCTGCTGGTAGGCTCTGCAACCCCATAATAAGAGACATCAGGTGGATTCTTTCTTTCCTATCTTTCTGTTGACAGACTAAGGGATTCCTTTCATTCAAGAAGACTTTTGACTTATAAGATGATTTGATGTAAAGTTGGAGGCTTTCACGGCTGGAATCCATAGGCTGTTGTGGGTTTTCCGGGCTTTGAGGCCGTGTTCTATTAGTAATTTCTCCTGACGTTTCACCTGCATCTGTGGTTGGCATCTTCAGAGGATCTGGTGGCATGGAAGTTGTTGGGAGTGGCAACCTGTGCATGCTTAATTAACTTGCTAGTTAATTTGCATGTTTATTGTAGGCATAGAGAGATAGCCTAGAGAAAACTTCCTGTTTGTTTTGGTCAACACCTCTTCCTCCAGCATGTACACATTTTTTGTTCTCAAAAAAGTTCTCTTGGCGTTTACATCTCTCTTTTGTCTTCGCCTTTTGTCCTGAAAGCATGCTCTGAGATCTCCTAACAGGGCTTATTTTCAGCAATCGTGTGAGTGCTTAATTTCTTACCTTTCTTCAAGAATTGAACCTATGTAAACTATGCACAAGATTTTGTGAGTAAACTCTTTTATATTTTTAACCAAACTGTGTTTATTTTGAGCTAGATTAAGTGCATTGGGGTGGAGTGATAGAAGTGGGACTGGTAATCTGTTCCATTTCCATTTTTCTGCAATTACTAGACACTCTGCTGATTGAGAGACTTGTTACCCTGTATTCTGGGGGCCCCGGGAGGGACACCTAAATAACCTTGCAATTACACAAATTGGGTAAATTAGTCAAGAGCACTGGTTGGCAAAACGAGAGGCAGGGCAACACAGCGGAATCTTGTAACCCAGTGTTTACGGGGTCAGGCCAAGTCAAGAACCAGACTGGTTTGAAAGTAATGAATGATCTTTATTAAAGACAGGCACACAATGTAAGCAACACACGCACACAGATAACTAAGGAAAATAAAGGTGTGAGTAAGATAGCAGGATTTTCAGAGGGATAGTTGATTCGGGTGATACGAAACCTGTTCCTGAAGCCCGAAAGAAAATGGAGAGCGAAGCTGGGGTTCGATGTATCTCAGCACGTGGAGCTGAGGGGAAGCTCGCCAAGCGATGTGGCAGCAAGGCGGTCTGGAACTCGGGAGCGATCCAAAGAAGCACTCAAAGTCAGGGGTTTTTATAAGGAGAATTGTGACTGCAGGCTAGGTCGGACTTGGGGAAAACAATAGATTTGGGGCTGGAGACAAAGCCTTTGAAAGGTCAGAATTTGAATGATTGAGTTACAGTCAAATTGTCAATAGGATGGCCAGTATGCAAACCCAGAGTGCTTGGAAGTTGTATAGTCCGATCATCAAGCTGCCAGCACTGGGCAGAGGATCTTTTGAAAGCTGCGTGCATACCTAATGGAGGTACTTGCCTTGAGGTCTCCTATAGCTGCGAGTCGGCTGTTTCTGGCCTGCCTGTATTGTTTCGGAATATTACGGCGATTATCAGCCGAGCCTGTGTGCGTGCTTGTCCGAGGGCCTCGCAAGCACGTGGAAGGGTATGTGAAGCCGAATTATTGATATCAAGAGATATCTTTTTATATCCCCCAAAGCTCGGGCTAGCCAGGGCAGTAACAGACTCATTACCAAAATCTCTCAATTCCCCAACAGAAGTGAGGTCCTCTGAAGATGCCAGCCACAGATGCAGGTGAAACATCAGGAGAAAATACTAATAGAACACGGCCTCAAAGCTCAGAAAACCCACAACAACCTATAAGATGATTTGTTTCTAGAAGTAGGTTTCCATTAGTGGGTTATGTTTTAATCGTTTTATATTAAGTAGCTGAACTATTACCTGGCATTGCCCAGGTCCATACCTGAGTCCCTGGAGCCATCCATGGAAGCTCTTGTTTTCCATCTCCCACACTTTTTAAACCTCAGAAATCCAACCGGTAGCAACTCAGCAAGCTCTTTCTCATTTTCCTGCCTCTTTGAAATTCTCAAGAATCTGCAGTGCATTAGCTCTCTTGTCTTTCTACCTCTTTTTCCTGTGCCTCAGGAATCTTAACAGCAGTGGCCTAGACAGCTGTCTCCAGTTTTCTACCTGTTTCATAATGTTTCCCAATGAGTTATAGCAGACACCTCTCTTCTTCTTCTATGAAGACCCCCATTTGGAATTTTGACTTTTTTTTTTAAAACTGGGCACTGTACCTTGGTTGATAACAACAACAACAACAACAGCAAACGTTATAAAAGTTGAGGTGTTCACCATTACTTCTTGATGTGTTATGCCTGCCTACATTTTTGCTTTAAATGAGCCACTCCCCTCCACTTTGGAATCAGAACACGAAACTGCAGCTT
The DNA here is from genome assembly GCA_030412105.1 of Cyclura pinguis. Lineage (NCBI taxonomy): Eukaryota > Metazoa > Chordata > Lepidosauria > Squamata > Iguanidae > Cyclura > Cyclura pinguis. Next base: position 248,978,266 of record CM059599.1, on the reverse strand, counting down.
GAATGATGACAAATGAAAATGCTTTGTCAAACCCTGGTCCATCTAATATGATGCTCGCATATGCTACCACTGCCACAGACAGGCAGATCATTTCTTTCATTGTTATAGATATACTTTTCATTGATTTCCTTTTATGGTTTAATTTTTAATTAGTATTTCATCTTGTGGTTAGCGCTGTTGAACACTGTTTTGCAATGAAAAGGGAGTATATGAATTAAAATACATAACAATAAGCAAACAGCAGGCTGGAGGTCCTTCCTCAGCTGTTATTTAAACCAGTCTTTCTGCATGCACTGTCTTTTATGGCATTTTCATGTTTTAACACCAAACTTTTGCTGTCACCTATTACTTTTAGCCCCTAAGATATCAGTTCTCTTCATCATTGTACCAGGCTTTATGTAAACAGATATGAGTTCCAGACTTAAGTTTGGCTTTGCAGGTATGGAGGCAGACCCATCTTTCCCTGTTTCAGTACACATTTCTAGGTGTAGATTGATATCTACCACACATCTACCACATTCCACAGAGTGTCATTTCCCTGGCCAGCTATAGCAATTTGATATCACTTTAACTGCCATTGCTTCATCATATGTAATCCTGCAATTTGTAGTTTGGTGATGCTCTTGGAAATCACATACCAGAGTTGAAAATCCAGGGGAGACAGCAAATGGGTGCATATGAAACAAAGCAAATGAAAATGCTATTGTTCCCAGAAAAATGGCCATAAAATTTCATTAAATACATAGGCAGAGGTGTTAAAGAGGCGCCAAGCAGATCTGGCTGAGGGCAGGCAATCGCAACTTAGTGAAGTGCTGAGAGAGCAACAGGGTTTTGGAGCTCACAGAAACAAGGTGTGGATTTCAGAAAGACAGGACAATTAGGAAGGAGAACTGACTCTGGTACTGAGGGAGCCATGTAAGAATAGAAAATGAAGAATTAATATATTATATTAAGAAGTTTTAATAAATCTACAGTGGTTGTTGTTATTTTGGAAAACTGTCTTGGGCTGTCTCTATCAAGCCTGATAAGGAGTCAGGCTGCACCTACCATAAAGAACTTACACAGCAACAGGTTTTTAAAGGGTCACCCTGAGGCCCAGGAACCAAACCCAGAAAGGCATTCAGTGGGGAAACAAGGGCAGGGCAACTGGCAAGATTCCAAATGTTGGAACTGCAAGGCCATTGTCACCCTGAAAATCTGGGGGTCCCAGAGAGACACCTCGTTATGCTCCAAGTGATGGGGAAAGTAAGCTCAACGGAGCACAAGCAGTAGCAATGCGAGAGGCAGGGTAACCTAGCAAGATCTTTTACCCAGTTTTTACGGGGTCAGGCTCAGTCAGAAATCACACAGAAAGGTCCAATGAATGATTTTATTAAGGAGTAATAGCTCTCATCAACGCAAACACTCACGCACACATCCAAGGGCTAAAAAGAAATAAAGAGTGGAAATAAGATAGAGGGATTGTTGAAGGATTCGTAGTTTGGGTGATACTGCACCTTTTCCTGAAGTCCTTGGTCTGGGAAGCAGCGAAAGAAAAGGAAATCAGCGAAGAGATGCTGAGGAGATCACATGGCTATCGGGAGGGGGGATTGGTCAGTTGGTAAGACCAGGAGGCATCCAAAAAACTAGTCAAAAACAGGAACTATTTGTAGGAAAAATTGACATTGAAGGCAAATCATCTCCTAGGGAGAACAAAGGGGACGGCAACGGAAAACAACTTCACCTTCTTTGATATTGGAAGATAACAAGGTGTTACTGTTACCCTGATTTCTGGGGTCCCTTGGGGGACACCTCAATGTGCTCCACGTGATGGGGAATGGAAACTAGCCAGAGCACAAGCAACAGCAATGCAAGAGGCAGGGCAACCTAGCGGGGTCTTTTTACCCAGGCCAAGCCAAAAACCACACCAACTTGTCTAATAAATGATTTTATTAAAAATAAAGTCTTGCACACGTACGCACTTACACACTCACTCAAGAGCTATTAAGAAATAAAAAGAGAGGAAATTGGATAGGGGGCTTTTGAGGGTTACAGCTGGGGAATACTGCACCTAGTCCTGAAGTCCGGAGGTCTGAGACAGCAGCAGAGAGAGAGATGACACTCAGCATGTGGAGGGCTGAGGGGATAGCTCAACGGATGGAGTGACGGTCTGCTGGGAAGCCAGGAGCGATCAAAAGAACCGCTCAAAACCCAGGTCTATTTATGAGGGAAAAGGTATCTGGAGGGCTAATCCTTTCCTGGGGAGAACAATAGGTGGAGGAGCTAGAACAAAGCTCCAAAATGTCAACGCTTTGCATGATTGGATTTTGCCAGGGTTGTCAAAGCCTCGGCTGTATGCAAATCATCCTCGCTTCATGGGCTGTATGTCAGATGCGTTAATCCCTTCAAACCTGTTCCTCAGGGCTGAGGACCCTTTTTGTATTTTAAGTTTTACATGTCTGGAGGTCTCCTGGGGCTATGTGACTGTGGATTTACTGGCCTGACCGGGTTTTTCCTGTTTTCGGTCGTTCGACCGTGCCTGCCTACGTGTTCGTTCGGGGGACCTCTCAAGCACGTGGAGATATTTTTAATATTAAATTGTAGATCCTGGGATAGGGTTATCTACCGCAGTAACATTACCCAAGTATCAGGATCTTCCGCCGCTGTGGGTTGCAGTGTGAGTTTATGTAGATGGATTTTGCCTGATAAGATTTTATTGCTTCCAGTGCCCAACTTTGTAGGAAAATTCTTACTCCCTTCAAGTTGGCTCCTTAAAGGCTGATGATCTTTTGTCCACCATGGGTTGGCACAGCTTGAGGTCTCCTGTGGCTACGTCACTGGGGAGTTTACTGGCCTGGCCTGGTTCTTTCGATCGTATGACTGTTGTTGCCTACATGCTCATCCGGGTGACCTCTCTGGTGGGTTACATTATGTTTTATATCAAAATTGTAGACCCCGGGACAGGGTTTACCAAGGGGGCAACACCATCCTGGAAGTGAGATCTGTAGGTATGTTCCAATATGATTTCTTAAAAACATTGATGTAAGCAGTATGAATGTATTGGACTTATGTATTAAGAAAGAATTTTCGGAAAAAATGCCAGTCTATCTTTGAAGCCAGACTGTTGCAAAAATTCACTAATCAAGGCACTTGCAATTAAAAGAAAGGGAAGTTTTCTTTCACACTGCACAACTAGAGCACCTTGATACCAGTTTAACTACCCTGGCTGCATCCTGTGGAATCCTAGGGTTTGTAGTGTAGTCAGAGTCACCAGTGGAGCTCTTTGGCAGAGAATTCTAAATGTTCCTCCCTACATTGCAGATCCCGGGATTTCCATAAGATGGAATCATGACCACTAAAGTGGAAGCATAGCACTAGAATTGTGTAATGTGAAAGAGACCAGTGTTCTAGTAGGGTTTTAATGCTTCTTCCACCCTGATATTAGACAGAGTTCCTATAATGAAAGCTTTCCAATTTCTATGCTGGACTGTCAATTTAAGAATGTTAGCTGGATTCCTGGGACATCAGTTGAACATCTTCTTTTCACTTGTCAGACAGCTGAAATTTTCAGCTGCCCTTTTCCTTCAGCTGCAGGTACTGTGATCTTTTTATTTCTTTCAGTTCTTTGAAGAATACGTCCCTTTCTGTTAGCAAACATGTTCCGTAAACTTGGGACGGGGGGATAGCAGGTAGTGCAGATGGAAGAGTTCTGTAAATTTTTTACTGTCACAAACCAGTAACAGACATGAGTTCTTAGATATATGAATAATGAGTTACTGGTTATAACTAGGGACTTTCCACACCATTTTTTTTATATGTGCACGTGCAAAGAGATGGTGGTTTTCATGCAAAGGGGAGTAAGACATTTTCATTTCCTTCTAAAGAAGCCCAAATACATTTTATTTTTCTTCCACCCAACTCTGTTTTCTATTTGAGAGACCCCATATGGAACAATTTGAAACCAATATAGGTACTAAAACGTGGTTACAAAATTTGGTCATAAAAACTAATTTCAATTTAGATTGGATTAAAAAACAAAAACAAAAGCAGTCTGAAGCAGTGGGGGGAAAAAAAACTTCAGAAGAAAGTTTGGGATGACTGGGATGAGTAAGGGCTTCCTAGCTGACAACTCTGTAAGAGTAACCTTGGGAATGCATTTCAAGTTGTCACTGAAGGTAAGGAGCTGCTAATTGGATGTGCAGATCCTTTGTGCAGGCTTCATTCTATCTGGCTTAGAGAGACATTTCAAGCACCACTTGTCACAATTTGTGATTCTAAATCTTGACAGTTTGCTGAAGCATCCTTTCCCTGAGGAGCATAGGAGGATGTCAACTAATTTAACCTTGCCTGCCTTATAGCAGTAACTCTCTATTTTTGGAGGAGGGTTGGAAGCCTTTCAGTGAACCAGGTTCACTTGAAGTATTTGACCTTCCAGCAGTGTCTTACCCTCACAGACTATTCTGCAAAGGACATGCCTCAACAGCAGTAGCAAAAAAGGACCCTCCACGTTTTTTATTTCTTGATTTTTTTTCCCGACCCTGGATTGATTGGTTCTGGAATCTACACTAAACTCAGTTTGAGGGAGATTTAAATGGAATAGCTTTGGTGAATATAGAAAGCCAAACTAAGACATGGGCTAATTTTTAGATCAGTTTTTGTTGGACCCTCAAAAAATTGCAAAAAATCTTTTAAGCAGGATGGCTTGATTTTCCTCTGTGTATGTGGTATGTAGGCAAGCCACAGCACAGCAATCAGATCTACTGTTGTTGGGTTTTGTTTTCTGATATTTTCCAGTCTTGTCTTGAAGAGTTCTTCGGTGCTTTCCTCAAATAAACTAGGACCCAATTGTGGGGAGTAAGAGGAAGGAACGAATAAACTTTACTGGGGCCCAGCAATTTTCACATTGTTTTGTAAATATTTGAAGAGTGCTGTTTTACTTTGCTTGACCTGCTTGAATACTGATGTGTTTTATATGTAGTTTGATATGAAGCACATGTGTCTATGTGCCTTCAAGTTGCCTGTTGACTTAGGGCAACGCCATGAATTTCATAGGCTTTTCTTAGGTAAAGAATGCTCAGAGGTGGTTTTGCTAGTGGAAGCGACTCAGTACCATGATAATAAATTACATTGATATCAGGGCTGGAAGACCCTTTGCTTCAGTGAATTCAGGGGCACTTACCTCTGAGCATACAAGTAGGAGATTGCGCTGTAATTCAGGTGTTATAATAAATTGTCCTTTTCCAGAATCTTGGGTTAATCATATTGACATATATCTTTGAGGGGCATGTGCCTCATTGTCATTTCATTTCAAGGACATATGTCTCCTTGTTGTCCCCTATGTCCATTCTTAATTATTTTGTATCAGTTAATAATTACTAACAGTAGGAATTTCATAGCCCCTGTTGAAATGTCTAGACGTGGCATGGTGATGTAATACGTGTGTAGCAAACCTAATTTTGGTCTAGAAACATTTCAAAACCATCTAAGGAATTGTTACTCTTTAGACCCTTATTATTTTCATAAATTGAGTATGTTTAATGTTAGAAATATTGTGAGCCACCTACAAAGTAGATTAAGTAGTACTGTGGAAGATCAAAGTTAAGACTGGCATGTAAGATACATTGCTAAAGACTTGACAGAGTGGAGGCAGGTACAAGGAGCATTAATGTAGCAATTTTGTTTAGGGCCATTACCACCAATATGTAGGTATCAGTGGTTACCATTGTACTACAGGTTGCTATAGACCAGGGCAGGCAATTGTATTAGAGTAGCAGCATATTGCCTTCTTCTAAGACTTCCCTGGTTTGGGAAGGGGGGTAAATAACACAAAGAGGCATAGCCACAGCCCCTGATAACCATTACATCCCCAGCCAGAGTATCACAAAGGTGAACTCACAAAAGCCTTTCTCGGAGGCTTCTGGGAGAAGCAATTCAACACACCATCACCCTCCACTATTTTTTTCAAATCAGTAAAATGTCAGTCTAAGGAACCTGGAGGTGTTGAGAGCTGTATGAACAGCCGTGGGGACTTTGTCCATTCCTGCACTAGTTGGATACTGGCAGACATAAGCCTTGATTCTGAACTCCAGAAGAGGTTTGTACTTCTTAAGGTTTACACAGCTGGATTGCCCCTCTTCAGTACAACATTTTTTAATTTAATAGCTGTGGTTTCCTGACACCTTGTGCAAATTGTTTTGAAGTTACAGTAAAAACAGCAGCTCAGCATGCAAAGAAGAGATGAAATCAACAAAGTCTCCATTACCCAATTACAATTATGAAGAAATGAAAGCAACATAGGGTCCATTGCCATAAAGATTCTCCATTTTAATGTGCCAGAGCCCTTTATTTTGCGGGGTTGTTATAATTGGTGGGACAAAAATAGCATAAGGCTTAGTTTTTGAATTCCCTGTATTGGTTTCCATGCGTGATTATTTTGCAAACTTTTTGAATTGTAGAAACATAATGGACACACCTGGATGTCATTAGCCAGAATTCTCAATAATTCTAGTTTATTATTAATGTATCAGTGACTTGCTGGTATGTGCCACTAGACCATTTCTGCTGGGCTCATTTATAAGCACTTAAAAGTAGGAAAGCTAAGCAAATTGTGAATCTTCCAGTCAGTTTTAATATGGAGCAGGAATTGTCTGGCCCTCCAGATGTCACTGGACTGCAAGTTCTAGCACTCTTCATGTATCGATTAACAATATTTGAAGGGCTACTTGGTTCCCATCCCTGGTTTGGTGTAATGTGTAACCAGGAATTTTAACTTGTTTCTTTTTCAACTAACCAGAGTAATAAGCCATGATTTCTCCTTAGTTTAAGACTCTGGCTTGCTGACGAAGACATAATCTGGAGTTCCTAATTCACATCAAAACTTTAAAAGTTACATTTGCAAATAATTACTTACAGTTACAGTTCCAACACACCCACAGAAGAAGTTAGTTACCGGTATGATTAAAAATGCTTATTGTAATTACTTCCACAGTACTTTTTGCTCTAAAAAGCCCTCTGAATGGTACAAGCTACTATTACTGCTACAAAACATAAACATCTCTCATCCATCATGTCATTGCCTTAATACCCAAACAGAGCATGACAATCTAGCACTTGAACCAGGTGATATTCCTCCTCATACCCATAAGAATAATGTTAATGGTTACAGCTACACTGCAAAAGGAACAATTATGGTTGATAGATAACTTAACTATGCCATAATAATTAAAAATAGTAGTAATACTAGTTAACTTCCAAGCTCTGGTTCACAATTAAAACTAAACAAGTAATTAAGTCATGGATGGATGTCCACAGGTTATTTTAAATGCTCCTTCAATTCAGTGGCCGTGCTACTCATAAGCAACAAGCCAGACTTCTCGGAACTATGTGAACATTATATGCGAAAACTCAGACAATTTATCCAGAAAGTATAGAACACATAATCTTGACGTCTACAAAAAATTATACCAAAAATAGTAAATTACAGGATGGTAATAAATGCTATGGATGAGAAACACAGTATAAAATGGAGAACCATTTACTCTGAATGATAAACATCTCCAATAGCAATTCTGGCTGGCATTATGCTGGGCAAGTCCTGTCCTGTCACATTTTGTCATTCTTAAGGCATGCGCATTCAAGGTTTATTACAACTCTTGGAATCACTCATTCAGCATAGTAAATACCTCCTGTCTACATACATTGTACACTTTCAGCTAAGCACAAGCAGTATCAAAGTGAAGTCAAAGGAAAGCCCGGCACACTTCTTATGCTATTTAGTGTTTCTCCATTTTGCTTCTAATATTTCTTGTTGTCAGCCTCTATATATCATGCTCTTTTATGATACCATGCTGGAAAGAAGAGTTAGCCTATCTCACACCTTTTCTGCAGTGAAATGGGCCACGGCACATCAGCACATGTGGCACTCTAGAAGTGGTTTGCTCTTTTTTCAGTCAAGTCTGTAATTTTGATGTCTGATCCTTCGTTAAAATGGGAAGCTGGAAGGTTTAGACTTCTCAGGTAGTGGCCTTTTGACTTGACTCATTTAGTAAAGCACGCCTTCATTAAAACCAGATTTCCCGAGGACTCTGTGTCTAAATTGTCTCCAGAAAGCACGCCATCCTTTAAAAAGCTGCATTTTAAGAGCATAATATCCCCATATTTGGATAATACACTGGCTGTAGATTTTGCAAACTGTGTAGTTGGGTCAAGCGAATAATGAGTGGATTAATCAAAAGCTGCAGAATCAGCAGCCAACTTACAATTCACAGACTTGGCAGGTAACAACATCCTTAATATTACAATTGTCTTTGGGGTAAAAGGTTTTCCTAGAGTGCATTACTGATACTAATTTTCAAATCTTTTAATGAAAGAATTACTTATTCTTTGTTTGAGCAAAATTGTATTGCTTTTGCCAATTTATAGTGTTCATCTCTTCATCTTCAAAAGCTTTTTAAATTCTTTTTTTTTTAAAATGCTAAGCTATATGTGGGCTTAATCTTCACCATGGCTCCCCATTGCTGACACTCTGGCATTTATTGTGAAAGTACTGTGATTCTCAGGACTGAGGGCACCATCCAGACTATTAGGACATCATGTGTTTTCAGCTTCCCTATCTAATGGTTTTAGCATTGGACTACAGCCCTGGAGACCAGGGTTTGATTCCCTGCTCAGCCATGGGTGATCTTGGGCATGTCACATACTCTCAGCCCCAGAAAACCCTGTGATGGGTTCACCCTAGGGGTCACCATAAGCCAGAAATGACTCGAAGGCATGGAACAACAATATGCCTCTTGCTGCAGTTCCAAGGCTGGATATCATAGTTTCTGTAGTTCTCTGAATGGGAGATCTGTGATGAGCACAGCTTGGAAAAGTTTATTTTTTGCACAGAATCCTCAGGCCAGCATGGCCAAATAATTGGGTTTGTTTAACAAATAATTGGCACAGAAAATGGGTAAATTGAATTGATGTTGATGGTGGTAAGAGCCAGAATTTGACCCCATCTTCCCCTGTTTCTGGTTAAATTGCTACCCCCTAAAACAACTATTTACCCCATGACAGGGATGTGTGTGTGTTTTAAACAAAGCCCATATGGTTTTATAACTATGGCTTGGCCTCTTAGAGGCAAACCAGTCATTTTAATTCATTTTTATTTTATTTTCATTAACTGGTTCAATGGTTAATTGTGTAAAGAGAGAAACTAGAAGAAACCTTGACTATAGTAAGGTCCCTCGATCCCTATTCTACTAGGTGTTTACAGGAGTAGTAGAAATCTTGACAGGTTGGCGAATTGGGCCAAAATGAACAAAACAGATTTCAAGAGAGAAAAATGTACGTTTTGTTATTTAGCTCTGTGTATGTGTGGTGGTATGCCTTCCAATCATTTCTGAGTTATAGTGACCCCAAGACGGCTGTTATCATAGACTTTTCTTGAATAGATTTTTTTAAAAAGGGGTTTGCCGTTACCTTCCTCTGAGGATGAGAAATGTCACTTACCAAACATCATCAAGTGGGTTTCTATAGCCAAGCAGAGATTCAAATGTAAGGTTCTATACTTACGCAGAAAAAAATGAAATGCACAGATATAAGATGAATGACACCTGGCTTGACCACAGTACATGTGAAAGTGATTTAGGAGTCTTAATAGATCACAAGCTGAACAAGAGGCAACAATGTGATGCAGTAGCTAAAAATCCAATATGAATCTAAACTGCATGAATAGAAGTATAGAGTTTAGGTTGCGGGAAGTAATAAAAGCACTCTATTCTGCTTTGATCAGATCTCATCTGAAATACTGTATCCATTTCCAGGCACCACAATTCAAGAAGGATGTGTCCAGAGGAGGGTGACCAAATGGTAAAAGGCCTGGACACCATATGTCCACGCTCAGTCTGGGCAGCTGGCCAAAGGGCAGCTGATAAGGATTAGAAGCACATGGCAAGTGGTTCTTGCAACAAAGTGATTCCTTATTTTACTCTAGTAAGGAAACAGTCTTACACAAATATGAAGCAAACAACAGTCCCAGCAATATCTATAAATCAAAGACAGTCAATACAATCACAAGTCAGAGGCAGGAACAACATTCAAAGATACGGCAGGAAAAACAGGCAGAGGCACACCAGGAGAAATAGTCAGTTAATCACCAACAAGTTCTGGAGGGGAATGGCTCAGTTTTTATAGGTTCAGAGGTCAGGGCAGCTGGTGCTTGATTAACTGCTGCTTGATATAAATTCTCTGGGATTGGCTTAGGTGTTTCCTTTCATGCCTACACTGGGTGAAGATGGGTATTGTTAAGTTATCTTCCATGTCAGGAGGAGCAGGACTCTCTGCTGGGTCTGGCACTGCCCCCTGTTCTGTCTCTGGGGTGGGTGGTGCTGTCTCCTCCTGTTCAGCAGGTTCTGCTGTTTCAGTCTCTGAGTCAGAGTCTATGTCTAGGTCCTGGAAGCAGGCCATGACACTATGCCCTATGAGAAGCAACTTAGGGAGCTGCGTATATTAATCTGGAGAAGAGAAATTTAAGCAGTGACATGATAATCATGTTTAAATATTTGAAGGGATGTCATATGGAAGATGGGGCCAGATTTTTGGTGCTGTTCCAGAGGAACATAGAGGAATGGCTTTAAACTTCAGGAAAAGAGATTCCAACTAAACATTAGGAAGAACTTCCTGATGGGTAAGAGCAGTTTGACAGTGGAATATGCTGCCTCAGAGTATGATGGAGTCTACTTTGGAGGTTTTAAACAGATGCTGGATGGCCATCTGTTGGGAATGCTTTGATTGAGTATTCCTTCATGATGGGGGGTGGGGGTTGGACTCCAATGGCCCTTGTGGTCTCTATGATTCTACATCAGGTAAATGGTAATTGGTGTGGGAAGAAAAGAAGTTATTCTCCAAATAACTTCCCCAGCAACTAACCATCGATCATGGTTCTCTTGGTTCACGTATAGCTTGACACTTTGATTCTCTCAGCAAGCTTGACATGTCACAGCCCCCTCCCATGACTGACTAAACAGATTGTTGCCCCCTTGGTAAACACTATCCCAGAGTCTACAACTTTGATATAAAAAGTTAGTCTAACCCACCAGAGAGGTCACCCGGATGAGCACACAGGCAATAACGGTCATACGATCGAATGAACCAGGTCAGGCCAGTAAACTCCCCAGTCACATAGCCACAGGAGACCTCAAGCTGTGCTAACCCACGGTGGATAAAAGGTCATCAACCTTTAAGGAGCAAACTTGAAGGGAGTAAGAGTTTTCCCATAAAGTTGGGCACTGGAAGCAAGAAAATCTTATCAGACTAAATCTATCTCCAGAAACTCACACCGCAGCTTCAAAGTGGTGGAAGATCCTGATACTTGGATAACACCTTGTTATCTTCCGATATCAAAGAAAGTGCCGGTATGAAGTTGTTTTCCATTGCTGTCCCCTTTGTTCTCTCCAGGAGAGGATTTGCCCTCAAGGTAAATTTTTCCTACAAATAGTCCCTGTTTTTGAACTAGTGGGAGAGAAGGGGATGCCTCCCGGTCATACCAACTGAATGGTCCCCCCTCTCAATAGCTGTGCAATCTCCTCAGCGTCTCTTCGCTGAGTTCCGTTTCTTTCGCTGCTTCCCAGACCAAGGACTTCAGGAAAAGGTACAGTATCTCCCAAACTACAAATCTTTCAACAATCCCTCTATCTTATTTCCACTCTTTATTTCTTTTAGCCTTTGGATGTGTGTGTGTGTGTTTGCATTGATGAGAGCTATTACTGTTCAGTGAAGTCATTCATTGGATCATGTTGTGTGATTTCTGACTGAGCCTGACCCCGTAAAAACTGGGTAGGAGATCTTGCTAGATTACCCTGCCTCTAGCATTGCTGTTGCTTGTGCTCCATTGAGCTCACTTTCCCCATCATTTGGAGCATATTGAGGTGTCCCTCTGGGACCCCCACATTTTCAGGGTAACAAGATGCCACCAAATTCTGAAGGCTAAGATCTTCAGAGAAAATCATGATTCTTTTATCAATTCCCTGAGCTCATTTGTGACATTCTGGCTCAAACCATAGTGAGAGGCCCTTTCATAGTACGTCAAGACAGCCCAGATTCATAACATCATATAATAACAACGATTATTTCGAGGTGTTAGCAGCAAGAAGTGATCCGTCTGTTGTTTTGTCTGCTTAGTTTATGTTTTCATACCCCTTCTGTTATGCTCTCTGCTCTTTAAATTAATATTTGACTCTTCTGTTGGATAATGTTGCCACTCAGTAGCTTAGGCAATTCACAGCTGAGAGCATCAGCAGTTTGTCTTGAACTGTGCAGAGCTGTGTGACTATAATAATGTTGCTCTTAAACTTAACCTACACAGTATAGTGATAATAAATCTACCTATGCACTTTCCGTTGCACTGTCCTTTGTTATCAATGGCATTTTCCTGTAAAAGTTCAAAGCAAACTTGACTTTTATGATCAGACACATTCATTAAGCAGAGTAGCCCTCCATTCTGATAAAGTGTTCAGCTTTAGTGACAAGCCAGAAGGTGGCAGTGTTTTTTAACAGATGAGAACTAAATAAAATAAATAAATAAATAAAACGGTGCTTTTATTTTATTTTATTTTATTTTTTTAAAAAAATAGGATTGGGAGACAGGCAAATCAGGGAATGCAATCTGAAGCTTTTGCCTGTTCAGTAATTCTTGTTCTGGTGGGTAACTCGACTGAATTTGAGGGGATAACTGGCTTGAGAAAAGATGGACAAGAGAGAGAGCACAAAAGAAGCTAGCCTATATATAAATTTCATACAAAAATATTATGTCAGAAGGAATCTCATGAGCCATCTTGTTCAATTCACTGAGAAAAGATACCTTCATTATTTATGGCACACTTATTTTCAGCAGATAGAAAGCTTAATAGATTATGCATCTAGCAAGTTTAACTTTTTGGAGGGGAATTGGAGAGATGTGGTTGCTTCTTTTGCATATGTAGGATAAATTGTTGGAAGCAAAGAGGATTGTATAAAGTGATTAGTAAGAGAAGGGAGTCTAGATAATGGTTTCCCTTTGTTTTCATTTCTGTCTCTTTCTTTGGTCTATATATTTGAGCCTTCTGCTTCCTTCTGGCCTTCAAAGGTCACGTTCCCCTTCTCTCAGGAAGCTAGTTGGTCCCTTTGTTTTCCTTTGTGTGGGAAAGAGCATCCATGAGCATCCATTGTCGGCCCAAGCCCGACAGTGTGGAGCCAGTTTTTAGGGACTTTTGAAACCAAATATAGGTCAACTTTGTTTATCTAGTATCCTAAGGTGGATTTTCTGAGACAATAAACACAAGTCCTTCCGTCTTGCTTGCTTGCTTGCTTATCTTACAAGACATCCAGACTTATTTCTTCTGTTTCTACCACAAGTTCATGTTGCACTAGGCCTATTGCACTCTGCTTAATATAGATACCAAATATTTCTACAGAAATATCCTGCAGAAGAATAGGCAGCTTTTCCTCAGTATTGTGGGATGGGAGGTTCTGTTGCGAAAACACTACGTTCCTTTCTGATCTTTTTAATCAATCTGAATGTCCTTGAGTCTCAAAGGTGCTGTAAGATCCCTTTGTATCTTTATATAGTCCTATTAACATTCTCCTGAAATGTGCAGGAAGTATAGCGGATCTTTCCTTGCAGGCCCCCTCCCTATTTGGAAGGGATATATCTATCCCTTTTGCTTTTCCTGCCTTCAAATTCTTTAAAGCTCAAATTCTATTCCAAATATGCAATCGGTGAATTTTGGTAAATTCTTAAAAAACAAGCTAAAATTAAGTCCACCTACATGGGCACTGGCCAGAGTCAGTAGGATGCACAGCTACTTTCAGAATGGAACTGTACTCTTCCTGCCTGCCATATATATGCCAAAGATGAGAAGCCTTGCAGAAAAAGAAAAGGTGGTGACTTTAGTTCTTCACTAACAGTTGACTGTAGATGGATCTTAACTTTTAAGTGCTCAGTGCTCATGGTCTTGGGAATCATTGAAGAAATCAGTCAGCTTGGGTTTTTTCCATGTTTACTTTTTAAAAAATTCAAGTTCTTTCCATCTCAGATATGAAGATGCTGTTAATTTGGAGTAAATTCTTACCAAAAACAAATAACATTCTCACTCTTTCCTAACCCTTTCTGGTTGCTCTATTCAGCAGTGTAGCTAGGGATGGGACCAATCCAGAATTTTCCGAATCTGAATCCAGATCTGAATTCCTGGAAGGTTCTGGCAATCCATGAATCTCACAAATCTCGAATCTTTTGAATCCTTTTTTTAAAAAACGGTTTAAAAAGCAAGGGAAAGAAGGATAATCTTGGGCAAGACATACTCTCTCAGCCTTAGCAAAAGCCTAGGCAAAGGCAAACCTCCCTCTGAAGAAATCTGGCCAAGACAATTGTTATAGTTTTGTCCTCAGGATCTCCCCAGATTGAAAATGGCGTAAAGGTCCTTTCTACACAGGCAGGAAAATGTGGATTATTAATCCCACATTTTCCTGCCTGTGTAAACAGGGCCACATACTACAGTAGAGAGATAATCCAAGTCAAAACTGGATTTTCTTTGCATAACTCCTTATGGCATCCTGGGATTTGTAGTTTGATGATGCACCAGCACACTTTGGCAGAGAAGGCTGCAACACCTTGTAAAACTACAAACCCCGGAACTGTATATGAAAGAGGTTTGCAAGAGAGCTATGCAAAGGAATCTTTCAGCTGTCCTTGAAATCTCGAGAAGACTGTACCTTTCAGCCAATCAGGCCTTTGGCAGGCCCCAGAGGTGCCCATTTTTAAAAACAGTTTTTCCTTTCTGCTATATGTGGTTTGTCATGTGGCTCATGAGAAACCATGAGAGACATTTCACTTCTCATCCTATTCTAACTGTAGGTTTACAACCAGGCACTGGTCTTGCGGAAGGAGGTACACTGGCCTACATGTGGCAATCACTGGAAGGGATTGTGTGACCTTGCCCTCTGCCCCACTACTTCTGATAGGTGTCAGACCCACTGAGCCCAGCATTTATACATGCCATTGATTTTCAGCACAGAAAATAGTGCTGAACTTAAATATGAAATGTTCAATTTAAATATATTAGAATACAACCCGAGTTGTAATTTCTGAAATTGTTGGCCAAAGCCATTATTACTCCAAAGGAAAAACTCACCTACTTACTATCTCCCTTGTGTGTCTGGTCTCCCAAGTTTTCAGGCGTCCTAGTCTCCAACAAACTATTTGGTTGGTGGATTCGAAAGATTCATTTTGCGTATTTTAGCACAGGGATTCAGATTCACAAATCTTGAATCCTTGCCAAAGATTTGGGGATTCGCAGATTCAGTTGGCCTTTCTCTAAGTGTAGCTATAAGAAGATGTGTTTATTGTCCCCCATAAGAATTCTTTCCCCCCATGAAATTTTCTTCCTATCCCCAAATTTCTAGTATTCTACTGAGTGACAGATTGAAAATCATTCGCACCTGGAACTCTTATATTTGCTGTTTTATATTCCCTTGGTAACTTTGTTGTTGTTTTTGTTGGTGGTGTTCAAGTTGTTTCTGGCTTATGGTGACCCTAAGGCAAACCTAGCACGGGATTTTCTGGGGCTGAGAGTGTATGACATGCCCAAGGTCACCCAGTGGGTTTCCATGGCCAAAAGAGGAATTCAACCCTTGTCTCCAGGATGATAGTCCAATGCTCAAACCACTACACCACACTGGCTATCATCTTGGTAACTTTCCCTGCCTCTTTTCTTTGGGTGTCTAAGCTGTATTTCCAAATGCTCAACTGAAGTTTTAAGTTACTGTAGAGCTAAAAATTTCAGGACTGAAGGAAAATTTCATGCCCTCCTCTTCCAGCTACATTTTGGCAGTATTATACTGAAGTCCAATGAACTGGAGCAGCATTCTGTATGAAATGAGTTGGACCAAAGCTATGTAGAGTTCCTCAGTGCATAGTGGATGTAGGAAAATGCAATGTGATAAAGAGTTCGAAAATATAGTTGCACACAATCCTGTTTTCTCCATTTAGACTGGTCAGCTTGCTGCAGCCACCGTTTCCTTGGTCCAAATGCTCTGGCTACTGAGGTAGAATGGCTGTGTTGGAGACACAGAGGTACAGAGCTGTAGAGGAGAAGAACATATGCTGGTACTGCCTTGGGATGAAAAGAATAATTGAAAATATCTGAGATTTTTTTTTTAATTTTTTTCAAGTGTCAAGAAACTCTGATGAAAAGAATCCTGGAGTGATGGGAATCATCAAAGCTTGAGATTTATTCTGTGCAGAATTTTGCACAGAAAATAGTATTTTTCTGCGTAGAAAATCTGCTTCTTGCAGAGAAAAATGCTGTTTTCTGTGCAAATCAACTGTAAGTAACTATTACATGGAATAAGCCCCTAATTACCACATTTTCTGCACAAGAAACAGCAATTTCTGGAAAACCACTATGTACAAATTTTGCACAGAATAAGTCCTGACTTGTAAATAGGTTTCTCTCAGTGGGAAGACTTTCTTTCAGCGGGAAAAGAATTTCAGAAATTACTTGTTGCCACACAAACCAGTGTGTTTCTCCATTTAAAGCCAAGTCTTTCAAGAAATAAATAAATGAATAAATCTGTCTGTCTGTCTGTCTGTCTGTCTGTCTGTCTATCCATCCATCCATCCATCCATCCATCCATCTATCCATCCATCCATCTATCCTTAGTGCTAAATCTAATTCCTGGCTGAAGCCACTGACACACCAAGACAGTAGGAAATACAGACATGTAGTTTTACCGTTTGTCAGTTCAGTCAGTAAGTCTAATTTAGTTGGGACTAGCAGTTGGATTTAATCTGGGAATGGAAGCATCATGCCATCCTCATGTTATTGGACTGCAAGTCCCAGCAGCCTCAGCCACCATAACTAATGCTAAAGAATGCCAAGGGTTGCTGACCAGCTATACCTGGAGGGCCACATGATTCCCACCCCTGATTCAGGGCCTGATGTCAGCCCTGGTCATCTCTCTGAGTCTCCTGTTGTTTGCCCAGCTGTGCCTGGTACTGATGCTAGCCCTGAAGTAGGCTGAGCATATGTGGAGCTACACAGATGAAGTTAGAATTGGGCTATTGTAGTATTCTGCCTCTGGGTGTCTCCAGAGGGCACATGCCCAAAATTACAAAAAATCAACAGAACATAAGTAGAGAAAGTCTACATCTGGTTTTGAAAACCAGTTTTTAAAAATGTTTTGCAGTGTAGAGAACCCCTGTAGTCTGTTTAAAAGGTGACTTGCCAGAGCATTCCAGGAGAAGCAATCCACCTTGGAGGAGCGGCTAAAAAAGGCCAGTCAGGAGACACTAGAGTGGCCAAGGAGTGCATAAACTGCTTAGGGGGCTGAATGTGGCCCCAGGACCACACTTTGTCACACAACCTGATTAAAACAAATTCTAGGGCCCCACATCATATTTCCAGAGAGAGACAGGTGACACTCTCTTTCCTGAACTTGGACTTTTCTATCATTTTCAGAAACCCAAAGTCTACTTCCTCCCTATGTCTTTTTTTATGTTGTTGTTGCTGCTGCTGCTGCTGCTGTTGTTGTATGTCTTCAAGTGACACTAAGGTGGACTTATGAAAGGGCTTTCTGGGGGCTGAGAGTGTATGATGTGCCGAAGGTCACCCAGTGGGTTTTCATGACCAAGCGGGGAACTGAACCCTGGTCTCCAGAGTCATAGTCCAATGCTGAAACCACCACACTATGCTGGCTCTTATTTCTTTTCATGCATAGACTGAATGTTACCTTCTGAGTCAAACAAACAAGATTTCCATTTTCCCTATATGTAAAACTTAAGGCAGTTCCATGTACTGAGAGAAATCAGCCAGCCATCTTTCCAATGAAAGGAAGGTAACTGAAGACCTAGCTGAAGCTTCACATTTCAAGTGATCTTTCTGATTCCATTAACCATGTTGCTCCACTCCCAATCTTTCAGCTCTGAGGGAAATGCATAGGGAAAGAAGAAAATAAGGAACAAAAACAGAAGGATACATAAAAAGAATCTAGGCATCTTGATAGATCACAGATTTAATGGGAGTTAGTTGGAGAGGGTGGGGGAGATGGGTAGCATGGTGAAGAGAAGACTGAGTGGTAATGTGATAGCCAACTTCAAACATTTAAAGGGCTATCATGTGGAAGATGGAGTGAGCTTGTCTTCTGATGCTCCAGAGGTGGTGGTATGTTTGTGGTGATGGAGACCTGGAGCCAAACCTATCACAGAGCTTTTTTGGCAGGATTTATTCAGGTGAAATTTGCCATTGCCTTCCTCTGAGGCTGAGAAAGTATAACCTGCCCAAGGTCACCCATGGATTACCACGGCTGAGTGGGGAATTCAAACCCTGGTCTACCAGAATCTTAATCCCGCTCAAACTACCACCCTTTCTCTCTTATCTTCTTTTTCCAAAGGAGAGAACTAAAATCAATGGATTCAAATTATAAGAAAGGAGATCCCAGCTAAATGTTAACATCATTTATATTCCTCCAGTTTCCCAAAACCAGGGCTCAGGGAAGAACAATAAAAGCTGTTTGACAAGGAAGAAGATTCCTTCAGAAGATGATGAACTCTCCTTTATTAGAGGTTCTTAAACAGAGATTGGATGTCCACCTCTCAGGGGTGATTTAGTGGTAGATTCCTGCATTTGGCAGAGATTGGACCAGATGGCCTTTGGGGTACCTTCCAACTCTATGGCCGGTTCTGCATGATGGGACTGTCCTGCTATGGGGACAGGATGGCAGTGGTTGGATGGTTGTGATTCCGCACAATGTTGTTGCTGGCCCGCTGCCATTCCGTCCCTATGCATCATGCTCACGGGATATTCAATAAAAGGATAAAATCCATTTTGCACCCAAGATCGTGTGATGCTCCCATACCTATCTGTCCTGCAGAAGGGCAGGAAGTGTGATGGCGATATTTCCTTCCCCAGTGTAGCCTGGGAAATGCCTGGCTGTGCTGTGGAAGGAAGAGACAGGGCCATCACACACTCTTCTTCAGGGAGCCAGTCCCATCCAGAGGGGAGTGTTCCTATCATGTTCCCCTCACTGTCAGGATTGCAACAGGACAACTCGAAAGAGCCCTCATTGTGCAGATATGGCCTATGATTCTATGATTCAATGAAAGAGTTCCGTAATTTTAAAGTCTTTCCAGAAAGGTAGAGATGCTCTCATCTGGACTAAATTAAAGAAGGCTAATTTGAGTTTTGAACCCGGGTTTCCCATTGAGGTGCATTAAACAGAAGATCATGGTCTGAATCCTACTGGTAATCCCAAGTAGAGTAGACCAGTTGAATCAATGGGGTTTGCATCAGTGTTGACTGGTTTGTCCCAAGTCAGACTATGGACCCTTAGAGTCAGTAGTGTGATATGAAGGAGGACAACCCACAGGATTCAGACTCATGTGGACAAAAGCTGAGACTAATATTATGAACCTTTTCATCATAAATGCACATTAGCCAGGAGAGTATTGCAAAAGACAGGTGTTGCAAACCCCCCCTCTAATTTACCATTTATTGTTTGAAGTTACTTTTCTTTTCTGATAAGCCAATGTGTCATATTCTCCCACAGGATTCATCCAGCCCTTAACAACTGCAGGTGAGAAAAGGAGGAGGCAGCTGATATGCCTAGAAAACGCCTCAAGAGATTAAATAAAGCAAAATTAAGTGAAATCCAGAGCTGAAACCTGAACGCATCTTCTGAATAACAACAGAATAAATATGTTACAGCACAGTAGGAGACAAAGAGTCCAAAAAAGACTCTGGCATCTCAATTGATGATATGACAATTTGTTAAAAGAAACAGAAAAGAAATCCTGAGCTTGGAATAAAGTGAGTCATTAAAAAAAAAAGAAAAGAATCCCTGACAGAGGTTGAAGGATGAAGGAAGTTATTTCAGACATGCATTGCTGAGATGAAACTGAGGTACTCAAAAGGACTTTTTTTTTCACCCACTTAGCAAGTCTCCAGACAGCCTGATCTGCTTTATCTGGGATGTATAATTGCAGCCTCAGTTGATTCAGCCAGAGCATGCAGACATTAAAGTCTGATGAGACTGTAACAGGAGGATGGACTCTCAGGTTCTGGGGCTGAATTGGGTAAGTTTGAGATGCCAGTCTGGCCCTCTGAGGTTCCCCAGATGGTCACACTCCCTTCCTATGACACCATTGTTCCCAGCTTGTGGAGACCGTTGCACATTCTAAATGGGTGAAATGCTTCTCCTAAGTCTTAGTTACTGACAATAAAGAAGTTGAGCAGAAATTTGTTGGTATTTTAATCCCACCATTTTGCTTCCACCTCCTTTGATGCTACAAACTTCTCTAAAACTGAACTTGGCCTGTGGGCTGAAAGAGGATTCCAAGCTTTCACCTTTCCCATGTTCTCATAAAGAGGCAGAGAAGAAGATTTCATACAAGACCTAGGCATACTCATACCTCAAATCCTCAAGAAGCATTGTTGTTTTTGTTGTGAGCCTTCAAGTTGTTTCCAACTTAGGGCAACCCCAAGGCGAAACTACCATAGGGCTCTCTGGGGCTGAGAGTGTGTGATACTCTCTAGGTCACCCACTGGGTTTCCATGGCTGAGCAGGGAATCGAGTCCTGTTCTCCAAGTTCACGGCCCAACGCTCAAACCACTAAGCCATGCTGACTCAAGCATATGGCAGATGCAAAAAGGCATGTTGAGCGAGCAACTGGCTAGATGTATGGGCATCAGTTAATGAGAATGGCACCTCCAGACAAGAAACGTTTGCTGAAATTCCCACTTCTACACAACCATTAAAGGTGCAGGAGCCCTTTTCAGCCTTTAGTCTGGCAATGCCCTATGAGGAGCAGCTTAGGCAGCTGGGTATGTTTAGTCTGCAGAAGAGAAGGCTAAGAGCCATGTTAGCTATGTTTAAATGATAGCCATGTTTAAATATTTGAAGGGATGTCATGTCGAGGAGAGAGTGGGTTTGTTTTCTGTTGCTCCAGAGATTAGGACAAGGAGCAATGGATTCAAGCTACAGGAAAAGAGATTCCACCTAAACCTCAGGAAGAACTTCCTGACTGTCGGAGCTGTCTAGCAGTGGAATATGCTGCCTCGGAGTGTGGTGGAGTCTCCTTCTTTGGAGGTTTTTAAGCAGGGGCTGGATGGCCATCTGTAGGGAGAGTTTTGATTGTGTTTTCCTGAAAGGGGGGGGGGTTTGGACCCGATGACCCTTGTGGTGTCTTCCAACACTATGATTCTAAGTTTATTTATGTTAATCATTGCAAAGCTCCTTATCAACCTATTATTCTCATCTACAGCCAAGTGAGGAGCACACAATTGGTTATGTACACAATTATGTGCCGTTGGTTTCTGTGGGAAGACCAAATGCTTTAGCAAAGCCAGGATTTCTAGATCTTGGAACTTTGTGGTTAGTAGGTCTGATGATATAACCTGTCACTCCCCCTCCCCACTTCTCTGTTTCCTCTGAATTTAGCTGAAATCCTGATGGTAAGTTTCAGAGTAAGAGTGTTATGAACTATTCATATTGTAATGCAAGATTTTGTTTTATGGCATGGCTTGGTCTGGTATGGGTAATTAAGACCCATTAGTTTTTAAAAAGACCTGCCCCCAGTGGAGATGAAAAGTGCTACAGCGGGTACACTAATATGGATCAACATTGCATTTTTGGACTGCCCTTGAGGGAACAGGTGACAGAGTGAGCCCCTGTCATTCAGAATTTATTGCTGCACTATTGTATGGCTCTTAAGAATGTTGAACTTCATGGTGGTCTGCTCTCTTATTAACACTGAAGCCAAACTAAGCTTGAGATCCATGCATATTTCAGAGATGCTCATTTATTAGTAGGGAAGAGGACAGTTGGCTGGAGAGGCAAGTGATGTAAAAGATGGAGATTTGACTGAATTAGTGAAATGAAAAAGAGCCTCTGGGTACAGTATTTTAGGAAATGAATATGACAAGAAGCCAATTTTTTTTTTTTAAAAAAATGTAGAACATGTTCACTTATGTGCATTAAGAAACCTGTGCAGTTTAAAGAATTTTGCCCCAAAAGTTATTGAGGAAGAGTAATTACTTCTAAGTCAATTTCCCGTTCATTTATTCTGCCTGGAATTTTTCCCCCTAAGTACATGTTCAGATAGGCGTACAGAGGTATACGTACATATCTCGTTATCACTAATGGGAATTTCAAAACAGCATAATAATTTTACTCTGCTATTTTGTCCAACTTGTATTACACCTGTCAATCTGATTTTCCTCTTCAATTTCATTAAAATTTAAATGCTGATATTTAAAGGTCAAGCTTAGCTTGCAGTAATAGGAACAAAGAAAAAAAATCCAAATTCCAGAAAATCCATAGGGGACCAATATTCATCAGATGGTAGATATGTGTGATAGGAAGCAAGGAAATGAAATCAGGACTGTATCCTATTTTCTCTCTGCTCCTGGTTGCCTACTGTATACTCTTCTCCATGTTTAGAACCAAAGCATGGAAAATCTATATTTTCCTCCATTTAGAAACAGAGCTCGGAAAACTTACTGTTGGTGATTATATACCCCACTCTCTCTATCCAGCAGGACTATAGGACATACTGGCTGGGAGATTATAAGAATTGTGGTCTAAAAGTAACTTCTTCCAACTTGATTCAGAATTGCATGCTTGGCATTTAAGCCTGTAACTCCGGCCAGAAAGTATGATAATGGTGCCTTTTGCCACCTTTCCTGATGGTTTCCTTGGCCTTCCATTCACTAAATTCACATGTGTATTACAATACTTGGTTTAGTTTGCTACATCCTATCCACTTCTCAGAACAGTGAGAAATTTCAAGGAGCACAGCCCTGACCTGTCTTTGGGTTTATTTGGAAACATATCACCAGTGGTTAACGATTTTGCAAGATTTGAAGAGGCTGTTATCCCCACACATGAACAGGTTGAGAGACAGCTTAAACGTCCTGACAGTCAAAGCTACTAAGGCTGACCGAGGATGTTCAAGCTTGCCTGACATGGTGCAGCAAGTGGAATGGCTCCCTCACAAGCCCTTTTGGCATCTCCCAAGCAGCTCTCTCTAGCTCCTTTGCAGTAAAAATATAACAACAGCAGCAGCAGCAACAACAAATATCTAGTTGCTACTTTTTTATGATATTCAAAATATGACACCTGAAGCAGCTGACTCACTCTGCCATTTGGCATAGCCAGTCCTGAAATTCAGTGTCTCATATCAGAGCTTCAGAGATGTCCTTCTCCACACCATGCTTCCAGCATTTCCGGTGTCACCTCTCTCGTTTTCTCTTTGTTTCACCTCAAAACTGTGGTCTGGTTCCTTCTACAGGCATGTCAGTCAGTATTTCTCCAGCTATCTAATCTGGGGGAATGGCAATTATTTGCCAGGGACCAGTACCATATCTGTGCCCATTGGCTATGACTCTCTCTCTCTCTCTCTCTCTCTCTCTCTCTCTCTCTCTCTCTCTCTCTCTCTCTTTCTTTCTTTCTTTCTTTCTTTCTTTCTTTCTTTCTTTTTTTCTTTCTTTCTTTCTTTCTTTCTTTCCTCCTTCCTTCCTTCCTTCCTTCCTTCCTTCCTTCCTTCCTTCCTTCCTTCCTTCCTTCCTTCCTTCCTTTCTTTCTTTCTTGGAAACTCAACAGGGACTGGCATCCCGTGGCATCTGGACAGGTTTTGGTTCAAGGACCATCACTGTGAGTAGGACTAACCTTGATTTGGGGACAACCCTACTTTTGCTCATTCAAAAGATTTAAGAAAAAGCTTGCCACCAACAACAGTCTTTGTAACAAATGGCAGGTTTGTTATGGAGTTATCAAAGAGTGTTTAGCATAGCAGATCATGGAGTAAAGTGGGGGGGGGGATTCAGCTTACCATTTCAGAGGGAGCCCCTTCCCCACATCTCACTCCACAAATTGCCAGAGCCATTTGGTTCCCCATTGTTTCTCTCCTGTCCAAAATCTAATTGTACAAGAAGATATTTGGAACACTCAAACGTCTTGTGTATGTTTAATGACTATGAATACTACACTGCAGACCTCACACAACCAGAGAAGACTTTTGCCTACTGATTTAGAATTTGCCACCTGCATTGTACACAAGTTGCCCTGGCTCGAAGTGCTGCTGTAGATGTTTGATGTAATATTATGCTACAACCCCTCTCCCTGTTCCGACAGTACAGTGCTATGATGCATGTGGTGCAATGGGATTTGTGGGTCCATAGCAATCCAGTTTGCAAGCTGTGAACTTGTTATCTGGTTATTTTTTTTTTAACTCTCATTTTCTGAAAGCAGGGTACAAAGTAGTTCTTCCATTTCATCCTCATAACAGGTTGATGAGATAGGTTATGCTAATGGCTAGTAATTAGTACATGGTTGCCCCATAAACTACATGTTGAGTTGGGATTTGAACTCAGGAGCTGGCAGAATAGTGCCATCCAGCGGAACTGAAAGGCAGATTATCCCCTCTGTGCTTCTCCTGTGTGCCTCTAAAAGCAGTTCTGGGAGCAGGAAAATCCCCCTCAGCCAGTTTTCAAGGGCTGCAGGAGGGAGAGGAGGGGAAACAATTCTGGAATTTATGTTGAATTCAACCCAAGGTCTTCCTGAGCAAAGCCTAACCGCTACATCAAAACTTATTAGTTACCCTGAGGTGCTGTTGGAAAGCACACAACTTAGTTACATCCCATCTGGATGACCGTAACATGGCTTATGTGGGGCTATCTTTGAAGTGTATTCAGAAGCTGCAGGTAGTCCAAAATGTTGGAGTCAGGTCAGTGGTAGCTGGTGGTTCCCATCTGTTGGATGATGAATCCATTCCAGGTTTTAATTAAGGTTTTAAAGGGAGCTGCCTGAGATGTCAAATAGTCTTCTTAAATAGGTTCAGCACCATGGATAACTCCTAGAAAGCTAGTGAAAATCTGGACTGAATTCACCACTTCACAGACAGGGAAGCCAACAGCTGCTATTGAGTCAGACTGTTAACCACGGCTGGTTACGGGGAGTGCATGACCGCCTCCCACTGGTCCAATAGCATCACTACTTTCTAGTTGATTCTCTAGGCATAATTCAAAGTGCTGATTATAAAGTCCTACACCACTTCGGGCCAGGCTATCTGAAAGATTGTATTCTGGCTTATGAACATATCCAGAATTAAGACCCTAGGGGGAATAGTCATTGGCAGTGCAGAGGAGAGAGAGAGAAGGACAACCCTTCTCAATACAGCTGCTTTCTCAGTAACTCCATCCTGCATGGAGCCATTAGTGCTAGGGGGAAAAAAATCTCCCATTGAAATGAGAGTATTATTGAGATTGTAGGTAAGGAAGAATTCATGCATTTTGTTACCAGCTAATAAGCTGAAAAATTTAACTCAATTGGATTTATGTTAGAAGGGGGACGAATGTAACTATTAAGTTTATGTTAAACTGCCATTTAAATTTAAATCAAATATCTGCAGCTTTACTAGAATGAAGCTGAAAAATGCCATCTGTGGTTATTACTGGTTTATTACTTTACTACTAATTCCCACATGGATTCCAGAGTTTCCTGGGAAAGATGAAGAGCTTCCATGAGGGATGTAGCATCAAACACTAGAAGACCACCTGGAGGCAAAGAGGACCAGTACCTTCGGTTATAATCTGTCTTTATTAGTTGCCTTTTATCTTTGGAAGTAAACTTCCTTGAAATTTGTTGGGTCTTTAGCATCCTTTCTCACATAATGAATAACTTTGTTTATACTTAATTCTGGAATTAAGTTATAAACTATAAGTTTTATAAATTAAGTTATAAAGTTACTTGAATTCAACAATTCTGGAGTTAAGTTAGGGCAGGAATTTCAACTGAGTTCCATCACTTTAGTCAAAATATTTTAAGCTGCCCCTTTTTGTTAGAAAATGTTCAATTTAACTTAATTGACTTTAACTAATTAATTCAATTCTTTTCTTAATGCCCACATCCACACCCATGCCAAATGATGCAGTGGTGCAATGCCCTTCCTCCAGTCCCACGAGATAAAAATTAATTTTTCAAATAAAGAGGTGATCCAATTGAATGGCTAAAGTCATATATAATTGGATTCTTGCTTGTATGGCCTATTTGCTTTTATAACCAGACTTTTCACTCTTGCCCTTTTTATGTGACTAGCAGTTACGGCAGAGTCTTCATAGTTTGGTCCTTGTGTTTCCTAAAACTGTATTAAGAATAACCACACATCCGCCCCCCCCCCCCCCAATAACTCCAGTTATTTATGGTGGAGGATGTGTGGTCATTCAGAAGTTGTTAGATTGAATTTCCCATCAGCCATAGTCAGCATAGCAATTGGTGTGGGATTATGGGTATGACAAACCAACAACAGAGAGCTAGCATGGTATAGTGATTTGCACATTAGATTACGACCCTGGAGGCCAAGGTTCAGTTTCCTGCTCAGCCAAGGAAACCCACTGGGTGACTTTGGGCGCATCATACACTCTCAGCCCCAGAAGACCCCATAATAGGTTTGCCTTAGAGTCGCCATAAGTCAAAAATGACTTGAAAGCACACAACAACAAGTCTAACAACATCTGAAGCAAAGATTGGAAAATGTTTCCTTTTTAGAACTACAGTCCCAGTATCCCAGAATTCCTGCGCTGGCTGAAGGATTAGGGGAGCTCTCATCTAAAACATGCTATTTCCATGCTCTAATGTGAAGTCTTAAAGTTACACATTCCCCTTAAGACTTATTGTGAGGTGGCTGACATTTGGCATGTGGAGATGAATAATTGGCGGTTTATTCACTTTAGGCCACATTGAGAATAGCTACCTGCTCTGAGAATTCTGAGACAGAGGGGGCCAGATATAAACTCAGTTTAGTAAATATGTTTCCTAGCATCTCAACTCACTTGTGCGTTTTGGCCTGCAATCTTTAGATTTTGACCAGTGATTAGAAGTTGTTCTAACCCTGCACTGCCAGTCTTTCATTCAATTGAAATGGAGCTCGCAACATGTCTGCTTGATATATAGCCTTCAGTAAATCCTGTTGTCAGACTTTTAAAAAGGAGAACTAAAAGGCTTCTAATTTTGAAAGTGGGAAATGATGATCAGCCACACAGCTGTTTATTCTAAATGTAATCTCATTTCTACAACTCCAAAGGAAGTGTTGATGGCAAATCATGACTAATTTTGCTGCTCTTCCCATTTCTCCTAGCTTAATATTGTTAATTAAATTAGGTTCTCCCTCCCAGCTGTTTATAAGACAACAACCAGATGCCCTCCTTCATTCCACAAATGTTTGAATTCTAGCACCAGAAAGAGAAGAAGAATATGGAGGTGGCGGGGGTGGAGGAGATGACAACTTTTAACATGCCTTCTTTAAAGTGGAAGTACATTTCATGGTCTAATGCCCATTGTTTTATCATTTCTGGCACAGTATCAGAAAAGAAAAAAAAAGTGTGGGATAAGTGATTGTTTTTAAATTCAATAGTGCCTTTGAATAATAATAATAATAATAATAATATTATATGAAATATATAAAAATTATAATAATAATAATAATAATATATTATTATTATTATTATTATTATTATTATTATTATTATTCCTCTATATTTTCTGCTGCCATAGAAACCATCTCTAGCTAGCAGATTGGAAACAGAGATTTGGGCTTCTGGCTTTATATTTATATTACATTTCCATCCCCTTTTAAAATATGAAAAATGATCCCTTGTTTCAGTTTGATACACAGTCTATTGATCACATTTCTGGATTGTGGTTATTTTTATAGGGAGAAAGCTTAAGAAATCATTTTAGACTTAAAAGATGGGAATTGCGTTGAATCAAAAGGCAGAGCATGTAGAAGGCAGTTCCATCTCTACCCAGTTCAGGATAGATCACTTCTGATTCAAATAGAAGGTGAGGTGCTCTCATGATACTTCCCACTGGCAAGCAGAGCGACTACAGCTGCTTTTCTGTTACTTGTTATTATTGCCAAATAGTTTTGTTGCAAGAGCTGGGTAGAAATGCTCTGGATATCGCAAAGCAGGTTACCACAATTCAGTGCCACTTACAAAACCACACATCTCAAATGAGTGAGTTCTCTGGTGTTTTCATGAAGAAGCTACTGCTGCAGTCGCCATCTCTTGCAGGGGACCATGGCACTTTTCCATGGGATGGCTGTGCTAGTTGGTTCCAGCAAAAATTTTTTTTAAAAAAATCTGAGTTGGCAAGGGTGGGTTTGTCTGTTTGTTTGTCTCCCTGCCTGCAATCTCTCTCTCTCTCTCATTTATTCTCTCTCTCTGTCTCCACCCATCCACATACATCAAAGGCCATTTCCGCACAAATGTCACTGTCCCACAATGGGGATGCGGTGCTGCTGGTCTGCGAGTCATACTTTTGCACAATGTCATTGCAGTCCTGCTGCCAACGTGACTCCACCCATTGCAATCGAGGGATAATTTGGAAAAAATCCAGTACTGGCCCCTGATCATGCAATGCTCCCGTTGCCGGTGGCTGTGCAGAAATGGCGGAAGTGCGATCTATGCACATCCTTCCTCAGTGCAGCATGGGAAATGGCCAGCTGCACTGTGGAAAGAAGGAGCATGTCCTTGTCCCTGGGATCGCAACGGGATGGTGACAAAAAAAAGGTAAGGTATGGAAAGGGCCAAAGATGGCCAAAGTGCAGCCTGTGGGTCATTTTTATGGCTCTCAGGACCCCTAGGGGTGGTATTTTTGTCTACAGATTACCTCTAGGAGGCATGGGGGCATTTTGCCAAGGTTTGGCCCAGAAGAAACCTTTTATAAAAATAGATAGTGACCTCCCGGTCATTTCTTGTTGTAAGAAAAGGTCTTTTTTGTACAGGAATCTCCTGCTTTTTTATGATCTGCTTTTCAATTATAACCAAAATGCATACATTCAACATGTAGTCGGCTCTTTCAATGTATTTCATCATCTTTCCATGACCATCCACATGCTTCTGCAGCCATGGACTATTTTTTTCTCTCACTCAACTGTTATTTAGCTTTTGCACACATTGGCAAGTGATATTTCACATGTTATTTATGTTTTTCAGTGGCCAAAATGTATTTCGAAACTAAAACGACTAAGGACTTACATTTTGATAATTTCCAGTTTTCAACAGTGCTCTTGTCCTTGACCTCTTGAATAAGCAGAGAAAACCTATATAAAATGGCCTAGTGGGCCCTAAAACCAGAGCAGAATACCCCTAGAGGATATAGAGTGGGGTGTGGGGACTTTTTTTGTGGGAGAAGGGTACAGCCCTCCAGGTACTCCAAAGGGGCTAATGTGCCCCCCTAGACTCCAACAGTTGCCCAACTGGATGACCATAGACATGCATATGTACCAAATAGATGAGAAAAGGTAGGATTAACACTGAAAGAAAATGGAATGCATGAAATTCAAGCAGTGATGATTATTTTAAAGCTTAGACCCTGTTGTTAAAGCAATTACAGTGACTATTCATAAAGTAGATGAGTCAGTGCTGTTCAAGTGGACATCTTCCCTGTTCACTTGAAACTACGTTACTGACACTGAATCCTTTTCCCCTATAAATTACTGAGAACTCTGCTGCTAGGGACAGAACCGTGTGGGTGTGACTGGCAAACTGGCAACAGCCTCTCTGGCAGGACATGATCAGCTTGGATTTAGTCCAGAAGAAGATGGCACTGGATGTTGACGCTAAATTAAATATCTGTAGATAGAGATTCAAAGGAAGCATTGTCCACCCTCCCTACGGCACACAGATATGCAGAGAAGCATCCTTGAACCTGTGGGGTAATGGCTAACAAGATGGCATTGTGTGGGCGAGTGCTGTCTTACGCATTTCTGTTCAGAATTAGGTTTCTTGGAGCCTGACTCTATAGCCTGTGCCAGGTCCTTTTTGAATTAAAATAAAATATATCTCTTTTGACATTATTGTCCATGATTATGTGAGTGAAGAAATTATGTTGTGTTGTGTATCAAGGTATAAGTAGTAGATACCCTAATTCAGGTATTACCTTGTTTTTTTCAGCACGTGAGCAGGGGATCACCCAACCTTGTTCTCTTCCAGCATCCCTTATCTCATGTGGAAGTGTCTGAAAGAGGGAACTTTTCCATGTACGGAGGCTCTCCAACAAGCAAGGTGAATAATATCTGAACGTGGCATGTCAAATTCTGCCTTATGCCGAAAGATTTCCCTTTCAACATTTCAATCCACTCTGTGGGACTGCTGCTCTCATATGTTTGTGCATACAAGATGACTTTCTTAACTATCTGATTTTTCAAATTCTCCCACAGTTCTTAGATTTCTGATCAGTAATATTCTTCAGATCCAGGAAAATGAAAATAAGTTGTTTTAAAAATGGTGGTGGCGGCTAATAATTACCATCAAGTTGACTTCAACTTAGGGTGACCCTGTGAATGGGAGACTTCCAAGTCACCCTGTTATAGTCTAGTTGTTTTTGTTGTTGTTGTTGTTGTTGTTGTTGTTGTTGTGTGTCATTTCCAACTTATGGCAACTCCAAGATTGGACCTATCAGGGGCGTTTCTGGGCTGAGAGTATGTGTAGCACCAAAGGTCACCCAGTGGGTTTCCATGGCTGAGAGGGGAATTGACTCCTGATCTCCAGGGTTGTAGTTCAGTGTTCAAACCTCTATACTACACTGGCTCTTGTAGCCTAGGCTATTTACAATAGACTCTTAGTAGGCACTCAGTGGCTTTTGGTCAAGATGGCCATATATCACCTCCAATATCAGAGGCTACATGCTTTTTGAATGATATTTGCTGTAGAACATGGAAGGCAAGGTGCAGTTGCACTCATATGCTGCTTATGGGATTCCTATGGGCAATTGACTGGCCATTATGTGAACAGGATGCTGCATTAAGTTTGGTCATTCTCTGCAAGGGGCTTCTTCTGTTCTTAAGTATAGTTTCATTAGAACAACATTAGTGTTTACACGGAGGCCTACCAGAATCTTGCACAGCTGCTTCATCACATCTTGCTTGCATAGATGCAGTAAGACTAACTGAAAACCTAGATTAGAAGAACTTGTTGCACATTTTGCCAGAATTAATATGAAAATGTGGAGTTACTTTAAACATTACACAGACGAGTGTAATGATCAACACTGAAGTGCAGGGCCTCATTGTAACGTTCTCTATAGCAGCACTACCCCATGCAGGAAGCTGTAGAAAGCAGCTCTTTTGCAAAGCTAATGAAGCTAATTTCCAAACTCAGACCAAGCCGTCTCACAATATAACAGGGATAGCTGAAAATGATGCACTATAGTCAGGAAAGCCCATTTCCCCTCCAGTTATGGTAGGGATTGCAATTAAACTGAAAGAGAACAGGGGCATCCAAGAAGGTCACAGAGGGAGATATCATAGTCCCTGCTAATCAAAAACTCCTGGAGTTTCCAGTAATGGAGCCCTGATTCCACAATACTACCAAGTGCACTGCTCCCCGTGCTTTCTGACACTACAGTGATAACACCAGTTTGCCAGGGAAGTGTCATGATGAGCGAAATGTGCACTACAGGTTCCTTCCATGTTTCATCCCATTATGAATCACTGGATGGACTTTGTCAAGTCATAGCTACTCAGCCATTTCAGATTCCTCGATATCAAACCCTATGAAATTCATGAGGTCACCAAATGTTGACAGGTGACTTGAAAACACCCACATCCACAAACATGACATTTCCACTACAGCTTCCTTGCATGTAGGTTCAGGACTACTGAGGATGAGAGATTTAAGGCAAGCCCCTCTTCACTGGCCAGACCCAGACTTAGTTGGCGTCAGCAAGGTTGCTGCCTCATGTGTTTGCTGCAGAAAAAAAAAAAGCTAGTTTATCTTATTCGATTGTTGTGAGGATTAGTGAGGGATGATATATGGAGTACCTTGCTCACTTAAGAAAAGGTGCTTTGTAAATACCTTTTTATAAAATGAACCACTTTGAGTCAATAGATGGAAGGATGGCTTGCAGAGTAATTATTAATGGTAATAATACTTTCCAGTTATTTACACATTTCACCCCATGAGGCCTTCTGCCTCAATGTGGCAGCTGCTGTTCAGCTGTTTTGATCAGGAAACCTTCCCAGCACAAAATGGTTAAATGGTTAAGCCTCAACATTCCTTAGGCCATTTCCACACTACACTGTTATAGTGCTATTGTTCCACTTTTAACATCCTGTGGAATTCTGGGGTTTGTAGTTTACTGAGGCCAAAGAGCTCTCTGGCTGAGAAGTCTAAAGGCCCCTCCCTAAACTGCAAACCCCAGGATTCCATAGGATGTTGGAATAATATCATTATGACAGTGTAGTGCAGAAATGGTGAAGCATCAAGCCTTTGTCCTTCTCAGAACTTGAATACAGTGTAAAAGAAAGTGACTTTCCCAAGGTCACTCAAGGAATTGGAAATAGAACTGAAATCCAAGTCTGTCCTACTAATCACTTCAAAGTGGTGCTGAAAATACCAATTTAAAAGTGCAGCAAAGTCAATGCTTGTAATTTCTGTGTTTTCTCTGCTATATCTGAGGGAATCCAACTATGTCATTTCTCATTGTGAACCCACTTGAACTTCTTTGTCTTTCCCTGATAACTCTGAAGTTATTATGCAACTATAATAGAAGCCCTTCCGCTAACTTGCACTATTTGTAGGGACTCTAAAATTACAGCTCATAACATTTTGCCACCAAATGTACTTCACTGGTGCATCTGTTCTCTGATGTAATATGAGATTGAACATTGCAGACCAGAACTTCAGTGACCTTTCTAGTCCTGAAATAATAATGACTTCTGGACAGATAAGACCAGACAATTGGAAGTGGAACACAGTTCTGGAAGATGAAGGGCAATTTCTTTTGTACCTGCCTTTTTTTAAAAAAACAATTGTATACTTTCCTTGATATAGCCAGATTTCCAGAAGGGAACATTACTTATTGCAGGGACAGCCTTCAGCAAAGCACTGCTTTATTCCTAATAGGTATAGAACATAATGTTATGATTTTTTTAAAAAAACCTCAACCATTAATCTCATCATTCTATGAACAGTATAGCCAAAGCACGCCCCCAATGGTAAAGACTTGATAACAGGGTTACATATCTCTTGTCCTATATTTAAACACTGAATTATCTGAGCTCAATAGAAAATTGGTACTAGAGAATATAGGATGTAGCATTCTGGGGAAACTGATCTCCCAAGTGAGTTGGGCTAGAGGTCAAAAAAAAAAAAAAAGAAAGAAAAAGAAAGCAAGCAAGCAAACTCTTCTTGTGCAGTGTGGTATCTCTTTATTGCATTCATTAATCAAGGTGACAATACAAGGCCTCAAGGCTGGCAAATGTGTGGCCCTCCAGATGTTGCTGGACTGTGAGTAGCCACTGAAATTTGCAATCTAGCAACATCTGGAGGGCTACATATTCCCAACCCCCTTCCCAGGCCAAACAAACAGAGGCATTTGGAGGGTGGGTTGTTCATAAGGAAATAGCCCTGCAATCTGTAGCTGGAGGAGAGATGGATTTTCTAAGCAACAGTATCTTATTGTGAGCTATCCTTTTTGTAATGCAAAGTATTTCAGGATGGCTTGGCCTTGAAGGTGCAGCTACAATCCAGTAGAGTCACAAAAGGTCTTCTCCTAGTAGTAGTGCAAACCACCAGCAGTAATATGCCTATATGATTAGTGTACAGTTTGGATTTTCCTTGTGGAGGGGTGGTGACTGCCATGATGAGCATGTTAGTATTTCAAAATTTACCACTACATATTAGAAGAAACACATTTCAGATTACTTTTCTCTTGAGGGGAAACGCAGGTCCTGTCTGGGAGTGAGTGGCCAAGTCTGGTGTCTCAGATTTCCCAAACTTTGCTTAGGCTGTGATGGGGCTATCAATACTATCTTATATATTGCAGATGCAAGATCTTTTGCTCCTGCCTTGTAATTGATAGCCAGTTTTTCAAAGGGAATAAACCTTCAAGTAGCTTGTCAAATTACCTGCTTATTGGACATACAGCGTAATATCTGATGCATTAGAAGACACGGTCCTGGGATATCAGGCAGTTTGTCTTTGTTTGCCTGACCTTAAAGGTGTTTAACATGTATATAAAAAATTCGGTCAGCCCCTAGCACACTCATTTTTAGATAGCAAGAAAAATAGTTGTTAAGATGGTAAAGCATTATACAGGATGTTACAGGTGTATATATCTAGCATAGCCTGGATGGGTTTTCAGTATTTGCAAGCTCTTTAAGTGCTGCAGACCACTTAAGAATTTTCTTTCCAAACCGAGCACTTACCATGGCTTTTACCAGTCGCAGTCCTTTAGCAGGATAAAAATGAATTTGTTGAGTGTGATTCCATCTGTGTCAGGGTTTTGCATTTAAAGATATACTAACCAGGTGTTACTATAAAAGTAGGGAACTGTGAAGTCCACCAGCAGTGCTAGCATCTCCTTAGGACTGAATTATTAACTCAAAGGGGGCCTACAGAGACAGGGTTGTGGCAGGATCTTTTCACCTGTGTACACCAGTACTAACTGTAGAGATGACTTCAGTTGAAAGTTGAAAGAGTGTTTTATTTGACATTAATAGACACACGCAAGAAATCAAGCAATCTCATGAACCATACAAGACTATTGAAGGAGAGGTGAAAAAGTTTAGATAGAGAGAGATTTTGGGTGACAGTGATAATATTTATGAGTCCTGAACCAGAAGATTGAAGCAGAGTGGCTCAAACAAGAGTCTGCAGGTAGTACAGAGAATAAGGAGTCTGGGGGACCATGTGCAGTGTGACACGCAACATACTACAAATTGTAGGGATTGGAGCTGGGTTTTTTATACCCTATTTCCTGCCCTGAAGGAGGGTGAATGGACAAAGTGGTAATTGCTTTCCCACAAACTGACAAATCAGTCCAGAATGGGCTGGTTTTCTGAACTCTAGATGACAAAACATAGATGGGCATCCTGACAATCTCTTAATGTTTTTGTTGGGTAAGGTAAATAGGGAAGGTCTCTGTAGGATGTGCTCACAGCAGGGTTGCTTGACCGCTTCATCTGGGCAGTTTCACCTTCTATTGTTTCCAGGAGGGCTTGTACCTTACAGCCTTTTGAAAGGATCATCCGAAGTCCATCAGCACTGGACTTTCCCAACTAATCCTCTCTGAACTTATGACCTGGCCATGCTGAGATCATCCTGACATGGCCACATGCTTACAGTCAGTATTCTCCAAACATGCTTTCAGCCATCTATCTATCTATCTATCTATCTATCTATCTATCTATCTATCTGTCTATCTATCATCTATCTATCTAATTTATGAAAAATAGCACACTCCTCAAAGTGGGGGTGTGGTGACACAGGTGCTATGGTCAAAATAGAAAATTTAAAAAGTGTTTTTTTAATAAGCCTTTTCAAAGTGAGCCTTTTTTGTGTCAACTTGCAGTAGGCATGAAATTTTAAGTGTAACCTTACTGGATCAGATTATGGGTCCAGCTCACTGAGCATTCACTAAGCTTTCTGTGGCCAGCAAAATGCCTCAGGAAAGCTCAGCAACATTATGTCAATGGCTAAATCGTATGGTGAGTGTTTGGCAGTCTGGAAAATGATCCTGAAGGTTCCAGTCTTAGCACTCATGCCTAAAAGTCATTAGCAGATCTATCTTCAGCATAAAATCTATATTGGAATTGTAAAGCTTGGAAAAGTTACTTTATTGGATACCAAGTTCCAGAATCCCCCAGGCAATATTGCCACTTTGCTACCACCATTGTTGCTGTTGTTGCTCCCTTATTGTTCTAGGTTCAAACCCTGGAAGACAACAGACAAGCACTGCCAATTGGATAGCAACAGATGTTGGCTGAAATCCAACTTAGTTCCAATTTTGGAGTAGAGAAAAAGAAAAACTAGACAGTTTCTATGGGTTTTACCTACGGGGAAAAAAAAGAAGGCATTTGTCAAAATCCTGAAAGATGATTTTTAATAGTTGAAAAGCCCAATACATTTTAATTCCTCCTTCTGGTGGCTGAGGGGTGGGAAGTTTTTAAAGCAAAGGTCTGCAGGAATTTCTGATCAAAATAAAGTATGTATATCATACAAAGTATAAGACATTTCTGCATGATGATGCTCTTCTGTGTTGTCACACTGCAGTTCTAGGTCCAGAATGGAGCACATCAGCAACGCTCCCCTCTGCACCTGCTTGCTCCATGTAGAAGGGAGTACAATGGCGTCACCTCTTCCATCCAATGTGCAGCCAGGCATTTTCCATTGCTGTGTTACAGAAGGAAGTGTTGCCGTTGTGCTTTTGCAGTTTCTGCACATCTGGGAGTGACAGGAGCAGCGCATGATTGCAGATGCAAAATGGATTTTTTCCGTTTTGTGAAAACTGCGCCAGTGCGACGCTTGGAGATGGGATGACAGTGGGCCGGTGATGACGTCACACAGAAGCATGACCTGCCGGCCACTGCCATCCCGTCCTACAAGTGGCACAGCCCTGTCATGCAGAAATGGCCTTAGATACAAAGATACAATTACAGTACTTTGCAACGTCCTTTGATATAGGCATAGACGTAAAAGGTAAAAAAGAAATTGAAAGCCAACATAATTTACTGTTGATATTATTTATGGGTAATATGGCAACCCCACTCTGAACAAATTTTGCTGAGAAAACCCCATGATAGGTTTGTCTGAAGGCTGCCATAAGTCAGAAACAATCTGAAGGCAACAGCAACTAAACAACATAATACCAGAGTCCTCTTAATGAATAATTTTCTGCAGACCTTTGGTTTAAACACCTGAAGAAAGCTTAAAAAGTTTACAGATTGAAATATGCTGGTTT
This sequence comes from Cyclura pinguis, assembly GCA_030412105.1. Classification (NCBI taxonomy): domain Eukaryota; kingdom Metazoa; phylum Chordata; class Lepidosauria; order Squamata; family Iguanidae; genus Cyclura; species Cyclura pinguis. The sequence continues at coordinate 248,941,528 of CM059599.1, read as the reverse complement.
TTTTTTATCATTATCTTTCACCAGCTAGAACGTACTAATGGAACCAAGGAGACATACACTTGTGTTGACTCACCAGGTTTCCATTGAGTGAATAGATCTCTTCTGTATGGGACTAACAACTGGATTTTGGCCTTTGTATTCTACCCATCTGGGGCCTAAATACGCTAAGGGCACCAGATCCTATTTGATCTTGGGAGCTAAGCAGGGTCTGCCCTGGTTAATACTTGGATGGGAGACAACCAACAGATATAGGTGCTAAAGGCTATATTTCAGAGGAAGGAACTGGCAAAACCACCTTTGGGTATTCCTTGCCTAAGAAAACCTTATGAAATCCATAGGGTTGCCATAAATCAACAGGCAACTCGAAGGCGTGCACACACACACACACACACACACACACACACACATTCTACCCACCATTCTAATCTGTGTTGCTCTGCGTAGACCTTTGAACTCCTTGGACCAGTAGGAGTTTGTTATAGGAAATTTAACTTCCAGAAATGCTGCCAGCAGTCTGGAAGCTGCAGAGTTGGGGGGACATGAGTGTAGCAAATTCCTTCTTTGAATATTAATAATAATTTTAATTAAAAAGAAAACACAAAGCAATATTATTGCTGAGAATTTATCTTGTCCATATAATGCAGGGGTTAGTGCTGACCTCCTGCTTTTGATTTCTTACTTTTCTTTGGCTTGTATACCAACCAATTCTTGTTAAATATTTATGGACAAGATTAAAGACTTTATAAAACTTTGCAGCTGGCAGCTGTCCTCGCCTAAAGGATAACACTGAGTTTTCATTTTAATTGGATAACTATGTGACCGAAATATGCAAACCCCAAGGGATATGCAGACATTCAAAATGTGTAAGGTAGTTCTTTTTTAAAAAATTGAAAAGAGTATCTTTTTACGTTTTAAACTTTCCCTTTCCCTTTGGTAGGTGTTACACTCAAAGACAATTTCACCTTTGAGTGTCTATAGTTTTCTTCCATTATTCAGTTCCTGAAAAGGTATTTCATTGATGTTGTACACCCAAAGAATTAACTGTTACTTCATTCTTTTCCATTCAGCTATCTGCCATCTTCCTGTGTTTCATTCACATTATTAGAGACACTTTCTCAAGTCTATTCTCCCTGTTTATATTTGGGACTGACTTCACAGAACTGCTGCACGAAGATGTTATGTATCTATAGAAGGTCTCTATTGATGTTGACAGCTTCAATATGTACACAAAAAATGGACAGCACCTCTACCTTCTGACCTAAATCCCATTTAGGGAGAAAAGTGGGGTATAATTGCATTCATTAATTCATTCAGTCAATCAAAAGATGAACAAACAAACATATTTGCACTTAGATTTAGACTGGGAGAGGGGGAAGGATGAGCCAGAATTATGGGACTTGCTTCCTCTCGACATTCCAGCAGCCTTCTATGTGACCTCATAATCTGACCCGGAGTGTTCCGTCTGGGACAGATCTGAGAGTGCATGGTGGGAGGAAAGTCGGGGGAGGACGTGTCCCCTTCTGCTTCCATTGATGGAACTGTTTCATCAGCTTAACTAACTAGTTAGATCCTGGCCACATCTACAGTCACCATACCCATGGGCGACCAAATGATTGCATCAACATTTTCCAGTAAGAAAGCATAGACTTGTCAACAAGCAAGGCAAGTCTCTTCCACACAGTAGCTAACCTTTAGACCAGTCAGGATTCCTGCTTACAAGGGAATGCTGCACAAGGGCCTTTCTCATTAACATTATATGCCCAACTCTAGGGCATACAATCAGCCTCCACATTTATGTAGGAGCAGTGCATCATTCCCACAATCCCCATTTCACTGAAAGTATGAGGGAGGTTATTCGAATATTCCTTATAATATTTCAATATAATTTCATTTTTCTGAGAGGACACCTCACTGATCATGTAGGTTTGTGTTCTGGATTGCAAACAATGCCAATAATTCTTTTCCAGCCCCGTGTATGTAGTCCACCTTCTTGGTGACCATGGCCTCTTGTTTGACACAGTTTGGTAGAAAATATGTCACAGATATACATGATACGTGTGTGTGTCTGTGTGCATGGTACATGATATATATACTCTGCATTAGCCATACAGAGTGAGATGCTGTCTACAGTCTCAACAACAATTCCAGCACTATCATTTAAAGTTGAGATATTCTTCCTCCTTACCTCTTTCTTTCCTCCCCACCACTGGATATTTGTGAAATTTATTTTTGAAAAAATATGCATAAGGAGTGCCATGCCAGCTTCAAACTGAAATTCTTCTTCAGTTGATTGGCAGCTCACCAGCAAATATAAAGGGAAGTTAGAAAAATCAGTGGCTTAATATGAAAAGTGACATTGACCTCAGACATCCTGGTGAGGAGAAATCTTAAGTGTAGGACTTCAACATGTCTATTTCCATTTAGTCTACTAGTCACAAAGTGGCATTGCATTAGAGACCATTGTAGAATTATAAATGATGCAACTGAACTGACAAGTATTGAAGGTGGTGGCCTCCAGATGTTTTGGATGATAAGACCCATAACACACACTATTCACTATGCTGCCTGGGGCACATGGGACTTGTATTCTAAACTTCAAGAGGCCACCAAGTTTCCTTCCCCCATTATAAATAGTTCTGGAGTTCACAGGATGGGTTCACTCCAACATCTATTGCCTTTGTCTCTCAGCGTCCTTCTGAACATTTTGTCAAGGGAGGCATGCTGAAATTTCTCCCTCAGTGCTGTTTCACAAATTCACACTGATCACTCTGGATAGCATTTCCCCACTCATTATGGCCATTTTAGGCTCTATATTTTTACGTCTCTAAACGTAAGAATCTTGTCTGTCTTGATGTAGACCACTTCCTGCTTCCTCTGTTGGCCTAGGTAATTATGACTTGGTATTCTGTTAACTGTACAGAAACCCTGGATTCATACTAATTTCTTATAAGCCTATGCATCCCAAATTGTGGGAATGGAGCAGGCTGGAAATAATCATCCTAACGAACAAAAGGAAGGCCACTGTATCCACAAGTTACCTTGAGGGTGACCAAGTGAGACAGAAAGGACAGTGTTCCTGCACCTTTTATAGTTGCATACACTGAGAAAAAAGAGCATCAGCAACCATAAAGGTTGTACTTTAAGTTGTCATTGCAGTATTGCTTTCAATTTCCCATTTCTTTAAGCAGTAGGAGATGCCAGAGCCAGTTTTTACAGCTTCTGTTTCCTTGTGAGGACAGAGCAGTAGAGGCTTTTGTGGAGATCAGCACTGCCAGTCTTCCAAGGAGCACTAGTTTCTTTGAGGCCCTCTTTCTTACCACCTCCCAGTCTTCTTCTTGTTGGTCAGCTGCTGCTAATATAAGGCAACTGCCTAGAAGAAAGTGGCTGATGTTAGGGGGTGGGGGAAGGAGCCGGATCTAAGAAGGATTTTTATAAGAGAGAATGAAGAACTTACAAGAGATAGGCAAAATGACCAGGAGAGAGCTGCACAAAGGAAAATTCAACTAAAAAAAGGAAAGGAAATATCTTGGGAAGAGAAAGTGGTAACAACAACCAGTCTAAATATTACCTGTCCTTCTTCTCTTCCAAGGATTGCAAATCTGATGGTGTTCAGAGGATCTTGTTGTTTTGTTTTGTGCATTTCAATTTTGGCTGCTCTGCAGAACCACAAGTGAATCGCTCTTCACCTACATTCTTGTCTAAAAGTAATGCACAAGAAAATGGCTGTTTCTAATGCTGAACCTCAGCAAGTGTGAGGCATCTACACTGGGAAACTGACAGGAAACTGTGTATAAACTGGTATGTGTTCAGAGCAGTGGTAACTATCTGTATAATAAATGTACTCATGTGCCCTAAAGTAACAGGAAACAAAAGCAGGTGAAATTAACTCCTGCATGCTGCAAGAAACATCCCATAAAGATGTGAAATAGATCCAGCAGCCACACACGGAGGCCAAAGCATATGAATCGTTGCTTAGAAACAAAGAACAACTCAGGCTCACACAAGGAACATGCCTGAATTTGGGGGGGTGGGGGGTTCATATTCCCTAAGTTCATGCCACATGCTGATCTTAGAAAAGTTACTTTTCTGGCTAACAGTTTCTCAGTATCCCCCAGCAAGGAATGGGTATTATCACATTTTCTTTCTTTCCCCTCTCAAAAACTATGATCTGTAAAGTGCCATGGTGGGAAACATACTGTTACCCTGATTTCTGGGGGTCCCGGGAGGGACACCAAATTGCTCTTAAAATTATACAAGTTGGGGAAATTAGTCAAGAGCACTGCCTAGCAATACGAGAGGCAGGGTAACGTAGCGAGATCTTGAACCCTATGTCTATGGGGTCAGGCCGAGTCAAGGAGCACACAGAAGTTGAAACAATAAATGATGTTTTATTAAAACACAATCAACCAGGGTATGCGGCACACTCACACAAGATAACTAAAGAAATAAAGATTGGAGTGGGATAGAGGGATTTTTAGAGGAGTTGTTGGTTTGGGTGATACTTCACCTGTCCTGAAGCCCAGTTGGAAGCGGAGAAGATGGGGAGCGTGGATCTCAGCACGTGGGGCTGAGGGGAAGGCTCGCTGGACAAAGCAACAGCAAGACCGGATGGAAGCCAAGAGTGATCCGAAGAAGCGCTCAAAGTCAGGGGTTTTTATAAGGAGAATTGTGACCGCAGGCTATGTTGGACTTGGGGAAAACAATGGATTTGGGGCTGGAGACAAAGCCTCTGAAAGGTCAGAATTTGAATGATTGAATTATAGCCAAATTGTCAATAGGGTAGCCAGTATGCAAATGCGGAGTGCTTGAGCGTTCTATAGCTCGATCGTCAAGCTGCCAGTGTGGGGCAGAGGATCTTTTGAAAGTTGTGTGCATGCTTAATGAACGTACTTGCCTTTGAGGTCTCCTAAAGCTATGAGTTGGTTATTTCTGGCCTGCCTGTATTGTGTTGTAATATTACGGCGATTATCGGCCGAGCCCGTATGCATGCTTGTCCGGGGGCCTCGCAAGCACGTGGAGGGGAATGGGTATGTGAAGCCGAATTATTGATATCAAGAGATATCTTTTTATATCCCCCAAGCTCGGGCTAGCCAGGGCAGTAACAATACAACCTAGCCTACTTGCTTCTAGTCAGAAAACAGATGCAGAGGAGGACAGAGGATGAGCCCTGGCATCACAAACACTGGGAGGAAAGGAGGAAGCTAACTTAGTAAATACATAGACCCACTGGAGAGTCTTTGCAAGTTGCCCCAACAAATCCAGTAAGCTCTGCAGATTGTAGGATGCTTCATCTCTACTGGTTGGAGATTTGTGTGCAGTTGTTTTCTCTACACTGGAGGTGAGTCCCCCCCCCCCCAAACTGGTGGATTTGCATGCTTATCTCCTTATCTCCCATCTGGAGATGAGCCATGAAAACTGGACATTCAGGTCCAGGCTCTGATATTTGGCAACCCTAATCAGATTAGTTCCATGGCTGTATGTATGCCTGTCCTGGCCTAAAACTCAGATAAAATAAAATAGAACACTGTGCATTCTCCCTTTACCTCTTTTGTCATTTATATTTTGGCACAGGTGTCTTTCTCCTCACTGTGAATGTGTTTATAATAGTGAAGGTCTGTATCTTCTCTTGCCCTAAGCCTGTCTTTGCTTCAGGACTGAATTATCTGGAGCAGTGACAGTGCTACCTGTTGCTCCTTGCAAACCCTTTGCCAGTAAAAGTTCTCCGAGGGGGATGGGTTTAAGCCAGCTGGACAAAGCAATTTCCTTTCTTTCTTGCCTTCTCTTGCCCTGAAGTTTCCATAGGTCTCAGCCCCTAAACATTCAGACTGGGATTATGTGCATGGTTGAAAAGAGACGAACTGTCAAAAAATGCAATTAGAGTGGAATACCATGTGTTCTCACAGGTTGTCGCAACTTCCTTTATCTCAGCTTTTTGAATTGGAGGCTTAGAAGCAAACCTTGATTATCAACATGGTTCTTGAGAGTCTTTATCCAGAGTGACTCTGAAATGTGGACTTTGAGGATGGAGGGGGGAAAAACAGTAGTAGGAAAGGAGCTATTGCAAAGAAATCTCCCGAGGCATTAGGCTTTATCATCAGCTACCTTGAAATCCAAAGACAGAATGAAACAAATTGCTGTTCAGAGACGAGCTTGCTATGTTCAAATTATATTCTGTGAATTTAATCAACACTTTTGTCTCCTTGTGTGTGTGTGGTTACTGTTCACAGCTGGAGGGGAGCTATCTCGCTATCACTTGCTGCTTGCAAAAGGCATGTTTTATTATTACTTAATATTTTGCCTGATTAAATATGTGGGAGCCCAAAGTCCTTTGTAAACAAGCATAGCCTTTATCTCAAAGGTCGCAAAGAAAGAGACCAGACAAAGATTCAAATTAATCCCCTAGGGTGGCTTCTTCAGATGATGACTCTACAGCACAGTATATACATTTTTGTTTCTGAAGAAAAGAGCTCACAGCATTAGCACAAGGGGCTACATGACTCTTAGAATAAAGTACAACATCTAGATAGGCTGCTTGCAATGAGAAATTTGAATGTATGCTAATATTTGAAAAGCTTTTCCTGTTATTGAAGTGGATGAGTAGCCTGGGAATTGCTGTCACTAGAAAAAATTATATTTGTGGGATTATAGGCTGAAGAGATAGCTCTTTTCTATCATGACATATGATTTCATTACTGCTGTCTCTTTGCTTTGGGGGTGAGAGCTTTGGCCAATGAGCCCCCAGTGAACTCTTTTTCCCCTTCGCTGTCACCCACACTCTTTCTCTGAAGCACCTCTGAAGCACCTCTGAAGCACCAGCACTGCAGCAAATAACCTGAACCAGTTGAACTCTATAGGCAAGATAGACAGTTCCTAGTGATTTCCCCTCTAATCATTTTTAGATCTGTATCTAGAATGCTAAACTTATGCTTTACTTCCTCCCTCCTTTCAGTGAGGTGGCTTCTTGTTTTGTATTCTCCCAGGTAGAAAGAGGCAAGCTGCACATTGGAGTCTCCATAATGGTTGATTGAGAAGACATGCACGCATAGAATCTTGCTTTAGGGCTTTTTGTAACCAAGTTTAGAAACTCTGAGCAATTTGATGGATTTCGTGATATGATAAAAACACTTTTTTTTCTTTCTTTCAATGATCATCCAGAGTAAATATACCTGTTTTATAGTCATAAAATCACAGCACTAGCCTGCTGCTCTCAGCTAGCATATATACTAAATATTCTTACACAACTAGGAGAAAAAGGAAAGAGAGTGAATAACTGTGGTGGATATTCCTTCCCCTTGCTTCAGTTGCTCACTAATGTTCCTTTTCTGGGCCAGAATGAAAGAAGAAACAATGGCAAGTAGAGCAACAGGAAGACCAGAGTGGTCAGCTGTAAGTCTTCTGAGAACACACGGGCTTTGGCATGTGCTCAGCAATGGCAACCCCTTTCTGGAGGTATATGATGTTATGTCAGGTAAACAAAAAGACATGGGGTAAAATGAAGAATCATATTAAAATGCAAGAATTGGTCAAGAGACAGAGGTGAAGTCTTTATTGTGATTTAGCCTTGGAAGCCTAATGTTTGAAGATACAGGCTAGTTGCAGTTTGCCTAACTTGGCCTTATGAATGCAGATTGTTCCAGTTTGGGAGAGAGAGTGCAGAAAAGTGTTAGAAAGAAAGAAGAATCCAGTAAAAACATCTGAAAAACATGTTCCGTATATGAGTTGGAATTAAAAGTGCACCTCACATCTGAAAAGGTTTGTGACAATTAGCTATTAAAAGGTGACGTCAGGAGAAGTTGGAGAAGCTATACTCGCCTGGGGCACTTTTGAAACTGTCAATATCATGAAGAACTCTGCTTTGACTTTGAAAGAGACATTAGGCTGAATTGAGTCCAGGTGGTCAAGTTGTCCAGTGAACTGATAGAAAAGTGTTCCAACTGGTAAAAACAGAATAAATACTGCACTAAGAGGATTATCATCCAGAATAGGAAAAGAGGTAGTAAATAAATACCTCACTACTCTATATGAATTCAGGTCTCCAGGGCCAGATGAACTGCATCCAAGAGTACTAAAGGGTGACTAAGGTGATCGAAGGTCTAAAACCCATGTCTTATGAGGAATGGCTTAGGGAGCTGGGTATATTTAGCATGGAGAAGAGAAGACCAGGTTACATGAATGCTACCTTGGGATACCTGAAATATCCACATAGCTGATTTTATGCACAAGATGGAGTGGGCTTGTGTTCTGCTGCTCCAGAGACTAGAACACAAACCAGTGTTCAATTACAATAAAAGATATTCCACTTCATCATTAGGAATAATTGCTTTACTACAAGAGCTTTTTGACAGTGGAACAGAATGCCTCAGAGATGGAGGCCTTTAAACAGAGGTTGGATACCATCTTTCAGGAATGTTTTAGATGGCATGGATTTGGACTAGATAGCCTTTGTGGTCACTTCCAGGTCTATGACACCATGATTTTATATCTGAGCCAATCCACCTTTATTCTAAACTATGTATCTCACTAGGGAGAATCAAGCTGTTTGTTTGATGCTTCCTTTTACCTTACCACAAAGACAACTCATCCACATTTGAGCCAAGAGATATGAAATACTTTTAGGCCATTTCCGCACTACACTGTTATAGTGCTATTATTCCCCTTTCAACATCCTGTGGAATTCTGGGTTTTGTAGTTTACTGAGGGCAAAGAGTTCTCTGGCTGAGAATTCTAAAGGCCCCTCCCTAAATGCAAACCCCAAGATTCCACAGGATGTTGAAAGTGGAATAATGCCACTATAACAGTCTAGGGTGGAAATGGCCTTAATCTTACCTTTGTTGGATTTTGTCAAATCCTACCTGCATTCATAGACCACCTTTTCTTTGTATCAGGTTTGAAAGGCTTTCTATTTCATCCCCACATGGAAATTTCTAATCATTTTTCCATAATGTATGATTTCGTAATGCATTTTTTTTAAAAAAAGTACTTTACACATGATCACAGAATGTCTACATGTATTTTTCAGTTGTAACCATTTTTACTTGTTCACATTTTTAAAATACATGCATGATTTTTTGCGGCCCAAACATACTACAGGTCTTACAAAGTGGGCAGATTTTTGAGGCAAGGTGTGCTTTGTCTCATGACAAATCTGAGCAGGTGCAAAATACATGATTTCAGCAAGAACATCAAAACCACTGAAACGTTTTTTCCATCTCAAGCTTTGACTTAGTGCCTGCATTTATGACTTCACCTTTGGTTATGCGTCCAGCTGCTGCTATCAACTGGATGTACTGGACTGGCTTTCCCTGATTCTGCTGGAATATAAAAAGTGCTTCCCTTATTAGTCCTGGCAACAAGTCAAATCCATGGCCTTAATTCCAATAATAATCATGCAAATCATTTGCTTGTTTGTATTAAAATACACTAAATGTTCAAGTTCCCTGGGTAGCATCCAAATAGGACTTCAAAGTGTTTTAATCTCACCATTTTCTAAACAGTTGAGCTTTTATTTCTGTAACATTGTTTTCTCTCAATTGTACAAGCATCATCCACTTTCTAATTATGAATATTGTACTGGAATATGTTGCCATCTGTTCAGCAAAACACCATGAGATTAACATTCCCACAGTATGAAATACAAGGGCAACTTAGATGGTCAGTGGAAGTGATAGGACTTATTGTTTTCCAGAAAACATGCAGTGGCTTCATGGTGTGAAGCTGCTATCCCAGATCTGCTGAAGGGATTGTCCCCTCTTGTCTTGGCCAAGGTAGCTTTTCAAGATGATTGGTTGGAATGGTAGTTCATTCAACCAGAACTGTGTCTCAGGGAATCCTGGTGTTCTCTGAAAGCAGAAAAGTCTTCTCAGAGACAAGATCAGCAACGGCACATGAGGTTCTATACAAGGAGACATCTTGGCTAGGGCTAGTGAACCTCCTTTGTGATATGTGCCTCTAGAATACTGAGCGTGTCCTGGGCTGCACTCTTGTCTCATGAACACCCCTGGGCTCTGACCAAAGCCCTGCAAAACCTTGTGGGGTAGAGCACATGTTTTGAGCCTTTGCCGGTCAGTGCCAGCAGCACTGGGTTAGATGGACAAATTATCTGCCCAAGTACAAGGCAGGTTCCTGTGTTCCTAACTCCCTTGAACAGAGATGAGCATCCACTGGTGCCTAAGGGGCCACACCAATCATTTTTGGGCTCCTCTTGAGGGCTGAAGCTGTGCTCTTGCAGCCACCATTTTGGTAACAGGAAGTGAGATTGCCTTAGTTCTTCTCACCTTTCTGGACTATTGTTTTCAGGGGGTCCTGCTGTTGTGGAATGGAGGACACCTTGACATTTTAATATTTTAAGCCTTTTCAAAGAGTTTTTCAGATGAAAAGTGGTTTTTTTTCAGTCTGGGTGGATCAGTACAGGTCACAAGGGCTACACTGTCCCCCTACAGATGCTATGGGTTTCACAAATTCCACATAACTCTGAATTGTTTGTAGAATTTAGATTTTTTTTAAAGCAGGCACATTGATACAGAATGGGCTCCTTGAGTGCAGAAATTTTGAAAGCTGTTGCTGAAGTTTATAATATGAAAGCTACAAGTCTTATAGTATAGGGCACAAAATCTGACTCTCAGTTCTTAGTCTTTTTTTTTCTGCCAATGTATTAAAGACATGAGTTCTTCTTAAGACCTGGGCGTTCCTATGTAACTATCCTAAAATATTGTTCCTGCTGCGTTTTGTTCATCCATGTTACTAATAGCCCATTTTCCAGATACTCTTTTCTCATGGTACTGGTTGGAACCCTGCTGTAGCACTGTGTTTTAGAACTCTGTCAGGGAGCTGAATTAAATCCTGTCAAATAAACATATTCAGTGCTAACACCTGTAGGGAATCTGTATCCAGTAGTCAAGGTTCAACCTGTGCCACACCCAGTACAATATTACCCCAGAAAGAAAAAAAATGGAGAGAAAGAATGAATCTCTACTTCCAAAATTCTGTTCCTGTAAAAGATGCTAATTTTAATATGTGATGGGAAAAAAGGAACATGACTTACCAGCTAACTTGATATAAAGTGTGACAGAATATCATCTAAGCTAATAGGAAACAAAGCAAATGCTGACAAAGCTTTGATGTCCTCCACCTGAATAGAATTCATTGATGGAATGGAGTAAGGTTAGTTACTTTCTGGAAGGATGAATATAAAATTCTTTGAAGTTTAAAATACCTCCAGCATGAATTAACATTTTATGGCAAAATGTCAACAATTAAGGATGTGCATTTTGATTAACTGCTGTTTTCAGGAAAACTTGAGAATGAGGCAGCCTTTTTCTTCAAATATAGAAATCCAAGTGCACATCAGCTCAAGAAACTACAATGATGTGGAACTGCACCTGTATTTCCACTGGAATGGAGGAAGGTGGCCCTAGCAGTCTTTCAGAAGTCTTGTTTCTTACTCTTCTGATTTGCATCAAAGGCAGAGAACATTTCAATTCATATAGGCAAATCAGAGTTTGATTAGGGTGGAAAATTCCACAGGAATGAATCTTTCTAGTGTAAATTCCACCCTCTGGGAATCATCTTACATTTAAAGCACCCCAAACATTGCTGTTAATTCTTGGCAAAGTTCAGAGGCAAGAGATTTTACAAATTGCTTATATATTTTGCTCTCATTCAAAGGTTGTTTTTGTTAGGAAACGTTTCAGCCTGAGCCTGTTTTTCAGGGAAACTTAGGCCCTTTCCACGTGTGTGTGTGTGTGGGGAAACGGGCGAAAATGCCCAAAAACAGAGCTTACCTGAAACCAGGTAAGTCCGTTGCCACATGGAGCAGCACGAGCTCGCTGCTCCGCAGTCCTCCGGCGTCCCAAATGGTGGCTTCCGGTTGGTGGAGGCTCCCCACCAACCGGAGAAGCTCGCCAGCTGGAAGCCCACCCCTGGCAGATCTGCAGGCACGCACTTGCGCGCACCTGCAAATCCACTTCGGAGCCGGGCGGCAGAGCGGTGCGGGGCTGCGCGCTCCGTGCTTTTTAAAAACCTCGAAAAAGAGGTTTTTAAAAAACACACAGCGCGGCTAATTCCGGCCGCTCCTGCGTGGATTCTGGTGTGGAACTACAAAAAGTAGTCCACGCCAGTCCACTCTATGGTGTAGAAGACCTCTGTGAGAGGTTGCTCTGCACCATTTCAGAAGCCCGGTATGGAAATGGCCTTATTCTACTTTCTCCATCCTTCGCCCTCCTATATGTTTAAAGATTCAGGTCTTTTAAAGATCATGCCTCTCCATAAGTATGCTTAATTTTTTTCTAGCATTTTGAAAATAAAAGGTAAATTCCAGACTCAGCTTCCAGGCAGGAAAGCAGGTGGTCACTTCTTGTAGCAAATCTGCAGCGAGGAGAGCTTTCATGGTAAAAGCGCTGGTCAGAGGGATCTGGGATGGAGAAACTTACCCTGGATTAAAGGAGGAGCCCACAAAGGTACAGAATTCCCTTGAAGGAATTGGAACAACTGGGGGAGTCATATTTTTCACCTTTCTATTAAATGCAGCTGCTTTTTAAAACTTCTAAAAAATCCGGAGTTACACAGGTGAAGAATATTCCTGTTAAAATGGATGAACAGAAGCGGCGTCAGTCACTTTCTTTCTGCAACCAAGGGTTAGTGTGTTTACCCTGTTAAGATTGGGGTTGAAATAAGAAGATTGGTTGTTGACCTATTTAAAATGGAACAATTTAAGATTTATGTGCATATATTTTCATAGATAGACTGAATTTCAATTTATTTACTGAATTGTACTTTAGCAAGGAGAAACACAGCATGAGAAAGTGTAGGTGTTTTCTCTTTGATGCTGATAAGAAAGGCTTGCTGGCTATAATTGGATAGTGGTAGGAGAATAGTTGAACTGTTAACTTCATAACTGCTGGACTGAATGAAAGAAGGAAACTTCCCAGGAACTTTCTCGTGACTTTGTGCAACAGATACTGGAAGAGACATGTTTTCTGCGAGAACAGGGATTCTCAAACTTGAAGAAAAACTTGTGGGTCTTTCTGCACTACACTGTCATAGTGCTATTATTCCACTTTCAACATCCTGTGGAATCCTGGGGTTTGCAGTTTAGGGAGGGGCCTTTAGAATTCTCAGCCAGAGAGCCCTTTGGCCTCAGTGAGAAGCTCTTTGAGAGATATTATATATTGTCTTTTCTTGTAATTAAAAGAGACGCCTTCTGATTTATTCCAATTGTAACTGATACTGTGTATGAAAAATGTGCTATTTGGTACTCTACCTCAGCAAAATGAACAGGCCCTGCTGAGGTGGCAAAATGGGTTGTACAGTTTAAGATTACATGTAGAGTGTATCACCTATAAATGCCCTTGCCTGTAAAATCTCCTAAAAAAATAAAAGAGTTGAGAATAATATTCAGTCAATCAATCCTTTACTGCTTATTATACTAGAGTCTGTAAGTGGTTCACATACAAGCACAGCTGGAAAAGTTACTTTTTAGATTATATCTTCCAGAATTCCCCAGCCAGCATGCTGTAGCTCTGTTGGCTAGGTATTCTTGGAGTTGTAGTTCAAAAAGGTAATGTTTCTAAGATCTGCATACACAGTAATATACAAGCACAGTTAAAAAACATAATGGAATGTGTACTTGTACTTGTTGTACTAGTCTCCTGAATGAAGAGATGATATTTGAGGATCCTTCTTTTTCATCCTATATACATATACATATACATATACATATACATATACATATGTATGTATGTATAAAAATATGCCCCCCCCCCGTACCTATGGGGGTAAGGCCAATTCAACTTCTTTAGTGTGCTCTATGTATAGATCAGGATTTCCCTGTTTGAATTCCAGACCTTCTGTTATACAAATAACTTCCTTGGCTCCCATACCTGGAGAAAGAAAGAAAATAAAATATAAGAAATATAATAGTTACTCAGACCTCAGAGCCTGAAATGGCTCATGTGTCAACTGACTTGAAATGTGATACCAATCTACTTCTCTTTATCCCCGTTAAAATACTTGAGAAGCAAAGCCTAAGAATAATGTTCAGACAATGGCAATGTTGAGGCTTACAGCAAGTCTTCTTCCTGTGAGTGTCAGTGGCTCACAACCACAAATGCCACTGGTAGGATGTAGAGGTAGCTGAGGTGGGACACAGGTGTTTCAGTCACCGCAACAAAGATTATTTCCCATCATAATGTCCCAATTTTAGAGTTATTTTGCAGTTACCATAGCACCCACATTTATGCTCAATGCTATTATGACTTTCCACTTCTAATGGAATTATTATTTTTATTTGTTTGTGTTTACTTAGTCCCAATGATGGTACTGTTATTTTTAGATGTCCTGAAAAGGATAAATATAACAGAGTGTCTACAAGCATATAAAAGTCCTTATTAAAAAAAAATAGGTTTTTTGTTTGTACCATAGCTTCTCTGACAGAGTGATTGGTGGGACTGAAGATACAAAATCTTGAAAATCAATTGCTCTATATGACATTTCCCCGAAAGCAAAGGGAAAGCAGCTGAGAGTATGGAAATCAGGATGTGAATAATATATATTTCTCTTTCAGATAATAAAGGCTTTTTTTTTATTAGGTTGGAATAACATTGACAGGGCAGCTTAGGAGCCCTTTGGCAAAAAGAAGGCTAATTACTTGCCATGAGGAAAAAGAGAGCTTGTCATTTGGCAGTTCTGTCATCTCCAAGTTCACTAAATCAACTGTAATAAATCATATCCAATAGTGTTACTATATTGTTTGAGTCAATATATGATATAAATAGAGCAAGTGATGTGTGTGTGTGTATGTGTGTGCTTCTACTGAAATATCATATTTGAGAAAAGGACAGTTTTTAATGGCTTATAGAGGAGAAACAAAGCAGTAACTGTAAATGTCTGTTTTATGAAAGACAACCAACCAAACCACATTGGGAATCTGGATCCTTGTAGCAAATCACACAAAAAATCCACAAATGTCGATCAGTAAAACAGAAGTAGGACTTATTTTATTAGTAGAGCATTCTGTTATGCTTTTGTCAGTGTCACAGCTGGCTGTCTAAACAAGCACCGGGATTCAAGGCTGAGAGTTCAATGAATGCTTAAGATGAAGAAAATTCTATAGAAGGTGACATCTACTATGTAAATCCAAGCAAGGTTTGTTTTTTTTTTTAAAAAAAAGGAATTAAAAGTACAGACAAAGATCAGGTTTTGTCCTTGACGATGAAGCCATGGAGTGCCACCTGCCTTTTGGCATTCCTTTCCTCCTCCCCATCCCATTGCAGAAGTGGTTAGAGGGGCTGCCACAGCCCCACTCCTATGACATAGTATGTGTGCCACTCTTTCTGGCATGATGTATTTTAAATATGTGACCTAGGTCTGATTTTTCTTGTTATAGGTATGCTGAACTTTTGAATGCCAAATGTTAGAAATAATGGTCATTTTGAGGGTGATCTGGATGGCAGTAGTTCTATTTTAAGTAAACATATCCCCATGCCATTGGTATATTTGTCAAATGCTTTCAAATTTAAGGTATCAAAACGCTTTAGCTAGATTCCCACTGTTGTTATTCCTGGGGGCAGCGAGGCTGAAGACAGAACAATCCCAGGAAAAAATATCTAAATTGCCTTTCTTGGAAAGCAGAAGATTAGATTCACCTCTCCTACCTGTTTAGTTTAACAGGTGGGTGTTTTTACTTTTTCTTGGCTGAGAAGAGACAGGATGGCAAAGTGCAATGTAATCTCTTCTTTCCTGCATTAAGACATACTGAATCGTATCCCTAAGAGAGCTATCCTTTGGATATGTTTTGGCTGGTGTGTGGACTAAATGTTTTTACAACACATTTGATCCTTTCTCTGTGTGTGTGACACTCAGAAAGTTAGCACATTTGCTCTTCACCACCAATCATCACAAGGTATATTATACATGAAAAGAAAACATATTCTTATGGCAACTTTGATGCACAGCTTTGGTGCACTGCTGCCTACTTCTGAAGTATGTTCTGAAGTTCACCCTAGGAGGTTTCCAACATCATGCTGCCCTTGATTTTGGGTGGGTAGTTTCTCCATGCATCTGGGTAAAGTCTGGACAGGGAACACAAGGACACAATAATTTTCTTGCCTTAAGTGAAAACTCATGTTCTGAGATATCTCAAAAGTAGTGGGTGGGAATTCTATAACCGTTCAGAAGTTCCTGGACTGCAACTTCCATCAAAGTGAGTTAGCATAGCTACAAAATACAGGGCACTGCTGGCCAACATCTGAAGGGCCGTATGGTTCTTTCACCTGTTCTAGAAGGGACAGCCTAAAGGAAAAGATGCCCATTCAATCCATAGAAGACTATTAGACCACCAGCTGAATTTCAGTAGTGGTGATGATACCCTAATCTGAAAGGGAGCAGATTAGCCTGAGACTTTCAGGGCAGGTTTTCTGGAACACACTGCTCTTTCCTTCAACACAGGAGGACTGCCAGGGGATTACTGTCCCTAAGGTTTTACTTAGGTGATTGCAGAACCCCCAAGCACTGTTACTTTTTTCTTGAAAAGAAAATATTTCAACACTTGGATAATTTTTGTGCATCTTTTCCATAACTTTCCAAACTCTATAATAGTCTGTCTGAGTTGGAGTGACAAGAATGCAAAATGAAATGAGCGATGCTATAGCTGTGGATTCCTGCAGTGCAGGAGGGTTGGATTAGATAAACTTTGTGATCCTTTCCAGTTCTAGGATTCTATAGATGCACTGGATGGAATCAGAAGAGTCAAATTCACCTTCCCCAGAAATATCAGGGAGTCTCCAGGAGTCAATTACAGTCCTCTAATTTAACCTATGACAGAGGATTGTTGTTAGAATAAAAATGCAGTCTCTATGTGCATATCAAAGAGAGGTTGTACTCTACTCTTCCCTCACCCATTTTGCTTGGTTACTGGGGTGTTCAGGAGAGAGCATGCACCATCTTTCAGAGAGAGGAGAAGGAAATGGGAGGTAAAATTATCTGTATTGGCAGTGAACTTCAGACATACTTGCAACCTGGCCTAATCTTTTCTTAAAAGATTGTTGTTAACTGCCATCAGGTCAACCTTGGCTTATGAGATCTCTTATGAGATGAGAGATCTCTAGGTCACCCTATCATCAACTACCCTGCTCAGGTCTTGAAGATACAGGGATGTGCCTTCCTTGGTTGAGTCTATCCATCTTTAATGCAGGCTTCCTCTTTTCCTACTGTCTTCTACCTCACTAAGGCCCTTTTCGCACAGCATTTGCCATGTGAAAGGGCCCCTCAAGCATCCCACGATTGTGAGGAGCGATCTGCATGATGCACTCACAATCGCGCGACGCTCCAGGGTAGGGCAGGCACCGCTCGTGCACTTTTTAATTTTCAGCTTTCAGCCGAAAATGGTGCGTGTTGCACATTGCTCCAGGGCCCCGCGCACACTTGCCGTGCGTGCAGAGCCTCCAGAGCCACGGCAGTCACGCTACTTGCCGCAGCGCAGCCTGGGAAACTCCCAGGCTGCACTGCAGAAGGAAGAGGCGGGGCTCTCGCACTGCCTGCTCGGGAGCAGGCAGCTCATGCGGAGCTGAGGGAACCAGGATGCAAGAGCCTCTCGCTGGAGGCTGCTCATGCAATCCTCGCACCCCAGCACCGAAAAAAGGTAAGGTGCAGAAAGGGCCAAGTGTCGTTGTCTTTTCTAGTGGGTCATGTCTTCTCATGATATGGCCAAAGTATGACAGCCTTAGTCTAGGCATCTTGGCTTCTAGAAATTGTTCAGGCTTGATTTGCTCTTGGTCCCGTTCATTTGTCTTTTTAGCAGTCCAGGGGATCCATAGAATTCTTCTCCAACATCATAACCCCAGATACTAGATTTTTGGCATCCCAATCAATCTACAGCAGAGCTTTCCAAACTCTTCATGTTGGTGACACACTTTTTGGACATGTGTCATTTCATGACACAGTAATTCAGTTTTGCTAGCAACCCAGAGGTTAAACAATGGGAAAGGTAGCCCCTCCCCGATCCTGGCTTGCTGCCGTTGCCCTCACTGAGGAAAGACCCCAGTGAGAGTAGTGGCAGTGGGAAAGGCAGTCTCTCTTCCTGGTCCTGGCATGCTGCCATCACCCTCACCAAGGAAAGACCCTAAGGAAAGATGCCCTCATCAAGGAAAGATCCCAGTAAGGACAGCAGGAGGAGGAAAGGCAGTTCCCGCACCCGATTCTGGCTTGCTGCCATTGCTCTCACTGAAGAAAGAACCCAGCAAGGGTGGCAGCAGTGGGAAAGGCAGCCTCCCTACCTGATCCTGGCTCGATGCTGCAGCGGCAGCACCGGGAGAGGCTTGGGTGGGGGGGTCTTTCTCAGCCTGGGGAGTCGACACACCTACACACTTCAGGTGATACACTGACATGTCACGACACACTGTTTGGAAAGTTCTGGTCTATATAGTGTACAAGCTTTCCAGCTCTCAAATAATGGCTGTACCTTCTAATAAAGGATACCTGGCAACCCTATTAGGGGCAAGGTTTCAGGCTCTCAGATAAGGAGTGTTCCTTATAATAAGGAATGTCTGTCAACCATAGCCATTACTATGAATGTATGTGCTAGAGACATTGTTTTAAGGTGTCTAACACTCTCGAAAGAACTACTGTTGCTTGTCAGAGCATCCTCTAGACCAGTGGGTCCCAAACTTTAGTCCTCCAGATGTTTTGGACTTCATCCCCAGAAGCCCTGGCCACCTTGAGCAACAATCAGGAATTCTGGGAGCTGAACAATGCTTGTAAATCACTGCTGTAGACAAAGGCTGCAGAACAATCTACCTCCATTTCACTATCTGTAAAACTAGCATGAAATTATATTTACTGAGCTTTGTAGAAATACAGAGATTTTTAAGTAAAGCACTAGGTGGCAGTATGATTTTTCCTTAGGGCTAATGGAACTCTGAGCTATAGGGAAGAATGCCATAGCACGGACCTAAAAATGTTTGGAGAGAATATTTAGCTTTCACTGGATCTTAGGGATGTGGAGTCCTATTTGAATCCACAAGCCAGAAGTGTAATTAGAGGCTGTGAGTTGGCACCAAATAATTGATAAGAAATCAGAATTTGGATCTGAGTGTTCAGCTATATTCCATTCTCTCTTCTATAAAAGTCTATGAGCTATTGATCTGCGTGACTGGATCTAGCAAAATTTAGAAAGCAAATGCAAAAGAATTAAGAAAGAGATAGGGCAAAGCCTGGACTAAGGGAAATAAGAAAACTAAAAAAGTAGGACGCTAACTAGCAAACAGCTGGGTGAGGAAGAACTTCCATCAGCTGCACTCAAAAGGGTTAGCTATCAAAGTACGGGAATGATACAGTGCTTCTGGATGGCCAACAAGTTTGTTTTTATCAGACCAAAGTAGTGAGTTATGATGGTATAATATCTAACCTTGGCAGATATATGATCTCACTGTTGACAGCATTTCCTTGCCCTTCAGTTTATTGCCTGAGCCGATGTAAGAATTGCTGGTAATTATGGCCAAATGCTGGCAAATCAGAGCCAATGAGGAATGTCATATGCACAGCTGGGCCAACACATTTGGTACAGATGTTGCTGATTGAAAAAGAAAATGGTTAAGTGTCTGGCCAAACTGCCTGCTTGGTACCCATGTCCTCTGATCATATAAATTGAGACCAAATTGCTGCTCTGGGCAGAGGCCTGATTCCTGGAGTCTTGGCTCTTCTTTTATTTGCCATGATTTAGCATGTTTCTTGATTCTAAATCTTTTCATTTGAATGAAAACACTCCATGGCCAGATTTATGTGTCCCCCACCCCCTTTCCTGCCAAATGACTGGCATAAATCCCTAATTAAAATGAGCCATCTATGAGCACAGATGAGCAGTAAATATCAAGATCACAACAACATGTTTGCTCCCAGCTTCAGATTTCTAATGCCTTGTCAAGTTTTCTTTCTTCTTTCTTGCCAATCAGCTGGAATTAATTCCTTCTGAATGATCATTATATATTTGTAATCTATATAATCTATTTGTAAACTGTATCTATATAATATAATATAGATACAGTTTGGTAAATTTCCTGCTCGTGCAGGAAATATGTCTTCAACACTTGACAGACTTTGGAAGAAGTTACCTCCTTTGATTACAGTTCCCAGAACTCTCCAGCCAGCATGATATTCTGGGATCTTTAGTTTTAAAAGTATCATTTCCGAGATATTTCTAAATTATTTCTGCCCTCTTCTCTCCAGTATGGTTAAGAAGATCTGATCAGTAGCATGAGCAGGGCGCAGGTGGGGGCAGAGGCGCATGGACGGGGCTACAGCACTTGGGGGAGGCGTGACAGTACATGGGGGGGTAGGCAAGAAGCGGAGTCACCCCCCCAAACAGTGCTGCCCAGGGCACACCACTCCCTCTCCCCATCCCTACACCACTGGATCCGATTCATTAACAATTTCCTTTACTAATTAGAAAGGATACCTTTTAGTTCCAGTCCAGAAGCTGTTGCTTAAAAAGTAAGGCAGAATGTGGAGATGATTGGAACCAAAGCACGCTGAAGATGTGAAGGAGAATGAGACTGTGGAGAATAGGGCTGTGATCAGCCCTGGCTTCTCTGTGTCATAATGCCTTGCGCACATAGCACCTAGGTTGCTACCATTCCTAGACAGCACAAATACATTTTAAAAACTTTTCAGGAATCTTGCAAAAATAGTGCATACATTGAAGAAGAGATGTGTTGCAAGCCCTTACTAACACCACAAGCACTAGTCAATCAGTGGAACCAAATAACCCAAATAACTGCTAACAGCAACAAAGCATTCTGGAAGTGGGGAAGGCTTCTTTCCCCAGGAATGCACCAGTGTCATTTAAAGGTTTGGGAACTGGAGCTTGCTTGACATGGATGCACTTGCTGTGGCAGAGAGGATTCTTGGATTCTTTACAACAAATCAATATGACTGCAAATGCCCAGCACCATGAACAATCTTCTAGAGGTTCCAGCCAACAGATCAGCACTTTGATCGAGCAAGAAAGATCCATGTCTCTCCTTCTTCATGTATTATTGATGTAAACCAGGAGTTGGAATCATGCAGCCCTCCAGGTGTCATTGGACTGAAACTCTCGGCAGCCTTATGCCAATGGTGAGGGAAGCTGGGATTGTAATCCAACAACATGTGGAGAGTGGCATGATTCCCACAATTGGTGTTGATGTATATCACCATTTGTACAGCATAAGGTTCATCTGAGTTGCAAAACTAGATTGTAAAGTCCTAGAAGAGAGCCAGTGTGATGTAGTGGTTTGAGTGTTGGACCATGACCCTGGAGACTGGGTTATCCACTTGGCCATGGAAACCCATTGGGTGAGGTTGGTTGTGTCACGTAATCTCAGTCTCAGAAAACCCTGCGATAGGTTCATCTTGCCATAATTCAGAAATAACTTGAAGGCACACAACAAACAACAACAAAGGCCCTTTCCGCATGATGTCGCTGTCTCGTTTCTGCCATCCTGTTGCAGAGTGTCGTACTTGCGCAGTTTTCACAAAACGGAAGAAAATCTGTTTCGTGTCTGTGATCGCGCAGCGCTCCTGTCACTTCTGGCCATGCAGAAGCTGCGGACACCCATTGGCGATGCTTCCTTCCTTCTGCAGCAATGGAAAAAGCCTGGCTGCATTGCGGAAGGAAGACATGGTGCCGTTGTGTTCTCTTTCGCATAGACTGAGCGGGTGCAGAGGGGAGCATTGCTGATGTGCTCCCTTCTGGACCCTGGACTGCAGCGAGACAACACGGAAGAGCATCGTCATGTGGAAATGGCTAAAGTCTCAGAAAGTGTAGTGCCACAATGTAGCAGGTGAGATCCCTGATTTACACAGCCACTCAAATGCATTATGGGATCATAGAATCACAGAGCTGGAAGAGATCACAAGGGCCATGCAGTCCAACACATGCAGGAATAAATAATCAATGCACTCCTGACAGATGGCCATCCAGTCTGTTTAAAAATCGCCAGAGAAGGAAACTCCACCCCACTTCAAGGCAGTGTATTTCACTGCTGCGCTGCTCTTGGGACTTTCTTCCTAATGTTTAGATGGAATCTCTTTTCTTGTAGTTTGAATCCATTGCTCCATGTTCTAGTCTGAAGCGGCACAAAACAAGCTTGCCCCATCTTCTATATGACATCTCTTCAAATATTGAAACATGGCTATCATGTCCCTCTTAACCTTCTCTTCTTCAGGCTAAACATACCCAGCTCCCTAAGCTTCTCCTCATAGGGCATGGCTTCCTGGCACATTACCAGTGAGGTTGTGAACCCAGATATTCATGTTTAATTTCTATTGTGATGCTCACAAGAGCCTTCTGTAACTGTCTGGATACATTTTCTTTTCTTTTCGGCTCAAATGGTGGTATGTTGTGCCTCATTTCTATCACTGCCCCAACCCCTTGGTTCAGGGATTCTGGGAACTGTAGCCTCCAAAATAAATTTCCGCTGGGTTGGTTTACAGTGTATCCGCAAAGTCAGGATGTTCTACTTGCACATCCACTGTGCAAGTGGATGACATTTAGACAAAGGGCAATTTCCCAGGAGAGATAATTTAATTTATATTCAGCTTAGGTTACTTAGCAAGTGCAGAATAAGCTGAACAACAATGCTCAGAACAGTCAGTCTGTCAAAACAATTGCTCTCTGATGCTGGAACAAAGCAAGACAAATGCTTAAGTTGACAGTGTTTATGTTTCCAGAGCAATTATAAGATACAGAACATTGTGGCCAAGAGTTCTTCTGAGCTTCTGCTAGCAGAACTGATAGAAGTTTTAACTGTAAAACTAGTGTCTTAATGATTAGTATGCCTATCTAACTTCCACCAGGCAGATATTCAATTAACCTCCCTTTGGGATCTTCTGACACACCAGATCAATGAAAAGACTTCCTCTGACCTTAAAGGGCTACAGGAAGCTTCTGTTCTTAGTCTGAATCAATAGGCATTACCTCATTAAGAAATGTGATCCATTACTGTAAATGGGAATGAAGAGTAGATCCTAATGCAAAGGCACCCTCCTTATTGTCAGATTCAGCATAGGGCACAGGAAGATCAGATGCAGAGGAAGGAAAGAGCCCAGTACCATTAATAGCCGCAAAAATAGGGATTATTGTGGCAGATGCTGCTTTTATTCCTACTAATTTCTCTCTTCTAGAGAAGTATGTCTTTTAGAACAGCCATATCCTTCTTTGCATCTGATTCACCTGGTTGCATAAACATTTTGTAGAATACGTTCAGTGTGCTGGAATTACTTCACAATGGGCCACACCTATGTGGATAATGTGTTCAAGTTTATGGCTGGGGTCACTTGGTTATATATTTCAGTTTCCTTCTTTGCACTTGACACAGGTAGTGTCTGGACTGTGCTAAGAGCAATGCACCAATGGGAAATTTTGCAGCGTGGTGCTCTTTGTAACAGTCCTGATACCGTGCCCACAACAAGAGTCCAAAAGTGCAAGCCATTGTATTGACACACATCACCAAGCTATATCTAGAAGTTTTGTCACCAGCAGGAGTAGATCTCCTGTAGAGCTAATTTGCCTTAGGTGAGAGTGGGCATGCTGTAATATGAGTGTTGGACTACAGCTCTTGAGAACAGGGTTCAAATTTCCTCTTGGCCATGAGATCCTACCAGGTGACCTCGTTGACACGTTCTCAGCTTCAGAGAAAGGCAAAGGCAATTGTCTCTGGGCAACAATTTACTGCCCCTGGAACCCACCAAGACCCTCACTAACTGCATAAAATTAAAACAAGCAAGCGAGCAAACAAACAGGAAGCCATAAGTTATGAAGTCCACTTTTGGTATTACAAAATGGGTAATTTTTGATGTTAATTAGTATAGGCCCCTCATAATCAATTTAAAGGCTGAATTGCCACTCCTGCACGTTCCCAGAAGAGGCAGATCACTGGGGAGGCAGAAAAATGTCAATCTTGAGAGTTTGGAGGGCCAAAAAAGCAATCCTGAAACGCTATGTAGAGCCCCAGAACTTTGCCTGCCTCCTGGTACAGGGAATCATATGCCACTGCCTTCTGAGAGACTGTGTGAAGAAACATGTGGTTACAAGACTACTGAAGCTGGCCACCCTTGATTTAAGAGAAACAAGATCCAAACAAAATGTTTTGGAGAGCAAGCCAAGAAGGATTTGTGTCATGAAGGCTTTTACAAAGCTGCATAGCACAATAGGCTGTATAACCATACAATATGTTATTTCTCCCTCTAACTTTTTTTTGGGGAAAAAAAAAACACTTTGACAGCATTAAGGACAAAAAGACTGCTAATGCTTGCCTAGTATAGTCAGGGGCACTAAACAGAATGTCCTTCATTATAAGATGATTCTGGTAATTTTCCAGAGGAAAATGTACTTTAACAGAGCTCTCAGACATCATGGAGTCAAATGTAGCACAATAACATTGATGGCTCAGTTAGCAGATCTTAAACTTACTGCCATCTGATAAAGTCAATAAAGCAAGGTGATTGGAGTCTAGCTAAAAGAAACTACAGCAAATGACTGCGCTGAAAGGCAAAAAAGAAAAAAAAAGTGCTTTACAGATGGAGGAAAATGACTCTGAAGATCTGCTTTTGCTGTACAAACAATAACTAAATGCAGTTGCTGGGTGAAGCTATCCATCTATTTCGTTGATTCCCTGCCCCCTGCCCAAACAAACATTTGAAATTACTTACAGATTTTCCACCGTGGGGAAAGAACAGTAAAAACGCTGTATTCTGCATCAAGTGAAACTACAAGGAAAAGCAACTGGGCCTAATTTATCCCTGATTCAATACTGTCCAATTGCTTTGGAAAGTAAGTGTCCAAGTGCTCTACTGGCACATGCTAAGTATTTCTTTTTAAGCAGGATTCCTCTTCGAGCAAAGTCTGAAGATGTGTCTGCTTTATTCCTCCTCCCTTCTGACATCCAGCTGAGCGAGTGTGACTCTGCAAAACATCTTGTGCAGGGCTGCTTTGATCTTCTCTCTGACGGGTGAAGGTGAAGGACCAGAGAGCCTGTCAACCTGCTGGATTCTGAAGACAGCAGATGGCTTTGCCATATTTGTTAATCGCAACAACGCTGAAAAGCTGGAGCAGCTTGTCTGGGAAGGCTGTGTAGGTCAGATCAACACCTGGCTGCTCTGATCTACATATGAGGAATATAATCTTAGTACAAGAGAGTTCAGCCACATGAGGGTCTTTGATAGCATTGATCTGAGGTTTATTTGTATGTGTTACAGTGAATGCTTGACAGTCCTAAAGGCATCATGCAAATGCCTGAAAACTAACCCCAAATGCACTGCTGAATGTTGGTAGTCATTGATGGTCAGTATTCACATCTGTATGTCAAAAAAAGAGGAGAAAGCTACATTTATTTTTGGCCAGATCTAAAATTTATGTGAGATTGTCAGAATTCATATCTCAGTGTGGACACTTACCAAAATGTAGGCATCGGTGCTAATAATATGTCTAAATTTCAAATAAGAGTTTAGAAAGATAACGTTAAAAAAAACAAAAAAACAAAAACAAAACAGAATAATAATTCCAAGTCCTTAAAGAGTACTTTGTTAGCATTATAACAGTAATGTCTAAAAAATTATTTCCCTATTTCTCAGCAAGACCGAAAATGGTTACTTTGTGTTTTTTTTTAAATAATCTGAGTTCAGAAGTATAAACTAATATCTGAACTACATGATATTTCTTCTCCAGGATTTAGTGAGGCCAGCTCCCAGAGTTATAAGAGCAACTAAAAAGTTACAGTTACAGTGAAAAGAGCAATTTTACCCTTCCTTCAACCGTGATCATCACATATCTTAATTATATATATGTTGTTGGGAAAATGGAGCAAGTAACTCATTTTACAATTTATAATTCAGAGTAATTTATTGCTTTTAATGAGTTACTTCCAAGCTTTGCCATCTAGGGACGCATGTATACATACAGGGCTTGCATCAGGAAAAGAAAGTTGGAAATGTTGTTTTAGTAAATGTTCTAGATTTCCTAGTGGTAACATGCAAGACTTGCCTTTTCCTACATATGATTATTTGCTGGAGCTGAATGGGAACATTTATATGACCAAGCCAGTGAAGAAAGCAAAGATTTACTTTCCTTTCTATAGATTATAAGGACATTTGTCTCTTTTACACAAAAAAGCCACTCATATTTTATAGCATGTAAATAAAAGATGGGTACCTCACTGTAAAAACTACTATTTATCATGCCTCTCTTGAACTGTTAGGGATGCAAGGTCAGTAGCAACCTATTCCTTAAGATTTCATGGCCAGATCCTGAGACCTGGAGCAGGGTCTTATGATGTCCTAAGAGTTGGGGCAGGCAAGGGTCTGGAAGTGGGCCAGACTTCTGGATCATTTGACTGTAGAAACAGGATAATGGTTGAGCCAGGTAAATGAGTGCAGAGTTGAGGTAAAACCAAGTAATATGACAACACAGAATCAGGGAAAAAGCAATGCATTTTGCACTGGACAGGCGGATAAGAAAAAGCACTTTGTAGCTGCAGCCGTTGCCACTAGTCCTGCTAGGGCTTCCATCCAATGAGGCCTTATCTACAACACACATGATGACACAAGGGAAGTTTTCCCAGGCTTCATGCTGATGCCTGGGCTTATGGAAGGCTCATGGCCAGCTCTTGGGCAGGTTTTTTTCCCCCCCAGACACTCTTGCCTATAGTGCCAGGGCTTGGGCAACAAGAAAGGACCAAGAGTTACAGTGTTGATGCTTTACTCTCTGCCTTGCTGGAAATAGAATGATGGACCCAAGTGATTACACCACTGTCTCTCTACCTATGTCTCCTCCTTCTTGCCTTTGGTGTGTATTGACATAGCACAATGTCAGGGCACCTTTGCACTAAGCTAGAAAACACTGGGACAAGCTGGGAATGAGGTGTCCAGGCTTTAAATCCAGCTCACATCAAACAAAGAAACTTCCTTCTCTACCACACTGCTTCCCCTGAGAATTGTCTCCCCTTCTGGAGACAGAAGACACTTTCACACAACACAGTTCTAGTGCAATATTTGACTTTAACTGCCATGGCTGTATCCTATGGAGTCCCGGAACTGGCAAGGTAGGGAGGGGCCTTTACAGTCCTCTGCCAGGGAGCTCCTTTGGTACCTCTGTCCAAGCTACAAACCCAAAGATTTCATAGGATGCTGCCATGGCAGTTAGAAAGGAATCATGTTGCTGTTAATTGTGTATGAATAGCTCCCAAGAGAAACACTCTGAAACATCAGCCAATGTCCTGAGACCTGGCAACCCTATCAACTAATTCTTGTGGTCCGTGGCGTAAACTTTCCAATGAACTCATCAATAGTGCTCCTGTGAAATTCAGGGCAATTAATTCAGAGTCTATGTTAGGTCTTAGCCTTTGAAAGAGTGAGGTTATACTAGAGATCAAAGTGATTCAAAGGCCATTTCTGCCCTACACTGTTATAGTGCTATTATTCTACTTTCAGCATCCTGTGGAATTCTGGGGTTTGTAGTTTACTGAGGCCAAAGAGCTCTCTGGCTGAGAATTCAAATGTCTGTCCCTAAACTGCAAACCCCAGGATTCCATAGGATGTTGAAAGTGGAATACAGTCAGCCCTCCACATTTGCAGGTTTCACTTTTGTGGATTTGATTATTCACTGATTATTTGCTGTCACCTCTGCTGCCTCCCTATGCCATTTTTAATAGGAACTGCAAGCTTCATGAGACTGAGAAACTGCAAATGAGGCTTGTAAATCTCTATTAAAAATGGTGTGGGGCAGCAGTGGAGGTGGCAGTAAGCCACACCAGCCACCCATTACTGCCTTGTGAAGGAACTCTGGTGCCTCAGAGGAATCCATGGTGGGTTAAATATGGTGATCATCCTTTTTTGTGTGTTAAATAGGGTTTGGGAGGGCCTAGAGTTATTCATCGTTTTTCCACTTTCATGGCAGTCCTGTGCCTCTAACTCTAGTCAATGTGGAGGGATGACTGTAACAGCATTATAACAGTGTAGTGCAGAAATGGACTAAGTGTATATACATGTGCCTTTCATTCACTATCAAGTAACCCCAGACAAACCAGGAGCAGGTGGTGATGTGGAAAATCTCCAATGGCAGGTAGCGGTCTTCAATATTTGGTGATTCCATTGGAGATGGGGGGGAAGCTCTATGGGAATTCTTCTGCCTTTCAGATTGTATGACAGTTTGGCTCTGTCAGGAGCCAACAGAATGTGGTTTCAGTTTTGGATTCAGCTACCCTCCAATCTGTCATCTTTGGAAGTTAATAGCAGAAAATAGCTAAGGCTTTGGCAAAGGCCTTAGTAATTGTTGAGTGGAGTCAGCCCTATTTGTTACTTCCCATATATCAGCTTGGGTTATATGATGGTAGACTTGGTAATGCGGTCACAGCTTGATAAACCACTAATTTGTTTCAGATGAGAAGTACCAGTAATGTAAAATCAGAATCAATTATCTAGGAAAGAGAAGATGTACATCCCAGAGATATTTGGATTGGGTGACTCAGGAGATAGATAATATGTTTCAAAATGAGCAATTTTCTACACTGTTGTTCTTGATATAAAGTGCCACAGAGGCACATTTTTTTTGTAGTATCGGTGCTGGCATCCAATAAGCAGTTTGAGATTACAATCTTAAATTTGTTTTATCCTCATTAAAGTGTTTGGCACTGGAAAGGATGTGTGCTTTGCCTTTTCTGTTCTCATTACCATTTTAAACTTGTTTCCAGCCTTATTACTTTTGTTTCATCTACAGTTTTGTTGTACTTTTGTAAATAAATAAATAAACGAAAAAAGGGCTAACATCTGAATTGAGAGGGAAAACATCTGAATTCAATCCTTTTTTTTAAAAAGGGCCATGCACTGAAATGGGTACATGGAATTTCTCCCAATCCTTTTGCTGGTAAATGCTGAATGTTAAGTTTGTGTGTCTGAAAATCAAAAGGTAGGAGAGAAGAGCTAGACACATAAGAATTTTGTTCACCTTTCAGTCCTAAGAGCCCTGGTTGCACAGTGTTAAATGCTGGTACTGCAGCCACAAGGTTGTGAGTTTGATCCTGCAGGGCTCCAGGTTGACTCAGCCTTCCATCCTTATGTAGATCCGTAAAATGAGTACCCAGCTTGTTGAGGGCAATTAGCTAACACACATTGTAAACTGCTTAGGGAGTACTTTGCACTGATAAACAATATAGAAATGTAACTGCTATAACTGCTATTGCTAAAGGAGCACCATCTATTGTTTTATTCTTAATTAGATTAAACAAAACTTCATAAAACAACTTCATTGTGATTCTATCAGGGCCAGCCCTGTCTTTATGCAGACTGTGGTAGCTGCTGTAGGCAGCAGATTTCAGATGTCATGAAAGGGCAGCGTAAATGTGTTATTGTTATTGTTGTTAAATTTGTTAATTTGTTACTGTGAAAACATGAATTTGTTGTTACTGTATATTTACAACAGCTGGTTGTGAGTTAATTAGCTGTAGGGAGAGTCCTTCCAGGATTTCTGCCTCAAGTGCCAAAATACCTTGACTGTTTCAGGGTAATGCCCCCTTCTCCTTGCAGTATACATGAACTGAGTATGGGATGTATAATTTTTCTGAGAAATCTCTGCAGTGTATGTACATGGTTCCTCTACAGAAAATTACTGTAGACAGCGTTTCTCGAGAGGAGGTTTGAAAACCACTGCTGTTCTGGGCAGTTCAAATGCATTTGGCTCCTTCTCTTGGTCTCTGTTGTTTAAAGCAAGACTTTTCATCTCAGTGGTGCTGTTGAAATCCCCCTGGGTTTAGAGGGTTTGTGTGTTTTGCTTTTGTCTTTCAAGCTGGGTTCAGGTGTGCTTTGGGTTTATGTAGGGAGAAATTTCATCTGTCGCAAATGAAAAAAGGAAAACTGATTCTATGAGATCTCCTGCTGGCTATTGATGCCAAGGGATTTCAGGGTATTGGTTTATAGACAGTGGAATCAGTAAATTTAATAAGTCTCTCCTATAGTTAATCAAAGTAATTAACAGAAGGGCATACAGGGCAAAAGGAAGCAATAGAGTTCAGCTGTGGAAAAGTTGGCAGGAGGAGAATTGGTCAACTCATGATAAAGTCCTTCTCTTTAGAAGGGAGAACTTAACAGCTATAAGCATTTATTTATACTTAGGCCATTTCTGCATTTCCCTCCCTAAACTGTAAACCCCAGGATTCCATAGGATGTTGAAAGTGGAAAAATAGCACTATAACAATCTAGTGCAGAAATGGCCTTAAATTCTGATTTTCCAAGGTATATCACATAAAATAAATATTCTATCCCTGTCTTTAGGATAGCATATCTATTTGTGACTGTGGTGAAGTTTTACCTTAGACCTTCCTAACAGTGGAAAAAGTAGTGTTAGCTTTTATGTATGCTGGTATATAGAGCCCTCCTTTACTCACTGGACTACTGTGTTGTCTTCAAATGAATTTTAAAATGCAGGCAATGAAAAAGAAGTGCACACAACAGCACAAAATTGCTAAATGCAGAAAGAAAGCCGCTGATTATAGTCCTTAGTATGTCTTGGATATGCCTGTGGGACAATTCAAGACCTGAATCCAGCTGTGTTCATCCATCAGTGGAATGTGGAAAATACTTGCAGAACTGACACCACATGACCTCCAAATGTATTTCAGAGGCTGGCATACCCTCTAGAACAGTCTTTGGGCAGGATGCGGATGCACAGAGAAATCACACTGTACAACTGGAAGTCTGTACCTGTGACACTGGACGTAGCTCTGACTTAAACAGGCTAAGGAGAAGCTCACTAGTTCATGAAACATTGTGTAAATCAGTAGTCATGGGAGAAACAGCGGTTGTGGCTGATGACAGAACAGAGGTGGTATAGACAAAGAATTCAGCCCCAAGGCCATTGCTTTGCCTGCATGCCTGCATATACCTAGAGGCCTAAATCTTATTTTTAGTCCTGATTAGAGTAGATCCTTTGAATCAATTGGTTTGCCTGTGGGTTGACTCACTATTCATTCATTGATTCAATGGCTTTACCCTAGTTGGGACTGATCAATAGCATTCTGGTCAAAATATGTCAGCTGGCCTTTTGCAAAACCTAAGGCAGAAGTGGTGTCCCTCCATTTTTTATTTTAAAAACCCTCCTACAGGAAAGCATAATTTGTTAGAACACTGTTCCACCATCTACTCAATCAGTCAAGGAAGCATATATTGCAGACACTGTGGCATGGTAGGTTGTGGCACAGTTTACAAAAGATGCACATAGAGGTCTATGTGGAGTATTCCCAATGACACTGGAAGTCTTCCAAACGGGTAAGGTATACCTAATGCTGTTTCAGCTCTATTTGGAAGTACAATAGACTATTTAACATTTTCCTTTATTAAAAAAAATTAACTTTTTAAATGAAGGTGATGTGGGACATTTTAACTTTCGACAGAAATGAGTTAGGAAACCTGGAGTAAAAACTCTTTAATGGAAACATGGAAGTGAACTTATGGCATTTTTTTTCCCTTCACTGTAAGTTGAATAAGCAGGATCAGACTGCATTTGTGTAAGATGAGTGTTGGAACCATGGGGAAACAAGCAAAGCACATTGCTAGAAACCTCTTTTGTTAGACTTCTGTGTCCAGCGAGTCTTCCATTCTGCAAGCAACAAAGGAACCACTCTCTGTTAGAATTTCACAGCACCAGTCCTCTGGCTACTGGATTAAATCAAAACTTTGGTTTGAAAGGGAACCTTGCAAAAAGAGACCAGTGTCTCCTGTATCAGTTCTAATTGGGATTTGCCAGTCTTGCTGGTGTGATTGTAAGTTTGATTATTCAGGAATGGGGAACAGAGGGAAAGGTGAGGGAATAGAGGTTAGCACTCATTTTTATTGGCCCCAAAACTGATGTAATTTGAAAGGCAAGGATTTGTTTTTTTTTTAAAATGTTAGCCTTGTTATATTAGAGAGATGCATGTGTGCTAAATAGCAAACAAAGACAGGGTCCAAATGCATTCTTAAAAAACAACACACATATTTATTTATTTGGGGAAAAACAAATGCAGGAAATGTTCTTGTTTGTTGTCTGTCTGTTGCTCAAGTTCTTTCTTTTTAAACAAATAGACAAAATTTTCCTTTTCATAGACTATCCAAAACAATTCCAAGAAAAAGAGAACTATTTTTTCTCTGTCTAGAGGCTTTTTATTTCAAGACAGACTGCAACAATTTTTTAAAGGTGTTGCAGTTGGCTAGTTTTGATTTTTTTTTTCCTGGATGGGATGGGGAGCACAGTATGCTAGAACAAGAAGATTTTGGACACACTGTACCTTTAAAAATGAAGGCATGCTCATCCTGGTCTCCAAGACTTATAGTAAGTAAAGACACAGAAGAGGTCTCTTGTTGGCCAATTGTAGCATTATGAAATCTGAATGTTATTCATCAAATTGTCTATCCAGCTTTCTTTACACACACACACACACACACACACCAACCACCAACCCAGAGAGAACTATGTGGATTGCAAATATTTTCCTAGGAAGTCCCAATGGGTGAGAAATGAGGCTTTTTGTAGTGAGATATCTCATGGAGATTTTTAAAAAAAACAGTTTGAACAGGCCCTAACTTATACTTATTTCTCCCCCCACTCTTTACTTCAGTGAGCTCAAGGTGTTGTATAAGGCTTTACTCTTCCTCACCTTATTCTCACAACAACCCTAAGGCCATAAATATAGTTCTCGTCTATCTACATCATTGTTGTTCTTTTGAAGTTTAAATTGTTTTCAAGGGCTTAGGGTTGCCAGGTAAAATGAGGGACAGGGTGTCTGTTCCTTCAGTGGGTGTCTAGAAGATAGTATTTCAGCAGGTATTGTTGTGTGACAAGCAATGCCTGATGAAATTTCCTTTATAATACAATCATTGCAGAGGTGTAGAAGCCCCATCTTTTATTTTGCCTGGCAGCCCTAGAAGGGCTTAAGTCAAGTTTAATTGTACTCTACCTTGAGATCCTGTGATACAAGTCAGTATAGTGGTAACCATCAAACAAATATGGGTTAGGTGCTTGAGTTGCCCGGGATCAACCAGCAAGTTTCATGGCTCAGTGTAGACTTGAACCTGGATCTCCTGAGCCCCAGTCTTGTGCTATGATGTATCCTATATTCTCAACAGAACAACGGTCACCCTGGATTGTCCTCAGTCAGAACACTTTTCTGGACCTGTTTCCATTTTCCCTGACTCTATTAGACATTGTACGGTAAACTCCGTTTCACAGTGCCTCATACCTAAACTGCCTAGTTCCCTTGTCACAGAAGTCAGGAATCATATAGAGGGTGGAAGAATCTCCTTAATTATTTTCTTGATAGAGAGTACAAGTGTGCAGTGGATAACTACAATGCTTCAGAAACATTGACACCAATGGCTGTTGGGAAGAAACTATACTTTTAGTATAGGGTTTCCATTAGAGTTAGGAAATGTCTCTTAAGCATGTTAGGCTAAGCTAGAACAGGAAGAGAACTAAGGTTATTTCTACATTGTTATAATACTATTGTTCCACTATCAACATCCTGTGGAATTCTGGGGTTTGTAGTTTACTGAGGCCAAAGAGCTCTCTGGCTGAGAAATCTAAATGACCCTCCCTAAACTGCAAACCTTAGGATTCCATAAGATTTTGAAAGTGGAATAATAGCACTATAACAGTGTAATGCAGAAATGGCCTAAGTTAGTTTTACTTTTGGCACAGTGAAAGAGAAAGAAGGAGGCAGAGGTAAGAGGAGTAGTGTTCCTGAAGAATATCAGTCTAAGAGAGGTTTGGAGAGGTGGATAAAACATGAGGAGATTTTTGGTCACTGAAACAGTCACCAACCCTATTGCTGCTACTCTCTGTAAGATACATTTAACTCTTTAAACACTGAATGTTTTTGCATTTCCAACATTTCTGATTGGTCAGCTAGTCCACCTACATTGGAAATGGAGCTTCTCTCACATTTGATCAAAACAACAGTCCAACTCATCAAGAATCTGGCTTTTTCACAAGTCAGGTACTCATAAATATGTGCATTCTCCTCTCATTCTTTGTCTTAGGCCCTTTTAGCACAGCATTTGCCATGCGAAAGGGCGCCTGGAGCATCACACGATTGTGAGGAGCGATCTGCAGGATGCACTCACAATCCCGCGACATTCCAGGGTAGGGCAGGCACCGCTCGCGCACTTTTTCATTTTTGGCTTTTGGCCAAAAATGGTGCACGATCGCGCATCGCTCCAGGGCCCCGCATGCACTTGCTGTGCGTGTGGAGACTCCAGAGCCACAGCAGTCATGCTTCCTGCCCCAGCACAGCCTGGGAAACTCCCAGGATGCACTGCGGAAGGAAGAGGCGGGGCTGTCACGCTGCCTGCTCGGGAGCAGGCAGCTCATGCAGAGCTGAAGGAACCAGGATACGAGAGCCTCTCGTTGGAGGCTGCTCACATGATCCCCGCACCCCAGCACTGTGAAAAGGTGCATTGCAGAAAGGGCCTTAGTGAAAGCATATTACTACCAGTCCGAAGAGTCATTCCCTTGAAATATCTATTCTGCAAGGAAGTGTAAACATCTTTTGAAATCCAAGCATTAACTCAAACATATAAAATATACTAGCCAACTTACTCAATTTTGTCTTAAAAAAAAAAGCTGGAATTCTGTATTTGATTGCTGCATTCCTTTTTTTCTTCCCCCTGCAACCATTTTATAACATATTTTGATGCTTGGTTCCATTATTTAAAAGGGAATTTCTTACTAATATATTTCCCACATGCTAAATGTAGTTTGCTAAGGTATTTATTTATTTACTTACAATGTTTTGGTAAGGTCTGTGTTTTCTGGCCTTCCAAAGACAAACCCAAAACACTGAAGAGAGATGGGTTTGGCAACAGTGCTTAGAATATACCCAAGCAGCTGAACATTCTAGAGTTTTGGAGCAAACATGAACTTGTGGTTGCAGTTATCAGTATTTTTTTTTTGAACTATACAAAAACAAGGGAGTCAGTCACCTTGAATCTGTCACAGTTGCCTTGAGGTAATACCTGGCTAGCCTCTTAGACTTCTCACAGGCATTCCTCCCTTCCATTTAGAAATGCGTTTGAAGAAAAGACATGCCTACACAGTCGTCTTTAGGCACTAAAATCTCCACTATTCTAAAGTGAAGATTCACTCCCCTCCCCTGTCGTCACTGTCGTCATGATCATCATCATCCCACCTTTTTCACAGTTTGGGATTCCAAGCACCTTACAACAGTTAAAACAAACATAGGCCCTTTCCACACCAGGCAATTAGAACGGGGCAGTGCGTCCTCTCACAGAGGTCATCTGCACCTTGGAGCGGACTAGGAGTGGACTACTTACTGGAGATCCGCACCTCAGTCAGCTCCAAAATGACCCCAAGTGATCCTCCAGCGTGTTTTCTAAAGACCACAAAAAACAGGTCGTTATTTTCCTGGAATGCGCCATTGCATTCCTGCTCCCTTGTGCAGATTCGCAGGCTCGCACCAATGCGAGCCTGCGATCTGTGGAGGGTGGGCTTTAGGCGTGGCAAGCTTCAGCGGTTGGTCGGGACCCACGACCAACTGGAAGCTGCCATTTCGGAAGCCGGAACCGCCATTTTGGAAGCCGGAAGCCGCCATTTTGGAAGCCGGAACAGTGCGGATCTACAGACCTCGCACTGCTCCGATTCGCCCTGGACCAAGGAGGAGCCCTGCGGAAGGGCTTCAGGGACAGTCCGTGTTGCTTCAGACCCCAGAAGAAGCGGTAGGTAACGACACAGAGCGATTCCCTCGCCTCGTGCGGAAAGGGCCTAAGTTTCTTTCTGGTGCGTTAATCAGCATCTATCTCACACACCCCATTCACAGAATTCTTAATCAACTTTATTCATTGGAAGACAAGAACAGAAGGAAAAGGAGGAATAGGGAAGGTATACATTCTTGTTTTGATAATTTATCATCCAGTCTTAATTGGAGCAGCTTCCATGAAGTCTGTTCCTCTCTCTCCCTCCCAAATGTGGCTTGGGGTATACTGGAAGCTGTGAGTAACTAATTCCCTTTGTAGCATGCTGAAAAATACACCCCAAAGTGATACTCTTCACTAATTACATACTGTGCTGACCATGTGAGATGCTGGCTATCCTGTGGTAGAATGGTAGAATTCCTACCGCTTCCCTGTTTAATTGAAAGGGAAAATGGAAAAGCTTATGCTTTCAGTGTTGTAGGTTCATGGGAAGTTCCCCATAGGCAGCATAGTAATTCTTGGTGAATGACAGGGCTGTGTAATTGGTTCGACTGCTTCTTGTGTTGCTTTTGTAAAACAACTTAATGAATACCAAGTCTCTATAAGCTAGTGGTGCCAATGAGCCATGTTATCACCTTATTGTTCTTATTATTTTATGTTACACAGAATCATCAGTGTGTATGTTTGGTATAGTGTCTCCCCAAGAC
Source organism: Cyclura pinguis (assembly GCA_030412105.1). Lineage (NCBI taxonomy): Eukaryota > Metazoa > Chordata > Lepidosauria > Squamata > Iguanidae > Cyclura > Cyclura pinguis. The sequence goes on along the minus strand of CM059599.1, from coordinate 248,905,118 downwards.
ATTTAGCTGGTGGAAGGATGAAATCACCCTCCTCCCACTCTCCTATTCCATTCACAGAAGTCAGCTAGAGGAATTGTTGAAGTATGCTTCAGCACTGCTGAGGGGACAATGTTGTCCCCCATACTTGAAGACATCATGCTATCTTTTGGGGTGTTCAGGATAGTCTTGGTACCCCCATACAGCTCTGTCTTCCAAAACCTCACCCTTTCTCCCTCCTGCTCCCCTGGAGGTGGCTGCTTCAATCTGCAAAATGGGAGGGCTGGCTCTGAGAATCACATTTCCAGAGCAGAAAAGGTCAGGTCCTAGCTTCAAGGAGTCTACAGTCCTCCCTCCACATCCTTTGACTTTTGTGAATTTGATTATTTGAGTGGCATGCATGTGTCTTCGCCCCTCTTCAGCTCCCCCCTCCCATTCCTATTCTCTGGCACAGAGGATGCATGCCAAGACAAAAAGCAAGGGAATGTGGGGGGAAGGCATATGCACACCTTCCTTCTACCCTATAAGTTCCCCCTCACATTCCCATACATTTTTCCCTGGCACAGAGAACATGCACTGAGGCAAAACACAAGGGAATGGGGGTGGAGAAGACACACACACACACACACACACACACACACACAGCTTCTTTCTCCCATTCCCATGCATTTCGCCCAGATGCAGAGAATATGCACCAAAGCAAAAGGCTGGAGTTTGGGGGGGGGGCAGAAGGGAATGGAGTGGATTGTGTGGGGAACTTATTTATGGTTTTCCCACTTTCATGAGGGTTCTGAGATCTGAACCCTTGCAAAAGTGGAGGGGCCACTGTACAACCAAGAATATGGCACAAAGGAAGTGGCAGGGGAAGGGAACAGAAGTGAAGGAACTGTTCAGCCGTGCCCATGTCCACCCAATGGAGGCCTGTATGACTCCTGCTCTAAACTGTGTGTTCTGCTCTGGTAATTAAACTTTTTGAGTAGCAACAGGAAAACCTTGTCAGGACCCAGAATGAGGAGGAAGAAGATAAGATAGCTTGCGCAGAGGTCACAGGGCCTCTACCAGAGGACCCAGACCAAATTGTTGGTTCTGAGCCTGAATCTGGGGATCGAGAGCCCAACAAACCTGAGTGTGGAGGCAAGAGATTACTGAACTGAATCCCACAGCAGCAAAATCCATAGAACCAGAGCTCTGATCCCTCACTTGATCCCTCCCACATTGCTTCACTATTTCTTCAGCACAGGAAATGGCGGGTGGGAAACCATGCACCAAACCAAAACGAGCATGGCACAATCCTGGCAGTTGCCTTATCTGGTCCCTGACCTCTGTCCTTCTAGCATTTTGTCTACCCAAGCTTCATTTTGGCTACATTTTATGACTCTGTCTTTTGATCCGGACCCACTCTAGTCAGAATGAAACTCCACTTGTAGCCTGTCACAAAGCTAAAATAAGCCTCAGCTTTGACAGGAGAGACTACAGTTACAAAAGGATAGCAACTTCAATTTTTTAAATTTATGTAGCAATTACATTTATAGCAGTAGCAGTTACACGTCTATACCACTTATGAGTGCTAAGTATCCCCTAAATGACTTACAATGTGTGTTAGCTAATTTCCCCCAACAAGCTGGGTACTCATTTTACCAATCTACAGAAGGATGGAAGGCTGAGTCTACCTGGAGCCCTGCAGGATTGAACTCACAACATTGTGGCTGCAGTACCGGCATTTAACCACTGCACCACCAGGCCACAGTGGTTAATGTAATGTAGCTTATCAGACACCACTGTACTCTGAACAAATGGGGTAGAGAATGATATTTGTTTTTCTTTTGAAGATACATATCACTTTCGAGTTGTGGTGTAACAGGGACAGGCAGTGATGCTCCTCCAGATGTTGTTCAACTGTAGCTGTGCTAGCTAGAGCTGGGGGGCAACTGCAGAGCATCAACTTTTCAAGGCCAACAGTTATCCATCCCTGTGATCAGATGCCTGTCATCTCATTAACTGGAGCATCTGGAATTCCTGGTTTGTATCATCCTGTGGCCTTGCTTCAGCTGTATAGCCTTACAGCATCGATCTGGCTTTCAGTTCTAAACATCTGCTTATTCAGAAGTGATGGGCATGCATGACATTCTGTGCAAGCTATGCATGCTACATAATTGCTTGGAGAGTATGCCTGTGCCTTGAAATACTACAAGACATCACAGTTAGGCACTGTAGTCCCCATCACACATCCCATAGATCTAACTGCCACATTTCATCTGTAGCAGCTAGCACACTGTGTGATGAAACTAATGGAAGAACGGGTTAGGAGATTCAGTGGTTACAGCCTTTTCTGGTAGATTGCTCATTTTAAGGTATAAGCCACATCTTGAAAACCAAAGTCCTTTGGATGAGAACTGGGGAACTGTCTACTGATAAATGAACTTGCTAAAAACTAAAAATCTGTAAATGTGGATAATACAATGTGTGCTCTTAAAATTACATTGGTATATATGAAAAAAAGACAAGAATGCAATAGGATTTAATAAGTTAAGATGAACAGATGGAATTTGCACATACACACCCAAAGTTCTGTGTAATTCAAGGCTGACATTCCCAAACTGAATATATTGACGGATTTTATTTTTTACATTCTGTTTCATCACTTTGAGTCTTTTTTAAACTGTTTTTTTGACTATTTATTATTGGACTTTAAAAAAATCAGCAAATTGAGTGTTACCCTGTTTATAAGTGCAACTAATTATAAAATGAGTGACACTTTAAGTGCTGTAATTTTCCCAGAACAAAGAAAGAAATGCAGCATTTTTACACATGAGCAAAGTCTTTGTCATTACTCTTATTTTTATGCTCCCCTAATAGCCATTTATTTCCTTTCTGTTTGGTATATTTTGATTTTCCATTTTTTTTTAAAATGAAAGGTTTTGATCTACTAAGAAATACACTGGAAGATTTGTTTAAAAGGCAGTAGCTAAAATTCTGGCAACAATAGAGCTGTATGTGAATAAACTGAAAACAGAGCTATTCCTTTGGGGAAAACTGACAACAGCTTCAAGCACTCATCTGTTCCTTCAGTCCTGCCGTTCAGAACTGGAATGGAACCTCAGGGATTAAATAACAACAATAATAATGCTATTGAATATTTGGAATACAACAAACATGCACACTTTGTGTCATGATTTTCTAACTAGAAGTTAATATGTGATTACATTTATATCAAAAATGGGTATCAGCCATGAAACATTTGGCTGGAATCCAGTTGGTGACTTCACACAGGCATAACCAGAGATTATATCTGGACATGTCACTGTTGGAAAGTTGTGGAAAATTCTGCAACAACTCTCTCTGCTGCAGCTTCTTGATGCTGGGGCATGCCCCTATGACCATTTAGTAACCTGGGGAAGGTGGAGACACCTGGACAGTGTCTAGTTGCAGTTCTGCAGTTGGGAGAAAAGAGGTGAGTTTGCTGAGATAGCACAACATCATCCCGAGAGTGACATCGACTCTTTTCTGCTGGCTGTACAATAGCAAATGTTGTCTTCTCTCTGCCCTCAGCTGCATAATGTCAGGCAGATGCTGCTCTGGTGGCATCTACCCCCCTCCCACATGTGCTGACTATGGGGACATGAATTCAGAAAAAGAAGAAAAAGCTCTGGGACAGAAGCCTTATGGAAGTATGCTCATGGAGGTAAGTTCATGAGCATAGGTTCACAACCAGAGTCTACTGTCATGTGCGTGTGAGATGTGTAATAGTTGAGATCAGTTGTCTTCTTCAAGCTTCTGGTCTATATGCCTGATTTTGAACTTTCTCAAATGTGAGATTTCTGGCTTATTGGAACTGACGGAAGGACTGTATGTGATTGGCTTGATGGGAGGACCAGAGATGTGTCTGCTCCTCTGAGAGCTGAGACAGATAGTCAATTTTTTCATACAAACCCTGGAACAAGCATGATACATTGGATGAAGTGGCTGTCACAGAAGGAGCTATTTGCTGGAGTGACCTTCTTTATCAAGTGAATGAGAGAATTGTCAGGAAAATTTATCAATGATTAAGTTCACAGCTCCACGTCAATCCTCTCCCTGATCTGTCCTTGTGGTCTCACAGTCATTTATGCAGCCCCTTTCACTGAAATTATCCAAAGCTTTTTACTCTAAAGAGATACAATTTTTTTTTTAATTTATGATTACTGCTTAAGGAATTTCCCTTGCCTATGATTTTTTGCATTTCTATTGCTTCTGATACTTTCGTTTTTCTTGCTTGCTCTCTTATACTTGGATAATATCAAGAATTTTCATCATCCTATGTTTGGGAATCTGGTTTATCTGTGGTACAACACTGTTACCAACCTCTCAATGACTGCTTACCTCCCACCCCCACCCCTCCAAATGAAGACTTGAGACACTGATATTGAACAACATTATGACACATCTTTGTTAAATGAAATTTCAATGAGCACTGAAGAGAAGGCTACAAACACATACCTTCCAATATTTCATACACGAGAAGCAGGACATGTGCGGCCAATCAACATCAGAGTGTGGTCAGATGGCAAAAGTTGTTAAAGAGGAAGAACATACAAGCTGGGACGAGCTGCAGCATTTTATTTTTGTCTTACTGTACTGGGAAGGGCCAGAATCTGGCTGCTCCTCTCTCCCCACACCCTGCTAAGCTGAGTGCAAACTAATTTGGTGCCCAGTTTGCAACAAGTGATGTAAGATGGGAACAAAGCAGGAAGGTAGGAAGAAGACAGAGAAACAAGGGGATTTTAAAAACAGCTGAAAAACTGGAATGACAAAGGATCAATCAAGACTGTCCCTGCCAAACTGGGACAGTTGGAAGGTGTGTTAATCGAGTGGAAACAAAATATTATCAACACAATGTTCCTTCAAGTAAAGGGAGACAACATTACTCTAGTCCATAGCATAGACTCAGGAAAGCATCCCTTCCATCACCCCAAGAAGCTTGTGCTGATGGTGGTGATAGGCAGAACCACTTCTGACATAGCACTGGAGAGTAAGCTTGTTAAAGGAAAGAGATTAAGATAGTTGTCAGAATTTCTATCTTTTTCATTTCTCTTTCACTTCATCCCCATCCCACCTGCACATCCATATGAATATCTGCCAGTTCAGGTTGCATTCCAGGCATTTGATGAAACAGCTGTAATCCATACAAGTTTATGCCAAATCGAACTTCTTAGTCTTCAAGGCATTGCAAGACTCTTGGCTGAAATGGGATTTCTAAGACTCTTTCATAGAAGGTGATTTCAGGCTTATACATTTTGGACTTTATATTTATTTATTTACTTACAGGATGTCTTTCTTGCCTCATGTCATAAAATCTCTGGGGAATTATAGCTCAAAGGAAGCCTGTGAGAGGAGGATAGCAGAAGGACCTTTTCACCTGTGTACACCAGTCCTAACTGTAGAGAAGACTACATTTAAAAGTTCAACAGAGCATTTTATTTGGAATTAACAAACACAGAAGAAATCAGACGCTCTCAAGAACCACATGAGGATATCAGAAGGTGAGGCAAGAAAGGTTGGATAGAAAGAGATTGGGTAGAAAGGGTGAAAGTTACCACTCCTAAAACTGGAGGTCAAAGCATAGGGGCTCAGACAACATGTCTGAGGGTAGCGAGAATGAACAGAAGTCTGGACACTACATGTCACATCCAAGTACTAAAAATTATGGGGTCTGGAGCTAGGTTTTATACCCTATTTCCTGCCCTGAAGGAGGGTGCATGGACAAAGCTGTAACAGCTTCTCTGTGAAACTGACATAGGAGTCCAGAATGGGCTGATTGTCTTAACTCTAGGTGACAAAACATTGATGGGAGTCCTTTCAATCTCTTAATGTTTAGGTCAGCTATTGGGAATAGGGAAGTGTCAAGGTCAGAGACCCAGGCAGTGAGCCAGCCTGGAGAAGGGAGAGGGAGAGATAGCAGAGTCCCACCAGGAGGAGTCAAAGCAAGCAATTACTCATAGGCAGTCCATTTACCTAAGCCTGAGCAACAAGCAAAAGCCATAGTCAGAGTCCAGAATCCAGGTCTCAGGAGCCAGGTGCTGGAAGCAAGGAGAGGGCTTGAAAGAAGTTTGCCACCAGCAAAGGAAAGCTTCCAGGCAGGCAGTTATATAGCCCAGACACAGGTGTGGCCGGTCACCGCTTCTTGAACTTAATCAAGGAAGCCCCCCTTTGCTCAGCTCTCTTGAGTCTCCGCCTTGTTTGGGGGCTGATTGACGCAGGCTCCAGGGCATCCTCGGGATCACAGCTGGATCCCTGTTGCCCTAAAGGAGCAGGAAGAGGGACGTCTGCACCTGCTTGGTCCATGGCAGCAGGGGGAGCTCTTCAGCTGCAGGACTCCTCTCCAGCCAGAGCCGCAGGGACCAACAGCTGCTGCTCGTCATCAGCAGCTCTGACAGGGGCTTCAGTTATCACAGGAAGGTCTCCATAGGATATGCTCACAGTAGGATTCCTAATTGTTTCACCTGTTACTGTTTTTGGGAGCACTCGCAACTTACAGTTTTAGAAAGGATTATCCCAAGCTCATCAGCATCAGGCTTTCCCCCCTAATCCTCTCTGAACTTATGACCTGATCATATTTGAGGTCATCCTGATGTGGCAACATATGCTTCCGACCTGCATGCTTTCAAATGCATTTTTCAGCCATAAATATGTCCCACTATGAAAATAGCACATCCCACAGAGTGGGGGTGTATGGTGCGGTAACATGCATGTATGCAGATTCGCTCATGTATTAAAGGTTTCATTTGGGAAAGAGGAGGGAAAAAATAGCAACTGACATACTATCCATAATATCCAAAGGTTTGTTTTGGAATGAATGCAGAAAGATCTCTCATGAACTTCCTTTTCTAATGTTCTAATGTTTCTAATGTTTTTTACTCCACACACACACACATTTTTTTGTTCTCTATTTTTAACTTTATTTCAGAATAAAATAAAAAGTAAAATGAAGAAGATCCTTTCTCTACCATGAACAAGAAAATTGCAAGTAAAGTCAAAGAGGAGCTACCATCTTGCGTGAACCCATTCTTCTGATGTGACACATTCTGTGCATGTAGTTGGGTGTGTGAGCAGTTAGTTGGCTGCATTAATGGCTGTACCATGTCAGACTTGCTTCCTTTTGTAGAGACATAAGGAGTTCTGGAAAGAAGGTGCCATGCGTGGGAGAGAAAAAAGATACAGACAGATACAGGCTGAGTCACTAAAACTATGTCTGTAGAACAAAGAGAACATAAGGAGCACAGAAAAGGAAGCCTGAAAAATGTTATGAGTATCGTCAGGAAAATGCCAAAAGTGGCCTCCATATTTGAGTCATCATTTTGTTATGAATGACCGAACAAACAAAAGTGTTTCTGTCCTGCCTTTTCACCCTGACAACAATCTCCAAAATAGTTTCCAAAACAAAATACCACAAATACAGGAGCAGAATGAAAGCAAAGTATTACAACTACGAAGAAGAGAGATAAAACATTTAATATCCAATGAAAAAGCTATTAAAAGTCAAGGGAAATAATATACTTTTTACTGGCCACCTAAAAGTCCTCCAAAACGCTGATTTATGCTCATTGTTGCTGTTATAACATGCTGTACCATCTCTTTTCATCCCACTGCTGCTGTACTTTGTATTCTTGCATGGCAGGGTGGACTACGTGGCCCTTGTCATCCCTTCCAGCTCTATGATTCTGTGATATGAAGCTGATCTATATATTCCTGGGAGGGTAAGGTAGTGATAATATCTGAATAAGGCAGATGTAGAAGAAGGAGAGCAGTGCTATTGTCCAGTGGTTCTTAACCCAGGGTTCAGGGTCTACCAAACCCTGCCGTTGGACACCACCACTGCCATCTGCAACAAGGACATAATAGTGTCAGGGGGTTGCAGTTACCAGAATTGCTCCCTTGTTTGCAAATGAGGGAGCAGTTTGGATATGTGCACATATACCCCTGCTGCTGCATCTCTGACAAAAGGAACACAGTGGTAGGTGCGTGCATGAGCCCAGCTATGTCTCCGGAGACCAGGGTTTGAATCCCCACTTGGCCGTGGAAACCCACTGGGTGACCTCAGGGAAGTGACATTCTCTTATCCTCAGAAAGTCAAAGGCAACAAATTTTGTCAAGAAAACTCTTGTGATACATTCGCTCTAGGGTCACCATAAGTCAGTTTTCAAAGGAGAGAGGGACAAGATGGCTAGAAAAACCTCCTTCTGTCAGCGGCACTTTGATGTTGTCTACCTTTAGGTCATTTTTGACTTATGACACCCCTAAAGTGAACCTATCACAGGGTGCTTTTTTTTTTTTGGCAAGATTTGTTCAGAGGGGGCTTGCTCTTGCCTTCCTCTGAGGCTGAGAGAGTGTGACTTGCCCCAGTTTACCCAGTGTCTGAGCAGGGATTTGAACTGTAGTCTCCAGAAGCCTTCTATCAATCAATCAATCAATCAATCAATCAATCAATCAATCAATATTTGAATATTTAAATAAATAATTTAATATTTAAATCTAAATTTAAATATTTAAAACTAGGGCTATGTCTCAGGGTTCTATGGCAACAAATTATATTTGCAGGGGGTCCTTGGTAAAGAAAAGATTAAAAATCATTGCTATAGTCTATAGCTGTAGCAAGGTAGTTTGTCTTTCTAGTGCTCACCTTAATATTCTCATATCATGTTGATCAACCTTATGCATATTAACATGGCAGGTTGGGGCAGCTGAGATGGGGTCTCACTGCCTCACTTTTCAACTGACAGTACACCATCTGTGATGTCAGGGAGAAAATGACAGCTGTGTCAAGCAATTTAGCAGTCCTTTGTGAAGGTACGTCACAAGTGAATAGCAGCAGGATCTTTAAGAAGCATCTCAATTCAGATACCTAAGCATGTGTCAAAATGGGGGATGAATAAATGTCTTTTGATTTTTATCAGTTTCTCATTTCCCTATCTTCAGGTTATTTGGGCCAATTTCTACATTTGTTCACAATTTTTTTTCTAAAAAAAAATGTCCAGTTGATTATTAATGTGTATGACCTTTCTCCTAATATGCACAGGTTTTGTATGCAATTTCCCTAGGATAAATTTGCTTTTAGGAATATGCAATTTTTTGTGCATGCACTTTCCCCAAATATACACTTTTGTTTATAAACAGACAAACTATATCACAAAGCTTGCAGAAGTATGATCAAAATTTTTCTTGCTTTGCGTATTAATTTGAAAACTGTGAACCAAATGGATTTCCCCCGACCTAATTAAAAAAAGGAGTTGCTAATGTTATACAGGCGGTTATCATCTTTACTGATTTTTATCAATGTATAGAATGAACCCGGTCTAGAAAGTCATTCGTGATTTCAGAAAATGAGCAAATGTGTCTGCCAGCTAGTATGACCCAACACCCTGGGAGCTGGTGCTTTTGAACTTGTTTCTTTTTCTTCCTTCACAATAGACTGTGGGGTGGCATATATTCAGAAAAATCAATAATTTTATTTAAATCGTGGGTTATTTTGCAGCAGTGGCTGTGACTGGGACACAGTCACCTCCAGAGTTGCAATTGTTAACAGTTGTTTGATTTACATCTGAAATAAAACTCTGAAGACCAAAAGCATCTGTCCTTTAGTCAGTAACAGTTCTCAGCTGGGTATCTAGTTTAAACCAGAGAACTGGAAAGAGAAAAGAAGAGACCTGTTAACATGATTTTTTTTTACATCCCCCCGACAAGAGTATATTACTCCCTACAGCATATTAGCATTACTTCTCTTATATTAATATTTATGCTCAGATACCTTTGCCCAGTTTCAAAGTTGTTTGCACAGCAACAAAGGACCTCGGCAAGAGGCCGTTTGCAGTATGAAATAATAATGAAAAATAATTAATTCTAATGCACAAGGGGTTGATTGCCATCTAATTCTTAATAAGAGGGTTTAAACAAAATGTGTAATGATTTGAGGAGCTACTGAGGAGTTCAAAGTCCCACCAGCTGAGGCACAATATAAATGCTTTGTCTCAGATGCTGTAAGAATTTATTGTGACCTACAAAGACCAGAATCTCATAGGTGCCTTAAGATATTGTAATGGCCCATGATAGAAGCAGAAGGCATTCGTCTGAGTGGTATGTAGTGGTAGAAGAAGGATGGCAGTGGGGGACATCTCTGTCTGCTGCCAGAGAAAGATACCCTGCTCGCTCTGGGCAGCTTGGGAGCCTGACAGTTGGCTTTCACTGATATTACCCCCTTGCATGCTGCCACGGTACCTCTTGGCATTCTGCCCCTGCTGCTGCTATCATCATTCTATCCACTTGTGCCACTGCCACTACCTTAGAGATGTAAATCCTTGCATGCGAAAACAAAAATTATGATACTTTTTCTTCCACCGTATTCTCCCTGCTAGTAGTGGTGGACCAAAAGGGGGCAGGGGGTGAACTCCTCTGGCGTAAACTATAAGGGGGTGCAATGGCAACTCATTGCTCCCCTCTCCCTCACTGAGGAACCAGAAAAGGGAAGAAGGGCTCAGATATAAAGAACAGCAAATTGAGCAACAAGTTGCCTCAAAGCAAGCTGATGTCCTCCTGTTTCCCTTGGAATTTCCTTGAGTAAGGCAGAAAAGAAAGAAGGAGATTAGGGTGATGGTAAGTGCTCTTTGTTTTGAAAATAAAACTGTCCATCCTCAAAGAAGTGGTCCTGCTAGTCTGTCTTACAGCAGAAGGAAAAATACAGAAGAAGAAAGTAAAGAATCAAGAAGTCTCTTTAAGACTAATGGAATATTTTATCATGAGCATTTGTGGATCTCAACCCATTTCCTTAGATGAAATGACTAAGGAAATGGATTGATATCCACAAAAACTCATGCTAGAATCTAAATCAATTAGTCTTAAAGGGGGCTGTGAATTCTTTCCCCCTTGTTCCTTTTGATTCATCCTTGACCTTCCTTTCTGCACTACACTGTTATAGTGCTACTATTCCATGTTCAACATCCTGTGGAATTCTGGGGTTTGTAGTTTACTGAGGCCCAAGAGCTCTCTAGCTGAGAACTCTAAATGCCGCTCCCTAAACTGCAAACCTCAGGATTCCATAGGATGCCGAAAGTGAAATAATGGCACTATAACAGTGTAGTGTCAAAATGGCCCTTATGTGTGTGTGCATGTGTGTATCTGCCTTCAAGCTGCCTGTCAACATGTTGTGAAGAAAGACATGTGGGGTTTTTAATGCAAAAATCCAGTTTGCTGCACAGAAAATGGCTCTCCTGTGCTAGAAACAGTGTTTTCTTTGTAAACCTCCCCCGCTTTTTTTTTTTTTCCTGCAGAATAATTCCTCCACAACACTTTGGGACTTTGCAGATGAGGGAAAAAATTGTGCAAAATTCTTCCCGGTCCCAGTGGAATTTCCCACTGCCAGGAAACCCATTTTTTGACCTATGAACAAATGATTATGAATATTATTTCCAGCCCTACACCGCTGCCACCAGTGTATGTTATGCCAGTCAGCAGGACTAAAGGCAGTATTCTAAAATTGATACAGTTTTCCTTAAGTGTATGAAATAGGAACTTGATAGCATTACATTGCATGGGTACCGTTATTTGTGTGATCATGAATGAAGGAGGCCTTCCTGCCAGAATTGTTTGGCTTATGACTGGACTTCTTCTGGACTTTTCTGCACATTTTAGGAGGACAACTGAATTCCATTTCCTTCCTCCCCATTGCTTCCAGACTTCTTACATGGGATGGTGATGCTGGACCCAGGTTTTCCTGATGCTGTTCATTTCAAGGTGCCATGTGCATATCTGATCCCCATTTTGCTCAAAAATGTATGGGGTAGAGAGCCAGCATGGTTTAGTGATTTGAGCATTGCACTATGATCCTGGAGATGAGGGTTCATTTCTGTGTTTGGCCGTGGAAACTCACTGGATGACCTTGGGCGCTTCACACATTCTCAGCTCCAGAAAATCCTGTGATAAGTGTGCCTTAGGGTTGCCATAACTTGGAAATGACTTGTAGGCACACAACAACAACATGTACTCAGTACCAAGGCAAATGTGACAAAACACCTTTTCATTTTCTGTTTAGTGAATAGAGTAGTCCATGTATTCATGGTGAGGACCATGTTGTAGGGGTTAGATAGGGATTTTTAAGTCCTTGTACCAAAAGTCTTCCCACTCACCATGGGTGCTATTTGCATTTGGAAGAAAATTCCCTCCCCTGGCTTCCCTCTACTTAGAGATTTTTAAAGGAGTGCCCTAAAGCCACCAAATCGCATTTGATCTTGGAAGCTAAGCAGGGTCAGCCCTGGTAAGAACTTGGATGGGACAGCACTAATGAATATCAGGTGCTGTAGGCTATATTTTAGAGGAAGGAATTGGCAAAACCACCTCCTTGCCTAAGAAAACCCTATGAAATTAATGGGATCACCATAAGTTAATAGGTGAGTTGAAGGCACATATACACATAGCCACTAAATGGCTATTTCCTCATTTGGGCTTTCACTGTCCTGTCTCTTCTTCTCCTCCCTTCTTTTATCCCTGAGTCCTTTCTTGTCTCAATAAATGCTAAACTAGAAGCCAGGATGTCTATGCCCTGTTAAAATGGACTTAAAACCTCTTGTCAGGAGTGAGGTATGTGTGGCCCTCCAGATGGTGTTAGATTGCGGCTCCCATCAGTCCTTGACAACACAGCCAACAGTGGGAGTTGGTGAAAGTTGAGATCAGCAACACTAAGAAGGCCATATGCTTCCTATCCCTGATCCATGGGGTATTCCAATGGACTGATTGCAGGATTTATACATATATATGTATTTATATATTAGCTTAAGTTTTTTTTTTCATTTTCAATACTGCAATATGGCATTATCTACAATTGCAACACTGTTCAGTGTCCATCTATGGGCCCATCGGCTCTGCGTAAGAAGCACTAATTGTATCCTCAGAAAAATTGAACCCAACAGGTGTTGCTTACAAATGTTTGTTGGAAAGCACTAAATTTGATGTTAATGAATTTTGAATTAAGTGGAATAAACAGTGAGATGGTTCTGTCCAAATTAACCAATGGAAAATTACCCTAGCCCCAATATCTAAAATCTCTTTGGATTGAAAACTACATGTGGTTCATTTAAATTTGATGTTGATAAGGTATATTGGACACTATTATGTTTTTTTGAAGGGAAATTGGCATTCAGCTAAAAGCTGGAGATGTAATTCAGGTAAAGTTTCCTTTTGCAATATGATGTGGGCATGGATAGTAGTCACTCTTTTCTGGCTTCATGTACTTCAAAACATTAATTTTGTAGTAGACCAGTCTTTGATATTTTTAAAACCTATTCCATTCCATTCCATTCTGTTTATATCCCCTGTTGTTTCAGGACAGACCCACTTGATTCATAAGGACTTTTATAGTATATTCTTGTGATCTGGATGTCAAGTAATGGCCAGCATGGTTGGATTTAGCATACCCTTTCTATAGTCGTAAGAGTCATACTCCAGTGTTGGAAAGGCAAATATACATAATCCATTGTTCAATGCTCAATATATCTTAATGTTTTATCCACACATGAATGTATTTTCTACAGATATCATCTTCAAATTATGGACATATGTTAAGCTTATATTAACGCATATGCCTTGCTAACAGGGATTCTATATATTTCTTCCTCCTCATCTTCATTTCTTCCCTTTCTTCGCACTTATATTGTTAAAGGCAGTTGTGTAGGAACAGGTATGTGTGTGGGGCACTTTGCCCCAGGTGGCAATGTTTTTGGGGTGTCCCAGCTCATAGCCATGCCTCCACACACCGTGGCCATGCCCCGTGCACTGTGGGCACACCCTCCACGCACTGTACCATGCTCCCACGCACCGTAGCCCTGCCCCTCTCCTGCCCCCCCTCCACAAACTGCAAGCTCCACCACTGGTTAAAGGTCCTGCTTTTTTCTTAATGTGCTTTTAAAATCAGCATGATAATAATGCAGACATTCCATAGGTCTGAATCACTAAGACATAATTATTCTGATATGCCGTGCTATTGTTGAGTGTCATTTCTAACTTATGATGATTGTAAGGAGAACCTACCATGGTTTTTTGGGGCTGAGAGTACATGACACACCCAAGGTCACCTAGTGGGTTTCCATGCCCAAGCAGAGAATCGAACCCTGATCTCCATGGTTGTAGTCCAACGCTCAAAGCACTACACCATGTTGAGTCTCATGTGAGGCTATACATACTATTTCTTTAAAAAATGGCCTCCATAAAACTCATCACAACCAGAGTTTAGAAAAGTTAACACATTGACTGGGGGGTTCTGGAAGCTGAAATCTAAAAAATCCAAGTTCTGTCTACAACATAGCTTGATCATAGCTTGAACCAACATAGCTTGACCATAGCTTGACCATAGCAAACCCCTCTGCATACCTGCTTGGAAATAAGTCCTACTGAATTCACTGAGATTTACATCCTGTTAAGTATGACTTGGATTGTACTTTCATTCTTGTTGATGCATCTGGCTGCTTCAAGATTTATTCTACAATAGCCTTGTTGTGAGGGCTGGATTTATCAGGGCACCTTGTTCTGATAAGGTGCTCTGGATCCTAAAAGCATGGGATGTGGTGTCCCACCGCTGCTTAGTCTGTGAACCATCAGTATTCCCTATCAGTTGGGAGATGGAGGCATCCATCTAGGTGACAGAGGTTGGGGTAAGTGGGCAGTAAAAACAGTAAAGTCCTTATGTGTGTACTATGTGGCCTGCCCTGATCATTTTTTCCTAGTGTGCTGCCCTGGGATGCAGTAGAGGATGCTGTCCCATGAGTGTACAAGGTTCACTGGCTAATGATCTGTTTCTGGGCATGATTCAAAGTTCTCATTATAACTTACCTAGCCTGATAGGCCTTGAACCAAGACTGTCTAAGGGACTGTATCTCTCCATGTGAGCTTGCCTGGATTGTCAGATCTTTGAGGAAGGGTTTTCTGACACTTCCATCACTGTCAAAAGAGTGGAAAGGAGTAAAAGAGTGGGCCTTCTTCGTACTGCTCCCAGGGTATGGAATTCCTTCTCATGGGAACCTGCCCTCTTTCCCCCAGTAGGCAAAGACTTTATTGTTTAGACAGACCTTCTCTTACTAATTAGGGTCTTTAAATGGGGTGTTTTGTACTTTATCTTTACTATTGTGTTTTAAAGTATTTCAAAGTTATTTTAAATTTATTTTGTTAGTTTGATTGCTTATTTAATTTGTTTTACATTTTTCAGTTTACGTTGTTTTAGATCTATTTTCTTTTAACCTCTCCTTTAAGTCCTCTTGGATCTCAGATTAAGGGAAAGGTGGAATATTAAATAAATAGATATAGATAGAGTCTGGTTCAGTTATGTCAGGTTGGCTTTGGTGTATGAATTGGGAGAGATTTGTTTTGTCCATCTTAGGCAGCAAAATTTCTCGAGCTGGCCTTGCTTACACCTATTGACTTTGCAGTAAAGAGAGCTTGATTCTCCCTGCTCTTTGCTCTTACCCTTCTTTTGGTATATATCCAAGAGCTGAACATTTTGCTTTCCCCATTGGATCTTAGCTTTTTGTGTATTTTTCCTGATTGGAACTGGCAATGAGAAGCTATTTAAACGCAGCTCCATCTGTCAGAGTCAGGTCCTACAGGTATAGTGTCATGTTTGATTTTTATATTATCATTTGTTAGGTAGTCAGTGAGGGCTTTATAAATGATCTGCATTCAAATAGTGATTTTTGTATAAATTCCTTTGTAAGGATTCTGATTTTATTTGTTTTCCATGGGGAATTTGTCTTTATGAACTAGGGAACCTCCTTTTCCAGTGATATCAAGACATAGAAATGCACGTACAAATGTAACGGCCTGCTAATTTAACCATTCATATAACTACCATCTACAAAAAGGCATACCTCACTTTCAATCATATTATCAGAGCAGTTTAAAAATTAAATATCAAAAACTCAATAAAACAGCTAATAAATAAAAATAAGCCACAAACAGCAAACCTATAAAAGCAGCACAACTTGACATGAATCAAGATGAAAAAAGTCAACCAGAGTTAACCTCTGGATTTTTTTTTTTAAAAATGTCTTAGCCTGATACTAGAAAGATATTAAAATGATAAAGCTGGTTTCAAAATCAGTCCCATCACACAGGCAACATTTACTCACAGGACGTTGGTAATGATATACTAAAAATTAAGGAAAAGGTTGGCTATTGGGCCATAGTTTTAAAGGAGGAGTTTGTTTTTAAATACTAGATATACTTTAGCCAGCATAACCAATGGTTATGCTAAAATCTAACCCTAACCTTTAGTATAAAGGAATAAATATATGTGATTTTTGAGGATTTTCCTATTTTAAGCCCTATCTAACAGCCACATCCACACTGACCTGTATAAGAGTCGCTTCTTTATGATGTAGCCCCAGGGGCCATGCTGGTTGGTGAGTTGTGGGAGCTGTAGTCCCAAGAAGTAATAATCCCAAGTTCTGGCTGCAACCATATAGGTGAGGCTTTGTTCCTCTTATTAGTACTTGCTTCATTGCTATTTGTTAAACCAGCAGAACTTAAAGGGGCCTGACTTTGGCTGGATCCTGTGGTTTGCAACCAATTACTTTGTCATTGTTTTATTTTCTGTGTTGATATCTTGCCTTTTTTCTCCCTGTTTCATCTTCAGTACACTTTTATGAAGATAAGCAAACTAAAGTTTATGTTCTGTGAGTGTATCACTTTTTAGAACAAATAAGGGGAAAAAAACTCTTTCATTTTTCAGTGTTGCATGCAGAAGACGCTGGTGTGGAGGCTAAGATGGGAATGAAGCTGACACAGTTTCCCAAGAACCAGTTAACAGAAACCAAATGCACAATGTAATATATAATCTTCTTACCACATCTTCATCTTGTCAGAAGCTGACACAAAACAATCATTCTGAAGCTGCTGCTTGTATCTGCTCGTATATTACATGGGTGTCTTATTAAGCTAGTTCTTTTCCTCCAGAAAAAAAAAATTACATCAATTCATTTCTGTCCCATGCCTTTCACCTCTTGAATCGTTCAACAGTCAAACTAATAAAAAAACGTTTCATGGACAAAATGAGAGACATTACGCTTTTTAAAATTGCCAGGAGATTTCATATGTGGGATATATTTTTCCCCCTTTTGAATGATAGAAAACTATGAAATAGCAGAGATGAAATTACTCCTCCCCTCCTCCCCTATCTGCTCTCCTCTTCCCTCCTCTCCATTTATTTCATTTCTGTGATATCTTTGACAATATAAAAAAGGCAGCTCCCCAATCCCTTTGCACGTTTGGAATACAATAGAAACCGCTACCAATGAAATGACATTCCTTATACAAAATAGCATTGCACAAGTCAGGTTTGTCAAGAGGTATGATTCCTACCTGCTTTGATGTGTTAGCATGTTGGTATGTTATCAGGATTTTTGTTGTTGTTGTTGTGTTCCTTCAAGTCATTTCTGACTTATGATGACCCTCAGGCCAACATATTGTGGAGTTTTCTGGGGCTGAGAGTATGTGATACACCCAAGGTCACTTAGTGGGTTTCCATGGCCTAGCTGGGAATTGAACTTTGGTCTCCAGGGTCATTGTCCAACACTCAAACCAATATACCATGCTGACTCTCAAAGAATTAATTTCTTAACCACTAGACCAATGGCAGCTATTTTACAGCCACCCTAATGGGATTTCACATTATACTACCAATAGCTCTCTAGAAAAGAGCCAGTAAACTGAACTATGTTGTCAGGTACTTGATAGCACAAGACTCTGTGACTCAGTTGAGAGGCTGAATAGTATTGGAAGCACCCTGAATAAAATGCCCGTGAGCAAATGGCATTCTGTTCCCATACAATGACCCACCAGATGCCTATGGGAAGTTCACAAGGACATGAGTGAGAAAGCACTCTCCCAGTTGTGTTGACCAGCAACTGCTGCTGGCAGGCATACCACTTTGGATACTGGAGGTAGTATCAACAAAGTGTTGTGGTACCATAAAGTCTGATGAATTTTGTCAAAGCTTTTGTGGACCCCTCCACAACTCCTTTGATAGCCTTGTTCTCCATGAATTTGTCTAATCCCATGCTAAAGCCATCCCAATTGCTAGCCATCAGTTTAACTATGAACTCTGTCTGTCTATCCTACATTGCCCACCATTTAGCTTCAGCATATGAGGTAAGGAAGTACTATCATGAATGAAGAATACATATGTCTCTCTACCCACTTTCTCTGTGCCATGTTCCTTCTGTCAGTTGGCATATTTCCTGCCACCCTGTTCTTGAATCATCTGCAGCAGTTTCCTCTAGAGGGAACAGCTGGAACATGGACTGCTGCAGATGATCCAAGAACAGGGTGGCAGGAAATATGCCAACTGACAGAAGGAACATGGCACAGAGAAATATAGCTGGTGAATGGTGAACCATTAATGTCATGGTCCACTCATGTGTTGGGTACTGCTACTCACTCAGTAGCTGCGTATCCTCACAGTGTTGAATTCTAGACCTCATGCCTTCTTAAGATCCTGGGAAAAGTTATTTTGGGGCTATAATTCTGAAATCCCCCTGGCTAGTATGGCCACCACCAGTGGCTGGAGAATTCTGGGAGTTGTACTGACCAAAGTAGCTTTCCCAAGCTTTGTGCCTTCCATACCACCTTGCAGTATGGCTATTGGATTACCCAATGCAGAGTCACTCAGCACCAGATGGCCTCCAGCAAACCATCCGGTCAAATGTTAAAAAAATCTGCAGATCCATTAAAGATTGGATGAAAGTTCATTTCAAATGTATATCAGCCTCACAAGGGATCACATTTTCTACAGATATCCAATCTGCTTAATTTTTGACTAGTAAAATTGAGTCATTTAGATCTCAGAATTTTTTAAGAAATTCCAAAGAACTCTGCTTTCAGAAGAAGTGAGAAGAATTCTTCAGAACAGCCTTTTGAACCTATTTCATCTCCTTGCGACAGATGCCTCAGCAAAAACAATGTGCTCCAAATGGCATTTGGAAACACTGCATCGTCCCATGGTTGCTTCATCAACATTTCAGCAGTAAGAGCAACAGTTCAACTGGCATGCTTCTTTTACGGAATGCAATGTAGCTGGAATGTTCCTAAATTAGGCACATTCATTTGATTTCTGTGGAGTGATCATTTTCTGAAATAAGGGATAATCCTTAAAATAAAGAGCTGTCTAGTAAGCTTCCATGGCACCTAACCAAACGATGTTCTGGTGTGAAACTGCAATGTAAATCAACTCCATTTCAGAAGTCAAAAATGGCAGTTATAGGTGGACACAAGTCCATTTAGTTTTTGCCTTCTTTTTAAAGGCTACAGATGTACATGTACATACCTGGCAGTACTAACATGTGTTGTATCAGATTGTACTGCAAACTGGGATTAAAAAATGTTTTTAAAAATGGAGAAAAATTGATGAGGATAGACTTCATTTAAAAGATTTTACAAGCCAAGGTGCACTGAAGAACCAGTAAAGAAGACACAGAGAACAATTCACATAAAATATTTCAAGACAAGATGATCACCTTTAACAGAACTTTTATTAGACCATCTCCATTTCACAGACCAAATATTCAAAAAGTCTGTGCAAAATTTTTGCAGCGGGTGGTTTGGTCAAAAAGGAAACAGGTTTATTTTCCATATCAATTTTGTTGTTGTGATTTTAAAAAAAGGGTAAATAAATTTAATACGTCTAGCCCCCCCAACGAAAGCATTTGTCTACTGAGATTGCAACCCATGTCTTTGAGTAATGAAAAGAATATGCCGATATAAATTTTCTAATCTTTAAAGGCGTCCTGAGCCTCCTCTGACCACTTCCTCCTCCTCTTTTTATATTGAAGCAGACTAACACAGTTATCTCTCTGAGAAGAACACTTAGCCAAGAAAGCTACAAAGAAATATCTCCAGAGGTAATAGGTTTTCTATAAAGCATTTGATTACAGCATATTTTACTGGATTGTTTAGAAATATTGCAAGAAAGTTTGGCAGACATGACCTTCCAGGATACTATTCGGAGGATTTAATTATAATATCCAAAGCCAGCAATCACATGGGACGCATAGAGAGCAACTTCCCCAGTTCAAACCACAGTTTGTCCCAGGCAGAAGGCAACTGAACCTACATTTTACAAAAATTCATGTAGAGGAAGAAGGCTGCAGTTAACTCAAGCCAATAAACAGAGGCGATATCATAGAAGTCACAACAAATCATCCAATATGACCAGAGGGTGGATTCTTTCTGGATTTCAAATCTTGAAGAAATTTGATGTTGATGAAATTCAGGCCATTTCTGCCCTACACTGTTATAGTGCTCTTATTCCACTTTCAACATCCTATGGAATCCTGGGGTTTTTAGTTTAGGGAAGGACCTTTAGAATTCTCAACGAGATTGCTCTTGGACCTTAGTAAACTACAAACCTCAGAATTCCACAGGATATGGAAAATGCAATAATAGCACTATAACAGTCTAGTGCAGATTTAACTTCAATTACAGATAAGGTTGCAAGACTGAGAACTAGAGAGAACTTGTCTACCTTTAACGGTGCTATAGAAGAGGGAATTTTAACAGATGCTGCTTGCCATGCATCTAGGTATGGAGCAACACCTGCTGCAATTCCCTATCTTATACAACCATTAAAGGAACATGAGCCTTCTTCAGTTTTTGAGATAAATGGATCTCTCTGTTTTGCTTTCTGTCCAAAGCATTGGCCTGTTTATGAGGGAAAAAAATGCAAATTTGGTAAATCCCTATCTAAACACAAGCCAATATTTTACTTTATTTATTAAATAGCAGTTGACTTTCTGATTTCTTGGCCCTAAACCAAATTAGGGCTTTATAGGACAAAACCAGAAACTTGAACTGAACTTGAGAACAAACTGGAAGCCAGTGGGGTTGACTCAGGACCAGACAGATATGGTCTCAAAAGTACATGTCAGACAACAGTTTGGCTACCGCATTTGGCCCTGGCTGTGGAGTCTGAACATGTTTTGTTGCAGAAAATAGAGATCGAGACCCACGGAGTGGAAATTCAAAGTTTATTCAGCCGGCTGGGTCTCGGTGGAATCGCTTCCAAAGACCGAGAGCCCTGCCCCCATAAATCCACAACAATTTATACATTCTTTGGTACAGTGTTATCATGTACGTTTATGGCACCAGATGCGTTGTAATACTACAATAGACCATTCTGTGACTGGACATTCTTGATGTTGCAAGTAGAAATTCTACATTACTTTGTTTCTTTTTCCACATTCTTCCTCATTCCCCCCTTTTATGCTAAATTCTACACAGCAATTTAAGCATAATTACTTGGTTTGGGCCATTAAGGCATAAGCTGCAGCTTTCCCATCCATAATTTTACTCATGGCAGATTGAAAGCAGTTTAGCAAGCAAGGTACTATCATACATATCATTAGCCCTATCCTTAATACGAAGAGAAATCCCACGAACAGTGTCTTCAACCATGCTAAATTCGGGAGCCAAGAAGTTAACCATGCCCACATATCAGTAGTCTGCGAGTATGATTTCCAAATATTAGATACCACAGAGTGTATTTTCTCCAGATTGGTTTCTACTACTCCAGATTCATTAACATAATGACAGCAAGTGGTATTTAACCATACACACAAGCCTTCTTCTCGACTGAGGAGGTAATCCAGGGCTATTTTATGTTGAGCCAGTATGGAGGCCAATGAGTCCACCTCTGTCTGTAGGGCACTGATCCCTTTAGCTGTCGAATTGGCCAATTTCTCCAACTGGGCTGACAGTCGCCATATCTGCCTTATGTTAAGGGCGACTCCTGCCATGGGAAACATTATGGCTCCGAATCTCTCACCCTCAGTTAGGTATGTATCGTCAGGATCATACCCATAGCTGTCATCATATACCCTTTTGACCCTAGACCATCCAAATTGTCTATCCCAAACTTCAGTTGATTGTTGTAATGGGTGAAAGGCAATTCCAGCCATTACTAGGCTTCCTGTGGTGCACGTTCCATTCCAAACAGGGGGAGGAGCCTTTCCTGCCCAGGACCCACATATCCAATACATAGCAGGGGGCAGTCCATAGATCCATTGACCACTGTGCCCTGATCCTGATCAGGGGGATAACTCCTCTTAGATTCCCATACATAGTTACTATATCGGCAGTGTCCACTGTTCCGCATGCTAAAGGGGAGGAAATATTCGGGTTAGTTTTTTTACAATTGGAGTTGTTATATTCCAGGACAAGAATAGTTACATTACAGTTGGGGTAATCTCCCACTGATATTCTAGGCAAGGGATGTTGTCGTGTTCCCTCTTGCTCAGAAGTTACATAGTACCCTTCCTGGGAGATGTTCCACCTCCTTACACACAAAGGAGCCAGGGGT
This sequence comes from Cyclura pinguis, assembly GCA_030412105.1. NCBI lineage: Eukaryota > Metazoa > Chordata > Lepidosauria > Squamata > Iguanidae > Cyclura > Cyclura pinguis. The sequence continues at coordinate 248,882,779 of CM059599.1, read as the reverse complement.
ACCTTTCCCGTTCTACTCAGTACAAACTGGCCGGAGTCCCTTAAGGGCTGTGTCTTATTCATAGTAAATGCATATATAGTAGTGCTATTCCATCCAGTCAGATTCATAGTACTTGCTGGCATTACAGGCCACCCTTGCATGTGTGAGCTTGGCCCATGAGAACATACCCAGCAATTACTGACATTCAGGGTGCTCAAGATCTGATTGACTAGCTGGTGAAACCGATTCACTTCCCAGCCTCCCTCGCCTGGCATCACTCCCATCACAAACAACAATCCCCGTATCCACATATTGTTCAGACCTGCAGTACCACCGCCTGAAAAGATATAATAGATAACCAAGGCCTGCTGCTGCCCCTATACCTCCTCCAACCCACAATATTGTTTCCCACATTCAGGATCTGGCTGTACATAAAGCAGTGCGTCCCTGGTAGCAACTGCAGTAGGGCCTAGTCCCAGTCTTCTTTCCTCTCCAGATGGGGATCTGGCCATGCACCAGGTGTTCAGCTTCCCAGAATGTGAACACAGCAAGGGCTAGTCCCAGTCTTCCTTACTGTTTTCTAGTGATCTTCATCTTCAAGGGTTGCCCTATAATTGGGATGGCAGTCCAGTCAGTATGGGCCCTCTTTATCCTAGTGTAATGCACCCAAGGTCTCAACCCTGCTACCTTCACTGCGGTAGGGGTTGTCAATATAACCTGGTATGGCCCCCTCCACCCGGGGCTTAGTAGCTCTCCTTTCCAGTCCTTCACCCATACCTCATCTTCTGGTTGGAAAGGATGTGCCTGAGTCTGTAGAAAGGGGAGACGCTGCTCTAACGTGTACTCCCTCATTTTACTCAGAGCTTTCCCTAAGGTACTAACCTCCTCCTGTAGGGTCTTATTCCCCAGTTCCTTGGTATCCCCTCAACCCACTCAAAATAGTAGGGGGTCGCCCATACATCAATTTGAAAGGGGACAGTCTTGTAATTTGATGTGGCGTGCACCTTATCCTGAAAAGGGCTATGGGTAGAGCGTCCGGCCACTTCAACCTCGTTTCTTGACACAATTTGGACAACTGTGTCTTTAGAGTCCGATTCATCCTTTCCACCTTCTCTGAACTCTGGGGTTGGTATGCACAATGTAGCTTCCAGGTGATTCCCAGTGCGGTGGTTAAATTTTTGATGATCTTGTGGAGAACGGGGGTCCTTTATCTATATAGCTATATGATGTGGCAATCTGTGTCAGGGAATGATATCTCGAAGTAGGGCCCGTATGACCTCCTGCATTGTCTTGGTGCGGGTGGGGTAAGCTTCCACCCATCCAGTGTAAGTACAAACAAAGACCAGGAGGTAGTGATAGGCTCCGTCCCGGGGCAATTCAGTGAAATCTACTACCAGAAATTCAAAAGGACTACTCCCTTGATACTGTTGTCCCTCCGCCATCTTGAGTCCCTGTCGGGGATTAGTTTTGGCACACAGCTGACACCTTGAGGAGGCCAGGGCGGCAAATCCATGTATCCCATTTAGATAGACTTCCTTTTCCAGCAGTTGAACTAGAGCTGTTTTTCCTAAATGTGTGGCTTCATGGGCCATGGGATGGATGGTCACTGTGGCTTGATTCACCATTCTTAAATCTTGCACAGGCCGATCATCACTCGTCCCCGGCTTCTGGACAGGCAGAAGAGGGGTGTTCCACGGAGACTGGCATTCCCTAAGAATCTGATACTTCAATAGTCGATCTATGTGTTTCTGTATGCCCTCTATGGCCGCCCAAGGCAGATTGTATTGCTTTACATGTATCGGGGAGGCTCCTGGTTTCAGTTCTACCACAACCGGGGCTATGTATCGAGCTAATCCTGGTGGATTGTCCTCTGCCCATACCCCAGGAGGCCCATAGGGAATGTCATCCTCAACCCGACTCATAAGAGTCTGATGAGTCCTCCATTCTTCTTCCATGAGGTATGAAATCAGCAAGCTCTGTGGTCCTCGGAACTCCACCTCCGTTGATCCATCGTCCTCAAAGGTAATCTGTGCCCGCAGTTTTGACAAGTCTCTTCCCATCAGCGGCACTGGGCAGTCAGGTATGTAGAGGAATTGGTGTGTGACTTGATGCTGCCCCAGGTCAACAAGGCGTTTTTCTAGTAATGGCCTTTTTTCAGTCTTCCCTGTAGCGCCAACTATCTTCACACAAGTGGTTGTCTTCGGAGCCAGGGGGGTAGTTACAACAGATCGGGTGGCCCCAGTATCGATCATCATGGGAATTGGCTGGCCCCCCACCTTTGCCGTGACCACGGGCTCCCTGGGGCCAGCAATGAGGGGGCCCGGTCTATCCTAATCCCACTGTTCCATCTCCGCCATCCCTATGGTCTCATAGGGTTCTTCTCCTCTCTGTCTTTTGTATTATCCATCAGTCACCCATCCTCTTCCTCCTCTGCTGCCTCTTTTCCATCCCCTTTGGGGGCTGGTTGGCCCTTGTCTGGGTCAATTGGGGAATTCATTCTTCCAATGACCTTCCTGTTTGCAAATGGCACACTGGTTTCACCCAAGCCGAGATCGGGGTCTCCCGGCCCTTTCCATGCTCCTTCCTCTGCCCCTTTTGGGTTCAATTATCCCTTGGGCAGCAAGCGCCGCCACTAATACTTCTGCCTTCTTATGTATGCATCTGTCCTTTTCCCGCTTCTCTTCTAATTCCCGATTTATGTAGACCTTCTGAGCGATTGCTAACAACTGACTCAAATTCATTCTCTCAAAACCTTCCTGTTTTTGCAGTTTCTTTCTTATATCCGGGGAACTTTGAGCCACAAAATCCAAGACTACCGCCTGCAAATTCTCTGGGGCATCCGGATTTATTGGAGTATATTGCCAATATGCATTCAACAATTGTTCCAAAAATTGTCCCGGAGGTTCGTCAGTTCCTTGCACAATCTCCTTTATTTTAGACATATTCACAGCCCTCTTCATACCTTACCTCATTCCTTCTAACAGTACGGCCTGATACTCTGTAAGATGGGTAAAGTCCTGGTCGTTATTGACATCCCAATGCTGCTCTGTCAGGGGCACCCTTTCCCTAATCCATATCTCTTCATTTGGGGTACCACGGGGTACCCGAGTCTGGACTACTTTTTCTGCCTCTCAGAGAATGCGTCTCCTTTCTTCTGTGGTGAATAGAGTCATGAGTAATTGCTGGCAATCCTGCCATGTAGGCACATGCGTAGCCATAATAGATGTACGTAATCCTATCATTTCTTGGGGCTTTTCCGTGTATGACCCATAATGAGTCTTCCAATTCAGGAGATCGGACATAGTGAAAGGCGTGTACTGATAACTTTGCATCCGGTGATAGCCCCCCTCTTGCTGGGGATCGGGGATCAGCTGGCTAATCTGCCTAAGGGGGCCACTACCTCCCCTTCATCCCTTTCCTCTTCTCCTTGGACCTCACGAGGGAACTCCTCCTGTGTTCCTTTGATCTCCTTGGCCTTTATCTTTGGCCCACTTCTAAAAGCGTAAACATCAGTTGGACTGGGGAGGGTGGATCCCTCTTTCTGGTCTGAAAGGTCAGGGTATAAAGCATGGGGTGATGGCGACAGTGATGCCAGGGGCGTCGGCTCTGAGTTGAGGGAACGGTTGGCTGGGTTTTCCGGTGCCGCCGTGTCTGCCTGCACTGCCAGGGCTGGACCGGGGTCCACTGTGACATATGGGGGTGGTGCACTGGGTTCCTCTGGGGGACTACCTAAAACTACAGGGCCCCTACCGAACTTCTTCCAGGTTTTATCCTTCATCAGCACCATAACTTTACTGCACTGTTCCTTACATTTTGCAAGCCATGTGGGGGATTCGGTTACTACAGTGTCCCATGAATCTATATAGGGGTACTGGTCTGGGTGTCCAGGGTCCCGCACCACCACTGCATACACAGCCCTGATCTTTTCTGGGTCCAAACTTCCTTCTGACGGCCACCCCACCTTGAATGCCGGCCACTCCACTTCACACAGGTTTCGCAATCTGCCTGGAGTCATTTTTGGGCATCCATAGTCTCCACTAAACCCTTTCTTGAAGTTTTTCAACATACACTGGAGCGGCGTTTGTCGACTGTTAGCCCCACCCATTTTCCTCCCCGATTGTAACAACACACAGTGGGTCAAAGGGATTCGACTGTGGGTAAGGGGTCCCGACAGTCTGACACAGTAGGGTTTAGACAGTCAATTACACACACCGACCCAGGCACCTGAACTCTCAACGGTATGTGTTGGGAACTGCGATGCCATTCACACGTTCTTTCACCCAAACAACACGGCCACCCTCCTTTTCCCGTTGTCCTAAGGAGTCCTGTGGTTTCAGTAGCCCCCCTCTGGGGCTACTCTACTAGAGCAGGTCCTAAGGGGGTGATCAAGCCCCTCTTCTCCCCTTTTCACACAATTCTTGGGGAGGCACTTACCTAAGACTGTGTCTATGGTGAATTTCCAAACTGCCCTGGGTTCCCAAGCTGGCAGACCGATCCCTGGGTCCGACACTCTCACGAGGAGGACCGTCCGACAAAACGTCGGGGGTGCCCAAGGTCCCTGTTGGTGAGGCACGGATACCGGGGAAGCAGTGGCCGCTTAAGTGGGCAAAAGCCCCTCAGATCCTGGACAAGCCCCCAGAAAATGTTGCAGAAAATAGAGATCAAGACCCATGGAGTGGAAATTCAAAGTTTATTGAGCTGGCCAGGTCTCAGTGGAATCGCTTCCAAAGACCGAGAACCCTGCCCCCATAAATTCACAACAATTTATACATTCTTTGGTACAGTGTTATCATGTACGTTTATGGCACCAGATACGTTGTAATGCTACAATAGACAATAGACCATTCTGTGACTGCACATTCTTGATGTTGCAAGTAGAAATTCTACATTACTTTGTTTCTTTTTCCACATTCTTCCTCAATTTCAAGGGCAATTCCACACAGGTTACAACTACAGTAGTCTGAGAATTAATTAAGGTGTGGATCACTGCAAAATCTGTATTCCCTGAGAAGAAGCATAGCTGATGCATCATGAGAGGCTGGCTTTTGGTGAGTTAATTTAGTTTCTGGTTTCTACAGCAGCTCAAATTCATCATAACTGTTGTTTTGAAGGGCTCTTTAGCCTCTTCAGCCTGCAGTTTTTGTCAGGGATTCCAGGCAGGGAATCCTGGGAAAATGATCAGCCCACTGCAAAGATGTTGCATCATGCCCCAGCTGTGGATAATTGCAAGATTGCATAAGAAACTGAGGTCGTGTGCAGATGGTAGAGGGAGATGTGTAAACCTCTACCTGATTGGTTGTAGATATGTATATAACAAAGCAACGCCAGTATGTATTTGTCTGTTGACCAAACCTGGTGCCTGGCACAAGCTTTTGTCCATCTGTCCTATGTTTTGTATATAACGGAACTTTGCTGCAAGATAAAGTGCCTCTTGTTTTGGAAGAAACTCCTCCGTGTGTGAGTATCCCTACTGGGGAACAAGGCTGCTGCTGTTGGCTCGCTGAACTCTGGCTTTTCTGCTGCGTTTCCGTGGGGCAGAAACTCCTATCATCCCCAACAGTTTTATCATAGACACCCAGGAGCCTCCATGAAGGCCTAGTCAGGGACAATCCAGCAATTTCTATGTGAAACCAATTTGGCCATTAGATAGCTATGGAAAGCTTCATGTTACCTGCTAGAAGATGCGGGGGCCTTTTGCCTCTTCTTTGGTTAATTAGGACCCACGTGATTCTTCTAAGGCAAAAAGAACAGAAGACCCCTCTTTGGCTATCCTTATTGCTCTTCATAAACTGCCTCTATTGGTTTTAATTAACTGTACTTGCCATTTCCCCTGTCTGTGGGTTCTCCTACCCTGTGACCATAGTTCTATTGGCCAGTGTAACTGCATTGGCATAGAAGGGAGCAGTAGTGTAGATGGCAGAGAAACACCAGAAGTAAAATCACTGTGGACAAAGCAATGTGGGAGTTGTGGGACAGCAGCAAAGGCCGTCTCTATGAAGAATGAAATCTGCTTTGCCCCAACAGAGATTACTTTTGCTGCCCTGAAACCACTGCTTGAAAACATCCCTGAAACTACCCTGTAAGTCGTGGTGTAGTGGTTTGTGCTGGAGTATGACCCTGGAGACCAGGGTTAGATTCCCTGCTCAACCATGGAAACCCACTGGATGACCTTGGGCATATCATACACTCTCAGTCCCAGAAAACTCTGATAGCTTAGGGTCACCATGAGTTGGAAATGACTTGAAGGCACACAGCAACAACAAAACAACAAAACAACAACAACAACAACAACAACAACAGGTCACCAACATGATTTTGGCCAGTGTAGACTTTGTTCCTGTGGCTTGAAAGCCTTCCTGATGTTTTGACAAGTGTAGCCAGGAATCTCTTTGTTATATTTGCTGGTTATATATGTTTTCCAAAAAAAGGTTCTTGGTTACAAATAGCTATCCCTTCCTTCCAACCCTGTATAAATAAATCCATCTGCTTATTTTGGAAGTGAGTTTGTTTATTTTGAAGCGTCCTTTGGTACTAATTCTAGTCTTAGCCGTTTGGTTACATTTTCTTGTTTCTGTTTCTATCTAAGGCTTTAGACCAGTGGGTGCTGTTGTGGCCTCTCTCTCTTTGAATCTTAGAGGATCCAGTGAAAGTCTGGGCTTCCCAATTCTGCCTGACAGGATCTATAGAGGGGTGGTGCAGTGTTGATCACAAAGAACTAGTAGTTTATGAGGTTGATGTAATTTGAGAAGCCTGGCATCAGACTGCATGATATGGTCAGTGAAAGGACAACTACCTGGGCCTCCAGAAAGAGTTGTAGGTTTAAGATCACCCCCAAAGTGAAGACTTCTTCCTTCAGAGTATGTGTAATTCCATCCAGAGCAGTTTGCCATCTTAATCACAGTTTGGATTTTCTGCTGCCAAATAGAACCTCTGTCTTTTCTGTATTGAGCCTCAATTTGTTCAGCCAAATCCAACTTCTTACTGCACACAGATATTTTCCTGGATGTTCCACCTTGGACCTCAGAACATCAGTCCTGAATTGAAAAAAACCTACAAAGGAAGACTGGAAAGAGAAACAGAAGCACTCGGATATATCCACAAACTCCAGTCTATTGACGGTGTGTTGAATGGAGACAATAGTTTCCTGGCACATACTGTAACACTTTTGACACCCTAGCTTCATGAACACTCTCTTGCCAATTTTATCACACCTCTTTTCTGGTTCCTAGCCAGCATCATTGTTTTTCTTGATGGTGATGATGTTGTGTGCCTTCAAATCATTTCCAACTTATGGCGACCTTATCATGGGGTTTTCTGCGGCTGAGAATATGTGATGTGCCTGAGTCGTCCAGTGGTTTTCCACGGCCTAATGGGGAATCAAATCCTTGTCTCCAGGGTCATAGTCCAATGCTCAAACCACTACACCAGTCTGGCTCACAGCATCATGCTATCTTCCAATAACACCTCCCACTATTTATATAGCTATCTACTCACCTTGGCTTTAGGCACCATCTTTTCTCCCACCTTTGTCCCCCAGCAACTATGATTAAAACTGAACTCGTCACCTTATCACCATACCCACAAGTTTCTGTTGCTATTCACACACACAGCCTGCTTATTCATAGATATAAATGTCTGTCACTAGCCACTTCACTCTCTGTATCTGGTGAAGTAGACTTAGTCTACAAATGCTTATGCCACTAACTTATTTCAGTTACTCTCAAAGGTGCTACAAGATGCCTTTGCACACAGATAGTGATTCAGAACTTCTACAGTCTCCTCACTGAAAAAGAAAGATAGATTTGAGTATCATCAGATTAATAGTGAGACCCAGTCTCAGAAATTTGGACGACATTTCACCACAATGTCAAGTAAATGATAAAAAGGCAGAGGATGATGTTAAGTTTTCAGGAACCTCAAAAAGCTAATGGTCACGAGGCAAAACAACCATCTACTAACACAACCTTCTGGGAATGTTAAGCAAATTAGGTCAAGAGCCACCAAGAAAGGTGACGCCATCACTCAGAGGGTTAAGGGGGGGGGGGAATTACGGGAATAGCTAAAATTATATATTAATGGAGTTACAAATAGATCAGAGGGGAGGATCAGGGAATATAAAATATGGGAAATATAGGAATGGGAACATGAAAGAAACATAGTTATTTCATACTCCAGGGAAAATCTTTTTTCTGTAACACTTTGGATGTCATTGTAATATTTGATTGTCTGCTACATAAAAATTAAAATGAAAGAAAGAAAGAAAGAAAGAAAGAAAGAAAGAAAGAAAGAAAGAAAGAAAGAAAGTGACTCCATGTTCCATCAGCCAAATGGCCAAGGACAGTAACCAAAATGATGGAACTGAGTTCAACTTAATAGTCTAAATGACCAACTCTCACCTTCCATTTCCCAGGTCATCCACACAACAACAAAAGATGTTTTTGTTCCAAAACCAAGCCTGGACCAGACAGGAATGGAATCAGATAATCAAGTTATTCCAGGAAACCTGAAATTGTCAGTCATCTAACCCAGCCAACTTGAGTAGTTGCATCTATGATCTGGAAAGCATCATGGACCAGCCTTATATGTAGTTGTTAAAGATGATAAACTTGTCAGGAAGGAAAAAAAAAAGACATAGCAACCCTAATGTGGGGCTACAAATATGGCTGAATAGACAGGGACTAAGACCAAGATTTTGAAGAGCTAAGCACTAAGAAAGCTACAATTTGATGGACAGATCTGTTAATTTTGCTTTCTACTTTTTAAAGTTCCAAGTTCTTTGTGTCATTTTTCCTACAGTAATTTGCAGCTGTACTGAGTAAATTAAACTGGTTTCAACCTGGCTAATGCCTGTGTGGGACTGGCTGGTGCACGCTCCATCTGGGGAGCCTCAAGCATTCCTTCCTCCCATGAGAGAGCAGAGTTCAGGTGAAATAATTAACAGCAACAAGAACAATGCTATGTCACAGTTATCAAGTCGATAAAGAAGTGATATGCCAATTTTATTACGGAGCCTACTCAAAGTGTTAATGCTGCCATGGAAGAGTCCTGGGGATGTTAAAGACAGGATACAATGATTAATAGCACTTGGCAAGCTAATTGGTTTGGAAAAGGCAGCTACCCAAATTTGAAATGAGTTACAAAGCTGAAGGGCAAAACAAACTCTGGCCATTTCTAATTCTTCTTAATAGTTCAGCTTGGAAGGGTGGGCTCAAGGCTTTGATCTACTACTCATTTCCACTTTCTCCTCAAATGGAGAAAATCTTTTCCAGTCAAATCCTTCACTTAGCAGTTCTTCCTCTCAGGCAGTCTATTTCACTCCATGACTACAGAACTTGGCATGCTTTGTAAAATATTCAGAAGGTTGAGAGAAGCCATAAGCAACTATAAAAGTACAATTAGGTAGATAAGGCTAGCGTGCCACACTGTATGTCACCCCAGTGTCCACTGGTGGACTAAATCACTGAGCAGTCTCTCATTATCCTTATGATAAAATGTGTCCTAAATAACAGGCGTTTTTAGTTCATTTGGAGCTATAGCATGGCATTTGAGTTGGTTTAGAATAAATAATGGTTCTCCTTTGCCCAATTTGATTTCAACTTAATTATATTTCAAAAGGAAAATGTGACAGCCATGTGCGTGTCCTCATTGGCTCTTTTCTAGTTGACTGAGAGATAGTGTTAAGTTGATGGACCACTTTACATCTCAGAGGTGGTTACTCAAGTGGAGGATCCGTGGTTGAGATCCCAAATCTGTCCTGTGTAGTGTAAACCTCTGCATGTAGAGTTATTCACTGGTCGTGCTGTGCAGTTCTTGTGTTGAATGGCAACACTGTGTACTGAATGCATAGCACAAATGCACAACTGAATAGGCAGTGGAATGTGCAGTGAGATGGAGCAGAAAGGAGTAACATAGCCAATTTAAGCAGGGACAGGTGGAGGTACTTTGGTAAAAAAATGCTTTGGCATGTGCAGCAACACTCCGTGCAAAACTTTGCTTCCGTAACATTAACCTGGATATTGGGTATTCAATGAAAATGTCCAACTGCTTCTTTAAAGGAATGTCTGAGTACCTAAGATACTAGCAACCTATACATGCCTAAGACACTAGTAACGTTTTTGCCTATGTACTTCTGGTCTGCAGAAGGCTGATCCCATTATGTTGTTGCAGTGAAAATAATCCAAATCTGAAATTCAACAAAATGGCATAGTCATGACTTTAATAACCTTAGTCCACATTTCCGGAAGATACTATGTAATAGTCATTGTCTCAAGAAAGCACAAGTTGTAGCAAACCACAGTCTATTAGTTTGTATTACAGGAGTTTAAATGGAAAACCAGATTTTTGTAGCATAAGCTGTCAGGGTTGGCAGGACTTGGCTCCTCTGAGCATGAGCAGAGTGCAATCTGTGAAGCAAGGCTTTGCAGCAGCAGAGGGTACCAGTGAAGCAGAAAGAATTCCAGAGGCTCATTAAGTAAGACTTAGAGGCTTGATTTATTGCCGCACTCTAAGATAAGGCTTAGCACATTATTAGGATTCCTGAGGTTGACCTCCTGTCACAAATGTCCTCAGCAAAATCGCTGTCACAGTAACAAACCAATTCAGGTTTCCCAGAAGGTGACACACACAGACAGTACTCCAGAGTGCTTTTTACGTACCTTAACACTCTCTTCACCCCCTGCCAATGTTGCTGTGTGGGCTTAGGGCTTGCCCTGCCTAGAATCTTAGCAGCCAGGGACGAATCTGGTCTGCTATACTCTGCCAAATACAACAGAGATCCCACAGCAGATTGATACATTTCTTTGTCAGGGAACACTTTGTCATCCACAGACTTTGTAAACCCTTGTACCATGAGGGTTTGCACACCTCTGTAATCAAGCATGTTAAACCTTTGGAGCAGTTGCAATATTTTCTGCTTCCGGCTAAGCAGAAGCCCATTCTCTGTTCTCTGTACCTCAATATCCAGGTACTGTTTGATGGGACCCAGGTCTTTAACTTGGAACTTTTCACCCAGTTCCTTGGTAAACCTTGTTATGTATTCCTTTGTTGTTGTGACTAGACACAAGTCATCAACAAAGGCTAGCAAGATTTCTTGGTCTTTCCCAGATCCTTTGGTGTACACACATGGGTCTGCTACACCCTGCTTGAAACCCAAGGCCTGCAAAGCACCATCCAGGCACTTGTTCCAGCAACGGGCAGATTGTTTGAGACCATAGATAGCTTTGTTTAACCTGTACACCAGATTTGGTTTACCAGTTTCATAGCTAGGTGCCTGCTGCATATAGATGGTCTCTGGCAACTCAGCATTGAGATAGGCTGTTGTGACATCAAAGTGGTGTACCAAAGCATTTCTCTGTGTGCCAGAGCTAACACCAGCCTGATATTTTCAGTTCTGGCCATTGGAGCAAAAGTTTGATCAAATGACTCATTTTTCCTTTGCGAAAAACCTTGAACCACAAGCCTGGCTTTGTGTTTTACCTCCCCTGAAGCCAGGGGTTTGAGTTTATACACCCACTGACAGCCTACCAGAGTCACACCATCTGGCACCTTACACAACGTAAATACCCCATGTTTGTGCATGGACTCCATCTCCTAGTCCGTGGCATCGAACCAGCAGTCAGCCTGTGCCTTTGGTAAACTCAGAACATCATCAAAAGTTTCAGGCTCACAGGACACTTGGCATACCCTCACACTGTTTTGCACCACAAACCTCTGTGGAGGAATGCCTTTTGTTTTCCTCCCAGACCGCCTAGGTATTTGTAACTCCCCCTCATCATCAGATGATCTGCTTCTTTTGTGGCCAGGTTTCTCCTCCCATCAGACTGCTCTGCACTCTGAGCTGCTTCTCCCAGCTCAGTTTCTGTCTCTTCCTCCTGCTTAACCCGTGAAGGGCTAGCTGCAGGAGAGTGTGCTGTACTCTCAACATCACTTTCATCACTAATTGGAAGGAGCACCTCAGAATTTGCACACACCCTTTTCCAATTACTGTGCTCTTCAAACTGAGCATTTTGGGATATCACCACCCTTCCATTACAGAGATCAAAGTGATACCCTCCTCTGGAGTGCCCTACAAATCTCAGCCTGTGAGCTTTGGGCTGCCTCTTTCTCCTTTGGGCTTTAGGAATGTGCACCCAGGCATAACTCCCAAACACTTTCATATGAGCAACAGATGGTTTCTTGTCATACAGTTTTTCAAAAGGAGTTACCTTTATGATGGAGTTCCAAAGCCTGTTACGAATGTAATTGGCAGTAAGCATTGCCTCACCCCAAGCTTTCTGAGGCATGTTAGCATCTGCCAACAAGGAACTCATAATTGTCTGGATCACTCCCCCATTATGTTCCACAACTCTGTTCTGCTCCGGAGAATTGGGGGCTGTTAACCTGTGATTTATGCCCTTTTTCTTTAACCAATGCTGCAAACTCCCAGCCAAATATTCACCTCCCTTGTCAATCCGGACAGCCTTGACTTCAAACCCAAACTGACATTCCCCATAGGCACACCAATTTTTAAACACTCCACACACCTCAGATTTCTGTTTCAGGAGATAGCAGAAAGTGTACCTGCTGTAGTCATCTACCAGGAGCATCACATACCATGCCCCACCCTGAGACTTGGGCATGGGACCAATGAGGTCTGAGTGCACCAACTGAAAGGCTGTGTAGATACCCTGGTACTAAACTTAGAAAATGGCTGCACCTTTGATTTGGACTGCTTGCAGATGGCACAGTCCAAAAAGGCATCACAAGGGTTAACTCTGCAGTCTTTACAGCACTCAGGCAGTTTCCTTAGGACTTGGAAATTAGCATGCCCCATCCTGCTATGCAACAGGTGGATGCAATTATCATGCTGGGGCTTATTGCTATACGCCATGTGGGTGTTTTGTTTTGGCAGGAATTTATACAGCCGGTCTTTGAATGCACTGACCGCACACACAGCCCCATTTCTGATTAGCTTACCTACATTTCCAGAGAACAGAACGTTACGCCCACTCAGTGCCAACTCAGATACTGACAGCAGGCAAAATTCTAATGAGGGCACACAAAGCACATTGTCAAGGTATTTTCCCAGAGCAGGAACAAAGGCTTCCCCCACGCCTTCCACCCTGCATTTAGACCCATTAGCAAGGGAAACAGGGTCAATGTTTGCTTTGCCCAGTGCCTTAAACATACCCCTGCTATTAGCCAGATGTTGAGAACACCCACTATCTAGCAGCCAGAGAGTTCCTTGGGTTTCACAGCCCTTAACCACGGCTGAAACCAGCCAGCGACTCCCTCTGTCCTTGGCTGTCTTGCCCTGAGTCTTTGGCACACTGCCTCTGCTGTCTGGACAGTCCTTCCGCAGATGCTTTGTAGATCCACACCAAAAACAACTTTTCACAGCATTCACCCTCTTGGTAGACTCAGACTCAGTTCAGGGAAAGTCAGTGTCCTTGGCATTCTTCCTGCCTTCACTACTGCTGCTGCTCCTGTTGATAAGCTGTTGCCAGCTCCTCTCAGCATACCTTTCCTCCTCCTTGTACAGATGCCCAGAAATATACTGCATGGTGAGGTCCTGCTCCAGCATGCCTTCGATGGTAGCCACGAACACGTCTCCACTTGCATCTAGGGAGCTCAGTATGCAGTAGACTCTGTCAGGCTCGAAGATCTCCTTCTCCCTCTCTTGTAAGGCAATGAACAGGGAGGTCAAATGCTGGAGATGGTCCTGCATGCACTCACCAGGGTGCAGCTGTGCCCTGTAGAGCCTCTTTAACAGGGACAGCTTACACCCAGCTGTAGGGAGATGTACATGGCCCTCAAAGCATCCCGACATGCCCGTGCCATGGTCAGGTGCCTGACATGGTTTACCTGGCTATCTTCCAAAGCCAGAAGAATGTTACTGATGGCTTTCTCCTCCATTCTGACATCTGCTGCACTGAGGGAAGGCCTTGGGGGATCAGCAACAGCCTTCTACAACCCCTCTCTCCGCAGATACATCTCCATCTTCACTACCCAAGTGAGATAGTTCCTCTCATTCAATCTGTCCAGGGGCAGACTCGCACTTCCCGTGGACGCCATCCCTGCAGCTTGTCTCACCTCCCTGATCTCTCCTATGCCAGGATTCTCACTTACCAGAGACCATCCACAAGCAGGCTCTCAGTAGGCAGCTGCAGACTGGAACTGGCACTTCACTTGGTCTGCTTGACCCTCTGGTGCATCAGGAGTGTGAAGCTGGGCTGATAACCTATCAGGGTTGGCAGGACTTGGCTCCTCTGAGCATGAGCAGAGTACAAGCTGTGAAGCAAAGCTTTGCCACAGCAAAGGGTCCCAGTGAAGCAGAAAGAATTCCAGAGGCTGATTAAGTGAGACTTAGGCCCTTTCCGCATGAGAAAGTTAAGATGGACCAAGGCATCCTGTCACGGAGGTCGTCCGCACTTTGGATCAGACGAGGTTCAGGCTATTTACCTTAGTTCCGCACCTAAGTCCAATCCAAAATGCCCCCAAGTGGTCCTCCAGGGCACTAAGTGAAGACCGGAAAAAACAGGTCTTTCAATTTTCCGGAGTGCGCCATTTTGTTCCTGTTCAGTTGTGCAGATGCGCAGATTCACACCAATGCGAGCCTGTGATCAGCGGAGGGCGGGCTGAGGGAGTGGCCAGCTTCAGTGGTTGGTCCAGACCCTCAAACAACAGGAAGCCACCATTTTAGCCTCACCAGTGCAGATCTAAAGACCTCGCACTGCTCCGAATCACCTTGGAACAAACAGAGGGGCCCTGCTGAAGGACCTAAGGGAAAGACCGCGTTGTTTCGAGGCCAGAAGAATCAGTAAGTAACAGCGCGGAGCGATTCACTTGCCTCGTGCAGAAAGGGCCTTAGAGGCTTGATTTATTGCTGCACTCTAAGATAATGCTTAGCAAAAACATGGTAGCATTCCAACAATTAGACAAATAGGAATAACAGAAGATAATGGAGAAAAATCAGGCAGCATCTCCCCTTACAATCAGTATACTGCCAATGGCATGGCAGGTCCAGCTAGGGCATCTAACTGGCAGCTGGTCAAGGCAAACACCAGCCTTTTTATGCTACCTTGTCACCCTGGAACAAGTGGGGTGACCCAATCAGTGGTCTGGCATGTGGCCTTCTCTAATACACAAGACATAGCCATAACAATCCTGCTGGCCTTGCACCTGGCTGTCTGGCCACACCGCCTCTTCTCTCTGCTGTCCACTCATAGGAAAACTTTGCCTGCCTGGCAACAACCTTGACATAAGCATCTGAAGACTAGAATCTTAAAGGCTTTTGGCTGGTTTTGCCACAACAGATGAACAGGGCTAACCTTCTATATGTGATTGGGATTTTCTATGTGCAGAGGCTAAAAAAGCCATTTTTAGACCATTCTCAAACCTTCCCACATTCTGTGTGTGTCCATAGGTGCCCATCTGCTCAGGGACACTAGAGTAGAAGCTTGTGTGTGACTCTACCCACTATACATGTTTAACCCATCTAAATGCCTGCACAATTCTAGTGTCCTGAACACTATCAGTCTTTCCTGTTGGTTGTCTCATGGTTCCTAACTACAGCATTCATAGAATTGCATAAACCTCCAAATCCAGATCTAGTGACTGTGCATTTTTAAATATTATGTGGAAGAAATCTACCTTGTATTTAGGGATAGGAGGGAAATAAAAGCCCACAAGAGACAGTTTATCTGTGAGTCCTGCTAGATCTAGTTCTTGTCCTACTCTCTGGGAACAGGGGGGAAGTTCATGGTTCTTATTGTGGCTTCTTTAAAGCAGTCAATAGTTATTTTTTTTTAAATAAATCTTTAAGCCAGGATTGGTTTGGGCAGCCCTTCAAATAGAAGACATTTTCAAACAGAGGATTGTCTCATGTAACACAGGATTATAGCCACCCTATTGAATCCTAGGAAAGCTACAGTCAGTCAGACAAAATGAGATTGGGTTAGGCAAGACAAATACTGAGTGTGATTCAGTACAGTATATATGATGATGATGGTCTAAGACTCCTAATTTGAAAGATCCTAAGTAAATGATCCACAGCATCTGTCCCATTTGGCCTGGCCACCTACTCTCTGAGAGAGTAACCAGTGGGATCTGATAGCTCTGATATCAGTGGCATGGCAAATCTCTGAGTTTTAGTCTTAATTTTTTAGGTTGCTATCCAAGGTGCTGAACCTACTTGTGGTAAAGTTTAACATCTCAGATGAATTTTTTTAAAGTTCTGATTCATTGCCTCATTGAGGTTGGAGCCACAAGCCAAGATTGGCAGAAACCTGGAGATCAAAATGTTTAATCACCATTCTTGGTTCAACATGGTCTCATCCAGTCAGGCTTTCCTCATGTAGAACATGATGTGTCTTGAGAAGAAGTATTTGTGGAGATTTTCCATGCAATGAAGATCCTTGAAATTAGGGTTCTTGTTCACTTGGAAGAGCTTCTCCTCTTTAAGCATTTCACTTCCCATATGAGGAAAACAACAGTGGAAGAGCTGAGTTAGACACCCCATGCTTCTGTGTCTAACTATTTAGAACATGAAATGTGTTAGAGAATTTGGATGACCTCCCGTACAATGATTTGTTCATTTTATATGTCTGGTGTGTCAGCTAGACATATTAGTTGGACTGATTGAAAATGAAGCATGCTATTTTTCTAATTGAATATTAGTTCAAGGTCATGATAATAAAATCTGGATGTAATGGACTTGTACTTCCCCATTATGTTTTGTTTCTTGTCATGCACCACTCCAATGCATTAAAAAGCTCAGGGTGCTCAATTCAAACAGTACTTTTTCATAGTTGCTAACTTAAGCCCTGACCCTGAAGTAGTTGACTTTTCCAGAGGTATCAGTATTTCTATATGAAAACAATCTGAAGGTTGTTAACAAGAGAGGCTTTTTAAAAAATCTAATGCACTATTGTATTTAGCCCTACCTCAGAAATGCATGTGCTTTAAAACACATAGTGTATCTAAATGTTAAGTATATGCATCTTATGATGCCTAAAATCCATCAGACACATTAGGTAGATGATTCTTGCCAAATTTAAACTATGGGAAGACATTGAATAGACTTTTAGTGGTAAAATGGGGGGCGGGGGGCAGCACTTGGGGCTGTTGGAGGGTGGAGAAGGAGGAAAAGAAAGATTTCCAGGATACTTGGACACAAACAGGAAAAAAGCAACCATTTCCACATAAATTATACAGCTGAAAGCAAGCAAGCAAATTATGGTTGTGGTTTTCAACCTCCGTTTGCTCTTGGCCAGTTCACTGACTTTAGCATTTCTTCCTTCACTAAAGAAATTGTAACTTACATATTTCTCCACCCCAAACTGTTGCCTGTTCTGATGTATGTGTGCAATACTTCTCTTGTTTTTAGCTTCCTTTTTATTTTTATATTTTAATACACTAAGCAGGCACCGCTGCCCATAGTGTAAATTCTGCATACCTCCAGTTGTTACAATTTTAATCCTGTCTTCTTGTTCTGATTTGTTTTTTTTTTTTATGTGTGTTAACCTGTACTCCTACCATATCACCACATCTTTTCAAACCTTTTTCTGCTCTGCAATTATATTTTTGCAGCGGCTGTAGCCACTATATAGTTAAAGTTGATGTCAGCTTTCCATATTCCTTTATACCATTAAAAATGTGTGATGCTGCGCTTTTTTGCTTCTGGGACATCTTTTCATTTAGTGCTGTTATTTACTGGTGCTAAATTTAATCTCTCTGTCCAGCCATTTTCTGAAAGTTTGAAGTCTCTACTTGTGCCTTTGACAGTGAACAATATAGAATGGCAATTATGGGGTGAAAACTGTGGCTTTGTGACCTGAATCCCATCTTTAGGTAGAGTTAGCTATTGTAGAACACCTGTGATCCCAGAATGTCCTTCTTGGGGCAAAAAACCTTGAACAGTACATTACACCTTCTGGAGAAAACATTTATAATGTTTATGTTGTTATGTTCTGTGTTTCCAGAGTGGGAGGGCCAGAGAGCCCTCCCATTTTTAACAAAAGCATAGCACAGAATGGTAGCCATTCATAAAAGCAGGAATATGCTGCATGGTTGGAACTTCAAGCACATGGGAATGACAAAGAACACTTTGAGAGAAGGAGAGCTTTTAAAATTACTCCACTTTCTTTTATTTTCCTGTTTTTCAAAATGAGGGAAATTCCCCAAAGGGGGCAAAACACTTTTGGACTGAAAGAAAAGAGTTATAGTGGAGCTAAAGTCTATCCCAAAATAAGGACATTTGGATCACAGTAACAGAAAATACAGTCCTTAAACTTCTACCCCAGGCAAACACAAGAGTGGTGTTCCAGATTTTTTTTCTTGTAGATTTTTTCCCTTTATTTTTATAAAAAAAAATGTTGCAGAATAGAATACTATTACATCCAGAATATCAACATACAACATCTATAAATAGCAAAAGGAAAGATACGAAAGAAAAGGAAATGAAACATCTACATCTAAATAAGCTTCTATGTCAAAATTAATAATAATAAAAATTAATTTAATAATAATAATTAAAATTTAAAAATAATAAAAATTTAATAATTAATAATAAAAATGGACAAGTCCAAAAAAAGATTAAATAGAAAAACAGTTATATAAATAATTAAAAACAAAAAGGTGATTCCCTTTTCAAACAGTGATAAGTGCTGCCTTATAAGCATCTTCTCCTGAAATAACCCCCGGGAGCTTATCAAGGTCTCTACAGCAAAAATTACTTTAATCATTATAAATGTGTGTGTGTGTGTGTGTGTGTGTGTGTGTGTGTACACTCTCTATGTACACATAACGAGAGAGAGAAAGAGAATCTATCTATCTCTCTTATCTGTCTGTCTACCTGTTACCCTAATTTTGGGGGTCCCTGGGGGGACACCTCACTGTGCTCCACTTGATGGGGAATGGAGATTAGCCAGAGCACACATTATAGCACTGCAAGAGGCAGGATAACCTGGTGGGGTCTTTTTACCCAGTTTTTACAGGATCAGGCCAAGCCAAAAACCAAACAAAATGTCTAATAAATGATTTTATTAACTGTAAGTTTCATGCACCAACACACTCTCGCACACATGCACCCAAGAGCTATTAAGAAGAAAAAGAGAGGAAATTGGACAGACGGAGTATTGAAGGGGTGTTGTTGGGGTAATACTGCACCTTGTCCTGAAGCCTGGGTCCGAGAAAGCATCCACGAAGTGGGACTCAGCACAGAAAGAGCTGAGGGGATTGCTCAACGAATGGAGCAATGGTCAGGTGGGGTGACTGGGAGCGTTCCAAAGAACCACTCAAAAAATGGGACTATTTATAGGGGAAAAAGTACCTGGAGGGCTACTCCTTTCCCAGGGAGAACAATGGGAGTTGCAGTAGACACAAAGCTTCATATTGGTAATTTCCTTTGAGTGATAGGATTATTGAGTGTTGTCAGTCTCCAGATTTTGGGGGGTTTTGTGGTGTGAATTCTGGTCCCTGCCTGATGGAATATTTGCTTAACTTGAGACACACACGTTAATCCTCTCAAGTTAGCGTCTCGGGGCTGAGGACCTTTTGTTTATTATGGGTTTGTTTTTCTTGAGGCTTTCCTGGGGCTACGTGACTGCGGATTTTACTGGTCTGACCCTGTTGTTGGTCTTCCGGCCGTGCCTCCTACGTGCCCTTTCGGGGGACCTCTCTGACATACAGAGCTATATTTTAATATTAAAAATTGTAGACCCCGGGATAGAGCTTCTCTCTCGCAGTAACGTATCTATCTATATGTGTGTGCGCGTGCGTGCGTGTGTGTGTGTATAGTATCTATCTGTCTGTCTGTCTGTCTGTCTGTCTGTCTGTCTATCTATCTATCTATCTATCTATCTATCTATCTATCTATCTATCCATCCATCCATCCATCCATCCATCCATCCATCCATCCATCCATCCATTTATCCATCCATCCATCCATCCATCCATCCATCCATCCATCCATCCATCCATCCATCCAAACTATATAGATATGAAGTACTTTTTGCTGTAGATTAAAGTGTGTTTCAGATTTTGAAAACTGAAAGGGAGGGGAGAAACACTGATTTAAAGTCAGAGTTAAGGCTGTTGGGCTGTAGCTCCTCAGAGCAAGGGCATGTGGAGCATATATCACCCCAATAAGCAAATTCAAATGTCCTCTGAACAAATCTTGCCAAGGAAACTCCATGATAGCTTTGCCTTAGGGTGGTAATAAGTCAGAAATGACTTGATGGCACACAACAAGAACAAACCATATTGAATAACATTGGAGAACTCTGTAACAGATATTTTATCTTCCTCATTCTTGATAAAGGAAGCTTAAAAGAGATACAGGATTTAAAACATGATTAACAATGATGTTACGTATAAAAGATACTTAAAACATATAGGATTGTAAATATATATAATTTTAATGAACAGTGCTTTGTAGGTAACCCATTGTTGATGTTGAAAGAATACTACTTGAAAAATCCTACTTATATGTTATCTATATATGTTTAATAATATTATTTTTTTTAAAAAAACCAAGAACAAACATGGGTACCTTCACAGTCCTGAACATCTGACTCAAGTAAATGACCATCACAACTCAATGTCAAGCAACTGATATTGTTTCAAAATGGAAAGAAGTGTCATTATTTTATTTCTGGAGTGGGCTGCAAATCACTTCCCACAATGGGATAACACAAAATTAGTAAAGTTATTACCCCAGCTGGATGTGCCAGTGAACCTCCTTTTTTTATTAGGAGGTTTTAATGAGGAAAGAAACCATTTACAGTTAGGAACAGGTCTTCAGGTTGTAAAATACTTACTGATAGAATGTATCCCATTTGCCTGGGAACTGAACCCAATGCCTGGGGCTAACACAATGAGACTTCTTTCCTCCAAACATGGAATATCCAAATGGATGAGTAGAGCTAGGCTAATTCTGTATAGGAATGTGCTGTAATTCTGCTGTTTGCAGATGTTGATATTTCAGAACCCTGTGTTTTATTTTAGCTTGTCTACACTACCAGTGATGCATTATGTTAGGAGTGGAGTGGCTATAGAGGTATTATGTAGAATATCCTAGCTTTTGGAAGTTTAGCAGTATCTTGAACCGCAATTTTTTTGCTTTTAACCGAAAGTTGTTTTTCCCTTTGAGAAATAACTGTATATGTTAAGGAAATGGCATTAGTTACTTTCATGTCAATGACATCTTGTGAGAAATATTTGACAGCCCAGCATAATATCATTCTTTCAGTTGGACATCCTAAGGCTATTCTGACATCAGTGCCATGTCTGATGTGAACATCTACTGATTAAAAAAAAGTATCAATAAAGCACACACAAAATTGCCCAATTTCATACAATTTTCTCCCCAAGTATTTGTAATATGAAGTATCAAAATACACAATATCTCTTGGTGGGGAAATTAGGCATCTTATTTGAAAGAAAGCATAAATCTTAAGCTGCCTGGAGGGTGAGGAGGAAGAGAGAAGTTTGACACTGGCAAATATGTGTTTATGTGTTATTGAGCTGACAACATTTTCTCCTGTCACATTGCAAGCAAAGATTAAAGTTGCTTTTCAGTCTATGGGGCTGCTAGATGAAGAGACAGTTATTTTGAAGCCAAAAGATGGCTTTATGATTTCATTCCGGCTGCAGGTATCAAGCTGATAACGTCCAGGTGCTGGAGTATCTTCCATAAATCAGTGTCATTAATTTTCTGTGCAATAACCTCCAACAGATAGCGGACAGGATAATGCTGGAGATCCTACACTGCATATGCTTCCTATCAACATTTTAAAATATTAGAAGGTGCTGACATATAGATATCCTCATATTTCATTGCGTGGTTTGATTTGAAAAGCTTGTTTTCAAGGGGCTAAATAATACCCATCTAAATGCCAACTCCTGTAACAGAGTGCCATTTTTTTTGAAACAGACTCGGTTCCAGGAGGGGGAATATAAAACGGTGAAATGAGGAAGAAAGAATTCTTTCCTTGTCTGCCATTGCATTTTTTTAAATTCAAATCCTTATCCTCCTGTTCTTCCCAGATGTATGTTTGTAAGCTTCTGTTTGGAACCTCCCTGGGGGGTTTTCTTCACCCGCCACCCTCTCAGACTTATTGTTGGCTTAAAGTTAATGTGGGAGAGGGAGGAGAGCACCATTCTCTCAGCTCATTTGGTTTTGGGAGCCCAAACACCTTTGAGACAGCCAAGCTCACAAATTCTAAGACTTACTGGCTTGTGAAGAGCGGGAGAGATGTTGCCAGGTCCTCTTCTGTGCTCTGTTAAGATATGTGAGCAATGAGGAGCAACAAGGCTTGGAACCAAGTTGAGATTTACAAACAAAGAAGACAGCTGCCTTTTTCATGCGACACAAAGGTGGTGAGTGAATACACACAAGAAGGGAGGGGAGAAAGTTTATGACAGCTATCCCCGTTTCCAGTTGATTCATGCTCTGTCAAACGGCTGCATGCAGCCAATGCAAATTCAACATTGTGCCCATTGGATTCTCTTGCTACAATAAGGAACCCTGGAAAAGAAGGTTTTCTCAAGGGAGCCAGAAAAGTTTCTCCATCACCATACATATCTCCCCACAATAGATAAGTCATCTGAAAAGAGCTGCATCTTTGCTGCCTCAGCTCTCAGATCAGAAACAGTAGTTATTAGGGCCCCTTCCACACTACGTAATTATGGCACTATGGTTCTGCTTCAACTGCCATGGCAACATCATATGGAATTCTGGGATCTATAGTTTGCTAAGGCACTAGAGCTCTCTTGGTGAAAATTCTAAATATTTCTCTGTAAACTGGCAATTCCAGCATTCCGCAGGATTGAACCGTGGCAGTTAAAATGGTGTCATAGTGCTGTAACTGTTTATGTAAGCACCCTAGCAAAGCAGAAGTGAATGTGGCATTCACTACCAAGAACAGAAATTTATGGCATTGTGGCCTTCATTGCTATATGTCTTGGTTATAGTAGTTAGATTGTTGGACTATAGTCTGAAACTCAGGAAGGGAGGTTCATTGGCTGACTTTGGGCCTCAAGCTTAAGTAGAGATCCTGAGAACAAAATGGTAGCTGGCAGCTGTGCTAAAGGATCAAGCATATCACTCTCAACTCTTTTGGACGGACGGACGGATAAATAAATAAATAAATTCCCATATGCCTGGAAAATTTTCCAAAGGAATGATGTCTATATAACTTAACATTGGCCATTTCAGAGAGAAAATGCTAATTTTAGCAAAACAATGGAATAAAGCTCCTATTTTGATAAGCAGGTGGCAAAAAAAGAGCACAAAACAAAAAGAAAAAAAGAAGAAGAAGAAAGCTCTGACAAAAAATGTGGGAAAGTGCTGGTGGTTGGAAGCAGAATGGTTTCAGTTGATAACAATCACTGCGAGAAACTTCCTCTGATCAAAAAGTAGTCTAACCACTGGCATTTCTGAGGAATTCTCTGTTCGCACAACAATATGGAAATACAAATGTGCTTTTAAAAAAAATCTGTTTGAGGTTACCTTGTTTGTTATTTCTCTCACAACATAACATTCCCCAGGACTCCCGCAAAGTCTCACTAGCCTTGACCTTCATCACAAATTTTCCTTCTCAGCTCAAATCTCATTGCCCTCATTAAAAAATGTGGCTTATGGTTGTTTTTCATGATAAAATGCATAGTAATACAAGTTAAAGGGCCGCCTTTGCCCTTCCATCACTTTGGCAGAGCAAAAGGCTTCCTTGTTTTGGAACCTCTGCGGAAGCGTGGAGGAGTTGGGTCCCCTCCCCTTCTTTTTGCATTTTCATGCACAGTTATTTTTTTTTTTATCTGTCTGTTCTGAAGTTTATAAATATAAATTGAACCAAGCAAGGTTAAACTATTTTCTCTGGGTAAGGCCAAGGCTTTCTCGATCAAAGTCGTGTAGATGTATATTTCCATCTTATATGAATGCCTTTTTACTGCTGTACATTCCTTATCAGATTTCCGAAACTGCCACAGTTAAATTGGTTCTGCTGTTAGAAAAATACAAGACATTTGCTATCACTAATTTCATGTGAATCTCAGATTATTTGAGCAGTCTACTGGTTTTAACAAATCCTTGTCTTCATGTCTGAGGGAGAAATTCTGGCCTAGATCTTGTAAGCAGGATCCCCCATGAGGGAAGTACACACTGACAGAAATGGGGGAAGGTTAATTTTGTGGGTTCTTCTCTACAGCCACATGGTCTCTGCTCCCTCATCCACTCTTGAGAGCTGAACTGGATGGGAAATTATGCAAGGGTGATTAGAGAAAAAACATAATCTTTTTCCAACCACATACTGGAGTTCAGTTGTTGAATGGAAGGTTTGTGAAGAACAACTGAGAAGAACAACTGAGTAGAAAAACAACCGAAGACGAAAATCATAGAACAGAATTCTTTCAAAAAGAAAGAAAGAAAGAAAGAAAGAAAGAAAGAAAGAAAGAAAGAAAGAAAAAAGGAGTGGAATCTCAGTTCTGTCATTTTACCCTGTGAAGCTATTTCTAAAATACTTGAAATCTGGATGCAAAATCACTTCCCTTTGTAAATATCTTAATTATTTTTTTTTGGACCTGGGTCAAATTAAACCCACTGTGTTAGGGAAATATATGTGTTCTGCCTATTCATTCTTTTAAAACCTACCACCGTAACTACCTTGAATATACTTGACCTTATCTGATTTTGGAAAGTAAGTAGAGTCATGCTTGGATTGGTTAGGATCAGGATACATCCATGGAGCATTGGAAGGCCATATCACCTGGTTACATCCTTTCCTTACCCCATGCTTTTATCATTTTGTAATTGTTTTTTGAAATATTATTTCCATATTTTTGTATCCATGTTTTTATCCATACCTACATTATTATGCATATTCTTTAAAGATAAATTGGTTTTGAGCAGTACCTTTGAGTTCCTGTCTTGGTATTAATCTAATAAATAAATAAGTAGAAGACTAACACAACTGTATTTGTTTTGGATTTAACTTTTCATTTCCCCACTGGACAGTATTTAGGAATTAAAAATGTTTAATCCATTCTATGGTTGCCTTTTAATAATAATGTTTATGGTATGGTGTTTTTGTTTATGAAAAAGTCATCCTGTTTTAAGGGGGAAATGAAGGACCAAGGAAGGACTGAACAATATTCTTACAAGAGCACCTGTGTACTTGCACACTTGTACATTTGAGTAACCATAGGTTTCAAAGAGGTGTGTGTGCACATTTTATACCACAGTGGTATAAAATGATCAGTAAAATGTAACTACACGTGTCTCAACTTTTACTGTACCGTAGATGCTGTTAAAGTAATTTATAATACGGCCATGTAGCTTTCTCACCTCTAATGAATTAGGTGTTTGATGTCATGACATAAATAATAAAGAAACCCAAGAGACCACCATAAATTTGGGGGCTCGACTGCCTATGATTGCTGTTTTTGTGTTCTGTTCCCATCAGAAGGCAATTATATTTTGTGAAGACTTTATCTCCCCAGTTTAATGAGGCATGTAAAATATGTCTTACAGTTTGTCCTTTATTAATACTGTATATAAGAGTTTAGTATGAATAGGAAATCATCCATATGAGTGTGATGAGGGAGAACATAACTTTTGTTTAACTTTTTGAAATGGAAAAAGCACAGGATAAAGATGGCATTTGTTTATTTTGCATGCACGTTGGGAAATGTTTGATGAGGATTTCAGTAAAATCAGTGAAACGTACTTGCGTGAATTCAAGCACAGAGCTGTTCCAAGAGGTTTTGTTGGTAGAGGTAAAAGGCAAAATGCCTTCCTAACCAATCAACCACTAACTTCCTTACTGCCACCAGCCATCCCACACACTGAAACAAACCAATGGTTAGGGCCCTATCATACAATTCTGACCTCCCAAACTGTTCTGCTACTTGCTAACCACTCTACATGACTCATGTCAACTATCCAGTCAACTAAATTCTGCAGAGCAACAACTTCAGGGTATATCATATGAACACACAGTCATGTGTGTAGATGTCCAAGGGCTACTGAAGGGTGTGGCCTGGCTACCATTCTGTCTGGTTACTTAGGCCATTTCCTCCCTATACTGTTATAGTGCTATTATTCCACTTTCAACACCCTGTGGAATCCTGGGGTTTGCTGTTTAGGGAGGGGCATTTAGAATTCTCAGCCAGAGAACTCTTTGGTCTCACTAAACTAAAAACCCCAGAATTCCAAAGGATGTTCAAAGTGGAATAATAGCACTATAACAGTGTGAGGTGGAAATGGCCTTAGACAAAGCCTTTGTCTCTGCTCAGAAAGTGGTTGGAATTCATGACTTGATGAGATAGCCACCCATGTTCTCAGCTGAATGACAGGCTATCAGCACCAGTGCTAGCTTGGGCTGAGGAGGGTCAATTGAAGGCAGTGCATAGGGGGACCAGGAAGAATGGCCAGAGGCCTACTGCATCCGCCACTTACTATCATCCTCTGTTTGAGATGGCTGCCTTATTTTCACAGTTAAGGGATCCCCCTAATGATGGAGCCAGTTCAGTTTAAGCACATTCATTTTTTTCTCAAAGGGAGTCATAAGTGATGCACACATGGGAAAAGCAGAAAGTAGGAAAGTCCTAATGTTACATATATGCTGATGAGTCAGGACCAGTACTTGGTTTTTCGGACTTTCAAAAGGATTTTGACACAGTCCCTGAGAAAAGACTATTGAGCAAACTTAGCAGTTGTGGGATAAAAGGAGAGGATGGCTCATGGATTGGTGGCTGAAGAACAGAAAAACCGAGATGAGACAGCATTGACAGTTTTTTGCAGTAGAAGAGTGTAAACAGTGGGGTGTCTTGACGATCTGCACTGAAACCATTCTGGTGCACTTTAACTTATTTATAAAGTGTCTGGAGTTAATATGAGTGATACTATTCTTGCTTTCATAAGGAGAAGCACGGAGGTAGCCAAGCTTTCTGACAACAAATTATATAGCATGATTAAAACAAAAAACGACAACACAGAACTTCAAAAAGGCCTCTTCAAAATGAAGAGATAGGAATGAAATGGCAAATGTGTTTCAATGAAAGCAATCATAACATTATGCAGCTGGAGGTAAATAATCCTAACTTGGGTCCACTGTGCAGATTGCACCTGATTGGAAAAGTTGTGGGTAGATGAAGCTTTGTGAAGTAGCCAAATGAAGATTTTGATGTAGCATATGGCTGCTGTGATAAAACCAAAGTCCATGTTGTGATTCATTGAGAAAGGAATCAAAGCTGACAATATTTTGAAATTAGTTACTCCATTCTGGGCTTCAGTCTGAGCTTTAAAGGAGCTACCCAAGGTGCTGAAACTTATCCTTACAACAGATTGGCCACCATGGACGGTTCTTTGAAAGCCTGGACTAAAATCAAGAGTAGATTCACTATTGCCCAACATAGGAGCCATCAGTTACAACTGTATTGATTCGAGTGGGGACTACAGCATTCATGTCCTCCTTGTCAGATTTCCACAGCATTTGATTAGCCATTGCAAGAAAAGACTTCTGGACTGGATAGACCTTTTCTCTGATCTGGAAGAGCGCCTCTTATTTCCTTAACTTTTTCCAGATAAACCAATATGACTTCAAAGAGCTTGGCTAATCTCAGCTGAGCAGTACCCATTCAAAATAAAAACAAAATAAATTTTTAAAAGCATGCAAAATTTGTTTGTCACCAGTCTGCTTTTTATTTTCTTGTAAAAGTTATGATACATTAAATAAGTTTCTAGGATTGACACTTTACTGGAGACTAGACAAACTTCTAGAAAGATACATTTTCTACCCTGGAGACATCTTTCTTTAGAAATTTTTTTTTTGTTGAGAGATTGCTCCACTAAGCACTGTGGCTATGCAATCCAGATTGTGAGGACTTGGAGGAACTGTAGCAGGGGTTTTTGGTGGATCTGACAAGATTTTAACAGGTCTTGTGATCCTCTCCCTTAGTTTTGGCTCTAGAGTCACTGTCTGTGTAAATCAGAAGCTTACTTTGGAATTTACGAGTTGCAGCTTTTGACAGAGATTTCCATGTGCTGAAGGCCCTGCATTTTTGTCATATGTTGAGTTAGATATTAATTAAATGTCATTCAAATGGCAAGATTTGTCTACTGAGGAGCTACAAACAACCCTTTGTTCATTGCCTACAGAGAAAGCAGGAGCGATCAATCATTTTATATGTCACACTGACTGTAATTTTTGAGAAGGAGAAAGTCTATTTAAAGAAACATTGAAAATAGAGTTAACAATAAGGTGTTATTCTTTTTAAGCCTTTCTTTGTGAGGATTCATACAACCCAAACAGATTTACCTTTTAGGATTCTATTAGATGGTTATACGATTTGGCAATCTGGCCTAATTTGGTACTGATCCATAGAATCTTCTGCTATTGGTTCTTCTACACTTTGCAAGTGCTATTGCAATGCTGGTACAAATTTATGCCAGGGTGAGGGTAGTTATAAGCCCAACATTCCCTTCATTCCTATGGTAGAAGGGCTTTGGATTTAATGTAGCTCCAGACAACCTAGTGACGGTTCAGGTGGCCTTTAGCAAGTATGTGGTAAAATTGAATAGATATAGGCAAGAATTTCACCACACATTCTGCCATGCATCTGCACCACATAAATTTCAAAACTGTGGATTAGTCTCATGTTCATATTGGCTTCCTGCAAATATACCTTGTACTTTAAGACAGTGAAGATGAATCTGACTGTGGTGAAAAAGATTAATTTTCAGTTTAGTCTAGCATTTGCCCTTTAACAGAGGTCCAATATATATCCTGATTCATGCTCATGAGCACATTGTTTGCAAAGCTCATAAAGTAAGAAAGATTTGGAATTCATACATTGCTGCGTGCCTTCAAATCGTTTCTGACTTACAGCAACTATAAGGTAATTCTATCACGGGGTTTTCTGGGAACTCTGTGTGTGTGATGCACCCACGATCACCCAGTGGGTAACCATGGATGGGCAGAGAATCGAACCCTGGTCTTCAGCTTCATAGTCCAATGCTCAAACCACTACACTACGCTGGCTCTTAATCATAGAGACATAGAATCATAGAGTTGGAAGAGACCACAGGGACCATCCAGTCCAACCCCTTGCCAGGCAGGAACCCACATCAAAGCACTCCCAACAGATGGCCATCCAGCCTCTGTTAAAAACCTCCAAGAAAGGAGATTCCACATTCCACTGCCGAACAGCTCTGACCATCAGGAAGTTCTTCCTGAGGTTTAAGTGGAATCTCTTTTTCTGAAGTTTGAATCCATTGCTCCTTGTCCTAGTCACTGGAGCAGTGGAAAACAAGTCCACTCCCTCCTCAACATGACGTCCCTTCAAATATTTAAACACACCTATCATGACCCCTCTTAAACTTCTCTTCTGCAGACTAAACATACCCAACTCCCTAAGCCACTTCTCATAGGACATGGCTTCCAGACCCTTCACTATTTTGGTCGCCCTCTTCTGGACATGCTCCAGCCTGTCAATGTCCTTCCCAATATGAGGCACCTAGAACTGCACACAGTACTCCAGATGAGGTCTAACCAAAGCAGAATAGAGTGGTATTATTACTTCCCTAGATCTACCATACTCCTGTTGATGCAACCAAGAATTGCATTGGCTTTCTTGGCTGCTGCATCACATTGCTGACTCATGTTCAGCTTGTGGTTCACCAAGACTCCTAGATCCCTTTCACATGTACTGTTATCCAGCCATGTGTCCTCCATCCTACATTTGTGCGTTTCATTTTTTTCTGCCTAAGTGTAGGACTTTACATTTTTCTCTGTTGAAATTCATTTTGTTAGCTTTGGCCCAGGTCTCCAATCTGTTAAGGTCATTTTGAATTTTGATCCTGTCCCCTGGCATATTAGCAACCCTTCTCAATTTGGTGTCATTTGCAAATTTGATCAGCACGTCCTCTATTCCTTCATCCAAGTCATTGATGAAGATGTTGAGTAGCACTGGGCCCAGGACAGAACCCTGTGGCACCCCACTAGTCACTTCTCTCCGGGAAGAAGAGAAGCCATTGGTGAGTACTCTTTGGGTTCGGTCAGTCAACCAATTACAAATCGACCTAACACCCCGCATTTTACTAGCTTCTTTACAAGAATGTCATGGGGAACTTTGTCAGAGGCCTTACTGAAATCAAGATATGCTACATCCACAACATTCCCTTCATCTATCAAGCTTGTAGATAAGATTGTCGTAAAAAGAGATAAGATTAGTCTGACATGACTTGTTTTTGAGGAACTCATGTTGACTTTTAGTGATCATGGCATTGCTTTCTAAGTAATTACAAACTGACTGTTTAGTGATCTGCTCTAGGATCTTTCCTGGTATTGATGCCAGGCTGACTGTGCAATAATTATTTGGCTCCTCTTTTTCCCCCTTTTTGAAGATGGGGACAACATTTGCCCTCCTCCAGTCTGCTGGGACTTCTCCTGTTCTCCAAGAGTTCTAAAAGATTATTGCGAGTGGTTCTGAAATGAGTTCTGCCAGTTCTTTTAATATCCTTGGATGTAATTCACCTGGCCCTGGAGACATGAATTCATCGAGTGTGGCCAGGTATTCCTGTACTACTTCTCTACCTATTCTGTGCTGCATTTCTCCCACTTCCTGACCTGATCCTCTCCTGCCGCCCCCTCCCAGTTGAGTACTTCTTTCCTCTTGGGAGAAAACTGAAGCAAAGAAGATGTTGAGTAGTTCTGCCTTTTTTCTTCCCCTTGTTAGTACTCGGCTATCTTCTCCATGTAGTGACCCTATCATTTCCTTGTTTTTTCTTTTGCTGTGGACATATCTAAAAAAGCCCTTTTTATTGTTTTTAACGTCTCTGGCAAGGCTGAGTTCATTCTGTGCTTTAGCTTTTCTGACCTTCTCCCTACATACCTTGGCTATTTGTTTGAATTCCTCTTGGGTGATTTCACCATTCTACCATTTCCTGTGTATGTTCCTTTTAACACTTAGCTCATCTGAGAGTTCTTTAGTCAACCATTCTGGTTTCTTTAGACACCTCCCATTTTTCCTCCTTATTGGCACAGTTTTCAATTGTGCCTTCAATATCTCACTTTTAAGAAACTCCTATCCATCACGAACTCCCTTCTCTTTCAGTATTCTTGACCATGGAATTTCAGCCAATAATTCCCTGAGTTTACAGAGATCAGCTTTTTAAAAATCTCAAATGCGTGTCTGGCTACACTTGGCTTCTCCTTCTCACTGAATGACAAATTCCACTACAGCATGGTCACTCCCACCTAAGGATTCCACCACTTCCACCCCATTAACAAGGTCATCTCTGGTGGTCAGGAACAGATCCAAAATTATTGATCCCCTTATTACCTCTTCTACCCTCTGGACCATGAAATTGTCTGCAAGGCAAGGCAAGTGAGGAACTTGTTGGATCTTGTGCTCTTGGGAAAGTTTGACTGCCAACATATATCAGGATAGTTGAAATCTTCCATTACTACTGCATCTCTCCTTTTTAAATGTGTGTTCACCTGCTCCAGGAAGGCCTCATACAAATCCTCAGGCTGGCTTGGAGGCCTGTAGCAAACCCCCACAGTCACATCTCCATTGTTTCTCGATCCCTTAATTCTCACCCAGATGCTCTTGACCTGGCTTCCTGGATTTAAATCATGAATCTCTTCACAGGTGAAAACATCCTTGACATATAAAGTTATTCCTCCTCCTACAAAAAGGAGCAGAGAAGAGACCAGACATTGAAGAACCTCCACAGACAGCTAAAGCAGAGGAGAAAATTGATAAAGATAAAGATTCTGTTCAGGAAGAATCACAATATCCACAGGAGTCCAAAAAAAGAGAGAGAGAGAGAGGGAGAGAGAGAACAGACGAAGAAGATTCTTATTAAGTACTAAATTTTTTTATTGCAAACTTGACTTTTACATTTGTATCATGGAACGTTAAAGGCCTTAACTCAAATTACAAAAAAAGACAGATTTTTCATTATTTGGAAAACAAAAAGGCAGATTTGATATGTCTTCAGGAGACTAAAATTAAAGAATCTGACATCAAATATTTAAAAAACTCTAAATTAGGGAGAAGTTACATCTCTGCCTCCCCCCCCCCAAAAAAAGAAAGAAACAAAGAAAGAAAGAAAGAAAAAGAAAAAAGAGGGGTTGTAATATATGTCCATTCTAAATTTCCCTCCGAAGAAATCTTCACAGATCCACAAGGATCTGTGGGTGTTGAAGTTAACTTTCTAGATTTTAAATTACTAGTGGTAGGAACATACACCCCAACCGAGAAAAAGGATAAATTCTTTAAAACTATCAAAAGAAAACTTATTTAATATACACAAGACAGAAATCAGCAACATATACTTCTATTGGGAGACATGAATGGAGTTATTAATCCAAGATTAGATCATCTGTCACACAGACTAAAAGCAATCAAGGTAAATTACCCCAAAGTTTCTGTAATCTACTTGAAAATCTGTCAATTATGGATGTCAATTATGGATGGATGTCAATTAAGGCTGTTTCCCAGGATTTACATTTTACTCAGACTGTCACAAAACTTTATCCAGAATTGATATGTTCTTAGCCTCCAAATCTTTACATACATTAATTAAGGACATGGAAGTATTACCAAAAATGACCTCTGATCACAATCCTATACAACTTGAATTGGTGAATCATAAAAGGCAGCGATGCTGGAGACTCAATGATTTCTTGTTAAATAGTACTGAGTATATTGAAAAAGCAAAGCAAGCTCTGAAACATTACTTTAAAAGGAATACTACAGAAGGGATGACAATGAGATCAATTTGGGATGCAAATAAAGTCGTGATGTGGGGGTACTTTATCCAATGGACTGCTGAACAGAATAAAATTAGAAAATCAAGAACCCAATCTATTTTAGCGGAAATTAAGAGTAAAGAGGAAAAATTAAGGAATGATGCTTTGAATCATAAACTTCAACAAGAGATTAAAATTTTACAGAAGCAACTGGAATCTGAGAATTTGGTACACATCGAGAAAGAACTAAAAATGATTAAGCAAAAACACTTTGAGAAAGCTAACAAACCCGGTAAATGGTTGGCGTATAAATTAAGGAAAGATAAAGAAGCTAAATTTATTATGAACGTGCGGAAGGGAGAAAAATTGGTTTCAGAACAAAATTTAATCAAGGAGGTCTTTCATAAATATTACTCTAAACTATTTAAGGTTGATGACGCACCAGAGAATAATTTGAAGCAAATTCAAAACTATTTGGATAAGCAAAATATTACAAAACTGGCCATGGAACATTGTAACATCTTGAATGCACCAATAACTGTAATGGAAGTTTCAGCTGCAATTAAAAAATCAAAGACTAATAAAGTTCCAGGAACAGATGGTTTCCCTGCTAAATATTACAAAGTTTTTGAAGATGAAATAATACTCCCATTACAAGCTACATTTAATAGAATTATCAAGCACAAGAAACCACAATCATGGAACCAAGCTAACATCACTCCTATACCAAAGGAAGGAAAAGATTTAACAGAGCCAGGAAGTTATAGGCCAATATCATTGCTTAACACTGACTATAAGATCTTTACCTCTATCTTAGCTGAAAGATTAAAGAAAGTCCTGCGATCGATCATTCATGAGGATCAGAATGGCTTTCTTCCTAAGAGACTGTTAAGAAACAATATCAGATCCGTTATAAATATGATTGAGCACTTTGAAAAGAACAATGACCGGAAACTTGCACTGATCTCTGTTGATTTTGAAAAGGCTTTTGACAATGTCTGATGGGATTTTATATTTGACGTATGCTCAAGAATGGACTGTGGGCAAAACTTCTTGAATTGGATTCGAGAGATTTATAAAGATCAATTTGCCCAACTTATTATCAACGGTGAAACAACAAAACCCTTCAAAATACAAAAACCCTTCAAAATACAAGGTTGCCCTATTTCCCCTCTGTTATTTATAATGATTCTTGAAGTTCTGGCATCTGAAATTAGAAATGACCTACAAATAAAAGGAGTGAGGATAAAAGGTCAAGAATACAAGCTTAAAGCCTATGCAGACGATTTGGTGATTTTTTTTTAGACGATCCGAAATATAGCATTGAGACCTTGATTCAGAAATTGACTAAATTTGGAGAAGTCACCAGGTTTAAGATTAACAAGGAAAAACCCAAAATGCTTGCTAAAAACATCAGAGATAATGAAACCTCAGATTTACTTAAACTCTCTGGCTTTCACTTCAGTAAGAAAATAAAATACTTGGGTATATGGATTACTAAGCAAAATAATGAACTTTTTAAAAACAATTATAAGAAAGTCTGGATTGAGATTAAAAAAGACTTACAAAATTGGTCCAGACTAAATTAGTCTCTATTAGGAAGAATAGCCACCATGAAAATGAACATACTTCCCAAATTAAATTATCTTTTTCAAAATATTCCAATTATCCATAATGATAAAATTTTTAATGAATGGCAAAAAGATCTATCACATTTTATCTGGAAGGGAAAGAAACCCAGGATTAAATGGAAATTGTTAACTGATAAAAAAAGAAAGAGGAGGTTGTGGACTGCCCAATCTTAAAACATATTACAATGCAAATGCACTTACTTGGGTTACAGATTGGACTACCTTACAAAATGAAAGAAATTTAAGGCTTGAAGGTTCAAATTTAAGGTTTGGATGGCACGTCTACCTCTGGTACAGTAAAGCCAAGATTGACAGAGACTTCCTTAACCATTATGTAAGAAGATCTTTATTAAATATATGGACAAAATTTAAAAACAAGATTTACCAAAGAATTCCACAATGGGTGTCATCCCCATGAAGCCTTCTTTGGTAGGTGGAAATCCCAGCATAAAAAATGGATCCACTATTAAGATATTTTAATTGAGGAAGAAAATTTCAAACTAAAATCACGAGAGTCATTAAAAGAAGATGGAGTTCCTTGCCAATGGTTTTTATATTTGCAGATAAAAGAATGATACAAGATGGACTTTAAATTAGAAGGGTTCCAAAGCATACGCAACGAAAATGAATTTGAATTTGCAATATTTGAAAAACTTACACATTTGACCTCACAGATTTACAAATTCATTTTGGATCGAGAATTAGAAACAGAGATTACCAAAGATGTGATGATAAAATGGGCCCTCAACTGTTGGAAATGTCAGAAAGAGGTTGGAAAAGAAATTCAACTGGAAGATTAGAATAAGAGTTGGTGCAGAACCCAAAAATTTACATTGTCTCAAGACTTGAAGGAAAATTATCTGAAAATGTTCTATAGATGGTACCTAAATCCTTCAAAGCTACAGAAGATATATAAGACCCCAAATAATACATGTTGGGCATGCCAAGAGGTAGAGGGAACCTTTTTTCCTATGTGGTGGACCTGTCCGTGTGCTAAGACTTACTGGAAAAACATACATAAAAAAAATCTGAAATCCTGAACACTGACATTCCATTCCTACCAGAACTTTTCTTACTGAATATATTGCAGGAAAAAGAACAAATTTTGATAAAGAATACTGGTGCATTATTTTGTACATGATAACTTCAGCAAGAATAATATACGCAAAGTATTAGAAGACAGATAAAATACCAGAAATGGAGGAATGGACTATAAAATTACTGGAAATGAGAAACTGTGATATTTTAACTCAATTACTAAGAGACAATTTTAAAGATGAATGTGAGATTGAATGGTCTCCAATACAATTATATTTACAATGGAGTAACGGGTAGTATATATATATTCTTAATATGCAATTTCTAGAACTAGGCTGATTAATGGGAAGGTAATAGTGTAGTAATGAATGACTTAATTTATGCCTGCTGCACTATTTGTACATTACAACATGTTACGTAGAGTGTATTTAGTAGATTGAATGAGCAAAACAGTGGGATATGAAATCAATATATACTGGCAGAAAACAGGCAGAAAAAAAAAAGAAGAGGAAAAAGGAAAAACAACAATAATAACAATAACAACAATTATGTAATACTAGGGTTATAGAGGTATCATGTTTTATTTAAATGCTTTGATATAAACCTGTCAAAAGAATTTTTTTGGAAGCATTGGTTATTAGGTTAAGTATAAGTAGAGAGTACACACGATAACGATAGATCATATTGCAACTTGTGATGTTTAGATTACTTTGGGAAAATTCTTTTTTTTCTGCTCTTGTAATAATGTACATGTCATTTCTCAATTATGTTTTTTTATGTATTTATATATGTGACAATTATAATGACTCTGTTTATATTACTTGAACTTTAATTTAAAAAAAGTTACTCCTTTTCCTTTCTTGTTTGTTCTGTTTCTGTGAAATAGGTTATATCCTCCTATTACTACATTCCCATCAGACTCATCTCACCAGGTTTCAGTGATGTCTATTATATTATATTTATTTTGTTGTATTAAGAGTTCCAGTTCATCTTGTTTATTCCCCATGCTCTGTGCATTTGTGTAGAGATATTTAAGACCCTGTGCTCTTCCTGCAAGCCCTTTACTAAAGTTGCTTTTCCTCCCACTGTTGGCCTCTAGTACTACTTGGCCTGCTCTATCTATAACATTTGAGCTTTTTTGCTCAGCACTTTTTCCCCTCCTCATCCAAACTCAGTTTAAAGCCCTCCTGATGAGGTTTGTGAGACTCTTAGCAAAAACATTCCTGCCAACGGGTGTGAGGTACACCCCATCCATTGCCAGAAGACCATCTTCATGAAAATGCAGACCGTGGTCCAGAACTCCAAATTGTTCCCAGCAACACCATCTGCAGAGCCAGTTGTTGACCTCCACTGCTCTTCTTTCCTTTCGTGGGCCATGTCCTTCAACAGAGAGGAGGGACGAAATCACAACCTGAGTAACAAGGTCCTTCAGCTTCCTACCCATAACCTCAAAATCTTTTATGATGTGCTGAAAACTGTGCCTTGCAGTGTTATTGATTCCCATGTGAAGCAAAAGGGAGGGGGTTATGGTCAGTGGGCTTGATCAGGCTTGTTGGCTTCTCTGTTACATCATTGATTTTGGCCCCAGGGAGACAGCACACCTCGTGATTCATCCTGTCAGGGTTGCAAGTTGTTGATTCTGTTCCTCTCAGCAAGGAGTTCCCAACCACCAGAACTCGTCTCCTCTGAGGCTTGGCTGGGGTTACTCGATGTGCAGAGTCTTCCAGGGTCGCCTGGACATTCTCTTCAAGCTGAGATTGTTGCTCTTGCTGCTGTTGGATTTCCTCTTGCTGCTGTTCCATTTCCTCTTGCTCTGTTTCATTACCTCTTCCTCTTCTTCCTCTTGGTGCCGTTCCATTACCTCTTCCTGCTGTTCCACTACCTCTTGTTGCTGTTCCACTTCCTCATTAATAAGGGCAAGAACTTGGAAGTGATTCTGTAGCTCCAAACTCTCTGTTTGGTTCCTGGCCCTTCTACTCCTATGTATAATATTCCTATTGTCACTATTTAAATTAGGCAAATCAAAACTAAAGCACCAATTTTGCTGTGAATATTCAGTGGAGCACTTTAAGTAGTATTTGGCTTGTTATGCGCTTGATCTAGCTCCCCACTAAAGTTAATGGCATAATTGAGAATTGGGCCAATTTTCTTTAGTGGTTGCTTGTTGACAAAAGCCATTTTGGGCATGAGTCACCCAAAAGTGGCTTAGTCGCCTGGGAGAACATGTAGAGACTACAAACATGCACGCACACACACGGTACATATTTTGTAAAGGGTCAAAGTGAAGGGCCCAAACAATGAAGAATGCAAGGTGTGTGGCTAACTTCTGAAAATACCTTCTATTTTGAGTCCTGTGTATACTTAATTGAATTGCCTAGGGTGAATCTGGCCAATGTAGTCCTATTCATTTGCTTTTAAAGAAATGTTTTCATTTTGACCACTCAAGTGAATAGTCTGCCAAAGTGTCAGTTGGTATAATAGACTAATAGGAAATTATGTTCTCTGCGTGGCTGCGAGATCATTTTAAAGACAAAACCCCCAACTACATAAAACTCCCTTCTACCCTCGGTACCATCTAAACACACACAGTGTGAAGCTCTTTCAGTCTCTTGAAGCTTCTAATTCTAGACTGGAACCTTGCCTTTTGTTATTCTTTGTATAGTCTTGGTGCACAAAGATGGGCTTAATCCACCAAAGGAACAATTTAGAGCTATGCAGAGAGTACTTAAAATTAGAACGAAATACGGCGACAGAAAAGCATGCGCTACTCTGAGAAACAATAAGAAATGTGTTTTCTTTTTTCTTCCCTTACAGCATCAGCCATTAAGACAAAAGGAGTGGGATGGGACATGGAAGGGAAGATGGTATGCGGCCTTTCAATTACCCAGAGGTAGACAGAAATTGCTTCCAAATCAATTGCTTAATCCCTTTAAACACAGTCATTCTTCCGATTTACTTTCTGCAAGCTTTGACATCTTGAATTTCAAGTCCATGAATAAAAAGAAAAGACCAGAAGGTTAAATAACAAGGAATGTGTAGACTTGACTGCAATTCAGCTAATTTTCAGCCTGGTAGGGCTCTGATGATACTTTTTTTTTCAGCCTCCAGTCTAAGGAAATCTCTTCCAGTGGTCCTGTGACTGGAGTTTTAACAGTGGCATGTACAAACTTGCCTAATCAATCTGAGGTCACAAGTAATTCTCACAAGGGAAATCATTAGAGACAGGTGAATTTCACCCTCCTTCTTTTTAAATGGACCAAGCCTCTCTGAGATTTCACAAAACTTTCAGAAATTGTCCAGACTCATGCCTGGAACCCATATGTAGTTTTGTATTTTGAAGAGACCAATAAAGCATCATAAGAAAAGAAAATGGCCATTTCTCCACTACACTGTTTTAGTGCTATTGTTCCACTTTCAACATCCTGTGGAATTCTAGGGTTTGTAGTTTACTGAGGCCAAAGAGTTCTCTGGCTGAGAAATCTAAAGGCCTCTCCCTAAACTGCAAACCCCAAGATTCCATAGGATGTTGAAAGTGGGACAATAGCACTGTAACAGTGTAGTGTGGAAATGGCTAATGAGCCCATTCTGAAGCCCTCACTAGTTCTGAAGTAAGATTTCAACTAGTCACTGAGTCAGCCTCTCTATGTACAGTGGGGGCTGGGGAGCACCTTGTCCTTTTCTCCCCAGCAACTAAATGTCTTATGCCTGTTGTCTGAGGCTCTTTACAAAGAAAGGGTGACACCCTTGTTACAACAGATTTGCTGACCAGTTTCCAGACACACATGCTAACTGCCGATTAAGGCCTGCAAGTCCTTATTTTATTTGGGATGAAGCTGTTTGAAGGATTATGTTCTTCCTTAGGCCAGTGTGCCCATCTTTTAAGACCTTTACAGGGGGTCCCATCTCAGTTCTACCATTATTAGAGGCACATTTACTGGCTGCTCCTAGGCCCTGGAAGTCTGGTCAAGGAAAGCTTGGTTGGCTCCATCTTTGCTGCCCTCCTGCTGGTGGCCAAAATTGATTTTGCTCAATCAGACTCTTGACAATGATGCTGAATTGTTGTTAGTAGAGAGGGGTTAAGTTGGTGGATGCTATGTATTTCTTTTTATGTTTGCAACCTAAAATGTGTTTCAATTTATTGGTTTGTATGTTTCAATTTAGATTATGTGTATGCTTGCATTTTATTATAGTTAGTAGCATGATAGGTAATAGAAGTAGGTATTATTTTGGGTTGAAATGTGGGGTGTAAATTCAATCATTCAGTCACAGAAATAGATACAGAAGATAAATACATCACCATAACAGCCAAACTGAGGGCCAAATTTTATATCTTTCCTGCATAGTTCTGGCCTTTAGTATTCATTGCAGCCTCCTGATCTGGACCAGGCTAGGAGGCTTTAACCCTTTTCCCGCTGCTGCAGTCTCTTTCCAGAGCTCCTCTCCCTACCCTGTAATTGCACCACCAAAAAACCGAAAAGACAAAAACAAAAACCTGTTGAAACAAATGGATCCTTTTTCTGCCAGTGTGAGTGTGGAGGCCCTTGAAAAGGTGAGATGACAAATGATTATTCAGGACTGTTCCTTCCAAATGGGGACAGGTGGAAGGTGTGCCATGTTGTTTCCTGGTCAGGCCTTCCTGACCAAACCCATGTGTTAATTGGCCACTGTCTTTAGATATCGCACGTCCGAGCTTTCATCTTGAAATATTGAGTTTCTTGAGTTAGACACTATTTTATTTTGTTCTCTACCATTTTTCCTATCAGAAATTGGAACCTTTGTGGGAGCTGTGCCTTACGGAGGGAGAAATTTATCCTGTCACTTCTACTGCTGAGTCATACTTGACCATGGTATGGGTTTGGCGGGTCTATTCTCCTTACACCAATGTAAGCTCTGTTCTAAGTAAACATTCTGAATCCTCAAGGAGTCAAGCCACTTTGTATTTATCCAGTCTTACCATTACCATGGCAACTCTACCACCTACAAAGGAGCTTTTGCAACCTTCTTTTGAGTGCCTGGCTTGGTGGAAATGTTAAAGAATGTAATGCTAGGAATCACACAGAACATAGGAAATGACTCTCAGAACAAAGGGTAGCTTTTAAGTGTTTGCTTCGTGCGACTTCTTCCTGGATAATTACCATTTCTTTCTCCCTGAAAATCAGAAACCAGTAGCAGTGTGTGTATGTGTGCTTGGCCAAGAGAAATGGTTAAATTGCCAAGAAAACAAATTACCTTTACCCAGTTGTTCTCTCTTTATTTAAGCCTGAATTTATCCTGGTTTCTCTTTGCTTTAGCTATAGCAGTTCTTTCTCCCTTTCCACATCATCGCATTTTGTTGCCTTCCAAATATTTGGAAGAGATAAAATAACTGTTTCTCGTTTATCTCTGTACTGTTTAACTGAAATACTGCTTCCCAATCTGTCTCGCCTTTGTAACGATCTGTCAGTTTGAAACGAGAAAGCTTTCCACTTTCTGTTGTCTTTGCTGCTTGACTTTACTGCTTCACTTACAAAATACCATTTGTAAGTAATCTCTCTCCCTCTCTCCTTTCTCCTCTGTGGAAAAATGCTTGAGCCTCCCCCACTGATGGGGCCATCAAAATTATGAAGGCGACTTGCACAAAAAGATAAAAAGCATAAATTTAATACATATGCAGTTCAAGACATCCTCCCAGTTGCTAGAAATGTCTGGAAATAAAACATGTGAATCTCTTTCCCTCAAAAATCAGGACCTGAAACCATAGCCAGCATTCCAGTACAGAGTCAGCCAAAGCACGGATGGAAGAGAATATTGGATGACGGAACTTTAGTCCAAGCTCAAAATGATAAAATGACCATTTGTGGGTAGCCAAGAATAGAAAATGTGAGTCCACTTTAGACACCCAATCTTTGCAGCAGGGGAATGGCAGACAAGATATATCTGTTCTTATTGAACCCTGGCTACCTTTACTGTTAGTAATGGGTCACAGGGAAATTTCTCATGAGTGTCTTTTAACAAGTCTTTTTCACACTACACATTTATACCACTTTGATATCATTCTAACTGCCATGGCTACATCCTACAGAATTCTGAGGTTTGTAGTTCCATGAGGCACTAGAACGCATTGGTAGAGAATTCTAAATACCTCACAAAAACTACAAAACCCTAGATTCTATAACATGGTGCCATGGCGGTTAAAGTGATATCAAAGTCTTATAATTGGGTAGTATGAAGGAGACCATAATTGTTTTCTGAAATGTTCTGGAACGTATATATCTCTCATTCTGATTCATACAGTTTCATATCACATTATAATTTTTCGTCCCAAGTTTTTTCGCTATAGCACTCTGGTTTCTCCTCCTTTTCATGACGTATTACTGTTGACTGCTCCACCTTTTATGCATCAATTGCTTTTCACATTTTTTTTTGGTGAGATTGACATATCTTAGCCTGCCCAGCCTCATCTTCTTGTTTTCTTGCCTTGAACAGACATTCCTTTAGGCCTATAATCTTTCCCTTCCCTATTCCCATCATTACCAAGCAGAAAGCACTGGTGCTGCTTTTGAAAGTGATTGATGGAAATGGACAGTTTCTTTGCATGTTTGCAGAGAAATCATGGTGCATTAGTGTTTTTTAACAGTTCAGTTCATAGTAGGAGGGTGACTTGAACAATATGCATTTACTTCCTGTTGTTTCTTGTTGTTTGCCTTCAAGTCATTTCTGACTTATGGTGACCCGAAGATGAATCAATCATGGATTTTTCTGGGGCTGAGTGCATGTGATGCACCTAAGGTCACCCAGTGGGTTTCCGTGGCTGAGTGGGAAATTGAACCCTGGTTTCCAGCATTGTAGTCCAATGCTCAAACCACTGCTACACCATATTGGCTCTCTTCCTAGTTACTGTTATTTGATTCATGAAACTGGAGGGTACTGAGTCGCTTTTTTTGACATTTCACAACCTACTCTCTAATTAAAATCAATTAACTGGAGATTATTTTTGTTATTGCTTATGATAGCAGTTTCCCGCAGAAACCTCTTTTGTAGTGACTTATGCACATGCCCTCCTGCAACCCCCATTTTTGTTTCTACTCTCCCAATTAAAATTGTCTCACTATACTCATACACTATTCCAGTCTGAAGTTCTCTCTTTCAGTGGGTGTTATCCCTCAAGTTACATGACTGGAACTCAGTGAGTAAAAGCAGGAAACTGGCAGGGAGGGACAGGAACTATTCACATTTCTATCAGCATAGTAATAACATCAGAAGCCATACATCCATGATAAGGTGACAGTTTTCAGTACAAGAAAACTTATGGGAAAAAGAAGAGAACCAAATTAAGCTAGTAATTTTAATTTTGGGGCTGGGTGCAGAATGAAAAATTAAACAAAACTTCAGATGAAGTTTTGAAAGTAAATACTGTGCGTTGTTTGAATTTTGAATAAAAAAGCAGAAAGGCCTGTACATAAACTACCCCTTGAAACTCAACCATTTACCCATTTGAGCCCACCCTGAGTCTTGCTGTGCTAATAGTGCTATGTTGATCTAGGCTGGGGTAGCTGTTCAAATACTTTCAGTTTGTTTCACTAATAGGATTATCAGCAGCATGTTTATGCGAGGGGCAATGAGCACAATGAGTTCACATTAAATGGAAGATTAGGATGAATACAGTTAAAACT
Organism: Cyclura pinguis; assembly: GCA_030412105.1. Taxonomy (NCBI): domain Eukaryota; kingdom Metazoa; phylum Chordata; class Lepidosauria; order Squamata; family Iguanidae; genus Cyclura; species Cyclura pinguis. The sequence continues at coordinate 248,839,741 of CM059599.1, read as the reverse complement.
AGTAATTGCTTAAACCCATTTCTGCCTGGCTGATCCTCTCTGCCCTCTTCCCTTTCCCTCCTACCTCCTGAACTCTTCAACTTCAGCAATGAACATTCCATACCGTACTGGATTCCCTTCCCTTCACAGATTCCAAATTCATTGCATGTGCTTATGTGGACAGAATCTTGTTCTGTGTAAGTTCCTCTGTGGAAGTAGCTGGACATTTATATTTTATGCAGTGGAACATTCTCATTCAGTTCAAGGTTGTGGAAGATGAATTCTGCATGTGATGCCATTGTGCATGTGGATTCATGTGTCACTGTGCATCTACTCTAGGTTGCACATTGTTTATTCAATTGTGTAACATTGCCATTCAACGCAAGGGTTGCATAACACAATCAATGCATACCTCTGCAGAGGTGTATGCTACTTGCCCTTAATTATATTTTAGGATTGGGACCACCAACAAAATATTAATCTTTTCAACCTTCGCAGGCATGATCCTATTAAGTGCTTCAGTCAGCTAGTCATGCCTTCCTCTAACATTTCAATTCACACCATAGTCTAGTTTCCTGTTTTGTTTTGTTCTGTTTTTTTCCCAACTGACATTCAATAATCCATGGCTTGTCTTGACTCCTGTTTATACTTAGTCCTTATAGGGTGGGGATTTGAGGCAAAGGCGAGAGGAGATAGCCCACTTTTGGCTTTTTTTTTGTAATTCTGCAATATGTCTAAGCACGCTAAGACCTCCCCCTCCCACACTTTAATTCTCAGTGGTCCTATTTGTGTTCCATTTCTAGTGGCCTGGGATATTGCTGCTTCTGTTGTTGCTGTTGCTGTGTACCTTCCAGTTGTTGTGTACCTTCAAAGTTGTTTCTGACTTATGGTGGCAAACCTATCACAGGGTCTTCTGGGGCCTGAGGATATGTGCCCAAGGTCACCTAGTGGGTTTCCACGGCTGAGTAGGAAATCAAACTCTAGTCTCCAGGGTTGTAGTCCAATGCTCAAGCTGCTACTCAACACTGGCTTAAAACAGCCATGTAAGCTCCATGTTTATAATATTATATTCATATCCTTCATGAAGTCTGAAAATCAAGGTGAAAAAAAATAAGGAGTATATCAGACGATATCACTTCTGTTATGATGCTGACTTTTATTCTCAACTGGGTCTTTTCAGATTTCATTTTATGGTCTGTGCCAAAGAGCAATATTGGCCAAGACTTATTGCATACAGATGAACTATGAACAGAATGCTGGAAGGGGGCATATGAAGCCACTGTAAATATATATCACATTCTGCTCTATTAAAATACTCATAACCTATGAGTTTATTGGTGTTCGCTTTCATTACGCTACCTTCTGTTCTGCTCTCAGGCAGAACTGTTTCAGTCAGTACTCTGGAGCTTTGGGGATACACCAAAGTATATATGCATGTTGGCAGTACACCTGGGCAGGCAGTCTGCGTACAGAGTGACATGGAAGTGCCTGAATATCTAAAGTTACTGTACCATCATGAAACTGGAGCCATATTAGAGTACGGGGAGTTGTTCTACGATATTTAGATATAGCAGAGCTCCTCTCCCTTCTCTGCCATCAGCTATCAAACTGATTTGTGAAATGACAGGAGAAAAAATAGAAAGGAAAGAAAGAAAAATCCAAGACATCTAGGATTGCTTGTACACACCTATATGGGAACAAACTGCACAAACAAAGTTGCTGCAGAACCTGAGCAATAGTTTTATTCTTCTTTTGACTGGTCTGGGTAGCAATACATTATACCATTTGAAGACACTGACTATGTAGCAAGACTTTAAAAATGCACATTTAAGATATAATTGTCAAAATGTGGAGATCTAGGCTAGCAGGGCTATGACAGATCATGTCTTCTTTCAGGCTACTTCTTTGGAGAAGCAGCACTTTTTTGTATATTTACCACTCCCTGGCTCCCTCTCCACACTTATATCTCTCTTATGCTTTCTCTAAACCCACAATCCTTGTGGACATCGGGCAAAACGTTTTCAGGTTTCTCCCAATGAATGTGTCACTGGTGGTAGTGTGTGTAACTGAGCTCAGATTAAAGAAGCACTGTATGGAGACTGATCTTTAAAAAAATATAATAAAATCTTTATTAAACAACCTGACAAAGGAAAAGTATTTAGCAATTAAATGTTATCAAACAGCAAAGCACTTTCAGCCCTTAACAGGCCAACACTTTCCCAACTGTAGAGTTGAAGGCTGTCACGGTCAGAATCCATTGGTTCTTGTGGGTTTTTCGGGTTTTGAGACCGTGTTCTGGTTGTATTTTCTCCTGACGTTTTGCCTGCATCTGTGGCTGGCATCTTCAGAGGAATGGTGAATTGGAAGTGGAGTGGAGAATATATATGCCAGTCTCCTCCTCCAGAGGAGAGGCAGCAATTAGCATAATAGTCCTATTATGTGTATTGAATACTAGTTCCTGGAGAGAGACTTCCTGAGCCCAGGTGGGGTTTGTTAGGGCTCGTTAGTATCTTTTGTGTTTTGATTTTGGTGTTTTTCAATACTGGCAGCCAAATTTTGTTGACCTTCCGAGTCTCTTCTTTCCTGTTAAAATTATCAAAGTGTTTGTGGATTTCAATTTAAACTGGGCTCTACAGGCTAATGGGTACTCCAGCTCAGATATCAGAAGGGGCTCAAGACCCCGAAAAAACCACAGGAGTAAGGATAAACAGCCACCTGAAGGGAACGTGTTTTTACCATGTATCAAAGGAATCACTGACGGAATAGGGAAACTCATGAAGAAACATAACCTCCGAACAATTTACAGACCAACCAGGAAAATTCAGCAAATGCTTCGCTCAGCAAAGGACAAGAGAGATCTCCTAACTTCTGCAGGAGTTTACCGCATACCGTGTAGCTGTGGTCAGGTCTACATAGGGACCACAAAACGCAGCATCCAAACACAAATCAAAGAACAAAAAAGATACTGCAGGCTGATCCAGCCAGAAAAGTCAGCAGTAGCAGAACACGCTATAAACCAACCCGGACCCAGAATGTTATTTGAAAGCACAGAAATTCTGGACCATTCTAACAACTACCAGGTCAGGCTACACAGAGAGGCCACTGAAATCCACAAACACTTGGATAATTTTAACAGGAAAGAAGAGACTCGGAAGGTCAACAAAATTTGGCTGCCAGTATTGAAAAGCACCAAAATCAAAACACAAAAGATACTAACGAGCCCTAACGAGCCCCACCTGGGCTCAGGAAGTCTCCCTCCAGGAACAAGTATTCAATACACACAATAGGACTATTATGCTAATTGCTCCCTCCCCTCCGGAGGAGGAGACTGGCATAGATATTCTCCACTCCACTTCCAATTCACCATTCCTCTGAAGATGCCAGCCACAGATGCGGGTGAAATGTCAGGAGAAAATACAACCAGAACAAGGTCTCAAAGACCGAAAGGCCCACAAGAACTTTCCCAACTCTTTCACTCTCTCTCTGAAGGAACTCTTTCCCCTTTCACACTCACTGAAGGAACTCTTTTTTAAACTCTGTTTCTGTTATTTTTCTGTTCTGCTGCCTTCCCCACCTAGCCCCTCCCTCTGGCTAAACTGGATTCTAAAGTTAGTGAAGCAATAAAATTAAATCCCTCTCTGTTGCTCGGGTGGCTCTGCTGGCTACGCTGCCCTTCATTCATCACAATAATCAAGTCATTCATCAAAATGCCTGGGGAGGGGGCTTAAACAGGGTTTTTTTTAAAAAATGTAATGTTGGCACTAGCCTCAGCTTTTTCAGGATGGCATTCCATAACACACCACTACTACAAAGAAAGCCTTTTTTTTTTTGCTCTTACACGGCCCAGTTTTGATAAGGAAGGCATGAAGAAAAGGGTTTCAGCAAATGACCTCAAAAGATACACTGATAAGTATAGAAAGAGATGCTCACTGCCTCAGGTATTAAAATCCCAAGCTGTTTAGGGCTTTGAAGGTGAGCACCAGCACCTTTAATTAGATCAAGAGGTGATCAGGAAAGCATGTGCAAGTCTTTTAAGATTGGTGTGATATGAAGAAACCTGGTTTTACTCACTGTAACAGCTGGAACAACTGCTGCATGACATCTAACAGGAATGAAATACCCTCCCTTTTTACGCATGCTGAGGTATAAGCAATTGGGGGATGGCTTATAATCAGTGAGCCCAAATGGAAAACTGGCATATTTATTTTCATATATATGAGATTTATGAGGGTTAAAAGTGATTCATATACACTGTGACTAATTCATCCTGTGTGGAACATTGTTAATTACTCTCTGAGGTTCCTATTTTTAGTTATGTTGAATAAAATAAAATGTAATAAATAGTTTCTCAGTTAATCATTTTTAATCTTTCTCTGTATTGTATTATTGCTTTCAGTTATAGTGCTATTGAAGGATGCTATTTTATGGATGAATAGCATATTAATGCATAGTGAAAGCACTGCACGTCTGGGATTCTGTATATGTTAAGATCAACTTGTGCATCTGATGGTTGGTTTTTGAATCAATATGACCTTGCCTCTATTTGTTATTTTAATGGTTGTTTCCCACTATTCTGAATGATGCTGTAGTAATGACCTAAGACTTAGCTTTTTAAACTTGGTTATTTTCTTTTTTTAAGTGACATCCGTCTATTCTGACACCAGTCCCAGAAACTCCATATGTATCTCCAGTAAGTATGTTGCCATATATATAATCTCAACTGGAAATGTGTTTTCCTTTTCTTCCAGCATTGACTGGCAAGGTCGCATTATCTGTATACTTACAACAAATTCATGTTGAACAGCAAACACTGGCCATAAAATAGTGAAGTCTTATATACCTTCTTTCACCCTGCACTTATTCATGGATGAGCTGCCCTTTTCTCTCCCTTTCCCTCTCCTTCTCTTTCCATATATATTTTTTGGATTATCCCCAGAAGGTAGCACTTCTGTTTTGAAAATATATATTTATTTCAAACGACTGTAGCTATTTGCATTCTGGTTGCATACATCTCTACAACTTGACTTATTTTTACTTATTTATTTGTTGAATTATTTGAATTGTTTTGTTCCCCATACGGTCTTCAAAATCATTTAGAATTTTAAAACTACCACACACAGATTAAGAAAAGTAAAACTATCAGAAACAATGAGCAGAATTACATTACATTTAAAATAATTCCAAAGCCATGTTGAAACCATCCAACAGTCAAGAATTCTGGGACCTGAAGTCTAAAATTTCTGGAGAACCAACGTTTAGGAACTTCTGATATGGAGAACAAAACATATGAAAAGTGGAAGGATCTGGGCATGTTCAGCTTGGTGAACAGAAGGCTTAGAAGTGGCATTGCTTCTCTCTTTAAGGGCTGCCACAGAAAGGAGAGTGGAGGCTTGTTCTCTGCTACCTCAGAGGGTAGAACTAGGTCTAATGGTTTTAAGTTACAGGAGAGTAGATTTCAGTTGAACATCAGAAGGAACTTCTTCACAGTGAGAGAGGTTCAGCAATGGAACCAATTGTCTAGAGAGGTGGTGAAGTCTCCTTTTTTGGCTGCCTTGAAAAAGAGGCTGGACAGCTATCTACTGGGGATGCTCTAGCTGGAGATCCTACGCGAGGGATCAAACAAAACAAAACAAAACACCACAAGGCAATGATCAAATACTATTACTTATATCAACAAAAATTGTTTGTATTGAATAAGAAAGGAAGATCCATACGACATACATTCAAGGAAAAACACAGGCCAATCAGCAAAAACCAATGAAGACCAATCAGTAAAAACATCTTGCTTAAAAATCACAGGAACAGACGTACCATCAGCTCCGACTATCATTATATCTAAATATTCTATCTATCATTGTATCTAAATAGTTTTTTGTACTACATTGTCTGTTGATTGGCTAGTACCAATAATAGTTTTTTGTATAACATTATGATCTTAAAGCCTTATATGTGAGTTATTTCTCTATATATTCATGGATGTAATGTTTGATATGTAGCTGTTAAGAACATCTTGTAAAATTTTGGTTGGTATAAATAGTAATATTCGATCATTGCTTTATGTTTTTTTGTTTCCTTCCATGGGTAGTAGTTTCCTTAGTTTTGATGTGGGGTGAGGGGAGTGCTTCTAGTTTTTCTAGATGGAGATCCTACCTTGGGAAGAGGGTTGGGCCTCATAGTCTATAGGGTCTCCTCCAGTTCATGATTCTATGATTCTAAAGGTTTAACAACCTACCTAAAACAAATGAAGATGAAACCCATGTATCCTACCTGAGAAAAGAGTTTCTCAGTCATGGTGTGACCACAGAAAAGACTCTTTTCCATATGTGGCTACTTTACCTGCCTTTTCCCCATGATTTACAGCAGGTTCTGCATGGCAGTACTATAGGTAGATTAATATGAGGGAGCAGTAAATGATGGGGTCTGGTCAGGGAGGATGTAGGTAAATCTGCTTCCTCAGAGAATTGCTACCACATTATAGAACTGTGGTGTAGTAGTTTAAGCATTGGAGACTAGGGTTTGATTCTTTGCTTGACTGTGGAAACCCACACTCTCAGATCCAGAAAATCCAGTGATAGTTTCATCTTAGGGTTTCCATAAGTCAGAAATGACTTGAAGGCACACAACAACAACCTCAGAAAAGTTCGTTGTTGTTATTGAAAGCTCGCTGAAAATTACCCAGGGCAATAACGGTTGGTGGCTTCCATCTTAGTGGAGTGGTGAATCTGTTTTGTGTTTTAATCTGCATTCTAAAAGAACTGTTCAAGGTGCTGAACCCATTTGGGAAATAAGATGCATCACCTTGGATAGTTTCACTGACATTTTAGACTAGATTAATTGTTCCACTTACCTGTCATAACTGATCTGGGCCAGTCTCACTATAATGTCTTTTAATGGAACAGGGACATAGCCCTCCTGCAAAGAAATGATTATAACAGGTATGGGAACTGTGCAGACCTTGGCATGTTACTAAACTGCAACACCTAACAGTCCTAGCTAGTACAGCCAATGGTAAGGAGTGCTGGGGGTCCTAGTTCAACAGTAGCTGGAGTGTCACACAGTTTTTACCCTTGATTTACAAGCTCTACCGTCCAACTGGCCAGCCATCTCTGGTGTACTTTGGTAATTAAGAATTCAACAAATATATGATCTGTTTTATGCCTGTAAGCAATTTAGCTACACCCTGGGGTTGAACAAGATAGAACTCATCCTTGAAAACTGGACAAGAGACTTCCTCATAATTTAGAACTTACAATTCAGAGTCCAAGTCAGTGTGCATATGAGTAGTTTGGCCAGCAACATGTTTTGGAAACTTGTGATACCAGGTGAAGGGACGTTCCCTATCAGTACTCTGAAACCTGGAATGTAACCATCTTTTCACTACCCAAAACCATTTAGTTGGATGGTACTGTGTTGAGAGAACATACATATCTCCATCCTTGTCATGAAACATATCTTAAAGTGGGCTGTAGCCTATATTCAGTTGGATTCTCCCTGAGTTTTCTTCTATAACTGCTCTCACCATCTTCATTGACTTAAGCTCTTCAGCAAACCAAGAGGGCTGGGACCTGTGCAGCAGAGGTCTTTTTGAAGTCCCTTTCATGTCCATCAGTTGGACCATCTCCCCATTCGACAAATGAAGCCTGTGTTCAACAATAAAATTTCTCATTCTGGTGGGTGGAAAATTTCTCAGACTATTCAGGAATCCTCTTGAATTAGTCTTTGAGAATGGACCATTCTAAAACATCCTTCACCTCTGGAGAATCCAAGTAGATCTAAAACCTGTGATAACTAGAACTGGATATGACTGAGGGCTAGGACAAACAAATATGATATCTGTGGCCACTTGAAATTCACATGATGACTGCCTTCCTGTGATCAACCAGGCATGCATACAACTACCAAGAACATTTTAAAGTCTTTGCAGAAGACTGCCCTAAATACATTGGCAAATAATGCATTTGTGTATAGAATGCATTGGCATATAGAAAGCTCAGTCCTAATAGCTACATACTAGACTCTGGTTGCAAGGAGGAAGCTGGCAAGTCCAGCAATTTAAAATAAACTGTTTTAATGGGTCATATGCAATGGCTTTCTGATAAGAGATATGATGTAATTTTTTCAAAAATAAAAAAACCCTAAGCTATATTGTAGATGTCGTCACATTAATTTGATCAATAATTTATTTCCTACTTCAACCCAAGGTCTTTTTAAAAATGAATCAGATTTTTAAGAGAAGTCAATGAAGTGGTCAAGCTCAATTGATAAATACCTGACCAGTGAACATAATGTGCATATTTGCTTGTAGTCACTGAGTTGTGGTTTTAAAATACATATTTGAAGTGCGTGCCACAGTGAAATCAGCACATGCAGGATTACATGGCAGAAGGAGAGAAGACCAGAGGTTCTGACGATGGAATTCTAACATCTCTAGTAAAGAAACAGAAGGAGGAAGTGGTTTTTCTGCTGATATTTCCAGTTGCAGATGGCTGTGAGTCACTGACAACAATTATGGTAGCAAATGACTGGTTTATCGAGACGATATGATAGAGGATGCAGAATTTCTGGGTAATTAGGGCTGCAGTGACTGTGAGAAGAACACAGATTGAGATTGGAGACAGTGCCTGCATTTCAATAGGATATAAACAGACAGTCTGGAACTGTGAACCTAGAGGGAATGATTTTTTTTTTTAAATCTCCTGAGTAAATGGTAAGTAGCTTTTAGCTGGTAGGTAAATGATGTATGTAGTGAAAGGAGGAAAAAAAGATATATGATACAAATTTTGGAAGTGAGGAAAAGCATGTACATGATAGGATTTTCCCCTCTAATCCATTACTAACTGCTAATCCTCTGCAGTCCTTGCCCAGTCAAATTTCAGTTGAAAAGCAACAGATGTTTTGCTCAATGGACTTGAGGATTCAACTGAGGGGGTAAAAAAGAGGCCAAGTTGAGATGTAGAAGAAAATTGTAGATTTATGGCACTGGTTAATTTAGGTATCATATGCTTATCCTATATGACTGTAGTTAAGGAGACTGTTCCCCTCATTTTGTCTGAAAGCATTTGCACTTTAAAAGAAATATTTGGATACTAATTTGATACTTGGAAAAGATTTTGCAGAATGCACTAAAGAAACAATTATCAACCAGCCACTATTTTCCGCAGTAAAACTTGTACTATGGCAGAGAACCAGTAATCTTCAAATTTCTTCCATGCCACCTGTGAGCCATCAGGTTGTGCCTGTTCTCATCCCCAACAGAGAGATACTGTTTTGTCTCTTCAGCAAATGTTATTCTGGCTCCATTCCTTTCATTATGCTGTAATATGTTATTCATTTCATTTATCTTGTGCTTTCCTCCAATAAACATGGCCCACGCATGTCACTGATACATGTAACATGCCACCATTTTTCCATTATGGAATTCAGTGATGTACATCCATGATGCAGAGGTCCAAAGGCATCTCCCATTCAGATGCTGACCAGAAACAGGCTTACTTCAGAAATGTTTCTGTATCACATGTGTTGGAAAGAACACATTAAGAGCCTGTGCAAATCCAGAGCAAATTATAGGTATGCTCACTTATAGTTTGTTTCTTTCCCCCAAAGTGAAGGAATAGCCATTATGTCGCTGTCAAAGGCATAAAGTCAGTGTTGGTTTAGGGCAATTGTATGAATAAGAAACCTTCAAGACATCCCATTATTAACAAACCTGCTCTGGTCTTTCAGACTCAGGGCCGTGGCTTCTTTGATTGAGTTTATCCACCTGTAATATGGCCTTCTTCTTTCCTATTGCTTTCAAGTTTACGGACAATTTACTTACTGTTGTCTTATGATATGTCCAAAGTTTAGTCATTTTGACTTCCAGGGAGTGTTCAGTCTTGGTTTATTTGTCCTTTTGGCTGAACATAGTATCTGTAGAACTCTCCTCCAGCACCACATTTCAGATGAGTTGATTATCTTCCTATCGGCTTTTTTCAGTGTCCAGCTTTCACAACCATGCATAGACAGGGGCAATTTGTGACTGGCTTACAGAGAGCCACCCAGCTTTCAGCAAGTACACTCCTTCAACAGAATAGATAGCATGGGTTAAGTGCTGTTAACCCACAAAGTCCGAGCTGCTTTTACTTGCTCATAGGATATAGGATGTCCTATACAAGCAGTGCTACTCTGCAAACTAAATTGGTCCAACACAACAGTCTCTGTGGAAAAGGATAAATGGACACAAATCTGGGGTTTGAAATAGAAACACCCAAACACTGGTTGCAGAGCATTTCAGTCTTTCTGAGTATGAAATATGGGTCTTATCCTGTGGCAATTCTTAGAAGAAAAATCAAAAGAAGATTAGAAAGAAAAACAACTGAATTGAAATACATTTACAAATTTCAATCCATTAGCAGAAGTACGAATAGAGGTAATGGCTTCACAGCATACTAAACATATGAATGCACATATTCTCAAAACTGCATGTACAACAAAAGAAAATTTCTTCAGAGAAAGTTCTGATTCCAAGGGAACAGACTTCTGCTAAGCAGATTTATTGCTTTTGCATGTCGATACTCAGAGACCGCTTTAAGGACTACTACCACACAGCTCTTCTGGCTAGGGTTGTAATCTACATCTTACACTTTATCCTCCTTCCACAACTGCATATTCATGTTTAAAAACCTGTGACTTTGGCTATTTACATCCTACGCTGTTATAGTGCTATTATTCCACTTTCAGCATCCTGTGGAATTCTGGGGTTTGTAGTTTATTGAGGCCAAAGAACTCCCTGGCTGAGAATTCTAAATGACCCTCCCTAAACTACAAACCCCAGGGGTACATAGGATGTTGAAAGCAGAATAATAGCATTATAGCAGTGTAGTGCGGAAATGGCCTTTATTATCATTGCATCAGCACAACTGAAGAAGGAGATTGATATCCACAAAAGCTTATGCTAAAATAAATTAGTTAGTTTTAGAGGTGCTGCTACATTTCTTTTTCCTTACTCCCTTTTTCCATCTTATGCTGCAATTTGTGAGTAGGGGTGCAGGTATGAAGACAATGTAACAGAATGTAAACTGCCACAGGAATTTGGTAAAAAAATATGAAAATGTTAAATAGGGAAAAATAGGTACAGAACGCTGCTATATGATGAGACAGGGTTTTTGTTGCTGCAGATATTTCTTGGATGACTTCCTTTCAGCAAGGTACTGCATGCTGTTTTATTTTGCCACTCATGTTGTCATGAGTTGTCAGCTACTCCCTGTCCTGATTATATGCTCAATGCAGCCATTCATTCTGCTTGAATGAGTGTTACGGCATTTCTCTGTTTAACCTCTTATTTTCATATTAGACATTCTACATAACTGCTTATTTTGGATGACATCAGTCAGTCCATTTCCCTTTTCCCTTTCAGGCATTTCAGTGTCATGCTTTCATCTTACTCTGTACTCCAAAAAACCCCACCCTCTTAATAAATGCAATACCTTCTGGAAGCTCAATTATCTCTTCAGCCTACTTTTTCCAGATCCATTCTATTTGTACGTGTTTACTACATTTGTACATTTACTACAGACTTTTAAAGAAAATAGTGATGAGCTACAGAAGGAAAAAAAGATATCCACAGAAGTTGTGATATCTTCATTTTGCTTCTTTGTTACATGCAGTAACAGAACAACTTGCCATCTCCCCTTTCTCTCCTTCTTTAGGCTTTTCTTAATTCGTTTCCTTGGATCACTCTGTTAATTATTTATTAACTAACAGGTGTAAGCCTAAAAGGAAACTTGACAATAAAAGATTGAGATGGGAAGTGAATGAGACTGCATTTGGCTTTTGTATTCTACATCTACTTAAGTTTACGAAGGATAACTCAGATGAGAAAAAATTTAAATAGTTTGGCCAAAAAACTCAGACCATCAGTTGAGTTTCTATATTTTCTATATTCTATATTGTTGCTTATGCATTTTCCTCTGAGTCGGATCTAATGATGATAAAAAAATATCAAACTATTTCACATGAAAAGCAGGGCTTCCATTTTGCCTTGGGCTGCCTGGACACCAAGTACCTTAGTGAGTGAGAAAGTTTGCTTTGGTGGACTTGATTTAGGTCTCTCAATAGCATCAACTGTTTTGTCAGAAGAAGCTGGCTTGGTGAGGACACAGGAGAAAGCCTTCACAGTGGCTTATCCCACACTCTAGATCCTCCTTGCATGGGAGACTAGGCTGGCCTCCTTCTTGTTTACCTTTTGCTGGCAGGCAAAAACATTCCTATTCAAGCAGGCTTCTAATGTGTGAGTAGGTGAGTTATTTATTTTATTGTGATACTTTATTTTTTTAAAAAACCTTTATATGTTTCACTAATGATTTTATACTGTTTTTATATGATTATTTTAGTTGTTTTAAACTCCGTTTTTAACTTTTCTGGAAGCCACCTTGGGTCCCACTCTGACAGAAAGGCAGTATATAAATACAAAAAAAAAAAGGGGGGGGGCAAGCCTAAATGCATAAACAAACAAACAAACACAAACAGGTTACTGGTGAACACTGGAATTATTACTTGACAGTTCCCAGATTTAAAATCTCTGTGACTGGGCTCATGTCCTGACACCCATTTAACGGACAGGCTACAACCATAAATTTCTATTGCTTAAATTGCAAGGGTTTCCAGACACTGAAGAGCCCAAGGTATATTGAGTTAACTTGTTGCAGAGAAGCAGAACTCCATCAAACAATGTTAAAGGGATAACTATGAGGGAAAAGTAGCCATGTGAATTGGTTCAAAGTCTCGTCACAGAAGCAAAAAAAGAATCTGAACAGAATCTTGTTTCAGTTCTCTTTCTTGTTGTTGTAAATCATTTCTGCACTACACTCCTATAGCACAATTATTCCAATTTCAACATCCTATGGAATCCTGGGGTTTGCAGAGGGTCCAGCTGGCGTAATTTAAGTACAAAGGGGAATGGCAGAGACAGGCTTATTTTCTTTCTTGTGTGAGGCTCTTTAAAAAAAAAACCAAAAAAACCCCCCAAAACCAAAAAACTCAAATTCCCTTGTGTCCTATTATCATAACCATAGAATTTCCTGTTCTAGAACTGTAAGTTTTTTTTTGTGAGTATGTCTTTGAAGTTTTCTTTGAAGGACTCACAAGGAGCAGTGGAAAATATGAATAACAATTGGCAGAGAAGAGGTTGTAATCCAAAAGATAGTTAAGCCGTGCTCCCCAGTTTTCTTATTATTAGATACGGAGTAGATCCATGGGGTAATTTATGTCTAAGTTCTTTCAAGCAAGACTAATTGGAAGAACACTACTGACTTGTGCTTTTTGATTGGAGTGCAAATAATCCTTTTTATAAAAAAAATTAAAATAGCTATGAACCAACTAATGGAAGATGAATATTTGCTGTCTCTCGCCATATGTGGCAGGTGCAGAACTGTAACAAGTCATCCTTCCCTGCTATTCTCAGGCAGCTGAAAAAAAAATACTACAACTCACCAGTTCTCTCTTATTTAAATATAAATATGCCATGACTGCCTATGTAAAAATAAAGTGCATGAAGTGAAGGAAGAGAAGCTGCTCCATATTTTATGCATTTTCTACATGGAAAATTCTTTCCTATAAGAAAAGGAAGCAAGCCATCTACAGACCTCATCATCTGTTTGCACAGCATTATGAGTTTTATGCAAATTTGAATAAATAACTTACTAGACTTTCTTTTGTGGTTTGTATCAAACTTGAGGAGTTTTAGGACCAATTTTTTTTCTGAAAGGGATCCCCAGTCCCTTATTTAAGAAATAAATCACCACAGTTATGCTACACAGAACTGATGGGCATTTTAGGCCCAAACATTTGGAAGGCCATAGGTTTTCTGCCCCTGGTCTAGAGTACTTGATACATCCTTTGTTTGAAAAAGAGGAGGAAAAAAACTGTTTTAATAAATGACCACAGAACTGCAGACCTAAGGACAACAAAGCAGTACATTTGTGTAATTATTTGGCACAGACTATCCATAGGATGGAATTCTTAGTATATGTCTCAGTAAAGTGGCCTGAATCTTATTCGGTAGTTTCAGCCAGTGGACACTCATTGAACCAATTGTTGAGTGGTGAGTCAACACATAAGTAAATCCCAGATTCTACGGTGCTCCAGGACTAACCAATAGGTCAGTGGGATTTATTTCCATGTAAACATGTGTAAGATTGTACTGCTGGAATGGTTTTCAAACTTTACATGTCAATTATTTTTACCATGGCTATGTGACAATTACATTGGTAAGCATATTTGGTTAAATCTTGTTTTTTTATTTTTTTTTGTATATATAAATATATATATTTTCATATATATATATATATATATATATATATATATATATGCATACATACATACACGAGTTTATTTATGTAAAATATCTTACAAAACAAAAAGTTATACACACCATATCTTAATAGTATACCTAACATTTAACAAACCATTCATATACATACAATATTTCCTTCTTTTTTTGCCTATGCCTGCTCTCCCTGCCCCTGCCCCTGTCCCTGCCCCTGCCCCTCCCGCTCCCCCTCCCCCCTCCACCCAGGGAATGGTGTAGCTTATTAGTTCCCTGTTTGTTTCATGTGGAAAATCATTTTAACTGTTTCCTTTACCTTCTCATATCCCTCCCTTTCCTGAACAAATTCAATAATTAATCTCCAATTACTAAACCAGACCTGCTCTTTCCTTTGACCAAAATATACCCTTCTTTTTTCTATTATATAATCAAATATCGTATATTCTGATATGTACTGCACCCATCCATTATGATTCCATCTTTCTTTTTCTTTCCATCCATATGCAATTGCTGCTTGTGCTGCTATAATTAATTGTTTAATTAAATATTTTTGTTCCTTCTTCAATCCTGTATTCCTAACATTACAAGTTATATATATTTCTTTATTTAATTGAATTTCTCCCCCAATTATTTTATGTATTTCTTGTTCTAGTTCCTTCCAAAAACTTTGCACCGTGGCACACTCCCACCACATATGAATATATGCTCCTTTACTCCCACACCCATGCCAGCAGGCAGGCGATACATTTTTAATAATATATGATAACTGCTGTGGTGTTCTGTACCATTTTGCTATGACTTTCATCTATTGTTCTCTAACCTTGTTATTTTTGATCATTTTGATTTCCTGTAACCATTGTTACATTTCTTTCTTATTGAGCTGAATGTTCTTACCCCAAACTCCTAACAAATTTTCTATAAGTTTATATTGATTATTCAGTAACATCCTATATATTCTGCAACCTAACCCTTTTCTGCCTTCCTGTCTTTTCTTCAATATTTCTTCTAATGGATTTTGGCTATCTTTTATAGATATTATTTCCTGTAATCTGTTATATATACCATTTAATTGAAGCCAATATTGATTACCTATTAAATCTAGTATTGCTTTTATCTCTATCTGTTTACCTAGATTATCAGATAGGTCACCTATTATCATATATCCAATACTCCTCTGTTTCCTTAATACTATTCCTTTACCAACTTCTTCTTCCTTATTTAAATATTCTAAAGAGTGCCAATAATAATTTTTAATTTTCAATTTTTTCCCCATTTTTGCCATATTTACCACATTGTCCTAAAAGTTCCTTTATTAATTTTATTTTTCTTTCCTTTTCTTATTAATGTCATTTAACTGCTGCTCTATCCTAACCCATCTTTTTTGTATATCATATTCAAAATCTAATATTCTTAATATTTGGAAAGCCTCAAAATATTTTTCCAGTCAGGGAAGTCCCCACCCTCCTTCTTCTTGATGGGTATATAATAGTGTATTAGAAACCTTACTTTTCTTTTTCTTTAATATCCATTCTCTTATTTTCCTTTCCCAGTTCCTTAATATCCTTATTGGTACTTCTTCTGGAATTGTTTGAAAAAGAAATAATGATTTAGGGAGAATCATCATTTTAAATGCTCCAATCCATGTTAGGTTATTCCAATATTTCTTATCCTGTTTACTTACTTGTTTATTTATTTTCTTCCATACTTGGTTATAATTCCCTTGAACCATATTATTTATATTAGTCATTATGTATACTCCAAGGTATTTCATTTTCTTCACTCCTAACCATAAACTTGTTATCTTCTGCATTTGCTTTTGTTCCTCCCAACCTGTATTTATAAACATTATTTCTCATTTTTCTATATTAATTAAGGTCCTGACACCTTTTCAAAGTTATCAATTATATCTGCCAGCTTTTTAATTGTTTGATATGGCTGTTCTGTAATAATTAATGCATCGTCAGCAAATTAATTTATTTTTACTTCTTCTTTACCTATTACATAGCCTTTCATTCCTTCTTCCTTTCTAATAATATTAGCTGATGGCTCAATTGCCATTATAAATAACATTGGGGATAATGGGCATCCTTGTTTTGTACCATTTCTCAATTTAATTACCCTTAAGTTATTTCCATTAACATTTAACTGTGCCTCATTATCTTTGTATAATTCTCTTATTGTATTTCCAAATTTCATTCACATTATATAAATATACATGATTTATTGAACCAAAGGCTTTATATACATCCAATTTCAATATCCCCACCTTTTTTTGCTTCTGTTTTGCCTGATAAATTATATTAATTATATTTCTAATTGGATCTCCAATTACTCTCCCTTTCATGAATCCATATTGATCTTCCTTTATTAGTACTGGTAGAAATTTTTCCAATCTATTCACCAATATCTTTGCAAAAATTTTATAATCTTGGTTAGCTAATGTTATAGAGAGGTAGCTTTCTGGATTTGTCTCATCCTTATTAGGTTTTAAAATTAAAATTATTTCAGCTGTTTTCCAAGAATTAGGTATATCTTGTTTTCCTAGCACCTCATTATAGACCTTTACTAAATGAGGAGTTATTCCTTTTTTAAAACATTTATAAAAATTACATGTTAAACCATCTGGCCCATGTGATTTTATTCCTTTCAAGTGATCAATTACTCTCTCCACGTCTTCTTTACTTGTTGGGCCATTTAGCTCTCTATTCTACTCTTTGGTTAACTTACAGTCAATTGCTATCTCTTGATCTACTTCCTGTCTTTCTTTATAAAGTCTTTCATAAAATTTTTCCATCACTTCTCTTATTTTATCTTCGTTCTCTGAAATCCTGTTAAGCAGTTGTTAGCATGTAGATTTACACAATTGGGACTACATCTGAACTGTGCTGTGCCAGAATTTTACTGGACCACATCATTGTGCAATGAGTGGCAATGCCTTATGCTCAGCTGTTGTGCAGTGGTTATAGTGCTAGCACAACCTGGATTACAATATCGGCATTGTACAATTTCCTAGAAAGTCCTACTACTTGCATAATGGTATTTACACCAGTGCACATTACAAACAAGACTCTAGCCTTTAACTTGGATTCAGAATAGGTATACCATGAAGAGAAGAGCTTCTTCCATTTGCAGAGGGCGTTGGTGATCCAGCTATGGCTGTTGCTTGTGGAATAGAGGTTAATTTTTGCCAGTTCTCCATTGCTCTTATAGCCTCCTGCCCTTCTTCCTATAGCTGCTCTGGATGGTCCTTCAGCCCTCTGAAGCAAATGGCAGGAAATTTAGAGGACGGGACATTCTGTGAATGGAATTCCACTGAAGGGATCTTTTAAAAGCCCATGCTTTCAAACATTAGTGGAGGCTGAACGTTTCAACACTAAAGAGTTGCAGTGTTCTGTGCTGCCTAGCTTACCTTCCTGGTACATTCATAAATGAGCATTTTTCTCTCAAGCTGTACATGCCTCCTACAAGACTTGGAATTTAAGGTCAAGTGTACGATACACAATGTGCTTTAGTTTTTTACAGTTGTTTTGAATATATACACACATCCATGGACCAAAGTAAATCTTTTCTCTACTTTAGACTCCACTTTATTATCTAATAAGTGAGAAGAAATAGGGAGAAAATCATTGTTACTAGTCTGGAAGTGGTGAAGATGTAACACTGAAAAGAACAGACTGGTACAGAAGACAATATTGTCCTTTTGGATATCAGTAAAATATTATGTGCTTTTGGTCCCTGAAACTCTTCTTTCATCCAGGCTAAAAGCTGGGAACCCCATAGCAGTCACAATGCATATAGATCACAGATGTTTGATTCCATTTATTTTCTCTTTCAAGTTAGCATTGCATTTTTTCCCCAAGTGTCATATGCAGCAGGTTATTTTGCCCCTAAGCTCCAGCCTTTCGTAAATCAGAAACGAATAACGTGACCAAATTTGATGCATTGCTGTAGGCAAGGAGAGCCATTTCCTTCATCTTTGTTTTTGATGTCTACATAATATTTGATAGACTCTTTTGGAAAGTACAAAATATTCTTCTCAGATGTGAATTTAATATCAAGTGAAAATATACATGCCCAATTCCTTGCGTACTGGAGCAAGGTTAGTTAATGGAAAGTTCTTGAACATGCTTGGTCTTCAGTGTTTGCATTCTTCCAGCTAGGTGCCTCTCTTTTCTTTTTTTCAGTCCCCAAGATCTATACTTCAGCATCAAGCTTAGAGACAGAGAGAGGCTCTTGTAGCACCGGTCTACTTTGCCCTCTAGCACAACAGTAGGAAGCTCATAACGTCTTTCTTTCTTTTTCTCTTTCATCTTCTCCAGTCTGAATTTAAGGGATAGGTCTCCAGCATAGATCACAAGTCCAATGATAAGTTATTGATAGACAGTACAATGCTCAGGTAAGCAAATAATTTATGTCCTTAAAAAAAATGAAAACAGGTTCCAAAGACCATACTGTCTACAGATAATCTTTCTGTAAATGTGGTCTATTTCCTAGATGAAGGCAATCAAGAACTGTTTTAATTTTTATCTGTACCTGTGGTGATACAGATGAAAGCAACTTTTGTTAAAATTTTGAAGAAAAAAGTGATCCAGGAATCTCTGTGAGGTGACCAGAGAGACAGAAGCCAAAGGGCTTCAATGAGCATGTGGCAAGTAGAGTGTCCATTTCATGAAGAAGAGAGTCTTGGTTTTATTTTGCCTCTCCAGGGCAATGCTAACTTTGGCATTAAGCTGGAAGAAACATAAATAACCTTTTCTTGTCATTAGAAAGGAGGCTTGCTGAGAAGTATTGTATTTCAACATCTTCCTGAGCAAAATTGTGAATAATTTAGTTGTTAAGACTCCAGGGGTCTACCTCTATTTCAAATTGGCCTTCTGTCTAGATGTACGCCATGCTGCTCAGAAGTAGTTGAAAATAGCTCAAGAACAGGACTAGCTGCTGGTTAATGGCAATGGACTTTACTGGATTTAAAAATAAATAAAGGAAGAAGGATCAAAGACCACATATCTATAACTTCTGTGCCACATCCAAACAGAAAGAAAGGCCCCAACAAATTTACACCATAGGGAAAGAATAGTGAAAAAGTAATGAGCACAATTATGAACCTTACATAACATGCTATGTCAAACAGAAACTTAAGCTTATGAAACTTTCCACTTTCTGTCTGTGGCAGAAAGTTATTTCTACAATATACCCATTTGCTCTGATAGTGGCTGTAATAGTTGCACTGGAGAGGTGATAACATCTCAGCAATGTGTAATGGTCCCATTTACTTCAGTGTTGGATGTTTATTCCCTATGTAGAGTTCCACAGTAGGGTGGCCATTTACACTCATACACATTATCTCCATCCCCCCAACCAAAAAAAAGAAAGAAAGAAAGAAAGAAAGAAAGAAAGAAAGAAAGAAAGAAAGAAAGAAAGAAAAAGCAAGCAAGCAAGCAAGCAACAAACACAAAAGGAGAAGGTCAGGGGGTACGGGCGTGTGTGTGCTTCATTCTTGGTTTAGAAATATTTACTATAATTAAAATAGAAATACAGTGGATCTTAACATAATGAAGACTGTGACTGTTTTCATGCTATACAGTTATAGTATTATGATACCACTTTAACTGTCATGGTTCCACCCTATGGAATCCTGGGATTTGCAGTTTAAGCAGGGGCATTTAGAATTCTCAGGCAGAGAGCTCCTCTCGTGCTTCTGACCAGACTCCAAAACCCAGGATTCAGCCATGGCAGTTCAGATGAAACCATAGCACTGTAACTGTGTAGGCCATTTCCCCACTACCCTATTATAGTGCTATAATTCCACTTTCAACCTCCTATGGAATCCTGGGGTTTGCAGTTTAGGGAGGGGCCTTTAGAATTCTCAGCCAGAGAGCTCTCGGGCCTCACAGTAAACTACAAACTCCAGAATTCCACAGGTATTGAAAGTAGAGTAATAGCACTATAACAGTGTAATTCAAATTTTTTTATTCAATTGATACAATAATAATATAAATTAATTGTAAATAGAAAAAAACACTATAACAGTGTAGTGTGGAAAGGCCTGTAGTATGGAAGGCCCCCTAGTGATTAAGTTGTTGTTCAGTCGCTAACTCTTAAAGGGTACATCCAAGATATCTGCTTCCCATTTAATCATCCTTCTGTATATGACCATCTTCCACCAGGGTGGGACATTTTAGTGATCCAGAGCTATGTTTTGTTGCAGAATGCACACAAAGCTAGACCTACAATGTAAACATTTATGACATTTGTTACCAGAAGATTTCTAAACAAAATCACCACTTTTCAGTTCTTTACCATGTACCTTAAAAAAAAAGAAAAAAAAAAGACTAGGATAAACAAAAAACAAAAAAACTTGTCCCAGGAAAATTATTGCAAATACACCATCAGTCACTCCCTGAAAACTAAATGTAAATTGAACAGCCCTTCAAATACGAGTACTTGTTGCTGTGTGTCTTCAAGTTGTTTCCAACTTATGGTGACCCTAGGGGAAACCAATAATTGGGTTTTCCTGGCAAGATTTATTCACAAGCAGTTTGCCTCAAATAAAAGGACTGTCCTCAGTCATTAAGGTGGACCAAACCTCATCTGAGCACTGGATCTGAGGTGCCCTGTCAGATTAAGGGCCCATTCACAGTCAGAATTAAGGACTATGGTTTATTTTAACTGCTCTGCTTCCATCCTCCAGGATCCTGGGATTGGTAGTTTAGGAAGGTGCCTTTAGAGTTCCACAGGATGCAGCCATGGCTGTTAGTGGAATCATAGTGCTATCATTCTGTAGTGTGAATGGGTCCTAAGTTTGGAAAGGTAAGCATGGTAATACAGTAGGCATTCCAGTAGAAGAAACATAGATTAGGAAGGAAAGAAATTTCTTGGGTTTATGCTTCTGTTTATAAAAACCCATTTAACTTGCCAACAGAACAAAATGCATCTCACTTTGGAAATCCATACACTTTAAAGGTCTGCAGGGTGTTTCAGAGATAGAAATACACCCAAAAACCTACTTACAGTTGAAAAAAAAGGTACCCAACTTATAAGGTGTACAGTAATTTTAAAACTGCAACAAATATACCCACATTCTTGTGCAGGAAGGAAAAAAAAACCTCAGACCATTCTTACAACCCAGAACTGAAACAGCTGGTGACAGAAAGGAATATTTCAGTGGCTGTGAAAAAAGCAAACTTCCACCTCACCTTTTTTGTTTTTGTGAATTCATCTCTGAACAAGAGTGTGCCAGCCTGCTAGAGATATCAACATTTACATCTCTGTACATTTCATCTTCTGTCAGACTCCCAGCAAGAGGGAGAGAATGGGAGATAAGGTCAGACTTGAGAAAAATGGTGTCACTAAGGTGGCTGGACTGTGAGTATATTATGCAAGGGTTTGAGCATTGGACTACAGCCCTGGAGAACAGGGTTCAGTTCCTCGCTCATCCATGGAAACCCACTGAGTGACCTTGGGCATGTCACATACTCTCAGCCCCAGAAAAACCCGTGATACAGTTGCCGTAGGGTCACCATAGTCAGAAACAACTAGGAAGGCACACAACAATAGCATTATGCAAGCAGTGTCTGCCAGTGTTTCTGAGCCACACACCATTTTCTTTACTTCCACTGATTCCTCCCCTTATCTTCCTCTGTCATTTCTCTCTTCCCTTTTTCACCTTTGCTTTTCCTCCCACATTTCTTCCTCTATTCTGTCCATTTCTTCATTGATTTCTTAGGCCCTTTTCACATGGCAGTTCTCATCAGAAAGGGCCTCTGGAGTGTCGCGCAATTGTGTGGAGCGTTTCAGATGACGTCCTCGCAATCAGACGATGCTGCCCGGGCTGGCAGGTACCGATTGTGCACTATATAATTTTCGGCTTTTAGCTGAAAATGGTGCACAATCACACATTGTTCTGGGGCCCCATGCACACTTACTTTGTGTGCGGAGCTCCGGAGCCACGGCCCTCATGCTTCCTCCCGGCTGCGCTGTGGAAGGAAGAGGCAGAGCCCTCATGTTGCCGGCCGGCCGGCCGACAGCTCCTGCAGAGCAAAAGCAACGGGGACGCAAGAGCCTCACGGAAGAGGCTGCTTGTGTGATCCCTGTGCGCCTGCGCCGGACGCAGGTAAGTTGCGGAAAGGGCCTTAGCTCATTTCATCACCCAACTGTCTTTTTAAAAACTTTCTGCAGCTGTTCTAAATCCAAAGCTGGGCTCTCCAAAGCAACTGATATATGGCAGATTCATGCCTAGAATCTACAAGTGGATTCACTCCCTATAGCCTTTCAGTCCCCTTCCTCTTTTCTGTAAAGGAAAACAACAACCACAACCACATGAGCCCCTGCTTGCATTTAAAGAGGCACTGTCCACAGTTCCAGTCCTTGGGATCCTGTCACTCACCTGGCCCTTTTATACTCAAGATCCTCCTTGGTTCTGGTACGTGGGCCACAAGGTGAACCAGACTGAACAAGTGGCTGCATTCATCAGTGGATTCAGTGTGGCAAAACACAACCAGTTCTCCTTTTCAATTTTAAAATTAAAACAGTCAGACATAGTTGTAGAAAATAAATACAGTACAGATCAATTATATAAGAAATAAGATAAATATCCACTCTGTGTTCCACCAATGCTACACAGTAAAGCCTCCATTTCCAACAAAGTAACACATCTCCCTTAACTCCTCCTACATTCTCAGCTCCCTAAAGCCCAATTCAGATCATCCCTATCCACTTCCTCCTAACCAACCCCTGTTCTCTTATAACTGCCCTAACTCTATATCATCTTGCCCCTGTACTTCTTTTTAACAGACAAGCTTCTTGGTTGGCAAAATGTGACTGATTGTGATAACTGAAGCCCCCGTCAGAGCTGATGATGACGAGCAGCAGCTGTTGGTCCCTGTTGCCCTGGCTGGAGAGGAGTCCTGCAGCTCAAGAGCTCCCCCTGGTGCCATGGACCAAGCAGGCGCGGACGTTCCTCTGCCTGCTCCTTTAGGGCAACAGGGATCCGATTCTGAAGATGCTTTGGAGCCTGTGCCAATCAGCCCACAAACAAGGTGGAGACTCAAGAGAGCTGAGCAAAGGGAGGCTTCCTTGATTAAGTTCAAGAAGCGGTGACTAGCCACACCTGTGTCTTGGGCTATATAACTGCCTGCCTGGAAGCTTTCCTTTGCTGGTGGCAAACTTCTTTCAAACCCTCCTCTTGCCTGTTCCTGGCTCCCAGCACCTGGTTGCTGCTACCCTGAATTGATCTCTGGACTCTTAATCCTTGGCTTTTGGAACTTTGACTATGGCTTTTGCTTGTTGCTCTGGCTCAGGTAAATGGACTTCCCTTGAGTAAGTGCTTCCTTGACTCCTCCCAGCAGGATTCTGCTAGCTCTCCCACTCCCTTCTCTGGGCTGTCTCGCCGCCCGGGTCTCTGACCCTGACACTGATGGGCCCTACTTGGCTCCAGGCCCATTTCTGTGCTTCCTGGGGCCTTCCAGGCTGAACTCTTTTGTCCCAAAATACTCTCTAGGGGGCTTAGGAGCATTTCACCATGTTTTGGACCCCCAGGGCTATTTTAAGTGTAGGGGACTCCTTTTTTAAGAAGCAGAAGTAAACCAGAAATAAATTGCGGTTGGTTGGTTGGTTGGTTGGTTGGTTGGTTGGTTGGTTGGTTTCTTTCTTTCTTTCTTTCTTTCTTTCTTTCTTTCTTTCTTTCTTTCTTTCTTTCTTTCTTTCTTAAAGGCCTCATCTGGGCCTAAAATGGCCAGTGGCAGGCTAAAAACATGGCAAAAATGTCCCTTGTACCCCCTAGAGGGATTTGGGGTCATTTGGGGATGTATGGTGGATGGTGCAGTCCCCCAAGGTCTCCTGGGGAGACTAATACAGACCCCTAGCCTCCCACAGTTGCTATCTCCTGTTATAAGCTATATCCTTTCACCACTAACTGCCCCCCTCCCATTTACAGCACTCTATGAACTGCTATTTCTATCCAGGCTTGCCCACTTCTCTTCACAATAAGTTTAACAAGTTGAATTGTCCACAGGTTGTTGGATGGGCTGTAAGTATAATATTCAGTCAGTCAATCAGTGATAAAAGTTTACTTTATCTACTGGTTGTGAAAAGCAACACTTAAAAGCCAGAACTTTGATTTACTTATTTTGTGTGTATTATTCTAAAGAGGCATTGCAATGGGCATGTGATATTGCCATCTATGAGAAATCTACTAATTTACAATGCATTTGGGAGACTGCTAATTTAAAAAGTACCTCACACGGCAGTGTCCCCATGAGTATAGGACTCAAATAATTCATAAAAAAGACTGCTCTAGATGTCTTTGGGTTGACTTACAAGTTTTCCATGAGTAGCAAGGTTTTGATGAGGAATGACTTTTGATCCAACAATTGCCCATTCTGTGATGTTATAGATACATAAAAGGACTTTATGCACATTTGAATTGGTGCTTAGGCCTTCTGATTATAGCTGTATCCTCCCCTCAGTTCTACAAGGATGAAACAATCTTTTCGTTCACAGCCTTCATGTACCACATGAGTCATTTGTTATACCTTAACTAGAATGCATAACCTTGACCTGAATTGGAATCTGAACTTTAGAGATTCAGCAGCATTATAACAAAGAATGCAATTATCTGAATCTTTGTAGAACTGAAAAACATGTTACAGTGACCTTACCTGCATGGGCAGATCCAGTGTTAGCAAGGCATGTGAGAGAAAGAGAGAGCGAAAGAAGCTGGTTCTTATTATAAAAATGTAAGAAATGAAGCATTGAAGAAATGACAAAAACAGGCTCAGAAGTTTGACACTAAATGGTACCTGTTTCATTTCTACTTACATCAGAACAGGAGAACTTTATTCTCATTTGATCAGAGAAGAACATTTCGTGTTTCCCTTTATGGAATCGTCACCAGGCATCTGCTGGTTCCAGCAGGCCTACCTGTGATAATAAGAGACTGCTATGGCTAAGAGTAATATCCAGGCCATGAAGTTTTAAAAGAAAGTTCTCCAAATCCAAAGTGAACCAATTATACAATGTGTGTAGTGGTTGGGTAACAACTGCCAAGTCTTTATTTTATATACTGAAAATTATTAGAATTAAAACAGGTACCCTCCCCCATCCTCCTCAATATGCAATAATTTCATTTACTCATCGTATTTGGGGGCACTGATAATATGTTTTAGGGCAGAAGAGAAGGCTTCCTCCTGTTTATAGGAATGGTTTGGATCAAGCAGAGGCATCCACTGCAGAAATAGTCTGATTGAATCTTTACAAGCTTCCGTTCCCACCCAGAGCTCCTAATGACAACTCACTGTTCTGTGGGATTCCTCCAATGCTTGGGATCAAATTTTTGGTGAAAGCAGAGATTGCTTTTCTACCCACAAGAGCCTCCAACTATTGGAATTCCATTCCACACAAGTCTGGGTCCATCCCACTGGATATTTTACATTGGGAGTTAGGTTAGCAGAAAATTGGGAAGGCAACATGAAAACACAAGAAATGAAAAGAGAGGCAAAGCTTTAAAACTTTGAAGGGTATGAAAGGAACTGTAATCAGAGATACAAGATACCCTAGCACATCTTTGTTCCAAGGATAGAGCAGGGCCAGCCTTTCCATGGGGTGAGTTGAAGCACTGCCTCGGGTGGAAGTGTGTGCATGTATTTTTCTGTGTGTGTTGGTGGACAGTACACCTCATATTCATTCCAAGAGAAGAACCCAAGACCAATGAATGGAATGGAATGGAATGGAATGAATGGAGTGAACCATTCTTCACTCTTGTGGAACTCCTGCACCTGGATGTTCCTATGGGTGGAAAAGGGAGGTAATCTCTGTGTTCCTATTGCAAACATGAAAAATCTTCTCTAGAGGTCTTGGGAATCCATTGGAACAATGGAGTGGTTAGGGTTATCACCTTCAGGAGATGATAAACTGACCAAGTTTATTACTACCACTCCTGCAGTGAGACCTTCTGTTGGATCTGAGTCATTGCTGTGCAAAAAAGGATAGAGCACTACCATTCTCTTTACCAGGCTGAAATTGTTATACATACTTTTGCATTGTCCTTATTTAGAGCTATGATCACGTGAGGAAATTGGACTTGGCTTGGTATCTTGGTTTGATAAATTGAGATATGAAAGAACCTTCACCTTCCATTGAGTCTTTTTGCTCTTCTCAATATGAGTTGGCAAATCAACCATTAACTGTTGATTTCAGTTTCATCCAAACCATAAAAACATGGTTAAATGCTTGGAACAAGTCAGTATGTGAATTTTGATTTCTAATTTTTCTAAAGTTTCTCTCATCATATTTTTGAATCATTTCATTTTAAAAAATTACATGAAAATTGATATATACTTATGCAGACATTTCTTTTGATTGTGAATTTTATACAGAATATATCTATTTGCATACATGAATTTCCTCCAAAAACACATTATTTTCTGTAATATGCACAAATTTATGTTCACTTTCCCCTATTTTACACTTTTTATATGCATGTTTTTGAATGGAAAACTATGTTACAAAGTTCAGAGAAGTGCAAATATTGAAGAGTGTCTGTTTTTCAGTTTGTATACTGGACTGGGCAGTGAAAATAAGGTATCCTTGCATTAAAATGTGAACCAAACAAATTTCATCCCGGTTTGGTTTTTATATCTTCATGTGTCAACCATTAACCATAGTTTCCTGTACCAATGCAATGACAGAAGGAGTCTTGGTTTATGTTCTGGCATGGCGAGGAGCAAGGTGTCTATATATACTGGGAAAAGGTTGTTAATATTTCATTTTGTTAAGCTGAGATTGTTCAAATGCAATCACTGTTAAAAAGCAATTAAATAAATGTTATGCTTTACTAAAATAACAATGAATGCCTAATCGACTTATGCTGATGGATAATAAGTGCATTGTTTTTCCCATCAGGGTATTTCCGACATGCTGACTTTGCATAGTGTTGTCCTTGCTAGAACTCTTAAAAGTTCTCATAAACTTTATGACAAAGACAGTGAATTTTTTTTGAGGTTGCAGATAAGTTTACTACACCTTTGCTATCTCCTTATCTGCATGATTTGTAGCTGCAGAAGAACTGCTGTTATATGAAGACCTTGCCTATTTCTTTTTTTGGAATTATAAATTAAAAGTTATATGACATTGTTTGAATTAATTTGGCATAGGTAGATGTCTTGTGTTTTCTTCGAAGTGAGATGATGACAGTGATTCAGCAAAGGATGTTTAGTGATGCTTTAGAATTTTGAAGAGCTAACTTATATCTGTTATTTCCTTGTGATTTCTCTGAAAGTACAACGGGGGTGGAGTAAGTCTCTTGGGGAATACAAAGAAGATAGGAAGTTTAGCCATGGTGAAGATTTACTGGGCAGGGGTAAATGGATGTGAGGATTGCACCTGAAGTGAGAGGTCTCCTCATTAAATTCAGTTGATTGTAGCCTTGGAAGAGATTTATCTTCTGAAATCACATTGAATCCAGAGATCTACAATCAGTTATTCTCCTAGCAGGAGAACGTGAAAGACTAGGGTGGCTCTTGGAAACACATAAGAAGAAGAGATGGATGACTATTCATCTTGAGCTGGGCAAATGCTTAATTATGTGTGTATTTTGGTACTGAATATAATGTCATCGAGGAACACTGAGATGTCAATGACAAATTATATAAAGTTGTCTGTACTGAATGAAGAAGCAGAGATTGGGTTTCAACAAATCCAAGACTTTATCAAGGGTCCAGAAGGCTCACGGCAGTCCCTTTTCTATTTCATCAGGGGATATTGGTGGAACCTGCAAAACGCATCAAGTTCTAATTTGTTCTTCCTTATCTGGTAGCATTTCCAGACAAAATAGAGACCTTGAGTCAAGGCGATAGGGTGGTGATTTAGAAATGAAGATGAAATAGTTCTCTTTAGCAACATCTGCTTTGCACTTCCTTCCTTTTCTACTGTGTGGACACAGTAGTTTTAGTGGCAAAATTAAAATACTGCTGCTAACATGCAAGCCAAAGGCAGAGGGACCTGATATTTTTCTCTAGTCTGAAAAGCAGAGAAATTCCACTTTAGAAATTGGGATGGGAGGTATTGATTGAAAATTCGAGTTGAGGGAGTACTCTTTTATTTTCTGAACAAAAGTAAAGGCCCTGACGTCCTTCTATTACTGACATAAAGGTATCATTTGCTCCATTTACTTATTCACCAGATAAAAACTGCTGCAGGATGTGATTACCAAATGAGGGAAATAGCTTTGTTATGTATGTTGTGGACCTGAGCTATATTTGTGTGATAAAGGAAGATAAGACATCCAGCACTATTCCAGCAGTGAACCCAAGAAGGAACTCCAAAATAGCAGTTGTTGTGATGGGGCACTTACACATAGGACCATTAGGTCAAGGATTCCATTTTAAATTGGCATGGATGGGAAGACAAGATAATTTCAGCGGAGAGAGCGAGATTGACCAGGCTCCAGTAGGGTGCTCTTGCTTAAATTAAAGTAAAAATGAAGAAAGGGGGGTATATTTTAAGAGAGTGCAATACTATTTTCCTTTTTGTTGTACCTGATAATAATTAAAGCAATAGCAATCAGCTAAGATCCCATTTTTAAACATTGATGTAAAGAGATTTGTGCCATCAGCAGGCACATCAACCTAATCTGTTTGATGATGATGATCTTTATTACACTTTGTGTTTTCCCCAAAACTGGGGACTCAAGGAGGCTTACAAATTAAAACAAATGCAACATAGTTTAAAAGTACAAAGGATCAACATTACAATATAGCCAAGCTACTAACAATACTAAAAGAAAATCTAAAATATGTAAACTATTAAAAAGCAGTTAAAAATAGTACAATTAAAACAGTACAATACACTCTTAAAAGCTTTTCCTTTGAAAATCTTCTGTTCTCAAAATGCTGTCTGAAAAAAAACCCCTTTGCCTGCTGATGGAAGGACAGCAAGTAGGGGGCCATCCTATTCTCTGGAGGGAGCTCTGGAGCCTATGGGCGGTCAGTCATGCTTTTATATCACTGTAACCTTATGCAGACTTCCCAGGGAACCTTCCTCTTTTAGTATAGTGTGGGACTTACTTCTGGGTAGACATGGGTCATTTCCATACCGGGCTTCTGAAACGGTGCAGAGCGACCTGTCACTGAGGTCTTCTACACCGTAGAGTGGACTGGCGTGGACTACTTTTTGTAGTTCCACACCAGAATCCACTCAGGAGCGGCCGGAACTAGCCGGGCTGCATGTTTTTTAAAAACCTCTTTTTCGAGGTTTTTAGAAAGCACGGAGCGCACAGCCCCACGCAGCTCTGTCGCCCGGCTCCAAAGTGGATTTGCGGGTGTGTGCAAGTGCGTGCCTGCAGATCTGCCGAGGGCGGGCTTCCGGCTGGCGAGCTTCTCTGGTTGGTGGAGAGCCTCCACCAACCGGAAGCCGCCATTTGGGACGCCGGAGGACTGCGGAGCAGAGAGCTCGCGCTGCTCTGCGTGGCGACGGACTTACCCGGCTGCGGGTAAGCTCCGTTTTAGTGTGTTTTCACCCATTTCCCCCCCACACGTGTGAAAAGGGCCATGGATACAATTTCACTATAAGGCTGCAGTCCTGTAGGCCCTCAATTGGCAACAAATACTATTGGACTCAGTGGGGATTTCTTCTGAGAAAATATTTATAGGGGATTACTATTGTAATCTGGTAGAGGGATAAAATAGCTCATAGGGATGCAATTCTTCACTAAGTTTCTTCTAGAAGGCAGCAACCATAATTTTGGCCATTCCCTTCCCATTGTGAGAAAGTCTCTGAAAACCACACAGTCTTTAAATCCTATTTGCAGTTCAGGATTTATTCTGTCCAAAATTTGCACATGGTTGTTTTGCACAGAAAGCAGAATTTTATGTGCAAGGATAACATTTTCTGCACAGAAAACAATATTTCTGGGCAGAAATATTTGGCACAATCCTGTATGATCATTAGGTACTATGTAGCATCTAAACTAGGTGGTGGATTCTGGCCAGATACCTCTAAATTCCACTTATCAGTAAGCAGCTGCTGGGATTGATTTTGTGTTGGGGTGTCTGTTCTTTTGTTGATTGTGAAGCAGCTGCCAGATATTCCCAGCCCCTCCTGTGAATGATCTCCAGGGAAACAGGAAGAAGAAGGACCCTTGCAAATCCTCCATATGCTGGAGATTGCTCCTGCAAGGAGAGGCTGGGAACATCAGGCAGCTACTTTGTCATCAATATGGGAATGGATCCCAAACAATCCCAGCACTTGCTTACCTGTAAGTGGGGTTTGGAGGAGTTTTACGGTCCCTACATAACCCCCAAGCTAGGGATACACCGTTATTGTGAATATGTAACAGTTAGGAATGTGTAACTGTACATTACATTTTTGTAATTGTTCAACAGGATGCCAGACATTATACTCTCTGCAGAAAATGCTCATGTCAATCTATGCTAATTCTATGCTAATCATCCACATGTGCAGAACAAATCCCCAATTGCAGTATTTTGTGCAAGGAAATAGCATTTTCTGTGCAGGAAATAATGCAGAGGTATTTTTTACGAAGAAAAAAAAACCTGCTTTCTTCACAGAAAATACAATCATGCAAATTTTGAGCAGAATAACTCATGAACTGTGAAGATTCTTGGCAATTAAAGATTCTTTTTGTTAGGGTTTCTGACGCTCAAAAACTTGTTGCTTTTTTTGACACAATTTTCATATATTTTTGAATATTCATTCCATATCTAATGCCTGGATGTACAGGCATTCCTGATAAAGAATGGTTAGTTGGTTAGGACACCACATGCTCCAGAACTTTGCCCCCTAAAAGAATACTGGTGACTGTTTCTGTTTTTAGGGAGCTGGGTATGGGGACATAATAGCCATGTTTAAATATTTGAAGGGATGTCATGTTGAGGAGGGAGCGGGCTTGTTCTCTGCCGCTCCAGAGGCTAGAACAAGGAGCAATGGATTCAATCTGCAGGAAAGGAGATTCTACTTGAACCTCAGGAAGAACTTCCTGGCAGTCAGAGCTGTCCAGCAGTGGAATATGCTGCCTCGGAGTGTGGTGGAGTCTCCTTCTTTGGAGGTTTTTAAGCAGAGGCTGGATGGCCATCTGTCGGGAGTGCTTTGATGGGTGTTCTGCATGGCAGGGGGTTGGACTCGATGGCCCCTGGGGTCTCTTCCAATTCTATGATTCTACTAAACTCATACATATAAAGCCAGTGTGGTTTGTGTTTGAGTGTTGGACTATGACCCTGGAGACCAGGGTTTGATTCCTCACTTGGCCATGGAAACCCACAGGGTGACCTTAGGTGCATCACACACTCTCATTCCCAAAACCCCCCAGGATAGGTTTGCCTTAGAGTGTCTATAAGTCAGAAATGACTTGAGGGCACACAACAACAACATGGGACCTATTGGACAGACAGGTTTCCTTAGGCCTTGACTGGCTAGAAATCACCTGAAAGGGATCATGTTTTTCTCCTTACAATTCTAGTTAAGGATGACACAGTGTCTCTGTGTTTAAAAGGTAGAAGTAGTAATGGCATTAAAGGCAGATAGAACAATTATTGAGTGAGACAGACTCAGAGAAAGAGTGGAGCAAACTCATCAGCTTTATGTACTAATTACTTTTTGAGGTGCTACCTTTATTTTGCGGCTCTGATATGGGGGCACTTGGCACTTGGTTGGAACAGAGAACATTGGATGCCTGTTGGAGTATTTAAACTGTTCCTAGATTTGATTTCAGGACAGAAACAAGTTTCATTGGACTTGACCATCTTGGTGATAGTAACAGTATTGAACCTCCTGAGACTCGTTGCAGGAAAATGCATATTTCACCCCAAGCATTAACACATTTTCAAGGCTTAGAGGGTGTTCATGAGAAATAAAGTATACACAAAATAAAATGCGTATCATAAAATGTGAATGGCTGGATATACATAATTAACAAAAACCAACCAACCAACCAACCCACCTTTCAGTGGGGATAACTGTAAATTCAGCAAATTGTGCAAATTTGCAAAGTGGGAAAAATGCATTAAAATTTGCTAAAATTTCAGTTTGGAAAAAAACCACAAAGTGTCACAACCCAATATGGAAAAATGTTGGGAAGAAAATCCAGGTGGGATTATGAGAAACTCAAAAAAATATTAAATTTCCACATTCTTTCTTCAGCTTTATACCACACATATCAGGCAACAGCCTCTGCAGTCAAAGTGGCGATGGTGGGGAGAGCTTTGTGGCAACAGTAAGCATCTAAGTGATGTTCTCACTCCGCCTTATGTGAGAGATCTCTGATGCAAGAGGGGATTGCAACAGGGACCCTTCTTCTGGTTGTTGCACCATAGATTACTCCCAGGAGGGAGTAGAAATATCAGGAGAACAGACTCCCATCAATTGAAGTGGCTTTTGCCCAGTAAGTGAGAATTAGGGAGGGGTTTCAGATCAGCAGACACTGCATAGCTATGGAACTACAAGAGTTCCACATTTATAACAGCCTTAGTAAATTCTGGCCAACATACTTAACAATATTATTGTACTTAACAACACAATACCACTACCACCGTGACCACCAAAGATCCTACAAGAAATGGGAAGTGAAAGACCTGGGAAAGACTTGGAAAAAGGCTAGTGTTACCGCCCTGGCTAGTCTGAGCTTTGGGGATATTAAAAGATATCCCTTGATATCACAATTTGGCTGCACTTCTCTATTCCTCTCCACGTGCTTGTGAGGCCACCGGACAAGCACGTAAACAAGCTCGGCTGTTAATAGCTGTAATATTCAAACTACAGTACAGGCAGGCCAGAAATAGCTGACTCACTGCTTTAGGAGACCTCCAGGCAAGTACTCTAATTAGGTATGCACGCCACTTACAAAAGAGCCTCTGCCCCGCGATGGCAGCTTGATGGGTAAACTATGCAATACCCAAGTACTCTGAGTTTGCATACTGGCTACTCTATTGAAAACTGCTACGATAACTCAATCATTCAGATTGTGACCTTTCGGAGGCTTTGTCTCCAACTCCAAATCTATTGTTTTCCCCCAAGTACGGCATAGCCTGCAGTCACAATTCTCTTTATAAAAACCCTTGATTCCGAGACCTTCCTCGGAACGCTCCCGAGTTTCATCCCGCCTTGCTGCCGCTTTGCTTGGCGAGCCTCCCCTCAGCTCCACGTGCTGAGCTACATCGCACCCCAGCTTCACTCTCTATTTTTCCTGGGCTTCAGAACAGATGAAGTATCACCCAAACCAGCAATCCCTCTAAAAATCCCTCTATACCACTCCAACCTTTATTTTCTTTAGTTATCTTGTATGAGTGTCGCATACACTGTTTTGCTTGTATTTAATAAACATCATTTATTATTTCAACTTCTGTGTTCTCCTTGACTTGACCCGACCCCGTAGACATAGGGTTCAAGATCTCGCTAAGTTACCCTGCCTCTTGTAATGCTAAGCAGTGCTCTGAGCTAATTTTCCCCACCTTTAGTTGAGCACGTTTTGGTGTCCCTCCCGGAGCCCCCAGTTCACAGGGTAACAGAGTGGTGGAGCAACGCGGGCAGCCCCGGTACCCCTAATTTGAGAAGGAGTCGCGAACCCCCTCAAATCAGGCTGGTACGGACTTAGGTGACGGTCGGTCAAGTCGTTAGAGTGCAGTCAGGCAGGAACACGTGTGTGTGAGAATTCTGTGCATTTGAGCTCTAGAGCTATTCTATCTGGGGGGAAATCTGTTCCCCTTTCTTGCTTGGTTTGTATATGTCAGCCGCCCCAGCGTGGTCACTAGCACTAGGCGGTGAACCATCGTCCGATAGCAAGGGGTGTGCACAAGCTGTCCTGAGAATCACATCCCTAACTTGGGGTCTATTGTGGGCTGGGATCCGAAGTGTTAGAGTGTTAGCACGGTAGGAACAGTCTACACTCATCCAACACCCTAGTGGCAAGGCAAAATAGCACTTAGGGAAGAAATCCCCCCCCCCAGAGTAATATACGGGTGTGTCCCGTCAGTTGTTGTTGTTGGGTAGCTTTGAGAGTGCAGGCGCTTCCCGCTAGTAGTTGTGAAGTGCGGGTGCGTCCCGCTGTGTAATTTTGGGTGCGTCCCGAGTGGCTAGCCGACTAGGTGCGGGTGGTGAGTCCTGACCTAGCCTAGGTTTTAGAGGTTTTGCCCAAGGTAGAGGTAGGCGCCCCTCACCCGAAAAACTGTTGGGAACGGTTTTGGCTTAGGTTCCCATCCCTTTTCCCCCGCTGCTTGGCCAGGCGGCGCTGTAAGTTCCACTGGGTTCGTTTTCCCCCTTCAGGTAGGTGGAGTACTCCTGAGGGTTCCCTCGGTCTAGGTGACCTCACTGTCCCCAAACCGTTACCTCGTCCTTTGGTCCCCAGAGCTGTTGAGGTGGAAAACCAGGCTTGGGTGTACCAAAGTGACTTTGTTTGGGCAGGCTGGAGATAGGTTCCCATCCCCCTTTCCTAGAGAAGTTCCACGGAGTTCGTTTCCCTTCAGTCCCCCAGGGGTCTAGGTGATCCTTCCCGTCACTCCAGTTCCTGGTCCCGTTTTTAGTTTGCAGTTTGTAGGTTGTGAGTTGTAGGTAGTGTTAGAGAGTTGTGGTTTGTGCAGGAAAATGGCAGAGAGTAGCAAGGTCACCATCAAG
The DNA here is from genome assembly GCA_030412105.1 of Cyclura pinguis. Classification (NCBI taxonomy): domain Eukaryota; kingdom Metazoa; phylum Chordata; class Lepidosauria; order Squamata; family Iguanidae; genus Cyclura; species Cyclura pinguis. Next base: position 248,804,838 of record CM059599.1, on the reverse strand, counting down.
GACCTCACGTTGGAGGAAGAGGTCCGAGGTAAACTAGAAAGGTGGGTGTTGAGTAAGGGGAAATGCCCTTGGAAGGACACCATCTTCCAGACGGCCGATCCCTTTACCACACTCCGGGAAGCGTATACCCTGGCACGTAAATCAAAGAACCCTTTCGGACCTTCTAAGGATGCTTTGGCCGCTTGGGGACTTTGGCTTACGGCCAGAGATGCTAGTAGTGCCCTGGTAGAGACCAGAGAAAAATTGGCTAGTATAGAGAAGGAGAATGCCCGGTTTCAGGCCAAGGTCGAGATGCTGCGTGCGGACAAGGTTACTTTTGCGTCCGTAGCGCAGGCGTCCATCCAGAAACTGAGTAACATCCAGGTAGTGGTGCAAACATGGGAGGAGAAAGCCCACGCCTTAGAGGCTGAGCTGGATCATGCCTGGTCTGTGGCCAAGTTCATGGTGGGGCAAGTGAGAGAACAGCAGGAGGCTGTTAGCCATGTAGCTTGCCAGAAACAGATAGCTGCGCTGGACAGCCAGCTCCAAACGCGCAAAGCCTTAATTTCGGCTGTGTGCCCGGAGCTGCTCCCAACATTCATGGAGGACTTTTCTGGGGAGGCACTGCCGGAGGATGCTCAGGCAACCCGGCCCCACAATCCAGACTGGAGCGACCCTAAGGTCGCAGTCCACCCGGTCGAGACTGGGTCTATGATGAGACGGACCACCCCCCTTGGAGAAGGCAGTTCTGATAGGCAAGAGACGCAGGAGACACAGGTCACCGAGACTAGGGTCCCCTGGCGTGCTACTGAGGCCAACGCAATTGCGAACCAATTGGGTCCATTAAACTGGTCCCCTGGCATCATGTGGTAAACACGGTGATTCACGCTCACCCGACAACCAATGGTCAGGACCTGACCCAACTGGCCCGGCTTTGCATGTCCCCTTCCGAGCTCCCTACTCTTGAGTCAGCCGTGGTGGCTCGAGGCCTGGTTAGGCTCGAGGCCCACAACTGGATGAGAGAGGTAGTGAGGATTTTGTGGTCCAGATAGAGTGCAGGTGTGCTCTGTCATGGAGCAACAGGGTCCTCGTGAGAACCCTGAGGCTTACGTGGAACGGAAGCAGCTCCTCGTCATTCTGGCCGAGAAGGTCCCCCTGATGGCCCACGGGTACAGCTTTGACCACGTGGAATTCAAGACTCTGTTGTATGGAGGCTTGAACCACGAGACAAAGATGGCCCTGGGTTTGGTGGATCCAGGCACCACTAGCTGGGAGGAATTTGGGAACAACCTCTGGCTGGTCTCTGACCTGCTGCGCGAGGCAGGATCCCTAAAACCTCCCACTAAGACACACAGGAAGGAACCCGGGAATTGGGAACCCATATCCGAGGTCACGTACTCGAATTATGGGCCCCATTCCCAACACCGGAAAATTGCGCCAAATTCAGTTCCCCGAGGGAACTGGAATCTGTGCCCAGATCCCAGGCAGGACAACAGGCAGTGGCAGGGAAGAGATTGCCACGGCCAGCCCGGCAAGGCTGGAAGTCCCCCACAGCAGCCCACTGCCCCCAAACAGCTCTCTGACTCGGGCTCTCCCTGGGAGATGTCTGGTGGGTACAATTCCACAGCCCAGACGTACTCCTCGGATACAGTAAGAGTCTGGAGCATGCTCAGAAGGTTCGGGCTGGACATGAGCCAGTTTGATAAGAGGCCAAGATCGGAACTTTTGGAAGCTCTAGATAAGCAGCTTCAGGCGGGAAGTAAACAGCCGGTCCAGGCTGTGACCGATGGCCCACCTCCGGCTGGATACTACCCTAACCTGGATCTGCAAGCATAGGGGTGCCCTCGGTCCAGGAAGCTTCCCTGCAACATTGTGGCTAGGTTGAAGCCAGACAGGTGGGGAAGGTTCTGGGGGAAGGCAGGCATAGGGACTGAGAGGGATAAGACTCCTGCCACCCTTCTTGTGGACTCTGGTGCGGCAGTAAACGTGCTGCACCCCAAACTTGCGAGGCACGGTGAACCCACACCCGAGCATGTCCAACTTTCTGGATATGGCGGGTGGGGTCACCAAGCTAGGGCATGGACAGGCATCCCAATATCCATAGAGATGTTTCGTTTTAAGCTGTGGGCATGCGAGAACCGGGGAGAAGACGACAGCCTTTTAGGCATCGGCTTCCTCTGGGGAAACAGGCTCACAGTTGACTATGCAAACGGGTTTCTATGGCAGTTAGACCAGGGACCAGTAGAAATTTGGGCCGTGCACAGTCGTGCCGCCATTAGAGCTCCTGCCCCTATTCCAGTAACGATGAGTGAGCGACAGGTATGTTCCTCCCTGGAGGTGAATTTGGCTATCGCCTCTCCCTCCGTGCAGACGCTTTGGTGCCGCCTTGTCCTCAGGGGCCATGACACTGTCTTGATTGTGACGCTAGTAATGGTAAAAGGGGCCACGGCTAACTACGGCTCCATAGCAGTTACCATTTGGAGTAGCGATAAAGGTTCTTCGGAGGCACATGAGTCCAAGACCAGCCTCCATACCGAATTAAGAGTGTGGGTCCCAAACCAGGAGCAGGCGTTGCCGCTCCTGCTGGTAGTTACAGAGACCCAAGAGAAGGATTGGAAAGGGAAACCCCCAGATGGGGACGCTCTTTTGATAGCACAACAGTGTGATGGATGGGCTTTGCTTCCCTTTGTGGGATGGCAACCCCCATGAAGAGGTGGTTGCTCCAGCTCCCCTCTCCTTCCCCTGTCCCCTGTAAATAGACCCTTTTTGTTGTAGTAACGGAGCCCCATCTCTGTTTTCCCTACAGGGAGACAGAATGGGATCGCTCCTGAGGATTGCAGTTTTGTTTTGCATGAGTAGATACGCCCTTGGAATCTCACCAGTTTGTCACAACGCGTAAAGGAGGTCTCGCACTCCCTCCACCAAATTGCCTTGACTGTTAACCATACTGCTCAGGTAATAGTAAGCACTTCAGAGGAGTTGAAATCTGCCATGAAACGTTCGTGGTGGGATATCTTTAATTCGTCCTCCACGGGCCAGGGTATAGCACACTTCGCTCTCCACCCTTTAGTCGTTTTGGTGGTGTTTCAGCTAATTTTGGTAGTCAGCCTTGTTGGTTTGGTATTTTGGATTAAGAAACAGATCCTCATGTTGCAAGCCGTCCGTTTTTATTAAGGGAAGAGGTTCCCCCGGTTGTAAATAGTTGCTTGCTGTCAAGTATAGTTAGTGTGTTTAAGTTTATTCTTTAACCTTTTAAGGGAGGGTTTTTGTTTTTGGAGGAAACGGACTCTTGGGATGGCTGTCCCAAGATCCTCTTTTCCTCTGAGGTAGATCAGGCCTACAGAGTCAGCCCGGGTCCTCTGAGAAAGGTGAGTCGGACTGGAGTGCCAACTTTTTCACACTCCAAACGCCGGCATTCTCTCACTCGGAGGGATTGCCTTGTGCTAAGTTACCCTGCCTCTCGTAAAGCTAAGCAGTGCTCTGAGCTAATTTTCCCCAACTTTAGTTGAGCACGTTTTGGTGTCCCTCCCGGGACCCCCAATTCACAGGGTAACACTAGCCTTCCCATTTGCTGTGGTTTGCAATTTATGATAGCTAGGGTTCCCAGTCCTCAAGGTGAGAGTGAAGAATTGCTGGGAAAGACTGCTACTTTGAAACATGTGAGCATATATATTTTTCTCATTTGCTAGACTTGGCATACTATGTTCAACCAAAGTTTATACTTATCACCATGGCTTGCCTCTTGTAACATCTCCAGGGCCTGCCTCCTGTGACATCACATGGGATTGTCCCTAGGTCTCAAGTTATGGCCCTGAAATTTCAAGGGCTGGTATTGTCCTGTCATTGCAACACTAGAGATAGCCTGTTATACTCTTTGGATACTACTGTTGCTGTAGAAAACCATCTTACAGGTTTGACTTCAGTTTACTCAGAACAAAACATTCACATTCAAACACCTTCAAAGAGATAGATTTAAACCTCTGTCTACATGCTGTATCTCTAATCATGTTCAATTTCAAAGTGATTTATAAATGCCACTTACATAGTCTCTTCTAATTTAGAACTAGCTGGGCCATGTACAAGGTATCAAAAAGCACATTAAGAAGAGCCAGATGACAAGTTCTGAGTAGTGGGCAAATGCCCATTTATTTATTTTTAAAATTCTCTTTATATTGCCAGAAAATGAATACTATTCTGTGTTGACAATTAAAGTTGAAGCAATTCTCTCCTCTCAGTTGAAAAAGTATTAAAAAGCCTCTTCTATTTCCTGTTAGTCTTTTCCATTTTTTTCATACCAATTCTTCCTTTTTTTCCTCTACCTCCTAAGAAACAGGGCAAGTCAATATAAGCAAGGCTGACAGGCAAAAATGATTATGGGATAATTTGTGTTTGCCAGAGCAAACAAAATCAATCACTATTGTTTAGGGAGCAACAGCATTAAAAGGCTGCAAGATGACATTCCTGGACTTTTGCAAAATAGGTTTTTCAGCACAGATGCAGGCATATGCTATGTGATACCCTTAGGTGCAGTTTGTAATTTGCAAATTTACACAGTAACATGGAGAAAAACTTGCCTAGGTTTGCTTCTGTTACACAGAATAAAATTGACATCACTGGAGTTATCATACCCATTATATGGAGAGTTCCTGTTGGGCAGTGCTGTAGCACAAATCCATATATGATGTTATTCTGTATAGCTGGAATAACATTTCATGGAAAGTTATTTGGGGATAAGTACTATTTACCAACAATGAAAAATGAATCAGAGCAAAAGTGATAGAAATGAGTTGCATTATCTTGTTCCTCTCTTTCCTATGTTAGGGTAAGAAATCCTACTACAGGACAAAATTACACCTAATCTCCATTGCACCCTTAAAGAGCATGAGGTTTTGCATAGCAGGCCTGACATGCTTCCCCAGGGATAGGAACAGGGCCAGCCCTTCCTTTGCATAGCTTGTGGTTGTTGTCTCAGGTGGCAGATGCTGGGAGGAAATAGCAAAGTGTTACAGAAGAATAGAGAGGTATGCTTATTCTCTTGACTTCTATACCCTTACGCCTGCTGTATTAAGTGAAGTGGGGGATGCTGTTCCATTGCTAGTATTACAGAAAGCTTCGGCTGCCAGTCCAGTAGAAAAGGGGTGGGGCAAAATATTGTTGAGCCAGCATGGTGTAGTAGTTTGAGCATTGGACTCTGGAGACCAGGGTTTGATTCCCTAAGCTGTAGAAATCCATTGGGTGACCTTGGATGTGTCACACACTGTCAGCCTCCAAGAAACCCTGTGATAAGTTCACATTTGGGTCACCATAAGTCAGAAACAACTTGAAGGTACACAGCAACAACAATCTTATTCTTCACCATAAGCAAGAAAATGTGTCTGGCTGGAAGCCATAGCCATTATGGGTGAGCAGAGCAGATGGATATGAAGACACGGTTTGTTGTGTGCATGTGTCCTAATGTCAACCTGCACTATCAAGGGGACATGATAGATGTCAGCCATAGATATACTGCTGTGCACTAGCAGCCTCTCTACCAAAGGGAGGAACTGCCAGAAGGCCAAGGTGCTCTCCTTATACCAAAATAATAGTGAGATCCAGGTGATGCTCATTATCTTAAAGGTGTTTCTAGAGGAGTCAGTTATCTTGCAATCATCCTTGGAATTTTATTGTGGGTGGTATGTGGACCCACAACTCAATGTCTTCTATTTGTGTAACTCTAAAGTACTTTCCCATTGCTTCTCCCCTTCTTTTTTACAAAAAAAAAATAAAAAAAAAAACTAATGAAAGGGGAGTGGTCCCTGCCTTCAGCCTGGAAGGACTTTAATTCAGCTTGGAAGGACTCTAAGTCATTGTGCAAATTAAGGAGGAAAGGAAAAAGGATTGAATCTGAAGGATTCTGAAAATCATTACTCTTGATTCTCCCAAAGTTTAGCCAAGTAGTCACATAAAGTAAATACCTAAGGGCACATCCAGATTGGTTACAAAGACCTGAAAGTCCCAGATCTTGTTCCTGTTCTGATTTTATTTTGGAGATCTATACCTGTTTTGTTTATTCCAGAATACTTTCATCAAGTACCAGAACCAGCTCCACAGATCACTTTATTTTAGCCCAGTATAAAATTGGAAATAATAGGAATAAAATCTGGGATGTTTCAATCAGCCTGGATGCACCCTGAAGTTGTCATCACAAAAGCAAGAAGGTGGATTCCCTGCTGTTCAAGATCTGATGTTCACTGCTTAGAGCACCTAGGATAGCTGCTGCTGTATAAAGATAATCTCCACCCTCTCCTTCCCCTTCTCCTTACCCCACTATTAGTAGCATAGGAAACTAACCGTAGCTCAGTGACAGAATACAGACACTTTGCTAGCACAAGATTGGAAGGACCATCCCAAGCATATCTACTTAAATATGTCAGGTAACAAGTGATTTGAAAAATCTCAGCCTGGTTCAGCATCTAGCTTACACTGGTCTATATATGAGACAGAAGGGGTGGATTAAGCATATAATGTACGCATGGGCTGCAGGTACTAAGCATCCAAGATATACCCCCACTGTCCTCTCTATTGCAGAAAGAAAAAGATGTCTAATTTGAAAATGAAATGAGGCATACATCTGATTCCAAAACCAGGCAGACAGGCGGGCTCTCTCTCATTGACTCTGGGTAGTCCTTCACTCCGTTCTGAGTCATTCTAGTTCACATGTGTCAAACACAAGGCCCGCGGGCCGAATCCGCCCGCCAGGCTATTTCATGTGGCCCTTGCACCTCTCCTGCAGCTGCGGTACTCCCCCTGCCTGGCAAGTCCGATCCCCACATTGCAGCTGCTGGTATTCTGAAGAGAGACCCAGCAGCCAGCACTCACAATCTACTTCTACTTCTGACTGCTCCTCTGTCCAACTCTCACTGTCAGAGGGTTGCCAATAAATTATACAGTAGTTGTACACTTGAATATCTGCTTGCCATTATTTTTCCTAGACTTCTAGTTTCAGAGGTAGTTACTACTAAAATCAGTAATAATTGAATGCAGAGGTAATTATTTAACATGATAAAAGAGTAGATAAATTTATAGAGTCTTATAGATATAACCGGCCCTTTGAGGGCAACCATAACGCTGATGTGGCCCAAGATGAAATTGAGTTTGACACCCATGTGCTAGTGTGTCTAGAATGGGGAATCACTTTTCCCCGCATGCCCTAAATAACGAATGAGATGGCGTTGCCTGACCTGGAACTGGTATTGTTCAGAATCTAATGCAGTCACCATCACATTAATAATACCCACGATCATGTTGCTCTAATCTGTACTGTCATAGAGATCAACCTAGACAGTTGCTCATTGCTGCACAGACATGCTTTTGAGAATATCATGGGTTGCAAATATCATTGTGCAGCTGATGAACCCAGCTCATGGATATGACTTAAGTAAGAAGAGAGAAAAGGCTAAAGATTAGAGTAGGAATAGAGGAAAAAGGATTTGTTGGTTGCTTTTTCTCCAGCAATGTAAAATGGGGCAATTACGTTACTTTTTAAATAGAAGACCCCTGAAGATTTTAACTGAGCATTAGGAAAGTCATTGTGACACAAATTAATTAGTATGGAACTGAAAGGAAAGTGCTACCCTCTTCCATCTGCCAAATCACTTCAAGAACTTAAAATATAAATGGAACAAAGCAGGAGAAAATGTGCTGTAGTTAATAAATCTTTCAGTGACATATAGAGAGACAGATTGGATAGTGTCCTCCATCTTTAATTCTGGTGATTGAGTCACCCTGTGACTAAGTGATAATTTTTCTCAGTGTGGGCCCTAGACCATACTCTGTGCAGTGAAAAACCTTTAAAAATTAACCCTGGCTCCACTGAGAATGAGCACTCATCTATTAAGTGAATCTTGGCTCAGGAAAGATTGGTCTGCTGGTCATTGTTGAATGAATTTTGCACAAGGCCTCTTGTGCACTAACAGAACAAAATGAAAAGAAATATAACTAAATCCATGTTGATGGAGCACAAGCACTTGTGCTTCAGCCTCATTAACCAACCTTGTGTATCATGCTGTTGTAATTAGGGCTGGGTGGCAATGGTTTCTGTTTCAGCCACAGACATCACAATGCCAGGGTTTACAAATGTCGCAGAAAAGGTGTAAAGCAGCAAAGATGTGTGGTGATATAGTGTATTTGAGGGAGTGATACAAACATGACCAGCTGTAGCTTTCTTATGTTTAAATTCTAATGGTGCTCTGGTTATTCAGACCAAGGAAGCAGAATGAACTCATTACAGTAAGGAGGTCCCACCAACACAAGCAGAATTACTGAGTGATCTCTTTGTGTTAGAAAAAGAACAGGATCCCCCTTTGAATTTTCCCAAGCAGCACACTTTTCATGGCACTACAAGTGCATGTTTCTTAAGATTTTGGGGTGGTTGTAGGCCAGCAGGTCAGACATACACATGAATAACTGAAAAGGGAATAGAGCTGATCAAATATATATAACATACAGGAAGGGCTCTTTATGGTCAGACATTTCTACCTATACTTTTTGCTTGTAGCTGAATTTTGACTATTGTTTATATATCTATTTATTTATAGCTCACCTTTTCCTCAATGTTTGGAGTTAAGACAGCTTAAAAAAATTAAAATGAAAACAGCTAAAAGTACATATCACATCAAAGTAAAAAATTAAGCTATCACTATAATTAAAACATGAATTAATCTTTTAACCCAAGATTGGAATTAGTAAAAAAGGAAGGATGGGTAGTAACTAGCTGGTTATTTTGGGGAATGGGATGGTGGAATACATGACTTTGGACTGAAGTGAACCAGCATGGCTCTTCTGATGATGTTGATTGAAAGGGAGCTGTGACATCATGGACTTTGGTGTAAAATGCTGTTTAATTTACCATTTATATTAGAGGTAATAAGGTAAGAAGCTGTTGGGAGGGGGTGAGAGACTGGAATGTGGAGAGTGAGTGGTTATTGATGGAATGCCTGAGAGGAATTGAATCAGGTTGGTGAGTGAAAACTGGTAGAGGATGGTTGATAGAGTTAGAGTTAGAGGAAAAAAGGAAGGAGTGAGTAAAGTGAGGACTACATTTAAGAGAATCAGTTAGTGAGGTTTAGGAAGTAATGAGAGGTGTTTAAGGGTCTGAATTAACTAAAGTGTATGAAAGTGTGTGAATTGTGTTCTAAATGTATTAAATAATTAACCTGTTTGATTATGTCCAATCTCTGTCAATAAAATATTGTTTCTGTATTTATACACTTTTTGTATTTGGAAAGTATATATATTGGAAAACTTGGATTCAGATAAGGTGTCTGTGGTGGCAGCAGTGAACGGGAAGGGTTATATCTGAAGGGGATATAAATTGCATATAAATTACACATGTACCTTGAGGGTATCTAGGATGTCCCCGCAGTGATAGCCACAGCAGTAGGATAGGAGGAGGTCCTTACTTGGTGGTGGAGGTTGGGACAAGGGAAAATCTTCACTTTTGGTGGTAACCATGAGATTTGTGGAAGTCTTCACATTTAGTGGCAGCAGAAGTTAAGGCAGGGCCTCACACAGGTAGGAAAAGTGGTGGGTTAAGTGCTAAATCCCCACAAGAGTGCACTGGTAAAATGGAAAAAAGAGATAGGATCAGAATCTCTGTTAGCTATGTTGACAGATGTGGGATTTTGAGAGCTGTGGGCTAAAAAATAGCAAAAAAGCTACCAAAAAATAGGTAGCTCTCCCAAGCTTTGTTGTGGTCAATTGCTATTTGGTCAACTTTGATTTATGGCAACTCAATAAATTAGAGACCTCCAAGTCACCCTGCTATCAACAACCCTGCTCAGGTCTTGCAAACTCAAGTCTGCGGCTTCCTTGATTAAGTCTACCCACCTATATCCTCTTTTCCTATTGCCTTCTGCTTTAACAAGCATTACTGTCTTTTTTAGTGAGCCATGTCTTCTCATGTCCAAAGTATGACAGTCTCAGTTTAGTCATCTTGGCTGCTAGTGAGAGTTCAGACTTGATTTGCTCTAGCACCCCATGATTTGTCTTTTATGCCACTCATAGTATCTTTAGAACTCTCCTCCATCCAAGCTATTTCCTAAGCTATGGTTATGATTTCCCACTGCTTTTCTCTGGTGCTATGCCACTTTTGTAACTAAATTCTTTCATAATGCTGTGGGGTTTTTTTTCCCTATCTGTTGGTACAATAATTTGAATGAGGGTGGAAATCTTTTGGTCTCAGAAAGAACAACAAGAGCTTGAAAGTATTTTTGGTCAAACTATCCCCCATTCCCCCAGCTAAGACAGGAATTCCACAATAACAGTGTTGTCATTGTGAAGAAACATATTGAGTAGCTAGGCTGCAAGATATAGTTTCTTTCATAATGATAATGTGCAGGGCAATTGTGTCCCATTTTACATGATAATATGCTATTATAAACCCTAACAATATTCAGCAAGGAATGGAAATGAATGGCAGGAATAATGATGCATTCTGAATTTCTCCTAAACAGGTTTGAAATGTCTCCATTTAAATCCTGCAGAATGGATTCGATTTGCATAGAAATTCCACCTGAGTTTAAATGCAGCTTTCATTATGGAATGTAACCAGCCGCCACCTTTATCAGACCTAGTTCATTTCCCACCAGGTCATCATCCCCAAAGCAACCATGATAATATCTGTTTCCCAGTGACATCTGCAGCAGCAAAGACACCTGTGCCCCCCCACCCAGCCTGTTTGATTTTTATCTATTCAAGGAGATTACTTCAGAATAAAAAGAATTAGCAGCTCAAGCATATAGCCCTTACACAGTCATTTATGCAGGGAGTGATAACTTTCAAGGAGCAAAACTATGCCAGTTGCAATTCCATTCCAATTTCATTGGAAGAGATAGAATTCTGTTTCTCATTTATTTTGTCCTTGATCAAGAATGTCACAACACTGGTTATTAAAATAACAACAACAACAAGAACAACAACAGCTCAGCATGACACAGTGAGAATCTTCAGCTAGAAACTTCTGTTGCTTAATGTATAGAACCTGCTAGCCTACAGTTTCTGAATTCCAGAGTGAGATGTGAGTGCTTTGAAGCCATGGAACCAAAACATCTACTGTCTGTTAAATTAGCCCTCTAAAACCTATGACCTAACATACCAAGCTCAATGCGCATTACCTTTGGTAGCTACATACTTTTTCTTGCAATTCCTGGGTAGAATTTCTTCTAGCTTCTGAGGACTAGAACACCTATGTGCTGCAATTGGATTAGCTGGAGGAAAATTTGGTGAAAACCTCTCCAAAATCACAACTGGAAACCACTTTTGGATGCAACTTCCGGGTTTGTTAGGGCTATTTATTTATTTATCGCAGAGGATTGTGGTTCTCCGTAAATGCTTCGCTCCCGTATGTCCCCAAGAGTGGTAACTGAGCAGGAGGGTGCTTTCATCTGGATTATCTTACTTTGTGATGGAAGGAACAAAAAGGAGGGTCAGAGGTTGCATATGGCTCATGAGCCACATACTGTCTCCCCATGGTTTAGTGGGTCACATGTTTCATAGTCCTGATAAAGGATTCTGGAGAGAATTCAGTGCATCAACTATTTAAGGGATTTCACCGTGAAATCTGGTGAATCTTTTGTGTCTTTGTTGCCTGTCTACCATTGTAAAAAACAGTATATTGTCAAGCAATTGTCAGGTCACAGTAGATGTCTGATGGACGACCTTCAGCCTGCTGGCCCTCAACTTGTGTTCATTTGTTGCATGTAATACTTAAAACTAATTTTCTTTGGAGGGGATACTTGGGGACAGTCTGAATTATGTTTTCTTGAGAACAGGATTACCATAGCAGTTGTCACTGCCTTTGGCTTAGGATAGGTCTTTAGTTAGTGATTCAAGATAATACTTAATTAGAACGGTTCCTAAGTGGTAGGATAGGACCAGACAGTAGGGGGACTCTTTCACACTACACAGTTATAGCTCTATGATCCCACTTTAACTCTTGTGGCTGCATCATGTGGAATTTTGAGGTCTCTTGTTTGATTAGAGGCATCAGAGGAGTTCCTTGGCTGAAAATCCTAAATGTTCCTCCCTAAATTGCAAATCTCACAATTTTATAGGATGCAACCATCGCAGATAAAGAAGAATCACAGTGCTATAGTAATTCTGTAGTGTGTGAAGGACCCAAAATTTTATATATAGCTGCCTTTCCATAAGCCTCTTTCAGGTCAAAAGAAAACAGGACCTAAAAGATGCTTACCACAGGCTGGGTTAGTGGCGTAGCAATTTTCATTCCCAAGTGCATTTCACACACCATTATGAAACATCCTTTCAACTCTTCTGAGATTTTGAAGGATTTCAGTGAATGTAGGGGGAAGGGGACTGTAGAAATGACTTCCCCACTTGTCCCTTCAGAGGGATTATGATTTTATCTAGATCAAACCCTAACTCCAAATCCAATTCCATGACCTCCACCCTCCCAAGGTGTTTGCGCTGAATTTGAGAGATTATAGCAAGGATGCAAGAACTTTTTCTTTTAATTTGCTAATATATGCCCTGCATAAGACTCTTGGGTGAAATATAAGACAAGGTCACAAGAAAACAGTATTTGAGAAGTAAAAGATATTTCTCCTATAGAATGGGAAATGGAAAAATGTGGGGGCGGGAGAATATTGGCTCGGTGGAGTCTCACAACCCATTTTCATACATTCAGGCAACAAAGTAGTGCTGCTAACCCATGTATCACCATTGATGTCATGCACTCTTTCTATAAACATTTCTTTTTGTGAGTCGAAGAAAACGAAAAACAATTTTTCCAGTGTGGGATTTGCTTGGCAACCCGGATATTGTAATGACTCAAGATATAAGATATTGTAGTAATCTGAAATGAAATAAAAAAACAAAACAAAACCAACAACGCTAAGGTTACAAATTGGTATTTAGACATCTAAAATTCTATTTGCATATTCAATCTAATATATCACACATAAACTTTAGGCAGAACGTTATCTGCGACTTTTGAGAAGTCCCCATATATTCTCTTTTTCTCCAACCTATTCCTTTTCACAGTGACTAAAAAAAGATATCATTTCCATATACTTGGTGCTAGGAGGGCAAACTCTGGATGACAAGTTTTTCTTATTAATATAACCTTGAAATTGTAACCTTGCCTTCATTTTACAGAGCATGGCATTTTGTCTATAGTATGTGGGCAAGGATTTAGGAAGCTTAAATTGAGTAAGGTTTCTGCAAATAAATTACAGCCCTGCTGCCTAGCTTCCCAGCTCTCTTGGAGAGTTTAGTGTTTTTATTACTAAGCCCCAAACACAGATGTGATCCCACTGCCCCTGGCCTCTCTGACTTTGGAGGAGGAACAAGCAAGAACAAACATCAGGATTAGCAGTTCCTTACCATTTAATGAATCAGTCCTAATCTCAGAATAATGTTCTATGAGAGTCTTTAATATATATATAGAAAGCTAAATGACCAGAAAACAATTTAACTTACCTTATTGAGAACATATTTTTTCTGAGATTGCAATATCTTGCTGTTTTCCTCTCCAAATTTGTTTAGATATTTGTGTTATTATCCCCCCCACCCTTCCTTCAAAGAGTCTAGGCCAGACAGACAGACAGACAGACAGACAGACACACGCGCACACACACACACACACACGCACACACATTTTCACCTTTATATAGTGCATAAGCTACTATAAAGGCTGAGGTAATTGTCTACTCCCAGATGATTCTGTACTCCACTTCTCAATACCCCTGGAAGTCTGGCCAAAGTCGAAGGATGATAGGAATAGTAGTTGAAGAACATCTACAATTGTCTGCTTCTTGTCTAGATACTGTTCAAGAATAGCTAGTAACACTAAGGATGCACATCCATATGATCTGTAAGCCTCTATTGAATGTCCTGCCACTTAACCAATACCCTTCCTCATGGTGTCCGTCCAGCAATAGTCTGTACAATTTGTGACCCACCAAACCAAGTACATCCTAATCAGCATTGTTTATGATTTGAGAGGTATGTGACGTGACCTCTGTATGCCAGAGGAATGCATTTAGATTTATGTGTTCCAACTAGTGAAGGCCTTGATCAAGGAGAAGATGAGAAGACAAGGTTGGAATAGTTTTTATCAGGAAGAAGATCAAAACCCCTAAGTTTCTCTGGTTCTCCCCTGGCCTTACCACAACAGAGAAAGTTCTGATAGTGTTATTTATGGTGTGATAGTCTCCTTTTTGGATTATTGCAATACATTGTATTTGGGGCTAAGTTTGAGAATGATTCAGAAATATCATTTAGTTCAGAATGAAAGCTATTCACTGGGACTGGCCAAAATAAACATATTATGCCAGCACTTTGCTTAGGGTGCCAGTTTTTCCATGGGTCCAGTTTAAAACTCTTTCATGAGCCTAGTCTGGAGCATTAATGCCCTGAATGGTTTGTGGTTAGTGGTGTATATCAAATTGTTGCTTGATTTATTCTGTATGAGATATTGTGGGGTGGGAGGAAAGAATGGAGTGTTGAAGTGAATGCTGAGGTCCTTTAGATTGACCCCACAGTTGGTATCACACAAGAAGGATTCAAGGAATTTCTATCTGTAGCAGAGATGGGGATCAGGAAAAACCCTCACACTATTTGCAGAGAAAACAATGGAAGCCTTCACATTGGGTGGGTTAAGAGTAAAAACCCACACATTTTGCAGTCCAAGAGGTGGGATATAAGCAGAGATCTTCACATTTGGTGTAGGCAGTGGTGAGATATAAGCTGAAATTCCCACAGTGTTCTCCTCTTAATATCTAGGAAATCTAAGAGCTTCATGTAGGGCCCACCTCGCAGTACCACTGTCAAATGAGGTAAGAAGGGTGGCTGAAGAAAGAAAGGAAGGAAGGAAGGAGGGAGGGAGGGAGGGACTTTCTGTTGGGGGCACTTGCTTGTGGAATGCCTGCCATAGAGAGGCCTACCTGGTGCCTACATTGTGGTCTGTCTAATACCAGGAGCACATGTTTTAATTCTTCTAAGGCTTTAAATAACTGTTTTAGCCCTTTCAGGTAATAGCATTCTTCTGCTTTGAGTGTTGAGAAGGGACATGGATTGGATACTGAAGGCTGAAACCGTGGCCCCATCCCAAGTTTCCTAAGAAAGATTTGGAGTTTATTCATCTGCTTTAGAGCTCAGTCTTTCTCATACTCAGCGGCTGGCATTCTGTTAGTGATTTATGCACATCTAAGTTGTGGTATGGATGCAGGGTGAATTATTCACCACAACACAGCAGATGTATTCTGCTGCCAGCAGCAGTAGGAGAGCTGTGCAGAAAGCAATATTGTATGTTGCAGTTTTTACTTTTGTGCATTGCACATTGCGGAGTTGGACATTGCCCATTGCAGTTGCTCATTACCCTTCATAATTGCACATTGTGCACTGTACATTGCACAGCATGATGTGCTGCAGTTGTTGCATTTCTGCATGGGGATTGCATAGTGTTGCTGTAGTGTATCTCCACATGTGGATATTTATGCTATGCTGGATGATGTTGGACTGCTGCCACTATTCCTTTTTTTCTGCTACCAAGTTACTATGATGATGATGATGATGATGGCATAGATTCACATAGAAAAAAATCTGTAAAAGTATAATCCCTTATAACTCCAATTTGACATTCATAAGATTTGGAGAAGCACCTTTTTGAAGACCCTACAAGTCAATTATCAAACTGTGTTGGAAGTCTATAGGAGGTCATGTTTTGTATGCAGTAATTTTATTCAGCTTACTGTATTGTTTTCTATGGATTTCAATTTAACATGTAAGCTAATCGGAGATAAATATTTATCTATAAGATTTTCTTCCATTTAATTTATGCCTTATTTATAGGTAGTAATGCCTGCACAGACAGCCAGCATGGTGTTGTGGTTTGAGCATTGAGTTACAGCTCTGGAGACCAGGGTTTGAATTCACACTAGACCACGGAAACTCACTGGGTCACCTTGGGTAAATTACACTCTCTCAGTCTCAGAGGAAGGCAAGGGCAAACACCCTCTGAATGAATCTTGCCAAGAAACCCCATGTCACCTTAAAGTTGCCATAAGTTGGAAGTGATTTGATGGCACACAACAAAATATGCACATTGTCTCCTCTTTTAACACCCCATGAAAAAGGTCATACAGATATTTCCAAGCTTAAAAGTATTAGGCTGTTTCTGAGGGGAAGAAATCTTGTTTTAAAAGATATATCCAGAGATAACGGCTAGAGTCCTCTATGGCAGTTATGAATACATAACTTAGAGTAATGCACTCGTGACTGTTATGTATTCATGATCCCTATGTAGCATTAAGTTTAGGGGCTTTGTAGGGACTGTGAAAGTCTTCCAGTCCCTACTTACTGGGCAGCAGCTGCTGCGATTAATAGGGGCCTATTTCTCTGTTGTTTGGGAAGCAGCTGGCTGGCTCCCTTCATGTGAGTGATCTCCAGCATTGAGAAGAATCCTGCTTATGCCTGTCACACTGGAGATCACTTCCTGACAGGGTATAGAAACGGCGGTCAGCTGCTTCCCAAGTCATGGGGAACAGCCTCCTCATGACTGCGTTGGCTGCTTCCTGGTTATTGAGGATTGGAGGGATTGGGCTGGGATTCACCACCCAGTACTGTAACTTTTGTGTTTATTCAAGCATATTTCCCATATTGAATTCTGGGTGATATTGGGCTAGAATCTAAATGGATTTTGATTCTCTTTGTAAAGCAAGAAATTATTAGATGAGGAGGATGAGAAACGAGGAGGTGAATTCAGGAGAGATCCTTCTTTCACTGATGTGAGACTCCTTGTCTCTCTCTTTCTCTGTTCCGTGAGCTTTGCTAGGATACTTCCTGCCTTTCAGTCCCTTAAGTCCAACAGGAGGATAAAGGCCGTACTATATTATCATTATGAATCTCTTGCTTGTATCTAAGTCTCTTTAAGAAAATTAATTCCATATGGTTGTGCTGATATTTCCTTAATAAATTCAAAAGGAAATGCACACGGCATTAATGAATCATATAAAGTCTCCTGCGCAGTGCTATTTTCAGATAATCCCCCCACCACAAAAGGCATATGAATATAAACATGCCCTTGGTAATGGGTACAAAGCTAATTATTCTAACTTTACCTTGGTTTATAATAAAAGCCTTTAAGGTACGCTAATTGGATGTTAAGATGGGAATAGTCAAAGTCAGTGATCCCAAGGTATCATACTTGATATAAGCATACATAATAGAATCATTATATTTCTATTTTACAGTCAATGATTTTATTTAGAATACAAGACCACATTTAAATCCCTTGAAGTTTTTTCTTTCTTTTGAGCCAGGTAGGCTTCATTACATGGCTATTGAAAGGGAAGAAGCAGTGATTTCTTGCTCAGCCATGGAAACTACCGTGTGACCTTAGGTGCATCTCAGACCCAGAAAACCCCATGATAGGTTCACCTTAGGGTCAACATGAGTTGGAAACAACTTGAAGGCACACAGCAACAACAACAAGAAGAACAGCACTGAATGGGCATTTCAGACTCATATACATCTCATTCAGACTTATGTGAAGGTCAGGATTGCTGGGAGGGGGGTCTTAGTGGTTGCCGCTCTCAGAGGTGTTAATTAATCCATGCCCAGTAGTGCACCTAGGCAATTTTAGATCCAGAAGTTAATGGCCTCATGAAGTGATTCTCTCCGGATAAGGGGTAGTAATCACACAGTGCTCCAGATATTGCAATTCCCTACACAGTGTAGACAGTGGTGAAGAATACTGGGAGTTGTGGCCCAACAACATCTGGAAGGCCACACAATTCCCACTCCTGCTCTATATGGCCATGCTTATTACTTCAGGTGTGAAACACAGAAATGACTGCTGGCATCCTATATCACCTTTTATTTAACGTAACTTTGACCCTTTTCGCACCTTACCTTTTTGCACTGCTGGGTTGGGGTTTTAGCGTGAGAAGGCTTGGGAGGACTGCTGCCGTGTCCCTGCTGCTTTGGCTCCGCAGCTCCTTCTTCCTCGCTCAAGCGCCCCCCCTTCCTTTTGCAGTGCAGCCTGGGAGTTAGAGGCTGTGCTGGGGCAGGAAGCGCGACCAGCGCGGCCCAGGAGGCTTCGCACAGCAGGTAAGTGCGCACAAGGCCCCGGAGTGATGCGCGACCGCACAGCATTTTCGGCTTTGAGCCAAAAATGAAAAGATGCATGTGGGGTCCGCGTCAGGCCCTTGAGCGTCGTGTAAATGTGAGTGCATCATGCAGACCGCTCCTCACATTTACATGATGCTCAAGGGGCCCTTTCGCTTCAAAAACGCCATGCAAAAAGGGCCTTTGCTAAGTAGCAGAGGTACTATGAAGCATTTTTAGTGAATTGTGAAGATGTACATCAGGATACTGGCAAGGATGCCTGGTGCACACTGGGATGCAATGCACATTGGGCTCATTGCAGACTCTGCTATGTAGCAAGGTAACAGCAGACCTTTATTGGATAAGAACATTATGGAAATGACCAATTCCAATTTCTGCATTATGTAAAGCCCCTTATGAAGATGTAACTCCCACATGGGATTCTGGTTCTACATTTCTCTTCTTATTCTACCTAGATACCACCTTCTGCGCCTTACGACCCATTTTGTACTCTTGACATGTCAGAGCAAAACAAGACAATTTTCAAGCTCTGATTAAAAAAGAAATACTTAAAGCATGTGCAGTATTAAGTTGTGTTTAAGAGGATTTAAAGATGAAAAGATGGAATAATTAGAATAAAGTGATGATAGACTGAATGCAGAAACAACAAGAATTTGGATGTATAAAGACATAGAATGATGATATATGCAATAATTAGGAATTCTGGAGAAGTTTGGAAGGAACAAGAATGTATCTATTGCAATATAAACAATGTGTAGATATGTATGTTTTAAAGGTGTGAAATTTTAATAAAAATAAATTTAAAAAAAAGCATGTGCAGTATTGCATTTTATCATCATGTATTTTGCATCATGACTACAGGAGCAAAATGGAGTTTGCTTCTCCTAGCCTCCTATTAAATGCATGTATTTGGCACATAAGCACTATTTTATCATAGAAAAGGATAATGATGCATGAACAAAAACATATTCTTAAGAAAATAAGGAAGAAAGGAGGCTGTGGTGAACATGGTCAGCCTCAGGGGACTGCACCATGAACATGCCAACACATCATCTGCCAATCTCTGGGTAGTCATTTGGGTTCCTTGAGCTTGGAAAGTGGAAACAGCCCCTTACTTACATCACTCTTTGAACAAAACAAGCCCTTTTCGCATAGCATTTTCCATGCAAAAGGGCCCCTTGAACGTCACGCAAATGTGAAGAGCGGTCCACATGACACACTCACATTTGTGTGATGCTCCAGGGCCTGGCAGGCACCGCTTACACACTTTTTCATTTTTGGCTTTAAGCCGAAAATGGTGCACAGTCGCCCATTGCTCCCAGGCCCCGCGCACACTTACCTTGCGTGCGGAGCCTCGGGAGCCAGGCCGGTCGCGCTTCCTGTCTCAGTGCAGCCTGGGAAGGTCCCAGGCTGCACTGTGAAAGGAAGAGGTGGGGCTCTTGCACAAGCCGGAAGCTTGTGCGGAGCTAAAGAAACCTAGACACGAGGGCCTCTCACAAGAGGCTGCTCACGCGAGCATTGCACCCGAGCACCGAGAAAAGGTAGGATGAGGAAAGTGTCAGGGTCAGAGACCCAGGCGGCGAGACAGCCCAGAGAAGGGAGTGGGAGAGCTAGCAGAGTCCTGCCGGGAGGAGTCAAGGAAGCACTTACTCAAGGGAAGTCCATTTACCTAAGCCAGAGCAACAAGCAAAAGCCGTAGTCAGAATTCCAAAAGCCAGGGATCTGGAGCCAAGAGGTCAATCCAAGGTATCAGGAGCCGAGTGCTGGAAGCAAGGAACAGGCAAGAAGAGGGCTTGTAGAAAGTTTGCTACAAGCAAAGGAAAGCTTCCAGGCAAGCAGTTATATAGCCCAAGACACAGGTGTGGCTAGTCACTGCTTCTTGAACTTAATCAAGGAAGCCTCCCTTTGCTCAGCTCTCTTGAGTCTCCACCTTGTTTGTGGGTTGATTGGCACAGGCTCCAAAGCATCTTCAGAATCGGATCCCTGTTGCCCTAAAGGAGCAGGCAGAGGAACGTCCGAGCCTGCTTGGTCCATGGCAGCAGGGGGAGCTCTTGAGCTGCAGGACTCCTCTCCAGCCAGAGCCACAGGGACCAACAGCTGCTGCTCGTCATCAGCAGTTCTGACAGGGGCTTCAGTTACCACAGAAAGGGCCTTAGTGCCCTTATGTATCTCCACTTCCCAGAATGTTTTCAGGGGAAGCCATGACACTTAATTTACTTCCAAAGTAATTTAAATGTATTGAGAAGAGAAAACTGGATTGAAATTGAGTATCACCATACAAATGGTCTGTCTGTTGTTTATGTTATATAAAAGCATAGCTTCCAACATTTCACAGATGAAAACTGATGTCACCAAGCAGTATCACAGCACAGCCAAGAAGGCAACTTTTATTAATGAGGGAAAACAAACAAGCTGGAAGACACTGCAGTATTTTAATTTTGGCTAGCTCTGTTGGGAAGGATAAGATTCCAAATCCCCTCTCCTCTCCTGAGTTAATGGGCTGCAAACTACTTTTCCACTCTGAACTCAGTTTGCATCAGTGGAAGGAAGCCAAGGACAAAGGGGGAAAGTGGAGAAGGAGAGAGAAAATGGGACATTTTAAAAGCAGCTGAAAAAGTGGGAGGGCAGATTAATTGGAACTGTCCTTGCCAAATCAGAACAAATGGAGGATATGTAGGGGTTGTAGCTCAGTGGCAGCCCACATGACTTACCTACAATGATAATGTCAGGCAGGGCCAGAAAATCTCTTGGATGTAACCTTCAAGAGCTGTTGTGGGGGAAGACCATGAGCACAAGGCACAGAGAAACAGAGGACTTTCTCCCTGCCACCCAGGGAGGCATATTTCTTTTTTTGGGTTTACATGGCCCTTGATTACTATCCAGAGGAACTAAGAAACCTACTTTGCTCATTTGTTTTCCCTCTTGAACATAACCAATTTCAGGGCTCAACAAAGGCTAAACCCAGATTCCACACTGGTGTTTGGGATCTCAGCAGTGTCCCCATCAAATTGACTCTCATAAAGGAGCAAACTCCTGATTCCATGTTCTGTCCCTTCCCATGTGCTAAGCCCCAGGGAAGTCTTGTATGCTGACTTTTCTCCCCTTTAAAAAGTGCTTTTGATTGGTTGATATTCTACATCAGTTACATCTGCATAACTAAGTAATGTCTCCTGGTTCACACACCCGCATCTTAAAACCAGCAGCCATTCATCCCCCAATTGGGATGGCAAGGAAGTGATGTTTCCACCCCTCCCATGAGCGAGCACAGATGGAACAAAGACTTGCAACAGAAGTCTTCCTTCTGATTTTCACAGCCTCATGCCCTGGTGGTAAGAGGCAGAAACCTCCTTCTCCTTGTGTCCGAATAGGACACTGAACAGACCTCCTTCACCCAATCCAGCTGCTGGCTCTTAAGGTGAACTGAGGTGGCATTTACAGTTGGCTCTCCATATCTGCGGATTCTGTATCCACAGATTCAACCAACAATGGCTTGAAAATATTTTTTAAAAATCCAAAAACCAACTTTCATTTGCTATTTTATGTAAGGGACACCATTTTTGTATACTATTGTACATAATGGGAGCATCCACGAATTTTGATATCCACTGTGAGTCCTGGAACCAAACCCTAGTGGATCCTGAGAGCCCACTGTACATAGTTTTAGAGTATGACTATGGAGCAGTTACAGATCCATAACTCTAGGATATGAATCTGTAACTGCAATAATGGATGCCAGCCTTTAGGCCTTTATCTGGCTTTTGTTTGTATGAGGACAGAATGAAATGTATCTTCTAGACTGGATAAATAAAGTGAAAATGCTAATGATTTAGGATGGTTTTGCCTATCGAAAACTACTTAAACAGCCCTTTCATCCATTTATTCCTCTGCTTTTTCTTTAATAGATCACTGGCAAAATCTAAGAGTGATGCAGATTCCTATGCAGAAATTATGCTGCCTTGAGCACACAGTTTAGATAGGCAATCATTAACAATCTTGACTCCAATAGCTTTTCTTTTCTAAGCCAAGGACTATTTATCAGGAAATATAACCACAGAGCACATAGCAGGCAACTGTAAACCAGCCATTTCTTCCCCCACTCCTGGCAGGCTGCTTCTTGGCAGGCCACTCTTTGTGCAAGTGGAAGTGACATAACACTGTTTCCACATTTGTTTTTAGACTACAAAATGGCTTTTGCATATTTGGGGGTGTCCAGGGGTGTAGTAGGGGGAGGGGGACCCACATGGCTACCTTTTGTAGAATTTGAGGCATTTTAATGGAAAAATTGGCCAGGAATTCTAATTGAAAAATAGGCCATTAAAAACAAACAAACAAACAAACACCAGGCTGTTTTAAAAAAATTGAGGTGGGGGTCAGTTGGTTTTGGGGAACTTGTTACTGCCCTGGCTAGCCCGAGCTTTGGGGGATATAAAAAGATATCTCTTGATATCAATAATTCGGCCTCACCCACAACAACAACATCTCAGGTAGTCAGACGGACATCTGTGGATATGCCCCAGAAATCTCAAGATTTTATGTTACAGATGATGGAAGAGTTCAAAAGTATGAAAGAAGATATCAGAAGTGATATAAAAGAAACAAGGAAAGAGATGAGGGCTGACATGAAATAAGAAAGTGACAAATTGGGGAAGAAATTGGAAAATATATCAAAGGAAGTGACAAAGTTAAAGACTGAAACTAAGGAGATAAAACAACAAGTTAAACAAGTTGAAAAGGAAATGGATGAGGTGAAGGGGAGACAACAGGAAGATGAACTTCAAATTACACAGCAGGAGTTGTGATATCGGGAAAGATGCCTTCGATTCCAAGGTGTCCCAGAGGCTTCACTAGAGAACCTTTACGAAAAAATTCTACCGGCCTTGGCAGAATTTGTTGACATGGAAGAAGAAAAGATGGAGACATACATTGACAGAATGTTCAGAGTTTCCTCTAGAGTTGCGAGAGAGAGGAAACTACCAAGAGACATCATCATAACATTTACGAGGACCATGATTAGAGAGAAAATACTACAGAGAAGCTATCATGGACTATTGAAGATTGAAGATAAAGTCGTGAGAATTTTTAAAGACATACCTTATCAAATCCTAAAGAAAAGACAAGAATATAAACCATTGGCCAACCTTTTGCTAAAATGCCAGATTACTTATCGATGGGAAAGGGTTGAAGGTTTGTCTTTCATTTATAAACAGCAGAGATACAGAATTAGCTCAATACACAAAGCTAAAGAAATGATGGAGAGATTGAAGAAGGACTTACAGAAGGATACCTCTGAAGGGGAGAAAGAACAAGAACAGTTGCTTCAAGAAGAAGAAAGAGGACAATTACAGGGAGAAGAGGAAGACGGTGAACAAGAGGAAGCAACTGTGGAACAAGAAGAAGGGGAGGTAGATGAAGAACTGCTGAAATAAGACAAATGTCAATAATACAAAATTAATATAATTTGTAAAATGGATTTGAAGATTTACTCTTGGAACATTAAGGGGTTTAACTCTGAATACAAAAGAAGACAAATATTCCACCATCTAGAGAAACAGAATATTGACATAATATGTTTACAAGAAGCTCGAATTAGAACTCAAGATTTGAGATATGTCAGGAATCTGAAATTAGGTAGCTGCTTTGCAGCTATGATTGATAAAAAGAAGAGGGGAGTTTTGGTATATGTAAATTCAAAATTTGGCACAAAGCAAATCTTTCAGGCCAGTAATGGTCACTACATAGGAGTAGAAGTTACTCTGAAGCAAGACAAAATATTAATCGTTGGGATATATGCACCAAATGGAGCCAAAGGTGAATTTTTCCCTACATTACAGGAAGAGATATTGAAATATCTTAATGAAACGGGAAACTCCAACATGATTGTTCTTGGGGATTTTAATGGCGTAATTAATCCTCAGGTGGACAGGACAATGCAAAAGTCATCTCCTCGAAACAACGGCAAATTACCTAAGAGCTTCTTTAATATGATGGACAATTTAAATTTATATGACACTTGGAGATACAAGAATGGACAGCTGGATGGACATACATTCTACTCGGATCGACATAGGTCTATGGCAAGGATAGATATGATGTTGGTATCGAAACAACTTTTGATGAAGATTACAGATATGGATATACTTCCTAATCCATGTTCTGATCATAATCCAATACAATTAAAGATAAAGATTAACGACAGAGAAAGAACATGGAGACTGAATGATGTGATTTGGAATAAGGAGGAATATATAACAAAAGCAAAAACTGAGATAATTAATTATTTTAATGAGAATTTAACGACGGAGCTTTCGATGAAAACCATCTGGGATGCAAGTAAAGCTGTGATGTGTGGTAACCTTATCAGATGGATGGCAGAGATCAGGAAAGAAAAGAGAAACACTGAGCAGCAAATTCTGGAAAAGATGAAAGAAATTGAATGTCAGTTGAGACAAAATCCGTCAGATAAACAGATTAGACTACAGATGAAGATACAGCAAGCTCAATTAAACCAACTTAATTCGGAAGAAATAGAGCAACAGATAAGGAGAACGAAATACAACTTTTTTGAACAAGCTAATAAACCTTCTAAACTTTTGGCAGGTATGCTGCGTAAAAGAAGGGCTCGGAATGCTATAACTGAGATTAGAATAGGAGAAGAAAAAATTACAAAACAAGAGAGATTAAAACAAGCGTTTCATAAATACTATGTGAAACTGATGAGTAAGATCCCAAAAGAGAAGAATCAGCAAGAAGTGGAAGAATATTTGGAGAAGATGAATAGAATGAGATTTAACAAGGACCAGAGATTAATTTTGAATGATCCCATTACTATGATGGAAGTTGTTGAGGCTATCAGGAACTTGAAGAACGATAAAACTCCTGGACCCAATGGGTTTACTGCAAGATATTATAAGATTATGGAACATGAGAATTCAATACCCTTGCAAAGTACTATAAATGAAATAATGAAGGATGGAATACCAGAGACTTGGAGGGAAGCCAGTGTGGTCCTGATCCCGAAGGAAGGAAGAGACTTGAGAGATGTTAAGAATTATAGACCAATCTCACTTTTGAACACAGACTATAAGATCTTTGCTTCAATTTTAGCAGAGAGGCTTAAGAAAGTTTTACTAGAGATAATTGACGAGGATCAGAATGGCTTTCTACCTAAAAGATCCTTGACAAATAATATTAGAACAGTTCTAAACATAATTGAATATTATGAAAAACATAATTAACGGAAATTGGCCATGGTTTTTGTAGATGCGGAGAAAGCTTTCGATATGATTAGTTGGCCATTTATGAAGACAGTGGTTAAACAGATGCAGGCAGGAGAGAAATTCATTGCATGGATTGAAGCAGTATATAGACAACAACAAGCTCGACTGGTTATCAATGGCGAAAGAACACAAATGATAGAACTCCATAGAGGGACGAGACA
The DNA here is from genome assembly GCA_030412105.1 of Cyclura pinguis. NCBI lineage: Eukaryota > Metazoa > Chordata > Lepidosauria > Squamata > Iguanidae > Cyclura > Cyclura pinguis. Next base: position 248,779,292 of record CM059599.1, on the reverse strand, counting down.
AGGATGTCCCTTGTCTCCTTTGTTGTTCATTTTGACAATGGAAATACTTAGCAATGCTATAAGAAAAGATAAAGAAATAACAGGAGTTCAAATTAAGAAATATCATTACATATCGAAAGCTTTTGCAGATGATTTGGTCTTGTTCCTGGATGATCCAGGGAAATCTATAGAAAAATTGAATTCTATAGTGCAAGAATATGGAGAATTCTCTGGTTTCAAAATTAATAAGGAGAAAACAGTTCTTTTAACCAAAAATATGCCTGAAAGAGAAGAGACGGATCGAGTACAAAAAACAGGATTTAAAACAGGACTAAAGGTAAAATATCTAGGAATTTGGACAGCTAAAAGAAACAATGAGTTATTTCAAAACAATTATGAGAAAAAATGGAAAGAAATAACAAAAGACTTACAAAATTGGACTTCTATGCGGCTGTCATTGATGGGGAGAACTGCAGCAATAAAGATGAATGTTTTGCCAAAAATGAACTTTCTGTTCCAAAATCTTCCTATAATAACAAATATGAAACCTTTCATACAATGGAAGAGAGAATTAACTAAATTTATATGGCAAGGGAAGAAACCTAGGATAAAATGGAACGTTATGACAGATCAAAAAAGTAGAGGAGGAATGGGACTACCAGACTTTCAATAATATTACAGAGCAGCGGCTTTTATGTAGATAAAAGACTGGATAGACCTCCAAGATATGAAAACGTTGGCATTGGAAGGTGCAGACTTGAGGATGGGGTGGCATGCCTATATGTTTTATGATAAAGCAAGAATAGATAAAGATTTCTCACATCACTATATCAGAAAATCGCTTTTGAAAATCTGGGATGATTATAAAGTTAAAAACATAAGGCAGCTCCCCACATGGGTCTCACCACAAGATGCTTTTTTTTGGCAGATGGACTGACACAGATAAATGGTTGTGTTATGAAGATATAATTGAGAGATCAACGTCCAACAATCTCAAGATGAAAACAAGGGAAAAACTAGAACAGGAGGGAATAATACTGAGTTGTTTCCCTTACAGACAACTAACAGAACGGTTTCCTATGGACATAAAAACATATGGAATTGAACTAAAAGAGAAAGCTGGAGTAATTAAATGGCTTTTTGAAAATCCACCTCACCTGCTTGCCCAAATCCATCAAGAGATATTACAGCAGGAGAGACAAGAAGAAACAGTAAAGGAAACAATGATTTTATGGGCTCAAAATATTGGGCATTCAATTCAATTAGAGTCTTGGGAGCAGAGTTGGAAAAAAAACGCAGAAATTTACAGTAGCCCAGAATTTGAGAGAGAACTATTACAAACTATTTCACAGATGGTATATGACACCAGATAAACTGAAAAAGATTTATAATACAGGTACTGGACAGTGCTGGAAATGTCAGAAGGAGGTCGGTACGATATATCATATGTGGTGGACATGCTGAAAAGCTAAGAAGTATTGGAATGGAGTACATAATGTAATTTGTACGTTAGTGAAGGGCAGTTTGCTAAGACACCGGAATTGTATCTGTTAAATATGACTGATATATTAGAGGGTCTTGGTATAAAGAAGCATTGGAGAATATTACTGTACATGATAACAACAGCTCGTATTGAATATGCAAAGTTATGGAAAACTCAGCAAATACCCACAATAGAACAATGGTGGGCTACACTTATTGAAAATAAAAATGCGGACATGGTCTCCCAGAGATTAAGAGGGAAATCAGACAATGAGATACAGAAAGAATGGCAAATTGTAATGGGTAATTGCTGGGTTTTAACAGTTGGAAATACGTAACTCATGATTTAAGATATATTACGAGCGGGCTACAGGATATATATCATGAAGCGGAAATATGAAGAATGAAATGTAAGAACTATCAAGTAAAGTAGCAGCAAAATGTTGTACAGTACCTAAAGCATTTAGAAATCTGGAAAATGAAATCTAGATCAATGTGGAAGATCAGATATATTTCAATTAAGCTGACAGTCAAACTTGTATGTTTTATAAGAGAATTTTGAATAAAATGATTTTTTTTTAAAAAAATTCGGCCTCACACACCCATTCCCTTCCACGTGCTTGTGAGGCCCCCAGACAAGCAAGCACACAGGCTTGGCCGATAATCGCCGTAATATTACAACACAATACAGGCAGGCAAGAAATAGCCGACTCGCAGCTTTAGGAGACCTCAAGGCAAGTACCTTCATTAAGTATGCACGCAGCTTTCAAAAGATCCTCTGCCCTGCGCTGGCAGCTTGATGATCTGGCTATACAACGCTCAAGTACTCCGCGTTTGCGTACCGGCTATCCTATTGACAATTTGGCTATAACTCAATCATTCAAATTCTGACCTTTCGGAGGCTTTATCTCCAGCCCCAAATCTATTGTTTTCCCCAAGTCCAACCTAGCCTGTGGTCACAATTCTCCTTATATAAACCCCTGACTTTGAGCGCTTCCTTGGATCGCTCTTGGCTTCCATCCCGCCTTGCTGTCGCTTTATCCAGCGAGCCTTCCCCTCAGCTCCACGTGCTGAGATCCACGCTCCCCAGCTTCTCCGCTTCCAACCGGGCTTCAGGACAGGTGAAGTATCATCCAAACCAACAACTCCTCTAAAAACGCCTCTATCCCACTCCAACCTTTATTTCTTTAGTTATCTTGTGTGAGTGTGTTGCATACACTGTTTGATTGTGTTTTTAATAAAACCACATTTATTATTTCCACTTCTGTGTGCTCCTTGACTCAGCCGGACCCCGTAGACATAGGGTTCAAGATCCTGCTAAGTTACCCTGCCTCTCGTAATGCTAAAGCAGTGCTCAGAGCTAATCTTCCCCACCTATTGTTGAGCACATTTTGGTGTCCCTCACGGGACCCCCAGTAAACAGGGTAACAAACTCCTGAAGGGCACAAAATAGTTGGGCTGCACTTTTCTATCCCGACCTAATTGTTTTCACTAGCTATAGTGTTTTCTTCTTGAGTATAGCTTAGTATTTCTTTCTTAAGAGTATTGCCTGAAATTTCAAATATTGTTACTATTGCTAATGCTTTACTGAGAAACTAATCTTACTGTCTCTGAGTAATTTTTTCCAGAGGCCACAGGGTCTCGTTGATGTCCTCTTTTCCCTGTGAAGGTACACAGAAAAGGAGCTCAACCTTTGAAGGCCACTTCTTTATGGTGTTGCTTCTCTTTTGTTGTCAGACTTTTAATGATGGAGAAGGCAAAAATGCAGCCACTGTATGGGCATCCTTTGTCTGTGTTTTAGAGAGGAGCTGTCCAAGCTCTTCCACTGTCTGAGGTGGAATAAGTGCTGTCCCCTTCATTACCTACCACTATTCCCTCCCCATTGCTGCCCCTAGCCCTTCTCCAACTATGCAGCACAGGTATTCTGTTAGGGTAACCTAACCAATGGGACCTCATCAGTTCTAAAAAGCAAGGGTGGTCACTACTTGATTGTGACAAACAGAACCAGAAAGGATCTTCAGAGTGGTAGTGTTGAGAGTGTCCTCCAGGAGGAAAGGGTACAGTACTTTTCATGCTGTTGCCTGAGAGAAACACCTCATTCTGTTAAATGGGATGGTTTGACTTGATTTTAGAAATCACCAATCTTGGAACAACTCCAATTCTAGTTCAAGGTCCTGTTTCTCAGCTTGAGACCAGGACATCTGAAGAATCACCTTTTTTGGTATCAGTCTGCAATCTTCACCAGCGGCAATCTTGTATTGTTCTACCACCAGGACAGACAAATTTGCTGGATACATGACAGAGTTTTCTTTTCTGTAGCAGCTTTTGTAGTTAAGGAACTTTCTCCTAAGGGAGATTGTGCTCCATCCCCACTGAGTTTTAGACAGGCAGTAAAAATTGTACTGTTTGGCCAGGACTTTCACAGATTTTAATATTGTTTTGGCTTGTTCTAAAGAGTGCTTTGCCTTTCTTGTTGCTTTATTTTATTGCTGTATTGTACATTGCTTTGAAAGCCATATCCATTAAAAAACAAACTTTTCAGCAAACAAGAAAGCAAACAAGTGAAAAAAATAACAACATATACTGAGTCACATGTACCAGTTCTCTGATCTAGTATACAGTGACCTATGTTTTTCCTTTTGTTATTAGTATTACTGAGACCAGAGCTTGTAGGACAAACTCAGACTGATGAAGCACATAACAGGTTATTTTCTTATATGTAAGTTAGCAACTGAATTACTAGCAACATTTTTTCCAAGAAGCCTATTTTGGAATTTTAAACAATTTCTATGCATAAATGATCCTAGATTTCAGAATATAACTGAAGGGCCCTTCAGTGTTGGTTATAGCACAATGTACTTAGAAATGCCCATCTGCTTTGTAATTATGTTTTGATATTTGGTTATGTGGTTGAATGTTATTTACGCAGCTTGCTCGTCACTTGAGTAATGACAACAACCCAAAGAGTAGAATGAATATTTATATTATTTGGATCTTACACATTTAGGCACATTTATATACACCAAGGGCTCACAGCAGGGAAAGGGGTATGGAGAAAAAACATACATAATCACCTAGTTGTTTAGGGAAAAAAAGACCCTGTAGTTATTTTGAATTGTAGTCTAGTGATTCCTCTCCCCATCTTAGTGAAGATGATGTATCAGCCAAAAGCATTCCGAAATGCAAAGTGTTGGCAGTGTGCTGGGTATTTAATTCATGATGCATTGTAATGTTTACAAGTCAGATTCCCTTGGGAAGTTTTATAGTGTGGGACAAGGTTGGGAGGCATATTGCTTTTTTCATTAGCTTCTGTTTCTGAGTATAAATTCTATACTGACTACATGCCCACAGGATGACATCCTCATTAAAATAAAGTCCTTGATAAACAAGACCTTATTCAGGTATGGTTCACATTCATGGACACAAGATGGAAGAATTCATATCCTGCAGCTGATGGTACCTTAATATCAAAGAGTTTCACATAAGAGAGACTTGGGGTGTTCATTGTCCTTTATTTTTGTGTCTAAACCATGTATATAAACAAGATTCAGTCCAGCATGATGCTGATACACAGGAATGCAGCAGTATATCTCAATAATATGGATATAATAATATTTTGACATGTAATTCAGCTGCAAATTGTTAGAGGTTGTAGCCTTATCAGGCCTTTACTCAGTAGTCACTAGTTTGTACTTTTCTCTTCCTACATCAGTTTGTAGGTAGTCTGAGGCCATTTCCACACTAGACTGTTCTAGTGCTATTATTCCGCTTTCAACATCTTATGGAATCCTGGGGTTTGCAGCCCTCCGGCCCCTCCATAAACTACAAACTCTAGTATTCCATAGAATGTTGAAAGTGGAATAATACCACTAGAACAGTCTAGTGCGGAAATGGCCTGAGTTTGTTTGTTCTCCATTTTGTAATCTGCAGTTCTCTCTCCTCCATATCTGAAGAGCATATGTATTGAGTCACTTATCACAAGATGTTATGAAAACTTTTGTGTTTCTAAATATGTTTTTACAAAGAAAATTAAGCCTTGCTTTATTTTTCTGATAGGCCATATGCAGTATGCTGGTGGTGGTGGAGAAGGAAGATGGAAAAGGAGAAGAAGAAGACAATTGATACATAATAAAATCTGCAGTACAAACTTGTGAAGTCTGTAACTCCAAAGCAGTGATTAGTATTCAGGGCAATCTGTTACACAAGTATTCTGCAGGTACCCACACATGTAATTTGCTCAGTAACAAAGTATATTTAAAAAAAATCCTTTTCCTTCCCCCCCAACAAAGTCAAGTATTTCAGTTGAAGATATGATCAACTTTCTTCTTTGTCTTCTGAATTAGCTCCATGGATGAGACTGTGAAAGCTATGAAGTCTAGGGCCCTTTTCACACCTTACCTTTTCATGGCGCTGGGGTGCGGGGATCGTGTGAGCAGCCTCTTGTGAGAGGCTATCGCGTCGCCGCTGCTTCAGCTCCGCAGCCAGTCTGCTAGCAAGCAGGCAGCATGAGGGCTCCTCCTCTTTCTTCTGCAGCGCAGCCTGGGATTTTCCCAGGCTGTGCTGGGGCAGGAAGCACGACCGCCGTGGCTCTGGAGGCTCCACATGCATGGTAAGTGCGCGCGGGGCCCTGGAGTGATGCGCAATCGCGCACCATTTTTGACTAGAAACCGAAAATGAAATAGTGCATGATCGGTGCCTGCTGCTCCTGGTAGCATTGCACCATTGTGAGGACGTCATGTGGACGGCTCCTTGTAATTACGTGACGCTCCAGAGGCCCTTTCGCATGGCAAATGCCTTGTGAAAAGGGCCTAGGAAAGCTAAATGCAACTGTTACTTTAAAGGTGATGCAGGGAGAAAAAGAAATCAGGTAAATTTATCCCTGGGGGAAACATCTAGCCAGAATAAAATGAATTACTGTATATCAAAAAGGATTGTTCCTGCTTTACCATTTTTGTTGTTGCTGATTTTGTTTTTAAAAGGTCTTCATCTTACTTCCTGAAAGCTTATACAAAGGGAGATATGTTTTTAACTGGTGCTTAGAAGACAAGAGACCGAGGGCGAATTCTGTCTCTACCAGATACAAGTTTCATAAATGTGGAGCTATCACTGAAAGAGCCATGCCATAGGCGGGAGTCCTATGGCTTGCGTGCAATCTGTCTGGCTTGTGTGATTGATAAGGTATTTACTGAGCATTCTTACTCATGTCTACTCTGAAGTAAATTCCAAGATGCTTACTCTCAGGTATGTTGTCACAGTTCATGCCTAAAAGAGTGCTTCTGACATCTGAGGCAATTCCTACAAAATAAGGCCTTAAGACAAAGCAAATGAGTTTCTCTTTGCAGACTCAAGTCGACCTGAGTTAATATTTCTGTTTATCCAAGAACTCATCAGCAGTATATTTGGGCAGAGCATTCTGCTTTCATTCTCCAGCCATGGAAGAGAAACTTCAATTGGTTCTTTTATAAGATTGCTGTGATTATACACGAAACCTTTAGAACTCAGAGCATATTGCACAAGCTAGTAGGTGCTACTGCTTGAGCTGAGCCACAGTGTAGAAAGGTTAGAAAGCTAATTCATCACTGAATGTATCCTTCCATTTTGTTTTTGGGTGAAGTGTATATTCAGAATGTGAGCGGGAAACCTGTTTAGTAATGTGGCATTTTTAAAAAGCCAGTTCAGAGTGATGAAATGCTTCCTAGCCACACTGTGATTTGATATCACAATCTCCTATATTCATACCTGATTGCCATCATATATTCAATTGGCATCATAATGTCACATTATCATCTGGGCTACCAGATTCCGAATTATCTCAGATGTTCTAAGGAGGAAACCCCTGTTTTGTTTTTATGAGACTGGAAGAAAAGGTAGCCAAGAATAGTTGGTGGCCAGCATTTTAAAGAAGTGTGTGTCAGTATTGTGAATGTTTGAGCCTCCCCATTCACAGGAAAAAAAAATCAGCACAGCTATTATAGATGATTCCAAAGTCCTTGGAACATTTCCAGCATCGAAGCTGACAATGATATCTCTTCACATATGAAGCTCCCTGTGTTCATCAAAGTTCTTGGTGCTCAAACTAACCTGCTAGATTGGGACTAAAAGTTTCTTTGTTTTTAAATGTATCTGATATTGCATTCGTTTTGGGGAGCTTCATTATATTACTTGCAAGTTCATCCATGATTCAAAATGCTGGGCATAGAATATCTTGCACAGAGATTTCTCTAGTGGATATTGCATAAGTTCCTTGGGAATAATGCATGAAGTAAACCATTTGTATGATTCACACATGAAAAAGCAGGCTGAGAAGGTCAAATTGAAAAAAAATCCATTTGCCAAATCAATTCAAGACATCAATAAGTTTAATTACTGAACCAAATCAGCAGGACTTACTGTACAGTGAATCTGTTGAAAACCTAGGATAAACATTTTAAAATTAGGTTTCTTTTTATAAATAGGACGGATGGGGGTATAACTATTTCCTTCCAGACAAGATGGGCAAGAAAATATAAATGCAACTATCAATCTGTTCAAGTTTTTCCTCCTGCTACAAAAATATTTTCTTCCAGAAATGAAAATTTTGAACATGGTTTGTGGAAAGACAGTGCACATTAATTTTAACTATTCCTCACCAGGAGCAAATCAAGGCTAGATTCAGTCTCCAGTGTACAGCTAATTTTAATGTGGTCTAACAGCGCAGCCCAATATGTGCCTGCCCAAGAATATATCCCATTGAATTCAATGGGATTATACCCAAGTAATTGCTTAGACCGAATTGAAATTGGTATAAATCCCATTAAATATAGTGGGACTTACCTCCAAGCATGCTAACATAGAAGTATGCTTTGAAGTCCATGTTTCTAGCATTATAGAGTACATGCAGTTCAAGGCATTAAAACCTCTTACAGACAGATTAGGAATCTGCTGCCACAATAGTTCTGCAGGCACTAATCATTTGAAATATATTTAGAAGGTTTCATAGTTAGTATTCTAGTTTCTAAAGTAGCTTGCTTTAAGTCCAAATTTCAAAAAATGCACCTCAGATTATACTCAAAATTCTATAGACACCACAAGAGATTCTGGAATATTGTTGTAATAAATTTCAAGGCATCTGCCAAAGAGTGAGCATCAGTTCTCTGCACCATTTGCAAATAACTGCAATTCCCAAAGATCTGGAGGACCAAGTTTCCCAATCCTGGTCTATTCTTTCCAAACAGTTTTCAGTGCCGGTGTGAGCTGATCCTACAAAGTTCTGAGGCTGCAAATATATGGATGACAGTGCTCAAGCTGAGTATGGTATAAAGCATCATTGCCCTTTTTTTAGATCAAGGTGATGAGAATCACTTCTAGCCTCTGAAAATATAAGCTCCATGATTTAGAGATCTTTCTATCTTTACTATTAACAGTGATTTCAGATTTTATAAATTATATTTTATATTTTTTGTATTTATATTTTGTTTTAATCTATGTTGTGAGTTGCCTTAGTTCCCTTGTTGGGAGAAAGCCAACCAGAGAAAGCAGGACTGTGCTTAATTCCTCAGCACACATTTGTAAACCAGTTGCTCAGATAACTCCTTTAGCTCTGACTCAAGTTGCTCACTAGCCAGCTTTGCTAGCTATTTAAGGTTAAGCCTCAAGAACAGCAGGTCATGTTGTCTGATAATGGACATAACCAAAAGGCCCATTAAAATCAATTCTTACATTTCTGTTATTGTCACATAGACCAATCTGTCTATGTGACAATAGACAGGAACATGATGCAGCAATCTGGGCTGAAGCCAAAGACACCTAGGCCTGGACCTGCTTTAAATAACCTCCTGCAGCACGCCTCCTTGAGTTCCTTGGATATAAAGCAGGATATAAAGCTAATCAATATTGTATATGCAATGCAGTCATGACTATATATGTGGCTGCAACCAAAACTCTGTTCGACATATATACAACTCATTTGTCTTATCTTGCAAATTGTTCTGAGAAAGAAAACCAGATGTAAAGTCAGAGTTATCCACTGCAATTACAATGATGTAAAATATATGATGTATTGTAGAATATCTATTTGAAATCCATAATTCACCTGATCTTTAATAAACTCAGTCGGAAGTGAGCAGAAGTCAGTTTGCTCTAGATGTAGCATTTCATTTAGAAACAACTATTAACTTCATCTGAGAAACCATTTGACTGATGCTGTAGCATTCAGTCAAATAGGGGGAGTTTCTTAAAATGAAGCTCAACAAATGCAGAAGTGCCTATTAACTGTAAGGCATTTCATCATCACAGATTTTCTAATGGCTGTAAATTTTACGGAAATGGTTTTGGCCAGGCTTATTCATAATAAACACTTAATCAGTGGTTGAGAGAAGAGAAGAAAGGTGGTTAGCTACATCAGTGACTGATGCTGTGCGACCTCCTATGTCATAAATTATGGGCTCTACTGTAGTATAGAAGGCAATTTCATAAACAATTTAGGCCTTCAGGTATAACCTCTTTGAGATCCTGCAAGGGCATCTTGAGGACCATAGCAAGATAAATGAGGGGGGAAATGATGGTATAGCCCACCATGTGATACTCCTGAAATGAGTGGAGAACACACTTGAGCACACGACTGGCACATTGTGACCTGAGCACTGAATTCATAATGAAGCAATTATAACTAGGTCGTAAGCAGCTGTATTATCAAAATGATAGTTTAAGTGCTGGCATAGTGATACTGTCCAGGTGATTGGATAGCCATGTTGATGACAGTTTCATTATTTGGTTTCTATGCACTCTAGATTTTTGCTTCCTTCTTACCTGAAGGGGTTACTATCCCCTTCTTCAAGAGGTTACTCGTACTATTTGCTCCCTTTGTCTGGAAAGTAGCACTCATGGGAATCTAACTCCAATAACGGCAGCTAGTTTACACTCACACATGACAGCCACCTTTCAGTGGCTCTTCTAACTAAGTATAGGTCAACTTCTTTTGTCAACCTTCTTTCCTATCCTAAGATGGATTTCCTGGAACAATAAACTTAAGCTTTCTTTTCTATCCTTACAAGAATATCCAGAGTAACTACTTCTGTTCCTACCACCAGCCTTGTTTCACTCTGCTTAATATAGATACCAAATATTTCTACATCTAGGCCTGGAGATCTCTCAGATTCTGAATTCTCTCTCTCTTTGTAAAGTAATTTGGAGGCATCTAGAAGACATTCTACAAATTAACCTGTTGTAAGTTATCTATTTTGAAATGGAAATTGAAAAGATGATAAAGAAAGGATTATAATACTGAACTATTTTAGCAGGTATGTAGGGAAGTGTGATAACAATGCCCTCTTTGTCAGATTTAATAACTCATTGTTCAGATATACTTTTAAAATCCCATGTCTTGACTTGTATCTTTGAGATAAACCTGGAACTCAGGTGTGGCCAAGATGCTGGACTTAAGCTGGACACTAAAGCACTGAAGTCCATGCTTTCATTAAGCCTATAATATGAAGTAGGCTGGCTAATGCTGAGATTTGCTGGAGATTTATAATGCTGATCATAAAGCTAAGCAGCATCATTTTTCTCGAAATGTTTTCAATAATCAGGATACTCATTTCCCCAACCAGCTGAATTAACTTACATTCATACTGAGTTGGAAATCATGTTAACTGAAAGGCAAGAGCAATAACTTCACAATACAATTATCCCAGTGACAAGAGAAGGCCAGTTATTTAATAATGGCTTCATATACAAAAGACCTGTTGGAAAGGAATTTGCTTTTCTAAAACATGCCACCAGAGATTGTACGAATATTTTGGATATCACATTTTGTCAGAGTGCCAAACTAAAGATAGATTAATATATAAGAGCAAGGCTGTAGGCACTGCCTTGCCACTGTTTTTATTAGGGATCCAGCTCTTCGCTAAGTTTCTTGTCAAAGAAAGAAATGAGTAATTTGGCAGTTTTCTTCCTGCTGTGAGAAAGTATTTGAAAACTACAGTTTTTGAAGCCTATTCCCAATTCTGGATTTATTCTGTGCAAATTTCACACATGGTTGTTTTGTTTTTTGTTATTTATTTATTTATTTAATTAATTAATTCATTTTCGGATTACATACACTAACAAAAAGGAAGAACAAAACAAAACAAAAATGCATGATATATAAAGAAGCCAATACCACCCAATAGAGTAATAGAATACCAGAAGTATAAAAGTTACATATAATTATCAATTTCTCCTTGATGAATCCCCAATGCCAATATTAAATGAATAAAGTAAAGTGAAATAGAATAGAGTATGATCCAGACTCGAAAGTGATAGCTATCCATAATCTCTCAGACCAATTACTGACAGAGCCCCCCATCTCTTTTCTAGGTAGTTCCTCTCGGTATCTGTTCAGAGATTTATCTTTCAACAATATAGGAAGTTTATCTATTTGCATCAAATCATATATCCCATACAACCATTCATCTATATCTGGCACTTTCTCTTTTTTCCGTTCTCTGGCAAATAATAATGTGGCTTTGGTTATCAAATATAAAAAGATTTTTCTATTTTGCTTCCCAATATATCTTTCAATTAGCTCAACCATGTTTAGCCAGTAATATTCAGGTAACATTGGGAAATTGGTATTTAACATTTTCGAAATTTCTATATGGATATTTTTCCAATATGTTTTGGCTTTTTTACAGTCCCACCAACAGTGAAAGAATGTCAGCCTTACAAAGAATTTCAGCCTTACATTTCCAACATTTATCATTATTTCCTTTATAAATCTTTGCAAGTTTTGTTGGTGTTAAATAGGATCTATTGAACATTTTATAATAATTTTCTTTAAACATTTGACATCTTGTAAAGTTCAAATTTTTCCATGTTTGTTCTCAGTTTTGTAATTCAATTGAATGCCTAACATTCTGAGCCCATCTAATCATTGTATTTTTAATCACCTCCTGCTCAAGATCCCATTTTAGTAATAGTTTATAAAATTTTGAAGTTAACTGTTTATCTCCTCCATCCAAAATAACATCTAAATCTGTTTTTTCATTGTTTATCTTTCCTTCTTTACAATCCTGATTAAATCTAGAGAGCATATAAGAACCATGCACAATCAAACCCCTCTTGCAACTGTTTGTTACCCTGATTTCTGGGGTCCCTTGGGGGACACCTCAATGTGCTCCACGCGATGGGGAATGGAAACTAGCCAGAGGACAAGCAATAGCAATGCGAGACGCAGGGTAACCTAGCGGGGTCTTTTTACCCAGTTTTTACAGGGTCAGGCCAAGCCAAAAACCAAACAAAGATGTCCAATAAAATGATTTTATTGAATGAAAGTCTCATGCACCAACACACTCACACACTCACTCAAGACCTATTAAGAAGCAAAAGAGAGGAAACTGGATAGGGGACTATTGAAGGGGTTGTAGCTGGGGTAATACTACACCTTTTCCTGAAGTCCTTGGTCTGAGAAAGACAGTGAAGAAGTACAGCTCAGCTGTAGGGCTGGGGGGATTACTCAACGGACAGAGAAACGGTCTGCTGGGATGACCGGGAGTGATCCAAAGAACCGCTCAAAAACTGGGACTATTTGTAGGGGAAAAAGTACCTGGAGGGCTAATCCTTTCCTGGGGAGAACAATGGGTGTTGCAACAGAAAAGAAGCTCCACGATGGCAACTTCCTTTGCATGATGAGATCACAAGGTGTTGCCAAATTCTCAGGATCTTTGGCTGCATTGGGTTGTGATGTGACTTCATGTAAATGGTCTTTGCCTGATAGGATTTTGCACAACTTGGGAAAAGATGCTAATCCTCTCAAGTTGGCTCCTCAGTGGCTGAGGACCCTCTGTTTACTGTGGGTTTGCACAGCTTGAGGTCTGTTGGGGCTACGTGACTGGGGATTTTACTGGCCTGACCTGGTTTTCGATCATTCGACTGTTGCTGCCTATGTGCCCATCCGGGTGACCTCTCAGGCACATTGAATCATATTTTAATATCAAAATTGTAGACCCCGGGACAGGGTTTACCAGTGAGATAACAAGTTCTTCTCTTTTCTTAAACATAAGTGTACTATCTTCAACTTTTACGAATTCTTTATAAGTCCACCATCTCTGTATTTTAAGCTCATCCTGGTGAAAGGCTTCTATTGGAGATGTCCATAGAGGAAGTTTAGGGCATAATTGCTCTTTGAATTTTTTCCACACACATGGTTATTTTGCACAGAAAATAATGTTCCTGCATTGACATATTATCTTCTGCACAGAAAATATTGTTACTGAGCAGAAATGCTGTTTTCTGTTCAAATCACCAGTTGAAATTTTGCACAGGATAAAACTCCAATTATAGCAGTTTCAGGAAGCTGCATTTTCTATGCAGGAAAAAACATATCTGTATAAACATCATGTTCTGTACAAATCATACTGTTACGTGTACAAAACAGCCACGTTCAAATTGTGTGCAGAAAAAAAGGCTCAAACTACAAAGATTTTCATCAGTCCAGGATTCTTCTTGTCAGTGTTTCTCAACACCTCAAAAACCATGCTTTTCAACATTTAAAAAATATATATTTTTGAACATTCTTTCCATCCCTAGTTTTTGGTAAGAAGGGGCTAAATACTACACTGAACTAGTGGGAGTTAAAAGTCATGGCAGTGATTGAAAGTGGCCATCTTAGTTCTTTTTGATTATTTATTTATTTTCTAAACAAAACCTGTGGATTCTATTTGATAGAGCATTTTCTACCTAAATGTTATTGGATGGGGGATCAGGGAGAAAAACCAGTACAAATGACTGCTTCTATACTTAGCATCATGTGTAGTTCTTTTTTTGAGAAGCCTCTATTAATGGCCCACAGCTAACTCATATGCAGTGAAACTTCTTCAGGTACATATCAGTGGATTTCATCCCACTCCTAAAGTTTTATGCTCTTTTTTAAAAAAAATAGTTTCAATCTTTTAAGAGGAATGTGAAACCCATTAAAATTTAATAATTAACCTTTACATACTGATGTTTCATATTTAATTAATGTGACTAAATGTTTCCCTTGAGGCCCAATTAAACCTAAGAGGGCACAATTGAGCTTAGATAATTCTGAAAACATGTTGTTAAAAGAAGTTTCAATAGCAATCAAACACTTTTAGATCTATAATGAATTGTCAATGAGATGCAATTACATCAAGGTGAAAGGTTTGCTTTGTTTACTCAAACTGGTTTCCTGACTCTTAGGTTTCTCTTTTCCTTTAGGGTATAAAGCTGTCATTCTTAGGTATTTGTTTATGGAAGGACTTGAACATAAAAATAGAGAGGATCAGCAGCTGAGGTTCTACAGGAACAGCAAGCGAAGTTCCCTTGAGACTTGAATGCACATCTGCATAGAAGCTTGTGCTTCTTATTTTTAGCACTGAGCAAGAGAGCGGAACATCGGAAGTCCTGGTGGATCAGATCAATGTCTGCCTTCTCCAGTACACTGTCCAGTAATGGCCAAGCTGATCAGCAGCAGCATATGTTACTGAATCATTACTATGAGTGGGAGCAAAAAGCTGCTATTCCCATCTCAACCAGGAACTCATTGGGTGGCCTTAGGCTAGCAAACCTTCACAGCAATTGTCTTCCTTCTCTAATAAGGAGGAATAAGTAGGCATTGTTGCAAGTGCTTTGAGGCAATCTATGAGAAGGAATTACAGAAGGCCACATTACATTGACTGTTAGATTCAGCCTCTTGTGTTTAACCATTGATAATCAGATTTATGACACCCATGATGAACGAGAACCAGAATGGTGCAGTGGTTTAAGTATGTGAACCACAGCTCAGCCATGGAAACCCACTGGGTTGTGCATGACGTTGTCCGGCTCCCATCCTTCTCCCGTCCCCAGCTGGCACAATCGTGCTGCAAATCACTGAGGGGTTTTTCCCATCAGTGACTGGCAATTACACCGCTCTCCAACTGCTTGTCCACACGTACCTGCCTCACGGAGGCCCTGAGAGTGCAATAGCTGCACTTGCTGCTCCAACATAGCCAGGGACAGTACCTGGCCATGCTGTGGCAGGAAGAGGCATGACCATCATGCTTCCTGGATCCTGGAGGCAGCCGGTGCAGAGGGGAGCGCCGCTGCCACCATTGCCACCAGATGCTACTGGGATTAAGGTAAGGTGTAGAAAGGGCCTCAGCCTCAGAAAAAGGAAAACTCCTTTGGAACAAATCTTGCCAAGAAAGCCCCATGATAGGTTCACTTTTGCACTTGACTTGAAGTCATACAACAACAGCAACAACAACAGTAAGAGAAATAACCACAGCTATCTTAGCTAATATTCGTAGTTATGTCTGTAACAGGTACCAACTTAGTTCATAGAAGTTGTCCTTCCTGATAAAAAGCAGTGATTGTCTCCGTACAAACACTGTACTGTGGATTATTTGAACAAGCAGTCCGTGATGACTGGGGTACTGCTTGGATGGGATTTGGATGAAGATGTCCAGGGCCCAACTCAGAGCCTAAGGAGTGAGTGGCTTGTTCCAGTGAGTCCTCCTAGCCTAACTAAGCATGACATTAAGGGTGTCACTTGCAATCACATGCTTGCCTTTTCTTCATATATTACATGGAATTGTTTTTAAAATTAGAGGGGGATGTTTAATCCTTCCATCATCCACTTCAATCGTCAGAATAACAATAACAACATCAATAACAGTAGAACAGCCCAGAATGTAGCCAGATTGCTTGATTACAAAATTTGGTAAGCAAAGTAATTCACATAATTATCTAAAGGCAACTCACAAATGTATTGACTTCTGTGACCAGATTTATTGAATAACCACAACTGTATAGTAAATACAAATAAATACAAGCTTCTGTTTCTTCACATGTATTTATCAAAGAAGCACACCTAACCTGAAAACACTTCATTGCAAAATCAGATACAATGGACCCTCTGGATGTGTGACCTCCAGATCTGTGATTTCCAGCAACTGTGGAGCATCATGTCCTATCTGTAAAATCTCAGCAGTGCAAATGTGAACATGCTGAAGTGTTTGTGCTCACATCACTGACATTTAATAATATGGGAAACAACCATTCATGGTTTTGTTTTTTGTTTTTTTGGCCATTTGTGGAGAATCCAACCTCTGCACATATGGAGGGTCTACTGTACTTACTTCTGAGTTGGCAGTTTACGGGCCCTTTCATACAACTTAATTCAGCACTATAATTCCACTTTAATTGCCATGGCAACACTATAGAATCCTGGGGTTTGTCGTTTAAGAAAGGGTACTTAGAATTCCTGGCCAGACAGTTCTGATGCTTCCTTAAACTACCTACCTCAGGTTTCTATACAATGGAGCCTGGTCAGTGTGAGTGGAATCATAGTACTATAATTGAGTAGTGTGACAGGGCCTTTTACCTCTCAATGGTGAAGCTGTGCATTTATTATTGTACGATAGAGGTTTGAGGAACAGGCTCCTGCATACGGAAAACCCGCAGGCCAAATCTTCCCTTTACAGACTGCACGTTCAAGGACTGTCTCTTGTACTAAAACTGAATTCAATGCATGCTAGCCTCTCTTTTTGTATTTTAAACCACCTGCGCTTGTGGCATTATTGATTCTCAAACATGGTTACATTCCTTTCCTTAATGAGGGTTTTATCTACAAACATGCTGTCAGTTTTGTGGAGCTCTCCCATTATCCTTCTCAGTCTTGTTTTTATAGCTGACCCACAAAATTTCCGGATATCCCAGCAACCATCTTTGTCTGCAGCGCAACATATGGTGTGCTTCAGACAATGTGCCAAGTGCCCTAAGACTAATTTTATCATGGAATCAAAGAGTCAATGTGGCTGCAAATGACTGTGCATAGAAAAGCTGTTATAGACAGAGAATGGCTTGTTCAAGTGTGCACCGTGCAGGTGCCACATATTGGCTTTGAAAAGGAAATTGGTATCCTCAGGCCTAAGCTGCACATGAATTTCCTCGCAAGGGAACCCATGTCTTGGCTCCAAGTCCAGTCTGTTCTGGAATCTAGGAGAAAGAAGCAAATTGTTTTCTACCAGCAGACAAGATGATGAATAGAGATTTGTAGGAGAGTATTAAGGGGAAGAAACAGAAATCAGTCTTTCCCTTACTGGAACTTAGTCCCGCAGCAATAGAACTGTCAGTGAATAGCTCTGAGCAGGTCCAGACAGCCACTTCCTCACAACTGGAAAGATCCAGCAAAAACCCATAAACAGGGCTGGAGCTTTTTGGAATGCAGTTTTCCATTGGCCTCATAACCAAATATCTTTCAATGTTAGAACAGCAAATAAGAGAGCCAGCATAGGCCATTTCCGCCCTACACTGTTATAGTGCTATTATTCCACTTTCAATATCCTATGGAATCCTGGGGTTTGCAGTTTAGGGAGGGGCATTTAGAGTTCTCAGCCAGAGTGCTCTTTGGCCTCAGTAAATTACAAACCCCTGAATTCCACAGGATGTTGAAACTGGAATAATAGCACCATAACAGTGTAGAGTGGAAATGGCCTTAGTCTCAGAAATGGGCATAGTATAGTGATTTGAATGTGGGACTACAACTCTGGAGACCAGGGCCCTTTTTGCACGGCATTTGCCATGCAAAAGGGCGCCTGGAGCGTCACGCGATTGTGAGGAGCGGTCTGCACAACGCATTCACAATCGTGCAACGCTCCAGGATCAGGCAGGTGCCGCTCGCACACTTTTACATTTTCGGCTTTCAGCCAAAAATGGTGTGCGATTATGCATTGCTCCAGGGCCCCACGCGCACTTGCTGTGAGTGCGGAGCCTCAGGAGCCATGGCAGTCGCACTCCCAGGCTGTGCTGCGGAAGGAAGAGGCGGGGCTCTCGTGTGGAGCTGAAGCAGCGGGGACGCGAGAACCTCTTGCTGGAGGCTGCTTGCGCAATCCCCGCACCCCAGTGCCGAAAAAAGGTAAGCTGCGGAAAGGGCCCAGGGTTCGAATCCCTACTTAGCCATGGAAATCCATTGGGTGACCTTGAGCAAATCATACTCTCTCACCTTTGAGGAAGGCACTGGAAAACCTTGTCTGGACAAATCTTGTCAAGAAAAGCCCACCTTAGGATCACCATAACCTGAGGGCGAACAACAACAGTGAATAAAATTATGCTATGAGGAATGAATAACACACTGATATGTAAATACCAGCATGATAATTAACAAGGGAAATGGAAATAAATGTGCTTGTTAACATAACAAAGAAGAGTCTGTGTTGGGGTAAGAGAAAGAAATGGAATCTTTCCCTCTGCTCCGTTTGTAGGCGAGGCAACAAGGAGCTGATCCTCCACCATGGTTAATTAATTGGAGTATGGATCTGCAGGAAAAGGTAAAACAGCAACAGTCATAAAGATACAGGACAAAGCCGTGTCTATTGAAACAAGTTTCGTACAATTCAATTGCATCTGCCATTTTCCATGTGCAAATATTGTTTTGTGCTCATGCCAATCTTGTAATTACATCCCCAGCTGCCTGTTAACTCCTCTAGCAAATGCCTACACTGAATACAAAAGGACTGGGCTGCTCAGCAGCAGCCATAAGTATTGGAGCAATAAGGAAAAAAATGGGTACATCTGAGACTTCTTACGATTAGCCTGGCCAGTTGCTTGGAATCCAAACACTTTGAAGAAACAGGGCTTCCAGAACTCAAGGCCCGGCTTGTTTCTCCAGGACCTCAGTGTGAGAGTGCTAATTTGGGCAAAGTTCTTTTCTTTTTTTATTGAAATGGTGTGCTGCTGGCTCCCACTGTCTACATGCTGCTTTGGAGCAGCAAACTTTCCAGGGATTCCATATGGCCATCTACTCAAAGATTCTCACACTGGTTCTCGAACTGTGGTAAGAGGGCTCCGTGGGAGGGGGTGATCACCCTAAAGAAATACTGTATTTTCTGCCCTATGATTCACTGAATATGGAACTGCAGAACTGTTGCTATGTTACCCGTCCCCTCATTTTATTGATAACTTCCCCAGTTCTGGTCCCATTTTCCTCAGCCTACCCTAAATGACTGAAGGAGTAGTAAATTTTCCATGTCAGAGTTGGTACGTTTGTCTGTCTGTTTTTGAATGACACACTCTGAGTCACTGTATCACATTTATAGACCTCTCCAGGTCCCACTTTCTATGGTGTCACCAGGGATTATGGCCATATCTGCTCTGCACTGTTAAGAGTGCTATTATTCCATTTTCAACATCCTGTGGAATTCTGGGGTTTGTAGTTTACTGAGGCCAAAGAACTCTCTGGCTGAGAATTCTGAAGGCCCCTCCTCAAGGATTCCATAAGGTGTTGAAAGTGGAATAATAGCACTATGGCCGTTTCCACACTACACCGTTATAGTGCTATTATTTCACTTTCAACATCCCATGGAATCCTGGGGTTTGCAGTTTAGGGAGGGGCCTTTAGAATTCTCAGCCAGAGAGCTCTTTTGGCCTCAGTAAACTACAAACCCCAGAATTCCACAGGATGTCAAAAGTGGAATAAAAGCACTACAATAGTGAAGTGCAGAAAGCCCCTTTAACAGTGTAGGGTGGAGATGGCCTACCTCAGGTCCCAGATTTAGGTCCTGAAATTTCAGAGTTTGGGATTCTCTAGAGAATGTAATCCTAAAAAGAGTACAGCTACTTTTGGAGACATAGGCCATTTCCGCACGGGGCTTTTCCCTCGCCCCGTGCCGGTACCTACCGGACTTCTTGGCTCCACGCTTGGCTCCAGGCTGGTCCAGAGCAGTGCGTGGCCACTGCTTCGCATTGCTCCAGGGACGAAAATGGCGGCTTCCGGTTGGTCGAGGCTCTCCACCAACCGCTGAAGCTCGCCAACCTAAAGCCCGCCCGCAGCAGATTGCAGGCTCGCACTGGTGCGAGCCTGCAAATCTGCACTGGAGTGTGGGCACGAAGTGGCGTACTCCATGCTTTCGAAAGACCTGTTTCAAGCGGTCTTTCAAATGCACGCTGGATGACCACTTTGGGTCATTCCGGAGCGGGCTGAGGTGCGGAACTACACTAAGTAGTTCCGACCCAGTCCGCTCCCAGGTGCAGACATCTTCTCTGGAGGACGCTCTGCACCATTTCTTTAAGCCCGTGCGGAAATGGCCATTGTCTTCCTTTAAGAATGCCTTCACAAGTACCTGGAACATTAAAAAAACTTTACTCTTTATTTAGACAATGGCAGGTAAGTAATTTTTCATAACGCATTACTTTTAATTTACTTTTCTTTATTTTTAAAAAACATACAATACAAATATGGCCTCATATAGCCAAAGTCCTCCCAAACAACTAATCAAAAAATGACATTATAGAAATAAAATGGAATAATCTTACCAGTTGCCATGTTATTTTGCAAAAGGAATGCTGGTACACTTTTCAGTATGTTTCTTTTACAGGTAATTCTTCTTACCTGTAACTTTACAGGTAATGTTACCCTTAAGATGTTTCTAAGCTCTGATTTTCAGTCTTCAGAACTAGAAGTTTGACGGCTTTAAAAGAAATCAACTGAAAGCTGGAACCTTGGGAAACAATATTCACTGCCACATATCATAACTTTTTTTTTGGTACTCATGGAATCCTGCTATAGGTTATTTGTTAATGAGCGACTATTTTTACTGATCCTTCTCTGCTTGTCCTGTTTCCTGCATTGTGATTAATTTTCCTTTATTTATTTTTAAAATTAAGCACTAATGACACTATTATGGCATGATGTCACAATGCTATTACACTTCTGCCTTAATTTATTTTTCAATAGTAACAGTTAATTTTTTAAAAATATCACTATGGTAGCAATGTGGTGTGTAGGACTGCAGGAAAACAGAGGGAGGTCTTTGAAAAACACCCCCATACAATAGAGGTATTTGGATAATAACTTCCAAGGGTTTCTAGGTCAAGATTGCAGAATTATTGCACTATAACAGCAAACCATTTATATATTTAAAAATTGCAACAAACAAACAAATAAATAAATAAAAAGGATTTCAAGAATACAGAACATGGAAACACGGCTATTCTTTTAGGAAACCTTGTCTTCCCTGTTCAAGTACTGGAAGTGGTCTGAGGTCTCTCTGCCAGAGATTTCCTTAGGAATCCCCAAGGTAGTGAGGCAGGACAACCACACCACACTCACACCATGACTATTATTCAAACATTCTTGCAATGAAACAGAATGAAGCATTCACACAGAAACCAGTTACTGAATCATAGCCAGAAAGAGGAGCATTAGTGGATGATCTCCAGCAGGAGCTTGAAAACTCACCACTCAACCTGCTGAAATACAACAAGTTGAAAAGAAAATAATCAAGATGGCACATAAAAAAGTAAGTGAACTGTCACAAAAACCCAGTTTTATATGATTTGCTAGCTCTTCTCAGTTCCTAAGACAACCTGAGGATTCAGGCCTCATTATCTTCTGCACCTCCAAGGCCAAAGTCACTGTCAGCCTCACTTTTTGCGGAAAAAAAAAGTGCTTCCATGAAGACTAACAGTATATTATAGTAGGTTCTGGGGCTGTAGACCTTCTCATTAGAATACGAGTATAAGTGAAACTTTTGTCCCTTGCCTATTGCCTTGGTATTCTGCTTGCAGCCTCGGTATTCTGCTTGCTCTACTCAAATGCCATACTTTGCATTCTGAGTGAGGTTTCTTCCTGTGGTCCTGGATCTTAGTGAGTTCAATTTAATATGCAGAGTTAGGTTAGCTATATTTTTGTCATTACTGCTTGTTGTACTCTTGCTGTTTATATCTATTCATTTTTGCTATCCACCTTCTTCATTTAGTTACAAGTCTGCCTTTTCCTGGTAATTCTCTGGGTCTAACTCCACTCCTGGCCATTTGATCACGTGCATAGGATTCTGGTGCAGCCACTTCACTCACGGAATGTTAAGAATCTGGTATATGTCTGTGTTTCTCTTAACTCAAACTGTGGGGACATTTGAGATTATGAGAGCACTTCCTTGTAGGACGTTTGCAGCTTAGACAGGAGGCCTTTCCACACTACACTGTTATAGTGATATTATTCCACTTTCTTTTTTTTCCCATTTTATTTTTCTATAAAATATATACATAAAAATAAAAATAAAACAAATGGTGACTTTATGTATCATTCGTTCTCAATAATTTTAAATATATATATACTTATTTACAAATTCCTGTTTGTTCCTTACATTTTTTATGTAAAAGTTTGCTTAGTTTACCTTGACTTCCTTTGCCATATACCCAATGTGATTCTATTTTTGCTTCTTCTTTTTATCTTATGTAATTCCCTTATCTCTACTTATCTTCTCTTTTCTACTGTTAGAGTACACGTTTAGTTTAATATCTTTACCAAAAAGATTGTATGTAAAATACATGAATTACTAGCGTGTAAAGACTATCTATATTTGTCACAATCAATATATTTCTCTCTAATCCATAATTTGTATCTATTTCCTTCTTTTTATACATACATTCTCTTATTTCACCCCTACGCATACCTTTACACTCTGTTCATGTTTTGTTCGATTACATATTCCATTACCGATTGCCATTGTTCCTCCAATGCCTCAATATTTTTCCCTTTTAAATAATGAGAGAATATATCAAATTGTTTCATCTCTAATATTTTTATCATCCATTGTTCCATATCCGGAAGAAAGGGCATTTTCCAAACTCGAGCAAACACCATTCTAGCCGAAGTTGTTAAATATAATATTATCCTTTTGTTTTGCTGCCCAGGATTTTTATCCACCATATATGTCATATTTAACAAATATAATTCTCGTAGCATAGGGAATGAGGCCTTAAACATTTTCCTCAATGCTTCATGTATCTTAGTCCAATATTGCTTTGCTTTGGGGCATGTCCACCGTACATGATAAAATGTGCCAATGTTATCTTTGCATTTCCAGCATTTATTATTCCCTGTGCGGTATATTTTGTCAATCTTTTCAGGTGTTTAACAAAAGTTTAATTTTAATATAAAATTAAAATTTAACAAAATTCTCCTTTAAATCTTGTGAGGTCGTAAACTCATTCGTGTTTTTCCATGCTGTTTCCCAATGTATAATTGAAATCTCATGTTGGAAATTACGTGCCCATTTTATCATAACATCTTTTACTGTTTCGTCCTCTAGTTTTCGAGTTAAGCAATATTTATAAAATTGTGAAATTTTTTGTTTTGTTTTGGTAAAGACGATGTTTTCCAACTCATTGTATGTTTTTTGTGTGGATATGCCTTCTAGCTTTTGATCCATCATATAACGCTCCTTCAGTTGTAAATTATTCCACTTTCAACATCCTGTGGTGCTCTGGAGTTTGTAGTTTACTGAAACCAAAGAGCTCTCTGGCTGAGAATTCTAAAAGCCCTCTCCGTAAACTGCAAACCCCAGGATTCCACAGGATGTTGGAAGTGGAATAATAGCACTATAACAGCGAAGTGCAGAAAGGCTCTGGGTGCTGGGAGGTTCATATTGCCCATACTGGTGCTCTGGGATCCTGAAGTCCAATTCTCTGTCTGTTACAACAAGAATTCCACTTCATCTTGTTATCCGGGACTAGTGGTGTTTATAAACTGTTACCCTGCCTTTGATTTATGAGCCCAGTACTGTATTTCCAATGCTTTTACCTGGACTAAACCATCAATGAAGCATGTATTTCACATGGAAATATATGCTATACTATTTTAAAATGTGGTGTTTTTGTTTTGTTTTTTTAGTTAAAAAATGGAATATGTAAATTGCCAGTCATGATCTTTTGAGGCTTGGAATACAACTATGAGTCCTGGTGGCACAGTGGTTAAATGCCAGTACTGCAGCCACAAGGTTCTGAGTTAAATCCTGCCAGGCTCCAGGTTGATTCAGCCTTCCATCCTTCTGCAGGTCGGTAAAATGAGTACCCAGCTTGTTGGGGGCAATTAGGTAACACATTGTAAACTGCTTAGAGAGCACTTAGCTGATAAGCAGTATAGAAATGTAACTGCTATTGCTATTGCTATTTTGGTGAAAACTACTACTTTGGAAGCGGCTGCAGGGCTACAGAAAGAAACACTGGTTTTAGACAGATAAATAAAAATGGCAAGATAAAGGAATTAATTGTCTTTATCCTTTACTTTCAAACTTATTCTTATAACACGCCCTACTGCAGAACTAGTGTTCAGCAATAGTTATACAGATATGATTCACTTCCATTATATGCCACTACAATATATATATGGAGAGCAATTAGCTTTCTCTATTTTTACTCATATTTTATTTCTACAAAAAAAAAAAAAAAAAAAAAAATGAATAGAGCTCTAAGTGAATCCATTTTAAAAGAATAAATGAGATATGTATTGAGACTGAACTGTTTCCCTGCTTCTGAGCGATGGATAGAAATTAGAAAGCAGAAATTAACTTCTCTGGCAAGTAAAAACATCTAGGAAGACCTTTGTACTAGAAAAGTATATGAATGCACAATGCACAAAAATCAATGTCATATGGTTTTCTGAAAGTTCCAGAATACTTTTCATGTCTGGATGTATAATATCCATATCAATACCAGAGAAAACTGAAATTAATCAGAAATATAGCTTCTTTGAAGCACTTAATGGAATCCTTTAAATGTAAAATCTATTTTCATTTATAACTGCTGGCCAGAATGAGGTGGGTGTCAGAGTTTGGAGAAAAGTGGTATGTTCAGCAA
Organism: Cyclura pinguis; assembly: GCA_030412105.1. Taxonomy (NCBI): domain Eukaryota; kingdom Metazoa; phylum Chordata; class Lepidosauria; order Squamata; family Iguanidae; genus Cyclura; species Cyclura pinguis. The sequence continues at coordinate 248,754,230 of CM059599.1, read as the reverse complement.
TGAAAATGGAACCGTAATCTCCGCCATTTCTGTGACTGTTTAGGAAATAAGCCAAATCTGCAAAGTGCCGCTCTTTATCATGCTTGCAGGATTTCCAGGAAGTTTAAAAGCTTCAAACACAGGTGTTAAGAAAAGTGTAAAATTCACTTTGCAAATCTCATCGTTCTGAATTATGCAGTTACTGTAGCATGGTAAGTGCCCCCCTCCATTTTATTTCTCTCTATCTCATGCAGTAAAAGTGGGAAAAAGTGTGAGGAGGGAGCCATTTTCTTCCATTACTTAAAACAGATTGTAAATATTATGAAACCAAAGATCTATTGCTGTGTTACCTACTGTTGTAATGTCATAACTCTCAAAAATCATTTATTCTGGAGAAACTTGTTTGAAATCACTTCCTGTACTCCTGATCAAACATGTTTTGGATTAGTCTCCTAGGATATGATGGTACCTCTGATTATGTTACATAGATGCAACCATCCATGGGGATAAACAAAAGCCCATGCTCCCCAGTGAAGTATGATGGGCCATAGCAAATATTAATAGAGACCTCAAAAAAAAATCCAGCTTTTGTACCATTGAAATGGCACCACCTACCCACAAGAGAGGTATCAGCAGTCCTGGGGTATAGAAAGGGTTGTAGAAGTACAAAAATATTTAGTGGAGTAAAAAAACTTCGAAGGGGAATTCCTTCCCTCTGATGATTAGAGGAAAAAATGAACAGCCCACTGTGTGTATGTGTGATGGGAGAGGGGGAGAATGGAAGGGCTGGAATCCTCAGCAGAGAGCCAATTCACACAGTAATATTTTGTTGGAGACCTCACTTTTGGAAGGCATTCTGACTTTGAATCACTAGGTGTCTCATTAGAGCACCGTGGCAGAGAAAGAAAGACAAGGTACGAAACAGAGACTCTCAAACTACAGAATTGCTTCCAAGTTTTCAACCTTATTAATGACAAAGTGGAACAGCAGGATGAGGTAATGGAACATCACCAAGAAGAAATCCAACAACAGCAACAGGAACCCCAACACCAGCAGAATGATATCCAACAGCAGCAGGACCAACAATCTCAGCTTGAACAGAATATTCAGGTGGCTGAGAGACAATCTGCTCATCAAGTAAGTGCTGACAAGCCTTAGAGGAGATGAGTTCTTGTGGTTGGGGACTCCTTGCTGAAAGGAACAGAACCAACCATTTGTACCCTGGACAAGACCAATCGTGAGGTGTGCTGTTTCCCTGGGGCCAAAATCAATGATGTAACAGAGAGGCTAACAAGATTGGTCAAGCCCACTGACTGTAATTCCCTCCTTTTTGTTCATGTCGGAACCAACGACACTGCGAGCTGCAGCTTTCACTGCATCACAAAAGATTATGAGCTCATGGGTAGGAAGCTAAAGGACCTTGGTGTGCAAGTTGTCATTTCATCTCTCCTCCCTGTGGAAGGACATGGCCCACGAAGGGAGAGAAGAACAGTGGAGGTCAACAACTAGCTTGGAAGATGGTGCCACCAGGAGTGATTTGGGTTTTTGGATCAAGGTCTCCATTTCCACGAAGTTGGTCTTCTGGCAAAGGATGGCTTGCACCTCACAACCGTCAGCTGGAACATTTTTGCTAACAGTCTCGCAAAACAGATCAGGAAGTCTTTAAACTGAGTTTGACTGGGGAGGGAGACAGTATTATTCAGGACAAGGATTCAGTGAGTGCTGGGATAAATAGCCGAAATGATATGGATAGAGCAGTCCAAGTAGTACTAGACACCAACAGAGGGAGGAAAAGTAACTTTAGTACAGGACTTCCAGGAAGGGCACATGGTCTTAAGTGTCTCTATACTAATACACAGAGCATGGGAAATAAGTAAGATAAACTCGAACTCTTAATACAACAAAATAAATATGATTTAACAGGCATCACTGAAACATGGTGGGATGGGTCTCATGGTTGGAATGTAGGAATAGGAATTTCACAGAAATAGACCAAACAAGAAAGGAGGAGGAGTGGCCTTATATTTCAAGGATGTTTTTACCTGTGAAGAGATCCATGACTTAAATCTGGGAAGCCAAGTTGAAAGCATCTGGGTAAGAATTAAGGGAGCGAGAAACAATAGGGATGTGATTGTGGGGGTTTGCTACAGGTCTCTGGGCCAGCCTGAGGACTTGGATGAGGCCTTCCTGCAGCAGGTGACCACACATTCAAACAGAAGAGATGAAGTAGTAATGGGAAATTTCAACTATCCTGATATTTGTTGGCAGTCAAGCTCTGTCAAGACCGCAAAGTCCAATAGGTTTCTCATTTGCCTTGCAGACAATTTCGTGGTCCAGAAAGTGGAAGAGGTGATAAGGGGATTGACTACTTTAGATCTTATCCTGACTAACAGAGATGACCTTGTTGATGAGGTGGAGGTGGTGGGATCCTTAGGAGGGAGTGACCATGCTCTTCTGGAATTTGTCATTCAGTGGGAAGGAGAAGCCAAGTGTAGCCTGACATGCATCCTAGACTCTAAAAAAGCTGATTTTTGTAAACTTAGGGAGTAACTTGCCGAAATCCCATGGTCAAGAATACTGAAAGAGAAAGGAGTTCATAATGGATGAGAGTTTCTTAAAAGTGAGATACTGAAGGTACAATTGAAAACTGTGCCAATAAGGAGGAAAAATGGCAGGTGTCTAAAGAAACCAGAATGGTTGACAAAAGAACTCTCAGCTGAGCTAAGCATTAAAAGAAGCATGTACAGGAAATTGAAGAATGGTGAAACCACTAAAGAGGAATTCAAGCACATAGCCAGGATATGTAGGGAGAAGGTAGAAAAGCTAAAGCACAGAATGAACTCAGGCTTGCCAGAGACATTAAAAACAATAAAAAGGGCTTTTTTAGATATGTCCACAGCGAAAGGAAAAACAAGGAAACGGTAGGGTCGCTGCTCAGAGAAGATGGCCATTTAGTAACAAGGGGAAGAGAGAAGGCAGAACTACTCAACACCTTCTTTGCCTCAGTTTTCTCCCAAAACGATAGAAGTACTCAACCTGGGGGGTGGGGAGCAGGCAAGGAAGAGGGGGAAATGCAGCACATAATAGGTAGAGAAGTAGTACAGGAATATCTGGCTAAACTAGATGAATTCAGGTCTCCAGGCCAGATGAATTACATCCATGGATATTAAAAGAACTGGCAGGAGTCATTTCTGAACCACTCGCAATAATCTTTTAGAACTCTTGGAGAACAGGAGAAGTCCCAGCAGACTGGAGGAGGGCAAATGTCATCCCCATCTTCAAGAAGGGAAAAAAAGAGGACCCAAATAATTATTGCCCGATCAGCCTGATGTCAATACCAGGAAAGATCCCAGAGCAAATCATTAAACAGTTTGTAATTACTTAGAAAGTGATGCCGTAATCACTAAAAGTCAACATGGATTTCTCTGAAATAAGTTATGCCAGACTAATCTTATCTCTTTTTACGATAGGGTTACAGGCTTGATAGATGAAGGGAATGCTGTAGACATAGCATGTCTTGATTTCAGTAAGGCCTTTGACTAGTGGTGTCTAGTCCCTGTGGTCTCTTCCAACTCTATGATTCTATGAGTAGAGACATTGGGAATTGGGATGCAAATAATATCTTGAAAGTATTTGAAAAGTGGTTCAACAATTTGTTTTTTGAATGCTGAGAGACTGTGACAAAAAGAACTCTGAACTGAAAAGAATCTTCTCAAGTTGGGAATTTTTCTGCACAAAATTTGCATGTGGTTTTTTGCACAGAAAACACCATTTTCTGCACAAGAAAACAGCATATTCTGCATAGAAAACATGTGTATGCAGACATATTTTCTATGGAGAAAAAGCTATGTCCTGCACAGAAAGCAGTGCAATTGCAGATTTAATTCTGTACAAAATCCACATATGGTTGATTTGTGTAGAAAACAGTATTTTAGGCACAAGAAACAACTTTTTCTGTGCAGAAAAAGCTGTTTCCTGCTAGAAAAGATCTGTTTTCTGTGCCAATCAACAATGTGCTGATTTTTCACAGACTATATCCTCAACTGCAAATAGGATTTGAAAACTGTGTGATTGCAAAGACTTTCTCACAATGGGAAGAAAATTGTTGAAAATACTCATTACCTGCTTTGAGAAGAAAATTAATGGAGAATTACATTCCTAATTGAGTATGTGAAAAGAGGGTAGACTTATTAACCATCTGCCTTCTACTATCTCTGCTTCAGCTGTAGGATGACCAAACTGAACTGGGGGTGTATTTGTAAATAAGTAAAAAGTAATATAATAATTCTTTTTGAAAAGTTATGACTAATGCAAGCATGTTATCTGCTAAAAACCATGTTTCAGGCTCTACTTCTTATCTCAACTACTTTGTCTCCTGACAAATTGCCTCAATCCTCTACACCCCTGAAGCAATTAGCATATTGCATCCCTGACAGGTTTCCTTCTACAAGAACCTGGAGATCTCTGGTGACTAGATGGAAACATGCTACCTTGTCAGGGGAGATCGAGCTGCATTTATGGTTTTAAAAGTCCGTAGTCTTGCTACATTTTTATAATCTTATAATGATTTATTTAGTAAGCTGCAGTTCCGCAAAGCACGTGAAGCTCCTTTTTTTTCAGCCTACAGCATCTTCCCCCCTCCCGGTGGCTGTTCTTTTGCTGCCACTTAGGGAGATCAGCCTGCAAACCGCCATCTGTTCAGGTTTTCTTGTATTCTCTTAAGCAGGCTACCTGAGATTAAAATATTGATAAACACAGGAAAGGAAGCTCACCTGCACAGTGCATGTAATGCTAGCACCTACTGTGCTCTTTTTCTAAAAAGGAGATTTAAATAATTTCCCCCCTCCCTCCCTCCCTCCCTCCCTCCCTCCCTCCCTCCCTCCCTCCCTCCTTTCTTTCTTTCTTTCTTTCTTTCTTTCTTTCTTTCTTTCTTTCTTTCTTTCTTTCTTTCTTTCTACCTCAAAGAAGTTTACAAACGCTTGGTTGAATCCAGACTTTTTTGGGGGGTGGGGGGACACTACCAGAGTCTCCCAGCCATTACCGGGGGAAGGGAATGACTTACAGACACTCCCAGTTTAGTGGTCATGTTGGCTGAGGAATTCTGGAGTTGCAGTCTACAAAGGTAAATTGTCCAAGTTCTGATCCAAACTTAGGGCCTTTCTGCACTACACTGGTATAGTGCTATTATTCCACTTTCAATATCCTATGGAATCCTGGGGTTTGGAGTTTTAGAATTCTTAGCCAGAGAGCTCTTTGGCCTCAGTAAACTACAAACCCCAGAATTCCACAGGATGTTGAAAGTGGAATAATAGCACAATAACAGTGTAATGCAGAGAGGCCCTCTGTCATGCTTAGCACTGACTCCAAATCAATGGGACTGCCTTCAGATCAATGGGACTTAAATTAAATCTTGCTTATTTCAGTGGATCAGCTTTTAACTATGACCAAGTTCTCTTTCACACTTTGTAGTTTACAGCACTTTGGTACTATTTTAACTGCCATGGCTGTATCTTATAGAATTCTAGGAGTTATAGTTTTGTGAGGTATTTAGAATCCTCTGTCAGAGAGATGTAGTGCCTTGCCCAGCTGCAAAATTCAGGTTCAGTAGGAGGCAGCCATGGCGGTTAAAGTGGAATCAAGGAGCAGTGTGTGACAGACCCATGTCTAGGTGCAATCCATTATTACTGGCCATGTGAAAGGGAATACTACATATGTGGAGGCATGAAGTATCAAGCCTCTCCTGGTTTTCTGAAACAGATAAATGCTGCCTTTGTATGCAGGTTTCGGGAAGATGATACTTACTCATCCAAATGCCACATTAGAGAAAATGTAAGAAATATAGATACATTGATGCAGGCCTGCACAAGCCAAATGGGGCCTATTAACCATGAAAGGAGTGACCCATGAATGCCACAGATAGTCTTTTTCTTTTTCTGTCTAAGACAAGTAGAAACAACAACAAATTTCTCAGACCTGTGATGGGCCACCATATATTGTTGGTAGACTATGTTTGGTTTTAAAAACTCAAACAAAAGACAGATTCAGGTCCTCTTATTCTTTCTATTCTTCAACTTGGTAGGCGTCATGTGAGCTGGAGATGATGATGATGATGATGATGATGATGATGATGATGATGATGATATAGTCAGGTGATAGAAGGGCAGGAAAACAGGACAAACAGACCTTCCAGGTTATAGGGCATCACATCTAGATGGGGCTATATATTAAGACCATATGTCATATCTGAGCCAGTCACGGTTTTATACTATCAGGGTATAAAGGTGATGTTCCCTAGCAGATGTTAAGGAGTGGGAAAGCTAATGTGAGAGAACCTGGTCCTTCCAATATCCTGGATCCAAGTCATCTAAGACCTAATCAGTAGTCATTAGGCACTTTGACTACACTTGGAGGAAAAAGCTGGAAACCACTGTAGCTGTTGTTTTGTATTATGTGTGTATGTGCACATAAATGCACACCCAGTTCAAATATCACTCAGTCAGTTCTCTGCTTGTTAAAACATCAGTTTCCCTAGTAGACTTGCATCCTAGTAAAACTCTGTTTAAAATACAGCTATTGTTATTGAAATCATTTTTGCCTCCCCTACACATGTAGGCTCACACATGTTTCTTTTTTTTCTTCCCAGCATTTTGCATAGAAAACTGCCAGGTGTTTAAAGATGTTTGACTTTCTTTATAAGTCAAGTCTATAATGACAGAAACATTAGTTAGATGTGTGTGAAGTAGCACGTCTGTGTTGTACGTGTGGAATGGAGAGGCCATTATTGAGTGGGTGGTGATAATATGCTGAAGGGCAGTGACCATACTGAGCACAATTGGAAACAGTCAGCTGTGGAAAGATGGCTTCTAGGGAGATGTTTGCCTTGACCACTTTGGTAAAAAAATGGATTTAGTTGGCCTTGGGACTCCCTGCTTCTAATACCTTGATTTCATCTGTACAGCCTTCATTCAATGCAATATCCAAAATCTCTTTGAAAGCTGCTTCCTTGACCTTGTGGTACTTTCTCAAACCACGTGCTGCTTCATGCCGCTTTATCTGTAGAGATATCTTCTGTCAAAACATCTTCAAGCTCAGTGGCTGTGCGGCTTCATGAATTTGTAGATCCTTTGGTTTTGATGTGTCTTTGACACCTACCCTCTGATTTCTCTTGCTTTTTTCTCAAAACACGCCTTATAATTATTTGGCCACCTCATGATCCTATGAACTTTCTCTGATATAGACTAAGCTCCCACAGGTCTCTAACCTTCCCTTATCACTCTAATCCCTTAGGCTAGGCCTTGTTCATCTTGTTCCACACCTTCTCCTTTCTTCTTCAGTCCTTTTGCTGTTCTGACATTTATTGCTCAGCCTTCTGGCTCTGAACTTCCCGATATTTGTGATATAAAACTTAAGACTTTCTATTCTGATACGGCTGATGCTGAGAACAACATCATACCAAGGTTTCCCACTGAATTCTCCTCAAATACTACTAGTGGTCTCTCAACCCAAACTGCAAACAAAAAGAAAACAAGCAGTTGCAGCATCATGGGCTTTGTTGCAATAAATCTTCATACCTAAAGCTTAACTTTAAGTTTGGTATCTCTCCACAAAAATGCGTTATCATGTGGCTTTCTACTCTGTGAACTATCTGCCCTGTGAAATGTTGGAGGAAACAACAATGTGTTATGAAAAAATCTAAAATTGCTGCTAATTATTTTGTATTGAAACATACACTAAATTAATTCAACATATTTAGGTTAATGCTACTTTAATATCAGTCCGCAAACGGTAGTGCAGACAGACTATCAATTACTGGTAAAAGTGAATAATTATAATGATATTCATTATTATTATTATTATTCATATTATTATTCATATTATTCTTGTTGCCCACCTCTCCTCAAAGCTCAAGGAGGGGTACAACAAAGGATAAAATCATACAAATGAATCATACAGACAGACAGACAGACACACACACAGACAAAATATATAACAACTTACCATACCATCCTTGCATAATCTACCTGTTGCATGACAGTTCAGTTTTTGGGTATCAGAATTAATAATGCCAAAAGTTCCTGCTGATACTACTGCTTCTACAAGTATAACTGCTACTGCAGCTATTATTGTACTGACAGTAATAATCAAACTTGAACTCAGTTGCTTTTTGTGTGAATTAACAGGAAATGTCTATAGGAGTAGAGTAGTTTTAAAGTTAGGCCGGTATCACTGCAGGTGATTCATCAAGAGCTTGCTGGAAAGATGGAGTTTTTGTTGCTGTTGCAAGTCTCTCTCCCTCTCTCTCCCTCTCTCTCTGTCTCCATCTGTCTCCATGGTATAGTGTTGTACCAGTTGTGGTTGCCTCTATATGCACTCATTCCATTCTTTTGGTAAGATAGTTAAGATTTTCTAGACTGGCACTGGGGCTCTTTCAAAGGGTATCTCTCTCTCTCTCTCTCTCTCTCTCTCTCTCTCTCTCTCTTTCTCTCAGCCTGGTATGCTGAGGTGGTTCTGTGGTCTGAAGGAAAATTTCTGATTTTTTAAAAAACATTTATTAGGGTTATAGAGCAAACCAGATCTGAACTCTCCCTAGAAACCGCAATGACTTAGCTGAAGCTACTGTACATTGTACATGAGTCATGAGATGTCATGACTCATTGGGAAAGATGGCAATATTTGGTAAAATGGAGGACAAAAAGGAAAGAGGGAGACTGTGCTACACATGGATTAACTCAATCGAAGAAGCCACAGCCTTGCGGGGGAATCTTGGAGATCTCTCATTCATAGGATTGCCATAAGCTGAAGTTGACTTGATGGTAAAAAGAAACAACAACTAGTGTTATGCAAACATGCTATTTCACTACAGTGCTTAAAAATGGAAGGAAGAAAAGAAAAGGGAAGGGAACCTATGTGTCAGAATGGAAAGGGAAATGTGGAAATAATACATTGCAGCTGGTGCTAGGAATTGCCAGAAGGTAGTCCAGGAAAACAGAAACATTGTTCAGACATATATATTTTTTTTTTAAAAAAACAGACAACTACAGCAACAAATGCTGCAACCTCCCAACACATTTGCCCCATCAGAGGGAGCCCCAAATGATCTTTCTGCTGGCCCAGTCAATTCCCAGACTACAACAACAATAAATTAATTAACTGATAATTTGCTGTCCTTTGGTTGTGCCATTTCAGATTAGAGACAAGATGCTTATGAAGCAATTATTTGTCAATAAGTATATTCCAACAGGTTAAAACATACCACCAACAAGGCTCAGGCAGGGTAGATTTCACAGGACTTCTTCCTGGCTTCTGGTCAGATTACCAGGATTCTTCTGGTAGAAGTTCTCTCAGAGGTGGTATTAAAGCAATGAACATTTTATCACACAGATGAAGCCTCTATTATTTCTTTTATATCCTGTGACCCAAGGTGGCTCAATTAAAATATAATAATAAGATTTTAAAGACAATTAAAAATCATCACATTTAAAAGCAAACAAAAAGTGACTATAAAAGAAATACCTATGAGAAGCCCCTCTGGAAGTAATTACATTGAACAAAAAGGCCTTTGCTTGCCAGTGAAAGGAAAGCAGGGAGGTAGCCAGCCTAGCTGCTCATGGAAGACAGTTCCAGAGGGAAACTCTTCAAAGCCTCAGACAGTATGGCCAATAGTCAGAAGTCAGGGAATTATAGTCTAACAACACTTGAAGACCCAGGTTTGGGAGCCATTGGATTAGAATCAGAGCTTGGCAGAGTTATCTTTGAAAAGTAACTTGTTTCCATTTCTCATTACAGTGCTTCAAAAGACCCCCTCCCATTTTTCAACAACTTGTTTTTCAATGTTCTACTCTTCCAACCATTGTAAATAACAGACCTGTACTATTCTTCTGACATGGGATCTGCTCCTTAATCAGTTCTCCTCCCCTTGCCTTCATCCTGTAGGGAACTTGTGAGAATTATAGAGAATTGGTTGGGACCATGCACACTGAGAGAGCTTTCATAATTCCCTCATATTCCCTACAGAAAGATAGCAAGAGGAGAAAAACTGGGTTCTGCTTTCCCTTTACCCAGCACAGCGTTAGCTTGTATCTTCATGAAGGTATTCCAAAAATGAGAGCTCCCAATAGGTGGCACTAAAGACTAGAGTAAGCAACCTGAGCAAGACTTTAGGGAGCATTATGGAGGTGTGCCAGATGCCTTCATACCTGCCTAACTTCACAGTTGCCCAAAGCATTGCTTTTTGTCATTAAGTTTCCAGTGCAGGCACGGGCAACCTAATGACCAAAGAATAGTCTCAGTTCCTCTTGTGTGCTTTGCCAGCCTTTTGACTATTCTGCTATTGCTTTAATTCTGCTTTTAGCTATCACAGCCGTGAGTTAAGACTTTGAAATCTTCCAACAACCAGACACTTCCTGGGACCTTAATGGAGAAAGCCTAGGAGCTTCACCTAAGTGATTTTGTGAGGTTGGCCATCACAGCCTCAGCAACCCCTTGCCAAAACTGCTAAGGATGAGGCCTTGGACAGATAATTTTGATACTGTTGCTTTTAGTTCATCTTCACCCAACCTCCCAGCCAGTAAGATGGACAACACACAGTCCAAAAGACAGCTGCCCTTCCCCCGCCTTTCTTTCCAAAGGTTTTCCCTGAGAGTGGATATTTATCTAGTTTAATTTAAACTACCATCACAGTATCAGTGGCAATGAGCCTCTGTGGCTTCTTATAGACTGAAATTCTTGGTCCAGCCAAATAATCGGCCAGTCAGTATGGTGAAAGAAGGAATCCTTCATATTTTTGTACTGAGTGTTCCTTTCCATTTGTGGCACTCAAGGCCTCTGTGGAGAAGTAAATTGTGTTATACTAAATTAGTTTCTTTCACACTCCATCAGAGGGCTTGCAGAAAATGCAATTAACCAGTTTCATTGATGTAAACATCTTGTAACTTTCATGCAGAAAGCAATGAGTTAAACTGGAAGCTAACATGTTGCATCTGCAGAGATTGTGTGTGTGTGTGTTCTAAATTTACTGCCTGGCTCCTGGTCTTTTCAGCTATTTCAAGTCAGCACATTTATAGCTAATAGGAATAGATCTTTTACAGCACTTTAGCAAAATGGAACACTGGTACATTATGAGTGAAAATCTATATTGTCATTTGTCATTTTTTGTTATTACTATTTCATAATAATTAAGCAATAAATAAAACAAAGCATGCTGACAAGCCAGAGAAAGTGGCATGAAATTGAACGGCATGGAGGAAAAGGGACACCCTAATGCTATACAATCCGACTCCACCCCCCCCCAAAAAAACCCAACCAGATACTTTATAACAAAAGTTCAGATTGGTATGTGCACTTTTTTTTTAAAGGCTGTGTCTATCAAAAAATACTTAGAAATACTTCATTGCATTTTCTGCACCAGTTTAAGGACATCTGCAGGCATTATTTGGGCACAAATAATTAGCTAAAGTACTACTGATTCCAGTGGAGAAGAAGGTCTTCCAAGCTTTCAAGATAAGATGGGATCTGGGTCTTTTGGGTATTTAGGCCCTACCTCTCCCTAAAGTGCAAATCTCAGGATTCTGTAGGATGAAATCATGGCAGTGCAAGTAGATTCAAAGTGCTATAATTGTGTAGTATGCAGAAGGCCCCAATTTTGGCTCTTATTTGCCATTTGGTTGGCAGCAGGATATGTATGAGATCTCTCTTCCTCTTCTCTCTCTATGTTGGTGTGCAATCATCTCAGCCAAATGCCAAAGACATTGTTCAGTCAGGCCCTTTCCGCACGAGGTGAGTGAATCACTCCGTGCCGTTATTTACCGGCTCTTCTTGGGTCTGAAGTAACGCACATTGTCCCTTGAGCCCTTCCGCAGGGCTCTTTCATTGGTGCAGGGTGAACCGGAGCAGTGCGAGGTCTGTAGATCTGCACTGCTCCAGCTCAAAATGGCAGCTTCTGGTGTCTTCGTGGGAGTGGACCAACTGCTGAGGCTGGCCACGCCCACAGCCCGCCCTCTGCTGGTCGCAGGCTCGCATTGGTGTGAGCCTGCGCGTCTGCACAGGTAAGTAGGAACACAATGGCGCGTTCCAGAAAATGTAAAGTCCAGATTTTTCCGGTCTTTACTTAGCGCGGGGGAGGACCACTTGGGGGTGGGTTGGATTGGACTGAGGTGCGGAACTAAGTTAAATAGTCCACACCTAGTCCGATCCAAGGTGCGGACGACCTCCGTGCCAGGACGCCTTGGCCTGTTTTAACTGCCTCGTGTGGAAAGGACCTTAGTGTATCAATTACATTATCCTATCACTCCAGTATTGCTGGAGTAGTTGTTCCTTTCCATCCCAGGTGGAAATGCTCTCATATACAAGTATTATTCCTGCTGATATTTACACCAATAAATACATTACTAAATGCATCCCAAACTTGACCCTCAAAGCTCAGAAAAATTAAGGCTAAGAGTATTGTTCCTAGAAACTCCCAGCCACTGTTCCACTGGCAGTAGTAGGTGATGAATTCCTGGAATTGTAGTCTGAAAAGTAACTTCTTCAAGCTCTGTCTGATTTTCCAGGAATATCAGCCTCACAAAGATCCTGTTGTTAATGGCAGGTGGTGTCTTGCAGATGAAGGAACCGAACATGCAACCACAGAGGTTCGTGGTGACAAAGAACCCAGCCCACAATTCTGTTGAGCTGCACACCAGAATAAGCACCCATACTCTTTTTTAAAAAAGAATGATTAGCCTAAGTTACTTTTGGGTGGATTCTGGGTTTTGTAGTCCAAAACCCCAGAATCCTATGCTGTCTGGGAAATCATGGCTGTTTTTGTCCAAAATATAATCTTTATGAGCTCTGTTTTAAAGACTCAGTGTCAGTTTTGCCTCCCGCAAATCATAATTCATGCTGTTGCACATATATACCAGCTTATACATTATTTCATTTCCCCTGGCATTGACTCAAAAATGGAATGCAATTAAATGTGGAATCTTATTAAAAACAATGCTTTCAAGAGATTTATGCATTTACTTTTATGTGCTACCTTGGAGTATTTGTACAGCTAGGAATGGTTTATTTTACTTTATTTTTAGGCAGGACTAAAACATTTTAGCTATATGTGAAATTATGCAATTTGAGAAAGCACATCAAATTATACCTAGTTTAATTTATTCTTGATAACCCAAGGCTCTTTTCTTATAATATAAAGATGCGCAGCTTCAAATCAAGTATGTTCGTGGACATACTGTTAGGTTTTAAAAACTCTAAAAAAGTTTTGCTATTACTTTTATTATAGGGATGAGATCTTATTTGTATTAACACATTAACACTTTGCATTAACACTTGTGCGCTAACTTGTGCACTAACCAGAGCTGCTGAAAAGGAACCCACTACAAATGTGGACAACCCCTGGGCATCAGGAGCAGTGTCTAAATCACTTGGACCACAAAAGTAATCAAAATGAGTGGGGTACCTGTCCAGAGCGAAACAAGCACCCCTCTCCCACATTAGATTTCCCAGAATCTGAAAAGTTATTTACAAAATTTAAACAGCTGCAGTTACGGTGTCAGGGCTCCAAAGGTAACTTACTCTTAGAATTATGTTTTGAAAAAGTAACTCTGTTTCTCAGAAGTAATTAAAGTAGTTTTAAAAACTAAATGGTGCAAACCACTAGTCTGTATTCCAAAACACATCTCACGCCATCCATTGTTGACTCAGCACCCATGTCTGAACATAAAGTAGCTGTAGGAAGCACAACATGCATGACGGATTGAAGCAGGTGGAAGTCTCCCTTTGACACTTAATGAAACCACATGGACACAAGTATAAAAGAAACTCAAAAGTTACAGTTACACCAAACAAGAGTGAAGATTAAGTTACAATCATAATATATTGTAGCTATACTTCATTATTTAGGAGGAAAATGGAATTTGCTGTCTGCGGTTAGTTGCTTCCCAGCTCTGATTTAAGACATTGGCCATGGATCTTTGAATCCTGGAGGACAGTGCACAGCAGAGCAGAGAAGGAGAGTGCCAGGAGAGAGCCGGTCCTATCATTAGGCAGAGCAAGGCTGCTTGTGATAGAAAGTGATCATTATTTGGTGTATTATATCCCTGTTGCCAGAGACAGAGAGAGGCATATGGAAGCTTGTGTGCTTCAGGTGCTAAAATAAGCTGGCAAGCCTGTGACACTATGCATCTTGACTTGAAAGGAGGAGAGCACCATTTGTGGCTCAGATTCAGGCAGCAAAATGCACCAGATTAGTGATGGACAACACAAACATTTTAGAGAAAAGCACTGAACTGTCTGTCATGGGAATAACCTCACACATCTCAGGTCTACCAGAGCTTTCCTGCTATTATCATCAAATAAGTCAATAGAGTTGTTAAATTTACCAGAATCAATGACAAGAATCTGATGGATCTTGCTGGAAACGGACTGATTAAAAAATGAAGTTGCTAATAAGGCTCACAGATCTGCTGACAGACTGATTGTGAAACTTAATTTTAGTGATCGTATCTAAACCTGTGTCTGTAGGTTTGAAAAAACAAACAAGTAAAAAGCCCAAAACAACAGCAGCAATCCCCAAACCTCCACACAATTATATAGAAAACTTCTCAAAATACAGTATAGCTTTTTTACAGATGAGCTCCAAAAGGATCTAGCTAAAGTGGATGAATGGGTGAGGAAAATCCCAGAGTGGTTCAATGTAAAGTGCAGGACTGGACAATCTGTGGTTCCCTGCCACTATTTTTGTTATTCCCAGAAGTTGACCTCCAAATATATTTTTTTTTCTCTTGGAAGCATGCTTCTCTCTTAATACGAGGCATGAGAATGGGATGGGTTGGGGAGAGATATCTAGAAATGGATTTCCAGCCATTTTGGTTTGGAAATGGTAGTGATCTTCAGGCCCATAGCAATTCTATAGGATTTTTTGGGCTTGATCCAATGGTCAGATATTGTTTTGTGATCTCTTTTTATTGCAATGTCTTCCATTTTTATTGTAGTAGATTTCTGATATGATGGAAATCTGAAAAGATCTCATTGAAAATTTACGTAGATATCCTTCTTTATTGTATAATTGTCCAGTTTAGTGGGAGTCACAGGGTTGGCAGAATTAAATAATGAGCCATTAATCTTGGGAGCTAGATGTGATATTATTTGCTTGCAGAGTTTGGATTTTTTTTGAGGGGCAGGCTATAACTCACAGAATCCTCTGTGAGGATTTCACTGGCAGTGCTGGCTAGGGTCTTGGGGGAGTTGTAATTTTAAAAAAATAAGCATTCAAAGTTCTCTTTGGTTCTTTCCGCACGAGGCTGGTGAATCAGTTCATACCGTTTCTTTTCTGGGCTCGAAACAAGATGGACTGTCCCTTATTTCCTCCTGCACAGCTACTGCGTATGTTCCATTCTGATTTGGAGGAGTGCGAGTTCATGAATCCACACTGCCTCCGCCGTAGCCACTCCCGCTACTTCCCTCACCCTGTCCCATCGGCTGTGATTGCCCCCCCCTTTTTTTGCATGGCTTAGTACGTCATTGTGTACGTGTGTATGTGAGTAAGTCCATACTACTCCTTGGCCCCTCCCATGAGCCCTCCCCTGACCACCAATTCGCATTGGCACGAATGTACCTGTCTGCACCACTGTGAAAGTACGAATCGGTTCGATCTGGAAAATTGGAAAACTTATTTCTTCTGGTTTTCAAATAGTGCTCTTACCACCACATGCGGGCACATTTAGTTGGAATTACATGCGGAACAAAGGTAAATAAACCGAACCTAGTCCGCTCCAAGGTGCAGAAGACCTCCATGGCAAGACGCATTGGCCCACCTTAATAACCGTGTGCGGAAAGGGCCTCAATTTAGTCAATTTAGACTGTTTTTTTTAGTTAATTTAAACAATTTAGTCAATTTAGACTGGTTTTTAAGATTTTTTTTTTAAAGTTTATGTGTATTACTGCCATCCCTTTGTCATCACACTGAATGTAATGGTTGTGTTGCCTTTTAAAATTATGTCTACGACACATTGAGAGCCAGCATGGTGCAGTAGTTTGAGCATTGGCCTATGACTCTGGAGACCAGGGTTCAAATCCCTGCTCATCCATGGAAACCCACAAGGTGACCTTTGCAAGCAACACTCTTTCGGCCTCAAAGGAAAGCAAAGACAACTCCCATCTGAACAAATCTTTCCAAGAAAACTCCATGAAAGGTTTGCCTTAGGATCATCATAAGTCAGAAATGACTTCAGCACATACAACAATGGGTGCATGTTGCTTGCTCTTTTCACAGTCCCTGAAGAAGGCCATATAGATATTTCCAAGCTTAAAAGTATTGGGCTACTTTTAGGGAGGGGGAAGAAAAATCTGTTTTTTTTTTAAATATGTCTTGAGATAATAGCCAGAATCCTTTATGGCATTTATGAACATACAACCTAGAGTTATGCGCTTGTGACTGTTATGTATTCATGATCCCTATGTAGTCCCTAGTTTAAGGACTTTGTAGGGACGATGAAAGTCCCTACAGTCCCTGCTTACTAGGCTATAGCTGCTGAGATCCTAGGTAAACACCTCTGATCAAATCTTGCCAATAAAACCCCTGAGAGGTTCACTGTAAGGTCACCATAAGTTGGAAACAACTGGAAGCACACAACAACAACAACAACAGCAGCAGCAACAACAGCAAGTTATACCCTTGTTGCGCTCTCCTCTGAAAACCTTTTAACACTTAGGACTACCAGAGATGCCAAGAGATAATAAGAAAACCCTGTGCTAAACAGAAGGTCAGAGCCTTCTGTGTTTTTTTCTTAACCAGGGCCTCTGCACTGGCAATCACAACAATTGTTTATTTAAATAAAGCTGCAGTTTGAACATGGTAAAAAGCCAACTGCCATGTAATGGTGGCAAAAATGACAGACAGAAACTGCAGTCAGCACCATGTTCTGACACCAGTTCAACACTGCCAAATGTCTGAAGCGATAAAGGGATTATAGAGGAATTACTATCTCTTGAAGTGATGTCTGCAGAACCTTAGATTTGCTTTTACAATCAAGGAGTTAATCCAAAGCAATTTTAAAGCAAGAGAACGACATGGTAGTGACCCAACTTACTGTCAGGGTTGTTGATAAAGACCTACAGAAAGTGGTATATGGGCTACTTGAAGTATACACAGCACTTCCCATGTAGCTCATGAAGCACAGAGAGACCTGAGGCCCATTCACACTACACAGGCCCTTTTCGCATGGCAGTGTACAAGCGAAAGGGCCCCTTGAGTGTCGCGTAAATGTCAGGAGTGGTCTGCATGACGCACTCCCATTTCCGCCACGCTCAAGGCCCGCAAGCACAGCAAATGAGCATTTTCTTATTTTCGGCTTTTAGCCGAAAATAAGCCGCATTTACGCAAGGCTCATGGGCCTGGGCCACACTCACCTGCAATGCGGAGCCTCTGGAGCCGGCCTGTTGCGCTTCCTCTCCTCAGAGCAGCCTACAACTCCCAGGCTGCACTGCAGAAGGAACGGGCGGGGTGCGGGCAGGGCTCTCGCGCGAGCAGAAAGGAGCAGCGGAGCCCAAGCAGCAGGAAAGCAGGAGGCTTGCGAGAGCCTTCCTGCCAAGGCCTTTCACGCAAGGCCCACACTCCAGCAGCGTGAGAAGGTAAGCTGCGGAAAGGGCCATAGTTATAGCATTAATGTTCCACTTTAAGTGCCATGGTTCCATACTATGGAAATCTGGGAATGGCAGTTAGAATTCTCATCCAGGGAGCTTCTCAGATACCTCTAATGAAACTACAAACCCCAGTATTCCACAGGATGGAACCATGGCATTTAAACTGGAATAATAAATAGTATTATAACTATGTAATGTGAATGGGCACCTGCTCTCTTTTCCCCACAGTTCAGCTACTAAGCCATCAGCTGGTGGCCAGGCAAAGGATCTGTTAGAGTAATCTCTACTATGCCTAGGATCTGACATAGTAATCTCCATCAGGATTGCTAGGAGATGGGAGAAACAAAATTTTTTGGACTAAAGTTCCCAGAATCCTCGAGGCAGTAGAGCCACACTAGCTCCACTGGCTGGAGCAACCTGACAATTCAATCCAACTCTGGGAGTTGTTCTTTGCCCCCGGTCCCCACATGGCCAAGAAGGGGAGTGGCCTCAGCCTGCACTGAGATCCCACCAGAACAACTGAACTTCAATGGGAGCAACATTTGACACAAAATATAGGCCTGTGACTCTACTGTTGTAACTTCTGCTGTGTGATTTTTAACCATCATTTGCCTGATGAAGAAACCAGCAGACCTTCAAAAGCTTGCATGATGCATTTTGTGCATTTTGGTTGACTACTAAAAGTATCACTCTTTTGTGAATTTTGGATTTTGTTGTAGTTTGGTGCATGGCCACCTCTGAAAATGTAGTCTAAAACATTTTTTTCATGCTTTCTTTCTCTCCCTCCCCCCCTACGCTAATGACACCAAAACTCCTGTCTCCACACTGCTGATCGCACTTCCACCCAGGAGGAAGCACTTTCATCTCCCCACCTTTCAGCAGTCCTAAGACAAAGATCATTTCCCCCCTTACCACTAAGAGTGACAGAATAAAAACAGTCTGTGCAGACATCTCTAGCGGGTTTTAGAGCCTTTCACTCCTTACCCCACAGTGATATATGCCTAGATCTTCAGATCTATATTCCTCTGCACGGGAATATAGAAAAAATGTGAGTATATCTGTGTATACTTGTATGTTCCTGTTTCCCCGGGCATGTCTGGTGGCTTCTGGGGGCAAAAAGGTTGCTGGCTTCTGCTGTGAGATATTGGAACATAGATGGAACTCCCTCATGGATGTTACCATACAAGTAGAATGGACATTAGAAAACTGTGGGGTGGAACACAACTGAATAGAACCCTTGACAGCTTGAATACAGCATAGAGATAATCCCATGATTGTGGATCCTTTTCTACACTACATCTGAAGTACACTGTCCAATGCAGTGATCTACAGTGGTGGTTCTCCAGCTCCCTTATCATCACCAGAGTGAACTTTTGAAAATTGCTGCAAGACTTGGAGAACCTTTTGTTGTTCCTGTTCAATAATCAAGCCACACATAACATAATTCATGTTTTAATAATTGTAGAGTCTTGCCTTTCTAATTTGAGAGGCGTGCCTGTTCTTCATAAGTAAAATTCTGTGAAATCATCCGTAATGTTTCTTATGTGAGGTTCAACATTCATTCTGCTTCTCAGTTTGGAACATATTCTGGTTGTCAGTCTTCCTGCAAACCAACTGAAAGTTGCTCGTGAACTGCCAGTGGTTTGTGGAGTACCATTTGAGAAATTGTGGTAAAGAGGAATTATCACAATGTCATTACATTCTTTTTTTTCTGGTTTCTTACTTACCAGAAAAATTTCCACCGTTTATTTCAGCCAAATACTTTATTGCAATCTATGTCATGTCACCCATGGCAGTTCTTTCTAATGCCACAGCTTAATCTGAGGATTACTCAGTAAAAAGAGAGAGGCCCTTTCCACACCTTACTTTCTTCCGGCGCTGGGGTGCAGGGATCGCACGAGCAGCCTCTGGTGAGAGGCTTTTGCAACTGGGGTCCTTTGGCTCCGCATAAGCTGCCTGCTCATGTGAGAGCCCCACCTCTGCCTTCCACAGTGCAGCCTGGGACCTTCCCAGGCTGCGCTGGGGCAGGAAGTGTGACTGGTGCGGCTCCAGAGGCTCCGCATGTCAGGTAAGTGCACGCGGGGCCCAGGAGCAATGTGCAATCGCACACCATTTTCGGCTTCTAGCCAAAAATGAAAAGGTGAGCGATCAGCGCCTGCCGGCCCCTGGAGCAGCGTGCAATTGTGAGTGCATCGCACAGATTGCTCCTCACAATCGTGCAATGCTTCAGGCACCCTTTTGCATGGAAAATGCCATGTGAAAAGGGCCAGAGAAATAGTCTTGAAGGAGTCAGGAATGCATCTGTCTCACTGCCGTGTAAGGCCAGGTAGCTCCCACACACCAGGCATAATGCGGGAGAGTTTCCAAATCAGAGAATATTATATCCAGGCAGGCAGTCGCGTAGGGACGGGGGCAAGGGGGGCAGTGTGCCCTAGGTGGCATTTTTTGGGGGTGCCACTGCTCCTTGACTGCCTCCTCTCACATTGTAGCCCGGCCTCACATGCTGTAGCTCTTTCCCCGCATACCATAGCCATGCCCCACACACTGTAGTTCCCCGCACACCATAGCCGTTCCCCCACATGCCATAGCTCCTCTCCTGTTCCCTGTAGCCCACCCACACATACCGTAACCACACCTACACGTGCTGTAGCTATGCCACCATGCTTCCCCCCGCCCCTACTCCACTTGTGCCAAACTATGCCGCTGCAGGCAGGCCAGGGATCCAATATTTCTTCCATTCTATTTCCCAAGCCATGAAGTTGGGAGTAATCCAGGCCATGCAGGACACAGAGTGAAACTCAGTGTTGTATGAGTGAACTCCAATGATACAATGGTACTTTCTCCTTCTCTCATCTCTGTGCAGACCACTAAAGTTCCTGAAAATCTGCTCAGAAGGGTGCAGCAAACCTCTGCAGCAGATTTTTAAGACAGATGTAGAGCTGAAGGGAGATGGGGTATCATTTATTGTCCATTCCTCTGAAAGAAGCCCTCCAGTCAGTAGGAAGGTTTAATTGCCCATTATTTGGATGCCACACATATTTCTGAGGAATGCTTTCAGACATGTTCACAGGAAATAGCACAAGATGCTGATGAGAAGGCAAAAATTATGTTCTGTTTTGGAGAAATCAGATGAAATCCTAGAAATTGTTAAAGATTGGAATCCATGCTTATGAGCTCGTAACATTTAGAATTCATTTAGGGCCATTGAAGACTGAATATGACACCAGGCACTGCCCCAATGAAAAGGTTTTCAAGGCATTGTGTACTGGGGCACTGAGAAATGATATTTCCAATGCTGTCCTGGTTGCAGGGTACATCAAAAACAGGCAGCTGGAGAACCTCTCAGGGTCCTGCCCCAACTACTTGTCTCAATGCATCTCATGATCAGAAGAATGCTACAGTCATCATTTCCCAGCATGCTGATCTGCAGAACCTCAGAAACCCTTTGCTTGGGATGCCGCCTGGCATTATCGGATGTAGTTATGATGAGGGAGCTCTGTCATCATAGTTACATCTGAAGATGCAAGATCTCAGGCAGTGACTTTAAAGTTGACAACATGAATATTCACTGCTTTATTGGAAGAACAAGAGATGATCTTTCAGGATAACAGTATAATATGACCACATAAGCCTAACAGAGACTACTCAGATGGACACAAATAAAGTTTTAACTGTTTTTGAAGAAACAAACAAACAAAAATTTCCTTTTCAGATCCAAAGTATCATTCATAGCATTTTCAGAATTTCTGAGCCATATGCAGACTACTAGAAAAAAAATAGACTTAATAGGGTAAAGCAGGACTGTCTTTGCTGCACCAGATTAACATAGCAACTTGTCAAGCATGCATCATAATAGATGCTGGAGATACATTTTTACTTGACACTTCTTGCCTATGAAAGTGTATATCACAATAAATCTGTAAGTCTTCTGCATGCTAGAAAACTCTTTCGCTTCTCTGTGATGGAGGGCCTTCTAGTGCTACTGATCAAAAGCCATGATAAACTTAGTCCCATCTTTCCCTTAAGGAAAAAATGATGGAAAAAACTGATGGAAGCATGGAAAGTTACAAATGGAAAACATTACCACCTGTATCCCTATAAATTTCTATGCTTGACTCAAAATGATTATACACCGTAAGCAGCATGTTATGTTATATGGTCACAATTATACTTGTTTTCTGAGATCCAGCATGATGTTGTGATTTGCCCGTTGAACTGTGACCCTGGAGACCAGGTTTCAATTCCCCACTTGGGCATGGAAACCCGCTGGGTCACCTTGGGTGCATTGCACACTCTCAGCCCCAGAAAGCCCTATGATAGGTTTACCTTAGGTCTCCATAAGTTAGAGATGACTTAAAGGCACACCACCATCACTACAATACTTGTGCTGTACTGCTCCCAGAAACACCTTTACCATTCTGCCTTCCTATTAAAATTATATGGATTAAAAAATCAGAACTGATTGCCTCACACACGAGATTTACTTTCCCGATTTGCGCGCACACACACACACACACACACCTTTGCAGTAGTGGTAGTTTTATTAATGCTTGGGCCATAGGCCATTTGCATACATAGTAAAAAAAAATCAATAGATACATTCTCAAGATACAGCAATAAAAACACAACAGTATAAAAATGCAACATAAAATAGACATCATATAAGTCTTACATATTATAAGAAGAAGAGGCTCACACCTATGTGATTATCAAGGGAAAAACCATTTTATTCTGTTGCAATAGCAAACCAACAAACATTTGTGAGGCATCTATGTGATCGTGGTATATTTAATATATAGTTAATTATATTTATATATTACATTTAAGAGAGATGCTACAATAAAGGTGCTGCGTGACTCCTAAAAGTATTAAAAGTGCCTTCAGACCATTTGTTGCTGAATCAAAAGGGTGTCATAGGAGAATCTCATAGATTCTTCTGTTTCAGATATGTGCTCTTCCGCCTACCTACCCCCATCATGTCCTCTTTGAGCTTTGAAAACTTAGAGACAAAGTAACATTCCCAAGATCTGCTTCCTTTCTTTGTACTTCCTGACCTCAGCTCACCCACCTCCTCCATTTTCTGATACGGTTTCTTTCTTTCCTTCACCTTTTCTTCAGTGTGGTTCTTTCTTGCATACATGTTGCACCCTTCTCTCACTTGTAGTGTGGTATCATGACCACGAGTACAAGAGATCTGCATAATTTAAACATTTTGATGAAAACTCAGCTTGATACGGACCATATCACCCTTTCATTCTTCCTGCGTATATGTTCTACTGAAAAGACACCCAGTGGGTGGCTCCACTAATTATATATGTTAACGCCTTAATGGTTTCTTTGCATTTTGACTTCAGCACGAATTTTTATAATGTGTCTGCTTGATTTTAATATCCCAAGACATTGTGTTATGAGGTTGAGAAATGTGTTTTGACAATTCATGGGTTCTCCCATGCTGTGCATTTTACCTTTCATTGGCATAAACCGAATTATATATAAATTTCTATTCCTCTCCCTATCTTTGTATTTATGGCTCAGCTTCTGAGAATTTTTACTCATTAGGAATTATTATGTTCTTGTTAAAAAAGAAATCTAGGCATATTTATACCTAGTAATGTATCTGGTAAAACTTTGAACACTAGGATAATGTGACAGAGTTTTTTTAAAAAAATGCCCCCCGACTTCTGTGTAGTAGGCCATGAATTATTTTTGTGCAGAAATGTTTTTATTAGTTTCATTCACCAGATCTACTTTAATTCTTTGCAGTCCTTCCTGACTGTATTGTGCTACATTGTACTACCATTGCATTGTTAAAATTGTTAGTAGAAATCTATCTGTTGTTGAATAGTATGTGTGTATTTATTAGTATATTAAATTTATACCCTGCCTTGAAGCCAATAAATGGCATCAGTTCAGGCAACAGTGGTAAAATCAAATAAATGTACAAAGTCAAAATGTTTTAATAGCTTAAAAAGCACAACTCAAAAATGCATTAATAAATAAAACACAAAAATACATCAAGTAGTAAAAATCCCCACTTAAAGAGAAGACGTTTAGAGGCCAAAGACCTGCACAGAAAGGCATTATATGGCATCCTTAAGCTTACTCCAGAATTTTCAAGTGAATTGCTCACAGATGTGCTTTTTTTTTTTAAATGGGATTTTAAGTCTCAACGTTGACATAAGGAGCATCTGCATAAAGATATCACAAATGCTGTGATAACTTTCCCTGAGACTGTAACATTTGGAGGGGGATATGTCCATATCTGCTGCATATCCTTCTTCTCCCCATGTATCAGATGATGTGTTTATATGGGACTAATACTGTGACAGATGTTCTCTTCTGTAGATGAGGAAAAGCACCATTTCAGGACTTTCTGGTCTAAATCATGTTGCTAGTCCCAACTACAGTAGACCTACCAAACCAATGGGTTTAATGTGAGTTCTGAATCATGTTTCAATTTACTCTTGTTGGGGCTAGCAATAGGATTTTGCCTCATTGCAATGTTCCAAACCATCTTGGGTTTAAAATAGTGATTCCTAAATTCTAGTCCTCCGAGTGTTTTGGATTTCAACTCCCAAAGGACCCCAGCTGTCTTGGCCAATGATCAGTGATTCTGGAAGCTGAACTCTGAAACACAGGGAAGACCAGAGTCTGGGAAACACTGGTTTAAAACATAGAGCAGCTGCTGACATGAGATGAGATCTGCTAATGCTTAAATTCCCTAGTAACATGTATAAGCATTATTTTTCCTATGAGTAGTGCTTGGACTAGAATTGCCTAAACATGAATGAAACATTCCTTTTAGACTTTTGTCACTTTTGTAGGTGTTGATACTATTTTCAAAATGCAGGAGTTTTTTTTTCTTCAAAAGATTTGGATTTGGATATGTGTTTAAACTATTTTGAAACACATTTTTTTCTCAAAATATGCACTGTAAAATGTTCTGATACATTTCCCCCCCTTTTGACCTAAGGATTGCTTCAGACTTACGAATGTAAAGCAAGTGGATAAATAAATTATAATCCACACATTGGTCCAAGAACTGTGTGAATCAACTCAATTCATACTGAAATGGTCATACATGAATTCATCGAGCAATTGATCTCTCTCTCTCTCTCTCTCTCTCTCACACACACGCCCACATGTTCCCTCTTGTAATGGTGAGATGTTTTCTAACAATAACACCTCAAATACTTTCCTACCTTACCTATAGATGTAAATACTATTGTTAAAAGTGTTATTTTAGGGGAAATACCATTATTCTTGTAATCTCTCCTTTCAGATCTTGATACCCCATCCAGTTCACCAGGAAGCAGAGGTATCAGGGAAGATGAGCTTTCCTGGAATCTGTGGAAATGCTTAAACTACAACCCATTCCATATCCTACCTTAGCCTTGCATCTTTATATCCCAACCAGTGCTATTCTCTACAAACTGAAGCCAGGAGGCACAATTTCCAATGGTGAAAGGATCAGATACCCTTCCATATCACTGTTTTAAATTTCTCTTCAACACATTTCTTTTCCCTGGGAGGAGTTGCATACCTTATTTCCAATACAGTTATGGGTCTGGAACCTGGATGTGAGCCCTGGGAGCAATAGTATTGGACTACCATTGTGTGTGTTTCTCTGTGAGTATTCAATCTAGAAGGTCAGCACAAACATCAAGTTTCTCACTCCTCCATGATGTTTCTCTTCTAGAAATCACATTGCTCCAAATTGTAGAGAAGAAACTAGCATGACTGAGATCACAAAATTAAGACAGATTTGTGAGTTCATTTGTTGTATTTTAAAAAGACATACAATCCACAAGAAAATCAGTCAGAAACGTATAAAGAACACAGAGTAGCTGAAAATATAAGTAGACAAGAAATACAAATTAAAACACCAGAAATGGGGAAACCAGCTCTGTAGGCCAAATGTCTACTTAGAGAAGATGGATTTTTTTTCTTTTCTGGCCAGTGTTTGGATGCTTGCCCTTCATCTGTTCTCTTTCCCTGCCAAAGTACAGAAATATAGGCTCTGAGGTCCAGTTCAGTTTGGTTCCTCTTCAAGATCTGAGAAGCATTGATACTGATTCTCTGTAAGAGGTGGTTTCATATTCCATGATGAAATGGACAAGACAGCCCAGTTCTCACCAATCTTTCCAAATGCAGTTCTGCTCCCACCCGTTGCAGCTGTGGTGCCTAGAATTAAATGTATCTGCGGAGCTGCTGATACCTATGATTGCAATGTGACTTGAAAATGAACTACAGCCAGACAAGGACACTCTAGCAAAATATGTTAGCCTCGCCTTCAGATCTCTCTGTGTTCTGAAGGACCAGGAAATTCTGTCAGCAAGCTGATAGATTAGAAAGTCCAAAATAATATTTATTTAGACATGAGCTCTCTCTGTAGAGAAGGTAAGAAATGTTTGGAGCTGTGTAACGAACACCGGCACAAAATGCCTTCTTTTCCATTTGTCATTTAACACTTCAGTGGGCTTCAGCTTTTGAGACTGAAGTACTGTACGGTGATATCCAGGTACCGTCATGGCACTTTATTAGCTCTAGTGTAATCTTTCATGCTGTCTGTAGGCTTATCCAGCTGGTAAAATGTTGTAGCTTTGAAATGAGTTCTGCCGCTTAGCATTTAATATTCCCCTCTTTTGCTCTGCAATTAGCTTTCCTAATGCAATTTAATCTGTCTGAAACATTTCTTGAAAATCATGGCGGTAAACATGATTTCAAACTAAGCTAAATCTCTTGAACTTTTCCTCAGTGCTAATTTCAAATGCCAGCAGGGCACCAACTGCTGCGAAAATTAATGAATGAGCAACACCAGACTGTCTTTCATTTTCATTTGAATGATTTTGCACTCAGAGAGCATTTGTGTACAACAAAAAATAATGCAAACAAGGCTGAAGCAACAAGAATTTACCTCCTGCTTGGGCTGGTAAAGGTAGAACAGAGGCCATTCCTTATTTTCTCTGTGTTAGAATCCATTGATCCAGTAAGAGTGATATTTGTTTGTTTTAATTATTAGCCACGTATTCACAAACACTGAAATGCAAGTTGAATGCATATTTTGTTGCTCCTACTGGAAAGTAATTGAGCCAACTCAATATACCTTAGGCTATATCTTTCCTGCTTAGGGTTGTTGTTGTTGCTGCTGCTTTTATTGCTAATTCTTTTCTATGACACCTTTTCTCCTCTATTGGGACTCAAAACAGCTTTCAGGGTTTCCCCCAAAAGAGTTTTTAAATTTCTTGGGGTTCCCTTATTAGGCTTGAAATTTGGTGCTCTGTAACTTGCTATAGAATTAACACTTGATAATCATTTACTATGGTGTTGATTACTATTTTGGACACTCAGAGCTCGGTCTGCAGCTCTGCAGTAGTGAGCATTTCTTACAACCTTTGAATTAGAATTGCTTGTTCTGCTTTGTTCATGTTTGTGCAAAGCGAAGGGCACTGTTAACGGCAGTTTTGTCTTTGGGAATAACCCAGGATGTCAACTGGAACACGCAGACTTGGGAATGTTAAGGGTCAGATAAAATGTAATATGCGTACAAGCTGTGACTCTGGTGATGCTGATGCATGAATCTTTTCTTTTATGTAAGCATGAAAATGGTACAAAAGGAGAAGCATGGAAGAATAAAGACATCCTTCCTTATCACTACTGTTAGTAGGCTGTACTGAACACAGTTTTGATGCTTGGATGGATCCTTTGGCCTCAGTTGCTTTGTGTGTGTGTTTTCTTTGTTTTTCTTTCCTTTCTTTCTTCCTACCTTGTATTTGGGGGTTCAATTCAGCCCCATGTCCACCTGGAGATATGATGAAGTGCAGTTTGTTTACCCACTCTAACACCCTGAATTCTAATACGTCCCTTTTGTCTAGTGATGATGCTGTTTTAGCCACGTCAAAATCCATGCTTGAGATATAAATTTTAGTATTAGCATAGAACAGGAGGGAGGAATATTCATCCTTCCAGATGTTTCCGACTACAACTCCCACAACCCCGTAGCATTGGCCATTCTAGATGCAAGCGGTCTGTCAAAACATCTGGAGGACAAAGCTTCCTTGTCCCTAATGCACTGGATGATGAAGAAAAAATGTTGGGATTTGCTTATTCTTGAGTGATGTTCCAGTTTCTGCTCAAATGAAGAATTTTTTACTTCACAAACTGTCTCCTGTTTGTGGACTTCTGAGGGATGTACAGGCCAGCCCATATAGCTAGAAGTAAATATCGCTAGGGAGTGAGGAGAGAGATTGAGAGAGAGAGAAAGAAAGAAAGAAAGAGAGAGACAGGACACCACTGAGCAGTCAAAATGATCACTAGCTATTGAAATGTTCTTCCTCTTCAAATGGAGAAGGAATCCAGGACACTGTGAGCTTAAACCACAGTTGGACCTCTTAGCACACACTGAGTACAACATTTTAGGACAGAACTGTAAGGCCCCGCTTTGGGGGTACCTGATATTAGTATGGTTTGGATGGGCACCATACCTAATTGGCATGGTATTGAATTGGCAACTGTATTAATCGGCTCTGATATCAAAATCAGACCTGAAAGGTGATGGAGAGGTCAAACTGAGCAAGGGAAGGAATTTGACTGTAAACATGAGAAAGGATAGGTCAACTTGAAACTTCCTCCAAGTAAGACTGAGTCATTTGTCAGGCAAATACACACCGTTCCTGTGGATAATAGGCTTAAACAGAAGCTGGAATTTTCCAGGGAACCCTACTGTGAGAAGCCCCCCATTGATTGACACCTGGACTGCTTCCTCTTTCCTCACAGCACCCACAATAGACAGCTATTATAACACCCATCATGTCTTTGTCAATCAAGCACTAAGCCCATCAACAGGCGAAAGACCCATTGTCCACAACAGGTCCCCTTTGTCTTGCATCTGGAACCTTTACTCCCACAGGCTATTTTCAGGGTACAAATACCCCTGATTTCAGGATGCCCAGTCCAGTCTCTCAAAGGTCTACATGTCACTCTGTCCATCTGGCTCCTGAATGAGGACTGTCCTTAGGTCATACCGAAGCCAAAACACATTTCTGCTCTTCACTACTTTTCTGGACTGGTAATTATAAATCCCCCCAAATCCTTCAGCCTTTCTATACATAATTTTTTTCCTCCCTTTCTCTTTCAGCTACCTCTTGTGTAAATGTGTAACTGTATTTTGTGTGCATGGATGAGTGAATTCCCCTCAATAAAACACATTTTTAGCTTACTTTTAAATCTTTGGATGTTTCTTTTCCTGCGTGTGCTCATAAACACTGGTAAAAAAGGTCTCACCAAGTTAACTCTCTCGTGCAAGCCTCCTCTTTGAGCTAATTCATTCCCTACTTTTGCAAGGAGGCACTGGCATCTCAGGGTGGCCCTTGTGGCACCTACTTTTTGGGGTAAGAGAACACTATGATGTTGTTGCTCTTGCACTGCACAAATGGCTGGCAAAAGAGCTGCTCACATTTATAGGTGACTGACCCAACCGAAAGTTGATTATAAACAACTTCAAAATTAGCATCAAGGGGAAGGTTTCTGCACCAGAAATTTAATGCCCAGGCAATCTGAATGCAGAAGCTGTAATGTTTTGTTTCATCATTAGGAGCCTATAAAAACAAGTTGGGGAAAATTCAGCCAGTGTGGCCATTAAAATAAATTCCATTTTTCAACCGACTGATTGAATCAGCTCTTTTGCTAGAAACGAGCTTAAATAATGAGATACCTAAATAATATATAATTGCATTTGAACTTGGAAAAATGCCTCTTCTCTGATTTCTGGCACTACACACCCAGTGGCAACACTGAATAATCTTGAGAGGAAGAAAACCAAAAAAAAGTCTGGAGTCCACTGCTGAAATGACAAGAATTCACACATTTCCCCCTGGCTTCTGCTTAATGCCTAATGGACATAAACACCCGTAGTACCATGGGATGATGAGATGTGAGTGAGCAATACAATACAGAGTGAGCAATACAGTTTAATGGATAGAAATTAGCAGAAAGTTCAACTGCCTCTTTAAAAGACAGGGTATAAAGCTGCTGGTATGCTGTGATCCTGCGGAAAAAGTCTTTGTACCTCAGCTACATCTCTTGCACTATCTCTGGTCAGAAATGGGCAAAGACTTCTCCCCTCCCTTTCTACTTTATGCAGGCAGTTATCTTTCACCTTCTTTTCCTTTTCTAAGTATCCTCCAAGGACAGGCAAGGTCTTCAATTGTGTCATTTTTCATCACTCTCCTAGATAAATGGTGACATCCTTATTCTCCATTTGTTGTCAGACACCAAAGCTGTTGAAACCATAATTGATGAGCATGATTTATACATCTAAATACCTGTCAGCCTAAACTCTTTAACAAAATAAAGTTTTGAAGCCTGACAGGGCACAAACAGCATATTTAATCGTACAACTTCAGGCTCCTTTGTATAATGCAGCTTCTTTCCATTTGCAAGAATCCTCTAAGAAAAAGTCAGCTGCATACACATGGAATCTCAGACCTTCACCCTGAAAAATGTGAATGCTGAGGATGAAGGAGATGTATATGTGTGTGTGTGTGTACTCAAGAAGCATCTTCTGGTAGAAATATTTAGTGGGATATATGCCACTAAAGCCACACTCGCCACTAGAGCCAGCATGATGTAGTGGTTTGAATACTGGACTAGGACGCTGGGAGACCAGGGTTCAAATCTCCAGTCAGCCATGGAAATCCACTGAGTGACCTCGGGCAAGTCACCCTCTCTCAGCCTTAGAGTAGGGCAAAGGCAATCCCCCCCCCCAATTCTGCCAAGGAACCCCATGAAAGGTTCACCTTAGAGTCACCAAAAGCCTGAAATGACTTGAAGGCATACAACGACAACGTGTGCTTGCAGCCCTGACTCATCACATACTTTGTACCCTCATGCATTCTGGCTAAATGATTAAAGAGCTGCTAGAGAATGGATATCTATCTAGCAGATTGCTTCCACATCTTGAGGAGGAATAGCTGATCAAAAATACATCTTATGTTTAATTCAAATAATACATTAACAGTGGGGATGGAAAATCTGTCAGTTTCGCTTTCTTCCACATCAAGTTTTTTTTTCCCAGCACCTCAAATTCAGAATATGAAGAACTTGGCAAATTCAATACATTCTTCAAAAGGAAAATTAATTCTTTCTCATTTGCCAAATTCAGCAAGTACACCTATTTGCAGTGTTGTTGTTCCACCTGACAGCTGAATAGGTATTAATAATGAATAGCCTCTCAGAAAAGAAGAGATGGCAATTCAGGACAACTATAAAGACACAAGGAATGAAACCCTCAAAAAAGTTAAGTGCTCAAAACCTTGGGCCTGGATGGATGAATCTGACAATTTCCCTTTCTCCTACACTCAAAATTTAAAAAACTTCATGTTCAAATTTGGGAAATGTTTATCAGAAATAATTTATATTCTAAGCTACTTTGGGTCCTACATTGGAAGCAAGATGAAACATAATAAAATGAACTGAAATAAAATTCTTATAATTCTTAGTTAACAATTAAAGGCTACTGATTTTTTTTGTTAGGGAGGTGACATATATCACTATTTAACTTTCCTATGAAATGCAGTGGTTTGAGCATTGGACTATAACCCTGGAGACCAGGATTCAATTCACGGTTGGCCATGGAAACCCACTGGGTGACCTTGAGCATGTTACACATTCTCCCCTCCAGAAATCCTCATGAAAGTTTTCCCTTAGGATCACCATAAGTTGGAAGCGACTTGAAGACACACAACAAGAACAGTACAATAATGATTGATTATCACTGCTTTGACTCCAACTATAGCATTTCTTATTAGGTACAGAAAGGTAAAAGATGGAGGTGAGCATTATAGGAGGGGAAATGAAGGCATGGCCTCCCTAGTAAGAATTCTACTCCCTCCAGTGAAATTTTCCTTTAGCCCCACATTTCCAGCATTGCAGAAAGTGAGACACTGACAATTATCCACACCTACAAGTTTTCTGTTCCCTGTGTTCACATCTCCCTGTTAACTTTGCCTGCCCAAATTGAATTTCTAGAGGTTCAACTGAAGTTTTAAGTTACTACAATGCTAGCAATTCGGAAATTGAAGGAAAAATTCATGGGGGAGCAGAGTTGTTATGGGGGCGGGGCTATGACTTCAATCCTGCCTCATTAGCTAAATTCCTGATAAATGATCTGGGAGGTGAATAGGTGATATTTTAATAGAAAGTTAGTACAGTCAGCCCTCCACATTCACGGGTTTCACTTTTGCAGATTTGACTATTCATGGATTATTTGCTGTCAGCTCTGCTGCCTCCCTATGCAGTGTTGTTGTTCCACCTGACAGCTGAATAGGTATTAATAATGAATAGCCTCCCTATGCCATTTTTAATAGGGACTGCAAGCCTCATGAGACTGGGAAACTGAGAAACTGAGAACTAAGCTTGTAAGTCTCTATTAAAAATGGTGTGGGGCAGCAGTGGAGGTGGCAGTACACCCTACCAGCTACCCACTTCTGCCTCATGAAGGAAACCTGAAGCCTCAAAGGAATCCATGGTGGATTGAATATAGTGATCATACTTTTTTGTGTGTTAATATGGTTTGGGAGGGACTAGAGTTATTCACGGTTTTCCCACTTTCATGAGTTTCCTGTACCCCTAAGCCTAGTGAATGTGGAGGGATGACTGTATACACTTTTACCATCCAGCAAGTAGAAGATATGCAGTAAACATGAGTAATAGCATTTTAGTCTTGTACTCAGGAAGCAACAGGCGAACCAGTTTTATGTCATATAGAGTTTGAGTGTGAGAGACAGAAAAAGTGAGATGTGTGGGGGGGTGTCCTGTTTTGCTTTGGATTGTATTCCTTGAATTTCCAGAAAGGATTCATTTTCTGTATTGCATTACCTGCAATTTCCAGCCAGGGGCAAATGTTAAATATCACCTTAGAAAGACATTTTCATCTTATTATTAATACAGAAAGCTTTATTCAGCCACAAGATTAAATCCCACCTTTCTGAAATTGTGGATTGTTAGGAGCAATCTGCATACATTTGAACTTCTGCACTTTGCCAGTCAATTCTTTTTGCCCTCCAGATTGTGCTAATTTTTAAAAATAATACAAAATTCATGCTTAATTTATTCAAACACACACACACACAATATCTCAAAATGAAAGTGCTGTTGAACAGGTTTCAGGGTAGAGAAAGAAGGGAAAAAACTCCTACTGATCAATTTTTTAAAATTCATGAATATTTTAGCTGATCTTTTTGATTAATTTAAAATCGTATTTCCTGAGCACCCGATTCAAAGTCAAGCAAAGATTAAATTTCAATCGGACACTAGTAGCTCACTGATAGCTTTTTCTCTTTGAAATCCATTTTGCAGTGCTCCATGAGAAGACAGAAAAGCTATTAACAAAGCAGTTCTTCCTCTTGGTTAAGAGATGTGAACATTTAAATAGGCGATAGGCAAACAAGACATTTTAATTGGTATTAGCACACAACCGTAGCTGTGGCTCTGTCAACATTTCTTTTATTAACCTTGATGTCCAAGTGCCTATGACTGGAATACTGAGATTCCCACCCAGCTGAATATTGCTAAACTCTTTTTCAGTTCATCAAGATATTATTAACTTGCTCAACCAAGGTGTCTGAATTTATTTAAATTCACCATCCCAGAGATTCAGAATGGTGAGGAGGGAAAAACACGATTTAAAAAACACCCCAGTTGGGGCCTAAGAACTAACAAATAAAAAGGGTTAAAACAGAAGATCAGTCAGGCAAAAAGAAAATCTTTATCTTCTTTGTAAAGAATTGCATTTTGTCCTAACACACAGTTTTTCAATGAACCCACATGGCATAAATGCAGACAATAACAAAAATAGAAAAAAATGAATAAGCAAGAAAGAAAAACTACAGCAAAGACGATACAATCAGTATTATACATGCAAATAAAGCATGTGATGGATCAATGATAAATGAAGCATGATATTTTAAAGTTCTATTGATTTCAGTGTGGGTGAGTTAAGCATAGTCATAACTTCAGCTGGATCATTCTGTAAAACATTATATTGAATTACAAAAACTCTGTTCTTTCTTAACTATAGATATTCATAATCAGACCCCAATGTCATTCATCACTTTCATGAAAGGCTTGGGCCTAAATCCAATTGTTTGTTTTCAGGTTGAATAGTATTACTATTGTTAATTGATTAATTGATTGATTACTTTTCTTCATAGCCTGCTTTCCCCCCAATATTGGGACTCAAGGTGGCTTACAAACTAAAATTATTACAATATATAATTTAAAACAGAAAAAAATAAAAAAGAATTAAACTATTAACTATCTTTAAACAGTTTAAAACATGCACTTTAAAAAAAAATAAAAAAGTTAAAAGTAGAATTTAAAATAATACATCACCCTCTTTCAGTTCTTTCCTTAAAAGCATTCTATTCTTAAAGCATGTCTGAATAAAAAAAAGTCTTCACTTGCTGATGGGAAGACTGCTAGGGAGGGTCCATTCTAACCTCTCTAGGGAGGGAGTTCCAAGGGCTGGGGGCAGCCACCAAGAAGCCTCTATCTCTTGTTTCCACCAACTATACTGTCACCTTCTATGCCCTTAAGAAAGACAGCTTTTATTGAGAAACAGGCAAATGACCAGACGTTTCTTCATTCAAAGGCTAATGGCCAGATTTTTTTAAGTATGCTTGCTCACAGTTTGCCCCCTCACATAGGAGGGCTAGCTCATCCTGTATCTTTGAACTAAAAATTGAGTCTCTCTGGTAACATCTACCCTTCAAGGTTGTTCTACAGACTTTTTGTTAGGTAGTGAATTACAGAAAATAGACGTACATTGTAAAAGACAGCAGAAACACAAAGCTATACAGGTAAACGAAACAAACATGACAAAAATACTTGTCACCCAAAATTTGGCAACCAGCTGGTAAGCCATGACCACCAATCTTCATTTCTTGGAGAATAAGTTCTTTGGATGTCACCAACTACCTTATGTAGTTTACTCACATCCTCTTCGATGAATCCAGACCCATTAATATAGTGACAACAGGTGGTATTTAGCCAAAAACACAATCCTTCTTCTTTGCTAAGCAGGTAATCCAGTGCCAATTTATGTTGGGCTAGTACATCAGCAAGTGAATCTACCTCAGTCTATAAGGCATTTATTCCCTGTGCAGTTGTATTGGCCAGGATTTCCAGCTGAGCAGAGAGTCTCTGAATTTGGCGTATATTCAAAGCAACTCCCACCATAGGAAACAAGATGGCTCCCAGTCTCTCTCTTTCTGTCAGGTATGTTTTATCAAGATCATACCCATAGCTCTCATCAAATGCCCTTTTCAACTAATGCCACCCAAATTGTCTATCCCAGGCTTCAGTGGGTTGGTAGAGGGGATGAAATTGAATTCCCCCAGGAGAGAGGGTATCAATAGTGCAGGTACCATTCCATACTGGGGGAAGTACTTTCCCTGCCCAATATCCACAAAGCCAATATATCCCAGGGGGCAGACCATAAATCCACTGACCGTTATGGAAGCTGGCTTTTTCTTGGAGCTTATTTAAAGGGGTCTGGCCCCTATTGTTCCCATATAACTTGATGAAAGTGTCATGACAACTGAAAGGGAAGCTGATATTGGGATACCTTTCTGGGCAAGCCTGTGGAAATTCAGGGAGTTACAGTTACAGTTAGGATAGTCTCCTAAAGAAATTCTTGGCAAGGAGAATCCCTGGTTCCGACCTCCGTGGTAAACAGCATAATATCTCTTAAGAGAGGTATTCCTTCTACGTGCACACAAGGGGGCCAATAGTGGATCCCTTCGTCAGCTCAAGATAAACTGACCGGGATGTTGTAAAAGATCTGGGTTATCCTGAGAGGACCCATATACCATAGTGCTGTTTCAACCAGTGAGGTTCATGATGCCTTCTGGCACTACAGGCCATTCCTGTAAATGGGAGGAAGGGCCATACAAGCAAGTAACATTGGTGACATTTGCTACCTGGGAAATATTATGAATTAGTTGATGGAATAGGTTCCCATGCCAGCCAGCATGAGTACTATCAGGCAAGAAGGTAGTCAATAGTACAAGGAACTATAGTACATAATAACAAGAAATCAAAACACAGTATATAAAAGTTATAAATCAGTGCAATCAGTCCTAAAGCTACTCCAGTGGTTAACAAACACAGTTCAAAATCCAATACTCTGGTCTCAGGTCAGCCTCCAGAGTGACTCTGAGAAATAAATTCTCTGAAGACTCAAGTGTTTGGCAGGTTTCTTTTAAATAGCAGTCTAAGTCCATCGCTGGCATCCTCCCGAGTCATCTTCCACCTTTTGGGTTCGGTACCTTCTTAACACATCCAGTACGCCAGATTCCCTGTTCTATGAAACTGGAGTCGTCCATAAATCAGATGACATCTGGGTTTTGAAGGGGGGTTTCGGAGAGGTCTGGTCGTGGTTTGGTTTGAAAATCTATTGTGGTTATGCAATCATGTAGTGGTTTACTGAACTCAAGTTTGGTAGGCTCAGGGGGATATTCTGCCAGATTATTCCTTTCTATTTTGAGCAGGGAGACCCTTCTGTCTTCGAGCATGGTGGCTTGACACTTCGCTAGGTGGTCTGAAGTCATCCAGGTGGGTCCCTGTAGCTCCAGTATGGAACGGAGAGCATGCGGGGAATATACAGTAAGTTGCCCTTCAAAGGTCAATTTCAGTGTTTCTTTTATCATGAGAGTGGCTCCCACCACTGCTCTCAGGCAAGCAGGCCAGCCTCGGACTGTGTCATCCAAATTTTTACTGAAATATACTTTCAGTGCCAGATCTGAAGATTGGGTAAGCACTGCCTTGGCCACTCCTTTCTGTTCTGCTACAAAGAGGATGAAGGGCTCTGAAGGGTTGGGAAGATGTAAGGTGGGAGCAGAGGTGAGCTTTCAGTTGATCTATTGCAGTCTTAATAACTGGATCCTTGGGGAGCAGACTATGACCAGCCTTCTCAGGCTCTACCATGATGGAATACAAAGGCTTAGATAAGTTTCCATAGTGACAGATCCATAGCCTGCAGAACCCTGTCAGACCCAGGAAAGATCTGAGTTCCTTGACAGTTTGGGGCATTGGTATCTGAAAGATTGCCTCAACCCGCTTGGGGGCCAGGGCTCACTGTCCTGCAGAGATGTCACGTCCCAAAAAGCAGATCTTAGGCTGGATTAACTGGGCCTTTTTCTTGGAGGCTCGGTATCCTCACTTGAGCAGAAAAGTTAGGAGTGAAACAGTCTCTTCTCTGCAGGTGTGCTGAGTCTCAGTTGCCAAGAGCAGGTCATCCACATATTGAAGTAAAATGGTGTTCTGTTTTTGAGGCCAGTCGTGGAGGTCCTGAGCTAGTGCTTGACCAAAGAGAACAGGAGAGTTCTTGAATCCTTGTGGCAATCTGGACCACATGGCTCTTTGGACATTTCTGCCTTCATCCAAGGAGTAGGAAAAAGTGAATATTTTCTGGCTCTCAGGGTGAAGCAGGATAGTGAACCAAGAGTGGGTAGATGACAAGACGCTGAGCAATGTGTAGGGATCTGGAACTAATTGGGGTAAATCCTGGGTGGCAGCATTCACAGCACATAGATCATGCACAAGAGAAATATCTCCTGAAGGCTTTTGGACCCCTAGAATGGGGGTGTTCCAAGGGCTACAATCAACAGGTCCATGGGTAATGGCACTCCCCTCAACCAGTTTCTCTATTAATTTCGCTAGTCCCTCTCTGAGGTGTAGACAGATTTTATATTGAGACAGGCAGACTGGTTGTGCTCCTTCTCTCAGCCTGATTTTTACTGGCTCTACAGTAACTGCTAGTCCTGGAAGACCTATATCCCAAATTCTGGGAGGGATCCATGAAAAGACTATAGGAGTGATGCTCATGACTTTCATGGAGGTGGCTGGGGGCGCTCGACCTCGCCAAAAGTCTACAGGTGTCCAGAAGGTTACTGTGCTGGAACCATCTTCAAATTCTATGCACACTCTGGTCATACATAACAGATCTCTCCCCAGCAGATTCACATGGGCCTCTGGGAGCAATAAGAAAGGGGCTTTTACTTCTTGATGTCCAATTCGGCATTCCAATTGGGGCATAGGAAACCACAGACTGGCTGCTGGTAGCTCCCCCAACAGCCACTTGTTTCTCTATAGGGACAGGTAAGGGGTGTGTAACAGAAAAAACCACTGCTCCCGTGTCTACTAGGAATTCTTGGTCTTTGTTGCCCACTCTCAAAGTAATCCAGGGCTCTGGGGGTGGGATGCTGGGCTCCTGACTTCCTCAGTCCATCCAAGAGTCATCCTGAGGGTTTGCAACTGGTGCTAGGTGGACCACTTCGTGTTGGGGCTTGAAAGGAAGGGCCACAGAATTTGGAAAGGGGCTCCCTCTTCCTCTCCCCTTGTTCTTCTGAGGGCATTGCACTTGCCAGTGCCCAAATTGTTTACAGTAAGTGCATTGTGACTTTCCTAACCTTTCTCTCCCCGATGGTTCTCTCCTTCCCATTCTGCCATGAGATGTTCCCCTTCTGCATCCCCAGGTCCCTGACTGGCAGCCGGCTGGACTTGCTGCATTGTTGCCACTGTCACCCGGGCCTTTTGTTTCTGTTTCTCTTCATCTCTTCTCACATAGACTCTTTGGGCCACTCTCAACAGTTCACCTATATCCCTTGCCTCCCAGCCCTATAACTTCTGAAGCTTTGCATGAATATTGGGCCATGCCCTAGTAACAAAATGAAATACGAGCAGACTTTGGCCACTGCCACTGCCCACATCCAGCCCACAATATTTTATCATTCATTCTTTTGGTCTCTGGAGGAAAGCAGAGGGTGACTCATCCTTCACCTGTTGAATATCAAAAGCCTTATGGGGGTTCTTTGTGTAAGGGACCGAATGTTTAATGTCCGCAATGATTAGGGTTTTCAGGTCTTCCATTTTCTGCCTATCTGCTTCCTTCTTGTGGTCCCAATGGAAGTCTTGATTGAGATACTTCTGTTCCACAGGGACATATCCATCTCCGCTGGGGGATGAGCCTTTTCCCATTCCAACATGGCTGCAGCCCTAACCATATTCAATTCTCCCCCGAAAACAGAACGTTAAGGATGGCCATCATTTCTTTCCAGGTAAAGATATTGGGTCCTAAAAATTGCTGAAATTGCTCTGCCACTCCAAAAGGGTCTTCGATCAGGGACTTCAGGGACTTTTAAAATTCTCTAACTTCCCAGCTGGACAAGGGTTGGTCAACATAGCTGATTCCGCCCCTGCCATCCAGGACTTCACTCAATGGACACATCGGCACCAGAGCACGACTGACCATTGACTAGGAGGCTTTACTTGCTATCACTACGTCTGCTGATTTAGTTTTAGTCCTATGCAGGAGAAGGCTTTCTTGGTCTTTTAGTAACTGTGCCAGGTCCCTCTGGAGAGATTTGTAGGATTTGGATGTTCCCGCAGCTGAGCCACTAGGGGGCACGGTTGGATCAATGGAGGTGGACGCCTGAGCCATTCCAGTTGAAGCCAGTTTTAGAAGAGGGTCTTTGTTCAAGCCCCCTCTGGCACTGCCATCTTCAAATCTGGATTTAAGGGAGGTGGTGGTGTTGGGAAGTCAGCCAGGTCATTAGCCATGGGGTCTGGCTGTGGATAAGGAGGAGGAGGAAGATGATCTATCGGGTCCCAGCTATCCTTCTTAATTTTTCAGAGTTGGGAAAATTCTGGGGACTTAGCTGGGGCAAGAGCCATAACTGCCTTGGTGCTGTCTGGGAGGCTACAAGGGAAGGAGTCAGGGAACCCAATGCCTGCATTTTTAAACACCCTCTTGTAATCTTCCTCATTAGTCTTCCCAGCAGAATCTAACCAATTAATCCAAGCCTATAGTGCTAACTCATCAAACATCCCATTTGTATCCCACTGAAATAATCCCGGAACATGATACAAAGGCCAAGTCTCAATACAGTACTTCACCATTTGCTTTTTAGACAATTCCCTCCCCACCTTTTTCCAATTCTGCAACACACACTGCAAGGGAGTAATGGGGGAACCCACCCCCGGGTTTTTCTCTCTCATCTGTTTCTGCTTTGAACTGTTCGAACCCATCTCTTCTATCACAAAATGAATGCAAAATGCACAAGAAACACGAATTCACAGACAAGAAAATGCACACCAAATGGCAGACAGAAAAGATAGCATTCACTTAGTCCGTCTCCGGCTGTTTCTCTCGCGGGATGAACAGAACCATAGATCAGAGCTCCTCACTGGCTTCGTCCATGTTTGGACATCTCAGACACACTTCAAGCACACTCAAGCACACCACAAAGCTGAAACAGGGGAATTCCCAAACTGAACTCAGGCCCAAGGTACCTATCTTGGGGCTGTCCCTGATTTTGGGACTTACCAGACGGTGAGGTGGATCAGAGGCGTGCTGTTCCGAACCGCAACCCTAACCAGATTTCAGACCCTTGAATCAGGAAGGTTGAACTGTCCTTGCAGCTGATCAGGAGTGCACTGTGATGATTTCTGTCACGTCACAACAGGGATGTTGGCGCCTGACATGAAAAATCGATGTCTGCCACCAAGATCAGACAGTCTTCAGAGGGACGCCTTCCCGTCTGGCCTACTGGGCAGGGGGACCAATGTAGGGCTAAATTTCTCAACCCCTGCCCGTTTCTCTCTCAGGCCCCACATTGGAGGCCAGAAAACTGTCACCTTCTACACCCTTAAGAAGGACAGCTTTTTCTGAGAAACAGGCAAATGACCAGATGTTTCTTGGTTCAAAGGCTAAAGGCCTTTGGCTGGATAGCAGTACGTGTGAAAGGGATCTAGGAGTCTTAATAGACCACAAGCCGAACATGAGTCAGCAGTGTGATGTGGCAGCCAAGAAAGCCAATGCAATTCTCAGCTGCATCAATAGGAGTATGGTGTCTAGATTGAGGGACGTACTGGTATCACTCTACTCTGCTTTGGTTAGACCTCATCTTGAATACTGTGTCCAGTCCTGGGCACCCCAATTCAAGAAGGACATGGTCAGGCTGGAGCAGGTCCAGAGGAGGGCGACCAAAATGGTGAGAGGACTGGAAGACATGTCCTATGAGGATAGACTTAGAGAGCTGGGTATGTTTAATCTGCAGAAGAGAAGGTTAAGAGGGGACATGATAGCCATGTTTAAATATTTGAAGGGATGCCATGTAGAGGAAGGAGAGGGCTTGTTTTCTGCTGCTCCAGAGACCAGGACAAGGAGCAATGGATTCAAACTGCAGGAAAGGAGATTCCACCTGAACCTCAGGAAGAACTTCCTGACAGTCAGGGCTGTCCGGCAGTGGAATATGCTGCCTCGGAGCATGGTGGAGTCTCCTTCCTTGGAAGTTTTTAAGCAGAGGCTGGATGGCCATCTGTTGGGAGTGCTTTGAGGGTGTTCCTGCATGGCAGGGGGTTGGACTGGATGGCCCGTGTGGTCTCTTCCAACTCTACATTTCTATGATTCTATGATTCTATGATTCTAGGCCAGATTTATTTAAGTACGCAAGCATAAAAAGTATAAAAAGATATAAAAGTCTGCTGCAGCAGAGTGCTGGGAGGTTCAGAACAAAGGCAAAGGATTTGGCAAAGCCTTTTTATCCATGTCTACAGTATACACTCCCACTGTGGCATGCCACCAATCACATACCCCCCTCCCCATATTAGGTAATGTCCAAAAACTTCCATCCATATAAGGGAATGTCTGGAGGAGCAGGTAAGGCGAGGTTTCTTCCAATCACAAACTACCTTCCATATAAGGCAATGTCCAGAGAGACACTTCAGGTGAGGTAGAACCATGAGTCAGCAGGCGGGAGGGGCTAGAGCTCCTTTGTGTACGTGATGACTTCACTAGCTTATAATGGAGATTGTCCTTCTCTCGCTCACAACACTTGTAAAGGTGGTAGGACTGAAAGAAGGGGCTCTTCTACAGATCTCAGGGTCTGAGTAGGCTCATAGGAAGAGATATAG
Source organism: Cyclura pinguis (assembly GCA_030412105.1). NCBI lineage: Eukaryota > Metazoa > Chordata > Lepidosauria > Squamata > Iguanidae > Cyclura > Cyclura pinguis. Next base: position 248,712,647 of record CM059599.1, on the reverse strand, counting down.
TTGGTCAGTAGATCCAGTGAGTTAGTGGGAACATGGTAACACAAAACATATCTAAGTTCAATTGATTCAGTGGGTCTGGTCTACAGCAGTAGTAGTAGTTGTTTGCCTTCATTTCTGACATCTGATAACCCAGTGCATCACAGTGTTTTCTTGGCAAGACTTATTCAGAAGGATTTGCCATTGCCTTCTTCTGAGGCTGAGAGAGTGTGACATGCACAAGGTCACTCACTGGGTTCCCTCGACTGAGCAGCGATTTGAACCCTGGTCTGAGTCCTTGTCCAACACTCAAACCACTGCATGTGGTTTGTTTCTAACAACTGGATTCAGGTCTCACTCCAATAAAATCATTTCACTGTTGTGTGCTGGAAAAACAGGTTTTAAATCCCCGCTCAGCCATGGATGCCCACTGCTTGGCCTTGGGCAAGTTATATATTCTCTCAGCCTCAGAGGAGAACACTGGCAAATCCCCTCTGAATAAATCTTGCCAAGAAAACCCTGTGATAGGTTCATCTCACGGTCACCATAAGTCAGAAATGACTTGAAGGCACAGAACAACGACATGGATTGTGGGGGCAGCATTTGACCTTGAAGATCTGTAGGACCACATTCTCCCATACAAGCCTGGCTGTGTTTTGAAATTCTCTGTGGAGGAATTTCTCTTTGTTTCACCACTCTCACAGGTTCATCAGGTATGAACACTGGAGAGGGCCTTCTTTGTGGTTGCTCTCAGGCTGTGGAACTTCCTTCTGAGAGCAGTTAGACTGACAATCTCCTTACTATCTTTCTGCAGGAAGGTTAAGATGATGATGATGATGATGACGACGACAATGATGATGATGGTATTATTATTATTATTATTATTACTACTACTACTACTACTACTACTGTTTCAGTAGGCCTTCAAATCAGTGTGGTATAGTGGTTTAATCATTGAACTACAACCCTGGAGACCAGGCTTCGATTCCCTGTTCAGCCATGGAAATCCACTGGGTGATCTTAGGTGCATCACACACTCTCAGCCCCAGAAAACCCTGTGATAGATTCACTCGAGGGTTGCCATAAGTCAAAAATGACTGGAAGGCACACAGCAACAACAAGCCCTTCTAGACTGATTGCTCAAGGGACTTTGCAGAAACATGCTGTACTGTCTGTTTTTTTTTTTATTTTTAACTTTTGTATCTTGTATATTATTTAGCTATGTTTTGTTTAAGTGATGTAAGCCACTGAGTTCCAAACTGGGAGAAAGGTGAGATAACTGCAGCAATAACAGCTCATTTAGATTCTGTTCTCTCCCTCACAGAAATATCTTCGACTCGTATGCCTCTTATGTTGTAGCTGGAGTTGTCAGATGAAAAAGCTGACGGTTTCTGTATCTTTAAGCACTGTGTTGCTGTTTTGTGCCTTCAAGTCTTTGCCAACTTATGGTGACCTAAGGTGAGCCTGTCATGAGTTTTCCTGGCAAGATTTTTCTTAGAGGGGGGTTGCCTTTGCCTTCCTCTGAGGCTGAGATAGTGTGACTTGCCCAAGGTCACTCTGTGGTGGAAATGTTTAAGGGCCATGGTTACACATTATCCAAAGCCCTTTCTACCTTCTATGATGCCCCAGATACAGAACATTTAGACCACTATCATATGTTTGAAATAATGTTTTAAAATAGGGGAAGAGGGACGAGTAAGAAGTACTATTCCTCCTTCCATGCCAGCAGGAACCCAGCAGGCCTTTGGAAATATTGCCCATTAGGTTGTGTAGAGCATATATGCAGTTAAATATTTACAATAAATGTATCTCGTTTCTCCACCATCCAAGAACAACTGGGTATTGTATAATATATTCCCCTTTTTATACTTTTGTTGAAAATTTGTTTTTTTAAAAAAATAAATTATGATCCTTTTTAAAGCTAGACTGATGTGAATTCGCCTTAAATCAAAGTAACCCATATGTGTACATATGCATATATGTATGTAATCAATGAAAAACATTATACTGGAGAACACACTTTGAATGTAAATGCCTCCCAGTTACTTCCATTTCTTGATTCATTTGGACAGCAACCTGTTCTCCATACTATTGTAAAACTCCTATGAATCTCAACCAAAACAGAATAAACATATCAATAGATGTTCTGTCTACTCACTTCATTGTATGAATCCATAACACCGAAACGCAAAGACTGTTCCTGTTTTATTTGCAGTGAATAATGCATGAACACTAGTGGGTGTATTCTACCCATTAAAGAACCTAGAATCTGTTGTTATAGCAATCTGTATTTGCAACAAACATTGCAGTTGCTCTAAATATTGAATTGCTCAGAGAAAGAACAATCCCAAGGACACTCACAGGGCTCTGGTATTAATACTAGATGGACTCCATTAATAGTGAACAGGAATGCTGCACTTGAAATGCTCTTATCATGCAAACTGGCATGCAACAGCCTCTAGCCTGATCCCCATGGTATGTGTTAGACTGCCACTCCCACCATCCTCTGCCAATAAGGAATGAAAGTGGGGTGCAAAGCCCATGGTGGCTTCCTGATTGAGGTCACTTGTATTTGTTGAAAGTGCCATTATTTCAGAAATCATAGAATCTTAAGTGTTGGAAGAGACTGCAAGGGCCATCTACTCCAACCTCCTGCCATGCAGGAATACACAACTAGAGCATGCTTGAAAAATGCTTATTCAACCCCTCTTTAAAGACTTCTAAAGGTGGAGAGTCCTAGGCAATCTATTCCACAGTCAAACAGCTCTTACAGTAAAAATGTTCTTTCTAATGTTACAGTGGAATCTCTTTTCTTCTGATTTGAATAATTGAATCATAGCATCATAGGGGTAGAAGAGACCACAAGGACCATTGAGTCCAACCCCCTGCCATGCAGGAATACACAGTCAAAGCATTCCCAACAAATGGCTATCCAGCCTCTGTTTAAAAGTCTTCAAAGAAGACTCCAAAGACGTTACCACACTCCAAGGCACTGTTGAACTGCTCTTACCATCAGCAAGTTCTTCCTGATATTTAGATGGAATCTTCCTTCCTGAAGTTTGAAACCATTGCTCTGTGTCCTAGGGCCTTTCCGCCCTACACTGTTATAGTGCTATTATCCCACTTTCAACATCCTGTGGAATTCTGGGGTTTGTAGTTTACTGAGGCCAAAGAGCTCTCTGGCTGAGAATTCTAAAGGGCCCTCCCTAAATCTCAAATCCCAGAATTCCATAGGGTGTTAAAAGTGGAATAATAGCACTATAACAGTGTAGTGCAGAAACGGCCCCAGTCTTTGGAGTAGCAGAAAACAAGCTTGCTCCATCTTCCATATGACATCCTTTCAAATATTTAAACATAGTTATCATGCCATATCTTAACCTTCTCTTCTCCAGGCTAAACACACCCAGCTCCGTAAGCTGCTCATCATACGGCATGGTTTCCAGGCCGTTTAACATTTTGGTTGCTCTCTTCTGAACACGTTCAAGCTTGTCAATATCTTTCTTGAACTATGGTGGCCAAAACTGGACACAATATTCCAAATGGTGTCAGACCAAAGCTGAATAGAGTATTACTATTACTTCCCTTGACGTAAACACTATACGGTTATTGATTAAGCCTAGCATTACATTGGCTTTTTTAGTTGCTGCATCACAGTCGTGACTCATGTTCAGTTTGTGGTCTATTAAGACTCCTAGATCACTTTCACATATACTGTGGTCAAGCTAGGTGTCACTCATCTTATATCTGTGCTTTTTTTTTTTTTTTGGTCTGCCTAAGTGGTCTACCTTTTTTTTCTTTTTTTTGGTCTACCTTAAGTTTCTTCCTGTTGAAATTCATTTTGTTAATTTGGACCCAAGTCTCTAATCTGTTAAGGTAATTTTGAATTCTGATCCTGTCTCTAGGGTGTTAGCTACCCCTCTTAATTTGATGTAACCTGCAAATTTGATAAGAATGCCCTATATTCCTTCATCCATATCATTGATAAAGATGTTTTATAGTGCTGGGCCCAGGACGGAACCCTGTGGCACCCCACTAGTCATTTCTCTCCAGAATGAAGAGGAGCCATTGGTGAGCATCCTATGGGTTTGGTCAGTCAACCAATTACAAATCCACTTAACAGTAGCATTTTTTAGCCAAGATTTTACTAGCTTGTTTGCAAGAATATCATGGGGGACCTTGTCTTACTGAAGTCAAGGTGTGCTATATCAACAGCATCCTGTTCATCTGCTAAGCTTGTAACTCTATTAAAAAAAAAGATATAAGATCAATCCAGCATGACTTGTTTTTGAGAAATCCATGTTTTAGTGATCACAGCATTTCTTTCTAAGTGCTTACAGACTGTTTAATTATCTGCTCTAGAATCTTCCCAGGTATCGATGTCAGGCTGACTGGGCATCAATTGTTTGGTTAATGTTCTAGAACACTGCTTTATGTAAGAGCAGCAGAAAACAAGTATGTTCCATATTCTACATGACATTCCTTGAGTTATTTAAAGATAGCTATCAAGTCACCTTTCGGTCTTCTCCTCTTCACACTAAACATACCCAGATCCCTCAGTCATTCCTCATAAGAATTGCTTTCCAGATCTTATCATCTTCTTTGAAAAAGTTGCCACTTACCTATGTCCTTCTTGAACTGTTGTGATGAGAACTCAAATATCTTGAGCAACTGAAGTTTGAGTCCAGGTTGTATAATGATCTAGAAAGACCCTTCTAATTAGAACAAGGAATTAGTCTGCAGTATCTGTATATTATATTATGTGTATATTATAAAGCTAGGCTCCATGTGATGTCGCTCACATGCCGGAACAAGGTCCTGGAATAAAGGCAATTTTAGGACCGTGATCCGGAATATGATCCCAATTGGGATGCCAGGGCTGAAACACTTTGCTGGTTTTCTGCAGCAAATCACCCCGTCCCAGGAACTTTTGTCTTTAAATATGCTGTTGGTGTGAGAAAGCAGATTGAACAGGGTCATTGGTGAACATCCTGAGGTGCTTGTTTTGCAAAAGGGGATTCCAAACATTCACTAGTATGGGGGAAAAAACCCCATATTGCATACATGCAGTGGTTAGCTATTGTGCTTAAGGAGCATCAACATCAATGGCTGTAGAAAATAAACCACAATTTTTGTTATAGGAAGTCCATTAGAGATAAGAAAGCTCTCTATAGGTGCTGTGGTAAATTAAACTAAATAGTGGTCCCCCTAGGTTACCCAATACACATGTCTTGCTTGCTTATTTTGGCCATGGGCACAGTGATATATAGCCCTTCCTTTACATTCGCAGGTTTGACCTTCATGAATTTGATTATTCGCAAGGCATGTGCTTGCCTCCCCCCACCATTTTCCTCCTCTCATCCCTTGCATTCCTCACCCTAAGCTTGCAGGGCTTGTGTTTAAAATGGACATTTTTCCCTTTTGGATTTGCAAAGAGCCTCCCACTGCTGGAGGCATGTCCTCTCTGCTACGTGGCTGCACATTCTGCTGTGTAATGGCTGCTGATTGGCTGGATGCTCTCTTTGCTCCTACCCCTCTTTTTTCAAGATGGTCACCAGAACTAAGTAGAATGTCAGAACTCTGCTTTTTTCCATCTTAGAGGAAAGTACCAGTAAGCCCTTTACCTTGTGTTTTTTTTTCTCCCCCCGGGAACACCATAGCCAGAGGCAAAGGAAGGGAAGTGGGGAGCTCTGAAGGGGAATTGTGTGTGGAGGGGTTATTTGTGGTTTTTCTACTTTTGTGAGTGTTCTGTGCTCCGAATCCTTGCAAATGTGGAGGGGCTACTGTACTGCTGCTTCATATGACCCACTTCTCCACAGAATTACATACCTGGATACCTGTATCCTGACAGAGAGAAAATGGCCACAATCCCAGCAAGGCTTTAACATTCTGCCTCTGGCCATAGAATACTCTTGAGTGGCTGTTCCTCCATATTAGTGTAGTGTTATGTTTTAGCACTACAGAATTATGTTTCCACCTTCTCATAATCATCTTCCACAATGCAGTTGCATTAGTATTTAATGAGGTTGGAATTAGAAGGAGAGGAAAGAAAATGTCACCTTTCCTGTAAATTGGATTTCTGTTAATTGGATTGCAAACCAGGTCCCACCTCATTCTGTTTGCTATTGTGTTCTTTGAGACCCTCCCATCCCTGGTATTTTGCTGCTCGTTTTGATTTGGATTTCTTGCCCCAACGCAGAAATGCAGTCAGATCCAGTTGATGATGCTACATTATCAGGCTGCTTGCTTTCTTGCTAATTATTTCCAGAATTCAAGGAAATGATAGTATAATTAGAAGAAAACTAATCTAAAAGTGTCCATCAAAACCACAAGGCTTTCTGATTTGGAATGTTTATTCTTTGGTTCCTGTGCTTTCTTGTCTGGTTACAAGGACTGACAGCAGGAAACAATGTGCTGAAACATAATTAACTGCACTGTCTATTTTATGTATGCAGGCAGCTTGTTCTCCATTCTAGGGGAGGAAGTGTAGCTCAGTTCTGAAGAGCTCATCATCTACATAGTGAAGATTCTGGGTTAATTGCTGGCATCTCCAAGATGGGCTGAGAAGTACTCCTGTCTAAAACCTTGAAGTATAGGCAGTACTCAGCAGGCATACCAATGATCTGACTTGGTGTAAGGAACTGTATGTTGTTTCTGACACGTGTGCCTTAAAATGGGATGATGTGGCAGATCAGTGACCACAACCTTCCAACATTTTTGCTTTGCTGCTTAGGCCCACAGGGTGTGCTGAAGATTTTGCTATTCTAGTTCTGGGAAACCTTTGGCCCCCTAGATGTTTCAGGCTGTAACTTTCACAATCCCTTAGCACTGGCAATGCTGGATGGGCTAACAGAGGCTGAGCCTAAAAAAATCTGGAGTTCTGGAAGGTTCCCACCTGGTGTTAAATGCTATCCTGGAGAAGTCACTCTTTCCTTGATCTAAATTGGCCTTATCCCTCCCCATAAGTTTTTTTAACTTTGAGTGCAAAAAATAAAATAAAATAACATAAAATAAAATAAAATACAATACAATAAAATAAAGAATAGCTGGTGGATGGGTGACAGGTATGGGAATTTTGTTGGGGAACGTGAGAGACAATAGTTCAGCTAACAAGCCAGAGTAATTAGTATTTGTAAGCAGAAAGTGAGCAACAACCAGTCCAATCCCACCCACTTGAGTCTCACAGAGAAATAAAGCAGACTTATGGCCTTTCTGAACTATGTTTTTATAGTGCTATTATTCCACCTTCAGCATCCTGTGGAATTGTGGGGTTTGTAGTTTCCTGAGCCAAAGAGCTCTCTGGTGGAGAATTCTAAATGCCCCTTCCTGAACTGCAAACCTCGGGATTCCATAGGATGTTGAAAGTAGAATAATAGCACTATAACAGTATAGTGCAGAAAGGCCCCCTGTGTAAAAACATGAAATAAGTTTACTTACAAATACTAAATGTTATGTAACCTCTTATGGTGAGAGGCATTGTTAACATGTGCTCTTCATACATGGATGATGGAGAGGACTACAGAATACCAAAACGGAGGATGAACAAACTTAGACTAACTGCAGACTAACTGATGGAAGAAGAAATAGCGTATAGATAAGACCAACAAATAGGACATGACGTGAATACACGTCATGTTTAAACTCTTAGACAGACATGTAAGCTAATAGTTACTGAATAGAGCCATGCTGAGACTGCCACCTCTAAGAAATGTATGGCAGACAAACAACATAGGCAGAAAGGATTAAACATCTTCTCTCTCAGAAGAACTTTCTCCCATTTCAAAGCAATTTTACGAGTCTGGTAATTAGTAAAACAAAAAGAGTGGAAAATCCAAATCCCAGATCTCCCGGATTTGCTTCGGCTGTGGGACAGAGGTTTAAGGATTATAAAGCTTCCCTGATTGATTTCCTGTCTATAACACAGTTGTTAAAGGCATTCAAACTTTACCTGACAAAATAAATAGGAACAGAGGCATGCGTTTCTAAATTTAAAGTAGGGTGAGTGGTTTGCTATTTGCTATTGCTATTGATGTCATTGGGCTGCAGCTACAAGCAGCCCTAAACAGTAGAGCCAGTGGTAAAGAATGCTGGGAGTTGCAGTCGAGCAACAGTAGGAGCACCATATAATTGCTATCGCTGGTTCAAAGAAACAAAACAGGTTCAGTTGCTGCCAACAACTGTATATCTGTCTTCTGGAAGCAACCCCACTTGCATATAATTTATAGAGCATTCCCATTTGGGAAAGGACCTTGATTCTATAGTAGAACTTTGCATACAGACAGTCCAAAGGAAAATCTTCAGCATCCTCTATTAAATGATCCAGTGGTAGGGGCTGGAGAAGGTTTCTGCCAGGCATGATAGGGAGATGCTGCCAGTCAGGATAGATAGTCCTGGGCTGGATGAATGAACAATCTGACTCAATGGAGGGCAGGTGTCCATGAGTCTAATACTCCCATAGCCTGATTTGGACATTCTAAAACCTGCTTAACACATGAGCTGGCAGTGAAGCTGCACTATCTAGCGACTCCCCCCATACATTATGAATTTCTCCCTTCTCCACTGTTTGTGCATTAGGCTGCAAACATCTGGAGAAAGGACTTATGGGTCCCATACTCTCTGACATTTCACAGATGAAAACTGAGACATGCAGCCAAGAAATATCAGAGTATGATCAAGATGGCAAATGTTATTAATGAGGAAGAACACACAAGCTAGAAGAGACTCCAGCAATTTGCTTTTGCCTGAGTGTACTGGGAAGGGCTAGCCAGCATGGTGTACTGTTGAACTATGACTCCAGAGACCAGGGTTCAAATTCCCACTGAGCCATGGAAACCCACTGCATGATTTTGGGCAAATCACACTCTCTCAACCTCAGAGGAAGACACAGGCAAGCTCCCTCTAAACAAACCTTTTCAAGAAAACCCTGTGATAGGTTAATCTTAGGGTCACCATAAGATGGAAATGACCTGAAGGCACACAACAGCAACAATCACAACCTGGGAAGGGTAAGATTCTTCCTCCTCTCATTTCCTTCTTGATGAATTAATTGAATGCAAATTACTTTCACACTTTGAACTCAGTTTACAGCAACTGCAGTAAATAGGCGAGGGAGAGAAAAAGTGGTGAAAAGGTAAAAAGTGGGGAATGAGAGAGGATTGATTGGGACTGTCCCTACCAAACCACGACAGTTGGAGGATAAGGTATCTATGCAGGTAAAGACAGAGAAAATGATAACTGTTGAACAATGCAGATCCACTTACTCTTTGAAGAAAAGAAGGGTACTTCATTTTGGAACAGAAATACATAAGTCATGCATTAATTTCCCTCATGCTAGTCCTTTGTGTGAGCTCAGTTTTTCCTAAACTTCTTGTCCAGGAAGAATACTAAAGTTCAGGATGCTCTGTAGGAAATGCAGCCTATTACTTTTGAGTGACTGTAACAATTCAAGTAATTTTCAATATGGAGTCATGTAGTGTAACCTAATATACAATTAACATCTGTTAGGTAGCTTAGTCCTCTGGCATATCTCCAGTTTCTGCTAAGAATCTTAGCATGAAATAAGCCAAACCAATTTGTCCAGGCTGTTCAATCAGGTGATGGCAGCTTGCAAAGCATTAAAACAATTACGTATATTTGTGCAAGAGACATTACCTACAGCCAGTAAAATGAGCATTTTATGACATGGCAAAATATTCCAATTTACAGAAAATAAAGAGATGAGGTTGAAACACCTACTGCAGGCAAGTCTGTGTACTCAAGGCCTTATTTTAAAATTCATTAGGATGTTGTCTTTTATGACTGCTAAAAATATACGGATAACCGAATAAGGAAGAATAGTTTGGCAGATTTTTATTTCAGAGTGGGGCTCTGTCACCGAGGTACAATATTTTCCCATGCTTTCTCTCACTCCCCACAAAGACTGCAAGCAGAGGAGGGCTTTGATAATCCCTTTGATGAATAGTGCCCCCAGAATGTCCTAAGTTCATTGGAAGTTGCACGTGCCTGTACATCGTCCCAAAACCAGCATCTGGAAAGACCTGCAGTGCTGTATAATCCCACCTCCGCCATTTTCAGGCCTCTGTTTTCTTCATGTCACTCACAGAGTGCTTTTAGGATGTATTATTACTGTATGGTGTCATTATATTTTCTAAGCCTCTCAAAGTTATTATGTATCAGCAATACCTGATGAACCTGAGTGCAGCATATGTGGCTCTCCCTTAGTGCTAGCCAGCATAACAGATGGTGAGGGTTGATGGGTGTTATGGCCCAACAACATCTACGTGGACCTCACGTTCCCCATGCAAATCCCAGCTGCAGCCATTTCAGAGGGTGGAAAAGAGAATTTAACTCCCTTCCTTCCTTCCTTCCATTTCTCCTGAGACCATCCTTACCATGATATCCTGTTTTCATATTGAGGAAATAATCCACTGCCTCCATTGAGAGCTTCTCTTAAATTTAAATAACAGCTACAGATGAGAGATTTTTGTTGGGTCAGGGGAAGAGAGAGAAAGTGTTAAAGTTTCCACTTATACCCTTCCTGACAGCCCTACTTAGAGTTTGGAAAAATTGCTAGTTATTTCATTAGAAGTATAAATTTGTCCAAACCCCACTTCTATTATGTGTCTGAACTCCATAGATTTCCTGAATAGTGCTGAGGTGAATCCTGCACCTTAACAAATTAAAGTGCAAGATTCAATAATTAATAATCTGTTGATTAATCCATACTAAAGTTGTTGTTGTGTGCATTCAAAATGTTTCGGACTTGCCAGGATCCTAAGGCAAGCCTATCAGGGGATTTTATTGGCAAGATTTGTTCCAAGGGGGTTTATCCTTGGCTGTCACTAAGGCTGAAAGAGTGTGCCTTGCCCAAGGTCACCCAGCAAGTTTCCATGGCCAAGCAGGGATCTGAAACCTGCTCAGCCTAGGATCTCATCTTACAACCGGGCTCTTTGCTAGTCCCAGTGAATTAATTATTGAATATTGGGTCAATACTATGGAAAATCCTATTGATTTAGTGTAGGATTACTGTAATTGGGACTAATTCAGGCTTTATCTAAATAATTCATGCCCTATCTATGTGAATCACAGCTAAGTCCCATTGAAATCTTTGTGGGCAGTGACTTATTGCTTACAATGGATTAGGGTCCTCTACCTGAAATAGACTCATTGTTCCTTACTAACCTTTAACATTACAAGTTGTTTGAAGGGCAACTGAAGTGCATGCATGTTGGTGGGAATAGTAAAGGGTAGAAAGGAAAAAGGGAAAAGAGTTGCAGAGTAATGACAAAACTTAACTGAACAAGTCACAAGATGAGATCCTAGGCTTTTCCAGCTGACAGTTTTCAGATGTTTTGGGCTGCTACAGTACCCAGGGAAAAAAAACATGGTAATAGACATTTTAGTCCATCTGGAAAACAATCCTGTTTGGGAGAAAACAACAGAAACTATTTGAAAAACACATTTAAAGAAACCAGAGGTAACATCTGACCCCAGGGATGGTGATAATTTTATGACGACTAGAGCTATATATTGGCAAAAAGCATTTTTAATCCTATATAGATTTTAAGAGTGAAGTTTTGAGAAGAGGTGTATTACAAAGAGAAGATTAAAAATGTGGGAACTAGAACTTTGTTTCTTTAATGTAAGTTTAATGGTCCCTTCTGGTAACTGGTTTTTATCCTTAGGCTATACTTTAGCCATTCTCATTCTATGCAGACAAAAATGATGAGGATAGCAATAGTTGCAACACTGTCTGATTTCACAGTGAACAGTATTATATGGGAAACTAATATCTCATTACAGCCTAGATGTTTTGAGTGTAGCAAATGAATGATAGACTCATTGTAGTTCTGCTTTTATTATTTCAATAGATGCTTCATTCTTGTTTTGACATGTGGTAAATATAATCTACTTTGGTTTCATTCCCACCCCTAATCTATTTCTTTCTTAATATTGATTGTGCTAGGTTAGCAATGATATGTACTGTTCCCAGTACTGGCAGTTCCAAGATAATGGGTTCTAAATGGAAGTATCAGTGGGAGTCATCGAGACCAAAGAGAGTATGAATTAGAAATTCAGCTACATAAAATCCGTATTTATAAAATATGGCTTAACAGTACAATAATCTGCTTTCTACTGAGAAGTAAAACGTTTAATTCAGTTGGACTTACTCTCAAGTAAGTAAGTATACATAAGTCACAGCCCAAAGGGGCTAATGATGTCATTGTACAATGGGTGATTTGGGTGTATAATGGGTGATAAAAGGTGTATAATGTAATGTAATGTAAAGGTGTATAATGGATGATAAAAGGTGATTTCTGAAAATTCTATGCATTTTTGAGAGGTGTAATGTCAGAATAAGTTGCTATTGTGATTTCCAATTTAATTGTCCATGTTGGTGAAAGGAAATCAAAACCAAAACTTCCTCTAGCCACTTGGAATTTCTAGGAGAGCAGAAATCAATTAAACAATTGAATTGAAAATGTTGGCTTCAACAGCAGATGAATTGTTATGGACAGCAGATTTTGCCAAATTTCATGGCTAATGCCTATAGAAACAAGAAGAGTTTTCTACCCCTTACCCCCTCTTCATTGCTGTGTCATTAACCAAGACTAGTTTTTGTTAGGCCCTTTCCACATGTGGGGGGGGGGAACGGCCAAAAACAGAGCTTACTGGCTTTGTTTTCTGGCTGGCCGAGTCCATCGCCATGAGGAGCAGTGCGAGTTCGCTGCTCCACAGTCCTCCAGCGTCCCAAATGGCGGCTTCTGGTTGGTGGAGACTCTCCACCAACGGAGAAGCTCACCAGCCAGAAGCCCGCCCCCGGCAGATCTGCAGGCATGCACTTGCGCGCATCTGCAAATCTGCTTCGGAGCCAAGCGACGGAGAGGCACGGGGTTGTGCGCTCCATTATTTTTAAAAACCTCTAAAAAGAGGTTTTTAAAAAACACGCCGCGCGACCAGTTCCGGTCACTCCGGAGTGGACTAAGGTATGGAACTACAGAAAGTAGTCCACCCTAGTCCACTCTACGGTGCAGAAGACCTCCGTTAGAGGTTGCTCTGCACCGTTTTACTACTCGGTGCGGAAATGGCCTTAGTAAGAAGGCTGACATATGGACTGTATAGGTTTCTACTGTGTTTCCTTTTTAAAACTGTGGTACATCTGAATTATCTCTGAAAGGCTTGTAGTTCTTTCTCCGATGAAGACGTACATTTCCCCCTGCTGACTATACCATAAGTATGTTACATATTTTCTTCTTGGTTGCCACAATTTTATTTCAGAATATTATTGGTTCCAGGGTTTCAAAAGGAATCTCATTTTTCTTTAAATATCTGTGTGAGTGAAGAGTCAGGAAAAGGGACAAGCTTCACTCATACCCATTCTGCCCTGGTTGTTATTGGTAGTCCTATTATTATTCCTTGCCATCTCCTAACCCAGAAAATAGAAAATAACTCAGAAAATGCTCATGATATCTTCTTGAGGTACAGCTAAAAGTATATTTTACTTGGACTCTTATTTCACCTCTTCTTGGGCACACAGACTCCAGAATTTCACAAATTTAACTTTTTGATAATTTTCTAACTAGCATAGTTAACCAAAGTAATTCTGAACTAAGTACCCGCAGAGACAATGTGCAAGACTCAAGGCCACATAGGAGTCTTCTTTCCCCATTTCAACATAACAATGTCCTCGCGTGTCATCCTGCAGCAGTCCCCTCTACACCTCACTGGCTCCCTGAGGAAGGGAGTGTGATGGCCCCGCCTCTTACTTCTGCAGCACAACTGGGCACTTTCCCATGCTACACTATGGAACGAAGCATTGCCATCACACTTTCCTTCCACATGATGGTAAGTACAGGAGCGCTGTGTAATCATAAGGGCAAAATAGATTTTTTCCATTTTGTGAACACTGCACAAGCATGACATTGCCGGCCTGCTGGGGATGAGATGGCAGCAGGCAGGCCACAATCTGCAGAAGCACAACCAGCCAGCTGCTGCCATTCTATCCCCAAAGTGGCACAGCCCTGTCATGAGGAAATGGTGTCTGTCTGTAAAGAGCAAAAATATTCCTGACTACTTCTACAAGCATTTGCTTGTAGTTAGCATCTTGTGAACAATGGAAAGGAATGCCGCATATCATTTTGAAAAGCTGAAAGAACATGAATACTAGACAGTTGTAATCTATGGAGAGATCATTGATCAAAGCTACTATCATGTCCTATCCTCAGGAGGCCTTCTCAGATAAGGAAGGGGCAGAGGAGAACTAAGGTAATAGTCTCCAGTTGGAGCCAGAGGAGACTGGCAGTCCTGCCATGGCAATGGCAACAGCAGAGCCTGGACCATCTCATGCAACTGTTCATCTTGTGGAATTTTGTAGATTAAAACACCATATGCATATGGCAGGAAATGCTCTGATCTGCTTTAAAAGGAAACCACAGAGCAAATTAGGTCTGCTGAGCTGATTTACAGCTGGCTTTAAAACTCAGCCAAGGTCATTCTGTTGCTGCAAGCAATCAGTTCCATCACTTTCTTTGTGACCTTGTCTGATGTTTCTCACTTTGTGGATCTCTGAACCATATAAAAGCTAAGATATATGAATCTTGATTACTCTTTCAGGCAACTCACTTTTTGGCATTGGATCCTGCTGAAGGCTATTTTTCATGTTTTCACCTTGGAATGCCTGGACCATGCATCTGCTTACATTGACACCCTGTGTATGGCATTGACTTGGCACTGTTACTGTGGGCTGTGGTTGCACTTACCTGCACACAGCCTTAGTGATATGCCCAGAAAATTCTGCAGATGTAGTGGCATTTAGATGTGCTCAAAGGTGCAAGAATAACTACTCCCTCTATGTAATTTTCCCTAAGAGGAAACTTAGAAATATATTGATGTCCAGTTAAAACAAGGACTAAGTCAGATTTTGAGCAGAAAGGAAACTAAGCCTTCCAAGATAGACAGATAAGAGGGATAGGCAAAGCAGCAGCATTCATCCATCAACCTCATTATAAGCTACTGACATTTAGTTCCTTTTCTCCAAGAATGATATCCATGTTTGGCCATTTCATCTGGCTTCCAGATCGTGAAAGTTCTTAGCAAGGTCTCTTCCATTGGCGTCAGAGGTGCAAGATCGGTGCAGCCTCAGGTGCCTTTCGTCTTCCTTTCCCCCAGTTCATTGTTGAAGAATGAAGGTCAGATCCAAGTTTCACGATCTATTAAAAAAAAAAGAAACCTCACCTGAGGACTTTTAAAGATGAAAGATGCTACAAAAATACAATAAATAAATACCCACAGAAATAGCAAGACAGATAAATAAATAAATAGATAAATGAATTAATATATTTTATTCATTTCATGTTACTATATTTAGTTTGGAATTTTTGCATTCAGGAGACAGCAAAATTTGTACTTAGACTTGGCTGGGTCAGGAAACAACAGACTTGAAACATGAATAGAAAACAGTAGAAAATAACTCAGTACGGCAATACTGACTTACCCACTGAATGACCTTACTGAAGTCATCTCTGGGGACACTAGGTGTCCTAGCATAAAACTGCAGTTCATATTTGCCCTGAGAATAAAAAGGAGCAGAAAACAAAAGATAAAAAAGGGATCACATCAAATTCAATTTGTTGCTTAGCAGTGTTACAAGGTAATGCTGCTGCCAAAAACGGAAAATGCTGTTAAAGAATACAATAGTGGATTATGCTGAAAGAGCTTGTGTTCTCTGTGAGATACAGGGAATTTAAGAACATTTCATAAATATACCTCTTGATATATAGCACTGAAATACCTGTTAAGATCTGGGCCTAACTATGTACCTAAACTTCTATTTTTTCTGAAATGGCTGAGTCAGGAATATTAAGTTATTTAAGATATGCAGATGACACTGTATTACAAGGAGAAAATAGCAAAGAGTTGGAATGACTATTGGTAAAAGTTAAGGAAGAAAATGCAAAAGCAGTTATACAATGATTTAATAATTGAGGAATAAATGGAGGTAGGTAACGAATGGAAAAAAGCTCAAGGTATACTGATACATAATTGGTTAAAAGATACTGTGTGGTAAAACTTGCTAATTTAGTTTGGTTATTACTATAAATTTATTTTATTTATTATATTTGTATTCCACATTTCTCCTAGAGTGGGACCCAAGGCAGCTTCCAACACGAAATTAAACACATTAAAAATATTTTAAACAATTAAAAACATAGAAAGATATAAAACCTAAAACAATATTCAGTTCATACAAAAGCCTGCTTAAAAAACTGTCTTTTTAATTTTAAAAAACCCTGGGATTTATGTTTAAACTTTTCAGATGATCTACTATAAGTCCTTTCACACATCACAGTCGTAACTTCATGCAAAGGCTAAGATGCTTCATTATTTTATTTACAC
The DNA here is from genome assembly GCA_030412105.1 of Cyclura pinguis. Taxonomy (NCBI): domain Eukaryota; kingdom Metazoa; phylum Chordata; class Lepidosauria; order Squamata; family Iguanidae; genus Cyclura; species Cyclura pinguis. The sequence continues at coordinate 248,696,279 of CM059599.1, read as the reverse complement.
ATGACAAAGAACAGAAATGCTTTTGTTATGTGTGTGTGAGAGAGAGGGAGAAGAAAAAGGAGAGATTTACTCAGTACTAGAAGAAAGATATTCACTCTTGGCTGTAATATGTATACTGTCAGCCAAAGTGGATGCCAAATCCACCCAAGATGGAGCTGTTTTGTGGCCAGTGAAATGATGTATGCAGACCCTGTGGCTAAATGATGACACAATGATATATGAACCTGTGGCCATTCCAGATATTTATGGAGTTGTATCTCACACTTCTCTGCCACATGGTTCCCCTCTTGTCACATTTTCTTTTCCATGTGTCAGTCACTCACTGAAATCAGTTATGAGAAAGTTCTCTGTTTGCCCACCATCAGTGCTTCAGAGAAAATATAAAACGTAGAATATGAATGCAAACAAAAGGAGAGAATACAACGTGAGTGATTCTTAATGCAAGTAATTTTCAAAACTGATTGTTATCAAATTCACTAGGAAAAGGGGGAAAAAAGGATGGAAAAATGAAAATTACAGTGAACATCTTTAATTTGAATTGTCCAGCTGTCTAATGTTCAGTGTGTTTGACTAGTTCATTGCTTATACCACAGTGACACTGTGCATACAAAAAAAGTTAGCCAACCATTTGTGAACTGTCAGTCAAAAGCTCAAAAAGACTAAGCTTTCAGGGATCTGTTGTTCCCAAGCCTTCTGCCTTTTTGTCTCTAACTACAGCAATAGAAGAGAGCATCTGGTTGCTCTGATTCCTTTCAAAGTCACCCCAAATATGGCTTAGGTAAATTTGATGGGATATTTTGGCCCTTAGGATATAAAATGTGTTCACTGTCTCTTGTGTGGATTTGTATTTAATCCATCTGTTCAAGAATGTCTCATGTTTTAGGAGTTTATAAGTTGGCACTAGATCAAAGAAATGTCCATGAAAGACTACCCCCTCCTTCTCATGCCATTCCAAACTCTGCAAAGCTTGCAAACTTTTTCTAAAAACATTTGTTGTGGGGGTGGGGTGGAAATTAATTGACTAAACTTCATAATGAGTGGAGTTGAAAGAAGGCAAGCACTGTGATTTCGGGCAATTCAGTGGGTTTGTATATGGTCTGAAGACACCTTAGCTAATTGAATAAAGGAAAAGAATGCAGTTTGCATGCTGGATCTGAGAGCTGGAAATGCTCTTGATTTTCATTGTAGAATCATAGAATCATAGAGTTGGAAAAGACCACGACGGCCATCAAGTCCAACCCCCTAGCATGCAGGAATACACACTCAAAGTAGCCCCAGCAAATAGCCATCCAGCCTCTGTTTAAAAATCTCCAAAGAAGGTGACTGCACCACACTCTGAGACAGCACATTCCACTGTTGAATGACTCTTACCATTGAAGTTCTTCCTGATGTTTAGGCAAAATCTCTTTTCCTGTAGTTTGAATCCATTGCTCTGTTCTAGTCTCTGGAGCAGCAGAAAACAACCTTGCTCCATCTTCAACATGACATCCTTTCAAATATTTAAACATAGCTATCATGTCACTTCTTAATCTTCTTCTCATCAGGCTAAACATATTTAGCTCCCTAAGCTGCTCCTCATAGGGCATGGTTTCCAGATCCTTCACCATTTTGGTCACGCTCCTCTGGACATGTTCCAGCATGTCAATATCCTTCTTGAACTGTGGTGCCCAGAACTGGACACAGTATTCCAGGTGAGGTCTAACCGAAGCAGAATAGAGTAGTATTATTACTTCCCTTGGTCTCAACACTATATTCCTATTGATGCAGCCTAAAATAGCATTGGCTTTTTTAGCTGCTGCCATCACACTGCTGACTCACGTTCAGCTTGTGGTTGACTAAGACTCCTAGATCCCTTTCACATGTACTGTTTTCAAGCCAGATATCAGCCATCCTATATCTGTGCATTTCATTGTAAGTCCCAACTGTCAGTTTTTCTTAACATCTTCCCTCCCTTCAAATGCTACTTCCACAACAAAAGTAGTAAATGGATTCTTTCTCTCTCCTGATACACAACACAGAATATCAAAGCAAAATGAGAGCTTACACATGCCTGTTGTTTTCCTAGCAAGGGTGAAGAGGTGGGTAGAAAAGGTGGGCAAAGACAACTTAGTTGCTGTGGTGGTGGCGGGGGGGGGGTACATTGGCTAGATAAAGACAAATAAAGTAGTAGCTAAATTGGCTGCTTGCCTGGTAAGGTAGTGCCATCTAAACAATAGAAACCTTTAATAAAACAAATATTTTCAGGGTTAGCCATGTTGGCTGTACAGCAAAATAAAACCCAAAGACTGAGGCCCTTTCTGCACAAGGGAATTAGAACGTGCCAGTGCGTCCTATCACAGAGGTCATCTGCACCTTGGAGCGGACTAGGTCTGGACAATTTACCTTAGTTCCGCACCTCAGTCTGCTCCAAAACGCCCCCAAGTGGTCCTCCAGCGTGCTTTTTGAAGTACGGAAGAAAACCGGACTTTTATTTTTTGGAGCGCGCCATTGCTTTTCTGCTTACTTGTGCAGATGTGCAGTTTGCACCAGTGTGAGCCTGTGATCTGCGGAGGGCAGGCTGTAGGCGTGTCAAGCTTCAGTGGTTCGTCCGGACCCAGAAACAGCCGGAAGCCGCCGTTTTGTCAGCCGGAGCAGTGCGGATCTAAGACCTCGCACTACTCCAATTCACCCTGGACCAAACGGAGGAGCCCTGCAGAAGGGCTTAAGGGAGAGTCCGCGTTACTGCGGACCCAGAAGAAGCGGTAACTAACGGCACGGAGCGATTCCCTCACCTTGTGCGGAAATGGTCTGATTCTTTTATTGGCCAACTAAAATGCACAAAACATTATATCCAAGGTTTCAAAGTTTCACTGTATTTTTCAAGAAGCAAAAGATGTGAAAAAATCATAAAGGAGAAGGAAAAAAACAACAAGTAGAGTCAGAGGACTACATTTTGTATGAGATGTTGTTTCTGTTGTTCAGTTATTCTGGAAGGATCTCAGCACAGGGAGAGGCCACTCCTCTCTTGGCTATGTGGGATCTGAGGTAAAGGACAGTAAAATTTAAACTCCATTAACAGCAGTAAATTAACTTCTGTTGGGATCCAGGGCATCTTGGCCTTTGATGAAGTGACAGGCCCCTTTCTTAAGCAGAGAACATTGGATTTCTTGAGAAGTCTCTGTACTGCTACTTCTGGGGGGGAAAACGGGTTCTGTATAGGTAAAACTCAGCCAATTATAGTCTGAAAGAAAAAAGTTTTAAATCTTTACCCAATTCACTAGGTGATGTGAAAAATCCTCTCTGTCTCCCAATCTGGGATCTTTGTTCTTGAAAATGGGAATAATAGTGATAGATCCCAAATTTCAAGAATGTACTTATAAGTGGGGGAACGGTCAAAGAATGACCCTAAAGCCTGCCCAACAACATGTTTAAGGAGTAACAAGTAGAAAATAAAGATATACTGAAAAACATCTGGAGTTCATCTTCTACCCCTTCATTGGCCAGATTGGGACCACTCATGAGTTGAATACCTTCATAGCTGAAGGTACTCCCACACCTGAGGTAAATATGAAAAGCAACTGGCCCGCAATGAACAATAAGCATTTCTATTCCTCTTCCTCATCCTCCTCATCCTTCCTCATCCTGCAGGAAGTGGGGGCAAAATGAGGTAATTGACCTCAATAAGGATCCAACCCCCCACTGCATTTTTCTTTCAGCCTCTGTATTTGTAGCTTTGCAGAGAGTGAGACATAGAAAATCCTTAATGCCTAAAACTCTTACATTTGTTCTCATCTCTTTGCCTGTTCTTTTTCTTTGGATGCATAAACAGTTTTAAGTTACTGCAATGCTAGCAATTTAGAAAGTGAAGGAAAAATTCATTAGAGGAGAGGGAGAATTCTTATTTGGGGATGCAATGTCCTTTCTTCCCCCATCCCATAGCTACACCCTTGCTACCGCTACTACTGTTGCTGCTGTTCCTCCTGCTCTTCTATTCCAATCTCTTTGGAATTGTTTCCAGAGCTCCTATCACTACTGGAACCACAGTTGTTTTCTTTTCCCCAAGGTTCAGAATCTCAATTTATTGGTCTTGATATTTCATAATCTTTTCCATCTTGTTGTCTTTGATTCTGCTATTCCCAGGGGTTAGGCACATCAACAATCCAAAATTTCTTCTCTTCATCCACTGCTACATCTGCATATATTGTTCAAACGGTCTCTCATTCTGAATGTTAAAGTTCCATAAGATTTTTACTTCACTGTTTTCACTGATGAGCCAAACCTCCAATCAGTTTCATCTGGTAGACTGTAAAACAGATGATGATGATGATTAAAAAATTAATGCCATGAGCCTACAAGCAGTTCTCTGGGGTGTCAGAAAGCTTTCTGAAAATATATTCAGGGGTAGCTGGGTTGGCCATGCAGCAAAATCCCAAATTCACAAAACAGTGGTAGCATTTTGGTTCAGCTAAAAAGCACAAAATACCAGTTACTCCAAGTCTCAAGTCAAGTCTCAAGTCTCTATCTTCAAGTCTCAAATCAAGTCTCAAGTCTGGGAGCCAACTTTATACCCCAACCTATATTCCAGAATTTCTGGACAGAGTCAAATAAAGTCAGTTCTAACAATTTAAGCAGAGTCGGCCCTACACATTTGTGATTTTGCCATCTGCAGCTTCAGAAGTGGGGAATAGGATCCTTACTTCCCATTTCTGAAACTGGAGGATTTTTCAGAAGTGGGGAATAGGATCCTTTCTACCCCTCCCTGCCGAAGCTTTGAAAGCTTTAGAAGTAAGGATCCTTCCTCCTCATATCTGTTGCCTAACACATTTGCTGGTTATGTGACCAGTAGGCAAAAAGAGATGGAAGTGTTGTTCAAAGTCATAAGGTTTCTGGGTGAATATGTTATGTTTCTGAGGGGTAGCAAGTCCGTCACTAAAAATATACAAGTCTTGAGTCGAGTCAATGCATCATTTATTGCTGAGTCAAGTCACTGAGGCAACTTGAGTCCGAGTCAGTTGACTTGAGTCTACATCACTGCAAAATACATCATGCCAGCTGTTGAAGCTTCACTGGCTTCTTCATCAGAGAAAGATGTTAAAGATCAAACAACAATAAAAAGAAAAAGGTAAAGATGCCTACATTTTGTCTCAGATGTTACTTCTGTTTTCAGCTAAGATGGTCTGGAATGATCTCAATGTGGGCAGAGGCCACACCTCTTCTTTGTCAAGTGAGGACCAGGGACAAAAGACAGGAAACGACAGGCTTTCAAATCCATTAACAGCAACAAAGGAACTTCCATCGAGATCAAGGCTGTTATCTGTCCTGTGTGAGGCTGACTGCCCCTTTCTCAGGCAGAGTACATTGAATTTTTCAAGAAATCTCTATACTGTCGCATCTAGAAAAACTTTTAGGTACTGCATGGGTCAAACTTGCCAATTGTAGTCCAAATGAAAAAGTGCACCATTCCTGGAATTATTGCAATATCAGGTCAATGTGTGGAGTGGATGGAGCAAGCTTTCAGTGACATAATTCTGTGATTGAAGGGGTACAAAATGACCAGCGAGAAATATGTTTTTTAAACAATCAAAGAAATACACACATTTGTTCTTTGTCCTTGTTCATGGGCCCAGTTACTGAAATCAGTGTGTCTGCAAATGTAACAGTGCCTCATAATTCATTAGGTGACAAACGTTAACAGTGTTGATGTGGTGTCATTATCCTGTTCAATTAAATTACCAACCAAGGCAATATTTTAACAGCACATTTTGCTTAGGACAATGTTTTAATGTAGTATAGGGGACAGTTAATAGATATGCTGTTGGCACTGTTAAACTAGATTAAAAACTTTGAATAGAGGAGAGGCAAGTACAGAAAGTGGCAAAGAAAAGCGGAAGGATTGCACAGTCAGTTGCTTGAATGCTGTCATCCTGAAATACTTCAGCAGTATAATGAGATGTGTATTTTAAGTATGTGCATATAATTATTGCAAAATAAGATTAGGAAGCAAGTATTTGAGGCAGGTCCTTCAAAACGATTGAAACTGGTTAGCTGGTGCAGCTCATTTGTATTCTCAGCTCAGGCATGAAATAAATTCAAGATAGTGAAGTTTGCCAGGTATGAACTAAGCTTGCAAAAGTTACTATTCTCCCAACCAGCATGGCCACTTTTAGTCTATAAAAGTCACCCTTCCCTGATTTCCTTGTCCCTTTCTCTTATCATCACCAAGAACTGTATTTTCATCATAGCCAGAGTTCTAAATATTCCAGATCAAATTCTGAAGCTACTACCAGGAGGTATACCTGAAGAGTTCAAAATCCTTTGGGGGTAATCCCAAGGACAATTACCCATCCTTAGCTTGCCTAGATGCTTAGGTGGAAATGGATTAATTTCCGTATGTTTGCCTAAAATCAGATTGTCCATTGTCAAATATTAGCAAAGTTATTCTGCATTGCAAATTATACAAATACTTTCCCTGCATGACCAAATATTCCATTGCATTACAGAATAGTATTAATTGGTCTGGAAAATGAAGTCAGAAAGAAAGAAATTCTGTATTGCAACGACCTTTAAAAAAAAACTGCCCAAGACATTTATATGTCTTAGAGTCTTATGACATATCAGTACTATGGATACTTTAATTTCAATGTTCCCCTATGAAACTGAATACCACCCTACCTTTTCTCGCACTGAATTGAAAATGGTGTTGTATCCTATTGCTGCAACAGCTGTATTTCATGTAGTTCAATCTTCAGTGTCTCTGTGAGATATGATTGCATTTCTCTCCTTCTTCAACGTCTAGTTCTGCCAAACGCATTGATTTTCATAGTTATGCCATGTTTTCTGCTTTCTAATGGATTCCTGTCAATTTTTTTTTTTTTTGATTTTTTATTTTTGTTTTTTTTTGTTTTTTTTTTTTTTTTTTTTTTTTTTGTTTTTTTTATGTTTTCTTTTTTTGTTTTTTTTTTTATTTTTTTTTTTTTTTTTATTTTTTTTTTTTTTTTTTTTTTTTTTTTTTTTTTTTTTTTTTTTTTTTTTTTTTTTTTTTTTTGTTTTTTTTTTTTTTTTTTTTTTTTTTTTTTTTTTTTTTTTTTTTTGTTTTTTTTGTATTTTTTTTTTTTTTTTTTTTTTTTTTTTTTTTTTTTTTTTTTTTTTTTTTTTCCCCCAATGTCTATATCAATGTTTTTTTTTTTTTAAATGTTTTTTTAAATCGGGGCTGTGCTTGAAACTTAGCATCTGTTGTTGCATCCTTGGTCCTGAAAGCATTTGGTATATCAGTTCCCTTTTGGGTATATGTATGTACATCACGTATTTTGAAAATTAGATTGCAAATTATTACTTTATACTGCTGAGTATGGAACAGATTCTTTTGCCTCAGACATGCCTTCATCACTATTGGTCTGAGATTTTTCCAGACAAATACAATCAGTCTAATGCCAAAAAACAAAACAATAATGCTATTTTTGCTATTTGTCCAAAGCTCCATTGGGTCTTGTGTGAATTTCAAACATTCCAAAATAGTTGGAAATAGTCCAAAAATATATTTCCAGTAACGAGAAACCTAGACTGATGAGAATCTTTGGAGTTCGGGACCTATTCAGCACAAAATTCATACTTTTTTAACATAGAAAACAGTAATTTATTTCTGTGTTAAAAATTTATGTGAATTTTGCATAAAATAAGTCATGAACTGCAAATAAACTTTGGAAATGGTAGCTTTCAAAGATTTTCTTGCAGTGGAATGAAATTGCTAAAATTACTTATTTCTTCACAGATGAAATTAGCAAAGAATCACAGTATCCCTCCACATTCATGAGGGTTCAGGCATAGCGCCCTTGCCAATGTGGAAAAAACCACAAATAATTTTCCCCTGCGATTCCCCTCCATTTCTTCCAGAGCATCCCTACTCCATTCCTTTGACTCTGGCCTTGGTGTCAGGAGGGGGAGGGAGAAAAAAAAAACAACCTAAAGGGCTTACCGGTACTTTCCCCTCAGACAGAGAAGAGGGGAGTTCTGGAGTTCTAGTTACTTCCAGCGGCCATCTTGAGAAAGGAGCACCTGACCAATCAGCAGCCAATACACACAGAATGTGCAACCACATGGCAAAGAGGCCACACTTTCAGCAGTGAAAGGGGGCTTTGCTCACCTGCAAGGAAAAAAAATGTGTACTTTAAACACAAGCCATACAAGCCTGGGGTGAAGAATGCAAAGAATGGAGGAGGAAAATGGGGGAGGAGGCAAGCACATGCCTTGCGAATAATCAAATTCACAAAGGTCAAACCTGTGAATGTGGAGGACTGTACATGGCTATTGTGTGCACAGTACTGTGTGCAAGTCAGGCAGTGTCACAAAGATGCCACCTTGAAAAATTCACTGATACACACTGACAAAACAGAGCATGTATTTTGAACAGCAAACATTTCTATAGGTGTAGTAGAGATTCTCTCCTTACCCCCCCAGACAGGATCAGCTTTAATGATCCCTCCTTCCTGTTTGACAGTACACTTTTGGTAGAGTTACCAACAATGATAATTTGGGAAACTTTATTTGGCAGCTGAAAAACGTGACTGCTCAAGGTGTCTTAAATGTCACAGGACACACCTATGTGCAACCTGTGCTGCTGTCTCTGTATCTACTGGGACCTTTCATTTGCTCTGTGCAATTAGGCATACAGATGCAGGGACAACTGGTCAATCAGAAGGAATATTCACCTTTTGAAGGTACTGCCTCCTCTCTCTGTCTTCTTTGGACATGGAGCAACCTGTCGACCCATGCCATTATGCATCGGTGAGGAATTAGCCAATGCTTAGAAATATTTCCTTTTTGGACTATAGCTGAACGAATTATTCAGACAGCCTATGTTCTGGGATTGGCTAGTTTATTTATTTAGTATATTTATATGCCACTTTTTCTCCCAGACTGGGACTCAGAATAGTTATCTTCTTGTGGCTGAATAAGTGTGTGTGTGTGTGTGTGTGTGTGTGTGTGTGATCATCACATTCAGTATGGGAAAAAAAATCTTCCTTGCTTAGTAATGCTGAGACAAGCAGTGATTTAGTATTGAAGGATCCAGGCAACTGGATGCATGCATACATTCTCATGGTAGGTAGTGGGTATCTGGGAAGTAGTGCAGACAAAGAAGGAGGTTACATACTCCAAGGAAAGGGGGCTGCCCTTGGGCTCCACAGACTGCATCCTATTGAAATCCAGTGAGGTGTAGGAGGGGAAAGAGGGTGAGAAAAGAAAAATCTGTCATGAAAAGGAGTGAGAATATAAGTGTATCCTAGAACATGGAAGGAGTGTAGCAGACAAAGGATGGGAGATGGGGAAGGGTAATACAGATGGAGGAAGAAGACAAAAGGATGAGTAGAAGAAAGAGGGGAAGAGAGATAAGGGAAGGAAAAGATGTTTTGCCATGGGTTGTGGGTAAGGTGAGGAGGAGAAAAAAAGATGATAGAGAAAGAGAAAAGAAGAAAAGAGAAGATATTTAGCTAGGAGTTGTAAGTGGAGAAAGAGAACAAGAACAAGACAGAGAGGGGCAGAGGAAGGAGAGGGAAAGAGACAATGTTCAGCTGGGAAAAGTCAGAGAAAGAGGGAAGAAGCAGAGAAAGAAGACTAGAAACTAGAGAGAAATGTTTGTAATGGGGCCTGCAGGGCAGAAAAAGGAGAAAAAGGATGAGGAAGACAGAGAGAAAGATTGTGGAAAGGAAAGGAGAAAACATTTTGGCCAGTAGAAGGAGGAAAAAAAAGAGAGACAAAGATACAGAAAAGTTCTGTATGCATCACGTTATCGTCGCTCCCTCTATGTTGACTTGTGAGATTGGCAACTGAAAATCATATCCTGCTCTGTATTTTTTTCCCCCTACATGATATTAGATGGATCAGAATGATATATCCCTTGGGCTCTGTAATGATCTGCACATTAAAAATATACTTTTACTTTATAAGGAAATAACACCTTCTAAAATTTCAGCTTTCATTTGGCTGGTTTGTGCAAAATACTTACTGATGATTTTACTAGGTGTTTTAATTGATTGCTATGCAATTCTGTTGCTTAGATTTTAATTTTAATAGATATGTTGGTTTTGGAAGCCATTCAGGAAAAATAGGCTACAAATCTATGAAAATAAATAAATCTCAGACAGAACATTTATACAATGTCTGTTTCTGGAATTCCTGATTAATGGAAGCTCACTTAGTTACTTCTTTCCTCTCTTCTAGAGTTGTGTTGAACAGAACCTACATTGGGATCCAATGTAACATTTCTGTTTGATTTACCATAGATTAGAAAAGAGGTCTAACTCTCCATAGCAGGAGATGAAAAGGGCTCTTCTGTGTCATTAGACCTCTGACATGAATCAGTTTGTGGATGAAAGAACTATGAGCTCAATGGGACTAGGAAAAAAAAATCCTAGTAAGTATGTGCTTAGAGATGTCATATCCCTTATTTCTAAGCCCAGTTCAGGCATAAAGATAAGCCTGGATTGTTGTGATTCCAGGTTACTTAGAAGCTCTGGGCTGGTGATCACTGCTTGATTGTTCTTGCTTGACTTCTCCTACGTGTGAAAGAGGCTGACCTAACTAGGGCCATTTCCATACTAGACTGCTATTATTCCACTTTCAACATCCTATGGAATCAAAGGCCCCTCTCTAAACTCTGAACTCCTGGATTCCATAGGATGTTGAAAGTGAAATAATAGCACTATAACAGTTTAGTGCAGAAATGGCCCTGGACATCACAAGTTAGCGTTGATGTCATCATCATCAGAAAGCCATCACATTCCTTGAATTGTTACAAGTGTTCGAAAATTTCATTCCTCTGATGACAGACCTGTACTTGCTCTTGGCTGCAGGCACACTTCTTCTTCTGGTCAGGATTTTGAACTTCTGGAAATCTGACATGGTCCACCATACTGATGCATAAAATTTAAATAAATTTCCATTCAAATGTAAAAGTTGACACAACAATCACCAGCTGAGAAGAAGCCATATTAATATGTCATGAAAGAAATGTGAGAAGGGGGCCATAAGTAGTCCTCACAAATTCCTCCGTGTGAATTTCCTGTTTGATTCAGCACATGCAATTAGTAATGTTTTCTTGATTTGTTTTCTACTATCACAAACTAAAAACATTTACATGATAAAGACAACTCTATACAATTATAGCACTATCATTCCGTTTTAGCAGCCATGCCTGCACCCTGTGAAATCATAGTGCTTATAGTTTGGCCAGAGGCACTAGAGGAGCTTTCTGGTTATTAATTCTAAATGCCCCTCCCTCAACTGCCAGTCTCAGGACTCCTTAGGTTCTATAGCAGTTAAAACAGAATCATAGCATTATAATTGTGTAGAGCAAAAGGACCCAAGGTTCCTTTGATCCATCAAAATATTTGGAATATTTTCATGGCATATGAGACTAAGCCAATATTCTGTGAATTAATCCTTCTTTTCCTATACTTTTAATTATGGATGGTGTTAATGATTTTCTTACTGTGCTTCCATCATCATCATCATCATCATATAGGAAGCTATCTGCTACTGATCCTTATCATTGTTATCATGCTATTGTTAACTCTTGTCTGGTAGCATGATCTCTTCAGTGTTTCAATTGGATTCCTTCCTAGCCTTAGCTGGAGATTCCAGGTATTCTCTTCTTTTCTCCCACCCCTAACCAGACTTGACCCTCCTGGTCTTATGAAAACAGGTGTTTACCTATTACTCCTTGTATTGGTCACAGTTCCCTATAAACAGAAACCTCCACATTTGAAGATTCTGGAGGATGAGAATACTGTTTTGATCCCATTCCATGAATTTCTGGTGCCATTCAAACAAAACTAGAAGGGTTGTGTTAAAGTTTTCTTTGGAGATGTATGTCTCTTTCTAGACAGATTTTGGAAATCATGTGAAAGAGACACCTACCTATTTATTCTGTGTTCAAGTAATGGATTTTTTAGTCATATGTTTCTGTATTGTGAGTATCTGGGCATTTCAGCCAGTAGAGTCAGAATTCTACCTACCTCTGCAAGGCCCCGCTTTGGGGGTCCCTGATATTAGTATGGTTTGGATGGGCACCATACCTAATTGGCATAATATGTAATTGGCAACACATTTTATTGGCTCTGATATCAAATTCAAGCCTGAGAGGTGACGGAGAGGTCAAACCAAGCAAGGGAAAGAATTTGACTGTAAATGTGAGAAGGATAGGTCAACTCAAAACTTCCTCCAGGTAAGATTGAATCATTTGTCAGGCAAATGCACACCATTCCTGTGGATAATAGGCTTAAACAGAAGCTGGAATTTTCCAGGGAATCCAACTGTGAGGAGCCCACCAGGACACAGATTGACAGATATCCATCCCTTATACACCTGGATTCCTTCCTCTTCCCTCACGGCACCCACAATAGACAGCTATTCATCATGTCTTTCTCAACCAAAGCACTAAGCCCATCAACAGGCAAAAGACCCATTGTCCACAACAGGTTCCCTTTGTCTTGCATCTGGAACCTTCACTCCCACAGGCTATTTTCAGGGTACAAATACCCCTGATTTCAGGATGCCCAGTGCAGTCTCTCAAAGGTCTACCCGTCACTCTGTCCATCTGGCTTCTGAATGAGGACTATTCTGAAGTCCTACCTAAGCCAAAACACATTTCTGCTCTTCACTACTCTTCTGGACTGGTAATTGTAAATCCCCCAAACCCCTCAGCCTCTCTATAATTTTTCCTCCCTTTTTCTTTCAGTTAGCTCTTGTGTGAATGTGTGATTGTGTGTATGTTGTGTGCATGCATGAGTGAATTCCCCTCAATAAAACACATTTTTAGCTAACTTCTGAATCTCTGGCTGGTTCTTTTTCTGTGTGTGTCCATAAACACTGATAGGAAAGATCTCGCTAAGTTGCCCCCCCCCCCCGCAGCCTCCTGATTTTGAGCTAACTAATTCCCTACTTTTTCAAGGAGGTATTTGGCATTGTAGGGTGGCTCTTGTGGCACCTATGTTTTGGGGTAACACCTCAGCCAAGAGCAAAACTTAACATTTCAATATCTTCCATATTGCATCATGACAGAATGAACATAGAACATAAATGTAGACAATACCTGCCAAAGACATAGAAATGATTTAGTGACATATAACAGCAGCAATATAGTCCCGGAACACAAGCTTTCTTTTGTAAGTTTCAAAACTATCTACTGTCACACTGTACTGGAAAACAGGCATTCTTTGGGAAAAGAGTTACCTTTTCCTTAAGTCTCTAAGAATATGTATATCCTATTTAAAAAATATGCACATGTAGTCAGTGTGTTATTTTTATTCGTGTTATCAAGGACTGCTATGCATTACTTATACACATTCACAGGACTCTCCCCAGCTTTGGATATAATGATTTTGTTTCTCAATAGCTTAGCTTCTTTTCAGGGTCCTTAGGAAGCTGGCCTCATCCAGCGCATTCTTTGTTAATACTGCATCACAGCTTCTTAAAGCAACTTTTCAACGAAGGAAGGATTATTTATAAAGCTCAATGAATAGGATTCCTTTTGCATAGTGTGCATTATTGTTGCTGAAAGCAAGAAGTAGCCTTCCACTTTTTCTGTTGTCTTCAGGCCCAAATGTCAGAGTTTTATATAGTTTGCCTTTATTACATACTTTCGTTTAACAAAGTTAAAAGTAACTGTGTTGCCTCAGATTGCATACAGCTCACAAAAGCTTTATGGGGTGGATTGAACTAGACTCCTGGGCATTGAGAAAATGATGTATTTTCCCCCACCTTCTTCTTGTATATCTCTGCATTTACTTATGAATGTGGGATCTGAAAATCAACAAAGGCGCTAGCCAGGAAACTCAATGTATCTGGAAATAAATGGCCATGTAAAATATGGGCTATTAAATGAAATGGCTTCGTATTGATCAAAGACTTACAGAGGGCTCTTTTCCTCAACCATCATATTTCTTCAGTGTGCTCAGTATATAACTTTGCTGATTATCTGCTCATAAGGTACTGAAGAGTCTAAGCATTTTTACTAAGTCTTGTGTTCTTTTTTTTTAAATGGTTCTTCTGTTCTTTTTATTTACTTTTATTTATTTATTTATTTACTTAGCTGTGCTCTGCAGACAATAGATATACATTGCTGATGTAATCAATGAAGATTCCCAAGGAACCTTTTTAGTTATTGTGGTCTAACTGCACTACCTGCTGTTGCTTGTGAATGATTATTCAGTTTCAACTGCTCTGGAGGAGAGCTGTCTGTCACTTTGGGTGCTCAAAGATTCCTTATGTTGCACATTGGTCTCAGTTGGCCTTGAGAGAGCATGTTTCTGCTGGTTGGCTGTCAAACATTCCTCTCATGCTCTTGACAAAGCCTGTTGCTCCTGGTTGACCTTCATGCACTTATCCATTTCAGACTGACTTTTAGTGCACAGCTAAGATTTGATGGTCTTTGTGGGGCTGACTGGTATACTTTTTAATGTGTGCCTACAGTGAAAAAAGGAAGAAAAAATTTAAAAAATCTCATAGGGAGAATCTTATAGGGAGAACTAGGCAAACAGTACAATAACCCAACAGTGGGAGAGAAAGAAGCTTAAATAAGCAGCTAGGAGGAGTGCCCCATGGTCTCTGGTGCCTCTACATGAATGCACAGAGTATGGGAAATTAACAAGATGAACTTGAACTCATAGCACAGCAAAGGAACTATGGTAAGCCTCACTGAAACCTGGTGGGATGAGTCTCATAACTCGACTGTAACAATAGAGGGATATAATCTATCTATGAGAAACAGATCAAACGGGAAAGGAGGGGTAGCAGGATTATACGTCAACGACATTTACACCTGTGAAGAGATCCATGACTTAAATCATGCTTAAGAGGTGACATGGTAGCTATATGTAAATATTTGAAGGTCTGTAATATGGAACAAGCTTGTTTTCTGCTGCTCCAGAGACTAGGACATGGAGCAATGTCTTCCAACTACAGGCAAACAGATTCCATTTAAACATTAAGAAGAACTTCCTGACAGTAAGAGCAGTTTGACAGTGGCATACACTGCCTCAGAGTATGGTCGAGTCCCCTTCTTTGGAGGTTTTTAAAGAGAGGCTGGATGGCCATCTGTCAGGAGTGCTTTTATTGTATATTCCTGCATGGCAGGGGGTTGGCCTCAATGGCTCCTATGGTCTCTTCCAACTCTGTGACTCTATGAAAAATCAGTAGTTTTGAAAAATTAATGAACATTTGGACCCTCTCCTCAATAAATTATGGCAAAACTTTAATTTTTTTTTAATCTCAACTCATTGAAATCTTTCAAGTGATATGCCACACTACCCTGTTTGAATGAAAAAGGTAGTAACGGTGACTTGGAGAGGTCTTCAGGTGAATTTTGTGTATGCTATATAGCCTATATTTTTAGTCAGACCATCCCAAATATACTGTCCAAATTTGGTGAAAATCTGTCCAGCCATTTCTATGTGAGACAGTAACAGAGACTGAGACCAAATCTCTCTCTTTCTCTCTCTCTCTCTGTGTGCCATTACAAATGATCTTAAATAGTTTGACAACTTAAAAAAATCAAAACAAACCCATTAGTTCTCCTTTTACTCACAGATCTGAGTGACATCTGTAGTCAGATTCCAATTAACCAGATGCAGACCATGGGTAGATAGAAATATAAGTCATTCAAACTGTATTTTAGGCCACTAGTATAAGAAATGAAGAACAGGTGGGATGCCAGAACAGGTGAGTTTTTACTGTACTGTGCAGGTATGGTAACAGAATGAATGAAGGAATGAATGATTATTCCAGTGTTTTTATTGCCCTGTTCTTTGGCAGTTTTTTTCCCCAAGATGGGAGAAACTGGTTGCTCGTACATGGTCATGGTGCAGTCATCTGGGTCAGCAACAGGACACCATGCTGGGCAGATGTGGTCTGCTGTGTTCAGTACAGTGTAACTATCCAAGTCTGTCTGCTGAGGTGCTTCTGGTACACTAGGGGAAAACCATCAAGGAATACCTCAGGGGATGGCACTGATTTTCCAGGCATTGGCTGGCCTCAGAGTTACATGGAAGCAATGACTGAGCATACATCTCACTTGGTCTCAGCTGTTGCCTAGATAACTTTAGAAAGAGAATGGGATCCAGGCATAGTGACATGATAAAGCTTAGAGGAGAATAAAACTGACTGTGAATGACTTGGTCCTTATTTGGCATACCTTGACAGCTATTTGCCTGACCTAGACAGCTGGTATTTAAAATATCACCAATATAGGTCACATGTAAGTCATCTGCCTCAAGTAATAATACACACACACGGAGATACAGTATCTATTTTGGTGGAGTGGCTGAAGAGGTGAGTAGAGGCTTGATATAATGTTCCAGCCCATATTATTCCAGAAAATACCAGCAGTGCCTAGGTTCCCTTCGAGGACATATGTGTATCTCAGAGCTTCAATTACATCTTCATGGGGACACTGATTACTGTTTTGGTTTTCTGAGCTCTTGACTCAAATGAAATTGTCCATTACAAAAACGTGTCTTTGGAATTTGGTTAATGCAACCCTTCTCTGAATAAGTTTTCACAAAATTTCTCATTATCCTTGTTGTTGTTGCCTAATAAGAGGAATGCAAGCTGTAATTTAGTTTGGTGTTAATACTGAGTAATTCTAAGGCATGCTAATCGGGTCATGTTGCTGAGGCTTGGAACAAAAAAACTTAAAACGGTGTCAAGAATTTGGCTTCATGTTTATGTGAAATATGACTAGAAAGATGTTGTAAGATGTTGAATCAAGGGCTTAGGCTCTTTTTGCATATTTGTAATGGGACAGAAATTTGCATAGTACTCTAGAGTACACTTCACTGGTGACTGACGTTTCTGGGTTTGTTTGTTTTCCTGGCAGGCAGCTAAATATTATTGTGTATATTCCAACTGTTCTCTGTTCAAATATTTATTTACGAGTCTTTCTTGCCTTGCAAATCACCTTGATTTGCATTAAATAACAAAAGTAACTGCTAAACCATAAATGGAAAACAAAACTCAAATGACAATAAAGATCAGTCAGAATGCAAGCTTCACTAACAGTTTAAATGCAGGCTTGACACTTAAACTCTCACCTTCATGGAACAGCAAATCAATCAAACTGGAGGCCCAGACATTTCATCCAACAGATCCATACATGGGACAGCACATAACAGCACTTTCCTGGAAGATGAGAGAGACCATTAATGGAGAAGCCCCAACTGCATCTGCCGTTCAAGAGTTCCAACCAATGTCATTTGAAGCATAGACTTGAAGCTTCTTCATGTATAGGCTTTTCTCCACTGAGATGGGTGAGCCAGAGAGGAGTTAGTGAATTGTACAAAGGGCTACAAAGTAACTGCACTGTTATGCAGTTTTCCCAAGCAGATTGTGACGATTTGCCATACAAAGAAGGCCTTAAAAAGCTACAATGTACAACATTTTCCATTCCTGTAATTGTCTGGTAAAAGAGAGATACATTATACATTTAAAAGGGTATAGTCCCAGATCTATAATCTGTACCCAATGAGGGCAGTCTCTTCCTCTTTTTTGCTTGCCCTGATCAAGCAAAAGTAAAACCTTCCCCCTGTCACAGCAGTTGGTTTCTGTTGTCTGCTGCTACTAGTGGTGGAAAGGCTGTAGTCTCAAAAGCTGAATCTTTGAAGGACTAAGAGAGAGACACTTGCCACATCACCAGTGATCTCAACCAAGATCATAGTTTTCCCATCACTGCTATTAGCAGGAAACAGTTTTTATCCCTTGCAGATTAGCTAATCAGATTGGTTTCAGGAAAGGGTGGCTGGAATCCTGCTTGGTTTGGAGGCTACACTTTAGGTAGCCAAGATGCTACGCCGAAGGGTGTAGCATAAGTCCATGTAACTCACACACTCACCCATGCTTAAGGCAGCCTAGGGGATGCTATTGTGGCCATTTACTGGCCAAGGCTGGGAGGAAAATGTGAAGCAACCAGGCAGTGCTGCAGCTGCAGGAGGAATAGGAATGAGGTTGCTGTCCCAGAGATCGAGGGCAGCAATTTCATTTATCTTCCCCACTTGGAACTATAACCAGGATAAGCACCGCCTGGCTAACTCCCCTTCTTTCCTGGCCACTGAACAGCCACTATAGGTCCCCCAAGGGCTTGACAGATGCCTTGGTGGAGGGGATTTTGGATGCTGCGCAAGGAGCTAGTGAACAACACAAAAAGACATATGTGCACATTACCTTAACTTAAGCTATTAGCCAAGGAGTAGTCAAGGGCCATAAAACTTGTGTATAAACCAGTGAAACCAGTTTATGAGACTATAGCATGGGAGAGTCAGCCTATTTCCAATCAATGTCACTTTCACATGGGCTTACCCAAAAGTCCATTCCATCCTGTTTCTGCATTAACTTGCAGATGCTCCACAGAAATTCACAGAAATTCAAATTATATTGTGTATGTGTGTCTTCAAACGTGCATTTCTATATGGGAGAAAATGGTTCTGGCTACTTCATATCAAGACTGCTAGCACTATATACTCATCATTCCTTACGAAACATCCATTACGAAAGGGGCAGCTGTGTCAATCGATTGGAGCAAAGCAACAGAGAGTTGTATGGTGACTTTATCACCTCAGAGGCCCTGGTCTTGCTGTGTAAGCAGAAAACTAGAGGCAGCTGGTGCTTCAAGGAGTATACCCATGCTCCTCTTTCCTCCTTAACTTTACACCATGATTATATTTCATCTTTTCTGTTAATTTTGATATCAGACCAAGCTGCTATCCATTTGAGATTCATATATTTTTACTAGTTGGTTTACTTAACTGCATAAAATGATATGCTGTGTATTTAGACTATGTGTGTTGGTCTCAGGCCATTTCCATATCGGGCTTCTGAAATGGTGCAGAGCGACCTCTCACGGAGGTCTTCTACACCCTAGAGTGGACTGGCATGGACTACTTTTTGTAGTTCCACACCAGAATCCACTCAGGAGCGGCCGGAACTAGCCACGCTGTGTGTTTTTTAAAAACCTCTTTTTTGAGGTTTTTAAAAAGTATGGAGTGCGCAGCCCGGCTCTGAAGTGGATTTGCAGGCACGCGCAAGTGCATGCCTGCAGATCTGCCGGGGGTGGGCTTCCATCTGGTGAGCTTCTCCAGAGAGCCTCCACCAACCAGAAGCCGCCATTTGGGACGCCGGAGGACTGTGGAGCAGCGAGCTCACGCTGCTTCACATGGCGACGGACTTACCCGGTTTCAGGTAAGCTCCGTTTTTGGGCGTTTTTGCCCGTCCCCCCCCCCACACGTGAAAAGGACCTCAGTCTTTTTAGCTGAGCTGTAGCCTTCCTATTTCCCTGACACTGTGCCATGATCCTTCCATGGTAGCCTTAAGAATAATTTATTTATGTATTTATTTATTTAAAATGTATATACCACATTTTCACCCCAAAGAAGATTTTAGGGTGAGTACATAAAAAATTCTACATTCAGTACAACCCTTAAAAGATAAATACAGTCAAATCAAGAAGCTTAAAGTAATAATCAAGAAGCTCTAAGTAATAATCAAGAAGTTTAAAAGTAATAAAGTAATAACTTACTTGAAAAGATTAAGGTTTAATTTTTTAACAGATAACACCTCACTTTTTTAAAAAGAAGAATGCAAAAATAACAAAAAGTTTTATTGTGGAGGGCATTTCAAACTTGGGGTGCTAGTACTATCAACTTTCTTTTATAGAATGCAAATACCCCTCCTTTATAGAAGGCATACAGAAAAGCACCTCCTCTGTTGATCTAAAGTGATTGGAAATCATGCCATTCTCAACATGTCATTTGACTATGAGTTCCATCAGCCCTAGGCAGCATAGCCAATTATGTGGAAGTTGCAGTACAACAGTATTTGAATGACTGCATGATTCCTATCCCTAACCTAAACATATGGGCAGATTGATATGGGAAGAGGTGCTCCTTCATATATTGCTGCTTCGGGTTTGATCGTAAGTTCTTCAAGCATGGCCTTGATAATCTCTTCCAAATCTTGCACCATTTTAGAGATGCTGCATTTTGCACTCATGAAAACATGAAATACAACACACATGAAAAACAAAGAGCACGAAATGTCCCCCAATATCACATTGCTACGGTTTAATTCCCCCCATGCTACCACCATTACATCTGGTTTCGTACAAATTTAACCATCTGTTTCATTGTTATCCATTTTCATCCTTATTTTTTCCCCTTCTAATTTCCATCTCAGGATAGAATATTAAGCCTTTTTTTTGAGTTTTAACTGTAGTGTTCTCTCTTTTTTTCTGAGTTTATAGAACTGAACAAACCAGCACCATTGGCAAGGGATAAATAATTCATACATGTAAAATTAATGATAAGTTTGAAAATGGTTATCAAATATTTAATTTGATTGAAATAGCTAGGCTGGTGCATTATGCATTTCAGATATGAGGATTTCAATCAAACCATAAGACAGTTCCATTTTTCATGCTGTTCACACACTGTTCTCTAGTCCTCTTCTTTAATAAACAATTTTGGAATCTAAAGTTGATCATTACATGAAAATTGTCATGGCTGATTATATCATTTTGGAAAACTGATTGCAAGACTAGTTGCTTATTTCCTCCCCATTTTTCTGTACTCAAGAGTTCTTCAAGGAAGACAAGTGGCTTTAGAAACAATATTTAAAACACAATGGGCAATTTACTAATGCAGAGGGTGCTTCTGAACATTCTGTGAAAATTCTAATGTGGCCAAAAAAGAGAGAAAAAGAGCAAGACCCAACAACAACTCCTAAACATCTCACACAAGATGGTATGAAATTCATTCTGATTCAGAGTACCAATGAGAAAATCTGAAGTTTATATCAGATACAATACCATCAGTATATCTAGGGCTTTCTTGATCTTTTTCAGAACAAAATATCTGGCTAAAATGGTAATGGAAATGGTGATCAAAGGTGTAAGAAGTACATAATTTCAACAGCAAAAAAAGGTGAGGTAGTTAGGTGTGGGTAAAGAAAGAAGAAAATTGAACTAAAGTTCCCAGAATCATTTCAGCTGTGAGATGTAGATCACATCCAGATTGACTGAAAAGACCAGAAAGGCTCAGATTTTGTTCCTGTTCTTTCTGGTTTTATTCTGAAGTTCCATACATCTTTTGTTTATCCCAGAATATTTTCTGCCAGCTCCTAGTACAATGAGACACTTTTAATATTAGTGTCCTAGGCTGGTTAATTTTAACCCAGTATAAAATTCGAGTGACAGCCAGTAATGGTGTACTGGTTTGAATGCTGAACTAGGACACTGGGAGACCATGGTTTGAATCCTTGTTGGCCATGGAAACCAGTGTCTGACCATGGGCAAGTTATATCCTCTCAGCCTCAGAGGAGGGCCATGGGAACCCCCCCTGAACAAATCTTACCAAGAAAACCCCAGCATAGGTTCACCTTAGGGTGGCCCTAAGTTGGAAATGACTTGAAGGTCCACAATGACAACAGTAAAATCATATAGAACAGGAATAAAATCTAGGACTTTTCCATCTGTCTGGATGTGCCAGTAGTCTAAAAATCAATATAGTTGGCCCTTCATGTTTGCAAGTTTGACATTCGTGAATCTGATTATTTGTGAGGTGCATGTGTGCCTTCCCTCCCCACTCAGGCACATGACAGGGAGAAAGCAAGGAAGGGTGTGGGGGTAGAAGGCATGTGTATGCCTTCCCTGCCCGCTTGGAGAATGATGGGGGAAGGCAAAGATGAGCACGGGAACAGAAGATACATGCATGCCTTCTCTCTCCACTTGGGAAACGACAGGGGAAGGCAGCAAAGGGTGTGGCAATAGAAGGCACACACAGAAGGCAATACAGTTGGCCCTCCATGTTTGCAAGTTTGACATTCACAAATTTGATTTTTGCAAGGTGTGCAGGCAGGAAGGCAGGCAAGGGTGTGGGAAGGAAAGCCTGCATTTGCCTTCCCTCCCTGCTGGGACAAAGGGCAGGGGAACCAGGGAAGGGAGTGGAGATGGAAGGCACAGGCACATGCCTTCTCTCGTCACTTCGGAAACAATAAGGGAAGGCAGGGAAGGGTGCAGGGATGGAAAGCACAGGCACATGCATTCCTTCTCACTGGGGAAATTACAGGGAGTGGGAGGGGAGAGAGTTGGGGAGCGAAGGAACAGGCGTGCATTCCCTTGATCGCTCACTCAGGCAGGAGAGGGAAGATATTTGCAGTTTTTCCCTTTCACTAGTGTCCTGCATCCCAAACGCTTGTGAATGTAGAGGGCCCACTGTATTCCTAGCCTCTATAATTTTGTATTGGGGAGAATGTATAAGAGATACAAAGCTTTGAATGGGCCTCTGTTGGCAAAGTAAAACTGCTCTGCTAAGAATGTGACTTGAGTGTCTTGCATAGCATCCATTTAACACACTTTACTGGTGGAATGGGTTCCATTTTCAGAATGGGAAGACAGTCTTCCATGTGGCACCATGTGGTACATCCTCAAAATCTGCTCTGCAAAAATTATAAGGCTCTCTGGGAATTTCAGGAGTGAAAAGGAAATATAGCTTAGTAACCAGAGGCTCAGACTGAGAGCCTTCAAACTAGAGTTTGGGAACAGATAGAATCAAGAGGAAAAGAGACAGAGAAAGGTAACAGCTGTAGTAGAGCCAATAGTAGTGGCAGCAATGGCGTGTCCAACAAGGTAGGATATCTCCTAGACCAACTGGCTGGTTGACCCATGTTCTCAGTTCAATCACTCACTCTCAGACAATCTGTCACTTACCTGTCTGGCTCTTGCCCAGGCTTCCACAGCCACTTCCCTCCTTCTGTTTCACGGGCTGTGAGAGAAAGAGAGCAGGTGCATACACAATTGATTGGGAAAGAGACGGAGAATGCATATTAGAGAATGCATATTCAGAACCTCCTCACACTTGACAAATTTTTTGGTGGGAAGGAGGTGAAAATGCGACTAGACAAGGGCTAGAGAAAGGGCAGGCAGCATCAGGTGGTCCCATTTGGTTCATGGCCCTGGAGCACTGCCCCGCTCTGCCCAGTCTAGCATATCCACCCCCTTGGGCACAATAGTGGGAAGTCATCTGTTGCTATTGTTTTTACTGTCTACCAAGTTCCCAAGTTACTACTATGGAATATGGCACAATAAGGAAAAAATACAGGTAAATGTCAACATAGAGGGAAATGTCCATGTTGCTGGGACAATGTGTGGCCATATCTCAAGTATATTCACCACTGAACAACATATTTGGGGCAATTCTGTGGCTGAACAGTGAAGGTGAATCACATAGTTTCTTTGTCTCATGTTACAGTTTTCATGGGTCTAACTTCATTTTCAACCAATCAACTTGGTTGTACAAACTGACCTCATGACTTTTCTGGAGAATTACCAAGCAAATGTAGCCTACTAATAACTATTAAGTCTATTGCTGATACTGCAGTATAATTAAACACTATGTATGAAAAGAGGAGCATACAGCCTGACACTTTAAAAAATTGTCTGTGTCAAATGTAAATTTATAGCTCTTTACTCATGCTTATTCTCATCTAGCTGAGCAAATGTATTCCACTTCTCTAGAACTTCTGCCAATTAACAGATAAAAAGGCACTCTTTATAAGTATGCACAGTTTCATGATTTTGAGGGCACAATAATATTAACACAAAAGAATTCCTTAATCCACAGCTACCAAGGAGGTTTTATCCTAGCCCAATTGTTTTTCATAATTCACAGCTATATTTTTTTTTCTTTTTGTTTAATGGCTTTGGATAATAATGTGTAAAACAGGGAGTCGAGCAGGAGGGAAAGGCTTCCAGTATTAACTGGCATACTCAGGACTTATCTATGGATTTTTCTTGCTCCAGGTTGTGAGTGCAGCTCTTTCTGGTGCTTACCTGCCTCCACAACCTGTTGTCTGCTCCACTTCTTCCACATATGTTAAACTAGCAGTTTGCAGTATCCAGAGGCAGATTCACACACAAGCCAAGTAAACTATAGTAGGCACAAGTAAGCTGTGGCAGCTAACTTACCCCTCCATCTCAAAACCAGCATGACTGTTAGAAAAACATACATGTGGGAAGGCAGGGAGAAAGCTATGCATACCTTAAACTTGATATCAGTCAAGGCCTATGTACATCTTACTATGGCATGGTATACACTCTGGTGTGTCGCATTCATAGGGATGGGAGAGAAATTTGTTTTCCATTTTAACATGAACCTAATACATGAATAAAAATGCAGGTAACCATGTGGTTTTCTTTTAATTTTTGCTGTTTTACCTTCTCGTTAAAAGCATACAAAATACAATTGAAAACTATGAACAAAAATCTAATATTTTAGGAAAAAAATCTTACAAATGCACAAATCAGGTAAAACCACATAAAAAATGAATGAACACAGGTTCATGAAAATGTGAACAATTTTTGTGTGAAAAAACTGTTGCAGAAAGAGAATGAGCCCAACGAGATTGAAAAAAAAAGGGGGGGACTGAGGGGAAAACAAAAATTGACAGATTTGCTTACTCTGGACATTCTGGAGCCCTGGTGGTACAGAAGTTAAATGCCAGTACTGCAGCCACAATGTTGTGAGTTCGATCCTACACGGCTCCAGGCTGATTCAGCCTTCCATCCTTCTGTAGGTTGGTAAAAGGTGTATTCAGCTTGTTGGGAGCAATTAGCTTACAACATTGTAAACCGCTTGGGGAGTGCTTAACACTGATAAGCAGTATAGAAATGTAACTGCTATTGCTATTGCTATTCATCGCATCAACCAACAGATTGGCCAAGGAGATATGTTCTCAGTATCTGAACATATGTGGCATGGTTTCCCTGAGACCACAAAGCCATAAATAGGTGGATCTTACATTCTTTGCAGAACAGTGTGCAAATAAAATACCCATTTGTCATGTTGACTAGCCATGAAAACATATTAAGAATGCAATGTGGAGACAGCAAATTTTGACTTAGGGGCCCTAATCGTGCCATCACTTTGCCAAACCCCAAAGATAGCCTGTTACACCTTAGAAACATAGAAGGACTGTTTTTGTTTGTTTGTTTGTTTGTTTGTTTACAGTATGGCTATCCAGATGGAGTCATCTTATAAATTCTGTCCTAAATCCAGCTTCTAGTCACAATTCGGAGAAATCAATTGCTGATATCAACACTTGAGTAAGTCCCATTGATTCAACAGGTCTGCTGCAGTGGACTATAAGGTGGGTTTACTCCAGAATACCCCAGGCTTTGTCCTTGGCCATTTCTGCACTAGCCGGTTATAGTGCTATTATTTCACTTTCAACATCCTATGGAATCCTGGGGTTTGCAGTTTAGGAAGGGGCCCTGAGGCTAGTGCTAGGCTAGTGCAGAAATGGTCCTTTTGTAGGTAGTCTGCTTTTGAAGGACTCAAACTATCAACTTGATATGGTAGAATTATATGCTATATATCTTCTCAATATGACTATTCAACATGTGAAATATACAGGTATGTGACAGAAAGTTGCAGTTTTACATTTGTTTTTGACTGATGCATTCTTACACAATAATGAGTCTTCCATCAACTCACAGGCATAAGAGAAATTACTTTCAGCAGCATGAATGTCATTGCTCACATTTCTGAAAAGAATTCTATATGAACATATCACAGAAGAGCAGTAATAGCCATAATCACAAAGTGTTCCACATCTCAACAAGTTTCAAGAGGACAAAGGACTGTGATGAGCTACAGATATTGAAGTCCTTTGGTTTGTTCTCTACATTCTTCCAAGATTGTGGGGTGGGGTGGTGAAGAGGATAGAGAAAAGCTGATACTTAAGTCATCTTACACCCAAAAAGAAACAGTTGACCCACCTCACTAGACTTCCTTATTTTTCCGCTACATTCTCTCCAGATGTCTCTTTCTGTATGGGCAAGTTCACAAACATTCTCCCAAAGAACATGTCCTCTTGCAAAATTCTTAAAGCTGCAAGCCTTTTAATCTAGCTGCAAGGCTAGATTAAAAGTTACTGCTTTGCACATGAGGTATTTTTACATATAATGTGAAAGGTACTTCTTAGATTAGATTCCCAGGGTGAATACATAGTTGTTTTTAAATTCCTGAGTTACCTTACCATCATACACTTAAAAATTTCCTCCTTTGGTGTGTTTGGATTGATGATACTCCTTTATTAATGTTAAGTAGCCAGCTCTATAGATGTGACTACATGGGGAGATTGATAAGAATTCTTTCCCTAATGACATTTTGCTTCTGTCCTCAAATTTTCAGCTTTACAGTGACTTAAAATTTCAGTTGAGCTTTTAGAAACATAGTCCAAGCATCTGAAGAAAAGATGCAGGCAAAGTTACCAAGGGAATACAAATATACTGGATAATAAGAGTTCTCGATGGGAATAATTTTCAGTCTCTGCAATGCCCAGAAATTTTGGAACTGAAGAAAAATGTCATCGGGGAGAGTGAGCAGAATTCTTATGGGGGGCAATAGTTTTATTTTTATCCCTCTGCAAATGCACATCTGCTTGTCTTCAAGTGACCTCTAGTGTACCCTCCCTGTATTTTAGACCGCAAGACTCTTAGGCAAATCCAGATTTTCCTCTGTAGAACTCCTGTAAGTGTTGGACAGAATAAAATGGCCATTTCTGCACTGGATTGCTATAGTGCTATTATTCCACTTTCAACATCCTATGGAATCCTGGGGTTTGCCTTTGGGGCCCCTCCCTAAACTGAAACTGAACTGAAAACTCCAGGATTCCATAGGATGTTGAAAGTGGAATAATAGCACTATAACAATCCAGTGCAGAAATGACCAATTTGTCAAATGCAGAGTGCTCCCAAAATGACGAGACTGACCCCAGTAAGCTTCATCCTTACCATTTAACTAAGGACTTATTTGGGTATCTCAAAGTACACAGAAAAGATGCAGAAAGATACCGTATCTCTAGGTGAAACTCTTTGTGAAAGAACCTTTATTACTATTAGGAACACATTTTCTTGTCTTGTTATTTTGCTTCAGTGGGGAAAGAAACAGAAAGTGTGTTGCTATTTATGGGGTTTGATTGCTTCATCAAGATATTATTTTGCCTGGTGAATGAAGTGAGGCAATGTCGTTGTAATCTGTGTGTGTGTGTGTGTGTGTGTGTAAATAGAAAGGAAGGAAGGAAGGCAAAAGGGACCATGTAAGAAAGAAGAAGCACCATTATTTGCACTATGTAATGAGTGTGCCACAGCAGTGATGACTGTGCATTTTACAAATGGTTGGCACTTTCTTTCTACCTTTGCTCACTTCCTCCTTTAGCCCGTTAATAAAAGGGATAATAGGCCAGTCAGAGGTTTAAACTTACAAGTGTCACAATTTTCCACACTGCAGCAGTAGTCACTCCTTTCCAGAAACAGCTAAAAATGCCTCCAAATACTGTCTATCATAAGTGATCAACACTAAGTTCAGTCAAACCAACTGTAGATCTCAGGTTTAACCAATAGATTTTATTGTCACAACCATTATGAGATGTGCCTTGATGAGCTACAATAATGGCCTGACTTTTCAGAAGCCTCCTCATTTGTGGATATCATTAGTATACCCTGTGCTCTACAGGCATCTATGGTCTTAACCCTATTGTTATAAACTACTAGAGAAGACTCATTGAATCAATGGGACTTACTTTAATGTCAGCTCATCATCCAGTGATTAATTCATTGTTGCTATAGTTGGCACTCATAAACAGAATCCAGTAGTTTACTTTTGCCTGAGCCTATGTGGAAGGGGAAGATTCTGCCCCTTCCTGTCCCTTCCCTCTTCTAAGTTATCTGAGTGCAGGCTACTGCACTTGGTACTCAGCTTGCAGGACTTAAAGTGAGCTGAAGACAAAGTGGGAAAATGGGAAGAAGAGACAAACTGGAGCATTTTAAAAGCATCTGAACAGTGGGGTGAGAGAGGTTTAATCAGGACTATCCCTGTGAAATTGGGACAGTTGGAAGGTATGCAAAAGTGTGCAGGCTTCTGAGTTCCTTAGAGCTCTTCCTCAGATTAGGTAGTCCAGAAATAATGAGGACGTAAGGGAAGAAGGGGCAAGGTTCAAAAACCATGCCAAAAGGTGTGGCCACCATCAGTTTACTAAATATGATTTCAGTTTGTACCTGTACTTCCCAATGACTTTGAATCAGCACTGCATTGCCCAAACATGACTTGCGTTTTGTCAGCACCTGATCATGACAGGACATCCAGCATTCCAATACATTTCTACTAAGGCCATTTCTGCACTACGCTGTTATAGTGCTATTGTTCCACTTTCAACATCCTATGGATTCTGGGGTTTGTAGTTTCCTGAGGCCCAAGAGCTCTCTGGCTGAGATTTCTAAAGACCCCTCCCTAAACTCCAAATCCCAGGATTCCACAGGATGTTGAAAGTGGAACAATAGCACTATAACAAGCTAGTGCAGAAATGGCTTAAAACTAATAGCAGTGTGAAAAGAACTAGAGATCATTAGGAAGTGAGCTAATGGTTTTCCTGACCTCATTTATGTTATTAAAAATATATAAATAATATTTTCACAATATAAACAGTAGGAGCAATACAGATCAATCTTTCAACAGATACTGCTTATGACCAGAATGAAGTTCTGCAAAACAGTGTGCCTTGTTCATACTTTCTGGTGGTTAAATTTGGCATGGATTAAAGTTCCATTTATTTCCTAGCCTTCATGAACATAATGTTCACAAAACTGAGACGAATTACAGTGGCTCAGTGTAGGTGCTGCTTTGACAGGCACCACATGCCAGTTTGAATCACTTCTGGATTGTGAGCATTATTCCAAATGAAGGAGATGATGCCAATTCTACTGAACCATTTAGAGTGTTCTGGGTATTTGGATGATGGAACTAATAAGCCTTCCAGGGAGGTTACTGAGACCAAATGTGAATTCAATAGCTCTACGCATCCAGCTAATTATGATACTGTAAATTAGAAAGGATACAAATAAAAATCAGAACCAGGCTCTAGCTTTGAACAATTGTATGCTAATGTATGTTTATGTTTCTGACATGTCTGTCTAGCTGTTCCTCTCAGGCTGAATCCCAGGGTAATAGCCGATGACAGAAACCACAAAAGCAGCCATTCAATCAACTTCATCTGTTGAAGCTTGTTGATAAATAAAGGTTGGCAAAATTGTGGGTATGAAATGGAAGTGTGTCCTGAAACAGCTGTTGAACAGCTTACAGAGGGCAAACCAGCTGTGACATCATTCCTGAAATTGGAGAGGCTAATCTAAAATGAGATCATAGGATGGGTATTTGTGGGAAGGAGACCTCAACCTTCTCTCCCACCTCCATGTGGCTGTAATGTGGAGCAGTCATTTTTACCAAGAAGTAAAATCCCATTATCACCAATGGAAGCTTGTCCTCTGCAAATGATGATTGCAGAGATGTGTGATCTGAATCAAGACCACAGGAAGGGAAAGAGTTAAAACCTCTTTTCACTTATGTCATGGTACTGACCTTGATTGAAGCTCCCTGGCTGCTAATTGTATCAGTAATATAACATTTAGTTTGTCACTGTAAGAGCATTTTTATAGGAACTTCTGTTGCTTCCTATACAGCACATACATGAGCTGAGAGAATTATTTAAACTGAAGGCATGCAAGTGAGTGCCACTGAAGTAGTATATCTTGATTTCAGTACTGCTTTTGATAATATATTCCCATGATATTCTTTCAGGCAAGCTGGTGAACTATAGGCTACCTAGGAGAAGTCTCAGTTAATACTTCATTCCCATACTAGGAGAAAAGAGATGGGAAAATTTAGAATAGGACTAGTTTTCAGGTGTAAGGCCTGTTACATTCCAGACCTCTGACTGTTGAGAAGGAAATGCTTATTGATGAATCTGAAAAATATTTTGTGGAGATAATTCCTCAGATTTGTTCTGTGTGGGACTCCACATTGAAGATACAGTTTGAGGAGGTAATTCAAACACATACTTTTCCATTTATGATGTATGATTTTCAGTTTGTTCAACACAATGACATGGACAGGTTGCTTGGAGGCCACCACTTGTTTCTTAGAGCCAAACCCAATTGCGGCTAATTAAAGCTGTCAAAGGAGGGCTAGCCCCTGGGATAGTAGATGTTGTAAATACTACTTTTGAAAAAGGGCTGTATTCTAATACCTCTAAAAGAAAGACTGTAGACAACTTTACTGGATCTCACCACACTGTGAGGTTAAACTGGTAGGTGTACATGACAGGGCTTTCTCTGAAGTGACATCCCAACTGTGTGACACCCTCCCGGGGGACATTAGTCTGGTTTTATGCCTTCTGATTTACTGGTGGGCAGTGAAGATTATAGTACTTTGCTTGGCCTTTGGTTCTTAAAATTAGGGGTGCTGCTCTGGCTATTTTTACCTGTTTTCAGTGCTTGGAGGTTCTGAAACTATTATTAAAGAAGAGTTTTATTTTGCTTTTAACTCCTAATCACATATTTAATGGTGTAGATGTTTTTACTCATTGTGAAACACCACTAGAGCCCTAGTGGGCTGAAAAGCAATAGACAAATGGCATGAACAAATAAACAGTTCCCAAAGATTATGTTTCCATCTTGCTAATTTATTATGGAAAACTCTGAATTACAACAATGGGTATTAGCGTGCAAGTTGGTGTTGAAACACTGGACCAAATAAATTGAGATTGCTATTGTAGTGTAGCTTTTATGTTGTCCAGGGATAAAACTGGCACATGGTCCTTCCTTAGGTAGATATCACAAGTGTATATTATTAAAACAGCAGATTTGTAAGAAGAGGAACAGTGTAACTATAAAAATCTCCTTTCTATATCTGACAGAGAAGATAGACACATTCAAAATAACAAGAATAAGAATACTACTACACAGGATTCTATTACTGTTATATTTTTTTGTGTAGTATTGGGAAGACTGTCCTGTTATGTCTTAGTATTGATGAAACCATTGGCGTGACAGTAAAAAACCATGACAACTGACTTGGTATTTTCTATACAGATTAATAGAAGCTTTAACAACAAGAACAAGAACAACAACAACCATCCTAGTGTTTGTGGGCAAAAACAATCTTACTATAGGACAATTAAGATCTTCCTTCAATTCTAACTTTGTGGTTTTATTCTAAAGGAACAATTTTCTCACGATTTTTTTTCTGCTGAAGAATCCTTGGGTGTCTGCCACAGAATATCTCTGAAACTTACAGAATGCCGCTGAAACTTACAGGAATAGTCTGAGATAAAGAATGCTTCTGATCAGTCATGAGCCTGTGATTTTTTTTTAAATTGTTTGAATTCCAAAACCAGAGGCTTGGCAAGAGTTGCTTTGCAGGTGGTTTGCTTAACATTTATTCCCCATTGTCACCAGGCCACTACTACCTATGCTAGCAGTTGGTTCTCTGACAAAATTTATGAAACTAAATATTTCTAAATAAATAGATTTTCATAAGGAAGGTGAAAAGATATCTAACACTCAGGTACTAGAGGGCCCGTGGGCGTATGTGAGCATCTCATTTGTCAGTTATGTGGAAGCACACTCTTTGGAAAGTAGTCTTTAACTGTGGTTCTAATGTGTCTTCTTAGAAAAAACCATTTTCGAAATCTTTTTTTCTCCTTTGGATAGGAACAATGCCTTCTAAAAAAGACAAGCAATCTAAGGGCCTTTTGTCAAGGGAGAGCAGTGACATTAGTGACGAAGAAATTGCTGTAGAAAATCTCATTCCTCAGCACCACCGGCAGTCTAAATGAAGTAGTTAATAACATCCTCCCCTCTCTCATTCTGAGTCATCTTTTCTCTTTCACATTCAGAAATTGAGCTGTCTGCTTCCTCAATCCTTCTCTTCCTGGACAACCCCTTCTTCTTCATCAATACATCACCGAGGCATCTCATTTGGATGATGCATAGTGATAACCCATAACTGAGATGCAATTACTCTGATGATAAACCACAAAGTGATGAGGGCCAGCTGCTGGGAGATGTCTTTTGTGAGTCTTAGTAACAATTACAGTATTATTTAAAAGCCCTGACTTGTATGAGGGGTGTGAGGTGGGGTAGGGTGAGCGGAAACTTAACTACTAGTTTGGAAAGTGTCAATATATTAAGGTTCTGGCTGGGAAATATTTTTCCTCCAACTCAGCCGAGCACATTTATTGTTAAAATGAAGGAAGAGAAGCATTTTATTGAAGAAAAGCAAATGTCTCCCCTTTTGAACTGTGGGCTAGTTCCAGGTCTTCATTCCTGGGCAAAGTATTCCCATAAAACGTGGCATAAGAAGCAGCCTCATAATCAGTCAGACTGTTTTGTCCATTAGGGAGAGCCAGGTCTTTCTGTTGGTGTTGGTGTAGCAAATCTGCTTTTGGTTTAATGGCTGCTCTAAGCTGTAGCAGCCCTGTCTTAATTCCAAATCTCTGAAGGGACAGCATTCTCATATGACTTGGAGAGCTCCAAGAGGGACAGGTGTAAAATCAAGACTGGATTTGCCACAATAGATCCACTGACTGCCACTGTCATCGTCGAGTCAGGTATTGTTTGTTCTGTATGGCAGCTATTTCTCAGGCAAGGGATTTTCACATCACCTAGCACTCCCTGCTCATTGTTGAACTGGAGATGCCATCCTGAATCCTGCTAGTCCTTGCTAGTGCAGACTCATTGAGGTCTATTCTGGTTGGGACAAAGAACAGGATTTAAGCCGCTGGGGGTTGAAACTGAGGCCTTCTGCCTGAAAAGCCCAGGCTCTTCCAAAGAATTACAATCCATTCTACATGACAATAGTTATAAGCATTATCAATGCTGAATAAAACACAGGGTAAAACTTCATAGAAAGGAGATTTCACTAGAACTGTGTGCTAAACTACACCAGATAAAGTGAGACCTGGACTTCTGAGGCATAGGCTTCATTCTTTTAATCACCTAAGCTGTGCTAATTTGATGGCATGGCTTAAGATATCTAAACAGATATTGGACAATCTAATATCACAAGATAGATATTATCTGCTTACAATAAACTGATATATTAAATTATACATCAGTTTCTTCCAGTAAGTTTACTTCTTTCTTTCTTTCATATTTTTTATCTTTTATAATAATTCATATTTTTGCATTAATTATGAAGAGAAATATGTTTTACTGGATTGGAGAACCAGGGATTTTATGTCTTGTGCTTGGGCAAAATACGCGAGGAATAGTGAAGAATGTAAAGAGAAGGTTAAAGTTAATGTTTGTTAGAGTTAGCAATCTTTGCCTACCTATATCACTAGTTTGCTTGTTTGTAGGCGTTTTCTTTTTTTTATATATATAAAAATTTATTGGAAAGAAAAACAAACAGCAACACTACAAAGCATTACAAAAAAAAACATAGAATGCACAACAATACAATACAAATTAAAAAAAAAATATCCAACAAAAAACTATAAATATCAGACTACAGTTACAACTAACCAAAAGAAAACTACAAATAACTAAAAATTGGTTCCTGCCCTTGTTGCTAACAGCACATATTAATTAAACAGTTACAACTAACTATTAAATCCTTAAGTCTGTAGATGTTTAATTTGTTTCATCAAAACAGCCTTCTTCCTATATCACTCTAACCTGTACCAATTTTCTCATCTCTCTTTATCTCTCTCCATCCTTGCACTATATATTTGACTATATATAGATATTAAAAAGCAAAGCTACTTTATATATTTTACAAATAGACTAAACTTATTTCATATCTCTTCTAGACTCTCTCTGTGTGTGAACATGTGTGTATGTGTGGGCATGGGACTGGTGGTTGTTCAGCTTCTCTTCTTGTGATACCCAGTAGTATCTCTCACACTTCCAATACTATTAAAATATGATTTCAGTGGGATATGTATTTCCACACTACTGTAATTGGATGTTAAGTTTTGTCTGCAGTAAAAATTCAGTGTAAATCTAAGGGTTTGTTGCTCAAACACATTTCTGCAGAATGCAAGCAGAGTTTTTGGAAGACTACAGTTTTTTGGACTACAACTCCTAGAATATCTCAGCCAGCAACTCCAGTCCAAAATATAACTTTTCCAAGCTTTACATTTACTGATACATCACCTACAATGGTTGTTTTGTACTAGAAAGTGTGTAATGATATTCTTCACACTGAACATCACATGTTGCATTATTAAATTAGACTTGGGAGCCAGAGCAATTCTTTATGCTGCTCTCATTTAGTGGGAACTTGTTTTGATTTTATTTTCATGTTAAAATTCTTTTTTTAAAAAAATCCATACCAAGGCAAAATCAAATGGTTATATAAACATGAGAGCTTTTTACTCCTCCCGCCCCCCATCATATACTAAAAAGAACTTTGAAATACTGGAAAGAGCAGTGTTTCTCATAATGTTCCTGTACCAAAAGTAGTCTAGAATTCACTATTCTGTTTTTTTTAATTGAATTTTCACCTAAAGTATACATACAGACTATCTTCTTACACACAAAAAGAGAGGAGTACAACAATAATAGCAGAACACAAATAGAAGAAAATGCTATACATACAAAAGACACCAAAAGAAAATTTTTCAGTGAATGAATTACAGTACATCAGTGCTGTTTATTACACAGCCCTCACCAAATGTCAACAAGGATGCTTGCTTGCAGGACTTACTAAACTTGAAAACCTTTTGTAAATACCAGTAAGGATAGATGTCCCTGCTTTGAGTTACCTGGTTTACCATCTGTTCTCATCCTTAGATGTTTTTAGAACCCGTACTCCTTTAACAGCTTGTGTTGTGCCTAGTTCCACTGATTTTTGTCAGAGTTGACCCAAATGTCACAGTGCACATATGCTAAACAAAGGATGACGACAGCCACATACCCATGTATTCCAGACGTGAGAGCCTTTTGAATGTTATCGTACATTTCAGAAGCTTCGTTGGCTTCAGCACTGAAGTATTTTACATCCTTCAACTGGCTTAGATGCTCGTTTTAAATGGTTTTTCCCGAGCCTGTCCTTAACTCCATGCTTACTGTGAAATAATGCAGGTTGACTTTTAGAAACAAACCAGCCAGGCGAGCAGTAAAAGCAGTAAAGCCTAGTTAACAGATAGCTAGTAATACCAGACAATAAATTCTATCTCTGGTCTTATCTCACACAACTCCCCCTCCCCACTGCCCCCCCCCCAAGTGTGGCTGTTCATCTTTGGCTCCAATACAAACTTATTTGCTAGAATTCATGAAACCAATACAGTCAATTCTGCATTGGCTTATAGCATTGATCTACCAATAAATAATGACCACTAATATTAACTCTTACGTACAGCCAATTAGGCTTTGTGAAATAAGCCACTTCTATTGTGAATTCAGGAAATGTAACATGGCTACAATGAAAAAAAAAATGAACTCATTTCCTGAAAAAAATAAATCCTCTGGCTTCAACAAGTAATCAGATGGAAGCACAAATGAATCTAAAAGTACAGATATTGCATGATGTCACTAAGACAGCTAATAGCCTTGCCTGATTGTATGTAGATGCAATGATTATAAAACATGTCAAGCTTCTACACAATAAATTCGTCTTTAAGAAGAATGTTTTTCCCAATATTCCTAGCAATGTTTTTGAATGGGAACATAAACATCAAGAAGAACCATACTTTTTGAATACAGAATAAAATGTACAGTCCCATCAGTGGAGACCCTATTACATTTCTCACCATCTGTGAAGCTAGGTTGGTGAGTACACATAACTTTCTCTGTAGTAGCACCCTGGCTGTGGAACCCCCTCCCAAGGAGGTTCAGGATGGCACCTTCGCTTCTCAGTTTCTGACAGGCAGCAAAGACTGCTATTTCACTTTTATCCTTATCACACAGCACTGTTACAGCACTGTATTCCACTTTAACTGCAACATCCTTAGGAATTTTGGACTTTGTAGTTTAGGGAGGTTCAAGAGCTCCCTGGCTAAGAATTCTAAATATTTCTCCCTAAACTGCAAATCCCAGGATTTCATAGGATATGGTGAAAGCATTTAAAGTGAAATATAGCTCTATAACAGTGTAGTGTGATAAAGATAGTGGTATTTGGCTCTTAAAATTTGGAATATCTATACTGGCTGCTTTTATCATTTGACATTCTGGAACTATTTTAAGGAGGAGTTTTATTATTTTTTTAATAGTTTTTAGTCATGTATTTAATGTTTTAAATTCGTTATACATCACCTCCAGATTTGTTTGGTTTTAGAATCAATATCAAAGAGGAGTTTGGATGTTTCTAATTTTTAAAGCTATTTATTTAATGTATTTAAAGTGTTTTAGCCAGTTGTCACCAGGGACCCTCGTGGGTCAAGAAGTGATAAAGTAAATGCACTGAAAAAATAATGAATACACACAATGTTGTACAAAATGATAATTTGCTACAAAATCTGTGTAGATAATTTGACTGTTCCTATCAACAGCATTGTACACCCATCATTTTAAAACAGATAACTGCATAGCCTCTTCAATGAATTTTACATCTCCAAATGTGAGAAAAATAATGATTTCAAGCCATGTTCTTGATGACCATGAAGGTATACTGAGATAGCAATACAGAGTCCTGAAGCACCTTAGAAGTTTAACAGCATAGCCCAAAGTATTTTTGCTGAGATGTACGATTGGATTCAGTGGAGATTTCTTCTTAAAAAATGTGCTTAAGATTGTAGAATGAAAAGTACAGTCACATTTTTTTTCATGGGATTGAACTAGAGATGGGGAAGAATTTTGTTGATTCACATTTTTAGACAAACGAAACTGCCTTGCACATACTTGGCTAATAGGCAGTTTGGAAGATAGTTATCCTGCAGGCTGTGCCTGTCCTTGAATGTTGATCACTCAAGGTTAGAAATACACTAATCTTGAAAGGCAATGTTAATCAGGAATATGTTGCTAGTGCAGCCAATTAGGCCCAGGATTGTCCTGGTCTGTGTGGAGGTGCTGCAAGCCCCAATTGGTCCTGCTAAAAAATCATTCTTTTTATTCTTCCCAAAAAACTGCTACTGCTGAGATATTCTTGGCTTGCCTCTTTAAAAAAGGTCCAGACCAGGACACAGTTTTAACTCATCTACAGTTGCCAGATCAGGAGCATCCTAAGTCTGAGGCCCTTTCCGCAAGGGGCTGATGAATTGCTTTGTGCCGTTTCTTACCGGATTTTCTGTGCTCGAAACAAGGCAGACTCCCTCATTTCCTTCCGCACAGCTACTGCATATGTTCCATTCTGATTCAGAGGAGTGCGAGCTCATGAAGCCACACTGCCTCTGCCATAGCCACTACTGCTACTCCCCTCACCCTGCCCCGTCAGCTGTGATTGGCCCCCTTTTTTTTTTGGCATGGTTTAGTACATCATTGCATATGTGCGTATGTCCATGCTATCCCCTGGCCCCTCCCATGAGCCCTCCCCGACCACCAATTCACATTGGTGCAAATGTACCACTGCACCACTGCACCACTGTGAAAATATGAATTGGATCAATCTGGAAAATTTGAAAGCCAATTTCTTCCGGTTTTCAAATAGCGCGCTTTACCACCACATGGGGGTACATTTAGTTGGAATTACGTGTGGAACAAAGGTAAATAAACTGAACCTAGTCTGCTCCAAGGTGCAGAAGACCTCTGTGGCAAGATGCACTGGCCCGCCTCAATAACCGTGTGCAGAAAGGGCCTGAGTCTTCAGGGCCAAATTCTAAGACCTAGAATGAACCCTGGTGGTGTTTAGGGACTGGGCCCTGGTCATGTCGTTAAGTATGATACATTAAGCATCAACCAGAGTTGCCCAGAGCATGTAATTCAAATAACAAATGCTGATAAATGAGAAAATATTTGGGTGGTTGAAAATTAAGTTTTTAGATTAAGTTTTCCAAATTAAGTTTTCCAAGTTCAGCACTGAATAGGAAAAAAAAAGTTTCCTCCCTTTTGTTTTCAAGCAGCTTTCTAAGAAGTCTTAATGTCACATGGAGTTGTAATCAGAGAAAATTTCAGAAGCTCTGCTTTGAACAGAACAAATAAAACCTGTTACGAACACTTTCACAAGCTAACTTGACATAAGAGATTTGTATTCCAACCAAAGAATTTTTTCCAACTGACAAAGTGTTTTAAACTTTGTTTTTAATGGGTTGCTCCTTATAGTCAGTGCCCATCACTGGCCACACTTTCATTTCAATTCTTTTCAAGATAGTACTCACACCTTGGCATTTTCTTCCCTTGTCCTTCCCTTGAGGACCGGAAAAGATCTGAGGCTCTGCTTTGAAACCATGTATTCATGTTCTAATAATGTCCAAATGGATAAGTGTACAGTGCTGGATGTAACAAGAGCCCTTCTAGTCTTCTCTCACATTTTCCGCCATGCTGCCTTGAGGTAGTGATGCTGGCCTGTGGCATAGTCTCTTTTCAGGAGCATTTTGGGAAAATTCTGGGGACACTGAGTCCCCAGAAAGGTCTAGGACCTCTGCCTTTATTCATGGTGGGGAGGAGAGGAGGGGAAAAGAAAGGCTGTCTTTTACTGGGCATTGAATGTAAGGACTCCTCCTATGGTCAAAAATTTATTTAGAGAACTGAGAATTGGGTATTATTATTATTATTATTATTATTATTATTATTATTATACCTTTTAATTCTCTTCTCATAATGTGCTACTCTCATGCTAACAGAATTTTCAGCATGTGTTTTGTGATTGCTGAGATGATGCTAGTCAAAAGCAGCGCCACGAGACAAACAAAACAAGTAATAAACCAAAACCACAGCACATTTAAATAGCTGTAAGAGCTCTGCCTTAAATTGGCACACCTTTGTTCATGC
Organism: Cyclura pinguis; assembly: GCA_030412105.1. NCBI lineage: Eukaryota > Metazoa > Chordata > Lepidosauria > Squamata > Iguanidae > Cyclura > Cyclura pinguis. The sequence goes on along the minus strand of CM059599.1, from coordinate 248,657,557 downwards.
CTGAAAGGTGCCTTAAAATTACTTCCACAAATGAATAAAAGCACAGGATTTCCAATATCATTTGTTTCCCTCCCCTTGCTCTTTTGTTTGTAAAAGCAATGGAGAGAATGGGAGGTTACCAATGCCCCATCTATGCCTTCAAGCAAGATGCTCTCAGCATAGAGAAGAAGGACTGGATGGAGATATGAGAGGTGTTATAGATAGACATACCATCTCCCTTAATGTTTCAATGCTTTCAGCTTGAGTAACACTTCTGTAGCATAGAGAGATCATACCCTGTTCTCTAGGTGTTACTTAGATTTTAAGGACGAATGTTAGATCACATCACTCTTTTTCTCTCTGTGTATGCACCTTCAAGTCACATATCAACTTGTGGTGACCTCCCATGAGTCATAGTAGCCGCCAAATTATTGGACGCAGGTACTGAGAGTTCCTAAGTATTTCTGGGAGTGAATATTTATACACTGTTACAGACCAAGGTTTCATCTCATCTTTTCTCAAGGGATTTTTTAAAATGGTTTTGTAACAAGAAGGTGCCATAAAAGATTAACTTTTCCAAACACTGGCCTGGAGTTCAAACAGGAGGTCACAGCCATCCATCTGGGAACAGAAGAGCAAACCACAGAAAGGTATGGAAGGAAAAGCAGTGTCAAAAATAGAAGAAAAGAAGACAGAGCCATATGAACCATCCACTGTTTGGTTAGCTATGTCTAGAGTATCAGTTAAATAGATATGGATATCCCAATATGATAAAGTATTTTTTTTCCAATATAGATAATTTGTACTGAAATTCTAAGGCTGAAAGAAACATGGCAGAAAGATTATTTCTTTAATCTCACAGTCTTTTCAGTCATTACAGCAGTAGTGATTTGATTTTGATATGTACAGTTGCACCAACAGAAGTTTTAATCCATTCTGTCTGTACTTTTTCCTCAGTCCAATTAACCCTGAATATTCTCTTAGCTCCACAGCAGAAATAAATATTGCAGGGACACTAGAAAGACCTATAATTTATTCAAGGGGCAACAAATTAATACCTTCAGGAATTTTGATTGGGAAAGGTCTAACCCTGATTCCATTGCTCCAATCAAAACTCCAATGAGTCCAATCTGTCAAAAATGATTTTTTTAAAGGGAGACCTAATACTTGTATCTGTTTGACCCTTAATATTTTATATTTAAATATAAACTGTAGATTGCAGAACTTTAAATATGGCTACATGCTGTATAATCAAAATATACCCTTGACATTAAATTACAGAAACTTTAAGGAATCATCTGTAGCTGTCGGAAGTTTGCTACATTTACATCAGCTAATTCAGTGAAAACCAACTTGGCTATATTTAAGACAGATCTATTGAAATCAGTGGAATTTAAATTAACCATGATTTACAGTGTATGCATACCATTGAATTCAATAGGTCTTCTCTAAGTGTGATTAAGTTTGGAACCAGTCCATAGGGGCCAAATCTGAATAATGTGCAATCATAAGCACATTTCAAATTTAGGTCTGTGATAAATTCTGGCAATCTGCAGATTGACTGACAGTGTTGGATTATCTGGAATCTTTCATAAATGTTGAAGTGTGACTGTATCTCAAATATGCAAATTCAACTGAGAATAATCAAGTGTCACTTTCTCTCCCATTATAACATCAGACTGACTTATCAGCTCATAAGGAAAAACAGATGGGTATCATGTAATCAAGAACCATCCAGGCTGAGATAAATACCAGCATATTTAATAGTCTCTAATCAGGAATTCTCTAGAAAATAAAATGACCTTCTGACAAAGGATCAAGGTTCTAGAAAGGGAATATTTGCTATTTGGATAAAAAGAATATTCATGTAAGAAGGCGAGGACTGCACCTTGCAATTATCTTTTCATGTTTGACTTTGAATAAGAATTTTCATTTCACTCCCCAGCTTTTGCCTCTTGCTTAATCCTGAAATTAAACCTCTATTTATGGCATCTCCATCTGTTGCCATGGAAATGAATGTTATGATCCAACATTATGGATTCACCAGAGAGGACAGTAGGAGGGTAAGAGGGCTGGAAAAGAGCAAACATTGGCTTGTACATCTTTCTTTTAGAAGTAGGAATGAGGGAAGGGAAAAGGAAGCAAAGGGAGAAGCAGAAGAAGGGGTTTATCTAATGGTTTGTATTTTAATTGTGATATATGGACTGTGGCTTCTATTTTTGTATGAGAAAATGTCCATTTGAAGACCTGTAGCAAGACAGAAATAATAAATTGAAGTCAAGGTCAAGGCATCTGCACAGTGTGCCATGATCATTGGTGAATCATAGGACCTCTAGTTTTTCAGATGAAAGAACTCAGTATGTAGCCCAGGCAGCTTTGTAGAAGATTCCAGGAATTAAACTTTCTAAAATGTAGGCCAGGTATCTGCCTCCCAGTTCCCCTCAAGAGCAGAGGATGCAAGCAAGTTGCTGATCTCATATCTCTTAAGTTCATAACCTTGGCCGGTGCTAGTGGTGATCTTTGTGGAAAAAAAGAGAGATAGGGAGAGGGAAGAAGGGGGAGGATAAGAGAGAAAGCTCTTTTTAAATAAAAATATTGTCTCTTTGTTGCTGACTGACAGAAGCCTTGTCCCAACACTTCACCCCTTTAATTTGATTTTGCAGTCATAATTTAGAAATGAAAAATGGAGAAACCGGTGAAAAATACTGCAAAAGAATTTCAGGTTCATATTTTAACAAAGGAAAACATAGTTTGAGACATATGGGAAGAGAGACTTTTTAATTATCCCTATTATATATTGATGTCCCCCTGACATCATTTCTTGCTAAATAAGATATGGCTGTTCACAAAGACTTCCTGGTGGTAACATCTACGTGTAGGCTTCAGTCATGTAAACTTAGGTTTTCTGTGAATCCTTGGGAGATTTCAGCTCCCAGAGAGCTAAAAGAGTCAAGCCGGTCTCCCACTCCTGTAGACATTTTGGCTTCTTTTGGCTTAGCCAAGATTGTAATCAGACTCACGAGTTGTATCATTTCTGCCTTCCCAACCAAAATTGGGTGGTTCAGCAGTTAACTCCTTCTTTTTTTGATTATTTTTTTGGCATCACCAGAATAATCACACTGCAGGAAATGGAATTCTCTTTTAGAGCAAAATATGCGGTCTCTGCTGACCTTGTTTTAATTTTCCTTTTAAAAAAAAATAAAAATTGGGAGTGTGGCTTTTTCCACTACCACACCTAAATTCACAGTGTGTGGCAGCATGTGATGCTGCCTGCAGCATGGGGTCTGGACCACCAAGACCTCAATGGTACCTTAGAGACTTTTTCACCTCAACCCCTTTTGATGAACAGACATTCTCTGGATTGGCTGGAGGTAATAGCCATACTGAGAGCCAGTATGTGGTGCAGTGGTTTGAGCACTGGACTATGCCCTGGAGATCCAGGTTCAATTCCCCGCTCAGCCACGGAAACCCACTGGGTGACCTTGGGTGCCTCACACATGCTCAGTCCCAGAAAACCGCATGATAGTGTCACCTTAGGGTTGCCATAAGTCAGAAACAAAGGCACTCAACAACAACAGTCATATTAGCAGCTAATCTTTTAACACTTCCTGGTTAGCAGGAGAGGACTAGGACGGCCATCTGTTTTTGAACAAAGGAAAAATTGAACTGAGTGGAGGCATTCTGCTCATTTTTTTTCCTCCATAAAAAGATTCCCAGGTGAAAAAATTTATATGAATAGGTTCATTGTTTGTTCTTTTTATTCCTATTCATTCAGCCTGTTTCTTACTTATAGAGAGGAGAGCTTGTGTGAGCAAGGGAACTTATATTCTCCAGTGGTATCAATGGTCCTCTTACTAGCTGCCTCCAGATGACCATGGCTTTTCCCAGAATTCCCTGACATGATGACTCTTGTGAAAAAATGGAAGCTGTTGCACACACCACCCATACACAACAGCTGCAATACAGCCAAAGGATCTGAAGAAAGAAAAAAAGACATGAAAACCATTGGCATAGGGATGGGGGAGGCAATGAGGGCTGTGTGCCCCCAGCGGAAATTTTTTGGGGGCGTTGCTGCTCCTTGCCTTCCCTCCCCTACTTGCTGTAGCCCCGCCCCCACATGATGTAGCCTCGCCCATGCATGACATAGTCCTGCCCCCCCACACCCCTTCATGCACTCCAAGGTATGCCACTGTTGAAAACAGAAAAAAGACATGAAAACTGAAATAGGGATGAAACAAATATGAAAAAAAGACATGAAAACATCTGTTTTCACAAAGTGATGTGAATGAATAATGGAATAAATATAATCTTTAAGGAAATAATAATGAAATGAATAAGATATCTATTAACAGAAAAGAATAGAGTTTTAAAAAGCAGCACAATACAACTTCTTTTCTAGTTCTGCTTTTTCACACCTTGCCCTTCAGAATCAGACTTCTTGCTTTCCATCATGACCAGGCTTTCCATTTTGCTCAGCTTGAGGTCTAGCACAAACTTCTTGCTACAGTCCCAGCTGTTTATCTGAACTGAATCCCAACCATTTGCCTTAACTGACCAACACATTTTTAGGTTCATTTATGTTTTTTTTCCACAGCTCTTTACAATATCCTACAACTCATTGTAGAAGCACAGACTTTTCAGCCAAGTCTTTAACAACCTTCTTTGCTGTGAATATGCAAGGACACTGTAGTGACTTCATGACTTTGATTTTATAAGTTTTTTATTGTCTCTCTGCACTGTGCATATTTATCCTCACCTACAAATCTCACCAGCAAATACACACACTTCCCAATGGGTAATCCACAATTCTTCCACGGTAAGCAATCTGATGCAGATGGCTGCTTGATTTGATAAACTGCCTAATCTACATGCTGATGGATCAGACAGACTAATCAACTATTGATTGGGGTTAAATAATAGATGATATATCAATTCAATTAAATTACATCCCACTGATGCTGGGTAAGCTGAGTGATAGCTAGCTCTTTTTCTTTTAAAAATATCTGAAACTGAATGATCTGTCCTGGAGACTTATTAGAACAGAAAGCAAGTTGCTTGAGTGTAATTAAAAGCATTAACAATGTTTAAATTGCACAGGAAATTAAAGACAATGATCATATTTTATTTTCTCCATTATAAATGTATTGGCAGTCCTTTTCTTTCAAAATAAAGGCATCCTACGATCTGTTAATCTTTACGGGAATATTTTACAGTGCTTTGGAAATACGACTGACAGGAACACTGGAAGAGAAGCCTGGGGCACAGTCCTCCAGCGTACTTATAGCTGGTGGTCCTTCATCTCCAACCAGCCAGTCAGCAGAGTGGTGCAATGTTGCTGATCTGACGTCCTTTAGAATGGAGTTGGGAGAAGTCCTTGTCTGAATGCTCCCTATATTGTGAAAGTTCCTTGTACAATAAAAGGAAAATATTTATGTCTTATACATGCCAGAAGCACAAGCTTGCACTGAAGTTTTAAAAACTTTAAAAACAACAACAACAATCAGTTCTAAATATATAGAATTACAGTGTGGAACATCTTATATGTTGCAGAGCATTCAAATATACAATACCCCACTACAACTCCATATTTAGTGTGACAAGGTGCAGTTCATCAAGAACTGTACTTTACCATATGATTTTGCAGATCATCTAGTTCAGCATCTGCATTGATATGTCTGTGCCAGGAATTACGGCTTAACTTCTCCTACTATTATATCACTGAGGATGGAGTAACTTCTGTGTTAGCAAAACCACGCCAGAAACCTGTCTCACTTATGCTAGTGGTCTGATTCATCACATTTGTAAGGAAAAACATTCTGTATCAGATCAAGGAGGAAAAAAAGGGAAAATACAAATTATGCTACAGGTTTTTTGTTCTCTGGAATGACAACCAAGAACAGAACCACTACAACACAACATCCTCAATATCAAACTCAATCTGCCAGTTATAGGAATCAGTTATTCTTCACTATGTTTCTTCTTGAAGGAAACAAAGAGAAATTTTAGCAATTTTCTTCCTGATGAGGTTTCCCCCAGTTTTCAAAACCTATTCGCAATTTGCCATTTTGTGAGAGACTTAAAAAAAAACAAAAAAAACACCCCACGTCAACATTAATTGTTGTGTGGAAAATGCAGAAAACTGGTATAACTGGGGGTTTACTGTGCAAAATTTGCACATGGTTCTCTTGTGCAGAAAACAGAATGTTCTGCACACAACACAGTGTTTTTTGCACAGAAAATAATATTTCTATGCAGAAGTATTATTTCTAGTGCAGAAAACTTTATTTCCTGTGCAGAAAATAAGGTTTTATAGGCAAATCAACTCTGTGCAAAATTTGTGCAAAAGTCTACAATTACACCATTTTCTGCATAGGAAATAGTTTTTTATTCACAAGAAAAACTATTTCTGTGTAGAGAAATGATCTCCTGCACAGCAAATGCTGTTTCCTGCACTAAACAACCATGTGTGAACTTTGTATAGAAAAAGTCCCAAACTATGTAGATTCTTATTAGTCAAGCACTCTTGTTATCAGAGCTTCTGGATACTTGCAAAACATGAAGGGAGGGAGCAATATTTCAAATATTTTCAAATATACTTTCCATCCTTATACCATCATTGATGGCACTGAAAGCCTTTGAGAGATCCAAGAGAATCAATAGCTTCACACCAATCCTTTAACATTTTAACTTTTTTTCCCCCAAAGTGTCCTGAAAATTTATCTCAGTGTGCTAACCATATCCATCTATGAGCCCCGAACTACCCAGAAATCTTTAGAGAATACACTGAGAAGATGCAATGGTGGTAGAAAGGCAGTGTCTGTGTGTTTGTTTGTTTGTTTGTTTGAGCCTAGGCGTCACTTGGATCTAAATACTCTGCAGACACCAAATCCTGCCTGTTTTTAGAAGCTAAACAGGGTCAGCCCTGGTTAGTAGTTATATGGGAGAACACTAACAAATACTAGGTGCTGTAGGCTGTATTTCATGGGAAGGAACTGGCAAAAACATTTCTGAATATTTCTTGCTCTCCCCAAACCCTATGAAATTCATGGGGTTGCGATACATCTTCAGGCCACTTGAAGATACATACAAACACACAGCCATCACTTGTTCTGAAAAAAATGTTGGCAATTGTCCTCTAGTGAATTCTTAATTCGTACATTTAAAAAGTGTGTGTGTGTGTGTGTTTAACGAGGGCCTTGTAGGGCTCATGGAAGAACAGACATAGATATCTCGAGCCAGTTGCATTCAGATATTGTAAAAACTAACAAGTATGACTTCATGTTTAACCTAGAAAGTCTAATGGGGGGAAAAAGAGAAAGGACAGAACGGTGGCAATGGCCTTTGAACACTTCCATCTTTGCAATGACATAGCAAGCTTATCTTCCACAGCCCTAGTTAAGTTGCAACTGATTATACATCAGCTGGGGTGACACTGGGAATAATATATATCAACGGATAAGTCTTTGGATGATATGGAGTGATTGCTGCCTAATGTAGGTTGCAATTACTCAAGGGCAGACAGCTTTGAAAAATGATCCCTCAAGCCACATGCATGGGAAGGTCACACTGAGCAATTATTTTGCTTTAGCATAACCTTTCACTGGAATGTGATTACCTGCCAGTATAATATATATTGCTGCAAGCAGATTGGTACTTATGAATCCTATGGTGGAACCAATGGCAGCAGGAAAGTGGAAGGGCCCAAATACTCCAAAGGAAAAGGAGGATATAAGTATGTGTGATGAAATTGATTCTTTCTTGCTTTCCTTTATCTGACCCAAGAGTAGTTTTCTGTCATCTTCTGAAGTACTCAGGTCTCATTCAGTGTATGGTCACAGAAAAGGTTTATTTCAACCTTAAGGCAGCCATTTAATGTACCCCATCTCCCACAACTTCTTAGTAGCCATATATAGCCTACATGGAACTTCTAATGTTCTGTCTGTCTGTCTGTCTGACGGTCTGTCTATCATCTATCTGTCATTATCATCTCTCTCTCTCTCTCTCTCTCTCTCTCTCTCTTCACATGACAAGAAGAAACACCCTTTGCTTTTGTTTCTGCTTAGGAGCATAAGAAGACATCTTATCCCTCCCCTTACAACATCTACACTACCAATATGAGCCAGCAGAGCATGGGATGTACCATACTAGTGTGTCTCTGCCCTCAAATCTTATTTAAGATTATTTATTTGTCTGATTCATACTCCTCTTTTCCCACTCCCCCTGTCTCACAGAGCAACTAATAATGAGATCAAAAGAAAAACAGTTATAGTATAAAACAGATAAATTAAAGCATAAGACAGTGAAATGTATTGTGGTTAAATAAATAAATACTTTATTTTCTGGAGGGCTTGAGGTCATTGGCCTTAAAACAACATCAACACATTCTATAATAATGGCTGTCTATAAATGTCTCCATCCTTGGCTTCATCAGAGTCCTTTTTGCTTGTGTTGCCAGGACTTAGTTTGCAATCTTGCATATGTACATATGACTGAAACGTTTACTTTTGAATAAACATGACTAGGGTTGCACTGTTCATTAGGACATTGATGACAGCTTTATTTGATTAGTTGGTGGAGGTCAATTTTAATTTGTCAGGATGAGAAAGGATTAAAGACATTTTTGACCTTGATAAGGTGAAAACCAGTGTGGTGTAGTGGTTTGAACGTCGGGCCACGACTCTGGTGACCAGGGTCTGAATCCCCACTTGGCCCTGGAAACCCACAGGGTGACTTTGGGGAAGTCACACTCTCTCAGCCTGAGATGAAGGCAAAGGCAAACCTCCTCTGTATGAATCTTTCCAAGAAAACCCTATGATAGATCCACCTTAAGGTCACCATAAGTCAGAAATCACTTAAAGGTACACAGCAACAAAGTATGCATATTGCTCCCTGAAGCAGGCCATACAAATATCTCCAAAAGTATTGGTCTACTTTTGAAGTCGCACAATTTTTAAAGGAAAATAGTACAAATCAATTTTCCTTCTAACAATGACATATAATTTTGTTTCTTTTCTCCAATTTTCTTCAGATTTATCTTAAAGGAAATATAGAGACAGGATAGTACACTTCAAAAATGTAATTTTATTTTGTTTTTTAAAAACTGAAATTCTAAAATAAACTATTGTTGACATCCATACCTTTAAGTCAAAAGCCCTTTGTCTATTGCTATTATTGTAGGAAATTGCTTATTCAGAATAGATAGCTTCAAAACCACAAATGCTTTACAAGTGTGATTACTTGAGCCTCCATATAATTCTTATAATGTTTGGTTCAATTTTCATCTCATTGGCTCTTTATCTATGACATAAACATTCTACGTTGTTGAAGTTCTCTTCCGGTTTAATTAGCAGAATATACAATACGATTCATGTCTGGATCATTACCCTTAAAGCAACAAAGATCTAAGGCTATATTAAAGTAATGAACTCTTTTGCTCATCTTTGTCTGATTAACATACTTGTGAAAGGGTAGATGTCTTCACAGTAGATCACAACTTTTTGGAAATCTCCTTCAAACAGTACAACTGATGGATTATGATTCAAAATTTACATTAGTTTTTTTTTCTTAAAAATCATTTATGATGCAAAAACAGCACCCATCGTTCTACCAGGCAAAATGCAAACATGTAACTTACAGCTCAGCATATAATAAATCAAAGAACTGAGACTTAGTATTAACTGCTATAAAAAGACCCAAGAACTGCAGACATCAGATAAATAAATAACATACATTGTTGACGAACTAGGTGTTTAGATTTGGAAACAAGAACTCTCATTGCTCAAGTAAAATATTGCCAACATATCTGCTGCTTGGCATACCAACTTCCGTACCATCTCTATGGACTAACCACTGGAGGGCAACATCACACACCTGTACATGTTACATCAGATATCTACAGCACACTGCTCTGAGCTGTATTGATCATGACTTCTATGTCTAAATGTCTGCACAGCACTGAAAAATCCCAAAGTCCTATCTGTAGCATTCATCGAGTATGGAACTTCAATCAAAACAGTGTAAAATATAGGATAGATTCTCAGGGGATTCCTGCTTTCCTACTCTTGCTTGTTAAAAAAATCTAGCTGGGAACTTGGAAAAAATATCCTTATGGACATTTTGGTTCTCAGTTTCAAATATGATTGGCAACTCTAATTGGATATCTGCAGAAGAGATCCTTTTCCCTATATTGGATATGTAAGAAAACAATGGGAAAAATCTTGAGAACTGACGATAGTGCGTTGCAGTGGCACATGACGGGAGGAAGAATTTGTCCTTTAGGATGGCCATGTGTCCTGCTCTAGGATGCAGTCCTTTATTAGAAGGATTATTACAGGTAAGTCTCCTGTTTTGTCGTTGGACATCTATTTGAAGGATTGTCCAGTCCAAGACAGTTTGCATACAGTAAAATATAAGAACGGAGAGAATGGACCATCATGTCACTCATCCACAGATATTAATAAGTGGACAGCATGTATCACAGAGATCTTCTGGTCACAGTCTTCCCCATTATGGCAAGACATATTACGCTCCTATTCAAATGATAGCAATTATTTATAGAGCGAGCATGGTGTAGTGAGTTGAGTTTTGGACTGGGATTCCAAGGGACCAGGTTCCAAATCCTTGCTCAGCCAAGGAAACCCCGTGAGTTACTTTGGGCATGTCACACTGTCTCAACCTTAAAGGAAGGCAACTACAAACTTCCTCAGAATAAAGCTTGCCAAGAAAATCATATGATAGGATCACTTTAAGTTGGACTTGACTTCAAAGCATGTAATAACAAAAACAATATTTATAACTGTGCATCTATACATACACAATGACGTATTCAATTATATGCAGATCTCTCTCCCTTTTGACCCTCTTTTGGCTATGCATTTCCAGTTTTTGAGGGATGATGTCTAAGTGTCACTGTATTGCTCTCCTAAAGCTCACATTTACTTGACAACTGTTGTGAGATTTACTAGTGATATCTTTACTTGTAAAGCAATTGTTTACTGTAGTGGATAAATGAAGGAAGCATTATTTGAATAATGCCACTTCTTCACTCATTGGCATTCAAACTGTAATTTTGCATCATCCATCACTCAATTATGTCCCTGGATAAGACAGTATCAGAATATATTAGAATAAATTGAATCCATTTGATGTGTTTCTTTATTTAATTTACAGCTCATCTTTCCTCAGAATTTATAGCCCATCTTTCTTCCAAGGTCGCTAACAATAATAAAATGCAGATTAAAACAAAATCTTGATTAAAATATATAAATTATTAAAAATGTAAAAAACAAAAAAAATCCAATTAAAGATAAAATAGTGACAGACCTAGCCAGGACCTAAGTGCTTAGATCTCGTTCAACAGTGATCTGATTTCAATGCCAAAGGACACCCTGAAAAAACATGTTTTTGTTTGCAGGCAGAGAGGACCCCCCCCCACACACTTCTGGTCTATCTCAATAGAGAGCTTCAATGTCTTGGTAAGATCATGTCAGAATCATAGAATCATAAGACTGGAAGGGATCCCAAGGCCTGTCTAGTCCAAACCACTGACAGTGTAGGAAGCCATTGTATAGAATCATAGAGTTGGAAGGAACTCCAGGGTCTTTCAAACAGATTGGTCCCCACTTACATATGGCTTCATAGGTTATAACTAGCATAGGTTATAACTGAGTCCAGAGACAAACTGATAAATAGAATCTGACTCTATGCTGTACAACAGTTATTCTGTCTCCTCAATGTCGTTATAAGAAGCACACATGCAAACTATTACTGCTGCTGTTGTTTCAGAGATGGATCCAGACTTGCCTTTCTGTGCGTGTAAGATCTTCTTCCATAGACCTTTTCCTCACTCTACCTTTTTCCAAAGTTGACCTATGGGGATCCTGGCAGTGGCTCTGCTGGGAGGGGAGCACAACAGGGGCGCTCCCCTCTACACTGGCTGCCTCCCTGAAAAAGGGAGCACGATGGCCATGTTTCATTCTTCTGCAGTTCAGCTGGGTACTTTCCCAGGCTGCACTGGGGCAGGAAGCACAGCCATTGTGTTTCTGCAGTTTTGCAGGACAGGTAAATGTGGGATGGTGGTGTGATCATGTGTCATTGATGAGGAAAACCTATCTATGACTTATCCATGATTGCACTGTCTGGTGATGGGAGAAGGACAGGACCATAATGACGTCATGCAGAAGCATTATCATGGTCCCATCCTTCTCCTGTCCCTGTTATGGGATGGGAGGGTGCTGTGGAAAGGGCCATACTTAGAAAGGACTGAGATCTTCCTGAATTTTTTTTAATTTATTTTTATAAAAAAACATACATATTATTTAAAAAAATAATATAAGATCACTTTCATAACATCATTGTGCCTTACTATATACAAAATATATTTGGTATCTTTAACTTTACAATGACTACCATTGGCATTTACCCAGCATCATTTCCCACGCTATTACTTTATACATTTGAAACTCCCTTATTTCTTATAGAACTTCTGTTACTTCTATGTTGATTGTACACTTCCTTGTCATTTTCATTGTCTACAAATACATTTTTAAACCTTATTCCATACTTTCTGCTATAAATCCATCTTTTTTTATATATACCACAGTTATATATAATAATTTATATTTTAATCCATTCGTCCAGCTTTAAATTCCTAGTTTAAATTCATAATTCCATTCTTCAAATACCAAATGTCAAAATCCCACTCAATATCCATTTTCATACAAATACCCATACTTTTTCATATATTCCATTACTTGATGCCAATCCTTTTCTACCAGATGGGTTTTTTTTTTTCCTTTTAATTGATTTGAAAAGAAATCAAATTGCTTCAATTCCAGTACTTTTAGGATCCATTGTTCTATATCGGGAATTATCGGCATTTTCCAAAGTCTTGCAAAAACCATTCTGGTGGCTGATATTAGATAAAGTAATACTCTTTTGTTTTTCTGTTGGAAGTTTTTATCAAACATGAATGTCATATTTAATAGAAAAAATTCTGGCATCATAGGGAAAGATACTTTGAATATTTCTCTTATTACTTGATATATTTTTAACTAGTACTTCTTCGTAATTGGACATGTCCACCATATATGGAAAAATGTACCCACATTATCCTTATATTTCCAACATTTATTATTTCCTGTGTGGTACATTTTTTCTATTCTTTCTGGAGTAAGATGATATCTATACATCATTTTGATGAAATTTTCTTTCAGATCTTGAGAACTAGTAAATTCCACTGTGTCTTTCCAGGCCATTTCCCAATATTCAAGGGGTATTTCATGCTGAACATTCCTAGCCCATTTTATCATTACATCCTTTACGGATTCATCTTCCCAACTTTTGATTTAGGAAATATTTATAGAAATAGGAGACCTTTTGTTTTGTTTAAGGAATATTATTGTTTCCAATTCATTGTATGACTTTTGTGATGAGATTCCCTCCAATTTTAGGTCCATTTTAAACCTCTCTTTCAATTGCAGGTAAGGAAACCAACTGATTTTTATACCTTCTTTTTCAAGTTCTTCATGTCTTCGTATTCTGCTCCCAACTCGATTATCATAAACTATCAAATCTTTGTATCTTATCCAATCTTGATTTAAATCTTTCCATTTTTCATGAAAAGCCTCCTGAGGGGAAAACCAAAGTGGTATCTTATTATAAGTTTTTTTCTTGACGTTCTTCCAGATTCTAATTAGTGATTTCCTTACGTAATGTTTCCCAAAGTCTCTATCAATCTTATCTTTATCGTACCACGGATACGCGTGGAAGCCAAACCTCATATTTGTACCCTCTATTGTTAATAATCTCACGTCTTTCAAAGTAATCCAGTCTTGGATCCATGTCATAGCATTAGCGTAATAATATAATTTAAGATCTGGTAGACCACAGCCTCCTTTAGTTACGTGCTCTGTTAACAGATTCCATCTGATTCTAGGTTTTTTACCTTCCCATATAAATTTTGAAAGTTCTTTTTCCCAGACTTTAAAGGGTTTATTGTTTACTATAATTGGTAGATTCTGGAACAAGAAGTTTAATTTGGGTAGAACATTCATTTTGATCGCAGCGACTCTTCCTAATAATGACAAATTCAAATTAGACCATCTATTCAAATCTTTTACTAAGTCTTTCCAAATTTTGTTATAATTATTATCAAATAAGTCTTTACTACTTTCTGTAAACCAAATTCCTAGATATTTAATTTTCTTCTCAATATTAATTCCTGTCATCTTCATTATCTCCTCTTTTTCATTTCGTCTCAGATTCTTTACCATGATGTATGATTTATTTTTATTTATTTTTAATCCTGCAGCATCTCCAAATTTCATTATTTCAGTGATCAGTTCTTTAATTCTCATCATAGGTTCTTCAATGAAGAAGACAAGGTTGTCCGCAAAGGCTCTTAACTTGTACTCTCGATCTTTTATTTTGACTCCTTTTATTAGCGAATTGGCTCGTATCTTGTTATTTAATATTTCCAATATTGCTATGAATAGCAACGGAGACAGCGGACAGCCTTGCCTCATTCCTTTAGTTATTTTTATTTCATCAGTAAGTTCACCATTCACAATTAGCTTTGCCTTTTGTTCGTTGTAAATTGCGCCTATCCATCCGACAAAGTTTGAACCACAATTCATTCTTTTTAAAGCTTCTAACATGAATGTCCATCTTACTTTGTCGAACGCTTTTTCAGGATCAAGAAACAGTACTACTAGTTGTTTTTCAGTTCTTTCGTCAAAGTGTTCTATCACATTCAGTAGAATTCTAGTGTTATTTTTTAAATGACGATTAGGTAAAAAACCGTTTTGATCTGAATGTATCATATTTTATAGTATCGTATTGAATCTTACTGCCAGTATCATGGTAAAGATGTTATAATCTGTGTTTAATAGGGATACAGGTCTGTAATTTTCTGGTAGCATGTGGTCTTTTCCTTCTTTTGGTATCAATGTAATGTTCGCATACTTCCAAGATTCTGGGATACCTCTAAGCCGTATTTCATTAATCATTTTAGTTAGTGATTCAGTTATTTCTGCATCAAAAGTCTTATAGAAACTGGCAGTGTACCCGTCAGGGCCGGGAGGCTTGGACATTTTCAAATTTCTAATAGCTCCTACAACCTCCGCACTTGTAATCTCCGCATTTAAGGCTTCTTTGTATTCGTCAGCTATTTTAGGGATTTCTTGTTTATCCAAATATTTCATTGTTTTTTTTTTCTTCTAGTTCTTGCGTTGTGTCTTTTCCATATAAATGTGCATAATATCTCTGAAAAATTTTCTTAATTTGATCCTGTTCGGTAATTTCCTTTTGTCCTTGTTTCATCTTGAAAATTCTTCTTTTTTCTCTCTCTTTCCTAAGTTTATATGATAACCATTTTCCTGGTTTATTAAAGTGCTCAAACTGATTCAGTCAGCAATATTTCATTTTCCTCTCTATATCTATCATATTTTCTGATGCTATTTGGTCTTGTAGTGATTTTATTTCCTGTCTTAATTTGTAATCTTCTACATTATTTCGGAATTTCTTCTCTTTTTCTTTTAATAGTTCCATTAGGTTTGTTAATCGTTGTTCTTTCAATTTCTTCTTGTGTGCTCCCACTTTTATCAAATGACCTCTAAAAATGGCCTTTCCGGCATCCCAGACCATTTTCATAGCCATTTCTGGATTTGTGTTTTCTTCATAATATTTTTTAACAATATCTTTCATGCTTTTCACTAATTTATTATCTATTAGAAGGTTATCACATCAAGTTTCCAATTATATTGTTTCCGCTGTCCGAGTTGAAGCTTCAAAAGAATAGGACTGTGATCCGAAGTAATTTTTGGAAGAATTTCCATTTCCTGAATGTACTTATGTAATGTTTTAGAAATTAAAAAAAGATCTATTCTGGACATGGAATTGTGTCTGTCTGAATAAAAGGTGTATCCTTTTTCTGCACCATGTTTAAAAGTCCATACATCTAACAGTGCCAGTTGGTCCATCATCTGAAAAAAGTTTTGTGGTAATTTTCCTTGTGATTTTTTGATGACTCTCATGCTTGATCTATCCTCTAATGAATTCAAAACTCCATTCATATCACCAAGAATTAAGACATTATCATGTAACTTTTCACTTGTATATCTGGCAATCTGTTTCCTTATTTTTGCATAGAATTTTCCTTTATTTTCTTGTGGTGCATAAACTCTGACTATTAATAATACTAGTTCTTGCAAATGCACCTCTAGGGTTAAGTAGTGGCCTTCCAGATCAGCAAAAACTTCTTTAGCCAAGTAGTTGTTATTGATATAAATCACGACTCCTCTTTTTTTCTTTTTGTATGATGCAGTATAACATTGTCCCAACTTTGGGTTTTTGAGATATTTTGTATCATTATGAGCAATGTGAGTTTCTCGGAGACATAAAACATCATATTTTGCTTTCTCCAAAAGATGGAAGAGATGTCTTCATTTATATTGAGAATTCATTCCTTTGGTGTTCCAAGAAAGTATTTTCAAAGCTTTACATGCCATTCTTCTTTTTAATACTTTCTACCTTCTTATTCATTCTTAATTTTCCTCTGTATCTTCTATTTCACTCTCTATACGGTATCCTCCTTCTTCTTTATCTTGACTCTTATCAGGATCCTCAAATTCTTCTATTGATTCTGTTTCTTCAGGATTTAAGTCTCCTCCTTATGCTCTTAATGTTTCTTCTTGTTCTCTTCCCATGGGACTGGGGTGTCTTTCTCTTCTTGTTTCTTTTCTCTCTTGTTTTTCTCTCTCTCTTTCCAGCCTTTCATACGTATCCCTTGCTTTTTCAATACTATTTATTCTATATCTTTTTTGACTGTAAGTAAAAAATGTACCTTCTGTTCTGTTCCAGGAGTAATTAATTTTGTGTTTTGTGAGTAGATGAGTTAAAAATCTATAATCTTGTCTTTTTTTCAGGATTTGTGCTGGTACATCTTTATATATATTTATATCTTGTGAATCTATGTTTAACTTCCCTTGGTAACTCTTCTGTAATATAATGTCCTTTGTTCTTAAGTTAGTAAAAACAATCACAATGTCTCTTGGTTGGTTTTTCTCTTTGGCCACATGCGAATTGACTCAAAATATCCTCTCTATACTTGCATGTAGCCTATCTTCTGTTAGTTGTGTATATTCAGATAGTGCCTGTATTATTCTGTCATAAATGTTCTCCTGATTCTGCTCCATCAATCCTCTGAATTTTAAACAGCGATCTCGATATCTCATCTCCACTCTACCTATATTCATTTCTTCTCTTACTTGTTTTACTTGTATCTGTTGTGTTTTTTCTTCAAGTTGCTTTTTCTTCTCTTGTAGTGTTGTCACCTCCATTTTTATTGTTGTTATTTCCTTGGCCATCATATCCATCTTTTTACTTAAAGCATCTATTTCTTTTTTAATTTCTGCTTTTATTTCTGTTCTGGTTTCCTTCATGTCCTGTCTGATTTCTTGCCTTATTTCATTTCTTGACTTACGTAGCTCCTCCAATATTAAGTTTGTGTCAGTTGAAATGGCAGTTAAGTCTGTAGAGGACCTTCTGGCTTGTTGACTTGATGTTTGAATAACAGTCTGTTTGATTTGAGCCCTTCTTGTGCCTGTAGCCATTTTAGCTGTTTGTAAAGCAATTCTCACTTAATTTCCAACAGAAATAAAAGCTTATATTGTAATTATCAAATTGTCATCAATTTCCTAAAGGGCAACAGATGGTACTGTAGAGCCACCAGGAATTGAAATTAATTTTCTGTTTCCTTGTACTAATATGGTTTGTTTAACTTTCGTTCCCTATTTCAGCTGTGTGTTCTGTTATCGGTGGCTCTTCAGCATCAAGGTTGTTTCGTACAATAACAATTCTCGCTATCACAAAGTCTCCAGCAATTTTTTTTAAGCGTACAGTGTAAAGCCCTCGCTTCTTATGAATATACACAGATCTTAATATCAAATATTTGGAATTCCAATATTTATATTTCTATGCAGTTAGAACACGTAACTATAATTGTACCCTTATATAACCTTATATATATATTACCTTAATATATTTCAAAATATTTAAATCCAACAGAAATAATCAACTCTCAATTTTCTATGTAACTACAATAATTAAATCAGAAATGTTCACCCTTTATTGACCATATTTACTGAGGGTTGTATTTTTATATTTGTATATATTAGTATATTTATACTTATATAAAAAGCTTTATCTATTTATGCTTGTATAAATTAAATTTTTAATATTTATAGAGCTTAAGAACTGTTTGTGGTTTCACTCCCTTTTCTGTTGTTGTTTCACTGCTCAGCTGCTCCACGGGTAAATGTCCGTCTTCCTCATTACTCACGTTGTTACACTAATGTTTATCTTGGAGTCCTTAAATTGTATCCAATATTGTCTCTCAACTTCTGCTACAATGTTTCTTGTTAGTTTCTACACAGCAACTTTGTATCTTCACTAAGTAATATGCTTTGAATTATGAAATGTTCCCACTGAAAAAAGAGTCCAAAAAAAGAGTCCAAAAAAACAAAAAACAAAACCCATTGTCTAGACTCAGGAATTAAATCCACAGTATGCTTACCAAAGTTAGTATGAGTCCGTCCATATGTTTCAATAGATTAATATAATTAAAATAATTCCAACTTACGCTTGTAAGTCCAACACCCCAAGGGTAAGGGGAAGAAAAAACCTAATTTTATTTGAAAAAGAAACCCAACAGTTGCCAGAGAAGAAAGATTTCCCTTAAAATAAAGTTCCAAAATCATCAAGTTACAAGGTCCTCAATTTTCTTAATCCCAAAGTCCAAAATTCGAAAAAGGATCAAAGTCCAAAGTTTAACAGGAGGAAAAGGAAAACTAGAAGAAAAAGAAGGAACATAAACTAGTCTTCGAAGTTTAACTCACAGCCAAGACGGATTCTTCAGACAATAGTTAAAGCCAAGTTATGGAAATTTTCCTAGCCGGTTTTTCTTTGCGCGGTACGTTCAATACTTAATAGTTGGAGTTACCATCCCCTTTATCCGGGTAAATGTCAAAATAGATGTTTAAATATAAATCCGTAATCTTCTTAATTAATCCTTATTTAAAAAAAGTCTGGGCGTCGCTTATCGGGAAAGTCCCCTTGACAAACAACGAGTGGCTGTGGTGGCTCTTCGGCCCCTTGCTTCATCTGCTTGCCTTCCAGCAAAACGCCTCCTGCTCACAGTCTTGCAATTTTGGGCCCCCTGCAAACCCCCTTGGCACTCCTCTTACTGGAGGAGTTCTCGTCCAGGAATTTTTCCTGAAGATTGGTGATCTTGGCCAGATTGTCAAATCTTCTTAGATCTTGCCAATTTGCCTGGAATCGCCACTCACGGTGACAACCTAGGAACAGCTGTCTTCCTAGGTGGCCATGCACTCCGCCATCAGACCGGAAGTCCCCTGAATTTTCTATGAGAGAAAATGAATAGAAATGATTCTCACCAATTCCCCTTCTCATTGCTTTGTTCCAGTGCCCCCTCTCACAGTGTTCTGGAGGAACACTCAGCACTTGGGAAAAGCTTTTTTTAGGGAGCACAGAGTAAAAAATGAAAAACACCTTCTTCTTCTCTTCCTTCTTCCCCTTCTTCTTCCCCTCCTCCTCCTCCTCCTCCTCCTCCTCCTGCTCCTCCTCCTCCTCCTCCTCCTCCTCCTCCTCCTCCTCCTTCTTCTTCTTCTTCTTCTTCTTCTTCCAGTGAGAGCATCTAGATCTTGTCAAAAACATTAACAACAACTACAACAGTGTGACTGGTGATTAACAGAGCAGAAGAGAACAAGTCCCTCCTCCAAGATGCTCACAACTAAAAATACATTACAAGGGATAGAGGTGGAGTCATTGTAGCTAGGAGATATCATAGAGGGACCATGTGACTGTTTGAATGCCCATACTTGTGTTTGACTACAAGCTTAGAAATAATTAGAGCCTGTGTATTTTCATTTTCAGCAACTGTAGCAGGTCGGAGAAGTAGTTCTTTGATACAGTCATTGTCAGGGGGCCATTATCTGGAACAGAACACAGGTCAGTTGAATGCATCAAAGATGCTGCCTAAAGGGGTACTTGTGTGTGAGTGCATTTTCACAAATTGAGAGAGAGGAGGAGAGAAAACGCTGCATTATCATGTATAGTAACAATAAGTTTTTTGACCTCTGGAAATAAACAGGAGTCACCATCTCCTATGCAAAAGCAGTTTAATTCCCACCATATTTTATAGGCACACAAGTGGTCTTCTGGAAATATTTATGCATTTCAGGAATCTTGAATTTGCCCCATACAGTGAAATTTTGCAAATCAAGTCTGAACAAACAACTCAGGATAAACTTTTATCAAATGTCTGTTAGTGGCAGAAAAGATCATCCTGAGCCCTTTCTTGCTCTGTCTTCCAAGGAACAAACAAGGAAAGAAAGTTAATGAAGAAAGTGGGAGGGGCTGGAAGCAGGTTCCTTGGGAAGGTCAGAATGTCAGAAAAGAATCTGAGACAGTTCTGTAGAAGGAATTGTAGAAGTAGAAAGAATCTTAGGTGGAGTGCCTACATAAAGAGACAGTGATTTGTTCTTCTGTAGATAGTTAGGTGTGGATATTAACAATGCAATTTCCAAAAAGGAGAAAATGAACCAATAATATTCAACATTCTGTAGCCCTTTCCGCACCTTACCTATTTGCGGAGGTGGGGGGGCAGCGCTCGCGCGAGCAGCCTCTTGCACAAGGCGCTCACATCCCTGCTCCTTCATTGCTGCAGCTTTCTTGCCGGTCGCGCGACCCCCCTGCCCTGCCCCTTCCTTCCACAGTGCAGCCTGGAAGCTGTAGGCTGTGCTGGGGCAGGAAGCGCGACCAGCCCGGCTCCAGAGGCTCTGCAGGGCAGGTAAGTGCACGCGGGGCCTCAGAGCGATGCGCGACCATGCAGCATTTTCGGCTTTAAGGCTTTAAGCCGAAAATAAAAAAATGCGTGCGCGGTCCGCGTTAGGCTCTTGAGCATCACGTAAATGTGAGTGTGTCATGTGGACTGCTCCTCACATTTACACAATACTCAAGGGGTCCTTTCACTTAAAAATCGCCATACGAAAAGGGCCTGTAATAGGGAAGGAAGGAGTAGGAGGTAATACACATTGAGGGGTACTCATGGACACTGACAGATGAAGGTCAGGACACCATCTTAACAAGAGGTTGCATCCATGAGTGATTAAGCACCCTCTTCAAAGACATTATGCTTCTATGGAAGACAGATGGCACTAATGTTAGGGGAATAACAGCAGGCATAAGAAAAGGTGGGGCATCCGAACTTTACCTTTCACTATAAGGAGTCCGTTTTCATGTAGAGTCGTTAAACAAACCAGACTGACAAAAGAAGATGACAAATACATATAAGAAAAACAACTTCCTTTTATTTTTCCCCACCAAACATCTTGTCAGTGTGCTGAGTGGATCCCTATCCTTTTGTGAATCACAGATGTCTGGTATGCCAGACACTTGCGCTGACTCATTTAAATTAACTTTGTCAAGATATTTTCCAATTTATGCTGCCTATCACAGCAAACTATTTGATATATTGTATAACCTGGGTTCCTTATGAAAACCTTGGCATGATTTATAAGCGATGGCATCCTGCAGATTAAAAAATGTGTGACAAGAATTAGAGTGACTTGTGACATTAGAGGGGGGAAAAAAGATTGCTTGATGAGAGGGCAAATAGTCTGGCATCTCCTTTATGACCACTGGTGAATAAAGCATCTGCTGTGATAACGAATTGAGGGCATTTTTCAAATAGTTTCTTGCTCCTCGGCAATCAGAAATAGCTGTATTTCAGCTTAACTTTTAAAATAATACAGAGCAGGCTACCCTAATACCCTTATCAGCTGGTGTTTGTGGTGATGGGGAATTAAGATGTTGTTGAGAAATTTCAGATAAAACAGATTGCTGCCGGTATACATAAGGGGCTATTGACTCAGACCATTTTTGCACGGAGTATTTGAAACGGTGAAGCCCATCCTCCAGGGAGGATATCTGCACCTGGGAGCGGACTGGGTCCGGACTATTTAAGGTAGATCCGCACCTCAGCCCACTCTGGAATGACCCCAAGTGGTCAGCCAGCGTGCTTTTGAAAAACCTGTTTCTTGCGGTCTTTCAAAAGCATGGAGTGCGCCAGTGCGAGCCTGCTCCCTTGTGCAGATTTGCAGGCTCACACCAATGCGAACCTGCGATCTCCCAGGGGTGGGCTTTAGGCTGGCGAGCTTCAGCGGTTGGTCGAGACCTTCGACCAATCGGAAGGTGCCATTTTCAACGCCGGAGCAGTGCAGAGCGACGAGCACGCACTGCTCTGGAGCAGCCTGGACCGGACCGGGCAGCCATAAGACCTGGTAAGTAGTGGCACAGGGCAATTCCCTCACCCTGTGCGGAAATGGCCTCAGATAGCCATCCAGCTTTGATGAACCTGGAGATCCTAACATCAATCCTTCATTGTGCAGAGTTTTGTCATAGTACCGCCAGAGGAAAGTTCTTCTGACACCTGAGGCCCCAAGGAGATAAAATGAGAGAGGCAAATAACTTCTTTTTTTAAAAATGACAACAAATAAATACTAGATGCTTGCTTCAGATTTCAGTGCAAATGCTGCAATCCATACCAACAGTGAGGTATCAGGGAAGGAGGCTGTGTGTGTACTGGTATGACTGTGTGCTATGTCACTATAAACTAAGGAAGGCAAGAAGACATATGCTAGTCTGAGAGGAACAGCTATCAGTTCCCTGTAACAAAACCCTTTTGTATATGCTGTTAGCTGATTTGCTTAGGAGGCTGCTCAGAGCTTGGGTCAGATGAATACAAATGCAAAATACAATTTCTTCCACAAGCCTTGGAGGAAACCCTGGGCTTGCCTACTGGCCCACGGAGCTTGAAAGATCTGTCTTGAGTGTATTTCCGTCCATCTCTTTGCACAATAATTGGTGTCCTAGGCTTGGACTAACAATATACAAAATTTTGAAGCATTTTCTATATGTGTAGAAACTTGTTTTACATCTAGAGCTGCAGAGTAACTTTTGAGGGAACAAAAGTCAGTTTTCCCACGTTTCCTAAATTTTAGCATTTTTGATAAAAAAATGTTGATAGCCTCCCTTCATGTGATGGTAAGACTGATGCCATTTTTTATTTATCTTTGGATGTTTCCAAGGTGTCAGAAATCACCACATGACTGTATTTGCAGGTATCGCTCAATATTTCAGCTTTTTATAACTGGGAGTTGTATGTACACACTTTTTTTGCTGAATTGAATATAAGGTGTCTTAGTGATGGGAATGTTCTTTCTGTGGTGGTTGATAGGTGATAGCGTTCATAGAACCCTCCCTGTTATTATAGACCAGTGATGAGTATGTTTGTGTGAAAGGGATCTGGAAGAAGGAGGAGGGGGAGGGGGAGTTTTTTTTTTTTAAAAGAATAATATGCAAGCTAGTTGGCCTGTTTGGTTCAAATTTATTTAGCACCTTTTTTAAACAAAGAGTTTCTTCTTTTGTCAAATGAAATATGGGATTTTTTTTCACTGAGAATGTCATGTATATGGTGGGTGATGAAGCTAATGTTGTATCTGGTCCAAATTCTGATTCTTGCCTTATCAGTGGTTATCACTCTGACCCTAATATGCCAAAAATTGATTTCTCCTCTCTTTTTAACCTTCCTCATTAAATTTGATACAAAACAATTACTCCCTCCCCCAAAAAAATTATTCAAAGGAGAAGAAGTGTTTGGAGAAATTCTTATGAGGAAGGTTCTTTTGCTGACGTGGTGGGTGTCTGAAGAGTGTGTTGGGGCCCTTCTTTTACTGAAGTTATCCCCCTTCCACTCCGCAGCATGCTATAGGCCTTCCTGGCTTCCTACACTTCAATTAAATCTCAGGGGAAGACATCGTGCATTAACTCTTCCCTCACTGGGCCTTTAAGATTACAAAATATGGGCAGCTAGGAAGGCTGGTTAGTACTTGAATGGGAGAGTGCCAGTGAATACCAGGTGCTGCTGTAGGCTATATTTCAGAGGAAAGAACTGGCAAAATCACCTCCAAGTATTCCTTACCTAAGAAAACCCTGTGAAATCCATGGGATCATTATAAACTGACAGGTGATTGGAGGCACACACACACACACACACATATATATACATCTTCTATTACCATCCTACAGTGCTCTGGAGCAACATCAGCTATGGGGCTTTGTGGAAGTTTCAAAATGGTGACCAGGCTACCAACATAATCAATCAGTCAGTTATTAATCAATCAATCAAACAAACTTTTGTTGTGCGTTCATACCCAATCAAAGCAATACAAACAGAATTGCTGAAGTTGGCACTGTTCCTGCAAAGAAAACAAAACCTGTTAAGCAAAAAGAAAGAAGCTATGTTCAGAACATTGGTATACTGCCTTCTTCTTTCAAGAAACTAATAAAGAATATTTCTTTCCTATGAGTAAATTTAGTGAAACCCCTCTCTCCTTTTTTATCAGTCAAAAAATATGGTGGAGAATTGAGGGACCATTTATACACAGGTATGATCTGTATTTGAAGTCAAAGTCAAACTTTATTTTATGGTCCATAGACCCAACATAGCAAAACCATCCAATGGTACATTATAGATAAAATACACCTACTAAAAATAAGATACAAATATATAAATAGGATAGACTATAGACAGGATATAAAAGCATAAAAATAGGACATAAATGCATAATAGTATAAAAAAGTACGTGAAGTAAATTAAAATCATAGATGATATGGATTATTAGGTAAAATATACATGGGCGTTCATCAAGTCCTTCTCATTAGAACAATAGAATATTTTTGATACTTCTCTCTCTCTGATCTTAGTAGCTGATGACAGAAATTTAGCAACTGATAAGGTTGCATTCAGACATATGTCCTCCAACAGACTTTTACCTAGAATTTTTCTGAACAGCCCGGCATACAACTCAATAAGGGAGAGATCAAATGATGGCAACTCTGACTATAGAAAATACAACATAGCAAAATATGCAACATTGATTCAACATCTTGTGACCCACAAGGATAAAGTCTTGAGGAAGTGGGCAACCCAGCAAATCTGCCAAAAAGTAATTCTGAGGGAAAAGCATTGCATCTGTCCTTAGTGAATAATATATCTGTAGTTGAAGAATCACGAGTAAATGGAGCTGTTTTGGTCAGATTGAAAAGTGGGACTCCTTTGGAAAAGGTTGAGTCCAACTCTGAACTTGCTTGAAGATATATTGGCAATTTGGATTGGAGGTGGGTGCAAAGACAAAGATAGCTCTTCTCCAAAAAATAATACACCAATTTCTACTTGGCAGCAATGGTTTTAACAGAGCTTTCCAATATGAGTGCTTTGTGGGAAAGGATTTTGAAGTAATATACTGCAGGATGCAGCCAGTGTTCATTGATCTTTTATAGTTCTCTCTCACAAGAGCAGCCATGTTAACACTATTTTAGGTGGCATCCATGGGACCTGGGAGGGTGAAGAATCAACTGCTTGCTTGTTAAAGGCTGGATGTTTACATCCTTCTGCTTCTTTCACCATCCTCTGTATCCATCACCCATCTATATCACACCATACTTTCGCTTAGTTTAATACTTCTTGAGCAGGTGGAGAAAAGCCTTAAACTAAAAATAGCACAAATACTTCTGCTTGTATTTCATATTTGGCAGACGTAATATCCCCTGAATATCCCTAAGGTTAGAATTCAGGTAGTGCCCAGCCTGACACCTCTTTATGTCCAGGTCTGAACAGTCAGGGAGATTTCTGGCCAAGCCAGGGCTGTGACAAACAGATCTGCTTCTATTCTTCCTTCCTGAGAATGCAGCATCTTTCTCAGTCTTGTCCCCCACTGGCTACTCTTCCCAGGGTTATCTCCCTCTCCTGCTTTCCTTAAATCTTCCCCTTTTCAGATATAAGGACAAGCAGTGATTTATCTCTTAAATGAATGTGATACGATTGGTACTATGGTAGCGTATATAATCCAGTCCAGAGAAATTACACTGTCTTGAGACTTCTATATATGAAAATATAAACAAATCTTTATTAAACACACTGTCAAGGTAACACGTATTTTGTAATTAAGGATTCATGAATTAGCACAACACATCTCTCTCAAATCCAGCACTCAGCTCCCTCCATCTACTCTCTCTGTTCTCACACCAACTCTGTTCTGAACCTCCACTCCCTGGTTTCAGTTAAATTTCCATTATTCCTTTCCCTCATCTAGCCCCTCCCTTTGGCTACCTGAGGTTCTATTTGTTCCAGCCAATCATTTTTAAATACTCTCTGTTGTTAAGGAGGTTCTGTTATTATGCCCCCCCTCAGGTTTGTCACAGTTTCCACTGACGTAACCCTTGATTATACCAGTGTAAGGACTTCTAAAGATGTTGCAAAAGAAGGTCTACTGTACCTCTTTGTGCAATGCCTTTGCTCCCCCTCCCATGCACAAGGATAGCTAGAGGTGCGTAAGGGCAGTTCCTCCCACTGGCCACTGTTTGGCTGTGTGTGTGTGTGTGTGTGCGTGTGTGTGCGTGCGTGTTGGAAACCATCTTCGCATATCCAGGAATGAAGGAGAAGCTTGTGCTCTTGTCCTGGCTGTAATGGCTGCTGCTTCTCTACAGGTTCATAAAGACATCTGGGCAGGTCCTGAATACAGACCCACTGAATGGAGCCAGTGCTTGGATCCTCCAGCTGTTCCTATACATGGAGAAGAAGCATCTATCAGACCAAAGTACCCATGAAAATGTATGCTCCATCATCATTCTTACTAGCTCTTACTTACTAGGTCTCAGCTATAGCATATATATATGTCATTCACTTCTCTGGAGTGGGTGGGGAAAACTGTGTGAATTTGTGGATGTCCAATGCTGGTTAAAGAGGAAGATTAATATTTGGATATTAGAATTGGCTCAAAAGTCAGAGTGATCACCTTTCACATTTACAATTTGCTGTTCTATAACTACAAAGAAGCCAAGTACTAGCCAGACAGAGCAATATGTAGCTTTTAAACAGTGATGGAGATAATATGCCCTGGGGCTGCATGTACCTCCACCCAACTTGTTTGAGAAATCGTCAGCACACCCAAACTTTCTTTTTCCTGGCAAAAAAGGTTAATTGTTTCCTTTGGAAGCCTCCAGGAACACTGATTCACAAAGCCATCAAAACTTCCCGGGTTTTTAAAATTGGAGTTCTGGCCACTTCCAGGTAGTTTGTGTAGCCCCAAGGGGGTCCCAGTTGCAGACAATGGGTTCCTGGACCTGCCCCATTTGCCCACCCAACCTTTACATATCCTACTGCAGGAAATACCTGCAGCCCATTTTCTGCAATATGATTGGCAGTTTCATGAAATCAGCAGATCATTTTTCAACATAGAGAGCACAAACATAATCTCCTCCCAACACATTTGTTGATGTTGTTCTTTTCCACCCATTCTTTTTTTGTTCCAGAAGCAAATATCTCAAGACACAAATAAACTCTTTGTTCTTTCCCCCCTTCAATGATCAAAAGCAAAAAAAGCTCCAGGAATACAAAGAAAATATGACTTTTATGATGTGACTTTCATTTTGTTAGGGTTTTTCTTTCTTTATACCAAAGTCTTAAAAAGGCCACATGAACACTTGGCAGCTTCTGCATACCAAATCCAAAGATAAACTTTGTGTAGTATTTTCATTCTTCTACCGTAAATTTTCCAAGTTCAACTTCAGGTATAACACAGACTTTGCCTGGCTTGATTTCAGGCTGTATTAATCATCTTAACTAATTTCTCTCTCTCTCACACACAATTTTTCGAGCATTTCAGGAAACAGGAAATTTCTTGAGCCATATTAGTTGCTACATGACATATTTTTCATTCTGAGCACTGTCTTGGTTGAATGAAAGATGAAATGGTAGTGGGCAGGATCTAGTGTTATAACTTCACTGGCGGAAGTGGTTAAGTTAATGGAAAAAATGGAAGGGAAGTAGGACGCACTGGATTTTAAAAAAAGTGTGTGTATGTGTGTATGTGTATGTGTGAATTTTTCATTTGTTAGACTTCATGTTTTTATTGGAATGCTGTACTCCTGAAAATGGAAAGTGCCATGCATTTGTTCCATGTGGCCCCAGAACCCCTAAGTGAAGCCCCCAAACCTCCCAGAAGTCCCAAACCCCCAGACTCCCCAGATTTTAATTTGGAGATACTGATTTTGGGGCATTTCCTCCCCTGAAAACTGGCCCAAAGCCCCCCAAACAACCCACAAATGCAACAGTTTGCTTCCCCCAACTTTTCCCCCAAACCGGAAAAAAAAAGAGTAAAAATTGGCTAAAATGGTAGTTGGAAGTGATGATACATTAGTTTTGGTGCACCAAACTGCATTGGTGCAGCAGGCTGGATGAGTGCAGGGGAAGATGGAGTGTTTGGGGGCAATGGTAACTCTGTGCAACAGTGATTGATGCCAAATATACCATGCTTAATGACGTCACCAGGGACGGCTCCTTGTAACATCAGACTTATAATGTCATAAGGGCTTGTCCCTAGATCTCAGATTTTGACCTTGAAATCTAAGGGTCTAGGAACAGTTCTAACTGTCAACCAAATAAGAGGATAGAGATTCCTGTCTCCCCCTTGACAGCCATTTACCTGCCTTTAAAACTGATCCTGGGGGCTTAGAAAATCTTTGGAGCAGCTTAGTACATGGTGCAAATGGCTGCAGTGATAGGTAGGAAAGTCTTGTTGTATTAGGGGACATCTGCCAATACTACATGGGATTTAGTGTAGTGAATCCTCTTGAACTGGAGTAAAAATATACAAGATTAAACTGCACATCTGATGAACATATAGGATCTGTTTGCAATGGCCCGGTGAGCAATTCATTTGAGTTTTTGTGTTAATGTGAAATTACCTCTTTTTGTATCTCATGAATCTGAATAAAGACTGCAACACAATTTCTGGACAGAAATCTGTATATTTCTATACTGGTGCCATTCCCTCCCCCTACCACAAAGCCATTTGAAAGAGTGCACAGAAAATTGGATTAGTTTGAAAAATGTGGAGAAACATGCTTTAGTAAATAAGTAACTAGACAGAACTTTGAAACCATTTTACAAAAAAAAAATCACAAAAAATATAGTCTCTTTGAAAATATGTTTATGGGAAAGGAGGGGAAGGCTTTCAATGTGATGTGTGCCTTTCTGTTGATACAGTTGAAAGTATCATCTTATACTAGGAAGCTTGGAGGATGAAATTCTATTTATTGCACTATTTCTAATGTTAGTTTTGTAAGAATGTTCAGTCTGGCTAGGGCTGTAGTAGCTGAGATTAGTGATGGATCAAAAGTTCTGTGCTCCTTTATTCCATGTCTGCCATATACCCAGGTCATGAAGACCAGGGAGACAGCTTTTTCAGGTGTCACAGATCGAAATATCAATTTCAATTCAATTTCAATTTCAATAATTTTATTACAGTCATAGAGCAGCATGAAACATGGAAATGGCATATCAGCACTGGCAAACTAACAGACATTACACTCCAGCCAAGCAAAGAAAGTGACATGAATTATGGAGCATTTCAGAAGTATGTCTGGGAATTCTGGATTGGGAAGTGGGATAAAATGAGCCCTAGAAGCAGAAAAGGTCCTTTTGGAAGCTGAAACATAATGACTACCAATTTCCCACCACATATAGCCACTGTGGGTACCTCAACAGGCAGACACAGCCAGTTATGTCTCTATGATTTATCTATATGGTAAATATGCTTTCCATTGTCTGTTCAGTGTATTCATATTTTAATATTTTAGACATGGACTTGAGCAAAAGCTATGTGTACGTTTAAATAATGCAATATGTGGAAAGACCCTAAAAGAAAGTATCCCCATTGTTGGTCACCAATGGATCTATTTTGGCCTTCTTTTTTCTAGCCTAACTGGGCTATATTGTAGACTGCGCTGAATGTCATTTTGATACCTTCTTCATGGAACAGAATGTAAGATGGATAGAGCTGACTGCACTCATAACAGCTTATGCTTTCAAAGATTACTCTTGAGTCAGCTAGCAAGAATGAGATACCAATTAGAAAGTCAGCACCATGATAGACTATTTGTTTTTAACATCAGCTACCAAGTATGACCATCATTCTTGGGCAACCTGTCATGCTTGTCAGAAGGAAAGATTAAAAACTGAGTGATTTGAAGTGATGTAGGGGCCATGCAGGAATAGAACCAAGCACTGTAATATATGTGAAAACCAGTTTTGGAGCAAGTTGTGGGTACTTGCTGAATGTTACTAAACTGCATGCAGTTAGATATTATGAGATGGTATTAATGTGTTTTGGTTGTATACTCAGGCTATTCAAATGAACAGTTAGTTGAATTAGTAAATACTTACCTAAAATATTCGTTATTAAAATAGTGAACTTAAATTTGAGGAATGAAAGTTTGATCTTGTGAGATGACATGAAACTCTGAATGTTATTTGTAACTCTGAATGTTACTTGAGTTGTATCATAGGTTTATAATTTCATCTTAAAATAATGCCCTCAAAATCAGCACTAGATTTCCTCATCCATAACTGTTTTGTATTCACAAATGCTATTTGGTCACAATTTTGACATTATTGCCACAATTATAACTCCACCCCAACTTACTTTACCAGAAATCAGCAGCATGGGGAGAAGGAGGTCCATCCTGCTGGTGACTGGAGCCCAGGTGAGTGATGTTTTCATCAGGTTTGGGGGGATTCGACCAAGAGTAGTTAATTAGTTAACTCAGTAGCTGTTACAGAGTTATGTGTGTGCAAGTCCTTTTTTTGGGCCCAGTTGCTCTTGCACTCCATTCAAAAACCTCTCAGGCCTGGTAGCTTCTAGGCACCAGAGAGGTTGTTGCTCCCTTTTTTTTCCCACAGAGATGGTGAGGGGCAGGCAATTCAGGCTATGGAGATCCAGCTGCTCTGAGCTCCAGGGAGTAGGAAAAGGTGGGCCCTGCATTTGAGAGCGTACCCTCATTTCTTTCTCCCCAACCAAGCGGAGACCAGCTGCTTCTCTGTGGCATGAACTGCCTCCCCTCTCCCTCTCTGCCCCTCCATTAAGTGACAGCAAACAGGGCCACTCTTAGGATTTGGCAGCTGCCAGGTGAGAGAGAACACGTCCTGGTAAGATTTTGCCCATTGTTCTGTATGTCATTTCTGGCACTGAATGTTGAGCAAAGTATTCTACTTGAAGGGGCTAGCAAAACAGTGATGAAAGCAGGGGAGAAACAAATATTGCGGTTCATAGTGAATGGTGATACAAATGTCTCCTGACTGTAGTCTGTTGGTCCTTCATTTAGTATTGTCCAGCTGGTTTCGGAATTCCAATCAGCCTGATTAATGCCCTTGCAGCTTTCACAGCAAGATAGCGATTTGCATGATAGAGGCTGGCAAGGAGTGGCCAACATTTTGTAATTTAAAAGATAAAGACAAATTCAGATTATAGCTTGTACCACCCATCCCCTTCTCTGAGATTAAAGCAGACTAATAATGGAATACATTTATTCAGTAAATGGCCTACAACCACCTGCAGATCTTGTATTGCTCTGAAGACGAGGCACAGCAAGAAATTGAGGCATATAGCAGCAATGCTAACAGACATATTTGAACTCATTTTGAAAATAACAGTGCTCCAAGCAAGGAAAGAAAATCTCTGGGTTACCTTCTTCATTTCAAATGTTTGTGCCCTGCGGTAAAAAAGGTGTTGTTTTTTTTTGAAATATGAAATTATACCTACATACTCCCTTTTATGGCAAAGAAGATTAGATATCAAAGTATTCTTTATGCTTTATGGAACATGGGCCAGTATTCTGTATCAGCTACTTTATATACAGAAACGTCATTCACCCTTGCTCTGATTGCTAAGAATGGACCTCCCGTGCAACTGATGCTCAGTAAACAGAGTTACAACTGTGGCAATAGTGTCAAAATTGTGACTTAGTAGTGATCATGACTACAAAATTGCTACCTAGATGTACTCAACTGAAGACATAAGATCCCATCTGACCTTGGAAGCAAAGCAGGGTCATTTCTGGTTAGTACTTGGATGGGAAACTGCCAATGAGTACCAGGTGCTGTAGGCTATATTTCAGAGGAAGGAACTGGCAAAACTACTCCTGAGTATCCCTTGCCTGAGAAAATTCTATGAAATTCATGGGTCACCATAAGTCCACAGATGACTTGAAGGCACACATACATAGAAGTGTAAGGGCTTAAATACTCTAAAGATACTAGATCCTGTCTGATCCTGGACGTTAAGAAGAGTCAGTGCTGGTTAGTACTTGGATGGGATGACTTGCCTATGAAGCTCTCAGGGTCACCATAAGTCAACAGGTGACTTGAAGACACATACGCATAAATGTTCTGTATGCATGATCACTACTTAGTCATGATTGTGACTCTATCACCACATTATAACCCCCTCAACCTACTTTACTAGCCATCAGCTGCATAGTGAGAAGGAGCTCCATTCTACTGGTAATCAGAGCATGGGTAAATGACATTTCCATCATGATTGAAGAGATCAGGTCAGAATACTACCTGTAATATGTTATAAAATTTAAGGGAGCTTCTTTAGGTTTCCTAGGAAAAGAGGAGGCTCACCAGTAGGAAGTTATATCTGACACTGAAGGTACTGCCTATGTTGTGGCAAGAAGCTCCACTGCTGTTGTGGTTCTGCAAATGGCTAAGGTGAAAAATGGGCCATATTGGGGCCATATCTGGAACGATCAAGGATCCTGGGATTTCTAAGTCCACTCATTCTCATGAGGTTCTGAAAATACCAGTCCCCAAGCTGTATAATATGGCCACTTGCAGATGTGGGCAAACTCTGGCCCCAAGATGTTTTTGTGACCCTTACACTCCTAGGATCCCTGGGTTGATCTTTTGCTGGCCAAAAGAATAAATGAATTGCTGCTCCTGAAAGCATCCAGGTGCAACAATTTCCCTTCTAAATAGGTGGAAGTGCCTCTCTGTGCTGCTTTAACATCAGAAATATCCATTTCTGGGAACCAGAAGTGGATTTCTGGCCACCTTGAGTTTGGTTTATTTTTCAGTAGTCCATGTGGCCCCTGGAGTGTCCCAAAGCATTGAAGGGCCCCCTAGACTAGCCTACTCCTGGCCTAGAGGATGTCATTGGCCTTTTGGAGGCCACATTTTTGATGACATTGGGGTGAGGGGACTGCATGCATCCTCTAGGTTGTACATTGTCCACCCCTGTTTAGAGGTCATAGAAGGTCCATAATGAATTTCACAAATGCATTCTCAGGCAATTCTCCAAGTTTGGGACCTCTGTGTTACAGTCTTCTATAAAAGTATATTTAAGGAAACCAACACCAACAGCAAAGAAGTTGGGCATCTCTTATCCATGCAATTTAAGTCCAAAGGAAGAGACAACAATGTTGACCAAAGATGTTTTGTTGCCTGAGATTAAGGTTACTGTGTCCTGCCATTCCTATCAGCAAGTTGACTGACAGTGTGACCTTTCTTTAGCATTGTCAACCAAACAGTGTTTTCCACTAGACATGAGCCATTAAATTGGCTTAGGGAACCAAGGCAAGTTGTATAGCAGAGGGCAGAAATTTTAGAGCTAAGGGTAACTGACAGAAGCAGGTGGTACTGTTGCCCTTAGCAGCTGCTCCTGAAGTGATTGTCTCATTGGTCCTGAGAGACAAGGATAAGTTGCTTCAAGTCACAATAACATTTTTAAAAAAGAAATCTCACCGCCTTCCCAATGTTTTCATTAAAAGATAATGGCATTTCATATATTCAGATATTTTTTTAAAAAAAACAATACATTTGTACAGAAAATATTTATAGGAATGTGTCATACGCATGTCTAGAATTTTAAGATTGTCTTATTACAAATGGATGCTACACACAATAACCCAGTGAATAATTTGACTGTTGCTTTATTGTTTGTACTTTGAGCAATCATCAGTGGGTGTATGTAGAGATTTACATTTAAAAATGTATAATCACATCAGGAGGGGATAATGTAGGAGTATGTTGCTGTCACTCATCTTGTCATATGGAGAAAGAATGCGTATCTGCTCAGGTTTCCTCAGTTAAACAACCTTAGGTTCTTTTGTCATAGTGCTTAGCTTTCAAGAGTCACAATGGCTGTGCACATTTAAATGTCAGCCCTGTTCAACATGCTGACAGTTCAATTTCTACTTGTCTTCTCTGGTGTGTATCCCCATCCTTCCTTTGCCCAATATATTGGCTTAACACGCATCTAGGTTACCATTTCAGTTATCACATATAATTATTTTCTTAGTTCTGTTGCATTTAGTTGAAGTCTAAAGTTCACAGAATAGCAGCATGTATTTAAAGTATCTTCAGGAACATGAGTTGAAACAGAACTGGAACTAGCAGTTTTGGTGCTCTGGGTAGACATCCATTTTAGTATTCCAGAATGCTTCTTTCCTCTAAAGACCTTGCAGCACTGCAAGTGTACTTATACTGAGTATACCATTCCATTGGTACCCCTAGTTCAGTGTTGTCTACACTGAATCGAAGAAGTTTTGGGTTTCAGGCAAGATTCTTACCTTTAACTTCCTGAAAATGTGAGAAAATAAACCAAGGATGCTTTTCATACAAATAATGATTTCAGGAATTGAATTTATGAACTACCACTGAGCTACAACCCTTCCTGTGAAATTGTTTTGTTGTGTGCCTTCAAGTTGTTCCCAACTTATGATGACCCTAAGGAAAACCAATCATGAGGTTTTCTGGGACTGTTTCTGTGATGTGCCCAAGGTCACCCAATGAATTTCCATGGTTGAGAAGGGATTCAGACCCTGGTCTCCAAGGTCACAGTCCAATGCTCACCATGGCTCTCAAAAACTGTGTAGGCACCTTTTTTTTTCTTCACAGTGCAACCCTTAGGTGTTTACACCTGAGCATGTATAGTCCATGCTACCTAGTCCTACTTAAACTACTGAAACAAAATATATAGTTCTTATGGATGTGTGCACTACTTGAAGGTCTTTCTGATGAGCTGAGATTTAAAAGGATCATCTACAAGCTAAAGCAAAAGAGGCAGAATATCCAGGAAGAAAACAAATTAGCAGCTGATATTTATAGGGGAAAGTCAGAGACCTCAAACTCAGAATGGGCTTAGTCTTGTAAGAGAAATAAAAACTAAAAAAAAGGAGGAAGAGGGTTCCAGACATGTTTGGATCAAGAAGAAGAAGTAGGAAGTGATAGGTCTTCTGGTAGGAAGAAGATGATGAAAGGGAAGGCAGAATTGCTCAACTCCTATTTTGCCCCAGTCTTCTCCCAGAAGAACAATGTCCAACTTGGTTGCAAACAGAACAAATGATGCAGTGAAGAGACCTTGAGGTCAAGTCTAATTTAAGGTGAACCTGTTATAGGGTTTTATTGGCAAGATTTATTCAAAGCAGGTTTGCCATTGACTTCCTATAACACTAAGTGTGACTTGCCCGCTGGGTTTCCATAGCTGAGCAGGGATTCAGACCCTGATCTCCTGGAATCCTAGTCCAACTCTGAAACCAATGTACCCTTGGGCCTTTCTGGCTTAGGGCTGGGAGCTGTATTCCAATACAGGGGTGTAGGTCCTCAACTATTTCATCCTCACATGCGGGGATGACTCATTATGATGCTTTCCTCCTGTTGTTGGAGAAAACAAATATTCTTCCACACTATTATCCCCATATTTGAACATCCAGAAATGTTGTGGAGGAATTATTCTTTGTAGAAAAGCAAATGGGTTAGAGTTTTTGTTATATTTGGTTTTGCACAAAAACCTGTTTTCTATGAAGGAAACAGGGGGTCCTGTGCAGGATATTGTGTTTATTGTACAGAAAACAGGTCTTTTGTGCTAAACAACAACAAAGAAGGGCTGGCATCCTGCTAGTGAATTATTAGTGGCACAAGTGCACCTATGCCATCACAACTCATCTTTATGGTCATAGTGTCAGTTGGAATTTTGTTCCGACCAAGCAACAAATAAAATCTCCTGCAACTCAGCTTGTAAGTAGTGCATCCCCCCAGCACAGCTACTTCTGTGTTGTTGGAGAGTGGGAGATGAGCTGTGATGTGTCCAATTATTTCCCTGTAGCTGGATAAGCTGCAAAAATGCCATCTGCAGAGCTTGCAAGGATCCCTGGTGTAATCTGCAGATGCCTTCCACAGCACGTCTAGTTACAGGATGATAACTGGTTGCATCCTGTTCATCCCTGTGCTCTCCAACAATATGGAAATGGCTGTGTTATGTGGGGTGTATGGGAAATGACTGGAAGACCATTGTAATTTTGAGGAGGTGTAAGGTCTAGCTTGACGCCAGTTTTGTTCCTCCACACTCTTAAGTTTTTCCATACTGTTGCTAAGAAAGGTCTAATAAAGACCTTCTGGTATTCTTCCATGCTCTAAATTTCTCCATGCTGCTGCTGTTCAAGGTCCTCTGACTGCTTTGATTCTTGTATTTTGTCTTAATTTTGCTTTGTTGTACTCTGTATGCTTGCCAGCTTAAAATGTAGACAGAACAACGCTGCAGATGACGTCTGCTAAGTGGCACCTGCCCTTGGATTAGGACATCTACTAGCTAATGGCTGCAGGGAGGAATCAAAAAGATAATCAGTGACCTTTATAATTGAGAGGGGTTTAGCTCATCCCATGTTTGTAAACCATCACAAAGTCCCCATGAGAGATGGCCTAGTCCCCCCAGACCAAGGGGTATAGATACCCCCTAGAATCTGCTCCCATGGTAAGCTCAGCATGGGTGAATAGCTGAAGTGCTGTGCTCAGGTGGCTACACAGAGGAGTCTCCTTCACTGTTCCTTTCTGGGCTCCAGGACAGCTGATTGAAGGAATCTTGGCTTGGTAAAATGATCCATCTTTATGTTATCTAGGCAGCATAGGCTTGAGTGGGTTTCATCTGCGTGCTGATATTGCTTGTATGCTCATGTTGCTTAAATTACTTCCTAGTCAATAAAATCTTTAAGGCTTTTCCACTACAGCTGGTGTCTTTAGTTGCCTCCAGATTCCTGGAAAATGAACCCCTTGCCTTTGGCAAATTTGTGCCTCACCTCTGGTGAAACATGGGGGACCTGCTCTGCCTATAAGGGGAAGTTTTGTGGGGAGCAGCATTGGCAGATATAACTATGGAGATGTAGTTAAGTAAAACACATAATCTCCTAATGCAGGCTCTTGCCCCACCTGTTTTTCTATGCAGAATATTTTTTTTTCCTGAACACTTTGGGATGTTGGAATATGGGGAGAAAATTGTGCAAGATTCTCACTGGTCTATTAATCTTCTTGGTGGGGTTTCCTGACTGGCTGGAACCCCATTTTCCAACCTTGGAATGAATCATTCTTTCTACCTCTAGTCCAAGCTCTGAAAATGCCACTTAAAGCTTCAGGAGGTCTGTAAGTTTATTTCACCAAGAAGAACTTAACCTATCTGAGAAACAGCAAGTTGTGGTAAATCTCAGGCAATACCCCCTGGTGCAGTAATGGAGTCCAAAAAATTATTTCATATAATTTTGGTGTAATAAATATGTCATACCCTGTCCCCCAATAGTGTGAGCTGGATCTACAATAGGAGCAATTAAACATAAATAATGACAAATCAGCTAAAAGCAGTACAGCAGCACATCAGACTTGAACTGACTATGTCAAAAATGCAGATAAAAATGTGAACCACAGAAAACAATTTAAAATTATTACTTTAAAGTGAGGCATTCAGCCAAACCACATTAAAATTCTAGCTAAAACAAACATGTTTTCACGTGGGTCTCTAGTGTTAGGTAGATGTCAGCCATTATGAAATCAAGAACGTATTCCAAGCAGGGTTCCAACACACAAAAAAGAATGCCTTTCCTGTTACGTGTCTAAACACTGAGTGTGAAACAAACAAACAAACAGAGGACCACCTCAAATGGATTCAAAATGTAAGCAATCTCATGAGGGTATACCCATGGAGCACTCTGGTCCCAAGCACAATATGGCTTCTTCACTGACTATTATTTACTTATTTCTTATTTATTTAATCAATTTATATCCTACCTTTCTCCCAGTATAGGAGTATGAGATAAAATGCAATTAAAACAATGGATAATACAAGAGGCTTTTTTAAACAGAAAGGTTAAACAAACAAGAATATTAAAACATCAATTTAAAACAGTTTTAAAAGAACCTTAAAATGACAAAAGTTAAAGACCTTCTGCCTCAGATAAAGGCCTGAATGAACAGAAAGATTTTGCGTGCCGGTGGAAAGAAAGCAGAGAAGAGGCCAAACAAGCTTCTAGTGGCAGAGTCTAGAAGCAGGCACTGAGAAGTCTCTCTCGCTTTCCTGAGCCTTAACGAATCAGCACCTTGAACAAAAGGAGCATCTAGAAGTACTGTAGTGGCATCTGGCCCTATAAGCCTCACCAGGCAGAAGTTAAGATCACTGTCTTCTGAACTGTTTTAGGTTTCTGGGAGGTCCTCAAAAGCTGCACAGATAAAGCAGACTGCAACAGTCAAGCCTGATTATTGCTAGGACAACCACACCTATTCATGGGTTGCAGCTGATGCAGTAGCTTAAACCAGTGAAGAAGTGTACTGTGGCTAGAGTCAGGGAGAGGAATTAGCAGCAAACCATAATGAAGCATGCAATCCATCCAGGATGGTTTGAACTCTAACTCTGCAGTCAAAGAGGGCCATTAATCAAAAGAACCTCTGCTTTGGCGAAATTAAGCATCATCTTATTAGCCCAGTGAAATCCATTACCAGCTCCAGGCATTCATTCAGGATTTCCACTCTTTCATCTGACTCCAGTGGAAATGCAAAATAGTGTCGTTAGTCTGTAGATGTGAGGTAGGAAGAAGTAAGTTACATCATGATAGCTTTATCATATTAAGAAATGAACATGACTCGGGTGTCAGTCGGATAATTATAAGACTGCGGTTATAAGACAGAGCCAGCGTGATGTAGTGGTTTGAGTGCTGGGCTCTGGAGACCAGGCTTCAAATGCCTGCTCAGCTATGGAAACCCACTGGGTGACCTTGGGCAAGTCACTC
Organism: Cyclura pinguis; assembly: GCA_030412105.1. Taxonomy (NCBI): domain Eukaryota; kingdom Metazoa; phylum Chordata; class Lepidosauria; order Squamata; family Iguanidae; genus Cyclura; species Cyclura pinguis. The sequence continues at coordinate 248,618,548 of CM059599.1, read as the reverse complement.
TCTCTCAACCTCAGAAGAAGGCAAGGGCAAACCTCCCTTGAACAAATTCTCCCATGAAAACCCTGTGATAGGTTTGCTTAGGGTCACCATAAATTAGAACCAACTTGAAGGCACATGACAGTATGCTTGTAAGCCATTCATGCGTTTTCTGTCATTTGAATATATCCTCAGGTCTTACTGAGGAAAATTAGGATTTCTTAGCTCCTGCTCCTTTGACATCACAGCAGCTGTAGCAGTGCAAGTGGTTAGAGGTATTGAAAGTTTCTGAATTCTACAGGTTTTTCATCAGACATGTGTCTTCGCAGCTAACAATGAAACAGAAAATGCCACATACAGTGCTAAACTGTATTGGAATTCTGCCAAAAGAACAAAGTAAAGTCAACACCTGCTACATTGATGCTATGCACTATATGACAGCATAGTAAAGAGAGTGTAAGAGCAAATACTACTGAAGTACCCTTTTTTCGTTGTAAAAATCATGGATTCATATGGCCAACTAGAGTTCCCTAATCATTAGATGCAGCCTTTCAGATATGGTCTATTCACCCAGCACATAGCATATGATCTGGAAAAGTTACTTTTTGGTCTTCATCACCCAGAGTGCCCTAGTCAGCATGGTCACTAGCTATGCCGGCCAAAATTCTAGATGTCACGGTCCAAGTAGCTTTTCCAAGCCCAGGATCAAAAGTTTGGTAAATGGAAAGCCAGGGGAGACTTTTCAGTTGAGTGTGTAAAGGTAATCATGAGGAAGTGACTGTAGTGGTGTTCCAATGCAGATAAAGCAAAGACGCTTCACTAGCCTTTCAAGCTTTCCAAAAATACTCTTAAAAACATGCAAGTTGAACCAATTGTGATTTCTTCTTCTAATTTTCAATCATGTTTTGTCTAAAATAGGGGAGCGGGGCCCCTTGAGGTCCACAAATTGGTCCTTTCCCTCGGGTGACCACCACTTGTATAAGTCAGAAGTTGAGAAAAGGGGCTGGAGATCACAGACATACTCTACAGGTCACATGTTGTGTTGCCCACCTTTGTACAGAGTATGATATAGAGAGCTGGGGTGAATATAGCAGATGACAGTTGGCCATCTACACCTCACTTAAGTGTTTTTCACTAGTGCACAGCCACTTTGGGAAACAACGCCTTTTGATCTTGGGAAGAAACATAAAGGCCAAACTAGATGTTAAGAAGGATGTATGGCTGCTGATGCTACTGATGCTGAGAGCAGCAGTCCTGTAAATTCCTCTTTGTATTTATCCTGGAGTTCATGATGTGTAATGAGTGGCAAATGCTGACATTACTGTTAAAGAATACTCACTCCCTACAAGTGCCAACCAGTGATGCAAGTCTTCTTTTGCGAGACCTTTTCAGCAATGCCCAAGGAGGGAACAAGGGAATGCCACTTTCCCTCTCTATGGAGGACATCCACATCCACTTCTGGGATCCTTCTATTACCCAGTTCAAACTATTTCCATTTGTGGATTTTGTTGAGAGCTGTAGCCAGAACTTCCAAAGAAACAACCCTTAATCATAGCTATTTAAAAATGATTTCAATTGTCTCCATAAGGTGGCAAGAGAAATAAAGGGAATAATATTGTCATAAGAGGAAGAATCCTACTGAGGCTCTTTGTACTCCAAATGGCTTAAGCAACAAACAGCAGAACTGTTTTGAGTTAATGAAATGGGTAAATCACAGTCGCAAAGGCAAAACCAGGAATAAATAGTACATTTGACTGTTAAAAGCAGGCCAAAATTGTAAAGGGAGTTTTAAAACACGGCTATTACTGCAGTGAAATTTGTTCTGTATGCATTAGCACAAAGTTCTGTGCCTATATAGTCTCTAAGTGAGAAATTACATGGGAAACAATAGAATCATTTCCACATTTGTCACATTTTCACTAAAAGGAATTGGGAAATAGGCAAAACTTTTTTAGTTGATCATGCATGGCCTGATCTTGGCCATTGCTGCACTATACTGTTATACTGCTATTATTCTACTTTCAACATTCTGTGGAATTCTGGGGTTTATCGTTTATGGCGGCCAAAGAGCTTTCTAGCTGAGAATTCTAAATACCGCTCTCTAAACTGCAAACCCTAGAATTCCATAGGATGTTTAAAGTGGAATGCTAATATAACAATGTAGTGTGGAAAGGGCCCTTGTGTGGAGTAAGTGAAGATTCATTTCAGCATCCATATAAAAATCTAAAGAGAATTAGGGCAATAAGGCCATCTTTTGTGGGATCATCAGGGAGAATGTATTGAGAGAAGTGAATTGCTTCAGTATGAAATGCATTTTCTTCTATATGATTTGATAGAAGCTTGCAAGGTGTATAATTCAAATTTGGGTGACGTTACTCACTTCAAAGTTATAAAACATACAGCCATGGAGAATACAATTAAATACATAGCTGGTGGAATAGTGGAAACTGGCTTCCTACCCCCTTGCCTTAGTTCCTTTCAGCTGTCCCAGAATATCTATGATTGCCCTCAATAAGAAAACTATTCTCACCTACACCACAACACACCAGACGGATGGTAACATAAGAACAAATCCCCACATTTACCTTGGCAACAATATCACAGACCCTAACAATGTCATATATACGTGCATTTACTTTCTCATCTTCCAGTGTGTTATATGCCATCCTGTCAAAGGTGCCCCTTTATATTCTACATTGGACAAACAGGACAGTTGCTACACAAAAGGATAAATGGATCCAAATCTGGCATCAAAAACGGCAAAGTCCACAAACTAGTTGCTGAGCATTTAAACCTTCCTGGACATACAATGTCTGACTTACAAGTAGCAGTTCTCAGTTAAAAAATAAATAAAAAATAAAAGGAAAATTTGAAAGATAAACAGCTGAACAGAGATAGATTCATAAATTACAAACTGTTACCAGGGATATGAACAGATCTAATGGTTTCTTGGCACACTACATATATGAACAGATTTAATAGTTTCTTGAGCCCTTACAAATGGATATATAATAAAAGAAATGTTTTCAGAAGAGGTTCCGACTCCAATGAAAGAGACTTTTGGTAAACAGTTTTACTGCGTTCACACTTCAGTACTAACAGACCAGCTACTTGAAAGACTGGTATCATCTTTCATAACCCTTGATGATTATATCTGAGATCACAATTTGCAAGTTTCTGTCTCTCATCCATTCCTCCAAATGTGTAACTGTGCTTAAATATCCAGACTGTAATATTGTATTCTATCAGTGTTTTTGAAAAAGTGGATTAATATCCACAAAAGTTTATGCTGAAATAAGTAAGCCTTAAAACTGGTGGTAGACTCACCCTCTCCCATTTTTCTTTTATATTGTATCTGGTGTGCAGTTTCTGGTGAGAGAACACTTTTCTTTTCATCAACCATGCCCCTGATGTAGCATCATCATCTCCATTCAGGTATTCCAGATGATTGAGAGAATTGGGGCAAATTTATGTATGTGCATTACGTACATGTGCTCTGCCATCCCCTGCAGCTGCAAATTTGAAGAATTAAGTCTCACAGGAGAAGTCATAGAAATGTGGACTTGCCTTTCACCAGCTGAAGTCCTCTTGGGTTGAGTTCAGTTGCATCATTAGCCTCACCACTACTCATAGTTGTCATCTGCTGTATCCCAAGAGCCTTCCGACCTGGCAGTGTCATCTTCTGACACTGTCTTTTGTTTCATCAGACATTCTTTGTCATAAAAGAAATTCAAAAGGGGTTTACCATGCCTCCCTCTGTGCAGTACTAGCAAGTATTAGCTATGGTACCACTGCCATAGTCTCTTAGAGATGCTCCACCAATGTCACCCCTGTGCGCGCGCACACACACACACACACACAAAACTGCTGCTGCCCAGTAGTTGCTTGGAACATTTAGTCTGGCTCCTCAGCAAAATCCTGTTTGACGTGGGAGACCCTACCACCAGCACTTGTACCATCAACATAGACTCACAGGAACATACAATCCCACTATCATAGACAGGTAGTGTCATGTTATTGCCCTGGCTAGTCCGAGCTTTGGGGATATTAAAAGATATCCTTTTGATATCACAATTCAGCTTCACTTCTCTATTCCCCTCCACGTGCTTGCGAGGCCCCCAGACAAGCACGTAAACAAGCTCGGCCGTTAATTGCCGTAATATTCCTGGACAATACAGGCAGGCCAGAAAATAGCTGACTCACTGCTTTAGGAGACCTCCAGGCAAGTACTCTAATTAGGTATGCAAGCAACCTACAAAAGAGCCTCTGCCGCACGATGGCAGCTTGATGAGTAAACTATACAATACCCAAGTACTCTGCATTTGCATACTGGCTACTCTGTTGAGAACTGCTGCGATAACTCAATCGTTCAGATTCTGACCTTTTGGAGGCTTTGTCTCCAACTCCAAATCTATTGTTTTCCCCCAAGTACGGCATAGCCTGCAGTCACATTCTCTCTATAAAAACCCTTGATTCCGAGACCTTCCTCGGATTGCTCCCGAGTTTCATCCCGCCTTGCTGCCGCTCTGCTTGGCGAGCCTTCCCTCAGCTCGACGTGCTGAGCTACATCGCACCCCAGCTTCGCTTTCTATTTTTCCGGGCTTCAGGACAGGTGAAGTATCACCCAAACCAGCAATCCCTCTAAAAATCCCTCTATACCACTCCAACCTTTATTTTCTTTAGTTATCTTGTATGAGTGTGTCGCATACACGGTTTTGCTTGTGTATTTAATAAAACATCGTTTATTGTTTCAACTTCTGTGTGCTCCTTGACTCGGCCTCACCCTGTAGACATAGGGTTCAAGATCTTGCTACGTTACCCTGCCTCTCGTAACGCTAAGCAGTGCTCTGAGCTAATTTTCCCCACCTTTAGTTGAGCACATTTTGGTGTCCCTCCTGGGACCCCCAGTACACAGGGTAACAGCAACGGTTTCATGGTTTTCTTGTACCTTCAAGTCAGTGATGTAGACTTGAGTCCGATAGGCTTGGACTCAAGTCGGATTTAAGTCACTTCAGTGACTCAACTCAGACTCGACTCAGCCATAAATGATGCACTGATTCGACTCGACTCAACTCATATATTTTTATTGACTGATTTGCTACCCTTCATTCAGTAACATAACACCTTTATCCAGAAACCTTATGACTTTGAACAACACCTCCATCTCTTTTTGCCTACTAGTCACATGACAATCTCTCTCAAGCCCAAAGTGTGGGTGTATTTCTCAGAGAGGAACAGCAAACAGATTAGGCAGTGGGCTTGAGGCAGGCTTGAGGTCTGCTCAGCAGGCTCTTCCCACTGCATATTGGAGCAGTCTTTTAAAACGTTTCCTAAGAGCAAAAGACAAGACTCGCACCCAGAGTGCAGGGTGCATTACTCAGAGGGGAACAGCAAATGTGTTAGGCAACAGGCTTGAGGAAGAAGCATCCCTCCTTCTAAAGCTTTTGAATCTTCAGTAATGAGGACTAAGATAGGATCTTATTCCCCACTTCTGAAGCTGCAGATGGCCAAATTGCAAATGTGGAGAGCCCACTTTGCTTAAATTGTTAAAACTGAATTTATTTCACTCTTTCCAATAATTCTGAAATTTTGGTTGGAGTATAAAGTTGGTGTCCAGACTTGAGACTTGACTTGAGACTCGAAGCTACAGACTTGAGATTTGACTTGAGACTCGGAGTAAAAGACTTAAATACATCACTGCTTCAAGTCATTTCTGACTTATGGTAATCCTTAAGTAAATCTATCATAGGGTTTTCTGGGAACTGAGAATGTGTGAAACACCTAAGATCACACAGTGGGTTTCCATAGCTGAATGGGGAATAAAAACTGGGGTCATATTCCAATGCTCAAACCACTACTCTACATTGGCTCTTTCGTGGTGGTGTACTGTACATTAAATTTCTTACTATGTTTAAAATTTTCAAATGAATGACTTTTCATACATTAATTAATTAATTCAATACATCAATCAATACATCAAAGAGCATGGACTAAATTGTATGTTGATTTTATTACTATGATTTAAACTGTTTTAAGTTAATATCTTTAGTAGATTGTTTAATTTTTTTAAAAAACACACTTTTTAATTAACAGATTTTTAGCTGTATTGTGTTTTAATCTACGTTGTAAGCCACCTTGAATCCCATGCTGAGAGAAAAGTGGGACACACACACGTACATATATATACATTATCTACATTTCAAGTGTGTGTAGGATATGGCAGGAAACAGGGAACAGTAGGAAGGGAAGACTCTTTCTCAAATGAAGACACGGAACCCTCTGCAGTCTTAAAAAAGGCCTGTAAATAGAATTGGAAAAAAGAATTTAATTTGCACAGGCTGGAGGGCAATAAGTACAATGAAAAAATGGATGCCTCTCATTTATATAAATATGAGGACTAGAAACTTCACAGTGTGGTTGAAAAGTAACAGTGCAAAGATGGGAGGAAATAAGGAAAATGGCTGAGCAACTGTGTAATTCAGTATATCCTAGTGAGTCAATTTGGTATAGTAGAAAAAATAGAAGCTAACCAAGCAACATCTGGAATCCACAGGGAGAGATGAAAAGTAACACCTCGTGAAAAGTGGAGTGAAAATCCTCTGATATCCTTAGCATACAAAGCATGCTGACTTCTACAAACAGACTGACACAACCAGATGGAGTGGAAGGTCGATTAATATTATGAAAGAGTGATGGATGCATACAAGGGTCTTTGCTTACACTCTGTTGTGCTAGATAGCTGTGCCTTTGACTCTTATTTTAGAGTTCATAAGAAACTGATCAATATACCAGCCCTGTCAGGATTGGGTGGGAGGTAGGAGCAGTGTCAAGAGTGTGTGTGTGGGGGGGCAGTCAAACTAGGGTCTCAGATTGAGAATCAGAGCTGAGGGGCAAGCCAAGGAGTCAGAGAAAACCACAGAAGAGGCAGGAAGACTGAGATGTCCCACCCTGGACCAAATCTGATATGCTAAATCCTCTGCTGTTACTACCTCAGAGCTTGTAAAAAATTACTTTTTTTTTTAATTACTTGTGGATGTGATACCAAATATGGACTGAACCTAAAGTAACCAAATCCTTTGTCCTAGAATTTCCACCTTTAAGTAGGTCTTCTCTTAGAACTTGCAGAAATTACTTTTTTTGGACTATATTCCAGAAGCCCAAGCCAGCACAGTGAAAGGCCATGCAGGCTGGAAGATTCTGAGAGCTGTAGTCTAACTGAAGAAACAGACAAACAAAAGTGTCCCACACTTTGCCTCAAATTTATGTAGGTTTCTTCTTTATTTCAGCTGATGTGAAACCATGTTGAATAATTTTCTTTAAATAGCAACACAGTTTCTTTAAATACCAAGGGATCATATACAGTTTGGCCTTCTTCTCCCTTTTCATGTAACCTCTAGTTCATACTATGGTCTTAGATGCACACTATACCATGGCTTTTGGTGTCAAATAACACTGAATGGTTTGTCATTGGAGTAGATGGAACACTTCATCATCCTGCTGTTTTGGGGCAAGGTGACCCTTTCTCTGTTTGAACCACAGACAACTTTTGTCTGGAAGCGTGTATATGACAATCACACATTTGTTTGTTCATTCGTTTGCTTGCTTGCTTGATTTATATACTGCCCCCAGTAGGACCTAGAGTGGCTCATACAGAGAGTCAGCTAAAAACTTGACAATAACAGTTAAAACATTTTTTTAAATAATCATAATAAAATCCCAACTATAAACAGTATAAAATCATTCAAAAGCATAGAAAAGTTAAAAGTTATCACCACTACCACCTCACAGTAAGAGGACTACCTATAAGTCATTATTCATTAAAGCCTACTTGAATAATAAAAAAAAAAAATCTTTGCCTGACAGCTGAAGGAAAGCAGGGAGAGGGTCAGCCTAGGATCCCATGAAAGAGAATTCCACAGGATGTTAGCAGCTACTGAGAAGGCAGTCTTCCATGTCCCTGTCAAATGAGCCAGTCATAGGAACAGGACCAAGACAATGCCCTCTTCCAGAGTCTTAAGACCCATACGTTTGTATAGAGAGATTTAGACCATTTCTGCACTAGACTGTTGTAGCACTATTATTCCATGTTCAACATCCTATGGAATTCTGGGGTTTGCAGTTTAGGGAGGGGCTGAAATGGCCATAGTCTTTCAGATAGTCTGGACTTAAGCCAGGTCATGACCAATACAGGTCATGACCAATACTTTGAACAGTGCCTGGAAATGAACTGATAGCCACTGAAGCTGTTATAAAAGAGAGTTGTATGCTCCCCGCGACTGGCCCCAGTCTATATTCTGGCCACAGCATTTTGTATCTGTGGATGTTTCTGAACAGTTTCCAGAGGTAGTTCCACATGACGTATGCTATAGGAGTCTAAATGGAACTTAAGCAAGGTATGTGTTACCATAACCAGATCTGGCTTCTCAAGGAATGGTCACAGCTGGCACACCACTACTGAAACCTAGGTTCAATCCAGGCTCATGACTGAGTCCAGGAACACACAAAGTTGTGAGCCTGAGACTTCAGGAGAAGTTTAACCCACCCAGCACAGATGAAATTCCAGTTCCCTCATCTGTTTTTTGATTGACCAGGAGTACTTCTGTCTGGTTTGGATTAAATTTGTTTGTTTGTCCTCATCTAGTCCACTATGAAGAACAGATATTGGTTTGATACCAAGACAGCTTGTTTTGAATCAAATAGAAAGGAGAGATAGACTTGGGTGTCATCAGCATATTGGTGACACCAAACTCCAGAACTCTGGATGGCCTCTCTCACTGGCTTCATGTATGTGTTAAACAGCTTTTGCGGGGGCAGGAGGGGCAAAACTGAGCCTTGAGGGACCATACAGGCCTATGCCCAGGGTGTTGAACACAAATCCCTAGCATCACCATCTGGGTTAACATCTTCAGGAAGGACTAGAACTGTCGTAGAATAATGACCATAACTCTGACCCAGAGAGGTGGCCCAGAAGGATACTATGGTTGAAGTCCAGCAGAACCAACAGGGACTCCCACATCTAGTTCCTGGCATAAGTCATCCACCAAGGTGACCAAAGCTGTCTCTATCTTATAAACAGGCCTGCAAACAGATTGAAATAGATCTAGATATTCCATTTAATCCAGAAATTTCTGGAGCTGGGAAGCTACCACATGTTCTGGGATCTTTCCCATGAAAAGAATATTTGAGTCTTGCCATGGTGGGGCTTGGCTTTGCATTGCATTGCCTTCTTTCTTTCTTTCTTTCTTTCTTTCTTTCTTTCTTTCTTTCTTTCTTTCTTTCTTTCTTTCTTTCTTTTGTTTTCTTTAACAGCCTTACCATAGTCTCTTTAGGGCAGAACAGACGCTTTCCTTACTGCATCAGTACCATTACCCACTTGGCCAGTTATCCTCTAGCTGCTTTCAAGAGCCAGGAAATGAAAGGGTCAAGTACACATGTGCTGACTTTAATCACTCCAAGCAACTATTCTAAAGAAAAGCTGGAATAGGCTCTGCAGAGGTACTAGAAAGGAACAAGCTGCTGGATTTTCTTAAAGAGGGTGTGGAGGGTCTGAATGTGTACATCCAGGAACATAGGTCCTTTTTGCATGGCATTCACCATGCAACAGGGCCTCTGGAGCATGGCGCAACTGCGAGGAGCTGTCCACATGACGTCCTCACAATTGCGCGACACTGCCAGGGCTGGCAGTTGCCAATCGCACACTATTTCATTTTCGGCTTCTAGCTAAAAATGGTGCGCAATCGTGCATCGCTCCAGGGCCCCACACACACTTACTGTGCGTGCTGAGCCTCCGGAGCCGCGGCACTCGCGCTTCCTGCCCCAGTGCGGCCTGGGAAAATCACAGGCGGCACTGCAGAAGGAAGAGGAGGAGTCCTCACACTGCCTGCTTACTAGCAGGCAGTGGCTGTGGAGCTGAAGCAGCGGGGATGTGAGAGCCTCTCGCAAGAGGCTGCTCACGTGATCCCCGCACCCCAGCACCATGAAAAGGTAAGGTGTGAAAAGGGCCATAATGTTGTTAGAGCCTGAAGAATATTAGTTGGAAAAAATGTGATATGCTAGTTTCATGGAACAGTGCTGTATGTTGTTTTCCACAGAACAGGGAAAAATAGGCCCAACTTGGGTATAGTGCCCAGTGTCTTTGATATTCTTCCACCAAGAATATTTTGTGTAATATATATAATAGCTATAGTTTCACTTAGCATGCTTTGTAGCAGACCCAGTCTACTCCACAGTTCAGCAGACATATGTGCATGAGCAGCATCTCCAGACATTGACAAAGGGCCTTACTCACATCTGTCTAAAAATCAGGCAAATGAACCTTTAACTTGTGTTGGAAGAGTCTGTTGTGATGTCACCCTTATTGATAGATCTTTTCAAGAAAGCTAAAGCAAATGTTTTAGCACTTGGTAATTAATATTCCCAAAGCTTTGGCGACTGATCACACTTCAAGAGAGTGGTGCTTCTAAGAAAGAAACAACAGTGGCACTTATGGGCATTCATTGAAGGGTGAAAAATTTCTGAGAAGTTTGGTGGTGCCTTAGCACTTTGTTCAGCTCTTTCGAGCAAGCAAATCATGCCTCCACTTCTGCTTTGTAATAAATTTATCCCCAAAGCTCTTGGACAGCTTTCTAACAAGCTATTTTTTGGCCAGCTTTCCTCAAAGCACCTCAGGAGAGAAGGGGGAAATGCAGAGGAGGAAGACAGTGGACCATTATGGGCCTGGTGGACCAAACTGGCATCTCATTGTCTGCTCTGTTTATTCAGAGACACAGAATTCTAAGGTGAACCAACTGCATTTCCAATCAATATAGTGGTGACACAGAATGGAATTTCCCCTGTGAAGCAGCTCTTGGAGTATGCTCGATCTGTGAATAGGGGCCACAGCTCATCAGGCACAGAGTGTATTATATTTGGACAGCGTAATTTAATTCCCAATCTGTTCATAACAAAGTAAAGAAGCGAGTAGGAAGACATTATAAATTAGAGCTCAAGGCAAACCTGGTGTCATTATTATAGCTATATTACAGAGTCGTTTATCAAAATGGATTAAATATTAATGAAGTTTTAATTGCTATTGCAGAGCTAACTTTGAAGATGTAGCCAATACAGCCACAAAAACTGTAGGCTGCCTCTCTGCCAAAATTTGACTGGATGTTGTTGGGTTTTTTTGTTTTTGTTTTTTTAAAAAAAAGGCTTTGGTGTTATGTGCCAGAATTAGGATGAATTCCCTTTAATCCTTAGTAAGCCAAAGCTTTAAAAAGAATATAAAATAATACCACACAACCATACAGAGTACTCTCTTGTCTCTTCAAAATTTATGTATTTATTATACATCTTAGCTTTTCTTCGGTGAGCTTAAGCAAAGTACATGGTTCTCTTCCTGATTTTATTCTCATAACAATCCTGTGAGGTGGGTTAGATTGACAGTGACTGACCCACAGTTACTCATACACTTTTTTTAAAAAAATTATTATTCCTTTAGTTAAGATAACATTTATTTGCGTAACTTAATTATAGCATTAACAAAACATAATACAATATACAGTCATCCCTCCACATTCACTAGGTTAAGGGCACAGGACCCCCATGAAAATGGAAAAACCATGAATAATTCTAGACCCTCCCAAAGCATATTTAGCACACACACAAAGTGTGATCACCATATTCCTTTGAGGCACCAGGGTTCCTTCACAAGGCAGAAGTGGTGGGGCTTACTGCCACCTCTACTGCTGCCCCACACCATTTTTAATAGAGACCTATAAGCCTCGTTCACAGTTTTTCAGTCTCACGAGGCTTGCAGTCTCTATTAAAAATGGCATAGGGAGGCAGCAGAGGTGACAGCAAATAATCCATGAATAATCAAATCTGCAAAAGTGAAACCCGCAAATGTGGAGGGCTGACTGTATACATAGCAATACTCACAAAGAGAAAAGCAAACTAGGCAGGCAATTACTTAAACACTGGCAATTGAATAAAGTCCTGCAGTACCCCTCAGGGCAGCAGAATAATGGGGCTGGGGGAAGGATGGGCCATGAAACACATACTGTTCTGTCCTTGAACAGCCAAAGGTGGACTCGAGAGGAAATGGAGGGAGGCACCACTGCTGTCCCTCAGCAACTGTCTCCTGATGCAGTGACCTCACTCTTCTTAATGGACAGCCGAGTAATCCAGTTCATAAAGTAACTAGCTCTTGTGGGAGGAATATTATATGACTACACTATTGGTCCAATAATAAAATCAGAAAAGTAAAACTATAGGCTTAAATTGTCCATCTTCCAAATCCTGTGAAAACAGGCTCATTACTGAAGACAATTTGGTTAATCCTAGGTACTGTGAGAGAACATTTACAATCAGCTCAAAGCAATAACATTAAGGGGATGCTTGTCCTCTTAAGAATGGTAAGAAGAAATATGTTTCAGTATAGGTTGGACTCCTCTCATGCTCAGTTTAGCTTGATCGAACTTTTAATAGCAGGTCTGGCTAGCAGTGATAGAGCACTTATCCAGCCATCTCTATCCAAATGCTTTCAAAAGCTTGGAAACTTTAAGGCTGTCAAATTTCTACCTCCAAAACTACTGACATTTATTTCTGATATTGACAAAACACTAAAATAAAGAAAAGTGAAAAATTGCACTGTATGGTAGATGCAGCATATATAAACATGCCTTATTATGTAAATATGTCTTAAAATATAACTTCATGATGATCCAGAAAGTTACTCCACTTGCAAATTCACTGTTCCCCAATGGATTGGTTGTACATTCATACCAAAGTAGCTCTTCACTGATGGAGTTTATTCCGTAAAATGTGGTAATGCCTAGAGACAAGTGTATCTGTCTGTTTTTGTTCCACATCACGTTGAACACCAGTTGTAAGTCTGTTTCATTAAATTCCTGCTTCTGTGTAAAACAAAACAAAAACAAAGCTGATTTTTTTTTTAAAAAAAATCACACTAGCAACTGTGTTTATTGAAACAGATTTCCCACATCACCCTCTCCCCAGCCTTCTATTCAGTCTCCAAAAAACCCAAAAAAGGCTCAGGAGATCCTTCTGACCCATCTGAATAAGATAGGCTGTGTGTGTGTGTGTGTGTGTGTGTGTGTGTGTGTGTGAAGAGATTCCTTTGTCTCTCCACATGCTACGTCTTGCCTATTCAGCACCCCTCCCACAACCCCATATATAGAATATTGTGGGAGGTGTGGGGAATGTTACAGGAAAAGCACAGTATGAGGAAGTCTATGAACTTCTCTCCAGTTTCAACCCACTTTCTTTGATGTTTGCACTTAACATATTTTATCTCAAAATACAGTTTTGTTTTGTTTTATTTTTTTTTTTAAAAAATAGTTTGAACCATTCCTTTGAATCAATAACTGTGTCAGAATATCTGGGACATAAGAAACCCTTAATAACATGTCAATAATTAAAAAAGACCATCTATATCAGACCAAAGGCCTATCAAGGGCAGAGTCCAAAGGGTCAGCTTCACTGACTGATTTCCTTCTATCAGAGGATCTAAGAGGAGTACAATCTCAACTCTGAAGCTGCCCCCTCAGCCGTCCTTCAAAATGGCTGATTCTGTCTCACAAAAGTTCTTAGATTGTCAGCACAAGTAGAAACTGATGAGTTGCTTTTAACCTGTTTCACCTGTGTTATACGTGTGAACTTTGCTCTCTAGAGCAAATTAGAAAGGCCATATTGTGGAAAAGACTGTGCTTTGTCCTCAATAACGATTCAGCCAGTTCAGTCAAAATGGGACAATGATCAGAGATGTTCATCTGTATGTGAATTCTGTTAAAGCAAGAGAACGATCACTGTAGCCTGAAAATCCTGGCTTCTGGTAGTGACTAGGAATAATAGAAAATGAAAGAGAAGGGATCAAGGATTTAACTTTTCTTAGAAAGCAGAACATTTTTAGCCCTAGTGTGCTCACTGTGAATTAGCTTTGAGTTGAAAGGAACATTGATACCAACTGAGTAAAAAAAAGACACCCCCACACCACATTTCTCATGGGATTTTAGGCCCGAGGTTGAGTGGGGAGCAAACCATACGGAGTGAAATGAATCCTTGGAGACATCTTGAACTTTGTTCTATGTTGTGTTGTCACCATGCTTGGTCTGATTGGGTACTTATGCAGTGTGACATCATCTAGCCATCAGCAAGAATGTGGTCTTATGGTGACCCTATGGATGAGAAACCTCTAAGACACCCTATTGTCAACTGCTCTGCTCAGGTCTTGCAGATCAGGGATATGTCTTCCTTGATTGAATCTACTATCTGTCATGCAGTCTTCCTCTTATCCTACTGCCTTCTACTTTACCAAGTATTATTGTCTTTTTTAGTAAGCAATGTCTTGTCATAATGTGGCCAAAGTATGACAGCCTCACTTTAGGCATCTTGGCTTCTAGGGAGAGACCAGGACCCATTTCCTTGACTTTGTAGCAGTCCAGGGTATCCGTAATGTTAATTAAAACATCATTATGAGGCAGTATGTTGAAAAGGGAATAGGTGCAAAAAACAACAACAAAACAAAACCCTGAAAGGAATATTTGTTGCCTGACGATTTTCTTAATATAATTTGCCTCACCTTTAGGTTATCATTTACAATAGACTAAATTTTCATAATCAATTGATTCTTTTTGGTACTGGGCTGTAATTCTATGACTGTAAGAAATACCCAGTGCAATATTAGCAGGTCCAGCTATGAATTCTGGTTCTCCTGCTCAAATTGATTGCAAAAGAGTAGAGTCTTCTGTGCCTACTCTTCATTATCACATAGGTGGGAATGAAGCACTGGCTCTATTTGTCCTGGAAGCCCCTTCCCTAAGCAGATCACAATTAGCTGGCCTAGTTGTGCTTTGAGCAACCAATTGATCTAGCAGACAAGAGAGCACTCTGATGAGTACTCTGTGAGGTATTTTTTGTTTGGAAAACAATAGCAGAATATAGTTTTCTATCCAGGAGACTCATTTTCTGCACAAAAATGCTCTTTTCTATATAGAAAATGCTTTTTTATTTGCAGAAAATGCTGTTTTCTGTGCAGAAATGTCATCTAAGAAAAAAAACTTTTTTTTTTGCACAGAATAAGTCTCTAAGTACAAACGGTCTTCAAAAATGTGCAGTTTTCAACAATCTTCTTACAGCACAGAGGAAAATGGTGGTTATTTGTTCCTGCCTATGAGAATAAAATTTATGAAGACTTAGATTCCTAGTGCTGCCCATTCTTTTTCTTTCAAACAGAAACAGGAAGTTAAAAGCTATAACTTCATAATTCTAACTTGCCCACATCTGATTAAAATTATTTTAATTCTGCCCAAACTTCTGAGAATGGAGTAAAAGAAAATAAAAAGAAGATGAGGAAAAATAAATTGTACAAGGGAAATCTTAAAACCCAAGGATGGAAATCATACAAACATTTTACCTCAATACCCAGTGGAAATTTAAAGGGCTAGACAAAGAATAAATTTTGTTTGGTTTATAGGGCTATCATTTCTTCTGTTCACTTCCTTTAATTTTCAAAATCAGTTTGTAACTTTGTAAATATCCAACAGTTATTCTGTCAATATTGTCTCAATTCATCTGTTGCAGCAGTTATTTTCTCTTAGAAGCTATGTATCTTTGGAAGACATCAAACTGCAGTTGATGCCAGGGAAGCTAGTCTACGTTCTTCTCTTCAGATTTCATACCTCATTCCCAGTCTTCCAGCTCCACTGCAAGTCATGCTTGTACAGCATTACTTTATGCATTTTCCACACCATGGCCCTTTCCGCACGGCATTTGCCATGTGAAAGGATGCCTGGAGCGTCACGCGATTGTGAGGAGCGATCTGCACGATGCACTCACAATCATGCAATGCTCCAGGGGCCAGCAGGTGCTGATCGTGTACCTTTTCATTTTCGGCTGAAAGCCAAAAATGGTGCATGATCACGCATTGCTCCCAGGCCCTGCGCGCACTTACCTGGTGTGCAGAGCCTCCAGAGCCATGCCGGTAATGCTTCCTGCCCCAGCGCAGCCTGGGAAACTCCCAGGCTGCACTGCGGAAGGAAGAGGCGGGGCTCTTGCGTGAGCAGGCAGCTTGTGCGGAGCTGAAGCAGCAGGGACATGAGAACCTCTCACCGGAGGCTGCTCGCGCGATCCCCGCACCCTAGCACCAGAAAAAGTTAAGGTGCGGAAAGGGCCCATGTCTCGGGAGGAAAAACTGAAAGAGAAAAACAAATCAGAAATAAAACAAAAGCACATTAAAAATAAATCCATTGACAGCTGTTTCTTCCATAATTCCTAAATCTCTGTAGAGTGTGCTCTTCTTCTTCACACTGACCAAGCAACAAAGGCAGAAAAAAAGGGGGGGGGGAGAGGAAAAAGAGGAACATTATAAAGCTTGTCTTAAGTGAAAGAAGTGTACAGATTGCTGTTCTTGATTTAATAATTGATTTAGCATTCCAAAACTCCATATCGAACTCTAGCGATGCTGTATATATTTTTAAAAGTCTAACCTATTTGTTGCCCAAGGCGTGTTCCTGTTCTTCAGCTGCATTCACTTTAGGTATCCAGAAATGCAGTTTAATAATTCACTTAGCTGAACTGGAACTAAGGTAAACACCACAATATGGAAAGTTTCACTGATCTGATGCCCTCGGCATTCCTTTTATGTCACTGGACATCATTAAAGTATTAACAGAAATTAATATTGCTACTAAGTTTTTCTTTTAAATATAGATATATGCATGTTGTTAGTTTTAGTTTTAGTTTAATTTAGTTAGTTTTATGTTAGTGAACATAGTAGTACTCCATTAAACACAGTGTAGTGTTCATTATTTTAATTTATTTCCATCCATACACAATATGATGGCGAGAATTGTGCAGTCCGCCAGATATTGTTGGACCACAGTTTACAGCATTCCTCACCATTGCCTATGATGGGAAGCGTGGTTGGGACTTATAATGAAGGAACATCTGAAGGGCTACATCATTCTTACTTCTGCTTTACAGAAAGATTTTTTCTTTCTTTTTTTTTAAATAATCATTTAAGATCTATCAGGAAAAGACTGACTGTGGTGATTCTTAACTAGTGGTCTCTATGGTATGATATTATAAAAGTTTCCTGTCATTGGCCCTTTCCGCACAGCATTTCTTAAGCGAAAGGGCCCCTTAAGTGTCGTGTAAATGGGAGGAGTGGTCTGCATGATGCGCTCCCATTTACGCGATGCTCAAGAGCCTCATGCGCAGCGCATACGCATCTTTTTATTTTTGGCTTTTAGCCGAAAATGGTACACGCTTGCACACCGGTCAGGGGCCTGGGGCGAACTTACCTGTCCGGCGGAGCCTCTGGAGCCGGACCAGTCGCACTTCCTGTCCTCAGTGCAGCCTACAGCTCCCAGGCTGCACTGCAGAAGGAAAAGGTGGGGCGTGGGCGGGACGCTTGCGCGACCAGGAAGCTGCTGCGGAGCCCAAGCAGCAGGGACGCGAAAGCCTTCCTCCGAAGGCTTCTCGCACGAGCACTGCCCCCCACCTCCGCAAAAAGGTAAGGTGCGGACAGGGCCATTGCTCCTTCAAACAGTTGTTTTCCAGTGAATGGCAAACAGCTTGTCTATTTTTTTTAAATCACATATCTTACTAATTGATCACACTAATCACCAACAGATGGAATTCCAGATCAAGCAGACATTTGGGATAGACTTCATCAAACCTGTTTTGAAAAAAGAAAATGCAGATCTCTAATTTTGCAATATATACCATTGACACAAGAAGTCTTATAGGAATGTCTCTACGTAAAACATCTTGTTTTGCTTCCTGGTTTGATTGATTCCCATTATAGCTGAAGAGTTTTCCAATGCAGCATTATCTGGACATTATAGAAATATCCTAAGCATTATGAGGAATTGGAGTGTGGTAGCCCCACAATTCCTTGCACTTGTCTGTTGCTACTTACCTATGGAGGGTGATTTTTAAAAAATAAAAAAAAAATAAAAATAAAAATGAGAGCCTCCTGTGTTCCAAATCACCTGGAAAACCTCCCTAGATAGAGTTGGCTGTCACTCTACAGTAAGTCTCCATATGAAGAGTGTTAGAAAATTCTGGCATTCTCTCTCTCCCCCTCTTGTTCTAGGGCAAGTGGGGTTTAGCTAGCATAGAGTTTCTTTTTCTTTTGCATGTCAAAGCCTTCTGCCTTCTCACCTAAAGCCTCTGTCTTGCTCTATGTGTTATTTAAATGCATAGCTATGGTATGCATAGCTAATAGTTGTATGTAAATGGGAATATCATGCAATCAGGTAACAAGCATTTGTTGATATTGTTGTGTGCCTTCAAATTGCTGCTGACTTATGGTAACCTTCGGGTGAACCTGAGGCTTTCTGGGGCTGAGTGTGTGTGATGCACCCAAGGTCACGCAGTGACTTTCCATGGCCAAACAGGGAATTAACCCTGACCTCCAGGATTGCAGTCCAATGCTCAAACCACTACACCATGCTGGTTCTTCTACACAACTGTTAAAGGCACAGAAGCTGTCTCCAGTTTGCACTCTGGCAACTCTACCACCAAAAAACATGCTGAAATGCCCCCAAAGCTCCTGGACAGTGTTTGGGTACATCTGACACAATTTTATTATACTTTTTTGGGGGGAGGGCATGGGGGGATGCAGCCCTACAAGGTCTCCTGGGTGCTAATGTGGTTCCCTAGCCTTGCACAATTTGCCTACCACAGTTCTAAGGACATGGAACAAATAAGCAAGGCTTAATTATCAATGATGTATTTGGAACAAATAGTCCAGGATGCCCAGTACCTCAGGACCCCAAAGCTACTACTGGCAGTGAATGTGATGCTACTGAAAACAGAAGTAGTGCCACAATCACAACTACGTAGTGTTTCTGAATATGGAGCAGTTATGGATCCATAACTCCATGAATTTGTAAATGCAATACAGAATGACAGCCACCATCATTATTTTATTTACATGGTATTGTCTTGCCACAGGCAAATGGCCAGTCTACCAAGGGCAAAGGGTCATTTTCAGGAATCCAAAGGCAACAAAAGACACCAGTTATAGTGGAAAAATCTCAAACTTTATTGAATACCAAGCAATTTAAACAATATAACCATACAAGCAATATTAGCATACAGATGAAACCCACTTAAGCCTATGCTTCCTGATTTAACACAAAGATTTTTCACCAAGATTCCTCCAAATGGCTGCCCAGGAACCTGGAAAGAAGTAACGAAGACGGCCCCTCTGTATAGCCACTTGCATGGCACTCCAGCAGTAAGCCCATGCTGAGCTCCCACTGAGAGTCCTTCATGTCTGGAAGGACATGACCAGCTCTCATGAGAACTTTGTGGTTGTTTACACACTTGGGATGAGCTAATCTCCTTTCAACTGTCAAGGTTGAATTAAGTGGTTAAATTAATTAAGGTTGAATTAATTAAGTGGCTATCTTTTTGGGTTCCTCCCAGAACTCTTTATCTAGCACAAATTAGCCAGTTGTCCCAAGCCAAAGGCAGGTGCTTGTTAGCCAGCACTGCCTGCAATTTTTTTGCCTACATTTTAAGCTAATAAGCATACAGGATACATAAAAGCAAAACAAAATACAGAAATCAAGGCAAAAGACAGTGTGCTTAGTAAGCCAGAAGGCTTTTCTAGACCTTTCTTAGGAGCATAAAGGAGAAACTTAGAGCATGAAGGGTCAAACTGAGGTCAGGTCACATCCTACACCTCCTTGAAATTACAGTGGTCTTCCAGTCATTACATCATATACATAGTGTGACTATCTAGAACAGGATTGTGAAACCTTCTACAGGCAATCAGACTGGGCCCCTCAGCTCACCAGCGGCTACATTCTGTCATCTTGACACAGCTTTGTCACCCAATTTTTAGTGGCATAGTATCTGAAAAAAACAAAAGCTACAGTCTCCATGGAAAACAAGCCATTTTACGCCTCTTCTTTTAAAGCAAACTTACATTTCTGGGAAGGTTCCAGGACTCTGATCCTGTTTTAAAGTATTTGATCCCATCACTTTGTTTTCAAGCAAAATTGTGGGCTTCTTGTCACTGCTATACTTACAAATTTTGACGATTTAGCAAATTTGGTGTCATAATGCAAAATTGGGCATAGCTGATGACACATAAGTTGCCCAGTCCTGATATAGATTGTTATTGCCACAAAGGAGCTAGAAAAGATATTTAGTCATGAATGGGGGAGGTTTCAACTCAGTTGCCATGTTTAATGTGCACAGGAAGGAAAGAAAGGTGTATTCTTTCTCTATAACTGTCTGTACAGGATGTCTATACAGAATATACTCTGCTCTGGAGTGACACAATTGATAATTTGGTGAACTTTATAAACAGCTGCACTATTAAATCGATAGCTATCAGAGGGAAACTTTGATGGCCAATAATGGAAAGGTCAGTGGTGAAACTGCTTTCTCTAATAGGTAGTTCTAAGTTGTGGTGGAGCAATAGGTTATTATGGACATTTGTAATAGTTTCAGACTGGAAAGTACTGATAGTTTGGGGGCAGACTGTTGCCATTTAGGCCTTTCAGTGATCTATTAACTCATCTTTGTGGTAGGACAATAAAATTCATCTTCCCTAGAAATCATTTAGTCAGACCATCACTTTTGTGTTTATTATTTTTTTCCCTCATCTTGCCCCACGATTTGTTCTACAGTGTGTCTGCATCAGCCTTTGGAGAAATGACCTTAGGCAAACAGATCTGAAAAATCTGAAGTTATGCTTCTTTTTGTTTTCTGTTGTATGTGGTTTATCAATAAACCATCAATGGCTGGGATAGCATATTAATCTCTTTTATGTTCTTGTAGACTTTAAGGCAAACTTCTCAGATTATCAGAGAAATTTACTGGACTTGACATTTGACCATATCACAGTGGCATGTTCAGCATTGCTTTTGAAACAGGACTCTTTTGGAAACAAAAAATAACAGTGATAGCTCACAAGGCTGAAGTTTTTATGTGGCATTATTATACCTATTGGCATTTTAATTCTGAAAAATGGGTGATTTGCAGATGGTGAGAGACACTGAGGGGAAATTATTTGCAGACTGTCCTTTGTGCAAGTGATAAGGTGACTCCCCTTGTTGAGATTATTCTTCTCCCCAGATCCCTGTGGAAGGAGAGAAGGCCTGAAAGGGATACAAGCCAAAGTGTTGAGTTTTGATCCAATGGAAGCTAACATTCGAGGAATTAATTAGTTCCAAATTGTGAGAACCACCAATAAAAAGACTGTGCTGTGTATTCTCATCAATTTAATATCTATTATGGATGGAGCTTTAATCAAAAATTTCAATCCACACATGGATTAGGGATCACCAAAATAAATAAATAAATAAATAAAAATCATGGGACTCCCAACACCACTAATAAAACACTGGGTTGGAGTCACTGCTCATTTTGGTAGGTAATTTTTTCATGTTCATGAATGCCATAAAACAGGAAATAAAAAATATGAGGAAGGGGCAAAACCAGATTGGATGTGGCTTCCAGAGCACGTTAATGATCTAGTTCATTTCCTTCTTTGTTGAGTTTTTTCCACATTCTTGCTGGGCCTCAACAGTCTCCCATTATAATCTAGCTTCAAGTGCTTAGTTTCCCATGATATTTATGTATGTCTGAGAGATAGTGTTTGGGTGGATGGGTAGTCTCTCCATGTTTTATTAGACTGTAGCTCCCACAGCCCTAACCAGCGGAGTTTCCCATGCTTTAATCAAAGCCTCTCTCATCTGTTGCCACATCCTATTTGATACCAGAGTTAGGATCAGTTTATTTGTATACTGAATTTTCTATGAATATACTCTACTTCAGGTGGCCCCAGAGAAAAACAGACAATTTAAAAAGAATAATAGTATAATAATCATAGTACACAACAATATTATAAATTGTTTTTGTTGTGTGTGCCTTGAAGTCATCTCTGACTGATGGTGACCCTAAGAGAAACCTATCACAAGGTTTTCTTAGCCAGAGTTGTTCAGAGGGAGTTTTCCTTTGCTTTTCTCTGAGGCTGAGAGAGTGTGACTTGCCCAAGGCCACCCAGCAGGTTTCCACGGCTGAATGGGGATTCAAAACCTGGTCTCCAGAATCACAGGCCATTTCCATGCTGTACCTCCTTCTGTTGTCTTCCTGTTGCAGTTCTGGTAGTGCTTTTGCTGGGAAAGGCGTGTGATGCTAATGCCCCCCTCTGCATTTGGCCAGCTCCCTGTGAGAGTGTGAGCAACACAGTTCTTCCTTCTGCAGTGCAGCCAGCCTCTTTCCTGTGCTGCGCTGGAGGAGGAAGCATGTGATCGCACTTCCACCCCTCCATGTGGCTGGTGGTGACTGGAACATTGTGCGATCATGGGCACTTGATGTATTTTTTTCAGTTAAGCAAACGTCCCATTGTCATGATGGCTAGAGGCAAACTGGTTGCAGGACTGCAACAACATTGTGTGAAAAGAATGTACCTGCAATGAACAGTTCTAACACTTTATGCTACTTTAACTGTCATGGCTCATCTTAATGGAATCCTGGGACTCGTTGTATGGGGATATCTGTAGAATTCTCTGCTAGAGGTCTCTAGTGGGGTACTGCAAGGAGTGCACCTAAGACCAAGGGCCATTTCTGCACTATACTGTTATAGTGCTATTATCCCACTTTCAACATCCTATGGAATCCTGGGGTTTGCAGTTTAGGGAGGGGCCTGTAGAATTCTCAATCAGAGAGATCTTTGGCCTCAGTAAGCTACAAACCCCAGAATTCCACAGGATGAAAGTGGAATAAGGGGACTATAACAGTGTAGTGCAGAAAGCAGTGCACCCCAAACAGGTGACTAATACTATCAAAAGTGTTTCTTTGACAAAGATAATTTGAATCCAAATCAAATAAATCAAGTACCTGTCATATGTAGATATCTGGGAGCAGGATGCTCTCTTTTTCAAAACTAATCATGAACCATACACAGTATTGTTATCTGTACATAGACCACCATTGTGGATTATAGGTCTAATTCTGATGAAAAACACTAGGTGTGTAGCACCCTGGAGCTTGGAAAAGTTACTTTTAAACCAGTAATTATCAGCACCTCCCGGCCATCATGCCATTCTTTTTGCAAGCTTTAGTTTGTATAGTTTTCATAGTTTACTTCTATAGTTGTTTGTTGCTTAAAAAAACTAAATGTGGGTCACAGAGAGCATACTTATGAGATTGCTTAAGAGTTATTTAGGATAATCAGCAATATGTGATTTAACGTCTGTGAGAATGCATGTCTTTTATTTATTTATTTATTTCGGCAGAACAAGTTATCTTTTTTTCTAAAAAGTACATGTGCGCTTTAATCTAACAACCTGAGTTGCAAATAAGCAGATATCAGATTTCAAAGGAATTTCTTTAAAGTTATGTTTGCACCAGGTTTTTTAAACAGAGAAATAATAGTTGCAATATGTCAGATCTATTATTCAGACTGGAATAAATATGCTTTAGCAATGCTAAATAAGTAAATGACACCTCACATTGTCTTTATTTCTACAGTGCATTTCACAGCTTCTTTTTTGGGGGGTTGGGAGTTTAAAATTATTTTTACTGTTTGAATTGTTTTGATGTGTTGCAGCTTGGCTCTACTTGTAGTAAGAAAATTGTTTTTAATATTTGAATTGTTTTGAAGTGTTACAGCATTTAAATAACTCTTAAAGGAATCTCTACAGTCACTTCAGGTTTTGCAGAGACTACCTTTGTCTTTTGAAGTTAGAAGCATTTAAATAATGCTTTAAAAAGTTTTAAAACATTGCTGTAGTTTAGGGATAACCCACATATTTTACTTCCTGAGGAGGTTGTCAGCAGACCGTACACTCCCACACTTTGATATGGTTTAATTGGCTAAATATGTTTTAACTGGCAAGATATATTCTTTGGCATTGATGTAAAATGTGCCCTGCTATGGCTGTATGGCCAGGTTAGAGAAGAAGAGAAGACTACCTGAACACATGTATTGCAAATTAGGTCAGAAAATACCTCTAGATGTAGCCAGGCCATAGTCAGGAAATAACCAGGAAACTCCAGGCTAGCAGCTAGCCTTAACAACTTGACTTTTCAGGGCAATAGCTTCTGGGAGATTCCCACAAGACTGCTCATTTTCTTAACTTCTTGACAATGCAAACCATTCCTTTATCCTAAAACCTGTCCAACAAGCACAGAGGTATCAGGATGACCATTAGTCCTTTTCCACCTAACACTAAGACCATTAGCCTGTTCTGAACCTCATTGACCACTTTGAGAACTCCATGTTTACTTGGCTGGAGAGCCATTAACACCTATGGCCTCCAGGCAGACATTAGGTATATAAACCCCTAGTTTTGGCAGTATACTGATTGCTGGTTGCCACTCTGCTGCTCTGATTCCGAATTGTGTACTGTCTTTAGATTTGGGTCTAAGGCCATTTCTGCCCTACAGTGTTATGTTATAGTGCTATTCTTCTACTTTCATGATCCTGTGGAATTCTGGGGTTTGTAGTATACTGATGCCAAAGAGCTCTCTGGCTGAGAATTCTAAATGCCCCTCCCTAAACTGCAAACCCCAGGATTCCATAGGATGTTGAAAGTGGAATAATAGCACTATAACAGCGTAGTGCGGAAATGGCGTAGCCACATCACTGCTTCTTTGCTGCTCTTCTAGATCGGTAAATATCACTGACCTGAAATCTTGCTACCTAAAAGTTTCCTTCCTTTTCCTTCAGTTAGCCTTATGTGATTGCATGGCTGTTTGGATCTTGTGTGTGTGTGATTGCAGTTCACCCAATAAAACACAATTAAGCTTACTTTCAGATCTCTTGCTAGTTCTTCCCTGCAGAAGTACTGGTAAACATAGGTGTAAAAGATCTCATTAGTTTGCCCCCCTCTCACAGGACTCCTAATTTGAGCTAATAATTCCCCATCTTTGCACAGAGGTACTGGCATCATGGATAGACCCCTGAATCACCCATGTTTTGAGGCAACAGAGAACAGCAAATAACATTCCCCCATTCAATTTGCTCAAGTCAAAATACATAGTATCCAGCTAAGATATTTTAGTTCATGAAGCAGCAGGTCCCACAAGTTCTCTTTCCTATGTTTGACAGTAAAATCACACATTCAGTAATTAACAATTTGCTGCTTTTACATGGCACTCTGTTGACTGAAGAGGCTGCCTCCCTACGGTTCACAATAGACTGGCCCTACTGTAGATAGGGGACAATGCATCAAGGATTTACATTTTCAAAATAAGATTAAGATTTACTTGAAACTTTACATGCATGCATACATATAGCATACTTTCCAAGCAACATCATCCAAGCAACATCAGAATGTGGTCAAGATGGCAAAAATTATTAATGAGAAAATGCACACAAGCTAGGAGAAGTTGCAGCTGTTTGCTTTTGCCCTAGGCTACTTGGAAGAGCAAGATTCCAATTCACATCCACTCAGTCCTGCTGACTTAATTGAGCGCAAACTACTTTTGTACTTTGAACTCCATTTGCAGCAACTGAAATCAGCTAAGAAAGAAGTCAAACTCTACCAAGACCACAAGGTCCAGCAGGTTCTTCACTTGCCTTATAGACAATTTCATGGTGCAGAAGGTGCAAAAGGCGACAAGAGGATCAACTATTTTAGATCTGATCCTGACCAACAGGGATGACCTTCTTGATGAGGTGGAATCCTTAGGGGGCAGTGACCATGTTTTATTGGAATTTCTCATTCAACAGGAAGGAGAAGCCAAGTTTAGCCAGCCACGCATTCTAGACTAAAAAAGTTGATTTCTGTAAACTTAGGGAATTATTTGCTGAAATCCCATGGTCGTGAATACTGAAAGAGAAAGGAGTTCATGATGGATGGGAGTTTCTTAACAGTGAGATACTGAAGGTACAATTGAAAACTATGCCAATAAGGAGGAAAAATGGCAGGTATCTAAAGAAACCAGAATGGTTGATGAAAGAACTCTCAGCTGAGCTACGTGTTAAAAGAAATATGTACAGGAAATGGAAGAATGGTGAAACCACCAAAGAGGAATTCAAGCAAATAGCCAGGAAATGTAGGGAGAAGGTCAGAAAAGCTAAAGCACAGAATGAACTCAGGCTTGCCAGATACATTAAAAACAATAAAAAGGACTTTTTTAGATATGTCCACAGCGAAAGGAAAAACTAGGAAATGATAAGGTGGCTGCATGGATAATTACTAACAGGGGGAAGAGAGAAGGCAGAACTACTCAACACCTTATTTGCCTCAGTTTTCTCCCAAAAAGATAGAAGTACTCAACCTGGGGCTGGGGAGCAGATCAGGAAGGGGGAGAAATGCAGCACAGAATAGGTAGAGAAGTAGTACAGGAATACCTGGCTAAACTAGATGAATTCTACAGGGCCAGATGAATTACATCCAAGGACATTAAAAGAACTGGCAGAAGTCATTTGAGAACCACTCGCAATAATCTTTGAGAACTCATGGAGAACAGGAGAAGTCCCAGCAGACTGGAGGATGGTAAATGTTATCTCCATATTCAAGTAGGGGAAAAAAGAGGACCCAAATAATTATTGACTGGTCAACATGATATCAATACCAGGAAAAAATCCTAGAGCAGATCATTAAACAGTCAGTTTGTAATTACTTAGAAAGCAATGCCATGATTACTAAAAGTCAACATGGAATTCTCAGAAATAAGTCATGCCAGACTAACCTTATCTCTTTTTATGATAGAGTTACAAGCTTGATAGATGAAGGGAATGCTGTGGATGTAGTATATCTTGATTTCAGTAAGGCCTTTGACAAAGTTCCCCATGCCATTCTTGTAAAGAAACTAGTAAAATAAGGGCTGGACAGGGCAACTGTTAAGTGGATTTGTAATTGGTTGACCATCCAAACCCAAAGGGTGCTCACCAATGGCTGCTTTTCATCCTGGAGAGAAGTGACTAGTGGGGTGCCACAGGGTTCTGCCCTGGGACCAGTGCTATTCAACATCTTCATCAATGATTTGGATGAAAGAATAGAGGGCATGCTGATCAAATTTGCAGATGACACTAAATCTGGTGGGCTTACTAATACACCAGAGGACAGGATCAAAATTTAAAATGACCTTGACAGATTGGAGAACTGGGCCAAAGCTAACAAAATGAATTTCAACAGAGAGAAATGTAAGGTCCTGCACTTTGGCATAAAAAATGGAATGTACAAATATAGGATGGGGGACACATGGCTGGATGACAGTATGTGTGAAAGGGATCTAGCAGTCTTGGTAGATCACAAGCTGAACATGAGTCAGCAGTGTGATGTGGCAGCCAAGAAAGCCAATGTGATTCTTGGTTGCATCAATAGAAGTATGGTGTCTAGATAGAGGGAGGTTAATGGTACCACTCTGTTCTGCATTGGTTAGGCCTCATTTGGAATACTGTGTCCAGTTCTGGGCACCTTAATTCAAGAAGGATATCGACAAGCTGGAATGTGTCCAGAGGAGGGCAACCAAAATGGTGAAGGGTCTGGAAGCCATGCTCTATGAGGAACAGCTTAGGGAGCTGGGTATGTTTAATCTGCAGAAGAGAAGGTTAAGAGGGGACATAAAAGGTTAAGAGAGGACATGTTTAAATATTTGAAGGGATGTCATGTCGAGGAGGGAGCAGGCTTGTTTTCCACTGCTCCAGAGAGTAGGGCCCTTTCTGCACCTTATCTAATTCCAGCACTGGGGTGCGGGGATCGCGCAAGCAGCCTCTGCCAAGAGGCTCTCCCTTCCCTGCTGCTTCAGCTCTGCACAAGCTGCCCGCTCATGTGAGACCCCCGCCTCTTCCTTCCGCAGTGCAGCCTGGGACCTTCCCAGGCTGCACTGGGGCAGGAAGCGTGACCAGCCCAGCTCCAGAGGCTCCACACACCAGGTAAGTGCACGTGGGCCCCATGAGCAATGCACTATCACGCACCATTTTTGGCTTCTAGCCGAAAATGAAAAGGTGTGCGATCAGCCCCTGCCGGCCCCTGGAGCGTCGTGTGATTGTGAGTGTGTCATGCAGATTGCTCCTCGCAATTGCACGATGCTCCAGGCCCTCTTTTGCATGGAAAATGCCATGCGAAAAGGGTCCACGACAAGGAGCAATGGATTCAAGCTGCAGGAAAGGAGATTCCACCTGAACTTCAGGAAGAATTTCCTGACAGTCAGAGCTGTTTGGCAGTGGAATATGCTGCCTTGGAGTGTGGTGGAGTCCCTTTATCTGGAGGTTTTTAAGCAAAGGCTGGATGGCCATCTGTTGGGAGTGCTTTGATGGGTGTTCCTGCATAGCAGGAGGTTGGACTGGATGGCCACTGTGGTCTCTTCCAGCTCTATAATTCTATGATTCTAAGGGATAAAATGGGATGAGGAGATCGAAACTGGGATATTATAGAAGTAGATGAAAAATTGGGATAAAAGAAGAATGTCCCTGCTAAGACCATTTCCGCACTACAGTGTTAAAGTGCTGCTATTCCACTATCAACCTCCTATGGAATTCTGGGGTTTGTAGTTTAGGGAAGGGCACTTTGAATTCTCAGCCAAAGAGCTCTTTGGTCTCAGTAAACTACAAACCCCAGAATTCCACAGGGCTTTGAAAGTGGAATAGCAGCAGTTTAACACTGTAGTGAGGAAATGGCCTAAATCAGGACAGTTGAAAGGTATGGTTTAACATCATCTACTTGCTTCTATGTAGGACTAAACGGGGGAAAGGGATATATAAGACCCTACCTGCAGTGTTGCATTCAGATGCATGTGCCCTTTGCTTGTTGAGCACAAAATTTTTTTTAGTAAATTGAATGCAATGAAAAGAATCCTGATAAGGGCAGGCTCATCTTCATGGGAGCCATGTAGCCGTGTGAAGTCCAACATAGCTAGAGCGCAATTCACTTCTTCATTAATACATTTTATTGGATCAAGTTCAATACGTTCTTTCTATGTATTTTTACAAAGAAGGTTAAGCTTCTTTCATTTCTCTGCTAGAATGTGTGTGTGCCCAGGTGTGGGACTGGTTGTTATTCAGCTTCTGCCCTGCAAATTACTCTACTTGTGAGATCCAGTACTTATATTTCCCAAGAAGTAAGGACCGATGGCTGCAATTTTGGCCCTACACACAAGTAGGAAAATGCTTACATAACACTTGTATGACTTTGGAGTTTCCCATCATATTTGAAAAAACCAGAATCCTAGTCTCTGAGTTCTTGCTGCCAGCTAGAACACATTTCCATTTTTGGATGCTTTAATGCAAACTTCTGCTGAATATGAGAGGTATATCTACCAGGTTTATCTTTTTGAAGTGCATTGGTTCCCTGTTTCTATAATGATCAATGCTAAGGTGTCTTGGAGAACTATCGTACATGGAGTCATCATAACTCGAAACAGATTTGATGGCAATTGACAACAACAACTTAGTTTGAGTATGGGTAAATCTAACTTACAAAATTAAATGAGTTTTCTAATAGTTTAACTAGCACAGTGTCTACTCTGAACTCCTCCTGGTGACTTTAATATAGTGAGGATACTGAAGTATAATTAGAAAATATTCCTAGGGTATCCTAAGGAATGATAATTCTCACCTGCTATAGATCTGTAGTACGGATCATCCTAGAGTAGTTACTGATGAACGGAAAATTCTATTTCACAGCAGATATAGCCTGATAGAGTACCAAAGCATAGCATCCATATGGTTTATTGTTCAATTGAAACTCATTAATTTTAGAGCAGAGGATAATTATAGAGCTGAAACTTTTTATAAATTAGAACTCAATTTTGAACAAACACAACAAATAGGATGAGATGCTCTTTTTTAGTTTCTTCTTCCCTTTGTTTTTGCAGAATATATTGTCTCTCTTTTTCACAGAATCAGAGAGTTGGAAGAGACCCCAAGGGTCAGTGAGTCCAACCTCCTGCCATGCAGGAATACACAGTCAAAGCATTCCTGACAGATGACCATCCAGCCTCTATTTAAAAACCTCCAAGGAAGGAGACTCCACCACACTCTGAGACAGCATATTCCACTGCCAAACTGCTCTTATTATCAGAAAGTTCTTCCTAATGATTCAATGGAATCTGCATTTCTTGCAGTTTGAAGCCATTGGTCCCTATCCTAGTCTCTGAAGCAGTAGAAAACAGGCTTGCTTCATCCTCCATATAACATCCCTTCAAATATTTAAACATCGCTATGATGTCACTTCTTAACCTTCTCTTCTCCAGGCTAAACATACCCCACTTCCTAAGCCTCTCCTCATATGGCATAATTTCCAGGCCTCCTACCATTCTGGTTGCCCTCCTCTGGACATGTTCCACCTTGTCAATATGCTTCTTGAATTGTGATGCCCAGAACTGGACACAGTATTCCAGGTGAGATCTGACCAAAGCAGAATAGAGTGGTACTATCACTTCTCTCCATCTAGAGACTTTATTCCTATTGATGCTATCTAGAATCACATTGGCTTTTTTAGCTGCCACATTACAGTATAGATTGATGTTCAGCTTGTGGTCTACTAAGATTCGTAGATCCTT
This sequence comes from Cyclura pinguis, assembly GCA_030412105.1. Taxonomy (NCBI): domain Eukaryota; kingdom Metazoa; phylum Chordata; class Lepidosauria; order Squamata; family Iguanidae; genus Cyclura; species Cyclura pinguis. The sequence continues at coordinate 248,588,086 of CM059599.1, read as the reverse complement.
TTCACATGTACTGTTTTCAAGCCAGATGTCATCCATCTTATATCTGTGTATTTCATTTTTTTCTGCCCAAGTGTAGTACCTTACACTTCTCCCTGTTGAAATTCATTTTTTCAGTTTTGGCCCAGCTCTCTAATCTGTTAAAATCATTTTGAATTCTGATCATTTAAAAAGAGATTATTTTTTTAAAAAAATGAAAAACAAATACAGACTATGACTGAGATCTTACACCATTTGACTCTGATGATAGGGTTGTCAAGGATTCCAGGCAGGGAACCCTGGGAAAATGATCAGCCCACTGCAAAGATGTTGCATCATGCCCCAGCTGTGGGTAATTGTAAGGTTGCATAAGAAACTGGGGTCGTGTGCAGATGGTAGAGGGAGGTGTGCAAACCTCTACCTGATTGGTTGTAGATATGTATGTAACAAAGCAAGGCCAGTAAGTATTTGTCTGTTGACCAAACCTGGTGCCTGGCGCAAGCTTTTGTCCGTCTGTCCTATGTTTTGTATATAACGGAACTTTGCTGCAAGATAAAGTGCCTCCTGTTTTGGAAGAAACTCCTCTGTGTGTGAGTATCCTTACTGGGGAATAAGGCTGCTGCTGTTGGCTCGCTGAACTCTGGTTTTTCCGCTGCGTTTCCGTGGGGCTGAAACTCCTATCATCCCCAACAAGCGTTCTATTGTCATTGCTACATCTGATGTAACATTACATCTGACGATGCCAGGCCCCTGGCAGCACCCCCAGCTGAAGAGTTTCCAAGGTGCTGCAGATTGGGACACTGAGAAATGATAACTGCCATGTTTTCCCTGTTATGGGGTGCACTGAGAACAGGCAGCTGGAGAGACCCCTCCCTATAATTGCTGGTCTCAATATGTCCCATGACTGGAAGAGCACAGTGGACATCATTTCCCAGCACTCTGATCTGCAGTGCCTTGGAAATCCTTTAGTTGGCATGTCAGACTGCAAAGTAGGCTTAGGAAGCCATGTAAATATGGATCCTCATCAGTTAATGTGACTGTAAAGCCACCTTTCAATCTTGTAATTACTGTACAGGATGCCAGCTCTTTTTTTTTTTTTTTTTGGTAACCTGGGTGCAAATCACATTGGTTACAACCTGATGTCATGGCTTCAGCTTTGGGAATGCTTATAGATCCACTAAATCATGGAGATACAACCTGGCCACATGTGGTGTTGGGGAAGTTAAAGCCAAGCTGGAAAAAGTTCCTTTTGAGGGGAATCAACAATTTCAAGGAGCCAACATAGTGTAGAGGTTTGAGTGTTGGACTATGACCCTGGAGGCAAGAGTTGGAATCCCCTCTTGGCCATGGAAACCCATTGGGTAACCTTGGGCACATCACACACTCTCAGCCCCAGAAAACCCTGTGATAGAATGATAATGGGAACCACTTGAAGGCACACAACAATAACAAGTAACTCCCAGAATCATTCCCGCCATCTGTCTCCAAAAACGTAACTTTTCTGAGCCCTGTTACTTACATACGTAGTTACAGTGAGATGCCCCATCACCAACCTAGCCACATCTGAATATGTAAGAATAAGAAGGTTAAAATCTCTCCCCCCATTACCCATGAAATTTTAAGATCACTTTTTTTTTTGGTGGAGAGTGGAACAGAGGTAAAAATTGCCCCTATCTCTAGCTACTGGGAGTAAGATAGCAATGATCCAAAGACCCAGGCCCCAGACTGTAGACTTCTGCACTAAACAGTGACTGAAATTACAGCACTAGTTGAAGCACTATAAAATAAGAATGTGAAGACCATTCAGGTGAGTATAAACATAAGAAATAAATATTCAAAATTGCACAACAAATATATGCTTTTCTGTCTTGGGAAAAAATGACCAGAAGGAACATGAACTGATATCCACAACATTGTTCTTTTGAATGTATTATTTTATAGCCTTGAAAGTGACTGAAGAGAGGCATTTGCTATGTATCAGAAATGGCTTACTTTAAGGGTTGCCTGGGGACCCTAAACAGGCCAATAAAATTTTAAAAAATAATGGGAAAATGTTTATATTTTTCTTCCCTGGCCTTATTTTGAGCTTTTCAGAATTGTTTGTGCTTATTACTTCAGTAAATAGCCAAACACGTCAAAATTTGCACAGTACCATCTTGAGGGATTTTTGTTTCCATTTCATGCATCATTTAAGCTCTGAAGATAGACACATCCTTAACACAAAGTTAAGAAGTTTCCCTGGTGTTGTGTCTTCCTTGAAGGTTTCCCCCTGCAAAAAAGGAGACAGATCTTTGCTGTCATTCACTGCTTAAGTCTGCCATTCTTGCTACTCTGTATAAAAATAAGATAAAAGCAAAGCTACAAAACAAGTACAATTTTTAACGTCCTGGATCACACCTTCCCTCTTCGTGTTATGTATCTTGGGGAGTCTCGCCTGTCAGTGCGCTTCAGTGCTCCGTTTCAGAGATGTCTGACATTCTAAGAGAGAAAACACCAAGATCTAGCATGATCAGAAATTCCTGACAATCTCTCTGGTGTAAACCCTATACTTCTCTCACTGGCTGATTTAGCAGTCCTGGTGGTTTGACCCAATAATGCTATTCTAGAGGGCTAAACAAAAAGTTGTGGTACTGAAAAATTCAACACAATTCAGTACCACCACTGATGTGGTAAAGACAGCTGTATAAACACAGTGGCATGGGTGTGAAGCCTCAGGCCCAAAGTCAAAGGTGGCCTTCCTGGCAGATCCCAGTATTCTCTGTGGTCTTCCACAAATGGCCCATGATACCATCAGTTGTTCATTCCCTAGTTTTTGTACATATTTTATTCTAGAAGGTTGAAACACCTTTCTTATGCTATAGGTATTTGCCATAAGAACATTACCCTAAAACACACTAGCATTTCAGGAGTCCTTTCACATTCCTCAATGATAGCACTATGATTCCACTTGGACTTGCATGGCTGCATCCTATGGGACCTAGTGTTAGTAGTGTGATGAGACAACAGGAGAGCTCTCTGACTGAGAATTGCAACTTCCCCTCTTTAACCTGCAGACCTGGGATTCCATAGAATGCAGCCATGGCAGTTAAAGTGAAATCACAGCACTATAATTATGTGGTGAGAAAGAGTCCCTGGACCTATCCTTTCATGTTTGACTCCTTCTATGAAACACTGGAATGCCCTCCCACAGATAAAGAAATTTTACTGAAATTGAATTTGGTCCTTCGGTTAAAAGATATTCTCCACTCTTGCCCAGGGGTGTCTGTTTCAGAATGATGACATTGCCCCCAAGTATGAATTCTGCCCCACAAATGAAATTTTCATCTGGTTCTCAAATTTCTATCATTGTAGAGAGTAAGAAACTGAAAATCCTTCACATGTAGATCTCTTATATTTAGTAAGGGAATATGTTTTCATATTCCCTTACTAACTTTGCTTCATCCTGTTCTTGTGATGCCTCAAATATATTTCTAAATGTTCAACCAAAGTTTTAAGTTCCTGCAGGACTAGAAATAAAATTGCATGGGATTGGCAGAATTTGAGAATGTAATCCTCTCATTTTCCCCCACCCTCATTCAGATACATTCCTGCCCTTGCCAATGCTCGAATCTTAGTCCTGTGAACAGATGTGTATTTTGGTTCAAGGAAAACAGTTTGTGAGCATAATCCCATCTCATCTTGGCCCCAGTATGGCTCATATAAATCCTGTCAACCATGGTACTGAACCTTCAAAGGTCCACAGTGACCAATTTGCTGTGTATGTTGCAAGTAAAAATGCTTTTGTCCACATTGAGTTAACACCTATACTATGATTAGCATTGGCGGTAGCCAGTTTGTGGTAGAGACCTTTTGCCTTGTTCGGCAACAGCAAGTGGACAAGCTACATAGAGGTTTGCAGGCTGTTTTTAAGATCTTTCCTTGTCACTGCTAGTTAAAGCTCTAATGATGAGTGGCTGACTACTATTACAGCATACTCTAAGCAAAGGATGCGGAAGAGCAGGAGAAAATGAAAATGTATAACTCCTCATACTGTTCCTTGCTGCTACACTGTGACTGGAAATTGCTTGTGAGACTGCCCTCCCACCCAAATGACAACACCAGACACAAGAATTGAGGTGCCGAAATAGGGCCACAATTTTATTAATTTCCAGAATCAGCACTGTGGCAGCCAATGGGACATGCAGGCACAAATTTGTATGTGGGAATCCAGTTAAGCCAAATCTCCTAACCAGAAACTTCTAAGCATGAAATCAAGGGTATATACCCTGCAGTTCATCTTAACTTGATCCTATAAAGGGATCAGAAAGTCCCAAGAGTAGTGCAGGTTAGTACTCTTTCCTGAAGATGTAATATTGGGACAAAAAAACCCCACCCATCCTTCCCAAATCCTTTAAATATTTTTGTTAATACTGTTTTCATATGCTCTAAAATTTTCGTAGGCCCTAGGCAAGGAGTCTAAAGTGCCTAATGGATTTGGTCGCCCTGCTGTAGACCATAGCAGTGGCTTAATCAAACAAAGCATAATGAACTGAACAGATCTCATCAGGCATACACTTGGCAAAAGCTGCAAACGTCCATGCATCCATCCACTGTGAGGGTGGAAACAACAAAGAGGCCAGGGTTACACCACCTTAAATAGCCTAGTTCAGCCAAGCCTAATGCCAGCACATCAGAGCACCCTGGCATGACATTTGGCCAATGGCTTGGGGAGAGTGAAACCACTTATTGTGAGCTAGATTTGTCAACTAATAAACTATAGGTTTATCCATGTCCTCTTTATCACACTACCCTGGCATTTCCATTATACTGTGGTGTTAGAGGGACAATGTATAGATATTTCCCCCTCTTTATTTGGTCATGTTTCCTAGGGTCCGAAGGATCAAAATGCTCTCGAATGCTTTGAACAAGGGTGACTGATTGGAACTGAATTATCTAGATCTGACCCAGTGGATCCAGTCAAAATCGGGTCAATTCGATTTGAGATTCAGCTGAATTAGGTATATGGTCCTATTTTTAAACACATACTTCCTCATGATGCAGGCCTTCCAGCAATGCAGGTCCCAGTAATGTAATATTTCTAAGTTTTCAAATCTGTAAATGGTTACCTAGAAATGATCTTTCTTTTTATTGGAACACAGTTTGCGTTACATATTAAGGTATTTTAGAAAGCATACATTTTCTTTTTACCAGACTTCTTATTAACTGTGTTACATATTTTGTCCTAGATAATCTTGAATGGAAGAGATAATGTTGTATGGATGAGACAACCTAGATTTTTCCATATATAGCTAATGAAATATGACATATTAAGGAACTATATCATTAGCTTAAAAATAGCTAATCTTCAGCACATTTTTGGTACATTCATCAAGATCATTAGGCACTTTAAAAGCAGGGTACAATTTTACAAAATAAAATCCTACTGACTCTCAGTTTACTTACAACTAGAGGACTGTTTGATTTCTTATGATTCCCAGTATTTATTTTGATCTCAGGGGCAAGAAACTACCAAAACCTGCAAATCTGTCTTAGATTATATAAGTGCAAAAATGTCAAACAAAATAAAATGCATCATCAGAGCAATGCTGCTGGTTATATACTGACAGTCCAGGAAATCAATAATTCAGTAAACCACATCCAGATACTGTTTTGTCTACTACTGATAGACATTTATTAAAATCTCCTGAAACAAAGGCCATTTCCACACCGGGCTTCTGTAATGGTGCAGAGCGACCTCTCACGGAGGTCTTCTGCACCGTAGAGTGGACTGGCGTGGACTACTTTTTGTAGTTCCACACCAGAATCCACTCAGGAGCGGCCGGAACTAGCCGCGCTGCATGTTTTTTAAAAACCTCTTTTTTGAGGTTTTTAAAAAGCATGGAGCGCGCAGTCCCGTGCTGCTCCGTCGCCCGGCTCTGATGCAGATTTACAGGCACGCGCAAGTGCGTGCCTGTAGATCTGCCAGGGGCGGGCTTCCAGCTGGCGAGCTTCCCCGGTTGGTGGAGAGCCTCCACCAACCGGAAGCCGCCATTTGGGATGCCGGAGGACTGCGGAGCAGTGAGCTCGCGCTGCTCCACGTGGCGATGGACTTACCCGGCTGCTGGTAAGCTCCGTTTTTGGGCATTTTCGCCCGTCCCCCCCCCCCCCACACATGTGGAAAGGGCCAAAGAGTAACAGCCTTTTTTTAAAAAAAAAGAAGTATCAAACTGAAATAGATTCAGGACAGAAACTGGATCCCTAAATACCTCAGCCTCACATGATCATAGTCCATGTTGGCTAAACAGACTAGCCAGCTTTTCCACCTTTGACTCATAATTGTCCTGGCTTCTAAGGCTATAATACAGTCTCAACTGTGCTTTTGCTCCAGATGGAAAGCTAACATGGCCTGATGAATTGAGACTTTCTGAGCCTGCCTCTTAAAGGGGCAGTTGTTGTTGTTATTTTGTTGTGTGCATTCAAGTCCTTTCTATCTTATGGCTATCTTAAGGCAAACCTATCATGGGGTTTTCTTGGCAAGGTTTGTCCAGAGAAGGTTTGCCTTTGCCTTCCTTTGAGGCTGAGAGAATGTGACTTATCCATAGTCACCCAACAGGTTTCCAAGGCTGAGCAAGGATTTGAATCCTCATCTCCAGAGTTACAGTCCAGTGTCTAAACTACTACACAACACTGTATCTTAAAGAAGCAGTACACAACTGAAATTACCCTTTTTTGACTATGAATTCTATAATCTTAGTATTTTTTGTAGCAGTGTAAGCTTTAATTGATAAAAATGATTGTTCTTCTGTATTCTGTATTCTGTGGAACTCAAAATGGTTTCAGAACAAATAGTACTTAATGCTGCCAACTAAAAGTCATTGTGCAGGTATTCCAGCAATTACATCTCAATGGGCATTTTTGTGGAAAGAAAAATATTAGCAGCTGTGGGAAAACAAGGGAGGGTTAAGAGTGGAAGACATCATGATCAGGAATTGCATAATAAAAAGACTGCTTGACAACTCATAGAATCATAGATTTGGAAGAAACCCCAGGGGCCACTGAGTCCAACCCCCTGCTATGCAGGAACACCCATCAAAGCATTCCCAACAGATGGCCATCCAGCCTCTGCTTAAAAACCTCCAGTTTTTCCTCATTGTCTCACTTTGAAGTAAGACTCCATAAAGTCATGTTGTTGAAATCTATTATTTCAATGCAAAATGACTTGAAGCATGTCTCATTGAACTCAGTGTAGCTTGTTTCCAAATAAATAAGCATCAGATCAGGCTCCATGGCTACAATTGTATCCACCTTTAGTTAGGAAGAAATCCCACTGCATCCATTAATGTGTGTGTATCGTCAGCTTATGGTGATTCCATGAATTTTATGAGTTTTCTTAAGCAAGGAATGCTCAAAGGTGGTTTTGCCAGTTCCCTTCCATGAAATACAGCCTTCAGGACCCTGTATTTGTTGGTGGTCTGCCACTGAAGTACTAACCAGGGCTGATCCTACCTAGCTTCCAACATCAGGTGGGATCTGGTGCCGCTAGGCTATTTAGGCCACATTCGTTAATATTGGCATGGATTTGCTACATGATGAGGTCAATCTTATGAACACTTCCTGATAGTTAATAGCGTTCAATTTAGTGGTGCTTGCTTCTAAGTAAACATGTACAGGCTTACACTGAGCAGCTGCCTCTTAAGTTTACTGATGGGGAAAAGTATCACTGGACTTGGTTGATTCACCTTTAAGTAGATTTGTTTAGAATCATCTTCAACAGTTAATATCCAGATTAATATTCCCATGCCTCACCAATCAATTGGCCTGACTGGCAGTGGGCTTAGATTCCAGCAGCAGGAATTCTTGAAAGACCATTTCCCTTCAAAAATGAATGGAAATAAAAAGTAAGTGTACCTTTGCCTTCTGATTTACATCCACAGCTTGCTTTTGCCTAAAAGTGGAGCTGTTGTTTCTTGTTATGCATACAATGTGCTAGATTTCTTTCTTTTTTTAAAATGAGATTGTTGATTATGTTGCTTATGCATTTCCATAATGGGCATGACCAACATTGGTGTCATTAAGGGCTAATCTGTATTCTAGACAGCAATTTGTAGTTTAAAAGTCTCTCTTGCCATGCAAATCTAGAAATACCCAGGATTCACATTAAGGGAGATATCATTTAACAATAAGCTTTCCCACTCATGGAGTATCTGCATGCACATAAAGCATGACATACTAACATATATTACACATCTGTCACATAAAAAAATATCCAAAAGGATATACATTTTAAAAGTGTTGCAACATGTGTTCCTGACAACTTGAAAACATTCTTCGTCTTATGAGATTGGATTTTTTAAAATCATAACTTATTTCCTATTTGGCAACACTGCCAGGAATAAGATGCCATAGTCTCTGAACTGTCCATGAACTCACAGTTGACTGGACTTGAAGAAACACAAGGCATGAGAGAGAGAAGGAGAAGGAAGGAGAGTTGTTGACACGCGTATATATATTTGCAAATAAATTGCATAAATCAATGCTACAGTGGGAGCATGTTACATTCTGAACCACATATTCCATGAGATGAACGTTATTCCTTCCTAACTATAGAAGATGATAAAAGAAAGAAAAAAAAAGAAAGAGGGATGTGTGTGTGTGTGTGTGTGTGAGAGAGAGGCCCTTTCCACAGCTTATGGTATCCTGTGGTGTCTTGTGGGGATCTCGATAGAGCCCCTCCTGAGAGGGGAGAATGACAGGAGTGCTCCTCTCTGCACTGGCTGCCTGTGGGAATACAGGGAGCATGATGGTGCCCCCTCTTCCTTCCTTCTGCAGCACAGCTAGGCACTGTCCCAAGCTGCATGGAAGTAGGAAGCACAGCCATGGCACTTTGAGGACCTTCACACCTAAGATAAGTAAAGGTGTGTGGCAAGATGGTGGCACAATCGCTGGTCATTGACAGGTAAAACCCATCAGTAATTTACTGTGTAATTGCACTGCCTGGGGATGGGAGAATGATGGGACCCAGACAACGTCATACAGAACTGTCATCCAGGTCCTGTTCTTCTCCTGTTCCCCATGTGGGATGACAACATCCTGTGGAAAGGGCCTGAGTGTAGGAAAAGGAGTGTTCCAAGATGTAGAGAGACATAGTATTAAAAGGGCTTTCTTCAGATGCACCAACCTGACCGCACAGCTGAACTAACTGGGCATTAGTGTGCAGTGACAGTTGGTGACTCCTGGTCAGTGAAGCTGCTCCAGGTTTTAATCTGAACTTTAAAGGTATAATACAAAGTACTGAGCCTATTTCCAAAACTGCCCAATGCCCTAAAGGCCATCAGAAACCATGGAAACATCACAGTAACCTAAGTGTAGGTTGTAATTTAATTAGAGACTTATTGTGATAACTGAAGCCCCTGTCAGAGCTGCTGATGACGAGCAGCAGCTGTTGGTCCCTGTTGATCTGGCTGGAGAGGAGTCCTGCAGCTCAAGAACTCCCCCTGCTGCCATGGACCAAGCAGGTGCGGACGTTCCTCTGCCTGCTCCTTTAGGGCAACAGACATCCGATTCTGAAGATGCTTTGGAGCCTGTGCCAAGCAGCCCACAAACAAGGCGGAGACTCAAGAGAGCTGAGCAAAGGGAGGCTTCCTTGAGTAAGTTCAAGAAGCGGTGACTAGCCACACCTGTGTCTTGGGCTATATAACTGCCTGCCTGGAAGCTTTCCTTTGCTGGTGGCAAACTTTCTACAAGCCCTCTCCTTGCTTCCAGCACTTGGCTCCTGATACCTTGGATTGATCTCTTGGCTCCAGATCCCTGGCTTTTGGAACTCTGACTACGGCTTTTGCTTGTCCCTTTGGCTTAGGTAAATGGATTTCCCTTGAGTAAGTGCTTCCTTGACTCTTCCTGGCAGGACTCTGCTAGCTCTCCCACTCCCTTCTCTGGGCTGTCTCGCTGCCTGGGTCTCTGACCCTGACACTTATGTCTTCAGGAAATAGAACTGAGAATTTTTGCAATCTCCATATTCAGCAAAGGGCTGCTGTTATATTACTACATAGGGGAGCCAGCAAAATGGCCATTGTGTCCTGGAACCAATGCCCAATGGGACTGATGCACATTGAGACATTTGGTTATGCATCCTCACAGTTCACTAAATAGCTACGTAGTTCAGTATGCATAAAATTATACAACACAGACCATGATGGAGAATGCAATCCTGTATTTTCAGACCATAAGCTGTTTTCCTTTCCAGCTTCTCTTCTTACAACAATCACAAGACTCTATTTCAATCTGAAGCTTCCCATCAAATATATCATGTAAGAGAAGACAATAAGTGGTAAAACTGAGTCTGGAGAAAGTTGGACTAAACCCAACCCAGATTTTTCCAGCCAGCATGGCCAATGGCCTTGTTGACAAGGGACGTGCTGGGAGTTATTGTTCAAAAAAAGTAACTTTTCTAAGCTCTATTAATATTCACATTTACATCATGGCTATGAGTAGTTGTGGCCTTGAGTTGGGAAATTAAATGACAAGTACAAAATGGTGAGATCGCTTAAGACTTTAAGGTCAAGAAATATAAAACTAGATACAAAAGAAAGCATGGAGTCAGTAACTAACAGTAAACTAAAAGGCATTCTATGATCAAAGCACTAGGCTAAAGTGGTGTGGATCACAGAATATGGAACAGAAACTGAAAAAGGAATCTGAACAGCAGAATATTACAGTAACCCATATGAGAAACAATCAAAGTCAGAACCAGAGTGCTAGAAGTGAAAAAAAATAAAGAAAAGAAAAAAAAAAGGAAGGAAGCAAATACACACATTTTTGAAAGAGAATAAAATTGTCAGTGTCTTGGGAAAAATTAAAAATGATGACAGGGCTGCAATAGTTAACAAGGTTACTAGGAATTGCATTTATTTACCTATTTGTTAGACGAAATCCTGCCTTTCCCCCCAGAATAATACTTGAGATAGAGTTAAGTAGAACAATTAACACTTAAAATGAATAAAAACATTAACATTTTAACATATAACTTTAACAACATTTTGTTGTTGTTGCTGCTGATAATAATAACAATGATAATAATAATAAAATATCACCCACACATCTCACCAGGCCCTTTTGTACCAAGCTAAGTTAGCTGCTGTAGAGACCGCTTGAACATACGATGTCTCCCTGCAGAGGCAAAACACCAGGGAAGGTGTGAAGCTGCCCTCTTTTGGCAGGAAATTCTAGCACTTGGAGCCTTAGAGTACCCACTAAGGAGGCCTATCTAGAAGAAAAATTAGAATTATAACTAGAAGAAAAAAGGGAATAGTGCTAATAGCAAGAATCCTAGGCAAAGAAATTAATGACATGATGTTTCCTTTTGTTATGTGCCTGCAAGCTGACTCCAACCCTATCATGGGGTTTTCTTGGCAAAATTTGTTCCGAGGGGGTTTGCCATTGCCCCCCTCTAAGGCTGAGTGTGACCTGTCCAGGATCACCTAAGGAGTTTCAAGTGCTGAGAGGGGAGTCAAACCTGGGTCTTCTGGTGTCCTGCTCCAAAACGCAAACTGCTCACAACAAGCTGGTCTCTGTAATGACATCTTAGATGCTGACATATATATTTAAGTCCCATTTTAAAATGTATTTATGTAATGTATTTATGTTTCTGTAAGAGAACAGAGACGAAGCTGCAAGGCAGTTAAGCCTTTTCCAGTCTGCTGCTTATTGACTCCACCTTTCTTCCCAACAGCCTATCTCCCCTTGAGGATTTCAATAACAGCAGTGAAAATATGCTACTGCAAGTAAGGAAGGTTATTGGTGAGGTTATTTTGAAGCTTATTTGGAAGTTATTTGGAAAAATGGATAAAAGAGAAAAGGGTTAAGCATATCCTTCCAACCCTTCATTCTTTACTCAATCAACTGCCTTTTAAAAATTAAAACTGTGTTGGGTGCTTAATGCATGTACTTTCATGTCACACCTGACTTAGTTCATAAAGAATACAGGACTCAGTTTGTCAATGCACATTGGTCAAAATCTGATTCTCTTTTCTGATGCTATTTTGTGATTAGCCAAGGTTTGGGAAGAGAAGAAATTGCCAGAAGCCATAAGTCATAAGCCAAGGAGTTAGTTGTAGATCTGGAAGTAAACATTATACAGTAGACTAACACTGAGAAATACATCTTGTGTGTCCACCCACAATGTGATACAAAATGAGTGATCATTGCTATCATTGCTATCCCTACGCTATACCATAATTGGCTTCTATTTACATTTCAGTCACCCCAGTGAAATACCAGCAGATATTTTTGACTCTCTAGACAAGGCTCAGAAACAGGTAGAGGATTTGCTCTTCAAACTACCCTTCTCCTAGTTGTAGTTTGGTTTTATGTGCTGCAATGTTGTTATTGTTTATTATGCATGGTTTCCCCCCTGAGCATTGCTTTATACATGATGTATACATTGTATAACTCTGACTGTTGGTCAGTCTAAACATGCAATCAAGGAAGGAAATAAAGAAAGATCAAATAAATACATGTCGGGCTGCTGTTTTCTTTGTCAGCTTTCTCTCACAATGTCACCAGACAGCAGGTGGTGTCAAGAATTGTCTGCTTTCTATTTCAAATGTAGAAATGAGACCAAAAAAGATTAGAAAGAAGCCAAGAGCAGGGCAGGAGCCCAGCATGATGATGTAGCTCAGATGTGGGGAAAGTGCAGCTCACTTTTTGTGGTTCCACTGGTCTTTCTGTGTTCCCGCCCCCCAACAACAGGAAAAATACCAACTTATGGATCACTTTATATTGGTAAAAGCCTCCCCAGGTGTACAATGGCTCAGAGATAATTAAAAATATGGTTAAATTGCCCCCTCCTCAAGGGTGTGGGGGGCATTTGGTGGCAAAAGTCAAGTGAGGCAGTATCCATCTTTTCCTTTATTTATATTGTTCCTTTCCTCCAGATTAGGGCCTTTCCACACTACACTGTTATAGTGCTATTATTCCACTTTCAACATTCCATGGAATCCTGGGGCCTGCAGTTTAGGAAGGGGCGTTTAGAATTCTCAGCCAGAGACCTCTTTGGCCTCAGTAAACTATAAACCCCAGAATTCCACAGAATGTTGAAAGTAGAATAATAGCACTGTAACAGTGTAGTGCAGAAAGACCCTGAGACTCAAGGCAGCTTACAAAAAGACAGAAATTACAATAAAAACACCTTCAGTTAAAACATACAAAATTGAGATTAAAGCAGTTGTAAATAACAACAGAATTAAAATAATTTAAAATCTTACTTTCAATAAAGATTAAAAATGGTACAGCAACCTTCTAAGGGGAGTGTTCCCCCCCTCATGGTTCCCTCGGGAAACAGTGTAGCCCTCTAACCCTTTATGTACCCAAAAGGCCCCAGAAAGACAGAGAGTAAGCAAATGAAACTAGTTAGAAGGTCCACTAGGTGAAACCACCAGATCCTGCTATGCTCTGAATAAGATGGACACGGAATTATTTTTGCAGTAAGGGGACTTCACTTCAGAGTAGGTATAGAGTAGTAAAGGAATATCTGGCTATGTATGTATACGTGCCTTCAAGTTGCCTGTTACTTATGATGACCTCTTGAATTTCTTAGGGTTTTCTTAGGCAACAAATACTCAAAGGTGATTTTGCCAGTTCATTCTTCTGAAATATAATCTACTGCACCTGGTATTCATTGGCAGTCTCCCATCCAAGTACTATCTAGAGATGACCCTGCTTAGTTTCCAAGATCAGATGGGATCTGGCGCCTTCAGAGTATTTAGGTCTTAATACCTTGCTAGTCTTTATGAATCCAAAAACATTTCTGCAGTACACTCTTATAGCATGATGATTTCATTTTCAACCTCCTATGCCAGCCCCTCCTGAAACTGCAAACCCCAGGATTCCATAGGAGGTTGAAAGTGGAATAATCGCACAATAAGAGTGTTGTGCAGAAATGGCCCAAGTCTCCAGGACCAGATGAACTGCATCCAAGAGTACTAAAGGAACTTGCACATGTAATATCAGAGTCATTGTCAATACCCTTTGGAAATTCTTGGAGGATAGAAGAAGTCCCAGCAGATTGGACTACAGTGAATATTTGCCCCATCTTCACAAAGGGGGAAAAAGGACTTGAAGATCTACTGATCAGTCAGCTAGACAGCATTACTAAGAAACTTTCTCAACAGATTATCGCACTGTTTGTCTGTGAGCACTTAGAAAGAAATACTAAGGCCATTTCCATACCGGGCTTCTGAAATGGTGCAGAGTGACCTCTCACGGAGGTCTTCTACACCATAGAGTGGACTGGCGTGGACTACTTTTTGTAGTTCCACACCAGAATCCACTCAGGATCGGCAGGAACTAGCTGCCCTGCATGTTTTTTAAAAACCTCTTTTTCGAGGTTTTTAAAAAGCACGGAGCGTGCAGCCCCGTGCCGCTCCGTCGCCCGGCTCCGAAGTGAATTTGCAGGCACACACAAGTGCGTGCCTGCAGATCTGCCGGGGGCGGGCTTCCAGCTGGCGAGCTTCTCTGGTTGGTGGAGAGCCTCCACCAACCGGAAGCTGCCATTTGGGACGCTGGAGGACTGCGGAGCAGTGAGCTCGCACTGCTCCACGTGGCGACAGACTTACCCGGTTTCAGGTAAGCTCCGTTTTTGGGCGTTTTTGCCCGTCCCCCCCCCCACATGTGAAAAGGGCCTAAGAGCAAGCATGAGTTCTTCAAAAACAAGTCATTCCAGACTAATATTATCTATCCTTCCTTCCTTCCTTCCTTCCTTCCTTCCTTCCTTCCTTCCTTCCTTCCTTCCTTCCTTCCTTCCTTCACAGAGTTAGAAGCTTGGCAGATCAGTGGAGTGCAGCGTATGTAGCATACCTTGACAAAGCCCCCCATGGTATTCTTGCAAGCAAGTTGGTGAACTGTGAATTAGATAATGTTAAAAGTAGACCTACAATTGTTTGAGAGTCTGAGTATAGAGATTACTCATTAATGGTTCCTTTTCAACCTGGAGAGAAGTGACCAATGGGGTGTCACAGGGTTCTCTCTTTGGCCCTGTGTTTCTCACTATCTTTATAAATGATATGAGTGATGCAATAAAGGGTATGCTTATCAAATTTTCACCAAATTAAAAGAGGTACTTAATACACCAAAGGACAGGATCGGGATTCAAAATAACCTGAGAGCTGACTCAAAGCTAACAAAATAATTTTTGATGAGGATAAAAGTAAAATTACTACATTTAGACAGGGAAAATTAAATGTATGAATATAAAATGGGATACACCTGGTAACAGTATCTGTGAAAAAGATATAGAGAGATCTTACCAGATCTCAAGTTAAACACAATTCAATATAAACAATGTGATGGGGCAAAAAAAAGAAAGAAAAAAAAGCCAGTGCAATTCTGGGTTGCAGCACTACAAGTACAGTATCTGGATCAAGGAAAGTCAAGCTATCCTTCTATTCTGCTTTAGTGAGACCTCACCTGGAATACTGTGTTTTAAGTTGTGCACACCACAGTTCAAGAAGATATTGACAAGGTGGAATGTGTTCAGATGAGAGCAACCAAAATGGTAAAAAGTCTGGAAACCAAGCCCTATGAGGAATACCTTGGGGAGCAAGGTATGTTTAGCTTGGAGGAAATAAAAATGATGTGATATGATAGCCATATTTAAGTACCTAAAGGGATGCCACGTAATTTTCTATTTCTCTAGAGAGTAGAACATGTAACAATGTTTTCAAATTACAAGAAAAAAGATTCCACCTAAATATTACAAACTTAACAACTGTAAGAAACAATGAAATAGACTGCTCAGTAGGTGGTGGACTCTTTTTGGGAGGAGGTTAAACAGAGGTTGGATGGCCATCTTTGCAATTGCTTCAGTTGCACATGCCTGCATGGCAGGGAAGTAAACTAGAGGGTCTTTGCAGTCCCTTCTAACTCTATGATTTTATGACTCCATGATCCTATGGATTTCTTTATTGCAAAGAGGATGACAGAAGCAAGATTAGGGTTGGTGTTGAAAACAGCAGGAGCTACTCTTTGACTTGTAATTGTGTCGTTGCACCATGGTAGTCACAACATCTAAGCCACTGCTACTACATCCTAGCATGCAGAGAGATGCTCCTAGTTTCTAATCCTGTTGATTAGAATGAATGCATGAATAAACTATGGTTGGCTTCAGACCAGGAAAGGAGTGCGTGAGTCACAAGAAGAAAGGAGAAGGGAAGGAAAGAAGCAGGCAAGGAGGCTGAGGTAGAAGTGTGCATTGGTTAGATATTACAGCTGAATGCCTACATAGGACATTGTCTGATTGGAACCTCCAACCAATACGCCATGCTAGTCCATTTCTTTGGTGACCCTAGTTTCTGATGATGAAGATGAATTTAAATCAGACCATTCTTGCTGAGCATAATTTTAAAATCATTGTCCCTTCCCCAGCTAAAAAGCCACAAATGTTTTAAGGATTTACTTATACAGAAGAGGCCTGAATGAATTTCTTTACATCTCTCCTTAACTAAAATGGAAATGACCTCAGGGTCTCAGAAAAAAGGGTATCCATTAAATTCATGAGCAAGAATATTTATCCTACTTGACCACAGGTACATGGGTGTCTATGCTGTTGATATGCTAGCCATTTCTGCTCTGCCTTGGTGTATCTTATGTTTCCACTGCAGCTCATCTCCATCCACATTTAAAATATAAATGGCAAGTTTTTTGTAGCTATAACACATCCTCTTAAAGTGATTTACAGCATCTAGCCAAAGAGAGTTGGGAGCAAGAATATTTCAAAGTAATCAAGCTCACATATTTTATGGCTTCAGGCCCTGACATCTGCAAACAGCCAAATGCCTCCAGGATATTAATGACAGAAATGTGTAAATTAGCTCTGTAAACTCTGATGTCCCATTTTCCTGATAACCTCAAAACATTGTGCAAGATGAAAAGTGCAAAGGAAGCAAATACAATGTTTTCTGGGGCCTCTTTATAATTCCAGAAAAATCTGACCAAAATTTCTAGATCAACCGATAGATAGATAGACAGATAGATTTCAATATACAACTCCTGAAAAAGGTTGTAGTTATTTCATGGTTGCTCCCTGCCCCTCCCATTGGCCTTTTTGGACCAACATCCCCGCCCCACCTGCCTGCTTGTCACTGCCCGTGTATACTCATTCTTGTGCTTAGAATACTTTCTTACAACTCAGACCCAAACATATGTCACAGAACATTGGTTTCAGGGGATTTAATTCCAAATAAAGCATACAGATTCAGAGAGCAAATGACACATGACTAAATGTAATAGCCTCCTTTTCCCCTCTCCACTTGAAGAAAGGGGGGGAAGCAGTTTCTTATCTACATGGAAAATAACGGATTCTTTATGCTTTTGCAATGTATATGTTTTGGAAATTATGTTTGTACCTTTAAAGAAAAATGATTTTAATGTGTTAGCAACATAAAAGAGGCACTAAAGAGAATGGAAGATTTTTTAAAACAAGGAAGCACTTGGTGGATTGTTTCCTCTACTTTTCTACCATTACCCATAACAGTAAAGGCTATTATCATTAGGGCTGGATTAAGATAAAGGGTAGGAAAATACAGTGAGGGCCAAATTTTGCCCCCATCACTCCATGGGTGATGGTGCCCCAAAATCGGTTAAGAACCATCCAATTTCCCAACCTGTAAGAACAGAAATCATTAGTGGTTTTAATTTCTGAGAACTTAGGAGAAAAGTTTGGGAGTCTGAATGGAAAAATATTTTGGTTCACCTTTTCTTTTGTGAGCTGTGAGGGGGCCATTGGGGTTTGTAAAAGCTGGACTGGGCCACAATTTCACCATGTCTGCCGAAAGCATTATGGTGTCTGTTGTGACAAACAAGTTGGTTTCCCCTTTATTTCTATGGACAAAAGACAACAAGATCAGCAGTTGAACCTTCCTTCAGTTGTCACTTGATTCTTTGGGGCATACATCCCTGTGCCATGCATTCTTTTTTCCCTAACCTTTTCATTTTCCACATTTTTTCTATCTATGAGTATGCTATTGCATGACCATTCCTTTATCTGCAGAACTACTTGCTTTTTTTTTTTTTTTGGCCTTTTTTTCCCTTGAAAAATAAAGCATAGGTTTTAACTATTTCCTTTTCTTTCCCTGATCTTCACAATCTTCATTTTTTCCTGCTCTTTTCCCCCTCACATCTTGCTTTTTCAGAGGGTTTGTTGTTGTCGTTGTTGACTTCTGCAGATGACTGTGATATTATACGATTATATTCAGTTTTTGCAAACATTTATGGCTGGATTAAATGAAGTGGAGTGGTCTTCTGAGTTGGAATTGAAACAACTCCAAGGTTCTCCAAGAGATTTGTATAACACCAAGGTCTTTTCCTCGCATTACCTAATCCTGTTGTCTTCCTGTTGTGATCCCGGCAGTGCCTTTGTCGGGAAGGGAGTGCAACAGGAACACTCCCCTCTGCACATGACCGGCTCCCTGTGGAAGGGGGTGTGAGCAACATATGTCTGCCTTCCACAGCACAGCAGGGCTCTTTCCCATGCTGTGCTGGGGAAGGAAGCCCCTCCATTATGTTTCCTGCCCTTCCACATGGCTGGGAAGGACAGAAGAATCACACAATTGTGGGCACTCAATGGATTTATTCTGTTAATATCCCGCAATCATGATGAGTAGGGGTGGGATGGCAGCAGGACTACAACAACATTATGTGAAAGCATGACCCATGCACCACTGCCATTCCATCCCCATAGCGGGACTGTGATGCCATGACCCAAGTCTGGCAAAAACCATTGGTGCAAAAGAAGATTTTATTGATGACTAATGGATGCAGCAGGTGCTTACAGTACAGAAAGCTCACCATCTTTCAGCTGAGGAGAAGCCAGAATTCCCACACAGAAAATGCTGGCATGCACTTTATTGTCCTCCCAAAGTGAAGACCAAAGAATCTGCCTTTGTCATGGGTATGTGTGTGTGTGTGCGTGCAAGCACCAGCCTTCCAGAAAGTACTGGAAGGTGCAAGAAAGTGCTGAGGAGACACAATTTCTGGACAACTACTGAGCAGTGGAGGAGGACTTTTTGGCCATTTCGATCAGCTATAGAATGAATGTGAAGGCCCTATTCAAGTCAGTGATATTTACATTTGACTCCTCCTATTCATTTACTTAATGAGTTATGCTAAAGACTGAGTCTTGAGCACTTGTGGTGAGATGATGTCAGGGCTTGAAGTCTCATGATGTCCTACCCAGCACAGCAAATGGTAAGGAATGCTGGAAGTTGCAGGCCAACAATATTTGAATGGCAGCATGAGTTGCACCCCTGACCTATTGTTTAGAGGGTTGGCTGTTCATACAGTGGATGACAGGGATTTGAATCTATGTAAATTCCATTCTCAAAGGCAAGAAGAAACAATTTACCATTTTCTTGCTACAAAAATGACATAGAATCATAGAACCGTAGAGCTGGAAGAGACCGCAAGGGCCATCGACTCCAACCCCCTGCCATGCAGCAATACATAATCAAAGCACTCCCAACAGATGGCCATCCAGCCTCTGTTCAGAAACCTTCAAAGAAGGAGACTCCACCACATCCTAAACAGCATATTCCAGTGCTGAATTGCTGTTACTG
The DNA here is from genome assembly GCA_030412105.1 of Cyclura pinguis. NCBI lineage: Eukaryota > Metazoa > Chordata > Lepidosauria > Squamata > Iguanidae > Cyclura > Cyclura pinguis. The sequence continues at coordinate 248,568,524 of CM059599.1, read as the reverse complement.
TTAGGAAGTTATTTCTCATGTTTAAGTGGAATCTCCTTTCCTGTAGTTTGAATCCATTGCTCTGTGTCCTGTTCTCTGGAGCAGCAGAAAACAAGCTTGCTTCATCTTCTGTATGACATCCCTTCAAATATTTAAACTGAGGCCCTTTCTGCACGACATTGTCATCCTGCCATGGGAATGGGAGAAGGATGGGACCGCTGTCAAAACGTGGAGATCTGGGCCAAGCAGGGATATGACAATCAGGTCTGCTTTGAATTCTCCCTTCCTAGAGAAGCAGCACCCTTCTATATATTTGCCACCCACTTGCTCCCTCTCCACATTTATCTCTCTCTACTGCTTTCCCTAACTCCACACCCTGGTAGATATAGGGCAAAGCATGTTTTTGCCAATTCCAATGAATGTGTAACTGGTGGTAGCATGCATAACTGACCCAGATCAAATAGACACTTTATGGAGACTGCTCTTTACAAAAATATAACGAAATCTTTATTGAACAAACTGACAAGAGAAAACGTAGTTCGCGAATTAAAGATTAGCAAACAGCAAAACACTTGTATATCTAACCCAGGAAACACCCTCTTTCCTCTCTCTTTCATACTCTTAGATGGATCTCTCTCTAAACCCTGTTTCTGTTATTTTTCTGTTAATCTCACTCCCCCACCTAGCCCCTCCCTCTGGCTAGCCTGGGTTCCATAATCAACAACCAATCAATTCAAATTCTCTTGGTTGCTAGGGCAGGTCTGTTGCTATGCCCCCCCCCAGGGTTTGTCACAACTGCAACAATGATTATGCATGACATCATTGCGGTCCCATCCTTCTTCCGTCCCCAGGCAGCACAATCATAGAGTAAATAATTGGCAGGTTTTCCCCATAAATGACCTGTGATCCCACCACCATTGCAAATTTATCTGGTCTGTGGAGGGACTGGAAGCACAATGGCTGCACTTCCTGCCCCAGCACAGCCTGGGAAAGTAGCTGGCTGCACTGCAGAAGGAAGAGGCGGGGCCATTGTGCTTCCTTCATTTACAGAGGCAGCTGGTATGGAGGGAGCGCTCCGGTTGCACTCCCCTCCTGGCAGAGCTGCTCCTGGGATCCCCATGGGAGGATGTTGGAAGAAGCTAGGGAATTGAAAATGCTAAAGAAAACTGCACAGTTCAGGACTTATTCCCTGCAAAATAACAATAATAACAACAACACTTTTGGTGTGCAGAAAATGACATTTTCTATGTATGCAAAAAGCAAGTGTCCATGCAAAACCCAGCATTTTCTTTGCAAAAAACAAGTTTCTTGCACAGAAAAACACTTTTCTGTGCTGAAAATGCTATTTTTCTGTGTAGGAAACTTATTTTCTGTGCAGAATATGCCATATGCATGTTACACAGAGAATAAGGCCATTTCTGCACCACACTGTTATAGTGCTATTATTCCACTTTCAACCTCCTGTGGAATTCTGGCATTTGTAGTTTATTCAGGCCAAAGAGCTCTCTGGCTGAGAATTCTAAATGCCCTTCCCTAAACTACAAACCCCAGGATTCCATGGGGTGTTGAAAGTGGAATAAAAGCGCTATAACAGTGTAATGCGGAAATGGTCTAAGTCTTGAACTGCAAATATTCTTGCCCAACTAGAATTCTCTTATTAGGGTTTCCTGACACTCCAGAAACATCTTTTTCAACCATTTTTCAAATAATTTTAAACATTCTCTCCATCTCAATTGGATGGTCTTCTAGGCAGCCTACTATTTTTGCTGCATTTAGGATAATAACTCTGAGGCCAGTTCCTTCAAATACTATGCTTGAATGATGTTGAACTAGGGAGGATAAATGTTTAGATATAAAATGGAAAATGTGAATTGGGATTTGCATGCATCAAAATGTCAAGCTAAGAGACATCAACAAGTTATTGTATTTGTCTACAGAACACTGGCAAGGTATTGTGGTCTGAAATAGGGATATCCATAAGGTTCTATGAAAAAGTGATATTTTGAAATAAAGACAAGTGATATAAAATAAGGGATACCTGACAAACAAAATGAGACAAGCACTGGAGAAAAAGAAAATACAATTTTGGAGATTCCCTGCTCCTCCCTATTGTAGAAAAACAAGCTGAACAGTTTAATCTTCCAAGTGTAAAATGATACTCTGTTTCTTGCAGGACAGAAGAAAAATGGCACCAATTTGGCATTGTCGGGAAGTTTCACAAGCATTTTGACTGTTCTCTCCTGTGAAAATAGTCCTCTTCAGCAAGTAATATACAGCCTCCCAGGCAAATGCTCTGCCTGCCCAAGCTGACATTTGGCTCAAAACAGACCCTTAATGATAACAATGAGTGAGTGCTCCTCCATCTGAAGTGTTCAGACTGCCAAACTAAGCCAGGAGTTATTTTATCCTGATTATTCTTTCCCCATTTCTTTCAAGAGAGTGTTCTATAGAAAAAAAGGGTCTAGTTACAGCACAGACATTTTCTTTCCAATCAGGCCAGGGAAATGTCAAAGGTATAGAGACTCAGGTCTTCCCTTTTGTATTCCAACAGTAGATTTTGAACAGAAGAAGGTGCTTGAAACAGTAAAAAAATCTTTGAGTGGAAAAGACAGCAGATGAAATCAAAATGGAGGTCAGGCAGAGACAAACATACAACAAGAAAGAAGACCTGGAACTCTTCCATGATACGTTCTCCAGTCACCTCTATTTGGCTGAAGCCTCAAATTTGATTGCTAGGAGTCATGTCCATGGAGAAGAAATCAATTCTAAAGTCCTATCTATTTTTGTGAATGAAGGTGTAGAGTAGTTTCATAACCTTTTCCTTATGTTATGACCCAGGGCATCATTACCAAGGATTTCTGTTGCTGTTATTTTTGAGGCATGCCTCACATTCAGGCTTTTCTCTAAAATGTTAACATTGCCTGAAATCTAGCTAAACAAGGGTGCAAGAACTGCTCTGATTTCTGATCACATTAGGTAATTTGCTTTCATTGATTTCTAACTGAAGCAAATCATTGTGAGCAATGGTTGATGTACAATGGCATTTCAGTACTGTAGTGTCAGATGGTTATGCAATATTTCTATAATTTTTACAATGCCAATGATATTTCATGTGTGGTTAGTGTTTCAGCCTTCACAAGATGCTATCAAATGTAACATATATACATTTTAAATTCTGAGGTAAGATTTAAAAAGACAAACTTAAATTTGCTCTTTTATATTAAAAAAAGTGTAAATGTCAAAACTGGAAATTTTTGTCAAATAAATGCTGTGAAACATTAGATACTTAACTGACTTGGAGACTCACCAAGAGAGGTAGAAAATAATATGTGCAGTTATATAAGAACATAAGAAAAGGTCAAGCTGATTGAAGCACAGACCTATCTAGTCCTGTATTATGTCTATACTGGCTTGATGATTGCTTATGGGAAGCCTACATTCAGAAACATGAGGGCAATATCACCCTCTCACTTGTGCTCACTAGCAACAGAAGTACTGCATCTGCTATTAGAAGAAACATATATACACCCTGATCAGTAGCTGCTGATTGCCCCTATCTCCATAGATTTTTCCAATCTGCAAATGTCACTACATCTCATGGTAGTGGATTCCATAGTTTAACTATGCTCCACAAAAACATATACTTCCTTTTCTCTGTCCTGAATCTCCCACCATTTAACTTTAGTGGAAAAACCTCAGTTCTAGTATTATGAGCAACATGTCTCTCCTTTTCCACTCTGTTCCATCCACATCTTTTCCAGCTCTACAATATATTTTTTCGGGTATGTTACTCAATATTCTAACTGTGTTGACCAGAAATGTACATAGTATTCCAGTTATGTCTGCACCATATTTGAATGAAGACAGGGTAATACTGGTTTTATTTTAGATTATTTTTCTGATTATTACTTATTCTCTTTCATACCTGATAATTTATGGCAGTGACATGGATGCATTGTTGGAGTAAAAAGTCCACCATACAGAAGCTGTTTATAGCTACTTTTGTGTCATGAAATAGTTGTTTTAATAATCCACGAACTAAGGTGCTATCCAACCTACAGTTATCATCATAGTTTTAGAATTCCCTAAGCTGCTGCACTTCTTTAATCAAGAAGGTGAGTTTTTTTTCCCATCAAAACTTGCTTCCACTCCCAAAACATGGATGCATAGTTGACTATGCAAATATTTGAATGTGGAGACATGAAACTAACAGATGTGCCCATCCCTAATACATATTGTAGAGTTGGCATAATTGGTAGCAGACAGCGGCAGCAGCAACAACAACAACTATTTGAGATACTTAGGATATGGTTTCCCTATGTTAAAATATTTGCTCCACCTCAATCTCTTCTATGCCCCTTCTTAATAAACCCTAAATTTCATCAAGGTGATAAATGTAAGCGGCTTATCATTTGGAAAGAAAAAGGACTATATAGGCTTAGAGATCTGTTTATGAATGGTAGACCAATATCAGAAGGATAACTAGCAGTTAAAAATGGAAGAATATACACCTAGTTGGTTGAACAAATTCCAAGTCCTCATGTTTGCTTCTAGGATATATAGGAATATGAGCCTAACTTGCTCCCTTACAACCTTGAGACATATTATCTTGATACTTCTAGCAGAAGTAAGGAACTGGTCTGGTTTACAAAGCAATCATTGAAATTACATACGGGTCCAATAAAAGATCTAAAAGTGCATGGGAATCTGAGCTTGGAGCACAGATCACAAAAATAAATAGGATACGATTTGTAGAACTGTCTCATGGATGTTGTGGCCCGCACTTGTAAAAGACATTACTATTAAAGTGATACATTATTGGTATCTCTGCCCATAAGACTACATAGGTTCAAAAACAATAGATAGATGCTGGAGGAGCTGGAGGAATGTTGGTACATAAGAACATACACAGGTTCGCTGCTCTAAAAGAATTCCATTCTGGCTAGAAGTTCTTCATTGGATTAACAAAATAACTAATCAAAATATTTACTTTCAAAGTACTTTACTGATCTTACTGATTTAAATAAAGAAAATGAAAATGCTCAGTGTAAAGATTTTATATCTACCTTGCTGTATGCAGCAAGGATGGACATAGTAAGGTCATGGAAGAAAGTACAAGGTTTGTCCATTAATCATTGGCTTGACAAAATTTGGAGAAACTGATGGTTAAATTCAAATCTGCCAGAGGTGAAATATCTAAATACACCTTTGAGACTGCCTGGCATCCATTTATAACATATATGACACATGTAAATTCTAGAGAGGCCCACTGTTGAATCACATGATATTCTGGAATCTATCATGATGAGCACATTTTGGACATTGTCCTTGATAGTATTGCCTGATTCTAATCATGGAATGTTTTTTGTGGTGGGAGAGGTTAGGTAGGGGATAATTTACTATTTTATCATGTAAACTCTTAATAAAAGTATTCTTTTTTAAAAAACCAAATACAGATTGTGACAGGGCATCCTAATCTGGTTAGTACACTAACTCTTACACCAGGCTACTGGCAGCCACCTCACCCCTTTAGCTTTAAACCACCCCTTGGATTTAATATTTAGGGTCCCTAAGGTGGCTTCAACCATACACCAGTGAAAATTTCCTTTTATGGGTTAGGGTTTTCTCTTTTCTTTTCTTTTCTTTTCTTTTCTTTTCTTTTCTTTTCTTTTCTTTTCTTTTCTTTTCATTCATTAATTTTTTTTTTGTACACATGCCTGGTTTTCTCAGTTTTTCTCAAAATGCATTCCATTTTGGCAGAGGTTTAAATAAGAAATAATATCAAAAGGTTTATTGAATAAAATTTAACTAAACACCAGAGGCAATAATGCTGGCGCAACACTTATTCCAGTCTTAACAACTTGTATCTACTTTAAACTTTTGCTAAACTCTCACCTCAGACCCTCCCCTACCAACTGTTCTCTCCTCTGTCAACCGGGGTCCCAAGACAACTTCTCACTCCCAACAGTTTCAATAATCTGATAGTTAAAGAGCCAAGCCTTTCCTTATATCTCTCCAGCGGCTGTGATTGGTTGGTTGTGCAGGCTGTGCGGGTTCTCTGCCCTACGTCTTTCACACTAATGTCTGGAGAAAGTAACTGGCATTGCTTTGCAAGAATTTATAAAGAACAAGCAGAAGAATCTGGATCAGTGCATGTTATTTTTTTTTCCACCTTGGTACTTCAGACATTCAAGCATTGAGCTACAGAAGAAACCTAAGCCCAAGCTTAAAATCTTTACTTCATAGGATCATTACAGTGCCCCATTTATATTTGGAGCTCCTCAAACTTCTGTGAATCCTTCTGATTTAACAATTTTGGGAGTCTCGCTGAGTTTCTGAAACTTACATTGATTTTCTTAAGACTGTCCTCAAAAAAAGCACGGAAAATAGGCTCACATCTGAAATTCATGTCCCTGCCAGACACAGTTCTTATGATATATTGCAACAATACATCAGAGAAAAGCAGCCCTGTTGATCTATTGCAGTAATATTGTACACTCTCAGAGAAGAAGGAACAAGTAGGAGCTCCAATTTTGAGAAAACTGACCCTGCTTTTCAAGTTTTGGCTGTTGCTGGCTAAAGGGTTTTACTGTTCCTTCCTTCCGGCTTTCTAATTTAAACCACATCACATATGGCAAGCTGGACATCTCAAAATATGTCTTTCAGTGCTGTTTTTGTTACTTTGGAGGGTGTCCAGATGTTCTTCAGAAATGTGGCAAAGCCAATCCCTTAGCCACCCAGTGTATGAAGTGAGCATAAATCCATTTAATAGATGTACTCTTAATCTGAAAATAGGACAAATCCAGTGTGTGCTACTTAGGAGATGATAAAGGGTAAGAAAATATGGATAAAAGCATGCCACCATAAAAGAAAATGAATAAAGAGAAAATGTGCTGGCTCTGATGAATATTTTACTTCAAATCAAAATGATCCACCTTTCATGATTCCATTTACCTTCAGAATCCATCCTGTTTTAAAGTCGTAATGTTGAGGAGAGTCAACTGCTCCAACTTTATCTTAATTCACCCATGGATTGGTCACTAGCTATCAACCTCACCTATTCACAAAGTTACTGTTGAAAATAAAATGGAGAAAATTCCCATGTACTTTGCCTTGTCTCCTTAGATGAAAGGCAGTACATAAATGCAACAGAAAGTTAAGATTTGCTGTGAGGATGGACAACAATTTACAGTATAACATATAATATGGGGAAAAAACTCATGGGCTATAAATGTAATTGTGTTATTATTTTCCTTTACCATCTTATTTTTCATTTCTGAACAAGTTCTTTGATTTAAGCACTCAGTGAGCTGGCTTATTTAGTACATCAGCCTTTCCTTCTTATCAATCAAAAGGTACCCATTTCATATTTCTCAGAATCTCTTGCAGTTGATAAAGCACATCTCTCTTCTTCTCTTTAGCTATACTTTAAAAGGTAGAGAGAAAGACCTTAATAATTCGTTTAAAATATAAACTTAAACAAATAGATGGCAGTCTGGGAGAAATGTTGTGACTTATCTTCAATGGGCTCCTCTCCTTTCTCTTTTGAAGTTCATCTGTAGCATCCCTACCATGGCCTCCCTGCTGCGACAGTATGAAATGCTGAACATGCTGATAGGATTCAGATCAAAAGGAGGAACTTGATCACACTGACTTCACTTGCTTCAGTGCACAAAGTTTCATTTTAGCAGAAGAGGGGAGAAGAGCATGATTTCTGCTGAAATTTACTGAAATAGGACAATTATTTTTAACATCCAGGTACCAAGGAAGCACATAGCTCCAGAAATATCAGAGGTTTTATCTGCTTTCCTTTTAATTCCTGTGTTTGTGCATGTACAGAAACAGACTGCTATGTTCAAATATGTGCAGCAATTGTGTAAGCTAATAGTGAACTTGGGTCCTCATTTGAGACTATCCAAGTTATCCAGGCTTTCTGAAGTATTATATTTCACCATAGACACTACCCAGGTTTTATAATCTTCAGATGTCTTTCTTTCCCAAAAGTATATTTAGTGCAGATGTGAGAGAAGGTGTTCTGGGTGGCTGCTCTCAGCTGGTAAAATTCTTGTTCCAGAGCCAGGAGGGGCCCCTCCTATTGTCCTTCCTCTGGCATATGTGTTTTGTTTGGTTGTTCAAGCAGGCTTTTGTCAATTGAATGGCTGCTCAGCCCTTCTTCTCTCTCTCCCTCCCATCCAAACACAAATTTGATCCACAGCTAACCTCATGGAACAACATACAAAAAGCTGAAAGAAAGCAGGAAGCATCAGCCTGGGATCTTTCACTTGGTGTGGGGTGCTATTCCCCAATCCTCTTGTTTTTCATTTAGGCAACAGCATGCTTGGTAGTACAATGTTTATAATACACTAATTTTGGACAGCCAATTAGCTAAGCTTCCTTACCATTTATACTACTGTCACTGTGATCTAGGTAGAAGAAGTTGAGGACTTACTATTTGAGGATTCTACTATCAGTAGAGCAGTTGCAAATTTCTTAATGGCATTAGTGAAATCCTGCCTAAGTTATTATGAGGCACTATTAAATGTTTGAAGTGTTACTGTTTCTATGGTATTATTCTGCATATTTTTATTCTTACTGCTAAGCTTACCAATATTAGAAAGGAGCTGTTATATTTATATTTTGTTATTTGTTATTTGTATAACCTCTTTGATCTTATATTGGTTATAAGCAATTACAGCTGAACTAGAATACACTAATTTTCACATTGTGTTTCACTGAAAGTTGAAATGCCATCTAAAAATATGAAGTCCAGTCAGTAAAAATATGAGCTGAGAAAATATATTCAGAGATGTAACAGGCTAGAAGAGTGTGTGCTGTGTTCATGATGATACAGGGATATGTTCTGAGGCATGTCCTTCTCATTGTGAGTTCACTGGCATCTGGGTACTGCTTCACACAGTCCTTGATTACATTTCTTTAACTGTCAAATGTAGATGTGTCTTTCTCTCTGCTGTTACAACAGAAGTGATAAAATACAGCGCTGTGTTTGCTTTCCCTGACTCTTTAGCCCTGTTCAGTCATTTGAGAAGTCTATTGATTCCATGTGTGAAGTGGCAAGGGCAATAGTTCTATCTCTAGTTCCATTACCCTCTTCATATAGAGAGCAACGATAGCCTCCATTACAAATCTCCAAAATCCAGGCTTCTCAATGTGTTGGAGAGCCTCCATACCTGGCTCACTTCCTTCTTAACATGTTGAGTCAACATGTTTTAAATAATGCCTGAGTAGCATTTACGTCATTCCCAAATCTGCTTTGTTATCATCACTAAACATGCATCACAGCAATGGTAATTGATTTGCAAATTTGCAGTTTTCCTATAAATAGAATCTCTCTCAAAGATCTAAAAAGATTCTCTTTTCTGCAATGCAGAACAGACTGCATTTGTACAGAGTCCAAGGTGAAAATCTCTATAGCATTTCTATAACAGCAGTTATGGGGGTTATTAGTTTTATTAGAATTAAAGTACACTTGACAACTGAAGAGAGATTTAATTATACCATAAAAAACCACCAGCTTTTTATTTTTAACATCTGTTCAATATGCACCCATGCCAGTAGCAATATTTGGAAGTATTTGCCAAATACTTAATCAACAAGCTGTTTTGTATAACCAAATAATTGAGAAAATATAATTACCAATGCTGGGTTTCCCCAGATCTGATTGTCAAGTTAAACATAATTTTAAATATGGTCAGGTCACCCTTCAACATTTATTTGCCATGTCTTGGTTAAAAACAATTTAGAAAATGTGTGATTTAGCTGGTGTTTGTTTTTGGGCAATGTGAAGAAGAGGAACATTTCCCATTTCTCTAGCAGTCCTTGAGAGATCATACAAGAACCTTCATGCAGTTAGTGAAGGCTCTGCCAAATTTCAAATCAGGCTGTTGCACAGCATATTGTGCTCTCAATAACTCTCCTCTTTCTTACTTCTCCTTTTCCGTTTAAGGCCATTTCTGCACAACGGGGGCTCTTGCAAGTCATTCTGTCACAGTCACGGCAGGGAAGGGAGCGCAACAGGAATGCTCCTCTCTGCACAGGACAGGCTCCCTGTGGAAGGGACAGTGATGGCGCCGCCTCTTTCTTCCCAAGTGCAGCTGGGCATTTCCCAGGCTGCACTGGGGAACGAAATGTCGCCATTGCTCTTCCTGCCCTTCTGCAGCATAGATAGGTACAGGAGCGTCATGCGATCACAACTTGAGCGTGACGCATGGGGACAGGATGGCAGTGGGCCAGTGTAATATGTGGAATCATGACCAGCCAACTACTGCCATCTTGTCCCCATAGTGGGACAGCCCTGTTGTGCGGAAATGGCCTATGTGATGTAAACACATTTATACTGTGTCCAAACCTATATCCATGCAATGGACCTTTCTTTCTCATCCTCCCCCTGCAACCGCAGACCCACCCACCAATTGCTGAAATCTGCTCCAGTCCCCCTCAACCTGATTTAAGGAAAAGGAAGGAAAATTCGCTTCACTAGTACAATGGTGGGCAATATGTGATTCACTAGACATTGTTGTCCACAGTTTCCACTTGACCCAGCTAGCCTAGCCAATAGTGAGAGGAATTGTTGTCCAGGAACACCTGGAGGGCTGCAAGTTGCAGCAAATCCATTCTGGTTGGTCATATGCTATTGGATGCAAACCATAGACTAAAACTGGTGTATCTTATTTGTGAATATTCCCTAAAATCAAACCACTAGACCTCTGTGAGCAATACTTAGGACAAGGCAACTATTCATGAAAGCATCGATCAAAACCCTTATAATTTTAAGTTAATGTAAAGAAGGGGACAAGTACAGAGACTGATTTAGGAAAGGAAATTATTACAATTGGGTAGAGCAGAATGGCAACAGAAGTCATGGGGAAGAAAACAAATTGCCTGAAAAGAAAAGCAGTGCTAGCTGCCTTCAGATGGACACTACAACACAGTTACAGTCGTACGATCTGACCAGTAGTATATCTTATCAGCTGAAACTTCTAACTGTGATGACTTAGATGAGTCTCTCTTCCTTGCTGTCCCATTAACTTTTCTGAGCTAGAAACACAGCTGTAGTCCTCTTACACAGCCTATCTATGTCATATTAAGTGTGGTGTCAACTACTAGTATGCATCAATCAGTGTCTATTCTTTTGTATTAGTGTTGGGATGAGGTTCAGAGTTGTGTTACAAGTGCAATACCACGCCCTAGTACTGAATGTAAATTACATAATTCAAATTTGTTGGAGAAAAGCTCAGTACTAACAATATGGCCACAGACAATATTGAGAATATAGGTGCCATGAAGGAATTTAAGGAGAGATTCATGTGACATATAAGGTCTGCTCAGGTGCGGGCATTTACGATCATTAGGCTAATGATATGGTCTATACAGCAAGCACTCAAGGGTAGGAAAATGGTTGAAAAACAAAAACAGATTTAAGCTGAAGAAATATGGCTATATGATTACGATAGACTGTTGCCACTACATCCTCTTCTGTTGGACATATATTATTGAACGCAACTCATAATCTAACAGAGGCCTCCCTCACATGTGAAAATTTGTTAGAAATGATCTTCCTGGAGATTGATCAATGAACAATGGATTCAAACTACAGGAAAAAAGATTCCACCTGAACCTCAGGAAGAATTTCTTGACAGTCAGAGCTGTCCGGCAATGGAATATGCTGCCTTGGAGTGTGATGGAGTCTCCTTTTTTGGAGGTTTTTAAGCAGAGGTTGGATGACCATCTGTCAAGAGTGCTCTGATGTGGGTTCCCGCATGGCAAGGGGTTGGATTGGATGGCCCCTGTGGGTCTCTTCCAACTCTATGATTCTATTATTCTATGATTCTAACACTGGATAGACAGATGTGTCCCAATAATGTAAATGTGATTAACAAACTAGCAGGCTTCACCATGCAGCAAAATGGGGCCACTCACAAATAAGTTAGTCATTTTCAATACTTAGAGGTTGAGATGGAAAGAATATTTGACAATATTTTTTTTAAAAAAAGTTGAGCAAATCTAGAGAAGCCCTGAGGAGGAGAAACATAAGACAGTTGAGAATCTTTGCAGTTCAAAACTTCTGCATGAAAAATGCATGTACATTTTTTCTACGCAAAATAACATTGTCTGTAAAGATAATGACATTCCTGCACAGGAAAGAAGTTTTATGCTTCATTTGCTATGTAGAAATATTGCTTTCTGAACAGAATATGCCATTTTACACACACACACACACACACACAAACCTCTCCCACACATATTTTTTGCATAGAATAGGTCTTGAACTGTGAATATTCTTTGAAAACTGCATAGTTTTCTACAACTTTCTGGCAAAGACGACAAAAATGGTAAAAATATTTCCTTTGAAAATGAATTTGCGAACATTTATATCCCTAGAGGTTTCCTCTGGTGTGTTGGTAAAACAAAAATGCTTGTAAATTATCATAACATTGAAACAAAATGATACATTGTAAAAGATTTAGAAAAGGCTGAGCATGCTCTAAAGCTTCCTATAACTATAGACTCTTAATGGGAGAGGATTTTCACATTTGAGACAGGTCTTGTATACCATGTGGGCCTTAATTGTGCTTGGTTTATGGAGTAGAGAAGCAGATGAAACCAGCTGCTTTCTTATTTTTCTTTCACACTTCTGTGAATCCTTTCCCACTTCAGGGTTTGTAGTGCTGTGTGACAGCCTGCAGATTCCGAGAAACATAAACCTAAAACATTCCTCAGATCCTAAGAATAAAATAAATGAAAAACAAAGATGATCCAACTTTTCTGAGGAAAAAAATCCAGCTGGAAAAGGGGACATTCTTATGCACGCACAGTTCAAAGTGATTCCTTTTATCTAGATAATCATAATCATTGCATCCTGCAGCACCACTTTCCCTATACATCTTTGTTCTCCTAATGACCAGTCTTGTCTTCCCTGAGCTTCTGACCTATTTTGTGATAAACTGCTAGAACTGGCATAGTGGCCACCATGCAATAAAGAAAGGCCTGGATATCCAAATATTCCACAGCATACCAATTTATTTCAAACAATCACTAATTATAGCTTTTTTTAAAAAAAGTGCCGCCTTGGGGTAAAAACAGTTTAATACATCTTGGCTTGGAGTAATTTCTTTTGCAAAGTATCAGTTTGAAAATTACTAGCTTTGCTCAGTATCAGTTTACTAAATCAATATGAGTGAGAATAATGACAGAAAACTGGTAGATTTTTAAAACATTAATTAGTTGATTTTTTTAAAAAAACATATAAGCTACCTGTCTTCCACGTGAGATCTTGGGGAAGCATAAATAGCATTCTAAAAAAATAAATATAATACAAAGATGATCAACTTTTTATAAATTACAAAAATATGTTGTTCAAGACATTGGCAGTTTTCAGTGATTGCTTTTTGAGACAGAATTTGATGATCATTCTGTACTGGATCATTTCTTTCCAATCCCAAATCCCATGTTCATTAATAGTAACAAAAATTCTCAAACAAAGCTCCATCTATTAAATAAAATATATAATGTGCAAAAAGTAAAACAAAAGCAACCCACCAAAAAACCATCTACCATCCTGAAATGCCTCGTTTCAGAGATACTTTAACTGTAATGGTTGAAATCCAGTTGGTTAGTCCCAACTAGAGCAAACCCATTCAATCAGTTGTTGAACGGTGAATAAACATATAGATAAATCCCATTGGTTCAATGGGTCTACTCTAGTCAAGGCTAAGAACAAGGCCAATATTCCAATAATGTGAATAACAGGAGGCTTCTTAAACTGGCCAGCCTCTTAGCACTTTTGATGTATGATTCCTGGCATCATAATTTATGCAGTCAGTGAGGCTGCCTGCCAATGAGTATGCCTCACACTGTGCTATTTCAGGCCCTTAAGAGTCAAGTTAATGCCCTTGATTAAGCTGGGAAATGTCAGTCAGAAACATTTGTGTGATACATATATTGTTATTTATTGAGATATATATATCGGCTTTTTCAAATCCCACATATGATATTACTGATGTTGTCTCCTGAATGTTAATCGAGTCCTGTCGATGATGTTGATTTACTTCTGTGCACAAAGATGTTTAACGTTATTACATCTAAGTTATTTTAACACGCATAATGGCGTTTGAACAAAGACGAAATGACTATTCGGCTCCTTGGGTGGCATTTTTAACTATCAAATTGATAAATTACCTACAGTCCATTATAATTTTTATTGTCTCTTAATAATAAATTTTTTAAGCCAAGAGGATGAACATGATATGATTTGGGCACCAGGCGAAGATCAAATTGTTCACCCAGGTCTTTTACACACTGTTACAACAGATGTTTTAGTCTTGCTTTACCTCTAGCTTTATCTGGTTTTAATTTTAGAGTCTATTTTTGTAGTGCTGTATTGGTATCATTATATGTTTTATTTTTCCTTATTTATTTTCAATTAATTATAAGCTACTTGCTCCTGAGGAAAATATTTGTGGCTGAAAAGCAAGGCAGAATTGTTATGTATAAAGTTCAGGCTACTTCAGCTGTTATGCCTGAACAGATTACGCTGCAAGCATCTCCAACCTCCCTGGGTTGCACAGGGAACTCTTCCAGAGATCACCATAATATCATAGAGTTGGAAAGGGCCTCATGGATCACTGAGTCCAACTCCCTGCTCAGTGTAGGATCTCCAGGTAAAGCATCTCCAGCTTTCTGAAGAGATTGAAAGATGGAGACTCCCCCCCCCGCCACATCTCTAGGCAATTGTTTCCATTGCTGAACTGCTCTTATTGTCAAGAAGTTCCTCCTAACATTCCATCAAAATCTACTGTCCTGTAACTTCAAGCCATTAGACCTTCCTCTCTATGGCGGCAGAAAACAGGCCTGTTTCCTCCTCTATATGAAAGTCTTTCAGATATTTAAAGAGTGAAATCATGTCACCCCCTCAGTCTTCTCTTCACCAAGCTGAACATGACCAGCTCCTTCAACCTCTCCTCGTATGTTTTGTTCTCCATACCTTTGAAAGTCCTTCAGAAGACTCCTTTGTGCAATCATGATCTCTAACATAGAAGGATCCCTGGTTGCATGGAGAATTCTGCTCATGCCAGCCCCCTTAATGCTTCAAACAAGAGAAGTTTAGGAGTCAAAGGACAGAACTGGCACATGTTAGGATGTGCTCTAGCCACTGGTTAGATTGAGGGTCAGAGGGATCATGTGAGAAGCCCAATCTTTGTTATAAAAAGTCCCTAACCAAATAATTTTTCACTAATTTATTTTATGTGTCCGACTCAGTTGGAGATAAGCAGTTTGGTCCTACATTCAGTGCTAATTCAACATTTGCTAGTAATCTGAATGCCAACAAATTTGAAAGATTGCTTGTTCTCTTTTCTGCAACACAACAATAAGGATTCATTCCAGGAAATAATTTATCATATGCTGTACATGTTTATCTTTCAGCTGCTACAGAGGAACACAAAGACAAACAATATGCAACCTCTGAAGGCTACCTTTACGCTACACTAATGGGAAGTGCCTTTTTAAAAAAGATCAAACAAATAATTATTTCTACTCTCAAATATAAAGATTCCTTTCCATTCTTGTCATATACAAAAATGTGCGGAGGAGAATTTGTTACTAGTTTTAATTGCTTGCAATTAGTAACTGAGAAGGATCAACCACAACAATGGGATGGCATCCGACCCTTTGTTGGCAGAAGAGAGTTCATATAACCTGACTTCCCCAACTCCTCCTTCTTTTATAGCCACCACAAGTTCCCACAAGACTATTCCTGGGGATGGGGCACTCCCTAATAGATGGTCATGGGGCTAAGGGTGGAATATCCTTCTTGTAAAAAGTCAAGCAGAAGTACCTTCCATGGCTAAAGCAAAACTCTTTCTTGCCAAAGGTTTGATCACCTAATTTCATCTGCTTTTCCCCTTAGTCATCAGTGCAACACGAACCTCATTCAAAAGAATCTGCAAAGTCATAGGATATGCTTTTTAGGGGTTTGGGGGGATTGCTAGTGGAAGGAGGAGACAGATAAATAATATTATCAGCTCTCATTCCCAGTGCAATATGAGATACCGGAGAAAGAAAGAGAAAGAGAGAGATTGAGAAAGACAGAAAGAGAGAGAGGCACATATGCATTCGTTCAAGGACTGCTTTAGCATGGTGTGAATCCATGCGACCACACAGATAGGACTTAACTAGCTGAATCCTTTCAAAGGACTCACAGTCACTAAGGTCATTTCTGCACACATTCAACATCCTGGGGTGGAATTCTGGAGTTGTAGTTTACTGAGGTCAAAGAGCTCTCTGGCTGAGAATTCTAAAGGCCCCTCCCTAAACTGCAAACTCCAGGATTCCACAGGATTTTGAAAGTGGAATAAAAGCACTATAACAGTATAGTGTGGAAATGGCCTAAGAGTGTGGCGCCCAATGAACAGGAAAGACCTATCCAAACAGTTCACCCCTTTTTGTCAAATTATCCAAACAGTTTTCCTTACCATGTGAACTCAAAACAGAGGGAAGCCATTTCCATTCTAATATGTAGGGGGAGGGCAGAGTTGCACATGGCTGTTCCACAGCTGTCTTCTTAACTGTTCAGGCCTGTGAAAATATAGTATGGAGGAGACAGTGACATATTAAATAGTGTCACATGTTTTCTGTGCAGCATCAAATTTCATTGTATTTCTTTCCAAATAATTGTGTGATGCTATTGTAAAAGATGAAGAGTTATTCACCTTTGTGTTGATTTTTACAAAGATTTCATAATTCCAAAAAAAACTGTAGACTATGTAATATACTAGTTATGGGGTTTTTCTGAAAAATAAAATTGCTTGGAGAAGTCACTATTTTGGATTTGAACTACCAGCATATTCCATGCAGTCCAAGTCTCATCCATCCATCCTATTCTCTGAAGGGAAAAGTTTTGAGAAGTTTCTTAATACCTCAAAAGGAAGAATGAAAGAACCCCTGTCACTTCTGATAATTACGTAAAATGTGGTTCCAGAGTTATCAATACTGATTTTTATCTAAAATAAGTCTACTGCCTTTTCCTTACACATTGCAGTTTTGCAAAGAAATATTTAAGGTGTTTACAGTCATTCTCTACATCCTGTGAAGATGACTGGTAAGTTGAAAGTTGCTCTGTGATCTTTAACTTCTTTAAAATTTCATGATCACACTGCATTAATCCTTTCCACACCTTCTTGAAATAGTTGACATCATCTCGGTTAATAAATATTTACCACAAAGATGAAAGAGAAGAATTTCTTACATATCTCTTTTAGTTAATCCAGGTGTGCAGGATGGGTGGGTGGGATTGGCTACTTTCTTCCCCCCCCCCACTACTTTGTAGATTATTGTATATTTTATAGTTCTGTTTAAGGAGAAAACAAAATCACCAGGGAACATAAGAAAGACCAGTCATTAGGAAAAGAAGCATCTATTAAAAACACATCAGAAATAGCCAGGATGGGGAGGAACTAAAATATTCATGATAGTATTTTATCATAGACTTCAACTGTTTCATAGAAATGCTGGTTTCTTGATTCTTTTCTACTCAAACATAAATCTAAACTGAGTTAAACTTCTGCATCCCAAAATAGTTGTATAGACTCAGTTGAAGGCATGCAAACTTGTTTGATTTCTATGTGATGCTCCCTACAGCACCAGAAAGCGAGCAAGTGAACAAGCTCCAAGACTATTCCCTCCCCCTAAAAAAATATTCCATAGTACCTCCAGAACAAGATTCTGTGGCAGGAGCCCACCATGAGCAGTATGAGGTGGAAGACTCTCAATGTGTCAGAACAAAGATACTACAAGAAGTCACTGAATTTTTCTTATTCCAGTCAGTGAAATAACAGACCTTTACTTGAAGTTCTCCTTCACCAGCTAACATGACCATTGAGTGCAAAATGTTCCAGATGCACTATACAGTGGCACCTCAGGGTTCAGGGCACAATAACCTTGGGAAAGTGGAAAAACCGTGAACGGCTCCCCTCCATGCTCCGCCTCTCATTCCCTTTTGCTGCTCCTGCCCCTGTTTCTTTTGTCTTTTGCCTCAGCGCACATTCTCCTCACTGGGACAAAATTCAAGGTAAAGTGAGGGGGAGCTCTGGAGGAGAGAAGGAAGGCACACATGTGCCTTTGTCCACTCTCAGTCCAGGCAGTCAGCCAAAGAAAAACAGCTGATAAGAACCAGCAGTAGCAACAAACCTGTCTCACAAAGTAATTCCTTATTTTAATCCAGTAGGGAAACAAACTCAAAATATAAAACATAACAACAGTCCTGGCAATATTCATAAAACAAAGCACAGTCAATACAATGCTAAATCAGAGATCAGAGACACAGCAGGAGAAATGATAATTTAACCACCGACAAGTTCTGATAGGGAATAGCTCAGCTTTTATGGGTTCAGAGATCAGTGCAACTGACTATTAACTGCTCTCTGTTATACATTTGCTGAGATTTGCATAGGTTTTCCCTTTGGTGTCTATGCTCAATGAAGGTGGGTACCAGTAAGTTATCTTCAGTGTCAGAAAGAGCAGGGGTCTCCGCTGGGGCTGGCATTGCCCCCTGTTCTGTCTCTGTGGTAGGTTGTACTGTCTCCTCCTGTCCAAGTTCCACTGTTTCAGTTTCTGAGTCAGAGTCTATGCCTAGTTCCTGAAAGCAGGGCATGATAGCCTTCCCCTCCATCCCTTGCCTTTTGCTTTGGTGCACATTCTCCATGCTTGGGCAAAATGCATGGGAATGGGAGAGGGAGCTCTGGAGGAGAGAATGAAGGCAAGCATGTGCCTCCCCCCCATTCCCTTGTGTTTTGTCTGGGCACATTTGCCTTCCTTCTCCATGCCTGGCAAAACACAGGAGAATGGGAGGAGGGGAATCGGGGGGAAGACATGTACACAAGTCATGAATAATCAAATACACGAAGGTCAAATCCACCAATATGGAGGGAAACTAGGAAACGTGTCCTTGTGATCTCACAAAGGTAAGGAAGGGGAGAAATGTCTCAATGGAAGGGATAGAAATCTTCATAAGTTATCATCTCAAAAGAAGCAATGAGTAGTTTTAATATTTTTCTCCTTACTACAAGCACATCTTCAAAATCTTGTGCAATTTTACTGACTGAGTTTGCAAACAGTTCACATGTTGCTGTTTTGTAAAGAAAACAGCTGCTGATTCTTATGCAGAAAATGCTGTTTTATGAAAAGATCTGAATTTTGTACAAAATAAGCCTCCAGTTACAGTATTTTCCGTATCCCGCCCAGCATCCCAGCATTTTATTGCTCAGAATGTTGTTTTCTTACAAATTTTATGTCAAACAAGTCCCAAGCTGCAAGGATTTTTATCAGTCCAGGATTCTTCTTATCATGGTTCTTGACACTTGTGAAACACAGTTTTCAACCATTGTTAAATATTCCTCCCATCCTCTTTTAAAGGAAGATTAGTAGAGAAACAGTTGGATTAGGCCATATTCCATCATTCTAATACAGTTGCAGTGGAAGGAACAGATATAATGGTTTCTTGTTTCATGACATATGTTAGTATGCTCTTTCTCATTGTAGTCATATATATTAACAAAAGGATCCTCTTCAGAAAAGTCTCTTATTTCAATGGAATGAATGGGGTAAGCAGAATGTATCCTTTGACACATCACAACTAATGGACTGGTCTCTGTGCTCTGCAGTGTTTGAAAGACACTGCAGGCTGATCCACCCAGAAAAATCAGCAGTAGCAGAACAACCTGGACACAGAATGCTTTTTGAAAGCACAGAAATTCTGGACCATTCTGAGAAGTACTATGTCAGGTTATACACAGAGAGGCCATTGAAATCCATAAACATATGGACAATTTCAACAGGAAAGAAAAAAACTCAGAAAGTAAACAAGATTTGGCTACCAGTACTGAAGAACACTAAAATCAAGACTCAAAAATATGCCAATGAACACCACCCAGACTCTGGATGTCCCTCTACAGGGAACAATACAATAGGTTGCTAATGTACTTAATGCACTGTTATGCATATCCCCCGATTAACAATACAACCCTCGGGAATATCCCATTTAACAACAGGCCATCACACAGGCCAACTGTAACACATGAAAATTGCTCCCTCCCACCTGGGGACTACACAAGTATATATACTCTGTCTCACTTCCATGCCACCAGATCCTCTGAAGATGCCAGCCACAGATGCAGACAAAACATCTGGAGAAAATACTAATAGAACACGGCCTCAAAGGCCAGAAAACCCACAACAACCCATGGATTCCGGCCGTGAAAGCCTTCGACTTTACTCAGAGGTGGTTTTGCCCATTTCTTTCTCAGAAATACAGTACCTGGTATTCATTGGTGGTCTCTAATAGAAGTACAAACCAGGGCATACCCTACTTAGGCCATTTCTGCAGTAGTCTGTTATAGCACTATGCTTCCACTTGCAACATCCCATGGAATCCTGGGGTTTGCAGTTTTGAAATGGCCTAAGCGTCCAAGAGCAGACAAGACTTGGGGCGTGCCTCTGCAAACAGGAAGAGCCCTTTTGTTGGCATGAGGCAAACAATGCCTTAGACTAAAGGAAGTTATCTTTGTATCAGTATAACATAGAAAACAAACTGAGCTTTAATTTCAAAGTGGGAATGTAAGGTATCCTGCCTTCTACCAATAATGCTATTGCTGTAAACTGAAAAACCATAAAAATGCAAATCTGTAGCCCTGTTTTCATTATCAGTTGCTTCTTCTTCTTCCTCCTCCTCCTCTGCAAAAAATCATTATTATGCATTGCCACCATCAAGAGAGGACAGGGACATATCAGAAAAGTGAAGGGAAAAAAAAGGTAACATCACAATACCAATGAACACAGGGCAGACACTGGCAACAGCAGGAAAGGGGTGATTCTCCTTTGACCTTCACAACATTTGTGTCATGTGCTGACACTTTTGGAGCCCATTCAAATCATGGGTTTTTTTTACCCACATAATAAATAATTAATATTTAATAGATAAAATAATTAAAATGCTTCCTCTCTGATGCTCATGATGAGCTTATGTATAATAATACCCCATTGTAGAGGAAGAAGAGCATTCAACATGGGGCTACTATTTTCAGGGGAAGACCAAGATTCATGGTAACATATAATCCTGCTACACCCTCATGCACACAGGAGAACAGAACATTTTATATAACCTGGCAAAACTATGTAGTCCTAGTTATAAAACCTCTATATTGTAGTGTGTGAAAGTTTTTAAATGGCATTAGCTGCAAACCTGCAAATATTCTCAGTTCTTTTACATTTTGAATTAATGCCTTGAAAAGCCCCTAGTAGACAGGATAATGCATCATATTTCATGAGCACAGGGACTGTATATCTCAACCGTATTTATGAAATCAAGGCAATGTAACTTACTAAGGGGGAAAGACAAGTGAGACATACAGCTGTATAAATCAGAAGGATGAGAAATAAACATGCCAGAAACATCCAGGATTGAAGGACAAGTAGAATTAAAAACAAAATAATAGCTGACCACGACCCAAAAGGTACTGTACTCATGGGAAAAATTAACGAGGAAGGTGTATGTTAGATGTCAAACAGAGCTAAGGGTGGATCTTCATGTAGATTGACAGAGAAAAAAGTCATGATCGAGAAAATGCCTGAAAAGCTGGCCTCTGTTTATTAGGGAACTGACCAGTAATATAAATGGAATAATGGAATATAGATGGGATAACGTAGATGAAATGGTAAAAAATGGTAGGGGAATAAGCAAACAGCATAATAACCTTGAATCTCAAACAAATAGGAAGTCACCACAGTGTACCAGCAATACCAAGTACAGGCATGCAAAAAACTTCTAACTTTAACAACTAGGTGGTCCCCCCCCCCCAAAAAAAAGACTATAAATTAAAACAATTTATAAAGATATCATAAAACTATCCTTTTTATTTACTTGCAATAGAAATGTCCCTTTGCATTTAAGTCTTTGTTTTATTTTCTTTGCACAATCAGGGTGGTATTCTATAACGTACTCGTAAGATAGCAGGAAATATAACTATCATATGGAGGCGCAGAGACAACAAATTATATATATATATTCTTAAGTATAGATAATCTACAGAGATTTGAAATGTTTTATGGATTATTCCTTTGTTTATATTGTGCAATGTAATCTTCCTGGTAAGAAATTTTTTATTTAAAGAAGATGAGGACATCCTCAGGGTTAATGCCACAATCTAACATTTTCATCCTTTCCCCTCTCTTTTCTTAAAGAAGATATAATCTTTTCATAACATGAAAATAGATTTTAAATTGATAGATCTGCGTCCTTTGATGAATAACAAAACATATGATGTAACACTACATATTTATCAAGCCTTATCAGCCTGCAGCAAAATATATTTGGCAGTTCAGCTGTTTCAACTTCTGAGATAATTTCTCAATGGAATATCAAGCGGCAGAAAACCATATGTCTATCAGTGCCGTTTGGATACTTAACCCAAGACACTGGGTACTGCCTGCCCTGACAGCCAGCAATAGCAGAACCCCCACTGAGATTTTAGATTTAAGATTTTGCAGTAGATGAATTTTGACTTAACCTATTATTTAATACTAAAAAGAACAGAAGCTTTTCTTTATAGTCCTGATCAAGACCTTGGTGTCTTTTTTTTCAAAAGAACATGACATCTTTTCTGATCATATAGAAAGTGTTCAATGTGTAAATTATTGCTTTTTACAATGCAATTTTTCAGCCAAGATAGGGCAGGGATCCAAAGGCCTGTGCAATGACTTTTTCTTTCAACATGGGGATGTTTGGACTATCCTGGATTGCAGTCCCTTATGCCACATGGCAACCCAGCTTCTGCTTTGGCACACTGGGCCTCTCTTCAAAGGAAACAAGTATCAGAAATCCCACTAAATATTTCAAGCCCTATGGGCCTCACTATAATCTTTCTTTCTGTCTCTCTCTCTTTCTCTCTCCCTCCTCCCTCTCTCTCCCCTCTCTCTCTTTCAGTTACTAACCCACCTCTCCAGACTTTTTCAAGGTTTGTTCCATGGTTTCAGAGGACTGCTACTTAATATTGGACGCACTACCTTCAGACTTCAGTGTTCACTAATGGGACTTGTACTTTGCTAAAGACATTTACAAAAGGAGTGAGGTTCATTTAAGGTAGCATCCATATTGATGGTATAATGCTGGGCTTCAAATTTTCAACAAACAGACTCCAGTGACATTGGCAGGGCGCACTGGATTTTATATCATGATAATTATACAAAATGTTATCCATGTTTTCATAGAAACGTATATCTTATTACTTTACATTACACATAAAAATAAGACTATCTTTTCTCAATGCAATGCAAGTGAATTGTACAGCAAAAGGAAATAAATGCTCTGAAGTTGAAGCACAAAATTTTATAATAGAACTTTTATCATATATGGAGTGGGAAATGTCAGTTGTCCAGACTAGGTTCAGAAAAGGAAAAGGTACTAGGGATCACATTGGAAACATACATGGGATAATGGAGCACACACCCACAGAAATAAAATAAAATAAAATAAAAATCAGAAGAAATTCAGCCTTTGCTTTACTGAATATAGGAAACTTTAGATTGTGTAGATCATGAAAAACTATGGATGGGTCTAAAGGAAATGGATGTGCCCCATTTGATTATGTTGATGCATAACCTCTACTCTGTGTAAGAGGTCACTGTAAAGGACAGAATATAGAATAAGAGAATGGTTTCCAATTGGCAAGGAGTCCAGGCAGGGCTGCATATTTTCATTCTATTTGCTCAACTTGTCAACTGAACATACTGCACACACAGCTTGATTAGATATAGAAGGAGGCATGAAAAATAGAGGAGGGAACATTAACAATTTAAAATATGCAAATGACTGCAAACTACTAGCAAAAAATAGCAAAGATATGTACAGTAATGGCCACTGAAGAAAGTCAACAAAGAAAGTGCAAAAGCAGGGATATAGGTGAACGTTAAGAAAAAAATAATAACCACAGATAATTTGTATAACTTTAAAGTGAGTGATGAAGAATAGTCAAAGACTTTCTCTACCTTGGCTCCATGACACCAGAGGGCTAGGTCTTGGAAGGGCAGCCGCAATGGAACTGCATAAGATCCTGAAGTGTAAAGTTATATCATTGGATACCATAGTCAGAATCATCCATGTCATGGTATTTCCAGATTCAGTGTATGGATGTGAAAGCTAGAGAGTGAAGAAAGATGATATCAACAGAATCAACTCATTTGAAATGTGCTACTGTTGCAGAGATCTACAGATACCATGGACTACTAAAATGACAGATGAAAGGGTCTTAGAGCAAATCTGACCTGAACTCTCCCTGGAAGCTAAAAAGATCAAACTGAGGTTATTGCCTTTTGGACATATCATGAGATGTGGAAAGTGGGAGGAAAAGGGAGAAACTGCATTCCAGGTGGATAGGTTAAATCAAGGAAGCCACAGCCCTGGGTCTGAAAGACCTAAGCAGAGCTGTTGGTGATAGGGTGTTTTGGATGTCTGTCATTTATCATAAGCTGCTCTGAGATCTTTATATATAGAGTGAGATATAAATATTTTAATAAAACAAAACAAAATCAAATCAAATAAATGGATAGGGTTCCCATAAGTCAAAGCAGTGTTGATGGAAATTACCAGCAACAAAGTCAAAGGATCCGAACACTCGAAAACATATTAGGGATGCAAAAAATATTTGAAAGTGTTTTTAAAAGGTTGTGGGAAAATACGTTTTTTGAATGTTGAGAAACCATGATGAGAAGAATCTTGGACTGACGGGAATCTTGACAGTTTGGTCCTTATTCCATGCAAAATGTGTGTGTCCTTTTTTTCCACAGAAAACTGCATTTTCTGCACAGGAAACAACATTTTCTCCTTGGAAAATATTTGACAGCAGAAATATTGATTCCTTTATAGAAAATCCTGTTTTCTTCACAGAAAATGCTTGGGGATTTATTTTGTGTAAAATCCAGACGTGGTTGATTTGCATAGAAAATAGCATTTTATGTACCAATTATTTCTCTGCATTGGAATATTATTTTCCACATTCCATGTACAAACTTCTATTTCCTACACACAAAAAGTTTTCTTCCATGCAAAACAACCCCATGCAAACTTTGCACAGAGTAAGTCCCAAAGTATGAATAGCTTGCAAAAACTCCATGGTTTTCAAAACTTTAATTAAAAATTTTACATAAATTCTGTCCTGCATACTGTAGTAACAAATCTGCACATAAAAAAAAAAAAATCAAACAGTTACACAAAATATGACAAACATTACATAACACAAAGAACCAACCAACCAACCAATCAACCAACAACACAAATGTATTTAAAAATGCTTTTTAATCCTTTTTTTTTGTTGTTCAAGAAAAAGAGTATCAAGTGTTGACTGTAGGATTCAACAACTAATAATTTGGGAAGAGTAGCAATGGATGTATATGAATGATATCTACATTTAGAAAAGCATATATATAGAGGAAGGAAGGAAGGAAGTATTTGATGCCTCTGTTGGTAAAGCTGAGAACCATTTTTGAAAGAAAACTGTATAATTTTTGAAGACTTTCTTGCAGCAGGAAGCAAACTGACAAAATTGTCCATTGCTACCTTCAAAAAGAAACATAGTGAAGAATTACATCCATACAGCACACTAACGTAAGAAATGCCTTGTTGAATCAGACCCAAAGACATATCTTAACAAATACCTTGTTTTCCAATAAAGCCAAAAAATAAACTGAAAAATACCAAAAGATTTGTACCAAATTAAATTAATTTAATAGCCACTTTTGAACAGCAGATATGTTTCAGTATGAAATACATCCAGTGCATAAACCGAGACTTTTGAGAAATTCAGCACGAAATATTTAAAACTTTCCTGCCACCTAGTTATTAAACAAAATCTCTCAAACAGGCCAACTTTCACCAACCTGCCTTTCTTGCAGAACTTCGGCCATTTCTGCACTGCGCTGTTATAATGCTATCATTTCACTTTTCAACAACCTTTGGAATCCTGGGGTTTGCAGTTTTGAGAGAGGCATTTAGAATTCTCAGCCAGAGAGCTCCTTGTCCTCAGTAAACTACAAACCTCAGAATTCCACAGGATGTTGAAAGTGGAATAATAACGCTATAACTGTACGGTGCGGAAATGGTCTTCATTTTTATCTCCTTTTTATATGCTGTGTTATATAAACAGCTTTTTATATAGCTGTTGTGTGCTGTTCTTACCTCATTTGGTGCTATCTCCTCTCCCCCAAAGTGGCCAACAAGGTGCCTATGGGAAACATCTAAGTGGAATAATAGTCCACTGTTGCTACCACTGAAACACAACTTTAAAAGTTACTTTTAGAATTAAAAGACATACGATGACATGCTGAAGCTAATTCAAACATGGTCACGATCTCAAGGTACAGTTGTGTTTGACTGTAAGTAATTTTGCAATTTGTAATCACTATTTGCACTTTTGGTATTTTTTGGGGGGGGGGATTCATTTGCACAGACCAACATGCTTTTTTCTTTTCTGTACAGAAAACTTTTTTGTATAGAGAATTTGCTTTCTACAGCTCCCCACCACAATAGTTTGTACAGGAAATAGTATAGTTTTCACACTTTTTTTCACTCCCTTTCCCAATTTTCTGTTCTTTCCCTCACTGGAATATTTTGAGTCTTTAGACACTAACCAAGAATGTGAAAATTAATTAGCATTTGCACTCCTTGTAGCCACTTCCTTCGATTAACTGTGCACTGGGTGAAAAAGAACTTCCCTTTGTATGCTCTGCATTTCCC
This sequence comes from Cyclura pinguis, assembly GCA_030412105.1. Taxonomy (NCBI): domain Eukaryota; kingdom Metazoa; phylum Chordata; class Lepidosauria; order Squamata; family Iguanidae; genus Cyclura; species Cyclura pinguis. Next base: position 248,541,748 of record CM059599.1, on the reverse strand, counting down.
ATTCTTCAACTTCATTTGGTGACTCTCAATTATCTCTATGTACTTTTACAAAGCCCAAAATTTTAAAAAGCCCAGTTATGTCTCCTGTTCCGTGCCTTTAAAAAAATAAAAATAAAAAGTACAAAATGTTTTAATCTTTCCTCATTTAGCACCAACAAAAAACTCAGTTTTGTTCACCTTTTCAATCTCTACCATATTTTTAGACAGCCTTCTTCCTCCTCGAATCCTTTAGAGATATGGTGAACTGCAGTCTGCACTGTATGCCCAGTGTGATTACAGCATAGATTGTACAAATGTATAATTACATTAATAGTTTCATTTTCAATTGTTAACAATACTTGAAAATCAAGTCAGTGCTGCTGGGTCACTGTTTGCACCTATGCCAAGAGTAAAAATACAATATATTTCTTGTTTGGTTAATGAGGATCACAACAGCTTTATTAAACCTGACAATGATTTAAACATGATTTATTGTTTTTTTTCCCCAAGTACAATGTTATTCATTGTATTGCTGTACCAAAAGTAATTTAATTAATGTCCTGCACAACAGTGTTATGTTTTTCTTTGGCATATACTTTGCTATTTAAAAAAAATAAAATAAAATAAAGAATGTTACTTTCTTTCTCTCCACCACTGCTGCCATTCACTAGAACTACACTTTAAAAAAGAAAAATGGAAGAATGAAAGAAAGAAATCAAGCCAGTGTACTGTAGTGGCTTCAGTGCTGGACTAGGATTCTGGAAGACTGAGTCCAATCCCAGCTCAGCCAAAAGAATCCATTAAGTGGCCTTGGACCAAAACCCCCTCTGAATAAATCTGAACAGGAAAATACTAGAATAGGGTAGGCATAAGAGGATTAATTTTGAAATCATGTAACAACACAATACCCTAATGGAGATTTTCATAAATTTTGGTTACGATGGATACCTATCTGATTCTATGATCATTATCTGGTGGTGTACTCTATATTTCAGAGGAACAAAGAAGCAAAGTCACCTCAGAGTATTCCTTGCCTAAGAAAACCCTATAAAATTCATGGGGTCACCATAAATCGACAGACTACTTGAAGGCACATACACACATCATCATCTTCCTCCCTCTACCTCTTTTCCAATCACATCAATCTTATATAGGTTTGTCAATCTGTCCAGTTTTCCCAAATTGCTGGAAGATAATCCTTGTATTAGTAATAAAGAGCAGCGAGTATATGCCCAAGCAAAGTTCCTTATCTTGAAAGGCTTTTTGAAGTCTCTTTTAAATGTAGTTTACTCCTTTTTTTTTTTTTTTTTGCTTATATTATAGTAATCCAGCGTTTGCAATTTTGGGATACAGAAAGCAGACTAGCAAATGAGTGTATTATAGCAAATAAACAAAGCCAGATTCTGGTAGAAATCTCCATAATCACATCACATGGACCGGACAGTTTGTTTTTTATTACCTTGTCAGTGTGATGATGATATAATTGCCAAAGTGTCGAACAGTCAAGCATTCAAGGCTGACATCTCTTCTGTCTTACATTTAATGAGGTACATCTTTATAGACTATTGCTTTGTCATCTTACAAAGAAATTGATAAAAACCTTTTTAAAAATTGCCATGCCATTAGAGAGCTCTTGGACACTTTTATTCTTGGTAAAGCCAATGGTGAAATTACCTTTGATGACAATAAGCAGAACTATCAAAAGCATTTGCCATCTTCAGAAATTGCTAAAAAAATATGGGAATTGTCTTTCTCCACAGAAGTTTTCCTTATATCGTTGGAAGACAAACATGAAATGGCAATGTGACATATTCTTTTCTCGTAAAAACTGGATTTCTTTGGTTTCCATTCACTTCAGGTGCCGTGGAGTTTTCATTGGTTTCTCCTGGTAGGTTGGCTTCTCAAGGCCAAGAAATGACAACCTTCATAACCTGGAAATTTTGAAGATTGCTTTGCCAATTCTTTTGGCTCTTGCTATACAGAATTTGCTGATTTTGTATAGTTTTCTCAAAGGCAACCAGTGCCAAAGTACCATTGTTATGTTAACACATTTATAAATAATTGATATATATTTGTTTATTAAAAGAAATCTGCCATCCCTCAAATATGAGTTTTAGGTTGCCTAACAAAGTCAAATGAATAATGAAAATAATGAAAGAGAGTGTTTTCGCTTCCATAGCAATAAGACTTTGAAGTTTAGATGACTGAAACATAGCATGGTGTGATGAACTTGCTTTGGGGGTTAGCTGTATGGAATGCAAGTGCAACTTGATTGTGGGTTGCTAGGCAACAGTAACAGAACCTTAAGAGTGAAACCAAGCACAGTGGTATATGTGTGGGAGGAGCTTATGGATAAGAGGGATTATATATAAGTCAGAAATTCTGTTTGAAGGAGAGCTTTCAGTGAGATCTTGGACAAAGAGGGTGGCTGAGTTGTGTTTTAGCTGCTAAGAAAAAGACACAAGAGAATAGGTGTCTAAGTCTGAGAGTTGTTGGCACAGAAGTTGAAACTTGTTATTGTAACAATATTGTACTTTATCTGAACCTTAACAAGATATTATATTCCTAATGTTACTGTAATAAAAGATACAGTTTGTTTTATAACCACTGAGTTGGCCTGAGTTGTCTGAAGTCACTGATAATAAAGAATGTGCTGCTGTATTTGGTTCTGAGGAAACAATTAAGACCCTAGCCCTTTTACACAAAGGTGATATTTAAAGGATGGAGTAAGGACAAAGTGAAAGTGTCAGGGTGCCTTATTAGGTTGGAGCTGCAAAACCAATCTGAGGAGAAATAAGGGCCTGTCACATATGGGTACTAAAAGTATGCTTCTCAGGAATATTTTTAAATGAATTAATTTAAGAATTATACTTTTTAATAGGCTGTAGCACCACACTGAGTCTGTCGCTAACACAGCACATGTTGTGGTTCTGTATGGCCTTTCAAAGCTTCCTTCACTCTTGCCATGGGGAAATCTAATTAACTTTCTCCCCTTCCCCTTCAAAATAAGATGCCTATAATGCACATGCCTAGTTTCTGATGGTCATAATACTCTTGGAAACACCACTAGTCTTCTAAACGTGGCTGCCACACCGTACAATGTCGAGTTGCAATGAAAATATTGTTTACTAATGGTATTGGGAGGAAGGTGTCACAACATTTTTACCTGTTTTCCAAGATTAATAGTGCTTTGCTATTTACTTAAGAAAAAAGATTCTTGCATTCTTGAAAAGAAGCTAGTAAAATACAGGCTGGACAGGGCTACTGTTAGGTGGATTTGTAAATGGTTGACCTACCGAACCCAAAGGGTGCTCACCAATGGCTGGTTTTCATCCTGGAGAGAAGTGACTGGCGGGGTGCCACAGGGTTCTGTCCTGGGCCCAGTGCTGTTCAACATCTTCATCAATGACTTGGGTGAAGGAATAGAGGGCATGCTGATCAAATTTGCAGATGACACCAAATTGGGAGGGATTGCTAATACACCAGGAGACAGGATCAAAATTCAAAATGACCTTGATAGATTGGAGAGCTGGGTCAAAGCTAACAAAATGAATTTCAACAGAGAGAAATGTAAGGTCCTATACTTCGGCAGAAAAAATGGAATGCATTTTATAGGATGGGGAACCATGGCTGGATGATAGTACATGTGAAAGGGATCTAGGAATCTTGGTAGATCCTAAGCTGAACCTGAGTCAGCAGTGTGATGTGGCAATCAAGAACGCCAACACGATTCTTGGTTGTGTCAATAGGAGTATGATGTCTGGATCGAGGGAGGTAATGGTACCACTCTATTCTGGTTTGGTTAGACCTCATTTTGAATACTGTGTCCAGTTCTGGGCACCTCGATTCTAGAAGGATATCGACAAGCTGGAGTATGTCCAGAAGAGGGAGACCAACATGGTGATGGGTCTGGAAGCCATGAGGAGCGGCTTAGGCAGCTGTGTATGCTTAGTCTGCAGAAGAGAAGGTTAAGAGGGGACATGATAGCCATGTTCAAATATTTGAAGGGATGTCATGTTGAGGAGGGAGCGGGCTTGTTTTTCCCTGATCCAGAGACTAGGACAAGGAGCAATGGATTCAAGCTATAGGAAAGGAGATTCCACCTGAACCTCAGGAAGAACTTCCTCATTGTCAGAGCTGTCCAGCAGTGGAATACGCTGCCTTGGACGGTGGTAGAGTCTCCTTCTTTGGAGGTTTTTAAGCAGAGGCTGGATAGCCATCTGTTGGGAACGCTTTGATGGGTGTTCCTGTATGACAAGGGGTTGGACTGGACGGCCCCTGTAGTTTCTTTCAACTCTATGATTCTATGAAAGATGAGCATAAAAGAAAAAAGGATATTTTGCCACTGATGCAGCTCTAGCAGTGGTAATAGGGCATAGGCCCTGGTGGCTTCAGGGGAGGGGAAGAATTTGCCACTCCACACTTGCCTGACCTCTCTTCTAAAGTTGCCTCCTCTTTTCTAAAGGAATAGACCTAACTCAATTTTCTGGACAACAGCAAATAAAAATTTAGAGGTGGTACAAAGTTCTGGAGTGTAAAATAATAATATAACCTGAAAAAAACATGGGGATAGACTAAATTTCAGGAATAGCAAAAGAAACATATTCAGGCAAAGTGACAGCCCTCTGCAGATTGTCAGTAAATGCTATTTCACTCTGATGATGCATTGGTTTTCAGACTGTCTTAAAATAAACTCACCCCAAATTAAGTAGGTTTTTTACATGCTACCAGATTGTTTTAACTAAAGCAAGATACAATGTAGTGAGACACCAGGTGAACAATAATGGTTAAACAGACAGACATGAGCGTACACAAACACACACAACCAATTAAGGTCTTAATCCTATATTAATAGTTTCAACTAGAACGGGCCAGATGAATCAATGGGATTTACCTTTGTATTGACTCACCATTCAAAGACTGTTTCTGTGGGTTTCTCTAGTTGAGACTACTCAATAGAATTCCAGCCTATTTAGTTTTCTGCTAATAATTTATAACTTGTAGTCTTTAAATAAACACAGTTCAACTTAATTTGGGTTGCAAATAAATGGATGATTAAACAGATAATATATTTGATCCACAGATTAAATTACCAGTGAGGAGAAATTTCTTATCAGAGGATGGAAGATGAATTACTGTTAGTGTTCTCACTGTCACTTTTTTCCTACCTACATGCATGTAATTTGCTCTGAAGGACCAACCGAGGAATGATTGCCTTTTAAACTAATTCATAATAAGTATGATTTTCTTCCAAGTCTACCATTTTCATGGTTATGGTTATTTTCAGAAAACTCTACACTGTACAAAGAATACAATTCTTCTGACCAGTCTTTCAAAATTATTTATTTATTTATTACTTTTTAATTCAGTTTTGAGCTGAGACTGTAAACATAAAAGACTTATTATGAAGACAGAATGAATCATACCATTACCTTCTGGCAAGTTAATAATTGCTACTTTTTTTTCATTTTCTTTCTTTCTTTCTTGTTCTGACAAAGGTATTACCTAGTACGTAAAACCAAGACATTACTTAAAGGTATTAGCTTAACTGATGACAACTCTTCTAACCAAAATCATAGCTAGATCTTATACAAATTTACTTTAAAGATGTATTGATTGAACTCAGTAGAGGGACATGCCATGTTAACATGGCATATGATTGCATACGATCTGTCTGCCTTCCTTTGGGCAGATACATATGGACTAACTGGAAACTTCTTCTTGCAGATATGCAATTCAAAGTTATGGTGTTGGACATATTACCATTTTGGAGCATACTGTGCTTCAAAAATTTCAGAAGAAAATCACATATAGTTATATGATTATGATTATAATCCTCTTTATGTCTTCCAAATGTTCATATTTTTCCATAAAAACAGTGCTGGCATTTTTGTCTGATGCACAGCATCTACATTTGGTACAAGGTCATGTTATGGAAAGAGAGATGTGCACGTGATACCATTACGGATGAAGATCCTCATACTTGGCCAATGAGAAAGTGGCAGTAGTATTCTTTCAGCTGCACACTTAGTTCCATGCTTGGCTGCACATTCAGTGGACCACTGGATTTCACATTTAGTTGTACAATACTGTTATTCAATCAATGCAGCACAATCAGTGTGTAACTTCACATACAGCTCCAGTGTAGGACCTCAGCTGAACAGTGATATTTTCTGATATTTTTAAAAACACCATATTCTATCCAATGTGATATGTGCCTTGCATAAGATGGCACCCCTGCCACTTCTCATAGCCATATATTCCTTGGACATAAACATTCAAGGACACATTAGCTTTTTACTAAAAATCTACATTCTCAGTTATACTGCACCCCAACTTGTAAAAAAAGTTGTGGTTAACTATATATGCTTATGAAATAACGAAAACAACAGAGTAAATTCTAAAAAGAAAAAAAGAAATGTTGCCTCAGCAACAGCAATGGCCTCCCCATTTCTTCCAACCTTTACCGCATTGTTAACAACAAGTTCTGAATGATCTTCAAATAAGAAAAGGAAAAGAAGGTGAGAAATGTAACACAGATGTTGGGGAGGGGGAGGAGCACTTACAAAATACAACTTTCCAGTTTCAACACAGAAGTAAAATTAAAAAAAAAATCTTTAAATCTTTTCTATTGTTGTAGTTAAACACACAAGAAGGCTTCAAGATTCATAGACATAGTAAAGTGTACCTACTTTTCAAAAGAAAAGAAAAGAAAAGAAAAGAAAAGAAAAGAAAAGAAAAGAAAAAACACCTGTCAAGTAACCTGAACTCTTTTTATCTTATAGAACTTATGAACCTGCTACTTTGAAATGAAATTTACCCTAGGAACTATGTTGAAGAGCTTAGATAGGGGTTCTTCCAGGGACAATGCACTAATGCACTATCTATTCACCCACTGAGCCCTGGACTTACACATTGGTTTAGATCACACGAGTGCATTTGAAAAAGTTACTTGAGAGCCTCATCTTGAAATGGACCCAGCTGGAAACCTTTGTTCCTGAGAAGCCCACGTCAAGTTGAAGATACTTTGCAGGATTCATGTGGGAGCACACCTGCCTGCCCTGAACTCTGCTGCCTTCCATTTCAGAAGGATCCCACAGAGATATAGATAGTTCAATTATCTTGAATGGCATGGAGCACTACATGAAGAGTTTTGGAAAGGGGCTAACCATCTGACTAGCAGTGCTTAGTAACACCAACCCAGCACCATTTTTTCCAATGACATTTACCCAATTTTTTATATTATAGTGGAAGTAAATTTTTCAGAGAACGAGCTGTCCAAATACAACTAATGGAGTCCCATCTGACCATCCTTTCAGAAGGAAAAATGTATTAGGGTTAAATCTGGCAAAGGCACAATATAAAGAGTAGCAATGTAGCCATTCCAAAAGAGCCTTTTTCAGCAATGATAGCTTGACAGAAACAAAGATGGGCATGGCTGTCTAGAAAGGCCATACATATAGAATATTTGTACCTCATATTTAAAATATGTTATCTAAAGATTTTGTACAAGGGTCAGCATAAAAGGAGGCAACATCAGCATTTTACCTCCGGCTGTATCCAGTGACTCTACTGAAACTATGTCAGGAGAGTAGAAATACTTAATGAGTGTGGTCTTCATATAAAGGAAGCCTAAGGGTGAAAATAAGAGTACAAGACAACACATCTGTTGCTGAGAATAGTTTTGTGAAACTGATATCTCCTTTTGTCCTATTATTTTCTTGTTTACTATCTACCTATTGAATATAATTTTGAATTCTCCCTCAACTGAAAGAGTGCACAGAGCAATTACAAAAGTCAAAATAACAATCTACTACAATAATTTTTAAAGAACCTGAATCCAAACTGTTTAAATATCTGCATTGCTAGAGGAATTTTCTAAAAGGAAAAAGTGGTGTTATTCAACAAAATTATTGTAGTTCTGTTCTGTTCCTCACCACCTAAAGGCTATTACTGAAGCCGACAACCTGTCCCCCACCAGGAATGGACTTCTATCCTTGGGGCACTGTTTTTAGAAGAATCTTTTAAAACTGCTCATATCTACTTTGTTTTATTGTTTCATTGTATGGCAATCTTTGTTTGTGTGCTTTCTGATGGTGACTATCACTTCTGCCAAGGGTTGCCAGATTCAAAGCTGAAGTGATTAACACAATTTCTTTTAAACATCTGGATGCACCCAGAATTAGGAAAGCTACTCTTGACTCATCCGTCATGGCTTTGTCATCCATTCCAATCTCTTCCTTATTCCTTGGTAGGTAAGACTCAGGATCAGTGGGATAGCAGGTTGGGCAACTGAGGGATAACACCAGAGCAATGGGGGCCCTCTTGGAAGCACACAAAAGGTTGTCTTGTGCCACCCTTCTCCTATCCTGAAATACACAGTGGCAGATGATAAAGGTATGAATTACTACATGCCAGGAACCTCCAGCTAGCAACAAAAGTTGTAGAGAGGGAGAAAATTTGGCTGCAAAGGTTTGATGTGGCTGCAAAGGTGTACTACCTGCTAGGAATTTAGCAGGCAAAAGTTGAAGGGAAGGAGATGTGATGTGACTGCAGAGGTCTACAGGGTAGGTGAGGCCGTACAGCTATGTCTGACCAACCTCTTTTGGATCATATTGTGTCTTATTTGCTCTTCTGGGTGCAAATAGGCATTTCAGTGGTAAGGATCAGCTTTAACAGTGTAACTAGCCCTGTAGATAGAAGGAGAAGTTCTCTGAAGTACTTGGCTTCCCTTCAAATATATAGACAATTTGAGATTTCATTATACTATTTATTTCCTTCCTTTTCTGCCTTCCTCCCTCCCTTTTGCATTTTCTTTGCCTTCCTGTTGATGATCATGTTGGAGCTCACTGAAACCAAGGCTGCCCATCACAGCATCCTTTCTTTCTTCATATACAGCAAGTAGCCACTGTACATATTGCAGATGAAAATTACAATCTCCTTTTCTACAATAAGATGCTACATAAATATTCTCAAGTAAATATATCTAGGTGGATGTGAGAGCAGCAGAAGAAAACCTTATCTTACTCCTGTGATCAGAAAGGTGCTGTGATTTAAGTAAATTTAAAATTTGAAACTTCAGATACTTAATATATGGAGATGGTAAACAGGATTTTTGTAGTTTTTTTTTAAAAAATCTTGCTTCTATAGTCTTGGTACGATAGATTGGGTCAGGACTAGATGTTAAACTGCAGCTCCCAGCATTCCTCTCCATTTACTGGCTTGGTTAAGGTTCTTGGCTGTTGCAGTTCAACAATCTCTGGAGAGCCACAGAGGTCTCATACCTCTTTTCTAACAAATGAACGTAGAAGTAGCTGTAATGCATGGAATTGGTCTATGTGTGAAATATTAGTTGTGAAATTAGTTGTGAAATACAGTTCCCCCTCCACATTCACGGGTTTTACTTTCATGAATTTGATTATTCATGAGGTGCTCCCTTACCCCCCATTCTTCCCCTCCCATTCTCAGGCCTGGGAGGATGCAGGGAGGGCATTTACCCATTTCCTGTGCTCCTTCCGCCACTGCCAAGAGCTTCGCTGCTGGCTTTCCCCTCGCCCCCATCCACCTGATCCCAATGGCACGGGTGAGGGCAGGGTATAACCAGCGGGGAAAGAGCTTCCCTGCTAGCTTTCTCTTCACCCCCAGTCACACAATTGGGCAGAGGTGAGGAGAAATCCAGCACGGAAGCTCTTTTCCCACTGGTCGTCTCCTGCACCCACCTCCACCAGCATGATAATGATCCCGACAATGGGGGTTAGGAGAAAGCCAGTGGGGAAGCTGCTTCCCCGCTGGCTGTCTACTGCACCCCTCCCCCCCACATGATCAGGGTTGAGGAGAATGCCAGCAGGGAAAATGTTTCCTCACTGGCTGTCTCCTGCACCCACCTCTGCCCACATGATCCCGATCACGTGGGTTGGGGCAAGGAGCAAGCCAGTGAGGAAGCTGTTTTCCCACTGGCTGTCTCCTGCGCCTCCCCCTATCTGTGCCATTGGTATCTGGTGAATGTGGGTGAGGGGACAGCTTCCCTGCTGGCTTTCTCCGCACTGGCTGTCTCCTCGCCCTCGATCGCACAGGTGGAGGTGGACACAGGAGACAGCCAGTGGGGAAATAGCTTCCCTGCTGGCTTGCTCCTCGCCCCCAGCTGCATGATTGGGATCTCGCGGGTGGAGGTGAGTGCAGGAGACAGCCAGTGAGGAAAGAGCTTCCCCACTGGCTTGCTCCTTGCCCCTACCTGCACGAGTAAACAGCTTCCCTGCTGGCTTTCTCCTCGCCCTCAATCGCACAGGTGGAGGTGGGCACAGGAGATAGCCAGGGGGGAAACAGCTTCCCAGCTGAAATAGCTTCCCTGATCATGTGGATGGGTTGAGAAGAAAACTCTGTCCCCATTGGCTGTCTCCTGCGCCCACCCTACCCCAGTGTGTGAGGGGATTATTTGTATTTTTTTCACTTTCGTGGGGGTTCTTTTTCCCTATCTCCCACTAAAGTGAAGGGCCTACTGTACTGAAACAGAGTTGGTAGAATAAACATGGCCGTCTAATGGGACGCACTTCTAAGACCATGAAGTTAAGGGTCTAAAACTATCTAGCTGTAGCATTCAATTTAGAATCAGCATGGTGTAGTGGTTTGAGCATTGGACTACAGCCAAGAGACCAAGGTTTGATTCCCTGCTCGGCCATGGACACCCACTGGGTGACCTTGAACATATCACATGCTCTCAGAAAACCATGTGATAGGTTCCCTTTAGGTCACCATAAGTTGCAATTGATTTGAAGGCACACAACAACAACAACAACAACAACAACAACAACAACTTTAAGTTGAAAAAAAAATTACTACCACAGGACCCAGCTTGCTAGGTGAAAGTGTGAACAGCCAGGAGAACAATTTCATCCTTACCTTTAACCTGAGCAGTGGTGATGGAGGAAAGAATACCACAACCAGCACCATGCCAGCAAATGATTGCCTCTGGTGATATCAGCAATCTGTGTTTGTGCCATGGTAGGACTTGCAAGAAATACTGCTTACTGCAGCATTCTATATTCCCATTATGCAAAGTGAGGTGGTCATCTCAGGTGAGTGATGTATTGGAGACCAGACCTATCCTGTATTCCTAAACTAGCCTGCAATCCTCAGATGAAACAAAGAAAGCTGTCTCCTGCATTGCTGATATAGATTCAGCTGCAAGTCTAGTCAGCTTTTTAATAAGACAAGAGGGACCATTTACAGCTGTAGAAGATACTTGAAAAAATTTCTTTGTTGAGAAACCCCATCAAGAAAGTAGTCAACTGATGCAACTTTTTGTTTGTTTGTTATTGTTGTTGTTGATTTGTATTTCAGAATTTTTTTTTTGGAAAAAGGTCACCTATATAAAAAAGAAAACTTGGTTTTGGACAGAAAACATACGAAATACACTGCCCAGAATTCTGTATGTGCTACTTAGTCATATGACCATTTTATTTGCATGGCAATGTAGCCCAGCCTCCTAGCCCAACCTCACTAAATCTATTTTACAGAGGATAAGCTGTATGGATAAGCTCTGTGGCAAGAAAGGAGTCCATTCTGCTGGTAATCATGGGCCATTTCCACACTATACTGTCATAGTGCTCTTATTTCACTTACAACATTCTGTGGAATCCTGGGGTTTGCAGTTTAAGGAAGGACATTTAGAATTCTTAGCCAGAGAGCTGTTTGGCCTCAGTAAAATACAAACCCCAGAATTCCACAGGATATTGAAAGTGGAATAATAGCACCATAACAGTTTAGGGCAGAAATGGCAATGTTGAAAGTGGATGATGTTTCCAACCCCCAACCACTGTGGAATCCCCAGCCACTGTGGAACTGTGACAGACTTCTGCTCTTGATAATTACAGCCTTACTATCTGACAGGAGTCAGGTGGAAACATCATCCATCGCTACTGCAATCACCAGGAGAACAGAGCCCCTTCTCTCCATGTGGCTGATGCCCAGTGAAGTAAGTTGAGAGGGCAGATATGATTGTGGCTATATATGACTATGTGGAGACCATGAATAGGGATCCATTATAGATGTGTATCTCCAGGTCACACATCCACACGTCTGATCCTGAATTCCAGCCATAGTTTTCTGTGCAAGAATGTTCATTTTATTTCCCCACAAAAACTGCAAGTTCTTTTGCAAATGCATTTTTTGTGAAAAATAAAAATGTGCAAAACATCTTGAAATCTTGCCCAGTAGGGAGAAAACTTGCATCTGAGAACAAAATAAATGAAGATTTTAATCTCTAATCTTCCCATCTTACACTGTACTTCTGGCAACAAAATGTCCTTCATTGCTTAATGTTATAGAAAAGGAATTCCTCTCCTTCCTAGAGAGACTTGCAGTGGCTGTAGGCAGTTTGCTGAGTGAACTGTTTTAACGGCTGATTTTTCTTCATTGTAACCTGAAATGGTGTTCCTGGAGAAGCTACCTAGCTACATGGTTTACAATTACCAGTTCTTAGAAAAGAACTCTATTCATTTCATTTTATTTTCTTATACATATTTCTTACATTATGTTTTCTTATAGACCCTCATCCTTTTCTAAAGTATTGCAAGGAAAACAGCAAAATTTACTCAGGTGTTTGATGATAACTTTTTTTTTCCTTTGTGGCCTGTTTGTCTTGTACATGGAAGCTAAAGTAAGAGAGGTGCCTGGCTGGAATGTTTAATTTGATCATTATTCATGTTGGGGCTTTTTCAGATCCTAGGACGAGGGTGTTTCAAATTATATCAAAGTCTTTACCAATCACCTTGATCTGTAGACTGATTTTTCATTTTCCCTAAGGCATCAATTCCTTCAAGTTCTTACATTCTGACTTTGCATGTCATAAATATTTCTGCGCTCCACACTTCACTTTTATCATAGTCTTGGCTATTTGTGAATAAATAGTCGTTTCAGGGAGGAATGAGAACATTTTTCTGAGATGGGCTTCTTAATAAGGTGGGTAGCAGCAAAAAAAAATCTGTGAGTATCATTTTGGAGTATCATTTTCTTTTATAGAAAAAGAAAGGTGGAGGTCTTGAAACTGATCCACATGTCCTTTCCCATATTTTCACATACTATAGAACCACATTACATTTGGATGAATAGGAAATATAGAGGAAAACATCTCAGTCTATATTTAATATTGCTTTGAAAGGCACCGTGGCCTACTTCCAGGGGACCCCACTCCTATTCACACAAGTAGTAACTTGCTCTTGGCATCTGTTCTAGAGGATAGAAAAACTTTTTGGAGTAGGTCTTTCGGTTTCAGAAAGAGGAAAGATTATCCCAGTCCCATTGGCTCTGCAAGCTGTTGCATTTTTATTTGCATATTCATTCATCTACAAAACTTGGAATGTAACGTTTTTATGTTTTTAAAGGAACTAGTTACATTGTTCATTACTCTGATCACCCAGTGGGCCATTACCTCTTTCTGTGGTCCAGAAAGTAACTGATTTGATTACTGATTACAAACAGGTATTGGTGTCACTACTGCAACACAGAAAAATACAGGGAAAAAGTCCTCTCTAGTTTCCCCTATCTCTGATCACCCTAATTTTGAATGATTACTCTACCTGGACTGCCCCCTTCACCTACACTGGCATTCAGTTGCCACATGCATTGAACAAAGAAATACTTTTCAAATATCTTAATTTATCAGGGACTGTCCCACTTAATCTTCTGGTGTTCCAGATTTATAGCTGCTTTTAAAATGTCCCTGTTTCTTTCCCTTCCTTCCACTTTACCACTTCGTCCTCAGCTTACTTCAAGTGCTGCACACTGAGTTTAAAGAGCACAAAGAAGTTTGCACTCAATTAACTCATTGGTTTTGCTGGGGGGGGGGAGAAGAGGAGGAACAAAGAGTAGTGGGGCACAATCTTGCCATTCCCGGTATGTTTGGACAAAAGCAAGCTGCTTCACCTTCTCCTAGCTTGTGCTTTATTCCTTGTTAATAGCTTTTGCCATCTTGACCACACTCTGATGTTGCTTGACCAGATGTGTCCCAGTATGCACAGATGCTCTGGGTGGCCTTATAGAGGAAGTCACTCACCCAGTTCCTATTCTTCTGCATCTCCTTCTCCACTAAATAACAGGTAAATCACATGTCTGAGTCAGCTGCGGCCATTCATAGAAACACCTCTGCCACCTCTAAACTTTTGCACAACTCACACTAACCCAGCCAGTCCAAGTACATGCCTTGTGCTGCTCTTGGAAGCAGCTGGCCTGGCAGGACAGTTCTTGTCCCACACCCTCACATTGACTCTTTCTTTCTCTTTCAGGTAGTGGCAGCAGTCTCTTTTGCTCAGAAAAAATGGAGGAAGGCAGAAAACGGAGGCTATACACTTATTTATTTATTTAAAAATTCAACTGAGTCTCTTGGAGGTCTTTGAGTACATATAGTAGCTGTAAGTCATAGCTGACTTGATGGCACATAACATCTACACCAAAATCTGAGCCTCTCGTGTAGCTCATGTTTTCAATATGTCTAATCCTTCCCTTCCTCTCTTGTTGCTAGCCCCTTTGCTCCTGCTGCACAACACCCTGCAAAAAGGGGTTGTATGGGTCCGCCCAGGTGACACGTCCTTCTCCTACTTCTATTGTTCAGACCGAGTCTGAACACACCCAGTAATAAGTGAGAGGCACTCCTCTGAAAAGCAGTGAATTACAGCCCTGGCCCAAAATACATAACACTGTTTCCACTTGTTAAAGCAAAAATCACTCGTCACTATAGTAACACATTACAAGAAACTCATTAGTTCAAAGCTTTGGTTGTATAAAGTATTTAAAATATATCCTGTTAACATGCCATATATATTGGTCTACAAATCTACAGAAGGTAGAAGTTACCTAGTTTTTCTCAAACTCAGTTTGGTAGCAAACTGAGGATACTTTTGTAGTCCTTCTTCTACCACCTATGAAATAAACATATATCAAATCAGACCATTAGTTTGTCTGGCTTGGCACTGTCTTCTTGGACTGGCTCTTGATTTCAAAGGTCATAAATGATAGAGCATCTGCATGTCTGCAGCAGAGCAGTAATGCTGATGAAGGAGCAAAGACACTAAAGGCTTAAAGAAACAAAGTAAAAGCTTTATTACAGGAACTCTTCTCCAAGATAGGAAAGTTACTTAGGGTGCTAGCCTGATCTAACTGCTTTATTGAGAAGGGACTCATGGGAAAAAGAAGAAGTGGAGAAAATATCCCCAACAGTATCAGTTTACATCACAGAGGGGTCAGGATAAGTAGAGCAAGACGGAGGACACTGTGGGTCATGCATATTTGCTAGCCTATTACTACTGCCCACTCTGAGGCATTCTTGACTTAGCATTCTGCTAAGCATTGTTGTGCCTCGAACAAGAAACACAGAATTTCCATAACACCCAACGTATCATGAGATATCCCCTTGAACATGATTGTGATAATGCATAAAGGTGGTCACTAACTCCCATTGCAATTACACTTGTCAGCTAGTGGTCGCCAAGCACAGGGATTTTTGTAGCTGTCTATAGATCACACAGATTTACAATGGACATTGGAATAAGTAGATGACTATTAAAGGAAAAGAAATTCGATTTGCATATGTAAAAGGACTTCAGACGAAGCTCTTTCAGGTACTTACAGTTGCCCAATTAAGTAAGAAAGCACTAAGACAAAGGAATATTTTGGCAAATCGATGGAAGCTCATTACCTGAATGAATTGCTTTCTTTTCTATTGTGTCCAGCAAGCTTAGAATTTTCTTTTTAATTTTGTACACTCCTGGAGGCTGCCAGTTTATATATAAACACTAGAAGCAAGCTGTGTTGTAAGTTTTAGCAGGGAAACTTTAAAACATCTTTATGACATGCATTATCTTTTAGTGAGGCAACATATTGTTATGGGTGCTGACAGACTATTTTTTTAAAGGTTACCTTGCTAATAGACAGTTGTGATCTGATGAAATTCCCACAGTTGGATCTAACGGTTAGAGGATCGCCTCTCGCCCCTCACCTCAAAAAAATTGGGAATTCCGTTGCTGAAATGGCATGTGATACCTTGCAGGATATATACAGGAAACAGGCATTCTCCAGTTTGAACGTACAGGCTCTAGGAAAACTGAAGATGGCTGTAACTAGACTTGGGGGTATAACCACAAAGAAAAGGAAGAACTATGATGTTTCACCCTGGAAATATGTTGCTATTTTAGTAACTAATTGCTGTATATACACCTCTTCCCCTCCTCCTTGCAACTGTTGTGCTCTGCTTGTTTATTTATATATGAAACGATATTGCAAGGACACTATACATTTGCAGTAGTCCTCATCCAAAATAAAATTAAGAGTGGTATGTTTGCTGTACAGAGTTCATGGAGTACAGAGGTCTGAGTGTTGAACAGGGACTCCAGGAGACCAGGATTTAATCCCTGCTTAGCCATGGAAACCTTCTAGGCAACCTTCAGCAAGTCATTCTTTCTGAGACCAACAGAAGGCAAGAAGAAATATTCTCTGAAGACAACTCTTATAGGTGGTCTCCATAAATTGAAGTCAACCTGAAGGCACATTTCAGTAATCACCATATTTGCTGTCATCCAGTCTCTACCCTTGCCCAATTTAAGGGGGAAGAAAAAAAAAAGAAATAGCAGCTACAGGAATACATTAATTTCCACTTGCCACATCATGGTTCATTCAAAAATGGCACAAGATATTGTTTGTTCCAGTATGTTATATTGGCAGCCGCATACCCACACATCCCCAAAACAAACTAACAAACAAACAGAAAACAGTGGCAAAAATCAGTAGTAATCTGGGGATGCTGCTCATAACTGTGGAAGTGACCTTATCAAAGAATGCCTACATTGGTAGGTCTGGTTCTCTGTCTATGCTTCAACAAAATGTGGCTGGGGAGGTCTACAATTCCAGTTTATGATTACCAAAGGTCATAATGTGATGGAAACTCTACAGTAGGCTAATGGACTATTAAGTGGTGTCCACAGGCAGAAAATATCTGAATGGGATGGTTTTCCACTCCTTGATAAGAAATGTTGTAATCCAGGTATCTGTGAAGGAAAATAGAGGACAATCTACAGTTTTTCCTTATAATTTTTTTTAACTGCTGAGATTTAAAATCATAGAGCGATGAGATGTCCCAATCACATAAAGTCTCTAGATGCAAACAGCTACTAGCACATAAGCTTTCTGTTTCAGATACCAGTGCAAGCTTTGGAGGAAGGCCTAGCAAGGTGCAGAGCATTTATCTTCTGAACCTCACATTTGCCTGCACATGAAAGACAGAAGCTCACCTGTTCCTTGCTGTCCATATGTCCTCAGGCAACGCTCTTTTATTCTGGCAACATACCATTCAACTGTCCTGATTTGGGAGAGATTAATCCTCTATTATCCCACTTTTTGATCTTCTTCTAAAACGTCCCAGTTTGTCTCCCTTCTTCTCCCACTTCCTCCCTTCGTTCTCAGCTCACTTCCTTTGCAGCAAACTAGTTCAACGTGTATTAGTAGCTTGTATTCAATTAACTCAGGGAGAAAGGAGGAGCTGCAATTTTGCTCTTCCCAGTAGGCTCAGGCAAAGGCAAAGCACTGCAGCCTCTTCTGGCCTGTTTTCTTCTTCTTCTTCTTCTTCTTCTTCTTTGCCTCATTCTTTTGCCATATGGAACACAGTCTGGAATTGCTTAGCCACACGTGCACCCGCATTCATTCACGGAATGTTGGAGGCTCTGTACCAGGCTTTTGGCAACTGATGGGCTCCTGCGGAAGGATTTTTAAGGGATGGGTAGTATTTTGAGCTTTAGACTATGACCCTGGAGACCAGGATTTGATTGCCCCCTCAGCCCTGGAAACTCACTGGGTGACCCTGGCCTCATCACACACCCACAACCCCCAGAAAACTCTGACTATTTCTGTCCTACCCTGCTATAGTGCTTTTGTTCCACTTTCAACATCCCGTGGGATCCTGGGATTTGCAGTTTAGGGAGGGGCATTTAGAATTCTCAGCCAGAGACACTCTTTGGTCTCAGTAAGCTACAAACCCCAGAATCCCACCCCAGGATGTTGAAAGTGGAATAATAGCAACTCTGTGATAGTTCACCTCAGGGTCACTGTAAGTCAGAAACAAACTTTTCCTGGATGTGTTTTTAAATTGTTTTTTATTCACTTGTGTTTAAGTATTTATAGTTTACTCATTGTGTTTTACTATTATATTCATTTGGGGTTTTAATTTGTACCCATTTTTTAAATTTTCTTTTGAGCTACCTCGATCAGGAATCAAACACACTTATAAACATTCACTCATGGCCAGGCAGTGCAAGTCTTAAAACTTTATTCTAAGGGGGTTCCTCCTTGGAAGGAATAATGCTTATACACTGACAGTGTCATAATACGTGTCAGCTCTTAAAATAGCTTTAGTCAGTCTTGACTACTCCTTCTCCAAAGCTAGACTTTCTTTCTCTGTTGTTCTTTTTGCTATTTTAGTTATAAATATTTCCAATTATGAATGTATATAATTCTGGCGTAAACTAATTCAGGACAAGACTTTTGAGACAAGTTGATTTCTGGAGAGATTATCATGTTTTTAATTTTCTCTCCCATTGAGTCAGGGGAGTGGAAACTGAGTATGCAATTCTCAGATGTATATGGAAGTAAATCTCATTGAATTCAGTGGCATTTACATGCGAGTAGAAATCCATAGTGTTGTGGGGTTAAACTACTTTAGCTTGGCTGGACTGTGTCCTCATCTTTTAAAAAAACATTGAGTTAGAAAAAGTCTGAAATATTTTCTCCCTACAGAAATCCTTATTTTTTCCTATTAAGTATTTTATTTTCTTGTGGTAGACGGTGCTGCTGATATTACATCTCATATTTCAAATATACTTCATACAAGCAGATTGGGAAATGAACTATACTGTTTATTAAACCTATTTGTTTTAAATGAAAAAAAGTTTGTTGCTTTTGCACACAATGCTGCAAAATGGATGACTGCAATGCTCTGTTAAGACAGAGTCCAACAATATCACATTAGTTAAAATACAAGTGCTTCCCGGCAACATGTACTTCTAATTTAAATAAAATTCTTTAAATTGTTGATTGAAAATGCTGTTGATATTTAGGTGCATCGGCCAATCAAAATTCAGCGCCAACCCTAATTAAACTGAAAATTCCCTGCATTTCTGAAACTTTATAGAGACTTTGGCTGCCAAAGAGGCTGAAGTCTGGGCACAGGTTACATTTATAGACAGAGACCTCATGAAACCTAGCCTCTCATGAGATCTCTTCCAAAATCTCATGAGCCCTCCTGGGCACATGATATTTGATTTCCACGCAACTTTTGCAATGGCAACACCTCTCCTGGCAACTCAGCCAGAATTAGGTGCCAGCCTGCCCACCACAACAGGGTGCCCCTGATGATGTTGCATGTAGGAAGGGGCTTTCTTTGTGCAAGTTATTCTAGCACATTGCTGCCCTCTTAAATCCCATGAAATCTGAATGGATGAAGAGCTGCAAAAGTATCTCCAGGAATCTTTAGGGGAGAAAAATCTTTATAGGACAATACAACATTCTTTGAGATGAGATCATGAAAACATGTGATGGCATTAGATCATCCAATGGACGGGGGGAGGGGGAGCTAATTAACCAAACCCAGCCCCTTTTTTAAATTCCACACTTCTGCAACCTAGTGGAATTCATTCTGCTTGCACTGCATATCATTTAACACATGCAGCCTAACTACTCATGCAACCAGCTCTTTGTACTGGGAACTGTGGTCTGTGGCTCTTGAGGACAGAGTGAATAATGAGGCCTCAGACAGAAGTTGTACCCAAGCTAACTTTGCTTTTAGACTGCAGCCCAAACTAATTTTAAAAGAGTTCAAACACTTACCCATAAGAACAATCAATCAATCAATCAATCAATCAATCAATCAATCAATCGTAAAATAAAACAAAAAGAGATGAAGACATAAAGCTCCTTCCAGACTTTTGCTTTGTTTTGTTATATGAGCCAATATTTGTCAAGGTGGCAGCTTTCAGAGCGCTCATGTCTGATTCTCCAGTCCAGTTCCCTTGCAGGTCTCCATCTGGTTTCTTTTTGCAAGAGTGTTCCAATGTCAATTCTAGTTCCCTGGGGAATTCCACTCCAGTTGCATATTTTGATGCTTTCTACTTTTTTCCAGTCTATTTTCATCTTTAAGGCCACATCCAGTATCAATTGAGAGGGTGAGAGCAACAACTGATTACTGGTACAAGTGTGCACATGCACATACTCAACCCGTAACGCCCTCCACACAAAAAGTCTGCCCCCACACTTAAACGTATCTCAGTACACAGGGTTGGAGAGATCAGATGGTATGTGTGTGGAGAAATGAAAATGAAATTATGTAGAAATGAAAACCTGATTTCCTTACTGTTTCACCATTGCTATGAGCAGTGGCAAAGAGCTGTTTCGGAAGCCAAGAGTTCCTCCAGCTTTGGGCACCGATGCAGGAGCAGTCTGGTTGTATCCAGTAGGTTAGAAGTCAGGAAGAGAGTAGATTCTTAGCATTTCTTGTTTCTGTTTCTCCTTAAATACAATGTTTCCTAGACTGAACCTTTAACAGAGGCCTAGTGAGCCAACGTGGTATAGTGGTTTGAGCATTAGAATACAGCCCTAGAGACCAGGGTTTGTTTCCCCTCTCAGCCATGGAAACCCAGTGGGTGACTTTGGATGCTTCATATACTTTCAGCCCCAGAAAACTCCATGATAGGTTCACCTTAGGGTTGTCATAAGTCAGAAACGACTTGACAGCACACAACAACAGTGTATATTGCAGAACTAATGCTGCTGGGTGAATTGCTGTGGTTTGACCCTTGGAATACCCTACATTCTCATATGCTCCTTCTTCTCCTCTCATCCCAAATGAAGATCCTCTCCTCCTTCTCTTTCCTTCATCAGTGAAAAGACCTGTAGTTCTATTTGGAAAGAATGATATTGAGGTAACAGACGACACAGATGCTAACAGGAAGAGGAGCTGGTAGGATAAAATCCAGTGGAAATAGGCACTGTGCTGGATTGAGAGTGGATTTATTACCTCTACACTGATTCAGTTATTTCAACTTCACAGAAATATTGAAAAGAAAGCCAGTGCAACTCAGTGAAAATCTCTAAATACCTGACATGAATCAAGTCTGAGAAGACAATGCCCCTGCCAAGTTTCTGACAGATAAGCCACAGGGGTGTTATGCTGGGTATTTTGGTTTTTGGGCATGAGAGAGAACTGATCTCTCCATCTCTTCATCTTCTCTCTGAGCAAAAACATTATTGCTGTTGTCCTTTATTCTTGATTGAATGGATTACATATTAATACTTTCAACTCTACAGCTACTTACCTTATTCTCTGTTTCTCTGTATAACACACACACAATGAAGAAAACAGACAAAGTGAGACAAATACAGTGCAATTATTTAAACACACACATAGGCCCTTTCCACACGTGGGGAAGGAAATGCATAGAAACTCTACTCACTGGCTTTTCATGGGTCCGATTGGGTCCGTCGGGACAAGGAGCAGTGCGAGCTTTGCCGTTTTAATTGCCCCGTGTGGAAAGGGCGATATTTAACAATGAACTTAGATGAAATGCCACTAGGACTAGATAGTGACTAAAGATGCAAAAGAAGTTACTTTCTTCACTTTCTACCTGGAGATTTCACTAAATGTCAAGACAGACTACAACACAACATCAAATAAGAAATGGACAAATAAATTAGAATATTGGAGGTTGATGTCTGCAAAAGAGAACAATTAAGGATCTAAATGTCTATATTTGGTGAGTAGATTGAACTACATTTTATTTGCAAGATGGAATTGGATTTTAATAGTGTGATAGAATAGTGTGATAGAAACTATAGCATGAGAAAGTGCATATGTTATCAAAAATGTATAAGATGCAATTGAAATTTGAAATGGAAGAAGAACAAGTAAGAGAATGTATGATTAAATGGGCCCAAAATGTGGGTCATGAAATTTCATTAAATCAGCAGGAGAAGGTGTGAGTTAAGGGTTTGAAATTCACATTATGACTCAGAACAACACTTTTATAAGATGATGTATGGGTGGTTTCTTACTTCTGAAAAACTTTCTAAAATGTATAAAGGCTCTCCAACTAAATGTTGGGAACTTAACCACAATGAAGGAACATTTTATCATATGTGGACATGTGAGAAAGCCAAGAAATTTTAGGTGAGGATACATAGATTGATGGAGAAAATTCTGAAAATTAAATTCCAAATGAAACTAGATTTGTTCTTCTTAGGATTAATATATGATCCAATGAACCAGAACTATGTAATAGTAATAGAATACATGCTAGTGGTGGGAAGAATACTCTATGCTCAGAAGTGGAAGGAGATTTCATCTCCAGAAAGCTCGATGATCAAAATATTAGATATGAAGGAAATGGACAAATTAACAACTTTAATAAGAGATGGCTCTCTTACCAAATACAAACAACAGTGGGAGAGGGTGCTACTTAAGATCGACTGAAGAGAAACAAGCTGTAAGAGGTTTTGATTAATGATAAAGATCAGGAATATGATTATTTTGATAGAATAGATTCAGTACTTTATATTAACATTAAGTAATAGAAACATAATATGTCTGTAAATTCTCTTTTAATTTAGTAACATTAATACTATATAATGCTATATCAAGATAGAAGTTTTTCTTCCCTTTTGCTTAACACACACACACACACACACAGGTATATGTGTGTGTGTGTATGTGTACATACATATGCACATGACCTTTGCAGGCTCTATACTACAATAATAACACCAACCTTTTTATTGAAGAGTCAGAATTCAGATTTATAGGCCATTTCTGCACTATGCTGTTATGGTGCTAGTATTCCACTTTCAACATCCTATGGAATCTGGGATTTGCAGAGGGGCTTTTAGAATTTCTAGCTAGGGAGCTCTTTGACCTCAGTAAACTACAAACTCCAGAATTCCACAGGATATTGAAAGTGGAATAATAGCACTATAACAATGTAGTGCAGAAATGGCCATATTCTCTGTAATTAATGTTTGTTGTGCTATAGTTTGGTTTCTTAGTGTGTTGTTTGTTTGTCTAGTATGGTAATTTACCTTGTAATTAGGTTCATCTTCCCCATATATTGTTTTATGTTATATCAATAGAATCATAGAAACATATTGGAAGAGACCACAGGGGCTATCCAGTCCAGCCCCCTGCTATGCAGGACATATTTTGTTAATATTTTTTATTTTAAAACAAAACGTATATATTATCTACTCCACACAGATAAAACTGGCTTGCTGACAGTTTCTGGCTAGACACCAGAGAAGCGAATGGTTAACTCTGAAATCACTGGATTGAATAAATGATGGAAACTTTCCCAGAATATTTTTGGACCTGTTAAAAACACGGGGAAACCACACCACTCGTCAGTGCCGAGTGCGAAAGGTGCAACCAAGCCTCGCACTCAAGGCCTGCCCAGCCTAACACCTCCTTGTGATCAGAACTGAACAGCCAGGGCCAGGGCAAACGGGTCTGCCTCAGTTCTCCCTCTCTGAGAACGCAGTCCCTTCCTCACTCTTGTCCTCCCCTTGGCTTCTTCCTTTCAGGACTCTCCCCCTTTACTGCCTTCCCTAAATCTGCCCTTCTCCAAGATGTAAGGATCATCAGTGATCGATATTTTCCAAGACTGTGGTACTGTTGCACTAAGGTCAAGATGATATTATTGGTAGCGTGTATATTCCAGGATTCAGAATGAGGCTCTGTGACACTGTTTTAAGGAACACAGAACTTCCAACATTTATTGTAACACTGTTGCTTTAAATGTGTCTTGTATCTAAATGTTTATAAACAGCACACCATTCTTCTCTCTCTCTCTCTCTCTCTTTCTTTCAATTCATTCACTATCTCTTGTACACCCAATTTCTCAGTTCTCTCTCCCACAGAGCTCTTCAAATCTCCAACCTCTCCCAACACACCACAAGTCACACTCTCCTTCTTCAAACACCCACCAGACAGTTAAAATCCATTATTTTCCTCTTTCCACCAGCCCCTCCCCTGGGCTACCCAAGGTTCCCTTTCACCAGCCAATCAGCTTAAACACTCTCAGTTGCCAAGGAGGCTCTGTCGTCAAGACCCCCTCCCATCAGGTTCGTCACAGGACCTTTTTACAATGGATGATGGAGAAGCTACTTTTGTGAAACTTTTAAATGTCGGGAGGAATATGGTGGAGGCCCTGAGGAAGGAGATCAAGAGAGACACAAAAATTAGCAACATGGAAATGAAGGAGATCAAAACCGTATGGAGAGACAAATTCAAGTGCATTTAATAGGGGAAGTGAACGAGTTGGAAAGAATTTGGGACCAAGAAGCTTTGGTTCATAAAAGGGAGTTTATAGCCCAAGGAGGGGAGAGAGAGGAAGAGGCTAATCTGAAATTGATTTGTAGTCAAATTGCTGTGATGGTCGAACAATCTAAACTGGCTTATAACTGTTTGATTGAAGTGGGTGAGAGAAAGATGGTAAAGATAGGGGTGCTGTTTCAGGACAATTGCCTTAAAATACCAAGTAGGAAGGAATCCGAAGTAGAGAATCTGAGAAGTTGGAGAAGATGAAGCCCACAGATGGCATGGTTACAAGGGAGATGGGGAGTGAATCCTAAAATGAAATAACAGACACAAGACAATGAAAATTTGGATTGCCTTAATAAATGTTGTGGAAGATTTTACAACGTGGAATGGTTTAGCAATATATAGATCCAAGGATAAAATAGATCTACAGTTTTAACTAGTGAAAATATTATGTAATCAAGTCAGCAAGTAGCACTTAGCAGCAAGTAGCACTTAGTTCTGATGTCATTTATCATGCAACAATAAATGTCATTTATCACGTAATGTCATCTATCATGTAAATGTAATGTGTAATGGTATGTAATAGGAAATAATGTTGAGATACTATACTAAATATGTTAACCTTTGGTACAAGAACATTCTCTCCCTCTCTCTCTCTGTCTGTGGAAAGTATAAATCAGGGAAGGGGAGGAAAGGAAGTGTTGGATGTTAGCTTTGAGAGCTTTGAATCAACTAGACAGCTATAACCTGTTTAAAGGGAGGATGGAAGTCAATTCATTTCCTTTCTCTTTTCTGTGTTTTCCTTCACTTTTTCTCTGCCTTTTAATTTGTAATTCATGTATTTCATGTTTTCTTTATGCTGTTTCTTTTCTTTTCTTTAAAGTACTCATAGAGTTTTAATGCTTTTGAAAATTATTAATAAAGCTATCCGAAAGAAAGAAAGAAAGAAAGAAAGAAAGAAAGAAAGAAAGAAGGAAGGAAAGAAGGAAAGAAGGAAAGAAGAAGGAAGGAAGGAAGGAAGGAAGGAAGGAAGGAAGGAAGGAAGGAAGGAAGGAAGGAAGGAAGGAAGGAAGGAAGGAAAAGATCAAATAAGAATTAGCAGGCATGAAACAAGAATTTAGAGAAAAGTTTTGTCCGGGTGAAAATGAAAGGGTCTGTTACCCTGTGTACTGGGGGTCCCGGGAGGGACACCAAAATGTGCTCAACTAAAGGTGGGGAAAATCAGCTCAGAGCACTGCTTAGCGTTACGAGAGGCAGGGTAACGTAGCGAGATCTTGAACCCTATGTCTACGGGGTGAGGCCGAGTCAAGGAGCACACAGAAGTTGAAGCAATAAATGATGTTTTATTAAACACAAGCAAAACAGTGTATGCAACACATTCACACAAGATAACTAAAGAAATAAAGGTTGGAGTGGTATAGAGGGATTTTTAGAGGAGTTGCTGGTTTGGGTGATACTTCACCTGTCCTGAATCCTGAAAAAATGGAGAGCGAGGCTGGGGTGCGATGTAGCTCAGCACGTGGAGCTGAGGGGAGGCTCGCCAAGCAAAGCGGCAGCAAGGCGGGATGAAACTCGGGAGCGATACGAGGAAGGTCTCGGAATCAAGGGTTTTTATAAGGAGAATGTGACTGCAGGCTATGCCGTACTTGGGGGAAAACAATAGATTTGGAGTTGGAGACAAAGCCTCCGAAAGGTCAGAATCTGAATGATTATCACAGCGGTTCTCAGTAGAGTAGCTAGTATGCAAACGCAGAGTACTTGGGTATTGTATAGCTTACCTATCAAGCTGCCAGTGCAGGGTAGAGGCTCTTTTGTAGGTTGCTTGCATATCTAATTAGAGCACTTGCCTGGAGGTCTCCTAAAGCAGCGAGTCAGCTATTTTCTGGCCTGCCTGTATTGTCTAGGAATATTACGGCAATTAACGGCCGAGCTTGGTGGCGTGCTTGTCCGGTGGCCTCGCAAGCATGTGGAAGGGAATAGAGAAGTGAAGCCGAATTGTGATATCAAAAGGATGTCTTTTAATATACCCAAAGCTCAGACTAGCCAGGGCAGTAACAGGTCACACAAGTAAAATACCACCAACAATATCTCTGTAGTCCTTTTATGGTTCCTTCAAGAAGTACTCAACTTACAGATGAATACTGAAAACACTGGGACAACTTCTGAGACCTTTTTTTGTTAACAGACTCCCCAAATCACTGTGATTAGAGAGCTCTGATAAAGTCATTCCTGTCTTGAAGCTAAGGCTATCCTTCACACTCTCCTATCTCTTCTCCTCCACCTGACATTTTCATTTTCTGAAGAGCTTAGAGAAGCTTCATAAATGTATCTGTTGTCCAGGAGAAAAACCTACTGAAATTCTGAAAGGAACCTAAATCATTGAGAACAGTTTGTGTCTCTTTGAAGTGCTTCAGACAAGATGTACTTCACTTCATAGGAAATTCAAATCCCCCTGAAATGGCCCACTTTACATTAGCATCAAGGCTTTCTGTCTGAAGTAGATGCTCACCTGAGACACAGCTTGAAATTATCTATGCCATTCCTGGTAAAATCTTTAAAAAATCTGTTCCTGAAACGAGACAATTGATATTAGCAACTGGCCAAGGATAACATGCCATTCCATTTTAAAAGCCCGTATTATTGAAGAATTTAGCAAACATAGTTTTTTAAAAAATATTTTTTTTGAAGTTTATAATTGGAAAAAAAAAACCTCCCCACTTCCAAGCTCATTTTCCAATTGAATTTGCTTGTTTACATTCCATTCATACATAATTACTACTTACTCAAAGGAGAAGATGATCTTACATTGTTACATCTTACATTGTTTCATTGTTGCTTTGTTACATTACCTTATTACACTGTTACATTACATTACATACAATGTTCCTTTTTCTTTTCTTATACTATGTCTTTATCCAATCCAAAACTTCTCTCCATTCCCTTTCAAAGTTCTGGATAGGTTTATTTTTCAAAGAAAGTGTTAGCTTTTCTGTCTCTACCATATCCAGGACTTTTAATTTCCATTCTTCTATATCAACATATTTCCTTTCTTTCCAATATTGCGCATATATCAGTCTTGCAGCAGTTATCAGATATAACAATATCTTCTGATGACATCTTATTTCTCTTTGTTGCCCTAGCATATTTAACAGATAGAACTCTGGCTTCATTTCAAAATTTAAATTATAAATTCTTTGAATTTCATTATGTATTTCCTTCCAGAATTTTCTTGCTATCTTACAGGTCCACCACATATGAAAAAAAGACCCCACCTTTTCATCACATTTCCAACATCTTGCATTTCCATTTTTAGTTATTTTTTTGCAATCTTTCTGGTGTCATATACCATCTGTGTAACATTTTATAAAAATTTTCTCTTAAGTTTAAACTTGGTGTAAATTTTATATCTGTTTTCCATGCCCTCACCCATGGGTCCAGTTCAATTGGATATCAAATATTTTGTGCCCACCTAACCATAGTATCTTTAACAACCTCTGGCTCCATTTCTCTTTGCAACAATAATTTATAAAATTTAGAAATTCTCTTCTTCTAGTCCCCCCTCATCAATAAATCTAATTCATTTACTTTTCTTTCAAATCCATATAATTTTTGGTCCATTTTAAATCTCTCTTTAAGTTGTCTCCATGGGAACCAATTAAATTCATGACCTGCAGCTGTTAATTCTTCTTCTGTACGCATTCTTGGCTTGTCCCCATCCCATTTCAGCAACTCTTGATAAGCTAGTAGATTTCCTTGTTTTGTTAGAGCAATTTTATATGCTTCTTGGAGTGAAGTCCATATCGGAAGTCTTCTATAAAATTTATGCTTTATTTGTGACCAAACTTTCAATAATGTCTTCCAAATACAATGATTATTAAACTCTTTATTCACTGTTATTTTATCATAGCATAAATATCCCTGCCATCCAAACCTATTATTTATTTCTTCCAATTCTTTGATTGCTGTATTTTCTACTTGTATCCAGTCTTTAATCAAGTCTAAACAACATGCTTGATAATAGGTTTTTAATGATGGCACATCAAAACCTGCTCTCTCTTTTGCGTCTTGTAATATTTTAAATCTTATTCTTGGTTTTTTCCCTTTCCAGATAAATTTTCGTAGTTCTTTTTCCCATTCTTTAAAGATCTTCTCTCTTCCTATTATTGGTAAATTCTGCAAGAGAAACATGAGCTTTGGTAGTAAGGACATTTTAAAGGCATTTATAGCAAACAGAATTTTGAGGCATTTTTAGCATTTAAAATCAATATTTTATCACTGGAAATAGAAGATGTGTACATATATGAACCTACACTCAAGGCAGCCCGTGCATTTAAAAACATAGTGACCCAAAAGGTGGATTTCTGTAATATTTCTGAGATTTCATTTTTCTTTTAGGCTTTTGGAACCTTTCAAGGAGATTTTAGAACATTTCCTCTTCATCTCCAACACTTTACTTTGTAAACAAGAGAGGAAAAAAATACTTAAAAACACAACATAAAATGTTTTCTTTTGGGAATCAAATGGGTTTTGTTCCAGATCTTTTAAAAAAGCACCAATAGCACTTTAATCTTGTAAAGATAAACTGTGTATAAGAAATGCCATGCCTAATACAGTATAATTTATTCTGGTGGTACCAATACAGATGGATGTAGTGGTTAATGGCCCATCTTCTTATATCTTTTGGTATTGTTATTAGCTGAATTTCCATATTCTACTTTTTGCTGCATTTTTTTTATTTTTAGCATAGAACCAGAAGTTGGAGTTCAAGTGCTTCAGAAGTATGCAGAATACCATGTTACTGTAGTAAATGAGTACTTTGTGTCTTCCTTCCTTCCTTTCTTCCTGTTTGCTTTCAAAAAACTCACCCGAACCCTGAGACTTTGTCTGGAGAACACAAACCAAATAAGACTATCATAGAGACAAGTATACTTCAATTAATGAAGTAAATTAATGAAGTAAATGTGTTTCCTGGGCATTATTCTTTAGCACAAACTTTAGAACCAGAGGCAGAAACACATGGCAAGAATAGGGAGAGTTTCACAGACAACAAAAAAGAAAAGCAGCTTAACAGGTTTCGAGAAACTTTTATCTCAAACAGTATACACATATGGAATCAGTCAGTCAGTCAGGCCTTTATTACGGTCAACAAACCATGAGGCAAAACACTTATTACATACAAAATGTAACTTCTATATATGTTATATACATTCTATGTGGGGATAAAAACATGGAAATATAAAATATTTATAATAAGATAAAACACTGTATGTATTTAATTAGATGTAATGCATTTTAAAAGCAGGTTAATAAGTTAGGTTTAAGATTAGATAAGAAACTATAAAATTTAAAACATATCATATGTGAAAAGTTCTATTGAAGCTCATACAACCTTTTTTCCTCGTATAGAATTCTTAGTAGCCCTACAGTTCCTAGAGATATGGCCCCATCTCAGGTGGTTACTGCAGAGGGGATTATTCAAATGTTAACATTTGTGTACCATAGACCTTCGAGTTTTAATAGCACTGAAGAGAAACTTTGCTACCTCCTCAGTTACTCTTTTTTCAGTATCCTCTAATAGATATATTAAATACCATCCCAAGGATCTTCCAGGGAACTTGCTTAGGAGAGGCACTATTAACCTTAGCCTATCATCATTATAGAACGTGCAATAAAAGAGTACATGAGATAAGGATTCTACTAGTCTCTCCACACAGGGTCATACACGATCCCTGTATTCAGTTTGCTGAAAACGTCCCTCTAATACAGCAGATGAAATAACATTGAATCTGGCTTTACTAAATGCCGTCTGGTATTTGGGGACTGTTAAGTTTTCTAGATAGTTTGCACCCCTAATTAGATTAAACCTCAAACCCAAACTGATGGGAGAGCAAGTTGTGCGATGGATGTAGAATACTGAATGTCAATATCCTTGATTCTTTGTGCAAGGATCAACTTGGACCTGGGCCAGCCAAGAGTGAGAAGGAATGTATCTGAAAGGCCTAATCGTTGCAATTTTTCTTTCATAGATTTAGTCAAATGAGTAGTATGTGTATCTCTTTGCGTCAGGTAAACATACCCAGCCTCTGGTCCTGCAAAGAGAACTCTCAGCCAGTACGCTAGGGTCCACTTCCATGCCGTACATTCAACTGATGTACAACCAGCCTCCAGACGGAGAACTACTGATGGGGCACAATTTGGCACTGCAAATAATTTTCTGAGGAATGTTGAGAGTACTCGCTCCATTGTTAATGAAAAACCCAGAATCCATACCAGGATACCAAACAGTAGTTGGGGAGGAACCTTGGCCTGGAATACCCTGAGTGCAGCTGGAATCAGTTGTCCCCCCTTAGTATAAACAGATCGGACAATTGCTCTGCTGTTGCAGGTTGCATTCTGTATAGCGGTTGCCCACTGCAATGCCCAGGCACCAGATGCGTGAAAAATAACCCCTAAGTATTTAAAATTCCTCACTTGTTCTATTTATGACCAGCTATAACCCAATTAAGTATGGAGTATTTTTCGGAAAAAAACAAGATTTGTTGTAATTAATAGTTAGCTGGTTGTTTTCACAATACTCCATGAAAGCTCTTATTATTCGTCTCAAACCAATCTTGCTGAAGGAAAGGAGAACAGCATTGTCTGCATATAGGAGTAAAGGAATACTCACTGAAGCCAGTTTAGGAGGGTGAAAAGTCTCCGAAGAGACAAAAAGAGCAAGATCATTGAGATACAAATTAAATAGTGTGGGGGCAAGAATACATCCTTGTCAGACACCTCTTTTTACTGGGATGGATTTAGTAAGGTTACCTTCTACTCCGCATCTCACTTGTATTGTGGTGTTACTATATAGCTTCATCATTAGCCTAAGTAATGTTTTGTCAACAGAGATAGCGAGGAGTTTAGCCCACAAACTTTTTCTAGGTATTAAATCAAATGCTGATTTCAAATCCATAAAGGCAGCATATAGCCTATTGCTGAGTATTGTTGAGTATTTTTCAGCCAGATGATTTAAAACTAAACAATGATCTGTGGTTGATTTGCCCTTCCTAAAACCAGCTTGTTCTTTCCCCAATATTTTTTCAAACTGTATCCAGTCTGTCAGATGATTGTTAAGAAGGCGACCATATAATTTGCCCACTACAGATAGTAAGCTAATGGGGCGGTAGTTGGTAGAGTCATTTTTGTCTCCTTTTTTGTGCGTGGGAATAATAATGGCCTGAGACCAGCTCTCAGGTAATTGGGCTGTCGGGTTCATATGGGCAAATAGGGTTGCCAATAAAGGTGCCCACCATGAGGTATTTGCTTTTAAGAGCTTGGCCATGATTAGATCTGGCCCTGGGGCTTTGCCAGATCTCATTGTGGAGATCAGGTTTACAACTTCATGGTGGGTCACTGGGGGCCAGTGTGGGATGGCCAGATTTTCCACAGGGCCTGTACATTTTCCTTCCATCGGCCCCTCTTTGAGCTCTTCACAGTTCTTGAACAAAGTAGAGAAATAAGAGAAATAAGCTTCCCATACATGTGCTGGTATATTACATTGGGGTGCACCCTCCAGATTTCCTGTCATGCCTGTGACAATGGTCCAGAACTGTCTGGTGTTCCTTTGTAGAGAGGAAGCTAGCAATGCTGACCATTGCCTGTAACTGGTTTCCTTTTTTTAATTAGCGATCAATATTTTATAGTATTTTTTTTATAATATAATAGCTCTTTGGCAAGGAGTGGGAGTTATCTTCTCTGTACTTAAGATACACTTTCCTCAGGAGGTCCCTTGCCTCCAAGCATTCTAAATCTAATCCTGTACTTATCCTCTTATGTCTAACAGTGAAAGAGCTTGTTTCCATGCTTCTTAATGTCTTAGCCAACAGCGCAGTGAGCAGTGAATAGTTTTCCAGGGCAACTTGTATGTTCTGTGACTCTATAATGGAGCTTTTAAGTTCCCTATACCTTGGTGAATTTAGTAATGTTGAGATCTTACCTCTTACATTATCAGACCATCTTAGCCTTTTCCCGGTTATAGCCACTGCTGAGTTGACCAGTTGTTTTTGAGGGCTTAAACAAGTATCAAGAGGGGTTCCCAAACTCAGAAAGAGGGGTAGATAATCGCTCTCGGTTCTAGCTGCCACAGAAAACTGCAGTATATGTTTATAGATAGAATTAGAAACTAATACATAGTCTATTGTGCTACTCCCTTTTCCTGATATATATGTGTATTCTCCAGTTTGTTCAAACTTTGGGTCCCCATTGATTATTCTTATTGCAAGGCGCCCCACCATCTGTACAAGACATATGCCGGCATAGTTGATCCCTGTGTCCTTTGAGTGTCTGTTGATGTTAAGTACATGATCCTCCAAATCGTTAAAGTGCCAGAAATGGGAGGAAAAGAGGGTCTTGTTGTCTGGCTCAATTCTAGCATTAAAGTCCCCCATCACAATTATATGTGATTTAGGAAACTGCACTTCCAACTTGACTATGTATTCTTCTAGTGTCTCCCATTGTCGGGTGATTTCTTCCCTATTAGTTGTTGGGGGAATATACACATTAACTAATAGTAAGCACATGAATCCAAGCTCAAGTACACATGCCATAGCAATCTGACCGCTTGGAGCTAGACATATGTTAGAAACATGTAGGAAGGTAGAGCACAAAATGGCGAGTCTGGCTTTTGGTCTTCCCTTTCCAATTGGGGCTATAGCAGGTTGCTCCAAAACTACGTAGCCGTTAATATCCAGTTTTGTTGTAGACCACGTTTCCTGGAGCAGAATTATGTCAAATTCCTGTAGGAAATCAGAAACTTCACAATCCTTAGATTTAGAAATCCATCCTGCTACATTCCAGGACAAAAATTTAACCTGATGTTTTGCCAAAGGAGATGATTTTACATCATGGGGTACTGAGGAAACACAATAAGGTACAGGCTGTTTAGTAAGTTTAGTTTCCTCCACACTGTTCTCTGATTGTCACTTCATTTTTTGAACCTGGGCCAAATGTCCAGTGTCATCATGGAATATGGCTCCATTAGTCCTCCGATGTCCTCTCTTTGAAGCATAATGCTCATCCCTGGCAATGTGGTCCACGTTTACCACCTGGTTGTATCTACCAGCAGGGAATACCTCCGGTTCTTTGCTGCAGTTCATTATGCCCAGATGTTCGGTGTTCTGTATTGTTTTCTGCGCCAGGGAGGATCTTTCATATGTTTCGTTATTCTCTAGATTGGCTGCTGCTGGAACCAGCTGCATACCACTCGGTTTTAACGTCTCCAAGACCCCGCTTTCATGCAGTTTATGTAAAGTAGTTGTTAGAGAAGTTAATCTATCTATGATTTCAATTTGTAGTGGAGGAGGCAGAGTCTGAAAGATTTTTAATAGAGACTCCTCCTCCTCTATAATCATATCATTAAATTTATTTACAAAGAGTTGTTTATCTTGAGGGCACTGAGTTGGGCATTGTGCAGGGTCTGACAAATCGATAAGATTAGCTGTTATGCTGTCACTGTTCTTGTTTTTGGGGCATATGCTAGGCATGCCATTAGTTAATGAAATAGGAGGGGTCCTATTTTCAAAAAAGCGGGAAGTAACTATACCCTTGTTTAAAAGTTTAGACCTAAAGGAGTATTCTTTCTCTGTGGTTTGATCATTTATAAAAGTCACAACTGCACGGGCGTGAGTATAATTATAGAACAAATACTCCACATGAGAAATTTCCAAGGGGGTAAGTCTCAAATGAACTGCAGATTCCAATGTACATACGAAATGGGCTCTACGTGCAGGTTGAGATAGCATGCCTTGGGGTTTAGGGTAGTTACTAATAACCAGTTTATTTTTGGCTAAAATTAAGTTCCAGGACTTGCTTTTCCAGTTGTCCTGAGAGCCCAGAGTTTGGAGATCCTCACCTTGGAGAAATATCTTCTTCTTGTTAGGCAAGTCATTTCTCAATGTCTTTTCCCAAGGATCTTGAATAACTGGTTCCTCACTGCTAAAGCAGGAGGACTTTTGTAAGGGAGAGATAGGATTGTTGTAATTTCCGTATGAAGGCGTCTGGTTATTCTGTTTGGGGCTAGGTGCTTTTTTATTTGGCTTCTCTTGTTTACTTGTTTTTTTTGGGTTCTTTAGTGTATTTGGCTTCATGTCCAAGACATTAAACAATTTTTGAAAGTTCATTTTTCCTCTCTTAAGTTGTGATCAATGACCTTTCTCTAACCTCTTGGTATTTTGGTTCTTCTTTAGCTTATTAGAGTCACTATATAAATGCTTTTGTTTTCCGCTGGAGTTCTTCCGCTTAGCTTCCTTCCTTCCATTGCTATGTTGAGATGTATTACCCTCACAGCCCAGTAGTTTGGTTTCAGGTTGGAATTCCATCCTTACCAATACTTCAGTAATAGCTGTTAGTAAGCCATTACATTCGGAGAGGTAAGATTTGATTGATTGTAGATCCTTGGTCATGACTACGGCATGTCCCATTAATTCTGTCAGTTTTTCTAAATTCTTCATCTCGCCTGGTGTTATTTCTTGATTTAGAATGCTCTCCGTTTGGTTAACAATAGCATTGTCTTTGAAAGATCCAATTATGGTTCCATATCTCCAGTCCCATGGTGGGGTGGCATTTTCATTGTTTTCAGCAAAGGCAAATTCCTCTGCCAAATTAACGCCATCCTTATTATATGGATCAAATAAGATCTGTCTATTACTTGGGGTCCAATCAAGCTCTGCATCTGTGGACAATTCAGGCCCTGGATTCTTTATTTTAACCACTGGAGAAAAATATGCAGGAATTTCTGTCTGTTTTGCTTGTTTTATTTACCCCTTCTTATTAATTGTGGAAGATTCCGTGTGAATTGGTGAAGCACCTATATTTCTGTATCCCTGTCTTGTAAGAACCACCATCGTTCTTAATGAAGCTGCCACTCCTGTTGTTCTACTTTTAAGTAAACTTCTTTACTTTACTTTACTTCTGTGTTAGTTTGATTGCTTTTCTGATTTTCTGGTTTCTGTGTTAGTTTGATTGCTTTTCTGGTTTTATTTAAAGAAGTAAGTTTCAGGAAGAAGACAACCCTGATAGTCCTGATTATCTTTTCTCTTCTTGAGCTTGTATTGGGACAAGCATATCAATGTTGACACCAACTAGAAATAAGTAATGTCAACAACTGAGAGATAGATCAACAAGTGAGTAGGAAGACAAAATTTGGTTTCACTTTAATTACAGTTGATCCCGATTCACATGAGTAGATGGCAAATCTTGATTTAGCTTGGGTGTTTTAATCCTTTGCTTTTTCTTCAATATATTTTGTGTTCTACTCCCAGACTAATTTGTAGAAAGTGAATTTGAAGTCCACAGTCATACAACAACAAAAACCGTCTGCTGGGCCAGTGTGTTTCCGGCATCTAAAGATAACATGGACTGCTTCAGAGGAGCTCTTTACAGCAGCTGCTGCCTCGTCGCCATCTTCCCTCTCTCCTCCCATATAGGGATACCACCATATCACATAAGGAATGAAACA
Source organism: Cyclura pinguis (assembly GCA_030412105.1). Classification (NCBI taxonomy): domain Eukaryota; kingdom Metazoa; phylum Chordata; class Lepidosauria; order Squamata; family Iguanidae; genus Cyclura; species Cyclura pinguis. The sequence continues at coordinate 248,505,935 of CM059599.1, read as the reverse complement.
ACCAGATCTGATAAGCCTTGCATAAGTAAACAAAAACATTTTGAACATTCTAGAGACCACTTGAAGGCTTCTTCCAAAATGAATCTAGGGGTGACATTTTCTTTCCACTACATCCACTTCTCTTACGATTTCCGCTTTGATGACCATACTTATAGATCTATGCCTGTTTAACATACTGAGCACAGCTGATGAAGCTGGCATATCTGCTTTCCCCTTTTCTCTGTTTTTTTCTGTTCACACATGTTCAGTAAGGGGCTCTTGAGTCAGCTACTGTTTACTTTGCCTGTTGTAGGCAGGCGAGCAGCTACAGGAGGGTCAGCAAAAGCAGAATCTCACTCTTTTCCTGCTCAAGCTTTATTTATTGCATTGTGTAGTACTCACATGCTGATGGAGGATGATACTGGAAGTCTGTGTTTCAGTTGCCTCCCTTCACTATTCTCCCAGTGCTGGTTCTGCTAAAAAAGAAAACCTTCCAGCTAGGCATAGGATGAGGAAGAAAGGGCAAGGGGCTGTGCAAGGGTGTATAACGCCTTTGTAAAAAAGAGTTTTTCCTCTAAGAGGCTTTGTTCCCCAGTGTATGTCTGTATATAAATGTACTAAAAAAATAACAAAAACAAGAATAGTTGTTATGTAAATGTAGTTACAGTATATAATAAAGATATCTGCAACCAGTACAAATTACAAATAATCATAAGTACAAAAAAACAGGACTGAATGGAATTTCACAACATACAACTTAGAACAAGAAAGTCAACATACATGAAACACTATCTAAAGTAATAATCAAACAGAAGAAGTTAGCTATAATTAAATACAGTCTGTAACGGTTTCCTGTGATCTGTAGTTTCTTATAAAAAAACTATCAGTGTTGGCAAGCCAAATCTGAATAAATATAATCTATAGCTGTTATGAGGATACATTCTTCAGTTTTTGGCAACTCCCTGTAACAATCTTTTCTGCTTGTTGGTTTTGCTGGATAACAACACATTAAAGCACATATAAATTAAATGAATATATCAATTGATTTGAGTTAGGCATTCTGACATGGCACATTTAATGCAACAGCATAATGATTCAAAATGTCCTAAATGCTAGCACTTGTTATACTCCATAAGAGCAATTTGTGAAATAGTAGTTGGAGAAGGAAAATAACGTTGCTGCATATCCTAATAGGAATTAATTATTTTGAATATTAAGCCAGCTTTACAGCTCTAGATAGGATGATTTATAGGCAGCATGCTACTAGGCCTTTCCTTTATAGATTATAATAACAGCCTGTCCTTCATAGATTATAGCAAAGCCGTTGATTTTCTAGATCATGAAAAACTATGGATCTCTCTCAAAGAAATTTACATGCCAGAACATTTCATTGTTCTGATGCATAACCTGTACTCAGGATAAGAAGCCACTGTAAGCAAAGAATACAGAGAAACAGAGTGGTTTTCAATTGGCAAGGGGATCAGGTAAGACTGCATTTTTTCACTGTATCTATTGAATTTGTATGCTAAATGTATCTTACATAAGGATGGATTAGAGTTGGAGGAAGGAGGCATGAAAACTTGAGGCAGAAACATCAACAATCTAAAATGTGCAGGTAACACCATACTACTAGTAGAAAAGAGTAAAGATTTGGAACGGTTACTCAAGAAAATCAAAGAAGAGAATGCAAGGAAATGTTTATAACTGAACACGAAGTAAACACAAATGATGACTACAGATAATTTATATAACTTTAAAGCAGACAAGGAAGACACTGAGAAAGTGAAAGATATCCAACACCTTGGGTCAGTAATAAATCAAAATGGAGACTCCAGTCAAGAAATCAGAAGAAAACTAGGATTTAGAAGGGCAGCTATGAAGGAACTAGATAAGTTCCTCAATGTTGAAGACATATCATTGAATAGTAAATTTAGGATTGTCCATGCCATCATATTGGCAATTTCTATGTATGGTTGTGAAGGCCAGACAATAAAGTAAACTGATAGGAAGACAAGCAACATATCTGAGAAGTGGTGTTGAAGGTGAGTTCTGCAAATACAATGGACTACCAAAAAAGAAGCAGGTAGCTAGAGGATTAAGGAGATACAACAACTGGAAGAGGGAGGATTTAAGAGTTTATGGTTAAACTATCTGTCACAGAGTATCACTGTAAATACCAATATTTCATATCCATCAGAACAGGAAAACAAAAACTCAGTAGGCACAATAATTAGACCCTTACCAGGAGATTATGCCTACCAATTTTCAGATAAAAAGGCGCATGATTTATTTATTTATTTATTTTGCAATGTGCTTTTAAATAATGTGTGTGTGTGCATGCACACACGTGTGCTGATTGTAGGAATTGCTAAATTTGTAAAAAAAAAAAAGATCTTGGCAAATGTGGGTGAAATTTTCAAGCACAGCTGTCCCTTCTGAAGGAATCAAGGATGAAGAGGTGCTGGTAGTTTCATGAAAGAGCAGCCTTTACCATTTGCAGAAAGGCTACCTTTACCATTTACACAGGTAGAAAACTGGCAAATGTCAGAAGGATAAATGCAAGGGCTCAGAAGTTATGAACAATAAAAACAATTCCAGATTTTTGTTTGCTTTGTTTTCTGCTTAGTTGATACCGACCTCACAGAAACCGGACCAGGATGGGGTGGAAAAGGGAGGTGAAAGAAACGCTACACGGTCTGGTTTAAAATGATAAATATTGTAGTCTATTTTTAGTCTTTTGAAATTATTATCAGTCTTATTTTTGGATTTAAATTTGATTTTATTGTATACTGCTCTGAGATACTTGGCTACAGGTTGGAATAGAAATATTTTAATAAAAAAACCCCCCAAGAATAAAGGTAGACAGATTTTAACATTCAGTATTTCAACAGGAGCATACTCAAAACTATTCCCTCCAAGGTTCCAAAGAGTGTGTTTATAAAAACTCATTTCATATTTGATGGCCAACCATGAAATAAAGAGACCAGACACAGGAGCTGGGTTAAACTAATGTCCACTTCGTTTGACCTGTCCTATTTAAAACTTATGTTGGCCTGGAAAAAATGAGGGTGGGGGGGACCTGATACAGTCCCGGGTGAAGCCAAAGGTCACCCTGTGACTACCTCCTCACCCTTCCTTTGGACAAAAACACCTCAGCCCCAGTGGTGATCCAAATTGCTTTGGTTGCTCCCCAGTCCAGAATATCTGGAAGGGAACCTGGGGAACTCCCACCCAAGCTGCAGAGCCTTACAAGTGAGAGCTCTGTTCCCAGGTTAACCTCAAGGGTAGCCTCCTTCCCCATCCCCCTGGGATGCAGGGCCCTAAAAGGGTGCCCAGAGGTGAACACCAAAGTCTTATTCTCCCCTGCTACATGACGCAGACAAGCGACAAGTGTCCACTTAGTCGCTTCCCCCCACCAGGATAGCCAAAACAGACCTCACCCTCTGTTGCAAACTATCCAGGAACAACAAGTTCTCTTCCTCCCCAAATAGCATGCCATCAGCCCAGTAGAGCTCTGGGTGTCAGAAAACAATGTTAGGATGAGTTATAAAGTGCCCCAACCCCAGATGCATGGCATTACAAATCTCATTGTTTGCCATGTTATGGCACAACCAATGCGCTTTGGATGCCTAGCCCCTCACCAAACCTAATGAGGTAATATGGTGAAAACAAAAACAAGGAAACCCCAGCCCAACAACTTCTAATAATATGAAAATCATGTAATGCTTGCAATACCAGGGCTTTACCCTTTAATAGTCCTAGGTTATTCCTCACAAGATGAATGACCAGAACTTCAGGAGGAGGCCCATAGCACTCCTCAAACAAAAAGGGCAACAGATCACTCCACTGGAAGCTTCTTCTCTGCCACATCACTGTGATGAAATTGCTCAGCCTCAGCTGAGCCTCAAAGTAGCAATTTTGAGTCTGATGTGCTTCCCAGAAAACCATGCTGTGGCCAAAAATCAGGCTGTCTTGCCACACTGGATGTAAAATCCACCAAAAAACCAACCAGTAAACAAAAAACAAAGAAATATGGACAAATTAGTGGTAGCATTACATCTAAACCTTCAGAGGATAAACATACCTCTTAACCATCTCAGATCTCTAGTGCCCAATGTGCTGGATGTCCTGTGAGGCAAGCCCATTGTCAAAGCTGTAGAACCTGCTCCAATCCTGAAAGAGTGGGTAACAAACAGAACTTCATCGAAGCCAAGCGCATCAAGGTCTTCGATGTCACCATCCAAAACTGGAACCTGATAAGGGCTGAAAGGTTATCATGGCAAAACAAAACACCTGGTTGCACCCCTCTTAAAACATAATATCAGAGGCTGTGAACCAGACAGATTGTAGAATCCTGAACGACTCAAATTCCCTCCCAGCCTTTTAGGAGCCCCACACAATACTAGGAGCTAAAGACATTGGTATGGCATATGCAATCACACCTTCCAAGGTTTCACAAATGTAGAGCCATGGGAACAGAATCAAGGTCCACATCGTGAGCCAGCAGCCTGAAGTGCTCTATCTGTTGGCAAGAAAGAGAATCAGCTATCCCATTCTCCACACCAGCCACATGGAGTACTGTAAACAGAATGTTCATGTGCAAACAATGCAAAAAAAAAAAGCCCTAATCAAATGCATTATCCTATGTGATTTGGATGCGATGGTGTTGAAAACAGGGACAGTCAACATGTTATTGCACCAAAAATGAATACAGGAATTTGTGAACTCACTCACCCACCCAAATCTCAGTGGCCACCATGATCACAAAGAACTCCAAAAATGTCAAGTCCCTTAGTCAGCTAGCCTGTACCCATTCCTCAGGCCAAGGCTGGGCACACCAATACACCTTAAAATATATCCCAAAGCCAAAGGACCAAGCTGCATCAGAAGAGACCTGCAAGGAATCCTTGAAGTGTAGCTTGTCCCTCCAAAAGCAAACCTAATTAAACGAAGCTAAGAACTCCTGCCAAAACCAAATGATCCATCTTAACACCCCCATACACCCTAAGACAACAGTGAGGCTTCTGAACACCCATGGTAGCATCACACAGATGCTGCAAAAAAGCTCTGCCAGGGGCAATTACTCTACATGCTAAAATCAGGTGACCAATATGTACCTGAAAATCCTTAAGTGGGCTCTTCCTAAGGCTTAAAAACTCAGATACCCTTGCTAACAAATCCATCCATTTCGCTTATGGCAAATGGCAATACTGGTTAAGGGTATCAGTTTTGATGCTGAAGGAAACCAAAACAGAGGCTAGGCCTTCTGTCTTTTCATGAGCCAAAGGAACTCTGAGCTCCCTAGTGAATGCAGAATACCCCTCCAGCAAAAATGAACACTGTCCTGTCCCAGCGCGGCCAACAAATAAGAAATCATCCAGATACTGAACCATGCCCTTCACACCTGACCTAAACTTCAAGGCCCACTCCAAAAAAGTGTGAAATGTTTCAAAGGAAGAGCACAACAATAAGCACCCCATTGGTAAAGCCTGATCCATATTGTACTAACCTTCAAAACAAAACCCCAATAACTCAAAATCCCAGGAATGCACAGTGAGTAGGCAAATGGCCAATTTTATCTCACATTTCACCAACTTGGATCCTATTCCATTCCTGTGCCTGTAGCAGCATCAAAGGAAACATACCGGATTGAGCATAGTTCAGCAGGAATAGTGTCATTTGCAGCATCCCCTTTGGGATAGGACAAATGGTGAATAAGCCTGCATTACTGGATACTGGAACAGGCGTGTGATGTATTGCTTCAACATCACTTTCCAAAAGCATTCCCTGAAACCATTCACTCTTATTAGAAACCAAAGTTGCCAGCCACAATGCTATGTTCATCTCTCTCCCCTCTGTCTCCATTCCACTCTCTCCATTTTATGGGATTCTTGCAGGAAAAACTGTATTGTCTTTTGGAGACCAAACAGCTGTGTTTGCTACTGTGGCAGTCCACTCATGAAACACCTGGGCGTGTGAGCAAATGAACATCTTCCAAACTGGTGCAGGAAAATATACAATGGAAATGGTTCCCTATTCTCTCTTTTATTCAAGAATGCTTTTCTTCCTCTGACATTACATTGAATTATGGCCAATGACTGGTTCTCTGCAGCTGAAATTTTTTTGGTTAATTCCATCAAGATCAAACCCACTGAATGGACTGCTGCATATGTCAACATGTAGGTGAATACCACTGATTCAATGCAGTGGTATAGGGGCAGGGAGGGGGCAAGGGGTTGTGCACTCTAGGCAGCATTTTTGGGGTGCCACCATTCCTTGCCTGCCCCCTGTGTACTGTTGCCCCTCCCTCATGTGCCATAGCCTTGCCCACGCATGCTGTAGCCCTGCCCCCATGCCTCCGCCCCCACTCCTACACCATTTGCACCAAGCTATGCCACTGATTCATTGGGATTACTTAAGTCAAAACTACTTAAGTGAGGACTTACAACAGAACTGAGGCCTGTGTCTCTTGGAAATGAAATTGCTAACAAATATTCAGAAGGGTAAATATTTGAACTTGACACACTTCAGGGAGTCTTGTGTTGATCTGAACACTTCCTGAATCTATCTGAATCAGCTTCATTCAGTTCTCGATTAAGGATTTATCTGAATCTAGAGCACACCCCTATCAGGAACACAAACCTAGTTATTTTCTTTGAAATCATCTTAGTCTTTTTCAGCAAAGCTAAACAACCTTGCTACCCTTGGAAGCAAGTTTTCATTTCCTTTTCATTTCCTGACAATATTTCTTTTCCTGAGGTCTTCTGCAAAAATATTAGATAAAGCCCAAGTGGTAAACTGTTGCAATCTCTATTTGACTGAGAGGCCAGTTTATATATTCAGGAGAATCACAATATCATTTTTTTCTTGACTGGACTGCTTCAGGCTGATGGGTAGGGATTGCGTGTATAAACACTGAAGCACTGGAAAAAAATTACATTAATCCACCAAGTGAAGCAAAATATTTGTCAGGATGCAAAATAATCTTCTGTCTTTTAATACATGTTGCTCAAAACTATTTGTTTCAGAGTCTGTAATATATATATATATATATATATATATATATATATATATATATTTAGTGATATAGTTATCTTAATCAAAACTTCAAAATACACACTAGTGATGCATTTATAAGGTCAACATATAGCTAGCATTCAAAGTTCACTGGCTTCTTCATCAGGAGAAAATCATACAGACTTCATACAGAAATAAAAATGTAATTATTGCAGTCACAGTTTGTAGGTCTGCATGCTGTTTGTTTCAATAATTCAGAAAGAATGTGAAACATTAAAAAAAAAACATTCCAGACTTTGCCTCATTCCCCTCCCTACAAAAAAAGAGAGTGTCAAAACTGAATCATCCCTGTTTAGTATTTTCATGGAAGTCCACCAAAGAATCCCAGGTGCTGTAGGCTATATTTCAGAGGAAGGAACTGGGAAACCACCTCTGATTATTCCTTGCCTTAGAAAACCCTGTGAAATTCATGTGCTCACCACAAGCTGACAGAAGACTTGAAGGCACATACACACAGAACTTGTTCTTGAGATTCTAGTTCCTGTATAAGATTACAAAATGCCAGGTTTCTTCAGGTTAAGATTTCCCTTCTTTGCAACTAGGTTAGATATCTTCAAGGTAAAAAAAAAAAAAAGTAGGTGGCATCATGGTGGCCACTGAACAACATAGAGATTCCAAAATATATACTAATGATACCTTTATTAGATCAACCAGAAGATGCCAAAAATCCCAATGACACACCAATATTTAAATCTTGGTAATGGGCATACAGAGAGTCAGTGTGATGTAGTGGTTTCAGCACTGGAGTAGGACTTTGGAGATCAGAATTCATATCCATGCTCAGCCATGGAAACCTGCTGGATGTCCTTGGACAAGTCACACTCTTTTAGGCCATTTCCGCACAGGGCGAGGGAATTGCCCCGTGCTGCTACTTACCAGACTTCTTGGCTCCATGCTTGGGTCCAGGCTGGTCCAGAGCAGTGCGTGGCCGCCACTCCGCACTGCTCCGGGGGCGAAAATGGCGGCTTCCAGTTGGTCGAGGCTCTCCACCAACCGCTGAAGCTCGCCAGCCTAAAGCGCGCCCCCGGCAGATCGTACGAACCTGCAAATCTGCACCGGAGCACGGGAACGGAGTGGCGCGCTCCGTGCTTTTGAAAGACCTGTTTCAAGCAGTCTTTCAAAAGCACGCTGGACGACCACTTCGGGTCGTTCAGGAGCGGGCTGAGGTGCACAACTACAGTAAGTAGGTCCGACCCAGTCCGCTCCCAGGTGCAGACGTCCTCCATGGAGGACGCTCTGCACCATTTCTTTAAGCCCATGTGGAAATGGCCTTAGTTTCAAAAAACATAATAGGGCTGCTTTAGGGTTGCCATAGATCAGAAACAACTTCAAGGTACACAACAACAACAAAATGGGCATGCTTCACCAAAACTTCACAGCTGGAAACAGGAACAAATGTGGCCAAGCAACATAAGACTGTGGACAAGATATCAAAAGTTAATAATGAGGAAGAACATGTAAGGTAGGAGATTTTGCAGCAGTTTGCTTTTGCCAAACTCTATAGGGAAGGACAAGATTCTGCCCTTTCTTCTCCTCTCTCTCCAGCTGAGTTAACTGAGTACAAACTACTTGCACTTAGAACCCAGTTTGCAGTAACTGAATTAAGCTGAGGATAAAGGGGGGAAATGAGAGAAACCAAGACATTTTTAAAGCAGCTGAAAAAGTGGGATGACAAAGGATTAATCAAATCACAGCTGTAGATGTGGGCAGTATGTAGATGTGGACATAGGTAGAGAAAGAAGCAAGCACTCTCCCCCAGGTTTTTTTGGATTTCACAGCAAGATTTTAAATAAAAATATGCCCCCTAAGCATGTGGGGCAATTTCATCATGTCCCCCAGCCAACACACACATACACTGTTATACATATAGGGGAGGAAGATTTTCCAACAAGGAAGTGAAACGGAACTCAAGCCCTATTTTATGGGTTAACCTGACCCTCTGTATAGCAATTGTGGAGTGCCGGTGTGTGTGGAGATGGCTACTTCTGCCAGCCCCTATAGCACATATCCAAATCTGTTCCAAATGTATGGATGTATTACCCCTAAGAAATCACAATATCCATGTGGCATTCTGGTATAAACTTACTGAACAAAGGGTGGAAGAAAAATACATCTGGAATGATAGGAATAACTGCTTGCTTTCTTTCTTTCTTTCTTTCTTTCTTTCTTTCTTTCTTTCTTTCTTTCTTTCTTTCTTTCTTTTTTCCACATGAAAACATATAGGAAATAAAAATAATAGACTATTACTGTTTGACTCAGTATGAAAGAATAGTAATCGCTACAGCTGTTAAAGGATCCCTGCAGTGAGAAAACTGAATCATTTTATGTTCTTGTCTTTCAGAGAGCTCATTCAGGTTTAAGGGGTAGGACTGTAGGCCTGTGTTTGGCTTTACTTTAAAAAGAGCCCCTGTCAAAGAGAGCACTGGGCTGATGGGGAGGGGAAGTTCTCTCAATTTGTAGTGTGGCATTTAAAATGTTTATTTTTCCTTCCCATTGTTAAATTATTGACTTTGAAGGCACTTTCTTGCTGGGTAGTTTCATCAGATGTCAGAGCCTTCCCCATTGGTGTCCATTGTTCTTGAACTGCACAGAGGAAATTGCTTTCTCTTCAAGAAGGAGCTTGCTGTCTGGCAGCTGTTAAGTTAAACAACAGCAGTGGCTGAAGCTTTTTGAGCCCCCAATTTATATGCTGTGTTGGTGCCAGGAGTATTGTCAAGGCTTTGAAAGAAAAAGGGAAATAAGAATAATCACTTTAGATGTCTCCAGTATAGTTGTAACATTTTAGACCAACAAGACAATAGAAAGGGAGCAGAAGGAGAGAACAGATGATATTTGGAATGTTACCTGACCACTTTAGAATGTCCACTTCAGGATAACTTACACCAATACAGCTCAAAGGGCCAAGTAGCCACCTTCAGAATTGGAATTGTTGTTTTGCGGACTACTGTTTGCAGAATACTCCAGTCCAGCATTGACACTGGCCATGCTAGTTGGGGCATTCTAGGAAATGTAGTTCAAAAAGGTAATCTTTATAAGCTCTGCACCTTCCCCTATAACTTTCCCAAGCTCTGTTCCATAAAAAGTACAAAGCAAAGCAAGAACTACAAGCAGTAACAACCTACTCCAGTTGTGAAACATAATGAAATGTCTCTTCCTTGAACTTGTTCTTTCTACAGCGAGGAACCCATCTCACTGCAGCTGAGAATGTCCAGGGGAGTATAATCACCGAAGCTGCTCACTACAGAGAAGAAAAATGTTCCAGCTTTATTGAGAGGTAAAATGGTGTTATGGTTAGATTGTAAGTCTAGAATCAGGGAGACTGAGGTTCAAGTCTGCATTCAGCCTTGACACTCATTAATCTTCACATGCACATTTGTGTTGGTGATCTATTTTACATGGATGTTCCATGAACAAAGATCCCCCAATGTTTCACATATGAAAACTGGGAAACATGCAGGCAAGCAACATCAAAAGCACTCAAGATGACAAAATTTATTAACAAGGAAGAACTCCAAAGCTAACAGATGCTGCTGCAATTTTCTTTTGCTTAAGCATATCCAGAAAGGCAAGATTCCCTTCCCCATGTCTCTCGCTTGATAAGTTAATTGAGTACAAACTACTTTTTCACTTTTAATTCAGTTTGCAGCAAATGAAATAGGCTGAGAGCAGAAGCAGGAAGTGGGATAAAGAGAGAGAAACTGAAATATTTTAAAAGCAGCTGAAAAAATGGGATGACACAGGATTAAATAGGACTGTCCCTACCAAACCCAGACAGTTGCCTTCTGCCCCTTTCAATAAAGATAGAAGGGCAATGTAAACTAATAAAATAAATACATAACTATTGGAAGGATCAATGCAGAATTCTGCTCAATGCATACTTCTATCTAGGTCTCAACTACTTGGAACTGTCACTAGAAAGAGTGAGACAAAGAGATAGAGGTGGGAGGCCATACTGGCAGCCCCCCAACTGTTCCTCCAGAGTTCCCTGGCTTTTCTCCTGTCTTGGAAAACAAAGCTATGTGTCCCACACCATCTGTCCTTTCTATCTTGTTGCCAGTATACAAATAAGGTTTCACTGCCAGTCAAGTCAACTTCTCTTCATGGAAGGGGGAAGTGCGCTCTCTAAGGCCCTTTTCGCATGGCATTTGTCACGCGAAAGGGCCTCCTGAGCATTCCACAATTGCGAGGAGGTTTCAAATGACATCCTCGCAATCGCGCAACACTGCCGGGTCCAGCAGGTGCCGATCGCGCACTATATCATTTTCAGCTTTTAGCCGAAAATGGTGCACGATTGCGCATCACTCTGGGGCCCCACACACACTTACCTTGCATGGGGAGCCTCCAAAGCCCTCACACTTCCTCCCCCAGCGCAGCCTGGGAAAATACCCGGCTACGCTGCAGAAGGAACAGGCCGAGCCCTCATGTTGCCTGCCAGCCGGCAGGCAAGTCCTGCGGAGCAGAAGCAGCAGGGATGCGAGAGCCTCACAGAAGAGGCTGCCTGCATGATCCCTGTGCAACCACTCCAGACGCAGGTAAGTTGCAGAAAGGGCCTAAGCCTTCACCTCAGGTGGTAAAATATCTTCCATTAAGCCTATCATAGGACATTGTACACATTGCTGTTGCTTTGGAATGAAACTGTCTGGAGTGAAGAACCCCTCTTCCTTTTGCTGAGAGAGAACCTCTTAGTGGGAACAATTGCTAGGGGTGCATTGAAATGGCAAGACATTCCTTCTTTGGCTGGCATTCCTTCAAGGACATAAAAGGGAATAAAATTAGGTACAATTAGCTAAGTTTAATCTCATGATAGGGAGAGAGATTCACAGATAACAGCTGGACAATGGAAAATGAATCGTTCTTCCTAAAGCAAGTCAACACAAGTATCTTTGCCCTGTCCGCTTGCATTCTTACAATTATACAATCATAGAATGGGAAGGGACTGCAAAGCCCATCTAGTCCAAACACCTGCCAGGTAGGAATACATGAAAAATGGAGAAATGGCCATCCAATCTCTGTTTAATGGCCTCAAGTTGGGAAATTCTGATGGGGCAAAATAGGGAGTGAGGGAAGAGAGTTCAACCTCTTTTGTCGCTCAGCATTAGTCAGGTTCTCTCTCTTGTCTGATTATGTTCCACAAAGGAGCCAACAGAGCAAAGCTCTGCTAACCCTCATCCCACTTTGATTTCATCCTTGCAGGATTTTTGTAAACTTTCTCCATTAAGAAGGAGAAGACATTAAGACACTTGGGTGAGATAGCTTTCACATACCAATAAATGTTATGGCTCAGTACACATATAGTCATTTGCAATGAAGCTTGGTTAAATGAGCAGATTTTAAAATTAACAATCTGCTTACTTATGCCTGCTATCTATAATAGCCCAAATTCTTTTGCTGTTCAAGCGATTATAGCTTCTACCAAGCAGAAGTGAAACTGAGGGTAGAGGTATAGTAAGGCCAAAAAGGTGAGACTTTCATTGAAATAAAAATTAAATGGTTTCAAGGCAAGATATGAAAGAAACAACTTGCCACTTTCACTTCTGTCCTTCTCCAAAATGTGAATCCCCCTAAGGGTGTATGAGTCTGTGTGTACCAATAAAATTAACCAGTGGCTGCCCTTTCTTTTGCTTTTAAAATTAGTTTACTGGTGTCAAGGCTCCAATGTAATTCAATATGGTATAAGGTATAAGCACTAGGGAGACGCAATGTAGTGTAGCAGTTTGAGCATTGGACTACGACCCTGGAGATCTGGGTTCAATTCCCTGCTCAGCCATGGAAACTCACTGGGTGACCTTGAGTGACATCACACATTCTCAGCCCCCAGAAAACCCTGTGATAGTTTGCCTTAAGGTCGCCATAAGTTGGAAATAACTTGAAGACATAAAACAAAAAACTTTTTCTGGTTGTGTTTTTAAATTGCTTTTTATTCACGTGTCTTTAAATACTGTATTTGCTGGCATATAAGACTCATTTTCCCCTGAAAAATACTGTTTGAAAATGGGATGCATCTTATACGCTGGTAGGTCTTATATGCCAGCAAATAATATTTGCCAGGGTATAAATGAGGTGCATCTTCTACATGCGTGTGCCTCATATGCCAGCAGATACAGTATTTATAGTTCACTCGTTGTGTTTTACTATATATTTATTTGGTTTTTTAAAAAATCTGTATCCATTTTTTAAAATTTTGTGTTGAGCTACCTTGAATCCCAGACTAGGATTTGATTCCCAATCATGGAAAGCCACTGGGTAACTCTGGGTGCATCACACACTCTCAGCCCCAGAAAGCCCTGTGATAAGTTCACATTGGGGTTCTCCTAAGTTGGAAATGACTTGAAGGTACACAACAACAACAACAACAACAACAACAACAAGCACCAGGGCAAGGAAGCAGTTTTGTCACTGGACATTAGTGAGGCCACGAGTGCTCCATCACAGTGTGTTGATGACACTTGTGCTATTACACACCAGATGAGATTTCAAATTGCAGTGTCCGTGCTAGCTGTGGAAAGAATAAGCTCTTGCAGGAATAAGATGAAACTTCAGGAAAGAAAAATAACATTCTAGATGACAAACCAATAGAACAAAGAAGATGCAGTCATGTTAATGTTAATGTGACATCTTCTTACAGAGAACTGTCGTGTTTTTAAAATTTCATGTTACTCTAAGATGTCACCTTGGAACAGGCGAGCTTCTTAAAAGCACATGTCAGTTCCCCAGAATGAAGTCTATCTCTGAATATCATTATCCCATTTCTATCTGTGAAATTCAATAAGGTGGGATTTTATTTGACATATATGCCATTACACCATGTATTTCTCTGATTGCTGGGTAACACGACTGGAGGAAAGCTTACTGTAATCAGACTGAATGTGACAGAACAATGTTTTTTAATGGTGTTTTCAACTTCAAATACTCTCTTTTTTATTCATTGATCCGATGGCTAGCTTTAAAAGATAACATATTTGAATATTTTATTCTTCAAATCCAAATAACTTTGGTTCAAACGGATGTGAAAGTAACTCCTATTATGACTTTAAAACATGTTTCTGGCTGCTTTTATCTTGCCAATCCATAGCAGAAATATAGAAATTTTGACTGGATAAATATATACTTGATACTATTTTGTCAGTCCATAGGGATCTAAATTTTTATTTTTATTTTATTTTATTTATAACCTGCCTTTCTCTGGCTCAGGACCCAAGGCAGCTTACAACAATTTTAACAATAAGCTAAATAATAAGCTAAAACTTTCAAACAATTTAAAGTACATTTTACACATAAAATATTAAAATGAGAGACAGATAAGTATAATGGTCAGGAGGTTGTTGTGTGACGGAGGGAGGGAATATATCTTTCCACAAAATGAATGAATGAATGATAGAAATAGCAGCACAATTTGGATTTATGTCTGCAGATGGCATAAATTGGATGCCAGGCATCGTTTTTTTGTGTGGAGCTGTCTCCACGTATACTTGCTTTTAGGATCTTTATCTAATTACTAGCCATTTTATATGAACGGGATTCTGCTAGAGTAGACAAATGTAGGTTGAAATGAATGTTTTCGCATTGTGGTGCTTAGACTCGACCTCTGCCGATTCCCCATGGCTCCAGCTACCATTAGTTGCTCTCCTTTCTGCTCCACAAGCCACAGTAGGTACCAGTGAGAACTTCCCTATTGTCATTTATTCAGAAAGGCATATGGTTCCTGAATTGTACTGGAGGAAAATGGACTTTTAACTGAAAACAGTTTTAATTCATTTATCATTTATTTATATAGCACCATCACTGTACCTGGTGCTTTATAAGTAAAGAAACAAAACAACAGTTCCCTGTCTTCAGGCTTGCAGTCTAATTAAGACATGACACAAAAGGAAAAGGAGATGGCAGTGTGGGAGGGGGTTAAGTCCAGCCAATATTGCCTTTTCCTCTTTCCCTCCAAGGACACGGCAAGGACAGTTGGAATGGTCTTTCATCTGTTTCTGCACCTAGGCAGGATGGAACCATGCCTACCTTTTTGGTGATTATTGTTTTTCACACACTCAGAGCTTAAGAGAAAAGCTTGTCTTTCCAACTGACCCTCATGAGGTATGTGTGTTACTCACCCCCTCTCCTGCCACACTTCTCTTTTTCATCTTTTGAAATCGTCACAAGGGCAGCAAAACTATTTCCAGTTCATAATGTTTTTATGATATTAGTGCTTCATCAAGTGTAGTGGTGAAGGTAGAGGCTAAAAGAGGTCAGGTTTGATTTCTGGATATAACAATGTGGGAACTTCTGTGGAAAAATGTAGTAATCGTTGCATGTACAGACAAATAATTGTAGTGGTTTTCTTCCCACTGCAAGAGAAAATAAACATTCCTTCACCGTAGTCTGCCCATATTGGAACATCCCTGAGCATTCTGGAAGAATTATTCTGAAGAGAAAAACTTTTTTTTCTTTTCCTTCCTTCCTTCCTTCCTTCCTTCCTTCCTTCCTTCCTTCCTTCCTTCCTTCCTTCCTTCCTTCCTTCCTTCCTTCCTTCCTTCCTTCTTTCTTTCTTTCTTTCTTTCTTTCTTTCTTTCTTTCTTTTTATTTATTTGGCACAGAAAACATTTTTACCGTGTGGAAACCTATTGTCTGTATAGGGTTTTTTTTAAAAATTATTTATTTACTGCACAAATTGACCTTTTTTTGTCCACAGAGCAATTCTTCTAATACCTGCTGAAAACTACAGCAAATCAGCCAGATTCCAAATTTTCTTTCCATCCCCACTAACCATATTATTAAAATGGCTTAACATGGGTTTGATGTGTCCAGAGCTTTGAATTCAATGCAATAGTTAGAGCCTACAACAAAATCAGATGGGAATTGAACCAAAATTTTTCAGTATGGTATAGCCTTCCACACTGTTCCAGGCAGCCAGCCAGCTGTGTAATCCACAATACTCCATACTATAGTATTGCAGTGTTGGGATACATTCTTTTCTTGCTCAAGAATTTTTTGTTTGTTTGTTTGTTTGTTTTATTACAGCAAAGCTGTTTCCCCCTTTTCTCTTGACACCTGCTTCTTGTGTGTCTGTACCTATTCTGTTAACTACATAGGCAGTAGCAATCATAGATGCAACTTTCAGAATAAAGTGAACAGTGCAATTACAACAAAATAGAGCAGCATGAGCAGCTCATGTTCAATCTTTTAGTCTACGGCCATTTCCATACCGGGCTTCTGAAATGGTGCAGAGCGACCTCTCACGGAGGTCTTCTACACCGTAGAGTGGACTGGCGTGGACTACTTTTTGTAGTTCCACCAAAGAATCCACTCAGGAGCAGCCGGAACTAGCCGTGCTGCATGTTTTTTAAAAACCTCTTTTTCGAGGTTTTTAAAAAGCACGGAGCATGCAGCCCTGCGCCGCTCCATCGCCCGGCTCCAAAGTGGATTTGCAGGTGTGCGCAAGTGCATGCCTGCAGATCTGCCGGGGGCGGGCTTCCAGCTGGCGAGCTTCTCCGGTTGGTGGAGAGCCTCCACCAACCGGAAGCCACCATTTGGGACACCGGAGGACTGTGGAGCAGCAAGCTTGCGCTGCTCCGCGTAGCAACGGACTTACCCGGCTGCCAGTAAGCTCTGTTTTTGGGTGTTTTCGCCCGTTTCCCCCCTGACATGTGGAAAGGGCCTATCTGCCATGTCTCCCTCTATAGGATTCTGTTGTAATCATTCCTTAGTTTTCTCCTAATGACACAGTAGCCTGATTCCACTCCATCATTTCTCAGAATGCATGCATGGAGGGACAGAGAAATGAACAGTACTTCAGTCTCACTATCTTTGTTTCCATTGTTTGTAGTCTTGCACTTCTGTGTGGAAGAATCCGAATACACTCATGTAAAGAATCCCTCGCAGATCTTCCAATGACATCTGAAGCTAAAGCCCAGAGTGGGCAGGAAGGAGGTAGTATGCATGAGTCTGCTTTCCAGAGCTGGCAAAAGTAACATATTTAAATTACAACCCGCCTCAGGGGTCAGGGAGTTGTAATCCACAAAAAATAACTTTAGCAATGTGTGACTATGCCTCCCTCCACACATTCTCAAATACATGGAAGTAAATTATTGAGTAGGTGGTGATGGTCATCACCACCACCACCACCACCACCACCACCACTTTAATTCTAAGCTATTTTTCCATGGCAAAACCATATTCAAAGCAGCTCACAATAACGTTGGAAAACTTAGCACACAACATTCGCACAATTCAGTAATGATTACGTGTCAAGATTTCAGTAGTCATATAAATAAGCTAAACTGGTCACATGTATAAATGTATGCTAGGATACATGGATTTGATCTGCCTGCAGGTAATACCAAGGCTTAAAGAAAATTAAATCCCCAAATTGAGAGAAAGAAAGCCAGAGATCAGCAACAATAGTTTAAATGTTAAAGTTAAATGTGCCTCGCTACCTCCACCCCTGTTTGTGGTCTCTGGGAAACTTTAGCAACAGCTAGGACTGGAGTCAGTCAGGGATCTACCCCCCCTAAGATAGGTGGCAATGGGCCAGATAGAAGAAGTGTCTCTAGAATCATAGAAATGTAGAGTTGGAAGATACCACACGGGCCATCCAGTCCAACCCCTTACCATACAGGAATACCCTCAAAGCACTCCCGACAGATGGCCATCCAGCCTCTGCTTAAAAACCTCCAAAGAAGGAGACTCTACCACACTCCGAGGCAGCATATTCCACTGCCGGACAGCCCTGACTGTCAGGAAGTTCTTCCTGAGGTTCAGGTGGAATCTCCTTTCCTGCAGCTTGAATCCATTGCTCCTTGTCCTGGTCTCTGGAGCGGCAGAAAACAAGCCCTCTCTCTCCTCTACATGGCATCCCTTCAAATATTTAAACATAGCTATCATGTCCCCTCTTAACCTTCTCTTCTGCAGACTGAACATACCCAGCTCTCTAAGTCTATCCTCATAGGGCATGGCTTCTAGGCCCTTCACCATTTTGGTCGCCCTCCTCTGGACCTGCTCCAGCTTGACCATGTCCTTCTTGAAATAGAAATTCTGACACTCTTCACAACTACATGGTCTAGATAGTGGTTCCCAATTTTGGGCCTCCAGATGATGGTGGACATCAGCTCCAAGAAGTCCCAGCCAGCATGACCAATGACCAAAGATCCTCAGTCAGTTCTCATGCAATGACTTCCGGGAACCCACGTTTGGGAACTAGTGGTCCAGGTAGTCAGTCAGTATCAAAGGTCATTGAGCTTTTACAATCCTCTTTGAGTAAAATAACATTTTCTTATACTTCAAAATTTAGTGCTTCTCAGAGCCTAGTGATACCTCTGTTTTATGCATCAGTAGTACCCAGTAGAGGCTAATATAGACCAAAGCCCAGGGCAGATTCTAATGACATGGAAGGCACCACCTGCCTCTGCTGGTACCTGCCTCTGTGGTACCATTCCAACTATATAGATATTTTTCCCCCTACAAGTTCCTAAACATCAGCCCTTGAAGCTTATATCATTAACAGGAAGAGTGATGCTCCTACAAGCTCCTAAATATCAACCTTTGGAGCTTATATCACTAAAAGGAAGACTGATGTGAATCACAGAGTTCACATACCCAGGTGATGACATTCATCCACAAAACATTTGTATATGATCTGGAAATTACTTTGCCATTCTCTCCTTGGATTGGTTAATTTTCAATCACTTCTTCATGTTAACAGTTCTTTCACCGAGCCTGAAAACATTTTTAGTCCTGTTGGGAAATCAATAGACTCTCTTAACAAGACCAGGAGATAGTTTCAATTGATTTGCTTTTTTAAAAAAATAAAATAAATGATAAAATATTTTTCATTCCAGTCACTGAAGCCCTATTCCCAGTTCCTCTGGCACGAGTTTGGCATTCTAAGAACAAATTTCTCCTCTGCTTCCTCCTTTGATCAAAATTGTCTCAGGAACTTAAGCATAATCTTCACAAGAAGATGAATCCTGAGGGAGGGCAGGTCTCACTATTCCTTTCTTTTGCAAATATGTAGCATCTGTTTTATAGGAAATTCAGTGGGACTGGGCATCCATGACACCTAAAACTCTTGTGGTTTAGTACTATCTGTTTGTTCTCAAATGTTTGTCATTAATTTTTATGGTTTTTGCCTGTTTTCACATTTTTAAAGCTTTTTTTTAAACTGCTGTTTTTTAAAGTGCTGTGAAGTATAGGATAAAAGGGTTGAGCCTCTGAGGTACATCATAAAGCTAGCATGAGCTAAGCCTGTGTCCAGTTATATATAAATTTCTGATGGTTTTTGTCTTTTCAAATGAGCATACCTCTTGTATCTTCAGAGGAATAAGCCATGCACCACCATGAGATCTTTGGGCCTGTAATTTGTCTTAAAGCGAGGTATAGAACTTTCAAAGATAACCGTATACATTCCGTCATGATTAAACAATTCAGCAGTTCAATTGTAGGTATAGTTGGGAGGCTTGGGAATACCTGGCCTGTATAATTAAAGTGGGACATGAATCAAATTCCCTGTTCAATTTTGTCTGCTGCTCTACAACAGATAACTATGCCAAAGTCAAACACGCTGGTGCTAAACCTGCCTGTAATTACAGAATTATAATGCAGTCACTTGGACTCTGAATATGAATGCATTACAGAGATGACAAGCAAAATCCAAAGGAAACAGACTCAACCCTTCAATTAACTGTTTATTTTTCAACCTACAATATTATTTTGATAACCATCCAAGTTTTTTTTCCTGTGATACTTTTGTGTCAGTGAATTCTAGACAGCAATTATGGGGATATCAATTTGTCTTTAAAGCAAGGCTGCTGTACACCATAGTACATAATACTATGAGGGAGAAGATCCCAACTATACTCTCTTCAGAGTGTTCAAGATGGTAAATGTACTATACTTGTAGTGATTTATGACATCTAAACCTTAATCTTATTTAGGGCCATTCTGAGGTTTGTAGTTTACTGAGGCCAAAGAGCTCTCTGGCTGAGAATTCTAAATGCCCCTCCTTAAACTGCAAACCCCAAGATTCCATCGGATGTTGAAAGTGGAATAATAGCACTATAGCTATGTAGTGCAAAAGGTCCTTCGCCTAACTCCAAATATTCAAGAACTTGACACAAAAAATACTAAAAGCTGGAAGAGAGACTAAACACAAATACAAATATCTAGTCAAAATACAAAGTCTAGTCAAGGTTCTCCAAGGCAGCTGCCTTGGAGAACCTTGACTAGATTTTGTATTTTGATATGAATGGAGATGTACAATACTCAGAGCAACTAGTTGCTCCATGTAATTGGCCATGATCTGGAGTTCGATTTGGACAGTGGTTGCTGGTGCTCACTGTGTCGAGTTCAAGGACTAATGGTAAGTGGACCCAAGGGTTACACTAATTCTTAGGTCTGGTCTTATTCTCCAACCTCACGTGTATAAATCCATTTTTAACTTTCCTGACCCTCCCTTCTCCCATGCAACAAGACAAAAGCAGTGCTCTGAGCCAACATTTGCCTGATCCATTACCCACACATTGTAAAGAAAATACAAGTTGATTTTTGCAAGTTAATATGAAGCTGAGGAGCTCAAAGCAGAGAATTATAGAGTGATATATCTGTCAAAACAACAACACAAAAGCAGTTTTTTGAGCCTACATATTTCTGTTCTATAACAGAAATCTATTTCATAGCTGGGAAAAAAAACTGAAGCAAGAAGTTAACATCAAGATCATGAGTTCAAACAAGAGTTTTAGAGGTGTCTCTGCCTAAATCTGCACAGACAAAATAATGCATCCTCACCTCAATCTTAGTCTTGTTGGAACACACAACATTCTTTTTGTTCCAACATGAAAATACTTCTTTTGGATGCCTGAGGGCTTTAAAGCAATAAAAGAAGTCCAGTTTACATTTCTGTTTTTGGGAAGGACCACTTTTTAAGCAACATGTGGTTTGACCCTCATGTTGGGGTCAAGGTGGAAGCAGGGATGGGGATGGGTGGGAGGAGGATGGGGCCAGATTGGTGGTAGGTAAGTGACACAAAGGCCCTTTCTGCACCTTACTGTTTTCCATCATGCTGTTGTGATTCAAGCAATGCCACTGCCATGATGGGAGTACAACCTGAATGCTCCCCTCTGCACCCAGCTGGCTGCCTGTGGAAGGGTAGTGCAACCAATACATGCCTTTCTTATGCAGTGCAGCCAGCCATGTCATGGGGAAGGAAGTACCTAGATTGTGCTTCCGCCCTTTCTGCATGGCTGCTAGTGATGGGAGCATCGCACAATTGAGGGCCATTACTGGATTTTTTTTTCTGGTAATGGTATACCCCGCAATTGTGACAGCTGGGGATGTCTGGGCAGCAGGACCATGATGATGTCATGTGAAAGTATGACTCATAGACTGGCAGCAACTCATCCCCATCCTAAAACAGTGCTGTTGTGTGGAAATCGTGCATATCAGCGACCTGTCACCTGGGCTCTTGCTTGCCTTTGAAGGGCTGATGGTAAGTACCATTTTTAATTTTTTCCCCTTTGTTCTGTGGATATATGTGAATCTTTGACTCTTTGAATATTTACTTGCCTTTAGATGTCCTTTAACATCTAATGGGGAGGGTTTCCTGGGGCAAGCATTATTGAATTCAGTAGGATTTGCATCTAAGTAGACTTTTATAAGATGTCAGCATACACCATTAATCCTATACTTTCCTGGGAATTAAATTAAAAGAAAATGAGACAGCAAATTAGAGCGGGGGGTGGGGGGAGTGAACACATGTGAGGGCTAAGGAAACTGCCCAGATATGCACCAATCCAATTGGAGTATGGACAGTCAGAATGATGGAAAACCAGAAAATATGTGCATGAATAGTAGGAACAACACCAACACCCACAACTACTGGAGTCGTGTGACCAGACATAAACTGATATGGGGAACATGTTCACACAGAAGAAACATTCCCTTGTATCAGTATGACTACATGATGGGGGTAACCATGTGGCTTTCCAAACTGATTTCAGTTTGGATTAAAGGCAGTCAAGCCAGGACAGGATACTATGCAGTGGAGATGGGATGCAGACCTGGTGTAGATTTAGCCCTGACTTACACAACAAAACAAAATCTCCTCCTTCCCTACATACCAATTATATTACTTACTGTATCACTTACACAACAGATTACTTACTGCATTATATTTACTATACGTTACATATATTACAATACTTTACATTAATTTCTATAGTAAATGCAACACAAAATTCCAGTGAAAGCTCCACTTTTAACTTTCTTGGGCTGTGAAATGACTTTACACCTTATTAAAATTTAATGGTTTTTATGTGATGATTTCATAAATTAGATTTAATTGTTAGTGTCAGGTCTTTAGCTAGTCTTTTTTAAAAGCCTTTGTAAGCCTCCTTGGGTCCCATGCCAGGAGAAAGGTGGCAGAAGGCAGGCAGGCAGGCAGGCAGGCAGGCAGGCAGGCAGGCGTTTAGCCCAAGATAACTAAAAATATGGTACAGGTACACCTAGCATAAGCAAATGTGGAATTTTATATTCATAATTTATTGTGTATTCCCAGCTATTTTAATATTCTGTAAGCTGCCTAGCATTGCAACACTGGAAGAATACAAATAAATAAAATAAAGATAAATATTTTAAATAGATTCAGGTCCCCATATCCAAGTCCTATAAGGAATGGTTGAGTGAGCTAGGTCTGTTTAGTGCGGAGAAGGCTGATGGCAATATGACAGCCATATTTAAACATCTGAGGGACTGTCATGCTGCTCCACAGACTAGACCATGAACCGAGGAGATTTTGACTAAGCATTAGAAAGAACTTTGTGATGGTATGAACTATTTGACAAAAGAATAGATTACTTTTGAAAGTGTTGGAATCTCATGCTCTGGAGATTTTTAAACATAGATTGGATGGTCCTCCACCAGAAATTCTTTAGCTGAGGATTTCTGCTCTGGTAGGAGGTGGGACTAGATGGCTGTTGGGCTCCCATTCAACTTTATGGCCATTTTCACATCTTACCCATCTCCATCATCATCCCATTGCGATCCTGGCAGTACCACTGCTGGGATGGGAGTGCAATGTGAACACTCCCCTGTACACCCAAGTCAGCTGCCTGCAGGAGGGTAGTGCAAACAACTCGTGCCTTCCTGCCATGGTGCAGCCAGCCACTTCCCATGCTGCACTGGGGAAAGAAGCACCTACTCGCGCTTCCTCCATTTCCCCATGGCTGCCAGCAACAAGAGAGTCACGTGATTGCAGGCCATTACTGGATTTTTTCCGGTAATGGAATATCCCATGATTGTGATGGGTGGGGGCATATTGGCAGTGGGACTGCAACAACATCATGTGAAACATGACTCATGGAATGCCAGCAATGCATCCCTATCATGGGACAGAGACATTGTGAGGAAATAGTCTATGATTCTAAAAAAAAAAAATATCCACTCTTGTTCCTTCACAGAGAAAAATGGTGCATTGGGCTTTAAGGATTTGTAATGAAAGGAGGTCTATACTCAGCTCAATGGAACCTGAAGGCTGCTCTTGTTGCCTCTAATGTCATCTAAAGAACTCTTGCTCTACAACAGGACGAAACAGGTGGACATGGAGGCCAAGATAAATGAAGCTGCACAACACATTTATGACAATAGTTATCTTTTCAATATTATTTTTTTTCAAGGGAATTTTAGTTTTAAAAAAAAGTATGAATATTTTCTCCCTTCCACTCCTACCCAAAAAGAGTTCATAAACAGAGAACAAAATTCTTCATTCTGGTGTGTATCCAGAAATATACCACTTAGTAATAAAGTGTATAAATCAGCTGCCTTTTGTATTAACATCTTGACAAGACATTCTGTGCTGCAGACACTTACAGTAAATGTCATTCCGCAACCCCCTTTTGAACACTCACCTAATTATAGCCATGTATAATACACCTGGTGGCATACTGAAGAGGCATTTCAGTTAATGCTTCATTCTGCACAGAGAACATGGCTTGACTGTAGTAGGAGTTCACTCTCTTAGTGCTCTCACTGTGTGAGGTTGGGGCATTTTGAGAGGCATTGCTTTTTCAGAACAATAACAGAGAAGAAAGATCTCTTTCCAGGGTGAGTGTCATCATCACCTCATGAAGCTGGCAAAGATAGCAAAGGTATATGACTTAATGGTAATTTGCCTTCGGGTTTTTCTCCCTTTATGAACCAACTTCGTGTTCAGGGATACATGGGATATATGGTGATGGCATATATTTCTGTGTATGTACTTACTGACAGCCAGCATGTTACAGTGATGTGAGTGTTGGACTATGACTCTGGAGGTCATTCCTTCCCCAGCCATGGAAGCTTACTGGGTGATCTTGGTGATCTTGGGTACATCACACACATTCAGTCCCAGGAAACCCTGTCATAGGTTCACCTTAGGTTTGCCATAAGCTGGAAATGACTTGAAGGCACACAACAACAGCAACAACAACAACAACAACAACAACAGGTACTTATCACTACTGTCCTCCCTCCACATTACCAGGTTTGACCTTGACAAATTTGATTAGTCATGACACATGTGCTTGCCTTCCTCCCCCTATTCTCCTCCTCCCATTCTCTTGCATTCCTCACGTCAGACTTGCAAGGCTTGTGTTTAAAATTGATTTTTTTTTCCTTTTGGGTAAACAAAGCCAAGGTGCGCCCTGTCTGCCATGTGGCTGCACATTCTGCTGTTACCGGCCTGTGATTGGCCAGGTGCTCTCTTTGCTCCTACCCCTCCCCTCTGGGAAGAATCTCCTTTCTCAAGATGGTGACTGGAAGTAGCTAGGACATCAGAACTCAGAGCTCTGCTCTTCTCTGTCTGAGGAGGAAGTACCAGCAAGCCCTTTATCATGTCTTTTTAATTTCCCCCAGAAGCATTGAGATGAGAGTTAAGGGAATGGTAGGGGGAGCTTGGGAGGGGAATGGGAGGGGATCGCAGGGGGGACATTTGTGGTTTTTCCATTTTCATGAGGCTTCTGCACCCCAAAACTTCAGGAATGTCAAGGGGCCACTGTATACCATTTATCCTGATCTACATGCAAAATAATAATTGATAATCATGGAGTCCCAAATATACTTACTAGGAAATCAGCTTTATTGAACATAGTGGAATAGAAAGCAATAATCCTTATCCAGAATTTGGGAATTTTCCATTATGAATTCAATGACATTGCTGGATTGTACTGAATGACCTAGATTCTTTAGTTCTTTTATAACCTTTGGATTGTAAAAATGTGGATCAAAACCTCTGATATACTATTTATCTTTACCTAAACATTCACATATTTATGGGCTATTCTTACACTTTCTCTTCTATTCAGGTCCCTTATATACTAACAGTTGTTGTTGTTGTCTGTCTCTAAGTTGTTTTCCATTTATTTATTATTTATTTATTGCATGTATATGCTGCCTTTCTCCTGGAGTGGAACCCAAGGTGGCTTACAAACAATAAAACAAAATTAGCTAAAGACACAGTAATGGAATGAAGACACAATTAAATATCACCATGTTTATAATAATACATTAAATAATATAAAATCATTTAAAAACATACAAAAGTTAAAACTAAAGAATGTCTTTTTCTGATGGCAAAAGGAATGCATGCAATGGGCTAGCCTAGCCCCCTGTGAAAGAAAATCTTATTGTTTGGGAACAATCACTGAGAAGACTCTCTTTTGTTTTTAACACATGGACTTGTGATGGTGGCAGCACCAAGAAAAAGCCTTCTTCTCAGGATCATAAGAGATTGGCAAGTTTGCATAGGGGCATACAGTTTTTCAAGTAGTCTAGACCTAAGCCACATAGGGCTTTATAGGCTGTGACTGGCACCTTGAATTGTGCCTGAAAATTAACTTGTAGTCAGTGTAGCTGTTTCAAGAAGACAGTTATATGCTCCCCGTGACTGCCTGTCAGTGCTTTGGCCACAGCATGTTGGGCACACTGAAGTTTCCAGACTGTTTCCTTAGGTGTTATATAGATGTCATAGAGTGTTACAATAGTCCAAATAGAATGTAATCAAGGAATGTGCTACTGTAGCCAGATTTGACTTCTCAAGGAATAGATGTAACTTCTGACAACTCTATTGTGTTTTTTGGGTTTTTTTTTTTAGGAAAATTGGTTGAGAGGGTTTTGCCATTGCCTTCCTTTGAGGTCAAGAGAGTGTGACTTGCCTAGGGTCACCCAGTGGGTTTCCATGACCAAGTAGGGATTCAGCTTCTGGTCTCCCAGAGTCCTAGTCTAGCACTCAAACCATTACACCACACTGAGTTTCATACTAACTGTACCAAGCCATTAAAAGCCAATAGCATTCTCAAAAAATTGAAGTCTACAGTATGTGGTATTTTTCTCCTACATGTAACTGTTCTGTTTGAAGGCCAGCTTAGACCAAAACTATGGTCTGGAAAGAGAAATGTTAAGTATCCCCTCCTCTAATGCTGTGACCTTGACCCAAACAGCATCCTCCCCATGCAACACTTATACCAAGGAAATTGTGTTCCATTGGGACATAGGCTTGAATTCTTTATTGTGGTCTACATTAAGTAACTTTATGCATACTTAGCTACACAGCAGAGGTGCTAAGGAACCCTATCAGTGAATTGCAAAGGTGCCTAAGAGGACACCAGCAAGAATGTCCCAATTAACATCGGGTCTTGCTGTGCATTGGATCCTATTGAACATCAGTCCCAAAGCACAACAATCACTTTGCTGGCTCATCTACACAGTAACATAACCACAGCTCCTTTCTGAAAAGGGATATTGTTAAACTGCTCAGTTCTATTTCCTGTAGATGAAAGTCCACTTAAAAGAGTAAGTCCCTGAGTAAATTTGAGCCGTATATCCTAAGTGTACTTGGCAGCTGTGGCTGATTCAACCCTATCTAATTACAGACCTATGGTAGAACCAGTCCAACTGGCCTGAAAATTTCAGCCCAGGTCTGATTTATACAGCATGTTTTCACTTTTCTGAATTTTGCAATACCATTTGCAAATCAATAAAATGAGTACAAAAATATATATAACAGGAGTGGATATAAATCAAAATGCATGCTATTAGGATAAATGGTTGCAGAAAGGGTGTTCATCAGAAACAATACTTGCAAAAATGTGTATATAAGGAGAATGCAAACAAATGCATGGATATTCTCCTCATCAAAAAGAGATGTAAAAATGCCATAGGGCACATTTAATGATGGAAAACACAGCAGAATTGAACATGACAGTATTTTCTATTCCTACTTGCAATGTGGAATTATCTGTGGGTGAATATTTGGAACTGTCCATTCTTTAGACCACCTACTGCTAATCTGAACTGGAAGAAGGTCCACTTCTTAAAAAACCCATGCAAACCCAAGAGTACAGTGTTTACCTCAGTGGGCTGCCTAACCCAGATAATATCCTGATGTATAGTTGTATCATAAAGGTGCCACAAAACACCAAAGTCTGTAGTACTACCATTGTATCTTCTCTGTCTTACAATGAAGCTAGGGATTTTTCTTAACTCATAAAGTTCTATTCCTTTCTCTGAACTAAAAGTTTTAATATCTTATTCTTCTTTCTTCGTCCTTTCTTAAAAGCAAATTGTACCCACATTTTGAAATGCAATGGCTATTCCTCTTTTAATATCAAAGTACATTGTGTCCCTTAATTCAACACATTTGTTCACCTTAGATTCAGAGTTGAGAATTACTTTTTTTAAAAAAATTGCAACCTTATAGGCTCAAAAAGAGAGTGATTGTTCTACATTTTTGTCTCTTTTATTACCTCATACAATAAAAATAACACCAAGAGAGAACTTACTCTTTCATAGGTTTTTCTTTCTTTCTTTTTTTTTTTGGCATACTCAACCATGAAAGGGAAGAATAACTGAATAGCAAGTTATTCTGAAAATCTACGTTTCAATTATCTCAAAATATGCTGCCAGAGTGAACAGCTATTAAGAATCCTTGTGATCGTCACCATCGTCATCACTATCATCATCACTGTCACAGTCATATTAGTTTTAATTCTAACCATCTCACACTTCCCTCAAAGCTACATTCAAGCCACTTTTATGTAGAATTTTCTCATTACGTATTAGTAGTAGATGATAATAACAACAATGAATGAGATAGTTGTAACTCCTCAGTCTATATTTTCTGAACTTTTACTAATCTAAAGACACTGTCCCTTCTCATATCCAGTCACAGTTAACCATAATTCAAGCTCATATGAACAATAATTACATTCAGCTCAAGTAAGCTATTATTTATTAATTCCAATACATAATAACAACTATATTTATTATTTATAGTTCAATTATTTTTATCCTATCTTACACTAATATTTTGCAGTCTCTTTCTCTTCTTTTTCCTTTACTACCTCTTCCCTTCCTAATGTCAAAGTGACTGTACTCAAATATGTCACAATGGACCAATGTTACAAACACAAAACAACTTCAACATGAAACACATGAGAGATTAGTTGATATGCCCCAGGGCAACGCAGGCTTACTGAATTTTTTAGGATTCTGTATTACTGGAGATGGAAAGTAAGTCTGAGCCATACATAATTGGTAGGGAACAATACGGACTGCTTTTGGGGATGTCCAAACCAAAAGCGAGGCTTTCTTGAGGCAGACTTAAATCTTTAATCTGAACATACTTGAATATTCTTTAGCAATTTAGATTGCTAGGACCAGAAACATAAACTCTTCAAATAAGCTGTCCTTAAAGGAAACGAAAACAGGGATGAACAAGAGAGGACGAGTGGTGGTTTTATGATCAATACTCTGGCAGCTCTAATAATAGTAAATGATTTTACTATGGTCTTCTACTTTCAGTAATTTGGTTGAAGGTTGAGAAATCGTTTAGGAAACAATAACAGTGTTCATTGCTGTTTAGGAATTTTTTCTTCTAGGACCAAAAATATTAAAAAAAGTTTTTGTTGAGCCTATGGATCCTAGCAAGGTGGAACACGGTATGTTTGGTCTGAATGTGCTTGATAGTTTTTTCCCTCCACCACTGAATGTTCCACAACTTTCCTGTAACTTTGTCCTGTTAACATTTCCTGTTGCTTTGGTGCCAGTCGATCTGAAAACAAAACAAAATAAAAAAAAATCTTGCTGTTTTGTTCACAGTCATCCCCTAGCCATTAACTTTACAAAATGTTGCAGGTTTCTTGCCTATGTGAACTTCTCTGTTACTTCCAACTGGTGTATAAAATGACTTCAAACTCATGTAGCCAGAGGTAAGGAAAAAGTTAATTTTCTCCATTTGAACATTTCTCCATTTATACCAAGGTTTTGCACATTTCCTAATTAGGGCCATCCCAGTTTGGAATGCAGTTTTCATAACAGTTGCCTTTTAGCAAACCTAGGAGGATTCTTTTTTTAATACTTCCAAACTTGCATAAAGATTACCCACATGTACCCATTTCTCTGAAATTTGGCAGGTGTCAGTCCTTAGAAGGGCCAATTATATCTTTGACTAAGGCAGCAAAATGTCCTGGACCAGGCTTGTAGCCCTTCCTTGCTTGTGAGGAGTATTACTACATGCACTCTGAGCTTCTATGTGCGATCCTGATGCTTATTCTACATGCTTCTACATGCAACCTGAGTTTTTATTTCTATATGCAATCTGAGCTCTCATAACTCTTGGAGGGAAATGGAGTGTTCCAGGCAGTATGAAACCAGACTTGGCATTAATGCTTTTTAACTCTGCTCAGTCAGCAAAGAAATAATTTCTGCTAGCTGCATTTCTGACTCCAGGTCCCATATGAACTACTGGCATCGAGAATCCTAAACTGCAAGATACACTTCCATGTCTGTGTTTGGAGTTGTCCATGAACTTGACCCAGCCTTGAAGTTTTCAAGGATTCAACATTAAGTAGCAGAGCCCTGTGTAGTTTATGTGCAAGTCTGATATTTTCTAATATGTGCCTCCCATATTAAGAGCAGAACTTCAGGCACTTGTGAGTCTGACGTGGTTGTTAAAAGTAATTCACTGCAACAAATAACTTCTGAGATGCTATTAGCCTTCCAGTTAAGAAAAGGAAGCCTATGGGTCCAGTCCTATCCCCTCTTGCTGGAGAGTAAGCCTGTTAATTCAATGAGCCTTCCTTCTCAGTAGATATGTATAGGGTTGCACTGCAAAGGCTGCAGTTCTATCCAGGCTTTCAAAGGAGCAAGCAGGCCCAATAAACTCACTGGCAATAATTATCTGAATAGATAGCCATAAGATTGTGCTAAAAACTGATTTACTTTCTTCTCAGATAAAAAAAATAATTTTAATAGTTATTCATTCATACTGCTTTGCTTATGTTTTTGTGAGACTCAAGAGGAGAATAAAAGCACTCCCCTTTAAAGTTATGATTATTTTATGGTGTGCCTGGCTTGCTTTGACTCTCTACTTTTTACTCCTAGCAGTTTTCTGTAACATTTGCCCTAGGGATCTTTTCTTCCCTAACTTGTTTCTTCTGGCTTCCAGCAGATGTCAGGCATTTTAATGATAAATATGTTTTGCTTTCATCATGGGACAAAATAGAACTGTCTTTACTTTAACAGACCATAGTCTTTATAGTCTGAAATGTCAACTAAAGTGAGAACCATGGCTAGGTGTTTTAGAAAGCAATGGAAATTTTGAACAGTATATGTTCAACTCTTGTCATTGCTGCGCTTTTGGTAAGTCTGAAAGTAAAAGTTGAATCACAGTTGAACTGGAACAAGAGCTGAAGTGGACTGACATGGCAGATCCTGCCAGATGTTCTAGGCAAAACTTAAGAGGCAGCTGTATAAAAGAAAAGCAATTCAGAAAGAAATTCTTTTGCAATCATCTATATGTCGATGAGTGATTAATTTTCACTGAACTTGGGCTTACTTCTGAATAGAGGTGGATAGAATTATACTGTTTGACCATACTATCAGGGAGATTTGTAAATCTTATAAGATACACATCCCTAAGTTCTCATCTTAATGGTTAACATTTTTCTGATGGTGTTGCTGGCAGATTGAATGTGTGGATGCAGGTGTGCAGACATATACATGGCTATACTGGAGAGCCTGGTGAAGGGGCATGAATTTTGCAGTAGAAATGAGTAGATTGGTAGAAAAATGATAAAAGGGGAAAAGAATATGGAAAACAACACAGTGCTTTGGAGCACTGCAAAGTAGTAACCATTTGTGGCCATCCAGATGTTTTTGGACAAGCAACTCTTATAACCCTTCTCTGTTGACTATGCTCTCAGGGCTAATGGGAGCTATAAGACACAAAACATCTAGAAAACTGCTTGAGTTTCCCAAACTAGGGAGTTAAAGTGTGACCGGGTTCTATGAAACTAGTGCTTGAGATACCAAAACCACTGAAACCATAGTCATGGAATCTCAGGATGAAAGAAGAAACACTGAAGAAGAAAAAATGCCCTTAACTCTCATCTTTATCATTTCCACGTTTCGTTAATTTAGGTGATGATCAGTTTTTGTCTCCCTTCCTGAAATCCCTGTCTTTTCATCCGCATATGAAAGAAAATTTGAATTCTTGAAAGCCAACCAAAACCTTTCCTCTTGATTGCTATAATTCTATCCATAGCAACTTTCAGGTGCCAGAATGACCTCAAGCTGTTTTGGATGTTGCTTCAGTATTTTACAGCCTCGGAGCACTAACAATGTAGTTTTGAAGCATATAATATGATTTCAAAGCTGGCTTTCCTTCTGTGTGAAGATTTGCTGCTGAAGACACTCCTTCATACTCATGCATAATCAGAAAAAGAAAAACAGCTGCAGAAGGAAATGCATATAACCAGACAAGAAAAACTGTAAAATTATGGGTTCATACCTAGTTATGTTCCTCACTCCTGCTAAAGTGTGATAGCACAATTGTACAGCTGAACAAAATTTACTGACTTTCAACAAAATCCTTTCACTTATGGCCATTGCAATTTTGCTTTTACCTCCCTGGGTTATTGGATTAGGGGAACTAGAGATCCTGCATTGTCCACAACTCTAGTGCAGAAGTACAACGGTCTTTGTACTGCCTGGTATCAATGCAAAGGGAGCATACCACAACATGATTATTTCACAGGCATTGGGGTTGCAGTTATACTCTGGTCATAGCAGAAGTCTATGAAAATGAGTTGGTGCTCTTTCAGATACATAAATGTATCTTTTAGGCCATTGCCTTGGTGTACCATGTCCCAAAGCACCAAACTCTGGCCCATTTCGCACCTTACCTGGTGCCACTGGTGTCGCACAGGGATTGCAGGAAAAGACTTATCCAGGAGATGCTCGCATCCCTCTGATTCCCCTCCGCACCAGCCTCTTCCTTCTGCAGCGCAGCTGGGTACTTTCCCAGGCTGCACTGGGGGAGGAAGGGCGATGGCCACGCCTCCGGAGCCTCTGCACACAAGGTAAGAGTGTGTGAGGCACAGGAGCGACGCACGATCGTGCATCATTTTTGGCAACAAGCCAAAAATGATATAATGTGTGACCGCCCCCTAATAGCCTCGGGAGCTTTGCGCGATTGTGAGGACTTCATGTGGAATGGTCCTCGCAATTGCATGATGCTCCCGAGGCAATTTTGCAACAGGACTGGCATGCGAAAAGGGCCTCTGTGTGCTTGTACTATGCTGTCCACTGTATTTATATACACAAATTCAATGACCTGTGGGGCAGAATGGATTCCTGTGAAGTAACTCAGAGAAGGTCCTGAGACTACAATTAGCAGGGAATCAAACCAGGGTTATAGTTCAACACTCATACCAGTATACCATGCTGGCTTTCTAAGTGATAAGTGATATAAAACTAAGGGCTATGCAAAGTGTTCAACATATATTTTGCTAATACCCATTATATAAATAAGGGTATATAATAATCTCTAATCAGAGATTAAAGATATGATAATATTTAAAATCGAGAAGACCTCCACAGAATCAAACTGGGCTTTGCAGGGAAGGAAGCTGTTGCATGGAAATGAGTTGTGCTTTGCTGTTAAGAAAGCTATTGCATTGAAACTTGTTTCTGACTCAAGGTGACAGGCACAAATTAAGCTGTGCTTTGTAGGATTGTTGTTGATGTGATATGCCTTCAAGTCATTTTCAACTTCTGGTGACCCTAAGGTGACCCTATCATGGTGTTTTCTGGAGTTGAGAGTGTGTGACATGTCCAAGCTGACCCAGTGGATTTCCATAGCTGAGCAGAGAATCAAACCCTGGTCTTCAGGGTCACAGTCCAGTGCTCAAACCACTACACCATGCTATATGATAGGTGGGGAAAACTCCAAATGGGTAAGAAACATGTCCCACTAACTTTGCTTTGGCCATGCTGGCTTGTCCTTGACTCTCCCAGCTGCTTTAGCTCCAGCCACTTCTAGAAGGCAGCCTTGGAGATCCTTCCTAAATGGTTATTCACGTCCAGATTTAAAAAGATTCCCCACCCCTCTCTTATACCATTCTGTTGTTTTTATTGTTGATCAAAACTCTGTTTACAATGCAGCAGTTACAGGTAGAGTAACAGAGGTCAGCAGAGCCAGCTGTTGCCTAAAATTGTTCCCTATGCAGCAGCATCAATTATATCTTCTTGTCTTGCAAATTATGCATAGTGATGTTGTGTGTATCACAATTTGTTATCATTAATCTCAATTCTAACTGGCATGTTACCTTTTACTCCATAAATGCCTATTACGAATATGACTCCAGTGGACAGTTATAGAGAAAGAATTTACTACATAGTTAAACTGAAACATATAAAATCTGTTCCCACTTATAGGAGGATTTAAACACTGGCCGTCTGGTGCAATTTGAATTTTATCTCACACATTTAGCATACTACACTCTGTAACTTAATTCCACACTGAGCTGTATGCGATTAAAAATGGCACATTTTGACAAAACATGGGAGTCTAAATCATTATAGAAAAGGAGGAAAAGACAGGGATGTGAAGGCTTCACCAAATTTGCAGCCATGAAATTGTAAGGTACCGCTCAGTTGCAATGCTTCCCACTGAACAAGTTGATCTCACACTCTAGTTCATTTAAAGTGCATTTATCAATGTCCCCCTTTTACTATAACTGTGAAATTGACTTATTTGGTACAGCCTATAATACCTGATTAACCTTCCTAAGGCCATTGTGAATACATATATTTAACCCTAATCTTCTGTGTGATTTCCCAAGCTGCTATGCACTTGGCATTCTGCTGTAATGATTTTTGTCCTGCCTGCATTTAAAATAAGGTAAAGATGTCATGCTGCACATAGTATGAGCGCTTTCATTCATTTATGGACTTCTCCCTAGCCAGGTAGCCAATAGAATCAGGTATGCTGTAGCCAACTGCTTATATTTTGGAAGGCTTAAACCTGGTTCTCATAAATGACAGGTGAGATCCTTTACCTGTTTTTCGACGGTGGCACTTCATTACACATGCAGGGGCTCACATGACTGAATGATCCTACAAGCAAACAGGTAAAATCCCTTTGAGAATAAGATGCCAGAAGAGCTTTAGCTGAACTTTCTCCCTGCTTCAATGAACAGGGAATGTTTATTTGGAAAAAGAACTAGCCATCTCAGATGCACTCTGAAGTGATATACCTTGGAGCACATTAACCACTTCTCCTACTGAGAGTTAAGCAATAGGGATATAAATATTTGTAAATTTTGTTCTATCAGGCAAAAAGAATTTTTTAATATTTAATTTTTCTCCTCACTGTGAGAAAGTAGCCTAAAGCTGCACAGTTTTCAAAGACTAATCTCATTCTGGGTCTTATTCCATGCAAAAAGTGTATTTTTGTGCAGAAAAATGACATTTTGGGAAATGGAGAATTAGTTTCCTATATAGAAAACAGCATTTTCTGCATAGGGCCTAATATTTCTGCACACAAAACAACATTTGTGCATAGGATAAAGGGTGCCTGCAGGGAAACAGCATTTGTTTTCTGTACAAAAATGATATTTTCAGCGTAGGAAATGCTGTCATATTTTTGCACAGAAAAGGTCTCAAACTAGAAAGATGCCCACTTGTATAGCATACACTGTGTCAGAATTTCTGAACACTCAAGAAAACCATTTTAAAGCACTTTTTCAATATTTTTTCTATCCCGCAAAAGTAGTGCGACAATAATCTCAAAGGCTGTAAAGTAACCACCCTAAATGAACAGTACTAAAAAAATGCACGTTAAAAAAAAACCTGTCCACAGTGTACAGAACCTGTTACTTAAAAGGCACGCACAGACTGTAATGACACCTCCTTCTCCTTTGTGAAGGTTTCTGTGTTTCTTCCTCTTGAGAGTATGACTGATTACACATTAAAGAAGATTTTAACAGCAACTTGTTGATTCTTCATCCCTTTCCTTAGGACAGATCATCTCACACACAGTGGCAGAGCTTGGAGTGTGTGGAGGGAGGGTGGAAGGGGGTGGGGCTATGGCATGAGGAGCGTGGCCACTGTGCAGAGGGCATGGCTGTGGTGCAGGGGGCATGGCCAGGGTGCTCAGGGGCATGGCCAGAGTATGCAGGGGCGTGGTTATGGGCCAGGACGCCCCAGAAACATTGCTGCCCAGGGCAAATCCCCCCGCTGCCACATTCCTACGCTACTGCTCACACAGTAAGTATCCTCTTCCACAAGCAAAGAAATTGGGAACTTTCTTAAGGGATCTTACGATAGTCAAAACAGTGCCTTAGGTGCCAACTTGCCTTCTATTTTGTGTGTCCCTTTTTTTTTTTTTTAATGGAATCAACCCCTTCTCTGCAGTTGGAAAACTACCACAACAGGAATTTAGGACACTGTGAGGAAAAAAAAAATAGCTGACAGTAACGACTTCAAGTCTTGGTTGTGGCTGCCATTTTACCTAACAACACTCTAGAACAATACTATGTTCAATACATTTGAGAAGACAAAATGGTGCTACCTCTACTGTTGCAAAAGACAAATGACACCTAAAAACAAAACAAGCAACATTGTCTGCTAAGGTGACAGGACTGGGTTATGGGCAGGGGTCTGCAGCAAGTGGGGAGCCAGGAACTGGGAGCCATGACTGAAGACTAGTCAGGACTGGATGGCACAGTCCAGAAATGCTAGACTAGAAATGCAAGAAACACTTGAACGTGTTGCTCAAGTATTATGTTCTTTCCTTCCCCAAGGAATCCACTTTGGTGGATATAGTCAGGCAAGGTCTAGAAGATTCTTTGTCGAGAAAATGAAATCTGCAATTTTATTATTCATCACACTGGAGAGCTGCATTCAGATCCTGATACTTGATGGAGAAGCCGCAATTATGGACTCTACCACATGGGCAGGGGTCTGCAGTAAGTGAACTCAGAAGTTCTTGGCAAAATAGTAAATCAATATATGCGAACATGTCATAGAATTTCTTTGCCTCTCCCCAAGGTATAGTGGAATTGGCAAAATAGGTTTTCAGAAGTGGAGTGGTGAATGTTAAGGATCAGAGATTGATTTATCTGTACAGAAGTGAGACTTGCGCAATTTTCCTTCTCCTTTTTCCATACACCAACAACACACACATTGCCCCACAGAGGAGCATGCTAGTCACCCGTGGATCTTCAGTTGCATCTCCTTTGTAATTTGAAATTGCATGAATAGCACAGGACTTGATCTGGAAAGCATTCAAAATACAATTCCACCAGTCTGTACAGGACACCTCTTTCCATTTCAAGTCAGATCTAGTACAGCCAGAAGTGATTTGAAATAAGGCATGCAAATTCAGTCTCCTACTATCAGCCTTTCCATCTTCATTAAGCAATTAAAGAGGTGACTTGAAGGCACACAACAAAGACAACAAGAATTGCTGGCTTCCATACGGGAGAGACCCAGGAGAGTTTTTAACTGTACATGGTGCATGGGACATCATTTTCTCCCCACAATACCACAACCCCTATAATTCCCAGCTGGAAGTTATGTGTAAAGAAGGCATTCTTTCCTTTCCTGTATAGTCGTGGGGTTTTGCTGGTGCTTGTTGTCTGCTTTCCCTCCAATGCAAGGATTTTCTTGCTTTGGAGTGAGACAATCAAGGAAGATGGGAACCAAGCTAACAAACTGCACTTTTGTGAACATTCTTTTCAAAGTCTTGAACATTTCGTCAAGGTTTTTGTAACATTTAGAAAGAGCCCACTTTGTCTCTAGAGCAAGTTTGTGACAGCTTCTACATTCCTCTTTATAATGTGTGAAGTAACCCTTAAGGTTCTTGTAACTTAGGTTGTAATTAAACTCTCCCAGAAATAATTTAAAAATCTGAGCTATGTTTTTTCCCACATATATGGGAGAAGAGTATCTAATGTGGCTCCACCACCCTTTCTTCTGCACACAGAACTCTGTATGATCTTCCCAATGTGCATCATGCAAATGAATTGCCATGTGCAAGAGCACACTATACATGTACTTAAAAAAATTTTTTTTGCTGGATGAAAAATTAGTCAACGATCAATTTCTTGTCTTTCAAATAAAGTACTGCACTCTTAGTTGTATGTGTGATGTTCCAGCATTGTACTGTTCAGTGAAAATGCTGACCTTAATACTGAGTAAGTGGTCCAGATTTGCTTTGGGTAGCAAATCTGATTAGCTACACTAAGGAAAGATTCACTGAGCAAAGTAGTTGTCCCTGATGTATACCTGGTCTTAGATATATACCAAAAATTTTAATCAAGCTGGTTCTTATGTTTCCCTTCACCTCTACTGTATTAAATATGACCTTATGCTATTGCATACACAACCATCAGTTCTCTCCACATTTGTTTCCTGTATACTTTCATTTCTAAGGTCTTCCTGTTTTTTTTTTTTCTCCATTTCATTCTATGTCTGGGTAATTTATTGCAAACCCAAAAGAGATTCTCAAATAAATTTCTCAGACAGATAAGCTGAAACAACATCTGATTGTTCCGTAAGAAATCTACAAGCAGAATTTTCCATCTTTCTTGTATGTGAGCTATGCAGATGAATTATTTATCGCTTTAACAGAGCTTTTTACAATTCAGTCTTCTCTATAGAGCCTAGTTTACAATCTCCTGAAATCTGCTAAAGACTTTCCACATCCTGGCAACACAATTGTATACAGGTCTTCCGGGGAGTAAGCCTAACTGAGACCAGGGAGACAATCTCCAAAACAAGTAGATGGACCGCAGCCCAAGCTTCCCCAACTTATTTCAGCTTTTCTTCCGGAAGTTTTCCCTGTTCAGTAGTCATTTTTGTCCATCAGGATTTCTTGTTCCACTCACTAAGTTCCTTAAACTGCTAAACTGGGTAGGCAGCTAAGGAAGAGCAATTTTATCCTCGAGCCCACCTGGAGTGTTCCTGATCTGAGTAAGGATGTTTCTATGTCATTTCTGGTATCCATTTCAACTAATTTTTGGTTTTGTTTTAAAAAAGCAAAACCACTGTGCTTTATAGCAGCTTTGAGTATGTGGAGAGGAGGGGTGAAAAACTGTCCGGTTTTGGGAAGGCCTGCAGCTCCAAAGACCATGCTTTGGAGAGCTTCAAGATCCACATGTAGCCACACTTTCCCCACCCTTGTTCTCAATAGATTTGCCCCTTGAAAGGACTTCCTTTTAGGAAAACTGTTGGTATTAGTCTTAGCTGCCTCACTTCTTAAGAGCAAGGGGCCAGATATACATCTCTGTAGCTTGAGTACAAACCAAATCTTCAAAAGACACAACTGTCTATAGAATTAAAAACCATATACAACATATCCATAATTGCATTTTAAACTTAACTTTTTCTGTGTTTATCTATATGCGGCCTGAATCCCGTATAGCCTTTATTTATGCATAAGCACTACAGTTATGGTGTTGTGCAGTGGATCTTGGCTTAACCCTTCCCAATCCCCAGTTATTGAGCAGAAGCTTCTGTGATTGATGGGGTCTATTTTCCTGTTGCTTGGGAAGCAGCTGGCTGCCATTTTCTTCTCATGAGCAGTCCCCATTGCGACAAGCATGAACAGTATCCTTGTCATAATTCCCCCTCATAATGGAGATCACTCATACAAGTGAAATGGGAATGGCAGCCAGCTGCTTCCCAAACAACAGGGAAACATACCCTTATGCCCAGTACATACATACTGGGGTGCCTTCACAGATCTTAGCCCCTAAACTAGGGGTGACATAGGGATCATGAATACCTAACAGTCAGGTTACACATGTATAACTACCATACAGGAATCCAGCCATGTGTTTTTGATCTGTATTTCTTTTCATCTTATAAGCCACCCTGAGTCCCAGCTGTGGGGAGGGCATTTGAATACACGGCTGGTTGAAAGTTACAAAGCTTATTAACTTTCTCACATGCCTTACATCTAAAATTCTTATATCCCATTCCCATCATCAACTTTTAACAGATATAGAATTAATCCCACTCTAAACTGGACAGTGTGTTAAATCATCATAGTGTTTTCATTTGTTTAGTGTAGGAACTTGGGCCATTTTCGCACTAGACTTATAGTGCTATTATTACACTTTCAACATCCTATGGAATCCTGGGGTTTGCAGTTTAGGGAGGGGTCAAAAGATTCCATAGGATGTTGAAAGTGGAATAATAGCACTATAGCTATCTAGTATGGAAATGGCCTCAAATCTGAAGTGACTTATCCAACACCCAATCCTGTTGGCTCTCCTGGGGGTATACATTGGTGAGCCATGAAAAGACCACCAAATATGTCAAATATAATTTTGGTACTATACAAGGTAAGTGGTCACATATCCTCATATATCTCAACAATTCAACATTTATTGTTTGTCTATTTAATGCATAACTCAGGAAAAAATATAAAATATTCTACTCTCCTGAATATGTGAATAAAATGAATAGGTTGAACATTCACAAAAGGGGGAAGAAAGAACCCCATTGAAATACACACCTTCTAGGCAGATTATACAGCTCACTTAGATTATATAATGTACAAGAATTATTTACTGTCACTAGAAATTCTATCCCTAAATTGTGCTGCTTTCTCTATAAAAGCATTTAAAGTTTTTTTCCCCTTCACACCTTCAAAAATTCCATGGCTGTCATGTTATCTGATAATTAGTCACTCTTATATCTGATATTTTCTAATATAACATCTGGTGAGAGTAGCGTTTTCTGCTGGTTAAATGAGCTGCATCTAATGCTGAGACAGAGAAAAGTGCCTCAGTAAACAGAGAAGTACAACCACCTTGCAAAGTGCTATTAACTGCTCAGTGCTGCTGAATTCTCCAGGCACGCTTGGACAGACTGTACGTGGGCATGTTGACTAGGTGCCTGAAGAACAACAGATGCTACGGAGCATGGGAGGTGCCAGGGTTAAAGAAAGCCAACTCAGCAGTCAGTCTCTGGAGATGCTGATTTGAGAATGAACATTCCTTTCTAAAAGGAGGTTGCAAGCAGCAAGCTGCAGTGCAAGTTCCCAAAGAAGTTCCCATTTTGGCGAAAGGCAGAGGTTATAGACCTAGCAAGAAAGTTGATTTGAAATCTTGCCGAAGAACTCCTTCTGAGGAATCAAGATTGATTTGGAGTCCCCCAGGACTCGCCTTTGTGGTTTAATGGTCAGGTGATATCTGTCAGTCACTGGGAGAAATCGGTTCTGTCCATTATCAGATGCAGAAAATTACTTTTGAAAGTACTTATAGTTCTAAGGACTCCAAAAATATCTAGTTTTAATTATAGTTGCATTCTAAATGCTAACTTTTTGCATTCTCCTTTCTGAAAGTAACTTGCCATGTAGTTACTTTTAGAAAAATAACTGATATTCTACAAGCCTCGTCCCCAATTCACCATGGGGTACTAGTTATAACTAGTTACTTGCAAACTCTGATTGTATCCTCTCAGCTACATTGTGTGTAAAATAAAATAAATTGGGTCCATGTTGTCTAAAGTAAACTGCCTTGGAGTAGTATTCAGAAATGTTGGCTGAAAAGGCCTGTTAAATACACAGCCCATGACATCTTTGTTCTTTCTGCATTGACTCTGCGGTGATATTGTCTGAACCCTACTCAAACTGCCAGTCACCACCTATAAAACCCTAAATAATCTGACCCAGGCTATTCAAGGCCTTCTTGCACGATACAGCTGAGAATGTTATGGCTTTTTTTGTGTGTGGGGGGGTGTAGATTCTATTGCTGGCAGCAGAAGTCATTCCCAACGTGTCCCTAGAATGATGCTAGCTCTGCTCCTGAGGTCAAAGCTGATGGTTTTCAGAGCTGGGATGAAGGACCAAAATAAAGGTCTTTTCCACACCTTATCTTTTTGCGAGGACATCCAGTAGGGATCCCAGCAGCAGCAATATCAGGAGGGGACCATAACAGGAGCACTGCTCTCTGCACCGGCTGGCTCTCTGTAGAAGTGAGTGCAACGGCCACGCCTCTTCCTTCCACAGAGCAACTGGGTACCTTCCCAGGCTGCACTGGGGCATGAAGTACAGCCATTGTGCTTCCTGGGCTTCTTCATGAGAGATAAGTCTGCGATGGTGGTGTGACCATGG
Organism: Cyclura pinguis; assembly: GCA_030412105.1. NCBI lineage: Eukaryota > Metazoa > Chordata > Lepidosauria > Squamata > Iguanidae > Cyclura > Cyclura pinguis. Next base: position 248,464,456 of record CM059599.1, on the reverse strand, counting down.
GTCACTGACAGGGAAAACCCTTTGATGATTTAATCCATGATTATGCCACTTGGGGACAGGAGAAGGATGGGACCACAATGACACCATGCAGAAGCATCATTGCAGTCCTGTCTTTCTCTTGTCCCCATGGTGGGTTGGGAGGGTGGCACAGAAAGGGCCAAAAATAAAAATTGAAATACCCCAAAACAAAACACCCATTTAGTCCTGCCCCGTCCGCCACTTTCAGACTTCACGGATAAACAGAAGTGAATGACTGACTGAATCCTGCCTCCCAGGTCTGACAAGACAGCATTTTCAGAATGGTTTCCTACATCCTGAATCTAAAGCGTGATTGATGGTTACAGTGTATGAATTAGAGGTAACAGAGAGGCATTTTGACTTATACTCAAGATGGCTTATATGGATAGGAGTGAGTACATAGAGAGATAGGCTGACCTCCTTCTGTTCCTAAACTGTACTTTGGGTGCTCAGCCTATGCTGACTTTCCTTGTGACCTAGATTGATGTTCTAAGAGTTGCCGATGTCAGTTTTCTTGCTTCTTCTCAAGTTTCTTCTCAATCCCCTGAGGAGAACCTTCAGTTTTGTTCTAAAAGCAGGGGACGGGCATGCTTCCTGTCTTTGGAGCCTCGCTAGTTAGAACTAGGGTTTCTCTTACCTTTCTGTCTCAATGTATGCATCTTAATATAGATTATTTTTTTCAATTAAACAAAAAGCAGACATGGTGTGATTATATTCCAGGGAAGGCAGCTCATTAAGCAGTCTAGTATTCAGAAAGGATTGAATCTGCATACATCCAGCTGCCAAACCCAACTTGTGCCATGGAGGATTCTCAGTGGCTGCTTTCATATTCCTCATCTCCTTCCCCTTGGAAGCCCACCTTTCCTCTCCCTTCTGATTTAGTGAATACCAACCATCTTCTCAGGCTTTCATTGAGGGCAGGTATTTATTTACTTGTTTGCTGTACTGCTGTGCTTCTTTTATCTGTTACTTTTGTTCCATTGTTCTATTTTATTGGCTGCTTGAGGTCCCTAATAAAAAGTGGTTCTTAGGGCCTTTTCAGCCTCACATTGTTTACAGTGCTGTTATTCCACTTTCAATTTCCTGTGGAATCCTGGGACTTGCAGTTTAGGGAGGGGCATTTAGAATTCTCAGCCAGAGAGCTCTTTGGCCTCGGTCAACTACAAACCTCAGGGTTCTACAGGATGTTGAAAGTGGAATAATTGTACTATAACAGTGTAGTGCAGAAAGGTCCTTAGAAACATTAAAAATGAACAAAAAAACAATAGCCTCTTGTTGTTGTGTGCCTTCAAGTCATTTCTGATTTATGCGAATCCTAAGGTTCGCATCCATGGGATTTTCAGGGGCTGAGAGTGTATGATGCACCCAAGGTTTCCCAGTCGATTTCCATGGCTGAGTGGGGAACTGAACCCTAGTCTCCAGAGAGATAGCCCAATGCTCAAACCACTACACCACACTGGCTAGCTTCTTATAGGTCATACAATCAATCAAGGATGGCTAAGACTGCTGACCTCTGAAGGAATTTTCAAGCAGAAAATAACTTTGAATAACTTGAAGTCATACCTGGTCTATAGAAAGACGGGCTGAGGAAGGCAGGAGGGAAGATGGTGCCCTGGCTTCATTAGTCACAAATGATTTTCATTGCAAAAATCATTGTCATTGGCTTCAGTGGTTGTCCACTGCTACTTTCCAAAATTAACAAGTGATAATTTGCAGCTAAGCATCTTTAGACACTATTTTCTGGGCAAAGTAACTTTCAAACCTTTGGCCTTTTCTTGTATTATTTCAGTCCATTTCTATGCACTTCAGTTCATTTCAAATGGACTGAGCGAAGTGACTTTCAGCTGGCAAGAAAGAAGAAAAACTAATGGCATTGATTTGGCCCACTTCAGTAGTGCTACCAGTGATGTGGCCTCCATCTGTCTCATGGGCTCTCCAGCAGCTTCCTTTTGTCAAATCCTGATTAACTCTACCAAAGGTTGTGCTATCATGAGAAGTTAAGGAGAAAATGCCTCATCTCATTCATGGCTTTTCCACGCTACAAGTGTAAGATACAAGACTAAATTGTATTTAGTTAAAAAAGTATCGTTTATTATTGGTTATAATGTTTTTATGGAGTTGTTCTTTTTATTGCTTTTGATCTACTGCATGCTGTCATGAACAGAACTTGAAAATATTTTGGGAGGCCTTTTTCTCTTTTATCAGAGCTTTGAAGACTGACTGCTCAAGGAGAACATAGCATGCATTACGCACTATGCTGTCTATTTGTTGTTTTCTTTTGAATGGCTATATTTTAATTGGTTTTTAATATCATCTGTAATTTAATTACATTAACTTTTATATGAGTTAAATTTTTTTAGCTGTATTTGTTTTAAACTATCTTGAGGCTAGCTTGGAAATTCTGGAAGTTGCAGTCTTTAAAAGAGCAACATTTCCCAGCTCTGATCTGAATGGTTGTTACAGAAAAGTAGTATAACAATTCTAATAAGCAGAAGTTTAATAATAATGATAATGGCCAGAATCCACTGTTAGTTATGCGTGTATAACCTACAATTGTGCATTCATGACTGCTCCACATTCCTGCTCCCTATGTATTCCCTAGTTGAGGAGATACTCAGGGACCATGAAGGTCTCCCAGTTTCCCCTTACCAGGCAGAAGCCCCTATATTCAACATTCCCTTGCCAAGGAGGAAGCAGTTGGTGAGCAATCTCTGGTGTGAGGAGGAATTGTGACGGGAGATCTGCCTTTGTCCGTTGCACCAGAAGTCATTCACTGGAGGGTGTGGGAACATCAATCATCTGCTTTCTGATCTACAGGGGAACAGATTCCTGTTGCTCACAGTGAGGACTGGGGAGGGAGGTGAGGCCAGGAGTCACTGCATAGCTATATAACTATGATGCTTATGCATATGTAACTGCCCAAGTGAATTCCAGCCAGCAGCAACAACAAGAACAGCTTGATTACATTCTTCTTTTACATTGTTAAGAAAGAGTAGTTCTCCAAGTTCGGAAACACATGGAAGTTATCTTTGTCAAGCAGAACAACGATATGATTGGCTGTATTACACATAAACACATGAACAGAAAAGGATAGAAAAAGTATTCCTTACAGGCTGTTTACAGACTCCATGGCCCTTTTCGCATGGCAGTGTACAAGTGAAAGGGCCCCTTGAATGTCAGGAGTGGTCTGCATGACGCACTCCCATTTCCGCCATGCTCAAGGCCTGCAAGCGCAGCAAATACACATTTTCTTATTTTCAGCTTTTAGCTGAAAATAAGCCGCGTGTGAGGAAGGCTCATGGGCCTGGGCCGCACTCACTTGCAGTGCAGAGCCTCTGGAGCCGGGCCTGTCGCATGTCCTCTCCTCAGTACAGCCTATAACTCCCAGGCTGCACTGTGGAAGGAAGGAAAGGGCGCGGGCGGGGCTCTCACGCGAGCAGGAAGGAGCTGCTGAGCCCAAGCATCAGGGAAGCAGGAGGCTTGCGAAAGCCTGCCTACCCATGCTTTTCACGCAAGGCCTACACTCCAGCAGCGTGAGAAGGTAAGCTGCGGAAAGGGCCCATGATACGGGAAAGAACATAAGTAGTTTGGGTTCATGGCACCTCTTTGAGTTAGCCTCCATACATTTATAGCAAGGATGAGCAAATTCTAGTCTAGCCCCTACAGCTGTGTTTGTGGCCCTAGGCTCCTATATAATTCTGGAGATTTGCTTTTCCTGGCATGAAAAAGGAATAACTGCCACTTCTGGCCATTCACTGGAACAGCGGGTCAGCTCTTGAATAGATTGTATTTCGCTCCCCACACTAAACATTAAAAACAAACACCAGTTTTTCAAAGCTATGCGTAGTCTTCAGGCCACTTAGAGTTTTTTTTTTTATTGTTGTATTTTATTTTCTGCATTTGGGGCACAGAGGATTCCAGTGGTAGGAAATTGGCCCTCAGACCCTCTACAATTGCCCATCACTGTGTTTATAGTATTCCACAGCCTACTTGCTAAGTAGCATGAAATCATGGGCAGATTTAACTTTTTAGCAGAGTAGGCTGACAATGTTTTGAGCTTAATAGGAAGCAAACAAACAAACAAACAAACAAACAGGAAGTGGTATAAGAAAAAGTAATTTGGGAAGCTTGGATTTGATTTCTAAAGGATATATTTTCTAAAAAAAATTAACTGAATTTTGTTAAATTTATTATTTTTATGACATGTCAGGAACTTTTTTTTTTTTTTTTAAAAAAAGAAAAGTAATGGTGAACATATTAACTACTGGTGAACGCATGAAATGTGCTCTTGCCACACATTCACTTCACCTACCACTTGACTATAGTCCAAGACCAATCCTCCAAGCCACATGCGTTCGTTTGTTATTAGCATTCTCAACCACGCTTATAAAACCACTATTATTATCCATTATGTTAAGTGATGGTTTTATTTTCTGGGCAGAAGGATGTTATAAGCAAATTTGGCTCATTAGGATAACCATTTCCTTATGCAAATATCCCTTAAAATGTGATGATGGCCACCATGATGTGAAGTTGGGCAGCCATGTGGACTGAAAGTTTTAATGCCTCTTTTCAATTAGGATACAGTCCATCAGCATCTAATGCATTTTTGGAGTGCTTAATGCTACCTGTTCTATTACATTTTATTGCTTATCAGTGCTGAACAGTTGGAAAAGTGGATTTGATTTTTGTTTAAATGATATTGTTTAAAGGGCAATTAGAATGAGAGATGTAGAAATGTACTAGAGATGACCTTGTTTACATGCAAATGCTCTTAAAATGTAAACATATACCTGTTTATTGATTAACTAAATTGCTCATAAATTTAATTGCTCACAAATATTACCATCAATTTTGAGTACACTCCCCTCTTCACATGGCCCATTAAGCGTTAGCTCCCTGAAGGTTGGTTGTCTTAAAGTGTTTATTTTATTGGATACAATTTCCTCATGAGTGATTGTTACACTGCAGGAAGATTCATGTATATAAACAAGATATTTATATACTAAAGGATGCCTTGAGCAAGGAAATATTGTTTACGTGATAATTACATATTGAGACAATAGATTAATTAATGTAAGCATGGTTAGTTTCGCAGGGGCTTACTTCAGCGTATATGATGTATAACCACTCCTTGTATTTGTCAGTTAGATAATCTGTTTGCAGTTACTGACACTTAGCAGAGTAAGAAAGCTAAAGCTGGTTTTTCTAAAGCATTCAGAAGAAATGTTGAAAGAGTTTGTGAGAATCAAATCTATTGATTCCTAAAGCATGGCATTGACACAGGGCGTGGTTCCTTCGCTTCTGTATCTTGTAGAAGATTGAAAGTTCTATGCCTTATACCTGTACGTCCGAATCTCTTCAGAATTTCCAAAAGATGATGTGTTGGTCATCTAAGCTCCCAAGAAAACAAAACCCAGTTCCATCCAATAGTCAGAAGAACATCAGTATTTCCCCTAAGTATTCTTAAGCTTTGGCTTACCAGGATATTAACCAGAGAGTAAATTGCACCTTGTAGGTTAAAGATTTGTTCTACTAGCAGAAATAGCACAGATAAATACAGTTGCCCCTCCTTATCTCAGGTTTCATTTTCAGTGGTTTCAGTTACCTGCAGTCAAGCTCCTCCTGCAGGGGCTCACTTTCCTTCCTCCCACCTTTTGCCCAGTCCATTCCCCAGAGACTGGGCAATGTTCCAGGTCCTTTCACTTACATCTTGCCTGCCTGTCTCTTACTATAATTTCCTCTCCATCAAAACCACCCCAGGAAACAGCTCTGATGTCACCAGATGTAGTACTCTGACTTCAGAGGAACCATAGAGAGGCTTTATACTATCCAGTAGTATGAATCCTCTCTATGGTCCTGGCAAAGCCATGACTTCAGGTATCCACACTGGGGGTGGGAGAGGCTTGGAATGTATCCCCTGACGGTCAAAGGGGACTAGTGTTTGTTGCCTCCAGTACCACAGCTTACATAGAACTTCAATGAATCCAGGCACATTATTAGACCTATAGTAAGATTATATAGCAACGTGTTACTCCCCCTCGCCTAGCCTTATCCTTATCTATGCACAGCGTTTGGTTGGGTATTAACAAGCCCCATCAAGAAAGGAATATCTTTGTAGAAGTAGGAGATTGGGTTATCAGCAATTGCTTAACAACAACAGCCTAGAGGCAGACCTGTTTGTGGAGAATAAAATCTAGGATCCTTTCTGCAGCCTACTTCTGCCCTGGTGGCATCCAGTGATGATGGCAGCAGTTGTTCTCCTGGGAGAGAAGCATGATGGAGCACTCCCCTCCACACTGGCTGACTGAAGGAACAAGGAAGCATGATGGCCACTCCTTTTCCTGCTGCAGCACAGCTGGGTATTGCTCCCAGCTGCGCTGGGGCAGGAAGTACAGCCATTCCACTTCCAAGACTGTTGCAACAAAAGTAAGTGCAGGCACACAGCAGGAGAGTGGTGCAATCTCTGATCATTGACAGGGAAAACCCGACAATAACCATTTTCGCACCTTAGCTTTTTGCGCTGCTGGAGTGCAGGGCTCGTGCAAGCAACCTCTGGAGAGATGCTCTCATTTCCTTGCTCCTTCGGCTCTGCATGAGCTTCCTGCTCGCACGAGAGCCCCGCCTCTTCCTTTCACAGTGCAGCCTGGGGGACTTCCCAGCCTGCACTGGACAGGAAGCGCGACCTACCCAGCTCCCGAGGCTCCGCATGCAAAGTAAGTGCATGCAGGGCTCCGGAGCGATGCGCGACCACGCAGCATTTTCGGCTTCAAGCCAAAAATGAAAAAATGCGTGTGCGGTCCGTGTCAGCCCCTGGAGCGTCGCGCAAATGTGAGTGTGTCGTGTGGACCGCTCATCACATGTGTGCGATGCTCAAGGGGCCCTTTCGCATCGGAAATGCCGTGCGAAAAGGGCCAATGATTTGAGGCACGATTGTGCTGCTTGGGGATGGGAAAAGGATGGGTCCAGGATGACATCGTGCAGAAGCATCGTCCAGGTCCCATCCTTCTCCTGTCCCCCATAGTGGATTGTCAGGGATTCCGAGCAAGGAACCCTGGGAAAATGATCAGCCCACTGCAAAGATGTGAGAGCCGCTTTGACGAAGGAGAACCTGTGGAACGTTATGGAAAATGAGGGACAGCCCCCAGGTAGCAAAGTTATGCTCATCCCTAAAAGGTCAGGAGGAGGGTATTTTGTTGTCCCGTGTGACTGAAGCAGAAAAACTTACAGTGTAGGACTACATTGGGGTATAGTATCAATAAGTGAGGCAAATGGTCCAAGATGGGATTTTGTGCGTGCAGTATTGTCCATCTGTGGATCTGCTCACAAAGGCATTTCCAGTAGTAGGCCATGAGAAGTTGGCAGGTAAACTGGGCCTTGCCACCAGAGTGTAAGGTGGAAGATGAATTGTACCCTTGAATGTATGTACTGTATGTATTATGTAATGTGTATTGCATAACATGTATGGATAGTGAAAATGTCCTACACAGTGGCCTGACCATTTTGGAGGGGATTGTCAGGGATTCCAGGCAAGGAACCCTGGGAAAATGATCAGCCCACTGCAAAGATGCTGCATCATGCTACAGCTGTGGGTGATTGCAAGGTTGCATCAGAAACTGGGGCCGTGTGCAGATGGTAGAGGGAGGTGTGCAAACCTCTGCCTGATTGGTTGTAAATGTGTATATAAGAAAGCAATCCCCAGTATGTATTTGTCTGTTGACCAAACCGGTGTCTGGCGGAAGCCTTTGTCCGTCTGTTCCATGTTGTGTATATAACGGAACGTTGCTACAAGATAAAGTGCCTCCTGTTTGGAAGAAACCTCCGTGTGTGAGTATCCTTACTGGGGAATAAGGCTGCTGCTGTTGGCTCGCTGCCTGTGGTTATTCCGCTGCATCTCTGTGGGGCTGAAACTCCTATCATCCCCCAACAGGTGCGTTGTGCAGAAAGGGCTTAGGTACTTGCTGCTCAAAATGTTTCCAATTAATAGCCTTTTCAGTCTTTGTTTAGCAGCTCCTCCCCTGCTCTCTCATCTAATCAAAAAAGTGACCTGAGATAAGGTAGGCATTATTACTATTCTACTAGTTTCAGTCAGTGTACATTATGAACTTCATATTGTCCTTGGGCCTGTTGGTGTGTCCGTCTCTTCCATAGGGGTATGAAGGGTTGTTTTTTTTTCTGGCATTAGTCCAGTAACCTTCTACTGTCAAGACTGTTGTTATTATAAACTGGCTATTACCTTCATCTTATCTTTAGCCTTTTCCACACTACACTGTTATAGTGCTATTATTCCACATTCAACATCCTATGGAATCCTGGGGTTTGCAGTTTAGGGAGAGGCATTGAGAATTCTCAGCCAGAGAGCTCTTTGGCCTCAGTAAATTGCAAACTCCAGAATTCTGCAGGATGTTGAAAGTGGAATAATAGCACTATAATAGTGTAGGGTGGAAATGGCCTTTGTTTATACTTAGGCTGGCTCCTTTCCTGGAACAAATAGGGATTTATTTGATAAGATCCTCCACTGCAATACATCTCTACAGCTCCAAAAGCTAAAATGAGGCAAACAGAATTTAAAAAGCAGCCCAGCTTGTTCTAGAGTATATACAGTGCTGTTTCATTGCAGCACCCCTGTTGTAGACTTATGTTAAGGCTGAAATAACTGGATTTTAGTCCACCATTATATCCTATCAATCATTATATCCTTTAACTACCCTGGTGTCTGCTGGAAATCAAATTTTTCCAAGAAGGTGAAGTCCAACAAATTCCTCACTTGTCTTGCTGACAGGTTCATTTCATCAGTTATGTAAAGAGGTAATAAGGGAATACTTTGCTTCTTTAAATGAATACAGGTCTCCAGGGCCAGATGAACTGCATCCAAGAGTACTAAAAGAATTTGCACACACAATCTTTATTAAAAAGGATGTGTGTCTGTGTGTTTATGAGGAATTACAACTGTATGGACTGACCTCATGCGTAATACCTGTTCGTGATTTTCCCATGTACTATTTGAAGAGAAAGCACCATAAACACAACTGTATATTATCACAGGACAATTCTTCTCAAAGCATAACTTGTAATAACAAGCAATTCAACTTCTGATGATCTGTCACTGAAAATACACTGTATCCTTTTGAGGTAGCTAGAAAATCTTCTATTTGGTACGAACAAAGCAAGCACACAACTGTATTTTCCCCCCCATACGATTGAGGCCCATCCCTAAACATTGGTGTTAAAGTGGCTTTGTTCTGAGACAGAAGGAAGATCAGTCTACAGGGAATAACTAAGATCTGGAGTGCTTTCCCTCTCTTTTGTAGGCTTTAAAGGATTATGTGGCCGTATTTCCTTTCCCAACCTGAAGGATGATATATATGCAGGCCAGTAAACACAGAAGAGCTAGGCATGAGGCGTAATGCTGTTGCAACTGCTAGAAAAGTTTGTACTTGGGAGTAAACTTAACAAGAGCAGAAAAAATAACGAGGGCAGTTATTTTCCAATAGCTGCAGCAGATTCATGAGATGTGTGGGGAACCTCAAAATCACGTACCTACACAATTCCTCTACACAGTTTTTCTTAAAATATGCATTTGCTCTGCAGCTTCATAAGTTCGTGTGTGAAAGCATAGGCATTCTTCTCCAAACATGGGGAGGTATGCATTGCAGCTAAATTTAAAGAACTCAGTCTAAACATTTCTACAAAGTTCTCCCCTATCTCTATGAGAACGTGCCTACTGTTAAAAAGGAAAAAAAAAACTAATTCACAACATGGGGATCTAAAAGGAGCAGCAACTTATTAATCATTCCTATCCACATTGCATTCCCTGGAAATGTTAGGGGAGAGCTAGGAATGGTGCTAGGGTGATTTCTTTCTGGCTCCAGGCATCATTTTGGCCACATACTTCATCCATGTATTTCTTTACCTACGCAATTTAAATGTGGCCCAATTTGACACCTGACTGCTTCATCATACTCCAAACACACGTCAAAGCAGCTGCCTGTGGCAGAGGAAGATAAGTTGTATGAGCAAATCTTTCCTTCATTAAGATACCTTCAAAGTACTAACCAGGGCAGCCTCTCTCATCAGCCCTGGCTGCCTGCCCCACGGTGCCCTTGCCGGTTGTGACCAGGACGTAAACCTGACAGCCATTTAGGCAAACTGGGCCACCCAATTCCCTCCTTCTTTTTGCTTGGCCAGGATCAGGACAGAGAGAGAGGAAGAGAGAGAGAAGTTCCATGATGTCAGAAGCAGGAATCGGCCTCAGATCTTTTAATAATTTTTATCAAGTTTTATCAAGCTCCATACCACTGAATTTGGGGATGGATCACTGGGTTGCTACCAGGGATGGAACAAATATTCGTTGTTCTTCATTTCCTGGCTGAAAAATGAGTTTCCCAACATGTGATGACCCGGGACAGGGAAATAACACAGTGAGGTAATGACATAATAATCTGTGGTTATGGTTATTGGTAATTCCAGTAAGTTGAATGTATTTAGATCTGTAATGGTAAATGAAACAAGGGATAGTTATCATTTTTTTCCTATTAATTACAGTTGGTATGGGGAGTTCAGAGTTCATTTGTGTGTTAGCCGGTCAGCATAGAGTAGTTTAGTGTAGTTAGGATGTGTTAAATGGAAGAGATGAGTCTTTCAGTAATGGGGTGTGTTATTATCTTTATACTTTAGTCTAGTCTGATTTAGTTTAGTTTAGTTTTAGTTTTTGGTATAGATGTATAATGTTTGTGCATGGTTTGCTTCTCTTCTCTCTTTCTTTTTTTCCCCCTGTGAGTATGGATTGGTTTGTTTGTATTTTTGTTAAAACTAATACACATAATTATCTTTTTAAAAAATTACAGTATGTGCATGTCTTGAAGTGTTTCAAGAAATTATTCTGCATGGAAACACACATGTAGGTCTTTTGTGCAAAAAATTGCTGGATTTGTATACCCCCCACCAGCAACCTTGCAGGGGGAAAAAAAAAAACCACCATTTGGCTATTTAGAAACTATTTTTTCTTTTTGCAAACAAAACAAAACAAAACAAAATAGGAACAAACCAAGTGCATCTCTGCAAAGAATAATTGCCCAGAATACTTCAGGATATGTGAATACCAGCTGGACTTGCACGAAATATACATTACCTGTACAGCAGAGGAGACAACTGCAGAAATTATTTACTCTCACTTGCAAGTTTTACATTGTTGAATATTTACAGCCAATGGCCATTTCCACGCTAGACTGTTATAGCACTATTATTCCAGTTTCAACATCCTATGGAATCCTGGGGTTTGCAGTTTAGAGAGGTGCTGGCCTCTAGACTGGGCTAAAGTATAAAGATAATAACACACCCCATAGTGCTATAACAGTCTAGTGCAGAAATGGCCTTAGCTGCTACTGAGGTGGCTGAGGCAGAGAAGACAGCACTATCCCCTTATAAAGCTGCCCCATTCCCTACCTCCCTAAATGGCCAGCAACACATCCTGTTATTCTCTATCATTGTAAGTGGGGGAGCTGTCAAATTCCTGCTGGTATGAGCTAGGTAAGCAGCAGTCTCTCAGCTGCTAAGATGGTGTGACTGATCTGTTCATCTCTCTGTGTTAAAGTACTGCCTCTAAGGAATATATTATGAAATACAGCCTTCATTTTGTTATTATAACGTGGTCATACTTCTGAAACTTCAGTGCTCATCTTAATTCCTTTTCAGCTTTTGGGTAAATTCAGAATCTCCCCTTCCCCTCATTTCTTTTCTTACAAAGGGCACTGTTATGTGGAAATGAGATCCAAAGGACATCAAGCAGAAAAATCTACTTTGGGAACTCAATGGGTTGCAATTGATTTTCTCTTTTCTCAAAAACTAGGTTTGTATGCTTTAAATGATTTATGGTTCATTAGTTCAGGTTAGATAAAACTTTTACTTTGTTATTTTGAGCTCAAAAATTCAATAAAAGCAAAGAAAGCTATTGTGATTGTCACTCAGGTTCTGGGGGTTGGGGAGGAGATGGTGTGAATTGTGGTATAGTAGTTATCATCCTCTCAAGAACCCTACCAAGTCTGATTCTCAGATTCTTTTGAAAGGAAAGGCAGAAGGTAGAAAAATGACATTTTTAAACCAAAATTGCCAGAATTTCCTAGACGGCATGGGGGATTCTGGGAGTTGCCCCCCCAAAAAAAATACCACTTTCCCAAAGTCTCAGTTAACACTGTTACATTCTAACTGGAAAAAGATACTTAGCCACAGTATTTTGCAAGAGTAACTTCCCAGTTTGACTACTGTAATGCATTCTATGTGGGCTTACACTTGAAGATGACTCAGAAGCTTTAGCAAATGCAAAATGGAGCAGTAGGATTGCCTACCAGTGTGTCATATTGACAACAGATAACACTGGTCTTAAAGCTGCTGTGCTAGCTGCCAATTCCCTTTTGGTCTGAAGTCAAGGTGCTGGTGACAACACTGAGGCCATTTCTGCACTACGCTGCTATTATTCTACTTTCAACATCCTGTGGAATTCTGAGGCTTGTAGTTTACTGAGGCCAAAGAGCTCTCTGGCAGAGAATTCTAAAGGCCCCTTCCCTAAATGGCAAACCTCAGGTTTTCATAGGATGTTGAAAGTGGAATAAGAGCACTATAACAGTGTAGTGCAGAAATGGCCTGAATCATGAATGGCTTAGGACTAATAGGGAGAGGGAGACCCTTTCCCTATTAGTATCGGTTTGTAGATGGAGATATACCAGAGGGCCTTCCTCTGTTTCATTAGCAAGGGCAATATGGTATGGGAGGACATGGGACAGGACCTTCTCAATGGTTGCACCCCAACTATGAAATATCCTCCGCTTGGAGGTTGGTTAATGGTGCCAGCATTTCTAGTAAAAAAATTGCTTTTCATTAAAGCTTTTGGGACTTAATTTACTTTAAAAGTGCATGTACATGCTTTTAATTATTGTAGCCTTTTGACCTTTTTAAACTTGTGGTGAGATTTAATTTGGTTTAATCTTGTTTTAAGATATCTGTCGCTTTAATCTGGAATAGTTATTGCTTTATCTGTATGCTGTCCTGAAATTCCATAATAAAGGGTAGGATATAAATATTTTAGCAACAACAATGATAATAACAACTATTGTGGACCTAAGCAATCTGTTCTTCCTTCTTTAACATTATTTGTTTTATTTACTAAATCATATGCTGTTGATGTGAGGCAAGTGTGCACACTGTAGGACACAAGGGAGAATTGCAGCACCTCTCCCCACTTGCAGTCCCCAGGAAAAAAATCAATTACTTTTCCCTCTGTGGGAATCTCCCAGGTCTCTTGCACATCTTACATTGCCAGCATTAAAGCACCGGCAAGACAGGTCTTTCTGGCATTACTGAGATAACTTGAAAAGCCTTGGGACATGAGGGAGAAACCCATGCTGCAATTCTTTACTATACCAGAGCTGGCCACCAACCTCATAGAATGAAGATGCTGGCATAATTAACATTATGTAATGCATTGTTTGAATTATAAACCTGAGGGCAGGGACTATTTTTCTGCTATCTTGTAAGCCATTTTGGAAGTCTTCTGCTAAACCACAGACAAATACAGTAAATAAATAATAAGGGCAGGGGGAAAATCTCTCTGAAGAAAGCTCCGAAAAATGCAAGTCATTGCCTTATATAGAACTCCACCTCAGAAAGCTCAGCCCCTCCCACACACCAACGGGCTGGATTTTTCTCTCACTCAGAGCCACTTGGGTTACATGGCAACCTGTTGCCAGGGATGCCCTGTTCCTCAGGCTGGCCACACCCTCAGGCTCTATCACAAGGTTAATCTCTCAGTCTAATCTACCTCACAAGGTGACTGTGAGCATCTAGTGGCAATGAGAACAGCTATGTGCGCTGCTCTGAGCTCATTGCAGGAATGTTGGAGTACAAATGTTGATAACACATAAATAAAATGTTGAACAGGATTGCCTGCCTAGGGAAAAGAAGAGAAGCTAATAGACATGGATATAGAGGAAGCTGTAGCAGCAGAAAAGCAACAAATAAATAAATAGCAGTACATAGCAGGAAGGGAAAAGGGAGAAAACCAAGACATGGTTATATTGTCTTGAATAATATTCTTAAATATATGGGAGTACAGAGAATTATGTCAATATTTCTATCTCTTTCTCTCTCCCTTCCATTTGTTTTTTTTTAAATATTTTTACTGAAAAACTAAAAAAAAAAACCCTACATGACAACATACAATCTCCCTTCCATTTGTGAAAGAAAGTATGTGTTCCCTGTTTTTCCTTGGAAAATCCAATATCTACCTAGATTTGTAAAGAAAACACATAATGTTCATCAATCTGACTGTCACTTATTAAATATATCAACTTTATGGCTGGGATAAATTATCTTACATGTTAATCATTAAGGACAAAATCAGCAACTTGTTTTTCTGTCTTTAAATGGAGGGATAATTCAGCAGGGAAGAAAAAGTTAAGATTTCAAAAATGAGGATTTTTGTCTATTGGACAAAGACCAACTCTTTGGACCTAAGTTCATCAGATGTAAAATTACAGCACTTTATGATAATATTTGTTCAGAATGACTGCCTGAATTATTACACTGCCTTATGTGACATTTAAGTAATATAATTACATCCTGAGAACAATGGAAATGAAGAGCTGCACAAATCTTGAAGGTGCATAGCAAGAAGTAAGTGGACCAGGAACATGAGCAGATCAAGCATATCAAGGACACTTTAGACAGATGTAGTCACTGGCATTTGAAAAGGAATTTATATTCCACAGGAGCATCTTTTTCTTGAGATCATTGTCTATATTTCAGGTATTTTACCAAGATCACTTTAAAAGACAGAATTCTGTTGACACCTGTAGTGACATCCAGATGGTGTATGGTGTAAAGGCTTATACAAAAAAACCATTCAAACCAAAAAATATTGGTAAAACATTCATTCAGTTTGTATCCTGCCTTTCTAGCAGCATGGGACCCAAGGCGGCTTACAATAACAGTACAACTAACAGCCTAATAATAATAATAATAAAAAAGGTTTAAAAAACATTGCACAAATAATGCAATTAAAAAAACTAATTTAAAACAGGACTTATTCTGCAGAAAGTTTGCAGGTTTTTGAACAGCAGATGCTTTTTCCTGCACAACTTCCCATACAAACTTTGTGCAGAATAAGTCCACTACTGTGAAGATTCTCAAGAGTGTAGGATTACTGCATCTAAAAGCCAGCTTTTAGCATATTTTCTCAGTAAATATAAACACATACATTCCTAAATATATGCCATTCACCCAAAGGACCCTTATGCTCCAATCCTCCTATTAGTCTGGGGCCTGCAGCTGAGGCCAGTTTGCATCACAAATCAATAAAAACTGAATTCTTTCAGCATCCCTTTGTAACTCAGCTTTGGTAAGTTTATTGGCAGGACTCACTATACCATGCTCACTCTCTACTTCTCTGAAGAAGCGCCTAGCAGAGCTTATGCTGCATGTTGCCTTGGTGACACTCCCTTCAGAGACTGCCAAGGCAAACCTGTCACAGTGAGTGATCGCATAAACTTTGCAAACCGATTAATGTGCACAGAACACTGAAAATATTAAAATCTTTAGTTAATCATCATGCCAGAGGGACCAAATCAAGACTAATGTTGCAGTTCAAACAACCTTCACTGTGTTAAGATATAGTTCCATTTTAACCTCATCAGGCTCTGAAATTATATCTAGTCAGACTTTGACAATTTCTAATCTTTTTCTGTAAATATATAGTGAAGACAACATAAAATAAAGCAAAGCAGCATAACAGGCGCATATGAATAGTTGTTTGGGACCAGATCAAATGCCTATCAAGTCCTGGTTTATCTTCACACCTTGTACAACCAGACGTCTCTGGACAGCCCACAGAGCAGAACATGGACACAGCCGTATCCTCCACCGCTATGATCTCAAAGACTAGCATTTAGAGGCATGCTGCCTCTGCTACTAGAGGCAATATATAGCCATCACGACTAGTGGCCATTTATAGTCTTTTTCTCCATTCATTGTTCTAATCTCCTTTAAAGTTGGTGTCCATTATGAAATGGACCATTATATGGTCCATTATATCTCGTGATAGCAAATTCTACATTTCAGCTATGAGCAATGTGAATTGCTTTCTTTTGTTCTCCTAAATCCTTCAGCATTCAGCTCCAGTGGGTAACCTCAGTTCCTAGTATTGTGACAGAGATAATGCCTTTCATTTACTGCTTCCAAAAATAACAGAAACCATAACATGCAGAAAACTAAATGCTCTTTCACTTCTTTTGTTATTTCTTATAGTATTTCTTGTTGACTTTAAATGTCTAACACTCCTTGCAATGTTTGTTTGAAGAAGTCTGCAACTTAAGAAAATTACAAGTACAACAGCATCAAGATCTGTTGTAGATTTGTGTTCCATAATTTTTATACTGGAAGATAGTAGCAACTGTGCTCCAGAATGGTATTTATAACTCCTTACTGACATCATTGTAAGAAGAACTTCTTAGGTTATTAGTTATATAGAGGTAACACCACTAAATACCTTGTATTTCAAAGAAAAAATAAATAAATTCATAAAAAAAGGAGTGAGGGGAGTATTGCCATCTTAAGTACTGAGGAAATGTGACTGTATTGTTGTTATGTGCCTTCAAGAGGACACCAGCTTATGACTATCCTATTATAGGGTTTTCTTGGCAAGATTTATTCATTGGAGGGTTGCCATTGTCTTCCTCTAAGGATGAAAGAATGTAACTTGTCCAAGGTCAGTAAGCGGATTCTCATGGCTGAGCGGGGATTCAAATCATGCTCTGTTTCAGTCCAACACTCAAATCATTATACTTCCTGAGATGTATTTCTACATACTTGAATGTAGGTTTAAGTCCTGTTGATTTCTCTAAAAAAAAAATGCTCAATGGATTCAGCTGCATATTTTCATCTTTTCCCCAATATATACAGTATACTATTTTTCACAATTTAAGCTTGATCATATTTAAAGGTATCCTTATATTTGATATGATGTTCCCAGTGGCTAAACCTGTAAAGAAAGTGCAGCAATTTATCTTTTCGAAAAAGAATGCAGAAGTCTTCCTCAGCAACTGCTACAACATTGTAAGGTTAATTCTGCGAAGCATTCATCAGTAACCATCCTAGAAAGTTAAACCAACTTTGCTGCATTTAAGGAATTTACAGATTACTGGTTTTAAGGAACCTTTCTGCTTGTAAAGAATTTGCTAAAATAAATAGAATTGCTGAAAGGTAAAGAGAAGGAACAAACCAAGTGTTGAAGGTTGCAATCTTTGCATGCCTTATACTCACAGGAGTTAGGCTGCATGTTACTCTCTAGGAGTTTAGGCACAGCATGTTTGTGGCTGCTTCTTGTTTGTTTGTTTCTTCATACCCACACTCTTCCTGCATAACTTAGACCCCTTTCGTTTGTTCTCCAGATCTCATCTGGTCTAACTCTCTCTCTCCCTTCCTGCCTACCATGAAGCATGTGCCTTGCTCCAACTCTTCTGAAACTGTGTAATACTTCTTATTTCCTTATTTTCTTGAAGAAGATGAATCTGTATTTATTATGCACAAGTGTTCATGACTAAAACTACTTTTATAAACCTTATTAAAGACTCAGGCCCTTTCCACACCATACCCCATTAGTTGCGTTCTTCCACTACAATCCAGAATTGCCATTTGCGCAATGGTAGCGGGTTAGAAACACTCTCTTCCACACCTGTCCACCTTAAGCTGATGAGTAACCGTATTGCCACTGGTGTTCCTTCTGCATTATAGTATTCTTGGCCCTTGCCCCACCTTCACTATGCCCCACCACCCTCGATTGGGCAAGGGTTTTTTTTTTGTGGGGCAGGGGAACCATACTAGTGCAACAATGTTGTAGCAGCATTACACACAAGTACACTATTGCACTTTTGTGCTATAATGCTTAACATGTATTTTAAAAAAAAATATAAAGTTTTAACTTAAAGGATAAATTTAAAATAAACACAGAGAGGTGATAGATTCCAATCATGCCATGCCATGGGAGCAGCTGAAGGAGGGACAAGCTGGGCACACCAATACCCTGCCCACTCCTGGATCCAGGAGGACAGGAAGCACTATCAAGTCCTGTTACAGTACTGCACAGAGCAGGCTGATGGGATTGAAGTGCTAAAGAAGGCTCTTAACAGATTTTTTTCTGGAAATGGTATAAGGCAGTTTTGCAGTGCGTGGGGACAGGATAGTAGGTGGATAGTGATGATGTTGTGCGGTAGCATGACTCCTGGACCAGAAGCAACCTGCTGCTGTTGCAGGATAAAAACATTGTGCGGAAATGTCCTGAATTTGATTTCTTTCTCTGCTACTTACTGTGTGTGGGGTGAAGTGGGCTACTTGCTGCTTCAGACTTCTGCCTAGCACATTTATATTCTGATGGAAAGATCCAATAAAATCTCTCACATTTCCCAATGCCAAGTTCTGCCCAAGCAAGTATCCAAGAGGGATATCCAAAAAGCAAATGTAATAGTTGCATTCTTGAGTGAGACCAGGTGATAGAGCCATACCTCTCCTGAAACTATCATATACATCTGATGCACAAATGGACTCTGCCTCCAATGAAGATTATCTGCATAAAGAATGATTCCTCAGTCACAAACCCAGTTAAAATCATCATTAGGCACAAGAATGTAAACCAAAGTGCAGGGACTAAGGTAGGATGTCCTAACCATGGGGTGAAAGTGGGAGAAAAACAGAGCAAGACGGAGTGGGAGGGAGGCATGGCAGCAGGCAAGCTGCTTCTGAGAGAAGATACCAGAACTGAGAGGCCACCATTTAGCAAGCTCTATCTCTTACTGCCACTCTTCAGGCTTCAGAATGAAGAACCACATGAAGAAGGACTTCTGTGGAGGAGCACACCCTACTTGTCACCCTTGAGGTTTTGGGGACATATGAGAGACCAGATCCTAAGAAATCCCTGTGGTAGTTTGGGACACCGAGGGGAATGAATGCAGTCTGTTCTGTATTAAACTTTGCAGCAGAATGGAACTACTTAGTTCCACTCATCCCTACCCTGCAGGTTTTGACTTGGTTAAACAACTTGTGCCTGTTTTGAGAATATTTGCATTACATATTTGATCCTAGGTATGTCAAAGAGTTAGTTCTTTAATTAGAAAGGTTTAAAATATCAGAGTATCTTCTTCTGTCTACAGAGATTAGTAATTTTCTGAGGCAAGCAATTTACCAGAGGGGGAAAAAAGGAAACTGATGAGCAAGCTCAGATGAATAAGAATTATGTGTTGTCACCTAAACTGTCTTGTTCCTTTAGAATTGCTGGTTTCTTTCAGTTAACACTGCTCCTAAATGGCATGACCAGCTGACAAAGAAATCACCCAGGACACAGAAATGTCGAGTGCGTTATTAAATTATCAGAAGATTAAAGTCATTATCATGTCAATCTATATCAATGTGTTCAAAGGCACATGTTACCTTAGAAGAATTAGCAAGCTTATTAAATCTGGCAAGGAGACCCATCAGCAAAACAGGTGCTAATCACTTCTGAAGAAAGATCATTACATGAAGAAACAGATACTGTCATTGCATAAAAGCGAGGTAGTTATTGAGAGTGAAAAGCAAAAGCTTGGGGTCTGAAAACAAATTTAGATTTTAATACTATATTTTACATCGGAAGAACATCTCAGTGGGCAATTTATCTCTGTTTTCAACTGCCATTGACTTTAATGTATGACGAATTTATGAAAGAGAGAACTCCAAGTCACCCTGTCATCAACAGTCTTCCTCAGGTCTTGCAAATTCAGGGCCCTGGCTGCCTTCATTGAGTGTATCCACCAGTAATGAGGTCTTCCTCTTTTCCTAGTGCCTTCTATCTTGCCAAATATCATTGTCTTTTCTAGAGTGCCATGTCTTCTCATGATGTGTCCAAAGTACAACACCCTCAGCTTAGTCATGTTGGCTTCTAGAGAGAATCCAGGCCTGGTTTGCTCTGGGACCCATTTAGTTGTCTTTTTAGCAGTCCATAGTATCTATAGGACCCTTCTCTAGCACCAGATTTCAAATGAGTTGATTCTCTTCCCATCTTCTTTCTTCATTGTCCACCTTGCACACCCATACATAGAAACTGGAAATACAATGGCATAGGCAATCCGAAAGTTATGCCCTTCCAAGTTCTCATTTTTTTCTGATTTCTTGACTGTAATTCGCATGTTCATTGATGACTGAACCACTCGTTCTGCCTCAAGATGCGTAAGGTACTGTGTCCTTCAGCCAAAGCTAAGGCCCAGCTGGTGACAGCATTGTGCACCTCTATCTGCCATGGCCTCCATCTCTGAGCTTGCCTGCATCAACTCTGCCCTCATTCTGCACAACAACGAAGTCACCATCACAGAGGACAAAATTAATGCCCTTATCAAAGCAGCTGGAGTAAATGTTGAACTTTTCTGGCCTGGTCTGTTTGCAAAGGCATTAACCACTGTCAACATTGGAAGTCTCTTTTGCAATGTAGGAGTTGGTGGTGGTGTTCTGGCTGCTTCTGCCCTTGCCAGTGGTGGGGCACCTGCTGGTGGTGCTGCTCCTGCTGAGGGGAAGAAAGAGGAAGAGAAGAAAGAAGAGTCTGAAAAATCTGATGATATCATGGGTTTTGGTCTCTTTGACTAAACTAACTTTTGTACTCCAATAAAATATAAATGTGTATAAATTTTTTTAAAAAAAGATTACTGAACCAAGGTATAGGAGATCTTTCACTGTCTCTATATCTTCATTGTCTACTTTAAAGTCATGTCATAAACCTTAAAGTCATGCGATAAAAGAGCCCTGGTGGCACAGCAGTTGAACGCTGGTAATGCAGCCACAACATTGTGAGTTCGATCCTGCAGGGCTCCAGGTTGATGCAGCCTTCCATCCTTCTGTAGGTCAGTAGAATGAGTACCCAGCTTGTTGAGGGCAATTAGGTAAACACATTGTAAACTGCTTAGGGAGTGGTTAGCACTGATAAGTGGTATAGAAATGTAACTGCTATTCCTATTGCTATAAACCCCAGTGCCACTATGTTACTTGAGTGAAACATGTTTTGAAATAATTCTTCTTGAATGAATTTTGAAATGTTATGGCCAAGAAAATAAAAAGATAATATTGCATTCTACACAAGAAGTGCAGCACAAGTTGTCAAAATAATAGCAGACTGGTTAGTTTAAAAGGGACCCAACTTAGCACAGTTTAATACAGAATGAAAAGAAGGCAGATGTAGGGTTGGTAAATTTCACATTGACTGAATTTTTTAAATGAATGTATGCAACTCATGGTGTGCTGGTCTCTTATTAAAAGCACTTACATACGATTTCAGTTTCCTGTCATTGGCTTCCTCTCAATGAAATAAATAGAAAGTGTCATATTGTCTTCTCTCCACTTTTTCTTTCTTTTTTTCAAAATGTGCATAAGTAATGAACAACTTAAACTTTGCATTTGAAAAAAAGAGACAAAGCACAATGGTCAATAAGAAAATATCTAAGGAAATTGTGTGAGGAATGCACACAACAGGAAAAAGGAATATCAACTATACACACATTTATGTTTGTTGGAATACAGTACAGAACATAGGTGGGGCTAGAATGCTGGTGGAATCTGAGAAATTCAATGAAAATAAAACTGGTAAATTTTCACATCTCTAGACAGGCATAAGTGTAGTGAAATTACTTTAAATGTTCATTCCCAGCTCTGAAAACAAGTGCCTGAAGAAACAATGGATGTGTATTCAAACCACCACACATTTAGAAAGTCTGTCACCATCTCCAGTTAATTAAACCAAAATCAGCATCCTCTCCCACTATCACATTCTTTATTTTTACAGCCTGGTAACCTGTCATTATGAAAAATTACCATAACTACACAATTCTCATTTTTAGGATGTCTGCTCATTGCTTTTCTCCCCGTATCTTGAAGCCTACATTGTTCCAATTATCTTTAACTTGACGAGCCATTAGCAAAAATCATTGTTGCTGTTTGTGTGTCTTCTTTATTAATGCAGAGGGCTGTAATGTAGAGAGTTTGGACTAGCAAATTAGTGCTATCAGATCACATGGGTCCTGTCATTTTAATGATACATGTTGTTTAGGAGTATGAGAGAGAAAGAAAGAAATATCAGCTAGGTCAATCATCATCCCTTCTAATAGCCAATCTCTTCCAAAAGAGCACATCTGTAAGAAATAAATTCAGATACCTGCTATCACAATCTTCTGGGTATTCCTATGATTTTCATATCAATATCCCAGTGGATATTGTTGCTCTTCTAAAGGTCCATTTTTCATGGGGCTTTGAAATCAAAAGTAACAATGAAACCAGGTGTGCATATATCATGCTTACATACTTGTATGGTTGCTAAAGTATTGTAGATATCTCTAGCCCAGAGATGAACAACTTGTGTTCTTCCAGATATGGATGGCAACTCTCTGAAATCCTATCCAGCACAGCTGATGGTGAGTCATGATGGGAGTGAAAGGGCATCACCAAGTTGTCACCCCTTCCTTTAGAAAGACATTTTAAGTGGCATTCATCAATCCTCAATCCTGCATTCTCTGAAGGCCAGCTAAGGCCATTTCTGCACAACAGGGCTGTCCCCCTGTGGGGACAGAATTGGATGGTCCACAAGTCATGCTTCTGCACAATGTCGTGGCAGTCCCACCACCATCTTGTACCCATACATCATTCTCACAAGGTATTTGTCAAACGGAAAAAATCCATTTGTGCTGCTTGCTCGCACAATGCTCCTGACACTGCTGCCCATGCGAAAGGGCAGGAAGCACGGTGGTGACATTTCCTTCCCCAGTGCAGCAATGGAAACTGCCTGGCTGTACTGCAGAAGGAAGAGGCGTGGCCATCACACTCCCTTCCACAGGGAGCTGGAGAGGTGTGGAGGGAAGCATTCCTGTCACACTCCCTTCCCTGCTGAGGCTGCAACAGAAGAACTAAGTTTAAACCATGACCTCTGTCTATGACTATATGATGTTGTGTACAACCTACAGTCCCTTTACCTATATCCTGCATTCTTCCTACTTTTTATGAAGGACATTTTCCTAAATTTAAACAGTCACCAATAAAAAAAATCTAGGTGAACGGACTACTCATCTTTCTCAGTTTATGCTCCTACATATTTATGCTTAATCTAGAATCTGTTTGTGAAATGCAGAACAGAATTTTAGTTGGAAGCAGGCTCAGAAAAACTGCTATGGACCTCTGATGTCTGTTGAGTGCTTAAGCAGTTCTTTCAGCATTGTTCAAATTGTATACTGTATTTTTTAAATACATAAAAGCATCATCAGTCTCCTGTGATCTCTGTCAAAGATATGCTGGTGAAGACCCAAGAGAGAGCTTTCTTGATGGCTGTTCCCAGACTATGGCATTTCCTCCCTTGGGAGGCTCAGTTGCCACCTTCTCTTGCTTTCCTTTCACAAGCAGACACAGATCTTTTTATTTAGAGAATCTTCAGCTTCTAATTGGTAGTAGCAGAAAAGTTTTTAATGTGGGGTATGGGATTTTTATCTTTATGTCTGGAATGTATTTTAAAATGTTCTAAAATTATTTTTAGTTGGGTTATTTATTTTAAAGTATTTTTTCAAAAACCTGTTGTAGCATGCATTATTTTAGTATCTTTGTCTTAACCAATCACTGTACACTCACACACCCTTAAAACGCACAATGTCCATCATACAAGGCATGATAGAAAAACTAAACAAAATAAAACAGAGAGGGGTAACATCAATTCAAGAACTGTTTAGAAATTTTAAAAAAGTACGAGGCTTAATATCATTTAATACAATTTAAAAGGGAGACAAGCCCCAAGTATTGCATATGTGTCTGAGTCATAATTTTAGGAATCTTAGCAGCTGAGAAAAGGAACTTTGCAACAGTTTCTGTTAGATATTTTATCTCCTAACAGATAAACCAAGTGCCATTCAGAGGGTCTTCCAGGGAAATTATTTAAGAATGGTGTAATTAATCTTATTCTCTCATCTCTGTAAAAATGACAGAAGTATTACAATTTTTTTAACCAACATCATAAGCCACCTTGGGTATCATCCTGGGATAGAGACAAGAAATAAATAAATGTAATGAAATATTCCAGAAATAACAAAATCAGGGGAGTGCTTCCTAACTGGAATTTCTCACCATTTGAAGAACATGGATGGCCATCTTTCAAGAGGACCTTAGCTGTGTATTCCTATATAGCAGGGGAATGAACTAGGTGGACCTTGTGTCTCTTCCAATTCTGTCATGCCATGATTCAGTCATATCTGTGGTCTGTTCAAAGGAAAAATAAAAGATGCATTCTTAATGTGCATGATTTTCAGAGGACACTAAAACATGGCATCATCCCAGGAAAGCTTTAAAAAGGACACAGTTCCAGTGCATTCAGCATGCAGCAAAAGATAGGGCAAAACCAGAGCAAAATGCATGTGATGAGAAGTTGTGTGCAACCTTGCGTTGTAGGAAACAATTTGGGAACAATGTTAGTGGCATTTTTTTCTCCACCATTCAACCTTATGTTAAAGACAGCAGATTCCCACAGTTGTTTCATTGTTGAACAGGGAAGAGATTGGAAAAATTTAGAGAGTATGGCTGTGCATGCACTTTGACTCTTTCATACCAGTACTGAAGATGGAAAGTTGGAGTGGAGGCAGTGATGTTTATTTTTTTTTAATTAATTTTCTTAAAGTTTAAAGTGAAAATTAAAAAAAAAAAACCTTCCCCACTTCCAAGCTTTTTTCTTTTTTTTCCCAGTTGAGTCTGCTTATTTACATTCTATTCATACATAGGCCATTTCCGCAAGGGCTTAAAGAAACAGTGCAGAGTGTCCTCCAGGGAGGACGTCTGCACCTGGGAGCGGACTGGGTCGGACCTACTTAGTGTAGTTCCGCACCTCAGCTCGCTCCGGAATGACCCGAAGTGGTCGTCCAGCATGCTTTTGAAAGACCACTTGCAACAGATCTTTCAAAAGCAAGGAGCGTGCCACTCTGTGCCCGCACTCCGGTACAGATTTTCAGGCTTGCACCAGTGTGAGCCTGCGATCTGCCGGGGGCGGGCTTTAGGCTGGCGAGCTTCAGTGGTTGGTGGAGAGCCTCGACCAACTGGAAGCTGCCATTTTTGTCCCCGGAGCAGTGTGGAGTGACGGCCACGCACTGCTCCGGACCAGTCTGGACCCAAGCATGGAGCCAAGAAGTACGGTAAGTACCGGCACGGGGTGGTTCCCTCACCCCATGCTGAAATGGCCATAGTTTCTCTTCAAAAGGTAATCTTACATTGTTACATCTTACATTGTTACATTACTGCTTTGTTACATTGCCATATGACATTATTGCCTTGTATTATATACAATCTTGCTTTATTCTTTTCCTTTTCTTATTACTATATCTTTATCCAATTTAAGACTTCTCTCCATTCTCTTTCAAAGTTCTGGATAGACTTATTTTTCAGTGAAAATGTTAGCTTTTCTATCTCTATGGCAGTGATGTTTAAAGAGTAGTGATTCCTACAATCACCTGGTGAATTCATGGAGAAAGTGTGAATTCATGAAAAAAGTCTCTTAGCCACACCATTTCTATAAATTTGTAAAATTCTCTTTGGTCTCTTTCATATGCGACAGTTACACCATTGTGATACCCCTTTAACTGCCATGGTTCAATCCTATGTAATCTCAGGATTTGTAATTTTTTGAACCACAGAACTCTAGCCCCTTGCCAAACTACAAATCCTAGGATTCCATAGGACAGAATGGTAGTTGTCAAAGTGTTAACATGCTATAGTTGTGCAATGTGAAAGAGACTAAGGCCATATTATATTTTCATATAATATACTACTATATGAATGAGAAACTAGTCCAGACTGTAATCAATAGAGGAGAAGTTACTAATAAGAATCAACCCCCCCGAAAGACTCCAAATACAGGCTGGCTGTGGTTGGGGGGGTGGTATTTTGAAAGAGTTCTTGTTGTTTTACAGCCTTGGTCTCTTGCTAAGCGAACAGTTCACTTCCTATGAAACTCATTCTCTTCCAAGCCTCACTTTTTCTTATTTTCCATTCTTTTTTCTCCTTTCCCAAACTTAGGTGTTCTTCTGCTCCATAAGCCCACACAGATGTCTAACAATGGAGCAACATGACACATTTCCTCTAAGTGTAATGCATCTTCTCCTGAGGCAACAGGACCTCCAACACTAATTAATGTGACAGAAGGAGAGCCACCCAACCTAATAAATTCCAATGAAACCCAACAGCCTAATTCACTAATTTTTAAACTTCAAAGTTAATTGAGGTATCTGGAGAATTAGGGAAAATAACTGTTAAAATAGGAAATTAATAACTTAGCAAGTAATCAACAAGTTAATTCCAAGCTCTGCAATATAGTGATTTGGGAACAATCAGGCCATTTCTGCCCTACACTGTTATAATGCTATTATTCCACTTTCAACATCCTGGGGTGGCATTCTGGGGTTTGTAGTTTACTGAGGCCAAAGAGCTCTCTGGCTGAGAATTCTAAATGCCCCTCCCTCAGTTCCAAATCCCAGAATTCCATAGGCTGTTGAAAGCTGAATAATAGGAATTAATGTGTATAATGTGTTACAAGAATCAGGGATATATGTATTTTTCTGGATGTACAAATTAGGTTTTTATATATATATATATATATATATATATATATATATATATATATATATAAAATGTTAATGAATCATTGCTATGATATTTGTAAATATGGACAGTTATAACTTTTTTAATAAAAATATTTAAGAAAAAGAAAGAAAGCTGAATAATAGCACTATATCAGTGTACTGTGGAAATGGCCTCAGTGTGCCTAATGCTTCTGTACAGTATGGCTTATTTGAAAAAAAAAAACTGCCTGGGTATTACTGAGGTGTTCAGATAGGACCTTTCTCTCTGTCCCACAACCCTCACAGGTACAGCTGGTGGGAATATAGCAAAGGGCCTTCCCAATGCTTGCTCCCAAGCTGTGGAATTCCCTTCCTAGAGAGGCTAGATTGGTGTCCCTCATAGGGCTCTTCCAACAGTGAGCAAAGCATTTTCTTTCTCCCTAGCCACCTCCACAGGCTTTTGGGAACTGACTGTTTATGAGGAAAGAGCTTTTAATAATGTGTGATGTTTCCTATATTTATTTTTGTTTTTTTAAGTGGGTATGGTTTTAAATTGCTTTTAGTTCTATTGACACTTTAATTATATATTTTTTTCTGTATGTTTTAGTGTTGTAAATTCTCTAACTTGCAGGACTGCCTTATCCATCAGGCACTTTAGGCATAGTGCTTAGAGCCTATGAAAATGCTAGAGTCTATGAAAACAAGATTTTAGGTCCTATGAAAACATCCCTACTGATATGTTGAAGTGAGGCAGAGAGTCAGCTAAAGGGTACCTGGAGCCTACGAAAGCCTTAATGTGGCCCTGCTAACTCATTTAACTTTTGTTAGCTAGCTCAAATCACAGAACTGGAAAAAAAAAAAAAAAGATATGATGACGATAATGATGATGCTCTGTTTCTATTGAGGATATAGAAACATTATTTATCCCCAACATCATAATTGTCAAACATCTATAGTTCCACCAGTTATTACAATCTGACACATCAAAGCAGCAATGAAAAGCAAACACAAGGCTGTAGACCTCAGAACTTGAGCAAAAGTTTAAAAATATGCTTTTCTCTATTTAATTACTTTGGGGAAAATGGATTCCAGTAGAAACTGAACCTTAGTTAACAACAAAGCTTCCTGGATCAATTAAATTCAGACCTAGGCAGCCTCACTAATGGGAAAAGGCTGCTAAAACAGCAAAAAAGAAAAAGTACATTAAACTGCTGCTGTTGTGTGCCTTCAGGTAATTTCCAACTTATGGTGATTCTAGAGTGAACCAATCACAGGGTTTTGGGGGGCTGAGAATGTGTGATGCATCCAGTAGGTTACCAAGGCTGAGCAAGAAATAAAACTCTGGTCTCCAGGGTTGTAGTCCAGTGCTCAAACCACTATTACACCGTGCTGTCTCTTCATAAACAGAAAGCCACATAATAAGCCAAGAGTAAATCAATGGATGCAACTCATCAGGGGAAGGTGAACATCTAACCCTTTTCAGGTAAGACAAATCACGGATGGTACAAACCTCAACAAGGGACTTTTTAGGGATACAACATACATAAGTGAAATAGAAATGAATCATAGCAAGTGGACACGATGCCTTCACTATCTTTCTTTTGAATTTCATCTGCAATAATGTATGGACTGTAGAAAAAAAGCAGGCTCCATTGGCTTCTGGGGCGGCATAATTGTGAAATTGTGCTCCTGACTTACATTTTATTCAATTCAGCAGGAGAAGGAAGAGGAGGAGGAGATTTATGTCCTGCCTTTTTCTCAGTCTGAGGAGGAAGGCAGCTTACAAACGTTGAAATACATTAAGTGCTAAAATTCATATCAATAAAAACTAAAAATACAATTAAAGCAACAATAGCATTAAAAACAATCAGAAGCAAAATCAGTAAAAATACGTTTATGCTGTTAGAGAAGGTGAAGGGTCGTTTTTTGCTGTTGCTGTTAAACAATTGAGAGTCAGAACCGAAGCAATCCACCAGGAGATCCAGCAGTAGACTTGCCTTCTGCCATTCCCTGCTTTAAACCGTTGAAGTTACCCCCCCCACACACGCAATGTTGTTACTTTCTTGTTTTTGCAACACTTGAATGGTTCTGACCAGTAAATTGCTCATTAAAGAGAAATCCTGAGGTGCTTTACTTTTAAGTATTAATCACTACGTTGGAGGAAAAAACAACAACAGCAGGTTTTCAGAGTTTAATGCTGCCAAGTAGCCACATGACTGTAGATTTGCTTCTTCTTGTTACTGAATTTCTGACTAGTTCTTGCTTAGAGTAGAAATATTATGATGGGTATAAAAGACCAACATGGACTCCTCTCTTCATCTGAGGATGGAGAAAGTACCAGTACTAAATCAGCACGCCTATTACAAACCCAGCATTTTCTGAAATGTAGTAGTAACATGTTCAAGTAGATGGTATTCCTAGACAC
Organism: Cyclura pinguis; assembly: GCA_030412105.1. Classification (NCBI taxonomy): domain Eukaryota; kingdom Metazoa; phylum Chordata; class Lepidosauria; order Squamata; family Iguanidae; genus Cyclura; species Cyclura pinguis. The sequence continues at coordinate 248,435,377 of CM059599.1, read as the reverse complement.
TGAAATTAATAAGGCAGAACAAACCACCTTTGCAATTAAAATGTGGTTTCAGTAGCAAATTGTCTATTTAGCGAAGAGTAGCTCCACATTAATTAATCTCAATGTCATCTTTTTTTACTGAGAGAGGTAACACTGATAAAATAAATGGACTCAACTTTTGTGTGTTAGATTATGTTTCCCATTTTTGACAGTTCCCCCCCCCTCCTTCTGGACAGATTACATTCTGTAGTGTTAAACTTTCAGGGAATTTCTGGGTGGCAGGTAATAATATAGCCTATTTCCGTTAGCATGGCCAATGCCATTTTTTATGTTTTTTAACAGTTCTTTTTTAAACATTTTATTTCTTTATTAAGTTAAAATATAAATACAAAAGAATAAGAAACAAGAATATATGTGTGTTATCAACAATTGTAAACCATGCATAGACATTGTTACCCTGTGAACTGGGGGTCCCGGGAGGGACACCAAAATGTGCTCAACTATAGGTGGAGAAAATTAGCTCAGAGCACTGCTTAGCGTTACGAGAGGCAGGGTAACGTAGCGAGATCTTGAACCCGATGTCTACGGGGTCAGATTGAGTCAAGTAGCACACAAAAGTTGAAATAATAAATGATGTTTATTAAATACAAGTAAAACAGTGTATGCGACACACTCACGCATGATAACTAAAGAAAATAAAGGTTGGAGTGGTATAGAGGGATTTTTAGAGGGATTGCTGGTTTGGGTGATACTTCACCTGTCCTGAAGCCCAGAAAAATAGAGAGCGAGGCTGGGGTGCGATGTAGCTCAGCACGTGGAGCTGAGGGGAGGCTCGCCAAGCAAAGCGGCAGCAAGGCGGGATGAAACTCGGGAGCGTTCCGAGGAAGGTCTCGGAATCAAGGGTTTTTATAAGGAGAATGTGACTGCAGCCTATGCTGTACTTGGGGGAAAACAATAGATTTGGAGTTGGAGACAAAGCCTCCGAAACGTCAGAATCTGAATGATTGAGTTATCATAGCGGTTCTCAATAGAGTAGCCAGTATGCAAACACAGAGTACTTGGGTATTGTATAGGTTACCCATCAAGCTGCCATCGCGGGGCAGAGGCTCTTTTGTAGGTTGCTTGCATACCTGATTAGAGTACTTGCCTGGAGGTCTCCTAAAGCAGTGAGTCAGCTATTTTCTGGCCTGCCTGTATTGTTGTTGGAATATTACGGCAATTAACGGCCGAGCTCGTTTACGTGCTTGTCTAGTGGCCTCGCAAGCACGTGGAGGGGAATAGAGAAGTGAAGCCGAATTATGATATCAAGAGGATATCTTTTAATATCCCCAAAGCTCGGACTAACCAGGGCAGTAACAACATATATATACCTTCCTTTATACCTTCGTGGGTAAAAGTGCATTATTTGCATCATGCAATTAAAAACATACAGATCTTCACCCAATCTTTCTTTCTTTTTTTTTCTTTTTTTAAAAAAATCTTTACAGGCTGATTTACATATGTAAAGTCTGATCCAATAACCTTACAAATCTGACAAATGTATCCTTCCCTGTCCACACCACACGGATCCAGCAACATCAAGCAGTAGAAATGCTGAAAGAAAACTAATTGCAGTAACATATGCAGTAACATCAGCAATTGCTTTCTTCAGCCATGACAACTGCAAAGATGCCTTGCCAATTCAGAGTTTTTGAAAGCTCCTTTTTTGGACTACAAATCCACAAATCATAAAAGGATTCATGCTGGATCAGAGCAAAAGCCCATCTCATCCAATGTTCTGCTTAACCAGATGTCTATGAGAAGCCCAGAAGCAGGACATAGTGCAAGTACTTACTCACATTCCACACCAATTGATATACACTTGGCCCTCCACATTTGCTAAGGTTAGAGACACAGGACACTCACAAAAGTGAAAAATTCGCAAATAACAAAATTTGTGTCTCTGTGGGAAGGGGGCTGAGGCATGGTTGGGGAAAGTGGGCATCCAGGGTCTAAACCAGGTCAGGGAAAGGAGATAGTTGGCATGGTGGTCCTGTACTTCCTCTCTTTTGCCCATCTCCTTCCTTGGGTGTGTGCAGGGCAGGGGTACAGGGCTTGTGGTGCTGAGAATTTGGACAAAGAGCCATACTTAGCTGGCCAGGCAGAGACTGGCAGAGGAAGAGGAGGACCAGAGGTGGGTTTTTAAAGGACTATGTGGCCTGATTGGAGCCACCCAGAGGGAAGGTTCCCCCACAAAAGAAGCAACTGAGGTGGGAGGGCAGGGGTTGGAGAAACTCGCAAATAATCAAATCCGTGAATGTCAAACCTGCAAATGTAGAGGGCTGACTGTACAGAGGCATATTGCCTCTCATGTGTGTGTATGGGCTTTCAAGGATGATTAAAACATTATTTTTCATCTTCCAATAATTTGGGAAAAGTAGCACAGGCTGATAAATCTATATAAGGTTGAAAAATAGTAAGTGGAGGAAGGAAGTTGATGCGTGTTTGTGCCTTCAAGTCACCTGTCAACTTATGGTGACCTCATGAATTTCACTGGGCTTTCAGAGGTAAAAAAAATGCTCAGAAGTAGTTTTTCCTGTGCCTTCCTCTGAAATACAGTCTATAGCACCTGGTATTCATTGGTGGTTCTCTCGTAAGGGAGGTGATATATAAACATCCTGACTAATAGCCAGCACTAGTATCTGGAGTTTGGGGAGCAGTATGTTAATGATGCCTGACTCTACATCTGTCTTGGTACCACACCAAGTGTCTGCTATTGGTAATAGTCTGGATAGAATCGTAGAATCATAGAATAATAGAGTTGGAAGAGACCCCAGGGTCCATCGAGTCCAACCCCCTGCTATGCAGGAACACCCATCAAAGCACTCCCAACAGATGGCCATCCAGCCTCTGCTTAAAAACCTCCAAAGAAGGAGACTCTACCACACTCCAAGGCAGCTTATTCCACTGCCAGACAGCTCTGACCATCACGAAGTTCTTCCTGAGGTTCGGGTGGAATCTCCTTTCCTGCAGCTTGAATCCATGGCTCCTTGTTCTAGTCTCTGGAGCAGCAGAAAACAAGCCCGTTCCCTAATCAACATGACATCCCTTCAAATATGGCTAAACATGGCTGTCAGGTCCTCTCTTAACCTTCTCTTCTGCAGACTAAACATACACAGCTCCTTAAGCCATTCCTCATAAAGCATGGCTTCCAGACCCTTCACCATTTTGGTTACCCTCCTCTGGACATGTTCCAGCTTGTCAATATCCTTCTTGAATTGAGGTGCCCAGAACTGGACACAGTATTCCAAATGAGGCCTAACCAATGCAGAATAGAGTGGTACCATTACCTCCCTTGATCTAGACACCATACTCCTATTGATGCAACCAAGAATCACGTTGCTTTCTTGGCTGCCGCATCACACTGCTGACTCATGTTCAGCTTGTGATCTATCAAGACTCCTAGATCCCTTTCACAGGTACTGCTGTCCAGCCACGCATCCCCCATCCTATATTTGTGCATTTCATTTTTTCTGCCTAAGTGCAGGACCTTACATTTCTTTCTGTTTAAATTCATTTTGTTAGCTTTGGCCCAGCTCTCCAATCTGTCAAGGTCATTTTGAAATTTGATCCTGTCCTCTGGGGTATTAGCAACCCCTCCCAATTTGGTGTCATTTGCTAATTTGATCAGCATGCCCTCCACTCCTTCATCTAAGTCATTGATGAAGATATTAAATAGCACTGGGCCCAAGACAGAACCCTGTGGCACCCCACTAGTCACTTCTCTCCAGGAGGAAAAGCAGCCATTGGTGAGGACCCTTTGGGTTTGGTTGGTCAACCAATTACCAATCCACCTAACAGCAGCCCTATCCAGCCCTCATTTTACTAGATTTTTTGCAAGAATGTCATGGGGAACTTTGTCAAAGGCCTTACTGAAGTCAAGATATGCTACGTCTGCAGCATTCCCTTCATCTATCAATCTTTTAAGCTTGAGGGAAAATAAACTGAAGCTTAACCTAGACTAGACAAAGGCAGATTAGAAAACAGAAGTACAGCCTGTGCTGAATGGGGCTACATTTCATCTGAAATCTCAGGTTGTACATAAGGCTTGAATGTACTCTTGGATTCAGCTCTGACTCTGGAGGCCCAGACTTCCCTGTTTTTAAGATCCTTGGAGGTAGGTTATCTTTTAGTCCCACCATCACCACACATACATTTGGTGACAATGCAGGAGAGAGCTCTCTCAGTGACTTCCCCGAGAATGATGCATTCCTTTTCATGATTGATCCTGTCTCTGCTTTCTTTCTGCCATCAGACAGACCATTTTTTATTTACCAGGCCCTTGACTGTTCACTGGTCACTGCATAAGGTCTTTTCCTAAGGTGTGCTATATTTTTTATCGTTATTACCATGTTCTCAATGTTTTTTAACTGTTTTAAATTAAAGTTTTAAATACAATTGTTTATTTTATACTTTTCTGAATCCTTGTATTATCTTCTGTTTCACTGTATTTTTTTTAACTTATATTGTGACCCACCTTCAGTCCCATATGAGGCAAAAGATGAAATACAAATTAAAACAAACAAACAAATAGCCATCAATGGCCCTGACTGCCATGAATTTACCCAGACCTCCTTACAGATATTGGCTGAGAGTCACAACTACATTTGTGGCAATGTTCTTTTATGTGAAGTTATGCCTATGTATAAAGAAGGCCACAAAACATGGCTATGTAGGGAAAGCACCAATGCAGTGGCATTCTAATGCATAGTGGAGTAGCCAGTGACATAGTGTGGGAAGTAGTTGCTAGAAGCTGCTGGTGCTAGTTGTGCTGGCCCAACCTCATGATATGCAGCAACTGAAAGAATAATGCCATCTGTTGTACATACCAGCCTTAGGTTGGATGCAACCCATTGCACTAGCCCAAGTCTGCCAATTATTGATATTTCTATAGAGCTTCAGCTTGTCCTTCATTCCACCTTCATACAAACAGAAGATAAATGAAATTTCAGTACCTGGGACTTGTGATATATGACTCCAGTTGAATAATCCATATGAGCATATTATCATTACATCTTTGAACTGCTGCTGCAGTATAGAGTCTCAAATGGTTTGCTAGAAAGCTGGTAATAAAGCTATAACTGTTTTAAAAATAATGGAGAAAATGCACCTCTTTTTGCTATGAGGTCTTGCTTTTACCTCACCATCTACTTAATTCTTTGCTTGAGATGCAGTCAAAACAGTTTTGTCTGTTTCATATTTAAAACTTCTGTGATGTTCACGGCGGCAATTGGGAATCCCTCCTTCTGTTTAGCAGAACTTGCAATTTGAACCTGGTCATCAGAGTATGAATAAAGCTTTTTCCCTTGTTCCTTTAAGCCATTGGTGTCTTTGTTTTTTAATCAACATTAATGCTGTGCTACAGATACACACTGTCTGTCATCCCTTGCAATAAGCAAAACATTAGCATGAGTGAAATAACACACTCTGTTGTGATCAGGAATGGATTCATATTGTATACAGTCCCTACTAAATTACACTCTTGGAGATCAGGAATTTCACTGCTGTATTTCCTCTAAACTTTAAACTACTTATTTCCTAGAGAACTGCTTTGTAAGGCCATTTCTGCACTACACTGTTCTAGTGCTATTATTCCACTTTCAACATCCTATGGTATCTTGGAGTTTGCAGTTTAGGGAGGGGCATTTTGAATCCTCAGCCAGAGAACTACAAGCCCCAGAATTCCACAGGATGTTGAAAGTGGAATAATAGCACTAGAACAGTGTAGGGCAGAAAGGCCCATGGTTTTCTGTGCAATCCACCTAGCTGAAAACTGTCATGCCCAAAATATAGCAGAGATTGCTCCCACAGCTTTGGAAGCATGCCCAGCAGCAGAGAATATCTTAGCAGCAATGCACTGTAGCCAGAAAAACTCACCCATGCCAGTTGTTCTTTTCCATCAAGGAGGCAATTTATTCTTGAGTTACAATGTGTACATATTTACAAGAATCTCCAGAAGGCATTCCAGCATCCCTCTGCTTGCTCTTTCTGACAGAGCCCACAGCAGACACCATGTGCAATTTGTTGGCTAGCTCTCAGCTACATTTATACTCACACTAGCTGATGCAATCCTGCCAGCCTTTGCATTCTCCCCACACCTAATGCAACCTTCTCCCCTGGTTGCTCATCAGCATGACTCAGCATGACTCAGCTAAAATCACATGGCTCTCCACAGGTGCACTTAACGACCCACATCACAAAGTATTTTCTACAGGCTTGGTCTACCCTTTACTGACAAAAACCACTGCTTTATTACCTCTTTACTGCAACAACCATCTTGCACCTGCGGGGACAAAAAGGGCTAATCCACCAGGCTAGTTTCTTCAACTTTTCCCACATCCTCTAATTTTGACTGATGCAGTTGCTGAGAACTCAAAAAGTTGTACCACTTATGGCCCATTTTTAAAATATTTTAACAATACTTTAATTTTTGTTTTTCCTTTTAATGATTGGGCCCTGCCCTGCCCTGCAGAATTATTACAGTCCTATAACATGGATGGGAAAATGGGGGGGGGGGGACAAAGCAGAAGCAGAAGAAAGAATTTTTTAGTTTATGGAGGGTTTCATAACTCTTGTTAGCAAGATGGTACATTTTTGCCTGCACAAGGTCCTTCAGAAACATTTCTGCTGATTTAAAAATGATGTCTTTGATTTCCTTCTATGAGTTGAGGTCAAATGTAGGAATGACTGAAAAGGAAGAAATCCAGATATGACTCCTTGTATTTTAATAATCAACTTAATCTGATTATAAGATTTTTAAGAGTCAGAGTAGAACACCTCATGGGCAGCCCTGAACATTGTTTCCTTGAGTTCCAGTGATGATCTTACCCTTAATAGAATCTCACTATATTTGGCTTGTAAATGGCTATTCCAATTTTTATCTTTTTTTTTTTTAAGAAGTCGCCCAGCTGTTCATTGCGTGGTGAACAGTTTATCCTTCCATGGATCAAGCTTTGGCCTGAGCCAGGGTGGGGCTAGGGAAACAGAGGACTTCTCTTTCAGTTTAATGGGGCATAATGAGTTTGATATCTGTGTTAACAGCTGCCAGGACCCCACTGACCCCATCCTTTGTTATTATCCTTTTAATAAAGTTGTAGGCAGTTTAAAATCCAGTTTTGTCGTCTAGATCCACCTCTGCCTGCAACTGTAGGCCGGCACTCTTCTGTCTTGTTCTTGTTCACTAGTCTTGTCAATTATTTTCTGTTCCCATCCTTTGCCCTTGTGATGTTTCCCCAGTCTTTTCATATCAGTTTGATTACTCTGAGTCTTGCCTGAAGCCCCTGTTGAAAAAGGACCTATAACGTGTGTGCCACGTTAAAGTTAATTTATTGGCAAGCTGGCACTTCAGTAACAAGAAAAGTGTTTTCTTCTTGTAAACTGTACTAACACAGCACAAGGGATATCTCTGCCATGACTAGTTAGTGATTTGTATTTTTTTCTTGCAAGGCTGACAAGCCCCTGACTAACTTGTGGTAAATTCCTCACTAATCAGCAACAAAGCTTTCCTTGAACTTTCTTTGCACAAAATGAAGTTTTGTTTTATGCTCCCTTCTGAGGTTCTGAGTGACTATAAGAAGTAAAATCAGGCCTGAGGCACTGGACTTCCGGCTTGAATGGCTTTAATTACTGATGAATCTGTTATCTGATTTTGGTGAGCCTGAAGAAAACTGAAGGCATCAAAATGTGCCTTCCAAATAACCTCATGGTGTCTTTTTGTATAACATCAATTAGGTGAGCAAGGAAATGCAAGAACTGCCATATAGTCTAATAGACCACATGAGAATAATAAACATCAGGGCAAATGCTGTTCTTTTAAGACTTATTTGTGGCAATGAAGGGCCTCTATTCTTTTTCCCAGTGCACTTTATCGTCTAAGCTGAGCTCTTCCTGGAGAAGAGATATTGGCCAAGTTTAGAAAAATAGTAGCTTTGCCATCCATCAGCCTCTTAGAGGTTGAACCATTCCATCATCAACTCTGAGTGGCTGTTGTCACTAGTGAAGTAGCCAGGTCAGAAGATGATAATAATTATTGTTGCTGTTGTGCTCTTGGGAAGCTGTTGCCATTGTTTCCTCCCACATCTAATTACAAAACAATTGACATTTTTCGCATCTCACCTGCACTTCAGCAATGAACCTAACTCTTCTTTTTTGTTTGTTTTTCAGTTGGGTGTTGCAAAAAATGGTTGGAAAAAGTGTGGTTCTGAATTTGTCCAGGACAAATTCAGCACTTGCTATTAAGGGTGTGCAACTTGACAAGAGACAAAGCTGTTATTGTAGCCACTTCATGTGGATTTAATTCTTGGGTGCCACTTGAGCCATTCCTGTGAGCTGAAGATGTTGTCAGGAAAAGTGCACTTAGTATTACACGGTAGTTTCATTTATGGTGCCGCTCATTTTTCTCAAGAGTCCTCAAAGGAGTCTGCTCGGTTAGCATAATCATTCTTCAGGAAGACATCTTCTCTAAGAATCTGAGAGTGGCCTGTTTACTTGCATTAATAGAGACAGTTCCTCTGTAGTGTTTTGGTCTGATGGCTTTTGGTAAAATGTAACAGACCAATTGGGTAAAGTGCAAACTATAATCAGGCAGTTTTGCCTTCCAGAGTCCTGTCAAGTAGAAATGGCTTTTACTAAAGAAATTATGTGTGGTGTGATGAGAATTGTCTAATTTGGCCAATGAGATGAAGCTTTATGCATAGACAGACAGCACAGCCAGGTGGTTTGAGTGTTGTAGTAACCTATAGGGGACAGGGTGACCTCTGGCAGGTAACACTTTCTAAGAGGGAAGCACTGGCAAATCTCATCTGAATAAATCTTGCCAGGAAATCCCTATGAGAGGTTGCCATATATTGAAGTCAACTTGTTGGTACACAAATAAAACAATAACAACATATTTTCTCCTTTCCAATGCTGGCAGAGGTTTTTTCAAGTATGGAATGGAAGAGACATTCATTCATTTACTTGAATCTATTCACTTGTATGATTTCTTTAGTTGCATGTTTCTGACTACAAACTTGCCACGCTCACATCAGGATGTGCATGTACAATGGATGAGAACCTGCATCAAGAGTGCATAGCATAATTTCTGCAGGTGGATTTGCACCTTGATTGTGCTACACAATCAGTATGTTAAATGGCAATGGTGCCCTATCAAATGTGCAACTGAATGCACAATAGAATGTGCAACTGAATGTAGAACTGAAGGATATAGAATCGCCAGTTTCAGCAGCGGGCAGACGAATACCCATGAGCTGAGAATGTGCACCCCCTTTTGCAGTGGCACCACACATGTGCAGTTCCATTTCTGTGGCTATGACATGAATGTAGATATCTGACAAAAATGTGCAACCACTTCTTTAGAGGAATGTTGGCATGTGTAAGACACCAGCAAGATTGTGTCCATTATATCTAAAAACAGAAGAAAGTGTATGCTGGGTCCAGAGCAAACAATGACCTGCCTAGTGCAACATTCTGTTCTTATAGTGGCTTACCGGACTTCTAGTCATTTTCTCCATTAATAACTTAAGCTTTGTACAGTTGGCATTAAATAACATTCAAAGTAGAAGGCTTGAGCATAAATGATATCAGGGTCAATATTTCCCATAGGGAGAACCAGGAAATTTATTGGAAACACAGTTCCAAACTAAACTAATGATTTCTTAATTTCTGGATGAACTCTCTGTCTCATTCCCTCTCTGTCTCATTTCTTTTGTACCCATTCCATGCCACTGGTTGTTTCTAGGAGCAGTAATCTCTTCTCCTTCAGCAGGAAGAGAGGCCTGTGGGAAGTGTGTAATGGCGCAATTGCATCATGATGTCAAGGTGTGGAAGCAGAGATTCTGCTGCTCCCCCACCATCCTTTCATGAAATGTAGGCTTTTATGAAATGCAGGCTAAGACCGGAGAAGAATTCTTGTCCCTTTGGCCATCTTATAGTGAACCTCTTCAGGTGTTAAATGGTTAGCCACCTTGCTGGGTAGTGTGGAGGGGGGAACAAAGAAGCAGATGAGAACTTCAGGTTGCAGGGTCTAGCTAGGGTTGGAAAAAGAGACAAGCCTTGGAACCAACACTGTACACAAGGGCCACCCATGTTGTGGTGACAAGCCACAAGTCAGAGTGGGCTAGTGGGCTGCATTAGCCTATCAGGAGACCTTGGAAAGCTATATTCTCCAACTGCACCTCTTGAATTCCCAGATGCCCCTAAACACTCTTTTGGAGGGGCTTTGTCATACTTGTAGGACGCTCTGGGCCATTTTAGGCCCACAATAGGACATTTTTTAGTGGGGTTTTGGTGTTTGGACTTGTAGAGAAGCTGGTTAGCCAGATCTCAATCCTGAGGGCTAGATAGTTGTAAGCTAGGTACTTGGGCATGGGTGGCTTACCCAGGCATGACTGTTGAGAAGGATACAAGAATCACCACCTCAGCTGTAAGTACACATACAATGAAAGGTCCACTCCCACAGATCTTTCAAAAATAATTAATAAAGTGTGGCCCTTATCTCTGTTTCTGGTCTTATTATTTACTAGTGTGTGAGCAATCATAAACCTCACACAAAGGTTGATAATAGTGGCTCTAGCCAATAGTTACAGTTGATGACAGATTTATGTGTTACCTCTCTCACAGAAAAGATGGTGGATGCCATATATTCCCCATTTTTGGTCACCCATACCTTCCAATTCTGTTACGTTCCAGAAGATTCTACTTTTGTCTCTTGCTGAGAGGGTTAAAAGCCAGAGTTAAAGTTATGGGGTGTTAAGACAAGAAGTGAAATGGAAATTAGAGGAATATAAAAATATTAAGTTGTCATGATTTGGAAGAATTGCATTAGTAAAAATGAAAATATTATCTAAGATTAATTTTTTATTTAGGATGTTACCAATAAAAGTATCAGAAATAGAATTGAAAAATTGGCAGTTATTGTTGAATAATTTCTATAATGGGGATAAGAAAGCGAGGATTAATAAGAAATTTTGGTACAGATCCCAAAAGGAAGGTGGATTGGGCCTCCCAAATTTAAAATGGTATTATAATGCAAATCAATTGAGATATATTATAGATGGAGTCTCAGGAAAAGGGGATTTAGAATGGTTAGAGATGGAAAGGATAGAAATTGAGAGGAGACTGGAGAATATCTTTTTTTGGAATCTGGTCAAGAGAGAAACAGAAAAAATAGAAAATCCCCTTTTAAAGAATATATTAGAAATATGGAAGAAAAACAAGGAAAAACTAATGCCGGCTATCTCATCATTAACTTCAGTAGTGATGATGGAAAAGTTCCCAATAAATTTGAGGGATGAATTAGAGAAGGAATTAAAAAAGCAGGGAATATATAAGTTAAAAGAATGGATGAATATAATGACGAATAAAGATAGAATAAAGGAGAAATTGCAGGGTACTAAGATGTCATAGTTTAATTATATTCAGCTGGAGCAGTGGACAAGGAATTGGAAAAGCAATAACAAAGATTTTAGAGAATACACTAGATTTGAACAAATGATTAAGCAAAGAAATGATATGGAAGAAAATGAAATATTGAAGGGAACCACAGGAGAAATACATAAAATATTGTCAAAAGACGAAGATGAAGATGAATACCTTACAAAAATATGGAAGGAAGAATTAGTACAAAAACTAGATATTCAAGACTGGGGGAAAATCTGGAATCAGCGTCATTTAAAAAATTTATCCATAAGGATAAAAGAGAATTATTATAAATTGGTTTGGAGATGGTACCTAACACCAGTAAGGTTAAACCAGATAGACAAAAATTATTCAAGGTTATGTTGGAGGGGTTGCCAAGAGATTGGCACATATATCCATATGTGGTAGAATTGTGAAAGGGTACAGAAATGTTGGCAAATGATGTTTAAAGAGATAAAAGAGATAACAGGAATTGATTTACAAATATATCTAAGTATAGCGTTATTATCTATATTTGATAAGGTTAATTGTACCCAGACAATGAAGGAGTTAATTACAAATTTATTAACTGCAGCAAGGCTAATTATATCAAGAAAATGGAAAAATTCAAGAAGACTTTCAAATAAAGGATTGGTATAAAGAAGTGTGGAAAATTGCGATCAGTGATAAGTTAACATGTTGAATTAAAGTTAAAAAAGGGATAATGAAAAGGAATAACTTTGAAGCAATATGGAAAATATTTGTGGTAAAGGCTTTAGCAAATTATATTTGCTAAATTTGAGAGAATTGTCACACCTCCACAAGAAGAATTACAATTTTGGAAAGCAGAGTAAGCTGAAATATAATTGGCTCTGGGAATGAGTTCACATTTAGGGTTAGAGTTTATGGTTAATAACAGGATCATATATAGTATTAGCAATAGGGTAAATATAGTTGAAAAGAATAGATTTAAGAATGAAATTATTATAGCAATAATAAGTACAAGGAGAATGAGATTTAGATGCATGAAATAAAAATATATAATTAATATGATATATAATATGTTGAATAAGTATACGATGATAAAAGATCTGGAGAGAAATAGTAATGTAAGCTATTTATGGTGTGATTTTTCTCTTTTTCACATTTATGTTATTCACGTGGTGTTTTTGCTTTATTCTGTTATGTATTGTTCTTTTTTCTTTATAATAATAATAATAAATTTTTTTTTTTAAAAAAATGGTTGTGGGGTGCCACCCCAGCTCAAGGAAAGCTGAACCACATATCAGTCCCCCAAGCAAATTCTAAACATGGGCAGATACACATTTCCTCCTTCTTTTGAATCTCCCAGTCTTTGGTACTGAGGGTCATTATGGATGGATGTTCAACAGCTTCCAGTGTTTCAGAACTGGAAGAAGTTTGAGCACCTGCTTTCCAAATGTAGGTGCTCGTGCACCTAAGAGATAACCTTTATCAGGTCACTGTTATAGAAATATGTAGAAGCACAATGTGTCCATATTTTGACTTAGTATGGGGGGGGGGGCTTAAATCATGGTCTGAATTTTCTTGCTTTGGGGATTATTTTTCCAACCATGACTTTTTTGCTTTACACTGGAGGGTTGGGTTCCCCACCCCCCCTATTTAGGGAATTCTCTTTTTGAAAAAAAAAAGATGGAAAATGTTGAGATAAAAACTATAAATATACGGTGGCTAAAACCCTATGAATATTGATATAAACTGTGGGGAAAATACCAGTAAAATTAGCTGTCTCTAAACTATGTTGAGAGATCCTAAGACTGAAAAAAGGTGCCACATGTGCCACATGGAGTTGTTGGTATTAATGTGTCATTTCCAGGTAACAGAATTGAAACAAAGTAAGGAAATAACAGGAATAAAATAACACATTGCTCATTCACTCAATCTGTCCTGTTGTTTAACACTTTGCCAAACATATAAACAATTGTTCTTAAAATATTAAGGAGCAAAAGTAGAACACAGTAAATAATTAATGTACAGCTGCATGCTAGTGAAGTAAATAAATGTTTTAGCTCCTGTTTTGAGGAACACATTTTAAAACTGAGCTTCTGCTATAACAAAGATGGTCATGTGAAATAAACTGAATTGTCCAGAACTCCAGGAAAAGTAAGCTCTGAATATACTGTAACCCAATGGCCCCAGTCAACTAAAGCTGATGTGGGTAACTGTAAAAGGTCCCAGGGCCAAACACTACCCAGCCTAAGGATATTGGAAATCGCTCCCTGGCTCCGGATGCCTGGCCTAACTTAGTGCTGGCATAGTGGCTGTGTTCCTTTGTTGGGGGAAATTTGGATCTGGAATAACTCAGTTGTCCCCTTCCTCCACCCTTTCGTTACCCCATTTTTTTCTTTTCCTGAAAGGTCTTTGCCAGTAGAGATCTTTGCTGGAAGACTGCTCTGTCAACAGTTCTTTGAGATAAACCAACAGGCAAGAAGCTTACCAGCAAAAGAGAGACTTTATCGTAACCTCCTACAACTGGCACATCTTTGTGTTAGGACTGCAATATTGGAGCTGCAATTCTGTATCAACTGAGTTGAAGGTTTTGCCCGTTTAACTCAGTATATGAGTTGAGTAGATGATAAGGGGGATGACCAAAGTGATGATGATGATGGCAACTAAGATGCTCCTTTGATTTATACATCATCCTTCTTCCTAGGAGCTCAGTGTACCTATCTATCTACATGAAATGCACAATTAAAATATCAAATACCTAGCAGCTAATACTAATATCTATCATCACCAATGTACAATATGTAAAATGTTTAAAAACTTACTGTTAAAATACAGTAGAAACAGCAGTAGACAAGTCAAACACCTGCTTATAGTAGAAATATGACTCACGCATGGAAGACAAAACTGTTGGGGACAACTAGATTTCTAATAGAAGGAAATTCCATGGCCAGGATTCCTTCAGGTCAGGACATAATAGGTTGCATTGCAAGATCCACCTGATAATAGAACAGGATATTCACATCTAACAAAGTCACCTTTGCTTTATGGCTTGAAACCATCATGTTTTACTGTTTACTTATTTCTGTAAAACTGACCTGATAAAGGTTATCACAGAGGAGAGGGAGAGCAATACAGTCTCATAGGAAGACTGGAATAAAATATTCCTTGTGCACATAAAAGGAAGAAGAAATGGATTTATATCAAGGACCTTCTCACTGATAATTTAACTCATTTCCCCCTCTCCTTCCACCTAACAACATCCTACAATATTCTGTGAGTTCACATTTACTCCCTTTTGCTAACTTTGAAGTTCTAATGAGAGAGCACACAAGGATTGTTCATATGTGACATGGAACAGTTAAAGAGTTTCTGTAGAAATGCACAAATGATTATGTGATAAGCCATACAATATGATAAACTGTGTAAGTGTGGCAATGAATGCTGAGACATTGAGAAAAAATGTCAGAATATTTTCCAGGGTAATATTTTCACAGAAACACCTACATTTAAAAGAGGCTGGTAAGGATATATAAGTCAAAGTATATTGTTCATATCTGAATATTGTAATAATTATAAGTTTTAACAAAAGTCTTTTTTTTTTTTTGGCTAGATTCATTCTTGAAGGAAGCAGTGAGTAATTTTAACTATTTTCTTCCTGCTATGAGATTTTGAAAATTGTTCAGTTTTCAAAGATTATTTGCAGATGGGATATATTCTGCACAAATTCACAAGTGGTGCTCTTGCACAGAAAACTGCATTTTCTGCATAGGAATCATTTGTAAGAGATGCTGTTTTCTGTACAAAAACACCACATGTGATTTTTATGCAAAACAAAGCTCAGCTACAACATTTTCTCCATAGGGGAAAAAAATCTGCATAGAAGATAATATTTCTGTGCAGATAATGCTGTTACCTTTACAGAAAAAGTGTGAATTTCAGCAGAACTTCTTGTTAGTCCAAGATTGTCAGGGTTTTTTGATACTCAAGAAACACATTTTTTGCAATTTTAAAAATACTTTTGAATATCCTTTCAGTCTCTACTTTTAAATTCTTCATTGTATTCCTCTTTTGTATATAACAAATTATTTAGTGACATCAACAGCATCCTTTAAGCATCTTGGAAATTTCCGTCAAATATATATCCTCCTGAACTACTTGTCTCTGAGCAAGAAAAGGAGGAAGGGAGGGCAGAGAGGAAAGAATGTAGCAGCACTTTTAAGACTAAATGAGATGATAATGATGATGTTGTTTTAGCATGAACTTTTATGGATACAAAGCCCACTCTTCAGCTGTAGTACAGAGTGACATCCAGGTCTCAGCATATAAAGCTGAGGAAGATAGAATATTTTCATCTATTCTACTCCCTGAAATTTTTTTCTACTTTCTTTCTGATTTAAATCAGTACTGGTAACAGCTGAATAATCAGCATGTCTGAACAGGACCATGCATTGCAGTTTCCAAGTTTCAGCATTATTTGTCACATATTCTTCTAATCTGAGGAATTTAGTCTGGGACACTATTCCTCAAAAGGTCATTGGACAAGGTATACTCTTATGATGCTGAAAAATGACTGAAATAGTTTGTCATGGTAATTACACACATTATTAGCTCAGTGAACACAAATCTTAATAGGCTATGGAAGTCCACATGTTGCTGGAAGCATCATGGGGAAAACAGGTATTTTGAGATGTATTTAAATAAATATGTCCACTTATAATGCCCTACAGTGTTGGCTTTCTGTTAGGTTCTCTTTATTTGGTATATAATAAAAATATTTCGGTCAACTTTTACCACACAGACACAGTCCATGCTCAAAATATCCATTTGGGAGAGCAGCACTATGGTAAAATATGATTCCATCATAAGTAGACTCCAATAACATGTTGTTCAGTTGTCAGTGATAACATCTTAGTATAGTTTTTAGGTTGTATAGGCAAGCAGAAATATTTGCAGTATCATGGAACTTCATAACAGCTCCTGTGGCTGGATTCAGATATACATGAAATAAACCAGACTGTAGCACCATCAGTAGGGGTATGTTCTGATTGCTTGGCTATGAGGTAGGGGAGAAACAAATCATCTGGTTCTGAGTGGAAGGCAAGTATATTTTATGGTGACAGCTACAGCTCTGAATCTACTCTGGCACACCAGACTTGTAATTACTACAGCATGGCACTGTACTTTCTGTATGTAGGCTAACAGGCATATGCTAACTCATGCATTCTATTTTCTATTCTATTTCAGCTCTACACAGTTGTACTGATATTATTCCACTTTCAACATCCTGTGGAATTCTGGGGTTTGTAGTTTACTGAGGCCGAAGAGCTCTCTGGCTGAGAATTCTAAATGCCCCTCCCTAAACTCCAAACCCCAGGATTCCATTGGATGTTGAAAGTAGAATAATAGCACTATAACAGTGTAGTGCAGAAATGGTTTATTACTGACCAAGCTAGTAGAGCCAATGGTCAGAGATTCTGGGAGCTATAGTTCTAGACATCTGAAAGACACTAATCTGCCTAATCCTGGTGAAAATTTGTTACTAATTCAGTTTATTAATCAAATATATTTGCTATTATATTACAGTTTTTGTGATCAGGTCATCTGTTTCTTCATTTCAGCGCTAACTGCTCATAATTAAATCTAAGTGTTGTACATTTATTTGGCCCCACTCCTCCAGAGCTTCAAAAAGTTACTTTCTAGACTACAGTGCCCAGAATACTTCAGCCATTTCAACCTAAAACAGCAGGAAGTTCTAAAGGGATGGCTGTTACTTTTGTCTAGAAGAACAAATAATTAGAAACTTATGGCACTTCTTTAATGTTTAACTTAAAAAAAATAAATGTGAACATCAAGGGACTTGTCTCACTAAAAAAATTATAGTGCTATGATTCCATATTAACTGTAATGGTTTCATCTCATGGAATCTGGGACTGGCAGCATAGTGAGGGATGTTTACAGTCCTCTGCCAGGAAGCTCCTCTGGTGCCTCTTACCAAGCTATAAGCCCCAGAATTCCACAGGATACTGCCATGGCACTTAAAGTGGAATCATAGTGCTATAATTCTGTCTTGTGAAACAGCACAGATTCTACATAGCTGAAGCCATTTCAACACACCATCCAGCAAAAAATGGTAGCTTTGTGCTGTGTTTCTTACAGTCTGCCTCAGCTCCCCACAACCACTCCACCCTCAAAGTAAGCTTTCTTTGCCCTCATGTCTCTCACTTTCTTTTGATCCACAAAGCTGCTTCTATGCCTATTTTCTGTTGACTAGGAGGAAATAAGAATGAAACATATTCTTAAACTGTCTCTGAATCTCTTGGCCAATTTAATTTAACAAAAGATACATCTGGCATCCTTTTCTTTGTTATTGCTATTTCCTGTCAGGTTGACTTCAAGTTATGGTGACCCTCTAAATGGGAGACATCCAAAAGCCCCAGTCATCAAGTGCCCTGCTCAAGTTTTGCAGATTCAGAGCCATGGCTTTTATGATTGACTCAATTCACCTATAGTGCAGTCTTCCTCTTTTCTCCTTTAACAAACAATCTTTGGCTCCTGTTGAGGAAATTTCAGTGGTCAAACAGGTTCCACTAGTCATTTTCTGTCCCAGTTCCAGAATATTTTGTAGTAATTGATAACAAGCTCATAATGATTATTACAAGATCTTAGGATATGCATCCATGCACAAGTAGGTTTAAAAATTAAAGGCTTAATGGACTAAGCAGATGGGACAGGGTGGAAAGCTGGACTAAACAGAAGGACACTGTAACAAAAGAAGATGACAGTGCTGCTCTATAACAAATTGAATTATGGTTAATGGTGGTTCATTCCTGGAAAGTGCCCATAGATATGTAACCTTATGTGTACCATATAGCCAACCACGTGCCAGTCCATCTTGCCAGCACTGCCTTCTGCCTTTCTCATCTTGTAAAAAGATGCTTAGACTGCGCGGTACTCAGAGCATTCTTATCCAATGGCTAGGTTCAAGGAGCGAGTGTGGTATAGTGATCTGAGTGTTGGATTACAATCCTGGAGACCAAGCTTCAATTCCCTGCTTGGTCACAGACACAGAGCCCCAGAAAACCCTGTGATGGGGTCAACTTAGGATTACTATAAGTTTGAAAAGATTTGAAGGCACACAACAACAACAATTAGGATCAAGAAATCCAGAAAGAAACATGCAAGAGTACAAAATGCCAAAACAATAATGATTTAAAAAAAAATGAATGTTCATCTTCAGTTCTTCTGTTTTATATTTCTATGGGCTCTTGGGTTTGTTTTGTTGTTGTGGATGATACGCACATTTGCAGATATATTAATCAGCCCGTGGATTTGCAGCTGGTGTCTTTGAAAAGTTCATGGCCCTTTTTGCACACCAGCTCCAACCTGCAATGGCCACAGGATTGCGACGATGCTTCTGCATGACGTTGTTGTGATCCTATGGCCACCACTTCACAATCATGGATTAAATCATTGTCAGGTTTCTCTCGACAATGACACATGATTGCAGAGTCCTCCCACCTCCCTCCTGCACTTACCTGTCATGCAGAATGGCAGGAAGCACAATGGCTGCGCTTCTTCCCCAGTGCAGCCTGGGAAACTGCCGGGCTGTGCTGTGGAAAGGAGAGGTGGAACCATCATGCTTCTTCCCATCCAGCAGGCAGCTGGTGGGGAGGGAAGCACAGCAGAAGCGATTCCCTCCTGGGAGAGGCTTTCAACACGATGGCTCTGAGAAAAGATAAGTTGCAGAACTTATTTTGTGTTCTGTCTGAAATACCAGATCTCTTGTGGTAGAGAACCTGTCCTTAAAAGAAAATGCTTTATTGGAACCTAATGCCAGTAGTGGTTTTCTGAGAATTAACTGAAAATTCCCCTTTCTAGACCTTTCAATGGAAAAAGGGACTAGATATAAAACTGAGAACAGCAAAGCTTTCATATCTAAAACACTAATTTTCAAATTATGTGGAAACTCCTGCAGCACTCAAGTTGCCATGCTTTGTGCTCTTCAGATCTAAGGCACAAGGGGGCACTTCCAGCAAGAGCTAGACATATTTTTTGCTATATCAATAAATACAGCAGATCTTGAGGAATGGAGCCTTCTCTTTGAATGAATTTACTGAAAATTCTTTTACTCGATTTAAAAGGAGGCGGAATGGTGGAAATATTCCACATCTTAAAAAAACAAACAAAACAAAACTATTTTTCATTCTGATTCTAGGGAGTGAAGGCAAGTAGGGTATCTGTTTTGCTCAATTCTTGCTAATAACTAAACAAAGTTCTGCCTCTTATGGATTGTCAGATCCTTTTAAATTCAGCATCATCCCCTATGTTACCAAAATTCACGGGGTGATTGTGGATACCTGTGCTGCCTAAATAGCATCATCAAACTTTGCAGAAGCATTAAAAAAAAATAAAACTTCAGGAGGAAAATTCAAGTCAGAGAGAAGGCAAAACTGCCCAGTGAAGACTAAGGACAGAATGTTGACTGACTATGGGAGAAGATAGAAAACTGGGACTTGGTGGCTGGAACAGAGAGGCTAGAGAACAGAGAGAAAGGTAAAGAGCACTCCATATTGTAACATTTTGTTGCATTCTGTTTTCTTTTAAATAGCTGGGCTCAGTAGTAAAACCAGGTGAACAGGAAGAAGAGAAAAATCACAGCTGGCATAAAGGTTTATATTTTAAACAGATCTAAAACTCTGCCTTTGAAAAGGTTACAGATTTCTGGGCAACGCAATGATGTTTTCTAACCAGAAACATTTTGTTCATTTCAAAAAACAGACTGAGCTGTGGCGCAGTGAAAAAATGAAAATGGGATGGAAGGGACCCCATAAATGGCTTCTTCTTTATAAATGTATGTATCTGAAATAAATAATAAGATATGACATTTTCAAAGCTGGATTGTATGATTTCATCAGTACACTTTTTCAAGCCAGGAAGTTTGAACATTGAAGCATTTGACTTCTTATCCGAACCTACTTTAATGTGTCCACATTTTAAATGGAGATTTTAACAGCTCACTTCCTATTACATCCTGAACATCTTTCTGACTCTTTATCTCCTTTCCCGCACATCAAAATACAGATATTCCTATCACAAATTGTAAAGTCTGGTTGTTTTCTTGAATTCTTCATGTTCCTCTCTGATTCTTGTCTTCCAGTAACAATCCTTTGGGGAACTGGATTTTAAGTCCTCTGCAAAGTATAAATAGATATGAATTATGTAGTTCTTTCTATTAAACATCATGCACATTTGTGTGAAAGCAATGGTGCTCTGAGATATGAACAGATTTAAGACTGTGTGTCCAAAATAACTTAAAAAAAAAACCCTGTTGCACACCCCCACGTTCTGACTCATAAGAAATTCTAAGAGCACTATAGTTTGGTTTTCTTTCCTCTGGATGGGAAAACACTCAAAAGAGCAAAATGTGTTGGAAGGAATCCAGGCACCTCTCTAAGGATTCTTTCACACTACACAGTTATGGAACTATGGCCCTTTTTGCACACTGCCCCCAACCTGCAATGGCCACAGGATCACAACAACAGTTCTACATGACATCGTCGTAATCTTATCACGATCCCGAGGCCACCTGTCACGATCACAAATTAAATCATTGACAGCTTTCTCCCAGCAATGACACATGATCGCACAGCCCTCCTTCCTCCCTTCCACACTTACCTGTCATGTAGAATGGCAGGAAGCACAATCGCTGCGCTTCTTGCCCCAATGCAGCCTGGGAAACTGCTGGATTGAGCTGTGGAAGGGAGGGGCAGAGCCATCATATTTCCTCCCATCCAGCAGTTAGTCAGTGTGGAGGTGAGCATGACAGAAATGCTCCTCCCCTGGGAGACGCTTTCCCTGAATACCCACAGAAAGGCTTCAGAAACAGATAAGGTTCAGAAGGAGCCTATGATTCTCCTTTAACTGCCATGGCAACCTCATATGGAATCCTGAGATCTATAGTTTGGTCAGGGGCACCAGCTGAGCTCTCTGGCTGAAAAGTCTAAAGGCCTCTCCCTAAACTGCAAATCCCAGAATTCCATAGGCTCCTTAGTAGCTAAAGTGGAAACATAGCACTATAATTGTATAGTGTGAAAGGCCTTCAGATAACAGACTCTCAGAGACAAAGTCTTCCAGAGTTTCATGTCTTCAGCCAGAAATTCCCTCTCTTCCCACTTTCTCTTGCAAGACTGCAAACCATTTTGCCATCTCATTAGTTCCCTTTCCCAGATGAAACGGTATCATCTGTGGGGAACTTCAATATTTGCTAAGTATTCTGTTCCAAGTACTCATTAAAAAAACCCACTCAGTTTAATAGTGCCATCCTGTTGGCTTATTGTCAGACATTGATAAGAGGTCAACTGATCATCACAAGCTATCAGCTCATATTAAGCCTAACAAATGAATGAAAAATCAGTCAACAGTATTAATGTGTGGGTTGGGGGGGAATGCGAAGAGTTCAGGGATGTTCTTTAGAACTCTTTACAACCTCTATTCATGTAATGTCAGTTGCAGTACCTGGCAGATCTAATAGATAAAGGATATGAGTTTGTATTTATCGGATTTTCCCAAGACAGAAGTGGCTGGCATTTGGGATTTTCTGGTATTTGACATAACATACAAAGGAGATGAACAAGCAATGTATTGATTCTTGGATTGTGTGTAATAGCGGCACAAAAGGATCAGAAAGCTTTATTTTGGGATTAGAAGTGATAATTTGAACTTTCTTTACCTTGTGGTTACAGCGGTCCCTTCTCCTTTTCTCTTTTTCTCATTGTGATGCTTGGCCCTGAAACCTTTGATGGGGTTTTAGGGATTTCTTATTTACACACACACACACACACACATTTCTGGTTGGACAGATAGTTCTTTACATTGCTCTGGGAAATTTCATAACCCCTCACCTGTCTGTAAAGGCCAATAGACCCAGAAGATGAAGTTACTTTCCTAAAATAATCTACTTCCGGGCGAAAAAAGACTTGAGGCCTTTCTGCACTATACTGTTATAGTGCTGTTATTCCACTTTCAATATTCCATGGAATCCTGAGGTTTGCAGTTTAGGGAGAGGCATCCACAATCCCTACATAGTCCTGTAGGACTGCGAAAATCCAATCTTCACATACTGAGCATCAACTGCTGCAATTGACAGGGTTCTGTTCCCCTGTTGATAGGGAAGAAGATGGCTCACGTCCCTACCCACACCTTGCTTGAATGATCTCTGCAGCAAGGGAGAATTGCAACAGAGGTCCTCTTTCTGCCTGTTGCACTAGAAATTGCTCATGAGAGGAGGTGGAAACGATAGTCAGCTGCTTCTTGAGTGACAAGGAAACAGGTCCCAATCAATCACACCCGCTCCTGCTCAGTAAGTAGGGATCAGGGAGTTGAGACAGGATTCACCATAGCTACAGTGCTTACATGTATGTATCTCCCATATAGGGTTCCAGCCAATATTATTACCTTTATTTATATCCTACATTTCCCCTCAAGACTAGGACACAAGGTGGCTTCCTCATTAAAAAGATTACAGTTAAAAACGTACAAAAGCCATAGAGTGAATTAAACTTTTCACCATATTAAAAATATGGGCCAGTATTCTGTATCAGCTGATATAGGATACTGGCCCATGTTTTGACTTAATGCAACGTACCTAGCAGGAACTGTTCCATACTGTTCCATATTCATGAATGCTACCTAGCCACAATTGTGACACTATTACCCAGATTGTAACTATCTCACACTTACTTTACCAGGCATTACCCGCATGGGAGAAGGAGGTCCATTCTGCCAGTGGTCAGAACATGGCTGCGTGATGTTTCCATCAGGTTTGTGGGGATCAGCCCAGGAGAGGTTACTCAGCTAATTGTATTTAACTAAGTAACTGATGCAGAATATTGGCCACACATTCTTAAAAAGGTGTGTGTGGTGGGGGAGTAGAAGTTAAACAATGCAGTTTTAAAACAGTGCAGCACTTACAGCCCTTTTGTTAAAAGTCCTTAGTTCTAGAAGTCTGTCTGAACAGATTAACTCTTTGGCCATTTCCATACCGGGCTTCTGAAATGGTGCAGAGCGACCTCTCACAGAGGTCTTCTACACCCTAGAGTGGACTGGCGTGGACTACTTTTTGTAGTTCCACACCAGAATCCACTCAGGAGAGCCCGGAACTAGCCAGGCTGCGTGTTTTTTAAAAACCTCTTTTTCAAGGTTTTTAAAAAGCACGGAGCGCGTGGCCCCGTGCCGCTCCGTCGCCGGGCTCCGAAGGGGATTTGCAGGTGCGCACAAGTGCGTGCCTGCAGATGTGCTGGGGGTGGGCTTCCAGATGGCAAGCTTCTCCAGTTGGTGGAGAGCCTCCACCAACCGGAAGCCGCCATTTGGGACGCCGGAGGACTGTGGAGCAGCGAGCTCGCGCTGCTCCGCGTAGCGACGGACTTACCCGGCTGCCGGTAAGCTCCGTTTTTGGGCGTTTTTGCCCGTTTCCCCCCACACACATGTGGAAAGGGCCTTTGCCTGCTACTGGAAGGAAAGTAAGAAGGGATTTATTCTACCCTCACCAGGGAGGGAGTTTTAAAGTCAAGGAGCAGCCACTAAGAATGCCTCTCTCATGTTACCACCAACCATAACTGTGAAGGTGGTGAGAATGAGAGAAGGGACTCTCTTGTGATCTCAGGGTTCATATAGGGAGATATGGTCTATCAGACAGCCTGGATCTAAGCCATATAGGACTTCAGAAGTCATCACCAATAGTTTAGATTTGAACAGACTGACAGCCAGTGGAGCTGTTGGAGCTGAGGATTTGTATCATCCCCATAACCAGCCCCATTTAACACTCTAGCTGCAGTTCTTTGTACCAACTGAAATTTCCAAACACTCTTCAAACCCACATAGAGCACATTGCAGAAATCCAAACAGGATGTGACCAAAGCATGTGCCACTATGGCCACATGAAGCATTTCCATGGATGGGTGGAGCAGGTACAGAAATTTTAAGTATGCAAAAGCACTCCTGGCTACCAGAGAACGATTGGCCTCCAGGTTCAAGGTTGAGTCCAGGTGAACTCTCAAACTGCGAACCTTCATCTTCATTGCGAATGTAACCCCATCCAGCACAGGCTGTCTTCTTATTCCCTGATCTGCCTTTTGACTGGCCAGGTACAACTCTTTCTTGCCATGTTTTTTCCCCCTTATCCAATCTGAGGCCAGACACTGGTTTAGAACAGAAGCAGCTTCTTTGGAGTTGGGTGGAAAGGAGAAATAGAATTGAACATCACCAGCACTCTGCTGGCACTGAACCACTAACTTCTGGATGACCTTTTCCAGTGGTTGAATAGTATGGGGGACACAACAGAGCCCTGGGGGACAACTCAGACCAGTAACTAGGAAGCTGAACAGGAGTCTCCAAGCACTATGATTTGAGTTTGCCCATCCAGGAAGGAACAGAGCCAATGTAAAACAGTATCTCCAAGTCATATCCCAGCAAGGCAGCCCAGAACAATACTGTGGTGGATGATATTGAAAGCCACTGAAAGGTCCAGAAGAAACAAAAGAGACAGATTTTCCTGTCTAGTTTTCAGTGTAGCTCATCCATCAGGGTGACCAAAGCTGTCTCTGTTCTATAACCAAGCCTGAAAGTATACTGAAAGTGATCAAGATAGTTTGTTTCATTCAGGAATTTCTACAGTATGTCCGAAAAATACCTTGCCCCCAAAATGCAATATTGAACTCAGGCAAATGGTTATCCATTCCAGAGGAATCCAGAGAAGGCTTTTCCAACAAAAGCTTTGTAATTGTCTCCTTTAGGCATGTTGGAACCTGACTTTCTGTAAGGAGGCATTGACTACTGCCTTCACCCACTTGGCCAGTCCCCACCTGGCCTTTTTAATAAGCTAAGAAGGGTAAGGATCTGAATGATCAGGAGCTATTGTGTATGGCCATTTCCCCATTCCAGAGGTCAACCAGGGCTTTAACAGAATCACCTGCAAGGTGACAAGAAAAACCTCAAGAGCCAGTGGTCAGAACATGGCTGAGTGATGCTTCCATCAAGTTTATGGTGGTCAGTCCAGGAGAGGTTACTTAGTTAAGTGTATTTAACTAAGTAGCTGATGCAGAATATTGGCCATCAGGAGCCATCAGCCACCAGGAGCCATCAGCAATCTGTCTAGATCCATCAATCTCCTGGCACAGATCATCCTAAGTGGTCCCCCATTCCTGCAGGGGTTCCAAGTCATAGTGAGTCTAAACCAAAACAGGTAGTGATCTCTCCATGACAATAAAAGTATAGAAAATTCATCCACACCAAGATCATCATCACCACATCCAGCTCAGAAAACAAGATCCAGAGTGTGTACCCATGAGTGTGACTAGATATTACTTGGGACAGAACCATGGTTGTCATGGAGCCATGAAATCCTGCACCATTTCTGATAGGGTGGTCTCAGAATGGTTGTTTAAGTCCCTCAACACAACAAGGTAAAGAGGTTCCAAGACCATCTCCAAAACCACCCCAGCTAGCTCAGAAAAGGGCAGTGCACCAACAGAATCCCTATTCTATCCTGGCTATCCACCTTAAGGTATACACATTCAAAGCCTTCAGGAAGTGGAATCATGATAAACTACTGCAACTCCATCTCCCTGCCCTCCAGTTCTTGCTAGCTGCTGCACAGAAAAACCTGGTGGGCAAAGCTGAGAGAGATTAACCCTCAGCCTCATCCATCCACTACCATCATATTGTTGCTCTTCTTTGTGGACAACTTGAGGGACCAATGACGCTATTCAAGGAGGCTCAGCCTATCTATATATTTGGAATCTGATTTAGGATCAGTTCACTTTCTTAAAATTATGTGTGGAGAGAAACTAAGGATGAAGTCCAAATCAACTCTTTTAATTGTGTTGAGATTTTGGGTTTCTAAAAATATGTTTCATGGTAAGAGCAATTATTACTCATAAAGACTTGGAAGACTTTATAGCTTAACCAATCACCGCCCTTGGCTGAAGAAAGAAAAGGGAGAGATTTGGCAATTTAATAATCAGTTGTAGTCCACAAAGGGATCTGTAGAAGGACGGGAACAGGAAGTAGGTTAGCATTCAGGAAGAGTAAGAAATTGATGCTTTTTCTTGCCAAAGAAGCTTTTAAATAAAGAATCTGTTGCTTTCTTTGTTCAGCTTCTGCCAAGTTGTTTAATACAGGGGAATTCAGGGGGATGTGAAAGTTTCAACTCACACAGGAATCCTAAAGAACAGAATGTTTGTCCATGTTTTAAGCCTCCTTAAGCTCTCTTCAGTGAAACCCAAAGAAAGCTTTAGGGGAGGGAGTAAGGTAGGTGCTAGGACCCTTTTTTAACCCACACAATTATACTTTATTGTTATGGTCTACATCTATCATGGTCATCATCCATCAAACTTTGAACAAGTAGGTCCTCAAGGCAGAATACAAAATGCAATTAAAGTATCAAAAAGCAGTTTTATCAAAGTATCTAAACTATGCCTCAGGATTTGTGGCCAATACTTGTTTATCACTCTCCTGGGAAGAATTTTGCTGAAACAATATTATCTTTGCTGCTTTCAAATGAACCAGCTGACTCAGTGTAATATCTTCTTTCGACAAACTTAACAAAGTTCTTCCACAGAAGACAAGTATAGCTCAAACTCTCTTTATTTTACACAGGGAAACTGCTACTTGGCTCAGGATGGCTGTTCAGTCTCTGCTCATCTTCCTCAGAACTATTTCTCTTTGTGTTCATATTCATAGAAGATGCTTGTCCCAAACAGTCTTTTCGTAGGGATGTTATTCTTCATTGATTTTATTCTTACAAACGAAGAACAAAACAATTCAGATGTTTTCTCTCTGCTAGGTGAGTCTACAAGCTTTTTTCTGTACTTTTTCCTTCAAAAAAATATATAAAAAAATCAGGTCTTCTTTGTGAAAAATATATTTGTAAGAGCCAGGTAGTATAGTGTTTTGAGTATTGAACTACAAGCCTGGAGAACAGGGTTTGATTCCCCACTCTGCCATGGAAATCCACTGGGTGACCTTGGGCACATCACACATTCTCAGCCCCAGAAAACCCTGTGACAGGTTCACCTTAGGGTCACTATAAATCAGAAATGACTTGAAAGCATGCAACACCACCGACAACAATATATTGCACTGTTTTTGCATATAAACCCCAGCTTTGGGTCAGAAGTAGGCTTTTTTTCCCCAAATGACTGTTTTCTGCACACAAATACTGTTTTTCACCCCAATTTTTTTTTGGTAAATTTTTCACTAAAAAAAATGAATAAATCACAAAATGCTTTTTTAAAACCCCTTGCTATTATTGACTCCTTTTCTACCAACAGGGTGCCTCAGTATATTGACATGTACTTTACTTGATAAGAAAATCAAATATGCTTCACATCTGTAGTCTATAGGTCTGCCATCTATATGCCAAGACTACAAATGGCACTTGGCCATACCTTACTCTCCACATATCAAAACCTTTGCATGCCTATATTCACTAAAGGCTAGTTTGCATTATGGTGATTTCCTGCTTATTAGATTTTTTCCCCACACCTTAATCAGACTAGCCACAATTCTCTCTCTCCTTCTTTCTCACCTCTCCCCTCCCTTAGATCATGTATTTACCTAAGCATAGGTAATTTGTTTGCAGAGCTGCTTGTATATGTTTTACAAAGAAGATGGGAGGATTGGAGGGAGAGAAAAAAGTGTAGATCTTAACACTGCATTATTGGCAGGAGCCCAGTTTCATTTCAGGTCTTATTCCTTCAGAGAAAGGCTGCCCATAAATGGATGGAATTTGTATTGATGGCTCTGTCTCTACATCAACTAATTCTCTGGCCAGTCCACTGGGAGGATTTGAGAAAGGGAGTCCTGGGAATTAACGCAGCACTAAGGTAAACTTCCATTATGGTAGCTGAGTGAACAAGTACTGTTGCTTGACTCTTGCAGCTGAGATTTCCTCTCTCTTCTAACTCACCTAGGTCCCAGAGGCCATAACCCTGTTCCTTAAAGCTATGCTCTTGAGGAAAGACTGCCTTCTTAGCATTAAAAGTCTATCTGGTGTGCCCCTGGTAAATGGAGTCTCACTTAACTGGGGCTTGCCTCTTGAGGGATCCTTGATTTGTTTTTAACTCACTCAGATCTGTCAACAATTGCTGACATGGACCCAGTGGAATTCCTCACTCCAGGAGAATTGATATGCTGCTGTGTTTGTCTGTATGTTAAGGTATAAACTCACATCATGTTCATTTATTTGATGGGCTGTGCTCATGCATTCAAATTTTTGCTTTTTAAGGACAAAGCAACTGCCAAAGTATTTTTCCCCCACTCTCATTGCTGTTCTTGCAGGTTGAACCATTCTTTGTAACAGTGTTTCTGAAAGACAAGATCTGAAATCTGTCTCTTAACATTGTGGTTTTTTTCCCCCTTGGACTCCATGTGCAGGTCTATTCCACAGCACACACACTCTTCCAGCAGCCATTCATCACGAGTGGTGATTCATTGGGTGCCTTTTCACTCGCAGATAAATCTTTTATTTACAAAATTGAGCAGTGAAGCATCTGTTTGTTGGAGAGTTACAGGCATGCACAGTGTGTAAATGTAGCAACAAATTGAAGAAGAAAGGGTCGGTCAGATTTTTGCGCTTGCTCAAATGGAAAGAAAAAAGGCATCTAGGGAAAAAAGAGTACTCATTCCATTTCTCTTCTCTGCATTTCAAAGTCATGTTTGGGGAAAACAACTGAAACATATATTAAGGAGGTTGCCTTATCACAGGAGTGGGGTTTTTTTAATGGTTGTTTTTAATGATGGAAGATGTGCTAATATTGTTTCAATAGAGAGGTGGCAAAAGATGTAGCAAGCAAACAGCACTGTGCACTAAATAAAGCAGGGAAGGGTCTCCCTCTTAATACCAGAACTTGAGGCCTGGTTTTCAGGAGGAGATACAGGACAGATAAAATGAAGTATTTCATACACAGCTAGGTAAAACAATAGTATTTGATATTAAAAAAAATGTGGCGATAGTTAGACATTTATGGAGCAGAGGGCTCTCAATGGCTACAAGTATGATTGCTCTGTATTACAGAGGCATATTTAGGGTGTGGCAAGTAGGGTATGTGCCCCAGGCACCAATGCCAGGAGCGTGCAAAAAAGCCATACATGTACGGGTGGGGGTGAGGTTGGGGTAAGAAGGCAGGGGCATAACTTCCATGCTTGCCCTAGGCGCTGTTTCACACTAGGTATGCCACTCCTGTATTGTCTTGAGATTCCAGGAGCTGGGAAGAGCACTAGGAGATGCTTAGCACCTTCAAGTTCTGCTTTTGGACTTCCCGGAAGCATCTAGTTGGCTGCTGTGAGAAATGGAATGCTGGAGTAGACAGGACATTTGTCTGACCTGGCAGGGCTCTTTTTGTATTCTTAAACCTTAAGTCATTATCTCTATTTTCCGGATAGCACTAGTAATAGGACATGTTTCAGCAGGATTGTTTGTTAATGGAGCAGTTAGCTGTGCAGTAATTAAAAGCGTGATTGTGCTGTTGTTTGCCATGTATTAAGGTGTTACATTGCTAATGGTTCTTCCTTCTGTTCCAAATTTAGAGTTCATGTTTTCAAATAGCTTTGTGTTTAGTGAGGTTACACAGTTTAACACAGAACAAGGATAGGGTTATCACCTGAACAATTCCAAAATAAGAAAAGCAGTGTAAGATTAGGAAAGCAACACATTACATGCGGCAGAATGTTAATAGTATTTTTTTAAAATATATCATCCTTGTCTTGTATTAATTTAAACCTGCCTTCTTAATCTTAAATCAAAGGAGATTAATAAATAAAGAATTTCTGCATGAAATAAGGAACAATTGGCACAGTTAAATGAAACTTTTTTTTCCACTGTCTTCTACCCTACCCCCTAAACAGAGGGAAGTGTCTGGCATTAATTATAGGCGAGCAAAAACAAGGTAAGAAGCTAAATCTCCCCCACCATGAGCTATAACCTACCTTTCACAAACTAGAGCTTCTCAGCTGAGCATCTCCCCCAATTTCCAGTTGCCTTTCTGAATATCTTGAAGATGGTTGCAAAGATGGAGAGAGTGAGA
This sequence comes from Cyclura pinguis, assembly GCA_030412105.1. NCBI lineage: Eukaryota > Metazoa > Chordata > Lepidosauria > Squamata > Iguanidae > Cyclura > Cyclura pinguis. The sequence goes on along the minus strand of CM059599.1, from coordinate 248,404,892 downwards.
GCATGGGTCTTCCCCCTTCTGGGGCTTTTCTACTTCTGTCTAAGAAAATTATTGGTACTGTTTCTTAAATTGCTCAAACAAGCTGCTTGTTCTGTAATCTTCTAGGAATTTATTTCTGCTCATTTGGTACCTACAGTGAAGGCAGAGAGCAAATCTGGGATTCATTCCAGTACAGAGTGGTCCCAGGTAATGTACTGCCTTCTTTATGATGACTAAAAGGGAAGGCAGTCAGGGCTGGTGGGGGGCAATAGATTTCTCTTTCTGAAACATATACAGATCCATAGGCAAATTGAATGCACACAAAAGGCAAACAGATTCAACTAAGCTATTCAATAAAACAAAAAATAAATTAGAAAGAAAAATATTCATGATGTTCACCACAATTCTTTCATGAATTCCTACTGACACAGCTAAATTTAGGAAAGAAACAAAGGGATCCTGAAGCAGATAATTTGCTTCAATCACTCATATAATTCCTCCACATACACTTTGAGACTGGAGACTGCTGACTAGATTATTTCATAAGAGTGCATGGCAGAGCTATCACAAACCCCTCCCCTTTGACATGAGACCTTCTTGACATTTTCCATACATTGTTATGTGGAAATATAAGATTTGGCTTTTTCCTACTTACATTAATGTCCAGATCTCCAGATTAGTATGAAGTGGTCTGAACTGAATTAGACCAATCTGATGTGATCAGAAACAGGTACCAATTAGTCTTCATCAACTTGATTCACTTAATTATTCAAGATTCAGACAAGTTTGTTATACAACCCTATTAGTAACTAAACCTAATCTATTACTTTTTTTTTTTACTTCACAAAAGATTGTGTGACTAGTAATCATGTTATCGACTAGTTTTGGAGGATGTGATTGAAAGTCAAAGAACTCTGTGGATATGAGTGCATATAATGTTTTATGAACTTTCACAGTTTTTTCCAGTGAAACTAACTGGAGATACACAACTAGTGAAATGTACTCACCTGTTTTTCTGTTCTGTTTCCACATTCCAAATAATCTCCTCTTTCCCCAGGGCTTTATAGTGCTTTTCAAACTTAATATAGAGAGGATGCCACTGGGGGGAATTTGAAACAGAGAAATGGCAGGCAGGGATATTAAGTGACTTACCGTCCCAACTTTTCTCCACTCACGATCTCCTTCATTGGAAGGGACTTCTGTTCTAAAGGGGCTTCCAGTCTACTGTTAAACACATATGCATCTTTATGCATTTCTCAAACGAAGTTTCTGAAAGTCATCAAAATATGTTATATAACAGCAATTCTTGTCTGTAAAAGTACTTGTAATACACAGTTTCCTTAGCTATTTTCCTTTGGAAAATAACCTGCTTGAACTTTTCCTCTTTCTTTATCATATGTGGTCTCACATCACAACAAGCCTAGACACTGAATTTTATCTTGAGTTACAGCTGTGCATGCGCTAGATGTTCTGCAGGCTTAATTATTGTAGCAAGACGTCAATACCTAACAGAACATCATATAATTATATTCTAGTTTCTGAGGAAATGCATTCAGTGTTTTCGAACTTTCATTATAATGGGAATTCTCCTGGCCTTTTCTTTTTTCCCACCCTACTTTGTTTCACATAAAAGTGGGATTTAGCATCTCTAGAAGAGATTTATTTGCCAAGTACCACATATTCCAACTTTCCATTCATTAGTGCCTGTGGAAATGAGAGAGCTGTCTAGTCCATATAATAGTTCAGGCTTCCAGGTTTCTTCTGATGTGAGTACATGAGCAACAGATCTTCTTTGCCCCTTTCCTTTTTCACTTCTGTTCTGTAGTGGCTTTGAATATCGAAATCTTACATGTATTATTTTCATGCAACCAGACAGTGAAAGGATCTCATTATGGATGAAGAAAGTGAAAGAATGCCCCTCTCTCTCTTAAATATAAGTTTAAGATACATGGGCATTATTTCACTTTCTTTTGGTACGTCTGGTGTGTCTGTAGTAACATTTTTTCCACAGAGTGGTGCCATGAAAATGACAAAGTAATGGGTCCTTAGTCTTCCCCTCCCTGTTCTTTCTGCTGGGATTTCATCCGATCAAGTTGAGAGCACTGTAGGTTAACAGTAATTCAAAGGAACATTAAAGTTCTTCAGATTTGTTGTCAGTGCGTTTCCCTTTCAGTTTTCATCCAGACAATGCAGTTATTCTGATTATGCAAGCATTGCCACCGTCATCATTACTAAGTTTATTTATCTCCTGTCTTTTCTTTCCCCGTGAAGACTCAGGGCAGGCTTACAAATGAAAACAAATACAATATCCCTGAACCACACAAATGATTAATGATAACTTCATTAGACTTTAATATTAATGTTAAAAAGAATTTAAAACATAACTGAAAATTATAAGAAAAAAAATGAAAACAAAACAAGTGAAAGCAAGGTAGTAGCCAATTGTAAGTCCTTTCTTTAAACAGTCTGTTCTTGAAGCCTGTCTGAATAATAAACCCTTTACGTACTGTTGGAGAAAGAGAAAGGAGAGGGTATCTTCAGTGTCTCTAGGAAAGGAGTTCTAGAACCTAGGAGCAGCTACTGAGAAAGCCCTGTTTGGAGTCCCTACTAGACATGCCTGTGAAGGTGGGGGCACTGAGAGAAGGCATTCTTCTGAAGAATTCATAGGCCCTTTTCACATGTGTGGGGGGGAAACGGGCAAAAACACGCTAAAACGGAGCTTACCCGCAGCCGGGTAAGTCCGTCGCCACGCGGAGCAGCGCGAGCTCGCTGCTCCACAGTCCTCCGGCGTCCCAGAGGCAGCTTCCGGTTGGTGGAGGCTCTCCACCAACTGGAGAAGCTAGCCAGCTGGAAGCCCGCCCCCGACAGATCTGCAGGCACGCACTTGCGCGTGCCTGCAAATCCACTTAGGAGCCGGGCGACGGAGCGGCACGGGGCTGCACGCTCCGTGCTTTTTAAAAACTTCGAAAAAGAGGTTTCTGAAAAACGCGCAGCCTGGCTAGTTCCGGCCGCTCCTGAGTGGATTTTGGTGTGGAACTACAAAAAGTAGTCCATGCCAGTCCACTCTACGGTGTAGAAGACCTCAGTGACAGGTCGCTCTGCACCGTTTCAGAAGCCCGGTATGGAAATGGCCATAGTTAGGGCAGTATCATGGGTGAGAAGTCAGTTTCTCCAGGTGAACAGCAGCCTCGAAGGAGGACAAGCAGATGCAAGCACACCAGGAGTTAATCAGGTTGGGATAAGAACCATCCTGCTCCAGCCTTCTTAAGGAAGGCAGAGGTTAGTGGCCCAATGCTAGAAACAACTTGTTGGTTTGCCAGCCCTTGCCTTCATGTGTGCTACAGACTCCCTGCTCACCGTCTACCTGTCTTCTTTGACTTTTGGACTGTCTGACCTTGCTGTCCACTGGATTCCTGACCTTTGGACTGTTACTTGACTTCACTTCTGTTTCACTCTAACCAAGCAAACTTTATTGGATCGCTAAGCTGTATCTGTTTGCCTGCTAAATATCTTTGCACTCTATTGCCTGACAGCAGACAGCCAGCACTTACGACAGGGAAGATCATGTGAGAAGACAAAATCGTTCATATACCTTAGACCTATAGCTTAACATATAGTATATAACTTAATTTTTCTCTCAGACTTAATAACTGGTGATTACTGGCTCCAATATCAATGAGCAGTCAGTCCACTTTGAATTCCAGTCCAAACGTTAAGCTAAATAAATCCAGAACTTTGAATAATTTCTTTGAAGTTTGAACTAATATCTAGAGCAGACTCCCCATCCCACTGCCACTGAAGCAACCGACTGCCACCACAATTACTGTTGAGAGTTGCAGATCCTTTCACTTCTGTATGTTGGTGACAGCAAAGGCAAAATAAAATTAATGGAGTCAAAATTAACATTCTCAATAACAGAGGTACAAACTGGTCTAACCAGAATTTAAAAGTTAACTTCTCTAGAGTTGGTTCAGCTGTCTAGAACATGAACCAATAGGTTTAAATTACAAGAAAAGAGACTCCACTTAGACATTAGGAAGACCTTCTTAATCCTGAGAGCTACTCAACAGTGGAATAAATTTCCTCAGAAGTGGGTGTACTTCCCTTTTGTGGAAGTCTTCAAACAAAGGTTGGATGACTATCTCTTGCGAGTGCTTAAATTTATTTATTTTACTTATTTATTGAAATATTTATATCCGGCTCTATATCAGAAGATAAACGCAATTTAAAACAATAATACCAATAATATTAAAAGACTAAAAATATATTAAATCATGTATCTGTTAAAAACCAGAGAATCTAAAACCATTAAAATAATTTAAAAGAGTGCCAACCATGTGCACAAACTGGACAAAATGAATGAGTCCCAAAGGCTTTAACAGAAAGTCATGTTTTGACTTGGCACCAAAATGATACTTATGTATTCCTGCACGGTGGAGGTTGGACTGGATGGCCCTGTGGTCCCTTCTAGCTCTGTGATTCTGTGAGCTCAAGTGCAATAGCCTTGTATTTTTCTATCTTTTTATGGTTTCAGTATCTTTGCCTCTCAGCATGAAGCAGCCAGTGGCATTATGTACCTGAGCAGTATCAATTTCCTCTTAAATATGTAGTGATTCAGATTGCTAAAATATCACTGTTTATGCCACTGTTCCAAGAAGGCTTGCCAGCTTTTCATACAGGCTCTGTAGCTGTACCTTTGACAGCAATTTCATTTGCTGCAATTATCAAGTGATAATGTTTCCATGCAATAAAAGGAGCGTTACCAATGATTTCTGAAAATCAAGCTGAAGTTGAACACATAGTAACAGCCCAGACTAGTTTATTTAACGGTCAGTTGAGAACATTAGATCCAGAAGCAGCCAAAGTTTTTTCATTCAAGTATCCCGGAGAGCCATCAGCAAACCTGTGGCAAAAATAGACATGAAAAAACACTGTTTTTTTCACATTGCACTGCTATTGTTAAGGCAAAAGCCTAACTGGTGCTGGATTTTCTCTTGTGCAGAGAAATGACAAGAAAAGCTCCACATACTTTTACCCATTGAAAAGCTTTTCAACACTCAACAATTCTGCCAGAAAGCCTGGCATTGCTACTGTTTTCCTCCCTATTTCTTTCTGTCTGTCAAGCAAATATTTGTGCAGACAAAGAAAATGAGTAGGTGGTTTTCAGCTGGAGGACTAGGCCATAGGCATAACTTGTTTCATAACAGATTGAGTGTCAATTTACGAAATATCCAGGTAATTTCTGATGCCTCAGGGACCCAGCATGGTCCATCATTACTGGCATCAGATCTGTTTGGTGATCCATTATTTATTTGCCTTCAGAATGGATGTGAAACTTTGATGTGAAATTTGAGACAAACCTGGTTTAGCCACCCATAAGAATTCTTTAAGACAGCTAAGGATGAGGAAATCTCAAAATTTTACTTTCTTCCATGTTTTTAGACCTCAAGTTCTTGCCGTCTCAAAGATATGATTTGTGCATAGTTGGTGAAATGTATAAAAAAAAACTTTAACAAGGTCCTGCACTAGCCAAATTCAATAAGTACAGCTATTTCCAACATAGAGAAGATGGTGTTGGAGTTGTCCATCATGTAGCTGCTACAAATGACGACCCTTAAAAAAAAGTGGGGGTAATTCTCATTCAGTACTATAAACTTACTTGTTTATAGTACTGTAAGGATAAGGACACGTAAGGACACGTAAGGATAAAAACCAAATGTTTACATGATTCCATATACTGGTGAAACAATCTCATTAAACGAATTAGAACAATTCTTGAATTCTTTTCCAATTAATCATGTCTGCAATGATTATAAAGACATTCTTAATGCATTAGTTCTGGATTCTGAGATTAGAACTATTATTAAAGAACTTTAAAAAGGGAAATCCACTGGACTGGCTGGTTACATGGTGGACTTCTATAAAACAAAGGGAAATGATCTCACTCCCTATCTGATAAAAGTATACAATAGTATTTTGCAAGGCAATACAATTTCGGATTCTTGGAAATTGACAAAAATAGATACTATTCCAAAACCAGGGCATGGTGCTTCTCAGGTGGCACCATACAGACCTTTAATTTGTTGAACCAAGATCATAACATTTTCTCAGATATATTGGCCAACAGGATAAAGTTAGTCATAACAAATCACATCCACCCAAATCATGCCAGGAAGACACCTACTGATGCAATAAGCAAAACACTGGATATAATTAATGCAATTAGAACGAAAGAACAAAATAGCAATGATACTATCTCTTGATGCCTTTAAGGCATAATATATGCAGTACTGGGAAGAATGAATATAGGTGACTCAACTTTTATCGTTATCCAAAAAACTCTGTGAAGATTCTCAAGCTGTGGTGTCATTCAACAAATGTGACTCACAGAAATCCAATCCCTGTCAAAAACAAGACAAAGGATGCCCTTTTTTGCCTTTTGCATTGTCTCTAGAACCCCTCATGGCTGCAACTGAAAACCACATAAAGATTTGTTGTTTGTTGTTGTGTGCCTTCAAGTTGTTTCTGACTTATTGCAACTTATGGGGCAAATCTATCATGGGGTTTTCTTGGCAAGATTTGGTCAGACTAGGGTTTGCCTTTGCTTCTTTCTGAGGCTGAGAGTGTGTGACTTGCCTAAAATCACCGAGTAGGTTTCCATGGCCAAGTGGAGATTTTCAGTCCACCTCTCAAACCACTATACCATGCTGGCTCCTACATAAACAGTGAAACAGCGGAAGCTAAAGCCCCACCAAAATAAGCTTTTATGCAGATAGCATGTTGCTCTTCCTTTTGCATCCCACAGATAGAGTAAGCCTATTCATAATCAAGTTAAGAGGATTTCAAACTAAAAAGTGAGCTATAACAAATCCAGTGTACTTGGTATACGTTGACTTTGGGAGCCCCAAAGTAATTTGAAACCTTATGTAAATGTGATCTTGTTTTCAGGATTCAAATATCTCATCATTCCCAATGAATATTGCATAACTACAGAATAATATTGGGGAAAAAGTTGCTATGCTTAAGGCACATATTCCTCCTGGAGTTTGAAACTATTCCACAGAGACCTAATGTAAAGATTGTGAAAAGAGGGCAAAACTCTTTTTTTAAAAAATTATTGCTCCGAACAAATCACTGGAATTTGTAAATGGAGTTGAATAGAGACTATCCTGTAGAAGGGACCTGGTTATGTCACACATCTTAAAATATTAGAATCATAGAATCATAGAGTTGGAAGAGACCACAGGGTCCATCCAGTCCAACCCCCTACCATGCAGGAACACACATCAAAGCACTCCCGACAGATGGCCATCCAGCCATTGCTTAAAAACCTCCAAAGAAGGAGATGCCATCACACTCCGAGGCAGCATATTCCACTGCCGGACAGCTCTAACCATCACGAAGTTCTTCCTGAGCTTCAGGTGGAATCTTCTTTCCTGCAGCTTGAATCCATTGTTCCTTGTCCTAGTCTCTGGAGCAGCAGAAAACAAGGCCGCTCACTCCTCGACATGACATCCCTTCAAATATTTACACATGGCTATCATGTCCCCTCTTAAGCTTCTCTTCTGCAGACTAAACATACGCAGCTCCTTAAGCCGTTCCTCATAGGGCATGGCTTCCAGACCTTTAACCATTTTGGTCACCGTCCTCTGGACACGCTCCGGCTTGTCAATATCCTTTTTGAATTGAGGTACCCAGAACTGAACACAGTATTCCAAATGAGGCCTAACCAATGCAGAATAGAACCATACCATTACCTCCCTAGATCTAGACACCATACTCCTATTGATACAACCAAGAATTGCGTTGGCTTTCTTGGCTGCTGCGTCACATGGCTGACTCATGTTCAGCTTGTGATCTCCCAAGACTCCTAGATCGCTTTCACATGTACTGCTATCCAGCCAAGTATAAGTGTAGGACCTTACATTTCTCTCTGTTGAAATTCATTTTGTTAGCTTTGGGCCAGCTCTCCATGAAGCATTCTAGTTGGCACAACTAATGAAGTTTGTTAAATCAGATAACTTTTTGGCCTGGGTACACATACAGAGACACTTAGAACAGATCCCTTATTATTCTTTCATTTTCTTCCAAATACCTGTAAATATCACACTAACTTAACAAACCCATTCACAAGGGAAATTTTAGCTATTTGCCAGAAATACAGAAAACTGCTAGCCCCACTATTGTCTCCACTCCATCCCTTTCTAAAGCATCCGAGGTTTAAGCATGATTATAATTTAAGCAATTTGCTACATGGTCTGTCTGGGTATGCCCAGATTTTAAGGGTGCCTAGATGAACAGACCTCTTTATAAAAGGTAGTAGTTACAAGAAAAACTAGATCAGTTAAGACCACGTTGATCGAGTTCCTCAGGACCAGTAAAAGTCTTAATCATGTATGGGACTTTCTTTGTAAATGATTCCCATAAATCCAGAGGACTAGTTTCAAATTTTTACAAAGCCATCATAGACAAGTCATTTGGCACAAGGTGTTGAAGTTAATGTGGGAATCAAACCTAAAATGTGGTTGCTCAAGTTTCCAATACATGTGCTGAGCATTTTCAAAATATACACATGGTTTTGTTCACATTTTTCTTTGCTGAAATGCATCATGACTCTCAATGAATTGATGGTTCTGTTTTCTGCATTTCAACCCTGCTTTCTTCATGGACTTTATTTGTTCTCAGTTTTTTATCTGAATTTCTTCATGTGAGTATGCCAAGGAATCTTTGACTATGAGGAGACACATATTTGACGTCTACAGTTGACATGTTTGCTATGGGGAGACCGGGGTTAACAGCACACTTACCCACAGTGACAATAATGTATGGGCTTCAGCCTATAGCAGCCTTGTCCATCCTTCCAATGCACTGGTCTACAGCTGACAATTCCTGAACTACAGTTCAAGAATCTGTTGACTGTAGGATTTATAGTTCAACACAGTGGGAGAGTAAATGGTTAGGGAAGGCCAACCTCAAGTGACTTTCCTTCCACGTCAGTCAAAAGGCATAGTAACTGGTCTTACTATGTAGCAACAGAAAATGGACTATTATTTTGTTACAGGCACTACATGAACAGCTGCTAAGCAGCTAAAATTCAGTCTTTGTAAGATTTGTAACTGCTCTTTCAGGAAGGCTTGTGTGTTTATTCTTGTTCCTTAATAGCAACAAAATGCTGCACTTTTGTTTAAGAGATCAGTGAACTATTTATTTATAGAAGTGGGTTTCACATAGTCATCTTTTGAACTGTTCTGAATTCCAGAACAGAGTAAATTTTATAGCTTTTAGCATTCCTTACGGAGTTTTTTGGCTCACTAGAGCCAAATTGCAGGTGTATGTTCATAACTCCCTGCGTGCTGCAGTTCATCCACTCCTCTCAACTGAGATATTGTATCTCTTTATAGCGCAAAGATTGTCCCTTTGTTTCATACTCGTCCTCTGCAGCTGTAGCTTCTTATTGATCTCCTGGTGCACTGTTTCACCAGCAGGTTTTATAACCTGCAGACCTTTAATTCTTTTCTCTCCCATTCCCAGTTATTTAAGAAAACAAAGTCAGCTTGCCATGTTGTACTGCCACAGAGCTAAGAACAGTTGCACCTGCTGAAATCCCCTAGTCTGCAGAACTGTTAAACGCACAGGAATCCAACTCCATATGGTTTTTTTTTTTCATGTTTTATGATAGAAAAAGGTGCTGCATGAAAATGTGCTAGCCACTTTGAAAGTCATTTTGTAGTAAGACAATCTGATTAGAATCACATTCCTAAACACTACAAGTATGTATCTTTGAACTCAGTGTTATTCACTTAGGATGACATAATAATAAAGCAAATGTTAAGTTTCATGATATAAAAGAAAGTGTTACCCTTTTTAAAAATTTATTTTTATTAATAGAAAGAAAAAAAGAAGACAATGAGGCAAGAAAACTACACAGCAATATATAAAATTACAAATAATAATAATAATAATAATAATAATAATAATGCAATACAAATAAAAAGCAAAACATACCCCTGAAAGCTACAAACATCTATAACTGCCCCCTACAAATAGTGCTACTCTTCTGACAATTTTGATGAGTCTTTGTGTTTTTTTCAATCCTTGAAATGGTAAGCATCAATACATTTTTTAAAAAAATGTATAAGACTAGCATATGCCAAAGGATCCTGTCCCCTTAGGCTTTTACATTATTTTCTTACATTTTCATGACATGCAAATAAAATACATCAATCGTGCACATGCAATTATTTGACAGTTCCTTTGAAACACAATATGTACTTTCAAATGCTCTTAAAGGAAGCTCACAGTGGGAATCTGTACACACATTTCAATATATATCATTTATGATCTTTGAAACCCCAGCAAAACCAAGTATCCCCCTAATCCACTGTCTCGATTCAAATGCTCATTTCTGAATGGCACAATATACACAGTAGCCATTCAGGGTCCGTAGTGGCCAGAAGCTCTGAAAGCTACTGTAGACATTTCACTATAACTGATAAGCCTCATTCAAACCTCTTCCTCATCCTGTGTTCTGTTGCTCATATACCCTTTGCTAGTACCTCAATTTTTTTGCACTGAAAAAAAGGAAGATACAAGTCTCTACTACTATTTTTTCACGCATGATCTTTCAAAAACTCTTTGGAGGCATATTTTGTACTTGGTAATGAGAGGGAGTGTCAAAATCTCTAGATGTACAGAAGGTGACTTCATTCCAAGAAACAGCCCCATGAGCCACAGATCCAAGGACTCTGCCTTTCCCCCTCATCAGGTTTCACAGAATGTTTCTCGTTTCTTCTGCTTTTATATTCTGTAAAGGCCCTTTTCCATCCCTCAATGTTGTCACCTTGACTTCTTTACTTCAATTTCACTCTCTACCTTTATCTAAGAGACTTTATTCTGACTTTCCATTTCCCATCTCCAGCTATGGTCTCACTGTGTGTTGCTTTCTTCTTGTATTTCTTCCATTTTATTATACCTATAGATCTAGATCTATATTTAGTGCTGCTTTACTGTAGTTCTTTGCTATTCTTGTAAGTTATCCTGAAGTGCATATATAAGGTGAGGTAGCATGGATATTTTAAATAATGGGAGCATCAGGTGACTGCAAGGGCTAGTGGAATCCACACATTTTTCTTATCGATACAGAATTGTGTTGCAACACAGTACTTCTGAACCAAGGCCATGTCCGCAGTGCACTGTTATAGTGTTATTATTCCACTTTCAACATCCGATGGAATTCTGGGACTTGTAGTTTACTGAGGCCAAAGAGCTAAATGCCCCTCCCTAAACTGCAAACCCCAGAATTCCATAAAATGTTGAAAGTCGAATAACAGTGGAATAACTATAACACTGTAGTGTGGAAATGGCCCAGGTTAAGACCCTTTTATTCAGATAATTATTTGTACTGAATTGACTGATATCATCCTCAACACACATGATATTTTCTATTTTCAGAAGCTAAGCAGGGTAGGCCTGATTAGTACACAGATGGGAGACCTCCCCCAGCAAACCTAGATCTCCATGGAGGGATGGAAAAGAATTATGCTTGATGGTCTGGTGAGCTACTGCCAATCAGAATTGATAATATTGGACTAGATGGGCAATGGTCTGCTTCAGAGTAAGGCAGCTCCCTATGTCCTAAATGAAACTGTCAGGATTCCCATCAGTGTTTTGTTAATGTTAAGACAATTAGTCTGTTCTGGACCCCTTTGTTTGCTCTGCAAGAAAGCAATTAACACACACACCTTCAGGGTAGGAAATAGGGTACAAAAACCCCAGCTCCAGCCCAAATAATTTGCTAGCATGTTGGACATCACTCTACACCCTGGACTCCCATTCCTCCATGTTGCCCTCAAACTCTTGTTTGAGCCACTCCAGTTCAGTGGACTGCTTTCAGTGGACTGGATGTTTAGTGACTGCTGCCATTGACAGTACCATCAAAGGAAAGTAAAATAAAAATTTATTTGTGAAAAATTTCTCCCTCACAGGAAAGTGACACCAGGTAATTGTTTATAAATATAGTATCTTTCACTCTAGGGAGCATGTTGTTATTTAATTTTAAGTAGAACTAATATTCTGATTTATTTCAGTTCTTCATTTGTTGCCTGAATTTCTCATTGGTACCCTTGAGAAAGTTTCATAAACATCTCCATTACATTCCTTTTAAACAAACAACACAAAATGAAACACAAGTTCCCACTACCACCATCACCCTGCTGAGACCCACTTGCATGCCGTTGCACATACATTTTGGAGTCCTTACACTGCTCTTTCATCCTTGAATATGAAGTAGAGCTACACCAAGCTTTTAATTCTGCAACATCTCTGCCTTTTCTGTAGCATGTTTAGTACCTCTTAGTAGAAAACAGCTAAACCTATTTTTTAGCAAAGTCCCCATAATGGGTTTATTTTCTCATTGATTTTGTGAACAGAAGGCTGAAGAGCTAAAGGGTTGAGGAACCTCTTTGGGTACACTGTACTACTCCACCAGTAAGAACTGGTCTTCAAGAGAATAAACAGCTGCAGCTGCTCCATTGATACAAGTGGTAAAGTCCTTGTAGCTGAGTAAACAATGGCCTGCTTTGGACACACATTTTCTAGTTCATAAAGGATGACCCAAAAAACCAGGAATACATGTGTGCATAGGTGTGTGTAAAGGGATGGATGTTATTCTTCTTCCTCACCCCTCCTTCTCCCTTCCATCTCCTTCCTTCTCCCCATCTCATACCAGCTTTGGCACAGAGATCTTGGTTCATTTTTCCAGTTATGCCACAAATGGTTTAAAACAAACCAGCAGCTCTGCTCTAACATGCTGACTTGCAAGAGGTGGAGAGATGCTGCAGGAGAGGAACATGCAGTTCCCCATAACCCACAGTTCATAAACTGTGCAAACTGTGAATGTGCTTGCAAACTGCTTCCATGCTTGCAGAGAAGTGCACAAAGTGTTCTGAATCAAGATCCAATCCCTCTACTCCACTCACATTCCCAAGAGGGAATAAGAACTGGGTGCAGATTCCTTCTACTCTCTGATTTCAGATTGGAGAAAACAGCAGGAACATATTACCGGCAGCTCCTCCTCCCAATAAGGAGCCTGAAAAAGGGGCTTGGGTTGGTATTTGACTGGGCATTCGTTTCTGTCAGATACTCCTTGTGGACTGAATTTGGACACTAAATTAGGTATGCAGGGCAGGTAAAGAAGGCATGCATATGCCATCTCTGATTTTATACAGGATTTTTCTGTACTAGATTTTAGAGTTCTTTTCAGCGAAAAATCAACTTCTCATCTAGTTCCTTTTGGAAGTAAGGAAAAATCTGAAAGCAGCTTCTGATGCTGTATATATTGTGTTGGCCAGATTTTCTTAAAAGAAGAACAAAGACAAAATTTCTACTGGCTTAGCGTATGGAAAGATCCCAAAAAAACATTTCTCTATGCATCATTCTGATTTGTTTACCACTCTGAAAAGTCTGGTATAAGTTCCAAAGTCTTCCACGTTTTTACTTCCAGAAAGAAGGGTTCCTGGCAGTAGGAGTCAAAAGATATTGTGTGGCTATTCTGCCTTTTCCTTACTTAACAGACATGTGTGTTTTGCATGTGTATGTATGTCTATGCGTGTGTAAGAGAAAGAGAGAAGTAGAAGAGGAAGTCATTTAAGAAAACCACAGTAGGATTACTAATGGAAAACAACGTAATCTAGACCCCTTCTCAGAAATAATAATAATAATAATAATAATAATAATAATAATAATAATAATAAGCATTCACACATTCACTCCAAATGCATGGACGGGTGCTTTTGCCACCCCCACCTCAGCATGGGAAGAGAAGGAAGACCATTGCCTGCTTTTTTCCTGCATTTTTGTTTTCTGAGAGTATATCATCATCACATTATCTACAGAGAACAAGCAATCAAAATATAACAAAACACCCATTTGGGAGACTTCAAGTTCTATTAGTTATGCTGAAGCTACTTATCACTTCTCTATAGCGTTCATCTCTGGATGCAGAAAATTGTATCTAGTATCCTTTGTGATTCACGTTTATCTATGTTATTTAAATGTATCGAGTGCATATATTTAAGAAGACCACAGATTTTTAACATCAGTGACTTCTACATTTAGGGAAAGTGTATTTGTTTTCAATCTCAGTATTTCATACAGAAAGTAAATCTCACTATTAACGAGGTGTCATGTCTGCAGTCTCTTTGTGCAGAATTTCTGGAATGCTTAGCTGATTATTTTAGAAATGTGGCTTCTTATTACATTTAAACATTTTTATGCCTATTTTGATGTCATTCTAAAAAGAGGATCAAAATTATACATGTCATAAAACATCAATCACAAGAAAAATCAGAACAACAACAATAAGCAGCTAATATAATGAAAAAAATGGGGACTGGAAACAGAAGTATTAAATAATAAGAATGACAAACATGGATGGGGACAAAGCCATTAAACTGATCATTAATAGTTTAGGTAAATAACGTGGTGGCAAAATAATGGTAATATGCAAAATTCCCTCAAATGTCTGGCATACTCACTCAGAAGGTGGCCTTTGTCTCCTTCATGGCTATGTCTGCCATGAAGGAGACAAAGGCCACCTTTTATTAACAATTTAAATGTAACCTGATGTGCATTCTACAATATTATGGTTCATATCCCAGTGTTTGGAGCATTATCTGCTTCTGAAATGTGGGGAGTCCAGTCCTTTAGAAAATGGGTCTGAAATCTTCTTTGTACTCTTTCTTTTTGTATAGGCCAAACAGAACCATATGGAACATCTTAGCTCAAATATCTGTGGGAGTTTTGACAAGTATCTGCTGTCCGTGCATGAAATAAAGCTTAATTGACCAGATGAATTCACTTTTCTGTCTTTTCATTGTATCGTTTCCAAAGAAAACAAACATGTAAACGGAAAATTTGCAGTCCAGATGTACAAAACAGCATCACATTCTATGCCAGAATTTCTGTGTGGCTTACTTTTTTCTTTAAATCAGGCTGTCTTCTCTTCTGTTTATTGAAGATGTTTGAGAAATTCATCGGATTCATATTTTGACCCAATCCATGCCTCCAAGAAATGAACCTGGACCTGAGCAATTTCTGGTCATTTTGTGATGCACTTTGTGAAACAGAACGAAACAAATCTCCCTTTGAAAACACACACATGTGCATGTTATATGCAGAAGTGCACACAAAAACATTTTTAAAAAATACACATACATTTTCATATTTATGTGGAAAAGGAACAATTTCAATTTGATGTAGAAATAGGATAAAATAAATTTAGTGATGGAAAAAGGAAAACTCCACAAACATAAAATTTGACAAAATTGTCCATCCTTACTGTTTCCTCAAGAATTCTCGAATATCCTTCCCTTTTGTCCTACTTTGAGGAGAAAAAGCCTTTACTGAACTAACAACTCAATCTCAGTTGGATTACTGAAAAAATGAATAGATCAGACATTTGTAGCTGCTTTTCTGCCATTCACTTAAAGCTGTAAATTATCTGACTTCTACTTTCTGGGTGCTTCTATATTCGAAGTCCATCACCAGAACAGAAGATTATGAAGCGTGTTCTTAGATTTTTATAATGGAGAAGAAAAAATTATTTGACTATAAGCTATTTCAGTTGGGGACATGCACAAAACCTGCCCCCAAGGGATCTCTCCCCCCTCCTCGCTATTGTTGGAAACCTTCATGTCCTGAGGATAAAGTTCTGTAGAAGGCTTTGTAAACATATATGACTCAGTGTGGTTACAGAGTACCTGTGAAGCTTTCCAGGGTTCCTGAATGTGGTTACAGAGCTCTCATGAGCCTTTTCAGGACTCTATAACACATAAAGATCTGTGATGCTGCCAGCTGTGTGGTGATGTCTGAAGAGTAGGATTTACATAAACACCCATGTCCACACCATTAATTTAGCTGTCCACATGTTCAGGTGAATGACTGAAAAGTACTTCTGTTAAATGGTTTGTTATAGGCCATTAACTGAGCTGAAATTGCTTAACTTAAGTACAAAAAGATCCTGTTGTTGGTAGGTAGGTAGGTACCAAATAATATGAGTATTAGACCATCACACTCAATTGATTGTTCAGAAGCCACTGTCGTGTGAGCAAAGTCCTTTCCCACAAAGGACTTTCTCCTACTCTCCTCTTACTGTAGTCTCCCATACTCCTTATAAACTTTCTCCAGACAGTCCTCCAGAAGTGTTTTTGAGTGTAGCAAAAACAGGGGTTGAGAGGGAAGACAAAATTGTTCAGATAGAAACAGGGTCTATCAGTAGACAAAATGCATTGGGATCCCACACATCTATTGTCCAATGATAAATTCTTCCGGAGAGTTGATTTAAAAAAAAAATTCTAGCATGCATCATAAGCGGAATCTTAAAAAATGATCTGGTTTAAAATGCTTCTGATTGGAAGAGTTGACACCAATAAAGTTTGGAGACTGATTTCACATCAAAGAATAATAATATTTTTTTCTCATCTTGAAGCGAAGACTCATGAGGAGAAATCAGCAATTGATTAGAAAATTTTAAAAAGTGTTCTCAGAAAAAGAAAAAAAAAAAACCTTGTGGCTACTTATAAGCTTGCTCACTGTGTATTCACTGCCCACAATTAATAAAGAAATTTTCCTGCAAAACATCTGTACACAATGGTACAGGCAAAGATCAGCATAGCAACAGTTCCCTCTTGAGGTGGATTGAGTTTTGTAAGGTTGTGAAAACCTAAATACCCTAAAGGTGTCCTAATGGCACAGATTCTGTTTGATCTTGAAAGCTAAGCAGAGTCAGCCTTGGTCAGTATTTGTATGGTTATATATCACCTCCATTATGAGAGAACCACCAATGAATACTAGTTGCTGTAGGCTATCTTTCAGAGGAAGAAACTGGCAAAGCCACCTCTGAATATTCCTTGCCTAAGAAAACCCTATGAAATTCATGGGGTCACCATAAATCAATAGACTACCTGAGGGTACCCTCCCCCCCCACACACACATAGGGGCATAAAGAAAACATCTATGGCCTTTTTCTCTATACTGAGACCTGAGTACAGGCTGCAGAGTAGGAAGGAAAAAGATGGCATCGGAGGCAGATTTGTAGTAAGAGAGATCTCTCCAAGCAAGCTTCTAATTTTTAAAAAATGCTTTTAGAACCCCCCCCCCCCCACACTCCTACTTGGAACTGCTACTGATTAAGAGGTAAAGTGGAGGAACCAAAACAAAGATTCATAACTTTATCTCTATTGGATAAGATACGAAGGCTGCCAAGGATGGAAAGATCTCAAGTAAGCCTGTATTGTGGGGACTGGGAGTTTGAGGAAGGTAATTAAAGTGGAATTTTCTATTAAAACAGCTCTTCCAGATAACTGTGATTTGGAAGCTTGTGGAGGCCTGATTGCACCACTTTTGTGATATATTAATAATGGTGTATACAAGAAGGGCATATAGGAACATGCTGTAACCCCCTTCACTTGAAAGTATTCCTTTGGCTGGACACAAATGAACAGACAAAGATAACTCAGTTCTTCTCCCCAGGTGTGGAGGAGGGGAGGAAGTATCAGCTATTAAAAAACAACACATTAGCTTCAGACCCTCAGACTGACTTGCCATTTTCCAAGCAAGAGCAATTGCACAAACTTAAGAGGACTACAAAGGAAGGTTCTCCTGCTCTGAATCTGGCAGTAGAAATTGCCGTTGCTGAGACTAGGCTACTAAAGGAATGTCCACAAACTGATGAGATTGATAGAGAGCAGAGGGAATTAAAGCTAAAAGAAGCTTTTGAGCAAGGTGGACACATGGAAGGGGCAAGCTTGGAAAAGCCACATAGTAATAACAAAGTAATTACTGGAGACACCACGTGGATTGAAGAATGGTTTTGCTCCCTGCCCAAAGATGTACAGTATATTAAATCCTTCTTAAATGAATGTACTGAGCTCTTGACTCTGTTTGTGAAGGTCTACGAAATATTGAATATAGACAAGCAAGTGGATAAGGCTTTAAATGCTGGTAAGCAGCAACCAATTAAACCAGGTAACTCCCGTTTATCTGCTAAATCAAATAAGAATCGTTCTAAGAAAAAAGTGAATAAGAAGACTGTAAACAGTTTAAAGAAAAGTAAAAAGATAAAGAATGTAAAACAATTGAAGCATGCTTCTAAGATGAATTTTGAGAAGCTCTTTAATTTGCTAGCTAAGGAGATAAAATCAGAGATAAAGTTACCCAAGGAAATAAATACATAGTCTAATGACAACGGCTGCATCAGCACCAAGCCAACAACTTGTGCAAACTTACTAACATCCCAGCCTGTTAGCCAACTGTACAAACTTTCTGCTGCCCCAAAGAAATTACGAGGAGAAGATGCCAGTCAAGTAGATCTTCCCAGAGATCAGCTCCAGAACCTGGGCTCTCCAGACCCCTGTTCAGTGATGGCACTTGAGGAAAAAGAAGCACAGAAGGGAAACACCAAGGACATCAATTGGAAACTTATGTTGTCTTGTCAAAAACTGGTATTTCTGAACTATCCAAAACCTGCAGGGATTCTATCTCAGTATGAATGCGAAGCTCATTTTGTAAAGTTACTAAGTAAGTCCTCCATTAATGTTTGTCCTATTAAGGATATAATACAAATAGAATATCTATGCTTTAATTATGTATGTGCTCGTACAGTGGTCACTTTAAAAACTGGTCAATGGATATTGGATATTGGATATTGGAAAACAAGGATAAGCTAGCACATCTTGGCTTAATTGTGACAAGACTGTTTGAAAACTGAGCACCACCTCTGCAGTTAAAGGGAGGTAACTTTAGTCATGCTGTCCAACAAACAAAACCCTGTGAAAACCTGATTGACTTGACCAGTGAAGGTCTGGACACTGTAAAACCCAGTTTAATTGACACTATAGGGGGAAAACAGAATAAACTTCAGCTGAGTCAGAGTTTAAATTGTGTTCCCCCGAAGTTGGAGCCTGCATGTTGTGATGAGGAAATAGATCTTTTGAACTCATTCTATGCTCTTCCACTTCAGAAACAAAATAATATTTTAAAACAATTAGACAACTTGAGAACAACTCTATTAACCAAACAGTCCTCAAATACACACCAGTTAACTGTGGTGGAAGAGTTTATAAAAGCAGAAACTCTATATCCAACTGAGGAGATAGCGAGCAAGCAAGAAGGAATATATGCCTCAATCCATCAGAGAGGAAAGCAAACAAATTCCTTGGCTACAACATCTGAAGGCTGTACTACTTGGACTGATATACCTGCACAGTATGTGTTACTGCCCTGGCTAGCCCGAGCTTTGGGGATATAAAAAGATACCCCTTAATATCAATAATTCGGCCTCACATACCCATTCCCCTCCACGTGCTTGTGAGGCCCCCGGACAAGCACCCATACAGGCTCGGCCAATAATCGCCGTAATATTCCAAAACAATACAGGCAGCCCAGAAATAGCCGACTCACAGCTTTAGGAGACCTCAAGGCAAGTACCTTCATTAGGTATGCACGCAGCTTTCAAAAGATCCTCTGCTGGCAGCTTGATGATCTGACTATACAACGCTCAAGTACTCCGCGTTTGCATACCGGCTATCCTATTGACAATTTGGCTATAACTCAATCATTCAAATTCTGACCTTTCGGAGGCTTTATCTCCAGTCCCAAATCTATTGTTTTCCCCAAGTCCGACCAAGCCTGTGGTTACAATTCTCCTTATAAAAACCCCTGACTTTGAACGTTTCCTTGGATAGCTTTTGGCTTCCATCCCGCCTTGCTGTCGCTTTGTCCAGCAAGACTTCCCCTCAGCTCCATGTGCTGAGATCCACGCTCCCCATCTTCTCCACCTCCAACCAGGCTTCAGGACAGGTGAAGTATCACCCAAACCAGCAACTCCTCTAAAAACCCCTCTATCCCACTCCAACCTTTATTTCTTTAGTTATCTTGTGTGAGTGTGCTACATACACTGTTTGTGTTTTTAATAAAACCACATTTATTTTTTCAACTTCTGTGTGCTCCTTGACTCGGCCTGACCCCGTAGACATAGGGTTCAAGATCCTGCTACATTACCCTGCCTCTCATAACGCTAAAGCAGTGCTCAGAGCTAATTGTCCTCACCTATTGTTGAGCACATTTTCGTGTCCCTCACGGGACCCCCAGTAAACAGGGTAACATATGACCTGAGGTCAACAACTCTAAAGACAAGACCCTCCTCATGGATTGATATTTGATTCCTAGAGGACCATGAACTAGGACAAACAACTGAACATGGTGACCCTGTATATCAACCATGGAAGAAGACTGTGCCAATAACTTCAAACATTAGTAGACCTGCCTGTCAGCTGGATTTGATTGAAAGCTTGGATAAGGAGTCCCATTCATCTGGACTATCACCCCATGAGATTCCATCACCTTCTGCAAGATCACATACTCAATCTGTGTGTGATAACATATCTGCCTGACAATGAAAGGGTCAGAGTAAGATTTCTTTCCTAACTCGGAATGTGGCAGGATGGACTGCATCTACCAGTGACCCCAATTTTATTGCCTTCTTATCTTGCTTTGATATTCTTCTGATACAGGAAACTTGGTTTACAGAAGAGTTATCATTAAATGGGTTTCATTCTTACTCCCTAAAGGCAGTTGCAGGGTCCAGGTATAGTAGAGCCATAGAAGGATTAGGAATTTTGGTTTCCACAGCCTTACGAGTTTCTATAATACAACTCTCTTCATTTAAATCACATGCTATGGCTGTTAAGATTCAATTTAAATCTATCAATTTATTGATTATCAATGATTACATGCCTCCACTGAGACAGAAGAATCAAATTAAAGCACTGTGTGCAGAACTTGAGTCATATGTGGCTGATCTCTCTACTAAGTATCCTGATGCATCTGTGATATTGGGAGGTGACCTGAATGCTAGATTGGGACCTGATGACAGCACCTTATATTAGCAGTTTAATTTCCCACCTCCACATTTAGAAGAAGATGAAGTCCTACTGACACGCCGCTCTAAAGACCAGAAAGCCAACTATGCAGGCTTGTGTTTGGTATTAATGACGTTCAGATTAAATCTTCACATACTAAATGGTGCTATAGATAAAGATCACCCAGCTAGTTTCACTTATCTCTCTGGAATCAGAATGAATGCAATTGACTATATAATTGCCTCTAGGGGCCTTCTTGTATATGTAAAGGACTTAGAAGTCATCCCAAGGTTTGACAGTGATCACCTCCCAATAACTCTGCAGCTAATTAACTTTGCACAAGAGCCTCATGTTGAAGACCTTCACTTAATTGATATTACCGTTGATGAAAGAACCTATCGCAGACCTAGATGATGCCCACAGTTAAATCATGTGATAACTGATTCTTTGTCCACCCATCACTTTCAGAGTCCTTTCCGCAGAGCTCCCTGAGGTACTCCTTAATAATTATAACATACTGATTCAGGAGTTACATCAGTTACTTTTATATTATGGTAGCACACAATCAAGACCGAATAGATTTTACTCCAAATTGTGGTTTGATAAAGATTGTGTCAAAACAAAAAAAGATCTTATTGCTACTTATCAGTCACATTTAGTTAGTACATCATCATTCACCACACCAGAGCTGCTTCAGAAAAAGAGACAATATAAACTATTATTGGCACATAAAAAGAAAGAAGCTATGAAGACCAACTGGTCCTGCCTTATTCAAGCCGTTAAATCTAATGATTCATCCCTCTTTTGGCATATCACTTCAGGTATGCAAAGCAGAGCTTTAAACAGGATAGAATATTCAATCACTCCCAATATTTGGGAAGTGTATTTTCAAGATCTATATTCAGACTCCAGTGTGGGAAAAGAAGAACATATTCAATCTACTGAGACCTTTCCACTATGGCCTCCTGTGACAGTGTCTGAAATAAACAGTCTTGCAGCTCAGTTAAGAACAGGGAAAGCCTCAGGAGGAGACTTGATTCCACCAGAAGTCATTAAAAACAACTTGGAGTTCTGGACTCTTCTCCTGGCTTCCCTTTTTACCTGTATTGACTCCTATGGATATGTTCCTTCAGACTGGGGAATAGCAATCATTGTGTACATCTTTAAAAAGGGGTCAAAGGACAATCCAGCAAATTACAGACCAATTAGTCTGCTTAATACAATTAGTAAGCTGTATGCAAAGGCATCTACACAGGAAATTCTTGGATTGGCTGGAACAAGAGAATATTTTAGCAGATGAACAAGTTGGTTCTAGAGAAAGCCGATTGACTATTGATCAATGCGTAGTTTTGCAACACCTAATAGGGAAATACTCCTCTGGTAATATTACTGCCTTATATGCTGCTTTTATTGATTTCAAAGGATCATTTGATTCAATTTCACACTCCATATTATGGGAAAAACTGGAAGTATCTTCAATTGATAGGCGATTACTCCACCTAATACAAATGCTACATGAAGAGACCTCCCTTAAAGTATGATATACCTTACAGGGTCATCTTACTGGAGCAATTAAAACAGAGAAGGGAGTAAAGTAAGGCTGCATCTTGGCACCACTTTTGTTTAATTTTTATATTAATTCAGTGGTCGGTCGTTTTCATAATACCAACTTCCACCCACCAAAGTTAGCTGGAAGAACCATCCCCATACTGCTTTATGCAGATGATGCGGCCATCCTTTCAAGAACACCTATTGGCCTTAAAAGAGCTCTGAGAGAATGATCCCAGTTTTGCAAAGAAAATCATTTAGTGCTTAACTATCAAAAAACTAAAATCATGTCATTTGACAAACATCCTAGGCAACTTTCCTGGCAAATAGACTCCCATAAGATTGAACGGGTTTCCTGTTTCAAATACTTGGGTGTAGTCTTTCATTTCTCAGGAAGTAGGAAAGCACATGGGGACTACGTTGTTAGCAATGCCCAGAGGAGCTCAATGGCTATTCAAAAATTCTTCAGAACAAAAGTTGGATATTATGTCCCAGCAGCTCTAAAATTATTTGAGGCAAAATCAAAAGCCCAACTTTTATATGGAGCCCAATTAGGCCCTTTCCCTAATTGTGCCATTTTGGAGCGTATCCAGTCCAAGTTTCTGAGGTCAGTCTTTCAAGTCCCAAAAGGCATCTCCAATGCCACTCTGCGGTTAGAGGCAGGTTTCTTGAGCACAGAGGCCAGGATATGGATGTTTACACTTAATTACTGGCTTAGGCTAGCCTTTTTTCCCAGGGGGCTAGCCCCTTTTGTTCTGAAGGATGAATTCCAGTCCATGTGGATTAAGGCAGTTTCAAGTAAAATCTTGACCTTGGGCTTTTCCCCAAATCTTTTATTTAATTTGGGATACGATCAGGCTAAAGCGGCCATAAAACAGCATGTCACTGACATAGAGCGCCAAATGGATCTGGTCAGATCCCCTTCATTGTCAGTGAATATAACAAGTACTTAAAAATGCCAATGGCTTACATAAGCAATCTAGAACTGCCAAAACATCATAAGACTTTCACCTTGGCTCAATGTCACGCTCTCCCGTCAGCTGTCCTCTAAAGTTGCTATAGGAAAATTGCATTTTCAGAGACATGCTGCCCATGTGACTCTGGCCAGATAGAACATGTGCTCCTTCAATGCTCGTTCTATAGAGATTTACGGTCTGATCTTATTTTGCCAATACTCTATAATTACGCTGGTGGGTCTGATCAGTTTTATGTTTCTCTGTTTCTCTCAGATATGAATCCTAATATAACTTACAGGGTGGCCAAATTCTATGCAGCAGTTATTAAAATGTGACAGGTGATGATTAGCAGCATAGTTTAGCAAATACATCATCTAAAGGCCCACTTAGGTCTATCAGGGCTCCTCATCTGATAACCAAATGTTGTTACTGGTACCAAATCTTTAGGTATATTTATATCTAATTTTATGTACCTGTTTTTATAAGCTTTTTTATTCCTAGTCTTTTCTATAGTTTTATAGTTTTATACCAGCCTACAATCATAATATTACTGTTTTCAACTCTGTGTTTATATTGTTTTAAATACTGTTTTAAATATTTAATTCCATTTTATTCTGTTTTTAATGCCTTTACCTTTTATATTCTGTATCCCCTTTTGTGCTGGTCAATGACTGTAATAAAGATATCTATCTATACCGGGACCTTTCAGCCTAAGCCTTTGAACTAATATGTCAGTGCAGTAGCTCTTTGGGGAGTAGTCCAAGTTTGAAAACACACCCCTTCCTAATTAGTGTGTGTTGGTAGTGGTGGTGAAGTGACACATCCATCTTTAACAGTATTTAAAAAGTAGTATTTTGCCATCTATGAATGCTAAGAAGCAATTGTCAAATAATAGTAGACATTAAAGTGATACAAAGACCACATTAGATCAGCTTCAGATAATGTAATGTGCTAACTTTGGTAGGTGGTTGCTCAGTGAAATACACAGTTTGTTCAGATGGTGGGTATGGAAAACAGCAAGATATATTTAATCATCATTAGATGAAACAAGATTTGAATATGATCATGAAATGTCTGCCATGCTAATTAATTTGCCAAGCATATGGGTGCTTTCTTTTATCATAGCACAATATGTTTCTGTCTAAATGAAATGGAGGATGGTTTCTATTTTTTAAAATATATTTTTTCCAAAGGAAAACGTTACATGACAGAAATTTATTGTTGTTTCTGTGAGAAAGTGCAACTTAGGCATATGAAGAACCTTATTTTGCTTCATGGATTGAAGATTTACTTCTGTTCAGTGAAAATATGTATTTGAAAAGTGGCACTACACCAAGACCAAAAGGATTTTTTGATACCATTTCCCATGCAGTTTATAGTTTTGTACTCAGTAATATTTATTCATCACAAAGTCCTTGGAGTTAAATATATACTGAATTACTCTTTCTGAATTTTTTGAATTATGCATGTCTGAGTATCAACATATGGCATATACCATTACAAAATCTAAGACATAAATGGTTTGATTGTTAAGCTACGTTGATAAAACCAGTATATGAATAAATGTGTAGATCATACAAGTTTCATTTCTTAGCCCTAACCCAATTTCTTGGAATCATCGAAGGGTTCACTTCTCCATTAGAGGCACTTATAAATTTATAATGCTTCTGGTGGTAAAATTTTCCTGAGTATGCAACTTGCCTTGCAACTGTGTTCTCATGGTATGACTTAGGTCTATGGTCTTCTTCAGCAGAATGAAGGGCTCCTTCCGTCTGTGGAATATTTCCAGTTCAGTGGATGTCTCATTGGCAAAAGAGACGAGGCAGCCTTCTTCATTGATTATCCTGTCTCCCAGCATGATCCCCTTCCCCAAATCTGCTCTCAAGGGCTGGGGAAACTCTCTGGAACAGTGAGGGAGGTGGTACTCAAGAGTGCAGAAGGAGGGGAAGTCAGTAAAGGAAATGTTTTCCCTTTTCTGCTGGCTGGAACATTTGGAGCAGAATTCCACTCAGGAAACGATCACACTGTGGATCCAGACTTGGCTGGTTGTATTTGTTATTTAGCATTAGTTATTTCCTGAGATGTTTTGTTTTTGTTTGTTTGGTTGCTTTTTTTCCCTATCTATTTCCTTACACCCACCTTCTGTGTGTGTTTTTGTTGACACCATCTTACAATTGGGAAATATGAGAGGTTGTAGTGGATGTCTCAAGCAGAGCAGTTGTTGTTCGAGGCAGAACTTGAACAGTTCACTAGCCCACTCTATTCCCACCATAAGATCTACCAGAGAAAGAAATCAAAGTCTTCTTCATAAGATATATAAGCATAGTTTTTACTCATAAATACCTGTGCATGGTCAACACAGGATCTGCTTCTTGAGGAAGGTAAGCAAAGAAAGAGTACTATATGGTATGGAAAGTTGAAGCATCTCACTTAGAGAAGCTCTTATTACACATGCTTCATGAACGACAGATAGAGAGAAAGACAAAGAGGTCTGTGAATAGATGAGACCACAGAGAACAAAAAAAGTCTATGTGATACAGGATGAGAGTGAGTGTGAACAAACACACAAACAACTAGGAAATTACCATAAACATACTGTGCCTAAACTAGAGAGTGACATGCAGTCTAATGAACAATGAATATAGGCATGCAAAGGCTCTTAACTCTAATACTTAGACAATTTTATCTGCAGCTCTTTATCAAAATGACATTATTATAAGCATATGGAGATTTGTGCAATCAAGTTATTTTCCAGATTTGTATCGTATTATATAGTAAGAAAAATGAACATAGAGAACATCAAAGCAGCAGCTCTGTTTTTGTTTCCAGCTTTGTTTTTGTTTTAAATCATGCCACAGTCTATGGGAAGAACACTCATCTTGGACTGCCACGATGCTTCTGGCTAAGTCATCACAGGTCAGCTTTCAACAGATGACAGAAGAAGACCTTGTAACAATAGAAATGCAGAGACATGTAGAGAACAAGAGACTTTGTTATGGCATGGTGAATTACATTTGGATTTCTAAGATCAGGTCAGAACAACATGTACATATATTAACTTTAAAGAACGAGAATAAGGAATTCAGTGGACCTTCAACTGACATTTAGAAAAGTCATATCCATAGCTAGAGTATTCAGCTGACTTTCTCAGACTAAAGAGAAAAAGAGAGAACAAGGAGGAGGAGGAGGAAATCAGATTTGGAATGGGACAGATACCTTGGTATTTGTCATTTGTTGTTTGAAGAAAGAAAATGAGATGATCAATGTGGACTACTTCGCAGTGTGTCTGATTCAATTAAAAGCTCTAATACCAAATCCATATATATTTTGGGGATAGTTAAAATTATAAGATGAATAGATGTGGTGGTTTTCTTCTTTACTGACAATATATTAGAAATGTTTGCTTGATAGGGCTAGGCTTTATCGTTCTCTGTCAAGTGACTTATGCCAAGAAAATTCTCAGGTGTTATCAGCAACAGATGAACCAAATAGTTCCCACTTCACAGAAATTACTTGGTGTGGCTTTCCAACAAACTTTGGCAGCATGGTTTTGTGAGTGGTATAGGGGGAAATTCTTGGTACAATGATAGTTCCCCTTCTGAAAGGATAGTTTCAGAGGAATGGATATAGAGAGCTTCCTACAAGAACAGCCTTTACCAGTTTTATCCCTTCAAAAACCCAAAAGCATTAAGCACAAAATTAGGGATGGGATGAATCCAGAATTTTCTGAATCCAAATCCGGATCTGCATCCCTGGAAGGTTCTGGGAATCCACGAATCTCGAATCTTTTGAATCCTATTTTTAAAAAGGGTTGAAAAAGCAAGGGAAAGAAAGTACTTCTACTGAAGAGTGTTTCTGAAGCAGAATTTGACATCTTTGTTTAATGAAAAACAAATTAAAAAATAGTTTTCAGTTCAGGAAAACATACCCATATACTTCTTATTAAGAAGATGAAATGCAATTGACATGTTCATCTACTACAGGAAGTACATAACTCTCAAGTCAAAAAGAATAGATATTATTACCCTGCAGAAGGAGGCAGCCCCAGCAGGCACAGGCAGCAGGAGCAAGCACAGGCAGCAGCCTCAGGCAAAAGCAGCCTCCAGCACTCCCACAGCTTTATGCTACAATTTTTGTGTGCCCAGAGGCTCACTGGTCAATCAGGCCTTTGGTGGGCCCCGGAGGCACCAATTTTGAAAAATCTGACCACCTACTGCCACCTGCCCCAGCAGCATCCTGATGGCAGGAGCACAAGATTGTGCTCCCTGCCACCTTTTGCTGCCCTCCCCAGGCAGGATTGGGCCCGTGGCCGGCAGCAGCAGAGCAGGAAGCACGAGATTGAGCTTCGCGCCACCTTTTGCCACCTGCCACAGGCAGGATTCGCCCGTGGCTGATGGGATCACACTCCCTGCCACCTTCTCTCCTCCAGGTGGGGGCAGGATTCGAGAGATTCAATTCACCTATTCTGGCAGGGGGATTCAGATCCCCGAATCTTGAATCCTTGCCCAGGATTTGAGGATTCAGTTGGCCCATCCCTACACAAAAATATGTATTTTGTGAACTATGGTTATTAAAATTTTGTGTAGAAAACTGTATGGGGATTGAAAATGGAGAAACAAAATAATCCAAGATTTCACATTTCTTAACTTTAGAAATTCATAGGCATGTTGCAGAAATTCAGTGAAACTCTGTTAGTAAGTTGCAACGATGCACATCCAGGTACCTGCAGGAGTGTTCCAATGTGCCTCAAGTGCATCTGATGTGCATCAGGTGGTCCTGATGTGCACTGGGCACTTATGATGCATTTTGGGCACATCTGATTCTCATCAGGCACTTTCCCAGGCTCACAAGTCACTTGTTTTGTGCATTGGACACTCTAGTTGCATTCTAGGACTTCCTAGCCAGTGTCTGGTATGCATCAGGACTATCCCAAAGCACACTGGTGCCCATTGCACATCACTCACATCACTGGCTACCATCCCCAATTGATTTTGTACACTGTAATGTCATGGCAGCCTCTAGGTGAATATGGATGTTGCAAAAATACTGTATGCTATTTCTTACACAAGAAAGTCCACTTATGAATACATAAATTCCATGCTGAATTCCAACTGTAGTTAGCGTATTATAATTTCCATACTGGAAACCAAAATCAAACCAGTGGGTGCAGCAAATTTTGTGAAAGGGAAATCTTCACTTTTTGAGGGAGATTGTCTTCCACATAGTCCCATCCATATGCTTTTTTCGGTGGAGGGACATTGGTATGAAAATGACCATTCATTTGATGACTTAGGCAAGAAATGAGAAAAATTTCAGCGTGCAAGGTTTGGAGAACATAATGAATGAGCAAGAAAAAAACAGCTGAAGACTTGTTTTGTTTCCTGCACAGTTGGCACCAAAGTGGCACAAAGTACAATAGTATGGTGGGAGTGTTTGTGGGTGATGGAACACTGTGGTAGATGCACAAGGATCTGAATATCTACCATGTATTTATTATTTAATTATTTAGTTGCATATTCCTTGCACATACACTCTACCTTTCTACCAAAAACATAGTGTTTAAGACAAACATTAAGAGACTAAAAATACATTAAAAAAGAGGCTAAAAGCCAATTAGTCAGTAAAACCTTTAAGAACAAAATAGGCTGAGCAATTAAAACCCTCACACCAATCTGAAAAAAGTTAAAAGGCCAATTTGAAGAGGTTTGTCCTCCCTAAAAGCAATTTCCACTTAGCAGCTTAGCAGCCCATATTGCACCAACTGATGCTCCCAGGCACTCTTCAGGAGTAGCTTCACATACAACACACTGCAGAAATCAAGACATGATGTAACTAAAGCATGAATGACTTTTTGTGAAATGAGGTCTCTCAGTATATGCCACAGTTGGCAGAATAAGCAGTATTATGGAAAAGCATTGTTTATCAGTGCTGCTTCCTGGGAGTCCAAGACTATAAGACAGTATAGAATCAAAAGTATAAACTTGACCTTTGAAAGAAACACAATCCCTTCCAGAACAAGCTGAATCCCAATCTTTGAGCCAACCTTTCTAGAGACCACTAGCATTTCCAGTTTACCAAGATTGAATTTCAGCTCATTCACTCTCATACAGCCTGTCATTTCACTGATGCAATAGAGAGTGCTATTGACTTCTTCCTTGGTCTTATACATCCTCCATAAATTTTCTCAGACACTGCCATGCATTTTCAGCATGTCTTCACTTGGGAGAGTAAACAACCAAAGAGCAGTGAAAACTAAACATATGTTTGATATTTTATGTAAATACCATTCCTCTAAAGTCCTGAAGTTAGAGAATGCTGGTAAACTGTTCACTGTGATTAGAAGCTAAAGTTGCCAATCACAAAACTGCACCTCCTCTTTTCTCCCAATCCTAATCCTGGTATTTTCCTTATACGGAGAACCTGGGCTGATATGCGTTGGAGAAGCACTGTGTCCCTGATTCTATCCAAAGCCAGACTGCTGCTGGATCTTCAAGATTGTTCAGATTCAAATTTTGCCCACTGTTTAAGAGCCCAATTTTGATTTGTATATCTCTGTCTGATTTATCATTTGCTTTTTGCATATATCTAAGAGAAGGAGGCGAGATGTAAAAATGTAGAACAAGTTTCACTGTATTAGTGAATTTTCCTTCTAAAACCAGCATGGGTCTTTAAAAAATATCAAAGCAAGACCTATATCTCACTTTAAAAGCAAAGGAGATATAGAGGGAATATGGAAAGCTAAAGCAAGGTTATTTTTTAACCAATAGAAAAAGAAATATCACAACAGAAATAACCTTATGCTTGCAAGGAAAAGGTTGTTTGAGATTGTATCTGGTAAGGCCTTCAACTGATAGCTTCTTCAAAAGGCAGCATCTCTAAGAGAAGAGTCAGTGTACTGTGCAAGGGAATTACCATGTAACCAACATGGATGGTAGGCATTTCTGGATCTCTATTCCCTACACGGGTGCAAGGTTGCCTCATGGGGCCTCCTACATAATCTATGGCTTGCTAAAGAAAATGTGATTTCTTTTTAAGTTCACAACATGAATTACAAGACTCCTTCCAGTCTTATAAATTTTCTGTAAATGCGTCATTTTCTATGGTACACTTATGAATAAAATTTTGCATTCTTAAAAGCATAGAAATGACAGCAGTTCTCCCTCCAATACACACACACACACATATTGAGTGCCCATAGCTAATATCTGAGGATTCTTAAATTATGTGCAGAGTAAATTTCTATGCCCCATCTTTCTGTCCCCCTGTGGTCTTGAGTGTCTGTCAGGTGAAAGAGGAATCAGCAAAGCCACCTTCTCTCAAAACCCTTCTGCCACCACTTCTCAGGATCCAAGCCACTGAGACTGGTCATGGGCTCCTCTCCAGGAAATCATTGTTCAGAAACCTTTAGGGAACTTATATATTCCAATATTCTTTTACTGAGCCCATAGGTACTCATAAACTTAACAACAAAGAAGTAGTTATTTGCTGCATTCCCCAACTGCAGTCATCTGAAACAGCCTGAGGCTCATTATGGCATCGAGAGAGCAACTAGAGCATACAGCCAACAGAAACCCACTGTGGTATTGCAGTGCCTGCCGAAATGGATGATCAGACTTTATTAACTCTAGCAACTTACTTGGAAAAATTGGTTGAACAAGCAAAAAGTGTAAAGTCAGAATTTGGAGAAGATAAGTTATACAGAATGCCATGGTGGTAGGCTGTATGTGTGATAAGGTTCTTTGTCAGATGGTTAAAAATGACTTTTCTAGAAATAATCCAGCCAAGTTGATGCATTTTGCAAAATGCCATTGTTAAACACAGTCATTTCTGTACTCATTTATTTAATTAACAATCAGTTATCCTGCCATGAGCTAAAAGCACCACACTTAGCTGTACTCCTCACCACTTTATCCTAGTAACAACCCTATGAGGTAGGCCAAGCTAAAAGATGGTGATTGGTCATAGTCATCCAGCCACAGCTCAGGAGATTTGATCTCTCTGAACTCAGTCCAACACTGTAGCCACTGTGAATATCTACCTGAAAGCACTCAGTGTCCAAAGTGTTGAACTTTGGCTGAGCTGTGCCCTCTTTTGTGACTTTAGCTTGAAATTTTCAGCAGTATCCACAATAAATAGATAACAGGATGGTATTCAAAGCTGGACATCTGTTTTGTGTAACAGTGAAATCCAAAGTAAAGGAGAACAATTCTACTGCAGCCCCAAAACACCCTTAAAAGCTATTCCAGAGGTCTGGAAAACTGTCTGTGGGTAGCTTTTGATCACTCCCAAGTTTAATAGGGGAAGGAAAATAGAAACTAATTCTGTGACATGTGCCAGTGTCACATTGGGTTTGGCCCCTTTTTTCCCCTTGTCCAGAATTGTAGCATAATTGGTATCTTACTCTGCTGAGTAACACAATACTGTAAGCATCTGTTTAATAGACAAGAACAAATGCTTCCATGTGATTTCTGTGTCTTCTAGATTAGTAAATTATTTGATACTCTGATTGATAATGACAAGTACCAGTGGAATTATAATTTCCATTCCATAAGCAAGTCAAGAACTGTATTACGATGCTTCACATGTTCCTTAACTAACAGGCTATCACTTCTTTTCAAATCCATAGAGACAATAAAGTACTCAAATTAACATTCCACCTGCATGCTCCATCACAATCTAGCTTGCTATAAAATACTGGATGTGCAGCTTTCACTCCAATTGCTTTACTGCACTTAAATTGTCAGCATTCCCCACAGATAATAGCAATTGGAATAACTATCAGGAGTACAATCTGGAAACTATATCCTGCCATTTAAGTCATTGTGTATCTGTTTTAAAAAAATCTAGGTTACACTGCATATGAAAGGAAAGCAAAATAAATAAAAATTAAGTAAAACACCACCTTAAAGAATAATTTGAGGAATTGAGGAAGCCATTTGGCTTCGCATATCACAACCTTCTAAGCCACCTTGTGCGAATGAGTGTTTCCTACATGCTGCCACCCAGAGAATGCCATTCTGCTCAACAGTCTAGTGATAACAAGTTTGGGGATCCCTTGTGGTCCTTTCAGCTTAATCCCAGTTAATCTCTTTATAATCAGCCTTCATCCTCCTAAGCAGGTAGTTAAAGAAAATTGATGTATATCACAGTTGGGTTTTATCTTCCTCGGAGGCAGCTATTTTATGTCACAGTTTATGTAACACAAATGAATGCTCATTCAGACAATGCAGGTGGCCAGTGAGTGGATGTAAGTCATTTGCATTGATCCCTTAAAGGATTCTTCTTGCCGAACTGTTGCAAATCTCCTCACTCATGTCAGTTGCCTTTGTGGACTAAACTAATTAAGCCAGATCTTCAGCAAGGAACTGGTCCTGCTATGTATTACCACGACTTGATTCTATAGTTCTTGATTCAATGATTTTACACATAAGGAGTCACTACAATAACTCCTTATGAACAGACAATTTTTATGACTTAAAGCCCAGCTTGAGTGCTGACAACCAGCTGTCACTGAAGAGACTGCCACATTGTTTACCTTCTCATCACTTACCTTCTCATCATTTCTGCATAGTGCCTAGGACCAGAGACTAGGATACAGAGCAATGGCTTCAACCTTCAGGAAAAGAGATTTCACTTAAACATTAGGAAGAACTATAAAGTCAAAGGCTTTCACAGCTGGAATCCATAAGTTGTTGTGGGTTTTCCAGGCTTTGAGGCCGTGTTCTATTAGTATTTTCTCCTAGGAAGAACTTCCTGACCGTAAGACCAGTTTGACAGTGCAATGTGCTGTCATGGAGTGTGGTGGAGTCTCCTTCTTTGCAGGCTATTAAACAGTGGCTGGATGGCCATCTGTCAGGAATGCTTTGATGCTATATTCCTGCATGGCAGGGAGTTGGACTCAATAGCCTTGTGGTCTCTTCCGGTTCTATGATTCTACGGCCATTTCTGCACAATGTTGCTATAACATTGTAGCAGCTGGTTGTTACTGGTCCAGGAGCTGTGCTTCCACACAATGTAGTCACTACCCAGCTGCTATCCCATCCCCAAGCACTGCCAAATTGCCATATTCTATTTCCAGAAAAAAATCTGTCAAGAGCCTCCTATAGCACTTCAATCCCATCAGCCATCATAGTGCGGTACTGTTATAGCACTTGATAGCGCTTCCTGTTTTGGCAGATCCAGCAATGGGCAGGTTGTGAGCATGCCCAGCTCATCTCTTCCCTTAGTGTGGTGTGGTACCACGGTGTGGTAACTTTCTATCACCTTTCGTTGTTTATTTTAAATATCTCCTTTGAGTCAAAACTTTTTGTTTTTCAAAAACATTTTTCAACAGTAGAGGGCAAAAGTGCAATAGCGTACTGGCATGTCATGCTGTTACAACATTGCTGTGTTAGTGCAGCTTCCAAAAAAAAATTTCACCACCAAATTAGAGGTGGTGGGGCAGGATAAAGGCAAGGCACAGGAGTGGTGAAGGATTCTGTAACATGGAAGGAACATTGGCGGCAATACCACTACCCATCTGCTTAAGGGGGAAGGGTGAGGAAAAGAGTGTCCCTAACCCAACGGCATCACATGAATGGCAATGCCGCCATTATAACAGTATAATGTGCTAATGGTCTCTAGTGTAGGAATGGCCTATGATTCTATAGCATCTCCTTCTGTACCATGTAGACTGAAATACAACTGTAATTGTTGAGGCTACATTTCCTGTTGCTAAAATCAGTACAATTTAAACCAGATTGCTATGTCAGTTATATTAATTTGGGTTACTTTAATTCTTTTAGAAATTATGCTAGCTTTAAAAGAGACAGTGAACCAGCAAGATTTATTAGCTGTATCAAAGGAGTTGTAAACTTGGTAATGGAAAAACTACTCCTGACTCCATTCTGAGTCAATTTAGCTAATATGAGCCATTCCTCTCTCTGCCGAGGAAACAGGAAATAGCTGGCTTTGCAATCTCAAATCCAATATTCTGAAATGCTGTTATTCTCCCAATTACACCACTGAGAGGGCAAGGGAACCAAGTAACCATCCCCACTCCCAGAAGTAGAACATTAATGAGGCTCTTTGTATCTAGTACCTGGAACCTTTAAAAAAAGTACCCCTAGGTATTGTAAATGGAGGGTATGTATAACAATGAATGATTTACATCTGTATATTATAGATTAAGAAATTGTTGGATTATCTTGGGAGAAGATAATGACTCCATTTATTTAGATCTGATGTGATTTCATTTGTGTAATTTATTTCTTTTTTTGTTTTATTTCATTTCATGTATTCAATCACATGAGACTACTTGAGCTGTTTTGCTTGTAAAGTTTGTAATAAATATAGTTTTTAAAAAAGTAAAAAGTAGCATCCCTAGGGATCAAAGTGCAGAAGCTGTGCCTCACAAGCTGGAGAAGCCCCTATTTTGAATCTAGTCAATACAGATTCAGCAGCATAACTAGCCACAAGCCAAGTCTCCATGCAATCTCCTGTGGTAGGAAGTGGTTTTGTCTCTAGACTGCTGAGCCAAGGAGTTGGCAGGTATTTAGCATGGGAGAGGTAAGGAACATTGAAGGCCTAAATGTAAGGAGCTGCTGCTAGGACCCCAGAGGCCCCCCCCCCCGATGTAGTAGAAACATTTTCATTGGTTCTGGATTGGACACTTATTATATATAATATTTAATTGTGGAATTAGAGTTTCCTATTCCTTTTCTGTTACCGTTGCTGGGTCTGGTTTTGACACCTGTAAGTCCAGCCACGTCTCTGGTGCTGAAACAGATTTACAACAGTTCTGCACCCTGAGAAGCTCCTCACCTTTAGAACTATAGGGCTGATAGGTACAACATGGCTCACTTCAAGCTGGAAACAACTTTACCTATGTGATGTGCCAGTCCAGATGCTTCAGAATTTTGTTCAGCTCATTTTTGATATCAGATTAACAAAGTTTTCAAATATCATTCTAAATGAGAGAGAAACAATCTTAATGTGAATCTAGAAGAAAGCAAAAGTGACATTTACTAGTAATATTAAAGCAACCACAATGATGCTTGAAAGGAGGTATTATATAGTATTCTCAGTAAGACACCAAGACTATTGGGAAGCAATAGGATAGCACACAATGGCTGATCCTTTGATACAACTATAGATTTTTCTGCAACTAGTGTGTGAGGGAGGGAGGGAGATAG
Source organism: Cyclura pinguis (assembly GCA_030412105.1). Taxonomy (NCBI): domain Eukaryota; kingdom Metazoa; phylum Chordata; class Lepidosauria; order Squamata; family Iguanidae; genus Cyclura; species Cyclura pinguis. Next base: position 248,369,318 of record CM059599.1, on the reverse strand, counting down.
AAAAGTGTTCAACTTTAAAAAAAAAATCCAGGTGAAAAAAGTTCTACTTTTTGTAGCTCAGGAAGCTAGCATATGACTACTTCTTAAAACTAGTAGGAAACTCCACTTTTATCCTGATATGCTGAACCCACAAAAAATCTTGATTTACTGAGCCATATTTCCTTTAATTAGAACTAGAAGTGTCAAACTGATTACCCATTTTAAGTTGATTTAGTCTGATAGATTTACAGCTACCAGGCATCAAATGTTAAAATACACATATTACCACATCTCAGCTCAAATGTTTGTGACTGTAGCCACCAATGCAAAAGTTGGCCACTCTTAAGCAATATTAATTTACAGTGTAATAAACAAAAGCTTCCATTTGTCAGAAGAACTCATTTTCCCTTGTCTGTTACGCTATGGTACATTTTTAAAAAATGGAGAAATTTATCCTTAACTCACACCCACTGAATATTAAAGCTTGCAGCTTTAATTAGCAATGTGGAAAGAACAAGTTTACAAAAGTTAATTGGCTCTGTCAGCATTGTAATGGCCTTTCTTCAGACCAAATTATATTGTATTTCCATTTTATGCTTTTGATAAGGACACACACATGTGTGTACACAAGACCTTGTTATCTCTTAAAGCAGAGATACATATCTGCATCTTCCTGATGGCAGTGATGTGAGGCAGGTCTATGATCCTCACCAACAAATTTCATATTAGGTTTTGTGTTGTTTTTTGTTTGGGACACCCAGATTTCTTCCCCATATGTAGTTATTTTGCCACTCATTCTTCTCTGCTCCTCACTGTCACTCAGACTTACTTTCCCATTGCTTAGAATCTTCCACTATCCCAAGCACTGGTTTTAGGGGAGGATGCTGTAGGACTTGCATGCCTCAGACCGCCTGCTTTTATTGCTGAAATCAGAATGTCTTCTAAGAAATCCTTGTTTCAGTCACTGCCAGAAAACCATTACCCGATGAGTGTTTTGAATGCTGTTGGTACTGCTACAAAGATGAGAATAGGAATGCAAAAAGATTTCAGTGGAGTCAATGGATAATCAGTGGTAGTATCTGTTCCATACTAAGACTTATTTCAATACAAAGTGTAAATTGTCTTGGAAATTTACATACTGGATACTAGGACAAGCAAAGTTAAAACAGGACTAGGTTATCTCTGTATTTTTTAAAGCATAAAACTTGGAAGAAAAGGATAATAAATCTATTAGATTTATATCTTGCCTTTTCTCCATGGACCTTTAAGGTAGTAACAGGGTTCCTATCTGATTTCACATCCTGACATTGACTAAGTGTGGAAACAGTATTGAAAAATGGTCAAAATTTTGTTTCTTGAGTTTTTTGAAAACCCTGAGGAGAAGAATCCTGGACTGATGAGAATCTTTGCAGTTCAAGACTTGCATGTTGTATTGTTGTGCAGAAACTCATCAGAACTCAGTAAGGCAGTTATGAATGCATAACCACTGTAGTTGCATAGTGTCAACTGATCCAACCCACATCAGTTCATCAGGTGATCAACAGGTAACTGTTCCCCGGTCAGTCAGGAAGCAGACGACTGATGTTTCCAACCCATCCTGTGAACAATCTCCAGTGTGACAGTCAGAAGCTGCACCTTGCCATAATTCTGCCTCACAGCAGAGATCATTCACATGATGGAAGGTGAGATCATCAGTCAGCTGCTTCCCATTTGACAGGGGAATAGACCTTCATTGATCGCAATGGCTGCTGACTGGTAAGTGGGGATTCAGGGAGTTTCACAGGCCAAGAAATACATAGGGACCATGAATATCAACCAGTCGTGAATGCATAATTCTAGGTTATAATTCTGGCTGATAGTATTAGCTATGTAGAAAAAATGTATTCCTGCAGAGAAAATGTTGTTTTCTGAGCAAAAATGCAAATTGGACACAGAATAAGTCTCCAGACTCAACATTTTCTGTACCGATAACCACATTTTCTGCATAGAAAGCAATGTTTCTGTGCAGGAAATTCAGTCTCATACGGAGAAAATCCTGTTTTTTGCAAATAAAAAGCACTTGCAGATTTGCACAGAGTAAGTCCTGAAATGCAAATTGACTTTGAAAATTATGCTGTTTTCAAAGACGTTCTTGCCAACTAATTTGTGTTTTATTATAATACCATTGATATACTTCTATAATTTTGCCTTATAGCCCCTGAAAGGCATTTCATTCATTTCAGTGCATACAAGATAAAAGAAAGATCAGTGCCCCAAATGATGATTAATCAAGTATGGCAAATGCTCAGATAAGCCTTTCAAGACAGCTGTGATGCAGTATGAATGATTGGTTTTATATTTACATGTTATTTGTGTTAGTATTTTGTCAGCTTCTAAGATGTCTCATGTCATGTTCAGTTCAAGGAATCTGTTAAGCAAAGTATAAGCCATGATAAGGAAAATTCTAATCTTCATGGTTTTATTCCCTTCAAGGATGAGTAATAGCTATACAGAGTTCAGGAAATATTCTGGAATTTCAGCCAAATGGAAAGAGAAACTGCATTCTCATCAGTCTTTAGCCTCAGCTGGAATTCTGCAATTTAAATTCTATCTGAAATCTCTCCTCATGATTTTCAGTTAGGCTTGGTAATATATAAGAAATAGTGTTAGGGGATCATCTGCATGCAGATCCCCTTCATATATAAACAATACTTATATTCTGCCAGGTGCAAGGAAGGAACAGGAGAGCTGTGCCCTTACTAGGGATGGAATTCTTTACCAATTTTCTTCTTGAAAGAAGCAGTTGGTAATTTTAGTAATTTTCCTCCTGCTATGAAAAAATCTTCAAAAACTACACAGTTTTCAAAGACTATTTTCAGTTCAAGGCTCATTCTGTGCAAAATCCACATGAAGTTGTTTTGGAAACAGAATTATTACCATAGAAGTCAGTTGCAATGTCAAAAGTCTGACTTATGTGATCATAATTCATTAACAGAATGCCAGCCAATAACTTCTGTGCACAGAATGCAGTTTTCTGTACAAAACAACTTCCATGTGTGAACACTGTGCAGAGTAGGTCCTCAGCTATAGCATTTTCTGTGCCACCAAGAGATTTTTGGCTCAGAAAAAAAAGCATATTTGTTATGTTTCTTTATATTTTTTTCTTTGCAGACAATGCCATTTTCTGTGCCAAAAAGCCTCATGTAAATTTTGTACAAAGTCATGAATTGCAAAATCTTTGAAAACTGTGCATTTTCAAAGACTTTCCTGCATTGCAAATATTGCAGTATTGCAAATTATCTGTTCTTTCCTTTGAGAAGGAAATTGGTGAAGAAATACTTGATAGCACACAGAAGGAAAATTTGCAGAATTATCCTTTAATCAATGAGTAAAATGTGTCCAAAAATGTGTGCAGTGCAAAAAGTATATGAACAAATGCGCACCTTAAGACAAAAAGGGTATGGCTAATGTGTACATATTTCTGTGTCCAAAGAGAAAATAATACCTCACAATCTAATACAAACAGAGGTGAATTGGTAATGCAGGTGGGAGTACTGAGAGTATTTCACATGCCTATGTAAAACTCACTGGCCTTAATATAACTTGGCCAAATAATTAGAGGGATAGCCTAAGTATTTCAGTTTTCTTAAGTCTGATAAAAGAGAATTGTTTCCTGTGTCTATGGTTGTTCTCTCAAGTATGCATTGATCTGGATACCTTCCAAGTTGTTCAGATATATGAAGTTGTTCTGAAGTCATTTACAGGACTTATCATCACATTTCTGAAAGACCTACAATTAAGAATATAAATATAGTTCAGGATAATACTGTTAAGTAATAGAATATTGATTCAATATTTCCATAATTGCTTAGTTTGTAAGAACCACGCAGAACAAAGGATATCTGATATTATCCAATTTCTTCTAATAGCAACTTCCCCGTGGGAGATTAATGTTTAATCTAATGCCCTTAATTTAAAAGGCAACCTTATTAAGATTACAAGCATTAAGCTAAGATACTGTTATGTAGACCTTGTCAGAAAACAAAGAATACTAAGATTCAAACAATACATTTTTTTCAGCAGATAGCACTGCACAGAATGAAAAAGCCAAGCACCTTATAAAATCAATATTCACTTCAGAAACATGTTCTCAATAGAAAGCAGAATTTGTGTTCTTCTTAGTATCAAAGTATATGCAATGCATTCTAGGCCTATAACCTTTATGGCTAAATTTGTACTCCTTCCATAGAATTACAGACTTGGAGATCTTGAAGTATATCCAGATCAACTTCTTGCTGGATGCAAGATGTTCAGAGTCAGAGCATTCTCAACAAGGGAGAGGTAACCATATTTTTAGGTAGCTGATGCCATGCTCAAACTGCTCTTACCAGAAAGAATGTCTTCCTAAGGTTCAGCCAAAATCTAGTCAACTTCAATCGTTTTTGTGGGGAACAAAGAACAAGTCTGCTCTTGTCAATGACACAGCTGTTTGAAAACTGCTGTTATGTCCCACCTCAAATTAGTCTCTTCTTCAAAGTAAGTATACTCAATTTGTCCAACTTTGTACCTCCTTTCCACACTATGGTATAGACCTTCTTCATGGACTTTTCTGAATGTTTTCCAATTCATTTAGATATTTCCTAAAGTGCAACATCCAGAACCAGACCTAGTTTTCCAGTTGAGGTCTACCTAGTGCAAAATACAAGCACCCCTCATTCTGTATCTGTGAAAATGCTAATATTCTAATGGTTTCTGTTAAAATTCATCTAGCCAGTCTGGATGCAATGTTCCATTCTAGCAAAGTCACTTTGAAATTTATTCTTGCCTTCCAAAGTATCTATATCATCCATACATTAATCAGTGGTTCCCATTCTTGGATTCGTAGGTGATGATATTTTAATCTAGTCTGCATTTAAGAGATCCTGGAATGTGACTTTTTAAAAGTAATTCATTCCCTTTATTTGTTGAACTGGTTAAAAGAGTAATGCCTTGTCATTACTTGTTGTATCATTCAGCAAAAGCTAATCATATTTTTAACTTTTCTGTAATTTTTTTTAAACCCTTGGGATTCATACGTGGATGCTTACAACTTGAAAAATCTCTGTGAACATGTCTCTAAAAGTACTTTAAAATACCATTTAAAAATAACTTATAAAATAAGAGAAAAAACCTTACTTGTTAATGTCATTTTTTTATATGTAACTTCTGTGGCCTCATTACCAAGAGAGGTTGCTCATTAGTTGTGACTCATGACTTCCAAGTTCTGAAATTTAACCATATTGTTAAGCAAAGTATTATGGGAAACCTTGTTAAATGCCTTGCTGAAATTAAAACTTTTGTTTTGTTTTGTTTTTAACTAATTCATGCTGGATTTAACTATGTTTACTATATTACTGTCAAGCTGTTTTGGCTGATTCCTTTGTCATCAATTGTGGTATCTTCTTTTGTACCAAAGTCAGACTGCCCAAATGACAGTTTTTTAGGTGCTTTTCTTCCTCTTTTTGAAAACTAGGACATTTGCCCCTCAAGTCTTTTCTTTCTTCATGTCTCCAGGATGATCTCAAAGATTGATAGACAGCATTTCTGAGAGCGCACCAGCAAGTTTCTTTAATACACCGGGATTCAGCTCTGAAGACATGAATTTGTTTAAGGTGCCTAGGCATTTCTGAACAGCTCCTCATCAAACATCAGCTTCAGCCATGACCCCTCACCAGCTGCACAGATTGCATGATGTTGTGCACAGTTCCCGTCCTTTTTCTGTTGGTTATGTGACTGGAAATCCCTCTTTTGGTTTTTCTTTGCATTTCTCACCAGCTGCAGTTTGTTCTGAACTTTTGCTTTTCTGACATTGTCCATGTGTTCTTGTTCTTTGTTTGTCCCTAGTGACTACAGGTCTTTCTCTTTCTTCTTTTTCTTTTTTTTTCTTTCAGCTCCACACAGTGGCAATATTGGATTTTAAAAATATATTTCCCATTTTTAAAATTAAAAAAAAAAATCATTGGAATTGTTCGTGCTGTGCCTTTCCTTACTCCCTTCTTCAGGGATTCACAACCATTTTGAGCACCCGTTGTCCTTAATCTACCTGATGGTGAAATAATTTTGGGAAGTATATTAACTATTGTATATTAGCACTGATAGCATTTTTGAGCTTATTAAAGTATTCCAGATGTTCTGCTCACCTTTTGTTTTTACCATGAATGTTCAAAAAGATCATCACCTCCAGCATTATACAGTTTGCCTTTCGACTCCATTCCCACTAATTTAATCTCAGTAGCCAACATTTGCCTATTTATTAAGATCAATTCAAACATAGCCAATCCTATTATACCTTTCTCTATTTTCTGAAAGAAGAATTGGTCAGCAAGCCATTTCAGGAGTCAGAAGACATTCTATTTTAGCCGCAGTTGACTGCATCCCTAAATGGTCTCCTGAAGCTGTCCTGAACCCTTCGCAACCAAGTGATGTGAAAAAACTCCTTAGGAATATCATTGCCCTGGCCTAGTACACTATTGCCTAAAATTGTGCTGCCATTGTGGTTGTGTCCCTGCACTGGAGGACATCTAGCTCTCACATAACGTTGGCCCTTTCCGCACCCTACCTTATATTGTCATCCCCCGGTGGCGATCCCAGCAGTGGCTCAATCCCAGCAGTGGATCTGCTGGCTGGCTGTCTCCCTGCTGAAAAAAGTGCGATGGACACGCCTATTCCTTCCACAGCACAGCTGGGTATTTTCTCAGGCTGCACTGGGGCAGGAAGTGCCTCCATTGTGCTTCTGGCACTTCTCAGGCCAGGTAAGTCCTGGATGATCATGCAATCGTGGGTCATTGATGAGGAAAACGCATCAATGATTTAACCCATGTTTGTGCTGCCTGGTGATGGGAGAAGAATGGGACTGTGATGACGTCATGCAGAAGCATCATTGTGATCCTGCTGCTCTCCCATCCCCATACTGGGATGGGAGGCTCCCACGGAAAAGGCCTTTGTTCCTTCCTAACTGTGGCTCTGTTCCATCTTGGAAATGCAATAGTGCTTTGTGTTTAAAAAGTTAAATGTTTCTTAGAGCAACAGTGATAGGGCTAAAGGGTGTTTCAGTGACCTAAATTTTTTTCTAGTCTTATGCACTATTGTCACCTCTCTTAGACTGATATGCTTAGGAACTACTACTCCTCTTCCCTCTGCCTCCTTTTTTGCTCTTTCATTACACCAAAAGTAAAACTAATTTAGTCCTCTTCCTATTCTAGCTTGTTTACCTGGCACCCATAGAAAGCTTTCATACCTCTCATGACTTTCCTATAATAATAATTTACTGTAGCCATTGGTGTCAATGTTCCTTAATCATAGTAGCTAGCCACTGCACACATGCACTTTCTGTCATTCCATCCCTCCTTGCCTCTTCTGATGGCAGATCATAGCCAGGAGAAAAGGTATGAGATCAACTTTCCAAAGCAAATAACATCGGTAAAGCAGCATTCAAGCTGGTACACACCTTTGAGTTAGAAAAGAAATCATTTTTCCCAAAAGAAATCATTTTTTTAAGCTGAAGTAATTCATTACTGCTAATTGCTGACCAACTCATAAAATAACAAGACCACACATAACGCTTGGGTTGAAATATGAGCCATTTTATTTCAACTATCACCAATTTAGGTTTTATCCCCTGAGTTGTGCAAAAGCTGGGAGCAAAGTAGTGCCAGAGCAGCAGGGGCAGGTGTTCTCTCCCAGACAACCCCCACAGCTTCCCTTGGGCAAAACATGTGAGTCTCAGGGAGAACTCAAAAACTGGGTTGCTGCCAGGCTGGCCAGCTACTGGAAGGCCAACCCAAGGATCCAGTTCTAGCATGCTGTACATGCTCTAGCATGTGTGACCTCGAGAAAGGGCTAAGCCCTCAGGCCAGACCTAAAGACAACCTCCTTACCCCCCCCCTTGGGTCTCATGACATATTAGGACAGCTCCAGAGACCTATCCTTCACCAAATGGGTGCCATAGGTATTCACCAAACTCCTACTGTCTCCCCCCAATACCTGCCTATTTAAGACACTACCCTAGAGCAACTCTCCAATTCCCCCAGTCAACAGTGTAGGGTAGGCAAAAAAAAAAAAAAAACATGGGGAAGAGGGAAAAAAATCCCTACTTAGCCCTGAAGTGACCAGCAAGCTTGTGTCAAAGACAGGAAGGTGGGTTGATCAAAAGTCAGCAAGAGGAAGAAGCAAGGGGCAGCATGAGCTCATAGTCCTCCAGCTCTGTCCCTCACACTCTCCATGATAGCACACAATGCCATGATACACATTAACCTGGCCTTTCTTCACAGGAGGTCTTCAAATGTGTATTGCTCCTTCAATGCTGAGTTGGGGGTGGCGGGTGGTGATCCAAATTCTTACTTTCCTAAATATCTGTATTTTTTTTTCCTTCAGGAAAACAACGTGCATATTTTTTCTTTGTTTGGTGATGGTATACTGCATTCCAAGAATAATGCTGTTTCTTGCTTATCCACATGAAAATAGATGATCCTGTTCAGACAATGAACAGCTGTGAAGACGTACTAAGAGAAGATATCCTGCCCCTCAGAAAGGATGAGAAAACTACGGTTGACGGAAGTGTGGTGAACCCAGACAAAATAAGAAGGGGTCCATTTTACGAACATGTGAGATTGTCTCCACAAATTCCTTCCTGTCTTTGAACAGGAAGCTTTATGCCAGAGATAGGGAAGCTGTGGTTTTCTAAATGTTTCTGTGCTTCAGCTCCTACCAACCACATTTAACTGGACCAGGCACCAGGAGTGGTGGCATTTTAGTCTGATAATATCTGGAGGACTCTTCTGCTGCCCTACATGGACAGGAAGTAGACACGTTAGCCTAAGGTAATCGTATGTCAGCCAAGGACCTGGCATACACATAATCACTGAAGAGGCAGGGCTGGTCTCTCTGCATTTAAGACTCAAGGATACAAACCGACTGGGTAGGACTTTTGAAAATTCTAGCAAGTGTAGAAGACTCTAGTACAAGATATGATGATGATGATGATGATGATGATGATGATGATGATGATGATGATATATGTTACAGAAAGTCTTGTGTGTCATAAAATGGCCAAGAAGTCTAAGAGACTTCACTTTAATATGTGTCTTTTATCCCACTCACAAACACCTTCAGAACCAATAGCAGAATATATACATGTGTGTGTGTGTGTGTGTGTGTGTGTGTGTGTTATTGTATTTTTATTTTGCTCTTTGACATGTATCATATACGGATAGGAAATAGATTGAATAAAATTTCTTGCTGTTTCCATGATGGATGCCACTAGAGGAAGGATCTTTGTTCCAGTGGAAGTCGTGATTTCACTGACATGATGACACCTGAACAATTCTTCCTTTCCTTTCCTTTCCTTTCCTTTCCTTTCCTTTCCTTTCCTTTCCTTTCCTTTCCTTTCCTTTCCTTAAGAAGGCAACTCACAGCTCTGACATATGTTTAGTGAGCCCAGTGTTTTTTCCCATGAAACACCTACTTTGATTCTTTCTTCACTACTGCAAGCTTATCACAGCTGGGTATTATCCAACAACATTGTTGACATAAATATAGGGGAACTGTCCAGCCACTGTCAATAGTACTGCTTCACTTATATGCCAGATAGACTATGTGGAATAGAACCATCTCTTAAAGAGTATTACAGACCAAAGCTTAAGTAATTCAAACATTCTAGTATAAATTCAATTGCTGGTCTGCAATTCTGTAGCGTGTGTTAGTGGATAATAGCACTTATCTTTATTTTACACCAGTGAGTGACTGCATTCAGTATATAGACAGCAAGATGTGATCTAATACTAGGCAAAATATTTTAAACATCATCTTTCTGGTGGAAAGAGAGTATGGCTTGATATATCACATGGAGAACATGTTTCACATATCAATATAAACAACATGAGCTCCTTTAGAAAAGGGCTTGACGTCTAGTAAATTTTGTTGAAATAAATGAACTTGAATTTACTAGAGATACTTGAAGGACACATTTTAGATTTTCTTTTTCCTAGCTACAAAGTCAAGCTCTACCCCGACTGGTTGAAAAGAAGACATGATGATTAATGAGGAAAGGTTTCTGACGCTAAATATTATGAAAGAACAAGAGGGGCAGCTGACAACAGCCTGATGCTCTGCTGTCATGATTCCAATAATTCACTCACTTTTAGTTATTTGCCATCTTCATCTTTTTTTTCCCTGTTTGCTATTTTTTTCTGTGTTTCTGTACCTTGTACTTTACACTTTGTCTCTCTAGTGACACAATGCACTGCAAAACAGAATATTTGGTAGTTAGCAAGAATAATAATTTATCTTAGTACACTGTCATGCCATCCTCCTTTTGTCAGTAATCATGATTGGCAGTGTGATTTTCTTGGCAATAAAACCAATTAGCACACAGTTCATTGCCAGTAGCTGAAGTATTTTACTAAACTCCAAACTTGTTCATGACTGCTTATAGGGAATCATTAGAAATTTTCTTGCCCCAGAAATGCAATCCAAGGCCCTATCCTGTTTTATGAACACATGACAAACTGCATGTTATAATGCAAAAATAACACAGGGAGGAGGGTTTTTTAAAAAATATATAATTCATCTGTTCCATTTGTAGCAAGGAATAGTTCTGACAGCCTTCCCTCCAGACATTTTATAGTAGAATAATTGTAACCTACAACTCAAAAACTGCACATCAACAGGAAGAGATCATTGTTATGATTTCCAAGTACTTTGAAAAAGAAAAAATCATAGCCATCAAGCCAGCTTTTAAATCATTCAGCACTAACATAAAGTCTATTACATTACAGTACAATTTCGTTTCTCTGAGCAGCCTCTGTGACATCTAAAACACTCAGATAATCAGAGGATTGGATCGATGGGAATGTTTTCCTGGTGTTACACTGACATGGAGCTACACAGGGGACACAATAAAGTTCAAAGTCTTAGAGTTTCAGAAATACGTATAAAAATTCAATAGATACTTTCAAAGCACAAAGGGATAAATTAACAGGAGGGAAAAAGCCATAGATACATAGAGAAAATAACATGGAATAACATGGATCTGATGTTTTGAGGAAAAAAGCTGAAGAAGAAACCCACTATTCCTGGTATGAAAACTGTGCCTAAAGTCTTGGAGGAAAGATGGGATCACATCCACTCCTGTCTTTAATTCTTTATGCAGACACATTGCATACAAATTATGCATATATTGGTTCAGCTCAGAAATGAAGCATGTGTGAGACTATGGAAGGGAAAACATGCACTTTATCTGGCCTTGCCTTTCACTGTGTGAATTATGACCAATATCACTTATCTGAGTAACTAAGAGCTTGATGCGTTGTGATACTACTAAAATTCTAAGGGACAATTCAAGAGTTCTTCACAAATTGAAATAACAATAAGCATCCTCCATCCATGAAAATTACTGCTACATTGTGGTGTTATTCTGTGTTTATATTGTAAGAAAGCTAGACATGGGCCCTTTCCACAGCTTACCTTCTTGCAGTGATGTCTGGTGGTGATCCCAGCAGAGGCTTTGCTGGGAAGGGAGTATGACAGCAGCGCTCCCCTTTGCACAGGACCAGCTCCCCGTGGAAGGGAGGGTGATGAACAGGCCGCTTCCTTCCACAGTGCAGCCGGGTACTTTTCCCAGGCTGCACTGGGGCAGGAAGTGCCACTATCACCCTTCCTGCCCTTCCGCAGGACAGATAAGTGTGAGATGGTGGTGTGATCACATGTCATTGATGGGGAAAACTCGTCAATGATTTAACACATGATCACGCCACCTGGGGATGGGAGAGGAGTGGGACTACGATGACATCATGCTGGAGCCTTGTCCCATCCTTCTCCTGTCCCCATGGCAGGATGGGAGGGTGCTGCGGAAAGGGCCATGAAAAGATAATAACTGCCACTTCATAAAATGGAAATAATAATGGTGACATAAACATGTTTTCAAATGTTTGATTCATTGACTTTGAGCATTCCTGTTTGCTTGGCTTCATTTTTTCTTGGCATGTTTCATCGTGAATTGATGTGCCTCACATCACTTAGTGATATGGTTGTATAAAGGTATAATTGTGTGCCATTATGACTGCATGGTGATATGAGCATGGTATATCATCTGGTAGCATGGTTGTACTGGCAATATATTTTGGGCTGCTTTTCAGGGGAGGCAGTATATATTGACAAAAATGTAAATGACAAGGTTTTGATGAATTAAAAGATGCATTTGTCTAACATAGCACCCACAAACTGAGTTCCTCTGAACCCAAAGCAAATATGTAAAGCATCTAAGAAGATTACGAAGATCCCTTGTGGACTATCATTTATTATTTACTGAAAATGTATGTAGTAACAATAATCCTTGGTCAGTATCAACTATATCAACTGCTTAGTTATGTATACTAAAGTAAGTATTGTCTCCTGGCCCAGTCCTGCAATCTGTTGGAAATGTCATTCACCTATACTCCAACTGCCAGCAGAAAGGACCTACTTCTTCCCATGCAGCTGTTGTCTAGAAAAGTAGGTTGGGGGAAAAAAATTACAACTGTGGGAATAGTGTGACAATCATGACTAAGTAGTAACTGTGAATACAGAAAAGTTGGAAATAACTGAAACTAAGTAGTTGCAGGGAATACTAGTCATTTAGAGCTTTAAAGCGCAAAAAGATAATGTTGGCTTTGCAACAAGATGTTATCATACCAGTTAGGAAGCTTTAAATTTCCAGTTACTTTCAGATTGTGGACTAAATCTTATTGTTAATCCAATCAGAGAGAAATCATTGCATAAATGGAAAGCAACACTTATGTTAATCAAATTAATTTTGCGGGTCTACTCTAGTTGGGACTAACTATCTTAGTGCCAAGTTGGGTTAGAAAATGCAATTCCCAGCATTCCCTGCAATTGGCTATGCTGACTATAGCTGATGAGAGCTGCCATCCAATGATGTCTGGAGGGCAAGAGTTATTCATCGGTGGTCTGGTCTGTGTCTTGGCATTCCAGTCAACATGCAATCAATGACCATTGCTAGAAACAAAATGTAGGACTATATGAATTTATTCTGATACCAAAAATCACTGTCTAAGGCAGTTTGCCAAAAGGTAAAGTCATTTTTAATGGTGCAGAATACATAACACTTGGCTGAATCTGTATTTATGCTTAGCAGTGTTCCATTGTAATTAAGGAAAGGACTAAGATTGTAACTTTTCTGATCTCCATCCCCATGCATCACTCAGCATCACTTCCCATGCTGCTTTAGAAGATTTCCACAAGTAGAAGGACATGTACTGCTCATAGAGCTGCATCTAGATTCAATCCATTGTTGTTGTTGTCGTTGTCATAGTTAACAATAGAATCATATTCATAGGTTACATTTATAGAAGACAGGGATACAATACTTCACTAAGTTCTTTCGTGAAGGTAGCAAAAAGTAATTTTAGCCATTTTTGTTCTGCTGCTGTTGAAAACAATAGTTTTTGAAGTCTATTCACAATTCAGGATTCTGAGAAAAAAATCTCATGTGATTACTTTGTGCAGAAATCAGCATTTCTTGTATAGGAAACAGCCTTTTCTGTGTTGAAAGTAACATTTCAAAGCAAAAAGATTAATTTCTGTGCAGAAAATGCTGGTTTTATTCTGTTTAAAATTTTGAATATTCTTTCCATCTCTAAGGAGATGCAATAGAAATTATAACTGGAAAAGAACATTATCTAAATTCTGTATAAATTTTGATTAATCACTTTTTTGTATGTGTAGAGACAGTAAATGTGATAGAAGTAAGATTCTTAATGATCCACTCTGTCCCATGGCTCACTGAAACCTGTATTTTCTTGAGTTGTGACTCTAAGTATGTGAATCCTTGTCTCAAAATCTCAACATTTTCACTTCACCTGACAAATAGGTGAAGTACTTTCTGCTGATCTCAAGGGTATAATTTGTGAGAATGTAGCTGTGTTTTTTGTTTTTTGTTTTTTTTGCAAAAGAATTGCATAAATTGCTCAAATTGTGTAAATTGCACAAATAATGCAAACTGCAAAAACTGCATGGCTAAACTTCAATAGCTGCTGCCTTATTGCACAGACTTATAAAAATTAGGGGCATTGGATGGACTGCTTGCATCTTTCTCATTAATCAGCCAGTCCTTATGTCCTTGATTTGGAAATATGCTTTGTTTTCCTTCACCCAGAAAAAAATAGGACAGTTTCATCCAAATGTTTTTCTCCTGCAGTTATCTGGGAGAGTGCTCACCTCCTGTACGAGAGCAAGGCTATGAGCACATTTCTAAATGTCCAAACCCATGTCCCACTGTGTCAGTTTTACCTCCAATGTAGGTTTTAATACTCAAGTTTTTAACACTTTAATTTCAGTGTTCAGTTTGAAGGTAATCCTGTAATTATTCATGGATCTACTTGAAGTACTCCTACAGAGCTGTTCTATAATGTCAAGCGAAACCGTACAATTTGCCCCACAAATGTCAGCAACTATAATTGTTGCCAACTGAGGCTCACCTTGCATCTTCTAGCCTTGCTTTTGTCTATGTTTTTGTTTAGACAAAACTGCATCTCTTGTTTAAGTATAGCTTCTGACAAACTAGAAAAATATCAACCAATGAAATACAGGGTTGCTTCAGTATCCAACAGTGCACATAATTTCTACATGTTCAGGACTTACAATAATGCATAGGAATAGGTAACAAAAAAACTTTACCTGCAATAGATAACAATATGTGTTTTTTAAAAAACATGATATGAGTTTGTTTTCCCTGTCTGTTCAGCTGCCTTCTACATGTATGGCAGCATTCAGTCACCTCCCACACAGTCAGATTAGGGGCATATCTAAACCAAACAATTATGGCATTTTGATACCACTTTAATAGCTATGGCTGAATCCTATGGAACCTTGGGGTTACTAGTTTGGTTAGAGCTACTAGTGAGTTCTAAACCAGTTTTAGGAGAGTTTGCTACAGAATTCTAAGCACCTCAACCAAACTACTAATCTTAGGATTTCATAGGATGGAGCTATAGTTGAGGTGGTATCAAACTCCCACAGTTGTGCACTGTGGATATACCTTAGGCAAGTACAAGCTGAAACAGACAGAATCCAGTTTCAAATTAGAAACCAGAGTAATAATTGTTTTCTTTAGTACTGAACTTGGCTGGCCAGTAGCAGTAACTTTGTAGCCCAAATGAGACCATCTACAAATACATCTTGATGTCAACCCAAGATATGCAGGAATATATAATATTTTTAAAGGACTGCCCCCATCCTGGCACAAGTTGTTAAAATACTTCTGAAATTGGTAGTTGAAACCTGCATGTGTCTGGAATTGCATCTAGAATTGCCTCTGCTCTGACCACTGCAGAGGATGAGTATCCCTTATTAAAAGATAACAAAAAATCAGAGAGCCATGGTAGTTCACATTCACAACCACAAAAGATCTTCACATGGGTCTTTACTACAACTACTACTTCTGTGGCCACTTGAGTTACTTTGCTGGATGATGGCAGAGAGGGGAGCCAGTTGTGAACTTTGCACCACCAATAACAACCTAAGTCAGAGAAGGTGAGACTGGCCTGCCGTTGAGTGGTCTGAGCTGAGTGGAGAGGAAGCTTCTGAGAACCATCTGGCCAGTGAGGGCAGGCCCTTGGAAAGAACACTGAAGAGGACAGCGTGAAGAAGGGCAAGAGGCCAGTGGAAAGAGTAAAGTGAGGGGATGAGAACCATGATCCAATAGTATCCTTATACTGGGTCCTGCTACTTCTTTGAGGATCAAATGGGAAAGCCTCCAGAGCAGATTTTTGGTGGGACGTAATGGGAGTGAAAGGAGGGAAGTGAGAAACAGAGTAGTGAAGAGTAATGAAGACTGTTATCACCCAGTGAGAAGAAAGAAAAATCTCAGAGAGAGGAAACAGACATTAAGAATGGGACAGGAAGAAGAAAGGTAAGTAGTAGGTGAGGAAGAAGCCACAGAGAGTTCTGAGGGCCTGCCACATGATACAATTACAATTCCACCTTAACTATCATGGTTGCATCCTACGAAATGCTAGGATTTGCATTTTAGAGAGGGGTATTTAGAATTCTCAGTCCAGACAGTTCCTCTACTGCCTCTGACCATTGGATCCTGTCTCTCATCTCCTCAATCTGCTCTTTCTCCCAGTCTCTTGCCCTTCTGATCAAAGTGCTACAATTGTGTAGGGTAAAAGGGCCACAGTAACTCGTGTGGATTTTGTAAGTTCACTCAACTCAGACTTGTTTTAGCTCAGGTTATTTAGCAAAATTTTTTTTGTTGGTATGCTTTGTACAAGTAGTTGCAGCAATATTAATAGTAGTAGTAGTAATGGAAGAAGAAAAAGGAGTAGTGACATCAGTCGCCACCTACTAGCACCACTCCAACTTATCCTATCTTAGTTACATTTTAGGAGAGCAATTTCACCACCTCCTAGACTTTAGGGAAGTTTACAGGGAAGACTTTAAGATTGCTGTATATAGAGTTGATCAAAGCCATTACGTTGAGAAATCATGAATACATTATTGTCTGTAATGCCAGATTGATCACAGATGGAACCTTTTGCCAGTTCTGTATTATTAACTGAGTGTTGCGGACCATCCGTCTTTCGCTTTTTGTAGTGTTTCTTCTACTTGAATAAGCACTTATTCATTTAAGGAAAAATGAATAAATAAATTGCACCAAACCCAAGCATAGAAATAATGTGAATTATTTCCTATACAATTGCAAAATTTGTTCTTTATAAATAAGTATTCCCAGAATAGTTCTGAATACAAAAGATCTATTCATGTGAAAAAAATATAACACATGATCACAACTAATGTACAAAGGAATGAACTTAGAACAGAGAATTATTTGTGTGGAATTCAAGCAAGGAATTATTCACAAATAATGTTTTGAGCAACTGTAGTTTTATGTATAAAGACATCTGCTACAGCATAAATACAAAGGAAGGTCTCTTATATCAGGTAAGAACCAGAGTTTGAAACTAAATAGTTGCAAATAACTGGTTACTTCCTTTACTTTTTTTTCCTGTCAATAACTAAAGAATAGCTACTTTCCTTACAATGGTAGTTTAATGAGGGACAGTGTCAGTCCTTTTATGTAGTTACATTAACCTTTCAGTTAATTCTATAGTTTTGGGGACCTCATAAATTAGAGAGGATGATTATCCCACAGTTTAAGTGGTGGCTTGTGCTGTGCCTTCGGTCATTGCCTCATGTTTTGTTGCAGCTGTTGAGGCAGTGATGATGTGCGCAGATGAGTGATGTGCAGAACAGCAGTGTCCAGCAGTGTGTTAGCATTGAAATTTTTAGAAATTTTGAGTTATTTTTGAGAAATAGGAAAGTAAATTACAAAAAGAACTGCTACTATAAATGTAATAAATTATTTTTAAAGTCACTTTCCAAGCTCTGCTCAGACTATAGGTCCATTTAGCCCTGCATTCTCTCTGCTGATCGTCAGCAGCTCCTCTGGATTTCAAATGAGAGTCTTTCCTATATCTTTCTGAAGAAGTCAGGAAAGAACAATGGCTTTTTCATACTAGATGTGACCCAAATTCTGACCCTTCATTGTTGGTATTCAAGTAATTTCTGACTTATGGTGGCCCTAAAAGTGAACATATCATGGGCTGGGGCTGAGAGTGTGTGATGTGCCCAAGGTCACTCAGTGGGTTTCTATGGCCAAAGGAGGAATTGAACCCTGGTTTCCAAGGTCATAGAGCTCAGACAACTGGCTCTAATGGCCTTTCATCACCTGCTAACAACTCCACTGAAACAGAACCAACATATGTCTACTAAACTCAACATCAGTGGGAATATGAGAAAAAGCTTTTATTCTGCATGTTGTTGTTATTGTTGTTGTGAGCCTTCAAGCCATTTCTGAGTTATGGTGACCCTAAGGTGAACCTAACATAGGATTTTCTTGGCAAGATGATATTCTTGCAAAGAAGCTAGTAAAATGCGGACTGGGCAGGGCTACTGTTAGGTGGATTTGTAATTGGTTGACCAACCAAACCCAAAGGGTGCTCACCAACGGCTGCTTTTCCTACTGGAGAGAAGTGACGAGTGGGGTGCCACAGGGTTCTGTCCTGGGCCCAGTGCTATTCAACATCTTCATCAATACCTTGGATGAAGGAGTAGAGGGCATGCCGATCAAATTTACAGATGACACCAAATTGGAAGAGATTGCTAATATGCAAGAGGACAGGATCAAAATTCAAAATGACCTGGACAGATTGGAGAGCTGGGCAAAAGCTAACAAAATGGATTTCAACAAAGAGAAATGTAAGGTCCTACACTTAGGCAGGAAAAATGAAATGTACAAATATAGGATGGGGGACATGTGGCTGGATAGCAGTACGTGTGAAAAGGATCTAGGAGTCTTGGTGGATCGCAAGCTGAACATGAGTCAGCAGTGTGATGCAGCAGCCAAGAAAGCCAATGCAATTCTTGGTTGCATCAATAGGAGTATGGTGTCCAGATCGCGGGAGGTAATGATACCACTCTATTCTGCATTGGTTAGGCCTCATTTGGAATACTGTGTCCAGTTCTGGGCACCTCAGTTCAAGAAGGATATCAGCAAGCTGGAACGTGTTTAGAGGAGGCCGACCAAAATGGTGAAGGGTCTGGAAGCCATGCCCTATGAGGAGCAGCTTAGGGAGCTGTGTATGTTTAGTCTGCAGAAGAGAAGGTTAAGAGGGGACATAATAGCCATATTTAAATATTTGAAGGGATGTCAGGTCGAGGGGGGAGCGGGCTTGTTTTCCGCTGCTCCAGAGACTAGGACAAGGAGCAATGGATTCAAGCTGCAGGAAAGGAGAATCCACCTGAACCTCAGGAAGAACTTCGTGATGGTCAGAGCTGTCTGGCAGTGGAATATGCTGCCCCGGAGTGTGGTGGAGTCTCCTTCTTTGGAGGTTTTTAAGCAGAGGCTGGATGGCCATCTGTTTGGAATGCTTTGATATGGCTTCCTGCATGGCAGGGGGTTGGACTGGATGGCCCCTGTGGTCTCTTCCAACTCTATGATTTTATGATTCTATGTGTTCAGAGAAGGCTTGCATTGCATGAGAGAGTACATCTTGACCATGTTCACCCAGTGGATTTCCATGGCTGTGCAGGGATTTGAACCCTGGTCTCTCAGAGTCCTAGTTTAACACTCATACCACTATACCACCCTGGCTCTTCATTCTCCATTATAACGTACTAATACCTTTATCAGAACATTGCTGCATTTCCATTCATTGTGGTAGATATAAGGTAAGTTATGTAATTACTGGTTGTGCAAGGACATTCTTCACAAGGACCCACACTGATGCAACAGGAGATTATTCATTTTTTTTGTTTTACTCATTAGTATCTCTATCTTTCTCCTAAGAATGAGACTGTAGATAAAAACGATATAGATTAAAACTATACAAAGTCATTAATTAAAGTATAAATATAAGAGTTATTTAAAAAGTGATTAAACAATTTATAAAGTTAAAACATTAAATATTAAAAACAACAAAATTTCATTAAAAGACCACATACAAGCCTTAAAAACAGCACCGCACAATGTTGAAATCCCACCCCAGCTAGTTTTTAAAAGTCTTACGGCATAACAATCTTGTGATTTGCTGACTGAAGGAGAAAAAGGATGGGGCCATCTTGGTCTCTCTAAAGAGAGAGTTCCAAAATCTAGGAGCAGCCACTGAGAAGGTTCTCTTTCTTGTTCCCACCAAACCAGCTTGGAGAGGTGGTGGGACAGAGAGAAAAACCTCCCCAGATGCTCATAGAGCTCTAAGGGGTTTGTAAAGATAGATATCGACCCACGCTATATAGGTCAAAACCAGCACTTTGAATTGTGCCTCAAACCAGACCAGCAGCCAGTCGAGCTGCTGCAATGAGAAAGTTGCATGATTCCTGTAGCCAGCCCCAGTTAACAATCTGGCTGCTGCTCTTTGGGGCTTCTGTAGCTTCTGAGCACTTTTCACAGAGTGCATTATAGTAATCCAAACAGGATGTAACCAAGGCCAGATCTGACTTTTCCAGGAACAGATACACTTGGCACAGTAGCTTCAGCTGTGCAAATGCACTCCTGGTCACTGTTAAAACCTGGGCCTCCAGGTTCAAAACTGAATTCAGGCATGCCCCTAAACTGTCAAACTGAGTTTGCAGGGGACGTGTAACCCTATCTAATGCAGTTTGAATCCCTATTCCCAGATCTGCCTTTCAACTGACCAGGAGCACCTCTGTCTTGTTTAGATTAAGCTTCAGTTTATTCACTCTCATTCAGTACACTGCAACTGCCATACTCTGATTTAGTACAGGAATAGCTACTTTGGAATTTGGTGGAAAGGAGTAATAGAGCTGAGTAACACGAACACACTGGTGATACCTGACCCAAAACTCTAGACAAACTCTCCCGGTGGTTTCATGTATATGTTAATCAGCACAGGGGACAAGACAGAACCCTGAGGGACTCTGCCAGTCAATGGCTAAGGAGCTGAGAAAAAAAGAGAGAGCATTTTAAATACGTTGTAAATCATCTTCCTATAATTTTAATTCAACCCTTCTTGTTTCCAAGAACAGTTGTGGAGTTATGCATGTATGCATTTGAATAAATGCTCAGGATTGATCAGGATTGGAAGACAGAGTTCATTATGCCTTTGTGTGAGTTAGTGAAAGCTGTATAATGTCAAGTCATCAACATTTCTAAATCTGGCTTTCAGTTGTCAATCATGCTGTATGCTACCAAAAGTCTTTTTAAGATTTAATATTTTATTAACTTTGAACAGAGAATTCAAACAAACCAACATATGTATAACTAGAACTAAAACTAAACTGAGGCCTTTTCTGCAGCTTATCTGTTCTCGGCGCTGGGGTGTGGGGATCGTGCAAGCAGCCTCTTGCAAGAGGCTCTCATGTCCCCGTTGCTTCAGCTCCGCAGCCACTGCCTGCTTGCAAACAGGGAGCATGAGAGCCCTTCCTCTTCCTTCCACAGTACAGCCTGGGATTTTCCCAGGCTGCGCTGGGGCAGGAAGCATGAGCACCACTGCTCCGGAGCTCCACCACATGGTAAGTGCACACAGGGCTCTGGAGCATGCGCGATTGCACACCATTTTTGGCTCAAAGCTGAAAATGAAATAGTGCACGATTGGCGCCTCCCAGCCCTGGCAGCGTCGCACAATTGCAAGTGCGTCATGTGGATCGCTCCATCCAATCAAGCGACTCTCCAGGGACCCTTCCACATGGCAAATGCCGTGCGAAAAGGTCCTAAGACTAAAACATAATAACACAACCCATTACAAAAAGACTCATCTCTTATACTAAATACATCCTAACTACACTAATGTACATTAGTCCAAAAGAACTCCCCACCCTCCCATACCAAGTGTAATGAGAAAGAAAAATCAATTAATACCCCATTGTTCTAGCATTACAGATTTAAGTACAATCATCTAAGTAGAATTACTAATAATCATAACCACAGATTATTATATCATTGGATTTCTTATTGCTTAAAAAATCCATAAATGGTTTCCAGTCTTTCAAAAAAATATTTAACTGATCTATCTTTTAAAATCCACATCAATTTTGCAACTTGGGGAAGATCTTCAACTTTAGCAGCATTGTTGGTGCATCAGCCTTCTTCCAAGTTTGGGCAAACAGCATTGTTGCAGCTGTTATGTAATAAAGTAGTCCATGTTTCCTATCCAGTTCTTTATCCATAATTGCCCAGAAAAGCATTTCTGACGATATTATAAAATCTACCTTTACCATTTTTTTAAATTAACATACACATCTTAGAGCAATGATTCTCAGCTTTCTTGCAAGTCCACCACATATGGAAAAAAAGATCCTTCCTTACCCAGACAGCCCCAACACTGATTTGAAACAAGAAAATCAAATTCATTCTTTAAAAAATGGAACTACCAATATTATTTTTTTAAAAAAAATCATATCCAAATTAGGAAATTTTTCAGGCATAATAACCCTTTGAGATAAAATATGTCTTCCAAACTGCGTATTAAGAGGTGTAGGAGGATTTGCTTAAGGGACTCCTTTCCATTTGAAATTCACATCACCTCAGGAAGTTCTGAATCTAGTTCAAATGTGTGTACCTCTGCTTGGACTTTTGATTGTTGCTGAAATGGATTCACATCTCTATACAGTGCACCGTCCGTATATGCAGACATTCTGTTCCAGGAACACCCATGTAAAACAAAAAAAAAGTGAGTGTCATGTCCCATTGTAGTCAATGGACACAATGTACATGTGCCCACACCAGCACATGTGCTACCCACTGTGTCCATTGACTACATCCGTGTTTGTAGAGGTCGTCCCAGAAGAGGGTACACTGTACATTGGTCAATTTAGATGAAAGGATACTTTAAACAGCATGATTTTGGCATCCACCTTGGTTGAGATTGCTGGAATGGAGAGAGTCCAATACATTAATTAGTACATGATCATAATATTTTAATAGTCTCTGCCACTCCATTTGGCCAACAGCATGCAATAGTACCCAGTTGATGTCACTCCATGGACAGAATGCTCTTTGATCCAGTAAAATCTCCTAATATTTGGACAAGGAAGGATGCAATATTCAGCTATTCTTTGCCTCCTTGCAACCTGTGTGTCTCCTCTCACACTGTTCTGGTGTCTTCCAGCACTCCGATACAGACTTGGAAAGGAGGAATTTCCATCAACAACAACTTTCACTGGATCAGAGTTGTCTTCTGTGACATCATGTGTATACAATCCATAGTAGCTGTTGATCTTCTTCAGACTGGGCATGTGTGTTGGGGTCATTCTTCTAGGAATACCTAAGCCATCCTGATTATTACTCTGTTTTAAAGATGAATAGTGACCAATCAAAGGTTTGGAAATCAAGCCTTATTAGAAATAACTTAGAGAGCTGCATAGGTTTATCTTGGAAAGGAGAGGGTTGAAAGATGACATGATAACTATCTTTAAATATCTGAAGGAATGTTATCTTTCAGGAGTGCTTTAGTTGACTGCATGGCAGGTGATCAGACTAAATTGGCTTTGTGATCGCTTCCAACTCTAAGGCCCTTACCACACGACATTGTCATCCCACCAGAGCAACACATTCCTCCTGGTCCAGGACCCGTGCCATCACATGACGTTGTCACAGACCAGTTGCTGTCATGTCACTATCTATGGGAAACCCACCCTTTTTCATTACCAGAAAAAAATGTGTTAATTGCCCCCTTTCCCACTGTGATTCCGTCAGCTGTGGGTAAGCGGTAAGGGCCAAAGCACTTGATAGCACTTCCTTCCACAGTACAGCTCAAGAACTAACCAATCATGAGTTGTGGGGCAGGGAAAAGGCAGGGAGAAGGACTCACCATTGGCACTGTACTATGGAGGGAAGACAGTATGCCTGATGCTATCCAACTGCAGAAGCCAACAGGGTGCAGTAGACAGCATTCAGGCCCTGATCCCATCATAGAAATGGAAATGCTGGGATCTCACTGGAAAGACATGCTATTTGGGGCTTAGTGTGGTAAGGGCCCAAGATTCTATGATGCTATGACATTATCATATGTTCTCCTGTTAAATAGGACTTTTTTCAGCCTCAGTGTGAATACTTTTATCAGACAGCAGAGACAGAAGCACTATTATGTTAGAACAGGAATGGACAATTAGCAGCCCTCCAGATATTTTACTGCAACTGAACTCTAGCTAGCATAGCCAATGCCAAAGAAGGACAGCAAGTGCAGTCTCAACTGAAAAGGCCAAAAGTTGCTCACATGGGATTTAGTTACAATGCTAATATTGTCACAAAGGTAGTTTCATCTCTTTTCAGTCTTGTAATAGGAATATTATTTTCTGTAGCTGTAGAGATCCTCATTATTGGATCCAGCTGCAACCCTCAAAGGAAAGAGCAGGTGCTTGCTTTCGGCAACAGGGTATTGTGGTGACTAGCATGAAAGGGGCCAGAGGGATTCCAAGTACTTACAGTTTGCCTTAGGCAGGCAAACCCAAGCACCAGCCTTGGTTCTCTGTTCTTATAAAGCCAGACCAGGAATCTCAGGCTACAAATATCACATAGGGTGTACAGAAACACACAAAGCTAGTATGATCCATTCATCCTGTTTACGGTGAATAAAGCGTTTTAAACTGTCAGTTGACTGAAAGCTCTGATAAACTGACAGATTCTGTATCAGTGCAGCTGCTCTTAAATATCACTTAAATTACTGAAAGGAGGATGCCTGCCTTTGCCACACAAGAGAACTAATCCTAGCTTTTCTAAGGGAAGCAATGTTAATCCCAAGACCAAGGTATACTCATTAAGCATACTCTGCTACCCCTCTGATGTTTTGCTCTTTTCTCAGAGGGACAGCATTTCTACCACTTGACACCTGTTTAACAATTTCTTCATTAAAAAAAATGTGTATGTAGCTATTCCACTTGCATATGAAGAGTACTGCATTCAGCAAAGAGTCCAAGGGCACTGTAAAGACAGACGTATATATTAGGATATTAGCATTTGTGGACTGTGCCTCATTTCATCAGATGCAGGAAGTGTTGTCCAGAATTTTGAGGTCATAGGTCAGGGTAGGTTTGTACAGAGTGAGGTCATTGCATGAAGTACGCAGTAAGTGGTTTGAATGGTAAGTGGTTTAGTCACTGTGTACCACTGCTGTAGACTTCCTCTTTTATCATTGGCCAGCTGTATCAGATGTCACAGTAACATCAGTTTTTGCTATGAAATTTCTAATGGAGATTGAATGTTTCCAGCTTTTAAGAGCATGCTTACTGGCTGTGCTGCCAAGGTGTACAGATGTGAATGTCAGAGTACTTCAGGGTCTGTAACAAAATTTAGTTAGTGTTGAGATTGTACTAACATGAACACTATTGTGAACACAGTGTAAAATTAATCCTTATCAATGCTAAAAGTATCTTAATATTCTATTGTGATGGTCTCTGAGTCTTGTGTTCAGGCCTATGTCTTTACTCAATACATGATTAACATTTCCTGGAAGTTATTACAGCATCGTCCATCTTCTTACTGGAATATTGAAATACCTAATGGTACCTTTTAATACATGAAATATAACATCCTTACTTAATTTTTTTAAAAATATATATCAGTTTAATCAACCACTGGCAATAATATATTATTGCACTGAAAGTACTATGCAAGATTTTTATGGTGACAGAAAAGAAAGGTAATAATAATAAATAGTCTAGATCACTTCAGAAGATTGGGGTGGGGTGGGGGAGAGAATAAGAATGGCAGAAATAAGTGGAGCCATGCAGATAGACAAGTATTATAGATTCTCAAATCCAGTGCTCATGACTTCACAGAGAGTTTGACACAGAACATGCTAGTAAATTAGAAGTGAAATCAAAGGGGCAATTGAGAGGAATGATCTTCTTTAACAAGATTGGAAGCAGGGCAATGGATCATGTTTACGAACTTTACAAGGTAAAAGAAACAGAAGGGAGTGGGAGAGAGACGGATGTTGACATATGATTGGACGGGTATATAATTTCACATAGAAAAACACTCTTGGATGGTAACCAGCAACCCACACAGTCTGAGCTTGAAAACAAGCTACTTCATGAAGACTAGGTCAGTTAATTGCATGGCCAGATTCCCATTATGCTCCTAGTCACACAATCTACTTACTCGCTCATTCTGTTAAGAAGCTGTAATTATTGCAAAATTCCCTGTTGAGAGAGCCAATATTATATGATGACACTAAAAATTGCATCTCAAGAAATGTTGATCAATATCAGCTATAATTATGAGACATTTAAATTATACATATGAAGACTTAACCATGTGTTTTATCTTGGATCTAGATAATGCAAATCCTAAATCATTGAATGCCAGTGGCCATAACTACAAAGAAGCAAATTATCTTATTTGCAATCTTCAGCAAAAGTATTCTGCATTACAGACAGTTTCTTCTACAAGTGAGAGGCATTGGATTCACTTTTTTTTCCTTTTTCCAATGGCTTCATATGGGAGAAGGTGATCCTTACCAGTTCCTTTTCTTTTCTGCATGTGTCCTTCCCATCTCTGAGAAAGGTACCTCTGAGAGGTACAGAGTGAGGGGGATTTGGTGGAAACCGCTTCTCTATTTCTGTCTATGTCTGTATTCCTCCTAGTAAGACAACATCTCTAGCTCCATATTTACACACTGTACAACATTCCAGGAGCAATATGGCAAAAACTGGATTTTAAAGACCATGTATTTCCATTCTTGTTCACTTTACCATTATGACATCACAAAATACTATAGAACTTTGCAAATATCTTAGGTATTTGCATTTACACATAAACAGGTTGCCAACTTCACATTTTGCCTGAAATTTCTTGTTCCATGTCATCTAAACAGAGGTGTAACAAGACATAAAGGCTAAAAAGTCTTGCTACATATAAGGGAGCATCACTCGCAGCTCTCGGGTTCCCAGCCTATGGCTCCAAATATTGATGGTAGTTCAGTTAGATTGTAAGATCTTTTTGAGCTCAGCAAGACTATAGAAGCTCATAGCTGGCACTTTTGTTACTGGCATATGCAGGTATAAGTTATCTGTACACCTGCGTACATCTGTTTTTAGTCTCTGTGAAAACTGGTATTTCATTCCTCCCTCTGCAGTGACCTAAGCTCTCTCCAGACTACTGTTGAGGCACTGAAGTCCCCCCATGGACATTTGTGCCTGACGGAGAGTGAGGAGGGGGAATCACAAAACGTCAGGCTGTGTCCCCATAGCTAGACACAAAATGATTACATCATCCATAGAGACTTCTGGAAGACCCTAGCAGACCTCAGGGCTGATGCAGTCATTTCACAGCTTGCTATGTAGAAATCACCAGAGATTTCTCTAAACTCCCATCACTTTCCTCTAGGCACACATGGCTGCAGCCTCAGTGGCTCTGTAATAAGTCTGATATGCTACACTGAACCATGCTAGTTTGCAGGCCACAACAGTGTAATCTATAAGGAAAACATAAATCAGGAAAAATGAATTAATAAAACACAATTCCATTTCATTTAACGGAAATCACTTTTTTAAAAAAAAAAGATTGTTTGATAGAGTTAAGTCTAATGTTTGTGGCATCCGACAGAAAATGTTAAAAGTGTATTTGCAATCAGTAGAAGAAACAAGCTTCCAAACAGGCAATGAAAGGAAGGTGAACATTCAAGACATTGCAATTGACTCCAATTAGAATTTATGGGAAATTATGTTCTCATCTAGTGATGTTTCTCTTGGAAAATGGAAGCTCAGCTGAATTGTCATTTCTCTGAACCCCCTGTGGTTCAGTCAAACAGTAAAGATGCCTGCCAATGACTGGCAGCTAGCATTAAGACTTAATCAGAAACTGAGCCCACACTTTCCTTTATTTTTTTCCCATAACTGCTGATGGGCCCATCTTGTAGGCTTCATGACAACACAGAGGAAAGCAGATGGCAAAGCCATTTGCAGCCTGAACAGAGGCAGAGAAAACCATAAAGTGAATCTAATGGTCTTTTCCCCAGAACAATCAAACTGAAATCAATCCAAGTTATTACACAGCGATTAGCTAATTAACTGATGTCCGGCCCATTTTCTTTCCAAAACGTATTTTTGGTGCCTCCTGGCTTACCTTAAAATGTATACACTTACACAATTGGAGTTTTCCTCATTTCTTCTGCCAGCACCCACAAGTGCAGCTGATAGCTTCCTTCGATGGCAGTGCCTTTTCAGAATTCTTTTTGAAACTAGTTTTTACATGCAAATCCAGAAACATGTTCTGACTTCAACTCTTCAATCATTTTTAAAAATATTTATTAATTTTAATACAAAGAGTCTAATTCACAATCAAAGTAATATACATTGAGAAAAAGAAAAAAATGGAAAGAAGAAAAGAAACAAAAGGGAAAAAAAGCTAAACTAAAGTTTAGCAAAACTAAAGAGAAAGAAAAGAAAAAAAACCCCTAAAATTAAGCTAAAACACAATACTGAAACACTAAATTAAAACACTGAACACAAACTAAACAATACACCTAAACACTCTTACTAAAATGCAAAAGAGCTCTGACACCACAAGCCAAGCTGTAATGAAATAAAAGAAAGGATGGCAAACAGGCCGGCAGGCTGGCCATTTCTGCGTTACACTGTTATATTGCTATTTTTCCACTTTCAACATCCTGTGGAATTTTGGGGGTTGTAGTTTACTGAGGCCAAAGAGTTCTCTGGCTGAGAATTCTAAATGCTCCCCCCTAAACTGCAAACCCCAGGATTCCACAGGATTTTAAAAGTAGAATAATAGTACTATAACAGGGTAGTGCAGGAATGGCCAAAGACAGACAGGCAGAAAGAAAAATGTTATTCTCCCACTACAGATCCAACTAAATAATCCTGCTGGGATAGTACGATTACTAGTAATCATAACTATAGATTATTGCATATTTAATTTCTTATCGCTCAAAAAGTCCATAAATGGTTTCCAATCCTTCAAAAAAAAATCTTCAGCAGGCTTATCCTTTAAATCCATGTTAGTTTGGCAATTTGGGCTAATTCACCAACCTTGACAATCCAATCTTCCGTCATCCTGGTCGTCTCGACTTCAATCATTTTTCTTGACCGAGCCAATGTGTCATAAAATCTGAGAGGCTGTCAGCCTTGCATTTCTGAAGAGTTGGTGGTACCCCTGTCAGTAGGAATATTCTTTGCAATGAAGAGATCTGAAAGGTTTGAGCACAGTGCAGTCTTTCTCAAAACCAGGGATACATCATTCTTATACAATATTCAGCACTTGGCTGGTAAATGAATATGTAAACTCATATTGTTTTTAAAAATGCAGTGACTGATCTTATGTGAAAAGGTATGAATGTTTAGTTTCAGGTATATCATCAGAGACAACTCATTCACACTTGCAAATCGCCGCTTTGTAATGCAGGTAAAGAAATTAGAACAGATCTGCGAGCCATTGGGGAACAGAAGAAACAGTACTTAAATAGTCCACACACACTCTTGCAGTTCTTCCCACATTCCTTCTCTGGTGTTGTAGCTCTTGCTAGCATCAAACAATTTTAACAATTAACTAAATAAATGGCATGATACATATGTGTTACAGCTAGCTGTGAAAACTTTTGGAGTTTAGCTCAATTTCATCCGAGGAAGGGCATGATCTCGGGGGATAAAATGGAGAAATGAAACTACATTTCTTTCCTATGAACTGCGTATGTGTTAGTCATAACAGCAGTGGCCACTGTCTCACACTTTGAAAGCCCACATCCTGCGGGGTACATGAGGAGGCACTTGTATTTAAAGTCAAAGCTGCAATGAATGAACCCAGAGCTTCAACCACTGACATAGTTGTCCACCCACAGAGTGTGATTCATGGAGTAAAAGAAAATAGGAGTGCAAGAGAAATCGGAGGGGGGCGGGGGGTAAGAAATAAAGCCACTACTGCTACTAAGTTAAACGTTTGCAAGAACCAGATGGAGTAGTTTGGGCTCACTGTCTTTTGTCTACAAATAAATAAAATGCTTCTCCATAATTTTCCAAACAGAAATAGAAGAGAGTGGATTTCCTTTTTCTCTGCCCTAGTGACAATACATTTTGGATTTAAAGAAAGAAAGCAGCGTTCTTAAATTTAAGTGGGTAGTACAGACATCAGAGCAGATACAACAGCTATAGGTGAAATGGCAAAATTTCTCAAGGGAGTGAGAATCTTTTGACAAACTTCTTGACAGTCACTCATTTTAGACCTTTTCTTGTAATGTGCTAACACACTGATGCAATTGATAAATGAAAACACTTTGCTTATTTAAATATTTCCCAATAACACCTGTTGGTTGGCATCCTGTTAGGTATTTACATCATCATAACCTGACTTACGATCACATACAGGCAAACTATGATGTTGTACAAGACTCATAGGGCCTTATCACACTACACTGTTATAGCACTATTATCCCACTTTATATATATATAATGTTCACCCTTTACACCAAAGGG
Organism: Cyclura pinguis; assembly: GCA_030412105.1. NCBI lineage: Eukaryota > Metazoa > Chordata > Lepidosauria > Squamata > Iguanidae > Cyclura > Cyclura pinguis. The sequence goes on along the minus strand of CM059599.1, from coordinate 248,339,378 downwards.
TGGAACAACGACATACACAATCAGGGACAAAGCCATTAAAACAAAAAATCAAAACAATACATGGCATGAAATCCCCAACACCCTACTAGTCACTACCCATCTCAGCACCTTAAAAACATCTCAATGACTTAAGGTGGAGAATCGAAGAGGAAAGTCTTCAACCATTTGCAAAAATGGATGAGATCCTCCTGCAGCCAGAGGTCCAAAGAAAGACTATTCCACAAATGCAGAACCAGATCGTGAAAGGCTCACAGCCTTGACAGAGCTGTATGTGTTGGTGGAACAGACAATAATCCTTTGCCTGCAGATCTCAGATTCCTGGATGGAACATATCAAACAAGCCGAGCTGCAAGGTACTGAGGGAGGTTAAAGCGCAAAGTTTTAAATATCAGGACCAAAAGTTTAAAACAGCCCCTGGCCCAAATTGGTAGCCAGTGAAGGGATCTATGAGGAGAAGAAACAGGTGAATACTTTGGCAGATTTAAAACAACCCAGACAGCATTGTTCTGAATTAAAACCAGAGGAAGAAGGGAGCAAGAAGGCAAACCTGCCAGTAAGCTGTTACAATAACCCAGGTGTGAGATAACTAAGACCTGGACAAGCAGATGGGCAGTCTTAAAAGCCAGGAACCTCCGGATTCTTCAGATGTTCAAAAGATGGAAGTTGCATGCCTTTGCTGTGGCCTTGATAAAGGGATGTAGAGATCCAGCAGGGCTCCAAGGTTGCTGGCAGCTGAGACAGGAGCCACTGTGTAACCCTGTAAATCCAGTGGGGGACATGAGAAGAGGCTGCTGGGTGATCAGGCTGAAACACCAAGATCTCTGTTTTGTCCATGTTCAGCTTAAGATGGTGAGCAGTCATCAATGAAGAAACACATGACAGAAAGTCTGTCACTGACTTCCACGCAGTGACATCAATTGATTTGAAACTCTGAAAAATTTGAGTGTCATCTGCATAAATATGATACTGAAAACCCAATTCAGAAATAAGAAATCCAAGGGGGAATGTATACAATGACAAAAGAAAAGGGCCCAAGACTGATCTTTGTGGCACCCCTACCATTACAGGAAAAGCTTTTGATGTGAGTCCCTGAAATGAAACAGAAAAGGAACAATCACACAAGAAGGATTTAAACCAGGACAGAGCACTTTAACTGCCATAGTAACATCACATGGAATCGTGGGATTTGCAGTTTAGGGAGAGGCATTTAGAATTCTCAGCCACAGAGCCCCCATGCCTCACCAAACTACAAACCCCAGAATTCCAAAAGGTGCAGCCAGGGCAGTTAAAGTAGAATAATAGCATTATAACAGTGTAGTATGATAGGGACCATAGTGTGAGGAGGAGAGCAGAAACATGGGTATGTCTCTGGGACCACTTGTCCTAAACACTGGTGAGCAAGTGGCCAAGGAACAGGTTGTTGCTGTGTATAGGAAATTTTATACTCAGTTCAGTCCAGGTCAATCATAGGTTAGCTGAGCAAGATGAAGGGAGAAGCACGACGGGTGGGCTTGAACCAGTCCAAAGGTTGCACCAGCAGACTGGAAATCCAGATGGAGGAGCCAACAAAGAGTAAACAAAGTAGTTCAAGAACAAAATAAAACAGGAATACAAGAGAGTACTGCCAGTCAACCAGATAAGACAATTGTCAGCACTCAGGCTGGGAGAAAACTGCCAAGATATTTATCAGCAGCTTCTTCAAGGCCATAGCTGCCTCATCAGTACTAAGTAGGTCGTCATTTATTATTTAACTGGCACTGGGCTTGGCATTGCTGCCCCCATCTCTCAACAAAGGATGGGGGTGTGTCATCTTCAGTCCCTACAGCTTCTGCCAAGTCCTGCTGGGGCAGCAAGATCACCTACTGCCCCATCTCCTCATACTCAGAAGGAGCCTCAGCTTCTTGGAAATCTGCCTCTTGCTCCTCCTTATTGGAGTCCTCCAGAGAATAAATTATGCCACCATTCCACAAATGGAACCAACAGCATGACAGCTGTGTATCCCACTGTACAATGGGCACCAAAGTGTTATGGAATCCAGTGCACAATGGACACAAGACTGTATGGAACTTGCTGCACCACTGGGACTCCCACTGCACAACAGAACACCAAGCAGGACGTAATGATTTGCATTGTTGGAATTCATTAGAAGGGGCACATAGTTATAGCATTATAAAGTTATGAATTATAGCCTCTGATGCCGTATCTCAGCCACTGTTTTGTCTTTGTAATAGGGCTAATACCTTTCCAGTGTTACATATAAACAACTATTTTCTTCCAATGAAAAACAAATAACCAAAATCCAAAATGATGGTTTTTAAAAACTGCAGCTACTGTTTAAATGGCCTCTTGTAAAGAAGCTCAAGGGTCATTCATATGGAAATTTTCAAGGAAAACTGATGTCACCAGAAATCATGTTAATGGAACTTCATCTTCACATGCTATTGATTTATCTGTTAAGTATGAAGGGAAATCGATAAGTAGAATAATTTTCAAGTCTTTTAAACATTTATACCAGCCAAGAAAATACTGTCAAGTGTAGACGGGAATCTTTGGCAGGAAAAAATAATAATTCTAATTAGTAGGTGTTAGAACACTTTGTTTTGTTGTGTATCAAACTCTCCCAGTGCTTGCATGGTGCTCTGAATTTGTATTTTTAAACATAATGTACAAGCAGAAAGAAGTGATTTATGCTTCTTTTTCTAATTTTATGATAAAGTGGCACTTGCATTTCTGTCCCACTGGGAGAACAGCAACTTCAAAGAGCAGGAAAAAAATGTAAAGCATGGCATAATGGATAGTTTCCAGGGCAGCATGAACAAAGGATATGGCAGAAGCCTTCCTTGGGGATCACATCTCTTATTGCATATCTGTAAACTACGTTGAGGGTCTTACCATTTGGGTGGTGCATTAATATTTTAAATAAATAAATGTATCTCTCAATCCTGCCAGCACTGAAAAAATGGTACCAAGATGCAAAAGTTATTATGAGGGAGAACCTGAGTGTAACCTGCTGTACCATGTCTGTTCTTTCGGATATGTAAAAAATAAGCTTCGGTGTGCATTCTGGGTTTTTGCTTTGGTCATATGGACTCCATGAGATCTGATGCAGGACATAAATGTTGAATTGTGACCATCCAAATGTTGTTGAATTGCACCTCCCAGCAGTCCTAGTCAGCATAACCAAAGTGATGAATCATGGGGGCTGCAGTTCATAATTATGAGGAGGACCTCACTTACCTAACCCTGAAGGAGCGGCCTATGGCCTATTGTTATTTGCATTAATGTGTAAAAAATGGAGGAGCAGGAGGAGGAGGAGGAAGAGGAGGAAGGATCAATTTATAGCTTTCTTTTTCTCAGTCCTGAGACTCAAGGTGGCTGACAAAAATTGAAACAGATTAAAATACATGCAAAAACATCAGTTAATTAAAACATTAAAATATTTAAAGATGGAAGACAAAAAACTTCAGAACAGCACACTATTAAAAAGCCCATTGTAAATTCTTAAAAGACTGTTCAAATAGAAAAACCTGGCTTGACCACAGTGCATGTGAAAGGAAACTAGGAGATTTAGAAGACCACAAACTTAACATGGGGTCAATGGTGTGATGTGGCAGCTTAAAAAGTCAATGTGATTCTAGCCTGCATGAATAGGATTTTAATCTCTAGATTGATGGGAGTAATAGTACCACTCCATTCTGCTTTGGTCACACCTCATCTGGAATACTGAGTCCAGTCCTGGATATCACCAATTCAAGAAGGATATTGACTGCCGGGTCGCATGGCACTGCGGAGACAGCTCGGTGAAAGAGTTCAGCTGTGAGCTCCTAGACGAGCTACTACCTCACATGGACGAGCCGAGGTTTTTCTTTTTGTTTTCCCACCTCAGCTTGGCTGACAACCCCTTCAGTAAAGGGGGTACAGTAGGGACTCGCAGGGGGTCAGATCCCAGCTCCAGGCTTGCATCCAATCACCTTGGGGGGGTACACCCAGAGCGGGAGAGACCGAAAAGCTACCACACCCACGTGGAGGTAAATAGCCCAGGTACCAGCGTCGCTGTCAACAGTTTTGACTTAAAGATACTTTTGAAAAGCCTGCAAGGGTTTTTGAAGGCTTCTCCAGCTTAACTCTGGAGTGAGGAGTGCTGTTGAGACTTTCTTTTTTTGTTTTTTGGAACCCTCCAGCCATAGTTAGCAATTTGCCTCAGTGAACGTGAGGAGGAATTAGCTGCTTGGTCCGATTTTTGTTGATCAAAAGACTAAAAGTTAGTGTTGGATTTAACACTGCTTACAAATTCGGCACTGTAAAGGACTGTGACTCACTGCAAGCTTGTGAACTTGTGTGGGAAGCTTGTGGACTTGCAGACTGGAAAAAAAAAACAACTTACAGTAAAGAGAACCAGAACCCCATCAGAAGCGATGCATGAAAACAGTCGATGTATTCATACTGACAGAGAGGTAGTAACTGTGGCGTCAGCAATGTGGCTGACACTAAGCAAGTGGGTGAAGAGGATCTATCTATTTAATAATTTGCCAAGTTTGCGTAAGTAGAGACTTTTAGAGCGCCAGCGACGTCTTCACACATTGCAAAGCGGGGCGGTGGAAAGCCCTGAAAAGGAAAGCTGCCCATGAAGACGCTAGGTTTGAAGCTGAACTAGCTCGGCACACCGCTTCCTACACGGAAGGTTTGGACTTGCCTATTGTAGGCATCTACATTACTTGACCATAGACACTGTTTGATCACAGACTGATTGTTTATTGTTGACACTCATGGACACTAATAGCTGATGAAATTTAACAGTGAAGTTAATAATATTCGTTAGTTAATATTAGTAAATAATATTCGGGGAGAAAATATCAGAGGGTGGTCCATAATATGAGTCTTTGGAATTTTTGAATTTTACTCATTAATCCTGGGATACGAGGGGTAGTTATTCCAGTTGTATTCAGCAGCTCTGTTTCTTTATGTCGCTAGCTAAACTAGTTAAACTGACATGGAAGTATAGTTAAATTGGAAACATAGACGATGTCATGTGCTTACTAGGATTAGGATTAACATTTGTATTTGGAAAAGAATTTGGGGTATCTTAAATGGTATAATAGTAACTGAAGCCCATAAGGAATTATTTTTGTTCAAGGCCCATAATGAATTACTCTTGATGGTCTGACTCACTTGATTTATCTTGGTTTCTCTTACATTGATCATTGTTAAGCATTGAATCAATTAACTAATTGTGTAAAGGATGATAATTGATTGAGGATTTAGGTCAGTAATTAATTTGTTTACACGAATCAATTTATGATAAACTAATAATTATAATTTTTTAATCAAATGGCAACCATAGTTATAATGTAAAAATATAATTTAAATTGATAGTATTCTGATAGATCTGATATCTGGGCTATATATTTGCTAGTTGGGATATCCCGGGATAAGTGCGTCTCAATTAATTGGAAAAATTTGATTATATGTAGCTACACTAATTAATTAATTAATTAATTAATTAACTGACTATAACTGATTATGTATTGATTGTAGATCTTATCCACAATTAAGATAATCTGGATGAAATGTATTAAGATTCACGAAATTTTGAGGATATCAGGTTGACATTGCTATTCTGGAAATTTAGGAATTATGAACTCCTTCCTGGAATTTAAACCACTTGTCAGATAGAAGAATAGGGACCAACCATAAACAGATAGGAGTTTGGAAAGGGGAATACCTATCAGAGATAGATGAATACCCCTCGATTTAGAGTACTGTGAAGAAGGGTGAGGAGGGAACTACAGGAGCTTTTGTGTCATTAGAACACTAGTAATTAGAATCTACAATCACAGTTGAATGTTAATCTAACTATAGTTCAGTTAAAAGACTTGGAAGTTATTAGGTTTAGAGCTACAGAGTTGGTACAGAAGCTTCTTAATATAAATACGGCCAATATGACAGACTAGTTGACCCATAAAAGATGAAGCAGAAGAGTGACAAGATATCGTTTAGTCTGTTGGGGGTTTTTGTTTTTTTGTTGGTTTTTTTTTGGTTCTGTCAGCTGTTAACAGAATCTTCATAAAACACAGAACTAGACAATTAATATCTATTTTTAGTTTGGTCTTATTTTATGATAAAAAAAATGTACAGCTTAAGAATACAACATGGTACTGTATAATATCTTCTAATATTACATTGGTTAAATCTCCAATAAACAATAGCGGAGATGGGAATCATGGATGTATCTGGTTTCAACCAGATTCCAATATAATGATTTTGACATAATGATAATGATATCTCTTTATGGGACAATGATATCTCTTTACGCAATCTTTATGTTATCTTACTTACTTGCTTACTCATGTAACACTACTCATGTAATTCTGTTTATTTCTTATTGTGTATATGACGTTGCTACACGTTGGGAGAGACATGTCCTATAGGTTCTGACAATATAGTATAAGGCCCTTTCCACATGTGGAGGGGGAAACGGGGGAAAATGCGCCGAAACGGAGCTTACCTGCAGCCGGGTAAGTCTGTCGCCATGCAGAGCAGTGCGAACTTGCTGCTCCGCACTCCTCCGGTGTCCAAAATGGTGGCTCCCAGCTGGCGGAGGCTCTCCACCAACCAGAGAAGCTCGCCAGCCAGAAGCCCGCCCCTGGCAGATCTGCAGGCACGCACTAGTGCGAGCCTGCAAATCTGCACCGGAGTGCAGCGACGGAATTGCACGGGGCTGCGCACTTCGTGCTTCTTAAAAACCTCTGAAAAAAGGTTTTTAAAAAACACACAGCATCACCAGTTCCGGTCGCTTTGGAGCAGATTGAGGTGTGGAACTACGAAAAGTAGTCCACCCCAATCCACTCCACGGTGTAGACGACCTCCATGGGAGGTCGCTCTGAACCATTTTAATACCCCGGTGTGGAAAGGGCCTAAGTTTGTATATAAAGATCATCATCAAAAAAAAAAAAAAAAAGATATTGACAAGCTGAAATGAGTCCAGAGGAGGGTGACCAAAATGGTAAAAGGCCTGGAAACCATGCTCTATGAGGAGTTGCTTAGGGATTTGTGTATGTTTACTCTGAAAAAGACAAGGTTAAGAGATGACATGATAGATATGTTTTAATATTTGGAAGGATGTCATATGGAACATGGGGACAACCTGTTTTCTGCTGCTCTGGAGACTAGGACACTGAGCACTGGCTTCAGACTACTAGAAAAGAGATTCCACCTTAACATTAGAAAGAGCTTTCTGATGGTAAGAGCAATTTGACAGTGAAATACATTACCTGGGAGCATGGTGGAGTCTCATTCTTTGGAGGTTTTTAAACAAAGGCTGGATAGCCATCTGTTGGGAGTACCTTTATTGTGTATTCCTGCGTGACAGTGGGTTGGACTAGATGACCCTTCTGGTCTCTTCCAACTTTATGATTCTATGGCCCTTTCCACACTACACTGTTGTAGTGCTTTTATTCCACTGTCAACATCCTGTGGAATTCTGGAGTTTGCAGTTTAAGGATGGGCATTTAGAATTCTCAGCCAGAGAGCAATTTGACTGCAGTAAACCATAAATTCCAGAGTTCCATAGGATGTGGATAGTGGAATAATAGCACTGTAACAGTGTAGTGCAGAAATGGCCTATGATTCTATGATTCTATCTCAAGGCAATTGTAGTTAGTCTACTATTATTTAACTGCAGAAACTGGAGTTCCAATAATATTTCCTTCTGTCAGACAGTGTCTATCACCTTAAGAATATAGTCATCTTGATCTTGTTATTCCACTGGGAAGCATTTTGCATACTGTGTTTTCTGATTGCAGTCTTAATGCAATTGTAGCTGGAACCTGGTCTGAAGACAGATAGGAAAAATACTGAAGGAGATATATTTTACATATACATATATTAAATAGTGTTAACCTCAGGTAGCTCTGATCATCTAGGTAATAAAATGGGCAATATGGGGGAGGGGGAGACAGATTTTTCTCTGTTCTCTGTGTCTAAAATTCTAAAGTTCAATTACTCTCATCTGATGAATGAAACAGCTTGCTAATTTCAAATTAGAATTTCAACATGAAGGACAGAGCTTCCTTGAGGCTTCCAAAACTGTATTACTATGAAATTTAAATCTTCTTGCACCTTCTAATCTTTGAAAATCTAATCACACTTGCTTTTCCACTGGTATTATACTATCACATCAAAGAAATCCATGTTGTTGCCTTTATTCTGAGCATGCAGTCTTACACCTGAAACCTAAATTGATGATTATTTCAGCAGGCAATCTAATTTCCACAGGTGCACCTTGTAAAGAATGTGCTTTCTCTGACTACTTCTATCTGACCATATAAACCAAGCATAAGAATTCAACCTTAATAATACAGCTAGGTTCATATGGGAGAAGGTGGTCCATGAAGTACTAGACCATTTAGGACTTGAAATATGAAAAGCAGCAGCTGGAATTGGGACTCTACTCATCCAGCAGGTCGTTGCTTTCATCTTACTCTTATTTTTTGTTCTCATTAGAGGATCCTCTAGAAAGCTATTGGATATGGCCTAGGGTTTCTGAGGGAGAAGAGAATGGTGTAGAAATTGGATGCTAAGGCTATGCTTGTATGAGTTCAAATGCTTTCCTCTTTGCAAAGGTCATTGTTAAATCTGATAAGTTTAAAGTTACATGGGACCACATTGGAAAAATAGTCCACTGTAAATCACGATATGAAGTTTCTGGTGACAAAAAGGGTAAGTTAAGGGGATATACTGTAACAACATTTCAGATGCAGTAACTATTACAATTGATGTATTTATCATTTGGTAAAACTAGCTCAGATTTGTTGAAAGGAGTCATTTGGATGCTGTTCCCAAAGCCCCAATTTCTTTTCTCTGTGTGGAAAAGACCAGAAAGGACAGAACAACATCTTGTTAACTGATATCAAGTCAAATTCTGCTTATGGAGGTCTCATGAATAAGAGACCCTATCATCAACAGCCCTCCTCTATTCTTGCAGACTCAGGATTGTGGCTTCCTTGATTGAGTCTATTCATCTGTTATGTGGTCTTCCTCTTTTCCTACTGCCTTCTATATTACCTAGCATTCTTGTCTTTTCTACTGAGTCATGTCAGCCCAATGATGTATGACAGTCTCAATTCAGTAATCTTGGCTTTTAAGGAGAATTCAGGCTTGATTTGCTCTTGGACCCATTTATTGTTCTTTTTAGCAGACCAAAGTATCTGTAGAACTTTTCTCCAGCAACATATTTAAAATAAGTTGAATTTCTCCCTATCAGCTTTTTTTTCCTTGTCTAGCTATTACAACCATATACAGAAATTGGAAATATGATGGCATGGATAATCTTTATTATTCAGTGATATATCTTGATACATTTTAGGATCTTGTTTAGTTCCTTCATAGCTGTCCTTCCAAGTCCTCTTCTTCTGATTTCTTGACTGCTGTTTCAATTCTAATTAATGACTAAGCCAATATATGCAAAATATTGAACTATTTCAATATCTTCCCTGTCTATATTGAAGCTGTGTAAACCATGTGTGGTCATTATTGTTGTTTTCTTAATGTTCAACTGTAAACCTGCTTTTGTACTCTCTGCTTTGACTTTCTTCAGCAATCGTTCCAAATCTGTGTGTTTTCTGGTACTAGTATGGTATTACGTGCATATCTTAACTTGTTCATGTTCTTTCCTCCAATTTTTACATCTCTTTCCTCTGCGTTTAATCTTGCTTTACAACATGCTCAGCATACAAGTTAAACAGATAGGTTGATAAAATGCAGGACACAAATATTATCTGATTAATACTCAGTAGCCATTATTTCCCTTAGTGCCCTACAAACTTAAAACTAAGAGGAGAAAAACTGTGACTTGAAGTCACTTTGGAAATGCAAATTTGTGTTATTGTGGTACAACCAAACAATTCCAGCAAACAATGGCCAACATTTTAGAAACCCATTAAGCACTGTTTTATTGAATTGAACACTGAGTTTTTCAGAAGCAATTAGAAATAGGATCCCATTATTATACCAATTTAGAACAGAACCTTATCCTTTATCCTGAAAGCAAGTTAAAATTTCCAGTAGTACAAAGGCTTCAACTAATTCTGCTTTGTTTTATTAATGTAACAACTAAGCATTATTTGCATATATAAAAAAAATCACACCAAAACTATTTAGTCAAAATGGATTTTATGTCTTAACCTGGAGCGTGCACTTGTAGAATTAAAACGAAATGACAAGTCAAAACATTTATCTATTAGCCAAGCTTTTATGAAGTTGCATCAGAGTATGTATGCTTCTTTTCATTCTGACATTGCAGTCATCAAAGTAAATACAGCACAGTATATTGTACATTTTCCCCTTTTATTGATGGTTATATAGATCAATAGTTACTCAGCTTTACATGGAGAATTACTCTGTAACCATATGTGTTGTTTCCCTGTACTTGAAAAAAAACCCACTGCATAAAGCATTATTGTATGTTTTATTCTTTGTACCTGCTTTTTGGAAATTGGTATGAATTGTCACAACACACTTTGACAGAACTTGAACTTTCATACAACTGTTCCATGTGGCATGTGAACTCACCTAGGCAATGAAGCGTTCTCAGGACTCCTTAGTGGTACCTAGACAGTAAGAACTATCGAAGGCCTTCTCTTTGGGTTGTGAATTCATGCAAACCATGTTCGTCCCAGTTCTGGTTTTGCTCCTTGACTCTGACTTTCCATCACAAGTCCTGATTCCTGCCAAAGTGACACCTGTAAAGGCTATGCATATTCTGTAGAAGGACTAAATGTTCACCAAACATGTCCTGATTTCAGCTGTGCCCTAGAATGATTCAATTTTGTTTCACAGCAAGGAAAACTCTGGTAATGTGTACTGAGAGTATGTTATTCTTCAAGACTCATCCTTCCAATTTGTTAAATGGAGATTAGATTTAGGATGAAATCTTGAGGAATACTATTCTCTCAGTATACTTGTATCCTTCCGAAGAAGCATGTTCTTCTTGTCCCCTCCCCACAAAAAAGAAAAGGGGATTTTGAGTCAGTATGTCCTGACATTTCCCTCTCATTTTTCTATCTATTAGAGTAAGTGTGATTATAATAGTTCAGTCAGGGCTACAAATAAACTTTTACTGAACTGATTGAGAGCTGTTCTCCCATTGCTGGTTGTAGCATGGAGACAATCATTATTAATTCTTAAGCCTTTTAGTTATTTCACAACAGGGCAATCAAACTCCCTTCCTCCTTTTAAAGGGAGGCATATTCTCAGGCTCTTTAGGAAAAGGCTGCACAAGGAATTCAAATGCTGTGTCAAGCCACAATTGATAGTTTTTGATGATAAGTTACCATATAATCTTAAATGATAGTGATATATTGGATTTAACAATGTAAAATTATAGTCAAATTCTCTTTTGCAGATAATTCACATGACAAAAGATAATAACTAGAGGAGAACTTTTATACCAAGCACCCACATCTATCACTTTGACCATTATTCTTGGCAAGGAGAGCGTGGAATATTTTCTCTTTGAGCTGCTGTTGAACACTGAATAGCTTCCTTGTGTTAGGCAGGTATCTGATTTTCAATTTACTTTTAAAAGTGAATTTGCCCAGATTCCCTTACCTGAATTCTTTTCAGTGGCATTCTCTCTATCTTCTAGCTGGCTGAAAATTAAATGGCACAATCCAATCTGCAATCTGTTATCTGCATTACAATCCTCAGTATTCCATACAAGGGAAGCTGCCGGTACTAAAAGTCTGCCTATGGAGTGGCAGCTTGCAGCTATTCACGAGAAGATAGGGAGAAAAGCAGAGTCCAAATGAAGTGAAGCAGTTCATCTTATCAAGTTTCCATGGTTATATTCTCCAAACACCGTCATCATCACCATCACCATCACCATCACCACCACCAGGAGAGTGTTGCAGACAGGTGTGTTAATTGTGCCAGTAAACCAGTTCTGGTGGAGCAGGTCTTTTTGTAATAGTAGTGGGTCTCAGCGATCCACTCAGAGCCAAGAAACCTTCAAATACTTTGTAACAGGGTTAGGCTACAATAATATGTTGCTAGGAAGGTTTGTCCCCACCAACTTCTATAGGAAAGACTATGTCTTAAGTTCAAAGAAATTACGCCTTAGAGAGGAGTTCTGTCTACTTATTTGATTTATGAAAAAGTTACAGTAGATTTTACAACACCCTACCTTGCAGCAATACAATACTATAGTATAATTGTGACATTACTGTGCTAGCACAAAGTCATTACACTAATGCTTGTAGCGTTTTTAATGCAAGCATGGTATCTGAAACTGTTTTTGCTGCACAAATAATAATGCAAGTGGATTCACAACCTGGTAATCCAGCACGGCTGCACTAAGCTGGGATTTTCACCCCCCACCCCCAGTCTTCTGTTGAAGACTATTCATTTCTTAGTTAAGATACTTATATTCTAGGGTGCCTTGGAGATCTTTCATTCATAGGGCACCATAAGCTGAAACGTGATGGTAATTAACAACAGAAACTCTGTATCAAAATTGCTCAAGACAGGGCACAAAGAAGAGAAAAAGCAATGTAAACTCACACGTAGAAAGCAAGCATGGTGTAGTGATTTGTGAGTTGGACTATGATCCTGGAACTCAGGGTCTGATTCCCCGCTTAGCCACAGAAATCCACAGGGTGACCTTGCATATATCACACACTCTCAGCCCCAGAAAACCCTGTGGTAGGTTCACCTTACAGTCACCCTAAGTTGGAATCAACTTGAAGGCACACTGCAACAACAAAGTCATATGTAGATTTGCATACTGATGACACCCAACTCTAAAACTCCTGTTGACTTCAGTTGGCAACTTCATATGGATATTAAACAACATAGATACATCAAAACTTTTGGCATATCAAGAATTTGGGGCTGAACTGATATCCTCCAGGAACTCTCTTTTGCAGTCTGAAATCTCAGTAGCACAGGAACTCTGATGACAGTGCAATCATTGGAAAAATGCCCACTTAGAAGAAAGACTCATTGAGTTCAATAGAACTTGTTTTCAGGGAAATCTGTGTAGGATTTCAGATGTAATTTTCCTGAGGTCAGAATACAGATGTTTTATTACCATAAATAAATTTTGTATACATACAATTTTGTATACATACAGTAGTTAAGTTCTATTAATTTCAATGGAAATAAGCAATATACTGGCCTTTGTGGGGCATGGAAGTGAGGACCTATCCTCTTTCCCCTCATCCTGCCATATTTCTGGGAATTCTAAAGGCTCCTTACTGATATTTTTGTGCACTAGTCACTAGTCATCTTGTTTATTGTAAAGGAACTGCCATTTTGTAAAATCCAATGGTAGTCCAATAAAACTTTAGAAAAAAATCAGTCTGACTCCCTCCCTGTTTTCTTTCCACCAGCAGGCAAAGTCATATTTATGCAGGTAGGCCATGATAATCAACCTCACTTGCTGAGGAAAGGGGTTCTAATTGATTAAGTGCTGTTCTTTTCGTTTATTGGTGTGTTTTTAAAAATATGTTTAAAATATTTATGCTTCTATTGATTTTATGTATTTCTGCTATTTTATTGAAAGCTGCCTTGTGTCCCATTTGTGAAGGAAGACAGAATATAATTCAAATGCATTAATTAATTAAAGGGATTTTAAAAAGGACTATGTTTATGGTTTTAGAATGGTCTTGTAGCAAACAGGGACAAACCCCCAGCCTCAGTCTCCCCAACTTAGTCCTCTCTCAGAGCTTTCTGGCATACTTTCCACTTATCATATATCTTCCCAATGATTATACAGAGGCATATAACAACCTAACAAATGCTTGGGGTTATAATTACAATGCCAAAAAGAACAAGTACCCCATGCTTCCAATGAAATACAGGCTAACAGTGAAATCCTATACATTTCTTCTACAAAATAAGGTGCAATGAATTTAGGGCTACTTCACCTGAGACAAATGTGTATAGGACTTCAGCTATCACCTTTTACTATTATTGTAAATAATCACACTGAACTGAATTATTACACACAGTATATTTTGTGCTACACAACCATCAGACCCATTGTTTATGAATTTCCTTTCTTAATATATATGTATGTCTCAGCTGGGCGTAACACTCAGTGACTAATGTCCTTTTGGTTAGTCCCAACTACATTAGACCCATGCAACCAATTGTTGAATGGTGATTTAACATGTAGAAAAATCTAAGGCGTTCTCTGGTTAGGATGAAAAATAGTGTTTAGGTCCATGTGTCTGTAGTCCAGAAAGAAGTAAAATGCAATCAATCAATCAATCAATCAATCAATAAACCAACCATATAATTTGTTAGCGTTTAAGTTGCTGAAAGACACTGATGTCTTTGCTGTAACAAACTAACACAGCTACCCTTCTGGATGAACTACATGTGACTGATCAAGAAACAAGTATAAACCAAGAATATCAGGTAAAACATATTGCATGAAAATATCAAGTGATGAAGACAAGGTACTCATGAGTCTCAAGAGAATGAATTACACAGTCAATTCCTGGGGCCCTGAGCAGTAATGACTGCTAAGGAATTTATGCAGCCCGAAGTTAATGGAACATTTAAACATAAATGAAATGGCAAAATGGTGTGAATCTATTACTGGTAGCCCTATAAACATTACACAAAATATCACTTTTAAGATGATGCCACTATTAAACATCCATACACACAACTTTGATGTGCAAGGATTTATTGTGCAAATACTGTAAACATGCATGCTTGAAATATGCATACACATTAAAATTCCCTAATAAGAAGTATTTCTATTAATTGTAGCAATAATTAGAATTAGTCATTACATTTAGACATTGCCATGTTGTTCTCTTCAGGAATGCATTGGTATAATAAGAGGCGGGGTTGAGAGAGAGAGAAAGATTAGTTTTTTCCAACTTGGTACCTTCCAGATATTTTTCACCTGAACTTCCAGCACTCCAGCCACTATAGCCTACTGGCAAGAAAGCCTAAGGTTTTAGAAGTTGGACCATAGAGAGGGCACTATATGGGGAAATATGTGATCTGGAAGTTTGGTTTAGTTGGAATGGCAGAGGATGAAACAAGATGTAAATGGGGATCTTTGATTAAAATAATTATGTAGAAATTATGTAGAAATCCTCTCACTGAGGAGAGTGAGCCACAGAAAATTGAAAATGGCTCACATCTTGACTTCCTATTTGCTGTGCTCATATTCCCTTGGTACCTTTGTCCACCTTAGGTTTTTGGTTTTTTGGGGGATGTCCAAACTGTATTTCTGAATGGTCAACTGATGTTTTAAATTGCTGAATTAGTGGAAAGTTGGGGACTAAAGGAAAATTTCATTTGGAGGGGGAAGAATTCTTATATGACTTCTTATTTTGGGAGCAATGCTGCCATTATCTCCTCCCTGCCAATAGCTGCATCCTTAAGCATATTCTCAACCAGTTCATACTTTGTAAACTGTTTTGCTGTGTATGCATATGTGTTTCATGTTACCAACATTCCACAGGGAGTGATTCAACACCCAGCTTCATTTGAGAAGTATTACCCAGCATGAACTTTTGAAGACAGCCAAGAAAACATAAATCTACGTTGCGTCTCTGCTGTTCTCATTGTGGCATCATGAGGAATGGATGGGTCCATTATGCTGCTGGGAATTAACATTAATGTTTCATTGGCATCACTCTTTGCTTTCAGTGCTCTCGTCGGGCTCAGCCCAGCAGGGTGTATTGTGGACTAAAGTGAGTTGCATTAAGTATAGATTTTCAAGCATTCAATCTCCATTGATTTCACTTTCTATTGCAAGATTAAATTGCTTCCTTAATGTAGTTTTAAAAAAAAAATTTTTTTTTTTTTGGTGACTTAATTATAGTAGTGGTAAAAGACAAATTGCAGATAACCTCTTTGCCTTGCTTAGGCTGCAATCCTGATGGAAGGGATAGAGGAGAGAGCACTCTGATCATGTAAGCTCCAACATGTCCAAGTAGTTCAGTGGTAGACCCAAATTTCAGCTTCTTTTCCCATCTATAAGTCCATTGTGAAACAAGCTGAGAGTTTCCTTTCTGTTGAGGGGGATTAGTTGTTGGATCCAGTGGATCCAGATCTTCTCCCTCTCCTCTCACTTATATCCCAAACCATCTTTTGCGGGGAGCACTGTCTGAAGTTGGAGTACTGACTAGGGTGGGGAGTATCACCGCAAAAACTTCTGCAATGGATCAGGTTGCTTGCTGGGAGGAGTTTAGATAGAGGAATCTGGTGCTGTGATGGAAGAATCTGTTGAGATCAGAACTTGTTTGAACATTGCCAACAACCCTGAAGGCAAAGATCTGCTTCTTCCTGGATGGGTTCCGAGGACCATAGAAGTACAGCTTTAGATGGCAGGAAAAACACAGCTTTAGATGGCAGGAAAAGTACAGCTTTAGATGGCAGGAAAAACACATGGTTACTGCTTTTAGATGGGAGAAAATGTGGGGCTAATGGGAATAAAAGACTGAAAAGGAGAGTCACATGCAGTCTAAGTAGCTGTTCACTATTAGTTCAAGTGACTTGAGTCTTCAGATTAATTTTGTATAAAAAAGTCATTTTATTTCTCTATGGCAAATGAAGGAATGCTGTGTGTTTTTAGGTACCAATAGTATTTAAATAGAGCATGCAGAGATGTCTTCTGATAGCATGAAAATTTGATATACACAAATAAACCCAAGAGTTGTCATTATTCTTTAACAATTGTATAGCCTTTCAGAAATTCCCACAAAAGTATCTGGATATAACATAGTGCACAGCTTTTGCCAGACAAATAAACAATTTGGGGAGAATCACAGGGGAGAGAGACAGAGACAGACAGTTGTATTGTGTTGTGAATCTGATTCAAGCTCTGTTTTAATATTAAAACCTGTTTCTGTCCTACCAGGGTATAAAACACTAATATTTCAGTCTTGCCCCTAGCCCCAGGCATCTGCTGCCCTAATCACTATTGTCTCCTCTTTGACAACAAGGGAACAAAGCTATTTACTTCTGGGTGTTTGGTATATCTTCGGCTACTGGTACTTTGGTAAGAAGTGTGGCTTTATGATATAATAATGCCTCATGATAACTACAAGTAGGGTCCCTGCTCCAATTCCTCCTTGTACCAGAGACTGCTTGCAGAAAGAGGGGCAAGGACATCAGTCACTAAAACTGGCTGCTTCTTGGTAAAGCAGGATTGGGTTATTTTTATGGTCCCTGTGTATTCCCTATAATATTGCCATGATTGTGAATATGTAGGGATCACGAATATGAATCGGTTATCAATATATGACTCTAGGTTGTGCATTCATAACTGCAATCATGAATTCGAGCCAAGCTTCTTAGGAAAGTATTATTTCATTTAAGACTGCACACATTGTTTCATAACCAACAATACTAGCTCACTTTTAATCACTAGCTTCTAATCTTAGATTGCGTAACATGATTGCTGCATGTTGCCATGATGTTTTATTTTCTGCATTTCAAAGTTCCTGTCTATTCCTCTTAATTGTTTTAATATCTTCCTATCATTTATAAGCTTTATGGCTGCCAGCATTTGATGGGAGTCAGAGATAATTAAGTGGAATTCCACCTATATAGTAGGATATACAGTTGCATGGGGACGTGGGGGCAGGGGGGCAATTTGCCCTGGATGGCAATGTTTTTGGGACATCCTGGTCCATAGCCATGCCCCCGTGCGCCCTGGCCACACCCTCACACACCATAGCCATATCCCTGCACACAGTGGCCACGCCCTTTGCACCATAGCCCCACCCACTCTCCCCCTCGACACACTTCAAGCTCTGCCACTGAAGGTATAGGAGAGCCAGTTTGGTGTAATGATTTGACTGTTAGACTAGGAGTCTAGTAGATCAGGGTTCAAATCCTCACTCAGCCATGGAAGCCTACTGGGTGAGCTTGGGCAAGTCACACTCTTTCAACCTTAGAGGAAGACAAGGGCAAACCTCCTCTGAAACAATTTTGTTGTCATGTGCTGGCTAAAGCTATGTTCTACTCCAAAACACTCAGAATTTAGCAGCAGCACTTTATTAAAGTATAACTAATGCATAGCAGCTTGAAAGTTACTAGAATCGAGGTACATCGGTTAGCAATCAGTTTATACAGAAGCAAATACCTTTGTGAGTGAACAGTTTCAATCGGCAAGCCCACAAACCCGGCAAAGCCCATTGGCCAAACATCGAATGGTTTCCAGGGAAAGTGGATGTTTACATACTTTGATCTTTGGAGCCTAACATCTTTTCAGGTTTTCGTATTTGCCCCCTTCAGGTTGTTTACAATGCCTTCCCGGGATCACCCACTGGCTGTTCTTGATGTTTCCTCATTCTAAGGACCAGATGCTCCTGGGTGTTATAACTGGCACCTTTGATCTCCCAAGTGGGATTTCCCTGCCATCGACATGCAGTATATTGTTATGGGTTGACTGATATTCCATTCATTGTTACAGGTAGTGATTAGCCTTGGTTACATTGTGAGTACAGGTGATCCATCTCCAAAGCCTAACTAAGCAAAAACACTTAGAATACTTTCATGACAGGGCTGATTCCCTGGCATTTGTCATGATAGGGTCTCCATAAGTCAAAGGTGACTTGAATATATTTAACAACAAAGTGGGACTATCCTGACTCCTTGCAACACTTCATTAACCTGCACTCCACCAAAGAAATCTATATTAGTCCATGGATCCTTTGGACAGCAGGAATGGGGCACAGAGAGCTGCAGGAGAATGAGGCAGGGGAGGAAAAAAATGACATGGATGCCTTGTGCAAATGGAGATGCTTTTCTACTTATACAAAGCATCATTGGCCCCATGCTAGTCTCTTTGAAGCTGTTCTGATGAAAACTGAGTCTGGGTTCACTTTATTTCCTTATCATAGGTTTGCCACACATTTAACCATGAGACATAAAAAGCAATGTGGTATCTAGCTTTCCCTGTTGTTCCTGTTTTATTATTATGAGGGAAACTCAAATAATATACACTTCCATGAATCCTTCCAAAAGCTGATAACATTGTTTATGAGATCCATGGGTGGGTTTTAGTGTTCATGTGAGGAATTGGAGTATAGAACATTGCTTAGAAAGGTCGTTTGCTCCCTACCAGGAAAAGTCTTCCTTTTTAACTTTTCAACATTTTTTTTTGTCTCTCTTCTTTGAGGTTCTAGTTTCCAAAACAATGCTGAGGCTGTTTGAATATATTATTATACATACCTAAAGCCTTTGTCTTTACCAATATTTCACTATTCCCTCGGGGCTATTTGCATATGCTTTGCATCTGGTAACCATGAAAGGAAAATCAAATTGCAGAAAAAGTTGCCATTAAAATTTATGTATTTAATTTATATCCTGTCTTTCTCTAGCAGAAGACCCAAAATGCCGTACAACATAAATTACAACAAAATACAGCTAAAACCAATGAATTATAATGTTAACAAACAATGAAAAAGATTTCAACATGCTCTCATATTAAAATAACATGCTGAATTAGAACTAGGTATGAAAGAATGTTCAAAAATATTTTTTTAAAATGGCCAAAAACTTGTTTGTCAAGCGTCTGACAAGGAGAAACCTTGACTGATGAGTGTATTCACAATCTGGGACATATTCTGCATAATTTGCAATTTTTTTGTGGAAATACTTTTGTACAGAATAATAATATTTCTAAACAGAAATAGACTGGTCATTTCCACAGCTTAACTCCTTCCAGTGATTTCCCGTCGTGATCCTGGCAGCACCTTTGCCGGGATGGGAGCATGTCCTCAACACTGGCTTCCGCATCTGGCTGGCTGGCTACCTGCGGATGGGAGCACGAATGACACAGGCCTTCCTTCCACGGTGCAGCCAGCCTCTTTCCCATGCAAAGCTGGGCAAGGAAGCACCAAGATCACACTTCCGCCCATTCTACATGGCCTCCAGCAACAGGAGTATCACACAGTTGCAGGCCATTAATGGTTTTTTTCTGTTAATGGAATATCCCACAATCACTATGGGTGGGGATACGTTGACAGTGTGACTGCAATGACATCATGAAAAAGCACGACTTGCAGATCTCTGCCAATGTCCCCCCATTGCAGGACAGTGATACCGTGCAGAAATGGCCACTGTTTTCTGCAAAAATAAATAAATAAATAAATAAATACTTCCTTCCTTCCTTCCTTCCTTCCTTATTTATTTATTTGCTAATAGCAGAAGAAGCTGTTTGCTGTCCCACCCCCTCATGCACACACAGCTTTAAAGTTTGTGCACAATAAGTCCAGAACTACAAATAGTCTTCAACAACTGCATAATTTTTAAAGTCTTTATCATAGGGGAAAGAAAATAGCTAAAATTACTTGTTGCATCACTTGTGGATGAAATTAATGAAGAATTACATACCTAGAAGCAATTCAAAGACATCAAAAAAACCCAGAAGAGAAGAGTATAGCATCCATCATCAAAAGACCCTGCTGCTCCAACCAGTTTATGTTCAAAAGTCTGTCTGAATAAAAGGATATTGGCCTGCTGGTGATGAAAGCAGAAGAAGGGGCAGCCAACACTAACAAGTGATTTCCACAGCCACATCATGACATGATCAAAAGTACAGTGCTCTAGTGAGAGAAAATAAAATGTTAGAGTTGTTCTGTGGCACTGTACACAGTAATGTATACACTCACAGAAAATAGGCAAGGGGCACACATGCAGGTTTTCTATAAATATGGTTCTTCCCTGTACAAATATGACATTACTGGCTATTTTTGAGCAAAGACAGCCTCAAAGTACCTCTAAACTCATATTCAGTACCCCCGAATCCCTGACAAAAGATTGGTTGAACTAACATTAATTCCAGCTGACTTCTGGTCAGGTTTCACCTGCTCTAATAGTGCTGTTCACCTTTAGTTTACTTGCTAAAATAAGTGTGTAGCCACCTACTGTAACAAGATTTCTCTTGTAGGATAATGCAAGTTTTCTTCTGAGAAAGTTCATAATTCTAACTTTAACTAAAGTGTAGTCCCCTACACGTTGAATTTGTCTTAAAAAGATTCTTTGCTTTCCATTTCCATTGCTTTCCTCCTTTCTCTCAAACCACTCTCTCACACTTTCTTTTCCCAATATAAAGAAGTTTCACATGAGGAAAGTGGTAGAGGAGAATCACAGATGGTGTGATGCTCACTTAGTGTTCAGTGTTACATAGAATGTTATTTCAAGCTGGAAAGTCATTGGGTGCTCCTATCAACTTTTTTGTCCTGCAACTTGTCATCTTCTGTATCAGTGGCCATTTCTACACCACACTGTTATAGTGCTGTTATTCCACTTTCAGCATCCTGTGGGATTCTGGGGTTTGTAGTTTACTGAGTCCAAAGAGCTCTCCAGCTGAGAATTCTGAATGCCCCTCCCTAATCTGCAAACCCCAGGATTCCACAGGATGTTGAAAGTTGGAACAAGAGCACTATAACAGTGTAGGGTGGAAATGGCCAGTAACAGTAAGGAGAAAACCACCTTGGAAAAGTCTGGGATATTGTAAATCATTGTCAGAAGCAGTTCTAAAACCTCCAAGTTATATTCCTCCTCCTTGATGAACCAATTTGTTTGGATCCAGCTTCTTTTGTACCAGCAGGAACATTCCTTGAATGGAGCTCTGCTTAGAATGTTCTTGTTGATGGTAAGGGATAATGGATAATTGGATAATTATGTGCTTCCTCTGTAGTTTTCAGTGACACCTCCACCTTCAAATTTGGGAAGTTCCCCCTTACTTTTTGGAACAGATTGGGATAGCACAGGGCTGTATTTGATAGTAAGAGAGAGGAAGCAACTGAAGTTCTCCACAGGATCAAAAGTCTTCTGTGAATAGCAGGAACCCTTCCATCCATGGAAAGAAAATGTTAGAGCCAAGCCAAAGCAGTCAATATGAGGCTGCTGCATAACTGAGGGAGTGTTGCACCGTTCCTCTATTGCACATGCAGGTGGTATCCTGTTAGTGACAAACACAACCTTACTCTCGCTTATGTTTTTGTTTTGTTGGTTGTTGCAGAGTTTGATATGTACTTACTCCCACTACAATATTCAAAGCGACCTGAGGACTTACCACTTCACTTTGACCCCCCCTCCCATGGCCATTCTGTTGACGATGGAGAACAGTGAGGGATAAGAGAAATATCTGGTTATGTTCCCATAGCCAGATGCAGACCAATGACATCATCTGCTGAGACCTCTGGTGAGCCTTAGCCAGTCTCAGTTGAAAAAATCCTCAGATGGTTTATGAGCATAGCCAGATGCTTCCCTCATCCTCCCTGCTCCTCATCAGCAACAGAATGGCCATAGAATAGGATTTTAACACAGTAAAATTGTGAGTTCTGGGGTGATGAAAGAGGGAGCATAGCATAGTTCTATCCCACTCTTACACTATGCTCAACAATGTAAGGAGCTCAACCATGGTGTCCATCTTTAGCTAGGCGTTAGAGATTGAAGACAAGGCATCCAAACACCATCAATGGTCTTGTTTTTTTAGTTATCTACTAGAAAAGAATCCATAGGACTCCTGTGACTGAAAATGAAAGAGTGTGGGGGTAGTATAGTGGAACATCGCACCTGACTGAACTACTGTTTTAGCCATCCAATTTTTCATCATTACTAGACATATTGTCCATTGAAATCAATGATGCTGTTCATGGAAGAAATTGTGCTTCTTCCATGAACAGCATCATTGATTTCAATGGGCAGGGACAGTGTCTGAGTAATCATAATTAGGTTATGACACTTAGGCCTCAAAAGGATTTCACTGTGTCAAAAAGTATCAAGTACACAATGCTTGATTGGGTTTTAAATTCTGCTTGTCCACCCTCTCATTCTTCAGCCCAGCCAATTTTACCGCATTCCTTTGTGAGACATTGCACCAAATGTCAGGGCTTAAATTGAGTAGAAAAAGTAATTGGGGAGCTGTCTCTGTGATTGAAAGCATAGCAGATATGTAAATTTTATAAAGCAATATTTCTTCTTTTTAGGATACTTTTAACATGCAAAATCTAATAACAATTTTTCACCTTGCTGCTTCTCCCTTTGTTGTCTTGTCAAGTCTTGCAGGATAAAGTTAAAATCTTAAGCACACAAAAATGTGTATGCTTGCGCATGTGTGTGTGTATGTATGACAAAGGAGCTTTGGAAAAGCAGAGAGCCTTAAAAATACTAAGAGAAGGACTTGATCAAGCTGTGGGGGGGGGGGGTAAAAGATTTCTTGGTTATACATAGCTATTACATAGGCTTTGTATATATAAGATCCTAGGTTCAATCTGCAGTTACAATTATTTGGAGCAAAAAATGCTGAGAAACAGCCACATTGGCATGAAATGTTGCTGGACAGTTGCTGGCCGCATAGCCAGTATGATAGTAAAGGGACCACTTGGGATGAGCCTGACCCATTTCAAAGGCTGTCTCACAAGAAACCTAAAAAGTAAAATATCAGAATCTTTGGTATCCTTTGCAGTACTTGAGAATATGGTGCGATTCAGCATAAACAGATTCTGTATAATCTTACCAAACACAGGGCAAGTGCGGTAAGGAAGAAGAATAGTTGATTAAACAACAGGAAAATTCTGTGGGTGCTGAGGAATTGGCAAAAATATGCTTTCTCCTTCCACAGAAACTATTTATTGGTACTTTTGAGATCCAGAGCTAAGTGGACATTAAGTTGAGCTTCCAAACACTGCTTCAGATTCCTGCATCTCTGAAAGAAATCCAGT
Source organism: Cyclura pinguis (assembly GCA_030412105.1). NCBI lineage: Eukaryota > Metazoa > Chordata > Lepidosauria > Squamata > Iguanidae > Cyclura > Cyclura pinguis. The sequence goes on along the minus strand of CM059599.1, from coordinate 248,315,667 downwards.
AATAACTGGAAACAGGATATTATCAACTGAAATGCCCCAGTTTTGCAGAGCCATTACTACCATGGAAGAGAGTAAAGTGACTGATTCAGGTGACAGATGCTGCAGGGGGCAGAAGTGGTAGCCCTCCAGATTCTTCTTTCTTTACTCATCATTCTAAACACTCTGAACACATCTAGGAGGGCCTCAAAACCTATCTGATAGAAAAAGCAGAGCATTTAATCTGTGTCTCCAGCTGCTTGTTGACAAGCAACATAGATTTGCCGTGCATGGTTTTGTGTCACAGCCCTAGTGATCCAGACAGTATGGTTTAGTGGTGCTATACCCCTGGTGATCTAGACTGTATGATTTAGTATCGTCTATTCACAGGCCCTATTTGGTTAAGTGCAAATGTCTACATCTGTCACATATACCTGTGTAGTATATTTGCAGATACAGCTCAGATAGATAAACACCCACCTAACAAGTATAATTTGGAAATAGCTGGGAAATCTTAAATTCCATTAACCTCTAAGGCAAGTGTTAGACCTTTACAACATTGGACATGGATCTTGCATAAAAAATGTATATCATAATCACATGTTGGAATTTAGAAAGTGCAGAACAGCTTGTTTCCCAAACTTGCAATAGCAGTTGGGGAGTCGATAACAGCTGCAAAATGATTTATTACATTGTAGTGAAATTTCAGCTTTCTCATATATTTTATAAGGCAATACCTATTTCAGCCTAACATAAGCATCCTTCCTCTAAGACTGGGGCCATTTCCGCACTACACTCTTTTAGCATGGTTATTCCACTTTCAACATCCTATGGAATCCTGGGGTTTGCAGTTTCGGGAGGGGCTGGCTGGCCCCTCCTGAAACTGCAAATCCCAGGATTCCATAGGATGTTGAAAGTGGAATAATCGCACTATAAGAGTGTAGTGCAGAAATGCTGTGGGTGGAAATCATGCAGCTCTCCAGAAGCTGTTGGATTACACGCCTCCTTTGCTCTGTGTAGAAGATTTACCCTTCTAGAACTGCCTGACTGTGTTCCATTCCCATTTACTTTGGACTTAGTAGGTTCTCATAATGATGGCTGTCTGAATTTTGCTTCTTCTTCACCTTGCGCTTGTGATGGAGGATAGAGGGGAGTGAAGCAGGATCAGGGCTGAAGAAATCTCAAGGTCCTGCCCAACCTACCTTTTGTGAGGGCAGGTCTTTACGAAAGGAGAGGGATACTCAGGAGTGGGACTAAACTGGAGATCCCAAAAGGCCACAGTAAACACAGGAGATAGTAGTTCTTTCTATTTTGGTTTGACTCCTATCCAAGAGCTTCATCAGAGGTCAAGCTTTCCTGCCTTAATGGCAGCCAGGGAAATAAAAACAACAGACTCCGTTTTACTTAGCAAAGGCAAGTATTCTATGTGATTCTTATTAGCCAAAATAGAATAGAGATCCTGGGGGTTATGGCCTGGTGGTGTACTTAGAATTCTCTGCTAGAGAGAGCTTGAATACACTTGTCACTTAACTACAGCATTATTGCTCTGTAGCAGAGAATTTTAATTGAACTATGAATCCCAGGATTCTGCAGAATGTCGTCATGGCAATTAAACTGATAGCAAATTGGTATAACTGTAAAGTGCAGATACATTCTGGCCAAGATCTTAAACTGAGGAAATGGAGTGCAGCTTTATGCTCACAGAGTGAGACACTGGTTGTGCAATGCTGCTTTGTTATGCAGTTGCATCATTATGCAGCCAAAAGCACAATGAAATGCATATGTACATTGCATGTACAATGGTCATCAATGTACAATGTGTAACTACACACAACACAACATAAAGGATGGAACCATCTGCATTACACAGCCATGCACAATGGCACCAGCTGCAGAACTCTGCTTCTGCAGGTTTAAACTGAATATAACCATACTGCTGTTCAAAACTGCCCAACCACTTCTATAGGATAACTTAAGTATGTGTAGTGGTGTACCTGGCATAAACAGCACCTACGGCAAGTTTGGGAGTTATGCCTCTACCTTCTCATCTATCTCCCCACCCACCCCCACCCCTACATGCACAGCTTTTTTTTTTTTTTTTTTTTTTTTTGCACCTCTTGGCATTGGCTCCCTGGACATGTGCCCTACTAGCCCCATCCTTAATACACCTCTGTGTTTGTGTAAGACACCAAGAGGATTCTGGACTCTGTATTATTTTTACAATTCTATATACATCTTTCCTGGATGAAATTGTTACAGCTGAGTAGGAAACACCAGATCAGTTATGATCACCCCCATAAATCTGCATTTATGTTAATCCTGTAGCACTAGGGCACCACCATAAAAATGCAGCAATAGTTAAAGTTTATCCCAAGTATATGTCTGCCACCATGGTGACCATAGGCTCAGTCCAAGAAGCTCCATCTTTATTTTAGATTCTTAAATAGTACTACACATTCGCTCATCACATCCACTATATGTTCCCAATATCACGTTGGTTGTTAGAATAAATTTTGTATTAAGTTCACAGAGAACATTTGTATCACTATCAATCGAGAAATTCCCTGTCTGTGCATTTACCAAAAGAAACAAATTGATTTGATTGCTTTATCCATTCCAATACAATTTGCTTTTATATTCAATAGATGTAACATTTCTGTGCATGCATTACTTAAGTCCTGCTAAGATGTTGGACAGCGATGGTTAAAGAAACATACATCAAAATGAAATGTACATTTCCACTGATGTTATATCGAATCATTCCTCAGTAGAAGGTGCAGCAAAACAACCTATTTTCACTGCTTTTCTTGCTTATTTTTAAAATAGCTCTTGTGGCATCCTATCAAAACCCTTTTGTCATCTATAGCCACTTGCAGAGAGAATAATCAGGCTCCCTCTTTAATGAGGAGGTGGATGTCCACTGGTGTCACAAATGGGCATGTTTCATTAAAGGGTTCAGCCTGTCTTTACAAAATCTTGTCTTCCCTTATTTATGCCTGCTTGAAGTCTAGCTAGCAGGCAATCTATTAATCATCATTTGCATAGAATGCTTCCCTTTTTTTTTTCATGAATATATTCACAGTTTATTCAATGTTCCTCGCAAATACAGATGACAGAAGCAGATATTCCTTTCTAGTTACCCTCTCTTCCAGATGCTAAACATAATTCATATGTTTCCCATCTGTTGAAAAGTAAAGTAAGAAGATAGAGGTAAACAGAGGTGGTGAAAGAAGAGCAAGAAACTTATCAAACGCTAGCTGGCATTCTGTATGGCAGTGACTGAACAATAACAGAGAGTAAGAGATACATACATACACCCTTATATTTCTTATTTCTGAATTGGGTTTTCAACATCAGATTTATGTAGGTGACACTCAGATTTTCCAGAGTTTTAAATCAATTGATGCCACTGTGTAGAAGTCAGTGATGGACTGTCTGGCATGTTTCTTTGTGGATGATTGCTCACCGTCTTAAGCTGAATGTGGAAAATATGGAGATCTTGGAGTTTCAGCCTGACCATCCAGCAGCCCTTCTCTCATGTCCCCCACTGGATTTACAGGGTTGCACAGTGGCTCCCGTCTTGGCTGCCAGGAACCTTGGAGTCTTGCTGAATGATCACCTATTTCTGCATCCCTTTATCAAGGCTACAGCAAAGGCAATGCAGCTTGAGCCAGTTTCAAACTTTTGGTTCTGGTATTCAAGGCTTTTCATTGTAGTTTCCCTCATTACCTTGGTATGCTCCAATCAGCAATTTAAGATCTACAGGCAAAGGATTACTATTTGTCCCACCAATGCGAACATTTCTGTCAAGGCTGTAAGCCTTTCAAGATCTGGCTTTGTATTTGTGGAACGGTCTTCCTTTGGACCTCTGGCTAGAGGAAGATTTCACCCATTTTCATCAAGAGTTGAAGATCTTCCTCTTTGATCTTAAGCCACCGTTTAAGGTGCTGAGATGGGGAGTGGCTGGTGGAGTGTGGGGGATTTCATTCGATGTATTGCTATGATGTTATGTTTATTGTCTTTGTCCTTGACTGTATATGTTGATGTTCCGCCCTTTGGTAAAAACGGCATTATAAATAAACATTATTATAACAAATACTAGCCCTTGCAGCCCACCTTAACAGCTAGCAGTCATACTGAGTGAAAGAGGTCTGTTCAGCTCCTGATTGGGGCACAAAGAGGGGGAGGTTTCCAGTCTCCTCCTGCCAGCAAGTGCCAGCAAGTGAGGCTGCAATATTAGAAACAAGACCCCTGTTGCAATTCCTCATTGCAGTTTCGCTCACTTGTGGGAGGGGGCTTGAAACATCATCTTCCCTGTGCCCTACCTGACAGCTGAACAGACCTCTTTCACTTAGTATGACCACTATCTGTTAAGGTTGGTGTGGTAGGCAAGTCAAAGCACAACTTGTTTCACAATACAAAGGCCTTCTATAGTGCAACGTTACTTTATTTCAATAGGCAGAAGTTCTTTGTTTCCCTTGAATACGTGAATTGACATGAAATTGGAAAAGGCCTGTATTTAAGGTGGAAACTGTGGAGAATGGAAACTGTTGCATTTGCATTTTTTCTTAACGAACCATGAAATTCATGATTTACTAGATTATTAAGAAAAAAGTTTATATATATCTTCCGGTTTCCCATCATCAGGAGAAAACCTCAAGCATCAAAGACTTTATTTCTATTTTCTTTGGGAAATTATATACAGCAATACGCCTCACTCAAAATGAATGGATTCGAAAAACCTTCAGATGCAGTCTTTAGGGAACTGGGAAATGTGTTTTAAAAAGTGAACCTTGAGGGGAAAAAGTGTGCAGCAAAATACAGATTTCTGTGAAGAAACCCAGTGCTGAGCCTGGATGGGATGACAATGTTTATGGGAATCTGAGAAATGCAACAAAAACAAGACTGACATTTTAGCTTGAAATGACATAAGGTGACATAAAGTTTTATTTGTGATGTTCAGTTAGTTATGGCTTATTTAAACATGCAAATCGATTACTGCTTGATGCTGTTGTCTTCAGGTAATGAGTATGCATTTTTGGAGTGGCTCTTCTATTGCTTTGCATGATATCCCCATCCTTCTTGATGCCATCATGTCTTCACTTTCAAAATTTAAAAAATATTTCTTCTTCCTTCCTTCCTTCCTGTGTCACTACCCTGCTTGTTGAAAAAGGGGCATCTAGAGTTTTGTAAAATGTGGACTTTTATACTGCACATATTGAAATGCTGGAAGTGCTATACCTCTGACATACTTGGAGCTGTAGTGGCATGCAAAATTACTAGCATGCAAAATTTTGTCTTTTTGGTCATTTCTACACTACACTGTTATAGTGCTATTATTCCACTTTCAACATCCTATGGAATTCTAGGGTTTGCAGTTTCGGGAGGGGACTTTAGAATTTTCACCCAGAGAGCTCTTGGGCCTCAGTAAACTACAAACCCCAGAATTCTACACGATTTTGAAAATGGAATAATAGCACTATAACAGTGTAAGGACGAAATGGCCTTTATTGTTTAGAAGTGTGAGAAATTTTATAACTATTAAACATGAAAACCAAAGTCTTGCAATAGCAAATGATGGTGAACTTTTTCCTTCGTTCTTTATCAGCTAATAAAGGGTGTTTCCTTTCTGAAGTGAGTGTATGCAACCATATTTAAGAAAGTAAATCACTGTGATTTATTCTGGCATGTAGGGAAGTGTAGAAAGATATAAGTCAGGCAAAACTGTTGTTGTAGGAGTGATTTGATGGCTATAACTTCAAAATAAAGACATTTAGCAACTGGTGATAGAGCATGCTAGTTGTTTCATTTTAAATGCTGATATGAAAATTATCTTATTACTAGTTTTTTGTATGAGAAGTAATGCATTTCATAAGATTATATATGTTGTAGGTAACACAATGAGCCAATATGGTATGGGAGGTGGTGGGTTGACTGCTTGATTAGATCTATGGGAGACAAGGGCTTGAATCTCTGTCAACCATAGAAATCCACTGGGTGACTTGGGCACACCACACTCTGTCATCCTAAGAGGAAGACAATGGCAAATCCCTTCTGAATAAACTTTGCCAAGAAACTTGTAGGATAGGATTGCCATGATTTAGAGAGTAATTGAAGCCACACAACAACAGGTAATATATTTATGTGGCCATTACAGGCACAGAAATATTTCAGTATCAAGGATGAGGACTGAAGTATAGATGAACAACCTCCCCCCCCCCTTTTTTTTTTTTTTGCCTATTGCTTGCATAAATCCTGACTGCTGTCCACGCAGGCTGGGCACTGCCAGGACTGGAGTTCAAAACATCTAGAGAATATCAGATTGTATGCTGTTAGTCTACAAGCACAGGCATTGTACCCATCAGAGATCTCCTCTCCTCCATTCCTCACATTGTAAGTAGTAATATATTTTTTTTTCTCTTCACTTTGAAAATTCAGTGAAATGGCCAGCTTAGGGAATACATTTTAACTATTGAAAAATAAGCAACTATAGTATGCCATTATTATTGTTGCGATAGACACAGTGTGGATCATGTCAGAATATGTGTGTTTCAAAGCATTTAAATGATTGATTAGTTCTTTGAGTTTTGCAACACTTAACTTCATGTCCCAGCAAAGATGGTCCAGGATGTAGGATTAATGATAGGGATGGGACAAATCCATAATTTTCTGAATCTGAATCCCTGGATGGTTCTGGGAATCCACGAATCTCACGAATCTTGAATCTTAGAATCCTCTTTTAAAAAAGGGTTTAAAAAGCAAGGGAAAGAAGGATAATCTTGGGCAAGACACACTCTCTCACCCTTAGCAAAAGTCTAGACAAAGGCAAGCCTCCCTCTGAAAAATCTGGCCAAGACAATTGTCATAGTTTTGCCTCAGGATCTCCCCGGATTGAAAATGACATGAAGGCCCTTTCTACACAGGCAGAAACACGTGGATTAATCCCACATTTTCCTGCCTGTGTAAACAGGACCACTACAGTACAGAGATAATCCAGGTCAAAACTGGATTTTCTTTGCATAGCTCCTTATCCTGGGGTTTGTAGTTTGATGATGCACCAACACACTTTGGCAGAGAAGGCTGTGACACCTTGTTAACCTACAAACCCCAGTATTGTGTATGAAAGAGCTTTGCAAGGGAGCTATGCAAAGGAATCTTTCAGCCGTCCTTAAAATCTCAAGCCTGTACCTTCCATTCAAGTGCTGTACTTAAATCTTAAATGTTCAATTTAAATATCTTAGAATACAAGCCCAGATGTAATGTCTGAAATTGTTAGCAAAGGCCATTATTACTCCAAGGGAAAAACTCATCTACTTGCCATCTCCCTTTGTGTATCTGGTCTCCCATGTTTTCAAGCGTCCCGGTCTCCAACAAACTATTTGGTTGGTGGATTTGAAAGATTCAGGTTGCCTATTTTGGCACAGGGATTCGGATTCCCGAATCTCGAATCCTTCCCCAGGATTCGAGGATTCGGTTGGCCCATCCCTAATTAATGACAACAGGCCTGAATATAAATATGGAGTGATGTTGCCTAGAAACAAATTATACTAGGAGATTCCTTCTTGCTTCTGCCTCCTGTATAAGAAGGTTAAGCTATGTTTCTTCAAGGCTGTGTGTTATAGATCTTCATAACTAAGTTTTTTTGTTTTTGTTTTTGTTTTTTGGTCAAGCTTCAGTTTAGCGTGTTGTTCATGTATGTTGTTAACATTTTTATCTGGCCATTTTCATCATTCCCAAGTCAACTGGCCAGGCTTGCATTTTCAGAAGGACTTCCAGATACCAGCTGATAAACTTGCTGACTTTGATCCTGAAATCAAAACCTGGTTTGACAAACCTAGGTGAAAACTTAGAAGATCAGATTATGAAGGATCACAAAAGTTGTTCTCAAACCAAGGGAAGGCCTTCCCAGTCTAATTCTTTAAAATCCTCCATGAAGTGAAGGTCATGTGAAACATACAAACCCAAGTTGTGTAGGGTAGGATTGCCTGATTATTTGCTTGTTTGTGAAGAACAACATGATCTGCCACTTTGGAAAGGAAAAGAAAACTGAGTATCTGTCTACCCGTAAAAAAAATGCTGTTTTCTTCTCTAAGGATCTTTGACCAAATAACCTAATGACATACCTTATCCAGTTACTTTCTTGAAAGATTTCTAGACTACTTGGTTAAGTCTAGATATAGGAAATCAGCTTTCCTGAGCATATGGAACAAAATGTAGCCTGCCGTCTGTTTCCTGTAGCATGTGGACTTTCTTCCTTTAGTAGGCAGCAAAGCAGGAAGTGTTCAATGGTTCAAAAGGTAAAGCAGACTGATGTGGACTTAGATAAATTCCACATCTGTCAATGAAATTCTGGATGAAACTGAGAAATTGGTATGGGAGAACTGGTGGGATTTCTGCCCCATCTCTCAGTATCAAGAGGTTCCAGTGAATGCAGCAATCCTGTTCATGCTTACATGGTAGGAAGTGTCACTGAGTTGTGAGTAGGTGCATGACGGATTGTTCTGATGATTCTATACAGATTAATATTCTTACAGGCATGTGTTTGCCCTTCTAAGAATCTGTCTGAGGTGTTTCTCATCATGTCAGCTTTTACTTGCCCTTGGAGGAAGAGAAGAAGAAGTGTTACCAGGGCATATATCCCCACAACTTGATATAGTTTAAATGGTGAAATATGATTTAATTGGCAAAATATATTAATTGGCTTTGATATAAAATATGCTCTGCTATGGCCAAACTGGTTGAGTGGAAAAGAGTGGCCAAACTCATGCATTGTGAATTAGGTCAGAGAATATATCTAGGTATAGCCAGGTCATAGTCAGGATATCACCAGGAAACTTCAAAGATAAGTTTGCAGTTAGCCTTAACAATTCTGCCTTTTGAACAATTGTGACTGGGAAATTCACACCAAACCACTGATAGTCTTAACTCCTTTTTCTCTGACCAAGCAACCTTTCCTTGATCCTAAAACCTTCTGAAAAGCACTAAGCTATCATTAGCCGTTTGTCATGTAACGCTAAGACCATTAGCCCATTCTGGACCTCATTGTCTACTCTGCAAACTCCATTGTTTACCTGGCCAGAGAGCCTTTCACACTCTTGCCCTCCAGGCAGAAATTGGGTATACAAACCCCTCGTTTTGGCTAGTCAACTTGTAGTACACAGATTGCTGGTCGCCACTCTGCTGCTCCAAATCCCAATTGTGTCTGTCCTTAGACATGAGACACATCGCTGCTTCTTTGCTGCTTTTCTAGACCAGTAAATATCACCTACCACACTCCAAAACCTCACTATCCAAAACTTTCATTCCTTTTCCTTCACTTAACTTTGTGTGATTGTGTGACTGTTTGCATCTTGTATGTGTGACCAATTTCCCCCCAAAAACAGTTAAGCTTATTTTTGGATCTCTGGCTGGTTCTTCTCTACAGAAGTCCTGGTAAAAATTGGTGTAAAGATCTTGTTAGGTTACCCTCCCCTCCAGCCTCCTTATTTGAGCTAATAATTCCCTACCTTTGCAGGGAGGTACTGGCTTTGCAGGTGGACCCCTGAGCCATCCATATTTAGAGTAACAGAGGCAATCGTAGCTCCATTATGCCTAGGTGCAGAAGCAGATAAAAGACACTCCTTTTATCACAATAGCCACTGCCCAGGCTTCAGAGGGAGAAAAGAGGCAGTATGAGCTAGACATAAACTCCTCCTATACTGTCATTACCTTTTCCTTGCATGCCATGTCTTATTTAGAATGCAAGCCTGAGGACAAGGAATTGTCAAATTAACAATTTGTAAGCCTTTCTGTGAGCATTGGTGGCTGAAGTGCAAGATATAAATACTCTAATTAAAGAAATACTTCTGGCAACCCTATGAATGAGAGACTACCATAAGCCTAGGTTGTCAAGACCCCTGCTCAGATTTTGCAAACTCAGGGCTATGGCTTCTTGAGACAAGCTACTTGTAATGTGGTCTTCTTCTTTTGCTACCACCTTCTACTTTACCAAGGATTATTTTCTTATCCGGTGAGTCACATCATCTCACAATGTGTCCAATGTATGAAAGCCTCAATTTGGTTGTTTTTAGCTTCTAGGAAAAGTTTAATCCTGATTTACTTTAGGTTCCATGTATACATTTTTTGGAAGTCTGTGCTATCCACAGAACTCTCCTCTAGCACCTCATTTCAAATGAGTTAATCTTCTTTCTCTTACCCTTCTTCACAGTCCAGCTTTCACAATCATGCATAACAATTGGAAATACTATGCAGTGAATGATTCTGATTTGTGTATTAATGACATATCTTTACACTTGTGGATCTTATCTAGTTCCTTCATATCTGATTCTCCAAGACTAAATCTCCTATGATGTCTTTACTCTAATTTTTTACATTAGCAGGTCATGATCTGTGCCACAAGCTGCTCCTGGTTCCCCCCACCAGAGAGAATAGAACTTCTCCAGGTTCAGTTTCCAGTTACATATTCTATTCAATTTCTGTATTGGTCATCTGTTGATGTTGACTTATAAAGTCATTTTTTCAGTTGACTAAAGAATACATCCACAACAAATAAACAAACTTTTGGTCTCACAAAACTCTATACATCACTCTCCTGCTTTGTTTCTTCGTCCTAGGCAGAATTCTTCTACAATGTTTGGTTCTACTCTGTTAACTACTTTCTCAATCCAATCACCTATGATTATCAACATATTTGGTTTGGGTTGTGACCAATTTCCTCCTGGATCCCAGCATAGAATTTTTCAGTTTCTTCCTCTTCTGATTCTGTGGTGGGAACATAAATATGAATTGTGGTTATATTCATAGATTTTCCAAGTCTTACTGATATTATTCAATCAGATCTGGTATTACACCCCCGACTCCTTTTGAAATATCTCACTTGAATATTAATGCCTCCCATTTCGTCTTAGGGTGTCACTTACATTGCCATTTAGATTGTTTTTTTAGATTGTCATTGTCATCATGTTCTAATTGCTTACCGTTATTTAAATCACCATAGTAATTCAATTATTCAGCTTCAGTAAGAGAAAACACGACTCAAATGTGTACTGCCCTGAATATGTTTTGTGAAATGAAGTCATAGGAAAAAAATGTATATAACAAACATTAGTAATATTTGGATGGTTGAGAAAGTTTTCACTGAGTGCTTCCAGAGTTTTCCCTGAGGATTTTGTATGGCTTCAGTCCACCGTGTTTGAATAAGCATCATCTTATTTTCATTCAGCATGAGGTACTGAGATACAGAGGAGAGAAGCATAATAGTAAAGTGAGCAAGAACAGAGGAAAGCATGGAGATAATAAAATGCTTCTTACTTTAACCATGAACTCCATTTCACTTTCTGTGGGATCCCCATGAAATTTATTTGCGAGAAACAAAAAGAACAGAGAACAGTGTTACCCTGTGTCCTGGGGGTCCCGGGAGGGACACCAAAATGTGCTCAACTAAAGGTGGGGAAAATTAGCTCAGAGCACTGCTTAGCGTTACAAGAGGCAGGGTAACATAGCGAGATCTTGAACCCTATGTCTACGGGGTCAGGTCAAGTCAAGGAGCACACAGAAGTTGAAACAATAAATGATATTTTATTAAAAACACAAGCAAAACAGTGTATGCGACACATTCACACAAGATAACTAAAGAAATAAAGGTTGGAGTGGTATAGAGGGATTTTTAGAGGGATTGCTGGTTTGGGTGATACTTCACCTGTCCTGAAGCCGGGAAAAATAGAGAGCGAGGCTGGGGTGCGATGTAGCTCAGCACGTGGAGCTGAGGGGAGGCTCGCCAAGCAAAGCGGCAGCAAGGCGGGATGAATCTCGAGAGTGTTCCGAGGAAGGTCTCGGAATCAAGGGTTTTTATAAGGAGAATTGTGCCTGCAGGCTATGCCTTACTTGGAGGAATAGATTTGAAGTTGGAGACAAAGCCTCCGAAAGGTCACAATCTGAATGATTGAGTTATCATAGCGGTTCTCAATAGAGTAGCCAGTATGCAAATGCAGAGTACTTGGGTATCGTATAGTTAACCCATCAAGCTGCCATTGCGGGGCAGAGGCTCTTTTGTAGGTTGCGTGCATACCTAACTGGGGAACTTGCCTGGAGGTCTCCTAAAGCACTGAGTCAGCTATTTCTGGTCTGCCTGTATTGTAGTTTGAATATTACATCTATTAACAGCTAAGCTTGTTTACATGCTTGTCCGGTGGCCTCGCAAGCACATGGAGGGGAATAGAGAAGTGAAGCCGAATTATGATATCAAGAGGATATCTTTAATATCCCAAAAGCTCGGACTAGCCAGGACAGTAACAACAGATTTTCCAAGAAATATTTGCAGTGCCTGGCTTCCAGAGTGGGGTGGGGCTTGATTAAACCCTCAGATAAACATTTGGGCAAGTATGGATTAAAGTCACTGGGGCCCTGGAGTACTCACCAAAAAGAGCTCCTGTCCTTGTGTGCAAATTTTCCCACTGGAGGGCCAACTTTGTACTGTGGAATGCCAAACTTGGCAATGCTATTGGGATGAGAGAAACCTTTCCTGGGGCCACTCCTAAAGGCAGGGGGCAGTCCATGAATCCTTTCCACGCACTCATATACCAAAGGTAGTTCAAGTGAGACCAGAAACTCGGGGATAGCAACACCAGAGTGCCATTCTGTCATTCTGCAGCTTTCCCATAGGGCCATGGTGGGTTGTAAATGTCACCGAATCTTGGGGAGGACAGAGGAAGAGAGAAATCTACAGCCCTTCTCTTCCTGGGAGCAGATCTCTTTGGCCAGCATCACAATACTAGAAGCTTCTTTACAAGAACTTCAGTGGGTCCAAAATGCTGTGGCCAGGCTGTTGACTGGGGCTGATTATAGGGATCATGTGACTCCCTTGTTGAAACAGTTCCATTGGCTACTAGTCTGTTTCTGGGCAGAATTCAAAGTCCTGTTTCTGACCTTTAAAGCACTTCATGGCTTGGGTCCAGACTATCTAAAAGACTGTATTTCCTAATAAAAGCCAGTGTGGGCTTCAAGATCTGCAGAAAGGGTTTTCTCTCAGTCCCACCACCTTCACAGGCATGGTTTGTGAGGACTTGGGAGAGAGCCTTCACTGTGGCTGCTTCTAGGCTCTGGAAAGTCTTCCGCAGGAAGTTTGGTTGGCCTCCTCCCTGCTTTCTTTCTGCTAGCAAGTGAAGATATTTTTATTCAATCAAGCCTTTTGAATTTTAATTATGGATTGATAGTGTGTGCATAAAATGGTATGTTCATTTTTAAATCTTTATTACAAATTATGTTTTAAATATGCTTCAAATCTTATTAACTGTTTTACTTATTTTTTAAAAATAATATTATTGTTTAATTTTTTTAACTAGTGTGAGCTATTGTTTTAGCTTGATCTTTTAAAATTATTGTAAGCCTTTTTGAATGCCATCTTGGGATAAAGGTGGGATATAAACTTAATAAAATATATATATAAATTCTGCATTCAAATGTACATGCATATGCGTACACACATGAGTGGTATGTGCCTTCAAATGAGGCACTGAAGATCCCAGAGCATTTGCTCCAAACAGCACCATTGAAATCCAGGCTTGTGCTTGGGGCAGCCTTTGGGAATGTTAAAAGCTGGAGGGGTAGTGCTTGCCCACAACCAAATACACTTGAAGCAAGTCTCCCTGCATCCTTTGTCAGATTTATTTAAAAAATAAAGAGTAGGACGTTCAGCTTTAGCATCATTAAGAAGGTTCCTGCTGCCCTAAATGCTGCCAGGGGAGCTGTTCGCTTGCCAGTTGTGCTGAGGAGGTGAAAAAAGGGATGTCTAATCCCCTCCTAATGAGACTTCTAGCTTGAGTTTACAGAACCAGTGGAGTTTATGATTCAGCATGTAGAGTATTTCTCTTCCAAGCAGACGTCTGGGGCCTTATGATATTTTAAAGCTCGTATCAATTTTTTGCCCTATGCTGAGAAGAAAACACTCTTGTGCCTGTAGTACAATGCTCTGTACTGCATCCCCTTTGCAGTTACATTTATTTATTTTATTTTATTCAATACGTATTCCAGGTGGAAGTCATTGTGGTGTAGCAGCTTGAGTGTTGGACAAGACTCTAGGAGATTCAAATCTCAGTCATGGAAAGGTGATTTTGGGCAAGTCACTCTCTGACTCTTAGAGGAAGCCATGCCAAACCTCCTGTGAATATATCTTGCTAAGAAAACCCCACAGAGAACAGATACAAAATATATCAGAGCCTTTTTCCATCATTGAAGTCATCCAGGCACTGACCAGGCTGAGATCTGCTTAGCTAAGGAAGTGCCAAGTATTGTTCCTACGGGGACAAGGATTTATCCTCTCCTCCAGAGAATTATTTCTCCCTGAAGATGCAGCTTCACAGTCTGGATCTAGTTCTGGTTTCAGCCCTGTGCCTGAACCTGGAAGTGCAGGTTTCTAAAATGATCAGGAGTGCTTCTGCATGTGTAAAATTAGTGCACAAACTTGTTATTGTTTCTGAATATATTGTTGATAGTGACCATGCCTTAATTATAGCCAATTTCTTGTAACATGATCTACATGGGACTGTCTTTAAAAACCATCAAGAAACTTCAGGTGGTGCAAACAGCTACAGCCAGATTGCTAACTGGGGCTAATTACAGGGAGTATACAACTTTCTTGCTACATCAGCTCTACTGGTGTTTCTAGGCACAATTCAAAGTGCTGGTTATAAATCATGAAGCCCTGTACAACCTAAGTCCAGCTATCTTTTGTCTCTCCCCAAAAGATCTTGCCTGGGCCTTGTGATCCTCAGGGGAATTTCTTCTCTAAGACCTTCCACTTTATCAGGCATCATTGATAAGGGCACAAGACACAGAGAGTATGTTCTTACAGAGTGACTGGGCATTTTTCTGTAGAAAAATTTCTACAGACATAGATTATAAATAGATATCTGCAAGCATTCTGTTGAATAAGTTTATAAAATTTCTTATTATACATATCAAAAAGAGATGGTTTTCTCAGTGGCTGTCCCAGGCTTTAAAACCTCTAGAACGGCTCCTTGGCCATTTCCGCACAAGGTGAGGGAATCGCTCTGTGCTGTTACTCACCGGATCTTCTGGCTACTCGGTCCGGTCCAGGGTGAATCGGAGCAGTGCGAGGTCTTAGAACTGCACTGCTCCAGCTTCCAAAATGGCAACTTCCGGTTGGTCATGGATCCCGACCAACCGCGAAGCTCCCCATGCCTAAAGCCCACCATCTCCAGATTGCAGGCTCGCATTGGTGCGAGCCTGCGAACCTGCACAAGGGAGCAGGCACGCAATGGCACACTCCGGAAAAAAGAGAAACCTCTTTTTTCCAGTCTTTAAAAAGCTCGCTAGAGGACCAGTTGGAGGCATTTCAGAGTGGACTGAGGTGCGGATCTCCAGTAAGTAGTCCGAACCTGCTTCGAGGTGCAGAAAACCTCCATAGAGGACGCACTGCACCATTTTAATTCCCCCGTGTGGAAAAGGTCCTTCTTTGCTGTTCTTCTGTCAGCAGGAAAATACTTTTTCTATTCTACCAAGCTTTTGAGAAGTGGGTTTTTTTTTTTTAAAGGCTTTTAGGAGTGTGCTATATGCTTTAAAACATTTTTTTTTTAATTTTCATTGTAGGTTTATTTTGTTTTTAATTTCATTACATGTTAATGTTGATCTTTTTTGTGTGTGTTTTAAATACAATGCATTTGTTTTCATTTGTAAATCATGTTGAGTCCCAGTCTTGAGGAAAAGGTGGGACACTAATTAAGATGATAATGATCATGAGAGCAATTCCACACAGACTGACAAGAGTCCTAAATGAAATCAGAATTGATAGGATCACAATAAAATGAACAGGAAAAATGGCACTGCTTGGCACACATCAGTGATACCTCACTGATTCTTGGATTCTGGGATAGAATCTGAACCACTCACGATCCCTGGTGGCACAATGGTTAAATGCCAGTACTGCAGCCACAACATTGTGAGTTCGATCCTGCAGGGCTCCAGGTTGACTCAGCCTTCCATCCTTCCATAGGTCAGTAAAATGAGTACCCAGCTTGTTGGGGACAATTAGCTAAAATACGTTGTAAACTGCTTAGGGAGTGCTCAACACTGATAAGCAGTATAGAAATACAACTGCTATCGCTATTGATCCCAATCTACAGCCAGTACTTGGGAGACTGTGAAACTGAAACAACAACAACATGGTCCTTCAGTTCTTGCTTGTCTGAAGCATTCAGAATTCTTCCAGGTAAACAGGAGTTTTTCTACTTACTTGTTCTAGGAATGGCTGAGACCACCCGAGATCAGTGGTTCCCAACCTTTATTTTTTCACTTGCATACCCCTTAGCAGCCCTTTTCCATAAATTGTACTATTCATGTAAATAAAATGTTTTCAATGAATATAGTTGCTGTCCATATGTGGTAATACATGAATTGAAAAATTAATTTAAAATTTTAAACAATGACAAAGAGAAGAGATCTAGAGAAGAACCAGAAACTCAGTCATTGAACACTGCTCACAGGACTAACTGAGGTTTATATATACACCAGTATTGGTGTGACATTACTTGAATGTTCATGTAGCAGAGGAAAGTGAAAGCTGGACTGGTGAGGGACGTACTGCCAAGCACGCACACTGTAGTGGCATGTTTGCAACACATTGTTTAGGAAGGGACTCGCCACCATTTACCAAAATAACAAAGTGAAGGAATGGAGGTTTTCTCAAGGTTAAATAATGAAGGAAACCCACTTCACCACTCATGACATATGTGCCTTTTCCCACCATTATTCAATTTTTTCATATACTCCTAAATACCCTATACTTCTTTAGAAGTATATCCTGGACTTCCGGTTCCTCAATGGTGAAGAGAAGGTGAGCCCTCTCTAGCTCTGGAGAGAATTCATTGCATTTCACGACTGGGGGGGGGGTCTGCAGGACTGCAGACATCTCAAAAAGTTGTCTGGTGGCTGGAGAATTCAAATGGGGCCACGGAGACCCATTTCGTCTTTCATCTGAGTGTGGTGATTTTCATCTAACCCACTCGATTGAAGGAGAGGGGGTTGGACGGCAGCCATCATCGTGAAATGTAGCTGAGCTTGATCTCAGCATTTCCTTGCCGCGGAGTTTTAAAAACACCTGATTGGTCTTGTGCCAGGGAGATCTGCTCGTTTTTGAGAAAGGCATCGTTAATTCTGCAAGAAGGAGGTATCTATATATTTCATCCATTTTCTGGAATTGGCATTATTGGAACTTACATATAGGCATGGATTTGATCATGTCGGCAGACTGAGCCAGCAGATTGAGCCGGCGAGAAGTGGAGAGTGATTTAGCTAAACTTGGGAGACTGCCACATTTTTTCCCCCTTTCTTTCCCTCCTGTGGGAAGTGAACTAATGTTGTTGAGAATTTGAGACTTTGTGGAGGAAAAATCGTTGTTTTTCTAAACACTCCAAAAGAAAAAAAAGGGGGGGTTTCAAAAATCAATTTTTGTGTACGGGCACCGCATGGTGCCAAGATGGCCCCTGGAGCTTAAAAGAGAGGTGGAGCTTAACCAGAAGGGTGCAAACGCTCAGCTCTACTAGAAGTTTTTTATATATATATATATATATATATATATATATATATATATATAAACTTTGGATAAATCTCCTCGACTGCGGCTGTGGCTGACGTAGAGGTGGAAGGGAGAGTCCTCCGGTGAAATGAGGTTTGGAGTTCAGAGAGAGTGGCAGAGATGAAGTTTCGGCATAGGTCGGCATGCGGAGTGATTGAGAGCCCAGGCATTGATTGCTGGAACAGAGACAGACTCAGCCGGAGGAGTAGGTTGGCTTGTGATCCAGTATAAGCCGGGATGACGCACAGATTGGCACATAAGGAGTAAAGGCAGACGGGTGAGTGCCTGGGCAGCGGGCTACCAAAGCTCGGCATGCAGGTCAGCGCACTGGGAGGACTCGGCACACAGGCCGGTGCGCGGGGGAGACTCGGCGCGCAGACAGGCGCGCGGAGTGTAGCAGTGGAGGCTGAAGAAGCTACAAAGCTAAACAGCTCTAAAAATATAAGAGAGAGCTCTAAACTTAAATCAAACCTCTTAAAGATCTTAATTAATTATTAATTATTGGCACAATTTGATAGTGGCTACTACTGTGAAAGTGCTGGATACTACTGTGGAATAGATAGTAAGACTGTTTTTGGAATGAATTTGAGCGGATTCTGATTTTTGGAAAATTTATTGATGATTTGAAAGTTTGAGCCTGCTGAGTAAATGAACTGAGATAAATTGAATTGAATTGACTCGAAATGAATTGATTTGACTTGAAAGGAATTGAAAGGAATTGAATTGATCTGAAATGAATTGATGAAATGAATTTCTGAACAGAGCTGAAATGAACTGAAATGAATTGAATAGATGAATCAAGAAAGCACCATCTGTATATTTAATTATTTTAATTAATTAATTAATTTGATCAATTTAATTAGGTGTATATATATATGGGGGAGTGTCAAAAATATTGAGATTTTGAGTGAAGGAACTGACAAAAGAGTAAAGAGGGAAATTGATAAAATTGATAAAAGTAGAAGTTGATAAATTAATGAATTGATATTGTGCAAGAGTAAATTGTAAAACTTGATGAATTTGATTGTGTAAACTCCAAAAAAATGTACTGCTGAGCATTGAATGAGAAGGTTGGAGGGGAATAATTTATGATTATATAATTTGTTTGAATGGACACAAGATCAAAATCTAAAATGGCGAAACAAGCAAAGGGACTTCCCCTTGATCCTAGACAGTCAACTCTATCAGTATCTACAACGCCTAAACAAGCAGAACAGAATATAATATTGGAAGAGATTAGGTCGATGCGGGTGGAGCAGGCACAAATGATAGCAGAACAGTCAGAAATGAAGTCGGAATGGCGGAAAGATATGAAGGATTTACGTAGTGAGTTGAAATCTGACTTCAAGAAAGAATTTAAGGAAATAAGGGAAACAATTAATGCTCTTTCCGAAGAGATTAAAGGAACTACAGGTAGAGTGGATAAGCTAGAGGAAGAACTGAAATTGGTCCAGGAGAAATGTGCAACATTAACATGGGAGCATGAAAAAGACATTGATGAGAAAGCCTTTCTGGAACTCAAGATGCGTGAGAATTCCTTTAAAATCCGCGGACTAAAAGAGCAGAGCTCAGAAGATCTTAGACAGATTCTAATTCCAGTGTTAGCAAATTTGATTGAGATAGACTCTCAAACATTGGATTGGGAAATAGACAGGATTTTTAGAATTGGCTCTTTAAGAAATAGAAGAGAAGATCTTCCGAGAGATGTGCTGATTTCTTGCGTTAAGAAATCTACAAGAGACCTCATTCTTCAGGCTAATGCTAAAACAGGAGTGGAGGTCAGGGGCCAGAAGCTGCAATTATATAAAGATATACCAATAAGAATACTACAGAAAAGGTGGGAATATAACTTTCTAACCTCTAAACTTCGTCGGTATGGAATCCAATATAGATGGGCGAGACTGGAGGGTGTGACTTTTTGGTATCGGAAGAAGTTATTTGTGATCTCTTCGAAACAAGAAGCTAAAGACTTCCTGATGAGATACGACAAGAACTTCTCGGAGCAAATGCAGAGACCAAAGGAAGAATTACAAGGAGCGGAAGGAGGTAAACTCTTAGAGAAAGAAGAAGGTGAAAAGATAACTTCAGCTTCCTCGGAAGAAAGTTTAAAAGAGAAGACACAAAAAAACAAAACAAAAGAATAAATCAGAAGAAGATCTGCCACATCAAGTTAGTTCTATGACTTTGGCATTGGCGTCATTGGGTAGTGGTGATTTAACTGCGTAGAAATATAATAATGGCAGAATTGAGGATTTTGTCATGGAATATAAAAGGCATATGTACACCTGAAAAAAGACAAAAGATTTTTCACTATTTGGGCAAACAAAAGTTGGATGTGATTTGTTTGCAAGAAACTAGAATTAAACGGTGCAAAGAACATCTCTTAAGGAATAGGAAATTTGGGAAAGAATATGTATCTTTGCCTGACGAGAAGAAACGAGAAGTAGTATTATATGTGAGTGAAAAAATCTCATCAAAAGAGGCCTTTCGAGGTGAATATGGTCATTATATAGCAGTAGAAATTGAATGGCAAGTGCAAAAATTGCTATTGGTGGGGGTATATGGCCCACATAATGGAAAAGATAAATTCTACAAAGACCTCCAAGCTCAGATTATGGATAGTGAATATGACCAAATGATTTTAATGGGAGACTGGAATGGAGTGACATGCCCATCTTTGGATAGAAAATCAGATAAGAAAATAAAAAATCAAGGCAAGCTTCCCGTATCTTTTGATAATTTAATACGGGATACAGATACAATTGATCTATGGAGATTTCTATACGGAAAATCACAAGTATATACTTTCTATTCTGAGCTGCATGCATCTTTCTCAGGAATAGACATGTTCTTCGTTTCAAAGTCTCTATGTGCACAGGTAAAATCGATGGAGATTCAATGTGGTACATTCTCAGATCATAATGCAATTGTCATGAATTTTAAAAGGAGGAAAATGAAATATAATTGGAGACTTAATGAGCACCTATTGAGAGATGAGAAAATTTTGGGAAAAGCAAAAGAAGTTTTACGCAACTATTTTTTGGAAAATATTTCAGGAGAGACTACCCTTCAAACGATATGGGATGCTAGGAAAGTGGTCATTCGAGGCTTCTTTATTCAGCAAAATGCAGTGTGCAATAAAAAAAGGAAAGAGAAGATACAACAGATAAACGAACTAATTCAAAGAAAAGAGACAGAATTACAAATGAAACCATCAGAGAAAAAGATTAAAGAGGAAATAAAAATATTGCAAAAACAATTAGAGTTGATGATGACAGAAGAAATAAGCAAAAAATTGAGGACATGGAAGCAGAAGCATTTTGAATGGGCAAATAAGCCCGGAAAATGGTTGGCTCGGAGACTGAGGCATAAAAATCGAAATCCACCCATTCTGAAAATAAGTGAAGGAAAAAATATTTATTTTGAGACAGAGAAGATAAAAAAGGTATTTGCACAGTTCTACCTTAATCTGTATCAGAGAAGAGAGTTTCGAGAGGAAGATATTGAAAAATTCACATCTTCTGTAAAAATGAAAGAACTGACGGAAGAACAAGGAATTAAATTGAATGTATCTATCTCGGTAGCTGAAGTGGTTGAAGCAATAAGACTTCAGAAGAAGAATAAAGCCCCTGGCCCAGATGGATTGCCTTCAAAGTATTATGAAATATTGCAAGATGAACTAATTTTACCCCTTCAGGTGGTTATGAATGAAGTCAAAATCGGTAAAATACCAGAGTCCTGGAGACAAGCTTTTATAACCCTGATACCAAAAGAAGAGTGGGATACAACCCTCCCAAAAATTTTTTGTCCGATCTCACTTCTAAATGTCGATTATAAATTATTTATGTGGATAATGGCAAATAGATTGAAAGTAATTTTGAAAGATATCATATCAGAAGATCAAACGGGATTCCTGCCAAATAGACAAATAAAACATAATATGAGACGCATACTGGATATAATTGAAATTTTCGATAAGCAGCCAAGTAGAAAGCTGGCTATGTTATTTTTGAATATAGAAAAAGCTTTTGATAGCGTAAATTGGCAATATATGTTCAAGAGGATAAATAAGTTGAAAATGGGAGAAAACTTCATGATGGCTATTAAAACCATATATAAGAACCAGTATGCACAAATCTTGATAAATGGAGAGAAATCAGAAAGATTTAAAATTGAAAGAGGTACAAGGCAGGGATGTCCGCTATCTCCTTTACTCTTTCTTATATCTATGGAAACTCTGATCGAAAAGCTTAATGAAGAAAAAGATGTGAAAGAAGTTCAAATTCAGGGTATGGACTATAAGATAAGAGCTTTTGCGGACGATGTGGTTTTGATTATGGAAGACCCCTTGGAAAATATTGGTAAATTCAAAACTATGCTGGAAGACTTTTCAGCTGTCTCCAGTTTGAAGGTCAATGAGGAAAAAACATACCTTCTGGTAAAAAATATCCCAAAGAAAGTGGAAAAACAGTTAGAAGCATTGACAGGCTTCTTAATAAGATCTAAAGTGAAATATCTAGGAATTTATTTGACTAATGGGAATTCAGATCTTTTCAAGAACAATTATAAAAAGACCTGGAAAGAGATAAAAGAAGGATTTAGGAGTTGGAAGAATAAAAATCTCTCTTTACTAGGTCGAATATCAGCTTTTAAGATGGTGGCACTACCAAAAATGCTTTTTTTGTGTTACAATGTCCAATGTCCCATCAATAGGGAACTGTCGAAAAAATGAGCAATGATAGTAAAACAGCAAATGCAATTAATGAAATAATCAATGAAATACGGTAAATCCAATGCATAGTCTGGCAATGAAGGCAGTCCAAGGAACAAACAGTTCAATGTGGAATGAAAGTTCATAGTCCGGGGGAGGTGAGGTGCAAGCAACAGTCTCAGCACCCACACCCCCTCGCAACAGGAAAAGTCTTTTAGCTGGAGTGGGCGAGCAAAGCCTAAGTCCATCCAGGCAACGGAGCAGAAACAACAACAAAATGTTCAAGTCGGTGCAGCCTGGCCTGCTGTAAGTTCAGGAGCAATGAGTCTTTGCAGAGTTTGGAGCCTGGAATAGTCCATAGGTTTCCTCGGGTCAGCAAATGGCAGTAGGACTGGCAAAAAGTTCGTCGTGGCACACAGAAGGCTGCGTGGTCACCTTCCTTCACAGTCACGGGTGTCGTTGAAGAACGAGGAATCTCCAAATATTGGCCATCAGATGGAATGGCAACTTTCTTCATCACCCCCCCCACACACACTGTACACAGGGGCGATGGTACGACCTCGGGATCTTCCCAACCTTCAGGTTCAATTAACCTATTAGAGTTTTAACAGAAGAACTGACATGGTTATTATCCAATGTATACCATAAATGCAAATGGCTGGCTCAAAGCCTACTGGGAATTCGAATTGAAACTGGGTCATCATGACTGAAAAGACTAAGAGTCCACAGGGATATAAATAGCTATTGCGAGTAAAGCAGTATTGGTCTGAGGGGGGCCGTTGGTCAGGACAGTGAGGCTGCTGGTTCGGGTCCCGCATCGGCTCATGGGTCTAGAGATGCCCATGTTAACTTCCCAGCCGCACGAGAGGAACCTCCGGTTATGAAGGTCCCATTCGCACTCCGGTCCGTATAACATGGCCTTCACGCTCGCACCTTCCTCGCTCAGACCGAAGCCGAAGCTCCAAGCCTGATGATGTTAACGAGGGCTTGGGGCAGCTAACAACCTAGTACCGATGGTTCGATGCTGGCCCCGAACGAGCAGTATCACCATCCACAGATATAGCTGAACTCCGAAGGCAGACCTGAAGATAGGCTTTTGCAACCAAACGGGACATTCAATTTCAAAAACAATCTATACCAAAAATAACACCACTTCTCAATCACCCAAATATAACCAGGAACTATGTACATAAGCGGGAGGTCGGAGAGTTGGCCATTTCTCTCTGTCCCTTGCAGACAATGTCAATTTAACCATTGTCATACGCTTCATAAATTGAAGCGAACATCTCAGAAAAGTTAATTTCTGGAATGTCCTTGTAATTAAGTGATACCTGAGGAGCAATTACATTAATGGGAGTCTTCCCAGTAGCTTCCTCAAGCGAGTCTGTTTCGGTAATGCCTTTTGGGTCTACTAGGTGACCCTTCCACTCTTTCAGTTGGGAGATGTGAAAGAACTTCAACCAGTCTCCCTTTTTCCTGGGGATCCTTACCTGATATACAGCAGGAGAGATCCTCTTCACAATGGGGACGGGGCCAACCCACTTGGCAGCGAGGGAGTGCTTATCCTTATAGGAGTTTCTATATAGGACTAGCTGTCCCTCCTCCCACTTGCAAGGGTGATGAACCCATCCCAATCTCTTGTCCATTCTCTGGAGGTTTTTGCCCAGCTGGGCAGCTACTTGCCTGTGTACTTGCCCTATGTGCTGCACTACTTTCCTCACCCACTTGTTATTTAGAACCACTGGCTCTAAATCAGAAGGAAGGCTAGTGTCTATCCAAAAAGCCTCGGGTAGCATCATTTTCCGCCCAGTCATCACCATGTGTGGAGTGAAGCCGTGAGAGGCTACTATGCCTCGGAAGGCCATCAAAATAATTGATAACTTGTTATCCCAATCCTTGCCGGAGGAACACACCATCTTCCGAAGCGCTTCCTTCAGAGAGTGGTTCATCCTCTCGATTTGACCTGAACTCTGAGGATGGTGGGCGATATGGAAGAGCTGGCGAATGCCCAGTGCCTTGCACAACTCCTGGGTAACTTCACCAGTGAAGTGTACCCCTAAGTCTGAGTCAAGGTCACGTGACACTCCCCACCTCGCCCAAACATTGTTAAAGAGCAAGCGCGCTGCTGTGCTTACCGTGTTGTCTCTACACGGAAAGCCCTCAATCCACTTGCTGAAGGGATCGATGACAGTTAAACAATATTTGTTCCCTCGCAGGGTTGTAGGTAACAGGCCTATGAAGTCTATTTGAATGCGCAACCAGGGACCCTCGATGCATTGGTGCTGGATGGGTGCCTTGGGGCCGGAGGTGTCAGCATTGACCATGGCGCACTCCAAGCAGTTGTCGACCCACTGGTCTACATCCTGCTTGATCTGTGGCCACCACCCAGTTTCCCTTACTCTGTCCAGAGTCACACTTCGCCCTCAATGTCCCTGCTCATGCACAAACTGGATGATGTCACTGCGGAGGTCTTGGGGTACAATCCAGTGGCGTTGGCCACTGGCATCAATAGCCCAATACACTCCTTCTAATTGGGAGATCTTGAATTGACCGGACTCATCCGAGCCCTTCTTGGCCAATTCCAAGATCTCATAATCTCCCTTTTGCAACACTCCCAGATCGAACATGGGAGGTATCATGGGTTCCTTAGGATTGACATTTATAGCGGTGATGGGGGCCCCATTGTCCTGTAAAGCAGCATCCGGAGCTATGGTGTCTGCCCTGGTGTTCCAAATACATGTAGCCATGTTCTTTTTCTGGTGTCCTCGGACGTGAGCAACCCAGGTCGGGGCAGTCCGTTCCTCAATCTGGGCAGCGATTCTGACCCATTTATCGAGATGGGCAATGGGCTTCCCATCGGATGTTTTGAGGTCGTTTTGGAGCCAGATCGGTAACCAAACACTGGCTGCTTTGGCAGTCCAATCAGAATCGGTATAGATGGCCAGGGGGCAGTTAAGCGTTTCGTGCTCCAAGAGAGCCCTTAGAGCTTCTACTTCTGCCGCCTGGCTGGAGTGTGGCCGGCTTTTCCCTGTAGGGTGAAGGAGTCTGCGACTCGGATCGCTCCATAGCCTGTCCGTGGGCTACCGTCCAAGTGCATGGATGACCCATCGCAGAACCAACAAACGAAGCCCTGTAACTGAGCTTCCTCAAGGGAGGCTCCCCATTCCACTGGCCATTGACTAGTGTTTAAAGGTGGTAAAGGGCACTCATGCATGGCTCCAGTCACAACTAGACCATAGGGAGCTGGTGGTTCCTGCGGTTGCTTCTGAAAATCCACCCTGCGTGACACCAGGGAAACAGTCCATTTGGCAATCCAGGCGTTGGACACCTGGCCATTCTGGACTTTTCCTGACAGGATGTACTTAAGCAGCGTGTGGGGGGGTCTGGACAATCACACAGGGGCCTCCAATTATAAACTCCCAGTGCGTTATAGCCCAGATCAGTGCGAGGCATGTCTTCTTGCATGGAGTAAATTTAGTCTTGTGTGGGTCCAAATTCCTGGAGGCGTAGGCTATCACACGCTGAGTGCCATTTTGGTGTTGTGACAGAACAGCTCCCATACTCCTGTCCAAGGTGGCTAGTTGTATGAGGAACGGCTTAGCCATATTCGGGTGTGCAAGAGCAGGTGCTCTCATCAAGTCCTCCTTAAGTTGGGCAAATGTCTGCTTTTGTGCCGGTCCCCATTCCCACGGGGCATTCTTCTTTAATAGGGCATACAGAGGCTTCGCCTTGGCTGCAAAAGACTCTATAAAGTCCCTGGAAAAGTTGAATGTCCCCAAAAGAGAACGCAAGGAGTGCACATCTGTGGGGGCTGGTAACTTTGAGATCACTTCTACCCGTTGTGCATCGGGAGTGTGACCTTTGGTGCCTAAACAAAGCCCTAGCTATTTTATTTCGGTGGATACCAATTGGGCTTTTTCATGGTTGGCCTTAAAGCCGGTATCGCGGAGGATTCCTGACACCTCGTGGGTGATCTCCTGGGTCTTTTCCTCCGAATTGGAATGAATAAGAATGTTGTCCACATAAGACAAGATGTGGGACCTTGAAGCTAGCTGCAGCTTGTTCCACATCTTTACCGCATGGGCATGGCAAATGCTTGGGTTGGAATGGAAGCCCTGGGGCATGCGTTTAAACACATACTGTTGCCCCCGGAACGTGAAGGCAAATTTATACCAACACACCTCGTGCAATGGAATGGAATGAAATTCATTAGCCAAGTCCAAGACACTATAAAATTTGGTTCCTACTGCAATGGCGGACAGGATTTCATTATACTTAGCCACAACCGGCGCAACGGGCAGGGTGACGGAGTTCAATGCTCTAAAATCTACCGTCATTCGCCATGTTTTGCCATCTGATTTTAGCAGAGGCCATAAAGGCGCATTGCATATAGACTGCATCGGGGTGACTACATCCCACTTGATGAGTCCCTCAATTGTTTTCCCAATGCCTTCCTCCGCTTCGGCCGGGTATTTGTACTGTTTCTGAGGTGGGGGGTCCTGGCCTTCTATCAAGACGCAGGCTCCCTTTACAGTCCCACACTCTATTTTATCCTTTATCCACACCCCGGGGAATGCTTTCACCCACGGGTCGCTAGTCACACAATGCACAGGGGCAGGAGCTTTAATGGTGGCACAGCGGTGCACGGTTGAAATCTCTGCTGGTCCCTGATCTAGCTGCCATAGAAACCCCTTTGCGTAATCAACTGTGAGCCTGTTTCCCCAGAGAAAACCGATGCCTAAAAGGCCGTCGTCTTCTCCCTGGTTCTCGCACGACCACAACTGAACACGAAACGTCTCTATAGACATTGGGATGCCTGTCCATGCCCTAGCTTGGTGAACCCCCCCCCCCACCATATCCAGAAAGCTGGACATGCTTGGGCGTGGGTTCACCGTACCTCACAAGTTTGAGGTGCAGCACGTTTACTGCTGCACCAGAGTCTACAAGAAGGGTGGCAGGAGTCTTATCCCTCTCGGTCCCTATGCCTGCCTTCACTCAGAACCTTCCCCACCTGTCTGGCGTCAACCTAGCCACCACGTTGCAGGGAAGCTTCCTGGACCGAGGGCACCCCTATGCTTGCAGATCCAGGTTAGGGTAGTATCCAGCTTGAGGTGGGCCGTCGGTCACGGTCTGGACCGGCTGTTTAGTTCCTGCCTGAAGCTGCTTATCTAGAGCTTCCAAAAGTTCCGATATTGGCCGCTTATCGAACTGGCTCATGTCCAGTCCAAACCGTCTGAGCATGCCCCAGACCCTTATTCTGTCCGAGGAGTACGTCTGGGTCATGGGGTCATACCCACCAGATGTCTCCTGAGGAGAGCCCAAGTCAGAGGGCTGTTTGGGGGCAGTGGGCTGCTGTGGGGGATTTCCTGCCTTGCTGGGCTGGCTGCGGAAATCTCTTCCCTTCCACTGCCTATTGTCCTGTCTGGGTGGCAGTCGCGAGTTCCAATTCCCTCGTGGAATGGAATTCAGAGCTGTTTTCCTATGCTGGGAATGGGGCCCATAGTTTGAGTAGGTAACCTCGGCTATAGGTTCCCAATTCTTGGTGTCCTTCCTATGCGTCTTAGTGGGAGGTTTGAAGGAACCTGCCTTGCGCAACAGGTCGGAGACCCACCGGAGGTTATTCCCAAATTCTTCCCAGTAGGTGGTGGCTGGATCCACCAAACCTAAAGCCATCTCGGTCTCATGGTTAAGACCTCGGTACAAGAGCGTCTGAAACTTGAGATGGTCGAAGTTATATCCACGGGGCGTCAAGGGGACCTTCTCGGCCAGAATGGTGAGGAGCTGCTTCTGTGCCACATAAGCCTCAGGGTTCTCACGAGGACCCTGTTGCTCCATGACATAGAGCACACCTGCACTCTGTCCGGACCACAAAATCCTCACTACCTCTCTCATCCAGTCGTGGGCCTCGAGACTAACCAGGCCTCGAGTCACCACGGCTGACTCAAGAGTAGGGAGCTCGGAAGGGGACATGCAAAGGCGGGCCAGTTGAGTCAGGTCCTGACCATTGGCTGCCGGGTGAGAATGTATCACCGCGTTTAGCCACATGATGCCGGTGGACCGATTTAAAGGACCCAACTGGTCCGCAATAGCTTTGGCCTCAGTAGCACGCCAGGGGACCCTAGTCTCGGTGACCTGCATCTCCTGCGTCTCTTGCCTATCAGAACTGCCTTCTCCAAGGGGGGTGGTCCATCTCGTCATGGACTGTGTCTCTACTGGGTGGACTGGGACCTTAGGGTCACTCCAGTCTGGATTGTGGGGAACAGTTGCCTGAGCATTCTCCCCAGAAAAGTCCTCTGCAAACGTTGGGAGCAGCTCCAGGCACACAGCCGAAATTAAGGCTTTGCGCATTTGGAGCTGGCTGTCCAGCGCAGCTATCTGTTTCTGGCAAGCTACATGGCTAACAACCTCCTGCTGTTCTCTCACTTGCCCCACCATGAACTTGGCCACAGACCAGGCATGATCCAGCTCAGCCTCTAAGGTGTGGGCCTTCTCCTCCCAAGTTTGCGCCACTACCGTGATGTTGTTAAGCTTCTGTGCTGACGCCTGCACTACGGACGCAAAAGTTACCTTGTCTGCATGCAGCGTCTCGACCTCGCGCTGAAGCCGGGCATTCACCTTTTCTACGCTCTCTAATTTCTCTCTGGTTTCTACCAGGGCACTACTAGCATCTCTGGCCATAAGCCAAAGTCCCCAAGCGGCCAAAGCCTCCTTAGATGGCCTGAATGGGTTCTTTGATTTACATGCCAGGGTTTATGCTTCCTGGAGTGTGGTAAAGGGATCGGTCATCTGGAAGATGGTGTCTTTCCAGGGGCATTTCCCCTTACTCAACACCGATCTCTCTAGTTTACCTCTGACCTCTTCCTCCAACATGAGGTCCTTGGTGGTGACTTTACTACTCTCCGCCATTTTACACACAAACCACAACTTTCTCTGACACAAACTACAAACTACAAACTACAAACGGGACCAGGAACTGGAGTGACAGGAAGGATCACCTAGACCCCTGGGGGACTGAAGGAAAACGAACTCTGCAGAACTTCTCTAGGAAAGAGGGATGGGAACCTATCTCCAGCCTGCCCAAACAAAGTCACTTTGGTACTCCCAAGCCTGGTTTTCCACCTCGACAGCGTTTGGGACCAAAGGACGAGGAAACGGTTCAGGGACAGGGAGGTCACCTAGACCGAGGGAACCCTCAGGAGTACTCTACCTGCCTGAAGGGGGGAAATGAATGCTACGGAACCTGGCCAAGCAGCAGGGGAAAAGGGCAAGAAGCCAAAACCGAACCGTCCCTAACTGGTTTTCTGGGTGAGGGGTACCTTCCTCTATCACAGGCTAAACCTCTAAACCCTAGGCTAGGTCGGGAATCACCACTCGTACCTAGTCGGCTAGCCAATCGGGACGCACCCGAAATTACACAGCGGGACGCACCTGAAACTGCACAACTACTAGCGGGATGCACCCTCACTCTCAAAGCTACCCAACAACAACAACTGACGGGACGCACCCATATACAACTCTAAGGGGGGGGATTTCTTCCCTAAGTGCTATTTTGCCTTGCCACTATGGTGTTGGATGAGCGTCAACTGTTCCTATTGTGCTAACACTCTTAACACTTCGGATCCCAGCCCACGATAGACCCCAAGTTAGGGATGTGATTCCCAGGACAGCTTGTGCACACCCCTTGCTATTGGACGATGGTTCACTGCCTAGTGCTAGTGACCACGCCGGGGCGGCTGACATATACAAACCAAGCAAGAAAGGGGAACAGATTTCCACCCAGATAGAATAGCTCTAGAGCTCAAACGCACAGAATTCTCACACAAACGTGTTCCTGCCTGACTGCGCTCTAACGACTTGACCGACCATCACCTAAGTCAGTACCAGCCTGATTTGAGGAGGTTCGTGACTCCTTCTCAAATTAGGGGTACCGGGGCTGCCCGCATTCTCCACCACTCTGTTACCCTGTGTACTGGGGTTCCCGGGAGGGACACCAAAATGTGCTCAACTAAAGGTAGGGAAAATTAGCTCAGAGCACTGCTTAGCGTTACGAGAGGCAAGGTAACATAGCGAGATCTTGAACCCTATGTCTATGGGGTTGGGTCGAGTCTAGGAGCACACAGAAGTTGAAACAATAAATGATGTTTATTAAACACAATCAAAACAGTGTATGCAACACATTCACACAAGATAACTAAAGGAAATAAAGGTTGGAGTGGTATAGAGGGATTTTTAGAGGAGTTGCTGGTTTGGGTGATACTTCACCTGTCCTGAATTCCAGAAAAATAGAGAGAGAGGCTGGGGCGCGATGTAACTCAGCACGTGGAGCTGAGGGGAGGCTCACCAAGCAAAGCGGCAGCAAGGTGGGATGAAACTCGGGAGCATTCCGAGGAAGGTCTCGGAATCAAGGGTTTTTTTGAGAATTGTGACTGCAGGCTATGCCGTACTTAGGGAAAACAATAGATTTGGAGTTGGAGACAAAGCCTCCAAAAGGTCACAATCTGAATGATTGAGTTATCATAGCAGTTCTCAGTAGAGTAGCCAGTATGCAAATGCAGAGTACTTGGGTATTGTATAGGTTACCCATCAAGCTGCCAGCGTGGGGAGAGGCTCTTTTGTAAGTTGCATGCATACCTAATTAGAGTACTTGCCTGGAGGTCTCCTAAAGCAGTGAGTCAGCTATTTCTGGCCTGCCTGCATTGTCCAGGAATATTACGCCAATTAATGGCCGAGCTTGTTTACGTGCTTGTCCGGTGGCCTCGCAAGCACGTGGAGGGGAATAGAGAAGTGAAGCCAAATTATGATATCAAAAAGATATCTTTTAATATCCCCAAAGCTCGGACTAGCCAGGGCAGTAACATTTTTTTCAGAATATACCAGTAGTAAACAATGAATCGATATTTAAAGAGTGGCAAAGAGACCTCACAAAGTTCATTTGGAATGGAAAGAAACCCCGTGTTAGATTCAAAATACTTTGTGATGACAAGAAATGTGGAGGACTGGCACTACCTAATTCTAACTTGTATTTCCAGGCTTGCTGTTTAGATTGGCTTCGAGAATGGATACAGTGAAAGATCACAGACTCCTTGCACTTGAGGGGGCACAGTTAGCTTTTGGTTGGCACACGTATTTGGGCTTCTTTAAAGATATGGCATTACAAGATTTCAGCCATCATTTTGTAAGGAGACCCATACTTAAAACATGGAATAAATATAAATTTAGACTTTATCCGAAAACCCCACTTTGGATATCCCCACATGAAGCCTTTTATAAGTGAGAAAATATCTTCCATGGTAGATGGATGATGTATGGAGATATGCTAATAGTAAAGGGAACGGAAATAAAAATGAAAACAGTAGAGGAACTGCGAGAAGAAGGCATGAATTGCCATTGGCTGTTATATCGTCAGCTGTATGAGAAATTTAAGATGGAAAAGAAATTGAATGGGTTTCAAATAGAAAAAACTGGTTTGATTTGGTAATGTTTGAGAAGAATAAAAGATCTATCTCTGTAATATATCAACATTTATTGAAATGGTTCACTGAAGAAGAAGTAGTAAAAGAATCAATGACCTGGTGGGCCCAAAATGTGGGTAGGGAGATAAGTTTGGACCAACGGCAAAAAACTTGGCAAAAAAGACTGAAATATACTGCTTGCTAAAATTTGCAAGAGAATGTCTATAAAATGCATCTGAGATGGTATCTCCCTCCCGAAAGGTTGGCAAAAATGTATAAATGTGATGATAGATGTTGGAAATGCCAAACAGAAAAAGGCACTTTCTACCATCAGTAGTGGCTCTGTAACTATTCACAGAGATACTGGAAATATATTCATTTGACTATGGAAAAAATTTTAGGGATTAAATATGTGATGTGTCCAGAAATGTATTTATTCAATATTTTGGGGGATGAATTGGAGAAAAAGTTTGGAAAGATTATTTTCTATATGATAATATGTGCCAGAATAGTCTTTGCAAGGTACTGGAAAGCTCATGAAACTCTTATGGAAGGGGAATGGGAGAAAGCATTGTGGGATATGATGATAATGGATAAACTGACTCTGCTTCTCAATAACAAAGATCCAGCAGTTTTTGAGAAAGACTGGGAGCCGCTTATATGTTTTTTTAAAGAAAAGTGGAAGGATAAAATAATTGCAGAAGGATTTTAGAATGAAGTGATAAATGTGAGAGCGAACTTAAAAAATATTGTTTTGCCTATTCTCAGTAGATAAGATTTGTATCTTTTGAATTTGGAAGGAATAAGATGATATTAATTAGCAGATCAAATAGATATAACTCAGATCCTGTGAAGACTGATATGCATATATAGGCAGATGAGATATAAACAAGACTAACCAGGTGGAAACTTTCTTTGTCTTATTTTGTTCTATGTTGATTTATGTTTAATGTTCCGATTTATGTTGATTTATGTTATGTTTGAAATATGTATGATATATGTTTTAATGTTCAAAAAACTTAATAAAAATTAAAATTAAAAAAAAAGAAGTATATACCAAATATACTCCTAAATTTTTTCATATACTCCTAAATTCTCCTAAATTTCATATACTCCTAAATACCAGGATATGCACCCTTGGGTGCATGCTTACTCCAAGTCAGGAATCACTCCACTATACCACCATTTTGTTATCGGCATGTCTGATTCAAATATCTGGGATCACAACACAGTTTTGGAAAGCTTGCGTGATCTGATATCCACACTCTGTAGAAATGTTGTGGTCAAGTTGTGTAAATACATTTGCTCAATTTATTTAATCTGTTTATATGCTTGTTCACTTTAGCTTTAGTTCAGACAATAAAAGTGTAATGTCATTATTTCTATATAAATATATAAAGGTATACATGGAAAAACTGTCACAGTATTGCTTTATCCTGCAGGAGAAAATGTTTACCTTTCCAAAAATGTGCATAAAAGTGTGGCCATTTGGAAGAATACACAAAGAGGGGGGGAGAGAGAAAGAGAGAAAGAGAGACTGAGAGAGAGAGAATGTAAGGTAAGTACAGTTTTTAAAAAGCATAATTTGCAAATCAGAATGGAAATTGTTTGAAACAATTTAACTGCACAAATCAGACAACCAGCTTGGACCCTGCTGCAGGTTTCAAAAACACAAACAAAGATGTCTGATGGCCAACAATTTGGATATCTAAAGTGCTGGAGATTCTGCTGCTATACCATCATCCCACCCTTCACCCTTGCTGCTGTTGTACATTTTTCTTGTTGAATGAAGAATAATTGCTCATTATCTTCCTTTGGTTGCACAGCTTGGAGCAGCATGGCAAGAAATTAACAAAATTGGCATGATTTTAGTTAGATAAAAACTCTAAACTATTTCTCTCTCATTTTTTCCCCCCAGAGAAAAGACTTGTGTTCCCCCACCATCTCTTTAAAAGCTGAGCTGCTCTTATTGTTCGCTGAGCCCACTGTGTTAAAGATGTTCATGCTCTTCTCAGATCTTTCTACCTAATCCCCATCCTCATTCCATCAGCATCTGTCAGGAATGAATCCCCTTTTCTCAGATTTGACCTGCCTTGGAATTCACAGTTGCCAGATGCCACCTTAGCTAATTCCCTCTCTGTGTGACTCTGGTGTTAAAGTTATTCAGAAGGCCAGAAGGTTCTACTGCCAGGATGGTCAACAGCTCCAATTACAGCTTCTTGAGGATGAGGCACAGTCAAGAAGCTATAACCGGAACTTGGAAACTCTTATTGGATCTTTTGTTGACCATCTTGGCAGTCAGAGGTCTTCATCTTTACTTTGATCCTCCATGAACTTATATCTCACTATCTATATCTTGCCTTCAAGGCTATCTATCTATCTATCTATCTATTTATCTATCTATATGGTGAACGCCAAAGCACAAAGCTTTCCAAGCTTCACATGTTTTGCCTTTTCTCTCCTACCTTTCCCCCTTATTCAGGAATGCCACCCAAATCACCTTAGCATAGTGCTTTACATTTTTTTTTTAATAGGTTCAGGCACGTACTATGCAAGCTTGTCCCTGATTTCCTCTTTGAGCCCACACAAATCCTCTAACTATACACCAAAGGACATATTTCTGGTAGGAGTTTCTCATTAAATTGTTTTAGAATCCATATATTATAATAGCATTCATGCCCATAGTTTCTCCAGTCATTCCAGTATGTACTGAAATTTCTGTACAGTGTCGGGAACAAATGAATTTATCCAAAAGCATGTTATAAATTACATCAGGGAATGCTGCTGAAGAGTAATGGCCCAGTGTGTTAAAAACTAAGTTATATAGAAAAAGATTCCAAGTTTCTAAAAACACCATGGGATAGCTAAGGTTGCCTGACCATTCCCGACAGATTCGACCCTGTATTTGTGCCAATGCTGCAGGATCAGTATTATGTAAATCCAGTGAAATATAATGTGGACTTGATAGGGTGGAAAATATTCTGTATGTCACCACAGGGCTTTCAGAACAATATGAGCCTTTCTGTACTACACTGCTATAGTGCTATTATTCCACTTTCAACCTCTTGTGGAATTCTGGGGTTTGTAGTTTACTGAGGCCAAAGAGCTCTCTGGCTGAGAATTCTAAATGCCCCTCCCTAAACTGCAAACCCCAGGATTCCATAGGATGTTGAAAGTGGAATAATAGCACTATAACACTGCAGTGTGAAAATGGCCTTAATGTTTGAAACTTTTCTGTTGTTTCATTTTATATCTCTGTCTGAGTGTTATTTATTTAAGGGTTTATAGAAGGATGCAGGCATGCAGTTACAAACCCAAAACCAGCTTAAACTCTGTTGATTGTCCACTGTTAAAATCAACTTGGGGCCCCAGTTACTCAGCCCAGGAAGTGTTTTAAAGGATGTGGGGCAAGGTAAGTAACAGGATCCCAACAGTGAGCCACTTGGGGGGGGGGGTCTGTCACATAAGGGCATAGAAACTGACAAAAATGTTAACACCAAACAAAAATATGATGGTATCCATCTATCAATGGAACAGACCCCTTCCATTCTGCCCCCAGGATGTGTTCCAATGAGTGGGGGGACTTAAACAATTAGTTAATTAAGTCAACATGAAGTCTATAAAAGCAAATCACTATGAAAAGACTACAGGCAACTTGTTAAGGTTAGGATAATACAGAAGCTCACTTATCATTAAGAGCAATAGTTGCTACAATGATGATAAACGACATTGTAAATGCCCAAATTAATTCACCATGCACAATTTTGACTTGGATTTCCCCTCCAAACACAGTCATTTATTCAAGAGACATCCGCAAATCTCTCTGAATAGCACTGGTTGTACAATTAATTAGCTGTAAATACCATGAAATCTTGATTTTAGCTTCTAGGAGAGCTGCCAGCATTCCATTGTTCCTTTTAAGAGCTAATTACCAAAATGTTATCTCTCAGATAGTATTCCACGGGGGTCCTTGTATGCTCCATCATGTAATGTTCCCTCTCGTTGAATTTTTGGAAGCTGTATACGTCAGTATACAATGTAGACATGCACAGATAACCTTCAGTAGACACAATAGCAACTAAGACAGTTTGGTGCACATTTCCATCCACAGTGTCAGATTGTTCTGCTCCATTATTGAAGTCCATTAGAAAGCAATACGTGTATTTATTGGTACCTAGATGTCAGACAACATTCTTTACTTAATAAGTATGAAGGGCACTCATAAATATTCAAGAGGTGATTGCCACCTCCAGTAAGGCAGAAAGAAATAGATTGTATTACTAGCTCTATGACAACTAAATGGCATTTTTCCTCAAAATCCAAAGGCAACTATTTTACTTCTGCATTCAAAAGGTTTTCTGAGTAATAGCTGAACAGCTAGGCTAAGGATCTTTGTCCCCCTAAGCTACTTGCCATATTTCCTGTTACAGAATGTCTAATAGAAATCCACAGTTTTTTAACTGGGGAGCAGAAAAACACTTAGGAGTATAAAAAGAGCTATACTGAGTCACCACAAATGCTAATCTTCTTTTGCACTCTTTTCATACATTGCCCAAACAGATGCTTATGGGAAGCCCACAAACAGAAAATGATTTCAATAGCACCACCCCACTTACAGAGGTTTACTGACAATGATAGTTATTGTTCAGTTGGGTGTCTTCAAACTGTTTCTGATTTATGGTGACCCTAAGGCAAACCTATCATGGGTTTTCTGGGGCTGAGAGTGTGTGATGTGTCCAAATTCACTCAGTGGGTTTCCATGGGCAAGTGGACAATCAAACTTCAGTTCCCAGGGTTGTAATCCAGCACTTCAGCTACATCACAAGGTACTATATAGTCATCATGACTTGTAAGCCACCAATACTAACTTGCCCTCCATCAGTGTGTACACTCCTCTCTTAAAATGTTCCATGTTAGTGACCATCATTATTCTTCTCGTACTGATTTCCACAGTTTACCTTGATAATGCATGAGGAAATATTTCCACTTATTTGTCCTGAATCTCCCACCAATCAGCTTCAATGAATGAGCCCAGGTTCTACTATTGTGTGAAATGGAGTAAAAATCCCTCCTCACTTTCTTCATGCTATACGTACAGGTTTACCATGTCTCCCATTATTTGTCTCTTCTTTCTATTTAATGAGCCCCAGCTTTGTAATCTGAAATTGTTCCAGACCTTGACCATTTTGATTGCCTTTTCCTATACCTTTGCCAGCTTTTATGCACCTTCCTTGTTTCAGGTACATTGATCAGAATTGCATGCAGTGTTTCAGGAAGAGCCACCCAACAATTTTATAGAACAGAAGTGTAATAACTTGTTTGCTAATTAAGGCCAACATGAAATCTGCTTAAAGAGAAAAAAAAACTAGTAGGCATATATTGGGTTACAGTTATTGGTTTATATTTTTTATCAGCAACTTAGTTAAGTATACTTAATGCTTCAGAAATGATTACCTAAATTTACTCACCTGTAACTATTTCATACTCACAATTGCTGCTCAGTCACACTATCGCCATAACCATAGCTCTCCCCCAACCTACTTAACTGGTCATCAGCTGCATAGGGAGGAGGAGATCCATTCCCCTGGTGATCAGAACACATGTGAATGACATTTTTGTCAGGTTGGAGGGCGATTAGCCCAGGAAAGGTACTTAGTACTTACTTACCGCTCAACTAAGTAGCTGACAGAGAATACAGGCAGGCCATGATCAAGTGATCCAACACAAGCCAAAGATCTCCTCATGCTGTCACAGTACAAAATTCCATTCTCAGATTTATGTGGTACCTATAATGTATTTTATGTGATAATCCTCACAAAATCAATTATGAATGGGATTCAGAAGAAGAAATTGGCTGGAATCCTGTTGGTGACATACCTGGGATTATATCAGCATATGTAAATTTTTGGATGGTGAAGAATGAGGTGTTCATACCAATTTATGTAATATCCCTCCCCATTGAAAACAGCATACCCCCACTGACACAGCACATCCCCCCACAGCCATATATTGGCTGGGGAAGGGAAGGAGCTTCCCAAGTAGCACCTAGCTGCCAACAATTAGAACAAATTTTGCCAACCCGGATCTCTAGTGCATGTTAGTGTACTTGCTGTGGATCTAGGAAAGCACGTGCATTCTCTTTTCCACACTGCAGGGTTGCAGATAGATGATGCCCAGATACTGTCTTCCTAATCCTAGCCACTAAATGGTGGTGTTGGGGGATGTTCTGATACTGGGAAGCTGCCTTCTGCAGAGAGTGGAAGAACGCTCACTCATTTACCCACTGAATGTGCAAAGGGATAACCCTAGCATCATGTGGCAGTTTCAGGTGGAGCAGGCACTATTCTGTGGATTCCAGTAACATAGTCCTAGAGTTATGGCATTGTGTTAAAACAGCTGTTTCTGGAGACAGGAAGCAGGTGTTGGAAAGAGAAACAGGTGTAACTGTGGCAGAAGGAACTTTGATGAGTAAGAGGGGAGAGGAGGAGATGCCCTTAAGGGGCATGGACAATTAAAAGTTGTGATTCATATTGAACCAGTTTGCAGGCTGGCACCCTTAATAAAGGTTTCCTATTCTCTGGCTCTACAATTTGCATGAGTTCTGCCATCAGTTAGTAAGTTTTCACTCTGCTATTAGTGAACACTAATGATATGGAATATTAACCATGTGTGTACTCTGCACACATGAGAACTCTAAGATGTATATTCTCTCTGTGTATTTGCCTTTTTATAACAAACATTGCACTCATGATCAGCAGCAGCAGCATGATCAAATCTATGTTAAAAAGTAAAAGGGGTGTTTAAGAAAAAGAATCACCTGCTCTTGCCTGTCACTGCTAAAAAAAAAAGAGACCAAAAATATAAGCTTTTCTTGTGAAACCAACCTCCTGCTCCTCTAAATGTGCTGACAAAGTTGTCCTGAGAAACTCCAGCATATCCCCAAGCAACCCTTGAAATAGAGTGGCACTGTTTGGTTTGAAGAGAAAATGACACTGTAGAGCTTTTATTCTTCCACACTGATGGAGGAGCAGATGAGACACCACTGAGAACCACAGGGAAACGGCTCCGTATGAATGGCAGAACGTAGCATGTCCTCTGCCTTTCTCTCTTCTCCTGCAGCTCCCTCCCTTCAGTGCCTCCCCTTCAGGTAAATATTCTCCAGCAGGTTCTCAGCAATGAAATTACCTTCATTCACATTAACCTTGAAGCAAGCTGCAATTACACATCATGATTGGATCAACTGGGGGGGGGGGGTTAGACAGGAAGGAACTTTCTTCAGAATCCAGTTAGCAAACTTTAGCAATTGGGTGGATGCTCCATCATCCCTCTAACATTTATTGGGACCTTTGGCAAGATTTTTTTTTCAATCTTTTTACAGCCTTATCAATTGTATATGTAGGCACTGCAGGTTCTGCATTTCAAGTAAGACCTTGCAGTGTTCTTGGCAAAGAGGAGTCTGGGGCTGCCAGATTTCTATCTGTATATATTATTTAGCATTTTTTTTCATGCTCCTAACAAGGCAGTTTTCACGCTCAGTGCATCCATCCCATCTTTAGTCATTTCGAATGGCAAGCCATCACTTTCCTAACTTATGGCAAGTTGCCATTGTTTAGTGTGAGCAGCACGTTATGCAGGGAAGCATAATGAAATCGGAAGCACCGCATGGCCAACTGTAGATAGAATCCATATTGCAGCATATTTTCGGTTTATCACAAGTACATGGCTGTATACCAGTGCCATAGATCAAGGTATTCCTTGATATTTGCAGAAGAATGACAAACAGAAATCATTACACCATTGATGATAGAAATATACAATGTAGTCGTTCTTCTACATTTCTCTGCTGGAAGACACTGAAGGCAAGTATGAGTAGCATATCAATATCCTGTCTGAACTCCAATAGTTAGACCCAACTAGAGTTACACTGACTTGATTAATGGAATTTATGTATGTGCTAATGTAGCCAAGTTGCCATTATTCAATGGTTCTGCTTCAGACAGAATCAAAAATTGGAGTTAGGCCCTGGTTCATCATTTTTAATGTACCAAAGAGTGCCTCCAA
This sequence comes from Cyclura pinguis, assembly GCA_030412105.1. Lineage (NCBI taxonomy): Eukaryota > Metazoa > Chordata > Lepidosauria > Squamata > Iguanidae > Cyclura > Cyclura pinguis. The sequence continues at coordinate 248,275,877 of CM059599.1, read as the reverse complement.
AACACACAAAAGCTCTGTATAGGCCTTTTAGTGTTTGGCATCAATGCTCTCTTGAGTTCTACAACCAGGTACTGACTCCCTGAGGATCCTATTGGATGCTTTATAGAGTATAAATCACCAGTGCAGCTACCCTGATGGTCAGGGTGTGGATGTGAAGGCTGTGCCTTTTTGCCAGCTGTACAGGGCCAACCTCAACCAACTGCCATGGTGTGTGCACAGTGTCTGACTGTCCTTGTGTATTTGGGGAAGAAGTAGAAGCCTTCACCCATCCACCTGGGATAAGCATGAAGACTGCTCCTCCTCAGTTGTACAAGGGCAACCACCTGTGGCCAGTGGTCATGGATGGAGGTAATGTCCAGCTACCCAGAAAAAGAATACTGGGCAAAGAGGTACTGGATACCTCCTTGCCCAAATTTCCCTAGGTATTATGTTGCTATAAGCCTAAATACCCTAAAGGCACCAAATCCCATCTGATCTTGAAAGCCAAGCAGGGTGAGCCCTGCTTAGTATCTGGAGAGAGGCTGCCAAAGAATACCAGGTGCTATTGGCTATATTTCAGAGAAAGGAACTGGCAAAACCACCTCTGAGTATTCCTTGCATATGAAAAGCCTATGAAAATCATAGGGTCACCATAAGTCAGCAGCTAGTTTTAAGGCACATACCCTCACACAAGCAGACAGTATAATGACACAAATTAACAGGATTCTGGCCATAGATTTCAATGCAGAGCCTAAGCAGAGTTGCTTCAACCCCAGACAATCCTGCTTTCTCAGAAGCCATACCTTACCATCAGCTTGCCACTCTGTAGAGGTCAACAACTAAGAATCCTGAGTACAGACACTGTCTGTCCAATGATTGTATTAAATCAGATAAGGCCCTTTTAACTGCTAGAGGTCCCTCCCACAGAGGTGGAACCAGCTAGCCTGACTAAGCTGAAGGTTTACTCAAGTCTCTTCTAATATTTTGAATGCAGCATCATTTAATAATGCAAAAAGGAAGTCAGTCAACTCTCACCATGCAGGCCACAAAGAAGCAAAATGCTGTTTTACTTCAAATTTGTGTTGATAAGGAAAGGGATCCAAAAGCATGCCTCACTGCAGGGAACTGAAAGGGTCACCTCATTAAAATGAGATTTTGCTGTCTTGGCACTTTTTTTTATCATGCACTTCTCCCATGATACCCATCACTAAATAAATGTGGCCATTTCAAATTTCACGTTATAATTATTAGTTTTCAAATGAGAGAACAATTATGGAAAATTTATAGTCAGTGACTCCCACTCTGCCTGCTGTGGCAAACAATGAAAAACACATCTGGTTCATGGGAGTTATTTTGTAATTTCCATAAAATTTAGGGTCAGTTATAGAACTGATTTCAGTCATATTATTTTACACACGCACACGCACACACACACACACGTACAAATACTCTAGTTTGTAAGGTAGGACAGAAATGTTAATAAAAACTTGTTACATGGAAGGTGAAAGGACAAACAAGTTTGACATATTAGGAAAGATATATCAGAATACATGAGACATTTTGCTGTAAGGAGTCAAAAGAATTTGGTGTCTGAAAGAATAAAAAACTTTTTAGGCTTGTAGAAAAACTTATTAGTATCATAGCACTCCTTTCACAATGAATGTGGGATAGAAAACCAAGCAGGGGGGATGTGATCAGTCCTAACTGTATTAAGTGTTTTGAGTTCTATAAGAATGCAACTTTGACTGTGAAGCTGTAGTAAAAATGAGATAACATTTTATTTTCCTTCCAGAAACTTGTCAATTCCTCATAGATATTGCATAAACCCACTTTCTGTTCTGCATTGGACTGTATGCAGTGGGCAAGTAGTAATACTGAGCTGATAATTCTCAATAGATGTTTTACTGAAGGACAAAAAAAAAAACCTTCAGATTTTTTTTCTCTTACTCAAGAACATTGCAGAATTTTATCCGAAAAGTCTTCTTAGTGATTTTGTGTGTAGCAGCCACCATCTCTTCTCACCTCACAGATATCCTCTCACAGATCCAGATCATGGTGGAAATCCAAGTGGTTCCTAGTCTGTGAACACAGTAGCCATTTGTTTCTGGAACAATAATAACAACAATGAGAAAAGTGAAAGAAGCTGGGTTACTGCCACTGTTGTTTCTTTGTGTCTAGATAAGAACCAAGAATTTCCAGATTCCATCCAGCTCTAGAATATAAGGATAGATATACTGTGTAGTTGATTCAAATTAATTTGCTCAACAAATATCTCTAGCAGGAAACCTGATATATAAATATGTTGAATCAGCAAAGTTATTCATGAGCTTTACTTACAACTTTCAGAGATTTTTCATGACTTAGGATCTTATCCATATGAGGATACATTTGTAAAATGGGGGCTAGAGCTACATGGTGAGAGGTGAATGAATATAGTCAATTGATTGCTTTAAAGATAACCTCGTAAGGAAGATAAGACTGAGACAGAGTGACTTGTCCAGAGTCAGCGAAGAAGAATTGCTGAATGGGAAACTGTACAATATAACGACACAGTGGCCTGGCACAGTAATAACTGGATCCAGAAGAGACTGGCTGGACTATAACTGAGCCTTTGTTCAATGCTGGTAAGAGAACAGCATCATTCACCTCACCTGGGAGTAACTAACTAGCTTAGGGGCTTCAGGGCAGTTGCCTGGATGATTGTGCAATATACAATAGCCAACAGGTTGCCCCAGACCACTTCACACACCACTTAGAATCTGCTTTACAGCAGGTCCAACCCTAGCTGAAATATAGGCCCTTTCTGCAGCTTACCTTTGTCCCAGTGCCCCTGGTGATGATGGCAGCAGTGGCTCTCCCAGTGTGGTGCCTCCCTCTGCACTGACAGCCTGTGGGATCCAGGAAGCATGATAGCCACACCCCTTCCTGTTGCAGTGCAGTTGGGTACTGTCCACTGCACTTTCAGGGCCTCCACAGACAACAAAAGTGCAGGCGTCTGGCAGGAGCATGGTGCGACTGCTGGCCATTGAGAGAGAAAACCCATCACAGATTTGTGGTGTGATCGTGCTGCCTGGGGACAGGAGAAGGACGAGACCATGATGATGTTGTGCATAAGTGCTGTCACGGCCCTATCCTTCCCCCATCTCTATGGTGGGTTGGGAGGGGGAGCAGAAAGGGCCATGGTGATAACTCAGGCAACAACTTTTCCCAAGTAGGCATTAAATTACTGGATGCTTTCACCACTGCATTTCATTTTTTAAAAAAATGAAATTAAAGGATGCTTAAAACCTGGATGATCTCTGTTGTGATGAATAACAAAGCTTTACTGTTAGGAAGAAGATAATCAACACACTAGACCAAAGAAAACCCTGACCTTGTGCTTTGTTCACAGATTTTAAAGAGTGATATGCACAGCCCCCTCCACTTGCTCAAACTTTTCAGAATTACTGTGTGTAGCATTCAGTTTTTCCTTTCTAATAATAAACGAGCTTGTTAGTTACCCTTGGTGTTTATCTTCCTGCCTTCACTGGATCTCCAAGCAATTTGGATAAAGTCAGACAATAGCTAATAAGAAAAGAATCCTCTGTCTTGCACAGTTTGTTTCGTGGTTAATGAGCAGGAGGCTTGGGTCGAGCCATTTCCTTTTGAAAAAAATATATTTCCATCTGTTCACATAAGACTGCAAATGACAAAGATATTTATATGCTGCCACAACACAGGGGAGGAAGAAAAATATTGCAAGCTGTCAGCAAACCCTGCATTAAGGGTCAAGGAGAGCTTTCCAACATCAGAGTTTATTGGGCATTTTGTTAACCGTCCACAATCTCAAATGGTTATGCTGTTAGGAAAATTGTGCTTAATTATTTCATCAGTGGAAAGTGAGTCTGTGAATCACATTATATTTTAAATTGTAGTCCTTTGTTTTAATGTATATATACCCCAACAGTGATGGACCCTCTCAGCTTCTTTGTATTAGGATTAGATATGGTTAAATTTAGAATTCAAATATTAACTTCAGACACCCATGATCAGCGTCACATGAAAGGCTTTTTTACATTCTAATAAGAAGTATTTGCACACCAGAGGTGCCATTTCAGATACTATTCTTTAACTTAATCAAGGAGTGAAAAACATGTTTGTGAAACCATGGGTAAAAATCTGTCTGTCTTGTATGAAAGAAGAGGAGAAGGAAAAGGAAACTCATGATGGACCCAGGGGGTCAAAAATTGCCCACCTATCCTCAGCTGAACCTCTGAATATTCAGAACTAAATTGCTCAGAAAACATAATTTCCACTGGTTCGAAGTGGTTAACCTCCCTTCAGCTCAGCTCAGAATTTGGATTCAATAGACTAGCAGTCTACCTCCACACCAATAAATAATTAAATAGATCAGAAAATACCTTGGTTGAATTCCAACTTAAACTATGAAATCTGGAACTTGTCATAATTCCAGTGATATACTAGGAAGGGAGCAGGAAAGTTCTAAAACACATTTAGTTAACTCCTTCCTGTGATTTTTCCCATCCATCAAATTCCTGAATCATGGCCTACTGACTAACTCCTTTCTCATCTATTTGGGAGATGTGGTGGCAGGTCAGGAACAAGATTTTGCCGGAGGTTTCCCCTGGAGGTCTTGCTTCCAATTTCTCTCTCACCTGGAGGCCATTGCAACATGCTAGATGCTGGGAACTCTGGAATATAGAGTAACATGGATTTTCCAAGACACTGGAGAAACTAGACAAATTCTTTTTCCATCCTAAGTAACTGTGAAGTCTGGCAACATCACTGATTCCTCCTGTGTGTATTATCTAGACCATTGCTGGAGAGAAGAATATTTCTTCTTTCAGGCTGTAGGTGACCTAGACACAGATGCAGAAAAAAGAAAACCCTCTCCCCAACCCCACTGCAGTTTTGGGAAAGGGAGAATTTCATCAAGAAGATGACTAGGAAAGGTAGCACTCCTCTCCCTCTATACGTTTTCTCTGTGGGCCCTCTCACATTAAAATCCCCCTTCAGTCCCTAGTGGGGGATCAAATATGTGTCTGGCTCCCAAAGCATCCTCCACTGAAGTCACCTGGGATCCTCTGGAGTTCTCAGTAGATGATGCAATCATTTTGTGTCTTAGTACAGGGACATAACTGGATGCTACTGTGATTCTCCCCCCCCCCCACCTTTTATCAGGCACAGAATGGCCATGGAGAGTGAGTGCAGCAATTCTATGGTAGGAAAAGGAGGACCTTGGGAAAGGAATAACAATCTCTGTCTTCACCATAAAAAGGCATAAAGTAAACCTACAGCTCTGAATGTAAAATAATATTAAATGTTATATTTGCTTTATTATGTTGCATTCATTTAATTAATTTATATCCTTCCTTTCTCCGATCAAGAGACCCATAATTTAAAAACAGTCACTTAAAAGGCATGATGATAAAGATAAAAATGCAGTACATCTCTCCCTCTCCCCAGGCACTCATTTAAACAAAAAAACAAAAACAACTTTTGCATAATCTGTTAGTCATCAAGTACCCGTTTAACTAAAAATGTCTTTCCACAGCCTGGGAGCAGCCACCAAGGAGGGTGTCTCATGTGGTTTCACCAGAAGGGCCCGCAAAGATGGTGGGATCTTAAGAAAGCCCTCCCCCAAGAATTGTAAGATTTGATCAGGATCATAGAGGGAGATATGGTCTTTCAGACAGTATGGAACTGTGCTGTATGAGGCACTATAGGTCAGAACCAGTGCACTGAATTGTGCCCAGAAAAGAACCAGTAGCTATTGGGAAGTGAGAGAGATTTGGTGGATCTCTCTATATAGCAGAGCAATTAGTACGCAAACAGAAGTTTGAACAGTTCACCAGCCCACCTAACCCCCTTTACACACACTTGAGAAGTAAGCACATACTCAGTTTTGTTTTAAAAAGTATAGAAAAGTAGTTTACTTACACATGCTTGTGCATAATCTACACAGGTTCATGTTCCTGAAGAAAAAGGAAGGAAAAAAAATAAGCAATTACATGCTTTAATTGGAGTGTTTCCTCTGGAGTTCTCTGGCCACATGCTTCCAGGAAGGCAGGTGGGCAAGAAAGAGAGTAAACAAAGAGACAAGGACTCCAAGAACAAAACGATGCTTATGTGCCAGAGGAAGAGAGTGGCTGTGAACAAACAAACGGGCAGTTTTCTTGGGTTTTGCCCCTAAACTTGCAGTGATCATGCAACCTAACCAGCAGTGAACTTAGAGCATGCAAAAGTTGCTATTCCCAACAGTAGGAAGTAAAGCTCTTTCAAAAAGAGAAAGACAGGAATATATTCTATTTTCAACACATCTCAACCTTTCTCCAGCGATGTCCTCCTTCCTTTCTTCCTTTGAGGAACATGGAATAGACTCAAAGTGATCTCGTCTGGAAATCCAGGATATATAACTGATGATGACCTGCCACCTGGCAAGCCAAGTGTGCCCTCTATTCCTGCCTGGCTGAGCAGTCGCAGTGAAACTGTACCTCTTTTGTTCCGTTCCTGAATGGCAGCCGATGCTCCTCTCTGCCAAACAATGTCTTTTCTCTTACTGCTGGTACCTTCCTGTCAGTAACTCCTTCTGTGATGCTCATTGCTGTCACTTTCTGTCGTTTACCATTATGGATCCATTCTTCTCAGTCATTTTTATTTTCTTCCTTCTACTGCTTTCTGACAATGTGAGCTGATCTAAACTGAGGCCTAAACCAAACTGAAATCAAAGCTTCTCTTTTGTAGGAGTGAGACTCAAGGAAGCGCCAAGGTAGTGGGGAATGAAAGTTTATTTCTGTTCACCTGGGCAGGGCTTGGAAAAATTACTTTGTGGAACTGCAGCTTCCAGTATCCCTTAGCCACCATGGCACTGGGGGATTCTAGATGCAGTAGTCCAAAAATTAAATTTCTAAGTCGAGGTATGGAAAAGAAGCAACCAAGAGTGCGGAAAAGCCTACTTAAGTGAATTGCTGTAGACTGTAGTTTAAAATCATCTACATAGGCAGGAAAAACTGATTTCATTCCAAATTTACGGATGGGCAGCTGGGCTTACGGAAGCCTTCAGACCAAATCAATCCTACCAGCTTCCTGAAAATGGGTACCTTGTTAAATAGTATGAGCTATTGTTTGATGGCTGAGAGCCAGCATGGTGTTTTGGTTTCAAAGCTGGACTACAACCCTGCAGACCAGAGTTCAGTTCCTCCCTCCGGCCATGGAAACCCACTGGATGACCTCAGATGAATCACACTCTCTCAGCCCCAGAAGCCCCCATAACAGGTTGACCTGAGGGTACCCATAAGTCAGAAATGACTTGAAGGCACACAACAACATCAAGATTGTATGGTGGAAGGCATCATCCCTCATAATCAGGAGGATCTCTGATTGTCCCCTTCCATCCACCTTCAATGGAAGGCTGACCCTAGGTCTACATGAACTACACACACACACAAAATAACCCAAAGGCTTCAGGCTAAAAAGAATTTCTCCAAACTTTTGTATTTTTGTTTCAAGAAAGCTGTCCTAACTATTAAGAAATTCATTTGCAGGAAAGGACCTGACTAAAATTCAGCAACAACTGAAATTGCAGACATCCTATCACCTTAATTTGTCCAAATCAGATACTTCCAGCTGAACATGTCCATGGGCTCAAAGAAGACATTATGCTCTATGCTCATTAAGACAAAGGTCACCTATAGTAATACTCATTTGCATGGATCTGGAGAGGAAATTTGATTTTTTTTTTTAAGAGTTTTCTTTTGGTCTCACTTGAGGTCACATTGTATATTAGGGAATTCTCTCTCTCTCTCTCTCTCTCTCCCCCCACTAAGCAACCCAATAATAAATGAGTACCACTGAATTTCAGGAGTCTCATCTCCCCAGGAACGTACAAATTAACAGCATCAGTCATTCAATGAATGATGTGTTACCAGTGACTTGTATTAAATAGTTCAGGATGATCTAATAATAATAATACTTCATACTAGGTTACTTTTCATCTGAGGCTTTCAAAGTCCCTTACAAACATAAATAATAGGGCTTTCAACAGTAATTAAGCCTCAAAACAGTGCTGTGAAACATATATGAAGCAGATGGGAGAAAAATGAACCATGGAGATACAGAGACTCAGTCAAGGTCACCCTGTAAGTGTGAGACCCAATGGCAATGGTGGATGGAGCACACTGAATGTTGCTTTTATGGGCATTCAAGCAACAAAGTCTTAACAACAGAGCTTTATTCAGAAAAACAACCTCTTCTTGCTGCAACATTTCCAAGGACAAACCAAGAATTTAAAAAGGTGAATAATTTAAAGTAGAAAGGTTCACATGCGCGGAATAGATACTTTTATTTCACAGCCTATATAGTGACAAACATACACATACATGCCTTAAGACCCATATTAACACCATTGTGCACAATTTATCTTGTAAAGCTGGCGAGAATGGGGAAACTTCTCTGTCTTGACTGTTTTGGGGTTTTTTTCCCCCTTAATTTCGCACTGATAAAATGAAATCTCTCCTATCTTTCATGTACATTTTTAAATTTTAAAATGAAGGCACATTTAAAAAAATAATGGCTGGAATTCACACTCAGACTTAGTAATGTGTAGCCTAGAGTTATACATCTATAACTGATTTGTATTCATGATCCCTAAAAATTTGCAACTGTGGCAAATATAAGGAATAGGTGGCCATTTGTAAGTCTACCAGTCCTGCTTTACTGGGCAGCAGCCACTGTGAACAATGGAGATTTGTTCTGTTTTTGATCAAGATGCAGCAGACTAATGTTTCTAGTCCCCTTCCAAGCAATCTGCGGTGTGATGAGGAATTGCTATAGAGATCCTGCTTTTGGTTGTTGCACCAGAAATCTCTTGCAGGAGGAAGTGGAAACATCTGTATGTCATGGCCTGATTGACAGGAGAACAGATCTCTGTTGCTTGCAGCAGCTGATGCCCAGTAAATCAGGATGCGGGGGGGGGGGGGAATAGTGGCAGAAGACGCTTTTTTAAAAAAATAACTATGTATAATTAACCAGTTAAGTGACTTAACTTAAAAGCTGATCTAAAGTCTCTGCCAGTAATTTTTCTCCAATATATTAAACTGCTTTCAGGCCAAAGAATATATACACACAAATATAGAGCTATAGACTTCTTTATTTTTAAAAATGATATAGTAGGAAAAAGAGAAGCTGAAATAGCAATCAGTTTCATCCTTTGTTTATAATTGTGGAAATACAAGAATTGTTTTAGGCAAGAGCTGTCAAGTTGTCAGAAATCAAATTCTCAGGGAACAGTTTTTGCTTACAATAAAAACTAGATACTGAAATATAAAGTGGGAAGGGAGCACAGCTATTTAACAGAATGTGTGTGAGTGTGCGGTGAGAATCACAAGATTTCCCAATTCAGAGACAAAGTAGAAGGTGGTCAAAACCACCTTTGTACTTTTTTTGCCAGTCAGAATGAAGGAGGTATGCATTTTTGTCATCACCTTGAAGAAGATGGGATTAGCTACTCTGAACACTTCCTTCTTCTATGACTTTGGGAGAGACTTGAACCATTTCAGCAGTAGCTGATGCTTCTTGTGGGCTTTACACATCATTAAATCATCTCCCCACTAGTCTATATCCTTACTTATATTGTTACCAGGCTATACACCCCCCCTACTTTGATATGATTTAATTGGCATAAATATAAATTATACACTGCTATGGCTGCTTGACCATGTTAGCTAAAAGGAAGACCTGGCCAAACATGTGCGAAAACTAGGTCAGGCAGGACCTCAAGGCATGACCAGGTCATAGTTAGGAAATCATCAGGGAACTCCAGTGACAATGGACTTGCAAATGTCTGTCAACAACTCAACCTCCAGAGACAATGGAACCCAAAACTAAACTAACTATCTTCAGCCCTCTTCCCACTCCTGAGTAAAGTCTTTCTTTATCTCCTTTCTTGCCCAGCAATCAAGGAGCTATCACGGTTCCCATCAGTCCTTTGTCATGTAATGCTGAGACCATTAGCACATTCCAGATACCATTGTCCACTGTCTGGACTCCATTGTTTACTGTACCAGAGAGCCATTAACACCTTCGCCCTCTAGGCAGAAATAGGTCATTTAAACCTTGACATTGGGCTAGACAACTCACAATACACTGGTGGCTGGTCATCACCCTGCCACTCCAATTCAGTTAGCCTTGTGTGATTGTAAGATTGCTTGCATCTTGGTGTGTACATTTGTTAATTCCCCTAATAAAACAAATAAGCTTATTTTTTTAATCTTTGGCTGTTTTTTCTCTGCATTAGTACTGATTGACATAGGTGTAAAAGATCTTGTAAAGTTACTCCCATTCTCACAGGCCTCCTCTTTGAGCTAATATTCCCCACTGTTTCATGGAGGCACTGGCATCATGAGTGGATCCCTGAATCACCCACATTTTGGGGTAACTAGATTAATGTTTCTCAGATTGACTTTTAATTGACTTTATCTCCTTTTAGAATTTCACTGCCAAATGTCTCTATATAATACAGTATGTCTAACACATACCTGCAACAATCCCACAGCAGTTACTATACTCCTGACCACCACCTCTGGCAATCTCACCTCAAGGTCCCCACATTGTTCCCGTGCTTAAGCTGTCAACAGAATCTTATCTTGGATCCAGTTGTTCCTAATTCTGTATGCATTTGTTTCATTTATACTGATTGTTCTTTTAGACTCTGATCCTGTTGAATACTTGTCCAGCGACCAGATATGGCTATGCTGAACAATGAATATAAGCTTATTAAATATATGGCTGGCATCTTGTATTGCAGTTGTGAATCTGAAACCCAGAGTTATGGATCTGTAACTTCTTTCTTCACTAATGCTATATATTCATGATTGTCGCACTATTGAAATGATCATAAATGTTCTCCAAACCTGCCTTTAACAGCTAACAGCTGCATTGAATAGGGGGACATACTTTTCTTTGTGAACTAATGAGATTTCCCACTTGGCCTATGAAAAGTGGGAAGAGAGATTTTGCTGTGGTAGCTCATCTTCTCAATTCTTAGAGCTTCTTGAAGGAGAAGGTATTGTGTTCTTTAGGTGCCTACTGCACCTTCGTGTATTTTGCCTCTAGAGCCAAAGAGCAAGGAGGTACATACACAATATGGGCACATGAGCCAGCATCCAGTTGGTAACCTATGCAAGTGTCCAGCAAACATTTCCATATGGATTTTCTTTTTTTAGTTGTTAACAGAAGTTGGTGTTCTCTGCCTGTCTTCACAATGTCCAAAGCCCTCCACCCAACTTAGCATTTCACTGTGATAGCTCCCAATGGTGATTCCATTGCTGGCTGAGTGAGGAGGGGAACAGAGAAGTGTCTGCCTATGTTCGCATAGCCAGATGCAGACTGATGACATCATCTGCTGAGACTCCAAGTGAGCACAGCAGATCTTGGTGGAAGATACCCTTGATCTTTGTCTGGCTATGGAAATCTAGCCAGCAACAGAATGTCAATGCTATTTTCCTTCAGTAAAACAGTTAAGTCCTGGGTTGATGATGGGAAGTCATAGCATAATTCCACATATGGAACTCTTGCACTGTGCTCACCCGTGTAGGATCTTGACCCATGGTGTTTTCTCTTGTTGATTGGCACACCCTGTGATAGGGAAAATGCTGAGCCTTATGTGCTATGAAACACTTGCTATGAAACATTATAAACTGATAAATCTTCTGTTGTACCATTGGCTTTGTGTCATCCCATTTATTTTGAAATCTCTTTTGATCTGGTGAGCCCACATGGTAAAGAAAGCCCCTTTTTTCTTCTCCTCTATGATAACCCAGCATGACAGTAACATTTGACCACATTCACTGCCCATGCCAGGCTTGTAAAGGCCATGCTTGCCCCAATGCCCAGTGATCAACAACAATGCTAATTGTGTACTTTTATCAGGAAACCAAACAAATAAAATGTTAGAAGCGATTAAAGGATTGCTTACTGAATTCACTTGCTTGATTAAATACTTGTCTTCAAACATGACAAGAACAAAGGTAATTAAGGAAAATGTGTTTTATTCTGCAAGTTTCAGACATCTAAACAATGACAGCCTCCCACAGATTTCTTTGATTTATTTTGATTGACTCACAATGAGGTTCTCACTTGAAAACAACTCTCCTGAGAACAAAATGAAATGCAAGTAGTGGGAAGATACATCTGAAAAAGGATACCAACAATTTAGTCCTTTAAAAATAATAATTAGTGCTCTGTCATCTTAATTCACATCACAACTAATTGAGAGATCCTGCAATAGTCTGAGTAAGAGACTGAGCACTTGCTTTTCCACCACATCCAGACCAACATCCTTGTAATGCCTTTGGTCCAGTGATCTCAAGAACTGTGTTTGCAAGAATTTCTCCTCCTCTTTGACAAAAGGGGAAATGCTTGCTGCAGACAATTAGCACCTAACAATGGCCATGTTTATTGATGACATTTCCCTGCAATTGCTTATTATTCAAATGACTTACGCGCACAAATCATATGAATGGCTGGATGCAGGATCTTCCTTTCATGGACAGAAGGGTTCCGTGCATGGGAAACGTTCTTACTCAGTTTTGGGGATCTCTCTAACTCACCGTATCACAGCAAGGTCCTTTGATCCTCTCTGAAGCAGGCCTTGGTCTATTAACCCAATTCAATCTCAGTCCAACCCAGAGTCTGCATTTCACTGTTGCAGACATATAATACCACTTTAACTGCAATGATTCCATGTTATGGAATCCTGGGATTTGTAGTTTGGTGAGGAACTCAGATTTCTCTACTTGACTTCTCTGCTAGTACAGGCCGTAAAACTAGTAGAGGTCTCCAACAAAGAGCATTCTAAGTATCTCACCAAGCTACAAATCTCACAGTTCCATAGGAGGGAGGTATGACAGTTAAAGTGGTTATCATATAACAATAAATGCATAGTGAATTTATTTGGCAGCTGATGCCTTCACGGGAAATGCAATTGTTATACTCTAGCATAACTGTGGCATATCTTCATATCTTCGCTCTACATCTCTCTCAGAGATAGCACATGTTTTATGTTTATAATAAAGTATGCCTTTCCAATAAACTCTAACTAAGTGATCTCAGATTAGATTACTGCAACAAGATGTACCTGGGATTGCACTTGAAAAAGTGCTTGAGAACTCCAGTCGGTACAAAAGGGACAGTCATTATACAAAACCTTTATGCAACAAACTGCAGTAGCTTCCAGTTTTTTGTTTGTTTGTTTGTTTTTTGCATGAACCCATTACAAGGTGCCAATGCTTAATAGAGTCTTAAATGACCCACACCTTGGATATCTGAAAGGACATCCCCTCGCCTATGAATATGTCTGCAGACTGAGATCATCTTTGAAAGTCCCTGTTGGATGCTCCACCATGGGAAGGATTATGAGGCTTCCTCCTATATGGGGAAATGCCTCTTATGTGATGAGACTAGCAGGTAGTGAAAACATACCTACACTGCTCAGATTTCAATGGTTTCCAATAGATGACTGAAAGTTTTAACCTTTTGATTTTTAAGATTTTAGTTTAAATTTCTGTTACTGTTCTGTTACGTAAACCTCTTAGGGAGGGACTCATTAGGTTCAAAATGATATTAAATGTGTGCATATGTTTGTTTATAAATTAAAAAAATATTTGTTGAGAAAGTACATGATGAGCCTTTGCTGGATGGACTTGCCCATTAATATGTCGATAGAGCTTGAAAAAGTTATGTTTTTGGACTACAACTTCTAGAGTCACTCAGAAACAGTAGCAGTATTGGCTGTGCAGGTTAGGGGACTGTCGGAACTGCAATCCATAAAGTAACTTTTCCAGGTTCTGGAACTACAGGCGCAGTTCCTTGGTTGTAGGTACAAGTGTTTTCTGTGCCTGAGAGTGGAACCTCATTCAAAGAAGTCATCTAAAGGGTCTTATTTCTGCGCTCCCATTTACGAGCAATAGATCCAGCCATCCTTGAGTTAAAACATCAGCCTGGGACCTGGAAATAGCACATTTGAAGTCATATGCAGGAATATAAGAATATAGCAGTTAATAAGAAGGGTAGAGGGGAGATGATCTTATTTACAGTGTAAAATGTTTTGTTCCCATACCTCAAGAACCCAGAGGTCATTTATTGTGGCTGTAACTAACACATTCATTCCTACTGAGGATAATAAACATTGCAAATTAAGTTGAATAATGACTCCACTATCTGTTTCACTTCTATGCAAGAGGTGCACTGGGGACTCAATGTGAGACAGTATTTATAATGCAATATATAAGTTCCACTCAAAGATGGAGTTGCAAGGAATGTCACAATTATTTATTTATTGTACTGCTGTAGGAAAAATAATACTTGTAATACACACACACACACACATTGCTTTGGACAGAACACTGATCCTATAAAATGAACACATTTTCTATCTATTTATAACTTGAGTGCAGTATGCACGTGCATGTGCTTTCGCGCCTCCTGTGGCTACCTCATAAATTTTATAGGGTTTTCTTAGGCAAGAAATACTCAGAGACGGTTTTGCCAGTTCGTTCCTCTGAAATATAGCCTACAGTACTTGGTATTCATCAGCAGTTTCCCACTCAAGTACTAACCAAGGTTGACCCTGCTTAGCTTCCAAGATCAGATGGGATTTGGTGCCTTTAGGGTATTTAGGCTTATAGCAAAGGAATACTTAGGGGGATTTGGGCAAGGAGGTATCCAGTACCTCTTTGCCTAGCACTTTTGTTCTGGGTAGCTGAACATTACCTCCACCCATGACCAATGATTGGCCACAGAGCATATGCTCTGATGACATTTGGTTGCCTTTGTTTCTAATGCCTTTACGGCATTTAGGCCCTTTTCTGAAGTATAGGAACTGCAAATTCCAGGAGGTCAACCATGGCAAATGATCTGAGCAGCAGCCAGCATGTGGGGTGTGGGCTAGGGAAAGATAATTGACATGTTTTACATTAGGCCAGAAATTGATTGCTTTACTCTACATATCTCTCCAAAATATTCCTATCAAGACTGGAGTACAAAATCCATGTTTCCCTTTGGCAGAGAAGAATAAATGGGAAAAAACAGTCTGTCACTGCCATAAATAAGCATCTGCAAAGCCAATTCTCCAATGTGTTCTAGGCTGCTGACATGTAAGTCAGTGTGGCCAGCTCAGTTCCCAAGATTTGTGATGACATAAATGGAGTGTGCAAAAGCTATAGACCAACCATTCAAGTAGTTAGGTATGTTAAGTAGGCCTATGATGGATTGCTTCCTTTTGGTGCTGGGGCTACAGAATTGAGAAAAAATTGGAGATTACATTCTAGGAGGCTCTGCTAAACTCTGCAATGAGACCAACTCAGAACAACAAGGTGATGGGTCAGGAAGCTAAAATACTTAAGATGAGTAAGAGATGTAGATATTTATTTGGTTTGTTACATTAATAACCTGTCTATTCTCTCAATGGCTCAAGGCGGTGCATATGGTCCTCCTCCCCATTTCTACCCTCACAACAACCTTAGGAAGGAAGGCTAGAATGAGAGATAATGACTGACCCAAAATCACCAAGTGGGCTTTGGCACTGAGTGGAGACTTCAACTTAGGTCTCTCTAGTCCCAGTCCAACACTCTACCTGTTATGCTGTGTTGGTTCTCTAGAAACAGAGAGAAAGTGAGAGATCTTATTTTACTTTTTTTGTTATATAATCTTCTTACCTCATGGAGACAATTCTGTAGTAACTAGCTAATAAGTCCTGTAGCCTGCCTGCTTCTCTCTCTCTCTCTCTCTGGCCATTTCTTTCTGCACTACACTGTTATAGTGCTATTATTCCACTTTCAACATCCTATGGAATTCTAGGGTTTGTAGTTTACTGAGTCCAAAGAGTTCTTTGGCTGAGAATTCCAAATGCCCCTCCGTAAACTGCAAACCCCAGATCCCATTGGATGCTGAAAGTAGAATAATACCACTATAACAGTCTAGGGCAGAAATGGCCTCCCTCTCTCTCTCTCTCTCTCTCTCTCTCTCTCTCTCTCTGTTGTATGTTCATAGAATCATAGAAATGTAGAGTTGGAAGAGACTACAGGGGCCATCCAGTCCAACCCGCTGCCATGCAGGAACACCCTCAAAGCACTCGCGACAGATGGCCATCCAGCCTCTGCTTAAAAACCTCCAAAGAAGGGGACTCCACTCCAAGGCAGAATATTCCACTGCCGGACAGCCCTGACTGTCAGGAAGTTCTTCCTGAGGTTCAGGCGGAATCTCTTTTCCTGCAACTTGAATCCATTGCTCCTTGTCCTGGGCCCTTTCCGCAACTTACCTGTTCTTGGTGCTGGAGCACAGGGATAGCGCTAGCAGCCTCTTGAGAGAGGCCGTCGCGTCCCTGCTGCTTCGGCGCCGCAACTGCTTGCTTGTCAAGCAAGCGCCCCGCCCGCACCCCGCCCCTTCCTACCGCAGCACAGCCTGGGAGTTGAAGGCTAGCGCTGAGGCAGGAAGCGCGACCGGCGCGGCTCAGGAGGCTGCGCACGACAGGTAAGTGCGCTCCATGCCCCTGAGCATTGCGTGACCATGTGGCATTTTCGGCTTGAAGCTAAAAATAAGAAAATTAGTTAGTGGTTCGCGTCACACTCTTGAGCATCACGTAAATGTGAGTGCGTCATGGAGACCGCTCCTCACATTTACGCGATGCTCAAGGGGCCCTTTCGCTTAAGAAACGCCTTGCGAAAAGGGCCCTGGTCTCTGGAGGAGCAGAAAACAAGCCCACTCCCTCCTCTAATGTTGTCAAACTTTAGGATTCACCTTTGAGGTGAGTACTCTCTGGATAAATTAAATCCAGAGTAAGAGATTATCACACTTCAGTTATTCATTTCTGACCAATGAAAGGTTCTGGGAATGTGCAGGACCAGCCATTCCCCTGCTCCTCTTATCTACAACACTTCTTAACTGGGAAGCAAAAGCTTGAGTCATGGTGGTGGGAACTACTACAGCAAATGTAGTGTTTCCAAAGCAAGGACAGGAAACCTGGCCAATCACGGTTTCTGTACCCGTGCCAGAACGGCTAATGAAAATGATCCCCTTCAAGACTCACACTGACCATGCTTGAAATGTTGTCAATGCTAGGCGCCATCAAGGAGCTGTGTATTTCCATAACCCCTCAGCACATTCAGGTATGAATGCCTGAAGAGAGCTACTGTGCCTGTCTGATGTGTACTATGGCTCTAAAATAGTTTTATGAGCTGGGAGAAGGGAGAAGCAGAATAATAAATATAAAAGCTAAAATGGAGGAAGCAAGCTCAAGTATGACAGCCTGGCCACACTGGCCCTCTAACTCTGGTCCAGATGTCCTGGAAACTCCCACCCTTTTACCATTAATTGCACCCATGATGGCCATCTACTTTTTGGATTCTAAATTTTAGAAGGTCAGGCCTTTGTCCAGCTAATGAAGGTTGCTCATTCAAAGATTTTGACTGGTATATAAACCTTGGCACAGGGATCATTAAATATGTGTGGGTTAAAAAAAAGTGTAAGATAACAGGTTCAAATGTTCATTGTCAAGCTTACAATCAAAAGTATAATTCATCCTGTTTCTTCGATGGAAAATTACATAAACTCATCTTATGTGAGCGTTGCATGGTGTTTGATTGCATTCCCCCATGAATCTGTATATATAAACAGGATTGGTAGAATGACCTCAACATGACTAATGGGGCAAACCTATATATCCACTGAAAAATGGAATATACTCTTAGATAACTGTGAATATGAACAGAGGGCAACACAAGGCCCTTAAACTACATACCCTCTGCCTCACTTTATGCTCCCTAGGTCCCCATCCTTCACCCTCCCACACACACTGCTACTGAAAGTCAACATGGCAGTGGTGGAAATCTACTTCTGCAAGGATTAATTACTTCATAAACAAGGTGTGCATTCCCTCTGCACCATGTTTTAAAGGCAAATTCCAGATTTTCTTTTCATTACCACACTGCCAGCAGTTGCGGGTGGGAAAACAACAGTCTACCTTTTCTTATTCACAAGCTGACTAGCATTTCTGGGAGACTTCCCTGAATACTAAATCCCTTGTAGACAAGGCACATTTTTTCCCTATGAACACCTTGTTTAAGACAAATTTTAACTCTGCTGCCACACTGTTAATGTTTAGCATATGAAACTACACAATAAAATTAATATATGGCATACAACCATGGCAATTTATTTTTCCTCCCAAAAAGTAAACAATGAGGACCCAACTGGGTTTGAGTCACCAGAATAGGGACCGTTTATCTTCTCCGTTGTTACCAGTATGGATAGGCCCCTTAACACCTGCTGGGGCAGTAGGAGAACCTCCCATTAGAATCAATGGAGGCTCCCTCATATGCAAGTTGCAAGTTCAGTCCCTGATCATGACTTGTGTGGAGAAGCTTTATGGAGTTCCCTAGTGCAGAAGTTAATCTACCAATGCATGGAGGATGTCTGGGACAAGTCAAGAACATCCGAGGTAGGGCAGGGCGAACAGGATCATTTTCTCTCCTCTGTTGCACATGAGCCTAAGTGTACTCAGCAGTGAACTTCTGAAACCCCACTCAGATAAATTATATTTCAAAACAATGAATGAACAATCACAAAATAATGACTATACATGAGAAATTTATTTGGCAACTTAAGATATTTCTAATAGAGTGACACAGATGACACTTTCCAGAGGCAACCCTACCTAGTACATATTTCATAATCTGGGCATGAGATAATTAAGATATGGATGGGTGCAGGCAGATCCAGCTACTCCAGGAAGGAATGAAAGTAATATACCAGGTGAAGATGGAAAAAGACCTTCCTGGCTACTGCTGTTCCGTGACAATTCAGGAACAGAACTAGATTCAAGAGTACCTCAAAGCTCACTGAAAAGAAAGTTGCACCACATGTCTTTTGCCTTGTGTGGTGGAGCATTATAACAGGAAATTGCTCTCTTGCATTTTACGTACGGTGAGACCTCCACTTTTGTGGGGGTTAGGGGTGCCAAGACTCTCACAAAAGTGGAAAAAATGTGAATAAAAAAGTCACAAACACTACTTTTTTTTTAACTTGAGAATGCTTGTCTAGGAATCTCTAAGTCCTCCAGTGCAACTCTATAGTTAACTTCTGGCAGAAGCGGGCCATACAGTCATGATGGAGCACCTAGAAATGCCTGGAAAAGTATTCTCTCTAGGAATTTCTAGCTCCTCCAGTGCAATTCTATGGTCCACTTCCAGCAGAAGTGGACCATAAAATAGTGCTGGAAGACCTAGAGATTCCTAGAGAGAACATTTTTTTTCTGTGGTGGGGTAAACAGAGTAAGATTTAAAAATAAATAAAGTAAAAATACACAAATAATCAAACCTGCAATTGCTAAACCCACGAAAGTGGAGGGCCCACTGTAGTACCTAAGAAATGACACACCCATTGAATCAAAGGCAAATTTGAAGTTCCCTTTGAGTTAGAGGCAAAAAGGTTAAGCAGCTCCTGCTGCTGCCTTCCATGACTGCTTTTTCCATTCAAGAAAACAACTAGGACACCGTTATGTAGATCAGACCAGTGGTATCTAGTTTGATCCTGGCAGGTAACAGTTGGAATGCTGCATATTGCACTGACTATTATAGATGATGTTATGGCTAGTAATCTTCATTAGTATTATTTTAAAAAAAAAAAGATGAGGCTGCTCAAACAGTATTTATATCTGGCCAGGAAACCAAAGCCAACTACTCTCTTAAAGAAGATTATGGAAAGATGCCAACTGGTTGCAAAGTAAGGTATAATTGTCACCACAATAACTCATTCCAGGTTTCATAGGAAACCTTCATTTATGACAAGATGTCCCAGGTGCCAGGAGCCACATTTCAAACACTCTGTCCCCTGGAGACCTGCTTTACAGCAAGCAGAGATTCTCTTTTATCACATGCGAGCTTAATGAATCACATTACTGATGTGATGTTAAAAAAAAAAAACCTGAGCAAATGCGGCAGAACACACTAAGGGTATTCAAGCAAGATTTGAGCTTTATTTACAATATTTAAAAAAGGCTGATGAAGCTTTCTAAATTTTGTTTCTCAAATTAATACTTAATTATCTATTCTGTTGTAGAGACTGGAAAAATATTTTCAAGAGGAATAAATATGATGGCAGGCACAAGCCTTCCATTTGTGAGCCATGATAGGATGATGTTCTGGTTCCCTGACATCATCCTGTCACAGCTCAGCTATGGATCGCTTAAGCATGTCTTTATATTAATTTATCTTAAAACTGAATTATCTAGCTCAGTGCTGTTGCAGGCAATTAGGGAGCGTTTTTTTATTTCTTGTTGTTGTGTGCTTTCAAGTCATTATTGACCCTAACACAAATCTATCACACGGTTTTCTTGACAAGATTTGTTCAGAGGGGGTTTTGTCATTGTCTTTCTCTGAGGCTGAGAGAGTGTGATTGTTCAGTGGGTTTCTATGGCCAGGGTGGGATTCAAACTCTGTTCCCCAGAGTTGTAGTCCAATGCCCAAGCCACTACACCATGCTGAATTGAAAATTGTTGGATTCAGATTCCACTTAGCCAGAGGTCAGTACCTGAAATCTTATAATGATGGAGACAGGTTTGAGTAAACCCACTGTTGGTTATTAACATAGGCCCTTTCTGTCAGGAATTCTAGGCAGGGAACCTGGGAAAATGATCAGCCCACTGCAAAGATGTTGCATCATGCCCCAGCTGTGGGTAATTGCAAGGTTGCATAAGAAACTGGGGACATGTGCAAATGGTAGAGGGAGGTGTGCAAACCTCTACCTGATTGGTTGTAAGTAAGTATATAAGAAAGCAATCCCCAGTATGACTTTGTTGACCAAACCAGTGCCTGGCGCAAGCCTTTGTCCGTCTGTTCTATGTTTTGCACATAATGGAACCTTGCTGCAAGATAAAGTGCCTCCTGTTTGGAAGAAACTCCTCTGTGTGTGAGTATCCTTACTGGGGAATAAGGCTGCTGCTGTTGGCTTGCTGAACTCTGGTTTTTCCGCTGCATTTCTGTGGGGCTGAAACTCCTATCATCCCCAACACTTTCTGCACCCCGCCCCCAACCCGCAATGGTCATGGGATCGCAAATGGATCATAACGACAGTTCTGCATCACATTGTCATGATCCCATTGTGATCCCATGGCCACCCGTTGCAATCGCAGAATAAGTCATTGATGGGATTCTCCTATCAATGAACAGTGATTGCGGAATCCTCTCGCCCCCTCCCACATTTACCTGCAGTGCAGAACATCAAGAAGCACAATGACAAATTAGTCTGCAGAAGAGAAGGTTAAGAGGGGACTTGATAGCCATGTTTAAATATTTGAAGGGATGCCATGTAGAAGAAGGAGAGGGCTTGTTTTCTGCTGCTCCAGAGACCAGGACAAGGAGCAATGGATTCAAGCTGCAGGAAAGGAGATTCCACCTGAACCTCAGGAAGAACTTCCTGACAGTCATGGCTGTCTGGCAGTGGAATATGCTGCCTTGGAGTGTGGTGGAGTCTCCTTCTTTGGAGGTTTTTAATCAGAGGCTGGATGGCCATCTGTTGGGAGTGCTTTGAGGGTGTTCCTGCATGGCAGGAGGTTGGACTGGATGGCCCATGTGGTCTCTTCCAGCTCTACATTTCTATGATTCTATGATTCTATGACTGTGCTTTTTCCACCAGCCTAGGAAAGTGCCAGGCTGCACTGTGGAAGGGAGGGGAAGAGCCATCACACTTTTTCCCTTCCAGCAGGCAGCTGATGCGGAGAGGAGCACTTTTGTCACACTCCTCTCCCAAGAGAGGCTTTCCCCGGATCCCCACATGATGAATTCAACAAAAGGGCCATATTCTAGGATTCATGCAACATCTCCTGTGAACATACACTCAAAAAGATGGGGGTGGGGAAAGGTTTGCCATTCACTGAACCCTAAGAAACTATTGAAGAATTCATTGTTCTTCAAAATCACTAGTACTGTCAATCACTGTCAAGTTAAATATATGACATTTTAGATGATGTTTGTGTGCTATTTGTCTTTGTGCATATAACAGTGTTATAACAGTGTGCTATTCCCCTTTGCCTGTGCTTTTGGCTGCATTATCTGCTTTCTACCATCTAAGGTGAGAACCAGGGGCTGGAGTACTTGGTTTTCCTTCTACCCTCCATCATCTTTCAGTGGTACCACAAACAGGCAGATGGTTTTTCCTGAGTTTTGTCAACTTTTCTCTAGAGCAGCCTTCCCCAACCTGATCTCCAGATATGTTTGAGCAGAACTCATATTCTTCCCAGCCAGCATGGCCATTGGCTGGGGTGAAGGAAACTGTAGTCAAACGCAACTGGAGGGCATCAAGACAGTAGGCTAGTGCTCTAGAGAGTTTGTTCAGCAGAAGAATGCATTTCACAGCATCTTTGTTGCTCTGCTCTTCTAAACTTGTTCTGACTTTAATTTGTACAATGTTCAGGAAGAAACTTGAAGGAACTAATGGCTGTTAAGATGTCATTGACCTTC
The DNA here is from genome assembly GCA_030412105.1 of Cyclura pinguis. Taxonomy (NCBI): domain Eukaryota; kingdom Metazoa; phylum Chordata; class Lepidosauria; order Squamata; family Iguanidae; genus Cyclura; species Cyclura pinguis. The sequence goes on along the minus strand of CM059599.1, from coordinate 248,253,387 downwards.
AGCTCCAGTGTATTCTTCTCTCCCAGTGCACTGCTGATGCTGAGCCAATGCCTTTTATTATACAACCAGGGATTAACTTGGCAGCTCTCATAGTTCACAGTGCTGTTTCTATAGGAGTCTACGCTCCTCTTCCCTCCACACATAACCCCAAAATGTCAAAAGCAGCCATGTGAACAGGTTGATAAATAAGATCCAAATGCCATTGAATGTTGATGTGCATTTTTCAAGATCTAATTCTGCTCTGATTTTAGTGCAAAGAGAGAAGCAGAATTTGAAAACAGTGACATTTGGCTGGGCATGATATCCAGACCTTCCATATGCTATACAGATTTTCTCTTGAAACATAAATGGAAAAGATAATTTCACTTGGATCTTCTATCAACACTTTCCTTCATCTACTTTATAGAGATCTTTGAAGAGTTACCAGCATGCAGATACTCTGAATATTTGAAATATGCTGTTCTTGTTGGCTGAGATCCAATCAGCATGCTCCAGCGGTGGTTGTCTGAGGGCAGGATGCTCTCTCTTTCTAGGTGGTTTGTGAGCACAGCTCCATCCCCTGACCCATTGATTCACTGTGGAGATATATCTGGGCATGTTCTGGCTTCACCTGAAGAAGGACAAGCCTCTTACTCTATGGAAGACTATTCCTTCTTCCCTACTTGTACTGTGTAGGCTCCTACAGCAAGTATCATTATTGTTATTATTGTGCACCCAGGGCAAGGGAAGTTGAACAAAGAGGTACACGATACCTCCATCCACAATGCCCCCCTTCTGCAAATTCACAGGTGGATATGAGGGTTGTTGTTGTTGGTGGTGCTATCATCATCATCAGCAGCAGCAGCATCATCTTTATTTTCCCAGGTTGGGACTCAAAGCAGCTTACAATTAGAAACACATAAAAACCATGGAATACAAAAGTTAGAACACAATTGACAGATCAAGAAGTATTAAAAAAAAGTTAAAATACATAATTAAAACTCAAACATCCATAAATTCAGGAACTTTAGCACACTTAACAATATCCAGCACCTTTTATCAGATAGGCCGTAATCACACGTTGAATGCCTCTTAGGATAGAAACGTCTTTACTTGACTGTGGAAAGAAGGCAGGGAGAGTGTCAGTCTGACCTCTCTGGGAAGGGATTTCCAGAACCTGGAAGAAACCACTGAGAAGGCCCTCTCCTGTGTTCCCACTAGATGCCCTTGTGAAGGTGGAGGGAGAGAGAGAAGGGCCTCTTCAGAAGATCACAAAATCTGGGTTGATTCATAAGGGAGAATAAAGTCCTTTAAACAACCTGGACCTGAGCCCTATAGGGCTTTAAAGATCATAACGAGCACTTTGAATTGTGCCTGGAAATGGATCAGCAGCAAGTGGAGCTGTTGCACCATGGGAGTTGTGTGATCCCTGTAGCCATCCCCAGTTAGAAATCTGGCTGCAGCTCTTTGGACTAGTTGACGTTTCTGAGTGCTCTTTTAAGCCAGCTCAATGTAGAATGCATTACAGTAATCCAACCAGAATGTAACCGAGGCATGTTTCATTGTGGCCAGATCTGACATCCCCAGGAATGGGTCCAGCTAGTGCTGAAGCCTTAACTATGTAAATGCACTCCTGGTTACTGCTGAAACTTGGGCTTCCAGGCTCAGAGTTGAATCCAGGAGCATTCCCAGTCTGCAAACCTCAACTTTAGGGGGAGTATAACCTTATCTTACACAGGGTGAATCTCTATTCTCTGATCTGTCTTTCAACTGACCAGGAGCACTTCTATTTTTTCTGGATTAAGTTTCAATTTGTTAACCTCAGCCAGTCTATTACTGATGACAGACACTCATTTAGGGCCAAAACAGCTTCCTTGGCTTGTGGTGGAAAGGAGTAATAAAGTTGGGTGTCACCTGCATACTGATGGCATCAACCCCAAAACTCTGAACAACTTCTCTCAGTGGTTTTCTGTACATGTTACATAGCAAGGGAGAAAGAAACGAGCCCTGAGGGACCCCACAGGCCAAAGGGCAAGGGGTCAATCAGGAGCTCCTTAGCACCACTTTCTTGGTTTGGCCCTCGAAGAAGAAACAAAGCCACTGTAAAACAGTGTCCCCAAGTCCCATCCTTTCAAGTTGGCCCAGAGGGATACCATGGTCGATGGTATAGAAAGCCACTGAGAGGTCTAGTAGAACCAACAGGGACACATTCCGTCTGTCTAGTTCCTGGCATAGGTTATCCACCACAGCAACCAAAGCAGTATCTGTTCCATAGACAGACCTGAAACTAGATTAAAATGGATCTAGATAATCTGTTTCATCCAGAAACCTCTGGAGCTGGGAGGTCACCACACACTCCAGAACCTTGCCCAGAAAAGGAATGTTAGAGACTGGCTGATAATTATCCAAAATGATGAGGTCCATGAATGGCTTTTTAAGTAATGGCTTCATAACAGCCTCCTTGAGGCAAGCTGGAACTCTATCTTGTTTTAAAGAGGCATTAACTACTCCCTCTACCCACTCAGTCAGTCTCCCTCTAGCCTTTTTAAAAACCCAGGATCTCGAGCACCTGTGATGGCTCTCATATCTCCATCCCCAGGTTGTACAAATTGAAAAAGTATCTGTTGTCACTTGATAAGCAGAGGCCAGAGTTACATCCACTAGATCTGTATCAATCATGGTAACCAAGTCAGAGCAGATCTGAGTGATTTTATCTCCAAAATACCAGGAAAATTGTTCATGGCAGGCTGTCAATTGGTCTGGATTTTCCTCTATTGGGCCCGTGCATCTGCATAAGCCAACAACAGGATTCTGGACAATGTTAGTTCAGAACAAGAGAAATTTGCCTTAATGTTGCTAACATAAAAAGTATTTGTTGAAACCAATAAATACATTTACATGGTATGTTAAGTTCTCAGATTTAAGTTTTGATAGTTTGGGTCCTGAGTGACAATTAACTGTATTTCACTTTCTTAATGCATGACCAGCTATTACATAAAGCAATAATTTGTAAGACAGTGATGAAGTATCATGACTCATCATTTTCTAATGCAAAGGAACATTCAATTTTGCTTTCACAAAAGTATGTTATGGATAATTAGCCAAGATAAATACATATCACATCTACCATTAAACTTCATTTCTCACAAGGCTTTTCAAGACGTAGGTTATATGTCATGAATGGTGGAAATCAACAGTGATGTTGGCCTAGCAAAACAACTCATTTTTTTTGTCCAGAAGTCTGTAGACGTATGCAGTCAAATATTCAAACTGCAGAAGAGAAGGTTAAGAGGGGACCTGATAGCCATGTTTAAATATTTGAAAGGATGTCATGTTGAGGAGGGAGCAGGCTTGTTCTCTACCGCTCCAGAGGCTAGGACAAGGAGCAATGGATTCAAGCTGCAGGAAAGGAGATTCCACTTGAACCTGAGGAAGAACTTCCTGATGGTCAGAGCTGTCTGGCAGTGGAATATGCTGCCTTGGAGTGTGGTAGAGTCTCCTTCTTTGGAGGTTTTTAAGGAGAGGCTGGATGATCATTTGTTGGGAATGCTTTGATGGGTGTTCCTGCATAGCAGGGGCTTGGACTCGATGGCCCCTGGGGTCTCTTCCAACTCTATGATTCTATGGTTAATTCTTTTAACCCATACATGAATATTGATCCAGATTCTTGAAAAACAGAGTTGGCAGATGGAAGAACCAAATTTATGTTACTGCATGCATGAGGGCCATTCTGAAAACAAACATTTGTTCTGCATTAAAGGCATGGGGCAAAATACTTCATAACTGCTTCTATAATTATTTGCCCCCTCACTGCCCATGTGAAACCACCAGACACTAAATGAGAGGGAATGTACAATGCAGTTTTCTTATTTATACCTCTCACTTTGCAATATCTAGAATCATAGAATCACATTCCAGTTTGTCAATATCCATCTTGAATTGTGGTGCCCAGAACTGGACATAGTACACCAGGTGAAGTCTGACCAGAATAGAATAGAATGGTACCATTCCTTCTCTTAACATAGACACTATACTGCTATTGATGCAGCCTGGAATTACATTGTCTTTTTAAGCTGCCGCATCACACTACTGAGTCATGTTCAGCATGTGGTCTACTCCTAGATCTATTTCACATGTACTATGGTCAAGCCAGGTCTCATCCATCCTATATCTGCACATTTCAATCTTTTTTTGCTTTTTTCTTTGGCTAAGTGTAGTGTTTTATATTTCTTCTTATTGAAATTTGTTAGCTTTATCCCAGTGGGTTTGCATGGCCACTGGGTGACCTTGGGCATGACATACACTCTTGTAACTCAATTTAAAAAAAATAATCTGGGATCACTTGTTTTTGAGAAACCCATGTTGTCTTTTAGTAATCACAGTGTTCCTTTCTAAGTGCATACGGACTGGATGTTTAGTGATCTGCTCTAGAATCTTTCCTATTATTGATGTAATGCTGACTGGGTGGTAAATGTCTTAGTCTTTTTTATTACCCTTTTTGAAGATGGAGACAACATTTGCCTTCCTCCAGTCTGCTGGTACTTGTCCTGTTCTCCAGGAAGGTTCTCTCCTTATTGAATGTTTAATCATCTGTTCCAGGAATGCATCAACCAGTTCCTCAGTCTGAGGGTCTGTAGCAGACCATCACAATGACATTTCTGTTGTTTCTCTCCCCCTTCATTTTTACCCAGATGCTCTCAACCTGGTTTCCAGGATTTTAAGTAATAGATCTCTTCACTGGTGTAAACATCCTTGATGTATAATGCTACTCTTCCTTCTTTCCTCTTCAGTTCATTTCTCGGAAATGAGGTATACCTCCCTATTGCTACATTCCAATCATGAGACTCATCCCGCCAGGTTTCAGTGATGCCTATTATATCATATTTGTTTTGCTGTGTTAAGAGTTCAAGTTCATGTTGTTTATTTCTCCTCTTCTGTGCATTAGCATAGAAACATCTAAGACCATCATTCATTCAAACATCATTCAGTCATTCCCCCTAGCTGCTCATTTAAGTTTTTTTTCCTCCCATTGTTGGGTTCTTGTAATATTTGTCCAGTTCTCCCCACAACATTTGGCCTATTGTCTCCAGCACTTTATGAAATCCTTCCTTCATGAGTACTGTCTCCCTACCCCACATAACTTAGTTTAAAGCTTCCCCTGATAATGTTTGTGAAACTCTGCAAAAACATTCCTGCCAAATACTACCATTACTTGCCAGAAGGTTATCTTCATGAAACAGTCCATGGTCCAAGAAGCTAAACGGTTTCTGGTGGTTCCTTCTGCAGAGCCAGATGTTTACATCCACTATTTTTCTCTCCCATTCTGGGTTAGTCTTTCAACTGGAGGGAGAGACAAAATGTCAACCTGTGTGTTAAGGTTGTTCAGCTTCCTACACAGATCCTCATAATCCTTTGTGATCTCCTTAAGGCTGTGCCTTGAAGTGTCATTGGTTTCCACAGGAACCAAAAAGGAGGAAGAATAGTCAGTGGGTGTCATGAGCCATGCTGTGCAGGCTGCTGATTCAGACGGGGACTCTGAGTTAGACTGGGAACCCCAGCCAGGGGTGGATCCCTGGGAGGCAGAGGGGGCTCCTGCAGGGACAAGGGAGGGGCCTGCCAGCGACCCCACAGCGGTCCCTGAGCCAGTACCTGCAGCAGATGAGACCAGTGCTTTGGGCTCGACAGAAGCGGCTGTTCCTGACTCCAGCCCAGAGTTTGCTGCATACCCTCCCCCCACGTTCCTCCAGAGGCGGCTGGAGAAGGAGGCGGGGGCACAGATCGAAGTGGCTGCAAGAGAAGCGTCTGAAGTCTGAGGGCCTCCAGCTGTGAGCTGGGTCAATGGACGTTTGACCAGCCCCAGCTGGGCTAGAGATTAGGTACTTAAGGCAGACGCTGGGGGGAGTTGGGCACGGGGCAACAGCCGTCTTCCATCCGGGAAATCTGCATGCTGTGCTGTCTGTTCCAGGATGACCCTAACCGTTGAGTTTGCTACCTCTGTTTGTTTTGGGTGATGTAACCTCTTGTTTACTTTATTACTTTCTCACTAAAAGCCATAAAACTCGGCTCCTGCCTCCGTTTTCTGCTTAAGCCGCCGCCTGACATTGACAGTGGGTTTCACCAGTTTTGACAGCCTCTCTGTTACATCATGGATTTTTGTCCCAGGGAAACAGCACACCTCCTGAGACATCCTGCCAGGCCCACAAGCCATTGCTTCTGTTTGGGGAGTCCCCTGCCACTACCACACATCTCCTCGGGAGATTAGCAGGGGCTAATCCATACTGAACCTTCCAGGTCATCTACACATTCTGTAAGTATTAATACTGTTGCTCTTGTTCCTCTTCCTCATCCTCACTGATAAGGCAGAGAGCTTCAAATTAATTCTGTAGCTCCAAACTCACAGAATGATCCCTAGCCTTTCTACTTCTCATTGTCTCCAAATGTCTACCTGATATGTTTGGGAACTGACCTCCTCCTCAGACACACCCTCTGTGTGTTCCTCATCCAATACAGTCTGTTCTGCTATGTCCAAAAAAACCTCATATTCCCTAATATGCTGAAGAGTAGATACACAAGCCTCAAGTTGCTGGGCTTTCTCTTCCAACAGGGCAACCAACTTGCACCTCCTGCAGTTTTAGCTACCCACATCCTCTGGCAAGCACTCACATGTCACAACTGCTGCATGTTGCTGCTGCAGCTCCCTCACCATCTATATTCACTAGTCTTCAGTAGGCACTGGAACAGAACTCACTGAACAGCCACACAAAACACTTGTTGCCCTTGCCAGATTAGCCAAGCTCCTATTTGCCAAGTTCTGGGTTCACCAAGCTCCAAGAAATCTTGTTAAACTCACTTATATTAGTATGGTACTGTTACTCTGCCTTGGATGATTGATATCACCTTAGCTTCAAACATCTGAACAGTCCAGTCTTTACACTTCATTGTTCCAATGGCTGAAGGTATGCAGAGGAGACTCTGCCAGAAGGCAGGGAAGGTAAGTAGGATGCCATGCTTAAGCAGGAACTGTTGATTGTGGGAGGTGGTGGGACTTCCTTAAACAATCATTTTCACACTTACCATAATGGATCACACTGTCAAAGCCAAGGGCCTTTTTCAGCCCATCTTCTCATGGGAGAATCCACAATATTTTAAGCCCACGGGGCAGATCTAATTTCACTGAAGGACCCAGTGATAGCAGGCACACATATGCATGCATATGCAAATGCATAACTACTAGGCCACAGCTTGAGAAAGTTATTTTTCGGACTAATGGTCATGCTGATGAGGGAAATAGGGGGATTTTAATCGATAAAAGGCCTCTTCCAAGCTCTGCACAACACATGTACATACACAATTGCCATATTTATTCTGTGTTAGGGTTAATCCGTTTCTGCTTCTCTTAAACTCTATTTCAGAAGCTACTTGTTCCAACCATAAGCCTTCACTGTAGTACACCTTTGCCAGCCCTGTTCCTTAGAAATAAAATCTTCTGCTTGCTTAATTTTCTGCTTTTATCTGCTTCAGCTTTGTGTAATGATGAAAACAGCAGTGACACATAAATCTACACAATTCAACCTACCTTTCATTTTTTTAGAAAACTGATGAAACTTTTACAATAACAAATCCTATTTGTACAACCGGAATAAAGGCCAATTTGATCACATAATTTATGAATGAGACCACAGGACTCACACTAACGTTTATAAATTGTTAGGACATTTCTAGTGTCATTTTGGAAAGTGTGCCAGAACTTCATAACCTCTTCATTATTAATTTTTGAATATTTCAATGGGTTTATAATAGGTTTTGATTCCGAGCATAACACAATGGGGAAAAATAATGCATGTTCTGAAATAAGCCTATTTATAGAGTGGTTGTGTGAAATTGTGGTTTTTATTTACACAGAACATGACAAAGCTTCATTAATTACAGTCTACATTTCTTCCCATGGGAGATAGCTGTGTAATAAGATGATTATGGATTTCTAGCACATTACAAGATAGTTGAGAATTCATTTGGTATTTGGAGTCCATAAAGAATTTGCATATGTTTTAAGTATCCATTTTATTTTGGTCTAGAAACAAAGAGATCTCTGGAGGCACAAATCTCACAGATGTTTAATGAATATGCGAAGGGTCAACGTGCATACTAATACATTCTTATCACAGCTTGTCATGGGAAAAGACAATGGTTTTGAGTTAACCAACTTGGGTACTGTGTTAGAGATTGCTGAGGGGAAAAAGATCAAAGAGTTGTAAAAAGGATACCTAGCAAGCTTTGTCTTCTCTAAATTTTTAAACTTATGCTAATCAAGCAAAAGAGAATAATTTGTAATACTGACCTTTTTTTTTTCCAGGAAGACTTTATTCTGTACTGTGCATAGTAGCCCATAGGAATCTCATTGCACATTTCAGGTCTTTTCACTCTGTAGCCCTATATAAAAACCACTGACAGACAGTGGTCCAAGCAGAAAGAGGACAGTGGGTGGCCTCACCCAACATCAATTTCCAGGCCCAAGTAACCTATGATAACTATGATAAGTTGGCTATGATAAGCATGGCAGTGATGGAGCTACTTTTCCACACTGCTGTCCATAGCACAAGTATATTGGAAGCTGCCTTATACCAGACCAGACTGTTTGCACATCTAGTCCAGTACTGTCTTATTCTGTCTGAAAATGGCTGCTCATATTTCAAGGCACAGAAAAGCTATTAAGTCACCACTAGTTTCTCTTTTCAAGGACAGCCGTATTTCTGTTATGGCAAAAACAATGACAAGTCTTCTTGCAGTAACCAATAGCAAAATTGTGCAGGCCCAGCAACAAAATTCATGGGCTCTGCTAACACTTTTTGTTGGAATTGTACACAGGGCACAACTTTCGTGGTTACAGATGAATTTACCTGGTTCTCCTGCTAACTGATGGAAATGGCTTCATCCAGCCTGCTTACTGGATACATGTGGAATGACAGGGACAGAAGTCACCACTTGGTTCCATAACCACCCAGGAGTGTGACAGACCCTAATAACCTCAAGCTGGGAGTGACCATGGCAGCTTCTTCCTCCAGGTCCACTAAGAAGACCCCAGAAAAATGTGCATGGTGGGTATGCAGGCCCCATCTTGCCCAAACTGGGTCAGGTTTCATGTCCAAACCACCAAAGTTGTGACAAATCAAGATTAAAACAAGTAACACATACCAAACAAGAGCTTAACCATTAGAAACTACAACTATACTGAAAGGCCTAACCTGAAGAAGGGTGGTAGGGAAGCTGCCCCAAAGCCAACTGACTGTTAGTATACGGTGAACAACTTTTTATGTAGCAGAGGTAGATGAGACTGAAGACAGTGGAGAGAGGAGCAAATAACATTCAGAAAATACTGTCAGAAACAAGTATTACAGCAGCATCGTAGGCACCTCTATCTCCTCAGCACTGCTTGCCCTTCAGCATCCCTTCTAAACACCTTACTAGGCTTCCTCTCCCCTTCACCTCTCTTCTTAGTCTCTGTCCCTTTGTTTCACATCACTTCACTTATCTTCCCTGCCTCCCATGCCTGGCAGTTTTCTTTCCTCTGTGAAATGAAGCACTTAATAGAAAAATGTGTGGGTGTTGCCTTCTGTAGAGTCAGCTAGGAAGAAATGCCTAGCTCTGAGAGAGCATTCTTCTGAGGCTTTGTGGGGTTGGCTGAATCCAAACACAAGGTTGTTCAGATGGGGGCCCTCCTGAGCATTACTCCTCATGCTCCATCATCTGAGGCAACCACCACATACCAGCCTTATGCTATTAACATGGACTATTGACAAAGCCGTTGCTGTTGATAGGACAAAAAAAATTCCCAGTATTAGGTAAACCCATCAATACAAGGATGATAATAAGACAGAAAGGACTACGTTGTTGTCAGGATTTGCCTGAAGCTTTTCACTCTGATCAATACGTTACCCTGACTTCTGGGGGTCCCATGGGGGACACCTTGATTCACTCCAAAAATGCAAAGATTGAGGAAATTAGCAGAGCACTTCCTTAGCGGAACGAAGGGCAGAGTAACCCAGCAGGATCTTCTACCCAATTTTTACAGAGTCAGAGCAAGCAAAAAGCCAGACAATCGTACTAATGAATGGATTTTATTAACAAATATGTTCTCACGCACCAATGCAGTCACTCACTCACACGCACAACGCCTATTGAGTAGGGAAAGAGGTGAAAAATTATAGGACATATAGTGGAGAGGCTGTAAAGGCGGCGATACTGCACCTGTCCAGAAATCTTCAGTCCAGGAAGCAGCAAGAAGGATGGAGCTCAACAGAGAGAGAGATGGCTGAGGGGAGCACTCGACTAACAGACTGCTGGTCTGCTAGCGTGGTGGGGAGTTCTCCAAAGAGATTCTCAAAAATGAGGACTACTTATAGGTCAGAATGTACCTCGAGGGCAGACTCTCTCCTGGGAAGAACAACGGCCAAAATAGAAAGAAAAATGCCACACAATAGTAACTTGGTAGTTTGTATGATTGGATCATGTAAATAGACCTCGCCCTTGTAAGATTTGCTGAAATTGGAGTTGCTTAACCTGGGGAAAACCCAGTAATCTCCTCAAGTTTGTGGCTGAGGACCCTTTGTTTATGAGGACGTGTGTAGCCTGAGGTATCCTTGGGAAACATGACTGGGGATTTTCCTGGCCTTGACCTATGTCCAGTCGCTTGACCTATTTGTCTACACACCCACCCAGGCAACCTCTCTGGCATAGAATACATATTAGATATTAATTTTATATTCCCCCAGGACAAGGTCTGCCAAGGGGATAACAAATACCTTAAGAACAGAGGGTTTGGACTAGCTGAGGAAAAGCCTAGAAGATGGTACCATTAATTGTCTGTCTCTCTGTCTATCTATGTCCTTCTGTCTCTTTGTCATGCACACATACACACTATCCCCTGTGTCAAGCCATAAAACCAAAATGTTAGAAACAAAATCTAGAAATAGAAAGTAACTCATTTTAATTAGTTCTTTTTTGCAGTAACAAGCTGGAACAAAACTGAGTGACTGTAATTCACTACTTTTCCATGGAACACAAACAAGTTGTTTCTGTCTTACTCCTTACTGGGTGGGTGTGCTGAGTTAGTTTGGAGCAATGGAAGAGGCAGAAGGAAAGGTGGTGTGTGGCTTCCTCATGCTACAACCAGGAAAAAATATGTTGTAACGTCTTTTGTATTTTTCTCAGGATTTCCAAGCTGAATGTCTGAATTAGCTACTTTCAGGAACCAGAAAGCATTTTCCTGTATTTTCCATTGACATGATAGTAACAGCAACTGATTTCTAACAAATAATGCAGTGAGTTGTCTTCCTGCAGTGCAGTAACAGAAACAAGTAATGACCTGTCAGGTAGTTGGAGTAAGTGAGGCAACCAGTTCCTTTCAAAAAGTAAATTCTGACAAAATCTGAGCAGAAAGGAGATAGTTGATCCCACCACTGTCAGACAATGTCAGACCCCCTCACTTGATGGGCCACCAATGTATAAGACAGATAGATAGACTGACGGATAGAATCTATAAAGCTTTTCAACAATTTAATCTTGATGGGAATTATTCTACAGCTTCCTGTTGTTTCACAACCAGTTTTATATTGTGTTTTTGCCTGGTCTCATGCATGCATAATCAGAAACAAGTCCCACTGTCTATAAGCATATGTGTGTGTTGTGCAAGGTTCATGGTTTCAGTTCTATAGTTTGAATCTCAGTACACCATAATTCCACTGAAGAAAGAGTTATGCTGTTGTTCTTCCTCTGATCTTGAGCACATACATTTGTATACATGAGCACATTTGAATATATTTGCAATCAGAACAACTAAATGCAGTTCTTTAGCAACACTCCTTTTATTTTAGTTGCATTTCAGAAATTCCCAGCATCTCTTTCAAGATGAGCTTTTATATAGCACTGATGCCTATAATGAAATGCAGAAAAGACCTTTTTAGTGACTGGTTGAAGAATCCATGGAAATATGCCCATGTGAAGCAAATGTTGATATAAAAGGCTCACAGAGTTTGCACATCTCTCTTCAATTTTCTAAATGGCCAGGCTGGCATGTCTTAGAAAGCACCAGCTGTGAGACTGTTATGGGATATTGAGATGGAGCTGAGTAGATGCCCACCCTGAGAGGGTACATATGCTTTATGAAATAAGCATTCAGTTATTTTAGTACAGAAATTTCAGAATTCATTTCAGTAGTTTAAGACTTCTGAACTTTTGTTTTTCTGACTTCACCTCTACACACACACACACACACACACACACACACACACACACACACACATCCTGAGCTTACAGTGCGCTGTCAGTGTCTTCCAGGATTACCTAGGATCATCACCAATAACAAAAAGTCTGATTTCTTATTCAACTAAATTCATTCCTAAGAACTTGGTGAAGCATAGCTCATCAAACCATTGGTAATGAGATGAAAATGTCATTGACACATAAAAAGGGAATGCTCATGAAGAATAAGGTTTGTTTGTATGATTGATTGATTGATTCAGATTCCACTTTTCTCTCAACTTGGACTCAAAGTGGCTTATGATATAAATTAAAACAGAACATCTAAAATGATGCAGAGCAGAAAAGCTTACAAAGCATTAAATGATGCATTCTTTTTTTTTTAAAATGACTTTAAAAATTAGACTACCTTAAAAATTTAAAGAACTAAGAGCAAGGCTTTACATTATGGGAATTCTCATCATCACCACCACCACCATCACTTTGAAGTGCCTTAGATACATTTGCTAACTAACACAATAGCCCTATAAGTAGATTATCAGTGGCTGGCAACCTGTATTGTGGTTATAGATTTATGACCTGGAGTACAGATCCAGAATTTTTCTGAATTCAGTTATAACGTATATTCACATTTGTGGTACTTTTGTTATTATAGTAAATGCACCCCAAATCCCACCATAACAGAGAGCTGGTCTGAGCAATGCAGGTCTGTTCTGTTGGCAATTGGAATGCAGTGGGATGACATTCCCAGATTTCTTTCACCAGTGATCTGTGGTGAGACAAGGGATTGTGATTGGGTTCTGCGTCTGATTGTCACAATCTTGTTCATTGACACGAGGGGACAGGAAATACCATCCTTCTACAACCAGATTACCAGCAGAACATTACTCAAACTGACTGCTGACTGTTAATGCAGATTTGAAGGATCAGACCAGGAGATGATAATTAGTCTCATGTTCATAACTAAGTCAGTAAAGTAGAGTCTTGGCCATTGTCTCTATTTTGTAGTGGTGAGGCTAAAGGTGAAAAGCAGTTGTTTACCTAAAGCCATGTGAGAGAGGTAAGCTTTAAACCACAGGTTCTTTGACTATGTTTCTTGGAATGTTGTCCCTGACAAAGGAACCTTTGCACCACTGTTTCAAAGACACTGTGATACTATTTGGTCTTGTACTCCTTCAGGGTAGGAAAAACCACTAGGATCCTCTTCTGTCTTATATTCTGTTGGGGTAAGAACAACAGAAAAAATTGGTGGGAAAGTGCAGGATTGTTACATACAGACTCCCAAAACCCAATAAAATTCTGTGACTGGAGCAGGTGAATTAGTCATGCATTGAAAGAAAGTATGAGGGGCACCATAAGGCTCTATAGTTGGTCTCACTTTTGCCAGTGACACACACACACACACAAGCGCATGCAGTGTATATGAGGGATGTACAGAGAACTCATAAATATTCTAGTTTGTAAGAAGTGTTTTGACAAATAAAGGTATACCATTGAAGAATAGTCAACTCCCATGTCAGGTTGTGGGGAGTTTGTTTTTTGTTTGTTTTGTTTGTTTTGGTTTTGGAATTTTGGGAACCTCTAGTGGGTCCTGATCAATCCAGAGTAGGGATGGAAATAATGGCCAGAATTTATTAAGGCAGTTACAAATGCATAACCTAGAGTTACATATTTATGACTGGTACATGTTCATGATCCCTATGTACTCCCTAGTTTAGGGGACATGTAAGGACTGCTAAAATCTCCCAATTTCCACTTACCAGGCAGCAGCCAAGGACCGGCAGAGGTCTGTTCCTTTATCAATTGAGAAACAGCTGACTAAGGCCATTTCCGCATCAGACTGTTACAGCGCTATTATTCCACTTTCAACATCCTATGGAACTCTGAGGTTTGCAGTTTAGGGAGGGGCAAAGTGGAATAATAGCGCTATAACAGTCTAGTACGGAAATGGTCTAACATTCCCACTCCCTCTCGCACAACTTGCTCACTGGAAGCTGCTCACTGGAGGGAGAGGGAGTGCAAGTCAACTGCTTGCCAATTAGCAAGGGAACAGAACCCTGATACTCACAAAGGTTGCTGCACTATAAGTAGGGATGCGGGGGTTCAGGGCAGGAGACCCTTTGCATCTACATGACTATGGTGAATAGGTAGCTATGTAGCTGATGAAGAATTCTGACCAACACTGGAAGACCTGGGAGTGAGGAGATAAAAAAAAGGCCTTTTTGAATGTTGGGAAACTTTGACTTAGTGAATCCTGACGTCCCTTTTTAGGTTCCCGCCCCCACAAGCCTTCTAGTGGATCTAAAGGACTATGGCTTCACCCCACTCACCATTTTCCTAGCCACGCCTCCTTCACAGAGCCACATAGTGACTGGGGGATGGTGGGGAGCAGTTGCAGGCTATGTTCTAAAACATGATGATATGGACATCCTCCAGGACTTTCTGCGTAGTATTTGACGGCATCCTTGCAGTGGGGAAAAAAACTGATAAAATTATTCATCTTCCCTGTGGGAATGAGCAGTAATCAGAAGTGTATCCCTAGTCCACAGTCATAACCTGCTTCTGTGTGTGTGTGTGTGTGTGTGTGTGTGTGTTTGTGTGTGTATGCACCTCTGTCTGTCCATGTAACTAAGAGTAAATCTGCTATCCTATAAAACTAAGGACACAATCCTGTACACATTTACCTGACAGCAAGTACCACTGAATTTAATGGGGCTTTCTACAAGTAAAGATGGCTACATTCTAAGCACTCCTAGTTATCATTATATTTATTAAAATGTTTATATTTTGTTCTATATCAGAAGATCTGAGGTACTGCCAATAAAGTCTCATGGGAGCTGTTGGAATGGACTTCTGAATGCAGATGCCAAGGACTGCACAATACACAACATGTGTCACAGCAGAACGTCTGTCAGTTATTTAGTTTCTGACAAAATGATCTTTGAAGGTTTCACCGTAAAAATACATTGCTTCAAATCATTACTTGGGCTGAAATCTTCAGATGGCAATTTCACCCTGTGCTCCACAGGCACACTAAACTGCTTTATGACAGAATTAAACGATTGTGTGAATTGTGCCTTAGTTCTTTAACTAAATGCTAATTTCACTGTGGATTGTAGTTTCGGAGTGGCCTAAGCACAGGGGAGATAAGAGAATAGGATTAAAGGCCACTTAGCAAAGTACTGACAGGTGCAGAACGATTGAGGTCAAAAGTAAAAGGCACTCTCCTTCATGAGTGCCTACCTGATCAGATCTTGAGAGATTAGATCTTAATCCTCATGGCTGTGCTTACCCTTATGACTGTGAATGGGCCCACTGAAAATCAATGGATCTCCTCTGACTGCATCATGCACACAGAAAGTCTACTGAGTGAGGGATTTGTGTTGAAAAACTACAAGCTGGATGCTAGCAGCTTCTTCCTTCCTTTTCACTACATTGCCCATACTTGAGATAGGAAGAGAATTTTGATTTAATATCATTTCCAAAAGCTGAAACGAATGAAACCAAATTAAGAAACCAGAAAAATCTAAAGAAGGAAAAGGTAGCAGAATAGCTTTGGGCCTGTACTCAGCAGCAGAGGATGTACTTTGCATGCAAAAGACCCCAAGTTCAGCCCTGGGCATCTCTCCAAGAGCAAGGAAAGGGTTTTGTTGGATATGTTGGAGTTCCCTGCCAGCTAATCAAAATCATACTGAGACTGATAAACCAATGGTTTGACTCACCATGAGGTTGCCTCTTCTATTTCTATGAGGTCAGAAGGGAGCTGCCTGACGTTGTGTCCAATTATTGGTGTGTTTAGACCACTGGTAGTTGAGGAAAAATCTTATTTCTGCCATCCCATCAGCTCAGAAAGTGATAGTTCTCTCAAGGGCTACAAATGTTACCATGAAAATGTTGGGGAAGTTTCAACTCCATCCTAATCTTCAGGAATTTATTATGGCCACTAATTTACTTCCATATGGCTGAGCATCTTCATGCATGGGCTGTTGACCTTTTTGATTTGTATCACTGCAGTCCTTTGAAAAAAATCTCTGCTTAACTGCAAATGTAGAAGTGGCCAACCTGACAGAATATAGTCAAGATTGCTAAGGTCAAAGCTTGGCTAATTTAATTACATATAAATATACTGTGGCAGCTTTGACTAGTATTTATAGCCATGTGTCTCAAATATGGTAGAACTCTACTGCAATGGATATAAATAAAGTGATGGTGACAGATATATACGTGTACTAGAAAGGTTTATCTTTCTGTACATGAGACCAGTGGAAGCTGATAGGTTATAGACCAGGATCCAACAGGCTTTGTGCTAGGCTTCTTCTGAAAAACAGCTTCCTCATACTGCCTGAAAAGATGTCTTCATAATTCTCAAATATACCTCTGTGTAGTTGATGTCAGGGAAGATTCATATTAAAGAACTCTTTAAATATTTGAGCATTTTCACATGCTTACAGGGACATTTTAGAGGATACTTTATCATTAGTTTGTGGATTCTTTTCCCTCCTTCCTTCCTTCCTTCCTTCCTTCCTTCCTTCCTTCCTTCCTTCCTTCCTTCCTTCCTTCCTTCCTTCCTTCCTTCCAAATCAGTTCCCTCTTTTGTTGGATTACTTCACTCAAAACTCTTTTCTTCTTTGCCTCAATTTAGCAAGTGGAGTTTTTCCATCTTCTTGTTCCATCAAAGGAAAATTGTAATGTTCCAGTACAAAGATAACTTTGTGTATTGGAATAAGCAAATTTTTCTTGGCCCAGTTGGGTATTTACCAGCTTTCACCATGAACATAGAGAAGAATAGTTCATCTATTTCCATTAGTTTCATCATTACTCTAGTGTTAATTCACATGAGTTGAATGATGTAACCATGGACATTTTTATGTTTCTTCCAGCTGTGACACAAACGCATCAGACTAATTTCTTTCTTTTTAGATAACATACCTGGGGAAAATGTACAAAAATATAACAACAAAACAACATGATTTGCAAGGGGGGGAAAGCACTCAAAAGAATAGGTGTCTGAAACAGGGAACATATGTATCACATATAAGGTTCATTGTTTAGGTGGTCTGATTATGAAGTTCATAGAAGTCAACCAAATTTGAATACAGATACTGGACTATCAGCTTCAATCAACGTTTCCTTGCCACTGCAGAATACTGAACTTTGTTTTTCATGTAGCTTTATAGCCACCATAAGCGACACCCAAGCAAAGTACATTCAAGATATTCTGTGGCTCATATGCATCTGCATAAAAATTGAGACATGTACTTATTGTACAAAACTAACTACACTCACTGAGGAATTCATATAGCATTCTGAGCCATAGAAGAATTGCCAGGATGCTGTAATTTCAAAACATACATGGAATAGTTTATTCTTCGAGCAGTTTTGATAGTTTGTGCACTCATACAGGGAGGAGTCCAAAACCTCTATGTGCAAGCAGAAGAATGGCAGTGGCAACAAAATGGTGGTGGATGTCCCTGACTCTTGGATGTGTGCCCCAGTCAAAGACCACCTCTATCTGCTTGTTGTGTGCCTTCAAGTTGTTTCCAACTTATGGTGACTCTAAGATTTACCTATCACAGACTTTTCTGGAGATGAGAGCAGGTGGTGTGCTGAAGGTCACCCAGTGGGCTTCCACAGTCAAGTGAGTGGCTGAAGTCTGGTCTTCAGGGTTGTATTCCAGTGCTCAAATCACTAGACCACACTGGCTCTCAACTCTTTCTAGAGTAGCCTACTTATTCAGTCCCTGCCTTTTATGGCTCTTTAGAGCTAAGGCACTGTGGAAGGAGTGACTTGGGAACTTACCTGTGTCTTTCAACAAATGATTGTCCCAATAATTTCTTTTATAGTGGTTTGATTAAGTGACTATAGTGACTTTGACAAAGAACAAGACACTGAAGAGACAAGTTTTTTCCTAGGACTAGCCAGCCTTGGGTGGTTCCAACATGGAGGCAATCAGGAGTAACAACATCAATGGGGTATCTCACTCTGCTGCAACTTAATAGAATCTCAGCTGACATTTTGGCAGAAATGGTCTCCAATGAGTTATACAGCTGACTTTTCCAATCTGCATAATTCATATCCAAAATAAAGCAACTGTAATATTTGGTGATATCACTAAGGAGAGAAAAATCCACCAAATCTCACTGATGACCTTTGTTTTACATTTTTAAAAAAATGTTCCCATATTTCTAAACCATCTACATTCTATTACATGTCTGGTGGCACAGAAGAGGCAATAAATAATTTTGATGTTTATGTTGTCTGCCTTCTTCCAGATCTTTCAATTTTGTCAGCATCAAAACAGCAATGTGTTAGCCGCACAGAGATGTGCAGCACTATGACAAAAAAAGAAAAAGAAAGAAAGAAAAGAAAATGCTGCTGAAGTAATGGCAAGCATCCAATGGCTTCTCTTACAAAGTTGGGAACAGACAATTTCCTGGAGAAATTTCTGGAGAATTGGGAATCCATCTGGGGCAGATTCTGTTGAGGTAGTAAAACTCTAATTG
Organism: Cyclura pinguis; assembly: GCA_030412105.1. Classification (NCBI taxonomy): domain Eukaryota; kingdom Metazoa; phylum Chordata; class Lepidosauria; order Squamata; family Iguanidae; genus Cyclura; species Cyclura pinguis. The sequence goes on along the minus strand of CM059599.1, from coordinate 248,234,650 downwards.
GGTTTCAGCCAGATTTACCCAGCACTGCAAACATACAGTTATTTGCAATTTACATCTGAAATCTGTTATGTCCTAGCACAACATGCCTTCAGAAGGGATCTTTGTAGATTTTCTGGGGATTGTGGTCTATACTCTGTGGCATAGAGTGGCTCAAAACATTTACTAAGTAAATGTTTCAAACATTTTACTGGTAATTTTTTGTTTTTGTTTACTTGTATGCATGTATAAATGAATTTGATTTGGGCCTTTCAGGAACGTTTCTTCAAAATTAAAATGATACATTTGCCCTCCTTTTTTTATTTAACAGTACAAATCCCCTATTATGAAGCTTCTGAAGTTACTAAACCTGCTTGTCCCATATCCCCAGGCTCCAGAAGACCATCATTATAATGCAGTACATCATCCACGAAGGCTGTAATTGAAAGAACTTCTGGTGCATGGAAAATGAGATTCAGGTGTGTGAAGAAATCTGATGGGACATCACAGCATAGTCCCTTTAAAATGTAGATGGTTCTTCTCTCTTCTGGCTGTTCTGTGTGACATTGTTGCAGAAATAGTATAGATTGAGGGCAGGCTCACAGTAAATGAGTCCAATAATAGTGATTGATTTAGATGACAGTGCACTGCAAGGACCAGGTCCTAAGTGGGTAGAACTTGGCATAGCATCATTAAATTCTGCATCTCGTATTAGAGTTATAAATATCAAGAGGCAACATTACTCCTGGTGCAAGTAGATGAGATTTCAGTGCATGTTTTCCATTTTTTACCAGAACTGTACAGAATTCCTTTGAATTCCCATGAAACTATTATTAAGATTCATACAGAATTAATTCATCCTCCAACTCTGAATGCAGCTCAGTTTCAAATGTAAATAAAGGAAATATAAATGGAGTAATGAAATGGTTAATGTTAATGTTGTGACCAGAAGTGGGGCTTAGTTTGTCAGGACTTTAGTCTAGACCCTGCCATCATGGTGAGAGACAGGTAAAAAAAACAGAAAAGGGTGAAATGCAACTCCAGAATAGCACAAGAACTGCTTATGCCACAGTTCTTTGTCTTATTCTCTTCCCTGCTGTATGCCCAAGCCAGAAATATCTCCGGGGAGTTTTGGGGACTTACTAAGGTTTTATTAGCTGCAGTAGTGGAGAGGGATGATCCAAACTGGACACTTACCAAAAGCAGTGCAAGAATTTGAGCAATTTCACTTCCCAAAGAGTAAGATACACTTCAAAATATTCTGGTAGGTCCCTTGACACTTCATAAAGGCTTTGGGGAGGACACTAGGGCTGACAATGTTTAACGCTCTGATAAGAGTGAAGAAATTCTCCAAGATGGAAAAGACAGTAAGCATTTCCAAAGGTAGGCAGAAAATTCTGTCTAGCCTGGAAAAAACAGAAATTCAGAATCTGCTGAATAGGAAATAGAATTGAGCTGCAGCTATGTTGTCATTCGCTGCTAGGGAGAATATTTTAAAGATGAATAAAGGAAAAATGCATAAAGAATATGAAACTGTTAAGACATGCGCACCAGTGCTCAGCAAACAAAACAGAATGGAACTGTATCATTCAACTTTATTATGGATAATTAGTGGACTATTATTGAGAAAAATGTGTCATGTTGTTGCCTATATAGAGCACTGCATTGCTACTGCCAGACAGAGTCACTATTATGCCAGATAGAGTAGACTGGTCTTGGCCTAGATGTTCCAGTCTATAATGAAGCTTTGTAGATCCAAAGTTTTTTGCTTCCCTTTCTTTCCATCCATACTATGTATTGCTTGAACAGGAAACTGCAGCTCATTCTGCAATTGCATTTTAGGTGCAAAGCAAAAAATGATGAGGATGATAAAGATGATGAAGAAGATGACTGTTTCTGAATGAAGAAAAAACAGGACAGTTGACAACAACAAAACAGTAGAATTGGAGTATATCCACAAACTTCAATCAATGAAAAGTGGGTACACTGCAGATACTATGACTATAACACCCCAGCCTCATAAGGCCTTTCTTGTTCAATTTATCACATCTCCTTTCTAGTTCCCAGCCAGCATCACATTACATTCCAATAATTCCAGCCACCATTAATATGGTTATCTATTTTCCTTGGCTTTAGCAATATCTTTCTTCCTGCCTTTGTCCCCCAGCGACCATAGTTAACACGTGAACTTGTCACCTTATCACCATACAAGTTTTGCATTTCTATTGCCACTCACATGTACAACCTGCTCATTAATAGCTACAAAAGTCTGTTCCTGGGCACTTTACTATATGCATTTGATGAAGTAGATTTAAGTATATGAAAGGTTATGTTACCAACTTCCCCAGTAAGTCACAAAGGTGCTTCAAGATCACTTTGCATACTGATTAAAAAAAAATAGCACATGAGTAACAAGTCATAAGTATTCCCAGTACCAGTGAACACAAAATTAAACATACCTTGGGTTTGTTACTTTACCACAGAACTAGCAGGAGGAGAATACAAACATTTTAAAAGTTCATATTCTTAATTTTTCAAAGAATATGAACTTTAAACGGAGAGAATACAAGTTTTGAAGGGAGAATACACACTTTAAATGGAGAATCAGCATTCATTCCCAGGAGCTTCTCAGAAAATGAAGCATATTCTGCCCTAAATGGCAAACTGGGCTACCTCCCCTGGAGACATGGTCCTTTCAAAATCTCCTGTACATTTCACCTGATTAAAAGCCTCTATATTTGGTTTTAAAAAAACCCTTTCTGTTGTCGAGTATGAAATAATGAAGGAAAAGAGTCAGAATGGGCCACTAAAAGCTCTCTAGGTTTGAACACCATTTTGTAGAACCTAGAACCTAGATATTGAGCATGTGGTGCTTCAGGAATCTAGTGGTCCTATAAAAGCTCTTCTTTAGCATTTTTTGACAATTGTGAATGTGAGATTTTCATATTTGTGTGGAAAAAAATTAATTTAGATCGTTCAGATATGCTGTGCTTGCTAACAAGGTTCAATGTGTATTTTGCAATTTTGGATTTGTAGTATTAGAGTATCATTTAATTTTGTCCTTAGCTATGCGGAACCCTCTTATGCTGCTGTCAAAGAAGACAGATTTATATAGACAGTGAATATTTTATATGGAGGATATTCAGTCAAAAAAATGTATTCTGATGAAGTAAAACCCTAGCAAACATGAACTATATGCTTCTTTCTTAATTTGTGGATTATCACATAGTGATAAATAATCCCCACTGACTTCAGCTTTGCTTCATTGGCCAGAATGCTTTAAAAATAATTCCATCATTACTGTAGCAAGAAAAACAAGTTCCCTAGCCATCCATCTGTAACGTATTAGATCTTTGATTTAATCCGTTCCTGGGATCCCACATAGTTATGTTAGGAAATCAATTTGTGACAACAGTGAAGCAAAGAAATTATTCAGTACCCTCTCCTAATTTGTGGTAAACTTTCAGTCCCAGTTTGATCCTTCACTTCATATAGCTTTACCTGAACAATTTAAGCTGCATTACTAATTAAAGCACAAATAGGAATTAGAATTAAATAACATTAAAAGAAACTATGATGTCTATACAAGACACCAGATAGGTAGGTAAGCCAGCATGGTATAGTGGTTTGGATGATGCACTAGGATTCTGGGAGACCAGGATTCAAATCCCACCTCAGCCATGAAAACTCACTGGGTGACTTTGGGTAAGTCACATTCTCTCAGTCTCAGAAGAAGGCAATAGAAAAACCCCGCTGGACAAATCTTGCCAAGAAAACCTTATGATAGAGTCATCTTATGGTCACCATAAATCAGAAATGGAATTAAGGCACACAACACATAAACATAATTTTCAGTAGATGCTATTATAAAAAGAGAAGGAAAGAGTCTTTTTGTACAGCCGTCTGTCTGAAAAGTTCATCAAGCATTGGCCCTTTCCACACTGCACTGTTATAGTGCTATTATTCCACTTTCAACCTCCTATGGAATTCTGGGGTTTGTAGTTTCCTGAGGCCAAAGAGCTCCCTGGCTGAGAATTCTAAATGCCTGTCCCTAAACTGCAAACCCCAGGATTCTGTAGGATGTTGAAAGTGGAATAATAGCGCTATAACAGTGTGGTGCGGAAATGACCATTGTATAGCAAAGATTCCTCATTGTCCTTTGCTTTCCATTTATTTTATATCTTATATCTGTTAACCACAACATTGCTGAGTTTCCCCCTATAGATTTAGCCCTGACTGAACTGCCATTAATGAAACATGACTTATAATAACAATATCCCATATAATCAAAATTAGAAATAGAGACACTCAGACACAACCGTTGAGCATCATATTATTTCAATTACTCTTATCTTTCATAAAAATGTGAATAAATACAAACTTTTACTCACTTTCCATTTATAATTTCCCTAAAGGCACATCATGTAGTATAAATACTTTGTTAGAATATTTGTAGCTTGGTAGAAGGGTCAAGTTTGAATTAGTTCCAGCTTAATCAATGAAATTAATCAAAAGTTGCTTCTGAATGAGCGTCCGTCTCTGGGGATAAGAAAGTTACAGCAATCTAGAGTCTTGTTCACTACAAGCCAGATGGAATCACTGTATGTCCGATGTTCTGTTCACTTCCATTTCTCTAAAGACACATAGCTGTTTCATTCATGGACTTTGTGGATGAGAGAGTATGATGTACCTACAGAAGCCACAGACCTTCCAGGAACCATCAAAAGAAGGGAGTTGTGTTTTCCAAATTCAGAGGTCAACTGTTTCTTTTGTTTTCCATGTAAGAATGGTTAAACTTCCGTTTGCTATTACAACATAACAATAAGATTTCAGATATTAAAGTATAATAGGGATCAACAAATTCATCAGTTTCACCTTCTCCACATTTTAAAAAATGTGATGTTCTTTGTACCCTGTCTAGGAAGACATTTGAAAATGTTGGTAAATTCTTCCCCAAAACAAACTGAACAAAATTCTCAACCATCTACACCATTTAAGTTCAATTGGCACAACTGTTCCCAGCACAGAAGGATCATATTGTACCTGTTAAAGATTAGGAGCCTCACAGGGAAAACAACAGCCCCAACCCTAATTCAGTATCACAAACATGGGTGAATACACTGGAATTTCAACCCAGAGCTAAGCAAGCAAAGGTCCCTGTTTGGATGGACAAATGATCACTTTTGCTTTTTTCCCACATTTGCTTTTCCCCTTCCATCAAATTTATTAAGGAATTGATCATCTGGAAAGTTCCTATGGGGGAAAAGTTAACCAAACAAAATTTTAATCCATTCCTGAAATACTAGTGGTAAAATTGACCCACCATCTTCCTAATTTCTTAAAAATCATATCATCTTTGCTTCTATCTGTGGAATGTTCTTCATGACATACCTTGCAGGCATCAGCTTAATGTTTTTCAGGCATAATGGTGACAGGGACATCAGAAAATTCATTTTGGCAGTAGAAGGAAGACTCTTCCCACTGTCTTATCAGAATGCTCACAGATATAGCACCCCAGGAGATCTTACTATTGATGTTTCTCCCATTGCGTTCCTCCTGCTGTCAGAATTTACCAGCCATATGCCTAACAAATTCTGCTTGGTGTTAGTAACAGTAACCATGTCCTCTGCAAAACACCAAAAGGCTACTGAAGCTTTCAGCATATCTCACAACAAAATATTCCCAGTTTCAAAACACATGCCTGACTTATCAAATAAAAACTGAAATGTTGGATATATGTACTCTTCCTTTCCCAGCCCATCTGAAATGCAACTTAGTAATAGCTCTGCCTTCAATTACTCCCTTCGACGTTTTGTGTATCCATCCCACTGGAGGTCTGTGTTGCTTTCCACAAGGCCTTTCCCTGGAGCAAGAGATGGTGAAATGCCACAGATTTGATTGAAAGTGACTGGATGCTTGACAATTTAGCCTTGCTTTTTCCAGAGGGTGTGTACATGTCTATTAAAATCATTGAAACAGTGTTAATATGCAACCCAGATATAGCTGTTAAATCATTCATTTGAAAGCCAGATTTTCTCTTCCAGGCCATTTGCATAAGCAAGTCCTTTTTCTGGCACCTCTTTCTGACAGCCTCACCCCCCCAAAACCTACTCATCCAGATGACATAAAGACATTTTTAACTGGTACAATGAGAGAGCTGATTGCTTTCCAATAGCCTGTCTGTTATTTTTGTACAAGAAGGGAGGGATTCTGTAACATACTGGAATGGGAACGATTTCATCTTCCAAACAGCTGATTATGAGGGGGCGGGGAAGAGGGAAGAAGAGAAAGAAACAGAAAAATGAAATGAACAAGTTAAAAAAAAATAAAAAAAGATCTTATTCTGAGACGATTAGTCAGTCATTGAATCAAATGTGTGGTAGTGGAAGCTGCGTTGCTCGCATATTCTGCATCCATTTCATTTTTAGAGAATTTTATGACTGTTCATGTGTATTGGAGGTACAATGGGGAAATGTTTGGCCTTCAAAGAATTCTGTTCCCCACACCTCCATCAACACTGTACAGAAAATTGTGACCAACGATGTCACACACATTAGTCAATGGGTGCCCAGCATACCCATGCAACCACCATCCAGTCTAACTATTGAAATAAGCACATGCATTCTGAGACATGGAAAAATACGTTTTTTGCAGTAACAAAAGTTCAGTGTCCTCTGTTATGGAAAAAAATGCAGTTATTTGGATTATACATTTTATTTATTTATACCACACCTTTCTCCTAGAATGCACACTTATAAAAATTAAAACAGATACAAATAAAAGACCTTTAGATAAAATCATACAAAAAGTTGTGGTTAAAATGTAGCTAAGCAATCAATAGAACTAAAAACAATTGAAAATGTGTGTTTAAAAATACAAGCAATTAGAACAGTACTGCACAATGTCGAAAAGTTAATCATTTCAAACAGTTATTTCCCAAATGTCTTTTGGAATTAAAAAAAAAAAAGGCTTCACCTCCTGACAGGAAAGGAGCAGTCTGTCCTCCCTTGGAAGGAGTTCCAGAACCTAGGAGCAGCTACCGAGAAGGCCCTCTCCCATGCTCCTACCAGAGATGCCTGTAAGAGTGTGGAACTGAGAGAATAGCCTCCCCCAAATAGATTCAAAGCCCCAGCAGTCTTTTATGAGGGGATACGCTCCTTTAGATAATCTGAGCCAGGCAGTATGTTTCCATAACTACGTACTTCCTTCAGGCAAGACAAGTTATATGCAACTGGATAACAACTGTGAATTTATTCTCCAACAGTCTGATCATCTGGAGAATTTTAACACATAATTAAATTAAATTATTCAGTCTGAATACTCTTGGTGATAAAGTCAGAAATTATTTCAAATTGGCAGTGACTCTGAAAGTCAGTATGGAGTGGAGAATATGGAGCTCGCCACTATGCCAAAGAATGCAGGGGTAAGCAAATAAATTCTGTTTTCAAAACAACGAAGGCATTCCCTTTGATGAATATACACAAAGACCACAGCAGAAAGCAGGTGCTGTCAGTTTCTTAACTTCATTTAGCCTAAAACTCAGGAGTGGCAAAGCATGGACACTAGCTTAGCGGAGTTGTAAACATGTCTTAAAGATTTGCCTTCCCAGCCTTTGAAGTTGTTCTTTTAAAGTTTGATGTGCCTTCACTACAAAAGCAAATGCTTTGCATTGTGCTGATTTTTCCCCTTTACACTAACAAAGAAGTTACCTTTCGGTATGCCAGTTCAATTCATTAATTATTTTCTTTCATCTGCTAAGAAGTACAAAAACCAGAACTGGCCATATATACTCTTCTGTTCTTATCAGCACTTGTGGAATATCATATTCAAACATGAAACTTCCCTTACCTGATTCCTGTTTTTTGAATTTTGTATTTGTACCAAGTATTCTGCTGACATTTCAGAAAAAAAATAATCACAGGTTATCCTCTGTTACATATTTACTCTTGATAATAATATTGGCAGGTATTCTGCACTGCAGTTACAGATTCATAACCTAGAATTATTTATTCATTCATGACACTAATATTAGTTGGCATTCTGTATTGCGGTTATGGATTCATAACTTAAACTTATTTATCTTCAACTGCTCCATTTTCAGTAAGACTACATAGTCACAAGCATGGTACTTTTGCTATTATCATAAATACGCCATCAAGCCCACCATAACTGCCAGCAGCTGCATCAAGCAAAGGAGGTCTATTCAGCTGCTGATTAAGGTTCAAGGAAGAGAACGGGTCCAGCCCCATTTCACCGGTGTGCAAGTTTCCGACAAGGAATTGCAACAGGAGTCAGGTAAAGAAATATTACTTGATTATGTATTCACATTTGTAACTAAGTAGCCAATGTCGAACATCAGTGATTGTATATAACAAAAATGTTTGCTTCATTTTCTAGGAGAAATTGTCCTTCATTTTGTAAGAAGGGGTCATGGAGCCTTTCTGCACTACACTGTAATAGTACTATTATTCCACTTTCAACATCCTAAATCCTGGGGTTTGCCATTTAGGGAGGGGCATTTAGAAGTCTCAGCCAGGGAGCTCTTTGGCCTCAGTAGATTATAAAGACTCGATTATAAAGATTATAAAGTGAGATACTGAAGGCACAATTGAAAACTGGGCCAATAAGGAGGAAAAATGGCAGGTGTCTAAAGAAACTGGAATGGTCAATGAAAGAACTCTCAGCTGAGCTAAGTGTTAAAAGAAACATGTACAGGAAATGGAAGAATGATGAAACCACCAAAGAGGAATTCAAGTAAATAGCCAGGAGATGTAGGGAGAAGGTCAGAAAAGCTAAAGTGCAGAATGAACTCAGGCTTACCTGAGACGTCAAAAACAATAAAAAGAGCTTTTTTAGATATGTTCGCAGCAAAAGGAAAAACAAGGAAATGATAGGGTCACTGCGCCCTATTAATAATGGAGGGAAGGGAGAAGGCAGAACTACTTAACACCTTCTTTGCCTCAGTTTGCTCCCAAAAGGATAGAATTACTCAACCTGGGGGGTGGGGAGCAGGTGAGGAAGTGAGGGAAATGCAGCACAGAATAAGTAGAGAAGTAGTACAGGAATATCTGGCTAAACTAGTTGAACTCAAGTCTCCATGTCCAGATCAGTTACATCCAAGGATATTAAAAGAACTGGTAGAAGTCATTTCTGAACCACTTGCAATAATTTTTGAGAATTCTTGGAGAACAGGAGAAGTCCCAGCAGATGAGGAGGGCAAATGTCATCCCCATCTTCAAAGAGGGGAAAAAGGAGAACCCCAACAATTATTGCCCGGTCAGCCTAACGTCAATACCAGGAAAGATCCTTGAGCAGATTATTAAACAGTCAGTTTGTAATTACTTAGAAAGCAATGCTGTAATCACTAAAAGTCAATATGGATTTCTCAGAAATAAGTCATGCCAGACTAATCTTCTCTCTTTTTATGAGAGGGTTACAAGCTTGATAGATGAAGGGAATGCTGTAGACGTGGCATATCTTGACTTCAGTAAGGCCTTTGACAAAGTTCCACATGACATTCTTACAAAGAAGCTAGTGAAATGCAGACTAGACAGGACTACTGTTAGGTGGATTTGTAATTGGTTGACCAACAGAACCCAAAGGGTGCTCACCAATGGCTGCTTTTCCTCCTGGAGAGAAGTGACTAGTGGGGTGCCACAGGGTTCTGTCCTGGGCTCAGTGCTATTCAACATCTTCATCAATGACTTGGATGAAGGAGTAGAGGGCATGCTGATCAAATTTTCAGATGACACCAAATTGGGAGGGGTTGCTAATACCACAGATGACAGGATCAAATTTCAAAATGACCTTGACAGATTGGAGAGCTGGGGCAAAACTAACAAAATGGATTTCAACAGAGAGAAATGTAAAGTCCTACATTCAGGCAGAAAAAATGAAATGCACAAATATAGGATGGGGGACGAGTGGCTGGATAGCAGTACATGTGAAAGGGATCTAGGAGTCTTGATAGATCACAAGCTGAATAAGAGTCAGCAGTGTGATACAACAGCCAAGAAAGCCAACGCAATTCTTGGTTGCATCAATAGGATTATGTTGTCTAGATCGAGGGAGGTAATGGTACCACTCTATTCTTCATTGGTTAGGCCTCATTTGGAATACTGTGTCCAGTTCTGGGTGCCTCAGTTCAAAAAAGAATATCGACAAGTTGGAACGTGTCCAGAGGGGGGCGACCAAAATGGTGGAGGGTCTGGAAGCCATGCCCTATGACGAACAGCTTAGGGAGCTGGATATGTTTAGTCTGCAGAAGAGAAGGTTAAGAGGAGACTTGACAACCATGTTTAAATATTTGAAGGGATGTCATGTTGAGGAGGGAGGAGGCTTGTTTTCTGCTGCTCCAGAGACTAGAACAAGGAGCAATGGATTCAAGCTGCAGGAAAAGAGATTCCACCTGAACCTGAGGAAGAACTTCCTGATGGTCAGAGCTGTCCGGCAGTGGAATATGCTGCCTTGGAGTGCGGTAGTCTCTCCTTCTTTGAGGTTTTTAAGGAGAGGCTGGACAGCGATCTGTTGGGAATGCTTTGATATGGGTTCCTGCATGGCAGGGGGTTCGACTGGATGGCCCCTGAGCTCTCTGGCAACTCTATGATTCCATGATTCCATGAAACTCCAGATGTTCAAACAGGATGATGAAAGTGGAATAAGAGCACCATAAAAGCATAGTGCAGAAAGGCCATAGAGTCATAGAAACATAGCACTGGAAGTGTGCTCATAGAACATACAAAGTTCATATAATCTTTTTTGACAACAGAGTTTTCCCAGCAAGTTACTCTCCAAATTCAGCAACTATTAGGTATATAAACTTTCCATCTAGAGCTATCTTCTTAACCAGCAGGGACAAGGTAGAAACACAAAGGAAACTCAAAAAGCAATAGTTTAAAATTATCTTGGCGAATCATTCTAGTCTTTTAATGAACATTGTTTACTATTCCACTGGGAAGATACTAGCTAGGGAAGAAGATAACAAGGGCATCTTATGTGATATATCAATGGGCTCTGTTACTGTAACCATGAAGTAAATGAAGTGTGAAAACACAATGTTTTCATTTCTACCTTTTCTCCTTTATCTGATTCCATTACAGCAAGAAAGGTGTCTTGGGAGAATCCAGATAGGAAGGTTTCAGATTTTATAGTTCTGGGCATACTCTATTACACAAATACACTAAATGAACTAATCTATAATAGCCAGGATTGCTGTATTTTAAGTAGGAGTTGGAAAGAGTGAAAACTTTGTTTGCATTTGTATTCATATGTGTTGAAAAATGCCTCTCGGTTTTCATCACATGCAGTTCTTTTGATATGAAATCAGAGAGGTGTAATGGTTTGAGTCTGGCAGACTAATCCCCACTCAGCCATGGAAACCAACTGGAGGGCTTTGAGCAAGTTATATTCTCTCTGCTTAGGAAGAAGGCAATGTCAAAATTTCCTCTGGGTAAGTCTTGTCAAGAAAATTGTATTCCAAGTTTTCCATACATTGGGGTCAACTTGTAGACACCTAACAACAACTGCTTTCATGCTCTTCTATAAGATGTATTTTCCCTCTTCCTTTTCTTTGCCATCACTGTCTTCATTTGGTCCTCAGTAGCCTCCATTATCATCAATTCAACAGACAATGGGAATTAAAAACAAAAACAAAAACAACAACCTCAGAGTGGATAATTTCTGTGGCCGCTGGCAATTTGAGCTGTTTTTTTCCAAGCCCTTCTAGTCCTTTGCGTATTATTTTGCTGGAGGAGGTGAGAGTGAGTCTGGAAGAAGATAACTCACACTACTTGGGGAAAGGCAATGTTAAGGATGAGGCAGAAAATGTTTAATGACTATGCCCCTTTTTACATGCAACAGAAGCGACGTGGAATTGTGAGGACAGTTCTGCACGACGTTCTCATGATTGTGCAGCACTCCCACAGCAATCCTGCAGCAATCGCGGATTATATAATTCTCGGCTCTTTGTCAAAAATTACCCACAATTGCGCATTCCTCCCACGTCCCTCCCGCACTTACCTGGCATTTGGAACCTCAGGAAGCATGATGGCCGCACTTCCTCCCCCAGCACAGCCTGGGAAAGTACCCGGCTGTGCTATGGAAGGAAGAGGCAGAGCTATCACGCTTCCTTCCATCCAGCACAGAGCCCGTGCAGAGGGAAGCGCAGGGGATGCAATTCCCTCTCGCAAGAGGCTTTTCACATGATCCCTGCGCGATGGCACCGTGATCAAGGTAAGGTGTGAAAAGGGCCTGTGTGTGGTTCCAGGCTCCTTCTACAGTAGCAGGTCAATCTGTCCATCCTCTCTGAAGAAGTTATTTGTCAGTGTTAGGCCCCTTGCAAATATAAATTTCCAGGATTCAATATCCAATTTGATAATACTAAAACATGCGTATCTTGAATAAATCTGCGTCTTTCCAGTCCTTTCCACTTGCTCATTTAGGTGCTGGACACTGGGGATAGACTTGGAATTTTAGTTTTGAAACCATTCCCTCATTTTATTCTCTAACTGAGATGTGCAAGATGATCTTGAATTTGTGATAATCTGGCCATTTGTGCACTACACTGTTATAGTGCTATTATTCCACTTTCAATATTGTGTGGAATTCTGGGGCTTGTAGTTTACTGAGGGCCTCTAAATGCCCCTCCCTGAACTACAAACTCCATGGTTCCATAGGATAATGAAAGCGGAATAATAGCACTATAACAGTGTAGTGCGGAAATGGTCTCGACTTCTGATCCTGATGTCAGGACTTACTGGAACCTGAGCTAAGAGCCCTTGATTTTGTATCTGTTGTGAATCATTGAAGTGCACTGAAGGTTTAGTATCCTCGGAACCCAGACTGTTCCTTTCCATCAATTCAGACTGGTTATTGGATCCTCATGGATAGAAGAGTAGTCTCATCCAGTTGTACCTTGCTGAAACACCAACATGATGTTCTATCTTTTGGTCGTTCTCTAGCCTTGGCTTCTTGCTTGCTCCTTGACAACGCCTTTGACTTTGTCCTTCAGTCATGATTTCTAGCTTGCTCCTTTTACCTAATGTCTGCCTCCTTATTTTTCTTTGGGTCTTTTCAGTTTTGACTAGTAGCATGATCCACACTTCCAAGTATATGGTCTTTCTTGCTGGTGAGATTTTATGGATGTCATGATGTCTTCCTAAGCCTCTCTGCCAGAAGAGACTTTGGAGACCACACATTTTGTGGATAATATGTGCACTTGCTCTTTCATTCTCAGTAGTCTGTACGAATGATTAAGGCACTGAAGTAACCCTATACTATGGGTTTGAAATTTCAACAAATTCCAGTGTCAGTGAGGGAGAAAGAACTCTTTTTATTGTCCACTCCCAGTAAGCCATCATTTCTGCTTGTTTTCAGATTGTTCTTTGAAATATCTGGTTTATTTAGTTATTTATTGCTAAATAACTGGGAAAGTGCCAGCTCTTCCTTTTTCCTGGCTGCAAAACAGCAGCAAGCCTCCCCACCCCTCAGAGCTACTGACTGGTTGTGAGATGTCCTCCCTTGCCAGTGAGCTGGGGTTGTATATGGAGGTAGGGGGAGTCATTTGTGCAAGGAGGTACTGACAACCTTCTTCTGCAATAAGCTAAAAAGGAAAGGCATACATATAATAGGCTGTGTTTGTATATTCCACAGACAAAATCCCAGCCATAGATGAGTAATGAATCATAATAATGTTTTTGTTGACAGTCTTATGATACCACATCTGAAGGGTGTTACAGAAATGGATTGCCACATTATCCCAGATTAACTGGAAATCAGACTCACAATGATAAAGACTGTGAATGCAAAGAAGAAAAATGGCACCAAGCATAATCAGGACCGAAATTTGAAAGTTGGCAGAAACAAGTAATTTGAACATAAGCTGTTCAGCTATATTCAATGAACTAATTTTGAAGCAAACAGCAATATTAGAGAATTCTGTGCAGCCTCTGTCCAAAGGTATCTCCTCTCTGTTTTGTTCTGTCTGAGTTTCTATACAAACTTCTCCAATAAAAGGTTCATTGGAGGCCTAGATTTTTTAGATTCAGGTGTTAATCTGCAACTTCCTTTTGTGAGTTTTGTGCATTTTATTCTGTAAATCAAATACGTTTTACCAAAGTACAAAAGGAATTCAGCCATTGCTAAGAAACATTCTCACAAAAGAAAAGATAAACTTTTAACATCTCCTTTGATTTGTGCTATTGTCTTTCCATTGTCAAGAACACAAAGATAGCCTCTTTTACTGGCTAACCAAATAATTTAAAAGAAGTAAACATTAATCCTCAACACAAACAAAAAATAATTAACTGATTGAGAAAGTATCTTAAATAAGCAAGAAGGTGGGGAAAATAAAGAAAAATTCAGAGTTTGCTGTCATTGAACTTTGGCCCTTTCCACACACGAGAAAGGAAACGCACAAAAACGGAACTCACCGGCTTTCTTGAGCATCCGTGCGAGTCCATTGGGACGAGGAGCAGTGCAAACTCGTCGCTCCGCACTGCTCTGGCATCCAAAATGGCAGCTTCCGGTTGGTGGAGGCTCTCCACCAACCAGAGAAGCTCGCCAACCTAAAGCCCTCCCCCAGCAGATCTGCAGGCACACGCTTGTGCGCCCCTGCAAATCTGCAGCAAAGCACCGCGACAGAGCGACACGGAGTCACGCGCTTCGTGCTTTTTAAAAACCTCTTAAAAGAGGTTTTTAAAAAGCACGCTGCGCGACCAGTTCCGGTCGCTCCGAACTGGACTGAGGTATGGAACTACAAAAAGTAGTCCGCCCCAGTCCACTCCATGGTGCAGAAGACCTCCGTCGGAGGTCGCTCTGCACTGTTTTAATAGCCCAGTGCGGAAATGGCCTTTGTTGAGTCTCCTTCTCTGGAGGTTTTTAAGCAGAGGCTCGATGACCATCTGTTGGGAATGGTTTGATGGGTGTTCCTGCATGGTAGGGGGTTTTAGAAGGAAAAGTAGAAGCACCCAATTGTATATTGACCTGTTCACTGGATTCTCTGGTCGTTTGCAGAAGAATAGCCAAACACATGGACTTTTTATATAAACAAGAATAAATTATTCTGTAAATAGAGATGGAGAAGAAATTTACATCTGTACCTAGAGGAATAAATTAAAAGATATGACACAAGATAAGGACTGCCATTCTGTTAGGGAGTTAAACTGACACAAGTCTAAGTTAAATCATCATAACTTACATTTTTTTGTGGTTACCAAAGTTGCAAGTCTGTACCAAGTCTGTATCACCCCAAATCTGCTCACAAAATCCACCTCTTCTCTACTATAGGACCTCTCACAACACAGTGGCCAGTGGTGTGTGAAGGGAGTGGAAGAGAGGGGTCTACCTATTTTTGTATATTTGAATGCACAGTGAAAAGGTCCTGAAGATGAAATCTTTGTGTATCCAACCATAGGAAAATGGATGGAGAATTGTCTGCTGCTCCTTCCTGTCTCTGCAGGCCAAGAAATGACCAGGGGAGTGGGTGCAGTAGAGAAAAGATGGGTTTTGGAATGGAGTTGTACAGGAGATGCATTATAGTTATGTGTGTGTCCTATCCTTGATATTTCAAGTCCCCCACAAAACGAATATTTTCCTCAGGGGATAAGAATGACATTTGCCAGAAAGTTGATGCTATTCAGAGTAGATAATGTTGGTTGTGATGACCAAAGAGTCTTACCCATGATAAGGCACTTTATTATATCTTTCTTTCATATTTGAAAGTTTTGGGACTGTTTAGAGATTCTTGAATACTGTGAAACTAACAATCTGCCTCTATGGCTACATATTCTGATGGTTCTGCCTCAACGCCACCTTGTAAGCCACATAACCTCACTGAACACAACCGTTTCTGAGTTATCAGAAAACAAAGAAATAAGTGATAATGTGTCCATCTGTTTTCTTTAGCTAGATGCTGTGTGACAGGCACCAGCACAGACTGTTAACATCTTTGACATCTTTGCAGTGCATCCAACTAAAGAGAAATAGTGGGGCACGTCACCACTGATCCCCTTGCTCTACAACAACCTGGAAATGGCTATGTTCAGAAGGCTGTGCAACTTACAAGCTGGGTGTAAGGAGAGGGTTTTAAATTGTTGCACTGTGGGAACAGATTTCTGACCCAAGCAATGACCAAAAAAAATGAGTTAAGATGTTGTAAGACAGACCTATGACATTGTAACTTACTAACAATATGCCAGCTGTAATATTACTCATTTATTTAAAATGTTTACTAATCATTTCTCTGCCAATCAGGGCCTCCAAGGTGATGGTGCAATAAAGTATTGAAAATAGTTTTTAAAAGCCAGTTTCAAAACCCAAAAGCAATATTAAACAATGTAGTCTTGACTGCCACTGGAAGGGTGGAAACAGGGAAAGGAGGTCCATAATCCAAGTTATTGTCACAGAGAAGCCCTGCCTCGTGCACTTATCAGCATAAACTGTTGGTGTGGTGGGACATACAACAGGACTCCTGCTGAAGTTCTCGGATTCTGAGCAGGTCCACATGGAAAGAAGAAGTTTTTCAAATGTGCTGACTTCAAGCCATTTAGGGCTTTGTGGGACAAAAGCAGAAGGAATTGTAAACATCCAATAAACCCAGTGTAAAAGAGAAAGAGAGAGGTCCCTATCACACTGTACTGTTATGGTGCTATTATTCCACTTTAACTGCTCTGGCTGCACCCTGTGGAATTCTTATTATTCCATTATTATTCCACATGTTTTGGCCCCCAAATATTTGTGTAGCCTTCTTCGGCAGATGTTAAAAGAAAAGGGGTTGCATTGTCCTTTCTCCTTTTCTTTTAACAGTCTGTGTAGAAGGCCACTCGCATTTTTTGGCTGCAGTGTTTTGGGCTATTTTGAGAAATAAAATCTTCTGTACATCCTGAGACTCCATCTCTTTTACATTGGCTTTGTAGGGTAAAACCAGCATCTTGAAGAGAGCTTGAAATAAAATTGGAAGTCAATACAGTTAGTCCAGGACTAACATATCCTCTCTAAAGTGTACTACATTTGGCACTAGCTGTAGCTTCTGGACACTTTTGAATGGCAGTCCCATATACAGTGCATCGCAGTAGTAAAACTGAGAGATAATTAAAACATGGATCACTGTCGTCAAATCTGCTTTGGTAGGAAGAGGTGTGGCCGGCACAACAACCAAAGCTGGGAAAGGCATACCTGGCCACAGCAGCAGCCTTGCCTTCCAGGAACAGTGCTGGGCCCAAAAACATACCCAAGTTGTGAGTGTTGTATTTTGAAGGAAGCACACTATGCCTTTTCCCAGTTTGTGTTGGTTAGTATAGCCTTTAAGTCAATGTACTATTAGTTTTTCTTGAAAATGCACCATGAAATGTATCGAAGGGAGTTACTAATGACCATTAGCCAGTCTGTGATCACTTCAGTATTTAATTTTGGTTCACAAACCTATTATCAAAATATTACAAAACTGGGTTAGTTGCCACATCTACTCTTTTTAGAAGAAGGACAAGTCAAGAAATTCTAGGAGGAAAGGTTAATAATTACACTGTGAGCATACCAAAACTGGTAAGCAGCAATCTTTTTACATGGCCAAGATGAAGGGAAAGTGTTGATTCATCCAGAGTGCTGCCTCTGGAAAGCATATTGATTCATCTGCCATTGAATGCCTTTGATCCGAGGTGAGTGCCTGGCTTTTGCAGCTGTAGCTGGTACTTTACAACCACTTTGATGAACATGCTTGAGTGCTCTGGCATAGGAGGTCTCACAACTAAGTCTGAATCCACTATTTCATCCGCCCCCCGCCCCCCGCCTTAAGGGAACAATAATTCTTTGACCACTTATAAAGAAAGGCACTCTATGCAGAAGTTGCTCCAGGTCTCACATATTAAAGGACTTTTCCAATGTTACCCCAGATAACAAGTGAGCTTCCCCCAGCTTGGCTCCTGTTTTAGCATGGGCATCAACATGGGAGGATTAATACCACAGCTTCCCCCTATACCAACATGGGAAGGTTACTACAAAGTGACCCATGAAGCTTATTTTAGATTCTGTATTTGAAATATCAAAAAGAAATATCAAAAATACCAAAAGAGACTCTTCCACCTTGGACTCTGAAAAAGACTACTGGCAGAACGGCAGAGAGGGAGAGAGAGAGAGAGGGAGAGAGAAGTTCAAACAGTGAGTATCCCTGCTCACAAGGGCATGCATTTGAAAGAGAACTGACAGTCTTTGCTTGGCATCCTATTGGCATTTTATGCATATGTAAGTTCCCTTACATATTTAGCTGTACTTAATGTCTGTAGTCAGGCCACAGTCGTATAAACAGAGCTGCACAAGCAAACCAGCTGGGCATGCAGTTGTGCATTCTAGGAAAGCAGGCAACACTTCATCAGTGCCTTCAATGGACCACTTAATTCACTGGGATTGCAGAGCATAGTCATATATCAACTTTCTGCAGGAGGGTGGTGTAGTACAAACACCACTTAACTACATATAGGATTTTGCAATATAGGACTTCAACTTCTATCACACCAAGAGACTCAGAGTGAAGGTGAGAACTGAGAGAAAAGCTGTTATTTTGGAGAGGTCCAGCTGTCAAGCAAGGCTTTTAGGTCAGTTCTGGAGAACCCCCTGTTCTCTTTGTGGAATAATGACTTATTTTACCATTGTTGTTGTTGTTATATGCCTTCAAGTCATTTCTGACTTGGAGCCCCAAGATGAGAATCCTATCACAGAGTTTTCTGGGGCTGAGACTGTGTGACATGCCTAAGGTCATCCAGTGGGATTCCATGGCCAAGCAGGGAATTGAACCCTGGCCTCATTGATCATAGTTCAATCCTCAAACCACTACACTATTCATGCAATATATTCTTACTCCTATGTTACATTTTAATGTGTTCCCTGTTTGCTGTTTCCTTTTAAGATTCTGAAGGGACACGTGGCTGGATAACAGCACATGTGAAAGAGGTCTAGGAGTCTTGGTGGGCCACAAGCTAAACATGAGTCAGCAGTGTGATGCGGCAGCCAAGAAAGCCAATGTGATTCTTGGTTGCATCAATAGAAGTATGGTGTCTAGATCAAGGGAGGTAATAGTACCACTCTATTCTCCTTTGGTTCGACCTCATCTGGAATACTGTGTCCAGTTCCAGGTGTTATCCTGTGTACTGGGGGTCCCGGAAGGGACACCAAAATGTGCTCAACTAAAGGTGGGGAAAATTAGCTCAGAGCACTGCTTAGCGTTACAAGAGGCAGGGTAACGTAGCGAGATCTTAAACCCTATGTCTACAGGGTCGGGTCGAGTCAAGGAGCACACCAAAAGTTGAAACAATAAATGATGTTTTATTAAACACAAGCAAAACAGTGTATGCAACACATTCACACAAGATAACTAAAGGAAATAAAGGTTGGAGTGGTATAGAGGGATTTTCAGAGGGATTGCTGGTTTGGGTGATACTTCACCTGTCCTGAAGCCCGGAAAAATAGAGAGCGAGGCTGGGGTGTGATGTAGCTCAGCACGTGGAGCTGAGGGGAGGCTCACCAAGCAAAGCAGCAGCAAGGCAGGATGAAACTCGGGAGCGAGCCAAGGAAGGTCTCGGAATCAAGGGTTTTTATAAGGAGAATTGTGACTACAGGCTATGCCATACTTGGGGAAAACAATAGATTTGGAGTTGGAGACAAAGCCTCCAAAAGGTCAGAATCTGAATGATTGAGTTATCGCAGAGGTTCTCAATAGAGTAGCCAGTATGCAAACGCAGAGTGCTTGGGTATCGTATAGTTAACCCATCAAGCTGCCATCACGGGGCAGAGGCTCTTTTGTAGGTTGTGTGCATACTTAATTAGAGTACTTGCCTGGAGGTCTCCTAAAGCAATGAATCAGCTATTTTCTGCCTGCCTGTATTGTCCAGGAATACTACGGCGATTAACAGCCGAGCTTGTATGCGTGCTTGTCTGGGGGTCTCACAAGCACGTGGGAGGGGAATAGAGAAGTGAAGCCGAATTGTGATATCAAAAGGATATCTTTTAATATCCCCAGAGCTCGGACTAGCCAGGGCAGTAACACAGGCACCTCATTTCAAGAAGGATATTGACAAGCTGGAGCCTGTCCAGAGGAGGGTGACCAAAATAGTGAAGGGTCTGGAAGCCATGCCCTATGAGGAAAGGCTTAGGAGCTGGGTATGCTTAGTCTGCAGAAGAGAAGGTTAAGAGGGGACATGATAGCCATGTTTAAATATTTGAAGGAATGTCATGTCAAGGAGGGAGCGAGCTCGTTTTCTCCTGCTCCAGAGACTAGGACAAGGAGCAATGGATTCAAGCTGCAGAAAAAGAGTTTCCACCTGAACCTCAGGAAGAAATTCCTGATGGTCAGAGCTGTCTGGCAGTGGAATATGTTGCCTCGGAGTGTAGTGGAACCTCCTCCTTTGGAGGTTTTTAAGCAGAGGCTGGATGGCCATCTGTTGGGAGTGCTTTGATGTGGGTTCCTACATGGCAGAGGTTTGGACTGGATAGCCCCTGTGGTCTCTTCCAACTGTATGATTCTGTGGATTAAGTTAGTGGGTTATGAGTTTCTCTAGCCTGTGCTGGTTTGTATACATAGGTACTGCACATCTAATACCTACCTATGTACTTACTATCTACCTGTCTATATGTTTTTATATCATTTGGCTGGATAGTTGGACACAGAATTACCATTTCCAACAGAAGCCCATCTTACACACACACATACAGAACTCAAGCTTTGTTCCCAATAGCTTGCCATACTTTCTCTTCAAAATCAGACATGAATAATTTTGAAAAACGTTGAGGAAAACCCATACATTAGCCACAAGCACAATAGCTTAAAGCAGGTTTATTTGACCCAGACATACAAAACCATACCAAAATGTGAGAAATCTCACTACCTTTTACTTTCTTCAAAGGTTTTCAGCTCAGTTGAAATCAAAAGGAGCAACTCTAGTTAACAACAGAATCCTTTGCATATATATTTGGAAGTAAGTCCCATAGAATTCATTGGGTTACAGCTTAAGGCTGCAATCCTGTATGTCTTAATGTGGCACAGGAGTTCTGCATGCATATTTATGCTATGATCAGCCATATACTACCCCCATCATACTTAACATTCAGCCTCTAAAGCTCCCCCCTGCTGCTGGCATTCCACGCCTCACAGGGATTCAGCAGGATCAAAGAAGCACCTGGCTATGTCTCTGTAACCAGACAGAAAATGATTATATCAGTGCTGGGATGTTCTGGGACCCTCCAGAGGTCTAAGCACTGGTGTAAACATTTTGCACCTCTCTACAGGAACATAGTCAGATGTTTTTCTCATCCTGCCTGCTCCTCATGAAGCATATAATGCCCATTTGTGTGTTACGGGAGACGGCTTCAGTACAGTAAGCATCTGGGTACTGCAGAAAGAGAACAGGGATGCTAACAACCACAGTGCTCCCAAAAGGAAGGCTGAATGCAGAAGGGAAACTTACGTGTGTGCATGTCACTAATAGGATGCCAGCCAAAGGGTGCTGGAAATGTGGATGTTAATTTTATACAATTTCCCCTTTATGATTTTGGTATCAGGTAGAAGGATTATTGAGAAGGATCATCTTTTAGCAGTTCAAACTGCAGTGCTATCCCCTTGCTGCATATCACAGCATGGCACATTTGCACTTCTCTATAATGTGTTGAAAACATCAACATTTTTGCTCTGATAATGTAGTAATGCACTGTAGCAGCATGATGGAAGACCCACTTTGTCACATGCTTCGGCATTCTGGTGCCCTATTTTTTATGGAATGAGAAACATTTCCAATTATTTAATGTTATATTAACTTCCAGTTTGCCTCATGCAGCTCTGATTTATTGTACAGCTTCGTGCCAGAACTGCTGATTCCCTATAAATCATTGCATGCAAATCAATACAATGAAATCAAACAAATCAGGGGACCAAACAATATTTCATTCCCTCCATTTTTACTGTTTCATATAAACTTAATTAAGGTTTCAGATTAATTAAATTTGGTTGTCATCAGCACTGCTGTATATAAATGGCTTAGTTTCCATTTCTTCTGCAGGATCGTATGCACACAAAAATTATAATGTACTGCCTATTCTGCAAAAGAATTGTAGAAGCCATTTCTCATTTGCTTTGGTCTTGTAAAGGCACCATCCACCATGGCCTGGGTCATGACCTCTACAAATGGTTTGGCAGACTCAGCATGTCGCCAGCACATATTGACCTCAGTCCTATGGATAGACCCCACCAGAGAAGACTCATCAAATCAATGGGATTTGCATACGTTTGGCTCATCACTGAACAACCGATTCAATGGGTCCACCTAGTAGGATTCAATAGGATACAGGTTATTGTGAGGTCTTACGATTAACTACAGACATCTAGATAGAACTAGATCATAACAACTATTATAAACAGGGACTTACAAGCTTCATTCTCAGTCATTCAGTCTTGTGAGATTTGCAGTCCCTATTAAAAATGGTATAGGGCAGCAGTGGAGATGGCAGCAAATCATCCATGAATAATCAAATCTGCAAAAAGCAAAATCCACAAATGTGGAGGACCAACTGTGAATATCGATGAGAATGTATGTTCATTCCTATTTCACAACTGATTGGGTTCAGAAGGGGATATTCCCTTGCTTTGGACTGAAAACATCAGCTTGCACAAAATGTACATTAGAGTGATACTGTACCAGTTGCATGCGTCATTGGTGCTTTTCCTTTCCAGACTCAGTTTTGAGGATCTTTCACATTACACAATTATAGCAGTATGACTCTGCTTTAGGGCTGCATGCTATGTAATCCTGGAAATATATGAAATCTAGGTTCCTTCTCACTGGTGTCTCCTTTTGTGGAGTGTGGAGAAAGGAGGCAGGGGGCATGGTTCTTCCATAGCAGACCCAGCCAGTTACCCACGTGGTTATTTCCCATTCAAAAGATCTCTCCCTCCCCTGAGCCAATTTACAATGCTAGTTGTTTTCTTGAAAATGAGATCTGGGAGGAAGAAGTTTTTCCTTTGTCTGTTTCTTAGGTACTTATTGGTGCCACTTCATGGTCCATCCTCATGCCACTCAGTGTGGCAAACAAAAAGACCACTCTCTTCCTCTTTATCTCCTTATTACTGTAATGGCACATTACAGCAATAAATGTATCACACAAAGCTTCTATTTCTTTTATGTCTTCAAGTCTGCAAAAATCTATGTAACAAATTAGCCATGATATGTCTCTTTGAATGTTTGCTGTTGCTCTGAGTGTGACACTGTGAGACTGAGTATGACACACTTTGTATAAAATACTGTGGAAGATAAATACTTTGACAGAAGTACTTTGTCATTTACAAGAGTCTCTCAGGACTTTTGCCATACTATCTTCGACTTATTTTCTGTCTTTTGAATTAGTTTGAAATTGTTTTGTTTTATCTGTCAAACTTGTGCTGGAACTTTGGTTACAGTTGATTGCAGTAAGTACAATTTAGATAACCTGCGTAACTGAATGAGTCTTAAAGCATAATTTCTTGCTAATGTTGGCCATGACAGAATGGCCAGATAGTCTGGAAAATCTAGGTCAGCACTATTCAAGCTGGCAGTCCACGGATCAGTGCTGTTCCACGAACCACTGGCTGTCACCTCTTAGAAAATT
Source organism: Cyclura pinguis (assembly GCA_030412105.1). Lineage (NCBI taxonomy): Eukaryota > Metazoa > Chordata > Lepidosauria > Squamata > Iguanidae > Cyclura > Cyclura pinguis. Next base: position 248,211,055 of record CM059599.1, on the reverse strand, counting down.
TCAAGGAAAGAAAGAAAAAAAAAGTAATAGCAAGCACAAGTATGGTTCCCTGGAACACTGAAAAGAGAAATCACCACTCCCACACACCTCAGATAGCTTAAGGAGCCTAGGTGATACTGAAACAGATAAGAGAATTCAAGTCTTCCACATATTGTGGATAAGCAACTAAGACCAGGAGAAATATAATTCTTCTGCTGCAGAAGCAATCTCAATGTTAATGATTAAACTTTGTGAAGAATTCTGTGAAAAGGAGAAGGAGGAGGAGAAACAGGGGGCAGGAAGAAAAGAAATGTGCAGTATGAAAGTAGAGAGATATTTTCAAACTTTTCCAGGAACATTTGCTCTGCTTACCTAGTTTAATTTGGTCTTGTAAATGCTAGAAAGCTGTGTAAATACTACCACCATTTGCTGACAATTTTATTCCTTTAACACTGTTTGCTTTACCCAGAAGTTCTTTGAGCTGTGAAGTCGCCTTATATGTACATGCAAATACAGACTTTAGGAAGTAAACACAAGAGCTGTCCATCAATGGGAATTTGAAAATGGGGATCTTGGGGGCTTAATGAGGAATTGAATTTTTATCTCCAAAGTGAAGAAATTAGTTGTTTTTAGAAAAAAAAATCAAAGACTAATCTGATGGTGCGCTGTGACTATACACATATTTATATCCATATCAATACCTATACCAATCTATCTATACTTCTGACATTGTGATTGTAATTATTATCATCACAGAATTCCTTTCTCAGTACATGTATGCTTGCCACAAGAAATGTAACTCACAGTGGTAAATCGCTGATTCCTGTGTCTGTTTTGTCCTTTTACAAAACAAAGTGAAAGAGGAGACCTGTGTCTACAGCTGTTGTTCAGACTCATATGGGAAAGATACTGAAAATGAGGTGGATGTATGAATTCCTAAGATATTTCTGAACTATCGCTTCATAATCCCTCACCATTGGCTGTGTCAGCTGGCAGTGCTGGGAGATGAAGGTGGAAAGAAATGGAAAGACGCAGTTAACTATCCCTACCTGAAGCCCCACTGATATGGGATTAATTCATTAATTATTTTTAATTTATGTATAATATAGAGAAAGTGTAGTCAACTAGGGCCATTTCCGCACCGGGCTATTAAAACGGTGCAGAGTGACCTCTGACGGAGGTCTTCTGCACTGTGGAGTGGACTGGGGCGGACTACTTTTTGTAGTTCCGTACCTCAGTCTGGTTCAGAGCGACCGGAACTGGTCACGCAGCGTGTTTTTTAAAAACCTCTTTTAAGAGGTTTTTAAAAAGCACGGAGTGCATGACTCCATGTTGCTCCATCGCCGCGCTCCGCTGCCGATTTGCAGGTGTGCACAAGTGCGTGCCTGCAGATTTGCTGGGGGCGGGCTTTAGGCTGGCGAGCTTATCCAGTTGGTGGAAAGCCTCCACCAATCGGAAGCCGCCATTTTGGATGCCGGAGCAGTGCGGAGCGACGAGCTCGCACTGCTCTTCGTCCCGACAGACTCGCCCGGACACTCAAGAAAGCCGGTGAGTTCCATTTTTGCACGTTTCCTTTCTCGCGTGTGGAAAGGACCTAGGTTTTCAACTGGAATAGTTGGCTTGCAGTAAAGCATTGTATTTGTAAGTGGATGCTATTACGTCAACTGTTAGTCTACCAAGAATTAAACACCTGCTTTAAAATTTGCCATTGATATGAAAGAAACTTCAAATTGCTCACCTTTGATGAGATTGTATCTATATTTTGTGGATACACACACAAATGCTGGAGGGGGAACCTCAAAATATTATGGGGTCAGTGTAATATTTTGTATTCAAGGAAGGAGAAAACAGAGCTGTCACTGAAAGAGACATCAGCAGGAGATGTTTACCAAGGAGATAATGCAGCCAAAACTGACAGAAGCTTAACAATAAGCACCTCTTTTCAAAGTTTAGCTGTTTCATCTTCCTGTGATCCCTGCGTGGGAAGGAAAGTCCTTCAGTGGTATCCTAATCCCCTAAGCAGGTGAGATCTTGCACTAAACACATACAAACACAGAGAAGTCTGTTTAGTTGTTGTTGTTGTTGTTACTTTTAGAAGCAGCAGTCAAGGAGGCTTTGACAGATCTGACAAAGATTACTGGAATCTCAGGAAATGATTGGTGGTGTAACTGTTGGCATTTAGAACCACAATTCCTTTCTTTAAACTAGTTACTAGATTGTGTTAGGACTAACTTAAGCAGGTGGTTCCCCTGTGGTCCTTGGGTGACATGGAGTCTTTGGATTGACCCTACACAACCTTCAGACTGATTCCCAAGTGCTCTTCAAGGAATCAGTTCAGGCCTCTATAACAACAACCTTTTAGATGGGGAGGGAATGGGGGAGAGAGAAGCAGTGGCCCACAAAGAGAAATGGAGGTGACTCGTCTTCTTTTGATTCTCATTCCATCTGTCCTTTATAAATTCTCCAGAAGGGAATGCAGCACTTGACAGAAGCTAACCACTCCTGCAATAAAATCAATTTCCTTCACCGATTAAAAAGTTCCATTCAAACATAATTGTTAAAAGCTCATTTGGGGAATCTGAAGAATAAACGTTTGCCAGATACCTTGAAAATGGATTCTGTGGTCAGAGGCAGAAGGGAATCACAACACAAACATAACAAAAGCTAGCATGAGTAACAGCCAGACAGACATTTTCATCACTGAAGTCTTTGTCAAAGGGACCCACATGGCAACAGTGTATAAAGGTAGGCAGGATAAATGTGCAGGATAGATGTGGCTACTGGGAAAAGGGTAGATACTTGGAGTAGAACTTGGAAAAGTTGTTTTTTGGACCACAACTCCAGGAACCTCTTCGGCAGCTGAGAGGTTAGTGAAAAGCTGGGTTACCTTGTTTTCTTCACATCTGATCGAAGTTAATTGTAACACTACAGATGCAGCTGTATGGTGAGATGAATCACATTCTGCCATTTTAATCAGAAATGGTGGGTGGGAATACTATCTGTCCTTGTTGGATAACTCATGATGATTTTGAGGTACAAAATATGAGAAACTGCTTAATAATTCAGTCAGACACGGAACTTCAATGACAAGTTTTGCTTTGTCCCCAAAGATTTTGCTGAGCTTGGGCACTGCCAGCAGATTTCTCTGTTTGTACTGCATCATCTGAGAAATGTGTGTGCGCGCGATACATAATAGATTTGTTGGCCTTAAGTGAACTATATAGCTCTTCATCAAATTTACTTGGGAGTAATTCCCCCTTGACTGAATCGGATTTACTTCTCAGAAAGCAGAAATTCTAGATATTGTCCAGAACCACCTAATTCATTTCATTTCATTTTAAAAAGTGAATGGGAAAGAGAGAAGAAAAGGATATTCTTTGCTGCACTTTGGTGTAGGAGGATATGGGGGGGTGTGCACATACATACATAGAAATTTGCAGTTTCACTTATGACCCTGTCACACTACATTTCTACATTTATTATTCCATTTTAGCTGCTATGGCAAGATCATATGGAATTCTGGGATTTGTACTTTAGGGAGGGGCATTTAGAGTTCTCAACCAGACATCTCTTGGGCTTCACTAAGCTACAAACCCCAGAATTCCACAAAATATTTCCTTTGCAGTTAAAAGTAGAATAATAGTGTTATAACAATGTAGTGTGATAGAGCCCTTAGTGTGTGCAAACTTTCTATCACATTTATGTGGACTTTGCTTGTGAGTAGGGAAGTGCTGTGTGGCTGATTGAACGTTCCCTACAAGTCGAGATATATCAAAACTTTTATTAGAAAGCATTCTTAGCTGAAAGATGTGCTGGCTGCAGAGGGTTAGGATTAGGCACAGGGTACTTTCACTGGCAGAAATGTTCTTCTACTGACAGGATTCCCCTCTGCTAACTGATCTCAGAGATCTGTTGGTAGAGACATCTGCCAGCAGAACCTGTCTTCCAGCTAAGATTTGCTGGCAAAAGAACCACCAAAAAACAAACAAACAAACAAAACCACTACCTTGTAGAAACCACCACCTTGTAGAAAGCAGGCAGAGTGAGAAAAGAGCCAAGTTATATCAGATTGAAACCTTCTTCAGTCCAGGGACAGAGCCACAGTGCTGGCATAAAATTAAGCCAGGGGCAGAGTTTGTTGCTGTTGTGTGTCTTCAAATCATTTCTGACTTATGGCAACCTCAAGTTGAATCTATCAAAGGGTCTTCTGGGGCAGGAATGTGTGACTTGCACCCAGTGGATTTCCATGGCTGAGCAGGGAATCAAATCTTGGTCTCTAGGTTCATGGTCTAATACTCAGGCTCTTTCTGCACCTTACCTAGTTCCGGTGCTGGGGTGTGGGAATCGCCCGAGCAGCCTCTGCCGAAGGGCTCTCCCTTCTCTGCTGCTTCAGCTCTGCACGAGCTGCCTGCTCGCTCAAGACCCCCACTTCTTCCTTCCGCAGTGCAGCCTGGGACCTGCCTGGGACCTTCCTGGGGCAGGAAGTGTGACCGGCCTGGCTCCAGAGGCTCCGCACACCAGGTAAGTGCACATGGGCCCCGGAAGCAATGTGCGATCATGCATCATTTTCAGCTTCAAGCCGAAAATGAAAAGGTGCGTGATAGGCCCCTGCTGGCCCCTGGAGCGTCGTGCGGTTGTGCCTGTGTCGTGCAGATCACTCCTCACAATCGTGCAAAACTCCAGGCCCTCTTTCGCATGGAAGATACCGTGCAAAAAGGGCCTCAGACCACTATGTCACACTGATCAGAGTTGGGGGATGGTGGTTATTTGGCACAATCACAGTCCTTAGCCATCTCAACTACCTAGAAGGGTGCTTGGTTTCTTGTAAGCAATTCAAATGTAGAGGAAGAAGTATTATTCCTCACTGCATGAGATGATGATGATTATATAGTAGTAGTGCACGTTGTGCGTGGACTGATATTGTGACATGTGGAGCACTTTAGAGTTTAACAGGTACTTTTTTATGGGGAACAGGGCCTCAGGTTCTTCTCCCTGAATTCTAATATGAACAATTAGTCCATTTGAGTTGGTGATTCAGATCTGCACCTTGGAGAACTTCAACCCAACTCCAGAAAGCAAGTAAGAAGGTTAGGTGGTTTTGAAGGCCCTTACCCTTGGTATGAGGATGGCATTCAGCATTGACAGGTGCAGTCCAGGGACATTTTATTCTCATTCCTGTACTATTCTATAATTTATTGTATGCTTTTGTTCATTCTCTTTTAACAGAACAAGGCTCAAGGCTATTAACACCCTTAAAGCTATTAACAGCTTGTTAATATGGTTGATGTTTGATTTATATGACCTACAGAGTGACAAAACTGACTATGCATTTGCATGTTGCTTTAATTCATTACCTCTCTCTGTCCCAGTCTTTCTTCCCCTCTCTCTCTCTCTTTCTTCCTGCATTCACCAGGGATTTTGTATTACTATCTGAAACACAGTAGAAGCACAACAGCCTATCTGTCAAGGCGTAAAATGAATTAGAAACAGTCCTTGTCAGTAGAACCAGTCCTATTGATGCCAATCATGATATCAATTCAGTTGATGGGAGAATGACAAGAGTTAAGTTTTTCTCAACATTTTGAGAAAGGGAAAATACTTCTCTATGAGTCTACGAGTATTCTGTACAACAGTACTATAGGAGGCATGCTCATTTCTATCATCCCTCTGTCTAACTTATTGTACGCAATCTATTGTAACATCAATGAGAGCACCCAGAAATCAAGGAAGAAAAGAAAAGCTGGGTGAACACAGACAGGCATGAGAACTATTAAAGCATGTATAGACCAGACACATTTATCAACAACATTAATGGCTTCCAAGAAGTAAGTCTGTGTCTGTGTAGGTGTGCACATAAGGAAGAGAGAGAAAATTACCCCAAGATGAGAATCAAAAGAAACATCAAAGTCATAACCTCTAGTCACAACTGTTATGTGTCTTTCTGTATGTTCTGTCTGTTCAGAGGTATTGAGTGAGGCACTGTATTGTACAATTCAAGCTCAAGTCTTTGTGTGATTCTACTTATATTGCATCACCATGGTATCTTATATTATCAGGTGCTGTTTTAAAATCAAATGTTAAACTTTACTGCAGTCTTTGGAATCCTGTCAATATATATCCAGTAAGAGACTCTTTTATGGCAAAAGAAAATGTGTGTGTGTGTGTGTGTGTGTGTGTGTGTGTTTAAAAAGATCTCAGGGTCTGAAATTTGTTTTCTGATTTACAAAACGATGGTGTTCAATAAGTGTGCTGTCGAGTTAAGAGCTCTGCTGCAATGGTACCATTTCAAAGAGCTTCAGACAACATGAGCCTGAATTCTCAACTGCATTATTTCTACCACAGCTGGTAGAGACTTTTGCCAGAGGCATTTCTATTCACTTGCAGCTTTCAGGGGGTTGGATTTTCTTTGAATAATAATAAAAGCAGAATGCAGCAACAGGTCTTTCCTCTTTATTTTGATTTATCTCACCTAAACTGTATTTATAAATCACACCCACACATCAGGATTATGATGTGCCAACCTGTGGGGATGCTCAGTACCTTGTCAACCACGAAACCTACCAATGACTCACATTATGAACCAGCTAAGATCAGCTCCTGTCAAGGTTGGATTAAAGAGACTGAGGACTTAGATCACTTACTTGATGTATTTAAAAATATATATATTCAGAGAGCCTTGGAGTATTTTACATTCACCACCACACCAGCCCTAAACTAAGCACAGAAGGTAAGAGACCAGACAGGATCAGAAACACTAATGGATACACGCAAGGTAATATTTCCAGAAAGAAGGGCAATGTAAAGGAATCTGTTCTATCCTCAGAAATCAACACCAGAAGAGACTGGCCCAAGGCATTTTTGCTAACTGAGCAGAAGGATTACATAGTTCCCCTCCCAATTACCAAAAATAGAATATTGAATCATAGAGTTGGAAGAGACCACAGGGGCCATCCAGGCCAACCTTCTGCCATGCAGGAACTCACATCAAAGCACTCCCAACAAATGGCCATCCAGCCTCTGCTTAAAAACCTCCAAAGAAGGAGACTCTACCACACTCTGAGCCAGCATATTCCACTACTGGACAGCTCTGACTGTCAGGAAGTTCTTCCTGAGGTTCAGATGGAATCTCTTTTCCTGTAGTTTGAATCCATTGCTCCTTGTCCTAGGCCCTTTCCGCACCTTACCTTTTTCCAGTACTGCGGTGCGGGGATCACGCAAGCAGCCTCTGGCGAGATGCTCTCGCGTCCCTGCTTCTTCAGCTCTGCATGAGCTGCCTGCTCGCACAAGACCCCCACCTCTTCCTTCCGCAGTGCAGCCTGGGAGTTTCCCAGGCTGCACTGGGGCAGGAAGCATGACTGGCATGGCTCTGGGGGCTCCGCACGGCAGGTAATGAAAATGAAAAGGTGCGCAATCGGCTCCTGCCAGCCCCTGGAGTGTGACGCGATTGTGAGTGCATCATGCTGATCGCTCCTCACAATCGCACAATGCTCAAGGCACCCTTTTGCATGGCAAATGCCATGCGGAAAGAGCCCTAGTCTTAGGCCATTTCCATACCGGGCTTCTGAAATGGTGTAGAGCAACCTCTCATGGAGGTCTTCTACACCATAGAGTGGACTGGCGTGGACTACTTTTTGTAGTTCCACGCCAGAATCCACTCAGAAGCGGCCGGAACTAGCCGCTCTGCGTGTTTTTTAAAAACCTCTTTTTCGAGGTTTTTAAAAAGCACGGAGCACGCAGCCCCATGCCACTCCGCCACCCGGCTCCCAAGTGGATTTACAGGCGTGCGCAAGTGCGTACCTGCAGATCTGCCGGGGGTGGGCTTCCAGCTGGCGAGCTTCTCTGGTTGGTGGAGAGCCTCCACCAACCAGAAGCCACCATTTGGGACGTCGGAGGACTGCGGAGCAGCGAGCTCGCACTGCTCCAAGTGGCGACGGACTTACCCGGTTTCAGGTAAGTTCCGTTTTTGGGCGTTTTCGCCCGTTCCCCCCCCCACATGTGAAAAGGGCCTTAGATGACTATGGGGAAAGGGGGAAGGCACCTATTAGGATGCAGAGAAGTGAGAGTACCATTGGGTGTGAAAAAGAAGAACTTGAGAGAGTGATGTATGATGCAGAAAAAGAAAAAAGAGGGTAGATGAGAGATGGGATGAGAAATGGAGATGTAGAGAATAGTCTTGTCAACTGTTAACAGAAAGAGGTGGGAGATGGGCCCCACTGAGAAAGAATGGACCATGGAATAGGACTGGGAAGAATAGTCTAACATACTTTAAAAACTTAAGAAAAACAGGTCTCTTAAGTGTCAAGAAATCTTAACAATAAGAATCCAGAACTGCAGTTTGGGACTTATTCCATGCTAAATTCATATATAGTTGCTTTGTGTATACAATGTTTTCTGCACATGAAAGCTTGCTGATATCTTCCATCACAAGACATAGATAAAGTGGCGATGTCCTGTCATAATAGCTGCATCTTTCAATACAAATCCCGTCAGAGACATACCATAGAACCAGGGCAGCCATTTCCTGCATTTCCACGGTGTGAGGGAGTGGGACAGTGAGTGAAAAAGCATCCAGTCCTTGCCCAACAGTAAGGTATTGTGTGATATTGAGGTGCTTTGGGATTTTCACAGTTCCTGTTGTCAGGGCTGCCTGTCCACTATGGTAAGTTTTGGGGAAGACTTTCAGCTAGTGCAATGGTGCCATAAGCATAAATGCCAAAATGCCAAAATTTACCGTGATGTAAGACAGGCTTATGAAATTGTAAATATTGAACAGAGTGACAGAAAATATAGAAAATACATAGAAAATGCTTATTCCTGTGCAGAAAATGCTGCTTAAGGACTCAGTCCTTGCAAAATGTGCCCATGGCTGGTTTGCATGGAAGACAACACTTTCGGAGCAGGAAAAAGACTTTTTCACAAAAAAAAAAAAACTGTTTTCTGTGCAAAACAACTACATACCAGTTTTGCACAAAATAAGTTCCACGCTGAGAACGGTCTCTGAAAACTGTGCCTTTGTGGTGAAAAGACTGCTAAAATTACTCTTTTTTTTCTCCTTCCAGAAGAAACTTAGCAAAGAATTGCATCCCTTCCTTGGAGTATAAATAGGAAGAGTGATAGAGAGGTGAGTGATAAGGAGCCATCAAAAGTGGCCTTAAGAGCTGCCAGGGACCCACAGCCTATGCCTTCTCCACTCATGTTGTAAGTCAGCCACTCAGAGAAATCTTTACAGTGTGGTTTGTTTAATGGTATGAATGCAAATATAGACCAGCTTGGTAGAGAAAGTAAAATTTTTAATCAGTTTATAAAATATTCACTAAAAGCATGCTAAACCAAACATTAGAAAGTTAATCTGAGGCCAATCAAGAAGATTAACACTGGCAAAGCATCTGACCCAGGTGGTGTATCATATAGTTACTATAAATGTTTGGAAATATAACTTTTATTACCTCTACAGAAAATATTGAACTCAATTGTTTGGAACAGGAAGATACCCAAGACACGAAAAGAACCCTGGAGTTTGCAGTTTAGGGAGGGGCATTTAGAATTCTCAGCCAGAGAGCTCTTTGGCCTCTAAACTACAAACCCCAGAATTCCACAGGATGATGAAAGTGGAATAATAGCACTATAACAGTTTAGTGCAGAAATGGCCCGAGAATGAAAAGTATTCCATATGTATCAACCTATTATTAGTGTTACTAAGGGTACGGAATGTGTAGCTGTCCAGATATTGTTAGGTTGCAACTCTCATCTGTCTGAGCTAGCATGCCCAACGGTTATAGACTCATATGATCATTGAATTGTAGAGTTGGAAGATACCACAAAGCCCATCCAAACCAACCCCCCCAATCAAAACACTTGCAAAAGATAGCCATCCAGCCTTTGTTTAAAAACCTCCAAAGAAGGAGACTTCACCACACTTCAGGGCAAGTATTCCACTCTCAAATGGCTCTTCCCATCAGGAAGTTCTTCCTAATGTTTAGATTGAATCTTTTTGACTCTAGTGTGAATCCATTGCTCCGTGTCCTTGTCTCTGGAGCAGCAGAAAGAAAGCTTGCAGGTTACTAGAGCTATATTAGGAGATCTTAATCCATGTCTATAATTTCTTTTCAATAAGCCTGGATTAAATTTTAAATCAGATGAAGCAAATATTACGTATGGTCATAATGTGGAAAATACAGAGAACTATTGTTCAAGCCCTACGTACTATAAATCATATGTACTATTAATACAAGTAATGGTGAAAATCTTTTCAACTCCTCTGATCAGTCAACATTTTTGATAAACTCAGGTGTCGACAAATGAAATATTCTCCTTATTACTAGATGAACACCTTACCAAAGAATTACATGCACATAATCTCAAAGTTTTAAATCATCATCTGCATTTATTCTTCATGAATTCTTTCTTCAGGTAGGAACTAGAACACATATATTCTTTCACCCCAACTGAATTGTATTTATTCCTTATTAAACCTGTGTTGTAATGCATGTTTTCTGTTACCAGTCCCACTAACTACATTATAGCAGTAGCTAGTGGTAGCGTACACACATCTGCTGTATAAACATGTGGCTTTTTCTTCATTATCAGCAATAGGGAGAAGGAAACCTTTACAGCCACCCAAATGAAGCTGCATTCCTGCTGCAGAAAGAAGTCGACCTGGGAGAAATACTGCTGCATGAGGAATTAAAATAACATTAAAATACATGACATGCTGTTTTCAACCACAGTATTTGAAAAGACAGAGAGAAGGCCCTGTATAGGAAGAAATTCAATAGTGAACCTACTATAGGATTCTTATAAAAACCATAATTTCAGCTGAAAGCTACTCCTGAAAGATATATAATCCAACCCATTAGCGTACAATAGTACTAAACCTAAACCTTCATAAATAGTTTTTTTTCAATCTCTCTGTGAACGTTAGAGGAGCATGATTTTCTGTCCACTTCAGTGTGCCAGCAACAAGGTGACAGCAGCTAAGTGAATGCTGTGATATATGACTAGTTGTAAAACTGAACAGCTAAGGATTTTCTTCTCATTCCCCCTCTTTCCTGTAAGTATAGTATTTTTTTTCCCTTCAAAAGGGACTGTTTCCTTTCTCTGGGTGAGAACATGATATAGAGGGATGTAAAAACATAAAATAATAAATATAACTGACATACCGTGTGCCAGCATTCCTCTTCTATTCTGTTGGGACAGATTAGAAAAAGAATTGTTCTCAATTTCTTGTGAGAATAACTTGCTAATATTCAAAGAGGAACTAATTGCTTCTTAGAGACCTTGGGGAACTATCATCCTTATTTAGAGGCTTATAGGAAAAGGAAGATATATTTGATCAAAAATGTGTGTGTCTGTGTGTATAAAATATAATATATAAAATATTTACATTGCAGTTTAGATTCTGGTTGTCACATAGCTGCAATTTTCTGTACTAGATACATGAAAAGGGAATACAGGGTTCAAATTTATTTAAGTGGCGTTTCTTAGGAGAGTATGTTTGATTCAGCAGACTGCCAAATAATGTGAGAAGAAATCAAACATTAAGAAATATAAAACTTTTAAAAGTCTGTTAGCAAGAAAGAGTTTCCATATTGTAGTTTGCACAATGGTGCATGAAATGGAACTGAGTAAAAATAAACTGGTTTTGTAGTACAAACTTACCAAACAAAGCAAACTGAGGGAAAAAACAAAACAAAATGGGAATAAGTACTAGAGCTAGAGAAATAATTGTCTATACGTGCATACTATTTTGAGTAACAATTCACCTTTGTTGAGACAGGGCTTCTCTTGACAGGGCAAATGTGTGGGTAGATAGTTGTAGACTGTGGTGTCTGCAACTGTAGTCCTCACTGGGGACTGCAGAGGTGATAACAACCAGAAATACCCACTGTATCATTTTTTCCCCACACGTGTTTGTTTTAAAATCCTTTTGGGAGGCTTTAAGCAATAACCAACAAAAGATGTCTTGTTCCACGCTGACATGAGAGCAGAACTGGGGGTGGGGGGCAGGGGAAAGTTGTGTGCATCCAGGGCATCTGGTTCTCCTTTTAACAGACAAGACCCCTACATAAAATCCTTTCAGAACAGTTATAGTCCACCAGACAGCTGTATAGAAGGGGTGCAACTATATGGAACCCAAAGAAAAAAATATTTAATATATTTTGTATGCTATTGTACTTTTACTAGTAGGACAAGTAGGGCAGTTTGGATTTCTATCTGAGGCACTTAAGGTGAAAAATATTTGTTAGGTCCTAGGTACCTGGACTGAGATTCAAGATGATAGTAATGGAGCATAAACTCTGTCTGTGCAGTGCTTACCCCCCGTCTCCAGCCACAGCCAAGCTCCATGGGGCCATGGATGAAGAGGAGGAAGGCAGACAACTGGCCAGAGCCAGAGATACATCATCCCAGCTACCCAGTTACCTCCCATTCTATGCTCCCCCATGGGGTTTGGATGAAACCTGGAGATTATTTTTGGAGGGGGCATGAGAGTCTAGAGAATAGTCTTTTGCACCCCATTCAAGAGAAGGACCCAAGTGCTTGCATGACAACTGGGACAAGATTTTGGGCATTAGGAAGGAAGCAACTGCATGCCCTAGGAATCAATTATGTTGGGTAAATCCTGAAGTAAGGTAACCTTCAGCTGCATTAAAATTTTCCTGAGGCTATTGTATTTGTATTATTTTAATCATCATTAATACCTGATCATTCATTTAAGAGTTATTACGATCACTTATATAGGTGTACTAGTTGGGCCGGTCTTTTAATTCTTCTTTCACACTAGAATTCTCAAAAGTTTGCCACTTCCCTGTTTTTTTCCTGTTGATTAGACATGTTTGCCCATTCATGCTTAAGTCATTTTTATTGAAGATCCTAAATCAAGATATTTGCTCTAAGGATGCTCTAAGCATCTAAGGATGATCCCACTTAGGCCAGAAATGAAAAAGATTGTTTTTGGTTTTCACCCGCAAGGGTCCCCGGCCCCCAAAGAGGATTTAAGCAATCAGTCTGTCTGTCTGTCTTCCTTTCTTTTCCTTTCTGCATAAGTACATAGTTATATACTTACATAGGCGCTTTCCACAGGATCCTGGGTCCCAGTGGTATCCCACAAGGATCCCGGCAGAGCTTCTCCCGGGAGGGGAGCATGACAGGAGTGCTCCCCTCTGCACTGGCTGTCTGCTGGAATGGAGGAGGCATGATGGCCACACCTCTTCATTCCAAAGTAGGCACGTTTTGTCTCTAGTCATACGGGCGGGGGGGGGGGGGCGGACTGCTAGTCTGCACCAAAATCATATAGTTTGAGATGCACTGCTTTAGACCACTCAAAGGTTTGATCTTGAAGAAAGAAGCAAGTGGATCTACCTAGTTATCTACATTCTGTTACTCTGTTTCAGACTACCCTCTTTTTTACAACAGAGTCAATGGACTTCAGCAAGTTATATGAGCTGTAATCTAGCCGGATACCTATAATAACAACCCAAGGGATGCGTTGTTTCATGGATGCATGTTCAGCTCATTCACACTATCTAGGGATGACTTGCTGGCTAAACAATAACCCATTGAAAGTAAAGGCATTCATTTCCACTGAGTCAGTTGCTGCCTGCTGTTGCCAGTCATTCATGCTGTCAACAGAAAGCCCTATAACTTGTACACATGCCTTGCTACCCTCAACCACCTCTTCCCCTCTCTAATGCAAGGTTGCTCTCATGTATAATGGAGGGCAAGTGAAGTGAAGTTGAGAAAACTAAAAGGGAGGCCTGGGGAAGGCTTCAGGTTACACAAACATCCATATAGGTATTATTATTTTGAACCTGTCCAAACCTGTCGTCTTTTTCTACTGAATACAGGGAATTGTACCACTGCTGTAAGGCACAAAGCCTTCTTCATCTACAGTAACCATTTCCTGGTTCAGGCAGTACCCAGAAGGACCCATTTTGTTCCCTAGGACTCCTTTATCAGTGCGCCTGGAGCACACAAGAGTGAAGGACAGAGTAAGGAAGAAAAATAAATGCCGGAGTAATATTTTTTTCATCTTGAAAAAGTCACGTAAGCTACCAAAAGAGAATCTTCCATTATACACAGTTGCTTAAACAGAATGCTGATAATGTGGATGGCTGATCTATTCAGGAGGCCTTTGGAGATGAGAGTCAATCCCCTCTGCTTCCATATTAAATGGAAAGTGGGCTTTCGGAGTTGATAGAAGCATTGTAATTGCTCAAGGCACTTTGTTGGGATATTTTTCAAGCTTAATTGCCCTGTCATTTACAATTAGGGATGTTAATGTAACTGTTAAATGTCACAAATAGCTTGCAGCTTTAACTCCCTGCTTGGCAAATGAGAATGTCCGGCTGCATATATTATTTTTAAACATTTTGATGTATTTTAAAACTATATTCAATGACAAGTTAATCAATTTTATGCTACTATAAAGATAGCGCTCCCTAATTTTTTTGCTGAATGAATTCAGCTGTGGCTAAATGTGGTGGTGATGCGTGATGATGTGCACACAAACTTAATTTTGTTAAGGTGTCAAAGTTGAACTGAAAGCAGCAGCGTCACAGCTGAAATATGGCTAATAGCTGCTTTTCCAGGGCATTTACTCATATGCTCACCAGCTGACATTTAGTTATCTGCTTAAATCCTTCAAAGATGGTGGGTGTGTCTTATTAGCTTTATGGAAAACTATAGTTTTCTTTCTTTGGATTGAGAAAGACAGGGAGGGAGAGAGGGAAGTGTGTGTACTGGTTTGAGTACAGGACTAAGACTTCAGGGTTTTAATTCTTGTTCAGTCATGGAACCACCTCTGTGCTACCTTGGGCAAGTCACACTCTCCCCAGCCTTAGGAGAAGGCAATGCAAACCTCCTCTGAATAAATCTTGCCAAGAAAACAGTAGGGCTGGGTTGTTAGAAGTTGGAATCAACTTGAAGGAACATAATAATAGTGTGTGTGTGTGTGTGTGTGTGTAAGAACATTGTCATTTTATTGTTTAACACCTGTTTAATCACAGGTCCTTTTTGCAGGACATTGTTGTCCCACCATAGGGACAACAATGGTTGTGTATGACATCATTGTGGTCCCATCTTTCTCCCATCTCCAGGTCACACAATCATGGAGTAAATCATTGATAGGTTTTCCCCATCAATGACCCATGATTGCATTGCCATCCTACACTTACTGGTGTGCGGAGGGTCTGGAAACACAATGGCTGTGCTTCTTGCCTCAGTGCAGCCTGGGACAGTACCTGACTGTGCTGTGGCAGAAAGAGGAGGGGCCATTGTGCTTCCTGGATTGAGGTGGCAGCCAATGTGGCAGCCAGTGTCCCGTCGCACTCCCCTCCCAGCAGAGTTGCTGCTGGGATCCCCACAGGCTGCAGCCAGGATATAGTAGGCTGCAGAAAGGGCCTATGTTTTTGTATGTTTTTAACCATATGTGTTTCTATCATAATTTTCTGTCTTTTATGAGCCACCTTGAGTTGCAGTGTGGGAGGAAGAGTAGGACATAAATAAAATGGTGGATTTTTCAGAACTACTTACCATGTAACTATTTAAAAAATAAACAAATCTCTGAATAGCATATGTTGCTACTCTGTAGTACAACATAGGCCCTGCACCCATCCACTTCACCATCACCTCAGCAGAGCCTGACGCACCAGCAAGAGGCACAATGTAACCCAGCACTTAAACATTAGGATAGTCAATTTATGAGACCTAATGCCCATTAAGTATAAAAGTTGCAGAACAAAAGGAGTGAGTGAAGATATATACATCCTTAAGTTACAATAATTATGTAATCATAGAACTGTATGTTGGAAAAGACCACAAGGGCCATCTCGTCCAATCCCTGGCATGTAGGACACAACATCAAAGTGCTATCAAGAAATAGTCAATAGTCTATTTAAAAGCCTCTAAAGAAGGTTACTCCACCACCCTCCGAGGCAACTTTATTCTACTGTGAAATAGCTCCATTTTCCTGATGTTCAAGTGAAATCTCCTTTCCTGCAATTTGAAACCATTGGTTCGTGTTCTAGCCTTTAGAGCAGCTAAAAGTAAGCTTGCTTCATCTTCAACATGGCAACCGTTCAAATATATAAAAATGGCTATTGTATCACCTCTCAGTCTTCTCTTCTCCCAGTTGCCAAGCTGTTCTTCATAGGACTTTCCCTTACCGTCTTGGTTGCTCTCCTCTGAATACATTCTAGCTTGTTAATATCCTTTTTGAATTGTGGTACCTGGAACTGAGCACAGTATTCCAGGTGAGGTCTGATCAAAACTGAGTAAAGTGATACTGTTATATCTTTTGACCTGAACACTATATTCCTGTTGATGCACCAGAGAATTGCATTGGGCTTTTTGACAGCTACATAACATTGATGACTCATGTGGTCAACTAAGATCCCTTGATCCTTTCTCATGTACTGCTTTCAAGCCTGGTGTCACCCATCCTATGTTTGTACATTTCATTTTTCCTGCCTTATCCTTGTTGAAATCATATAAGGTAGTCATACCTTCATGACTGGGAAAAATTCATTACAAGTAACTCTTTATTGGTACCTAACTACTTCTAAGCTGTGTTATTAATGGATGAGTGATTAGTAATTCTATATATTTCTAATCCCATTAGTATTTTCTTGTTGTATAGCAGCATACTACTAAACTGCTGCTTTATTTAATTTCCCATCAAATTCAGAATACAAAAGGTTAGCCTGTAATATTTGCAAGTCATTTTAATTTGTTACTGAGGCAGCGTGTGATGGTGAAACCATCTTTTCAGTAAGTATATTGCAGTCAGTAAATTAATTACCCCAACTGTTAATGTATTTGTTTGTTTATATAATAATGTATGGGAACACCACTGTAACATCTGGATATCTTTGCATAAATTAAATCAATATATTAATCATTCTCTGTAGAAAACGCAACAAACCACAGCCATTTCTTCCTTTCTTTTCTGGATTCCTTGAAATGTACGAAGTTGCCTTCTAAATGCCCTAGACTATGGCACATGAAAATTTTTCAGATGAGACGTAGTGATCCAGCCTTGAAGGATACCAGAAGAAGCGAGATCCCAGGCAAGAAGGAGAAGCATGCACCTGGAAGAATATGGCCAACAGAATGACAGGAATCAGGAGGTGTTCTGTGACCCTTTGCAACAAGGCTCAACTTATAGCCCTTATTAGAGAGGAGTACCCTAGGACATGTGGAGGAGAAGCATTTCTCCATGCCCCATAGAACATTAAAGAATCTGGCATACATGGATGGGAGAACCAATTGTTCATCTGAGAAGGAGGAGATGAAATTGTGTTTGGAGACTCTGTACTCAGAGGGACTCTGTTTTGAAAGTGATAGAAGGAGACTTGATATTTCACCTTGGGAGCTGGATTGCCTTTTGCAGCATGTGTTCAAGATATGAGGGAGAGATAGCTAAAATTTATCAGGCTCATTGACTGCTTTCCAGTCATAATGATCCGTTTGGGAATGAGTACAGCCCCAACAAATCTGAAATAGATCTCGAATGATGATGATGGCCTGGGTAGGAAAATGAAGGACTTCGGATTGCAAGTGGCAATTCATCATGCCTTCTGTAGGTAGAAGGTCATAGGTAGAGGGCACAGATAGAAAAAACAGCATACTACAAGTGAACAGCTAGCTTTGAAGGTTGCTGCAGTAGCAATACCTCCTTAGAGGTTGTTGCTTGGGCAATAGCCTGAACTACCACAATGAAGAATTTCTGGCAGGGGATGTAGTATACCTCACAACAAATGAGAATAACATATTTTACAGGAGCTTCAGTAATGTGACTAAGAGGGCTTCAAACTAAATCCCAAGGTACCATTTAGAACAGGCCTAGAAGTAGGCTGGAGAAAAGACGACGGTTGAGATGGTACCTGTTAATTCCTGGTACCTGTTAGACAGTAGAGGTGTTACCCGCAGGTAGATAAAGCAGGGAGACCAAGAAGGTATAAGACAAAAGCTATATCTATTTTTGCAGAATATATATAGGCAACAAAAGGGATAAGGTTGAAATCCAAATAAGGAAACATGTTCTCTGGATCTTGGTGAGATGAGACACATGATTGGCATAGAACAATTTAAGGGTTTACCTTATTCAAAAAGAAAATCTCCAATACAAAGGTCAAAGTCCTTGAATTTGGAATGCCTTGGAATTTATGACATTGAATTTAAAAATGAGCATACTGAATGTTTATGTTCAAATACAGGAAAAGCCTATATGCATGTGTTCAACTTCAAGGAAGTTAAAGGAAAGTGTTGAATACCATGGCTAAAATTCTGAGGAGAAAAGAGTTCAAAAGGAATGAGAAACTCTGAAAGTAAAATTCTAAAGGCATGGTAATAAGCTATTCTATTGGGAATAAAAAATGGGAGACAGCTTTATATAAAAAAGCTAAAGTACTCCACAGTGAGTTTTCTGAGAAGACTTTAAAAGGGTATAGATTCAGGATGGCAAGAGACACAGATAACTTAGGATAAGTACAACAGAGGAGCCTGAACATGTAAGAAAGCTATCAAAAGGCTAAAGCTGAACCTTGAAGGAATGCTAAAATCAATACAAAGAGGTCTTCCCTGGCTATGTTTAAAGGCAGAAACAGAAATGCCCTATTTATTTATTTATTGGTTTGCTACTTAAGCATGATGTGAACTGAATCTTCTGTTTTGATGTTTATCTTTAGTTACAACATAAAAGGCAGTGGTATCTGATTTCTATCAAAAGTTTAATGATTAAAGAGATACAAGGATACAGACAGGGATACCTTACTTGGAAGTGATACACATAAAAAGGATTTAGGTGTCTTTGTTTATAATAAAAGGAACATAACCCAGCTGTGCAACAACAGCTGGTGAAAAAAACCCTAACGCAGTATTAGGCTGCATAAAGAGCACAGACATGCTGAAGTCACAAAAAGTAATAGTTCTCTCTGCTGTGCATTGATAAGGCCATATCTAGAGGACTGTGTCCAGTTCTGAGCATCATATTTTAGGAAGGGAATTGACAGACTGGAGTGTAGCTAGAGGAGTGTGACAATGACAGTCAAAGGTCTGGGAATACAGTTCAGAGTTACACGCCTTCTTCCTTTCAAAAAAACATTGTCTGAGATAAGGAAATTCCTCAAGACCTGGACTTTTATTTCCTTGATTGAGGAATCTAGCTTTGCAGCAAAGACAATAATTTTCCTAAGCTCCTACCATCTTTGATGGACTGCCTTTATCGTAGAAGTTTTTGTTATTAGGGCCAGTGGGGCTAAGACAGCTCTCTCTTTCTGTCTCTCTTTTCAAAAACCATAACAGCCAGAATCCTGTTGGGCCATTGTGAATATGTAACCTGCATTTCCGCATTGACAACTGCTACGTATTCACAATTCCTATGCAACCCCTAGTTTAGGGGCTATGTTGGGATAATGAAAGTCCTCTAAAGCCCACCTACCAGTAAGCAGCCACTGTGTTCCCATCTCTATCCCACCCCGATGAGCAATCTCTGGTGTGAAAGGGATTTTCTGGTGTGTCTGGTGTGACAGGGGTTCTTTTTCTGGCTCTTGTGTCAAAGATCCCTCACTGGAGGAAGTTAGCTGCTTCTCAGTTGAAAGGGGAAAGGACTGTTACCCTGATTTCTGGGGGTCACGGGAGGGAACCTCAATGTGCTTCAAATAATGGGGACTGGGAATTAGCTAGAGCACTAGTTAGCAATGTGAGAGGCAGGGCAACATAGCGAGATCTTTTACCCAGTGTCTATGGGGTCAGGCTGAGTCAATAATCAAACCGAAGTTAATATTAATTGTTTTTCTTTATTTATAAAATCACAGCAAATGTACGCACTCACTCACTTGGAAAATTAAGAAATACTGCACGATTGTGCAGCCACTCACACAGTCCTAAAGAAATAAAGAGAGGAAAATCAGGGATTTTCAGTAGTATTCAGAAATACTACACCTGGTCCTGTAGCCTGGTAAAAGGAAAGAAGCTGGGGAGCATAGGTTCTCAGCACATGGAGGCTGAGGGGAGGCTCGTCAAACGGAGAGGCAGCCAGTCGGGAGGCAAGTCACGAGCGATCTGATGAGACGCTCAAAGTCAGGGGTTCTTATAGGGGAAAATGTGCCCGCAGGTTAGTCTGTTGCCGGGGAAAACAATGGGTTTCAGGATGGAGACAAAGCCTCCGAAAGGTCAGTACTTCAGATGATTGAATTATGACAGCATTGTCAATAACGTAGACAGTAGGCAAACACGGAGTGCTTGAGAGTTGGATAGTCCGCTCATCAAGCTGCCTGCTTAGGGCAGGGGATCTTTTGTAAACAGCGTGCATACATAATGTGATCTTAAAAAGGTACTCGCCTTGAGGTCTCCTAAAGCTGCAATTGGCAATTACTGGCCTACCTGGATTGTGATGTGAATGGTTCAGCTATTTTCGGCCACGCCTGTGTGCACGCTTATCCAGGGGCCTCGCAAGCACATGGAGAGGAATGGGCAGTGAAGGCCAAATTCTTGATATCAAACGATATCTAATATCCCACAAGTTCGGACTAGAAACTACAGTAACAGGACTCTGGTCCCAGCAGCTGCTTACTGGCAAGTGTGGTTTGGGGGAGATCACCAGAATTCACTATGTAGCAACATTGCCAGAATCCTATACAACCACTGTGTACTATGTAGCATTGTAGCAATCTTTTTATAAATTCTCCTATGCTATTGTTTCAACTTCTTCTCTTTGCTACTTCCTCCTGCACCTTCAGATGAGTATTCTGGGCTTGTTATAACTGACAATTATGGAATGTCAAGCCATAATAAATTCCACTTGCTCTCAAAGAGTGATACAGTAGCCTGTGAACGGTACAACTCTTGGTGGAATTAGGTAACCAAACTCTTGTCTTCCAGATGTGGAAAAAAATTGATCCACCTGTAGTGTGGCATTCCTCTTTTCCCCACTGCCTTCCACCTTACCAAGCACTCCCCCCCTCATTGAATCTCATGATATGCCCAAAGAATGACTGCCTCAGTTTAGTCTTCGTTGCTTCAAGTGAGAATTCAGGCTTAATTTGGCCTTATTTGCCTTTCTAATACTCTGAGGTATCCATCAAACTCCACTCCAGCCCCACATATCAAATGAGTTGATCCTTTTCCTGCCAACTTTCTTCACTGTCGAGCTTTTACAGTCATACACAGAAATCAGAAATATTATTGCCTGGATGATTCTAATTTTGGTGCACAATTATGCGTCTTTCTACTTGATGAGCTATGTGGTCCGTTCGTGGATGCCTTTCCAAATCTTACTCTTCTTCTGATGTCTTGACTACAGTTTCCATTTTTGTTAATTACTAAGCTAAGGTCAAAGGAAATCTTTGACTATTTCACCATCTTTGTCACCCACTTTAAAGTTATGTAAATCATCTGTGGTCATTATTTTTGTCTTCTTCAAACTCAGCTATAACCCTAATTTTGCATTGTCTTCTTGAACTTTTGTCAATACTCATTGCAAATCTGTGATATTTTCTGTATATCTTTAATTGCTGATGTTCTTTCCCTCAATTTTCACACCTGTTTCCTCTGAGTTTAATCCTGCTTTTCATACGATATGTTCTGCATATAAATTAAACAGTCTAATCCTACTTTCCGTATGATATGTTCTCCATACAAATTGAATAGCTTGAACAAATGCAGCCTTGCCAATAGGAAACCATTCTCCTTCTCCATATTGTGTCCTAAGAATTGCTGTTGTACAGAATATAGATTATGCATCTGGACACTCAGGTATTGGGGCATTCCCATTTGTTTTAGAGCAAACCATAATTTCTCATGGTCTGCTCAGTCAAAGCTGTTGCTGTAATCTATAAAACACGGGGAGGGGGAGAAAACCCCTGACAACCAAAAACAAACAAAGCACAGGACTGACCAAGACACTATCATTCACTAATCCATGCCTGACAAGAACATTGAAGTTTGTCCCTTAAACAGTGTTTATACTGAGCAATACTCAAACTACAGGATGACACCAATGAAGAAAGTCTATAGGCTGAATAATGTGTAAATTATACACCTGGAAATGTATGCTAGCTGTGTTGAAACTGTTTGGTTTGATGTTCTGTATACAGATCAGATTTGTAGTAACATCGTGTCAGGCAATGTACAGTTTCTGCTTGCAGGAAATAAAGAATGTGGGATATTTTGAAGCAAAAGAGTCTCCTGGTACAAAAAATGTGCTTAATGGAACATACTAACGCAATCATTGTCAAAAATGTAAGATGAGTTTAAGCAGAGGATTCTAAAGATGTTTTGCCAGGAAAAAGAGGTGTAGTCATATACATCTATTCATTGGATATAGGATATACATGATCTGCCCTGGTTCCCTCATTGATGTAGTTTCAATGATCAGGAAAATAAATGAAGATATTTCCTTATGTGACTGCACACAAACCCAATGGATTAAAGAAAAGGGTGGTAAGACAGGGGGAAAAACAGTCTACATGTGTTGACCTACCACTACAAAACCCAACACTATCAGTCACTTTCAAAATGACTTAAAAAACAGCTGAGTGACTAGCTTCAAGATCATCTTACAGCAGCTTTGAATTGCAGGATGTTTGGTACAATCCAAATACATCTCGGCAGTGTACATCTTCATAGAACGGAGCCTGAACAAACACTACTTGTTTTATCACAATGTTTGTGGGCAGAGAATAGGCTATCCATTTTAGTTATTGGAAGACGGAGCTAATCTAAATGATTTCAGGTGATGGTTTACTAAGACTGAGCAGAGGATCTGTCATGCCCGAAACCAATCTGGCTCAATCTGGACCTGACCCAATCTTACTGAGATCCCAGATACAGAGTGCATTTTGGGAAGCTGATGCACTGTTCCTGACATTCAGTTCTATTGGGGAAACCTTCTTCCTTTCTTCACATATCTTGAGGAAATGTGGAAGCATGGTTAAACTCTGGAGAGGGCACTGACTGCAACTGTATAATCAACTTTTAAGAACTACACTCTATTGAAAACCCACAGAGTGCTACATTTACCTATTTGTCTCCAGTTTCCACTTAGAAGACATTACCAAATCTACTGTTTACAGCCAAGCCCTCTGAAACAACCTCATCTACTCATACCCACAAGACAGCAACTCAAAACTTTTAAATCTACAAGAGGCATTTCTCAAACTACAGTACCCACCAGAGGAGGCAAAGAAACAAATTGACAGGGCAAGATTAATACCCAGGAACCATTTACCGCAAAACAGACCAAAACTACAAAATGACAGAACTCCCCTAATTATCACCTACAGTCTTCAGCTGAGATCACTCACACATCATCAACAGCCTACAGCCAATTCTGGAGAATAACACAATGTCAGGAATTTCTCCCTGCCGGGCTGCAGCCAGCAAGGGAGGAGAGAGGCCAGGAACACTTGGGGAGTCTGAATATACCAAACACCAGGAAAACACAAACCGAGCCAGGTCAAAGTCCAGTCAAAGGTTCAGGAGGCAGAGATCCATCCAGAGGGTTTCAGAGACCAGGAGACACAAAGGTTGTGAGGGCTTGCTAATAATTTGCTGCAAGGAAGGAGCAGCCACGCCGGCAGACTTAAATAGCCCCTGTGAGCAGGTGCTGCTCATTATTGTTTCCTCAGCCTAGTCCAAGCAGCCTCCCTCTCCACAGCCTGTTTCAGCCTTCTGCATGATTGAGGGCTGATGGGCACAGCTGGCTGCAACTCCTCTGTGTCACTGCTGGTTCCCGCTCCGTCATGAGCTGGCTGGGGCAACTCAGTCTCTGTTTGACGTTCCAGTGCAGGGGATGTTTGCAGGTTGACTTGCTCACTCACTGGTTCTGCCCCCTGCACAAGCTGTTGATCTTCAATCACAGCATCATTATCTATCACACACAGCCCTCTTGCAAGCTCTCAGAGGCAGACCATTATTAGCCTTCAGATAGCCTCAAAATCTTAAACTACTACTTACAACTGGATACATAACAAGGATGCTAATACAGGGACAAGACTCTGCCACAAACCCAGATGTCAACTCTGTCCCACATCTGGTCTGGGAACAACATTAAAGGGGCCAATAACATCATTCACATGAGACGTACACTTACATGTTCTTCTTCCAATCTGATATATGCCACCCTATGCCAACAAGGCACCTCTGCAGTCTACATTGGACAGACAGGATAGTCTATCCAAGAAGATTAGTGGACACAAATCTGACTCTAGAAATGGCGATACCTACAAAACAGTTGTAGAACATTTCAATCTTTCTGGACACAGAGCAAGGGATTTACAGGTTGTGGTCCTTGAACAAGGAAGTTACAAAGGAAAACTCGAAGTGAACAGTTGAATTAAATTATATTCCCAGATTCTAATCCATTAGCAGAGGAATGAACAGACAGTGGCTTCATGAGACACTACATATATTAATACAAGAGTCCTCATTACTGTAACAAAAGGAATCTTCTCAGAGAAGCTTTTGAGCCCCCAAAAACTGGCTTTTGGTAAGCAGATTTATTGTTTTCACATCAACACTAACTGACCACTGTTAAGATCATACAGACCTGTATTGCCTTACGCAGACTTTGAAAATTTAGGGAAAGGGTCATTATTTGCATCTTTCTGCATCATATTACATTCTATCTGCTCCCACAACTGTATAAATATGCTTTATGCCTGAGGTCTTAATACCACTCAGTATTTCATCCAAAGAGCTGGGTGTATATCAGCAAAAGCTCTGGCAAATTTCAAACAGAAAACCTGCTAGTGTTAAAAGTTCTTCCCCCCTCCTTTTCTTCCTCCTTTTTATATACACACATACTTTGCTTCAGTCTCTGTCAAAAGAGAAATGGTTATTTTACCAAAACGGTTAACTAAATTCAAGCCAAAGAAAAAGGGGAAAAATTCACCCACAAATGGCAGCTGCAGAAGAGTGAAATCAAACTTAATCACCTCAGAGATGGTTACTGAAAATGTACCATTTGAGGTTACAACAGGACTGAATGGAACGAATTCAGCCCGCACTCACTTTCAATCAACACATAGGCTGTATCTGCACGAGACTGTTATAGTGCTATGATTCCACTTTCAACATCCTATGGAATCCTGGGGTTTGCAGTTTAGGGAGGGGCCAATTGGCCCCTCCCTAAACTGCAAACCCCAGGATTCCATAGGATGTTGAAAGTGGAATCATAGCACTGTAACAGTCTTGTGCAGAAATGGTCATAGTTGAAAAGAATCTATTGGTTCCTATTTCAGTTAGGATATACACACCCACACAGAGCAGCTCCGTACCTGCATGGCATGGTGCCAAGGCGCTGTGGCGGAGAAGCCACAGTTGCTGAACTCCAATAGAGGAAAGACCATGAGCAACACTACCATGACACTGTACATGGGGTGGGGGCAGAGCCAGTGGGGTAACACCAGAGGGTACTGAAGCAGCCTCTGCCCTTGTTACATCCTCTTTGGTGACAATCTCAATCCATTCTCCCGCCTCCAGTGCTGTGTGAATGTTACTGACCACTTTGCAGCCATAGGCATTTTCTCCCATTTACTTGGATTTTTTCCCCTACCCTACATTGTATCTGTGGGACACTGGCAATTGGTATGGGATGCAGTCTATAAATAGATGGCCATTTAGAAGGTAGTAGGGGAACAAAAGTAAGAGTTACGGTGAACACTTTGGTACCCATTTGGTGAAGGAAAGGTCTCTATAACTGCCTCTTCAGGTCCTCAGGTCTAGGGTTTGTGGAGGGAGTCTACCCTTGGGGCTGGGCTGGGTCTTTGCTTCACTTTAAGTCTCAGAACCTGGGACGGGGAGGGTCTTTGATGCTGCCCTCCAGCAGATGGCTGGACCATATATTTGCTGACCAATCATACAATGAGCTCAGAGCTCAGGTGGTTTGCCCAAGGGAAGACAAGGGAAGAAGTTAGGGGTGACGCCTCCCTCAACTGATCCTACACTAGGTTGCTCCCCACTCTTGCTCCTTTCCAGGTTCAATGCAGTTTAAATAGGTTTTAGGTTAAATAAAGCGAACCTTATTTAACCCAATCCTCTGTGCCTGGTCTCATTCTTCCATGATTGGTCAGCAAGTATATGGTATATGTATTTGGTAGAAGGAGTACCAAAAACTGCAGCAGTGGCTATTAGATGCCAAACGAGATTCAATGCAAACAAGTAGATTGGGATAAAAATTCCCAACTTCACTAGCATACTGATGAGACATGAGCCAGAAGTGACTGAGTAAAATTATTGAAATGTCAATCCTTTGTTCAGCCTTTGGAAAAAAAAAAAAATTCAAGGAAATGTTCATGTTGGGCTTAATTAGAAAAGGAATTGAAAACAAAACTGTCAATACTGACCTGACAGAAATCCACAGCATGACCATGCTTGCAGTACCATACAAAGCAATTCTAGTTACTGCATCTGAAAAGATTATTATTGTAAAGTTGAGGGGAAAGTGCAGAAAAGGGCAATGAAAATGACCAAGATCTAGGTTTTGGAAGGAACACTGTTTGGATCTTTGGATCCCACTGAATCCAAATTGATAATGAGGCTTACATTCAGATTCATTCTCATTGAGGAAGGTCTACTTCAGTTTGCAATCTTCCTGATTTCTTAGGCCATTTCCTTACTAGACTGTTATAGCGCTATGATTCCACTTTCAACAGCCTATGGAATCCTGGGGTTTGCCGTTTTGGGAGGGGCCCCCTGAAACTGCAAACCCCAGGATTCCATAGGATGTTGAAAGTGGAATCATAGCGCTCTAACAATCTTGTGTGGAAATGGCCCTGAAGTCTGATCTATGCGGTTCATGTTTTTGAAAAATAAGAAGCACTCCTTCTTACAAACCTTCCAAAATTTCAAATGTAGATCGCTGTGTAGCAACGGTCTCTGAAGTAAAATGCTCCATATGAAGATCAGTGAGTTGGCTACTGGTCTGTCAATCATAAACTTGATTACTTAGAAGAAAATCTCTCCATATTGAATGGCCCACTCTTGTGAGCCTTCACTCCTATGCCCACTTACATGATACTAAGCCCAATCAAACTGAATGGGATCAGTTCTGAGTTCATATATATAGGCTTATACTGTAAGCTTAGGATCTTGTTGGTTGGTCTCAACTAGAACAGACACATTGAATTATTTGTTGTATGGTGTGTTAACACATAGGAAAATCTAACTGATTCAACGGGACTTCTCACAGGAAAACAATAGGATTTAGGCTTAATATATTGCAGACATGCATAATTCTGAACAGTAAATGACCTATTAAAACCAAAACTGATCTATAGATACACACTGAACATTGTATTTAAAAATATTTTCTACCATTTTTTTCAGAACTCATCTCCCAAGGTGATATGTGCATGTTTTGACAAGTATCATTATGGAGGTCTGAAACGAATATCTGTGTTCTTTTATTAGAACACATTTCATAGTGACTTCTCAGGTGGACAGTGGATGAACCCAGACAAAAGTATTGTCATATTTAATAATTATATCATTAATGATATTTCACACTTAATACTATATAAATTAGAGTGACCATCTGTTTTTGTCAATTTAAAAAAATCACATTTATGAATACCTGTGCATTTATATTATCCAGTGAATAGTCAGTGATTCCCTAATGATATTCAAGTTAGCTTTTAGTTGTTAAAACAAAGTTTGAAGAATTTTCCATTAAGAATATATAGTATTAAAACAACATGCATGCCTCTGAAAGGCTTCCAGTTGTTGCGGAACAAATAAGTCAAGGAGAAAATATTGATTGTAAAGGATCTTGGACAAAAGAGTATTAAATTTTAGCTATGTGCATTTTAACTATGTTCCACTAACAGAAAGTAGAAATAAATTAAGCAGTGAGAATTAAAACAAATCAGCTGAACTTATTATTGACTGTCAGCCTAATATTTGTTTTGTAAGCATGTTTGTTGTTATTAATATAACATTTTTAAATAAAAGTTTGAAATCTTCTCAACTGTATGCTGAAAATGAGTATTGGAGGCAAAAAGGCAAAACAAAAATCAAAGTGTCATTCACTGGAAAGTATTAATAAAAAGTCTTGGGAACAAATAATGTAATGACTACTTTTTTCATTGAGATGCAACGGCAGCCTTGGGCTACATTTGGTTTACACCCAGTGTTACTTGATTCTGCTATGGACTGTAATAGTGATAGTTGATGTTGAATTCATTCTTCATTTCACAGTATTGCTTTTGGGGTCTCATCATTTATCAAAGGCTCCCTTAGAGACAAATTGGAAGGGGAGGATCACTTTCTATTATTTGGCTAAATTTCATTCCTTCCTGTATTGACAAAGACTTATGTGATATGCTACCACTTAAGTTCAGATTTGGACTTCAACCCATCTATCTGTAAGGGAAAAAAGCAAGAACCAGCTTTATGAAAGATTTCATCAAAGCATTACAATGTTAATAAAATTTCTTTATCTGAAACTATAATTTAATATTCATGTATCTAATTTACATGTGACAAAGTAGCATATTCTAAAATTAGAGTGTAACCAGCAAACTATTGACTACTATAAACAATACGAAAAAACACAACCCAAACATTTCTTAGTAAATAAAAAGGTACAACTTTCAACCGGGGAATTAATTCAGTTGCTGATACTGCTTTAAACATAGCTGTAATTATGGCTTGAAAAAACTGTTCAAGCGCACAAGCATTTTTGTGTGGAAGGAGTCTTGTGTATATACATAAAGTCCAAGAGTATACTACCAAAATTCTGCTTACTCATTTATAGTTGGCACAGTAGTAATAGTGAATGCCTGAACTTTGTAGGGGGAAAAAAAATCAAACCCATATGTAGAAATGGTTTCTGAGCTAGCTGATGTTTTTTCCCCATGAAAACAGAAAGAAAATGTCATATCCTCAGTATTGTGATGCTTGACAGTGAAAAAAATGCACTTATTGTAAAATTACAATAGGTGTTAGATTGCAGCTGTCCTGTTCAAATATTAGTGTCCTTAATACCTATGACAGCTGTGCATTATGCTGAAACTGACAAATTATATGCATTTTAAATAAAAACAGAGCAACTACATACAGAACAAACAGTGAATCTTAACGGAATCAACATGCACTAACCCTACTCTAATGCAAAATTAATTTCTTCCAGAAAATTGCATCCAACCTTTGGCCTTCCACAAAGGTATATAGATCTTGTCCCCTGGTAATACATTTGGACTTTTGTATTCAAATACCAGTTTATTAGCTCAATGTCACAAAAAGTTCTGTTCCACTGGTATATCCTTTAGCTGCCCTCGGGCTTCCGTAGAAACTGCTCTCACATAGTCACTTTTATTTATAGTTTAGTGAGCCTCACTGAAAGTCTCCACAGTTCTATACAAATAAGCTTTCTTATTCATCTTCTTCTGGTTCCTGTGATAAAATAGGTGCTTCCTCTTTTAAACAAGCACTAAAGAAGCTGAGAATTGTGCTATAAAGGTGATATTTACTCTTCTCTGATGTGATGTAATGACCTTCATCTGGGTAGATCTAAGAGAAGAAAAGGTAAAAGAAATAGACTTTAAAAATCAGGTGATAGGGGTCTCTATGATTTGTTTTAGATGTTTCTACATCAACACTGAATGAATGCATTAAGTGATGTTATAGCTTCATCGAAAGCTCATAAAATGCAAAGCAAAATTCATTTTCTTGATATTTTAAACTAGCATTTGATAGCTTTCACTAAAAGCTTTAGCACTAGAAGTATTTTCACATTTACAATTGCCTTTCCTATTCATATTTTCAAGATGGCTTAAAGGAAATAGACACTTGGCTTGAATCAAATATTGATGGAAATACGGGAAGATCTAGAACAGTTTGATATACAGTGTGATCAAAATCTGGATCTAATATGGATTCTATAAATGTATTCAAACATTTCATTAAGAAACAACTGTTTATGTTGTGTCAATATACTGGGTAGAAATATCTATGTCTGTGGCCCCTTTTGCTTGCGGTTATTAAGACAGGCCAATGCGTCTTGCCATGGAGGTATTCTGCACCTTGGAGCGGACGAGGTTCATTTTATTTACCTTCGTTCCGCAGGTAATTCTGACTAAATGCGCCCCCATGTGGTGATAAAGCACGCTATTTGAAAACCGGAAGAAACTGGTTTTCCAATTTTCCAGATCGATCGGATTCGTACTTTCACAGTGGTGCAGACACGTACATTCACGCCAATGTGAACTGGTGGTCAGGTGAGGGCTCATGGAAGGGGCCAGGGGGTAGTATGGGTTTTCGCACATACGCACCATTATTAAACCATGCAAAAAAAAGGGGCCAATCACAGCCGACAGGGCGGGGTGAGGGGAGTAGTGGGAGTGGCCACAGCAGAGGCAGTGTGGGTTCATGAACTTGCACTCCTCCAGATCAGAATGGAACACACGCAGTAGCTGTGCGGAAAGAAATGAGGGAAAGTCCGCCTTGTTTCGAGCCCAGAAAATCCAGTAAGAAACGACACGAACCGAGTCACCAGCCTCGTGCAGAAAGGGCCCATATTTGCATATCTACATCTTGGGTTGCACTGTGGTTTTTTATGTTCTGGCAGTTGATAAGAAAAACAAACTACAGTACTGTTTCAGGAACCCCCACAAATAGGAAAAGCATGAAAGCTCATGTTCCATCATATTCAGTGGCAGCAAGGCATGCACAGATGTTTCAGTGTGTTCATGTGCACGTCACTGCCATTTTAGGTACTGGGATGTGACACTTCGCATGAGTTGGAAATTGCGCAAGCAGAGGCTGTGGGCAATGAGGGCCCACTGTACGATTCTCAATGTAATGGCTAAAGCTCCTGTTAAAACAGAAAGGCCTAAGTGGTGTTGGAGTTCTTCCAAGTATATAGTCCCATTCTATTCCTGAGCTCAGTCTTGTATGGGCAAATCTCCTCCATTCTGTATGCTCAGTCTTTGCTCCAGCAATCTCCCCCAATCTATTATATCATTTGTCTTAGCTGTCTCTCCAAATGTTATGGTTTTTATTCAACAAAGAAATGTATCTTTCATATATTTAACGGAAGTAATTATCTTTGAAAAAAGGCATATAGGGTTGATTAAGTCATAAACTCTACTCTTCAAGAAGCCTTAGCTCATTTTTTCCCCAAATCTATTGAAAAGCACTTCAAATTGAGCATCAATAGAACCAGCCTCCAGTATCTTCTGATCTTATCCAGTTCACTGTACAAAGCTCTCCTGGGTAAGACAGGTGTAGAGGCTTAGGAAAATGCACACAAGTTGAAGCTATATTGCTCCAGGTGTTTAGTCTTAAATGTCTATATACAAATTTTCCACATGAAAGAATGATCATTAGTATAATGGCAGAAAGAAAACACAGATAAAGCAGCTTCATCCAGATCAACAGAAGAGGAGAAAATCTTTCATAACTTCAAAACAGGTATACATAGGCTGTTTGAAATTGTAAGATCTTTTCTAATTTCTTTAGTTTGTTAATAAATTTTTACATATCAATTTATTAGAGTTATATAATGCCTTCCTCCAAAAAATGAGCCTCAAGGAATGATTGAAACACGTTGAAATCATCAATAAAATATAAATAAAATAAATAAATATAAATATAAAACAGCAGCCATGTGTCAGAAAGCTCCTTCCTTGGCAGTTAGTTCCTGAAAGCTTGCCTTCTTCATTTTTCGAAGGTATATACATATTTTTAATCCAAAAATATCCTGCATTGTATAATACCACACTGGTTTTTTTTTTTCAACACTTGATTAAGAGATAAGAAACATCTGTATAATATTATTTTTGAAGTTTCTATTGGTCTACATCCAGTATCACGCTGGGACTGCAGTGTGAGTTTGACAGAACTGTACTCTCCTCTCCTCTCTCTGTGCAACCCTCTATGTTGCCTGAAACCCAATCCCAGAGGGTTTCCCAGCCTACCTTATCAGGTTTTGGGGGTAAATGAGGTGCTGCAGTGCGGAAGGGAGGTTTCTTTCTCTTGATTCCATGACAGAACTAGTTACACCACAGACATATCATTTTGGATTTTGGTTACTTTACTGGAGAGAGGCAACATACTGTATTCGCTAGCATGTAAGACTCACTTCTTCCCCCAAAAAAATACTGTTTGAAAATGGGGTGTGTCTTACATGCCAGTGTGTCTTATATACTGGCAAATAGCATTACACCAGCAAACACAGGTAATCAATTCTGAACTAATATTTGCTTTCAATACTTCTCAGTGAATGGATTATATTTGTCCCACCACTTTTACCAGTTATAGTTTACATAGATATACTACTGAAGCTACTCAAAGAAGATACATATTGTAGGGAAAGATGACACTGTTTTGTAATACTATAGCTTTCAAACACCTGCAGGAAAGAGAAGAGCATCATTCATCTTTTAAAACTGGTTAAAGTCAAAATATGTTAAAAGATGCACTAAGCTAAAGAGACTCTCAAGTGTTACATACCTGCATAGTATAATTCACTCCAGCTTTTATTAGATGTTTAATTAATTCTGCTGAATGCTGGAAATGGACTTTAGCTATGGGATAACAACATCTGAGTGTTAGTCAAAAGCATTATTAATGTGAATCAGACCCTAAAGATTAGCTGTCCCCCACCCTTGTTAAGCAACTGAGATAGGCCTGAATATCCTTTTCTACCTCTTTGAAGAATATATTACTTACAAGGGAATAGCCAGAACAGAGTGGTGATGAGAGAATGAGAGTGGTCTGCTTGATATCTCACCTAAACCATAAACTGATTAGGTAGCCTTAGGTAATTTATATGCTGCTGCATGTTGGCACTGAAGTAAGTCCCACTCAGTTTAATGGAACTTTATTGCAAATAAGCATGTGTATGACTGCAATCCAAGCTTGTCTTTGATAGACATACCCAAACGGCAAAATGGAGGATAATGCTACTTAGCAGAGCAGTTGTAAGGAACAGAAACATGTGAAACATTCTGAATGTGGAAAAAAAATATAAAAATCAGAAGTGATGACTATGTGGGCTGAATGAATCTACAACCCCATTTTGTGCTCCCTTAACTCCTCTTGGGCACCTAAAAAGCCCCTCGCCATCACTTCAAAAAAGGGCAATTTTCTACCCAGAAATACTCCACAGTCTCCAACCCCCCTGCAAAACATCCATGACAATATAGCTTTCCTAATCTCCACCACCACCTAAGCCCCCTAAAGAGCTGAAAACTTACCAAAAGCTAAACTAGAAGTGATGGGATATCACTTCCAGGTTGCCAAAAATATGCTAATGCACTCCCCAGTATATCCTAGTATAAATGGATACCATTGGTATGGATTCTATTGTTACGCTTAACTTACTCTTACTTACTCTTACTCTTAACTAGCGTAGGCCCTTTGCGATTTACCGGCAAGTCTACGGGTGTACTCTAGTTGGGCCCTTTATTGTGGTGTCTGCAATAACTTAAAATGTGTAGAAATACGTAGCGTTGTCATGCAGAACTATAGAAATTCTGGCTGCCATTGAATTCTGAAGTTTGGTTGGGTTATTGGATTTATATCCCCCTTCCTCTTACAGATACCAAATGCTTCTCTTCTCTACCTATCGTTTTTGCTGCTATACCTTTTCAAAAATGCTAGTAAATTTCAGTTGTGATATCATGTGTAAGAGGGGGCAAGGTTGCATTTTAACAGACATGTCCATGAAAAGACAAACATGTATTCATTTTTCTTTAAATGCTATAGGCAAAATATGCATTCCTGACACTCCTGGGTTAACATGTTAGGCCATCTACCTTCCTCTTCCACTTCCACTTCCATTCATTATGCTATCATAGAAAAAAATAAAATAAAATATGTATTGTGGTTCTGAAAAACCTCACAAAGGACAAAAGAATTCTGCCACAACATGATGAATGTACATGTCCTGTGATTATTCCAAGATTCTCTGCTAACATACCAAAATCTTCCACTGGAAAATAATACTTTATTTTGATATTTGCTGTATTCTTACTTTTAACTTAGATGGCTGTTCTTGCACGTTCTTAGTCTATTTTTTTAAGCCTTTCAAAAGCAGCCTCCTAATATAAGTCTTTTGGTGAAATTGCAGTAATTTCCTTGTTTATTCAGCTGAGCAATATCTCCTGTACTACACAAAATTGGAATAAAAGGAATTATATTTTGGAAGTGGCCCTAATGAGCCAAAAGCTATGACACATTTACTTTTGGGCCTAGAATTTTGGTTAAGAGGTCTGCAAATGGATGAGACCATTAAAGAGTAACACTCAGCTGAAGTGGAAATGCTCAGGCCTATCTATTTTTTCCTTCCCCCCAGGGAAACATTTTTCTTTCTGCCTTCTCCTTTAGTTTTGTCTATAAATGGAAGGCAGTGGTTAGACGATGGATGATCATCTGTTTTTGCAACCTGGTGATAGAATGCTAGTAAATTATTAAAGAAACCAAGAGAAAGTAGATCCAATATTATGAAACAACATTTTAAAATATCTACTTTCCTGGAAATGTTATTCCTATTTTCATAGGTGAATCATGACTTGAACAGCTCCCCCATGAAACAGTTTGGGTAGTGAGGTAACATCTCCCCTGCTTTGTCCATGAGCCTTTCTCACATATGAGAATGACTCACTTAGTCAATGAAGCTCAGTTGGCTGAAAGTATTAATAGAGGAAGCTTGAAATACCATGGCTTAAATTCAGACTTTCTCACAGTGAATTTCTCTGATCCCTTTTTCTCATGCCTCCTTCAATACTATGAGTGTCCTGGGTTATTAGACAGGGTTTAGCAACAGCATGGAATACAATGAGAGACACTTCTGGGTGTTGTCAGAGAAATGAGGAAGTACATAAAATTACTTCCTTCTTCCTATACCAAGATGACATCAGATCATAGTTTCTACTGTAAACAAAGGAACTCTTTCATTTCTAGAGAAATTTGGATCCAACCCATGACACTGCATTGTATTTCATTTGAATGCTTGCTAACTAGCTCTGCCTTTTAAACACAACTGTTTTGAAATTTTAAATCTAAAAAATGTTTTAAATTTATCTGCCTAAGTTATATCTGAAAACAGTAAGTTGATTCTGTAGTGCTCAAAGTTTTTGGGTCCTTTTACATTACACAATGTTAGTGTTATGATTCTACTTTGATTGCAATGCCAATATCCTATAGATTTGTAGTTTAGGGCAGGTGTTTAGAATTCTTAGCCAGAGAGCATTTCCAGCGTCCCACCAAATGACAAATGTTGGGATTCCACAGGATGCACCCACGGCATTTAAAGTATAGTGTGAGAAGACCAATAATCGTATTGGACCCAGAGGTCTGAGAAAGAAAGGTGTGCTGTATAATTCATTTATACCTCCTAAAAGCAGGAAGAGTCTTTGAGATAGAAACTCATCTGGATATCTTTAAAAAGTTGCTTAAGAAAATATATCTGACATGTTTTCCCTGAAGTAAAAGCAGAAAGGAAGGACCACAGCTCAGTGGGAAAGTCCATGCTTTGTATATAGAAAAGCCCTGTTCAGTCCCCAGTATCCCTCTGGTCTTTTATTTGTGTTCCCAACTTCAAAGTGTTCTAATTTCTGTCCTTGGAGAGAATCCTTTGAAAAAGCAGTTTAAAAATTTGGCCATAATAAGAAACTACGACTGAAGAAGGAATGATATATTTGCCAAAGCTGGAGATACAAGGGTTAAGGAGAAGGCGGATAGGTGTATTGCTATCCTTCTAAAGTGTGGTTTATGAGATGAAGACATGGTGATACCTGAACCAGGCCAGACAGGCCATGATACTAGGCCATGGGGGATAATCATGTAAAATTGAGATGTTCTTTCTGCTGGTATTATAATTCAGAGCTATCCTATATGCTTTTATGGGGAAATATATAGATTCTTTATTTTATTGCATCCATGCACACCTCCCTCCCTCCCTTCCTCTCTCTCTCTCTTTCTCTCTCTCTCTCTCTCTCTATATATAGATAGATTTATGCTAAATTCCTCAGAATAGTGGTAAGGTTGCTAGAATTTACATCAGTCTTAAATTCAGCTATGCTCTAGTGCAATTATTATTGTGCATATTTTCAGCATGCATGGTGTCTGGACAGCAGCTTTAGGCTTGAGCTCACAGCAAAAAACACATCCACATACCAACAATAGCAGGAACAAAATAAATAAATACACTAATGCTGAAAAGTTCATTTCTAAGTTAGACCACTGTAATCTCATGAATGTATGCAAGTGAAGAATCCACTTTTGCTGAGAGCATTCATGTTTATTAAAAGCTTGAAGCCAGCTTTCAGCTTTTTGTTGTGTTTGGTTTTTAGATGAGGATCTTTTTCTGTGTGTAAGAGAGATATACAGAACTGAAGAATGGATACTGAGAAAACCCATGACAGTTTTGCTTTTGTTTATTTACTTTCAACAGGATTTCTATATGAGTGTCAGCCCTGAAAGTGCCAAATCTCACTACAAATCTAAGGTAAAACAGATGTGTATTAGACACGCAGGCTGGTAGAAATTGTGGGGATATGACTGGAACTGCTAAGCAGAAGAAAGAGAAGAGAAAGGGAAAATATTAAAAATTATGTGGTTGAAGGGGGTCAATGAGATATTTACATTGAAGCGCATTAGGTAGGGATTGGATGGAAGCCCATGTGGTCAGCCTGGAAAGTTACTGCATCCTAGGGAAGGGCACTTTACACATTGTTAGTGAGAAGCCATCAAAGCACTGAAAAGGTTAAGTTACCATAAGATATTGCAATTTACTACAAGATATTGTATGCTGTAGCTTCTTATGCTGACACTTATATTTTGCCAATGGCAAACAGAGAATAATTTAGAAGCTGTTTAAATATTGATGTTGTCAGTTATTAATATAGGTTACCTTCTGCCAATGACATGGTGTTTTATGGGATTTAAACAAATTGGTATGAACAGCTGCAAAGAATTACAAATATTCAGTTAAGAGAAATGTCATCTGCTCATATCCAAAACTCTCAATTGCGTCTGACAATGGGATCTCTAGGGGCAGACAAAGCTAAGTATTATAACACACACACACACATATACACCATGCCTTATCTTTCATTGAACTTCTTTGTGTGACAATCTGCAACTGCAAATGGAATCGCTTTTGTGTAAATACTCACTATCGGCTGTCCCATGGATGATTAACAAATTTTCTTCCTTAAAGCCATGAATATTGTGTAGCACACTTGATGCCTTTAGAAAGAAGGACAAATATTGTACATATCTGTGAGTGATTTAAATTT
Source organism: Cyclura pinguis (assembly GCA_030412105.1). Taxonomy (NCBI): domain Eukaryota; kingdom Metazoa; phylum Chordata; class Lepidosauria; order Squamata; family Iguanidae; genus Cyclura; species Cyclura pinguis. The sequence continues at coordinate 248,173,829 of CM059599.1, read as the reverse complement.
CATATACCTTTGGCATCCTATAAAGATCCATAATACATCTTGCTCACCTGATAAGCATGTTCTTCCTTAGATGGCATCCCTAGGTATCTTTCTGAAAAAGCTGATGCTGTGTATCAGGAACAGAAGAAAACATTGCTTACATTAAGGTTTTCCTCATGGTGAAGGGGTCAGGTATATTAACCGTGATGGACCTAATCATTTGTAACTAGAGGTTACACAGTGTACCAGTGCTGAATACCATTGTGAAATTGAAAGCACCACTGGCATATTAATGTAGGATCACCTCTGCTTTCTATTGTACATCCTGTGATCCACATTCAGAAACTACGACCTGCTCAAACAGTGGGGTCCAACATATCTTGTTACATGATACATCTGTGCAATCCGTTGCACAGCAATTTGACTCAACAGAGTTCTGATCCTTGTGAATGATTTGCCTTCATACTTTATGTAGCCTCCGAACTATATCATAGAAGAAAACTGAGCGACCTGTATTAAGTGAACTGATTTAAGAATGTAAAATACTCACCATACAATCTCATGTCCGTAATTGGGGCAATCACAGCTCCACACTTGAAAAGCCTTTCATTTGTCTTTAGAATCATTGATGCAATGTATCCTCCATAGCCCTACAAAACAACCTAATGTGAGTTAAAATGTGTCCATTATCACCTTAATGAAACTGCCTTTTGTTCCATAGTTCCACAGTGTTTATGTCTATTTCTGCAGCACTCAGACATTCTCTGAACTATAAAGCAACAATTACAAAAGAATCAAGGACACTTAGGACAACTCCAAGCTGATAAATAGTGCAATAATATTCAGTGTGTACACTGAAATTAATACATAATAGTAAACTCAATTTTTCCTGCCTCCTTCTGGCAATGTGGTGTGTTTTTAATATAGCACTATTTCAACTGTGAATGTTTTAAATTTATCTCTGAGTTGGACAACTTGTCCTTTTTTGGCTTCATGGAGCCCTTGGCTTACTTCAAGAGTCCTTCGGAAGAGGCTGCAGATCGAGTAAGAAGGAAGTAAAAAAGAGAGATAAAATGGGTGGCAGAAAAAAAGAAAAAGAAAGGTGGGGGTGCAAATCCTATCACTGGTTTGGCCATGTCAGCCACTAACTGATGGCTCCCAGCACATTATGTTTACAGGAATAAGTTCCTCAACAGAAAAGGTTTGACTTGGCCAGACTTGCTTATGAAAAAATACTTCTGTTGTCAAAACTAGGGCCATTTCGCACTAGACTGTTATAGTGCTATTTTTCTACTTTCCATATCCTACGGAATCCTGGGGTTTGCAGTTTAGGGAGGAGCCTCAAGGCCCCTTCCTAAACTGCAAACCCCAGGATTCCATAGGATGTGGAAAGTGGAATAACAGCACTATAACAGTCTAGTGCGGAAGTGGCCTCGGACTAAGATCCTGCATCAGGAGACATATCTTTGGAATGTAGCTGTCATAACTGTCCTCATGCAAAGCCCTCAACCACATTTTCTCTGCTACACCTCCAGCAATGGCCACTTCCATGTCTATTAAAAGCAAGGTAAGCAGCACAAACATGCCAGGCTAGTTTCTTTTAACTCCGTAACAGCCATCTTCAGGGCCTTCCACAAGTCCTTAGGAAATCCCTGAGAATGACCTCAGTGCTATGCATCCAGCTAAAGGAAAACAACTGGATATCTCTGCTCCTCTTACTTTCCACAGAGAATAGAAATGGGGGCGGGGGGTGCAGCAGAGGAAGGTGAGCTTGGAGGGAATTTGGATCATTGTGAGGTCAGAACAGAATTCCAGCTTCTGCAACAACCAAAAAAATGGGTTACAATGGCATATGTTGGACTCTGATTATCGTAACTCGTTAACAGTTGCCAACCCAGATTTTAGGAGACATGTGCTACATTCTTTTCTCTCTTTAGTATAATCTAGGAAAAGAAAACATGGTATCTTTCTACTGCAAATGACGGCCAATGGCATAGAACTATGGCAACAAAATCCATGACATGTTGACTTCACACAAAAATTTCCAGCATCAGCTTTCATGGATCATTCTTCACTTCATTAAATGCTTGGAGTAAAGCCTCTTTATAGAGGCTTTGCTTCATGCATCTGATGAAATAGTCCACAAAAGCTTATGCTAGACATTTCTTTTTTCCCAGTTAGTATCAAAAATGCTACTGTATTCCAATATATCTTCTCAAGCACAAAGAGTTAACGATGTGAGAAGAAATCAAAAAGGCTGACCCTGTCTTTGTGGCAACCCAGATGTCCAAGGCATGACAATATACATTTTTTCAACATACTGTGTTATTAATTATTGGTTTTCCATTCACAGATCACTTCCAGGGTCAGATGCACACTGGAAGAAATATTATGACCACCATATTGCACTCTGAGATCATTATTCCACGTCTCTCAGATTTATAATTTTGATGAAGAAAATTGCAAAAATAGCCCACAAAAAAAGAAAACGACAAAAATTCTCCACCTTTGTGTTTATTTTCTTCCAGCTGAATATAGGAATCCACATAGAATGCTTGTAGATTGGTTCCACACTTCTAAGAGCTAGAGTTCAAGGTCTAGCAACCCTAATTTAAAACTTATATGACCAACAGTAAGTTTCTCACAGAAAAAAGGCTGTGATTCCCTCATCCCACCCCTGAGACAGAAAAAACTACTCTTTTGAAACAAGATAATATTTTTTCCCTCCAGTGATTATTTTGGTGAGAAATAAAAACTATAGTTCGTACTAGGATCTGTGAACCCTAATAGCATAAACTTTTGCTGTAGCCTGTCAATGTCTATTATATAGAGGGATAGTTTTTAGTTCAAAATAAAGCCAGGTTTGGGGAAAACTTGTTTTAGCAGGCATAAACAATTTCTATTGAAAGAAGACCATTAAAGACTAGCCTCTTTTTATTTTATTTTATTTTTTTGACAGCCTTTCCATATAAGCATCCTTGGATCTTTTCAAGCAGTCACAGAAAGCCCAGAAAGTAAGCAATCAGACCAGAAAACAGGGATGGGAGAAAATTTCATTTACTACACATTTTTAAGCAAACTAATCTAATTTGAACTACTCAAACCAACACACAAAATACAATGCATTTATCTTTCTGAGTGCAGACTTCTAGTCTACTACAATTCTACTTCCAGCGCTCCACCTGACATGAATGAAACAAAGAACTAGAATCAGTTGTCATTGGTACCCTGATGAAATCTCACTCCAATTCCCAAATGAGGGGTTTCATGTAAATGTGAAAACAAACAGGAAACAAAATGAGTCTTTGCAAGAACCTTCCATAAAAAGTCCGCAGATTCATGAAAAACTCTCTCTTTACTAGCTGCTTAAAACTATTATCTACATGAAACCACTGTAATACAGAGCTGCCAATCCTAATTCTTGAGAATGTAACCAGAAGAAAATTGACTGTTGAGATAAAATAATGTTGAGATAGTCACATATTCCCTTCCACCTTTCTCCTATTATAGGTTTCCTATCAGAGTTCGCAATGTAGTTTATTTGCAAATCCAGATCTGAAATAAATCCAGATAATCAGTTTCATCCAAAAGTTGAATAACAATCAGGCTTACAAATATGTTTCTCAGACGCTGGATATTAACAATGACATAGACACAGATACTAATTTAAAATCTGTCTGTCTGTCTGTCTTTCTATACATATTCATGTATATTCACTGAGTCATAAACCTGGTACATTATACAATAAGACTGAAACAAGGACTGTGGTAAAATACTTAAACTGATCTGTCATTCACTTTGGGTATTTTCTGAAGACATACTTTGGATTTCTGTATTTTTTCTTTCTCTAGAATAAGCATTGATGAACTGATTTTGACCAAACCTGATATTTAGACTTAGGCTGACACCTGGAACTCTTCTGTATAAATTTGAGACAGACTAACATACTTTGGCTTTTAGGTAAATCACTGGATTTGGGCCATTTTTCATGGAATTTGGCATGAAGCAGTTTTAGGAAAAATATGAATGAAATGAAATGATCAAACTCAAACTGGGTACTGCTGGGTAGATTTCCTAGTGTACGTATGCCACACAAACACAAACATACTATGAACAGAGAAGATTGCAACATCTTATTCATTATGTAATGTTACCTTTCCAAATATGCTCAGCCTGTTAGAATCAATGAATGGTTGTTTCAGCAAGTATCTGAAATGGGGAAGGTAAAATATTATGAAATGCCATGTTTCCTGTGTTAAGGATTTCATATTATGACTACTGCAATGCAATAGAATATTAAATAAATATTATATCATTCTGCTTTAGATTGCAAATGCCATCTTGAACACAGTACTAATACTTCCTAGAGGCTGATAGGTCTCATTATGACAATATTCAAAACTATGAATTATCTCACACAAAAATTTCAGGAACAATGCTCATGGTCAGATAAAAAATAAAGCTAAAACATTAAATAAATGTTGAGATGTTATGAGCCCAAGACACAACTGCTATAATCTCAACATGGGAACCTAAGGAAGAAAAATGTTGTTGGGACAATCTTTTCCATGTATGCAGCAACCTTGTACTAAAATTCAACACAAGCCTTGAACTTTGAGGGAAGTTCACCACTTTGGCCAATTTAAACACTCGTCAGGCTGTGTGGTCAATTTTCATTTGCATGTGAGTTTCCTCATATTTTTCAGAGTCAAGATTGTAGCCACCGTGTCATTAAACCAGACCTCAATCACATGGAGAGTCTCCTTGAGATTCTCCTATGAGTGGATGGAAGTTGCAGAGTAACAGAGATGTTTGAAAAATGTTCTCATTGTTTTAGTGACCTACACATCTTAGAGATCCAACTATCAACATCTGTGATATCTAATGTATCATTTCTAATAAAAAATTTTATAACAACAATTTTTTATAATTTTTATAATAATAAAAACTAAATTAAAATGATCAAAAATGCAGAATATTATAGATTAGCTCTCCAATGCAGTATTGTACACTGAGGAATCCCGTCTGAGGCACCTATTTTTGTGGCTAGTGTTAATAAGTATTAACAGGAGGGGCAATGAATGCCACAGAATGTCTTTATCAAACACATGAGAATACTGTATAGAATATATGTTGTATATTGCGCATTATTGTTGCCCAAACAGCACAATGCCCTCCCTTATTTGCATGGGTGTCTGTCTTAAGCATGATCAGGGCCAGTATATTCATTAGCATTGTGGACATTTTTAAATAAAGCAGATAAAAGAACTTTGTCAAAGAACTCCAAGTTAAAACAATAATACATGATTTTCAGGAAATCAGCCTCTAGTGGGTGTTTTTGTTGCAGTGGCTTATGATACTGAGGCAGCATTTTAGTTGTGGAGTTGTGTTCTTCATACTTGGATATCATGTAGTTGCCTATTACACTTTGGACATTTAAGTATAGCACCTGTGATGCATCCACTGCCATGCAATATTTTGTTAGTAGATTTTTTAAAAAATCAGACATGCTACAGCAGTCAGACTAGGCCTAGAAGTCCAGTTTATCAGTCTTGATGAATTTATTGACTTTTTCTTGCTGTGAAACATTGAATGTGTTGTAATGATCCAGTGCTCTGGAAAAATGAGCTCAGTATATTTCAAATCTATTACATTAAATTAAGAACTATTTTTTTTTACACTAAAAAATAGAATAAATATTTGCACATACGTACTCTACCGCTGCTATCTGGTCCTTCACTTCCACTGATCCTAAGGCACGGTGGACTTCTTGAAGAATCTTTAGACCTTGAAATCCACTCCCTCTTCCATCAAACTGAGCTACGATGACATTATCCGAGTTGACAAGCACAGAATCCCAGTCAATGTGAAACTTATCTGTAACCAACTGGCTGCCTGGAGCTTCATCTCTGTAAATACCAACACAACAGACATAAACGAAAGGCTATTGACAATGTGATGCACTTTGCAGTTCTTCAATATTTTATTTAACCTGGAAGGCAGAGTCCGCTAGGAGTTATGCAATCCAGTTGCATTATTGTCACTTTTATCCATAACAGCACATTAGCCACTGTTGTTGTCCCTTATGGGAGCAGCAAAGAGAAATAAACTGGTGAGATTAACATATTGTTTACTGGCTTCACTGACAGAAGGTCAAGAACAAAGGAAGCTTCCTTGTATCAGTTTTTAAAGAAGTAGCCTAGGAGGAAGGGAGGGGAAGAAAAAAGAAACATAGCAGTACTGCCTCTGAAGATGTGGGTTTATATCCACAAAAACTCATGCTAAAATAAAACCCAGTTAGTCTCAAAGCTGCTGCACATTTCTTTTTTTTTTTCTTCCTTCCCTCTCTCTTCCTCTTTTTATCCTTTTACCAGTTGAGTTTGTTTGCCCATTTAGACTAGTACTTCATCAATGGCTGCCCAGGGTCTCAGCAAAGTATTTGGGATTTCCTGAACCTGATGGTATTAACTCGGGGGCAGGCAACTCAAGTAGGATCAAAGACTACTGTCTGCCCATAGGTAGCACCAGACCTGAAAATGGTGAAAGAAAGAAAAGAGGAGGAGGAGGAGGAGGAGGGGTGAGAGGGAGAGAGAGAACAAAACAAAACAAAATGGAACCAAACCAAGCCAAGCCCAACCCAACTCAAAAATGTTTTATCATAGAATCATGGAAGAGACCACAAGGGCCATCCAGTCCAACCCCCTGCTATGCAGGAACACACCTCAAAGCACTCCCAACAAATGGCCATCCAGCCTCTATTTAAAAACTTCCACCACAATCCCAGGCAACTTATTCCACTGCTGGACAGCTCTGACCGTCAGGAATTTCTTCCTGAGGTTGAAGTGGAATCTCCTTTCCTGCAGCTTGAATCTATTGCTCCTTGTCCTGGTCTCTGGAGCAGGGGAAAACAAGCCCACTCCCTCCTCAACATGACATCCCTTCAAATATTTAAACATGGCTATCATGTTCCCTCTTAACCTTCTCTTCTGCAGACTAAACATACACAGCTCCCTCAGCCATTCCTCACAGGGCATGGCTTTCAGACCCTTCTCCATTTTGGTCGCCCTTGTCTGGACACATTCCAGCTTGTCGATATCCTTCTTGAATTGAGGTGCCCAGAACTGGACACAGTACTCCAAATGAGGCCTAACCAATGAAGAATAGAGTGGTACCATGACCTCCCTTGATCTAGACACCATACTCCTATTGATGCAACCAAGGATTGTGTTAGATTTCTTGGCTGCCGCATCACACTGCTGATTTCACAGCTTGTGATCTACCAAGAGTCCTAGATTCCTTTCACACATATTGCTATCCAGCCACGCATTCTCCATCCTATATTTCTGTATTCCATTTTCTCTGCCTAAGTGTAGGACCTTACATTTCTCTCTGTTGAAATTCATTTTGTTAGTTTTGGCCTAGCTCTCCAATCTGTCAAGGTCATTTTGAAATTTGATCTTGTCCTCTGGGGTATTAGCAACCCCTCTCAATTTGGTATCATCTGCCAATTTGATCAGCATGCCCTCTACTCCTTTATCCAAGTCACTGATGAAGATGTTGCATAGCAATGGGCCCAGGACAGAACCCTGTGGCACCCCGCTAGCCACTTCTCTCCAGAAGGAAAGGCAGCCCTCTGTTGAGCACACTTTTGGGTTTGGTTGGTCAACCAATTACAAATCCACCTAACAGTAGCCCTGCCCAGCCCACATTTTACTAGCTTCTTTGCAAGAATGTCATGGGGAACTTTGTCAGAGGCCTTACTGAAGTCATGCTATGCTATGTCCACAGCATTCCCTTCATCTATCAAGCCTGTAACCCTATTGTAAAAAGAGATTAATCTGGCATGACTTATTTCTGAGAAATGCATGTTGACTTTTGGCATTTTCATCTCTATTGAGAGGGAGAAGGGTTCAAGTTTGGCTGGGTAACCTATCTAAATATTTTGCTCTTCCTGACATTTTTGCAGAGTTGGGGGTCTCAGTGAGAATGTGAGACACAAAACAAAGTCTTGGGGTCCATATATACCTTGCAAGCTGCACTTTGCCCAATGCTGCTTTAAATGGAGTGTTACTATGCTGTACACCCCCAAAATATCATTGGCTATAAATACTGTGGAATTGGCGTGAAATAAATATAAATCTTGGATGAAACCTTTGTGGAAAGGGAAAGACTCTGACTGGAAACTTCAAAACTAGGACAAAGGACTTCAGCATGGCCAGGTCATAAGTTCAGAAGGATCAGTTGGGGAGCTTAAGCCAATGAGTTTTAGATGGTCCTCCAAAGTACCCAAGGCTAGGGAACAACAGTGAGTGAAACTACTAGAAGGAACAACCAAAAGGTCAACACCCCATTATGGAAACACCCCACAAAAACTGTATTTTTATTCCCTTGCCTTTCCAATCACTACGAGGCTAATGTGACTTCCCTCAATGCTTTGTCACCCACTGCAAAGACAACCAGAACCTACTAGACTCTTGCTGGCTCTGCCAGAGAGCAATTAATGCACTCTCCTCAGGGCAGAAAAAGGGTATTGTAACCCTGGCTCAGCCCATGGCTTTTGGTTAGTATTTTGGACATACATTGGTGTCTTAGGCTACCTGAATCCAGAGTGACTCATCCATCTTGATTCTAAGAGCTGGGCAAAGAGCTGCACACTTATTATTTATTTAATTTATAAACCACTCTTCCTCATGAGAACTTATGGCAGTTCCTCCACCTCCAAGTGTGTGTGGTTACAGTGTATGTCCTTAGTGCATTTTTTCCAACATAGTGCATGAAAGCCCCCTACAGAAAAGATACCAAAGCTTTTGTATGGATCCCAGGTACACAAAAGAAGGTATGTGACTTATTTACTCTTTTACTTTTTCTGTTTCTCTTGTAATGCCGGTGTTAATTTTGATGATTGTGAATGTGCAGGTATGTGCAGTCCATGGCTGATGGACTTTAACTGGGTCTGCCTGGCAAAATTTGGAATTTAGTGCCCTCAGCTGTCATCACTGAATTCAGCTGCATTGCTGCCACTGCTAACAGATGTGTACTACTCAAATTCAGTGGTATGACAAAAATGACCTTTCCAACCTTGCTTTCTTTTCTAGAATGGAAGGAAACACAGTCCTGTCAATTTGGAGAGTTCTATGATGTGAGCTGGTGCTCTGACACCCTTCTGCAACTACATGTGTATGTGTGTGTGTGCCTTCCAGTTTCCTGTCAACTTATGGACCCATGACTTTCATACGGTTTTCTTATGCAGGGAATACTCAAAGGTCGTTTTGCCACTTCTATTCTCTGAAATATAGTCTACCACACATGGCATCATTGGCAGGCTCCCATCCAAATGTTAGCCAGGATGCTTAGTTCCAAGATCAGACATGATCTGGTGGCTTTAGGATATTTAGGTGCCTCCAACTTTACTGTTTTTTTGATTCTCAACTGTTTGGTGACAACTGGGGAAGGAACTCAGTAGCCTCCCATTTCTGGAGTTGTTAGCATTCCCCAGTGGGTTGGAGTGGGTTTAATATGTACCTCCCCGCCATACCAGGAGACTAAACATTCCCAGTATAGAGGATTTCATATTCAGAGGGGTTTAAAATTATATCACAGTTAAAATTGATTTAATGCCTCCCTTATCTATCTACCTCTGGAAGCTAAGTTGGTGCTAATGAAAAGAACCTCTGGAAACTTTAGAAAATATAAATCTTTAATGTTTTGCAAGAAAATATCAATTTCTGAGTTTGTAACATACAGAAATAACTAATTTCTATTGTGACTGGAAAAAATAATTATCTGGGATGAAGGTAAATACTTTACTTCTAGTATGCTATTTTCTCTCATCATTGCTACTAATGGCATTTTTTAAAAATAACAGTGGAATGTCATTTTTTGAGAAAGAAGGTTTATTATCTTTTCCATCAACTGTAAAATCAAGCAGGAGAGGGAACTGGCAAGCAGTACAACATCTCCCAATGAAAACTGTATGTCACTAGAATTAAAATAAATAAAAAATTGCTTGCATAGTGTATTGAAATTTGATTAGACTATATCTGTGGGAACATGATTAGTGCTCCTGATAGATGGAAGAAAAATAAAGGAAGCTTGCATTTAAGAAATATAAAGAAACACAATAAAAACAAGAAAGATCCTCTTCATTCATTGTTTTTGGGTAATTTTTAACTGCTGAACTTGGAATAGAGCATCTGTCATTGTTGCTCTATCAATGCACAGCAAGACAAGTGACTGGCCTTCCATTGGCGTCACAGCAGATGACAGTCAGACCTGTTAGATTACAATAGTTAAACCATCCCTCAAGAATTATTCATTTTTTGATTGTGATTGTAACTTGGATCCTATGCTTGCAGAAAGATGTGATGCAAAATAAACAAATGAATAATTTAATTTTTATCCTGTTTTTCTCCAAGTGAAAATATCAAACACAATGAATGAAAAGCAAATTTAAAAGCCCCTTGTTCAATAGTTAATTAGCTGCCAATATAAATACCTCAATAAAAATATATTTGCCTACCCAGAGCAGGATAACAGGGAAGGGGCTCAGTCTCGCATCCCCTGTGAAGGAGTTCCATAGCCTGGGAAATGTCAGCAAGAAGTTTCTCTCTTGTGTCTTCACGAAGCATACTTCACCAAACATATCATAATGAGACAGTCATATGCTCCCTATCACCAGTCAATATTCTGACTGTCCAACTGCAGTCTCTGATGCTGCCGATACTGAACTGTACAAGCTCTAGCTATGTTTCAGTTTCACAACATGTTGGATGCTAACACCTGGAATGTTTAACAACAGGACTCTATCTGATAGTAAGATACTTTGTATCTTTGGTACTCCATAAATGGACTAAAATGATATAAATAGCTAGTGTATATACCTGGTGTTGCCCGGAATTTTATTTTCTCAGAGGTAATACTTGTTAGAAAGTTTTGAGATCCTGTGTCTCTAATTCCCCAAACTGTCTTGTCCAGTATCTGTAACTTTTTCACATATTTCCCAATTCAATCTGTTTTCAGAGTTATTAACATACAGAGGTTGGGTTCCTGAGGGAATTCCCTGTCCTCCTCCTTGGTACTAGGCCTCATCTCCATAGCAACTGGCCAGGCCCAAAAGCTCTGGGTGAAAATTCTAAAGGCTCCTCCCTACACTGCCAACCCCAGGATTCCATACAATCTTCTTAGGCAGCCAATCATATGAGGTCCTCGCCTCCCACAGCCAATCATATGAGATCTTTGCCTGCCTGACACAGACAAACTAACTTTGACTTTTATATATTAGTAGATGAGCACAAAAACTTTCCAGTGAGGGTATAAATCATCATGCAATGAGCATTCATGTTTCAGCACAAACATATGGCAAATTTTTAGTCCACAGCCTATTTCTATGCATAGTCAGCATTTTATAATACCATTGTTTAACATCACAGACAGAACTTTTATTTCAACTGATGCTATCTCAAACGAATCAGGTGAAAATACATTTTCCCATTAATGAAATACACTTGTTCAGCAGCCATTTCTTAAGTGCTGAGTAACGAAGGAATACACACACCTACTTAAATCAGTTCTTAGCCAAACACACACAAGAATGCAATAGACATGCTGTGTTCCATAAAAGGAAATGATAGGGGGGAAAAAATCCATCCCAACAGATGGCCTGGATCATAGATTTTTTTCATTTCAACCCACAGAAAGGGAAATGTGAACAAAACCACCTGTTTCCCGTTTTTAGAAGCTACTTTTCCTCTAGCACTGTTTCATTCATTTTTAGCAGAAGTTCTTTACCATAAAATCTTACCTTCTGTTGTTTCTCCTTCTGCATTAGTAATACCTTGCTTCAGTTCAGTTCTGTATCTGTTTCTTGGCCTACAAAGTTGACACCTATCAAGTCTCTGCCTGCAGATAATCATGTCTTCCGAACTTGCAGTGGTAGCAGGGTTTATGATGTTTCAGAAACTCAGCTGAAACTGATATGTCTTTTAAACAGAAAGACCATACCAATTATAGACCAAAATGATGACCTTAGCAGATAATTTGAATATTTCCTGCACTAGACTAGTGGGGAGGGGGATAGCAGCCCACCATTTGGCTGTTATCTTTTCAGAAGAATCTTTTCATTTGATATCTGAAGTCATGAGACTCCACCATCATCTATGCACAGAGTTCAGAGGGGAGTATGTAGCTATTTGCTACAATGAACATTCAGCTCTGTCAGTTCTGAATTTGATTTCTTCACCTCTGCACCCATTAAGACAGCAATGGAATTGCTCCACCTCTTTTTGTCTACTGAAAACAGCATTGCTGCATATGAAAACTGTACCACCCCACTGAAGAAAGCAATGAAACAAACCAACACAGTCTCACAAAACTTTAAAGAATGAACTGCCAATCCACAAGAGCACATTTACACTTTTTTTGCTTTCTCTTAATACAGTCCTTTGTGAAAGCAGTTTAATCCCTTCTGCAAGCAAAACTGACAATACTGAACTAGAAGAGAGATTGACTATATTGAACTAGAACTCATAAAGTGAGCTCTACCATGTTGTTAATAAAAAAGAACATTTTAAAATCATCTGGAGAATTTTCTCATAAGGTTCAAGAAAAATGTCTGTGTGTGTATGTGTGTGTGTGTGTCCTGTTTTTTCACATTAACTACAATCAATGCAATGGCATAAAATTTCCACAAAGTATTCTAAATATTTCTGCTGTTTCCTGGGACACTAAGTTTGACATATGCTCATGAGAGAGTATCAAACATCATTTATAAGCGGAGAAATAAACAGGTATCCACAATTTATAAATACATCTATTCAATGCTTTTTTTAAAAATCATGTAGATAGACACTGAGAAACACCAATGTTTGCATATTAAAAATAATACATGAAATCAGAAATCTTCTATTTGGCAGTCCAAAACATTCTAATTACTTCACTACATTTTTTGAAAAACTCCAAAAGAAATACAATGTTATCTGCACAGTCCTGGATTTCTATACTCATCCTATCTATCTATCTATCCATCCATCCATCCATCCATCCATCCATCCATCCTTCTATATTGCAGAATGGATGGTGCAGTGGAAATAACAGTGTCTACTGTAACACTCTTTTCTGTAACATGTGACTATCTTTTGCTTTGCCACTATCACACACATTGCATGTTGATCAAAACTAAGAATACCCTTGTAGGAAACAAAGCCAGCAGAAATCAATAAATGCAAGAATGCTGTAGCTAAAGTCAAAATTGCAGTTGGATAGCCTTGCTTTCCTAAGATCTGGATGATATTTATATAGTGTATGGCAGTATTCTATGCTGCAGGCAACTAAAATTCACCAGTGTTGTTATTTTATTTTGACAAGGTAAAAGTTGTGTGTACAATTTAGTAGCCAATGACTAAAATTGTTCCAGGGGTGAACAATGTGTTCCTCTGAAGACAAGCTTGAAGGCGCAAGTGACTACAAGGTTAAGAAAAAGAGCAGCTTTTCTGGATATTGTTATCTTTAAGATTAGTGGAAACTCGGACTGATTCAGTTTCACTATATCCACCAAAAATCTCTGCATTTTCAAATATTTTAAATAATGAACACCAACATGTAAGATACATTATCTACAGATTTCAAAGCAAAGAGGTTAATTGTGCTGGAGTGGAAAAATAAAGAATGATTATCACCGCTCACTTCTATTACACAGATTAAATGCTATAGTCTTCACTCTATTTAATCATTTCCTGCATGCTACCAGGGAGTGCATCTTCCAACTCTCAAAATGAATAAGGTGAACATTAATGAGGAAAATCAAAGATCTGAAAGTTAAACTTTGATCCTAATTATATAGAAAAGAGATAATAATCACTCTTTCAGGCAATTATGGTACATCTTTCTGATCTATAGACTACAGTGTATATAACGTAGTTAAAGGAAGCTGAGCATGAAGCAGATTAAAATAGGGCGAACAAAGGGAAGAACTAGAAGTTTTACAATCTATTTAGCATTTTTAGTATTTGTATTAGATTTTAAGTTGGAGGAGTAACAAAAGATCATGAAAACAGGAGATAGTTTACATGCTAATATAAACTGTTGTAAGGAAAATACCACATGCACAAACTTTTCCACCTTTCCTTCATTTTTCAAGTTGCTTTTGGAGAAATAGTCCGCTGAATCAGTAAACATAAAATACAATGATAAAACTCTGAAATATATCAGAGAGTGTGATTAACTGGGCAAGCACAACAATATGTTTCCAAGGAATCACATCAATTAAGCTACAGTAAAAAGAAATGCTCTAGTAACAGAGTAATTCAGTCTGGGGCCAGCTGAGAGCAAACTGGGATTCTGGTTTAAAAACAAAAACATAAAGGTTTTTTGGGAATGTGAACACACTGAGTAACAACTGAGGTTACGTTATTTTGTTGGACTACACCTGATTCATCTTGGGAGGAAACTGGAGGACATCTATTGAATCAACTAACAAATGGTGAGTCAAAACTTTGCTAAATCTCATAAACACAGTGGACCTTTTCTAGTTAGTCTACTTAGAAGAAAGACTAGGATTCAGGCCTAAGACATTAAAATATCTATACAGATTATTACTGAAGGGCAATTACACCATTATAAATCATAATTTGTTCCCTTTCTTTATGAAGCCAAAGTAATAAATTCAGAAGTATGGGAAGTTCTATATTTTTATTACCAGTGTGAAGAAATCTGTATTGCCAGCTTCCTAGTCAAGACTGAGGTGTCCCAGCATGGGGATGTGAAAGGTGCGGGACTGTGATGACATTTTCTCATGGTGTCATCGTGGTCCCACCCTTTTCACATCCCCAGCTGGTGTGATCATGGGGTATATAACTGATGGAAAAACTCCCCATCAATGGCCCCCAATTGCACAAACCTTCCGTTGCAGCCAGCCATACAGAAGGGCCAGAAGCATGATCACGCACTTCCTTCCCCACTGCAGCATGGGAAGAAGGCCAGCTGCAGTGCAGAAGGAAGGAACGAATCCTTCAGGCCCCCTTCTGCAGACAGCCGGTTGGGTGCAGAGAGTGCTACGGACACACTCCCATTCCTGCAGAGATGCTGCTAGGATTGTGACAGGAGGACATGGGAGAGCACCACTGTGTGGAAATGGCCTGGCTCTCTGTAAATTTTATTTTGTTTTGTTGGATTATATGTTTCTTAAAAAAAAGTTTCTTAAAAAACAAAACAAAAAAAACAAACAACAAAAGAAAACTGACCCTCCCAGCCATCCTTATGCCTTCTGAACCCCTAGGACATTTAGAATCTCCACAGCCAGGTGATCACGTACATTATCTATATTTCTACTCATTGTGCTTTATTTCCCAACAAAGCAAAGATCTTGCTGAATCTTGTTTCAGGGTATCCAGCAGTATACAGGTAGTGTCAGCTTCCATTGCTTTAATAAGCTGTTGTTTGTAGTTGTGCTGGAAGATTGTTAATCTGCCTGGGAGAAAGCTATCATGCTTCCTTATTTTCACAAAAGGTCTTCAAATATTTTTCAATGTACTCCACACAAGACAGTGACTATCTAAAGTTAGGTATATTCCTAGAAAAAAGTGTAATCTCACAAAGGGATGCAGTGCAGACACAAAGTCCATCAATACTGCCTATTGGCTAGGTATGGAATACAAGACACAATAATCTTAAAATATTCTGGTATTACATGTTTAGTTGCATGCTTTTGTGGTGCTGTACATCTGTTTGTATTGCCAAAATACTTGAAATGATCATAAAAGCACCTTACACTTTTTATTGTGTCTTGTACTTGGCTGGCAAACACTTCAAGTTGAATAACATAGACTTCACAACCATATTTATGCATGGTTGCATAAACACAACCATTTATGTTTATGCAACACACAGGATATACTCGATCTTGTAGACTTAGTGTTTTACTCTTTCTACTATAGCAATTCCAACATTGTTTCAAACTTGTCAATCAGTTTTTAAAAAACAAAAGTCAGCACAACACTGGCAAATATTTGAACATGCTTTAAATTGAATGCATAGTTAAATAAGTGGGATTCTGAAATAATGAAGACCCTCAGGTGAGAAAGAACTTTTTCAAGCCCTAAGGGCTTTGATATCTAAGAAAAATATGTGCTAATCTGATTTCTAACAAAAAATTTATTATCCTGGAATGCTGTTGAAAACTGAAATTCAGTTTCCATGTATAGAATATGGTGGGCAAAGAATTTTTGTATTTAGAAAGACCTTTGGCAGATACATTTTTAATGGTTTTTATCTTTTATCTAGCCAGTTTTTATCTTTATATTATAAATTATTTATAAAAAGTTTTAAAAGTTCTTATAGGATTGTTTGTTTGTTTATTTATTTTGTTAAACTATGCATTGTTTTGGTTGCATTTTGTTTTAACTCACACTGTTAGGTCTTATATTCGGAGAAAGATGGGATATAAATTCAATAAACAAACAAACAAATGAACAAATAAACACATCAGATGAAAAATGATTTCATAGGCAATTTGTTTTATTGTTGCTGTTGGCAGTAGTAATTCAAACTCATGATGCATGTTAATAAAAACCAGTGTGATGTCCTTCCTGAAGTTATTGTGCTGCCTTTTAGAGGTAGTATTTCTGGTGACATTGGACATAGTATTTCTGGTGACAAAAAGGATGTTATTGCTTTAGCACAGGTCTGGGTGGCTTCCACTCACTTCCCATTCATTCATTCATGCATTCATTCATTCATTCATTTGGTAAGCACAGCTTTGTAGCTTTTTCCTAGAGAATTTTCTCAATGGACTTAAAACTCAGTTCATTCCAGATACAAAAACTATGTTGACCTTAGAGGTAGTTCTGTGTTCTTACGTACCACTTTGGCTTATCTTTAATTACAAAAAGAGACTAATTTGGCAGTTTCAGAATAGAGCTTCTAGCAAATTGGATTGAGGATTACCACCTCTGCTCTCATGAAAGATCCAAGACAAATTAAATCAGTCCCAGAAGGTCTCTCCTGACAGATTCTCAGTATTGACTTTTCATTATATTGTGAAGAGATTTCTAAAAATAACTTCTGTTAATACCAACAGTGGAAATGCATCGTAGTGAAAAAGTAAGGGGTTGAACGGAATCAAGGTTCACTGTTAGATAAACATAGAAATGCCAATACTTGGCTTTCCCACACTTCTACCTTTGGCAGTAAGTATAAAGTAATCACCTTAAAAAAGTAACTTCTTCCTTTTGTTAAGAGTGTATTAGTTATCTGGATTGTGAGGTCTGCACGTTACAAATTAACTAGCAATTCAATTCTCTCCACCATCCCTTCCTCCACAGTTTTTGATTTCTTTTAGATTCTGGTACTCACTGATAAGGTATGTGTAACTCTGCATACAGTTATGCACTTATATATGATTTTCAGTACCTTGTCCCCACTACTGATTATGTACCCACAAACTTTTCAGATTGGCAGAATGCAACTCAGGAACTCTCTAGTACTAGATATTTTATACTGACATGCAGCACATATGCCTTAAAACAAAACAAAACAAAACAAAACAAGTTTATAATTGTGGCAGATGGGAAAACACCACCCACAACTTCCTAAGAAGCAACTCGGATATATAATGATAATCTAAAGTTTGTAAGGATGTCATGAAAAGTTGTTTCCAATTCCAAGCATGTTAATCTTTACATATGCATTGCACACAAAAAGTTAATTTGAGAGGTGGGAGTGAAGACTATACAACAGAGCTCTATTTACTGTTTTCCATCACTGCAGCAAGGGGGTAAGAAGGCATCAAATGACTGTTAATAATGAGGCTTGTGTGAGTAGGATTATAAGCTAACATAAAGAGTTTTATGGACAGCACCTACTACAGCAATGTAATATGATAATAAAACACTTTCAACTGGGTCAAAGAAAATAACAGTAAATTAGGAATGGTGTTCCTCCATCCCTTCTTAGACACCCCTGACATTATCCAGGGTTGAAAATAAGCCAAACGCCACATATTTCCACTGCTGGAAGCTTCAATGAGTAGCAATATTGCAAAAACAAGGTGTAGCTCTCCAAACTCTTTATTCTTCCCACAACAAAACCCAAAAAGAGTTTCTTTTAAAAATCTCGTGACTTATGTCCCTTCCCTGTCCTTATTGTCAGTGTGGCCCACATTGGGTCCAGACACAGAAATTTACTGGTGCCCAAGGGCTATCCCTCCCCTTCTATTGTGCCAGAAAAGGAAACTGGAAGCCTTTACTTCTAGATTTTAACTGGACACAGCATAATTAGTGTACTGGAACAAGCTAGGCTATTTTTAAAAAATATATCCACAACCCACAAAACAATTATTCTTTAAATTAAGGCACCATAATATTTAAATTGCAGGTTCCATGGGGTTGCCTTTCGAAAACTGCCTTTTTTTGAGTTTGTTCAAAAGATAGCTGCTATACGGGTAACAGGAGACAGAAGCAGGGATCAGACTTCATTTATATATGAACAAAGTCTCTGTATTGCATCTGAAGAAATGGGTTTATAGCCACAAAAGCTCATGCTAAAATAAAAACTAATTAATCTTACAGGTGCTCACATTCCCTTCCTCCTTTCTATCACCTAATTAAGAGTTTTTCATTCTTTCATTTTAAACAGAAACAAAACAAAACAAAACAGGATTTTTCAAAATTCTTTATTAGCTTTGGCTTGTTGCTTTATTCTTCCGTTTATTGATTTTTACCAAGCTACTGCACTAGTTCTCTTTTATGACTCACCTTGGGAGTACTTGTTTTTAAGATTCAATATTGTTTATTAATAATTAAGAAATAAAAGCAAATTTGTCAATCAAGAAAAATAATTCTGTAAGCCAGAGCAAATGCTAAGTATCCTGAGTCAGCTGTTACCCCTTACAAAGAGATCAAAAGTGGAGCAGTTAATCAGGTTATCTATGTATCCACAGCTCTTCACTCTAAGTAACAGCATTTTGTTCTGCAAGAATGGATTACACCAGCCATGTATAAGATCCAAGACAATGATACTGGACTATTTAAAAGACCGTCATCTTGCTATATGAACTTGCCAGATCTTTAAGATGTGCAGAAAAAGGCTTTCTCTTGGTCCTGCTACTGTCCCAGGGTCATAGAATCATAGAGTTGGAAGAGACCCCGGGGCCATCCAGTTCAAACCCCTGTTATGCAGAAATGCATATCAAAGCACTCCCAACAGATGGCCATCTAGTGTCTGCTTAAAAACCTCTGAAGAAGGAGACTCCACCACGCTCCAAGGCAGCACATTCCACTGCCGGACAGCTCTGACCATCAGGAATTTCTTCCTGAGATTCAGGTGGAATCTCGTTTCCTGCAGCTTGAATCCATTGCTCCTTGTCCTTGTCTCTGGAGCAGCAGAAAACAAGCCCACTCCCTCCTCGACAAGACATCCCTTCAAATATTTAACATGGCTACCATGTCCCCTCTTAACCTTCTCTTCTGCAGACTAAACATACCTAAGCCGCTTCTCATAGAACATGGCTTCCAGGCCCTTCACCATTTTGGTCACCCTCCTCTGGAGACGCTCCAGCTTGTCGATATCCTTCTTGAATTGAGGTGCCCAGAACTGGACATAGTATTCCAAACGAGGTCTAACCAAAGCAGAATAGAGTGGTACCACTACTCCCTTGATCTAGACACCACAGAATCATAGAATCATCACCTAAGGATGACATGGGAGAGAATCTTCTCAGTGGCTGCTCCCACCCTCAGGAACTCCCTTCCTCGGGAAGCTAGGCTTTCTCCCTCCTTGCTCTCCTTTCACTGGCAGGCAAAAACATTCTTATTTAAACAGGCTTTTAATATGTAAGCAGGTGGGCTTTTAATTTATCAAGATTTTTTTAAAAAAAATTGTAGGTTTTTATAATTGTATATGTCATGTGATATTTTTAATTATTCTAAATGCTTTGTTAATGTTTTTAACTTTTCAGAAGCTGCCCTGGGTCCCACTTTGGGAGAAAAGGCAGCACAGAAATTCAATAAATAAATATAATTATAATAAATAAATAATAAAATAAATAACAAGGGACAGTGGGCAAGGATTACTTGTTCACTGTGAATTCCCCAGGGGATTCCAATTGTTCCACTTTTTGCAGAATGATGACTTTCAACGAAGGTGACATATTGGTATAAATGACCAGAATCTAGAAACCATTCTGGAGCACAGTGGAATAAAAACTAGACAAGAAAGATATCAAATCTTTCTGTAATACTGGTTCAGACAGCACTGGCCAGCAGTTTCTTCAGCAATGACCCCCAAATGTTGCACTTCTTTTTTTACATAGAAGTTCCCACATTTCAAAAGGCTATAGAAAATATCTATTCCATCAATGCTTTAGTGAAAATGCATATTTGAACGATGTGTAGGTGGATGCTGACATGCTTTTCCATTCATGAATGGAAAGTTTCGTTTTGAGTACAGAACATACTCTACCCAGTTGAGCTTCCTACTGGCAGAAATGTAATTCTGAACATTCCTCTTAAGAAAAATGAAAAATGCTCTGGGAAGCAGTGCATTATCCTTCCACTGACCAGTAGTGGACTGTTTCAGCATTCCTTTCCTCTCATTTATTCTTCATATGACTTTCTACCTCTGAATGTGGAGATGAGATTATTTTTCCCCCCCAGAAATTCTAGCTTCTCTTTTCATAGAATCAGAGAGCTAGAAGCAGTCCCACAGGCCACAGAGTCCAACCCCCTGATCAATGTAGGAAATTTCATCTTTGCCCCGACAGACACCTGCCATGCTGTTCCAAAGGATGCAGCAACGCTCCAGAACAGATTTTGGGAGCCACAAAGCACTGCATGGGGAAAGGGGAACTAGAAAAATATTCCTACTCATTTTACTAGCAGGAGAATCCTATTCCATGGCAGAGTTTCAGATAGGGAAGTTTAGAATCTAAACAATTGAGACTGCTCTCTTCCATCTGTTAATTTGTAATGGTATCCTTTTTGCTTATACTTATACGTGCTTTAAAAACACAATCTAGTATGCTGAGCTTGTGGAAAAGTAGTATACAATTCATATGATGAAATAAATACATATTATAAAATACTGTAAAATAAATACATATAAAAGACCTCAAAATAGTTGGCCTTTTTTGGAAATAGACCTCTCTGGTATATCTAATGTGGCTCCACTGTTACCTGCTTATGCTACACGTTTAGCATTCCTTATCTAGAAATCTGAAAACTGAAACACCCCAAACTCCAAAATGGTCCATTTGGGTGGCTGAGATAGTGACACCTTTGTTTTCTGATCAGTTGGTGTACAAAAATTCTGTTTCATGCCCAAAATTATTAAAAATGTTATACAAAATTACCTTCATGCTATGCTTATAAGGTGTACATGAAACATAAATGAATTTCATGTTTAGGCTAGTCCCATCTTGTTATGTACATATATGCAAATACAGGTGTTCCAAATTCTGAAAAAATCTGGAATCCAAAACACTTCTGGTACCAAGCATTTCAGATACGGGACATTCAGCCTTCCAATTCCATTAGATAGTTGAAATGTCAGAGACAGAAATCTTTAGCTGCCTCATCCACTGTAAATTGTCATGTCTCCTTCAAAGTACCACCAGTAAAAATTACACTTCAAAACCAATATAATACAATCCTTCAGGTATTACATATAATTGAATAATTCATTGTATAAAGAAGGGGTGGTTTTCAAATCACCAGTCACTTCAATTTTCATACGACTATTTTGATTTTTCCCGGTCCCCTTAATTGTATTCTGTATATTTTATGAGGCACCAATAACTCTTAGCAAAAAGGAAAAAGACTGTACCATCGTCATCGTGCTGTCAAATATATAAAATCAATGTGAAGTACAAGATACAGAGGAAATTACTTCAGAATTATCCTGATCCATGTATGCTTCGTGTTCCTATTAAATAGGTAAAAGAAATAGGTACAAGGTTGTTCCAGGAAGGCTCCTGTACTGTTGTTGTCATCTTCTTAGCCCCAGTGTGCCAGGATCCCCAAGGTATGCACAGTAAATCCACACCCATATATACATTTGTACTTTCCCATATCAAACTATTGGGCTTACTATATTTTCTAGTATGCAGTGTACCAGCAGTGACCAGAGTAATGAGTTATGATCAGGAACATGTATGTTACAGATAGATCTATCACTTCTTCGCAACCTAATCTATCATGTATTCTAAAAGGAATGCTGATGTTCACTATCATGAGGTTCTTCAAGGAAAGGCGAAACAAAAATATAGTTAACAATCATGCTCACTGAGTCAGCAACCATACGGTTCCATTTCTCCCTTCCAAATATGTGCACACCAAAGACAGACTTTTTTTTTAATACATACGTTTCATAAACTTCTTCACTGTTTTACATGAATAGACTAACATGTCTCTCTTCTCCGTTCTCGCATTCTACCCTGGAAAATTTCTAGCAAACTTTTTAACTTCAGCTTGGCCTGACTCAATGTATCATATTAAGTGGGCATCAACTAAGTGCCTTCTGGTTTTGTCTGAACTAAAGATTGTCTTTGATCCTTGGGGAAGCAATTCCTCAATTATTTTGTTCTTGCCTATGAAGATGAATATTCATGGCAGTTTTCTCCCCACTGCAGGAGAAAATGAATTTTCCTCCACAATATTCTCCCCATATTTGAAAGTCCCAAATCTTGTAGAGGAGTTACTCTGAGAGAAAAACACATTTTTTTGAAATGCAAAAATCCTGTTTTCTGCACAGAGAAAGACTTCCTGCACAGGAAATAGTATATTCTGTGCAGAAAATAGGAATTTTATTTGTACAGGAGACCTCTTTTGTATGCAGAAAAAAATATCTTATGCAAACCTGCCAATTTTCTTTAACACACAGTAATTTAACACTTGGGACATTTGAATATGAGGAGAAAGCTGTGTGAGATTCTTGCTGGTCTACATAGTTCTTCCCAACAAAGTTTCTCAGCTGGCAGAAAACTTGCTTTTTGACCTGGAGACAAACAACAAATATTTTTCCTCATACCTGTTCAAGAAGCTGGTACTAAAATGACAAACAAGCAAGCAAGCAATCAAAAACCTCGATGAATTCATTGGAATCCACAAATAACCAATAAAGATTGTTTCCAAAAACAAGAAGATTGTATAGTCTCTGCAATGGATAAAACCTACAGAAAATCCAGAATAAACAGAAAAGAATGTACACGGAAATGGTCAACTCACTGCACAGCAATGAGGGAGTGATGCAATATATTTAAAACCATAAGAAACAGTGTGGTTACCTTGGAATCTAATTGCTAGAAAAAAACTGTCTTTCATTTATTTTATTTTACATTTTTTTTGGTGGAAGGGAGATGATTCTGTGAAACAGAAGGGATGCTTTACCCTATACTTAATACACAAGTAAGGTTGTCTATAAATAAATGATGGTGCCATCAGCACTGCAGGGTTAGTGAACCACATACTGAAATTGCCACTTTATATGAATAAAAATAACCATTCTTATGGTTAGGTAGCATGCAAACAAACACTTTGAGGAATCAATTTTGCCAATTTTAATAACACCAGATTTATACTTACACTATTAAGAGGAGTGGATATGCGTTCCGTTCTGTGAAATCCTTTGGAAATGACAACTGTAAAGGAAGTTCTTTTAAGAAAAGAGCAAAACATTAAAGGCTGGTAGTTTCAACGATAAAAAAAATACATGATTTGAAAAGATACATGTTCTGTCAGTAACTTCTAAATATATTTACCATAGTCTTCAATGTGAAGCATTTTGGTTTCAGTTCGTAATTTCATTTTCTTTAAAACTGCTTCTTTTAATACAGAATTATTTTCTAATATATAAAATTCTGTAATAACAAAAACATAGAAGCAGAAAGTGAAAAATACTGTGTATTTTTTAAAAAAAATAGAATAAAGTGCAAATTCTCATTGTAAGATGACAAAGCCAAAACAAAATATTATTTTTGAAAATATGCTTATATAAATAAATTACATTTATGTAAATAAAAATAATAAATGATGGAAATATATTGACAATTATGAAATATTTAGCTTAATTTGGAATATCTAAGTCCTATTTATAACTTCTTTTCTGCTTTTAACAGTTCTTGGCATTTTTAAAAAAATACAGGCTATATTTCAGAGCTCTGAAGTAATTAATATAATAACAAGTTACCTTTTGTGTCAGTGATGGGCAAAGATTTTTTTTTTTTGTTAAAGAAATGTGACAATATTGGGGCCTAAGGCCATTTTCGCACTGCACCGTTATAGTGCTATTATTCCACTTTCAACATCCTATGGAATCCTGGGGTTTGCTGTTTAGGGAGGGGCATTTAGAGGGTCTCAGTTAACTGCAAACTCCAGAATTCTACAGGATGTTGAAAGTGGAATAATAGCACTATAACCGTTTAGTGCAGAAATGGACTAAAAGCAAAAAGTAACTGTTTATACTCTGCTCTATGGAAAAATTGAGAAGGCTGCCTTTTACCCCATTCTATAGGAAATGGTGATAAAACTTCTGACTCTATTAAAACTTTTGAACTGGTCCTGCACAACACAGCAACTGGTCCTGCACAACACTTCAATTCAAAACAATTAGCAATAGCGCAATGTGTCTCAAGAAGCTGCCAGCTACACTTCTTGGAGAGTGCCTAGTGTACTGAGTTGTACAGCAAACCCGCTTGGCCTTTTCATCTACCATGCACTAATGTAATAAGGGACAATCACACATTTAGAAGGGACGGTACTGCCATTAATAAGACAGTCACAACATCAAGGTAATGTGGGAAGGAGATCTGCAGGCACCTAGAAGGTACACCTAGAAATGCTTTCATGGTGAAAAGAGTTCTTAAGACTAGGTCTTTGGGTCCTGGGCCCACTAAAACACCCTGTTAATGTCTTTGTGTTTGGGAAAAATTATGATCATGAAGGCCCTCTCTTAACAAAAGAAAGCTGCCCAGTAATAAGCTGTAGGTATATGATTTTTAATCAGGGTTTGCTACTTTGGGCAACCCCTGTTCAAAAGGAATCATTATCTGCACAGGTAGGAGGCCCTTTGCAGATGACATTGTAAATCAGTGGGGAAAGTATGGCCCACAAGCCCACAAGCTGCATTCTTACCCCAGTGGCAGACCCCATCCAGGGGGGATATACAATTGATATCACGTATGCCTGCCATGCCAGAGAGGATGCCCCGGTGGGCACGTAGACAAATAGATTGAATGACCGAAACTAGGTCAAGGCCAGGAAAATTCCCAGTCACGTTTCCCCACGGAGACCTCAGGCTAGACACATCCACATGAACAAAGGGTCCTCAGCCACGAATAGCCAACTTGAAGGGATTACTGGATTCTCCCCAGGTTGAGCAACTCTGACTTTGTAAATCCTACAAAGGCAAGGTCCATCTGCATGAACCAATCATGCAAACTATCAAGTTGCTTCTCTGTGGCATTTTCCCCTCTATTTTGGCCATTGTTCTTCACGGGAGAGGCCCTGCCCTCAAGGTACGTCTTGCCCTATAAATAGTCCCAGTTTTGGATGTTCTCCCCACCATGGTAGCAGACTGGTACTCTTAGTCGAGTGATCCCTTCAGCTGCCTCACTTCGCTGAGCTCCATCCTCCTCACCGCTTCCCAGACTGAAGGCTTCTGGATAGGTGCAGTATCACCACCTTTACACCCTCTCCTCTATATCCCCTATCAATTTTCACCTCTTTCCCTTCTCGATACGTCTTGTGTGCGTGAGTGAGTGAGTGCATTGGTGCATGAGAACACATTTATTAATAAAATCCATTTATTGGTACGATTGTCTGGCTTTTTGCTTGGCCTGACCCCGTAAAAATTGAGTAAAAAGATCCTGTTGGGTTACCCTGCCCCTCGTTTTGCTATTGCCAGTGCTCTGCTAATTTCTCCAACCTTTGCATTTTGGAGCGAATCAAGGTGTCCCCCAGGGGACCCCCCAGAAGTCAGGGTAACAGCATGTGGCTGAGGGACCCCTCTTTTGTGGCCTCAGGAGCTCCTGGCAATCGCCAAATGCCCTCCAAATCCACCCCCCCTTTTTTAAAAAAAGAAATGGCAGAATACTTTGGCTGAAAACCAAGTGGACAGTCACCAAAATGTGCACAAGCACTTCTAACCCCACATAGAAATCCTCTAGAACCTCTCATCATCCCCAAATAAACTCTAATTTTCATCAGAGTTATTCTTAAAATGTTGCCATTTTGAGAAGGATTCTGGCAAAGATAGAGGTATTTGGGAGGATCGTTGAAAGGGTATGAAGGGGAAATTGTCCCCAATTTATCCCAATGCCTGTTTCTTCCCTCTTTCTTCTGGGTTGGCATGAAGAACCAAGAATAGTTTCAGACCCCTTTTTCTACCCATGCATTTTAGGAACGGGGGAAGAGGCAGGATTTCTTCACTGCCCCAATATGCCTGTGAGCTCCTGGCCCTATCCCAGACCTAGGTTCATACTATTAAAGGCAAACAAAAGGGGGCACCTACACAAACATCAGCTAAGGGAAGGACGCATGCTGTATTCTACAGGTAGACTGAGCCCACTGAGAAAGGTCAGAATTAGAATATCTGATCATTAATTTTCTGTTTCATGTGCAATGTGGCTCTTAAATACACTATCTTGTCTTGTGTATTAGAACAAAGAGTGAATTTATATAATAATTTAATTTAGGAAAAGCTAAGGGCTGCATAACGGCAAAAGGCATCTGTAAGACAAGTGTTGGAAAAATTTCAGAATGATGGCAAATCCCAGTATTTGTGGCCAAAATAATTTCCCTGATTTGCCATGAGGAACCTTTGGAATTTCCTAGCAGTGCTTTACAACACCACATTCCATTTCATACTAGGTACAATGGAAACTACTCTTTCCACATAAAATCACAGTCTGTTCCACTAAACTCTGCCACTTACACATCTGTTCTCTGGCTTAAAAAAATGCTTCAAACAGGAACAGCAAATCCCAAAAACTGAAGTAGTGTTTGTAGTCATGTTTTTTAATCCAGCTGTACATGGATAAATACTTGACTGGTTTTCTTACAGCTTCCAATATTCCTTCATTAATTCAGATTTTTAAAAAAGAAACAAGCAAAACAAACACTCATTTAGGGCAACAAGGGATAATCTTCCTAGGAAGTAATTTCTGAGCAGTCAACCAATGTTGTAATAATTGTTTCAGATACAATAATTAAAGTAAACTTCAATCATGTGCTTTCTGCTTTATTAATAGAAGAGATTATCTGGTTTTGCATTTAGGCATTAGATACATCATTGGTTTTATCACAAATTGTAAACAACAATCTGTAGACATTGCCTACTCTTCTTACCAAAATGTCTGTATAATTTAATTTTTTGTTCAGTTTTTGAAGACGAGAATTTAAAAAGGGATAAGAGCAGGCCTTTTTATTTTTCTTTCCAGAAGTGTCAAACCACTGAACTTACTACTGTGTGGTCCAATTACTAGAGGGAAGAATATTTGTACTTCAAATAGAATATGAAAAAGACATACACAAAGGACCATTTGAATCTGGGTGTTTCCTTAATTAAAACAGAGTTATAGTATCCAAAAGTTGCACACTTTTACTGACTAGACCAAAATGTTTTTTCCAAATAAAAAGTTTGAAATTAGATTATATATTTAAATTATATATACCAAGAGGGGAGGGAGGGAGGGAGGGGGGGAGGGAGGGTTGTACCAGCCTGCAGAGTCTTAAACTAAAGTAGAATCCGGATTACTATTAATTTAGAGTGAATTATACAAGTAGCACTTGTAAACTAGCACCTTAATCCAGACTAATTGGATTACAACTTTAAAGTATTTTTAAGCACACACTAAAGGTGCTGTAACAGGAACTCAATCTGCATAGCTACTGAGAGGGATCATGCCATTGTGCCACCTAATTAACGTAAGTATTAACAGAAGATAAAAGATGCACATCTAGTATAACATCAGCCTGAGAAATTCTTGGTACGTTATAGTCATTTGATTAACTTCCTTCTATTATTATCATTTACCAGCCTAGTTATTGCTAGACTGTAATTAAGATGGGCTTTTAGAAACTGATTCCCTGAAGGTCTTTAAAAAAGGAAAGAAAATGCAAGAAGATACACAATCAACTAGTGTACACTTACTTTCAGGATTATTTGTACTGTGCACACTGACAACTGGAACACCAGGTCCTTTAACACCAACAAATAAAAACAGTTATTTACCACATTTGATTAAATATATGCATCTCAGTATTTCAGTAGAAAGCAAACATCTCTGGATATGCTTTAATAGCTCTGCACTCAATTCACAGAACAATTAATGCATGAGTTTAGCACTAAGCCCATGAGTAGTCCCATTAATGCAAAGGCATTACTAGGGGAGTCTCATGGGGAATAATACAAGTTTGAGGTATTATTATCATCTCAATTTTACAGCTGAGAAACTGACACACAGAGCGATTAATAGTCTGATTATTAAAAAAAAAAAGCATGGCACACCTGCAGCTACTATTAAATCAAAAAGAGATCAGTGAGTATTCAGCACTTTTCAAAGTCACTTGGAGGCCACCAAAGAACTAAAAGAAATATCTCAAAGGAAATTAGCCTCAAGGACCAGATGTCAATACACAGAGAAAGATTGCCTGCTTTCTGTTTTATAGGATCTTTTGGGTGAGGGTGGTGCTTCCATTTCCACTGCCCAATAGATGGGCTGCCTTTTGAATCTGTCTGCTTGTGGATCACATGTCTCTGTTTATTTTCTCATTTCTAAGTACTAGAGATCATTCTTGGTATTCCTATGAAAGGTGACAAGTTGAACACAGGGATGGATTCAGGGTTAGCCATATTTAAAATAGAATTAATGGGAGTTAGCTGAGCTACGAATTACTTGTTCCACGGTTTGCAGTCAGTCTGCTCTAAGCATTACTAAATTGATTATACATTGATTCTAGCTTTCCATTCATATGGGCAACACACAGAAAAGGAACTACTTAATATATAGTGTAGCATTGCTGCTGTTATCTGAAGTCAACTTGATTTTGACTTATGGTTGACCCTATGAATGAGGGACTTCTGAGAGTCCTGGTCATCCAATGCTCTGCTCAGGTCTTGCAAACACAGTGCTGTGGCTTCCTTGATTGGACCCTTCCACCTGCAGTGTGATCTTTCTCTTTTCCTACTGCCTTCATACAACATCTGAAACTAGCTGAGTTATATAATTATGCAGGAACATATTCCTTTTTAATTCTCAGTTTATAAGTTTATAATTTTCATATCACTTCCTACAGTCAGACTAGCAATCGTTGCTTACTATTACCTCATGCTACTTATGTCAGGATGGATGTCTGATTCAAATGCTATCTGAAATAATCTGAAACACTTCAAAAGTTCAACTGATCAGGCTGGCTTACCTTTACACTGTAGAATGAAATACTTGATTGTTGGGCTGAATTTTGCATTGAAATACGTGCACTGGTCTTTCAAGAAATTGCATGAAAGGCACTGACGATTCAATAAATCAACCGTCGACACACTGAAGTGGCAAAAGCAAGTATTGATCAAGCACAAGTAAGCACTGAGCAAAATGCATGCCAAAAATACATTATGACATGGTGAGATTCATTTCGGCCATCCAGCAAGAGATGACTCACCCCATGGTAGGATTATCTCTTCCTCCGCTACCAAAATGTTGAGCTATGTTGGGGACGTGGGAGAGGAAGTTTGTTGCCATGAGCTGGGGTACACTCAGGTGGCACTGGAGGTCTCCCACAGTATCCAGTTGGGGATATGTGCATTGTGAAGATTATATTACAGGTGACTAATTTTAGTAGCATACTTTAAGTAAAGTCATGCAATTCACTGATGACACCTGAACAGGAATGCAAGATATCCCTTTTGACAGGAAAATGGGGGTGGTCTGGTAAGCAAGCAGGTAAAGGTCCTGTCAATCAATTTGAAAACATACTACTGTTAATCTGCTCACCTGTGCAACTGTCTTCCTCTAGGTGAATTCTCAGTACTTAAAAAATAACTGTCAAAGAAAAAGAAAATGGATTCAGCCCTGTTAATTAATATTCAGTCATGTTAAAAATAAATGAGGATAGTCACTAAGCTTTTCTGAACAATGGACATTTTATACCACTGAGAGCCTTCATGATTTCCTACTCCTCCTGCTATGGGGAAAGGACCTGGAAATTCAAGGGAAACATCTGGTGCTACCTGGCCTGAGTGTGGCTGGGGGACTGGCTGTTCATCTCAGTTGCACCAGCAGCAATACCTAACGACTAGCTTGTGGGCATTTTCCTTCATTGTTCCCTCCCTGCCAGCCTTCAGAAATTACCATTACAGTTGCTAGCTGTCTCATATTAAAGAGATGGCCCTAATTTGAACTCTGGAAAGCTGCTCCCTTATTGGAATGGCAGGTGCCCCTTATTGTACAGGAAATCCCCCATATCCCCTTTTCCTTTTATACAGACTTAACAAGAGGCCAAAAAATCTGTACTTTTGAGTGTGGGTCCTTCATAAAGCCAGAAATATTTAGATTATGTGATTTATGAACGTGGACAATTTTCTATAGCAAAATACATGGCTAGCTTAACTGGAATCAATACTAAGATTTGGTATTTAGGTACAGCACAAATTTGTTAATAACTACTTTCTAGTAGTCAATACTGCACATCATGAATTTTGACTTTTCCTTATTGCTATTTTTGAAAGCCTGGCAACACTAGTCACCTCTGACTTTTAAAAATTCTTTCTTATGAATTATTTTGTATCCATTTCTGTTCATGTTCAATTCATTCAGGCCTCCCATCATTCACGTAGGCAGAATACAAATATTTTCAGTAAACAAACTCACAAATTGGTTAGCTGCTAAAATGCAAAATTTGTTTGTGTTATCATTCAGGCTCTAATGCTCACCAGGGAGTAAGGGCTACTGAACTGAGAAATCCTTACCCCTGAGAAAGAATGAAGGGGTTTACACATAAAACCTTTTTGTAAAAGTATATGCTTCCACAATGTCCCCACAACACAAAATATATTGGTGGAACTGAGAAATGACAGGTCAACAAAACTGAACCATTAGCACTGATCTTCGTTGCACACAATAGACGCTTGCTATTTTATATTAAAGTTCAAGCAATATTTTATACTTAATAAGATATTATTAATTTAGCTAGTTTAAGCTGATTAATTCATTATTTACCATACATTTACACATTTACACACCATAGCTAAACTAAGGGCCCTTCTGTACTACATTGTTATAATGCTATTATTCCACTTTCAATATCCTATGGAATCCTGGGGTTTATAGTTTAGGGAGGGGTCTATAGAATTCTCAGTTGGAGAGCTCTTGGGCCTCAGTAAACTGCAAACCCCAGAATTCCACAGGATGTTGAAAGTGGAATAATAGTACTAGTGTAGTGTAGAAAGGCCCTTAGAGAATCCTAGCTACCTCCCTGAAAAGTGTAGTTCCAGCTAGGAACATCTTGTTTGGTT
The DNA here is from genome assembly GCA_030412105.1 of Cyclura pinguis. Lineage (NCBI taxonomy): Eukaryota > Metazoa > Chordata > Lepidosauria > Squamata > Iguanidae > Cyclura > Cyclura pinguis. The sequence continues at coordinate 248,142,353 of CM059599.1, read as the reverse complement.
TCCAGTATGAATCTCGAATTTCACTGATGAAGAAAATATCTAAGATTGTCTAGGACCTTATATCCATCAGTGGGAAATATCATTAATAGCTGAGTGCATAAATTGTTGTACATGATGGCATATAGTAAATCTCACTGGACTTATGCACAAAATCTTGCACAAAGGCAAAAAAGGTAATAAAACTGACAAGGTTTTTTACTTCATTGCCAGATCCATCTTTATAATCTTGACTTATTGCAGAGCTAGAGGGAAAGTTTGTATCCTCTCCATGAATTAGAGATAGGCCACAAGAGAAAGAACTACAAACAGAAGGATTAAATGTGAGCACATTTAGTTGCTTACACCTCACAGACTTTGACATGGAATAGACCCAGATCAGACAGACAGCAACTCAGATGTATGGGAGAACTGCATTGATTAGTGCAGAAATATCTGATACTAATAGCCATGTTTGTGACCTGGATGTGTAGCAGATACTCCCTATGCCCTAAAAGGAACACCCAAAATCCCTTAAGGGGATCACTCAGAGAGAACAGGGATCTTTCCTTATATAATGACAAAATTATGGATTCAGGACATTCTGGAGCTATAATGTAATGGAGCTATAATGTTCCATGTGAAGAAAACACACGTGAAGAAAATGTGAAGAAAACACATTTAAAGGACAAAATAAAACAAATCAAGAAGGCCAGAAAACATTAGGGTATGTCTGCTGAATCCCATGCATCCACCAGAATTGGTGTTTCCCTCTTGCAACCCTTGTGTATCCTAAAAACTTGTTGCAGAGGGCTGGAAAATCCCTGGAACAGTCTTGTTGGTGCTACAGAGGACTGAAGCAGAAGGGGGAAGGGAAGGAAGTCCCAGTTTTACAGGAGTTGGATCGCCCTAATGCTTCATTGGTTACTGGCCAACGGTTCTTGCTGTAAGGAAGGCACACTCACCCCTCCACATCAATAACAAACTCAAGTTCCTTTGAGGAATGCAGTACCAATCTTGGGTGTAGGTAAACTTGCTCACCATATCAACTGGCAGTTGGCTTTTGTTCATAAGAAGTTAACATGCACTAAAACTAGAATGGGTGAGGAAAGTGGCAGCTGCAGGGTTTGGGCATTGCCAGGTTTATTATTCAAAGCCTAAGAATAGATAAAGGGAGGAAAGCCATGAAATTCTACTCTCCAGAATCCAAACGCTACAACCAAGTAGCACTTAGAGTATGCTAGAGCCATTTCCACACTAGACTGTTATAGTGCTATTATTCCACTTTCAACATCCTATGGAATCCTGGGATTTGCAAGGTCCCTCCCTAAACTGCAAACCCCAGGATTTCATAGGATGTTGAGAGTGGAAAAATAGCATTATAACAGTCTAGTGTGGAAGAGAGATACATCACAAGCTGAACAGTGAACTAGTTCAGTTTACCACTGGCCACACAAACATAAGTTCTCTTGCTTTCCATAAGCTCATCATGCAATTGGCATAAGAAGCAATAAACTTTTTTAAAAAAATATGTAATCCTGTTTCTAGAAAAGAAAGCTTGTCCAACATTTTTCACATTTTCCAAGAATATTCAAAACTGTAGGATAGAAACAAATACAACCCTTTTTTAAAAAAGTTTTCAAAACACTGTAATACTGTACCTGAATTATGCAAGCAGAATGTCATGAGACTGACCTGTTTGTTTATATTGTACATCTGTTTTCAGTTCCGATGGGGCTTTGCGAATCCAAATATCTAATTCATTTCTACAGACTTTTTTATCATCATAAACATGTTGCTTGGTCATCGCTATTGACCAGAATGTGCCCTTGGTGACTGGGTGGTGACTCAGAACCTTTGATTTGCAGTACACTAACCTGGCTGGACCTTTTATTTTAAAAAGGTTATCAAATATGCTCAATGCAGTTTCTGCTATAATCAATTATCCAACTAACAAATCTATGTCAAAAGCCTCCCACTTTGTTTTCCTAAGAGGTCCAGCCTGAGTTCTCAATTCCTGTGACTCAGATGAAACAGAGTAGGGAGGAGATATGCTTGTTCAATTTCAAATCCTTGCAGGGTTCAGTCGTACATAACAAGCAGTCTGGTGGTTTTGCTTTCTTTTTGTTGGTTTTTCTCTTTTGTCATTCAGAATCTTAAAAGGGAAAGATGCAATTTTCAAAGGCAGTCACAGTCCTCTTTTCACTTTCCAGAAGCAATTTCCCTTTTTTCTCATGGGACATCACATAATGAAAGATAATTTGACTTTTTTTTTTAAAAGATAAACCCCTAATATTTTCCCTTCCTTCCACCATCTTTTTATATTTTGCACAGAGCCCCATAGATTTTTATAAATCATAAACACTAATGGATGAAAGGAAGTGCAGTGCTTCTGCTGCAATTGCTAATTTTATTATAACAATAGGAAGGGAAGCAATTCCTCAATTGCTAGAAAGTGAGGTTGGAACAATTCTGCAAACTCAGAGTGAAACCACCTATATGTCTACTCAGAGGGAATTCCCACTGAATTCAATGGAATGTGCCCACAGTTAATGGGTTTAGCAATGCAGCTTAACAACTTTGGAAAACATCAGCTCGACAACACATTTCTTACAAGAAATTTTGAGATGCTTTCTTTTTTTGACAATATTTGGGAACGCAACTGGTAGATCCATTTATAACGTATGAGACCTCTCTCATTCATCCTTCCTGAAAATGCAAAATATTCTTCTCTGAATAATTGAAGTAGAAACATTTAACAGTGTAACACTTGGGGATTTGAAATCAATATCTTTTATACTTTCTAGCTATATTATTCTGTATATTTATGGAGAGAACTGTCACAAATGTTGTTATTCTGACACAGGATAACATTTTTCTTTTCATTACAGCAAATGTAGGGAGCCAGGAGACATAATAGTCTATCCTTGCTCTTTATCCGAGAAAAGTTCCTTCAGTACGCTGACAGATGAAACAAATGAAGTTTCTCCTCATAGTATGGCGATAGCTTATATTAGTGTCTGACAATGAAAGAAGCATGGTGAACAACACTATTTCCAGTAAAATGCATTTCATCTTGATAACACAGATATTTTACCTGAAAAGACAAAGAAAAATAATGCTCACATCTTTTGCGTATTTTCATCATATGCCAAGATTTTGATAACTTCCCAGTTTCCTGATGTCAGATGTCGTATGCTAAATTGTTCACTCTTGGTCTGCAAGAAAATAAATAGTTTAACCAGATTTCCTCTCTATGATTCCTCTTCAGTATAGGATTGCAGGCACTGTGGACTCTTGATAGGACTACTTAGTATACAAATATATGCCCTTAAAACTAGGGATGTTAAGACTATTTATATTTCCCCTTCCATAATGGGAAAAGTTGTCTTAATATAAAAAATCCCATTGGAAAAAGGATTCTCAGCTTTGGTGGCTTAAGCAAAACTCTCTCCATATCCTAATCTTTCCACGAAAGACATGTTTTCTTCACAAAATATTTCCTTTTCTTAACATTAAGCCAGTGGTTTTTGAAGAAATAAAACTTTCCCCGAAAGTACCAAAATTCAGGACAGAGAAGAAAAGCTGGACAGAGAAGAAATCTGACAGGAAGAAAATCAACTAATTTGAAATGTGGTGCTGGAGCACAGTTCTATAGATACTGTAGACTGCTAGAAAGACAAATAAATGGTTCCTAGAGCAAATCAAGCCTGAATTCTCACTAGAAGCCAAGATGACTGAGGTTGCCATACTTTGGAGGTATCATGATGTGACACTACTCATTGGCCAAAATGATAATGCTTGGTAAAGCAAAAGCCAGCAGGAAAAGAGGACAACTGCACTACTGGTGGATTGATTCAATCAAGGAAGACAGGGACTTGAATTTTCAAAGGCTGAGCAGGGCAGTTGATAACTGGGTGTCCTAGCGGTTTCTCCTTTATATGGTCACCATAAGTCAAGCTGACTGGACGGTAAATACTAGCAACAAACCAAAATGAAGAAAGTCATAGAAAATATGCCAAGACACTTATAACTTTGCCCAGCGAAGGAGAAACTTTCTATCTTGTTTGATTTACTGTACTTTTGTCCTGCTTCATATCACAAGATCTCTGGGTGGTTTACATGTACTAGGATGGAAAGCAAAGATCTGTATCTCTACTTGGAATACGTTTATCATTATTCCATCAATATATTGTGCTTAATCCCAAGTAGGTTCATCATGTGTGAGCTGATAATATAAAGTTAAACTGTTTACACAGAAAAACTCCCAGAAGGTTGGGATCATGACTACAATCTGTGGCAGGCAGAAAGCTAACTGCAGTCTGGAGTCTGATTCAAAGGATGCACAAATTCTTGTCTGCAATTGGTAAATGTATAGGCAGCTGTGTGTACGTGTTTCTGTTTGAGGAGGGGTGTTAAATTACAATGAAATACAAAAAAGTGTTATCAGTGACAATTCTGTGTATATAAGAATTGGAAAAATCCTTCCCACAATTGTTGTCTTGATGGTAAAGGGAAGCTGAGTCTGATCTTTCACGATAAAAAAAGAATTGACTAGAAATGAGTTCAGAGAATGTATGCCAAAATGACTCTCACAGTTGCCCCATTTAGGTTTCTTTGGTTTTCAAACTAACTATGGGGAAATGAAGGAATCTGAATTAGAGCCAGCATACTCTTTGGATTTGCCTGTCATCTTGCCCACAGAGAAATGGGGAAGAAGCTAAATATTAAAATGTACTGGCCTATGAATCCAGACCTTCTTCTCTTTCCTCACACAGTGGAGGTAAAAGTCCCCTTCAGTCTTTGAACCCAAGTCTGCTTTTCTACAGTTGCTTCAAAGGCAACTGGGACAGCTTAACCAACCATTCAGGAGGAAGACACGAACCGCAACATTTTTTCATGCATACATTCTTCTGTTAATGTAATAGAATTCATTTCTATGCACACCCATGGGGCTTACTGGAAGCTGCAGAACTGACACATGCACTCAATTCTGCTGTCTCTCTGAAATGACTCACTATTAATTTCCTAGAATCCTTTGTGATAGTCTGGCAACAAGCCACAGTCCTTACAACCATCTACGTGTCCTCAAAATAGCATGTCCCTACAGGATTCAGGGGAACTAACATTACCTTTTGTCAGTCATTTTTTCTTATTTTTCACACAAGTGGGCTATTCATGCAGCAGAGTCACGGCAACTTCTGAGACCAACAGTATCCTGTACTGCTGCATGGATCATGGTTATGCAGCAGCACCATGTGAGTTCCTGGTTCATACATTAGAGCTGGGATTGGCAATTGCAGGGAACTAGGGGGCACACTGCCCTCCATGGGACCTTGGAGTGCTGCCACAGAGAGAAATTTCTCATTCTATTAAAAAGAGCTATTCTTGGGTGAGGGAGCAAGAACACAGCAAATTGTCATAAACCTCAGCATATCAGACATATTTTAAAAACAAACAAAACGTGTGTGTGTGTTGGTAAACCTTTAGAAACCTTAAAAGCAGCCTTGAGAACCACATGCAGCCTGTAAACTGTACTTCCACAACTTGCATTAGATCGTCAGGAGGAATTTCTATTAATCATGTGAGTATACAACATGCATGAAAGAACCTTGGCAAAATGTGTCATTTGAATTCAAGGAAGGGTGTGAACTTAGCAGTTTATAAACAGCACTGTTAATAGATATTTATTGGGCTGTACACACACAAAATGTTTGACTGGTTGGGGTCAGGGAAATCCATGGTAGCACTGCTCCCCCACTGCAGCGCTACCAGGTAAACCATAAGGGGGAATAAGAAGGAGAAGCTAGTGGCTGCAACAGCCTTGTAGCCAAGGAGCCTAAGTGCTGGTGGAAAAAATGCAGTGTGTATATGGTGTGTGTGTGTGTGTGTGTGTGTGTGTGTGTGTCTATGTGTGTTTTGAATGCTGTTGCTTGAAGATGTCCAGTATTTATTCCAGCAGCTGCATTCTACCAGCATTATTTTGATGGCTTGCTATTTTGGTACCCAAACATTAAAGTTCTACTGAAAAGAAAACATGGTTGCAGACTGGTATCAATTTTCTGACGCTGCCCTGTGCCTTCAAGTCATTTCTGACTTACCAAAACTTTAAGGCAACACTGTGATGGGGTTTTCCTGGCAGGAGTTGTTCAGAGAGGGTTGCCATTGCCTTTCTCCAAGGCTGCCAGTATGTGACTTTCCCAGTGCCACCAAGCGGGCTTCCATGGCTGAGCAGGGACTCAAATTTAGTCTCCCTGGGTTCTTGTCCTACATTCAACCACTACACCATGCTGGATCGCTTTCAATTTCCATATGTATCTAATTCAACCAGTTCAGGGAGTTGATACTTAATAGAACCAAACAAATCTTCCACAAAGCCAGAGCCAAAACATACCCTCCTTCTTCTTAACACAATTAAGTACATGAAACAAACCACTGGAAGCCACTAGTGCAGGTATGGGCAATGTGGTGCTGGTTGAAATTGCTGAGCCTAGTTTGCTGAGTACTAGACAACTCTAGCACCATTGCTTAAGGAAGGAGTAGCGGTAGGAACAAATCTGGAAGACTGAAATGAAGGAAAGGTAATTATTATCCCTTGTATTTCCTACGACTTTTGAAAAGGATAATGACACTGCAGATGTCATATCAATATTCTCTATTAATCCTTTCTTAGCAGTGAAGTATTCTATTGTAAGAAATGTAAATGTTGATTGAAGTATTGTGGATATTTTGTTGTAAAACCCACCTAAATGAAACATAGTTTAAAAAAACTGGAGTACTAAAATGTTGATCATTTTGCTTTAAAAATCTCAGCACAAAATGAAACAATGTTAATACATCATCATTTCAACATAATGGAATACCAGAAAAAAAATGTTAATAGATTCAAAATATTTCAGATGATGGCCTAAGTTTTCTCTTAGTCCTGACTAGAGTAGAACCACTGATCCATTAGGTTTATCTATATTTTGTATCATCATCGAGCAATTGCTTGTATGAGTTTACTGTATCTTGGAACAATCAACAGGATGCCATGTGATTTTTTTTTTTATAATAATTAACCAAACCAGTTTGAATTTTCACTCTTTGGAAAGAATACTAAAATATCTCTTAAATTATCATTAAATCAGCCCAAAGGAAAGAAAGAAAAACGCGTTAAGTTCTATTCAAAATGTACTGAACATTAAAAAAAATAATAAAAAAGGAAGGATATGACTAAAGAATATGAACTTGACTAGAAGAAATTTACCTGAACATCAAACATAGCAATATGGTGGAATTCACCACGGCCACCTTGCTTAACAGGAACTGTCATGAAGAATTTGTTGCTATCTTTAGAGAAAACTGGCTCTTCATTCTACAAGAATTAAACAGAATCGGCATTTTATAACTCTTCTGCTATAAAAGCCATCACTAGTGTGAAGAAAGCATACCAATTTACAGTGTATTGAAGGGAAACAAGATTCTATGATAAAAATAGTCAAACCCAGAAAGCAGAGAAATCATGCAAGAGCTTAGTTTTCTAGTGAAACATCTCTAGTTCCCTCTCCTGCAAAAAAAGTTTTTCCCAAACAGCAACAATCCTTCGCAGATTTGTAGGGAAGTAAGAAAATAATGTAAACAAGACTGAGATTTTTCATAGTGAATTTACACGACAATTCAAATACTTTCACCTTTCTATGAGGTTATAAATATTTTATTGGGGCAATCATTAAGATGAAACTCCACTGAGATTTTGTGGAAATATTGCTATGTTGAGGCTATGATTGAGGAACACATAAGGAAAAATGCATTAGTTAGGCAAGTTCTCACTTTTAAAATAATTATTTGTGTCCTTTTTTTTTTTTTTTGCCTACAAATATGATTAGTCTACTCTAAAATACAAACGTTTCACGTTAGAAATCACCTGTTAGTACAAATCAAGACAGAATGGAACAAAAAGCCAGTGGCTAATGTTAAGGTAACAGAAACAACCTCTTGTAACACCCAAAAGACCATAAATGAATGGTTTGTATGAGGTGTTGAGAACAAGCAGAGCTTGAAAAGCACAACAGATGACAATTTTACCTATCATTTGTTACTGTTGGAGTATCATAGGTAGTGTTCACAGCACCATTTTTAAGTGTAGTAAATAACATTTATTCATTCTTCTTAAAATGTTACCTTTTTGAGCCCTTACTTTTGGAGGATTTAGAGTCATTTTTGTGTATTTTTTTTTTGAAGAACATATTAGAAAAGGGAAGACAGCAGTAATGAGAAATGAAAGATTTGACTCCTTTGACAACGGGTAAAAGCATTAATGAGTGGAATTTTTACCTCCTCACCCCAAACATACTGATCAGTGAATTACTTATGATAATAATACACCACACTCTCATGCAACTATCCAGTTTTCCATACCTCTACCTATGCCTTATATCTGTAAAAGCATATTTACAATGCTATTGGCAGTTGTTCTGATATACAATTTTTATATTTTGTAATACTGTGTTTTAAAAATGAAGCTACTCAGTGAAGGTTTCATTCCATATCACTATACGCATAGAAAAAAATCATGTGAAATCTTGCCTGGTACATTAAAAGTCACTAATACCAAACAGCTGAATATATCTGGCACTGATCCTTTGCACTTGTGCTGAAATGCCTTCCTAAGGTGCCATCAAAATACTCTCACTAGTCCAGTGTAACACCGACTTTTCTGAATCTTCATTTCTCCTATGATTACTCCCACAATATTTTTTTAAGCAAAACATGATTCTGATGTAGACTAAGTATTAAACATAGCTTTGTTTAAAACATGACCTTTCGTTTTACATTTTATTAGTCAATATAGTAAAAATGCATATTTTCAGTTTCAAACAATGAAAACAACTGTACCTGTTTAGAAAGCCACACTTCAGACGTAAATTCATATTTCTAATAAAATAAAATAATTGTAATTATAATTATGAAATACATGCCAATGTGCTAAGTCAAAATCATTTAATTTTACTATTCATTCTATTAGAGTATTACCATAAATATAAGAATCTCACAGCTCATCTAACAGTATTATATTTTATAGGATATTGCAATTAGCTATACAACTGTGCAAGACTGGAAGCTATAATCTAGCTTCTGGAAATATTTAGACTTTTCAATGTCACCTTAAGTAAGAGGCCTTTTAAACTCTGTGTTACCCTGATATGATATAAAAAATTCAGTATTAGTATATCAGCTATAAAAAATATGAAGAATTCACTCCTATTCACAGTGTTTTTCTACCACAGCACATATTATGAGATAACAAGCCATACTATTAATTATTTGGGACTATCATTTCTAATATTTGCATTTTTTGTGAAATGAACAATTATACATTGTCATAATAAAGCATTCAGTGGAATTTCCATGGGAAAAGAGTAAAATGAGTGATTGAACAGCATTTCTTAACCAAAACTGCACAATTTTGGTAGCACAATAAATGTGTACTCAAAAGGTAGTTCCTTAGAGTTAAACTGGACTCTATTGTTTAATTTCTAACCTACCACCCAGCCCTTTTCACATGGCAGTTTGCAAACGAAAGGGCCCCTTGAGCATCGCGTAAATGTGAGGAACGATCTGCATGATACACTCCCATTTAGGCAACGCTCAAGGTGGTCACGCGCAGTGAACACACATTTTTTTATTTTCAGCTCTTAGCTGAAAATGACCCGCACTTGTGCAACGCTCACGGGCCTGGGCTGCACTCACCTGCCATGCGGAGCCTCTGGAGCTGGGCTGGTCGCGCATCCTCTCCTCAGTGCAGCCTCCAACTCCCAGGCTGCACTGCGGAAGGAAGGGGCGGGGCGGGGTGTGGGCGGGGCTCTCGCGCGAGTAGGAAGGAGCTGCGGAGCTGAAGCAGGAGGCTTGCGAGAGCCTTCCTGCCCAGGCTTCTCATGCAAGGACCCCAACCCAGCGGTGTTAAAAGATAAGGTGAGAAAAGGGCCTCAGTCTTTAACTTAAACATTTTGCTTCAACTTAAAACCACATCTACAACTCTTTTGATAAAAGACACTCTTGTAATTGCTAACATCATTGGAACCTAGGTTTACCTGTACTTAGAGAACTGGTTATTGCTATAGCTGCTGCTTGTTTGTACTGCCAAAGATTTTACCGAAGAATCAAAATCTTTTGTTGGAGTATTTCATTTTGAGAGGTACAGAGATGTTGAGAGGTATAGAAATTACTCAGACTTGTTCAATACACACCCAGATGTTCTCCATACATGATCGAGAATCTCATGCGTGCGTGTGTGTGTGTGTGACAGAGAGAGAGAGAGAGAGAGAGAGACCCAATTCCAAAATGTTTCTTTCACATTATAAGAGGCTTCACATTATCTGTGTCATGAAAGATTTTACTGGAAGGTAAAATACCAGTAACTAGACCAACACCAGTAAATGAACTGGCCTCAGAATACAGCTTTGAACTTTAAAAGGGAACAAGATATCCTGAGAAAACAATAACTGCTTACCATGCTACAAGCACCAGTTGTTGTCTCACACACTGTAAGGATAGATAAGTTTTGGGCTCTGTTTAACCACCGAACCACCGTCTTAGTATTGCTGACCCATTTCACCATCATTATGTAATATTCTCTGTGGTGGAGATAAATTTTTAAACACAGTAGTTTATAAAACTCAGATATAGATGGTGAAATTATATCACAGGCACTGCAAGAAAGGACACTACTCCATTGGCCCATTCAACGTCATGAGATGTTGATGAGATGTAAAATTCTAAAAGCATATTTCACATTTAACTCTCTGACTCCTTTAATTGGTTTTAGATTTTAGCTGATGTTTTATTGCTGTTCTGTTTTATGGTTCCCCCCCAGTTTTTTGTAAACTTTCTAAAACTTCCAGCAATAGGTCAGATATAAATGTTGCAAACAGGCAAAACAAACATGATAAAATCATTCCATAGCAACTTAAATATATTCAAAATTAACATGAAAATTGGGTTCATGATGTTTTATCACCTAGTTTGTCCTATATTTTATTCAACTAAAGGAAACGATCATTGAAACAACTGTATAAACAGATGTGCTTTCAGTGCTAGGAAACTGACAGCAAAAATTTAAAATGTCAAGGACATGCTCTAAAGATTTTATTTAGGAAGAAGAGCAGAGAAAGCTGCAGACCTAGTTGTTTCTGTAGCCAAGTATTTTTTTTTAAATGACTGTATTAATAGACAGATTGTCTGCAAGCATTTTTAGAGGAATAAAGAAATTCTATCCATTAGATTTTATTGATGGTGCAATCAATCGTCTCCTTTTAGAAGTCCCATTTGATTGTCACATTGGTGTTCTTACTTTGAACACCCATTGTAACCTGTTGAGGCTAGGAAGTTTGTGGTACTTAGTTCAGGACAATGCTCACGGCTGTTGATAAGAAGCTTTCTCCTGTCATAATTCAAATTATCAGTATTCAAAATTACACACAACAGTGCAATTTCTAGAAATCTGGGCTGCAGCTCTCAAGCTTCCCAGACTTTGTAATCTTACATGGTTCTTACTCAAGACTCCCTAGCTCTTTGGACTCCATACTGTAGCACAGGATAAGGCAACTTCATCAGGTCTCGAGGCTACATTTTTCCCAACTGGACCTAGCAGCTGCACTGTTCTCTAACATCACCCGCATTTTTTTTTAAAAAAGCCCTAGCCACTCTAAAGCCTACAGAGGCATTTCTACCATGTTAGATGCTCCATTGGGCTTCATTAAACCTCAGGGAGATATATTATGAACAGGAGATGACTGGACTTCAGTTCTGGTTTATTAACCCCCGCTCCACACACATCTAAAATAAACTCACCAAATGTTGTGAAATTTTCCTCTGATCCCTAGAGAGCATAGCACAACTTTTTGTTTCAAATTTTAAGGACTATGGTGGGTCCTTATAACTAGAATGTCTTTACCTATACATTCATTTTCTAAAGCTCAGCAAACACACTATATTACATATGTATTTTAAAGGTTAACAAATGGAGTTGAATTGCCGCTACCATTCACAGCACTGAGGGAAAAAAAATTATTATTTACAGAATCTGATGCTTAGTTCATATTTTGTTTAAAAGACTCTTTTAAAAGCTGACCTCCCACACAACACAATCTATGTAAGCAATTACATTTTTGTCCTCCCTTCTGCTTATTTTCAAGTGGATGATTCAAACTGATACATTTAAGTTGCAGTTCTTTACATACTTGTCTAAGCAAAGCAAAGCCCACTGAATTCAGAGTTCTAGGACTGTGGTGCAAGACTGTGGTGCAAGAAACTTTCCAATACTACTATCTTTCTCCTCTACATAATTCTCTTTTTTTCTTTAAGAATTCTGGGTATTTCAGAAAAGGCTGCAAGAGTCTGTTATTGGCTACTATGGTAAGTGCTTAGCAAAGTCAACAGAGACACTAAGCTGAACAAACAAAAGGGATCAGCATTATTACCATGGAAGCACAGATACATTTCATAATATAAATTAACCTTGAGGAATGACTTCCAGTTTTGTTAAAACAGTTTTATTCTGAAGCATCATCATTATAATTTTATTGGATTTTACCCAACGAAGGGGAAGAGGAAAAATATAAAGATGTTCCTCTTGTGGCTGCATGTTCTGCTAGGAGTGAGCAAACAGTAACGGAACTACTAGTACAAGAAAACACTTGGTATGAGGAAGACATAACAAGCCCAAAAGCATTTCTTGCTGCACAGAAATTTTTTTAAAAATAGCAAGCAGTAGAAGCCTTGTACCACTGGAATGATACAGTTAGATACAACCCATAATGTTAAAAATTGATTTAAAACCATGCTTATGATTATTATTTGATTTAAGATATCATTATTTTAGAACACAGAACTGAGACTGGAAGGGATTGACTCAAGTCCACTACTGGGTCAATGGTTATCCTAGCATTTTGGTTGTGGTTTTTATGTTCACCTTCAACAACAAGGAGACACTCACCTTTCACACAATGGAGACTAGAAGATAATAACAGAAATAACAACTAAAGTACAACCAATTAAGAGAAATAACAATTAAATTTCAACCAAATTTCCTCATACATTGATAACATCTAGCCTTGTGAACAATAGCAAACTAGGTAGTTCTAACACAAATTTCTTCCAGTTTTCATTTCTGTTTAGTCTGAGTGTGGGAAGGCACCATGAAATAAATGTTTTCTAAGAATGATGTTAAAATGTCTACTAGTCTCTAGTCAAAGTGCTATTGCCAAGTTTCATGGTGCTCTTACTGTATCTTGTAGATCTGCAATCCCTAGCAGCACAAAGCAAGAAGAGTATCAGGAGTATCCATACATACTCTTACAAGGAGTTGATTTTTTCATGTGATGAAGAGTATTCCTCTCTCTCTCTATGAGAGTGTGTGTATGTGAGAGAGAGAGAGACAGACAGAGAGACAGAGAATATGACAGAGAGGGGAGACAACCACATGATTTTTATGTTTTTGAACATCTTTTTGGTTTATATTACCGTCAAGCTCCAATTTTCTTGAACTAGGACATTATGCTTTCATAGGGTAAATAAAATTAAAATTGATTTTCCTTCAAATGCACAGGCTTCTTTAGGGTTCTGTGATGTGAGCAAAGAATGGATTTTTAAACCATATGCAACTTGAAAGAGAATACATGAAATTTTAAGTAATCCTGCACAAATCACAGACTAAAAAAAATGAGACTGTTGCCCATTTATATATTCAGTATTTTTTTCCCCAATGGGACAATGTGTACTACATATACGCACTAAGTTGAAATGAGAACAAGAGGCAATGCCTCAATTATGGAACAACCAGACTTGCTCCAGTCAGGACTGTTGAGTTAGTGGGAGAAGAGTAATCCACTTGGGCATTCTGGTCAGGCTGGCCCCCTAGTAGCAGTGCCAACAAGAGTGGCAGGCTTATAAAGGTGGACTCTGTGGCTGCATCATTTTAATTTGTCAGAAACTGCACATACAGCATTCCATTGTGGGAAAGAGCTTTATATGACAGGATCCCTTTCTCTTTTTGCCATGTGATCTTATGTTATACTTAAGTATACTCAACTAAGTAGCTGATGTAGAATACCAGTTGCTGTAAATTTTGGTGACATAAATAATTCTATCAATCTTCAAGTGAGAAAAGATACAAAATGGAAAACACTTTTAATGCAGAGACTGTGGGTTCTGACACTGGCTACGATACCTAGATTGCCTAGAGCAAATTACTGTATAGAAATAATTGCACTTTAGTTTCACAGTTACTTCACTGACACCATTAGCTGCTGCAAGCTAAAGATGTGGCCTGTTTAAACCCAAACAAACAATAGTCCTTCTCTTCCTTCAAGCTACACACATTCATATGTCATTTCTGTAGGAAATTTTTGAAGATTTTTATAAAGTAATATGGAAAAGCTTATACAGTGACTTTAAAGAAAGACATACAATTGCTAGGTTATCAATTTTCAGATATGGTTACAGTAAATTACATATCAGGTTCCAAATTGCTTACCTTGATTTAAAGATGTCTGGTGGCATGAGTTCTAATGTATGTGTTGGTCCATACAGATTGACTACATATAGCTTTACTGTTGGATTCATTTCTCCTGCCTTTAGGGAAAAAATAGAGGAAAAAGTTTAAAAAGCACCTATAAAGATACAGAACGAATAAGGCAGTGGCGCTCAAACTATTAAATGTGCAACACATAGGTCATTGCTTCTCAAGCTATCTGATGGGAAAGGACTAGTAATTATTTTTTTTTCCCAGAGTGCCAGAAACTCACATCATATTTGTGCCCATTGACTACAACTGTTTTTTTCCTTCTTGGACGTTTGCCAGGAACTGGAAGCTAGTGGCTCTGGGACCATCACCAGTCTAAAAGCTACCACTTTGGACAGCACTGGCATGGATATTCATCTTTCAGCATGTTACTTGGCTTCATGTGTCTTGACAAGACAGTTGAGTAAACAACCATGAGTTACTATATGTACAATATATTTTCCTGTAGGCTACACAGAGTGCATTTTTCTTCCCATGTTAATATTGATAACACATTTATCCAACATGTAAAAGTACTTAATTAAGTTATTTTAAAACATAATTTCATTGGCAGGTTATTCTGTATCTTTTTCTGAAGGACTTCTGTGTATTAAAACACATTCAGAGGACTTCCAAGTATGAAAACAGAGCCCTACAAAAGCTTCCAATAAGTGATCTTTTGTGAGAGAAATCTATGTGTTTGCAACTCCATAGACCTACTCCGCAGACCTGTTGGCATTTGGAGGCTTTTCCCCTTCTTCACTACACTGATCTAGCCAGTGAGGAATCATGTAATATTGCCAAGCAACCAATCAGATGTGGCTACTTCACAGTCTCACGGAAAGCAAATCAAATGTTGAAACTGTTCTTATTTTGATGGGGCAGATGATCTCTACTGCTGGAATACATATACTGGTACTATTTTTGTTCTATGTAGTTGTTTCACCTGCAATAATGTACTGTTAACATGTGAGTAGCTACGTGGCAGAATGTGAATGGAATCTAAATGTTAACATTGTCTTTATAAATTTCATTCCTTTCAATGAGATGTTCACCAGAATACTCACCTCTATCCATTTAATACCATGATAAGACATCAACATGTAATTAGAATTGGGTAAAAGAACATTGGTTCAGTTGTCTTAACAAGAATATGTCCTTTCTTCCTTGACACCTATTGTTATTGTTGTCATCATGTACCTTCAAATAGTTTCAAACTTATGGCAGCCCTAAGGCGAAGCTATCATAGGGTTTTCTCTGCAAGATTTATATAGAAGAGGTTTGCCATCGCCTTCCTCTGAGGCTAAGAGAGTGGTCACCCAGTGGGCTTACAGATCCCTCTGAGTCCTAGCCCCACATTCAGTCACTATACCAGACTGAATATCCCTAACACCTAACCCCTTGCAAACAGTATCCAATGCTGGAAGAAAAGCAGCATCCACTGGAAATGGGAATAGTAAACCCCACTCTTTCCACTCCATCAAAGCTGGTTTTAAGAAGCCTTCCAGACTGATTTTCAAGGTGGCATGGAATGTAGCCGTGGAGAAGAAAAGGGAAAGATGTCTGTTATTCTGTTCATGTAGTGCCAGCATGACATTACATTTACACTTTTGCAAAGAGCTGTAAACATTTTTGAAAGCTATTGGTGCTTGTTGTAAGGGTTGAACAGGCTTGTAAAAAATGAAGCAGGCTTGTAAAAAATGAAATGAAGAATTTCTGTAAACCAAATCCTTTGAGATATAACAAGGCCAGAGCATGTACTGCGTGGCAATGGCTACCATTGAGCACAGGTCCCTGCCTAGCCTGGAAGTGATGCTGGGGCAGCCCTGGAGCAATTGGGTCAATGTTGCCAAACCTCACATGAACAATGGAGCCGCCATGGAAGAAAATTTCAAGGAATACAGCAAAAACTTGGAAGCAATGCAACTCTGTAGAGAAGAGAGAAAGGGGAGAAAAATAACTACAGAGATGGATATAGAAGAGTCTGTAGTTGCCCACTGCAATGTATTTATAATGTTTGTCTTCCTGCCAGAAAACATCACCAACTACACCTGCAGCATGTGCAGACTGGTAGCTCTCTTGAAAGAGAATTTCAGTGTACTATAGCTACATGTGGAATCCCTTCAGTGCATCACAAAGCAGGAGGACTTCCTGAACAGAATACAGAAACAAATGATCATAGAGAACCAACAGATAGAAACTGCCAAGGAAAATGAAGAGGCCTGTAATAGTGAAGAAACACTCTGGAGAAAAGTCACTGTCAGGAGGAGAATGTACGGAAGGGATTCAGAACCTCTTCAACTCAGCAACCACTTCGTACATCTTTAGGAGGATAGCAGCAGTGAAGATGCCCAAACAGGAAACCAGAAACAAGAGATAATGCCTGCCAAGGAAGGAATCAAGGTAATCACCAACTACAACAAAAAGGAAAGGAAAGTGCTGATGGTTGGGGACTCATTACTCAGGAGTACAGAGAAACCTGGGTGTTAGCCTGACCTGATGAATCATAGAGTGTACTCTCTTTCTGGTGCATGTACCCAGGATTTCAGTACCACTTTCTTGTTATTCATGTGGGTACCAAAAGCACAATGAAGAATACTTTTGAGCAGATCACCCTTGACTATGAAGCTTTGAGCAGGTACCTGAAGGGATTGGGGCACAGATGGTATTTTCATCAATTCTGATAGGATAGAGGACTACTCAGGGACAGCAAGATACTAAAAGTGAATGACAGGCTATGCAGATGGTGTAGAGGGGAGAGATTTGGCTTCTAGGACCACAGTCTTCATTTCTCAGTCAGAGAACTACTGACTACAAACGGGCTGTACCTCATGAAGACTGGGAAAAATGTTTAGTTACAGGCCATCAAACCAAGAAGAGGTGGTAGATTATGCTTTTCAGAAACAAATCTGAGAAATCTCAAAGATGCAAGAACTAGTAGTTATGGGGAACTTCAATTACCCTGATATATGCTGGAAGACCAATTCTGCTAAGCATAGGTTGTCCAACAAATTCCTGATGTGCCTTGCAAATAATTTTTTATTTCAAAAGGAGGAGGAAGGAACAAGGACATCAGCAATCCTGAACTTGAACCTAGCCAATAGGATCGCTGGAATCAAAGTAGTCAGTACTTTAGGAGGCAAGTGACCATTTAATGGTAGGATGCACAAGTGTGGAACAAGGCAAAGAAAAATATAGCCAAACATGGACCTTGGATTTCAGAAAAGCTGATTTTAACAAGTTTGGAGAATTACTCTATCCCATGGCTAGAGATGATAAAGGAAAAAGACCACCAATAAGGGTGGGTGTCCTTGAAGGGATTTCAAAAACCACAATTACAAACAATCCAATGAAAGAAGAAAAATGGGAAACATCTGAAAAAGCCAATGTGACTTTACAGCAAATTCAACTCAAAGGTATTAACAGAATTCAAAAGAACCTAGATGAACTTGAAAATTGAGCAGAAATTAATAAAATGAAATTCAATAGTGATAAATGCAAAATTCTACATTTACACCACAAAAAATACATAGGTATAGAATGGAGGATACATGGCTCAGCAGTACTACATGTGAAAATGACTTTGGGATTATTGTTGATCATAAGTAGAACATGAGCCAGCAGTGTGAAGAAGGTGAATACTATTTTGGCCTTTATTAACAGAAGCATAGTTTCCAGGTTGAGGGAAATAATAGTCATGTCATACTCTGCATTGGTTAGGCAGTGACCAGTGATCTGGAGTAGTGCATTCAGTTCTGGGTGCCCCATATTAAGAAGGATACAGACAAATTGGAGTGAGTTAAGAGAATGGCAACTAGGATGATAAGAAGTATGGAGAAAATATATGAGGAAAGGCTCAGGGAGCCAGTCATTTTCAGCTTTGTTAAGAGAAGACTGAGGAGTGACATGATTGCACTTTTTAAATCCCTAAGAGATTTCTCAGGGAAGAGAGGGCAGACCTATTCTCTGCTGGTCAAGAAGTAGGACCAGGTCCAATGTTTTTAAGTTGCAGGAGGGTAGATATTGATTGAACATTAGAAGGAACTTCTTGATAGTAAGAATGGTTTGGCAATGAAACTCAACTGTTTAGAGAGGTGTTGGGGCTTCCTCGAAAAGAGGTTGGACAGCTACCTGTTGAGGATGCTTTAGCTGGAGATCCTGCATTGAGCAGGTGGTTGGACTGAGGCTCCTTCCAACTCCATGATTCTATGACTCTATGGTTCTATTTGATAATTTTAACTCTTCAGCTCTTTTCAGAATTGGCTATAGAAATATAAAAATAGCTAATAGAAACACATAAAAAAGAGCTAACAGTCTGCCATGTACAGTCAGTCATCAACTTTCATAGCACAAGGCACCTGCAAAAGTGGGGAAAAGATGAACAAAAATAATAATTGTGAACACTTTTTTTAAAAAGTCTGAGAACACTTCTCTGGGAATATCTAGGTCTTCCACCATGATTCTATGGTCAGCTTCTGGTGAAAATGGGCCATAGAGTCACACTGGAGGACCTAACAATGTATAGAGAAGTGTTCTCTCTAAGAATCTCTAGGTCCTCCAGCTCAACTATATGCTTCATCTGCAAAAGAAGTAGATCATAGAATGATGCTAGATGACCTAGAGATTCCTAGAAACAATATTTTTTCCCATTTCAGGGGCAAATACAGACTTTTTATAAATAAATAAACAAACAAACAAACAAACTACGCAAATGCTGAAACAATAAAAGTGGAGGGCTGACTGTACAACATAATTCTACAGTGCCAGTGATAAATACAATAGATATATATTTCTTCTTCAAAAAGTTTAGCAGTGTTCCACATTGTAAACTTAATTTTGTTTTCCTTATGGTACTTCAAGATGAAATATTGCCAAACAAACAAACAAAATAAAAACCCAGCATAGCAATTTTAGAGATTAAACCTACTCCTGAAAACAAATGGGTGATCTTAACTGATGATATTAGTAAATGACAGTCTTGCTGTTCAATTGTAGATAGTGTGTTGCCATTTAAGAGTTTAATTTAAAAAGTAATATCAAATGGAATAACTGAACCTGTCAAACATTCCACATAATATTTCATTCTTTTGTATATATTACCTTTTATGTGTGTTTTGTTCTTAACTCATTGTAATACTGCTATTTTTTCACACAACTGAGGACATGTGAACAGAAACTTCCAGCTAACTACACAAATCTAATCGTTTTAAAGTTGCATTCATTTCCATGAGGGAAAATAAGTACATGTCCATCTTTTCCCTTGAAATTAAAGGACCAAATGTGTTTAACTTTTGTCATGATGTGTTAGAAGTTTATTTTATTTTATAGATTCTACTCAAGAAGGACCACAAGTCTTATGGGGTATATGAAATAGTAATATTAATCCATATCAAGACAGATGAACTAAATGTTTTTCATCAAATGATAAGCAAATGTTTGTTTAGCTACTTGAGAAAAATACCCTCCTAACCACTAATTCAGAGGCTCTGCATGGTGCCTCTGATTTTGTTCAACACTTGATTCAGTGATCTGGATCAGGTCTAAACACAATTTGTTCTGATCCAAACGTAAATGGGAATCATGATTCAGGAATCTGCATTGCCAGTCTTTCCTCACTGATTTGTACTAGGAAACAAAAATGGCTATAACATTTTAAATTTTCCACACATCTACATAAAATTTTGAGAGATAGTGAACCCTAGAGAGTACTCTACCCAGCCAAATTTCAGAATGGACACTCCAGGTGGTTTTGAGCTAGGTTTCTGTAAAGTTTGCTATTTTTAAAAAAGCAAAATAAATTTTTAAAAGCTATTCAATGGTCGGTCTAGGTAATTTGCGCAGCTTTTGTCCTGGCATTGTCCTTCCACAGCATAGTTCTGCTAAATCTGTTAAAATTTAAGTAAGATCAGATATGATAGTGTTAAAAGTGACAGTGTACTTAAGGAGAAGGTAGTTATGCTTTATTCTACCACGAGTTTAACAGATAAAATTTGGAGATGTAGCAAAAAGATACAGAAAGTGAAAAGAAGATGCTTTAGCAGCAGTCCAGCTGTGAGATCCCCCTGATTAATATGTCTCCTTAAGGCATTTAGTGATCTGGGCTGGTATGGGTTGAAATTTCCTACTCAAGGTCTAATATCCAACCCTATCTCTTCCAGTTATCTGCCTGCCAGGAAGTTGTTGCCGCCAGGATATTTATCACCCTATGTTCCCCTTCTATGACTGTTGTACCTGCTGCCTGTTTCTCTCCTGAGCAATGCTGCAAGGCAGTTCTTATTCCTGGGAGCTGCTCCCTTCTCTGAATAGTGCCAGACTATGGCCTGTTCTGTGCTTACTCAGAATGTTTAACTTCCATCTAACACCTAACAAATACAACTGGGGTGAGGACTTGCTGCCTAAAATTACTAAGACTGAAAGACAAATAAATTAACATATGACAGATAAGACAATTAAGCTAGGCCATTCAATGTGATAAAAGGAAATTAAAAGAAAAGAATGAAAGAGACCAATACAAATGACATTTCTCAAGCACCACAGCTCTTTAATGATCAGCTACTAATACTGCTGAAGCTGGGAAACCGCCCTCCCAAAATACTGGAGATAATTACATAATTTAACTACATAAGATAACTACATAATTTCTGTGACTTCACATAATCTCTTTGCATTAACATTGTGATTAAAGATTGCTGATGAGATTATTTCCTCAGATTTCACAAAAGAATTGTCAAAGAGTAAAGTTTAACACTCTTCCCCCTCCTCTGTACCAGAGATGACACAGTTTGCCTGCCTTATACGGTCAAAGTAAAAATACACCCTCTCAATTTTTCCTGTTTATTTTTAATGTCTGGATCTTCATATGGGTCTGAAGCACTCTGGACTATGCCATTCCGTTCCAGAACTGAATAATCAGGCCAAGGTAATCAGATCTAGAGCTGGTAAAATTAAATTCAAACAAGTCTAATTCATTTTGTAACTCAGATGAATCAGTTTCACAAACCTATTAACTTTTACTTTTTAAGAAGCAGATGCAATTATTATTACTGTTATTGTTATTGTTGTTGTGAAAAAAATCACAGAATCGGTACTTTAGTAGTATTGAATACTATAGATTATAAGTTAGTGATGACAGTTTTAGGCAAAGTTTCCTTACCTTTGGATATGGATACTGCTTTCCTCTTGGGTAAAGAAATCCAGTAAAGCAGGGAATAACCATGTTTGGTACTAAAGAATCATTTATCATAAGGAATGCCAGCCTTTCTCCATCAGGTGACCACCAATGAGTAATATGAGAATGAAGCAGCTCCTCTGGGAGAAAAAAAAGGTTCTTAAAACCCACAGAATTGGAAACTAGGGCACATAGCTCACATACAAAGATCCCTGTCTAGTGGTAGAACAGAAAAAGAGCCATGTTGGATCACACCAAGGGCCTTGTACTGTTTCATATTCTGTTCTCTTGTTGGTCAACAAGATGTCTGGGAGAAGCCTACAAGCAGGGCATAAGGGCAGTAATTGCCTCCTGCTTGTGCATACTGGCAACTCATATAGAGTAAAGTGACAGCCAATACTTCCTCTCGTATTGGGGGGAGGGACTACCATCTACCATGACAATGAGCCACTGACAACCCTAAGCCTACATGGGTAATTTTTGCAATAATTCTTCTGCTTGTTTGGAGTCTCACTGAAGACCACTTGGTCTACTAGTTTATTTATATATCTTCCTGCTGCTAGCAAAATTATTACCTTATCCAGCTATACAAGAATAAGGAAAGGAAAGATGAAAGAGAAGGACATAGTTCTTTGCAGTACTCAGTCATGAAAAATCAGAGAATTTGCATATGCCAGTGAGTTTGTATACATTCTACAGCATCAAAAGGTTAGAAATGCATCAGTTTTTCAGGGTGTTTTGCAATCTGTCTCTTCACACATTCAGAAAATAGCAGGGAAGAATGGAAAAAAATGTTAACTAAGGTCTCCACTTCTCCACTGCCCTGTATAAACCATGGTTACTTTCAGCTTGTGTCCATAACCATATACTGTTTTTTAGAACAGTAGTGTGATTTTGTATCTCCCTATGATTTTTTTATACACCAAATAAAACCATTCATGTTTATGTATAGTAAAGGTGCTCCTATAAAAAATAATAATCTTCTTAAATAAGTACAGCATTATTATACACAATTACCGCATATATGCAGTGGTGTCATCAAGACAGGATCTTAAAACAGAAGTTTAGTTTTGCTTCCCCCAGCAGAATGAGCAAGAGGACTTCCAAAGGCTGTAGGGTAGCTTATGACATTTTGAATTTGAAGTAAAATTCACTACCAACTTGGGAGACGTGCCATGAAGTCCAAAGTATAAAGCTAACTGATTGCACTAAGGATGCAACATATTAAGGCCCAGCCTTCTTGAGTCCTTAGGGGAAGGGAAAGAATGTTGTCTTGAAGTATACATGTGTTTGTGTGTGTGTGTGTACACCAGTCTTGGTGTTTTTTTATCTGAACGGCATACAGTCAGCTCTGGTTGATGTTTAGTATATCATGTTAAATGACATCGACAGGGGTTGTCTTTTCCAATATGCACTACTAGGTCCCTTCTCCGGTGGCATCACAAAGGGTCTCCCCTAAGTCTCCAGCTTTAACTTTGAAATCTTGGGGCATGTGATTCTCCTGACCTGGCAACTCTAAACTGCTCTACTGTATACGTGCTTGCAAAATCAAGAAATGTGCAGGCTTATTACTAAAAATATAGCAATAGACAATAAATACAATCATTTTCAGTCCTGTTATTCAAAAAAAAAATATTAGCATTCTTTGGCCATTTCTGCACCAGCCTGTTATAGCGCTATGATTCCACTTGCAACATCCTATGGAATCGTGGGGTCTGCAGTTTCGGGAGGGGCCAGCCGGCCCCTCCCAAAACTGCAAACCCCAGGATTCCATAGGATGTTGCAAGTGGAATCATAGCGATATAACAGGCTAGTGCGGAAATGGCCACAGTCTTGCGTTCCATTTCTCATACAATTGTTCATCTTGAAGCAAGGAGATAAACAAAATTTGGAGAGTTTAAATGATTGCTAACAAAGCTCTGCTTATCCCATATGTATAGCATGCTTTCATTATAAGTGTATACAATTTTGCACAGGAACTTTTAAAAAAAACAATCAATAGCATTTTCCTAGAATGAATAGGCATTTCCTAGAGAAATTGAACAAGGACATGTATAATACCATCTGCTTTTATAAGAAAACTAAAGTATATTTGCGTTGAGCACTGCTGTTGATGATAAGGTGACATAGAGATATCTCATTGACAAGGGTGTCATAAGTCGAAGTCAACAACTTACCTTCATATAACCAGTCTGCAATTCCGTTAAACACAATTCCTTCTTTTCCAGATGAAGTTAGTCGCAAAGAGCTACTCTTTACATCAGGCTGGTAGTAGATATTATTTTCAAAAATATAAATCTAAGTTGAGTAAGAGAGAAAAAGATTTTAGCGTATCAGTGAATTTTTTTCATGTTCTTCTACAAAAACACACTTTTTAACATACATATTTATGCAGTGCATATGGCCAAGCAGCATCAGAGTGGAATCAGGAGGACATAAGTTACGAATGAGGAAGAACAGACAAATTAGGAGAGGCTGCTGCAGTATCCTTTTCGTGAGTCTGGCGGGAAGGGCATGATTCCACCCTGAGTTCTTGAGCACAAACTATTTTTCCACTTCGACTATAGTTTGCAGCAGCTGAGGTAAGTTAAGGAAAAAGGGGGAAAGTGGTCAGAGAAACAGGGACATTATAAAAGCAGCTGAAAAAATGGTACAAGGGATGTTTAATCAAGATTGTTCAAGCCAAGTTGGGGCAGTTAGAAATAAGCTTCAAAGGAGAAAATACAAAATACATGTCTATAATACAGTGAATTCCCAGTAGAAAGAAAGGTTAAGAACCATGAACTTTTGTCATTGCTACACACACACACACACATGTTTCTTTATATATTGACCCTCTTTTTTACTTCTTTAATCATGTTTGCCAGTTTAATTAAATAGGCCACGTGCCAGGGGCTAAGTGCCATTTGTCAATAGAAAGTGGATTAATCATCTTCTATAAAATTAATTCTATCAAAAAAGTGTGTTGCTGTTAAAAGATGTATTTCTATTTCAATAGCTTCTAATGCTACCATGTATGTGATATAATAATAATACAAATGAAAATCTTTTTAGTTTTCTGTGAGGCACGCCCCTAGATTTTCTGATTTCTATTATCATGCACATTTTGGACATTGCCTCAAAATGGAGACTGACAAGACTGAAATAAGGTATTTATTGGAAGTAGACAATCTATTAAGTCCTTTCATGCTTGCATATGCAAAGATATTCCCTGATCAATTTTGACAGTATAAATACAAAGGAATTGCTGATGTACAGCAAAGGTTTAACTTAAAAATACAGAAACAAGATCCATCTAGATCAAAGCAAATACCTATATATTCCAGGCTTCTGTTGACCTAGTGGCCAGCCTGTTAACATGAGGAAGCAACAACATATCTTCTGGGGTAGCCTTGCCAGCAACGTCACACCTCCAGTATACTTCTCCACAGATATTTTAAAGAATACCTTGTTGTTGTTTATGAGAGAATTCAGTTTGCTAGTAGGAGGGGGGAAAAGAATTCAGGCTGAGGGAATACAACAAAATTACCTTCTACACGTGTAGGTATGGTATTTCAATTCTACTTTCCTGGAAGTCTTATAGTGCTTGGCATCCTATTAGTCACATCTGTAAGCTTAAGTCTAACATACACCTGCATTTATATTTATATTTATTTATTTTGGCTGTTGCAGAGGTAGGTATTTCTTCGTCCCTCCACAATGACTAAAGACCTCCTTTGAGGATTCACTGTTCTACTGTGACAGCCATCTCTCCACAAACATTCATATGAGCTTGCCTGAGTTTTATGATCTTTGGGGGAAAGGCTTTGTTTCAGTTCCATCGCTATCTAAGGCATGTTTGACAAGGAGATGGAGAGAGGCTGCTTGGTAGCTCCTTCCAGGTTATGAGAAGTTTGGTTGGTCTCCTCTGTCTTCTTTTCCCATCAGCAGGCAAATATCTTTTTATTTAGGCCTACCTTAGCTTATATTTCACATGACAGAAGGGGTTTTCAGTGAGGCTGTACTTTTATCTTTTTTATGATATTTTAAATATGTTTTGAACTGTGTTAATGTTATGTTTTTAAGCGAATTGTTTATTTTAAAACTTCTATACTAATAGCTTTTAAGCAGTACCTTGCCTTAATTGGATGCTTAATTGCTGCCTGTGTGGGAAAAAGGTGGGATAGGAAATAAAATAAAATAAAATAATAATAAATTCAGTAGCTGGTGGAAAGCAGGAGGGTTGGAGAAGCATCTGACCATCTCCCCATAGCTGCCTGCAGAATAATACATCATTTGTCAAGACCTCAAGATGACCCTGGCAAATCTCAGTGACCAATAGCATTGGCTTGCATCAAGCTATTGGGACACAGCTTAATGCTTCTTTATCATCCGTTTACTCTCCACCAACCACAGAACAGCTGTGAAGGGGGAGTCATCACAGCCAAATACTGAGTCCTGGGAGTAGTGATGCAGAATCATACCATATTTTCATCTGTTCACCTTTTGTGCTATGCTCAGTCACGTAGATCTCAGCCACAGTATACTACTGCGACAAGGTCCTCCTATGGTTGTTGTACTTTGTGTGAATGTGTTGGAACCCAGGGAATGTACCAGTGAGCTTACTAGGGAAGGCAAAGTATGTGGGGCCATCAGACAGCTAGCAGCACAAATAGATAGCAGGGTGCAGCCTGGCACTGAAAGAAGAAGCACTGACTGAAAAAGCTACAACCATGACCATTTTAATATTCCTCAAATGCCGCTGGAACCAGTGTCAAGACCTGGAGATATTCTTAAGAAATTAAGATCAAGGTGAAAGGCCTTTTGCAAGCCCCCCCCCCCCAAAATATTCTAAAACATTTTAGGTCTAAGGTATGTTTTTAAGAGAATCCAGTGCCAGCAATGATGTCAAAACTTGCATTTGCCCCACCATGATGCCATGCCTTCCCATGAGGATGCTTCAGCTGGTGAGGAACAAGCCTCCCTTTGTCAGTATAAAGCGAGATGGGGGTGGGGGGCAGAAACCATCTGGTCAGATAGCTGAAAACCAGCCGGGTCTATTTCTGCTATGCAAAAACTGCTCAGAGTCAGAACAGGACAAGACACAGCCACTGAGTCTCCAAGAGTGACTTAGACAAATGTGTCTAGCTCAAATATTACCCCCAGATGTACTGTTTAGCTAGATTCAAAAGCTCTTTAATGGGATAGTGTTTAGGAAGGGTGGAGTAATATCAGGTGGAAAGCTGGATAGGGTTATGAGTCTTTAGTTTGATGAGCAGGGTAATCACATTTTTCTTACATGTTTTAAACCCCTCTCAGGCTGTTTTAACCCCAGAAGAGTACTTTTTCAAATCAGGGAGTAAAACTGGAAGTCCCTTCTAGGTTTTGAAACAGGCCTTCCCCAGCTTAAAATGGACTGTGGGAGAAACATAATGATATTGTCCCCACTCCACAAATGGCATGGAGGAACATTCATTTCAAAATCTATGGGTTTCATGGGGCCCACAGGCCACATTTTCTCCTCTTCTGGTTTGCTGAAAATCACACACAACCCACATTTCCCTGGTTAATCAAAGAGCTCTCTCTCTCTCTCTCTCTCTCTCTTTTTGTATTAGGGCTCAGGGCATTAATATTTCCCAAACTAGCCATTCCCAATGCAATAAGATAAACCATAACCTGTTCATGCAGGAAACAGAAGTGAGGGTGAATAAAATATGGCTATACACCCTTCAAAACTTGACAGATGGAAACATGGACATATGGGCCCAAGAAATATCAGAATGTGGTCAAAATGGAAAAAGTTATTAATAAAGGAAAACACACAAACTGGGGTGTGTGTGTGTGCTCCAGCCGTTTGATTTTCCCTGAGCCTATTAAGAAAGAAAAAGACTCTCTACCAACTGCTGAATTAACTAAGTGCTAACTATATTTGTATTTTGAACTCAATTTACAGAAACTTGAATCAAGGGCCCTTTTCGCACAGCATCTGCCATGCGAAAGAGGGCCTGGAGCCTCATGCGATTGTCAGGAGCGATCTGCATGACGCCCTCGCAATCACACAAGGCTCCAGGGGCCGGCAGGCAATGATCACGCACCTTTGCATTTTCAGCTTTAAGCTGAAAATGCTGCGCGATCGCACATTGCTCCCGGGCCCCGCACGCACTTACCTGGCGTGCGGAGCCTCGGGAGCTGGGCCAGTCGCACTTCCTGTCTCAGGCCCTTTTCGCACAGCATTTTGCAAGCGAAAGGGCCCCTTGAGCGTCACATAAATGTGAGGAGCGGTCTGCATGACGCACTCACATTTACGCGACGCTCAAGAGCTGGATGTGCAGCGCATACGCATTTTTTTATTTTCGGCTTTTAGCCAAAAATGGTGCACACTTGCACACCAGTCAGGGGCCTGGGGCGTACTCACCTGCCATGTGAAGCCTCCTGAGCCGAGCCGGTCGCGCTTCCTGCCCCAGTGCTAGCCTCCATCTCCCAGGCTGCACTGTGGAAGGAAGGGGCAGGGCGCGGGCGGGGGGCTCATGTGAGCAGGAAGGAGCTGTGGAGCTCAAGCAGGAGGCTTGTGAGAGCATTCCTCTCAAGCCTTCGTGCGCGAGCCGAGCAGCCCAGCAGCGCAAAAAGGCGAGGTGCGAAAAGGCCCTCAGTGCAGCCTGGGAAGGTCGCAGGCTGCACTGCGAAAGGAAGAGGCAGGGCTCTTGCACGAGCAGGAAGCTCGTGCAGAGCTGAAGAAACCTGGACACGAGAGCCTCTCACAAGGGGCTGCTCACGCGAGCACTGCACACCAGTGCCGAGAAGAGGTAGGATGCGGAAAGGGACCAGATAAAGAGGGAAAGTGGGAGGAAGAGAGAGAAACTGGAACATTTTAAAAACCACTAAAAAGGTACAACAACAGAGGATTAACCAGTATCATCCTTGCCAAATCCAGACAGTTGGAGGGGAGGTGAATATAAAAGTGAAAATTTGGTGAATATATATGAACAGGTTGCTTACCTGTAACTGTGGTTATATTAAATATATAAGAATAATATATTAATTAAACTACATAGAAAAACATCTTTTCTGTATAAATACATACTAATTTTTTTTTCCAGATAGTACTCTCTATTTCATTTGCTGAATCAATCAAGCAATATTAGAAATAGGCCAATAGATTTTAATGTCATTTTATCATGATTAAAGGAGCCACTTACATGATTCCTCACAATAGTGTTAGCAAGCTTTTGTGTGTGTGTGACCCTCATGTATGTGTGTAGCCTTCAGAACAAAGAAAGAGTAGTATAAGGAAATTTATTGTTTTAAACCACTAGGGTTTAGAGACATAAAATTTAAGATCACATATACAAATAAAAATCAACCTACAATAATATATGCTGAAAGATAACACACTTAAAAAAATAATAATAGCCATGGCCCACTCACATGCCATAAGAAAAAGCTTTGCAACATTTTTGGGGAAGCTATAGTTGGACATGGATAAATTTACAAGGTAGCTGTGATGGATGTGCACAAACAAAAAACTGTTTTGTATCAAATGAATCCTCATTTTGAACTTCCTTCCCTGGGCAATTTAGTTTAATTAAGTTTGAAAAAAAAGAAAGAAAGAAAAGCCAGATAAAGTTAAATTTCTTAATTTACAGGCATTGAACGACAGTAATGCTGGTTAATGCATTTGGCTTTTCATACATTTATCTACGTACATAAAACCTTTCAACAGCAGATGCTCGGGTGATGTTGAAGGTCCCAAATGCAAAAGGTCCTGCCCATTAACTGCAACATCAAATCAAGCCCGAGGACAACACAAACACAATGGCACAGTAGTAAATGAATGTTTGAACAGAGGTTGTATACAAGCTGTTGAACTATCATTTTTTACAATAAACCTTCAGATTAAGGCCATGGAATCTGAGAATAAAGCCAACACAAAGAAAAAAATTAACTAAGGAACGAATTTTATAATTAAAAGTCTGCCACATTATTTTTATGTACAAACCTTGGCTACACTTCATAGCCCTGAATATGTTGACACTTCCTATTTGCATTTTGGGGGGAAAAAAAAAGAGAGAACATCCACACACATCTGACTTTGTATAAATGCCAGTTGTTCTTTCCCACTGGGGAACTGGGCATACAGGTATGTCAATCCGGAGTTCAGTTCTTCTTTTCGTTCCCCTCTGAATGGACAAGTGGGGGGAGGGCTTAAGCCACCTTCTCTACCTTGTGCGGGATGGGGGGGAGAAGACAATTGGCAGGTCTCTCCCTCATCGAGAGAGGCCAGTCAATCAGAGGACTGTTCCATGTGGGTAACTGCGACAGATGGCCATTCTCTGTCTTTTCCAGAGCACTTTTTTGGTTGTTTCATTTTGTTTTGCAGCAAAGCAAAACATTCTGAATCTGTCAAAATTAGACAGCTTCTTTCATCTGATTGTTTCACAGAGGTGGTAATGTATTACTTGCTCGGCCCATTTCAGCTTGTCAGTGATGGCTTTGTGTTGCTCCTCCTGCTTTACAGCGTGCTTCTGCCTCTCTGGTTGGCTATTTTTTCCAGATGGTGACGGCCTGTG
The DNA here is from genome assembly GCA_030412105.1 of Cyclura pinguis. Lineage (NCBI taxonomy): Eukaryota > Metazoa > Chordata > Lepidosauria > Squamata > Iguanidae > Cyclura > Cyclura pinguis. The sequence goes on along the minus strand of CM059599.1, from coordinate 248,112,121 downwards.
TTGCTGCATGCCAACAGCGCTCTGCTGTTAATAGCTGATTGCTTTGGTTGTGCTACTCTACCACCATTTGTGGGCTGGCTTTCAGGGATGTCTTGTGTCCTTTGGAGAGAATTTTTTTTTCGGTGGATGCAGTTTTATGTGATCTGCTGCTACTGCTGTTTGCTTAGAGCTGGCTTTGGTACCTGCTCCTGCTTAATTTTCCTACCACTTTCACAAAGCAGCCAGTTCTCCACTACTCCCAGTTCATGAACAGTTAATGCACACTAATTAAATGTGTAGAAATTGATTGTGTTCCTTGTGAATTCCCCCTTCAACGAATTTATTAATTGATCATCTGTAATTTATTTATTAATATGTTATTGACTGTACCACCCATAATTAAGTCATTAATAGTTATTCAAGTATTATTTCTATCTGCTAATTATTTTTCTTTCTATTATTCCTTTTGAATAAAATCCTCTTTAATGTTGATATTGCCACAATGCCACTGTTCCCCGCAAAAAATCTCTTTCAAGACTAGCCAGTGAACTGAAGGGTTCCATTACATTTCTCACATACCTGCATATGACTTTAGTGACTCACCTGACCATTTATTTTGTGATAACAGGACAACTATTTGTGTTATTAATGTTTAGTGGCATCCACCCCCTGAGTCAAGAAGTTAGTTTGAGCCTTTATGAATCAAATATTTTCTGCACTAGAATTCTCAAGTTTTGTGGTTGGCTAACTTCACACACATTCAGCCTGTCTTCAAGGACCACATTTGGCAGTTAGCAGTTCTCTTAAAACTCAGGGGTTGGTTGTAAGTCCCATTTCTGGTGCACTGTCTCCCTTAGCTGTATGTTAAAGAACAGCGTCACCTTGATTCTACCGAAGATTTCAGGGATGGCAGGTAATAGGAATTCAATCACCATACAAATCCTTCAAAATTTACTTGCTGAACTTCTGGTCATATATTCATCTGAGTCTGAGGAGGTGCCATTTACAGCCACCTCAACATTAGCATGATTTTAGAAGTTTTTGATTGATTTGACACAGTCTTCTCTAACAATAGTTCCAGTAAAGCCTTACACAGGTGGAATGTTGTTTCCACGCAGGCAGTTCACATATATCACTGAGGTGGTTCAAGACCGACAGTGTGGCAAAGACACTAAGGCCCTTACCATACCATGGTGCTATCCCGGCATGGGGACACATTGCTGCCAGTTTGTGACATGCACCATCTCACAACATCATTGATGTCCCACTGCTGCTGCATCCCCAGACATCACAATAGTGTCGTAAACCATTACCAGAAAAAATCCAGTAATGGTCTCGTTTTGCACAACGATCCTACGGGCTGCAGGCATGCAAGAAGGGCGGAAGTGCTATGAAGCACTTCCTTTTGCATTACAGCTGAGGAAGAGGCTGGCTGCACTATGGAAGGGAGCAGCCCGTCCCGAAAGCCACCTCTCTGCCGGCAGCCAACCGATATAGTGGGGAGCGTTCAGGTCCCGATGCCATCCTGGCAATGGCATCGCCAGGATCGTGATGGGATGATGTGGGATCGCAGCATAGTGTGGTAAGGGACTAAGAATCTCTTGAGCAGTTTGGTGTTTAATCTCTCCCCTGTAGACAACTTCCTATCATATCTGTGGGGTCTTTAGCATGGCTCTCTTGATCAAAAATGACGGTTCTCCATTTATGAAGTATCGGTTTTGGGCTGTCCTTTACTATACTCTGTCTCTCCTGATTAGTTCTTTCAGGCCTGGTGCTATGCCTTGGAAATAGTCTGCAATCGAACAGCCATCACACCTTGAGTGGTCTGCACTGGGATGGGTTGGATGCTGTTGCCACTCTCTAATCGTCTGCAATTATAACACATACGAGTCTTAAGAAGTCTGTGCAAGTACAAGTTAGAGCCTGTTACCATACCCTATCCTCTTGTTTGTTTGCTTTGAGAACTGCTGCTACACAAGGTACATAGTTTTTGTTTCATATTTGCTAATACTGTTCGTTTGCTGTCAGGTCCCATTTTCTAGGGTCTTATTTGGGTCTTCGTGTGTAGGTTTTTAATCATCTTCTTTGCTCACAGACATGTAAACAGCTCCTGCATGGGACTGCTCAGTCCAGGTGGGCTGACTCATATTGACTGGTTAAGCAAACAGGGTATGTGCTACAGTCATTCTCTTGCTTATAACTACATAAGAAAATCATAGACCCGGTATTAATCACATCACGTTTGTCAGATCTTGAGATCACTACGTTTCTGAATCATAGGACTAGCTGTACTTTGCTCTGAGATGTTGCAACAGAAAATTTGGAAAGGGGCCATTTGTCCCCAAAATTAGAATTTTAACAGCAAGACTAAAGAATTCATTGTTTTCCAGGTTCCTTTTCTAGACAAAATTCAGTTTCTCATTCAAACACCCAATTATTCTGTCCTGATGGTCTTTGCTAACATAATGTTATGATTTATTTCTGACCAAATTGCAATGGGGCTTTCATGAGTTTTGTTTAGCAGGCCAGCTCCCTCAAAGGCAAGCACTTACTGCACTGAGCATACACGTACAACCTCTGTCCAGTAGTCAAACAGCTGTATGTGTGGGACTCAGTCACAATTCTACTTTATAGCTATTACTAGTGTATTTACCCAGCGTTGCCTAGGATTTTATTTTCCTCTTAAGAACTCACCCAACTGTCTTCTCCAGTACCTGTAGCTTTTTCCCATATTTCCCAATGCAATCTGTATTCAGTTATTTACATACACAGTTTGGGTTCCTGAGGGAATACACTGTCTTCCTCCTTGCTGCTAGGCCTAGTCTTCATAGCAACCAGCCTATTCCAGTACCTGTAACTTTTCCCCAATCCAATCTGTATTCAGAGTTGTTAACATACGGAGGCTGGGTTCTTGAGGGAATACACTGTCCTCCTCCTTGCTGCAAGACATCATCTCTATAGCAACCAGACTATTCCAGTACCTGTAACTTTTCCCCATAGTCCCTAATCCAATCTGTGTTCTCTGGGGACATTGATGTACTGGCTTTTGAATTTTTTGCTTTCTGTTGATTTTTTGTGCAATGGCTTTACGTTTTTCTGGAAGCATTTTTTTTTTTGAATTTCAGCTTTAAGATTCCTCACATATGGAACCTGTACGATCTACTGTGTGAGGTGAGAAAACCTTGTAACTATATTGTGTATGTCACTTTAATTTTTCTCATATATGCCTCCCAAAATTTTTCTGGCATCCTTATTGATGGTAGGCCTCATCTCCATAGCAACCGGCCTGAGGCCCAAGAGCTCTCTGGCTGAGAATTCTAAAGGCCCCTCCCTGAACCGCCAACCCCAGGATTCCACGGAATCTTCACAGCCAGCCAATCATATGAGGTCTTCTCACCTCACACAGCCAATCATATGAGGTCTTTGCCTGCCTGACGCAGACAAATAGGGAAGATCACTCACAAATTTTGACTTTTATACAGTAGATCAACTCCCATGACACCTTTTAATCTGATATTTTGTCACTGGGCTGGAAGGTCCTTGATAGGTCTTCAAAGATTGTACCAACATTCTACCCTATTGTGAGCAGATTATTATTTTTTCCCTGTTTTAAAACCATACCTGTTCATCCATACCTATTTATCCATCTTTTTTTTGTAAATCCTTTATTATGTCAGCTTTATGTCAGGAATAGGAGTTCTTCAGCATTCTTTGTTTGGTGTAAAGGTAAACCACAAACAGCGATGTTTTCACAAAAGTTAGTAATATTTTATTATATGCATGGACTCTAAACATATCATAGACAAGAACATTGCAGCAATGTGAAAAAGGAGATTTTATAGTGCAGACCAGTTAATAAGGTAAAGTTATTTATTACTAGCAGTGGACCACAAAAAATACTATCTTTTTGTCTGTTCACACCAAACACAGACACCCTGTGACCTTTGCAAGTCCAACAGTACAGACATTATCTATCTTTTGTCTTGATTTTAGATAACCCACTCAGTATCTGATTGCACTATTAGATGGTCTAGAATCCCAGCTTTTGTGTGTTTAGTTCTTACACACCCACAGATAACATGTAAGAAGGAGAATTAAGGTTAATCGTTTTGTGAGGGGGGAAAAAAGACTCTCCCTGCTTTTCAGTTTTTTGACAAGCCCCAGTCCTTAGATCTTACAGTGCTTAACAAAGGATTCTGATGAGCAGGACTCCTTCCTAAAAGGAAGGTGTGAGGGAAAAGGATCTTTTACTCATTGCTATCTCCTGCTGTTCAGTAGGAGATGGGACCCTTGGCCCTGGAGATCATCTAGCTGCCACTAACTACTGATTTTAAATTGCCGTCATGGAGTGACTTGGTGGGAAGTGACTAGGAAAAGAAACTCTAGACTTGCACCTTGCAATGGAAATCCTGATTATCACTCTAGTCATTTTATAATATTACTGTACCTGATGATAGCTGTATTTCCATTGTAAAGTATAAAGTTACTTAAGACATAAGACATAAAGAAATGTAAAGTATATTATATATGTGACAGCAATAGATGTTATTCACTTTCTTTCTTCAGAGAAAGATAGCAAATTATTTAAAGCAACGCCTGTTCTCTGCACTTCTAGAAAATTTTGAAAAAGATGGTTGAAATGAATACATTGTTTTGGAAAATGAGTTAGCTTTTAACAGTTAATATTGAGAAAAAAGGGGCAATACAGAAGAAGTATAAAAGCCAGCATGATTTAGTGGTCTGGATGCTTAGATTAGAACTCTGGAAACCAGGGTCTGATTCTCTGCTCAGCCACGAAAACCACTGGGTGACCTTGGACAAGTCACACTCTCTCATCCTCAGTAGTGGCCAAAGGCAAATCCCTTCTGAACAAATATTTCCAAGAAAACTCTATTATAGGTTTGCCTTCGGGTTGCCATAAAGCAACTTGAAAGCATTTGAAGGCACACAACTACAACAACAGCAACAGATGAATGCACAAAATAAGGTGCCAGCCCACTCAGGATCGCTTGACCAGAGAACTGACTAAGTGAGTTTATTGAGTGAATACTAAATTATTTAATGTTTCCCTTTTTCTATATGAACATGAATCCGTGTATATGTTAAGCATTGCTAATGGTATAACCCTATACAGATTTGCTTTGGGTATATCTCTGAATAGAAATGTATAGAATTGCACTGATAACTACCCAAATGCTTGTCAAACTTCCATCTGTCATGACCTTTTATATCATTAATATACCATATTTGCCAGCGTATTAGACACACTGGTGTATAAGAGACACCCCATTTTCAAACAATATTTTTCAAGAAAAAAAGTGAGTCTTTATACAGCAGCAAATACTGTAGTTCTACCAGGGAATATTGTACTTCTACCAGTTGTCTACTTTCATGTTTATCTTCCCTTTCATAAGTGGATTTTTTTAAGAAAAACAAACAAACAAATTCCTGTAAAGTTGAAGGCTTTCACGGCCGGAATCCATGGGTTGTTGTGGGTTTTCTGGGCTTTGAGGCCGTGTTCTATTAGTATTTTCTCCTGACGTTTCGCCTGCATCTGTGGCTGGCATCTTCAGAAGATCTGGTGGCATGGAAGTGAGACAGAGTATATATACTTGTGTAGTCCCCAGGTGGGAGGGAGCAATTTGCATGTGTTGCAGTTGGCCTGTGTGATGGCCTATTGTTAAATGGGATATACCACTGGGTGTTAGTCAGGAGATACGCATAACAGTGGGTTAAGTACATTAGCAACCTATTGTATTGTTCCCTGTAGAAGGACCTCCAGAACACCACCTAGCCTCTGGAGGTCCCTTTACCGGGAACAATACAATGGGTTGCTAATGTACTTAACGCATTGTTATGCATATCTCCTGACTAACAATACATCCTGGGGGATATCCCATTTAACAATAGGCCATCACACAGGCCAACTGTAACACATGCAGATTGCTTCTTCCCACCCGGGGACTACACAAGCATATATACTCTGTCTCATTTCCACGCCACCAGATCCTCTGAAGATGCCAGCCACAAATGCAGGTGAAATGTCAGAAGAATATACTAATAGAACATGGCCCCAAAGCCCGGAAAACCCACAAGAACCTAAACAAATTCCTTTTTTTTTTTTGTTTTTTTACATGGTGACATTCTTTTCTGTCATCTTTCCTCTTCTGTTTTACTATCACTGTTTTCTTTGCCCACATCGACCATGCAGTATTATTAGCTCTGGCATGCTGTATGATTTTGTTGATGTCCCAAAAAATGCCACTAATACAAGATTCAATGTGATCATGATGTTGCAAATGTGTATTAAAGATGTCAATTTCCCCTCATTTTAGTCTCTTCCCATACAAGAGAACTAAAAATTTCAAACTGTTTCTGTCACAGAGTGATAACAGGAGTTTTTGTGTGATTATTTTCCACATTTTTGGGTGAAAATTGCAAAACTGCTATATTTTCACAAAACACAATTTTTGTGTAAAAACAACAAAAGTAAAACAAACAAAAAAAATGGAAGGGGTACTACTCTTTTTACTCTTTGCCAGGAGTGACAAAATCTCACAGAGGTCATTTTTAAATACGTGTTTCAATGTAAAGAACCCTGTCTTGAGAATGAATGAATAAAAACTTGACTGTGTACAGTGCATTGTTGTTTTAATGTATTCAAAACATAGAATCAAAGAATCAGAGAATCATAGAGTTGGAAGAGACCAGAAATACGATCGAGTCCAATCCCCTGCTATACAGGAACACCCATCAAAGCATTCCCAACAGATGGCCATCCAGCCTCTGCTTAAAAACCTCCAAAGAAGGAGACTCTACCACACTCTGAGGCATCATATTTCACTGGTGAACAGCTCTGAGCTCTGCTCATATTCCACTGCTGGACAGCTCTATTTCATATGCATTTGCTAGTTGGAATCCTTGCAAGAAGCCTAGATTCCTCTAGACATAGATGTTGACCTGAGATACAAGTATTAGAGGCAACCAAGTGCACCAGAGACAAACAAAACAATATGACTGTTCAATAACTGCATCAGATGCATTATTTGCAAATGAAATATTAGAATCAAAGAATATTCAATGAAGTCTCAGATGTTATAATGGTACTGCAGAACCATGAAACCGCACTGCTCTTAAAAATTGTTGAAAGAGAAAGTGCTAATATGGTATCATGCAATATTCTCATAAATTTATCAGTGGCTTTGTGCCTAAAAATTTTTGGCATGATGATATGAAATAAATTGAAAAAGGCAAAAGGTGGAACCAGGCTACACTACTTTGCATATATATATTTTAAATGAAAAATATCCCTTTCAGTTTCTATAATTGGAAACACCATCATACTCATGAATATATCCAAATGTATTTTGCAGAGCTTACTTTTAGATAGATATCAACAGGACTGTAACCTAATATATTTAATTGCAATTCATTTATTGATCAGAAATGTCTAAATATTTAGAAATAGACACATACAGATTCATATGCCGATATTATATTCCACAGATAGCACCTTCTGGCAACTCTCTTCATGTAATCTTTTTGTTATTTAGCAAGTAAAATGTTAGAAATGAATATGATTAGAGGGAGTTTACATGCTGATAGTAACTGCATGTGCTTAATGATTCTGTGAAGAATTAAGTGCTCCATTGTATTAATATTTTACAGTAATAAGAAGATTCTTTGATGCTTTATAATTTCATAATAAAAATACATAAAATATTGACCATAATTTTACTGAGCATGGAGTAATTGTTTGGGATTTGTCTGTTGGTGTCAGAGGGTTTCCAGATGGCTTGGATTACCTAGATCCATTTTGTGCTGGCTTGCAGTATGATACCTGGGATGAGACTAGACTTTTTTGGTCACATTGGTTAACAATCTACACTGGACAGGAAAGTAGACAGGAAATGTTTTCCTTGATGATTCAATTGGACATCCTGCTGACTTTGCATAGCATTGACTACGGTATCTTTCTGAGGCTTCTTCCCAGGAAGAGAATTGATGGTAGTATTTTATGATGACATTTGAGGTGCATTTGAGAGTTTAGTGCTGTGGGACATGTTCAACACCACAATCGTTGTGTTATTTAATATATACATGAAGCATCTGGGAGTGGTTGCACAGAATGTACAGGCTTGAGGCCATCAGTATATCCATGTCATGCTTTTCTATCTCTCCTTTCAATCTAAATCCAAATAAGCTAATCTTGTTCTAAAACAAGTGTCTGTTCGTGGTAATTGACTACATGAGAACAAAGAAATTGAAGCTTAATTCAGAAAAGACATAGGTAACTGCAGTTAGTTGAAAGGCAGATCAGGGGACAAACATTTAAACTGCACAGGAAGGGGTTACGCTTCTCTCGAAGGCTCAAGTTTGCAAGCTACCCTTAACCTGAATGTCAGATGTTTGGTTTGCATAGCTAAGGTCAGCATATCTACTGTTTTTCAAACTGTTTTTTAAACTGTTTTGATGTTTATACTTTAATAGCTATTAATGTTGCAATCATTTTAATTATTTTATTTTCGACCTTTTACAATGTTTTAAACTCTTTTTTAAAAAATAGTATTAATCACATTTGTTAGTTGAGTGATGCATTTCAGATAGGAGAATAGGGTAAAACTGTAACGAATAAGTAAAAAGATAAATGAATTGCATCCCTTATTGTAGATATTTGACTTGCCACTGTGAGATATACCCTAATTACTGTCTGAACTATTATAATGTACTATACATGTAGCTGCCTTTGAAAAGTGCTCTTTCTACTATCTCATGATAAAAGATTCCACTTTTAACACTTCAGCAACAGTCTCTGAGAAGAAAAGTAATTTGCCCTTCCTGTCAGTAACAGGCTTTTAACACTGAGAGTTTTTAATTAATGCCCAATACTTTGGATATTTTTGGCAAAATAGTTTCACTCATAAATATAATAAACACATAACTAATCAACAAAGGGAAAAAAACCCAGGTAACAGCATATTTCTGCCCTGGAAAGGGTGCTTCAATATTTTAAAAACATGTAGAATTTCTGTGTTTACCAATTATAAACCTAGCTGTAACATTTTTGTTTTCTAAGAGAATGGAAACATATTTCTAACGAAAGTTGCATAGTTTAGGTGTGACCCATCTGGTTGGCTGCATGAATTAAAACAACTGAATCAAGCACAATACATTAAAGATAATGGATTTATTCATTGAAAGTTATAAGGATCAGTAGGTTTTGTGGCAAGTTGCCCTCTGCACATCAGATTTAATAACATCTTAAAATTTAATGTTCCAGACTAATAAGTAACATCAAGTATCTGATGTCCTGATGTGGGGAGTACACAAAAAGTTCATACCTAAGTGAGACTTTTCTGTGATTTGTAGTATCAGTGTAGCGGGCAGAGGGACCTTTAATATCGTACAGTTGACTAAAGTATTAAAAAAAATGAAACTAACAAAAACTATAAGCCTCAAGCTCTAGTGCTTATAAAAACGACATCTCTAAAAACTTGAAGCTTGGCAGCTATGATATATGCCACAGGTGGGGAACATGTAGACTGTAGACTTCATGTGTCCATCCATTTTTGCTCAAGGATCTCCTGTTTCAAACAACCATTCCACCACCATAGAAAAGCAGCATTTGCCCTTGCATAGTGACATTTTATTTTTTAAAGAAGGTGCATGCTCCTCCCATGATTTGTTTATAAGAAAATTCAGATTTGCTCCAACTTTCTGGTGGGTGTATCATATATTTCTTTCAGCAGGCAGCCGCAGGGTTACTGTCAGAACTGAAGGTGCCCTGGTCATTATACCCTATGCCCCTTCTCCTCTGTGTGAGAGAGAACTCACAGTGCTATCTGGCATCCTGGGCAGGCTTTCTAAGAAGCAGTCCTTTGTGAAAAAATAAGGGATGCATATCTATTCATTTGTGTGAGCTTTTTAAAACAACAATGCAAAACGTGGCAGGTGGGAGTTAGAACACACTTCTGTTTTTAAAAAGAACAACAACAAAAACCTGGTAATTTCAATAATAAAAAACCTCGCCAGGTTTAGACCAGCATTAATTGTATCTCATGTGGGCTGAAGCTCCCCAAAGCTACGGCATTGGAAGCTGAGGCTGATGAGTAATAGGCAACGTCACAAACTGTGCCTGTTTACAGTTTCTCTTCCACAAACCCACCTTTGAATGGTGAGCTGCCTTGGGTCCCACTCTGAGAAAAAGGCATTATATGAACGAAATGAAATACAATAATCCACACTTCCCCCTTATCTGTCACAGTTAAATTCAGACAGGGAGTATGGACTACCTGGGAGCCACAAAGATGCCCCCAAATTTTCCTCATTGTGTATTGCATTAAGAAAGACACTGATACATTGCTGCATTTTTCTCACTTCGATTATTAGCTGCCAAGATGGGTTAAACAGTGAGGCATAGGCATCTCCTCTGATTCAATAGGGATAAGAATAGTATTGGACGGTGGATTTGTAGCTAATTCTTACTACCACTGAAATGATTGTGCTAGTAATAAGTGTTTTAAAAGATGAAATTTCACAAACTTACATAAATAAATGCCTCAATATGTAGATATAATGTGAAAGAAAACAGTAGCATCAATACTTAGTTATGGGCACTGAGCTAAACACTTCCTCATGGTACAATTGTGCACATATTTACTGAAAATCCCTGTTGAATTCAATGGCATGTCCTAGCAGGATTGTGGCCTAAGGAATAAATTCTCACCCAAATGTTGTTCAAAATGTGTCTTGCTTTGTCCTACAAGCAGTTATATTGTCATATAGCAAGCCATATTTGGCTTCACACTGACATCGTGATTACAAAGAAGAGGCAGTGTTATTTTGAACAACAAAATGGAGTAGGAGTTGAAGGTAATTGGGGCTCTGAAGAAATTTCTAATGGAATGTTGTCAATGCCTAATGCCAAATGGTGAAGCATTTTTGAACAGTATGAAATGGTCCATAAAATGTGGACATCTTCAGAATGACCTCAGTGAAGGTTATAAAGGAAATAGATATATATCATTTTGTTGTTCTGGAATCTTTCTCTTTACTTAAAAACAAGGAGCAAATAGGTGCAAGAAAAAGAATCCAAGTGATTTCATCTGATTTAAGAGAAGTAGAGTGACAGATCCAATGCTATGAAGATCACTTTGATATGCGTATTAGTGTACGATTACAAAACAAGATCTTCTTGATCTTGATTTCCCAGAATCTCTCAGAAATAAACTATATCATGTTTATGCTTAGATGCCTAGCTCCTCTGTTAACAACTGAATATCCAATTTATTAGCTTTCACTATACGAAAGTCTAGCCTTTATTATATCTCTCCTTCATGTGATATTGTCAACTAATTACTTTGACAATTTAGAGCTTTCAAGATGTTTTCCCATATGTGCTAGTTGCATATCCATTTGTTCTTTTCTCCTGTTCTTCCAGATGATATTTACAATATACATATAATTGATAAGATTGTCAAAAATAGTGGCATTAATCCATCACAAGTAGATTAACAAGAAGTATTTTGTCCTGGCCATGATTACATTTCCCTTGCAGAAAAAAACAACAACTTTATGACATTTTAAAGCCCTTACAATGAACACAAAAGGTAGGGAAACTGATTGTTGGATAGGAAATGCTAGGCTCTCTAAATCCTGTGTATAAGACACTCAGATGCTATCAATCAAAGAATGGTTGCTTTGTTTTCTCCAGTCAAAAAAGAATGAGAGAAGGAGAAAGTAGACTATGTTAAACAAGAAGATAAGACAACCAGGAGCAAAGAGTATTTGCAGATGTTGTAGCTCCTTGTGGGGGATGCCATAAGCAAAGTCAACAGCAATTCCACAGATTTCCTAAACATGGCACTCGTTATCTTGGAAAATTGTGGAGGAGGCTGGGAAACAGACGTTTATATTGTGGGCCCCACAGTATACTATTCTGCTGTCAGTAATTTTTAACATGTATATGAAGTTATTTGGAGTAGTCACGAGGGATCTGGAATAAGGTGCCATCAATACACTGATGACACTCAACTACATTTTTGTAATGTCTAAATCAGGGAATGCTGTGCATTCAGTATAGTGAAACAGTACAGTGATGCAGTAATGACCACGAGCACCAATAAATTAAGATTGAATCCTAGCGAAATGGAAGCTCCACAGGTGAGTGGTCCCCATGAGTGAGATTTGGATGAGCTGCCTACCTTGAAGAATTGCACTTCCCCTTAGGGAGAAGGTGCATACTCTACATCTTTATTCCATGATATTGCTGGAGGCAGTGTAACAAATGCATTCACATCTGTAAAGCTGAATTTCTTAAGCTGATGGCCATTGATTGAATTGACTAACAGTGCTGGGTAAATTCATAAAGCACAAGATGAAGTTCAGCCAGACAATGCTTCTGACCAATAAGAAAACTAAACCTGTGTTGGATGGGGTCACTCTTGTCTAAGACACAGATTCATGTACTCCTTGATTCAGTCCTGAACCTGGCGGCTTGGGTTTTATTGGTGGCCACAAGCATGTCGGCATTTGAAGTTAAGAGTCAGCTGTGCCTATTGCTTGAAATGTCTAATCTGATCTGGGTAACACATTTTAATTACATGTCTCTGGATTACTTTAGCATGCTGTATGTGGGGCTGCCTTTGAAAAGTGTTCATAAACTTGTAAGATTGTGCTCCTCACTTGTATACAACAACATGTGGGAAGCTTTATAAACTCATAGTCCAGATTGGTTGTATGGCTTCTGTTTTTCGTTTTTGTTTCTATTTTCTCTGCCCCATGTTATATTGTTCTGAAGAAGAGGCCTATTAAAGGTAGCTGTCATAATAATATAGGCTGGCAGGCCCAGCACCATTTCGAGAAGAAGCTGGTGAACACCCTGAATCACCTTCTTGAGGTGAAGAGAGGGTCTCTCAGACTTCCTTTTTAATACTGAAAGACAACTGGGGCAGGGAAAAGATCTCCCTTTCTTAGGACCTGCTCAACTCTGCCATACATATCTTTCAAGGATGTCATGATAATTAGGAGAAAATCTTCTTATCACAGCCGTATGTAGACTATGAAGTATCATTAAGTTCCAGGAAGGATAGCTGTAGGACCTGGACTAGAACAAGTAAAGATAAAGGGGAAAATCCACCTTAGTCTGATGGGTTTATCCACACTGTAGGGAGGGAGTTAGGGTAACATGTTCATCTTACAGATTTGTTTGATTTCTTTAAAACCAGTTCAGAAATAAAGTTTTGCCTCTTATTCCAGGGCTGTGGTTGGAATGGGGATACAAAGCATCTCCACTGCCAATGTTTGTAAGATACAGCTAACACTGGTAATGATATGTCTATCAAATAACAATACACAGCAATAATAAAAGCCAGCAATTATTACTCCAGTTCTGAAAGGGGGGTAATTTTCTAAGCAATGTGAATGACAAGAAATAGAGGTTATCACTGGGGGAGTCCTTAATTAAAACAAAAGTATAAAGCATATGAGAGTGGGAGAGGTATATTCAGACAGGATCATTAACGGTACTTTGTTTCTTTCTCAGAGTCTCCTATCAATCACAGTTCTTTAGATAAAGTGTTCTAAAGTGACAGAACTAAGTGCAGCACATAGACTCCAAAGAAAACGGAACAGTTTTATAATACCACTGTTCTGCTTGAGTAACAGCAGTGTCATTATCTATCTGACAGCAGTGGTCTAGTATTATAAAGTTCACAACTGCATATTGCCTAGAAAAATACTACTTCTCATTTGATGTTTAACTGGATACACATATGCAGTTTATGGAATGTCACATATTAATCAGAACTGAATCATAAATGTTTCCATTCCAACATCTATGAAGACATGTAGCAAGCACTGAAAGACAGCAGATCCAAGATGGTTTCAGCACAAATACATTCAAATAAATTTGTTCCAAATCTTTGAATAAAGTAGACTGATGACCTTTGTTATAACTAGAAAATTATCTTCATAATTATGGCTGTATGGCAGCAAAATGCAATATTAACAAGCTAAGTCCCATAAAGCTCCATGATGGTGTTACAAAAGCATTATACTTTTTTACTTGAATGAGTGAGCAGAAATGGGACTATACCAAATCTCCCATGCATGTGATGGATAACATATATGTCTCTCTGCTGACTTCTCAAATTCAGCATGAATATATATAGTGAGGAAGCCATGATCTGTAAGGAGGAAGCTTCCAGTTATATAGCTATACACACAAAAGCTGCTTCCCTATAGATCAGCAGTTCCCAAATTTGGTGCTCCAGGTGTTTGGAGTTTAAATCCCAGAATGAGATCACTGGTAAGTGTCTGGATATTCTGGAAGCTGAAGTTCAAAACATTTGAAGCACCAATGGTTGAGACTGTCAAACACTGTTGTAGATGTTGTGCTTAACGTGATTTTAGAAGGAGAGATTATGTGATATGCATCATGTGTTTAGGTTGGAGCAGGGATACTGGTTATCACAATCCTATCTCTGTGTAAGTAAGCAGCTAATGCCCACATAATCATGTAATACAATATTGCCTGCATGACTCAGTACTATGGAGAAAGATCATCCAAGGATGATTAACTTTATTGTCCTCCCTCCCACTGTAAGTCATTGACCTGAACCCTGTTGATAGTCCACATTAGACGAGATCCACTGAGTCAATGGGATTTACATAAATGCTTGTGTGCAATGGGTCTAATTTATTTGGGAGGTCAAAATAATTCAGGTCACTGACTCTAATTCTCACAGATCTTTATTTTCAAAGGTGGCTTTTATTTTCTGATTTTCTAGAAATTTAATTCTTGATAATGATGGACTTTACATTAGAGAAACACTTCGTCGCCCACTGCTATATAAACTGTGCACTACTTGATTCTTAGTCTGTACTACATATTAAATCTCATGATATCCAATGAGCCATATGAAGTATTTTCAAAATACGCCTCTTCCCCAATACATGGAACTTACATTGCAGGCACAGTGTTTGACTCTGTACTACAAATGGAGTATATATGCCATAATCACACTTGATAAGTCACACCATTCCATTGAATCAGAAGTAAAAATGTTGAACGCTAAGACTTATTTACAACCAAATGATGACACAGCAAAAGTTGCTTAAAAGTAACTGGAAGCTGCTGTGTGAAATATTTTGTTCTCTTCCCAAGTTCAATAGTCTTCTGTGTTTTCAAAAACAGAAATGCTTAGTTGTAGCTCAGGTCATCAGCAATATATTTTATTCTGTGTAACAGTGCTTTCTTTCTTCTAACAAAAAAGCTTCATATCTAACCGTTCCATCAGCTGTTTGTACCTGAAAGCTGATGCAGACCTGAATTTGTGCGTGTAAACAGTCTTCATATCAATATGGACACAGCCAAATCGTAAGAATTTACTTAATATGACTCAACACACATGCATGTGTGATAGGATCAATGGATTAATGAGCTTTGGAGATGAGAAGATAGCGTTTCCATGGAACGTGCTGTACCAGAAGAAAACATTTACTAAATTCTTTCATGTTTGGAAACTCAAAGATAAGCTTGACGGTATAAAGAAGGGTAACTATTCATTTACAGTAGGTACTTAGCAGATGAACAGTCTGTCTAGTGGAGGATTTGGTTCACAAAGGGACCAGCAAATTCTCTACGAGAAGCTCACAACCAGGACACAAGTGAAAAAGCATTTTGCACATGTTCCTAAGTAGGCAGGACTGACAACCATGTTGGTACTAGGGAAAATAGTGACTGTGACTAGTAACCACTGCTAGCTTCATCTTCTGTGATTTTGTCTGATGGCCATCCCTACATCTTGTGATGTAAAATTCCACAATTTAGCTATGCAGTATTGGAAGTGCTTCCTTCCGTGTGTCCTGAATTTTGCACTGTGCAGCTTCATTAGATGACCTAGGACTCAGCATTATGAGAAGGAGAAGAAAAAACAAATAAAAAGGTTCAGTCCTTGTACTGAGTTCCAGTGTGAACGTTTAATTCTGAAAGAAAAATGAGGAGCAAAAATAACTTTAGGTATGTGTAATGTGATTTCTTTTCACTGCAGAGAGGGAACACATTCTCATCTAGGATTAAAGTGAGGCTGAGTTTTCCAGTCATGCCAAGAACCTGAATGTCTTTGAAACTGTGTGATCAAATGTGCTGGGGATGGAATATATTAAGGAAAATATTCTGAGTACTTTGGAACTGTCATGTCCTTTGCTTTATGCAGTGAAACTTAATAAACTGAAGGCACAATTTGAAAAGTATGCAAATATCTAAATCTTCATAATCGTTCAGAGTAGATTAAATTGGTAGAAAATTTAGTGACACAATTTTGAAGGCAAGGCAGGTGCTAGAATTGATGCAAAAGTGAAAACAGGAAATTGAAGCATTCTAAAAAGGCAGTGTTCACCTTTCACCTGAGTAGCTTTATAGATTTTATTTTTCAAAATAAAATTTACAGGAAATATTATAAGTTTTGTTCTTTTCTACAAGAGACTGTTCATTCCATGCTTCCTAGTATTCTCTTGTGGATGTAAAGCAAGTATATTAAAATTGAAACTAGGGTAATTAAGCAAGTAAATGATGAATTCATGCCAGACTGGTTCTGACATGTCTGTAAAGAACACTTGGTGACTCCTTTCCTCATCTAACTATGTATTCTACAAACAATCCCACAGATGACCTGACAAGACACCTCTAAAGACAAGTACATAATGTGATTAGCATGGTCAGAAACACTTTTTACCAACCATTAAAAAAAAAGTCCTATAACTATTCTTGTAACTATTCCTACTTACAACTCAGTTATTCACACATGGTTTTCATAATATATTCTAGAATCACTTTATCATGCTGTCAGTGTTATTACTATTTGTCTCATTAAGAGTAGAACTAAAAAGAAGAATATGGGAAACGTTTTGATAGTTCTGTTTGTGATTTGGAGCTCTTTCATCTGGCAGCTCAGTGAAAAGCTTTGAAATAGCACAATAATGGCACCTTTAATATATGTATTTAAAGGGAGGCTTCATTGCCATTAATTAAGCTCCCATTTTGCTCCTGAACTTTTGACAGATTTCCCCCTTTTTAAACTGCAAATAACATTTTTACTAAAAGAGTTTTCTAGATCTTTCAAGGGTGCTAAATACTAATTATGATTATATAAACATGTAACTCAGTCTCTTCCAAAACACAAATGAATCACACAGTATGCTAACTACATTTTTTAAAAGGATGGTGTATGCTGTCTAATTAATAGGAATTATCCTTCAACACAAAACTTATCTACCTATAGTGCTATTCCACCATAATACTCCCTGTAAGTGTGCAACGATATGCCGCTAATGAACAATATGCTGCTAATGAATTCTGAAAGCAGCTTGTTTGCAGAATTTACAAAACTATGAGAAGTGAATTCTGCAGTTAACTGGTACATTCTGGATTAAAATGCAATTACTGACGTGCAATCCCATACCTCAAAACAAACTCTGGTTGCAATCCTGCATGGCTATGCTACACTAAGACATTTACTACTCCTAGACTTAGCCCAGTCATCTACTCACCCACCCAGGGCCAGTGAATCCCTCTCATTCTATGCCTGGTGAGTGAGGAGCTCAGGGAAGCATCTGGCTATGTCCCTGTAACCAGATAAAAACCATTACATCCTCCACTGAGGTCTTCTGGAGAGTCTAGCTGCTTATGCAATTATTTCATGTTTGGCTACAGGGACACACATAGACACTCTGTAAATACTTCTCCTGTCTATCAGGCAGGGAAAGGCTGGGGGCAGTGTTAAGCAACCATATGGCAGGTCTAGGGCAGGGGCTTTGGGTGCTGCAGCAGGAGGAAAAGAATACTAAAAGCAGACATACTGTCGTGTCCCAGACAGACTAGGCAGTCAGTTAGCAAAGCAGCAGAGCAGAGGTTACTCACAAAGGCAAGAGCAGGGGTAGGCCAAACAAAATTCAAATTGCAAAGCAAACAAGGCAAGTCCAAGTCATTGTCAGAGGTCCAAGATAGGATTCAAGAGGACACAGCACAGAGCTTCAACCACTGGGAAGATCAGTTGTCAACCCTGAGAGGGATGGACCAGCTGTCTGTCTTTTATCCACTAATAATGTTGCCACAGGTGCTCCCCCGTTAAAACTCGTTTGTTATTTAAATGAGCTGAGCAGCAGACCCCCCTCTTTCTGGTGTCGTCTCTCCCACATGGCAAGAGTCTGCATTGCTTCGTCTTCTGATGCTTGTTCCCCTTGTTCAGGCCTCTGCTGTTGGCTGTTATCTTCCACTGAACAAGCTTTTTAGGAAACTTCTGCCTCAGATTCAGAATACTCCTCCTCACTGTCAGGGTCTCCAAGGCAGGACATGACACATCCCGAAGAATAGGTCAAGATGCCATTGCGTATGTCAGTAGCAGGAGCCCAGCCACTATTTCTCTAATCTACTCTTACCATGTGATTCTCCTACCAATGAATAGTTTATACTTACACTATTACCTTTATTAACGTCTAACACGTCTTTTCCATTACATAAATGTTACTGTTGATAAGGAACCAGTTTTGCACACAGGCTACAATGCCACAGGGACAAAGTATATGAAAATATGAAAGACATAATATGTGTTTTTCTGCTTGTAACACTCAGTTGCATTAAAAAGATGATCAGGACTTTCCCCTAATTCTACCAAAGGCTAGAATGAGTGAAGTCACTGATGGATTGTGGTCTTGGCGAAGGAACAGCAGGCTTTTTTAAGGTGAGATACACTCTTCTCTCATACAACAGATGATCTTTAGCTGAGTATCTGCAGCTTTTAGGTTTGTGCCTCCAAATCAAGACCTCTAACTGCTCCTCCCCATGAATTCATACGCCCATTTATTTAGTTAGTGGCAATGACAAAGTCACCCTCAAAGCCCATGTGCAATGTCTTCTTTTTCTACCTCCTGAATAGCTTGAAAAGGCACATCTGGGAAATTCTGTTTTCCCATATTGCGCCAAACCTTACAAATTCCATTCTAGCATTCCAAGTGAGAAAAAAATTTGCTGTGAAAATTTGCTGCCAACTAAGAAAATGAGAAGTATAAATACTTGGGGAGTTTGGTATGAAGAAGGAGCACAACAGAGTCTGAAACTGGAATTGGGCTCAGTGCAAAATGAGCTGTTTTACTATCCTCTTTAAATCTCAGTTTTCTAAGCCCAAATCTCAATTGATCCAAGGAGACTTTTGTCCACCACTAGCTAAATATAAGTAGATATACCTCCCCCCACAGCCTTGTGGCACATTTTGACTAAGATTTATTGTGGCATAAGCTTATACAGTGTGCTCTTTCCATTCCAGGAACCTTTGTGTAAAACAAAAAATATGGATAAAACATGCACGTGCCTGCAGCAGCATGAGTGCACACCTGCTGTGTCCATTGACTATAATAGGATGCAAAGCTTTGTGTGACCTCACATTCATGCGTGCAGAAGTCAGAGTAAGGAAGGGGCCACTGAACCTTAATAATTTGACTAATCTTTGCTCACAACAGAAACTTTAATTGTTTTGAAGTGTTTGGAGTAGTGACTGAACCCCTATCCAGGTTGGCCCCAGACTTCCTACCCTGGGGTTTCAGTTACTCCTCTTGCCCTTTTACGCTGAAGACACCTTCCTGATTATCATGCATGGGCCTCATGGAGACTACTATCCTGGACAAGTAGCTGTGTTGGTCAATAAGCTTGGTATGGTAAAGTGTGGATAGTCTTCTCAACCAATTAGTAAAATAAAACATCCACACAAGAGATGTAGAAAACAAGAACAGTAAAGAAACATCTTATAACAAATAGAACAAGCACCTAGTCTTATGCTAGATCCACACACACAGTACAAGTAATCCTTCTGTTTCAAAGCAAGTAACACTTTACTCTTAACTCTCTCCACATTCTCAGCTCCTTGAAGCCCAAATCAAATCTTAATCATAGAGTTGGAAGAGACCCCAGGGGCCATTGAGTCCAACCCCCTGCTATGCAGGAACACCCATCAAAGCATTCCCAACAGATGGTCATGCAGCCTCTCCTTTAAAAACCTTCAAAGAAGGAGTCTCTACCACACTCCGAGGCAGCATACTCCATTGCTGGACAGCTCTGATCGTCAGGAAGTTCTTCCTGAGGTTCAAGTGGACTCTCCTTTCTGCAGCTTGAATCCATTGCTCCTTGTCCTAGTCTCTGGAGCGGCAGAGAACAAGGCCGCTCCCTCTTCAACATGACATCCCTTCAAATATTTAAACATGGCTATCAAGTCCCCTCTTAACCTTCTCTTCTGCAGACTAAACATACCCAGCTCCCTAAGCTGCTCTTCATAGGGCATGGCTTCCAGGCCCTTCACCATTTTGGTCGCCCTCCTCTGGATCTGCTCCAGCTTGACCATGTCCTTCTTGAATTGGGGTGCCCAGAACTGGACACAGTATTTAAGATGAGGTCTAACCAAAGCAGAGTAGAGTGATACCATTACCTCCCTCGATCTAGACACCATACTCCTATTGATGCAACCAAGAATCACGTTGGCTTTCTTGGCTGCTGCATCACACTGCTGACTCATGTTCAGCTTGTGATCTACCAAGACTCCTAGATCCCTTTCACATGTACTGCTACCCAGCCACGCGTCCCCCATCCTATATTTGAGCCTTTCATTTTTTCTGACTAAGTGCAGGATCTTACATTTCTCTCTGTTGAGAATCATTTTGTTAGCTTTGGCCCAGCTCTCCAATCTGTCAAGGTCATTTTGAAATTTGATCCTGTCCTCTGGGGTATTAGTAACCCCTCCCAATTTTGAATCATCTGCAAATTTGATCAGCATGCCCTCCACTCCTTCATCCAAGTCATTGATGAAGATGTTGAATAGCACTGGGCCCAGGACAGAACCCTGTGGCACCCCACTAGTCACTTCTCTCCAGGATGAAAAGCAGCCATCGGTGAGCACCCTTTCGGTTTGGTTGGTCAACCAATTACAAATCCACCTAACAGTAGCCTTGTCCAGCCCACATTTTACTAGCTTCTTTGCAAGAATGTCATGTGGAACTTTGTCAAAGGCCTTATTGAGGTCAAGATATCCCACGTCTAGAGCATTCCCTTCATCTATCAAGCTTGTAACCCTATCATAAAAAAAGTTAAGATCAGTCTGGCATGACTTATTTCTGAGAAATCCATGCTGGCTTTTAGTGATTACAGCATTGCTTTCTAAGTAATTACAAACTGACTGTTTAATGATCTGCTCTAGGTTCTTCCTGGAATTGATGTCAGGCTGACCGGGCAATAATTATTAGGGTCCTCTTTTTCCCCTTTTTGAAGATGGGGATGACATTTTCCCTCCTCCAGTCTGCTGGGACTTCTCCTGTTCTCCAAGAGTTCTCAAAGATTATTGCAAGTGGTTCAGAAATGACTTCTGCTAGCTTTTTTAATATCCTTGGATGTAATTCATCTGGCCCTGGGGACTTGAATTCATCTAGTTTAGCCAGATATTCCTGTATTACTTCTCTACGTATTCTGTGCTGCATTTCCCTCGCTTCCTCACCTGCTCCCCATGCCAAAACTGAGGCAAAGAAGGTGTTGAGTAGTTCTGCCTTCTCTCTTCCCCCCCGTTATTAATTGGTCACCTTCTCCACGCAGTGATCCTATCGTTTCCTTGTTTTTCCTTTTGCTGTGGACAGATCTAAAAAAAGCCCTTTTTATTGTTTTTGATGTCTCAGGCAAGCCTAAATTCATTCTGCGCTTTAGCTTTTCTGACCTTCTTCCTACATCTCCTGGCTATTTGCTTGAATTCCTCTTTGGTGATTTCACCATTCTTCCATTTCCTGTACATGTTTCTTTTAACACTTAGCTCAGCTGAGAGTTCTTCAGTCAACCACTCCAGTTTCTTTAGAAACCTGCCATTTTTCCTCCTCATTGGCACAGTTTTCAATTGTGCCTTCAGTATCTGACTTTTAAGAAACTCCCATCCATCATGAACATCTTTCTCTTTTAGTATTCTTGACCACGGGATTTCAGCAAGTAATTCCCTAAGTTTAGAGAAATCAGCTTTCTTAAAGTTTAGGATGCATGTCTGGCTACACTTGGCTTCTCCTTC
Organism: Cyclura pinguis; assembly: GCA_030412105.1. NCBI lineage: Eukaryota > Metazoa > Chordata > Lepidosauria > Squamata > Iguanidae > Cyclura > Cyclura pinguis. Next base: position 248,090,057 of record CM059599.1, on the reverse strand, counting down.
TCACCAAATGACAACTCCAAAAGAGCATGGTCACTCCCTCCTAAGGATCCCACCATCTCCACCTCATCAACTAGGTCATCCCTGTTGGTCAGGATCAGATCTAAATTAGTCGATCCCCTTGTCGCCTCTTCCACCTTCTGGACCATGAAATTGTCTGCAAGGCAAGTGAGGAACCTGTTGGATCTTGCAATCTTTGCAGAATTTGACTGCCAACAAATATCAGGATAATTGAAATCTCCCATTAACACGGCATCTCTCCTTTTTGAATGTGTGGCCATCTGCTCCAGGAAGGCCTCATCCATGTCCTTAGGCTGGCCCCAGGTCTGTAGCAAACCCCCACAATCACATCCCTATTGTTTCTCACTCCCTTAATTCTTACCCAGATGCTCTCAACTTGGCTTCCCGGATTTAAGTCCTGGATCTCTTCACAAGTGAAAACATCCTTGACATATAAGGCCACTCCTCCTCCTTTCTTATTTGGTCTATTTTTGCAAAATAGGTTATACCCCCTTATTCCTACATTCCAATCATGAGATTCATCCCACCAGGTTTCAGTGATGCCTATTAAATCATTTTTTGTTTTTTGTACTAAGAGTTGGAGTTCATCTTGCTTATTCCCCATGCTCTGTGCATTAGTGTAGAGACACTTGAGATGATGTGCCGTCTGTGGAATTCCTGTACTAAAGTTACTTTCCCTCTCCCTGCTGGCGTCTAGTACTACTTGGCCTGCTCTATCTATATCATTTGGGCTATTTATCCTAGCACTCATTGAATCTTTGCCCAGAATAATACTGTTTAATATACAATTATACAAAATAATACAAAGTCAGTTTAAAGACCTCCTGATCCGTTTTGTGAGACCGTTAGCAAAAATGTTCCAGCCGACGGTTGTAAGGTGCAGGCCATCCCTTTCCAGAAGACCATCTTCATGGAAATGGAGGCCATGATCCAAAAATCCGAATCACTCCCAGCACCACCATCTTTGGAGCCAGTTGTTGATCTCCACGATTCTTCTTTCCCTTCGTGGGCCATGTCCCTCCACCTGGAGAAGAGATGAAATGACAACCTTCGCATGAAGGTCCTTCAGCTTCCTACCCATAAGCTCGTAATCCTTTGTGATGTGGTGAAAGCTGCGCCTCACTGTGTCATTGGTTCTGATGTGAACCAAAAGGAGGGGTTTATGGTCAGTGGGCTTGACCAGTCTCGTTAGCCTCTCCATTATGTCATTGATTTTGGCCCCACGGAGACAGAACACCTCACGATTGATTCTATCCGGGTTGCAAATGATCAGTTCCGTTCCTCTCAGCAAAGAGTCCCCAACCACTAGAACTCCTCTCATCTGAGGCTTGTCCGGGGTTACTCGAAGAGCAGATTCCCTCATGGCCACCTGAACCTTCTGTTCATGCTGAGAGTGTCGGTGCTGATGCTGTTGGATGCTGTTCTGCTGGTGTTGGGGTTCCTGTTGTTGATGTTGGATTTCCTCTGGATGATGTTCTATGACCTCTTCCTGCTGTTCCACTTTGTCATTAATAAAGTCAAGAACTTGGAAGTGATTCTGTAGTTCGAGAGTCTCCATATGACACCTTGGCTTTCTACTCCTGAGTGTCACATTCCTCCAAGCGTCTGTCTCCCTGTTTCGTAACCCGGCTTATTTGTCCACTAACTCCTCTGTGCATTCGGTCTTCAAAAAGGTTCTCTCAGCCCTCTCCCTGCCTAATAATGCGAAGATTTGAAATGTGTGCCTCTAGCTGTTGAACCTTCTCCTCTAAGAGAGCAACAAGCTTGTATTTGCTGCAGGTGTACCCAAGGACGTCTTGCGGCAGGAAAAGAAACATGCCAGAGCTGTGGCAGGTGAATGCAGCAGCTTCCTCCCCCTCTATACCTGACAGTTTAGATAGTTAAATTGAAAAAGGTAAAACCGGGCTTTCCCTTCAAAGTCCCCTGGTAAAATCTATGTCAACCCCCTGTTTGCCAAGTTCTTATTGTCAACCTGTCAAGAGAGAGGGTGCAATTCTATAGTGGTTATAGGTACTCCCTCAAGTTCCAACCCTACCTAGATGTTGTGGACAGGCAGATTGAGTCTGGATGGGTTCAAGAAAGAAGCAATTAATTCTTGCTAAGGTTAGGTAGTAAAGTGAAAGTGCATGCGCCAAAGGTGCACGCTGCTGGGAGCAGAGATAAAGTGCTGCTGGGAGCAGAGATAAAGAGCTGCTAGCTCCTCCCTCTAGCTCGTCAGCAAGTCAGCTAGGACTAACGGCTGCTAGCTCGTCCTGCTAGCTAGTCAGTTAGACTGTGTACTCAGGAAGAGCAGACGGCCAGAGAAAACAAACAAACACAGCCCCAGAAGCCTGGAAAAGACACCTGGTCAAGATGTCTTCTCAGACGCAGCTTACCTTCTGCTCTTTCCTCTGGAAATGAGCTTGAAGGCTGCTGGGAGCAGAGATAAAGAGCTGCTAGCTCCTTCCCCTAGCTCGTCAGCGAGTCAGCTAGGACTAACGGCTGCTAGCTCCTCCCCCTAGCTAGTCAGTTAGACTGTGTGCTCAGGGAGAGCACACGGCCAGAGAAAGCAGACAAACAAACAAACAATCAAACACAGCCCCAGATCTTCTCTATTCCCCTCCTCAACCAGCCCTCACTCTATTTGTAATTGCCCTAACTCTGTTTCATTCTGCCCCCACTCTTTCCCTCAGACCTCCCTTTAAGCCTTTGTGGGCAAATATAATGCCTTTACAACAGAAACTTTCCCTTTTCCAGCAAAACAATATATTTGCACTTGAGTCACTATAGGCAGTGATACTCCACAATGTAAAATACATAAACATACATACTGTGTGTGTGTGTGTGTGTGTGTGTGTGTATGTATATGTATATGTATAGTGTTACCAATATACATACATTATGCATCAGTTCATGAGTTGTGATTTATCAGTAATAACAATAAAGGTCTCAAATGTTGCAAACACCACAGAATTTGCCAACATAGTATCACCACATTTCTCAACTGCATGATTAGCACAGCTAGAATGATTACATGAAAAATATTGTTGCTGTAATATTCTGTCATTGCCATGACGACAGAAAATACATGGTATTTTCATCATTTCATGAAAATACACTGCTTTTTCATCATTGGTGTGAGCAGTGGCAGACATTCCAAGTCCTTAGGGTGCCTTCTCTACATCCTAAGTAAGTTGATTGTGTTCCTGGACATAAGCCTGTGTTTGCACAGTTTCTAAACCAAAGCCTACTACAAAGATGAGATTATAGATTTTTCAGCTTCTACACATTATAAACACTTAAGCAGAAAATGTCCCACCTGAGAAAAGGAAACACTGACATCACATGATTAGATGTAGGTAGTGGGTATCTGAGACAGAGCATTGTGTAGTGGTTTGAGTGTTGGACTACGATCCTCGAGACCAGAGTTCAATTCACCGCTCAGCCATGGAAACCCACTGGGTGACCTTGGGTGTGTCACACATTCTCAGGCCCAGAACAAATGAACCAAAAATCCAGAAATTCCTCAAAATTCCTTGCCATGAATCCAAAAATGGCAACAGCAACATTTTAGCTTATCTCAAAGAAAGGAATGAGAGTGAGTCTCCGTCTTTCAATTCCTAACAATGGAGCAATCTCAGCCCAAAATCACAGTCCAGAGCTCAAAGCACTGCACTATGCTGGGACGTTTAAGCATACATACCCATCCCCAAAGGCAGAAAATTAAAAACATTGATTTCCCTCCTATTTTAGCATGGAGAGGGGAAGCGTTGAAATACCACAAGGAGACTACAGCCTTCATATTCAATACCATGCTGCTCTAGTGGTTCTCTCAGTATTCCGCAGTGGTGGTTTTTTTTTAAAAACAACAACAACAACAACAACAGAGAAGGCTGCATTGGGAAAAAAGAAAAGTTGCCTTACAAAAGCAGCCTTATGTTCACACCTTTGTGGATACAGTTCAGACACTCTGGATTATATAACCTCTGTCAAGTCATACTAGAAGAAACAGACATTTTCATAGCATTTATGATGTAGAAATCACAGAAAGGAAAAAAACTGAACAAACTCTCCTTGTTCATGATAATAGCTTGACCTAGTGAGCACTAATAAGGAACCTCTATGACTGTACTTCCTGAGCATCTTGTATTTTACTGATGACATCAGATGTTAACAGAAACGTTATTCTCCTTTGCAAAATGTAATATTCTGAACATTTGAACATTCTCCTTTGCTCCTCTGATTAAACCATGCATTTGGAGTGCATAGACAGGTGTAGTCATATTAATCATTCATTACTTGTATTAATTCATTTTGCAGGCATAACTTAAGTTCCCTTCAGAACCACTTAATGTATAATAGATATAATGGATTCAGAGTAATAAATTGGATAAAGCACACAATGCATTACTTCTCTCCTGAGCCTGAGGTTCAGACCTAACCACTCTTTCTTTTTCTATCCTACAGAAACAAGATGGGCAAAAATATCCAGATATCTTTGGTTTACATAGCTAGCATATCCAGTAGTGAGGGATTACAGGAACTGCAGTTCAAAAACTCCTGGAGGTCCACAATTGACTACCCTGCTAAAGGAAGTTAGGAAATAAAGCATTTGCCTTTGTGCAGACAAACACTTGGGAGACTTGTCAAGGCCTTTGATATAAATAAATACTAACTCAAAATGTGTAAATCATGCCATTTGCAAAAGTAGGTGTTAAGAAAACATATACAGTGCTTACCAGAAGTCAAAATGTTAAGAGATCTTGAATGCACTTTGAGAAAGTCAGAGTCTGCAGTGCAATAAAGATATCTCACTGGAGTTTGCATAGGTCATTTCTGAACTAGACTGTTATAGTGCTATTATTCTACTTTCAACATCCTATGGAATCCTGGGGTTTGCAGTTTAGAGAGGGGCCTTTGATTTTATTTATATATATATATATATATATATATATATATATATATATATGAGAGAATATTCATATATATATATGCACGTGTGTGTATATTTATGCTTTGAGGACAAATCTGTCAAGGATGACCAAAGATCTGCTGCAACCAACACTAGGCCAGTTTATTTGTGCTGAATCCAAACCCCTCCTAGCATAAGGATGTTTGAAATTATTTAGGACCTTCCTGGTCTAAGAATGTACCAATATTGTGGTTGTGTCCTTGGGCTGAAAAAAAATGGATCTGGTGCAACCTGGCTATTCTCTGGTGCCCATTTTCCACCCCATTTTGTCTCTTCTTTGGATAGATCGCAGCCAGCAGAGCAGTTGACAGAACTGTCTCCTTGGTTAAATGATCAATTACCAGTGTTCACTCAAATGTTTGTTTAGGACAGAAATATGTGACCGTTACACACCCATAAACAGCTTACATTAGGACTGAAGGCAGAGAATTTCTTACACAGGGTTCCAAGGCCCCTAGCCACACAAATTGACGTACAGCTACAGCCTTTATTTTTCCCGCACCCCCCCCCCCCAATTACCTTTCCATAGATACCAATCAAATAAAAACAGGCTTTGTTTCTGGTGTTCTTATACTGAAACATACCACTGCCGTTTGCAGATTGCATGAGGATGTATAAGTTGATGAAGTACTAGCCAGTCATTCACTAAGAACGCTGTTGTTTTCTAGCAGAATAGTCTTTGACAAAGAAATAAATATGTTAGGAATCTTCCTGCAAGCCTCCTCCAGTATAAACACTGAGACATTTATGTCTGCAGTTCTTTTACCTGCCTTTTTGTACAGAGCAAATGTTTCAGTAGACTGCTTTGTGTAATCCTCATATTTCTTATATTTAATTTTCTCATTATGTACTGATGTATTGATAAATTAGCAGTTAATTATTTAAAAATTACCAGTCATGTTTTAGATGGATGCAATTACTCCTCACTTCAATATTACTTCCTGCCCTTATTTGTTTAATGTGATGCTACCTAACCAGATGCATTTTTCCATTCATGCCATGTTGATTTATGACACAAGAATCCCTATCCCTACCAAGCACTTGATTATAGAGGCTCTTAGCAAAATTTCTGACTCTGTAGAAGCTACATGCATGCTCTGCTACAAGACCACAGCCAGAGGCATCAATGAGTCATGTTCATTTTTGAATAAATGTGTGTTTGCTCAACCTGCAACTGAGTTTTACGAGTGAAGTTATCCTAAAACATAAATCTCTGCAGTCATCTTTGCCTCTGGTCATTGTGTATAAAACACATTGAGAATTCCTTGCAATTGCCACAGTCTGAATATCACTCATAGATATTTATAGACACCAGAGGTATGTGTGTAATGTGGGAGCTTTACCTGTAAGAAGTTCATGTAGGCAGGCAATCCTTGGCCAGCAGGTAGTACTGAATCCTAGCCAAGGAAGTTATCACAACCCCACTGTGGTGATTTCACTCTTAACCACCACCTATAGTCATCCTGCCTCAAATCTCCACATTTTTCCTAGAGTACTTTCTGCCGCTACAATCTCTACTGGATTCACATCTACTATTCACTCTCTATATAATTATATATATTTTTAATCCTATCTCTACTTGTCCATTTCACCATAATGTCCAAGGAGGAGGCATGGCTGTGATGATTAATAAACTTATGATATATGGATACTATTTCATTTTTTATTCTCTGGTCCATAAACACTTATAGATGCAGTTTTCTTCTATACTTGCACACAACATGACAATTACTTCTTAACTATATAACATTCTCTTTCACAGAGCCTCTCTTTTGCTCATTCCTCAGAATCCAGTCTTTTCCTTGCCTTTTTCTGCTTCCAAATCTTCATGCTATCTGACTCTCTCCTCCCTCTCATCACATAATTCCATGAAAAGTAGTGTCTGAAAATCTCTGTGAGGCACCACAGATATTACATTCAGAAGTTCTAAATAAACAAGATAGACCACAGTCCAACTCTTTCAATTGCCAGCTTAATTCTAATCATGTCACCAGCAGTGTTTCATCAAAAACACTGGCACGTAGTTCAACACATATAAAGTTGTCAGGGTAAGCCTCAGATTTCATTCGAAAGAACCAGAAACATCAGGGATATTTTGAAGAGAAATACATTCAAGGAGCAAAAATACACATCACAGAATCCTCTAATGGGTGTAACCTTAACCACAATACATAATCCCTACGAACACTGTGCCTACTGAAGGTACCATTCCAAGGTGAGTGAATTCACAGACTACATTAACCAAGGGAGGCACATTTTGTACCACTTTACCACTTACAACGGTAGTTTTCTTATTTACACCATACAATATAAGACCTAAAGACCACCTTTGGAATTTAAGGAATAAAAAGGTGCTCCCTTAGCCAATTGTTTCTTGGAACAAAATAATTTTCACAACAGACCTCAGATATTGGGCTATAGAAAAGATGAACATTATTGATGAGAAGGAAGTGGAGTGGATTTGGCCCTTAGAGGCTTGAATAAGGAACATGATCTCCCCCCACTCTTGTAAGATCTTTGATACTTTCTTGATGTTCCCTTTCCCTTCAGCACCAATATATTGTTGTGTTCTTGAAAGTTATAGATATCTTTTGTTGACCATCTGCTTACAAGATATAAAAAACTTTCAGCCTTTGTTGACATGTTTTCATTTATTCAGTTTAAGAGTTCCTGGTTCAGGAGATTTTTGAAGTTATATCGTAAACAGGTATGTACAGGCCATGGGCAATATACTAACATTGCAAAGTTTTATGTAATATTATACTATGTATTACCATATTATTTATTTATGTGCTGTCCTTTTATGATTTTACATAGCTCCTGAATAAAGTCTTAAGAGCATATACAGGTTTTATTTATTTATTTAGCTCGCTAGCTAGCTAATAAAAGCTGAATGCCTCAAGTCTCCAGTTTCTTCTTTGGCTTTCATTGACTGCTCCCCAGTTTTAACCTCCCAGAAAGCGACCAGGGACTCTAATGATACTGATGGATCCATAAACATCTAAAGCCCTGAGGTTTCCTTAACTGCTCCACAGTGTTCAGCATCCAGTCACCTATTCTGTGTTGTGGCAGTACTGGGAATGCTGGCTGCCTTTAGGGACCAAACAGGATTTCCCCTTCTTTGAACCACTAATGGCTTGGGAAACATTTTGTTTTGTTTTCTACCTACTCCACAGAACACAGCTCAGCAATACAACTTCTTGGATTTACTGTATTGTCCTAAAGCAGAGAATTAAACCTTTTCTTATCTCATCTTCCATTTAAGAATTAAAAAATTCAAACATTTTCTCCCTGAATGAGATATTTTCCACACTTTTCATTGATATTTCACATTTCAAGAGGTGAAATTTCACAAAGATTTTTTAATGCTTTTGTTTGCAAAATATTCCATTTTTGCATATAAAACATTGTTTTTGGTATTGCTGACGACTATGAAAATAGTGTTGAGTTTATATTTTTATTTGAGGTGAAAGATATAACAGTGGCTGACATTTTTTCAATGGGGTGTCTTAACATTCAACAGTGCCCCTCCTCAGCAAAGTTGAGAATTGTGAATACCCTTAGCATCCCTAGGTCAAAAGTATTAGACCACCAATTGATTTTTTTCAATATGCCTTTGAGGTATCCTCTCTATTTGTTACTTCTTTCTTGAGCACCTACAGTAATGACATAGGCAGTAAACATGACTTTCGTAGATCTGTCTCTCAAGGCTAATAGCACTGAGGAATGGAACCCTTTCATGGTCCAGCATCTGCCTCGGGGTTTAATCTGTGAGGACACAGATATACTGCTTGCAAATGTAAAAACAAAGCAGGAGACCTGCAATCTTGTCTGAATACCCAAATAGGAGATGGAAGTAAATACTTAAAGTAAAATCCATCCTCTTGCTGATTTTTATTTTTTATAGAAATAATGAATAACTGCATCAGTTCTACTGTTAGTTCTGACTAGAATAGAGCCACTGGACAAATCATATTTACTTGCGTGTTGATTCAACATTCAATCATTGATTCAATGGGTTTACTGCAGTTTGGACTAGTGAATAGCATTCCAGCCCTTATGTTCTTTTCTTAATTCAAATCCAAATCCATATGAAAAATCTTGTGACTTTTTTGTTCTCATTGTTGAATTGGTACATGTTTCCATAAGCTACATGTTTCCTTAAGCATTTATTTGAACTGCAAAGAAATATGAACTAAATTAGAATGTATAAATAACTAGAGGAAAAATTAAAGGAAAATGTGCATGAAAACCATATAAGAAGTATTCTTCTCAAGATGTTATTCCCATTTAGCAGTCTCACCAAAATAGTCCTGTGTATAAAATTAAAACAGAAATTGCTACTTACCAGTTGTTGGCCTTGTACACCCCACGCTGCATACTGTAAAACTGAGTCCTCTACTTCCGGAGGATTTAACTCCAAAACTTCCCTTGAAAAAAGGCAAAAATTTTACTTGATCACACTTGCAACATTACACAGTACAGAATGGCTTCTATATAACATTATCTTACCTTGTATGCAGGTTATATATCACATATGAAGCCGTGTAAGAATAATGAAAAACCTGTAAGACAGGAAGGAAGGAACAGATATGAGCATTGCCAGAAATTGGGGACAACTGTTATTGGGTATTTTGTGTGTCATATTGTCTCGATTGGGCTGGTCAAGGTACAACCCATAGCCAGCCCCCGTTTTTGTGGCTAAGACCTGCTATCTTTTATAGTTAGTACTCTTTCTTCTGATTCAAAACTGCATGTTTGTATTCACTTGATGAATATAACTAAAATGATAACTTGCATCCTTGAATAAGTCTCATAGATAAAATGTCACATACATATGACTGATCATGATGCTTTCCATGGGACTCGGTTTATGCATCCAGCTCTCAGTTATGAAGGATGCAGTAACCAAATAATGAAAAGTCAAGTGACACATATGCATTGAGGCATATGTATGTGTGAACACAGTCTTTAGTCCTATTGGAAACCAGAGGATTGCTGTGTTAGACCGCAGACTAACAGATTGCCTAAATTATTACTTCAGGGATTTTGAACAAACAAGTGCACATTTTTGAATTCAAAATATCTGTAATTTTGCTTTGCTAAAATAATATTTATTCTACAACAACTGTGAATCACGTCTGCAAAGCTGCAATAAAAATAAATAACTGCACATGGAAAAGAGATTCTTGGACTCTTGACCCAGGAGAAATATTACATCAAATTGTGTATCTGTGAAGCCTATTGCTAACCTGCTGCACAAACATTTCAGATCCTTTTTGCTACATTGAATAATCATTACAGAGTTCTTCAACTGAAAATCTTTCAAGGAAAATATACCATCAAACCATTTTTGTAGCAATCACTACTTAGGCATAGCAAGATCAATAGTATGAATAAATACCTAAGAGTAAAAAAATACTTCCTCTTAATGACAACACAAGAGTATGAATGGTAGGAATTTGCACTGGAAATTCTTCTCCTTGAAATGTCTGGCCACGTTTGTTAGGTGAAATTCAGATCCCAACTTAACCCAATTCAAAATGGTATTCACTCCTTTTCCAAAGCTCCTTAGGCATTCTTGTGAGTCCTCCACTAAAGGCTGATATTTAGCCCCTCTGCAAAGGATAGTTGCTCTTCCCCCCTCGTTGTGCTGTAAGGACTAGAGTAGCAAGGATTTCCTTACTAAATTTCTGTTTTTTAATATCTCTTGAAAAAACCTTCAAGATTTTTCAATAATTCAGTAAGAACTAATGGAAAAGCACTTTCTAAAATAATTTACAGGGCCAGGGGCTCAGGGGAGGGGGTGGGCTTTCTCTCCATATGACTACTTTTGTAGGAACATTTAGTAACAACTTGGAAGGCCAGGGGCTCAAGCAAAGGGAGCTTTCTCTCATTATGACTAATTGGCAGGTAAGGACGTGCGAGAGAGTCTTCTCAGTGGCTTTCCCTTTTGTGGCAGGTCCTCTCCTCCACTCTTTCTGCTGGCAGACGAAGAGCTTTTTTACAGGCAGACCTTTGAAATTTGAATACTCAAACCACTATGCCACTCTATCTTTCAATATTTCCTAAATCATGTACAAAATTAAAACCTGAAATCAGCATATCCTCCATATCTAGTTTAATGAGATGATTATTTTAGCTATGAATGTAGAAGGAAGAGATTTATTTAAAACTTAGATATTTAACATTATATTGTTTACAGCCAAGAACTAGGAAAATATAGTGTTAAGCTTTATCATTAAACTGCCCTGAAAAGAAAGAGGTAAGTCAGTGAATAAGTTCTTTTTATGTGCATGTTTAAAATCTTTCTACACATTTAGACATCAAATCCACTCCTTGTTCCTTGGTTGCGTTGGCTTCTCTCTACTTCAGATTGTGTCCCCTTTACTCTCCTCTGACATGAGACCTCTGATTTTCTACAGCTCCTTCTATGTGCTCTAGCAACTTTGGTTCACCCTCATCATCCACTTTGTCCAATATTGTGCCCACTCCGTTGAGCACTTGACATAACTTGAAAAGTAGAAGAAAATTACAGATCATGCTGATTTCTTGCTTTTTTGTGAGTAAACTTCCTGCTAGACAAATCTGTCAACCTTTTTTATTGACTTCATAGCTCAGGGCCCTTGCTTGCTTTCTTCTGCCTTAGACTTCCTTCTCAAACTCCTCTATATTTCCTGTCTCTGAACATCACAGATGAAAAAGTGAGCTTTTCAGTGCTATAACTGGCATAACTTCTCAGAGACCATTCCTAAACATTGTTTGCCTTTGAGAACTGTATACAAATATACATTACGATAATAGGTTATTACAAAAAGAAAAAAATGGAAAAGCATGCTTATTTGTAGTCAAAAGATTCAAAATGTCCATCCATTATTCATCAAAGGCTCAACCAAAAAAAAAAAAAATCACAATGATACCTGTCTGATGGAATATGGTTTTGTTTTATCTTCTTATAGCAAAGTTATTTATCATACGTTATTCATCATAACCTTTTTGTTGGGGATGCTACAATAATACATTGTTTATGAGCACAGTAAGTTAGTTTTGCAAAAAATAATGAAAAAGAAAATGACAAAGACACACACATTTTCCAAAACATAAGAGCTAAGAGGACTCAATTAAGAACATATTCTATCATACCAAGTACCTTTCTACTTCTTGACAACCAGCGTGAAAAAAGACTCAGAGTGTCATACAACATATCTCTTTTGTTTTTGAAGAATACACAGTTCAAAGGAAATGGCAATGAATATTCCTTGTGAAAATTCTAAAAACCATGGCCACAACCTGGGGCAAAGAATAAAGAGGAACTTTTCAATCACTCCACAATAAAAGTCTTGTGGAAAGTGTTAATCAGAACCTTAGTACTACCAAGGGAAATGTTTGAATTTTGTTTGGCTTGTTTGAATTGACTAGCAAAATTAATATATCATGCTCTTCTGACATTCTCATCTGAAATTTCTCATCCTCTTATGAAAAAGCAGTCTCCATGTGTCCCGAATTTCCATGGAGGAGGAGTCTGCTGTGGCTGAGGTACAGAAGGGAAGGCTTTGGGAAACCACAAGAGTTTGAGGGGACACTTTGAGATTTTAGATTGACTCAGATGCCATTTCAGCACTATGCTTATAGTGCTACTGTTCCACTTTCAACAACCTACGGAATCTTGGGGTTTGCAGTTTAGGGATGGGCATTTAGACTTCTCAGCCAGAGAATTCTTTGGCTTCAGTAAACTACAAATCCCAGAATTCCACAGGATGTTGAAAGTGGAATAATAGCACTATAACAGTGAATGGCGGAAATGGCCAGAGAATCACTCTATGAATTTTCATTTGAGGGATGGGGAGAGCCTTCATGATTTCTGATTTAACACAAGATGGTCTTGATAGAACTTGTACATATTTCGTAAGGAAGCAGTCAAATGGAGTCTAGAGAACATGAGTAGTAGCTCAGGCATTTGGGATGGAAAGAAATGTTCCCTATTATTCATTTTTCAGTTGAAAAAATAGATTTCCTGGCAATTGCCATCTGCATCTCCTGAAATTGCCATCTGCAGAATAATAGAGCAGAAAGAATTTTTACAGTTTTCTCTCTGTATTTGAACATCCTGAAATGTACCAGAAGATTTTTCTATTCCAAAAGACACACACCATTTTAGGTGTAAAGGTCATGTTTTCTGCTCAGAGAATTTGTTTCCTGTGCAGGAAATTTATTTTTCATGTGGAAAACCTGCTCTTTGCACTAACAACTATGTGCAGAAAAATTGACCTGAACATTTTGAGACATTCAAATATGGAGAGAAAACTGCACCAAAATATTTATTTTCTTTTGTAGTAAGAAGAAAGCCGCTTCAATTATCTATCCTTGCATATGAGAATTGAATGTTTACATTGCTATCAGCCAGAAAACCTGGAGCAGGAGAAAACAATGCCTTGCTCAATCTAGATCGCAAGAATTAGCTTGAAAGTTGAAAGTCTACATAGTAACAAAACAAGTATTCCAGTTCAGAACACAGACTAGGATGTGTAATGCTTATATACCAGACCACGGCAGGCTAGTGAAACAGGCTCTAGAAGGCTCTATTGAACCAGGTATACAGGATGGGACAGAACTTACATAATATGTTTAAGAACCCTCTGCTACATATTTAACTTCCTAAGGCAAATGAGTGTGTATGGTAACAAAATAGTGATAGCCTCTCTCTAAGGCAGGGATGGGCAACTGAAGAAGGCTAGGAGGCCACATTAGACCCCCAGGAAATCTTGAAGGGCTGTACCCCTCCACCACACCTTATCCTGCCATCATCATCATCATCATCATCATATTTTCCTCAGAACATCCTCTATGGGAAATGGTGGGTACATTTTCACCATGTTGTGGAGATTTTGAGGTCCATTAAGGCATTTTTGAACAACAGGAAGTGAGAAGAAGTCACTTCCTGTTTGAAAAAGGCCTCTTTTGGCCTAGATTGGCCTGGGGTAGGTATGAAATGTGGTGGAACTGTGTCCCATGCCCCTGTGTCTAGTACAATGGATACAGTGGTCCCTTTTTACTTCTATTTAAACAAAGAAGAGAAATTCAGATTAATTGGTTATATAACATGTTGCATTTTGAGCTCTAGAAGGAAAAGACAGAAAATGAAACCCTTCAGTGATGTCTCAGAAAGGCATATTCCTTACACCAAGGATAAAGCATATTCCTTCCAGACTACGGCCCTTTTCACATGCCAATCCTGTTGAGAAATGGCCTCAGGAGCGCTGCAGGATTGCGAGGACCGTTTCACATGATGTCCTTTCAATTGGGCAATGCTCCCAAGGCCAGTAGGCAGCGATCACACATTATATCATTTTCAGCTTGTTGCCGAAAATGATGCGCAATTGTGCATCGCTCCTGGGCCCCACCTGCACTTACCTTGTGTGTGGAGCCTCCAGATGCATGGCCATTGCACTTCCTCCCCCAGCCCAGCCTGGGAAAGCTCAGCTGTGCTGCAGAACAGAGGGGTGGAGCCCACATGCTTCCTTCCGGCCAGGATGGAGCTGGTGTGGAGGGGAAGCAGCGGGGACATGAGTGCCTCCCAGATGAGGCTTTTTGCACAATCCCCACACAACACCAGCAGCACCAGGTAAGGTACGAAAAGGGCCTATTGTCAAGGTCAGAGACCTGGGCAGCGAGCCAGCCTGGAGAAGGGAGAGGGAGAGATAGCAGAGTCCCACCAGGAGGAGTCAAAGCAAGCAATTACTCATAGGCAGTCCATTTACCTAAGCCTGAGTGACAAGTGAAAACCATAGTCAGAGTCCAAAATCCAGGGGTCAGGAGCCAGGAGATCAATCCAAGGTGCCAGGTGCTGGAAGCAAGGAACAAGCAAGAAGAGGACTTGTAGAAAGTTTTGCCACAAGCAAAGGAAAGCTTCCAGGCAGGCAGTTATATAGCCCAGACACAGGTGTGGCTGGTCGCCGCTTCTTGAACTTAATCAAGGAAGCCTCCCTTTGCTCAGCTCTCTTGAGTCTCCGCCTTGTTTGTGGGCTGAATGACACAGGCTCCAAAGCATCTTCAGAATCGGATCCCTGTTGCCCTAAAGGAGCAGGCAGAGGAATGTCCAAGCCTGCTTGGTCCATGGCAGCAGGGGAAGCTCCTGAGCTGCAGGACTCCTCTCCAGCCAGAGCCACAGGGACCAACAGCTGCTGCTCGTCATCAGCAGCTCTGACAGGGGCTTCAGTTATCACACCTATATTGGCACATTCTTTTTATACAAGAAAGTAATATTCTGTACTTATTCAGCTGTAAGTGATAAACATGTGACACTGATCAGATTGCAGAATAAAGAAAATAGAACCAATATTTAATTTGTCCAAAAAGTTTTTCAGACACCAATAAAAATGAGTTATTCTTTTCTTTATTCTATCTAAAAGAGACCTGCAGCTTTCCTGTTACAAAAACATCAGATGCAGTTAATAAACTGAAACTGGTAGCAGTACATTAGTTGCTTGTGGCAATGCAGCACTGATGGATAGTAATAAGAAAATCTTATCCACAGTAAACCTGATAAATAATTGAATAAGGCAATCAATACCAGTAATACAGTTAAAATTTATTTTATTATAAAACATTATTATCATAATAAAATACAGTCCTTCCATTGGTCAGACTCCATTGCTGCAATGAGGTTTTGCATTTACAAGCATGTGCTCAATGAGATAGGGAATCACAGAGTGAGAGCTTTGGAGAGGAATACTTAGATGTTTCCAGATTACTGAGTAATTACATAAAAATCCAAATATTAAATTCATAATCTTTCTTTTCATTACAAATAGTATTTGAAGAGATGAGGAGAAACAAAATACAAGCATATAATACAAAAATGTAATTAAAACATAAAAGCAAATAAAAATCCATCAGTTAAAATCTAATTCTGCAGGCAGGTAAAAAGCTTAAAAGCAAAAGTCCTGACTTTCAGTGTAAAAGAATGACACAGTTTGGTTTCTACTGGCAGTGAGCACCAAACCTGGGAGCACTTGAGATGACTTAGTTTTTGTACTAAATATGCCACTGAAGGAGATAGAAAAATTCCTCTTCCAAGGAACTTTCAATTGAAGCAGGTTCATATGTGATATTTCATTCTTCCAAACAGCCCATACCCAAGCCATGTAGGACTCTGCAGATCAAAATTGGTACTCTGTATTGTTCCTGGAATTGGACTGGTGGCCAATGAAGCCATTGCAACAAGGCAGTCATATGCTCCCTGTAACCAAGACCAATTAAATAGTCTGGATGTATCAGTTGAAGTTGATTGAAATATGGTGGCATGAATACAGATTACTTACTAATATCATGTGGAGGAAATTATGCTTTTGGACTGTATCACAAGATATGCAGTTTAGCAAAAAAGTTCCATATTTTCCGAATAAAAGGAACAAAAATAATGAAATATACAACATAGCAAGAAACACGATCCTCTTCCCTCACTACAACATTGATTCATTGTTTTACCCAAATACTGCTACCTAACAATGTCAAGGACCCAACTGGCAAAGGGAGTTCTTTCACACACTGGACAGATTTGTGGGACAATTTGGACAGTCTGCAAAGGAAAAGAAAGGTAAATCCCATGGTGCAATGTACAGTCTTGTTCATGTGGGAGTGAATGTCATTGTCATTTGGACCTCAATATATACAAACTATCAGATTCTTCCAGATTCAGTGTCATAATCATCTAGATCCCCACTGAAGTAGTGCTGTGCTTCCTAATATGCTGTACGAATCCACAAAACACCAAGAGTTAATTCCAAACAGCTAAATGAAGTTAAATGACAAGGTCATAACTTCTTAAAGCATCACATTTATTTTATTCAATCAACATCTATTACATGTCATGATTGATTGCAACCACTGCTTAACACTGGGAAGAATTTATGGATGGTATTAACACTTTTGGCGGTGAAATATTACCATCATAACAAAGATATGTTGCCAAGCCAAAATAAATACAAGAGAGAGACATTTCTAGACGTCTAATTCATCTAACAAGAAAAAAGGCTGTCGACCAAGACTAAACAAAAAAAGCACATCTAGAAAATCTGCCTGGGCTTATGCTGCTCTACTTATCATTTTGCACTAAGATTAATTATCTCATGAAAAAGTCATCTTCTTTGGAGTGTTAATTAATTCACAATCAATTGACTCACTGCAGCTTACTGAGAGTTCAAATGTGATACACACTGAAGTTGGGTTCAATTCTGGGAATGAAAAACTATGCTCACTACTGTCTTAACTGAACTGAGATCCCCAGTTCTGCCAAACCCTGAAATGCATTTCAGTCATTTTTCTTTTGTACTAAAGGATGGAATAAATTGAAATTTTTTTTAAAAAATGAGCAAAAAATGTGTTTTAGAGTGAAAAAGAAGAACCTTGGACTGGTAAGATTCTTAGCAGTTCAGGACTAATTCTGGCCAAAATTCACACATGGTAGTTTTGTTCAGAAAACAACATTTTCTGTGCAAGACACCCTTTTTTCTTTCACTTTTTTCTGTATAGAACATGGTAATATTGTTTCTTGCACATAAAAGTTTCCTGTGCAGACAATGTTGTACTTGGGGACTTATTTTGTGCAAAATTTATTATGCCTGTGATTTGTTCAGAAAACAGGATTTTCAATAAAAGAAACAGCATTTTCTGTACAGAAAACAATACTTCTACACAAAAAATATTATTTTCTGTGCAGAATATGCTATCTCATGAACATAAAAAGCCATTTTTTCTACAGAAAACAACTATAATCAAATTTTGCGCTGAATATGTCCCCAACTGTTAATAGTCTTCAAAAACTGTGTGGTTTTCAAAGATTTTCTTCCAGAGGGAAGAAAATTGTCAAAATTACTTGTTATTTCCTTCAAAAGGAAACTTTGTGAGGAATTACATCTCTAGTACTAAGGGATGAGCAAACTACTTAAAAATATTTATTATTACTAAATATGAAAGCACCGATGTATAATTGTTATTTGAAATTAACATATGACACAATTTTGTCAAAATGGGTCTTGTCTGTGGCATGAAAATAGAAACCCAAAACATAAGCTATGTCCTGATTCTAAGGTCAAGTAATATAAAGGACATTGCCTATGGTAAATGCTCATAAGTCTTGTTTTTAAATTTCTATTTATCCAAAGGCATTCTTAATTTTTATTATTTCTGCTATGAAAAAAAATCACCATGACATACCAAAATCATTTGTTTACTGAGTCCAAAGATTTCTCTGGCTGAGACTTCTAAAGGCTTCTCCCTAAACTGCAAACCCCAGGATTCCATAGGATGTTGAAAGTGGAATAATAACACTGTAACAGCGTAGGGCAGAAATGTCCTTAGACAGCCCAACCTCCATCTCCTTCCATTTTCTCAGATTCTTCCCATCCATGCCCTCTGAGGATGGGCACTCTGTGCCTCCAGCTGCAACCTCCACCCTGACCTGAGCCAAGAATAGCAGAACCATGCACTGCTCCACAATCTACGTCTGATGTTCTGGGCAGCAGTTTCTGTCCCTTGGACAGAAATCTCCTGTGTGCAGATTGCATCCTTCATCCCTATAGGGATGTGGTCTCAACACACACCAAGCACCCTACTCCTGACCTCCTAGGTCTTCCTGGGGGATGCAACATCTTCCCACAGAACTCCTTCTGCTTCTGCTTTCTGTTCTACAAGTGCTGTCTAGCCGTAGAAGCCATCATGTGCAGTCTCAGATGTGAGGAAGAAGAGGCTCTGTCAATCTCACTCTGTAAAGACTTGGCCCTGGGGTCTCACTGCCATCCTTCATTATTCCCTTCATACCTTCTCTCCCCCTCAATTTCTTCCTTCTATCTCTTCTCCCTTTATTCTCACTTACTTGTTCTGTTTCTGCTTCCCACTGCTAATTGCCCTCCACCATCTTTCTTCAAGTGTGACCTCCCTCCTTCTTTTGCAATTCCTTCCCCCTCAATACCATTCCATCCTGCCTCTAGCCTGACCTCTTCTCCCTGACTTCTTCTCTCTCTCTTTTAAATCACCTGTTTCTATCTTGTCTCTCTTAACTGTGCCCTTTTTGTGCTGTCTCTCACTCTCCCACATTTCAGCAGGGGCAGTGCGGTGCCTGCTACTGACATTAGAGCACGTGCTTCCATATCCCTCAGGCCCATGTCTCTGTTGCACCAGCACCTTGACCCCATCACCCTACCTGCCTTCTTATGGGCAACAACCATTTTGTTTCTTTTAATTTGATTTTCTGACTGAACTGATGAAGAAGCAGCCACATGCCCTGAATAGTGGACTTGTTTTTTTCTCGGAAAAATGAGTAATTGCTTCTTTGAAAAAGGTACCAGATCTATAATTCATATCAATACCATTCCAGAAATGTTAGGATCCTTGCCAAATATATTTTGAGTTAGAATCACCCTAGCATGGTTCATGAGAAAAATGGAACATATTTATCTCAACACAAACCGCAAAATTTGTCTATTTTATTTTGTTTGGGCAAAAAACTGCATTTTTTTTTTTGCACATTCAGTATATTTTCCATACACTAAGTCTTGGAGCCTTCCTATATAAAAACTCCAACATTAATTTTTAAGAAAGTAGCCTATTCTTACTATCATTAGCCACAAGTTTTGTGTAAATTACATTGCATTTACTTTTATAATGGAGAGATTACAGACAACACATTAAAAAAAAAAACCTTCGGCATCTTAGCCTTATGCCAGAACTGAGGTAGCTGGTACAAATGCTCACATTCCAACACGCCCGAATTTGAGAAGAATCTCAGGAGAAATCAGATTCTTTTACACCTCTCTTCTGAGTAGCAGATGAATAAGGTGCAAATTAGATTTTGATTAGGCCTCTAAAAGAAACCTCAATATTCCATTGCAAGTATCCTTTGGGCAATAATAACACTAAGTGAACCATTCTAAAATAGAGCACGTGAACAAGGTCCTTAGAGGTGGCCAAAAAAATGAAGTTAGCCTCATGCTTTGCTTTCATGGACAGAAGTACCATATTTGTGATATAATAGATACTATGCTCAGGACGTGACAATTATAGTCAGTCAGGACCAATGGTACAGCTGTTTCATGTAAGTAATACATTTTTGGGGTTACCAATGTGTTCAGCTGGCACAGTTTGGTGAACATCTCATGTGAATCAACTCTGCAGTACATAAATTATCAATCTATCAACAGTTTCACGAACGGCCACTACAGGTACACTACAGGTTAATAAAGCAGAGATGTTCCTAGGCTTTACTTCCTTAACAGAAACTTTGGTATCAAAGGTAGAAATAAGGTGGTAAGAATAGGGATATGTCCCAACACCACAAACAAGAGAAGCAAAGTTTCAACAAACTTTTTATTCAAAACTAGTATTATGTACATGTGAAATGAAACAACCAGGTTAGGTAAGTCTTTCATAAGTGAACAAAAACACTTTGAATCTTCTAGAGACCACCTGGAATACTTCTGAAATGCATCCTGGGATGATTTTTTTTTCTTTCAACAGCCCCCACTTTTCTTATGATCTCCATCTTGATGGCCAACTTATAGAACTATAATTTTTCAACATGCTAGTGTAGCTGGTGAGGCACGCTACTCTGCTTTTTCCTTTTCCTTCTGGTTTTAATAAGTAGAAGCTGGTAAATCTTGTAAGTGTGAAATTATATGTGTATATATGTATGTATATGTTTTTGTATGTGTTTTTGCAAGGTGCATATGTGTTTTTTAAATTGAGTCATAAATTTTCAATAAATATTATTTAACTAAAAAAAATGCAATACAATACAAGAAAATCCAGTTAGATAGAAGACAAGACAAGATGGGCTAGGCTCCCATAAAAAGACTTTGTAAAAAGGAGCTTCCTTTTCAGAGGTTTTGTTGACTGAGATATGACTGCATTAAGAAAGAAATTATTCCTACTGCATTTTCTGAATTTTATTCTTTCTGACCTCACTATTTACAGTCTCACGGCCATCCTCCCTCTCCCTGCTGCTGCTTTTGTAATTTATGCCTGCAAGTTACAGGTTAACTTTTATTATTCATCTAAAGTGGGCTGCAGTTTATGACAGTTTATGTCATAATAAATGTGTTAGCCCTTACATTGCCACAAAACTCTTACAATTCATTCTGGAAGAAGAGCAGGATGGTGAAATGATATATATATGTGAACAAATACGAAAGGATTAGAGTACAAATGGATGTAGGGCATTCAAATCAGTTGCTCTCAAGCCATTTCTGCACTACACTGTTGTAGTGTGATTATTCCACTTTCAACATCCTATGGAATGCTAGGGTTTGCAGTTTAGGGAGGGGCACTTAAAATTCTCAGCCAGAGAGCTCTTTGGCCCCGGTAAACTACAAACTACAGTACAGTACATTCCACAGAATGTTGACAGTGGAATAATAGCATTATAACAGTATTGTGCAGAAATGACTTCAGACTCCTGTTTCTTCTTCTCCCCCCACCTTTTTTTAATCAATGGCAATAATGCATCCCCCAAAATCTTGTTGGACTGCAGTTGCCAGCATTCTTTACCCTTGGCTATGACAGTTTGGGCTACTGGGATTTGCAGTCCAACAACATCTGGAAACCTGCATAGTTTACACCCATTTTAAATAAACAAAATGTTAGCTAAAATGGCATTTGATCTCTTCTTTGCTCTTCATTTCCTCTTATCCCACCCTGTGGTCCACTCCTTAATACTGATATGCTTGCAGAATAATAGGTATTTACATTTCATGAAAAAGAAATTTGGTGGTCTTTAGGTAATCTTTACAAGCATGTGGCACATGTTTTAAATATTACTTAATCTTTAGGGAAGAAGGAATGGCTCTGAACCATCTAGAACCATCTCTCCCATCTTCCTTCCCAGCTTATCTGACTTATGCAATCAGCACCAGGCACAATACATGAGAGCGTATGGCACTAGAGGCAGAGGAATCAAAATATTCCCTTGGAGTGAAAATAACAAACAAAAACAGAAAAGAACAATAAAAAATTCTTTTAGATAATGGGCAGGAAGGTAAAAATAAATAAAGAGTTGTTCCAGGAAACAAGAAAAAGAAGAAATGGCACAAGCATAAGTGGTGAGCGATTAAAGGCAAAAGTAAGAGGATGCCAGAGCTCACAAACAAACAGAGTCTGTAAATAAATAAATAAATAAATAAAGAATGAATACAGTGGGGAATGAGAAAGAAAGTAAGGGAAATAAACTGTGTGGAGATTATTTAAACAATGTGTAATGATGGGAGGAGAAAATCCATAGGATTAAAGAATAGGACACCTGAGAGGAGAGGCTGAGTCTCAAAAGGGATGAAGAAATGAGCAACAGAAACAAGGGAGAAGGAGACATGCATGCGTGATGACTGAAGCACACAAGCTTTAGTTACCATTTTTATTGGCAAAACAAAACAAAGAATGTCTTCAACACACAGAGGTGTATATGTGCATTTGTAGGCAATAAAGATGAAAAGCGACACTTGAGAGTATCTTACTCTTTCATTCATGCTTTGACTGTATATTTGCAAATATCTGAAGTACAGCAATGAAAATGAATAAAACACACTGCTAGATTAACCTATAAATTGGAAAATGATGACAATGCTGTAAACATATTTGGAGGTTAGTCCTCTCCATTTTGCCATGCTTTTATTAACCAATCCAAGTAGATAAAGAAAAGTCTGAATATTTTAGAGGCTGACTGACTTTCACTGCATTATGTCAGAGGACTAGGACGATTTTGAACCATGTGAATTTTCATGAAAATAGAAAAGCATGTCTTGTTTATGACAATCTGGTATAAAAGGGAATATAATCTGGCAAACTGTAATAACCTCACTAGTAAAAAGATTATCTTCAGGCATAATACTTACATATAAAGTATATATTAGAATACATATTAATGATGCTGATAGAAATTATCCAGTATTAAACAGGATTCTAGTATATCCTTTTAGAAAGATATTAAAAATCACTTTAATCACAGATTACATCACAACTGCAAGATTAAATTAGGAACATGATAAAATATTAGAAATACCACATTCATTCACTCATTCCTTACAATCTGAAACAAACCCCTTTTTACAAATGATGTGAGGAAATCTCCAAGCTCAAATCCTTTGATATTCCAAAATCAAAATAAATAAAGGGCTATTAAAGACCCAAAATCTTAATTAAAAATTATTCCTAATTCAAAAGTAAACTGCAAACCCCAGGATTCCATAGGATGTTGAAAGCAGAATAATTGCACTACAACAGTCTAGTGTGGAAATGGCCAAGGTTAACTCAAAAGTACATTTGGTACTACACAAGGTACCTTCATCACACCATCATAAAAAGATCATAATAGGCTTGCAAGTGTTATACTTCATGATGGGGTTATTTCGTGATGCTCTCAAAACATCCAGAATACCATGATACATATCCCCTCCTCTTCCAAAACACAAAAATAAAAATAATTCTTACAGAAAATGAGGGTTGTGATGTATTACATTACTCATTCCTGCAAGGGCAAACAATTTAATCAGTGTTCTCACTAAGGCCAGACGAGTTTGAAAACTGTAGAGGTTCATAGAATCATAGAGTTGGAAGGGGCCTTGTGGGTCATCAAATCCAACTCCCTGATCAGCGCAGGATCTCCAGTGAGAGCATCCTCAGCAGGAAGTATTGAAGACATCAAGAGAAGGAGACCCCCCCCCAGTTCCCTAGACAATTGTTCCATTGCTAAACCGCTCTCAAAAAGTTCATTCTACTTTTCAATCAAAATCTACTCTCTTGTAACTTAAAACAATAAGTTCTACCCTCTGAGGCAGTGAAGAACAAGCCTCTATCATTCTCTTTGTGGCAACCCTTGAAGTATTTAAAGAGTGCAGTCATGTCACCCCTCAACGCAATGAAGCATTTAAAGAGTGAAGTCATTTCATCCTTTCACTAAGCTGAACATGTCCAGATCCCTCAAGCTCGCCTTATATGTTTTGTTCTCCATGCCTCTTATCTTCCTCTGTGCATTTGATTTTTGTTCCTTAAAAAATTTTTTTTCCTTTAGTTTTTGAAAATACATCAGGGCAATGGTGGGGAGAATGTCTCCAGAAACAGGTTTGTTGCTCTAGGAGGACTAGCATAGTATAGTGCTTGAGGGTCCTGTCCTGGCTTCCATCCAATCTCCTTCTATGACACGTGGAGAAGGTGTGCAAGGACTGGCAGGCCACAGCCTTCCTGGATCATCAACTAGCTACTCTTCCACCCTGCTTGATGTCAGGAGGGTGGTGAAGGGAGATTTTCAACAGGCTTCTCTTGCCCACTTGTCTACCCTGCACTACATTGGAAAGTGGAAAAGCAAGTGAGGATTGGCAGGCGACAGCCTTCCAGGATTTTCACCTGACATTAAAAGGCAAGGGTGATCCTCAGCAGGTAAGGATTGGCATATGCCAACTATTAAAACACAGGAGTCCTCAAGTCTATTCAAGGACTGGGGGGGGACGACAACAAAGGGGCTTGAGGAGGACTATCCTCATCAGTATTTTCACCTTTTCTGGTTTTTCTTCCTCAAACATTCAAATGTGCTTTCAACTCTTACCAGAAATGGATCAAACTTCCAGATAGTTATTTTCCATGGTATCGTGCACTTTTCTTCCATGTTCAGTTTTATGGTGTGGTTGAGATTTTGTCTCACTTGTAACTCTCCTATGCTTCCCTAGAGCTTTCCCTGACTTTTATTTTTCCATAAAAAAATAAATTAAGGAAGAAAACATGGAACAGTCACACTGTCTTGTGATTAGCAATGCTAGGAATTTTATGTTTGAGTGCACTCAAAATCCAGTGCTTTATATGGTTTGACTAAGTATCATTTCATTTACCTGGCATTGGGTTCTACAGTGGGAGGAAGGAAGGGAATAAATTAAATACACAAGTAAAAATAAACAACAAATATTTCTTATTATTTCTCAACCATTGTTTATTTGCTTTTAACAAGTGTCTTAATAACATTTTAGCCAGTACTGATTTGACTGTTGGCATACGTTTTACTGTGATTCACAAAGGAGCAATCCTCAAACCCCACTGTATCTTGAAAGAGACATGGCTTAGCACTGCTATTTTTCTTTTCATTTTTACTCCATCCTCCCTACCTTGCAAAAGGTAACAGGATATACCTTCAAAACTGACCAGCAGGAAATACATACTTTTCATCTCAAGAATAATGTCTAATAATATCATCTTGGTAGTAATTCATATGATATAATAAGATAATAGCTGGTTTATCTTATTGGTTGAACTACCATGCTTTTCATGGAAAGAGCATCTTTACACAGAGGCTTTTTCTGCAAGACAACACTCTCATGCTTTGTCCAGTCACAATCCCGACAGCACCTCTGCCAATATGGGAATATGTTCACAACATTCTTCTTTGCACACAACTGGCTGCCTGCAGAAAGGACCATGAGGGACATGCTCCATCCTTCTGAAGTGCAGCTGTCCTTCTCCCCATGCTGCAGTAGGGGAGGAAGTGCATAGATCATGCTTCCAGCCCTTCTGCATGGCCAGCTGCAATGGAAGGCTCATGCAATTGGGAGTCATTGATGGAGTCTCTCTGTCAATGATATAGCCCGCAATCATGCTGTCTGGCGATGCAAGAAGGGCAAAACCGTGATGATGTCATGCAGAAAAACAACAAATAAAGTGTGATATAGGCCAGACTTTGGGAACAGCTTAACGCTTCAAAGAGATTACTATATTTATTTAATATATATGTCAGGAAAGGAATACAATATAAATATTTAAGGAAAGGGATAAATCAATTTGTAAAAATCTAAACGTAAGACACACAATAGTAACATCCTCTGTACATACTGATGGCTACAGTAAAATTTTGACCATAAACTAAAGAAGTAATTCAACTATTTTAGGCATACAATGTGATGTTACTAAAATTTCAAGACTTCCTCTGTAGTCCTTTCTGGTTCTGAAAACCAGCTCTTGAGGTTTCATGGTGCACAGAATGGCCATTTGCCATTTCTGCTGGCAAAATTAGCTTCCACTGACGAAGCAGGGCATTGGATACAGGTTATTATCTGAAGCCACAGAAATGGATAATCATCACCACATACACAGGTGAGAACTTTCTATAAGCTTGCCAGAAAGTACACAGTCCTTGAATGATGAAGAACTCACTCTAATGCAGGAAAAATTTACTCCTAAAGACATAATGTTTACCATTATATGTCACATTTGCACTTAGGAAGAGCCTGCTAGTGTCTCTGCACATGCAGCTCCAAGCACAACACATGATGGCTGGCGACATATGCATAGCGAAGAAAATAAGAAGTAAAAAAGACATAAAAATCTGTTTTACCTAAGGCACATTCAACATATACATATATTGCTAAGACATTTTACAGGTGAGGCAGCTAATGCTGAACAAATGCAACATTCTTCTTTGTCTATTATAGCATATTTCTATATCTGTGCTGCATATCATTAAAACATTTCTTCTGGCAAATCTGATATAAAAAGGCTTGGATCTGCAACATATTTCAAAGCTTTCAATCCTTTCTATAAACTTTTAAAAATATTTTTGGTTTATCTGTAACACAGAAATGCGGCAAACCGTTACTCTCTTGGGATCCCCTATTCAACAGTTCCTCTTTCAACAGGTCTTTTTTGTATATTCTGGTATGCAGGGTTTAGAAATGCAGACATGAAAGTATCTACCAGATTCAATTTTTTCCTGTGGACGATCTTTTATTCTAGTAAAATGTTATCCAGCATTAAGGCAAAAGTAAATGCTGGAAGAGAAATGATGACTTTTCTGTTCCTAAATGAAAGGGGCTGGCTGGACCAGAACAAAAGCATTTATTCTTTGCAAAGAAATCTTAGTGACCAGCAATAGAGGAAATCACATTTGAATGCCATCAAATTACTTTGTACTATTTTCTGTACTATAATCTCTGTTCTGCTCTAAAACCTCTGTCCTAGTCTTCAGTTCCAGATCTCTTTTTAATAATTTTCTCATGTAGAGAAACTCCAGATAAATTTGATGGCTTTTGGTAAGCTGATTCTCTTCCAATACATCAAATGTTGGGAAGTAAAGAATATTCCTAATTTCCTAATTCCTCCTCCGTGGAAAGTGTGGGCGAAGTTGCATGGGAAGAACAGTCTAGCCACTATGTGTTCAGTCCTTGCCCCTTCTGGCTTGTATGAAGACGGAGTCTAGGACATGGTCTCTAACCAATACTTTGCGCATAACACTTTTTTTTTGTTATTGATAGAAAATGGGCTGCTTTTCACATAGGTGAAAAATCTTTGAAAGGTGATTTTTTTTTCAACAAAGGAAGGATGAGAATACGCTCAGAAGACCATTTGTAAAGAACATTCTATGGAGATAGAAATCTGAAATAATCACAAATTGGATGACAGTTACTATCCTTTTTCAAGGCCAGATGTGTATGTTGGAGCTTGTTGTGGAACTCCAGAGACTTTTAGATGGAACTAAAACAAGAAAGATTTCTGTACTACATTAAAGACTACCAAATTTATTGTATCATGAGCTTTTGTAGACTACAGCCCATTTTATCAGAGACACAAATGAACTTCATCTGATGAACTTGATATAGTCCATGAAAACTCATTCATAATAAATTTGTAAGTAAGTATTTTGGATTTTTTTTAAAATGTTTTTGCTACAACAGAATCCCTCACCATGGATAAGCCAAACAGCAAATTTTTCAGGCTCTTTGTTGATCATACTATTCTTCAACAGGCTCTTTATTTTGGGAATGGAGTACTATACTTCAGCACTTCCATTGCTAACTAGATAGATGACTCCAGAAGTTCTGGAAGAAGATCACTGTTTGCTCATGAGGAACTGACATTATGGGATCAGTACTATCCTAGGAGGTTAATTCCTATCTAGCCTTGAACATTACTCATTTGGGGTGGCTGGTTTACAGCTTACAGAAACAAAGAAGTAGCGGTTTCACTAGTGACAGGTGACTATTGAAAGTTAGAATTTACACAAAGACCTCATAGAGTAGTCTCACTTTCAAACAGAGACAAGCACAAACAGAGACAGTCAGGTGGTAATTATAATCTCCAGGATGAACTGCACAAATCATTCCAACTTACATATACGGTTATAGAGTTTTGATGGAAAAGTATTGAGTTTTGCTCCATCAGACATGTCACAGCAATTTTAGATAGTGTGCCACAAAGCGGGAGGGGGATTCTGCAGTTTTAAAGGTTCCTCTTGACAGTTGGATGCCAAAAGTATTTAACACTCAAATGGATTGGCACCATCTTGTTAAGCACTAGGCATCTAAGTATTCCACCTCTTTTGTCCTCATGTGCAGGAACAAATAATTACCATAGTTTTCCTCCCACTGCAGTAGAAAATAAATTTCTTCACAGAAATATGAAAAACAAAAATCCCCATATTTTCTCCGCAAGTAACTCCCCTAGAAAACTCTGGAATATTTGAATACAAAGGAAAATGTGTAAAAGTCTTGTTTCTCTATTATTTTTCCCTACAGGAATTTCCAACTATCAGAAATCACATTTTTTCAACTGGGAAATGGATAATTAACAATATTCTTTTCATCCTTATAATCCTTCTTAGTAAAAAAAAATTCAGTTCACATGCTTTGTCACAATATTAGCTATATCTTTGTTTATATATTTTATACAAATTTTACTATAACATCTATGTATAGATCTCACCTCTGTAAAACTTGAAAACCTTTTGTAAAACCAACAGGTGAAAGACAAAGGATGGTTTATGGCTCATCATTATTTGTGCTTGTTCATCATTACATCCTTGATCTATACTTCATAAGATTTGTAAAATGAAACATTAGAGACTTTGAACAACAACAACTTCTCCTCCTCCTCCTTCTTCCTCTTCCTTCTTCTTCTTCTTCAACTCTGTTAATGTCTTCTATCTATTGCTCTTTAAACCTGGAGACAAAGGTGACTTAACACAGGGCAAGACTGTCTAGATAATGGAACAACTGTCATTGTTTTGTTATGTTTTCATGTTAGCTGATCCTGAATATGTTACATCAAATGTGTGGGTCATAGGTATTTCAACACAAATTAATAGTACAGATGGTGCAATCTATATCACAGTGCTCCAGAGAATTAACTTTATTTTGCTCATGTTCCTTTGTCTTTCAACATTTGATGATTTTGTTGACATATTTACAGAACTTGAATTCGCCATCTGTCAACCTGCTGGTTTTCTTGCCTTCACAAAGTGAAATTGGTTCCAAGTATATTATTGCAGCTCCTTTATAAAGTTGTGCTCTATCTTTACATGACACTTGCCTGTATACAGCACATCTACTGGGTGGCTATTTCACCTACCATTTTCTTTTTAAGTATCCAGTAAAATATTAAGCTATGTATATTTCTGAAATAATTGTATATTGATAAAAAAATATTTCATAATTGCTAGAGTGATCCCAAGGTTGCTATGATTAGTGAGTTGATAAACACTCAGGGTAAAGGAAGAACTGTGTCAGTGCTTGTTCCTGAAAAAAAACTTGTTATCATCTGGCTAAAAATCTTATATGTTGTACGTAAACCACTTGTAACATAATAACCAGTTTAATTATATTGCCAGTGCAATACTGCCTATTCAGAACTAAGCCCTACTGAGTTAAATTTGATTTATTCCCTGGTAGAAGTTTATATCAAATTGGACCTACATGTATATGAAATTTTTGGCCTAACCTCAACCTGATGGTTTGGGTAGCATCATGATTTTTGGACCTTCTCTCTCCCCCCTCCCTCACTGCTGGAAATTTGCTCAATGATCTAGAACAAGTTTAGGACAAATGGGTACTGCAGGAGGGAGTGGGAACACAGATGTTACTTCTAGCAGTTCATTGACCATGTTTGTTTCTGGCCATTAACTGTAGACTTAAAAAAAAATGAATGTAATAACCCATCTGGAGTTGGATAGTGCATGTTTAGTTTATAGGAGAATGAAGGAGGAATCTCACAATGTATTGCTTTGTGATGAGCTTCTGCTTCGTGACTCAGGCCATTTCCGCCCTACACTGTTATAGTGCTATCATTTCACTTTCAACATCCTGTGGAATTCTGGGGTTTGCAGTTTAGGGAGGGGGAGTTAGAATTCTCAGCCAGAGAGCTCTTGGCCTCAGTAAGCTGCAAACCTCAGGATCCCAAAGGATGTGCTGAAAGCGGACTAACAGCACTTTAACAAAGTAGTCCAGAAACTGGTTCAGACTCTCCTGTGAGAAAACCAGCTTTGCTTATGCAGAATTCACAATATAATATCTGGTTAAGACATACAAGTCAGCAGTTTTTGAATTCTTTTTTTTTAAGTTTTGAATAGTCATTATTCATTAAGATCAACAGTTTCAAAGTGAAAATTCAGCATTAAAAACAGTGAAAAAATAATGCATATGAAATAAAGCTTTGGCTGGCTGAAAGTAAAATTTATACTACATGTAATTCAATGGGTAAAACAATTATATTTGAAATGGTAGTAATTTTCTGGAGCTGAAATTGCACAGCTTCTAGAACTCAATGAATCTCATCTATTTCCTATGCTATATGTTTATGAAAATATAGTTAGGGCACTCTTTAAGACCAAGTCCTCTGAGGTAGCTAACATGACGTAATACAAAATATACTAAAATGATCAAATAACTATTAAAAGATTTAAAAAAATAAAAGCAATAACTTAAAAGCATAACCAGAAACTTTCCAGTAAGGTTCCATAAACCTCCTTCAAACAAATCAGCAGTTTCAAAAGCCATCAGTATTTAAAACTATTTAAGAAAAATTAATCTGAAACAATTGAGCTTATCTGGATGAAGCCAGTTGTACTGCAGTGTAGAATATTTCTCTAACTATGGGGCAAACACTGAAAAGGCCCTGTGTTTTGCAACTACCAATCTAGCTGATCCAACATCATCAGTATATGCACAGATTCATACAGATGAAAGAAGTTTTTCACACAGCTTTTTAAGGCACAGCCTCAAAAACTTTCACTGACACTTTAGGCGAAGAAATGCATGAGCCAGGAATACTCCTCGTGCAAAAAGTTGAACTCAGGTAACTCTTGCCTATTTAAAAGATAAATTCTTTCCCCTGGAGGCTTCTAGGAGCAGCAATCTACCCTATCTTTTTGTCCAGAAAAAGGTGACTCCGAGAATTCTAGAGGGGATGAGTGCCACAAATACACTGCTGTAACCACTGCCAACACTTTGCATCCCCAATATAGAAGGACACCGTTGTCAGCAGAATCACAAGCAACTGAAAGGTCCAGAAGAATAAATAGTAACTCTCCAATCCAATGCCACATGGATGACTTGAGCTGTTTCTGTTACAAAACTGCTGCGGAATCTAGGCTGGAATAAATTCAGATAATCAGTAGTACCTAAGACTGCCTGGAGTTGAGGATCCAAGAAGGTATGTTAACATTATTTGACTCACTATAGATTTGTGCTTATATCAATATAGAAGCAGACTTTCAACAACCACGATAGCAGCAGGCTTTCAGCCATCATATTTTGCTTACAAGTGACTTTCAACCAAATGGCCTAGGAAAATATTTATTTATTTCATTTATATGTCACCTTTCTCCCAGTGTGTGATGATTCTTGGGTTCAATATACAGTGCCAGTGGAACGAAGCCTAGAATGCACATCTGGTTAAATTAAGGGCTAAGAATAAGTTTTTCTATCTAAAACACACAGAGACAGGTTAACAAGCTGACAAGTTAATAAGAAAGATAAATGGAAGATTAAGCAGGCTATTCAACAAGAGTAAAGAAAATAGGAAGCAGCACAGCAAACCCAACAGCTGCCCATTCTTCACCATTATTTCATAGTATCCTACTAACAGAGAATAAAGAAATGCTGGAGAAGATTAACTATACAACTTCAGTGACCTCACATAATCACTGTGCATAAGCAGTGGTACAGTGATAATTTCTGAAGTGCAGGCCTTCACCAGAACAGCCTCTCTCGTAACATTCCCATGGAGAGGCCAAAAGTTGATCTAGGGAGGGGAAAAAAAAAGCTTTCTGTTTTCATCTCTACCAGAAAAAGGCCATGCCTGCATACTTTGGATTATAAAAGGGACAGCTCAAACGAGTGTAGAATTGTTAAGAAAATCCATTTTTCTTCCATTTATTGTGGGGATTGTGCTAAAATTGCAGGGAATATGGAGACAATAGAGGTGGCTATGCCACAGTCCTTGCTTATCAAAAAGTCCCAGGTCTTTTACTCTGCAATCCTTGGCTTCACTATACAACTGTACACAGCCACTCTAATTGGGGAATCCAGATAAAGTTCATACTCCAGTTTGTACATTTTAGACTTGCTGATAAGGAATGCCTGGGCTCCTTCTTTATCTTACATCAAACAACCTTGACATCTTGCTTATATGGTCATGTTGAAGAGACACCATCTAGGTTTTCCCCCCTGACATTTGAAGTCTGGTTCAGTCCAAAGCACATCAGACCATGCTTTTTTTCCCCCCTAGAACTGAATTGAGCCAATTCAATATACTCTGCAGCAGGGATTAATAGGTCTAAATCAGTCTAATTTGCTTTATTATTGCTTCATTATCCATCAAAGCTGTTGCTTAGCCCTAATAAATTTTACTACTTTTTAAAACTACTTTTCTACTACTTTTTTCATTTCATAAAATATATAAAACTTTGCTAGCTCATTAACAGCATTCTCTGACAGTAAATTTGTTAGAAGCACTGTAAAAACAAGCAATGGGAAAAAAAATAACAGAGGAAAGAGCAAGTACAGACTAAATCCCAAAGTTAACACAGGACTACCTCATCACTATTGATGAGTGCAGAGCTACGAAAAATACAGATTATTTCATTGAAGATTACAGTGGACACTTTCTACTAAGGACCAGTGTAAATGAAATATAAAGGAAGGCTCAATACTTTACACCATTCCTGTCTATACTTTGGGACCCATGTTGAAAAAATACTGTATCATCTCATTAGAAAGCAGTAATTTTTTTAGGCTAGATGAAAGCCAATAAACCTAAACTCAATTCCAACAAAACAAAATTTCTGATTGTGTTTGGTTCTCTAGTTTGGAGGTCTTGAGGTCATAATTAAGTAGTATTAAAAGAATTCCACATGTAGCCATTTTAAGATGTATACGTTTTCCCATAAAACTTCAAATATCTTGAAACTCTGATGCTCCAAGGAATGATGTCTTTAATGGCCCTTTCTGCACAGCGTTTTCCATGCAAAAGGGCGCCTGGAGTGTCGCGCGATTGTGAGGAGCGATCTGCACGACGCACTCAGAATCGCACGATACTCCAGGGGCCAGCAAGCATCGATTGCACACCTTTTCATTTTCGGCTGGAAGCCGAAAATGGTGCACGATCACGCATTGCTCCCGGGCCCTGCACGCACTTACCTGGCGTGCGGAGCCTCTGGAGCTGCGCCGGTCGTGCTTCCTGCCCGGTCGTGCTTCCTTCCTGCAGAAGGAAGAGGCAGGGCTCTCACATGAGCAGGCAGCTCGTGAAGAGTTAAAGCAGCAGGGACACGAGAGCCTCTCACTGGAGGCTGCTTGCATGATCCCCACACCCCAGCACCGGAAAAAGGTAAGGTCCAGAAAGGGCCATTCAGTCTGTATGCATATTAAGTTCACCAGCTGATGCTGTTTTCTGGTGAGCCATTTATTAGAAATGAAACAGGTAATGAACAGAGAAAGTGTATTTTTTCACCTTGAGGTTGAAATTCATGCTAGTGAACCTTCCTTCCAAGGACGTCGAGAAGATAACTTCTTTGTTATCAGTTTCATCTTAGGCTAAGACTTCTTTGCTCAATAGATTTTTTTTTTTTTAAGAAATGTAGTTGATCAGTCTCATGAAAAGAAGGCTGAGACATAACATGACTGTACTATTTAAATATGTAAAAGGCTGTCACAGACAGGAGGGGGATAGGTTTGTTCTCTACTGCCCCAGTGGCAGAACCAAATGTAATGTCTTTAAGTACAAGAGAATAGATTTTGATTGATTAAACATTAGAAGGAATTTCTTGATGGTAATAGAACCAACTATTAGAGAGTTGGTGGAGTCTCTTATTCTGGATGTCTGCAGAAAACTGCTAGACAGCTACATGATAGGGATGCTCCAGCTAGAGTGCCCGAATAAAGTGGGGGGTAGGATTCAGTGGCCTAGAGGGTCCCTACCACCTCTATGATTTTAACTGAATTCTGTGTTCCATGGTTTTATTATAGTATGGTGCACATATATTTATTGTGTTTTCACACCATCTTGGAAAAAACTCATATAGTAATATATATGCACTCTATATTATAATATTCTGATTCTGCTTATGATGTTAAAAAGGATTATCTTAACTGGTTTGGAAAGTCTAGCAATATCTAGAATACAAGAGAATTAGAATGACCATACTTTTCTGCATGGGAGAATTTATGTCTATCCGTCCATCTATCTTCCTCTACTGCATTTCTACAAAAAAGGGGGGGGAAAGTGCTCAAGTCTGTGTTGTCGGCCATTCCAGAAATAGTCAAACTGCTGAAATATTTAATTACTAGGATTAATTATCCTAGGCAATTATATTCAGCTCCAATGGAACTCATTGTGGACTGATGAATAAGATTTGAGCTTGTGCGGTCATTGTTCATAAGACTTTGGATTTTCCACACCCACTTTCCTCCTGCATCAACATTCAACAATTTTTCCACTCCTTTCTCTTTCTCTCTCTCTCTCTCTGCCTCCGTAAGACCCTGTATTTGATTATGTATGAATAATCTGTAAGCAACTCTGCTTTTATATGTTTAACTAATGAGACCAAGATAGCCTATTTCCTTCCTCTTGTAGACCCTTTGTTGATGCATGGGTATGG
Source organism: Cyclura pinguis (assembly GCA_030412105.1). Taxonomy (NCBI): domain Eukaryota; kingdom Metazoa; phylum Chordata; class Lepidosauria; order Squamata; family Iguanidae; genus Cyclura; species Cyclura pinguis. The sequence continues at coordinate 248,055,198 of CM059599.1, read as the reverse complement.
AACTGGTTGTAGTTCATCCTTTGCTACAGAAATGTAGTGTTATTTATTACATTCCCCATATTCTCTACACTTTGGGGACCAGAAACCAGTATAGGAATGTGAAAACTATTTTAAAACCTACATGATAATACTATGATCATGGATATGTTTCTTTACAGAATGAACACTGGACAGGACAGGACAGGTGAACACTGACAATTCACCTCGCCTTCCAGATCAGCCTGTATGAGAATCATAGAGTCATAGAGTTGGAAGAAACCACAGGGGCCATCCAGTCCAACATCCTGCTATACAGGAACACACATCAAAGCACTCCAAACAGATGGCCATCCAGCCTCTGTTTAAAAACCTCCAAAGAAGGAGACTCCACTACACTCCAAGGCAGCATATTCCACTGCTGGACAGTTCTGACCATCAGGAAGTTCTTCCTGAGGTTCAGGTGGAATCTCTTTTCTTGTAACTTGAATCCATTCCTCCCTGTCCTAGTTTCTGGAACAGTGGAAAACAAGCCTGTTCCCTCTTCGATATGATAGCCTTTCAAATATTTGAACATGGCTATTTTGTCCCTTCTTAACCTTCTCTTCTGCAGACCAACATAGCCAGCTCCCTCAGCTGCTAGTTGTAGGATATGGCTTCTAGACCTTCCACCATTTTGGTTGCCCTCCTCTGGGCACGTTCCAGCTTGTCAATATCCTTCTTGAAATGAGATGCCCAGAACTAGACACAATATTCCGGATGAGGTCTGACCAAAGCAGAATAGAGTGGTACTCTAGAGTGGTATTATGAAACTACTGACAGAGTGGAAAGATTAGCTTAAAAAAAAAAAAGCAAAAAAGAGGAAGCTGTAATACTGTGTATGGCTGTCCTGAATGGTGCATATTTTTGAGAACCACAGCTTAGAACAGCTGTTTGAGTGCCCTAGGGTTCTGTCCTGTGGCAACACTCTTCAACATTTTTATCAATGGCTTAGATGATGGGGTAGAAAAAAAACCTTAAGTTTGCAGATGATACAAAATCGAGAGGGGTAGCTAACAGATTGGAAGAAGTCAAAATGACCTTGATAAACTAGAAAAGCCAACGAAATTCAACAATCAAATATACAATTCTACATTTAGGTCACGAAAAACAAATGAACAAGTAAAGGATGGAGTAGTATATAAAGTAGTATATAAAGGATGATGCCTCAGCAGCAGTATATGTGAAAAATGACCTTGGGATCATTTTCGATCGTAAATTGAACATGATCCAGCAGTGTGATGTTGCAGCAAAGAAAGAACGTAATATTTTAACCTGTATGAATAGAGCCATAGTTTCCAATTCAAAGGGGAAGAAATAGTTCTGATTTTCTGCACAAGTCAGGCCTAAACTGGAGTACTGTGTTCAGTTCTCAGTGCCTCATTTTAAGAAGCATATGGACAGTTGGAAAGAATTCAGAGAAGAGCAACCAGGATGATACGCATGGAGAACATATGAGGACAGGTTGAAGGAGGTAGGTATGTTCAGCTGGGTAAAAGAAAACTGGGACAATGTGATTGCACTCTTTAACATCTAATGGTCTGTCTCAGAGAGGAGGGTGCACATTTGTATTCTGTTGTCCCAGAGGGTAGAACCAGGTCTAATGGTTTTAAGTTACAGGACGGTAGATTTTGGTTGAACATTAGAAGGAATTTCTTGAGGGTAATGGAACCAATTACCTAGAAAGATGGTGGAGTGAAAAAGAGGCTCGACACTTCTTTGATAGGTATGCTTTTCTCTGGACTTGCTTACTTAGGTCAGTGTTTGGGTCCAATTGACAGAAAGCCTTTCCATCTTTGGCTCCATTACTCATATAAAAACAGTTTTCTGCCTACAAAAACTATCAAAGTCTTCCCTTTCAATCGGAACTTTATCTGAGCAACAAGTCCTTTCGGACTTTAAAGATTGTTCAGGTTTAGGGCTAGCAGTCAGATGTGTGTGTGTGTGTGTGTGTTATTTTCTCAGGAATCCTCTACTTTCTAAGCCAAACTAAGAGTACAGCTCTCCTCTTCCTGAATACCCCAACAACATAATTCATCTTAGAGGTGGAAGAATCCATGATAACTATTTCTTGAAGCTTTCACTTTTAATTCGGCATGAAGAAATAATTGATAAAGCAAACTAATTATTGTTTATGGAATGAGAAGATGCATATTACTAGTAACCCTTTACAAAATTCAATTGGTGAGAGTTGTAAACTTTGTTAAGAGCTATTAATTTGACCATCTACAAAACGGAAACGTATAGTTGTTTCTCTGTCTCGGCCTTAATTAAAATAAATGACTCATGAAGTCAAATGAAAATTCTCATGCTTCTCACTACGTACAGGCATTTCATTATAAGTTATTTAAAACACTCTTTGATGGTATCACAGAGAGCTATGTACAATTACGTTTTCTACTAAGCTGGATTCACAGTTGGCTCTCAACTGCAGTGCTTTAATTTTTAAAATAAGTGTTTTGGTCCCAAATTTAGATCTTGCTTGAACTGAAATATTCTCACTGCTGTGATATAAAAGGATATGGGGTAATATAAAAGGATACAAGGTTATCCAACCCAAGCGGAATTAGCACAATATTTACATATTTCCATTTGTGAAATACATACATAGAGAATACAATTATTATGAGTACAACATCATAAGAGTCCTGCTGGATTGGATCAAAACCTATCTATCATATCACTCTGCTCCCATAGGGGGTAAGTAGCTGCTTATGTGAATCCCACAAGCAGGACATGGGTGAAATGGTACCTTCCTCTACAGGTTTCCAAGCAACTATTATTGACAGATATATTGTTTACTGGTATAGTGGAGGTAGCATATAGCCATTACAGCTGATAATAACTGAGCTCCCATTTTTTAAAAGAATTTGTCTGATTTACAGAAGGAACACGAAATATACGATAAAACTGATATAGAAGTCCCAGAATACATGTTTGGAAAGGAGTTTTATTCCACAAATTAGCCCATTTTGGCAGTGCGGTATTTGTATGGCCTCCTTCAAAGGTTGTTCAAAGAAAAATGAAGACAATACACACGCAGTAATATCAATAAGCAATACATAAACTGAAGAGGTATAAAAGAGGTACATATGAGCACAGATGCCTTATGCTAACTTGCCCATTAAATGTAATAATTAAGAAATATTATATTAAACCAGCATTATTTTGTGGTTTAGCATTCGACTAGGACTCTGAGGGACCTAGATATCCCTATTCAGCCATGGAAAACCACTGGGTGATCTTTGGCAAGTCACACTCTCTCAGCCTCAGTTGAAGGCAATGGCAAGCCTACTCTGAATGAGTCTTGCCAATAAAATCCCATGAAAGAATTGCCATAAGTCAGAGTTGACCTGAAGGAACATAACAACAAGAATCCAATACACATTTTACATGCATGTGATTTTTTATATGTATGTAAAACAAAAATCACTATATATTTACATAGCAATTTGCAAATTAACCTACAGCAATTTTTTTTAAAAGAAATGTTGTTCAAAAACTTACACCTGGCAACTGGTATTTCTCAGAACAAGAGATAAAGTACTTTTATATTCCTCCCCTTTCTGTATCAAGATTGTTCTGAGCATAACATCTTTTTTCCCCCAAATTTGATTGTTAAGAACAAGTAAAATACAGCTATATAACACAAGCATAAATTACAAGATACGAGTAAAATGGTCATATAAAGAAGCATAATTATCAGTGGCCAAATTGTAAAAGAGTGTTTACAAGAGTTTCAGAGGGTTAATCATAGCATTCCCTTTGTGGTTTCTATTGACATCTTCTGAAATTGTTATCTGAGGTTTGATTGTCAAGTGTTAAAATAATGAACCAAAGCCTCAGATAAGATGGAGATGGTGTCATCTTTTGTGATCAGGCGTTAACAAAATGGATATAATTTTTCTATAAAAGATTCCTGATTTGCTTGTCTTTTGTTTATTCTCATATTGTGTGATAGTTGCCCTAAGAGCCATAAGTCTCAAACTCTTTTCCATCGTAGATATCCATAAATATGAAGACTCTTACAAGCACAATGTGTATTTAGAACCACGTGTTCCATGTGTGCGTACTTCTGAGTAAGTGTGCATGGGATACATTGCAAGTAGCCTTTATTATTATTCCTGGGAGAGCCTGATGACAACAGCTGTCTTAATATTTCTTTTGCTTGGTCCTTTAGTACACTTATGATTAATCACCGCTGAGGAAGCTCAATTAGACCATCAACTCTTGGTGGGCCAATTCTGATATATCATTTAGTGGAGTTAAGCCATCCAGCCTAGTCTTGGGCAGGGACTTGAGCATGTGGTCTACAGTTCCAACCTCAAAACTCAGTCCGCTTTCCTTCTCAAGGTTTTGTTATTCTGGGGAACAATTATTCCCTTTTAGTTAATGCTAAAAATTGTGATTCCACAGTTTGTCAAAATCAGGCACTTTTCTGGTGATCCAAAAGTGCTGCTGCCATTGATTCTAGTGCTGAAATCTGATGAGACAGCAGCAAAAAAAGTGGTGCTTTGACTTTAGAAGGTGCCTTGGATCCTGTTCTAGAACAAAGGCAGGATATAAATTCAATGAATAAAAATAAATCAATGAAAGAAAAATAAAGTGTTATTTTCAATTCATCAAAAAGTCCATTCCCTACTATTTTTGTTTCAAAGTAAGTGTGTACTTTCAGGAGCACAAGTGTAAACATAAGCAAGGCATGTTGGGAGTGGACACCTTGTTTAGAGGCAAAATGGAACTTCTACTTCACTTCTGAATTTCAGCACTCAAATTGCCAGTGGATGCAGCTAGGTACTTTTGGGAAGCCTAATGGGGGTTTCAAAAAAGGGGGGGAGCAGGGGATGCCTGTGGCCATTGAGCTATAGGCTGTCCAACCTTGGACTATACAGTGTACAGAAGTTCTTTCTTTTTTCTGTTCTTAATCTCATATCCATCAACTTCATCGAATGCATTACTGGTGGTCATGGTGGTGGAACATGTCCCTATTCTTGTTAAGAAAGCTATTCTTATACAGAGATAAAGTACTGTCAAAGTGCTACAACATCTATGAATATATATGTAACAGAACATAGGTTTAACACAGTAAGTATTTTTGAAGTAACCCTACCCCTTTTCAGGGGAGCTTTTCAGCATCACGGTGACGTTTGTCATCCCATGAGCCATTACAATATTTACAACATTTATACAATTATCATGATCTATTTTCTGAAGCCTCTATGGTCAGGTTGAACCTCACTGTCAGCACTAGAAGATTAAAAAAAAAATTACAGTGCTGCATTTTGTTGTTAAATACAACCATTAAAAAGTAATATGGACTGCCATGCATACTTCATCCTTTTTTGAAAGTTTGCCTTTTAGTAACGGTGCTAACAACAAAATGCAGTATTGTAATTCTTTAATCTCCCTAATCTGTGGTCAGGCTAAACCTGACCACGGAACTTTCAAACGGGCTTGCATGATTATCACAACTTGAAGTATAGGTTCATGTGATGACACACACACAGCACCTACCTATTCTAAGGCCTCCCGAACAGGGATAGGATTATTCTTCAATAGCTTTGCACTGGCAGAGACAAAACACATAACAATATAGTGAACCTACACCAGTAATTGTACCAGTACCAAGTCAACTACTGCTACTTGAATCCTCAGGTGTATACAAAAAGATTAGTAGTTGATGAGGCCACTGTCAATGGGAAAGCGGGAAGATTAGCTGAAGCATACAAAATAGAAAGGCACCTGGAGGGTCTACCCTTTGGCAGTGGCTCATTCAGTAAACAGCCAATTGGCAGTGCCAATCTGTCCATGTATAAGCAAGCAACCATATAACACTCTGAGGCAACAGCTACTCGCCATGCAAACCACAAATGAGGCCCCAGGCACTTCTAGTGACATTTGGACACCCAGTTCTTCCTATGTGGCACTGACACTTTTTCTTCCCAGGGCATATGTCAGCGTAACAAATTTAACTATACTGATGAAGTGCCGATGGATTATATTTGTCACTCTTTGATCTGTCAATCAATGAGGAACATTTCCAGGCTGCTTCTTTTTGCAAATCATCTGCAAATCTCAAATACCAAGAAGTGAACGTCACAAGTGAACACTATAAAAAGTTTTCAGTATTTTTAAATGTCAGATGTTTATTATTCAGAAGAGTTCTTATCTAGGCAAGCCATCTCTACAATGGCCCTTTTCGCATGGCATTTGCCATGCAAAAGGGCCCCTGGAGTGTTGCGCGATTGTGAGGAGCGGTCCACATGATTCAAACGAGCGACACTCCAGGGGCTGGCAGGCGCCGATTGCGTACAATTTCATTTTCGGCCCTCAGCCGAAAATGGTGCGCAATTACGCATCGCTCTGGGGCCTCATGTGCAGTTACCATGCATGTGGAGCTCTGGAGCTGCAGTGCTCGTGCTTCCTGCCCCAGCAGAGCGTGGGAAAATCCCAGGCAGCGGCTGCGAAGCTGAAGTAACGGGGACACAAGAGCCTCTCGCAAGAGGCTGCTCGCGCGATCCCTGCACCCTAGCTCCGCAAAAAGGTAAGCTGAGGAAAGGACCAATATCACATACAATCACAGGTGACAATCTTTTAAAATTAATTTGCTAGTTAATTAATCAACTATTTGCTCCCAACTGTGAACTGCACATTTGCCATTTTTAAAATACTAATATTATGCTGCCTCTTATCCTTCCAAATATTAAAAGACCTCCTGTTTTTACACACTGATAGCAAATATCACTGTGTTTCAGTTAGCATGGGGATGGGGTTCAAGGGAAGAAGAATCTTGTACTTCTAATTGCCTAAAAGTGACCCTGCATTGACTTTTTAAAATGGGATTTTTCAAACATCACTGCGAGCAGGTGAGATCACAATACCAGCAGTAGACCTAGATGCTAGTAAAGTATTTCCTTGCTCCATCAATTTCAGCTGCTGGGGAAGCAATTTGTCCTTAGAAGACACATTTTTGCTTTCAAATTGCTTATTTAAATATTTCTCAGAGTGTGCATGTACCAAATTGTTTAGGTTCTGTAATGGCTTTCATCCTTCTAGTTTAACTTTAGCTTGGGTGCTATAGCAGTTGGATTTAAAAATGTCATGGTTAACTAAAATGTCTGATTTGTTCCTCATGGATATTCCATTTTCTGAAAATTTACAACAGTATGTTTGATTATTAGATGTCATTTCACTTATTTTAATGGGCCCTCATGGTGTTAATATCCAAAATGTACAGAAATCTCTTTCTGTGATGAACCAAAGATATTGCAATGGTGCAATTGAAAGCCACAATACAAATGGATGAATACTTTTATTTCCATATACTATCAAGAAAACTGCTCATTATCTTTCCACCTCAACTGAAAAAAAGTGAATGAAATGATGAATTCCTGAACAATGTAAAATAATGTGCTATAATAGCTAGAACCTTCATGGCTGTAAAAATATAACTGTTGAAACCCAATTTGCTTATAATATCTGTCAACCAGGCATTTAGTTTTTAATAAAGCATTTCAATATGCTTTAAGCAATTCAGGAACTACTTTCACTCGTAACTGAAGCTCATCATCTGTCTCTAAACACACACATTGACATCAAAATTACAAAAGATGAATGCCCAGAATACGAATGATAACCTGTGACAATGGAAAGATCCAAGAGTTTCTTAAACTACAGGCAGGCTTCTAGACTCTAATTTGACTTCCACTAGAGTCCGAAGAGACATCAACTAGAGCCAAATGCAAAAACAGAGATCCAGAATGTGGGAGATAGAATTGTTGAATAAAGAGAAACAGTACCCTCATAGCACAGACAGCTCTGAAAACTGTTTGTACCAGAACTGGAGTTCATAAACATATCTTTTCACCCACAAATCTATTCTTATCTCTTCCTAACTTCCTTGATGCTAGTAGCCTACTCTGGAGGGGGAGGAGGTATTGTCTCTATTCTTCAACCATTCAAATGTGGAACCCACTCAGAGACACACCATTTGATCTGGGCCTAATGTCTGCCCACAGTTTTGAAAAGTTGCTTTTTGTAACTTTTGTAAGTCCAATAATTTTTCAACGCCGAATAATTTTTCAAAGCTCTGCTTCTCCCTTCTTCTGTCATAAAGCAAAGGGGGCACTCAACAAAAACAGAACTCCAGTGATTACAGTCTGAAACAAATCCTGATGCCAGTCTTCCATCCCTATATACTCAGGATCAAAATGTGTCCTATCTTAAAGATTTAGCTAGGTACCCAGCTGGGTGGGGGGGATGAAGAGCTTCTAACTCTTGTCTCCTTGTTGTAGAATATGTATTGTTTCCCCAAAGGTGTCTACAGACTAATTGCTATAGAAGTTGAAAAAGGTGCTTTTTTTTTGTTACTGTTTTCATAATATATTGTAGCGTGTGAATGACATGAAAGGCAGCACTATGTACTGCTTTGAGTGTTGGACTATGATCCTGGAGACCAAGATTCAATTCCCCACTTAGCCATGGAAACCCACTGCCCTTTGGTGCATCACACACTCTCAGCCCCAGAAAATCCCATAATAGGTTCACCTTTGAGTTTGCCACAAGTCAGATACGACTTGAAGGCACACAGCAACAACAATGTAAATGACATCATTTTGCTTCCTGTTCCACATTCTTTTTTCGCTCTTTTATCTCCACTATATTTTGTTTTTTCCCCCCGTCATTTCTTTTCATCTGATTCATCTGTTATTTTGTTATATTTTCTTCATCTTTTTTCTCTCCTATTTGAAATAGTAGAGACTGTTGCAATTAACATACTTACCGCATATGGTGGCATTAATTTAGTTTTAGAAACCTTTGGTATCAAGTTTAATGTTGAGGTAATGAAATACATCCAAAATAAATTTAAGTACGATTCAACAGTCTTTAAGTATGTAGAATATTTCTTTTCAGTGATCTGTCTGCCAACATGCACATGCAGTTCCCTACTGCAGAATTAAACACCTAATTTTTATTCAGTCATCCAGCAATATAATATGCAAGGCATTCTTACTTTCTGCAAATGCTATTGCATTCTTCAAATTCTGTGCTAGTTGCCTTCAAAATGAGTGTTCTTTTTCTCCCAAAAAAGTGAAATATAATTAAAAACTAAATAAAACATGTACAGATATTTGAGTACTCAACCCAGCCAATTCATACTGCATAGTCCTCTTCTGCTGGAGATACTACGCTAGAGCTGCTAACATGGTCTGCTAAGTTAAGTATTCAAGTAGTGCACAGAAAGGGCAGCAAAACCAAAATAACGTAATAGTGTTGAGGTACTGCACTGAGCAGTATAGAAGTATAGTGGGCCCTCAAGTTTGGATCCAGGACTCCCCGTGGATACCAACATTCATGGATGCTCAAGTCACATTATGAAAATAGCGTTGTAAAACAGTGTGCCTTATGTAAAAAGGCAAAACCAAAGTTTCCTTTTTGGAATTATTTTTTAGGGGGGAGTATTTTCAAGTCATGGTTGGTTGAATCTATGAGTACAGAATTCATGGATATGGAAGACCGACTGTAGAATTAAAGGAAGCTTAACTGAAAAAAATGTGAGGCAGAATCTATGATAGTATACCTATGCCAGCCCAGGTGATGGCAGGAGGAAGAACAAGTACGGTGGTGACAAAAGAAATAAGCCACTGGAGGAATAGGCCTCATCACCACTGTGCAACCATGTACCTGAAAGCCAAAATCCAGTAGGGTAGTAGCTTTACAGCTAGTAGCACCTACTGTTTTTTTTAAGTACCTGAATTGAAAATAGAGTTCAACCTCATAACAATATCCATGTGTGTGGATAACTTTGGTATCAAGCACATTCAGTCGCTGAAGAGCATAATAGCATAAGGAAGGTCAAACTGCAGGTCAAACTATTTGTGATTAATGAAAATGATAGGAAAGAGGCTGTTCAGGAAAAGATGATTCCTTGATGAGCTATTGAATCAAATTAGAAAGAGTAAGATTTCTGTAGATTCCTTGAGTTACATGTAACTCAAGACAATATACAAGGGAAAAGGGAGTTCAACAGCAATATATGGTAACAAAGAATGTACAAAATATTTGGGAGCAATCACAAGAAGAAGGTTTCCAACCAATGCCCAAGTATCACCATTGTGCCAAAAGCTACAAAGTCGAACAGTTTAAACAAGATAGTAAGGCAAGAGCTTTTTCTTTGGTATTATAAACAATATCCATCGCTTACTGTGACAGTGAAAAGTACAAGGAGTTTATTGATAGCTGTAGCAGCTACTGACCACTTCAAAGCTAATATTGTCTGATTTGCTCAAAACTTAAGAAATTGAAGCTGAAGTCCAGGTGAAGTTATGTGGTCTGTATATAATGAGCACGTACAATTTTTCCCCACTTCTCCCCTGAAATTTGGCAGTGATTTCAGTGTGGTATATTCCATACACCAAATGTTGATCTATCCCTAACACACAAAAACACATGGTAATGATCAGTTCATATCATTATAGAAGACCTTTTTTTCCAGCAGCCACAATACTGCTTACATCAAAATTCAAATAAGTAAATGGCATTTTATCTGCTGATAGATTATTAATCAAACAGAAATATTCAACTGAAGTTTCTCATTATAATTAAATGTTCAGTTTGCATAATACACCATTTACACCATATCTACAGCTGCAATCACAGTACATAAAAGAAATGTCAACTTCAAAGTGAGTACTCCTTTCAGATTATGCATTCTGTCTCTGTGCATTAAAGTCATGTGTAGCTGACTCTTCAGATAATTTAAAATTGGATGAACTGTATTCTGATTGCCTCCAATGGACATTAGCCCCATCAAGTCCAAGAAGAAACCATTAACTAAGATCTTTAGATCTTCAAATCAGAAATAATGTATGTGATATCTAAGATTGATCAAGTGTAGTATCTGAAGTTAACGGAAAATAAAATCAAAGCATGTACTGGACATATTGTTTTCTTCTTTTCTCTACAGACTTATGTTTTTCTACTCCATATTTTTAAGAAAGAAGAACTTAAGCAAGTTGCAGAGGAACTTGCAGAGGGTGAAGGATGTGAATATTCCATATTTCCAAGTAGACACACAACTCTTCACCCTCCATGGCTGAACAAACTCCACCATAGTTTTAATAGTTCTGTTCTGTGTAAGAAATTTTTTAAAAAAGAAGAGGTACTGGACACTAGATTAGTCATGAGATGCACAGAATCATATTGAATCATAGAAATGTAGAGTTGGAAGAGACCCCAAGGGCCATCCAGTCCAACCCCCTGCCATGCAGGAACACCCCCAAAGCACTCCCGACAGATGGTCATCCAGCCTCTGCTTAAAAACTTCCAAGGAAGGAGACTCCACCACACTCCGAGGCAGCATATTCCACTACCGGACAGCCCTGACTGTCAGGAAGTTCTTCCTGAGGTTCAGGTGGAATCTCCTTTCCTGCAGCTTGAATCCATTGCTCCTTGTCCTGGTCTCTGGAGCAGCAGAAAACAAGCCCTCTCCCTCCTCTACATGGCATCCCTTCAAATATTTAAACATAGCTATCAAGTCCCCTCTTAACTTTCTCTTTTGCAGACTAAACATACCCAGCTCTCTAAGTCTATCCTCATAGGGCATGGTTTCCAGGCCCTTCACCATTTTGGTCGCCCTCCTCTGGACTTGCTCCAGCTTGACCATGTCCTTCTTGAATTGGGGTGCCCAGAACTGGACACAGTATTCAAGATGAGGTCTAACCAAAGCAGAGTGGAGTGGTACCAGTACCTCCCTCGATCTAGACACCATACTCCTATTGATGCAACCGAGAATTGCATTGGCTTTCTTGGCTGCCGCATCACACTGCTGACTCATGTTCAGCTTGTGGTCTATTTCCTAGATCCCTTTCATATGTACTGCTATCCAGCCACACGTCCCCATCCTATATTTCTGTATTCCATTTTTTCTACCTAAGTGTAAGACCTTACATTTCTCTCTGTTGAATTTCATTTTGTTAGCCTTGGCCCAGCTCTCCAATCTGTCCAGGTCATTTTGAATTTTGGTCCTGTCCTCTGGCGTATTAGCAGCCCCTCCCAATTTGGTGTCATATATAGCTTCAGCATCCTTCCCCCAAAGTTCTAGACTGGAGAATCCTGGTAAAATCATTCACTGTGATTAGATAATGGGACTATCAATCCCTAAACTATTCTATGTCCCATTCCCCTTTCTCCATTCTGTTGTGTTCCTTGTACTTGTAGAGAACTTGGAGAGAAATATGTCAGCTTTGAAAATACACTGTTTGAGTCTCCGGATCTATTAGAACCCAAATTGCTAACAAGAGTGTTCAAATTGACTCAGCCCTCGTAGATGGACTATCACTCTGACTGGGAAATCTTCCACAGCCTAATTTGGTTATATATTTATAAACTGTCCAGATCCAAAACACTCCCTAATAATAACCCCAACTGTCTTTTGAGGAACAATCAATATTATTTTTTTATCAGTTTACTTGTTTTTGAAGAACAATCAGTAACTGGCATTCAGCCCAAAAGTATTAGGTTCCTACATGAGGGTTTTTTTTTTAATTAAATTTTTATGGGAGGTTTTTAAACCAGTCCAATCTAACATGAGTTGATTTCTAGCCATGTTGTATTATTCATTAGAGGAACAGGAGATTTTCCTTCTTGAACGAGGCTATAGAGAAAAATATAAAGGCAGAAGTCCAGTCCAATCAGATATCTTCATCAGTGCTGTAAGAAGAAACAGCTGTAAAAAAAGTATGCCTCCAACAGAGTTCAAGACAACATGAGATTCGTTACTCTTTTTGATGTCTGTATCTTGGATGTTGCAAGAAGCAAGGACAAGTCAGACAATCTTCCATGTCACTTAAATCAACTCAAAAAGGTACTCAATAATAGCATACTCAAAATCCTCAAGCAAAATTACGTATTACTCTGTACTTCTCTGTGGGATAGAAATTCCTGCAGCAGGTTTAGCAGCAAATCCCTGTTATCCTTACTTCACTAGACAAGCACATAAACACACTTTATACACAGAGGAACCATGTGCCAGATTCTCTTATAGTTTGATTCACAGCAGCATACTTAGATTCTATTACTCAACACCAAAATATAACAAAACAAACAAATCCAATGTAAATCTTCATAACAACAAAAGTATCCATATGCAACCCTTCCATTCTTAACACCTTTCCCAGGGCATATCATTAAAAAATTGTATTCCGGTCAACAAAAGCAGCAACTTTTCATCTGCTCTTGTTATCCTGCTGTGATATTTTTAGGTACAAAATTTTAGATCTTGTCTTTAAGTGTGTGCGTGTGTGTGTATTCAAATTAATTTCCATTTGCAAATAGAATGGGAAACTCATTCATATTACACTATACTATACTATATGGGGACAGTTCTCTACTCTTGAATTCTTACAGCATGTTCAGCTATTTCATTAATTATTTCCCTCTTTTACTGCAACTGGTTATATTTCTGACCTTTTAAAGGGAAAAGAAAAATACCTCTTCACACTTAATCTATATTGAATCTACAGAAATTCCTCACATCCCAACAACAGGAAAACCTTTCTAAACTCTGACACAAAACATGAAAGGGCATCTTTTCTTTCTAATGTAATATGAAATGGAACAACCTTATAAAACAAGGGTGGGAAACTTCACACTGGCCTCACAAGCTTCACACTCTATAGAGCTGAACACAACCATTTTTGCCCCATAGTCTTCAAAATTTGGTGAAGGAAAATAAATGTTCCAAATACCCAATTTGGAAAATGTCCTAATTAGGAAAAATCTAGGGAAAGTGTTGAGGAGGGGAGGGTAGTGTAGTTTTGTGCCTTGCAACTCTCCACAATTTCACCACATTCTCCTTTTTTATATTCAATTACAGTGATATGGAGAGGTACGTACACAGAAATTATCAGCTGAAATCAGCTAAGGAGAAAACAAAGAAGCCTCAAACAAGCTTTTCTTTCATGACGCTCTGGTGCCTTCTGTGCTTATCCTTCTGGAATATTTCATGTTACTTATTTACCGACATCTCTACAGAACTGCAACCTCTACTGTCAAAAAATATAAACATAGACACCAAGACACAAATATAGAAGCATAAATCCTAAACCTATCTGTTAAAAAAGATTACACATATTTTTATCATTATTGTTGCTGTTGTTATTGTTACTTTAGGCTGGTCTCCACACTACCAGTAACGGACTTTAACCATTAAAAAATGCCACAGTTCTGGATTTCTGTCACATTTACAAGAGAAAGAAAAAGAGAGAGATAAAAGAGGGGGGAAAAAACCAGACAGGATTTCCAGAAGGGATCTATCTGATTATGAAAAACAATGTAAGAAGTTATGTTGCCTCATCACTCTACTGAAGAGATTTTTTGTAGATTTTGTTCTACTCTTATGCTTATTCTTGTTAATGTATATCCCAACTTTCTTCCACTAATGTGACTCAAGGCAGCTAACAATAAATATTAAAAACTATTCAATATTAAAAACTATTCAAAACTTTGATAAAGTATGTGTAAAAGTTATTTAAAAAGCAAACAATTTATAAAGTTAATACATTAAATATTGAAACATTAAAATTCATTAAATGACTGTGCAAACCATAAAACAGCACAGCACATTGTTAAAAGCCCATCCTACTTGGTTTCCAAAAAACTGGTGGCCCAAGAATGTGTTCAGTTGCTGATGGAAGGAGAGCAAAGAGGGAGCCAGCCTGGCCTCCCTAGGGAGAGAGTTCCAAAGACTGAGCAGACACCAAGACACCACTTGTACCACTAATAGCTGTGTTCTGTGAGGAGTGACAAAAACCAAAATACAACTAATTTTTGATAATGAGTATTTCTCAAATAGCAATTTATAGAATTTTAGAGCACAATGGCATCTTTTAAACAACAACAACAAAAACCCTTCAAATAAAGAGGTGAGTTACTAATGAATTTATTCAAACAACCTGTTTTACTTACTCAAATATAAACTCCCACTTATTTCAATGTAACTTCTTGTGTCCAAGTATACTTGATGAAGACAGTCTTTCTTTCCATGTATGGTTGCGGATCCTTAACTCTAAACATTTAATAACGTGCGAGACACTGGCATAAAGATATTTAAGAAATGGCCAATACAGCTCTGAAATCATTTTTTCTGGGTCTGGGAAAAATTTCATAAACCTAAATCCCACTATTAGATCCAAGTGAAGTTGAGTTACTGAATAAATGGAACTTACCACATCCTCATTAATTCAATAAGTCTTCTCAAGTTAAGATTAACAATTGAATTTAGGTTAGACAATCTACAGCACGCTGTATGATTAATGGCCAAACGGTGCTTGACTGATGACCACTGCCCTGGTTTCTTTCAATGTTTTAAAGCAAATAGTCCACTTCCTTCCTTTTTACTATTGCTAAATACAAACTCTTGGGTTAAATAAATTAGCTAAAGATAGGTCTTTCAACATCTATCACTCATATTAGCTATACAGAACTGCTATATTTCCAGAGAGTAAAAAGAATAGAGGGTTATGTGCAGAATTCTTGAAGGCATCTGTTTGACTACAAAGGAAATCAGAAAGTACAACGTGGACCTTTGGTATGATCCAGTATGACATCTTTATTCTAATGTTAATCTGTGACATATTATCAAATTTGAAAACACTCACATTGAACACTCTAAAGCATTGTACAGCAATATGTTCTTCGAACTAGCTAATGGCATGGTTAAATGGTCAGTAAAGTGTTTAAAATCCAAGCCCAATTTAGTAGTATCATTAAGAAAGTTATAGAATAGAATGTATAGCTATTGTGGGCTCTGGGGTGAGAACCAGAGTTCAAGAAAAACAAGGCACATATGAAGGATGATTGGCAAGGAAAAGACCACAACTTTATTTTGGTTACAGCCATTAACAGGGTTGGCATGTGCATGGGTATGGATCTGGGCATCGGCCAACCGGCCTGTTGCCCAATGAGACCAAAGC
Source organism: Cyclura pinguis (assembly GCA_030412105.1). Lineage (NCBI taxonomy): Eukaryota > Metazoa > Chordata > Lepidosauria > Squamata > Iguanidae > Cyclura > Cyclura pinguis. Next base: position 248,039,209 of record CM059599.1, on the reverse strand, counting down.
CACCAGCCCAAAGCCATAACCTGAGACACGACCGGCATGGGGCCCGCTTGTCCCCATGTGTGCAGGAGGAGAAGCATGCACCTCCCACCAGTGTGCACATCTGGTTGCACCACTGCACCTGCCTGAACACCGCCAGTGGGGGGTGCATTACCCACCATGCCACAGGCACTGACACACCATCCCAGACCCAAGACCCATGCCAACCGCTCAAAAGTTGTGACACAGATACAAAGCCAATAACAATGCCAAACCAAACAATATGCAAGAAAATTACAATACAAATCTGACCGAGTGAGGGAGGGTGGGTTGAAACTCAGAGAAATGCACCTTTGCCGGGTGGTGGGCCAAACAAATACCACTCCACTGGATCAGAGGGAAAACTTCCCAAGTCAGGTCCTGTGGAGAGGCAGCCAATGAGTTTGAACTAGCTGATTTCAAACTCATTGGCTGAGCTGGGAAGCCCCGCCCTGCAATCCAGGCAGCAACAAGGATGTCCGGGAAAGGGGAAAGACACTTCAGTCATGTGGCCCACACACGTGGAGGAGGAGGAGGACACTGAGTGTCAGGAGAGCCTGGCACAAGCCCCAGGAGATTGCTACCACCCTGAGCCACAATCTCACCGCTCAGTAAGCCAGCCAGCCAGCCTCATTTTTTATATATGTGTGTGTGTGTGTGTGTGTGTGTGTGTGTGTAGCTTTACTATTTTTAAATTTTTAATGCAAAGCAATGATATGAAGATATAAAAATACATGGATAGGATCTGCTCAAAGCAAGCACATAAAGATCAGTATGCAATTATATCGTACTATTGCAAGGCCCATTGTACTAATGGTTGTGTATTTTCAAATTTAGCATAAGTGTGGTATGTGGTCCCCACATAAGTGTGGGGACATGCATATTGTAATGTGCAAACAGTTGAGCAAGGATTTGCATAAGAGATTAGGCAAGTGACTTTATAATTGTTTGTACAACTTCTTTTTGCACAACACTTTGAAAACTACAGTTCTCCCCCCATATTCATGAGTTTCACTTTCACAGATTTGATTATTCACGGTGCCTGCTTGCCTCCCCGCCATTCTCCCCCTTTCATTCCCTGGCCTTTTGCCCAGGCACAGGGAGGGGAAAAGATCATCCCTGCAAGGGCATGCTGGCACCAGCTGGAAGGAGCGTGCAGGGGGTGGGGATTGCCTGTTCCCTGTATGCCCTCGGCCGCTGCCAGTGCAGGTACTCCAGAGGCAGCCTGCAGGACTGTACAGGGTGGGCAATTACCCGTTCCCTGCATGCCTTTGGCTGTTGCTAGAGCGGGTGCTCCAGAGGTGGCCTGCAGGACCATGCAGGATGGGCGACTGCCTGTCCCCTGCACGCCCTCAGCTGCCACCTGCACAGGTGTACCAGCACAAGCATGTGAGGGGGGAATCACTCATTCTCTGCACACCCTTAGCTGCCACTCACGCAGCCACTCGGGACGTGGCCTGCAGGAATGTGCACAGTGGGTGATTGCCTATTCCCTGCACTTCCTCAGCCACTGCCTGAGTGGGCGTGCCGGCAGGATTGTGTATGGGGGGGGGTGATCACCCATTCTCTGCATGCCCTTGGCCACCTCCCCCAACATGGGTGTGCCGGTGGGGGCAGTGGGCAGAAGCATGAAGGGCGGGTGCTGGCCAGGGGAGTTATTCACTTTTTTTGTCATTCGCCAGAGTTCTGTATTCCTATCCCTCATGAATGTGGAGGGCTTACTGTACTAATATTTTAATACAGAACTAGTGGGGCTTTCACTTCATTGGTGTTAAGTCGTATTTAGACCACAAAGAGCAGAATATATCTGGGAATCATCACTTATGGAGCTGTTCTTTTTAAAGCTGGGCAAAGAAATCTTAGGGTGCAATTATTCTAGACAGTCAAAACCCATATGGAAGCTTTCTTCTTACAGAAGGTCACCTTAAGAACATATTAAACAGATAGACCCTCTTATTAATATGTTTCATATCAAACAGTATTCCCTGTACTGGTTGTAACTAATAGGATGTTTCTCATTAAGCATAAATTAATTCTTTAAAAGCCTGACAGGGCACAAAATTAGGAATGATATTCTGCTGCGTGCCATATAACCTTTAATCAAATGAAATATTTGCCTGTACCTACTCTATTAAACTGACTACCTTCTTTGTAGAATCATAAGATATGATCTGCATTTCAATCTCAGAATACCAATTTTGAAGAATTATCTCTATGAAGATGTCTGGGAAATTATAATATCAGCTTTATATACGTGCATGTCCCTTTCATACATTTGTGTAGCTTCTATTGACATTAACAGAACACCTCCATATTTAAAAAAGGACTTTGCTATCCTTGCCTATCTGGAAATACTAGGTATTAAAAAAAACTATGGGATATAACTGAGAAATCTACATGTTTATCTCTTATTGAATAGCAGCCCATTCTTTAGTGTTCACAAAGCTGTATTTAAAAAAAAAAATCAGTTATGTGGACTTTTAGCAGGGTCTGACTGACACTTTTTCACATAAAACAGCGGGCTTACTTATTGGTCTGGTCGACCATATTATATGTATACTGTACTACTTCCATTAGCTACCTGTTGAGACCCAGATTTAGTTTAATGCTGCTTTTAGGCCACTGCCTGATTGCTAGACATACTGGTTCTGCTGAATCTTGTCTTGTCTAGTATCTTGTCATGAAAGCAATCTGCTCTCAGAAACTCTCTGAATGAATATCCTACTGTCATATCAGCAGTTGGTGAATGAATGTGGTTTACTGTAGATAGCAACATAAATCTTTATATTATAAGGGCTTGTGTCTTTACAAAGTCCCAGTGATTGGAACTTATCACCTGAATAACTAAGCATATGACTCTAATCTTGGTGTGTTATTAAGTTCAACCACATCTCAATCTTTTTTTTTTATCATTGACCTTTAAAAAGTAACACTAAAAAAGGAATATTTAAATGCCACGTTCTAGATTCTGATTGGAGGTTTTAACTAAAAATACTGTGTTATCACAGTAATCAGAAATGTTAGAAAACACTTCGTATACTTGTAAACAAGGCACACAAGGAATACAAATTCTTTTTTAAAGGGACAAGTAAGTCCCTTCACTTTTTTTTTTCTGCTGCCTTTACTGCCATCATAAGGACCAATTCAACAGTGCTTACAAGGGGATGTGTAGCTTCTGGTGGATTTGAACCACAGTAGTTTCTTACTTGGAATTTATCAAATTTATGGCCTTAAACACTATGAAGTTCCCCTAGATACGTGCAATAACTTGTTTTTCCATTCTGTTTTACTTCCTGCCACACCTATGCTGCCCCTCTAATCCTCACCATGTTGCAACTATATCTCCTAAAATATTTGTTTTGTCAAGAACGTCCTGTGTAGTACTTCAAAGTCCCTATTGTATAACCACCATAATACTCCCAGAATTCATCAGTCTTTCTATCGCTAACTTCAGTCAAAGGCAAGGAGTGGTTACCATCCATTTGCTTAAGTTCTTTTGCTCTTGCTGGCTGAACACTTTCTAGAGTCTGCCCTCCAAATGTGGGGTTTCACTTTTGCAGATTTGATTGTTCATGGATTATTTGCTGTCAGCTCTGCTGCCTCCCTAAGCCATTTTTAATAGGGACTGCAAGGCTCGCGAGACTGAGAAACTGCAAACAAGGCTTGCAGTCCCTGTTAAAAATGGTGTGGGACAACCGTGGAGGTAGCAGTAAGCCCCACCCACTTCCACCCTTATGAAGGAACCCTGATGCCTCAAAGGAATCCATGGTGGGTTGAATATGGCGATACTACTTTTTTGTGTGTTAAATATGGTTTGGGAGGGCCTAGAGTTAATCACAGTTTTTTCACTTTCACAGGAGCCCTCTGGCCCTAACTCTAGTGAAAGCGGAGGGATGACTGTAATTGTTTCTTCCATTAAACTTGCAGCATCTTTGTCAGCAGCCGACTGTCTAGTTTCACTAGGATAGCTGCTGGAGTCCTCTTCCAAACATTTAAGCCTTCTGTCATTTTAGTTGTTTCCTGCTTTGCGCCTTGTCCTTCCTTAGACTGTCACCAGTCGCTGACACAATCTTTTCTGCATTCAGCTCACAGGTCAGCAACAGATTTGTCTCCTCCTCACTTCTTCTTCACCTCCTGTCTTCAGACGGAGTGCTTCCCAACTACGGACTTTCCCTGCAAATGCCAGCCATGCTCCTTTTGTTCTCTTCAGATGGAATCATCTAACCAATCTGTCTGAAATTTCATTGGTTTGTCACTAAGGACCAATGAGTTCAAACAGAATGTTCAGTAATGGACCAACCACAGCCTGACCTTTTGATTCCACTGGCTCATATAAAAGCAGCGGTCTCCAGTGTCAACTGTTAATGGAAAACCTCAAAAGGCACAGAGTCACATCCTTTACAATGTCAGCTTAGCTGTTTCTTGGCAGACTGCCAACTGCCAGTTACCTATACATTGCATGTCTTAGTTCTCAGTTAGAGGTAAATGGCTTACCTTTTGCCTGCATTCTGTGCATAACGGAACAATTTTTTTTTTTTAAAAAATGTATCCTATATTCACTATATTCATTATAACTTTAATTCCTCTCTCTCTCTCTCTCTCTGTAAGGGGGGGGGCAGGTGCATATGTATTCATAGGAAGTAAATATCTACCCTGGGCCCAGTGGTATATTTGCATGAATCCCAGGGGCTGAGGTGGATATCCTAATTTGTTTTTAATGTTTTAGTTCTTTCTTTATTTCTTTTACAAAATTTCACACACACTGTACAATACAATAGCTCCCATGATTATTCCATCCATATGTTTCCTTCAACATATCAGTACTATTATCTTGGAGTGACCAGCAGATTCAGGGCTATGAAGACTGCAGTCACTGCAGAGTGATGAAATGTTCTCTCTCCTCAGTGTTGACCCTTGAACTGGGCTGGATGATACCGACACCCAGTAAATTCATGGGGAGGGTAATCCTCGTAGGTGTGATGTGTTGGGCACTTGGCTGGAACATTAGGGCTAAATTGTGCGTGCATGTAAGAGAGATGTGTGAAAAAAAAGAGGTGCAAGGAAGGGTTGGGCTGAATCAACCAGGACACAATGGAAGAACAGTGCTTTGGGAATGGGGACAAGACAGCACCTTACTTCGCTACTCCTTATGTCTCACCGTGGGCTATCGCTAACAGGGGTTATGTCATTTCTCCTCTTTTCTGTCCTCTGCATTTTGCTAGCAATGCCATTTCTCCTTTGCCAGTAACATGATGTGTTAATTTTTACTAGATGCTGTTTATCTTTTAGTAGTTCTAATATTGCCGTGGCATTTTGAACTCTCTATAATGCTCGTAAATAGTGTTAACGATAATTACAACTGTTGTGAGAACCATAAATAGAGATAGTTGACCCAGGCTGAACGTGTTGTGCTGCCTTGCTTAGCAATGAAAGTCAACCATTTCTTCATCATCATCATCATCATCAATTTGGCATTTTAAGTAAATGAAATATATGAGAGAAGGATAAGCCGACATTATTAAAAACAGCAAGTTCAAAAAAATCTTTGACAACAACTATAAAATAGTTATTATTTAATTCTATGCCATCTGCATAAACATGGTACTCCTACATATAAAATCTTAAAATTAATATATAAGAAATCAAAACTCCGAGAATGTGGTAAGTATGGGCAGGTTTGCTTTGCCATTCACAAGAATCTGTTACGACTGCATGACCACTGGTAATACAATACTTCCTTTGATAGGATTATTATCTTTTTAGTAACTTCCTTTGAGACTATAACCTGGCAGGAACAAAGAAGTTTTATTTTTATTTATTGATCTGACAGGTATAAATCAATATAAAAATATTTTCCTTTGCAGTCCAATAAATAAAAATATACTACTCTGCTGTGTAAACACAAGGACAGGTGAAGGTAGAAGGATGTTTCATATCCAACAAACTGGGAAAATTGATTTCAGGGACACTATAGCAGAGGTAAATAGGGGAGGGGGACTCACCTGTAGTGTAAGAGAAGACACAAGGAAATGTTAGGCAATTCAGCAATTTTAGTGTACTTTGTTCTAATTGCTAATGGTGGGAATGGATCCCTGGAGACAATATATGAAGAGCAAAGTGGCAATTTCATCTTGGGAACATGTCTAAGTGAAATATCCATCAGTAACTTCTTGGGCACAAGGGCTTTCTCAGCTCACCTTCAAACCCACCTCAGAGAACAAAAGTCAACCATTCAAAGGAAAAGATGAAAGAAGGCAGAAGCTGTTGTCAATCATATCAAGATAGTTTGAGAGGTGTTTTTCCATTTGTGCAAGGCCTGCCGCATACGCAGAAGGGCCTTTTCTGAGCTGAGGTTAAGATTTTTGGAATAAAACAAAAACAAAAACAAATCTAGAATTGTGGTTTTGTTTGTACAAGATATAGTAAAATGCCTTGGCTGATGACTTCGGATACACGCTAACCTGCAGTATCTTGAGCAGGGTGTCATCTTATGAATATACAAGTCTGTCCCTGTTCAATTTTCCCTGTAATCAGCCAATTGGAAGAAAAATCTCATTCTGTGTATCCATCGTTAAGTGATTTTATTGTTCTCCATCCAGTGGATGTATGCATTTAACTCCATGTATAAGTAAGCAGCAAGACCAATCTTCATGTAGCACAGATACTATATGCAGTTGTGCTTATTCAAGCAATGCTTCCCCAAACTGCCCCCCAATCCAATTTTTAAACTTTAGCTGCCTATGAAAAGAGCCCAATATTTAACAATCAAAGATTAGAGAATCTTATAAACCCTTAAACATGATATTGGTGGCCAAGCCTTATTTTCTTTTGGTAACGGTGGAGTAGTTGGGAGTGGTACTAGATGAGCTCTGTTTTTGTCAGTCTGAAGCAAGACATCCATTTCTCTTCCACTTTAAAGAAGAACACTCATGCTTTAACCGCTGTTTTGTCCAGCACAACTCCTTAGTAGATTCACAATCTCCTCAGAAGATTCACACACCTTCATATCGTAAACCAAATTCAGTACACAATTTCAAAAAATCCAAAAAATGAGAATAAGAGGATTTTGCACCCAAATAATTGTACAGTGCAGTGACCCACTCCACTTCTGCAAGGGTTTGGGGCACAGAACCCTCATGAAAGTGGAAAAATTTTGAACAACTCCTCCTGCAATCCCCCTCCCATTTCCTTCCAGGGCTCCTCCCTCTCATTCCCTCGCCTTTTGCCCCAGCTTGAGTTCTCAGCACTGGGGCCAGAGGCAAGGAAATGGGAGGGGGAGCTTCGGAGGGGAGAAGGAAAGCATGTATATGTACCTCCCCCCATTCCCTTTCCTTCTGCTTTGGCACATTCTCAGTGCCAGGGCCAGAGGCAAGAGAATGGGAGAGGGAGTTCCAGCGGGGAGAAAGAAGGTACGTGTGTGCCTCCATTTCCTTGCCTTCCTTCTCTGTGCATGGCACAATGTAAAGGAATAGGAGGAGAAGAATTGTGGGGGGAATGCATGCATGCACCTTACGAATAATCAAATTCACAAAGGTTATAGCCACAAATGTGGATGGAAGACTGTATCTATTTCACAAAACCAGTTCTCTTTATGTTAATAAATGTAAATAACTTGATCCCTGCAACGTACTGAAGCACTTCTAAAAGATTTGAACTTTATTGTTGTTTGCATCAAGCTCCATTACATCCTACTCTACAGGACATTTCACCAGGTTATGCTAGCAATCATACTCAGTGGGAAACACAGTAATAAAGAATAGGAACCAGCTACAAAAACTCAGTTTTTCTTCTTACTTTAAATTCCACTAGAATTGTTTCAAAAGCCTCAGAATGATTGCAACAAACCCAGTCTACCAAAACAGATGGCAAAAACTATTATTATATTGTCAGCGAAAGAAAGGAAAAGAAGGTAATTTGACAGCATTTATTGTTCTCTTCTGATTTAGGATCAGTAGTGGTATGCAGTAAAGATATTCCCAAACCTTTTAGGGCTGGAGAAGCCACCCCTTAAGAACTATACTTCAGTTGTTTTCACAGCAGACAAAGCACCTTTGTGGTTAGTGTAAGGAAATTTCTATTTGTACATATACTCAAAAGTATATCATTTGCCTAAAATAATCAATTCTCCTAAGTAACCTAGTGAGTCCCTGTGGACACATCATCTCCTATCGATTCATAACGTCAGATTCGTCATTCACTTTCAGAGGAAAGAATGTTCCATATTCAGTGGATTGCAGTGCAAAGAAAGATCAGACATGAGACTGAACATTTTGACAGCTAGCTACTTTCAAATTGGTGAAAAATAAAAATTCTTACTGGATTTTTCTAACCAGTTATTAAATTGGAAATAATTTTCAACCTACCCTCTAAATTAATAAAGGTACAAATCCTGTCCTAACTGAAGAAACTCTTATTGTTAGTCACTGGTCAGCATCATCCCTGTATCCCTGTATCAGCTTGCACTTATTCCCTCTCTCTTTTCATCTTTACTTTTAATAGGCAATTTTGTGGCTAAACAGGATCTCTACTGATTAAAACAAAACAAGCTAGCCTCTAAAAATGATGTATTTTTCCTTCAGAATTTCAATTACTAAATATTTCAGCTTCCAAAATATGAATAGATACACCCTGTGCAGGTATTACAGAATAAACAGCAGGGAGTTATGCAATAATTCCACATGCCCTAGTCAGCTTCTATCATTCTCTCTATAAGAAGAATAACTTTTTGAAGTACAGAGCCTCCCAAATGTGCGAAGGTTTCCCACAGAATGCGGGTGCTGGAAAATTAGGATTCTGGTTTGGATAGAAAACTCTACACAGATATAAAGTTCTGTTCTTCAGAATGCCACAATCATATGTAGAAGATGACAGGATTGGGTAGTGCAAAGTGACTCCCCTTCCTCACATATTTATGCTGTAATGCCTGAATATAGCTACTCATTTTTCAAACATCAGATTAATATGTAGTAAACATCTTCCAAATGTGTTTTTTTCTTATCTTTTTTTTAAAAATAACTCTATAAACATTTTAAAGACAAAACTAGCAATTGAAATTTCATAAAATATGGTGTCATATGTCACAAACAACTATACATTTAGACCTGGGTGTGACATGAACATACTGAACTTTAATCCACTAAAGACATTTAATCAAAGTACTGAGCCAGTGTGCTTCCTACATTTGAAGCACCACTGGGGAAATCATTAAGGCTTATCACTTTAAACTATCATCTGATGCCAATTTGGTTTATAAATATGGATAACAGCATATATATTCTGAGGGTTAATGTAAAGAAAAGTCCAAATATTTTTTGAAAAAGAAGAGTTTAGTCTAATAAATCTCTGGTGTGAATTCTGTGCCAAATGCTCACTGATATTAGAAGACATTGTATTACTCTTTCATTGCAACATCATTACTGCTTTATAAAAGCCAGCATGATGTAGTACTTCGAACTTTGGACTACAACTTTGGAGACCAGGGTTCTATTCCCCATTTGGCCCTGGGAACCCACTGGGTGACCTTGGGCATGTCACACTGTCTCAGCCCTAGAAAATCCCATGATAGGTTCATCTTAGAGTTGCCGTAAGATGGAAATAACTTGAAGGCCAGCAATAGCAACAGTAACAAGTCTTGGACAAACGTTCTTCCTGCTTGTAACGTTATCAGAATGATAAAGGAAAAGGCAGACAAAACCTTAGATAGAAGAAAAAAAAAGACACAGTGCAGTAAGGAACATGTAACTCAAACAAGTACAGTAATAGTAAGCAATAAAATTTACTTCTCCCAGTTGTATTTTAGCCGGGATGCATTCTCTTATTAAGAATTCTCTTTTGGAAAGAAGAACTGTGGTAATTAAAGTAAAATACTTCAGCTTCAGAGATCAAATTCTACAGGAAATAACATTTGTGCTCATATCTGTCAAGATACTTAAGTTTTATACTTAATGTAATTAATATGGCCGGTGCCTAATGTTTCTTGTATGCAAACTTTACTTTTGACCTTTTCAGAAACTTTTAATTTCAGACTACTAACAGCTGTTGATGCTGTCACTGCTCCTGCTGAGTTTTACTCATTAAAGAAAAAAGTTGCTGACAGTCTGTTTCATTGTGTTCACCTTTGATGGTCAGGGGCCTCTACTATGACTAAATTATAATTAGCACAACATGCTATTTTTCATCCTTATCTCTGCTTGTTATGCTTTTTTTTTAAAAAAAATGTTAATGGCTTATACTTTATAAAGTGGGTATCTCTCTGTGTGTACCACCATTAAAAAGCAGTGCCAATTCTGATTCTTCCCTGAAGTGTAAACATTGTCCACAAGTCTTGCAGTAAGCATGGCCTTTGATTCAGAAAGTTTTAAGTCTTTGCTTCTATAAAAACTTGACTTGCTGATAAAAAATAAGCAGTTCAGTAGTGGTTGATTATTATTGGATACTGCTCCAAGATAATGGTGATTATGGCCTTAATCCAACAGCTAATTCCAGTTTGGATAGACCTGTTAAATCAATTCCTGAATTATAAGTAAATCTCAGTTATATCAATGGTTCTACTCTACTTTAGACTAGCAGTTTGATTTAATGAACATTTTAGAGTCTTCCAGTTGGAAAGGGAAGGTTGTAAGAGTAATGAGTTTTTGCACCTCATTGTGGCATAGCGACAGCTTTCGTATGTGAGTACTTTTTCCATGCCAGCAAAGGCAGGCAAAGGTGGAAAAAGAAAAAAAGGTGACAATAGCGAAGAATGAAAGGGGAAAAAAGCAGTAGTGGCAGTTTGCAAGCATGGGGTGGGGGAGGCTGCCAATTGTTTGCAGCCTGAACTGAAAAAGCCTAGCTGCCATGAAAATCCACAGAGCCAAGAGGGCATAGGAGGGAGTGGCTGGGACCATTGCCTGTTTCATGGCACAGATAATGGTGACAATGCCTGGTGGACTGGGGAAGAGAAAACCTGCCAGTACCCGCATCAGATAGTTTAAGAAGAATGGTTGCAACAGTGTAACATTATGTCTCTTTAGGATCTTGGTCCCTGAATAGCTATCTGCATCCAAACTGTGTATTTGTATTTGCAGCCAGATATTACAAAGCAGTTCTAAACACACATCCTCCACTGGGATTTGCTTCCACGGTAAATTAATAGGAACTCTTCTGTCCTCACAAGGGTACTGTGTCTCTACTTTGAGAAATGCTTAGACTCTTGATGTTACTCACTTATGTAAATATTACTGAGCTTACAGTCTGTTTGATACAGCAAATTGTGACATCCAGGATTTAAATCAAATTACAAATTTATTGCCCTGAATGTAATAGATTAATGCATGAGCAAGATGTCCACAGTCTGCACAGAGAGAACAGTCAATCTTTCACGCAAACAGGTCCTATGGTATGAAAGGCTTTTAATGTCAAAAACAACACTCTATATTGGATCGAAACTGTACAATTCATACCAAACTGAACAGGTTGGAAAGAATATTCCAATACTAGACAAAAATAAGTTTCAGAAATGCTTACCGTTCAGTATTTATGAAATCTGCATATTTTTGGGAGGGCACAGAAAATGGCAATTTCTGCACAGAAAGAAAATTTCATGCACAGAAAACACAGAAAATGCCATTTTCTGAAAATTATTTTCAAAGAATAAATCCTGAACTGCAAATAATCTTCAACACTTGGTATACGGTATTTCTGGACAATTCTTGCAGCAGAGGGAAAAAAATGTAAAATTATTTGTTCTTGTCTATGAGTATGAAATTTACATAGATTTATCACGCAGCACAAGAGCGTTATGATCACAATATACAACCCAATTACTATTGCATCTGCCTTCTGCTTCACTGAAGTTTCTGAACAGTCTTCAAAGCTAGCCCCATGTGCAGCACATTATAGTCTAGGCTCCCATAGCATAGAGAGCTGATGTTAGGACAGATACCCATCCTAATTAAAACTAGGTCAGGGCAGTATGATATGTTTTTAATAATAAAAGGTTATGGTATTTTATGTTCTTGTTCCAAATCACACAAGGCTATAACTGGAATAACATTTAAAACAGACACTTGTTAAAGTTTGATTTGACGTATTTTTTCTTCTTCTTTAGAGGCAAAGTCCATAATTGAGTGGGATGGAGCCAGAGTTTTATGCTATTTGTGGTACCACTCCTAAACAGAATTTAAACAGGGAACGATCCTGCTGCCAGGAGGGGATGAAGAGTTTTTGCAGTCCACAACACCAACTGCCCCAGAGAGCTCTGAAGTCTAGAGAATAGATTTCCAGGAGATACAATGGACTGCAGAGGGAAAGTGAATTGGTCCAAATTGCTTTCTTCCTGATTGAACTAATGTGAAATTGCAAACTGGATCAAATATCTCTCGCATGCAAAAGGAGCTTTCCATTCATGAACTGGAACCAGTTGCCTAAAACTAGAGGGCACTTTACTAGCCATTGCTATTTGTAAAAATATAATTCATAACCCCTTTCTTGCAGTTCTAATTCTCACTTTAGAATGCACTCATGACTATTTGCAATATATAGTTGTTTGCCAGCAAGATTTAAAATTCAGAATACTCTGATCAATCCCTATTTTAAGATTAAGTGTTCATTTGCAGCTGAATTCATCAATACTAATGTCATCTTGTTTAAATATTTAATGACTGAGAGACAGCACACAGCACATCCTCTGTATACTGCTACTGGAGATTTTCTGCTACAGCACAGTAATAACTGACATATTCAATTAAAAAGGAGCATTTTCTAAAAATTGGATTTTTCTAAAATGTTTTGAACATGCAGATTGAAAACTGTGCTGCTGTTTGTGAGGGCTCTTTTCTAGGTTGCCTGGCTTTGTGCCTATAGATAAAAATAAAGGGTCTGAAGTGATAATTACAATGAGGTGGATACAAAGGATTTCTGGAGTGAGTTTCTGCATGCACAGTGCTATCACTGCGCCCTATGGAAAGCAGCTACCACAGTGCTCAACATGCTGCTTTCAAAAATCAGGAAGATATCACAAGTGGCTCCTGATTCCCAATAGATGCATAACTTTAATTATCACATGTATTGCCTTTCAGCCATACAGTGTCAAATTATTTTTTCAGATCTCTGTATGACAATGTAGAGATACTGCATAAGTGATTGATTTATTCATTAATGCTCTCAGCTGACCTCCTGAATTCTGGTAGGAGGAATAAGTTTGCATAGTAACTAAAAAAAGCCTAAAAATCTGCCACCAAAATTTTGGTGCAACTTTACTTGGTCAGCACCAGGGATGGGCAGCTGGTGTGGGTTAGAAGGCCACATTGACCCCATGGAAACTGGCAGGGGCCCCCCATGTCTCTTTAGGAGTATGAGAAAGAATTTTGCCACACTTTGTTCTTCTCTGGGATATTTTTAGGTTCAGAAGAGGACTTTTCTGACTGTCAGGTTACCTTCTAAGACCAAAAGAGGCCTCTCCTGGGCCTAAAATGACCCAGAAGGGGAAAACATTGAAAAGTAGGCCTCACAGCTTCCAGGAAGCATCTGGGGACAAAACATTTTTCCCCCAAAAAGACATTGTTAAAAAAAATTGTGGGCCCATGGGGAGTGCTCCTTTTCCCCACCCCTGCTCTAAACCAATACAGTAGGAATACACTTGAAAATTACGTTAGACAAAAATGGTAATTCCATTTCAAAATAGCAAAATATTTTCTGGGTGTATTTTACATAATAAATTACATTTAGCTCGTATTTAGAATGTGATCTGCATACATTTTGATACTTTCCAACACATTGTCTACATACAGTACGACCCTGATATCTCCGGATTCATAATCCGCGGATTCAGTTATCTGCGGATGAAAACAGCTGCAGGCTCAGGGCCTGATTGCCACAGCACCCAGTGGGAAAACGGTGGCCAGTGCAGGATCACGCTGCCCGCAGTTTTCCTGCCTGCAGATGCAGGCCCAGGGCCCACTGCGATTGGGCCCAGGGTGTTCCGTACTATCTGCGGATTTCCATATCCACGGGGTGGTCCGGAACCAATCCCCTGTGGATATGGGGTTTGTACTGTAATCAGTTCTACATTTACATAAATCATGAAGGTGATTGTTCCATAGAAATAATAATCAGTAGCAGTTCTGAGTCTGGCTGTGATTTTTGAGTATCAGGTGAATTATTGATGGTGTTGTTTTTGCTTTGTTAACCAGACACCATAAATAAGAACACGAAGGTTTACACTTTGCATGTCTTTCCACACAGTGCAACCAGAAGAGTAAATAAAATGTCATGGGACATGGTATGGATGTAATTAGAATCACATTTTTATGAAAATGGGCAAGGGGGAAGGTACTTGTGTGAAAATTTTCACCCAAAACAGGAAATAGGTGTAAAGAAACAACTGTTCCAGTCAACACAGATCCAGGGGAGAGGAAGACACCATTAGATCACCACCTACCAGGTCCACATTAATGTTGTTGTAGAAGAACTTCTCAGGTTATCCCATATGCTATCTTGGCAACGAAATACGTATGGAAGGTAGCCCAAAAGTGATCTCCAATGCTGCAAGGTTTGCAGAACTCAGAAACACCAATTACCATAAACGTCAATTTGGGTACTCACCAACCCCAAATTCTGTTCAATTCCTGTGCATTTCTGTCAAGTCACTGATCAAATGAATCTAACAAATGTTAGCCCTTACTTGTTTACTACATGATAAACCACTTCACAACTTAATAAATCACTGGGCCATTACTTGTCTGCTCCAGCCCGCTTTCAGTTCAAAATGGGCAAAAAGACTTCTGCCTGAAGCTGGAGGAAGATTCAAAACTTGCAGTACACCCTATACTGAACACAGGGAGAACTGGAAAAAGTCAATTATTTGCAAGGTACAGAAGACAAATGAGATAAGGATCAAACTTGCCTACCCCTTGCACCACTCAAATGTGCATGTGTAACAATCTAGCCGGTTCATGTCTCCCACCTCCCTAGCTGCAACTTTCCCTTGCCCATTGAATTCTCCTGTTAAGTGAACAATCTGGTGTAGCAACGGTCTAATCATTTGACAAATTATTACAGTCTAGCCTTAGGTACATAGGAAGGGAAGGAAGAATCAACTATAACTAGACCAAATGGTGAGATAAATTGTCATGGACAGGAAGCTCTGCTCACCTATGCTCATACATTTCAAGGTGCTCTTTTGTTACCAATTTATTAAATATCTATTCCACTGGTCCTTCAAAGGTGGCTTCCTTCTTCTTTTTCCACTCACTTTTCTAGGGCTTCTGGTTACTTTCAGCCTATAAATGAAAGTATGTGCATTTGGTCCAAGTTTGCCAATATAAATCCCTCACTGAACACATTCATTTGAAATGTGAAATAGGAAACATAGAAGACTCAAGAATGTAAGATTTTTCAGTGCACGTCACTTGCTGGATCCCAAAGTACAAGCATACCTAAATGGGCAGGCATTTTGGACTGTTACAGCCATGTGCCCAAAGTTTGTTGTTGGCCTTCAAGTTGTTTCTCACTTATGGTGACCATATGGCACACCTATCATAAAAGTTTTCTGTGGCTGAGAGAGTGTAATGTACCTAAGATCACCCATTGGGTTTTCATGGCTGAGCGGGGAATCAAACTCTGGTGTCCAGGATTATAGTCCAATGCTCAGGCTACGACACCACACTGGTTCTTTGTACTTTGCTTTAAATGGGGTGGCAATTCATCAAATGTACAACATCCTCTATATCCTGTCCAAAATGACAAGGACAAATGTTTAAGCATGGCTCAAGCTGAATGAGGGAACAGACACTTTAAGCAAAGGCACCATTTTAGTGTTTGGTTCTAACAGCTACAGGCACTTATTTTTAAGTCAGTCCTAATGGAATTGTTTTTCCTGAAAGTATTCAGTTGCCATTGGAAAGCTTCTATCGACAAAACTGTATGCACAGCTGGGGGAAAAAAAAGGTCACGACAATTGACAAAGATGTCAGAAACAAGCCCACAATTTTCAGAGAATCTCTGATACAGTAGTGTCCATGGAGACGGAATGTCCAATGCCAAATTCAACATTATGCAACTATAGTTTCTCCAAGAAACTGGACTCGCATGATGAACGTCACTGCAGAGGAAGGTACGCTTTTGATGGTCTCCATGAAGCGAGACCAGAGTGTTATTTTTGATTGGTGCTAAGCACCAAATCAAGACATGTGACGGGGGCAAAGGAGACAGTGAAGCAGTTCGCCCCCTATACGTGTCATTTGGTGCTTGATGTTGACATGGAGTCATCGTTATTTGATCTTCAATCTGGCTGAGTGTTTTTGTTGTTTAGAGGGGTTTTGGCCAATATTTCGCATGGTTGCTTATTGGATTAGTGTTTGATATGCGTTGGGTGTGTGTGTGCGTGCCTTTTAAATACCCCCCCACACCTTTTTGGAGGGAGTTGGCCTTTTGAGTGTCCTGGCTGGCTTCTGATATTGTTATTTACATTCCTCTTCTCCCTCTCCACCTTGAGCATTGCTTAAGATGGCTAAAAGTGGGTATTAAGGTTCCTTCTCCCCTCCTCACCCTTCCCCTCTTTAAATTCATCATGTTTGACAGCTTCCTCCCTTCTCTCTTGAATTCTTAGCGAGTTATAACTTTAAACAGCCAGGGATCATGGCTGGGCTGCCTTGGGACATCTGGGCAGGTTGTTATGGTGCTGTGCTTGCAGATTCTTTGCTTACTTCTTTTATTGGCTCATTTGGTGGTTGTTTGTGGTGTTATTCTGGTCCCTGATGGATTTAAAGGTTTCTGATTTTTGCCGATTGCTTTTAGGAGCTGATCTGGTGTTGCTATGTGTTTTGGGGTTGTTAAAGGCTCTTCTCTGACGACAGGAGTCCAGGACATTCCTGGCTGAGAGTCTGGCAGACTTTGTGTGTGGGTTGATATTGCAGAAGCAGTTTCAAGGTTTCAAATCTGTGCTGCTCCTGTTAACCACCTGTTCGGGGGATTGATTATTTGCGGTTACTTTGCTAGGCCCCTATCGACCACCTGGCCATGTGCTCAATTTGAGGCCTACCAAGCTTTTGTTTGTGTGGGGCCTGCTCAGCCTCTTTGCCATGTGGTCCATTAGAGGCCTATTGTAGTGGTGCCTTTTGGGCCTACTTGGCTTGTGTGGCTGCTCAGGGGCCTGTAAGACCTAGATGTAGTTGGGGCCTGCTTGGCCTGCTTTGGCCTCATTGGGATTAGAGGCCTAATAGCATATAGGCCTGGTGTTTGGACAGAGGTCTGCCAGGCCGTGCTGGCCACATTGTTTGACAGAGGCCCCTCGGGCTTGGGCCTTGTTCCAGAGGCCTGCTAGCCTTATGGCTTATTATTTCCTACTAGTGGTGGCATGAAGATACCACCTGTAATTTCAGCATGCACAAGACTCTGGAAGAGTGGACCAGGAAAAGAGGGAAGATGACCGTTGTGGGTTAGATTCTACGGCTTTTGCAAATGGCTTAGGCTCTGAATGAGGTGAGGTCATGTGTTGTGAAGACGTCTGTGCATCCTCTTAGGTGTAGAGCACTTTATAACACTCTAACCTTGTTCTTTGTCTTTTCGGTTAGTTCCCAGGTGCAGTTTGGCAAGGCAACAGGTGCTGATTTGTGGCTATAGTATGATGTATTGGTCGCTTCTTCTGTTTGAGGAACACACTGGGTCTTCTCCTCATCTTTTAGTTATTCAAACCTGATCATAAAAGGGTGGGGGCAAAAGTATAGCTGGGCTTGTGCTCTGACCCAGCTTTATGCCTTGTTCATGCATTATGTGCAGCTCTTGGGGGCTAGACTGGGCTTGTTGTTTTGTTTTGTCACAACAGCTTTTGGGCCTTAGAGCTATCTATTTTGGACGGTTACCATGAAGGCCTTACAGTGCTTGGGCCTGCACAGAGTTAAGCTTTGCACCCATTCATTTAGGATTGAGACTACCTCCACTGCTTCTGAGAAAGGCTTCAGCCCACAAGACATCCAGTCAACCACCACTGGAAATCTTCCCCTGCAAAGATGTACATGTGTCCTCTCAAATTTTGAGGCTGTTTTTGTGGTAACTGAAGCCCCTGTCAGAGCTGCTGATGACGAGCAGCAGCTGTTGGTCCCTGTGGCTCTGGCTGGAGAGGAGTCCTGCAGCTCAAGAGCTCCCCCTGCTGCCATGGACCAAGCAGGGTCGGACGTCCCTCTGCCTGCTCCTTTAGGGCAACAGGGATCCGATTCTGAAGATGCTTTGGAGCCTGTGCCAATCAGCCCACAAACAAGGTGGAGACTCAAGAGAGCTGAGCAAAGGGAGGCTTCCTTGATTAAGTTCAAGGAGCAGTGAGTAGCCACACCTGTGCCTTGAGCTATATAACTGCCTGCCTGGAAGCCTGCCTTTGCTTGTGGCAAACTTCTTACAAGCTCTCCCCTTGCTTGTTCCTTGCTTCCAGCACCCGGTTCCTGATACCTCAGATTGATCTCTTGGCTCCAGACCCCTGGCTTTTGGAACTCTGACTACGGCTTTTGCTTGTCAGTCTGGCTTAGGTAAATGGACTTCCTTTGAGTAGTTGCTTGCTTGACTCCTCCTGGCAGGACTCTACTAGCTCTCCCACTCCCTTCTCTGCGCTGGCTCGCCACCCGGGTCTCCCACCTTGACAGTTTTGCTCAACTGTCTTTATTCCTGTTTTCTGCGTTTCTCTGTTGAATTCTAGGTGCTGTGTGGCAAGACAGCAGTTTTTGGATGGCATACCAGACCCAAATTTACCATGCTGGGTCTCAGGCCCTTTTCACACCTTACCTTTCGTGGAGCTGGGGTGTGGGGCTAGTGCGAGAAGCCTGAGGAGGAAGGCTGTCACATCCGTGCTGCTTCGGCTCCACAGCTGCTTCCTGGTCACGCGAGCGCCCTGCCTCTTCTTTCTGTAGTGCAGCCTGGGACCTTTCCCAGCCTGCACTGCACAGGAAGTGCGACTGGCCCGGTTCCCGAGGTTCCGCACGCCAGGTAAGTGCGCGTGGGGCCCCGGAGCAATGCTCAACCTCGCAGCATTTTCGGCTTTAAGCCAAAAATGAAAAAATATGTGCACGGTCCGCGTTACGCCCTTGAGCTCTGTCGTGTGGACTGCTCCTCACATTTACGCAATGCTCAAGGGGCCCTTTCACTTCGGAAATGCCGTGCAAAAATGGCCTCAGCTGGGGCTGAGTGAGTTAGCTAATGTGGAGTGGCTTGGTAAACAAGGCCTGCAGCAGAGTGCCTGTTGCCATTGTGTTTGATGGGCCTCCACCATGGGCCTCCAGCTGATGTTCTGGTCATTCACCTTGGCGGTAGTGACCTAGACTTGCTGACGGGCAAGGCCTTAGAGTGCCATAGGCCTCCACCTGATGTTTTGGTCATTCACCTTGGCGGTAGTGACCTAGGTTTGCTGAAAGGCAAGGCCTTGGAGCTCCATGGGCCTCCACCTGATGTTTTAGTCATTCACCTTCGTGGTAATAACATTGTTTTTTGGTGGGGTGGTGAAGACCCCAAGTGTATTAATCATGCCAGAAGAATGGTGAATAATCAGTTTTGGGCACTTTATTCCTCATCCTGACATCCTATTTGGGTGGCCAGACCTCTACTGAGTAGATGAGGTGCACGTGTTTGATCATGGGACTCAGCTGTTCCTAGAAGAATTGAGAGGGAGTGAGGGCTACGTTGTCAAGTCTGGTGGGGGGAAAGGGACTAACAGGATGTTTGCCCCTTTCTGTGGCAGATAATGGGGGATATTAACATATCAGTGATCACCTACTGGCACCCATTTGGTGTAGGGTAGGGCTCTGGAACCACCTCTTTAGGGTCCTGCATCCCAGGCGGTTTGGTGAAAGAAGCTACCTTTGAGGTTAACCTGGGAATAAAACTCTCACTTTTAGAGCTGTGCAGCTTGGGTGGTAGTCCCTGGGTTACCTTCCAAGATGCTGGACTAGGGAGCAATCAAAGCAATTTAGATTGTCCCTGGGGCTGAGGTGTTATCACCCGTGGGTAGGCTGAGCAGGTTGTCACGTTGTGACCCAGGCATCAGCTGGACCCATATCATGTTGCTCCCCCACTTTTGTATTTTTCAAGTTAATGCAATTTAAATAACACAGGTCAAAATAAAATGGCCCTTAGTTAACCCAACTTTGTGTCTCGTCTCTTTATTCCATGGCTGAGCATCAAATGCAGGATCTGTAAGCATTTGTGCTTCAGCCTTCAGAAGCAGAGGGAAAAGAACATTCAGGAAACTGTACCAAAACTGGCAGACTTAGGGGATCTGTTTATTTTTGTTTATATCTTGGTGAGGCTAGTAACTATACTTCCATTTTCAAAAATACATCTACTTCAGCAGAAAATCCAGCAGGATATATTTCATATATGTAGGAGTATTTTAAAAGTGTATGTTAAAGAACTCCAACTAAGTAATAAGCTGAATGCGACAAAGATGATGGAGATTATTATCCATGACTGTGGCCATTTCTGCCCTACACTGTTATAGTGCTATTACTCCACTTTCAACATCCTGTGGAATTCTGGGGTTTGTAGTTTACTGAGGCCAACAAGATCTCTTGCTGAGAATTCCAAATGCCGCTCCCTAAGCTGCAAACCCCGGGATTCCACAGGATGTTGAAAGTGGAATAATAGTACTATAACAGTGTAGAGCATAAATGGTCCTAGTCTTTCCTTTGTTTTAACCATATAGATCACCTTCTAGTTATGCAGATTTTCAAGACAGCCTACAAAATGTTGAAAACTGTACAGTATGAAGTCAAATTCATACAGTACAAGAGAACATAACAGAAACTGAGAAATGTTTTAAACCAGACAAACCAGCAGTCAAAACTGTGGTTGCCTGATGATTTTGCTCAGTTCATGTTTTAAAGTAGAAGACTTGATCTAAACTTCATATACTAGTATGTGGACTGGAGTGGTCCTTTCTGCTATCTGGATGTTTTGATGCAACCACTGAATTAAAACTGTTATCAAAGTGCATATGTTCAATTTATGTTTAGAAAAGCTTGGATACAAAATACACTGTGAAATCTGCATTTCCCATGAGCTGCTGGATACTCATTCAATTCCCCAACAGCAAAACTGTCAAGTATGTCAAAACTGGTAAGTATATTGTTATGAACAAAATGTCATTATGTGATGAAGAAATTTTTATGGGTAGATATGGTTTATATAAACAATTTATTCTGACATTTAAGTAACTTTCAAATTATCGAATTTGAACAGTATAATTGAGCACTTAGTATGGGGCTCTAGAATTGTTTCAAATACTCATCAGATTAATATTTAAGATAGCGTTTTTTTTCTGTTCACTAAGCTTGTCAATACAACTGAATGCAAATGTTTGTTCTGTCAATAGCTGTTTAAAAGATGCATTATATAAAATTTATCTTTCATGAATTACAACTAGCATTTAGGTTGTGAAAAGAAACAAAACCAAAGAAGTCCATGGGTCAACAGTTCCAGAGAAAACCACAACATCCCTGCAGAAGAGGAGATATTGATAGACTTGGGGTAACCACCTGGCATGCAAAAGTTCCACCCACAAAAAAAACTGTAAAAAAATGGGGGAAATGTAGGGAAACACCTAATGTTCCTATAGTTACTCAACAACACAGCATATGGAAAATTTGAGGTAGGGCAGAAAGTATCACAATAGGTAGGAGAAGAGGAGCTCGACTATCAGGCGAACAGGAAAGGGCAACAGGCATTTTACATGGGTGTTTAGTGGAGGAATTTTGAGGAGGAACCCCAGGATTCTGTTTCAGTGCCTACTTAAGACTACTGAATATGGATGGTGAGCGAGCTACAGTCACCTGCATCAGCTGCGATCTGCTTGTATTTTTGCCAGAGGATATGGATAGCTACACTTACAGCAAGTACAAGGTGGTTGTCCTATTGGAAAAGAAGTTCCAGCAACTTGTGTCCCATGTTTCTACTCTGCAGGATATTAGAGAGCATGAAGGTTTCTTGGACACAGCAGAGCAGAATCTTCTGAATGAGGAATATATAGAGAATGCCTCTGAGGAAGAGGGAAGTTCTGAACACAGGAGGTATACATTTAGAGGAATATGATACATAGAAGGATGAGGGATCATTCTGTGAGTTTTGAGCTACAGAATCAATTCAAAGCTCTCTCCCTTATCAGTGATGATGAGGAACAGAACTACAAGAACAACAGTATCAGTCCTCAGAGATTGTGCAGGTGACCTTGGAAGAATCAATACATGGAATGGCCCATGCCAATCCCCAGAGGAAATTTATAATGGTGGTAGGAGATTCCCTGCTGAGGGGAAAAGAAGCAGTGGTTTGTGGACCTGATACAATGTCTCAAGAGGTGTGCTTGTCTCCCCAGGACAAAAATCCATGATATAAACAGAGAGGCTGACAAGAGTCATCAAGCTCACTGACCATTACCAATTCCTTTTGGTCCATGTGGGAACCAATGACACTGAAAAGATCGGCTTCAACAAATCACAAGGGATTACAAGACTCTGGGCAGGAAGCTAAAAGACCATGATGCAAAGTTATCATTTTGTCTCTTCTCCCACTTGAAAGACATAGTGCAGGAAGGGGGAGAAGAACAGTGGAGGTGAAGAACTGGCTCCACAGAAGATGCTGCTGGAAGTAGTTTGGCTTCATGGAACACGGCCTGCGGTTTCATGAAGATGGGACTTCTGGAAAGTGATGGATTGCACCTCATAGTGGTTGGCAGGAACATTTTTGATAAGAATCTCACAAACCTGATCAGGAGGGCTTTAAACTGAGTTTTGTGGGGGAGGGAGACAGTATTAATGAGAGCAGGAGGTCATCAAGTGCTTAAGATAATAGCCCAAATGTGATAGGGAGAACTGGGCAAATAGTACAAAAACCCAACAGGGGGAGGGGAAAAAAACCCTTCAATAAACAGCAACAGGAATGACCCATGATCTTAGATGTCACTTTATTAATTCACAGAGCATGAGAAATAAACAAGATAACCTTGAAATCTTAACACAGCAAAGCAAAAATGATATAATAGGTACCACTGAAACCTGGCTGGATGAGTCTCATGATTGGAAATAGCAACAGAGGGGTATTACCTATTTCAAAGAAATAGATCAATCAGGCAAGGAGTAAGAGTAGCATTATATGTCAAGGATGTTTATACCTATGAGGAGATCCATGTCTTAAATCCTGGAAGCCAGGTTGAGAGTGTATGGACAAAAATTAAGGGGGAGACAAACAACACTGATGTAATTGTAGGGGTCTATTACTGACCTCCAAGCCAGAGCAAGTACTTGGATAATGCCTTCCTAAAACAGATGACCAAATATTCAGAAAGGAAAGATGCAGTAGTAATGGAAGATTACAACTACCCTGATATCCTGATATTTGTTAGAAGTTAAACCCTGCTGAGAATATAAGGTCCAAAAAATTCCTAACTTGCCTTCCAGCAGGTGGAAGAGGAAACAAGGTGATCAGTTATTTTAGATCTGATCCTAATCAAAATGATGACTTGGTTAATGGAGTGGCAGAGGAGGGGCTCTTAGTTGGGAGTGATCATGTTCTCCTGGAGATTGTTATAGAGTGGAAAGCAGAAGCCAAGCACAGTTAGACATGCATTCTAGACTTCAAGAAAGCTGACTGCAGTAAACTTAGGGAATACTGGATGTGATTCCATAGTCAGGAATATTAAAAGAGAAAGGAGTTCATGATGGATGGAACCTTCTTAAAAGTGAAATGGGCACAGTTTCAAACAGTTTCAATAAGAAGGCAAAATGAGAGACATCCAATAAAACCAGAATGAATATCTAAATAACTTTCAACTGAGCTAAGATGTAAAAGGGACACATAGAAGAAATGGAAAAAAGGGGGAAATCACCAAAGGGGAATTCAAATGAATAGCCAGCACTTGCAGGGAGAAAGTTAGGAGAAGCCCAGGGCTGCTAGAAAGGTTAAAAATAACAAAAAAGCTTTTATTATTATGTCCATAGCAAAAAGAAGAACAAAGAAATGGTAGGGCCACTACATGGAGAAGATGATGAAATGTTAACAAAGAAAAGACAGAACTACTAAATATCTCATTTGCCTCAGTCTTCTCCCAAAAGGAAAACAGTGATCAACCTGGGGAAAATGGAACAGATGATGCAACATGGTAAATGCAGCATGGAACAGCTAAAGAATCAGTACAGAAATACCTGGTGTTGCCCCCTTGGTAAACCCTCTCCTGGGGTCAACAACTTTGATATAAAACATAATCTAACCCACCAGAGAGGTCACCCGGATGAGCACGTAGGCAACAACAGTCGTATGATCGGAAGAACCAGGTCAGGCCAGTAAACTGCCGTCATGTAGCCACAGGAGACCTCAAGCTGTGCCAACCCACAGTGGACAAAAGGTCCTCAGCCTTTAAGGAGCCAACTCAAAGGGATTAAGAGTTTTTCCCACCAAGTTGGGCACTGGAAGCACTAAAATCTTATCAGGCAAGGACCATCTGCATAAACTCACACTGCAATCCAAAGCAGCGGAAAATCCTGATACTTGGGTAACACCTTGTTATCTTCCAATATCAAAGAAAGTGTCAGTGTGAAGTTGCTTTCCGTTGCTGTCCCCTTTGTTCTCCCTGGGAGAGGATTTGCCCTCAAGGTAAATTTTTCCTACAAATAGTCCCCGTTGTTGACTAGTTCTTTGGATACCTCCAAAGTCATACCAACTGACTGCTACCCCCTCCCGACAACCGCGTGATCCCCTCAGCGTTTTTTCGCTGAGTTCCATTTCTTTCGCTGCATTCCAGGCCAAGAACTTCAGGAAAAGGTGCAGTATCACCCAAACTATGAATCCTTTTACAATCCCGCTATCTTATTTCCACTCTTTATTTTTCTTTAGCCCTTGGATGTGTGTGTGTGTAAATGTATGTGTTAATGTGTGATACTTCTGTTTAATAAAGTCATTCATTGGACCTTTTTGTGTGATTTCTGTCTGGGCCTGACCCCGTAAAAACTGGGTAAAAGATCTTGCTAGGTTACCCTGCCTCTCGCATTGCTATTGCTTGTGCTCTGTTGAGTTTACTTTCCCCATCACGTACAGCATATTAAGGTGTCCCTCAGGACCCCCACAAATTTTAGGGTAACACTGGCTACTCTAAATGACTTGAAGTCTCCAAGGCAAAGGAATTACCTCTGCGGCAGAAGTAATATCAGAACCACTGACAATAATCTTTAAAAATTTCTGGAGAACAGATGATGTCTGAGCAGGCTGGAGGAGGGCAAATGCTGTCCCCATCTTCAAAAAGGAAAAAATGAGGACCTAAGTCATTACCACCAATTCAGCATGACATCCATGCCAGGAAAGATTCTATAGTAGCAATTCATTAAGCAGTCTGCAAGCACTTAGGAAGGAATGTCATGATCACTAAAAAAACATGGGCTTCTCAAAAGAAAAAAAGCGTTGTCGGACTAATCTCTATTTTTGACAGAGTTAAAAGCTCGGTGGATGAAGGGAATGCTGTGGATGTTGTATATCTTGATCTCAGAAAGGCCTTGGTGAAGGTGCCCCTGATATTTTTGCAAATTAGCTAGAAAAATGTGGGTTAGACAATACAAATGTTAGGTGGATTTGTAATTGGTTGACTGACCAAATCTAAAAGGTGCTCACCAATGGCTCCTCTTCATGTTGGAGAGAAATAACTAATGGTGTTCTGCAAGGTCCTGTCCCGGGCCAGTGCTGTTCAACATCTTTATCAATGACTTGCATGATGAAATAGAAAGCACGTTTATCAAATTTGTAGATGACACCAAATTGGGGGGGTAGGGTAACTAATACCCAAGAGGACAGGATCAGAATTCAGAATGTCCAGAAATGGAGTCCTGTGTTCAGTTCTGAGCACAACAGTTCAAGAAGGCTACTGACAATCTGGAATGTATCCATAGGAGGGTGATCAAAATGGTAAATCATCTGGAAACCATGCCCTATGAGGGAGCTGGACAAGAGAACACTGAGAGGTGACATGACAGCCATTTTAAAT
Organism: Cyclura pinguis; assembly: GCA_030412105.1. Taxonomy (NCBI): domain Eukaryota; kingdom Metazoa; phylum Chordata; class Lepidosauria; order Squamata; family Iguanidae; genus Cyclura; species Cyclura pinguis. Next base: position 248,013,216 of record CM059599.1, on the reverse strand, counting down.
ATTTGAAAGGATATCACACAAAAGATGGGGCAAGCTTGTTTTCTGCTATGCCAGAGACTAGGACAGTGGATTCAAACTACAGGAAAAGAGATTCCACTTAAACATTAGGAAGAACTTCCTGCCAAGACCGCAAGGTCTAACAGGTTCCTCGCTTGCCTCGCAACTTCATGATCCAGAAGGTGGAAGAAGCAACAAAGGGATTAGCTATCTTAGATCTGATCCTGACCAACAGGGATGACCTAGTTGATGAGGTGGAGGTGGTGGGATCCTTAGCGGGGAGTGACCATGCTTTCTTGGAGTTTGTCATTCAGTGGGAAGCAGAAGCCAAGTGTAGCCAGACACGCATCCTAAGCTTTAAGAAAACTGATTTCTAACTTAGGGAGTTACTTGCTGAAATCCATGGTCAAGAATACTAAAAGAGAAAGGAGTTCATGATGGATGGGAGTTTCTTAAAAGTCAGATACTGAAGGCACAATTGAAAACTGGGCCAATAAGGAGGAAAAATGGCAGGTGTCTAAAGAAACTGGAATGTTTGACAAAAGAACTCCCAGCTGAGCTAAGTGTTAGAAGAAACATGTACAGGAAATGGAAGAATGGTGAAACCACCAAAGAGGAATTCAAGCAAATAGCCAGGAGATGTAGGGAGAAGGTCAGAAAAGCTAAAGCACAGAATGAACTCAGGCTTACCAGAGACATCAAAAACAATAAAAAGGGCTTTTTTAGATATGTCCACAGCAACAGGACAAACAAGGAAATGATAGGGTCGCTGCATGGAGAAGATGGCCAGTTAATAAAGGGGGAGAGAGAGAAGGCAGAACTACTCAACACCTTCTTTACCTCAGTTTTCTCCCAAAAGGATAGAAGTACTCAACCTGGGGATGGGGATCAGGTGAGGAAGTGAGGGAAATGCAGCACAGAATAAGTAGAGAAGTAGTACAGAAATATTTGGCTAAACCAGATGAATTCAAGTCTCCAGGGCCAGATGAATTACATCCAAGGATATTAAAAGAACAGGCAGAAGTCATTTCTGAACTACCTGCAATAATCTTTGAGAACTCTTGAAGAACAGGAGAAGTCCCAGCAGACTGGAGGAGGGCAAGTGTCCCCATCTTCAAGAAGGGGAAAAAAGAGGACCAAAATAATTATCGCCCGGTCAGCCTGACATCAATTCCAGGAAAGATCCTTGAGCAGATCATTAAACAGTCAGTTTGTAATTACTTAGAAAGCAATGCCATAATCACTAAAAGCCAGCCTGGATTTCTCAGAAATAAGTCATGCCAGACTAATCTTCTCTCTTTTTATGATAGGGATACAAGCTTGATAGATCAAAGGAATGCTGTAGACGTAGCATATCTTGACTTCAGTAAGGCCTTTGACAAAGTTCCCCATGACATTCTTGCAAAAAAGCTAGTAAAATGCAGGTTAGACAGGGCTACTGTTAGGTGGATTTGTAACTGGTTGACTGACTGAACCCAAAGGGTGCTCACCAATAGCTGCTTTTCCTCCTGGAGAGAAGTGACTAGTGGGGTGCCACATGGGCCTGTCCTAGGCCCAGCGCTATTCAATATGTTCATCAATGACTTGGATGAAGGAGTGGAGGGCATGCTGATCAAATTTGCAGATGACACCAAATTGGGAGGGGTTGCTAATACCTCAGAGGACAGGATCAAATTTCAAAATGACCTTGACAGATTGGAGAGCTGGGCCAAAGCTAACAAAATAAATTTCAACAGAGAGAAATGTAAGGTCCTACATTTAGGTAAAAAAAAGGGAATGCACAAATATAGGATAGGGGACGCGTGGCTGGATAGCAGTACATGTGAAAGGGATCTAGGAGTCATGGTAGATCACAAGCTGAACATGAGTCAGCAGTGTGATGAGGCAGCCAAGAAAGCCAATATGATTCTTGGTTGCATTGATAGGAGTATGATGTCTAGATTAAGGGAGGTAATGGTACCACTCTGTTCTGCATTGGTTAGGCCTCATTTGGAATACTGTTTCCAGTTCTGGGTGCCTTAATTCAAGAAGGATATCGACAAGCTGGAACGTGTCTAGAGGAGGGCAACCAAAATGGTGAAGGGTCTGGAAGCCATGCTCTATGAGGAACGGCTTAGGGAGCTGTGGAGGTTTAGTCTGCAGAAGAAAAGGTTAGGGGGCATGATAGCCATGTTTAAATATTTGAAGGGATGTCATGTTGAGGAGGGAGCGGACTTGTTTTCTGCTGACAAGGAGCAATGGATTCAAGCTGCAGGAAAGGAGATTCCACCTGAACCTCAGGAAGAACTTCCTCACGGTCAGAGCTGTCCAGCAGTGGAATAGGCTGCCTCAGATTGTGGTGGAGTCTCCTTCTTTGGAGGTTTTTAAGCAGAGGCTGGATGGCCATCTGTTGCAAATGCTTTGATGGGGTGTTCCTGCATAGCAGGGGGTTGGACTCGGTGGCCCCTAGGATCTCTTCCAACTCTATGATTCTATGATTCTACGGTAAGAGTTGAACAGTAGAATAAACTGCCTGGGAGTGTGGTAGAGTCTCCTTTGGAGGTTTTTAAACAGAAGCTGGATGGCTATATGTTGGGAGTGTTTTGATTGTCTATTCCTGCATGGCAGAGAGTGGGACTGGATGGTCCTTGTGATCTCTTTCAACTCAATGATTCTATTATTCTAAGAGAACAAAATATCTAGAAAGAGAGAAGGTACAGGGAAAAGTAGAGAGAGAGCTCTGAATCTCTGCTCAGCCATGGGAACCCCCTGATCTTCAGTGAAGACTGGAAAGATCTTCATTGCGGGTTGGGGGTTGTATACATCCTAGTAGAGTACTACAACCTTGAAATACAGAGACCTGAGAGTCTGAATAGCTTACAGCAGCCCTTGAACGCACCCATTGTTAATACAGCATTTCAAAGGTGAGAATTAAGCTGGTTTGGATGCACAGATGAACTTTTTTTTTTGCCTCTCAGATTACAGCAAAGTAAGTCTATTTAAAATGCCCTTACCTGCTCCCATTCCATGTCAACCACCAAACTGCATTCAGAAGTTTAAAGTTTCACTTCATTCTTCCATGTGAGAACAAAGAATTTCAAGACTTTTCTCCACATTTGGAAAGTTTACAAGAATTCTTGTATATTTCGTACATTTTTAAGGGGTTTTTTTATTTAATGACATTTTAATGAAAAAGGGGGATTCACAGAAAATCATCTCACTGTGCAAGTTAGAGATTTTCTTCTCTTTTTGTACTCTTGATTAGGAGAAAGAGAGCCCTCAAATTCAGCTGCTGCCACCCACTGATGTATACTCCAAATGACAATGATTTGGTGGAAAGTCATGGAGCTTGTCCTTTTCTATCTCTGACTTTGCAGAAATTCCTCTCCCCCCAACAGGAGATAAGCATTGTATACACACATGCAGACACCGAGAAAAGGCACATGGAAAATACAAGTAGAGAAAGTCAAAAGGAGGAGATCTTTTAAGGAAAGCTTTTATTCTACAGAAGCAAATCTCACATTTAGCAAGGCATCATATTCATGACATCTTCCTTCAAGCTTTAAGAGCAGATACAAATTACAAAAACAATCTGAAATCATATTTATATACAGCTTGAAAAAAAAATCCTAATATGTCTAGCTAAACATTCCTATTCTATTTAAAAATGGGCTTGCCTTCTGGGTCATCAGATGTTCACGAGAAGCTGGAAGGCTGGTCACTTCTGTCCAGCCTATGACCATGCTTCCCCAGAGATGGAGTAGGCCCTCTATCAGTCCTCAAAATCTCTCTTGCCCACCTCATGGCACTGTGTTTTATAACCTCTCATCTTCAAAGCATCTGGAAGTTTTCACACCACTCAGGCATCCCCACTGAATGACTGTCTCTCCCAGTTTCTGCAGATTCTACTGTAATCTAATCCTTCATATCTTTTGTTTACTTAGATGTGAGCCCACACTCCTCAGCTGTGTTATCCAAAATAATGACTGACTCCATTGTCACAGCGAGCTTTTCCTCTCTCTCTCTCTCTCTCTCTCTCTCTCTCTCTCTCTATTCCATATATATCTCTATGTCTTTTTTCACAGTTCAAGACTCAAGGTGGCTTAAACAGTTAAATACAGTTTTTAAAAAAGCATATAAAAGTTTAAAAGTAATCAATATCAAAAAAATTTAAAACCAGTTAAACATAAACCATTAAAAAGCAGCAATAACAACAAATAAAAATCCATCCATAATTTGTGGGGGGGAATGGAATGGTTGCAAAGGAAGAGTAGATAGATACAGAGTTAAGCATAGGGGAAGCTATCATTCATTGTCTGGGCGAAGTGGTTGACACTATTTTAAAATTAAGGAAGGAAGAAGGAATGGAACAAAGAGGTCCCAAACATCAAAAAATAACACTATAAGGTCAAGTGTATCTGGGATTAGACAGCTGTATCAACAACAAAAAACCCTGAAAGCGCTTGAAACAGATTAACAACCCCTAAACAAGTCAATGAGCATGCTCAATAGGATTGAAATATTGAAAAAAGGAATAATGTGAAAAGATAGAAATGCAATAAAACATCTTAGATCTTGACCAGGAACTGAAAATCCAAGAATTTATTTCAGGCTGGGTATTGGGATTGCTTGCAGGTGGTATTTTTTTCCAATTACTGTATTATTATTGTTGTTGTTGTTGTTGTTGTTGTTATCATCATCAAGTTATGGAAGGGGATGGTTATTTATTTAATGTTATTTAAGAACATGAAGACACTATGGAGTCAGTAAAACCAGTACTAAAGTATGTAGTACTTTTCTGTGCTTCTCTTCACATTAGTACACATATTTATTTTGCAATATGACTGTAGCTTCGTAGTATTGAACTTGAACAAAGATGACAGAATTTGGCAGTGGGAGGAGAAAAAACTGGAAATGGACAGAACACCCACTTATCCTTCATTCCCAATGATTAGCTAGCCATTAGCCAATCAATGCATAGTCAACAGAAATAAATACTCCTGAGGCTTGGTCAGAATTAATCTGAAGGATGAGGACATCATAACTTCCTTCTCTTTCCCACCCAATTAAAACTTCATGTCTTTTCTGATACATAAGTCTATACAAAATGAATGTTTGATAGCTCGTCCTTTAAAATTAAATGACATTTGGATGACCTTTGTCATGTCAGTATGTGCTGTAACATAAGAACAGTGTAATTTATCAGTAGGTACTGTGTGAGAAATTTTATAGCTAGGATCAAAATCTTTTATGATGACCAAGACAAAATGTCATAGGCATATACGAGTGGCAATTTAAAAAAAAAAGTCAATAAATTGAGCTCCAGTAAACTGAATCCTCTACCCTAACTTTTTGCCACATATCTTATTTATTATACAACTCAGGATGAGAGCTTTTTTGTATTCAGAAAAGGCTGATAAACATCTGTACTGAAAAACAAAACGTGAAAAGAACATTTTGCACTAAGAAACAAACATATTTCTTTCAACAGTCAAGGTTTATAGAGCAACATCACAACAGCTGCAAAGCCACACATCTAACAACTTTCTTATATGCCATGATTTCAACCATTCACACAATTATTACTTTTTGTATTCAAGGACAGCTTATTTTCATGCAAATCTATATCCCGTTATGCATAAAGAGTATTTTTAATTGTGCTGAAACAACTGCAAATTTAATTAAAGTTTGCCATTTGAAGCATAAAATGGATTAAAGAAAGTGCTGACACGAGAAAAATAAATATTCAGCTATTTAATTTAATTCTGAATTTATTTTTAATCCAAACATAAAAATAACTATAGCTCTAATTACAATTTCATGGCAAGTGTCAGATGAAACGTGTATTTTCATTTTCTCTTCAGTTCATTCAAACTACATTAACTTTTTCATGCAATAGCGTTCATGTAAAAACTCCTTCCACTGTTTAGGATAGTTTGCTTTACACAAAGGCAAAACAATCAGGCTGCAATTTTTCATACCCTTGTGTGATCAGGGTTGACAGCTAAAGGGGAAAAACAACACACAACACAACAAATATGGAAGGAAAAGGCCACAACTTTATTGGCTGTAAGCAGCATAAGGTTGTTGTATGCATGGGCATGGATCCAGCCATCGATCAACTTGACTCCGATCGTCTGGACTGGAGCCAGATGGCTTAGTGCTGGATGAGGTCCTACTGCCACCAGGGGGTGCATGCTGCATGCCCTCCCAAGCTGAGCAAGCCTCCACTCACTGCACCCCCTGACCCCCACGGGGGACTCGAGCATCCCCTAGCATGTGGCAAATTTACCAGCTGTCCCGGATCCAATGGCCATGCAACCACCTGCAAAGCTGTGACAAAACAGCAATTAGTAGCAAACATTTAAACTGGGGGGATGGGGGGTGGGATGGGGTGCCACTGAAAACAGACTGCTGGGCAGTCGGGGCTGGCCCTAAATATATACCTGATGTGCGGACCTGAGTGAAATCTGCAAGTCCTCCCCCACGTCTGTATGCTCAGCCAATGAGTTGAAAGCAAGGCGCTTTGATCCCATTGGCTGCCAGCCGGACAAAAGGGGAACACCTGCACAATACCGCATGCTCAAAATGCCCTTCCAAGAGTCCCAGAAGGTCAGCAAAAGTATACGCCATGCCCAGACCTGCAATGGCGTCAAACGGTAAGTCGTTCAGCGTCATTGCCTGCAACTAAGCCTCACTGAATAAATAGGGCACCCTCTTAGTAGACACGTAAAGGAATGTACAGTAGGACCCCCGTATCTGCAGATTCATTATCTGCTGATTCAGTTATCCACAGTTGGTCACGATCGGGCCAACTGCAGATAACAGGGCCCAGCGGGCAGCGGGAGGCGGTGAGAAGCGCGATCCCACACTCCCCGCTCTTTTCCTGCCGGCTGCCACAGCAATCACACCAGCTGCCCTGGGCCTGATTGCAGAAGTGGCCAGGGGGAAAAGAATGGGAGCACAGAATTGCGCTCCTCGCCACCTCCCGCCAGCCACTATGGACCCAATCGCAGCGGTGGCCAGCGGGAGAAGAGCAGGGAGCATGGGATTCTGCTCCTTGCTACCTCCCGTCACCTGCCCCATGCCAGATCTGCTCTTTTCCCTCCTGCTGCCACCACGACGGGTGGCAGGACAAGGAATTCCCTACTATCTGCAGATTTCAGTATACATGGGGGTGCCTGGAACCAATCCCCTGCGGATACAGGGGTCCTACTGTACAGTAATTTCCCCATTTCTAAAATGTGACTAGAAGGAGAAAGGGAGGAGTAATATTTTCTAACAGTTCACCTTTACTACAGATTCTTTGAAAACTGCTCTAAACTTTCTTCTTGTGGGAGTCACAAATATATCATCTGTAGATCGGTAGACTTTGTGACTTTCTCTTCAACCTGATACCAGTTGTTTGACAACCAGCAAGGTTGTCTGATTTGGAATGGGATTACATAATACTGCTAATATTGCTGAATTTCTAGAGCTCTATCTGACCAGTTAAGGTGTTAAAACTCAGCCCCCTCCCCTTCTCTTCCTCCTCCTTTTCAAAAAATCCCTAATCCACTCTTTTCTTTGGAATCATTTCTTTTCCCAAATGTAACAGAAGTGAGAGAGAGATGGTTAGTAGAACCACATCATTAGACCAAAGAATGGAGACCTCTCAATGCTCTCATGTGTGCACATTTCCTGTGCTCTTTGACAGCTCCACACAGTGTCATAGATATTTGAGGTAGTATTTATGAAAACATTGTTATGGTCTTTTCGAGCATGTAACACAGTATGACAAACAAACAAAAGGAATGACAGAGGGAATCACAACTTTTTGGCGAGTAGCATGGTAACAGGAATTTTAAAGGAGGATTAGAGACCAGTCTCTTCCAGCAGGCCTATCTATAATGTGTGAATTGACTTCTTTTTTTTTTAATGGGTTTATGCGCTCTTTTAATAAGTGTTATATGTTTTTATCTGATATTATGAGTCCAACCTGCTGGTGTATTTTAATTTGTTGTTGCTTCCTACCTTGATCTGTAGGGAGAGGTGAATAAGAAACCAATATTATTAATAGCTGGAATCCTGCTCGAGATTTGATAAGTGGACTAACATCTGTGGGAATTAGAATTGGATAGTTCTATAATATCTGTATACAGTAATGGGCAGCTGTTATGCTACTGTGTAGGGGAGACAGCAAATTGGCTAATACACATTGGAACTGATGCACATTGGTCTTGTTGTGAATTGGTCCCATTGTACATTGGTGCCGTTGTGAATCAGGACCCTGGCTAGAGAGAAGAAATGCACATCAGGATACTCTTGCCATATCTTCACAATTCACTAAATGGAATTCTTAGCTGAGCCTATATATACATAGCTAAGTATATGTAAAGTTTCATAACCTACACCATGATAGAAGATTCTGGTCATTAGTAGTAGTAGCAGTAATAGCAGTATCATTATGAGAGGAAATAAATCTTTGGATATAGAAAGGTATTAACATCTAGATTTGAGATTACAAAAAAAAGTTAAAATCAATATTTACAAAATATGCTATGCAGGTGTACCATATAGTAGAGCCTTTGTTTTCTAAAACAATAAATGGGAATCAAAAGTCTAAAAATTATCTCATCTCTTATCTTCTCTGGCATCTTTTAGTCTATAAGTCAACTTTTCTAGCAGAACTATTGTCCACACACAGTGCAGCCATTCTTTTATATAAAGGTCATCCAGCATTCCATAATTTCCAAATGTGTCGCTGCAAATTAATCAGGAGATAAAGTTCTTGTGGAGTAACTTTCTGCAGTGAATCAAGCCACAACAGTAATGCACCAGACTGTTTTATTGGCTTTGTTATTTGCCTTTAAATGGGTAATATATTTCCCCAAATTGTGATACCTGGGAATAACACACATGTTTTAAGGACCCTTTTCTTCACCACCATGGGGGTGACACACGCCAGTGACAAATAGTTTTGCAGCTGTTCTCACACAACTGTGTAGAAGGAGATTAAAATGGAGAGGGAGATGTCACTGCCAATTTCATTGGGAGCCAGAGACACACATAAATCAGGCTCCCAAATGAGTTTCATACTCATCATTCCCACATAAGTTGCCTCAATTAGCCAGCTATATATTTTGGAAACTTGGCCCCTTTTAAAATTTGAAGTGTTTGTTATTATTTGTCTTCAAGTCAACTCTGACTTAGGAACTCTACTGTTGAGTTTTCTTAAAAAGACTTATTACCAGAGGAGGTTTGCCATTACCCTCCTTTAAATAGTCTACAGCATCTGGTATCTGGTATTCCCTTCCAAGTACTACCAGGGCTGGCTTTACTTAGTTTCCACTATCAAATAGGATACGGTGCCTTCAAGATAGGTGTAAGAGAAGAATTTTCAAGATTTGTCAGTGATCACAGAGGGGCATTTTTTTCATTGTAACCTACTGGCAAATTCACTGATCTGTAGTGTCTGAAACCAGGTAACCTCAAGATCTTCTAATCTGTTTCCAGTGCTTCAAAAGACCTAATCTATTCTTCCTTGCCTGAGCAAAGGACAATATGGCACCTCCCATGCTCAGTTCCATGTAGAAAAACATATCATGGCAATTGAATCTTATAAACAACATCCTCGAGTGTAATTGAGGGTAGCTGGATAGCTTAGGACAGTGCTACTCAAAGTGAACTTTAGCCAGTCCCTAAGCCATTGGCTGCTGTTTCCTGGCAAGTTTCTAGGAAAAAAGTAACAATTATAGACAATGGGCACAACCATGGTACCAGTTCTTGGCAAACTGGACAAAAACATTTGTACATCCAATAGCATGCAATCACTAGCTTTGAGTATTCAGAGCAGGTCATGTGATGCACATTGCTCTATCCATCCCATGGTGGTCAGTAGTTGTTGCCTGTGAGGAACTCAACCCTGATAAAACCATTCTTTACTCAGTTTCAGACTCTGCCCCACTACTAATCCTGGGACCAAATTAGATGTGCTTGATACAATATTCACATGATTTGCAATGGTTCCAAAAATGTCAATAGCAGCCATGGGAAGTTCAATTCAGAACAGAGCCCTGGATGGTCAGGACCTTTTACCCGTGGACATGATCTTCTCATGAATTAGTCCCCTGTACTTCTTCTTTGCATTTGTAAACAATGCCCCACTGTCTTATCTTACAATAGTGTTTTTTATTCCTAAGAATAAACTTACCAGACAACATTGCTTAACTAAGAATGAAAAAATACACTTTGTAGCACTCTGTAACATGGCAAAGCCCTGCCTCCCTTTTCTTGCTACTCCTTTTGTTATATTTTTTTTAAAAATGTAAATTATTGTATTAAACCTTGAACGTGGGCTGCCTTGCTTACAAATGCAGTAGAAATCATTCTCAACCCTTTCAGAAGCAACAGATCTTTTTATGTTAATTTTATATAATAGAAAACATCTGTAATGTGTTAATATTTCTTATACATTTCTGTACCAAACAAATGAATTATTTAAAATATGCACATCATGGCTTCAATTATTACATTTTTTCCCTCAAGGCCAGACTACGCATGAAATGTAAGTCTGTGATATTCAGAATATTATTTTAAAAGCAAAGAGAAAAGAGAAGATAACAGGGTTCTGAATCAGATGAGGAAAATAGCACTGATAAGTTAACCCCCAGTTGAAATAAACACACTGAACTGGCAATTTGCCCTATAGAAGAACATTTATAGGTACTATAGGATATCAGTGTACAGTCATCCCTCCACATTCACTAGGGTTAGGGGCACAGACCCCCCGTGAAAGTGCAAAAAAAAAAAAACCATGAATAACTCTAGGCCTCCCAAACCATATTTAACACAAAAAAAAGTATGATCACCATATTCAACCCACTGTGGATTCCTTTGAGGTATCAGGGTTCCTTCACAAGGAAGAAGTGGATGGCTGGTGGGACTTAACTGCCACCTCCACTGCTGCCCCACACCATTTTTAATGGGGACTTAGGAGCCTCATTTAGTTTCTCAGTCTCACAAGGTTTGCAGTCCCTATTAAAAATGACATAGGGAGGCAGCAGAGGTGACAGCAAATAATCTGTGAAATCTGCAAAAGTGCAACCCACAAATGTGGAGGGCTGACTGTATTTTCCTTTGCAGAGCAAACAGCAAGGAGTGGGGTCAAAATTCAAATCAGGAAAGTGATATAGAGTAGAAGGTTTACATCACTTCCTCATGCTGTAGTCTGGATCCCACCTCAGCCTCAATTACTCCCTTTTAATTTCTTTTTATGCAGAACACCTAGACTGTGGATCTCTGGCACCAAGCAAAGTTCCACAGAGTTACACTACTGCAAGAGCTGTACATTGCTGTAAAAATACGCACAGACTTATGCTACTCTAAAAACAGTTAACTCTATATACAATAATGAATCGTAATCATTAGAGAATTATACATACACATAATCAGTGCAGTCTAAATCAATTCAAATTTATCTAAACCAAACCAAAATTAATCCAAAAAGCAAAAGGAACCAAGGCTTTCATCCCATTCTATTACCACACGATGTCACCAATATCAAAGCAAGAAAAAAATTTTTTTCTATTAATATGTCTCTAAGCAATATGTATTCCAGCAGTTCCTTTTCCAACTGCTATCTTACCTGTTTGATGTCATATGCAAGGAGAACATACTTTAAATCTGGAGATACTGAATATCTTGAGGCTTTAAAAGTTACCTATGAAAAGAGCAAAGCATTGGACATTTTCTTAGATGTACTTTGCCAAAGACATATATGTTTATAAAACAGCAAAAAATCAAAGCTCTTGAAGTATAAAACAAACCAAAATCTAAAATTCTGGAGGAGTACCAAAAAGAAATGAAATGTTGCCCTGCTATTCCATCAATCAACCAGTCAATCAATATAAAGAAATAAAACCTATTGTGTGGAATCAAATGTTTTAACATTCTTGGAAGATGCTATTTGGATACCAGTTTGTGCTTTCAGGCAGATATGTTGTCAAAATCATTATGCTTAGGCACCACAGTTCATTAAAAGCTAATGGTTAGTTAAGTATTTTTGTGTTTACCTTTGGCCTAAACAAATTATTTTACAGGAGAAGTGAGCATAATCTCTGAGAAAAATACATATACAGAAAATAGTAGATCTATACTACTTTCTTCCTGAACCAAACACTTCAAACGATCACTTTTTTTCTTTATTTTTTTAAAAAGATTTAAAATCTTCAGTTGTGTGGAAAATATAGTGAAAGAAGCATTATCAACCTAATAACACATTACGTCTAGATAAGAATACATGACACTCAATTGAATTCAAGGCTATAATTTAATCAAGAGGTAATGGTGGTGTCAGAAAGAATTTAATGGATCTGATTTAGAGGAAGGATCAAAGTGTACTTGAAGCAACAGAACTACTGACGGGAATTATTTTATGTGTATCTGAAGACACTTCCTATCTAAAAGGCAAAAAGGTCAACAGAGGCATTTCAAAAATGCAGGGAAGCTGGGAAGAGTATTTCTCCATACTCAAAATGCTAGAATTAAACTTAAAAAAACGGAACATATAAGGGGAAATACTCAAATCAAGTTATGTTCAGCCTTTCACTGATGTTTCTCTTTTCCTCAGGAATGAAAAATTATGAAAATGCAGTAGAGTCTTTTAAAGAAATCCTTTTTGCACTGCCAAGCTGGGCACAGGTGGGGAAGGTGATATGAACTTTCAGTTCCACAGCTCTATCACCAGCAAGCCTAGAGAGCTGCATGGCTGTACTATCATCTGGCTGGACCTACCAGCTAATCAGCAATAACTGGTTGGAATGCATGAGAAGGAATGGATCAAGTCTACCCCATTGCCTTGAAGGTAGGTCACTATGCAACAGATACAGTTTGCTCTCTCATTGGTTCACCTACAAATTAGTTCAGATACTCCTCCTCACTGCTCAGTTATCCTCCTTCTTTTATCAAGAAGTTCTTTAACATTATTTCATCTGTATTAGGTCAACCAGTAAATTGTGTATGGTGTGACTTTTTAAAAGGTGTATTTCACACTTTATTTTTCCAAAAATTTCTCCCCATGATTGCAGCTCATGTTCTTCCTTCCTATAGTGGTTTACCTCTAAAAATAGTAGGCGCCCTGTCAGAAGAAAAGTGGGATACAAACAGAAGAGAACAGAACAGAACAGAACAGCCCTTGTTGCTATTCCCCTCTCCCTCAAGAGGTGCTGCTTATTGCAAACAACTCTTTGACAGGAAGTAACGCCAGAGGTACTAATGAAGAAAATATGTTGATGTCCACCTCCTAGTATGACTCTCACAGCTGCTTTTTCTCAGAAAGGAAACGGCTAGCATTAAGAGCACTGTTTTTTTTTTAAAAAAAAATGCTTTAACATAATGTGCAATATGTAATGCTTTAACTTATATATGTATAAGATGGTCTTCCTGTAACTTTTAAACATTAACTTCGAAACATAAATGTGAGGCTATCCATTACTGTGCGCATACATGCACATATACACCAACATGTGATTTGTACCATCCACTGCATTCTGCTACAGCTTTTGGCATCTCAGCAGAGAAAGCTTAGAATAGTTATACTCTTGACGTGTAATTTTTTTTCCAAAAAATAATAACGTACAAATCTTGAATCGCCATTACACTAACAAAAACATTAAACAAAGAACCACCTAATCCAAAAACATAATCTTAATAACAGAAATTATAATAACCATAATATGATTTCTTGCCAATCATATTATACCCTGAATAGTGAGTTAATTTAGTTCTAAAGAGGACACTGGATGGCAATAAACTACTTATGAATTACTGATGCATTTAGGTTATTCTTTTGAAAAGGACTGCTTCAAAGTGAACTGAAGACTCACGATACCAAGCAAAACAAGACAGAACAGAACAGAACAATCTGCCACAATCATTCCGTGAGGATTATCTAAATGAGGAGTGGGAATAGTATGGCCGACCACACGTTGCTGGAGTACAACTGCCTGTAACTCCAAACATTCTAACCAATGGTGAAGACTATTTCCCATTTTATGCTACTATCCTATTATTCAGAAGTAAGTCCAACTCAGTACACATTGATTGAGACTAAGCATAGCCAATTACGAAGAAAAGTAAGAACTGCAGTCTAACCACATTGGGAGGTCTGACTGATTCTTACCCTTGGGGTACAGGACTTTAGCCACACTTAGGTGGTTCACATTGTGCACTCCCCTTTTCCCTTCAAGAACTAAAAGTAACAATGAAAAGGAAAGGTGCTGGGGGAATCCCTTCCAGGTATTCTGATTGCTCATGCCAGGTCAATCTACATTAGTAGCCAGAAAATATCTGGCTGTGAGTCCAGTCAGATCTTAACTCTCTGACCAATTTAATCCAACATGAGATGATGGAGTGTTGCCTAGTATCAGCTACATTGGAGAATTGCTTAATGCCTTGCTGGAGGCCTGATGCTGGTGCTAATTGGAGTTTTAAAGTGCATATTCTTTGCTATTTGAAGTATGCTTTTGCGTTTCAGTTATCAGCCCTTAATAACATTGCTAAACCTTTGCAGTTATTTGTTAAATGCTTTGTTTGTTTGTTTAAAGTGTTTCTGTATCACCTCCCAGCCCACAAGGGCAAACAAAAATCAATTAAAACAATACAGAAATAAAGACACTTTTAAAACACGTTAAAATACTCTTTAGACTCTCCTAAAAGCAGTCTAAAAACAATTCTAGAATCCAGCTCTGAAACAATTGCAATAGCAATTTTAAACACTGAATGCCATGCAGAACAGCATTGTTTTGGTTGCCTGATGGAAGCTTAAAAGAAATGGGGCCAGCCTAACTTCCTAGGGCATGGACTTCCACAGCTGAGGCACTGCTGCATATAAAGCCCCATTATGTTTCTATGGCTGTTTTTACATCTTATAACTGTGAGCAAACAGGCTTGAAATGGTGCCATGTAAACTTTTCCAATGTTCTGGTGATTGTGGCTTACTATTGAAAATGAATGTACTAATAAATTGATGGCAATGCACATGGATTTAAGCATATACATGCAACTGTTATGAGGTGTCTTATAGTTATATGAGGCTTGGTATTTTGTCCATCAGCTTTAATAGACACTACAAAATGCATGACTGGGATCAGTGATGAAAATGGATAAGGATGAACAAACAAGACTGATCCAATGTAACAGAGATAAAGATGGTAATGGACTAGGTAGAATAGCTGGCAATTACCTCTACTACTTAGTGGAAGAGAAAGACCCAGTAAAAGTCATTCTATATTAAAGTAATGCAGAGGGATTGACCTTAATTACAGCCTAGAAAACTTCAGCAAGCGCAGAGTATTAACTGTTAACAAACATGAACTGTCATTCTCATGCTGCTAACACTTTAAAAAAAAATCATGCATCTTCTTACTTTGTCCTGCAGCTTCAGCAGTGCCCAGTGTTTCAGTGTGGCTGTGATTGATATGCATTTTGGCTCAGATAGCCTACATCTTGTTTCTAGTTTTGGAAATGTCTGCTACAAAATTCAGAGGTGGGAATCATATGGGCTTCCTTGTCATTATCTATACTGGCCAGGATTGCTGGGAACTCCAGCCCAAAAATATTCAGAGGGCTGCATGACTCCCTCCTATGTTGTATTCACTTATTTACCTGGAAGTGAGTAATATAGTGAGTTGGACTTCAGAATACAGGATATGGGATATAGGCCATACAAGTCCCTACCCTCCAAACAACAATGAATCTCTACCAAACACACTGCAATCTGAGGTTTGCTCAAAAGTAGATTATTTACATACATTGCTACTTGGCTGCACATTTCATTCATATAATCAAATGCATTTGGGGAGTTACAGTAAAAGTCCGTTTTAGCAATAAAAAAGCATAATAGAAAAAGTATTCATCTTTTTATGTCCTCCTCTCACCTGTGGAAGCTGAGAAGTGGTAGGAGAAAGTGGGTTATCAGGAGAATTACATCTTATCTGAAACTGCATTCACGAGTTTTTGCAGTAAAAGTGTGCAGGCTATGAGTTAAACATCCCGAGTTCAAATCTTACTCATAAATTCTCTGAGTTCTTTACACTGAAATCCCATGCATATATGAAAGGGACTTGTCCCTGAGCATATACAATTGTGCTGTGAGTGAAGTGACCTTCCCATTCAATCCAGATTATTTTAAAATAAAAGATGAAAGATCATAGTACAGCCATACCTTAGTTAAAAAACATAGATCTGGAAGTTTGGCCACCAAAATGGAAACCAGAAAAGTGGAGGCTGGTGAAAGAAAAAAAAATCATCCCTGACCATATGGCAAAAGCTTTCAAAAAGTCTCTAGAAGGTTCAAAATCACCAGCATGTTTTATTGTGATTGTTCCCCAAAAAAGTAAACTGAAGGTGGAGAGTTTCCTGAAGATTCTAGAAACAAAGAATAATTTTGGGGCCATATGATTTCTTGGATCACAGTGAGAATAGCTACATGGACTCACATGGTAAAACATGCTGGGAGAAGGGTAGGACTTTGATACCCTCCATGGTAGATACCAGAGTGCTTTGCGTCTGGCACAAGGTGCCAGAATGCTACATGTGATGGGGTGGAGTCAGAAGTTATTTAAGGCCTGATCACTGCCTCACATATCTCTTTGGTTCTTTACAGCACAGACCACCCTCCTACCTTCAATGCAATGTGAGAATTGCCTGGTCGCTTCCACTTTGGGCAAGGTAGAATTCCACCCACCAAACTTTTTTTCCTACCCCATACTGTATCTGGGGGCCTAGGATACTTGTCTTTGGGTGGTATCATTAAACAGACTTTCATGTGGTAGGTAGTGGAGGGAGAATGTGAGTCTTTGGTAATCACCTTCGGCACCCTTTTAGTGTAGGACAAGGCTCTGAAACCTCCCTTTCCAGAGCTCTGAGGCCTGGCGGTTGGGGAAGGAGGCAACCTCTGAGGTTAAACTGGGATCTGGGCTCTCACAGCATTCTGAGGGTTGGGTGGGAGTTCACTAGGTCACCTTCCAATTATGGCCAACTGGGGAGCAACTTAAGTATTTGGACTGCCTTTGGGGCTGAGATGTTTTGCCCAAGGAAGGAGGAGGACATCAATGGGTTGATACCTGGCATGTCTGGACCCACATCAGGTTACTTCCCTTGCTTGATTCACTTCCATGCCAACACAGCTTAAATAGGTTAGATCAAATAAAGTGTCCCCTATCTAACCCAACTTTGTCTGGTCTCATTATTCCATGGCTGGTTATCACAAAGCCCATTACAAGAGTTTTCATATAAAGAGGCTCATATAGCTAGCAACCTACTTGTGCTACATTTCTTTATAATTTTTTGATCATTTAATGCATATTTTATAAGTGTATTTCTCTTGAAAATGGATTAATTTATTTCCCCTTATGGTAATGCATTTAATAAGGAAAAAAAAAAAGCAAAATTACATGCCTGAAGCTATGTCAGAAAATTCATATTTGGAATATTTTTGAAATTTAAAAGGTAGAAAAGAGACCTAAAAAGAATTAAAGTTCCCAGTCCAACTAAGTTTCAGTGAGAGGTATAGATCTAATTTAATTTAGGCTCTTTTGCAAATCCCAGATTAAATAATTAGGTATCTGAAGCATCCAGTATATTGGCAACAAATTCAGAAACAAAGTCCAGAAATAGGTTTCAGTATATTAATCACAGAACAGCTTAGATATATGAATAGAAAGCCAAAGCAGCAACTTCCTCCATTTCTTAACCAGTTTTATTAAACTATGCCTACTCAGACAAATATACTTCGAAAAACCATAGAATATATATATTAAATACTACTGCATCTGATACAAGTTTCTCTACGAAGTACAATTTTCTTCATTGTTACAGAGTGTGGGGTGCAGAGATACACCAAAATGTTAATAATATATATCATATTCTTTATACACGTACCTGTTTTGAAATGAAATAGGGCCAAATAAATATCAAAACATCTTTCCTTTCCTTTCTGTGCATTATCTCTGACTGACTTAAATTATATAAGTGGCTACACAGCAGCAGAAGCACCACAGTCTTACATTAGGGGTTGGGAACCTGTGGTCCTCCAGAACATGTTTTACTCCCATCATTTCCACCCACCTTGGGGAACAATAAGAGATACCTGGAGCTGTAAACCAGAAATATTTAGAGAGCCATCCTCACCCCTGATCTACCTAAAATAAAATAAAATAATTATAATTATTATAAATCATAAATTAATCTGTACCATGAAGAAATACAAGAATATACAGTATATGTATATGTGTGTGCTGATTCTCTGCTTGGCTACAGAAATTCACTAGATGACCTTAGGTGCATCACACACTCTCAGCCCCAGAAAATCCCATGATAGGTTTGCCTTAGGGTCTCCATAAGTCAGAAATAAACACAACAATAACAACGTGTGTGGATATGCACATGTGTGTATGTATGCATTAAAAAGCAGTTAAAATTAAAGTCTCAACCTAACAAGAATTATTCTCATCCTCAATTGGAAATCCTATGTGTGATGAAGGTAGCCCCATTTACACAAATTTCCAGAAATTCAGAAGTAAACACTGAAGAGAGCAGAGGAGTTGGTTCCCTTGTCATCTACAAAAGATCTGCTGTAATATGTTTGAGATGCACTAGTTATATAGTGCAGTAGTGTGGGAAAGCAAGAATAGTTTCTGAGACAAAAGGGAGAGAGATTCTTAAGTCTAAGCACAGCAAAGTCTAAGGCAAAGCAGACTCAAGGGGAAGACACTGGTATATGTTTAGAGAATAGAAATTGCTTGTGACAGGAAAAATAGGATGTAAAGAAGATGTTTTTCCCCTAATATGACTTTTTTTTATTTTAAATTATATTTTTCCTGAGTTTTTCCCTAGTTTGGAGTTTTGATATAAAGCTTTTGTGGCATATATGAATGTTATAAGTATCCAATACATTTCCTTAACATCTTAAAAATAAAACTAGACAGTCATTGAGGTAAAGAGTGCTGGTGAATTTAGAAACCTATCAATTTTTTTAAATTTTATTTTTAAGGCAAAACAGCTAGGATTGGGCATAACTGTGTAAAACAAGCAGCAGATTGAATTTCTTGACTCTTCTGAAATAAATGCCTTTCATGACCTGCATTTTAATGCTCTACTTGACAATGATTCATGGGGCTGTGATGCTCCCTGGACAAGCAGCACTAGCCTCTTCTCTTTGTCCAGGAATGCACTTGACAACCGTGACCAGAAGTATTGCCAGTACCATAGATTACACGGGTGATAATCAAATAGAGGACAATATTACACAACACCATGACGCAGGCATTCTCTCTCCACCACACACACACATTCACACCCTCTCTCAATCTCACACATTCTAGTGATACAAGTGTTAGCTTTTGCTGAAGATGAAGTAGTTTTTATCCCTGAAATAATCTACCAAGCCACTGTGGTGCTGAAACTGAAAGCCCATGCAATGAAAAGAGAGAGGGGAGTAGATAGCTCCCACGCCATTGTTTAGTAAATACATTTCAAATGGACTCCATTTCAAATGGAACTGTCTCATTTCCAAAAGTACCAGTACTTTTGCAAAAAAAAAAAAAGGGAGAAAGCGATATTTTAATATTAGAGATCTTCATTTTTCCCTGTATAATGATCCATAAATAATGGCTTCTATTCAAGTAGTATCACAGCTCAAAGTAAGGCATTACAAGTAACAGTTACCTGTACAACATTACTTTGAGCTATAATTTATTACTTATGGGAGAATAATGTTATATTTGTGAAATCATAAAAAGTTTCCTACAAGATACCAAGCTTTCTCAACATCAGAGAAAAAGGTTTTGTCAAGAGGAATGTAAAATTAGATTATATGCTCATGGTTTTGCATTAATCTTACATGAATAAGGGAAAATATTTGGCAGATTTCCATCTTTGCTTGATGAATTTGAACTAGTTCAGTTTCTAAATCTTCATTACTGTGGTACACTTCAGCTCCTTCATATTCATTCGCAGTCTTTAACACTGATCTAAATCCCAGTTTGAATGTTTTACAAATATGTCTACCCATTCTCTCCTAGATCCTTGGTTTCTACCTGTCTGTTTGCTTCTCTTTCTTGCTAATTGTTCTCATCTTCTGCAATAATCTTTTTCCACTCAGACCTGAGAACCTATCTGTCAAAAAGAAGGTCTCCCCTCCAGTCAGCATCAGGGGAGGAATGAGGATACAGTACAGCCTCACTAACAGCTGGGACTGTTGAAGCTTATCAGAGTAGGGAGACAGAAGTCGACAGGCAGACTGAAAGAAAGTAATAGGTGCAACCTAAGCCTGTTATTGTCACACACACATATTTAGTTATATTACATTTTAAATGACCCCACAGTTACAGTTAGGGTGGCTAGGGGCTATAACAAGGTTGTGGTTCTTCAGTATGCTTTTTTCTCTCTGTTGTCCCTGTGTTAACCTTGTTTTTTCAAACCATGAATGAATACACTTGGTTTTGAATATTCAGTTAACCCTGTGGGTAAGCCAGGTACTTCTGTCCTCATCCCAATTTTCCTGGTGTCCAAGGTAAATGCTATTTTTAAATTTGCTCAGGTCAGGACTCTTGAATTAACCACATTCCACAGAAGCACCACTACTTTTTACAATACTTATGTATTCTGGAGTATCATGAGAAAACACGACTCACTGGAAAAGACTTGGTAAGGCTTGGTAAGGTAGAAGGCAGTAGGAAAAGAGAAAGACCAGATGGACAGACTCAGTCAAGGAATATACGTCCCTGAATCTGCAAGACCTGTGCAGAGTGCTTGACAACAGGGTGACTTGAAGTCTCTTGTCCATAGGGTCATCATAAGTCAAAGTCAATTTGACGGCAGTTAATAACAATATGTAAAAATATTGGGTTGAATCTTGAGATCTAACACCAGGAGGAAATTCACAAAAGAGACTTTTTGTATGTCTTGTTCCCACTACAGCCTCCTATACTCCCTCAAAAGTTGCTCCTGGACCCAGGAAATATGATGAAGAAAGCTTCATGTGAGGGAACAACTTGCCAAAACAGGTAGAGTCTAATATGTGTGGTACTTCTGCCTGATTCTCACTGTTACTCCTCTCCGGCAGTCTTCCACAACACATTCCAAAGGGTCTCCTTTAGACACTGCAGGTGGCAGAACTGCAGTGGAAAGTGCCAGGAAAGTCATCTTCTTTACACTCCTTTCTTCTCACACTTCTCAGGATCCAACTCAGTGTAAGTGGACTATGGGTACAGAATTCAGCAGCAGAAAATTCTCACAGTGGTAATAATCTCTATCATTCAGAAGCACAGAAACCACCTCTTAATCTTTCAGTTACTGACTATTGTCTATATAATCCTTTACTGACATCATCTGTTGTTGTAATTTTGTGCCTTCAAGTTTTCCCTACTTATGGTAACTTTAAGATGAATCTATCATGCGGTTTTCTTGGCAAGACTTGTTGTGGGAGGTTGCCATTGCTTTCATCAAAGGCTGAGATCTCATATACATTTTACTTATTTTTAAAATTTATGAAAATATCTGTTCATCATTGCTAGGCTCCTGCCAGCCAGAGGCTGCTGAAATCCTCACCAGCTGACTGGTAGGTAAGGTCCAGAAGGCAAAGACTACCATGCCCATATTTCCTATCCATTTGCTCTCTTATCAGTAGAGTGGGAGTCTCCTACTCTGTTACACATGAACTTCCATCTTTGCTAATCCTTAACAGAAGATTGAGCTTCTGCTCAAATGAACCCACTCTCAGTAGAAACTGCCACTCTCATGCAGCCCAAGTCCCAGAAGCTAGGGGAACAAGCCAACCATTCTCCCTTATCTTGTAGCTCAGGCAAAGTGGTTCTCAGTAGTATGACCAAGCATGATGTGCTGGATATACAGCATCAGCCAATCCTACTGGTATACTCACACTTCTTACAAGTCAGCTTACTGCTTGCAAGTAAGCTTATTAAAATAACAAAATAAAAGCCTATAAGTGAATTAACAGCCAGGTAGAGAATAATGACCATGTAGAAATAAAAAACAAACAGGATAAAAACAATACAGCTAGATTCCTATTCTAGACAGTTAACCTGTAACATTCATTTTATCTTCCAGAAATTCAGAATTTAGGATTGATAGATCAACATGAACTCAAGCTGCTGGCAAGCTAATCTGCAATGCTCGGGTCACACAAGGCTAACCAATGGCATACCAACCTCTGGGGTTTGGTAATTAAACAAAGACCTATGACCTGTTTTATAGGCAAAAGTGGACCAAGGCTCAAATGATCCAAATTTCCCCTATCATATTTGTTAAAGATACACATCTTCAGAATTCTGTTGCTTTCATGCTTAATTCAAAACTTTCTCCAGTAGAATCTCTGCAATTAATATTGACTGTGTAACAACTTTTAATGTTTTAATGCTGCTGTCATAAATATTGCTGGTAAATATATGCCACTTCCATAATTAATTCTCAGGTTATGCTCATCCCCATCATAACTCAATGGAATTTAACACAAATTCCAAACACACAGGTTTAAAATAAGAAAACTGATTTCTTGACAGTCACCTTTCAGGCCAAGTCTTCTGGGGCACAGTACAACAAATAAAAGCATACATAACATTCTTTACACACAAATTAACACATTTCAAAACTTTTATTTATTTATCCAATTTATATCTCACCTTTCTCCAGCCACGGCGGCTTAGAAATTAAAATAACTGTTTAGCTAAAAATATGCTATTACAGAAGTTAAAAACATCTAAACATCAATATTATTTAAAATACACAGTTAAAATCAGTTCTATAATATGTAGACGTATAATATAGATGCTATGGGATGTTTATTTTAGAAATTATAAAGTGGTCAGAGTGCTACCTAGTGTATGTCTTAGAAGTATATGTCACAGATTCTCAACTAACAGTGCTGGTTTCTAGTTTGCTTCTGAGCTTAATTTAGGGTGCTGGCTTTGATCTACAGAGACCTGAAAGGATTGGGGCCAGGATCACTGAAAGATCACTTTCTCCCATATGAGTCTGGCCCGAATTTGAGATCCTCAGTAGAGCCGCATTGTTTATTCTACCTCCTGACCACTTTGCACTATCTATATTTTTTGAACACTTTTCAAAATTAGCTCCACATAAAGTGCATTACAATAGTGTAATTGGGAGAATGGGACCATGAACTGCTGTAGCCAATTCTGTTTCTCTAGGTACACTTGGCAGACAAATTGAAACTGTTCAAAGGCACTCATGACCATAGCA
The DNA here is from genome assembly GCA_030412105.1 of Cyclura pinguis. Lineage (NCBI taxonomy): Eukaryota > Metazoa > Chordata > Lepidosauria > Squamata > Iguanidae > Cyclura > Cyclura pinguis. The sequence goes on along the minus strand of CM059599.1, from coordinate 247,989,978 downwards.
ACCATACAGATTTCCAGAAACAATGCTGAATCCAACTGGACTCCAAGCTCTGAACCTGGTCCTTCAGAAATACTGTAACCCTGTCCAAAACAGGTTATAATCCCAATCTCAGGATGGACTTCCAAGTCTTTTACTGAATCCAAACAGTGATTCCAGGACATCCACAGCCTTTTTGATATCAGCCATGAAAGAGAGAGAATGTTGACAATCAACCCCAAAACTCAGCAGCTTAATGTAGAGGCTAAACAACAGTCCTTCAGCTCTTGGTGGAGTGCAAACCACTGCAAAAAAGTTCCATATAACCTAATGGTCAGAAGGAAATCTTGATGCAACGAATGCTGCTGAGAGGTTCAGCAGAACCAACAGCACTTCCTCCACCCCTATCTGGAATGGTCTGTAATAAGGAGAATTTTTGCAGCAGTGTGAGCCATTCTGCTACAAAAAAACAAACTTCAGTTTGAATGATGGGAATGTTTGCTGCTGGAACAGGGAGTATCTCTGGTCAGTGTGCATTTACATAAGCAGGTTTTTATATTTGGATAAAATGTTTAATGAAGACACTGAAAAAACTCTCAGCAATGTACGCCAATATTAATCATAAAGAAAGAATACTTACAAAAGTTGCATTTTCCAGCAATAATGTAGTTGTATTTGTTTCTACATTCAGTTTTACAACATGTCCATGCTTGTTTTTATACACCACTTCTGTATCTGTTAATGGAAAAATGCATTAAGAATTAGCAAAGGCCCAACATTTCATGCAATAGCTTCTTCGTTAATGGACCTGTTCAATGGAAAATAAAAAAGACATCAGTGACCATCGAATACATTAAAATGTACTTAGTTTGATGTAATGACTTCATTAGCAGCATCTAATTTTGTTGATTGTCCAGAGATAATTGCAAAGCTTCTGTGCTTCGAGTCTCTTGGCCTCTCTAATGGAGGTGGTTCCACCCCATCACTGTAGCCACATCCTATCTTTTGTGCAAAATGAAACCAATTGTCCCATGTAAAAGCACTAACACTGGCCATTTGGCCTTAACCTTAACATGCTTATTTAGTTAAACATAAACACTGCAACATTTATTTGGTTAAACAGTTGTTAATCAAGAATGCATTCCTAGAATACAGGGTCACTGTATCTTTGCAAGAAGCTTTATCTGTTTCAATAACCTACTCTTGAACCTCTACAAAGACACCTTAAAGTAATTCGAAAAGAGTGGTTCAGTTTTTTTTTAATGAGGTAAAAACTAGCTATGCTTCCAGTTTACCTTAATCATTCACTGCTAAACTCCTGTCTGGGCTTGTAGGACATTTACATGGGCCTGTCACTGAAGAGGATTTGGAAGCTGCAGTTAGTACAAATGCAGCAGCTAGATTGTTAACCAAAGTACTGTATATTAACTAGTCTCAAAGTAACTGCAGGGGCTGGCAATACGTTCCCGGGGTAAATTCAAGGTGGTGGCGATGACATCAAATACATAAATTGCTTGAAGCCTCAGAACTTTAAGGAATGCCTCTCCTTATATATACCTGCCTGAGGTCTGAGGTCTAGTAGAGAAGCCTCCTATGTGTAGTACCAGTGCAACCCAAGAGAGGACTTTCTCTGCTGTGGCACTTTGGTTGTGGAATGCCCTCCCCATGGAGGTCTCATTGGGGCTGATGCTGGGTTCAAACACAGTCTTTTATTAAAGCCTCTGGGGGCAAGTGATTTCTTTCAAAATATGCATGTGCATGTTTAAAAACTGTTTTAACCTTTTAAACCTGTTTTAAGAGAGTCAGTGTGGTGTAGCGGTTTGAGCATCTGACTGTGACCCTAGAGAATAGAGTTTGATTCCTCACTCAGCCATGGAAACCAACTGGGAGACCACGGGTGCATCACACACTCTCAGCCTCATAAAAACCCTTGATAGGTTCACCTTAGGGTCACCGTAAGTTGGAAATTACTTGAAGGCACACAACAACAAACTTCTTGAAATTTTAATATGCTTTTAGTTTGTTTCAATTATCCTTGTTTTAAATTTGAATTCTTTTAAATTGTTTAAATTGATTTTACTTGTATATTGCCCTGAGATACCATGATATAGAGTAGGAAATAAATATAGATGATATAGATATAGATATAGATATAGATATAGATATAGATATAGATATAAACAGGTGTGGTTTCCTTAGGGCCCCTGGCAATACTGCAATTCTTCCTCCATGGCTTATAAGACTTTGTATATGACTAAGCCTAAGTACACACAACTAAAACAGCCACACAGCATGCCTCTTTTCATCTGTATTTCTACTTCTTTTCCTTTCTGTTTTTCTCTCACACTATTTTTACTGTTGTGAACTATTTGGTGTAATGACCTGTCCTTTCTTATTCTGTAAAGTGACCTTCACACTGGTGGCAATTAATTAGCTATAGACTGAGTATCCCTAATCCAGAAATTCATAATCTGAAAAAGTCCCAAGACCAAAACTTCTTGCTGCCAGCTGCTCACTTCTGCCTTCAAGGTAGTGGCTGCAGTGCTACTGCTCATTCACCTCTCAGATCCTCAGTCTCTCTTCAGCTTCACATCCCATATACAATCCCAGCAGGGAACAAAGGAGATGTGAAGCTGGAGAGAGACATGCAGCTGGAGAAACACACAAGGATCTGTGAAGTGGCAAAAATCCAAGCATAATGTGTGGCACAAACCATGCCTCCTGCCATTTCACAGATCATTGTCTCTCTCTAGCCACGTATCTCTTTTAAGTCTTGCGTCTCATTTACTCGTGTATGAGACACAAGGCTAGAGAAGGACTGAGGGTATAAGGAGCCTGACACCTGTATTCAAAAGGAAAAAAAAATACAGTATTGCACAGGAGATCTCTGAGGAGTCTACCAATCATCTACTCTTACCATTGAAGTTGCTTTTGCAGAGAACTCTACAGTATTTTATGTATGTGCAAATACAGGTATTCTGGTCTCAAGCATTAAGGATAACTATAACATTAATATCATCATCATCGTCAACATCATCATGTTGTAATTTATTAATTTATTGTTCATATTTTTATAGATACACTGTTAGTTTTCTCAAATATCACCTGATGTCATTGCATGTTGGAATCTGAGGTGGGAAATTATTCATATCAAACCATTATTTGAGCCAGGGAACAATTAAAAGATACAACTGTCCAGTAGTTACTTGTCACTTCCCCTTTTTTAGAAAAGAAAATGAAATACCACAGTTTCTTTTTAACTGAAAAATATGATGTTTGCAAGCATGCCTGAAAAATGCCTAGAAAAAAAAAGCATTCAGGAACTTGGGTGTTCATGCCCATTTCAGTACAAGGCACAAAAGTCTACTTCTTTGAATTGGGAGTGTAGATGAATACATATGAAGTGCTTTGAGATCCTAAGATATAACTGTACATTTAAGTGTTAGAAGTAAGTATAGTAATCATCAGTAATCACTAATAATTTCTGTTAAAGTGTCAATCCAACTAATGACACTTTTTGTGATAAGGAACCTTCCCAGACAAGATAATGAAGCATTTGATGGCAACTTGACAAAATGATGGATTTATTTTTTGGGGAAAAAAAAAACGACTGGCAGAAAAACCCATAGACAATTTTCAAATTTCATCACTTAGACTATATGAGGGAGAAAAGCCATAGCTAGTTTACCCACCTGCCTGAGACAAATTTAGTACATAGAGCTATTGCCACCATCATGAGGACCATCATATACTTCCTTCACATGTTGCTGTTAAAGATAAGGAACTTGGCTCCCCCCCCGCCCACCTTTTCTTTTATAGAAAGGGGCAACCATTTTTCAGCAGTACAGGTATGAACACTTAAAATCATATACCAGAATGTAGACATCTATCAACATCACTTTCTCCTACATTCAGATGTTTCAAATCTCCAGCTTCTTTCCGTCTCATGAATACATTCAACTATTTTGATGTGTAACACACAAAATGTGAGCATATTTTTAAAACAGCTGCAAATGAAATTGTGGACCATGGAGATGCTGGAAATAACAAAATTCTGGGTTACTCCATTCAGTTTCTGGAACATCTAATTTCCACTTGTTTTTCATGAAAATCCATAGACCTTCCTTGTGAGTTGAGCTGAGACAGTTAGTGGAAACAACACAACAGCAAATATCAAACATGATTAAGTATTTCATTTTAGTCCTGTAAATATTTAAATTCATTATGTTTTAACTCTAGACACAATTTGAAACAGATTTTAAAAATAATCATCAATAATTGTAATGAAAGAAATCTTTCCTAACATTGTACATTGTATCTTGAGTGGCAGGAAACATGTTTAAAAGTAATTATAGCTGTACTCTAATTTTAAAAGCTGTTTTAAGAAGTCCCTCCTAAAAAAATGAGCTATGATAAACATGGCTGTTTTAGGGTTGCTATATTTTAAATGCGGGTATCTAATTTTCATATTTTGCAATGTATATGCGATTTGAATATTAAGCAAACTATTATAATTGTGCATATTCTACTTTGCATTCTGTTTATGCGAATTCTACATATTGTGTTGCATTTTTTTCATATCTTTGTTTCAGTCTTGGCACAATTTCTGTAACAACTGCACATCTAAGAGGACTAGTGTACAGTAATGAGATGCGGAAGAGAAAGCAGAAGAGAGAGAATCAAATTCAGATTTCTGCTTAGTCACAGAAATTTACTACGGGACCTTTGGGCACCACTGCCTCTCAGCAAACCTACCATAAGAAGTAGTTCTGGTGATTAATAGAGGGAGAAAAACTGTCTCAAGTGGATATGCACTGTGAATAAAATAACTACAATATTTTGTCATTTGTTATGCACAGTAACACACCCAGTAGTTTTTTGTTTATTTGTTGGTTGGTTGGTTTGGGTTTTTTTTCCTCTTTTGGCAAAAAGCTCCAAACCCATGAAAAAAATCACAGGGGGCCTGGAGAGTAACTACCACCAGATTCACAGGAAAAAAAGCAGGAGAGTAAAAGGACAAATAGAAATAAATGTAGGCCTAAAAAAGCAAGGTGCAATGTTTCTTCAGAGATAGGAATCAAATATTTTATTATCATTTGAAAAGAGTTTATTTAACCTACTCATATAGGATATAGAGCTCTGGTGGGTCAAGAGGTGATCAATAAATGCCCTAAATAAATACAATAATCAACTTTTCATTACAAAAGAAGTGCCAACTGTCTTCTCTATCTGAGGATGCCTGTGTTACCAGTCAGCTATTGTTTGTTACTGGCTACTCACGATCATGATAAATGTACTTTTTAATATTTTCATTCCCTCTCATCTCATTAAATACATTCTCCTTCCCAAACTCATATTTAATAACCTGCCAACTGAAGCAACATCCTATGCATTTGATGAAGCAAGTTACAGTGCACAAAAGTTTATATTCAACAAAACCTGTTAAAGTGCTACTAGACACTTTTTGCTGCAACAGATTAACACAACTAGGCTCCTGAAAATTTTGAAAAGTATTCCTCTGTGTAATGGGGGGGGGGGGCTCAAAGCATGTGCCAATCCAGTACTACCTTTCTTCCTCCTTTTTCCCTGCCACTACACCTTGTGATGAACCCTAGGGGGCTGTATACAGCAGATGCACGCTTGCAACAGAGAGGGATTTAATTTGATTGGTTCTTGGACTAACCCAGGTTAGCTACAGGTTAGGTGGGTGAGTCAGCAGAACAGTTAAATAACAGAAACATGGCCTAAAGAGAGAGAGTTCCTTCTGTGTGTGTGTGTGTGAGAGAGAGAGAGAGAGAGAGAGAATAGCCAAAGGCTTGCTAACCTAAGGAAGTGCTTGCCCTTTAAGAGCTGGAAGTTCTTTTCTATTGGACATATTGAGTTACCCAATACCCTTGTTAGTTCTTTTAATAAAGATTTTATTCTTTTTTTTTTAAGAGTAGTCTCCATACAGTGTTTCTTTAATTTGAGCTCAGTTACACATGCTACCACAAACATTCATTTGGGATAAACTTGAAAATGCTTTGCCCTCTATCCACAAGGGTTGTGGTCGTAGGGAAAGTGTGGAGAGGGAGCCAGGGGGTGGTAATCATATAAAAGGGTGCTTCTTCTCCAGGGAGGGCAAATAAAAGCAAGCCTGGTCTGTCACAGCCCCGGATGGCCCAGATCTCTATCTGACACACCTCTCACTCTCCCCTTCCTTCCACAGCCTCACTTTGTATCCTCATAATGCCTCCCCCCCTTACTTTGTGCATTACACTGCTCCACATTTCACTTTTCCTTCACTTCTTCCTCCTCTCTTTCATCATCCCATACTGCTGAACCTCCTTTACCTTGCCCCTATCACTACATATCCTACTCCCTTCTTTCTCTCCAGCTTACCTCATTCCATACCTCTGCAATGCCTCCTTCCCTTGCAGCTCCCACTTCATCTCCCATCTCCAACCCCCTTCCCCCACTGTGGAAGAGATGGTAGCAAGGATAGTAGCGGTGGTAGAGAACATAATGAGGCACAGACAGAATGGGAACATGGTAGCTCTTTTCTTCCTACATTAGATAGCTTCCCCATATAAAGTGGAACTTCTCCCCCCACCTTTTTTTTTCCAGAAAAATGCATGATATTGCTACATCAATTCAAGAAAAAGAAAATCATGGGGAGGCAGCGAAATGTCCATGGCCTTTTCTCTGGATTGTTGATCTCCCTTATTCTTCTTTCTTCATTCTTCCCAATGGGTCCGTTGCCTTCTATGCAGTCTGGGTCAGGTAATAGTCCACTAGGCACTAGGTGGCATCGCTAGAATCTGAGTAAAATATGACCAACCAAGGAATATGGTGCCTATGGCCTGAACAGAATGTGAATCGTCAGTTACAAGCTCTAACGATCCATGCTACTTCAGTCTGGCTATATGCTCGATGAGCAGATTGCAAAATATTTTAGACATCTTTGGGGGATAAAAAGCTGACCTTCGAAATACATTTAGGTAGAATTCACACGTCTGATTCAAGGTACATAAGTGGCGAAGCTGAACACCATGCACCAGAGCCTTCAATGCAATGATGCATTGAAGATTAAATACAAAGGTGACACAAGAAAAGAACTGTATCTTGCAAAGATAAAATGAAGGCTATCCAGGAGTAGGAGTGTTCTGACTGGAACTCAGCTCAGCTAAAGGTCCTGTCAAAGAAAAAGAACCTTTCAACAGAAGAAAGAATAATTCATATAATTGAATCTATGGCATTAACTATGACAAACCATGAAGATGATCACCAGTTTAGGTAACTTAAATATTATTATTTAATGTTATTATATTTAAATTAACAGACACTAGCAATGATAATTAAATAGAACCTCCATGTTAAAAAATGGCTTCCTATTTCTCATTTTGTACATGTATATGTTCAGGTATATGCTTTATATGTTCAGGTCTACCTTGTATAAGTGTATATTCAATAAAGACTATCCAAAAAAAAAAAGGCAACAGTGCTTGGTTGCTGAGATCCTAAAATCATCTGTAATGATTCCTGCAGGGAATTATCACCATCATTGCTTTACTTGCAAATTTCTAAGAGGCATTCTGGCTACCTGCTTCAAGAAATAAATTGCTGGATTACATTAGACCTTTTGTTCTGATTCAAAAAATGCTATTCACAGAACATCAACAGTGATTTGTTTTCAGAACTACAGAATCTTGGGTTTTTTTATGGATGCTGTGTATTTTTTTTTACCTGGGGGTCCATTTGTTTTGTGCAGCTCAGTCTCCTTAGGTGAGCTTGTAAAGAAAAGGCAGCTTGGTGACAGTATGACAAATGAGGGTCACCACCTCTAAAATTGTGTTCACTGTTAACGATAAAAAGCAGGAGGCACAGGGCTACAGTGTGCCTGGCCTCATAGGTATTTCTGCTCAAAACACTTCTATTCACAATCGGAGACAATATGTCACATCATGAAAGGGAATCAATCTTCCTCATCTTTTTTTTATCATTTCACACAGGCAAGTCTATAGTACATAAAACAAAAAACAATGCATTTTCAGAAGTGGAGACTGTGGGCCAGGTTATCGTCTGAGTTCTGTCAGGCCCTACAGAATTGGTCTGCCTTGAACAGGAAAACTATGGAAGCGAGTAACAATGAAAGTTTGGCCAGTTTATCTAACTGCTAGAAAACCTGCAAATAGTATTACATAGTATCATCAATCCATATTATTTTATCATTTATTCTTAAGTTAGAATACATTTCCAAGAGATACTATTGAAATTCAAGATACTGAAACAAACATTGTGAATTTATATCTCTATTGCTGTCATGTTTGTTTGTTCACTTGAATTGTTGGGACTGAAAGTAACTTGAAATTTTAAAATGTAACTAAAAATAAAATGGAGGCGAGCATCAAAGATTTCAAACACAACTTAAATACGTATCAGTAGAAGAAAATGCAGCATCTACCCAGTTGAAATCCCTTCTACAGCCAGCAACATCAGTTGTCTAAATAAAAAAGTCTTTACTTTCAAAGACAGCATGGAAGAAGCCAGCCTAGTTGCCTTTCTAGATCTGCCTAAAATGAAAGTGGGACTATATGTGGGGCCTCTCCTCACAATCTCTCAGCCTGGAAAGGCTGACATGGGAATACAGTGCTTCAGATAGCTAAGATAAGCCATTATCTGTTTCTTTAGTCAAAACAAGCACACTGACTTATGTCTGGTAATAGATCAGTAGCCAGGAATAATTGTATACTCCCTCGAACAGACTTAACCGGAATGCACAAAGATATTTTCTTTCTTTCTTTCTTTCTTTCTTTCTTTCTTTCTTTCTTTCTTTTTAAGGGAAAGGAGAAAGTCATGTGGCTGACCACAATGCAAATTCCAATGTATTGAGGGTTGGATTTATGTTTGTATCTTGTGGTGGGGTATACTTTTATATCTTCAGTGGGAATTCCAAAATTCTCCAAAAGGGGCTTAACTACTGATAACCAAAGCATGTCACTTCTGTACCAATGCATAGTATTCCAAAAAAATGGCATGGGCATTTTGTTCCAATACACTTTCTGTCCAAACCATGTAATACTTACTAATAGGGGAAAATGTTTTTATTTCATTAAATAGGACAAACTGTATTTATTTCCTTAAATACATTCCTCCCCCCCCTGCAAAAGCTATTTTATACTTTTTTTTTGTATGATGAAACTTACTTGCCTTAATTGGATAAGGCTGAAAGTTGTGCCCATGCACTACACACAATGGTTGCATATCAATGTCTACCATCCCATCCATTGTAGCCTAAATGATTATTTCCTTTTCTTGCATAGAAAAAGAATATATTGGACAAGAAGTTATATCATCTTTCATGCAGCAACTAAAAAAAAAAAGAGCCCTTTCTGTCTTTTTTCAAATGCTTTCAGAATTAATTTCAAAAATTATGATTTTTTCTACAATACTAATACATTACAATATTGTTTTATACCAACATTAAATAGGAAGGCTAAAGCAAACAACTACAATCTGCAAATGACTTTGGAAGGACAGAGCCTGGTATTTGGGTAAATTGGGGATAACCAGAATGCTTTCACATTAATTAATTTTCATGGTCCATTAAGCACATCCAGACTTACATAAACCTGTGGAGGACATGGCCTTTACAGATCATTATAATGGAGGCTTAAAGTAAGCTCTGTGACAGTTTTCCCAGTAAGATTATTTTTTTCTTGTGAGCACTAACTAAAACACATGTTAATTTAAATCCAAGGCATATGCTCCATCATTGTGACACTACTATTTCTTTTCTTTTCTTTTCCTCCCCCTTTTTTTTTACATTCTGAATTTGCTAGTGCGAGGCAGAAGAGGAATCAATAGAATTGCCAGCTTTTACTGTGCAAAATATTTTAAAAAATAGCATAGATAGCACTACATTCAATTACAAAAGAAGACAGCATTAATTAAAGAAGATGGTTGCTCCAGCTAATTATTTGCTAATTAAATAATTAACCCTAAAACTAGCCTTAATTAAATAAAACAGTGATTTAGGAAGCAATCCTACATTTGGGTTGTTCTGGCTGAGGGATGGCAAAGATTTTGTCGTACTGAAAGAATTGGAAGATGAGCTTCCATCTCCCTCCCTCTCTCTCTCTCTCTCTCTCTCTCTCACACACACACACACACACACACACGCACACATACACAGTTCCACAAACAAAGAGGGAGAGCGAGTGGGAGAGGGGGCGGGATGGGGAAAAGGGAGAAGGAGGGAGCTGTGAGAGAGAGAGAGAGAGAAGACAGAGAAAGATATGTTCCAAGGTATGGAGAAAATTTATCCCTCGTGGGAAACTTTCTAGGGGTTGTAAGTTACTGGTTGGTAAGGTCAAAACTGGGAATGGAAAGAATATGTGCCATTCATTATTCATTTCCTTCCCCCCACTCAAAAAAAAATGGTGTCCTGTTGCAAAGAATAATGTAGTGGTAAGAATTCTGTACAATTTCCCCTGGTATTCAAATATCCCAAAGTTCTTTGAGAACTTATTCTACATAGAATATATATGAAGGTGTTTGGAATGAAAGTTGTGGGATTTCGTACAAAAAGCATGATTACTAGATAGCTACATTTTTGTTCTTCAGATCCTGTCTGATCTTGGAAGCTAAAGAGGGTCAGCCCTAGTTAGTACTTAGACGGAAACTCACAATGAATAACAGGTGCTGTGGGCTGCATTTTAGAGGAAGGAACTGGCAAACCCACCTCTGTGTATTCCTTGCCTAAGAAAACTCTATGAAATTCATGACAGGCAACTTGAAGGCACATACACACAATTACTGTTTTCTGCACACACACACACACACACAGAGAGAGAGAGAGAGAGAGAGAGAGAGAGATTTTGCAACAAAAATGATGCAGAAAAAAATCTTACTGTGTTTTGAGCAAGATTTTTTGGTGTAAATTTTTGTTGTGCAAGATTGCTGCTTTTTAGAATCTTGAAAAAAAAACCCTATGAACGGTTTTCTAGAAACAGCATTTGTCACAGACCACAATTCTAACACAAAATACCACATATATTTCTTCATGGAATAATGTCATGAAACACTTCAAGATGTGTGAATACCAGGTGAGAACTATGCAAAAATATTCGCTTTATGTGTGGGGGAGAGAAAAGTATGGAAATCATTTGTCCTTATTTGCAAGGATGAAATAATTGAATATTAGCATTCCTAGTCTAAACTGATGGTAAATGAGATCAGTACTAAGATTAGGTGGGGCAACAGCTAGTCATCACTTTCTCTCTTTCTTTCTTTGTCACATACACACAAATCCATCCATTCTCTTTCCCTACCATTCCTTTCTTTTCCCTCTCACGGTTTGCTCCTACCCCAACCCCAAATAACTTAAGACTTTTTTTCTTACAAAATTCCTATTTGTACCAGTGGAATCTTCTAAAACACACACACACACACACACAATTTCTGTTTAGACAATATGATGAGGAATAAGGGTGTATTCCAAATTTCTTCTGGTGTGCTTAGAAATTAGGCAATTATATGTGATACCAATAGATGCATAAGACACCTAGTTACTGCATGGGATGCTATTTGTCAGGGAAACAATATATAGGGATACTTTCTTTCCCCAGAATCAATATCCTGCAAATCCTTATTTGCATCAATTAGTTCTTTTTTGAAATTCCATCTTTAACAATAGAAGACTTAAAAAATAAAACAAAACACTAACTTACAGGGAAGGAATGGGAGAAAGGAGACAATGCAAGATTTGGAGGTCTTGCAGCTTGTATCTAGCATGTAAGCACAGTGGTTTCCCAACGAGGGACATAAAGAGTATTTTCAATTTTTGTTATCCTTAGCAGGAAAGGGTGTCTAAACAGGAAAGTGTGTTCTGCTGGTGGGGGGGGAAGCCATAGTCAGATTATTCCTCCCATGAAAGAGTTACGCTTTTGTTGTGGGCAGCCAGAGAATTGAGACCAGCGGTTTCAGAAAACAGGAGTTTATTTTACTGCGCAGGGATCTCAGTCTTCCAAAAAGACCGAGAGAGCCCAGAGTCAGGTATCAGCTTACCTTTTATACACTCTAGTAAACAGGTACAGGAAATGATTAAAATATGACCATATATGAACAATTTACAGGTTACAGACAGGTTACAGAGACCCAGGTTACAGCTTTCAAAATGATGTATTTCAGTACCAGGGGAGTACTCTCACTGGGTTGTGCTGACCTAAAAAACTCGCCAGGTTCCCTGCATAGCTAAGCTCATACCTAAGCCTTCTGATAAGATAAAGGATACATCTGCTCACCTTATTTTTCCTTATTTTTCTACTTAAGCAACTGCAGTTCTAAGGTTTCAACCCTTTCACTTTCACTTGTTTTTTTACCAAAAAATTGATTTTGTGTGCAAATACACTTTGCATGCAAAAATATATTTGGGACAAAGTATCATTTTTGTGAAAGAAAACCCACTGCATTTTGCATAAAAGAACGATGCAGAACAAGAATTTCACACACATACACACACACACAAATAATAATAATAATAATAATAATTATTATTATTATTATTATTATTATTGGTCTCAAAATGTGAAAAATCCTCATTACTGTACTACAATTTTTTCAGTCTCACCTGAGAGACAGCTTTGGAAAATTTCCATTTTCTCCATTCAAGAAGGAAAGGAAGAAAAGTTTACATCTCTTTCCTCAGTCCTGATACAGACATTATTTATAATTGTTACAACTGTGCCATATCTGCTCATCCCACCCCACTATACCCTGTTGGTATATGTGAGAATGGAAAAGTATTGTTGCCACACTCCCCTACATCACAAAGTGAAGAGTAGTGTCTCCTACATACAGAGAGTGGGGAGTTGCGGCTGCTAAAGCCCTCCATGGATACCCAAGCTTTCAGGCTGGTTTTTATGGGAGGTGAGGTGCCTGGATCTCTCTAGCTGACTGCCTGTTGAAATAGCAAATCTCCTTAAAAATATATCTTTGTTGCATTGAAACAGTAACAGTTAAAAAACATTCGTACATACACAAACTGTTACACTCAGTAATTTGAATGGAAAAATATTTCCTCCTGTTTCCATCTCTAGCACTCCACTGACCATGAATAACTTCAGCCCTAATCTTTTATTCAAGCAATGTCAATTCCTGCCATTCCCTAGCTCTCTCAGAAACCAATAGGCATTTTGACTTGTAGCAGCAGGAGTTGGCTATCATCATTCAAAGTGAGCAATAAAAGAGGTAAGTGTTGAACTCCACCAAGATGATGAAATATCTCCACAAGTGAACTATGCTATTAAATCATCAAGAGGATATTAAGGTCTGTCAGAAGCTATTTTGAGTAGTATGATATTGCTTCAGTTCCTGATGTACTATAGGTCTTTCCCAGTCACAAGAGGACTTCTGAATTTCTTTATCATAAAGGAAAAGGTGACTGGAGAACAAGAGATTTTTTTTTTAAAGAGTTGCTGTACTCGAAGATATTCATCTTGTTCCCTAAACTCACTGTAATATTGTTATTCTTACTAATTCCCATTAATAAACATCTTACAGTGGACTGAGGGAATTTTGAGACTACAATAAAAATGAAAATGCACTGCAGATCTTCAAAACCTGCAGTCTGCATTGGTTTGACACATGCCTATGGTAACTTATTTCTTTTTTTTTATAATCATTTTATTCAAATTCAGATATAAAACAAACAATTATAACTGTCAACTTATTTGAAATATTTCTGATCTTCCATACTGATCTAGATTTCATTATCAATATTTCTTAACATGCTTAAAATATTGTACTACATTTTAGTGCTATTATTACTTGTTGATTCCTGCACTTCCATCTCCGTATTCCCGTTCCATGATATATATCCAGTAGCCCCCTCATAATTTATCTTAAATCACGAATCACAGATTTCCATCTGATGGTACCCAGCAATTACCCATTACAATTTGCCATTCTTTTTGTATCTCTTCGTCTGATTTCTCTTTTAATCTCTGAGAGACCATATCAACATTTTTGTTTTCAATCACTGTACCTCACCATTGTTCTAATGTGGGTATTTGCTGAGTTTTCCACATCTTTGCATATTCAATACGAGCTGTTGTTATCCCTATGGTAACTTATTTCTCTCCACTAGGGAGATGATGAAATAATATATTCTCCCTCCTGCTGTTAATGTGGTTCTGAAAGTGGATTTTTCTAATGAGACTGTGCAACCAATTGGCCATGTCCAAAATGAAGTAGGACAATTTGAACCACGTCCAGATTAGATCAGATTGTTCTGACTTGGTTCCGAAGCAGAATAGAATCCAGAAATTGGACATTAAAAATAGGCAAGTTAAAAAACAAGCTTTTGGCTTTTCCCTGTAAGCATATTAGGAAAACGCCAAGATGGTGTGATCTGGAGAGGGGAAAGCCAAGCTCGGCTTTGCTTATTGACAATTCTGAATGCATTCTGGGACAAGTATCACCAGCACTCTCCAAACACAGTGCTTATGAGGACATATTACATGAAGTCACTGAAGTTATATACTCATTCATTTGCTAATTTTACCTGTTACTAGCAGATTATCAAAAGATCTATAGTAAAAGATTAGATAGTGTTTGATTATTGCCTGAGCTTGGCTTCTCTGAATCTGTTTTCATTTCCCAGCATTTTGTCTCATTGCATAGTCTAAATGAATCCTGTTTATCTTTCTTCTTAATTTGTTCATTTGAATATCAATCCATTCATTGTGTGTCAGTGTGTTTCAGCAAGTGAAATTTATCCTCAACCCCTCTGCAACACACGCACACTGCCCTAAATGTTAGTTGGCTGATTGGTTTATAAGTCTGATTAATTTCTTTTTTTTTCTTTTCTTTTTTTTATTAATAATAAAGATGCATAAGTATACAGAAATATCTCTATATATACAACAATAAACATTATACAAATAAGATACAAAGTACTATATAATAGTATTTATATATACAATATTTTTTTTGTAATATTTATATCTATATAAACATTGTACTTTTAAAGAAAAATCAACTCATATCTGTCTATTTTTATACCTTATTTCATATTATGTATACTTTACATTCTACTTCCTAACTTCCCTAGAGTTAATTCTTAATAGTCCTGTATTTGTTACTCTTTCAATACCCCTGTCTCAACTTTACGTGCCTTCTCACAATTCTGTCATTTCGAATCTATGTTTACCCTTTAATGTCTGAACCTTAAAACATTGTTTTCTTACATATTTCTTATGTTGAGAAGAAAAACTTCTCTACTTGTCTCCATTCCATATCATTTAGTTCTTGATTTTTCCCTTGTATCATCCAGGTTAATTTATCCATTTCCCTGTATTCCAAAACCTTTATTTTCCAATCTTCTATTTGTGGAACCTGATCATTTTTCCACTTTCGCGCATATTCTGTTCTTGCAGCTGTAATCATATAGAGAATTATTCTCCAAAATTTCTTCCTGTACTCTTTTTGTATTTTCTCAGTCATATTTAATAGAAATAGTTCAGGTATCAAAGGAATATTAAACTGTAATATGTCTGAAATTATTTCTTGTATTCTTTTCCAGTATATTTTAGCTTTATCGCAGGTCCACCGTCTCTTTCAATTCCTGTCTCATTTCTTGTTTAAGTCCTTTTACTTCTTTTAAAATTTCAGCTAACTGCTGGCCCATATCCATAGATTGTCTTCTACCTAGTTCTGTTGGTTGTAGTTGTAATTGTGTCTGTGTCTTTGCTCCTTTCCTTGTTCCCGTCGCCATTTTTTTCTTCTTCTCCCTCTTCTCTATATCATTAAATAAAAATGTGCTACTTTGAATTTATAAATCTTCGTTAATAATTTAGTTATGAAACGTCTCTCCACTAGCCCAGTATTAATAGTTGTCAATTCTGTTAATTCATTGTAACATACATGTAAATCTTTAACAATCAAATTCCATACCATCAATCCATAAATTTCTTTTTTTTTCTAATTCAATTCATTAACTTCAAATTCTACAGTCCATTAAGTCACAACAAGAAATATAAAAATTCTCAAGTTCTTAAATTCCTAAGTTCTGTTAAATTAATTAATAACTTAATTCGATTCACAATTCTATAAATTCTATTGAATTAATTAATAACTTGATTTTTTTTTCGTTAGTAAACCTCCCTTGCCTTCACCACCTCACTTCTCCATTGCAACCACCACCATTTTTTTCAAAAAGAAGTGCCCCCTATCTGTCCTTCTCATCCCAGTCCAGGTTTCTGTTTACTTCTTTTCGTAATCTATATTGTAAGTTTCTTATTCAATGCAAGACGAGCTCAAACAGTTTCCCTGCAAGCTCCAGCCACAATCTCCTTCCTTGTATTTTACCCTTAACTTCAAAGTCCGTGTCTTATTCGATGCAGGGCGAGCTCAAGCAGTTTCTCTGCGAACTCCAGCCATTACCACCTTCCTTCTGTTTTATCTTTAACTCCAGAGTTCGTGTCTTGTTCAGTGCAGATCGAGCTCTAGCAATGTCTCTGCAAGCTCTTCAAACTTCTAATCTATTCCGTCTTCTATTACTCTCCCACGTTCTTTATCTTTCCAGTTTAAGCCTCTGTTTCCTTCTTTTCAGAGTCCTTATCTTCTTTAATGCAGGGTGAGCTCAAGCAATTTCTTTGCGAGCTCAAGCCACTACCTCCTTCCTTATGTTTTCTCCTTAACTTCAAAGTCCGTGTCTTGTTCAATGCAGGGCGCGCTCAAGCAGTTTCACTGCGAACTCCAGCCACTACCGTCTCCCTTATAATTTATCTTTAACTTCAAAGTCCGTGTCTTGTTCAATGCACGGTGAGCTCAAGCAGTCTCTCTGCGAACTCCAACCACTGCCGCCTTCTTTATGTTATGTCCCTCCCATGTTCTTTATCTTTCCAATCCAAACCTCTGTTTCCTTTTTTTTTCAAAGTCCGTGTCTTGTGCAATGCAGGGTGAGCTCAGGCAAATTCTCAGCAAGCTCAAACCTCTATAACTTTTCAGAAGCGAGTTCAAGCGTTTTCCTCCTTTACTTTTTGTTTTTTAACGCGAACTCCAACTTACTGTGCATGAACTTTCAATCAAAAAATCTCGACACTTTCCTCTCCCGTTCTCTCCCTTGCCATTCGTCACCATATACTTTCAGAACACAGGCGATTTTATTTTTAAAGTATATAGCCTCTCAAACTATATCCACTAATCGCTATAACCAATACTTGTTTCAAATAGTTAAATGTAATATATATATGATTCCATCTTCTTTTTTCTTTTCCTTGAAATGTCTTAATGTCCTAGTTTTTCGTCTCTCAATATTAGAGCTGTAAACTCCCAACAATATTATCAGACGAACGCTTACCTCCTCCTTCTGTCTGCCATTTTATTGTCCCAGTTCTTCTCCTTGAACTGTCCCGTCCAACAGACCAGCACGATCTTTAAATCTTCGAGACTTTAAAAGTTGATTTCCTCTAGATTTAGTTCTTCAATTTTTCCTTATTGTCCTTTAACTTAGATTTATTAAAATAAAGTTTCAGACGGCGCTATGCTGCTCAAACAGGCAGCGACTTTCCACGTGGCTGTTCTGCTCTTCGGTCCCCTCGCCTTTACTCGGTTTAAGAGCCACAATACCGACGCTCCTATACCTAAAAGGCGGCAATGGACCCCCAGCGAGCTCCTCCGAACCCCCTTTACCGGGGGGGGGTATTTGCCGGCTGTTAATCTACCGGCTAAACCACAGGGAGTGTCAGAGTCAGCGGGAGCTTTCTCGCTGCTCTGGCGATCGCGCCGCCATCGAAACCGGAAGTCTCATAAGTCTGATTAATTTCTAAAACTAAAGATTATTTCTTTTTCTTTCCTCTCTGTGTGTGCAAATCTGAATTTATATGATCTGCCAAAACTCATTTTTTTTCTTCAAAATACCATTATCTTGGTTTCACAGCCTACCAGCTGTTACTGACTGGTGTTTTGGACCATCAATGATTTGGATTCTACCAAAGAATGTAAAATCACAAAGTGCCATTGTTGTTGTTTTTCTTGTTATCACCATCAACACCATCATATTGTATCTTTAATTCACATTGTGAAGCAAAACAAACACTATTATTTTATTGCCCATTTTATTCATATTTGTTGAGCAAGCAAGCTAGAGCAAGCTGCCTTGCATCCTATGCATGGAGAAAAGTGAGATGTGAATTAAATAAGTAATATAAATAAATTTAATCTCCATTAGATCTTCTAATTAAACTTAGATTAAATGAGTTTTTACTATTATTACTGTAACTATTACACTAATTCATTACTTTAACTTAATAAACCATGAGGCGTACCTGTAGCAGATATAATCCAGATCATATTGTTGTGTCAAAAGGAGATAGTGATTTGTTTTTACTACCCTCCACCAATAAGATTTGTACTGGCCAGTAGTAGAAATAAGCCTGTTTCCCCATTTTCTTACCTTACTGAGGACTCAGGATAGTGGGATAAATGCTACTTCCACTGGAAGAAGGGCTCTATCTGAGACTGACGATCAAATGCAAGCAGCATGCAATGGCAGCAGCAGTACTGTGACACAGTTAGCCTCTGAGACAGAATAGATGGGCAGGTTGTCAGTCTAAGTCACCACAGAAAAGGCAGAGCATAATCTGGGACCACTCTGAGATGAGAAACAGATCCTAGGATTGCTACTTGCAATCTCTATAGGCAGCAAATCAGTAGGGTTTCACTAACAGGGAATTACAGCTACTTGCTTTAACACCTAAGAAGCAACATCAAGCAGTCTTTCTCTGCAAAGAAGCATGAAAGTCCCAGCATCCAGGAAAAATCTATAGAGCAGCAACAAGGAGTGCTGAATCCTCTAACTCTAAAACAGCTTTCAGTCTTTCTTCTCTGCCCTAGACAATCATCTTTGAAAGAGATAAGTTGCGGGGGGGGGGGGTATGGAACCATGAGATGGAATTTTCCTGCTGCCTGCCCACATCTTATTCTGTCCACTTCTATCAGCCACTGCAACTTGACAAATGTCATCCAGTGCCTCTGAAGCTGTATTTAACTGAATACTTTAACTCCTAGCATGACTTTTGATGCTTTTTGCACTGCTGAATATAGCACTGCTTCAACACTCAACATTTGAGATGGTCCTTGAGGTTCTAGCATAGTCCCCCTCTCCTCCCAAAAGGCAAGCACACCTGCCTGGAAAATACCCTTTTGATTCAGCTGTCTGCTGTGCTATCTGTGTCCGCTGTGCTATCTGTTACTGCCGTCCTTTAAATTGCCCTAGCTCTGGCTCTCGCTCTGGCTCTTCATTGGTAAAGTTCTTCAAGTGTTAAGCCTCAAAATGCTCTAAGGGTTCTAGGAACATGCTTCCAATACTAGGAAACAGTGCCAGGTAAAAAGCTACATGAACTGGAAAAAGGGAGCACTCAACTAACTACATGTGCATGCTTTTAAAAATTGTATTTTAAACTGGTAAGAACAGACAGAACTTTTTATCTTTGCTAAAAGGCCAAGAAGCAGCCCAATTCAACAACACATTTATTTTTTGTTCTCACTTTGGCAATGCATATATTGAAAGCGTATTTTTCTTGTTCGTTTAAAAAAAAATATAAATGAGCCCAATAAAACACCCCCGGACGCTACTAGTCATCCTATTTGGCAGGATTAATGCCCTCTTTTGTGTCAATCATGTTTCCAGGTTTCATGCAGACATATGGCACTCCTCAAATGGTATAGAGGCTTTGGTTTCTCACTACATATTGAGGGAAGGACCAGTGATCCAAATTTTTGAATTTTGTTTCGTATTTAGGTCTGGATTGAACTAAGGTCTGAATAAACACAGACCATATAGGGCTAGGTCTCAGTTGCTGAACTGGGTGCTAAACCAAATCAGAAGCTGGCACAGCCCATTTTCTAAATTTCTCAATATACCAATTGTATGTTGGATGTAATGTTATGGCAACCCTGACGGATGTACTTATTAACAACATTTGCTTATCATGTTATCAATTTCTAGGCAGATGAAAACAATAATTAGTGTGTGAGAGAGAAATACTGGTGGAGTTTTTCCCATTATTTTAGAGACTGATCTTGACAATTTATGGGCTAAAACCTTTCAAATACTAACATAACTACTATATTTGTTTGTTTTGGACAGGTCATCTAGAATCTGGCTGGCTTTGACACAGGTAGGCCAAAGAACTAGAAACCAT
This sequence comes from Cyclura pinguis, assembly GCA_030412105.1. Classification (NCBI taxonomy): domain Eukaryota; kingdom Metazoa; phylum Chordata; class Lepidosauria; order Squamata; family Iguanidae; genus Cyclura; species Cyclura pinguis. Next base: position 247,969,813 of record CM059599.1, on the reverse strand, counting down.
TAAATACAATGCAATCTTGTTTTTGTTGTTGTTGCTTCCCTCCAAAATGAAGTAAGTATAGCAAAAGCCTTCATCTAGTGTGTTTCATCTTAACAAACTAGATATTAGTGGTGTCCTTTTTAAATACCTTATTCCCACTGGGAAGAATGTGTAATTTAAATATATTTCTCCTTTCTGCGGGAATGTCTTCAAAAAAACGAGCAGTTTTCAACATTCTAACATAGAAGACAATTCTCCTCTCCCCACCCAATTTTTCCCTGCCCTTCTCCACAGCCATGTTATTGGCTGGAGGGACAGAGCAGGGAGAGGAAAGTAAGAAAGATTGTCTATTGATGGCTATCATAACCAACGAGGGACAATCTTAGTGACCGACTATCTTCTGCTCTCCCATCCACATGGTCATTTAGAAGTAATACTGGTAGGACTGGATGACGGCAGACAAATAAGAACTGGCTGTCGTTACCAGTGCTTGTTGATACAAGCACCCTTCAAGACCTCCTAGAGGTCCTTCAGATACCCTACAAAAAGGATGTCACCTCAGTGCACAGGTGTAGCTGTACTGGCAATGATCACCTTTGCTCCTCTGTCTTTCCCTTCCCTTCTAGCCATTACATGCCCATGCAGGTGGGGCAAAAAAGGAGTCTGAGCTGAGATGGACAGGAATAGAGTCCTCAAGTTTGTTAGAGGACTGGTGAAAAGGGAACAGGGGACTTGAGGCAGACTGTCCTCTTTGAGGTTTCTGGACACTCACGAAGCCCCTCTGCTACTTTTTTTCATGGGTCTTTGGAAATTCCTTCCATCCCTTACTAGATATTTATGTTGTACCTCAAGCAATAAAATTCCACAGCACTTCACAATTAACAGGAACATTTTTGTTGTGTCCCATGTTAAAATTCTGCTGGTATAAACAAAAGTAAAGCAATTTGTCCTCCACATCACTAATTATTTAGCAAGATGTCTAAAAGATAGCAGGTGTCCCTGTGTGACTTATGAAGAAAACATTTTCATTATATGAGGCTCATTAGTCCACAGAAATTAGCAAAAAAAGCAAAATGAAAGTTTATCAATGACATTATGAATTCATTTCATGTTTATGCCTTCTTATTAAATTAAAGTATGTAGTTTTTTACCCTGTGGAAGAATATAGACCTGGTATCAGTCAGAAGATACTGACAGGACAGCAAGGAGAGTTTCAAAACAGCTCCCCCTCAACAACAAAAAAAAGAGGGTAGGGACTGTGTATTATATAGCAGGGCTGGGAAGCAGAGACAGTTCCACTTGGCTGAATAATGGGGAACATGGTGTAGAATAATGAAGGGGAAGGTTACGCTGTGTATGTGGCATCTCCGTCAGATTGATACGGCTCATGGAGTCACTCATTCAATTGCTTACTTTCAGAGCAAGAGATGTGTTACTGTAGTTTCTAGTGCGAACTTGAGGTATATTAGATATCATTTGATATCAAGAATTTGCCCTTTACCACCCATTCCTCTCCATGTGCTTGCGACGCCCCCGGACAAGCACGCACACGGGCACGGCCAAAAATAGCTGAACTATTCAAAACAACATCCAGGCAGGCCAAAAATTGCCAGACTGCAGCTTTAGGAGACCTCCAGGCAAGTACTCTCTTAATATCACATTATGTATGCACACAGCTTAAAAAAGATCCCCTGCCCTGAACAGGCAGCTTGACGAGCAGAATATCCAACTCTCAAGCACTCTGCGTTTGCATACTGTCTACGCTATTGACAACGATGTCATAATTCAATCATCTAAAGTACTGACCTTTCGGAGGCTTTGTCTCCAGCCCGAAACCCATTGTTTTCCCCAGGAATGGACTAGCCTACAGGCACATTTTCCCCTATAAGACCCCCTGATTTTGAGTGTCTCTTCAGATCGCTCTGACTTCCATCCCGCCTTGCTGTCGCTCTGTTTGATGAGCCTTCCCCTCAGCTCCCACATGCTCAGAATCTCTGATACCACAGACTTTTCTTCTGACTACCCGGGCTTCAGGATCAGGTGTAGTATTTCCCCTGAAAAATCCCTCTTAAAATCCTCTATCCAACTCCTACCTTTCTTTCATTAGGTCTGTGTGAGTGGTTGCATACATACGTATTGACTGTGTCTCAAAATAAAGGAAAACAATTATAATTTACTTCTGTTTGATTATTGACTCAGCCTGACCCCGTAAACATTGGGTCTAAGATCTCGCTAGGTTGCCCTGCCTCTTGCATTGCTTAGCTTGTGCTCTTGCTAATTCCCATTCCTCATTATTTTGAGCACATTGAGGTGTCCCTCATGGGACCCCAGAAATCAGGGTAACAGATGGAGGGGGTGAGTCTCTTAAGAGCCATGCAAACAGTCAACGAGGCTCCTACACATAGCTGTAAAGGGTTCACAGCAGTCTCAGGCTGCTGTGCGTGTCTTCATAGCTCTCTAGAAAATTTCCCTACCTGATCCATGCAGACGGAAACAAGTGGGTAGGCACAGTATTGGCAAATGGGGGAGCATGTCAGCAGTGCTGATGTAGTGGTTCTTTACACTCCAACCTTAGGTGGCAGGACAACTTATGTCACCACTTAACTTTCTTATTATAAACTGAAGAGATTGAAGCAGGAAGAAATACAAAGGGGGCAAGCACTAACCTAGCCATGTGCCAACTTGTTTTAATATAGAGCAACTATAAACTAAAATAAACATCTCTTCTTTGATAACATTTATCTCACTTCATCCCAAAGCTTTAAAAAGGTTTGAAAAGTTTACACATGTTCCTACATAAAGAATAAAGGTCATAATATAATGAGCACCTATGTCTTTTCTACAGTTATTGATCCAGTGTTTGTACTTATGTATCCACAATATATGGAATTCTAGGTACAGGCATACCTCCGTCAACAAAGCCTCTGACAAGGAAGCTCCTTTTTACAAAATCTTTTTTACAGCTATCCAGTTCTGCTTGCCTCCTGGACCTCTATCCAGCTGGATTTTTTTTAGTAGCATCAGCACTGAGACAATGATGAGGGAGGGCTGGACAAACAGACTTTTGGTATCAAGTTGCAGCAACATGTCAGTGCAATAAAGCTTGAGCTTAGAAAGAATGAACTTCTGCTGTAGCCAACCCTACTGCAGATGTTTGCACCTGCTTTTAACATGGAAGCATTTGCCTTCTGAATCCCTTGTTGGGTATGTGGGAATAACAAAACAAAAGAAAAAGAGGAGAGCACCCTGCCTCTTCAGGTATACTCCAGCATGTTAAACCAAAAGCAATATGACTGGACACTAAAACAGAAATAATAAAAAAAGTGGAGATTGGTGAGAGCAAAAGTAACCCATGGGTAAATTTTGGAAGGAGCTTTCAAGTTGCCTACAGTAGGTTCAGAATGTTTTTTTCACTTAAACAAGCCTTACGTGTTGCTTGGTTGTTTCATTTCACATGTATATATTGTTAGTTTAACCTAACAATATATACCTGTGAAAGCTGCTGAACTGCTCACTTCCCTGTTTTGTTTTGTTTTGTTTTGTTTTGTTTTTTGGTGGTGCAGGAACCTATCCTTATTCTTTCCATGTGCTTTCCACATCTGGGACCAAAGTTTCTGTTAAAGAAGTCAGGCTCAGGAGCACATCTACTTTGTTAAACGAGGTATACCTGAATGTCTCAGGTTCCATGCACATAATTTAAATAATGACAACATTTGGCTTATAATATTTTTGTTATACTCTATAATTTGCTTGAAGGTCAGAGTCAAATGCAGATAGTTCAGCTGCCATGAGAAGAGGATAAATGACCTCCTGTTAGTATGACTGAATTAAATCAAATGTTTGCATGGGGTGATGTCTCCAATTATAACACATTTTCACACTATCTATAAGTATATTGCCACAATATCTTTTAATAAACGTCATCTAACTTCTAAACTAGTATTAATACTTAACAAATATTTACTCATTCATAATTGTAAAATAATGAATTTATATGACTAATTAAAGGCCTGTGGTGGGGAGGAGGGGACATGCACCTGTGTTCTCAGACTTTAAAATATTCCAAAATACCAAAATTAAGATAGTGGCTTCACTTTTTACCCAAACTTACGGTCTTCTATTGTTCAACTGATATGATGCTCTTCACACACTATTTATTCAGTAAACCCAACAAACATCAATCATGTCACATACTACTGCAAACGGATTTGACATGTTATTGAAATAGCACAGCAACCAGAGAATTTCAAATAAAGATTTGCAATCGTTGCTTTCTAAAAATAATAATAGAAAAATCTTGATCAATAGATAGTTGGCCCACTTGTATGATTAGATCTTTCTGAAAAACACCTATGCTGAAATAACATAAAATATAAGCATATTTTCTGTTCATGTTGTATGAATGTATTTAAATCAATTTGTGTTTAAGTGAGATGCAAGTGGGAGAAGAGAATTTGTGTGTTATTTGTGATGGAGAGAGAAACAACGTTTGTGCATTCATACAGCCAGCTTGACACCAGAAAAATTATGAAAATCTATTTTAAAGAGACAATTCCAACATTGTTTCTCTTTCCCAATATTTGCAATTCATATTAAACTGTTCTGCTATGACAAGGATTCATGCTTTCTATATGCTTGCTTTGCTACAAGTTCTCTAATAAACATTAATAAACAGATAAAGAAACATTACTGACAATAAGGGAAAATGAGCACGTGGGTGTCCCTGCTCCTCCAATGGTTTACAGGAGCCATGGTCCCACGAAGACAGCCTAAGTCTGTTATATTTTTGGAAACAGTAGGACAGACAGCATGGTGAACTGGTTTGAGTGCTAGACTATGATCCCTGAGACCAGAGTTTGATTCTCTGCTCAGCCATGGAATGGCTGAGTGACCCTGGGTGTTTCATACACTCTTAGCCACAGAAAATCCCATGATAGGTTTGGCTTAAGGTCCGTAAGTCAGAAATGACTTGAAGGCACACAACAATAACAACAACCACCACACACACACGTACACACACACACACACACACACACTGAGGCAGCACCTGCTTGGTAAAACAAGAAGAAATCATGCATGTTTAAAAGTCAGATTTGCAAGTGTTTATGCGGATTTAAAATTATTGTACCCCAGAGTCAATATCGTGGAACTCTTATTCACAAACCGAGACTGGTGAATTAAACAAAAAAGTGAGGCTAGCATGCATCTGGGGGAACATTCTCACAGCATGCATTTGCTTATATCTCCTCCATGTGCTCCTTTCAAATGAAATGGACCACTGCTAAGGAGAGGGCCCTTTTAGTGACAGCATCCTACTTATAGAATGGACCGTACAGAGAGGCTAACCTCCTCTCCACGTTGCTGCATTTTTGACATCAAAGACTTTCCCATTCTCTGGTTTTTTTAGGATATTTAATACATGATCTTGCTACCAAAAGATGGTGATGGTGGTAGTGGTGGTGGTGATGATGATGATGATTTCCCTCTGCTCTTTTTTGGGTTGTTCTTTAAGGCTAAATTTGGAGGCTTATAAGATAGCCAAATGAATATAGATTAACATACATTTAAAGACATCAGTAAAAATATATCAAAGTTTATTTAAAAAATACAATTAAATTATTATAGAATTAAAGCCACTTAGAATGCATTAAAAACAAAAGATTAACACCAATGAGACAACACACAATTAAAAGTTCAGTGCAATGAATTCCTAAATTCCTAAAAGCTAGTCAGAACAAATAAAAACTTTCATTTTTCAGCAGATGGACCACAATGAAAGAGTCAACCTATCATCCCTAGGGAGAGAGTTCCAAAACCCAGAGCAGCCATAAATGAGGCTCAACATTTAAAATGCCTTAGAAAATAGTGGGACTGATAAAAGGGCCTTGCCCAAAGATCTTAAAACCTGGGCATGCCCAGATTGGAAGATACAGTCCTTCAGGCAGCCTTCTGTTGCAATCTTATGCTTTTAAAAAGTATTTTTATTAGAACTTTTAAATAAATGCAGAGAAGGGGGAGAAAAGAAAAGCGAAAGAAGGGGAGTACATAACATACAAGCATGGGCTAGTCTTATACTTTAATATAAGCTGACCATATGTCCAAATCAATATTTACTTGGAGCTAACATTTGCAGAATACATTTGTAGAATACACATGTACAGCAAAAGTAAGGAGACCTTCCATCTAGTGAAGGGGAAATGGTGAAGCCATCCTTAAGAGTATGAGTTCGTCAGTTGCGTAGGGACAGGGGGACGAGGGGAGTGGTTCACCCCAGGCGGCAATGTTTTGGGGGCATCTCAGCCCGTAGCCATGCCTCCACATGCCCTGGCCACATCCCCACGCAACGCAGCCACGTCCCCACACACGCGGCCATGCCCCTCACACTGTCGGCCTGCCCCCCCCTGCCTCCCCCCACACACTCCAAACCTCACCACTGGAGTTCACCCTTAAGAGTATTTAACTATAGTAACAGCAAGCAGGATCCAGCCACACAGTTCATCAGTTGTTCTAAGTCTCAGGACCATAGTTTTAAAGTATACACGCATCTACAAATATCAAATATTTTTCTAATAGAAAAATAGGTTCCAATACATTCAGCCAGAAAGCAGTGACCACATTATATGCCATGAGGAAACATTATATGCAATATATTACCAACATTTTGCTGAAATGGTCAACTTCTTTTACACTTATAAAAATGATTTTATGTAGATTCTGTTAATATTGTTTTTCATGTATATATTTAAGATACCATGATTATATGTATTTTATTAATTCACAAGTTTTGTAAACTTTCCAGTGTTTGTTGATGATAGACATAAAAATATTGCAAATAAATAAATAAGTATTGTTCTGAATGTTCTACAAGTGTTCCCAATTATACAGTTGGAATTCATGTATCACAGTTTGATTTAGAGATTTTAGGAAAAAACAAGGACTGTAATAAATAGGATCTTACTGAAAACAGAAAGGATACATTATATACAAATGATGGTGTGGTGAGGGAAAAGTTCTGTACTGAATCACTGCAAATGTGTCATTGTAAAAGCAATGATTCTTACATGCAGTAACTAGAAATGCATAAATGAATTATCTTACTTAAAGCAATGAGCAGTGAAGTACATTTAGTAGTTTATAACTGGTTTGATAATTGTGAGTTTCTTATAAAATGTGTGGAAACCATATTTCTTTCTTAAGAAATCCATTTGTCCGCTCCGTAGGAAAATGTTAGTTAATTCAAAAGCTCACTACTGAAAAATTCCAAAATCTGCTTTGCAAAGAGCTCCCAAAAGACTCCCTACGTTTGTCCACATTATCACAGCCCTTGGCTTCCAGCACATCACCCAGCAGAGCTCCTAGTTACAACAATTTAAATAAAGGTTACTCAGAAAAGAAAGAAACATTTTAAAAGTTGTAAAATTCACCACTTAATGAATAAAGGATAAAGAACAGAAAACTTGCAAAGTCTCAGTACATACAAACATTCCTACCTATGATGGTCCCTGTCTGGGCAACAGCAGCTTGTGCCCCCTATTAGCCAAAGGAAGTATGGATTATTTACTGACAGAAGCTTTTATTTATCCCCAGTTTGCACTGTATTGTCAAGCTCCCTAAATAATGTTAAAAATCTCATCACCGATTTATGCTTTTCTTCATTAACCCCACAATTTTCAGTAAGGACATGTTTCCTACTTGTTGTCTCTTCCTATTTCACTTGTTCCGATTGATTATTGCTTCCTCTGCAAGCTGCTGACAGTTGTACCCAACTGACATGTTCTACTCCTTCCCAGCCCCAAAAATTGTCCTTATTAGCCTGTCCCCACCACACTTTTGAACTGTCCCAGTTTGCATACTTCCCTACCTTGACTGCTTTCTTTTTCCTGTCAACAGCCTCCTATTTCCTTGTTCTCTATTCTACTCTCTTTCCTGCATGCTCCACTATCTCCAGTGGCTCAAAATACTAATTTCCACCAGCTTCTAAGATGATTAAACTCCATGATAAAGCCCATCACTGGTGTCAAATGCAGCTTAAAGAGCCAACCAACAGTCTCACTTGTTAGGCCCTTTTCGCACCTTACCTGGTGCCACTGGTGTCACGCAGGGATCGCGCAAAAAGCCTCATTTGGTAGGCACTCATGTCCCCTCTGCTTCTCCTCTGCACCAGCTCTGTGCTGGCCAGAAAGAAGCGTGAGCGCTCTGCCCCTTCCTTCTGCAGCGCAGCCAGGTACTTTCCCAGGCTGCGCTGGGGGAGGAAGCATGATGGCCGCACGTCCAGAGCCTCCGCATGCAAGCTAAATGTGCGTGGGGCACGGGAGCAACTCACAATTGCGCATCATTTTCAGCAACGAGTCTAAAATGATATAATTCGCGATCACACCCAATGGCCTCGGGAGCGTCACGCGGTTGCGAGGATGTCATGTGGAATGGTCCTTGCAATCGTGCGACACTCCCGAGGCCATTCCAGAACAGGACTGGTGTGCGATAAGGGCCTTACAGTATAATTAGAGAAGCAAATTAAAAGGAGGACTGCCAGCTCTGCCTATGGTGGATAAGTCTCAAGACTTGTGATGCAGGGCAACTCCATCATAACTAAGTACCATGTACCTAGTATTCCAGTGGCTATAAATTCCTCATCAACCACAGTGATACTGTTTCCACACATCTATCTTTACCGGTCTACTGAAAATGGAGGTACCATGATGTTCTGATTTACAAATAAACTTTATTTTTTTAATATTTTCAAATAAACATCTACAAATAAACTCAGCATTACATTAGCTTTAGTCAAGATATACAAAAGGACTTTTTATATTTTTTATATTTTTATTTTATTTTTGCTTCTTTTTTTCCTCTGGAGTTCTTTATCACACTCAGAAGTGTTTTCCATATTCTTAGGTCTCTGGAGCACATTTGAGTGTGTACACCAAGACAGGTGTAATTAGCTCCCTCTTAGATCCTGCAATGGAAATACTTTTGTCAGCAGAAAGACACTATTGGATCTAGAATTATGCATTAGTAAAGCTTCATTAGCTTTTTTGATTTTGTTTAAAGCTAACTCTTTAATTGCATAAAGTGGATGGAAGCTGGTACAATACACATAGCAAATCAAAGCTTTTGCTGATGGTCATATAACTATATAAAGGATAAATACTATTTATACAATTCATAAGCCAATCCACTAGTGCAGAAGTCATTTTTAACTTGCTCTGAACATACACAGCTCTAGCTGTTATTAAAATTCTAACCCTTAGAAACAGAACATTTACTCACACCTTATATGAACGATTTATAATGAGTTTTCTATCAAGAATTAGGACAACTAATATTTATTCACTCACAACTAATTACTGGTCTCTTTAATTTCAGAATCTAAAATACAAGAACAAGATCTGAATATATTATAAAGAAAGAAGGCTCTTCCTGTCACAAGTTTTAGTACATTATATTTTCATAAAATATATTGAATTACTGAAAACACAATTTTGATTTAAACCTTAATAAAATCAGCAACTTACAATGTGTGGCTGTTGCCAAAGGAACTGCATAGCTTAAAAACTGAAGTTTAGTATCACAAGTTTATCTACCCTTTCATTAAGTTTAGTACTGTTCAGTTTTATAAATAGTATTTCTGACCCGGTGATATAAAACGGCTTCAGGTAAAATTGTACACTGAATTATGGAAAATGAACTCTTCCAGTTGAAAGTTCTTCCAATTTTTTCAAGTTCCCTTGAAAAACTTGAAGAGTCAAGAGAGCCTCCAGAAAATTGTGAAATGCATCTTACTCGGGTTACTCAGGAATGATTCCTAGAAAGTTCCCAATTTTGGTTATTCTTTTCTCCCACTGCAGCCCTATAAGATATAGCTCACAATGTTCTGCATGTCCTTCCAAACTAGCTGGGGGTTCAGGAAGCTGCAGTGGAGAGTAGGAGAATAGAAAGACCCGCTGCGTAAGCATACTTCCAACAGTATTTGACTGTAAGATATTATGCCTATATCATGTTTGTCCTCATAGGATCTCTTCTAGTAATCTTGATATTGTGTACTATATGATTAAAGGGCCCCTTCAGTTTCACAAAGAAACCTGGACAAGTTCCTTCTATTGCAATTTTGTAAACAGAATGTTTTGAACATATTTATGTCTTGGCTTAAAAGAAAAACGCATGGCTTAACAACAAAACTAATCTCTAGCCCCAAAACAAATTATGTACTATTCTATGTGGCATTTTTTTAAAGGAATGCTCATATATAGCAACAAACAGATAACAAAAAATGAGAGACAAAGAATAACTAATTTTAATGCCTGTTTCTATCTAATATTTTATTGGGAATACCACTGAAACCTTATGATGAGCTATAGTGTTTAGTCAAGCTTACTGCCTGGTGCACATAGGTATTTGCATAATGTTGTTCATTATGCACAGCACAGTAATTTTTCTTTGAGGGTACTGGAAAGGAGTGCCTTTTTCTCATGACATACACAACAGATACAAGTTTATTCTTGGATAAGAAAAAAAAGGTGTATAGCTATGACAATTACAGCAGTGCTGCTACTATAATCTACTACTTAGATGTCTGCCTTCATTATAGAAAGCAAAAAGATAAAAGGAAAATATTGAATTCTACCTCCTCTCCTGGTGCAGGGTAATAATGAAGTAACTATAGTTGCCATTAAACAGGAAAAATTAAAAAGTATATATGGTACTTTTATATTTGAGCACATAAGAGGTACACATGAACTAAAGTAATTGGTTACAAGTAGTCTTTCTTATGGTGTGCACTGTATTTTTGTCTTTAGTGCTGTTTTTAAATGATTTTACACTTTTTAAAGTTAAGGACGTCCTAATATAGTAACTTGTTTAATTTTTAAAACTTTTTTAGTTATATCTTATTCTAAGATACTCTGGGTCCCATACTGGAAGAAAAGCAGCTAAATAATGCATGCATACATAAATACTTACATACCTTTCTGGGGCAAAATGTTTCATAAATATTTAGAAAATATATAGTGGGACAGATCAGATGTGGGCTGCAAAAGCCATCTGAACTCAAAGGATATGGCCACTACCATTTAGAGTAGTAGGAGGCTGTGACAACAACAATATAATGTACAGCAGGAATAGATTTACCAATCTAGTGCAGTTTACATTTTGAAACAGATTCAATGACTCATTTAAAGAAAAAAAAACATATACAGCAAAAGCATGGGTACAATGAAGTCTTATGTTCAGCAATACTGGGCAGTGATACATAATATCTAAGTCTTGTGGTTTGTCATTTTATACCCACAGTGGAACACTAAGACTTGTTCATGTAAAGCTGAGGTTCAGACATTTCTTCGCTAATGAATTGATCCATGAAATTAATTAGTAGTTTGAATGAACAGATGCAATGTTAATTAAAACTGTGTAGATTTAAGCTGTACTTTTTTTTTCTCGCGAAAATATCTAGCAAATGACCATATATGTGGTACACAGCACTTTGGGCAAACTATAGGCAGTATATATGTATTATTATTATTGGTAGTATTAGTACATATAGAAATAAGCCTTCTAGTCATCCTAAGCTGTACATGATATCATTTGGAGAGCCAGTGTGGTACTGAGGTTTGAAGGGTGGATGCTGACTCTGGAGATGAGTGTTTGAATCGCTGCTCAGTCAGAAACCCACTGGATGATCTTGGCAAGTCACACTCTCTCAGCCTCAGAGGAGGACAAAGGCAAACCGCCTCTGAACGAATCTTGCAAAGATAACCCTGTGATAGGTTTGACAGCTAGACAAAAAAGAAAAAAAATAACTGTTTCTCCATATAATCTTGTGGTTTGAGTACTGGGCAACAACCCTGGAGATCAGGGTATGATTTCCCCCTCAGCTATGGAAACTCACTGGATATTCTTGGGTAAACCACACACTCTCAGCCCCAGAAAACCTGGCGATAGATACACCTTAACTTTACCATAAGTCGGAAATATTTGAAGGCACACAGATTACAGAAAGATGAAATAATCATTCTAAAAATGACACCCAGAGGAAGAGAGAAAGAGGAACAAAGAGGACCCTCATGCTTACTGTGGGAATGGGAGGTTTATGTAACCAGTGTCAAACCTCACACAAAGCAAGCATGTATAACTGTAACTGGTTAGCTGAAATATTCTGCTAACAAATTCCTTGTGAAAAGACATAAATTACTGGCCCATCTGTGAGCAGGTGTGCTTGCTCTGAGGACCTATCATCCCTGCATGTTTCTTTGTGAAAAGAAAAAAGCAATTCAATCTCCATCTTGATGTGTCTTTGACTGTACATAAAGCAAATCAGGCAACAACTCAAGTGTTCGGCTGGGAGAACAGGTTCACTTTAGTGTTGCTGTGAGTCAGAAATGACTTGAGGGCACACAACAACAAAATATTAATTGAAGGGAAAATGTAGGAAATCCATACTGTAATCTCTCTCTCTCTCTCTCTCTCTCTCTCTCAAACACACACACACACACACACTATACTATTTTGTAACCCCAAGTCCCCACATTGCAGCTGCACATTTTAGCCTATAAACCCCAGGCAATGGGAAGCTACTAACTTCACCACTCTTCTCATTAAGGATGTAATCATTGTAGGCATTGCATCCACACTGTAAAAATCATTTATCTTGTTGCAGATAAGATGTATTAACAAAGCTCTAGCTGTCTTTATTAATATATGTTTTCATGTGGAAAGAAGGGTGAAAACCATGGGTTTTTTGTTGTCTGAGTTTTGGCAAAAGAATAACTTAAGTTGGTAAAAGTTGTCTTCATCAAGATTGATAGAGATAGCCACATTAGTCTGACAAAGCATATAAGGAGAAACGAGGGCGGGGAAGAAATACTCTAGTAGTACCTTTAAGACTCACTTATTTGTTTCACCATTAGCTTTCATGAATGTTAATCCACTTCCTTCACATGCACTAATTGAGTTCTGTATTACAATAGCAATGGGTATTATTCATTTCCTCCATGTCCTGTTTTGGTGAGGACAGTCCCAATTAATTCTCTGTCATCCCACTTTTTCAGCTGCTTTTAAAATGTCTCTCCTCCTCCCATCCCCCTCACCTTGGTCTTCAGCTTTTCTCAATTGCTGTAAACTGAGTTCAAAGTCTATAGGTAGTTTACATTCAATTCAGCAGATGAAGAGGAGAAGAGGGGGTGGAGTGTTGCCCTTCCCAGTAGGCTCAAGCAAAAATAAATTGCTGCCAGCACTCCTAGCTTGTGCATCCTCCCTTGTTAACAACCTTTGCCATCTGGAACACACTCTGATATTGCTTGACCATGCGTCTCTCAGTTTGTATCTGTGGAGGCTATATTTAAGCACAGTTGCATAATAATTAAAGTGGGACCAAACCCCATTTCCGCAACTATGTAACTGAGCTATTAGGTAAGAAAGATGTCTATGGCCAAGTGAATGAGCAGTTAAGATTTAAGAGAAAAATGAGAAAAATCACAAACTCTATCGGGATGAATTAAATTGTTGATAATTTCTGAACTTGAACAAACGTATTTAGTTAAGAAATATTCCTGTTTTTATCTCCAAAATAGTTTCTATTTCTTTCCGACAAAGGAATTGAAAAAAAAAAACTTTCTCACAGTGTGAACTAAACTGAGCCATATCTAGGAGATGAGCAAAGAAGAAAAACAATGGCAGCCTGAGGAGTAAAACAACCAAACCTCACACCCAATGAAGTAAGGCATGACATTTGTATTGCAATGCATTTAAGTCTTTCACTCCAAGTTTCAAGTCAAGTCACAAGTCTTCAAGTCTAAAGAGGAGCCCCAAGTCCTTGCAAGATACTTTCAAGTCAAGTCTGGGAGCCAGTTTCTGGAGTAGGGAATAGAATTTCTCTTACTTCCCATTACTGAAGCTTCAAAAGCTTTAGAAGGAAAGATCTTTCCCTGTGCTCCAAGGTCGAGTCTCACCTTCTGCTGTCAGGAAAAGTTTCAGAAGGCTCCTCAGATACACAGCAGGGAGAGGCTGCCAAACAGACCTCAACTCTGCCTCAAGCCTGCTGCCTAACACATTTGCTGTTTCCCTCCAGGAAATGGCCCAAGCTTTGGCCTTGAGACAGATCGTCATGTGACAGTAGGCAAAAAGAGATCAAAGCGTCGTTCAAAATTGTAAGGTTTCCAGGTGAATGTGTTACATTACTAAACCAAGGGCAGCAAGTCAGTCACTAAAAACACAGAAGTCACAAGCCAAGTTGAACCAGTGTGTCATTTATTGCCAAGTCGAATCGCTGAAATGACTTGAGTCTGAGTAAATTGTCTCAAGTCTACATCAGTGCATTTGAGAGATGTTGGTAGCTAACAGAAGAGAAACAATTAAATTCTCTTCTTTCCAAAAGGCCAATACTTCACTTTTAGCAACAGTTTGTACCTGTTTGACACATTCAGTTTTATTTTTCTTGGTTAAAGCAAAATCTAGAGAAGTCCAAACAAATGAGGAAAAACAAAAGCAAACCCAAAGCCTAGAAAGGTTAGGCAGGATAGAAGCTTATTGGTAAAGAAAATACGACGAACTGAGATTATTCAAACATGTTAAGTGTTTAAACTGAAGTCAACAGGACATGTTCCCATCTCATTCTCCATGTTTTAAACCTTACTAATAAAGTGACAATGTTAAAACAACAGGAAGAAATGGAGTCTCATTTCACACAAGTATAGGCAGCCACAGCTGTTAGGAATAGCTTCTGAAGATTGTTTACTTGTGAAAAATATTCCTGAACAGCTTTATTGATTATATTGACAAGGCAGTATACAAAAAGCAGAAATAATAATCACATAAAATATATTAAAAATATTGAAAACTATGAGAAGAAATTAAATAGCCAAGTTACTTCTTTCCAAGTACTCTTGTTTAACTAGAACATTTCTTTTTTTTTCAGAGTAGTGTTTCATTAGCAATGCATTTTTGTTATGTTATTCATCATTGGCACACTATAGTGGTAAAGACCTAGAGGTTTGTGTCACATGCCTCTGCTAAACATTTAAAATGGTTACTGAATGTCAGAACTTAAAATGAAAAAAAAAAGGGGGGGGGAGTTCAAGCTGATTTGGGGACACTTATTTTTTGAAGATTTGGTTCTCAAATTCCAGATCCAGACTTTCTGTCAGTTCCCCCCTCCCAAACAGCTGATCACAATCCCACAGATCCAGCTTAAAAATTAAACTCTGTAAATAACCTCAAAGACTCTGTTGGTTGTGAGTGAGTCGGGAAACAAATCTAAGTCTTATCAATTAAAGGCTAAAGTGTCCAAAAAGGGAGAAATTATAATATTGATGACAGAAGACAGAGGAGAAATGGTACAGTTAGCTGTATGAACATATTTCTGTGTATGACCCAAACCTCACAAATCACAATGAATTTTGATTTTTGCCTTATTTTGTAAACTGCCTTGTACCCAGACTTGGCAAAAAGGTATAATATACAATACAATACATTTGCATTTGTTTATAACTTGAACATATGGAAGCCTTCTGATTTAAAAAGCAAATGTGGAAAGTAGGCAGAGACCACTGAAACAAGTTACATTACAAGTTAATGAAAAATGTGAATTACTACCATCAAGGATCTAATCAACATAATCATTTAGATGAATCTAATAATCTAATAATTAGACTTCACAGTGTTACAGACCTTGCCAGAACACAGGATGCATGGAAGGTCACAGATTTTGGCTTGGATTTCACTGTTGCCATTTCAAAAGAAGAGTGCATTTAAGTATCTGGCCTCCTGCCCTTATGAGTCCTCATTCATCAAATTATTGGCAGTGTTCCCTGACTTATTCTGTTACTTTTTTACAGGCTCTTAGTTTTCATTGCTTCCCACTTCAGGTTTTGCTATAATTATTATACTGAGGGACGTCAATAATTTTAGTAAAATTTCTCTTTCATTGCTCTGCTGTTACAGAGAGAAGAAGCACTGGCCAAGGTTTTAGTAGCATATATAGCAAGCAAAGTAAACTTATAATGCCCATACATAATGTGTACAGCTGGCCTTTTAACATCTACATCTTTGGGAACATTTAAAAATACCAGCTGTTACTTCTGTAGCTCCCTTTGGCCACCTTGATATTATTTAGAAAGAGTTTTGAGAAGCTAGGAGTGGAGAGAAGCTGCAAAGAAATTATCCAAATATACCTTATAATTTCCTTGTTAAATCGAAATGGAGAGATGATGCAAACTGCCTAACAGCCATAGCCCCCATCCTCTCTGCTTCCTCATACTTTTACTATAACATTGTGCATTAGAGCATGGAGCCAGCTGCCTACAAGTATAAGGGAAATAGCAATAGCTATAACTGAGAAGTTAACCAGGAATTTGCATATATAGTTAGTGTGCACTAACAAATTTTCTGTGTGTGGCAGGGGGTATCATTTCTTGTATCGTATTAACCACTGAATAAGGATTGCAATATATGTCAATGACAAAAGAAGGAAAAACATCTAGATTAATATTTTACTGTGTCATGGAAGGGACAAGTCAACCTGGGAATCAGACCTTAACATCAGCATCTTCTAAATGACAACTATTTAGTTATTTATGAGGTTAGTATCTCATTATTGTAGTGCTGCTTCTCCTCCTAGTTTTGGAAAAATAAATTCTTTGTAAGCATGACAATATTTTAATGTGATAACATTAATAAATTTGTTACTATAAAATTGTTAATTTTATTAGCAAACTATTTATTTATAGAACAAAATAGTTAATTTGATTTAGTATCAAGTGTCTATTTTGAATCTATTATAGCTGATAGAATAATGAAAATGTTCACCAATTTATTCATCCACTTGTTCAATTAATATGAATTCCAGTTTTCTTCCATGGATTGGACTCAAGGTGGTTTGCATTAAAATATTACAATTACATAAAATGAATAAAATCATAAAAATTTAAAACATTCCTTCAAAATCAGTATAGAAAAATAGAGTCTTAATCTAGTTAAAATATGGCAGTTGATAAAGCACCTTTAATTTGGTAAATGAGATAATGTATCAAATTATCTCACACAAGTTACCCTGGGATTTTTTTTTAACAAAGACAGAGACTTATGTCAACTACACATTTTCTGGACCAACTAACTCCAAGATTGCCACAAACCAGACTGCCATTAATTTGGACTAACATCACTATGACATAGCCATAGAATCTAGATGCCAGCTACAAAACAAGGAGCAAGAACAAATAGTAAAATCATCCAGAGGACCTGTCTCCCACAAAATGGACATAGAAATTACTATCAACTATTTTTTCTCTATCAGATTTGTACCCACAGTTTTCTTTAATCTGTGAAAAACAAATCTGGGAACTTGTCACTCTTGAGCTGTTTTGCCAGCATGGCCAATGGCAAAGGGTAATGGCAGTAGTGAACCACTAGCATCTGGGGAACCATAGGTTCCCCATACTTGAGCAAGAATATATGCAGTGACACAATCAAAGTGATCTTGACAGTAGTTTTATATAAAGACCAGTGTCCTTCTGCATTTCCTTCTGGCCAATGCAATGATGTCTCAGTTCTCCTTTTTCATTTCAATACACTGAATTTGTTAACTTTTTGGATGCACCATAGGCCAGAATGTGCTACTTTTACTTGCCGTCTGAGTTTCACCTTCCTCTGAGTTTTCTGACTCTCCTTGTAATGATAAGAAAAAGTAGTTGGTGTAGACTTGATTGAGAAATGATGATGGAAGGGAAATGATTGAGCTGTAACCTCTGTGGGTGAATGATCTCAATAGCTAGTGCTAATAACCTTGGATATTGAAATCTTTTTTATTGCTTCTAAGTTCAGTATAAATGACAAAACAGTATACAGGTTAATACTGAAGAATGATGACCACTTTATTCTACTTCTTACTTGAAATGATTGTACATTAAATGCAACTATCATGAACGGCACTGAAGTAGCTATCAAGACTTGGGTAGAGTATTTATTCATTGGAAGTGGGCAAAACAGATGCCTTTCAAATTGCAGGGTACTCTGAGAAAGTGATAATTCTCTTAAAGAAACCTTAATAAAATCTCAGTCTTAAATGAGCTATCAATTAGTCGAGTATGAAAGAAAAAAATGCCAAAGAACCAGGAAAAGAATCAAAACAAGTGAGCAAACTGTTCTTATTTGCTGTTGCCATTCCTGAATGACATCCACTACATGCACAGGCAGATTTCCCAGCCTTTTCCCTTCAGTGAAGCTTTTGTCTCCCCGCAAACAGCTCTAGGAATTTTAGAAATAGATAAGTGGGAGGCTGCTGAGAAGAGGCAAATCTCTTAGGAATGTGGCTTTGTAAATTTTAAATGAGAGCTGGATAACTTAATGGTGATTGTTACATATTCCTGATTACTACAATTACTCACCTTCTAATCAATGCACAGGATATACAGGTAGTTTCAGATTAAAGCTGTATAGCTCTATATGCCAATCTATATTAATGTCTCAAACTGTTTATTCATTACAGTGGCCCCTCCACATTCATGAGGGTTTTTACAGGGGAGTAAGGCAGTGTGTGCTTTCCTTCTGTCCTCTGGACCTCCCTCTCCTATCCCCTTGTCTCTGGGCCCAGGACTGAGAACTCGCTCAGAGGCAAAAGGTGAACGGATAAGAGAGGATAATGAGTAGAGGGGAGGCACAGGCACCTTGTGAGTAATCAAACTAGTGAAGGTCAAGCCCGCGAATGTGGAAGAAAGACTGTATATTTCATTTATTCATTTATATCCCATCTTTCTCCCAATCATGGGACTCAAAGGGGCTAACAACTTATTAGTTCCTCTACCAAGACAGATGTACACATAGAGGCAGGCTTTGTGTTTTAAAATACAGTATAACATATGCCATAAATTAAACCTACAAAAATAACAGATTATATTTATATGAGCAGACAAAAGGTGGTTTATATTTCTCCTTATACAGGGTGGGTAGGAGTAAGAATAGGCCACTACTCTGTGCTATGGGTATGACAAATTCATTTCATGAGTCGAGGGAGATTTTATTTAAGAGCATGAGAGATGGAATTCAGTATTAATGAATTCACAAGAAAACTTTACTATGGGATCCACATCTAACGAGATATATATGGTCTGTCAACTTCAGCAAGATTTTGTGTGTGTGTGTGTGGATTTCTATTCAAAAGCACTATTAGTACTATTTCCATTTTTTCGGTCCTTGGTAAAATTAAAATTAATGATATTTCATTATTTATGGCACCTTTTTATAGCAGTAATTTCTTAGGCTAAAAATTGCATTCTAACATAACTGATATTTTTCAGCAAAACTAAGTATCATAGCGTTAGACTATTATAACTGTGGAAATATATTTTTATTACATTTAAATGGTATAATGTTCTGTAATGTTAGTTCATGAATCAGAGTACTCCCCTAAACAACGTGAAATTCATAAACGTGAAAATAACATTTGTTATATTGTTTAGCATTATATCAGTATGTCTCTATATGTAACCTCTGTTTCACATTTCATCATTCATAACGCATCAAGATACGGAGAAACATTTTTAATGTTCAGCTAAAGCTATTTTATTCATTTTGGAAGAATGTCTCTTTTCATGTTTGGTTTTATTACCACTAGCCTCCCTTCCCCACTTCAGCCCATGAGAGAGACCAAGACAAAGAAGCACAGCAAACATCCATCTTCTTTCACTGTGGTGCAGTAGTATCAAGGACACCATTTCAGAAACACAGTGCACAATCACCTGTATTTCAGACTATCCGTGATAATTCCTCAAGACAAGTGATCTATCTGGTTATACTGATCTATTAATAAAACAACAGACACAGCAGATCTGTTAACAGAAATACTGCTTTTAAGAGCAAATGTGATATTTCATTTTTCAAAAACTATGTTTTTTAAAAAATTATACAGTTTTATAGAAAAGAGAATGAGTGACTTGAGTGCTTACATGTTGGAGAACTGGAGGTATACTTTAAATTAATATACAAATATATAAATAAATATATAAATAAAACAAGCAAACACATAAATAATGCACATACCAAACATATAATTTACAAAAGGTAGAAAGATACAGAATCATGTCATTTTAATGGAACTTAACTTACTTTTATCATAAGTACTTTCTTTTTAAATATATCTAAAAGTGGGGTCTTTAAATATTGCTCACCAAGACCTAAGCAAATAACACTAATAAAGCAAAATATTTATTACAGGTCTATCTATCCATCTGATCAATTTTATACAAGAAATGTCTTTGATATATTGAATACTGATAATTATGATGTAGATTAGAGAGTCAGAAATTTATATTAAAAATATGGATCAGTAAGCAACATTCAGGGAGGAAAAAAACGATCAGTTGGGGGAGAGGGAGAAACAAAAACTAGGATATGAGGCACAAGATATTAGCAGGGTGGATCTTGAAGGCTTAAACCTATGGTTGAATGAAGATATCTACATCCATTTATTGGATGATTTCTATACTATTGTGTCTGCGTGTGTTAAAAATTATTTGGAGATAAGCTGAAGATTTCACTTACCAAACTTCCTTCCCCTCTGCTCCAAAACCAACTGAGAGGATAGTGGTTTTGTCATGGCACAACACAGGAGACAACAGTGGAGAGGATGTACTGCCCCTCCTGGTTGCATGACATTCTGCCTGCAGAAGTCCATCACTGCGTTTTGTTCTCATAAAGGATTTCAACCAGTCCTATTACTGACTATTTTAAAACACATTGTTAGTATGCTTTGTTTGAAGGAAGGGTGTAAGGAGGGCTTTGTGAATATGTTTCGGGGAATTTGATGCCCTTTTATACCTAGGAGTTTGTGTTCACTTGTTCGGTTAAAAACTATTGTTGAGATTCATAAGAAAGTAGCAGAAGGCCAGGCCATTCACATCTCTTCCTGTGCCTAATTTGAGGGTGTCACCTTAGGATTGCTCACAGAAAAGCATCTGGTCAAAACAGGCTTAGTCATCATTTGTCTTATCTCAAGGGCAAGTTCATTAATGATTCCATTCCTGTGGTGATTTGCATTATGCACTATGCTTCATTTTAGGTAGCAGTTTGGGAGGTGTGGGAAAATGCAGAAGGGGGCAAAGTGCAACTGGCAAAGTGCAACATTAACTCTGTGTTTTTCCTTCTGCCAGTTCATCCTAGGGATTCTGAATTGCTGTTTTTATGTTTTGGTTTGTTTTGGTTTTTGATGGCTTATTTTACATGGATCAGATCCTTCCTGAAAGTTTGATATCATATCCTGCATCTGGAAAATTCAGTATGTTTTTGGAGGGGGCACTTAAGTTTAGACATGTTCAGAAGGGAGTTATTCATTACTTCAAAGGTTTTTTGTTCATAGTATATCTCAAAGCAAGATAGTGTGCCTTTCTTATGAATAATTTTATTCCCTATCAGTAGAACTGTGTGTGTTCCTCACCTCTAAGAAAACAGAAGGACCCAGACAATTTTTTTTCTAGGTATTGAGACTGATACCACAGAGCAACACTGGAGAAGCTAGCAGACTTGAGAGACAAGGGTTTCTCTATTTTAAGGGCATAGAAAAGCCATGCTTAGGGAATCTCAGGAGCTCACTGGTCACTTCAATTTTACATGCATGGTTTTGACACCAAGTTCGGCTTTCCTCTCTTGTCTCTGTGATGTTATAATAGAATACAGAAACCTGTCATAGGATTAGGATTATTCATGGGATTAAAAGGATCTTGGCAAGACTTTCTTGCAACCTTCAGGAGGCATGAGCTTAGGGTCCAGGATTCCTTCTGATACAGCAGGCTCTACTGGGTTTAGGACGTATTTTGGTGGGTTGTTGCTGCATCTGAGTTTGGCATAAGGAATGGGGTGAGGCAGGATCTTACATTTCTCCATTTTTTTCAATTTCTGATGGTGGTACAGATCTGGGTAGCAGAGCTAGCCAGATCTTCTGCCCATTTCTGGTGTGACAACATGCCCACAGTACAAGTTATTAATTCCTAGACCTCCAGTTCCTCTTGGGCAAGGTGTTTTAGTCAGGGCATTTACACTGGAATGTTTGCACTGTAATATTCTCTTCACAGTTTTCCAAGTGGCAATGGTAAACAATGTCATTGCCAATGGAGTGCTTCAGACAACTGGCTCCAGGTCTGGATCTGAAGGCTACAGAACTTAAAGAGTCCTGGGGAGATGAAGTTGTCAGGGACATAAGCCATTCAGTAGCTCCTGCTACTGGAAGAAATCATAAAAAGGTTGCTTTGGGATATGAGCAGTTTAGGTTGTGAGAGGGACTTGGGGCTTTTGAACACATTCTGCAATATTGTGTCCACTTGAGGAATAGAGGCTTAGCCTCACAGTCCATTAGGACTAGGTTGTCTGCTCTGACCTCTGTAGCTGATGTTTAAGGGTACCAAAACAAGATAAGTGACTTTAGAATCTACAAGGCTGTAGAGGGTTGGTTATGGGAGTGGGGCAAAGTTTCAGCTAGGTAGAAAATATTAGCTTCAGATATTCTTAAAAGTTTGGGGGGACCTTAAAGAGCTTACTCCTTATGGGGAGTTTACTCCTCTCACTATATTTTGTTTGACTGCCTTTTTTAGTGCCTTGAGGATTAGTGAGTTGGTTATTTTGTCTAAAGTGGATACATCTGGTAAAACACTGGATTTGAGGGACATCCAGCTCTAAATAATAGGCTGCATTAACAGTTGGTACCTCCACGACTGACTGAATGGGGATAGAGGCAATGGTAACACTGGGTATCTTTCACAACCAGGCACTGTGCCCTGTTTGTGTATTGCAAAGTTATATATAGGTCAGGAGAACGAGGCCAGGTCCTTCATTTTGTCACAGTGATTTGTTGGCGCCTACTAAATAAGAATGCTGGACTGTTATCTCCAAAGCTCTACATCAGCTGGGTCTTCAGGGGGTTACATTTGGGAACTATTCCTTTTGTATCAGGGCTGTTTCCATGGCTTTTGTCATTGGTCTGGGTCTGGGATCAATTCAGCATATTGGGTGCTGGAGATCTTTTGCATACAAGAAGGTATGTCTGACCTCTCAAGTTTTATTTGTTTTGTTCATGTGACTAATGTCTTCTTCCAGATTCTAGGTTATGTCTGGAGAGGTAATGGGATCTTTTCTAAAACCATAGTACGATCTATTGAGTAGCATGCCAGGCCTGGAACTACAATTTTGTGGCGCAACAAGGGCTAAGCAAACAGGCGTGAATGGGTAGAGGCATTCATTGGCATAGTTTGCCACTGTTATTTAGGGAATGTACAGGGCCTCCCCTTCATAATTTGGTCATTCACTTGGGTGGGAATGACCTCAGTTTGTTGATGGGTAAGCCTCTTATTCTTCAGGCTCTGCTTGATCTTCAAGTCATTCAGACGAAATGGCTGAGGATAACGCTATTGTGGTCAGCCATTTTGCATCACCAACTTTGGTAAGATGAGGATGATCCAAGTTGTTTCAAGAGAGCCTGCAGGAAGGTAAACAGGGAAATCTGAAATGCTTTTACCAGGAGGCTGGGCTATTTTCTTCCACATCCAGTTTTTCGGAGGCCTAAGCTCTATATAGTGGATGACACACACTTATTGCTGGAGGAATTGCCACAGAGTGTGACGGCCGTTTTAGCTAGCCTGGTGAAGGAAAGGGGTCTTGTCCAAGGCAGGGAGTGGGGAGAGAAAAGTGGGAGTTACAGTGAATTAACTTAGCAAACCTTTGGTGAAGGGGAGAGCTCTGAAACTGCCTCTTTAGGTCCTAGGACCTTGGGGCTGGAGAGAGAGATCCTTGGGGCTGGCCTGAGGGCAGTGTCTTCACTTTCATTCTCAGGACTTGGAGAGGTGGTTCCTCCGGTCTGCCTTCCAGTAGAAGGCCAAACGGAGAACAATCTAGTTACTGGGATGGTCTCATAGCTCAGGTGTTCTGCCCAGGGGAAGGCTGAAGAGAAAGTCAGCTTCAGCTGATCCTGCACTAGGTTGCTCCCACCTCTTGCACTTTCCCAGTTTCAAAGCAATGTAAATAAGTGTTAGATTAAATAAAGTGGCCATTATTCAACCCAATTTCCTGTGTCTGGTCTTACCATACCATGGTCAGTCAGCAAATGGTATGGTAAATTGAAAAGGGATGGAAAAGAACCACAAGATTATTCCTTGTTTTTAACTTAAAAGCTGTGTGTTAATAACTATACGAGAAGGATTTTAAAATGTGTCTGTGTAAGAAACTCCTCTCTTTTAATATCAATATTGAAACACAGTGAAAACATTAATATTTTTTTCAAAAAAGTTAACGCTTAAATAATCAGTAATAGGAAATATGAGGCAAAGTAAATATTCCTGCAAAGAAGAGACAAAAACTGCACTCCAATATCTGTACCTATTATAGGACAAAAAATTTCTCTGATTTTCTAGCAAGTTTGGGCATCTCCTCAATGTCTCAAGTAATTGGGAAACATTGATTTATAAAGATTCCCCTCCAACTGTAATACCTTCTTCCCTAGTTCCACACCACAAGAGATAAGGAGGGGGAAAGCCTACTTTAAAAATACAAAAGGAGTAAACTGGAATCTGTTCCAACAAGTAAATTGTAACTCAGATTGGATATAGTATTTTAAATTACAACGTGCCCATCTGCAGTTGCTGAATGATTTACCTCTTCTCTTCTGAACTGGTTGAACTATGGAAAATTCTGTTTGTTGAAGCTAGTTCTAAAACCCAGTTGGAAAGTGCAGTGAATTAGAATGCAAGGTTTATTAAGTATGTGAAAGGAGACAAAAATAAAATACTTGTATTTATTTGAATGATATAATAATGTGTTATCATAAATAATGGATTTAATATCTTACCACATGGAATAATTAGATAATGTCATAGCAAAATAAAAATTAAAAACCAATAAAAAAGTTAGAAATAGAAGAATTCAACACAATGGGATTAAATGAATAATCAGCATGAATAATAAATATAAATATAAATAATGAGTACCTGTATGAATAGTTAATAAATAAGCCAGGCAATGTTAACTTTGAACTACATAATTATTAAAGATATATGACACCATGGATTTCAGTTCTGTGAAACATTCAGACCACCTTTTGGTATACGTCTCTGCCAAAATCTAGAAATATACTTGCATATCTGATCAAGAAACAGAATCCAGGTTAAGTTTATGCCACCCTAGTCCACAGCTGTGTATTTTGTGAATTTATATTGGAAGAATATACAGTTTTACTCAATTAGTCACTCTGTTATTTGGACGCAAAGCCTATGCACATATGAAAGGGAAGTCAGGCATCCTTCTCTCCAAAATAGAAATTCTGAAAACTTCAATAAATGATTAGCTATCAACTATCATTCACATGCAACAATATGAATGAATTCATTTCACAACAAGCATCCTACTAACTCATCCACTACAATGAAAATCCAAACTGATTTTAATGGCCTTTAAACTCAAGTTTAACCTTTCCTGCCATATCAGAGTTTACCATCTATATCGAACAGGAATAATTAGGGCTAGCACAAGATACTTTGCATTCTGAAGTGAAGCCCAAAATATAACCCACCCACATGTAGAAGTCAACTAGACTGGGATGCCACATGAACCTTATTTCAGCATTGGTAACAGGACATCTTCCTCTGTATCTGATGGCAGCATACTGTTTACAGGTGCCACAGCAGCTGTTTCAGCACATCACTGTTGTTTCCTACAGCAGTGAGGTGGCTGCTTCATTATGTCCCATGACAGGGAAAGCTCTGAGAAGGATTCAATACGAATAAAGAAAATGGTGAAGTCCAAAAGGAAGTAAGGACAAGGACAAAAGAGAACAGCCAATTTATGGAGAGAGACTGATGGCATTCATACTGGAACTCCAGGAGGAAACTGGAGATAAATACTAGAAATGGGCCAACCAAATCCTCCAATCCCCAAATCCTTGAATCCTCAGCAAGGATTCAAGATTCGCAAATCCGAATCCCTGTGCCAAAATAGGCAAACCGAATCTTTTGAATCCACCAACCAAATTGTTGGAGACCAGGATGCCTGAAAGCCTGGGAGACCAGATACGCAAGGGGAGATGGCAAATAGGTGAGTTTTTCCCTTAAAGTAATAATGGCCTTTGCTAACAATTTCAGAAATTACAGCTGGGGTTGTATTCTAATCTATTTAAATTGAACATTGAACATTTAAGTTCAGCACTCCACTGGAAAGTACACTTTTCTTGAGATTTCAAGGACAGCTGAAAGATTCCTTTGCATAACTCCCTTGCAAAGCTCTTTCATACACAATTCCGGGGTTTGGAGTTTTACAAGGTGTCACAGCCTTCTCTGCCAAAGTCTGCTGATGCATCATCAAATTACAAACCCCAGGATGCCAGACAGAACTATGCAAAGAAAATCCAGTTTTGACCTGTATTAGCTCTCTACTGTAGTACATGGCCTTGTTTACACAGGCAGGAAAATGTGGGATTAATCCACATTTTCCTGCCTGTGTAGAAAGGGCCTTCATGTCATTTTCAATCTGGGGAGATCCTGAGGCAAAACTATGACAATTTTCCTGGCCAGATTTCTTCAGAGGGGAATTTGCCTTTGCCTAGGCTTTTGCTAAGGCTGAGAGAGCGTGTCTTGCCCAAGATTATCCTTCTTTCCCTTGCTTTTCACCCCCTTTTTTAAAAAAAAGAATTTGAAAAATTCAAGATTCGTCAGATTCGTGGATTCTCAGAACCTTCCAGGGATTCAGATCTGGATTCGGGTTCAGAAAATTCTGGATTCATCCCATCCCTAACAAATACTATAAGAAAACTGAGGGAAAATCTATGGAAAAAGAAACATTGGGAGGAGGGAGACAAATATAATATCCACGGAAGCAACCACCCTTATATTTCTCATGAATACCAGAGCATGATTCACTTAACATGAAGCAGTGGCTACAAATTACTATATGAAGTGAAAAGCAACAGCAAGCATTGGTAATTAACTGTACAAGTCAAGAAGCCAAGAAAGCTAGTCAAAAGACAGAGAAACAAACTAAACACAGGGATATTTTGAATAGCTGAGATCTGTTTCTAGGTACCATAAGAAGTACAGTTTTTGCAGAGAGAATGGATCTTCTTCATCTTCTGCTTCCAATTATGCAATCTTTTTTATTTCTATATTGGCCATTAAGTGATATCGATGTATACAGTCACAACTTTGGCTTCTCGAAGAATGTGTTAGCAATGAACAAACTGTTGACCCTGCATAATCCAGTCAGTCACTCTCATTTCTTGATCCTAGGATAAATTTTCTTATAATGTTTGAGTCTGATCTGTTTCTTACTTTTATATTCCAATCACCTATCGTTATCAACATATCCTGTTTTGGTTTGTGATCAATTTCCTGCTGGACTCCTGCACAAAATCTTTCAATTTCTTCTTCTTCTGCCTCTGTAGTTGGAGCATAGACTTGAATTATAGTTATACTGATAAGTCTTCAAGTCTGATTGATATTAGTTGATCAGACTTTGCATTATATCCTTTAACTGCTTTTGCTATATCTCTTCTCACTATTAATTCCACTCCATTTCTTCTTAGGTATTCATTTCCTGAATAAAACACTGACTGAAAACGTCCCATTCTTGTTCATTTTAGCCTGCTCACCCCATGTGTTGTAAGGTTTATACATTCAATTTCTTCTTTTACTATGGCGCTTTCCGCAGCTTACCTTCTCATGCTGCTGGAGTGTGGTTCCCTGCTACGTGGGCTCCTCAGCTCCTTTCTGCTTGCGCGAGAGCCCTGCCCACGCCCTGCCCCTTCCTTTCGCAGTGCAGCCTGGGAGTTGTAGGGTGCACTAAGGAGAGGAAGCGCGACAGGCCCAGCTCCAGAGGCTCTGCACTGCAGGTGAGTGCAGCCCAGGCCCGCGACCTTGCGCAAATGCGGCTTATTTTCGGCTAAAAGCCGAAAATAAGAAAATACGCATTTGCTGTGCTTGAGGGCCTTGAGCGTGGCGGAAATGGGAGTGCGTCATGCAGACCACTCCTGACATTTACGTGATGCTCAAGGGGCCCTTTCGCTTGTACACTGCCATGTGAAAAGGCCCTATGTCTAGCTTCCCCTGATTCAGGCTTCTCATATTCCATGTTCCTAAAAGTATGTGTTGTGCAGCTTTGGAGTTTCCTTTCACCTCTGGGCACATCCACAGCTGAGTGTCCTTTTAGCTTGAGTCCAGCTGCATCATTAGCCACAACACTACCCATACTTGTCCTCTACTGTACCCAACAGCTTGTTGAGTGCCTTTCAACCTGGGAGTCTCATCTTCTGGCACTATCTCTTGTTTCACTTTGGTTTGTCTCATCATAGCATTTTCATGGTAAAAGACTTTCAAAAGGAGTTTATTGTGCCTACTTCTGTGCAGTACTAATGAGCATCAGCCATGGTGCCACTGCTGTCATCTCTCAGAGATCCTCTGCCAGTGTCACTCCCTTTTATTGCTGCTGTCTGACACATTTAGTTTGGCTCCTCAACAAAAGCCTGTCTGACACGGGAGAACCTAGTAGCAACACTGCTACTATCAGCATAGGGTCTCCCCACACAGGAACATACAATCCCACCACCGCAGAAGGGTCATGCCATGGTAAGAAGTAAAATGTGTCGCCTTTTTCTTTTTCCTTTTTAAGAAGAAATCAAAAGAGTGAGTAGCATCAAGAAATGACATAAAATAGTGCAGCTCCACATGACATAAATCACCCATCTGGATAATCCCACAGGTAGACATATAGCAGGAGTTAGCCTGCTGCCCTCATGTGGCCTGGAGAGCCATTTCTGTGGCCCCCAATACTACACAGGGATCGAAAAAAAAAAAAGAAGAAAAAAGAAAAAAAGAAAAGGCCTGCAAATGCCCCAAACCAGGGCATGTATGGCATTTTCACCATGTTTTTGCCTCCCCTTAGGCATTTTTAAAACAGGAAGTAACTTCTGGGTGTCTTTGATTGTTTGTTTGTTCTTAAAAAGACCTCCCCTGGGCCTAAAATGGATGGGGGATGCAAGGCGAAAATGTTTCTCATCTCTTCTAAAGAGCAGCTCTTCCTGGTAGCTCATCTTGAGCATTCAGTAACATTTTAAAGAAAGGGGCACTTCTATTGCAATGCAGGTCTAGGAATTCTTTCTTAACTGAAAAGAAGCTGTTAGGGTGGAGTTTGCTGAAGAAGGATGAGAGGGAGAAAGCAAGAGAACACACCATCACAACCTTTATCCTCACACCCCTTTCTGCCCTTCATGTTGGATGGATTTCCTTCCTTTCTTCTTACTCACTTTACTCTGGGAGGAGCAGCAGAAAGATGCTTCCAAGCTCTTCTATAAATTACCTTTATGGTATGATCAAACACAGACAGGGTGCTTTCCAAGTTTCAAAGCAATTTATAAGCCTCTATATTTGTCCCCTTTCTATTTTTCCACTCAATGTTCTTTCTTCTTCCTATCTGACACAGAAGTCTGTGGGAATTTCTGGGATACAAATATACTTGGAACCTAACTAGTACTTTGAACTGATTGTTAATGTCAAAAGACAAAAAACAAACAAACCCTATATATGTAGCTCGTCCCCCCCCCCCCCCGCAACCTTTAGGGACAAATTTCATTTGTCAGTTACTGATTTCACACTTCATGACAGCCAATTTATTTTCAGCAATGATTTCCTAGTATCACAACTTCAGCGGGTTGGAGAAAGACACAGAATAATTCAAAAAGGTCATTAAAAAAAATAAAGCCCTATGACTTCAGTGGATTAAGACAATATGTTAAAAGCAGAAAATTAAACTAGCACAAATCAGAGGGAACTGAACCACTCAACTAATGCTAGGAACAACAAATTTAATCCAGTTTATCCAGTTTAAAAAAAAAAAAGCAATATCATGATTGGAACCAATTTTCCATGGGTTCACTGAAACTGCTGTTATTCATTTAAAGGTCCACAATCAGAAAGGAAAAGTGTGTGGTATTCACTTTTTTACCAGGGACACAACACTTTTCTCTTCCAATTCACAATTAAACCCTTCAAAGGGGGAGGGAGAGCATAATGTATTTAATATATACTTCCTTCCACATAAACCAGTACATCCATCCTTCTGAAACACTGGGGCCTGTTCCATACTGTTTTCACAACAGCGATTATCACGGAACTTTGAAACCTTGGAATTTGAATTGTTAGGTTTGGAAATTAATTTGGCAATGTGATAAGTTATGGGCAATGCGAGAAATTATGGGTTACTAGTAATGGGAGAATTATTGCCACTTATTAATTGTTGGCGGGATCATTAATTAACTTACTAGTTTATTAATTAATTCAAGAGTTGATTTTCCAAAGAGACGAAACAATTGACATGGAAATTTCACAAGGATCTCTAGAAGTACATTTTGTTACCATTTTCTTCAATAATGACGTTGTCATCATTTTAATGTCACCCTCTCCCAGCCTAGAATTTCTTGCCCTGATGAATCAAAAAGCCCATAACACTCGTAAAATTGTTGCTTGAGAATGTGGAATAAATTTTAGATGAAGATTTTATCTTGCAAACTGTTCAGCTGAAGTACTATCAGTGATCTCCATCCCTCATCTCTATTTTTCTTCCTCATCCACTTCCATCAATATGTATACTGTTTGCTTACTTTTCAAACACCTTATTTGTTAAAGTTTAATAGAAAATGCTGTTAAATGTTTATTAGGAGTCATTATTTATTTCGGCTAGAGGACACTGATTTTCACTACAAGAACAGCAATAATTCTCTGATTACAAAGACCACAGTGAATCAACGATGGAGAATTTTTAATCAACAATGTTTTGATTGTTTCCAAGCATACTCAGAACATTTTTTTCTGAACTGAATCACTGCATCCTTCAACCTATCCCTTCCCCGTCAAGAAGTGCGAGCTGCAAAAAAAAGTGGTAGAAGTGGTATTTGACATGCAGGAACTATGTATACCAAAGTTCATCCACTGGCATCTCCAGTTTAAAATACGTATTGTTTGCATCTCTTAGTTTTATACTGTGAAGTTAATGAAATAAAGTGATTGCTACCCTTGTTAATACATTTACTTGGGAGTAAGCTTCAATGAGCACAAGAACAAGACTCCTAAGGAGATTCTGTCCTTGTCATAGTGTTCATAGTCAAGGCATACTGAATGGAATAGAAGTAGTTTCCTCTCCTCTGTCTGTACCCTTGAGTGCTTTGTGACAGCCTGACTGGACACAAGTGATCATATACCTCCACAACACAACAGGAGGTAGTCTGTCTTGCCTTTTATAACCCTGAAAACCATTTACAGCCTTTAAGAATTGTGTCTCTGAGCCAAAGGTGAGTTTGCTTCCTAGAGAGAGAGAATAAGAGGGATAGTTTTCAGCAGCCATTCTCTGATCAGTCATGGAAACCCACTGGATGATCTTGCACACATCACAAACTCTCAACTCCAGAAAACCCAAAGATAGTTTCACCATAGAATTACCCTAAGTCAGAAGTGACTTGAAGGCACAAAACGACAACATCCAGAAAATAAATTACAGGAGGGGGGATAATTTTTGTTTGCAGGCTGCATATACTCTGGAGTTAGTTCCTTTGGGTACTCTAGAGATTTGGACTGATTTCTTAGATTTTACTGACCTTGGTGTGCCTGATAAAAAGACAAAAGAGGACTCTGTTTGCATATTGATATGTTATGGATTATCCCTTCATTTCTCTTAACATTCAAAATTTATTTTTTGTTATGTAGTCATGTGACAGTAGGACCAACAGAGAAGCAGTCTTTAACTGGTGTGAACACATAACAGCACCGTAGGTATAAGAGTATCAAACGGATTAAGGAGAAGATTGAATTGCATAGGATCTTTCTATTAAGAAGTAATGTGAAGGCTGAATTTTCTTCTTATTTTATTGCTGTTTATTTCTATTTTATTCTGTGTCTTCAGAGCTTTGAAAATGTACCTTGCACCTTACCAGCACCACCATCTAAAACAGTTCCTGGGTCCCTACTTAAATCATGTGAAAGCATGAGTTCAGGAATGGTTCAGGGAGGAAACAAAGAAGTCCAAAGATTGATATGCATGGTTGTTAAAATGTTCCAAGGATCTACTTTGCTAGCTTGGC
Source organism: Cyclura pinguis (assembly GCA_030412105.1). Taxonomy (NCBI): domain Eukaryota; kingdom Metazoa; phylum Chordata; class Lepidosauria; order Squamata; family Iguanidae; genus Cyclura; species Cyclura pinguis. The sequence continues at coordinate 247,937,754 of CM059599.1, read as the reverse complement.
TTTGATGCCTAAGAAAAAAGAGCATGATAGCTCAAACTAAACCCCACGGAGCACGTGTCTCACTAGAACAGGGCATGGGTGGAAGCAGAAGGGGGAATGGCGAGAGAGATAGAAACAGGGGAGCCAAATGAGGAGGAAAAGGATGCGAAGTGTGAGGAAAACATTTTGCTTGATTCTCCAATTGCTTAGCAATGAGTAACCAATAAGAAAATGCATTAAAGGAGTACAATGAGATTTTCTATAGTTCACACAAAATAGAATATTATATAGTATATAACAATATACAACAGAAATGAAAATTAGTAGAGAAGTGAAGAGAGTTGAAATGAACTTGCTACCCCTAGAAATTGTTCATCAACTGCCAAAACAGGCCAAGGGTGAGAGGAAACATCAGCCTCAGAGGCCTAAAGGACCTAGAATACTAAAAGCTCCATAGCTACCTGAGGTACAATCAAATCACTTTGCTATATGCGCGCGCGCGCGCACACACACACACATTCTATTCCTCCATTCCAAAAGGCCTCACCATTTTCTTGCTTCTAGGCAGCAAGCAGATTAACACTACCCAAACTATACAGAGCCATATGATGCATTTCCTCTAATTCTGATCCCTTTTTTCCTGAGGTCCTTGTATTTTATTGAATTGTATATAGGGGAGGGGAAATCCTAATGAATGCTAATGACTTGAAATAATTAACTAAATTAAAAAAACTGACTTTGGTGTTAATAAGGAAATAATGAGTCATGCAATTGTGAGGAAAATCTAATGATGTAATCATTTAGTTAACTAATCAGTTACCTACAACCTCTGGGGAATGAACATGTCCTTTTGTGGGTATCTTCCAAACAGAAAAGGCTGACTGCAAAACTCCCTACACCTATTTTTATGAAAATTAAAGGCCTAGCATTCCTCAGAAGAGGCAACTACATCTGAAAATTTCCCAACAAGAAATGAAAAAATTACTAGCAGTCATATTTTTCATAACAATCAAACTTAAAAGGCATGCTACATGCAGCATGCACAGATACACATACAATCACCAAACAATACTGTACCTATTTTATCCACCACAAATATGGGGAAAGTGATCCCATCTGAAAAGCAGTTAGCAGTTACATTTCTATACCACTTGTCAATGCTAAGCACTCCCTAAGCGGTTTACAATGTGTTTAGCTAATTGCCCCCAACAAGCTGGGTATTCATTTTACCAACCTACAGAATGATGAGCCAACCTAGAGCCCTGCGAGATCAAACTCACAACACCGGCATTTAACCACTGCGCCACCAGGACTCTTAAGAGACTACTATCCTTATTTTTCCTCCTTTATATTCTTTCGTGTTTATACAAGGCAAAGAAGTATAAATATATTGACTAACAGACAATATGTTGAGTGTAAAAAAACAAAACAAAATAGAAAATACTACTGATGAGTACGATAAAGATGGGAATTTGTCCTGAATGCACCAGTGATTTAACCTGATGACATGCAAATTTTCAGTCACGCTGGGTGAGGGAAACAAGAGGCTTCTGTAAGAAAAAGAGGGAAGAAAGGAAATGTGCAAGAGTTAAGTACAGGTGTCAGCAAGATCTCAGAGTCTTAAGATCTTAAAAGTCTTAAGATCTTAAGATCTTAATGATGTAGTTAAAGTTAATTTAAATTAAATAATTAAAATAACATGAAAAATCCCCAAATTCAGTATGAACCTGTTCTGCAGATTAGAAACATGTTGAAGATTCTTCTAATATTCTTAGCAAGAATATATTTTCTTAGCATCATTCTAGTATAGTTTTCAACCTAGCCACACATATTAATGCCCTTGGGAAATACTATATTTTAGCATATAACATTAGAATCTATCATATAACATTAGAATCTCTGAAATGTTACTGCTGTACATACACAAACCCAAGAATGCTTACTATCATAGGCTTATACCTATAAGCTTAACATCAAATATTTCTTTCTTGGATATTGTTTGCAACCCTCCATTCATTTGGATACTTCAGTGTATATAAAGGGATTTATGGACAGCTCAAGTAGAAACATTTAAAAAAACTTTTGAAGAACATCTTAGGAGTTTAAACTCCTGTAGCATCTATTGATTCCTTTAGCTTCGGCACATTTCTTGTTTATATTTGATTTTATCTCTATCACTCCCCAATAGACAAAACAACACCTTGGGGAGAAGAAAAGAAAGCCACAGTTAAGAATAAAAAAGCCACAAGAAGCTTATCCAGAGTAATTTGAACAGTGTTCCCCTAATAAATTAATTTTATTGGCACAGCTGTACCTCTGAAGGCAACCCTCTGGGTAAGCTTCTGTGGCTTTTTTATTCTTAACTATAGCTTTGTGGCATTAGATCATGCCTATACACCTATAATATGATCTGAAATACAAGTGATCGAACAACACATAGAACACTTGTAATTGTGCCCTTTCATTGTTAAACATTCCAGGCACACAATTTACACAGTATTTTGCAGAAAAGAATTCAAAGTACATAGCGGACTTGAGATAATCAATTTTTATCTATCATAAAAATCTAGGTTATTTGGAAAGAAAATTCAAAGAATACCGTTATTTTTTTTTTAAAAAAAGTAGGACATATCAACATTGGTATGAAGATAGGACATCTAGTTAAAAGCTCTTGATTTAAGGCAAGGCCTACCACCTACTCACCTATGCACCCTCTCAACAGTAATATATCAGCTATGGAACACAGGTTGCAAGATATCAAAAGCAGAAAAAGCACACAAGGGAGAAGTGTTTGGAATTCAAACAGTCTGAGATATGAATGGGTGAGAACTTTGTTTCAGTTAGCCATGATCAGAATTCATGAAGTTTTACAAAATTCAAGCAAGAAAGCAAAGGTGATAGATACGTCCATCTGTGGTTTCAGATGATTGACATAAGTAAACCATGCCACCTGTTACTGGGAAAGGACAACAACATTTGACAACTCATCTCTAACTACTTTTAAAAAAAGAAAAAAGAAAAAAAGAAAACTCTTCCCAACATGTTAGTGAGTATGCCTATGGCCAATTTCCTTCATCTTAGCATTCATTTGCTTTTAAATTAAAAGAAAGGTAAGTATGAGCTGAAGGCTGGAGAGCCATTTTCTCCATTGCGGCCCCTGCCTGGTTGCACAGACTGTCACTTCAAGATGCAACTTTTCAAGGTGCCTCCTCAAAACAGTATTTCAGGACAAAACTTGCATTCTCTGCGGGAGTGATTGGGAAAATGTGATCCTGAGACCCACTTTTGCTGCTACCAAAACCACCCCTCCACCAAGATCTTCCCATAATTCCAAAAACTGGTCAAAAATGGCACCTGGAGCTTACATGACTTATCTTCTGAAGCACTTGCACACACTTCTATAGCCTATGGGGGATGGGGCCACAGAAACAGTCCCTACCCTACACAGAATTGCCCATGATTGTTCTCAAGGATATTTTAGACCAGAAAGGCATTTTTAATCATTAATTTTTTTTAAAAAAAAAATTAGGGTATGCTTCAGTTACCAAAGGCCAGAGGCTGCATAGTTCCATCCAATAATTTAAAACTATGACCCATTTTGTTAGAATTGTACATATTAAAATACGATGAACTTGTTTACGAACCGAAGTACAGCAATTTCTACTACAGGATGTGTACTGAGTCTTCAAATTTTAAGATTAAATAACTTTGGGAACAGGTGATAACCAACACGAGATATTTCTCATTGGAAAGGTTGCATGATTAGTGTCTAGGTATTATACTCACAGTAACCTTCTGACATCAAGAATATGAAGAAAGAGAAAATATGGGAGCAGAACTTTCTAATGTTCTCCCTCTCTCTCTCACACACACACACTTTTCCACACATCTCTACAAAATATAAATCAAAAATTATTGTGCAATGATTCATTGCATGCAACTGCATCTTCTCTGCATAATTCATTCCAAGTGTGGCATTTTTATTGCCTTTATCCAGCATGCTGATGACAGGGATGACAAAAATTTTATCACCTTAAAGCATTGCTCTCTCTGTGTGTATGTGTGTGTGCTTGAATAATCTGACAAAATTCTCTCACTTGATCTCCTTGCTTTAACTTTAATAACAAAATAATTACTGCTACTACCTATCTTCATACATAAATCACCTTAAGGTTGACAGATGGTAATAATTTGAGTATGCTTTTGAACAACAGACTGTTTGGGACAATTTAAAAAAAAAACTGAATTGAGGCAGGAATAGTTATTGCACCCACAGAGCTGTTACCAACCTTCCCACCCCTCCCACAGCATATGCAATTTTCATAAACTGGACTTATTAATGACCAGAGGACATGACTGCGGTCACACTGACTGGAAATCATAGTCAGGGTCATGCTGACTAGATACATGTTCGGGATCATGTAAATTCAGACACGATTATGCAAAAAAAAAACACCTTATGCTGATAGGCTTGTGTAATCCTTTCACTGCTTCAGGCTATTGGCATTTTTTAATACAATGAAAGACAAACTGCCCAGATCGGTGAGCAATCAGAGACCATTCCTCAATCTTACCATATGGAGATCTTCCCTATATCCTCTACTCTACTGAACATTAAGAGACTGTCATGAGTCCCATCCATGTTTATCACTCAAAAGTTAAGCAATCAGCCCTTTCCAGACCTCTTTGTCAGTCCCATGGGAAAGCCATTATGGCTTTCTTAACACACCCCTTCAGGGTATAAAACACGGTATAAAAATCCTAGCTTCAACCCCAGCCAATAGTAGTATGTCGCGGTGGTGCTCCAGAGTGCTGTTCCTCTGCGCTACCTTCAGATGCTGCCTGAGCCCCTCCCCCGCAAGCTCCTTCTTCAATACTAGCAGCTATCACCCATTTCACTCCAATCCCTCTTTATTCAAACTTTCTTGCCTCACTTTCCAATAGTTTTGTACGGTTCTTAAGAGTGTATGACCTCTCATATGTTTGTCCATTCAAATAAAATACTTCGTTAATTTTAACTGGAATCCTCTCTACAGTTAGTAATGGTATACACAAGTGAGAAGATCCTGCTATTACCCTCCCCTCACAGGCCTTTATGAGCTGCAATTTCCCCAAATTCTAAGGAGATGCTGGCATTGCAGATGGACCCCACCTCTTAGGGTAACAGAGTCTCTTGTCTCTCGTATACATAGGTTATATATCTTACACAATACGTGCATCTGTTCATCACATTTCTTTTTAAATACAAACGCTGCACCTGAAGCCAATCTACTAACATAACAGTAGATGGTGTAAACTTGCTGGGGTCTATCAGTTTTATCAATCATATTAATCTGTTGACTAAGAATATAAAACATATATATTGGAGAAGGGCTTATGAAAGCATATACAGAAACAATGCATTTACTTAGGAATCAAAAATATTTCACACTAGACTATCTGAAGGCCACATGAGCCTGGTCAAGCCTTATAATCATTGAGGGAGGGCTTCCCAGGCTTGGCTGGTGAAGACACACAAGAAAGCCTTCTCACTGCCTGCTCCTAGGCTTTGGAACCCCCTTCTGAGGTAGGTTTGATCTGCCCTCTTTCTGTTGTCTTTTTGCTGGCAAGCAAAGACTTTCTTGTTTAAAAATGGCCTTCAGCCTTGGCTGAGCATGTTGGAATGATGGGCAAATGACTGTTGTTTTTGATTAAGTAATGTATATAGCATTTTAATTGTTTTAAATCTTAGTGTCTTAAATGTAATGCTTTATTTGGATGCATATTTCAACGCTTTTAAAAAACTTTTGCGCTCCATATTGTTTTAGATGTTCTTTAAGTCCCATGAAAATCGGGATATAAAGCAAATAAACAAACACAAGTGTAATAAAAGCAATAGGCATAAGCATACAGGCAAGTATTTGATTTACAAATTAATATACTGTATTACAGTATTGTGAAATTATCACTTTAGATTGCTAAGGACAACAAGATGCAAGTAAACGACACACTGGCCAAAACAGACATGGAACTTTACAAGGGATCTGCTCACACTTGGTCTTGTTTGTTCTTTATTCTTTGATCGACAATGTTTTCATGAACAGGGAGCATCAAAATTGAAAATCTTTACTTGTGCACATGCACTATTTTCCCTCCAGACATACAAATGGTATCATCTGAGAACATTACAAGAAACAGCAGAGGAAATGTGGCTTTGTCAATACACTTTAAAAAAAAGAAAACATTAGGTGCTGTCAGAAAAGCCTGCTCTCAAGTTAACCATGAAATTGATAACAGTTTAGTGGAACAGCTGAAGGTAAACAAAAACAGACAGGTGATGGGTTAGAAAACGCATGAAAATCCAAGCAAGATACCTGCTCACTTTAGGAGTGCTTACAATGTGCTTTAAACTAAGCACTGTATAGGTAATTGCAAGATTTATGTAAAGACGTCGCTCAGTATTAGCATAAAAGACGCACAAAGAATAGAGAGGGGAAACAAACATGTTTAGCAGGTGGTCCTGTAATAATTATTCAGTGGCAGCTTGTTTTCAATTGACTGTTCTCCTAGGTAAGTGTGTATAGAAACACTTTTGGCCCTACCGAACATTGCCTTGAAGAGGGAAGGGCTGACATTTATGAACACATGTCAAAACACACACACACATACTGGAATGGACAACTGGGTGATGGGCAGAACATTTTGTTCTGGAGCTCCTCTTAGAAGCACTGAGTCAACTTACTTAGGAATGCTTAGGGTGAATGGTGTTGAAGCCTCTCCCAACCCCAGTGAGCAAATAGTAGCAGCAATAATGATCTCCATGATTAGTGCTATGGAGAGGGTGCAGAAGGTTTTCACTTTGTCATTGCACCATTTTATCCTCATGTTCCCAGAAGCACCCTGGTTTATGTAATTATCAGATTATGCTAGAATGTAAAGTGTTCTGACATTCATTGAGAAAGTTAGTTACTAGTTTTTATGGCAGGTGAAGAAAATCTGATATCTGTCTGTGTGTGTGTGTGTGTGTGTTGCCATTCATACCTACATGTTCAAAGCTTGCCTCATCAAGGCAATATCAGCATAGTAGGAATCCATTCCATTGTTGGATGCCACTCTGAAGTGGATGAACAAAATTAGTAAGAAACTTAAAAGATATTTTTCCTGTTTTTCTCTAATGTATTTATATTGACTTAAGTCAGTCTGGGTATCTCCATAAAATTATTCCTGTACATTAATAAAGCAGTTATCTCTCATATAGGCAATATTATTGTGTGTTGGGAGTATTTGAGGTCCCATCTGACTGCTAAAAAAAAAGTTAACTTGATGGCTTAAAAATTATGATATCGTTTGCTTGTGTGCTTATACCTGCACATATTTATTAATGGCATTCTGATTTATAACACCCATCGCTAATACATTACTTCTTTTAAGGAAGTTAAGAAGACTGAATTACCTGGAAACTGATTTTTTTAAAAGGATCTTAAGAGAAAGCCATCTCATGGCTTTTGTAATTTACTGTGGATGTGTGAGTTTGAGTCTCTCTTCACCCTAAATTCCGGTTAACTGGAGCAACGTTTTATGTAAATTTATCCAAATAAAATCAATCAAGCAATTAAAGTTCATACAAGCAATTGTCTCTTTTTGTCCACCAACCATGTGATGATGTTTTCAAGGAGCTGTGCAAGAGGACATGATAGCTTTGAATATTATCCTTTTAATTGGGAATCCATTTCATCTGAGTTATACTGATCTTCTGAATCTGAATCTTCTGCTTTTCATCCTGGAGAGAAGTGACTAGCGGGCTGCCACAGGGTTCTGTCCTGGGCCCAGTGCTGTTCAATATCTTCATCAATGACTTGGATGAAGGAATAGAGGGCATGCTGATCAAATTTGCAGATGACACCAAATTGGGAGGGGTTGCTAATACGCCAGAGGACAGGATCAAAATTCAAAATGACCTGGACAGATTGGAGAGCTGGGCCAAGGCTAACAAAATGAAATTCAACAGAGAGAAGTGTGAGGTCCTACACTTAGGTAGAAAAAATGGAATACAGAAATATAGGATGAGGGACACGTGGCTGGATAGCAGTACGTGTGAAAGGGATCTAGGAGTCTTAATAGACCACAAGCTGAACACGAGTCAGCAGTGTGATGCGGCAGCCAAGAAAGCCAATGCAATTCTTGGCTGCATCAATAGGAGTATGGTGTCCAGATCGAGGGAGGTACTGGTACCACTCTACTCTGCTTTGGTTAGACCTCATCTTGAATGCTGTGTCCAGTTCTGGGCACCCCAATTCAAGAAGGACATGGTCAAGCTGGAGCAGGTCCAGAGGAGGGCAACCAAAATGGTGAGGGGCCTGGAAGCCATGCCCTATGAGGATAGACTTAGAGAGCTGGGTATGTTTAGTCTGCAGAAGAGAAGGTTAAGAGGGGACATGATAGCCATGTTTAAATATTTGAAAGGATGCCACGTAGAGGAAGGAGAGGGCTTGTTTTCTGCTGCTCCAGAGACCAGGACAAGGAGCAATGGATTCAAGCTGCAGGAAAGGAGATTCCACCTGAACCTCAGGAAGAACTTCCTGACAGTCAGGGCTGTCCGGCAGTGGAATATGCTGCCTCGGAGTGTGGTGGAGTCTCCTTCTTTGGAGGTTTTTAAGCAGAGGCTGGATGGCCATCTGTCGGGAGTGCTTTGGGGGTGTTCCTGCATGGCAGGGGGTTGGACTGGATGGCCCGTGTGGTCTCTTCCAACTCTACATTTCTATGATTCTATGATTCTATGATTCTAATGCACCTTGCTTTCCAATTACGTGAACTGAATTTCATTTCAGCTCTTATTACAGACACAACAGTTCCTAACTCACAGTATTTTATTAGATTTTTGACCAAAGAATGCTACTACTCTTGCCTGTAAACAATGCCAAAATGTTTCCGTAGATGTTCAGTTCTCTTGCACATTCCCTAAAAAGGTGAGGGGAGGAGGACAATTACTGATGATGAAGATGGGCTATAGTTGCATATTGATCATATTGGAAGTAAAATAAGCAGAAAAAGCCAACATTCTGTTACTGCCCTGGCTAACCTGAGCTTGGGGGATATTAAAAAGATATCTTTTGATATCAATAATTTGGCCTTCTATCCCCTCCACATGCTTGCGAGGCCCCCGGACAAGCACGCACACAGGCTCAGCCGATAATTGCTGTAATATTACAACACAATACAGGCAGGCCAGACACAGCCGACTCGCAGCTTCAGGAGACCTCAAGCCAAGTACTCAATTATGTATGTACGCAACTTTCAAAAGATCCTCTGCCCCGAGCTGGCAGCTTGATGATCTGACTATACAACGTCCAAGCACTCTGTGTTTGCATACTGGCTATCGTATTGACAATTTGGCTATAACTCAGTCATTCAAATTCTGACCTTTCGGAGGCTTTGTCTCCAGCCCCAAATCCATTGTTTTCTCCAAGTCCGACCTAGCCTGCGGTCACAATTCTCCTTATAAAAACCCCTGATTTTGAGGGCTTCTTCGGATCGCTCTTGGCTTCCATCCCGCCTTGCTGTCGCTTGTCCAGGGAGCCTTCCCCTCAGCTCCACGTGCTGAGATCCACGCTCCCCAGCTTCTCCGTTTCCAACCGGGCTTCAGGACAGGTGTAGTATTACCCAAACCAACAAATCCTCTAACAATCCCTCTATCCCACTCCAACCTTTATTTCTATAGTTTCTCTATGTGTTTGTGTTGCATACACTGATTGATTGTATTTTTAATAAAATTCACATTTGTTATTTCACTCCGGTGTGCTCCTTGACTCAGCCTAACCCCGTAGACATTGGGTTCAAGATCTCGCTACGTTACCCTGCCTCTCGCAGTGCTAACTTGTGCTCTTTGACTAATTTCCCCCAACTTGTATTTTGAGAGCAATTTGGTGTCCCTCCCGGAACCCCCAGAAATCAGGGTAACAATTCTCAGGAACTAAAGTTTCTTGCTGCTCATTATGTTACAGTGTTCCATTTTTTTAAAGACACAAACATCACCCATATATGTCAACTCTGCAATACTTGTCAAGTTTAATTTAATTTGACTTTGAAACTCTCACAGAAAAGCTTCACAAAGTTTTATTTTAAATTATACTGGAGCTCCAGTGTGATGCAGTGGTTTGAACACTGGACCATGACTCTGGACAACAGGTTTCAAACTCCTGCTTGGTCATGGAAATCTACTGAGTGATCTTGGGCAAGTCAAAATCTCAGGCCCTTTTCGCACCTTACCCTTTCGCGGAGCTGGGGTACGGGGCTCGCGCAAGCAGCCTCCAGTGAGAGGCTATCACGTCCCAGTCCCATCGGCTCCACAGCTGCTTCCTGGTCATGCGAGTGCCCCGGTTCGATCTTTCCCAGGCTGCACTGAACAGGAAGTGTGACCAGCCCGGCTCCCGAGGCTCCACACACAAGGTAAGTGCACACGAGGCCCCGGAGCAATGCACGACCGTGCAGCATTTTTGGCTTCGAGCCGAAAATGAAAAAGTGCATGTGCGGTCCACGTCAGGCCCTTGAGTGTCGCGCAAATGTGAGTGTGTCATGTGGACCACTCCTCACATTTACGCAACGCTCAACGGGCCCTTTTGCTTTGGAAATCCTGTGCAAAAAGGGCCTCAGTCTCAGAGGAAGACAAAGGCAAACCCCCTCTGAACAAATCTTGCCAAGAAAAACCCAATATAGGTTCACCTTAGAGTTGCCATAAGTCAGAAATTACTTGAAAGCACACAAAAACAAAGCATTTTTTGCTTTAATATGAACAGTGTCAACATCAGTTTACACATTTCCAATAAGAAAGAGGACACTGCAACTATTGTTATCATCAGCACTGAAATTTTCAGTTGATTATACTGTCTTTGGGGCGGATTGGGAGAAGAGGCCCCCAGTAGAGTGGTTTGTTGACCCTTCTGTTTCAGGAGTGCACTGGGCCTCTTCATCATGTTTTAGTCATTCAAACCTTATCAGAAAGTAGCAGGGGTGAAGATGCAGTTGGGATGTGCTCTGATCTCACTTTACGCCCTGCTCATGCATTAAGTGTAGCTCAGGAGGGCTAGAACAGGATTATCACACTGACTTTTTGCCTCTCACCAGGTATCAGTTTTGGATGATTAACTTGAAGGCCTTGCATATTTGGGCCTCTAAATGGTTAAGTCAGACACCCAGTCTTTTGGGATTGGGGCTGCCTCTACTGCTTCCATGATGGGTCTTGGTCCACAAGTCATCCAGCCCATTGGGCACTATAAGTCTGCAGCAAAGAGATACGTGTGTCCTCTGAAGTATGATATTGTTTTTATTGAACCAATGTTGTTTGTTTCTTTTTTTTTTCTCTGTTAGTTCCTAGCGCTGTGTGGCAAGACAGCGGTCTTGACCTGCAGCCATAGAGAGTAAGGTATATTGTATCTAGCACAGTGTTTTAGAATGTTGCATGTAATGGGGATAGTTTCAGAGGCTATTTAACATCTGACAACCCCTCAAATGTCTCTTTGGATTTTCACAGTGTGGTTCAACCTCCTGTCCTTAGTGCAATGTGAGACTTGTCTGGTTGCTTCAAGACTAAGATTGAGTTAAGACTGAAGCTGCTATCTTACCTAATCTTTTTATTCCCTAATTAGGATCTAGTCTCTCCAATGCATATGTAAAATTTGTTAGTAAACTTTTGATAATTTTTTAACCTGAAACTATCTGCCTTATTTTGCTTTTTAAGTCAGCCTCAGTTCAGGGAAGCCACACAGAGATTGGGACATGCTTTTTCTGCAACTCTGCTAAAAGAAGGCTGATTCCTAACAGTTTTAGCTTTCATAGAATTTCCCCCAAAGGGCTAACACCCTGGGAAACTCTAACTCCCAAAAGATACAAGTGTGCAGTGCTCATCTTTGGCACCCTTTTGTAGGGTTCTAAGGCCTGGGTTGGGGGAGGGGAGTGAAGGAGGTCATTGAGGTTAACCAGGGATCTGGGTTCTCACTTGTAGAGTTCTCATTTGTAGAGTTCTGAAGTTTTATTACCTTCCAGTTACAGCTGGCCAGGTAGCAACTCAGGTATTTGAACTGCCCTTGGGACTGAGGTTTTTCACACAAGGGAATGCTGAACAAGTTGTCAAGGGGTCAACACCTGGCCTCAGCTGGACCTGCATCAAGTTGCCCCACCCCAGCTTCATTTCCAGACCAACACATCTTCAATAGGTTAGATCAAGTGGCCCTTATTGAACTCAGTTTTCTGTGTTTGGTCTCATTATTCCATGGCTGGTTATCAATAATGTCTATCTGTATATTGTCTTATTTACACACTGCCTTTTCCATAAAGTTGGGACTTAGGGCAACTAATACTTATCTCCTCCATAAAATGTTCAGCTTAAACTGAATTACTCACATTCTTTACCACTTCATACACAGAAAGCGAGAGAAAGAGACAGAAAGTACTATCCTAAAATGAAAGGTGGAATCTGCCTGTGGTCATTGGGAGAAAGGTTGAATTCAGACAGTCTTGCTGTGACTCATAAAAATTAGTACCACATGGCAGCACTTTTATGATGTCCTTGGGTCCTTCCCATAGCTTTTGCACCCCTCTCGGGAGAAACAATTCCATTGATAATAGCCACATAATTGAAGTTTTTAGTATAGCTGCACAATTTATATACATGCCCTCTCAGCATTGAATTCTACCACTCTAAAGAGTCTGTATGTGTGCACGTGTGAAACATGAGCTGAGTTTTAGTTAAGCTGTTTGTTTATTCACTTTCCCTTCCACATTAAAAAATCAGTAACAAACAGTTATGCATGGTATGGCTTACAGAGCTTTTTTGTTTTATTTTTGTTTTTTACATGAAACACCAATGGGGTTGGATTCACATTCTTTTCATCTGGTAGGACCTTACCCTAATAATGTAAAAGTGTGAGGCACTTTTCACTCATACTCTGTTTCTCATTTGCCCTTCCTCAAAAGTTCAAATCACTACCTGCCCAAGATCAGAGTACAGTTTGAGCATCACAGATAACTTATCAAAGATAATCACAACCACCTCTGTTTGTTCAGCAGGTTTCCTTTGCTGAAACAGAATTTCCTCATAGATGGGGGGGTCGCCAATTGCTTGAAGGCAGATTCTAGATCCAACAAATAAAGAACTTTAGTGTTCTTTATATGTATGCACACACAAAAAAAGGACAAAGATCCTGGGATCACCCATTAATAATGAAACTGAAAAGAAATTCTGGGTTGGCAGAGCAGGTTGGTTTTAATAACTAGGAAAGAAATATCAAGAATTGAAAGTTTTCAGCTTACGGATGATCAGAAATAAAACAAACTACAAAAATAGAAAGTAAAGCACTTTTGATGGAAATGAAGCCCAATCAGTATGGAAAGCCAATATGCCAATTCAGTCCAAAACCTGATTGTTTCTTCTCAATTTCAGCATTTATCCATTTTACTTTAACAAAGTGTCCAGAATTTAATTATCTCATTGGAGAGAATATGTGTAGCCCCATTAATGGATGGGAATCAATCTACATTTACTTATTTGGCAAAGAGATACATGGTTGCTATAATCATTACTAGCTGGCAAATCTCTCTCACAAATTGCTCAGAAACTTTGTCAGAATGGGATAAACAAATATATACCAGTTGCCCATGGTTCAGTGCAATTGCACTGAAATGTTAGGAGTCAGTATGTGTGCCACGTTCAACTTTTGCAGCAGTAAATTAAAAATGTAATTAAGGCAGACCATCAAAAATGTAATCAACTAAATCTCATAGTACTTTTTTTGTTGTTGTTACACATACTCCTAAGCAAGGGCTAAATTGCATCTGTGAGTCCAAATCCTGAGTATAGGGATGCACTGCTTAAACAGCATTTCTTACAGACTATCTCCTTCACAGCTGTGCAGCGAAAAGAAATAAGTGCAAAGCTGTGACAGAAACTTTCTTCAAAATATCAGACTGAACTGACTATGCAACAAACATGCTGTGATTTACAGACAGATACAGTACTCTGAAATTCCAGACATTTCATTCAGACATGCTCCCCCTTCTCACATCTTCCACCTCACCTATCATAAGAATTCTGAACTCTACATGTCTGGCTACATCAGTAATGATAACACTAAATTCATAGGGCCTTAAATTATTAGCAAACAAAAAGAGCAAAAATATTTGTGTGTAATAACAATTGCGTCCATCAAAATTTTTCTTTAAGGTTCCTGAATGAAGATAAATTAAATTTTAACTTTCTTACAGCTTTCAAAAACACAAATAATGCCTTTAAAGATTTGAATACTTCTCCTTACTCTCTCCCCTTTTTGGTAATTTGAACTCACTGATTTGAACTCTCTAGAGCAACATAATAGAAACTTCTAAATAACAGCCATCTTCATTAATTTGAAGATGGTTATCACACCGTCTCTTCATTGCCTCTTCTTCAGCTAAAAATCTCTAGCCACTTCCTCTTTTCCCTGGCCTTCAAATAGTTTCATCAGTGTTACATATTTTTCTTAAACTGAACTTCCTGGAACTAGCAACAGTACCCTAGGTTAAATGTGACCAATAAAGTGCAGTCATTACCTCTTGTTGACCGGACACAATATTTCTGATTATGTAACCTAACGTTTCATCAGTCTTTTGATCCATTACGTTGCACTACTGGCTCATGTTTAATTTGCCACACACTAAAAATCCTAGATCTCTTGCACATGCACTCCTATCAAGTGTCACCCATATCAGGCAACTCATACTTTCTACTTTAAGGCAGACATTTATATTTTTTCTATATTAATGTAAATGTGTAATGTAATGTAAATGTAATCATTATACTTCATTTCTCCATTCATACAAGAACATTTTGAACCCTGTTTAAGGCTTCTACAGCATCTGACTACCCCACCCAGTTTCATATCATTGACAGTTTTCATTAGCATTTTCTCTACTCCTTCACCCAAGTCCCTGCTTGTCACTTCTATCCATGTTGATGAGGAATTATTGAGAAGTACTCTTTTGATATGCTCCATCAATCAACTACAAATCCCCCTAGCAGTAATGTTTTGCCATATTGCTAGCATGAATACCATGGGAGACCTTGTCAAGAGTCTTGCTGAAAGCAAAATATACTCTGTTCAAAGCATTCCCCATATCTACTAGTCAAGGAGTAGCTCTCATTTTACATAAAAAAATGTAGATAACTTTTATCCGGTGCGACTTATTCTAATGAAGCCCATATTGGTTCCTTGTGATAATCCGCACTGCACCCACAGCTCTATCATGCAATGGAGGATGGGGGAGAGATTTCATTTGCTGCCCACTGAAGAAGATGAGGCCATCCATAAAACAAGTGTCAGTAAAAGGCAAAAGATTTATAGAATCTGAAGAGAAACCAGAGTCATGAGGGCCCAGCCAGTAAGATGTAAAGGCTTTGAGCATCTTTACAGCCTCTTATTTCCTATTTCTTCTTTGGCTCACCCTTTCACCCTCTTGTGCACTGCAGGCTTTGGCTGGGAACCTCAGGGCTGAGTAGGAATGTTTACCTCCTTTCCTTGGAGAGGTGTGTCTGCCCTGCACTGGATCTTGAGGGACTTCAGACACTGGCCTAGGGTGGTGCTGGCAAATAGGCAGTCACTTTGCAGGTAGTGAGGGGGCAAAAGAGCAGGATCCTATTGAGCACTGATCGGCACCATTGGTGAAGACCACTTTTCTGCAATTGCCCCTTTTGATTGTGGGGCCCAGGGGTGGGGAAAGAGACTATCCTTGAAGTTAGCCTGAGATTCAGCCTCACTTTAAGTCACAGGAAATGAGAGAGAGGATTCCTCAGATGGGCACTCCTTCAGTTTGACAGGGTGGGCAGCAATCCAATATCATGCAGTGCTCTTGAACCTCAGCTGCTCTGCTGAGGGGTGACTAAGGAGATACCGGGTGACCTCCTGCCTCAGAGACCACACATCAGATGTTCTCACCCCCCCCACACACACACACCTTTGCAGTTCAGGTTAAAGTTACAGTTTTTAAATAGATTAAATAAAGTAGCCCTTTTCATCCTAAAGACTAGTGTCTGGCCTCCTTATTTCTGGATTGTGTCACCAACAGCATTTTTCTCTAAATGTTCACATATTAACTGGTAAACAATTTGTTGCACATCCTTCTCAGGTATCAATGTCAACCTGACCCTTACTTAGTTAATCAAGACATATGCCACTCACCTGTCACCTGAGAAAAGTAACAGTTGTACCCAATTGAGTATCTAAATGGCAAAATGTCTTATTATCTCCTGGAACCTGTCTGCTATCTGTGCTGTTGACTTGATTCTTAAAGAAAAGCTGTTACTCCACTAGACAGAAAGCAATGCCAGAGTAACCTACATCCCTTCCATATAGTAGCAACATAAATCCTCAGGTAAATATTAATAGGAAGAATATAACATTTTTCTCCTCACCCTTAATACAGTATATTTTCTGCTTTTGCATTTACAACAGAGTTTGCACATTTGTAAAAACAATTTTTGTGCAAACAGTACAAAAAAAAATTACACACACACATACATATATGCTACAATAGCTGCTGCCTTGTTTATCAACTTTTAAAATTAGGAGCATTAAATGGGTTGTTTGCCTCTTTGTGATCAATCAGCCTTTCCTCCTGTTGCTTGCTATCTGCACATATTTTGCTTCACAATGAGACAAGACAGTAGTTTTGTACAAAGACATTTTTTTTCAAATTACAGACCCCTCAATGAAAAGCAGAGAACTTGAAGGGCTTGTTATTATCTCGTTCTCATGCTGGAGGTGAAAACTCTTACAGAAGCTGGTGATTTTGAGACTGAGAAATTTTGTGAATATTACTCAGGCATACAACCTTTGTTTAAAAGGGGACACAATCCCCGCTCATCTACACTGGTTTTTGAGGCAAAACAAACAGAACAAAATTCTCCAATGATTTCTTTTTCTTAAACTAATATGATAAATTAAAAATGTAATCCTCAAAAAGTTTTTTTCACTTGGAAGGTTAGGGGAGCAATCCTAAATTCTACGGAGTGCTAGTGAGGGATGATGGATGTTGCACTCCACCAGTGGAAATAATCTTTTGGCAGAGACAGAGAAAATACTGCTGTCAGAATCCCACAGCTGAAAATAGGACCCTGGCCCTCAAAATGGGGAATATGTAAAAAAATAACCATGAACCACTAACAATAAGAGGAATGCAGATTGTTTGCTGGTTACTTTAAATTGTATCTCTCATAAGAAGTCACAAATCTGTCGCCTACAAGAGAAAAGATTGTCAGAGCTTTGCAAATAGCTAGAGAGTATACTTCCACAATAGCATATCTGGTTTGCTATTCATTTAAGATTGTTTTGTTTAGAAACTACAAATTATATAGTGCATTTTTGCGAACTGTTTCAGATAGAGCTGATTTCCCATTCTGTGTTATGCCTTTTTGTGTTGTTCTATGTATGTTGACATCTGAGGAAATTTGTGCTTCATGTATCTTCACCTTCTTGTGGAATTGTGTGTTCTGATACTCATTGTCCTTGGCTTTGTACATTGGCTGTAAATAGAGTTTTCGTTTTATTTTGCCACTACATTCTGTAACATTCTACTTTTGTTGTTTCATTACTGTTTATGAATCTTTTTTTTTTAAGAAGCCATGGATCTACACGGTCTTTGAAGTTCTCATTTGCCAATTGTTCTCTATCCAAAAGGCCCTAAAGTATGCTAAAGTATCAAACCTGCCTTGTTTAATACCTTCTTATTAGCTTCAATAAGATAAGAAGGAAAACGGGGAGGGCAAGGCTACAAAAAGGTAAGAAAAAGGATAACTCACATTATTGCACTATTCTTTACCTTTGCAGACAAAATTTATGTTGTTTGGAAAGCTGAAAATCTTTGCCCACTCTGCCTTATAACCCACAGTATTCACAATCTATAAAATAGCAGATAAACTGTCACTTTGAAATATGTGGTAAAGGAACATATTGACTAAA
The DNA here is from genome assembly GCA_030412105.1 of Cyclura pinguis. Classification (NCBI taxonomy): domain Eukaryota; kingdom Metazoa; phylum Chordata; class Lepidosauria; order Squamata; family Iguanidae; genus Cyclura; species Cyclura pinguis. The sequence goes on along the minus strand of CM059599.1, from coordinate 247,919,812 downwards.
TTCTTTGTCACATCTTAATGCTTTAGATGGAGAAGCAAGTAAATAAGTATTTGATAACACTGGAATGACTGAGATGTTCATTTCTGTTGTTAGTTCTTTTCAGACAGCAGGAGATTTAGGATGCACCAGGACAACACAGCTCACACAATTATTTCCGCTTTAACTCTGCCACACAACAACAATATACAAAACCTGGAAGTAGGTCCCACCGAACATAATGCAGTATTTCTACAGAACATCAGTTCAATTTACTGCAATTTGAAGACTGCATTTCCCAGCACAAGGAACAAGTCACTAAGTTCTCCTCTTTGCTACATGCAACAGGAAGAAACTATCATATCTATGGGTAACCAAACATCCCTTGCTGACATTTTGATAATCTGAACGACATTATAATACATTTTTTTCTGTACTAGCTTAAAATGCTTGTTAGCACGGATTCAGAATAGAAGATATGGAAACCCTCCAGAAATAGTAGTATTCTTCATTTTTACCATCAATGTCTATGGCTTTTCTCATGCTATAGCAGCTGGTACATTATGGTGCATATTTATGATATCTGGCAGATGGTTAATTGGCAAAATGTACTCTAACTGACCACCTGATCATTTTCTTATTTCTTGTCCCTAAGCTTTGTTTCCTACAATTCTTGTTATCCTACCTGATTCTCATTAGGAAGAGAGCACTCAAACTCCATATCTGTGTTGGCTGGAGTTTTATATGCAGTTTTGTGTGGCTTTGCCCTGTATTTATGTCTACATTACTAGTTCTTTGTTTTCCAGTCTGCAGTCCTGCTATATTTACTTACCATCAAGACCGACACAATATGTTCATATCTATTGCGTCCTTTGTCTCCCTGATCCTGCCAATATATGCATCTTCTTTTAGCTCTTTCCATTCCCTCACTAGACTGATTCCCCTGGACGAAACCCCTCCAAAATCAACCTTCCAAGTCAATTTATCTCTTTCATATTCCTGAGAATTCTCCCATGCTTCTCCTGAGAGAGTTGTAATTCTTGCAAATTTTGCTCTTAGAAGAAGTAACAAGAAATTTTAGAGATTTCTTCCTAGTGTAAGTTTTCGAAGAAGTAGCTGTCTCTTGTGGTATAAAAAAGGGAAGGGAGGGGGAGAAAAAAAACTTGGCAAAATAATAAAGACAAACTTTTATTTATTTATTTTAGCATGAGTTTTCATGGATATAAACTCACTTCTTTGGATGCTGTGCTGAGTAGTACTAAGGCCTCTGGTATAAAGCCTATCTATACAATTGTGGGAGCAGGATAAAATTTAATAAATCCAGAAAGATACAAGTCATGTCCCTTACTCTAAATTTTCAAAAGGCTGGGCAAAATGATACAGGTCTTTACAGTGGTTAGTTACACTAGAGTAATCAAACTCAGTGTTTTACCTAATGGAAATAAGCTGAAAATAGGAATCAGGATTTGGACCTGATTATCCAATATTTTGGGTATCTCTTCAAAAAACACTTCGAATTCTCTCTTTCTCTTTATCTCTCTCTCCCCTCCCTCACTCCCCAGTCCACATGTATGTACCAGTCTTGACCAGACATGATAGTTATATTTAAGTTAACATCCTACATATCAGCCTCAATTCAAGACTGATTGGCAGGGGGGTTTTTTCCCAGAAAACTGTTGATTTTGGTTCATTCTGCAGAAACATGGTATGACAAAAATTTTCTGGCCTGAAGATACCGCCAGTCAAGCTTAAACCATTTGAACTCTAGGTCTAGAGTGATAAAATGACACAGTGATATAGAATAGTAACTCAATTGGCAAAATTAAAACATTTGTATTAACCAAGCTAATGTAATCATAAATCACAGACATTCACTCAGGCAACATGTAGTTACTTTATTAGTCCATTATATTTTAGATTAGGAGATATAGATATAGAAACAGCTACCGGTTGGCTGCTGGGTTTCTTTTTGTTTTCATTAATTTTTTTCAGTTGTAATGATATATTATTATACAGTCATCCCTCCACATTCGCTAGGGTTAGGGGAACAGGACCCCTGTCAAAATGGAAAAACCATGAATAACTCTAGGCCTTCCCAAACCATATTTAACACCAAAAAAAAGTATGATCACCATATTCAACACACCACAGATTCCTTTGAGGCATCAGGCTTCCTTTGCAAGACAGAAGTGGGTGGCTGGTGGAGCTTACTGACACCTCTACTGCTGCCCCACACCATTTTTAATAGAGGCTTACAAGCCTCGTTCACAGTTTCTCAGTCTCACAAGGCTTGCAGTCCGTATTACAAATGGCACAGGGAGGCATCAGAGGTGACAGCAAATAATCTGTGAATAATCAAATCAGCAAAAGTGAAACCTGCAAATGTCGAGAGCTAACTGTACTTCAAAATATTAACAACAGTGTCCTCTGGACACTGTGCAGGTGAGCTGTGATTTTTGTCACTCCTGTTTATGACATTTCAGATCCACAACAATAGTGAGAGTGGGGAAGATAAAGTTGAAAGGATAGGGCAAGCGGTGGAGAGAGCTGAAAGGCCATGGGTAAGGAGACCGAAGAAGGAAGAAAGGAGGACAGGAGCTACAGGAAGACTCTCAGAAGGGAAAATGAAACTGAGGTAAAAGAAATGAATATGAGAAATAAGAGTGGAGAGGAAATGAGGAGGCAAATATGAGATGGAGGTAAGATTAAGAGCTAAAGAGAAAATAAGTGGGAAGTAGTGGCAAGGAAAAGAAAGAGGGGTAATGTGGCAGGAGGAGGCAAGGGAATGGAAAGAGGACAATTAGGAGGAAGGAAAGAAAAGCATACTGGGATGGAAAGTTGTGAGGGAAGGAGGTAAGCGAACAGTTTGATGGAAAGGGGATGATTTGGCGAAGAAGGAATAAAGAAGACGCTTGAATGGGGAAAAGGATGATTGCAGGGAGAAGGGCAAGAGACACCAGGAGAGAGATGTGAGAGACAGAGGCAAAGAGCAGACGGAAGGAGGCAGCAAGGGTGAACTACAAAGCAGAGGAGCCTGATGTAATTAGGAAGCAGATGAAATGCAAGACTGTAAGAAGGAAAAAAAGTAACTATACAGGACAGGTAGATCTGAGCAGCAGAAAGAGTAGAGAGAAAGGAACATTGAAAGGTAAAGAATGAAATGAGTGGGGCAAAGACTGCTTCTCTGGGGATTTTCTGGTATGGGTTTTTTTGGAGGGTAGCACATTTGGTTACTGTACAGGAGATGTGCTGCCTCTCTTTCTTTGTACCTGCTAGAGAAGACAGTGCAAGAAATGTGCTACCTCACTCCCTGCCACACTCCTCATGCATCTTCTTCACTTGTGAAGCCTGATGGATAAGGCACATTAGAACACAGTTATTACTAGCTGCTGTCTGTGTTCCTGTAAATACAAACTGTCATTTAATGGCTATCAAGTCAGCCCAGCTAAGTCCATTCGGCATTAACAGTTGCTGCCTTTTCTGGTACTTCCGGAGAGCATCTGCATATTACTATAGTCTGGATGAGGTAAATTCTGATGTTTTATGTTCTAAATCTCTTTAAAACTGGTGGTGGACTGAGTAAAACTGCTAACTTTGTGGCTACTTCAGCTCTATAGGAAGACTCCATGCCCATTTCCAATGATTCCCTACAGAACTGGCTGCCCACATTTATATCAGTCTCAATTTACATCACAGGTCCAGGATTATCAGTTTATACCAATTTATATCACGAATGTAAATTGAGACCCACCTTTATTCCAATACAATGTATATTCCACACATCTGAGTTTCCATCTGACTTTAGTAATTAACAAAGCCTGTTTTTAGACCTGGCCTTCACAGTGCCTCATTAAAAAGCAACACATGGCCTATAAGCCCGATTCGGTAAGTGTTCCAAAGAAAATTCCCCTTTCAATATTATTCTTTTTTAAAAAGCAACATTTTTCATAGGTCTTTCCTTCAGAAGGAATAACAGAAGTGCAGTGCACTATATGACATATCCAGATGTGAGTGTATTGTCTAATAACTGTACAAATCTGAATAAATTTCCAACAATGCACAGCAAAATATAAAAGCCAGAAGGAGAATTATTTGTATCCTTTTCTTTACTTTCTAAACAATATGTAAGTTCCAATGAAAATATCTATTTGTGTTTAAACGTTCCGGATTGGCATAAGTTGGCACAGCCAAGAACAATTCCATATATCTCAGTAATAAATAGTGACAAATTGGGAGAGCAGCCCTATATCTACCTATGCAGAAACAAGTTCACTAAGTTCAAAAGGAGTTCACTTTAATTGCTTTGTAGATATGAGTGGCTAATATGTGTAGAAAATTACTTTAAAACAATATAAAATTTGTGAAGGTTTTCAGAAAAAAATGTTTACAACAAATATGCCATAGGAATATTTTAAAAAATATTTGGCATAGTGCATTCTAAAATATGTGTATATTCTTAACAAGATATTCTTTAAAAGTTATAATTAATGATGGGTTTCCCTGACATAAACATATAAAAGTTTGTGCCTGCAATTCTATGGTCCCTGTGACACCCCCCCCACTGGCCATAGATATTTCAGATCTCCCCTCTGGAGACAGAAACAAAGGGCCACCTGACCTCCGAATCATCCTCCTGGCCACATTGGAACTTTCCATATCTGGAGAATATCTCTTTTTTTACAATTCCATTGTTAGATAGTGGGAGGGGAGAAAGTACTATTTTAGGGGAAACTTGAACATACCAAGAGAGGCAATGGATCTACACATAGTGACAGACAGACAGACACTTTATTTCGGTCATTGACCAATAAAACAATAATAAATACAGAATAAATACATAAAAACTAACAAGGACCAATAACAAAATTTAAACGACTCGCATCAGCCACTATTACTATTATTAACCGTTTGAAAACGTATCTTACACATAATATACAAAAACTTTGCTACTTTGAGCATAACAGTTTGCTCCTGATTATCCAGCAGATGGCGTAGATAAAAACCATCAGAATGTCCTGGGAATTGGATTAGTAGAGGAGTGATCAGCTCTTGTCGAATGTCTCGGTAAAACTGACAATATAGAAGTACATGAATTGTAGTTTCTACCGCACCGGTACTGCAAGGGCAAAATCGCATCTCATAAGGTATTTTCCTATATTTCCCTTCCAATATCGCTGTGGGAAGAACATTAAATCGAGCCAATGTTAAGGCTCTCCTGAATTTGGGCACAGTGACGTAGTATAAGTATGCGGCCGGTCTAGAGATCATCAGTTGATTATTGGCAAGTATATAATTAGTAAAGGTAGCAATTTCTGTTTGACCTTCTATATCTAGTATCCTTTGTTTTACAATAGCTTTTGCTTGATCTAATCCTAATCCTAGGATATAATTGCTCGAAAGTCCACAAAGGCTCAACTTCTGAAGCACAGCTGTTTCCCATGAGGATTTATATTTATCAACCAGAATTAACTGGGTCAGTCCATTCTGATTATTATGTAGCTTTAGCCAATAGGTAAAGATGTTCAACCAGATACTTGATTCCAATTTACTGACTCCTGCCTCCCTTCACAATACAGCATTTGGAACACATCGAGCAACCTGAAATATGTTCCTCAGAAATTTTGTTTGAACTCTTTCTAGAGAGATCATATTACTATACATCCCCAGCTGAGCTCCATATATCAGTTGAGCTCGGGCTTTAGATGTAAATAGTTTAATTGCAGCTGGGATGAACTGTGCTCCTTTGCTGAAATAATAATTTTGAATGGCTACAGCAGCTCTCTGCGCATTACCGGACACGTAATCTGAGTGAGCATTTCTACTTCCTGAAGCTTGAAAAACTATCCCCAAATATTTAAAGATCTTAACCTGCTCGACTAGTTGTCCTCCTAGAACCCAACTTCTTTGCTTAGGATGTTTTGAAAAAGTAAGAATCTTAGTCTTGGTGTAATTTATTATTAATTCCTCTTCAGCACAGTACTGGATAAGTGATCTAAAGGCTCTCTTAAGGCCAACAGAGGTCAATGATAAGATTACTGCATCATCAGCATATAGTAATAAATTAATATGCCTATGGGCTAATTTAGGGGGATGGAAGGCAGAGTTACTCAGATAAGGAATCAATGAATTTATATAATAGTTAAATAAAAGTGGAGCCAGTACACATCCCTGTCTGACTCCTTTCTTTACTTGTACTTCCTTAGTAACATATCCTTTATTACCAAACCTGACCTTCAATCTGGTATTCTCATGGATTTTGATGAGCAACAGAAGTAAGCGCTTGTCTATTGTGGAATTTTTAAGTTTAAGCCATAATCTGAATCTGGATATTGAGTCAAATGCTGACTTCAAATCAATAAATGCTGCATAGAGAGATTGACCAGCTTGGTGAGTGTACTTCTCTGCGAGATGTTGCAGTACCATTGCATGATCTATTGTCGATCTACCTTCCCTAAAACCAGCTTGTTCATCCCTCAAAATACCCTCAGTTTCCATCCAGTCTATTAATTTAACCTGTAGATGTTTAGCATACATTTTACTAATCTGACTTAACAGACTGATTGGACAAAAATTTGCAGGATCATCTCTTTTTCCTTTCTTATAAATTGGGATTATTATAGCTAAGCCCCAGTCTTTTGGAATCATAGCTGTACGGTCAATTACATTGAAAAGTGAGGTTAACATCGGGATCCACCAGTCTAGGTCATTTTTTATTATCTCATAAGTGATCAAATCAGCACCAGGTGCTTTCCCTGGTCTGAGTTGTTTAATTAAGTTCTTGATTTCTACACAAGAGACTGGGGGCCAGTATGGAAGGGAAGATATATCCAGCTCCAATTCAATCATGGAGTGTTCTTTTTCAGCATACATAGATCTAAAATGGTCTTCCCAGATATGGGCTGGAATCTGGGATGATGGTTTATAAATATTTCTTGGGAAAGATGGTGCTACCACTCTCCAAAAGAGAGTGGAGTTATTTGTACTAGCTGCTGCTATCAGACGCTCCCAAGAAACTCGCATATTATCCCTTTTCTTCTGGCGGATCAACTGTTTATACTGTTTTTTCAGTCTCATAAGTTCTGATACTGAGCAAGAGTTGGTTTCCTCTTTATACAATTTGAAAAGCCGCTTTAAGGAATTCCAGGCTTCGTGGCATTCTTGATCAAACCACTCATGTCGTGTTCTTAATTTTTGCCCAACAAAATTAAGTTGGGGAACAGTTAACAGAGCCTGTATTAATTTGATCAAGTTGTTAAAATTATCCAATACCTCATCATCTGACTTTGAGCTTACTATTAATGAATGAAGGCACTTAGCTGGTTCCCTTCCCAGGAAATCTGTAAGTATTTCCGCTTGATGGGGTGACCATTTAGCGCGTATAGGACAGAGGTCATCAGACATCACTGTAATATGGCGTGTAGGTACATACATCCTATCGAAGGCCTTCATACACAACATAACAGGAAAATGGTCACTCTCAGGACGACTGACAACTGAGAACTTAGACAGATAGGGTATTAAACTCATTGAGATGCAAACACAGTCTAAAAGGGAGGGCTTAAGGCCTGTCCAGTGAGTGTACTCAGCTGGATAGTCATCACTTGTAGACCCATTCAGAATCACCAAGTTCAATTTGGAAAAAGTTTGCATTAAGCACAATCCTCTATAATCACTATATGTGTCTTTAGACTGGCGGCACAAAAGGGGGGGGTATAGTTACAGGGGGTAAGTGTTGGCAATGAAATTTAGCAAAGAGCAATCTATCATCTGCTCCAATTCTTGCATTAAAATCACCAGCCACTATGGTATGCGCTACAGGAAATGCTGCCAATATGTTTTCCACATATATGTTCAATTTATCCCATACATGTTTTATCTGTGCACGAGCATATAAAGGTGGAATACACACACTGATCAGTACAAGTTGGATCTTGTTGAACTGAAGCAAAACTGCCAATGTATATTGGTCTAATAAGGTAATCTAATTACTTGTACCTGTAACAAAGTAGATATCAATATACCCAACCCCCCACAGAGCCTCCCACGTCCTGTGCCCGGTACAGCATCTAAAGTAATTGTCATATACCCTTCCATAAACAAATGTCCCGCGGCCCATGTCTCCTGCAGAAAAATTATATGATATCTAGATATATAAGCAGAGAACGAAGGGTCTCTACTTCTAGATTTCCATCCTGCAATATTCCAGGTAATAAAAGCCAAGGAGACAGATCTACACATATATCCCTAAACTAGCACCAGATCTGTACAAGCATATAGATCTGTTCCCTTCTTCTGAAAAAAAAAATGAAAAAAAAATCTCCTCCCTAAAAAAAATTCTCAAATAAATCCACAGGAAACTGTCTGAAAGGTGTCCAGGGGTGGGAAGCTGGATTAACATTCTTCACTCTTTCCCAGCAGAGTGCCCTAGCAGAGTAAATAGTGGTAGGATTGCTCTGTAAAATGTTTTTTAGTCCTACAGGATAGCTATTTCCAAGTGAAGAGCGGGTATGCTTAAATGAATCTAAGGAATCATGAGATAGACCAAGCACTTGAGTATCTGGCAGAGGGCCAACACTACTAGTGGGTGAAGTATTGGGTCCCAAGATTCACCACATATCATGTTAGCCAAAGCACTATTCCCATGTCCATACTAATTTGGATGTATTTTATCATGATTTCTGCAGATGAATTTGCATGCATTCCTTTAATAGCCTATCCTTTTTGTAATTTTAAATCATCTGATAACCATTTTGATACCTCATCATTCAATACAGCACTGTAGTTTAGGCAAATTAAGGCCATTTCCTCCCACTTCTACTTCTATGACACATCCCATCCTTCTCTTTCAATGTGTCCTTAATCTGAAACATTTTGTATCACTCACTGGCAGCATTTTAAATTTTCACTTTTTATTAAATGTTGAAAATCAATACTACTAAAAGTAGATGCACTCTCATTTAACATCCTCAAAGGCCTGACAGACATCTAGACCTCTTTCAGAATCACATTAGAGAGCAGTGGCTGATCTGATGGAATTTAATTATAGCATAAAAAGACATAGGCCACAATCCAGAGAGCCTATTTACGTGCTCTCAAGGGATTGTGCAGGCAGAGCCAGGCTTTCTGCCTCTCTTGTTCAGCACATTAGACATCAACACCTAGAAGCAGCTTAGGAAAAAAAAAAACCAATGTTGCTGTTATTCAGTTCAGGAGAAGGAATATTCTCCATTCCAGGAGAACAGGAAAGAGACATTATGCAGAAACTAAGAGTAGCTCAGTTCTGTCTGAAGTTTTGCTGTAAACTCATCTTGACCATAGTGCCTGAGATACAGTTTTAGATCTTAGACTATTCGTATGTTTTTATATAATGTCATGAGGTGGTACAGTCCTCCCTCCACATTCGCTAGGATTAGGGGAACAGAACCCCCGCAAAAGTGAAAAGAAGTGATTAACTCTAGGCCCTCCCAAACCATATTTAACACACAAAAAAAGTATGATCACCATATTCAACCCACTGTGGATTCCTTAGGCATCAGGGTTCCTTCACAAGGCAGAAGTGGGTGGCCGGGGGGGGGGGGCTGACTGCTACCTCCACTGTTGCCCCACACCATTTTCAATAGGGACTTAGAAGCCTCATTCACAGTTTCTCAGTCTCAGAAGGCTTGCAGTCCCTATTAAAAATGGCATAGAGAGGCAGCAGAAGTGACAGCAAATAATCTGTGAATAACTAAATCCACAAAAGTGAAACCCGCAAATGTGGAAGGCTGACTGTATTTGTTTTATTTTTCTTTTTTATTGCATTTTATTCTTCTAACTTTTTGCTATATACCCAGATATTTTTTGTTACTGTGTGAATCAAAAAATATAAACATAATAATATATATAATATGATATAATATAAATGCATGCACACACACTAATGTGAGATTAAAATGATAAAGAATGAATGCAGTCTCCTAAATGTAAAATGGTAAGATTTTATATTGCCCTAGGTCTATGAGACTCACTTTGACCATCATTCACACCACAAGTATAAACATCATTTCACTGTCTTCACTAAAATGGCATTATTTCCTGTAAGCAGTCTTGCTGGTACATCTCCCACTAGCTTTCATACATGTAATGATCTGCAAGTGAACATTTCCAATTGTGAACTTTCTTTTCACAGTAAGTAGCTCTGCAGTGTCTTAAGAATGCCTATCACAGCTGAGCTGTGAGCACTTATTAGTATGCATAGAGAAAGGACTGAATAGCCATGTGGGGGGAGAGGAGGGAGAGACAGAGAAGGAGACAGACAGAGAGAGAGAGGGAGAGAGGGAGAGAGGGAAAGAGAATGAGATGCTGCTACTAAGAATATGAGGGGAAAGTATAAACTTCAAAACTGAATTCACAAACTAGGTTAATTATAGGCTAAAACTTATAATTATGCTTGCACTTATTTTGTCACAGACATTACCAATCCAGCCACAAAGTGTTACAAAACTGTTAATTTTATCATAAACTCAGGCATATACAACAGTAGCACAATACCACAGAAAGGCTGAAGTGCAAATGAATTACCACACCATGTTTTATGAGGAACTATATCCTACTTTATTCTACTTTTTTCTTTCTGGAATATGTTGCCCTGCATGTTTTTCCAGCTGTGGTTATGATAATGCATAGACTCCAAATTTTCAGGCAAGTAGTCTTGGCTGGTTGAAGTGACCTGTCTTGGGAGGTAACCATTAATGCTATTTCAGTCCTGAACCTAAATGAAGCATCTCCCTAGCCATGCCTTTTTCCTTTAAGAGTCTGTCTTGGAGATGCCTCAGAAACAAATTCTGAGTCCCTTCAAAAGATTTCAAGTCATGAAGATTTGACTTAATCAGCACATGATGACCATAATAAGCTCAAAGAGTTTTTTTATAGGAAATGTTTCTTCATCATCTGCAGCTATAAATAATTCTACCAAGTCTTCACTAAACCAGATAGTATTTACCACAAGATTGCATCTGGATTTCATTTTGGTGATTCAAACACCAGGATTTGGTTTGGACTGATTCAGGGGTTGCCCAATTTGCCCACAATCCAAATCCAAATCTCAGTTTGGAATCCAAATCGTTCTTCCTTCCATTAACTATAATGTGAAATAAACTAATAGCTATCATTTTTTCCCATTTGTCGGAATTCAATGAAATTTTCATATGCAATAACACTCAAGAAGGAGTCATTCCTGAAAATAGGCACAGGGTTTGTTTTTGTTTTTTTATTTTAATGTGCTATATGGCCTTCACTGCTAAATCAGGAAAATTCAATTATTACTTTTAAAATGTTGCTGTGAGGAAGGTAAAGTTTTTTATTCAAACACATTTTGCAGAAACAATTGTAGTTCAACAATATTTCTGAGAAAACCTGTAAGTCCAGTAGTGTGCATAAATCTCATTTACTGTTCTGGATTGTACCACACACAGAAATTATGTACTATATTTGCTAATTAGCATGATGATGTATTGGTATTCATTTTCTTTAACAACAGAAAAACGAAAACAATCATATATTAACCATATGTGTCAAGGGAAGAGTATATTTTAAATCATTTTTTTATTAGTCGGATGTTGTTAAAACTGTCAACACAAATATAATAAAATATACTTCAATTTTTTAAAAAATAAGACAACCAGACATCAATCCTGTTGTTAGTACAGGCTAGAGCAGACCCACTGAATCAATTAGCTTTACGCACATGTTGACTTGTTAAACTGCTTATTGACTAGGTCTACTCCAGTTATGACTAACTGGATACCAGCATCAGACTGTAAGTACTGAACTCTGGACTGAGTTTCACGTGAGATTCACAATGAGAAGTTGTTATATGCGAATACAGAGCCATTTTCTCCACTTCCTTTTCTCTGTACTCATTCTCCTTAAGCTTTCCTGCTCCAAGTACTTTGGGTGAAATCAACTTTGTGGGATAGTTTTCATCCTTTACCATAAGGCTTAACAGCATCCTGTACCATAAGGTATAACAGCAACAAGACTATCTATTTGCCCATTATGCACAGGGTTATAATGCAGTATGTTTAGTTTCCTGAGCAGCTGAATACTTTTCACTATGCCTGCATAGCGTCACTCTCATTACAACAACTACAATACAATGTGGGCTTTATTGGTTTTCATAATGGCAACCACAAAAACAGCAACTACATCATCATCACCATCACCATCACCATCATATTTCCTTTCTATGCCACTTTTCCCCAACAGAATCATAGAATCATAGAGTTGGAAGAGACCACAGGGGCCATCCAGTCGAACATCCTGCTTTGCAAGAATGCACATCAAAGCACTCTCAACAGATGGCCATCCAGCCTCTGCTTAAAAACCTCCAAAGAAGGAAACTCCACCACACTCTGAGGTAGCATATTCCACTGCCAGACAGCTCTGATCATCAGGAAGTTCTTCCTGAGGTTCAGGTGGAATCTCTTTTCCTATAGTCTGAATCCATTGCTACTTGTCCTAGTTTCTGGCATAGTGGAAAACAAGTCTGTTCCCTCTTCGATATGACAGCCTTTCAAATATTTGAATATGGCTATCATGTCCCCTCTTAACCTTCTTTTCTGCAGACTAAACATACCCAGATCCCTAAGCCACTCGTCGTAGGGCATGGCTTCCAGACCATCCACCATTTTGGTTGCCCTCCTCTGGACACATTCCAGCTTGTCAATATCCTTCTTGAATTCCAATAATTGGAATATGAATTTGGAAGGCAATGATTGTAAAAGTTTCAGATTCAAAAACTGCAACACTTTAATCATCTGAGTATCATCATATCTAAAGTGTGTCCATGGAGATCAGTTGGACTTGACCATGTCCTCGTTTAATTTCAATGTGTATATTCTATATTAAGACTAAGTCTGGATTTCACCCAGTAAGACTCTTAAGAACCAGGGTTGAATAACAAGAAATTTTACACATTATAACATCATCAGCACATGAACAATTGTCAAGATAGCACTTGGATTTATCTATAAATATTCCCAATCCCAGCTCTTTCTGTTCAGAATGTTTAATAATATGTGCAACATACCATTAATCCATTTGGCTTCTGGATTGTGAACAAGAAACTCTTTCCTGAAAAGATCTTCTAAAGACAACCTGGTTTCTGATGAATTTGACAGTTCATCTAAATCAAAAAGGAAAAAGAAAAAGAACACATTTTAACATCAAGTCACTTTTTTAAAACAAACAAACATAATATAATGTTAAAATGTTATAATAAAATCACAGGAAGAATTAAGAAAAGAGGGTATCAACTGTCACTGGTTATTATATAGACAATTAAATGAGAAGTTTAAAATGGAGATGAAAATAAATGGTTTTGAAATAGAAAAGACAGCCTTTGATGAAATAATTTTTGAGAAGGAATCCCAGATAATATCTGAAATATATAAAATTTTGTTAAGATGGGACACTGAAGAGAAGTTGTTAAAGAGCCAATGATACGCTGGGCTCAAAATTTGGGACATTCTATTGACTTAGTGAACTGGGAGAAGACTTGGAAGAGAAGACTGAAATTTACAGCTTGCCTGAATTTAAAAGAATGTATTTATAAAATGCATCTACGGTGGTATCTCCCTCCTGAGAGACTGGCAAAGATACATGATTGTAGTGACAAATGTTGGAAGTGTGGAAGCAAGAAGAGCACTTTCTACCACATGTGGTAGACATGTTCAAAAGCTAGGAAGCAGTGGAAGCAAATACATTTGAAGACTGAAAAAATTCTCAGTATACATTTTCACATGACACCACAAATGAATCTACTGGGTATGCCAGAAGATGAACTGGAAAAGAAACATGGTGAAATTTTATTTTATATGACAGTCTCTGCAAGAATCAATTATGCTAAAAATTGGAAAAAAACAGACATACCAAATGTAGAAGATTGGGAAATAAAATTATTTGATATGGCACTTATGGATAAGCTGACGACGTTAATAAGAGGGATCCCTCTTGGAAAGTTTGTTAAGAAATGGGATCCAGTTATAAAATTCTTTAAAAGCAAGTGGGGAGACTTGACAATAGCGAGCTTTGTTGATTGAAGAGAAAGATATGGTTGAACTTTACTCAGTTTATTTTAATTATCTGTAATATAAAACTATCTCTATACAGTATTAATGTTAAGACTCAAAGTTACAAAAGACGTAATATTAGTAGAGCCCTGATATATTTAAAGGAAGGAAACAGATCCTCATATATCTAGTTAATTTAGTATCCTAAAGACAACCTAGTCGGGAAGCCAGAGAGGATGAGGAACGATTGGAACTGAAGTTAGGAAGTATGAATGTGTGTTAGATATGTCTTAGGTATGTATAATTATGTTATATGTTGTGTAATACTACTATATTCCTATGATTATATTGTATCATTCTTAGGCTTCGTCTATAGAGACTTATCCTATTCTAATATGTATTTTTTGTTTTTTATTTTTTTTAAAAAAAAATAAAGAAAACAAACAAACAAACAAAGCTATAAAGATACTTAAGTCATAAAGGCATCCTCACAATTTGAGTACACAGCATCAGGCCCATATTAGCAAATAGGTTAGTTCCATTTATTAATCAGTTTCAGACAAATATGTAATTATCTGACCAAAATGAAACATTAGTAAGGGGAGAAAATACCATGCATGTTTCACTAGTAGTAGTACATATATGGTTGTGAAAAAGGTCTTTATAATAGATTCATGATTCAGTGACAGCTGTTGTCTTAAAGTACTTAGTAAGAACATTCCAACTGAGTACCAAAGAACATGCTTCTGAGCATGCTAAGAACTGTACTTCCAAAGTTATCCAGGCTGGGCACATTAACTATTGAGAGATGAATGCAGACTTTTTTCCTACACAGAGGAGGCCATTCAAATTAATAGGATTTTACTTAAAACAGTAACACTAAATCTACATGTAAACTATTCTGCATAAAGCAGCTGCTATATTGACATTTCATATTTTAGAAAACTAAAAATATTCTTTTAAACATTTAAATTATCAGTGGTGCTTACTCCTGAGTAGACATGGCTAATGCTGCCCACATGTTACATGAGATTCCAGCCTTAGTAGCATAGTGATCAATTAAAGGTGAAGAACACCGAAGTGAAATACCATGTGCATTGTCCAGGCTGTGCTGGAACTTCAAATTCTGATCTAGTGTCCTTTGCTTGCCATAGACACTCCCCACAGACACCATGGTTATTCTCCACAGTATGTTCACAAATGTTTCCAAGATGAAGGAAATAACTCTAAGACAACTTTGCCAGCTTGGAGTCCTCCAGATGTTTTGGACTTCCACACCATCACCATCATCATCACCACTATCACCATCATCATGACTCACTGGCCATACTGCTTATAAGCCAGAAACATCTGGAAGACACCAGGTTGTATAAGGCTGTTCAAGAACACAGGAAGCTATTCCCTGACATGTTATATGAAACTATCAATGTTATGATAAGGATAGTAATACCAGAGAAGATTAAGTACCAAGTTCTCAACATTGACTGCTGTACTGTGTTTCTGCCTTTTCTTTTCTTTTCTTTTTTGGAATCTCTCCATGTTTATGTTTGTATATGTGCTGCCGCTAACTCGATACAAGATAATCTATTTTCTGAAGGTTGAATTTAACATTCTCTACATTAGTCCTATGAAATTCCAAGTACGGAGGACACATACAGAGAAAGAAAATGTACAGGTGTTGTAGAGGTTGTTGTCACTGTAGGGCTTCAAGTCATTTCTGATTTATGCTGAGCCTAAAGCAAACCTATCATGAGGTTTTCTGGGGCTGAGAGTATGTGACTCACCCAAGGTCACCTAGTAGGTTTCTGTGGCTGAATGCACAATGAAACTCTGGTCTCCAGGGCTGTAGTCCAATGCTCAAACCCCTACACCACACTGGATCTCATTGTAACGATATATAATACATATGTATTAGAATACCACTTTGTAGTCCAACTGTGACCTTTAAAACACTGCTGCATAAGAAGGGGGGTATGCTGGCAACACAACGTTCGCTGGCGGAAATGTGGTGGTCATCTCTATACATTCAACTATTAAGTGTCTAGGTAGCAAACATGTATGCTAAGGGCTCCATGACTTAAATCCTGGAAACCAGGTAGGGAATATCTGGGTAAAAATTAAGGAGGAGAGAAACAACAGTGTTGTCACTATGGCAGTCTATTACACACTCCCAAGCCAGATTGAAGACTTGGATGATGCATTCCTGGAGCAGACACACAATATTTGGAGATGTAATAGTAATGGGAGAATTCAACTGTCCTAATAATTGTTGGAAGTCAAACTCTGCCAAAAAATATAAGGTCCAACAAATTCCTCAGTTACCTTGAAGACAGTTTTTTCCAGAAGGTGGAAGAGGCAACAAGGGGATGAGCTATTTTAGATCTGATCCTAAATTGCAATGATGACCTAGTTAATAGGGTAAAAATGGAGGGATTCTTAGGTGGGACTGACCATGTTCTCCTGGAATTTTTTATACAGAGAAAAGAGGAAACCAAGCATAGTCAGAAATGTATTTTAGACTTCAAAAAAGCTGATTTCAGTAACCTTAAAAAAAACTGGGTGTGGTCCCAGGGTCAGGAATACTAAAAGAGAAGGGAGCTCATGATAGATGGGAGGGCTTTTTGTTCGTTTTTGTTTTTTAACTGAGATACTGAAAGCACAATTTCAAGAAGTTCCAATGAAGAGGAAAAATGGGAGATGTCTTAAGAAACCAGAATGGGTGTCTAAAGAACTTTCAATTGAGATAAGATTTAAAAGAGACATGTACAAGTAATGGAAAAAGATGGAAGTCATGACACAGG
This sequence comes from Cyclura pinguis, assembly GCA_030412105.1. NCBI lineage: Eukaryota > Metazoa > Chordata > Lepidosauria > Squamata > Iguanidae > Cyclura > Cyclura pinguis. Next base: position 247,902,984 of record CM059599.1, on the reverse strand, counting down.
AATTCAAACCAATAGACAGCAGAGGTGGGAGGAAAGTTCAAAAAACTAAAATACAGAATGAACTCAGACTTGCTAGAAAGGTTAAAAACAATAAAAAGGGTGTTTTTGGTTATGTCCATAGCAAAAGGAAGTGGTAGGGCCACTACATGGAAAAGAGGGCAAAACGCTAACAGGGGACTGAGAAAATGCAGAAAAACTAAACACCTTTTACCTTGGTCTTCTCCCAAAAGGAAACAGTGTTCAACCTCAGAAAAAATGGAGCAGATGATACAGCAGGAGAAATGCAGTACAATATGGGTAAAAGCATAGTATGGGAACCACTGAATTCAAGTCTCCAGGCTCAGATGAACTACATTCAGAGGTATTGAAAGAACTGGCAGAAATGTTCTAGAACTCTTTGAGAATACATGAAGAATGGGAGAAGTCTCAGCAAACTGGAAAAGGGCAAGTGTTATCCCCATCTTCCGAAAGGGAGAAAGAGGGGACTTAAATAATTACCACATAGTCAGCCTGACATCAATATAAGGAAAGATTCTAGAGCAGATCATTAAACACACAATCTGTAAGCACTTAGAAATGAATGGTGTGATTACTAAAAGTCAACAAGAATTTCTCAGAAACAAGCAATCCCAGATTAATTTTAACTCTTTTTTTATAGAGTTACAAGCTGGTAGAAGAAGGAAATACTGTGGATGTAGCATATCTTCAGCAAGGCCTTTGACAAGGTCCCCCCATTATATTTTTTGCAAGAATATAATGGAGGATTTTGTCAAAGGCCTTACCCAAAGGGTGCTCATCCATAGCTGGAGAGAAGTGACTAGTGGTAGAGCTACAGGGTTCTGTCCTGGGCCCAGTACTATTCAATATCTTTATAAGTAACTTGAATGATGGAATAGAGACATGCTTATCAAAGTTGCAGATTACACCAAACTAGGAGGGGTAGTTAATAGCCTCAGAGGACAGGATAAGAATTCAAATAACCTTGACAGATTAGAGAGTTGGGCAAAACTAACAAAATTGATTTCAATTGGGCAGGAAAAAAATGCACAGATATAGAATCAGTGACACCTGGCTTGAGCAAATGTGAAAGAGATCTAGGACTCATAGTACACCAGAAGCTGAACATGAATCAACACTGTGATGTGTCAGCTAAAAAAAGCCAATGTGATTCTAGACTGCATCAATAGGAGTATAATGTCTAGGTTGAGGAAAGTAATAGTACCACTTTATTTTGTTTTGGTCAGACCTCACTTGGAGTACTGTGTCCAGTTCTTGGCACCACAGTTCAAGAAGGATATTGACAAGCTGGATTGTGTCCAGAGAAGGGTGACAAAAATGGCAAAAGGCCTGAAAACCATGCTCTATGAGGACTGGTTTAAGAAGCAGCGTATGTCTACCATGGAGAAGAGAAAGTTAAGAGATAACATGACAGTCATGTTTAAATATCTGAAGACATGTCATATGGAAGATTGGGCAAGCTTGTTTTCTGTTGTTCCAGAGACTAGGGCCATTTTTATACTATACTGCTATAGTGCTATTATTCCACTTTCAACATCCTATGGAATCCTGGGGTTGGCAGTTTAGGGAGGGGAATTTAGAATTCTCAGCCAGAGAGCTCTGTGGCCTCAGTAAACGACAAACCCCAGAATTCCACAGGATGTTGAAAATGGAATGATAACATAACAGAGTAACACAGAAATGGCTTAGGATATGAAGCAATGGATTCAAACTACAAGAAAAGAGTTTAGGAGGAAATTCCTGATAATAAGAGTAGTTCAGCAGTGGAATACACTGCTTCAGAGTGTGGTTGGATATCCTTCTTTGGAGGTTTTTCAACAGAGGCTAGATGGCCATCTGCTGATATGGGGCTTCTGCAAGCACAGCATCCCTACAGAGAGAAAGTGGAGAGTCCAAAAACCATCAGGAGTGAAGGAGAGGAAACCTGCCAGCTACTGTATGTATATTGTATACGGTAACATCAAAGGTGGTCACCCATTTGGCGGTGACATAAAGGCAAAGGCCTGTCCTGCTGCTGCTCTGTGGGGAAAAAATATCTACCAAAAAGAAAAGGAAGGACGGAAGGAAAAAGAAAACTCCATCTATCAGGATAAATAACTGACCATTTTGGGGGGGAAGGCGAGATGTGTCATTAATAAAGTGAGGGAAGTAATGGTACTCAGGGAGTACTCATTCAAATTATAAAGGGTAGAGGGAGATATTGAAATGGGCAACAGGTGCCCCATTACAGGTGTAATGTTTACAACAGAATGTCAGTCATTCCCAAACTATCTCCCATCCCAAATAATCTGGATAACCATGGCAGCAACCCCCCTGGGTTGAAAAGGCTGCTGGATAATGCCAGGTCAGTAAATGGTAAAACAGCTGCCATTCAGGACTTGATTCTGGATGAACATGTCAACCTGACATGTACTAAAGAGACCTGGTTGGATGAGGGTGGAGGGGTTCACCTCTCCCAGCTCTGCCCACCAGAACTCTCTGTCCAGCAGCAAATGAGACCTAGGGGGCAGGAGGTAGAGTTGCAGTAGTCTATTGGAATAATATTTCCCTAACCAGGTGTCCTACCCCTCAGTCTACAGGGTTTGAGTGTGTGTAATTAAAGCTAGCCAGGGTGGTCCCAGGATAGTGCTGGAGTCTCCATGGCTAGTGAAGCTTAGGGACTTCAACATTCATCCCAAGGCTACCCTGTACATGTCTGCCATGAAAACCATGAATATATCCCAAGTGGTATTTGGTCCCACTCATACTGCTGGGTACACTCTAGATGTTGTTTTCTGTACAGAGTGGTATGATGGTGATCTAGGAATGTATGAGCTTTCTACTGTTCTGTTGTCATGGACAGATGACTTCTTGGTCAGGTTTAGGCTTGGCGGGACTCAGAGCCTCTGACATGATCATTAAGATGATCAGCCTCAGGAGGCTTACAGATCAAGATAGATTCCTGACAGCTCTTAGAGAATTTCCTGCTGCCTTGGCATCCTGTTCAAGCCCTACTTTATCTCTTGAATGGGGAAATGACCAGGGTGGTAGACACAATTGCTCCTAAGCATCCCTTTCACGGAGTGGAGCTAAACCAGCTCCTGGTTTTCTAAGCAGCTGGTGCAATCAAACAAATGAGATGGAGACTACAGTAAAAATGGCAGAAAACCCAGAGTGAGTCCTACCGAAAACAATCTAAAATTTATCTGAAGACCTATTGGAATTGGAAAATAAAGGTAGCAAAAAAACTTTTCTTAGCTAACACTATTGCAGCCACACAGAACCATTCCACCGGTCAAGGTCAAGGTCAAGGATCTGTTACAACTTGATTCTAAGAAGAATTTGCCCACCATTTTTGCAGACAAAATAGCTTGGATTCACTCTTAGACAACAGACTTGACACAGTCCTGGTGGATGTAACCTTGGCCTCTGATTGTCCAGTTTTGTTGGAAACTTTTCAATTTGTGCAGCCTGAGGATGTGGACAGATGCTTGGAGTAGTGAGAGCCACCACATGTGTACTAGATCCATGCCCTTCCTGAACAATTATACAGGCCAGAGGGGAACTGACTGAGTGGGTAAAAGAAATGATTAATGCCTCTCTACAGCAAGGCAGGGTCCCAACATGCCTGAAGGAGGCTGTGGTAAGACCTGTTCTGAAAAAACCTTCCCTGGATTCTGCTATAGGAAATAACTATAGGCCAGTCTCTAACCTTCCAATTTGGGACATAGTACTGGAATGTAGCGTAACTTTTCAACACCAGGGTCCCTGGATGAGGTGGATTATCTACATTCATTTCAGTCTGGCTTCAGACCTAGTTCTGGGACTGAGGCAGCTTTTGTTGCCTTGGTGGATGACCTACGCAAGGAACTGGACAGAGGTAACGTGTCTATGTTGTGTCTAATATTATCAACCATGGTCTCCTTCTGAGTCAACTCGAAGGACTTGGAGGTATTGTTCTACAGTGGCTCCATTCTTTCTTGGAGGACATTCTCAGAGGATGGTGAGGGAGATTCCTGCTTGACTCCTTGGCTATTGGCCTGTGGAATCCCTAAGGGTTCAATCTTGTCCCCAATGCTATTTAACATCTACATGAAACCACTGAAAGAGGCTTTCTGGGTTTTTGAGGTCAGGTGTCATCAGTATTACTTCTTCCCACCACAGGTGTCTAGCAACTGTTATGGACTAGATGAGGGCAAACGAACTGAATAAACTGAAGCTTAATCCAAAGAAGACAGATGCTCCCACTCAATCAAATGACAGATCTGTGAACAAGGAGTCCGCCTGTGCTGCATGGGGTTATACTCCACCTGAAAATACAGGTTCACCATTTGAGGATACTCTTGGACTCAGCTCTGTCCAGGTTTCAGCAGTGATCAGGAGAAGGAAGGTTTTCCCCCAGAGCTCTCCTGCCCACCGCCCACACACTCTTCCTTTTTTCTGTGCACCTGTGTGGGCAACTGGCAGGAGAGTGCAGGAGAGTAAAGATCTTTCTCTCTGCACCCTGCTGCCTGCCGCTGCCAGCGCGCCCACGTGGGTAACAAGCAGAAAGATGCAGGCGAGCAAAGACCTGTCTTCCCGCACTCTCCTGCCCGCTGCTGCAAGTGCACCCATGCAGGCAATGGGTGACAGAATGCAGGGGAATGAAGATTTTGCCCCCTGCACCCTCCTGCCCGCCACTGCCACAGCGCGCCCGCATGGAGAATCCATGGAAAGCAGCTGAAGAGCTGGTATTGGGAAATAATCAAAGACAAACTGAATGAGTTAATCAATAGTAAGCTAACTGATTTAAAAAAGCAATTATTAGTTTTAGTGGCTATGAATTAACATTCCAAATTCCAGTGTTTACCATTGCTGAATTAATTGTCCAATCTCTTGGGGGGAAAAAAAACTTGTAACCTCCCTGAAACATTTTAAACCTTGCACTGAATATACATTGAAACAGAAAGTACAGAAAAAATAATGAAGATGCAGAGCTTTGTTGAGTATTCTAGGGGAAAAAAAGCTGTTGGTGTTGAAATGATTTTGAAAATATATTTCACTATATAATGCTTCTTAGTATTAAATTGTCACGCACACTTATCACTTGAAAAAGATACATGAACAAAGCAATGTGAAATGGAAAAATCACATCCTAGCAATGTCCCACTCTGCTCTTCAGTACTGAACCTCACTACATAAGTGTCGTCACACTTGCCAGTGTTTCCATAAACATCACTCTGGTATGAAAAAAAATCTCTAAAATTCACAATATTTAGAGTATATACTGCAAGAAAAGTTCTCCTTTCTTACCATATAAACTTTCTGGATGCTGTGGCTAGGAAGATTTTCTTTTTATGTCTTTTTCAATTTGTATGCATACCTTATGTTTCTTGCCTCCTCCTGAATCCTCTTCCTTCTTCCTTAAAGTTTATTCTCACATTTCACAATAGGCTATACTTTTTCCCATCTGCATTCAAAATTGTATTGAATTATTCATTGACAGTATGACATTTCTCAATCCCTTAACTAATTGATAGATTTTTTACACTTGCAGTTAAGACACAGATACTGAGCACAGACTGGAAGTCATAGTTGAATTATGAACAGAAAAAAGCCGAAATCACAGATTATTGTAAGAAAGAAGGAAATACTCCACCAGGGCATCTGAAGAAATGGATCAAAATCCAAGAAAGCTCATGCTGAAATAAATTAGTTAATCATAAAGGTGCTGCTGGATTCTTTGCTCTCTGCCCTTTTCCCTTTTAAAGTGTTAACAGAGGACTTTCCACACTAGACTGTTATAGTGTCATTATTCCACTTTCAACATCCTATGGAATCCTGAGGCTCAGAGTTTAGGGAGGGGCATTTAGAATTCTCGGCCGGAAAGCTCTTGGGCCTCAGTAAATTGCAAACCCCAGAATTCCACAGGATGTTAAAAGTGGAATAATAGCACTATAACAGTGCTGTGCAGAAAGACACAGAGAAGATTACTATTTCTTTGAAGAAGGAAGTACAGTTGATGTTTCCAGGAAGAAAGCATTAATTTAACCTTCTGGCAATAACCACAGTCAATGTGCACATCTGCATGTGTATCCTACTGCACAATCATCCAAGTAAACAGGACTTTGGACTGCACAGAACATGTGTGCAGCTGCCTAAACTGAGGGCAACCAATTTGCCAATCATTACTCTTGCACAGGATCTGGGCTTGGGTCATGAAGCTCGCACGCAGCCATCACCAAGGCTAGATATCATAAATACAGTTATAGACATTCTGGTGATTCTTTATCATTCCCAATTTATCAGAGACTTGGTTGCTTCCAAAAAATTCCATGTGGGATTCTTCAAATGATGTTCTGCGCAGATAAAAGCCATTTCCGCAGTACACTGTTATAGTGCTATTATTCCACTTTCAACTTCCTATGGAATCCTGGGGCTTGCAGTTTAGGGAGGGGAATTTAGAATTCTCAGCCAGAGAGCTCTTTGGTCTCAGTAAACTACAAACTCCAGAATTCCACAGGATGTTGAAAGTGGAATAATAGCACTATAACGACATAGTGTAGAAATGGCCTAAGAAGCAGCAACGTATACAGGAAGCTTAGAACAAATTTTGGTGGATGTCATTGTTTATCAGTTTTAGGGATGAAAGGAATATTTCAAAATATTTTTTAAAATGTCAAAAATATGTATTTCAAGTGCTGAGAAACCCTAACAAGAACAATCCTGCACTGACGAGAATTGTCACAGCTCAGGACTTATTCTGCACAAAATTTGCACATGGTTGTTTTGCACAGCAAACATAATTTTTTGTGCAGGAAATAGCATTGAAATAGTATTTTAATACAGAAATATTAATTGCTATGCAGAATATTTTCTAGTCAGAATATGTTGTAAAGGGACATTTATACTACGTAAAATTTCCACATGGATGATTTTCAAAGACATAATTTTCTGCATACAAAACAGCATTATATGCTCAGCTAAGGGTTCAAATACTGTTTTCCATGTAGAAAATGCTATTTCCTGAACAGAAAATTCCGTTCTTCTGCAAAACAAAAACGTGCGAATTTTGTGCAAAACTGCAAATAGCCTTTGGACTGCATGGTTCTCAAAGACTTTCTCACAGCAGGAAGAAAACTGGTGAAATTATTCATTGCTCCCTTCAAGAAGAAACTTACTGAAGAATTAATCTCTAGTCTTTTTGTATGTGTATAACATACATTGTTCCATGGCTCACTGTACAACTGTCTGTCTAAACACTGTAGAAGTAGAATGGAAGATTCTGTGCAAGGGGTTTGCTGTGAATGCCAGCGGAATGATAAAGCCTCCCATTTTATACTGAAATAAACACAGTCTAACAGTGTGTGCTGTATACTGAGTAGATATAGCAGCTATCTATCATAAACAGAGATCATTTAGGGGAACATTGCTACCAATACACAAGCTGCAAGAACAATCCAACTACAAAAAAATTAAAAAAAGAAAAAAATCTCTCCCTCTCTACAACTGCAACTGAAAAATATGGATACTTTATTTTTATTTTGTGTTTAAAAATTAGAGCCAAGGTCTACACTTTTATTGCCCTTTAAGAAATAACTTACTGATGATTTAGGAACAATCTACTATATGTTACTCTTATAAAACCTTGTTATTTTCTTAGCTCATCATTCAAATATCTAATTTCTTGTTGATCAAACACATAAACCAAACGTTTTCCTTTACCACTGCCATATAAAATAATTTCGTTCAGTTTGCATTTTCCATGGCTCTGATATTCAGACTTTTTTAAAAAAAAACGTAAACACAATACTTTTTTTCTGCTCCTTATAATCTACAAAAATTGGAAAAATAATTTTACTTTCCATCTTTCCTAAACTTAAGTTTTCAGGTAGCAAAAACTACAGAGTGCATTCTCATACGCAAAAACAGAAGATCGTTATGATCCGTGTATTTTTTTTTTATTACAGTCTTAACAAGTACAGTATTTTCCGAAGTTCTCTTGACTTCCCTAAAGAAAGTGAAAATGAAGATGTTTTATACAATTGGGATGAAAGAGGACTACAGAAGAAGAATGTGATTGATTGACACAATCAATATCCAGACAAAATACAATGGAATTATCCCACAGTATGTAGAAAAGGTTGATTATTCTGCATTAGGTAGAACACTTGCCACTTGTCCATTAGATTGCCTGTCTCTCAGGATGTTTCACTCCCTTAGTAAATTCTGCCTTTGCTTTAGAGTCTTCAAATTCAGAAACTACAAACTGGCTCCAAACTATTTCTCATTATATATTTCCCTTCCAAAATGGATAGCTGTCACATTCTAAAGGACAGGATCATTGAGAAACATTACAGTAATCCTGCAAAATGTTTCAATGCCATCTGTCAACAGGTAGGGTGAAACAACAGTGATTGGCCAGAAGTATGTGCAGATGTGCAGGCTCTTGGATCTCTACCCACCTCATTTTCCAAATCTCAGACCTCTGCCTTCCTTTGGGGGGACACTAGCTTTAAAATGCAGCTATCTTCTCTTCTCTCTCCTCCATTTCTATTGCTTTCCTCTATGTTCCACTATGTTCGTTGCCTCTAGACTTTCCCCTGACAATTCCCAGGAGGAAAGGCAGGCTCCTAATGCTCGCCACAGGTGACAAATGCAGCTGCCAGAGCCCACCACCAGTCTCAGGCCATTTCTGCATGACACTGTGTGCCAACACAGAAGGCTCGATGGCAGCCAGTCTTCTCAAATAATATCCCAGTTTGTATCGCAACTTCTAAACACCAGAAACAGTGCTCACTTCTGCAGCACATATACTAAAATTGGAACAATACAGAGAAGATTAGCATGGAAAATCTCTCCATCAAAACGAGAAAAATCTGACTGAATTTCTTCAAAAGGTTAAGATCCCCAAAATATCGTTGGAAACACAGGAACAGTTAAATAAACCAATAACACTTACTGAAATAGAAGAGGCCATAAAGGATCAGAAAGTGGACAAGGCACCAGGACCAGATGGATTTACTGCGTTATATTATAAAAGGTTTACAAAAGAATTGATTCAGCCATTTCAAGCAACATTGAAGGAAATAAAGAAACATGGTAAACCGGAAACTTGAGGAGATTCTAATATTGTATTGATACCCAAAGAAGGCAAAGACAAAAGAGAAGTCAAAAATTACAGACCAATCTCCTTGCTGAATATAGATTATAAAATATTTGCATCAGTGCTGGCAAAATGACTGAGGCATATATTGCAGGATAAGATTCAAGAAGGCCAAAGAGGCTTTCTACCGGGTAGATACATGAGAGATTGTAACTGGGAGGGTTGGGGATGCTGGGAGCTAAGCAAAACTGCAATAGCAGTTGTGATAACTGAAGCCCCTCTCAGAGCTGCTGATGACGAGCAGCAGCTGTTGGTCCCTGTTGCTCCGGGTGGAGATGACAAGCAGCAGCTGTTGGTCCCTGTTGATCTGGCTGGAGATGAGTCCTGCAGCTCAAGAGCTCCCCCTGCTGCCATGGACCAAGCAGGCTCAGACGTTCCTCTGCCTGCTCCAACAGGGATCCAATTCTGAAGATGCTTGGGAGCCTGCTTCAATCAGCCCCCAATCAAGGCAGAGACTCAAGACAGCTGTGCAAAGGGAGGCTTCCTTGGCTAAGTTTAAGAAGCGGTGACTGGACACACCTGTGCCTGGGGCTATATAACTGCCTGCTTGAAAGCTTCCCTTTGCTTGTGGCAAACTTCTTACAAGTTCTCCCCTTGCCTGTTCCCAGCACCTGGCTCCAGATACCTTGGATTGATCTCTTGGCTCCTGACCCCTGGCTTTTGGAACTCTGACTATGGCTTTTGCTTGTCTCTCTGGCTTAGGTAAATGGACTTCCTTTGAGTAATTGCTTGCTTGACTCCTCCTGGCAGGACTCTGCTAGCTCTCCCACTCCCTTTTCCAGGCTGACTTGCCGCCTGGGTCTCTGACCTTGACAGCAGTTCCCTCCCGACCACTGAGCTCTGGCCAAAAAGCTGTACCAGAGTCAAGTGTACAAAAAGCCCAAATATAGCAGAGATTGGTTGCACAGCTATGTAAGCATGCCCAGCAGAGATTATCTTAGCAGCAATGCACTGTAGCCAGGAAAAATTCACCCACGCCACTTGTTATCTTCCATCAAGGAGGCAGTTTATTCTTGAGTTACAATATATACATATTTACAAGAATGTCCAGAAGGTGTTCCAGCATCCCTCAGCTTGCTCTTTCTGGTAGAGCCTCCGGCAAACATGTTCAGGCACTGTGTGCAATGTTGACTAGTACTTGGTTATATTTATGCATCCACCTGGCTGATGCAATCCTGACCTACCGTTGCATTCTCCCCAGATCTGATGCAACTTTCTCCCCTGATTGCCCATCAGCCTGACTCAGCATGACTCAGCTATAGTCTCATGGCTTTTCACAGGTGCACTTGACAATTTACATCAGAAAGTATTTTCTTTGGACTACAGGTTTTGTCCAAACTTTCCTGACAGAGATAATGTTAGCACAATCTTAGATGTGATTGAATTTTATGATAAAAACTCGGGGAAGAAAGCAGCACTTATTTTTTTGGATTCTGAAAAGGCATCTGATAATGTCTCTTGGGACTTTATGCAACGGGTTCTGATAGAATACAATTTGGGAGAAGATTTTTGCAAATGGATTGAGATGATTTATCAAGACCAACCAGCGAGGTTAATCATGAATGGAGACATCACGGCAAGCTTTGTAATAAATAAGGGGGTACGGCAAGGGTGTCCGCTATCACTACTATTATTTATAGTTGCTTTGGATGTTTTCCTGATAAAATAAATGAAAATTCACAGATAAAAGGCTTGAAAATAAGGAAAAGGGAATTGAAACTAAAAGCATTTGCAGATGACATAATTATAGTCCTGGAGGATCTACAAGAATCAATTCAGGTGTTGATGGAAACTTTACAAAGATATGGATTAAAAGCAGGTTACAAGATAAACAGAGAAAAGACAATGATGATGACATTAAACATGACTAAAAAAGAGCAGGCTGATTTGGAGAGAAGATCTGGATACCAATTAACTAAGAAAACAAAATATCTAGGAATCATTATAATGAAAAAGAACCAAGATCTATTTGAAAATAATTATTTGAAGATATGGGAAGAAATTAAACATGATATGGAAAATTGGAAAAATTTAAACTTATCTCTCCTGGGAAGGATAAATTAAAATGTCCTTACTACCAAAGCTTATCCTCTTCCAAAATTTACCAATAATAGGAAAAGAGAAGATATTTAAGGAACGGGAAAAGGACTTACAAAAATTTATTTGGCAAGGGAAAAAACCAAGAATTAGATTTAAAACACTTCAAGATGCAAAAGAGAGAGGAGGACTTGACCTACCATCATTAAAAATCTACTACTACGCATGTTGTCTAGATTGGATCAAAGACTGGATTCAACTAGAAAATACAACCATTAAAGAATTAGAAGAAATAAACAATAGATTGGGATGGCATGGATATCTATGTTATGATAGATCAGCAGTGAATAAAGAGTCATTGTATCCGGAAGACACTGTTGAAGGTTTGGTCACAAATAAAGCAAAAATTCTATACAAAACTACCAGTGTGGACTTCACCACAAGAAGCTTACAAAATCGCCCCAACAAAACAAGGGAACTTACTAACATATCAAGAGTTATTGAAATGGTAGGGCGATAAACCAAGAATGTGCACAGAAGAAGAACTGAAGGCTGAAGGATATGAGCTAAATTGGTTCCCACGGAGACAACTCAGAGAAAGATTTAGAATGGATCAAAAATTATACGGATTCAAGAGAAAAGAAAATGAGTTAGATATATTGATGAAAGGAAGTCAAAAGAAGAGAAATTCCAAACTTTATAAATTATTGTTGAAAAGAGAAATGGAATCAGAAGCAGTTAAAGATACAATGGTTAGATGGGCACAGAACTTGGGACATTCAATTGAATTAGAAACCTGGGAAAGAGCGTGGAAAATGGACATAAAATTTACATTAAACTTAAAACTTAAGAGAAAACTTTTATAAAATGCTTCATACATGGTATATGACCCCAGAAAGATTATAAAAAAATAACAAACTGGGAATGCAAAGTGTTGGAAATGTGATGAAAAGACAGCATAATTTTTTCATATGTGGTGGACACGCAAGATAGCAAAAAAAAATTTGGAAGGGAGTACATGATGAAATTCAAAGAATTTGTAAGCTGAATTTTGAAATGAAACCAAGTTTTATTTGTTAAATATGCTAGGGCAACAAAGGGAGATAAAAAGTCACCAGAAGATGTTATTATATTTAATAACTGTGGCAAGGTTGACATGTGCGCAATACTGGAAAGAAAAATATATTGATATAGAAGAGTGGAAGTTAAAAGTTCTGGATATGGTAGAGACGGAAAAATTAGCATTTTCTTTGGAGAATAAACCTATCCAGAACTTTGAAAAAGAATGGAAAGGAATATTGGATTGAGTAAAGATATAAATGCATAAGAAATCAAAGAAAGAAACAATGTAATCGCTCTTTCTCTGTAAAATGGAAATTATGTTTGTATGTAATGGAAATAAGCAAATTCAACTGGAAAATAAATAAACACCAGAAACAGAAGAAGCATTACAAAAATATAGCTGGTCATCTTTGTAATCCAAGTACATAACCTCCAGGCTTGGGGCATTTCCACACTACACTGTTATAGTGCTGTTATTCCACTTTCAACATCCCATGGAATCCTGGGATTTGCAGTTTACAAAAGGGCATTTAGAATTTTCAGCCAGAGAACTCGTTGGCCTCAGTAAATTACAAACCACAGAAAAATAGCATTATAGCAGTGTAGTGAGGAAAGGCCCTCAGTTATTATAGAAGGATCATTAAACAGAGATAAGAGAGAGGCATGCCAGTACTTCCAATGCTAGGTAAGAATTAAGTCTTGTGGTGTTGGAGATTGTATCACTACAAAATGTTCCACTGTCAGTCTCCCAGAGGCTGGGAACCCCAGTTAATCATGCAGAACTTCATCTACATTTCCCATGCAGTAAGCTTGCAGTAGTAGGTCCAGTTGAGGCCTGAGTAGGAGCTCTTTCAGCTGTACCCATCTTTCAGTGTCCATAGCAGGAATCAGTGAAGAAACACTAACTTTCACATACCAAACATAAACCAGCACCAACCACATACAGTCATAGTGTGGCAGTCTACTGGCCTTCTTCCCAGTTATTGCAGTCTTCTTGTAGCAGGAGTGAGCACTGCTAAAGAAGGCAAAGGTTATGACTTCTTGGGTAGCTTCATAAATCAATGCACTTAGTTTTCTGGATTCTCTGTACATCTTCTCTGATATTAATAGAAATAAATCATCATTATCTACACTGGGGTGGGAGACTGGGAATCATGTAGACTTCCTGATTTTGTTGGACTATGGTTCCCCTGAGTCTTAGCCAGCATAGCCAGCAGTGAGGAATGCTGGGAGTTGCAGTCCAACAAAATTGGGAAGACAGCATGTCCCAGCCCTGCCTTACATGGATGTTTTTGTCAACAAATTTATTTTTATATATACTTTTCATAGGATTAAGGTGGCATTCAAAAAAAGAAGCCAGAATTTAAATGCTCAATGAAAAATTCAGTCATAGAAACTAATGCAAAATGTAAAATACAGTGTGTTTATATAATAGATAAATATATAAATAAAAATGTCATACCTGGTGTTAAAAGAATTACAGACATTGTGATGAGTGAACATACAACAAGAATCACCAGCAGAGCGATAGCTATTCCCTTCCAGTTCCTCTGTGGGGGACTGTTGCTTCCAAGTTCCTGGGAGAGATTAGAAAAAGGGAAATTGTTTCACAATTACTTAACAAATAATATACAGTAAAAATATTGCTATATGTATACTTATCATCACACTCTACAAAATGATCATCAGGCCTCCTTAATCAGTTATTTACAGGTGCTTATTACTTTGATTTTAAAAATACTAATCACCCCATTAAGAGACAGAGAGAGAGAGAAATGATGATGAAATTGTCCAAAATACAATTGATGTTTCAATGTACTAAAGATAAACTTCAAGGCAACACTTTGCAAGATAATTAGGGAAATAAAAAGTAGCCATTTACTATAATTCCACCTAAAGCGGCACCAACCATAAAGCTTTAAAAACACACAGTTTATAATATGCAGTGTTAAACTTCTCATTTCGAATGAATGAATGAATAAATAAATAAATAAAACATTTAGTGCCAGATTATCTTAAAATTCAACTTTAAACTGAGTATTATTTTGTTGTATCCTGTTTTTGAACTGCTCCTTTACTACTCATAAAAATCAACATTTTGTAGTAACATTAAGGAACTGCTGCTAAAACTGCAGGGACACTTAAAGTACACATCTTTCCATAGGATTCATGTACATTTAATCTCTTAGCCACCTTAGCCACTAGTGGTGATTTAAATTTTTTAGTAAGAGCAATGCAAACTCTGTATTCTTTTTATCTCTGTTGTTGTTAAAACAGGCAATACAAAACTAGTAAGAAAATCCATGCTGTAATTTATATTTATCATCTTCACATAATGTCCAAAACACAAGGCATAGGCTATTTTTTACGAACTGAATAATTTACTATACTGGGTTGGACAAGGGGAGCAGAATTTGCCCTCTGCTCTAAAAGTATTTGGAGAAGATTCCTCCCACTGCATATCCTCCAACATTTCAGAAGACTGATCACCTGTGGCCAAGCTACATCAGAGTCTGATTGAAAGAGTATAGGCAAGCAACAAGAGACGAAAAAGTATTAATGAGCAGGAATACACAAAACTACTATTTTAATCAGAGAAACTTTGGGATTTATGTACTGAATCAGAAAAGCCTTTAAAAGGGAGAGAGGAGATCAATAAACACAATATTCTGCATATATACAGTATGATTAACAATAAATATAATATTATATAATAGACTATTATAAAATCCAAATACTGGATGGATGGACAAAAAGGAGTGGGCAAAAATAATGAACAATACTTTTACCTCCAAGAGATAAATGGAATGAAATTACAGTGGCCCCTCCACTTTTGTGAAGATTTTGGGTACAAAACCCTTGTGAAAGTGGAAAAAACACAAATAACTCCCACCCCATGATCCTTCTCCCATTCCCTTCCGGGTTCCCCCTCCCATTCCCTTGACTTTTGCCCTGGCATTTGAGCCTTCTCTGCACTGGGGCCAAAGGCAAGGGAATGAGAAAGGGGAGCTCCGGAGGGGAGAAAGAAGGCATGTGTGTGTCTTCTCCCTCACTCCCATTCCCTTGCTTTTGCCTCAGAGAACATTCTCAGTGCTGGAGCCAAAGGCAAGTGAATGGGAGAAGAGAGCTCTAGATGGGAGAAGGAAGGCACATCTGTGCCCCTCCCCATTCCCTTGCCTTTTTCCCTGGGTGTGCTTGCCTTCTTTCTCTGTGCCCTGCAAAATGCAAGGGAATGAGAGGAAGAGAATGGGGGGAGGCATGTGCGCATCTCACAAATAATCAGATTTGTAAATGTTAAATCCACAAATATGGAAGGAGGAGTATAATAAATCCATGCATTCCAAAAGTCTTTTGGAATGTCTCAGGCTACAATCCTGTACACATTTACTTATGAGTAAGTTCCACTAAACTCACTGGGGCTTACTTCTGAGTAGATATGCATTGCTTATGTAAATTGAACATTCTTCTGCAGGGGGAAAACCCTCTCTCAAAATAGAGAGTAAATCTCTATGTTGGACATACACATGTTACAATTCCTGTACAGTTACTGCACAGCTGTAGCACAAACATACAGAGATAATTAGTTTGAAGGAGATGGAGAGAAGAAAACAACTAAAACTACACCTTAAACACAACAGTTATGTGAATCTCAAAAACAAACAAAAATCAGAAATGAAGAGAGGAGGAAAAATATTTTCAAATGAGAATACTTCTCTACAATACAGTATGTATTTTAGGAAAATTAGAGGTGGAAGGGGAATCTAAAATCCATTCAACTGAGGGGACCTCTTTCTCTTTCAGAGAGAGACAGAGATACTGTGGGAGACCTTTTCAGTTTAAGATCCAAAGGTGATGTTCTCTAGAAAAACCTCTTTTAGTTGACAGGGTTCCAGCATCCCCTGCTTTGTACAAATTGTGTGCATTCCTTATGGATTACAGGAGGAACAGTTTGTGATCACAGGACACAGGCTGTTCCACCCTACAATCGGCAGTAGTAGGGTCTACTTCTTGTTCTGAGACTGGGAATAAGATTCTGACTTTCCCTCTATTTCACAGAACACAGACTGGCACCTGCTGAATTACCTGAGTGCAACGTACTATGTACTTTGAACTCTGAGATTACAGCAAGTGAAGCAGATGAACAGTGATAAGGGCAGGGGATAAGAAAAACAGGACATTTTGAAAGCAGGCAAGAAATCTGGAAGGTTGAGAAATAAGCATGGCAGATGCAGCTGAACCAAGGGAGCTACAGGATATGCAGACTGTAGGTAGTGCAAAACACAGCACCTAATTACTGACTGGAACACCATACAGAAACTATATAACACCGGTCATAAATGAATTCCATTGGCTTCCAGTAAGCTTCTGGTTCAAATTCAAGGTGATGTTGATTTAAAGTAGTAAATGAACTGAAACCTTGATATTTAAAGGAGTGCTTCTTATCTGTATGTATGTGTAGGTATTGTATGCATGTCAAAGGACTGAAATCAGTTGGCAAGTCCCTTCTTGTGTCTCATCAAAGGGACTAACAAGGACATGAAAAATGGTCTTTTGTGACACCCTTCTCTTAAGGGTTCAAACTATACCAACATTGGCTTAATTTAATCAAGTACTAAAACCTTTGGAGTCTATTGATTTTATCCAATTTGTAGATTTATGTGTCTATAATTATTTTATGTTTTTAAACTGTAATTTATCTTTTACTGTCTTTTTATTTTAAAATATTTGAATTTTTTTTTGTATGCTGCCCTGAGATCTTTGGATATAGGACATGACATAAATATTTTATTGAATAAACATAAAGTCAGAGCATGACTTTGACATGTGAATAAATAATGTTATGGGAATAAATAAAGCATGAGAATAAATAAAGTCAAAACAAGAGAAGCAACAGCATACAGACTAGTTTCACGCATGTAGAAAATACAAATTAACTTGTGATCAGTCTCTGTTTGCATTAAAAACTTGTTGAAGTGAAATCAAGGCTTATTATGCACCTGTGAGTTATGAACATTAATTAAATTTGACTTCCAAACCAACCTCTTTGAAATGACAGAGGTGTAATAACTTCTAACTACTTCTGCATTTACGTTTATTTCTCTTTCTTACAATTTGTGACTGTAGGTACAATGAAAATTTCTGAAAATAGCCAACTTGGAGAAATTTCCAGACTCTATTGTAAAGAGGAAGACAGATTATTTTATTTTGCAAATGGTTGGTGATAGCCTTCCCTTTTAAAAAAACTGCCCTTTAAATGCCTCCGCAGCCACAGTTATTGCCCATCACCCAGGAATCCTCTCAAATTCTCAGCCTTTTTACTTCCTTCTGGTTGCATTGCTGAGCTTGTGTCAGTTCTTGTGCTAACTACAAGTGTTGTTCCCATGGTGATCTGGCAAAGCAGCAGCGAATTTTTAAGGTTGTTTTTTTAAAAAACAAACTTACCCTCCATCACTTTGTCATAAGGTAACACAATCTGTACCAATCCAACCCTGAAATTCTCATGCCTACCCTTAAAAGGACTAAACATTCCTTATTCTCACTCTGGGATGTATGATTATGCCAAAATGAAATGGAAATTTCATTCCAGCAATATATCTAGTCCTATAAGCATACATACATGTATGTATGTACACACACACACACACACACCCAGTGGAATTGAAATCACTTGTGTATATGCTTGCGTAAGAGTTAGTACTGCTAAAATACCAAGAATAAGAACTACAATAAACTGAAAGAACCTAGCTATAAAAGTGGTCTACGATAAAAATGTTTAAATTCGCTGTAGTTGTGATATACAAATGAGGCCTGAAATGCAAAATATTTACAACAAATAATGCTTCCAATATAAAATGGGCATATTTTGCTTAGAACTTACTGCTGCCATTCTTTGCATATAAAAGATGTATATGATTTGTTTCTGCTGTGATTTCCGTCATATGCTTTGTATTGTATTTAATGTTCCATCAATGCGGTACTATTTTTGTTATGTAAATTCTAAGCAGAAGTATGTGTGCCATACAATGATGTAACCTATACATATTTGTTCTTGTTCTGTTTTCTTAAGCTGTTTCAAACTAATGGCAAGTCTAAGGAAAACCTATCACTGGGTTTGCCTGGCAAGGTATGTTCAGAGGAAGTTTTTAAGAGCAAACTCTTGTCACAAGAGTCCTATATGAGCACTACACAATATTCTATAGTTCCATAGTTATAGTTCCCTGATATATCCTTTAAGACTGTATCAGAACAGTCATCATACTTCCATATATTTATGCTAGATCTGAATTTTGCATATACTTCAAAACCATTGCTATATAGAAGCCTGGAAATTTATGTTTACATCAGGTATTTGTCACTACTGCAAGAAAATACATTATATGCTTAAGCACTCGGTGATGCATCTTCCAAAGCCTACAGTCTGGCACAGATTCATACCTCTCCTACTTCTGCTTAGAATTTACATAACAAAAATAATACCGCATTGATGGAACATTAAATACAATACAAAGCATATGATGGAAATCACAGCAGAAACAAATCATGAAATCACAGCTGAATCAAATAAGTCTTCCTGAGATTGACCTTCATGAATCTGATAATTCACAAATTTGATTATTCCCACCCCCATTCTCCTCTTCCCATTCCCTTGGCTTTTGCCCCAGCGCACATGCCTTTCTTCTCCACATCTAGGCAAAATAATGGGAGGAAGCCCATTAGATGACCCCTGGGCACAGAAAAAGAAGGCACACATGTTCCTTCCCCTCACTTCCCTTGACTTTTGCCTGGATGTGGAGAAGGCAGGCAAATGCATCAGGGCAAAGGTCAAGGGAATGAGAGGGGGGAGCCAGAATTTTATTCCAGAATAAAATGGAGGTAGGAGCACAGAAGCAGGAGGCAGTTGTTTACAGTTTTTCCACTTTCACAAGGGTTCTGCACCTCAAGCTCACTCACAAAAGTGGAAGGGCCATTGTAACCCATTATGGGAAATAAAGGATGGCTATGTTATCCACGATAACTAAATATCCACTTATATGTCGAATCCTATTGCTTTTATTCAGATTACGCATAAATAAATGTAGTGGTAGAAGCAAGGTTTTGAAAATATTGTTGCCGTAATTCTCAGTTACTGTAAGGGGGGAAATGGAACTGCAGATTTACCAATAACAGTAAGTCATGCCTTTTCAGTTTCCCTGCCTTTAGACATGCTGAAAGGAGTAAAAAGAACTGAATTCTCAGCTGAGAGACAGCACTGTGTAAGTAAGCAATGGCCTTGCAGAACCCTGACCTTAGAAGCCTATCCTCCAACATTTCACAGAAAAAAACAGGATAACTGTTCCTGAGTTGAATGCAAACAACATTTATACTTTGAATTGAGTTTGCAGAAACTGAACACATGCACGGAGGGGGGGGGCAAAGGGCATTCAGGGGACAGATGATCACCCCCCCCGCATGTTCATGCCAGCATGCTCACTGAGGCAGTGGCCGAGGGCATGCAGGGAGGGGGCGATCACCCACCCTGCACATCCCTGCAGGCTGCCTCTGGAGCGCCCACACCAGTGGCAGCCAAGGGCATACAGTGAACGGGCGATTGCCCACCCTGCACGCTCCTACTGGCTCCTGCCAGTGTGCCCTCGCAGGCAGCGGCCAAGGGAGCGTAGGGAAGGGATGATCTTTCACCATCCCTGCACCTGGACAAAAGGCCAGGGAATAGGATGAGAAAAATGGGGGGGGGGTAGCAAAGCAGGCACCGCGAATAATCAAATTTGTGTAAGTGAAACCCACAAATGTGCGGAGAGAACTGTATAACATAAATCTCCACTTGTAGAATTATGCATTGATTGTGCTATGCAACCCTTATGTTGAATGCCATAACAGTGCAGCTGAATAAACAAGTGAACGTGCAACTGGATGTACAACCCAATGAGCAACTTCTACTAAATACTACACTAGAAAAAAAATATCCAACCATTACCAAAGGGGAAAATTACTCTTGCATAAGATGTGAGACAGTGTTTTTGGATTCTGCCTTTGTTTGTGAGACAGTGAGAAAGAAAGAGGAAAGAAAGAGAAAGAGAGGATTTACCAAAATACCTGCTAAACAAATACTATGTACAGTATATAGGTGGCTAGAGATCTTAATCCTACCATAAAGAGCAAGGATGGTGTAAAGGTTTGAGTGCTGGACTACAATCCCGTAAGCCAGGGTTCAATTCCCTGCTCAGCCACAGAAACACACTGGATGTCCTTGGGCACATCACACACTTTCAGTCTCAGAAAACCCCATGATAAATTTGCCTTACACCACCATCACCACCTCAAAGCCTATTGAACCTAGTGTGACCTTCCCCTAAATAAATGTGAACTGGTTCATACTGCAGTTCTATGATACACCTGAGTAATCCCAGTTTGATTATAATTAGTTTACATTATTTCTGAAAAATTATTCAGGCTTTTAAATATGGGCACTGTGTCGAATTTTTAGTATTTGATATCTTTTAAAATTGCTTTTTAATTCAAGACTGTTTTAATAATCTGGTGTGTTTAACTATGTTCAATGTCACGCTGGTTCAATATTATGTTTTTACCTACATTTATTTTTAATCTGTCTTTATCTGCATTCGTCTTGATTTTACTGTGACCTTGGCTTTCAGGTCTGGGAGAAATGGGGGACATAAATCAAATAATTAGAAGTTGTTCTCTGCTTTGCTCTTAGATTTATAAAGCAAAGATGTAGCATATAAATCTTTTCTGCCTCCTGACTACCACACAAATATAACTGTACTGTTCAGGTGCTCATAAACATTTTTTTTTCATCCAGATAATATATACGATTTCACAAATGCCTTTTATAAAGATGACTTCAAAGATCAAACGCTTTTACAAGAAAACTTGTTTCTATATCTGACAGACAAAAATATTTTGAAAATTCCTTTCCTTTTTTTTTTTTTAATCTGAAGGGATCAGGGTCCACTTAAAGATGAAATTTGATACAGGCGAAACAAATATTTGAAAATACTAAAATCATTTTAAATATATAAGGTATTTTTTTAAAAAAAGTCATTTAAGTTTCCTAACACTATTTCCAACATTATTTAATACGCTACAGTTGTTAAATTTATATTTTAAGAGAAGTCATTACTGTGTCAAAATGTGCCCCTTTTAAAATTTCAGTGATAAATAACAGATAAAAATTACAGACAATAAAACTATATTTAAATGTATTGAACATGGATACACATAAAACTGTACATATAAGTACCAAGAAGTATATTTCTGATTCTATACAGCACTCATATATTAAAATTTAAGGTATTCTAAACATATGTCGCAAAATGGATGCTGACTGAAAGCTAAATTGATGCTAAATGGATGCTAAGTAACTAAATGGGTGCCAACAGACAGCTGGTAAGATATATCTTGGATATCCTCTCTCCCACTCCTACATCTCTATTTCTTTGTGAAATGTTAACAGAATTAACTGAAGTCGTCATCATGAAGCATTATTTTGACTTTAAAGTCAGAATAGGCCTTCTATGATTTAAGGACAATTCAGATGTTTATTCTTTCATTAAGGTAGCATCACAGAGTGATTTTTTTTTCTTTCCTTCAAAGTATCTTCAGTGACCAGGTGGTCATAAACAAAGCTCTCTTTCTGTAAGACCATGATCGGCAAAATAATTCACATGGTAGACACAAAGTGTCATACTGCCATAGCAATGCATTACTATCGGTTCAGGATCTGTCCTATCATTGTTGCTCACTAGCAGCTATTGCACTGCAATCCATTTGAAATGTGCCCTTTTTCATGCTGTAAATAATCTGTTAATGATACCCTTTTCCCATACAATCCAGTTAGCAGTGGGAGTGTGGTTTCCTCACAGTGCTTCCTTCTGCGGTTGATCTAGTAGTGAGCGTGGTGTGGGCATTCCTAGGTTCCCTCAGCTACTTTCAAGGAGATCTCTGCCCAATAACCTCCAGACCCATCATGAGGTGTGGGGTGCTGTGGGGTGATAAGGCTCTAAGTCAACACTATTTTACTGTGTAAATACTAAAGAGAAAGTCATCTTACAGTGAAGATTTTGCCTCAAGAATTGTTCTCTTAAATTAAATTTTAACATATATCTTGATATTTCTACTGAAAGTATTACTGAAATAGTTGGCCCCATTCACAAAGAGCTGAATATTAAGAAAGAATAATACCAAATTCTGTTAAAAAAAAAACTTGAAGGGAGAAAAACAGTGGGGTTTTTTTGTTTTTTGTTTTTGTCAATTTGAAATAAACTTTTCAGAACTAATTGACTGTAAAGCTGGTCATTACTAAGAAAACTTACAAAGGGGTAAAAATACAGGTACTTTTAAAGGTTAAGGAACTTAATCTTTAAGAAGAAGGAAATAGTTAAAAATCTAAATTCAGTTCAGGACAACTTTGGCAGGGAAGCGCTGACAGATATAAGAAAGATAGTATTACCTCTTCCCTCTTCAGAGACAGCCGCTTTAAAAAGCCGCTGTTTAAAAAAAAGCAAATGCGGCAAAGGGTGGAGAAAAAAGCAGGAAGAAACTCTTATCTCCAATCAACACTGAACATAGTATATTCTCCCTGCTGCCTAGCACTTCCCACAATCAGGGATTGCAATTAGGGATGGAAAAAACTTTATTTATATTGAGGACTAGTGTACTGGCATTGCCCAGGGTTTTTATTTTCCTCTTAATAACTCACCAAACTGTCTTCTCCATTTCCTGTAACTTTGCTCCATATTTCCCAATGTAATCTATATTCAGAGTTGTTTACATACACAATTTGGGTTCCTGAGGGAGTACACTGTCCTCTTCCTAGCTGCTTGGCCTCATGTCCATAGCACCTGGCCTATTTCTGTACATGTAAATTTTCCCCATATTCCCCAATCCAATCTGTATTCATAGTTGTTAACATACAGAGGTTGGGTTCCTGCAGGAATCCACTGTCCTCTTCCTTGCTGCTAGGCATCATCTCCGTAGCAACCAGCCTATTCCAATATCTGTAACTTTTCCCCATAGTCCCCAATCCAATCTGTGTTTTCTGGTGATGTTGAGGTACTGGCTTTTTTTTTTCCTTTCTGTTGAATTTTTGCAATGGCTTTATGTTTTTCTGGAAGCATTTTTTTGTTTTGAATTTCAACTTTAAGATTCTTCACATATGGAATCTACTGTGTCAGGCAAGAAGACCTTGTAATATCCATAGGATGTTGAAAGTGGAATAACAGCACTATAACAGTGTGGTGCAGAAATGGCCTATGTTTCTTCTTATGGGGAGTATATATGTTTGTATATCTGTGGTCACGTGCAATAAATAGCCTAAAAGACGAACACAGAAACTGCTCATTCTCCCATATAACTATCTGATTCCATTACTTAAGAATGCTTAAGTAGAGTTTTGATGTTAACTCTGCTTGTCTGGATTTTATTGTTGATCACAAGTTGGACACACAGGTGGCCAGAAGATAACACATACACATTAATTGACAATTGACAAAGGACCCTCAATGTTTCAGTCTAAAGAAATGGGGGTAAGGAAGCACACCTGTTTCACTATTTCCTTAAAACTACCAAAAATAAGGTTACAGGTAAATCAATGTTTTCCCGGGTTCTTCCAACTGCTACCTTTCAAACAGTCACTATTTAAGGCTCAGGAACCTTCTAGAACAGTGTGTGATAGAGTTTGATAGAGTTTACTGAGTGAGCAACTTCAGCAACCTCCCTCTGCATAAATAGGATCAGATTCTGCTCATGGGTAAGATGCTTTAGAATGAAGGCACTGGTAATAGAGTTGGCATGGGGGGAAATGCAAGAAATAGATTGGATGTCTTCTTCTGACATGGTACTGACATGCTAGTTTGTTTGTTTGCTTTAAAAATACCAGCATTATATATTTTTCTTCTGTTGAGCTAATCGTTATTTTGAAAACATGAAATATGAATCCTATCTCGATTTTTGCATTATCTAAATAGTGCTTTGGATAAATCTGGCCTTCTTTAGTTTGACTTACAAAATTTTTCTTTGGGTTTCTTTTCTGGTAGGGGGCTCTTATTTTCAAGGTAACATATCCTGTTCACACATAATTATTTTTTGCTTAATTTCTGCATTCACAGTATTTACAAATGCTAAAGTTTGTATTAGGACTTAAACCAGAGAACATTGATGAAAATACAATTTAGACAGAAATAACTGACTCAAATAGAGAATGTTAATTTCCTCCAAAATGTAGTTTCTATAGTACCATTTGACATTTGCTTTAAATATAAGTAAAAGTAAATGCATTTTCAAAATATTTCAGTTTTATGATAAGATATTCACGGTGCTTCAATTTCTAAGAAATTTGGCAGCATACTTTTAATATTACAAACATAAATTTAGTTGTTAGTTCCACCTCGAATAAACCCGTTCATTCAATGGGAATTTGGGAACCTAGGACTAGCAAAGCAATACTTTCTTACCATCAGGAGCATTGTTGTTCTTACCATCAGTAGCATCATTTCTGACTTATGGTGACCCTATTGCAGGGCTTTGGGGACAAGATTTGTTCACAGGGGGGTTGCCTTTGCCCTCCTCTGAGACTGAGAAAGGGAAGGAAACCCAAGGTTGAGTGGAAATTTGAACTCTTGTCTCCAGAGTCATAGAGCAATGCTCAGACTATTATACCACACTGACTCTAACAGAGTTGTTCTTGTCTGCTTTTAAGTATTTTCTACTTATGACAACCCCAAAGCAAATCTATCACATTGTTTTCTTGAAAAGATTTGTTCAGAGGAAGTTTTGCCTTTGTCTTCTTCCAAGGCTGAAAGAGTGTGACTTGCCCAAAATCATCCAGTTGGTTTCTGTGGCTGAATGGGGATCCACACCCCTGTCTCCAGTTGCAGTTCAGTGCTCAAACCAATATACCACACTGCCTTTCAAGTAGCATTAGAACAGGTTTAAATATGCAAGTTCACAGACCCTCCTGCAGGCCAGTTACTGGGAGGGAGAGGGCATGTGAACAACTTTATAAAGGAGAAATGGAACGGGCCTATATACAGGCCACATAGCCTTTCACTTGAAGACAATATGAGAAAGGATTTTTTCCTATTAAAATTACATTGTCTTCTCTGTTGATTTTAGAGACACAGAAAACCTCAAATGAGCAGCAAACTCTCTACTCTCACTTCTCCTTTCTTGATGTGTTCCAGAGAATCCTCTGTCAGATAATTGGCAGTCATGTCAGTCAGATGCCTGATGGACACTGGTGAGCAAGAGGAAGGCTAAAGCTAACCCTCACAACTGCTTACCAGTCAGCTGATTAATACTACTCCCAATTGTTTTATTCAGGCTATCTGTGACAGCTAGATCAGAAGGATTCTGATTCTGCAGCCCTGACAGTTAGATCAGAGAGAAATCCACATATGCAACACTTGTTTGCATACAGAGTTCTCTATTTTCCTGTGGGTAATATGCGCAGATGTCTATTTTTGTTCCAATTAGCACATTAAGAATTATGTGCAGCTTTGGCTTTTCAGCTTCTATGTTGCACTTAAGTTTGTTCCCATTAGTTTAATTTATTTTTTACAACTGGTAAAAATAAGATAAAATCATAATATCTCAGTGAAGGTAAGAAAAAAAATATATTGAAGACAGAAAAAGAAATGCTTTAATTTCTAGGGATAGTACAGAAGTTCCATTCTGTGCATCTAATATTAAAAGAATTAATTTTTTTTCTTATCAAAAGCAAATATTCAAAATATTTTTCCACTATTTTGGCTGCAACTCAAAAAAAGAAATAAACCTCAAGTGTTTTCTGTCTAAAATCACTGTCTAGTATCAAGCAGATAAGAAGTGCAATGTCTCCCCCAAGCTCAGCCAACCACCACCTCCCACTATGACCTCACATGTTGCATGTGTCATGAAGGGATTTTTGAATGTTACAGCAAGAGCGGTAAGGTTGGAAGAGCGCATTGTGGAAACAGAGCTCCACTTTGAATTGAACACGTCATTTTGCAGTGTAATTCAGTTACGGTCACTGGACTGACTAGAGTTTACCCCAGATAAATGTGCCTAGGTTTTTGAATTCCAGACAAATTCCCTTTGGTTTCAGTTTTTAAAAGAGTCAACTCAATTCACACTTTCTAAACTAACAAGACTGAGTAACATTGTTTCAAGATGACCCTTCTCTTTGCCATAGTGTTCTAGGTATGGTACACAGCACTCCCTGTAATTATTTAATTTATATCTGACCACTCTCACAAAACAGGGAGGCTGGCAGTTCTTTTCTGTGTACCTGTTCTGGCAAGTCTGCTCTCTGCTGTCCCAAAGGTTAAAACTAGGTCTAATCTATAGGAGAGTAGATTTTGATTGAATGTTGTAAGGAACTTCTTGACAGTAAGAGCAGTTCAGCAATGGAATCAATTGCCTAGAGAAGTGGTGGGTCTCCTTCTCTCTTCAAACAGAGACTGGACAATTACCTGCTGGGGGTGCTTTAGCTAAAGACCTTGCACTTGAGCAAGGGTTTGGACTCAATGGCCCATGAGCCCCTTTTCCACCTCTGTGATTTTATGACTGTAACTGGAATCCAAGCAGCTCACAGCAAAATTAAGATACACATTTAAAAATGTAAGTACAAGGGGGAAAATACGGAAAAGATTACCGTGTTAAATAATTAAATGGGTTTTATAGTGAAACATAGTTGAATTAAAAACAATTTAAAAACCACATCAATTAAAAGAAACTAGAAGAATACATTCTTGAACAACCTTCATAACAAGCCCATTGTGTTTAAAAGTGTGCTGGAATTTAAAAAAAAAAACCCTTTTGAGTGGTAGGGAAATCTGAATGGAATTTATTTTATACCATAATTCCTGTGTTTTGATACAACAGATACGACGTGAGTCCAACTGGTGACTGGTACAGACTGTGAAAACTAGGCCCAGTACGAATCCCAGTTAGCATTTTCTTTTCTTGTGCCTGAGGCTCAGTTCAGAGCCTCAGGCAAAGCCTTTAACTTGGAGTTTGTTTTTGCACTGGTTTACTGTACAGATTTGCTGATATGCCCAGCGCAGGAGAGAGGAAACAGTAGTGAAGTTTAACAGATTTTTGTGCTATTGAAAAATTACATTTGAAGAACAAGATTTTTTTTTTTAAAAAAAGTCTGGACCAGGCTATCAACAACCTTTGGTCTAGGTTATGGTTAACTGAAAAATTATCCCATCCTGAATGTCATGGAACTACATATTATTTTTAAAGCTTCCTGTAACTGTTAAAGTACTCCCAACCAGACAAGGGGAAAATCTGTCTACCCAGTATTAGCTTCCCTTTTTAAATACATAGTGTTTTATTCTTGAGAAATGTTGTCTTTAAACAGATGGAAATTGGTAGGACATAAACAGGACAGACTTTTAAAAATGACAAATATCTTGATAAGGAAAAAAAAGTTTATAAGGAGATTTGCACAGTAAATATTTATGGACGAAAAGGTTCCCCTCCATCAAATCACCACTGATCCATACTTGATTGGGTATCAGCATGATAACAGGAACATTTCATAGAATCATAGAGTTAGAAGGGGCCTCATCCAACTCTCTTCTCAATGCAGTATCTCCAGCTAGAGCATCCCCAGCAGGTAGCTGGCCAGCATCTTTCTGAAGATGTGCAGAGAAGAAGATCCTACCACCTCTCTAGGCAATTAGTTCCATTGCTGGACCACTCTCACTGTCAAGAAGTCCCTTCTAATGTTCTGTAACTTAAAACCATTAGACTGCAACTGAAAACCAGTACACCTAGTTCTGCCTTCTGAGGGATCAGAGAGCAAGTCTGCATGCCTTCCCTTTGTGGTAGCCCTTGAGGTATTTTAAGAGAATAATGACATCACTCCTCAATCTTCTCTTCACCAGGCTGAACAAGCCCAGCTCCTTCAACCTCTCCTCATATGTTTTGTTTTCCATATCTCTCATCCTTGTCACCTGTTACTCCACTGGAAAAACCCTATCCCGGGGTCTACAATGTTGATACTAAAATATGATTCAATGTGCCTGAGAGGTCACCCGGATGTGCACGTAGGCAGCAATGGTCAAACAATCAAAAACCAGGTCAGGCCAGTAAAATCCCCAGTCACGTAGCCCCAGGAGACCTCAAGCTGTGCAAACCCACAGTAGATAAAGGCGTCCTCAGCCCCTGAGAAGCCGACTTGAGGGGATTAGCGTGTTTGCCCCAAGTTGAGCAAATATCCTATCAGGCGAGGACCATTTACATGAAGTCACACCACAACCAAATGCAGCCGAAGATCCTGAGACTTTGGCAACACCTTGTAATCTCATCACGCAAAGGAAGTTACCATTGTGGAGCTTCTTTCTTGTTGCAACACCCATTGTTCTCCCTGGGAAAGAATTAGCCCACCACGTACTTTTTCCCCTACAAATAGTCCCAGTTTTTGAGTGGTTCTTTGGATCACTCCCGGTCATCCCAGCAGACTGTTGCTCCATCCGTTGAGTAGCCCGCTCCATGCTGAGCCCCACTTCTCTGCTGTTTTTCCCAGACCAAGGACTTCAGGACAAGGTGCAGTATTACCCCTGCTACACCCCCTTCAATATTCTCCTATCCAGTTTCCTCTCTTTTGCTTCTTAATAGGTCTTGAGTGAGTGTGTGAGTGATTGCATTGCTGCGTGAGATTTTCATTCAATAAAATCATTTATTGGACATTTTTGTTTGGTTTTTGGCTTGGCCTGACCCCGTAAAAACTGGGTAAAAAGACCCCGCTAGGTTACCCTGCCTCTCGCATTGCTATTGCTTGTGCTCTGGTTAGTTTCCATTCCCCATCACATGGAGCACATTGGGGTGTCCCCCAAGGGACCCAGAAATCGGGGTAACACACCATTCTCTGAATTTGCTTCAACTTGTCTATATCCTTCTTAAAATGAGGCAACCTGAAATGAATGCGGTATTCCAGATGAAGCTTTACCAGTGCAGAATATAGGGAGACTATTACTTCCCTCAACTTGGAAACTATGCTTTTTTTAATGCAGGCTAAGATAGCATTTGCCTTCTTTGCTGCAGCATCACGCTGCTGGCTCATCTTCAATTTATGATCGATAATAATCCCAAGGTCCTTTTCATATTTAGTAACTGCTGAGCCAATATCCCCCATTTCTGCATTTGTTTTTGTGGCCTAAACACAGAATTTTTCATTCATATCCATTGCACTGGAAAAGGAAAAATCCATTCACTTCTAAATAAATTTGCAAACAAACCAACAACCAAACAAAATGAAATGATGGTGGGCAAAAGTTACAGCCAAAATTCAATTGCTAGTCCCACCCAGGGAATATACGCTGAAGTAATGAGGCCCAGACTTGTGTGGTACAAGGTGCTGCAAAGGAGGGACCACCTTATCTGGCCTCCAGTGGCCAGATGATTTTATGTCAAGTACCAGTTGCACCTGAACAGTGAGCATGGGGGTGTGTGGAGCCAAAGAATATTTAAGGTCCTCCCATTGCCTTTGCATCCTCTTTTGGCCGCTAAATTTGACCCACCCTCCTTTCTCCAATACAATGTGAGCTTTGCTGGTTACTTTGGGGATAGGCTGGATTTTTCCCCCTTTTATTTGTGTTTTTTGCCTACCCCACACTGTATCTGGGGGACTCTGACAATTGGCTAAGGGGAGAGTCCTTAAATAGGAGGTTACTTGGTAGCTAATGAGGGGGTCAGAAACAAGAGTTACAATGAACACTCTAGCAGCCTTTTGGTGGAGGACTCTGAAACTGCCTCTTTAGATCCTGAGACCAGGGGTGGGTGAGGAAACTATCCTTGGCATTGGCCTGGGGGGCTTTGCCCTCACTTAAGTCATGTGACATGGGCATGGAGTCCCTTGAGTCTGCCAGTAGATGGCCAGACAGTGAACAACCCAGCTTTTGGGCTGCCCTCAGGGCTCACACAGTTTGCCCAGGAGAAGGCTGAAGAGTTCATGGAGTGAGGCCTAGGCTCAACTGATCCCACACTAACTTATTCACCCTTCTTGTTTTCTTCCAGTAATTAAATAAATTCTAGGTTAATAAAATGACCCCTACTCAACACAGGTCCTGTGTCTGGTCTCATTATTCCATGATTGGTCAGCTCTGATATTATGCAAGTACTGCTTTACAACTCAGCAATTAATTCAATGGTTGTAGTCTAGTTGCTGCCTGTTAATCAGATTTAGGCCCCGGTAAATACCCTAAAGGACCCAGATCCTATCCTATCTTGGAAGCTAAGTAGGGTCAGTCCTGGATAGTACTTCAATGGGAGACCACCAACAAATACCAAGTCTATAGGCGATATTTCAGAGGAAGGAACTGGCAAAACCACCTCTGAAAATTTGTTGTCTATGAAAATTCTATGGAAATCATGGGTCACTATAAGTCAACAGGTGACTTGAAGGCAAATGTACGTGTTTGAAAGTATCAACAATACACTAAATTCTTTCTGGATGAAAATGATGCACAAGAAATTTGGATGTTTCTGAGAGGCAAAACCCAAAATTGTTTTATTATGAAGTCCTGAAACAATATTGTCAATATAGTCTGAAAACATTCATTTCTTTTAAATATCCACAGCCCACAAGAAGCATTAGCTTTTTTTTTGAAACACCAGTTCAATATAAGTAGCATTCAGAGGCCAGGAAAAGAAATGTCAAGGAGCCCAGCAGTGACAGCACTGATCACAGAGCTGCCCTAGGAGTAGCTAGTTAGTAACAACCTTAGGACTCTTTGTAACAGTCTTTATGACAGGGGTGGGAATTTGCAGTCTTGTAGGTGGTGCTGAACTATCACTGCCGTTGGCCCTAATCATCATACCCAATTGTGAGAGATGATGGGAGTTGTAGTCTGAAAACATCCGGAGGATCTCTGGAGAACATCCGGAGGTTCCCCAACTTTTCTTTGAGAGTATGAACCATATATTTGGCATTAATCTGGTACTGGGTTCATATAACAATAGATTTTGCAGACATATTTTTATTTCTAGAAAAAAGATATGCAATGTCATCTAATAGAGAGCCAGTGTGATGCAGTGGTTTAAGCGTAGCACAACAACCCTGGAGACCACGGTCCAATCCCCACACAGTCAAGGAAACCAAGTCACATCCTCACAGCCTCTGAACAGATCTTGCCAAAACCTATGTGAACAGATCTTGAATAGAAAACCCCATGTTAGGGTCACCTTAGGGTCACCATAAGTCAGAAACTACTTTAATGCACACAACAACAGCCTCTGTCAAGAAGCCTGCTGGTGCACTACAAGGCATGGGTGGTGGCTGCAGGAGACGTCCATGAAGGAAGGAAGCAAGCAAGATATTACAGAAATAGCCTGCTTGGAAACGGCAGGTTTGTTATGTTTTCCATTACCAACACCGTATGATTTCTGAGACAAATGCAATTGCTAGTGTAGCGCAAAGACACAGTTTTGGCACAATTTTGGTTTTTGATACGCTGCTCCACTCCGCTTTCTACTACAGGCACGTTCAAACTGCCTTCCACAATCACTACAAGAAAAGTAGCAAGTCATAGAAACACCCATTTAAAAATGAATGCCCTTAATTTTAACATTTAAGATGACAGCATTTATGACTGTAGCTCTCATGGCAGTACTACATACAAAAGAATGATGAATGTTGCCCAGAAACCGGACTCTCCCCCACCACTCCAGCTTCCCATATATGTCATAATGCATATGCTAATAAAGGTGAGAGCATTTCATTCAATATCTTCTGCAGTTCTGGCCAAAACCCATCGAAGCTGTGAGTTTTGCCTCAGAGCAAATGGCCTCATTAATTCATTTCAGAGTAATGACTTCTTGCTAGGCAGTTTACCAGTTTTCATGACAGATAAGGAAGGCATGTTTGGTTATTTTTATTCTCTCTTCTTGTTACAAAATCAATATGTGTGTTTTAAATCTTCCGTCAGCTTGGAAACATAAGCACCTCTAATTAGAGTCAAGCTATACAATTTGGGGAGTGGGGTAGGAAGAATAATGGTGCAAATCAATCAAGATCATGTTTTAGAAAAGGTTGTGGAAAAGAAGTTGACCTTTTTTAATCTTCAGATGGCCACCAGCTGCTGGTAGTTTTGCAGATGCTCAGCCTCTCCAAGTAAGTATTGAACCCCAAATTTCAGATCTCATTTCTAATACTCTCAGACCTTAATTATCTGAAAAGCAGGTGATTGGGAAGGGCACTAAACAGATCTATGCAACAGGCATTTGTCATAGATATTAGAAAACAAGACAGGATCAACTTCATAGTTGCTTTTCTGATTTATTTTTGTCCCAGTGACTTTGGACTTTTATTTATGCATTGTCAAGTGTACCTTCTAGAACCCTATAAAGTTATTGCATACTATGAAAACTGTTGGAGTATGACACTGATAGGTTAGGGTTTGAACCACCATTGCACCATAGAAACCCACTGGATGACTTTGGGCAAGCCACACTCTCTCAGCCTATGGGAAAGGCAATGGCAAACATACTTTGAACAAATTTTGCCAATAAAACCCTGTGCTAGGTTTGCCATAGGGTTGCAATAAGTCAGAAATAACTTGAAGGCACACAACAACAACAACAACAAGTTACATATACTGAAAGTTTTGAATATACTGATGCAACTTCTGTAATGTCACTTCTCATTCCAGCAATTGCTTTCATTCAGACTGAATCAGCATCAACCTGAAAATTAAAATGAAGTATTGTGTGTCTGTTCTTTCCTTATGACCAAACTGAATGAAAACAGGAATTAACATTTGGAAGAATAAATAGAATTTCAACCAGTTTATCATTAAAGTACTTCCCTTCTCTCTCTTTTTTTTAAAAGGAATTTAAGAACATGGGTACAACTGAAAATTGAATATCTTGAAGAATTTATTTTGAAAACAAATGGTCAGTTTGAGGTATTTTGGTAAACATGATAGTGCACTCTGTGCCTTTTGTGCCAAAAAGAAACAAAGAAAAGGAAAAATGATATGAAAAATGGAGGAAAGTACTTGTCTTTTTGTTCTCATGCAAGGATTAAAAATCATGTGACTGTTTTAATGGGGTGTCCTGACCATCACAGAAGAGCAGAAAATTTACTAATATTAGTTACGCCCTTAAAGAACCTTGTAAAAGAAGCAAACAAATCAGAAACTCTGTGTGTAAAATATACAAAAATGTGTGCTCCTGTGGGTATATGTGATGCATGTGAGCACTTCTGTTTCCAACCTCCAAGCCAAAATCACATATGACCCTCTTTATCACATCCAAAAATTCACTTGTGCATTGTAAATTGATTTACCTTTTTAAACCTTTTATACTATATTCTATTACTTAGCTAATTTCAAAGTAATGTAATAGATTTTGGATGAATTAATCTTTCTTCTACGATGTCAATTCAGATTTATTTTTAAAAATTGGTTAACATTGTTCCAAGAGTATTAGTAATATCAAAGTATGCTGAATGACTCAGTTAATATTTGTATAAACTGCTGACCTTCATCTTTTTAATAACCATCAGTCCCCCTAAAACTACTCGCAAGCTACCTAGACTTGTGCCAAAGACCATCTCTCTTCATCAGCAATATCCATTTCTATTAATACAATGTATATTTAACATAGCAAGTTCTTCAGAAACATCTAAAAATAATGATCCCTAAGCCATTTTCATACAAAAAATGATAATGAGTGAAACAGGGCAGTCTGTTGGGTGCTAAGTAGCATATAATTCCACAATGTAATTTCTTTTCAAATTTTTGTTGACTTTATCCCTTTATTTATTTGCTTGGAGAAATTCATAGCACCTAAAGCTACCAATTCACTTTTGAGTAGTATCTTTAAATAACGCATTAACCAGGTACCTCCAGGATGTTTAAATAAATCTATCTATCTATCTATCTATCTATCTATCTATCTATCTATCTGTTTGTTTAGCAGCAAGATGATTCTGGAACTTTGGACAGCTGTTCTCAGTTCCCTCTCAGAGCAAGACTAGGCATAGCACTTTCTATCATGGCCAAAGTTGAGAGTTCCAAAAATATGCTTACTGTACACAGATGCAAAGAAAAGAAAGTGTAGCAAGTGAGTCTGTTTTTTTGGTAATTCTGAAAGTGAAATGAAGTCAGTTCTGCAGTGTCACTTGATTCCATGATGACTGTCCAAGTAGAGTGTTCCCAAAAGGCTAGTTGCACTATGTAGCTTTTATGACAACTGAGTCTTTGCTTCGCTTCAATACAAATTTAAACTGGGAAGTCTCAACTAATGTAAATTTTGAAAGAATGGGAGTATTTCGGACTGTTTCTTGTCCATTTTTAAAGCATCCCAGATAGAGATACAGATATTTTTACCTTTGACTTGTTTAAATGGATATCTTTAAGTGATTTTAATTACATAGTGTAAGTGAATTTTAATTATATTCCATTAACATAAAACATGTTTGTATACTTATGTCTTTTTATGTGCTTTTCTCTGAATTTGACAGTGGTCGTTTCTGTCCAAATAGGCTGGTAGATCATTGCATCTGGCTTCAGTAATGAAGATACTCTACGCCAGCAGTGGACAAAATGTGGCTTATAGGCTGCATGTGAACTCCAGGGCCATGTTTGTTTGTTTGTTTTGCTCCAGAATGCCTCAAAATGACCTCCAAGGGGGCCAAAACAAAATTTTGCAATTTTTTGCCTCAAAATGACCCCAAATACCTCCAAGTGGGCATTTTGGGACATCTGGAGGCAACAAAATAATTTTTTTTACGAGAATTTGTGTGGAATATATGGTGTGCCAAGGCCTCCTGGGGGGCTAACACAGCCCCTGACCTTCCACAATTGCCTAGCCATGCTCTAAGCCAGCTGCACATCCTTTAAAGAGACAGAAAACCCCAAATGAGGAGCAAACCTTCTACTCTTATTTTTCTTTCTTTGATGTGAGCCAGAGAATCCTCTGTCAGATAATTGGCAGTCATGTCATTGGCAGTCCAGCACTCAGACCATTGCTCTATGCTGGCTCTCTCAGTGTAACTTATTTCCAGGCAGAATATATTTATTGCCATTGTGTTACACAATATGTTTTATATTCAGTAAAGTCTAAGGACGCAGTGTTATACACGCTTAACAAGGAGTAAGTTCCATAGAACTTTAGAGAAAGATGTACATGACTGGGCAGTAATCTCACAGATAAATCATTTTTTGCCTCCTACTCCCAGCATCGTATAATTTCATAAAAAACATAGGGTGTTTTCACTACAAAAAATTATTTATTTCTTGGAATGATGCAGTATTTCTACCTCTCTGTCTGTTTTTCACTAGCTAGTGAATGCATTTTTATTTCAACAGGCTTTTGCCTTATTAACTTTATTACTGGCCCTTGCTCCATTGTTATCTTACTGTCTTTCTTTGAAGACAATATCATAATTTTTGCATGCCACCCAGAGTGTTACATAAGTACTGGAAGAGTGGAATAAAATTTTTACTGTACAGAATCAGATACTGTTTCAAACTGCAGCACTAAAACTCTATTTCCACACTGGTCTGAGTTAGAAGGGAATGATGGTACACTCCTTGTATCACCATGCTAAACTGATGGTCAGCAGATCATCATGGTGTTTGTTTCTTTGACAACTGAATTACTGAGGTAGAAAAAAAACTAAAGTAAAAAATTAAGTTAAACACTTTTAAACACTACTGATTCCAGTGGAATTGTTAAAGGAACTAAGTGCTGGGAGTCAACAACAACTATATATCTCATCCAGTTCCAGTATGACATCCAGTTACACGTGCAATTGTATAAATGCTACTCAGTCTGAAATATAACTTTTCACTGGATTACCGTTCACTCTTCATTTTGTTATGTTTGGTAAACTGAACCATTTAATGTTTTCTAAAAACAGCACTTTTAGTGAAAAATAAAATTGATATGCTAAGATTATTTTCAAAGATATATTGATAACCTTTCAAGCTGCATTTATGCTTTCTAAATCCCTACCTGCTAGAACTTGCTTATCTTGTTTGTAAAATCATTTTACACTAAAACAGTGCTGCTGAACCAGCAGTTTGTTCATCAGTCATAACCAATAATCAAAAAAAAAATTTTCTCTTAGAAATATCATTTAGCTTCCTTTACCTCTCTTCAAATGCACCAATGGTTTAACTGCAAACAAGATTAAATATAGTATACCATGATTTCCCCATCCCTAAATTCTCTGAAATGTTTGGTATTATCCATTTGATTCTTTCATAAGCAATTACCATTGGTTTAAAAAATCAAAGAAATTCATGGAAATATCTATGCAGATCACTTCATACTGCTAGCAGAAAATAGCAAAGACTTGGAATGACTATTGAAGTTATTAAAGTCAAGGAAAACTGTACAACTGAACATTAAGAAAACAAAAATAATGCCACAGATTATTTACATAATATTATTAATTAATTCATTCTCATTATTCTTATTTTTTTTCTTATTCATTTATGTCCTGCCTTTCTGCCTATAATAGAACTCAAGTTCACCTACAACTTATTTAAAAACAATACGTATTAAAAAATATACAAAAACATTGATAAAAGTATAAATATAATAGTCATTTAAACAGCAATTAAACAATTTATAAAGTGAAAACATTAAACATTAAAAACATTAAAATTTATTAAAAGATTATACAAACCATAAAATAGCAAAGCACATTATTAAAAGCCCATCCCATTCAGCTCTAAAAAAGATGTTAGAGCTCTAATGGGCTCATAAAGAGACATACATTCCATCTAACAGCCTGGACCCAAGCCGTGTGGAGCTTTAAAGTGGTTAATGAAGACATCAAGATAATCAGAAACCTTCTGTACCTTGGCTCATTCATAAATCAAAATGGGAACTGTAATCAAGAAACCAGGAGAAGGCTAGGACTTGGAAGGGCAGATATGAAGGAACTAGATAAGAAGATGAAGTACAAAGAAACATCACTGAATACAAAAGCCAGGATTAATCATGCCATTTTATTTCCAGTTTCTATGTATGGTTGTGAAAGTGGGATAACGAAGAAAGCTGACAGGAAGAGAATCAACTCACTTGAAATGTAGGATTGAAAGAGAGTCAAAATGGTTAAACTAAGGCAACTAAACTTTGGTGATATCATGAGAAGACAGGTCTAACTAGAAAGGTGATAATGCTTCATAAAACGAAAAGAGGAAGACCATTTTACTCAATCAAGGAAGCCACAGCCCTGAGTTTTAAAAAAAATTAGCAGGATTATCAATGATAGGGTCTCTTGAGGTCTCTCATTTATATCAATGCAAACCCGATGGCAATTTACACAACTAAGCACACTTACCCCACTATCTGCATCATAGCTACCATGTTTTTTTCAGAAATTGTATGTTTCTGCTTGGACTAAAAGTCAGTTTGAATTGGGTCTCAAGTCAAGATTTAGAAAGTTAAAAGTTCTTGACACCTGTTAATTAGAATTAGAAATGCAAAAGTGACTATAGCATTTGTTCTGGCAGAATTGTATGGAATTTGCAGGTCTTTAGCCCCTTAGGAGAGTTTTACTCTTGTCACATATCAGACAAACTGGTATAGAGATATTTCTACAACAACATTCTGTTGTTGTTGTTTATCTGTCTGTCTGTCTTTATACATCAACATTCAAACACGTACATTCTTTCAGCCTCATCCATCTCAAAATACCCACATTGACTTCCCCTTAACAAGGCTTTGGTTATCATACATACCACAATTAGATTAAAGTAGAGCCTTTCCAATAATTATACACATCTGAAAAACAACATTCAGAATTACTTTTTAAAAGCTGCAAAAATGTTTTATCTTGGCTAAAATGAAAGATTTGCAATCATGGTTGCTTCTTTAGAGAGAGGCAGGGCTATCAAGTCTCAGATGAATAAGTGGAGGGACTGTTGTCTAAGAATAGCTTTTCTCTCTAACTTGTATCTGAAAAAGGAGAGCCACCTAACTTCCAGGTTCGGTGTGATCCACTGCTCTGAAATTGGCAAACAGCAGGGCAGTGAGCCTCTGAAATAAACCATAAGCAAATAAGTGAAATAAATTTTTTAAACTTTAGTAATGCTGTATGTGAACACAGAATCTTAAATTGGGAGTGGGAAGATAGAAATTCATGCCTCCTTCTCTTCCCACAAAACAGAGAAAACTTTGGAGAACTTGGGAAGAAGTTTGTATGAAAACAGTACAAGTAACAGAGGTGTTCCCAGACAAGACAACTACACAGTTCCAGAAGGATACGTGAAATAACCAATGAAGGCTGGATGCTTAAAAATTAGTTTAAGGCTTTTTAAATACTGAAGCATGGTGGCACTGATTTTAAAAACCCCATTTATTCACCACCTCAATATGTCTTGTACTTGCCATCTCACCTAACTGCCATATTTTCCAAGCAAAGAATTAATAGAAAATTAATATGACCGTCCTGTACTTTGCTTCTCAAACATCTTTGTGTACCCACTAAGAAAAAAGAAGCTGGCATTTAAATTTTATCAAAGTCAAAATCTTTATCTGGAAACACAGACTGGGAAGCCCCTGGTAAAACATACACTAAGAATAGAAAGTGGACCTGTCAGTCATTCAACTATATTCCCTCCCCCAGACTCTATTGTATCCATGGCAAGCCAACTTTTTCCTACAGAAAAGTAATCAATGGTGCCCTTTTGGGATCATTTTTATTCTGTGTTTCTGAAATCCAAATCCTACCTGAAGCACTATGCTTTCTGCAGTCCATTTGAAACTGCTTCTTTTCGTGAGAGAGCAATTAATTTCATTGGGTGTGAACTGAGAATCAGAATCACAAACCCTTCTATAAGTCTATTAGAATACCAAATATTATGCACCATTCTCTCTCTCTTTTTTCTAACCACAACAAATTCTTCCATTATTTTCTGCCATTTTTAAGAATGTGTTGCATTGGGCAGATGGGTCAAGTTTGGAAAAAGAACTAGAGTCCAGGCAGCGGGTGTGCTTTAGCAATTGTGATCATTCTCAACAAAGAGAATGTTTTGTTCCCAGAAGAGTTTTCTTTTTAAGCTATTTTATCAGCAGGCCACAGTCTTTACAGACCAGTTGTCTTGAGTCTTTATTTCTAATTATAATTTTGACATAGTTTTTCCTTTGAAACTAAACATGAATCTAAAATATATATGATTCACTTCTCTTGTCTAGTTAATATT
Organism: Cyclura pinguis; assembly: GCA_030412105.1. Classification (NCBI taxonomy): domain Eukaryota; kingdom Metazoa; phylum Chordata; class Lepidosauria; order Squamata; family Iguanidae; genus Cyclura; species Cyclura pinguis. Next base: position 247,863,570 of record CM059599.1, on the reverse strand, counting down.
CAACTTTTAATGAATTAAGGCGGTCGAGGACATGATTTTTACATACAATGGTTTAATAAAACATTACAACGAAGCAGAGTCACCTCATCACAACAAAACCACTTCTTTGAATGCACATTTTATGCTCCAACAGAAACCCATTTCATATATAACTCTTTGTGCCTTGATCCATCCCCAGTCTCCATACTATAGCTGCAACCAACATACTATAGTACCACCTTAAAGCTTCATATTTACATGGAAATAACCCTTCTTGGACTTAGCAGGCTTTACTTCTCAGTATGCTTATTAAAAAATGCCTATCCCATCCCAACTGCTGAATCTCCTATACACATGACATGACATGTACACACACAAACACACATGCCCTCTCTTTCCTCCTTAACCTTGCTATAGATGTTGCAGGGAAGGTTGAAAGAGAACCTCTGAAGCTATGAGGGGGGAAAATGAGGAGGAAGGAATGAGAAAGACCAGAAGCGGGATGGAAAGGAAGGCAAAGAGACAACAGTGTACATTGTGTATTTGACACCCATAGCATGTCATGTTTTAACACCACTGAGGGAAGGGAAATACCACCTGTCAGTCACTGTTCCTTGAAGAGCTGCAGGTTGTACTAATCTCATTAACAGTTTGGAAATGTGAACAGTGAGCATCAGAGGCCCATCATCACTGGCCACATGCTGCACTGTTCCCACTATAGTTCTTTCTCACCATTATTAACAATTAGCCTATCTTTTCCAAGTTAGAAAGTTCAAAGAAAACGCACAAACCAAGTCACCATTGACTGCAAGTGGGAGGAACTTAGGCCCATTCGTTTAAGAAAATTTAAACATTTGTGAAGGTAGGTTTTATACTTGTTTCATCATCCCTGGAACCATGGATGGTATTATAATCAAAAATCATGTCAGAGATGTTTCACATGCCTGGTCCAATCAGTTTGGAAAAGGACTACAGCATGCAGAATTCCCACACCAGCATGGCTAATGAGCACAGTTAGATGTAGATGCAGTTTATTTCCAGATAAATATGCTTCGTATTGAAACATTGGGTGGTATGCACACTTTCTGGGGGGTAAATCTCACTAAATAAAATGAACACCATGCCCTGTGGAAGTGAAATTTACTTCCAAGTTGTAATACATAATTACATTAGAAATGAATTTCCCTTTGTGTAATTACTCAAAAGTAAATGTGAAAACTGATTCCGTGCTATGCAACTGCACACAGGACTGTAGGCTTCAACTTTCTTGAAAAGCTGAACAAACTTACCTGGAGGTGAAATTCTATAAAAAAAAATCATTAGGGGATTGAGTGTAGCCCTATGTAGGATTGCTTAGAAAGCGGGAAGAGGAAATCCCATATTAATATTAACTGGTTATGCTCACTGGGGCTGATTGGTGATTCAAGCCATGAATATCTGGAGGGTTATACTTGTCCATCTCCGTTCCAGTGAGACATGAATAGAATCTTCTGGGAATTCAAACCCTTGTCTTCCAGAGTCCATCACACTGGTGTACCTCCTTAACTTCATTTGAACTTCATTTGAATTAAGCTTGAAAATAATCTGAATAAAAGGAATCTTGCTGTCAATTATGATTTTGATGATGATGGCGATGGAATAATACTTTGAGAGCCTGTGAATAGCTGCATAGTGGTGCTCTAAAGATAACACCTTTAAACTAATTTAATTTTTAAATAGGGGATCTTCCTGCTCTTCCTGCACACACTGAGGTTTTGCAACATGTAGATATGCCTCACTTGCTTGTCTTCTGCTAATTTTGGTCTAAATTTGATTCAGTAGAGTTCTTCTTTCCACATTGAAAGGCCTGGCTCTTTTTATTCCAGATTTTAAAGGTCACCAATTTCTATGCACATTAACCTGATACAAAGCACCAGAGGGACTGTCTTGATCAATTAAGAAGCATATGATCACGGTGCACAAAACTGCCCACAAGCAATTAACTTCCTTTGCCTTCTTTACTCCAAAGCTTTAATCAGTAGAAAGGATCATATTTAAATAAATTTAGAGGTCACCAAGGCTCCAAAGTATCCTACTTTCAGATTTGAGCTTTCCTGCTGAAATGGAATTTGGGGACTGAAAAGAAAGGGTTAAGCCACAGGCACTTTTATGATTTAAGGATGGGGAAGAAAAATGAGAAAAGGAAGTAGAGTTTCCACTTTGCTCCAGCATGTTTGAATTAGGAGTGTCCAGACAGCAAGAGCATGGTTTGTGTATGTATGTGTGTTTTCTTGGCTGCCCAAACATCAATTGTGTGTTTTGTGTGTATGTGTGCTCACATGCAATGTGTGTGTGCGCCTACACAAGCAAACAAGGAAGCATGCTCTTCCACTACCACCACCCCATCCCTCCTCCCCACTCTAGCCTCATATCAATGCACATAGCAGCCACAATTTGATAGCATATCCTGGCTGCTGCAGCCAGGATTTCTGAAGGGGCCATTCAGTTACTGAGGCATCTAAATGCTTCACCCAAAGTGTATCAAACTCACTACATCAATCTTGGTACACCACTGGAATGAGAAGAATGAAGTCAATGACAGAGATAAAAGAAATGGGGAAGAAAAAGGAAAGGAGCTGATACTCTCTGTCATGTTTAAAGTCTACGAATAGACCTTGGGATGCTATGTCGCTTCATCGATCCTACTTTGCTTAAAGCCTTCCTATATAACCTTCAAAGTCCTCTTGCCTAGGCCTTTCAGTAACTGCCCATTGTATGTCTTAAGGCAAGTTCTTAAGTAAACAAGTATCATTAAAGTCTAAATTATATCATTAGAACCCCAGGCATCCCTATCGCTTCTCCTCTCAGAGAAAGATTTAGTTCTCAAATCAAAATTCCATCTGGCTTGTTCTCAAGAAGCTCCATTTTCTTCCTATGCCCCATTAGATTGTGCTGTATGTTCTGCTCTCACCTTAAGTGTCAAAGGGCGGGACGGAGGAAGGAAGGGAATGCAACAGCAGAATCACCCCAGGCAAACAAGTGGATTGTTCTTGTTGTGATATATAACAGCTACAACATAATTAGACAATTGCATACCATCCAACTGTCCCCATATGGCAGGGAAAGTATCAATGATTTCTCTGTTATCTCACTTTTACAGCTGCTTTTAAAATGTCCCAGTTTTCTTCTCCTCCTTCCACCTTCCCCATTTGTCCTCAGCTTACTTCAGTTGCTGCAAACTGAGCTCAAGGTCCAAAAGGAGTTTGTACTCAGTTAAATCAGCAGGGGGAACAGGAGAGGTGAGAGTGGAATCTTGCCCTTACAAATAGGCTCAGACAAAAGCAAACTGCTACAGCCCTACCTAGCTTGCATGTTCTTCCTTATTAATAACTTTTTCCATCTTGATCACACTCTGATGTTGCTTGGCCACATGTGTACCAGTTTTCTTCTGTAAAATATTGGAGAGTATGCAACTGTGTTTTTTATATTTTTTTATGATGATGATGATGATGATGATGATGATGTGCACCTTGTTCAGTTCTACAGTATTTTTTGACTAATAGTAACCAGAATTACACATAGTATTCCAAGTGTGGTTGAGCTATCATCTTTACTGAGGAATTATGATATTGGTAGTTTTAATTTATGAATTGTTTCCCAAAGATCTCCAAAATAGATGTCTTGTTTTTTTTTAAATAACACCCACATATTGGGCTGATCTTTTCATTGACTTTCTCACAGAAACCTCAGGCTCCCTCTCCTAGTCAGCACTGATCCCGTCAACATAGCTGTTAAGTTAGGATACTTATCTAAATTTACATCACTTTGCACTATCTTGCACTGAACCACAATTGGCATTTTTATGTACACTGACTCAGTCTGGAGAGATCTCTTTGGAGCCTTTCAGAGTTCTTTTTTTGGTTTTTATTATTCCAAATAATTTGGTGTTATCAATAAGCTTTGCCACCTAACTGATCAGGGCTATTCCTCTGCTCATGATGTTATGCAGCATAGAGGTATATCAGCAAGTTACAGCTGCCAACTGTGGAATAGTCATATTACCTCAGCATATAAAGAAATTTCTCGCTCTTGATAGGGTGTCATGCAAATAGCTTCCTAGAGCTCTTTCAGTAACATCTTTTTATATCACATTTCACTACACTATAGTGTCTACACTGTTCTTGAAAACTGTAATAAAGAAAACAGCTCCTACAAATCTTTCTTACATTTACAAAAAAAGAAGAAAAGAAAGAAGCTAAAGTCTTCCACCTCTTGGTCTCCCAAGGGATGTCCTCACTGCAACCTACTAGGTGCAATATGTTCTGTGCATATCCCTTATGAGACAATGTAAAGGGTTCGGGGATTTTTGTTTGTTTGTTTGCTTAACATTCATAAAACTAATAATAATTTCCTAGTTCCTAGACATAGCGTAAGACATTTTACTTCTACCTGAATAGACTTGAAAGAAAAATCTCTCAGATCTTTATCCAATTTCTTCTCTAAATGTAGTAAATGTTGATGTGTAGACTCCATTATTAAAGGCCCTTAAGTCGAATCTTTTCAGGGTATTGAGAATCATACTGACCTAATGGAACTGGATATGGTACTCAAATACATTTTCTGCAAGAAAGATGTGCCAAAGGTTTGTAGCAGAGAAAATATGGAATCAAAGTTGAAAGCATTAATCATAAGATATTGTTTCATGTTCTTCATTTAAATATGAACACATATGTTACAAAAAGTAACACATACATTATAAAAAATGTCATATGGACATTGATAGGAAGAAAATATGCTATATGGCCTCATAATGGCAATACCTTTCCACGGCGGTAGGACTACATGCTCCTGTGAGCATGGTTATATGCACGTAGCATTAGTGCAGCTGGTCGAGGTCTCCCATGTCAGACAGGCTTTTGCTGAGGAGCCATACTAAATGTGCCAAACAGCTACTGAGCAGAAGCAGTAATGGGAGATGACACTGGTGAAGCATCTCTCAGAGTCAACTGCAGTGGCCCCATAGCTGACACCTGCTAATACTGCATAGAAGAAAGCACTGGTAAATCCGTACAATGAAAAACCTTTGGTGAGACAATCCAAAACATAACAAGAGATGGTGCCAGAGGATGATACTCCCAGGTTGGAATGCCCTCAATGGGCTATTGGGGAAGAGCAAAGGACAATTACAAGCAGTGTCATGGATAATAACGTAAATGGACTCAAGCTGAAAGGATGTTCAGCTGTTGACATGTTCAGAAGTGAAAGGAAAGTCAAAAATGTACAACACGTATTTTAGGAACGCAGGAGGTGAAAAGCAGGAATCAGGAGAAGCTAGACATAAGAAAACAAGAAACGGAACATATAAATGCAGGAGTACTTGGGGTGAGCAAGCTAAAGTGGACAGGAATGGGACATTTTCAGTCATATAATTTAAAGAATGCTTTACTCAGAAAATGGAAATTCACAAAGAAATGGCAGGGCATTAAAAGTGTGAAAGATGTAGCAAAAGCAATCAAGGGATATAACATAAAACCTGACTTGATAATATCTACACAACTTCAGGTAAAACCAATCAATAGAATCATAATCAAAGTTTCTGCTCCAACTATAGAAACAGAAGAAGGAGAAATTAAAATATTTTATTCTGGAGTCCAGGAGGAAACTGATCACATACCAAAACAAGACATATTGATAATCACAGGCAATTGGAATGCAAAAGTACAAAACAGAGCAGAACCAAAGATTATAGGAGGAAATGGCCTAGGATCAAGAAATGAAGTAGGAGAGCAACTGATTTGCCATGCAAAATTGGGTCTGCCACATTTAATTGTCCTGATGTATAATCTGTACTCAGGACAAGAGGCTACTACCACGGCAGAATATGGAGAAATGGAGTAGTTTTCCATTTGCAAGCTGGTCATGCAAGAGTGCATTTTAACATCCTATTCTGTTTAACCTGTATACTGAACACACCATACATAAAGCAGGATTAGACTCAGAGGAAAGATGTGTGAAAACAAGAGAAAGTTAAGATATGCAGATGACACCACAGTACTATCTGAAAATATCAAAGACATGGAATGACTACTGAAGAAAATCAAGGAAGAAAGTGCAAAGACAGGTTTACAGAAAACAAAAATAATGACCACAGATGATTTACAGAGTTTTAAATTAGAAATTGAATTTGTTTAAATAAACATTTTTAATATCTTGGCTCAGTCATAATCAGAATGGAGACGGTAGTCAAGAAGTCAAAATACTAGAACTTGAAAGAACAGCTATGAAGGAACTAGACAAGATCCTGAAGTATAAAGATATATAATTGAATACTAAAGTTACAATTGACCATGCAATCATATTTCCAGTTTCTTTGCATGGTTCTGAAAACTGGATAGTGAAGAAAGTTGATAGGAAGAAAATCAACTCATTTGAAATGTGCTGAACAAGAGTTCTACAAGTCCTGTGGACTGCTAGAAAGACAAATAAATGGGCATTAGAGCAAATCAAACCTGAACTCTCCCTAGAAGCCAAGATCACTAACCTCATACTTTGAACATACCATGAGAATAACTCTCTAGAAAAGACAATAATGCTTGTTAAGGCAGAACACAGTAGAAAAAGAAGAAGACCACACTACAGGTGGATAGACTGAATCAAGGAACCCACAGCCCTGGATGTGCAAGACCTAAGCAGGGTCGTTGATGATAGGATGAGGTAGATGTCTCTCATTCATAGGATCCCCATAAGTTGAAGTTGACTTGATGGCAGTTAACAACAAATGCTATACTGTAGTGATTCTATATGAATTCAGAATGCATTCCTTATAGAATATGTGTACCTATCTCATCTGATAATTCAGCCAAAGTTTCTAATTGAAACATTAAACACCTGACTAACTGATGTAACACTCCTGTCTTACTTTCCAGTCTTCAAGTGACCCAGGAGTCACCTGGTTTTGAGGAAAGAGCTGTTTGGTGGTTAATCCAGTTCAGGTCAGTCACAGGTTATCCAGCAAGATGAAAGGAAGAGCAAGAGGGAAGTTGTCAGCTGGTCCAGAAGTCATTAGAGCAAGCCAGTAATCTAAATAAAAGAAGTTAGCAAGGAGTAAAATATAGAGTTGCCAATCTAACCAGTCCAAGATCAAGAGCACAGGCAAGCTGAGAGTACTTTCAATCACCAAGGTAAAAAAGTTTCAAGCAACAGAGATACCAGGATGCTGCTGGGAGATTTATAGGCAGCTGTCTCAGGATACCAAGTGCTTAATGTTTTTCCTATAAACAGACACTGGGATCTGCGTAGCCTCTTCTTGTCTCTTAGGTGATCTTCAAAGGACCTAGGGGAGTCCTCAGTATCTGCCACCTGGTGTTTGGCAGTGGGCCCCATCCCCCAGCTCTTCAGACTCCAAGAAGCCACTGTAATCTGAAGATGTAAATTCCTAGCAATCTGACTCTTCTGTCTGAGTCTTCCAATTCCAGAGGGTAAGTTCTGATAACTCCCCACAAACGATCAATAAATGAAGTGCAGTGTATTTTCTTTTATTAACCAGCATATAACCAATAGGAGTGCTTAAAACTGAGTGTTGCAGGCTCAGCCTTCAACACATTCTGTTTGTTAGTTATATACAGATGTGCTAATCTCAGTTCAAACAAACAGTATATCAGCATTAATAAGAAAACGCCAATTGAACACCATGTTATCATAGTGAAATTGAAGACAAATATCATGCAGTAAAACAAAATCCTATCTAAATGAAAATATTTTCTAAATTACCTTTCTCTGTTTCCCATTTTTATCTCTATTTCTTTCTTGCATATCATTCAAGGTCTGTTTTTTGTGTGAAGGCTGTCCATACTAGCATTGATTTCAGCATTGATTCTTATATACATTTTTATTTGAATACTCGCTACATAGTTTTGTGTGGTGTTCCATTCACATACTGTCACTTCATTCAGATGAATAACAGTTTTCATAAAAATTGAACTGGTATAGTACATTATTTCAACAACCATTGCAATTTATGGAGTACCTGAAAGTATGAAGCACAAAAGATGAAATATGCTCTGTTGACATTGTTGCAGCCCTTGTAAGTCAGTGATGCATTGAAAAAACTTTCAAAAAATAGACTTTGCATGATGGACTAATGGTGATAAAGACTTTTGTATTGAAAATGAATTGATATTTTATTGCTACATCTAAGGTTAGGCATTATAATGGTTGCATTTTCCAGAATGCTTGGTGAAAATGAGCAGTACTAAAATATAAACATAAATACAAATGTGATCCAGAACCTAATAACTGTTTGGCTGATTTGTCATCAGAGCAAAGGATTATCTGATACTTTCAAATAAACTGATTTTTCTGAATAAATTATACTTAAGCACTAGTAAATACAGATACTTGTAAATGTATGTAGGGAATGCAAAGAATTCACACAATCATGCAATTTTAACCACATACTAAAATGATTATGTGAACACTATTTTACATGTTGTACTCTAGGCAAAGCATGGTTTTATGTATAACATGCCAGGATTAGTCCAAGCTCTGAGTCCAAAACAAATGCCAATTTTAACACACATTGTACCACACATTGTCACTAAATGCTAAAAATCATTACAACACAGAAAATTATTTGCAAGTTTACTTTTACTCTGCAGTTTGATTCGTTTAATTTCTTATTTCTAGGTTTAGGTAACATGAAATAACATATGACTGTCAAAAGATTAATGGCAGTAAGGCAAAAAAATTTTTGTTTAATCTATTTTATTAACAGTAACTAGGATTGCATTTACTCAGCAAGAGATAAGAAATTGTTTATTGAATACTATAGCTTATGCATTTGAACTCAACATTTTCAGTTATTTTTTACCTCTTGTGAGTTGCATCATCAACTCACACCGTTTGTTATTTCTTTAGACAGAATCCTCACCATTATTGCATGGGTATGAAACAGACCATATGTATCACACACTGAGTGAAATATTGGGATGTAATGATGGACTTATGTTTCAAGGATCCAGTTGAAAATGTGTTTCTTGATACAAGGAATCAAGTAGCTAGTTTCTGAAAAGGTGAGCAAAAATAATCAAAATGACCTCCATCTTACCACAGCAGAATTCAGTTTCATAGAGGTTTAGTAAAGTCAAGCAATGGCTCTGTACCAACCTAATTATATGTACAGTATTGTTTCGAGTGCACATCTGCTTCTAGAAGCATGCAATTAAAAAACCTGATTGTTTTTTTTTTTAAATAACACTTTCAGCACCAAAAAGCACAACAATCTGTAGTTGTTACTTAATATCTGGGGGGGGAAAAAAGGTAATTTACCTTACTTTCAGATCTCATTCTGACAAGTTTTTTTTTTTTTTTAAACTGGTAATTTTAATGTCTTCTTTTTTTTTCAGGAATACTGAAGTCTAACTACTCTACCTAATTTTTTCACAAAAAGTATTCAGAATACACAAATCAATTTCACCTCAAAATCAGCAACCATGTATAAAGAATAGAACCCAATTGTTATTTCCAACTAGAGTAAAACCATAGTATCAATGGAAAGCAGATAAGTCAATATTTGCATTAGTTCATTGATTCATTGAACCTACTCTTATTGAGTAGTAATTGGATTTTTAATCATTTTTCTAATGACACTTTTTTATTTTTTTTTCTGATTGCACATAAATAGAAAAGTAACAGAAGAACATTGCAACTGAAAATGTTGATAATCTCAAGTATAGACTCTGAAATGCCTTGTTCATAACTTAAAAATCAGTTTAAAATACCATTGTGTGAAATTATGACTTCTTAAGGAAACTGGAAACTGTCATGAAGAGTGCATGAATTTGCTTATACAAAATGTGGTGGAGCAAATTGTTGACAGTGAAAGAATATTATGGCAACCCTAAGGTGAACTTATCATAGGATTTTCTTGGCAAGATTTGTTCAGAGGGAGTTTCGCCTTAATCTTCCTCTGAAGCTGAGAGGATATGACTTGTCCAAGGTCACCCCATGGGTTTCTATGGCCAAAAAGGGGTTCAAACCCTGACGTCCAAAGTCATAGTTCAATGATCAAGCTACTGCACCATGCTGGCTCTGGCAGAGATTCTCACAAATTTATTCCTGCTTCAAAACTGCATGAAAATTGTGTACACTTACACTGAACTCCTACATTCACCTTATACTGGCAGTAAGCCACAGTGAACTCCATATGCCCTAATCCATGTAAGGCTCATGCACACGATTGTGCTGTCATACAGTAATCCTACATGATAATAAGAATAACTGAGCCCAGTTGGACGTAATCTGAGTAAATACGCAGAGGATCAAGTTCTATGACTAATCTACAATATATACAGTTTTTTAGCACATCCCAAGGAAAAAAGAAAAGGTAATACACTAATACATATCTGTGTGTCACAGGTTGACTTCATCAGCGTACCCTAAGGAAATTGTTATCTGTGATAAGTATGTTGTTTATCATTTTCATCCAGCATGAATAATATTTTAATCAAATTCTTGACTGCAATAGCTTCTGACAATCGTAAATTGTTTCAAAGTATATGAAACTATATTTTTTTAAAAAAACAAAACAAAACTCTCCAGAAAACAACCTGCAGTCTACAGTTAACAGGAATCAGTGGAAATACTGAACATATTGAGAACTTTAAAGAACCTTTTTTTTGTACTACCACGATCTTTCTAGTCAGCATGATCACTAACCATGCTAGATTATGGATACTGGGAGTTATAGCTCCAAAAGCTGTGTACCTGTGGTGAAATTCATTATAAGAATGTCTATGAAACTCCTCTCATCTACAAATTATTAGGAATAGGGAACTTCCAAAGTACCGAATCTTGTTTGTGGATGACTCATCATTCCTCTTTCTTTAATCCATGGACTCCTCTCCTTCCCGCCTCTTTTTTTAAGGAACTACAGATCACCTGAACACATATACATTGGGTAAAACTATAGTGCAACTTATGTTAAGATTTTTTTTTATGCTAAGAGTTCAACAGCACAAATGCACCTTGAAAATTGTAGTTCATGTTCCAGCTGCAAAATCAACTATTAGACATGAATGTACCCCTGAGACTGGAGGAGGAGAAAATGTATAGAATCCAAATATCAAAACAAGTGTGTTCACACATTTGAGCCTTCACATTTCATAGGATAATCATCTAAATGCCTCCTATGGGCACTCTTCTGTTCAAAAATTAGGTAGAAGGATAATGAGGATCTTGCCTTCTGGATATTGCCTTCTTTAATGTGGCACCAAACTTGTGAATTATCTTTTGAAGACATTAATTTGCTCCCTTACCAAATGTAGAACACCAAAACTACCATTCTTGCTTTTTAGATTTGGTTTAAAATTAATTTTGGTGTAAATTTTCAGAATATACTATTTATAAAATTCAGCACTGTCTGGTAATCTTTTTGCTATGATAAAGTCAATCAAACCTCTCCAAGTTCAATATCACCTGGAGCATATTCAATGCCAGCACTTTTAAAAATGAAAAAAAAAAGGTACAGAAAAAAATGAAATAATATGATTGCCAGTGCCAATACCTCACTGTTAGTTGCTCTGGAAACACAAAAGGATTTTAGTGAACTCTTTGAAGGTACAATATTTATGCCATGCTCTTTATTCATATTCGGTACTTTCAACCATGTTAATCAGCCTCAACAAATAGTTCTATCAGAAAGCTCTGGGCAATCCTTTGATGCACAATCTGGTTTTGTGAAAGAAGTGCCATGGGAACTGAGTTTAAGATTTTTAAATAGAATCCATACAGAGATGGCAGCTGTGCTGAAGGGCTTAGCAACAATGCTTATGGAAAAGTTATGTTTCAGACCATGATTTTTCTTAGGCCCCAGAGACAGCTAGACACCGACATCAAAGACACTTAGCAACTTGTGGGCTAGTTAAGAGTATGCTGCTTGAGAAATAAGCAAATCTATGCCAGGATGTTTGATGGGTTTCAGAATTCTCTTGCTTCATCTATTTTAATTAAGCTTTATCATAACAGCAGCCCTTCCTGAGCAAGATTCAGATTGCCAGCACCGTCATGTATCATCTTAGACCCATTTATCCTTAACACATTGTGGGTAAGATTTTGAAAAACAACAGTTCAGCAAAAGGACAAGGACAGAAAAACAAATCTAAGGAGCTTGTCCCCAAGAAGAAGAGTATCTGATAAAGGCCAAAATGTGTCAGACAAGAATTAATCAGTTTTCATCTTAAACACAGCAACACAGATTTCAACAGGAAAATGTATTTCATCACTTAATTAGTTTTGGTATTTATAGTGAAAGATACCCAGTAGAAAGCATGTTCTCATTTGCTTTGTTCAATGGGTAACTAGCAGGTACATGGTCTTATCGCAGCAAAAATTCAGTTTGAACAGAAGTAATTGCACCTTTGGGATCTACAAGGAGATTTTTCATATTCTCAAAATAAGGAAAAACAACTTACTATAAAGTTACAAACAGAAGTAATGAAATCGTTTTAAAAAACATGTTTTAATATGGTCACCATTGCTGACCTCTGCATACCTACAAGATACTTTTGTTCTTATTCTTCTTAAGTAGTTACATTTTATCATGTTTTTCTGCTCAATGAACACTCAAAGTGGCTAACAAACATAATAAAGTAATAGCAATACAAAATCACATACATGATGAATAATTAAAATAAGAAAACATTGACACACGTAATTCAGTAGCTGATGCTACACGTTCATTTTTTTAAAAAAATGTTATCTAAACAGAAAGAATAGTAAAAATCATGAGATTCTCCACAGAGAGAACAATTAAAAGTTTTAGTACAGCCATGACAAAAACACTTGCATACCACAGCTGCACACTGTAATAACAATGAACAGCAGCATCAAGACTGAATATTAAAAATGTATATTTAACAGAATAGCACATTTGCAAATTGGCCAGTAGCTGAAATGACAGTCATTTCCCCACATAAACCCAGCTTTCTTGATTAAAAGTTGGAAATCTGGCTGATCCAAGACCTTTCATTAACAAATACATATTCTAAATGGTTGTCTGTATAGCTGAAATTAAACTTCATAAGCAGTTCATTTTTATATGCTGTTTCAAACAGTGTAATTAAACATTAATCTACTTGCTTGGAACTCAGATTCAGAAATGATTGAAGAAAAGACTGAGCTATGTGAACATGTTTTCTAATGGCAATTGTGACCATGCCCATAAATAGATTATATGTGGAAGTACATATACTGTTTTCACAATAGGATACATAAAAACGGCTAAGCCAACCTTATTAAGATTAGGTAATAAAGGGAAGCCCATTCCAACCTGGAAGCCAACCATAAGCAAATAGCTGTCCTTAAAAGCTGAGCAGTTCTACATTCTAACCCCTTAAGTCCCAATTCTTAGGCTCTAACCCATTCAGCCCTCAAAGGAGGTTCCTTTTCCTCCCATGGATACCAAGACCAAGGTGGCAAGTAAATGGAATGCCCTCTTCTTCTTAATTAATGGCCCTTTCAGCATAATGATGGTGTTCTGGCATGGGGACGTGAAAGGAGCAGGACCGCAACAATGCTTCTGCATCATCGCTGGCCCACCCTTCTTGCATCACAAGCTGGCAAGATTGCGGGGTAGATCATTGACAGAAAAACTCCGTCAATGACCCGCAATCGTGCAAGCCTTCTGTTGCAGCCAGCCATGAGAAGGCCAGAAGTGCAATCTATGTGCTTCTTCTCCTACTTCAGCATGGGAGGAAGGATGGCTGCAGTCCCTCATGCTCCCTTCCACAGGCAGCCGGTCATGTGCGGAGATGAGCATTGGGAACATGCTCCCATCCCAGCAGAGGCACTGCCAGGATTGTGACGGGATGATGCATGGGAGCATCGTTGTGCAGAAAAGGCCTACGAGGGTCTGTCAATGTTCACAGATAACACGCTCCTTATTTGGCTTATCAACACTGTCCTGTTGTAACTAGATGAACCAAATTGTTAATTCCAGTTCTCTATGTTCTTTTCATTTCTCCCGATTTAAGTTTGTTTCTTTTAAGTAATACATCAATTCTGTTTTCTTTTTTTTTTAAAAAAAAGGCCATATGAAGAAAAACATTCTGCACACAATTTGATGTACATTTTGTACATTGTGTGCATTTATGTGCCTTCAAGTCACCAACTGACTTATGGCAACCTCATGAATGTCATAGGTGTTGCTTAGGCAAGGAATACTCAGAACCAATTTTGCCCCAAGTCCTCTTTTCTACACTATTTGGTGTAATATAATCATATCTTGCAAATGATTGCCCATACTACAATGGAGTTTTAAGAATTATTTTAACTCTCCCTTAAGAAACTGTATATATTTAAAATCTGGATGCACAACCACAAAACGTAGAAATGTCAAAATATATAAGTAGAAATGAATTCTATGTTCAGTGATGGTGACCTAGGCATGTCAGCATTAAAATGTGAGCCACATTAATTTTTCCTTATCTCTACCTATGACCAATTGTAACCTATTTTAGAACAGCACTGATCTAGCAACCAATGGTCCTTGGTGATTTAGTAACTGAAAAAGAAAGAAACACAGAAAATAAGAAAAAATAATTTTGGTCCATCCAACTTCTTGGCAAGAAAAAAAATGTACATAGTCATCAACTAGCCCTGCCCACTTTGAATCCGATCATAGGATCAAAGGGTAGATGCTGACAAGGAATAAGGTACTTAAACAACCTCTACAAGCTCTACTTCTCCAGTGCCAAGACTGGGATAATGGATGCACTCCCACACAGGCCTTATATACCTGTATTCTTCTGCCATAAGTCACAAAGCCCATTCTTTTCAGGGTAACTTGGAAAAGAAAGAACCTGGTGTCTTGCTCCTGAACTGGGTGTAGTTCCAGGTTTCTCCAAGGCTTCTTTAAGTGCTGAACACTGACATGCATTGCTGCTGAAGAATAAGCTTTATTGATGGTAAATGATGATGCAGCTGATACACAAGCAAGAAGCATTCTAGCCCTTTTGCCAATGGGATCAAGAATCCCTTCACAGCCAATGGTAGAATTGGCTAAACAAATTCTACCCAGACTTATCCCTTCAGACAGCAATCAAATCAAATCCCTATCGTCAGACATACAGGGCAGTAGGTTGGAGTACACTCTCCTGCTCCCAGGCTGAGGCAGATGGAAGATGGGCTCCCAAGGGTCCTATAGTGCAGAAGCAAACAAACAAAATCTACATGCACAAACATGCTCCATCTACCTCCAAGCGCCATAAGAACGGTGCATGCAAATTAGCCACACATGCACACAAAATAATTCACTCCCCCATCCACTGACAGCCTTCATATCTTTACCTATCATCAGGCTACAAAGCAAATGCAAAATTATTCAAGATGGTCACAAATACAAATCAACCCTTTCACACCATTGGACAACTATTAATGTTTGACCACGATGCTATGAATGACTCTAAAACCCATGTGCCTGGTGGCAGAGTCCCAACTCTCTACACCTGGTATGAATACACTGCTTTTAGAAAGTTGGAATGTGAGTTCAAGGCTATCATCTTTTAATATTTTCTTTGATGCTGAATGGTGAGCTGATACATTTAAGTGAGACTCCCTTTTACCTCATATCTCTTAAAGCAGGGATAATATGAAGGGAAGTGACCATTTTCTGGGGCTGATACTATGTCTTGAAGCTACTAGCTATGTTATAGATTGGTTATAGACCAATCCAAGAAAGTAAAATTTCATACATTTTATTCAGTTAATATTAGCAGCTGTTACCATGGAAGTGGCTTGTGTCCCCACAAGCATGTTATATCTAAGGAACCATGATATACCTGGTAGGTGCACAGCCAGAGTCATAGTAAACACACACGCGCAATGGATTTTTGAGATTATTTCAGTGTGTTTGTTCAGTCAATAAAAGTACTACTACTGGCAATATTATTACCACATATTCATGTTAACAAATTCAGATAGCCTCACCCAGGTGATCTTGATGACTTTTTCAATTTTCTTTGCCAACTAACAAATGACAACAGGGAGAGGCCAGTCTAGCTTCCCTTGGTGGATAGTTGTAGTTCTGTGCCTTCAAGTAATTTCCAACTTAGGACAACCCTATCATTCAGATATACAGATACACACACACACACACAGACACATATTCTTCAGAAAGAGCTTGCGCTTGCCTTCCTCTGAAGCTGAGAGAATGTGACTTGCCCAAGATCACCCAGTGGTTTCCATGGCTAAGCAGGGATTCAAATTCTGGTTTCTGGAAAAATAGCCCAAAGTTCAAATAATTACACCACACTGGATCACCTTGGAAGGTAGTTTTATAAATATATTTTATTTTGTTTTGTTTATTGGATTTATATCCTACCTTTCTCCAAATAGAATCCAAATATACACTTAGGGCTTTTCCACCCTACATTGTCAAACAGTGCTATTATTCCACTTTCAATATCCTGTGGAATTTTGGGATTTGTAGTTTACTGAGGCCAAAGAGCTCTCTGGCTCAGAATTCTAAAAGCCCCTCCCTAAACTCCAAACGTCAGGATTCCATGGGATGTTGGAAGTGGAATAATAGCACTATAACAGTGTAGGGTGGAAAGGCCCTTAGAATTGATTAAAATAAATCTGTAAGACTTCTAAGAATGACCAATTTTGGGTATAATCCCATTGTTTTCTAATAATAAAATTAAGGCTGAGTGTGCCTTCTTGTGAGCTTTTACAGTCATTACTATATCAGCTGTAGGATAAATTACTGCTTTATTACAATTAGAGACTGTATTTGTAGGCTCCATACAACAGACAGTAGACAGACCACACATCACTGTTTTCTTTAAAGTAAAATAGGATTCACACAAAACAAGGGAATCCTTAAGGAAAATGTCTGACAGATTCATTTTCTTGATTTTGTTGCTTCTCTGCCTCCTCAGGTTTTTCGGGGGACAAGGTGGAGAAAGAACAACAGCTGTGCTCTCTAAGCCTTCAAGTTGATGATCTGGCAGGTACAGGCTGAATCAGAACAAATTCTCCTCTGAGAATGCATCAGAGTTTAAAGGGAAAATGTACTTACAACAATTTCATCTTAATAGACATACAGATTCTGACAAGATACCAAAACTTGAAAAGCCAAAATTGCATTTGCTTATGTCACACATAAGCTTACATAATGTGCAAGTTAGATTTCAAAGACAACATTTCATTTCTAAAGTTTGTTTTCAATAAGCAAGTGCCATTGCTTGCTGTCAGATAAAAAAACCAAAAACATTATATTTCTTCAGTGCATTTCCTAACATCTACAAAGATACAGGAAAAAGAGTATAGAAGTATCTATCACTTAAACATCCTAGGGTCCAAATAAAATAATCTTATTTCAACATGGCAACAAAGGACTAAAAACACGTTTAACATGATGTTATTCTACTTAAATTGTTTTGTTGTTTTATCTCAAATTGTTTAAATTATTTATATTGTTTTAATTATATGCCACCCTCAGATCTCAAAACAGAGTGTGAGACAGAAATAATCTAATAACCATAATGATAACCACAACAACCTTATTTTTAAGAGAAATCTAAATGCAAATCAAAGAATCACTACTAATTAATAAAAATTGCCCCATTCAGACATCAACCACAAATTTCAGTCAAAGCAAAAAAAATTTTATAGAGATTTGAAAGGGAACTTAAGCATCAGTGGATTTCTAGAGGAAAAGAGGGGCCATTGATGTAACACAATCAACACATTTCTGTTCTGGATGCTTTCCTACCCTCTACCAAGATGAAGAAGGGAAATGTAAATGGCTACCATCTGCTGAAGAAGGAAGCTTTTTTTGGCTCTCATGTAGCCAAATGAAAGGCAACCCAGTCTCTTCTACTCAGCCTTTGGGAATCATGACTTTCTGTCCCGTGCTGTTGTATGCAGGGAGGGAGCAGCTTATGTCATTGGGAGGAATTGACCTGTTTGGGTCTGGACTGGACTTTTAAAACTTTAAAACTTTTTTTAAAAAATATAACCCAAAAGGCTGATGCCATCTGCCACTGTGAAAGAATCTGACATCATACCTTCTTTCTTTTGAAGAAGAAGAGAAGAATCACACATATTAACAATTATGCAAGCAGACCTGGTGCCTGTATATCTTAAATTAAGCAGACACCCCAAGTAGATGACCCCAAGTAGTGCCAAATGCATGTGGGAAGCCCCAATATCCATGTCTAATTAACCCCCCTCAAAAATATCCAATTCCTGTAGCAAAAGTAAACTTAGCACAGAAATCCTAAGAAAGCAAACTCTGTATCTAAAACATGTTTTTAAAAACATAAAAATATTTCCTGAACAAAGGAATATCAAGAATTGATAACAAAACTTAAAGAAAAAGAAAAAGAATACAGGGAAAATCCAGAGGAAAAATCAATACAAGCGGAAATAAAGATAATACAACAAAAGATAAGGATGAATTTACAAGAAGAAATAGAGAAGAAGATGAAACAACTAAAAGTAATCCAATTTGAACAGGCATACAAGATTGGGAAATGGCTTGCGTACAGGTTAAAGAAGAAGAGAGAAAGAGAGACAGAAATATAATAGCTGAACTGAAGAATGGGAAGAAGAAAATTACACAGCAAGAGAAAATAAAACAGAATACTTTGAAAAACTATTTCAGGAAAAAAATCCTCAACATCGAACAGAAGAAAAATGGAAGGAATTTGTAAAAACTATAAAAATTCCAAAAATATCAGTAGAGAAAAAGGAACAATTAAATAAAAAAATAACAACAGTTGAAACAGAAGAGGCAATAAAAGAGTTGAAAACAGATAAGGCACCAGGACTTGACGGATTTACGGCACTGTACTACAAAAGATTTACAAAAGAAATAATATTTCCATATCAGGCAACTTTACACGAAATTGAGAACGAAGGGAAACCACAGTCATGGGGAGAAGCAAATATAATGGTAATACCTAAAGAAGACAGAGATAAGAGGGAAATAAAGAATTATAGGCCAGTCTCTTTGTTGTACATAAAGAAGGGGGTACGGCAGGGATGCCCATTATCACCGTTATTATTTATAGCAGTTTTAGAAGTATTACTGCTAGTAATAAATGAAGATCCACAAATAAAAGGATTAAAAACAAAAAGGAAGGAGATAAAAGTACAAAGCCTTTGCAGATGGTGTAATAATATTTCTTGAGGAACCACAAGATTCAATACAGAGGTTGAAGGAAATCCTGCAAAAATATGGACAAATAGCAAGATATAAATAAAGAAAAAACAAAGATGATGACATTAAATATATCAAAAAAAGAACAAGAAAATTTGGAAAAGAGATCAGGATGTCAAATAGTAAAGAAAAGAAAATATTTAGGAACAAATATAACAAATAAAAATCAAGAATTATTTGATAACAATTACGAGAAGACATGGAAGAAGATTCAGAGCAAAATGGAAAAATGGACAAATATGAATTTATCTCTATTAGGAAGAATAAATGCTGTAAAAATGTCCCTATTGCCTAAACTAATGTTCCTGTTTCAAAATTTGCCAATAATAGGAGAAGAAAAGATCTTTAAAGAATGGGAAAAAAGGCTACGGAAGTTTATCTGGCAAGGCAAGAAACCAAGAATAAGATTTAAAACATTACAAGATGCAAAGGAGAGAGGAGGTTTTGATGTGCTATCGCTGAAAATATATCATCAAGCATGCTGCTTAGAAACAACTAAAGGTTGGATTCAAGTAGAGAACACAACAATAAAAAGTTGAAGGGACAGAAAATAGATTTGGTTGGCACGGATACTTATGCTATGATAAAGTACAGGTGAATAAAGACTTTAACAATCATTGTATCCAAAAGTCTCTATTGAAAGTGTGGATACAAATAAAACACAAATTTTATAGAGGACTTCTGATGTGGACCTCACCCCAAGAAGCATTTAATATTGCTCCAACAAAGCAGGGAAAATTGTTGACGTATCAAGAGCTATTGAAAAAGGATGGTACAAAGTTAAGAATGAGTTACAGAAGAGGAATTAAAAGAGCAAGGCCATGAAATTAACTGGTTCCCATGGAGATAAATAAAAGAGAGATTTAAAATGGATCAAAAATTATACGGGTTTGAAAGAAATGAAAACGAACTGGATGTATTGATGAAAGGAGACCAGAAAAAGAGAATTTCCAGATTTTACAAAATATTGTTACAAAGAGAGATGGAACCAGAAACTGTTAAAAATAACATGGTTAGATGGGCTCAAAATATAGGACATCCAATTGAGTTGGATACATGGGTGAGGGCATGGAAGATGTAAAATTTACACCAAGTTTGAATTTAAGAGAAAATTTTTATAAAATGTTATATAGATGGTACATGACGCCTGTAAAATCGGGGAAAAAAAATAACAAGAAATGGGAATGGAAAATGTTGGAAATGTGATGAGAAAGAGGGATCTTTTTTTCATAAGTGGTGGACCTGTAAAATAGCAAAAAAAAGTTCTGGAAAGAAATACATGATGAAATTCAAAGAATGTATGGTTTTAACTTTGAAATGAAACCAGAACTTTATTTGTTGAATAAGTTAGGGCAACAAAGAGAAATAAGATCTCATCAAAAGACATTGTTATATATAATAACTGCAGCAAGATTGACTTATGATCAACATTGGAAAGAAGGAAAACATATTGATATAAGAGAATGGAAATTCAAAGTCCTGGATATGGTAGCGACAGAAAAGCTAACTTTTTCACTTAAAAATAAGCCAATCCAGGGCTTTGAAAGAGAATGGCGAGAGGTATTGAATTGGATAAAAGAATGAATTAGGGGGAAAGAAAGAAAGGCTGTGGGAAAGGAGGAAGACAAAATGAGGTGGTAAAAGATAAATTGTAAATAGTTACATATAAGCTAAAAGTAATAGTATACAACTGTTATAAAATGGAGATAATGTATGGAACGGAACGTTTATATGGAATGGAATGTTAAACTCAGATTCAACTGGGAAAATTGATGTTTGGAAGCGGGGAGGGTTTTTTTTAATTGTTTTTTCATTAAAAATTTTAATAAAAATTAATTTTTAAAAAATATATTTCCTGAATAAAACTTCATTT
Organism: Cyclura pinguis; assembly: GCA_030412105.1. Taxonomy (NCBI): domain Eukaryota; kingdom Metazoa; phylum Chordata; class Lepidosauria; order Squamata; family Iguanidae; genus Cyclura; species Cyclura pinguis. The sequence continues at coordinate 247,842,514 of CM059599.1, read as the reverse complement.
TCTATACACAGTTAAAGCATGTATTGGAAAAGGAAATGGTCTAAGTCATTTGTCACTTTTGGAATTATATTTTTATGTTCTTGACCAACAGCTTGCAAACTATTGCTTGAAGAAGGCCATTCAAAAAGGAACTTAACACCAAAGCCAGTTCAAATGGGAAAAGCAGTCCCTGAGGCATTCTAAGTTCAAGTGATACTAAAACTAGCAGTTTGAATTCTTCTGTAAAAGATCCTATACAAGCTTTTCTTTGCTCTACCCTCATAGCAAACCCATATTCCCTAAAATTTCAGAGAACTTTTAATGAGTTTCTGAAGATCTCTGGACTCCTGGTACAGTTTGATTAAATTATTGAAAAGGCATCAACTCACACCTCAAGTTTTAAGGAAAACTGGAATTTATATTTTTCATTTTTTCCCAAAAGCCTCAAAATTACTGTAACTGTAAGCTCAGCTGAACTTTATCATAACAGCTAAAATATATAAGACAGTTATAGGAAATATGTTTGGCAATAGCATATAAGCTACTCAAAATGAAAGGAAAACATGCAGTTCAGTAGAGGAAAAAATCCATCATCTACATGTATAAAGCTCTAAGGAAAAAAAGGCAACTTTGAACCACAAAAGCATTTGCAACTGTACACAGAACACTATGACTTGAAAATTTTAATCAGTAATTAAAACAACCAAAGGTTCAGAAAAGGTGCTACAAAGGATGAAAAGAGGGGAACACTAGGGCTGCGCTGAATTCCCAATCATCTTCAAGGTAAAAAGTAAGATTTAAGAGTAAGTTCAGCCTATTTCCATTCAGTACTCTTCCAGGGATTTTTTAAATGATTATTTACAACAGGGCTGATCAACTTCCAAGGTCCAAGGCTCATTGTGGTTCATCCACCTCCTCAACCACCATGAGATTCATCAGAAGCAGACAGAAAGTCTTGCATTCAGACAGACTCCGCATCCATTCACCCATGCAAAAAATCAAGGACACAAGTATAGAATGAGGAAGACTTGGCAACAGTACATGTGAAAAGGACTTAAGATGTCTCAGTAGAGCAATAAACTGCTATTAGAATTTGGCTAATTTGCTAACACTGCACTTTAATGATGCCACACAACTGAGGCCTTTTCCACATGACGATGCTCTCCGGTGTCATCCCCTCACAATCCCTGTGATACCTCCGCTGGGATGGGAACATGTTCCCACCACTCCTCTCTGCACGCGACCGGCTGCCTGTTGAAGGGAGCGCAAGCAACACACTTCATCCTTCCAGACTGCAGCTGGCCTTCTTCTCATGCTGCGGTAGGGGAGGAAGGGCATAAAACATGCTTCCAGGCCTTCTGCATGGCCGGCTGCAACAAAAGGCTCACACAATCGGGGGTCATTGATGGAGTTTCTCCATCAGTGTTATAGCCTGTGACTGTGTCGGCTGGCGATACTAGAGGAGCAGGACCACAACGACATCATGCGGACGAGTTGTCATGGTCCCACTCCTCTCATGTCCCCATGCCAGGATGCTGTCGTCATGCAGAAAGAGCTTGAGTCCCATTTAGAGTAGGGATGTAAATCCTCACAGATGAAAACAAGTAACTCCCACACTGTTTTTCCTACTGGATAAGAAAAAAAGGATTTCTGTGCAGTTCCCAAAGTCTATGCATGTTTTGCGAAGCAATAAATTCTGTAGAATGTTTTTTTTTTTTCCTGCTGAGAAAATACATTTTCTCTGCAGAATAAATACTTTTCTGAGCAGAAAAACCAATTTTTTTCATACAAAAAGGGCTATACAGAAAATGTGTCTTTCATGCAGTTTAATAGGTGTGGGTTTTTTCTATGCAGAAAACTTGTTCTCTGTGCACAAATACACATAGATCTTGGTGCCAAGTCTCTGGCAGGAATTAAGATCCAGCATCTGGATGGTTCCTGAAAAACCTTAGGCAATGTGCAGAAGCAGGAACTATAAAACCAAGAGCAGATTTTCTGCCTCCAAGATAATAGATCCACCACTGGTACAACACTAAAGAGGGCAAATATCCTTTATAGATTTGAAGTTCAGTGTTGCTGGCTTTCCAGTACATTGTCTGTATCAACAGAAGCAAATAAAGATTAGCAATAATTTTGCATAGCTAATGACATTTTATTTATAAACCAGCTATAATCTAAGTCATGGATGGGAATTATGTGGTCCTGAAGATGCTGAGCTACAATTACATTTAGCTCTGCTGGTTATGGCTGCTGGGTGTTACAGCCAATCAGTTCTCATGCCTGATATACACCAGTGATTTGGAATCAGTATATTTTACTTCTCATGTAATGGCAAGCATCCTGTTAATGACATATGCAAGTGTAAGTTCACCACAGATTATGTATTTCTTTTTTGGCCCACTGCAAAGCTAGCACCTGCACAGCCATCCATTAAGACTTCTGCAAGACACCATTGGATCTCAGCAGAAGGTGTCATCTGTCTGTATCTGGCTGTGGGGACCTAGTTTTATGCTTCTCCAATTCCCCTGCACTCCACCAGTCACTGAATGAATGGCTGGGGCATGGGGAGGGGGGTTGAAAGATGAAATATAGTGTAGTTCTGCCTGCAGAACTTTTACATAACACTTTGCAATCTCTGTCAATTTCTTTCAGGACTAGGAGTCTATTACAGCACATTCACAATAGAACCTTTATTTAAAAGAACTGTGCTTCCAAAGTCACTGCTGTAGCTACCACTGGGCTGCCAGCAGCATTGGCACCAAGCAACTAGTCACTGGTGACCACCTGCCATTGTCTGTGCTGTCCCTAGCCTGGCTTAAGGGAAAAATTCCTACACATTAAGTATGTCTTTATATCCCCTGTGTTCTCTCTCTTCACACTACTGCCTCCAGCCTTGACCTTGCTTAGTCATGTGTCTCCTACAGACTGCCATGAAGTAGGCCTCTCTTTACATATATTCTCCCAGCACCAAAGGAAGGAATGACCCTGGTAAGTCGATCTGCAGTGGAGTCTATCCTGCTGGCTTGGTTCCCTTTGTTGTCCCAGAGCCATCCTATTTTCTAAGTTTGCCTCCTTTTCCTTCCCTTTGCTCTTCTGCTCTGGCTGCTCTTCCTTCCTTTCCCGGAGGGAGGGAAACTGATCAAGAAGCAACATCTGGGTCAGCTGATGAACATGTAATGCCTGGCTTGAGGTTCAGATATAGGAGCAGCACAATGATCAGTCCTGCCTTAGCTCTTGTAAGGGATGTGAGGTGGAAGCCTTTCTATAGTAATAGTTCCACTCTATTCTGCTTTGGTTAGACCTCATCTGGAATACTGTGTTCATTTCTGGGCACCTCATTTGAAGAAGGATATTGACAAGCTGGAGCGTGTCCAGAGGAGGGCGACCAAAATGGTGAAGGGTCTGGAAGCCATGCCCTATGAGGAAAGGCTTAGGGAGCAGGGTATGTTTAGTCTGCAGAAGAGAAGGTTAAGAGGGGACATGATAGCCATGTTTAAATATCTGAAGGGTATCATGTTGAGGAGGGAGCAGGTTTGTTTTCCGCTGCTCCAGAGACTAGGACAAGGAGCAGTGGATTCAAACTACAGGAAAAGAGATTCCACCTAAATCTCAGGAGGAACTTCTTGATGGTCAGAGCTGTCCGGCAGTGGAATATGCTGCTCAGAGTGTGGTAGACTCTCCTTCTTTGGAGGTTTTTAAGCAGAGGCTGGATGGCCATCTGTTGGGAGTGCTTTGACATGGGTTCCTGCATGGCAGAGGATTGGACTGAATGGTCCCTGTGGTCTCTTCCAACTCTGTGATTCTATTGCTATATTTTTCCAAGAAAATGTTTCTGGTGTAGGAAATGGGAGTGTTGCACAGAATTAATCATTAATGCAGTGAATGCATAACAAGGAGTCTTATACAGGTTCAAGATGAAGAAGGGAGCAATCAATTCTATGTGCATCTTCCCAGGAATAAATGGGCACCAGCTATGTGTGTGGAGACCCTTGGGAGTAGCAAATAAGGCTGTCATGTGTTGGCAGCTTTGGGTCCAGAATGTGGAATGCTCCCTCATTTCCTCTATCCGAAAGCCAACCCTCACTCTTGGCATTCTGGCATTAGGTGGTGCTGGGCTAGAAAAAGGCAAGCTGGAGCTGTATTTTCACTCTAGTTATTATCCCCAAATGAAAAACATTCACTTATATTCTTCCCACAAGGCCTGCTAACACTACCACCTTCTGGGCTTGTCTCTTAAAGAAAGATTGTACCCAGCAACAGTATTCCGATCAGGATAGTTGCCAAATACTGAATGCCTACAGCAAGGCCTGTGCTGGAAAGAAGACTGCAGCTGATTTACCAGCCACCCACAAAACAGCCTTGGTTGCTGCCAACAACTGAGAATCAAGTATTAAAGTAGAATCCACAATGATCTGGAAAAACTACTCTTTCAAAGAGAGCACTGGAGGAATACAAAAATTAGCATCCAGCATCCTCTAATCCTCTTGTCTAGATTAAATTCCAGATTATTTTATTTATCAGTTAAGAGTGTTTTCCAGATAAGTGTCCAACAACTCAGTTATTCAATAATATAAAAAGAGGGGAGGAACAGATGTGAGTGGCATCAACACACTGATGAAACTGAGAAACAAATCATTAGATCAATTCTCTCTCTCTCTCTGTCACTCATATACACACACACACACACCAACAGCAACATTTAGTTATTGAAAATTACAAATAAAAGAGAATTATGTGGTACCCTGGGAAACAAATCCTGAAAGGTAGACAAGCAGAAAACAAGTCATACTCTGACATAACCCACCAGATCTATACCAACAGAGCTATGATGATTATCTAAGAATCTATATCTTCCCTTAAGTGTTCTCACATGTTCCCACAACTGAGAACGAAAAATTTCAAAAGTTTTCTCTCCACTATATGAGCTGATGTTCTCATGTTTCATTTTTTTTCTCCACATACCCTTGTATGTGTACATGTGTACATACCCTTGTGTAAATCCTGTATTTCATTAACTTATTTTTATTTTTATTGATTTATTTATTGGTACCAAAAGGAAACATTTCCTATTGCTGCTGCCGGGAAAAGAATGCTGCTCTTTTTGTTCCAAAATTGAAGCTAAAAGTTTTGTGGAAGCTAACAGTTGAGAAAATTTTTGAGAAATACTTTAAAAAAAATACCTCTTCCTTCCAATTATCCCAGGTAGTTCAGAATATATACACTCAACAAACAATTATTCCAGACATATAACAACATGCTGTTTGCACATAACTGCTTATTTGTTTAGACTGTACATGACACAGAAGTGAATGAGATGCTGATATTTTTCAACATATCTATCACAGTTTCTAGTTGTCATACTGCATTAATATGATATACTTTTTTTCCAACATAAAACTATGCCTTGAATTCCTTCTGTAACACACAGAACATTATGAGTTGTGTATTTGGCCAGTAACAAAGCTAAATATCTTAACACTCATTTAACAGAAGGGGAAATGCTATGCATTAGGGGCTTTTCCACATGATATTTCCACTTTTCTACCTACCTGTCAGGGATTCCAGGCAAGGAACCCTGGGAAAATGATCAGCCCACTGCAAAGACGTTACATCATGCTCCAGCTGTGGGTAATTACAAGGTTGCATAAGAAACTGGGGTCGTGTGCAGATGGTAGAGGGAGGCGTGCAAACCTCTGCCTGATTGGTTGTAAATATGTATATAAGAAAGCAATCCCCAGTATGTATTTGTCTGTTGACCAAACCAGTGTCTGGCGCAAGCCTCTGTCCGTCTATTCCATGTTGTGTACATAACGGAACGTTGCTACAAGATAAAGTGCCTCCTGTTTGGAAGAAACTCCTCCGTGTGTGAGTATCCTTACTGGGGAACAAGGCTGCTGCTGTTGGCTCGCTGCCTTCTGGTTTTTCCGCTGCATCTCTGTGGGGCTGAAACTCCTATCATCCCCCAACAGTGGTTATGGGCCCAGACCCACAGTGCACAGCATCCACAGCACACCTGTAGTTGTTTTCCCCTGGATACTGGGACTGTTTTTGACTGTTTGCCTGACTCTCCGGTGCCTTGGGAGTCTGTGTTTTGGCAGAGAGACAGTTAATCTTCAATCCGGAGCTCATCAAGGTCACTGCGGCCAGCTGCTTTGTTTGTTGAATTTTTCCTTACAAAGGCGGCAGCATGGCTGAGGGAGGTTATCTGCGTTTTGAGAAACTGACCGACACTAATTATCAAAGCTGGCAAATTTATGTGAGAGCCGCTTTGATGAAGGAGAACCTGTGGAACGTTATGGAACATGAGGGGCAGCCCCCAGAAGGAGCAACTGCTGCCCAAATAGCAGCATTCAGGGGTGCTGATGAAAAAGCCAAAGCAGTTATTTTGCTTACTTTAAGTCCTTCCCAGTTGATTCACGCTGCTGCTGCAGACAGAGCATATCAGTTGTGGCAGGCTTTGAAGCGTGTGCATCAACCTTCCTTGTGTTTGTCCAAAATGCTATGGACGAAAAGACTGTATAACACAAAGTTATGTCCCGGAAGCTGTGTGAGAGAGCACCTCATGCTGATGAAACAGCTTTTCCAAGAGACAGCCGAAAGGGGGGTAAAAATTCCAGAAACACAGAGAAGTTTTATTCTGCTGGGAAGCCTCACTAAGGAGTGGGACTTTTTGATGTACAGCCTGCAGGGTGTGCGTGAGGAAGAGCTGACTGTAGACCTGGTAGCCGGGAGGATCCTGGAGGAAGTCCAACGTAAGCAGTTCGATTTCAGACTGCAGTCGGAGGGGAGAAAAGCCAGCCACCAGGAGGAGGAGGTGGCATCTGACCGGGAGGAAGAAGGAGTGTGCAGCTATGCCAGACGCTGCTACAGATGCAAGAGAGTCGGCCATCTCCAGAAGGACTGCAGAATGCCAGCGCCGAGCAGAGGGAAGAAGACAGCCCAGAAGCGGAGGGGCGTGTCGTCACAGGGTGAAGGCCATGTGTCTGTGGCAAAAGAACAGTCTGAGAGTGGTGTGTGGTTGTTAGACAGTGGTGCAACTCACCACATGGTGAACAATTTAAAGCCGTTGAATGATGTAACAAATGCAAATATAACAGCAATTTCTCTTGCAGATGGGGCACCAAGCAAGGTGCAGAAGATGGGTACTGCATATGTGCCATGCTTTGGTAAATCATTCAATAATGTGTTGTGTGTTACCAACCTGCAGAATTGTATTTTGAGTGTCTCCCAACTGACCAGTGAGGGTTACAAAGTGGCGTTTGAAGGGGAGAAATGTACAATAACTGAGAATGGTATGTTTTGTGCAAAAGGGGTGAAAAAGCAGGGGTTGTACCACATGTTGCCCAAAGGAAAAGTGGCAAACGTTAACCCATTGTGTAACAGACCTCTACATGACAAGTGTGTACATTATCTCCACAGAGTGATGGGACATGTCAGCTACAAAAGTTTGCAGGAGTTGGCAAAGGTATGCCCTGGGTTACAAGTCAGAAATTGCCCTAAGTTTCTAGATTGCTCTGTATGCAAAAAGGTTAAGGTAAAGGCTTATCCCATTGCCAGGAAAAGCAAGTGTGTCACCCAACATCCTTTTGAGGTTGTAAATGCAGATTTGGCTGGGCCATTCAAGCCAACTGAAGGGCAAAATAAGTATGTCCTGGTAATTGTAGACAGACACACCAGGTACTCCTATGTCTATCTACTGAAAGAGAAAAGCCAAGCAGCTGAAAAGTTCCAAGAGTGGGTGAATGCTGTTGAGAGGGAATTTCCTTATAAAGTGGCCAGTCTTGTGTCAGATCGAGGGGGAGAATTCCTGTCCAATAGCCTGCAAGCCTGGATGCGTAAGAAAGGTATAAGGCATAAAACCACAAACCCCGCATCTCCCAGGGAGGATGGTCTTGCAGAAAGAAGAATTGGGCTGTTAAAACAAATGAAGGACTGTATGATGGAGGATGCCCAAGCCCCAGCAGGACTTTGGGGAGAAGCAATAGTGACAGCAAACTACCACATAAACAGGATGTGGAGCTCAAGTGTGAAGCAAACTCCATATTACCTATTGTATGGTAGGGCGCCAAACCTGAAGCATCTATGGGTTTGGGGTCAGTTTGCTAGTGTGTATGTTCCCCCATGTTTCAGAAAGTCTGGAGAGGAGAAATCTAGACGGTTACGCTTTGTGGGATATGAAGGTAACAAATATAGATTTCTACACAATGCGGGTAAAAATAGTGTATTCCAGGAGTGCAAACTTTGAAATCCATTCAGGATGGGACAGACTGCACTGTAACCTGGGTAACAGTGGGAAAAGTGGGAAAAGACTGCACTGTAATCAAGAGGTTTTAATTCCCCTGGGTAAAGTTGTGAAAAGTGTTCCCGAAATTCCTGAAAATGGAGGGGCAGTGATGTCTGATGAGGAAAAGGACAGTGTCCCGGATACACTTGAGTGCTCTGAAAGTGGAGGGGCAGTGATGTCTGATGAGGAAAAGGACAGTGCCCCGAATCCACTTGAAAGCTCTGAAGACGGAGGGGCGGTGATGGCTGATGATGGAGAAGAAAGTACTGAAGAGGAAAGTACTGAGGAGGAGGAGAAGCCAAAAGTCTCACCCGATGTCACACCAAAGAGTTCAAGACCGCCACCTAGTGCTAAACCTGTGGTTAGGGTCAAGCAAGAGCCTCGCACTGAGGCCAGCACTAGTTCCAGCAGTGGCTCCAGTAAAAGTGGGTCAGGAAGTACCCAACTTGCTGAGTCAGGAAGTAAAGTCATGCTCATCCCTAAAAGGTCAGGAGGAGGGTTTTTTGTTGTCCCGTGTGACTGAGGCAGAAAACTTACAGTGTAGGACTACATTGGGGTATAGTATCAAAATGTGAGGCAAATGATCCAGGATGGGATTTTGTGCTTGCAGTATTGTCCATCTGTGGATCTGCTCACAAAGGCACTTCCAGTAGTAGGCCATGAGAAGCTGGCACGTAAACTGGGCCTTGCCACCAGAGTGTAAGGCGGAAGATGAATTGTACTCTTGAATGTATGTACTGTATGTATTATGGATTATGTACTGCATGACATGTATGGAATGTGAAAATGTCCTACACAGTGGTCTGACCATTTTGGAGGGGATTGTCAGGGATTCCAGGCAAGGAACCCTGGGAAAATGATCAGCCCACTGCAAAGACATTGCATCATGCCCCAGCTGTGGGTAATTACAAGGTTGCTTAAGAAACTGGGGTCGTGTGCAGATGGTAGAGGGAGGTGTGCAAACCTCTACCTGATTGGTTGTAAATATGTATATAAGAAAGCAATCCCCAGTATGTATTTGTCTGTTGACCAAACCGGTGTCTGGCGCAAGCCTCTGTCCGTCTGTTCCATGTTGTGTACATAACGGAACGTTGCTACAAGATAAAGTACCTCCTGTTTGGAAGAAACTCCTCCGTGTGTGAGTATCCTTACTGGGGAACAAGGCTGTTGCTGTTGGCTCGCTGCCTTCTGGTTTTTCTGCTGCATCTCTGTGGGGCTGAAACTCCTATCATCCCCCAACACTACCTGCAGCCTCTTGGAAAAACTGTATTAGAATATAACCACCCAGAGTTCTGAATGACAAAGAGACCCAGTGATGTCCCATAATTCACTAAATACACACACACACACACACACACACACACACACCTTATTTCCTGGTGTTTAAGACACACTCCCCCCTCCCAAGAAATACTGTTTGAAAATGGGGTGCATCTTATACACCAGTGCATCTTATATGCTGACAAATAGTATTTGCCGGTGTATAAACGGGGCACGTCTTATATGCCAGTGAGTCTTATATACTGGCAAATACAGTATCACTGTCAGCTGTTTATGAATAAACTTCTTATAATTATTTTAATATGCACACACAAAATGTGCAGCACTCAAAGTTATACTTAAAAAAAAAAAGCACTCCATACTGACGTTGTGTTTAATTCATTCCCACTGCTTTGTTTTTAAAGTGTCCAAAACTTCAGTAAACAACTTATAGGCAAAAATCCTTTATTATATCTCTAGAGCAAATCCAAAATCTTTTGAAGAAATATTGTTTTAATGTAATTCAGTTATTTAAAATAAATAAAATAAAAGTACATGCTTCTATACACTTCATTGCATCTAACAATACATCATTGGATCAGCTTGAACATAATGGATCGATCCATTCTCCAGATATATTCAGAATTCTCAATCACTGTCATTTGGAGCTCATGTTACAGTGAACACTTGGCAATTAAAATAAAACTTTACAATGTATCAAAAAACATGGGGGAATGTATGAAATGATTCAAACAGTTTAAACAGACATATTACTCCCATATTATTGCAGCTAAATTTTCATACATTGGTCTATTGTGTTTCAGCCACTATACAAACACACTCTGCTCCTGTCTCTATAGCTTCTGATAGCACTGATCATGCTTTCCTTTTGGAACACTTCCACGTGATAGGTAAAAGTATTTAGTGATCACTGGTGTGTTGCAGTCTGAGGGAAGGTACTCACTGTGAAATTTCAGGGTGAAGTACACACATACCATTTTGACTATGGGCAGTACCTGCCAGTGGTTCAGCTCCTAGCAGTGTGATCAGTTTCCAATACACTACTGGGCAAAGTTTAAGACTTTGTTATTACTATATCTCAGTAAGAGGGCATCTCAGGAACTCAGTGCCATGGTATTTCCCTGCCTTATAGACCCATTTTGGATTACAATTTTGGTTTAAACTGAAATGCACACACATTTTGCTCACACACTGAAAATCTGTTGTCCCCCTGGTGTAAGCCACAGTTAAACCAAAAAGCCCATAATTAGCTATACAGTTGTATACAACTGATGCCATTCCAAGAAAAAAAGGAACGTGATTTAAGGAAATTCCCTTCTTCCTTCCAAAAATCTGAACTGAAGGAATGGGTGGAATGGTCAGGGGATAGAGGAAGAGAAATTTGACTAAAATCACTTCTTTTCCAATTTGGCTAACAGAACAGATCAAAAAGTCTCCCATCTGTGGAGCACCATAATTTGGATATAACCAACATTTTCTCATTTCATCTTAAAGACTGCACTTACCACCTTCAAAACAAATCAATATACCATCTTCAAACTAAGATTAAATATCCTGATTCTGAAGTTGGAAACCATATTTTAACCGTAGTGGAAACCTATTGTTAACTACAGACTTCCTAGATTAAACCTAGTCTATACTGAACGAAGATGTGGGGACACTGTGTTCAGGCAGCTGCTGCTGCTGTTGTTGTTGTGTGCCTTCAAGTTGTTTCCAACTCATGGTGGCCCTAAGTTGAAGTAATCACTGGATTTTCTTTGAAAAATTTGTTCAGGGGGGTTTGTCTTTGCCTTTCTCTGAGGGGTCAGACAATACACTAATTTATCTCTTATTTTATCTCTACTTGTCCAAATTCAGACATAGTCTCAGTGCAATTTAAAAAATGAAAATGAGAAAGGAGGCACTTTCTACAATATGTGTTTTAGGGCTCTTAGTATTTTCCATACTCAAAAGTCTATCAATCAAATGAAATATTACTTTATGTTACAAGAAGAGCCTAATGTGACTGATTAGAAGCAGCAATTCAGCTATCAAAAGATTCATGAAACAGGTACTTCAAGTCTCTGATTACTCATCTGGTTATCTTTGGTACCATAAAGTTAAGGCATATACTGAATTTAAAAATAAATTGTATTAGAAAGACTCTTCTATGAGTTTGCTACAAATATGAGCAGAGTTTTTTTTTCTAAGATAACACTAGCTACCTTACCACAATACATGTTTTTCAGAAAAGGATGGGTTAAAGAAACAATGATGGTTGTTATACAATTAACTTTTATACTTTGAACAAGACAGCTGAGAGTTAAATCAAATTAGATGCTTCTTAAGGAAGGCAAAGATCTTAATTGCTTTGCTTATATGCATCTCAAGGATGGATTTAATGAAGATAAGAGAGACCTCACCATACAGATTGGATAAAATTAGTTGTGTAAAGATGATGATGATGATGATGATGATGATGATGATGTAATTTTAAAAGTATGCAAATGCTTTTTGAAACTAGAGACAAGAAATGGATCTGTGAAAGACTCTAAATAAGGTGGGCCCAAAATTTTGTGCAAAATGTTCAAATGAAGGTATGGGGAAAATTGTGGTATAAAGATAAAAATTTACCTTGTATAGTAACTTAAAGGAAAATATCTGTAAGTTGGTGTATAGATACTTTCTAAATCAAATAAGCTATTGAAAATGTCTAAAAATGTTTCAAATCAATCTTGGGGATGTCAAGATAATGAAAGCTGCTTTTTCAATATGAGGTAGCAAAAAGTTATTGCTCTAAGGTTTACATGTTAATCCAAAAAATAATTAATTAATTAATTAATTAAAGGTGGATTTTGTAATGTCACCAGAAATGTTTATGGTGGGTATTATTGAAACAGAATTGTAAATATGAGCTACTTGACAACAGAAGGAGCATTGCTCAAACCTGGAAGTGGACTGAAGCACCAATGACGGAAGAATAGATTGTCAGTGTTTCTGAGTCAGCTCAAATTGCCAAACTAGCAAGAATAAGACAAGTGAAATTTTTCAGAAAGACCAGAAACTGTTTATGGACTTTTTGAGCAGTAAGAAATTTAACAATGTGATAATTTATTTATTTCATTGTATTTCTAAGCCGCCTATTTCCCAAAATTGGGACCCAAGGCGGCTAAATAATCTGTGACTATATTTACTAGTAATTCTGGTAGGATTATTTAATTGTAATGGCAATTACTATTTAATTGTAATGGCAGAATAACATTTTTTTCTTTTCTTTTTTCTTTTTCTTTCATTAAGTTTGGCTTTAGAGGTTAGAGCCCTTTTATGCTGCAGTAAGTTAGTGTTTCCTGAATATCAGAAAACTGGTAAGTTACGTAAGAGGTAAGAAGAAATTAAACATCCATCTCAATGGTTGTCATTAGACATTATAGTTTATACTAGTAACTAGTTTAGACTGTACAACTACATTGTGCAGTTGAAATGGACAATGTCTGTAAGCAATATTAATAATATATCAGATATGCAGTGCCTATCCATAATTCTATGGCTATTTAAAATTATAAAAATGTTTCCAATATCATGATAACTTTTACTTTCATTTTGGGTTGGGTTATTCTATTGTTTATCTTCAAATACAATTCAGCCTTGAATGTGTACAGTGCAAGGTACTGCAAGGGAGGAACCCACTTTTGCCAGCCTCCAGTGGAAAGAGACTAGATGTTTTTACATCAGGTACAATCACACCTGTACAATGAGTGGGTGGGGGGAGCCAGAGAATATTTAAGGTCTTGCCACCCCTTTACTTTTTGCCTAATGAATTAATTAATGAAAATATGAATGGTTTTGTGTTTGCATTAAATGTGTACATTTTGTGTATCAATAACTTAAAACAATAATATAAAACTGAAATATGAATAATTTAAAAAAATCCCATTCAGTCTTATGCTTGACTAGGTATACTGTTCGGGCCCCGAGAAGAAATTGATCCACTCTGTTCTGCAGTGTCAGCCCTGTTTAAGAAAACATTATGTGCTCTTGGCATCACATATTGAGGAAGACACTGACAAACCGGAATACACACAGAGGAAAAGTGATAAGATTTCTGGAAATAACCAACAACCAAGTGTTAAGTATACTTTCACATACTGAAAAGACTTTCACAGAGTCTTGTTCTTTGTTATCCCAGAAGCCAGAACCAAAGGGCGGAAATTGCAAAGACGAAAATTTCAGCTAAAGCTTTGGAGAAACCTCATCATGGACAGTTGTTGGTCAATAAAACAGACTGTTTCAAAAAGAGGTGGGCTTTTGATCACTGGAGGTGCTAGATGGCCATCTGTCAGAGGAAATATTGGTTCTCCCAAGTATGTTTCAACTTTAAAATTCTCTGATTTCATAACTGTAAAACTATGACATGGTTCAGAGTCCAAAAGTCCAAATGTAACAGACCACAGATATGCACACAGATATGTGCACAGACATGGATCAAATATAGTGCTCAATATTACTGAGTAGAATGGGCGCTGAAAGTGTGAAAAAAATGAACACACTCCACACAGTTAAATAAAAAAAAATGAAGACAATGGTGCAGTGATACCAAGGGAACATGTGAAGGAACTGGGCTCAATCTTACGCACTGCAGTTTCCACATGCCTGTATAGCTATTCAGGGCAAGTATACTCTGCTCTCAGGAGTAGAGAGGCATTTTTAAACATATCTATTGTTAACAATGAATCTGATCAACAGAAAGCCAGAATGCAAAAGTAGGAGGGCAACTCCGTTACTGATTTCTCTCTTCTATGCAGCTGAGCTTGTTCACAAGAGTTGCTTGTGGCCTCAGTTTTTGTTTCTGTTTTTCATTTTCATTCTGAGAAGCTGAGATTATCGAGAGAATAGTGAATGATCCAGAAGCTAGAATTCTGAAATTTGACTGTCATTTCAAATCACTGATTAATCATAAACTCAATAGTAATATCTTAGAGGACAGTTTCTTCTTTTACAATTTCTATTTTTTACCAGTATGGATACAGAAAATATGAGAGCATGGTGTTCACACAAAGCATATGTTAACTATCAAGAGATGTCCTACGTCAAAGTGTGCTTTATATATAGCTTTATATATAGCTGAGGCCTGAACATAAAATACAGAATTAATACAGACAAATTCTCAGCTTGTACTTCAATGGAACTCTGTTTCTATTCAATCCAGTTTCAATGGGTATACCATGAGGTGGGCAAATGGAGACCTGGGGATCCCAAATCTGTTTCTGTGACCACCACCAACTCTACAAGCAGAAAGTAGTGAGTTGTTTCTTCTGAAAAATCTTCTATGTACTTATCCAATTGTCCCTATTCCTTGTCCCCAACCATCCAGTGAAGGCTAGGGGGAGGATAGACGTCTCCTCCCCAGCGACAGACATTTCTGTCTCATTCTTTTTTAACCTGTGGACAACCTGGAGTTTTGGAAGAACATGAAAGAAAAAGCCCAGGGTTTTTTTTCCCCTAGCCATTGAAATTGGCATGGCTTCACATTCAAAATGCATAAGAAGAAGACGTTTATGTAAGACAACCTACAGCATATTGTCATTGTCGTCGTCATTATCATCACCATTTATTTATTCATATAATGCCATTACTCTACATGGTGCTTTATAAGAAAATAAGAAAAAGCAGTTCCCTGCCCTCAGGCTTAGAATATAAAGACACAACACACAAAGAACAGAGATGGTAATAGAGGAGGGAATTAAGTCCAACAGATCCTTCCACTTCTTCTCTTCCTCTGGAGCCAAGATGTTGTCAGCTGGGATGTATGGAGGGCCTTTCATTTCCTTCTGGGCCTTGGCAGGTGGAGCTGTGCCTGGCTCTTCAGCATAAGCAACTGATAATCTCTCTCTCTCTCTCCCCCTCTCTCTGTATGTATGTACACACACACACACACACACACACACACACACACACATGACTTTAATCCAAGATGTCAGTTTATACCATCTGTTTGGTTGATTTTTTTAAAAAAGAACTTCATAAAATTTGAAAACTTCTTCATAAACCTGATAGAACTTGTGGGAGTAAGGGAAACTAACAGTCACTTATAAATGCATATACCCCCTCCATTTTGAAAATGAATGTGAAAATCAAGCTGATAGTGTGGATAATTCAATACGTGTATAGACCAAATTTCCATGTTGATCTCAATGTTCACAGGAAACCCTGTCTTCCAAACTTCCAAAAAAGGATGAACAGGTCAGACTTCACACATCCAATTACCGACGAGGAGAATGCTTAGCCACCAGTTGTGGAATTCTAGGTTGGAACCAGAGGAAATTAATTAACTCTAATCCCACCGATATCAACAAGGCTTAATTTAGGCAAGATGGATTTCAAAAAAAATCTATGAAAATTCTGTCTATTCTCAATATCTTCCCATGTTTAATGTGATGAAGGATTGTCACTGAATAACATAATGGGAATAAAAGGCCCTAATCAATTTGTGGGATTTAAAGCTTGTTGTTGCTGCTGCTGCTATTCACTGCTGTCAAGCTCACTTCCAACTTACAGCAACTCTATCAATGAAGGACCTCCAGGTCCCCCTGTCATCAACGGCCCTGTTCAGGTCTTGAAAACTCAGGGCTGTGGGTTCCTTGACTGAGTCCATCCATCTGCAGTCCAGTCTTCTTCTTCTTCTTCTCATACAATAATCTCAGTTTAGTCATCTTAGCTTCCAGGGACAGCTCAGGCCTGATTTGTTCTCTGATCCATGTATTTGTCTTTGGCCCTTTTCGCAGCTTACCTTCTCATGCTGCTGGAGTGTGGGCCTTGCATGAAAGGCCTGGACAGGCTGCTTTCGCAAGCCTCCTGCTTCCCTGCTGCTTGGGCTCTGCAGCTCCTTCCTGCTCTCACGAGATCCCCGCCTGCGCCCCGCCCCTTCCTTCTGCAGTGCAGCCTGGGAGTTGTACGCTGCACTGAGGAGAGGACGCATGACAGGCCCGGCTCCAGAGGCTCCACACTGCAGGTGAGTGTGGCCCAGGCCCGTGAGCCTTGCGCAAGCACGGCTTATTTTCGGCTAAAAGCTGAAAATAAAAAATGCATATTTGCTGCGCTTGCGGGCCTTGAGCGTGGTGGAAATGGGAGTGCGTCATGCAGACCACTCCTGACATTTACACGATGCTCAAGGGGCCCTTTCGCTTGTACACTGCCATGCGAAAAGGGCCTTTGTCTAGGGTATCTACAGAACTCTCCTCCAGCACCACATCCCAAATGAATTGATTCTTTTCCTATCAGCCTTCTTCACTCTCCAGCTTTCACAACCATATATAGAAACTGGAAATGTGATTTCATGGACAATCCTAACTTTAGTATTCAATGATACAGCTTTACACTTCAGGATCTTGTCTAGGTCTTTCATAGCTGCCCTTCCACATCCTAGTCTTCTTCTGATTTCTTGACTGCAGTGTCCATTCTGATTAATGACTGAGGCAAGGTATGCAAAATCTTGAATTATTTCAATGTCTTTATCATCAGTTAAACAAATAAATGCAAACCTGCTTGACCCCCTTGCCAGTTGAAAACCATTCCATTTCTCTGTATTCTGTCCTGACAGTAGCCTCTTATCCTGAGAAATGGTTAAGAATTTGAGTAGATTCTGTCTCTGTTGCTTGACACAGCTCTATTGATATCTCATCTATTTCTGGTGATTTATTTCTCCCAAGTGCTTTGAATGCATCTTCTATTTCACTTTCTAAAAGCATGGGTTCATCTTCAAATGTTTGTTCCTTGAATGAATCTGTCATCCTTTCATCTTTTTTATATAGTTCTTCAGTGTAAAGCTTTCATCAGCTTTTTATTTCTTCTTGATCATGCTGTGTGTTCCCTTGCTAGCTGTAGAACATCCTCGCTGTCTAGTTTAAGTTCCCCTTCGATCTCCCAGATCTTGTGAAACAGGTCTCTTCTTCTACTTTTTTTTGTTGTTGTCTTCTATTTCTCTGTATTGATTGTTACAGTATCCCTGCACCCAAGTTGTTGAAGAGTCACATTCAGGGTTTTGACCTTAATTATGTCCTCTTTCTACTTTTATTTCTCATCTGTCCTTAACTGTTTGAAGAGTTTCATCTGTTGTCCAGTGAGGCTTCTCTTTCTTTTTGGCTGCAGCAAGTGTCTTTTTGCATTCTTCCCTCACAAAGTCCCTGGCTTGAGTCCAGAGTTCTTCTGGCTCCCAGTCAATTAGGCTTACTAATACAAATCTATTTTTTACATTAAAATTCTACAGGGATGTCCTTTAGGTTGTATTTTGACATGATGATGATTTAGTGTTCTTCTTTAGCTTTACTTTAATTCCTGATATCAGCAGTTCATCGTCTGTGTCACAATCTGCTCCTTGTATTGTTTTTTCTTCAGTTTCTTCTTCTTCTGCCTCTGTAGTTGGAGCATAAACTTGCATTGTGTTCATACTGATGGGTTTTCCCTGAAGTCATATTGATATTATTCAGTTAGACTTTGCACTGTGTCATTTGACTGCTTTTGCTACATCTCCTCACTATTAATGCTACCCCATTTCTTCTTTCATTTTCATTTCCTGAGTAAAACATTGTGTAGTTATCTAACTGAAAATGTCCCATTCCTTTCCACTTTAGCTCACTGATCTCAACTATTGCAATGTTTGCACATTCCTTTTCTTGTTTTACTATGTCTAAGCTTTCCCTGATTCATGCTTCTCACGTTCCACGATCCTATAATACATGTTGTGCAGCTTCAGACTTTCCTTTCACTTCTGAACATATCAAAAGCTGAACACTATTATTTACATTGCCACAAATTAACAATAACACAGAATGGAAAGTTCTGAATGACACTGACTGTGCTTTTGTTCTGAACAACATCCTACTTTGAACAGAACACTAGCAAATATTTGGCACTATTTTGTGTTAAGAAGACTGCTTTGTTCTCCATCTGTGAAATAAATGGTGCGGACTGAGGGAACAAGCTGTATATACTTCTGATAGAACCACAGATCTGAAAAAAGGCTTGGAAACAAAAACAGACTTTCCTTTGTTCATCAGCCCATATGCTTGTCTTATATGCTGAAAGTAAAATCAATTATTTCTGCCTTTTAGATGCCAACAGATACCAAATATTATTTTTCTCCTCCAGTGCCTTCTTGGTTCTTTTCCACCAAAGCCTTCCTTTTTCGCCCCAATATATCATAAGTTACATTAGTGCTCAAAATATGTACAACATCTGCTATTAAAAAATTAAGCATGATGTGCTATTTTGTTTTCATTTTTTTCCTGGAGAGGAGTGATTGTAAAAATTTAGCAGAAGTGTTCAGCTATCAGAACAAGAAAAGCGACTATGATTCAGTCTGTAACCATATTAAGAATGATTAAGTTTTAGCTTCAGCTCCTGAGTCTATAGGTCATCCAATTGTCTTTTGTAATGGATAAATGCAGTAATTTATCAGCAGCAGCATTGTTCTTTTTATTATTCTCTTATACCCATGAATATTATTCGATCTAACTTAGTGGAGCATAAAAGAACTGCATGTTTAAAAGCTGAGACTGAGACAGCTCATGTTTCATGGTTACTTACATGGCCCTGAGAAGCAACACAAGGCTTGTAATGGTGAAAAAGAGACTGTTAGCAGATTATATCCACCTCTCACTAGGAGACAAAAGGGTAACAGTGGCAATGGATATAAAAGTGACTTCTCACCTGCCTGTCATACTCTTTCAGTGCAAATACAATATACAGAAGAAGCTATAAGAGAAAGCTATACAAGTTGGATGTGCAGCAGTGCACTTTATGAGGGAAGATTCTCTCCAGATATTTAACGCTAAAGAACAAGGCAAACCACATAAACCCAATGTAAAGATGACTGTTATCATCCTAGGTATTTGGTTCAAAATCCTAATTGCCATTCAGTGATGAAAACAACAAAAACAACACAACTATAAAACATTGGAAGTCTATGTGTTGATTATGCTATTTGTCTACATCAACTCCTTATGGTAATCCAATATATGTTCAGAATTAAATCCCACAATATTCACTGAGGCTTACCAAATAGGAATGCAGTCACAAATAAGCAAAATGGGGACAATTTTAGTTTCTATACAACAGAATAAGTATTCAGATTTCTTCTCTATTTTACTTATCAAAAGGTCTTACTGTCTGAAAAGGTGATGTGCTTAGGTTGGCTGAACAAACTGGATTTTCATATATTCAGTTCCAATACAAACATTGAGGCCCTTTCCGCACCTTATCTTTTTCCGGCACTGGGGTGTGGAGATTGCACGAGTAGCCTCTGCCAAAAGGCTCTCCCTTCCCTGCTGCTTCAGCTCTGCACGAGCTGCCTGCTCGCGCGAGAGCCTTGCTTCTTCCTTCCGCAGTGCAGCCTGAGACCTTCCCAGGCTGCACTGGGGCAGGAAGCGCAACCGGTCCGGCTCCAGAGGCTCCGCACACCACGTAAGTGCGCGCGGGGCCCGGGAGCAATGTGCGATCACGCACCATTTTTGGCTTCAAGCTGAAAATGAAAAGATGCGTGATCAGCCCCTGCTGGCCCCTGGAGCGTTGCGTGATTGTGAGTGCATCGTGCAGATCGCTCCTTGTAATCGCACGACGCTCCAGGCCCTCTTTCACATGGCAAGTGCCACGCAAAAAGGGCCTTAATCACATGAACCAAATTAGACTAGGTGAACTTTGATTATCTTTTGACAACCTATGCTGTATTTCCTGCTGCTACCTCTTAACCTTTTAAGGTTCAGAAATGTGTCTGAAAGTATACAGTCATTTGTCAAGAAGAGGATGATTCACGGCAGAAGGAGCTATTAAAACATTCATTTGATCTATGAATGTCTTTAATATTTCATTCCAGCACTTGGAGGCTGGTAGGTCTATTTCTGTTCTTGTAGCATGCCATTAACAGAAGAGCTTGTTGGCTTATTTAAAAATCCAAGTACAGATGTCATTCATAGGCTCGAATGATGAAATACAAGGTTTTGGCATTGATCTGCCTAAAACAGAAACAATATTATTCACACAAAGTAAGAAATGTGTCCACAATGTAAAAAATTACCATTGCAAATAAAGGTATTTTTCTGTACCATTTATTTTACTCTGCCTATATCACAATTTAACAGATGGGTTTTTTAAATGAAAAAAGTGGTTGTGATCAAGATGAGTAATTTTGCCAAACAATCCAGTAAGTAGGGACAACCAAAATGCAAAGGTAGTTTTGCTTATGTACCTCAGTGGTGTTTTTGTTTCAAGCAAAGGCAAATATAAAATGGAATCTAGTAGAACATGTAGAAATAGCTCCTAAGGCAAACTAAGGTGAATGGTTACACACAGTAGCAAATGTACTGAATCACATAGGGGAAGCATGCAATTGTCAGTTGTGCAGGTTACTAAGAAATGAAGATAATTCAACATATTGGGTTAAATCAACTTCCTAGTCCCAAATAGAGTAGATTTACTGGATTAGTGGAAATTGCTTAAGTCTTAAGTTTCCATTCTGTGATTGCTTCTGTGAGTCTACTCTAGTTAAGACCAACAATTGGTTTTGATCCGTGAGTGGGTTTCACATGTTTCACAGAAGCAATACCACTTCTATTTTACCATACTGATTTTTTTCCAGAGGAATAAAATACAGGATCATAGTTCTAGACGTGGTAAGAATCACCCCTTCCTGATTTGTTTTACCTGTTCACACAGAAGGAGAAGCAAAGTACAGGCAAGCAGGTCAGGCATACCAGCATTCTAACTATTCATGGTAAGCCATGATAAATTAGGAATCCCACTTTATCAGTTTGTATGTAAGCACAGCTTATACCTAGAACTTATTATCATGTTATGTGTCTTGTGTTCCAAATGGATAAGAAATTAGACAAGCAGAAGGGGTACGCAGATCAATTCCTAACAAATAGCAGAAAAAGATTTTAGATGCAACCATTTAAAAAAAAATAGTTCTGTGATTTGTGTGTAGAAAAGTACAGGAAGGCTGGCAAGTTACTTTTTACACACAACACTGGTACAAAGGCAAGACTATTATTCAGGCATTCTTTTTTCTGAGACCATAGAGGAAGTCAAGGAAATGAACTCCAGCCTAAGATTCCTAATTATATAATCTATAATATAGTATCCATGAACTCCTAATTACAGGGAGACTTCCTAACCATACTGTAGCATCATTCAGCTAAAGTGCAGTTACTTCTCTTTTCCAGACCTCCCCCAGGGGTCAGAAACAGAAGAACAAGGCTGGAAAGTTCATGCTGATCTCCCCGTACACACATTTGGGAAAAATCACATTTGTGTGCAATGAACACATCTAGGCCATGGTAAAATGTAGCCAACTATATATTACAAAATGTACTTGGAATGTGAACACAAACAGCTAATCAATCAAACATCTAGCAGTATTAAATCTTTGCCACTCCAACCTATCCACCCCTATCTATATGCAGAGCTCCTGCCAACAGAGTAGCTTCAATCAGCAGAACAGTCTTCCTACACGCTCCTTATGTCTCCCCCAATGTATTCGGGAAGGGTGGGGGCCCACTGGTAGAAATCTGGGGAGATATTTTGGTTTGGGGCAGGTGGAAGACAGGATATAAAGGAGAGGAAGGAATTCCAAAGGGCAGTCATACAGAGGGCACAGTGGGGGGGAATGGAATGCAAAGGGTCCATGGATCAGTTCCATGCCCACAGCCACTGCCCTCCTGATAGCAAGCACCACAACATGCCTGTTTTGCAAAGAAAGAAAATCATCTAGCTTCCTCTGTTGTCAGCAGCAGCCCAAGGGATGCTGACCCTCTCCACTTCAGAGTAAGAATCATAACCAATTCAAACAGTTGCGAGTTAGAGAACCAGGAGTATTTTGAGACTGGTCTAGCATGCAGCCACAGGGCTAGATGGTGAAAAGAAGTCAGGCAATGCTAAGGCTATATTTCAGAGGAGGGAACTGGCAAAACCACCTCTGAGTATTCCTTGCCTAGACCCTATGAAATTCACGGGGCTGCTGTAAGTGCACAGGTGATTTGAAAGCTCACTCACTCACACACACACACACACAGAGCAGAGTGTAACGTTTGGGCTAGAATAGAGGGGGAGCCCTGTCTTTTTGTGCCTCATATCTGCACTTTAAAACAAAAGATATGACTTTGCTTCACTGATCTTTGCAGTGAAACCAAGAAGCTGGGAGGCAGGGGAGAGGTGCTCTTTTACATAACAAAGGCTTTGCTTTTTTTAAAAGAAAAATGAGGGCTCTCATTTGATGCAAATTAGTGCTAAGAGCACCTAGAATGTAACTGTGGCTTTCCACTGGCTGTAGCTTAATTTCTTGAATTAAATAAATTAATTATAGAACTTACATTTGAAGTTTCTTCGAACTATTTAAAGACCATAGCAGGAACAGCAATTTTTGACACAAAATCTCAGATCACCCTCTTGCAGCAAACAGCTCCAAGTCTTCTTCCAGCTCCCCTTATTCTTTTATTTTACCCTGCTGGCACTGTTGAATAGTGGAGACAGAGCTGACGGTATCAAAAATCAATCTAAGATTTTATGTATGTGGTATATTCCTTCCTTGAGAACCAGTGTGGTATAGTGGTTTCAGCACTAGACTACAACCCTGGAGACCAAGGTTCAGTTCTCTGTTTGATCATGGAAACCCACTGGGTGACCTTGGGCATGTCACATAGTCTCAGCCTGCAGAAAACCCCATGATACATTTGCATTAGGTTTTACCATAAGTCAGAAACAACTTGAAAGCACACAACAACAACATAATTTTCCTTCCTGACACATTTTATAGTTTTCACACTGAAAATTAGGAACTCATCTCAATTGAAAAAAAAATAATAAAATGGAGTTTTAAATCACTTTTCTTAATAAAAAGCTTTCATTTCTCTCCTTTGTTGTTTACACTTAGCTGTTTTTCTAAAGTAGATTGCCTCTGAACATGGAGATTTTCTTTAGCTATCATAGCTATAGCACAGCTATCACAGCCTGTCCTTCTCCCAAGCCACCTGAATTAGTGGCCATCACAACACCTCCTGATTAATTATGTATTCTTCCCTACTGCTTTACCTCTTGAAGAGCCAGTACAAAATAGTCTTGCAGAGGACATAGGTGGAGAAGTTCTACCATGCAGGCAGTGGAGGGAAGACCAAGAGAAAAGAGTGCTGAATTCCCTGGCTGCATATCCTCCAACATTTCACAGAGGAAAACCAGGACACATGTGGCCAAGTAACATCAGAGCGTGATCAATATGGCAAAAGTTATTGATGAGGGAAAACAGACAAGCTGAGAGAGGCTGCAGTGGTTTGCTTTTGCCTGAGCCTATTGGGAAGTGCAAAATTCTACCCCCTCCTTTCCTCCCCCCCCCCCCGGTTAAGTAAGCACAACTACTGAAGCTGGAGATAAATGGGAAAGTGGGAGAAGGAGAGAGAAACTAGGACATTTTAAAAGCACCTGAAAATGCGGGATGACAGAGAACTAATTGACACTGTCCTTGTCAAATCAGGATAGCCTGGGGGTATGTGGCAGCAGCTGTCAACATGCCACCACCCCACAGGAGGCAGGCAACCTCAGCCAAGATAGAGTAGGTCAAGTATGGGGTTGCAACGGTAAAGTTTCCAGTGATAGCCTGGAAGTGAGATAGAGGCACTGTACAAATAGAGGGCCCTCACTATTGTCTTCAGTATAGCACTTCAACTCCAAATCTGGAAGATGTTCTTAGAGGGTTCTGCAATTGTCCCTCCAAAATTAGAGAAGCCTGTGCTACCTTATAAGTGTGTCTTCTTTAGCCTTATCTGCCCATTGCTCTGCCCAACCTTTTAACCTGGTTGTTTACCCACTAAATTTTTAACCTGCTTATACCAGTGAAAATCTCATTTATCCTCTTATTTTCTGGTACCACTATCCATAGGCCAGGGTCCTATACGGTGCACTTTCTGCAGGAATTTGGTGGGAACATCACTGAGAACATAACTTGAAAGTCTCGTTCCCTTACATCCCACAGCACTAGGGTTCTTACAGAATGCGTATGGTCTGAGCTATGAAATAAACTGAATTTTTTTTATGTGTGTGAAATTTGATTTCACGAATTGAAAAGTGCCATCTAAATTTCTGAGTGAAGTCAACAGACTTTTAGTTCAATCTGTTCTTTAGAAACCGCTTGGACATGATGTTTTTGCTCAGGTAGTTATTTCCAGCTGCGTCTCATTGACTGCTTGCATGAGCAATGTGATGGCACCAGTGATCTTGGTTATGGGCTAACAACTTCCATGACCTTGGAAGCTAAGATATGCCTCTTAAATAATGAAAGTTGCAGATGGATGATAACATTGACTGATGAAGGGTGATAATGAATGATGAATGTGGGATAGCTAATACTTTTCATGCTAGCAGAACTACCCATATCAGCAAAGAGACTATTTGTTTTTGACCTCTAATACTCTGACCTACAAGCAGGCTGGGTACCATTTCAGTGCACAACTATCAGGGAACACTGGTGTCATTAATGGGTCGTTCATGGTTCAGACTTTCATCCTATGGGAGCCATGTAATAACTTTAATTTTTGTGTATGACTCCTTCAAATCAAAGAACAAAAGAAGACACCAAAATAATAACCTTTGGAAACAGGGAACCGCTACATATAGCTGGTGAAAGTCTTGATTGTCATTCCATCCTGTCCCAAAGATCACACAAAAATCCTAATTTCATGACAATGAAATAAATTAAATAACTTATTTCCACAAGTACTACAGAAATCAATCTAAAACGTGTTTAAATTTCAGACAATGCATAAAACCCAAGAGGGAATTATTAGACATACCATACAACTGCTTTGCTTTGTTTGTTTTTCAGATGGTATTCAAAAACAGCAATAAGCTGCACAAAATGGTACAGATTGTCAGCTCTTTTTCTGTAAACAAACTGGAGCTCTCACTATG
This sequence comes from Cyclura pinguis, assembly GCA_030412105.1. Lineage (NCBI taxonomy): Eukaryota > Metazoa > Chordata > Lepidosauria > Squamata > Iguanidae > Cyclura > Cyclura pinguis. Next base: position 247,817,043 of record CM059599.1, on the reverse strand, counting down.
TGCATACCTGTAAGAATTATATGATTATTTTTATTTGTTGAGAAACAGAAACCTCAATCAACTAGTACACTATGCAGATACATTCTGAGTCTTTTTTTTTTCTTTTTCCAAATCTGTTGTGTCTACTTGCTATTGAATGTCTGAGGTTTCTCTTAAGCTCATTAGGAGTTATTGTGTGAGACACTGTGGAAAGTTGCTACAAATGGCAGGCTGATAAATAGCATTTGATGAATTCTTCAAGTAGACTGAGGGAGTTCATTTAGGTTTCAAAGGCAGGTTTTAGGCATTTTATTGCCTTATTCCTCCAGAACATTAGCCAAGTTTAGTGTGATGTAGAAGAGGAGAAGCTGACTTCAATTTAGTGTGGGATTTTTTTCCCCTTACTGTACGCATCATAGTCCACCAATAGATTTTCAATCTTAACAGGAAGAGTGTACAGTAAAAGCAAACTAAGGGACAGTTAATCTGTTTTAACTAATCTTGATTTATGTGGTGTTGCTTGAAGCATAAGACATAACTGGAAGTAGTAGGGAAAGGTCCAAATTGTTATTGCTGTGTGTTCTGACTTATGGTGACCCATTTCTGACTTATGTTGACCCTAAAGTGAACCTATCATGGGGTTTCTGAGCCAGCATGTATAGTGCTTTGAGCATTGGACTATAACTCTGAGACCAGGGTTGAGTCCCCCACTTGAACACGGAAACCCACTGGCTGACCTGAAAGTCACACACTCTCAACCCCAGAAAACCCCATGATAGGTTCACCACCTTCAGGTCGCCATAAGTTGGAAATTATTTGAAGGCACACAACAATAACAACAGTAGGAAAAGATCTTAGTATTCTTTGCCAAAACTCAAGTAACCAAGAACACACAGTAGTCTTTTTTTCTCCCTAGCCCTTCAACCACATTTATAATCTTTTATCCAAAATAACCAAATGTTTGCATGCAATAACTGCATAATTAAGGTATGGCATGCAGCAAAGTTATTTTATAAAATTAGTGAGACAAACAGAGAGATGAAAGACAGGAAAAATTGTCCTTAATATGCATGCTTGTTCTCTGTCTTCTAATTGTCCACCTAGTTTTAACAATACTATATATTGTTTGGATGCATTTAGGGAGATGGTGGTAGGGATGATTGTAATGATCTCAATTCATTTTATGGATTGCTTTTTCTGCCCTTCATGTGGTTTTCTGCCCTTATGACGGGAAAATCTTGCAATTGTTTGAGTCAGGCTTGCAGAATCTTCAAAAACAAACTGAACAGGGCTGTCTTCAGTGATTTCTAAGTGAATTTCAGCAACCTCAGCAGCCCTCCACTCATGTCTCTTCAGTATTACTACTTCCTTTTTACAGTGCCTATAACAGGTGACAGGGTGAAGGAGAAAATACCTGATCGTGTATTTTGCTACATTTCACTATAAAATGCAAAAATATTCCAGGTGGTCATAGTCAAAGATTCTAAAGAAAATGGAAAGGACACAATATTACCAAACAGGAACACAGTGTCTAAATAAAGGATTTTCTAAGGGCAATGTAGATACTTGCTTTTCCAATCACAATTGCTTAATGCATACGCTTATTATAGGGAATGGAATTATGAAGGCTGTATTGTGTCTTGTGAAGATCTTGCCCATGGTCCTATATATTGGTATAGAGTAAGTATGCATAAATGTGGATAAACATTATGCCAAAATGTGTAAACAAAACCCAACAATATTTGAAAAGTCTTTCACTGACCCTGCAGTAAGGGAAAAATGGGCAAAACTTTATTCCAATAAGCCAAAGGCTCAGCGGTGTAGCTTGGCATGAGTGGGTAGGGGCGGGGGGCTGAGGTGTGGAGGGCGGTGCTATGGTGTGTGTGGGCATCGCTGTGGTGCATGTGGGCATGGCTACAGGGCACAGTAGAAGAGCTACGGAGTGTGTGGGTATGGCTACAGCACGCAGGGGAGGCCGTACGGCATATGGGGCAGGGCTACAGTGTACAGCGAGGCAGGCAAGGAGTCGTGATGCCCCTCAAAAATGCCACCCAGGGCACACCACCCCCTCACCTCCATATCACTACACAACTGCAAAGGCTTGTTGGGTGTTGTTGTTGTTGTTGTTGTGTGCCTTCACATCACTTCCAACTTGTTGCAATCCTAAGGTGAACCTATCAAAGGGTTTTCTGAGGCTTAGTGTGTGTGATGCACCCAAGGTCACACAGTGGGTTTCCTTGGCTGAAAGAGGAATTGAACTCTGGTCTCCAGGGTTATAGTCGAACACTGAGACAACTATACTATACCGGCTCTTGCCTATTTTACTTTAACCCAGCTAAAGTTGAACCTTCAGTAATTCTTCACACTTCTGTTTGGAATATCATAAAATCAGTTAATTCAATGTGCATCCCAACTCATATGTTACTTACTTCATATTTTATTCATATTTCTGGAAAACACACTATTTATTTCTTTAATTGGGAAAATATCTTATCGATACTTTTTGGGTAAAAAGTTATTACTGTTCTGGGCTTTCCAATGATATTCCAGCTCGTGCATCTTCGTACATGAGTTCTTATTACTGTTTTTAACAGTACAATATTAAGATCAGGATTTGATTTCCAGGAACTGAATAGTGATTTGTACATTGCTGTGAGACACTCAAGTTGAAGTACCATGTCTTAGCCTGGAAAATGGAAGAGTAAGTAAGCGACCAACATGGCAAAGGTGATAGTAAGTAAACTGAGAAAACATTAGCAGGACTGGCTGTAAGGCTGAGCAATTTAATGACAACAAGCAAACTAATGGAACTGTATTCAATGCAACGAATTTTGTAGTTTTAAAAAACCAGTGCATTGATCTGACCTCTTGTCTACATACGTATGAAGCACTGATTGAAAAAACCCAGTCATTATCTCCCAACAAGTTTTATTAATGCATCGATTTTACTTAGGACACTGAAATCCTTCTGAGAACAAAGCTGAAACTTATTAAGTCCAGTGTTTTACAGAAGGATGTCCCACAAAAACAGGTGAGGGCCTGTGTTTAAAAAATCTCATGTACTTGAGAAATATTCAGAAATGAAATATACAGACATAGTCTGATAAGTGCAAAATTCCTGCAGGGAGTCTTCTAGTAGAAAAACTAAAACAGGTAAACATACTTACTTGCTTTAAATATTCAGTGTAATTAACAAAAATATTGTCCAATAGGTTTTACAAGTTCAATTAAGGTGCAGAAAACAAATAATGTTATTTGTTATAATGTTAGGGTTGTTTAAAATATCCTGATTGCACTAGGAAGTATGAGTACAGTCATCCCTCCACATTCACTAGGGTTAGGGGCACAGGACCCCCCGAAAGTGAAAAAAATGTGAATAACTCTAGGCCCTTCTAAACCATATTTAACACACAAACAAGTATGATTGCCATATTCGACCCATCATGGACCCCTTTGAGGCATCAGGGTTCCTTCACAAGGCAGAAGTGGGTGGCTGGTGGGACTTACTGCCACCTCCACTGCTGCCCCACACCATTTTTACGAGGGACTTACAAGCCTCATTCACAGTTTCTCAGTCTCACGAGGCTTGCAGTCCCTATTAAAAATGGCTTAGGGAGGCAGCAGAGGTGACAGCAAATAATCCGTGAATAATCAAATCTGCAAAAGTGAAACCCACAAATGTGGAAGGCTGACAGTATTTCAAAAGTCTGGAGCCTGTATTTGAACTGTGTGTCTTTAGACAACATTGAACAGAACCATGTTCTGATATGCAGAGCTAAGAAAGGAACTTCCTTTCTGTGATATGTTCTGCTTAACTTCTCTCTTCCTCCCACCTTTTTAAACTCTGCAGTGCCCTTCCAGGTTTGTCACAGGTTAATGAAAAGGGAGGGGGGTTGACATGGAGAATTTACAGGACAACAGACTGCTACTGAATCAATTTCTGTCATTGTCAAGCTATAGGGAAATCCATCAGCCTATTATAATGTAACCTAGGATTTTGAGGAATGCTCAGAGGTCATTTAATAATATACAATCCCGTCTGATCAATGTATTATAATTTAGTAGAGAACTGCTTACTTTTGTGTTCATAAACTGCAGGGACATTTTTAGTTTTCCAAGCAATCTTATTCAATAACATAAACATAGGATCACAGAAAGAGTGAAAAGAAAAGGCTTTACGTGCATGAAGTTATTAGCAATGAAGTATTATTTTGACAGCTGAATACTTAATTGCTTTGTTCAGTTAATATACTATTTCACAATCAATAGTGTACAAATACTTTTGCAACTGGAGTGGGGAACAAAAGGCAGGGATCAAAAACAAAGCCCCAAACATAGTCCTGGAAAAGCAAAAAGATCTTCCTTCTGTTTCTAATTGCAAGCTTTGGTCTGGCACAAGCTGTCAGTGCCCCCCCCCACACACACACACAGCCTGGCACACACACCAGTTATTCCTCTCCTTTATCTGTGTTTCTGGTGACAGAGTAACAGACAAGGAGAGAGATTTCCCCTGATTCCTTATGTCTACGCTAAGAGCACAGCACCATCTCTGGCAAGACCAGCCTCTCTCTAAAATGCTACTATTAGCCAGTGACCTAATAGCTGACAGCCTCTACTTAGGACCATGAATTGATGTAAACACGACAGGTCTACAAAAAAGGCTCTGTATTTTTTACTTGCTAATTTTGCTTGGTGTAACTTGGGAGCTGCTGTGGGTGGGAGAAATCTCCAATTCCAGGACAAAAGAGGTAGATGGTGAAAGAAGGGAAAACAGGACAGTAACAGGAGCTCTGAAGATGAGCAAGAGCCTTTATTCTCCCCCACCTCCCAGATTTTTCTAATGCTTTGCCTTGCCCCCCCTTCAGGCACCTGCATATTTCTCAGTAATCACGCAACATCACACAGACAGATACACAGAGAGAGACATATCCATTACTTCATTAAAGAGCCTTTCAGAACACCACTACACTCCGAAATCCAAGTTTAAGACCTTTTCATCTTGTTTTCTTTCATGTTTCCTCCTTTTTTTCTCCCTCTCTCTCTCAAAGCCTTCAGCTCCCTCGGACGGTAACATCCACACAGCTCCCTCGGACGCACCCATACACACACAAGCCCCTTCTCTGCCCACTAAAGGTCAGGGTACGGAAGGTGGTTGTGCGCATTTATAAGCACGTCTCCCTTTAGCAGTTTGCCTGCCCAAAAGGAAAATGCAGGGCAGCGGGTCCTCCCTCCCCGAGCCCTTCTCCCCCACCCTTCTCTTGGATCTGACCATTTCTTCCCACCGCACCTACCTCACCTCCCTTTCCCCTCCCCATCCCTCCCCGACGAGCCCCAAACGGTCCTTTCGGCGCGCCTCAGAAGCAACAGTCTCCGCGAAGTCCGAAAGTCCCTCCTGAGGCGAGAGGCGGCGGCGGCGGCGGCGGCGGGGCACCTGCCTCCCCCACGCTGGCTCGTCCTTGGCGCTTGGCAGGAGGGTGGCATCCCTCGGCTTCGCCAAAGAGCGCGCCAGCGAGAAAAAGAGAGAGTCTTCGTTTTCCCCACCATGCCTTCCGCCTCCCTCCTCCCTCCTCCCCTCCCTTTTGCCCCATCCTTTCGCCTCAACTTGCGCTGCCACACAGGAATATCCGCACGGCCATGCCGGTCCCCAAAGGGTGGGCACTGTTGCCTCGGCGGGAGGGATTCACAGGGGAAAACCAGACTCTCACAGACGAAAATAAATAAATAAGTCCCCAGCGGGTGGAGTTAGGGTCTCTCTTTCTCTCCCTCTGCGTGTGAGGCAGCCGAGTTCCTGCCGAGTGAGTCCTACCTGGTCTTGCTGTTGAGCCTGGCTTCCCCGGCCGCCCGGGTTCGGCTGCGCTTGCTGCTGCTCCTTCATGGCTGTCATGGTCCAAGTGGGGGGGGGGGGCTCGCGCTTCCTTTCACTGGTCCTGCAGTCCGGGAGCCCCGTCCCTCGGCCCCCGTTGCATGACACACAAGCTTCGCGCCGACGACGACGCCGGCGCTTCCCCTCGGGCGCGGGAGCAAAGCACAAAGCGAGCAGCCGCCGCCGCCGCCGCTGCCGCGGCCAACGACGGCAAAAGAAGAGCGAGCCAGCCAGCGAGGGAGGAAGCGAGGAGTCCTACCCAGGCGGACAGCGGTGGCCGCACCAACCAGCGCGTTTCTGCGTCTCTCTCTCTCTCTCTCTCTCCCGCCCCCCTCCACTTGCCGGCTACTGCAATTCCCCCCCTCTGGCTGAAGCCAAATGAGGCAAAGGAGAGAAAGAGGGAAGCGCGCCCAAAAGGCTGGAAGTGAGGCGCTCCGGAGGGAGGGGAGCGGCAGCCCTAAGAGCCGGCGGCCACCTGGGACTTGGGCGGGCTCCCCAAGCGGCCACGGCCGGGCATTACTGCAGAACGGGTGCTCTCAGGAACGGCGGCTGGACCGCTGGCGGTTGGTGCTGCTCCAGCTGCCGGTGGTGGTTCCAGACTCGCAGCGCTTCCCTCCGAGAGGCAGGTGAGGAGGGAAGGGCAGCACCAGAAGAGACCCGGGCTCTCCCCTCCCCCGTCCCCCCTCCAGCTCCCTCGCCTTCTCTCTCTTTCCGCTCGCAACGGCGGCAGCAGCCGCAGCTGTACCCCGCAGCCCGGCGCCGCTCGCTAGCTCCCCAGCAGTTGGAGCGACGGGGAAAGAGACACCGCTCCGCTCCTCAGGCGGCACATTGGCTTTCCCTCCTCAGCTGGAACAGACCATTCGGACTCCTAGGCATAGGGGGACGGCGGTGGGGCTGGTGCGAGTGGTGAGGCTGCCTCATACCTGGCTGCTTAGACTGTTACTACTTCTTTTGCTTTTCCTGCTCCCTCGTCTCGCCCCCCCTTTCCGGTTTTGTACGGCTTCCCGGGAACTGAGCCTCGAATAGCTACACTGAATCTTCACCTTGCGCGGGGAGGGGGGACAGGAAGGCAGGGCAGGGCACGCGCCCGGAGACCGTGAGGATGGCTCGCGCGTTTGGATGCGGGGGCAGAGGAGGGGCAGGCAATAGGGAGCAGGGTGGAGATGTGGCTTGAACAGGAGCTGTCAAGTTAAGGTTCTCCAGTACGTGACTCCCGCGCAACGCACGCACAACGCGCGCACACACACACGCACATGCATGCAGAAGGCAACTAACTGGCCAAGTTACAATTCATGCCAGGCGGGAGACTAATGAGCTACTCAACAGTCTTTGAAGAAAGCCTTGCATTTCTGAAGCGGATTGCCTTTTCCCACGGAATGCTCCTTGCAAAAGTATCTCCAACTGGCTGTGTTTTTCCCAGAAGACGGGCGCGCGTTGGTAAACGTTGTTCCGAGGGGTGGATGAGTTAAGAGAAAGAAAGGGAGAGAACGCCTATTGCTTCAAAATACTGGCAAGACAGAGTTTTCTGCAGAGTTATCTGTTCCTTTTTCTGTTGTCTTGTTGCCTTGAGTCCCAGTTTTGAGGGGAAATCGGGATGCAAAATAAATAAACAATGCTGATCTGCATGATCTGTTTAAGCATTTATTATGACAATGGGTGTCAAGTCTGCTTTTGTTTTAGAAATGGCTTTTATGTGTAAACATAAGCATTTCTAAAACAAGACCCATGAGAGGAAATTAACAGTAGGAGTCATTAAAAGCAAACCCTAGTTTTATAAAAAAAATTATTTTTGCTTCCCCATGCTGATGTTCAAGCTATGTCACATCAACTCATAGATGACATTATTGCTGTGTGCCTTGAAGTTGTTTCCAGCCTACGTGGACCCTAAGGTGAAACTGTAAAGAGGTTTTCTTCACAAGACTTTTTTTCAGAAGGGGTTTGCCTTTCCCTTACTCTCAGGATAAGAGAGTGTGACTTGGCTGAGATCACCCAGTGAGTTTCGATGGCCAAGTAGGGAGTTAAACTCTGTCCTTCATACTGGTACTCCAATGCTCAAACCACTACACCACACTGAATTTACTGAAGGTAAGGGTGATCCTGTTCTTGTCAATGTCCTGTGTGGGAGATCACCTGGGAACTCCATGAACACTGAGGTGAGCTCCATTTGGAAGAAAGGCAGGTTATAAATGCAGTTGATTCATTAATGCTAAAGTTTGTGTTATATCTTTCTTGTTGAATAACTCAATTATGACAGAAGAAGGAAGTTCTGTGTAAATACCTAATCACTGAAATGACCATGGCAAACTATAGGTTGCACACATGAAACTTTCTGAATATCCAGCATCTATCAGTCATGATTTCTACTATACAGATACATTAAGGTTTTACAGAATATTAAGCAATTGGGATTGTTCCAGTCTACAGACATCCCTGTAATATCTGGGACTGAGGCTAGTCAGTATCTCCTATGACAATTATCAGTACTCTTCTAATATCATCCGTCTGTATCACAGATAAAAACTGCTGGACTAAGCAATCTGAGTGTCCATGACTCCACAAACTCTGCATATCTTTGTACACCTAAGTGCTTCTTTGCTTTTATTCTAGGGAGATTTAGAGAAATAGTCCAGCAGCTAGGAAATTCACCATCTCTCACTTCCAATTTCTTGTATCTCAAGTGGTAACTCTGTTTCACTGAATTCATAACTCTGATTGTCAAAACTAATGAGAAAGACAGTGAAGCACTCTGCATGCTAAATGTATGAAGTAATAAATAAATAACAAATGCTCCACTTAAAATGACTTAAAGGCTCCTGATTTTAAAACGTTCTCCATGCCTGACTTAAATAGATAATTCATTCAGGCAAGGCTGCTACTTAGCAATCCTAGTCCATCTTGAGACTTAGGTTTAAAAAAAGTTTTTAAAAAATTGTTGGAAAATTCTATCAACTGCTATTAGCCAAAATAGTCAGGAAGATGCAACTAAAGTGTCCCTAGATCCCAGAATGCTTGAAGATTCAAATGACCGACAAGAATTGTATACTTCACTAATGCTTTGTTCTGCGTTATACTTCATGTGAAGCATCAGAAGGAACTTAGATCAGGCTACTGTCAGAAATGATCTAGGTGAATCCATCCTCTGAGATAGCAACTGTTATCTTCAGAAGAGTTGGAAGCATATCCACGATGCTGCCATCTAATCCATTTTTTTACCCTAGATATTTTGTATAGTTCCTGTTTAAGAGAGGTTTTCGACTGTGTTCTTAGCACGTTTCACAACGTTGCAAACTCCATTTTCCCCATAAGTGTACACTCATAAGAGGCTAGAGTTAGTCCTAATTACTTGGTGGGTGCCTAAATGAGACATACACTGTCATGTTTTCAAAATATATGAGATGTAGCAGGATGGGAAGGGTTATAGCTCAGTAGCTGAGTATATGCTATGCATGTAAAGTGGCTCAGATACAAAGGTCTGAGCTTACCATTAAGCGAGGTGAGGTAATTACCTCAAGTGACAAATGGGGTAGGGAAGAATGTGGCAGAAAATTGTTGGAAGACCAAGGTGCATGGGCACTAAACAGCCTGCTCTGTACCCTCAAAGGTTTTCTCTGTCTTCAAATAAGTAGAAACCCTAGCAGTGAAGATTGAACTACCAGTCTGGTCAGCTTCTGTAAATAAAACAGAGTCCCATTTTCCTCATGCAACAAAATGTCTTGGGCTGGCCCTCCCACATGCAATCCACATGGACATCCACATGCAAGTCCTGCCCAAAGTTCCAAAGGGTTGCTCCCAGTCAAGGTATACAGTACTGAGCCATAGGGATCAATGGCTGCCTCAGTAATAGGCAGCTTCGTAATGAACTAGAGTTATGCCTGTAAGATCTAATGGGTAAAGAAGGCCTATGAACATTATGATATTTATAACAACAAGAAAAATACTGAAATATACCACAGCTATTATATAAACACATATTGCACAGAATAACATGGTTAAGCTTAAATGTTGAATCAAATGTTGAATCCCACTAGCTTATATTCATAGCTTTAACTTTAAATATGTGGCTTATGTATTAAATAACACTTCCCTTCTAGTTTTTCATTCTGCAGCATATCATCCACCATTCTGTAGTCCCAGGTGTTCTCACCTGTCAACATCTCTCCTGCTAGTGATTGCTGGCGATTAATCTGATGACTGTAGAATTTAATAGCATAAATGTCTTTTGCTTTGTTACTTTGATGTATAAACCTCTTTTGAGATTTGTTATGGAAAGCAGTATACAAATAAAATTAACAAATGATAAAGCCTTGTTCTTCTGATATCAATGCAGGATAGTCTGTATGCTAATGAATAAATGGACAGAAACACAGTATCAAAAATGTCAGCATTCAGAGACTAGTGGGAGAACACTTTAGTGTGTTTCAACATTGTGCTGCTGAATGGAAAGATACCAGTTTCCAGCAAAAATACATAAGCCTACAACATTACATTACTGGTTAGGACCTTTCTATCAATGTGATTCTATGTCATTCATAAGAAAGGATGTTACCAGCATTGTGCAAAGGGACTTCTCAGAAAATGGAACTTTTCTTTCTACAAACATCCAGAGAGCTTTTGGGGCTATGGGAGCAGGGAGATGGGACCACAGTGGGCAAACATATTCCACTGGATGATTACTGCTAGATTGCAGATGGACATAACTGGGTACAACATGGGGTCTGTCATGCAGCAGCTGTAAAATGACACAGCATGGCTACTAAGAGAGTATACGAGTGTTGCAAATGGATCACTCTGTTCTTGTATTGTTACTCAAGTGTGCTCTCAACAGAAAGGTCGGATGTGTTTATACCCATGTCTGTAACTGTATTTAGAGATAAAAAGTCATTTTACTCATTTCAAGATGTTCAGTGAAAGTACAGATTCTCACACACATGCAAGTCACACATTCATTAGCCTGAATTGTCCTGGTAAGTCACAGTTAGAGGAAATCAGCTGTTGGATTGTGAGACAACACAAAGGTAAATCCCACTGATTCAGTGGTTCTACTCTAGCTGGGATTTTGACCTCTTTGAGACAAAGTGTGCCTTGACTTGAAAATGTGCACATAATTGGAAATATGTATGTTTTGAAGAAGTAGACACGAAAGCATGCGTACATTTTAAAAATAAGAGTGGACAAAATGCATACAATAGGAAAAATGTGCACCTAACCAGTTTCCCTCATGGTCCTGGTGTCATCTTGGCATTGCCTTTGCCAGAAGGGAGTGCAACGCAAACGCTCCCCTCCACATCCTGCCGGCTGGCTGCGGAAGGGAGCACAAGTGACACATGCCTTCTTTCTGCAGTGCAGCTGACCTCTTTCCCATGCTGTGCTGGGGAAGGAAGTGCCTAGAGCTGGCAGTGATGGGAGCGTCTCACAATCATGGGTGCTTAATGGATTTTTTCCGTTAAGCAAATATCCAGCAATCACGACAGGTGGGGAAGTGCTGGCTGCAGGGCCATGATGACATTGTGCGAAAGCATGACTTGGGAACTGCTACTAACATGTCCCCACTGCAGGACAGTGACGCCATGTAGAAATGGCCTAGATTTTAAAAAATTACTTTAAAATATATACAAAAATGCTTTTTTTAAAAAAAAAAAAGTGCAAAAGTGTACGTCTGTTTGGTAGAAATCACAACAAAGAGATTTTCACATCCTAACATGCGTTGTTTATGAAAGCATATATAAACTAAGAATAACACTTTATGTATCTGACAAAATAAATTCAAGTCTAATCTATGATAGCTTATCCCACAATAAATCTATTTGTTTAGATGCCATAAGATACTTTGCTGTTTTGTTAGGCTGCCCCTATGTAATTTGTCACTACCAATCAATGAGAATAGAGAATCAAAGTCACACTACATTTACTTTTACTTGCAGCATGTTGGTTATAGCCATATACTAATCAAATACAAAATTGTACACAGAGTGCTCATCATTGTTGTCTCGCCTTGTTTTGTTATGTTGCAAGAACACAACCCTCTGCAAACAAATAACATGTCAGAGTCAAATGTTATATAGGCAGCTGATAGACAGAAAGGGCAATTTGCTATTGTCAGGATGCACTGCTATTGTTAGAGTATGTTGCAACCTTCTTTTGTAAAGCTTTTTGTGGTTTTTTATCCAGTAACCATAAAAAATACAGGAAAAAATAGGCGCATCCTTGGATGATACCCATCAAATCCACTGATTTTTTTTTTAAATTTAATTAAATTTTAAGCCCTGAAGTCTGAAATCAAAAGCTGCATTCCGGAAAGTTTATTGCATAAGAAGTGGTGAAGTTCGTGCCTCTCATCATCCAGTGAAAATGATACAAAAATGTATTTGGTCTTGTGGCTTTTTTAGAACAGTATCTCCTCCTAATGAAGAAAACTGTCGCATGAAAGGCGGTGATATATCCTCCTTTCATCCAGTAATTTTCTGCAACTCCAGCAGCATGTCAGATGTGCACAGCAAGCTGTCTTATAAACAAGGGCGCCTATAGTCACTAAAATCAAGGGAGACAATGCATATGTGCTTTTCTTGATAAACATGAAATTTCTCCATCTCTGAAGTGATTGATTAGAGCAGGGTTTTCTCAGCCTTCCAGTTTTCTCTGCTCCCAACAGTGCTGACTCTTTACCCAATATACTTTTTATAACCCCAGCAGCAATTATAAACCTCCTGATTTTGGTGGTGGTCATCACCGTTGTGCTCTTCCATGCTCCCACTTAGTGTGGAATGCAACACGGATTAATCCTATTTAAAGCAGTGGGAACTTAAAAGTCCTCTCATAATGAAGACATAACAGATTTTCACAAACACAAGAGCATTATTTCTTTTTTAAAGAAAATAGGAGTAACGGGTTTTTGGAGGCATTTAATGGACAGAAACAAAGAAAACAGAGACGGGGTTAAAATGCTTTTCAGCACATTTACACATGTGTGATCTCTGTGGCAAACTCTATCCTTCAGTGAAGACTGCTGTAACCATTTCTGTTCAGATTACTTGTGGTCTTAACAAGGCTGTAATATAGATGGAAGGTTGATTTCATCCAATTGACAATAATTTAATTCACAATTGACTCAATTATTTCATAAATGGTCTTGAATATAATATCCTTTTAATAGATCTTCAGTTATCCACAATTATACTCTGTGGGGTGCTATAGCTAAGTGTGTCAGTGATAGAGCAGATAAAGCGGGGGAACTTCAGCAGTTCATTCATCTAAGCTGATTTGTAAGGAGGCACTGAGATATTAGGGATGAGAATGGTTGTGCTGTAGGAATGTTGACTTGGGAAATGGGCAGGTCTGTAGTGATATGATGACTGAGAGCTCAGATTCCTGCATTTTAAAATGTTTGTACCTGATTATCCAGAGTGAGATAGCATTGTCTTCAGAACCATCAGGAACCCTTTGATACTACAAGTGCTATACTGTCCAAAAGCTTTGCATCCTACTATGGCTAGGAGCACTTGAGTACAGTCAGTATTGCCTCACTCAATCTTTAAAAGGTCAGAGAGGTCCTACCCTCAACAACTTCTCAGTGTTAAACCTGTTTCAGCATGGCAGGCTCTGCAACTCATTTGAAACAATTATTTGTTTGTGCACTGTCCGATAACAAGAGACCGGCAGCATCTAAATACATTTTGTACCACTTGCAGCATCTGCTCCTGATATCCCTTGCAGACATTTCTTCCTTGTAGCTCAAGTACTATCAGACATATAATTTAGACAAGATGACAAACTTGACTTCTTTCTAGTGAGCGAGAGCTGACATGAAGTCAGCATTTATCTTAGTTAGCACTAGATGTAATAAGTGGCTGGGTGACACTCATCACAGCATGCATGCAGCAGTGGCAGCTAATAATGTGAGGAAGACACATGGATTTCCTGGGTTGTTGGCCTCGCTTTCTTTGTAGCAATATATGAAAATGCATGTAATACCCAGAAAAAAAAAAAGAAATATGCCAACAGAAAAGGAGACACAAGACATGATCTTGACCTCTATAAAGTGCACCAATATTAGTCTGGAATTGTTAGTATTACTGTTAGTATTGTTAGTATTATGTTCCTTCCATCCAAAGTATCGGGGCAGCTTTTAGACATCAAACTCTGCCCCTAGATGTTCATACAATACTAAAATACAACTAGAGAATCCAATCATTAAAAAAAACAAAAGCAGGAAAATATGAAAGGACAAACCAAACAGCTAAAATGACTAGACAAAGAAAAAGAAACTTCACACGTTCAAATTACAAATCGTCTGAGGATAAGATCAACATGACAAGGTTCCCAAGAGTAGTGCCACAAGGCAGATGGATTCTAGAATGCTTATTGGTACTATGGCCAGATATTAACAGCTATTCAGTGGCATAGAAAAAGGGTTAATTTGGACATAGGGCCTGCTCAATAGTTTTGCTTTAGGTTGGGATAGACTACAGTGGGGCCTCAGTATCCGCAGGATCTCTCCCCTGTGCTCAAGTCCCATTATGTACAATGGTGTAGTAAAATGGTGTCCCTTATATACAATGGTGAACAACTCAAACATGTGCTGGAGAGAGCCTGAGGATCCGTGAAACAGTGGGAGGCGACAGCAGAATATGCTTACAGTGGCCATTTCTGCACTAGACTGTTACAGCGCTATTCTACTTTCAATATCCTATGGAATCCTGGCGTTTACAGTTTAGGGAGAGGCCATCTGCCCCCCCCAAAACTGCAAACCCCAGGATTCCGTAGGATGTTGAAAGTGGAATAATAGCACTATAACAGTATAGTGTGGAAATGGCCAACATGTATTTAAATGTCAGCATAGTGCTCAGCATGCAGCAAAATTACGATTTGGTTTTTGGAATTTATTTTTTTCGAATATTTTTGAGCCATGGTTGGCTGAATCTGTGGATGAAGAATCCATGGCTATGCAGGGCTGATTGTAGTGAGTGGGAACTGGCAACAGGAGGAAAATTTCCTCTTGCCACCTTACTGATGCTGTTCCATATGTATTAGGATGGGGGATGGGTCATTCCTGGGCAGTTCCTTTTTGTTTGGTGTTGTTCACTATAACCTCAGGGATCCATCCTCCTATTGCCTTACTAGAAGGAGGGTGAACCTCATCCCAAGGGAATTATTATCCAGCTATGGGGATATACAATGTTGGTCTTTGAATAATGTGGATAGTATTTGTTGTTTATAGGCCTGATTGTAGCAGTTGCCATAAGGGGATGCTAGAGCACATCAGCTAATGAGCTGTTACGCTTCCTCTACTGTAGACTACCTGCTGCTTTATTTTCCACCAATAAACCTTGCTTTATACCAGTGATGTATGTCAGTTTTCAGTATGAGATGAAGTCTTGGAGAGGTCTGGAACTGCAACCAGTTTGAGCTCAGAAAATAAAGTAAAAGAAAAATTATGTACCTGCTGTTTCCTTTCTTAATGCCCATTGCTCTGTCCCACCTAATCTGCCCCAGCTATTGGTTGGACCCTGATTTCATGGACTGAGCCTTACAGTTCACTAATAGAAATGCTGCAGAAGAGAAGAAAAAAGGTACTCTGTTCAGCACCAGAGTTGCTCTTTGTTTCAATCGTGGAAAGTAGAAAGTGGGACCTAGAGGCCAACATACTAGCTAAGACTTCCCTTGAATATAGGTAGTGGCTTTGATTTAGAAGGTACCACACATCACATCTGAAGCATGAAGACAAAATTAAAATGTTGTGAATTGTATCCAGAGCATGGAAGTAATGAGTCACAAGTAATATAGCTGTCTGGAATGAATTATGTTATTTGTAACAAAATAAAAATGAAATTCATTTCAAAAGTAACAGATTGGAGGGGAATGTTAACTTTTTGGTTGTATGAACAATATGTTCTAACTACTTTTAAAAGTTATTGTCAGGCATTTTAGAGATACTTTGGTTGGATTGGTATTATGCATGTTCAAGTTTTATGCCATTAGTTCCTTCCTATAATGAAAATCAAAGAGTAGCATAACAGATAATGGAGTTGGTTTTTCAATATTGCAATGAATAACAATAATGAATAATTTCAAGGGTGTCCACACTAATTTTTCTGGTGTATGTTTGTGTGGTATGTGAACATACTTTATGTGTGTTTCATGTTTCACTATAACACATCTACACATTTTCCTTATGTGTGCATGCACATGTGTTGGTTCTTGGTGTCACATTCAATGACATTTAGAAGCCTAAACTCCTGACATTTAGAAGGAATATAGGGATATGCTTTATTTAATCTCTTTCAGATTTATTTTCATATTTTAGAGGAATTCATGAAAGAATTGCTCATCATAGCTGAAATGAAACAGACTGAGAAACCAGATGCTATAGCATATAAATATGGGGAACCAAGTGCCTTCTTGGGTATCCTGAATGGATCACGGAGAAATCACTTATGGGGAAGACAACTCTGAGTAAGACCTTTCTCTGAGTAAATGTGCATAGGATTGCCATCAAAGTTTCCATGCGTATTAGAAACAGAATGTGGCTATAGGATTTCCTTAGCTTTTACTTTTCTCCAGTAAAGGATGACACAGTGCAACTTAACAGTACATATGCTGAGAGGGAGTTGTTTGTAGAAAATACTTCTGGCTTTTTTGCAACTCCTACTGAAACCCTTTTTTAAAAAATAAAATGGTCTGGCAAATAGTTTTAAAAACACCTACTGACATTATTCTTACATTTCAAATGCTACACTTTTGCCAGCTTCACTAAAAAGAAATTAAAATATTTGCATGCAGTTTGGCTACTTGTTTAACGTTGTACAGTAAACACGTGGTTAGACACAAGGGTACGAACAGAAGAGAAGTAGGCATCAGTAACAATAAAGCAAGCATTTTCTGGCAAGTTGTCTTCATTTCATCAATCAGTTCTATTGCATATAACCAGAATACAGAAAGCTATTTTTTCTGGGCACATTAGAAAGCAATTCACAAGTAACTGTATGGTGGTGGTGACAGCTCCTCCTCAAAATCGTAAATTTATATATGCATTTATTTTAACATACACAGACAATCACACATCCTGCTAGTCATCAGGAGGCTTGAGTGATGCGTGAGAGCACTGACTCTGTGGCTTCAAAACTCCAACTATGCTGCTCTGAACAGGCACCTTTCTCGGCCATGCTGCTCAGATGGACACAGCTTGTTCTGATCTAGTGATGCTGCTGCTTCAATTTTTACAAGATTCGAACATCCTAGAAATACAATTATAATATTAATCTTGTAGGTTATCTAAGTTTGCTTAAATCACTTTGGTGTGGCTTTTATAATAATAGGCTTCCCTTATTTTAGTATATTGCCCTTTTTACAAACTGGAAAAAGCAGGAGACAGCTTATGGTATAGCGACCATTGTATTTTGAACATAGAACATAGATTCTACCCCTTGTAGAATCCAAGACATGAGGAAACCATAGTTACCATTTTGCCCATTCATTTAATAAGGCAATTAGCCTGTTCTTGTAGTGTCTCAATCTATTTTGCCAATGAATTATATCAAGTCATAGCAATCACTGCCATATTATAATCTCCAAAGAAGAAACATACTGGTTCATTTTAAAGTCATAGTTTTTGTCTTCCCAGGAACGAAGAGATTGCCACCCTGTTTTCTACTAGAACTAATGTGATAGATAATGATGCTGTGCTTGAGGAGCAACTAGTTGTGCAGGGGGCCGAGCCAGTGACTGAGCAAGTCAACCTGCAAACATCCCCTGCACTGGAAGGTCAAACAGAGACTGAGTTGCCCCAGCCAGCTCATGATGGAGAGGGAACCAGCAGTGATGCAGAGGAGTTGCAGCCAGCTGTGCCCATCAGCCCTCAATCATGCAGAAAGCTGAAATGGGCTGCTGAGAGGGAGGCTGCTTGGACTAGGCTGAGGAAGCAATAATGAGCAGCACCTGCTCACAGGGGCTATTTAAGTCTGCTGGCGTGGCCTCTCCTTGCTTGCAGCAAATTATTAGCAAGCCCTCACAACCTTCATGTCTCCTGCTCCCTGAAAGCCTCCAGATGGATCTCTGCCTCCTGAACCTTTGGACTGGACCTTGATCTGGCTCGGCTTGTGTTTTCCTGGTGTTTGGCATATTTGAACTCCTCAAGTGTTCCTGACGTCTTCCTTCCTTGCTGGCTCCAGCCTGGCAGGGAGAGATTCTTGATATTTAACAAACAGAAATACAGGGGTTTGGTGTAACTGTGATTTGATGCAGTGTGTTTCTGCTGTTCTTGTCTAAAATTATTCATGCAATTATAACATTTTAAAAATTACTTTGCCAGTTCATGTGGATCAATCTGTAGGTATCACTCATATATTTCGGATGGGAAGGCTTTGGCTATGAGTTGTGCAAAGTAACCAAATATGATATGCATTGTTGTGGGGAGTTAAGAGTATAACAACCTCACAGTATAGTCCAGTGTTGTTGTTTCTGTTAAACTACCCAGTCATGTAGGAACGTGGGGGCAGGGGTGCGATTTGCCCCGGGTGGCAGTATTTCTGGGGCGTCCCAGTCTGTAGCCATGTCTCCGCATGCCCTGGCCATGCCCCCACACAGTTGTCACACCCCTCATGCCATAGCCCTGCCCCCCTCCTGCCCCTCCTCCACACACTCCAAGCTCTGCCACTGAAACTACCACAGAATTTTTTTTCATAACCAAATATGAAGTTCGAAAAGAATATTTGTAATCCTAAAGATTCAAGTAATGCAAATACTCTTTTGTGTTACTGGTGTAAAAAGTGGCTCAGAAGAATGAGAAAAATAACTCACAATCCAGGTTCCTCTAGAACGAGAATGATCAAACACAGCCATTTCTTTTCATGCTACCAAAGATGTTCCCTGTTGCTACTCTCTGCAGTTTCAATGACTGAAGAAGTAACTCTAGAAATTTCCTGACAATTAATGTGGAGTCATCAAAGTTATAAGAAGATTGGTGAGAATAAGAATTGAGGAAATTCTCCAAAAGAGTCCCCCAACCACCTCTGCCACCATATATTTTCATTAAAAATTGTTCTTTGTGCCACATAAACTTTCATTGAAATTTATGATATCCCTTGTGTTCTGCCTTGGTGCAATCAAATCTCTTGTCCTCAGAATCTGAAATCTGATGAACCAAGGCAGAACATGAGGGGCATCATGAATTCCAGTGAAACTTTACATGGCACAACGAACAATTTTCTAAGGATCCCCCTCTCACATTGAAAGTGTCATTAATGATCAAAGCATTATATAAGTGTGTTGTAGATGTACATGATACATGTGAAGTTATAACTATACTGCTTGTTCCCCTCACTGACCCCTTCGCCAAAAGAAATCCTCGAACTTTATTACTGGAACTTTAGTTTACTTTAGGATTGCAAAAGACTGGCATGTAAGCCCGTCAATAAACAGAAAGCTTTATTTTTATTGTTTCATTTGCTCTATAAAGCCATCTTTGGACAGTAGTTTAGCATAGGGCAGTTAAAATTCCTGACTTCCTCATCCTCAAAAAACACATTTGGAATGTCCAGAGGAGCATATAAAGAGATACATCTGTTTCTGAGTATGTGGACAAAATTTACATCTCACTGTGGCTAAGGGGTAGGGAAGGCATGAACATTAAATGAGATACAGAAGGAAAATCATGTTTATATTTACTATCTTTCATTTCTTAAAATTAAATCTACATTGATTTTTTCCCCTATGATATAGCATATATATTTTGAGAGGAAAATTATTTTCTTCTGGAGTAGAAAAGACCTGATATTGTACTGTCTATGGCAACCTTGGAAGGCCAAAAATTAATGAAGCTCCCATTCCGTCTAATGAGAGACATTGCAAATTCTTGGGCTTTTGGGTGGATATGACTGCATCCAATCACAATATCTGAGAACATTTGCTCATATGGCTACAGCTTTGCTTTATACCACCTTTTCTTGTCAAAAGATGATATAATATTGCTCTTTCCTAAAATTATAAATTATTTATTTAATGGGAAGCAAATGTCTTGTTAATGAAGCTGTAACTTTGGAGTCCTTGAGTAATAAATTATTCCTCCCAGCACTTCTAGGAGATCTAAGCTTGGAAAAGGACTGCTATTTCTGGGCTCTGGTTTGACTGTTTGTATTCATGCTGGAATAATTTGTGGAATTATTTAATACATCCCACGATTTTTTAGGCTAGAATATAGCTACATGCATTTATATTAATGTTCACACAGATTTTATTTTACTCTTTTTTAAGGCAAAGAAACAAACAAAAGATTTAATTTATCCACAAAAGAAGCTATTCAAGCAAGAGAAGTCTGAACAAAACACATTCTGCACTACAGAGCCAACGGTGGTCTTCTATTGCATAAGCTACTTGAAGAAAGCATTTCCCTCCCTCTGCCCTGAATGAGGTGTTTAACATAGGAAATTGCTCAACTGGTACAAGCCGGCAGAAATTTCAGCTATGTAGACCAAATGATTCCCTTGTCCAACAAAGCACCTACCTGGCACAAAAGAACACTGTCTTCACTAGCATGGAAGATTTTCTTTTGTTGCTGTTGTACTTCATATTTCATTTTTAGAACTTCAAATGAAATGGAAGCAAAGCATGGTGGCATTACTGGTGTTAGAGATACATGTTTCTATATAAAAATGGATAGTATGACATCTCCTTTATCAAAAGAAAATCTGTTTGATGTAAAACATACAGTGACTTCAATACATTTCATAAATTGAGAGGACCTAGGAAGACATTAATATTTCAGGCCCTAAAGGGAATATACTCATAAAAGTAGTTTCTTCGTCATGAAATACTATAGACTTGCACCAAGAATTTCTAGCATGCCAGTGGTTGTATCCTCAAGTTCCACCACATTTTCAGTTCTGGTCCTGCTAATGAAAAGGCAGGGAAGATTATTTGTGTCAGTTTTACTTCACTCCACAACTCGCAGTGCTACCACTTCCACTGTTTCACAGGGTTCCCACTGTTTTTCCAAGCAGATGGAGGACATAGAAGAGTGAAGATAGATGAAAAAATCCAACTCCTCCCCTATCTAGCTAGCAGAAACCTCTGCTACATCAAGTGTTTCCTCCGGAAGGAAGCAGCCCTTCCATTTGCAGGAACTTTTGCAGTTTCCAGGCCAATGTATTTTAAATTCTGTTTTTTTAAAAACAAAACAAAACATTGAAATTCTGAAGGAATAGTCTACTTGTTTACAAAATAAATAGTATAATAGTGGTTGCACATTGTGGCTCATATCTCATCTTCCATGTGAAGGCTGGGTATCTAGGAATTACGATTTATGGGAAAGAGACTGGTCTCTTGCCTTCCCTCATGTGTAGGTCCATGATCACATGCTCAGTAAATATAGTGGTCAGAATACTAGAACGCTTTGTGCACTGTTTCCATAGTGTAAAAAGAGGAATATACTACAGTAATGAAAGCCTGAAAGCTAGCACAAGCAAAGCCATTACTATAAAAGCATACATACCAAAACTACAACCTTATTTATACAAATTTTCTTCTCTCTGGGTTCGTATTATCCAAATCTTATAAAATTAGGCAGACTCTAAACTGACATTTATAAAATGTTTTTACTGCTTATGTTCTTTGGTATTTCCATCTATAGAACAGATACTTTCACAAAAGTAGGAAATACTTTCATAAATTACGTGTAGTGTATTTGTGGAACCAGTGGCAAATATGTAGTTTTGCTTTAGCAAGAATGACCACGGAGTCTTGTTTTTGTTTTGGAATGCAAAAGGACCCACTTGAAGAGGCTTGTTCCATAGCAGGGGATCTCATTTCAGGCATTGGTCAATATGCCTGCTGGCTTATGGCAAATCATTCATTGATTGATCCACCTGCTGGGCAAGTGAAACCCATTCACCCAGAATACCTGCTGGGCAGGCCTAGAATAATGGCTGCAGGAATCCATTCAGGCAAAAGCCATTGTGTGTTTCCTCTGTCACCTGAGAGCAGTGGGTGTTATTAGGATTGATTTTATGCATGTCTCCTCCATGGAGTTTTTTGCACCCAGGAACCAGAATTCCACTATGGGGGTCTCACCCTACAGCCATGCCAATCTACCCAGCTGGCTCCACACACATGGCGGCACTAGGGAATCTCGCTCATTCTTAACCCAGGTGCCATATTTTGGGAAGTACAGCAAGAGAAGGAAAAGAGGGCAAAGTTGTTTGGAGGAGGTGATGGGACAGAGGGACTCCACAGGGAGCCCCAAGAAATGAGGCTATGCTCCGAGTCCAGACTAGGGAGAGAGGAGTTCTGGTGGCTAAGGGATACAGAATGGGGCATGAAGGGGACAAAAAGAGAGGAAGATGCTGGGCAAAGGAGAAGAGGTGTGGCAGTCATGGAGGCTGCACACGTGCATCGTGACCTACTCGTCCCTTGGGGCCCACCCCACCACCATGCCTCTGGTGGTAGTGTGGCAGCAGTGGTGTTCCCTTACTCACTCCACTCACTAACTCAATCAGCCAGCTGGCTGAGGGCAGGGCTGCCAGTACCTGTTCCAGCTCCAGTTCTGATGCTCAGCCCCTGAAGACACCTAGACCTGCCATGCTTCTGGGTGCCTCTGCAGGGTCATAGCCAGGCTGTAGGAAAAAAAGGGTGGGAGAAAAAAGGAGGTGATCATCCCACATGAAGCTATATGGTCTCCACGGAGGCAGGGGGAGAGAGGGTGTGGACAATCATTTTGGTGTCACCCCCTCTGATGGTGCCACCTGGTGCAATCCACACCCCATAGTAATGCCACTGCCTGGGAGGAAGGCAGAGTTGTTTACTCTTGATTTCAGTGTGACCTGATTGCTTGCACCCCTAAGTTCCCTTAAGGGGATCCTCCATGCCAGGTATGATAGGTGCGTAGTCCCCATCTGAGTTTAGCCACCATACCAAAACTGCCCAAAGATGTGATAATTAATATTATCAGAGTGGTACCACAAATGAAACAATTATACATACAAAATAAAACCCAAAACTGAGGAAGGGAGGTAAGGGTTGAAGACCAAAGCCAACTGCTTGTTGCTATGGTAGAGGAAACAACCTATATGGATCAGGAATGGACTTGAGAGAAACCTTTTCTTGCTTATGAACCCTGTTTCCTCCAACACAGCAAGACTGCCTGAGACTGCCTTCCCCTGCCATACCAGAATCCAGAAAAACTGCATGGGATTCTGGGACAGGGAAAGAACTCTGGTTTCTGGAAGATGGCACCTATCCTACATTCATCTACAACTGTGATCTGCGAAGTGATGCTCGCACTGAGTCATGAAATGAACTTCCAAAAGTTACTTATCTGCAATGTTTATGTAGGTTTACAAATACAAAAAGAAAGGTTAAAAAAAGATGTCATACATTTAAGGATGGAGAGACTGATTTTTAAAGATGGTGGTCAAGGATATTTGGTAAAGACAGAACAAGACTTCCTGAAACAGAGTACATGTAGGGTTGTTTAAACATCTGTTTTTGTCATAAGTATCTAATTTTCTTTATTGATTTGGATTCTTATTTTAAATATTTGACAAATGTCTAAAAATGTCATTTTAATATAACTCTCCTCTATATGATTTTTTTTCTTCTCATGACAAAGAGCATTGATGATCACAGCTTTTGAAGTGGTACAGAACTTTCTATCATT
Source organism: Cyclura pinguis (assembly GCA_030412105.1). Lineage (NCBI taxonomy): Eukaryota > Metazoa > Chordata > Lepidosauria > Squamata > Iguanidae > Cyclura > Cyclura pinguis. The sequence goes on along the minus strand of CM059599.1, from coordinate 247,793,557 downwards.
TTGGAATTCTGTCAGCTCAGTCAGCTGCATCTGTAGAGAAACAAATTCTAGTGAAGGGATCAGTGGTTCATCCTTCCCAAATTACTGGCATCTGGAATGGGGATGCCCACCATATACTATGGATTATATGGCATCCAGTAGAGATGTGAATCCAATTCAGACAAAGGTCACAATATGGAATTAAATGTGAACGTAAAGCAGGAGTTTATAATTACAAGATGCGGAGATAGCCAATAACTCAGATGTCATTAAAAGAGAATTAAACAATTCATTGAGAATAAGGGTACCAGCTGCAATCATCAGACTCAGACGAAGCCTGAACACTAAGTAAACAGGCAGGGCTTCTGGAGATCCTGGAATGCTGGTTTTAGTAAATATGGGACAATACAAAGCTAGATGAAACCAGTGATCTGACACTGTAAACAGAAGATCCCTAGGTTCAGAGCGTCCAAAACATTTGTTGAAAAGTATGCCAACAGTAATAATATAAAACAATATAACAAAGCAAGTCATGTTCATCATTGAACAATTTGTCCAATTAATTATTATTGTACGGATGTTAACATTTAAAATGCATTGTGGTGGTGGGGGTGGAAGAGATTTCCCTCATTAGGCTTATGTTTTCTTAGCATACTTTATTACATCCTGACACAGTATTGGATAATAGTGGACACTGCCCTGAGACCTAAGAACTTTGAATGGCAGGAGGTTTGTGGGAGGAGACTCTTCTGCCTCTTCCACCAGCTTCTCTTGCCCCACCCCACACTGTACAGGAAGATTCCCTGATCCTCCAGAGATGGGGAGGAGTCAGAAGGACTCTAGGGGGAGGAAGGTATGTAGGGGGAGGAAAGTTCTGTTCCATGGTTCTTGGGATCCAAATTGCTTTTCATCTGAAATATTGGCAATTTGATATAATAAAGCAGACCACTAGATTAAACTGCAGGTTTCGCCTTCTTCTCTGACAGGTTAGGGACTAGAGCACTGTCAGAAAACAGAATTGGTTGAAAAGCAGAACCAGGTACTGTACTATACAGAGCATTAAAGAGGCTGCCTTAATGCCTTTTTGCCCCCCTCAGCTTGCTTTGCAAGCAGCGCACATGTACAAGCAGTCCCAAGTAAGCCTCTGTAGGCAAGAAGAACAGATGAAAAAGTATAACATCCATCAAATTAATAGAACTTGCCCTTAATTTGGAAGCATGAAAAAAGCAAGTCATCAGATAATGGGGCATCAAAAGGTGGGGGCTTCCTATAGTGTGATCTCATAGATGTACGACATTTTCCAGAATCATACAGATGGGTATCCATAGAACATTCCTATAAACTGGCATTTATTACACTTTCTCAAGCTTTGGCTGCTCCTCCTCCTTCTTTTAATGAAAGTGGAACTGTATCCAGCCCTTGGAGCCTTGCATATCTTTGAAAATTTTGGAAAGCTTAAAAAAATATCGAAACTTCAACACTGTCCACTAGCCAGCCCTCTTCACTTCCAACCTTGACACATTGTCTCAGACTTAAAAACACATTTATCTATCCGTTCAAAGGTCTTTACAAAATAAAATTTTGTTAAATCAAAGCAAGGGCTGCCCTGCAAGGTTCACATCTTTACTATTAGCAGTTCACCTCTGCTCTATCCTCCTGGAAAGTATTGATCTGGTTCTTAGTAAGCTGAAGGAATGGCTCAACTCCAGAACATCCAGAGCATCTATAAAGGACTAACATGGATCACAGTAATGGGAAATCTGGCTCTGAATAACCTGCTTGGAACTTCTGCTGAATTATAAGGATATATGTCAAGTCTTCATGAAGCTCTTTGGTATTAGGACTGGTGATATCAATAAAGATGCATTGCACTTAACAAAAGGCCTAAAGAAGCAGTAGTACATGTGAAAATGGATATGGAATCATAACCCACTTGGATGTTGTGAAATGTGCACTTCACATTTGCCAATGTGATCTGAGTGAAGCTGACAACTGTAACAGTCTTTTCATGCCAGACAGAGGAGTGGCATCTGTGAACAATGTGTAAGTTCAACTAGAGAGTCAATTTTTAAATTACGGTGAATTGATGGGAATGATGCAAATAATAATAGAGTCTGGGCCCAATATAAAAAGGTGCTCAGGATAATGTCTTTCTATTGTTTTCCAAGGCAGTTGGCAATGGAATAGAAAATCCGCTCAGATTGAATGCATGGGATGATAAATCCACTCTGATTTAATCTCATATTTTAAGGAGCTATCCAAGGTTCTGAAACTGTTTTGAGGATAAAGCTATCTAGTATAGCTCTTTTTGAACTAAAGCCTGGAACAGATTCCGCAACCCACAAACATGGAAACCACTGGTCATAACCAGTTGTTTTATATCATTTCTCTTCCACTCTTCATTCTTACAGTGTCTTCTCTGTTTACCTGGAGCGAATATAGATTTTTGATGTAATATCATTGATTGGCTGATATGATTTTTTTAAAAAAAGAATGGTAGGCTAAGATAAGAATTTCTGTTTTAAGTTAGATAGGCTGGACGAAGTTATTTAATACCAAGATACATACAATTTCACTTAGAATAGAACAGAGGGTGGGTAGGTGCATGGGGACAGGGGCTCATTTCCCCCAGGCCCCCTGTGGGCCACACACCCCCAAGTGAGACCAAATATATCTGCTTTGCTTTGTACTGCCCCTCAAAATGGTGATAGGATGTGATGTTGTATCACTTCTGGTCACCATTTTGAGAAGGTCTGCAGAGGAAAACAAAGCTATTTGCTGGGATTGAGGGGCTCTCGAGAGATTATGTTGGTGGTGTGTGAGGATGTTTGGAAATGTGTTTGGGAGATTTTCTGTGTGGTTTTCAAACAAGAATTGCCTAAAAATCATGCTGAAATATTTTAAAAAATATGAGGAAGGATTGGGGAACTGGAAGGAAACTTTAGGGCCACAAAAGTGTACTGTAGTTGCTAAATATGGCCATACTCTGCCCACCCATGGAGGAGACTATGGCAAAATTTCTATTCTTGCTGTGGCATTATGAAGATTGTAATCCAATACATCTGGAGAGCAACTGCTTGTGGAAGCCTGTTGTAGTATGATTTTTTTCCCACTTACACTTACAAAGGAAAAAAAAAGAATTTCTTCTTTTCTAATCTTAGTGGCACAGTGCACTCCCTAGACAAATGTCCTTGCATTTAGCATAAAAAGACCATTGCCAAGGAAATCATACACTGGGGAACTTAGACAAAGGTAAAACAAAGAACACCTACCCTTCTTCCTCCTTTATCTAAAGGACAATGTGTCTTGGAATTATCAGTAATTCTAAGCATTCACAGCATCACTGTTAAAAGTGACATTATCAGTGACGTGCAATTGACAAGAAGAATGGTGAAGCTGCAAAGAAGACAAAGTAATTTGCAGAAGTACAGTAGGCCATCACAGCGATGCCAAAATAGCTTTGCATGATGGAAATCATATGTATATGCACATATTAAACACTTTGAACCAGCACCTCCACTCCCAGCATTTATAATAGTTTACTCTGGATTCAGCTTTTCAATTCATATGTGACATTAGGGTACCAGAATAAATGCCACAGACTGCAATCCAAATGCAACTTAATCTAAGGATTTGTTTTTCGGCCTTTTTTAAAATTCAGCTCTTCTTCCAGAAACCCCAGTCCCATCACAGAACCCTAACTGACTACCAGAATCATGTGTAGCATGAGGATAGGTTAAAATTATAGGCTTACATCCTAACTTTTTATTCTATGAACAAAAAGCAATTCCATTCGTAGAAAGAGAACTGCCTTTTGTGAGGAGAAAGGGTCCTTCTATATGTACAACTGTCCTTGAATGGAAGCTCCTTCACAGAAAGAAAAAACTGTTCTGAGGATATCCAAGAAAAATTGGCTGTGCATACCAACCACTAGTAGCAGTAGTGCCAGGAACCTCTTATTTAACTGCTGGATCTATTCCTATCAAGAACAAACCATATCACAATCTCGGTGACTGTATTGGCTCTAACCTTCGTTATAATAATTATCATTAAAATAGTCAGGGTTTTAAACAGTAATATTTAACACCTCTGAAAGTAACCAACTTTGCCGCTCTGCCTCAGTCCAGTACTATTTCTCCATCACCCTATTTATTCAGCTAGTACTATCTTTGTACTTTTCCACCTTACTTACTTTCCATCATGTACTTGTCCTCTCTGCTTTTTCTTCTTTCACTGAAATCCTTTTCTTCTTCTTTACTGGATTTTCTTTCCCTTCAAATGCACCCTGTGCTCATTCAGTATTTCTCTCTCCTAACTTATCTCTCCATCCTCACCAGATACTAAGAATATTCCCCTCATATGTTCCCCCTTGCCATATTTTAGTTTCCCAGATCCAGGCAGCCATGTGGGCATATTATTTGCTTATTATGTAAATCATAGGATGAGTCATGAGAAAGTTGACCAGTAACCATCTACAGATTCCATCACTTAGAACCTTTGTCGAGTGGAAACAGAAGTTTGCGTATACCTGGACGTTTTTTCATGTAATGCTAGGGGAAACAACTTGCAGCTCAAATATTCTGTGCTCCTCATGGTCCCTTTTCTTTAGCAACATATCTCCTGACAGAGTGCATATTCCTTGCAGAGCTGCAAGATATGCAATAATTCAACCAGTGTAGCATTCCAAGAAGGAGGAGGAGGAGGAGGAGGAGGAGGAGGGAAGGGGGAGGAGGAGGGGGGAGGAATAATTTGTTTTCCTCCATTCCCCCAAAACTGGAGACTCAAGATGGTTACAAGACTTAAACAAATACAAATGCACACACAAGCTGAAAATATTTAAGAAAACTTGATAAAATGCAAGTAAACTATTTATAGAACCAAAACTATTAAAATAAATCCATTAAGAAGACAAAATATAAATATCAGTAGGAAAAAAAGTACACTATTAAAAGCCCTAACAATCTATTCCTAGAAACTGGACAGAATAGCAAAGTTTTCAGCTGGCAACAAAAAGACAGCCATGAGGAAACCGTCCACATTTCCTGGATAGACCCAGACCATAGAAGTAGCCGCCTAGATCTTTTCTCAGGTTCCCAACAAACCTGCCTGTAAATGTGGTGGGATAGGACAAGTGCTTCCCCCCGGCAAAGATCTTATAGGTTGAACAGGCTCATATAGGAAGACATGGGTACAAGCTGTATAGGGCTTTATAAGTCATAGCCAACACTTTCACTTGTGCCCAGAAATGGACCAATGAAGTTGTTCTGACAAGGGAGTAGTGACAAACAACACCAAATAAGGACAACGATTCCTGTGAGCAGGACTTCTTGCAGCCCCAGTCATTGCTTCTCAAGGATGTTAAAAGTTATAGAAGACAGTATGGAAGAAAAAAAAATGTGATAATGCCACAGATGGTTATCCCTTCAATGTAGTGTGTGTGTGTGTGTGTGTGTGTGTGTATCTATCTATCTATCTATCTATCTATCTATCTATCTATCTATTTCTTTTAGTAAGGTTGAAACTTCTAATTCTAGCCCAGGTTCCTGGCAGGACCTACCACCTTTGCTTTTCCATCCTTCTCTAAGCCACAATAATTTTAATCCTTGGAGTAAAGAAAGGAGAAACAGAATATAAATGGGTGTGGTTTTCAGGCAAAAGAGAAGGTGGTTGCCAATCCCTAGCAGACATTTTCTCTTTCAGTGAATAAATGCTTCTAAGGCCTATCTATCTAAAACACTCCAAGAATACATTCTCATTATAAAATCATGGAAATTACTGGTACATCATTTAATATATCATACTATCGAGGATTTCATAGATGAAAATTAGGATACATTGCCAAGCAAATTCAGAGTGTGGTTAAGATGGCAGAGATTACTGAGGAAGTACACACAAACTAGGAGAACTGCTGTGGTTTGCTTTTGACTGAGCCTACTGGGAAGAGCAAGATGCTGTCTCTTTCTTTACTCTCCTTCCTAAGTAAATTGAGTGTGAAATAATTTTGCATTTGAACTCAGTTTGCAGCAATTGAAATAAGCTGAGGACAAAGGGGGAAAGAGGAAAAGGAGTGAGCAACTAGCACAAGTGCTATGGTAGAGGATTAACTGGGACTGTCCCTGCCAAATTGGGACAGTTGGAGAGAATGACATATACACTTTTAGACACACTATCATCTCTCTGCAGCTGTCTAGTGGATGTGGGGGGACACCATTGGTCCTAGCTTAGCCTAACCAGTCAAATATATCATGGTCTTCTCTTGCCACAAATTCTCCATAATTTAAGAATGCAGCTTACATGGATTCAAGGAATGATTTAACTTCTGGGTAGCAAAACTGACCAATGTGTTATTTCTTTAGGTAGACATACACTTAGTTCAGGGTTGGGGAAAGTGCAGCCTGCATGCCACATGCAGCTGCCCAAGGCTATTTTCACCTCACTTGTGCTCTCTGCAAAATAATTTTAAAGCTATCGGGAAAAAATCTATCTCCCAATGCCCCACAGTGCTCCCTGTGGGATAGGCAGGACTATTTCACCAAGCCCCCTCCACCCCCCGAGACCAGGACCATGACGGGCCTTTTCTAAACTGGAAGTGAACTGGAAGTCAGCTGACAGTCAGCTGACTTCCAGTTCACTATCTCCTCTCCCCCCATGCAAAAAGAGCTCTCCTAGGCTTAAATTGGCCTAGTGCCTCTTGAAAATGTAGCAAAATTACATCAAATTCTGTAGGAGATGTTGGTGGCAAGAAAAAAAAAAATACTAAGGATGGAGGAACACTTTCTCCAAGAACCCCTGGGGGAACCAACACAGTCCTACCAATACTTGTCCATCCCTGGTTGAGCTGTATAGGGAAGTGGTATTTCATTTAAATCATTGGATTAGAAGATAAGTCATGGGGGGAAATCTGTCTTTTTGCATAGCCTGAGTATTAGTTATAATTGCAAATTTTCATACTCTGCTAATTTTCCTATAAAAAGAAAAGTCAAAAACTGCATCTTTGCCAGCTCTGTCAATGGCACAAGCCTACTTAAATAACAAGCATCTAAGTTAAATGTTGTACATCTGTGTGCATAGCACACATTAGTGACTACTAAGTACATAGTCTATCTGTCTCTTTACTTTGAAGAAAGTGTTTCCATTTCAGAACATCCAAAGAGATTGCTCCTTTGATTGCTAGTTAAACAGGAAAGAACAATTTATTTGGTTTGATATGATTTCCACTGCTATTTTTTGTTTGCAATACCTACCAACCTAATAGGCCTGTACACTGGGGGAAAATATCTGGATTCAAAGTATTAGAATTAATGCATTGTGAGAGTATGAAAAGATATGAAGTGGCTGTCAAGTTGTTGTCATTCCAGTTTATTAAAAAGTGTTACTCAAAAAGACAAGAGCACAGTGTCTGACCCTGTCCAAATTTGAGTTCAGTGTCTTTTTATGAAGTATTCCCACCATGTTAGATAGAACCCTATTTCAACATGGCACCCCAAGAAGTTATTGCAAGGAATGGGAGTCCATATGAATCCCCATATCTCATTTAAGCTATCCATTTCTAAACTGTGCAGCATCCAAGGAAGCTGTTTTGATTCTAAACTTTGGCTAGTCAACAATAATGAACTGGAAGAAAGCAAACAAAGTTTAAGCCAGATAAGACAGAAGTGCACCTGGTCAGTTAAAAGGAAGAACAGGGAATAGAATCAATCTGTACAGGCTAGTTTACACTAGTTTGCAGTTTGAATGTACTCCAAGATTCAGCATTGTGCTTAGAAGAACAGGCTTCTGTGGTGGTCAGGAGTGGTTTCTCACACTTAAAGCTAGTGCATCAACTGCACCCATTCCTAGAGATATCTGACTTAGCAACAGTGACACAAATCTTTATTACATCCCATTTGCATTACTGTAATTGTTCTACACAGGGCTGTCTTTGAAGAATATTTGGAACAACCGAAAAAGCTGCAGCCAGATTCTTATCTGGGGCTGGTTACAGAGATCATGCAACTCTCTTGCTACAGCATCTCTATTAGCAGTTTGTTCTAGCAGATTTTTGGGTTCAGTTCAAAGTGCTGGTTTTACCCATAAAGCATGTAGGTTTGGTTCCAGGTTGTCTGATGGCCCATATCTTCCCATCTGAGCTTGCCCAAACTCTAAGATCTTCTGCGGAGGTACTTCTCCCAGTTCAACCACCTTTACAGAAGGCCTTACAATGCTCCTTTACTCTGTAACTCACTTTCCTAAGTAACCTTGCCTCTCCTTTTGGGGCAATTGAATGTTTTTCTATTTCTACAGGTTTCTAGGAACTGATTGTTTCACATGTAAATGACTTTCTGTTTGAGTATGCTGCATTAATTTTATTCTACGGATTTAAATTAATTTTTATGCTTTTAATTTTGTAAATAGTTCAATGCTATTTTATTCTTAATCTTTTGTAAGTTTTTAGCTGCATATGGTTTTACTTGTGTTTCTTTTTATCCTGTAAGCTGCCTTGAGAGTCAGTCTTGGGAAGAAGGCAGGGAATAGACAAAGTGAGCAGGGGTGGAATAATGTGGCTGAATGTTTTTGGACTGCAAGTCTTATGATGCTCTAACCAGCATAGCCAATGGTGAGGAAGGCTGGGAATGGCAGTCCAACAAGATCTAGAGGGATGTATGATTATCACTCTTCCTCCAGAGCGTAAGCAATTTGCATGGAAAAGAGATGGAGGATGTTCAGTAGTAATCAGCCTACTTTTGGAGCATTTTGTGAGAAATGTGGTTAAAAATGCCCTTAGAGATCAAATTAATCAAGAGGAGGAGTTCTAATTTATAAAACAAATAATTTAAAATTTAAAATTAATTGTAGCCATGGGCACCTCCCCTTCTTTGTCCTTAAGGGAAAATGGATTTCTGCTATTGCATGTCCTTTTTGAGAGCAGGAATCCAGCCAGCCTTCTGTGGGGAGCAAAGTCCTCCACCTTGAAGTGTCACCAAGTAAAAAAGTTTTTATTTACCTCATGATTCTTAAAGTTAAACCCTCATCTAAAGTGATTAAAATATCACTCAGCAAAGGTTGCTATGTATTTATGTCATCCATTTAACCTCTATGTGACTTTGATGGATGTGCTCCAAAGCTTAGGGCCAGAAAAATCAGCTTTACAACGATTATGCAGTTGTTTTATTGTGATACTGGGCTTAAATTGTCACTCAATATGGTCTCCTTCTTCTGCAGGAGAAGTAACTTGTATGTCTAAATTTCATTTCAAAATGAAATATTTTCATATCAAGAGGGGAAAAATAGAGTGCATTGTAACGCAGTTCAAAACCTTTCAGTATCTGTGGTTGATATTTCACTACCAGTGGTTCACTTATAGAGCCCATACAATTCAGAAAGCTTTAGTGAACTATGTTTCTTCCTCATAAACAGTAGCTATGTGTCCCAGCAGCTATTCAGGTTTTAAGGTGACAACCATTCTGCAACCCTTTTATGGGACCACTATTTGGATCAAAGGGATGACCTCTAGTACATAGGCCATTTCTGCAGCTTACCTTTTTTCAGCGCTGGGGTATGGGGATTGCGCGAGCAGCCTCCAGGGAGAGGCTCTTGCATCCCCGCTGCTTCGGCTCCACATGAGCTGCCTGCTCTCGAGCAGGCAGTGCGAGAACCCCACCTCTTCCTTCCGCAGTGCAGCCTGGAAGTTTCCCAGGCTGTGCTGGGGCAGGACGTGTGACCGCTGCGGTTCCGGAGGCTCCACATGCATGGCAAGTGCACGCGGAGCCCTGGAGCAATGTGCGAGTGGTGCCTGCCAGACCCTGGAGCATCGCGCAATTATGAGTGCGTCATGCAGATCGCTCCTCACAATCGTGTGGTACTCCAGGTGCCCTTCGCATGGCAAATGCCGTGTGAAAAGGGCCATATTCTCTTGCTTCTTCCAAGGTGTGATCCCAGTCCAGCTGTCTTATTAGAAACTATTCAGTGTCCCTTAATAGTAGTGACTTGGCTAGCAATCTGGCTTCAAATTTATATATTTGGATTAGTGCTAGATAGATGCTTCTATATCTGTCAGACAACTTCTAAAAGAACACAGACAAAGCATGCATCTACAAGAGTTTATTGCTTCAGGCTATTTCCCACCCAGCTATAGACGCTAGGATGTGACTCTGCAATGCCACAATAAAGCAAAGATTTATCAATATTTTGCTGTAAGAAACTTCTGCAAATGTGACCTACTCACTTACGAAATATGCTTTCAGCCAGCCTTCTATTTTAGTGACCAGTGAGTATCTAAATGCTATTTGGTTATTACTTAGCTTGTTATAATGGTTAAGTGGACAATAGCTGATATTTCTCTACCTGCAAAGCTGTGCAATTATAACAACCAGGAAGTAGAAGTGCTGGAGCACATTCTGTTTTCACAATCTATATGCTTGAGTTTGTCACCAATTGTGTCTTGACTGGCCACTCTGCCTAGCTATTCTATATAGTCTAGGATTGTCAGGTTTTCTGAATAGTAATACAGGATAGTCCTCTTGGCTGCTAGGCCAGCTCAAAACTACCTGTGACATGTGAAGTCACATGCCACCCACTTCAGTCACCTGAGCCTGGGGAGGTAAGATGAGGAAAAGCAGGTACTAGCTGTACTCTTAACAACAAATGGCCCTCTGCATCATTTGGCATATAAATTGACTCCATTCTGCTACATACCAGATGCTTGGGAGTCAGCTGTGAGCATGGCTAGTGCCTGCTCTTTCCCCCTTACACCAAATCAAAACTGTGGGAGTTGAGATATCCTTTATTGTTCCAGACACAATGGGATCTGCAGCCCCAAATATGGAACAGCCTGTACAAAACAGTATGCCTGGAATCCAGCCCAGTCCTATTCTAAATTTCTTCAACAGACAAAAACCAAGTGGTATCACTTTATTTTTGTTGTTGTGTGCATTTGTTATTTTGGACTTTTGGGAACTCTAACTTAAACCTATCATAGGATATTCTTGGCAATTTGTTCAGAGAGGGTGTGCCTTTGCTTTCCTTTGAGGATGAGAGAGAGTGTGACTTGCCAAAGGTCATCTAGTGGCTTTCCGTGGTCAAGCAGGGATTCAAACCTTGGTCTTCAGTTGTAGTCCCACATTCAGACTGCTATACCACATTGGCTCTCAACAGTTGTCCATAAATATCTATCAGTATCAATAAAAGTAGAAGACAAATAGTTGGCTCTGGTAAGAGAGCTGACCAGTATGTTTAGCCCAGACTTCTATATGAGAGGCATAATTGAGGAATACTCAATTACAATATACTAATTCTTATCTCCTCTCTTTCTTTCTCTTTTTCTCTCTCACACAACACACATACAGCACTGGGACTGTGCTGTTGCTGAATGTTTTGACTAGTAATCATAGATATCTGGCATACCCAAAGAGGCACACACATTTCGATCACACCAAGAGTTAATAATTTGACAAGTCCCCTCAACAATTAATTTTATTTATTAGCATAACACAACTGTGAAATACAGCCTCATAGTCTAACACATTCTGTGAATCTGATAGTATTGCACCTTCATTTGAAAGTATAGGCTCACAAAAGCACAGGCATATAGAAATGTGTTTGTGATGAAGGCAATGGTATATTTTAAGTTCCTTTTAACTACTTCTTAACTAGAATTGAATGTGTGTGGTACTGTAAGTGACACTGAAATAAAATGCAGACTCCCTGTGAAAAGGAAAAAAACTAACCTGATTCCTTGTTATTCTTTAAAATTAATGCTCTGGTATTCTCTAAGATTAATTTTCCAAAAGAAGAAAAAGGGACAAAAAAGATGATTCCTTTCTTTAGGAAAGCAAATAAACAGCTATTCAGGGTATACAGATGCATTTCACATTAGCGTCACACATATATGAGAAAAGTGTGCACATGTACTTGCTGCTCTGGTCACTGAACATTACCTGAAAAAGAGGGCTTTTTCTTCTGAAGGAGGAGTTCTATGATAATAAACAGTGGCAGCTAGTGGCTAATAAACAGTGGCAGCTGGTGGCTTCCATGTCAGTGGGATGGTAAATCCGCTCCAGGTTTTAAGGTTTTGAAGAAGCTTTTGAAGCTGCTGAACTCTATTCCCCAAATGGATTCAGCACCTTGGAGAGCTCCTTTAAACACAACCCCACTGACATGACAGCAATCACCCACCACTGCTAAAATGACAAACAAAACTCAGTGAAATAGTGGCTCTTTCCATGGCTTACATACTACTTATATTGCATTGTATTAAAAATCTTTATGCAGTGGATGTAATGGAGTACTGTGTCACTTCTCCATTTGCAGCTGTCAGATTGGTAAAGGAAAATCTTCCTTCATTATGCACAAAGACAACGTGATTAGAAAAAAATCATTCCAAACAGAATGGACACTACTAGTGGAAATAATTTTCTCATCCTCCTCACAGTCCACCCACATTCCATGAAGATCTACTTTGGGAAGCTGAAGGACTCTCCAGAAAAATTTGAGGGACATGCAAGAGTGCAGGAGGGAGCAGAGGCAAAGAAACTTTCTCTACATGAGCAGGGGTCCATACATGTGCCGCTGGATGTTAACCACTGGCATTTGCTTGGATTGGTAGCCTAAATCCTATTGCTAGTCTCAGCAGCTTAGACACAGTGAATTTGATCAACACTGGCCATTTCTGCACAACAGGGCTGTGTCGCTTCTGGGACAGGATGGCAGCAGTTGGCAGGTCATGCTTCCACATGATGCTGTCACTGGCCTGCTGCCATCCCATCCCCAAGCATCATGCTCACACAGTTTTCACAAACCGGAAAAAATCCATTTTGTGCCTGCAATCATGAGACACTCTCATTGCTCCCAGCCTTGCGGAAGCCACAGTAGTGAAATGGAGACACTTCCTTCCATAGCCCAGCAATAGAAATTGCCCGGCTGCACTGCAGAAGGAAGAGGTGACACCATTGCACTCCCTTCTGCATGCAGCAAGCAGGTGTGGAGAGGACCATTGCTGACGTGCTTCCTTCCAGACCCGGGATTGCAGTGCAACAATGTGGAAGAGCATCATTGTGTGGAAATGGTCATTGATTCAGTGGCTCTGTTCTATTTAACAAATTTGTGATCAACAGAAATACAAATGAATTATAAAATCAGATTAAAAAAGATTTTAGAACTTCAGGCCAGTTTTATGCCCAGCTGCATTCCTAGTTATATGCAAATATACATCTGTCATAAGGGAGATGTCAAGAACCAGTACTGTAATTTCTTTCTTGTCATTTTCTAGAAATGAGAGGTTGTTTATAACAATACAACATGTCCAATATGTGAAATCAGAGACAGCAACACATGAAGTACTAACAAAGAATCAGACAGCATTATGCTGTGTATGCTGTCTATACAGAAATAAATATGTCTTACTCTCCATGAAAAGAATAAATATTTGATCCTAAGTATTTTCTCATGACATTGGGAACAAATTACAATGATACCTAGAATGAAAGGAACATAGAGAACATGGCCATCTTTTAAGATGGCTACAGGGTTTGCATTTTTTTTCCAAAAATGCCTCAATAATGTAGAGGTTTTATTATAAGGGTTATTGGTTACGTTTCAGGAATAGAACAAACTGGAATAGCAGAGAAAAATCTGAATCATCCAGAACTAATCAAAGTCACAGAATCAGTTACAGTAAACCTGAACCCCCTCTCTAGAATAATGGATAGAGAAAGAAATAGGTAACGGCACAAGACAGATGGGAACAGCAAAAGAAAGATGAGTTAATCTGTGATTCTATTCTGCACCACCCACTCTTCTAACACACCATTTGTCTGCAACACACATTTAAGACAATTCTTTTGGTATATATTTTGACAGGTGAGCCAATAAACTTTAATCATCTTTCAGATCGTAAGAATGATTAGCGAAAGGTGTGGGGGGGGGTAAGATGGGGGGGACACCAAAAGCTTATGAAGAAATTGACGATTTCTCAAGTAGCCTGTCAAACAGAAATAGTGATGCATGCAGTTTTCATCCTTACTGATTATCTGACATACAATCCCCACCCTGTCCATTTTTCATGTGTCCTGTTCTGCGGGTGACTGAAAACTTTATCACAGTGGCAGTAAAGTGAAAGGTATTCATAATACATTCAAGTCATCCCAAACACAGAATCAGACACATGAGTACCACCAGCTACATATCCCCAGTGTAAAACTGTGCATCAGAGACAGAGAGAAAAAGAAAGAGAGAGAAAGAGGAAGAGAGGGAGATTTTCTATGTTATTAAGAAGACATGATTTCATAAACACAGAGTAGGAGACATGCTCTGAACAAGGATAAGCAAGGATGGGAAATATGTGATCTTTCACTTGTTGAACTGTCAACTCCCATCATCCCTTCTCACTGGCTATGTTGCCAAGGGTTGATGACAACTGTAGTCCAACAACATATTCCCCACCTCTTTGCCAGAGTAACACCTGCAGTTGTCACTTGATAACTTCAGTGGATGATCCTGCTCACACAGTCATTTTCATGCCATGCAATATTTTTAAAATAAAAATTTTAACTTGTCCTTCAGTACAGTATTACTCAAGGCAGTGAATAGCTGAGTCCTATACATTAACAAAGCCATTAAAAAGAGGTAATGCTATACAGCAGCCTGTAAAGAATAATGCAGTTTAAATAACCAGCTTGCTTGAAATTCTATTCTGTTTAGAGGAACCAGAATGGTAGACTTTGGCATTCTTAGCCTGGCAGCTGATTCAGGAGGTTACAGAGAATTCTCACTAAATAGTGGACACCATCCCAAAGAAACTATAAAGCCATTTCTATGCTAAATGTAAAAAAGAAGTGAAAGTACATGTTAGAGAAACTTTAGAAATCTAGTATAGAGATATATAGTAATTATATGTACATCTGTTTATTTGTTTGTTTACTTTTATTTCTTTTTCTGATGTATACTCTGTTCTCTAAAAAGAACCAACAATTTACACCAAAGCCATTAAAAACAATTCATTTTAGAAGAGCAGAATGCAATGAAAGAAATCAGCACAAAATATATGGATAATGCAAGCCAGATTATAAGTGTCAGAAAGTACCCTGCCTTACATTGGAATTAAATCAAAGCCAGCACCAAGTGAACCATATTAGGGATAAGATTGTACAGTCAGGTTGCAATCATTGGAAAGGCATTTTCTCTGTTGCCAGTTGATACACTACAGATGCTGCGGTGTGCATAGTATATGTATAGACAAACAAGTAGTCCTTCAGGAGACCTTAAAAGAAAATGGTACTTTGATCTGACCCTGGCAAGGAAGTGTGAACCAAGTCTGTTAGATATAGAAAAAAATAAGCTAAGATGGCTCCAACCATTGTCTTTCTTTTTTCTGTAAGCAATATCTCAAAAGCTGTAAGAACACAGAGATTTGCAATGGTTAGCTAAATTGCTTAAATCCTTTCCTGAGACCAATGAATTGTTTCCTTTCTGCTTTTAGTGCTCATACTTTCTGAGCCATTGAGCTACTCGTCAGCAGACAGTTCCACTTGAGAATTCATGTTTTTTTATCCACATTTTTGGTCTTATATCATGTAGGAAGCTACCATCAAACTATCACTTAAAATACGGATTTGTTAGTGTTCACCGAACCAAACTTCTGAATAGCTTTTAAAAGCATTTCATATTGCTTGACAGAAATATTTTTATGGAAGATTCACATATGAGTGTTCATTACTTAGAGCCTTCATCCTTGAGAAACAGGTTATGTATGAATCAGCCACCAGCAATTAAACACTGCATAAAGGCCCCTTATAGGCTATTTTTGTTCTACTGCAGTGGTTCTTAATCTTTTCTTTACCATGGACCTCTATTAAATGTCTTTTTTGCTGTGGACCATCAAGATTTAACCCAAAATTTAAAACCCTAAAGTGCATCAGATATTTATTTAAAGTTGCTCATCAAGGGTCTTCAAATTTGGAGAGAAGGAAGAAATAAGTAAATACACATACTCATATTATAATATTTTTATTTGGATGATTATATACAAACAATAATATTAATAATAATAATAATAATACCTGAATATAACACGCACTGTAAAAGTTCATAACATTTCTTCAAGTGTCTGCAGACACCCTGAGAGAACGTTATGGCCTCCTGGGGGTACGCGGACCAAAGTTTAAGAACTGCTCTTCTACTAGAAATAGTTTCCATGTGTAACTACAGATCAAATAAAAATTCCTTTGAATCTGACTACAAATGTAAATCTTTCCTTATAACATTCTTGCACACAAAAACAAAAATATTGTAAGTTTTCTCCTGTCTGGCTGAGACCATGAGAGTGCACTTTACAATTATGTTTTTTGTGAGTTGGGACATTGTGTACGTGTGTGTGATTTTTTTTTTTTACAAAAATTTCACAGAGGACATTTTTGTGCAAAGTGTAATTTTCATAAAATGCATTTACAATTTTGTGCAGAATATTTTTTTTATTAAAAAGTCCTGAAATGCAATCTATTGCAGTACATTTTTTAAAAAGGCATTTTGCTATGTAAAGATGCCCTAACCTGTTGTGGATCAGACTCCATGTCTCACACCTTGAACATTATAGATTTGTTATTTGAATACCACTTAACTCATGTGGTTGACCTTTGTTTAAGAAGATGCAACTTTTCCCACATATTTCCCTCTTTGTGATGTTAGAAAATGAAACTGACTAATGTAAAATGGGTGATTAGAATAAAAATTTAGGATAAAAAAGTGTTGTTGTCTTAAAATGGAAATGTATATTGTTCACACAAAAAGGAAATTATTCTTAGACAGAAACTTACATTTGGCAGACCCATACATCACAAAATCTATGACAAACAGATATTTAAAAAAGAATGTTTTGATAACACACAGGGTAACCCAGGGCCTTTCTGCACTACACTGTTGTAGTGCTATTATTCCACTTTCAGCATCCTGTGGAATCCAGGGTTTGCAGTTTAGGGAGGGCATTTAGAATTCTGAGCCAGAGGGCTCCTTGGCCTCAGTAAACTACAAACCCCAGAATTCCACAGGATTTTGAAAGTGGAATAATAGCACTATAACAGTGTAGGGCAGAAAGGCCTTCAGATTTTTCTGTTTGGAAATCTGTAGTTAGCCCCAAGTAGAGTGGACCTTTTGAATCAGTTACTGAATCGTGAGTCAATATGCAGATAAATGAAAGTCCACAATTCACAAAAGAATGTATCTTTATTGGCCAACCAAAATTCACAAAACATAT
Source organism: Cyclura pinguis (assembly GCA_030412105.1). Taxonomy (NCBI): domain Eukaryota; kingdom Metazoa; phylum Chordata; class Lepidosauria; order Squamata; family Iguanidae; genus Cyclura; species Cyclura pinguis. The sequence continues at coordinate 247,776,354 of CM059599.1, read as the reverse complement.
CATGCAAGCTTTTGAAGCTCCACTGGCTTCTTCATCAGCCAAAAGATCTTAAAAAGTCATTCAGAAGAGAGAGAAAAAGGTGGGGGGGGAGGCAGTGATGTTGGGAGCCACAAGCCTACATTTTGTATCAGATACTGTCTCCGCTATAGTTTAGTTGATCTGGAAGGATCTCAGTGCAGGCAAAGGCTACTCCCTCTTTTTTTGGCCATGTGGGGACCAAAACCAATGCTACTATCATTGAATATATGCAGATAAATGCAATTGATTCAATGGGTATCCTGCAGTCAAAAATAACAATAGGACTCAGGCCTATGTATTACCATTGTGAAGGCAGCTTATTTATATCCCAGGGGAGAAAGGGAGGATATTAAAGCAGGAAATGCAGGGCACTTGAATTTTCTGCTCACATCCAAAATCTCTCATAACTGAACCATGTGTACTCCAGTTAAGACAATGAGAAAGATATCTGACACATGTCAGACAAAACTCTCTGAGGAATTCAATATTTTCTAATATCAGTACTGCTTTTCTATTCTAAAGTAAGGTGTTAATTTAGCATTTTGGGTCTGATGAGTGACAGAGCACTGAGGCTGCAATAGGGGAAATAATAGCCACCATAACACTGTTAAGTGTATTGTAAACTGCTGATTCAAGAATATGTGCAGCCGCCAGGTGAATGTAAAGCCACTACATCTGCACACAGCAGGAATCATCCAAGGCAATATGGTATGGATGCCTCTGTGAATAAAATATAAAGCCAGGTTGTTTCCTTAAAGAAAGAAGTGAACTGCCTCTTCTGAATCTTAAAAGCTGGCTACTGCCCAGAGTCTTAAATTCTAGTTTAGGTGAACACGTCTGTTTATTAGAGAGGTATTTAATCCTACTTCATGCACTCCTTGCTCATTGCAGCTGTTATGTGGATTGAAGCATGCCAGGTTAAAACTGTGTCAAGGAAGGAAAAGATGATCACTATGGCTAGAAATCTGTCTCACCATTTTGTTTGTTATTCATGAGATTTGATGCAAGCAACTCAGGTTTTTCATTCACTGTGAGTGTCGTTATTTACAGCATTCTTATAACACATTTTGGCCTGAAAGGACTCCAACTCCAGGGCCACTTCACATAAGATCCTTTCATCAGTATGCATTACACAACCTGTGGCTAGTACCCTCTGGATTTCATTGCAAACAAGTTCATTCTTCTCATGCATTCACTGAGAGTGAAATGACATATTACCTTTAATCAGTAGTTTGCATATTAAAGGCTTGTAACCCTCTTCAACATTTACTCTTACTCAAAAGTGAGTACAGAGGTTTTTATAATGGGCAGGAGGGCTACTGTTGGGAGCAAGGGGTATTTCAATCTCAACTTCCACGACTCCTGTGATCCTCCCAGGGAAGAACCTCCATTTGGTTCAGTGAAGATTTTTGCTGTGTGACAGTTGCAAAATAGGAGAGGCAATCTGGATCAGGACCATGAGGCAGTGGCAATGGGTTAAAATAACAAAATGGGTAGGTTTCAATAATTAGTAATGAAAATTAGGTTATAAATATTAATGTTTATGGGTTGCACACAAAAAATGATGTGGACTTTGATTTTTTTTTTAAAAAAAAATCCTCATCTAGACTTCAAATTATTTTTGCAGTGGAAATGATTATGAGTGGCCTAAGAATAGAGGTTTGTACTTCTTTCTCAATATACAGTGGGCTTTAAAATTAATTAATGGTGCAAATTTGTGCCAGTAGAGAATATAACACCTCTATGTCTGAGAACCGACATAGTATCGTGGTGTAACTGTTGGACTAGGATTCCAGGAGGTTGAGGTTTGATTATCCACTTAGCCGTGGAAATCCATTAGGTTAGCTTAGGCAAATCACACTCTCCCAGCCTTAGAGAAAGCAATGGCAACCCTCTTCTGAAGAAATCTTGCCAAGAAAACCCTAGGATAGTGTTATCTTAAGCTGGAGATGCACTGAGAGCACCTAGGAACAGACTCTCAGAGTTAAGCACGAATTTCAAGATGTGAACAAACATTCGTTGGCTATTCTCAATGTACTGACCATGTTCCACTTCTGATGGATAATTATTTTAAACTGTTACATATTATTCTAATACAAGAGGAATTTCTTGCAGTTGTTGTATCATCAGATATTAGCCCTAACATTTGCAGTCATGAACACTATCATGTACTAAATCATAATTTATCATACCTGAATTAGTTAATGATTTTCACAATTGTAGTAAATAATGCACTGCTTTACTTATGCTTTAATCAAACCGTACTGATAATTCACTTTCACCTGTTTACGCTAATTATTGATCAAATGTTAGATTGTGGTTGATCTTTTGTTGTCTCAAGCTGAGAGTGAGACGTGACACAACATAACAAAAGTAAAATGCAAATAATATTTCTTTATGCTCATCAAAGTCCTGATGACATTAAAGATGAGTGAAAATAATTGCATAACCAATGAACAATGAGTAATAAGAAAGAGCAGAAGGGTAATGCTACATTTACATGAAATATTGTCTTGTATAAATAGCTAATGTCTTTCTCATTATCTAGTTTCATGAGCCTATGTTGTCTTTTTGAAAAAGGCGTATAATGTTCATATGATAGGTTATAAAAATAAATATCCTACTTGGGTTTTAAGCTCAAACATTAATTACATATACATGGGGAGAGTGGCAATGGATATAAATTAGGATGGCAATCACAAATGCACATAATTCTTCTCAACACTATCAAACTTCAGAAGCCAATTTTGACCTTACTCAGCTGGGGGTAGGTGAGCTGTTTACGTTTTCCTAAATTTATTCCTCATGTATTAAGCTGGGCAATTGTTTACTCTGACTCACTTTCTGTTGCACAAAGAACACGGAAATAGACCTACAGTGTAGTCTTTCTAGGGCATTGTCACCTGCACAACGGTATACAAGGACCTGAATTCTATTGTTAGTATCAACTAGAGAAAACTCATTGAATCAGTGGGTTTTACCTACACCAGTGGTGTGCAACTGCAGAGAAAATGAGGGTAGATCTCACTCCATCCTACACGATGATGCTCCTGGCATGACTGGTTCCAGAAACTGACTGCAGCATTGCTAATTTTATAGGGTTTTGGTGTAGTGATCTTTGGGACTGGTGGGGAGAAGCAGAGCTTTTTTGCCATGCTTTTTAGCTGCTTAGAATTTGTGGGGTGAGGTTTTGGGCATTTTTCAGCACAAATGGGGACACATGGAAGCTTAGGACCATAATATAGGCCTTCTGGGCTGCACGTGATCTATGGGCCACATTCTCCCCGCCCAAATTTATATGTTGAACACCATTCAACAATGGATTCAATGGTTTTACTGCCGTTGGGACTAGTTAATAGGTTTCAGTCTGGTGACTCCAAAGTCCAGCTACTTTTCATTTGCAATTTGGATTCTATAAAGAAAAGCCACCTGGGACATCACAACCAACCCATGAGCAGCGATGTAGACTCAAGTATATTGACTTGGACTCAAGTCAGACTTAAGTCACTTCAGTGACTTGACTTGGAGTCGACTCGATAATAAATGATACACGGACTCAACTCGACTTGTGACTTGTATATTCTTAGTGACTGACTTGCTGCCCTTTGTTCAGAAAAGTAATCCATTCATCCAGGAACTTTATTACCTTGAACACTGCTTCCATCTCTTTTTGCCTACTGGTCACAGAACAATCTGTCTCAAGCCCAAAGTGTGAGTACATTTCTTGGAGAGGAACAGCAAACGTGTAAGGCAATGGGCTTGAGGTGGGCTTGAGGTCTGCTCGGCAGCCTGTCCCTGATGCATATTGGAGAAGCCTTCTTAAACTTTCCTAATAGCAGAAGGCAAGACTTTTCTCCAGAATGCAGGGTGCGTTTCCTAGAGGGGAACAGCAAATGTGTTAGACTACAGGCTTGAGGAGGAAAGATGGTTCCTTCTAAAGCTTTTGAAGCTTCAGTAACAGAGAGTAAGAAGGATCCTATTCCTCACTTCAGAAGCTGCAGATTTTTTTATGCCCTTTGAAAGAAAAGCCTCCAGCTTGAGGAATGGGGATTAAGATGGTTCCTGTTTTCCACTTCTGAAGCTGCAGACCCTTGTAAGCTCATTGACCCCTCCCCCATATACCCTACCATCGCTTTTTTTTTTCTGATAAAGTTGGCTCCCACACTTGAGACTTAACATGAAAGTATCTTGCAAGGACTTGACTTGAAACTTAAAGGTAGAGACTTGAGACTTGACTTGAGACTTGGAGTAAAAGACTTAAATGCATCACTGCCTATTTGGGGGTATATTTTTCTCCCAGACAGTGTAATATGTTGGTATAAGAAATGTTCCATGCCATAGGTAGTGGTGATGGCAATATGATTTAGAGAAATTTGTCAAATATAGGTGCATTAGTGGGTGTTGCTGACAAGAAATGAATTGTCTGGAAGTGCTTTATCTATGATTACAAGATGTTATAATGGATGACAAATAACAGAAAAGTGCTGCTTCCCACATGCCATGTGACGGACTGGACAGGGATTTGTTTTGTACAGCTGGTATTCTCTTTTGCACAGCTTTTTGGTGATATTGTGCCTGAGGAACAGCAGTGAAAGAAAGAAAAATACAAATTTATATGCATTGAATCCTGTCCTAAAATGTGATAAACTCTTTGGTAAGCTCTATGTGGAAAAAAAAAAAGTCTAGACCTTAGATTCTTTAGGTATCTAAATAGGAAGCAGATTGAATGTGAAGGAGTGAGACAGACTTAATGAACACACGTTGATGTTTCTAGGCCTACAGACCAGATGGCCTTATTTCTGTAAAGCCCAAAGATAGAGAGAAAGGAACTGTTTCCAGGTGTCCACTGTACATTTCAATCTGTTTCAATAGGTAAGAAATGATGTTGGATACTCCAAAACCCTAAGAGGCCAGGTCAAAGCAAATAAATTATATAGAAATGCATAATTTGTGCAGAGAGTCAAAGACCCTTTTCGCACCTTACCTTTTCACGCTGCTGGGTTGGGGTTTTCGCGTGAGAAGGCTTGGGAAGAACGCTCTCACAAGCCTCCTGCATCAGCTTCGCAGCTCCTTCCTGCTCACGCGAGTGCCCTGCCCGCGTCCCACCCCTTCCTTCCGCAGTGCAGCCTGGGAGTTGGAGGCTGCACTGGGGCAAGAAGTGCGACTGGCAAGGCTCAGGAGGTTTTGCATGGTGGGTGAGTATGCCCCAGGCCTCTGAGCGATGCCTGAGTGTGCACCATTTTCGGCTTCGAGCCGAAAATGAAAAAGTGCGTGTCTGCTTCGTGTCAGGCTCTTGAGCAGTAAATATGAGTGCATCATGCAGACCGCTGCTCACATTTACACAAGGGGCCCTCTTGCTTCCAAAATGCGGTGCGAAAAGGGCCAAAGATACAAACAAGAAACAGGAAGTATCATCCAGAGTCAGAGAGTGACAAATGAACTATGGCTACTTTAGTGATTCAGTTTTTTTATTTCTTTGCTCACTGGAAAGAAGTATCATTAATTCTACATAGCTTTTGGAAATTATATTTTGTCATTTCTACTGAGAAGGCTGTAAGATTCAATTATTTTGAATATAAGCTATGATCCACCAGTCAAGATGCTATACACTTTTAGCACAGTGTAAATATAAGCCAGCATAATTACACTAGATCTCAGACTTGCTCAACCAACTGCATAATCAGTACCCCAGCTTTGAGCTCACTTGTTGCACAATGCCCATTTAGTTCCACATCCACCAAGTCAAAAGCATGTTACCCTAAAAAGTGGGAGACATTGGGTTCCAAATGCTAACATCTCATTAGAATTTGGGGAAAGCTCAAAGACGGCTTGCAAGAGGAGGGCAACGGCAGGATCTTTTCACCTATGTATACCAGTACTAAGTGCAGAAAGGCTCCAGTGCAACAAAGTTTATTTGGAATCAACAAACACACAGGAAATCAGGCACTCTAAGAACCTCACAAGGCTGTTAAAAAGTTAGGTGTGAAAGATTGGATAGAGAGTGAAATTGGGGGAAGGGGGAGATAGTTACCAATCCTGGAGAAGAAGGATGAAGCGGAGAGGCTCAGACAGCATTTGAGGGTAGCACAAACAGCAGTCTTGGTGCCACATATTATGCCCAAAATGCCACAAGGTGCTGAGGCCAAAGCTAGGGTTTATATACCCTTTTTACTATCCTGAAGGGATGTTTTGGCAAAGCCTTAAAACTTTCTTATGGGACTGACAAAGGGTTCCAAAATAAGTCATTGTTTTGACACCAGAGTGACATAATTTATGGGAATGGTGATAACCTCTTTATGTCTGGATCGATAGGGGATGTAGGAACAGTCTCCATAGGGTGAGATCAAAAAGGATGGTATCTGATTGTCTTATCCAGGGCAATATGGAAATGCAAAGCTCTGGGATCCATTAAGAAATTATCTTGAATCCCATTCTGTGCCAGGGCTTTCTGCCTAATCCCCTTTGAACCTACGGCCTGACTGTGCCTCAGGTCAGCTTGAATTTTTTCTGGTCAGCATGCCTTTGATTCATGTATTTCCAGCCATATGAAAAAGCACGTCCTGCAGGACGGGCATGTAGGGTCAGATAACAAGTGTAAGAGGATGTTGTGTATACAGTTTCAAAATGATTAGCTGCAGTAGGACTTCACTTACACAAACGCCAAAAAATGAAAAACTAGTGAGTTTAGATGAATAGTTATTGAATGTCCATCAATCACACAATGTTTTCATAATGCATAATATGCTTACATGTATTAACTTTCTTAAAAGCCTGCATGTATTAATACAAGAAGCCTATTTTACTGTGCTTCAGCTTTGCATCATTCTTGAAGATGTCCCAGACAACCCTGTTCAAAAACATAACTTAAAACTCAGTACAGCTGATGTTAGGCTGTGTCAGGCCATTTCTGCGCTATACTGTTATAGTGCTATTATTCCACTTTCAACATCCTGTGGAATTCTGGGGTTTGTAGTTTACTGAGGCCAAAGAGCTCTCTGGCTGAGAATTCTAAGGGCCCCTCCCTAAACGGCAAAGCCCAGGATTCCATAGGATGTTGAAAGTGGAATAATAGCACTATGACAGTGTAGGGCAGAAATGGATTCAGCCTCAGTGCTGATAAGGAAACTTCACTCTGAGGACAGGAATTTTTTCCCTTTCTCAGACTTGGAGAGGAGGGATATAGCACCTCTCCCAACCTATAAGCATCACCATAGTTTCTAGAAAGCCAGTCCTGTTGAGTTACATAATCCCTACTGTCTGAGCAATTGTGTTTGGCCATATAGAGTACATGCACATACGGAAAGAGATGATGATGGTGGTGGTGGTGGTGGTGGTGGTGATGATGATATAGTGATATATATTTTACAAGATCCTAAATACCCAAAAGTTATCAGATCCCATATGATTTTGGAAGCTAAGCAATGTCAGCTCTGGTTCACATTTGAGTGGGAGACCACCAACAAATACTAGGTACCATAGGCTATATTTTCAGAGGAGAGAACTGGCAGAAGTACATCAGAGTATTCCTTGCCTAAGAAAATCCCTACGAAATTCATGGGGTCACCATAAGCCGACAAGCAACTTGAAGGCACATACACAGAGACATATTTTTCATACTATGTTTTATATAATATATGTATTATATATAGATTGGGAGTAAGATAGAGTATTATATCATACTATCATATACATTATTCTTTTATCAGCAACAGAAATTCCCCTTACACTGCTCCTTACCTGATGTGTCTCCAGTGTCTGCCATGGGGGGAATGCAACTTCAGGATGCTCTAGAAGGGAAGGGGGACTCCAGTCTAGCTGCAGTGTCTGTTCTGTTGGCATCGTTGCCCAGCAGCCTGATTTCTTTATTTAAAATATAACTACTAGGACTGGAATGGTGCCTACAGGATATAGACACCTCCTCCCTAGACATTTCCACTTCCCCTGGGCCAAAGTTACCACCAATGTCCAAATCCCAAACCTCGCTGGGAAAGGAGGCACATGGGGAAGGGAGGGCATGTCGTTTCCTGTCACTGTCATCTAGTAGCTTGCCAGGAGTGTGATTCTCCTAGGAAATAAGGTATGTTTTCCCCCTGGTTCCCATCATGTTTCACAGCAGAATCCCTGGGGTTTAGGCAGTGGTGCTTAAAGCATTGGCAGCAGCAGATTTCAGCAGCAGCTGGCAGATGTTTGTCCCAACCTCTCGAAAGTGCCTACCTCTGTTATAGTGCAATGCATAACAGTTCCAGATTGTTATTAGTGTGTACAGATATGTGCTTTTTTTTCCTGAGGTAGTGGCTATTGACTCACAGATTTAAGACAAAATTGTTGGATCTGTGACATGCCTAATTGAAAGCAGTATAAACAAGGAGCCAAGAGAGCAAGATATTTATTTTATGTCCTCGAGCAGGCAGGGAAACATACCATCTAGCTTATTGAAAAGACCCATGTGGGCAATCTTATTCCAGTCTTGGTGCTTTCAGGTTTCTATAGAGTGGAGTTTACAGTCATCTGTGTAGTGTACATATTCTTCAGCTTCAAGAAGGAGAAAGCAGAGCTTGGAAATAGTGGGCTAGAAGTAATGCAGCTACTTCTGAAATAGTTACTTTTGAGGATAACAAGGGCACCACAAAGTCACATGTCAAAAGTAATGTAACAAATTGGAGAGAAGTTATAATATTAGTGCAGTGAACATAACTTTCTAGTTACTTTCAAATGTTACTTTTTATGGGCATTTTGAAACATTTTAGATGCCTTCTGACAGGAATTGTTCGACTTTTAATGTTATTTTCTTATCAGTCCTAAATCCTTTCTCCCAATAATGGAAAATTACAGAAAAGTAATAGGCAGTGCCCAGGTGACACAGCAAGTCGTCCTCCTCTCAAGATTGCAAAGATTAATGGCAATAGGTTATTTTTCAAACCCTGTCATAAGCGGTATTGCCATAATACCCAGCTGATCAGATTTAACTCAGATTCTAGGCAAGCCACAGAATGCCCATTTGGACCATGATCTAGCCAGTGTTTTCAAGCTTTCCTTACACAAAAACGCAAGTCTGTAGCCCTTGCAGAGAGAGAGTTATGGGACAAAATGTGGAAACACAATTTTGACCGTTTTATCCTAGTTCTCCCAGAACAGCAGTTATAGAAAGCAATAAGAAACCCAAAGCAGAGTAGTAGAAAAGTGCAATTCCAGCTGTGCTGAATTTGCACAATCAGAATGCAGATTAGTACTATGCATAGTTATAAAAATTTGTAAGATATGTAAATTAGATGCCCAGATTTGAGGGGCAGGAACATGACAACCCTAGCCATACCTCCTCAGAGAACAAGGGAAGTCCAACATCCTGTGGTAGTGAGCTGCATATCTGCTTATCTCTGCTTCTCCAGAAATGTTTCTGTTGTTGTTGTTTTTTTAACAGCACTATGAGAACATAGAAAAATAGGGCAAATGATATGGCACCTATAGGAATGGGAATATCTAGCCCGGACACTTCCCTTCCAGGAATCCCAAAACACTGCACAGAACACATTGTGTGTCTGTAGGAAGGAAGAGTTATTGTGGAAAAGATAATATTATTCTCACACTTGTTCCATTCTTGCCTGGTCACAAAATATTCTAAAAACTTCTTGACAGGATGCTCAGATCTAAGGTGAAATACTGAGCATGCAAAAACCCAAAATCAAACAAAACCAGATTTCATACAGCAAGACAAATTGAGTGTATGAAGTGTGTGATGGTGAAGCAGGGGAGATGGAAACTATCAAGGAGGAATGTGACTAGAAGCAAAACACCACTCAAAAGCTAGGCTTAGCCTCTCAGAAAGCACAGTGAGAAAACAGAGAGCAGAACCAGAACTAGTCAGAAAGAGGTTTGGCGTCACTTCAAGGAGCTCCATGGAGGAGCATGAGTATCAAAGGAATAAAACAGCAGCACCTTTTTTGGCAGCTATTAACCCTGAGAAAGGGATATCTTCTTTCTTTGTGCTTGCAATCAGTGACTGGAGAACTGCAGAAGGAAGGTAAGTGAGATGGATCACAGCCACCGATCCACCTTGAGTGGAATGCGGAACTAATTGGTAGGGGTAACACATGCCAGCAGTCAGCAATGAGGAAGCAAACCACAGAGCAGCCCATAGGAGAGTGTCTGCGTGATGCACCTGTCAGCTAAAGGGAAATGATTTAGAACACATTTCCTCTATAGTGCTCAATTTACCCAGCTCCTTTTGATATAAAGCCTCTCTGCAGTGACAGTCAACTTTGCTGTCTTCATCTTTCAGTAAATAGATGCTAGTTTTATAACTCAGCCCTTGATAGAATATGTAAATCTCATAATTTTCAGGAATACGACGAGAGAATGTGCTGGAATGCTATTATCTTCTGACAAGATGTTGGATTGTGAAGCTTCCCTAAACTATGCAAAAGCACAAAAGTTTTTAATGGCACTGTTTCTCTTGGACTTTCTCTTTGCTCTCTTTTATTGTCTTGCTGTGTTGACTGTAATGGGAAAATGTTCTTTTTACTAGCTATTAGGGGATTAAAAATAACAAAGAAAGGACAGAGGAAGAATAAATATATGCTAACAGAATAGTAAAAAAAACTGGTGTGTGTGTATGTGTGTGTGTCTTTGAATAGTTGTTTGTTACAGCAAGGCTAAAGAAGTAAGATGCAGCAAGTGAGGCACACCATTGATTCTAGATTTCATTATTTAGGTTTCACTTGGTCTGGGGGAAGTTTGTAGCAGTATGGAAACTAAAAAGTTTACAGCAACATCACTAAAATAAGCTGATATGTTCTCAGCTTTTAACAGTCTGACAAAATCAAACACAAAGACCAGTGTGAAAGGAAAGGCAATTGTTCTTGCCCTTACAGGTGCTTTTCCTTTGTTTCTTTTTGTTGTGAGGAAAGAAGCATGTTGTGTAGAGAGCAGCAATTTTCAGTTATGGTTCTGAGATTATACAGAATAGCCTTGCATTATTTTCTTGTTCGATACCCTAATCCATCTTTGCCCTATTGCTGGATCACAAAAGAAAGATTAGTAAAACATTTCTCCCCCTTTAACCTCACTCTCTGCCATTGTCCCAGTGCTAATGACACTACTCCCCACATTCCTTATCTCATGTACACCTACCTACCCATGAGTACAAGCTGATCTATGAGGTCAGTCTACAATCTCTTTCTGGGAAAGTTTTATGATCAGTTTCTTAACACCTGTTTGAGTACCTCTCCAGTTAAAAAGCCAGTATGATATAGTGCTTTGAATATTGGTCTAGGACTTGGACACTAGGGTTTTAATCCCTGTTCATCTGTGGAAATCCATTAGGTGTCCTCGGGCAATAACATTCTCTGAGGCCTTTTCCACATGGCAGCGTCAGCCTGCCACAGCGACAGATGATGGTGGTCCCAGGAGCCATGCTATCACACAACATTGTGGGCAACCTGTCGCTATCCCATCGCCAAGCACCACCAACCAGCTCTAACCTGCCTGTATTGCGTGCTATGTCAATATCAGAAAAAGTCTGATATTGACCCCTTTTCACACAACCAGCTCATTACCTGATGGCAAGCAATTCCTGGTCTTGACAGCTCCTGTCGCCAATCTGGAAGCCCTGATGCATGGATGCAAGTACACATCCAATGCTGCTCAGTCAGGAAAAAAGTGACTAATTGGGTGCTGCAGGGCAGAGAGAGGGCAGGGAGAAGGCGTCACTATGGACGCTGTAATGCAAAAGGCACAGCTGTGTTAATGCCATTACTCCTCCAACGCCAAGAGATGCATTTGGGAGGGAGCGGTGCAAAACAGCTCCCATCCTGGCATTGGTGATGCTGGGGTTGCCATGGATCATCGTGGCAATGAGGTCTGCTGCAGAAATGGCCTGCGCCTTAGAGAAAGACAATGGCAAACGTTTTCTGAATAGACATTGCTAAGAAAACCCAGGATAGGATTGCCGTAAGTCCAGTTGATTTGAAGGCATTTAACAGCAATTCTTCCAAGAAACACAGTTTTTCTCAGAAAGCTCCCACTTGTTTCTGTTGTTCCTTTTATAGATGTTCCATTATTCTTTGAGTAGATAAGGGTAAGTCTTCCAAGATTAAATGATGTGAATATTATCCAGAATTGGCTCCTTTGTATTTTAGTCACTTGGAAATTATGAACTGCAAACAACATTACCTGTAGCAAGTTATGTTTTTATGAAGTGGGGATATAACAACAGCCTTTTTTCCCCCATGTCTTCTCTCCTGACCTTTCGATGCTAAAACTGTCACATTTTAACTTCTGGTACAACTTTAGCTGTTTTTGCAAACCTTTCCCAATAGTATGGTAGTAGAGAAAAACGGGTTTTGGCAGAATGAAACGAAGCTGTCTTCTGAAAGAATAGTGCAGACACTCTGTTGGGAAGCAGTTTACTTTAGGACATTTATTTGAGCTGAATTACTGAACGCATTACTGAAAGGTTTGATCTCTGAACACAGAGAAGTAAGGTGTGCAAGGAGGTCTGTCAAGAGACGCATGTCCGAAGTAACTGTGGTAACCAGAAGTTATTAGAGTTAGGAGTTTCATGTGGTTGGGACCATGGTCACTATGAATCACACTGAAAAAAAAAAAGGTAGCTTCTATTTTACCTGACTATTGGAGAGATTCTAGAATTAAAAGAGGATGGAAAGCATACATGGCATAGAAAAAATTCAACTGTCATAGGTTTCTTGGACTTAACAATCAGTTTGAACTATGTGGCCATTTTTCCCACATATCCAGCTAGTTAGGGAGAATGGTGTAGTTTCCTCTGAGATGGAACTTTGCAGATGAAGATGGAAAATGATGGGAAAAGCTGTCTGTCAGGGACTATTGCTCTTCTGCATTGTCGTTCTGTTAAGGGACCTACAAATTCCCCAGAAAAACTGCTTAAAAATTATGGCATGAGGAAAGTCTAGCTTTGGAGAATCACACCTGTGTAGAGTTCACTCCCCCCACTTTTTTTGGTCCCTTATTTTATATAGAAGGGGAAAGGTATAATCTTTCCCTTCCCAGTCACAATTTTACTGACAATGACCCCTCTTCTCCTTGGTGGTACATAGTGGGGCTTAGTGAAAATGCTACTGGAAGCACTAATGCTCCTCTCAACATTGCCCATGGGTGACATCACCCATTCAGGGCTGGGCAATTTTGAATTGAGACTGTAGCACATCTTGATTCAGATCACAAATAAATATTTCCATTTTCCCATTTCAAGAAAGACAGCGGATACATTTGATGCTATCTAACAACCAAGCTATTTATGAGAGGCCAACATTTTAAATATCAATAAAGTTGCAAAGGTTTGTAGGAAAAGCAGGTGCTTTCTTCACATCTGAAATAGATGAAAAATATTCTTTTTCTTTTTCACCACCCTATGCATTAAAATTCACCTTTTGGGAGAGGCTTAGGGGATAAAAATGAAGCATCTATTATTTCATAAAATATTACCACACACTGGAGTCCAACGGTCTTAAATCCTTTTGTTCATTCAATATATTTCCAATGATTTCAATATAGCCAATATAGTATGATTTGAGGACCATAGAAAAGATGACCTTTAAAGCTAAAAATTCATCTTGAATCATCTTTTCTGAAAGACAGGCTGGCTTATACAAAATCCTGACTTTTTATGCCACAGTTTCTAACAATAAATCTTAGAAGACAATATGAGACATTCTTAAGCTTCAGTCCTGAGGCTGTTTAATGTGGCTACAGTATTCTGCATGGAGCATTACTGTCAGCTTTTATACAGATGAATGATTGATCATTTTACCAACTATGGCAGCATTCTCAAAGAAATTCCTACTGATGGAGTCTATAGTATAAGGAACAGGACAATTAAACAGTATTTATGTCTTATTGGGCATACTTACAGTTTGCCTGGGATCATCTGGATGCCCAGAAGGACCTACCACTCATTAAAGCAGAGCATGTTGAGAATGAAAATACAGAGCATTATACATACCTAAGATCATGAATTTCTTTTTCTTAAAAATAGTTGTCACTCAAAATAAAATTGAAATCCAGCTGGTCCTAACCAGAACTTCTTTTGCCTGTCTCACTGCCAAACAGCAATCCTTCAGCTGAATGAAAAGCTATTACCGGAATTTGAAAAAGAAAGAATGAAAAATGCAGCATTTTTCTTTTTAAAGACAGAGGAGGAAGAGAAGAAGAGATGGGGAAATCATTGAAGAGGTCCTCTGAGCCCATTTAAGCTGTATGGTACACTGAATGGATCTCTCTGGGACTGCCCACATGCATTATCTAATGTAAAAAGAAGAAAGAGAGAGGAAGGGATAAAAAGGAGGAAAATCTAGTAGCAGCTTGAAGACTGATTTTTATTTTAGTATGAGCTTTTGTGGATATCTATCCACTTCTTCAGATGCAGTACAGAATGATTTTAAAGCCTCAGGTGTGAGAGAATGTAATAGATCATTCTGGATCCTTTTAAATCCCATCCCACTCCCACAACTGTATAAATATGGTTAATAACCTGAAGCTATCACTCTGTATTGCTGCTGAAGAAGTGGATTGATACCCACAAAAGCTCATGCTAATTCGTCTCCCACCGCTCGCGTGACCACAAGTGGCAGGGGGGGACACCTTTGCTGCCCTCCCACGAAGAAGAGACCGTGCAATTACCGTGCGACAAGGGTCGCACAGTGGGATGGGGAGGGGGCGGGGTCTGCAGACCCCTTTTAGGGCTGCGCCGCCCCTTCCTCAGCCTCTTTGTTTGCTGGTGAGGCTGACGGAGGGGGCTGATGCTGCTGGCCCTGAAAGCCAGCCACGTGGCTGCCTGAGAGGCCTTTGTTCACGGCAGCAGAAGGAAACAGCTGACGGTCGCTTCTGTGGTTGCCCAGGTTCAAGGGTTTTGTTTTGTTTTGTTTTTGTTTACTCCCCTTCCTTTGCTTTTTCTCTTTTCCCTGTTTTTTCTCCTTTCTTTTCCCTCTTCCTCACATCTCCCCCTCTCTTGAGGCTGATCCTCGTCAGGGGAGGGGGTTCCTGTGGGCCCCCAGGCTCTGAGGAGGGTCGCTGTTGCGGCGGCGGCGGCAGTGGCAGAATCGCCCCGTCAATGGGGGGGGGCTGTTGTTCCGGCAGTGGCAGCAGCAGGCTTTCCCCTCCCCCCTTTTTTTCTCTTCTTTCCCCCGCTCGTCTGCACCTCTTCCCCCCTCCCTCGGCTGATCCTTGGCAGCGTCAGGGTTGCTGTGGGCCCCCTAGGTCCTGGGGAGGGCTGCTGGTGTGGCGGCAGAGGCAGTAGAAGTTGGAAGCAGCCCATTGGGAGGCCCTTGGGCATTTGGGGGACCTATTTGAGGAGGGCAGTTGTTGTGGCTCTCCCTGCCCCCCCTTTTATATATTTACATTTTTTTTCTTCTCTTTCCTTCTCTTTCTTTCTTTTCCTTTTTCTCCTTCCCCCTTCCCTTCCTTCCTCCCCCCCTCTCCTAGGGCATGTCAGGCTGAGAGAGTGTGCCTTTCCCCTTCCTTTTGTACCCCTTCTCTCTTTTGCTCTCGCTTTTACACCTCTCTCCTCGGGGGAAGGTGCTCTTTTGCAAGTTTTGCTGCATCTGGGCTGTGAGAGAGTGTCCAGTGGGTCTTGGCAGGCTGAGAGAGTGTGATCATTTTGTTGTGGGTTTTGTTTTGTTTTGTTTTGTTAAGGGAGTTAGGGTTTATTAGGTCTGTCAGTGGTGCTGCTGGCTTCCAAACGAGCTTCATCAGCATCCAAGGGCAAGCAGCCCACCAAGAAAGCCACGCCAACCAAAGGGGCCATGCCGGCCAAAGGGGCCACGCCAGCCAAAAGGGCCACACCAGCCAAGGCCTTAGCTGCCCCAATGTCAGTGTCCTCATCATTGGATGAGGATGGGGGAGCAAATGTGGCGGCCGCCATTTTTGCTAAGCTTCGGGCCATTGAGAGTGGCCAGCGGCCTGCGGGGCAGAACAGAGGAAGGGAGGAGCAGAGGGTCTCCATGCCAGTGAGTGTTATTAACCAGATTTTGGCACGGCTAGACGCTATTGAGAAGGACAGATCGTGTGAGAAGCGGTGTGAATCGCCTCCAGAGAGGTGGCAACAAGCATCCTCATCACAACATGTCAGTTGGGAGGCCGGGCCCTCGGGAGAGTCAGAAGCAGCAGGAGCAGCACTGGGTGAGTCTATTGGCCACGAGGAAGGTACTGCGTCCATAGCATGGCCCTGGAGCTTCATTACACCACTGAGGAATATGATATGGGCTCCGCCAGCAGGTTTCCCAGAGCTATCATTTTCTTCTTCACCTACTTCCCCTGGGGAGCAAATGTCACCCCCTCAGCTGTCCCTGGATCCACTCAGGGTGGGGCTCTGGTATCGCGGGAGTCAAGCAAGGATTCAGGCCTTGAGGAGAAGGCAGGTGGGCAGTCAGGGGTATTGGATAAGCACCTGACCTCAGCCACTATTGAAAAGATATTGAAGGAAGAATACGTGGACCTATTCTCCCTTTTGTATCAAGAGCTTGGTAAGAAACAGAAGGAGGATTTGGAAGCAGGCAAGAGGGAAAAATTGAAAAAATACAGGATTGACAGGAACTGGACTAACTGGTTTATAGGTTATCTCATTTACATGGATGTGATAGTTAAGGCCCAGCCTTCCAGGGCTCACTCCCTGGTGGTATATTTGAACACGATTTTCAGGGCTCATGCAGATTTTGCTGGGACTGGTTGGCTGCACTATGATGAGAAGTTTAGGATGGCAGCAAAGCAGCCAAGCCTGTGATGGGACAATATTCACCCTGAATTGTGGATGCAGACGTTGACCCCGGCTCGCCCCATTTTCGGTGAGAGGTCCCACTCCGGTCATCTGGCGCAGTTCAATAAGTCCAGAGGGCCTCCCCGCACTCAGGGCTCGCAGGAGCAGCAGCAAATACAGCTCTGTTGGGAATTTGGGATGCAAGGGTTTTGTGCCCGTCGCCCTTGCAAATACAAGCACCTATGTGGGATCTGCTGGGGCTCTCACTCCATTCACAACTGCAACAAGGGGGGGGGACAAGCCTCAGGGATGGAGGTGGCAAGCGGGGGCCAGGAAATCAGCCACCACTTCACAAAGGGGCCCAGTCCAATTAATGTTGAGAGGCTGCTGGCTTAGCTCCGCTTTTACCCGGACCGGGCCGCAGCTCTATATCTGGGGGAGGGATTTACTTGGGGGTTCAAAATCCCAAGTGTGGGATCTCGGCAGTTTTTTATGGCCAATAACCTTAAATCAGTAATAGGCAAAGAGCATGTAGTGAGGGAGAAAATTAGGAAGGAGGTTGCTGAAGGCAGGGTGTTAGGTCCATTTGACCAGCCTCCCACTCCCAATGTTAGAATTTCCCCACTAGGAGTTGTCCCTAACAAAGCTCCAGGTGAATTCAGGTTAATCCACCATTTGTCTTACCCCAGGGGTGAGTCCGTTAATGATGCCATTCCGGCTGAGTTACGTTCGGTTAGGTATACTTCGTTCAATGCAGCTGTACGGGTGGTGCGCAGACATGGTGTTGGGGCCGAGCTGGCCAAATCTGATATCAAGGCAGCCTTCCACCTGCTGCCCGTTCATCCATCTGACTTTGAACTTTTGGGATTCGCCTTTGAGGGCAAACTCTAAGTGGATCGCTCCCTCCCCATGGGATGTTCTGTGTCTTGCTCTGCTTTCGAGACGTTCAGTACCCTTTTAGAATGGGCCATCAAAAGTAAATCAGGCCTTAAGGGCATTGTGCGTTATTTGGATGATTTCTTATTCGTAGGACGCTGTGGTTCTGGGCAGTGCACATTCCTCTTGGCAGAATTCACATCTCTTATGGGGGAGTTAGACGTGCCCTTGGCACATGAGAAAACTGAGGGGCCCACACAGCAGCTTACATTTCTGGGCATTGAATTGGATACAGTCAACCAAGCTTGTAAACTACCGCCAGCTAAGGTTCAGGATTTCAGGTCAAGGGTGGCTTCCTTTGTGGGTAGGCGCAAGGCTACCCTTAGGGAATTTCAGGAGATCGTGGGGCACCTGAATTTTGCCTGCCGGGTGGTGGCACCTGGCAGGGCATTCCTTCGGCGCCTGTGCAATGCCATGAAGGGCATCACCAAACTGCATCACAGAATTAGGATCACCAGAGGGATTGAACTGGACTTAGGAGTGTGGCAGGAGTTCCTGACTGACTTTAATGGTGTCTCTTTTTGGCGGGATGAAATCAAGGTCAGGGATGCATTGAAAATATCATCTGATGCAGCAGGATCCATCGGTTTTGGTGTCTTTTTCAGGGGCAGGTGGTGTGCACAGAGATGGCCCGAGAGTTGGACAGAGGCAGGCCTCACAGCTGACCTTACATTTTTGGAGTTTTTTCCAATATTAGTGGCAGTTCACATCTGGGCACGTAAGTTAGCAAATGCCTCAGTCCACTTTTGGTGTGACAACTTGGCCACGGTCAGAGTGATTAACTCTCTCTCCTCTAGGTCGCAGCACGTCATGCGCTTGGTGCAGGCTTTCATGCTTCAATGTCTCCGTTTTAACATAGTCTTTACAGCTGTACATGTTGCTGGTGTGGATAATTCCTTGGCTGATTCTCTCTCCCGTATGCAGATGAAATGTTTCAGAGAGCTGGCATCAGATGCTGCCGTCCTCCCAGAACCAGTGCCCTTCGATCTGTGGAAGCTTGGTGGGGTGAGGTAGCACAGATCATCGGTATGTCAATTGCGCCCAGCACCAGAAAGAGTTACAATAAGGCCGCTAAGGATTTCACTAGCTTTCGGAAATCTAAAGGGTTACAGGACACATGGCCACTCCCGGTGGACCACATTTTGCAGTTCTGCTTGTCCCTTAAGGAAGCAGTTCTCTCCCCTCAATCCATTAGATCCCGCATGTCCGCCTTGGCCTTTTGGTCCAAGGCACAAGGCTTCCCTGATCCCACCAGCGATTTTAGGATACACAAATTTATCGTAGGGTGGGTCAGGCAAAAAGGGTTGGCCCGAGATGACAGGCAACCACTTTCTCCTGGCATTCTGAAGGGTTTGGAAGACACATGGGAAGTCTTGTGCTCTTCTGTATACGAGGCTCTCTTGTTTCACTTGGTGGCTCTCACTGCATTTTTTGGCGCATTGAGGGTAAGTGAGTTGATTGTTCAGAGTAAGGGAGACAGGTCTGGCAGGGCCCTAGAGTTTCAGGACCTGACCTGGGGTGAGTGGCATTTATGCCTTCACGTAAGGGGATCGAAAACTGATCAGGCCAGGCGGGACACTGTGGTTACTTTACAGGAATGTTCTGATGCTGCTTTATGCCCGGTCAGGGTGCTGAGGGCTTATATAGCCAGCCGGGGGACAAATCTGGGGCCTCTGTTTTGTCATGCTGACACAACCCCGCTCACTAGGTATCAATTCTGGGCCATCACGAAAAAGGCTTTGACCTTTCTAGGCCTACAAGGCACCAAATTTGGTACACATTCATTTCGCATAGGCGCAGCTTCCACTGCAGCTTTGATGGGCATGAATGCTGACGACATCCAGCGGATTGGGAGATGGAAGTCCATGGCGTACCGGCGCTAGGTCAGGCCGATTCACCTGTTATAATGTTTCTGGTTCGTTTCAGATTGTCCTGTTCTGGCTGGGAGGAAGCGAGTGCTGATCTGTGGTCACAGTTTCATCTTTGGGGCAGAGCGGCAGGCTCGTGATGGCCATTTTGGCCCACATTTGGGATTGGGTGACCGAGCCTCGCTCCAATGGCTTGGCAAGAGAGGCCTTCACTGGCATGGCTTGTTGCCTGCGCTGTTTGGGGAGTGCCATGGGCCTCCACCTGATGTGTTGGTCATTCACCTGGGTGGTAATGACCTTGGACTTTTAAAATGAAAGGCCTTGATCATACAGACCATTCATGATATGCGGCTTATTCTCAATACTTGGCCTGGCACCTGCATTGCTTGGTCTGCAATGATTCAAAGAAAAGTGTGGGGTGGGGGAGGGGATCCTCGACCCTTGGAGTTTGCTCGTAGGCGAGTGAACAGAGAAATTTGCAATGCTTTGAGACAGGGCTTGGGTCACTATATTCCTCACTGTGACATTGTCTTTAATAAACCTGAGCTGTATAGGCCGGATGGGGTACACTTGTCATCCGAGGGCAATGAAATCTTTCTGTGGGATTTGCAACAGGGGCTTGAAGCTATCCTGAGTGGGAGTTGGGGGGATAAGGAAGCTTGCAGACGCTTGCCCTTATCCATGGCTGGTGGGGGTGGGTGGGTGAGTACCTATGGCACCCTTTGGTGTAGGATAAGTGCTGTCCTTGAGGTGGGCCCGGGACTTGCCCCTACCATCATGAGGCGGGGGGGTTGCGGTTTGTGGGGTCGCCTTCCAGAAAAGGGCTGGCCAAAGTTTTAATCCAGCCTCATGGGTTGGCTTTGGGGCCCGGTACCTCGCTCAGGGAGGGCTGGGGAAGAGGTCTGGAGCTGACCCTTGCCTTAGCCTACCCATGCTGTTGACCCCCCCTTCTCAGGTCATAAATTCAAGTTCAAGTTCATGGTCAGGTTTAAATTCAAGCCCAAGTTCAAGGTCAAGTTCACTTCCAGCTTTATGTTAATCAGGCATACATTAATAAATTGCCCTAGTTCAACCCAAGGCCTGTGTGTGGTCTCTTCATTTCGTGGGTTGGGCAGCAAAATAAAAATCAGCTAGTCTTAAAGGTGCTGCTAGATCCCTCCTTTTTCTCCCCACTTTCTCCTTTTTTACATTGCAACAGAATAACATGGCTGCTTCTTTGAAAACTAGGTTATGCAATTCTCCTTTCACATTGCAGCTTTTGCAGGAGACTTCAATTTTACAGTAATTAAACCCACAATAACAGATGTTTGATTGTGGGGAGTAATTTTAATTACCATAAATATGGTTGAATCTGGGGAAAGGGCCAAGGTTCAGACTATGAGAGTCCTGAGACATTTGTTTTCCATCTTCCTTGTGAGCAGAAATAGAGTTCAAAGGTTACCATTAAGTAATATTTTGAATGCAGAAGCTGACCTGTATGCTGCTTTTCTTACACCTTTCTAAATAGATCATTTCCATGATTAGACAAGTGGTGTACTAAATGACTCATTAACTATTAATGGCAGGAAAATCTCATTACCATTTAATTCCATTTGCTTTACGTGTGTTGCCTAGTCATCGCTGCCCTCCACCAACACAATTGTCATGTGATGTGGCTGCAGGACCCAGGAAACTCTCTGGATGTTAACACAGTCATTTTTTATGTCCATACTCTCCCCTTGCGCCCTGCTCCCAAATATAGCTAGAGGTAGATGTTTACTCCTGTGGGAAATTGCATTGTGAATTTTTTATCACTTTCTGGACTGAATATGATGCATAACTTTTATAAGAGTAGAAGTGAAAAAGATGCATGTAGGAACACATCATTTCTTAAAGCCCATTCAGTGAATCATATTTCTCTTAACAAAGCCTGGTTCAAGAGACAGAAAGAACACACGACATGTGCATGTTGCCAGGAAAGAATATGCTGTAACATGTCCTTACCACCAGAAAAACTCAAAATTCCTCTTTTGCTCTGCCTGCATGTTTCTCTAGATAGCATAACTGAGAAGACAGGAAGTAGTCTTAACCACCACTACACTTGTTTGGGATGTTTCAGGATTCCTTGCTGAGGAATGTTACTTTGATCCTTTAATAGTGATGCCATGCTGAGTGGCTGAACATAGGACATGGAACTAAAGATGAAACAATCACTGTTATTTGTTTCCTACCCCCATCCCATGGGTTTCCCAAAACCTGCAAAATCTAATCAGGACAAATAATACACTGATGAGAGCTTCCATGGTTTTCACATACCCTGAAAACTTTCAGGAAATTATTCCACATAGAGTAAGGGTTCTTTGCATGAAAATCATGGGTAGGTTGTGCAAAACAAAACAACAACAAAAGGTTTTTTGTGCAAAAAAACACTGTTTGCAGACAGTCACTTTTGTCCTGAAAGAAAAAAATAGTCATTTTTTTTGTTCAAGAAATTAGGTTTTTTTGCATGTGCACATGCATGCACATGCGCGCGAGTGCACGCACACACACACACACACAGACCAGCAATCTAACACAGAAGAACCATTTGGCAATCTGGAAACAGTGGTTGGCATCCTTTTCAGTAATTACGATGTTATGAGAGCCAGACTGGTGTAGTGATTTGAGCTTTTTGGGGGTTCGATTCCCCTCTTGGCCATGGAAACCCACTGGATGACCTTGGGTGCATCACACACTCTCTGCCCCAGAAATTCCTATGATAAGTTAGCCTTAGGGTTGCCATAAGTTGGAAACAATTTGAAGCACACAGTAACAATCCTATTTTATGACATCATCATTCACTTTTACACTCATTGTACCATTATAATGACTGAAAACGACCCCTAAAAACTACTTTTTAAACTAAGGACCTTCCTTCAAACAAATAAAGGGATTTCCAAGGTTCTGGGGAGCGGGGCAGAATGATACATCCAGCCTGCTTCTGGTAGGGTGGTGTGATGTGATAAGCAGCTGTGACAAGACCCTGCAGGGGTCCCTGCCTCTGTCTGTCACATCATACCCACTACTGGAAGAGGAAGGGATGCGTTGTCACTCACTACCTTGCTCTTCAGAGCTTTGGAAATTCTCTTTTGGGGTGTGTGCGCATGGGTTTAAAAGGCAGGGTTTTGTGGGGACATAGCTATAGAATGTATAGCTATATCCTTGAGCTTTGTCTCCCAATATAAGATCTTGACCAGTGCTTTTTGTACATGGGAATATATGAAAAATAATTTTCTGAAACATTTTGGGATGCACAATTACCAACTGAGAAACACATAGAACTCCCCTCCCTCTGGGAAAGAAAATGGAAGAAATTATTTGCCTTTACTTGTGAGGACAAAACAGCTGAATGTTTATATCCCCACATGCAGGCTACAGACAGATGTTAACTAATTCAAACAAAATAACCCAAGGTCCATGCTCTCAGCATCCACATGCCAAATTTCAGAAGTCCTAGTATAATGAACTATTGTGGACTCTCTCTCTCCCTCAATATTAGGAGTAGGAGTAATAACAACAATACATAGTAATTATATTTCCAATTATTATTGTTGTTGCTGATTATATATATATCCCACACTTCTGAACAACGATGCAGAAACAATACCAACTGTTAAAGCCTTTGCACTATTTTTCTGTTCTTACTGCTTACTTTTCTGATGCTTCAAATAACTTGGCATTTCTTTCTTTTCCAAATGTGCTGAAAGATATAAGAACTGACCAGACAGAGCCAGATGTTTTGCTGATCAAATTATGACTACTTTTCATTCCCTGCTAGGGCCTACCTCTCCTTTAAGTCTTGGTCTGTCGTTCAGACTCACTTTCCAACTTGATCTGTCCCCCTCCTTCAGTGGTGACCCTCAAAGCAGATTGCTTCAGTATCCTGCATGGCAGGGCTGGCTGGCTGAGCCAGAGAGTGGGAAAGAGACAAGTAAGGAAGGAGATTATCCTGTTGCCATCACTCCTATTGTTAAAACTACTTTAAAAAGAAATGTGTTAAACATAGGGATGGGCCAACTGAATCCTCGAATCCTGGGGAAGGATTCAAGATTCGCAAATCGGAATCCCTGTGCCAAACTAGGCAAACCAAATCTTTTGAATCCACCAACCAAATAGTTTGTTGGAGACTGGGACACCTGGAAACCTGGGAGACCAGTATGCCTGGAAAGCTGGGTGACCAGACACTCAAGGGGAGATGGCAAGTAGCTGAGCTTTTCTCTTTGAGTAATAATGGCCTTTGCTAACAATTTCAGAAATTACAGCTGGGGTTGTATTCTAAGATATTTAAATTGAACATTCCATATTGAAGTTCAGTACTTGACTGGAAGCTACAGGCTTGAGATTTCAAGGACAGCTGAAACATTCCTTTGCATAGCTCCCTTGCAAAGCTCTTTCAGACACAATTCTGGGGTTTCTAGTTTTACAAGGTGTCACAGCCTTCTCTGCCAAAGTCTGCTGGTGCAATCAGATTACAAACCCCAGGATGCCAGAAGGAGCTATGCAAAGAAAATCCAGTTTTGACCTGGATTAGCTCTGTACTGTAGTGGACCTGTTTACACAGGCAGGAAAATGTGGGATTAATCCACATTTTCCTGCCTGTGTAGAAAGGGCCTTCATGTCATTTTCAATCTGAGGAGATCCTGAGGCAAAACTATGACAATTGTCCTGGCCAGATTTCTTCAGAGGGAAATTTGCCTTTGCCTAGGCTTTTGCTAAGGCTGAGAGAGTGTGTCTTTCCCAAGATTATGCTTCTTTCCCTTGCTTTTTACACCCTTTTAAAAAAAAGGCTTCAAAAGATTCGAGATTTGTGAGATTTGTGGATTCCCAGAACTTTCCAGGGATTCTGATCTGGATCCAGATCTGGAAAATTCTGGATTCGTCCCATCCCTAGTTAAACAGTTGCAGTATTACTCATCTCCAAGCTTGGAAAAGTTATTTTTTCACAACAGTTTTAATCTCATAACTACTTTGAATCCTGATCTGGAGTGCGGGGAGTGGAGACAGAAATAACAACAACAACAACAAAATTAACTAACTAACTAAATAAATAAAGTGCTGTCTATTGAGTATGAATGCTATTGTTCTTCTTGTGCATAACAAGTATTTCCCCTTAATGATGCATGTTGTCCCTGGCCCTTCACATCTGCAAAATGAACATGAAAAGGAGTGGAATTATAGAAAGTTGGATGCTTTTGTTGCTCCTGGAGATCAAACCCTGCACTTTTAGGCACACTGCTGATTTCAAGGATGTTTGGCCCGCCTGTTTGAAAATAAACAAACATTGTACATTGTCTCCATGTTTTCCCCCTTATCCCGGGAGACAGTCCTGTGTAAGAATTACTCCAAGGCTCAAAACCACCCAAGGTAATGGGTTGCCAGCAGATCTGTGCCCACAGGGATGGCAAATTCACTCTTGGTTTGTTGGCTGTTCCTCTTGCAGCTGATCCAGACTAGAAGGAAGCCATCCTGATGCTGGATCTCTGTTGCCAGCTGAAGTTTGGCATCAAGAGACCTCCAGCTCTAGGAGGGGGAGTCAGGAGACCAAGAATAAATGTATTGTCCCTCTGGCAATATATCCCCTAGCCACCACTGATGAATAATATGTGGACGAAGAGATTACTAAGAACACAATACTAAATAAAATCACTGACATGAAAGTTTGTGTCCAGAATTTTTAGAAAGAAAGGTCAGTATTTACTGGGCAAAATAGTTTTTCCTCTGCCATGAGATGCAAATAAATACTCATGATATTTTGTTAGTAAAGCAAAAAAATTCAGATTTTGCCTGTTATCAAAAGACATGACCCTTGTCATAATACTCATCTCATTGACTGGACAAGTTACGTCCCAGTATGGACATTATTATTTACCTCAGTTCTCCAAACTCCTTTCCTGAAATTATTGGTTGTCATTCTCCACTATCCCCACAAAAGATAAATGTCAAAAAATCATGTAGCTTCTCTACAATCTACATCACCTTCTAGCATAATGTTAATACTCTGGTTATCTAAAATTCCTTTAAAAGTTTCTTGCTTTTGATTGATCGATCGATTGATCGATCGATTCAAAAGTGTTGCTATTAGGTATGTGCTCTTCAGATTGACCGTTTTCATTTCTAGCTTCCCTTATTGTCTGCTTATGATTCCAAACATTGCTGAACCACCTCTTCCAGAAACTCTTTGTTTGTTTTTTTGTGGGAACTGCTCTTTACCTCGACTTTGTCATTAGCCACATGGCATCCTCTTGGGTATACCAGCACCTTTTCTGATCCGCAATATAGTTCTGGAAGAGTCACTATAACTACAGATTTGCATAACCTCCCAAGCATTCTGGAGACATTTAACCCTCTTGACTTTCCCCATCATTTTGGGGAAATTTTTTGAAGTTTCAGCCTAGCAATGGAACAGCTTTCTTAATACCCCCATATCTTGCTTATTTAAAACAGACATGGTGAGTGCTTTGCAACAATAGATCCAGGTACTAATTTATTCCTGTTAGTGCATAATAATGAAAAGTCAGCAAGATTAATGTGCTGTTACTGTTTATTCAGTGTGGCATTGCTCGTGACTAAATACAATGGATGGGACCTTCTTTCTGCCTCATTAAATAAGTTAATCATGTAAATCAGGAGAAAAAAACATTTTAGATGGTGTGAGACTAGAATGAATATTAGATTCCCATTTTTCACTGGGGAATGTGAAAGCGTGTCTGACAAATGCTGGAATCCCCATTGGCATTAGAAAACAAAAACAAAAACCTCCAATCCTAAAAGCTGAACTTGCATGATTATCAACTGAAAACTCTTCAAAACGTAGTAAGATGAAGATTTTTTAGAAGAATGATAATTATCAAAGCCTTTTAAATACCAAATCAAGTTTTTGGGAAGAAAGTATTTTAAACCAACTGAAAATGCCTTTTCTTTCAGCTTACAAAATTCAAATGAAAAGTACCAATTAATTTGTCTTAGCAGACATGATGAGAAAATGCTTACAGTTTCAGCTTCCAAGAAGAGTTAACATAAATTTCAAGAGTAGTTCCATTTTGGTATTTTCCTTGGTTACTTACTGTTGTCAGTTTCCTGATATGTTCATATCAGTTCTTCAGAGTTAAGAAGTCATATGAGCTTTGCAGAATATGGGCAACACTGCAATAAGCTCCAAAGGCATGCTTCAAATGGATCTCTGTAATGCACTATGAATAAAAGTGAGCTTCAGTCACCTTTCACGTGATTAAATGTCAACAGAATTGCTAGTATGAGGTAACCAGCCCACAAAAACCCAAGTCTTTTGTTAAAGTCTAATAAATATTTTTATTACAATGTAATTTAGTAACAGTGATGTAGAGCAACAATTCTTAAATTCTTTGACGCAGATGCCAATGATACTAGCCACAATCAGGCTACTTACTGTAACAAGAAATTTGGAGGGATTTTAAAAATACAGTTATACCACACTATACATTGGATTTTAAGAAGTGAGACTTGTCACAGTGTATTCCTGCCTCCTATTAGGAATGCCCCATTTTCAGGGTTTCTGTAAGTCAGCCATGACCTTCTCCAAGAAACCACCATTTGTATGGTGTGCAAACAGGAACTTTTAGCTCTCATCCTGTATCCTCTGAAAGGTTTACTTTTTAGCTGATACTCCGGCTAATTTTTCTTCAGCAACAAAAGACTTTTGCAAGTGGAACAGAAAGAGTTGTGGTTTTCAGCAGTCCTCTCCTCCCATGTACCTCCCTATGCCCTTCATATCTTCTGCAGAGGTTTGAGTGATCCACTGGAGTGTATATTTTGGGTTTGTGTGTGGGCTACAGACAAAGGCATACTCACGGGACATCACACCATCCCCTGTCTGGGGATAAAAGATTTCCATTAAAAAAACCCCCAGTGGATTCTACCTTGAGTATATCACAAGTACTGATCATCATAAACAATTTTCTCCTGTAATATTTTTCTACATCTTGGTGTAACAGAATGCAGGATTCTACTCAGCTTGGTATTATTTCACAGTAGGTGTTATTTCTTTCAGAATATACTGTTAGAGGAGCTAATAATAACTATAAATTTGTAGCAAGATGTATTTCCTGAGGTCACTCTAAAGAAAAGCTAGACAAGGCTATTTCTGCTGGACCAACTTAAAATTTCATTCCGCCGGATGAGATAATTATATGACAACGATTAACAACCTCTGACAGAAGGTTGCACTTACTTAGGCTGTTAAATGAAAAGTACAGGCATTTCTATTTTATCATTCCATTTTCTTCAAGGCATTCCTCCGGGGAGCTCAGAGTAGAATACATGTTCCTCAGTCGGTCTGCATGACAACTTTATATGGTAGGTTAAGTTAGAAAGTGGGAATTGGCTCAAGGTCAGCTAGGGAACTTTGTGGTTTGAGTGGAGAATTGTATCCGGGGCTGCCCAGCTCTAGTCATGCACTTTAATGACCACAGCTGGAATGGGCAATCTATAGTTCACAGGGCCAGGGTCATTTCTATACTTTGCCTGGATCCTCCCACAAAATGGGACTAATGTTTGTCAACATTCCTGCCACCAAACGGGATTGCAGTGGAGGGAAAGTGGCTTTGAGGGGTATCCCAGGGCTGAGCAAAATTGGATCCTGGACCTGCAGAATTTGTCTACTCCTCAATGTACTCGTGGATACCAGAATTATTGAAGTCACACTTTTCTTATCTGGGATTGGGAATGGAAAGAAATTTCATTGAAGCTGACAATTTCAATAAAAGTAAAATCTTTACACACTTGAGACTTATGCAGGAAAATGTGCACCTCAACCAGAGCATTGTCGCATTTGTGAGGCTTACAGAGCACTTCCAAATAACAAAGTGTACAGAAAACAAAGAGCATATTTTAAAAGGTGAGCATCTAAAATGCAGAAACTTGGAAAGAAAATATATAGACATGCTTTAGTCAATGTGGAAAAATCTGTGTAAATGGGATAAACTGGGAAAATAAATATATAAATTAGATACAAAGCACTAAAATTTGTCTAAATTTCAGTGAAAGAAAAAAATGCAGGGGTTTTTGGGCAAACACAACCAAACTGAAATAAAGAGATTTTCACATCCCTGTAAAAATTTTGTAGTTTTCACTTTCTGGAAGTTAAACTTATAGGAAGTACTAACACAGCAAATGTCAAACTGGGCTCTAGGTCTTTACTTATTTTTTATACTTCAGTGTAAATACAGTGTAAATGATGACAGATGTTAACTGATCTTTCTGCATTTCCACAAGTAGTATAGTATTTCACTCATGGCATTCTGCTTTTTTCCCCTCCAGTACTAGAAACTAGAACGGTGACTTTTATGCTTACTGAAAGACATGTCAATGCATAGCTGTGCCGAGATATTTCAGGTTAGCTTGAATATTCAATAAGCCTCTTCACATCACTCTTCTAATCATAAGAACGATACACAGAATAGAATCTAATTTGAGCGCAGCAAAGGTCATGCTTTGCAATTACAAACATTTCTTAATTGCAACCTCCAGATACTATTAATTTTAGCTCCTCATTTATCATCTTTCAGCTAATGTTGTCTCTTTCTCTCTCTCCTTCTGTCTAATCAGGCTGTAATCACGAAGGAATATTGCAATTTGGACCTGCATTTCAGTGAGATGCATGCAACAGTGGCTTTCTCAGAATTCTGTTGACTGTGAGGGTTCTCAGATCTTAGTGTTTGGGCTGCATCCTCTTCTCTCGTCCTCAGAGTATGAGCACTGTCTTGAAAAGTATGTGGATACATATTTTTCTAATTTGTTAAACATAAATGGTATTTTTCATCTGAGTGTCATACTTTGGGCAACTATGATTGATATGTTATGTTCCATGCTTAAAAACATAATTTTGTACATCACCACCACACATGACATCAGAAAGGTCTCAAGTTCTGACCCTGAGATTTAAGTCTTAATTCATTCTGATATACATAACTTGGTGAACAGAATTCTGATAAAAAGTCATGATTATATAGCATGTTATATAGTCTCTGTTGAAGAACCATTGTTCTCCTGTAATCAGCACTCTTCTGAACCATAGAAGACTTGTTCTTTCCTGTCAGAGAATCACTTGTGGTTTTCTCCATGTGAATGTTCATGCTATAAATGTGGAAGTAGCAAATGCTGGGTTGCTCTAGTCATCTTCGCATCACTTACTTCAGAAAAGTAGTGAGTGGGCTTTTATGAACCCATCACAGATAACTAACATCACTTATCTGAAATTTCTTGGACAACACAATCTTATACAACTTAGTGGAAAACTGTAAAAATAGACGTGGAGATGGTTTGGAGCCTGAAGTTAACATGTAAGATATGTCTGTTGGGAGTGGCAACCTTTGCATGCTATAATTAACTGTCTAGTTAGTTTGCATGTCTTATTGTAGGCATAGAAGGGACTGCCTAGAGTAAACTTCCTGTTGTTTGGTCAACACCCACTTCCCCTTGCATGTTCTCTTCCTCTTCCTCTTTTGTCTTTGCCCTTTGTCCTGAAAGCATGCTCTGAGATCTCCTAACAGGGATTATTTTCAGCAAGCATGTGACTGCTTATTTTTGTCTTACCTTCCTTCAAGAACTTGAACCTGTGTAAACTATGCACAAGATTATGTGAGTAAATCCTTTTTACATATGTTTAACCAAACTGTTTGTGTTTATTTTGTGCTCTATTAAGTGTGTCTGAGGTAGAGATGATGAAGTGGGACTAGTAATTTGTTCAGCTTCTGTCTGTGCATTACTAAATACTCCGCTGATTGGGAGACTTATTACTAAAAATCTCTCAATTCCCCAACAGGTTATGGGGTCCCAGAACAGAACAGTTACTAGATTTTTTGAGTTTTAATTATTTTTGCTTTGTGTCTTTCTTGTGAAAGCATCTGGTTTTTCCCCCTTCCCCCCTTTTTGGAAACACCCATCTAGCTAGAGAATTTTTACCTTTTACCTTTTGGGTGCTGATGCTTTTTTTTTTTTTTTGGAATTGCTAACTAAAGCAAAAATGCAGGCTCAGACCTAGCTTCCAAACCCAGACTTGTGTGACTCACTAATGAGAGCTATACAGAATGGAGACAGAAATTAAATTTAGCCTTTAATCACCATAATGTTCTTGATGCAATTGAAAAAGAAAAACCGAGTGGTGAAGCTGCAGAACAATGGTTGACAAAAGATGCCACAGCACAGTACCTAATCGGTAATGCATTGGAGACTAATCAGCAACTCTGTGTAAGAGACTGTACCACTGCAAAGGAGATGTTAGACAAAATTAAAGCAGTTTATGGTCTTTCATATGAAAAGTCCCAGTCAATTTGGGTGAGGGAACTTGTACAGCTTCGCCTTCATACTAAAGCAGGCTGTGAAGCTTATATCAGCAAACTGATTATGATTTTTGATAAGTTGAATTCCTGTGGATTCCATTTTTTTGATAGACAAAAGGTTTGTTTCCTGACTGGAACTCTAGGATCAGAGTTCAATCCTTTCATTTCTCTCTTACAAAATCTAAAAGGGCTAACCTTTAATGAAACTATATCTAAATTACGAGAAGAATGCACTGACCAAGGGGCTTCCCCTTTTGAGCATACACAGAGACCAAGTGGATCAAATTACCTGGTCACTAAGAACAGCAGACCCAAAGCTCTGCCCGGGGACCAATCAGAGCTCAGTTGTTATAACTGCAACAAGAGGGGTCACATTGCAAGAAACTGTACCCTTCCCAAAAAGCCTTCAGCCAATGGTAGCTCTCCAACTAAGAAATTTACAAGACAAAGACAGCATGAAGTAGGTGAATCAAGCAAACAGTCTTACAGAGGAAATAATTTACTTTTAATGGGGTAGACTCTGACAGTTAATGACTACAAGCAGAAAAATAGTTGCTGGATTATAGATTCTGGCTGTGCCAGTCACAGCACATTTTCTGATTCTTGTTCTGATACAATTGATATAGATACTAAGGGAAGTGTTCAAGTTGCCAACGGTGAATCCATGCAGATCCTGGGATCAGGAAGCTGCACTTTAAACTGCCTACTGCCTAATGACAAAGTTATCCAGAATGTAGCAAATGATGTCTTATTTATTCCTGAATTATACTGCAATATGCTCAGTGTGTCTACTTTAGATAAGAAAGGATCTGAGGCCCTTTTCACATGTCGGGGGGGAAATGGGCGAAAACAGGCTAAAACGGAGCTTACCTCCAGCAGGGTAAGTCCGTCGCCGCGTGGAGCAGCGTGAGCTCGCTGCTCCACACTCCTCCAGCATCGCAGATGGCAGCTTCCGGTTGGTGGAGGCTCTCCACCAACCGGAGAAGCTCACCAGCTGGAAGCCCGCCCCTGGCAGATCTGCAGGCACGCACTTGCGCGGGCCTGCAGATCCACTTTAGAGCCGGGCGACGGAGCGGTGCGGGGCTGCGCACTCCGTGCTTTTTAAAAACCTCTAAAAAGAGATTTTTAAAAAACACGGAGCCCGGCTAGTTCCGGCCGCTCCTGAGTGGATTCTGGTGTGAAGCTACTAAAAGTAGTCCACGCCAGTCCACTCTACAGTGTAGATGACCTCCGTGAGAGGTCGCTCTGCACCGTTTCCCCCACACACATGTGAAAAGGGCCTGAAATACTTTTCAAGCAAGGAAAATTCACAGTTACTAAAGATTTTTTGCAGATCCTTTTTGCAGAAGTATTTGAGAGTAATGATGTCTATGAGTTACATCTTTCAGCTCAACAAGCTAATGTTGCTAGAGCGCAGATGAATGAGAACAGCCTTGACCTATGGCACAGACGTCTTGGACATAGTGATCCAAAGGCAGTTCTTGAACTACAGAACCAGAATTTGGCCGCAGGAATCAAGGTGAATCAATAATACAATGAGAGCACTACCAGGTGCGTAACTTGTGTTGAACAACAGTCAGACCCTCATTTCAGCCAAGGACGGAAAAGCGAACCACTAAGGTACTGGATCTCATTCACAGTGATTTCTGTGGTCCATTTAATGTACTTTCACTTGGCAGAAACAGATATGCTTTAATTTTTGTGGATGATTTTTCTTTTTTTTTCTTTTTTCTTTTTAATATTAAAATATAAATTTTATTATATTTAACAAAAAAAAGACATAACATAACATAACATACATTCAATAGTACATTATACAAAACACATAACCACATAACACCCAATTACAAAAAAAAGAAAAAAAAGAAAAAAACAACAACATTTTAATACATTTCAATACAATAATACAATAATATCCTTTCAAACAAACTTCACATTCTCCCTACATTCATACTTTGACTTCTTTTACAATCACCGAAGGGCGCAACCTTTTCTCTTTCCAGTCAATCCTACTCACCTATTCTTTCCTTAAATTTCACTGAAACATACCATATTCTGTTCGGCTATCTATACAGCTTCTTCTTTCAAACATACTTTCTTCAATCTTACTTCTTCCTCGCAAATCTTCTATCTTATCGTCTTCTTATTTATCTTTTCAATTTACATCATAATCCTTAACTTATATACTTCTATTTCTATTCTTAAATATTTCTCATTATCTAATCAGACTAAAGAAAATCTAAATTATTCCTTACCATTTCTTTCAATATTTTCATATCTATTTTAAGTTCTTAATTTTATCTCTCACTACATGAAATTAATCATACAATCCCGTCAGGGCATGTTCATTCCATATTTCTGTCCACCACTTATTCAAGATCTCCCATTCTCGTTCAAAGCTTTCTTTTGATTTATTTTGCATCATCAATGTTAATTTATCCATCTCCGCCAATTCATAAACTTTATGTATGATATCCTCCTGCGATGGTGTGTTCTTATCTTTCCAGAATCTTGCGTAAACAATCCTGGTTGCGTAAATAATATAACATAAAATTCTTGAATACTTAGTCCTAATCTTCAAATCTATCCCATCTATAATATTTAATAAATATATTTCTGGGAGCTTATCATATTTTATATTAAACGTTCTTTCAATTAATTCATGTGTTTTTGACCAAAATGTACTTGCTTTCGTACATTGCCACCACATGTGAAAAAAAGACCCCACCCCCTGGCATTTCCAACATTTTGCAAGCTTCTTATTTTTATATATTTTAGAGATTTGTATCGGGGTTATATACCACCTGTAATACATTTTAAAAAAATTTTCCTTTAAATAATAACTTCTTGTGAAGTCTTGATTAATTTTCCATGCTTGTTGCCATTGTTTTAAAGTTATCGGATGACCTATATCCTGGGCCCACTTTATCATATTCTCCTTTATACTCTCTTTTTCCAATTCTAATTTTAATAGTAACTTATAAATTTTGCTTAATGGTTTTTTAACTCCCGGTTTCATTATGATATCCAATTCTGTGTCATCTAACGATATCCCTTTATTCTTTATATCTTCCCTGAATTTCCCCGCTAATTGCAAATACAATAACCAATGCGATGTATAACCCTCTCTCATTAATTCTTCTCTATTCTTTAATCTAATCATATTCCCTTCCTTTCTAAGTATATCTTTATATAATATCCATTCCTTTAGTTGAACTTTCTCTAATCTATAAAATGCCTCATGTGGGGAAGTCCAATATGGTAGTTTTAAATATATTTTTTTCTTTACTCTAAACCAAATCCTTAAAATTGCTTTCCTTACATAGTGATCTAAAAATACTTTATTATTTTTATGTTTATCATACCACAGGTATGCATGAAAGCCATAATATAGATTAAATCCCTCCAAATTTAACAGTTTTGTATCCTCTAGCATAATCCAATTCTTTAACCAGATTAATGTTGAGGCTTCATAGTAATGTTTCAGATCCGGCATATTTAAACCTCCATTCTCTTTTGTGTCCTTTAAATATTTACTCTTAATTCTTGGTTTTTTCCCATCCCAAATAAATCTATTTATTTCTCTTTCCCAATTAGTAATTACTTTATCATTCAATAAAATAGGTAAATTTTGGAACAGAAACATTAACTTCGGAAGAATATTCATTTTTATAGTAGAAATTCTCCCCAGTAGGGATA
This sequence comes from Cyclura pinguis, assembly GCA_030412105.1. Lineage (NCBI taxonomy): Eukaryota > Metazoa > Chordata > Lepidosauria > Squamata > Iguanidae > Cyclura > Cyclura pinguis. The sequence goes on along the minus strand of CM059599.1, from coordinate 247,741,774 downwards.
ACTGCAATTTCTTCCACCTATTTAAGTCTTCCGATATTTCCTTCCCTATCCTTTTATAGTTATTATCAAATAAGTCCGAATTATTTTTTGTTATTATTATGCCCAAATATCTTACCTTTTTCTCAACTTTGAATCCTGAACATTCCACTAATTCTGTTTCTTGATTTTGAGTCATATTTTTAGTGATCATCACTGATTTATCTTTATTAATTTTTAGCCCAGCTACTTCTCCAAAGTCTTTTAAGGTTTCCATCAAAGACCTAATACCATTAAGTGGGTCTTCCAAAATTACAACCATATCATCCGCATATGCTTGAATTTTAAATTCATGCTCTTTGATCTTCATCCCTCTAATTTCCTTATTATTTCTGATTTTTGTATTTAATATTTCTAAGCACATTATAAAAAGTAATGGTGAAAGCGGACAACCCTGCCTTGTACCTTTACTAATCTTAAATTGCTTCGATTTTTCACCGTTGATTAATAAAGAAGCTTTTTGATCATCATATATTGCTCTAATCCACTGTTTATACCTCTCACCAATCCCTAACTTACTCACTACTTCAAATATAAAATTCCAACTCAAATTATCAAACGCTTTTTCCGCGTCCAAAAAAATTAATGTTACTTCTTTCTGAATCGATTTTTGATAATATTCTATTGTGTCTAAAATTATTCTAATATTATTTTTCAATTGTCTTCCTGGCAAAAATCCATTCTGATCATCCCCTATCCAATTTACTAATACCTTTTTCAATCTCTCTGCTAATATTGATGTAAAAATTTTATAATCAATGTTTAATAGTGAAATTGGTCTATAATTTTTTTTGTCCTGCTTATCCTTCCCTTCCTTTGGGATTAGTGTAATATTTGATTCTTTCCACGAATTGGGTAACCCTTGATACTTAATTGCATTTACTACTTGCACAAAAAGTGGTATTAATTCTTCTTGAAAAGTTTTGTAATAGGCCTCAGTAAAACCATCAGGACCAGGTGCTTTTCCTACTTTTAGATTCCTTATAGCTATCCTAATTTCCTCTGTTGTAATTGGCTTATCTAATTCTTCTCTTTGTATTGTTGTTAACCATTTCGTGTCTATATGTTCCAAATATTTTATCAACTTACTTTTTTGTGTTTGTGAGTATTGTTTCTCCTTAAATAATTCTTCGAAATATTTTACGAATATATTATTGATCTTTGATTGTTGGTAATATATCTTCTGTCCCTCCTTTAAACAAGCAATAGTTCGTTTTTCCCTCTCCTTTCTTAATTTATACGCAAGCCACCTTCCTGGTTTATTCGCATGTTCAAAATGCCTTTGTTTAATGACTTTCAATTTCTTTTCTATTTCTTCCGTCATTAATAATTGTAATTGTTTCCTCAACACTGTTATCTCCTTATTTATCTTTAAATCTTTCGGTTTTTCCCTTAGTTCCTGTTCTTTTCTTTGTAATGTTTTTCGAATTTTCTCTTCTTTTTCTTTTCTATTTTTTACTACCCATGCCTGTTGATTAATGAAAAAGCCTCTCATAACTGCCTTACTCGTATCCCACACTATCTGCACTGATTGTCCTTTACCCTCATTTTCCTCCCAAAACCTACTTATCTCCTTTTTAGCTTTACTAACTACCGATTCCTTTTTTAATAAACTGTCTTTTAATCTCCAACTAAAATTATTTTTACCAAATTGCATTGTCATCAGGATTGAGCAGTGGTCTGAAATTGTTCTTGGCATTACTTCTAGATTCACCACATTTTTTAGAAACTCCCGGGTTATAAAAAACATATCTATCCTGGACCAGGATTTATGTCTTTCCGAGTAGAAAGTATATTCTTTATTTTTTTTTGTGCTAGTTCCTACCTCTTCTAGGGACATATAATCTAATATTTCAAAAAACTTTTTTGGTAACTTCCCTTGATTAATTTTGTTATTTATCTTACCTTTACCTAATCTATCAGTTATTGGATTCAACACCCCGTTCCAGTCCCCCATTAAAATTAATTTCCCATCTTTGAAATCTAGTAATTTTTCTAACAAATTTCCATAAAATTTACTTTTATTTTCTAATGGTCCATAGACTGCTACTATTACAAATTTTAACCCTTGAGTTTTTACTTCCACTATCACACAGTGCCCTAAATCATCACTATATAGTTGTTTTGCTTCATGCCTATTATTTATATACACAGTTACTCCTTTTTTCTTTTTATTTATTGCAGATGAGAAAGCCTGACCTAATTTAGGATTCTTAATGTAATTCAAATCTTTAGATCTTATATGTGTTTCTTGAATTGCGGTTACGTCTAAGTTTAATTTCTCCAATTGGTGGAAAATACATTTCCTTTTATGAGGGGAATTCATGCCCCGAACATTCCAGGACAGTAGTTTCAACTTCATGTAGTATAAAATTCCTGTTCTATACTTACTTAATTACTCTTCTGTATCTTCCGATCCTTCTTCTCCCAAATCTTCTAATTCTAAGTCCTGTATTGAATTAATATCTTCACCTTCTTCCTCTTCTTCCTCTTCTTCTTCCTCTCGTTCTATCACTTCCTCTACCTGTCTTCTCTCTGATTCTCTTTCTTCTCATATTTTCCCTGATCTTTTCTGTGTATTTTCTTCTCTTAATCTTGTATCCAAGCCTTGTGTTTTTTGTCCATTTTCTTTCCTCTTCTCTCTATCCTGTTCCTGTATTACTTCTTCTATTTTATTTAGTTCTTCTTTATGTCTTCTCCAGAATTCGTTCGCTTTCATAACGGTGTTCAAGATAACTTTCCTTTGTTTCCAAGTGAATGAAATACCTTCAGTTCTCTCCCAAGTATATCTTATATTCTGGGCTCTCAACGCTTGCGTTATAAAATTATAGTCCCTTCTTCTCTTTAATAGGGCTGGATGGACATCTTTATAAATTTTCACTTCTTGACCCTCCACCACCAACTTCTTTACATAACTGCTTTGTATAACCAGATCTTTAACCCTCTCCCACAAGAAATATATCACGATGTCCCTTGGTACATTCTTTCGTTTTGCCACCGCCGAATTCACCCGAAAAGTCCTATCTATTTCCAGATCCAGTTGCTCTGGTACCCAACCAATAAACTGCGCCAATGGTCTTATCAGTCTTTGGTACAAATCTTCATTTGCCACTTCTCCCAGCCCTCTTATTTTGATCGATTTATTTCTGTTCCTTATATCCAATAATAATGTTGTCCTCTCCAGTTGGTCATTCCTCTCCTCTGTTTTTAGTGCCTGCGCTTCCATCTTAATTATTTTCTCTTCCGCCTGCTTCACTTTTTCAGTTACATGTATTAATTCTTTGGATATATTGTCTAACTTTGTGTTAAAAGTTTCTAATTCTTTCTTAATATCTGTCTTTATTTCCATTCTCATCTGCTTCATTTCTGTTCTTGTCTCTTTCATTTCATTTTTGAATGTCATTGTTAGTTTCCGTAATTCTTCAGTTATATCTGTTCCCGAGCTTATCCCTTGATTTTCTGTTCCTGCTGCTCTTGCTTCCGAAATTGGTATTTTAAGTTCTATTGAGGCCCTTCTTTGTAACAGTGATTGAATCTGTGTTTGAGTTCCTGGACCTCCCTTTCTTTTTCCTGCTGCCATCATTTTGATTATTTAACTCTCTTAATTATATTTTAATCCCTTCTTTTACAATTAATAATCTTTTTACTTTTTATTTTTTACTTTCTTAATCTCTATTTACTTATTTGTTTATATGATCTTTGTTATCCTCCCTTTCTGGTTTATCCCTTCAATTTCCAGCCAATTACAATTACTTCCCTCTTCCCCAAATATTTCCCTCCTATCTAGATTACCATCAACAATCTCACAAAACCCACCAATTATCTACCTTTCTCGTATCTCAATCCACAATCTTTAAATCTCCCCAATCACTCAAAATATACTTCTTATTCCACTTGTTATGACCTCAGTATACAATTACTTATACTTATTTAACCTATTAAATAATTAATTAATCAGTCACAATCAATTACAATTAATTACAGTTTGTTACAATTAATTCTGTGTAACTACAATAGTGATTACCGTATTAACAACAGTAACTATTTCCCCCCCCCCGCAACTTCAAATTATTTATTCCAACTCCAATTAATTCCAATATATTACTACTTTATTTAATTAATTTCAGTTAATTTCAATTTTTTAATAACTTAGCCTTTTATCCCTTTATGGTCTATTATTTTTAAATTTTCAAAGGTCTAAACCTATATTATACCAAACATAAATCTCAATTTTATTCCACCCACTTTAATTATCCACCCCTCTTCTCAACTCCCCTTATTTTATGATTCCCTTATAACTCTATATACTTCACATTCACATTCAATTTAATCCCAACCCTCAATCAACAATTCCCTCTTCTGTCTTCTTTCTTCTTTCTTTCTTTCTTTCTTCTTCTTTTTTTTTTATTTTTTGTTTTCTCCAACTCCGTCTCTTTCACCACAAATTTATACTTCACAGCAGCACCTCCGCAGTCAGGTCACAGTCAAATCACCAAATTAAATCCACTGACAAGCTCTTCTCTAATTGTTTTCCCCCACACTGTCTCTTTCAGCACAAAGTCACGCTTCACGACTTCACAACAGCTCCTCCACAATCAGGTCACAGTCAAATCGCCATGTTAGATCCACGCTTCTAATCAGACAGGCGGGGTTTACTTTCTCGAGTTCCGTTACAATTTCCATCCAATCCAGTTCAGTTCTAATGTTCCTTCTCTTTTCTTCTCCTAAAGTCCCAACTTTATATCTTCTTTACTTTTAAGGAATCCTAACCAACAATCCAAGTATAGTCAAACAGATAGGTTTCATCTACACTTCTTCTACGACATTAAAGCTGTCCGCTTTGTGCCACCGCTGATTATTTTTTCCGAACTCCCAAATTCTTCTATTTTTTTTTAATGTCTGTGTTATTTTCTATACTTTGTCCTGTCCAATTGTAATTGTAGTATCTTCAATCTTCAATCTTTTCCCCTCTCTACTTCATGTACTTGCGAGTACTTAATTAAACGTTTTACTTAAGATTCTAGGCAGAGCGCAGTTTTCCAAGTCCTCACACTTCTTTCTCTCGTCTCTCCCTTTTCCGTCCTAGGGTCTAAAAGTCCTTCGGACACGTCTTTCTTTTCCCCCGAACAGGGCTCTCGATCCCCATCAAACTCAGCAAAAATTCATTAGGATCTCACTTACCCAATGGCTTTCTTCTAAGATAAATGTAGAAAAATAAAAAAAGAAACAGTGGTGACACGGCAAGCCTTTCTGTTGTTCAGGCTGCCCGGCGCGGTAATGGCGGCTCCGCGATCCCTGCAGTTCGTCCGTGCTCCTTTCCACCTCCTTCTCTTCTCGCACCCCGAACTGGATCGGATCCCCTTCGAGCCCCTCCGTGTCCCCCTTTTTCCAGGGGTCAGTTTCCTCCAGATATTGGCACTTAGCGAGGAAATACCGACTGCGCCAGGGTACGGAGTTCACCAACTTCGCGAACTCCGTCCAGTCGCCGCGTCGCCTCCACCGGAAGTCCATTTTTGTGGATGATTTTTCAAGGTACTGTGTTACCTATCTTCTAAAAGAGAAGAGTCAAGCCCAAGACATGCTACAGAGGTATGTTGCCATGGTGAGAACCAATTTTGAGACAATGCCTAAAGCTATTCAGACAGATGGCGCTGGTGAGTACATTTCACATCGCACACAAGCTTTCCTGGAAGAGCATGGCATTTTGCACAGGAGGAGCGTTCCTTACACTCCTGAGCAGAATGGGATTGCTGAAAGGAAACTGAGATCTCTCCTGGAGATAACAAAGTGTATGCTGGCAGGTGCTCATCTTCCCAGTAAATTTTGGAGTGATGCCTTGATGATTGCAACGTATCACCAGAATAGATTGCCAACAAAAGGTGCCACACAAACACCATTTCAACTATGGCATGGCAGAGTACCGGACATGAAACACATTAGAACCTTTGGAAGCATTGCATATTCATACATACCACAACAGAAGCAACACATACTAGATGCAAGAGCAGAGCAGACTATTCTAATTGGCTATGCTCCTGAAAGCAAAGGCTATAGAGTAATGAACATAAAGACTAGTGAAGTTGCTACTAGGCATGTAGTTTACTTTGATGAACAAAGCAGAGTTGATAAGAGAGGAACTGTCATAGACTTTCCAGATGAACAAGAGACTATCTTAGAGTTACTGCAAGAAGAAGAGCAAATGTTGAACCTCTCTTAGAAGTGTAAATGTTGCTGTTACACGTGGAAAAACTACTACCCACTAGTGCTGAGTGTAAAAGGTGCACCCGAGCCTTGCACTCAAGGCCTGCCCAGCCTGACATCTCCGTGTGATCGGACCTGAACAGCCAGGGAGAACTGAACAGCCAGGGCCAGGACAAACAGGTCTGCCTCAGTTCTCCCTCTCTGAGAACGCAGTCCCTTCCTCACTCTTGTCCCCCCTTGGCTTCTTCGTTTCAGGACTCTCCCCCTTTATTGCCTTCCCTAAATCTGCCCTTCTCCTAGACGTAAGGATCAGCAGTGATTTATATTTTCCAAGACTTTGGTACTGTTGGCACTAAGGTCAAGATGTTATTATTGGTAGCGTGTATATTCCAGGATTCAAATAAGACTCTGTGACGCTGTTTTCAAAGATTTATTGTAACACTGTTGCCTTAAATGTGTCTTGTATCGAAATGTTTATAAACAGCACACCATTCTTCTCTCTCTCTCTCTCTCTTTCAGTTCATTCACTATCTCTCATGCACCTAATTTTTCAGTTCTCTCTCCCACAGAGCTCTTCAAATCTCCAACCTCTCCCAAACACACCACAAATCACACTCTCTTCAAACACACGCCAGACAGTTAAAATCCGTTATTTTCCTCTTTCCACCAGCCCCTCCCCTGGGCTATCCAAGGTTCCATTTCACCAGCCAATCAGCTTAAACACTCTCAGTTGCCAAAGAGGCTCTGTTGTCAAGACCCCCTCCCATCAGGTTTGTCACAGTTGCCTTCATCTGAAATGCCACAAGCAGCTATACAACCTGATTATGAACAAAGGAGTGAGGTGGATGCTGCAGAAAGTGAGCTAAAGACAGATAGCAGTACACCAAGAGAAGGGGATGCAGATAGCTCTGACCTGAGCACTGGACTGGAGGATGCTGCAGAGACAGACCAGGTTCCAGAACAGGTTCCTAGACACTCAGCCTGACTCAACAAAGGTATACCAGCTCCACGCTTGTCCTACCTTGCAACATCAGTGTTACAAAATGAACCATGAAGTTTTGAAGAAATTGAACAGATGCCTGCTGTTGCTAAACACAGCACCATAAGACTGCTTCATAGCTTAGCTGCTTCCAAACAAATGGATGTCAGACAGCTTGATGTGAAAACTGCTTTCTTACATGAACAGATAACAGATGAACTGTACATGCAACAGTTTGTAGACCCAGGCTTAGAATCATAGAATCATAAAATCATAGAATCATAGAGTTGGAAGAGACCACAGGGGCCACTGAGTCCAACCCCCTGCTGTGCAGGAACATACATCAAAGCATTCCCAACAGATGGCCAACCAGCCTCTGCTTAAAAATCTCCAAAGAAGGAGACTCTACCACACTCCGAGGCAGCATATTCCACTGGCTTTATAGACCAGAAGCAACCACATCTGGTTTACAAGCTTAACAAGGGATTGTATTGACTTAAACAGGCCACTAGAGCTAGGAATGAGAAACTAAACACAATGTTGAAACAACTAGGCTTTAAGCAAGGAGAAGCAGATCAGTGCCTATACACCAGAACCAAAGAGGGTTGTTCAACCTTTATCCTGACTTATGTTGTTGATTTGATTATAGCCACCAACAGAAATAAAGACTACTCAGAAGTTGTACATCACTTGAACAAAGAAATGGAATTGAAAGAATTAGGAGATGCAAAATACTATTCAGGCATGGAGATTCAAAGAGAACAAGATGGCTCTTTTCTACTAAGTCAAAAACAAAAGATTGCTGAACTTTTAGAAAGCTTAGGACTCCAAGATGCCTATACTGCAGCAACTCCCACGACCACAGGTTTTCTTAAAAATACTGAAGAAAGTGATCTTTTACCAGTCTCTACAGAACAGCAATAGGAAAACTCCTGTACCTGTCTACCAACACAAGACTTGATATTGCATCTGCTGTAGGGATTCTGAGCAGGAAAGTTAGTTCACCCACACATAAAGATTGGACTGGAGTGAAAAGGGTGGCTAGATACATGAAAGGGACTATCAAATGTAAATTAAAGCTACCAGCTAGTATCAATACAAAGTTAGTATGCTACACTGACACAGGTTGGGCTGGTGATAGTGCAGATTATCACCCAGTGGTTTCCTATTTTTGTATGGAGATGGCCTTATTTCTTGTGTCAGCCACAAGCAGAGTGTAGCGGCTGTATCCTCTACAGAAGCAGAGTATATTTTGGCATCAGAAGCATGTAGAGAATTACTATGGCTTGATGAATTGTTGTCTGATTTTGGAATAAATGAAGTAAAACCAATTCAAGTTATGGAAGACAACCAGAGCTGTATTAAACTTTCTCAAACAGAGGAGATGACACCATGCAGCAAGTACATAGGAACAAGGAACCACAAAGTATGTGAGCTCACAGAGAATCGAATGATCAAGATGATCTACTGTTCAACCACTGAGATGGTAGCTGATATCCTGACCAAACCTCTACCAAAAGATGGCTTTGAGAACCTGTGAGTCAAGTTGGGACTTCAGGGGTGCATGCACGGTTGAGGTGGTAACTTTTGCATACGTTAATTACCTGGCTAGTTAGTTTGCATGTCTATTGCAGGCATAGAAGGGATTGCCTAGAGTAAACTTCCTGTTGTTTGGTCAACACCCACTTCCCCTTGCATATTCTCCACGTCTTCCTCTTTTGTCTTCACCCTTTGTCCTGAAAGCATGCTCTGAGATCTCCTAACAGGGATTATTTTCAGCAAGCATGTGACTGCTTATTTTCGTCTTACCTTTCTTCAAGACGAACCTGCACAAGATTATGTGAGTAAGTCCTTTTTACATATTTTTACCCAAACTCTTTGTGTTTATTTTGAGCTCGATTAAGTGTGTCTAGGGTGGAGATGATGAAGTGGGACTAGTAATTTGTTCAGCTTCTGTCTGTGAATTACTAAATACTCCGCTGATTGGGAGACTTATTACTAAAAATCACTCAATTCCCCAACAATTTCAATATTCTAAATGACTTCATATAGTAATAGGAAAGTTATGCAGTTTTGCTGGAAAGTGTTCACAAGACCAGGACTTTGAAACATTACAATTTTGGGGGGACTACACTTCACAGTATCTAAAATTCCTATCCTGCTGGGGGATTCTGGGTGTTGCACTCTAAAGAAGCAGCTTTCCTAAGCTCTGCACATGTTGGTCTCCTCATTTTTTTTTACTCAAAATGGCAGAATGCTTATATTCTTTAGTGAAAATCCAGAATGGCTGAAATGTGTTTTTTTTTAATTAAAGATTTGATCTATCTGACTGAACAGTGAAAGTCTATCAAGTCTTCTAGTACACTGAATAATATTAGTCTTCCTTCCATTAAGAAATACGTGGCATTAATATTAAGGTCAGAAGGTACAAGAACTGGAAAAAAGCTTCTGCTTTGAAAAAATTTATCCCCCCCCCCCCAGTTCATTTCCCATGGGAAAGAGATCATTTTGGTTGTTGTATGCTAAGCTTATCTGCAGTGCCCTCCTGTTCTTTTTGCAGTCCCACCATTTCCTTTGCATACATCCTGACATGCATTCCCACCTAGGCATTTGTGCCGCTGAGAAAAAGGAACAAAGAGAGTTGGGAAAGGTGAATAGCAAGCAGTACGATAAAAGTTTGTCTGCAGCATGAGAAAATCCAAAGAGCATAAAAGAAATCTTGTTCTGCCAAGAAGGGAACTGAGGAAGGGAGAAGGTTATCTAAAAACAGAAATAGTTTTGAGGAGCTACTGAGACAAAGGCAATTTAGCAGAGTTCAGCAAGGTGGTGAAGCCAAGAAAGCAGTCACATCATTATTGGGAGCTAATCCACATAGATGGAGCAAGGCCTGGGTTGCATTCAGATCAAGCCTTCTTCCCTGTGTTTCACAAATGGTCAGGGAGGTACATATGTCCTTGCATTTTGCCTGCCTCTCACAGAAAACAGTGTGGTCATGGCACACATTGCTGCCAGAGTGTACAGCAGCAGAGTTTCAAATTGTTCATTGTATATCATTTACGTTTATATTCTACCTCTCCTTCAATAAGTTCAAGGCAGCATGCATTTCTCCAATTTTATGCTTACAGCAGTCCTGTTGGGGATGTCAGGTTAATAGAGATTAACCGATATCTGGACATTCCAAGTTCCAGTTGAACACTCTAACCCAGTGCTTCTCAGGCTTTCTGATATGCAGGACTGGCAATTACTTTTTTTCCCCTCAGTGTGCCAGGGTTCAGCACCCTATTTGTGCCCATTGGCTACAAGTATTTCTTTCCCTCTTGGAAACTCATCAGAGACTAGCAACCAATAGCTCAGGAACTGGCACCAGTCCAAGGTCCAATTCTTTGAGTAACACTGTCCCAACCCATATACCACACTGGTTCTTGTCAAAATTTTCCTGAGTGTATCAGGGTTATGAGCAAATTTGTCCATCAAGTTGTCTTGGAAAGCTATCTGATAATCTGTGCGATTACCAACTAACAGTTTGAGAACCATATGAAAGGAGCCATGTGTGAAAAACTGAGTCAATAGCACAGGTTGCAACCTAGGACTTCTTGACTTAGTTTGTCACCCTCCTTTTTAATTTAGAAGGAAAATATGGATGTCTAAAGGGATGGGAAGCATGTTGCTCTCTTGTACTTCTGAAAGATCAAATAGAATATTCTCCTTCTCATATATCTACGACTCAGTTCACAGAACCATTCAAAAACAAATATATTGCCCGTACAACATTATTTCCTTACCAATTAAGGAGAAATATCACACTAAGCATCCCATGAGGCTTTGCCTTTCTTTAACAGCTTATTTATTCTTTATGCAGGGAAATGACAAAATATGGAATGCCACTGGCTATAACAAGGCAAAGGCACAGAGTTTGACGAATATATACAATCTACTAAGAGCATATTTTTTTTAAAAAAAATTACAACTGCATTCTCTTCTCTAGATCTTTGTGTTGATCTTTAATGTCACCACAGCATTCATAAAATATATATCCAGCAAAAATCAAGTAAACTGTGATTTACTGCTTAAGAGATCAATAAATATTTTAGCAGTGAACGAATATGATTTCACCAAAGAATGAGTGGTGATTGCAGCTTGCCTCCAGTCATCTGTGAGATATTCAAAATGAATTAAATCCCTCTGAAAAATACACAAAACCAAGCAACCGACTTTCTAGTTTTGAAGCTTATGACTTTTATTGCCTGATCCAATGCAGATCTGCTCAGAAGTGATATTAACTGCTGCAGTGTGCTCTATATGGTGCTGCCCTTGAAGATAGTTTGGTAACTTCAGTAGTACAGAACAAGGGAGCCTGGATACTGACAGGCAGTATGAAGTGCTGTCATATTATATCAGTTCTAAAGTAGGTGAATTAGTTTCCTTTCCCCCAGCACAATTTTGCTTTGACCTAACAACAACAACAACAACAACAATGGCAACAACCTGAGTTTTAATCTTAAGGGCCCCAAATTATCTAAGTGTTGATAAATTTAAGGGAGTACCTCCTGCAACAAACCCTTCCCATAAGCACAAGGTTCAGAGATGAAGCCTGCTCTCTCCTTTGGCCATTAGATTATCTTCTTTGGGGGCAGGGGTCAAACTGCAGGTTACTTTAAAAACACAGCAGGCAGGAACCAGATCTCAAATGAGCTATTAACATGAAAGCAAGGGGAATTTAAGACTTTGCCCTTGCTCTGGTCCCAATCTAGATTGTATCCCGGATTGCTGAGAATAAAAATGACAAGTGCAAGAGAAGGGCTGGTACAGATGAGGACTACAGATTACAATGAACAGTTATGGCCTCTGTATAGCTCCCTCACACACACACACATGAAGGCTAAGATCTCCATTCAGGTCTGGCCCACTAAAATTATTCTAGAGTGAAAAATAACCAAGATAGGGGTTTTTTTTTCCTGCAAAAATCCTATTATCTTCAATAGAACATATCACTTCTTACTAAATCCTAAGGTTGCAACGCTAGTCACATTTACCTGGGAGTAAGCCACTGGATGTAGTGACATAAACTTCTGAATAAATACAGGTAATATTTTGTTGTAATGCCACAGAATTAGTTAAGCCTTTAGTCTTCCTTTTTAATCATTTTATTAAAAACAAAAAGTCTAATTTACAATCAAAGTAATATGCAGTCAAAAAATAAAGAATAAGAAAGAAGAAAAAGAGAGAAAAGAAATGAGAGAGAAAAAAGAAGAGAAAAAAAAAGAAGAAGAAAAAAGAGAAAGAAAAAAAGACACAACTAATACACGGTAGGTCTGTGACCCTCCAATCCTGACTATGGCCATTTCCACACCGGGCTATTAAAACAGTGCAGAGCAACCTCTGATGGAGGTCTTCTGCACCGTGGAGTGGACTGGGGTGGACTACTTTTTGTAGTTCCATACCTCAGTCTGGTTTGGAGTGACCGGAACTGGTCGCACAGCGTGCTTTTTAGAAACCTCTTTTAAGAAGTTTTTAAAAAGCACGGAGCGCATGACTCCGTGTCCCTCCGTCGCCGCGCACCGCTGCAGATTTGCAGGCGAGCACAAGTGCGTGCCTGCAGATCTGCTGGGGGCGGGCTTTAGGCTGATGAGCTTCTCTGGTTGGTGCTCCAGAAGCCACCATATTGGACACCGGAGCAGTGTGGAGCGACGAGCTTGCACTGCTCCTCGTCCCGATGGACTCGCCCGGACGCTCAAGAAAGCTGGTTGGTTCCGTTTTCGTGCGTTTCCTTTCTTGTGTGTGGAAAGGGCCTATAATGAAAAGGAAAGTAATATATATATATATACTAACATTACAGGCCCAACTGAATATAGTGCACCCTTCATATATGTGGGGATTCCATTCCAGGATCCCAATGTAAAGCGAAACAAAACAACAAAAAAAATGTGAATGCTCATATCCCTTTCTTTTCAATGGTACAATTTGCTACAATTTGGCTGGCATTTTACAAGGTGAGTTGTTTAGCTACCATCAATAACAGAAATGGATGTTGTATTGTTGCATCTTTGGGCCTTTTTTATCCCCTTCCTATGACATATTTCTCTGTGGCATTAATATGGCATTAATATTCCTAAACCTTCAAGTCAGGATGGGCTTACGATCTAAGCATAATAATGCAGAAGATTCCTTAAACCCCTTTGCTAAGCACTGATGTCCTTGTCTGCTGTGCAGAAAAAAAAAGGTAGCAAATTATTGTTTCCTTCTGCACCTGTAAAACTACCACTGCTCTAATCAAAACAGTTTGACTGCTATGATTGTACAGCTGGTGGTAAAGCTCCCTATGGAGCATAAGGTTATACCTGAATTGAAGTGTCAGGCCACAGTTTTATTTTTAGCTAGAAAGCCTTGGTATCTGAGTGACAATCTAAAATATATAGGGCAAATCCTATTGAAAATTTGTTCTTGCTGTCGTTTTCTTGTGGATGCCATAACACTTCCTAAAGGGTAGACACGGGAAGTGCCTGTCCTTTTTAGACTGTTTTGGAATTCATGCCTTGATTACATTATGACTTGACTAAGGTAATGCATTCTTTGCGGGCTGCCTCTGAATACAAACTGGAAGCTTCAGCTGGTACAGGAAGGCAACAGCCTAGGTCCCTGTTGGAGCCCTGACCATGTTACATCAGTTTGACACTGGCTAAAGTTGTTAATATAATTGTACATGTTTGTTACCTTTAAGTCCCAAAATGTATTAGACTTGGTCAGTGGTTCTTAACCCTTTTTTTTACCATGGACCCCTTTAAATAACTTTTGTTGCTGCAGACCACCAAAACCTAACTCTAAATTTAAAATGTGGTACCAAGAAACATTACATGTTTTCTCTTAACCACTCGGTGTCATTCACTTGCATGTTCTCACTGTGTGCAGAAGTAGCTAGTGTGAAGTACCTTCTTTGCTATCAAACAGTCATTTTTGTAACTTTTGAATGGTTTGAGATATTGTAATGAAACTTTGCACAAATGATGTTTGTTATTGACAAGAGATTCCTGATCTTTAAGATCAATATATGACTGTCTTCCTTCCTTCCTTCCTTCCTTCCTTCCTTCCTTCCTTCCTTCCTTCCTTCCTTCCTTCCTTCCTTCCAACTGTGAAAGCTCATAACATTTCTTTAAGCCTTCACAGACTGCCTATGAGGATGTCACAGCCCTCTGGAGGTCCACGGACCACAGGTTAAGAACTACTGGACTGGGTCATGTGAAGGATCTTGTGGATATTAACATTAGCCATGGAGTTAGATTGATCAGACTGGAGGGCAGAATAGACAGGGCCTTTTAACAGTTGTTTTGTTAACTGCAGAACTCCCAACATCCTGGGGTGTGCTTCTAGCTTCCCCATTGACCACTTTTAAATGATACCTCAAGCCAGCAGTGAGGAAGATGTGGTCCTCCAGATGTTGCAGTGCAACTGTAATGATCTCCCCCCCACCAGCCAGGACTGATGGGAATTTATATTATTTACTTACTAAAATATATTGTTTAGTATATCTATCATAGATCTTAGGGCAGGGTGCAATCAATGAAACAGTGTTAAAAGATCATATAAAACCTTTTGTTACTGCAGTTTCTAGTCTGAACTTGAGGGATATTAGATATCATTTGATATCAAGAATTTGGCCTTCACTACCCATTCCTCTCCACATGCTTGCGAGGACCCCGGACAAGCACGCACACAGGCGCGGCTGAAAATAGCTGAACCATTCAAATCACAATCCAGGCAGGCCAGTAATTGCCGATTGCAGCTTTAGGAGACCTCCAGGCAAGTACCCTTTTAAGATCACATTATGTAAGCACGCTGTTTACAAAAGATCCCCTGCCCCGAGCAGGCAGCTTGATGAGCGGACTATCCAACTCTCAAGCACTCCGCGTTTGCATATTGTCTACGGCATTGACAACACTGTCATAATTCAATCATCTAAAGTACTGACCTTTCGGAGGCTTTGTCTCCAGCCCAAAATCCATTGTTTTCTCTGGGAACGGACTAGCCTGCGGGCACATTTTCCCCTATAAGAACCCCTGACTTTGAGTGTCTCATCGGATCGCTCGTGACTTGCCTCCCGACTTTCTGCCACTCCGTTTGACGAGCCTCCCCTCAGTCTCCACGTGCTGAGAAGCTACGCTCCCAAGCTTCTTTCCTTCTACTGGGCTACAGGACCAGGTGCAGTATTTCCCTGAAAATCCTCCTGAAAATCCCCTATCTATTTTCCTCTCTTTATTTCTTTAGGACTGTGTGTGTGGCTGTGCAATTGTGCAGTACTTCTTAATTTTCTAAGTGAGTGAGTGCGTACGTTTGCTGTGATTTTATAAATAAAGAAAATTATTATTTACTTCTGTTTGATTATTGACTCGGCCTGACCCCATAGACACTGGGTTCAAGATCTCGCTATGTTGCCCTGCCTCTTGCATTGCTAACTTGTGCTCGAGCTAATTCCCATTCCCCATTATTGGGAGCACATTGAGGTGTCCCTCACGGGACCCCAGAAATCAGGGTAACACTTTGTTGTCTACCAACATCTGGAAGGCCATCATTGTACACGCTTGCCTAAAAACTAGTTTGATTCCGATGTAACATGACTTTTTTAAAAGTAGTGCCTGTTGCCTTATTGTTGGTTCTGAATGTTTTCCTTTTATATAGCTGGAATTTTATCTTTGTAATTGTTTGGGAGTTCACTATGTTTTAAATATGTAATTTGCCTTGAGAGAGCTTTTTGTTCAGAATATCTACATGTGTATGTATAAAAAAAAACCCACAAATAAATAATGAGTGAAAATATTTTTAGAATGGAGAACATGGGTTTGGAAATGAGGTTGGAAAAGCCCTGAACTTGAAGGGAGGAAATTAGAATCAATGTGAATCAAACTGAATACTGAACTAATCATTATCAGGTGATCATGTTTTGGGTAACACCATGATACATATTTCTTAGGTGAAGGAGTTTGGCAAAGTAATTATGAATAGGAATGAAGATGGAAAAAGCAGAATTTGTTTCCAGACAGAATTGTTACCCAGATAAATTGATAAGTGGGGAAATACGTGGAAGTTTCCCCCACTTCTGTTTGGGGAGCCTGAGTGGTAAGAAAAGTATAATGAGAACTTATAAACCCAGATAAATTTAGATGATTTTGACTCTTTGAGATTTAGACAGCAACTACCTGACAGGCAGCTAAATACTGCTTAAATTACTCAACAAAAAATATACAATATATTGATAGCATACTTTCAGTTTTTTGTTCACGTACAAATGCTTTAATACATTGTACACTTTGTGTCACAATTGCAAGCCAGTATATTCTTCTGCTAGTTTCAGTGTCACATTTGATAAATCGGTGTGATGTATACATGGGAAGTAACTTAGACAGTACAAATGAGATGAGATCCTATTAAGTTCTGGAGGACCAGAATGCACTGGCAGCACTGCTATGCTGGATCACCCAGGCAATGACCTGAAACACACCTGCCACGATGTCTTGGCTTCAAAGACCCTTATGTCTTCAAAGACCATTAAGCACTGAAGAAACATGTTACTTTAGGAAAGGCTGGTCTGTGGCTAGAAGTGTGTGCTGGTTGACCTACTTCTCATCTGGTGGTAGTGATAGTGGTTGAGTGTGGCCAGTGGCTAGAGTTGCTTGCCACCCTTGGTGACACCACTCTTCCCTATGGACAGGAAATATACCTCTCAGATACCTCAGATACCTCTCTGCATACATGACAAAACTCTCAAACCACTTGCAGAATGATCATTCCTTGAGTGGTTTGAGACTACAGGATACTGGCAATTCATAGAGAAACCTGTCTAATAAACTTTCTCATCTATGGCCAAAATCCAGAATTCTGTTAATACGTAAAATGTTCATAAGAAGGGAGTACAGGAATATTTTCCTTCCAACATAATATTAAATACAGTTATTTTTTTCAAATCACTAAATGTACATGCCAGCTAAGCTTTTATGATATGACATCTAAATATAATGCAGCCTTAAATACTAAGAATTGTGTCAAGATTTCAGTAAATGCACACTAGTTAAAAGTACTTTAATGGAAGAAATGGAATCATTCTCTAAATTTGATTTAGTATTATTCAGAGTAAATCTTCACATTTTTCTTGCAAAAACATTTTCTGCTGCATCTATTTTGGCATGTCTGTGCTAAGTAAGATCTCATACTATAAGCACAGGTAATAATAAAAAAGAGTTAAAGCTGTTCTTTGGACCACTAAAAATCAAATTCCATCATTGTGTTCAATGGGTATAACAATGCTGGCTTCTGAATGGCAATATGACAATTTACAGTCTTAACCATTCAAATAAAAATTCTTGTATTTACATTATTCGCAATAGAAGTCATTGGTTAGACTTAGCAGGAATTTTCTTAAGTGGAATGCAACCTTCAGAGTTATTTGTATCTATAGAGACATAACAGTAATACTAAAAATTAACTGTCAGTAAGATTCTCAGCTGCCCTTACTATTAAATGACAAAAACAAATTTGGAACTTGCTCAGTGCAAAAACTAGGCTCTTCCTAGTTCTCATAGGCTCTTCCTAGTTCTCTAACATAACAAGAGGACTAATTTGTGCCAAGTGATGGTAAACTGATGGAAGGAAAGGGTCCAAATGGTGTCAGGCAATATCTTGTTCTTTGTTTGTTTGGCACCAGATAGGCAATCGGGATGAACACTGTGGGCACTAAATCAAGGATCCATATAAGCCCTGATGCTTTGCACTCACAGTGAGTGACGTCATTGTTCTACCTAGCTCTGTATCCTTTATACCAGTACTATTCAAAAGTGGTCAACTGTATATATTTGTACCATTCTGAAAGAAAGTTGTCATATCGGTTTTCATTACAGAAGGACCTTAATGTAAATGTCAGACTTTTTGAGTAGGGCAGTAGACCGTACCTGTTAAACCAGCTTCTTCTATAGCTCTTCAGCACTTGACAAACCAGCAAATGTTCAGTTCTGCCAAGAATCTTTCAGAAAGTACTAGCGATTCTCTTAACCCTACTCTCAAAATATAAAAATACATAGTATGCAAAGTGATGCATCCATTTCAGTTGAACTCCACTGTGTATACTTCACTCCCAAACAGCTATTGTGCTCCAATATTCCATCGAATTAGAGCAAACGGAAGCAAAATTACAGTAGCTTGTTGATTTGCAATGATATTCAAGAAGAAGCAGAAAGATTTGGATTTCTAAGCTGAAATTCAGATGTGAAGCTAAGTGGAAACAAGTGGCCTCTAAATCAATTTCAACTGAACTGGTCTGTTTTTCACATCACCAGATCCGGTAACAAATCTTGTGATATGTGAAAAACACTACTGCTTATAAAAAAACTCCCATGTTTATTAATATTTATTTCTTTCATTTATGCTTTACCTTTCTTCTGTTAAAGGGACTCAGATCAGCTTATAAAAATTTAAAACAAAATCCAGTTATTTTTTTCAAAATAGTCACTGCTATGGCCTTTGAGGGAGAGAACAGCAGCCAGGCACAGCTCTATCATCTTGTCTTGGTCCCAGCAGCCAGTGAAAGACCCTCCCTCCATACCAACTCCCACTGCCATGTCTCTGAAGGAGAGAACAGCAGTCAGCATCTGTTCAACTTAACCTCCTCTTTTTGCCATTCACTTTTCCTGGTATTTCCCGTCTTTTTAGATTGTAAGCCTGAGGGCAGGAAACGGCCAAACTAACAATTTGTAAAGCTGCTCTTGGAGTGTTTTTGGCTGAAGAGTAGGGTATAAATGCTCTAAGTAAATAAATAAATCTTATTCTACAAAAGTTTTTTTGTAATTCTATTTAAAAGATACATAGTCAAAACACATTAAAATGCATTTAAAGTATAATTAAAAGATAAAAGCACAGCACACTGCATTCAAAAAAACACTTCTACCACCTGATTTAAGCACCAAGTGTCCATTAAAAAAGTTCTTTGCCTATCAGTGGAAAAAAAAAAAAGCAGAGAGGAGGCCAACCAACCATCTCATGGAAGGGAGTTCCATAGGATATCCCTGGGAGTTCCTGAGAGTAACCACTAAGAAGGCTTTGTGCTGTGTTCTTACCAAATATCTCTGGGGCGATGGTGAGACTAAGGCCATTTCCACACTAAACCTTCGAGGCCCCTCCCTAAACTGCAAACCCCATAATTCCATAGGATGTTGAAAGTGGAATAATAGCGCTATAGGGCGGAAATGCCCCAAGAGAGAGCTCTCCCTCAAAGATCTTAAAATTTGAGCCAGCTTGCATAGGGAGACAGACTCTTTTGAAATATGGCTCCAAGCCATTTGGGAGTTTAAAGGTCCATTTACACTCTTTGTATGTTCTAAAAGGATTTATCTGTTTGTGGCTTTATTATGCTGTTACTGCCACAGCATGTGATTCTTTGCAAAAAAGCATGCACAGATAAGATCTCTGCCTTAAGGTGTTTGCCATCTAAGTTTAAACAGAGAGCTGAAGGTAGACAAAATAGGGAAAGACGGGGAGACCTACACAGTGCCAATCCGTAACTTTATCATGTTCTCATTCTCCTTAGAGGGTATCCTAATTCCTTGATGACATCCTTCTTCCAAATCCAATTTCATACCTAGTGCAGAGTTTAAGTGCTGAAATTCAGGTTATTTCTCTCTGCATTCCTTATCTTGAAGTCAGCATGCAGGCCACAGGTTGCTTCTGTTGCCATGGTAAGTATAGTCTGATTAAATAACACAGTAAATCATTGCTTGGAATACCTGATAGAACAAAGAGAAAGTTGAAAATACCTGACCCCAACCATTCTTATCATGCAGATCTTGACCCCTGAGAAGCTTCTGTATGCACTCAAGGAGTTCTTCCCTTCATTCCAATTTTAACATGGTGGACCACAAATGCTATTAGTTGTTTAATGGGGCTTGTTTAGTGTGACAGGGAGTTGGGGAGTAGTTAATGAAGCTCAGTGCTGCCTAACATACTCAGAAAGCACCATTTATTTAAGTGCATAAAGCTCCTAAGTCAACAGAATTTAGAGAATATGGTGATTCCCCCCCCCAAACTGCTCTTGCAGCGTCCCTTCCAAAGTCAACCTCAGAACCTGTTTGGCACATGAGAATAATGCAGAATGCCTTGGTTAGAGATCAGTAATATTCCTGTAGATCAGAGCTTTCCAAACTTTTCATGTTGGTGACACACTTTTTCGACATGCATCATTTTGTGACACAGTAATTCAACTTTACCAGCAAACTGGAGGTACCCAAGGGTGTATCCAGGGTGAGGAAGGGCAGCCCCACCCCGATCCGGGCCTGCTGCCATCACCCTCATTACGAAAAGCCCCAAAGACAATGACAGAAAGGGGAAAGGCACCTCCTTCCCACCTGGTCCTTGCCCACTGCTGTTGCTCTTGCTGGGGAAAGGCCCCAGCAAGAGCGACAAAAGCAGGCCAGGCTCAGGTGTGTGGGGGGGTCTTTCTTAGCCAAGGAGGTAACACACCAACACACTACAGGTGACAACTAATGTGTCATAACACACCTTTTGGAAAGCCCTGCTGTAGATATTAATAGTTTCCTATAAGTTTACAGGTACTGTAGAAGAAGATATGACACTGAAAGTATGCCTTCTCATATCATGAAAATTGTTAGGTATGGATAAGTCATATGCTACACTGAGTGTGTGTGAGAGAGAGACAGAAGGGAAAAAAAAAACATATTTCAGGACATTAAGTTTAACTTGCAACATTCGAGAAACTCTGTTATTACAGTTTCCAGAGGGGTTGCCATGTTGGTCTGTTGCAGCAAAAACAACATATATATCTGGTAGCACGCTAGCACCTCAAAGAGTAACACAAATTTATTATGGCATAAGCATTCACAGACTATAGTCCACTTTATTAGGTTTTATATGGCATCTTGAATAACAAGTATATATACATACAGCTGGAGAGGAGAGCAGAATTACAAACAGCAAGGTGAGACGGGACTGAAATGCAGTTAGCATGATCTCCCTCTAACGGACTGCCCTGCTTAACCATTCCATCCAGTTATGAAAACTGTAAAAATATACAGCTATGTTTCAGTTTCCAATAATTTTGGATTCTTAATCAACATTTGGATTCAGATCCGACTTGAACTAAAAGACGTGTGAATTAGTATGAGATGAACTGAGCTGTTTTCCATATTACTGAATCAGAGTTGAACTAAGCCTTTTAATTGATGCACAGACTGCTAACAACTGTCTCTGTCCATTTCGTTCTTCCAAGACTTCACTGTTTACAATCCACTTCCAAATGTGCATGTATATAGAGTACACATAACTCAGGATAACACTTTATGCATCTTATAAAACTGAGTGTAGTTTACAAGAACATATGGCATAAAAAATGTGTTTTAAGCTTTTAGAGGACTCTATTATTGTATCTACCCTGGTGTGTACGTAGCCAGCAGTGAGATCTCTAGATCCAGATCCCAATACAGCCATGCATTTAAGTGGGTGCATTTAGACCAGTCATTGTCTCTGTGTCTCTTGCTCTCTTCCTTGCTCCATCTCTGCCTAATCATCACACAGAGCTGCTGTGAAAATAAAATCACATAACTTCATACACAGATACACACACACACACGCACACCCTAACTTAACATTTCTTAGAAGAAAGGCAAGATTCAAATGTGACACTCATAAAGAAATAGTGTATTAGTCAAGTAATCTATCCATGTTGTTGTTATGTGACTTCATGTTGACTGTGATTTATGATGATGACACTGACTTAGGGTTTGCTCAGCCAGATTTCAAAGGAGATTTGCCACTGCTTTCATCTTAGGTAGAAAGAGCATGACTTGTCTCCTTTTCTGGCCATAAAGAAAGCATGAAGTAATCAGGAGGGGAGGCATCATCTGTAAGTTTCAATGCTTACTTGGTGGAGACCACTGTGAAGTAACGCTAAAATAAAAAATGGAGTTCAGGCAATAGCATGGTGCACATGTGTACACCTGGAAATTATCATCTGAGCACATCTTAGAACCATAGAATCATAGAAATGTAGAGTTGGAAGAGACCACACGGGCCATCCAGTCCAACCACCTACCATGCAGGAATACCCTCAAAGCACTCCCGACAGATGGCCATCCAGCCTCTGCTTAAAAACCTCCAAGGAAGGAGACTCCACTACACTCCGAGGCAGCATGTTCCACTGCCGGACAGCCCTGACTGTCAGGAAGTTCTTCCTGAGGTTCAGGTGGAATCTCCTTTCCTGCAGCTTGAATCCATTGCTCCTTGTCCTGGTCTCTGGAGCAGCAGAAAACAAGCCCTCTCCCTCCTCTACATGGCATCCCTTCAAATATTTAAACATAGCTATCATGTCCCCTCTTAACCTTCTCTTCTGCAGACTGAACATACCCAGCTCTCTAAGTCTATCCTCATAGGGCTTGTCTTCCAGGCCTCTCACCATTTTGGTCACCCTCCTCTGGACCTGCTCCAGCTTGACCATGTCCTTCTTGAATTGGGGTGCCCAGAACTGGACACAGTATTCAAGATGAGGTCTAACCAAAGCAGAGTAGAGTGGTACCAGTACCTCCCTCGATCTAGACACCATACTCCTATTGATGCAGCCGAGAATTGCGTTGGCTTTCTTGGCTGCCGCATCACACTGCTGACTCATGTTCAGCTTGTGGTCTATTAGGACTCCTAGATCCCTTTCACACGTACTGCCATCCAGCCACGTGTCCCCCATCCTATATTTCTGTATTCCATTTTTTCTACCTAAATGTAGGACCTTACACTTCTCTCTGTTGAATTTCATTTTGTTAGCCTTGGCCCAGCTCTCCAATCTGTCCAGGTCATTTTGAATTTTGATCCTGTCCTCTGGCGTATTAACAACCCCTCCCAATTTGGTGTCATCTGCAAATTTGATGAGCATGCTCTCTATTCCTTCATCCAAGTCATTGATGAAAATATTGAACAGCACTGGGCCCAGGACAGAACCCTGTGGTACCCTGCTAGTCACTTCTCTCCAGGGTGAAAAGCAGCCATTGGTGAGCACCTTTTGGGAATGGTCAGTCAACCAGTTACAGATCCACCTGACAGTAGCTCTGTCCAGCCCACATTTTACTAGCTTCTTTGCAAGAATGTCATGGGGAACTTTGTCAAAGGCCTTACTGAAATTGAGATATGCTACATCCACAGCATTCCCTTCATCTATCAAGCCAGTAACTCTATCATAAAAAGAGTCTTAACAGTACCAAAAGCTGCCTCAAATAATTTGATGACATTAAAGCACAATTGAAGATCACCAAAAATGTACTTCTAGCAATGGCCTGAATCCTACTGGTAGCCCCAACTATTGCAGACCTACTGACTTAATGAAATTCACCTACATGTTAATTTGCCATTCAACAATGAATTCAGAGGATCTTCTCTAACTGGTACTACCAATAGGATTTTGGGCAATAACTACACCTTAAACACTTCCCACACACCATCTTCAATCCACATCTACTGAGGACATCAGAGACATCACATTATCTTAGATTCCTAGACAGGCATTTCCACAGGCACACAAATTTTTAGTTTGCTATGCTGGAAACAAACCATCTCATATTCACAGAGCTGTGCATCAAATGGGCTAGTGAGCCTGAGAAGCAGCTGGATACCTTTAGTTGGAATTTTATATTTCCAGACATCAAGAATTCTTCATTGTATTTGCAACTGCAGATAATTCAAAAGAAAATAATCTTGCATGCGTACTGTACATCAGACAGATCCTACTGACTGGAGAACAACAAATATTAGAGAGAATCGGAACAGGGAGAGACCCTAGTCTACATGATAGGCTTCCGTTCAATCATTGCCCATTCTTGGCTACAAACAATAAAGTACACTAGAAACAGCATTAGATATTGTATATTTTGTCATTGGAATGGAATACTGGAGTTTAGAGATTCTGTGGGTGGCCTTACAGAAACCAAATACTTTATCATACAAGGTTGAAGTCCCCAAATTACACCACAGAAAAAATGCTAGCCAAAAGATATTGCAGAGCTGACCATGAAAGAGATTACAGTGTTTATCAAGAAAGAGATTAGCAAAATTATTTGGAAATATGGTTCAATTTTTTTGAAGTTGTTTGAAGGATTATGAACATTGCCAGCCTCATGTCACATATGGTATTTTGTGAATGATTCTTTAAATAAACCATTTTTTTATTTTATTTTTTTGTGATTACATCGTATAAAACAACATTTCTCATTGTACATTTTACCAAACTATTACCGCTATCTTCCACTCCTCTCTGGATTTCAATAGTGTTATTTCATTGACATATCAACATTATGCATCGCATTGCATTTGTTAACATATAAGATAGATCCTGCTCTTCGACCCTACTTTACATGTTCCATGATATTCCACTGATTTTTACTTCTAACTACTCATGCTACCATGAATTAAGAATTATTACCTGTCAACACCCTACCCATTTCCAGAACAATTTGCCATTCTTTGTTAATGTCATCATCTGATTTTCCTTTTAATCTCTGAGAGACTATATCTGCATTCCGATTTTCAATAAAAGTTGCCCACCATTGCTCTATTATAGGTATCTGCTCAGTTTTCCATAGCCTTGCATATTCAATACGGGCTGTCATAATCATATACAGCATTATTCGCCAATATTTCTTTGCAACAGTTCCATCTAACACATGTGTCATATTTAATAAGTACAGTTCAGGTTTCTTATCAATTTGAACCCTCAATATTTTACATATCATATTATGTATATCATTCCAATATTTTTTAGCCTTAGGACATGACCACCACATATGAAATAGTGTTCCAACATTCTCCTGACACTTCCAACACTGACCTGTTCCCGTATTATATATCTTCTTTAATTTTTCTGGTGTCATGTACCATCTATGAAAAAGCTTATAATAGTTCTCTTTTAGGTTCTGAGCTGCAGTAAATTTTTGTGTCCGTTGCCAGCTCTGTTCCCAGTGCTCTAATTGAATTGGATGTCCGAGATTTTGAGCCCACGATATCATTGCTGATTTGACTATCTCATCTCCTCTTTCTTGATTTAAAATCTCCTGGTATACATGTGATAGTAAATGAGGCGGGTTTTCCCACAGTAACTTCAACATTCTTCCTTGCTCTTTTTGTTCTATTCCATAAGTTTTCACGTCCATCTGGAATCTCTCAGTTAACTGTCTGTAAGGGAACCAGTTTAACTTTATTCCTTCTGATTCCAATTTTTCTCTTGATTTCATCTTAAAAAGATTCAGATTTGTCATTGCTAATATGTCATCATAACACAGCCACTTATCTGAATCAGACCATCTTCCAAAGAAGGCTTCTTGAGGGGAGACCCATGTAGGTAGTTGCCTAATATTCTTATTCTTGTAGTCAGTCCATATTTTAAGTAGTGATTTTCTTACAAAATGATGAACAAAGTCTTTGTCAATCACAGCTTTCCCATAGAACATATAGGCATGCCAACCCATCCTTAAATCAGCTCCCTCTTATGTCAGCATTCTCGTATTTTGAAGATTCATCCAGTCTTTTATCCATGTAAATGCCACTGCCTTGAAATATATCTGTAAATCCGGTAGACCCAACCCTCCTCTTCTTATTGAGTCTGTCATGATATTCCATTTTATTCTTGGTTTTTTCCCTTGCCATATAAATTTAGTTAAATCTCTCTTCCATTGTATAAAAGGCTTAGTATTTGTAATAATAGGAAGATTTTGGAAAAGGTAATTCATCTTTGGAAGTATGTTCATTTTTATGACTGCCACTCTTCCCATCAAAGATAGTTGCATTCTAGTCCATTTCTCCAAATCCTTGATTATCTCTTTCCATTTTTTTTCATAATTATTCTGAAATAGTTCATTATTTCTTTGTGTAATCCAGACACCCAGATATTTTGCTTTTTGACCTTTATTAAAACCTGAACAGGCAAATAAACCTTCTAAACTTTTAGCCAGTTTACTTCGTAAAAGAAGAGTTAGAAATATTATTACGGAGATTAGAGTCGGTGACGGGAAAACTACAAAACAGGAGGAGA
This sequence comes from Cyclura pinguis, assembly GCA_030412105.1. Classification (NCBI taxonomy): domain Eukaryota; kingdom Metazoa; phylum Chordata; class Lepidosauria; order Squamata; family Iguanidae; genus Cyclura; species Cyclura pinguis. Next base: position 247,715,501 of record CM059599.1, on the reverse strand, counting down.
TAAAACAGGCTTTTTATAAATATTACATGAAGTTAATGAGTTTGATCTCCTCAACGAAAAAACAAAAAGAAATGGAAGAATATTTGGAAAAAATGAACAAAATGAGATTCACCTAGGAGCAGAAATTGATTCTTTCCTTCATTTATGTGACAATGGCCAATCTAGGGCTATATAGAGAAGATGATATATGGGGCTAATAACTGAAGGGAAATTGCTTCCTGTCAGTTACTCTATGTCAGTGCTGAAGTCTAAAGCAAAGCAATGCAGTTGGCCTTCCATATCCATAGATTCTGTATACATGGATTAAACCAAGAACAGCTTGAAAATATTCCCCCCCCCCACAAAAAAATCCAAAAGCAAACTTTGATTTTCCCATTTTATATAAAGAATACCACTACACCATGTCACATAATGGGACTTGAGCATCCATGAATTTTGGTATCTATGGCGGGGGGGGGGGTTCCTGGAACGAAATCCTAGCAAATACTGAGGGCCCACTGCACTTTACTACAAAGCACATTCCTTGGTTAATATGGACTTGCTAAGGCAATAATTAACATTGAACACCTCAAATGTAACTTCTGTAATGGAGACTGAAGTGCTCTCACTAAAAATGGCATCAGTATTTGCTATCACATAACATAGGCCGTTTCCGCACCTTACCTTTTCTTGGCGCTGGGGTGCAGGGATCGCGCAAGCAGCCTCCAGTGAGAGGCTCTTGCGTCCCCGCTGCTTCAGCTCTGCACAAGCTGCCTGCTCCTCAGCAGGAAGCGCGAGAGCCCCGCCTCTTCCTTCCGCAGCGCACCCTGGGAGTTTCCCAGGGTGCGTTGGGGCAGAAAGCACGACCACTGTGGCTCCGGAGGCTCTGCACGCACGGCAAGTGTGCGCAGGGCCGTGGAGCAATACGTGATCACGCACCATTGTCAGCTGAAAGCCAAAAATGAAAACGTGCATGAGTTGCACCTGCCAGGCCGTGGAGCATCACGCGATTGTGAGTGCGTCGTGTAGATCACTCCTCACAATCGTGCGACGCTCCAGGCGACCTTTCACATGGCAAATGCCATGCGAAAAAGGCCTTACTCTAGTTCAACAAAGGCTATGTTCTACCTTATCTATTATCATAAACCTGCAGCTTTTTCATTTATTGGTTATCATCATTAATTGATAATCATCTTGAATCCATCATGTAGCTATTATTACCACACGTGACAGATACTGCATTTTATCAAAGGAAAGAGATGATACCTTTGCAATCTTGAATTTTAAAATGCCCCCACCTTTTATTTGATCCATAAATTAGAAATAAACAACAAAGAAGGGCTTTTTCCTTCTCCTTTTCTGTTCTCTAAAACAGAACTCTAGGATCTTTCCTTCCTCCTTTTGTTAAAATCTCAAAACCTAATACGTCTTTAAATTCACCTGTCTCACTTCTACTGTGAACGACCCACATCACTGGTGATAATTATGTTTGTGACATAATAATACTGAATCACTTCCATGTCCTCCAATGCTACTTGAAGACCAATTTCAAATTGCAGGGGGTGAAGATGTGTTGGTTGATGTGTGGTGAGGGGTGGGACACAAAAGAGAACCACTTGCTGATTTGAAACATAAATAACACACTTGTATAGTTGGAAAACGCCTGTAAAAATATTTTTTAAAACATCTACTTTAACAAGAGCAATCCACCTGGTGTATTAACATCCAATGAGCCCAGTCCTGCTGGTCTCCACAAAGCACAGTAGTTTTCCATGCAAAACTATTGCAATGCTGAACCATTTGCCACTCCTGGACCTACTCTAAACCTGCTGACGCCCCCATACATGGCCTTTATACCTGGCAAAGACTGGAGACAACCGCAAAAGTGTCTGGCTATATCGCTGTAGCGAGACATAAAGCAAATATATCACCTGCCAAAATCTGGCAGGATCATCCAAAACTCACAGCAGATGATGTAATCATGGAGACATACCCAGACACTTCTGCAATCCCCACACTTTGCTTCACTCATGGATGGTGGTGGGTGGGGAGCTTCAGTGAATCTACACTAGGTCAGAGGGGAGCTTTGATCATTAAGGAGAAATGGAATACTAACCCCTGCACCGACCAAAAATAGACATATGCAGGTTGAGGGTTAACTTTTGACTGTATATACCACTAACGGGATGCAAGCCATTGTGTGTGCATGTATGCCCATGTATACATGTGTGTGAATAAGGCAGCCAATAAAGTCTGCGTCTATGGTCTAGCATGGGGTGAGAATGGGTGAAGGAAAGTAAGAAGCAGAAGTATAGAAACAATTTCTACCTAACACCAAGCCAAATAAAAACTGGATCAGAGCCAAACTTTACAGCGTCTATTTTTTTTTCTACCATGGTGCATGGGTGTCTAAAATGGTAACATTCCAAGAACAGTTATACCAGTACATCTCTTCTGATGAACCAGTTCTTCTCTTAAACATATACATTGAATTCTGGTCCTATTTTTCTTTAACCAAGACTTGATGGAGAGTAAGCCAAACTTCAGAGGCAGGGTGCAAAGTGATGAAGAATTAAGCAGCTATCAATTGTCATAATGGTGATATAATGCCTCTAGAGTCAGAAACAGAGAAATGGCTATGGAAAGGATATTTTTCCCTCCTGCTTTTGGGCTTCCTGTTGACACCTGATTAGCCAAGCTTTCCCTGGGATGTGGAACTAAAACAGGCTTTGGTCTGATCTAGCAGCTCACATCTTTTTTTAAAAACACTTTTAACCAAGAAGACAATTATGTTAAAAATATGTATGCAGAAGTGAAAATTGTATGCCTTTAGATATATGCCCTGCAAATGAACACAGCCATTAAACACAGCAAAAGACATAGCCAAAACAATGAAGTGGCAATTTCCTGAGATGTCTGGCACTAACTGTTTATTTTCTGTTAGATGTTGCTAAAACTGTGCTGTCATAAGTATACAGCTCATGGTTTTCATCTAACTGTTTACAAATTATAATTATACACCTAATTTCAAGGATTGTTCTCTTCAGATGTCAGTCACTTAAAAAAAAGCCTTTAGTCTGTGAGTTAAGTGGCATGAATGTAATGAACAATTGTTAATCTTTTTTTTCTCACTTACCTACTTTTCAAGTTAAGTATAGCAATATTTATGATTTAACTCAAGTGCAGAATATTAGCCTCATGAATATCCCAGGAACCTCTCTTCTGCCTTAGGTACACTGATGATATATTCATAATTTGGAATCATGGAGAGGACTTTTTCAAGACTTTTCATCAGAATTTCAAAAACTCCCACCATACTATCAGCCTCATCCTGGAACAGAATAAGTTCATGTTCTGGATACCACCATACAGCTACACAATGGATATCTAAGCACCACACTATATCACAGATCCACTGACCACTACTCAGATTTACATACTTCCAGTTTCTGCCTTAAACACACTACCAAATGCATAATTTACAGTCAAGCTCTCCAATATAATTGCACCCGCTCAGACTCACAAGATAGGGAAACCAAACTCATGGAATTATAGCAAGCATTAATCAAGCTACATATCAACCACATGAAGTTAAAAAATAAAATCAGCACAGCAAGACTTGTACCCAGGACTAACCTATTATAGATCAATCTGAAGACAGAATGGCAGAATCCCACTAGTTGCCTCATATAGCTCCCGACTAGGCCATTCAGGCATACATCAATGAACTACAACCTATTTTGGACAAAAATGCTACCCTCTTAAAGGATCTTGATGTCAGACCTTTACTTTCCTACAGACAGCCTCCCAATCTCAAACAATTACTTACCTACAGAAGGACAAACAACATGGTCGGGGAGATAGATACAAGAGCTTGCCACAAACCCAGAGGCCAACTCTGCTCACACATCTAATCAGGAAATGTCATCACAGGACCTAATCACATCACTCCCAGTATTAGATGGAGTTTCACTTGCTTTATGTGATATATGCCATCCTCTGTCAACAATGCCCTTCAGCACTCTGCACTGGACAAACAGGCCATTTTCTGCACCAGAGGATAAAAGGACAAAGATCAGACATTAGGAATAAGAATACATAAAACCCAGTTGCTGAACTCCTCAACCTTCCTGGGCATTCCATCTCAGACTTCAGAACAGAAATCTTTGAACAAAAAATCTACAAAGAAAAATTGGAAAGAGAAACTGCAGAAATGGAATATATGCACAAAACTCCTGTTCATTGACAGTAGGTTGAACAGAGACAATGGTTTCCTGGCACACTACACATATTATAAAACTAGTAAACACTCCAACCTCATGAGGGTTCTCTTGGCCAGTTTATCATAATACCTTTCTGTTTCTCAGCCAGTATCACTACATTCCAGTAACTCCTTCTACCATTCATATGGTTATCAACTCAACGTGGCTTTAGGCAAGATCTTTCTTCCAGCCTTTGCCCTCCAATGACCATTAAAACTGAACTTGTCACTTCATCACCACACTCAAAAGTTTTTCATTTCTATTGTATTCGCATATACAGACTGCTTGTAAAGGTCTATTCTCAGACACTTCCCTCTATGTGTCTGATGAAATAGACTTAAGTCTATGAAAGCTGACAGTTCCAACTTCTTTCTCTCAGTTAGATTCAAAGGTACGACAAGATCCCTTTGTTCCAAGGAACATAAATTTTAAAAAGAAAGTGAAAACTTCATCCTTGTATGAATAAAATTCAAACCTATACACCTATTTTATGCATCATCTTCAACCACAATAGTGTGGCATGCAGTGCAATCCTAGAGATGTCTATTCTTAAATGAGCCCTACGGAGCTCAATAGAATTCATTCTCCAGTAAGGCTGTTTCTAGAACAGCAGTCTTGTTTACCTTATGCTGTACTTTCCAAGACCAGCATCACCTGCTGCAGGCAGCTGTAACACACATTCTCCAGAACGTGGAAGTAATTTTGTCGTTAGGTGTTTATTTTATTTATTCAATTTATATCCCATCTTTCTCTTTATGGAGGATCCAAAGTGGACTGCATTAGTGTTGCCAAGTCCATTTTGGCTTATGGCGATTCTCTGAATGAGAGAACTCCAAAAGTCCCAGTCATTTAAAACCCTACTCAGATCTTGCAGACTCAGGCCCATGGCATCCCTTACTGAATAAATCCATCTGTAATGTGATCTTCCTCTTAACTAATAACAAAGAATTCCCTTTTTTAAATAAATAAGGCATAACTAAGGTCATTTCTGCATGATGAGGCTGTCACATGATGGGGACATGTTGGCAGTGCTCCATGAGTCATGTTTTTGCATGATGCTATTGCGATCCTGAAGCCAGGACGCCTCCACCCAGCACAATCGTGAGATATTCGCTTAATGGAAAAAATCCACTGAGTGCCCACAATCGCATGACACTCTCATCACCACTGGTTATGTAGGAGGGGTGGAAGCATGATCACGCACTTCCATCCCCAGCATAGCACAGGAAAGAGGCCGGCTGTGCTGCAGAAGGAAGAAGGAAGGAAGGAAGGAAGGAAGGAAGGAAGGAAGGAAGGAAGGAAGGAAGGAAGGAAGGAAGGAAGGAAGGAAGGAAGGAAGGAAGGCAGGCAGGCAGGCAGGCAGGCATCGCTCACGTTTCCTTCCAAAGGCAGCTGGCTGGATGTGGAGGAGAGTGTTGGGGACACACTCCCATCCCAGCAAAGGCACTGCCAGGATTGCAATACGATGACATGGGACAGCATTGTTGTGCAGAATGGTGTAAGTTGCAGTAGGACTGCAGTTTAATATCATCCTTTTCAAGTATAAGTAAGTTTATTTATACTTACAAATATTTATTTATACTTACTGTCCATTATTTTGTTACTTCTATAGTTGTGGTACAATTTTAACTGAAGGAAGAATGACATTCCTTTCAGCATAGCTGTAAATGTTTAATTACTTTTGTAGTTGTTGGAATGTGACTTGCCTAAATGGAGAACAACTACGACCTGCCTCAAGTGCTGGCTCCTGCTATTTTGTGAGTGTAGTGGTGTAGGGATGGAGGGGGTGAGGGAAGCGGTGTGCTCTGGGCGGCACTTTTTTGGGGGTGCCACCACTCCTTGCCTGCCCCCTGGGTGCCGTCACCTCTCCCATGCATGCCGACACCCTTCCCCCATGCGCCATAGCCCCACCCCACGTGCTGTAGCCCCACCCCACGTGCCATAGCCCTGCTCTGTGCACTGTAGCCCCACCCATGCATGCCATAGCCCCATCCATGCCCCTCCATCCCCTCCCACCCCTACCCCATTTGTGCAAGCTACGCCACTGTGTGAGTGTTGTGGTGACAACATAGCAAGGAGGATAGCGTTATTTTTATCACATGATGGTGGTTTTTAGCATTCAGGCAAGGTGGTTATTTTTAAAGTAACTAGAAATAATCATTTTATTTATCTTTTCCCTACAAGAAAGTGTAGTTACTTTTAAAAACCAATACAGTTTCTGGACTCTAGGAGTTCCAGTGCAACAAATTATTTTTTAAAAAGCAACTTTCCAAGCTCTTATTCTAATTTGAAGTAAATGTATTTATTACATCTCTTCCATGCACTCAAAGCTAGAAAAACCAATGTAGCATATTTCCTGAGGAACAGGAAAGTTTAATTTAATAATCTCGTGAATTCTAGCATACAGACCAAATGAAGGCCCCTCCATTGGCATTTGTGTGCACTTTCTGAAACAATTAAGGCTTTTCTCTCCATTCATACTGTATCCAGCTGCTATTGTAATTCCAGCAACAGATGCTTTTCTTAGAAACCAATGAATTTGTGAAAAATCTAAATGTCAGACAGACCAAGCAAGAGCACAATGCATGAACCTGCAATTGGGGGGAAAGAGCTCACATCTGTCTTCTATTAGAGTCCTGCTTAATTTACTTTTGCTCTTCAGTGTAATTACAAGCCATTTATCCTGCTCCTATCCAGTTTTGAGTAGCTTTATTTTGGTTACTTCACTTTCTTGCTTGATGTAAACAGGCATGTTTTTCCCTCATCTTGTGCAGGATTCCAGTGCTATTCACTTTAGCACTATCTTGTTTATCCAGTAGGAAACATAGCAAAGAAACACAGACTGAAAAAGAGTATTGAGAGTATTGCAGTATCATTGGGTCACCTGAAATATCATTTATAGGAGCAAGGAGATCACACACATATATCTGGAACATATAGAGTTCATGAGTTCCCAAAGTGATCTGTTATAAATGAACACATGTATGAAACACTAGTCTATTCTCACATATATGTCTGCCAGTTTTTGAAAACTTCATGTTTCATTGTTGAACTGTGTTGGTATTAATTTATTGTTAAACATTCATTAATCTACTTAAATGCTTGCATTTAATTTGGATCATTGCACAAGCATCTTGAGAGAAACACATAGAGCATTCAACCTTGGCCTGTATTTATTGCTTAGCTGGGTTGCTTAACCAGCCAAAGAGTCATTCACATCAGTTTACTTCGTTTAGGGTTCTTCAATGAATAAGCAAGCCAATGCATCACAACCAGCTGAATAAAATTAATCATAGAAAGTATAGCTACATTAAACAAACCTAACTACAAAAACTGTATGAATTTGAACATTATGTAAATAACCGCAGTATATAAAACTGGAAGAGTTATTATGGAAGACACTGTCTAATTTGACCAGGAAAGTATATCTTTACAATGGTAAAAGTGTCCCTTGTAACCAAAAAAAAAAAAAAAAAGTAAAGAGAAACTCTACTATCATTACTCTACTATGCCTGAGATATATTGATGATGGAATTTATCATCCTGACAGACAATTTCAAGTCATGAAGGATTCCATCACAACTACCCTGCAGTCAAACCATCTTTGAAATATTTCTGAATCATTCTCAAACGTCATGTATACATATGATACATAAGAAATTCTTTACTACTGTTATACAAATCTAGTTTTCCTCTAAAGGCACCCTAGGAATCCGGATTATTGCCAGTTCTACAGCCACCATGGAACCTTGTCCCCTTTTTTGGCAGTTCTATTGATCCATAGGCAAAGTGAAGAACTGGGAAGGAGATCAAAAGAAAGCAATGAAATAAAATTTAATAAATAAACAAACAAGTATAAATTTTAAAATGATTCCATAGAATATAGTCTCTTCTTCCTTGCAACAGTAAACTCAGGAATTTTGAAGGTTCCAAGGGATCTGTTAGATTTACCAACTATCACCCAGAATCACCCAGAATAATTTGGTTTAGACATCTGTAATCTTCCAGACAGAAGAACAAAACGGTATGTATCATTCTGTGTGTGTGTGTGTGTGTGTGTGAGAGAGAGGGGGGGCGGGAGGGAGGGGGGAAGAGAAGGATGCTGGGCATTATGCTGCATCTAGCCTTTTCCAAATCTTTAGATCAAGGTGGGTAAAGTGAGGCCATGAAGCCACACATGATTTCTCTCATGTTTTTATAGGCCTTAGTCTTTCCATGGACCCTGGACCACTTTTTTTGCTGGTCAAATTCAAAAGGATAAATTTCTTTTCCTGCAAGATTCCAGAAGTGATTATTTGTTGTTCATCTGAGTTGAGTTGTAGAGATTCCTTTTAAACATTCATAAAAAAACAAACAAAACAACAACAACAAAACTTTAGCCCCACTAAAGCAGTTGTGAACTTCTGGCTACTTTAGAGTTTTTGTTTTTGCTTTTTTTCTTCCACCCAGTCCAGACAAAAAATTGGCCCACTCTGCTTTAGACCTCTGCTCTGGGGAAGTAAGAACTATCTCGTTGCAGCTAATGATCTGGTAGCTTGTTATGACAATTGTTTTTTTGACGAAGTATTTTTGAGCTGCTGTATTGTAGATTATGTTTTTGTACTGCTGACTTGTAGCTGCCTTGTGGCACACACAGTTATACCCCATATAGTTATTACTGGGAGGAAGGGGAGGGAAATAACTGTAGAGTTAGAGGCAGAAAGCCCATAGTCTGATGCAACGTGAGTGCAGTATTTGTCTTCTTATCAGAAAACCTCATCAACTACACCTGCAGTAAGTACAAATTGGAAGCTTTCTTGGAAGAGAAGGCCAGTGCACTACTGCTACATATTGAGTCCTTTCAACACATCAGAGGACATGCTGGATAGAACACTGAAAGAAGTTATCCTACAGAACCAACAGGAAGAAACTGCCATGGAAAATGAAGAGGCCTGTAACAATAAAGAAGTACCCCAGAGGATAGTCACTGTCAGAAGCAGATCATTCAGAAGGGATTCAGAACTGCTTCAAGTAAGCAATCACTTCCTACATCTTCATAAGGATAAGCAGTAGTGAAGATGCTCAAACAGGAGACCAGCAATAAGGGATACTGCATGCCAAGGAAGTACTGACGCTAAATGCCCACTGCAACAAGAAGAAAAGAAAGGTGCTGGTTGTTGGGGGCTCATTGCTCAGGGGTATAGAAACACCTCTGTGCCAGTCTGGCCAGATGAAACAGAAAGTGTGCTATCTTCCTGGTGGACGTATCCAGGATGTCATTGACAACTTGCCAAAACTCATCCAAAACACAGAGCAATACCCCTTTCTCCTTTTTCATGTAGGCACCAATGACTTCTGCTTTGGGCAGAAAACTAAAGGGGTTTGAGGCACAGGTGATATTCTCATTAATTCTGCCAGTGATGGATAGCGAATTACATAGGGAAAGGAAGACATTAAAAGTGACTGACTGGCTACGCAGATGGCATAGACAGGAGGGCTTTGGGACAACAGTCTTTACTTCCTAGACATAGGACTATGGCCTACCTAGGGGCTGCATCTTTTGAAGACTGGGAAGAATGTCTTTGGGAGTAGCATGACAAGTATGATCAAGAACTGATTAAACTAAATTCTTCATCCTTGATAGCTCAAACATCAGCCCAAAGGCAAGCTCTAAACATAAGTGTGTGACTTCTAGAGAAGAAGCTGAGGGAGAGAATGTAATCCACCCAAAAATTGATAGTAAATTGATAGATGAGAACAAACTAAATTTGAAATGTCTGTATACCAATGCATAGAGCTTGGGAAACAAGCAAGATGAGCTTGAAGTCCTACTGCAGGTGGGTTGATATTGTAATAACTGCAGCCCCTGTCAGAGCTGCTAATGACAAGCAGCAGCTGTTGGTCCCTGTGGCTCTGGGTGGAGATGACGAGCAGCAGCTGTTGGTCCCTGTGGCTCTGGCTGGAGAGGAGTCCTGCAGCTCAAGAGCTCCCCCTGCTGCCATGGACCAAGCAGGCTTGGACGTTCCTCTGCCTGCTCCTTTAGGGCGACAGGGATCCAATTCTGAAGATGGTTTGGAGCCTGTGCCAATCAGCCCACAAACAAGGCAGCGACTCAAGAGAGCTGAGCAAAGGGAAGCTTCCTCGATTAAGTTCAAGAAGCAGTGACTAGCCACACTTGTGTCTTGGGCTATATAACTGCCTGCCTGGAAGCTTTCCTTTGCTGGTGGCAAACTTCTTTCAAGCCCTCCTCCTGCCTGTTCCTTGCTCCCAGCACCTGGTTCCTGCTACCTTGAATTGATCTCTTGGCTTTTAGAACTCTGACTATGGCTTTTGCTTGATGCTCTGGTAAATGAACTCCCTTGTGTAAAGTGCTTGCTTGTCTTCTCCTGGCTGGACTTTGCTGGCTCTCACACTCCCTTCTCTGGGCTGGCTCACCGCCCAGGTCTCTGACCTTGACAATCATGAGCACATTGTTATGGGCCAGGAATTGGCTTTGCCAGGTGAGCAGCAACCTCAAAGGAAGACAAGCAAATAGAAGCACACTGGGAGCTAGTCAGACCATGAGGGCAGTAGGCTGCATAGTAGCTGGCAGCTGTGTAGGTTGGTTCCAGGCAAGCAAGGGTTAAAGGGGCCAGGAACAAACTTTTGAAGCTGACCGCTATCCATTGCCAGGCAAGGTTGTTTCAGCAGATGAACTGAGACAGTTCAGCAGAGTTTGCCTTTTTAGGGTTGAGCATAAGTGGAGTCTACAAGTCAGTCCAGGAGTTTAGGAATCCAGTGAACAGTAAGGTCAGATTGTCCAAGTGTCAGAGAATCTAGGCAGACAGCAAAGCAGGGAATCCATAGCACATAAAAGAAAGAGCCAGCAAACACACAAATTGCATCTGCGTCAGACTACCATGCTCTGCCTTCCTTAAAAAGGCTGGAGCCAGGTGGCTCTGCTCCCAGCCTGCTACCCTCATGACCTGACTAGCTCCTGGTGCATCTGTGTTTGCTTGTCTTCCTTTGAAGCTGCTGTTCACCTGGAGAAGCTGACTCCTGCCCCATGACAGGGCATAACAAAGACCTGGTGGGTAGGACCACATTTAGTGGTTTGATGTTACAGGATAGTAGATTTCAACTGAACATTAGAAGGAACTTCTTGTTAGTAAGATCAGTTCAACAATAGAATCAATTGCTTCTCTGGATGTCTTCAGAAAGAGGGGATGCTTTAGCTAGAGATCCTTCACTGAGCAGGAGGTTGGACTTCATGGCTCATGAGGCCCTTTCCAACTCTATGATTCTATGGTGTGATGATATGTTATTGCTTCTGTTTGTTGGGCTATCATTCTATGAATTAGTGCTTAAGTCACTTTGATATGCAGGATGTGCATGTTTTAATAAATTAATGAGTATAGGACACATGAATTATGTGTTCCATCAACCAAAATCCAATTCTTAATCATAACTAGAGTAGACTCATCTGTTATCCTAAGAAGTGGGGGACTTTGAGGTCCACCCACAATGTCAGCTTTTCCTTAGAATTTGGGGAATTATAGCTCAAAGGAGGACTGCAAGAGGAGGGTAACAATCAAAACTTTTCACCTATGTATACCAGTACTAGCTATAGAAAGGACTCTGGTTCAAAGATAAACAGAGTATTTTATTTAGATTTAACAAACACACAAGAAATCCAACCTTTCCTACCTCACTTTCCAATACAAGGCTATTGGAAAATGAGGTAGCAAAGGTTGAATAGAGAGAGAGATTGGATGAGAAGGGTGAAAGTTACCAGTCCTAAAGCAGAAGGTCAAAACTGAGTGACTCAGGCAGCGCCTGAGGGTAGCACAGAGGAATGAGAGTCTGGGTTACCATGTGCAGAGTAATATACCCAAAGTACTATAATTTGCTGAGGCCAAAGTTGTGCCTTATATACTCTGTTTCCTACCCTGAAGGGAGATGCATGACCAATGTGGTAATTGCTTTCTCAGAGGACTGACAAAGGAGTCCAGATTGGGCTGATTGCTTAACTCTAGATGACAAAACATTAATGGGAGTTATGACAGCCCCTTAATGTCTGTTTGGTCAAGGTGAATAGGGATGATCTCCATATTATAAGATCACAGTAGGGTCCCTGATTGCTTCACCTGGGCAATTTTGATTTCTGTTGTTCTTGGGAGTGTTCATAGCCTGAGGTCTTGAAAGGATTATCACAAATCCATTAGCATTAGGTTTTGGCACCTAATCCTCTCTGAACTTATGACCTCACCATGTCTGAGGTCATCCTTACCTGGAAACATGCTTCTAGCCAAATGTGCTTTCAAACATGTTTTTCAGCCATAGATATGGTCAATTATGAAAACAGCACATCTTGTGAAGTGGGAGTGCAGTGTGTGGTAACACATTGAATTAACTGCTGAGTATTAAATCAACACTCACTGTAGCTGAGACTAGCAAGTGGATTTAGGTTACAAATTCTCATGTTAAATGGATCCATCCATTGGGCTGGATCCAGATTTACTCATACTTTGAGTAGATCTATTGAAACCAATAGAATAAGGTAGGAATGACAAACTTAAATCCCAGTGATTTCAATGTGTCTGTCTGACTATACATGACCTTAAGTGTCAGTACATCTCAAGATATTAAAAACTAAAGATAGTAACATCTTGCATATTTCACACAGTCAAAAAGGAAAATGACATCAACAGTTTATTGAGAAAAGCTGTGGGATTTGTGCCTGAGGTTAAAGCTATTAGTAGAAACTACAACTCAGATGAATAGACAACTTGAGTAGTGAGTTCAATACAATATTCTGTAACTCTTTGTTGGCCAATTATGTACTCTCTATAAATTGCTAGTTCTCTGGAGCATCTGCAAAGATTGGCATTTCCAGCATTTTTGTTATTATAGTAATGACCATTACTTTTCATGAAGCGGCTGGAAGAATTCTATACTTCTCACAAGGCCACTTCTTTACCAGCTCATATTGTTTACACAAAAAACCCATCTCTTTATCAATCTTCTATAATTCATTTGATTAACATATTTCAGATGTACTTTTGGACTGCTAATAAAGATCTTGTAAAAGCAGTTCAGTACCTGCACATCTCTTAGTCCCAGAAGTTGTGTAGGCTGAAATCTGTCAGATGAGAACAAAGCTGCTATATCTTAAAATCTAGAATATGTTCATGAACTTCTTTTTAGGGTACTCTTTCCTTTTCCTTTTTTTTGGCCACTATGTAATTCTTCTCATTCTTAGGCCCTTTCCTTACCTTACCTTCTTCTGGCACTGGGGTGCGGGGATCGAGTGAGCAGTTTCTGGCAGGAGGTTCTCGCATCTGGGGACCTTTGGCACCGCACAAGCTGCCTGCTCACGCGAGAGCCCCGCCTCTTCCTTTTGCAGTGCAGCCTGGGACCTTCCCAGGCTGCGCTGGGGCAGGAAGCGCAACCAGCACAGCTCTGGAGGCTCTGCATACCAGGTGAGTGCGTGCGGGGCCCAGGAGCAATGTGCGATTGCACACCATTTTTGGCTTGAAGCCGAAAATGAAAAGGTGCGTGATTGGCACCTGCCGGCCCCTGGAGCATCACGCGATTGTGAGTGTGTCGTGCAGATGGCTCCTCACAATCGCACGACTCTCTAGGCGCCCTTTCGCATGGAAAATGCTATGCAAAAAGGGCCTTAGTCAAGAGTCTATGAGGGACGCTTATAGAGAATGTGAATTCAGAGCTGTGTTTCAGCTAAAACTGTGGTGCTGTGGCTCACTAGGGAAGTATGGAGTCCAACAGTGCCTCTATCGCAGTTGCCCACCCCTCTATTAATGTTTTGTCAATCTTTTATTTTTATGCCATCTTAAATTGAAGGAAGCTGCTCTAGATGTGTCCCTGTAACATGGGTAAAATGGAACACTGAATTTAAAGTAAATATGTGAATAAATTAAAAAAAAAAATAGATGGCTTATTAGTCTGCAATATTTTCAGTATATAGTGTGATACGGTATAGTGTAGTGTGGTACAGTAGTGTGAGTGCTGGACTAGGACTCTGGAAATCAGGGTTCAAATCCCTACTCAACCATGGTGGCCTACTGGATGACCTTTGGCAAGTCATATTGTCTCATCCTTAGAAGAAGACACAGGTTCTGAACTTGCTCTGAAGAAATCTTGCCAAGGAAACAACTTGAAGGCAACAGCAACAAAAATTTATAGTGAAATCTACTAAAGAATGTATTGAGTTCAAAGGGACTTACTTTCAGGCCACTAAGACTACAGTTTAATTCAGATCTGCCATCTAATTTCAAATACTTCCTGCAGTGGATCTTTGAACAGTTTGCATTATCCTTTGCTGACATCTGCAACATTTAGAGCTACACACCATGTTAGTTCTCTTCTCTAATTCTGAATTTCTTCTTGGCAAGTGTCTTCAAACTGTTTCATAGCAGTAAACAGAACTACAATCTTCAGAATGTCTCATATTTTAGCTGGCCTTTGAGAACCAAACCAGTTTTTACTCTGTGCTTCTACAGACTCTTAACAATTGCCTCAGAACATACACTCTCATTCTCTTTCATATACTAAACACAGTGAAGATCACATATTACTGTTGTGAATGCTAGCATACAACATACTATGGTTTGTAAAGACACTAAGGCCCTTTCTGCATCTTACCTTCTTCTGGCACTGGGGTGTGGGGATAGCACGAGCAGCCTCCGGTGAGAGACTCTTGCGTCCCTGCTGCTTCAGCTCCGCACAAGTTGCTTGCTCACGCGAGAGTCCCACCTATTCCTTCTGCAGCACAGCCTGGGAGTTTCCCAGGCTGCACTGGGAAGGAAGTGTAACAGGCGCGACTCCAGAGGCTCCGCACGCCAGGTAAGTGCGCGTGGAGCCCAGGAGCAATGTGCGATTGCACGCCATTTTCAGCTTCTAGCTGAAAATGAAAAGGTGCGCAATTGGCGCCTGCCAGGCCGTAGAGCGTCGTGCGATTGTGAGTGTGTCGTGCTGATCGCTCCTCACAATCGTGCGACACTCCAGGTGCCCTTTCACATGGAAAATGCCGTGCGAAAAGGGCCTTAAGTCTTTATGGTAAACGTTCTACAAATGTTCTACAAACACTTTTTCTCATGCGTAAGGCTTCACCAAGCTGCTGGAGGTTTTTGAAAGGTATGTCAGAATTTACACCCCAGCATTAAAATTTGTAAAATAGTAAAGAAAGAGAAAGAGAGAGAATTTAACTTTGCTTGTCAGTCAGGTTTAGCACAATGACAGGCTCCTCATTTTTAACAGCTACATGGCAGGGCAGTACTACACAGTTCTTTCCAAGATGGAAATAGCTGAACCTACTCAATGGAGCTAAGACAGATTGGTGTATCTGACATGACTAAAAGCTTGACTTTTAAGGGCTAAGCACATGTGACCTTGTCTCTGGGTGGGTTAACCTGACAATTTAACTTTCCCTCATCTTTGCAATTATATAGATAGATTTGTCTATGAATAAATGTGTAGATTTTCAAACATTCTTCATGTAAATTGACCTCCCTCCTTTATGATGGAGCCCTTTTAGCAGTCCATGTAGTTTTAGCTGCCATCCAGTGAGTGTGCAGGGCCTTCTTTCCCTGGTTTTATTTATTGAAAGCCATTTGTATGATTTTCAAAATATGTAGATAAACAAAGAATGTAATAGGAAGTAGCATTCATATAATGTTCATATGAAATTTGATAATGGCAGGGAACTAAACAAAGACAACTAAATTCACATTTAGATAGCAGTCTTCAGAGACAGAGAATTTTATTTTTGCCTGGGGTTGCGAGCTTTTGAGCACAACAGTAAAAATACACATGAAATTAGCATGATTTGTATTGCTTCAGCAACACACAGTATCCCTAACAGCATGCCATAAACTAGCTGCTTATATGCAGTAATACATATAGGATAACAAAGGATGTCATTTTCAGTGGGGTTAGTAAGGGCTATTGAAAGTCTTTTACCCTTTATGAGATTCCATTGCTTGCAGGTAAAATACTTTGAGCTTTACAGAATTTGACAGCATAGCTTTAAGCTTCCTCCCCCGCCCTGTTTGCACTCTACTATAAGGCAGCACTTATTTCCATGTATTAAAAGATTAACTGTCAGCTCAAACTTGTACATGAGCAGTTGGTAGTCGCTTGGGCATGCTCTAAAGTAACTGTACAGTCTGAAAACTCATTCCTGTGCCGTGCTAGCTCAGAACCAATGCCATTTGTATTCAATTAGCCACGGGTAACTGTTGAAACTTTTCTGCTTGAGGCAAATGGACAAGATGGTGCCCACATTTCTCATTTTAATATGGGTGGTGACAAAGCTTTCTCTGGAGGGAAGCAGGTCAGTTTGGTTAGGCCACATGCCTTGTCTTTAAACACCTTGTCACTTCTCCTCTGCCCCAGCATTTGTTATCTAATGTTGTTATCCCACTCTACGTAATGTTAGGCTTAGCTCTGATCACCTGTACTCCTAGGAAAGTATGCATTGGATTCAACATTGAATAAGTTGCAATGGAGTGTACACGCTGGATATATCAAAACCATTCTTATGGTCATTTGTGAATAAAAAAATTAAGTCTACAAATCTCCCATTCTGAGTGAGCACAGGCTTTGTATGGGCTCATTTTGCCCTCCAACAGCAATGGAGAATTGTGACACCCCAGAATTTGTGGAGCTGCTACTTCTGTAATACCTCTCTTTTGACTAATCTGGTGAGCTATGATAGGAGTACTTTCTAAGAAAATCTGGAGGGGCACAGTTGGCCACCATAGCCGTATAGTACAACATCCATGATACACCTGGAGGAAGAATTGTGTATGTCACAATTTTATATGGTCAGAGGATACATATACAAATAGGAATACATGGGAGAGCCCACCTATGTTGCAACAAATGGGCCCTATAATCTGGCCCTCACATTAGATTTCAAACACTGAGATTGTTTCATATATTCTTAAATATGAATAGTAGTCATCCTTTGGAGGAAATGGGGGAAAAAACCATGCCAAACCATATTGGAGTCAGAGAGGTTTTATTTAGGAAATCATGGTGAAGTATGCATTGAAAAAAAAAAACAGGCTGACAAGGAATAATGGATTTGATTTACTGAACATACAGTAAGATACTTTTTAATTTTTGGTATGGGAAATTATTAGCTGTGTAAGGCAAAAATAAGCCAATTTAAATACTGGAGATGCCAAAATCAGTCATGTAGCACATTTTTTTCCACAGTACATTAGAAGAGAATCACAAGAAACTAACAAAATAGTATTAGTATTCTTCAGCACAGAAAAAGCTGATTTAGGGAAGACTTGAAGAATTAATGACTGGATATGGTGATGCATATTAACTTCTCAGGAAGACCTAATACATTATATTAGAACTAGAAACAGACAAAACCAATTTGAGAATAAAATACAAACTGACCCTAACAGTGTTGCTATTATCTCAAGGGGAGAAAAATGAATTCTAGTTAAAACAGGCTTACAAAATTCTATTAGTGCAGTCACTCATGAAATACCATTTTTAGTTATTTTATCCCCCAAGTTTAATGTTTATTTCTCCCCACCTCATCTTGGTAGCAAAGGTGCCTGAATATATTTTGTGCTTGGGCTGGTCTTTTTCAAGATGAATTCACAATGTTGCACACCAGTGGAGCATGCACATTATGTGCCATGTGAAAGCAAACCATCTTTTGGTACCACACGTAATATTGAATTGAAGAAGCAGTATTGTTCCATTCCCTGTATTCATAGATTATTTTAGGAAGAAGCCAACTGAATCCTCGAACCCTGGGCAAGGGTTTGAGATTCACAAATCCAAATCCCTGTGCCAAAATAGGCAAATGGAATCTTTCGAATCCACCAACCAAATAGTTTGTTGGAGACTGGGACACCTGAAAACCTGGGAGACCAGACATACAAGAGGAGGTGGCAAGTAGGTGAGTTTTTCCCTTGGAGTAATAATGGCCTTTGCTAACAATTTCAGAAATTACAGCTGGGGTTTTATTCTAAGATATTTAAATTGAACATTCAATATTGAAGTTCAGCACTTGACTGGAAGGTACAGGCTTGAGATTCCAAGGACAGCTGAAAGATCCTTTGTGTAGCTCCCTTGCAAAGCTCTTACAGACACAATTCTGGGGTTTAGAGTTTCACAAGGTGTCGCAGCTTTCTCTGCCAAAGTCTGCTGGTGCATCATCAAACTACAAACCCCGGGATGCCGTAAGGAGCTATGCAAAGAAAATCCAGTTTTGACCTGGATTAGCTCTGTACTGTAGTGGTCAAATGTGGGATTAATCCACATTTTCCTGCCTGTGTAGAAAGGGCCTTCATGTCATTTTCTGGGGAGATCCTGAGGCAAAACTATGACAATTATCTTGGTCAGATTTCTTCAGAGGGAAATTTGCCTTTGCCTAGGCTTTTGCTAAGTGTGAGTGTGTCTTGCTCAAGATTATCCTTCTTTCCCTTGCTTTTTAAACTTTTTTTAAAAAAAGGATTCAAAAGATTCGAGATTTGTGAGATCCATGGGTTCCCAGAACCTTCCAGGGATTTTGATCTGGATTCGGATTCGGAAAATTCTGGATTCGTCCCATTTCTTAGATTATTTGCTGCTATTTAACCTTAAACTTCCATCCACAGGTGGGATAAAAATGTAAATATCTGACTAATGGGTGAATACTAAAAAGTCCACAGAGGTAAGGCTGTGGGTGGAAGAACCCAATGGGAACATATGAAGTATTACATGCTGAAGTACAGCCCATGTAGCCCACACTCCCCGAGGAGAGTGTGAAAACTTAGGCAGATACATTAAACTATACCAAGAAACCAGTTCTACTAATTTCCATCTCTATCACGGAACATGTCTCTTTTAAACTTACTGGGTCTCAGTTGCCCGTGCAGGACCACATCCCATAACAACATCCAACTCATAAGGGAGAAAGAAGATGGGATATCCAGCCTCAGACCTCAAACCAGTTCCCCATCCCTGCTGTAGACACTGGGGAGGAATGAAATCCACAGTGCCCAAAGAAGGAAAAAACAAAACACCACTGTTCTGCATTCACTGATAATCCTTGCCCATAGCACCTAACCACCACATATTTAAAAGGCAACTGTATTTTATCCAGTTGGTGTCCATATTCAGAATGGCAAGACATGCCATATTCCATAAATGATGGCCACAATTGATTAAACTTAAGTTTCATCCAATCATCAACCACCTCTCATTTGAACTTTTTAGCTCTTCAAATGCTGCACTGTGCTGGCAGCTATATTTGTGACCTTTCCGCACTACGCTTTTATAGCACGATTATTCCACTTTCAACATCCTATGGAATCCCGGGGTTTGCAGTTTCGGGAGGGGCCAGCTATTTGTTGAATAAAATATCCTGTCCACTCAACAATGCAAATTCCATTATGATCATTGATATCACAAAAAGCTTTTGGATCTTCTCCAGTGATGAGGTATGCAGTCTGTCACTCCTTGTTCCCATGTGCCATTTTGCTTGTCTTGCCAAAAAAAGTGCCAGTGTAACACTTTGTATTACATTTAAAACCATACACTGTGGCTGCTATGTCCTGATCAATTGTAAAGCTTTGGTGCACTGTTGGAAGACCAATAGATGAACTTTGTCAGTTTCATTATGGCAAGTAATAACTCCACAGTCTGCATTCCATCCTTTTTTAACAAGGCATGAGTGGTGCTCAACTCAGCTCTGTAAGTCTGCCATAGGCAAACCATCTTCGGAGTTTTCAATCAGACTTCACATTGATACTCCTTCTTTTGTTCTCTTTCTTTTTCCCCCCATCTTGAACCAGCACAGAATAAAGTGTCAAGAAGGTGGCTAATGGTAAATTTTTGATAACAGAGTTAGCTAGGATAGAATCGCCAGATAGAATCAAAACGGCATGCTACTTCATCTGCACTGCAGAGAGTTTCACTGCTACTTATGCTAAGAAATCCTAACTGCCATCCCTTCTATTCTAGTAACCTTAGCTATAGATTGTCACATCATTTGTGAATATGATAAGCAGGGAATACTTTCAGACAGCACAAAAGGAGCACAGGTAGCAATGCCATTAGTCACATTCCAGCCAAAGGACTGTTCCTACCCAGGAAAGATATCTGCAGTGGTTTGTTCTACTTTCTTGGAAACAAGATGGTCTGCAGGTGATAAGTGCAAAAGCAGGTTGATATGAGCAGCAGCTTAGTCCTGAACACTAAAATCTCTATAAAAGCGAAAGCTGGTATACAGAGATAGCAGCCTAAATGTCATGTTTCAGCAAATGGCATGTTGGGAGGGTGGTAAATGGGGTTAACTTGAGGTCCTGAAAATGTTATAGGGGAAGCTATACTAAGAGGGATCCAGTTCCATGATAACATCCCTCCTTCATGGTCTATGGATTAGAGAAACGCAGGCTAAAAGCCATTTCTGTCTATTTGTAGAAGCAAAAGGTGACTTATAAGCACAGTTTCATTAAAAGTCCAGTTTAGGGGTTTTCCCTTTTGATTTACTTTCTGTTTTGATAACAATTCACCAAAAGGCCAGTGGGCTGGCTGGGAAGCAATCCAGTTTCCCTTGGTGCTTAGGAGGTTGAAGGAGGGAGGCTGAGGAGGAGGTCAGGAGGTGACCCCTTGTCTCAGCTGGTCCTACGCTAGGTTGCCCTCCGTCCCCCATTTCACAGGATTCAATGCAGTTAAATAGGTGAATAGTTTAAACAAAGTGGCCCTCATTCAGCCCAGTTTCTGGGTCTGATCTCTTTATTTTCAAGGTAAGTCAGCAATACCCAGTTTCCAAAAAGAAACTTCCTTTTTCAAACACATGCACCTGTAAGACTAGAGCTTTTGATTTTTTCTTTAATTAAACATTAAATGATAGAATCTGAATACAAGTAATAGTAGTAGGCACTTGCTGCATCATTTATAGCCATGCAGCATTGTTCTATGTTCTCCCTCAAAGTCCTGAACCTATGCAGACCATTATGTTTGGGAGAATACTCAGAAGTCTTCTGTGCAGAAGACAACAGTTTTTGCCAACTCTCCATCTATTTGGGGGATGCACTACAGTCTTGCAGGGGCTGCTTTGAGGAAACTGAAGTACAAGACTTAGGAAATAACAGAGAGCAGCGACCAACCTGAGTCTTATGGAGTGACAATAGTGTGCAAACTTCTTCAAAAATTCATAAGATACTGCTTGGGAGTGAAGTAGAATCTTTTCCCTTTTAAGAGTAAACTTCAAAACAAAAGATACAGACAGATGTGGAGAAAAGATGCCACGTTTGGAGTACAGACTCCCAGTGAACTAAAGAACAATGAGCTATATTTAGAAGAGTCAGGTAGCCTAGATAGAACTCACTCTTGTTGGAGCCCAGAAATACTAAGATGCTACAAAAGAAAATGACAGGAAGCCTAGTTACAGGTATAAAACTCAAGAAACTATAGGGCACGATACAGGCAACAGACAACACCAGTTATAGCGTCACTTAAAAGACATCTTTAGAAGAACTTAAGCAAGTCCTTCTCAAAATGCAATAATTCCAGTGCAGCTGTCTTGATTTTCAGGAAATTATTTGTGGAACATTAGCTTTGTCATCTCTTTTACATGTGGAAGATATAATTATGCTAATCATATGCTTGCAGCCATATAGGCCTCTAAGTGGGGGGACCCAGCAAGATCTGCATTTTAACATCACAATAGATTCCAATTGGTCTCAAAACCTTTGGGTTGTGTGGTTTGCATATTAATAGGCATACTACCTCCTAAATGGCCTAACCATCCTACAACAGCTACTGAAGCTATCTCCTGCTTCCTTTTATCAGCATAACTCCAGCTGCAGACACAGTTAGCAGGACAGGGGTGAGGAAGATGACTCTGTGGCCATTTCTGCAGTAGACTGTTATAGTGCTATTATTCCACTTTCAACATCCTGTGGAATCCAATTTAGGCCCCTCCCTAAATTGCAACCCCAAGATTCCAATAGGATGTTGAAAGTGGAATAATAGCACTATAACAGTCTACTGCAGAAATGGCCTGTGTTGCCCAGCTTGCTTGCTTGCTTGCTTGCTTGCTTTTTTTTTGACAAAAATCAGTGAAGGATTCAATAGTTTCACCTTGGAGATACAACACTTAATTATAATACAAAACATGTGAACTAGCAAATTAAATATTTCAGTATTTTTATTCCCAGGGTGGATCAATGCAACAGACATATGAGAAGCAGTACCTATTAATTCCTATATATTTATTTATCAGTGCCAATCTGAGACCCTAGGGGAGTATCTAACAATGTTACACAGAAGTGAAGAAAATAGTAACCTACAATAGAAAACTAGTAACCATTTAAATTGCAGCTAGAAAAACTATTTTAATGCTCACCCAACACACCCAACACAAATGATTTAATTATTTTTGCTGTATTGGAACCTGTAGGATAACTGGCAACATTGTATAAAAATGAAGCAAAGCAACAGCAGACTACAGTATAAAAGGAGCAGCTTTTTAAATTACACATATAGCAAACAAAACTATATAAACAATCTATGTTGAGATCTCTTCATCAGAATTAAGAGATCACCTTAATGCAACAAAAGCCAGCAGCTTTGGCCAGAAGCAAATGCTACCATAAATTTCCACCTTTATCTTTTACCATAGCTTTCCACCCATGTCAATCTGTAAAAAGCAAAGAGGTTTCTTCAAAGTTTCCCTTCTGAAGGATAAATTACACTCAACAAAAAATAATTGCTATTTTTACTAAGAAAAATGACTAACAAAACTACTTGTGGCAAGAGGTTGGGGGAAGATTGGAACTATAATGACAAAGAAATACATGCAAAAAGAACCTTCCCAGCTCTTGTTCTAACAGAATCATTTTTTTCCTTGATAGAACTGGGGACGGGATTCTGGGGATGGGGCACTTTAGAGATTTCCGTAGAGATACGGACAAACTAGTTGAAATCAATTGCATTATCAACTAATTTGGAAATTTTCTAATGTAAATAGGCAACTTGATTTAAGCTTAATTACGTTTCTTTTTAATTAAAGTAATTAACTTATGTTGGAATTTAGCATTCACTTAATTTCAGATGGTGGTGATGATGATGAGCTTTATTTATATTCCACATTAACCCCATCCCACCAAACCTAGGACTCAAAACTGCTAAGAATTAAGATGTTAATCGAATAAATGATAGAGATGCTAAAGACCTAACAAATTTTACATTGTCCAGCCAGTTCTTTACCCAAAGCTTTGGCCTTACACACGTACACACACACACACACACACATTTCTTTGGCACAAAAAGTTTTTAGTTTAGTCTCTAAGGGTTGGGGAATCACACTGTTCAGGTCACCAAGATCAAATCACTTACTCTGTTTTTCATGATAAAAATGGTTTAGTTAATTCCAAGGTTAGAAGATTTTTAAACCAACAAGGAGTTAATTAAGGGCAGTTTAAAAGAGGATGGTCTCATTTGGATCTAGGTGGTCCTTCTGTGCTCTATACCAGACACCAAGTAGAGAAGAAATGTGAGGAAAATTGGGCTCATGGAATACAAACTGGTCCTTGAACCCACATTTCTGGCTCCCTAACAGTCATGTAGGATTGCAGGCCAGGGAGGTGGTTTGCCCTGTAATGTTTTGAGGGTGTCCTGGCCTGTAGCCATGCCCCTGTATGTCCAGCCACGCCCCTGCACACCCTAGCCACACCCACACACTCCACAGCCACGCTCCTCATGCCGTAGCACCCCCTCCACACACTCCAAGATTTACCACTGCCCCCTAAAGCCCCTTGCTAGTCTCCTGAACCTCCCCAAGCCTACCACCTCATCACCTTAATTTTTTTTAGTGAAATTTTGAGGAAATTTCTACTCCTAAATTCCACTAAACAAGCCAAAATGGGTGAAGAGGTCCCTCAAACCTCAGAACCTTCAGCCAAAATCTCAGCCAACATGGTGATCAGAAGTGACATCATTTCTAGTTGTCATTTGGCCTGAGATATGGCTGAAAAGAGAAGTAATTGCATTCCTGGGCAGGCAGGTGCAGCATATGGGGGGATAGGAGTAAAAATTGCCCCCCACATCCCTCTCCACAATTGCCCACCCCTAATGTAGAGGATCTTCATCTGTTCCAGGAAACTGAGTTCTGAACCTGTTAATAGTGGAACTTTTGCTGGGATCCAGATGGGAATCAGTATATAAACACAAGATTAGGGGTGAGGGAGAAAGGAAAAGCATGAGAAGGGTCTCCAATGGAGTGGACAAGACATGTGGTTTTCAAAAGTTTTAAAAATTTATCTCCTAATCCCACATATTTGGCAATTGGGGAAGGCCATAAATCGGAAGTCAAATCACAGATAGTATTTTTCAGCTTCATACTAGCAAACTTTTAGTGTAGGCATTTCATGTAAATGTAAATAATAGTGTAACAAACATTAAATAGTTAATTTCTCCTCTTCTAAGGCAAATATAATTAAATTAGTTTTTTAAAAAAAAAACTTATTAATGAGTATACTAAAGGTACTTTGCCTTCCTTTAAGGTTGAGATAGTGTGACTTTTCCAAGGTTACCCAGCGAGTTTACCATGGCTGAGTAGAGATTCGAACTCCTGTCCGCTTAGTTAAAGAAATTTGTCTGCTATATAAATGTATTTCTATAAAATATACTTTTTTCTTTGGCTTATTTGAAATACACACCGGAATATTTAATCAATTCTTTTGCTATTTAAGCGACTGTTTGGTACACGTTTACTTTCAGTTTATTTCTTCATATATTATTTTGTGTACTTTAAAACAAAGTTCAACAAAATTGGTATCATGAAAAATACACAGTGGGTTGGTTTTAGGAACTATTCTGGACAGGTTGGGATTTTGCTTTACTAATCAGACTTTGACCCTGCTATTTTCCTCTTAACAATAAATAAAGCAATAAGGTCACTATCAATACAGTCAAAAGGCCAATCACTGGAGTTCAGTTTTACAAATTAAACTTCCCTCCAAACCGGAAAAGAAATTATCCCAGCTCAGGGGGAATGGAGGAGGTAGTTCTTTGTTTGCATAATTTTGTTTTGTTTTTTGTTTTAAGAAGGAACAACAGTACTGCTGGCAAAGCAGAAAAAAAAAAGATTCCTATGGAGGAGAAACAAACCAGTGAGCAGCCCTTGAAACACTGATCAGTAGGGGAAGATAGGGAGTGGGGAGGCAGTGCTAGCACCATTTGTAGAGGAGGTAGCCACAAAGTACTGGGCACCTCCAAACTGTCCCCTACTTGTCTGGACAGCCATGGCAACAGGTCTCCTAGGCTGAAAAAAAAACAAACAAAAACCCTGTGCTATTGAATGCTGATCAGTGAATGGGAAAACACCTATGATCCAAGACATGATCTTGCACAGGCATGCTGACCTGGTCTGTATTACAGACACCTCTCTCAGTTCTGTCTGCTGGAGTTTTCTGTGCAGAGGCAGGGAAGGCCTGCAGGAGAAGAGGAAGAATTTCAGTGGTCTGTCATGATTCCATCTTATTCATGAAGTGCCCCGTCTTACAGTCTGCAGGGTCTCTGTGTATATATTCTAAGGTAGTTCAAATACTTCCTCACTCTCTCTATGCCTGCCCAAGAATTGAGGTCTATTGGAGGGGTCCTCCTCTGTGCCCTATTAGTACGTGAAACACATTGTAGGAGGGCATGGAGAGGGTCTTTTCTGCAATGGCACCCCGGTTGTGGAATCCCCTTCCTTTAGAGGTCCAGTTGGCAGCAACACTGGGATCATTTTGGCACCAAGTTAAAATTTGGCCTTTTACAAAAGGCTTCAAGCCAAACTGATTTTTTTTTCCAGGCTGCACAAGTTTTATAGTTGTATTATTCAAGATTGTTTTAGCTGGCTTTAATTGTCTGTTTTTTAAATTGAAAAGCTATTTAACATATTTTAATCTTTTAAAATTTTGTAATTATTTATTATTTTAAGTTGGCTTTATAATAAGCTGCCTTGAGATCTTCAGATAAAGGGTGAGCTGTAAATATTTTAACAAAAAAACAGACAAATCAATCAATAGTCAGTTGGCACAGAACAGGTATTCTGTTGGTATACCATCTGTCCTGCTGTTGAGCTGGTCTCAGTGGTGATGCTGGAGTATTCCCAGCTTGTAGTGCTGTGTGATTTCAACGTTCATGAGTAGACTGCTTTGTCAGGAATGCCTTAGGTTTACACATCCTCCATGACAACAGTGGATACCCTAAGTTATAAGTGATACCACCCATGCTGCAAGCCACACTCTAATTTTCTCTACCAGGTGGAATGATGGTCATCTGGATGTCCATAGTTCCATTGTCATGGACAGACCACACTCTGGTGGGGTTTAGACCTACTGGAATTTCCAATTTCTGTAAAGGTAAGGGACCAAATGCATGATCCATCCAAAGAAGCAGATAGTTCTCAATGGGCTCATTACATGTTGAGTTTCTTGTGCCCTTGGCTAGTGATTCTGTTGATGCCCTGGCTGTTTTCTGGAATGGGGGAAAGGTCAGTGCAGTGGAGACGATTGTTCCTATGCATTCCCTCCCATGGAGCAGAGCCAAGCAAGTTCCCTTGTTTACTGGAGAGCTGGTGGTGAAAAAACCAATGGGACAGAGACTGAATGTCAATGGCAGAAAACTTGGAGCAAGTCTGATCCAACATGGAGCCTATTAGAAGTCTATGCTTTGATGGTCGTGGCAGTGAAGAAATTGTATTTATCTGCCACCATTGCACCTGCAAGGTCATCCAGTTGTTTCAAATAGTAAAGGGCCTTCTATGCCTTGCTCCACAAGAAGAGAATGCAGACTATTCAACAGCCCACTGTAAAGAATTTACAGGACACTTGGCAAACAAAATCATTTGGACCCATACTAGCTTGGATGCTGTAATTGATTCAGATCCTGTGGATGTAACCTTGTATCCTGTTCATCCTGTGTTACTGGATACATTTCAGTTTGTGCAGCCTGAAGAGATCCAGCACATGCATACCTATGCCCTTCCTGACTCATAAAAGCAACTGGCGGGGGACTGTATAAGTCGGTAAGAGGAGAAATGAATGACTTACTCTGGCAAGAAAGGTTTCTTGAATCTTTCCTGGACCTTTCTATATTAGAGAATTACTGACAAATCTCCAAAAATCCCCTTTTTGGACAGGTACTGGAGCATGTAGTGGGGTCCCCAGCTCAGGGGTTCATGAATGAGATGGGTTATCTTCATCTATTTCAGTCTAGCTCAGGAGTGGTTATGGGATGAAGACAGCTTTGATGAGCTTGGTAGATGACCTATGCCAAGAACTAGACCAGAAGTGTGGGGAAGTGTGTCTTTGTTGGTTCTGCTGGACTTCTCAGCAGCTTTCAGTACTATTGGCTAAGATATCCTTCTGGGGATGGGACTGTGGGACAGAGACAGTGGAAGACTGTCAGTTCTACTCCTTCTTGGAAAAATCAGCTCAGAATTTGGTGGTGGGGAGTCTGTATACAATACCTGGGCATTCGTCTGTACTGTCTATTGGGGCTCATTTTTGTCCCTTGTGCTGTTTAATATCTACGTGGAACCTCTTGGGGAGGTAATCCAGTCTTTTGGGACTGATGTATCCAGTATGGTGATGGATCTGTACCTCTTCTCTCCATGTGATTCCACAAAAAGTATTAGGTACTAAACCAGTATCTGCTGCCAATGATGGGATGGGCGAAACTTATGCCCTTTCCTCATGGCATTTTCCATGTGAAAGTGGGCCTGGAGCATAGCAAGATTGTGAGGAGCGATCTGCACGATGCACTCACAATTGTGTGATGCTCCAGGGGCTGGCAAGCGCCGATCTCACACCTTTTCATTTTCGGCTAGAAGCTGAAAATGGTGTGCAATCACGCCCGGGTCCTGCGCGACTTACCTGGTGTGTGGAGCCTCCAGAGCCACACCAATTGTGCTTCCT
This sequence comes from Cyclura pinguis, assembly GCA_030412105.1. Taxonomy (NCBI): domain Eukaryota; kingdom Metazoa; phylum Chordata; class Lepidosauria; order Squamata; family Iguanidae; genus Cyclura; species Cyclura pinguis. The sequence continues at coordinate 247,687,351 of CM059599.1, read as the reverse complement.
GCCCCAGCGCAGTCTGGGAAGGTCCCAGGCTGCACTGTGGAAGGAAGAGGTGGGGCTCTCGCGCGAGCAGGCAGCTCGTGCAGAGCTGAACGACCCCGGACGCGAGAGCCTCTCACCGGAGGCTGCTCACGCGATCCCCACACCCCAGCACTGGAAAAAGGTAAGGTGCGGAAAGGTCCTTAATCCAGATAAGAGAGACAAGTCAAAAGACAGATCAGGAAGTAAGGATTCTGTCTGTGCTGGATGGGGTTACACTCTCTTTGAAATCCCACATTCACAGCTTGGGAATATTCCTGAACTCAGATCTGAGTCTGGATACTCAGGGTTTGGCTGTAGCCATAAGTGCATTTGTACAACTAAAACTAGTGCACCAGATGTGCCTGTTCGTGTACAGATGTCAGATCTGACTACAATGACAAGTGTCTTGATTACATCCCATTTGGATGACTGTTAACATACTCTACATTACCGTAGAGCACAGGAAAGAAAGATGGGTACCATCAGTGATCCAGAAAAACATGGGAGATGGAACATAGAAGAGGAGGGAAAGAAAGATTCTTTTCTAGTTGGATAATTCAGAATGAAAGGGAGCAGATATGGATGTGTGTTGCAATGTGCCAGCCAAAACAGAAACTACAGTTCTTGAACATTGTTAAATACAAAATACAAAGAAAATGGCAAGAGAGAAGAAGAAGAAGAAGAATTTTAAAAAGCTAAAAAGAACACCATGGAAGACAAAAGTCCCAAAGGAGAAATACCAGATAAATGGGCTGTCTAAACTAATTTGTGCATATTTGGATTAAGACTAGCATGCTGTCAACTGAGAAGATGAGTTGTATTGACATAACATTACGTGATTGTGCTGACAATGGTAAACTAGAGAACCATCAAACTGTAATTGTTTTTTTTCCTTGCAAGACAAGATTAAGATTCCGTGTCACAAACTTGCATCATAAAAAGCAGATTTGAAAAGTGACTTGAGATTTACATAGAAGTCATTCAGATTCTATACTTTAAAATTTTATCTTGCTTAGCTGACTTTCAGACATTAGTACAGCAACATGAATTAAGGTTATCTTTGACAGGAGCAAATGTGATACTGCTCTAGTTGTTTACATTTGACTCTTATCTCCTTGCATTACAGCTGGTGATGAAGGTAGTTGTGTAGGAATAATCTGGAATGATGTTTGAAAAATGACACTTTGGGAATCCATTAAATTTGTTAAGCAACCTAAAAGTGTTAACAATGTTTAGAAATTGATTTTCCCTAGGGAAAGTTTGCTTGAGGAATTTGACAGCAGGAGGCTGTGTCAGTAAAGACCTGCAAACCAAGCAAATGTAGTTTCTTTTGTCACCCCCACCCCTAAAGAGGACCGGGATGCTGTGGGATCTATTCACAGCAAAAGTATCAATGTTCTTTCTGATGGTTTTTATCTATCAAGAATCAACTCTTTTTTTCCAACAGTCCTTCCAACTGTCAAGCCTCAACAGTCTTTCCAGTGGTTCTGATGTAACAACCGTTCTGGAGCTGGTAGCAGGAGTTGATATGGCAGGGCAGTTTCCAGGACACTGTCCTCATGAGAAGGTCCACTAGCCACGTGACTGTTATCAGCACCACTTTATCTAGTAGGCACTTTAGGCACAGTGCTTAAGGCCTACAAAAATTTTAGGGCCTACAAAACATCCGTAGCAATATGTAGAGGTGATGCAGGAAGTCAAATACAAGAGTGCCTAGAACCTACAAAAACTTTAAGGTCAGTGGCATCCTGCTCTTTTCCTCTGTCTACTTGGACCAGAAGGTTCTGCAAATAACAGGAGTGAATAGAGGGAACAGCAGCTTCCACTGCCTGCTTGCACGTATGCTTTTCTGCCCAAGCAAGAGCGGAGAGTGGGCTCACTGAAGCAGAAGGAAAACCTGTAGGCACTGGCAGAGAGGATGACAGAGCCTGATAGGGGCCATCTTGTCTGCAGATGGCTCAATTATAATGATGGGCCTGTCCTCCATGACTTTGTCTAATGTCCTTTTAAGGCCATCAGAGCTAGTGGCTTCTACAATACCTAACAGTGAATACTGTAGTTTAACTACAGTGTGCAAATAAACACTCTTCTTCCTTAGTCCTGAATCTCCCACCATTCAACTGCATTAGATGATACTGGTCTCTAGCCTTCTGAGAGATGGAGAAAACCTTTCCTTGTTCATTTTCTCCACACCATGTATAACTTTTCTTTTTCTAACATTACTTTTCTCTATTTATTTTTTTGGCCCCAATGTTCTACTTTTTCCTTGTGAGAGAGTTGCCAACTGAGTGCAGGGGAGGAGATGAGGAACATTTATTTCACGTTCTGTTATGTGATTTATACCTGCCCTTTTCCCCAGAGCTAGGACTCAAGGCAGGTTACAAAATTAAAATAAATACAATCTAGGTAAAAGGACACAAAGGGTAAATTAAAAAGTGATTAAACTATTAAAAGTAATTCAAAACATCAATTAAAATAGAAAAGTTAGACTATATTAATTGTATTTGTGTAATACCTTCTCCTCAAGCACTTCTCTCTTTATGGAGGGATTCATTATTGACTAATTTGTTTTGTCTCCCCTCCTTTTTTTTTTTTTAAATTGTAAAGGAAGCAGTAAATGAGGCCTTCACTAGATCTGGGCCATTTTTATTATGTCCTATTTAAAGTTGTTAATGAATTGGTTGTACTGAATATTTTATATTTTAAAATATTTTAAAAGCTGAAAGATACAAAAAATCAGTGTAGAACTGTTGGGGATGATAGGAGTTTCAGCCCCATGGAAACACAGTGGAAAAACCAGAGTTCAGCGAGCCAACAGCAGCAGCCTTGTTCCCCAGTAAGGATACTCACACACAGAGGAGTTTCTTCAAAAACGGGAGGCACTTTATCTTACAGCAAAGTTCCGTTATATACAAAACATAGGACAGATGGACAAAAGCTTGCGCCAGGCACCAGGTTTGGTCAACAGACAAATACATACTGGCGTTGCTTTGTTATATACATATCTACAACCAATCAGGTAGAGGTTTGCACACCTCCCTCTACCATCTGCACACGACCTCAGTTTCTTATGCAACCTTGCAATTACCCACAGCTGGGGCATGATGCAACATCTTTGCAGTGGGCTGATCATTTTCCCAGGGTTCCCTGCCTGGAATCCCTGACAAGAACATGGTTTAAAGCCTTTTCTTATAAACCATCAACCCCTAGAGGCCTTTAGAAATAAATAAGTAGATAGATAAATAGATAAATGTCTGCACCCATGAAGGGCTTTATCACACCTGCTTGTTGTCTCACAGCAGTTCTGTTGTTTAACACACCTTTCACACCTTCTCTACAATAACACTATGCTGCTGCATTGGTGATGCACATTCCTACAATCAGTCTTCTGTGCTGCTTCACAGCACATGTGCACTGTTTATTTTTTTCTTTTATTTCTCACACACTTTTGGCTCCCCAGTACATATTTCTTTTTTTAAAAATGTGTTTTGCCATAATTGCACAATTATGGAATGCTGATGATTGCCAGGGCAGTGCAATTGCAAAATTATGCAGGAGCAATTTAATTTAAACACACACACACACACACACACACACACACACACAAATACGTATTGGGGAATAGAGTAAAAGCAACTATGTCCCTGTGTTATGTATGTATGTATGTACTAAAAGTGCACAATTTCTGTTCCCTGGTAGCTATTTCTTTCTTTTTCTTTTTCTTTAAATTGTTTTACAACAACAAGAACAAAAGATATATGTACCAGGGAATGGAGTAAAAGCAACATTGTTCCTATGCACCATGATGTCATCTCTGTCTGGATACCAGAAGTGGAGTGACTTCACTCTGTTTGGGGATGGGGAGTGGGAGAAGAGGAGAAGCATGTCCCACTCACACCACGTGACTGCCAGAATATTGGAACTGCGGCAAAACAAAATGATTCCACCAAGAAGCAATAGCTGAACAGCAGCAATGTTGGAGTCATTAATGAATCTTTCCTGTCAATGAAGACACATGATCCAATAGTAATGCACTGCAACAACAGGACCATGACAATGGCCCTTTTCGCACACCATTTCACATGCGAAAGGACCTCTGGAACGTCGCGCAACTGTGAGGATCATTTCACATGACGTCCTCGCAATCGCGCAATGCTGCAGGGGCCAGTAGGCGGCGATCATGGAATGTATCATTTTCGGTTTCTTGCCGAAAATGATGAACGATTGCGCATCCCTCCGGGGCCCCCCACACACTTACCTTGTGTATGGAGCCTCCAAAGACACTGCCCTTATGCTTCCTCCCCCAGCACAGCCTGGGAAAGTACCCAGCTGCGTTGCAGAAGGAAGGGGTGGAGCCCTCACACTTCCTTCCGGCCAGCAGGGAACTGCTGCAGAGAAGAAGAAGAGGAGATGCGAGTGCCTCTTGCAAGAGGCTGCTCTCATGATCCCCGCACACCCACATTGGGACCAAGTAAGGTGCGGAAAGGGCCAATGTCATGTGATAATAAAGGATCAAACACAGAACTTAGCCAGTGCCATTGCGCAACAAACGTATGATGTGATAAAGTCCCAACAGAGGAACAGCAGTCCAAACTCTCCGGGAAGATGGTTTCTGAACCTAGGAGGTATTTCTTGCATTCCCAACAGATATGCCCATGAAGCTAGTGGGATTAAGAGAAAGACCTTTCTCAAAGATCTGAGGGCAAAGGCAGAACACAATCCTATAGATAGCCTGGTCCTGAGCAGTATAGGGGGTTCGTATGCCATATTCAGCACTTTTTGCTGTATCTGGAAACAGACCAATAGCTAGAGGAACTAATGTAACAAGGCAACTGTGTGCTTCTTTGTAACCTGTTCCAGTTAATGGTCTGGATGCACCTTTTTGGACTAACTGAAGTTTCTAATACTTCTCAAAGGTAGCTCCATGTACAGTACGTTATTATAATCCAAATATCATTGTGGCCAGGTCTCATATCTCAAGGACTGGATGAAGATGGCACATTAGTTGTACCTATGCATATATGCTTCAGACCACAGCAGAAGCTTAGGCATCCAGCTTCAAGGTTGAGTCCAAGAGTGTCCTTGAACTGCAAACCTGCATCTTCCTAGGCATCCAGTACTGGCTGAATCAGAAAGCAAGTATGGTGTAATGGTTTGAGTATTGGACTATTACTCTGGAGACCAGAGTTTGAACCTCTGCCTGGGCATGGAACCCCACTGGGTGACTTTGGGGAAGTCGCACACTCTCAGCCTCAGAGGAAGACAAAGGCAAACCCCCTCTGAACAGATCTTGCAAAGAAAACCCATGATAGGTTCACCTTAGGGTCACCGTAAGTCAGAAATAACTTGAAGGCATAGAACAGCAGCAACTGGCTGAGTCTCTTTGCAATGAGCTACTCTTTCACCAAGCAGAGCACCTTCATTTTGTCTGTATCAGGCTTCAGTTTGTTCATTTCAGATATCGTCAGGAAGAGGTCAAGACACTCAGAAGTCATTTAACTATTACCATGCAAATTGGTATCACCTTTCCAAAATAGATAACTTTGCAATGGCTCAAAGTACCTGTTCTATCACAAAAGAAAGTAAGAATGTTTATCTTTTGTCTTGAGAAAATGTCTAATATCAGTAGTGAACAACAGCAGCATTTTATTGCATTACTAATAAGCTACTATGAGACGTTTTATTCTACTTCTTTGTTTCAAGAAGCTCATTTTCTTTTAAGGGAATATTTACATTAATCTTCTCTAGTACACCATTCCTTTTATCTACAGTTAATACTAAACTTCCTTGTGTTAGACAATGTTCCTGAAATTATGTTTTGGTTCTGATACAGCCATCCATGTCCATTTTAAAGCTGGGCATTATTAGCTATTCTGATGCCTGGAAACCTAGGTTACAAAACAGAGAGTCAAAATCTGATCTCTGTCACTATAATGCTGCCAGATTTCTTAATGAGATGATAATCTCCTTTTTTGGTTTTAGACCAATTTTTGTCGTTGTCTTGCAAACAGTATATTGCAACGATTAACATTTAAATAAGCTTCAGTATATTGCACTGTGAATCACTTTAATGGAAAGTTACCTAGCATACTGATCCTGAGGCTAAACTACATCCCCAATGGTGTCATGTCATATATGCCGATTTCCTCTGGCTTTTATCTAGAAGCAAAGAAAACAGGCTTTTAAAGTTATGTGTATAGAAGGAAAGAAAGCAAGAGAAATACATAGCCAATAGAAAATGTAACACATTAGTTTATTTCCTGGGAACTATGAAAACAGGGTTGTGTTGATGTTTAATAAGTTCTGTAGAAATTCTGTGGCAAGTTTTCTGCATCTGTTATTGGAAACGTAACAGTGGCAATTTTATGCAAACTTACTTTTATTGTATTGTATTGTATTGTATCCTTCCTCACAAAGAACTCAGCAAGTATAAACCTACACAAAACAAAAACACATAAACTAAATCAAAACCATAATTCTAAAGATACAAAATACAATGAATCCATCAACAATTTGTATGTGCGTGTGTGTGTGTGTGTGTGTGTGTATTGCTGTGTGCCTTCCAGTCATTTTTGACTTATGGCAACTCTTAAGGAAAACCTATGATGAGATTTTCTGGGGCTGAGAGTAAATGATGCACCAAGATCATCAAGCGGCTTTCCATGGCTGAGCAGGGAATAGGACCCAATGTTCAAATCACTCCACCATGCTGACTGTTGTATGTAGAACACTATCCCCAAAACTAGTACAACTAAATGCATGTTTAGCTCATTTTAAATGACAGCAACATGGGATTTAATTGAATCTCTACCATCAGGGACTTCCATGGCTGGGAAGCCACTAAGAAGGTTCTAAAAAAGCTTATGGGAAGCCAGGACAATGAAAATTGTGTGTAAGTGGATACACACATACACAGAGTATTTATTTGCACTTGAATTTGTGAACAGTGTTATTTTTAATAAACACAAATGGTTGTTGTGTGCCTTCAAGCTATTTCTGACTTATGGCAGCCCTAAGGCAAATCTACGGGGTTTTTTTGACATATTTTGTTCAGAAGGGGTTTCTGATGGCCTTCTTCTGAGGCTGAGAGAATATGACTTGCTCAAGGTCATTCAGTGGGTTCTGTGGCTGAGCAAGGATTACTTTAATTTCATTTATTTGTTTACTGTCATAGACCAAAATAAAAATATGTTTAAAAATAATGCACAATTACAGCTAAAATTCATCTAACAAAAATAGAGTACTAAGTACACTAAGTATACTGCATTTATATCAAAATCCAAAATATTAACACTAAGATTAATAAGATTTCAAATATCATACATACTCTTGGTATATTTAAGGTGTATCTAAATTCCTAAATTATATATACCCCCATAATATGTGTCTATGTGTAGTAATGACAGAGGCACAAATCTTGCAACCTTCTTTGTAATTTGTAGATCTGAATCCGCAAGCATAAGAGCAGGGATTCAAACTACAGTCTCTAGAATTCTAGTCCAACACTCAAACCATCATATTGGTTAGAAAACAAAAACCATCTCATTCTAATAAAGGTTTTCAGTATGTTATTTTTAAACCCTCTCACCCTAAATTAAATGTAAGTCATTGAAAAATTTGTTTAAAGAAAGTAACAATCTTTGGTTTGTATGAAAATTAGCAGAGAGGGTCATGATCATGTTTTCTGCCTTAAGCTCAGTGCTAGCTCTCGGTAGATCTGTAGATACATTCACTAAAGAATGTAAGCCACTTCTCTCTCGTTATACCTCTTATCACTAAATGTTTCAAGTATCAGAGGGAGAGAGGGAAGGGTAGGATTGACAGAGAGAGAGAGAGAGAGAGACAATGGGGACCATTCCGGAGAGGCCGAATGGATCTTTTCTACTCAATCTAGAAAGAACACCAATCAAATGTGGGTGGGGAGCTCACATAATTAGCCCCACCAGGGTTACCAGGTCAGGATTATCTCAGGCACCAACATTTCAAGGCCAAGCCTTGAGACTTCTGGATAAAACCTTGTGATGTCACAAGGGGTAGGCCTTGCTGATGGTGTAAGGAATAGTCCCTAGTGGTGCTGTTATCAGGCTATACACCCGCACTTCATAGTATGATATAATTGGCAATTATCATTTAACTAACATATATACCTGACGTTGCCCAGGATTTTATTTTCTCATAGGTAATACTTGTTAGAAATATTTGAGATCCTGTGTCTCTAATTCTTCAAACTGTCGTGTCCAGTACCTGTAACCTTTCCCCATATTCTTCCATCCAATCTCTATTCAGAGTTATTAACATACACAGGCTGGGATCCTGAGAGAATACACTGCCCTCCTCCTTGCTGCTAGGCCTCATCTCCATAGCAACCAGCCAGGTCCAAGAGCTCTCTGGCTGAGAATTCTAAAGCCCCAGGATTCCATGGAATCTTCTTAGACAGCCAATCTTATGACGGCTTCACTTGACACAGCCAATCATATGAGGTCAGGTCTTCAACTGACACAGACAAACCCACAAACTTTGACTTTTATATATTAGATTGACATAAAATATAGATTATACAATGTTATGGCTGACAAGTTATGCTGGCAAAGAGGACTGACTGGACATGTGTGATGCAAAAGTTAGTCAGATGGGAACCTCAAGACATGGCCAGGTCATAGTCAAGGAAGCTCCAGTGATAATGAGCTTGCAGATGTCCCTCAACAACTGGACAGTTAGAAACAATTGCACCTGAAACTGGTTCAACAGAGCAACTGATTTTCTTCAACTAATTTCCTCTTCTTGCTGAAATTTTCCTTTGTTTCCCTCACCTGCCCAGCCACTGAGGAGCTATCATGGTTCCCATCAGTTCTTTGTTACCTATGTAAAGCTATTCACTTATTCCAGACCCCATTGTTTACTCTGCCAGAGAGCCATAGGCACCTTCCCCCTCAAGGCAGAAACAAGACACTAAACCCTGACTCTGAGCCAGATAACTTGTAGTACTCTGGATATAGGCCATCATTCTGCTGCTCCAATTCCTGTTTTTGTCCTATTCTCTGACCCTTACTCTGAGCTACATCATTCTGTCTCTTGTCTGCATGATATTAGCCATTTCACCCTAATTTCTCTTTATCAAATTTTCCTCTCTTTCCTTCAGTTAGCCTTGTGTGATTGTGAGACTGCTTGGTTCTTCTGTGTGATTGTTAATTCCCCCAATAAAGCAAACATTCTTTGAATCTTCAGCTGGTGTTTCTGCAGTAGTACTGGTATGCACAGGTTTAAAAGACACTGTAAGGTTACCACCTCCTTGCAGGCCTCCCTTTGAGCTAATATTCTTCACCATTTGACGGAGGCACTGCCATCATAGCTGGACCTCTGAGGCACCCACCTTTTTTAGGGGGACAATGCTGTTCAGCATAGTACTTTAAGCATCAGTCACAGCTGCACACAGTATGCCATTCAAATAAAAGAAACAGTGAAACAAATGAGAAGCACACACATGCATCTTTTAGAATCATAGAAATGTAGAGTTGGAAGAGACCACATGGGCCATCCAGTCCAACCCCCTGCCATGCAGGAACACCCTCAAAATACTCCTGACAGATGGCCATCCAGCCTCTGCTTAAAAACCTCTAAAGAAGGAGACTCCACCACACTCCGAGGCAGCATATTCCACTGCTGGACAGCCCTGACCGTCAGGAAGTTCTTCCTGAGGTTCAGGTGGAATCTCCTTTCCTGCAGCTTGAATCCATTGCTCCTTGTCCTGGTCTCTGGAGCAGCAGAAAACAAGCCCTCTCCTTCCTCTACGTGGGATCCCTTCAAATATTTAAACATGGCTATCATGTCCCCTCTAAACCTTCTCTTCTGCAGACTAAACATACCCAGCTCTCTAAGTCTATCCTCATAGGGCATGGCTTCCAGGCCCCTCACCATTTTGGTTGCCCTCCTCTGGACCTGCTCCAGCCTGACCATGTCCTTCTTGAATTGGGGTGCCCAGAACTGGACACAGTATTCAAGATGAGGTCTAACCAAAGCAGAGTAGAGTGGTACCAGTACCTCCCTCGATTTTAAGGCAGCACTCTTACTCTGAGATTCCTACCTCTTGCTCTGTGGACTGGAGGAGAGGGTCTAGCAGAGGTCTGTTCCATGAGCAGCCTAATAAAGAGGCCGCTGTAAGAGATCAGCTGACAATTACAAAAAATCTCTTTTGTAGGAGACAGCCTTCTACTTTGGGGGAGTGTTTCCTTTCATTCTTCTGTCTGGGTGATTGACTTACACTTGGCTGATGTGCATAGTACTTTAGAAGAAGGTGGTCAGCTTGAGGCTCTAGATTTCCTAACCATGAGGCAGACATCAGACCTCATAAGCCTTAAAGAGGTTTCTGCTTGCCCTTTTACTTGTCACCAGTTTATCCACCTAACAATCTGCTACACTAGAAGGATGTAATCTCATAAGAATCTAGCATTACCTAGCAACTCCTTAAAACCTTGCTTCTTCATTATTTGACATTATTTTCTAACTCAGGTTCCCCCAGCTTAAAGAAATGTGTCTTATTGCTAGACTCTAAAAGTTATTGAGGAACAGGACTGGCCAAAAATGGCCTGAAAGACAGCTCATTAGGTGTTTTTTCTTGCTAGAGCCAATAGATATATAATCCTCAGATCTATCTCCTGAAAGCTTGCTACAGGAAGCAGCTTGCTTTTCCTTGCTGTGTGAGAGGACTAGCCTTGCTAAGGTATCTACAAATACTTCATAGAGTGCTTGGCCACAGGACTTCAGTTCAAAATACTAACTGACCATTTCCACTCTTATAACTTTGGCACAAACACAGTAGCAACCCTTCCAAGCACTCATGGTGGTAAAACTTCAAAAGCCATAATGAAAAGAACACAGGGAATGGACCGCACTGGTATGATGACACAGCAGCCACCTAGCTGCAGGTAGCAATCAAGAAAGAAGAGAACAAATTACTGCAAACATCTCTCAAAACAAAATAGAACAGCTACCCAGGGAAGCATCACTTCAGATTTGATTTTACCTTTACAACAAGGCTCTTCAATGATGGTTCTGATGGCAATACCATGGAAGTAATATACCAGGGGAGAGGTGTCAGATAGCACCTCTGACCACTACAATATCTTCTAGGAAAGAGATAAAATTAGGCACACATGCGCACACGTACACAAACACACACACACACACACACACACACAGAGGAGGGGGGGAGGGAGAGACCATCCTTTCCCAAGGAAAAAAAAATAAAAAGGACTACACTTGGGGGTGGGCGTCTTTACTTCCCACACAATAGATAAATTAATGAGAGAATTTCCCACTAGTCTGTTTTTATTAACTCCTAAAAATTTCTTACAAGTTCTTCAAATACTTAACTTAAGTGGAGGCAAATATATTGTCTGATTTATTTTTCCGATATTAGTGTATCACTCAGTTCACATTCTCTTGGTCTGGATTAACATGAATTTAATTTAACATGAATTTAGACGGTTGAGTCCTCTGCCCATCAATGATGCCTCTTTTCAAAATTCTGCAGTCACAAATGAGTAGCCTTCCCAGTGACTCCAGCAAATGTTGTTATCCATCTATTTCTCCTACCTGATACAGAAAACAGGACTCCAGTTTAGTACACGAGAAAAGAATGTGGATTCTCCTCAGGAGACCTCATGACCTACATGTAATTTCTAATTCCAGAGAAAAGGACCTCCAGCCATGAGGGGAATTTGGCCCACCAAACCACTCTAACTGGCCCACAGAAACCTGTTGGGAGGCTCTACCCTTCCAAAAATGGACCACAAGGATAGAAACAGAAGGAGTGCATATTCAGTCAGAATCATAAGGAGATCAGCTGGTCCTCTGAGTGTTGAGTCCTTTTCTCTATGTAGGTAAAGAAGCAGTGTGCTTAGAGAAAGGGAGTAAGGACCAGATGGCATTTGAGAAGTTTGGAGAAAGAAGGCACCATCTCTTGACATTGCCCACTCCAGGGCCCTTTTCACACAGCATTTTCCATGCGAAAGGGCGCCTGGAGCATTGCGCAATTGTGAGGAGTGATCTGCATGATGCACTCACAATCACGCGACGCTCCAGAGGCTTACAGGTGCCAATCGCACACCTTTTCAATTTTGGCTAGAAGCTGAAAATGGTGCACAATCACGCATTGCTCCTGGGCCCCGTGTGCACTTACCTGGCGTGCGGAGCCTCCAGAGCCGTGCTGGTCATGCTTCCTGCCCCAGTGCAGCCTGGGAAGGTCCCAGGATGCACTGCGGAAGGAGGAGGCGGGGCTCTGGTGCGACCAGGCAGCTCGTGCATAGCCAAAGGATCCTGGACGCGAGAGCCTCTCACCAGAGGCTGCTCACGCAATCCCCGCACCCCAGCGCCGGAAGAAGGTAAGGTGCGGAAAGGGCCCAGGACACAGTCTAGGCCCATGGAGGAGCAATCCAGTTCCCCATTCTCCTCTTGTTCCATGTCTTACTTTGGACTCCACCATTCTTGGGGGATGAATCTGTCAATTTTATATTTTTCAATGTTCAGATTTTTTTAAAAACAAAAAACAAAGAAACAAACTCCTCTTCTTTTCTATTGGATTTCTGAAGGAATTTGCAAAGCTTAGTGTGTTCTTATTTTTTAAAAGTTCCTTAGTGAAATTCTCATTCAGATCCTCTTGGTATTGCTTTCATGAGAATTCTCTGCTTATTGAGTTGTGGAAGCACAGACACCACAACAGCAATTTACCAGCTTCTCACCCTGAAGGCAACTGATCCCATTTGATCTTGAAAGCTAAGTAGCGTCTGGTTAGTACTTGGGTGTGGGACCACCAAGGAATACCAAAGTCTGTGGGCTATATAGAATCATAGAATCATAGAGTTGGAAGAGACCCCAGGGGCCATCGAGTCCAACCCCCTGCTATGCAGGAACACCCATCAAAGCATTCCCAACAGATGGCCATCCAGCTTCTCCTTAAAAACCTCCAAAGAAGGAGAATCTACCACACTAAGAGGCAGCATATTCTACTGCCGGACAGCTCTGACTGTCAGGAAGTTCTTCCTGAGGTTCAAGTGGAATCTCCTTTCCTGCAGCTTGAATCTATTGCTCCTTGTCCTAGTCTCTGGAGCAGCAGAGAACAAGCCCGCTCCCTCCTCAACATGACATCCCTTCAAATATTTAAACATGGCTATCATGGTCCCTCTTAACCTTCTCTTCTGCAGACTAAACATACCCAGCTCCCTCAGCCGTTCTTCATAGGGCATGGCTTCCAGACCCTTCACCATTTTGGTTGCCCTCCTTGTTGAATTGAGGTGCCCAGAACTGGACACAGTATTCCAAATGAGGCCTAACCAATGCAGAATAGAGTCGTACCATTACGTCCCTCGATCTAGACACCATACTCCTATTGATGCAACCAAGAATCGCCTTGGCTTTCTTGGTTGCCGCATCACACTGCTGACTCATGTTCAGCTTGTGATCTACCAAGACTATATTTCAGAGCAAGGCAATCACAAACAACTTCTGAGTTTTCCTTGCCTGAGAAATCCCTGTGAAATTCATGCAGTCACCATAAGTCAACAGGTGACTTGAACTCACATACACACAGGGAGAGAGAGGCTCACAACATTAATATTTCCTCTAGAGAACAATGTCTGCTGCCTAGCCTTATGCCCTCTTTCACAAAACATGAGAATGACAAGTTAGCAAAGTAATTTAGAGAACTCTCTTAAAATCAAGGTTCAATAAAGCTACATACCCAACCTGTATTTTACATGCATATTATTTAGAAGCAGACATGAAATACGAATGAGCTGATCTTTAAGATTATTCTTTTAATGCAAGAGAGATTCCAAGGTACAATGACTTGTTTGAAGGATTCCATTGATTTGATGCTGTATTTTCTTTTTCTTTTTTTTTCAAATGTTTTTATTAACGGTTTAATTACATAAAAAACAGAGTGGATATATACTTATTTCAGATATATCGCACTCCCCCCCCCCGTAACTTCCATGTTTATATTCTCCAGTTGAATCTTCTTTGTTTCCATTTACAAAAGAGAAGAACAGTTACATTTCCATTTACAGAAAAGAAAAACAATTACATTGTTTCTTTCTTTAGTTCTCATACATTTATATTTTATATTTTTATCCAGTCCAACACTCTTTTCCATTCCCTTTCAAAGTTCTGGATAGGTTTGTTTTTCAAAGAGAATGCTAATTTTTCTGTCTTTACCATATCCAGAAGTTTTAATTTCCATTCTCCTAAGTCAATATCTGCCTTTTCTTTCCAATATTGCGCATATGTCAACCTTGCAGCTGTTATCAAATATAGCAATATCTTCTGGCAGCTTCTTATCTCCCTTTGTTGCCCTAACATGTTTAGCAAACAAAATTCCCGTATCATTTCAAAGTTAACTTTACAAATTCTTTGAATTTCATCATGTATCCCCTTCCAGAACTTCTTTGCCCTTCTACAAGTCCACCATATATAAAAAAAGAACCCAATCTTTTCATCACACTTCCAACATTTCGCATTTAGTTATTTTTTGTAATCTTTCTGGGGTCATATACCATCTATGAAGCATTTTATAAAAAGTTTCTCTTAGATTTAAGTTTGGTGTAAATTTTATATCAGTTTTCCATACTTTCTCCCAAACTTCTAATTCAATCGGATGTCTCACATTCTGAGCCCATCTAACCATTGTATCTTTAACTACTTTTCAACAATAATTTATAAAATTTAGAGATTCTCTTCTTTTGATTCCCCTTCATCAATAAGTCTAATTCGTTCTTTTTTCTCTCAAACAGTTTTTGATCCATTTTAAATCTTTTTTTGAGTTGTTGCCATGGGAACCAGTTTAGCACATATCCATCAGCCTTTAATTCTTCTACTGTACACATTCTTGGTTTATCCTCTTCTCATTTCAATATATCTTGATATGTTAATAAATTTCCTTGTTTTGTTGGAGCGATTTTATATGCTTCTTGTGGTGAAGTCCATATTGGAAGTTTTGTATAATATTTCCGTTTTATCTGTAGCCAAACCTTTAACAGTGGCCCTTTCCGCACGGTATTTTCCATGTGAAAGGGTGCCTGGAGCATTGTGCGATTGTGAGGAGTGATCTGTATGATGCACTCACAATCATGTGATGCTCCAGGGGCCAGCAGGTGCTGATCGCACATCTTTTTGGCCCTTTTCACATGGCATTTTCCATGCAAAAGAGGGCCTGGAGCATAATGCGATTGTGAGGAGTGATCTGCACGATGCACTCACAATCGTGCGATGCTCCAGGGGCTGGCAGATGCCAATCATTCACCTTTTCATTTTCAGCTAGAAGCCGAAAATGGTGCGCGACTGCACATTGCTCCCAGGCCCCGCATGCATTTACCTGGCATGCGGAGCCTCTGGAGCCACACCGGTCATGCTTCCTGCCCCAGCGCAGTCTGGGAAACTCCCAGGCTGCACTGCGGAAGGAATAGGTGGGGCTCTTGCATGAGCAGGCAGCTCGTGCGGAGCTGAAGGACTCCAGACATGAGAGCCTCTCTCTGGAGGCTGCTCGCGTGATCCCTGCACCCCAGCGCCGGAAGAAGGTAAGGTGCAGAAAGGGCCTTCATTTTTGGCTAGAAGCCGAAAATGGTGAGCGATCACACATTGCTCCCAGGCCCTCTGCGCATTTACCTGGCGTGTGGAGCCTCCGGAGTCACACCAGTCGCACTTCCTGCCCCAGTGCAGCATGGGAAGCTCCCAGGCTGCACTGCGAAAGGAAGAGGTGGGGCTCTTGCCCAAGCAGGCAGCTTGTGTGGAGCCGAAGGACCCCAGACGTAAGAGCCTCTCACTGGAGGCTGCTTGCACGATCCCCCCACCCCAGCGCTGGAAGAAGGTAAGGTGCGGAAAGGGCCAGTGTCTTCCGGATGCAATGATTGTTGAATTCTTTATTCACCGCTAATCTGTCATAACATAAATATCCATGCCATCCAAATCTGTTATTTATTTCTTCCAATTCTTTCATAGTTCTCTCTAATTGAATCCAATCTTTAATCCAATCTAGACAGCATGCATAGTAAGATCCTGTATTTTCTAAGATGGCTACAGAGCATACAGTCTAATTTCATCCAATCCCCCATATGAGTGCCAGCTTGACACACTTCTATACCTATAGCAAAATGTCAAATATTGTTTCACAATACTGGATTGGACCTCTTTTCTTCCCCTATGACATAGAGTAATTGGACATTTTGCTGTTGAGAGTAATGGCTGCCCAAAGGGAACAGTTTCCTGTTGGCTCAAGCCAGTCCTAATAGACAGCTGCCACAGCTTCAGGTCTTCTTTCATCTATGAATTTAGGCCAGAAATATTCCCCTGGTTTTATGTCTCTATGTCATAGCAGAATAGTGTCTTTCTTTTACATTCAAAACCCAAAGGGTACAAGAGAGCAAATCACTTCCGCAAAGGTTGTGTTGAAGGAACTACATAATTACCCATCACTAAGAATAGTCTCTAGGTATTGACACAAAAGACTACCCAAAACTTGGAAATGCTACTTTTTTTTTCTGGCTGGAGGATTTAGGGAATTTTCCAAAAGAGGACATTTCCAAATTCTGAGATTACGATGCAACTGTTTTATTATTATGATCAGTTGTAGTGGCCTTATCCATGCCATTTGATTTACTCAGAACTTGGAAGACCAAGACCAGATCTTAGGATCTGCATGTTCTCCATAAGGTTACAATACACTGTTGAAATACATTAACATATTGGGACTGGCTGACATTTTTTTAAGAACCCGAATAAAAGTTTAACAAGAAAAAAAATTAGCACCAATAAGGCTTCTCATGAATCTTTTAAGACTATATACAAGAAGCAGGAAGTTGGATCCACTGAACCAAATAATAGATTAGACCCTATAATCCAAACACAAATAAACAAAGCTATTTGTCAGCTGGCCCCCTTGGATGTTGTTAACAGGCAACCAGCATGCCAATAGCCTACAGCAACTCACAGCCCTGTGGAATCCTGACAGTTTACAGATGAATTCCTTCTGAATTCTATTAAATAAATTAATAATCTTAACAACATCATTACAGCAAGAAATCCATCTTCTGCAACAGCTGTTGTTGCTCTACTGGTTTTCTTCGCTTATCCATTTTAAGGCAAGGCAAGTATGTCTTAGTGCATGAGGATCCATGTGGGAGAAAGAGATAGAAGGCAGATAATTTTATCCTATATATCATTGCAGGACTTTCTCCATCTCTTGTCCCAGACAATTCAGGAAAAGTATGAGACCCAGCGTGCTGTTGGACCACTCTGGTTTGAGTGTTGGACTGGTTTGAGTGTTGGACTACAACTCTGGAGACCAGGGCTTAATGCTCAACCAGGGAAACTCAATGTTTGATCTTGGGTGAATCACATCCTCTTAGTGCCCAAAAACCTTGTGAGAGGGTTGCCGTAGAATCACCATGTCAGAAATGACTTGAAGGCATGGAACAACAATTAAAAACAACAACTTTCATATTGGGAAAGAAACGGGGGGGGGGGGGATGAAATGACTATCGCATTGATATTTCCAGATGAGAAGTAGGTTTCTGTTTATTTTTTATTCCATTTTGTTAACTGTGTGGCACATCATGTTTTAAATACTATTGGTAGTTCTCATTAGAGTAAACCCATTGAATCAATGAGATTATCTGTGTATTGACTCGCCATTTAACAATTGATTCCATTAGTCTATTCAGGGCTAAACAATAGGATTCAAGCCACAGGAATTTACTTCTAAGTAAACAGCACTGATAGTATGGAACAGCTCTTTTCTGTCCATTGAACACATCTGAAAGACTGGAATACTTGTGATTACATATTGATATCAGAAATCCTTTGTCACACTCAGTTGTTTATGGATATATACAATTTTCAAGCCCTCTACAATCTCCTTCTATATAATCATAAAGAATTTAAACATCACTCCTATCCTGATGCCATTTCAACTTCCTTGTTGTTATTGAATCAATGTTTATGTAGAGATTGTCTCTAAACCTTAAAGCAATATTGTGGAACAAGTACAAGCAACATTTGCATTTCTAGCAGTGGTTGTTGTCTTATTTTAAATGAAAGAAGTTTACAATGGGAAGGGTTTTGAAGAAAAGCAAGATGTTAGACTACCTAGGCCCAATGCTGTACGGCTCAGCATACAGTAGGTCTGGATTCTGACCTGACCTGACTTATTGAACTGTATGGCTTGATTCAGAATGATTATAACAGCATTGAGACCTCTGGAGGACCCCAGCAGATTTCAACATACATGCATGTAGCCAGAAACATCTGTGATCCTGGCTGCTCCCCACAAAGCATGGAATGGGCATTTGGAGGGCTTCAGAGGCTGTTTGGTAAGTCCAGAGAGAGACTTGGATGCAGTAGAAAAAGGAACAGAATACCCAAAAAGTGATACCCAAAAAGAGACATACATGCACATAAGAGAAATTTTCACATGTGTATGTCCCTAACGGGATACCAGCCCTAATTTCCTAGATCTAAGGGCTCAGTCCATCTGTTTATACCAACTGCTGTAGAAGCAGTGAATCAATGAAACTTACATTAAGTGTGGACTTACTACATTCCCATTCCTTTGGTGGATTTTCTCTAGTTGAGGCTAGGTAGTATTTTTAAAGGGGCATATTTGAATATGAAAGTATGTAAGACTGACTGACTTGACTTACTGACACAGTGGACTACCTAAATTGTCAGACTGTTCATTTATTTAATCAGTTTACATCTTGCCTTCCTGTCGCCAAGGGATCCAAGGAGACTTAGAATAACTTAAAATTTAAAATGGAAGTTTAAATAGTTTACATAGATTTTAAAATAGAAGTAAAATTTAAGATATAAGTTGGCTAAATATTACAAAGGTTAAAGAGCAACTAAACAACAGTACAGTTGTACAGTTGTTTAGTACAGAAACAGCTTCCTTCGAGTTAGGTGGGAAGGATAGATAGAGTTGGGTGTCATCTGCATACTGGTGACACCAAAAACTTCAAATGACCACTCTTGGCAGTTTCATGCAGACATTTGGTAAGCATGAAGGACAGCACCAAGCCCTGAGAAACCCTACAGGCTAATGGCAAGAATGGTGAACTGGTACACCCCCCCCCCAGCACCACCTTTTGAGTCTGCCCCTCCAAGAAGACTAGAACCACTGTATCAATGCTCCCAAGTCCCATCCTGGACAGGTGGCCCAACAGAATATCATTGTTAATGGTATCAAAAGCCACTGGTCCAGCAGAATGAACAGGGACATATTCTTCCAGTCCAATTCCTGGTATAGGTCATCTACCGAGGCGACCAAAGCTGTCTTCCTCTCATAACCAGGGCTGAAGTCAGATACAAATGGATATAGATAACTTTTCTCTTTAAACAAGCATTTGACTGCTGTTAATTATATTTATTGACTCTCAGTTTGTGTTCAGTTTTGTTGTTGCTTTTAGCTTGCTAATGTGTTTTAATGATTTATTATTTTATGTGTCCTTATTTTGTAACTCTCCTTTTTGAAAGAGAAATTTTTATGTAAATTGCCTAAAATTAATAATAAACTTTCATTCCTGGTAGAAGGATAGACTTTGGTTGACACAGAGAGCAAGGAATATTGATTATTTGTAACGGTTGGAACTGATGCCTTCTCACTAAAAACATGTGATAGGAAGCCAGTGCAATAACAGTACCTATTTTCATAAAGACTTAACATTGCAGAATTTATATGATGGCCCCCTAGCATATACGGGCTTCAAACAGTCAAACCATGCAGTGGAATACTCCCATTTATCCTATTTAAATGTGAGGAAATGAAGGAAGGGGGAGAGAGTCTCCCATTCAGCATTGTGTAGGCACACAACTAGTAACTGAGTAGACATCTTCACTAAGTACACAGATCACAGGTACACAAAGGTGGCCTATCAAAGCAATATTCCCCTCACCACTATTGCAGAGTGAATCATGCGCTCACCTCTGTTTTCCGAATAGGGTTGGTCTTTTCATACAGGGACATGAAAAGATCTTCCCAGGCAAGTAATTTGAGGAGGTTGGATAAATGAAGGGAAGAACTGATGCTTGCATTATAGCACAAGATTTATTAATACTTTAGCCCTAGCAGAAAGGTGGTGGAGCATTTAGAGTCTGCTAAAGGCATACAGATATAGTGGGAAGAATATTGCCCCTGTGCTTACAGTAAGGGTGAGAATTAAGACCTCTCAAATGTTCTTGGGCTACAACTCCTGTCGTCATTGGCCATGGTGGCTGGGACTGTTGGTAAGTGGGGTCCAATAACAAGACCAGTTGTCCACCCCGACTAATAGTTGTGACAGATTCCTTTACCCAGGCTGGCCCCACAGTTCCAATCCTAGGAATCCTGCTACTCACACTGCCCTTGTTTTCCCACTTAATCCTTCCTTGAATTGGATTTCTGAGCCTAAGGGTGACCCCTTAAATGTGGGCCTGTGGATGTGTTGTGGTGTGGACTGACTCCAAGATAGGCTCGATAGAGATAGCCAGAGACAGTTTTAAAACAACGAGAAGAATAGGTTTATTAAATACAGAACAATATGCTAACCTCTAATATTCTGTTCTTTTAGGCTCCTCAAAAATCATAGTTAGTTCTCCCTTCCGACTGCCTATCTGGTTCCTACTCAATCCAACCCTCTTTGTCAAATGCACCCTTTTCTGTCAAATCCAGCTTTCTTTCTCAGATCCAAAACCCTGTCTGTCTCTGTCAAAGCAAAACCCTGTCAGACAGGCACAGAGACACACTTCTGGTTCTGTTATATCCTCTTCACTCACAACACTCCCCACAGCCTCCCTTAGCCATGACTGGCTGTCTTCAAGACAGATGTGTCCAGTGCCTCCTTCACACAGGTACACTGAGAATTTCCCTCCCTTCTCTTGATTCTTTCCATCTCTGTCTGCCCCAATCTCATGAGAGTCAGGTGGCATGTCTTCTGCTTTGCTCTTCCCACTTCTTTTTCATTTAGCTCTCAAAGCTATTAAAGCAGCATGAGGATCTTAAAAATCAGCATGTTGTCGTAAACCTAATTACAAATCTCCCCCTTGTAGTCTGCTGACTACTATATATTGCCCTTTACAGACTTAATGTAGTCCTGAAAATTCCTGTGGAACCGAGGCTTGTAAACAACTGGACAGATGGCCGACAAAACAAAATAGCAGTTTTATCATGTCAACTGTCTCCTCTCACTTGAAGATGTTCAGTGTAACACATGGGCAGGCTTATAAAACATCATCATTGTAACACTTCCTCAATTCTGCAAATTTAACTTTGGTACAACAAAGCAATGTCTATAGTCCTTTGCCAAGAATGTATACACCACAATGGTCACAACAAAATGGTACACTGAGATAAAGAACCATTTATGGAAGGCACATTTAATTTTATATGTTTTAAGTTCCATAAGCCAGCCATGAGAATACTATTAAGAATGCCATCCTCATAAGCTTCTCCTACCTCCTCCCATAATAGGTAGGAATACTAATAAAGTGATTTAACTTCATCCCATCTGTGTGTGCAAGTCTGCATTTTAATATGCACGTCACTTGCTATGTAGGTGTATGGTGCAGGGATGGATATGAAACCTGCTATCATGGAGTTGCAGCCATGCTTGGCCTTGTTCAGACATATGTAGGAATTTCTGATCAATAGTTTGCTCTTAAATGAATTCCTTGAGACAGAGATGTTCAGATATGAATATATTGTTGATGGCATCCATTCTAGCCACACAGAAAAATTTTTTCAGGCCTTCAGAAATAGATCATTAGTACATTTTTGACTCTCAAATGTCTAATCTTTAAACACTGAAGGTGTGGCAGCAAGAACACCTCATCTGATTCAAGTTTACATATAAACTGGCTTGGCTGTACATCAGTGAACTTGGCAATTTGCTCAACAGTGACATTTCTTACCCATAGGATACGGAGTCCATCTGTTACTTCCTTCTCTGCAATGTTTTGTCTCTCTTCCTTTGCTACCAACTTCTTTTACATTACCTTTCCCTTTCCTGCTCTAATTGCAGTCATGACCTGCATTAGTTTCATATAATTTATAAACCAAAAGAATAAACAGTCAATAAAAAAAGTTAATAAAAACAGAAAAAATGAAAGCAGTTAACAGCATTGGAGATATTAGGGAGAGGCAGTCCCTGGTAGCCACAATTTCTCTCCACCACGCCTCATTCAAAATGATACTGTTACTGCCCTGGCTAGTCCGAGCTTTGGGGATATAAAAGATATCCCTTGATATCACAATTCGGCTGCACTTCCCTATTCCTTTCCACGTGCTTGCGAGGCCACCGGACAAGCACGTAAATAAGCTCGGCCGTTAATCGCCGTAATATTCCTGGATAATTCAGGCAGGCCAGAAAATAGCTGACTCACTGCTTTAGGAGACCTCCAGGCAAGTAACGATAACTCAATCATTCAGATTCTGACCTTTCGGAGGCTTTGTCTCCAACTCCAAATCTATTGTTTTCCCCCAAGTACGGCATAGCCTGCAGTCACAATTCTCCTTATAAAAACCCTTGATTCCGAGACCTTCCTCGGATCGCTCCCGAGTTTCATCCCGCCTTGTTGCCGCTGTGCTTGGCGAGCCTCCCCTCAGCTCCACATGCTGAGTTACATCGCACTCCAGCCTCACTCTCTATTTTTCTGGGCTTCAGGACAGGTGAAGTATCACCCAAACCAGCAATCCCTCTAAAAATCCCTCTATACCACTCCAACCTTTATTTTCTATAGTTATCTTGTATGAGTGTGTCGCATACACTGTTTTGCTTGTATTTAATAAACATCATTTATTGTTTCAACTTCTGTGTTCTCCTTGACTCAACCCGACCCTGTAGATATAGGGTTCAAGATCTTGCTGCGTTACCCTGCCTCTCGTAATGCTAAGCAGTGCTCTGAGCTAATTTTCCCCAACTTCAGTAAAGCACATTTTGGTGTCCCTCCCGGGACCCCCAGTTCACAGGGTAACAATACTACATGGTAGCATGGGACTAAGTCTAACACTGTATTGACAGTCACAATGGAACTTACTTTCTCTTTCCTTCTACCTGTAACTTCCTGCTGCGTTTGAAAATCAGCTCTGGATGTTTTCCTATCCTCTCAGAGCTGGCTATAGGATCATATGGGCAACTGCTAGTGAGGAGGGGGCAATTTTACTAGATTAAACTGTTCCATGAGTGGAAACCCTCAGCTGAATCCTATGTATAGTGTTGTTCCGTACGCATTCCCAGAAGAAAAAATGGTAGCTACTAGTGAAACTTTATTTTTCAAAAATGCTTCTGTGCTTCTATTCCACTTTCCACATCCTATGGAATCCTAGGGTTTGCAGTTTAGAGAGGGGCATTTAGAATTCTCAGCCGGAAAGCACTTTGGCCTCAGGAAACTACAAACCGCAGAATTCCACAGGATGTTGAAAGTGGAATAATAACACTATGACAGTGTAGTACGGAAAGGCTCTGAATCATCACTAATTTGTAAAAAAATCATTTAAAGGTTTTGGCTGCTCAGAACCAAAAGTGTCATTTCAAATAAAGACTGAACAAAGCCAAGTAAAGTTGCCCAATCACTGCCAGGATCTTGCAAAATATGGATTTCTTAATATGTCCTAAAATTCCATGTCGCTTGGTTTCTGTCTTAAATAGTTGTTCAAACTGGCAGTCCCTAGTTTTGCTATGAGTTAACAGAAGGGACAGGTCTGGTTAATGAGTAGACAAACAGGAGACAGATGAAACATGACAGACCATAAAGTGGCAGCTTTTTTTATGTGGTGCTGGGGGCAGCATCTAAGGAGCAATTGTAGCTAACAATATTATTGTTAAATTTATACTACAGATATTTTCCATTGGACTCTGTTGCAAAATATACACAAATAGTTTAACCAGATTGGCAGTACAATCTGACAAGATCTCACTTCCCTAATTTTTGATCAATTTATGTCCATAAAAATAATTATAGAAGAATTTAATTACATCCTCAATCTTTAAAAGTGTTTTAGCATTTAAGGCAATTCTGCATGTAGTTATACAGCATAGACCATATATCACAAAGACTGGATATTTTTGCAAATGCTACTGAATGATTTATTGGGCCTTCTAATGCAACACTAATAATTATTCTCCTCTCTGAATTATTTTGTTATATCTAGCATATGTGCAACTTTAAAATCTGCTATTTATATTTTGCAAGCATGTATCAGATGCAGTAATTTTTAAAAAGCCATAAGCTCACTCTGTAAAAGTTCTCAGTAAATAAATGTCATGTAGTTTTCCAAATTTATTCTGAGTCATTATCCTGTAAGAAGACTACAAATATGCAAAAATATTTGGCTACAAATGTGCAAAAAATGAGTTTCTGAAATATGGTGTGCTCTATTACTCTATTAGCAATCATTTTTTAATTTTTTTTAAAAGAACTTTCTCTAATTAACTGTTTAGACTATAAGCAGCTTCACTTCCGCACAGAAATTTTCTCTGCCAAAGTATTAATACCTTGTTATTATTTCATTATTTAGTTAAGAAATATTCTTCTTTATTCCCCTGCAGGCAGGCTGTGATAGGTTTGTCTTGTCACCATAATTCGGAAATGACTTGAAAGTACACAGCTGCAACAGCAATGCAGTTGCAAAGACTGTTGGTTAACATAAGACTGGCCAATGTCTCTCAACTTCAACTACCTCACCAAAGTGTTATGAAGATGAAAGACCTCAGCATAAACACTGGAATCCACAGAAGTCTGGAGTAATCCAACAGTGACTCTGAGGTTTTCTGGCTAGTTTCATAAGGCATACTGTTGGCCAATACTGTGGATGGTTCATCAGTAGAATTCTTTCATTGCCCTATCCACCCCAATGCAACCACATTTATTAGAAATTGCCAGACAACTTGACAGGGCTTCCACGGTTAATCTGAAATTTGAAATGAGGAGGGAAGGAAAATAAATACTCTCCCCCTCCTTCTTATCCCTGTAACATACAAGTTTCAGGCCTCCACAATACTTTTTCTGGACATCAATTACCTGAACAGTTACTCCCAAAACCTCACTATTTCCACATTCTCCAGTACAGCCAATTTTTAAAATTCAGTTTCAAAGACCAAGGTATTGCTGTTAAAATTCTCTTTTTCCCATATCCACTAATGTACACAACAATAGCTCTCTCTTTCTACACACACACACACACACACACACAGAAGGAGAGAGAGAGAGAGAGAGAGAGATCAGACTGAGAAATGACCTTTAGAGCTATCAAGGAGGTGACAAACCCATTGATGTCAACTCTTAAGTGATGACCCCCTCAGATGGCAACACCTCTTGCCTGTCACTTGCGAAAGGATATTGCTCTGTTATAGTCCTGAGCTGAACCACTCAGTTCAAGATGACTGGAACAAGTTCTGACTAAAATCTATCTGAAGGTCTATGGTGGAGTAATTAAGGTAGCAAAGACAGCTTTTCTGGCTAACACTATTGCATATGCACAAAACCATTGAGTGGAACTGTTTCAAATGATCAGAGATCTGCTACAATCTGACCCAAAGGAGAATGTAAGCCACTCAACTTCTCACTGTGAAGAATTTGCCCACTATTTCACAGATAAAATCACTCAGATTCTCTCTGACCTAGTTGCCACAGCTGATTTTGGCCCTTTCCTCGCCGGGGTATTAAAACGGTGCAGAGCGACCTCCGACGGAGGTCGTCTGCACCGTGGAGTGGACTGGGGCAGACTACTTTTCGTAGTTCTGCACCTCAATCCGCTCCGAAGCGACTGGAACTGACGGCACTGCGTGTTTTTTAAAAACCTCTTTTCAGAGGTTTTTAAAAAGCACGGAGCACGCAGCCCCGTGCAGCTCCGTTGCCAGGCTCCGGTGCAGATTTGCAGGCGTGTACTATTGCGTGCCTGCAGATCTGCGGGGGGCGGGCTTCCGGCTGGCGAGCTTCTCTGGTTGGTGGAGAGCCTCCACCAGCCGGAAGCTGCCATTTTGGACGCCGGAGGACTGCGGAGCAGCGAGTTCGCGCTGCTCCACATGGCGACGGACTTACCCGGTTGCCGGTAAGCTCCATTTCGGCACGTTTTCCCCCGTTTCCCCCTCCACATGCGGAAAGGGCCAGTTCCAGTGAATATAACTTTGTCCTCCGCTTCCTGAGTTTTGGTGGATATTTTTCCATTTGCACAACCTGAGGCTCTGGACAAGATCTTTGGATTGGTGAGAGCCACCACATAAGTAGTAGGCTCTTGCCCTTCCTAGTTATTAAACAGCCCAGGGGACGACTGGCTGTGTGGGTAAGGGAAGTGATTAATTCCTTTTTACAATAAGTGTGTGTGTGGGGGGGGGGTCCCAATACACATGAAAGAGAAGGAGAGAAGATCTCTTCTTGGAGGAGAGGAACTTTCTGGATCCTACTATACTGGATAACTATAGGCCAGTCTCCAATCTTCCATTTTTTGGGCAAGGAACTAGATCATGTGGTGATTTCTCAACTCCAGGGTTCTTGGACAAAGTGGATTATCTAGACCTATTTCAGTCTGGTTTCAGACTGTTGTAGGAAAGAGACAACCTTGGTTGCTTTGTTGGGTGACCTACAGAGGAAACTGGAGGGGGAATGTGTCCCTGTTGATTCTGCTAGACCTCTCAGTGGCTTTTGATATCATTGACCATGGTATCTTTCTGAGTCACCTGTCCGGAATAGAGGTTAGAACTGCTGTTCTACAGTAGCTCCATTTTGTCCTGGAGGGGTATTTTCAGAGGATGGTGCTGAGGGACTCCACATGCCAGTGGAGTCTCAGGGTTAGTCTTGTCTCCTATACCATGTAATATCTACATGAAACTGCTGGAAGAGGTTGTCTGGAGTTTTGGAGCCAGTACACTAGTACACTCATGATACCCAGTTCTATTACACCTTTCCACCTAATTCCAAGGAACCTGTTCCTGTACTAAACTGGCACCTGGCAGCTGTAACAGACTGGATGAGGATAAAGAAATTGAAGCTTAATCTAGTCAAGACAGAGGTGCTCTTGATCAGTTGAAAGACAGATCTGGGAATAGAGATTCAACCTGTGTTAGATAGGGCTACACTCCCAGGATTACTCTGGGATTTCGCTCTGAGCCTGGAGGTCCACGTTTCAGTCGTAACCAGTTCTTTCACACAGTTAACGCTAGTACACCAACTTCACCCATTCCAGGAGAAGCTGGATCTGGCCACAGTAGTACATGGTTACATCCCGTTTGGATTGTAATGTGATCTATGTGGGGCTGTCTCTCACTGGAAGAACAACAGAAGAGGAATGATGTAATGTGGTGAGTACCAGCCAAAGATGTTGTTATCCTGCTGTAATTACAATTTACCTACCTGATGTGATAAGTTTCTAAATTTTATATTTATACGTCTATTAATACTTTTGTATTGTTTTTATTTGTACTGTTTAAAATACATTGTTAGCTGCCTTGACCCCCATTATTGAGAGAGAGAGATGGAATATAAATGAAAACAAACAAACAAACACAGGGATGTGCAAACAAATATTAAGAACTGTGTAATGTCAGTCCTTGGGCAGCTGGTTTCTCTTTTCTCTCTGTCAGTGGATGTTATTGCTCCACAAGCCCCAGGGAAGTATCCCTCTTACAGAATGCAAGTTCTGTATTAGATCAATGAAGTTGGGGCTGTACAATGCATAATTACCCCATAAGTATAATAAATGTTAATACTTTCACATTCTCTCTGCAAGTCTTCACAAAAATTACATGAGGAAGATCAATGAAATTCTCTTCCATAAGAAGAAAGCTGAGACTCAGGTAAGTTGTCCCCAAGCTAGAACTTGTATCTAACTTTTCCAGGTTTGTTATCCATAATATTTGGGAATTGTGTGGTCCCCTCTGGCTTGATTCCAGCTTGCACATTTGATCCAGAAAAAAAAATCCCTGCTGAGGAAGATTTTTTAAAAATACATTTCCATTTCCATTTCAGTCACTTTATGAGATACCTATTTCATTCACAATGGCTTATGTCTTCAACTGACAGTAGACTTCTCTTCCAGGATTATTTTCTCTTTTGCTTATTGTTTTAAGATTTACCTGTGTCTTTTTTTAAACAGCAAGAGAAAGGGAAGAAGAAGGAGGAGGAGGAGGAGGAAGGGAGAGAGAGAGAGAGAGAAAGAGAGAGAGGTGTAAATAAAAATGCATGTGTGTGTGGTGGAGGAGAACCATTGATGCATTATATTAAGAAGAGAAGATTAAAATGGCTCCCACACCTCAGGTTGAGATTGCACTGGGGTCAGAAAAGATTGAAATGTTGTTTGAAGGGTCAAAAAACATGTTCAATAAATCTAATCTAACTGAAACAAGACTTTTGTTTTATTATTTGCCTTATAGCTATAGCTTTTAAATGGAATCTTTTGAACAGGATGCTTGAAAAATGTTAATTAGATGGTAAAGTTGGGCCTTGAATGTGTACCTTCACATTACAACAAAGAGAAAATGTAACTAAATATTACGTGATCTGTCATTGTCAGATAAGAAATGATGGTAGGTAGGAAGAATGCTATTGCACTGAAATAACTTCTTGACACAGCCATAGAAATATAATCTTCCTTCTTAAAAAAATAAAATAAAAGTATAATATAAAAGTATATACTGCACCCCTGCAACCTGACACTTGGCAACAAACTGTGCCCCCAAATTTCAGCAGCACAGCTATGGCTCTGTGATGTAGTCACAGACTCTGTGGTCTCGTCACTGGAGTCAACAAAATTCCCTGGCAGTAGCCATCAATTCCTTTTGCCTTCTTCTTCAAGACAGTGGTGCCAGAAGCTGGGCAGGCACAGGGCAACAATGTCAGAAAAGCTATCCATTGGAACAATGTTGAGTAATTCTCAACACTTCAGTATGTCAACAGGCATAATGCTGACACTCTTCCAGAATGCACAGAAAAAAAATGACTTCGGAGTTATTATTGGCC
Organism: Cyclura pinguis; assembly: GCA_030412105.1. NCBI lineage: Eukaryota > Metazoa > Chordata > Lepidosauria > Squamata > Iguanidae > Cyclura > Cyclura pinguis. Next base: position 247,658,359 of record CM059599.1, on the reverse strand, counting down.
TCATCCAATTGCTGCATGATGAGCTATGGCCCTTTTCGCATGGCATTTGCGAAAGGGCCTCCGGAGTGTCACACAATTGCGAGGAGTGTTTCAGATGACGTCCTTGCAATTGTGCAATGCTGCCAGGGCCTGCAGGTTCTGATTGCGCACTATTCAATTTTTGGCTTGTAGCTGAAAATGGTGCATAATCGCACATCGCTCCGGGGCCCCACATGCACTTACTTTGCGTGCGGAGCTCTGGAGACACGGCCCTCGCACTTCCTCCCTCAGCACAGCCTGGGAAAATACCTGGCTGCACTGCAGAAGGAAGAGTCAGAGCCCTCATGCTTCCCGCCGGCTGGCTGGCAGCTCCTGTGGAGCCGAAGCAGGGGGCACACGAGAGCCTCTCGCAAGAGGCTGCTCACGTGATCCCCGGCACCAGACAAAGGTAAGGTGTGGAAAGGGCCAATGTTAGGCGTTGTTGTTCTGAGTATTCAAGATATTTCTGACATATGGTGATCCAGAAGCAAACCTATCACGGGGTTTTCTTGGCAGAATTTGTACACAGGAGTTGCTCCTGCCTGCTTCTGAAGCTGAGAGAGTGTGACTTGTCTAAGGTCAGTCAATGTGTTTCCATGGCCAAACAGGGATTTGAACCCTGGTCTTGCTGTGTCCTTCTCCAACAGTCAAACCACTGTGCCACACTAGCTCTCACAAACCCTGGTCTCCAGAATCATAGTCCAATACTCAACACTTCAGATGGAGATCCAGCATAGTATAGTGGTTTGAGTGTTAGACTGTGACTCAGGAGATCAAGTGTCATATGATACTGGGCATATGTCATATATTATGCAGAACAAATGTGTGAAGAACTGTCTATTGGAAGAATTGTCTAGTTAAGTCCAGCTTAAAAGTAAAGAACTGTACGAAGCGAGAACAATAAAGGCTTCAGGTATTTGAGAAGAGGCTTGGTTTCTTCAGATACTGCTGTAACTATGCGCGCAATGGCAGCAGCTGTTCATCCTCACAATGGCTTCAATAAGAGCATTGCAGTCTGCTTTATCAGAAGCACACTGTGTGCGTATAGAGTAGGTCAGGGTTTCTTAACGTTTTCTTTACCATGGACCACTTTTACGTATCTTTTGTTGTCCCAGGCCCCCAATATTTAAGATTTAAAACCTAAAGGACATCAAATATTTATTTAAAGTTGCTCATCAGAGTTCTTCAAATTTGGAGAGAAGGGAGAAATAAGTAAATGCATGCTCCTTTTTTTATTGGAATGATTCTGTACAAATTTGTCTTTCTTTCTTCCTTTTCTCTCTCTTTCTATAACATTTCTTCAAGCTTTCGAGGACCCCTTGTGAGGACATCGCAGCCCCCTGGGGGTCCCCAGGATAAGAACCACCGGAGAAGGCAACTGTTTGATACTAGCCATCATGAAAGGGGATCCCTTTTCCAGAAATGACAATGAGACAGACCACTGTGTCTACCTTTCTGGGGCTACAAACAACAAAATCCAACACAATAATGCTCTTTTGAATTCTTACAAGGTATCAGTTTTCATGACTTGTGAAGCAGAAGAGAATGGAGGCAGAGTGACAGCAAAGCATTCGTGCTGGAAGCTATACATGTGCTTTCATGGCAAAAACATTTCTTTTGTGCCTGAGCTGTACTGAATTTCAACTTCTTCACTGATGTTTAGAAACAAGCAGGGGGATATCATTGAAAGTTTTCTCTCAGTTCTTATCGGCACCTTTCCCCCAAATCTGGAAGCTAACTGTAAAAAGCTATTTTTGTCCAAATTTCTGAGACCCTCTAAACTGGTTATTAAACATTCCTTTTAAAAAAAATCTTCCTGTTCATTCTTGTGATAGATTCTGTTTCTGTTCCCTGAAGAGCTGTATCATAATAAAAAATGCTCTGGAAACTATAGTGGAGGAAATAATTAAAGCAAATCTATTCAATCTAGTTTAAGGTTCTGCTGTGGGGGGTTTTCCCCCTAGAAATGGGGTCATATGGCACTTCACATTACAATGTAAAACTAGAATATGTGTGAGCGTGGGTGTTTTTGTATATAGAAGTATCACAGACGATTGTAATATGTGAAGTTTACTCTACTTATCTAAACACAGTATTCTATCAAGTTTAGTGCTAGACAGAAATTGAAAGACTGGAGGAAAAGAGAGATCAAAAGTTTTGTGAGAGGTAGAAGAAAACAGAAGAGCAAGATTAAAAATGTTGAATGGGGGAGAATTATATATTACTGTTTTTTGAGTCTTAGATAATCCAGGCCGTAGAACATCTAGGTGCTTAAATCTAGAAATGCACACTAGGTAAGATGGCCATATATCTTATGTTAGGTAAAAAGGCACTATGTGAGTTTTGTAGTAGACTCAAAGGGCATTTAAAAAAATCTAAAGGTCACATGCTTGCTAACCTGTTGATTGAAGTCAACCTTGAAAACTGCCTTTATGTTTTAGATAAATACCAACCAACTTGCATATCCAAAATGTGATGAAACTAACAGGCCCAGGACTTAAACTGTAGATAAACCGGAATGGAAGGGCATTTTATGTACATTCAGCTGAATGTTTTTACAAAAGCCCATGACTGGAACCATTGCTGTGCTGGGCTAAAGGTAAAAAGGAGCAATGGGGCGACTTGTATGCAGATTTTAAACATCATATGAGGAAATTAAACACCTGCATAGGACTCAAGTTGGTTCACATTCTATGGACTGGATCCAATTACATCATATTACAGACAGAACAGTTTCTGTCAGTAGAATTTGAAGAATGATGATTCTCTTCTAATCTGTTATCCCCTGCATGTCCTCATAATCTACTCCAGAGGGCTGGGACACTTTCAGGTGAGGTCCATTTATAAAGTTACCTTTTTGGTTTCTTGGCGAATATGTTTGCTATGACTAAACTGTTCACCATGCAAAATTCAATTAGTCACTTTCCTGCTTCATTTCTTGATCCTAGGCCGAATTTTCCTCTGATTTCTACTTTTGCATCCCAATTGCCTATGATTAACAAGAAGTCCTGATTTGGTAGATGATCAATTTCTTCCTGGACTCCTGCACAGAATCTTTCAGTTTCTTCTTCTTATGCGTCTGTTGTTGGAGTATAAACTTACATTATTGTTATATTGATGGGTATTTCCTGAAGTCTTATTGGCATAATTCAGTCAGACTTTGCATTATATCCTTTGCCTGTTTTTGCGCCATCTCTTCTCACTGTTAAGGAGCCCCATTTCTTCTTAGCTTTTCATTTCTTGAGTAAAACACTAAAGTGCAGAGTATAATTATCTGTCCCAAACTGTCCCATTTCTCTGCGCTTTAGTTTACCAGGTATTACAATAGTATTTATACATTCCAATTCTTGTTTTGCTAAGTCTAACTTCCCCTGATTCATGCTTCTCACATTTCAGGTTTACATAATATGTGTTGTACAGCTTTGGACTTTCCTTCCACCTTTGAACATGTCATCAGCTGAATGTCCTTTCAGCTTGAGGCCAGTTGTGTCATTAGCTACAATGCTAATCATAATTGTCCTCTGCGACATCCCACCAGCTTAAGTGCCACCTGACCTGGTACTATCATCTTCTGGCACTATCTCTTGTTTCATTTTGGGTTGTCTCATCATAGGAGTTTTGTGGTAAAAGATATTCAGGAAGTTTACCACTCCTTCCTTCTATGCGATACTAAAAAGCATTAGCTATGACGCCACTCCTGTTTTTCCTGAGAGATTCTCTGCCAGTGTCACTCCCCACTGCTGCTGCCACCCAGCAGCTGTTTGGCACATTCAGTCCGGCTCCTCAGCCTGTCTAACATGCAAGACCCTACCAATAGCACTGCTACCATCAGCATAGCCTCTTGCCTCACAGGAGCACACAATCCCACCACCATTTAAAGATAGTGCCATGGTGACTCGCTGGTGATGCTGGAGACTAAAACTGGGACCTTCCTTCTAGAAACTATGTTCTCTATCCCTAAGCTCTGTCCCCTCACTAACTGAAAGGGGCTCCGAAGTTCAAATGCGCTGCCAGTATTTAAACACTCTGAGAAAGGATTCTTTGTTTACCAGAATTTGCAAAAATTAAAATATGGGAGTAGGTAAAACTGACAAATTCATCCATCTCAAGGTAAAGCATCCATCAGGCCTCACAGACAGAGGCTTCATACTTTCCTTCACCTTAAATGCAATCATTTTCAGTGAAAAGGCTTCACATTTATCTGAGGTCACTGAGTGCTGAATCATTGACTCCTGTACACGCTTGGGTGAATCTGCCTCAGGAGAATGTCAAGAACATTTTGTCAATTATTAATCAAATAATCACCAAATGTAGCAGATATCTTGGCAGGTGTATCGACTTTTTCTTATACTTCTGGTTAAACCACATTATTCCTGAGCAAGAATTTATTTAATTTTCTTTTCTGACTTAGAAAACTTATTTCTGAGCATATTGGGACATTCTCTTCATGCTCACATTTCTTAGGATACAACACCTGTAATTTGTCAATATTAAAGTCTAAGAACTGTTCACGCATGGCTGCACATATAATTAGCTTGTAACATCAATGTCCCACAGGGCAATATGTTACTATAACTATGTGACATTTTACTATAAACTGAGCAGCCAGTAGCAGATAACAACTGCTCAGGTTGTACTTACGATGTGTTCTAAGTATAGGAAGCTGATAGCATCCTTAAACATGCTCTCATTTAGAAACAGAATTTGCCTTTGTAGTAAAAGAAATAACTCTGGTGGATCAAATGCCTCCAAACATCACAGAAAGAGTAGTTAGTTCTTCCATTCCCAATTTCATAGAGAAAGAATACTGGAAAGGTCTGTAAGAATCAGGTTGGCTGTTGTTATGTGCCTTTCAGGTTATTTCCAACTTATGACAACCCTAAGGCAAACCTATCATGATGTTTTCTGAGGCTGAGAGTGGGTTTCCATGGCCGAGTGGGAAATTGAACCTTGGTCTGCAAGGTCAGGTAGGCATAAAGGAGAGAGAGAGAGAGAGAGAGGATCTATAGTAATAATAGAATATTTAAATATAAATATATCTGGGCCAGGATTTCTCGGGTTTCTGGGAATTTTCTAAAAATATCCATAATCAATTACTCATTTCCAACTGATCCTGAGGAGAATTCACCTATCACTACTTGAAGTATGTATGTGTGTATCCTGCCTATTTTATTGTTCACTATGCTTTACAAAAATAATGAAATGCAAAAACAAAACTCTGAGAACCTAATGTAAGATACAGACAGGTTCAGAATTCAGGGATGAGACACCCTAAAATAGATGCAACATAGTAAAATCTTTGCTTTTTTTTTATTTTTTTTAGAAAAACAGTAAAATATGAATAGCTGTAATATGCCCCCCTACAAAAATTCTTCTTTCTTGAACCGTCTTGAAAAGGTAAACCAGTACATGAGTAGATCTTGAATTTTTTAAAAGTTTGAAAGATTTTTTTTTTAATTAAATTCACATATAATAATATTTACTCATTTCAAAATGAAAGTAATTTAGGTGGGTTAGTCACTGGTGGCCCTGAAATGTGAATTTAAAGACCAGCTTTAGTTATTTTGTAGTGGTATGACTTCAGACCTTAAAAATAAATTACCCAGTATCTTTGCCATCTGGCAAAAGGCCCCCCTTCACACTACACAGTTATAATGCTATGATCTCATTTTAACTGCTATGGTTCCAGACTTGGAGTTTGCAGTTTTAGGAGGGGCCTTTAGAATTATCAGCTGGAGAGGTGTAATGTCCAAGAAGGCTGCAAACAACAAAACTGTAAAGGATGGAGATGTGATAATTAAAGTGGAATCATAGCACTATAAATGCATAATATGAAAGGGCTCTTGAAATACTCTTGGTGCACACTACATGTAATAATGATCTGTTATATATTAATGATCTCTTATCTTAAGGGTAGAAATGGAAAAGTGCTTAATTGGAGTCCAGATTACCGATGAAAGTATCCATGTCTTCATCACTGAAGACTTATTGTGGGACAAGCTGCATCTCATGTCAGAAATGTTCACATTTGTGAGACCTGCTGTGCATATCAGAGAAATGAATGATAGTCGAAGTTGTGCATGCATTGTTATAAAAGCAAACAGCCAAATATATTAACTTAAAAATATGTACAAAAACACTTTTAATCATTAAGGGAAAATATGCTTAGAAACCATACATTAGGGGGCAAATGAGAACATAAATATTGACATTAGGAAAATTGCATCCAAAAAATGGTATGGATTTCAGTGTGGGAAGAAAAAAACAGTCTGGGAACCTGGTATGAGCAAAGAAGGACTGAGAATGCAGATGGGAGAAACTCAATGAAACTGAGATTGGCAGATTTTTACATCTTTGCTTTGAGGAAAGACACTTATTTCCGCTCTAGTTACTGAAGACAATAATGCTCTGTCAGCTTTATAAAAAAGTTACAAACCTGAGACACAAGATGATACTATATTTTCCACAGGATTTATAGCCACCAGGCACCATTGTCAACATCGAGTCTGACCTCTTGAGTAATACCGTTCATATAAAGTCCTCTATAATTCCTGCATTAGACCAGCAAATGAGGCATCTCTTTTATGAAACTCACCATACCTTGATAAACATCTCCCAAGCAACACAGAGTCTGCCATTCCTATTTCCTTCTAGTGGTTAACTATTCTTGCTATTAAAAGTTTTTCTAATATATACTCTTGAAGCAGCTTCGGTTGTTTTTTGGGCTGAGTTTTTCATGAAAATTTTTATGACTGGGGAAAAAAACCTCCTCTCTCCTTCAAGCAATATTTAGGATGGGAGATTGAAATGTGCTCCTCTTCCAGGAACTTCAAAACAGGGCAAAAGTATTCATCTATTCAAAATGAGAAAAACACTTATATAGGAATCAGTTCACATATCCATTTTTCCTGTGATTCAACATCTCATTCAAACAGGCTGTTAACACCAGCCCCAAGAGTGTGGAAAAGAAACATATCTCCATATATCTGAATGACTCTCTTACCTGAAGATTCAATTAAGCATTTTGTAATTCCCAGACTCAGATTGTGAGCTCCAATGCATGTGAAGTTCACTTCAAAAATAAAGCAAGAATTACAAATCTCTTTTATTCCCCAACCCCATTCTTACCTAATTTGCAAAGAACCAGAACTCTGAAAGTCTAGCCCCTGTTTCTAATCTGTTCTTACTCTCTTCCATTTACCCATTCACTTTTAATTTCTTATCACTATCTCAGTCATCCAGCCATCTATGGCTATGTAGAAAAAAGGCAGGGGAATAGAAGACATAGCTCCCTTGTTTCTCATTGCCAAGTGCTAGTACTGCTCTGATGGCACCAGCTTCTTAGAGAACACAGACGGTCTCAATGAAACATCTATAGCAGAAATACGGACCATCCTTGGTGATATGCTCTTGGTTGAAGCTGGTGCCATTTGCAGCTTAACATCTAGCTGGAGGGCAATACTTTCTTCAATCTTGCTCATAGGTTTGAGAATATTTATGATGCCCATGTCTAAAAACCTCTTAACGTGATTAGCAGCAGTTTTTAAAAATATTTCCAACTTGGATAGAGTTAGTATTTTTATTTTATTTTAATCCTGCCTTTATTCCAGCAGGGGACATTAATGTATCATACACATCAAGGTGATCTGAGAGAATGTGTTACTGCAGGACTGCTAAAGCTAAGGAAATGTGGGTCTTGAAGGAGGACACTCATGTAAGAGGGGGTTATCTTTATGATAAATATGGGCTGACATCCTGTAAGTTAGTCCCAACTAAAATAGATCCATTCAATCAGTTTTGAATGGTGAGTCGGCATGCATTGATTCAATGGGTCTACTGTTATCAGGACTAACAACAGGATTGTTTTTAAAAGAATGAAGAAGAAAATAGTGGCACCAGTATATATGTTCTTAATAACAGTGATCACTACTTGCCCTGATCCCACACAAAATACTTGCCATTGAAAGCCTTTCTTTGCTGTGCTGAATATTACACAGCTGCAACCTAGCCTGGGGACCTTTCACATTATAGTTGTAGTGCTATGATTCCACTTTAACTGCCATGGCAACATTCTGTGGAATCCTGAGCTTTGTAATTCTGTGAGGCACCAGAGGAGCTCTCTGACTTAGAATTCTAAATGTCTCTCCCCAAATGGCAAATCCCAGCATCCCACAAGATGGAACCGAGTGGGACCATGGTGGTCATAGTCATAGTACTGTGAAAGGGCCCATGCACAGACTTATGAAGCAGGCTAAGATACTGAAATCATTATAAGTCTCCTTACAAGAAAGGAAAGAAATGTTTAGTAGAATGTTTAATTTCACAATAGATCTTTTTTATATATATTTAAATAGAGGAGTTGCAACCCAAAATATATTCAGTGATGTATAGTGAGAGGTTAGTGGGAAGGCAAATAGAAAATAAGCATTGCACTGGCTTTGTATGTCTGTATGGATACATTTGTATACAGTGTGCCCTCCCCAGGAACCCCCATGTAAAATAAAAAATGTGAAGCATCACTGCCCATGATAGTCAGTGAACACAACGTGCATGCACCCACGGCAGCGTGGGTGCATACCTACTGCATCCATTGACTATAATGGGACATGATGGTTTATGCAACCTTGCATTCATGTGTGTGGAGGCCATGATAAGGGAGGGGCTAGTATACACATGTGTATTATAGCCAAGATGCATTTGGCTCTCAATGAGAAAGTTAACTTCTGAATATCTGGGGAGAGGGTTATTGAATCTGAGAAGATTCAATATTTTTTAAAAGATCCTACTCTTCATTCATCACCAAAGGGCAAAGAAGGTCATTGACCTGAAATTTTCAGAGAGCCAGCCACGTTACTTTGCTCTGGAACAAAAAGAAGGAGTCTTGTATCACCTTGAAAATTAACTAATTTATTTCTGAATAATCCTCTGTGGACTATACCCCACTTTTTCAGATGCATAGTGTGCAGCCTCAGTAAACAGGCATTTATATAAACACTCATTTATACCAAACATATGTCTTCTAAACACACTGTCTACAATGATAGGCTGGTTTTCATTAAAGTTATGTTTACACAAATATCTTATCCATCTCCAGCGGTTGGAAAAGAAACAATGGCTTCTTAGCACACTGCAGACATTGCTATGTTGCTTTTCATTTGCATATAAATATCCTTCTCCAGGAAAAGTCTCTGCCTGTTTCAGGATGATGATTTTATTTTTTTTGTTTGCATCTCCTACCATTTTAGCAAATCTACAAAACAAAAATCTTTCTGTATCATACATATGCTTCCTGGCTTATCTATTTGTTGTTGTTGTGTCATTTCTGACTTGTGCTAACCCTAAGGCAAACCTATCACAGAGATTTCTTCGCGAGATTTGTTCACAGGGGGTTTGCCCTTGCCCTTCTCTGAGGCTGAGAGAGTGTGACTTGCCCGTAGCTAAGTGGGGATTCAAACCCTGGTCCCCCAGACCACTATACCACACTGGCCCCTGGTTTATCTATGTTTGGACATGAAATATGTCATCTTCCTTTACCCTCTTGACTACTCTTTTATATCACCATTAAACCACTCCTTGTCACCTCACAACCATGTCAATATGTTTTGCATTTCTGTTATATTTCACATTCTCTGCTTTCTTTCATGTGTTTGAATTAATGTGTCTGTTGAGGCTGTGAGATCTAAAGAAGTACAGTGGCCCTCTACATCCCCTAGCACTGGGGCACAGGACCCCCACAAAAGTGGGAAAAAGTACAAATATAAAAATGGATGTGTGCCTGTGGGAAGGGGGCCAAGACATGGTGCAGAGAGCAGGCACCCAGGGTCCATGTCAGGTCAGGGAAAGAAGGAAATGCTGTGGGTTGACATGTTTGCCTTACACATCCTACCTCTTACCTGTCTCGTTCTTTGGGTATATGTGGGGGACATCAGGAGAGGGTTTGTGGTGCTGAGAAATTGAGCTGTAATCTGTCCTTGTTTGGTCAGGCAGTGGCTGGTGGGGGGAAAGAAGGACCAGGCCTGATTGCAGTGGCCAAGAGGGAAGCTCCCCCAGGAGAAAGACATGCTTGAGGTAGGGGAGGCAGAGGTTGGAACAATTTGCAAATAATCAAATCTGTGAAAGTTAAACCCACAAATGTGGAGAACCAACTGTAGTCCACAAAAGCTTATGATGAAATATCTTGATTTACATGTGATCAACAGCAGAAAGTAGGGGAGGTCCTGATTATGGACAATTGAAGCACATAGTTAAAACATGAGTTACAATATCCCACACTTGCTCATATTTTAGCTATGTGCTTCAACTATCTTATACATACACATACATACACACAAATCTATTCTCAACACTATAATTAATTCTTCTTACAACATATTTTGGAAAAAAATAGACTCTTTGATGGATCTTGTTGGAAAATCTGACACACGGAATAATACAAAATGGCATCTATTTTAACCAGATTTTTTTGTTGTTGTTGATTTGGATTACAAATGAAGCACTCCTTCTTTGCCAGCTCCCCATGCAGTAAACACTCATTTTTCACATACTCTTTTATTTGTGGCAAACCAGTTCACTACTAAATAATGAAAATCTAAGACCCTATTTTTAATATGGCTGTCACTTGTTCATTTCACATTCTACCTCAAACCAATTAGTATGCACAAGGAAGTGAACTGAAGCTGTGGTGTTCCATATATTCTCTATAGTTCCATGATGGCTGTAATGAAATTGCGTGCCTCATAGGGAGCATTACAACTTCAATGCCTCTAACATTGACAATGTCGTTTATAATAAACATACAACTTAAAACAGATGCAGTGAGAGGCACTCAGGTAATTTTTAAAAAGAGGCAATGACTTACATTACAAATGCATATAAAGGAAGAGATTGGTAGCACCTGGATGTTTTTGTTTTGGACTAAAACTCATAGAACTCCATTTCAGCCAACTGGCTATGAGCTATGCTTGCTGGGAGTCGGGGCATTATGGTCCAGACAAGTGAAGTTTGCAAGTTTGGAATGGATGTGTGCTTAGAGAAAGAAAGGATCATGATACACCCTTGAAAGTAAGGCCATTTCTGCACGGGGTGAAGGAATCGCCCCATGCCGCTACTTACCAGACCTTTGGGCTCCCCGGTCCAGTCCAGGCTGCTCTGGAGCAGTGCGTGCTCGTCGCTCCGCACTGCTCTGGGGTCGAAAATGGTGGCTTCCGGTTGGTCGAGGGTCTCGACCAACCGCTGAAGCTTGCCAGCCTAAAGCCCACCCCCAGCAGATCGCAGGCTCACATTGGTGCGAGCCTGCAAATCTGCATAAGGGAGCAGGCTCACAGTGGCGTGCTCCGTGCTTTTGAAAGACCTGTTTTTAGCGGTCTTTCAAAAGCATGCTGGATGACCACTTGGGGTCATTCCGGAGCGGGCTGAGGTGTGGATCTACGTTAAGTAGGTCCGACCCAGTCTGCTCCCAGGTGCGGACATCCTCCCTGGAGGACACTCTGCACCGCTTTAAAAACCCCGTGTGGAAATGGCCTAAATTTAATCACCACCCTTGCCACAAGTGTTGTCTAATAGAGGCTAGGGAGAGGCACCAACTAAACTGAAGTTCAACAAGAAGGAAGGTAATTGTAGCATCAGCTGGGAAACTGTGACCCAACAAATGCTGAATAACTGCACTTCTCATCCCTAACCATTGGCCACACTGACTGGGACTGGTGGAGATGGAAGTCCAAAAGTACTAAGAAGGCCTCCATGCATCTATTCATGGGCACAACAGTCTGACAAACACTTGGGCAAAGTCAATCCTCTAGGATCATATCAAAATGGGGCAAAAAACACAGAGCCAATTTTCCAAACAGACTAAAAGGATTCAGCCACAAGTCTCCCCTCTTTAAGTCCACATTCTCAATCTCCACTGAAAAGATTTGTAGTGGAATGGAGAACTATAGCTTTTGCTTGTGATGAACAAATCTAGAGACGTGGATCCACTGGGTTCAGCTATGCCAATAAACTCATTTTATTATCCAACTGGCGTGTATACTTAGCATTGCCCAGGATTTTATTTTCTCTTCTTTAAAAAAATTAATTATAAGAAAAGAAAAAAACACCAAAAAAATACATAAGGTGATAAACATAAAAGTGAAGGAAAAAAGGTTACAATAACAACAACAAAAATGCTTACATTTCTATTTCTCTCTAAATATCTATTTACACAATATTATTTATTCAACATATTATAAATCATCCTGATTATACATTTTGGTTATATATATCTAAATCTCATTCTCATTATACCCATTGTTGTTATTTATTCCCTTACTTAACATTTTAAAAATATACTATCATTTTCAAACTAAGTTTAACCTATTACTATTGCTAAGCGTACCCCATCCTCAAAGCCAATTATGCCTCGAATTCCTCCACCTTCCAAAATTGTAACTCTTCTTGTGGAGGTGTGACACCTTCCTCTTTTACTAACACCTTTTCCTCAAATATCTTCCATATTGCTTCAAAATCACTCCCTTTCATTATTCCTTTTTTCACCTTAATTCCACATGTTAACTTATCATTAATGGCAATTTTCCACACTTCTTTATACCAATCCTCTATTTGAAAATCTCCTTGAATTTTCCATTTTCTTGATATAACTAACCTTGCTGCAGTTAATAAATTTGTAATTAGATCCTTCAGTGCCTGAGTACAATTAACCTTATCATATATAGATAATAATGCTATACTAGGACATATTTCTAAATCAATTTCTGTTATCTCTTTTATCTCTTTAAACAGCATTTGACAAAATTTCTGTACACATTCACAACTCCATCACATATGAATATAAGTACCAGGGGAATTTTATTTTCTCATAGGTAATACTTATTAGAAATACCTTAGGAATTACCTTACCTTACCTTAGGAATTAGATGCAGTTAAAATACACAGATTTGAGATCCTGTGTCTTTAATTCCCCAAACTGTCTTTTTCAGTATCTGCAACTTCCTCCATATTCCCCAATCCAATCTGTATTCCGAGTTATTAACATATAGAGGTTTGGTTCCTGAGGGAATACGCTGCCCTCCTCCTTGCTGCTAGGCCTCATCTCCATAGCAACTGGCCAGGCCCAAGAGCTATCTGGCTGAGAATTCTAAAGGCACCTCCCTAAACTTCAAACCCCAGGATTCCATAAAATCCTCTTAGGTAGTCAATCATATGAGGTCTTCTCTGCCTGGCACAGACAAACAGACAAACTTTGACTTTTATATATTAGATTTTTCACTGCTCGGGTCACAGTCTGTTCTTGAGAATCTCTTCTGCAATATACAACTGCAATTTGTCAATATGTAAATTTTGTGACCCACATAGTTAGAAGAGGTTCTCAGAAGTCACAAGTTATTTTCACTCACTATATATAATCTCTGAGGCAGTGTCCTCAAAAAGTGCAATGTGAAACATTTCAGTAGCAAGTTAATATACGGTTAATAATATGGTCTTTTTGACCACTCATAAACAAGTCCTATTGAGCTCACTGATCTTACTCCCAGGTAAATAGCTATGTTATTTCAGCATTAGACACAGTTTATGTAGTTTTACCTATGTACAGCCCTCCAGATATTCTTGCACTGCAACTTCCAATGATTCCTAGCACTTATAACTATCTGTCTAAGGCTAATAAAACTTGCAGCCCAATGACATTTGCAGGGCAGTTGATTACTGTATATTTAGTCACTGAATTTTAACAGACATAAAAACAAAAAATTAAAACGCAGGCAGGGTAGTTACAGATGGTGTGACTAGCTTGCTTCCCTGCTAAAATGAGTTTTTGCCAAGATGAGTTGGGATTGTTGTGCCACAGCCTGGGGCAAAAGGAAAATTATATTCTGTTAAATTAAATTTGAAAGTCTTAAATCCCTCCTTGGAGGAAAAAAAGTATTCAGAGCATTGTGGAGAGGCTGATCTCCAAGATCTATGTTGTTCCTCTAGATTCCTGCCCAATGAGGGGAAAACTGAGGGACTGATCCTCTCATCTACCCATTTTTTTTTATTCTGTTGCCTAATAAGGACTTTGTGACTTTCCATTTAGCAGAATGAAGTGAAGTAAGTGCTTAAGTGACAGCAGAGACTAATGGCAACATGTGGTAGGACACAGCAGTGTGTGCTACTCCAAGCTGAACTATTGTCTACAGCAGGGGTGGAATTTGCTATTCCATTAGAGGTATTGACACAAAACTCAACTCTTTACATCCAATACTAACTGGTCCCAGCTCTCCAGTTTTCATAGGACCTGTTGTCACAAAATTATCTTGCTGCTACCTAGGGTTAGAGTCAGGGGCTGACTGTCAATGCAAAAAGAGAGGGTTAGATATTCAAATGGGGTTCAAGACCCCACCCTTCATGATCTTTTTCCTTAATCTTTTATTTAAGCACAGATGAGAAAAGATGACTCTGTGCACATGAATGACCTGAATATTACAGTTCCTTGAAGAACTGTTCCTTCCTCTGGGTGTCCATTCTTCAAAACATTTTAACTCTTCAATAAATTAAAAGTACACCTTTTCTTGCCATGTTCCATTGTCCCTTGTATTCTCAATAGCATTGCTAGCATTCAGAAGTAGGACTAGCGGGAAATGGTTTACCGTGAAACACTTCAAAGAGTTGCAATCAGATGAATTTAAGCACTGAACCCCCATACCTTTGCAATGATGAGTTTTAACATTATTCAGAGATGCTGGGAATCAGAATTCTCTCGTGCACTACAGGTTTGTGCTGGCTGCTAACTCATTGCTGTTGACAAATAATAGAGTTTTTGTGCCTATTTAATACAGAAAAGAAATGGAATGGAAAAGTAATAAATGCCATGAATGTGATATATAGCTTACCCTTTAGGCAATTCCCGTAGTTCAGCTAGGTAATTACACAACGCAATTCAGATTTTTTTTTTCCAGCTACAGTCAATAAAAATCTGTGAAGTAAAATCCTAGAAGAAAATAGCACAGACCTGTCAACATGGGGCTCTGTCTTATTGGCTATGGTGTGCCTTATAGATAGACACTGTAGTTTCAGGCTGACACAGAAATATGCCAGATGGGGCCTTTCCCCCACTCCTTAATGGCTTCAGCTCCATTTTCTAAATTTATAGTCCATCCTCTCACTGCTAAAGGTAGAAGAGAAGTCCCAATGCAGAAAAAGTAGACATTTCAAATCTAACAATCATTTCAGTGTTTATATAGCTACACATAGTGAGCTGGATTCAAAGGAGCCCTTCTACTCATGAGAAGACCCATGGAAATGATTCATAAGAAGGGGTTTGAGCTAAAGTTGCATTAGCAGAAAGCTCTTTGGATAATGGATCTCTCATGTAGTGTCCTTTCTCTTTTGGCCCCCTAACAATCTTCACTGAATGGTTGGAAGGAACTCTGAAGAGCAGAAGATTTTGGATGCACAAATTCAGACTTCAGATTTGGTGAAGTTATGTTATTTGAATCTTACCAAAGAAATGCAAAAAGAGGTAGCACAGACAGTCGCGTAGGGACGGCGGGTGTTGGGAGCGATTCGCCCTGGGTGGCAGTGTTTTTGGGGTGTCCCAGCTCATAGTCACACCTTCACATACTGAGGCCCAACCCCCATGTGCTGCAGCCACGCCCCATGCACCACGGCTATGCCCCCACGCACAGTGGCCCCTCCTCCTCCCACCTCCTCCATGCACTCCAAGCTTCGCCGCTGAGCACAGAATCACGTCTCTTCAGGTGATTCCTGGAATAGATACCAAACACATTCTTTGTCTGATGGTTTCATGTATTTATTTATTCTTGTTATAGTGATAATTCACCTTCTCCCCTGTCCCAAAAGTCCTCAAATGCAATTAATGTGCAGTTTTAAATAATAAAAACCCTCACATAACACTTGAATATGCACAGCTACAGCAGAATCAGGTGTGGTATCAGAATCAGAGGGGTAAGTAAGCCCAGAGTTTTGGGAATCTGATAGCCTGCAGCTCAGACATCAGAGTCGAACCTCTTTCAAAAGTTTATCCAGCTTTGTTTTGCTCTTTGCTTAGGATCAAAGAAACTACCCACCCATGAAACAAATACATTGTTAAGATTTGTGTACTGGGTTCTCTGTTAGTTTTGCTTCTAGAATAGATTCACATACACACATAACAGAGAAAGAGAGAGAGACAGAGACAGAGACAGAGAGAATGAACCACATCAGCAGCTTTTCAAGTACAATAATCAACTTTCTAAACAAACACTATGAACTAGTAGAGGCACACTACTGAAGACTCCTTTCACGTGCCCTGTGTTTGTTCAGTGGAAGGGAAGTGTCAGTGGGCATTCTAATCAAAGAAATGCAGAAGGATCGGGATACTGGGTGTATGTACACATGCACGCATGCAGACACATACACCTGTTTGGCAGATACCTCCATATTTTTCCTGCTGTTTATCTACCTCTCTGGCAGTGGGAAGATGAGGAGGTGGGCTCAGGTGTCTGCAAGCAATTAGCATCAAGACACCAGAAGGAGATACCTGTGAGGCTGTTGTTGTTGTTGTTGCTACTGCTGATGACAAGCTTAACTGCAGATGTCAGCTGCAGGCTCTTTGACTCCTGAGAACCAAGCTGCTTCCTCTAGTTCGCTGCTAATATATAGGACAGTTATATTTCTCCAGACTTACATGATACAAGGCTATGTAGCAACTTGGGAGGAAGTTGCTTTTCTCTATAAGGTTAATAATTCACTACCACGGCAAAGAGTAATCCCAGGGTTTTCTGTGTACAGAATCAAATTACTTTTTCTCCGTATCTGCCTATTGATTAGAGTGGATGACTGTTTTAACAGATGAAGAGATAGCTCTTTTAGGCCTTTTGGCAAAACTACAAAGCCCAGGATTCCATAGGATGTAGCCATGACAGTTAAAGCGGTATCAAAGTACAATAGTAAGATAGAGTGAATGGGAGCTAGGATGCTGTGATAGCAGCCTCTGTAGCAGGACCCCATAAACAAAGTGCAAACCTACTGACAAACATTTGTCTGTTAAAATAAAGCGAACTTCTCTGTTGTTGTAAACTTCCCACTTTCATAAAAGTCTTTATTATAACCGACATTGTATTGTGGACTAAATGAGTGTAACGTTATCACTGATCTTGTTATCATTGCCACCATGGATAAATTTGGCTTCACAAGAATGTAATATAACTAACAATTAGTAAATTAAACTCTCTACCTCATATGTTACTGCAGACAATTGTCTCACATTGTGCCATGAAATTTTGTTCAAAAATACAATGACTGCTATCTCAACACACATAATAATAATGTGCTATCCTGTTATTAGCAATTTTGCACAGTTAGAGTAATTAGGTTTCCCACCTGCTCAATACTGAGGTTCAAAAGAAAGTAATAAAGGCAACATTATGTAAAACTTGGAACAGCCACAAATAATGTAGTTAAGCAGTGAAAGTAAAAATGGGTGAATGGAGTCTTGTGGTAACCAGAAATGCTGGACGCCATGCAATATAGTGGAATTCAGTCTGTCATAAATTTTCATTTATCTTTTTAAAATATCTAAGCCATTTTCTGAAGATCTTGATGATTTTACAAACAAAAATCACAAACATAATTTTTGTTCAGCCATATAACAGCAGAGGTAAATAGATTTTGCAGGGGGGGGGAATCACTGGTATATGAGTAACTTTAGAAGTAATACATTAATGCAGTAGAACTGTCACAGTTGAGCATCTATTAGATGAGTTTCAGTGATGCTAAACACCTGGGAATTTAATATTAGTATATCCACAATGACTGCTGGATGTATACCATCACATTTGCGGGATTTGATTATTCACGGATTATTTGCTGTCACCTCTGCTGCCTCCCTATGCCATTTTTAAAGGGACTGCAAACCTTGTAAGACTGAGAAACTGCAAACAAGGCTAGTAAGTCCCTATTAAAAAATGGTGTGGAGCAGCAGTGGAGGTGGCAGTAAGCCCCATCAACCAACCACTTCCGCCTTGTGAAGGAACCCTGATGCCTCAAAGCAATATATGGTGAGTTGAATAGGGTGATCATACTTTTTTTTGTGGTAAATACGGTTTGAGAAGACCTAGAGTTACTCATGGTTCTTCCACATTCACAGGGGTCCTGTGCCCCTAACCCTAGCAAATGTGGAGGGACGACTGTAGTGCAAATTAGAGCATGCACCCTTTTTATGCAAGTGCCTGATCATCCAATAGTTTTCCTATTCCCAAAGCAATTTACATAAATTCATTTTCGCCAAATAAAAAGGTCTGGGATTATCTGAGGCCTCCTGTAATGGCATTGTTTTAACAGACTGCTGTAGAATGGCTTGCATTGCCTATGATTATATGGGAGAAGGTTATGTATATATCGATTATACTGGGTATCAGTATCCTATGATGTTAGGGCATTTGTCTCTAGTATGGGCTCAGTTATACTGTTTATGACTCCTCCATCTGCCCAGTGGTAACTTGCATATTTAACTATACTTCTGTGATCCAATTGAAGAGTCTGCTCATAGATACAAAAGTCTCTGAGTGCCTGCACCAGCTACTGCTGTTACCTGTGGCTAGAGATCTCCTTTCATAACTGCCATTACCCCTTTGACTCAATATCCTGGAGCTTATTTTACATGACTGTGATTCAGATACTCCAGTATAGTTTGGTAAACAAGCAAGGTATTGTCTTGCTGGAGTAAAACAAGGTCAGAGGGAGGTAGGGTTGCCAAGTGAAAAAGGGACAGGACTCCTGTACCTTTAATGATGGTGTAGAAGAGGGAATTTAAGCAGGTGCTGGGAGGAAAAATGGGAAAGTTTGAGTGTGAAGCCAACAAAGGCCCATAGAAGGAAGTGGCTTCTATCTGATTCAAAGTTCATAGGGCTGCTCTGTATTTATAATTATACTAAACAGTTCAATTCCATATGATACATTTTAAGTGATTCATTTAATGTTGTTACAATAGCAAAATACATTCAAGAAAATAAATACTGCATGTATTTCAATTTCCCCTGAAAATTCTGAGTCTCTTTACTTTCCAAAAAAGGATCTCTCTCTTTCTCTATATGACTTCCCAATGTGACTTCAAAATGTCTGAAGTTTACATCTCTTGCTGTGATGCACTAAGCTTAGGGTCACAAGCTGTGGAGGTAGGGATTAGCAAGCAGCCTTTCCATAAATAAATAAATAAATAAGTGAGTAAGTAAATAACAGCATCCAGTAAACTAAAAACAAATATTATGAAGCTGTAACACTTTACGTGTTGTATTCTTCTATTTCTTCCCTATCTCAGTATGTAACTAGACCACATTCAGAGACCATAAACGGGCTATTTAGATTTCTTCTCTTTTAAAAAGTCTGAGAAGGACATCTGAAGGGTTATTCTAAAGGGTTATTCTTTTCTCTCTCACTGTGCAATTTCCATACAGACAGACACATATCTTTAAATAATACACTACAGGATTATTAAAAATATAGTAAAGGCCATGCATTATGTTAGAGAACATTTGTCCTTTTAATATGACCCGTTACCCTGCTAGTTAATTTGTTTCTTTTCTTTACTGCATCTCAGCAAGAAATGAACCAAGAAAAAAATATTGGCTTAGTGTATCTTTTGTAATATGAAAGTTTTAATCAATTTTGCAATATAGTATATGGATTCATATTAGACCTTCAATTAGCCTGCCCATTAGCAGGAGCACTACAATTTTAGAACATTTAATTCAACTCTACAGGCAAACTGTGTTTGGAAACCTGCACATTTCTGCAAAATTGTTCTAAGGAATATTTCTTTCTTCGAACTGTGTGGTATTGCCAACCAACTTTCACCCAATAAAAATCACAGCCATAATTAAACAGCTTGTGAACAGCATACACGACTGTCCACTAAACTAGGATATATTTGGTATTGCAAGGTAAGTTATGATCTATGAGGGTAAATGGGAAGAAAGAACACTATGACACCAACTTCAAAAACCACTTGTAATGCTTCTTCAAATAATGCACAAAACCAGCATATCTGATACCCTCACTCAGGGAGGAAAGGTACCATAAAGTCCCACCATGATGCAGCTATGAAATGTCTTCCTGTTCCCCCATCACAGGACAGGGGCAGCCAGTGAAGATCAGGGAACAGTTGAGAAGCATCTGGCTATGTGACTATAGCCAGATGCCCAAAGATGAGGCCTTTTTCCAAGATCTCCAAAGGACCCTTGGAATTTCCCAGGAGATGCCTTCATCATTAAGTGTGTGGCGATAGTCAGCTGGCCAGAGCCTTCTCAGCTGCCCTCCACCCTCCACTGGCTGCTACATGACAATGGAGGGGGACGTAGGTAAAAGCTGGGGGGTTGATCATTAGATGAAAGAGAAGGAGAAGTTTGACTTTCTCAATGTCAGGAAAAAGACAT
The DNA here is from genome assembly GCA_030412105.1 of Cyclura pinguis. Classification (NCBI taxonomy): domain Eukaryota; kingdom Metazoa; phylum Chordata; class Lepidosauria; order Squamata; family Iguanidae; genus Cyclura; species Cyclura pinguis. The sequence goes on along the minus strand of CM059599.1, from coordinate 247,637,936 downwards.
ATCTGGGTGTAAATTAGTGAGCCATTAAGGGTAGTGGTTTGAGCATCTGATTATAACCCTGGAGACCAGGGCTTGATTCTCTGCTGGGTCATGGACATCCATTGAGTGATCTTGGGCACATCAGTTACTCTGAGCCCCAGAAAAACCCATGATAGGTTCAACTTAGGGACACCATAAGTTGGAAGTGACTTGAAGGCGCACAAAAACAAAAATGTCACTAATAGGATTTCAGCCAAGTTGAAACCACAGACAACATCTCCCATTCACGTTTACTGTGACAGTTTCTCAAGGCAGCCCTGTGTCCAGCAGGACTCATTTAATTTTAAGCCAGACCAAATATCTTTATATTAAACTCTTTCTACAGATTCTGCTTATCTGCATATAAATAAATATCATTCTTTTCTTCCAGTGGTGGGCATCTTCAGCACTTCCGGGACCTAATTCTGCCATGCCAGAAACCTGCCTCAGTTCACACCCACATTATTTGTGCCTTGCAAAAATTTATTATTTTAATTATTATTATTTAATTATTTAAGTATTTTAAAACAAGCAAGAAATGTTGCTTTGAGGGAACTGTCACAGATTACCAGCTCATTTTGAGTCTGAAATGAATTTTGGTGGCAAACCATTAGAAACCTACATAAAATAAGTTTTCCTTCTTGTATTAAAAGATAATACTTAGTTTGCTCTCAGAATTTGGAAGTGCAGTGGTGTGTTTTTGGGGAGACATAAAACAGCTTTGTGGATTGCTCGCCATCTACAAGACATAGGCCATTTCTTCATGAAGTTGCAGTTCAGCAATGGGGACTCGATGGCAGCGGTCCATGGGTTGTGCTTTCACACTGCATTGCATTGCAGTCCCATAGCCAGCACATCCCCATCTGTCATGATCATGGGATATTAACATAATGGAAAAAATCTATTAAGCTCCCGCAATCACACGATGCTCCCATTACCTCTGGCCATGCAGAAAGGGTGGAAGCACAATCATGCCCTTCCTTCCCTAGTGCAGCATGGGAAAGAGGTGGGCTATGCTGCGGAAGGCAGGCACGTGTCTCTTGTGCTCCTTTCTGCAGGGAGCAGGCTGGGTGTAGAGGGGGGCATTCTCGTTGCATTCCCATCCCAGCAAAGGTGTTGCTGGGATCGCAATGGGATGTTGGTAGGAGCTGGTAAGGTGCAGAAATGGCTATAGTCTTTCCACATATGTTCTTACCCTTATTGATAATATTTCTTTTCAAAGCAACGTGGTATACCAAGACATACACAAGAAAGATGAGCATATGTCAGTGAGCTAGGAAGTCATGAAGTCATGCCTCATGATCAATGAGTGTATTATTAATAGAATGACCCGCGGTAATATACTACACAATGCATCCTCAAATGGTTCTAGGCAAAGACGCATTATTTTTTATACATCACCAGCTAAATTCAAATCAGTGATGTCAGTCATTGATAGCCCACCAGAACAGAATGATATATGTTATGTACCATAGTTAACTTATTATGAGAATAATTTGTACTAATGAAACCTTTGTCTCCTTAACACCAGAAGGGAGCAATCTGTTTAACCATTGCCATTATTGTTTCTTGTGTGTTTATACTGTTACTCTGCATACGAAAAAAAGAAAAAGAAATTACATTTGTTCAAGATATGAACCAGTCCTACAGATGCTTAATTGAATTGAAGTCCCAAGGATTTTTGTTATTGATTCAGTGAGTTTCTGTATAAGGTGTGTAAAGCATCATAAATGGATCCAGGGCTACAGCTTTAATGTACATTTTTCAAAAGGAAATGTACCCAAATATGTCACTTTGATTCGCACTCACAAAGGTTTACATTCTGATAAATGTAGCATAGACACACTCAAATGTTCTCAAGCCTTCTCACTCTGCATGGCAGAAAAGCAAGCCTTTTCTTAAAGTGTGCGTTTTTAAAATGATTGATAATATAGCACTTACTATGCTATCACACCTCTCAGCATCTAAGAGCATCACTTCACACATGCCTTGGTTGTCAATCTGCCATTTTCTTCACCTTCATTTTGTACTACTCATTCCCCTAAAGAACGTGCAAGGCTGAAATACGGCACAGATTGAGATGTGGAAGGCAGCTACTGATGCATATGGCTGAAATTATCTTTTGAATTGTTGAGCCATTTTCTCTCTCTCTGTTAGCCTGGATATTAGTTTCCCTGGTTTTGGGATTTAGAGCTATCAGGGGACATTGCTACAGAGGAAAGTCAAAATGCCCCTAGTTTTAAAGCATCCAGCCCGATTGCCATTGAAAAGGAACAAGGCACTGAAACTCATGAGCTTTGCTCTTTGGCTTAGACATTTAGCAGTAACTTGTGAATGGATTTTTCAAGGACATAATGTCAACTTCTCTTTTTCAAAGGAGCATGAATAGGGACGAAGAAAAAGACTGACAAAGACAAGTGTCAATCATAGAGACGAGGGAATCAATCAATTTCTCTTTTTCTTGCATTTTTTTAAACCTTACGTTCTTTTCTTCCTGAATATGAAGGAATTTGCCAAGTTTGGTCAGTTCTTATCACAACAAACAGAAATTAAATTTTCACCCATCCCTAATTGAATGTAACTCTGGAACGAAAAGTAAAGAATGTGTCCATTTCTTGAAAACATCAGCTAGAGATGTTCAAAACTACATCCTTTCTCCTCTTTATCTCATGGATAAATTTAATTCTGCATTAAGTTTTCCAAATCCAACCCATGTTTCCTCATAATAAATAATTATTCACTTATATTAAATTTCACATTAAAGGGAAAATATTAAGACCTGCAGAATCCAAGTGTAGCTCTCTTGTGACACGGGCAGTTTTAACATCAGTGACACTAGTAAAGCAGGAGCCATTGAGACTTTCATATATTAAACTTCCCCATCCAAAGTATCCTTCTGTTATTTTCCACAAGGATAAATGGTCATGCCACAATTGCTATGGTAGCAAGGGAATAAGGAGGGCATGATGCCTTTAACAGGGGCAAGGCAATATGAAACATAGTCTAGGAAGCAGACTTTGACTTCTAGTTAAAGGCCAGGGTGTAATGTATTATTCCAGAAAGGGCATGGAGGGCAAGGGTAAAATAGTATATGAATGAGGATTAGTAAAGGGTAGAAGGAAAAAATCAGGTAAGAGAATTTTTTTTTCTTTTTCAGGTAAAACGCTTGTATTTCTCACTTTAGAGAAAAAGAAATACAGATGAACAAAAAGGTCAGCTTAGGTGGTTTAAATGAGTGATATATCTCTGAATGAAGGAAAACCATGATAATAATAGAAACATAGGCAAGAAAAGGGGTTCCTTTTTACCTTGTCCATGACCTTACAAATAATAAGAGAGTATTTTCGAATATTTTATGCCTGCCAGCCATCCTGTGGTATTCCACATGGGAGAGAAATGGATTAATATACACAGGCCAACACACCAGTAGAGATGAAGGGATTTTTTTTACGAGTTAGCGTCTTTTCCTTTAGGAACTGAAAAGAAAATTTACAGTATTAACTAAATCATAAAGTATTATTCATCATATATGCTCAACCTCACAATAAGCTTCTTTAAATAGATTAGAACGAAAGAAGATGACTTTGTGGGATCTGAAAGCACATATTCCAGACCTATCTGTCATACTCTGTTGTTTAGATGTCATGAGTGTTCTATACAAGGTGATGATTTATGTATTTTGTAGTTCTTAAATTATATATGGCACATCTTAGGCAAAGTGAAGTACTTTTCATTATGGAGTTCAGTTAGTGTTCTAAAAAAAAATTCATTTAAACCACTGGGATGCAGAAGTGCTTAACCTTAGCTGGATTTTGCCCATTTCTTACAATTATTGATGTTCTGGAACAAGAATAATGAGAAATGTTTCTCATGCATTTCTACCATCTGTAAATAAAAAGTAGATGAGTCCCCCATGATACTAGTGTACAAAGAAGGTGTTTAAAACAAGAAGTGCCTCTCAGAATGCAAATATTTCTGAATTAACATCCTGATCCAAACTAGCTTCAACTAAAGTTCTTTGTTTTAATTACTTTTTAAAAATTACTTGAAAGGTATGATCCTCAGTATTGTTCTGATTTAAATGCACCCTTTAGGGCTAATCTGATTACACATTTGTCTTTTCATTAGTCTCTCTTTTGCCACACAGGTGTTCTCCACTTATTTGGCAGGTTAGGGACCAGGGCACCTTTTTAAAACTGGAAATCATCAATATCTGTAACCCAGGCCATTTCCACACTAGACTGTTATAGTGCTATTATTTCACTTTCAACATCCTATGGCATCCTGGGGTTTGCAGTTTGCCTTGAGCCCTGCCCTAAACTGCAAACCCCAGGATTCCATAGGATGTTGAAAGTGGAATAACAGCACTACAACAGTCTAGTGCAGAAATGGCCCCAGTGTTTAAAGTGGCTGGGGTGGCAGTGAAGCTGCTATGAGAGCAAGAAACCAGAATGTGCAGTTAGAAGACATGGGATGGGAGAAGATAAGGAGTGTGGGACAGAGGGAGAGGCAGGCAGGATAAGAGGGGGGAAGACAGAGCTTCTAAATGAAGTACACCTGCACGAAACTCACAACTCACAACAATGATCCACCCCCTTTTCCATGAGGGCCTTTCTGATTAGGGGACGTTTTGAAAGGGGCAGCATGGATGGCGTGGACGAGAGAAGTAGTCCTGGTTACTGTCAAAAGAGCGGTTTGCCAACAAAGCGAACAATCAAATAGCAGGAGACACTTGCATTTAATTGCGTTAACTTCAATATCATTTCCGCCTGCTATTTCATAGTATTATAGCAGCAACATTCCAGATCCTACTATTGGCACTCATGGCACTCACAATATTTACTTTGGGTACTGACTCAGGTTCTGCCACAGAATCACAGTATAATTAAACTACATTGCCTGATAAACATATACAGGGCTATTACCTTCTCAAGAATTCCAGTTTCCTTAAAAGAGTTGTCTGTATTTCTTTTCTTTTCTTTTTCATTTTCACAAATGCAGATTTGGCTTTACTAACATCTTGTACTTTGCCCTCCCATCTGAATGCTGATGGCAGACACAAGGATTGATGAAATGAAGCCGTAGCTTTATTCGAAGCAGGTATCTTCAACATGGCAGCCAATAGGATGTGAAAGCATTCATTGGTTGTAGAAACCTGCTTAAGCCAAAATGACTGGCTTCTGGGCTCAAAATCCACACAATAAAACCCTGCAGTTAGTTCTATAGTCCATTAGTTAGTCCATTAAAGGGATCAAAGGGTTCACAGCATTAGCACTCTGGTAGACTGGCAAAGAGTATATTTGGATCCACAGGCTTGTAGAAATGTGATTTTTATAGTAAGAAAAAAAAATTAGCAGTTTTAGTTACACTTGGTTAATGAGAAGTAAAGAGTAACTTTTCTAACAGCTCAGCTATGAAGGCAACTATTTGGCAACCTTGAAGCTTTAATTCTAAATACTTTTTCAAAACTTTGGGCCGAGCAAGCATTCCTGATTAGAGCAGATCTGTTGCAACAAATGAGACTTGTTAATTCTAACTAAAAACCATGAATTTCAATGGACCTGCTCTACGTAACGTTGGATTTATGTAGGAGGAGCTGTAGGAGTACCATAGGGCCTCCCACATCGATCCATAAAAAGTGCCCTTTGCCCTTCCTCTTAATGGTGGGGACCTTCAGTGTGTTGCTTTTATGAACAGAAAGGTCCCCTTACATTCAGAGATGCACAACTTTTCATTCAAACATCATTAGTTTTCATGCTTAGTACCATAACATGCATGATTTTGGTAGACAGTGTGCATGGTATTGTTAATGGTAATTAATCATACAAATAATAAAGAAAAGTTGCAGCCATTCATTAGAAATAATTAGATATATCTCTGGAAAGGAACAACTACACTTCAGTCTGACTCTGCACAAATAGGACACCAAAGAAGATTCATTATTTGTTCCTGGATTGAAAAAGGGGTTTCCTGACAGTTGCAATAAAAACCCATCATGAAGAATAATAGACAAGCAAAAATCTTGTGCAATTTTCTTTCATATACTGTTCAAACGTTCCAAAGTTTTGTAGAAGAATTAATAAGCATAGAAAAACATTTTTTGTGTGTGCAGGTTCCCTATGCATATATAAACAAATATTTTAAAATCTGGTTTCCTTCATAGGAAACACTTAACCCTGTACAGGATTTTTTTTTTTTTTTTTTTTGGGTGCAGAAAACAGGAATTTTTTCTTTTTATGGGAAGCCCTCCCACATAAAGTAGTTTTTTTTTTTCTTTTTCTGGAGAATAATTCCTATGCAGCACTGTGGGATCTTCAAATACTGGGAGAATACATCAGAGTAATATTTATTTTTGTTTTATTCCGGACGCTCCTATAATAATTTGTCCTTATATGCAAGAATGAAATGGATGAAAACCCTAGGCACCAGTTTTTGAATCCTCTTCTTCCCTTCTCTATTTTTCACAGAGAGAAAAGTCTCAAAGGAACAATGGTGCTCCACCATAATTACCGAGATTCTAGACTGTCCCATGCTCTGTCTGCAGTTTGTTCTACCTTTTGTTCAAGGTGCCTTCTCAGGCCTGGAATACCACCTCACAGCCATCAAGTGGGCACTGGAGGGCAAGAGATGTTGGGTCAATGTCTGGGTGCAGTTGTGAAGTCAGGACAAAAAAAGGGGGGCACTGTCTGTTCTGTTCTCCTGGCTGCAGAACTGAAGTCGGACACTGTCTGCTTTCTCCCAGCTCCTGATAGTCATGGAGACACATTCCAGCATGGAGAAGCTTGACATCTGCAGGAGCAAGTACCAAATAGTTTCTTCTTCAAAATCCTGCAGAATCACATACCCTTGTGCACCCTCAGTTCCACCATTGCGTGTCACCAACAGGATTGCAGCCATGGGCTACTTATGGGTTTCCTAAAGGCATCTGGTTGGATAATATGGGAATAAAACTTTGGACTGTATCTGTTCAGAGGATGGTCTTCTGTTCTTAAAATGATCCGGAAGTCCATGGCAGCAGTAACTCTAGCCCCTCCAACATACTGCTGATCCCACCATACTATGACCTTAAAATAGATTTGTAATATGGATTACATTGTCACCTCAAAGTTGCAGTAACACAAATATCTCAGTGTTGTTTTTGAATACAAATTTCACAAGTGGTTTCAGTATATCCAGTGATGGTAAAAATAAAAACCTGCAATGGGACAACAAGAGACTTGATTAAAGAATCCCAGGACATTCCCCACAGAAGCAGTACCTTGATGGCAATTGCTTTAAAAGATTCAGTTGTATGCTTGAAATCGATGCACAGAGCATTCTTCATTTATTTTGTTACAAAGACAGAGCTTCTTTTGTAATCTGCAGAAAGAGTTTTCTTTATGGTTACTGACTACTCTTTCAGGACTTTACAAGCCTAGCGAGCAAGTCTATCATTATACAAACAAAATAAGTATGGAGCACTTTGTTTAATGACATTTTTTTGAACATACAGAGAAGCTTTTTAAACTGTTCTCCCTTTTGAATACATACCCTTAAACATTAGGTCTGTGCTAGGATCTTCTTTGGATATAGATTACCCACAAGAGCATTTTAATGTCTCCTGGAGAGCCATTTTGAAATCAAGCAAGGTAAAAAGAAAGCGGGAAAATAGGGGGGGGAAATGCCTATTTAGAAGAAAGTTCAGCATTTGGTGTTCTTTTAAGGGTACATTCTAAAAGGCAAGGTGCTAATTAGACAGATTACAATGCAATTATTGTAGCTTTGCACATCTCTATACACCCTACCAGTCTTTGGTCAAAAGCTTCTAGACTGTATTTGTATAGCAATACACTGTACAGTAACCATGAAAGTCTACAATTTTATGGCTGTTACAGCATAGAATCTTGGAATTTCACAGTGATTGAACTCATACATCTCTGTGCTTAAAAATCACAATTCTCTCTGTAGTGAATCATAAGAATTTCCACCCCCTAATTTTGTTCACCACCTGAGATCATACTGAAATGTTCTGTCAAGTAGAAGCTATGGCGGGGGGGGGGGGGCAATAAAATTATCTTGATGTTACTAATGGGTTTTGCTAATCTAATGAGCAAGCAGTAGTGTGTGTGTGCGTGTGTGTGTGTGTACGCACACACATATACACACATACATATATAAAAAGTTAAGCTATAAAATATTGACAATCAATGTACAACAGTTTAATGAGCAAAGTTTTCTGAGTTAGCTCATCGGATGAGGGTGCTGGCATAACTGTGGATTATGCTAGTGTAAGGACTTTGGAGGCATTGTGCAATGAAGTACACAGTACCTCCTTGCACAAGGCCCTTTCCATCTCTCTCAGATGCAAACAGACAGTGCTGGGGTGGAACAACCCCACAGCCAATCAGTGGCTGGTCGGGGAGAGCTGTGTCCCAGCTGCCATTGCAGAGCTCAGAGGTAAAAAAGCATGCAGTGAATCATCCAGCCATCCTTCTTGCTTCCACAACAGCAGCCAGATGGTATTGAAGCACAGTTGCACCCCTCACCCATTGATTAATCACGGGGGGTGGGGTGGGCACAATCTGCCTTTCAGGAGAGAAGCAGATGACATCTTCCAGAAGTCCGGCATAACAATGCTGGTGGAACTACATACTGCAGTGTCAGGTTTCATTGAGGGTTCTGATATTAACAGGTTACTGTTGGTTTGTTTTTTAAAAAATGAAGTCTGTTGGTTACTAATAAGTGGGGAACAAAGCTAATCAAAGCAACTCCATGACCTGCTCATTCATTTTTAAAGCTAAGAGAAGACTGTCTGACTCTCTCACCTTGTCTCTCTCCCATGTGCACTGATCACGGGGTTGACAGTAGATGATTTCCAGTGGATGTTACAGCTTGCCTATTGCTCTGGACAACTCACATGAACAGGAGACATAGCACAAAAAAATAAAAAATAAAGTAAAAAATATCACAGATCTAAATTGCCATTTGCCATATTTGTGTGAGGAGACAAATACAAGATTTCCTACACACGATGCATTGGAGAAAGGCACAATATCAATAAAAGCTTCCTTTGAGTTCTTGAATTTGGATAGCTCAAGTGAGTAGCAACTAACATGACAAAGCTGACTTTACAGTTATGTGAAATATCAATACATAATGAATGTAGAAATAAATTTAATGAATTTAGCTGCTCTTTATGGGTAGATACACATAGGATTCCACTATGATACAATGATTCTACATTGCCTTTAGTGAGCGGAAAGCTTTTCATTGGCATACGCATCCATCTGGAACAGTTTTTGACCTTCTCTTGACAGGGAAAAAAAATGAGTGGAGTAGGAACTGAAACATCTTCTCCATTTCTTGACAGAAAAGTAAGAAGCACCATTGCTTTTCTCTCTTCCTAGGGCAGAAACCTTTCTGCAGATTTTCGATCCTAATCATGCATTGCTACATCTTAAGGAGTAGGGATACGTAAGAAATTAAATGTGTCAAGCTTAAATTTATTTGATCTGCACCTCCTGGTGCAAAAGGAAATGGTTACAATTTGCATCTAGAAATCTTTGCATTTACAGGTTTGCGAAGGAAGGAAGGAAGGAAGGAAGGAAGGAAGGAAGGAAGGAAGGAAGGAAGGAAGGAAGGAAGGAAAGGTAGGTGTTCAACAATCTGTGCAATTTGAAAATATGCACAAAACACCACGTACATTTTAAAAGGTGCACAAATATGTTTTGTTTTCTTCATTGTGACCAAGTGTCTGGTAATGCATCCATTAAAAAATGTGTACAGTTTTTAATGAAAAAATAAATCACAGAAGACAGGCATGGAGGTGAGCAAAGGTGAAGGTCATGGGAAACAGCCTTGATACATCTACTCTTCTATGTTGGGGAGGGACTTCCTGTGAATGGACTACTTATGAATAACAACTAGGGAAAGAATAAGGGCAGTTATTGCTTCCACAGGAAAAGGAGAATAGGAGGGAGAATGTGGAGAAGGAGGGAAAGGTTTCTTTAAGAAAAGAGAGGAGAGATCAGGCAACAACTTTCAAGTGTCACAGATAAGCAAAAGAGGGAAGGAAGTGACAATAAGCAGACAAGTTGATTGATCAAGGTAATAAGTCTTTCACAAAGCATTCTAATACAATAAATGTGTAGAAACTGTGTGACTTTGGGATATAGCTCTGAGGAAAATGGTGATTGGCTCCTTTAGCTCTGAGCATGAGACATCTGGAATGTGAAACATGTTAGGTAATATGTATGCATGTGCCTGTGTCCTCAAGTTGCTTGTCAGCTTATGGTGACCCCATGAATTTCATAAGGTTTTCATAGGCAAGGAATACTCAGAGGTGGCTTTGCTGGTTCTTTCCTCTGAAATATAGCCTATAGTACCTGGTATTCATTAACGGTCTCCCGTCCAAGGCTGACCCTGCTTAGTTTCCAAGATTAGTCAGGAAGATCCAAGATCAGTCTGAAGCCTTTGGGATATTTAGGCTCATAAGTCTTTTTCTTTTTTTTTTTGCTCATTTGTATATTGCATAATACATATCAGCAAAAGAAAGTGAAAGTGACAATTTAAAATGAATGGCTCAATCCAAAACAATTTCCTTTGCTACACCGCTTTTTAGCTGCTCTTACAGACCTGGAAACCTTTTCAGAGCTGTATTAACTCTCATCATGCTTTGACATTTGCTTTATCATTTTCTTGTGATCATGATCTGATATCCATATAAAAACTAAGTAATTGGTGATAAAGTCCTATATTTCAGAAATCGTATTTTAAAATCTGTTGATTTAAACAATAACTGCTCCGTATATTTCGTATCTTGTGCACATGTTTTTAGATGATTTTGTACCCATGTAATAGCTGTGTGTCAATACAAAAGGATTCACTAAAGTACAGGCAATCAAGGAATTCCTAAATGGGTACTCATCTTGGTATGTTTGCTAAACTACCTTAAAACATTATCTCCTGAAAGACTACAATAGTGCCTGAGAAAGCATTTTTTAAAAAAAAAATGGGGGCAAGAAGATCATCTGCTTATTACCTCAAAATGTTACTTTGTGGGAGATTTAGAGGGGGCTACTTAGGACCATTTTTGTTTCCTTTTCTTTTCTTATTTTTTGTTTCAAATTTGTGTGAGGTCTTCACAGTTTTCTCCAATCTCTACTGCCAACCCCACATCCAGAGCCAAAAGCTAACCTTTTTTTTTTTTTTTTGGCTGCCTTTAAAACTCTCTTGCTTCTTTATTCCTTTGAACTCATTCATTTTTTTATTTTTTCTAAAAAAAACCCCACTTTTAGTCTTTCTCAAAATACATGAGTTTCTTAGCAACTTGAATTAGCGCTTCAGGAACCCTTCTTGAACTGGTAGTTCTATTACAGCTGTAAACAAGGCACTCATGCACCTTTGTAATTGCTTCCTCCCACCCAGTACTAATCTATGCTAAAAGGTTCATGATCACATGTTTAAAAGAAATAAAAATGGTCCCAATCTTCCATGTAAAAAAAAAGAGATTTAAAAAAATGGCCAAAAATGAGTTAACAATTTAACAAGCTCCAACTCTTCTGTTGGTAATGCTGATATGCTGCTCCCTGTGGCCAATTAACAAGTAACAGAATGAATAACTCTCACCACCCACCATTCCTATAATGCTCCAAGCTCTACCATTGTTAGGAGGATGCGTAAAAACTGCCTACATGTGAATCACCTTGATTAAACTTGGTGTCTACGAGAACTCAATTTTGTAGGATCAAAAATCCATAGACTTCAATGCATGTTATCTGTGCAACTTTGCATTGTTAATGCAAAATGCAACTAGAGTTGACCTCCTGGGTGACAAATCAATGTGTGGGTCTCCTCTTTGGGGTCAGCGATTAATAGTAGGATTCTGACTAATATATTTGATGTATAATTGGTTTAAACACAGTAGCAGTATGAAGAGGCCGTTTGGTGTCACGGTTTGGGTGTCAGACTAGGAGTCTGAGAGACTAGGGTTCAAGTCCCTGCTCAGCCATGGAAACTCCCTGGGTGACCTTGGGCAAGTCACACTCTCTCAGCCTCAGAGGAAGGTGACGGCAAAACCCCTTGGAACAAATCCAGCCACATGATAGATTCATCTTAGTGTCATCACAAATCAGAAATGGTTTGAAGGAGCACCACAACAAAAAAAATATGCTTTATTCAGAGTGCTTGGCTAGGTTTTGTAGACGTTGCAAAGCCTCTAGCCTGATTGAATGTTCTGTATTTTTTTCCTTCCCTGCTCAGCAGGATATCCTTGAAATCCCCCCATTGCCATTTTCTTGTTGGGGGATGATAGGAGTTTCAGCCCCACAGAAATGCAGGGGAAAAACCAGAGTTCAGCGAGCCAACAGCAGCAGCCTTGTTCCCCAGTAAGGATACTCACACACAGAGGAGTTTCTTCCAAACAGGAGGCACTTTATCTTGCAGCAAAGTTCCGTTATATGCAAAACATAGGACAGACAGACAAAGGCTTGCGCCAGACACCAGTTTGGTCAACAGACAAATACATACTGGGGATTGCTTTCTTATATACATATTTACAACCAATCAGGTAGAGGTTTGCACACCTCCCTCTACCATCTGCACACGACCCCAGTTTCTTATGCAACTTTGCAATTACCCACAGCTGGGGCATGTGGGCTGATCATTTTCCCAGGGTTCTTTGCAGTGGGCTGATCATTTTCCCAGGGTTCCCTGCCTGGAATCCCTGACATTTCTACATTCTAAAGCCTACACATGCACACATATTGCTCTACATTCTAAAATGTAGCTGCCCATTTTAAATGTAGCTTTAAGCTGACCATTATATTCTGTCCAAGAACAAAATTAATATGGGGCAGTTTGTCAACTTTCATTATGGATCTGAAATCCTCACAGCTTTCAAAGACGGTTATTTCTCCTCTTCCTGTTTATGTTTACTACAAGACTACTTAGCAGATTACTGCATTTTTGAAGAGACTTGTCAGAGAAATAAGGACATTTCCCAAGCTAGAATCCTTTCTTTCCTTCCTTATAACATATACATAGGAAACAAAATAAAAATAAACTACACACAATTACTGAAAAAAAAGAAGAAAAATGAAAAAAGAGACACATAAGAATATGAACATATTCTAAATACTAATTACTAAAAACTAAACCTAATCTCCAACACTAGATATAAAATACTAACACTAATACTAGCACTAACCCTACAACAACAAAGGTAGTTTCCCATTTTCCTAATACAGTTATTGATTCCATTAAAAGATAACAACTTCTCTAACTGCAAATATCTTCCCAATACCCAATGCTTCCACTGCTCCATTTCTCAAAAATACTAATATTCAAATCTAACTTTAACATTACAATATTTTTTTTCTTGCAAAAAGACTGTTAATTTCTAGTCCTTGACAAAAGTTGCCACTGATTTTTCTCTCATCAATACTGTAAATTTCAGCTAAGTCCAGCAATTTTACCAGCTAATCTTCCTTCATTGTGATTTCTATTTCTGCACATTTGTTGCAGTTGTGGACATATATCTTACCTTGTGCTATTTCTTTTCCAAGCTTTTCATCTACTGATCCCAGCAAATACAATTCAGGCTTTAATGACACAACAGTTTTCAAAATATTGGGTGCCATAACATGTATTTGATTCCAGAATTTTTTTACCTTTTCACATACATGTGATAAAATGTTCTCACTTGTTGTTCATATTTCCAACATCTGAGGTATCTTTATGCATTTTTTCTGAAGTCAAATACCACCAACACATCTTATAAAAATTCTCTTAAAAGTTGTAAGACAATGTAAATATAATGCACTCTGACCACATTTTTCCCCACTGTTCTAAATGTATGTTGTGTCCAATATTTCATGCTCACTTTATCACACAGTCTTTAACCAGATCATCTTCTCTTTCAAGTTTCTGCAAAAGTTTGTACAGTTGGCCCTCCAAATCTGTGGATTCTGTATTCATAGAGTCAACCAACCATGGCTTGAAGGTATTTTTTAAAAATCAAAAAGTAAACTTTGATTTTGCCGCTTTATATAAGGGATGCCATCTTACTACACCATTGTACACAATGGAACTTGAGCATCCATGAATTTTGATACAGACAGGGGGCCCTCAAACCAAATCCTAGCAGATACTGAGGGCCCACTGTATATTTTGCCAATCAAGTGTTCATCTTCTGAGCAGAGCTGCTTCTCAAACTCTGATTTGGTCAATGCAAAATCAGACAGTATTTTAATCTATCTTAGATTTTTCTACTGTCTGTCTATAGGAAAATTGTTGGAAAATATATCCCTCAGACTTTGAGTCTTCCATCACTTTAACACTATAGTGTTCTTGCTCAATTTCTAAAAGATCTTGATATGCCAAACATTTTTCCTTCCACACAGTTTCTTTCCTATAAAAAGCTCTTGTGATGACACCCACAAGAGTGTTTGGGGGTATAACCTTGGTTTTTATTTATTCCAAACTCATAACAAAGCTATTTGCATATAAGAGTTATTGAAATCTACACTGATTTTAGCTTTATTGTATCACAGATAACCGTGTCATCCTAACTTTAGTTCCTGCCTCTCTAAATTGAACAATCTTTTATTCTCCAGCAATATTCAATCTTTCAACCAAACCATACAGCATGTAGCAAATTACAGTTCAAATCTGGCTATCCCAATCCCTCACTTTGTTTAGTACCTTGTAAAATTTTATATTTTACTCTACTTTTCTTCCCTCACCATACAAACTTTGCTATATCTGTATGCCATTGCTTAAATAAAATATCATTAGGTCAAAATAAAGTCTGGTCTAAAACAGAAATAACATTCTCAGTAAAATGTTTATTTTGATTATAGAGATTCTACCTAGTAGGGATAACTTGAGTTTTGCCCATTTCTGTAGATCTTGCTTGATGTCACTCCAAATTCCAACAGAATGGAATTCATATTTGTCACTGTGATACTCAAATACTTTATTTTTTTTTCTCAATCTTAAGTCATGATTTGTCCATCAGTAACACTTGTTCTCCCTTTCTCATATGCTTCATCAACATCATCAGGTTTTGCTTATTTATCCTAAATCCTGTCATATCACCAATATCTTTAAGTTTCTCCAACAATGCTTCTACACAATCAATAAGATCTTCCAAAAATATCACTAGGTCACCCACAAATGCCCTTAGTTTATAAACCACCTTTCTTATTCTTATGCCTTTTATTCTCTTGTATTTTCTTACACTCTATTCAAAACTTTAAGAGCTCAGGTAAATAATAAAGGTGAAAGTCAGCATCTTTGCCTTGTTCCCTGCTGAATTTCACATGGCTTAATTAATTCACCATTAATCAATATCTGTGCTGTCTTATGTCATAGATTGTTTTTAACCAAGTAACAAACTTATTTCCAAAATTAATCTTTATAATTTTAAAAAAATCTAAGTTCAAATTATCAAATGCCTTTTCAGCATTCAAAAATATAAGTGCTGCCTGTTTCTCATTGTGATTCTCTAAATAGTCCAGATTGTACAGAACACATCTGGTATTTTCAGAAAAAAAACCAGGCTGATCTTTATAGAAAAATTCCTGTAGGATCCTGTGTTTCTGCTGGAATCATTTTGAAAATTTATAGTCATTATTCAATAGTGATATTGGTCTATAATTCTTTGTCATTATCAAGTCATGTCCTTCTTAGGAATTAAAATAATTGTAGCTTCTCTCTAAGGTATCTTCATCATGCACAATATCAAGTTCAGTAATTTCTGAAGTGGTAAGAAAATAATTGCTCTTCAAAACTTTAATATCCTGCTAATAAACAATCTGGACCAGGAGCTTTCTGGATAGTCTCTACAATCTGCCATGCCATAATAGGCACATTCATCACCTGTTTTTATTCCTCTAAGTTTTCTGAGAGCTTTTGTTTGTCTAAGTGTTCTTCCATCATTTTTAGCTATACTTTTTTTATACAATAATGTACAGTAATGGTAGTAAGACTTATTGATATTTGCATCGTCATTATCTCATTCCCTTATGTATCCTCAATGTAAGCCCTTTCTCTCTTTCTTTTCTCAGTCTAAATGGCAATCACCTGCCAGGGTTGTTGGCAAATTAAAAGTTCTTTGTTTCATATATTGCAGCATATATCATATCGCAGCAATCTCATCTACTGTCTTCATAGATAGTTACTGTTGAAGTATCTTAATTTCATTAAGCACTGCTTTATTTGAGGGGGGTCTTCTTAATTCTTCTTCTTTATTTATTCTATCATCCAAAAATTGTTGTATTTTCTTTGTCTCTCTCTCTTTTTTTTAATTCTGAACTCTGTTGGATAATGCATTCCCTCATATATGCCTTACTAGCATCCCATACAGCTCCAATATCAGTGCCTTTATCCAAATTGTCTTCAAATCATGCTAGAATCCTGATACCCACTGAGTACTTGATTGGGGAAAGAGAGAATTCTTTAGAGACTTGCAAGTTGCACTTTCCCAAATTTTCTGGGTAATAAGCTGATGTCTTTATAAAGTAGTTTATAATTTTGTTCTTCTTTATGTGTCTCTAGAAGTGCTAAAAACAGTTCTACCACCATGGATAGTATAGAAACAGTAGGTCAAACAAGATGCACAATGAAGTATATGCCACTGCCACTGATTTTACAGGACAGCTGTGATGTTGCCTATATTTTTTCCCCTTGTTTCTGAACCAAAAGGGATCATCAGGTATTCCCCACGTGGAGTTCAGGTGTGCTCTGTGCAAATCAATGAGCCTGACCTTTCTGCAGAAAGCCTTTGGTGTGATTTGCAGATTTAAAAATAATTGGGAAGGATATTGAATTCTGATGCATAAGGGAATAAGTAACTTCTGACAGGATTTCTAGATCTTACATTTATTGGGAAGGATAAAGAAAGGCTAGGGGAAGTAAATACCTTTGAGCTTTCTCAGGGCTCCATAATTACCACAGAAATTTCACAGGGTAAATGCCTCAAGTATGAATGTACAGGTCTATTCAAGATTTATGCAGGCAAAATCTGACAATACACATTTTGTCTCTGCAGCACTGAAACTATTACCAGAGTCTCCAACAGTAACTACAATGAAGCCAAAAATGATCTTAGATGAGGGAGTTATGTTCTGTCAGAATCAGTGAAACAAATCTGGGACATATCTAGATAATAAGCAACAGACTAAGGCAAAAATATCACCATATTGTTTGCTATATCGAATAGCGTCCCCTTAAAAATCATAATAAAGATCCAGTAAGCCATTTCAGCTGATGCCAAGTTAACTAAAGCAGTTATCCCCTCCCATTTCAGCTGACTCAGGGCCTTTCTGCCCTACACTGTTATAGTGCTATTATTCCACTTTCAACATCCTATGGAATCCTGGGGTTTGCAGTTCAGGGAGGGGCCTTTAGAATTTTCAGCCAGAGAGCTCTTTGGCCTCAGTATACTACAAATCCCAGAATTCCACAGGAGGTTGAAACTGGAATAATAGCACTATAACAGTGTAGGCTCTCAGACTGTCAGTCTGCCAAAAAAAGAAACAAGTCTCTGATACTGCCTCCTCCAGATCTTTACGTGTTCTCCATCCATTCATTTTAAGGTTTCGATTCACCACTGCTATTAAAAAATCTGCCCCAAAATTATCCTGAGACTGCTAGCTAGAGAACAACCCTAGTTAATAACTACATGAAATTGAAAAGCAGGATTTATAAGAAACAGTTGAATTCTGTAGCCAGGTATGGGAATTGTTTGGCCCTCTAGATCAGAGCTTTCCAAACTTTTCACGTTGGTGACACACTTTTTAAACATGCATCATTTTGCAACACAGTAATTCAGTTTTACTAGCAAACCAAAGGTTAAACTAACCCCTTATAAGAGATACAGACACATACATAAATTATAATAACAAAATGTATGGGGACAAAACATATCTCATGAAAACCTTTCATATATTTTTTTAAAAAATTAAAATATATGATGTATAAATAATAACATACATTTCCAAGATTGTAGGTGACACATGTACACACTTCAGGTGACACACTAATGTGTCGTGGCATGCCATTTGGAAAGCCCTGCTCTAGATGTTGCTGAACTGTGTATCCCAGTATTCCTCACCACTGGCTCCGCTAAGGTTGCAGGGAGGTGCAGTCTAGTGGGTTGCACAATCCCTACCCAGTGCTAGAGAATTCAACTAGTGGTACACACCCTTGTAGTGAGTTGTACCAATTTTTTCTCTTACATTTGACTTTACTGTGGAGCCTTTATCAAAGAATTAAACACCTGTCAGCACATATCATTACTGAAATGAATGAGATTTGAATTGGAATCATTTAAACTTGTTGAATTGAGTTCTTGTATGCTTTCCAATCTCTCTGATTTTGTCATGGTGTCAATCATCTGTATAAAGGTCAAACACAAACAGTAACAAATGACCCCATGCCAATGGTTTTCTAAATTTGCCTCCCCAATATTTTTTGACTTCAGTTGCAATAAACCCTGACCACTGGCCATGTTGACTTAAGTTTCTGTGAGGACTGAACAATATGTGGGGATCCAAGTTTGGGAACCTCTGCTCTATGCTTTTGAAGACTTTTTCTTTCTTTTTTTTCTTTGTAATGATTAAATTATGTAACAAATTCCCATCTGCAAATGGTACAAAGGTCATTTGTCCTTGTCTTCCTTTGAGGCTAAGAGAGTATGCCTTGCCCAAAGCCACCCACTGGGTTATCATGGCTGAGTGGGGATTCTAACCCTCATCTCCAGAGTCCTAGTCCAATACTCAAACCACTAACATGATTCTGGCTCTCAATTTTCTCAATGGCATTGGATGTTGAAATGTTTTTTGGGGGGGGGAGTGGCCAGTCATTTTTTCAAATGAGAGCTTCTCAATCAGAAGCTCCATTTATATGAACAGGTGCTTTCCTTTAGAACCTGAACCTGTGGCTGCCATTTCCACAATTCTGATGACTTCAAAAAAAGGAAGAGATATACATGTGAAGGAGCACACAGAGGAGGCTTAAAGTCACACAGCCTACCCCCACCAACCACCATAGCCAAAGACTGACACTATTCTCTGTTGATGAATACCCATTTACAATTTGTCCATACCCATTTCCAGATGTACACCAAGAAAACTCCTACATGGAAGGCAAAACACCAGTTGAAATTGTGCAACAGAGATGGATGGGAGTAGCTGCTATGGTTCCGCAGGTTGTTCTGTGCATTTATTAAGTGCATTGATAGGGCCTTGTGTACCTCCCGCCATTCCTATTGTGATTATTCAAATCATAATGGCTAAGTTCCCTTTCGCTCGTTCTCTTCAAGAACTGTTTCCATTCAAGCTGTTTTCCAACCAAGCCAGTACCTAAGTTTGTTTTCTTGTCCTATTCCAATTCTCTTTCCCGATTTTAGCCCTTTTCTCTTTTAAGCATTATTATTGTGTCTTGTTCCCTTTTAATCCAAAAAGTGCCATTCTGGAAGACTTTTCATCTGAAGAAGAGGGTAAAATATTCTCTTCATAAATATTAATAAATAAAAGAATTGAAGGTATAAAGTTAAGCTGGTTTCCCTACAGACAATTGTCAGAAAGATTTCAGATGGACGTGAAAATTCAAGGAACCGAACAGAAAGAACAAGAGAATCTGTTGAAGCTTTTACGAGAAAATCCACCTCATTTACTTTCACATTTATATCAAGAGATATTACAACAACAATGTGAGGAGGAGACAATTAAAATAGCAATGATACAATGGGCACAGAACATTGGACATCCAATTCAGTTGGAATGGTGGGAACAAAGTTGGCAACGAACAAAGAGGTTCACGGTAGCTCAGAACCTTAAAGAAAACTACTATAAGTTATTTCATAGATGGTGCATGACACCCGAAAAATTAAAGACAATTTATAAGACGGGTACAGGTCAATGTTGGAAGTGTCAAAAGACTGCAGACACACTATTTCATATGTGGTGGACATGTTCTAAAGCAAAAATGTATTGGAATGAAATTCATAAGATAATATGTGGTGTATTGCAGGTTCAAATTGATAAAACTCCTGAAATGTACTTGTTAAATATGACACATATGTTAGAGGGAACTGCGGTAAAGAAATATTGGAGAATAATACTGTATATGGTCTCGACTGCTCGTATTGAATTTGCAAGGCTTTGGAAAAGTGATATAATACCAACGACAGAACAATGGTGGGCAACTTTTATTGAAAATAGAAATGCAGATATTGTTTCACAGAGATTAAAAGGGAAATCAGATGATGATATCTATAAAGAATGGCAGATGATTTCGGAAGCGAGAGGGGTCTTGACAGTGAATAATACATAATTCAGGGTATTAAAGGTTCTTACAAGATAAAATTCAGAGAAATATCATGGAACAAGTAAAGTTGAGTAGAAAAACAGGAACTAATGAATTAAGTAGATAATACTAACAATTTATTGTGATTCATTCATATCAGTTCAATGGAATGATAAAGACTGTAATCCAGAGAGGAAGGAAGACAGTTGTAATACAACAGTTAAGAATACAATGATAATTGTTTGTTTTATATGTTGGAACTTTAATAAAATTACTTAAAATTGGAAAATTGACCTTTAAAAAAAGGATATACTATAGCATTCTGGTAGGTATAGTCCAAAAAAAGTCACTTTTTCAAGATCTGACTGTCTATTCAATGGTTCTGTGTTCTCCTTGAACAGCTTGGATTGCACAGCCAGATGTGTAAAGTGGTCAACAGTCCACAACTCTATGAACTAGCTCAGTCCTTTCCTACGGACTTGTCACAATGTTCCATTTCATCCACGTACATTGATATCATCATTAGTATGGTGCTCTGTGATCCCTTGGTCTAGTTTTCAAAGTTTTTGCCACAAGGGAGAGCTTTGAACTGCCATGCATTGAATGAGAAATATTTCTAGTCTCTTTAATATTCCTGAGCACTGGGTAGGGTTGATGTATGTCATGTATTTTGAACAGTTTTTATCCTATCTCTCTTTTCAGCAAATGTCCATATCACACAGTAGATGTTGCTTATTTCTGAGCAATACAGATCTATAGCTCAGATACTGAAGCTTCACAGACACATTTATTTATGAAACATTGACCTGGGGGTACTACTGTGGAACTACAGCAAATGTCAGTTAATCTAATGTCTCTCATCTATTGATACAATAATACGAGCAGAGTAGAAGATGCCAAACTCTATAACTAGCATAGCAAAAAAGTTGTTATGGACCAGTAATCTCATTTTGTCACTTCTCTGTACAATATTGCCGTAGAACTTAAGGATTAAAGCTCCACACCGTTTTAAAAATGCACAACCCACAAAACAATTTTAATTCACAAAAGAGGCCAAAAGAACATATTCAAAATTTAACTGAGACAACTACTGTTATTTATTTTAATGTCTCTCAGATAACATATTTTTAAACATGCATGCTTGTATGTCTACATATAGGCATACATAAAGTCATAGGGTAGGAATAAAAGAATATTCAGAAATATTTTATTAATAAGCAAAAATGAGTTTTCTGGGGTGTTGGGAAGCCATGACTAGAATACTGGACGGGTGAGAATTTTCTGTTTGGCCCTTGCACTGAGTGAAAAAATGTGTGTGAGTGTTTTGCACGTAAAATGCAAAAATGTGCATTCCTATGTTCATATGTCAGAATATAAGTGAAAACAAACAACCATCTGGCAAGGGCTACATCACCCAGAATTAACTGGGGCAATCCTTTTCTTAATTACAAAAGGTACCCAAGAAACTTCCTTATTCTAAGATAGACTATAGATCTATCTCAGTGTTTTCTACACTGATTTGTTTGTAGCTTTCCAAGGTCTTCAGGAAATCTTTTTCAGCCCATCCTTGAAAAACTGGTGACTGAATCAGGAAAACATGCATCCAACATATTTTATATATGTGAGTATTCAGTACATTAGCACTTTTGTATTGTCTAAGCCTTAATTTCCTCTGATGTTTCCTCTTTTAATGATTTCTTGTGTTTTTGGACACATGAAGTAAATTTACAGTACGAGCAATACTTCTACTTTTCTTACAGTTTCCTAATATTTAGGGGCTTCTTTTTCTCTAACTTTCATAATTATAATAGGCACTAAAATGGCATAGTTGTACCTTTTCCTTAAGAACATAAAGTCTATAATTAACACTGATCGTATCCAAAGAACTCTTAAATGTCATACTACGTTAAATAGCATTGAAAAGAAAACAGCAATTTGCGTGTCATTCAGAAGTTGGTTAAAAAACTATTTGTCAAAGCTGTCTCTCAGTTTGGAATATCTGAAAAGAAAATTTGACACAGTGGGAAAAAACTGACCTGCATAATTGACGAATGTCACACCCTTCACTCTTGCCCTGCTTTACCCATGGCTACGAATGACCATCGGTTTGGGAAAAATATTATGATGAAAATAATGTGACAATTGCATAGACTTCTATGTTGCCGTAGCTCATTGGAGGAAAGGGGGATATAAATGTCATTAGTGAATGAAGTAAGTACATTAAGTGAGGCTCTTAAAAAGGTTCAGAGGAGGCCATTAGACTTGTCAAAACACAATCTGCAGCTCCTTTCCCCAGGGCACACCATGTGGCAAGGTTTCTCATAAGTCAGATTTTTAGATGGTCAAGGAATAAACAGGAGAGTGGGACCTGAAAATCCCTAATGTATCACTTATTTCATTTCATTCATTCATTTATTTTATATCCCACATTTTTCCCATCATGGGATTCAAGGCGGCATGTTGCTGCTGCTGCTGCTGCTGCTGCTGCTGCTGTCATTTCCGACTTCCAGTAATCCTAAGGAGAACCTACCATGGGGTTTTCTGGGGCTGAGAATGTGTGATGCACCCAAGGTCACCCAGTGGGTTTCCATGGCCAAACAAAGTATTGAACTCTGGGCTCCAGGGTTATAGTCCAACACTCAGACCACTACACCATGCTACTCCATCTAAAAATAAATAAATACATACATACATACATACATACATACATACATAAAAAGTTAAAACACAAATAAACTAAATTTGATATTACAAACACAAACTAAAAATAGCATTAAAAACATTAAAACAGCAAAAAAACCCAGAGTGAAATAAAAAACACTACTGCCCCCCATTAAAATCTCTGTTCACTGCAACATACTAAGAACTGAATGCCTCCTTAAATAAAAAGGTGTCTACTTGCCAGTTGAAAGACTACAGTGAGTGGGCCAAGAGGACCTCCTCAGTTAAGGTATTCCACAGCTTTGGAGTAGCCACCAAGAAGACTTTCTCTTGTGTTTTCACTAGACACGCTTGGGGTGGTGGTGGGACCAAAAGAATGCCTTTCCCTGTAGATCTTAGAGCCCAGGCAGACTCATATGGGGAGATATAGTTTTTCAAATAGTCTGGACCAAAGCCATGTTGGGATTTAAATGTCAAAACCAGCATTTTGAATTTTTCAGATGCCGTGCTGGGATGTGATGAAAATTAGTCGCTGTTTACAAAGCACAAGGGATGTTTTTCCTCCAGTTCCTTGGCTCAAGTGTTTTCAAACTCTGATACTTTCTAGGCTTCTGTTCCCAGAGACGTGTACAGCAATCCAAGCAGCTGGTCTACTCAGAATAAAGCCTCTGGGCTTTGCCTTGTGTACCTTTAAGCCCACAATTGTAAATTTAGGATTTCAGAGATTTACAAGACTTACTTTTGAGTAGGCCTATGTAGGATTGTATTGTTAAATGCAGGAGATTCTATAGATTCATGACATGGAACTATAAGGTTCAATTCCTAATTTCCCCTTAAAGCTCATGTGTTCACCATGAGCCACTTGCATTCTTCTCACTTAACTTACCCCACAAGGTTGTTGTTAGGATGAAAAGGCAGTCTCTACATGCATGCCACACAGAGTTCCCCCTCACCTATTCTGATTGGTTGTTGAGGCACTCCTGAGAAAACATTTAACTAGCTTTAAGGCAGAAGAGAAGGGGATGGGAAGTATAATGATCTGTATTGGCAGTGAACTTCAGATGAGTTTACTCCAGTAACTTGCCCTCATATTTTCTTAAAGGGTCACACAAAAACTATGGCTGCAACCCTGGAATTTGTTGATTTTCAGTTGCTGAGCTGAACATTTACTGTTCTCTTGTCTAACACATCTCTGGACTAAGAAGACTGATCCAACCCCAACAAGGTCCCACAGAAGATCCACCCAGTTATTTGGTTTAAAAAAATGACTTCCACCTCCTCTCCCTCCTCTTCTGCACTGGAATGGACTATGAGGCATAACCTCACCACCACTCTGGTCCAGGGGAGCGGGGAAGGAGGGAAAAGGAGAAGTAAGGCCCATGTAATCTTGCTGCACCGAACAATCCAATCCTAAGTAGACTTCTGCTCCCAGAGGTGTGTACTATAATCTAAACAGCTGGTCTCCTCATAAGTAGGCCACTTTATGTTATCTGGGTTAGTGACTGAGAAGGTATTGTGTAATTTTAAGACCACAGTTCTCACTGAGGATTCCACAGATTTACAGGCCCCAGTCTGTGGAACTAAATATTTTAGTTCAGATTAGGCCTCCTTGGAACTGCATTAGTAACTGCAGAAAGACTCCATGGCCCTTACTTTTGAGTGCATAGGATTTGCCTTCCCTTAAAATTTATCTCAAAATCCCAGTAGATATTCTGCCCCTGTCTTGTTAATAAAGGAACATTACATTGCTGCCAAAGGATGGCTTATATCACATTGGAGGAAGAACAAGTAAATATACTCCTGATGTTATGGGTAATGTTATTGAGCCCTATAATACTGCTTTCCAAGTAGTTGTGGGGCCAGAGTTGGCATCTGGGGTTGTGAGAAGCGTAGATCCTTTATATTCTGATGGTGAAAATGAGCATTGTTGCTAGTCCGAATGCAGCAGATCCCTGCAGATCTTTCATTGAAGATAAGTATTCAAGTTTATTGGGTGGTTTCCCCTTTTCTTATCTTTTATCTAGCCAGAAATTTGGTCCTCCCACACCCCAGCATTGGCACTGGGAGGATGGTGAAGGAGGGCTGGAGAAAGACATACTTTCAGTTCCAGGGTGTGGGAAAGTATAAGAACAGAACTGCTACATCAGACCAAAGGCCCATCTAGTTCAACTTTCTGCTTTCATGGTGGCCTATCAGGTGCTTATTGGAAACTCACAAGTGGCGTTTGAAGCCAATGCAACCTTTCTTCTTCTCCCACTCATTCATTGCTGTTTTAAAAGAACCCATTGATTTCATAAAACTTTTATTAGCATTTGCTTTGTTATCAATACTTATTTTTTTTCCCCATTTCTTCCTTGGGCAATTGTTTTGTTGTGGCCTGCATTGGTCACCACAGCAGATGTGTTTTTCCAGTGGTCTCTCCTGTCTACCCCCATCCTGGCAATGTTATTTATCCCAAAACACAGCAGATGTTATGTTGTCCTGGAGCACTATGAGTTAAAACAGGTCTGATTGGTCATTTAAAAAATGGCAAATTATTCAACTGAGGACAAATGCATTACAAAACCAGCTGGCATGATACCTGAGCCTCCTCTGTTTCAGCTATAGCCATGTGCTCCTGGTTGCACTTCCATTCCTAAGCTATGTCAAGACTTATTAAATTAATTCAGCAAGTTTTAGACATCTGAACTGTACTTGTAGCACACCAAAAATGACAGTACATTTCCTGAATATCACAATCCATCAATTATAAAGCCACACTAAAGATAGAGTTACCAAATACATGTAATTATACTAAAGCCAGAATGTTAATTAAACGCTTCTCTGGTCTGCTCTGAAGACCAAATGTGAAATAGATAATTAAAGTATTAAAGTATGGATTGATGAGAATAAATGTAGATTTTATGTCAATGGAGCCTTCAAGCCACTAAAGACATCTGGTACAATTTTTAGAAGTCTTTTACATTCATCAAGGAGCTGACTGTGTGAGTGATTTTCAGACACATTACCGAGATGTATACATTATATTATATATACACACTGGAGGGAATGTAACTTCCCCTCTTTTTTTCACAGTCATATGCTCAGTCTAATAATACGTAGAACTAATGGTATCAGCTTCTTAACATGATCACATGGTTATGGCATAGTTTTTGAAAAATCTGTTGCATTTAAAGCACTGCTATTAAGAGCTTCATAATTTTCTGTTAACACCAAAAGAATCCATGATTGAATCAAACATATCCTTTGTGAGACATTTCTTGTGAATACCTGATCCTGATTGAAAACGATGTTTTTATACAGTTCCCAGCCATGAAAAACAAAGCTTTTCTTCAATTCTATATGGGCTGATAGTGGAGAGTGCAAAGTGAATCATTATCTTGAGGAAAAGTTCATAAGTGGCATGGATTTGCATATGGACAACTTTATTTTTGAAGAGTGTGACAAAGTGTGAAGCTCAGTCAGTAAACTTCAGATTTAATTGCACACTGCATGGGTGCAGTTGCTGGGGTGTTATGCATGCACTAATTTAAAGAAGCTAGAAATACGTCTATCAGTGTTTGAGAGGCAAGGGAGAAAAACTGAATCAAGTGATCATCTATTCGTCCTAAATGACAGATCACCCAGAAGCTAGCACCATCTAAAGAATTAACCACATGCTGTTCAAGTTACAGATCAGACCAGGGAATCATGAGTTAGAGCTCCTATTTCTACCATACCATTTTTCCTCTTGCTAAAAATGTACAAGTGGAATCAGAATTTCTTAGTTGTATTATAGCATAGAATTGTCTGAATAAGTGTTTAAATAAAAACGTAGGGTCATTTTTCTCTTTCTTAGTTCTACAAAGAGAATTTCAAATAGGCTGGAGGTTTACAGGAAAGAAAACATATCTAAGGTCTGAGACCTGAAGGTCATCTGTTCTGAGCTCAACGATCACACTGAAAATGTCCTTGAAAGTACAGCTGGTTAGGCTGAGGCACTTAAAGCAGGGATATACAGTGTTTTTTGGCACTAAGGGACATTTCTAGTGGTTGTGGGAAGCTGATGTTTACATAAGAGCACATGCATGTGTATGAATGCACCCAGATACACAATGGTATGCAGGAATGGAGAATTTTAAACCTTCTGTCATGAGTCACAATGATGTATGGATCCACACCCTCCAACATTTAACAGAAGAAAACTGAGACGTGTGTGTCCAACAAACATCGGAATGTGGTGAAAGTGGCAAAAGTTATTAATGAGGAAGAGTGTACAAGCTAGGCAAGTTTGCAGCAGTTTGCTTTTGCCTGAGCCCCCTGGGAAGGGCAAGATTCTGCCTCTCCTCTTTTTCACACCTGTTAAGTTAATTGAATACAAACTATTCATGCTTTTAGTTTAATAGGCAGTGACTGAGGTAAACTGATGGCAAAGGGAGGAAATGGCAAGAAGAGAGAGAAAGTGGGACATTTTAAAAGCACAGTCCTCCCTACACAGTCACAGATCTGACCTTCGTGCATTTGATTATTTGCAAGATGCACGTGTGCCTTCCCCCCAGTTCTCCTCCTCTAATTATCTTGCATTTTGCCAGTTGCAGAGAAGGAAGGCAAGCATGCCCAGACAAAAGGAAAGGGAAGCACTCACACACCTTCTTCTCCCCTCTGGAGCTCCCCCTCCATTTCCATGCATTTGGCTATGGAGGAAGAATGTGCACCAAGGCAAAAGGCAAGGGAATGGGGGAATGAGGAAGGCATAGGCCATTTCCGCATGCGGTGAGGGAATCGCTCCCTGCCGCTACTCGCCGGATCTTCTGTGGGTCCGGTCCGGTCCAGGGTGAGGAGAAGCAGTGCGTGATCGTAGATCCGCACTGTTCCGCCATCCAAAATGGCAGCTTCTGGTTGGTCGTGGGTCTCAATCATCCGCTGAAGCTCGCCAGCCTAAAGCCCGCCCTCTGCAGATCGCAGGCTCGCATTGGTGCGATCCTGCGAATCTGCATCAGAGAGCAGGCATGCAATGGTGCACACTGGCATTTTGAAAAACCTGAAAAATCAGGTTTTTCAAAAACACGATTGAGGACCACTTGGGGTAGTTCCGAAGTGGACTGAGGTGTGGATCTACGGTAAGTAGTCCGGACCCAGTCCGCTCCAAGATGCAGACATCCTCCGTGGAGGACGCACTGCACTGTTTTATTTACCCCATGTGGAAATGGCCATATACATATCTTATTTCTCCCCTTCAGAGCTATCCCCTCCCATTTCCATGCATTTTGCCCTGCTACAGAGAATGTGCACCAAGGCAAAACACAAGGGAATGGGGGAAAGGAATGTGTATGCCTTCTGCCCTCTGGAGCTTCTCCTCCCATTCCCTTGCATTTTGGCCCAGCATAGAGGACACATGCAAAAGGTAAGAGAATTGGGGTGGACCCTGGAAGGGATTGGGAGCAGGAGCAAAGGAGGAGTTTTTTTGTGGTTTTTTTGATGTTTGTGAGGGTTCTGGACCCTGAACCCATACGAAAGTGGAGGGGCCACTGTAGCTGAACAAGTAGGATGATAGAGGATGATTTGGAACCGCCTTGCCAAATCAAGAGACATACAAGGTATGGGGATCACTGGAGAATAGCAGAGGTGAAAGTCTCTCCCATTCTGCAGCAATTTCCACTGATAAAGGGTGAACTCATGCCACTATTGTTGGTGGGGAAATTGTAACCTTGGAAGTCAACAAGCAGCATTTTCCCCAAACAGGAAAAGGAGGGTGGATTCCTTCTATGTTGAAAGGTCACACAGGCAGCATATTGGACTCCATACAGTCCTTGTGTTACAGGTTGTGTGCCTCTGACTTATTTCCACAGTAGACTGTTACAGTGCTATTTTTCCACTTTCAACATCCTATGGAATCTTAGGCCATTTCCGCATGGGGCAAGGGAATGGCCCCGTGCCAGTACTTACTGGACTTCTTGGCTCCCCGGTCCGGTCCGCGGTGCTCTGGAGCAGTGCGTGCTCATCGCTCCGCACTGCTCTGGGGATGAAAATGGCGGCTTCCAGTTGGCCGAGGGTCTCGACCAACCACTGAAGCTCACCAGCCTAAAGCCCGCCCCCGGCAGATCGCAGGCTCGCATTGGTGCGAGCCTGCAAATCTGCACCGGAGCACGGGAACGGAGTGGCGCGCTCCGTGCTTTTGAAAGACCTGTTTTAAGTGGTCTTTCAAAAGCATGCTGGATGACCACTTTGGGTCATTCGGGAGCGGGCTGAGGTGCAGAACTACAGTAAGTAGGCCCGACGCAGTCCGCTCCCAGGTGCAGACGTCCTCCCTGGAGGACGCTCTGCACGGTTTCTTTAAGCCCCTGTGGAAATGGTCTTAGAGTTTGCAATTTATGGAGGGGCCTCTTCTGTAAACTGCAAACCCCAGGATTCCATAGGATGTTCAAAGTGGAAAAGTAGCACTGTAACAGTCTAGTGCGGAAATGGCATAAGAAAGCTGATACAGAGACCAGACCTCAGCATCTTGTTCGCAGATAGTAAGTAAAGACCTTGTAAACAGTTAAAGAGCCTCTCCTAAGGCTCTCAAAATTCCTTAAACATTCTAATATTATTAGGCATCCATTTTGGAAAATTATCGTTCTGAAACAAAATTTCTGGCTGAAACATTTTACTTCATAGATACATACCCCAACCTTAAGGAACAAAAAGAAATTAAAGGCACTCATTATTCTTCTCACATTTTTAAATGCAGAAATCCTATATCCTAGATGCAATCTCAATGATATCATGACAGGCTTTATATTTTTTCACAAATGTAATGCCTAACATCACCTATTCATTAGACAGTCTCCCATTATTAAGGTCAAGGAAGCAGCACCACAATACAGCTTATCTCGTTGCCAAAATGGAGGATGATGGAAATTTTATTTCATTTCCCACCTTGTTATCTTTGTCATATGCAAATGAATTCTGAGTCACAAGAGAAGAACTTTGTACTACACTGTTTTCTGTTATCCCATATGGTATGCTTTGTCTCAGCATTC
The DNA here is from genome assembly GCA_030412105.1 of Cyclura pinguis. Taxonomy (NCBI): domain Eukaryota; kingdom Metazoa; phylum Chordata; class Lepidosauria; order Squamata; family Iguanidae; genus Cyclura; species Cyclura pinguis. The sequence continues at coordinate 247,607,964 of CM059599.1, read as the reverse complement.
TATGCACTTTGTCCCTTCTTTTATAACTTATACTCTGATAAGAGACTTCCATTTTTAGAGAGTAATTAATGTGAAACTTGGACAAAAGTGTTGTGTGAAATAAAAAGAAAAACACTGCCAGTGGCGAAATGAGGGTGACTATTTTTAATGCCTGCTTTTTGTCTATCTGTCCCCTAAAGGATAATAAAGCAGTTAAAAGCCAGGATACTGGAATGGCTACTCAAATTAAGCCAGGTAGAAAAGGTCAAAGCAATACACCATGGCAATATAATTCATGGCACCTACAGGACATAAGAATCCTGACACCACATTCTCTAGAAAAGGATTACAGAAAGAAGATAAGATGACAGAATATTAATTGTGCTTCATGGTAGCATTTGTGCAAAATAAACATGATTCAGAACATTACAGAGGTATAATTTGCTATATTATATTTAACACTTGTGTGGTTTTTATAATCACTATCATATAGTCATTGGACTGACAGTGCTAAAGCAATATATATGTTTTTCACATTCATAATGATGGGTTCTCATTACATCATTTGTCATTTAAGAAAAAATGATAGGACTTCTCCACATATTGCATCAGTGTGTATCTAGACAGCAGTGTTAAGCTTTTTTAAAAAATCCTACATTCTCCCTAAGCCAGTGTGCTCAGGGACAACAACTGCCATTATCCCCTGTCAACATAACCAGTAGCAGCATGGATTGAGACAGAGAGTTCTAGTACAATGCACCAGGAAGACATCAGGTAGGGAAAGGATGTCCTGCAAATACAGAGGCATTAAATCTCAGACAGGGAAATGGTCTAAGTTCATGTTTGAAGTTCTCCAGTTTGTTGATGATTTGTTTTAAGCAGTGCAATTTTTTTTAAAAAAAAGAGCCATTTATAAATGCAGGAGGTAGCTGCAATATATTGATAATTTACTTGTTGTTACAGTTACTGTTACCATAGCCCAGTCGGACTTATCAAAAATTGTACCTGCAGTATATTGGAACAAAATCATTCAGAAATTCTGCCAGCAGTGCTCATAGGTGCATTTGCAAGCAATTCTTCCACGTGTCTGCTTTTGCATGTTTTCCTTATGTGTTTCCTTTCTTTCTGACATGCTCAGCACATCTTCATCCCTCTTCCTCACGTGTTGGGGGAAAACAAACAAACAAACTGTAGGTGACCTGTCAGTGCTTGAAAAATTCCCTGCAATCCCATTCCCTTCTGTATATAGCTGTGACTGACAAACAGAAGGAAAAAGACAAGATTCTTTCACAAGACCACTGTGGCAAATCCAGATTTAGACCACTCACCTTCCCATGTATAACTGTTCACTATTTTCAGACCTTTAGTACCTTGTCAGAACAGGGAGAAGAGTACAGAGTCAAGTCTACCATAAAGAGTGAAGCAACACAAATGATGGAAATAATACTCAAAGATTTTTTTGATCTTCGATAAGGAAGGGCATTTTGACATGTCAGGACAGCCCAGTGAGAAAATGGTGAAGCTCCACAAGATGTTTGTATTTAAAGATGTTTTTTGGGAACAGTATGCAAAAATCATGGGATTTTTTAAAGCAAAATTCTCCACCATTTTGGACATTGTAGGAAACTTACAATTTCTGCAACAAAACAGACTACTTTGGACGAAATGCACTGCTTTCTTTGCAAAAATTATGGCTTTGCACAAAATCAAGTTTTTAAAAAACAAACAAGAAGGTTTTTCTACAAATGGATTTTTGCCAAAAAAAATCTGAAGTGCAAAAAACAAACACTTCTCATAGTCTTTCACAGTGAAGTGAGGGGGGTTATAATTATTAATTCTTCCATTTCAGAATGAAATATGTGGAGGTTCACCTATCTGAGCCAATGCCATATCATATTGTATTCTTCCTGCACTCTTTAAAAAAATCAAGGTGTAAGGAACTAAGAACCACTCATAAATCAGGATGTTCTCTGCTTCAAATATCATGCTATTATTGGGGCCAGAAGGAGGCAGAAGAAGTGGTACAGGTTGGGGACAGGTCTAAATTAATTTTGTTCGCCTTTTCACCACCCTTCCCCTGTTCACCTGAGTGAAACATCAACTGGATTTCTGAGAAGACCATGAGCAATGCCAGTAGCCTTCCATTCAGCTACTGATTAAATTTAAATTATTAACAGAAGTGAGACAAGGTCTGACTTTGTTATTACAACAAACTCACAATACTTCCCAGAAAACCGTGAATGTTGTATAAAGGATCAAAAAGGGACAGGTGTGTGAGTTAGTTGTAACAGAGATGTGATAAAAAGGTTCAAACGTATAAGAAGAACTATGTTGGAAATTTGTTCCCTCCTCCGTTATAATCACTAGCATCACGATATTTTCTAAACAGCTAATGGCCTGTATATAAGAAACAGTTACCAAAATTTGCTTTTCTGTAACTATTTCATATTCATCGTCCTTACTTAGTCATGATTTTGACACTGTTGCCACAATCATAACTCCCTCTCTCCACTTACTTTAAGGGGGCATCAGCTACAGGGGCAGAAGGAAGTCCATTCTGCCTGTAGTCAGAACACGGGTAAATGACACTTTTCTCAGTGGTTGAGGGAGGGAGGTGTCAGGCCAGCACTAACTATGCTCTGTTAAGTATCCTTATCGAAGTAGCTGACAGAGAATACAGGCCATTATTTTTTAGCATTATCTTGCCCCTGGTAGTTTTGTTGTATAGCTGGAGGCAGGATTCAGCTATTTCTGGCACCATTACTTGCCTGTTTCTGGACAGTACAGTTTAATTCATGCAGCCTAGAATTGCATTAACTTTCTTTTTAATTTTTTAGCTGTACCACACAGTTTACTCATGTTTAATTTTGGTCTATTCACATTTATTACTGCCAAGCAATGTGTCACCTCCCCTATATAATGGAGTAAAAAGTGTAATTATTGCTATGAAGACCATGCCTCAATAGTTTACTGTTGCTAGAGTGTTAGGATTAGATGATTCCATTCCATTCTCATATGAGCAGATGAATGGTAGGTGGTCTAAGCAGTCTAAGCCATTATCATTTTATGTAATTCAGGCATATTTGACTTTCATTTCCTAATTACATCCAAAATGAACTTTTTTTTTTAAAGAAAACTGGGCCTATTAGAACATTTTAAATCCTTCATAGTAAAAATTGAGTTTACAAGACACAATTTGAACTTAATTATATGTTTTATAGAAGTGTAACTAGTAAGGCAAATGAATAATGCCAACAAACTGCAACTGCATGTTAAACTAGTAGCTGCATAGCTCACATAAAGAATATTGTGGAATGCATTGGCTAAATAGCATTTTAAAAAAACCCATTTATGTTAATTTTGACAAAGACCAAGTATAATATTTACAGTTTATGGTAGCCATTATTCCTGAATTGTAATGAATAGCAATGGCCATATTATGGCTGATTGCTCTGTAATTAATAGTCTTTGTAGGAATTGCAGATATAGAGAAGTGCATGCAATTATTGTTAATTTTGTAAAATCTGTGTGCACTCAACATGTGTATGTGGATCCTTTCATGAGCCCATAGGACTTAACAGCAGAAAAAAAGTTAGGATAATAGGTATCCTCAAAAAACAAGTACATTTCTTTCCTTTTATACCACCAATAAAATTGGCCCTGATATGAATATATCTACAATTGGAGCTAACTTGGTTGATAATTGCCAGGTGTTTGCTGAAGCAGTCGTGTAACTATTCTATGGACATAGTAAAATACAACAAAATTGAAAATCCACAAAACAGAGATACCTTCATTGGGCCAACTAAAAAAGGGGGAAAAATACATCATGCAAGCTTTTGAACCCCACTGGCTTCTTCACCAGGTAGAGGTCTTAAAAATCATACAGAAGAAAAAGTGATGATGTTAGAGTTACAGACCTACATTTTGTCTTAAGATGTTACTTCTCTAGTCATTGAGGATGGTTTAGAAGGATATCTATGCAGGGTGAGGCCACACTGGAAAGTGATACTGGTTAGACAGATGTGGGAGACTTTAGGTCCCCTTGTATAAATGACAGCAGTTTCTTAAAGAAACCTAGCTGGGGCCTCTCTCTGGCTTAGTAGGCTCCTAGATGACAGAAAGCAGCTCATGCATGATGCCTAGGCTTGGACCTTGGTTCAACATCTCCACAGCTGACATTGCTGAACTTTTTGCTCCATATTCTTCCTCTCCTTCGATGTCAGACTCCTGACTGATTCTTTGGATCATGGCATAGAAGAACTAAATTGCAGTGGGTACAGTGCGAAGGTGAGGAAGGAGATGACGGAGCACGCTGCCACAAACTTTTTCACATTAAACAATTATGGCACTTTATTGCCAATTTAACTGCTACAGCTCCATCCTATGGAATCCTGGGATTTGTAGTTTGTAGAATCACTGCAGCTGACATAGAATTCTGAATACCTCATGAAACTATAAATTCTTAGGTTTTATAGGTTACAGCTATGTCTGTTGAAGTGGTATCAAAGCACTGTAACTGTCTTGTATGAAAGAGAGCTGACACTAATAAAAGGGTATGGAACTCCCATCTAAATATAGGCAAAGTTGATTTCAGCTGTCCAAGGCTGACTGTTCCACTCCTGCTGTATAAACACTGTCTTGTGGCCTACTTTGTCTTGGTGTCAAAATGACAGGAGAGAGAAAAGGAATATATTGCTTGAGGGTGCAGTGCTGTCATTTGACCCAGTAATCATCATAGTTGTGCTCTAAAAACCATTTCTAGGAGCAAGACTTTAGCCACGAAATCAACCAATTAAAATTAATTTCCCATTAAAATATGCCAAATAACTATACAAGTCACCAAAAATGTTTGGAACCAGCACGAGACGGCTTTAACAGGAGAGGCCATGGATTCCTCTTCTGATGGCAATTCAGAGCCGTCCAGTGGCAGCTGGACTCCTGAAGCACGTAGGAGCTGGGTTCCCAATAGAATAGGGTAAGTCCTGCCATTAAGCAAAGTAAGGGAGCTGCCTTAGGGCAACAGAGATGTGAGGAATGATGACTAGTAATTGTGAGACAGAATTGTTTTCCACAGACTATCCCACAGCCTCTTTCTGGCCTGCTGTGTGATGTGGTGGAGAACATTATTTCCTTGCTAATGTTCAAGTGAGAAAACACTTCTAATGTGGAAATGGATGAGGGTATCTTATTTTTTCCTCTCAGGCACCAAACTATCTTGGGCTTATTCTGTAATGAATTTATGTCCCCCAGTTTCAGGGAAGCTACAGTTAGGTAAGTTGAGCACTCTGGATATCAATCTCTCATTTATCACCACTCTGAAGGTGATAATGTATAATTAGTTCACATGCCCCAAGATGTAAAAAGATAGTCCTACTGTGATTCTGCTGAGGGATGTCCTACGTGTACACTCAGTTACAACAGTGTGGAGAAGTCAATAATCTAGAGGTTGACAGGAATTACTGATCACCAGCACGTTCTGGACCTACCTGAAAGCTACAATGTTTCATACACGGACATCAAAAATTAATGTTTCTCGTTAACTGTAGTTCTGAACCTTCAAGCATATTGCAGTCATTATAATTTCAGAGTCATTTATGCCAGCAAAGTTCCTAAAGGTTATTGAAACAGCTTCATATACAATATATTACTGATGTTTGACATCTAGTTCAAACATTAATCAGAACTTCAATTTCTGGAGCATTCTAATGTTTCTACTAATAAATGTCTGACTTTTGCCTTTGTATGAATAAACAAGGAAATAAAATTTAATCTGCTCAAATCCACTACTTTGGGTTGAACAAAGTCAAAAGAAAGATACACATGATTGCATGTCAGGTTTAGTTTAGGACTCCCTACCACTGAAGTACTGTTTGTTTGTTTGTTTGTTTTAAAAAAAAGAATACAAGATTGGAGAGCAAATGCACCTGGCTAAAATTGTTAAAGTCACCTTCTTTGACGCATCCAATGGATGTGCCTTGGAAGCTGTTCAACCAAGACAGCTAATGACACTGCATCTTCTCCAAAAGCAGAGGAATAACAGCACAAGGTGACAGAAAAGCACCGGGAAGGCATGCTGACCTCAATGTATGTCTTATGTCAAGCAAAAGACAGCTTACACTCAGCACAAAATGGAAAGAAAAATGCAAGTAATCCTATAATCCACTTTCAGCCCAACTATTACATTCTAGAAATGAAGAAACAGTTCACACAGAAGTCTCTAGTCTGCATTTAACTTCCCATCTGAAATCACTGCCTACTGTCTCCTGTTCCCAAGCTTGCTCTGTCTGTCTGTCCGTCCATCCATCCATCCATCCATCCACACATGAAATTCTGGATAATATTCCATGCATCTGATGAAGTCCTAAAGTATAGCAGAACTTTTTGCTGTTTTTACATATGTGAAGAATGTAACTCTTTGGGAAGATGACTATCTTCTCCACCTAGAAATGACCACCTTTATCTGAGAATGATTTCAGCAATCTCTTGTCTTTTTCTGGTTGTGCCATCAATTCTCAGCTCTACTCTATGCTACCATCAATGGTATAGATACAACATTCTTAACTTTATGGTATTCTAACCACCTATCTTTCATTTTTATTTCCTGTCAAAAATACAGGGAGTAGGAAAGAATGCAGCCTAAAGACTAGATATGGGATGTGTAATGGTGGATGTTGAGGATTTAATACACTCCTGCCAGAAAAGTGGAAAGAGAACTCCAGAAGCAGTCCAAAGCATTTCCCCATGTTGTTTTTGCTTCTGAGGCAATTCCAGCCTCTTTTCCTTTCTGAAAGTCTAAACCATCACGGAAGTTCTATAAATGTAAATTTGAACCAGTGTGATTCAGTGTTGGACTACAACTCAGGAAGATTAGGGTTCAATTCCCCACTCAGCTATGATAACTATTTCTAATGTGGTGCCTATCAACCCTGAAATCTCAAGTTCACAGTTTATGTATACTCCTGGACTCAGCTCCAGCATGGATCCTCAGGTTTTGGTTGTGGCCATGAGTGTGTTTGCACAATTAAAACTTAGACTCCTAGAATCAGAGAGTTTGAAGAGACCACAATGCCCATCGAGTCCAACCCCCTGTCATGCGGGAACACACACTCAAAGCAACCCCAGCAAATGGCCATCCAGCCTCTGTTTATAAACCTCCAAAGAAGGTGACTCAAGCACACTCTGAGGCAGCAATACCAAATGTGACCATTCCTTAAATGGGAGTTCCAGCTATTGTTGATTACATTCCTGTTGATTACATTCCAGATTGCTGTAACACACTGTATGTGGGGTTACCTAGCGAAACTGTTTGGAAACTTCAGTGGGACCCAACTACTATAGCCAGAGTGCTGGCCACGTCTGGTTACAAGACAATTTAATTTGCTTGTTGAAATAGGCTCACTGGCTACTGGTTTGTGGATAGCACAATTCAAAGTACTGAGCATGACCTATAAGGCTTGGGACCAAACTACAGTGGCATCCATGGGGATTGGTTCCAGAACCTCCCACAGATACCAAAAAAAATGCATGCTCAAGTCCCTATTAAAAATGGTGTATGGTAGCAACAGAGGGAGTAGCAACACCAGACACTAGGCACACTGCCTTATTTGTGCTCCCCCATCTCTAGGGAGCATGCCAGCCTCTCACTTCTGCCTTAGAGGCACAAGACAGAAGCAGATGGCTGGCATGCTCTCCAGAGGCAGGGAGCCCCAAAGAGGGCAGTATACCTGGTGCCTGGGGCTTGCTGCCACCTCCACTGCTTTCTCACACTATATTTGAAAGGCACTTATAAGCCTCACCTCACATTCTCAGTCTCTATGTAAGCCTTGTTTCTATGTTTGGCTTTCTTTCTGCTCTTCTGCCTGCTAATAAAGATCTTTCCATTTAAACAGATATGTAGTGATGTGCAGAAAGTTCTTTTAATGTGTCTGGTCTTTGTGCTATACTTTGATTCTGAATGTTATGTTTTACTGCTTTTATACTATTTGAAATCAGTGGAATTTTAATAGAATAGCTTATGTATTTGTTCTTTAAACTTTATCATCAGGGCTAGAATTCAGGATCAGTCTCAGTAAATGTGTACCCTGGAGTTACACATCCATAGTAGATCTGTTTTCATGGTTCCTAGACATTCACAATTATGACTCTATTGCCACAATTGTAATTGCCCCCTAATCCTTCTTTACTTGGCAGCAGTCACATGGAGAGAAGGGGATCAATTCTGTCGGTGATCAAGGCACAGGTGAATGATGTTTCAACCCATCTACTCCACTCCTAAGAAAGGCTGGGACCACCAGAAACAAGACCCCTATTGCATGTCTTTGTCACAAACTACTGCTGTTGAGAGGGGGTTGGAGACATCATCTGACTTCACCTCAGTCACCACAAGAATGGAACTCTTCCCTCTGTGCAGCTGCTGCCCAGTACGTAGGTTTAGTGGTGGGCTGAGCAAGTAGATGCTACTTAAGTAGCCAATGTAGAATTGCTGGCCAATGTTTTTACCTGCACTTTGGTTGTTGTAAGACATCTTGGATCCCATGTTGGGAAATAAATGAACAAGAATGGTATTGATAGTGATGGTGATGGTAGCTGAAAAAAAATCAAACAATTGTTTTTACTTACTTTGAGTTTCATCCATCTCATTCCACAGCTCAGACATTAGCCAACCAGTTGAATGCCAGGTCTTTGGAATAATTTGAAATAAAGAGGCTGTAGCAGCTTTGCCACCTGGGAAATCTATTGCACAATCCATAGGGTCTATGGGATCACCTCAAATGTGACCATGGATTAGTATTCTTTGGATCCTGTCACAGCATCTCCTACGCACATAGCCGGTTGTTTTTGAAAAAGCATTTCTTGGGGACAGCTCTTTATAGGTGGGTGTCTTTACTGAAAATGGTTTTTCAGTCACAGTTATTTGGACAGATGCAGTCCTACTACCAGCCACTCATCTTGTTCTTTCTCCAGTCATGACCAGCTGCCCCAAAATATTAAATGACCCACCATAAGCTAGAACTGCCTGTGCTCCTGTCACAGGAGCAGCAGAGAGCTGGTAAGCAGCATAGCACAAAATAATTAACAACAAGAAATAACGAACAAATGATACAATCTCATCTTCACTATGGTAAATTACAGAATTAAGCAAGCGTGACATGAAAATTAGCTTCGAGTCTCCGTGCGTATTAGACTATATAGTTTTCTGCTCTGTACTATGTACTCTGCCTCAAAGTTTGTAAATGCAGAGCAATTTAGAGATCAGCTTTGCATCAGCTCTAGCAGCATAAATTTCCAATCAGTGAATGCTGACATTGCTTTGCTACAAACTTGAAAAGTCTCAGCTTCATTGTTTTTGAAGTACCAGTGCCTCAACCCTATTCACAATCCCAACTAGGGCAGATCCATTAAATCAATGGGATTTATATAAGCATCAGCTTATACTTCAAAATTTGATTTGGTAGGTCTGCTTTAATTGGAACTAGCAGTAAGGTTTGGGCCAATGTAAATAACACAGACTATGCTCTAGTTTACTGACTTGTTTCACCATGAGCAGTGCTCCTTCAACTATTTAAAGCTCGTTTGATTGTATAAACCAATATACTAGGGAAAGGAACAGAAATCCACAGTAGTCCATATCTCCAATTTTAAAATGCAACAGAAACATTGAAAAATAGAAAAGAAGTTGGGGTGGGTGAAGGAACAGTTATAGTACAAGCTTTTTTGAGAGATTATCTCAGTAAGCAGACTCTTTTTTCTTTTCTCCGTTTTTTTTTTTTTCCTTCTTTTTCTGCCACTCCAGGGAGAATTTTTAAACTTCAAAGAAGCAGCCCCTCCTACATTTTCCTAAGCACTGACCTTTTGTCTTGCACAGCAAAATCCCTGGGTCAAATAATGACAACAGAGCTATCTCAACATTAATAGATCTTTTTGCAGTAATTTAAAATCCATCTGAAATCAAAGAAATCTCTCTGGCTCTCTCCCACTCTCTCCATCCCCCTCTGTGCAGGAATGATTTCACAGTGTTGATGGTGGTATGACAATCTCGGTTGTTAGAAAAAGTCATTTTCCAGTTATTGTTCTGGAAGTCAGTAATTACATTTTCAATAAAGCAACTGTAAACTGTTAGGCAGGGGGAATAGGAGAAAGGAAAATAAATTAGCATCGTGGTCTACACTATATGCAACCATCATAGCAATAAAGTATGTTTGAAGATAATTTGATGAAGTGATTCTACAAAGTGAGCCCTTTGAAATTCCCTGGAACCCCCCAAAAGCCAGACCAACACTCAGTTTCAAAGCAGACATAACCAGCAAGAAGAGCTTATATAGAGAATGCACATATATATTAGCAATCAAGGGTGACGGATGGCTGCATCCAGTGGTGGACCTCCATTCATACAAGAGTGGAATCGAGTATAAGTAGGCAGGGGAGGAGTGCAACCTTTCCTTCCTGGTGCATCTCCCCCTCCAGTTATTCCCAAAACTTCTGGGAATCCCTCTGGAGTAGATTTTCAATAGCTGGAGACGGGAGCAAGGCAGAGGGACTGAAAATTCTTATGCCATTGACACCATCCTATTGATTGGAATCCTTTTGGCAACATATGTTCATGCAGCTTTGGAGTTACATGCACATTTGTCTTGGTTTAGGCATTGTACAGGGAGCTATTCACTAGTGCAAACTCCAAAGTCTCTTCCTCGCAGGGCATCTGTCAAGCTCTAGTGGCTCTGTTGGTGGGGGAGGAAAAGGTGACCAGGCAGTGCCCATCCTGGTTACATCCATCCTGGCTGCTACACTGCCTCCAACCAGTAAATAACTGTAGCAACACCTTTGGAGATTGACAGCTGTCTTGAGGTGGAGCTTCACAGAGTTATGCACACAAGGCATGCTCCACATGCTTCAGAGTGGGCTCTCAGACACTGAATTTAGGTCTAAGCATTTGCTTCCTGGAAGAAAACCTGGAAATAAAACAGCAATATCTCTAAGATTTAATTTGCCTATTTTAGAATCAATATTACTCTTCATTTTTTTTTCCAGCTGAGGCTGATTCTTCATTTTCCAGACAAGATTCACAAGTAAGAATTACAGAACTCGGTTTGATGCATCCCTTGTGAACAAAACCAAAGATGGGAATAATGATAGAACAATGAGCAAAACATATTTTTTTGTTTTGTTTTTGCTATTGTTGTTATCAATTAAATCCAGCTCCTTTCAGTTTTGACAATCAAACTGTCCAAATATCCAGCTGGTGCTAAATCACTTGGCCTGTATTGATTCCAAAACTGAATACAGTCTCATTTGTCTGTAAAGTCTCTATTGCGTTATTTCTTCTTTTTCACAAGTGTCTAAAGGTCTTATTAATATCATGATCCAAATTTTCCTTCTTCATTGACAAAAGATTGGCAGAAGAGTCAATCTTCCTTTTTTTAATATATAATATACATGCCACAATTAGCAAAAACATAAACAACATTAGATGTTCCCTTCTAAATTTTCTCTTTATTACTCCCAACACTATTGTTTGAGGATTTAATTGGATCACATATCTAAGAAAAACACCAAATTCTAGCAACCATGATGTATTATTTCCTCATAGGGGAAAGAAGCTAATATCACATCACTTCACATTACTGCTTAATTGTCAGTAATGTATTCTGAATTGTTGTAACTGCTCTGTTTTACTACATAAGGGTAAATGAGTAAAATACAAAAAACAAAGAAAAACAAACCTGCTACCACAGGGTAATAAGATTAGAAGAAAAAGTGATTAAAAAGACACTTTCTTTACACTATTACTTGAAGTAACAAACAGGCATGTCTATACATAAGATGTTATATACAAATGCCCTATGTACATTTTTGTGGTAAACTTTAATATTGGAACCAAAAAAATCTGGGGACAGGAGTGATAAATTAAACATAAAAGAACAGAGAATTAATAACATGCTTTAAATGGTTCAGCTTTCAGGAATGTCCAGAACTGGCTGCATCTATTTTATTACTGAAGGCAACAGAGACATACTTAGTATTGAAATCAAATCCCACCCCGTATAGAAATTCTCCAGATGTAGAACGAGAACTGTCCTGCTGTTGCCACTCACTGTAATTAAATAAATTAAAAAAAAACTGATTAAGAAAAGAAAAAAAACTGGCTGAGAAGGGCCTAAATATCCTAGAGCACCATATTCTATCTGATCTTGGAAGCTAAGCAGGTTCAGCCCTGGTTAGTACTTGGATAGGAGACCATTAATGAGAAAGGAACTGGCAAAACCACCTCTGCGAGTTTCTTGCCTAAGATAACCCTATGAAATTCATGGGGTTGACATAAGTTGACAGGTGACTTGAAGGCACATACACGCACAGCAATCATGAAGACGAAATTGTTCCCCAACTGTAACTTCTTCATATTCACAATTGCTACTTAAGTCACAATTGTGATGCTATTGCCATGATCACAACTCCCAGCCCCTGGCTCCAACCTACTTTACCAGGCATCAGCTGCATAGAGAGAGGGAAGGCCATTCCACTAATAATGAAAGTATGAATGATGTTTCCATCAAGTTTGGGTGGGGTAATTCTGGGAGAAATTACTTAGTTAACTGCTTAGTTAAATATAAGTTGATACAGGATTCCAGCCACTAACTGGTTTTTCCACAGTGAATTGAAGGTTCTTGACAGAACTGTAATAAATCAAGATGGACAAAATCATCAGTCCCCTCCCCTCCTCCTCCTCTTCCTCCTTGGATATTGAGTTCTTTCTGTCAAATTTATTCGAAAAAATCCTGAAAATTTTGGTAGGTTCTTGTTAAACACAAACCTAGTAGAATTCTTTTCTACTTTTACTGGCCCAATTTAATAAATACTACTCTCAGTATAGAGAGAAGTGTCTTGAACCTGCTTGCCATGTGGCTGTTAAACAGGGACTCTGTCAGAAAAATAGAAATGACTAACCTAATTTAGTGCCTCAAACACAAATTAATACACAGGCATTCAAAGATCTCTGCTAGGGGATGTGTGGTTTGTTTTGCTTTCTTTCATAGTCAGATTTTGTGGCTGTTAAATTATTTCCATTGAATGCTTGAAGAAATATGGGACTTTTGAAAGTTGTTCTCAGAACCCAGTGAACTCCTCACACATCCCTAGTGGCAAAGAAATTAAGCTGTATATAGGACTGCATTACAGGAGAGCACTAACAGGTTTCTCCCACAGCAGCCCTCTGTTAGTGCTTTAAACAAACTAGGTCAAAGAAATCAGCACTGATAAGCATTTAATAAGGCAATGCATATAAATTTAGATAAGACCTGAATAGGTTCTTCCTTTGAGACAAATCTTTAAGCCTCTAAACAAATAATGAAGCAGAAAGATCTTCAGATTGCTGTCTGTTTGAAACATTGAGCTCTTACAAGAAGAGAGAGGGGAGAGCGCAGTTGTGACAGTGCTCTTTCTAAACCTTACTACACTTTTCCATAGTTCTAACAGGCAGAGGGATGGCATTACATTCTGTGCGTCACTCTGTTCATTTCTGTTCTATTCTCCTCAGTTATTTAATTATTTTATTATTGACTTAAAACAACCCCACTTTTCAATCACAAAAGGATCCCAGAGCAGCTTAGGAGGCATAGCAGCATAGCAGCCCATGCCCTCATGTTTACAATCTGAGACCTGACACAAAGACAAAAGGACTGGGTGAGAGGAAAGGGAAGGCAATTCCAGGTGCCTGTTCTTAGTTACAAATTTCTTATGACTGTTCCCCCACCCCCACGCACAATTGGCTGACGTCAATGAAACGATATTCCTGAAAGGTGTTTCTACTTTGGGCAACGTGAGAGGCTGGGTTGGTCTTCCTCTTGCCTTGATGTTCTTCCTGGGAGGCGAGAGAGACAGGTTTGCAAGGGCCCATAGGTCCTCTGGTTGATGGACAAGACAAGAATATGCTGCTTTCCCTGGGTAACTCCCAGCTGAAAAGGAGTGTTCCTTGTGAAATGGGTGCGGTGAGGGGAGCATCCCTCAGCTGCTCTTTCTCTGGTCAATGTATAGGGGCAGGCTGCTGCCTCTTCTTTTCTGGGATGTCCTTCTGGAGAGGAAAGAATAACATATCCATTCTCTAGGTGCAAAATGGCACTATCCACTGCCATGTGCAAGGTGAAGATATTCAAGGCTTGAGAAAAACGATTGTTGAACTATAACTGAGGCCCTCCCTCCATTCCAACTGTCATCATTCTCGGTTCTTAGGGAGAGAAGAGCAGCCAGCATCTATCTGGTAGACATAATCCCTCCTGCACTTTCATTCTCATTTCTTACATGGTATGTCTCATTTAGATTGTAAGCCCAAGGGCAAGGAGCTGTCCAATTAGTGAACTGGAAGACACCCTGCGTGCCTTTTTGGGTGAAGCGCAAACTACAAATACTTTAAACAAACAAACAAACAAACAAGTAAATCCCATGCAATCTGAGGTATCCTGGGAACTCTAGTTTTTGTTTGTTTGTTTGTTAAGAAAAGTAATATCTATAATTCTGAAAATATCATTAGGTTTGGAAAACCTTGAAATTTGCAAGACAACAAACACAGGGAACGAAGAACTTCTAAAAGTGGGGTGAGGAAAATTCCAAACATTCCAGTAAGGCCTGAGCATTATCAGAAGCAAAGAATGGCATGGCTGGAATCCTGATCAGGAGCACTCCGAACAGAGACAGGATTGGGTTCTGTTAATGTTATATTGTTAAACAACAGTGACCATTTTAAGCACCCTTTTGTGATAGTCCTGAAAATCTCTTGCAGCTCAAGGGAAATAATATATTAGGTTCCTCATCCTGATCTATCTGGTTTATATTATTTGACATTTGCTCAATATTATAGGTAGATTCATTATTTTTTCCACCCCATATAGATACTCCTTGAGTTGCTATAATGTTTTACCCCATGAGTAGGTTCTTCAGTAAATGGAAGATGGCACTGTGCTAATGATTCTTGACTGCATTACCTTCTTGTATGTGTTGTATAGCTGAATATTTCATATACTGGCATGACTAAGAATAGCGTGACATTTTATGATAATCATTTTGCGGAAATGTTGCTCAATATTTAAATATCATTTCTTGAAGTGAGACTGGAAAATAAGTGTGTTGCCAGTTCCCAAGGGAATGTGAAAGAAATTGATTCTGACTTTAGGGAAAAGATTTGAGCTCAATACAATTTGCGTAATTAAACCGACCTTCTAGTTTCTCTGTGGAGAGACTCAATAAACTGCGGAACAACTCTACAGACCCAACTTGATAATTCATCAAATTCCCCCTGTTTTGGTAAGGACACTATGAAATATGCACTAAGTTATTTCAAATTAGATTTCCCTAAGTTGTTGTTTTAATGCTCAAAATACATACTAGAGTTTATACTTTGGACTGTAGATCATATTTTACTTTTACCATTTGCCCTTAGAGCTTTGAGTGAAGCAATTTTTAGCTCTTTATGTAGATGTGTAATTTGTATTATGTCTGTGTCTGTGCAGGAGTATTTAACTGCACAATTCTATGCATACCAGCTCTGAAATAAGTCCCACTGAATACAGTGAGACCTCCTTTCACATAAGGGTATATAAGACTGTTGTCTTAATATCTTAGTCTTGTTTATATATCTACTGTTTGACCTGCTGTTTGGAAAATATGCCCTTCAAAACAGTTAATCATACCAGACTTATATGACCAACATCAAAGGATGTTTAGGACTTATAGAATGACGAAGTATATAATCATACAGTGCTTATTAAGTATTTTATAAATAATCAATATTACTATTATTATACCTGTGGTTCTCCCTCCCCTTTTTGTTTTTGGTATTAAAACATATGAAGTCATTGCTTTGATCCCATGAAAACCAGATAGGCCTTTACTCATTTGTTGTGTTACCAAGAGTTCCCCTGGAAAAGCTGTCATATGAACTACATGGCTAAGCCTGTATGACCCCTTTCCCTCATCAGATCCCAAGAAAATGGCAATGGCAAGGCACATCAATGTGTTATAATTATAAGCACCAAGTCACATTTTCATACTGCAAAAAAGTATGCCAGAGAGAAATATTTTTTTTAAAAAAAAATTCTCACCATATTTCAGTAGAACATACTCCAGTGCACACAGTTGGTGCCAAATTTTATTAACAAGTGTCAAGAAAGGGTTTTGATACACATATGGCTTCCAAGGTCCCTGCTGTCACTGTCTAGCTGGATATTGGTAATCCACAAGAGAAATTCTACATGGAACATTGAGGATTTGGAGGTAAGGGGAGAAGTTCTTTGCTCTGAAAAACTATAAGGTACACTAGTTTAACATGTGCTGTGCTAATATGTGCTATGGCTCAGCTTCAGATGTTGTGGGACCATGGCACAGCAGCTGATCCAGCATCTCATAATTTGAGAGCAAGGAATTCCTGATTTTTATTTATTTCTTTATTTAGCATAGGGGATCATAGTTTTTACATTATTGTAAGCCACCTTGGGTGATGTGCTGGGAGAATGGTGGAGTGTAATCAGGTAGATAGATAATCTATTTGTCTCTGGTCTGGGGATAATGAGTGCACAATATAACATGAAGCTACGATTTGAATCCTATTGGGCAACCCAAGTAGAGCAGGCCCATCAGATTAAGGGAGTTTCCATAAATGTTGACTCTCCATTCAACAGTTCATTCAGTGGATCTACTTAGGTGGGATGATGAATAGGACCCAGACCAGAGTGTCTACCGGTAACTTCTCAGTTCTCTCTTTTTGCTTCTACTTGAAGAAGGTCCTACTGTCACACTTGGGAATTACAAAATTCCTTCAGCATAGCAGTGTTATAAGACACAGAAACTGGGCCAAAGGTGAGGGATTCTAAGTGGTAGCAGTGGTGTCTTTTTAATGTCCCCAAATTTTAATAAGCATTGAACTTTAAAAGAGCAGGAGTGCTGTGTAATTATTATAACAGAAAATATCACCTACTTTCCTAAGGATCAGAACTGGAACAGATTGCTTTGATTTACTGTATGTTCTACTGAAAAGTGATAGTTTGAACACTTAACCTGCTATGGCTGGGGGATGATATAAATTCCTTAAGTGAAACATTTCAGGAACACACATTAAGGGCTTAGCCAAATCTATTTTTCCCTAAATGATAGCACACTATGCAGCCAGTGTTCTGTGCTACATTAATAAATTATAGAAAAGTCAATTAAGTATTTATGGCTTCTTAGTTCACATTTGTTTCTTATTACTAAAATCTAATATGATGAATTTTGAACATAAAGGCTGAATTCCATCCATGTGTACTGAAGACACTAATCTGTATTCCTTTCATTGTACAACATTTTTTTTATAGAAATGATCACGAATATTGTGACAGAAACCCTCTTCAGCTTACACAAACACTAATCCTGGGGCTCCTATCAGCTTGTGCCACAACCTTTAAACCACTACCTTGGTTTAGTATTTGGTGTCCTGAAGTGACTAAAATCTTGGACAAGTGTTTTACTTTGAGTTTGGGTTTATATTTGCATGACTGATTTTCCCCCCATAAAACCTCATACGAAAGATGTTTTCACAAAGAAATAAAATAATACAAGACAAAGAATAGCAAAACGGGATCACCAAGCCTTCTATATAGTTGCCCTAAGGGTACTAAAGGGCACTAAAAATATCATGGAAGTGACTGTCATTGAGCTATCCCAGGATGAGTAAAGACTGCCTGCAATCTGTCATATGGGAGTAAGGGACACGAAATACCTGGAGGGCATTTCTGAGTCTCCACTGTGCTTGTCAACAGTCTTCCTATTTAAGGATGGTGGTGGATAGAAAAAGTAAGTATCCCCCGCCACCAAAGTACCTACAAGTATGGAAAACTAACAACCTGCCTGCCAATGTAAACCCCACCCATACACATTAAAAACAGTTCTGGGGCCCCTGCCCTCTTCTCTATCTGTCCCCTTCCTCTATCTGAAATCACCCTTTCTGTAGCTTTTATTATCTCTATCTGAACATTTAAAAATGATCAACCCTTGCTTTGTATGTTCTTTTCCCTTCCGCCCCATTTCCCAACATTCCAAAGGCTGTGATTGGCTTACTCTGCATGTGTGTGGTCGCATACTGTGATACTCCTTTTCACATATAGATAAATCATAAGTCTCTGTCTTCACTGCAGTTCACCCTTTGCTATTGTTACTGCTAGAAAACATTGATTTTGCACCAACAGTGTACTGTGTAATGCAAATAACAGCTGGAAATTCTGTGGGCTTCCCCTTTTTGAATAGACTCTGCAGTGCTAATCCGGGTATGAGCAACTGCTTTTTATGGGCAGCTACTCTGTTTTCTTCAAGGGTTTCTTCGTTCTTTCCAGCTGAAAATCCTTCCTAATTGATGTAGAACACTTTAAGGCTTAGAGATCACATTCTGACTTCAGCTTAGAAATGATATCCATAGAAATCCAGCCCAAGACATGTTTGTGACAAGATGTCATGCTTCTCTTCCAAATGCACAAGTTGACTGGCACTGGAAGGTGGAATTTACTTCAGCATTGATGATGGGACAACATATTCCATGGCACCTGAGGAAAGAAGGCTAATATAGTGAGTGCAGGGTACAGTGAACAGGCCACCTGGCTGTATTTTCCAACACCCCAGTGCCATGTATTGCCAGTCACCATCTGTTGCCTGAGGCAGCCACCTCACTCTATGCGCTGTTAGAGCACTGTTAAGGCAAGTAACACAGGCCATGCCCAGAATCTATACTTTGCTTCTGGGGGACCCAACTACTTCTGCCTCCCTTCCACGTATGATATACTTCTGGTTTCTCTTCAGATCCTATAGAGTTCTGTTTCAGTTCAGAGCTGTCAAAAAATGGGTGCCCTAGTTTATAAAAGACATTGTGTTCAGAGGACTTTTCAACCTGATGAGAAGAGCACAAACTGTTTCTTGCATTCTAGGAAGTAATAATCAGTTCACTGGAGTAGTGTGGAAAGGGAGATAAATTCTCTGCTGAGATTGGTATTCTATATACAACATTGGAATGGTGACATCACAAGCATGTCTAAAATACTGATCTAAGACAAAAGTCAGTATTAGTATATTGATCCTGGCAAGTCAAAGACGTGGCTGTCTGTAATTTTTCAAAGATCAAGTAGAAATGATCTTTGATGATGATGATGATGATGATGATGATGGTGATGAGCAATTTTCCTATACCTTCTAGTACATGGAAATTGTGAACCCTAGCATTTCTTATTTGGAGTGTGTTTATTACTAGCTGAAGTATGCCCAGTGCTGCCTGAGTCAATATGTAATACCTCAAAAGTGGTTCATGAGAAATCCTGTTCTCTTGCTCCATCACCTCACCACTTAATTTTAGGAATCTTAATAGCAGTGTTTTAGCCCTCCCCTGTGTTCCTAGTGTTTCATCTCTGCCTCAGGAATCTTTGCAGCAGAACTTCAGAAAGCCCTCTCGCATTTGTTCCCCTCTAGCCTGCTCTAATTTCTAACCATATATATGTGAGAGAACGTTAGAAACAAGATACAGCTTTCTGAGACACTGTTGCTAAGTTTTCTGAAGCAGAAACAAATATATATTCTAATAAATTGTGGCAGCTCCTCCCCAACTTTGATACTAGGAAGCCCCTAGTTTAGAGTTTCAGTTTGAAACTGACCATGTCAACTCAAGCAACAATCAAAACATTTTGTAGCATCTAACACAGTGTCCCAGTGACTCATGGCATCCTCTCTTCCTTTTTCCCCCCTTTTTTTCTTTTTAAGGGACTCTTTGGGTTTTCAACCAAGAAACACTTCCTTAGATTTTTAGGTGATGAATTATGGCAGTTGCTCCTTTTCACTTGCAGGGAACCCTTCCCTGTATGGAAATTTCAACGTTTTGATTAGAAACTGGAATTGTGACTTCAACAAAAACCAAAAGCATTCCTTTAAATGTTAAACCATCTACTGGGAGATCTTGCTGAATTATGTCAGCCTCTTTTTTTTCATCTAGAATCTCAGCCTATCCCACACCCCAATAATTTTTTAAACATAATTTTTAAAATATAATTTTTAATTTTTTTTCTTCTAATTTTTACAACCAAAACCATTCTGTCAGATTCTGAGATGCCTAGCATGATATCCTGATGAGTTTATGCCACAGGCAGACAGAAAATTAATTATTATAGATTACTTATTAATTATCATAGATTAAGTATTCAACAGATCAACTTGTAAAAAATAATTGAAATCATCTCACAGCTGATTATTCAGCTGATTTTAGTGGCAGCATCACTATAAAAGGAACCTTTGAATTAGGTGTTTGAACCAATCCATGCAAGGAACTTCATAGCATTCTCACAGCACCCAAAGACAGGCAGAAGAAAAAGAAATATAGGTATAGCCATCCTCCCTTTACAATAGGGTAACAACATTTATCCTGAGTAGTGACCATTGATTGTTTTCTCCTTTACTGTTTCCCACAAATGTTCAGTTCATTATTGAAATCATGGGGGGGGGGGTGAACATCTCCACTGCACTCCTAGAAAATTAAAATAAATAAAATAAAATAAATTTCCACTTCAAACACCTTCTAGAAGGCAGGGGGCCATTTTCACATGCCCCCACCCCCAGTCATTTTAGCCTCAAGGAAATCTTTTTAACAAGAGGAAATGAGCAGAAGTCCTCTCCCGCTGCAAGAGGGAAGTGACAGAAAGGCTACCATGACCCCTAGACAGCATTTGGAGTTTAAAAAAATGACCCCTAGGGGCCACAAAATGGCCTTGGGGATGCATGAAGGCCACAGGCCACACTTTGCCTGTGTGTGATTTAGGAACATGCATCTTGACTGAATCAGACTCAGAATCTTCACACTAGGCAAGCAAGACAGCATGTGATCAATCTGTGTATCATAAACCTATTTCTCTTTATTCATACTTATTATTAAGAGGAGGGGTGGGGAACCCAGATGTTTCTGGCCTACAGTTCCCATCATGCTAATTACTGGTTGGACTGACTGAAACTGATGAAAATCAAAATCTACTAGTGGTTGGAGGGCTACATGTCTCCTACCCCAGAGGGAAGCCACTGGCACAAAGCATGGCATCTGATAACAAAACATACAAAGCTTTCTCGTGCTTCAAGAGAAAGGGTCAAATCAAGGGTCAAAAAACCCCGTATGTCTCATAATGTACTAAGCTTACTACAGCACATACTAAGGTTTGGGGGTTTGGCTGCATTCATGGTCAACATTAATGATAGACCAAAACCCCTCTTGCTGAAGTCTTGTAAGTGTGATGGATTAAATGTGGTCTACATCAATCGCTTCAAGTATGTACTCCACTGTGTTAGAATTCTCTCATTTTTTTTAGCGACAAGATTTTTTGTTTCAACAAGATTTGACATTCCCCTGCATATAATATGCAAAACAGTTTACTAATAGCCAACCTTCTTTGCTTCTGTATTTTAATTTAAACCTGATCCTTCTAGCTGTGGTCCGGTATGAATAGCTCAGCTGCCTTGGCATTTCAAATCAAGTCATTTGTTATTATGATGATGGGGCATCCTAGGAGGTTTTTTTCCCAGAAAATTGAAAGCGGTAGCAGAGAAGCTAATGAGTAAAGCAATAAGGTACCGTCAGATCCCCTTCACAACCGTGCAGCTCCCTGGAGGGTCGAGCATCTTCTTGCTAAAAGTGACTGATGCCCACATTGGAATACAGTCTACATCAAGCTGCTAACATTTCACAAGTGTTCATATTTATTTCAGATGTTATTATCATCTTATCTGACAAAACAATCTTTCTAAGGTATTCAGGATTGCCAGCATTCACCCAGTTAACATAAATTTCATATGGAGCTAAAACTGTTTATGAAAGTTCAGTAGTTCAATATTCCACCGTTATTGCTTTTTCTTCAAAATATTCTAAATGAATTAGCTCTGGAAAATGGGATTTGCTGGCCGTAATCTCAGTGTGTTTTGTAAGCAAAAGTACACATTTTTACCTAGCTCTCATATCTAGGTAATTTAGTATATCTGAATTGGTATAAGAACTTCCCTTGAAATCGTATAGTTTCATTTTATTTTGTAACCATTGAAGTATTGCTAAAGGCAATCCACACAGAGAGCTGGGGAAAAGCAACAGTTTTAAACTTCCTCATAGAACAGTGAGATGAAATCTTGCCTGATAGTTGAAAGGTATGTCCTTTAAACACTGGGGAGACATTCACACTACAGAATTATAGTGCTATTATTCCACTTTAATTGTCAAGGTTCTATCCCCTGAAATCCTAGGACTGGCAGTTTAGGGAGGTGCATTTAGCATTCTCAGCCAGAGAGTTCCAGTGCCTCACCAAACCACAAACCATAGTGGAACCATGGTAATTGAAGTGGAATAATAGCACTGTAATTCTGTAGTATGAACGAGCCCTTAGTAAAGATCTTCCCAAGAAAGGATGACAGTCTTATGAAGAATAGCCAGTTTGTTCTCCTTACAAACTAACCTCCATCAGTGCTTCTCTTTAGCTCCCCATGCACCTTCAAATCCTGCTCTGGAGGGTGTGGAAACTTCCAGGGAAGGTTTTGAGCAGTACAGAGAGCTTCAGGGGAGGAAAAGAATGTCTTGCCATGCTAGCTGTCAGGCATGAGCTCACCATTAGATATGGGCCCACTTCTCCGTTTGTTTGTTTTTTACATGTAGAGCTGCCCAACTGATTACAACAGCTGAGAAAAAGTTAGTCTGCACCTTCTTCAATGTAGCAAATGTGTGAAGTGGCTAAATGACTTTTCCACTGCATATACATAATGGAAATATGCTTCAAAGATCCAGAAACAAATATAGGAAAATGATCATAGCAAAGCTATAACTCAAAGTTTGCAATACTAGACAAACTGCTCAAACATATTTGTAAGGAGGTCATTCTTAAAATGGAAGTAAATTTTCATTTTAATCATAGACAAGGAGGAATAATTCATATACTTTTCTCTCAGCTATGGAAGAGGACAAAGATTTCTGTGCAGCATTTTCCCAGTATTCACACCTTGTGAAGTGTTCTTGGGACATTATTCTGCATCGAATCCTTCTTTTCTACAAAAAAATGCAGCAAAAACACATTTTCTGCACAGGAAACAGTTTATTTCTCACACACATGAAATAACCTTTCTCTGGTCATAAAAATTTTTCCTTCCTACCCTCCTCCTCCCTCCCCCCTCCCCCTTTTCATATGATAACCACATGTATTTCTTCACATAATTCCTTAAACAGTTTACAAAGCATATATACGGAAAACAATGACACAAAAATTGTGCTGCTTTATAATTGTTCCCAACAGGATTTCCTGAGTAAAAAGAACACTTTTCTCTGTCAGGCATTGGTACAAGGAAATGTATAAAAACAATTATCCTCTCCATCCTTTTATTGTTGTGTGCCTTCAAGTCATTTCCAGCTTATGGTGATCTTAAGGAAACCTATCATGGGGTTTTCTTGATAAGATTATCTCAGAAGAGGTTTATTGTTGCCTTTCTCTGAGGCTGAGAAAATGTGACTTGTCCAAGGCCACCCCATGGGTTTCCATAGCTGAGACAGGATTCAGATCCTGGTCTCCAGAGTTGTAGTCCAATGCTCAAACCATTGCACTACTTCTTAAGAATGTAATATAACCAGGAGACCTATCTCTATATAGGCACAGGTCTCCTGCAGGCAGACCAATGCCCTTTCCGCACCTTACCTGTTCATGGGGGTGGGGGGCGGCGCTTGCGCGAGCAGCCTCTTGCACGAGGCGCTCACATCCCTGCTCCTTCGTTGCCGCAGCTGGCCTGCTGCTGACCGCCCGGACCGCCCGCAGCTGACCACCTGGAAGGAAGGGGCGGTCCCGTGAACACCCCACCCCCGCCCCGCCCCTTCCGCAGTGCAGCCTGGGAGCTGTAGGCTGCGCTGGGGCAGGAAGTGCGACCGGCCCAGCTCCAGAGGCTCCGCAGGGCAGGTAAGTGTACGCGGGGCCTCGGAGCGACGGGCGACCGTGCAGCATTTTCTGCTTTAAGCCGAAAATAAAAAAATGCGTGCGCGGTCCGCGTTAGGCTCTTGAGCGTCGCGTAAATGTGAGTGCGTCATGTAGACTGCTCCTCACATTTACGCGATGCTCAAGATGCCCTTTTGCTTAAAAAATGCCATGCGAAAAGGGCCCAAGTTTAACATCCCTGATGGGCAACAAAATCTTCCGGGAAGCCCACAAGCAGAGTTTGAAGTCTATAACCTTGTTCAATGGTTTCTTCCTTAGCAACCAATATTCAAATAGCATGTTGAACTGAGGTTGTACATAGCCCTTAACAGCAGGCTGCTTTTCAAAGGCTTATCTCTTATGATTATGTCTAAGATCCCTTTAAAAAATATTTATGCAAGTTGGAAACACTCAGGGATAGGCCTACAGTGACCCAGAGTGAGACCATGGCCTCAGGCAGCAGTTGTTTAGGGGCATCAGCACTAGCCTTCTGGTTATTCCTTCTGAAATGTTCTGCCACTTCCTTCTCTTGCAGGAAAGAGCTTTGTGTATACCACAAAGTCTGCTTGGCTCTTTCAAAACTATCTTGCTGCTTTTGGATGTGGTAGAGGGTCTTGCTTTGTTGCCAGTGCTGAAGATATAGCTGTGATAACCTTTGGAACAGAGGAGGTCCTTTGCCTCCTTTAGCAAAATGTCATGGGTCAGTTCTGTTCTGTGAAGCCCTAGGGAATACTTCATATCCTAAAAACAAGTTTGTTCTTATATTTTGTTTTATATAGTTTGCATGGGCTGTTCTTTCAAAAGTAATCTATAGAAAGGTGCAAATCTACCTTCCAATCTAATTACCTACATCCCATGATAAATATCCACTCAATACCATTACCCAACAGTATATAACAAAGTGGTAATTGAAAAAAATTCTACTGTGATATTAGATTAAATGGTACTTAAAAAGTCTGTCCTCCCCTGATGTATTGTATTGGTTTATTACCTATATACTCACAGGCAAGCATGATGGAAACTAATGCATACATTCCATGTTGATCCATCTTGTACGATCCAGCTGTGAACCATGATATGAATAGGAAAGGAAAGTACAGATAGGTGATAGTCTACCGTACTAGGTTTTAAATATTTCTCTAGAATGTACATTAATCATTTAATTGTCATAAACCATCACCTAAGCAACCAATGAAGACCCAAACTCACTTCATGAAACATGAAAAAGCTTCTGTCTCTCTGTCTTGGTATTATATAATGACCTATTTCATTTTGGAGGGAAGCACTGACCTGGGTTTCTCAAACAACTTCCCCTCATGCCCAGTGCAAAATAGCAAGTACTGTAACAATCTGATTCTGATAGCAAGGAATTTTTTCAAAACTATTTGGAGATATGAACGTTGGTGAGGAGGCTGTTCATGCTTTAAGGATGGGGGGGGGATCCTTTGAGATTTAGCCCAGCTAAAGAAGCTGTTTGGTTGGTTTATTTTCTCCTTCTCAAAATGACCGACTCATAAGCAATGTTGTTGCAAGATGCTTTTGGAAGTCTACAGTTGAAAGATGGGGGTTAATGCAAAATACAAAGGTTACCATTAGGGAAATAAAGACAGGGCCTAACACAGGTGGATCTCCTTATGTGGCTGCCTTCTCTGCAAATGATCTGCATAATCTTCTCCGCCTGAACATCTGCTCCAGCACTGGTGCACCTGCCTAAATACTTCTAAATTACTCTTCTACTTGTCCTCTGCTATGGAAGTAATACAGACAAATTGGTTGAGGAAGTCTTCTCAAATGGCATAACTGATGGATTTTTGATCAGGTCAGCTGGACATGGTATTTGCAGAAAGGTCACTATATTGCATCCATCAAAACCCACACTGAATACAAAATGCAAGCCAGAGTGCCAGGCAAAGATATCTATTTTTTTCCTTCAAATCACCCCATTCCATTCAAAGCACTACAACTGAACAACAACTTTTCACTGTTATATTGAATCCATAACTTCAACCATTTCCCACATACTAACAGCCAAAAATGATTGACACTCCACAGTCTTTAGAGGTGATTCAAGGCTCTTCCAGGAAAAGCTGAAAAATGAGGGAACAAACTGAGCAGAATTATGGAGAACTATTACTAGCTGCAGTTGGTTATCAAACTGTAAAGGAAGAAGTTGTCAAGACTCTGTGTAACAATCAAATGCTTTGCCCCATTCAGACAACTGGAAGCTGTGCTCTGCTTGTAACTAAAGACATGCCATGGCCTCTAAACAGAGTTGTAATGGGAGCTTAGGAACAATGTACGCCAATATATTAGAGAGGTCACAATTTTTCACCTGATAATATATTTGCATAAAATGATCCCATGTAGACTTTTAAAAGCTGTTTTCTAATTATCACAAGTTCAAGAATGGTTATGCAAATTAGTTGTTAGTTAAGCCAATTTGAAGGAGACAAACAATTTTTAAAGGAAATTGTGGGGGAAAAAGTTCATCTTTTTGTTTCTTTTATCCCACATAGAAATCAGGTAAACTGTATCATTGATAGTCCTTCCTAGCTCCAAAACAATGGGTATGTGGTTCTGTCACATAGAATTGTGAATATTTAAGGCAAAGACATGTAATTTTTATGGCTTCATGATCTACTTCCACTTGGAAACAGCCATGGTGCTTCAAACCTGTTTGGCATCCATTTTCCAGTTTTCGTCCAAGATAGGAACTGGCACCCTATAATCCAAAACAAGTGGTTTTGTTAGCTATCCACGTCTCAAAGAGGAGACTACAGACATACAGCTGTAATGTATGGGTTCCTCCTTCTGATCAGAAGCCCTATGCAAGTGAGGCTATTAGTGCCCTAGGCAACATGGTGGACAGGTGGGTTCCCACTTGATACTTTCCACTTAATACATGGGCATCAGTGAAAGGTACTCATGTTGATCATGAACACTGACCACAACACCTTCCCTCAATCTCATATTGATTGAATGTACGGCAGAGATATCTAAGCTCAGAGATATCTGAGCTCTCATGTTTGCCATTAGTTAGAGGATGTGGATATACTAGGCTCGACCAGTCTTTATGCAAACAATGCCGTAAGCTTAAAGACAACTGTTATCTCCTCACTGCCTAATTTTTGTTCCATTTGATAACTGGTCAGTTTCTTGCATGTGACACTTTCTGGAACAATAAGTTAGAACCCTAGAATCACCACTTTTTTTGAGAGAGATTGTTCCAAAAATAATTCTTTAGGGAATATACATTTTCTTCCATTTAGTTTTCTTGTTTGAGATTTTAGGGTTAATTGGGGTCATGTTTTCAAGTTTCTCTGGAGCCAGGAGGTTAGAAACCTATCTGTTTTAAATTAAATTGAGGGCTTTCTTTGTATTCATATGACTTCAGGAGCTGCAGATGGAACAGAAAAGAAAGAAATGATCTCTTATTGTGAAACTCTCAATAAAAAATCATTGGAAATTTTCCCATTTCTGACAGACACAATGTTCACATGCATAGCTTTATCATAGCTTTATGCGTAGCTGTGCAGGTGTATGTTCAGGCATTGTTTACCTGGTTAGAATCAACATGTAAAGCGGTGTCCAAGCCTCCTTATCCCATTAACATTTTCCTCATTTAGAAAGGCCCAAGTCTGAAAAGAAACTCTTATTTGTGTAGTGACTCTCCATGCAAAAAGGGATCTTGGAAAATCAAGACTCTTGCTCTCCATATTTGAACAGAATCTTCTCCTCTTCAGATGTTGCTTTCCACATAAGGAAAATTATGATAAGAGTGCTGTGCTTTGCTGTACTCCTTTGTTGTGACACTGCTGTGACATTGCTGTGACATGAATTTTATCTACCAGGGAAATGTTCCAAGGCCCCTTATGGATGCCTGAAACCATGGATTCTACCAAACTCTACACCATCACCAGAAGTAGACCTCTAGCTTTGCAGGGACCATAGAGAAGATATATACTTCCAGATAGTATGAAGCCTCTTTATGGTCTCTGAAAACCTAGAGGGCTACTTCTGATGACACCAGAGCCATTTCCTGTAGTGGTGTTGATGGAGGGATGGTTAAAATGAAAGGTAGACAAGGTGTGGGCGGCAGGACCTAGAGCAGGCTGCATGGATGCCATCACCTGGACACTCAGGGAAAGATTGGGATAAAGGGTAGGAGGAAGGGAGGTGAGTCTGTGAGGAAAGAGCCCCGTTGTAAACTTGAGTTAACTGACTCAGATTCAAGTCAGACTTAAGTCACTTCAGTGACTTGACTCGGACTCAACTCGGCAATAAATGATGCACTGACTTGAACTTATTCAACTTGCGACTTGTATATTTTTAGTGACTGACTTACTGTCTTTGGTTCAATAACATAACACATTCATTCAGAAACCTTATGACTTTGAGCAATGCGTTCATCTCTTTTTGCCTACTGATCACATGACAACCTGTCTCAAGCCCAAAGTGTGGGTGCATTTCTCAGAGGGGAACAGCAAATGGGTTAGGCAATGGGCTTGAGGTGGGCTTGAGGTCTGCTCAGCAGCCTGTCCCTGCTACGTATCAGAGGAGCCTTCAAAAACTTTTCCTAAGAGCAGAAGACAAGAGTCACCCCAGAGATTGCAGAGTGTGCATCTCAGAGGGGAACAGCAAACATGTTAGGTAACGGACTTGAAGAGGAAGGATCCTTCCTTCTAAAGCTTTTCTAAAGCCTTTTTTTTTCCTAAAGCTTTTCTAAAGCCTTTAAAGAAGGATTCTATTCCCCATTTTCCAAAAAGTCTCCAGCTCCAGAAATGGGAAATAAGAACAATCCTCTCCCTCACTTCTGAAGCTGAAGACTCTTTTATTCCCATTGGCACAAAAGCCACCAGCTTCAGGAATGGGGAGTAAGAAGGATCCTATTCCCCACCTTCAAAGCTGCAGATGGCAAAATCGCAAATGTGGAGGGCTGACTCCGCTTAAATAAACTGACTTTATTCCACTCTGTCCATAAATTCTGGGATATAGGTTGGGATATAAAGTTGGGTTCCAGACTTGAGACTTGCCATGAAAGTATCTTTAAGAACTTGAGACTTGACTTGAGACTTGGAGTAAAAGACTTACATACATCACTGAGGCAGATGTTGACCACAGGTAACTGAACCACAAAAAAAAAAAAAAAAAAAATTGTGGATAAGGGAGAGGCATTTCCTGTACATGTGCAAAGACTCTGCTGAGTCACTATATTTCTTTCTTCATTGTTCCCTCTGCACATTTTCTCCTCCAAAGATTTGAACCATTGTGTAACTGTACTATGTCACAGGTTTATTCACATGTTAGTGTACTGCTGGGATGACGATAAGTACTGCTCTGATTAAGCCGACCTGCAGCAGTAGAGTAAGGAAATAATTGTTTTCCATTGTTCTGCTGCTATCATGTCAGAGTGTAGGTCCACAAGTGAATCCGTCCTGCTGGGTGAATGGATGGTTGGATGTTGTCTAAAAAAGTGGAGAGCACGTAGCTAATATGTACTGATTATTTTCCCAAAATAAAAATATCATTTCTATACATCAATGTTGATTCCTCAGCTGTATGCAAAAGAACATTTCCAGAGGCCAAGTCAACATGTGGCTTTTACTATATATGTTTGTACTCAGGAGCACAGGAAGCTGTCTTACACTCTGCCATACCTAGATCTTGGGAAATTACTGTTTTGGACTGGTTCTGTCAGAATCACCCAGCCAGCAAGTCTTTCTGTCAATGCTGGATGGGAGATTTTGGATGCCGTAATCTCCCAAAATAACCTTCCCAAGCTCTAGTCAGATCTTTGATCCATCGAGCTCAGTATTACTGACTTTACTTGGAAGTGATTTTCTGGCCTTTCAGACAGAAGTCTTTCCCATTTCATATCCAAAATGCCTGTTATCCTACATCACAGGTCAGCTTGCAAGTACTACAAGTAACACCTGCAGACAGCATACCTGAACAAAAGCAGAAGACACACACACACACATACACACACACCTGCCTATTATTCCTTCACTGAGCTGCTGACTAATCCTAGACTCAGTAGGCAATGCCTCACCACCATGGCAATAACAAGACACCAGCTAGAAAGGGATAATGCTCATTCTTTTGCCAAAAAACACAACACAACAAAACAAAAACCTTGAAGCAAATAGAAAACATAGTGCTGAAAACCTGTGATACTGATCTAACAAGGAGCGCAAATACCAATAAAAGAAGGGGGAACTATCTGAAATAGCACCATCTGTTGACCTTTGGCACAAAAGTACAATGAAACATGGGATGTCCAATTTGTCACAGGAAACTTTGAGAGCAAAGATTTATACAAGCGTAGGTCTTCTCTATTCATTTTCTCAATATCCTGATATTTCTTAAGTAAGGAAAATCAGGGTGGGTTTTTGACTGTCAAGGTTATGCTATAGATGGACAATTACATACATATTTACATGTTGCAGAATTTTTGGTGAACAGTTCAAGACATGACTGATCTCTCTGGGAGAGATATGCTTCAAGACCCAAAACAGAAAAGGATGAATCACTTACAGTGCAATGAACTATCATTCACACTTCTTGTGGGGCCAATATACGGACACTTAGGCCCTTTCTGCACAGCATTTGCCATGTGAAAGGGCACCTGGAGCATCGCACGATTGTGAGGAGCAATCTGCATGATGCACTCACAATAGTGCGATGCTCCAGGGGCCAGCAGGTGCCGCTCGCACACCTTTTCATTTTCGGCTAGAAGCAAAAATGGTGCGCAATTGAGCATTGCTTCTGGGCCCCTTGTGCACTTACCTGGCGTGCAGAGCCTCCAGAGCCATGCCGGTCTCACTTCCTGCCCCAGTGCAGCCTGGGAAACTCCCAGGCTGCACTGCGGAAGGAAGAGGCGGGGCTCTCGCGTGAGCAGGCAGCTCATGCAGAGCTGAAGCAGCAAGGACACGAGAGCCTCTCGCTGGAGGCTGCTCGCACAATCCCGGCACTGCAGCGCTGCAAAAAGGCAAGGTGTGGAAAGGGCCTTAGTGAAGCTAACCCAAACACTTTCTCAAATAACATGTTCTTACAGTATTTGTACAACTAGAAAGTATTCTAAAACAAAAATCTCAGGCTGAGACCAAATAAACATGTTTGCAGGATGTGAAGAGTGCTCCCTTTTGATGATATTTTGGTGGGCCTATAATTATACACTGAGTGTCACGTTTGCTTGTTTGAGGTTTTTAGGTAACAAGAAGACAGAGTGATTTTAAATTTTCTGAATTTAAAAAAGTTGCTGCAGAGAATGCAGACACTGTGGATTCCAGGATTATGTGCAGGGAATGAAAGATTATGAAAAACAGCAGAGATTTGGTGATAATGCTTTCTTTTTCCTTGTTCTCTGTCTCTCTCTCTCTGTGTCCTCCTATACATACAGAGAGATCCAGCTTCTGCAGTGGTGGGAGGGGGGACCTTTTTGTCTCAGCCTTTTAATGAATACTGCTATTCCAGCAGGGAGAGGTTACACTCCTTTTTTCTGGGAGTTAAATATTAACCACTACAGTTACTCACTTTTGAAACCATGGCGTAAGTAACGTCCAGGCCACATTTCTACACTAACTGTTCTCCAAGTTTCTTCTTGCAAACTCTTGACATGGGGCATTCTTGTGGCTCAAGGAAGTGTTCTACAGCTGTTTCTTCAAAGAAAATAAGGTTCCTACTTCCATTTTAATGAGCAAATCTTACAACTAGATTTGATAATAAGTAAGATGTGATATCGATCTAGTGTATAAAATGAATGCAGAACTATCAACTCCTTGCTGTGTTTAATAGGGCAGTTTCTGTAAAACATAGTCTAATTGCTATGTGCTCTCAGCATATGACACAAAAGTGTGATCATAAGATCGGTAAGCCCACCAAGGTTCTCTGACAGGTTTTTTTTCTTTCTACATACCCCTCCCCCCATCTGCTTTATACAGCAAACTTCAAAACTACTTGGCTATACCAGATTTATTTCGTGTTTTTCATGAGGAGTAATGTGTGTGTGTTTGTGTGTACAGCCATTTCCGCACTACACTGTTACAAGTGATATTATTCCACCTTTAAAGTCCTATGGAATTCTGGGGTTTGTAGCTTAATGAGGCTAAAGTGCTCTCTGGATGAGAATTCTAAATGTCCCGCCCTAAACTGCAAACCCCAGGATTCCATAGGATGTTGGAAGTGGAATAATAGCATTATAACTGTGTAGTGCAGAAATGGCCTGTGTGTGTGTGTGTGTGTGTGTGTGTGTCTGCAGAGCAATTCCTGAATATAAAACCAACAATGCAAGTATCTTCCATACATACATGCACACTAGTGCTCCCACATTTTACATTGCTTTTCTTGATAAAACTAATAGTATTCATGCCTGGTTCAGTAACCCAGAATTCAGATTTCAACCACTCATATGGCACTTCATCTTACAGCATGATAAGAAGGAAGAAATGTGACATAGTTTGTCTACATAGACACAATCTTAAATTGTACATTTTCTTCAACCACTTTTGTGTATTAACATGTGGGTTTTGTCTGTTAGCACATTCACACCTATGTACAGATAGGGGTTCATGTTTTATGAGAAACCTTTGTTCAAAAGTCAAATGTTTTAATGAGCTAAGGGTGGCTGCTGTTGTAAAAAAAAAGTGAGATAAAAGAAGGTCAGGTAGCAACTACTTGCTCTGTAACTAGCAAAAAAAGTTCAAGTACATATTTGGCATTTTAGAGAACCTTCAGGCTTAGTTTGATGAGTTATTAAAATTATGGTTGGCCTATGGGGAGAATCACAATAATTGGTAGAGGTCATAGATAATCAAAAGTGTCTCTCCCAGTGGGATGAAACCTATTAAAATCAGATATTTAAATCTCTTTACACTTAAGTATTCAAGTCATGTGCAAAATGACTTGTCCCAAATCTTAGTCTCAGAGGAAGAATGCAGACATTTTTCATTGTTCTTTATTTGGTGCTAATTAACATTTTCAAGAGGTTTAAAGATGGAGTGTGCTCACTATACCCCAAAGAAATACTTCTTTGTAGCTGCCAGATCCTTGCATTATCTTGTTAGAAGAATTCACTTTTAATATTCTGAATGTTTAGATTACTTTAAATGACATCTTGAAGGCTAATAGCACACAAAAAGGGATACAGAATACAGTCTATTATTACTATTGTGAAAGACTGCATTCGAGAGTCATGTTAATCAAATCAGTTTCAGAAGTCCTGCATTGTAACCAGAATGATAACATAGATTATGATTGCTTTTTGATTATTACCATGAACATAGGTTTCCCCCAACACACCAGTTGTGTTTTTAAATGGGTCTAGACTACAATAATGAACCTTTCAGTCATGATTTACTTATTCATTTTTGACACATTTGGAGTCCCATTGTGCTCCTTCCATCTGTAGGCCTCTATAAAAATACAAGCCAATTTTTTTTGAAAAAAAAAAGTCTAACAAAGAGAATATTAGCCAGCGTGATGTAGTTTGACTATTTGACTAGATCTCTAGGGGACCAGGGTTCAAATCCCTGTTCAAACATGGAAACTCACTTGATGATGATGGGCAAGTCACACTCCTTCAGCCTCAGAGGGAGACAATGGTAAAACCTGTCTGAACAAATTATTCCAAGAAAACACTATGATAAGTTCATCTTAGAGTCACCATAAGTCAGAAATGACTTGGAGGTACACAACAACAGAAGTAACAACAGAGTTTTCTTAAACTCTAGAGAAGGAAGCTGTAGGAGTCCTTATGTGCTCTGGACCTCCCTCTGGGTTTGTACAGAGGCTTGTTGCCATAGGCCTACTGCCAGTTGCCAGAGGTATGGCAAAAGGGACAGAAACAGAAAGCTTTGTATCTGACAATCCAAAAGCAGTTTTAGGAGGTAAGTCATTTTCTGACAAGTTAATTCTACAACTAGTTACTTTTAGTAGTAATAAGCAGTAACTGAGTTACTTTGTGCCAGTAACAAATTATGGCCCTTTCCGCAGCTTACCTTTATTCAGTGCTGGGGTGCAGGGATCGCACGAGCAGCCTCCAACGAGAGGCTTCCGCGTCCCTGCTGCTTCAGCTCTGCACGAGCTGCCTGCTCCTGAGCAGGTAGTGTGAGAGCCCTGCCTCTTCCTTCTGCAACGCAGCCTGGGAGTTTCCCAGGCTGTGCTGGGCCAGGAAGCATGACTGCCATGGCTCCAGAGGCTCCGCATGCACAGCAAGCAATGCGCGATCGAGCACCATTTTCGGCTGAAAGCTGAAAATGAAAAAATGCGCAAGCGGTGCCTGCCCTACCCTGGAGCATCACGCGATTGTGAGTGCATTGTGCAGATCGCTCCTCACAATCGTGCGACGCTCCAGGTGCCCTTTCACGTGGCAAATACCGTGCAAAAAGGGCCTATGGATGCAATTCACTACTTTCCAGTCAAACAAGAACAGGGTATCTGTCTATTACTTATGAATTAATGTATTTTTGCACTCAACCTGAGCAATAGGAGATGGGGGAGGAAAGGTTGCATGTTTTTTCTATTTTTCACAGAACTTCCAAGGTGCAGTATTTTAATAGACAATACTCTTTGGAAAGTGTTGTCCTGTTTCCCCCATCCCAATGGAGGACTAATGATAACTTGTTAGAAATAAGTAACTCTGAGTTACCTTTCATGTGATTATCTCTTGAATAACCAGACTAATGAATGCTTTCAAAAAAGTATTATCTGTAAACTTTGGCCCAAAGTACACTCGTTTCTCCAACATAATGCAGGAAGGCCAGACACTAACAACAGAATCTTTGGTTGTAGAACATTTTTTTCTTCCTTATTTGTGTTAATATGATGGGCAAAAATTAAAAGGCCCAAAAGGATCCTATGTCTTGGACTTGAATGACATTTTGGGCAATTGGGGCAGCAGACTTTCCCAAATGATAGAAGCTGCACTACGCAGCTCTCACCACTGAACAGCACCAACACTAGAAGGACTCAGCTATTGCTATAGAGCAGGGATGGATACCTTTGGTGGGTCTGAGGACCTATTTTGATCCCTCAGACATCCTACAGGCTGCACCTCTGGCAAAATTAGGGTCTAATTGTTTTTTTCCAAGCTCAAATGTGGCCAGAAAGTTACTTCTATTTCTTTAAAAAGAAAATAGTATGTCCTCTCTCACACACACATACACACAAAAACGAGGCTTAGAGGGGAACGGAAGCATATTCTGATCCATATAATAATTATTATTATACTGTAATATTATTATTATAATAATGGATTGTATTGCCTATTTCCTGCAACAAGAACTTAATATTCAACTGCAACATTAACCCTAGCTATTTTTTTTTTTAAATCCCTGATAGAAAATTCCTGGTATGCTTCTTAAGATGCTTCAGAGAGGGGAAGTTTTTAAAGAACTGAATTTCATAGCTATGACCAGTCAATTTGCCAATTTGCACATTGGGTTGTCAAACTGAGGTCAAGGTACCTTCCTCAAAGTGAGTGCTCCATACTACATGTAGAATTGTGGGATTCTCAGAAACATTAGTGATCACAGGACCAGTTGATTCCTGGCTCTTATCTAGGAAGACACTTCTCTGATTGTGATCATTTTTGACTTTTCATATTACTGGAGGCTGTTCCTGATAGGAGTTCATAATGGTGTGGAAACTCCTACACTACAGAAAAAGACAAACAAACAAAGAACCTCAATGTAACTGGAGGCTCAGAACATTCATTGTGTCAAGAATGTTTTGTAGCTTTAATATGACCTGTATTCTATAGATTGGCATTTGGAGCATGGATAAAGAAGGTGCCACTCTTTGCCCAGTTAAATGATCTGAACTCAGCTTTGAGAAGAAAAGGGCACTAGAATAAAACAGTATACGCTTCTTAAAATAGCAGTTAAACAAGTACTGTTGTTGTATGGTGGAAACTCTTTCACTTTTATGTAATGCTATTTATATCCTGTCTTTCTGCTAATAAAAAATGGTACAGCATTCAGGTTGGCTATCAATAAATTCATTGTAGCAGTCAAAACCGCAAAGGTTTCTAACCAATTTTTGTCACTATTGATGGAAGTTGATACAACAGAGTAACTTCTCATAGAAAGGAATTCACAGTTGTGGTTTGGGGCAAGTCTGGGGACACAGTAAATGCTGAGTCACACACATCTGGCTACCCCCCCCCCCCAAAATAGGCCTTTACATATTTTTAACTTGCATTAAAAAAAAAAAAAGAATAAGAACTCAGATTTAGTTATGTTTAAACTTTTGTATCAGTAGGTTTTTAAATATAGTTCATAGTGTGCCTTGAATACCACACCGAGAGAAAGCTGCGATGTAAATAAAATAATGAAGTAAAATAAATATCCCAACCAATCTTGCACCAGCTGGACAAGGTCTTATGGGAGAAAGATTTTTAGGACTTTATGGATAATTCACAGTGCTTTGACTTGCTGATCAACAACAAAATAATGACACCATGCAACAGAGACTGGGGCCATTTCTGCACTACACTGCTATAGTGCTATTATTTCACTTTCAACATCATGTGGAATTCTGGGGTTTGAAGTTTAGGGAGGGGCCTTTAGAATTCTCAGTCAGAGAGCTCTTTGGCCTCAGTAAACTACAAACCCCAGAATTCCATGGGATGTTGGTTGTGGAATAGTAGCACTATAACAGTGTAGTGTGGAAATGACCTGTATTGAATATGGGTCACTTAGTTTAAACTATCTATTCATGTCACTTGAGATGTGCAAAAGAGGGGGAGCATCCAAGTGTGGGAGCAGCTGAGGCAGGTGGTCTCTCTCAGGCCTCCTCCCAGCTTCTCGTAGGTGAACATTTGAGCCTCAAGAAGAACCCAAACTTTTAGTTCTCCCTGCCCAGCCTGCTACTGGAAGGTCATCCCAAGGATCCAACTCCCAAGTCACAATACTTGAAGTGAGTGGCAAATCTTCAGCCCACCCCAAGGACAGCCTCCTTCCCCATTTCCCACCCCTGGGTCCTATGACCTTTAAAGGCAGTTCCAGAGACTTCTCCTTCACTAAATGGGTACTGTAGGTGTTCTCTGAATTCCTACTTTCTCCCCCCACTACCTTGTTACCAAACCATACACCTCCATGCTTTGATATAGTTTAATTGGCAGAAATGTTTAATTGGCACAAAATATAAATTATATATACTTATGGCTAGAAAAGCCATGTGAAAGAAAGGGACACTGGCTGGGAGTAGGTCAGAGGTGACCTCAACATAGTCAGGCCATAAGAATTAGCCAAGAAAGCTTAACTTAATAGCTCCAAGCTAATCCTATCAATTGCCCAACCTCAGAAAACAATAAGATGCCCAAGTGCAGAGGCAAGGACCCCTGCTGTGTGCATTTCCTAATGAAGTCTGGCCCAGAAACCCCACTCAACGAAGACATTGGAAACAATCAGTCCATTCCAGACCCCTTTTGTTTACTCTGCCAGAAAGCAATTAACTCACACCCCTTCAAGGGGGGAAGCAGAGTATAAAAGTCTCCAGTTCTGAGCAACTAGCTTTGCAATTCACCAGTTGCTGAAGGTTTCTCTGCTTGTTTGCTTTCTGGCTATGTACTGCCCTTAGATACACAAACGTAAGCCACATCAATGCTTCTTCACTACTCTTCTGGACTAGTAATTATAATCTCAAGCCCTCAGTCTCTCTATCCATAATTTTTCCTCTCTTTATCCTTCAGCTTTTGTGTGATTGTGTGCGTGCTTGAACTTTTGCATGTGCGAGTGAATTTATTACAATAAATACACATTTTAGTTCACATCTTATTTTTTGTCTGCTGTTTTACTTGCGTGAGCCTGTAAACATAGATAGAAAGGATCTTGCTAAGTTACCTTCCTCCTGCAAACCTCCTAAACTTTGAGCTAATTCCTGCCCCACTTTTGCAAGGAGGTATAGACATTGCAGGGTGGCCCACATGGCACCTATGTTTTGGAGTAACAATCAATTGAAAACACCATCCTAAGCCAATTGTCCAATTCCCCTTTGACAGTGTAAGAAAGATGAAAAACCAGTGGAAAAAGGGGAGAAAATCCTACCCAGCCCTGAAGTGACCAGCAAGCTTACACTGTTTCAAAGGTGGGAAGGTAGGTCAACAGAAGATCCAGAAAGGAAGAAAGGGGGGCAGCAAGAGCCTTTAAAGACTCTGGATCCATCTGCCCCACTCATGGCATAATACCATGACACCAATTGATGTGGCCTGCCCTCACTGGAGGCCAACAAACATGCCTTCCCCTGTGACACTGCATGGTGTGAGAAGGGATTTGAATTCTACCTAAAAATGCATCAGTAACCAGTACGGAAAAAGAAAAAAAAAGTGGAAACACAAGTTTTAAAGAGTTCATGCAGGCATGGCAATGTCCTTGCAAAATGGCAAAATCGTTCATGTCAAAATGATCCTAGACAATAAAATGTGTTTGCTTTGGATGTGTTGTATATCCTTCCTTAACCAGATCCTGTACAGTAATCTTTAAATATGACCCTTCAGCATCAACTTTTAGACTGGTGAAGTACAGTGGTGCCATTTAGGCTTCATAATACCATTCTAAACTTAGATATTGTCAGAATTGCTAGGACGATTATAAAATATTGTTTGTGGCTCATTCATTATTCATTCGCATAGACATTCAATCACTGGAAGCACTGTGCTATGTACCTCTCCTCTTGAGGTGTAAGAATAATTCATCTCCTGGAGCTTACAGTGTTTATCCACCAAAATGAGAAGGAGGCAAATCCATGGTTACTTGCCAATCAAGCCAACGCAGGAAAACAAGTTCCACAAAACTTGACTGAGTTCCAACATTAATATTGCAGTCAAACCATGCCTGTCTGAAATGATTCCTTTTTTCATCAGCAGCATGAAGAATATCATGAAAGAGCATTAGATCCTTGCAGCTTGAAATAAATCAAGCCTGGATGTGTATTCCATATGTGCCGTAATAAAATGCAAATAAGTACTAGGAAAATTTTATGAGTCGTAATTTGTGGCATAGTTTTCTAATCTACCTGGAGTGAAATGTTCTGCTGTCAATGCCTAATTTAACATTTTAGTTGCTGCCCTGGGAATGCTTTTTCTATGCCTTTATAAGCTCCTTTTAAAAACTATACATTGACTGGATTCATCTTCAACAGTCAAGGAAAAGCTTACTAATGAGGTCAGGTCAAGAGAGTGACTGATCTAAAGGAACATGGAACAAAAATGGAATGAGCCAGGCTTGGTGTGTCTTTAACTAATAAACGGCCTGTGCTCTTCAAACCACAGTGACTCCTATTAAGGAAATATATTTCTGTGGCTCGCTGTGTGGGCTCTGGAAGGCAATTCATGCAGAACCAGCATGGTCTTCTATCCTGAAGCTCACATCTAGCCAGATTTAAAGAAAAGGGCAGCCAATAGTATGTTGGCCATTGTCCCTTCTCCTAGGGACAGACTATTTCACTGTTGTCACAGAAAGAAAGGATTTGCCAACTATCACACAAAAGCTAAAATAAGATTATTTTACTAAAACACAGAAATATTTATTTGGCAATATACAAACATTTTAAGATGGGTTTCTTCCCTGAAAGCAGAGTGGATATTAGTGTAGTATTTAGTTAGGCAAACAAGATGAAGGAAACAAATGAATAAGCAGAAGTGCAAAAACAACAAAGTACAGAAATTTCCAATAGAGACAGATACAGTGAACGTTACAATGTAATGGTTATGTATGAGAAAAGAAGAGGGTAGACTAAATATGCATGCACGCAGACATGGAAAAATAAATAGATACAATAATTTGTTCTATGTCAATTGGCTACTGGAAGGTGGGAATCATGTATCCATCCAGATCTTGGACTGCAAGTCCCACCAGTTCTAGCCTTCAAACTAATGAAGGCTAATGGTGGGAGTTGTAGTACAACAACATATAGAGAATTACACGATTCCCACAGTTGAGGTACTGATAAATTCCAATCCATATGGGAGCATGCTATGCATGATCATAGTGGCACTATGTTCATTACTTTGGTGAGAATAATACTTGTAGAGGAAAGAATGGCACTGTAAATTTACCCACATGCCCCCAAACTGTTGCCTGTCATGGAAAGAAGTTACATTGCCATGGCTCAAAGGTAGCATAACAGGAAGAATCTAAAATGGCATCTCCTTCTACATCAATTATCAGGAATAAACTGCTGTTTGTTCTATATTATTCTTTGCTAATTTTTGAAATTTATATCCTGCCTTTGAATGTCCAGTTGGCATGCCAGGGGGTAAGAAAAGTCACTTGAGATATTGGCGCCACTTGATGCTCCAGTGACAGTGATGAATACCTCTAACCATAAGTCTGGTCCTTTCAATGAATAGTCTCTGCCTACAAATCTAAGACCCAATCCATAAGGATACTGCAATCCACGATACTGAAAACTACTAAAAAATCCAGATCAGATACACAAGAAAATATTTATTTCAAAACAATACAAACACATTGAGCTTTTTCCAGCATCTTCTCAGAAGAACTAGAAGAGCCAGACACTGTGTGCTACCCAACTGTTGTTCATCTTCTGACGAAAGGCAGCCCCCCAAAAAAACTTTGTAGGGAAACTCTCTGAACAGCATGGCAGGTTACATGGAGATTGCAAAGAGAAGCAGAATCACCCAAAATTGTGATTCCCTCCTCTTTATGCTCACAGATGTCTTCTGTCAGCAGAATGATATCACCCATGTCTTGTTGTTCTACATCTTGGTTGTTGAATTAGAAAGTAAACTATGCATTCAGGGAAAGATAATACAATGGCCTCATTTACCTTATGTTTTTATGATTGACACACTGGCAGGGCTTCTTCATTTTTTAATTTAAAAAAAAACCTTGCATACATCTTTCTTGTTTCATGGAGAAAGCTTCAAGGCACAAAACTCAGATCAGGCATACTCTGCTGACATTGATTATTATCTTCCTCTACCCTGGTAATGTCTTTTTGGCTACTGTTCTCAGAATTTCTGGCCACCCCAGTTAGTGGGAAGAGAAGT
Organism: Cyclura pinguis; assembly: GCA_030412105.1. Classification (NCBI taxonomy): domain Eukaryota; kingdom Metazoa; phylum Chordata; class Lepidosauria; order Squamata; family Iguanidae; genus Cyclura; species Cyclura pinguis. The sequence continues at coordinate 247,566,999 of CM059599.1, read as the reverse complement.
GCTTCTGGAAGGCAACTAGATTGGGGAAATCTAATCTACTTAGGGAGCTGCTGGCTGAACTTAGGGAGCTGCTGGCTGGAATTCAGTGGTCAAGAATAGTGAAAGGGAAAGGAGTTCAGGAAGCATGGGAGTTCCTTAAAAGGGAGATACTGAAGGCACAGTCTAAAACTGTGCCAATGAGAAGGAAAAATGGAAGGCATCTGAAGAAACCAGAATGGTTGACTAAAGAACTCTCAGTTGAGCTAAGTGTTAAGAGAAACATGTACAGGAAATGGAAGAAGGGGGAAACCACCAAAGAAGAATTTAAGCAAGTAGCTAGGAGATGTAGGGAGGAGGTCAGAAAGGCTAAAGCACAGAACGAACTTAGGCTGGCCAGAGACATCAGAAACAATAAAAAGGGCTTTTTTAATATGTCCGTAGCAAAAGGAAATAGAAGGAGACGATAGGGTCGCTGCGCAGAGAAGATGGCGAATTACTAACAGGGGGAAGAGAAAAGGTAGAACTACTTAACACCTTCTTTGCCTCAGTTTTTTCCCAGAAGGATACAAGCACTCAACCTGGCGGCTGGGGAGCAGGTGAGGAAGCAGGGGAAATGAGGCACATAATAGGTAGAGAGGTGGTACAGGAACACCTGGCCACACTGGATGAATTCAAGTCTCCAGGGCCAGATGAATTGCATCCTAGGATATTAAAAGAACTGGCAGAGGTCATTTCGGAACCGCTTGCTATAATCTTTGAGAAATCTTGGAGGACAAGAGAAGTTCCAGCAGACTGGAAGAGGGCAAATGTTGTCCCCATCTTCAGGAAGGGAAAAAAAGAGGACTCAAATAATTATCGCCCCGTCAGCCTGACATCAGTACCCAGAAAGATTCTGGAGCAGATCATTAAGCAGTCAGTTTCTAATCACTTAGAAAGCAACGCGGTAATCACGAGAAGTCAACACGGATTTCTCAAAAATAAGTCATGCCAGACTAATCTTATCTCTTCTTATGATAGAGTTACTAGCTTGATAGATGAAGGGAATGCTGTGGATGTAGCATTTCTCGATTTCAGTAAGGCCTTTGACCAAGTTCCCCATGACATTCTTGGAAAGAAGATAGTAAAATGCGGGCTGGACAGGGCTACTGTTAGTTGGATTTGTAATTGGTTGACCGAACGAACCCAAAGGGTGATCACAAATGGCTGCTTTTCATCTGGAGAGAAGTGACTAGCAGGGTACCACAGGGTTCTGTCCTGGGTCCAGTGCTGTTCAATATCTTCATCAACGACTTGGATGAAGGAATAGAGGGCATGCTGATCAAATTTGCAGATGACACCAAATTGGGAGGGGTTACTAATACGCCAGAGGACAGGATCAAAATTCAAAATGACCTGGATAGATTGGAGAGCTGGGCCAAAGCTAACAAAATGAAATTCAACAGAGAGAAGTGCAAGGTCCTACACTTAGGTAGAAAAAATGGAATACAGAAATATAGGATGGAGGACACGTGGCTGGATAGCAGTACGTGTGAAAGGGATCTAGGAGTCTTAATAGACCGCAAGCTGAACATGAGTCAGCAGTGTGATGCGGCAGCCAAGAAAGCCAATGCAATTCTCGGCTGCATCAATAGGACTATGGTGTCTAGATCGAGGGAGGTACTGGTACCACTCTACTCTGCGTTGGTTAGACCTCAACTTGAATACTGTGTCCGGTTCTGGGCACCCCAATTCAAGAAGGACATGGTCAGGCTGGAGCAGGTCCAGAGGAGGGCAACCAAAATGGTGAGAGGCCTGGAAGCCATGCCCTATGAGGATAGACTTAGAGAGCTGGGTATGTTTAGTCTTCAGAAGAGAAGGTTAAGAGGGGACATGATAGCCATGTTTAAGTATTTGAAGGGATGCCATGTAGAGGAAGGAGAGGGCTTGTTTTCTGCTGCTCCAGAGACCAGGACAAGGAGCAATGGATTCAAGCTGCAGGAAAGAAGATTCCACCTGAACCTCAGGAAGAACTTCCTGACGGTCAGGGCTGTCCGGCAGTGGAATATGCTGCCTCGGAGTGTAGTGGAGTCTCCTTCTTTGGAGGTTTTTAAGCAGAGGCTGGATGGCCATCTGTCAGGAGTGCTTTGAGGGTGTTCCTGCATGGCAGGGGGTTGGACTGGATGGCCCATGTGGTCTCTTCCAACTCTACATTTCTATGATTCTATGATTCTACTCTGCATTTTCTGTATAAAGACAGGAGTTTTCTACACATTTCCTAAGAACTTTCCCACTGCCATATCACACCACATCTGCATATATTTTTACAGTTTTAATTAAAATCTCAAAAGAGGTTAACTTCTTTCATTTTTTAGAAATGCCAATTTACAATACTTCAGTCTCTTTACTTATTTTTTAGGTTTATATTATATGTCTGCTCTACTGTGCTACACATTTTAATAAAACATACCATAACTATCATATTTCATTCTCATTTCCTAAAACCTCAATGAGTGGATAAGTCACGGTAAATCTCAATTTCTCCAGATCACAGCAGATGCCAAGAACAAGGAAACTGATTTTCATCCTGTATCTCCAAGACACAGGTGATTTTTTCCCCCTTCAGTAATAGGAAAATGTACAGTTTTTCCACAAAACCTATGCAGCTTTCCCAGAAAAGTACACAGTTTTCCAGAAGCCACACAGCTTTTCCTGAGAACTATTCTGGCTTCTCTGAAAACTGTACAGCTTTCAGTACGCAAAGGACTGCTTTCAGGCAGCATGTTAGTGCTTTGTATGCAAACTGCTTTTTTATGTAGTAAAAAGCAGTATTTTGCACAATGAAATAGTGCACAGAAAACATCAATGTTATACAACAAAACCACATATCTAGTTTTTGTGCAATATTGCTAGATTATGCACAACACTTCTGCCATGCAACGTTGTCTACATAAAATGCAGCAATGTTGAAAAACAGAAATATTGTACAACAAAACTATGTGCCTGTGTTTTATGCAACATTGCTGATGGTGTGCTCAACAAAAATGCTGGGCAAAATCCAGCGATGTTACACAAAAAAACCACATCTGGCTGCAGCTCCAGTCAGCCTGAGTTTTTTTTCCTCCTGTGTAATATTTGCATTACATAACTTTCAAAAGTTGTGCAAAGGTTTGGCAGAGGTTGCAGTCACAATGTGACTGCACAGTTTCACCCCATTGTTTTATGGAAGTAAAGTGTGATTTAGTTTTGCATTTTCTGCAGTATGTAGCAAAAAAAAGTAAGTGAGGTTCCCATCCTCCTTGGGAAGTTGTGCAGTTTTCTGTGCATAGTGAAAATGACCATGAGTGTGTATTCTGCCTGCAGAACTGCTCAGATTCTCAAATTCATGTGCATTTCTCAAAAACTGAGCAGTTTATGTTATGCTGGGAAAAGAGTTCCCACAATTTATGGGAACTTTTGATGTGCTGTTTTACTTCTTGCCTAAGTTTCTCTAGAAGCTAAGAACTCCACATTTGACTCCAGACAAAACTGACATATTTCCATTCCGTCTCTAGTGGGGATAGACTTCTATTTCAAAGCATCAACAAATTAATAAAATATTTCTTAATGGAATACTACTGTACTATATAAACATTCCTTGATGATGAAAAAAAAATATCTACAGAGCTGTACCAAAGATCTCAAAACAATTTCACATAAGTATTCAGTAAATAATATTACAATGACAGTATTATGAAGCTTCCCACAGTGACTTTTCCTCTTGGCTTTATGGACAACAAAAGAATTCATGCAGGTGACATCTTGCAAAAGCATGAGGTCTGACAGGGATGTCAGTGTGAACTTCGAAGAACCATGGATGAGAAATGTAGTCAAAGATAACATTAGACAGTTGTCCTATAAAATCTTGCCAGGTCTTGATGCCTAATGTATTTTCAACAAATATCTGCTGCACCTTCTAATACTCCTGAACTGAAATGATAAATTATTTACTAAGCATACCAAATAGTCAATAAAGTATGCAATTAAAGTGCACCACCTTTATAATTCAGACGGTTCTTATCTACATTGGCAAAACTGTAAACAGCCTATTTGAATTCTTCCAGAGCTTCTCTACTGCCTGCTTGTGCTAAGCTGTTTCAGCAAGCACTACTGCCACCTCCTGATGATCTGCTGTATATCTCTTTGATGACTGAAAGGAATCTAAATTTTAGAGGATAAGAAAAAAATGATCTGACTTGATCCTTTAATTTAATCATAAACCCAATCATTATCCTCATAAATTATTATTTATTACTACAAAAAATTAAATGGCACTCTAATTTGGATATTTTAAGTGTAGAAACCTCTAGTTGTTTCCCAAAATATATGGACAAAATGAGGTTTCACATTCATGTGAACCTACAAAATACCCATTTTTGTCCATAAACCTTGACTAAAACGGCCCTGAGAAACACAGCCCACACTCACTCCCAGACCTCAATACTGTAAGAGTGGCTTTCTCTGACAAAAGTGAAGTGCTTACCTGGCTGCATTGTTTATCTGTGGATCAAAGACAGTTAGATACCAGTGCAGAAGTCTTGATTCTTACATGAAAAGGTTCACCCAGCCATACTGTGTTGCCCCATTGAACTGGTGGATGGGGTTGGAAAGCAAGATTATATAAAAAAACAGGAAGGTTTTTTCTACTTTACAAGCAGAACAGAATCATGTAAGTGCAGAACACGTAGAGGGGGACTTACAAGGCTGAAGAAATTTGACAGCATGGTGACATAACCGTGAAAAGGAAGAAATACTATAGGAAAGATTAGTTGGTGTTTGTAGTAGGGAGAGATAGGCAGTCTTCCGTCCCTCTCCATGTTGAGACTGAACTCATAAATCCAAGGACAGAGACACAAAATGGTACTGAACCCTATTTTTTGATCTAAGTGGTCACTCAGAAGGCTGTAGCAATCACTGAGAAATTAAGAAGGCAGAAATGGGGTCAGAAAATGGCATCCAGCACAATGAATGAGTATTGAGTTGAGGTACACTCATTTTTCTGATAGATCACTCTGTGTCAAAATCCAACTCTTTAAGAAGATGATAGGGCTGCGGTAAAGACATCTACAGTAGATGCAATCCTCTTCAGTGTGCATAAAAAAGTTTGGACTTTTTGAAGTCTGGCCAAAGATAGAAGAACCACCACATGGAAAATACAGGATAACAGTGAATGGATAATAGCATCAGACGGAAGGCTTATCTCACACCAAAGTTCACCTTTGTTGCGTTTGCCTAAGGAACTCTTTGCCTAAAACTAAAGGCCCTATTATCTTTGCATAGTATAGAGAGAGTTTAAACTTTTCAAGGAGGAGAGGGTTGTGTTCTCAGAATAAGGAACCAAATATTACCTTGTTTTTACTATTTTATTGCCTTTTCTATTCTCAGAAAGCTAGGAGGAGAGCACTGGCATGCAACCTGATATATCTTGATAATCTGCAGATTATTACTCCTAAAAATGTCACTACAACATGTAGACAAGACCACAATCCTTATCCTCCTCCCCATTGGAGTGAATATACTACAGATCCTATATACACTGGGGTGAATATACTACAGATCCTATATACACTGACTCCTATACTAGAAAACAATTCTTTTTACCATTTTTCTTCTTGCTGTTAGAAAGTCATTAAACATTGTGTACTTTCTGACATCTATTTCCCAATTAAAACTTACTCTGAAGTCCCCAAAAATGCAATTTTTGCAAAGAAAATGGCATTTCTTGTGCAGAAAACATCACTTTCTACACAGGGAACACAGGTAGCTGTAAATTAACAGTTTTCTGCACAGAAAGCAGCACTCTGCATGAAGAAAACAGATTTTGCTTCCTACACAGGAAATTTGTACAAGAAGTACCATTTTCTGTGCAAATATTCCCTGTTCATTTTTCATGCAGAATTAAGTCCTAAACTATAATGCTTCCTGCTGCCTAAAATTTGTCTTGTCAGTCTTTCCAGACACTCAAGAAATGAGTATTTTGATCATTTGGGATAATATTTTTAATATTATATACTTCCAAACCAATGTAATGGATTTGTTTTTGTTTTAGAAGTCCAGTTTTATATCTGGCATAAATCGTACCAGGCAGACAGATCCTGAGATATATACATCTTGCATTTGCCAGGCCTTTTGATTCTTTTATTTCGTTCCTCAGATAATGATAAGTTGCTTGTCCCCAAAAGCAGAAATTCTTACTCTGCTTCTCAAAAAAGAAGATATCTGTCTCCCACCCTCCATTTTTTGACAGCTTTTAGATTTTGGGAGAGAAACTTCTAAAAAATTCCTAGCATAATAACTTGCCCTTTGGTTCTCTTTTGAAAACAACTGTCCAAGATCGGATCCATGGAGAAACATCCTCTTGCAAACAAATCACATACAAATACAGATGTGAAGAATGTATGTAATCTTCCTTTTTACTTTGTGATCTATGGTCTGAATCCAACTTTCTAATCAATAAACTTGTTTGTGTTTTAATTATGAATGTTTGTGCTTTAATTATGTATTTTAACTTAGTTTTAATTCTTATCTGATCATTTAATTTGTGTCTTAACTTTTGTATTCCATGATTTTCAACTATTTTTTTTAATTACTACAAGCTGCTTTGAGTACGTACTAGGAAAAGAGTGGGATATAAATACAGATAACAACAGCAGCAGCAACAACAGCGACAACTTTATGGCCATTTCTGCACTAGACTGTTATGTTGGGGATGATAGGAGTTTCAGCCCCACAGAAACACAGCAGAAAAACCAGAGTTCAGTGAGCCAACAGCAGCAGCCTTGTTCCCCAGTAAGGATACTTACACACAGAGGAGTTTCTTCCAACACAGGAGGCACTTTATCTTGCAGCAAAGTTCCGTTATATACAAAACATAGGACAGACGGACAAAAGCTTGCGCCAGGCACCAGGTTTGGTCAACAGACAAATACATACTGGCGTTGCTTTGTTATATACATGTCTACAACGAATCAGGTAGAGGTTTGCACACCGCCCTCTACCATCCGCACGCGACCCCGGTTTCTTATGCAACCTTGCAATTACCCACAGCTGGGGCATGATGCAACATCTTTGCAGTGGGCTGATCATTTTCCCAGGGTTCCCTGCCTGGAATCCCTGACATGTTATAGTGCTATTATTCCACTTTCAACATCCTATGGAATCCTGGGGCTTGCAGTTTAGAGAGGGACCTATAGAATTCTCAGCCAGAGAGCTCTTTGGCCTCAATAAACTATACATCCCAAAATTCCACAGGATGTTGGAAGTGGAATAATAGCACTGTAACAGTGTAGAGCAGAAATGGCCAAAGTTTTTCTTACACTCAGCTAGTCGTGGATTCTGCCTTGAATGGATCAGGTTACAAAATAAATCCACCCTCCTTCCTCCTCCTATCTTTTTCAAAGTCCTGCACAAGGATTTTTATGCCCTTTTGGCTAGCTGAAAGAAAATATTGTCACAGAACAGGAGCAAAGGAAATGTGGGCATTCCATACCAAAATTCTAGAGTGTGTCCAAATTGATTTATTTTAGCATAATCATTCAAAAGAGATTGTAGATCTAGTCCATCTTTTCCTCTTGGCAGTTCTTTTTAAATGTTGAAAAGAAAAAAAAAGGGAAAACTGTAATTAAATTATAATGGATGACGAAGCAGGTTTATTGCAGTTTTTTTTTCCCCTAGAAAGGAAGAAAGAAATTCAAAACACCCCTAATACTGAATCACCTCAGATGTCACAGCCTACATTGTTTCTCAAATGCCTACTTGCTGAAATTTCAAAATAAAACAAAATGAAAATGAAAACCAAAAAAACAAAGCTATAACTGCACATCTGATGTATTTGTGTTCATGCAATCTGGACCAATTTGTGACACCTCATAGTTCAGTAGCTATAATTTTTAGCCAGCCTGTGCTGACATTTAGCTATGGCATGGTCATTGGCTGAGTCAATCCTGTAAGTGCCAACAGGTACACACAGAGAACTCTACATCCATCAGATTTTTGCTTTAGGCAAGTTATGATTGAATGCTAAATCCTGAGCCATGCCGACGTCTGTGTGTGCCCCCGGCAGTCTCATGGCCACTTCAGCCCATGAGAGCAGGTCCTGCTAATCAGTCACAAAGAATTATAAATAAAATTGCTGGCTTCAGTTTTATAAAACTGACATATGTGTGATGGGAACTGGACCTACTAATAGGTTTATCATTCATAAATGCACTTAGCACAATGCACTGTTATTAATGCGACACTAAATAAGCATTTGGGAATGCTCATTCAGTCTAATTACTTAAAATGCTAATGACCTGAAGGGATTTAATATTCTCAGTCAAATTCTCCCAGGAAGTAGGTCTTAAACAGGCTATGGCAACATGCCATTCTGGAGGTACCTAAGTACATTTTTAAACAGCAGTGATTTTCAGGCATTAGTTAAGAAACTATTTCTTTTCTCTCATACATGCCTCACTCAGATGGATTTTTTACAGCTTATCTTTTTTATTACATTAATGAAAGCACTACAAAATTTGCTTTCCAACATAACTCAGAACTCAGAGGGCGGAAATTGTTAGCAGGGGCCAGGAGGTAAGCTTGAATCTGTTAATACCTTTCCCTTTTGGACGACTGTTACCATTTTAGCTACACAAAAGACAATGTTACCATAAGGGGTGGGGGACTTTGAGGTCCACCTGCAATGGCAGCTTCTCCTTAGAATTTGGGGAATTATAGCTCAAAAAAGGCCTGTGAGAGGAGGGTAACAGCAAGATCTTTTCACCTGTGTATACCGGTATTAACTGTAGAGAGGACTCCAGTTCAAAGTTAAACAGTATTTTTATTTGGATTGTCAAAACACACCCTCAAGAACCATACAACAATATCAGAAGGTGAGCCAAGAAAGGTTGGATAGAGAGAGAGACCGGGTGAAAAAGGTGATAGTTATCAGTCCTGACAAAGAAGGCTGAAGCAGAGTGGCCCAGACAGCATCTGAGGGTAGCAAGAACGAACAGAAGTCTGGGCACCATGTATTAAACCCAAGAACTACAATTTTCTGGGGCCAAAGCTGGGGTTTATATACCGTACTTCCTACCCTGAAGGTGTGTGTGTGGACAAAACAGCAATTGCTTTCTCATGGGATTGACAATGGAGTCTGGAATGGGCTGATTGTCTTAACTCTAGGTGACAAAACGTTGATGGGAATCATAACAATCTCTTAGTGTCTGGTCAGGCAGGAGTCTAGGAAAAGATTTGTGTAAGGTGACAACACAAGATGGTCTCTGATGGCTTCACCTGGGTAGTTTCACCTTCCATTGCATTCAGGTGTGCACATAGGCTGAGCTCTTGAAAAGATTATCACAAATCTATTAGCATTGGGTTTTCCCACCTATTCCTCCCTGAATGTGTCACCTGACCATGTCTGAGGTCATCCTGACCTGGCAACATGCTTTCTGGTCAGCACACTTTCAAACATGTTTTCCAGCCATAAATATGTTTAATTGTGAAAATATCACATCCTGCACAGTGGGGGTGTAAGGTGTGGTAACAATGTTAAATGAATTTAATCAGAAATGGAATACAAACTTGAACAATATCAAACATTTATATCCAGGAAAACATTTATACCATGTATATCCATACATCTGTTTATACTCAGAAAATATTAACTGGACCTACATGCTGATTTTACCAACTATTGTGTTTTCTGATTCTTGGTTTTTTTTTCTGTCATATTTAACATTTAAAAGACATATGTGGCATTTATGATCCACCCTTTCATACTTGATGTTTTAAGCACCCATAAAAACTGACAAGCTGATCCATTGAAGCAAATGGCCTTGAGGACTTAGCTCTTACAAGCTTTTCTTTGAAGACCTGTGTATTCATCCATGTGCTAACATTCATGCACAACCTCCTGTCAGACTCCTCATCCTTCATACAGCTACCTTGAAGGCAGGTAAAACATGTTCTTCTCTGTTCTGGTTATCACTGCACCCATCAGTAGAGAAGGGAGAGCTTTCTTTGGTTTATTTTTGAATATGAACTCTTCAACATGCAAACTTCTTCATAAATTGGGTAGAAAGAACCGGCGATCTTTTAAAAAAATGAATGTGTGAGAAACCAGAGTTAATAGATCAGATTAGATTCCTGTCCAGCTGCTCTATTATGAGTCCCATGGAGTTCATTGTACCCACTTTTAAAATGTTTTCCAGTGAGTGACCATTATAATTGGGACAGGAGGTAAGTAAGGATATTACAGCAGCTGTCTTCAAAAGAACAGTATTGTGAATTGCTCTCTGAAGAAACCCATTTTTGAAATTCTTAGCTCGTTTGTTTATCTAAGGCTGCAGTCCTATAAGCACTTCCCTTGAGTAAGTCCTTTTGCATAGCCAGTCTCCTGAAGAAACAAAGGAGGAATTAAATTTCCTGTTTCCCTCAAATCCATGCTTCTCTGAAAAGCAATTTGCCAAGAGATAGCAATGTTAGCAAATTTGAAAGAAGAAAAATGCTGGCATTTCTAAGTGGAAAGCAGCAAAGGTTACCATGTGAGACACTCACCATATTTTACAGCCAGTTACAAGGATAGCTATTTCTCTGTAAAACACCATTTAATTACTGAGGAAAATTTTGGCACAGGTATCTATTTCAGTAGTGGCTGATGTATCTACTAAGTGACATTTTCCCCTATTAATGCAGTTATTATTAATGACTTCGCTTTTCCCACTCTTTCTGGAGCAGACCTTCATTTTCCAGCTGGAAAAAAAAAAGTTGTTATGTGACTTCATGTTGACTCCAACTTATAGGCCTAAACTAGGGTTTTCTTGGCAAGACTTGTCCAGAATAGGTTTGCCATTGCCTTTCTCTTGAGAGAGTGTGGCTTGTCCATGACCACCCAGAGGGTTTCCGTAGCTAAGTGCAATTCGAACCCTGGTCTCTTGGAGTTTTCTTCTACACTCAGACCACAATGCCAAGCTGACACTACCAAAAAAGATTTTTTGCTATTGTGTGCCTTCAATTCATTTCCAACTTATGGCGACCCTAAGCAAACCTGTCATGGTTTTGTGGGGGTCCAAGAGTGCATGATGTGCCCAAGGTCATCCAGTGGCTTTCCATAGCCGAGCAGGGAATTGAATCTTGGTCTCCAGGCTCTGTAGTCTGACCTCAAACTACTATGCCACACTGGCAACTTAATCTGGATGCCATGCTAAACCAATGGTTAGTGTTGCATACATGATCATGTTTCTTGTTTGCTCTCCCGTTCTAGCTAGGTAGAGGACATTAGAAGCATACGCTTAGATTTTCAATTAGTAACAGCTTTTAGTTAGCTATGAAGTTGGACACATGATTAGCTTTAACCACGGTTGCTATTTCAGGATCATCCTAGGCTGTGAGGTTTCAGGGCCAAAACCTGAGACTTAGACACAGCCCTGGGGATGTCACTAAGCATTATGCATTAAGAACCAGCCAGAGTTCTTCACAGGTTGTTATTCAAATATACAGAGATATGCATATATTTTACCGTTTGGAAAAGGACTGTTCCTAGATCAAGCTAAAATGATTGATTTAGGGAGATGGGATCAGGAACATTTAATATAGCCTAGAAGGGGGATGCAGAACAAGCTGGAGGGTGAGCCCTTGTACCACTATTACTGGGAGAGAAAGAGGAAGCAAACTAAAACCCATGAAGAGTCTTTGCAAATTGTATCGGCTTTCAGTTAAGTCTTGCAAACTATAGCTGCTCTACTTGCTGAGCTGGAGATTTGTACACAGCTCTTTTCCTCTTGTCTGGAGCTAAAACTGGAAAATTTGTACCCTCAACCCCTGTCTGGAGATGACATACAAAAACTGGAGAATCAGGGCCAGACCCTGAGAGCTGGGAGCTACTTTTAACTGTTAAAGCAGTAGTTTTCAATGTATTCTTTTACAAAAGGGATATTGCCACTGATATCACAGTTAACCATATTTACATTAGAAGAGGCATGGCCACACCTGGTCCCCAAGGATTTTTATGTGTTCTGCACTTCTTAGAGCTGTCAAATGCCCTCTCCAAAATCTGGATATTATTTATTTATCCAATAGAAAAGGTTTTGTGTTTAAATATGCTGGCAGGGAGGGAAACAATCCCAACGTCCTTGAAAAGCCAGAATTCAGAACTGTAAATCACTGCCTAGGCACTTTGGATATAGATAGATAGATAGATAGATAGATAGATAGATAGATAGATAGATAGATAATTTGAAGCATTGTTTTGTTTCTTTCTCATCTAGTGTGGCTATCAGCAGGTGCTGGGGGGTGAAAAGATAGGCCCATACCTGACAAAGTAGCCAATGTCTGTCGCAGCCCTGTTGAAATCAGTTGGACTTTAGTCTGAGATGACTTACTCCATTGATTTCAGTGTGTCTACACTGAATTATGATTAAGGATGGATTCACTGCATTGCCATTTATGCTACCAAGTTCTTGTTGTTTTTTCATAACAGGCAAAAATTGAAATTTATTCTGTTTTCAGTGGAAAAAAATGGTCCATTTGAAAAAGGTATTTTTAATTATTTCTTCTTGGTATATCAGTTTACTACTACTACTCCAGATAATACAAATTGGCTAAGGAGAGGGAATGTTTTACATTTTGATGAGGCTTCAGTTCCCTTGTGCAATTATGGGCCTTGAAGCAAATTCTCTTTGGAACGGTAAAAGAATTAGAGCAGAGACACCCTGTTAAGAACAGAGCAGGATAAAAATTTGGGAGGATTATAAAACTAAAAACATACAGCAGCTCCCCACCTGGGTCTCACCACAAAAGGCTTTTTTTAGCAGATGGACGGACACAGATAAATGGTTGTGATATGATGACATAATTGAGAGATCAACGTCCAACAACTTAAGATTAAAACAAGAGAAAAACTAGAACAAGAGGGAATAACATTAAGTTGGTTCCCTTACAGACAGTTAGCAGAAAGGTTTCAGATGGATATAAAAACATATGGAATTGAACTTAAGGAGAAAATTGGAGTAATTAAATGGCTGTTCGAAAATCCGCCTCATTTACTTGCCCAAATATATCAAGAAATACTACATCAGAAGAGGCAAGAAGAAACAGTAAAGGCAACAATGATTTCATGGGCACGAAATATCGGACATTCAATACAATTAGGGTCTTGGGAGCAGAGCTGGAAAAAAACACAGAAATTTACAGTAGCACAGAATTTGAAAGAGAACTATTACAAGCTATTTCATAGATGGTACATGACACCAGATAAATTGAAAAAGATTTATAATACAGGTACTGGACAATGTTGGAAATGTCAGAATGAGGTCAGTACGATATATCATATGTGGTGGACATGTCCTAAAACTAAGAAATATTGGACTGAAATACATAACAAAATATGTGCATTAATGAAAGTACAGTTTGCTAAGTTATCAGAATTGTATTTGTTAAATATGACTGATGTATTACAAGGTACTGGTATAAAGAAGTACTGGAGAATATTACTGTACATGATAACAACAGCTCATATTGAATATGCAAAGATGTGGAAAACTCAGCAAATACCCACATTAGAACAATGGTGGGGTACACTGATGGAAAACAAAAATGTGGATATGGTCTCTCAGAGATTAAAAGGGAAATCAGACGAAGAGATACAAAAAGAATGGCAAATTGTAATGGATAATTGCTGGGTACCATCAGATGGAAATCTGTGATTCATGATTTAAGATAAATTATGAGGGGGCTACAGGATATATATCATGAAGCGGGAATATGGAGATGGAAATGCAAGAATCAACAAGTAATAATAGCACTAAAATGTAGTACAATATTTTAAGCATGTTAAGAAATCTTGATAATGAAATCTAGATCAGTGTGGAAGATCAGAAATATTTCAAATAAGTTGACAGTTATAATTGTTTGTTTTATATCTGAATTTGAATAAAATGATTATAAAAAAAAGAACAGAGCAGGATAAAAAAGAAGCAGGTTCAAAGAGCTCTTTTATACTGCTAGTGCCTGGTGTCATGTTATATTCCAGCCACAGCTGTGTTACAGTATGTGAAAGGACAATGTGAAAAGTCAGGAGGAAAAAAGAACTCCTTCTCTCTTGCTTAGCATTTCAAATATCCTGATCCACAGAAAACCCTTAGTTGTTTTCCTTACAACTTAATTAGAATTCTGTATTTGGGCAACTTTAAATGCAATGTTTACCCTCCTAAGATGTTTATGGAATAATCTCTCATGAGGCATGAATAATTATTATACTAGGCACCTACAGAGGAGTGACATTCCACAGTATGATATGACTATTGATAAAAAGAGAGAGAGAGAGAAGTAAGTACTCTATGATGTGGTCATCAATATACGTCATCCTGTTTTCCAGTTAGGCCTGTCTTTGACACAAAAATATAGAAGGCTAAAGAAGATTCAAGATTATCCTATGGGTCTCTGTTAAATTATTCATGTTGCATATTTCAGTTAAGTTTGTAAGTCAGGCAGTGAACTGATAAAACATATTCAGAATATTTTTTTTAAAAAAAATGACACATGCACCTAAGATTCTTAAAGGTCGTCCAAACTTAAAACTTGTATTAAATCAAACCATAACATTTTTTTAGAGGATATACAATTTAATCTTTTCAAAGATTCTTTAAAAGCTGGTATTAGTTTTGGTAATACTCTGGTCAATTTCACTCATGGACGTAATCGTTTCTTATTCTTCAAAAGCAGCCCTTTTCACCAATCCTCTTCCTCACTGGTTCAAAAAAAGACTCTCATATCTGGGCCAGTCATCCCTTTTAGAAGTCAAATTGCTTTGATCCAAGCTACCATTTGATAAAAGTTTGTAAAGCTCTGTTCCTAACACATGACATTCTACTGACTCTTTACTAGTTCTACTAGTAAACATTCTACTGACTCTTTACTACTTTAATTAATTTATTTCTTGTTTTTTGCGAAGCAAGCAACAATTATGCATACCTTCTATCTCAGTTCCTACACAATCTAATCTGCTTATCTCCCAAGGCCCATTGTTTTTTGGGCAGATTAACTTTCCAAAACCCCTTACAAAGCAATCATGATGAATATGGCTTCTATGTGTTGTAAAACTATGCAGGTATCTCTTTTGTTTCCATCTGGAAACAAATTCTCATTATTTTCAAAACGAGAGAAGGGACTCTTCCTACTAGTAAAGGAAAATAGTCTCTTCAGGCAATGAATGAATAGAAGAGATACATCGATCCAAGTTCCTTCCTTAATTAATAGTTGGGACTAGCGTATTTACCCAGTGTTGCCTGGGATTTTATTTTCCTCTTAAGAATTCACCAAACTGTCTTCTCCAGTACCTGTAACTTTTCCCCATATTTCCCAATGCAATCTGTATTCAGAGTTACTTACATACACAGTTTGGGTTCCTGAGGGAATACACTGTCCTCCTCTTTGCTGCTAGGCCTTGTCTCCATAACAAGTGGCCTATTCCAGTACCTGTAACTTATCCCCATATTCCCCAATCCAATCTGTATTCAGAGTTGTTAACATACCGAGGGTTTGGTTTCCAAGAGAATACACTGACGTTCTTCTTGCTGGCAGGCCTCATCTCCCTAGCAACTGGCCTGAGGCCCAGGAGCTCTGCAGCTGAGAATTCTAAAGGCCCCTCCCTGAATTGCCAACCCCAGGATTCCATAGAATCTTCATAGCCAGCCAATCATATGAGGTCTTTTCACCTTGCACAGCCAATCGTGTGAGGTCTTCGCCTGCCTGACGCAGACAAACAGACAAACTCACAAATATACAAACTTTGACCTTTATATACTAGATAAGGTTGCCCTTTATTATGAAAAATAATATCAAAGAGAAGCCTTGTTGTCTTTATGTTATTTAATATCCCAGCGTGCATTTGGGCTGCTTGGCACCTTCATGCAGCATTCTGTGGCAACTGCCAGGACACCAGTTCATTAGTAAAATCCACTGACTGTGGGCTTGTCTCCTCAAGTAAGGGAGCAGGATCTGGACGGTGGTATTAATTTTTCAGTACGTCACCATTATACAGGAGGCCTCCAAATTTGCTAGGGTTAGGGGTTCAGGACCCCTGTGAGAGTGGGAAAACTGCAAATATCAAATTGAGGGGGGTGAGTTGGAAGGGGGCTAAGGCATGGTGGGGAAAGTGGGCACCCAGGGTCCAAACCAGGTCAGGGAAAGGAGAGGGAAGGGGTGAATGTGAGCTCGGTGGCCCTACACTTCCTCTCTCTTATCCATCTTCTTCCTTGAGTGTGTGGGGGGGCATCAAGAGAGGGTCTGTGGTGCTAAGAAATCAAGCCACAATCTGTCCTTAGCTGGTTAGGCAGTGGCTAGAGGGAGAGGAGGAGACACAAGTTTTTAAAGGGTCTTACAGCCTGATTGGAGCCACCAAGAAGATTCCCCTGGGAAATAAGTACATGAGGTGGAGGGCAGAGATCGGAGAAATAGGCAAATGATAAATCCATTAAAGTGAAACACAAAATTGTGCAGGACCGACTGTAGTATGAAGTTTGGGTATCTGGGAAATTAAGACTGCATCTCCCAGTGACACAGAACTCCCTCAACACTGTCTGGGAGTATGGTGTCATACATACTACCATGTCAACTGATGAATATCTGAAATCTGAGGTAATTTTAGTACTATTTTAGTTATTTTTTAAAAAAATGCTAATGTTGTTGGGGATTTCACTGCTTTTTAGTAGAATGTTGCTATTGTTTTATACGACCTAAATCGAGAAGGTGCTATTGAGTCAAGTAATTGCACAGAAAGTGCAAAAATAATTTCCCAAGAACTCTTGGGAGCTTCTTTCTTTCTTTCTTTCTTTCTTTCTTTCTTTCTTTCTTTCTTTCTTTCTTTCTTTCTTAATACTATAAAGTAGCTGGGCAATGCTAACACTGAGCCCAGCACAAACATCAACCATTAGCATGTTGGGAGAACTGCTGGGGTTCACACAAGACCAATTGTTGCCACATCAAACTGTGAGCTGGTTATACATGCAGCCCTGAGGCAAGAAAACCTTCCAACCATCCTCTATACCCTGAGTGAGAAAGGACAGACTGATCTTGGAAAAGAACGGAGTAGTGGAACTGCTCTTGTGCCTAAAATACTTCCCACTGAATTAAATATCAAGTAGTCAGAGCAGCACAAACCTTCTCCTGGATGAAGAGTGAGGATATGCAGTTGTGACTACTAGACTCATTGAGACTTCCAGTTTTACAGCAATTCCTCCCAGTGTTACTCCCATTTATCTGAGCTTTCCTGGTGCTTGTCCCAACCCCTTCAGACCTTTGATACTGAGCAAACTCCCTTAAACTCAAAGCATCTGCAGGAGATTCACCTGTAAAATCAAGAGTGGATTTGCTTCCCCCATAGAAATGAATCACTGGCTGCCTCTGGTGATGTGGTGGACCAAGCCTTGGATCATAGTCCAGGACTTTCCACAAACAGGAACAGGAAACAGGATTACAGATGAGCCTCCTCTCACACAATCTCCTGAAGGAATGAAAGCTGTCCTCCACTCTTACGATCAGTGGCAGAGCTTGGAGTGTGTGGAGGGGGGGCAGGAGGGCGTGGGGCTATGATGCGAGGAGCATGGCCACTGTGCACAAGGGCTTGGCCAGGGCACGAAGGGATGTGGCTACAGGCCAAGACATCTCCAAAACATTCTGCCCAGGGCGAATCGCTCCGCTTGCCCCCACGTCCCTACACGACTGCTTGCAAAAGAATAGCTGCTAACCCTATCCCTAATACCAAGCAATGTCAGAGAAAATTGCTAGTGAGTGTCAAAATAATTAATTTGCATCTTTATTTTTATGTTAAGCCTCTGATATTTCTTTCTTTTTAAATAAATGCATTTTTATTAAAGTTAACATATGCTTGCCCTGGGGTATTGGGAGGTTGCTTTCTCACTTGGTTCTTCTTTACCAAAGGAGCTGCAGACTCAGTTAAGTTGACTAGCATTTGAAGAACACAAGAGTGGAGGAGAGGAAGCCGCTGGGCATGAAAGATGTTCCAGCTGTAGCTTGTCCTCAGATCTCCAGAACAGCCTCAATTAAATATTAATGTATAATTGTTAATATTCTGGTGACAGAAGCCATTGGTATTATAATCACATCATCAGTGAGACTCAGTTCTGATTGGGACTGTTTAATTACACCCAAAAGTAGCGTGTGGCTTTTAACAATCATGTGTGTGCTAACTGTTGACTTGCAACCATGCAGCCAAATCATCATCATCATCATCATCATCATCTATCATCATTGTCACCACCACTACCACCACCACCAGTTTCAAATAAGTCTTTAAACTATATTTCTCAGCTTCAGATCTTGTAATCAGATCTTGTAATATTTTTACATTGCTTTCAGCAAACTACAAAAATTCTTGTTTCCTGATGCGGTTGCACTCTGGGGTCCCTCACACTTGCAATTTATGGCAACCGTGACAAAATATATTAAATTAGGAACTGCCAAAGGATAAAAGAAAATATGAAGCAGTAAGGAAATAAAGCAGAAGAAACAAAACATATTGAATTGAAAGGAAATTTCAAGTGTCAAAGCTGTAAAAGTCTGGAGCCGGAGGAAGTGAAAAATTGGTAAGCTTTTGGGAGTAAGACAGCAAAGATAGAGAGAGCTTGGAATAGGGTGAACTGTGTCCAACCAGATACCAGAACCAGATACTAAGCTGTGCCAGAACAAAACCATAAACAATTGGAGACAAGAAGGATGGATAAAGTCTAAGGAAAACTCAGGCCCTTTCCACATGTGGAGGCATGAATCAGGCAGAAACGGGACTCACCGGATTTCTTCTCCGTCCGATCAAGTCCGTCAGGATGAGGAGCAGTGTGAGCTCGTCTCTCCGCACTGCTCCGGCATCCAAAATGGCGGCTTCTGGTTGGTGGAGGCTCTCCACCAACCGGAGAAGCTCGCCAGCCTAAAGCCCGCCCCCTGCAGATCTGCAGGCGCGCACTAGTGCGCGCCTGCAAATCTGCAACGGAGCGCGGCAACGGAGCGACACGGAGTTGGGCGCGCCATGCTTTTTAAAAACCTCTTAAAAGAGGTTTTTAAAAAGCACGCTGCACGACCCATTCCAGTCGCTCCGGGGAGGACTGAGGTGCGGAACTACAAAAAGTAGTCCGACCCAGTCCACTCCACAGTGCAGAAGACCTCCGTCAGAGGTCACTCTGCGCCATTTTAATAGCCCTGTGCAGAAATGGCCTCAGACTTTGACCCTTCTCATTTGTTTGAAAACAGATGGAAAATAGACTATGCTTACTACCTCTACTCCCAGCCTTTATATCAGGAGCTCTAAGTAGAACTTACACATGTACAGTTTGTGGATGATAACCTTGCAAGAAGAAAGCCTTATCAGATCACACATACATGCTGTACACATCTTTGCTCTATCGAGATGTCTGGATAAATGAATGGAGATTAGGGATAGTTTCACAGTCCTACTGCAGCCACCTCATATTAATTATCCATGACTTTCTAACATTTGAAACAGGCAAATGATCAAAGGAGAAAAAAAAATTAATCTGTCAGTTTAATCTAGCATCCTTTAAAAGAAGAATGAGGAAAAAAAGATAACACACCAAAATCAGCTACCCAGCCAACTTTAAGCAACATAATGTTCTACGGAATTCAGGAAGATAAACTGACCATGTGTCCAGCTCTCCAATTAAAATTAGGAAACTTACAGTGGAATCCTGCGCACTTTTACTCCAAAGCCACTCACATTACAGTGGGGCTTATGGGATTACAGTTTTAATTCTGGCCACATAACAGCTCCCCCCTCCACTGCCCCCTGATCATCAACATGGCTGCTGGCGCCCTCTTTAAGGATCTTGAAGTTCCTCACACACAATGCCTTGAAGAAGGACCCACCTGGCTGGTTTCTTGAAAAGGCTTTTCCCTTTCTAATCTTAGAGTGACAGAAGGCGGATAGTTGCTTCTACTGGAGACTATTCTGCTCTGGCACCAAGGCAGGAGAACTGGGGTGCTGCTCTGAAGCAATTGCCATGGAGCATTCTTATTTGAGTCAGATGATGGTGGAGCTGTCAGGAACATGAAAGATCTACAACCTGTATCTATCACCTGAATTTTGGATTCATTGCATTTCATTAGAGAATAACCCATTGTAGAAATTCCATTTTTCTTACAGTGGAGGCATGCTGCATCTCTACTTTCTGTCAGAACTTGAATATCAGCTGTTGCTGACCAGAAAGTGCAGTTAGAGGACTTTCATGTTTCTTGTGTGTCCACTAAATGAGTATTTATTTATAAGATTATTTATAAGGTCAAGTACAGATCATGAATATGAAGCAGTTATGAATGCATAACTCTTGGCTATGCATTTATAACTCCTCTACAGGATTTCATCTAGCATTACAAGAAAGAAGAAGGAAGGAAAGAAGGAAGGAAGGACAGACAGACAGACAGGCACAATGACACAGAGAAAGAAAATAGAAGCAGTGGTTCCTTTCTTTTCATTATTTTCAATGTGAATATGGCTAACCAGAAAAAATAAGAACAGTGAACATATATTGAATAACTCAGGTACATTATACATTGATCTGTTAGATTAAAGGTAATGACAGGAGTTAAAATTCCCAGAATTGAAACAACATTGATATTTTAAAAAGCATAACCAAATACAGCAGAAAAGCATAACCTCTTAAATTCCAAGATGGTAGAATTCAAAGACCTAGGTCCTTTTCGCACGGCATTTGCCATGCGAAAGAGGGCCTGGACTGTCGCGTGATTGCAAGGAGTGATCTGCACAATGCTCTCACAATGCACAACATTCCAGGGGCCAGCAGGGACCGATTGCACACCTTTTCATTTTTGGCTTGAAGCCGAAAATGGTGCACGGTCGCGCATTGCTCCCGGGCCCCGTGCACACTTAGCTGGCGTGCAAAGCCTCTGGAGCCAGGCTGGTCGTGCTTCCTGCCCCAGTGCAGCCTGGGAAAGTCTCGTGCAGCTCGTGCAGAGCTGAAGCAGCAAGGAAGGGAGAGCCTTTCAGTAGAGGCTGCTCGCGCGATCCCAACGCCAGAACAAGGGAAGGTGCAGAAAGGGCCCTAGTTTTGCTAGTTGGGATCAGTATATAAAGAGATCTTGTAGTGCCTTTGAGACTAACCAAGAGAAAGAAATTGGTAGCACAAGTTTTCCTAGACTTATTTCTGCTTCATCAGATGCATCTTCACTTTGCCCTTAAATTCCAGCAAAACATCTAAAAATTATTGGCATTATCAGTGATAGTTCTAGAACTCTCTAAATTATTTTAAAAACAAAAAGTTTTGAACCTATGAGCATACTGGCAGGTATATGCTAAACTAACTGAATCCTCTGACCTGTCTTAGCCATGCAGCCATACACAAAAAAGATTGCAGTACCCCACGCCTACAGTGACCAGTGCATGAATAACTGAGTCCAGGTCTGTTTTCACTTAAAAAAAGAATCACACCTGGGGAATTAGCTGAAAATGACAGAAAGTAGTAGGGATGAAGAATGAAATATTTGGAAAGGCTTTTTCATCGTGGGCAATATTGTAAGATTTTAAACATGTTTCTCTATGATTTTTCACCCAGGACTTCTCCCTTCTTCAAATTTTGTGAAGGTTATTTTTCAAAAAAGACAAAGTTTTTGCACAAGATATGATGGCCTGAATCCTGCTGGTGGTATATCAAAGGCAAATCCACTGAATCAGTGGTACTTGC
Organism: Cyclura pinguis; assembly: GCA_030412105.1. Taxonomy (NCBI): domain Eukaryota; kingdom Metazoa; phylum Chordata; class Lepidosauria; order Squamata; family Iguanidae; genus Cyclura; species Cyclura pinguis. The sequence goes on along the minus strand of CM059599.1, from coordinate 247,545,298 downwards.
ATAAGTGTTGACTCACTATTTAGCAATTGACATAGTAGGTCCACTCTAGTTAAGAAACCAATATGTTTCAAGCCAATATTTTTGTTACTGCTGATGCTGACAAAAAACAGCTCAATTGGTCTTTTTTTTTCTCCCATTCTCATGCAGGGATTAAAAAAAAATATCTCGTGGTGGGTTTTAAATGATTGTGTTGAAACACCTTTTCTCACCAGGAGCAATATTTATGAGTATTCTTTGCATTCCTAGTCTATTCTGAGTCTCCAGTGCTACTTGGGTACCTAAAGTTAGTAACCAGATTCAAGCTGCAAATGTCATCTTATATGGAGAATGCTTCCCAATTCTGAACAGGTGATATATCTCTTCCAGATTATTATAAAGCTTCGCTAACAATCTTCCCATGATGTCTGGATTAACCTTCTACTTTTTTACCTTCATAATTCTCAGGGTTTGGAGTGTTGATTCTCTTTGTATGATGAGTTGTTAGAAGTATGAGCTTGCACTGAGTACCATCATCAGCACTATGTATTGGTGACACTATAAGTCCAAAGCTCCTCAAACAGTAATTTCACACAATGAGGAAAACACATGGGAGTAAGAGGTGGCAGCAAATGAGACTGAAAGGAATATTAAAAGCCAAGTAGGACTGACTCTTCCCACTTTGATTTCTATCTCTCTCAAAATTTAGAGCTATTTATACACACACACACACACACACACACACACACATATATACATATATGTATCACATATACATATATACATACACACACACACACATACACACAAAACTCTTGTCTGAATTTGCTCTGTTAGATCTGAAACTAGACTCTTGTGACTATTTTCTCTGGCCTTACAAACAACATAATTGCTTGACATATGTTACCTTGTGAACTGGGGGTCCCGGGAGGGACACCAAAATGTGCTCAACTAAAGGTGGGGAAAATTAGCTCAGAGCACTGCTTAGCGTTATGAGAGGCAGGGTAACGTAGCGAGATCTTGAACCCTATGTCTACGGGGTCAGGTCGAGTCAAGTAGCACACAAAAGTTGAAACAATAAATGATGTTTATTAAACACAAGCAAAACAGTGTATGCGACACACTCATACAAGATAACTAAAGAAGATAAAGGTTGGAGTGGTATAGAGGGATTTTTAGAGGGATTGCTGGTTTGGGTGATACTTCACCTGTCCTGAAGCCCGGAAAAATAGAGAGCGAGGCTGGGGTGTGATGTAGCTCAGCACGTGGAGCTGAGGGGAGGCTCGCCAAGCAAAGCGGCAGCAAGGCGGGATGAAACTCGGGAGCGTTCCGAGGAAGGTCTCGGAATCAAGGGTATTTATAAGGAGAATTGTGACTGCAGGCTATGCCGTACTTGGGGAAAAACAATAGATTTGGATTTGGAGACAAAGCCTCCGAAAGGTCAGAATCTGAATGATTGAGTTATCCTAGCGGTTCTCAGTAGAGTAGCCAGTATGCAAACGCAGAGTACTTGGGTATTGTATAGTTAACCCATCAAGCTGCCATTGCGGGGCAGAGGCTCTTTTGTAGGTTGCATGCATACCTAATTAGAGTACTTGCCTGGAGGTCTCCTAAAGCAGTGAGTCAGCTATTTCTGCCCTTCCTGTATTGTAGTTTGAATATTACTGCTGTTAACGGCCGAGCTTGTTTACGTGCTTGTCCAGTGGCCTCGCAAGCACGTGGGGAGGAATAGAGAAGTGAAGCCGAATTATGATATCAAGAGGATATCTTTTAATGTCCCCAAAGCTCGGACTAGCCAGGGCAGTAACACATACATGAGAGAAATTGATTGTAATAAGGAGCCAGTGTGGCATAGTGGTTTGAATGTTGGGCCAGGACTCTGTGAAACTGTATTTGAATCTCTGTTCAGCCATGGAAATTCACTGGGTGACCTTTGACAAGTCATATTCTCTCAGCCTCAGAGAAAGACAGTGGCATACCTCATCTGAATAAATCTTGCCAGGAAAACCCTAGGGCAGGGTCACTGGAGTGGTCTCTGAAGGTATATAACAGCAGCAGCAATGACAAATTAACTTTAACCTGGTACTAGCTGTAAAGGGTCTGAGATGTCTCCATCTTGGGATAACTTCAACTCTATTTTTAGGCAGATACAATTAGCTTTCTGAAATCAGGATGTATTCTCTTAGGATCAAAAGCAGTCAAAATGGCATCTGTTTGATAAGTTAAAGTCTTCAAAAATAATTCTTAAAAAATGGGTTCTAAGTACTGAATGCTAAAAATGACAAATGCCTTAATGGTAACTGTGTGATGGTCAAACGAAAGGTGATTACATTTGTATCAGCTGAGATGCCAATCATGCGAATTAGGCATGCCTTTTCTGCTGAAAAGTTCAATTGAAATTCCAAATTCAGTGTTCATTTAGCTGGGAAAAAAAGCTGACGTGGCAGAGTTTAAGGACAGACATGTAATGGCATGCCAATTTGAAGAAATGTCAGAAAATCTGCCAACTTTATCAGTCTGGATAGATGAGAAACAACATTAAGAATGGTCTCCCTGCTAGGACAAATACTAGGTATGTATTGTTGGATAATGATGAGTTAACTGGGAGGGGTGTTTTTAAAGAACATAGGATTAATGTATGTAAATTGCTCTGACCAATCAGAGCCCCATAATAAGATGTATAAAGACATATGTGTGTATATGTGTGTATGCTTAAATTTTTGTTGTTAATTTGTTCTTAATTAATTTTGTTTGATTTTGTATAAAGATTAACATACTATTCTGAACACTCTACTATAAATAAATACAAGAAGAGAGACTATGGCAGCTGAGAGATCAGTGGTAGTGTTGGTCCTCCACTTGAAGCCCCTTAATATGGTCCAAAGTAGATAAGAAATAGAGAAGCAAGGACCATAAATGTAATGTTAGTACAAGAGAAATACTAGTATATTGACTTCAGAAAGAGTGCACACAGCTACAGAGTTCCAGGCTTAGAGCAGACATATTGACAGTGTTTAAAAAAAAAAATCAAAGAAACCTAAAAGGTGCTTGTGCATTCCTTCCTCTGCTGTGAAAGACAGAACTGCCTTTTCGATATCACTTAAACCCTTCAGGTGTTCAATAAGGTCATTGAAGTGTTGTGCTTTTAACAGAAGGAAGCATTTGCAAGAAGCAGTAGCAACATTCAGAGGGCTCTTGACTACCACTAACCTGTTGACATATTATGTTAGGCTCTGAAAGAGGTTGAGTACGGAGAAGAAACCCACGTAGCTATAACTCGTCTAAAATGATTCTGCATTTATGCCGGTTTAAGATGATCTGCTTCCATGAGATTGTACCAGAGGACTCCCACTAATGTAGCCAAAATCTGCCATAACATTTCCGAGCCTGAGCAAAGTCACTTCTTAGACTACAACTCCCCAAATCCTCCAGTCAGTATTGCCATCTGGCCAGGGATTCTGGGCTTGTCATCCCAAACAGTACTCTTTTTTTAAAAAAAACTCATGTGAATGCTGCATTCTTTCAGTTCTTGTCATAATAACCCCAAAAATATTTGGTGAAACTAAAGCAAGAAACACTGGAACAGGACAAGACCCTTCTAATGAGTCTTCAGATAAAAAGAATTGGAGAAGCAGAAGAAGGATGAAGAATTGATATTAATGTTTTCTGAATACTACAGCACTGGCAGGAGATAAGAAGCAAAGAACTCTTTTGCTATTCAGGTCCTATTTGGGATCTCAGTGATATTGGGAACAAGGCCTACATTTCAATGGGACCATAAGAAATATTTGATTTGCTTGAGAAAGCAGCAGGACAATCTGTTTCCTTCTTTGTACGTGGGGATTTCTATCAATCTAGACTTCTGGGTTCTGACACGAAGGAAGTGACAGATCAATAGGTCTTATCCAAGAGTTGCCATATTCCACTTCCTCAAATCTGGGTGTCTAATTTGCTTATTATGAAAGTTATTCTAATTATGGAAATTATTATAATGTGAACTTAGGCACATTAATAGTTGCACTTTTTCTTCCAATATGTTTCAATCTCCATAGTATTTTTTGCAGTTGTAACTGACTTGAGAGAACAGCATGGAATAAGATTTAAAATGGTGGACATGGAACAAGGAGACCTACGTTCAATTCTCCATCTTAGAATTTACCCTGTGAATTTGGATCACCACCACCTCTTGTGATAACTGAAGCCCCTGTCAGAGCTGCTGATGACGAGTAGCAGCTGTTGGTCCCTGTTGCTCTGGCTGGAGATGAATCCTGCAGCTCAAGAGCTCTCCCTGCTGCCATGGACCAAGGAGGCTCAGACGTCCCTCTGCCTGCTCCTTTAGGGCAACAGGGATCTGATTCTGAAGATGCTTTGGAGCCTGTGCCAATCAGCCCACAAACAAGGCGGAGACTCAAGAGAGCTGAGCAAAGGGAGGCTTCCTTGATTAAGTTCAAGAAGCAGTGAGTAGCCACACCTGTGTCTTGGGCTATATAACTGCCTGCCTGGAAGCTTTCCTTTGTTTGTGGCAAACTTCTTTCAAGCCCTCCTCTTGCCTGTTCCTTGCTCCCAGCACCTGGTCCCTGCTACCTTGAATTGATCTCTGGACTCTTAACCCTTGGCTTTTGGAACTCTGACTACAGCTTTCGCTTGAGGCTCTGGTAAATGAACTCCCTTGTGTAAAGTGCTTGCTTGACTCCTCCTGGCTGGACTTTGCTTGCTCTCCCACTCCCTTCTCTGGGCTGGCTTGCTGCCCAGGTCTCTGACCTTGACACCTCTCAGTATGTATAGCTTACAGCTTATTGTGGGCATTAATGGGGAGAGGGAAACTATGGAAAGTTAACATGCACATTCCTAGTGAAGTATGGATGAAACAACATCAAGGATATTAACATATTGTCATGCATAGACACTTTTAGTGGAATTCTCATCAGACCATTAATTCTAGCCATCAGTTTTCACTGATGCCAAAAACCTACAGATCCATGAAAACACCACAGGAGATCCCTGTGAGTGACCGCTATCTGATTCACATGACAAGATAAAGAGTATAACAAGGACAAATGGCAGCAATTGAAGGAGAAAAGCATGGTCTGATTTCTTTCAGAGATACAGAATAAATATTCTGACCAGAAAACAATATTCCTCAGCTTTCTTTCTTTGACTTTTCATCAAAATCTACAAGCAAAACAGCTTGCTTATGATAAGACGTCTGTTCACCCTCCCAACTGTTGTTTGTTAATGTCAGTTAAGCTAAAGATAAGCGTCTATATATTTTGCATTTCCATTCCCTCTCAGCTCAGAAATTATATTCTCTCAACCCAAACATGTATATAAATGTATAAATGTCTGCCAACTGAGGCAACTCTTCACGTTATCTGGACTGCAGACTGCAATGACATATCCTAAATCACACTTGTTAGTCTTTAAGGACAGAAACTGTTGTATAGATAAGGATATGTACCTGATTCCATTGTTTTTGGTGCACTAGACAAATGCAGATACCCCCTTGAAAATGCTGAAAGACATTTCTTGGTACAGTAACTCCACCCAAACATTTCAGAACAAAAGCCAATCAAAGTGGTAGATATTTCACTCCTTAACACAATTCTCATCATAAACTCTTTCTACAACCATGGTGTAGCAGTTTGAGTGTTGAACTCCAGCCCTGGAAACCAAGGTACAATTCCCCACTTAGCCATGGAAACCCATTGGGTGACCTTGAGTGCACTATACACTCTCATCCCCAGAAAATACTGTGATAGATTTGCCTTAGGGTCACCATAAGGAGGAAACAAGAGCAACAACAATATTAGATTGTAGAAGTAAATGGTATTCCTCTTGCATGCATATTTCATGCATATTTAACTCAGTAGGGCGTAGGTGTGAGTAAACAGTTTCAATGCCCATTCTATACTCCCAAGAAAAATAAATATTCAGTTAGTCCATTCAAAAAAAATATTTATTTTTTCTTTGTCATTGTTCGAATCCATCTTTCAAAACCCTGAAGATTCATAACAAGCATCTCCCTCAGCAATCTTCTGTGTATCCCCTCTTCTTACGTTTTCCCACATCCTTCTTTCCTCAGAGCAGAATCATGAAGTTGCTGTCTTGAGAAGCAAAGACTGGAGCAATGTGTTGCACTGTTCCCCTTCTCTTGGACAAAACCTGCTGCTGCCACCTTGCTTCTTTTGCTCTGCTCCTAACTTGCCTCAACTCCATTCTTTCCCCTCCCTGGACTCACTTCATGGTTCTGCCATGCCCCCCCCCTTTTTGTTCTTTGCACTTAGCTGCTGTATGGCCTTCCCTCATCCCTCTTTCCCTTACCTCTCTCCTCATCTCTAATCCTCATGTTCCCTATGGCCTGCCACTGCATCTCTCACCCCCTCTCCCCTCCTTCTCCTTCTCTCCCTTGCCTCACTGTCCCTTCCCTCCTGCTCACACCCTTGCCTCGCCTCACCTCATGCATTCGCAGTGCATCTCTTCCTTGTTTTCTGCACTCCATTGTCCATACTGCTCACTTTCATGCCATTCCTACTCCCTTCCTCGCTCACATCACTTCACAGTGTGCCCTTCCTTTGCTACCTGTACTCTATTGCTTCCACAGTTCATTCTCCCATCTCTCCTATTCCTTCGCTTCACCCATCTGGCTTCTTACACTGTACACTGTACACTGGCTTCTTACCCTTGCTTCTTGCACTCCCCTGTTCACACTGCTTCCTCTCCCTTCCCTCCTACCTGCTCTCTCACCACATGTGGTATCCTCACAGTGAGACCCCTCCTGTCTTGCATTCTGCTGTTCACAACATGTGCTCTCCTGTCTCTCCCCTGTCTCTCCCCTCCTTACCTTACCTCCCACCCTTGCATTGCAACCCCTTGCTTCTTGCACTCTGCCACTAACACAGTTTGCTCTTCCATCACTCCTACTTCATCCCTCACCTTATCCTAGGTTCTTGGAGTGTGCTTCCCCTTGCTTCCTGCTTCCAAGGGGAACTTGTTTCTTGCAGAACAATTTAATGACAAAGTCTCTCAAAGTTTTGCCCCATATCTTGACTTCTATAAGTACTAAGGACTTATGAGAGGGAGGGAGGGAGGGAGGGAGGGAGGAACTTTAAGCAATGTCCTCCCATCCCAGTATGGTGAAGGAAGAGGAGCAGGACAGCAACAATGCTTCTGCATGATATCATCATAGTCCCACTCCTCTCCCGTCTCCGAGTGGCGCGATTGTGGATTAAATGATTGGCAAGTTTTCCTTGTCAATGACACACAATCACTCCACCATCCCACACTTACCTGTCCTGCAGAAGGGCAAGAAGCACGATGGCAGCACTTCCTTTCCCAGGGCAGCTTGGGAAAGTGCGTGGCTGCACTGTGGAAGGAAGCAGTGTGTCTATCAAGGTCCCTTCTGGAGGGAGCCAGTCCCATGTGGAGGGGAGCACTGCCATCATGCACTGGAGCATGATGGGAAAAGGTAGCATGTGGAAAGGGCCAAAGAAACCTTGGTCTCCAAATCAGATGATGGTCCAAATGGGTACTGGGTGACATGCCTATAATTTGGATAAACCAGTCAAATTGGGGATATAGCAATCTTATTTTATCCCACATCTTTTATTTCTTGCCATTCATAGTGGTTTTGGGTTTGTACCTGACATTATGTTGTGGTCCACTTAAAATCTGACAGTTTTCTTCTTATTTGCCTTTTCTCTCTTGTGCACATTCATGAGCCTCACTACGGCAGGAGGTGACAGTGAGAGAAAAGAGAACCAATAAATCAGACATGAATTCTGGAATTTGAGCCATGCTTATTTTCTGTCAGTAGAAACATGGCTATTATTGCCCAAATCACTTTGCAGCAGTTACAGTCTTCCCTGCCTGGCTTACTTGATAAATGATTCTGTTCATAAGACTAGATTGTGAAGTTATCTTAGAAAAACTTGATTTGAAGAAGCAGGGATTGGTGAGGAGATGGGGGGAATTCCAAAGCAGAAGATTTTCGATTCTCATTTCTGTGGGTTTTCAGTTCTGTTAGGCTCTTCTCTCAGTCCCAGAATCATTACAAACACGGTGGGCACGTGCGAGAGATCCTTCTCAGTGGGTGCCCCTAGATTCTGGAACTGCCTTTCCAGCAAGGTCAGAATGGGCCCTTCTTTGTCGCTCTTCCAGCAGGAAGTGAAAACTTTTTTATTCAGATAGGCTTTTTAAACAGAAAGTTTTTAAAGAATGGGCTAGGGGGTGCTGTGTTCTTTTAATAGTTGTTTTTAAGAGCTTTTTTATCTTTTTAAAATTAGATTTTACTTTTTTACTGTGGTGTAACTGTTTTAACACTAAATAGTTTAACTCTATTTTGGTACATTTTAAATTGTAGTCTTTTAAATTGTGAGCCACTTTGAGTCCCAATTTTGGGGAAAAAGTGGGATATAAATTAGAAATAAACAAAACAACAACAACAACAAAAATAGTAGTAGTAGTCATCATAGCAGCAGCAGCAGTCACCTCAGCATTTCAGCTATTTACTAAGGATTTCCAGTTTATCCTTTGTCGAGTTTCCTTCTTCTCAGTCTTCTTTCAGTCTCCTTAGTTTCAGTCTTCATCTCAGACTTCCTTTCCTTTTGCTAATGCATGGTGACCTTTTAAACTGCTTCACTGAAGGAAGCAATAATAGGATCCATAATATCTTGGAAAATGTATTTAAAGATCTATATACACTAATAAGAAAAGTCTTGGAGGTGTACTGCAGCATTCTTAACTGATTTTATTGTTTCCGGTATTCATCTCAGCAAATCAGCACTCTTGAGGCCCTTTCCGCAGCCTACCTTGTTCCAGCGTCAGCTGGTGTAGGCCCAGGCATTGTCTCCGCCAGGAGGGGAGTGTGACAGAAGTGCTCCTCTCCACACCCGCTGCTTCAGTGAATGGACGAAGTGCAAGAAGACCACCTCTTACTTCCACAGCGCAGCTGGGTTCTGTCCCAGGCTGCGCTGGGGCAGTGAGTGCAGCCATTGTGCTTCAAAGACCCCCGCACCTAAGGTAAGTGTGGTTGCATGGTGAGATGGTGATGGAATTGCTGACCATTGATGGATAAAACCCATCAATGATTTATTGTGTGATTGTGCCACCTGGGGATAGGAGAAGGACAGGACCCAGATGTTGTCATGCAGAACTGCATCCGGGTCCCGTCATTCTCCTGTCCCCAGTGCAGCACAATGACATCCTGCAGAAAGGGCCTCAATGTAATTGTAGTATCAATGCTTCTTTTACCTGAGAGGTAAACCTGAGAGGTTACCTGTTAAGCCCCATGGAGATTGCAGTGTTAATGCACTGTCAGTGTGGTCACAGATACATGCAAATTAAGGTGCATAATATCCTGATCCTTGCATGCCCATTTAAATTAAAAGTAGAAAGAATCTCTTCCCATTCCTTCTTTTTTTTAATTCAAAGATCTTTCAAGGCTGGATTAAAGCAGCATGATATTCCATTTGTTCTCCATGCAACTGTTAAAACCCAATAAGAAAATCTTAACTCTAACACTACCTGATTTCAGTAAGGAACCTGGGAGATAGAGATTAATCCCTTTTGCTTCTATTGCCACCTTTCCAAGTATGCACTTCTCATAACAGATCTCAGTACAAAATACCATTAGAATAATTATTTATTCATAAGTCATGAGGTCATAATAGGTCATAAGTCCTATTGAAATAATATCATTTAAGTGTACAGCTAAAAATATTTTATTCTATCTGAATTCTATCTCAAATTATTTTCTCTGTTATTCAGAAAATTTATTTAAAATATCACCCTTTCTCTGACATGATATACTGACAGGGAAAGGATGGCAAGATTATATTCGTGGTTTCTGATCTTCGAATAATCTTTTGGACTGATTTGTCTTGAAAAAGAACTCCTACAGATTTTCCAGCAAATTATAACATATTGCAGATGGTGCTGAGAAACACTGAAGGTAAATGCTCAGGTTGTGTGGAACCCTTAAAGCCTCTTTGCTGTCCCACATAAGTAGAGAGTACAGTGCAGAGTGTACCACCAACTTTTGCTTATAAATTGCATAGGAAGCTTGGCTGCCTTTACTGATTACCTAATGAGAGGGTCTTCTGGACCATAGTTTGAAAAATCCCTTTCTCCATACACTAAGCATTGATGGACATATTTTCTGTTGGCCATCCTGGAAGCTGCCTCTTTAAACACACTGGTTGCACCATTCAAATGTTACTGAGCCTCACAGATGAGGCCAATTTCATTGGATCTTTTAGATGAATATGAATGAATAAATTACAACTTTATAGTGTGGGCACAAAAATAAGTGGTAGGTTGGCACTTTTTTACATCATCATTTTACATCATCATATCTAGTAAGGAGATTTGACTGCTTCTTCACAAGATTTCTAAAGGCACATGAATTTGTCAGAATTCTTCTTACTAAGATGTTGAGCACTGCAGGCCATCACAGAGTTCTCTGGGGCTTGAGAGTGTGTAATGCACCCAAGGTCACTACCATTGTTAAATCACCACTTGGAAAAATACTCAGTCATTCACTGAGTTGCAGTGATTAGAAAGGTTGTTTTTGGATGGCAGCTCCCAGAAATCCCCACTGACCATGCCATCTGGGAAATTCTGTAAGATGTAGACTGTACTTTGAAAAAAAAATTCTCTAAAAGTTGTTATGTTGTACATTTTATACACCATTGAGAGCCAGTGTAGTGTAATGGGTTGAATGTTAAACTAGGAAACCCGGAGGTGAGAATCTGAATCCCTGCTCAACCAAGGAAACTGACTGGGTGACTGTCATATAAGACTCTAAGCCATCTGCACTGTCAACACTATTTGAGGTACCGATTGAAACCAAATGTTACTTAAGTGGCTGAAACTGAGGAGCATGTCCACTTAGCGAAGTATTTATAGACCTAATTGATAATTATTCAGTGCACAGTACATTGATTGGTTGAACTCACATGATCCTTTCCATGCCTACATTTGTTGTATACCTTTCTCCATTGCCATCTGCTGTCTTTTTTATTCCCCTTTCTTCCTGCCTGGCCTGATACCTGCTCCCAGCATCCAGCTCCTCTTTGATCTCAACTAATATACAACTCTCCACTGGACATCTCTGGTTTAAGGGCAGATCATAAAACAACCTTTGATGGTCTGTTTACTGCTCTGTTTACCGCCTTAAGTTTCTCAGCTTGTCCCTTCATATTATATAATCCAATTTTATCATTTAACAGTCCATATCCCATCATCCCTTCATCTCTGTGTTTTCCAGAAATAAGTATAAATCATATATTTGCAACATACAGGATTAAAGCTATCCAATTTCCTTATACAACAACCCAGTACACATGCCCTACTCAATGCAAGGAGCAGTATGTATGTATGTATGTATGTATGTATGTATGTATGTAATACAATATAGATGCAGTCAAGCAAGGTACCTAATAACACCATTAAACATTACTAACGGCAAGCACTAACTAGATTTACTTTACATATAGCAAGATAGCCAAACTATGCAGCAACAAGCACCATTCATTGTACATTGCATCACACTAGTTACATAGTAACAGATATGACACCATACATTATACTTTGTATCACATTAATTACATACTTCCAGTTCCACATGCAATTGGGTGTTACTTGGCACTACGTAATAACCTACAAGAATATCCTTTCTTTATGCAGATACAATATCAGCATCACAACTCACACATCATATCATTAGCCATGCTGACATGATGGTGACTTTGAAGAAGTCACATTCTTTCGGCCATAGAGGAAAGCAAGGGAAAACTTCCTCTGTGGAGATATAAGGGGGCAGTAATCATAGTTTGTTATGGAGGCCACACATTTTATATGCAGAACACTTTTTTTCGCTAAAAGAAAGTGTATTTCTCTGTAGAATCAGTCCCCTGAAGACATTTAAATTCCTAACATTTTAATGGAGTAAGTAACACTGCACTAAAATAATTAAATATCAAACTGATATTTTGATTACGATGAACTTTATGTGACTTTACCTTGCCTTATCTTTCCCCGAAATGACAGGAACAGTGAAGTGCTGTTGTCTTTGTAACTTGGCAATTCTGCACACTGGATGTTTTGTTTGGTCTATAGTATATATGATGACTATTTAATTTGAATTATTAAAAAAAAACACACACAGGATAAATGAATAGCAGTTTATCGATTAGAACTCCACAGCAGTCTGTAATCATTTTGCTTTCCAGGCTTTCATGTCTACAGAGCATGAGGTTAAAAATGGTTTAATTAGAATGTGAGGATGTATCCCCTTCAATCAACATCTGGTAACAATGAAGATAAAGGGTCTAAATCAGAAATGTCTAATGGCTTGCTATTGGAAATGTTAAGTGATGAATGATTCCAGCAGTTGTTTCTCAATCAGTCCTTGAAGCTTAATATTAAGCAGTTTTGTTTAGTTTCAGAGCCTTTCCCTCTAATGAATTAGAATAATCATTACTGAAGCAACCCACCAAGGTTATGGCTTTTAGAAACTGTCAGTTTTTCATTCCAAAGGAAAGAAAGAGAAACATTTATCAGTGGACCTTTTTGAATGGAACATTAAAGTACAGCCTAGCACTATGTAAATGTGCTCACAGGCTCTCCGATCCCAACAGAGGCATCAGAACTTTTGTTTCCACTTTTAAAATAACAGGAATTTTTCATTAAACGATAACTTATAGAAAACTGGTTTGTTTAAACTGTTCACACAAGCTAGACTCAAATAGTGAATGGATAACAAACTCAGGGCTTGGACCAAATGTGTTGTTGTTGTCATTTATTTATACAGCATCTATGGACATGGTGATTTACAAGTAAAGCAATCAGAAACAGTGGATCCTGCCAAAGGCATACAATTGAAGTTGCTCTATAAAAGTTGCTCTATAAAAGCCCCCTTCACACTACAAAATTATAGCCTTTGTCACAACTTTAATGGTCATGAGAACACCCTGTGGAATTTTGGGTTTCATAGTTTGGTCAGAGGCGTTAGAGCTCCCTCCTCTGTTTTTCCAAATGAAGGGTGAAGCAGTGATTCGAAGAAATAGGCCCTTTCCACAGCTTACCTGATTCCGGCGTGGGTGCGTGGGGATCATATGAGCAGCCTCTTGCAAGAGGCACTCGTGTCCCCTCTGCTCTGTCTCCGCAGCAGTTCCCTGCTGGCCGGCAGGCAGCATGAGGCCTCTGTCTCTTCCTTCCACAGCGCAGCCGGCTACTTTCCCAGGCTGCGCTGGGGGAGGAAGCACAAGGGCTGCATCTCTGGAGGCTCCGCATGGAAGGTAAGTGCGTGTGGGGCCCGGGAGCCACTCGTGATCTTGCATCATTTTCAGCAAGAAGCCAAAAATGATATATTGCACAATTGCCACCTACTGGCCCCAGCAGAGTCATGCGATTGTGAGGATGTGGAACAGTCCTCGCAATCGCGTGACACTCTGGAGGCCCTTTCGCATGAGAAATGGCATGCAAAAAGGGCCATAGAAAATAGCACTCATCCTCTTTCCCAAGTCTCTCCCTTTCAAAATCATTCTGTGTCTATTTCTTTTCCCTTAGAATAATATAAAAAGGGAGAAAATAGTTGGTACTTTAATTTGGCTGATCCACAAACATATCCATTATGTAGTAAACATTACAATCAGTGAGTTTCTTTATTTTGTCAGTGAGAAATAACATCATGTAGTCTTTTTAGTGTCCTCTTTTCAAAACTTTATTTCAACATGAAATGAAACTCCTTAGGGACACTCACCCACATCCAACATTAATACAATTAAAATAGAACTATCACTGGGCCTTCACTGGGCATTGTGTAAGTTGCAAAAGAATGATCATGCAGCTGCTGGCTCTTGTTTTTTCAGCTGCCACTCGCAACAACAAGAGGTTAAAAAAAAATCCTCAGGGGAACAAAAAGAAGCCATGATACAACTAATGGTGAATATACCTCTCCCTCTAAAATCTTCTCATCTTGAGCAAATCAGTGAACCACTTCTCTGAGCTGGGTTAGCCAGGTAGCAAGACATCAAGTGAAGTCTCAAGGAATTGCAATGCTTCTCCAGGTCTCCAGTAAGTGACACTGATCACAAGGTGAAGAATTTTGGAGAAGAAAGTCTGATTTTGGTAGGTGTAATGCCTTTAAAGCCGGACACCCAATTCCATCCATTCCCATCCAGCACTACCATGATTCACTAGCTCAACATAAAACTGTTTTGCTGTTGTGCCTGTATACACATTAGCACACCAAAAAGCCGGCAGCAAGAGGAAGGGACTGAAGAGAGAGATTGTGGGTAGATGCATTTAAGCCCATCGTGCCATCAGCTTTTTGGTTGCACATGTCCTGGCAGGAAAGATGCAAGGCCTGGGCTCCAAGGGGAGAGAGATCCGAAAGGGAGGGAGGGAGGGAGGCATGCAAGCAGCAAGAAAGGCTCACTGTGTGGGATATGAGCCTAAACAAGAATAGCAGATATCTCTAATCTGTTATATATATTCTGACACCTACTCTGGAGTGCAACATTATCTAGTTATCCGGGTTCCCCCACATGCTGGTCCTGGTTACCCAAAATTTCCTTGTGCCCATTCCAACAGCCAGCCAACCTTGAAACAATTTCAACCTACCTGTCAATTTTTGTCAGCCCCATGTCAGTAACATTGCAAGCGTCCCCCCTTCTCTACCTCAGTATTTGGTCCTGAAATCTCAGAAAATGGCTGATTTGGCAACCCTAGCTATCCTTTCTTCCCTTTCACTGTTCATACACAAGGCAGAAAAATGTCAGACTCTATTTGCATACATCTCTTAAGGCAGAACTCTTTGGAGGTTAGAGACTTCCTTTTTCCAGTCAAAGTGGCTTATTGACTTTCTAATTTTTTTCCAAACTGCTTTCCACTATGCATTAATATTTGCCTAGCCCCGATGTTGTTGTTATGTTGTGAATCACAAACTTTTAAAATCACTTTTTAGTATCATCTCATCTCAACTTGTACTGTAACGTTAATTAGAGCCCTAGATCAATTTGGTGGTTTCATTTTACTTTACCACAAAAAGACATTTTTCATTATTCTGTCCCTGCAAAAATGGCCTCTACTAATGATAATAGATTGCAGGACTTGTAAAACATGGATTCACATTGCATATGATTATATGTCTCTTGTGACAACATTCAGTTCTAATTCTGGACTGTTACTAGATGTTTGGCTGCAGCGTGTTGTACAAAGGTATTCCATTAGAGCTCATCAGTTGAAGGAATAGGCAGGCACCCTCAAAGAAAGGCCAAAATGCTATGTGTCAGAAATTAATGATCTGAACCCATAGTCCTCTACGTATTCCAATAAAATATTGAAAAGCACCTATCAGTAGGAATGTGTTAGGAACCAGATCTTTCAGTAGTCACTGCATGATCACATTGTTGTGACAAGGAATAGAAATGATGCACAATTTCTATCTTTGTGATAGAGTGCAAAATGGAGGCAGGATTTTTATTCTTCTGCATTCAGATATCACAGTTGATGTCGTACCTCATTTCCATTCTGAAAGACAGACAGATCTTTCACTCACCAAACTCCTGTCAGGTTTGGAAGGCAAGGTACAGTAGGGGAAAAGTGCCAAGAACTTCTGCTGAGTCAGTTAGTGCAAGGAAATCCATTTCGGATGAAGGTAAGTCAATAACCCTACTAGACAGAGGCCAACATTCTATGCAACATTAACAGGTGAAAAAGTGATTATCTAGTAGGCAGGGTAAGGTTTCCTTATTTATTTTAGTTATTACCTTTTCATTTGGCTTAAAAGCTAAAGCTCATTCAGGGCTTTGGAAAGCCATATTTGAAAGCATAAAATATTAAAAACAGAATAAAGCATAGGATAAAAAGGCTTTTAAAAAAAGAATTTAAAACAGCGGCCGAATAAAATCGAATTAAAAATGAGGCAACATGAGAAGTCAGGAAAAATCTCTAATATGTCTGTGTGTGTGTGTGTGTGTGTGTGTGTGTGTGTATGTATTAAAAAGTCTGGAATAATAAAAATGCCTTACTTGCCAAGAAAAACTAAAAGACCCAGCAAAATACAGGTAGCAAATGGGCCTCTCTGGGCAGGGCATTTCCCAGCCTGGGTGCCACCACTGAGTAGGGTCCCTGCTTGGTAGCTTCTGCTGGGGATACCCCAGAAGCGCTGGATTCTGATTCTCATTTTGAGGTCTAGCAAGGTATATGGAAAGGGAGAATCTGTTCAGATAAATTGGCTCCAGGCGTTGGAGAGGTGATTGGGCCAAAGTGGAAGTCAGTGCAGATCATGGACAATGCTGCAACATAATAGTATCAGCTTTTTCACAGATGTCCACATCACATCTTCATGAAATATGTGGTATCAAAGGAAATAATCTAAGTATGGATATCAAATTTACTACATGTAGAAAATGTTACTTAATGTTCAGCAGTTGCCCTATCTAAATTGTAAGTTGCTTTGAGTCCCAATCTTGGTGAAAAAGTGGGATACAACTAAAATGATGATGATGGTGATGATGCTCTGGGCAAATATTTGATTCTATTGCCTTGAGATACAGGAAGAGATTCTACCTTTCCCCATTTGTCAAACAAACCAATGGGGATTCTTGATCCCCCACACACTATTAGCTCTCCACCTTTTCTGTTGTTGATGTAGGAAAATGCAAAGGCTGGACTACTGCTCATGAAGGCTTTAACACAGTATTGTAATTTTTCTTTAGATCAGCATTTCTCAACCTTTTTACCGTGAAAGAACACCTGAAAAATTTTCAGATGTCAGGGAATCCCTGCATAAAAGATATTATGCCTAATTTTTTATTACTTTTTTTTTTTCCAGTCATGATTTCTTATGGAACCCCTAAGCAACCTCTTGGGCAATCCTAGGGTTCCAGGGAACCCTGGTTGAGAAACCCTTCACTAGATCATTAAAATGAGATAGCCTTCCTTCTATATCATATAAAAGCTCCATTGCATAAGTACCTCTCATGTGTATGTACTAATATAAAGTTGGTTTTTCTGTACAGCATTTATTAGATGTGCTCCTACAGGGCAAAGCTCCTATCTTATTGACTCTTGTAAAAGCTGTTCTGATCTGCAGCTAGTAATTGTTGATCCAGTATGTGGCTCCTACCATATGGGAACGTCAGCAAGATAATATCGTCGTGACTCATGGAGTCACAGGTTATGCGCCTGTTTTACTGGCTAACGAATCAGGAAGGGCCAATAGGGGCCCATCATCACTCTCACCTCACCGTTGTTTCCATAGCAGCATATGCATACATGCGTGTTTCTGGAAAGCTCCTTTCTAGGGATAGGGAAATCTGTCAGCTTTGCTTCCTCTTGTGTTCAGATTTTTAAACTTGAAGAAATTTGTAAATGTTGATAAATTCCTCAAACAAACTAAAATGATATTCCCACCTTCTCTACCAGTCAAATAAGTACAGCAATTTCCAGGATGGAGAGGGGGATTGCCTACACTATATGTATTAAGATGAAAAGCCTCCAAGAAAAAAAAAAGAGGAAGAAATCTTAATATAACACTAAACATGGTCAGATGCTCAAGAAATTAAAACTCATACTTTTAAAAGCAGCAAACTGAAAAGCCTGGGCTTGGATGATCAAACCAATCAGTTTTGGTTTCTCCCTATATTCAAATTTTTAAATGCTTAAATTTTCTATCCATTTCAAATATGAAAAAACTAGCTGATTTGAGCAGCTTCATCCTTAACGAAAAACAAACTGAAATGAAATTCCCCATAGCTACATGAGGCATGAGAGAATGAATGACTCGCATTAGAAACATTTTAATTATTCTATGTACCAGTAAGGCAGCCCAGATCAATTGTCTCAAATAGTTTAAGCTTATTTTTGTGCTGTACTTGACATTTCCTGCTGCTACAGATTTGAATTTTTATTTAACGCAGCTCACCTTTTTAAAGCGTTTACATTTCAGGTGCTTTTGTATCTTCGTACTAAATTCTACTCTCTGTCTTGAAATGGTCTTTTGAGCACTGCTAAGACCGTTGTGCCCCTATGAGCTCACTCAAACCTAAAAAAGGAACCCTGATTTTATGCATACACACAGAGACTGTGACCCACATGCTCGAGGTTTTACACACATTGTCTTCTGAATTACTATGTGGGATGATGCTGCAAAATAAATGCTTTTATTCTCTTCACTCTGGAGGCAAAGTAAATGAGAGGCCCCTGACCTTTTATTACAGGGAAGACTAAATCCAGTTGAAATCAAGCTACAGAGGAACCTACTTGTTTACCCCTTTGGCAAATCCGTTACTCAAACCACAGCACATTAAGTCTAGACAGATTCTAAAGGGCAGGACAGACAGCAAGGCAGGGGCATTAATGAGGATCTATTACACACAATCCCTGGCAGATCATTATCTACCAAAATGGAATTACTGTTTTTAAAGGAATGAGGACTCCTACAATCAAAAATATATATAGATAAATTTTAAGAGTACTCAGATATTTAACCTGCCTAGTGAATCAAAGAATGTATGCATAGATAAGATCACCTTGAGAAATCTAATTTCTTCATATGCACAAAGTGTAGTCCTCTTTGGAAGACTCTACACAGCTATAGGGGAAAAATGTAAAACGGTGGGATTAAATGGTTAAAGTTGAGCCAATGGCAGCTTTACTCCACAGGCACAGCAAGGGAAGAAAGACTGTATAGTCTCTTGCCCCATCTACTGCCTTCCTGTGGCTGCCATTTGCACTTTAAAAAACTGCACACTTTAGATGTGAAAATGCATTACCTGTCATGTCTTCATCAGTTCCTCATTGTTGTGGTGCATCTAATAATTGTTACTTGCTATGAAACAATGGCATTAGTATCACTGGCACAATTATGAAAATGTTGATTATTCAAAAGATGTGCAGATCTGTAGACAGGCTTTCCAAATGGATGCTTTTACCATTGCTTTAAGTGGAAACCATGTGAACACTGACAAAATGAAACAGACAGAGGGAGGGAGAGACTGGAACAGGAGGGAGGGAAAGACTTAAATGTACGTAAAAAGATGTGCCCATTTAGTTTCATGCTTTTTCATTTTGCAATATGTAAGAGTGAGAAAGGCACACTACTTCACCCAAATTATTGAGAGACTGAATTTGGCACCTGAAAAAAATTAGTACTAACAGAATGAAAATCATCAAATTTAGAGTCTAAGCCTATGCTACTTTGTCCAAAAGTAAAATCCATTTGCAGGATAAACTCTCTACTGAATGGTTTTGTAGCCCTATCAGGTTAAAAAAATTATAAAGAGAGGTGGAGATTTCCTAGCATTTTAAAGTGTTACAAAAATGAGATGACCTTTAATTACTACTCTGTACTGCAGGGGGTTTTTTTCTTTTTTTCTTTTGTCTTTGCCTCCTGTGAGATCAATATATTTGTCTGCATATTTGTGGATGTAAGATTATTTTTTAGGTGTCCAAAAGACAGCTGAGTCTGTTGACCTTTTCATCAGGTAAGTAGATATTTCCCCCCTGCAGAAGATTATTTTACATTTCCTTTACACTGTACTTCTTTTCCTGACTTTGAGGTCATTGAGTTAATAGATTTTACTTTTGTGCTTAATTGACACTTGTGTTACTTTTGTTGCACACGGGATTATTGAAACATTTGAGATATTATTATTACCATTTCTAGAATTCTATAATTGTTCTGAGGAGTATAAAGAGCTTGAAAAAGTTCTTTTTTTATTTAAAAAATATCCATGATTTCCCAACGAACAGTGGGTAGTGGCTGTTCTCACTGGGAGATTCTGGGAATTGTATCCCCAAAGAGGAACTTTCCCAAGACGTGGCTAGAATTATGCACTGGGAGATGTACATGTGGTAAGTAGCTACCTCTTTCTAGTTATGTCTTCCAGTGCTACTAAGCCCCCACCCACCTTTTCATGTGGTGCAGCCCTCCCCCAACTCTGCCATTTCCATATCATTGGAGCAGAAGGATTCACAGACAGGCATGTGGCTATTTTCCTGTTGCTGGACATGCTGTAGCAAGCATCCACAGGGAGCTCTGAGGGTCCTTGTAAAGCCCCTCGCGATAACAACCTTACATGTTTAATTGCCCTGCCTGCAATGCATGTAAACATACATGTGTATCATATATACATGTGTATCAAATGCTCAGTGCATGATTCTAATTGCCTATTTTCTTTTGAGGATGTCCCAAAGAAAAATTCTAATTTTTTAAATAAACAACACAATGGGAAAAAAGACAATATAGTCTGAAACATTACGTAGTTCAACTTGACCACTGCATAGCTTTGCTTCAACATAGCAGTTTAGACCCAAAAATCCTGTGTAGAGAATTCCATTCACAAAAGTGTGCTCCCAGAACCCACTTTCAAAAAGGATTGCTGGGCAATTTTCCCCTTCTTGAAGTCCCCTTGCGCCATGAAATCCATTCTGGAGGTTAGGGGCACCCTCCAGAACTGCCTGTGATGTGGTACATAAGGTTATATGGGGGGAAGGAATTAGCCTGTACCCCTTTCTCCAGGAGCAGGTTCCACAGAACCAATGGCCTCGTTACAATATGCCTACCATCCCAAAATCATACCTATAATACCATAATTGTATTGCCTGAAAAGATATACATATTTAAACTAGATCCAGCTGTTGAGAAGATGAACTCTTCCTCTCCAAACAATTATTGAATAATTCCAAGCAACATAACAGGTAAGATGAGGTTTCTGCAACAAGGTTGGGGGGAAGGGAGAGCTACGTATCTTCTAAAATGCAAGGTTTGTCAAAATAATATTAATCAGAGATAACCTCTTCCCTCTATGGAAATCTACTGTTCTTTCTTCAGCATGATCTATTCATACAATCAACCTCTTTCTTCATGCTATGGGAAATAATTGCCAGTAAATGGTTTTGGAGTCTATGGCTGAGAAATTTCAGAAGCTTCAATTCCAAGTGGGTACGTACAGGCTGTAGGCAATGTACAAATACAACAATGATTTTGTGCAATGTGAACTACTTATGTGTTATCGTTTTATGATTTTATACAGCCTCTTCAAAAAAGGCTTAAGAGTGCCCATAGGCAAAAACATATAGGGTTTTTCAGGTAATACACAGTCCACTTTTTGAGTATTTTGAGACATGTCTCTTGTTTCTTTTGTGGATTTCAATGGATGCTCTCCAGTTTCTTTATAAATATAAGAAATGTTCCTTATAAGAAAATATGTGCTTATACCATGTTAGGACCACAAAAGAGAATATGTCTAGACTGGAAATGCTGATGAGATGGGATGAATTTTCACAAGGAGTGTGCAGGTGCATAAGACAATCGTTTTACTTACATTAAAAAGAATGATAAAGCGTGTTTCTTTGCATGTTAAAATAAATTTCTGGTTTCTTCTTCTGTAGCATTTGTATGATATCACTTCTTGCTGTATCTGTGCATTCATTTTATTCCTCGCCCACACCTCTGATACTGCCAGAAAGTCAGTAGCTACCTGCATCACCATAATAATTAATGCACTTGTTTAAATTTACATTCTTGTTCTTATCTATTAGCTGCTCTTCCAGTGCAGTGTTTAAATAAGGGCACTTCTGCCAAGAATAATAAATAATTAAGGATTTATTTGAGTACCTCACAAGGCATTAAAAATTGCTCTATGCAGCCAATAAGCCTTCTGATGAGAGACAGGGTAAGAACAAACTTCCAGATATATTTCTTGAACAATGTTCTGGTACCCAATTACTCGTGGGTGAAGCTGCTGTTGTCAGTGAAATCATGTCCTGTAACAAAATTAGGAAAAGCAGGTTGCTAAAAATCCAGATGCTTCCTAATGAAAGGAGCCTACTTTTTTAAAAAAATACATGCGAGTGTGTGTGTGTGTGCGCGCACACACACACACACACACACACACCAGTATTTTCTAATGCAGGTATTCATCAAACTCTGTGAGAAACTAACATATTTTCAGGATTTTCAAATTTCACTTTTAATATAACATATGTAAGATGTGTGCCTAAAGTACACAACAGGTTTTTTTTAGAAAACATTTTCCACCCCATCACATTTGGCTTGTTTCTCACTATACCTAGTTTTACCCCAAATCACACATTTATGATAATTTTGCTATTCTTGATCTCTGGTGATTTCTTCTAGTGGTCTGCAGCCAAACATGGCTTGGGCAAATCATAATTTGTACACAGGTATGACCTACAAATCACACTTGACTATTAAGTTCAAGTTACGGAGAATGCACATAGGCCGGGTCCAAAATACTTGGCTTCCTTTGGCAAAGGACAAGATGGAACTTCCCTTTCATTCCATTATAGAAGCTGATCAGACTAGAAGCTGACTTTTACCTCCACACTGATGATGGCACAATGCCCAGTGTGTCTGAGACTACCTTCATCTACCTCACAAAACACAGTTGTAACTTTCCAACACTTACTCTGTCTCCCTGACCCCAACGGCTTTCTGCCTAGATAATTTGCCTTGCTCTGTCTAATGCCTTTAATGGAGATGATGACCCAGGAATACGAGACGATGATTGCTTGGTGGTGTTCTACACATTTCTCTTCGTGCACTAATCTAAGGTGGCCATTCAAATATTGCCAGAACAGGACTGCATCCTCAATAAAGAAAACAAAAGAAGGTAAACATTTGCATTAAAATGTGCATAATCTGTTTATATAGAAAAAAAGTTAGAAAAATTTGCTACATTTCAATATAAATAGCCACCCAGTATTAACCAGGATCAGTTTTTCAATACAGGGAGCCCCCAGAGGTTGATGTCACATTATCTGACAATCTGATGCTTCAAAACTAAGGAAAATTTCCATTAATTTGACAGGGATTGTGCTGTTACATCAATCCTTCTTGCCTATAGAATCTTGCCTGGAACGACTCACTTTCACATGCTGCTTGCAAAGCAAGCTGGGGGGAGGGAGCAGGGTGTGATAGTCGAGCCCAAGTAAGCATCTGTAGGTCTTTCATGCTCCCTACAGTACAGTACATGGGTTCTGCTTTTCAATGAATTCCATTTTTGACAGTGGTCTGGTCCCTATCCTGTCAGATAAGTGGGGGAAAGCCACATCTGCTACATCTGTTCACAACTAAACCCATCTAAAAGTATGGAATACCAGTGACTACACTTAATATTTGCAACGTTGATTCAAGGTATGAAAACTTTTCAAATTGATTTAGCAGTGTATTCTGGACATCCAGGTTTCATTTCATTAGTGGTTAGACACCCCAAATGGCTTGCTAAGCATAAATAGCTTAGAAATGACAACAGATAAGACTGGAACCCAAATAATTTATTTACCCAATGGATACACACTCAACATAATTTCTCCTTTTTTCCCCACCAGAAAACATATTCAAAATGTAATAAAAATGCAGTAGTTCTGCAGGACATTCCTGATACCATTATTACTGGCACTGAAACAGCCTAGTTCTTAAGGAGAAATTGTTCCACATGGTTTACCGTGTCTTTTCTGAGCCTTATCACTATGGAATACAGGAAACCAAATAGGGATTTACTGAGCAAGCATTAATATTCTGTAAAAGGCTTAAGGATTCTCTAGTTTAGACTTCGTTATCATTAGAAATAGCCATTTTCTTTCAGTTCTTCTGTCCTTTGTGTTTATGCACAGACATGCACACACATATACACATGTGTTATTTTAATATTTTAGGTATGTTATTTCCATTGTGTTTGAATTAAAATGTATTTCTATAGGGAACTGGAAAATATCTATAGGGAACTAGAATTTAAGATGAAGAGAAGAATAAAGAGTGAGTAAACTTCAGCTGGTGAGCATCACACAGAAAACTCACTGTTATAGTAAAAAGGAAGTTCTACAGTGTGGTGCAGTGGTTTGGGCACTGAACTACAACACTAGAGACTGAGGTTCACATCCCCTCACAAGGGGCTGTTCCTATATCTCAGAACTTGGCTTTGAAATCTCAAAACTTCAAATAGCACTAACCTAGAAATCAATGCTCCAAAGCTTTCATTCAGTTGTATTTGACATTGATTATGTCATTAGGCATTATAATCTGCATTTCTAATTTTTCTGTATCACAACTTTGGCCCTTTCCGCACCTTACCTTTTTTCAGAGCTGGGGTGCGGGTATTGCGCCAGCAACCTCCAGCAAGAGGCTCTCGCATTGCTACTGCTTCAACTTTGTACAAGCTGCCTGCTCCCGAGCAGGCAGCATGGGAGCCCCGCCTCTTCCTTCCACAGTGCAGCCTGGGAGTTTCCCAGGCTGCGCTGGGCCAGGAAGCATGGCCACCACAGCTCCGGAGGCGCCACACGCACAGCAACTGCGCGTGGGGCCCTGGAGCAATGCGCAATCGCACACCATTTTCAGCTGAAAGCTGAAAATGAAAAAGTGCGCAAGTGGCGCCTGCCCTACCCTGGAGCGTTGCTGATTGTGAGTGCATTGTGCAGATCACTCCTCACAATCGCGCGACGCTCCAGGCACCCTTTCGCATGGCAAATGCCATGCGAAAAGGGCCTGAGTCTTGGTGTGGCTTTGGGCTGAATCTGTTTTTTGGGGGGCATAACAGAGACTGTGTGTCCTTCATTCGCTATTGGGGGATCCTCATAAGGGACCTTGGAGATGTAGGCAGCTAGAGTCAGTTCCAGGTTTGGAGACTGTTGGAATGGCTTCATCCTGGGAGGCAGGAAAACCTTCCCCCAAATGGGTTCCACAGCTGTTACTCCAGGTTCCCCCTTTAGCAGGCAGGCCAAGATACTGGCATTCATCAGATGGCAGGGGGATGTCTGATTGCAGCATCCAGGCCTGTTGCTTGGCCAACCTTAATGGAGTTGTAATTAATAAAGTTGTGGCCTTTCCACCCATAAAGAAGTTACACATGCCTTCACTTCCTCCATCCAGCCCTTACCATTGACCCTACAGTGCTGTGGAGCATTGTTTAGAAAAACTTCTGAAGGCATATCTTTTTGCTCAAGCCATTCCTGGTGCTTTATACTGAATTCTGCCCTTGTCATTTATGGATGTATTTTCCATCCAGATTGTTTGCATTTGTTGTTTTATTGTACGTTATGCTTATATTGTTTACCACTTAAGGAAATATTTTTAATAATAACACTTTAGTAAGATTTTAAATAAACAAATAAATAAGCCATTCATAGGCTAATGTACAACCTTGAACATGTATACATCCCCCATCATTTTCATAATACCCTCCACTGGAAGTTACATTCCTTTGAATGTAACTGCATTTAACAAGAATCCTGTTCATTTCATTTTAAAGGTCAGGGCTGTATAATTCTGACTTTTGCAAATAGGGATATTTTCAAAAAGATCATGTCTAATTCCAGTTGGTATATTAAATATTCATAACTCTGTTTGATGCAGAAGATATTTGTAATTCAAATCCTAAAATATCCTTTTTTCTCTTTACAGGCAAGGCCAAACACAGAAGAGTGATAGTTCAATTGCAACAAATTAAAAATTCAACAACAAGCAACTTATGTGACTAAACAGAACTAACTCTTCAGTGACACATCTAATCTAGATGAACCAGCTAAACAGATATTATTTATCTCATAATGGATAACACAAATAAATGTTACCGAAGCTATGACTGAAATATTGGTTTTATAATTCACATTGAGGTGAACATTAAAGAATATTTAGCTTTCCAAAAATATGGTTCCTGATAGCTTTGACCCAGCCTGTTATCTCTCCTAGATTGCATTCCTATTATGATAAATAAATAAATGTTCCTCTTCATATGCAAAAAAGCAGACTCCCAAAAAGTTGTTCCTCTTAAATGCAATTCAGAACAGTGAGCCCATGGAATAAACTCTGAAAAAGGAGGAAGATGAGTAGTGTTAAATTCATATTGACTTGTTTTAACACCCCCCTTCTGACACATGCACACATTGTGCACTTTGCTAGTTAGCAATAACAAAATAGGAATGATCTGAACATTCCCACAGCTGAACAGTCTCAAAAATTTTCTTCTTTCCCACCATAGATGGCACCCCTTTTAATTAGGAAATGTAAGTGATTTCTTAAGCAAAGAAATCAATTGGCAAGACAGAAGTTGAACAACAACCAATCCCAACTGCACACAAAAGATCTATCAGTGAATGGCATTGGCCCAGTCTTATATAAAAGTAGCTTTCATCACAAATTACTCTTCATAATTATATACATGCAGAGATGTACATTCAGATCTTCAAAGAGTTTTTAGTTTGGCAGATACATTTCCCTCTCCCATATCTACGTGCATCTGTAGGTCTTGTTGTAGCAGAACTAAGGAATCTCTCTTAGTACCCTTGGAAACTCAAAAGTGGATAGGGATTTTTTTAAAAAAAATTCATACGAAGATCATAAATACATACCAAACATCTGTTTTTCATTCTTTCCTACTAAAATGCACTTAAGGTTCCACTGATTTAGATTAACGTAGGTCCCACTGATTTGAGTGGGCCTATTCTAAGGATGAGTATATCCAGAACCAACCTATTGTCTATAACTTACAAAACAGAGTAAAAATCAGTCTTTAATTTTATTTTCCTTTCCTTTTTTTCAAAATAAAAATAAAGCCACCCCTTAAAAGCATTTTTAAATGCAAATCGTTGAAAAGGTCTGGGTGAAAAGAAAAAAACTTTACCAAGTACCAGTCAGACAGATGGTAAAGAAGGCAGTAGGTGAGCCATTCAAATGCTATGGCATTGGTTTTGCTTTGACAGGAGTAAACATCAAGCTTGCATTACAGAATTATCATTTACTTCCCACAAAATGTACTTTTAGGGAACAGGCCATAATGCAGAATATCAAACAATCTGGGACATCATTGGATCCATCTCACAAATGCACTAGTACAGTTTGTAACAAATTTTCCAGCACTTTGGTTGGATGGATTGATACCTTAGAGCAGTGTATACCCAGCTAAGAGAGCTACAGTATAGGTCAGAAGCATAAATAATTCTCTGAGGAGTTCCTTTCAGAAATTCATACTGGAGGCAAAAGGAAAAAGATTGAATTATTGCCACATTCTTTTAAAAAGGAGTGAGTTCCATCCTACTCTTTAATTAAATGTCCTAGAGAGAGAAAGCACACCAAAGTCATATGAATGGAATATGTAAGATAAAGACAGAAATCCTTATCATCATCACTATCAAATGTATATTTTAATTTTCCAAAATGGAAACTTAGGTGCCCAACAAATTCAGCAGACTCCTAAATTCTAAACTGAGGAGGCTGTAATGGGTTTAAATAAGATCAGAATGTTCTAAAGAGATTCAGACTTATTTGATCATCCAGACATCAAATAAGAAAACCATACAGTGTGTGTTAAAAATGTGGCAAACAGTACAGTATAAAAATAAATGTAAGGGTGGAGAGAGTACAGAAGAGTGCATGAAGATGGACTTTGCTCACTGGCAGCTTTAAGCTTTAATCTGAAGCCAAAATTCTCCCCAGCCCTCTCTACTCCCAGTGCTGAGAATTAGGAGAGACGGTAAAAAAAATATATCATCAATCTTTTTCCTCTCTTGTGCTATTTTGCTAGTTCTCCCCTAGCAGCCCAAATACGCTTGAAGAATTTGCTGGAATTCGGTGGCTGTTTTGTTCTTTTTCTTCCTTCATCCTACCCATGTCTTGCTGTGTGCCTTCAAGTCATTTGATCCTATCACAGGATTCCTGGAGCTGAGAGTCTGTGGCACACCCAAGGTCACCCAGAGTTCCAAACTCTGGTCTGCAAGTTGTAGTCCAACACTCAAATCACTACAGCACATTGACTACACATCCTTAATTCACCATTTGCTAATTCACAATCCAGTTCCATCCTTCTTTCCTGTTTATGCTTCTTGTTTATTTGAATAAGTTTCTGTGTTGCTCTGGTTTTTTTATATCAGTTTTATTAGGCAATCATATTTCCTTTGTCTCCTTACCTGTCCCACCCAACGTTATTTCCTTCCTTCCTCCCTCCCTCCCTCCCTCCCTTCCATATCTTGCCTTTCAGCCCAAACTGGGGTTCAAGGCAGTGTACAAAATTGAAATAAATAGAATAGAAACATAGAAAAGATTGTTATAAAAATGTAATTGAAGTATCTATACAACTTTTTAAAAAGGTTAAAACATCCACTGTTTTTTTATAAAGAGTTACATAGCAGTACAGCAGACCATTAACATTGCTTTCTTAAAAACTCTAAGTTCCCCAAATAAACTGAATTTTTGGGGAAAAAAATATTTCTCCAATTACAGGACCTGCTAAGATGAGCAACACCCATACTTCAAAAGTTACCACAACAAGAATGCTGCACATTACATTTACTCATCATAGCTAACGTCCATTAATGGACCCATCCTCCTAAATATGTCTACCTCAGTTGAAAGTCACCTTAGGTTGTGCCTCTAACCACATCTTAGGAAGTAAATTCCATAAATTAATGATGTGTTGAAAAGACATAGTTCCATAATTCACAGTTATGAGTTTAGTAATCATTTCATTGGGTGATCCCCTGGTTTCTCATACCATAAGAAAGTGAATATATTCCCCATTCTGCAGTTCCTATACCATACAGCAACTAAGGAATGTATCAGTGGCATTCAAACAAAAATATATTCCCCTGCCAGCTACACGTGTCTCTACCTCTCCTGTTTTTCCCTTGCATCTACTTTAGATGAGCTACTTGGCATGAGGACTTATCACATCTGTTCTTTGTAAAGTACCATGTATTTTTCTGAAAGAGATGCAGCATGTGAGCACTCCTGTGTCATGGAGTAGGAAACAACCTTAGAGTGTCGTCTCCTCCTTGACAAGTGAGAATAGATTTTAAGGACCAGAGGCTAGCCTGAGGCACATCATTGAAATGAATGCTGTTATCATGGAGGATCAGTGCAGCGGAATCACTTATCCCCTGGGAATGGGACATTGCTCAGTTGCCCAAGGCTGCTTCCATCATCAGGTGGACTCTTCAGCACTTTCCCATGACATCCCTTTATTGAGTACACCGGAGCCCACAAGTTTCTTATTAGTTCAGTGGAATGAGTAAGCAAATGCTAGATAGCTTCAGGAAGACTACTTCACTGCCCCGTTCTTTACTGGGCAGGGATGGAGACTTAAATGCTGCAGACAATTTAATTCACTCTTACGCAGTCAGCTTTTTATTATATATGACTACAGCCACATAAGAAACACTATTCTACAATAATAAAATAAGTGCAAAATTCAGGTTGCCAAGTTCACTGCGTAGTCCACCACAATAGCATTCAGAGTGATTGCGCAACTATTTTTTGCAGCCTTAGCAAACAAAGCTATTTGTTATTTGACATATGGGTCAAGATCTCACAGTAACCAGCATAGCTTCACAAAAAGACTCTCAACTGATAGGATGCCAAGATCTGTTCCAGGAATTTCTCCTCAGAACTTAATATAAATAGCAGTATAATATAACAAACAACAGCGCTATTCTCTACCTATCCCCTACCATAAATACAGAACCACAGACTTTTTGGAACATGCCCATTTCTTCCATCCAAAAATGATGAAGGCATAGTTTGAAATCATAATTCTGTTAGTGCAGTTCTCAGTGAGGCAAAGGTAAGCATTTGTAAGTACTGAGCTCTTTCATGAATTCTCTGGGCAATACCAATTTGAAAAGTTTGAAGATTTGATTAAATCTAAATCCTGTATACCCAATCCCTGTTTGTTTTTGACTCCCCATGTAATAAAAACATTTGATGAGAGAATTTTAGAACTTAATAATGCTTGATGTTGCTTAGCCCAACCATCCAACTACTCTCTCAAGCAAAACTTAGGAAGGTGCTCTTCTGTTAGTCCACTATAGTTAGTTAATCATATCATTATTTCCTGTTGCAGTTGCCACCATAGTTAAACCTATCTTCTTTCAAGTTGTAGGAGCAATTTATTCTTTCTTTCTTTCTTTCTTTTTCTTTTCTTTTTTTGCTATACATATTGCATTAGGACAATTTTCCTGAACTCCTAGAGAAAATGTGTTCACTAACTGTACCTTTGGATTTTGCACTGCATATACAAGCAGCATGTATGCACTGCCAAGAACAGAGGAAGGAAACAATAATTGCATTCTTCAGTCATAGAAGGCATTGTCAAAACTAGTTCATAAAGAGCATGTTAATTGTTGTTAGAGTTTAATTTGCCATTTAATTTATCTAAATGCCACTAACAAGGCAAATAAAAATAATGAGAACAGCCATAAAAAAAAAAGGCAGATAATAGCCGTGGTGCATATCACTTGCAAATCCGATAGGCAAACAGCACATTTCCATTTACCATGACTAATGCATAAGTTTTTAGGGTAGAAGTATTGATAATTAGGAATCCACATTCAAATGCAATTTGTTCACTTCTAAGGAATGGTTGTTTACTGAATGTAAAACAGGAATACAGAATGTAGAATCAAATATCCATATTATGTATATAAAAGCCAGTGCTGTTTTTCCTGGCTCTGTTTTATTTATGAGTACTGACAAAATTAAGAACAGAATGATGAACAGATAACAATAAGTACAATAATGTTTGGATTTTTTTGTGTTTATACCCAGTCCATAGAACTGAGTGCTAAGCTGATCATTTGGGTTCTGCCTTCTTGTAGCTCTAGAGGTCAGTGGTTTTTTGAATCACTCAACAGTTTCAACAGAAACACCTTGCATGATACGTCCAGAATATCTCAGCCTAGAATTGTAAATTCTGCATAGGAAGGAAGAATTATTACATGGATAAAGAATGCTGATTGAAATTTTTTGGAACAAAAATGTGACCTTTTCCATACTTGATATCATCAGTGTTTTGCTTTGTTTTGTTTTAGGTGGTAGAATGGCATGAATTCATACAGCAGTAGTATTTGTCCTCAAATGTGCTTGTGGTGAATTCCATCATAATCTCTGAAATGTAGTGGTTTACATAAGTAATTCCCATGCTATCTTTTGTGCTAGGTTGGTACCTTTTTCCCTCCAATGTGCCATGGACAAATAAGAAATTTGTTCCATATTTTTATTCTATTAGTATAGTTTCCCAGAAAGTTGCATGGACCAGCAGCCAACAGCTTGTGGGCCAACTGGTTCACAGACCACCATATTGAGTAGCACTGGTCTACACCGTATCTTCCTCTAGATAAACAAATACATGCAATACAATCCTTACTGAGCATCATATTTTTTCTACAGAAATGTCTTCCATTATTATTCTTCCTATATGAACAAAATTTCCGAGCCTTAAATATAATATATTTGATTAATAGTATACTATTGCTAGTGGTATAGTACTGCTACTACTACTAGTATACTATTTAGTAAATATATCTACTACTAGTAGTACTATACTATCTGTACTATACTATATTACTACCCATAGTCATAGTAATTTACTGACAACAGTGGGACAAGTTGTTACTTCTAAAGGGCCTTACAGTTTAGAAAAATCAAAGGATTCTACAGTGAAAGACAATGTAATGGAGACAAGTACAAAAATAACATGTTACTGTTTCAGTTGCGGTAAAGTATTGAAACTATAGTTTAAAGGGGAGCAAAGCTATCTATTTTGTTTTTTCACACAGTTGATTGGGGGAAAAAACCTCTAGATTTCCCCCTCTACTTATGAAAATTATTTCCCAATATTGGTAAGTTCTTACAAAATGAAAAACATTAGTGACATCCTCATCTGTCTCAAGTTCAACTGTTCCTAGCATGGAGGATTGTGTTGTAGCTTCCTTCCAAGGAGCTGTTAGAGTTGACAAGCCTGTCAGATTAACAAGAGGTAGTAACCCTAATTCAGCACCACAAGCATGATTCAAGACACAAGGATTGGATTCAAAGCCAGAGTTCCTAAGGAAAGCACACAAATCATGAATGGACAAAATCTATCAGTTTTGTTTTATCCCCCACTGATTTTTTTTAACATCTCAAGTTCTTCCCGTCCAATAAAGAAATGTGTAAGTTATCATCAAAGAATCAAACCAAATGAAATTCTTACCCATCTGTACTGTGAGTTGTGTCAAAGATGTCAAAGAAAAAGTGGGTATTAAAGGCAACTTAAAGGAAAATAGTGATGTCTTAATGCTCTTCTCATCCATCCCTTGGTTCCTTTTGAACTGATAATTGAATGTTCACATTTTTCTCTACCTTCATCCTTCTTTCATTTATTCTTGGAAACAACCTCATTATACTAAAATACTTCTAAAACCTGTACACTGTTTCTGGGCTGTTCTGGGGCTCCATTCATTGGGTATACAAATTCTCATTTTCACACATGTACCAAAGAATTCTAAATTACTCTGCTCATTTCCAAGGATTTAGTGCAATGCACAGCATGATCTTGACATAGATTAAGAGCTGGCAATAGGAAAAAATGAATCAGTACAAAACCTCAGCCTGGGACCAGCATGCTATATTTTATAACATTCATAGAGCAAGAAAAGAAAGGGATGTTGCTCACTGAAACATATAGGGAATATGGAGAGCTGTAGAGAATGGGGGAGAGAACTAGAGAAGCCTTAGGTAGGGTTGCCATACTACTCAGTTGGCCAGATTTCACCCAGTTTCTAGGCATGCCACTCACTGAAGTATCATCATCTGGCTGGATTCCAAGCATTCTTTAAAAACCAATTCTAGCCTTTTAGGAGTAGAATTATGGAGCAAAATGTTGTTGTTTTTTGTTTGTTTTTGAGGAACAAGCCTGTCTTTGAGTATGTTTCCCCAATGAGTATCATGAGTAATATTCCCCAATGACTGACATTTGTGACTTAGAGCCTTTCCACACTACACTGTTATAGTGCTATTATTCTGCTTTCAACATCCTGTGGGATTCTGGGATTTGTAGTTTACTGGGGCCAAAGAGCTCTCTGGCTGAGAATTCTAAAGGCCCCTCCCTAAACTGCAAACCCCAGGATTCCATAGGATGTTGAAAGTGGAATAATAGCACTGTAACAGTGTGGAAAGGCCCTTATTCTTTCTCACTTCCAACTTCCAGTTCCCTGAGCCATTGTTATAAATTTCAGGAAAGTATAGTCTTTGAAGAAATGTCTTGATGAAGCCTATTTCGTAGAGTTCTTTGCAAAGATTGCACAGAAAGCAATGGAGGCATTGGGCTGGTAGAGGAGGGGTGTAACAAGCTACAATAAAACTAACATTCCTTGAAGTCTGATGTTTTTTATAACTTGCTTGATGTAGCAAAAGTATGTAATTTTATTTGATATCCAGAAAAAAGAAATCGAGTTCCATTTAATGGTGCAAGGTGATAGATAGTGGGAAAATGAAAGAAGCAATGGAAGGAGGTATGGCAAAGGTGTGAGAAGAGAATGAGGAGAGGAAAGGAGGGACAGAGAGTGAGAGGCACAGTGGGAGAGGGGAAGAAGAAACAAAGGTAGTCATAAGGTGATGGAAAGTGTAAGAGGGTGAGGGAAGGAAGGGAAGGAAGGTGGAAGTGTGAGAAAAAGGGATATGTTGAAGGTGCAAGATCAGGCAAGGAAGAGGGAGAGGTGCACCTGTGGAGTAAGGGAGGGAGGTGTTGTGAGAACATGAGATGAAGTAAGGGAAAGGAAAATAGAGTGATCAGAGCAGTAAGATGGTCCAAGGAGCAAGAGACATAACAAGGTGAGGCAAGTACAAGGGCAGAAGGGTGCTTTGTAAGTTTGTTTGTTGTTTTACATCCAACCTTTCTCCTGGCAGGGCTCCAAGGTGACTTACAATATATAATTTGTCCTTACTTTTGTCTTCATCTTCCCCTGTGAATCAAATGGCAATTGGTCCCAGGGGGTTCTTCTGATATTTTCACTGTTTAAAAAAAAAATACTGATGGAAAAATTGTCTTAGGATACAGAGATATCTATATAATACCTCTCTTGAGATGCTCAAAAATGGAACTACTTTTGGTACTATGGCTTAGGAGAGCAAAAGGTTAATTGGAAAAGGCCTTTCCTGTTCAAATCCTATAGCTGGTATGTTCCAAAATTCCAAATTCAGACCAATCCATCCTGGAGGTCTACTAGAACCAAGAACTCACACTGCCTGCCCCCTTCTGAAGGTTCTTTGTTGAAAATTACTGTCTAAACTAGCTGAAATCATTCTTTGAGATCCCTAGAATCTGGGGATTTGACCAGAGAATTTGTTAGCTTATTTCCTTTTTCTCAAAACCCTAGCTCTGTCTTAAGAGGACCTTGGTTAGCTTGTCTTCCTTTTCTGGCACTGTTCTAGCCAGGAGGGCTCCCCAGCTTCTCACAAGTCCAACAGAATTGGGTAAAGGTCATCTTTCAATCTCTCAAATCTCTCTTTCAGGGAGTACTTTCCCTGCACATGGCAGTTCCTCAAAACTCTTTGGTGTATGTGCATGTGTATGGATTAGGGAAAGTATTGTATTGTTCTTACTTCAGAACTTCTTTCTCTCATCTCCCCCTCAGTTAGCAACCCCTACAGCTTCAAACTGTTGCTAATTCCAGACGGTCAGTATCTTGCAAGTTTGCTGCTCTGTATGGACCTTTGCCATTTGTGAACCTCTACAGCTCAACTCTATTTGCTATCCCTCATTGCAACTTCTGTGTCTATCTTGACTGCTGCATTTTCAATAAAATTCCCGTTTTAAAATTCCCCTATGTGAATGCAGGCTTTTGAGTCCAATTTGTTTGACATACTATTTTGCCAAAGTTACAAGATCCCTGATAGGTATGTCTACTCAGAACATCTATGAATTCACTCATATGTTCCAAGTGCATACCTGGTAAGAAATGGTGCATTAATTGGATAATGCAGAAAAGGCTATGATGGACAAAATGTCATCACCATCCTCTTCCTTGTTATCACTATCATCGCACCAGAAATGTACATGGCCACTTTACAGGTATAATAGAGGTAGCTAAACTAGCATATTACCATCTGGTTTCCTTTCCTCCTAGTTGTCACTGTTGCTTATTGAGTAAGAACAATGCAACACATTAGAAAAGATGCTAAGATGATGCCAACAAATTACAAAATAAGTGGTAACAAAAACCATGATGGCTGAGCATCTTATGACAATGTCGACATACTTTGTTCTGAGAGGAACATTTTTGTTTTCTTGGCATATGGGGATTATAGATTTTATATTAAGGCACAGGGTCTACACAGCCCTGACTGCAGTTTATATTTGTGAATTATGATAATGTGTATTCTCTTATGGGAGTGGGAATACTGGCAAGGAAGGGGATACAATAAATAGCTCTACTTCCATATCTGCATGCCATCCAGATAGTCCCAGTTGTGTTGTTGCTCAGCATGCGCCTTTCTTTACAGTCTGCATATTTGGCAATATTAAACTTCAGGAAACCAGTTTTCTTTTACCGTGACTAGGCCTACTGCTGAAGCCTATACTCTTTCTGCAACTACTATATTCATTTTGGGATAAAACTTTGTTCTCCCTGCTGTGCATCCCACAAACCCATCCAGGATCAAGGTTTGATTTTAAATTAATGATAAATCTGCCTCGGAAAACTTGAGCTTTGCCTACTCCCCTGAGAACAATCTTGCTATATGTAATTTTATGTAGCTGTGAGCTAATTCTGAAATCCAAGAGCAAAATTCAGCATTTGGGATCATTCTCTAGATTTGTAAGTCTCCCAGGGTTCAGTTGCTTTGCAGGATAAGAAATAATAATACAATTTTCATACCAGTCCCTTTGATGTAAGGCTTTTCTACCGTTATGGTTGACTTGAATGAAATTTCTAGGCAATTTGTTTTCTAACAAAGATCATTAAGGAGGACAAATATCCAGGTCTTTCATGAAGTACTAAATATTGAAGCAAAAGTCTGCATTGGAGGATTGGGAGGCTGATTCAGACTTTATGGATGTAGCAAGTGAGAATAATAACCATAGAAATACTAACAAGATGTTTCTTGAGCTAAATCCATTGAAATAGCAGTAAATTTTGAAGCGTGGGCATTCATCATAACATTCCCTGTTAACTGTGCCCCAAAGGAGAATTCCAAAATGCAGGGAACTCTGTTGATCCATATCAAGAAAGCAATGCCAGCAGTTTTCTTCTCCATCAGAGATCTGTCTTTTGTAAAGCTGATCACCGTTAATTGTCCATTAATTGTCCATAGTTCACAACTAAGGATGTGCTCATTTAAATTATTAACTCCTGCGGGGGGGGGGGGGGACTAATTTCACCATTTTTCTTACCATTGTGGGAACATCTTTAAAAAATATTGCCATTTTTGAATATCGTCTCATGGGAAGAGAAAGCCCACCCCCGACCTCCCATCTACCAATATAGCTATGTATATTCCAGGGAAAGGAAGCTGAGAAGTTTTTTGGCTATCCTCTGATAGCTGGTGCATGACTACAATGTCACACTTTGGGACCTTTGCAAGACCTGAAAGAGGCGCTGGAAGAGGTCTGCATCATTGTGCACCAGCTATCAGGCTGTAGCCAGAGATGATTCTCATTCAGCTGCCCCCCTTCACTATGCCCTTTGTCACCACACAACCATTTCAGGGGAACCAAGAAATTAGGGGGTCCATGCAGAAGGACAAGTCTTTTGAATCTATTTGAAACAGTGGAAATAAACAGGGGCGGGGGGGGAGGATTCTCATTCTTGGGATTTCCCAGTGTTGCTGCAATAATAATAATAATAATAATAATAATAATAATAATAATAATATAAAAATAAAAACTTTTTCATTTTTCATTTTTCATTCTTTCTAGATCTGCTTCCTGTACTACTCTCTGTAGTATCTACGATGGAAGTTGAGGGAGCTGCCGCGGTCACCTGTAGCACTTGTGGGATGTTCCTTTTCTTGGCACAAGATGTTGTCGGGTACACCTGCGCCAAGTGCAAGCTGGTGACCTTCTTGGAGGAGAAGGTTTGCCAGCTGGAGGTACGAGTTTCTAATCTTCATCTTATTAGGGAAGGGGAGGAGTTTTTGGATAGGGTAGAGAAGATGTACCGGAAGACCGAATGCGCGGAGGAGCTGCCAGATCAGGAAGTCAACACACTGTGCCAGGAAACGGAGGCTTGGAGGAATGTCACACATAGGAGCAGAAGGTCCAGGAAGGTAACAGAGACTCTCAACCTACACAATCGCTTCAAAGTTCTTGGCCTTACGAACGATGAGGAGCACTAGGAGGAGGGAACAGAATGTCCATGAGAAGGAATGCAACTTTGGCAATGGGAACTAGATCAACGCTCCCAGTCTCAACAGAATGCCCAGGCAGTCCTAGAAGAACATGCTCGCCAAGGAACCCTGAAGAAGCCTCAGAGGAGGTGAGTTCTGGTTGTTGGTGACTCCTTGCTCAGAGGAACCGAAACGGCAATTTGCAAACCGGACAAGCTCAATTGAGAGGTCTGCTGTCTTCCTGGGGCCAAGATCAACCACATAACGGAGAGGCTAACTAGGCTGGTCAAGCCCACTGACCATAAGCCCCTCATTTTGGTTCATGTCGGAACCCATGACACTGCGAGGAGCAGCTTTTACCACATTGCAAAGGACCACAAGCTTATGAGGATGAAGCTTAAGGACCTTGGTGCGCAGGTGGTTATTTCGTCTCTCCTCCCTGTTCAAGGATATAGCGCACATAGGGAAAGGGCAATAGCAGAGGTCAACAACTGGCTCCGCACATGGTGCCACCGGCAACGGTTTGGGTTTTTGGAACACGGCCTGAATTTCCATGAATGTGGGCTTCTGGCAAGGGATGGGCTGCACCTCACGAAACCTGGCAGGAATGTTTTTGCAAACAATCTCGCAAGGAGGAATCAGAGGTCTTTAAACTAAGTTCCGCTGGGAAGGGAGACAATGTTATTCAAGGCCAGGACTTGGCGAGTGCAGGGGGAAAAGGCCCAAATAATATTGGACAAGTAGTACAAGCCGCCAGTGGTGGGAGGAGTAGAAACTATAGTACAGGACTTGCAGGAAGGGTCCGGGGACTTAAGTGTCTCTACACTAATGCACGAAGTATGGGAAACAAGCAAGATGAACTTGAACTCCTAGTACAACAAAATAAATATGATTTGATAGGCATCACTGAGACCTGGTGGGATGAGTCTCATGATTGGAATGTAGGAATAGAGGGGTATAGCCTATTTTGTAAAAATAGACCGAACAAGAAAGGAGGAGGAGTAGCCTTGTTTGTCAAGGTTGTTTTCACCTGTGAAGAGATCCGTAACTTAAACCCAGAAAGCCAGGTCAAGAGCATCTGGGTAAGAATTAAGGGAGTGAGAAACAATAGGGATATTCTGGTGGGGGTTTACTACAGACCTCGAACCCAGACTGAGGACTTTGACGATGCCTTCCTCAACCAAACATTCAAAAAGGAGAGATACAGTAATAATAGGAGATTTCAATTACCCGGATATATGTTGGCAGTCAAACTCTGCCAAGACAGCAAGGTCCAGCAAGTTTCTTGCAGACAATTTCATGGTCCAGAAGGTGGAAGAGGCGACAAGGGGATCAAATATTCTAGATCTGATCCTGACCAATAGGGATGACCTTGTTAATGAGGTAGAAGTGGTTGGATCTTTAGGGGGGAGTGACCATGCCCTATTGGAATTTGGCATTCAGTGGGAAGGAGAAGATAAGTGTAGCCAGACACTCATCTTAGATTTTAAAAAAGCGGACTTCTGTAAACTTAGGGAGCTGCTGGCTGGAATTCCATGGTCAAGAATAGTGAAAGGGAAAGGAGTTCAGGAGGCATGGGATTCCTTAAAAGGGAGATACTGAAGGCACAGTCTAAAACTGTGCCAATAAGGAGGAAAAATGGAAGGCATCTGAAGAAACCAGAATGGTTGACTAACGAACTCTCAGTTGAGCTAAGTGTTAAGAGAAACATGTACAGGAAATGGAAGAAGGGGGAAACCACCAAAGAAGAATTTGAGCAAGTAGCTAGGAGATGTAGGGAGGAGGTCAGAAAGGCTAAAGCACAGAATGAACTTAGGCTGGCCAGAGACATCAGAAACAATAAAAAGGGCTTTTATAAATATGTCCGTAGCAAAAGGAAAAAGAAGGAGACGATAGGGTCTATGCGCAGAGAAAATGGCAAATTACTAACAGGGGTAAGAGAAAAGGCAGAACTACTTAACACCTTCTTTGCCTCAGTTTTTTCCCAGAAGGATACAAGCACTCAACCTGGCGGCTGGGGAGCAGGTGAGGAAGCAGGGGAAATGAGGCACATAATAGGTAGAGAGGTGGTACAGGAATACCTGGCCACACTGGATAAATTCAAGTCTCCAGGGCCAGATGAATTGCATCCTAGGATATTAAAAGAACTGGCAGAGGTCATTTCGGAACCGCTTGCTATAATCTTTGAGAAATCTTGGAGGACAGGAGAAGTTCCAGCAGACTGAAAGAGGGCAAATGTTGTCCCCATCTTCAAGAAGGGGAAAAAAGAGGACTCAAATAATTATCGCCCAGTCAGCCTGACATCAGTACCCGGAAAGATTCTGGAGCAGATCATTAAGCAGTCAGTTTCTAATCACTTAGAAAGCAACGTGGTAATCACGAGAAGTCAACATGGATTTCTCAAAAATAAGTCATGCCAGACTAATCTTATCTCTTTTTATGACAGAGTTACTAGCTTGATAGATGAAGGGAATGCTGTCGATGTAGCATTTCTCGATTTCAGTAAGGCCTTTGACAAAGTTCCACATGACATTCTTGCAAAGAAGCTAGTAAAATGCGGGCTGGACAGGGCTACTGTTAGTTGGATTTGTAATTGGTTGACCGAATGAACCCAAAGGGTGATCACAAATGGCTGCTTTTCATCTGGAGAGAAGTGACTAGCAGGGTACCACAGGGTTCTGTCCTGGGCCCAGTGCTGTTCAATATTTTTATCAACGACTTGGATGAAGGAATAGAGGGCATGCTGATCAAATTTGCAGATGACACCAAATTGGGAGGGGTTGCTAATATGCCAGAGGACAGGATCAAAATTCAAAATTACCCAGATAGATTGGAGAGCTGGGCCAAAGCTAACAAAATGAAATTCAACAGAGAGAAGTGTAAGGTCCTACACTTAGGTAGAAAAAATGGAATACAGAAATATAGGATGGGAGACACGTGTGAAAGGGATCTAGGAGTTTTAATAGACCACAAGCTGAACATGAGTCAGCAGTGTGATGCGGCAGCCAAGAAAGCCAATGCAATTCTCGGCTGCATCAATAGGAGTATGGTGTCTAGATCGAGGGAGGTACTGGTACCACTCTACTCTGCTTTGGTTAGACCTCAACTTGAATACTGTGTCCAGTTCTGGGCACCCCAATTCAAGAAGGACATGGTCAGGCTGGAGCAGGTCCAGAGGAGGGCAACCAAAATGGTGAGAGGCCTGGAAGCCATGCCCTATGAGGATAGACTTAGAGAGCTGGGTATGTTTAGTCTGCAGAAGAGAAGGTTAAGAGGGGACATGATAGCCATGTTTAAATATTTGAAGGGATGCCATGTAGAGGAAGGAGAGGGCTTGTTTTCTGCTGCTCCAGAGACCAGGACAAGGAGCAATGGATTCAAGCTGCAGGAAAGGAGATTCCACCTGAACCTCAGGAAGAACTTCCTGACGCTCAGGGCTGTCTGGCAGTGGAATATGCTGCCTCGGAGTGTGGTGGAGTCTCCTTCTTTGTAGGTTTTTAAGCAGAGGCTGGATGGCCATCTATCGGGAGTGCTTTAAGGGTGTTCCTGCATGGCAGGGGGTTGGACTGGATGGCCCGTGTGGTCTCTTCCAACTCTACATTTCTATGATTCTATGATTCTATGATTTTTCTCTCCCTCTCCCATCTCTTCAAATATTTTTCCATCCCTACTTACAATCTAGTGATGTTGGGAAAATCCATTCTTGCCTTCTCCTCTCTGCCCACAGCAACTAAGGTCATTTCTGCACTACACTGTTATAGTGCGATTATTCCACTTTCAACATCCTATGGAATCCTGGGGTTTGCAGTTTAGGGAGGGGTTGGCCTTGAAAGTGGAATAATCAGACTATAACGGTGTAGTGTGGAAATGGCACAAGCTTACAGGGTAGAGTATCTTGAAGGAAAGCGAAGATGATATCATTATAGCCATTTGTCAAAAAGTCCCTGCACTGCACACTGCAGACCAAAGCCTGAAGGCGATACTTCTCCCTGGTCTGTAAGTTATGCCATTAAGAAGGTATAACACCACTACTATACAGTTATTATATTTCACCAGCATAGAGTGTATTATTGCATGGTAAAGGGCAGTATGGGATAAGATAGAGATTTGTTTAGTCTGATACATTATCATTCGAAATGAAACTCAGTTCATGTGTCTCTTCATCGTTGACACATTCAGCAGCTCATCGGAGCTATCTACATGACTGGTATGACATGCAGAGAAGAAACTCGTCAAATAGCACAGCAGTAACTTCACTGAATTACAATTACAAATCATGTACATATAAATCTGCAATATTCCATGCCCTCCCTGCTTATACATTACGTTATTTATGACAGTAGAGGAGACACATACCATTATTGAAGGTAACCTATGGATCATCACTTTTTCTTTCTTTCTTTTACACAATGAGCAAAAGAAAGCTGTGTCAGTTGTCATCCCTTAGATTGTGCCTTACGACCCCTCAAATGGATTTTTTTTTTTTTTTTTGGTTAATAAGTGTAACTCTTCCTTCATATAGTGTGTGGCTTTGCAGAAAAGTTTGTTTGGCAAATTATTTCCTAGCCTGAGATTCTGTATCACCTACTTAGCTATGGCCATTTCCATACAACGGGGCTGCCCCACTATTGGGTCAGAATGGCAGCGGTCAGCTGGTTGTGATTCCTCCTGACATCATTGCTGGCCTGCTGTTATCCCATCCCCATGCACTGCATTTGCAAGGTATTCGCTAAACAGATAAAATCCATTTAGTGCCTACAATCTCATGCACTCCCATACCTACCTGTCCTGCGGAAGGGGAGGAAGCACGATGGTGACCCTTTCATCCCCAGCGCAGCCTGGGAAATGCCCAGCTGTGCTGCAGAAGGAAGAGGTGGGGCCATCGCGCTCCCTTTTGCAGGGAGTGGGTCCTGTGCAGAGGGGAGCATTCCTGTCACACTTCCTTCTCTGCCAGGACTACAACTGGGTGACTCATAAGAGCCCCATCATGTGGAAATATGTATGGCCTATGTAACCATCTTAGTCATGTAGCTAGGTAGTGTTCCTGGTCTGACCTTCTCAATCCCACTTACTAGGCAGCACCTGCTGTGAGTGACAGGAGTCTATTCCTCTGTCAATTAGGAAGCAGCTGGCTGACAATCCCATCCCTCCCATAGGCAATCTCTGGTGCAACAGCCAGAAGCAGGGTCCTTGTTACAATTCCGCCTCACACTATAGAACTCTCATGGGAATAAGGATGGGAATGTTAGTCAGCAGCTTCACGACTGACAAGGTAATTGACCCCTGTTGCTCATAGCAGCTGCTGCCCAGTAGTCAGAGACTGGAATGGTCAGGCCAGGAAACACTTCTTAGTTACATGACTAAGGTAGTTACGTAGTTAAGTAGGTGATACAGTATTGCAGCCTAGTAAATAATTTGGATGCAGGTCACATACAATATATATTACATGAAGAAACAGTTGTGTGTATAGAAAACCCTTGTCTTTCACAGTGGTTGCTGCCTGGTAAGTGGTGATTGGGAGACTTTCAAGGTCCCCATGTATCCTTGGAACAAGTGAATATGTAGGGATCATGAGTATGAACCAGTCACAGATCTGTAACTCTAGGTTACACATTCATAACTGCCTTAGCAAATTCCAGCCCTACTTCTTATTACTAATTATTTTATGGAATTATTTATATTTTGCCCTTAATCATGAGATCTCAGAGTGATACATAAAATCAATTGAAACAGTTTTAAAAATATATATGCAATTTTCAAAATACTTATGCAATTTAACAGGTTAGGTTAAAACATATATGAATGTTTGGGGAGGGAAATCAATTAGGTTTCAAAGGCTTTAAGAAAATCCATGCTTTTACTTAGCAGTTGAAAGAACCCAGCATGGTGTCAATGGACTCTACAAAGACAGCACATTTCACAGGGTGCCTCAATAACCTAAAGGTACAAGATAATAGCTGATCTTGGAAGCTAAGCAGGGTCAGCCTTGGTTAGTACTTAGATGAGAGACTGCCAAAGAACACCAGGTGCTGTGGGCTACATTTCAGAGCAAGGAACTGGCAAAACCACCTCTGAATGTTCCTTGCCTAAGAAAACTCTATGAAATGTATGGAGCCCCATAAATTGACAGGCGACTTGAAATCACATACACGCAGACAGAGAAGGCTCTCCGGCATGACCTTTTCCAGTGCATAGTTCCCATTGTGAACCCTTCCTCCTGACAGCAGTCCTTGAGCAGGCATGTATAGGGAGAGAGACTCTTTCAAGCACTAAGCAACTTTTTGATTGTTGCTCAGTTCGCAGTGGGACTGTATTGATCTGAGGTGTCTGCTCATTGATGAGTGATATTGGCCTTTTCTGCACTAGGCTGTTATAGTGCTATTATTGCACTTTCAACATCCTATGGAATCCTGGGGTTTACAATTTAGGGAGGAGCCTCAAAGACCTCAAAGGTAACCTTGGTAACCCAATATCTAGAGACTGTCGGTTACAGATCACAGCACTGTATGTAGGAATTAACGGTGAAAAGAA
Organism: Cyclura pinguis; assembly: GCA_030412105.1. Lineage (NCBI taxonomy): Eukaryota > Metazoa > Chordata > Lepidosauria > Squamata > Iguanidae > Cyclura > Cyclura pinguis. Next base: position 247,501,683 of record CM059599.1, on the reverse strand, counting down.
GACAAGAGCTACAGGTGGTCCTAAGCAAAATTATTGCAAATAAAACTTCAGCAAGCACTGGAGGAATAACCATTTGAATCCATAAAAAGAGACTGCCAGAAAGATTTTTCTTCTTTCCCCTTTTTACATATAATCTAGAATAATACCCTCCAAATCCTATGAGGTAATTTCTTTGACCCTAATCATCAGTGTTGCCAAATTTTGACTGGTAGTCATGTGTCTCCGGCCACGGAAGTTTAACAAGCTTTCCTACATTGACAGAATTATGTCTTCTTCTCCCTAGAACCAAATATAATGAAGTTGCTCATTAAAAATAATGAGATGCCTTAGTAATGAGCCCTGATCTACTGCATCTATCTGAGAAATATCATCTTTTCAACTGAAAAATAATTAGATTCAATTGAGGTCCTCAAGCTGGCACACAAAAGGTAACCACAGAATCATACTTAATTATAATAACTGGATACTTTGAACTTTCAAACATGTGCAGATGATAAGTTATGAATCAGCAATTACTTTCAATTTTGAGATGAAGCAAACCAGTAGATATTTAGACAAAATGCTTGTGCCAATATTACATAATGTATCAATGTCGGTTATTTTAAACACATATTCTATAATCTATCAAATGCTTGCTTTAGCTCAGCCATTTCATTTATTTAGGACACTCGGCTTGTGAATAACAACATTTGTTCAGCTAACGCAATTTCAGTTTTTGGGGATCTGAAAAAATCAAAATTGTATTACTTTGGAAAGAGTTGTGAAAACTATTTGCTACTAGTGAAACAGAGAATGAGATGTGCAAAGCATCTTAGTTTTGGTGTTCCTCATTCTTATGTTCTTCAAAATGTACACACTTACTATTCCACCCTGCAACCAGCCAAAACAAAACTCTTGCAGGTTCACATAAGTACAACAAACCTGCTATGTTATGATTACCAGGGCTACAGAATGGTGGTCATCTCTCTCTCGTGGATTGGAAAGCAACAAGAGAAGGGAGACCTTTCCACAGTACACTGTTATAGTGCTATTATTCCACTTTCAACATCCTATGGAATCCTGGGGTTTGCAGTTTAGGGAGGGGCATTTCGAATTCTCAGCCAGAGAGTTCTTTGGCCTCAGTAAACTAAAAACCCCAGAATTCCATAGGATGTTCAAAGTGGAATAATAGCACTATAATAGTGTAGTGCAGAAAGCCCCCTAGTCTTATCACACTGGTAGAGAAAGCACATCCTTATCACTCTTCCACCAGTGTACCACACACTCCAACTGGAAAGGACAGCTCCATTTAATCCACTGTCACCCTACTTTTTTAGCTACTTTTAAAATGTCCCAGTTTCTCCCTCCTCCACTCACTTTCCCCCTTTTTCCTCAGCTTATTTCAATTGTTGAAAACTAAATTCAAAAGGCAATCGTAGTTTGCATTTAATTAACTCAGCAGAGGGATGGAACTGTGATTTTTCCCAGTAGGCTCAGACAAAAATAAACTGCTGCAGCCTCTTCTAGCTTGTGTGTTCTTCCTCGCTTGTAACTTTTGCCATCTGGAAAACATTCTGACACTGTTTGCCCCACATGTCCCAGTTTTCAATCTGGGAAATGTTGGAGGCTATGGTGCTCTGGTGATGGTACCAGTAAACGGTCCAATGAGTCTTTGGAGCCACTTAGGCCTTGATCTGGCATCTTTTTCTTCTCTCCAAAAGCAGTGGTGGTGATGGAAGTCATACACTTTACCAGGCCCTGGATGTCTAGAACCACCCAACCAAGGCACAATCCTATTATGAGGAGAGGAGAAAAAGAGTATAAACTTTTGATCATGCTTGAGGATTAGAAATTTCTTTCATTGTAACTGTGAATGCATTATCCAGCTCTTGTCTGAGATTTCCTGGAACTGATCAAAAACAGTATTAGAGCAATCTCAAGCAGCATTCTAGATTTCTGGGTATCCTGAACCAGCAGTAGCCCAAGGCCCTTTTCTATACTAGAGAGAGAATGTTTGTGCACTTAAACTAGGACTGTGTTTTCTGTAACAAAAAAAATTGCCTTGATGTGATCTACCCTATGAAGAACTACACATCCCACCATTTCTTGAGCATAGGTAGGAGGGGGAGACTTCGGCCATTTCCACATGATGATGGTCCATTGCTTCATTTTATTGCAGCCCCGGCAGGTAAGGGAGTGCACCAGGAATGCTCCTCTCCGCATCTTGCGAGGTCACTGCGGAAAGGAGCATGCTGACCCCACCTCTTCTTTCTGCAGTGCAGCTAGGCACTTGCCATTGCTGTGCTGAGGAAGGAAGCATCACCAGTGCATTTCCACCATTCTTTATGGCCAGGAAGGATGGCAGCGCTACACATGGTAGGTGCAAAACAGATTTTTTTTTCAAATATCGCACATGCACGGTGCATGGGGACAAGATAGCAGCAGGACTGTGAAGACATCATGCAGAAGCACGACTCGTGGAGTGCTGCCATCATCTCCCAACTGCAGGGCAGCCATGCCATGTGAAAAGAGCCTTCGTGTAGGACCCTGAGAAAGTGTTTAACTCACAATCACAGACACACAGGGTACCGCCATGTTTTGTGGTGCCTGCTTCCTGAAGGGAGTTTTAGACAATACACTATGCTAGCAAAATACGAAAGATACTATTTATTTTTTCTTTTTCTTTTTTTTAATGATATCAACTATATGCTGAAGTTCCTAAATGTAGAAACATATGTCATAAAGATTAATACTGTCAGTGGAAGCAGGGGCAGCAGTCAGTATATGAATGAATATGGGGTGAAATGTAAATGATTCCATGAGATATGGGTCTACAGCATCATGTCCTACTTTTCCTAATGAACCAGCGACTTTAATCAGAAGGAACGTTTTCAGTGCAGTTTTGTATAAGTAAAACATAGATTGAAAGCAAAAGATAATATTTGTTTTACATTCTGAATTCCACAATGACCAAACCCTGAAAACCATTGTTTAAACATTGCAGGCTCTCCCTACCCTCAGCAACACAGCCATGCTATTGGGGAGTAGGGGGATCAACAGAGACATGTCCAGCTAATTTCCTGTAGCTGGACATGCCTAAAGGACATCTTCTGAAGGACCTCACAAGGATGCCCAGATGTCCCTAAAGATACCTGTTGCAATGCATCCAGCAACACAAAATAGCTGGCAAGTCTTTGCTGATTTCCCCGCTCTTTGATGATATGAAAATAACCATGTTTTAGGGAGTATGTCACTTAAAAGGTGGCTTTTTGGGGGGTGGTGTAACACCTGGAGACATAGCTGTGTACCAGACATACATCTTGCAATGTAGGATTCCAACCTTTATAATATTTATGGATTGAAATCCTGTTGTTGACATATGCATGAATAAGTTATATGTCAAGGATGTTTTCAACTGTGAAGAGATCCAGGACTTAAAGCTGGGAAGCCAAGTCAAGAGCATTTGGGTGAGAATTAAGGGAGCAAGAAACAATAGGGATGTGATTGTGGGGGTTTGCTACAGGCCTCCAGGCCAGCCTGAGGATGACGCCTTCCCGGAGCAGATGACCACACATTCAAAAAGGAGAGATGCTGTGTTAATAGGAGATTTCAATTACCTGATATTTGTTGGCAGTCAAATTCTCTAAAGACCACAAGGTCCAACAGGTTCCTTGCTTGCCTTGCAGACAATTTCATGGTCCAGAAAGTAGAAGAGGTGACAAGGGGATCGGCTATTATAGATCTGATCCTGATCAACAGGGATGACCTAGTTGATGAGGTGGAGGTGGTGGGATCCTTAGGAGGGAGTGACCATGCTCTTTTGCAGTTTGTCATTCAGTGGGAAGGAGAAGCCAAGTGTAGCCAGGCACACATCCTAAACTTTAAGAAGGCTGATTTCTCTAAACTTAGGGAGTTACTTGCTGAAATCCCGTGGTCAAGAATACTAAAAGAGAAAGGAGTTCATGACGGATGGGAGTTTCTTAAAAGTGAGATACTGAAGGCACAATTGAAAACTGTCCCAATAAGGAGTTAAAATGGCAGGTCTCTAAAGAAACCAGAATGGTTGACGAAAGAACTCTCAGCTGAGCTAAGTGTTAAAAGAAACATGTACAGGAAATGGAAGAATGGTGAAACCACCAAAGAGGAATTCAAGCAAATAGCCAGGAGATGTAGGGAGAAGGTCAGAAAAACTAAAGAACAGAATGAACTCAGGCTTACCAGAGACACTACATACAATAAAAAAGGGCTTTTTTAGATATATCCACAGCAAAAGGAAAAACAAGGAAAGGATAGGCTCACTGTGTGGAGAAGATGACCAATTAATAATGGGGAGAAGTGAGAAGGCAGAACTACACAATACCTTCTTTGCCTCAGTTTTCTCCCAGAATGATAGAAGTACCCAACCGGGGATGTGGGAAGCAGATGAAGAAGTTAAGGAGGTGCAGCACAGAATAAGTAAAGAAGTAGTACAGGAATATCTGGCTAAACTAGATAAATTCAAGTCTCCAGGGCCAGATGAATTACATTCAAGGATATTAAACAAACTGACAGGAGTCATTTCGAAACCACTCACAATAATCTTTGAGAACTCTTGGAGAACAGGAGACGTCCCAGCAGACTGGGGGAGGGCAAAGGTTTTCCCCATCTTCCAGAAGGGAAAAAAAGAGGACCCAAACAATTATCGCCCGGTCAGCCTGACATCAATACCAGGAAATATCCTAGAGCAGATCATGAAACAGTCAATTTGTAATTACTTAGAAAGCTATGCCATAATCACTGAAAGTCAACATGGATTTCTCAGAAATAAGTCATGCCAGACTGATGTTCTCTCTTTCTACGATAGGGTTACAAGCTTGATAGATGAAGGGAACGCTGTAGATGTAGCATATCTTGATTTCAGTAAGGCATTTGACAAAGTTCCTCATGACATTCTTACAAAGAAACTTATAAAATGTGGGCTGGGCAGGGCTACTGTTAGGTGGATTTGTAACTGGTTGACCGACCAAACTCAAAGGGTGCTCACCAATGGCTGCTTTTCATCTGGAGAGAAGTGACTAGCGGGGTGCCACAGGGTTCTGTCCTGGGCCCAGTGCTATTCAACATCTTCATCAATGACTTGGATGAAGGAGTAGAGGGCATGCTGATCAAATCTGCAGATGACATCAAATTGGGAGGGGTTGCTAATACCCCAGAGGACAGGATCAAAATTCAAAATGACCTGGATAGATTGGAGAGCTGGGCCAAAGCTAACAAAATGAATTTCAACAGAGAGAAATGTAAGATGCTACACTTAGGCAGAAAAAATGGAATGCACAAATATAGGGTGGGGGACATGTGGCTGGATAACAGTATGTGTGAAAGGGATCTAGGAGTCTTGATAGATCACAAGCTGAACATGAGTCAGCAGTATGATGCAGCAACCAAGATAGCCAACGCGATTCTTGGTTGCATCAATAGGAGCATGATGTCTAGATCAAGGGAGTTAATGGTACGACTCTATTCTGCATTGGTTAGGCCTCATTTGGAATACTGTGCCCAGTTCTGGGCACCTCAATTCAAGAAAGATGTTGACAAGCTGGAACATGTCCAGAGGAGGGTGACCAAAATGGTGAAGGGTCTGGAAGCTATGCCCTATGAAGAGTGGCTTAGGGAGCTGGGTATGTTTAGTCTGCAGAAGAGAAGGTTAAGAGGGGACATGATAGCCATGTTTAAATATTTGAAGGGATGTCATGTTGAAGAGGGAGTGGGCTTGTTCTCTGCCGCTCCAGAGACTAGGGCCATTTCTGCACTACACAGTTATGGTGTTCTTATTCCACTTTCAACATCTTATGGAATCCTGCGGTTTGCAATTTAGGGAGGGGCCTTTAGACTTCTCAGCAGAGAGCTCTTTGGCCTCAGTAAACTACAAACCCCAGAATTCCACAGGAGGTTGAAAGCGGAATCATAGCACTATAACTGTGTAGTGCAGAAATGGCCTAGGACAAGGAGCAATGGATTCAAGCTGCAGGAAAGGAGATTCCACTTGAACCTCAGGAAGAACTTCCTGATGGTCAGAGCTGTCCGGCAGTTGAATATGCTGCCTCGGAGTGCGGTAGAGTCTCCTTTGGAGGTTTTTAAGCAGTGGCTGGATGGCCATCTGTTGGGAGTGCTTTGATGTGTTTTCCTGCACAGCGGGGGGTTTGACTCAACGGCCCCTGTGGTCTCTTCCAACTCTATGATTCTATGAGTTCCCTTGCAAAAGCACTTGCATACGTCCACATTTTGGTGCAATGCATAATGGTTATATTCAATTCATGATTGTAAAAGTAGAGTTACACATGTGATGCCATTAGCTGTGCATAAATGTGCACTGATGTGCATGTTTCCCAACTGTGCCTTGCACAGAAATGCACAATGTGCATTTAGTAGCATATCACAGTTCTGTAATGAGGTGGAGTAGTACAATCAACTGTAACTCAATGAGTATAAAATTATGCTACATCTCTTCAGTGTGAGATCTTGGCCCATGTCTTAGGATGGATGGATGGATTGATAGATGGGTACGTAGAAAGAATCAGTCAGTAACTGGACTTACTATATCTGCTTCTTTCCATTCCACATATTTTGTGGTTCCTCAGCCATTGGCCCTGCTTCCTACCGCTTTTTTGGATTGCACTGCACAGGAGTCTGTGTGATTATAGTCTTCCAACACCTGTTCCATTTATTTTATTCAGGTCTGTTCCTTAATTATAATTTAGGCATACCTTGGTTATGGTAGAAAAGCATTAAGGCTGTCAAAGTGGTGCCCCTGCATCTCCATCACGTCAGAATCTACTCGGTTAAGTGTAGAATCACTTAATATTTCATATCTTCATATTGTACTTCATCCATACCACTCCACATTGGTTGACTGCCACTCAGAAACTCTAGGAAATAAATGAAGTGATGGTAACATACCTCCACAAGGAATGTGATCCTACATGTTAAAAAGGGAGAAAAAGAACTCAGTACTTGGATGCCAAGTTATACGTCATTTCCATGCCAAGCCCAAGGTGCACTTCTTGCCTTAATCTCCTGGCAAAGAAATTAAGATGCTGCACAGAAGTTAGAGCTTTCCAAAAGTAGATGCTTTCGTCAGTTTAGCTTGTGGAGAAGATGAGATCTTGCAAGGCCTGCTTTGATCTCGTTGTTCCAGTTTTGCTAGTCTCATTTTAATTATATAGGGATCCCAAGAGCACTTGGAAGCAATTTTCATTGATGTCAGTAAGACATACTTCCAAGCAAATAGTTAAGATTCAGAAATGACTAGGGGGGAAATTGCAGGAGAGGTATAGCAGCTGTATTTGGAGATAGTGGAGTGGGAAAGGGGAACTAATAAATAATTGATGATGAATAATTTCAGGACTGTTTCAGCTATCAGATTTACCCCGGCTGCAAGATTGCAGTGGCATACTATCTGTTTAAGTGGTTCCAGTGCAAGTTCTATTCATTTGTTAATCAAGTACTTTTTTAAAAAAAAATTAATTATTCATTGCATTCAAAAGTTTGCTTTGTTTTTGTTTGTTTGTTATTTTGTTTTTGCAGGAGGGTTACATTGTTCCCAGCAATGGGGAGGGGCTACTTACAAATGAAAATGGGCAAAAAATTAATTTCAATTCATTCTTACAAGAATTTATCCCCTCCCCAAATCACAAATTTATTCATATTTGGGATGGAAAGTATTTAGGATCCTTAAAAGAAAAAAAACTAAGGGAGAAAATAAAATTAACAGATTGATGAACCCGAATCCTGAGTTCGAATGCTTAACTCTGAAAAGTCAAGGCCTGAATCCCTCTGAAGTCAAAGCAATTAACTGTGAAGTAAAGTGACCATCTCTTTTAACTTATCAGAAAGACTGCCTCCTTCCTCACAAGCCTGACAGAAATTTGAGATTTTCAGAGGAGGCTCTGTCCCAACACCTTGTGGAATTAGGTTGGTGGTTACACATAACAGGGTTTTCTCTGTATCAGCATCTTAATTGTGGAATTCCATTCCCAAGGAAGTTTGGCCTGCTGTTCCATATGCCATTCAGGTTTGAAATTGCTTATTTAACTGTTTTGTAACTGGACTCTAGGACTGGGGGAAGGGGGGTTAAGACTGTTTTTAGGGGTTTTTAAAAAGTATTTCAATTTTTAAAATCTTTGTATTGTTTTAATTGATTTTTATTTGTTCATCACCTCAGCATCCTTGTGGGCTGGGAGATGATACAAAATACTTTAAATAAATATATATATAGAGAGAGAGCCACTCATCCTTAACACCTGTACAACAGGGAAGGACAATAAGGTCTCCATGGTGGGAATTACAATACCTGTTGAATTTTGCCAATGCAAATGTTTGTTTTTCAAGCATCCACAAAAGCATTCATTTGTGGGTTCAAAAGAATATGATGTTCTTAAGCACGGAAGTAACAAATTACAATGCATGTAAGGAATAATTTGTCTGTTGTGAGGTAGTGTTATCTATCTATCTATCTATCTATCTATCTATCTATCTGTCTGTCTGTCTGTCTGTCTGTCTGTCTGTCTATCTGTCTATCTAGTTGGTATTAAGGGTATCTTTATTTAATGCAAGCCATCTTGGTTCATGAACAAGGAGAAAAGTCAGATAGTAAGTAAATGCATATGATGTAACCAAGTTACAGATCAAAAGTAATGCAACAATTGGACAATGACTCCTATTGTGTAGCAGGTAAGATTTTCTACTTTCCAAGTTAATTTTTATTTTGAGACATTTTTAATAGAATTTTTTTAAAAAATTATGCTATTTTTTTTTGTCAGATTTTAAGTGCATTGTGTACCAAGTCAGAGAAAAGCAACGGATTAAGCAGGGAGTAAGACGTTTACATTGCAACGGTAGACATAACAAATTTGTGTGGGAGTAGTCATGAACTGCACGGCAAAAGAGAACTTTCTGAGCTCCGGGTTTTCCCATTCCTATATACAAATGTGAAATTTCTATATTTTTCTTGCTTTTCATCAGATTTGTTCGGTGTTAAGATTAGCTTATTGGATTTATGCTTCCCTTTTCCTTCCGGGAGTTTAGAGGCACTTATATACAGTTCTTGTTCCAGGCAAATCTCTCTAGTCCAGCCACAATACAAGGTCAGACTTGATTAGGTGATTAGCAATTGCTACATCCCTTCTGAAAAACAATCCAGATGAACAGTATAATAAGCAGGGAGAGAATACTGATAAGTCATTACAAAGTTCTGTCAAATCTTGAACTGATCCAGTTCAGTCATTCCTGGTATTACAGTTTAGCTTCCTTGTGTTGCTTGTTGTACTACTACAAGAAGACAGCAGATGGCAGCATTTCAAAGCATCTTGGGATTTCCTGTCTAAACAACAGCAGTGGTGAAAACCAAAGTAAACATTTTATGAGCTGCTGAGACTGTTTGAGCTGGCGAGGCCTCTGCTCATTTATCCTAAGTTGCTTTGCACTTTCATGTTTCCTCGTCAAAGGAGGTGGCACCACCTATCTTAAGGGCAAGCTAGATGTGATGGCATTTTGTGTGTTCAGCAGCATTTATGCATCTGTTCAATTTGCATTTGAAATGGGAATAGGATACGTTCTTTTAATGACAAAAAATAAACATTGGTAAAAGAAATGTAACTCCTTTAACCCCACTGCTGTCAGTTTTGTTCTCTCAGCCTTGTTTTGAGATAGGAAGCAAGCCAGCTTGCCTGAGAAGAGCACCTTAAACAAAGAAGTATAGGGAAATATGGCAGTGGAGAAGAAAGACTTCTGTCTCTCACCTGGGTGTCTTTAAAATGTGAGTATGCGTATTCTAGATACAGATGGATCAGAAGAGTGATAAGAAGCCTGATGGTCTGCCCTTGTTCTGATATTTGTCATAGTTGACCCATCATGGCTGCCCATGGTATTGTTTTAATTGTTTTGTGCCATCAATCTGTATGACCCTCTATAGCAATGCTACTCAAAATGGTATCAGTACCTGCTTTTGGATGCTGATCCCTGGCAAGTTTCCAGGAAGTGAAAAAGAATGGTAGCCAATGGACACAAATATAGTACCAGTCCTTGGCAAACTGGATTAAGAAAAAAAAAATCATCTCCCCAAGTCAGATAGCCTGAGATGTCCTGCTTTAAAGTATGCAAGAAGATAGGCTCCTCTCCTTAGGAGTTTATGACATAAAATAGTAAAAAACTCAACACGTGGGAAATAACAAGCGAAAGGGAGAGAAAAAGAGGTAGAAAGAATATGTAGTGGAGTGAATTTTATGAACTGAAGCTGAATTACAGGCTTAAGTTACAGTAAGGCAAGGGACTGGGGATTGTGTCAAGGACCTCTCAGAAAGCACGAGTTATAAGGAGGGATTTTCAGTAAGCATAGGGCTGCCACACAGGAAGTAGATCCTGGAATCTCTCATATCAGTGGAGTGGTGAATCTACTCTGGGTTTTAGTCTGAACTTTAAAAGTGCTATCTAAACTGCTAATCTGATTTGAGGGATAGGGACCTTGGACAGGTCTTTTAAAGTTCAGACTAAAACCCAGAATGGATTTCCCACTTCACTGCCATCAGAGCCACCAGTATCCATATGATCCCAATATTCTGGCAAAAAGATAGGAGAGAAAGGGAAGAATCCTTGGATGAAACAGGAGACCTCTGAATGATGGAGGACAGTGGAGCTGGAAGAGAAAAGCTCATGAGGTCAGGGGCACATGGACTATTAAAGAAAAAAGAGCCATGACTTTGTGCTGCTGGTCAAACTGTTACCACTGAGTCAAGTCTGAAGAAGAATCTCATAGAGAAAGTCAGCTTTCCAGGCAGTAGATTGCCCATATCGTTGATATCACTGTGTTCTGTTTCATTATTTAGTTGAAGTTCTATATGGCATCAAACACAGAGTGGGATGGGGACATAAACAGAAACATGCAGGCACACAAACAAGCACACGCTTTGATTTGTGTTGGCCTCCCCACCCAGGGCTTGGCCATAGAAAGCCACTGGGTGACCTTAGGCAAGTCCCATTCTCTCATCCCCAGAGGAAGATCAAGGCAACCCCCCCTGAAGAAATCTTGCCAAAAAAACCCACTGTAACAGAGTCACCATAAGTTGGAAGTGACTTGAAGAATACGACAACAACAACAACTCCACCTGTGCAAAGCAAAACACAGATGCAACCACTAGGATTGGGTCCAGAGTTAGGCCCATGCTCATAGGCTGGCCAAAGCGAGTCTGTTGTCATCTCCTCTCTAAAATTGTTGTTCTGGCCCCAAAAGTGCTACACAGATGGTCTTAGGTTTCTTCTGAATGAGGTGAACAGTGTGTGGCTCAGGCAGGGGGCATGCATTCAAGGTCAGGTGAAGCCACCTTTTGTGAGTAGAAAGCCCTTCCATCCAAAGAAGGCAGATTCTGGTTCCAGCCCAACAGCTTTACCTTATTATTACTCCCACCTAGTTTTGGGCTAGTCTATCAATGCAAACAGTAGTGGCAAAACAAGAACATAATGCAATGCTGGAAATGCTGGATGTGTATTTGGATGTCACTCCTATAGGGATCCACAGATGGTGTTAGAGAGCCAAACTCTTCATTTCTGTTAGGTATACTAGAACCACCAACAACGTAAGGTCCTAGTGGGGCAGAAAAGCATGAAGAAGAATGTGGAAATGCATCCAACCGCTCATAAACATGCACTAAGTACCCAAATGGGTTTAAGATTAGTTTTACATGAGTTACAGGAGATGTTTCCCAAACACATTCACAAAACCACTGAGGCCAGAAAATTAAAAAGGTGCCCTTTGTCAGGTCTTTGTCCATGTCATGCCCTTGATAATTCGCAATCCACAAACTCCACTCTGAGGTAGACAGTAGTGTTTATTTATAGCAAAACAAGCAACACACTACACTTCTTCCAAAGTTGCTGAGACTAAAACATACATAGAGTTCACAGGTTTATACCTACACATGTAAATTTTAGGCATGAAAGCCATGACTAGGGAGAATCATAAATTTGATATCAGCCAACATCTTTAGACATTTTCCAGACTTGCAGTTCTTTACCCTCCATTCATCCTTGAGGCTGAAACATATTTCCTGCTATTTATCTTAGACACTACAAGTTCCCAAAATACTGTTTGGTACCTTCCTTTTTCCCTCCTCTGATCTTCTCCACTCCCCTCCACTGCATCCATTGTAGCAACGGGCAATAAAGCAATTAAACATTTGATAGCTTGGAATATTCATGCAAACTTCTACTAGATACATTGCTGCAATCAACAATTAACACTCAACACTTTGTTGCTTTATATCTAAACTCTAGCATTGCTTCTCCACTGACTACCATTCACTATTTCCATGCACATCCAGCAGATCCACTTATGACAGGGGCTACACATCCTGACAGTCTATCAAAGAAGGCGATTGGGCTTCTCTGTGCCCAGTATTCTGTCATAGTATGAAAGAGAAGCAGTAAAAATTGGATTTTTTTGGAAAATCAGGGCTGGAGGCAACTTGCCTTCTTTATTTGTGGCAAAGCTGTTTCTATTTACTGCAGATACCTGCAGGTATATTTTAATCTGATTTGTTTTAGTGGTGGGAAAAAGCACCAAGCAGTAGCCCTGGAAATAAACATAAAAGCCTCCAGTGAAAGATGAACAAAGCAAAATTGACCAGAAGATAAAAACTTCCAGGAGCTACAGTCTTAGCCTAGGCAGGCAACATATGTTAGCTACCAGTCTGTTTTTCCTGATCCAATGACCTACACAAGGCAAAGGGAAAGAATGAACCTCTTCTCCTGTTAATAAACATTCAAGAGTTATCTCTAATAGAAACTGATTATTCAAAACAGAGAGTGCAAGATGTTGTCAAATGTTATACCACAATTATATTGCTTATGGCTGATATCACATTGGAGGCATATGCATGCATATTTTCCCCTACAAAAACAGTTGGACATTTTTTTTTTCAGTACATATCAGCCATGTTCAGTTCAAGGTTGTGAAAGTGGAGTTACATGTGTGGCACCATTGCACATTTTGATGGCACCTGAGGCACATGGTTTATTTATTCATCGATTTAGTATTAAAATATTGTTATCTTGCTCCGTTATCACAAGATTTCAGGGCAGCAGACAGATAAAACGATATAAACAATTTAAACAGTTCCAGGTTAAAATCAATAAACAATTTAAACAAGATAAAAACATATCCTGATAGCCTAGATTGGCTACTAAGTTATATCTGCATAACTATCTTCTGGCCCAGCCTTCCACTCCAGGCCACCTTAAGAGACACCCAATGTAGCTTTTACATTGGGTGAAGGAGGTCTTTTCAGCTTCTGATCGGGGTTGATGGTGATGTTTCCATCTCCTTCACACCAGTGAGTGAGGATGCGACAAGAACTTGCAACAGGAGCCCTGCTTTTGATTGTTGCAGCTTCACTCGCACCCCTGTCACCAGCTGAATGGACCCTGCTTCAGGTGATCCAACTGCTGGCTCTTCAGGTGGGCTGAGGTGGCATTTATGTAGGTTTACAGTAAGACTAGGAAGTCTTACTCAGTACAGACCAGTTAAAGATCCACTTATAGATTACAAATCTATAAGTGTAGTACTGAATACCAGCCATATTAAAACAAGTTGAAACTGCTTAAGGGTATACATTGTGCAATATGTATCGTGTTTTGACACCCAGTGTGCATTTAGCTGCATATCATCACACTTCTGTAATGAGATAGTACAGTGCAACTGAGCCATAGCTGAGCATAAAGTTACACTACATCTCTTCAGTGCAAGGCTTTATCTATGTAACAGGGTTTTTAATAGCATTTAATAGTTAACTGGACCTTAACATTGCTTCTTTTCAATCTATATATTAACCAGAGGTGATCAGCTGCTCTCACACTGAGGGGTGCAAAAGGTGTTGGGTGGATATCTAGGGGCTATACAGATACACACAGAGATACACACACTCACACACACATATGCACACACAAAAGAATGCACACTTGTTACACACTCTAACTCCCACTGCAGCGCAATGTGTGATGGATATGGCTGAATGGCTTTAACCTCCCATCATTGCAGAGATATTGAGTAATATCATTAGAGTATGGGTATGAGATTAAACATGAATCTACACAATTCATCTGGAAATCGTTGAGGTGGGTGGGTGGTTTCACACACACATATTCCAAGAAAAATTGTGCCATGTATAAGCAAATGGTGCAAATGAGTGACATAACATCCTCATATACCACAGAGCCCTGTGAAAGTAGACTGGACTGTGTCTCACAAGTTTCCTGCCATTTTGTGCTTGGGGAGGAAAGGATTTAAGGTAAAGAGAAAGTCTGAAATTTAGATATGGCATCTGCTGCTGCTTCTTGTACCATTGGCAAAGGGGTTTTTCTGGCCTTTAGGTGGACACAGTGCCTGGGGTTTGTACATCTTGTCTTACAGTCCACATTTTGCCCACATCATCTTTGGATGAAGGCCTGTTGAAATAACTACGTTTGAGAAAATGATGGATTGATACCCCAAAAATTATTAATCTCATTCTTAACGTGTCATGTCCCATGGCTAGAAAAAGCTTAATGAACCATTTGTTAAAATATTAGAAGGCAAAAAGAGCAGCTTGTGTACAAGTAGAAGGAACTGTCAGTCAAACTTAGGCCATTTCCGCACTACACTGTTATAGTGCTATTATTCCATTTTCAACATCCTGTGAAATCCTGGAGTTTGCAGTTTAGGGAGGTGCATTCAGAATTCTCAGCCAGAGTTCTTTGGCCTCAGTGAACTACAAAACCCAGAATTCCACAGAATATTGAAAGTGGAACATTAGCACTACCATTTCCACACTTCCGTAGTGCAGAAACAGCCTTAGAATCAACTTGCAAACTTGTATAGACTGCATCTGCAAAGTTTCCCAACGTATTGTTTACATGCACCCGACAAAGCAGATTGTTTCACAAGCTCCTAGCAAATGGAAACATGCCATAAGAAACATCCAGCTCAAGTTTACTGGAGCAGTTCAAGATGGAAGGCCCAGAGGCTCTTCTCTATACATGATTCTAATACAGCAAAACACTATATCGTAGTGAGAAAGGCAGGGAAGGAAAGGAGGAGGAAAGTGGGTAATAGCCTGACAATATGAGCATAGAAAGGGAAAGAGGATGAGAGAGGAAAAACAGAGATAGGGAAGGAAAGAGAAAGCAAGTGTAGCCAGGATAATTTGGAAGGTGAAGAAGGAGAAAGGGTACAGGAGAAGGTGGTAGGGAATTATAAAAGAGAAAATGTGAATGCAACTACTGCATGGTGGAAATGCAAAGGAGAAATAAAGAGTTAGGGAAAGGGAACAGACGGAAAGAGACACAAGGGGAGAAGGAGACATTTAGTCAGGAGCTGGGGTATGGGAAAATGGACAAGGATCAGATACAGAGAGAAAAATAGGGGAACCATAGTGCTAGAATTGCATAGTGTGAAAGGGTCTCAGGCCTTGAGTTGCAGGGTCAGCCTTGGCATCTGAGAAACCTGATCACATCACCAGTTAGATAATAGACTATTTTGGGGGCATATGTATCAAAAGCCTAGCTCTGGATAGACTGGTGTTACAATTGAGTTTTTAAGTCAGGACAAAAAAATGTTCCATGTCTAAAAAAGGGGGAAGGACACAGACAGTGCTATGCAACTGTTTGGTAACAATGGTAATAAATGAGTGCTGTCATTTTCAAAGAAAAAAGACTTTAGGGATGTAGTCACTGAAAAAGATATCTGATAATCCATTACAAAGAACAGGATTTGAAAAATTCCATTGGGTAATGAGAACATGCTGAAATATTTCAGAATAACCTATCATTATCTCCTATTTGCCGCTCTCCGTGGTAGGAAATAGTAAAAGACTTAAATAACCTGGCTCAGGTGGTAAGAGCACTAATGCCTCTTGTGTGTCTTTTCAAAAGGTCACTTCTCTGTTTTTGTCAAATGAATGTTAATCATGAATTCCAAAAGCTAAAGTAGTAGAAAATACTGTTTTTCCAATTTTAATCTTCATTTCTCATTCCTCTTTTTAATCATTTGCTTCATTGACCACTTACTTGCTTAATTTCACTGAATTATTATACTGCATCATAGAATATCATACTTTCCTCTGTGTGCTTGGAAAGGTGCCTCATTAGAGGACTTTAATATCTTTAAAATAGACTTTGGCTGTGGTCAAGAAACCCTATAAAAATGTTCTACAACATTTGTCACAGATAGGAAAGTGAACCTCTGCTTATTTAAGTAATTGAAATGTTAAAATACTTGAACAAAGAAAAATATTTTTTTTTCCTCACAAGCACACATTTGTAAGGTCAGGGGAGAAAATTCAAATTACACACACACACACATGTTGCATCTGAAGCTTATGTTCAAGGTGTTTAAATGGAATAGAGTACATATTATTGTTACAATAATGATGACAATGATACCTTGTTTTACACTGCTTAAAATTGTTGTTTGACTGCCTTTAAATATTTTAGTTGGCAGAATTCCGTTGGAGATGTACATCTTCATAAGCGGACTTACATCTGCAAGAATTAGCATTGGGTTGTTCTGTAATGTCCATTTCCAGAAAAGGGGTGCTGTTACATTACTATTTAGAGGACCCAGCTAAGTGACAAAAGTGCATTGGGAATAATGTACAACAGAACTGATGTACAACGGAACCAGTGGATATCAGAACACCAGCTAAAGATGCCAGTGCACATCTATAGAACTCAATGAACATCGGCACACTCTTGCTGATATTTCATTATACATCTTTGCAACTCACTAACAGGATTTCTTAGCATCTCCACTACATAGCTAAGTTACATAATGCACACTATGATCGAGGACTTGGGTCATAAATACCAAATGAAATAGCCTGGGACTTCGAAGACACAACCAAAGGTTTTGAATTACTTCTGTTGGTTGCATAAAAGTACTTTTTAAGTGAAAAATGATGTATTTTAATTTTTATAGCAACCAATTAGTGTGCTGCTTTATTTTGAAAATATATTAATCATATAATGAGAAAAACACCCCATTGCTAATCTGCAGCAGCCATAATAACAGAAACAAAATTAAATTGCCTTGATTTAAATCCATCCATCCTGCTAAAATAAAATCTATACGAATGTGCTTGCTGTGGCAGGGAGGGGGGTGATTTTTAGTATGAACTTTAGTTCATTAAAGGTTATGGCATACTAAATATCTTCTTCTTTTAAAGACCAGACTCTTTGTTGTTCCTGGGCATTAAAATGCTGTACTGTGGTGCTGGGATTACATATTTGCAAACAATCATGGAATACTTAAAAAGGCATCATTGCGTTACTAAAGAATCTGTCATTGCTAAACAATGTTTTCCTGACTTTCTCTCTTCCTTCTTTCCTTTCCTATCTCTTTGATGTTTTTGGAATCTGAATTCACATTCCTGCCTCTGCAGATGTTGCCAAACTTTCGAAGCAAGGACTATTAACTACAGGGCAACTTAGGCATTCCCTTGGCATGGTACAGCAGTACCCATGTGTTGCTGAGCAGCTTCTCCAGTGGGGAATATGTTTATGATTTCCTTTGTTGTTGTTAACTGCCATCAAGTCAGCTTCAATTTATGGTAGGCCTGTGAGTGAAAGACCTTGCAGTCACCAACAGACCTGCTCAGATCTTGCAAACTCAAGACTGTGGCTTCCTTGGTTGTGGTCTTTCTCTTTCCCTATTGCCTTCTACCTTACCAAGCATTGTTGTCTTCTCATGACAGGTCCAAAGTGTCAGTTTAGTCATTTTGGCTTCTAGGGAAGAGTTCAGGCTTGATTTGCTCTAGCACCCATTTATTTGTCATTTTTGACATTCCATGGTGTCCGTAAAACTCTTTTCTAACACATTTAATATGATTTTGTTCTCTTCCTGTCAGCTTGCACAACCATGGACAGAAACTGGAAATATGATAGTGTGGACAACCTTGACTTCAATATTCTGTGGTCTACTTTTACACTTGAAGATCACGTCTGCTTCCTTCATAGCTACCCTTCCAAGTCCTTGTATTCTGATTTCTTGACTACAGCCTCTATTCTTATTTATGACAAAGGAAAAGTATTGAATCACAGAATCATAGAGTTGGAAGACACTACAAGGGCCATAAAGCCCAGCCCCCTGCCAGACAGGAATACACCATCAAAGCATTCCTGACAGATGGCCATCCAGCCTCTGTTCAAAAAACTCCAGAGAAGGAGACTCTACCACACTCCACAGCAGCGCATTCCACTGTCAAGGAACATCATTAACTATTTCAATGTCTTCATTGTCTACTTTAAAGCTATGTAAATCATCTGTGGTCATTATTTCTGTTTTCTTACTTTCCAGCTACAAAACTGCCTTTGCATTTTTCTTTTTCGACATTCTTCAACAGCTATTTCAAATTTTCACTATTTTTTACTAGTTGCATAGTATCATTGGTATATCTTAAATGCTTGATGTTCCTTCCTCTAATTTCCACAGCTCCTCCTCTAAGTCTGATCCTGCTTTACATATGATACATTCAGCATACAAATTAAACTGATAGAGTGATAAAATGCCTGAACCTCTTGCCTGACCCTCTTACCAACTGGAAACCTATGCTGTCCTGAAGCTGGTCTCCTGTCCAAAGTACAGGTCACACATCAGGACACTCAGATGTTATGGCACACCAGTTTCTTTAAGAAAGATCCATAGATTTTCATGATACACCCAATCAAAGGTGTTGATATAATCTATAAAGCACAGACTTATTTTCTTATGAAATTCTTTGGTGCACTCCGTTATTTAGCAGATGTTTGCAATATGATCCTGGACAGGACAGGATGAAACTGAAGGAGGAGAGAGGGAGCCAAACACATTTGCTTAGTGTTGAAATATTTTAGTTTATCCAAAAAAAAAAAAAAAAGCGTCAGACCTCCTTTTATATGTTATTTGGAAAACAGATATCATGGTAATGCCATTGCTCTGCAAAATACAGAAATAGTCGCTAGTTACTTCTGTGGGACAGCATTAAAGACAGAGCAGCAGATAAAAGACGTTGTGCCTAAATGATGAAAAATGATTAACATGCAGCACAATCCTGTGAAAGTTTTCTCAGAAATAAGTTACACAGTGTTAAATAGCACTTGTCTCCTCATAGATGTGTTCAACAAACCCAAAGAAAACCATAAGAAGGTAAGGGGGGGCACATAATAAGAATTATTTAATATTCATTATATAAATTAGTTATTTATTATATAGCTCAATATTAATACCTGCACTTATTTCTATATAAATAAAAATAACTTTGGATCTGAACACAAATATATAGACTAGTTTGTTGTTTTACAAAAATCAATGATAGTAAATAGCTTATTTGACAATTTTACATATGGGTACTTTCTGATCATTCAGTTTGATCAGTTTTGTTTACGTTCATATGATGTAAACAAATGAAGAAGTATAAGTAGGGTGGCAGTCTAATCCAATGGTTAATCCCCATCTTACAGTAGACCTATTGAATCAATGGAACTTTTATATATGTATTGACTTAGTGAGTTCTCATCAATTCATTCTGTCTACTGTACTTGGATATAGCCCTTGGAGGTCTTCAACAGGTTGTAATGCCCCTGTCTGTACAAAAATATAGGCCTTCTACGTCTCCTCATAAATTGAACACCCTATGAAATAGGTGACTAGCTGCTATGGCTAAACATGTTCTCTAAATCTCCTGATGTAGTGTTTTGCTTACAAACTATGATAGGGGAATGGGACCATACAGATTGACAATCCACATATCTCCTGATTAGTCTAAGCCCAAATTTGGGAGAGCCCACAATCCAACCTCCAAATGACATCCAATGTTTTATAATATACTTATATCAAATATTCATCTTCATTGTATTTTTCAGAGTAAACTAGCTAAAAGAATCCTTTTGGGTGAACAAAAATGTAGAAAAAACATACCCACCTAAGAACCATGAGTTGTTATGAACCATTCTGTGCACATCTAGAAACTATCAGAGCTATTAGTTTGCACTGTTTCAGACTATAAAGGTTTTTTTTAAGTCAATACTATTGAAATGTCAATTCTAAACATGAAAGTTCTCATAAAAGAAATGGTTGACCAACCTTGCCTTGTATTAGTCAAAATGTCCCTGTCTTCAGTAATGGGAAATGCATGTAAAGACCAACCATTGTATTCATACAGGATATAAGATAGCTTCATTGTGTAAAACATAACTTTAAAAATTGAGCCTGAAAAAAATTGCAATTCTGTTTAACCTTAACTGTTTAACTCTGTAGGTCATCCCTTGGTGCAGAAACAGAGTGGAAATAGCTAGACTCAAACTTATCCCCAAAGAGAAAAACCACATGGATTGTTGGGGACATGGCCTTAGATAACAAAAGGTGTTTTTCCTTCATGTCAACAAATTTTTACACATGCAGATATCCAATCTAGAAGGCAGTTCTTTTGTACAAACTTACTTCTATATATAGATTACGCTAAATGGGCCAGGATGCATAACCCTGGATATATGCTGCTTTATTGGAAAAAAGATACAAAATTTCATGTTTAATGATTTCTCATATTTTGGTTCAGTTCAGCTATGAAGAAGCCTGTATTCTGTGCAGATGCTTATTTGTTGCTCTGCAAATACCGTTAGTAACATTTTAAGGAAAAGAGGAGGATGAAAAGGGTACGATTATAAATAATATATTCTGCTACTAAGTATGCAGCACATTTCAGTAAACATGACTTTAATTTTGCTAACTGCAATCAAATGCAATTTTGATTTATGCAATGTATCTCCTAATGATATCCAATTAGTGCATTCATTTTATGCTAGCAGTGTTAAATTTTATGAAGAGGTAAGAAGAAGAAAGAACTGTACAGAACTCTATCTGAGGTTTCCACCACTTTAAATAACAGGACAAGAATGGGACAAGATTCCAAGCTGACTAAAAAAACAAAACAAAACTGTGAATATCCTCCTCCAGCAGAAAAAGACATGGGAAAGATAACCCTAATACAGGGAAAGACTGATGATATATACTTAGAAGAAGAAAAAAACCTTAGAAAACCTTTGTACTAGGTTTAAATAATATAAATGATATTAAATGGAATTAATTTAGAAAATCAGGCCCTCACATTAATACAATTATATGGTTCTCTTTTTACATTTCCTGTAAAGAATAGAGAAAAGATAGTAACTAAAATTATTTTAGTGTCAGGATATCTTGGTCTACTGACTTCTACCCTCCTCTTTGCCACAGGGGCATATATTCTTTTGTGACTCTTTTAGTACAGCTAATATGTGTAATTTAGCTTTATCTAATCCTCTTGTTTTGTGTAAGAATGGTAACTAAAATGTTGTTTGAGGTCTAATTTACAATGGCTAATGAAAGGATAATTTTCCTGTCCTATATTTAATAGAGTCTTTTTTTATCACATCCACTGCTTTTTTCCTCTAATTGACCAAATTCAATTAGGTTTTGATCATTGCCAGTTTATTAAGCCTTCCTACTGTTAAATTAAAGAACATATTCCTCTGAGATACCAATACACAACCAGACTTCCACTTCAACAGATGTGCTTTGGAGTAAGACCAACAGCTCATCAGATCAGGAAAAAGAGCTTGTCTTAGCTCATTCATGATGTGTGAATAAACTCACAGCACCATCCAGTTGGCATTAAAAGTGATAATCGAGCTCAGCTGAAAGTTTTATAAGTAAATTCTACAGCAACTAAGTGTTTAATTTGTCAAAAGAGCACTCCAAATTGTTTAACTTAACAATAGCCAAAATGTCTCCAGGAGCAACTTACGTAGCAAAGGATGCTAGCATTTCTTGGACATCACATCTAAGTAGCAGCTGAGAATGACTGAGGACAGGACAAGTGTATGCACAGTTTCAGGACTGAGAGAAGATGTAGCCCTCTGGATACTGTTGGACTTCAGTTCCCATCACCCATAGCCAGGCTGGATAATAGTGAGACATGGGGAAAGTATTAGTTCAATAGTATCTGAAGGGCCACATGCATCTAATCCCAGCTTCACCCTGCACAATCTGTCTGGTCTGTGTAGTGGTGCTGCATTTTCAACTCGTACAGATGTACATGTGCGCATGTGTGTGTGTGTGTGTGTGTCTGAGAGAGAGAGAGAGAGAGAGAGAGAGGGAGAGAGAGGGAGAGAGAGGGCATAGTGTATGTATTAGTGTGACTCCACAGAGTTGCACAAGACTCCACACATTCTAGGATGGCCCATTGCCCTTTACATAGTGTTACCAGAAGGGATGCGTCATATACTATCTCTGGAAGCATAAATTCAATTATTCTGTTTGATATTCAGAAATCATAACAGTTCCACCATCACCACCCTTTTTTTAAAAAAAAAATTAGTAAGATATGCCATATTTATTTATTAATTAAAATATTTATAAATAGCTTTTCTGCAGTAAAATCACAATGTAAAACAAAACATAAATTAAGAAAGACTGAAACCATTTTAAAAGCCAAAGGTATAACAGTTTTAACTATTTCTTGGAAGCTCAGTAGGATGGGATCAGCCTGACTTCCCTCTGGAATGAGTTCTGCAATGGAGAAAGCTCTCTCTTACTCATTCGCTAATCTAGGCTGTTCAGGTGCTGAGAAATGTGACATGGCCTCCGATGAATATGTCATATAGGAGGAGGGCATCTTCACAATATCTTGTCCTCAAGCCATTTAGAGCTTTATAAATCTAAGACAGCATCTTGAATTGAATTCAGGAGTGAAAACAAAGCAAGTTCGTTTCCTATCCTTCTTTCACATAAGAAGGAAGAGTTCTATAGCTTATTATATGTTGCTGTTGTTGCCTTCTCATCATTTCAGACTTGTGGAAATTTGACCCTGTCACAAGAGTTTTGCAGTGAGATTTGTTCAATGTTCTTCATTATTGACTTCATCTGAGGCTGGGGCCATTTCTGCACTAGAGTGGAGGAGCATTTCACTGTGTTTTATTAGTGGTGTTTTTTACTCCGATTTACCCCAATTCCTATCTGCAGGCCCTCCAATTTCTATCGAAGTAAAGTGGAGAAAATCATTTGTAGCTTACACATCATCAATTCTCCTGGAACCCCTATTCCCCTTTCTCATCCCCTCTGCCACCACTGATTGGTCAATTTAACGCCCACCTCTGTGGTGTGAATTGATGTAACGCTTTCGCATGTAGGAAAAAATGCAGCGGTACCATTGTGGTTGGTTTGCATTGGAGTTTTTCTGTTTTTAAATTACACCGGTTTCACAACAATGTGACCCTCACTAAGAGCTGAACATGTGCAGAACAAACTATGACAGAACAACGTCAAACCAGTTTGACGTGCAGATGTATTCGCGATGCAACAACACTACAGTGAAGTATCTCCCTTGTGCAGAAAGGGCCTAAGTGTGAATTGCCCAAGGTCACTTAATGGTTTCTACAGGGGAGCAAGGATTTGAATCTTGATTTCCCAGAATAACAGTTCAACCCTCAAACCACGGCACCACACTAGCTCTCCTTCTTATTATACCGCTGATAGAGAGAAATGAGATTATACATTTGCTTGTGGCCTTGGGCCTATCAACTTTGTAGGCCTAGAGGGGCCACAACGGAACAGTCTCTCATGTACACTATTTAACCAGCCTACTAATATACAACAGATACAACAGGCATTCAGAAGATTAGAATATATTTGAAGATGGATTCACGTGACCAACTGAGGCAGTGATTTGTGCTTTGATTACATTTGCTTTGTGGACATTCATTCCTGAATTCCTTATTCCCAAAATGAGCATCATGCACTGCTGAGCAAAGCTATTTTGCTGAGTGAGGCAAATACATCCCTGTGTCCATCAAAGTGAAGATATATGGTACCTAAAGCCAGTCACAGTATTTTGATTGTTAGAGTAGAGAATCCCACTGGAATCCCATGTTTTCTGGTAGTAAAAATAAAATAATAAGAACTCAAATAACATTTTGCTGCCTTCTCCTGGCAACTAAAAATCTTCTGCTTTAGAGTGCAATTCTAACTCATAATGATGACCAAGTGTCACTTGAATCAGCACTAGGCCAGTTCAATCCAACCCATTCCCAGCCTCAGGAATATCCTGGTCCTCGTTGCATGGATTTGTGCTGACATGGTGGCTGTGTCTAAAGTACGTTTAGATCTGTCATACCTCTGTTCCTCCTTCCATCTGCCTCTATGTCCCCACTTTTGGGCCTCTTCTCGCAGCTATCTCAGATGCTACAACAGTTGTACTTATAGATTTACTAGATGATCTCTGAGCACTAACAGATGGGGATTGTGACTGTAGGTAGCCAATTCAGCCAACACTAGAAGCTTCCACTTCTTGCTAACCCCCTGCAGCTGATGGATCTTTGAGCTGAGATTGCACTAACTGGTAGCTACCTCACTCTAATTAATGGTAGCACAGCTTAGGAGGTAAACTATTCAACCTGTCCAGATATTGGCTGTTGGATAGGAAAGACTCCTTCTGCTCCCCCCCCCCCGGGTGTTTATGCTGCTCTCCATCAAAGTACCATCCTTCACATGGTCTCCCAAGCAGTGTGAGGACAGCCTGGACAGCCCTATAATGGAGAACTTCTTTAGACAGAAACTTCTTAAGGACTCTTACGGTAGGACACATTGTCTCCGACCAGCTTCTGCCTAAAATACCACTGGAAATATACATCCCTGGATGTTGTTCAAAGAACAGAAAGACAAAAAGATTGTTGTTTCTGCAACTGATTTCAAATGGATCTTAGATCACTCCTAGAGGAGAAGAGATCTGAATAAATATTTTCTAACACAGAAGCTGTAAACGTTCATTTATGTGATCAGTCCTTTCATACTGAAAAATTTACATCACTGCTATTTATTTCTTCCCATAAAGAGGACTTTATTGTCCTGGTGCACTGTAGTTGCATGCATCATGAATAATAAATAATCAACAACTCTTCCTTGGGAGATGGTTCATTCACCACCCTGAATTTCAAATAGTTCATGTGGCACACACAAATTATCATAATTGTCTTACAGCTTTGAGATAAATAAAACAACAAATGAACATGAAACTCAACTGCAGCAGCTAGGCTTGGAAGAAGATGCTCTGTGACACATGCCTTCAGTTGTACCTTATGAATTTGTGGATTCATAGTACACATAACCTTGCTATAAAAAACCTGTAACATTAAAGCACTGGGAAGAGAGAAAAACTGAGAGCAAATTATGACAATATGCTGTCCATATTCAAATCTAACCTCCATGACTAATATTTAAACAGAGATGCACATTGCAATCACTGGAAACACAAGAGAGGGCTGGGTATGTTCTACCATACAAGTCTCCTTGTTACTCTTTTCTTGCATTTGTTGACTTTGACTTACAGTGACCTTTATGAATGAGAATACCTGTAAGTAACTTGATCATCCACAGCCTTGCCCTAGTCTTGCAGACACAGGGCTGTGGCTTTCTTGATTGAGTCTATTCGTTTGTAATGAGGTCTTCCTGTTTTCCTACTGCTCTCTACCTTACCAAGCATTATTGTCTTTGTTAGTAAGTCATGTATTTTCATGATATGTCCAAAGTATGACAATGTCAGTTTAATCATGTTGGCTGCTAGGGAGAATTCAGGTTTGATTTGCTCTAGAACCCATTTATACAAATACATCAAATTCAGGCCATTTCCGCACTACACTGTTACAGTGCTATTATTCCACTTTCAACATCCTATGAATTCCTGGGGTTTGCAGTTTAGAGAGGGGCCTTTGAGGGCTTTGGGGGCTTTTCTTGGATAATAGCAGCTCCTTCTATCTTTGAGTGGTTCTTAAGAGTGGCTGAAAACCACAGCTTTGGGGAAAAATACGTTTTTGGATGACAACTCCCTGAATGCTTTCATATACAAAGAATACTGTTTTTGGCACCAAAATAAATAAATAAATATTTTTAAAAAAAGTGTACAAATTGTGATCAGAATAAGTCCTGAACTACTAATAGGCTTCAAAAATTGCACAATTTTTGGAGACTTTCTTGCAGTGGGAAGCAATTTGCTAAAATTACTCATTGATTCTTTTAAGAATGAAATCAGGCAATACTTTAAATGTTTCCCTGTGTCAACCTGCATCCAGCCTTCCTGCAACAGCAGCACAACTGAGGAAATACCGTGTGTGTGTGTATGAGAGAGAGAGAGAGAGAGATCCTGATAGCGTGGCAGATTTTTTTATTTGATTTGATTTTACATGAGTCTTGACCTAGTTTGTAAATAGTAGTTCCCCAAACTGACATTGGCAGATAGCATAGGGTTCCCAGCAGCACCAGGGACAAGCGGAGCAACACAAGCATTCCCCAGCCAAATACTCTCTCTCTCTTTCACACACACACATCTCCTATTACTGAACTCCTGTGGTTAACAGAAGGAAAATAGAAGGAGAAAAAGCATTTTTCACCCAGGACTCAGTTAAAGCAGTCTGACGGAACCCCAGGAATTGTAGACTTTTGTTGTGCTGCTCTGTTTTTAATCGTTCTAAAGTAAGATTTTAAGTGTTTTTAATTCTGCTGTTATTTAATACTGTTTTAATTTTAATCTTAATTTTGTATCCTATCCTGTTTTTAACTATATACGTTTTATTGTATTCTCTGCCTTTTTGTAAGCCACCTTGACTTCAAGACTGAAAGGCAGGATATAAATAAAGTGACACATGGATGCTAGGAATTCTTTACCAGAGAACTCCACTAGTGCTGTAGAGTTCAAGTGTTGTACCAAACTATGCATCCCAGAATTCTATAGGATGAAACCATGATAGCTGTTAAAGAGGTATAAAACAATATAATTCTACAGTATAGGTATACTCTCAGGCCCTTTCTGCACCCCACCCCCAACCCAGAATGGCCATGGCGACGAGGGTTCTGCATGATGTTGTCACAATCCCATCATGATCTTGTTGCAACCCGTTGCAATCTCAGATTAAATCACTGACGGGTTTCTCTCATCAGTGACACGCAATTGCGCAGTCCTACCTCCCTCCTGCACTTCTCTGTTGTGCAGAATGGCAGAAAGTGCAACGGCTGCACTTCCTCCCCCAGTGCAGCCTGGGAAACTGCTGGGAAGGGAGGGGCAGAGCTATCACACTTCCTCCCATCCAGCAGGCAGCCGATGCAGAGAGGAGAACTTCTGTCACGCTCCACTCCCGGGCAGGCTTTCCCTGGATCTCCATGCAACGGCTTTGAGAAGAGGTAAGGTGCGGAAAGGGCCTCAGAGTGACTTTGTTTACTATTGTCTTTCTCTGCGTATTTGTATCCATCAACAGCAGTACAGGTCAGTACCCTCTGCCAATGACAGACATCCAGACCTTGAAAACAGTTGATGATATGTTCCCTTCCTAGCCAATAAAAGAGGTAGCTTGATAAGGAGTCACACTTCAGTGGCAGATAAAAGTTAAAGGGACTTGGAAAAGACTCCCAAACCCCCCAAAACTGTCTCTCAGACAGTTTATCTTGTCCTCTGAACAGGCAGGAAACTGCCAGTTACTTAATTTATTACTATTGCATTTTTACCATCGCAAAGGGGAAAGGCTCTTGTGAGATGATGTGATTCAAATAAATTGACCAACTTTGAATACTGTGCACTTTAACTGAGACAAGAGGAGATATTTTGTTGCTCTGTGTCAAGCAATAAAACATCTTGGGCCAGCTGTCCACAGACATTAAGGTTTCCTTCACAGTTTAATGGACCTTACTCCCAAGTAAGCAGAAATAGGATTTCCTCCTTAACTGCTTTTAGTGCATACCTATGTTTGTGTG
Source organism: Cyclura pinguis (assembly GCA_030412105.1). Lineage (NCBI taxonomy): Eukaryota > Metazoa > Chordata > Lepidosauria > Squamata > Iguanidae > Cyclura > Cyclura pinguis. The sequence continues at coordinate 247,473,896 of CM059599.1, read as the reverse complement.
TGCATGTGCCTCCAAGTTGCTCATTGGCTTATGGGGACCCCATGAATTTCATACGGCTTTCTTAGGCAAGGAATACTCAGAGGTGGTTTTGCCAGTTTATTTACTAAAATGTAACCTACAGCACATGGTGTTCATTGGCTGCCTCCCATCCAAGTACTAACCAGAGTTGATCTTGTTTAACTTCCAACAGCAGAAGGGATCTGCTGCCTTTAGGGCACTCAGAAGTAAATCCTGTTGCTCTTTGTCAAACAAAACTAATTTCCTGATAATTGTGCACAACATTTGAATTTAAGAGTCTCTACTACAATTTGGGAGGTGGTAACTTTTTTGGATTAGACAATCCTGATGGTTTTGGATGACAGAATCCTAAGAGTTGACAGAATCCTAAGAGTTGCTCAAGTCCTTGATAAACACCATATTCCACATAGCCCTGCCCCATTCACCTTCCAAACACACATCTCACAAGAAATCATCTGTGCAGCAGTGGCGGAGAGTTATGCTTCACTTCAAACTCCAGCTGATGAAGAACTAAATACATTATAATTTTGCATTCTGAATATGTGAAATATGTGTTCTACAGTGTTGGGCAATGAATAAATCATTGACTTTTGAGAAGAGAAACACAGGAAAAAATCTTACAATTTCTGATTCTTCCCTTTTCTTCTTAACTTGGTTTGGTTCATTGCTTTCTTTTTACCTTTCTCTCTGCTAGTTGCTCTAAATGAGATGGACCTTTCAAGGTGTTATTAAAACAGGCAGGAAACGTGGGACATGTAGCATGGCTGACTACATATATTCTAATAGGCCAAGAACTAGCTGTATCCTTAAAATCTTTCTGTAATTTTTTTGTTTTTCTGAATTGCAGTAGCTAAGGTATATTATTTCTGTTTGGAAGAAGTGCTCGTGTTCATAGTTTTTCTTACTGCCACCACCCTAGAATGTTACTGTGATGGTTTCTATGTATTCTACCTTTGCCAGCAAATGCGATGGCTTTCACTTATCCCCACCTCTGCCAGCAAATGTGAGGATCTCTTCCTGTCTTATTGCTATGGCATCAAATGTGGGGGGTCTTTTAGATTCCTTTGCAGTTTCTTGTGAGAATTTATTCATCCCAGTACCCCATCTGACACAACCATGCTGTATTAACTGCTGCCACCACAGACAACATGTCTGAACTCAAGTTTTCCAATCTGTAACGTTCTCAGAGGTTCAGGTGTATAATAGGAAAATAATGATTTATGAAACTGAAATCAAACATAACATCATGGACTCCTTATTGAATATATCTAAATCTTGACTCGCATTAACTCTAACACACATCTCTCACTCTGATCCCTATCACTTTACTCTGATACAGTGCTATATTCCATTTAACTGCCATAGCAACATTCTGTGGAATTCTGGAGTTTGTGGTTTAGTGAGGTCCAAGAGCCTTCTGGCTGGGAATTCTAAATTCTCCTCCCTAAACTGCAAATCCCAGGTTTCCATAGGATGGTGCCATGGCAGTTAAAGTGGAATATAGCTCTATAACAGGGCCATGTGATAGAGTGATTGCTCTTTCACTCATATCTTACCTAAGTCTAACCCTGACTTTAACTCTTCTTTATCTCTGACTCTACTCTCCTAATGTCCATACCTAACTCTGACAAACTCTTAATCCTAATCTTGACAGACCAAACTCTCATTCAGACTCTAACTCTCACTCCCTACCAACTGCCATACGTACCAGCCTTTTTAAAATCCCCTCAGACATTCTGAAAATCACTGCTCACTCTCAATTTTCCATTCTCTTAGCCCCTCCCAAGAAATCCTTATTACATCTACTGTACCTTGCATACACAAACATATTACCTTATAATTTATCTAATAAGTGCAACAACATTTTCTACTTAAACCTAGAACATCACAGCAACATGTCTCAGGTCTAGCTTCTTTAATCTGTAACTATTTTAGTGAGAAGAGAGTATTTGGGGTGGGTGGATTAGTGGTATGTAGGAGAGTGTGGTGTAGTGGTCTGAGTGTTGGATTACCACCCTGGAGACCAAGGCCTTTTCCGCACCGGGCTATTTAAATGGTGCAGAGTGACCTCCAATGGAGGTCTTCTGCACCATAGAGTGGACTGGGGCAGACTACTTTTTGTAGTTCCATACCTCAGTCCACTCCGGAGCGACTGGAACGGGTTGCTCAGCATGTTTTTTAAAAACCTCTTTTTAGAGGTTTTTAAAAACCACAGAGCGCGCAACCCCGTGCCGCTCCATCGCCACGCTCCGGAGCAGATTTGCAGGCACGCGCAAGTGTGTGTCTGCAGATATGCCAGCGGCGGGCTTCCAGCTGGCGAGCTTCTCCAGTTGGTGGAGAGCCTCCACCAACCGGAAGCTGCCATTTAGGACGCCGGAGGAGTGCGGAGCAGCGAGCTCGCGCTGCTCCTCATGGCAATGGACTCAGCTGGCTGGAAAACAAAGCCGGTAAGCTCTGTTTTCAGCCGTTCCCCCCACCCCCACATGCGGAAAGGGCTCAAGATTCGATACCAAGCTCAGCCATGGAAACCCACTCAGTGACCTAGGGTGTGTCACACCTCTCAGCCTCCAGAAAACTCAGTAATATGTTTGCCTTAGACTCTCTATTAGTTAGAAACGTCTTGAAGGCACACAACAACAACAAGTTGCACTCAACAGTACCTGCCAAATATGTACATCTATTGGCTTTTCTCATTTTAAAGTCTTTTGGTCTTTATCCAACTCTCCTCATTCAAAACTGTGCTGAAGAAAAAGCATTATCCCAAGTATTCTTTATTAAAAAGAATAATAAATTGCAGCCAACAATGCTATAGCCAGAAGTGCTGTCAGTATCTGTGGGATGAGATTTTCTGAGAGACATTTTAAAAAAAAAAATCAAATCTGCCTAGAAAAGTAGAATCAAAAATGATATAACTTTTACAGTAACCTAAGTGTAGTTTGGCATTGCAAGTAAATATAATAGCAAACTGCATTTTTTTAATGTTATCAATGTTTTTCCTAAACATTATTGATGCTCACAAGAGTTGATGAAATCTGAAAAGACAACCCCATACGCAGAAGGCCTGAAGGAAGACTTTAACCTCTTTTAATGTATCATTTGTATCATCTAACAAACCATTACGTGGTGTGTGTTTGTGAAAGGATTATATAGGTGAAACATTTCAAGTTTCATACATCAATCTAATAATAAAATCTTAGCATAATTATTACGTTGATGTCTGTGTGAAATGATTATATAGATATAGATAGATAGATAGATAGATAGATAGATAGATAGACTTAGTTTAGTTGCAAGGGTTTGTTTTTCCATTTGAGAGAAGTTCTTACACTAACATAGGCCATTTCTGCACTACACTGTTATAGTGGTATTATTCCACTTTCAACATCCTATGGAATCCTGGGGTTTGCAGTTTAGGGAGAGGCATTTAGAATTCTCAGCCAGAGAGCTCTTCAGCCTCAGTAAACTACAAACCCCAGAATTCCAGAGGATGTTGAAAGTGGAATAATAGCACTATAACAGTGTAGTGTGGAAATGGCCATACAGTCCATATTCCTCCAACTGTCCTGATACGACATGAACAATTCTGATTATCATCCCATTTTGTTCAGTTGCATTTAAAAATCTCACATTTTCTTTCTGCTCCTCTTCATTCCCCCCTTTGTCCTTGGCTTACTTCAGTTTCTGCAAACTGAGTTCATAATGCAGAACTTGTTTCTACTCAATTAACACAATGAGAATGGGAGGATAGGAGGGGAAGGACAAATTTTCCCCTTCTCAGTAGTATTAGGCAAAACCAACTACATACAGCCTTTTGTAGTTTTGTGTGTTCTTCCACATCAATAAGTTGTGTCATCTTACCCACACTCTGATGTTACTTGGTCACATATGTCCTGGTTTTCATCTGTAAGATGTTGCAGAGTATTTCAATGAAATGTGGTGGGGTCAAGGGGGTCTCAGTTGAAAATGCTGTTCCCAGTCTTCTTGGAGTCTTAAGAATCTAACCATTTTTCTTAATTCTTTTCCATGTAAGACTGTTATAGTGCTATTATTCCACATTCAACATCCTATGGAATCCTGGGGTTTGCAGTTTCAGGAGGGGCATCAAAGAGAACTCAAAGGCCCCTCCCGAAACTGCAAACCCCAGGACTCCATAGGATGTTGAAAGTGGAATAATAGTGCTGTAACAGTCTAGTGCAGAAATGGCCTTAGAAAAGACTAGGAAGCTTTTCTATATAGATCCCTAGGTAGTATCCTTAGTGCAGGGTAGCCTTGCTACTAAGCAAAGTAAGGCAACCGTCTTAGGTAACAGGTGCAAGATGCAAGCAGCAGCACTACCCTGGGGGTTCCTTCCAAGATTCCTAGTCTTTACCCTTTCTTTGATGACAGAGCTATGTGTGCCTTGTCATAAGGAGTCTGCTGTCCACCAGCAAGCTCATTCATCACCAGTATGTTAGTAAGACTCAGCTGGCAACCCAGCCAGCTTGTATACATGAAATGAGGGAGAGCATCTATCTTGTTCTTATCCTCAGACAGTAAAGCATCTGGGGATGGCTACCTTCTATGTGTGATCCAAAGCTCATATACAGGGTGATCCTAGTGTTTGTGATGACAAATGGTGCCCTGCGCATTGCTGGAGTAGATTAACAAGAGCTTGCACGTAAAGTGAGATTCCTACTTCTTGCAAGTGGTGCAATGCTTTCCTGCCAATATTGCTAATACATGGATGTGAGGTCTACCCATTCTTCTTTTTCTTGTGGTGTGCCTTCAAGTCATTTCTGACTTATAGCAACCCTAAGGCAAATCTATCAAATGGACTGAGGCCTTTTCGGTGCAACACACCCAACCTACCATTGGGAAGAGAGAAGGATGGGCTGGGACAACATTTATGCACAACGTCATTCTGGACCCATTCTTCTCCCATCCCTAGGCAGCATGATTGCACCACAAAACATTGATGGGTTTTCCCTGTCAATGACTGGTGATCGCACTGCCCCCCCATGCGCCTGCACTAACCTTCACTGCAGAGATCCTGGAAGCATGATGGCTGCACTTCCTGCCCCAGGGCAGCCTGGGACAGTACCCATCAGCACTGTACAAGGAAGAGGCATGGCCATCATGCTTCCTGGTTTCCACAGGCAGCCAATGCAGAAGGGAATGCTCCATCACGCTCCTCTCCCGGAGAGCTGCTGCTGCCGCCGCTGCCATTGTCACTGGACGCTGCTGGGACAGAGGTAAGTTGTGGAAAGGATCTGAGAGTGTGTGATGCACCCAAAGTCATCCAGGGGGTTTCATGGCCAAGAGGGGAATCAAACCCTGGTCTCCAGGGTTGTACTCCAAAGCTGAAATCGCTACATCATGCAGGTTCTCATTCTACTCATTCTACTTACATATTATTTCTTACAATTTGGATGTAACACACGCTCAACCACTTACAAAATTGGAGATTCATTTCTTATTTTATGGACTTACCAAAGTCTTGACAATGCCATATTTTGCATTCTAACCTTGTCTCTAACCTTGCTATAAACTGTTCTTAAAAGGAGAGGGTTTTCATTTTCTTTTGATATCTGTACTTTCTTGCAAACATACTTCTCGCTTTCCTTTTTTTCTCCTGTTTGTGGCTAAATAAAGATTCATTTTGCTTTTATCTAAATTAGATTTTAGAGAAAAGCATGATATGAAAATATCGGAGCCTTTGGTCTTTCTACAACCTAGTTAGGATTCTCTTGCTTCAATTTTATTTCTCATAATGTACTGTGAAGCCACAGAACCACCTGAAGTCATAAAAAGCAGCTTAAAAAGGATAAAACAACCACCCTGGCATCTCAAGGTATGCATTTCTCCATTTTGTTTTAATGAAGTCCCACACAAAGTATATGCCTCCTTTTCCCCCTGCTCCCTTTGTCTCATTTGCAGGTTCATATGAAACTGAAATAATTACTACACTCAGAATGGGCATGAATGTTCTGTTAGATTTTGATGTCATTTTTCCTTTCGATTGTTCAAATTTGCATAACATATCTGCCAATTAGATAGAAAGAAACACACGAAGATACTTGCTATGTACTTGCTAACCTTGTCAGTTCTCTGTTCTCACTTAACTCAAAAAATTATTTCCCTCTTAAAGTGTTGGATTTTGGGGTGATTTAATGACTAGGAATAAGACTGTACAACCATAAGAATGACTTTATTATAATGGAATATTATCAACTTTGAGCGAGTGGGACCCACTGAAAACCTTGTCACATGGAGTGTTCTGCTTCCCTTTCTCTATCAGTCAGCCATTCCTTTTCTTCTCCCATATAACGTTGTCCAGCTGCTGATTACCTGCAGACCTCATTGGGATGTTGAGAGGTCCTCTCACTTTAAATCTTTTTCCCTATCTTGGCACTTTCCTAGGCTTTCTAATACAGGTTTGGTTTCATATACTTATAAATGAATTAAAAAAAAGTCACCTCTGGATGCCTCATCTTAAGAAGGGTATACACTAGTTGCAGTATGTTTAGAGAAGGGCAACAAGGATGATAAGAGTTACAGAGAAAAACGCATATGAGGAAAGGTTGAAGGAGTTTGGCATTGTCTGACTACTGAAAAGAGAACTGAGAGGTGGCATGACTGCACCCTTTAAATAGCTCAAGAGCTGTCACAGACAGGAGGGTAGAAATTTAAATCTTTATTTGTATAGCTAAGGCCATTACAAAATATTTCAGATAAAAACAGCATTAAAACAATGCAAAAAGTGTTGTACTTTATGGTCCAATCCATCATCTCTAGTACCTATTTGTCCTTACTACTAAGTTCCCTTCTCAAAATTGATGCTTTGAAAGCAAAACAAGCAACTTTATTGGAAATGTATGGAACTGAATCCCTCAGAAGAAATTTAATTAGAAATGAGCTAGGCTTATTGGGTGTAAGGTCAAGTTCTTTAAACAAGGCCTTTCTTAAGTCTGTGTAAATTGGGCATACCAATAGGTAATGTACTAGATCTTCAACTGTGTTGCTCCCACATGGGTAGACTCTGTCTTCTCTAGGGATATGATGGTACCTTCCATGAACTACTACTGAGTCCATGGAGTTACAATGGAGAGCTGTGAGAGCATATCTCCACTTAAAATTTGTTATACTATTTAAGTATTGAGGATGAGGCATATGTATGGGTAATTTGGCATACCAAGGAGCGCATTTTGTCAAACATAATGAAGCACGATCAGCACGATGGAAGTCCTTTTTTGAAATGTGTGCTTTCAGATGTCAAGCTGCTTGCTCAAAGTTTAAAGTATCTAAAGACTCCAGAGAGAGACCATAACCCTCCACTAGATGTAGAATCTTGTGATTCTAGGATAAATATTTTCCACTATTGCAATTTGAGATTTCCTTGAAGGCACTCAAAACTAAAGAAGAACTTATTCCTCTTCTCAGTTTCAGCCAATATTTGATTACATACGTGCGAACAGCACTCTTCAGTGTACAGAGACCAGTCTCCAACCGCAAAATGGAGGTTTCAGTTCCTATAGGTAATCCTAAAATTGCCCTGAGGAAATGATTCTGAACTGTTTTTAGGTGCGTTTTCAAGAATACTCCCCAAAGTTCAGCGCCGTAACATCTCTGAGTAACTACTTTAGCCTTATAAATTTTAATAGCAGGTGGGATCTGTTTACCACCTCTGCTCCAATAGAATCCTAGTAGGGAGTTGACAGTGCTAATGGTGAATTTTTTGATACTCTCATAATGATTCATCCAGAGTCCAGCCTAGGAAAAATTAAGGCCTAAATATTTAAATGATTTCACCTGTTCTTTGGGATACCTGTCAATTTGCCATACATGTTTTATATGTCTACTGGCAAATACTAAGATTTTGATTTTATCAGAATTAATTTTTAATTTGTTGTGCAGACAGGAGGGTGGACAATTGTTCTCTGCTGTCCCAGAGGGTAGGACAAGGTCTAATGGTTTTGAGTTATAAGAAGGGAGATTTCAGTCGAACCTTAGAAAGACCTTCTTGATGGTGAAAATGAAACCAATTAACTAGAGAATGGTGTGGTCTCCATCTCCATCGTCAAAAAGAGGCTAGATAGCTACTTGTTGGAACTGATCTATTTCGAGATCCTGCACTGGGCAAGGGGTTGAACTCAATGGCCTATGAGACCACTTCCAACTCTATCTATTCTATTATTCTAAATGCAATTGAGCTCTCAGTCTGAATCTTTCAACCCAATGTTACAGTGTAAACTACTTCCATTCCAGGTTTCAAAGCCTCTGCTTCACTCCACACATGGGGCCTTTTCTTACTACATGATGATAGCACCATGATTCCACTTTAATTGCTGTGGTTCCATCCTGTAGACTCCTGGGATTTGCAGTTGAGTTTAGAATTCTCAGCCAAAGAGCTAAACCTGTGCCTTTGACTAAATTACAAACTCCATGATTCCATAGAATACAGCCATGGCAATAAAAGTGGAATCGTAGTGATATAATCACGTAGTAGGACAGGACGCAAGGAATTGTGTGTATTCATTCTTTCTTCAGTTAGAATTCCAAAAATGCTTTACAGTGATTGAATATACCAATATTTTTACAGGGGACTTTTTTTTACACACACCTGCAAAAGTTAACATTTCAAGTCTAGGTTCAGCTCTCATTGGCCTGGTGGGAGCATTTCTTTCCTCCATTTGGAATTTTTGATACTATTGAGTGGATACAGTGGTGTCAAACTTGTGTTCATTAGAAACTCAGATTTCTCCATTAATCTCAATGAGAAGCTCCATTCAGTTCCTGTTCTTATTTAGTTTTCATTCTCCCCCTCCCCATCACTAGTCTGTCAGTACTCATAGGCATCTTTTTTAAAAATTTGCAGGCTATTTATAGTGTGTTAGATCTTGAGATCTTTTCTGCAACCTGAAAACCTTCCACCTGCAGAAGGGAGTCTGAAAAGGCAGAAGTTTTCAATGAAAGAAGACTGATTAGAGCTGATTTTCCCTCTTCTGTCTAACTCCTTGTTATTCCAAAGATAAGTGGTAAATCACGGAGAATCCTCCAGTGACAACAACCTATGAGCAAACTTTGGCCAAGAGCTGCATATCCAAAATACATGACCTTGAATGTTGACAGTGAATATTGATTCGATCCTTTTGGTCAGGTAGCTCTTGAAAAAAACTTTTCTAGAGATGGAAGAAATATTCAAAAATAGTTGAAAAATAGTTTTTAATATATATATGTATATATATGTGTGTATGTGTGTATGTATATGTGTGTGTATGTGTGTGTGTGTGTATAAAATATAAATATAAAAAATCCATATTTCTCAAATGGCAGGAAACCTTCACAAGGACCGATGAGTATCTTTGTAGTTCAGGACTTATTCTGTGCAAAATTTGCACATAGTGTTTCACACAGGAAACAGCATTTCCTCACAGGAAACAGAAGCAGCAAAAGTGTGCAAATTTTGTATAGAATAATGCTTAAATTGTGATTTTTCTCTCAGTAGAAGCAGACTGCTAAACTTATTCCTTCCTTCCTTTCAGAACAAAGCTAGCAAAAAATTACATTAATTATCCCTTCTACCATTGTGCTGAATATTTCTTTCATACTTTTGGCCCTATTATAAGCTAAACTAATTCAACTGCAATATCAGTATGCCCCCCGCACACACACACAGAGCAAATGTGGCAATATGCTAAAATACTATTTTCATGGGGGTACTCACTTTATTATAGATCCAGCTGCACACATTTCTACCTCTGTCGTTTTGTGATATCCTTCCTAATCTACCTTTGGCTATTAGGGTCCCATTATGAGAAGCAGAAAGGGGACCTGGATGTACTATCAAGAAGTATTACAGAGTGTGTGTGTGTGTGTGTGTGAAGAGATTTGTGAAGCAGGCTAAGATACCCCAAATGAACGAATCAATAAAGCTAGGTGAGGAAACTATCTTATGATGCTTGGTACCAAAATGTTACAACCACAGCTTCCAACATTTATAGAAAGGAAATGAAATGTAGTCAAAATAAAAGAAGAATTTATTGTAAATTCTGGAAGTTTCCGAAAGAACCAGCTGATTTATTGAAATACGTATGCTTGGGAGAGAAACAGGAGCCTGGGTTTTCAAAACTGTTAAAACACCTGTGAAGACACACTAGCTCAAGCTTTTTGGAAAGACATAATGAGTTCTGACTGTAACAAATACCAAGCCAGAAATAAAGCAGCTGTTTTTTTTTTGGGTTTTTTTTTTGATCATGCCAAATGAAAGAGATGAACAGACTTTCAATGCTATAAATATGACTAGACTCCCAGCAAGAAATTCACTTGGCCAGATCCAGATTTACTGAAGGGGAGAGGTGGGGGTCAAAAAAAATTGACTAGGGATGTAGAATGTGTGCACATTTTCTTATCCCTAACAAGAAATGGTTTTTGGAAACACCAAGATATCCCATCATCAAATAATAATAGTAATAGTAGTAGTAATAGTAGCAGCAGCAGCAGCAGCAGCAGCAGCAGTAGTAATTAATAATAATAATAATAATAAACAACATCTAAGATATGATGAATTGCTGTGAGTTTCTCTCTCTCTTTCTCTTTTTTGCAAAAAAAAAAAAAAAGCCTCCACCACATTTGTGCATAACAATCCTTGTTTTGGTGCTAAAAGGCAACATCTTTTGTGTAGAAAACAGTATAATTTATGCAAAACACACTCTTTTGTATACTTTGAACAAAAGTTTTTATGCAAACAATTTTTTCATTCAAAATTCCATAAATGTGAAAATCATCAGAAAAATGATTTAGATTCCTAAAACTGATCTGCCTTCTGCCCCAAAGTATGCCTAGTTCATGTAGTTTGATTCTGCACAGCTTTAGGTCCACACTGCTGTTACTACCAAACACATCCAAACTCACGTCACAAAACCCACATCCTATTGTGAAGGGAGTGAGAGACAACAGTGTCTCATGATTGGCAGACAAGATGAAGTTGCTCTAATGTGACTTGCAGAACTGGACAGTTTTCAGTCACGCTGGTGAGAAATGCAAGTTTCAGTTTGTCAGAGTTAACCTCTCAGTGGTGTTAACATGTATAAAATAATATATGACATAAAACTTGCTGGTCTGGTTTTCAAAGGTTTTCAAGCACCTTATCTTTGAAGACTGGGTCCTCAAATGGATAATTTTAAAAACAATTGTGCCTAGACTTGTTAGCTGATTTGTCATCTCAGAACTCCTTATTATCATATCTGCTGTTAGGTAGGAATCTGGACTATGGGTTGGAGAATCCAGATTTAAGTAAATGCAGCTGAGCTAGTGGAGTGGACTTCTATGGCCTCACCTTCACACCCATGCAGCTTCTACATAGAGGATTGGCAAAATCTGCATAACAAGTCAGGATCATGTAGGACAAATCCCAGAAAATAAGATGGATGGGACACAGAGGTTTACTTTAGCCAACCTGCTACATCTGCTTAAATCTGGAGCAAACTGTGATTTAAGCTTCATAGTTGCTGCAATTATATTTTTGTTTTCATAAAAGAGCAGCTTTCTTTTAGAGTGCTTTGAAATTCAAGGTCATGTTTGTATGGTTGATATCACTGGATATGTGTGCTCAGTTTTGTTTAAGCATTATTTCAGAGATTCAGCTCTTTTTCCATCTTCTCACTTCTTTTATAACATAATGATTAATTTCTGGTCACCATAGTGCACTGTAATGCCTATAGAATGAATGTGAACTTATATCAGATTCTGCAGCCTGTTTGTACAACCTAGTGGGGGAAATGGAAAATGCAGTTCTTCTTTTACATATGTACAATACATGCAGTTTGCTCATTCGCATTCAACAGCAGTTTTTTTGCAAATACCATAAGGGAATAACTTCTCCACATTATTGGAAATCATGGATCTACCTCAGAATAGAATTCTATACATTAAAATATTTTATATTTGAAAATCAATACAGTTTCTTTTTTTAGCTCAGAAAACATGCAGCATAGAGCTAAAGCAAAGTCTGTGCATGTTCTAACAAAAACCTCTTACTGGTAAAAATGAAGCAGTAATGGAGTGTAAGTTTAATTCCTGCTTCTCCTAGAGTTAAAATGAAGGGTGTACAAATTGAGCTGCCAGAGGAAATTGGCCTTTGTGAATTCTGAGATTTATTGATACATTCTGTACGTCCCAATCTAGAAACTGGAAAAGTTTCTTTTTGGACTCCAACTCCCAGAATCTTTCAGCTGGCATGCCCAGTGGTTACCCTGGCTGGGAGCTTCTGGAGTTATAATGTAAAAAGGTGACTTTGCCAGCTGATGTGTAGATAATTATCCATTCAATTTCATTTTTTCTACATTTTCTGACATGGTTATTTGGCTCAAAAAAATGAAAGTGCATTCTTGAATATGCATTTTGACAGAATTCTTTTATAGAAATCTCTGGCAGGAGAACAGTTATGTTTACAAATATATATTGGAAAAATGTGTTTAAAGGCAATTTTTTATGTAGACTCTGAAAGAAAACTCCACAGCTAAATATGAACGCATGCAAAAAATAAGGTGGGTTTGAAGATTTGTTCTTCCCTAATCATAATGCTGTCATAGTTCAAGAACAATAATAGCTTCAAAGTTCAACAATAGTATGCTTTCATAACAGAAGAAAGTTTTAGGTATCACATCCATTGGGGCCAGTGCCTTCTTCCATTAATAAATTAAAACTCCTAGAAACAAGAGAGAAACAACAGACAATTTCAGGGTCCAGTACACACACTGGGATTTATTCCATCATGTATAGAAAGAAAGACTAATGGATAACATGTATAATGCATGTACAATGCACAATCAAACGTCTGTGCATGACTCAGAACCCCTCTATACCCAAAGAACATACTACATGTCACAGAAGAACATCAACAGAGGGATACCTATGGCTAGCTATGGTTGATCTACCAGTTACAGCTATTCCTGGACCAAGATAATAACACCATAATCCTCTGTGCTCTGATAATTTCTCTTTGTTCATTCCATCTTCTAATTGGTCTGAAGGCTACAGTGGATGAACAATGCTGTTGACAAGTTAGGAAAAGGTAAACATATTAGGCCTGTTGTGATATTGTTGCACTGGTGAACAATACCAACATAGGCTAACAAATCTCTACACAGTTCAGAGCTCACGTGTATAGATTACTATCTTCCTGCTGAGATTGGTTAAGGACTGTCTGCTTGTGGTGCTCCAGAGCAATGTGTTCTCATCATTGGCACCCTGGCTATCATTGCTACATTATCATTCTGGGTCCAGTGGTAAACGTATGTATTGGTCTAAGGCCCTTTCAGCATGGGGGGGGTGGGATTTTGTGGATGTCTGTCCCATGACCAGACATCTGCCTACATTCATATACTGGCTGGTCCATATTGCTTGAATATGCTTAAAGCAATGGTGGGCAACCTGCAGTCCTTGGACCATATCTACCTCTCTAACTAATTTCATGGAACACTTGGGCCTATTTTAAAAAGCCCTTTGCCAATGATTTCTTCAGAGCTCTGGCCAGAAAAATCTGTCCTTTGTTTGTTTGTTTGTTTATATCTCACCTTTCTCCCAACAGTGGGATTCAAGGTGACTAACAACATTAAAGCAGAACAAATTAAATAATCTATAAAGGTATAAATATAAAATTGAAAAACAATTAAACCATTTATAACATTAAATTATTACATGTTAAAAATGTTAATATTAAATACATTAAAATACAAAATAAAAGCTATACCAACCTTAAAAGACACCTGTGCAGCACTAAGAGCCCACATCCAGACAATTTATAAAAGTTTGCCAGCACAAAAATGTCTTAGCTTGTTGTCAGAAGTAGACCAAGGATGGGGCCATCCAGGCCACCCTAGGGAGGGAGTTCCAAAGTCTGGGAGCAGCCAGCAAGAAGGTCCTCTCCCTTGTTCCCACCAGACACACCTGAGAGGGTGGTGGGACAGAGAGAAGGGCCCCTCCAGATGATTAGGAGCTCTACTGAGTGGGGAGGCACACAGCTTATCTAGTTCAGTATGCATAATGCAGGATCTCAGATATACAGACCATATCTATAAGTGATAGATAGATAGATAGATAGATAGATAGACAGACAGACAGACAGACAGACAGACAGACAGACAGGCTGAGATCCTGCTTTATGGCACACTCCATTGTAACAGTCCACATATGCAGCTCTGCACTTCTTTCATACCTGACAGCTGCCAAGCCATTGGAGGTACTGAAGCAGCCACTGAATAGCCATGGAGGGAGAAAAGGGAGGAAGGGTGGCAACAAAACAGTGGAGATTGAATCCTGCGTCACTGCAGAAGTGTGCATGTGTGTGCGTGTGTGTGTGCCTGCCTGCCTGCCTGCCTGCCTGCCTATCTATCTATCTATCTATCTATCTATCTATCTATCTATCTCCACACAAATTTCTATAGTTTAATCTTTCCCCAAAAAAAATCTCTATAGTCTATAGAATCCTATCTTTTCATCACATATTTTGCTACAGTTAACTAGCAATCCATGCCAAAACAGTTGGGGAAAGAAACCTGAATTTTGCACTGGTAGAATTTTCCTAGTCATTCCTATTTTATGCCATCTGGTGGTGAAGACAAATTTCTAAATAGTATCAACCATGCTAAATCAGCATCATATGTGTCTTGTACAGTAATGGCCTAAATCTTTTCTTCTTTTCTTTAACAAGACAGAACTCCTTTTCTTGGTATCCACATACAGAAATTTTACACAGTAAAATAATGGTCCCATTTGTTTACATTAGAATCAAGGTTCCATATTGAAACTTAATAGTATCATCAATTCTCAAAATAAAAGTGTACCAGCAGTGCAGAACAAGGGAAATTAGAACTATATTTTACATGTTTAAGATATATGAAAGCTTTGACAAAGGCTCCACAAAATTTACAAAGCATAAAGTACAAAGGTGGTGTTTAAGACTTGGATTACATGGGCTAGGAATGTGACAACTAGTCTACTTAGGGCTGGTCATGCTATTGGGTATAGTGAGACAGCTACTTCAGACAGAATAATTTAGGTGACATAAAGAGAAACAAATTGTCATTTAATGTAGTGTGTTTGCAGAGTCATTTTAAAATATTTTTACTACCAAAGTAAGGTGCAAAAATAATAGTGGTTCTGCTCTCCAATGAATCAGGTGAGTAGACCCAAAGAAACAAAGCTTGCAGGTGACTGAAAAGCCATGTACAGGATTCTGGTATACTTCTGGCCCTAACAGACTCATGGGCTCAGAACTCAGCTATTAGAGTCTGCTTCTACAGAGCAGCAGTTCAGTCATGTTAAAAATGTCATTATGCACACACCTACTCAGAAGTAACCCAACTGATTTCAATCAGACTTCCAAGTAAATGTCTACACAACTGTAATCCATGTAACACCCTAACAGACCATTGCAGTGCATCAATTTCTTTATGGTAATCACATTCTTTTTCAACTGGATGTATTTGAACAAATTCTGTTCCATTTGACTCCTGGAGTTGAAGGTGTTGTACATTATTTTTTTTCTTCCCACTCCCATCCCCATATTTATCTTAATAATCATGTGAAGTACATTAGACTGAGAGACTGTGATTATCTCCAGGTGGCCAGATAAGTTATATAGGAAAGCTGGGACATATATGAGTCTGATATATAATGGCTGGTTAATCCCAGCTTGAATAAATCAACTAATTCCATTGTTAAATAGTGACTCAACCTGTAGGTAAATTCCCTTGACTCAATGGCTCTAGCTGGGACCCACAACAGTATTTAGGCCAATGTGTACTGAGCAGATGGTGTGAGCGTGAACACTCAGCTCTTGCATTGATTGTGAAAGTGAGAGAAAGCTATCATTCTAAGCTGAATCTGGTTGATTTTGCATTAATGTCCAGTATGATATTTATAAGCATGCTGTGTACACACACATACAAACACACCAAGTTATACTTATCAATTTAGGATTTTCTTCTTTTTTAAAATTCAGCACATGAATGAACTAGTGGGCTGTAATGGTTTGAGTGTTGGACCAGGATTCAAATGCCTGCTCAGCTGTGGGAATTCACTGGGTGACCATGAGCAAATCACACTCTCCCAACCTCAGAGAAAGGCAGTAGCAACCCCCCTGAAGAAATCTTATGAAGAAAAACCCACGATAAGTTCATCTTAGGATCATCATATGTCAGAAATGACTCGAAGTCAACAAGCAACAAAAAATGCAGGTGTTTCTCTGTTTAAAGTACTACACTTTTATGTTCTCTTCCTCATTAATAACTTTTACACTTGACCCTGCCTTTTGAACAGCATCCTTATGTTGCTCAACCACATATTTTACAAATTCACATAGATGTTCCCATTTTTACCTGTGAAATAAGTCCCGGAGCATATGCAGACAAGATCTTAATTTCACAGTAAAATCATGGAATACTCATCTCTTGAAAATCTCTTGTTTCCCATTTGTAGACATTTCTTGATACCTCCCTTTAAAAAAAAATCACTGGGATATTAATGAAGTTACATCTGTTATTTTGAACATCTCTTTAGGGCTGCAGGTTTAATCTGTTCTCTTTTTAAAGGTTTTCACATATTTAAATTTGAAATGCTTTCTAATGAAACTTCAGGCCTGCTCTTACCATTGTAATATTTTGTGTTGCTTAAACCTTGTACCAGTGATGTACACTTGAGTCTATTGACTTGGACTCAAGTCAGACTTAAGTCACTTCAGTGACTCAACTCGGACTTGGCAAAAATTGCACACTAACTCAACTCAACTTGAGACTTGCATATTTTTAGTAACTGACTTGCTGTACTTGGTTCAGTAACATAAAAATTCATCAAGAAACCTTACTACTTACTGGTCATATGACGATCCATCTCAAGGCTAAAGTGTGGATGCATTTAGCAGAGGGAACAGCAAATGGGTTAGGCAAGGTGCTTGAGGTAAGATTGAGGTCAGCCAGTCCCTGTTACATATAGGAGGAGCTTTCTAAAACTTTTCCTAAGAACAGAAGGCAAGACTCATGCACAGAGTCCATATCTCACAGGGGAACAGAAAATGTGTTAGGCAATGGACTTGAGAAGGAAGAATCTTCCTTTCTAAAGCTCTTGAAGCTTCAGTAATGGGGAATAAGAAGGATTGGATCTCCCACTTCTGAAAAAGCTTCCAGCTTTGCAAATGGGAAGTAAGAAGGATCCATGGCAAAATCACAACAGTAAAGGGCTAACTCTATTTAAATTGTTAGGACTGACTTTATTCAATTCTGCCCAGAAATTCTGGAATACAGGTTGGAGTATAAAGTTGCCTCCCAGACTTGAGACTTGACTTGAAAGTATCTTCAAGGACTTGAGATACAACTTGAGACTTGAAGATATAGACTTGAGACTTGACTTGAGACTTGGAGTAAAAGATTTAAATACATCACTGCCTTGTACTGACTATATGTTTCATAGTAACTGGAGGAATCTGTTTTCGTTAAAAGGTGGGTAGAAACCAGGGTTTGCTGTGGAGGCAGCAAATAACAAAGTATGAGGGCCACTCCCTGACTATTGTCCTCTATGGGAGCATACAGCAGGGAGTTATATGCAGCCTACTCTCTAAGCCCTTCAGAAAACATGCAGCCCTGAGGTAAGGTGATGATGGTGATAATGATGACACATTGATATCTCACCTTTCCCCCAATAATGAGACCCCAGGCAGCTTACAGCATATTTTAAAGCAATACAGAGTTAAAACTATACCAAAAGAATCAATAACAGTATAGATATAATAGTTGTTTTAAAACAATTTGACAATTTATAAAGTTAAAAACACTAAAATTCATTAAAAATTGATATACAAAGCAAAAAAAAAAAAGCACTATATACCATTCAAAGCCCATTTCGCTCGGTTTCTAAAAGCCCAACAGGATAAAACTGTTTTAATTTGCCATCAGAAGATCAAATTGGGGCCATTCTGGCCTCTCTGGGAGGTGGATCAAAAGTCTGGGAGAAGTGACCAAGAAGTCTCTCTCTCTGATTCTCATCAAAAGAGCCTGAGAAGGTAGTAGGACAGAGAGAAGGCCTTTCCAGAAGACCTCAGAGATCTAATGGATATGGCCCTTTAAACAGTTTGGATTCAAGTCATATGGGATATTGTTCTCCTAACAATGTGGAATTAAATTCATGAGCCAGCCCAGTCAGCATCTGAAGGTGGAATGGCAGAGGGTTGGGAAAAAGGACATATTGTCCTATGCTTCAGAGAGGCACTTTTGGTAGTCTAGGCTTGTATAAACCATCACCTGAGTATGTGGGGCTCAAGAAGCTTAGCTTTTTTGATATTTTTTAAATGTCTAACAGTGACATTTCTAAAATGGAAAGTGCCAACTCTGAAGGCTACCAGGAGAGGATGGGAGACCACAAACAAACACCAGGCATTGTAGGCTATATTTCAGAGGAAGGAACTGGAAAAACCTCTCAGTATTCCTTGCCTGAAATCCAACATGGTGTAGTGGTTTGAGCATTGGACAACAACATTGGGGACCAGAGTTCAATTCCCTACTAGGCCATGAAAACCCACATCATACACTCTCAGCCCCAGAAAAACCAATGATAGGTTCTCCTTAAGGTTGCTATAAGCTGGAAACAATGTGAAGGCACGCAACAACAACAACAACTCCTTGCCGTGGAAGACACTACGAAATTCATGGAGTTACCATCAGTTGACACATGCATGCACGCGCACACATACACACACACACATACATACACACAAGGAAGATGATCTAACTGAGAGCTAGGCTAGAAAAACAATCTTAATTAAGCAGATTTTCTTCAGTTTTTTTTTAAAGGTGGTAAAACTGAAATGGCAGAAAAGGATTTTTAAAAAAGAAAAATTCAGAAAAAAAAGTCTGAAGTGGAGATAGAGTTGTGTAATAATAATACAGTTAATGCTGCTAAAGGAACCCTTGGAACAGATCGTCTTTATTAATAACTCAACAGCTAAGACAAGATACAAACTTTTATCTTATCTTTTATGGATATGACATATAGATATATTTTATGAAACTGATTCTTACTCTCTTAGATACTACTGCTATGGCTTAATGCAATTGAAGATACCATTTTAAACATTTTTTTTAAAAGGATGATTATGGGCTCTCTCCTTTTTAAAGACATGCATAGGAGAGATGGGTGGTGGCAGGTTTTTGTTGGTTTTTGTTTGTTTTTTTACAAGCACAAAAAGGTGGAAATGAAAAGGTAGATTATTGGATCTTTATGAATTCCAACTGGAATAAATGTTAGGCAGTATATCTGGGCAGGAAAATTGAAATGCACACATATTGGATGGCTGACACCTGTCTTGAAAGTTGTACATGTGAAAGTATCTAGGAGTCTTAGTGGGCCACAAGCTAAACATGAGTCAACAGTGTAATGAAACAGCCAAAAAAAAAAAAGCCAAAAAATGCAATAGGAACTAATTATCATGCTAACGCAAATAGTTAATGTCATCAATAATAATAATAATAATAATAATAATAATAATAATAATAATAATACAGACCTGTTTAACACTGAATATTTTTTTCAAGGCAAACAAAGTCTTGCTTAGTTTGGACAGATACATTTTTAAAAATTCTGTATAAGTAGATTTGTCCATCAGACAAAACAGAAGTATGTTAATAGGAAATTGTCCCTGGATACAACTGTATAATTTCCTTTTGCCCCTGACCAAGTAATTCAAGCCAAACATCACAACATCACTTAAGAACACAAAATATATGATGTTAGTCAGATCCTGCATGAGGAAATGTCTCCCTCTAGCTACAATTCCACCCCCCCCACACACACACACACAAAAAGAACCTACATTTTGCCATGTAGCCCCACTCAACAGAGGAATTTCGAAGGCACTGGAGAGCAGAGACCCATATAGTTCTGTTGTAGTTGTCTGCTTCAGTGTGCCCTGCTATCAAAACAGGGATGAACATGTTATTGCTCAGTCATTGCAGTGGTGCAACAATAATAAAAGTGAGCTAGTATAATCACAAAGTCCTAAGCTGGGCTTAGGACACCATAATTACTGAACAGGATGTCAGCCAGTCACACCTTCTACCCAAAACAACAGATTTGTGGTTTCTGCAACAAACACTACTTGAAAATTAGCTCAAAAGCTCAAATAGATTGAGATTGCTGTAGACTGATTGTATACTATGCTAAGATATTAACAGAAAGAAAAGGAAGAACTGATGAATGGCTGCTTAGAATTTTTTCTTTGTGTATGTGTCTTTGATGGTCTTTTTTGTGTTTGTTTTACCTGAAACTTTTCCATTACCAGTCTTCACATTGATTTGGATCATAAGAGAAACTAACCTGAGCAAGGGAAAGTACTAGTCTTCATGAAGGGAAAGTACCAGTCTTTTTTGAGCCACCACTTGCATCAGCTGCAAAATGTCTCCTAAACCATGTAGCATAGACTGTAAGAAACAGCTAGGGCAAGGTTATGGGGATATAATTCTTGGCTAAATCCATTCTTGAAAAAAATTAGCAATTTTTTTAAACTGCTGTCAAAAAAGTCTTTATAAATTGCATTTTCTAGTTTGGTACTCATTCTGTATACAAATCACATGTGGACTTTTTTTTTTCATAGAAAACAGAATTCTCCGGACAAGATAGATAGACAGACAGACAGACAGATAGATAGATAGATAGATAGATAGATAGATAGATAGATATGTAGAAATAGTAACTTGTGTGCAGAATATGCTCCTTCCTGCACAAAAATGCTGTTTTCTGTTTTAAAAAAATCTGAAAATTCTGTGCAGAATAAATATTAAACTATAAGATTCTCTTCAGTCAGAATTCTCTTCATCAGTGTTTCCTGGCACTCAAGAAACATATTCTTCAATCATTTTTTGATTATTTTTGAATATACTTTCTGCCCTTGTTGTTGTGTGCCTCAAGTCATTTCCAACTTATGGCAATTCTAAGATGAACCTATCAACAGGTTTTCTTTGCAAGATTTGTTCAAAGGAGGTTTTCCTTTGCTTTCCTATGAAGCTTAGAGAGTATGACTTACCCAAGGTCATTCAGTGGGTTTTCATGGCTGAGTGAGGATTCAAACCTGGTCTCTAGAGTTGTAGTCCAATCCTCAAACCACCACACCATGGTCATTCTCTCCTTCTTCTCCTATTGGGAAGAAATCCTTCAACATCTGCTCAGGGTTCTAAATATATTAGTTTCCTGAAAGAAAGCCTTCTTTCCCCTTTATCTCCCTTCTTCCCACAGCAGTTCCCTGGTCCCCATCTCATGTTGTTCAGAAGGGTCTTCTCCCTCTATCAATATGTTTTATCAGGAACTGCAGATGGCTGCAGTGGTAAAAAGGATACAAGGAAGTTACCATCTATGAATCCAGATCATCCACCTTTGTCCATGTATCAATATTCCCAAGAGACACCACAACAAAACATTTGTACTTTTTGGCTCAGATCCCAATTCTTTCTGAGAAAACAAGCCATTATCTTTGATAATCCCTAAACAGATTAAAGTGCTGTGTTACAAGTGACCTAACCTACCAGGATACACATCCAAAATTCCTCCAACCCTAGCCACAGATGTAGGACACATAGATATGCATTCATTCTGCTGAACCCTGTGCAACCCTTTTTTTTAGGTTGCCCATTTGAAATAGCAAGAAGTTTTTCATTTTTCTTTTAGTGAGGTTTGCCACGAATCTTAGGATTCTGTGAAATCTTTTAAGGCTGCATGCAAAATATTAAAGTTTAGTATTATCACAAAGAAGAATAGGACTTATGCAGGGGGGTGGAATTCAGCTTCTAAACCAACCTTGATTTAACTTTGATAAACCTTTTCTACTAGTGAATTAAAGCAAGATTAGGTGACATGTAAAATCTCCAACAAATTTCTACTGTGTTGAATTGGCAGGAAATGAAATTACAATAATCTTGGATAATGACAAAAGATAGTTGGACAATTTAGGGACTCAATCATTCTGCCATAAGACAGCATCATGCATTTGGTCATTTAATTCAAGGAAGCAGGGAATGTAACATGATGAAGTTCAGTTTGACTGATTAATTTCAACCGTGGAACTTCACATGGGGAAGAAGGACTATGATGAATTGTTATATTAGGCTTTTGATTAATGGCTACTTTCTATTTGGCATAATTATCAAGTGATAGTTTCAGTGAAAGATGCTGGAAATGAAACTTCACTCCAGATAACAATACCCCTGTCTGGCAAGAAAAATGGGCCTCTATTTTCCACATATTAGTGTGTAGCAAGGCCAATGGAGGGAAAACCTATGCTGCGTGAGATTTGAAGGATAAGATGGATTTGAGAAAGTACCTAAATAAAGTTGTGGAAGAACAGTCATATGAGAAATATAGAAAAACAGCTTTTGCTTCCATTTTTCAATTGGCCACATTTTAATGTTATTTCTGAACCTGGATAAACTTTGGCTTGTGCAACTATGGTTAGTGGAAATGTCATCTGCAAATCATAGGTTATACCTCACACACTTAGGGACTTCTTACAGTGTCATACTTTGCCACAGAATGCAAACAAAACTAGGCCTATGTGGAAGGAATTTTGTGACATTATCACCTGAACAGGTATAAACAGTTTCCCCAAAATTTCACTTACCTTATACAATTTTTCCCATATTAACAAAAACCAATGGAACAAAAATGCCTGGAAGGGTCTGGAACAGAAATGCCACCCAAAAGTGTGTTGCATTTTGTCAACTTGTAGTAGAACCAGCATGGTATATTGGTTTGAGCATTGTACTATGACTCTGGAGACCAGGGTTCAATTCCCCACTTAGCCCATTTCCACACTACACTCTTATAGCGCGATTATTCCACTTTCAACATCCCATGGAATCCTGGGGTTTGCAATTGCAGGAGGGGCTGGCCAGCCCCTCCCGAAACTGCAAACCCCAGGATTCCATAGGATGTTGAAAGTGGAATAATCGCGCTATAAAAATGTAGTGCGGAAATGGCCTTGGCCATGGAAACCTACTGGGTGACCTTGACTGCATCAAACACTCTTAGCCCCAGAAAACCCCGTGATAGGGTCACTTTAGGATCACTGTACATTCCATAATTCTTTAAAACATTATGGCCAGGGTCATGATTTACATCTTTCTCTACCTTCTTACATTCTATCTCACTCCTACAATTGTGTAACTGCACTTAAATATTTTGGCTTTCATATCACTTCATCAGTGCATCAGAGGAACACTAAACACTAAACTGTGGTTAATTGAAATGAAAGCTTCTAATCTCTTCATAGCCATACCAGAGTTAATTAAAGAAGCATGTGAGCCTGAACACTAAACTGTGGAACAACCCACTGTTTATTGTTACATCTGAATTAGACTACTTTTCTTAGTTTTTACTTGACATTGAGTAGCTTGAAAATTAGCAGAGTTTGTCCCATCTAATCTTCAGGCTGTATCAACTGCGGATAACAATGCAGTCAAGTTTCAAGCAGAGAGTTTCTGTACTATTTTCTCTACTGGACATCTGCTCTAAATCTTCTTTTCTTCCATTACACAAGCCATTTCTCTGCTTTGAAACAACCAAGGAGGAAAGAAGGTGTCCTACCTGCTTAAATGGCATCAGTGTTACTATTTTTTGACAACTCGTGTTACAATACAATATCATAATCATAAAATTGTAATCAGTATCAAACCAGTAGCACTCTGAAGCCTTGTGGCTGAACGTTAGTGACAGAATGAATGCTTAAGTCAGTTTGAATGTTTGGCATATCCAGAGTCCAGCAATCTATTCTGTGGTCTGCTAGTGGACTTGAGGTGAACTGAAAGAATTAGAGGAATCCACCACAAATGATATTTTCCTTAGTTGGCAGGCTAGACATTCTGATTACACTTGCATACACTTTTTAGCCATGGAAGCCTGATCCAGAATGACACTATCATGCAGGTACTTAACTCTTTCCTACCACTTCATTTTTTCCAGATGAAAACTGCTCCCATTTTCTCTCACAGCAGCTTCCCTTCTACAAAAAATAGCATCATGGTGAATGGGATGGAGATAGAGATTAATCCACCTTTATCTTGACAGGATCTACAGCAGAGGGGTTTACAGCTGTCTTTTAAATTTAAAGCTACACAAATACCATCACACATCTAAAGTGTTATCTAATTGAGTCCTGTTCTCAATCATTCAAATTTCCAGTTGTTCAGTGATTCTGAAATCTTTCTCCATTTCAGTTCCTTTTTTTAAAAAAAAAATAGTAATGAAAACAGTGTGGGCGATTTCCAGTTGCGATGTTGGCGCGTTCGACAGCCTGATTAAGTCGCTGAACCCGAAAAGCAGAAAACATCAGAAACTCTGTGATTTCAGAGAAGAAAGTCATCCCTGGTGTAGAGGAGACTCAGAGTGGCTCACAGAGTCAACCCAGGGAAAGCAAAGAAGAGGAGAAAGAGAGAGGAGCCATCGCAGACGGGTTAGAGCTGACGGAGCGCGGACACCATCGGGTTCGAACATGGACTTGGCCCTATAAAGTGCCAGCTGCAGTGTTTTTAAAGACTGTAAACAAGAATCGTGAGTACCCAAAGCCAAGCCTATGGTTAAAATCCTTGTTTCTTTAAGATCATCTTGGACAGTAATATTGGAAAAAGAAATAGAGTGCCAATGAGCTGGAGGAAATTGTACTCCTGGCAGCACCGGTGAAGCAAAGAGATTGGAACAAAATCAAAATTATAAAAAACATTGAAGGCTATAATTGACATAACGGACATGAAGAGGAAAATTATTTTTAGATTTATTGATCTGAAGGAACATTTTGGGGTCTAAATTGATGTATTGATGATAGTGTGATAACTGAAGCCCCTGTCAGAGCTGCTGATGACGAGCAGCAGCTGTTGGTCCCTGTGGCTCTGGCTGGAGATGAGTCCTGCAGCTCAAGAGCTCCCCCTGCTGCCATGGACCAAGCAGGCTTGGACGTTCCTCTGCCTGCTCCTTTAGGGCAACAGGGATCTGATTCTGAAGATGCTTTGGAGCCTCTGCCAATCAGCCCACAAACAAGGCGGACACTCAAGAGAGCTGAGCAAAGGGAGGCTTCCTTGATTAAGCTCAAGAAGCGGTGACTAGCCACACCTGTGCCTTGGCTATATAACTGCCTGCCTGGAAGCTTTCCTTTGCTTGTGGCAAACTTCTTACAAGCCCTCCCTTTGCCTGTTCCTTGCTTCCAGCACCTGGCTCCTGATACCTTGGATTGATCTTTTGGGTCTTGACCCCTGGATTTTGGAACTCTGACTATGGTTTTTGCTTGTCACTCTGGCTTAGGTAAATGGTCTTCCTTTGAGTAAGTGCTTGCTTGACTCCTCTCGGCAGGACTCTGCTAGCTCTCCCACTCCCTTCTCTGGGCTGACTCGTGGCCCGGGTCTCTGACCTTGACAGTCAGCGAGGTTTGTGAGGGGGTAAAGAAGAAGGAATGGATAATGGTGCTGAGCATGCTGATCTACAGGAGTTGAGTTAAGGAGAGGGGGAAAAAAGGGAAAAGCATGAGATTGAGAGGAGGACTGTACAAGAGAAGAAATTGTAGAAAGTGATGATTGCGGATATAAATAGAGAATTAAACCACTGAAGATTAATCAGATTAATAATTCAGAAAGAAGGAAACAGGCTGTCTAATTGGACTGTTTATCTGGACTGTGATTTGAAAGTGTAGGAAATGGATGCCATTCCACTGACCATGTGGAAAGTTGCAGCAACTTACACTCTTATTAAAGGCAGTGAAATAAAAGTGATCTGAAATGTCAGGACGAGGGAAAGATAAAGCAAAGAAGGAAGAGTAAGTGGAAGAAAGACAGTGAGGACTGAGAGGAGAAAAGACTGAGAAAAGAAAAGAAGTACGAGCTGAAGCGGAAAGAAGAAGATGGTGGCAGCGAGAAAGAGGAAGATGGAAGGTGGAGACAGAGAAAAGGAATGCAGACCTGCAGAATGGGACTCAAAGAGAAGAAGTTAAAAACAAGAGAGTTTATTTAAAATACAATTAATTTAAATGGATTCTATTGATGAGCTGAAATGAAATTGTATTTGATATAAGAAGAAAATATTGGGTTAATATACAATGATGGTATCGTTAATGAAATAAGTTAATACATATATATTTGTTATATCAAAATTTAAATTCAATAATATTATTAATATATTAATATTAGCAGGAATTAATTGATTATCATGAGAATATTTAACTAACATAAGAACTGGATTGACAGTATATGTGAATAGTTACAATTGATCTTCATTAGTAGAAGAATTAATTTCTCTGCATCTTTAGTTTCTTTCTGATATAAGTTACATTATTTGTGGGATAAAATCAATTCTATACATTCGAAGTATTTGCTGATTTAATAATTGTTTTAACTAAGAACTTTATAGTAATTTCAAGTAAGCATAAGTTATTCGGTGACAGATAAATGATTGAGAATGCAAATATTGTAAAAAGAATATATTATTTTGTAGAGCATTATTAGAAGGTATATAACATTAATTTGTATATTCATTTAGGAACATTATATATTATATATGATTATAACCTTATTTATGGGCATTTATTGATATTGGATAAAAGACATTATCAATTATACATTGCAAAACTATAAAAGATATGGCATCAGGCCAGAAGAAATCCATACAACTACAATTACAAACACAGACACAAACTAGAAGACCTTCATTAGACTCAAAAACTATGGACTCTTTAAAATGGTTTGAGGAAATGCAAAAACTTAGAGAAGATTTAAAGGAAGAACTTAAATCAACTAGAACAGAAATTAAAACTACGGGTATAGAATTGAAACAAGACTTTAAAAGAGAAATTGAAAATTTAAATCAAAATTTTAAGAAACTTTCAGAAGACATAGTATCTTTAGATAATAGGATGGATGATATACAAGAGAAGACTGATCAGATGGAAATGAAAATAGAATGTATGATGAGAGAACAACAGAAAGATAAAGAGACAGTGTTAAAGATGGAGATGAGACAGAGACTTAAATGTTTAAAACTAAGAGGATTACCAGAACAATCTGAAGAGAATTTATACAAAAGAGTAACGGAAATACTTGCTACCTTTATATGTCAAAGAGTTGGGAAATTCGAACTTGAAATTGATAAAGCGTTTCAAGTCGACTCTCCTATTGCTAAGAAAAAAGGCTTACCCAGAGACAAGGAAAAAGATAAAAGACCAAATTCTGATTCAAAGCTACAAAGAAAAGCTGATAGTAGATGATGTGGAGATAAAAATTTTCAAAGACGTACCACCACTGATCTTGTGACAAAGATGAGAATACACTTTTCTAACAAGTAATCTTCAAAAAAATAATATTAGATACAAGTGGGAGTTCCCTGAAGGACTATCCTTTTATTTTAATGACAAATACTATAAGGTAACAACAGTGCAGGAAGCCACAGAATTTATGGAAAAACAGATGAAATATTTTGATAAGCATAAAAAGTCCACAAAGAGCGATGACAAAAAAGAAGGAGAAAGACAGCTTGACGCATCAGACAGAAACCTATATACATCAGAACAGGAAGAATTAGAATTAGAATTAGAAGAAGAGGAGGAGGAGGAGGAGTTAGTGAAAAAGAAGAAACAGACCCAGTAAATTTAGATTGAAATAAGTCGGACAGAAAAGAGGGAATTAAATTAAGATGAAAATAATTTCCTGGAATGTCCATGGGATAAACTCCCAAAGTAAAAGACGTCAAATTTTCCACCAATTAGAAAGATCCAAAGTGGACATTATTTGCATCCAAGAAACCAACATCAAATCAAACCAGGAAAAATACTTAAGAAACGTGAAACTGGGAGAATATTTTTCATCATCATTCATTAAAAAGAAAAGAGGCATTGCGATATATGTACAGAGAAATATCCTTGCAAAAGAAAAATTTTTAAAGACACAGAAGGAAGAATATTAGAGATTGAAATAAACTACAAGGGATTAAAAACTCTCTTAGTCGGAATATATGCACCCAATGAGAATAAGTCAAAATTTTATAATTTTATAAAAATCTCTCAGAACAGCTACAGAAGTTTGAATATGAAAATATGATTCTTGCTGGTGACTTTAACAGACTGATGGATACAAAGACAGATAAAAAAACAACAAAGAAAACCAAGACCAAAACACAAGGAAAATGACCTGACACATTCTTTGAATTAATGGAACAACTATCTTTAATAGATGCCTGGCAGCAGAATCATTTAAAGGACCGAGATTTCACTTTTTTTTTCTGGACCTTATCAAACGTGGACTAGAATTGATTTGACATTTATTTCAAAACATCTTTTGAAAAACATTAATCTGAAATACTAAAAGATTATCGGATCATCACCCAGTTCTACCTGACTTTAAAGAACCAAGAAAACAATATTCCTGGTACCTGAATGATAATTTATTGAAAGACGAAGAAATAATGAGAAAGGCCAAAGAAACCTTAAAGTTAATCTTCAAGGAAAATATGATGACTGGGATGAACATGAGTATGATATGGGATACCTCTAAAGCAGTGATGAGGGGTTTTTTTATTCAACAACGACATCAACAAAACAAGAAAAAGAGGGAGTCCTATCAGAGACTGGACAATGAGTTAAAAGAGAAACAAGATGAATTAAATAGGAACCCGAATGGTAAAAGACTTAATTTGGAAATCAAGATACTTCAAAAGGAGATCTCACAAATAGCAACGGAAGAAATTGAAAGGAAATTGAAATATCTGAGACAGTTTCATTTTGATCAGGCTAATAAGGCTGGAAAATGGCTTGCCTATAAACTGAAAAAGAAAAAAGAAAGAAACACTATACTTGAAATAAAACAAGGAGAAAAGACCTTCACAAGGCAAGAAAAAAATCAAACAAGCTTTTGAAAAATACTATAGTAATTTGTTTAGGAGAAAAGAAATTTCAAAAAGAGAACCCCAGCTAAGAAAAGACTTTTTGGAAAAACAGGGGATTCCTAAAATACCGTCTGAAAAACGAAATCTGTTGAATGCCCCAATTACACTGAATGAAGAGGCATTGAACAAGGTGAAATCAGGAAAGCCTCAGGACCGAATGGCTTCACACCTTTTTACTATAAGCAACTTCATGAAGAGCTCATTAAACCACTGTATACCATGATTAGAGGAATAAATGAAAATGGAAGACCTGGAACATTGGGGGAATCCAGCATTACTCTTATATTAAAAGAAGGGAAAGATCCCAAAGATGTACGCAACTACAGACCAATATCACTGTTGAACATCGATTATAAAATCCTCGCTTTGATATTGGCTAGAAGATTAAAGAAGATACTCCAGGACATCATACACAAGGGTCAGGTTGGATTTCTCCCAGGTAGAAATATAAGAAATAATGTGAGAACCATTCTGAATAGTATTGAGTATTATATAAGAAAACCCGGTAAGAAATTTGCCTTGGTGTTTCTCGATGCAGAAAAGGCATTCAATAATATTTCCTGGGAATTTATGAAAGATGTGATGGAAGAATACGAGATGAGAAGAAGTTTTAAACAATGGATAGAAATAATTTATAAAGAGCAAAAAGTGCAGTTGATTGTTTCCAAAGGAGTATGACAAGGCTGCCCTCTCTCACCAGTATTATTTATTATGACACTAGAAGTATTGTGTAAGAAAATTAGAGGAAATGAACAACTACATGGGACAAAAATGAAAAATGGAGAAATCAAACTTAAGGCATTCACAGATGACTTAGTTCTGTTCATGGAAGAACCAGAAAACTCCTTAACAAAATTAATAGAGATTCTACAGGAATATGGACACTTGGCTGGAGTTAAAATAAACAAATAAACAAAGAAAAAACAACACTACTTACAATAAATATGCAAAAGAAAGAAGAAGAAACACTGAGAGAGATCTCAGGCTTCCAATTGTCAAAAAATAGTAAAATATCTAGGAATTATACTCACAAAAAAGCCCTCAGAACTATATGATAATAATTATCAAAAGATATGGAACCAGATAAAAAATGACCTTTTGAGATGGAACAAATTCGATTTATCTTTATTTGGTAGAGTCAATACGATAAAAATGTCTGTATTACCTATATTAATGTATTTATTCCAAAATCTCCCTGTGATCGTGAATGAAAAACCTTTCAGACAATGGAAAAGAGAGATATCAAAATTCATTTAGTCCGGGAAAAAACTTCGGATTAAAATGAAGATACTGCAAGACTCCAAAGATCATGGAGGATTTGGTCTGCCCTCTTTAAAACTATATTTTCAGGCATGTACCTTAATATGGATAAAGGATTGGATCTCCCCTGAAAGTTCACCATTATTACAATTGGAAGGTTTTGATAACCCGTTCGGTTGCCACGGTTATCTAAATTACAATAAAACTTCAGTAAATAGAGACTTTAATAATCATTGTATTCAAAATCCACAAATAAGAGTATAGAAGAAAGTTCACCATAAATTTTATATGAAATTACCAATATGGACATCCCCTCAAGAAGCTTTCAAAATAAGCCTGACAAAAAGTGGCCAGTTGCTTAAATATTCAGAACTGATTAAATGGGAAAGAAATACCCCTAAAGTGAAAGCAGCAGAGGAATTAAAACAACAGGGAGATGAAATGAACTGGTTCCCATACAGACAAATCAGAGAAAGATTTAATATGGATAAAAATCTGTTAGGTTTCGAAACCAATAAAAACGAGCTGGACAAGATCTTAACAGACAACCAATCTAAAGCAATCCCTAAAATGTATAAATTACTTCTTGAACGAGATTTAGAACAAGAAACAATTAAAGAGACAACAATAAAATGGGCGCAGAACATAGGACACCAGATAGAAATTGAGAAATGGACCAAAACATGGAAGGAAGATATAAAATTCACTCCCAGTATGAACTTGAGAGAAAATTATTTCAAAATGCTTTATAGATGGTATATAACACCATTGAAAATGAAGATATTGCATATGGGAAATGGAAAATGCTGGAAATGTAATAATGAAACAGGAACATATTACCACATGTGGTGGACGTGTAAGCAAGTAAACAGGTTCTGGCAAAAGACACGTAATTATATTCAAGAAATATTAGAGATAAAATTTGAAATGTCACCTGAACTATATTTACTGAATGTGATTGTTGGTCGTAAAGAACTAAAGAAACACAAAAAGATCCTGTTATATATGATCATGGCAGCAAGATTGTGTATTGCACAACATTGGAAGGGTGGAATAATTCGATCCATGAAGGAATGGAAAGTTAAGATCATCGATATGATGGAAATAGATAAATTAGCATGTTAGTTAAAGGATGAGATGATTCAGCAAACTGAAAGAGAATGGAAACCAATATTAGACTGGATAAAGAAAAGATAGAAAAAGAGAGAAAATAGATAAAGCGGATAAAAAAAATGAAAAATGATATAGATCAAAGACGATGTAAGAAATAAAAAAAATGGTATACAGTAAAACAAAACTATTTTCAGTAATGATTACTAAGTATAGTGAATCGAAAAGAATGTTTCTGAGAAATGGATATGGAAAATACTAAGATTAAGGTATAACTTTGGGGAAGCACATCTAAAATGTCGGGGGGGGGAGAGCAAAGGAAGAACGGGAATATGTATATAAAAAATGGAACAAATTGTTATTTTAATTTATGTAAATCTTAATTTTAAAAAAAGAAAACAGTGTGAAACTTCAAGAAGTGTTCTTGGATTAACATCTTTCTGAAGGAGAATGGTTGGTTATTTCTCTCAGCCCTACTGTTCTAAACTGCTAATCAATCTCCTGCTCTCTTACAGTCAAAATGATAATACATTTAACAGATATTTACAAAAGGTGATTCCTCAAATGCTAAAAGACATTTGTTTGGCGTAACACATGATTGTTTGCAGTTGTGTATCTTGCATTTGGCATTTTCCAAGCTCAGACCTAGGACGTTCTCAGCTTTCAAACTACCTGGGGATGTGACAGAGATAACACAAACTGTCAAATCTTAGGATGAACACCAGGATAATTATTTCAGATCTTAATTTACCTTACTCAATCAAACATAAGAGTTTAAATATCACATACAGTCTGTAATGGACTTAATTTCATAACAATTACCCGACTGAACTACTCAGACACTGGATTATTTTTTTATTAAAAACCTGAACAAGCATATATTTGGCACAAATTCAAATGGTTAAGCAGTACAGAAAGTTATTTAACATTCTAGACAGGAAGGTGTGCTTTAATTTGGTGGGGGGGGGGAGATAATAATTTTGGCACATAAATATTCATGATGAACATTGTGAAAAGAAAATAATTGGTTTTAGCTGGATATTCTTGGCCTAAAGAAAGAATAAAAATGCAATTTCTCAAAGAAGAGGAGGAGGAAGAAGTATTGTCAGATGAGTGGTATTAAAATATTATGGACCTGATAGATTTTAATATAATATTTATATCGTTTCATAGGCAGCTAACATGTTTTAGGAAGCTTTAGGAGGAATAAACAGAGTGTTTAAAGCCATACATACAATGCTATTAGATATGTTAGCGTCCATGTATCTTTGGTAGCCGGGTAATTACCCACACAATGAATTAAAAATTAAAAAGCCACTTCACCAAGCATATTTCAAGGCTCACAATTTGTTGTGAACTGCCTCGCATCAAAATTGTCTTGCTTCTTTCCTCTTTTTACTGTCCAAATGTTCTTCTACCTGCTCCCCACAACACGCAACACACATTTACTCCTGAAATGCAATCTTGCTATCAGCAGGATAAAAATCCAGCCCTAGGATCAGGGAGGAGTAGAGTTTGGGGATCTTCAGAGGAGAAAGATAGAGAGATGAAGAGATCAGATAAGAAAGGAGGGAGGCAGATCAGCAGCTATGAGTAGGTGGAAGGGAGGGGGATAAAGAGACCGAAAAAGGAGGAAAGGAAAGAGATCAAGAGATCAGAGAAGGAAGGAGAAAGATTGACAGAGTTCCCTCCAGTCCTGGGAGTGAGGAGATCAAGAGACTGCAGACTGGGGAGCCCGATGGAGATTGTAAGGCAGCCAGTAGCACCTGGACAAGACTAGAAGGAAGTGGCTGAAAGCCTAATGACAAAACCCCGTGACCCTAAACAAATAAATAATTATTAGAGGAGGAACAAAATACCTTGAGAAAGGAAAATGAAAGCTCAAAACATTTTGTGATTAGCAGAATATAACCTAAATTAGGAGGAGGAGGAGGGAAAGAGGAGGGGGAGGAGGTAAATACAACAACAAATGCCTCCAGGTCTCTATATGCTTGCCTTGTTTGGAAGAGTCCTTGGGCTCTATACATAGGCCTAAAAATAAGGGCCAAATTGCATATCAGGGAAAGTATTTTCTGCAACTGCTACTTTTTCCCTCTAGGCACACAGTTCTTCAAATCTCCATTCCTCAAAATTAGGCTTGCAAATGAAGCCTGTGCTTCCCTGATGACCGGTCACAAACCCTCTGCAACATGCAGAGTGAACCAAATTTTTTGCTAGAATAACAAGACCTCTCTTACCTTTTAAGGGAACTCAGTTTCTAATGATGGGCAAACTAGTCTAGTTTGGCCCTTAATAAACTCATACTGAGCAGACATTCAAGGGATAATCGCTGCACAGCAATTCATTTTTCAGGCCTGCACGTGAGGACGGCTTACTGTTGTGTGCACGTTCAGCAGCAGTAGGTATCATGCAGCCCTCCAGATATTGTTAGGCTGCAGCTTCCAGCATTCCTCACCATTGTCTGTGGTGGTTAGGGCTTCTGGGACCTACAGAACAGAAACATCAGGAGGTCTGCTGACTCGGCTCCTGAAATAAAGAATAGGCTGGTGTTTATTTTAATGTGTGTTATTCAGAAACATAGGGGCTGTAATCCCCCTGTTTGGTCCCAACTAGGGTAGTCTCATTGAATCAATTGCTGACTAGTAAATCAACATATTAATAAATCTTATTGATTCAGTGTGTCTACCCTAGTTGGGGTTAAGGTGTAAGATTTATGCCTATTGGGACTATAAGGAAGAACCATCTGGCTGCAGCAGTGGCTATATAGAGAGTACTACAGCCTACTTCTACCTTCCATTGGCAAATACGCTTAAGGACTCAGGCCATTTCCACACTATACTGTTATAGTGATGATATTCCACTTTCAACATCCTGTGGAATGCTGGGGCTTGTAGTTTATTGATATACTCTAAATACTCCTCCCTAAACTGCAAACCCCAGGATTCCATAGGATGTTAAAAGTGGAATAATAGCACTATAACAGTGTAGTGCGGAAACAGAGGCCATTTCTGCACCGGGCTAGTAAAACGGTGTAGAGTGACCTCCAATGGAGGTCTTCTGCACCGTAGAGTGGACTGGGGCGGACTACTTTCTGTAGTTCCATACCTCAGTCCACTCCGAAGCGACCGGAACTGGTCGTGTGGCGTGTTTTTTAAAAACCTCTTTTTAGAGGTTTTTAAAAAGAACGGAGCGTGCAACCCCGTGCCGCTCCATCGCCACGCTCCGGAGCAGATTTGCAGGCGCGCACAAGTGCGTGCCTGCAGATCTGCCGGGGGCGGGCTTCCGGCTGGCGAGCTTCTCCGGTTGGTGGAGAGCCTCCACCAACTGGAAGCCGCCATTTGGGATGCCGGAGGACTGCGGAGCAGTGAACTCGTGCTGCTCCTCGTGGCGACAGACTCGGCCGGCCAGAAAACAAAGCTGGTAAGCTCTGTTTTCGGGCGTTCCCTCCTCCCCACATGCGGAAAGGGCCAGAGTCATGAGTTCTTATGGAGAATGCAAATCCCTTGTATCCCTCCAATGTACTTGTCCATTTCTCTCTTCTGTCTCCCACATGTGAAGATCATATTCTTGGACCAAATGGATAGGGTATTGTATGAAGGGAATGCAGAGGTTCTTATTCTCGCACTCCTTTAATGGCATGGTTCTTGTTTAGGCACTACAGAGAAAGGGGACAAATCAGGGCCTGGTTATGCCTATAACAAAAACTTTGCAGAGCCCATAATGTATTATGTGAATCCAACTGTAATGTATTTCATATGTTTGATTTCTAGCTCACCGTACCATGCCATTATTGGTATAACAAACACCAGTAATTCCTGAAAAGAAGATTATTTTCTGTTTGAGGAAGCTGTGCCTTAATTCTCCATTCATTTTGCTGTATTAAAGAATCTCCATCCATACCCATATGCCAAGCAACAATGCATAAAGTATAGCTATTTATTACGGTGCTGTGTCATTTGTCACTTTTATAGAATTCACCATATTATCCAGGCTATAAAATGAAATAAAATTATGCAGCAATGATGTATGCCATCATTATTTCTCATTTCCAGTGTTTGGATTATATTCACTTTCACAAAACAAGTGTGATTTATAAAGTGAATAAATAACAATAGCCTTCCACTGTGTATATCTACCAAGGCTTCATTAGTGGTTGTAAGATTCTAGTGTTACTCAATGAACATACTTATATCACATTAAATCTAGCTTCCTACAAGCAGGGGGTGGGAAAGAGAATTTAATCTGAACGGCCCTGTCAAATATATTCTGGAACACTAATAACCCAGTCCTGAGGCATGTTTTCCTTATTACATGAGCATATAATGTTCCACTTGCTTTGAAAACAAGATTTACAATTAAGTGGCTCATGATGAGACT
This sequence comes from Cyclura pinguis, assembly GCA_030412105.1. NCBI lineage: Eukaryota > Metazoa > Chordata > Lepidosauria > Squamata > Iguanidae > Cyclura > Cyclura pinguis. The sequence goes on along the minus strand of CM059599.1, from coordinate 247,438,199 downwards.
CCTTAACCTGTAACTTTCATAGAAAGGACTAGTGTTATGCATTCAGAATCTCTCTTGCCAATGTGCCAAACTACCATAAGTGGTCAGGGTCATATGGGGTAAGTCACTGTTTGAGGCAGACAAAGAGATTTGTACCAGGATGAGTATAATTTTGTTTGCTCCCCCTTCTCTGCTTTCTTGCCTTTTTTTTTATTGTTTTACAAAATTCACAATTTTTTGCTTGGTTCTCTCTTTTATCTTTTCTTTTCCCTAATGGTTTTTAGAAATTCACAAATTTCTTTATAAACACGATAGCCAGAACATGACATTTTTTAAATTTTGAAATCCAGTGCCTTATATAAATCAAAAGGACTTTGTCCTTCTTTGTGGCCATCTTATAGGAACTTGACATTTAAAAAAAAAAACTTGCCTAAAAAAAAAGTGACAACAACAACAACAATAGAAGTAACGCTGGGCCTCCAGTTACCAAGCACTCAGTAAACATGTTCAAGTAACACAGTTACAGAGTCCTAAATAGATCAATGAAACAGTGAGGCATGACATGGTATTCAGGGTGGGCCTACATGAAATCCCACATCCCTCCCCACATCCTTGCCATTCTTTTAGCCCTTCAGACATTCAGGTGAACACTTGCACAGGGCCTTGCCATGCTAACATTCCCTACAAAATAACATGGGTGAAATCTACTTTCACGTAAACAGACTTCTGTTTGTGCAACAAGCATGTGTTCTCCTCTTCTGCCACGTACTCCCAGATCTGTTCCAGAATGTCCTCCCTACCCTTCATACATTTTTCCACTGTGTATGGTTACAGGGAGAGGGGCATCACCCCTTTTAAGACTTATTTTTAAAAGAGTAACTAGCTATATTAAAGCAGTGTTCCTCTCTGACTTTGTGGCTATGTGCCTTCAAGTGATTTACAATTTATGGTGACCCTAAGGAGAACCTGGGTTTTCTTGGCAAGATGTGTTCATAAAGAGTTTGCCATTGCCTTCTTCTGAGGGTGAGTCAGCCAGTAGATTTCCATGACTGAGTGGGGATTTAAAGGCTAGTGTAACCCAGAGTTCTAGTCCAACACTCAAACCACCATAGCATACTGGCTTTTTGCTCCCAAAACTTCCTTTAATCAATTTCCCTAACTAATCAATTTTCCTTCGCTAACCCTCCTTTGAGCCAGAGGGTATAGTGCTTTGAGCGCTGGTCTACAAATCTGGAGACTTGGGTTCAAATCCCCACCTGGCCATGAAAACTCACTGGGTGACCTTGGGCAAGTCACACTTTCTCAGCCTCAGAGGGAAGTAAAAGCAAAACCCCTCTGAGAAAATCTTGCCAAGAAAATCCCATGGTAGGGTTACATTAGGGCAAAAACAACAACAAAAACAATAACAACAACCTTCCATTAGTCAAGTTCCACCCTGGATAAATCACGGACTGGTTATGAAAACTTAGTTGATTGTTTTCCTTTCTGAAAAGCAACTTGGAAGGTTGGAAAATGATATGTATGGATGTAGTAATCTGAGGCATCTGTCTGGATTGCATGTCTACAGAGAGTGTTTAGAAACTATGGCCCTTTTCACATGTGAGGGGGAAACGGGTGAAAACGCCCAAAAACGGAGCTTACCTTCAGCTGGGTAAGTCCGTCGCCACGTGGAGTAGCGCGAGCTCGCTGCTCCACACTCCTCCGGCATCGCAGATGGCAGCTTCCGGTTGGTGGAGGCTCTCCACCAACCGGAGAAGCTCGCCAGCCGGAAGCCCGCCCCCGGCAGATCTGCAGGTACGCACTTGCGCACGCCTGCAGATCCACTTTAGAGCCGGGCGATGGAGCGGCACGGGGCTGCGCGCTCCGTGCTTTTTAAAAACCTCGAAAAAGAGGTTTTTAAAAAACATGCAGCGCGGCTAGTTCCGGCCGCTCCTGAGTGGATTCTGGTGTGGAACTACGAAAAGTAGTCCACGCCAGTCCACTCTGTGGTGTAGACGACCTCCGTGAGAGGTCGCTCTACATCGTTCCCCCCCACACATGTGAAAAGGGCCTATGAGTATTTAAGAAGATTTTATGCTCTAATATGTAAAGACTCTCAGAAGAGGATTTTGTTGTATTGACATTTCACAGGTACCCTATTTGCTGGCATATAAGACGCCCATGTATAAGACACACCCCATCTATACCCTGGAAAATACTATTTGCTGACATATAAGAAATATCAGCATATAAGATGCACCCCATTTTCAAACAGTATTTTTCAGGGGAAAATATAGGCCAGCAAATACAGTATGTTCTCAGATTTGCTAATCCACACATGTACACACACAGAGAGAGAACACATGTATCTTTTGAATCTAGGAAGAGGAGATGGGTGAGCATTTTTGTTCAGTTTATTTTGGATAGTACAGTCACTGTCTTATCAAAAATAAACTGGAAAAAATTCTCACCCATTTGCACTGCCCATTTTCAAAAGGTACAGCTGTTCCCGGTGTTGAGAATACCCTATTATACTTGCCTGTCAGGTAGCTGTCAAAGAGGAAGAAGGAGAAAAAGGAGGAGGAGTTGGAGCTGGTGGTGATGGTATGTCAGTATTTCTCCTGCTTACAATATCTATACATTCCTAAATTCCAGTGAAAATTTTCATCCGTTTCTAGTAAACACCTTTTAAACTACTAACTCTGTGATTTCTGCTTCATTTTGGCAAGTTGCCATCAGGAAAAAACCCTTTCACCACCACCACACATACATACTGCAGATGTAACTACAATCAGTAAATAGCTGATCTTTTTACCTTAACGTTACTGTGCATACAAGTTACTTCACATTACAGAAAATATTTTCAATATTACATGGAATTTTAAATTCCTGTAAGAACTGCTATCTGAATTCATGTAAGAATTAAGTCCCCAAGCATTTTAAAAAAGGAGGAGGGAAATATGTGGGCTGTGGTGAAGAATTGTAACACGATATGTGCCTTGCATAGCAAACTACTGGGATGGAAGAAAAAAAAAACATCTTAGCAGTAACTCTGCAGAGCCTATGGACAAGAAGTCTTTTGGGAAGAAGTGATAACTGACTTAAGAGCAAGATGAGGGCAAAAGGAGCTTTTTCCCTTGCAATAAAAACCTTGTTTGGGATCATATCCAAGATTAGACTGGTATAAAAATTACACACACCATTCTTTTGTACAATTGCTAGAAGAATAACATAACAGATGGAAGCAACACCTAGCCAATTTAAGCTGTAATTAGTTGCATAATACCTGGCACACACTGAATCAAGGGGCTGAATTTCATATTTATTAAAAGATGAATGCAGAGTTTGTGCCAGCAAAAGCTTTGTTGTTGCTGTTGTTGTGTGCCTTCAAGTCATTTCCAACCTATGGCAAGCCTAAGGCAAAGCTATTACAGGGTTTTCTGGGACTGAGAGGATGTTATGCACCCAAGTTCACCCAGTGGGTTTCCAACGCCAAACAGAGAACTGAACCCTGGACTCCAGGGTCATAGTCCAAAGCTCACACCACTACAACATGCTGGCTCTTGGCACAAGCATACCTTCCAACATGTCACAGATGAAAACCAGGATGTGTATGGCCAAGCAACATTGGAATATAGTCAAGATGATGAATGTTTTTAATGATAAAAAGCACACAAGCTAGGAGACACTGCAGCAGTTTGCGTTTGCTTGAGTCTATAAGGGAAGGGCAAGATCCCATGCCTTCTCTCCTATTCCACCCCCTTCCACCCATGATTTCGTTGACTGAAGATAACCTGAACTCAGTTTGCACCAACTGAAGTAAGATGAAGGCAAAGAGGCAATGTGGGAGGAAGAGAGAAGAACTGGGTCATTTTAAAAACAGCTAAAACAATGCGATGACAGAGGATTAATCAGGACTGTCCCTGCCAAACAGGGATAGTTGGAGCATATGTAGAAGAACGATTATGGATTGGATTCTTATATATATATATATATAGCTGTGGCTAGTGTGATTATAATATTACCTATATGATTAAGATTTCTAAATAGAGAAATTTTTTTTAAAAAAATGAGTGGTCAGGAAAGTGGGAGCAAATAGAATGGATAATGTATAGACAAGACAGGCAATGTCTAGATATATTTTCCTACAGTCTAGAAAGCAAGATTTCTCTGTGGGCAAAACCAGAGCATTCTGGTGCTCTGTAAGTGTATGGTGTGTTTTTAACATACCCATCAGTATGTTATTGGCTTTTAGAAGTGATGGAAAGCTCCCAGCAGAGTACAGTTTAGTTCCTTTCTTCTGGGAAGGCTTGTTTTCTTGAGTGATCTGACAAGACCTAGTCAGTAGAAACAAAGAAATTCTGAAAGCCCTAGTTTCAGTATGTTGTGCTTCAGACATTGTATTTTGATTTGCTCTGTTTGTGATCAGCCCTAGATCACAGAACCTAAATAATTTTAAGCTATTTTTGCAACATCACTTTAAGTGTTTCCTTCTCTGGAGATGTGTTTTGATCTTATTTATCTTCCTATCTATCCATATTTTAAGTGGAATATGAAATTCCTTGGCTAATCTGGCATGTACAAATTAATAAAAATCAGACAAGAACATTGCTTCTACTGAGAAGGCATCTTGATCCTGATGAATCTCCAAAGGAAAGGAGACTGCCATCCAAAAGGGAAACCAACCATCTCACAGCAAGAAGATGAACTGATCCATACTCTTTGCTTCGAGCATCTGAAGTGGCTTCTTAGAACAATTCAGAATCTTGGCTTTCTAAAGCAATCTGGGATGTCATAATATAAACTCCATCAAGGCCATTGTCTTCAACATAAGATTTGGTGCACCATCATTTAAATAAGAACAAGAAGAGCAACAGTCTTATGATGAGAGGTAGATAAACCTCATCTTGATTTAGGTGTCTTTCACAACGCACAATTACAGCAGTGTTACCACATTTTTTAATCCATCCTATGGGAATGCTAGTATTTGTATTTTCACGAGACACCAAGAGGAGCTCTGGCTGATAGTTCAAGTTCTGTAATTGTGCAGTGAGACCATCTCCACCCTACACTGTTAAGTTCTCTTATTCCACTTTCAACATCCTATGGAATCCTGGCATTTTGCAATTTAGGGAGGGCCTTTAGAATTTTCAGCCAGAGAGCTCTTTGGCCTCAGCAAACTGTTAACTCCAGAATTCCAAAGGATGTTGAAAGTGAAATAATAGCTCTATAATAGTGTAGGGTGGAAATGGCCTGAGAAACAGACCTCTGAATAAAGATAGCAACTACAAGCATTATCAGAGAATGCTTGATAGGCAGGGAAGAGTCACCCATTTTCTTCAGAATCATGTTTCATTGACATATATTTCTTACCTAGATGCATGTGTGTTCTCACAGTGCCTCTTAGGAAATACAATGCAAAGGGGAGGAAGGTAATGCATTTTGGTGAGCATTATTTTGTAAGCATTATTCTCTCTAATCAAAGACTTCACGCATAAGTGTGCATGAACACAAACACAAAGACATCCCCATACATGATCAAAGAAAACACACAGTCTTAAAAACTAATACCCAACAGAAGTTTTCTAATAGAGTTACAAAGAATTTGGTCTCTCTGCTTTCTCAACCAGAAAAAAATTGGTTCAGTCTTGCACAATTTCAGGGCTCTTGCTAGTTTAGGATATGATCAGACCAAATGTTTGCCCCAGTCTGTGTCTTCCCAGCAGAATTGGCTGCAATGTAAGTCTTTGTAGTAAAGCTTATTTCCTAGATTTGGAAATCTAGGAGCAACTGACTGCTTGGAACCTGCCAATACCTGCCAAGGTATTCTCTCATAAGCTACAGTCAAACTTTCAATAATTATATCACAAAACTCAACAAGCATTTACTGGGCTTAAGAGGTTTTGTGTAATTAAACAGGCAGCAATGCTCAGAGCAGGCATCCGCTTTGGCAGCAGATGAATTCAAATTATGCAGGTACAATACTGGTGCGTAAGCTTATATCATGTCTGTTTAAATTATTACCAGAGGAAGAATTTCAGGGAAGGAGAAATCTCTTCAGAATAGATCCGTACATTATTAAAAATTAATAAAAATTACTTCCAATCATTTTATTTCAGAACTTCAGTGACATCACTATAAGTGACATCACCACCAAAATCTACATAGCTCTTTTTCCTGCATGGGAAAATTTGATCTTCTGTGTATTTGTGTATGGCATTTTTATTATATAACATTATAATTATTAGACTCTATGGTCCTACAATAGCTTCATTCTCATGCATCTTAGGCACATCTAGATTGATCGTTCCTGTTCTTCCTGATTTTATACTGAGTTAAAATAGACTGACCAAGGGAGCTGGTATAAAAAGTATCTGATCATACTGGGAGTTGATAAAAAATATTCTGTATAAACAAAATTTACGCGTCTCCAAAGCTAGAAAGAACAGGTACAAGATCTGGAGCTTTTCTGGTCTTTTAAAACAGTCTTAATGTAGTCTTAGGCCCCTTCCTCACCTTACCATTTTCTATCGTTGTACTGTTGCAGGACGACATCCTGAGTTCAACCCAAATCCTTTCTTCTGCACCCAGCCAGCCGCCTGCTGAAGGGTAGCATGAGGGACACACTCCTTTCTTCTGTAGTACAGCCAGCCACTTCCCATGCTGCACTGGGGAAGGAAGCGCCTAGACTGTGCTTCCACCCTTTTCGCATAGACACCAGCAGCGGGAGCATCATGCGATCAGGGGCCGTTACCGGATTTTTTCTGGTAATGGCATACCCACAATTGCAACAGCTGGGGATGCGTAGGCAGTGGAACATGACGATGTTGTGCAAAAGCACAACTAATGGATTGGCAGCAACATGTCCCTGTCCCGGGACAGCGTCATCATGTGGAAATTGCCTCTGTTGCAATTCATGCCTTGGAATAGCACTAAAAAGATTGGGCAACCTAAATTGTCTCTTCCATCACTGGGTACTGCTCAAGGTAATACTTGGGTCAGTATTAACTTTGAAACAGCCCTGAGTTTGTAGTGTTGGACTGAGGCATGACATTCTGAAATGAAACACACAACTATGTGTATAGAATTTCTAGGCTCTAAAATGTCCAGAGACACTGTGGAAACACTTCACAAAGGACATTTTAGAGCAATGGTACCGTGGGAATACTGTGACCATATAGGCCCATCCAATTGATTCAGAAAGCTCCACAAAGTTGGCACCATTAACCATGGCATATTGAAGGAGGGCTAATCCTGGAGTATTAAGATGACGCATGCCCCTTGCTCAGACCATGAACTGCCCTTGCACGAGTCAGAATACATTTATATTCAGCTGCCTCATGCAGCACTCCAAGGCAGCTGGGCTTGTGAGCTTTAAACACTACCTTTGGAAAAGCATCCTCAGTCTTCTTTCATACATATAGATTAGAAGTTCTCAGTTGTTGGTCCTCCAGATATTTTGCATGTAAGTTGTTTGGGAGTTCTGGTTGAGACCTTTGGGACTTCTGGAGAACCAGGTTTTGAGAATCACTATTGTAGATGGTAAGAGGGGGAGGTTGTTTGCTTACTTTCCATTTTCCTATAGCAAGTTGTATACAGCTGAGAGCAGCTACATTTAAATTTGTCAGCGTGAAAAAAAAAAGGAGAGCAAACTTTTCAGCATGATGGATAGCAGATGACTGAAATCATTCTAGCTTCTCTGTAGCAATGAGTTTTAAAGCCTTTGGGAATAAAGTCGGGAAGCACTGTCTTTAGAAGAACAAGATTGCATCTTCAGAGTGAAATTACAAGACAGCAAAGATATTTAGAGACCAAAATAAGAAAGCTAAATTTCAAGTTTGAATTACTTTCTAAAGCAAGGGTATTATACCTACATACCTATCTAACCTGGCCTATGACTGTCACTGTGCCTACAGGTTTTTTATTCTGTAATTATATTTAAAACTTCATCCCTAGAGAAAAGCTGCAAGGTAGTAAGCAACAGCAATGAATAGCACAATGTATCAGATCAGTATTTTTTTAAAGCTTCTCATTATGACAAAGAGAGAAACTGAGAGGAAATATATATACGCTTGCTCTACAAAAACATTAAGGCTGTTAATGTGGTTTTGAGGCAGATCTATTTAAGGAAAGTGAGAAACATAGTAAAAAAAAGAGCTGAGTATAAACAAGACATTTGTTTATTCAGCAGGTATACTACATTTTTCTCCATCACATACAGAGAGTTTTATTGAACCACTGAACTGTTAAATGGCAACTTCTGAGGCATTTGAAACTGCAATATCTGAAAAATAGCCTTGGGCTCTTGAGACCCTCAGAGCAGGTCAGCCTCTGTATCCACTCTCTTATCTGATCAATGTATCTGTGGTTCCTTGCCACTTCATACATTCCTACATTCTCCTACTTCTCCCTGTTTTCTGCACTGCTTTGCAGTCCTATCGAGCTATCCTCGTGCAAAATGCTCACTGTAAAGTCAAAGGCTTTCACGGCCAGAATCCATAGGTTGTTGTGGGTTTTCTGGGTTTCGAGGTCGTGTTCTATTAGTATTTTCTCCTGACATTTCACCTGCATCTGTGGCTGGCATCTTCAGAGGATCTGGTGGCATGGAAGTGAAACAGAGTATATATACTTGTGTAGTCCCCTGGGTGGGAGGGAGCAATTTGCATGTGTTATAGTTGGCCTATTGTTAAATGGCATATCCCCCAAGGCTGTATTGTTAGTCAGGGGATATGCATAACAGTGCATTAAGTACATTAGCAGCCCATTGTGTGGTTCCCTGTAGAGCGACTTCCAGGGTCTGGGTGGTGTTCATTGGCATGTTGAGTCTGGAGTTTACCGCATACCTTGCAGCTGTGGGCAGGTCTACATAGGGACTACAAAACGCAGCATCCAAACACAAATCAAAGAACATGAAAGACACTGCAGGCTGATCCAGCCAGAAATATCAGTGGTAGCAGAACATGTCATAAACTAACCTGGGCACAGAATGCTTTTTGAAAGCACAGAAATTCTGGACCATTCTAACAACTACTATGTCAGACTGCACAGAGAGGCCATTGAAATCCATAAACACATGGACAGTTTCAACAGGAAGGAAGAAACTCAGAAAGTAAATCTGCCTACCGGTACTGAAGAACACTACAATCAAGACTCAAAAACATGCCAATGAACACCACCCAGACTCTGGAGGTCCCTCTACAGGGAGCAACATAATGGGCTGCTAATGTACTTAATGCACTCTTATGCATATCCCCTGACTAACAATACAACCCTGGGGGTTTAACAATAGGCCAACTGTAACACCTGCAAATTACTCCGTCCCACCCAGGAGACTACACAAGTATGTATACTCTGTTTCACTTCCATGCCACCATATCATCTGAAGATGCCGGCCACAGATGCAGGTGAATCATCAGGAGAAAATACTAATAGAACATGGCCTCAAAACCTGGAAAACCCACAACAACCTAAAAATGTTCATTCTCTTCCTAAATTATGGCCCTTTCCACATGTGTGGGGGGGGAACGGGCGAAAACGCCCAAAAACGGAGCTTACCGGCAGCCGGGTAAGTCCGTCGCAACGCGGAGCAGTGCGAGCTCGCTGCTCCGCAGTCCTCCGACATCCCAAATGGCAGCTTCCGGTTGGTGGAGGCTCTCCACCAACCGGAGAAGCTCGCCAGCTGGAAGCCTGCCCCTGGCAGATCTGCAGGCACGCACTTGCGCACGCCTGCAAATCCACTTCGGAGCCGGGCGACGGAGCGGCGCTGGGCTGCATGCGCCGTGCTTTTTAAAAACCTCGAAAAAGAGGTTTTTAAAAAACACGGAGCGCGGCTAGTTCCGGCCGCTCCTGAGTGGATTCTGGTGTGGAACTACAAAAAGTAGTCCACGCCAGTCCACTCTACGGTGTAGAAGACCTCCGTGAGAGATCGCTCTGCACCATTACAGAAGCCCGGTGTGGAAATGGCCTATCTTTCACCCCAGTATGTAAGCTCCCTTAGAAGTTTCATCCTTTTTTCACCCCACATCATTGTAAGAATGTACAAAACTATTTTACATGTGTCAGATCTTTTTTGTTTCTAGCTCAGTATTGTCTGCGTGTACCAGCATCAGCTCTTAATAGAAATTCAGATTTTTTTTTCATATGCCAGCTGGAGGGACAAAGAATTGAACCTCAGGTTTTGTGCATGCAACTCCATGTTCTCTTCCACAGAGCTACAGCCTTTTACATTCAGCATAATTATCCCGTTGGAAGTGGAACGTCAAGAACTGCAACCTAAATCCAATGGCTCCAGCTAGAGTAGAATGCCTGCATCAGTGGGAACATAGTAGATCAAAACTTATCAAACTCCATGATTCAGTGGATCTGCTCTACTTGGATTAACAACTGGATATTGGTCAATATCAATTAATATGGGCAGAGTATAGATTTAGATAGCAGCATTGCTATGTTTCATGTTTTAATTTCAGACTTGCCCCTATTATTTCCTCAACTTCCATTTGCTTCTTTGATTTTTCTGTACTGGAATATACCTGCTCCCAATTCAGTGAGGAGAGCAAGAGAATATCTCCCTTTCCTGTTCACTAATGAGTCTTCCTCTATTTTATTCTCAGGATTCAGAAGTCACGGAAGATCCCTGCTCTATTCTAACTCCTTCAAATAAGTAAGGAATAACCATTCAGTTCATATCCTACACATACATCCAAATCACATGACTAATCATAATTACCACATTCCCCTTCAATTATTGTCACTCATGCAAAACCAGACTACACACATGGGATTTTAGATCTCTCTGTGTATATATGTCTTCAAATTGTCTGTTGACTTTTAGTGATCCCATGAATTTCATAGGGTTTTCTTAAACAAGAAATATCAGAAGCAGTTTTTCTAGTTTCTTTTTAAATGACTAGGCTGCATTAAAAGTTATTGCCTCATACAGATGTCTGGAAAAGTAGGAGGAGCTACAGGTACTCTCCTGCCTCCTTCCACACATGTGGGCAAACTGGTAGAGAGTGTCATCTCCTGAACTCCACTGGAAGAGAGCACTGGGGTTGGTTAAATTCAGGAAGTTTCCTGCTATGGCCGAGATGTCTTTCCTGAACAACAGGATCCAGTGGACATGTATCATACGCTCCAACATTTCACCTATCAAACACTGGCACATGTATAGCCAAGCAAAAGCAGAATGTGGTCAAGATAGAAAAAGTAAGTAAAGAGGAAGAACACCTAAGCCAGAACAGGCTGATCTTATGGAGGACAAGATTCTACACCCTCATCTAATTACCCCTCTGGAATTAATTGAATGCAAACTGGTTTTGGATTTTGAACTCAGTTTGCAGCAATTGAAATAAGCCTAGAACAAAAAGAGAAAGTAGGAGGCAAGGATTAAAACTGGGACATTTTAAAAGAAGTTTAAAAGTGGTGTGAGAGAGTATTAACTGTTACTGCCAAATTGGGATAACCAGTGAGTACATGATATGTATTAAATCCAATTGATATCAACCCACTTAGAGATAGTCTCTCAACTTATCAATTTAATTATGTCATTCTGAGTGTAGAAATTGAGCCTTTAGGATGGCAGTTTCTACTTAGTCCCGAGTCATTTATCACAAGGAGAAGAATAAATGTTTTTAATTCACTCAGAGGAACAGTTCTCTGACAGAGTGATTTGAAACTTAGCAAAAATTTGTTTACAGAAAGATTTCTGTCAAGATTTCCTAATGGAATAAATATAGCAACACCACATGCACTTCCCCAGCTGGCCTCCCGTTCTCTCTGGCTGTCAACCTCCCACCCCCATTTATGTCTGTAGAGCTCAATCATACACAGCCAATGAATTATATATTGTTCACTTCAGAAGAATGATGCATTTTATGAGATACATGATTTTCAGAAATAGTTAATCAATTTGTAATCAGTACAAGAAAATCTGCTATCTGACTTGAATGAGTGTAAGGTTCTGCTTGTAAATAGATTGGAACCAAGAAGGAAAGATAAGTAAAAAATCAAGTCAGGGCCATCTTCATAAGCCATTATGTAAGGCATCCTAAGGCGAGCTGAAATTCTTCTCTGAGAAGTAGCAGCTGTGTGAAAGCATCAAGTTTTCCTATAGTTCTCTACATCTTCTGGAAATCACCATGGTAGCTTCTCCCCAGTTCTGCTTGCCCTTGATATCATCTCAAACATGCATGTTCCTTATAGCAGTAGTGCTTTTAGGAGATGTTTTGAGCACCCTGGGTCATTAGAACCTAAGCCATCAGAAAATGCACAACAAATCCAAGCATATATCAGTTTGATCAACTCCCAGTTAAAGATCTAGACATCAGCTTCATCATCTCTTCTGGCAAGTGCCTTGGCTGCATGATAACACTGTTTTCTCCTCAGATACCAAGCCTTTTCTCTATCATTCATTTTCAAAACTGTCACTCGCACAGTGGCATTGATCCCTCCCTTGTCATATCCAGATCTGTCTCAATCAAAGACAGAATTGGCATCTGCTCCATATATCCAAAACAATAGATTTCTCTGCCTGGCAGAGAAAGATAACAGAGGCCACTGAGAATGTAAGAAATGTAGCACTCCATAATACATATTTAATCTTACCTGCAGATGAATCGCAACGAATTTGCCTACTATTGCAGTTCTATTATCTATTTGGCTAATACCAGAAGAAAGTATAGGGCTTAACCACCAGGAGGCACCGTGACTTTTACAGAATAAATCTACTTGCTTCATTGCTTCACAGTGCTTCCCCAGGTAGTCAGATTTAATAAGAGTGCCATTAGAACACACATTTAATTTTGTTCCATCCAGAGATTGTGTAGGGAGGAAATTAATACACCAAATTGGTTACTATATTTCTCATTTCTATTAGCACTGAACTATAAACCTAATCTGTCATTGTGGTTAGGCTTCTGGGCAGCTTAGTCCTGAGCAGAGCCATAAGACCAATAGGGAAAAAAGTAGCACACTCACAACACAAAAAGAAAGTGTGAGAGCTTATATTTAAACTTTGGCTAAAATGGCCATGACAGACCAAGGAAAATCATAATCTTTTTTCTTTTTTTATGACAACTAACTGAAATGATGGGGACATTACACTGAAAGTAGAGGGAAAATGATTTCCTGAACACACATTAACCGAAAGGTTTACTGTTATGTCTCTTACTACTAATAATGTGAGCTTCTGATGCATAGGCCTACTGAGATGAGCTTTATTGTGCTCAAGTCAACCAACCATGCTTCCATATGATAATTGTTTTCAACCACAGTGAACAGGCTCCTGGGAAATGCAATAGTATGCCATAGCTTTGTATTTCATGCACAGTGATCACTCCAAAGTAAATGGCTACATCACAGCTGGAGAACGGTGGCAATGCAGATGTCTCACCCAAATACTGGCTGTCTGGTTCAGCAAGGTTGCAAGACCAAGAAAGGTGAGGCTACTACAAGCTCACTACAAATAGCAGAAGATGAGAACTGATGGTCTTAAAAATGTAAGTGACAAACCCCCGTTTGGGAGCTAAAGGAGGAAGTTGACACCAGAGTACTGTGGAGCAACAGGTATACATACTTAAGGTAAGGATTAGTTTATAGTGAGCCCTCTTTTCATGTGACTTCTGCATGTACAAATGTGAAGTCATGCAAAGCAATGCATGCAGTGAGTATATGTCCCCACTGCTGCAGGCATGCACATGTTGCATCTATTGACTACAATCATAGAATCATAGAAATGTAGAGTTGGAAGAGACCACACGGGCCATCCAGTCCAACCCCCTGCCATGCAGGAACACTCTCAAAGCACTCCCGACAGATGGCCATCCAGCCTCTGCTTAAAAACCTCCAAAGAAGGAGACTCCACCACACTCCGAGGCAGCATATTCCACTGCCGGACAGCCCTGACTGTCAGGAAGTTCTTCCTGAGGTTCAGGTGGAATCTCCTTTCCTGTAGCTTGAATCCATTGCTCCTTGTCCTGGTCTCTGGAGCGGCAGAAAACAAGCCCTCTCCCTCCTCTACATGGCATCCCTTCAAATATTTAAACAGAGCTATCATGTCCCCTCTTAACCTTCTCTTCTGCAGACTGAACATACCCAGCTCTCTAAGTCTATCCTCATAGGGCTTGGCTTCCAGGCCCTTCACCATTTTGGTCGCCCTCCTCTGGACCTGCTCCAGCTTGACCATGTCCTTCTTGAATTGGGGTGCCCAGAACTGGACACAGTATTCAAGATGAGGTCTAACCAAAGCAGAGTAGAGTGGTACCAGTACCTCCCTCGATCTAGACACCATACTCCTATTGATGCAGCCAAGAATTGCATTGGCTTTCTTGGCTGCCGCATCACATTGCTGACTCATGTTCAGCTTGTGGTCTATGAAGACTCCTAGATCCCTTTCACACGTACTGCCATCCAGCCACGTGTCCCCCATCCTATATTTCTGCATTCCATTTTTTCTACCTAAGTGTAGGACCTTACACTTCTCTCTGTTGAATTTCATTTTGTTAGCCTTGGTCCAGCTCTCCAATCTGTCCAGGTCATTTTGAATTTTGATCCTGTCCTCTGGCGTATTAGCAACCCCTCCCAATTTGGTGTCATCTGCAAATTTGATGAGCATGCCCTCTATTCCTTCATCCAAGTCATTGATGAAAATATTGAACAGCACTGGGCCCAGGACAGAACCCTGTGGCACCCCGCTAGTCACCTCTCTCCAGGATGAAAAGCAGCCATTGGTGAGCACCCTCTGGGAACGGTCAGTCAACCAGTTACAGATCCACCTGACAGTAGCTCTGTCCAGCCCACATTTTACTAGCTTCTTTGCAAGAATGTCATGTGGAACTTTGTCAAAGGCCTTACTGAAATCAAGATATGCTACATCCACAGCATTCCCTTCATCTATCAAGCTAGTAACTCTATCATAAAAAGAGATAAGATTAGTCTGGCAGGACTTATTTTTGAGAAATCCATGTTGACTTCTCGTGATTACCGCGTTGCTTTCTAAGTGATGTAACACTTCACTTTTTTTGTTTTATGCAGGGGCCTCTAGAATGTACCCCCCATATACAGCAGGTGCAGTGTATTTGTTTGCTTGCTTCATGTATAATTCATCTTTCTCTCCAAAAAAGATAGCCTGGGGGGTTCACAAGATTTAAAAAATGAGGTAAAAATAAAAGCACAAGGATTCTAATATTAAAATATTAATAAACTATAATGTTAAAACACAACTGAATTAAGAACTGAATCAGCATGTAGGCAGCTACAATCTGCAACAACTAAAAACCCCCTCCAGTCTTCCAAATCCATTAAAGTAGTGCTGCCTGGAGCTAAACAAGGCATGGATAACCCAGCCGGGATCTGGCATCTCTAGTTAGGGTTGTAGGTGTTATACAACCCTGAGCTACTTAGAAAGTCTTCCTGGTAACTGACTATTCTTATGTTTTGCGTAACAGCAATGAGCCCAGAAATATTTGGTACCTGCTGTCTAGTCCTTCAACAGAGGAAGAAGCCCTCCAGGATGGACTAGACACCTGTATCTGCATTGCAGTTGCAAATTTGTAATCTAGATCCCTAACTACTTCATATTCACCTATGCTATGTTCTCATGATTGCGGTACTATTGTCATGGTAGTAATAGTGGTATCAGCAGCAGTAGCAGTTGCTGTTATTTTCATTTATATCCCAATAATGGGACTCAAGGTACCTAACATATTTTAAAACAATACAAATTAAAAACCATATGAAGTCATTAATAAAAGTAAAAATATAAGAGTCATTTTCAGAGTGATTAAACAATTTGTAAAGTTAAAACATTATCTATTAAAAACAATAAAATTACTTAAAATACTATATACAAACCTTAAAAACTGCATCAAGCAGCATTAAAATTATACCCTGGTCAGTTTCTAAAAGCCTGATGGCATAAAAATGTTTTGACTTGCTGACAAAAGGAGAGAAAAGACAAGGCCATCCTGGCCTCCCCTTGTGAGAGAGTTCCAAAGGCTTGGAGCAACCACTGAGAAGGCCCTCTCCCTTGTTTCCACCAAAAGTGCCTGAGAAGGTGGTACGACAGAGAGAACAGCTCCTCCAGACAATCTTAGAGTTCTAAATAGCCTAGACTCAAGCCAGGTCAAATCTTTATAGGTCAAAACTTGCACTTTGAACTGTTCCTGGAAATGGACTGGCAACCAGTGGGCAATCCCCATAGCCTACCTTGGTTAACAACCTGGCTGCAGCTCTTTGGGCCAACTGAAGCTTTCGAGCACTTTTCAAAGGCAGCCTCACATAAATGCCATTACAGTCATACAAACTGGATATAACCTGGTTAAACCTTTATAGGTCAAAACCTGCACTTTGAACTGTTCCTGGAAATGGACTGGCAGCCAGTGGGCTCTCCCCATAGCCTGCCTTGGTTAACAAGCTGGCTGCAGCTCTTTGGGCCAACTGAAGCTTTTGAGCACTTTTCAAAGGCAGCCTCACACAGATGCCATTACAGGAATACAAACTGGATATAACCAAGGTATGGTTCACTGTGGCCAAATTCATCTTCTCTATGAACAGGCACAGTTGGTATAACTGCACAAATGACCTCCTGGTCACTGCCAACAATCTGTACCAGCAGTTTCATGCTGGTGTTAAATAGCACAGAGGACAAGACTAAACCCTGGGGGACTCCTCAAGCCAAGGCCAAGGAGTCAAGCAGGAATCCCCCACACCACCCTCTGAGAGCACTGCTCCAGAAAAGAACTGCTGTAGAACAGCCCCATCCCAGAGAGGGAACCCAGAAGGATACCGTGGTTACTGGTATTGAAAGCCGCTGAGAGGTCCAGCAGAACCAACAGGCACATACTCCCCCTGTCCAGTTCCCTGTGTAGGTTATCCACCAAGAGAACCAAAGCTATCTGCAGGAACCCACCTAAAACTCAAGGTAGCCCTTCTGTACAATGGAGGTCTGCAATAAAGGCTAGTGGGGTGCATCAGAATGCTGTAGCTAGCTTCTCCCTGCCCACAAGCCACAGTGCAATGAGCAGAAGCTTCTGCTTGGCACAACACAGCTCAGGGGCACGAGGGATCCCATGGCCGCACAGCCCAGGGTGCGAGGGGGCTAGCCATGTCATTCTGAGGAGTCCCACTCACCACACCACCATCTTCTGGTGACCAGAGCAGCTCCCTTGAGTTTAAGACGGGTTTTGGGGCTCAGTTCCTCAGGGCATTCCTAACTACATGTACGGTCTTGGCCAGCATATGCTCCTGTTTAGAAATTAAGACAGACATCTTAACTAAAGGAGCTGCTTCCAGACCAGGGTGAAGTGAATAGGTTATTCCTTCTCCATTACTTGGGATAAGGATAAAAATAGGGATAAGGAATATTTAATCTAGCCTATTCGCTTCTGGTCAGACAGTGGATGCAGTGCACAGTGGAGGCTGAGTTCTGGAATCACAGTGAATGAAAGGGAAGGAGGAAGCTAAATAACTACTAAGACTCCCTGGAAAATCTCTGCAAATTGCAACAACAAATCAACTGAACCTTGCAAAACTGAATCAAGCTGAGCTGAAGAATTGCACACAACCTGTTCTTCTTGCCTGGAGCTGAGCCTCAGACCTTAACACGAGAGAAATTTCACCCTTGTCTCCTGCATGGAGATGACCCATGAAAAATGGAGGCCCTGAGATCTGGTAGCTCTAGTCATCTGACTTCTCAATCCACAAAGCCATTTGTTTAAATTTAGATTGTTGTTATTGTGTGCCTTCAAGTCTTTCCCAATTTATGGGGAAGCTAAAGTGAACCTGGAGAGCCAACATGGTGTAGTTGTTGTGTTGTTGGACTATGGCTAAAGACCAGAGTTCAAATCCCTGCTCAGCCATGGAAACCCACTGGGTGATCTTGGACAAGTCACACCTTCTCAACCTCAGAGGAAAGCAAAGACCAAGAAACCCTGAACAAATCTTGCTAAGAAAACCCCACCTTAGCTGATCATAAGCCAGAAACTACTTGAACTCAGACAACAACAACAAGAAGGCAAACCTAACACGGGATCTTCTTTGTTCGGGGGGGGGGGTTGGCTGTGCCTTCCTCTGAAGCTGAGAGAGTATGGCTTTCCCAAGGTCACCCAGTTTCTTCCATGGCTAAGCAGGGATTCAAACCCTGGTCTCAAACCACTGCACCACACTGGATCAAATTTAGGTTGGAATTTTTTTTTTTAAATGAAAACTGATTCTCAGGTATTTCAGAAAGTTGCCACATTCTGTTTCAATTATCCAGTCTTCAATATCTCCCATTGTATCTCTGTAGGCACAGTTGCACCTACCTTAAATCCACCATATATTGATGCACATTTCTTCCTGTAATAACCATGTTTTGTTTCTTCACTCCTGCCCTTCCATCCCACTCTAAAAAGTACAGTACTTACCTGAGGCTTAAGGTCTACTTTCCTTTCATTTAGTAAGAGCCTCCAACTCCATAAAGCCTGTACAAAGACACATTTTGCCTAAGGAGACAGCTGACTGCATCAGTGAACTAATTCTTCCAAAAAAGCCCCCATCACTTGGCCATTTTAAAATTAGACTAGAAAGACAGCCCAGTGCACGCACGTTAGGGAACAATCCTGCCTGGAAAGAGATGGGCCGGATGAACTAGTCAGCCATTTTCATCCTTAACTCTCCTTCAACTTATTAATGATGTGCCTGAAGCTTTATCTCATGGCAGTGGGTCATGAAAAATAATATATCCAAGACGTCAAAATAATTTGCACAGCTGACTGTCCAATACTTTCATTAAAATGTAAAATCAATCTGAACAGCATTTTACAAATAAATTGATTGCAGAGCAGGCAATTATTATTTATTAATACCTGTCAAATTTGTAGTGGAGTGATAGTAAACAAAATAACTCTCACACCATCACCTAATTCCTGTTACTCTTCGTCTTACTCATACTTTTGGAATAAGAATAGATTTCAGGGCCTCACCCAGAGTCTCCAGTTTTTGTGGGTCGTCTCCAAGTGTGAAACAAGGGTGCAGATTCTCCAGTTTCGGTGGGCTCAGTTCCAGTCAAGAGGAAAGGTCTGTGCAAATGTCTAACTCATCTAGAAGAGCTGGAATTTGCTTCAATTTTCTAGGCTTAATTAACCTGTTCATGTAACTTGCAAAGACGCTCTAGAGAGGTTCTATATTTTGACTTTACTAGTGTATTCCTCCTGTCCCAGTCATTATGGTACCAGGGCTCAGCCTCCACTCCACACTGCATCCACTGTCTGCCTAGCCAAGTCAGTAGGCTAGGTTAAATGTCCTTTATCCCATCTCCCTAAGTAACTGAGAAAGAGTAATCCCCTCATTTCACCTTCATCTGGGAACAGCCCCATTGCCTAAGATTTCTGCCTTAAATTACAAACAGGAAAATATGTTATCTCTGTCTGTGTTTGAATGACAAGCTGTGAGGAACTGTCTTTGTTACTTAATGCACTTAATTGGTACTTTATGATGTCACCAGGGGCCATCTCTAGTCTCAGGTTTTCGCCTGGAAACTTCAGGTCTTGGGATGATCCTGAACTGGAAGCCCTACTCTGGATGGTTAAGTGTACTTCTAAGTTCCACTGAAATTGGTCAGGCTTAACACTGAACTTGATTGCTATTGAAGGGACTTGCTCATATGTTAGAAGTTTGAGGGCCCACTCTGTTCATAAGACAAATCCCATATTCTGGTAATATTTTTATGAGGTCAGCCGATGGTTCTGTTATATTACGGAATTATATGACAGAACCAGGGCTGACCTCATAAAAATATTACCATGGCTGCATCCTTTGGAATCTTGGGATGTGTAGTCTGGTGATGCACTCTGGTTGGTAATTCTAAATACCCCTCCAAATCCTAGGATCCCATAGGATGAAACCACAGCAATCAGAGTGAAATCATATTGCTATAACTACATAGTGTGTAAAGCACACTCCTACCATCACCAAGCATGACATTCTTTCAGCAAGGTTTCAGAACACATTTCTTTCTGAGAGGGAAGAGGGTTAAGAAGCATGGAAAGGAAATGAGATGTCAGTGTCATATGGTCTATTTGTTATCCTGGCACACATCAAGGAAAGGGTATGCCGTACCCTCTAACACATTAGAAATGAAAACTGGAACATCTATAGCCAAGCAACATCAGAATGTGGTCAAAATAACAAAATATATGAATGAGGTAGAAGATACAAGCTAACAGGCCTCTTTGGCCTGAGTCTAAAGGAAAATGCAAGATTCCCTCCCCTCCTCTTCCCAAGCCTGAGTTCATTGAATGCACACTAGTTTTGCACTTTGAACTCTGTAGCCATGAAGTAAACTAATGACAAATGGGGAAAGTGGGGGGAGGAAAAAGAAACTGAGACATTTTTAAAGTAGCTGAAAAAGTGGGATGACAGAAGATAGTAATGTTGTGATTACTAAGAGTCATCATGGGTATCTCAAGTCATCCCAGATTAATCTTATCTCTCTCTTTTTGACACAGTTCCAATTTCTGTAGATCGGGGGAGTGCTGTAGATGCAGTATATCTTGATTTCAGCAAGGTGTTTGATAAAGTCTCCTATGATGTCTTTGCAGGCAAGCTGGTTAAGTGTGGGCTAGATAGTGCTACAATTAGGTATATCTGTAATTGGTTGGCAGATCAAACTCAGAGAATTTTCACCAACTGTTGTTCTTCATCCTGGAGAGAAGTAACTAGTGGGATGTCTCACAGTCCTGTCCTGGGCCCAGTATTGTTTAACATCTTTATAAATAACTTACATGATGGAATAGAAGGCATGCTTATCAAATTTGCTGATGATACCAAATCAGGGAGGGATAGCTCCCTGAAAACAGGAACAGAATTCAGAATGACCTTGATAGATTGGAGAGCTGGGCCAAAATGAATAAAAGTCATTTTATCAGAGACTAGCATGTATACCCAGCGTTGCCTGGGATTTTATTTTATTACAGGTAACACTTGTTTGAAAAATTTGAGATCCTGTGTCTCTAATTCCCCAAGCTGTCTTGTCCAGTACATGTAACTTTTCCGCATATTCCGCAATCCAATATGTACTCAGAGTTATTAACATACAGAGGTTAGCTTCCTGAGGGAATACACTCCCTCCTCCTTCTTGCTGCTAGGCCTTGTCTCCATAACAACCAGCCAGGCTCAAGAGCTCTCTAGCTGAGAATTCTAAAGGCCCCTCCCTAAACTGCAAACCCCAGGATTCCATAGAATCTTCTCAGGCAGCCAATCATATGAGGCCTTCGCCTCACACAGTCAATCATATCAGAGGTCTTCTCACCTGATAGGGACAAACAAACTTTGACTTTTATATATTAGTAGATAAAGATAAGGTACTACATCTGGGCAGCAAAAATGAAATTAATAAATATAGGACTGGTAATACCCAACTTGAAAGCACCACATGTGAAAGAATCTAGGGGTCTTACTAGACCACAACCTAAACATGAGTCAAATGTCTGATGCAGCAGAAGAAAAAGCCAGTGCAGTTCTAGGCTGCATCAACAGGACTACAGTGTACAGATCAAGGGAAGTATCAGTGCCACTCTTTTCAGTTTTGATCAGATTTCACCTGAAATACTGTGTCCAGTTCTGGGCACCACATTTCAAGAATATGAACAAGTTGGAATGTATCCAGAGAAGGTCAACCAAGATGATCAAAGGCCTTGAAACGAAACCTTATGAATAACAACTGAGGTAGTACCTTAGAGAACAGAAGACTGAGGCCCTTTCCGCATCCTACCTCTTCTTGGCACTGGGGTGCAGTGCTCGCGTGAGCAGCCTCTTGTGAGAGGCCCTTGCGTCCAGGTTTCTTCAGCTCCACACAAGCTTCCCAGGTTGCACTGAGACAGGAAGCGTGACCGACCCAGATCCCGGGGCTCCGCATGCAAGGTAAGTGCGTACGGGGCCTGGGAGTAATGCATGACCACGCACCATTTTCGGCTTAAAGCCGAAAATGAAAAAGTGTGCGAGCGGTGGCTGTCAGGCCCTGGAGCATCGCACAAATGTGAGTGCATCATGTGGACCGCTCCTCATATTCATGCGACATTCAAGGGGCCCTTTCGCATGGAACATGCCATGCGAAAAGGGCCTGAGAGGTAACAGGATAGCTATCTTTAAATATGTGAAGGGATATCATGTAGAAGATGTGGCAAGCTTGTATTTTGCTCCTCCAGAAACTGGACCATGAAGCAACGGATTCATAGTACAGGAAAAGAGATTCTACCTGAACATTCTACCCAAAGTTCTTCCTAATGCTCAGGTAGAATCTCTTTACTACAAGAGCTGTTCTTTAGTGTAATGGGTTGCCTCAAAGGATAGTGGATTCCTCTTTGGAAGTCTTTAAGCAGAGGTTGAATGGACATCTTTTAGGCATGCTGTAATTCTGTATTCCTGCTTGGTGGGGGTTGGACTAGATGGGTACTTCCAATTCTAACATTAAGATTCCATGAGGATTTCTCAAGACTGTTTCTGCCAAATTGGGACAGTTGGAGGGTATGGTATACAGACTTCAAACCGGCCCATCATGCCACATTTCTCCTATGGCTTTTTTTTCTCTCAGTGGGAACAACAAATGCAATAAAAAAAAATAAAATTAGGTTCCCTCTTTGAAATACAAATTTTAAATACTCACACTTGAATGAATACCACATGTGTGTTTCTAACGGTTTGCATAGTGAATTTTGTGCTTTTGAGTTGGTCTAAGAGAGCCAGCTTGGTGCAGTTGTTTGAGCACTGAACTACAATACCCTGGAGATCAGGGTTCAGTTCCCTGCTTGGCCATGGAAACCCACTGGGTGACCTTGGGCAAGTCACACGCTCTCACCTCCCCCCTGAAAACCCCATGATAGGTTCTTCTTAGGGTTGCCAGAAGTTTGAAACAATTTGACGGCAAACAACAATGACACCAAGGGAAGCTTGGGGTATTTCAGATATCATGATCTCTTTGCACAGGTGAACAAAACCAACAGCAGCCCATAAGTCATTCTCAATTCGACTTACCATTCAGACTATATTTCTTACTTGCTGCTTGAAGCAGAAAAAGCCCCCATACAACAGGTTGTGTGTAGTATAGTAATTCATTGCTGGCATCAAGCTGAATCCATAAAGCTCACATGCTGGGAGAATGTGCTCATCACAAAGCAATATTATACCACTAAAATGATATTTCACACAGCACTTTGCAAAATGAACCATTTTGTCTCCTGTGAATACAAATATTCTGTTTGGAATATCAGAATAATTGATCCCAGTTTTTCATGGGTTTGTGAGTGCTTGCCACACTGAATACAGCAACCTCTGAGTAGGTAAATGGAATAAAGCACATTTGAAATGAGAATGTGTGCGTACCGATTTCTCTACCAACCTTTTCTCAGCTTATACACCCACACACTGCTTCTACTATGCACTTTCTTCCCTATTCAGCTTCACTTCTAGTGGAAGCCACTGATTTATCTTTCATCACCTACCTTAACTTTATATAAATTTTCTTTTTTAAAAAACTCCTTCTCATTCAGATATTGTGGCATCTTAGCTGTTATTGCACTAAACAAAGGGAAGGATAGGCTTCATTATTTTATACCTCCAAGAAAACTATTCCTTTTCTCCTTCCCATATGTTTTTCTTTTTCTTTTTTTATTATTTTTGAATCAAATCAAGTAGAGTAGTCATATATTTTGAATTGAACGATCCATTTGACACAATGTACACACATACATAGGGAAGGGAACAGTACCTAGGAAAACACTGGATTTATAAGACTCAGGCCATTTCCACACTAGACTGTTATAGTGCTTTTATTCTCCTTTCAACATCCTATGGAATCCTGGGGTTTGCTGTTTAGAGAGGGGCCTATGCACTGTGAATAGACTGCTAATTCTATGCACAGTGACTTTGGAGCATCCCTTACTGATTTCTATCATATTTACTTCTTAGCCTTTTCAACTTTAATTTATTACAGTATTTTTATGCTCCCCTTTTCTTCCAGAGACCTGAAGGACCTCCTCCTATCTGCTTTATCCTCACAACAAACCTACAAGATGGGCTTCCTAAACTGGCCCGAGTTCACCCATTGAGTTTTCACAACTCGATCTCCCAAGTCCCAGTCTTAACGCTACAGCACACTGCCTTTCTCTCTCAACCGGTAAACATATTGAGCTTTAAGAAAATATCTCCAGCTGGCTGAAATAAAATCTCTACCAGGCCATCTTGCAAAAGACTGGAAACTGGAGTAGGAACACCATCAAAGTAAACAAAAATAAGTATTCAGACTCTGCTTAGTTATTTTCCTTGTTATTTGATTATCTCTTTGCTGCTCTGTCACAAATAATTGGAAAATCTGAAGGTATTTTGATCACGTCATTGACTTGCCAGAGTAGTGAGGACATGTTAAGGATTCACCTGGCACAGCGGCAAATGACATCACCGCTTCTTCAGTGAAAAGTATGACTTCTTGTTTCCCAGCTTTGTGTTTCCCTGATGCAACTATGGCAAACATGAAGTTTCCTTAAGCTTCCCATAAACTAGAGCTTAAGCAATTGCTTTCTCACAGTAAATTTGTGATCAAGACAGACAGTTATCCCTGTCCAGGGATGGATTCTGCTTTATTTTCTCACTGTATTTATTTACTTAACCCATTTTCAGGTTTCTCTTCAGCTGTAGCTATCTTCCTGGTTTACGGATATACAATAAAATATAACTAAAACCCCCTCACATAGACAAGTTACAGCACACAATTAAAGAAAGAAAACATATCCAAAATAAATGCAGATATAGGCACACCCTGTGTGGATAAAAGGACTATTGATAAAAGTCTTTGCGTATTACATTTGTAGAAAAAGTGTTTGTTCTTGATTAAGGGGCTTTGACAAGAGGTTTGAGTTTTTTAAAAAGGCTTTTATGTTATTTAAAAATACCAATGTTAAATCATTTATTAAAGTGATGACTTTTAACATCTAAATGCATTTGTTACTCCCAGCTAGATTGTATCCCTGAATCAATTGCTGAATGGCAAGTTAACACTTATGCAAATCCCCTTGATTCAATGGGCCTACTCCTATTGGATCTAGCAATTGTATTTAAGCTATACACATTCCAAAACAAAACAAAACCAGATTAAGGTACTTACTTGTTGACTGAATTATTCACTGGGTTTTGACAAGCTAGATATCATGGTAGCACAAGACAGCTTAGAATCATAGACTCATCGAGCTGGCCATCTGGAGACCAGAGGCCATTCAGACCAACCCTCTGCTATGTGCAAATACACAATCAAAGCATTCCACACAGATCGCCATCTAGACTCTGTTTTAAAACCTCCAGAATTTCCGCACTAGACAGTTATAGTGCTATGATTCCACTTTCACCATCCTATGGAATCCTGGGGTTTGCAGTTTCAGGAGGGACCGGCCGGTCTAGTGCGGAAATGGCCCTCCAAAGAAGGAGACCCCACCACACCCTGAGGCAGTGCATTACATGTCAAACAGCTCTTACCATCAAGAAGTTCCTCCTAATGTTTAGGTGGAATCTATTTTCCTGTAGTTTGAAGCCATTGGTCCTTGCCCTAGTCTCTGGAGCAGCAGAAAACACGCTTGCTCTATCTTCAACATGATATCTCTTCAGATATTTAAAAATGTCTATCATGTCACATATTAACCTTCTCTTCTCTAGGCTAAACATACTAGCTCTCTAAACTGTTCCTCACAGACTGATGTTCCCAGGCCTTTTACCATTTGGATTACCACCCTCTGGACATGTTCTAGCCTGTCAATAACCTTCTTGAATTGTGGCGATCAGAATTGGACAGAGTATTCCAGGTGAGGTCTGACCAAAGCAAAACAGAGTGGTACTATTACTTCTCTTGACCTAGGCCATTTCCACACTACACTGTTATAGTGCTATTATTCCACTTTCAACACCCTGTGGAATTCTAGGGTTTGTAGTTTACTGAGGTCACTAAATGCCTCCCCCTAAACTGCAAACCCCAGGATTCTACAGGATGTTAAAAATGGAATAACAGCACCATAACAGTGCAGTGCAGAAATGGCCCTACACACTGTATTCTTATTGATGCAGCCTAGAATCACATTGGCTTTTTTAGCTACTGCATCACACTGACTCGTATTCAGCTTGTGGAAAGTTGCTAAAGTGACTAGCAATTTAAACTGTAGTGTCTGTGGGCAAAGAAAACAGGCGAAACCATGCCCATACTTTAACTTATTAGTCTTAAGGTTTTAAAAATAATCTCCTTAGCCATTTCCCTTTAGTTGGAGTTATTTTGAAGTGCCAGTACAAACAAGGGTGTCTGGACTGTCAGTGCTATCCTTTAAATGCCCCCCACTTCTCTAACTTCTGTGACAATTTAATCATATGCATTTTTGTCATCACAACATGGATTTTTTCACTGTAACTTTAAGCCACTTGCCTGGAATACAAAATAGTGAAATGTACTTGGTGTTATGCCATTTTTAATTCCTAATCTCTTAATTTGGGCTCAAAACAAGTTCAGTGAGATGAAAGGTAACTGAAAAAATGATGACATGCTTCTTTACACAGAGTTTCTATCTGTGTGAATTCAGTGAAACGCAGACAACAATACTGTTACTAGTATTAACAGGTTACAGAATTCTCTCTCAATAGTTTTTGTATTCTCTTTCTTTCTTTCTTTCTTTCTTTCTTTCTTTCTTTCTTTCTTTCAAATCTTCAGTAGATATTTAAAAATTTGTGTAGAGTGAGTTCTCAGGTATTTTCTGATCCCATATGAATTCCACATCATTTGAAGATTAACATCAGGGCTGGGGTTTGCTTTACACATCTTATATTTCCTTGATCCATTGAGAAATCCCATCCTCCGATCCCATAGATGGAGCTGACCTACAGAGAACCGCAATATGTCATTCTTGTTTCTCAGAATCCTTCGATACCAATTGACTTTACTGGCAATAAGGCTCAAGGATTGGAAAAATAGTCACAACTATTCATTATGTATATGGTATAAAATATATATAGATGTTTCATAGCTATTATGGAAAAATGGTCTTACAATATCTTATTGAGCAAAGGAAAAGTGAAACCAGAACCATTTTATTTAAGCTAGTCTTCTTTCATTCAATGAAAGGATGAAAATGCAGATACAGTCAGTTTTCCATATTCATGGATTCTGTATCTGCAGATTCAACCAATCACAGCTTGAATATATCACCCTTACCCCAGAAAAAATCCAAAAAACAAACTTTGATTTTGCCATTTAATATAAGGGATGTCATTTTACTATACCACTGTACATAATGGGACTTGAGCATCCACAAATTTTGGTATCCATGGAGCAGCGGGGGGGGGGCACGTCTTGGAACCAAACCCTAATGGATACTGAAGGGTCACTGTATTAGAGGTTCAGGAAAATAAAGAGCAGAATGGTTAAAATAAGTGTTGGTTGAGGAGCAGCCTTGAACTGAATGATCTGTGTAGTTTCGTTTTATGGATTCTGTTGCTAGAATGTTGTGATCTGTATGAAAGCAGGAGATCTGAATGAGAACCAATTCCACACTGTTCTTTTTTTCTTTCTTTTCTTCATTTTGTTGTTGTGCTAATTGCTGTGCAGAGGAGTGACCTTTGGGAAGCAATTTATTGCTATTGCTATGTTTGTTTGAAGTAAAGTTTTAAAACTAAATGAATAAAGCTCTGTTTTTTAAAAAAAAAGAACTGTGACTCGTTTTTTTTAAAAAAAAAGCATCAGGGTTTTATCTTTGTTTGTTTGTTTGTTTTCTTCAATATGTTATATTGGCTAGGATAAAAAAGCAATGGCCAATGGCCAAAAAAGCAATAGATTTTTTGGGAAAAAAATTGTCTCAGCCATTTCTGATCTTGTAAACATAAACTATACATAGCAAGTGTCTGAAAATAAATTATGTTTTTGATAGAAATAAGAGGCAAAAAACAAAACTATAAATTACAGCTATAGAAACTAACACTAAAATGCAGAGAACTATGTTTATAAACAATGCCGTATTTGTGGTGCCTGTTTGTACTTTTATGTCCAGCAGCAGAAGCTTTCATGTGTGTGTATTCAAAAATAGTAAACCGCCAAGCTTACCTGGCAGATAGGTTGTGACTTAGAGCAGATGAAGCAGTAGCAGCGTACCAGCCATGTCAGCAACATGTTTCCCCTTCCCAGAAGGTTGTGAGCTACCGCACAGCCTCCTGGGAAGGGAAATACTGGCAGCCAATGAATTCAAACCTGCAGATCATATTCATTGACTGATAAAGCTGGGGCCTGACCAGAGTTGCCTCGATGGTCAGTTTTCCCTCTGGTTGGATACTGGGGTATAAATTCCCCTCAGGTCCCAGCTCCTGGTCAGTTCAAGTTCATTGTTGAACATCACCTGCCCTCCCTCCCCTGTTTTCCTTTGGCTGGTGGACACTAGGTACTGTTCCTGTAGTCTGGCTGTAGAGTTGGGTTACCTGGTGAGTGCTGGTATTATATTGCACAGGGGAATTATCCGTGTTCTAGTTCATGCATTTGCTATTAACTTGTCACAACTTGTAATAGGTGGTAGCTTGGGTCCTGGATCCGGGATTGCAGTTAGCAGGATTTCCTTGGCATCGGTATGGAACGGGATCTCCTCGCAGGCAGTCAGGGATGTGGGTGGAAACAGTTGTGCACAGCACCAGTGGGGCACGATTCTCTTGCACTCTGTGGCAGCAGAGGGAGGCCACCAGAAGATTTTCTCCTGGGTGTAGGTTGTTCCTGTCATCCCAGCTGCTCTGGCAGCAGGCCAGAATGATGGGTTCATTGGTCAACAAGTGGGTTGATCAATGCCCAGATCCAGTTCCATGCATGTGCCAACCTTTCAGCAACTGTAGCCAATGGAGTTGTGTCCTTTGTTCTTCCAGTTCTGAGTTTGTGTGTTTTTTTTACTGTGCCACTCACCTCTGAGCACACAACTGGTAACAAGTGATGAAACTGTTGTATGGCTTTCTTGGCACGCTTTCTATATTGAGGGGAGGGAGCCAGGAAAATGTCTGCAACCAATTAGCAGAATGGAACATAGAATTAACATGATTTCAGAAGTGTCATTCATAAACTAATGTTCAAATAATGGGTTTTACTTGATTTTTTAAAGACATTTAAAATAATTGGACAAAATAAAGGGTTTCAGTTGCTGTATTGCTATATCAATACGTCTAGACTTAATACCATTTTTCAGTTGCTATCTTAATAGTCCCTAATTACAATCTGCTTCCACTTTTTGTGCTAAAATTTAGTAATGTGCATGATATACAATAATTTCTCTGTGCTGGAACGGTTTTGAGAATTTCTGGAGAACTTTTCAGAGACTGCTTGAAAAGGCATCACTTTCTCTTAGAGAGTTTTGCCACTACCTGCTTTCCCATTTTCCAGGTTTCTGTTACAGTATCACACACTTAGCAAGCTTTAAGAATGGTGGCAAGGAGACCGTGGGAATGAATGAAAGGGAAGGGAAATCACCAGCCAAAAGGGCCAACAAAAACCAAGAGCTGTTCCTACATTGGCAACCCTCTTTGCTTATGAGCGTGTTTGGAGTCTTCATTATCAATGACTTTCTCTGGTAGGTTTTTATTTTTCCTGGTCAATTAGTCACTCAAAAGCTATATTGTCCAGAATTCAAAAAGTCAAGGGAGGCTCTGAGTTTTGTTGCAGAAAATCAAAATGTTGGATATTTCCAGTTGATGCATATATGTACAATCACCTTGCCTCTTTAA
This sequence comes from Cyclura pinguis, assembly GCA_030412105.1. Classification (NCBI taxonomy): domain Eukaryota; kingdom Metazoa; phylum Chordata; class Lepidosauria; order Squamata; family Iguanidae; genus Cyclura; species Cyclura pinguis. Next base: position 247,408,496 of record CM059599.1, on the reverse strand, counting down.
TGATATTTTACGGAGGCTCCAGATATCACTATCTTCTATTTGTAATGCTTCTATGTTTCCGCCATTATTACTTCCATCTTTTTTACTTTCATAAAAAATCATTAAAGAGGAAAAGACTTGTTGCTTGTTACTACTAGCAGCCCTCCATCTTGATGCATTGAGAGAGTCCTCACTGCCAGTTTCTACACAGAAAAACACACACACACAGCCAGTTGAAAACATGGAAAAGAGGAGGAAAACCAACAAGGCTGGCACTGAATCATAATGGCCTTGGGAGTGATTATGGATTCGGCTTCCGATGGTTTTAGGAATAAGGAAGCCTTCTTTTCTGAAGTCCTCGGTTATGATTTTTCCCCATCACTAATTGAAAGAATTAACAGGTGATAGAATAACAGCCACCTCCTCCCTCTTGTACATAAGAATAACGAGTATGGTAGAAGTGGAAGGAAAAACAAATCTCTACATTTGAAGGAATTTCATACAGTAGCTAATATACATAGGTGTCATTTATGCATGCTAGGCAATATGCTATTAGGTAGCCTATTCTTTTATAATTCCATAAAGCTTTCAGATCATTAAAGGATACACAAAACAGGGCTTTGTTGTACACTAGAAACAAGACTGCCTCTGCAGTCTCAATAGGCTAAATATAAACCTGACTCAATAGACTAATGGGGAAATCAACCCAAGCAAGGAGAAACCTGTGCATTATGATGCTGTAAAATATTATTAAAAAGGCTAGGCAATCTTGTATTTGTTACCACTTGTGGCAGATATGCCAGATAGGTTGTCTGCCACTGACAAAAGTCATGGTCAGATCTTGAAAACCTTTTTATGTAAAGCATTTATCTACCTGGGAGTTGGCTCTCTGTAGGTTCCTGCCATGCAGGATTCTGAGAATAACCATCACTTTCTCATTGTGCCACAGATGTTGGAGCATGTAATCTTTACTTCACTACTTGGCCAGACCAGTTAGAACAGATGGAAGGGTTTTAGGAAGTGATCATGGTTGTGCAGGTGCCCTTTATAGGTGTTCCAAAACTGAAACATGATCAATGGAACTGGATGCCACTGGAAGGTCCAAGGCATTTTTTGAAACATTGGGCATTATCAAGTATCGTGAAATCTGAGGCAGGTTTCTTCAATGAATATCTTAAAATAGCCATTCTGTGGTTGGATTGCACTATATCTTTCTCTATATCTTCCTTTAACTATCCACTGACAAGACCTCCTATGTTGTTTTGATCAACCAGATAGGTCAAGAGTTTTCTTCTCATTTCTCCAGTTGTATAAATTTATCCATCTCAAAAGGAGGAGTGGTTAGCATTACTGGAAACAGTTGTAGCTATGGCATCTAAATGCAATTTTATCTACTAAATGTCTAATATCCTGCCCATCAGCTCTCACCATTTCTTGGTATAATGAACCTTACTACCCAGAATAGCAGCACTTGGTCTGGATAGTCATTTATTGAAAATATCTAATATTATAGACATTTTCTACATGTTTCTTGTTACTGTCATTTGATAACTTGCTTCCAACTCATTTACATCCACAAATTTCGTAGAAAACTAAATTGATTAAAATGTGAGATGGAATGCTTTAAATCTGATGGCATATTTCTTTAAAAGAAATAAACTTTAAAAGAAAATTTATTTCAGTGAAGTAAGTGACTCTTTTTCTTCTAACTTGGAAACAGCGGTTTGACATCTGATAGGTTGTGAATTTTTGCTTTGGTATGAACACACCCAGACCCATCTGATTTTAGATGCTATGTTAGATCCAGACTGATTAGTGCTTGTATATGACACACCAAGGAATTCCTGACAAGCTAAGAACAGACACTGTCTTTCCGAGTGGACCATCCTAGTTGTTAAGACCAAGAGTATAATCAGTATATAGCAGTTTCCTATGCTCCTGTGATGGAGCATGTGTACATGGGTTTGGTACATACAACTGTTTTGGGATCCACTGGTGATTCCAGAGAACAGAACCAACATTTGTGGATCACCAACACTAGGCATTTCATGTTAACATTTGCACCATATCAACAAAGCTCATCAATTGATAAGTGACTTGCATTAGCGCTTGTGTCCCTACTCAATAATCACTCAATATTCTATTAAAACAAACATGTTGCTTTCATCTGTCACACTAATCTCTTCATTACCCTTCTCCTTGGTGGCATATATATTATATGCTGCAGTATAATTGCCACCATAGGTTATTATAAACCATTATCCTACTTCATTTTCAAATGGCAAGACCATCTGTCTAAATAACAGGCAATGACAACTCTGTAAAAGGGTAAGGAAGATAGGGGACCTGTCATGAATACTGAAGAAGATAGTGCTTCCTTTCACATCACCAGGTTTCTCTTGGAGTTCTGGAACATTTAAACTGTCTTCTATCTGCAGTGAATTCCCAATAACTGATAAAGCTCTTCTTTCTTACCATCTGCCTTCTCCTCATTATCACTGTGACCATCTTGTTCAGTTATGTGCCAATTTGGCCAGGAAATGAGGGCTATCATCAAAGCCTACTGAAAATGGTTGTTACTTTTTCATTCTTGAAAAAAGTGAAGAATGTTCATCTGATCCAAGGTGATTCCCAGAGAAAGTGGGAAAAAAATCCAGTAAATACTATTAACTAAAAATCCTCATACAACCTTGGAACTATTGGTAAAAAGAAAAAATAAAATACAAAAGTCCAAAATAAGTTCTGAACAGCTATTCAGAAATAATATCGTGCTTTGAAATTATGCAGGCAAATAGTACCTTATTATAAGATGATCCATGTGTTGTTTTCCATTTAGACTGAGATTGATTTACATCTTTAGTGAAAGAGTAAAGGATATCCTTTCCCATTACCTTACATGTTGTTGTTGTTATTGCTGTTTGCATAGCCAATGTGTTGAGTCCAGCCATAGGTAGAGTAAACCCACTGAAATCAGTGGGAATTAAGTTTCTCAGCTGGCATTTTGTATTGCACCTCCAGATTCATATCCTGGCATGATGGATTTCTGTATTCAGAAAGACTATATAGATTTACCGTAAGACTATGTAACTGCCCCCTTCAGCCTGTCTTAATGGCCAGCAGCCAAATCAGGCAAAAAAAAGTCTGTTCAGCTGCCTATTGGGTCAAAAATGTTTTCAGCACCCTCCCACCAGTGACCAAGGCTATGATAATGAGAATCAGGACTGCTGTTACAATTCCTTGTCATAGCATCACACACTGGTGGGACAGTGTAAGAAATGTCATCCCTCTTGTGCCCTGATTGACATGTGAGCAGACATCCTTTCTTCAATTTGGCTGCTGGCCATTATGATGGGCTGGGGGGTGGGTGGGCACAATTAGGCTAAGACATGTTACTTAGTTACACATTTATAACTAGGTAGCTGGTGTAGAATATTGATGCTCAATATTAACTTAATTTCCACTGATTTTAGTGGGTGAATTTTAAATAAGCCTAGATATATCCCCTTATACCCTTGTTTAAAAAAATTGAAATTCATATTACAATATTTAGCTACACAGACAAAAAGGCTATCTCATTTAAACATCCTTCTGAAAACAGCCAAAGAAGACTACTAAATCAGGAATCAAAATCGTGCACTTCCAATGTGGAAACACTTGTGAAGCACTACTAATGATATAGTACATGTATTTTCACATGCGATTATCAAATCTCTGTAAGAAAAGCATTAAAAAGAGATTTAACTTTAATGAAGCATGTGACTGTGGAAATTTCTAGCTGATTTACAAACAGCAGCTTAACCATGTAACCTGTTCAGAAATTGCAAAGATCCAGCAATACTGACTGGGAGACTACAGTTCAATGACACAAAGTAAACTAAATACATATGAAGATGCCTCACACCCCTCTTGGAATGCTAGCCATTCTGGCTCAGGAAAACTAATCTCACGGTTGGAAGAAGAAGTGTATGGAGGAGCCAAAACCTGTAAAGATAAAATTTATTAATCCACTAATTTTAAAATAGTGAAAAAGAAAGTTTCAAACCAGTTAAGACATCTGTCCATACAACGCATTGTCTTCTGTTGTAGGTCTTTCAATTTCAACTCATTTCCTATTGAGAATAATGGCATGCTGCATTGCAGGAGTATTTGCAGAGTGCTTTTTTAAAAGCTTTTAAAGGATAACATGCAGAACTAAATAATTCAGAAGTTTGTTGAGTGCTCCTTCCTGGTCAACTTAGACTGGAGTATTTTTGGGAGCACTCACCTGTATAGTATGTTGTATCTTTTGCACAGAGATTTTCTTGCACATAGAAACAATGACTATGATACCAAGGCCAAAGATTTAAGGTCCTGTTTTACAGTGTCATATTCCATTTAAGCAAGAGGTAAAGATCAATATATTGACTTTTTTCTGCCAAAAAAGAAAAAGAAACAAAGGAAAGACCTCTAACATTCACATTGAAATAAAAAAGGAACCAAAGAAACGGAGGGTTTGTTGCTTTCTTATTTAACGCACATTATAGAATCTCTCTAGGGGGGGAAAAGTCTTTTCTTGCTTTCTTTCCTCCTGAGGACATGTGCAACAGATACTGCCTTGAGCACCAGTACTAGGAAAGTCAGGATATAAATGAATAAAATAAGCAAATACACAAATCATGATGACAAATACAAACAGTCCTTCAAAACACATTAAAACTTTTTTTAAAAACTCATTTTCAAAAGCCATATAATGAAAATAAACCCCAAAGCCAACTCTAACCCTGGTTTTAAGGACCACAGGCCATGAAGATGGCATGCCAGAAGTTCCACAGTCAAGGTACTGCTACTGAGAAAGCTTCGTCTTGTATAGTCATACCGAGACCCATTTACACCCTACCTTATATTGTTGTCCTCCAGTGTTAATCCCGGCAGCAGCTCTGCTGGGAAGGGAGCGTGATGGGAGCACTCCCCTCCACAGCAACTGGCTCCCTGCCAAAGGAAGCATGATGGACACATCTCTTCTTTCTGCAGTGTAGCCAGGCACTTTCCCAGAAGCGCCTCCATTGTGCTTCCGGTGCCAGGTTAGTGTGAGCTGGTTGTGCAATTGTGGGTCACTGACAGGGAAAACCCCACAATGATTTAATCCACGATCATGCCACCTGGCAATCAGAGAAGGACCGGACCACGACAATGTCATGCAGAAGTGCCATCGCAATCACGTTCTTCTCTTGTCCCCATGGCAGGATGGGAGGCTTCCGCAGAAAAGATCTCACATAGCCTCTCAGGTAGTGAGACGTGCAACAGAGGCTTCATTCCAGCCAGGTTCCTACTGAAGGAGGAGACAGTTTTTTGGATATCCTGGCCCCAGGCCATTTAATGTTTTATACGTCAAATCCAGCAACCTGAATTGAACTCAGAAACATACTGGAAGCCAGTGTAGTTAGTTCAAGTACACACCCGACAAAAGTATGGTCACTTGATTTTATGCTAGCTAGAGCTTGCAACTATTATTCAAAGCCAGCCTCATACAAAGCCCCTTACAGTAATCTAATTGGCTGAAAATTAAGACATGAAACGCTGCATCTAAATCTACTTGGTAAGGATCACAGCTGGCACACCAGCCAAAGTTAGACAAAGGTACTCCTGACCAGAGCAGCAACCAGACCTTCCAGAAACAGTGCTTGATCCAAATACATTGGGTCTTCCAGAGGGAATACAACCTCATCAAGAACAGGTTGGCTTTAGTGCTAACAAACAGAACTTCTGTCTTGCCTGGACTGCAATTCTTTCTACATTGCCAAATTCAGGCTCAGTTGAGGGAAAAGGTGGGATGATGATTGATGATGATGATGATGATGATTGATAAAGTATTAACGGTACAACTATTATTGGCAAAATGACCACTGAATACTCCTTGCCCAAGAAAACCCTATGAAATTCATGCTGTTGCTGTAAGTCGACAGACAACTTGAAGGCATATACACGCACCACACACACATAGGTTGAGTGAGGACTTACAATCATGGCAATAACATCACAGCCATGATTAATTTACAGTTATAGATGGATAAATCTAGAAAACTGCTCCATATTCTCAATAGCTGCTTAGTCATGATCATGACACTATTTGCCACCTAGTTTAGTGAGCCTCAGCTGCACGGGGAGAAGGATGTTCACTATGTCAGCAATCAGATCATGGGCGAGTGTTTCCACCAAGTTTGTGGTGATCAAGTCAGGATACATTTACTTATATATCCTGTAGGTGGGTGTACATAGGCCATTTCCACACTACACTGTTGTAGTGCTATTGTTCCACCTTCAACATCCTGTGGAATTCTGGGGGTTGTAGTTTGCTGAGGCCAAAGAGCTCCCTGGCTGAGAATTCTAAATGCCCCTCCCTAAACTACAAACCCCAGGATTCCATAGGATGTTGAAAGTGGAATAATAGTATTATAACAGTGTAGTGAGGAAATGGCCTAGGTTAAGTTAATATACTTACCTAATTAGCTGATATTGAACATTGGTCAACCACAACAAGAACAAAAATATTGTCTTCTGTCAACAGCTGCAGAAATCTTAACCAGTGGACCTTCAAAGTTACAAACATTCCTAACTGTTGCTTTCCAAACCAAACTGCTCTTTTTCAAGTACTTTCCTCTTGCTTCACAATTCTCATATCCATCCAGGAGTTTAACAAGCCAAATAACAGAAGGGCTTTTTAGAAATGGTATATATGAATGAATGCTTGAGGGAAGTGAGGCAATCCTTTTGGAGTATGATTACAAGCCTTCTGGGTTTATAAACACTCTGGACTATATGTCCAGTTCTATACAATAGCTAACTCATGGTGAGCCCTTCAGAAATACAATATCACAGTAGCAGCTTTTATTTGCAATATAGAACAGTAACTTCAAGGAGCTTTGAGTCAGGAGAAGTAACGGCATTTGTTAGTCACCTAAGAATGTGAGCTGCTTTATTTTCCATGTTGGTAAGCAGAGAATTTTCATACATGAGAAGAATTTTATTGCATGAGTCCAGTATTATCTTAATAGGCCAGTTTTTTGCCCAAGAGACTCAAAGCTGCAAAATCTCTCTCTCTCTCTCCCTTTCATTTGTATGAGCTCTCTCTCTCCTCTCTCTACCTCTGTGCTGACTCTGCAACATCTGGTTGTTTTTCATTGATACATAAGTCTCATACCAAGTGCAGGCTATTGATAAGAGTCAGCAACAAAAACTACTGAGGGTATCTTGATGAAACAGGACTCCTCTAATTAATTGGTGGTCCTGCCTAACTTTAAACTTCACACTGGAGATGATGAAGAGCACTGGGAGTGCTTTCTTTTTCTTCCTCGAAACATTTATGGTGTGCTGCTGTCACTATAAATTACTTTCTGAAAATTCACCATTGGGCTATAAAAGGGCTAGGAAAGATCCACTTCAGCCTCCTTTTTTTTTATTGCACCCTTCCAGTCTATAAGATAGATTTTCAATCCATCTATGCAAAAAGTACTAGTTGAGTGAACTGTTGCTTTCATTGTTCCTCCTCTGTGAGAGATGTTGCATGTCAAAATATTTACCACATGGAACTGCATATATTCTACAACATAGAGAATATATGCAGTTCCACAGAATCAGATGTGGAGGCTTAGTTCTTTTTCTTTTACTTCCTCATTCAGGAAAATGATTAATTGAAGCCTCCAGGGTATGTCGGCAGCCAGCTGAAAACAACCACATGGGCTGAAGCTCCCTTCCCCAGAGGTATTCAACAGCAGGTTGTCAGCTAATCAAGGAGTGCAACACCAGGGGCAAGGTGAGCTGGCAAACTCCCACTCACACATTGATAGAAAGTATGAGCCATTCTTCTGAATGACATTACATTATCTGTTTTATTATAATCATACTATCTGACCAAGATTGATTGAAGACTTGTTCCAGACTTCATTCCATGTGTAAAACCCAAATGCAATAGTTGTACAACAGTTTGAGGTCCTTATGGGTTAGGGGCCAGTCAGTAGGCCATTTGTACTTTAGATTATGAAGCCATTTTTTTCTATGTGTCATCTTTGACTGCCTTTTTTGGTGCCTTGCAGGTTAGTGAATTGGTCATGTCATCTAGAGTGGATGTATCAGGTAGAGCACTGGAACGAAAGGATTTAACTCTTTCTGGGCAAAAAGCGATATTAAGGATTTATACCTCTAAGATGGGTCAGAGGGAGGTGGGGACTGATGTAACGTTGGGGCTTTATCTTGATCCAGCTTTATGTCCTGTTTGTAGTTCAGAATTGGGTCAGAGGATCTAGGCTAAGTCCTTTATTTTGCTGACTTTTCACCTCTTATCAAATACAAATTTTTGACTGTTACATCCAAGGCCTTTGACCTGCTGCAAGGGGTTAAATTTGGGATCCATTCATTTCAGATTGGGCCTGCTTCGATGGCTTGTGCCATGAGTCTCGGTACAGATTCAGTACATCATACTGGGCATTGGAGATCTTTTGCATATAGAAGACATGTCTAGCCTCTCAAGTGTTGAGTTACATTGTTCAATGCACTAACGCTGTTATTTATTACAGATTCTAGGTTATGTCTGGTGAGACAAAGGATCTTAATCTGTGGCCCACAGTATGGTTTACTGGGCAGAGTGCCAGGCTTCGAATTGGCATTTTGGTGCTCAACTGGAGTTGAAGAACCAGCCTGCACTAGAGTGGCTATGCAAAAGAGCCTTACATTGGTATGATTTGCTGCCTCAGTTGTTTGGGGAGCACAAGAGTCCTCCTCATACTTTGGTCATTCACCTGGGAGAGAAGTACCTCAGTTTGTTGAAGAGCAAGGCTCTACATGACTTCTGGGCCATACAGAATAGACAACCAGGAATAATATTGATGTGGTCAGTCATTTTGTCTCACCAAGTTTGGTAGGGGGACAGCGATTCCCAATACATTGATCCTGAAGGATAAAAAGGAGAATCAAAGTGCCCTGAATAGGGGGTTGGGTCATTTTCTTCTACATTCCACTATAATTTTTCAGTGGCCCAAGCTCTACAGAATTCACAGTGCCCATGTGGGCAGGACAGGGCTATTGTTAGGTGGATTCGTAATTGATTGACCAACCAAACCCAAAGGGTGATCACCAATGGCTGCTTTTCATCCCGGAGAGAAGTGACTAGTGGGGTGCCACAGGGTTCTGTCCTGGGCCCAGTGGTATTCAACATCTTCATCAATGACTTGGATGAAGGAATAGAGGACATGCTGATCAAATTCGCAGATGATACCAAATTGAGAGGGGTTGCTAATACACCAGAGGACAGGGTCAAAATTCAAAATGACAGATTGGATTGCTGGCCCAAAGCTAACAAAATGAATTTCAACAGAGAGAAATGTAAGGTCCTGCACTTAGGTAGAAAAAATGGAATGCACAAATATAGGATGGGAGACACGTGGCCAGATAACAGTACATGTGAAAGGGATCTAGGAGTCTTGGTAGATCACAAGCTGAACATAAGTCAGCAGTGTAATGCAGTATCCAAGAAAGCCAATGCGATTCTTGGTTGCATCAGTAGAAGTATGGTGTCTAGATCGAGGGAAGTAATGGTACCACTCTATTCTGCATTGGTTAGACCTCATTTTGAATACTGTGTCCAGTTCTGGGCACCTCAATATAAGAAGGATATCAACAAGCTAGAGTGTATCTAGAGGAGGGCGACCAAAATGGTAAAGGGTTTGGAAGCCATGCCCTGTGAAGAGCAGCTTGGGGAGCTGTGTATGTTTAGTCTGCAGAAGAGAAGGTTAAGAGGGGACATGCTATCTGTATTTAAATATTTGAGGGGAAAGGAGCTGCAGGAAAGGAGATTCCACTTGAACCTCAGGAAGAACTTTCTGATGGTCAGAGCTGTCCAGCAGTGGAATATGCTGGCTCGGAGTGTGGTGGAGTCTCCTTCTTTGGAGATTTTTAAGCAGAGGCTGGATGGCCATCTGTTGGGAATGCCTTGATGTGTGTTCCTGCATAGCAGGGGGTTGGACTGGATGGCCCTGTGGTCTCTTCCAACTCTATGATTCTATGATTCATTTAGCAATTGTTCCTTGGGAATCTGTAACAGGGAATAAGGACCCTTTTGTCCAGCTTGGTGTGGGAAAGGGGCTGTGCAAACACTTGTCCATTGTTTGTAGCAGGTTTGGGGGGAGAAAATTAGAGTTACAGTGAACACTTTGGCACCGTTTTGGTGAAGGGGAGGGTTCTGGGACTGCCTCTTTAGGTTCTGGGACCAGCAGGGTGGGGGACGAGTCTATCCTTAGGACTGTTCTGAGGGCTGTGCCCTCATTTAAGTCCTGAGACTTGAAGATTTGGTTCTTTGAGTTTTTCTTCCAGTAGATGGCCAGACAGGGAGTAACTCAATTGTTGGGTTTCCCTCAGGCCACAGGTTGTTTGCTCGAAGGAAAGCTGAGGTGGAAATCAGGAAGTGATCCCTGCCTCAGTAATCCCACACTAAGTTCTTCCCCCCTTGCTCTTTTTTGTGTTCAACACGGTATAAATAAGTTCTAGGTTAAATAAAGTGCCCCTTATTCAACTTAGGCCCTTTCTGCACCCTACCTTTTTGTGAAGTCATCTGGTGGGGATTCCAGCAGCAGCTCTGTCAGGAAGGCAGTGTGACAGGAGTGCTCCCTCCACACTGGCTGGTTCCTTGTGGAAGGGAGCATGATGGCCACACCTCTTCCTTCCACTACGCTGGGGCAGGAAGTATCACCATTGTGCTTCTGAGGCTTCCCCAGGACAGGTAAGTGTGGGATGGTGGCATGAGTGTGTGTCATTGATGGGAAAAACCCATCAATGATTTAATCTGTGATCATACTGCCTGGGGACAGGAGAAGGGCGGAACCACAAGGACATCATGCAGAAGCATCATCACGGTCTCATCCTTCTCCCATCCCCATGGCAGGATGGGAAGGTGCTGCAGAAAGGGTCCCAATTCTCTGTTTCTGGTCTCAGCAATGGTGAGTTGCTGCCTGGTCAGCAGTGAGCCATTCTTCTGAATGAGGTTACATTATCTGTGGACCAAGATTGGCTTAAAACATCTTCTAGCCTCCATTCCATGTATGAAACCCAACTGCAACAGCTTAGATCATTATTCAGTCCTGATGATGGCACAGTGTTCACCGCTGCATCTGAAGGCAGCAGGCTACGTAGCAGGGCAAAAACCAGACCATGTGACAACAGTCAAAATCAAACTTTATTTTACGGTCCATAGACCCAGCATAGCAATGGTACGGTATAGATAAAATACACCTACTAAAAATAGGATACAAATACATAAATAGAATAGACTATAGGCAGGATATAAAAGCATAAAAATAGGATATAAATGCATAAAATAATATAAAAAAGTACATGAGGTAAATTAAAATCATAGATAATATGGATTATTAGGTAAAGTATAAATAGGCGTTCGTCTCATTAGTGCAATAGAATTGGGTTGATCTTAAAGTGCATTGCCAGTATCCCGGTGTATTTTTGATACTTCTCTCTCTCTGATCTTAATAGCTGATGACAGAAATTTAGCAACTGATAGGGTTACATTCGGACATATATCCTCCGACAGGACTTTTACATAGAATGGCCCGGCATACAGCTCAATAAGGGAGAGATTAAATAATGGCGACTCTGACTATCGAAAATACACGCTAGCAAAATATGCGACATTGATTCAACATCTTGTGATCCACAAGGACAAAGTCTTGAGGAAATGGGCAACCCAGAAAATCTACCAGAAAGTAATTCTGGGGGAAAAGCATTGCATCAGGCCTTAGTGAATAATATGCAATAGTTTGGCACAGTCAAGTTATTTAAATAAGTGTCCTGATGGAAGGGTCCCACATACTGAATATTTAAAGCACTGGGTGAGCAGGATGAGATAGAATTTGCCTGAAGATTACAAAAAGCAATATCCCATAGTCTTTGCTTAATAGATTTTAGTGCTGTCTCATGACCCAAGTTAAGAGCAAGGATGGAGAGAGGCCCATAATGACTGCTTTTTGGGCTATGTACTTAGACCACCTGCTGACATAGTTATCAGATGGAAGGTGGCCTACTAGACCTTTGCCCCACTTAAAGACAAACACTTTAAGCCATTGTTTGAATGCTAGCATCCAAGCCCTTGTAGAGAGAGAGCTTCCCCCTGTTTCCAGTAATAGAACTGGGTTGGAGACACATCTAGGAGTATAAAGAAGTTCCCTGAGAAATTTTGCTTGGAAATTATTTAGTTCAGAGTTAATAAGTTCAATCCAGATGGCCGCTGCATGGAGCAGTTTGGATGTAATCTTTGCGTTGAATACTTTTATAGAGAAAAGGACAAATTGATTGCCTTTCGTGTGGAAAAGTCTTAGAATAGCTGTTTTGCAGCCTAAAGAACCACTCCATGCTAACGATCTGTTTGGGCTCCAGGAAACATTGTGATGGAATACAAGGCCAAGATATTTGAAGCTTTTAACTTGTTCCAAGGGACACTCATTTATACTCCAGCTGTGCTGATGGTATTTGCGTTCAAAGACTAAAATTTTTGACTTTGCAGCATTGATTTCAAGTTCATTCCTGAAGCAGTAAGTTGAGTATTTCCCTAACAGATGTTTGAGCCCTGATCTAGATCTAGAAAGAATCACTGTATCATCTGCATAAAGCAGGACTGGGGTTTTCCTGTTGTAGGCAGATGACCATTTTCATCCCTAAATTCTATCTTGAGATCATTCAGGTATAGATTGAATAAGGTCGGCTGAATACCTCTATGCTGAATACCTCTTCAGCATAGGTATGGGTTCCAAGAGATGTCCCTGAGGACCGTGTCTAACACATAGTTGGCTGTTATTATAAAGAGCCTTAATTAGGACAAGGAGTCTGGTGCCCCTCGATAAGGACTCCAGTTTATCCCATAGCTTATGCCTTGGGACAGAATCAAATGCAGCCTTTAGATCCATAAATGCTGCAAAGAGCTTGCCATACATAGGTCTTGAGTATTTCTCTGCACGATGGGCTAATACTAAACAGTGGTCATTGGTAGAATGGTTTTCTCTGAAGGCTGCTTGAGCCTCAGAAAGAATATTATTCTGCTCTATAAAAAGAATTAATTTGGAAGAAAGAAAGCGAGCATAGAGTTTGCCCTCTATGAACAGCAAACTTATTGGTCTGTAGTTCGCAGGATCTTTAACTTGGCCTTTTTTATAAATGGGAACTACTATTGCTTGATTCCACCCATTTGGGATCATTCCAGAGTTGTTTATCTGTATAAATAAGGCTGCTAACAAAGGTGCCCACCAGTGGCTGTTGGTTTTGATAAATTCAGCTGGGACATTATCCATTCTGGGTGCCTTACCATTTTTGAGTTGGGAAATTAAGTCAATAACTTCGTTAATAGATACAGGTTCCCAGAGTGGGGCCATTTGTAGCTGTTTATCAGTACTTTTCTCAGAAGTGGTTGCAGAATCAGTGGCCCCCTCAAAGATCCCTTTGAAATGGTTTTCCCACACCACAGCTGGAATGTTACAACTTGGGGCTTGAGCTCGGGAGCATAAAGCTCCAGATACAAGCTCCCAGAATGATTTTTAGTTGTTGATAAGAGATGCATTTAGCAATAGAGACTAGGAGTCATAGTTAAATTGCCTCTTTTTAAGGGATATAAGGGACTTATATTCCTTTTTTAGTTGAAAGTATGTCAATGGCACTGTTTGACTTTGCCTTCCTGTACTTAACAAGGGCAGATCTAAGAGAGTTTTTCTTGTGCAAGCATTTTTTATCGAACCAAGATTTGCCCAAATTATCAGGAGGTTTTACTTGGCCCTCCCTAGAATTAGGTTTATGTGTTAAGTCAGCTTCAATCAAATGGATCAGATCATTGTAGGTCTCTACAATGTGGCTGAATAGTCATTCATCAGTATTTTAGATCTGTATCAGAGGACAACTTTACCTTCATTAAATGATCCAGATCCGAAGAGCATTTGATTCTTCCTGGCTGAACTGTATTTGCTTTTAAAGATGGTTGCTGAATCACTCTGCTTTCAGCCATTATTGTAAGGACTAGTGGAAGATGGTCACTTTCAGTTCTGGTGATGACCCCAAAGTGTAGGATCATATGAAATGCATTCCTTGAAATTAAACAATAGTCTATCGTACTGGATCCGCATTGGTTGATGAATGTATATTCAGCGGGAATATCACCCTGCACAGCACCATTTCATAGAAATAAATCTAGCTTATATGCAAGTTGCGCTAAGCAAAAATCTGAGAAATTTGAAATCTTATCTTTAGAAAACCTGGATGGGAAATACCTATCATCTTTTAACTCGGTAAGAGTTGGGAATTTTGTTTCCAATTCGGTATCTCTATGGCCAGATCTAGCATTTAAGTCCCCAAAAATATAAAAGTAAACCATTGGATGTTTAACAATCAGAGAAAAAATAAAATTTTCAATTATAAACCAAATACCCTCTATTGAAACTTTAGAACTGAGTGAGGGGTTACAAACTGTCAGTAAAATAAAATTAAAGGATGGTAAATGGAAAAGTATTCCCAATGCTAAGTTCTCACATCTCTCTATAGAGATGATCTTTGCTGCTCTATTGTTGGAGATCAGAATTGCTAGACCACCACTTGGCCGTCCCTTTTTGTTTAACTGAGAAGCTTCTAAAGTGATAGGAGTGAATCGTTCCAAGATAATATTCCCAGTAAGCCAGGTATCTTGTAATAGAATAATATTGTACTGTCTAATAAACTGAAACAAGGAAGTGTCTCCGCCTTTGTTGGTCCATCCTGCAATGTTCCATGAGATTACTCTGAGGTCGAGGTTCTCCTGGGTAATCCCCCGTCAGGCTTCTGGGCTGGCCAATTCAATGGGATTATTGTTCTTAGATACAATTCAGCCATTTACAGAGGGTTTTAGACACACAAGGTTTTGCACATTGCTAGAGTCAGATAAATCAATTAAGTCAGGAACAAGTGAAGATGGGGTCTCATTAGAGGTGGGATATATCTCAGCCTCAACAACAAGCTGTCTAGAGTGAAGCTCCATCTGGTTTACAGAGGCTAAAGCTGTGATGTTAAATGACTTGTGCTCCAAACAACTGATTTCTACAGAAGAATTGTTTTTAGGTTGTAGAGATGGCTTAGAGGTCACTGCATTTGTTCTTAACTGTTTAGCTGGACTTGGCAGTAACGGAATTGACCTTTTCTGGACGTTGAGCTGTGCTTCCTCTGTTGGTTCAAGGGAGCTTTTAGGAAAGGCCTCCTTAAGAGCTGACTCTTCACTAGCTTTACCCCATCTTCTCCATGGTATGAGAGGTTTAATTAATGAATTTTTGAAGTAACGCCTAGGAAAAATACCAAAGTCATTTAAAAACTGTTGCTTTTTCATAATCATATTAGGAATAAAAGAATTTGTAAAATCAAGTAAAAATCTCGAGTAGTGTGCAGATGAGTATAACAGTTTCACTGATAGTAAATTCACCTGTCTTAATCTTAGAAGTTGTTTGAGGTACAGGCTAGCACTGGAGGTTGAATTCCAGGAAGGATGCAGCCCATTCAAAGAATAGACATCTAATGACACTTTGGAGGCTTGGAGAGATAAACAGCAATCATTATCTTTGTTTGCAATCTTGAAATGAGATGGAGCCTTAAAGTGTTCGTCCGGTAAGCTTCCAGCTCTGAAATTCATCTCAGTTTGACTGGCAATGTCACGTTTGCTTACATTACTAAAATCAGGACGCCTACTTGCAAACAACGCAATTAAATGAGATAATGATAGCTAAGGCAGCTGTTTCACCCAGTGAAGGATAGGACCAACCCTCTTCCAAACTTTGGTTAGCCTGTAGAACTGAGGACTTACTCCTAAGGCTGAGGCTATCAGAAGGCCAGGGAGACATTTGCCTTAGGCATCATAGGGATGTAAACATTTGACTATTTCAACATCAGATGATAGGATTAATAACTCCTGAAGTTTTCTCCCCTTAAAGGAGAAAATAAATATTTCTGTACAGGTCTTGTCTAGTACATCTTCACTGTTTGAGGAAATTATTTCGCACATAAATATATGTAAGGTATTTTTTCTTTATTTTGTTTTTGCATCATCATGGAACTTTGTGCAAAAAACATGTTTTCATCTATAAAACAACTGCTTTTGGATACTCATGTGTTTTTCTGTGGGGAAAGAAAACAGCAATTTGCACCGAAAATGGGAAATGGTGGAGTTTTGCGTGAAAATTGTATTTTGGTGGCGGAAAACAAATATTTGTGCAAATCCCACAAACACACACTGTTTTCAGAAACTCATGAGGGGTTTTTGTTGTTGTTGTTGTTGTTTTAAATCATGCTTTTGATTGAAAAATGCTAATTTATTTTAAAAAACCTACGCACACAGTTTTCTGGAAGCAGAGCTTTTTAAGCATTATTTTATTCTATATTATTCTATTATTACTCAGAATATCCACTCTCACTGACATCACCCTTCCTCATCCAAAGTCCCAAGCCTCTAATCAGGTGAATCCTGGTCTCACTGACAACACCTGAAAGGTCACAACATTCTGGTGGGCTTCATTTAACCTGGGTAATTCACAGACCATACATATCTGCTTTAAAGTGGGGAGAAAAGGCTGGGTTCAGATTCCTGCTCATTTGGAACTTACTGCCTTGAGCCTTGAGCAAGACTTTGCTTTGCTGCCTATGCTAATTCTCAGTGACAGGCAATCAAATGTGGCTGTATGCTTTGTGGAGGAAAGGCAAGAGATAAATGAATTAAACAGAATAAAATACAATAAAATTGAGTTAGGTATCCTTCAACGGAATGACAGTATTGCATTTTATTGTATTGTGTAAATTGTCTATTTAAAAACAAACAAACAAAGAGTTCTATTGCACATTTGTACCATATTTAAATTGTAAATTGTTCCTTTAATGTTAAACACTATTCAGTTTCATTGGATTTATTCCCAAGAAAGTGGATGGGATTGTAATCTAAATTGCTCAGCATAGTCTATTGAGGAAGTATGGTAAGATGAATTGCTATTGTAGCATAGGGTCAGGGAAAGAAAGCAGGTACAAGCATTGAATGTTATCCAATGAATGATATCTGATAGAACCTATTAGTGTAAAAGCAGCTTTCACTTTATATAGCTTACCTAGGGAAATATCTTGTTAAACTAAGCTCATAAATGTAATTGTTTATAGGTGGCGGGCATACAGATACAACTTAAGAAATAGCTACTCTTTTGAAGTCTATATGTGACCAAGAGGCTCATCTTTACTCTCTCCCATCACCTTGAATCTCCATTTCTCCAGTTAAGGTGTACCCAGCAAAATCTTAGACAGAGAGTGCAACAAACCAGATGTATGTGGGTTGTGTTTTATAATATAAAACTGAAAGTATGCGATAGGCTTAGGACTTCCAGATATTTGTAAATGCCTCACTTGTTGCCAGGCCCCTAATGAAATTTAAATCCTCCAAAAACACACCCATTTGAACTTGTCACCCTGAAGCTCTCACATTTTCAACCCCTTCTCAAAGGCACTGCTACACTTTAAAACTCATCAGCATCACTTAAGGTAGGAGTGGAGAACCTACCTTATGCTGAGGGCCACATTCCCAGAGAGATAATCTATTGCGAATCATGTACAAGTATAGGCAGGCCTGGAGTCAATTGTGACATTCTGTTTTCTTTCTCCCCAAGTCATCTTTCTAACTCATTTCTGTCTCTACAAATCTCTTTTCTTTATCTGCATTTCTCTCCTCTCTCCATCCTCCAGCAATCAATGTCTCCAAGCAACATTGAAGTTCAGAAGAAAAGAAAAGAAAAGAAAAGAAAAGAAAAGAAAAGAAAAGAAAAGAAAAGAAAAGAAAAGAAAAGAAAAGAAAAGAGAGAGAGAAAAAGCTTCCATGTTTTGTTAAACCTATTGACTGCACAGGACACAGAGCCGAAAATAGGAAACCCTAGACTAAGGGATCCAAACATGCTTCAGGGAAGACTGATTCCATGGGCCAGCACACCTCATACTTGCCTTAAAGCTGAAGACCTACATCCATATGTAAATGATCTTCCTCTACAACATACTTCTTTGTATCCATTATCGCATACTGCAAGAAAGGCTAGAGCCAACCAGCACTGTAAATACCCTTACCACCTAGACTGTGCAGAAAATGTCCCAGTTGCAACAAAACCATTAAAATGAATTCTAAAGCACTGCTTCACAGGGTATCTTATATGGCAGACCAATTATTCTCCCCACACATACACATACACACATGATAAGGACTGGTTCTGTATTTGTGCCATATTATTATCACATTTGCATAGCTTCCAGGAAAGTTGCTCTGGACTAGCAGCTGATGACTCACGAAGCATCACCAGTCCAAGGACCACCACTTTTAAGTTGCACTGTTGCAATATTAATAGCACTTTCTGGCTCACTTTCTTTCTTCTCCTTTCTTCTCCTTATAATCCCTTCCCCCAATTCCACTTTCCAAGCAGTCCGTTTATCATCTTGTACTCTGTTTAGTGATCCAAGCACAGCCCTGTTTTCTCCCCGCAAGCCTTACACTGCTTAAAGCTTATGTAGATCTCCTTTTGCCTCCAATTCTACACTCATTCACCACACCAGTTCCACACTCACTCACTACAAATGAGCCAAGCAATCCCAGCACCTTGGCAACAAAGATGAATTCATGATTTCCAAACATCCCTCTGAAGAAGATCCCCCTCCTTTTCTTTTTTCATTCTCCAGTACATTTTTCTTATTGTGTTTCAGTTTCCTTTTCATGTCTTTCATCTTCCAAAGAAATTTGTCATTTAGAACAAAGCCTTCTACAGGCACTATATCTTCAAAACATGTAGACGGTGCAGAGTACTTCAACCCTACTGCTTCCTTTCTTAAACTTGCTGATTTGCCACAGAAAGCCTGCAAAGGAGCCTTGAGCATCTCTACCTGAATGTAGTTGCAGAGCTCTCTGAGATAAGATGCTTGATAAGACAGAATTGCTTATCACAACTGCCCATGTAGTACATACTTTTCTGTAAACCATGCAATGGATTATACTAAGCTTTAGTCTATATGAGAGTGCTTATTTGCATTGCCATAGGTAGATCATCTATGCGGGGGAGGTGTTGAGGGCATCACCCCACCCAATAAAATTCTGCTTCACAATTTTTTTTTCTTCAGACACTAAATTTCTAGCATTGTAGTAACTTCAAACACCGATGGGCATTTAGAAATACAGTTTAGGCATCCAAAAAGAAGGGCCAAGCAAAGTGGCCAAGGAAATGTGAATACTGCAAATAGAAGAGCCCTCAGCGCAAACAATTTTCAATATGTCACTATCTGCAATGCCAGACATTCACAGGAAAATTTTATAGAGGTAGAACAGAATTCTTACATGGAAGGACAATGTCTTTCTTTTGCCCCCACCATAGCTGTACCCCTATGCATTGTCCACTGCAGCTTTTAGCAATGGACCCTCTCGTTCGAGACATGCACGATTAGATACATGTAGGCAAGAATACACATTAATATTTAAGTAGATTCAAGTGACTGTACCAGTCATTTGCTGTCCTATATCTGGCTCCCTCCACAATATTGCATTAATACAGGACTTGTAAAGGGGAAAGTGGGGGGAGATAACCTAAGGGTTGCTTTGCATTAGTTATGAAGACATTGAACTAAATATGACAATATTCCTTTGAAAGTTCATTTGCATTTCAGGTGTTTGTCACTGAAACCTTTCCCTGTGGAGCTATTCGAATTTAAAAATGAATTCAACAGTTTCTTAATTAACCAAGTGGATTGAGCATTCAAACTGTGTGTAGATGTGGGCACTGGGATGAGAAGAACTGTTGTTCAAAGTTCTATTGGAAACTCACTGTAAGAGACTGTAAGAGAAAATAACCACATATTTGCCTTGTGGATGCAAATTTTGCCTTGTGGAGGCAAAATGCAGCTCTGTTATTCCAATAAAGAATAAACCTAGTAAAAAGATGAAGGCCCCACTCCTGCAGTGTCATTGCAGTAGAACTGAGAGCAGGCAACTGCAACAGGTCAAGTGGCCAATTTCTTGGAAGCTGGAAGCCCACTCTGGTTTTGATTTTGTTTAAAAGTGGGTAGGGCAAGGTATTTAAAAGATTCATCACCACACCTGGAGAGTTCCAAGAGAGGCAATTCACCTTTTTGTTTAGCCAGAAAAAAGGCAGTCTGGGGAGTCTGGAGAGATCAATGACTGCAAAAATGACCTTAGAAGGCTACACTTTGTCAATCCCTCCACTAAAAAGAGCTATGCATAGGAACTTGGGGGCAGGGGAATCTTGCAGTGACCACAGTTTTGGTCAGAGCAGCCTGTATCAACATGGTGAGACAATGTCAAGGCCCTGACAATCCCCATAAGAGATATCACCTCCAGTATAAGAACAAGACATCAACCACCATGTTGTCCAGAATCTTTGACTACTATCATGGCACAAACTAGGGTTTTTTTCCCCCTTTGTCAAGCTGTACACACTCACAAACAGAGCAGGTACAAAAGGACAGGCTGAATGACCACAAAACCACCACCAATCCATCAAATGATTCACTGCTACTTCAGCAACAAAGCAGCAGTTATCACACTTTTGCATTGTGCACATTTTACAGAATTGGATCACAAGTCTTGAAGATGATCAGAATCTTTCAGATCACCACCACTGGCATTAACTATAACAACATTTCTGGACATCTTTAGAAGAATGTATGCACTTGTGTTGTGCATAACTACTGCCTACTGAGCAAGTATTCCGCACAGTGACATTCAACATAGGAAGTTGGTTGGGGGAAGTGCAGACAAAGATCAGAGCTAAAGAATGATTCATCTCAGAACTTAACTGAATAGTTATAGTATTCTCAATTTGGAACCATCACCAAGTCATGGTCTTCTGCAGTGCCTTATGATTTACAGATGGAGCAATTGACTGGCTGTTTCCATGCACATAAAAAGCTCTGGGGGTTGCTTTATTTTAGGGATGGTTTACATAATAGAGCAGTTCAGTGGATCTTCTCTATATCCAAGGGTCCTGCTTTGGGCTTTGCAAATTATCCCAACCATGCAAGGCAGGGATAATTTAAGCACTGGGGAGACCCTTGGGCTTATCAGTGAGGCCCATCTTACACCTCCCCCTTCTTCTAGGATCAAAACCAATCCAGGAGGATTAGGAAATCCTGCAAAGCATATTGGGGAAGCTACTGCAGTATGGGCTGAAGGGACTGGAGATGAGAGGAAGGTCCAGTTCTGTGAAGAGAAGTCTATTCACACAAGAGTTGAATTTTTCTGCACAGAGAGACAGAAACAGGGTTACAGAGAAACAGACAAAGATATTACAAGGTAAGAAGGCCCAAAGGAAGGCATCAATTTTGATCCCCAGGGCCATACATTAAAACATTCTGAGGGCTGGATTTAATTTCTGAGAAGTTCTTGGGATTTGCATTCCAGATGAACCAAAGGATGGACCAGAAAAGGGCAACGTACCACAGCATAAAGCTTTAACTTCCAGTAACTACTCCCATCAACCTTTCTGAATTGGGGTGGAGGGGGCACAGAAAAGCTGGAAAACCACTAGATGCTGATATAATCGGGAAGGGGACATGATTTTTATGCAAACTCCAGACAGGCAGATTTGGGCCCACAGGAAGTTCAAATTTGATGAGGTTCTTCCACTATGCACTAAAAGTCAGATGAATATACCAGCTCAAATGCACAGTACAAAACTGCAGTTTCAGGGCAAAACTGTTGGGCCAAGTCAAAGAAAGAGATTTAGCTTGTTCTGTTTTTAACTTACTGCTCGGCATCTTGTTTTAAATTATTCTAAACCTATAAATCCAGGGCAGAGACTGCCAGAGCTTCATTCTCTAAGACAGGACCTATGGCCCTTTCCACACGTGGAGGGGGAAACAGGGGAAAACACGCCGAAGCGGAGCTTACCAGCAGCCGGGTAAGTCCGTTGCCATGCGGAGCAGCGTGAACTCGCTGCTCCGCACTCCTCCGGCATCCAAAATGGCGGCTTCCGGCTGGCGGAGGCTTTCCACCAACCAGAGAAGCTCGCCAGCCAGAAGCCCGGGGCAGAAGCCTAGTGCGCACCTGCAAATCTGCACCAGAGCGCGGTGACGGAGCTGCACGGGGCCGCGTGCTTCATGCTTCTTAAAAACCTCTGAAAAGAGGTTTTTAAAAAACACGCAGCGCCGCCAGTTCCGGTCGCTTTGGAGCGGATTGAGGTGCGGAACTACGAAAAGTAGTCCACCCCAATCCACTCCATGGTGCAGACAACCTCCGTGGGAGGTCGCTCTGAACCGTTTTAATACCCCGGTGTGGAAAGGGCCTATGGCTCCCTAATCTTTGTACTGCCAAGAATCCTAAATACCTAAGGAATTTATCTTTGGCCAGTTCGTTTAACTATAGAAATGAAATGTTAAATGCAACTTCTTTTTATTCCACCAGCATTCCGTTATTATTTTTACCAACTAGTGCAAGTTTTCAGAAGATATCAACCAATTAAATAGTTTCAAAATTCTGAAAGTACTTCTCATATATATGTGTATGTGTGTGTGTGTGTGTATATATATATATATATATGGATAGAATTACTTGTTTTTCAAATTGATGATAGATATAATGAGTAATGTGAACTTTAAGAAAGTGTCATAGATTAGATCTTCCAGTACTTTGACTTCCTCTTAACTGAAGTGTGAAAAGTGGTTGGGAGCCTTACGTTCTAGTCTCACCAAGGGAATCTTCCCAGAACAATAACATCTCCTTACAAATATTTGAGCAATTTGGAGAATTTTTATTTGTAATATTTATAGCTGCCTTGAGTTTTTATATTCTTTTTCTATCTCTCTAGATATGCAAACAGACACAAACACACACAGAAACACATTTAATGTATAAAACAATTTTTCAAAAACCGAAAATCATTTATTTATTTATATCCCATACTTCCCCCAAATGGAACTCTAAAGTGGCTTACAATAGAAGTTAAAACAGCTTTAAAAAATATTGAGTACGATATTAAGAATTAAAATGCAGGAAATACATATTATATACTTTCAGAAAGCACAACTAATTGCACGTTCCTCTACCTTGATCAGTTAAGGCTGGATGTCAGTAAAAAGAGAACAGAGAAGAAGAAATTGAACCTCCCTCAAAAAGTAGTTCAATAGTCTAGGTGCAACCACTGAGAGGGTCCTCTCCCATGACAGCATTTAAGCTATTTTGGAAAATACGTCCATTATCAGATGCATTTCTTGAATCCTCAGATTCTTCAATATACATAGTGGTTTTGTAAGGAAATATTCTGTTAATGAGGATACTTTAAAGAAAGCAAGGAAAGGGAATGCAATATGCACTTATTCTGATTTCTTTGCTCTGCTGTTTTTAAATTCAATTTACCGGCCATGAAACTAAACAATTTTTTTGTCTATTTCTAGCTCAGTATTGTGGCCATTTGTATTCCAAAGAGCTAATTACAGAGGTGACCTAAGGCTCTTTAAATGTATTATTAATGCTTTTCTTCTTCTTTTTTTAATGCTGGAGAAGACCAGCCTTACATGTTTGCTTTCCATGCTTCCTAATGCAAATTAGCTAAAGGCAAGAGAAAAATGGGACGTTCAAACAATTCTCTTCCATTACCCACAGTAGCACTCATGTTGTCCAGATGGCAGCAGGCAATCGTTATATTATAAAGTTAGAGTCACATTCTAATTGAGCAGGCCTCAGTGAAGAATGGCCCTCTGCTGATGGATGAGTGCTACAGATGGTAAATTCTAGAAAGATTCATCTTTCAAGTCATTCTTGTGCTTGGGGTGAGCCAATTTTATTTTTAAAAAGGCTCTGTAGCATCAAGTGACTCTGAGCACATGACAAGCAAAGTACATCCATGTCCCCAGTTTCAGCAGTGTCTAATGGTTCTTCAGGGTCTCAAACACCTCCATGGGAGCTACAGCACTGTCTCTGATAGAGGAAGGAAATCCTGCTCCAAGAGAATTTAGCTTCTCCGGCGCCTTCTATTGTGTCAAAGGGTTTTGCTCCCCTTCAGAGGAGGTCCCATCCATTTTGGACTCTGAGAACAATAAAGACCTCTGAAATAATACTGCATGACTTACCACAAGGGTTTGTTCTGAGCTGGGGAGCATGTGACAGGGCAGTGGCCTTTGCCTTCATATCAGGCCACTGATTTATCCTCCCAGAGGCTGGCAAAGTTTGTTGTGCCTCTGAGCGGAAGAGGTACTCATTGGGCAGCCAATGAGTTCAAAACTTGATTTGAATTCATTGGCTTCTGGGAATGTGACCAGATTGACCAGGATGCAATCTTCACTCTAGTCCAAGTTGGGAGATATGTATTTAGCCTCTTTTGGATGTTCGCTCAGTTATTCTGAAAATGCATCCATTGTCAAGTCCAGTGGAGATCTTGAAAAATCCAGTGGGGATTTAGAGATCTAGTCTGGAATTCCTTGATTCAATGAAAGAATTCAGAGATTTATTTACACTTGTGTGTGTTTGAGTCAGCTAGAATAATTTCCTGAAGTAAATGTTTGATGGTAAAATAAAGGGATTGCTTGGAGTCTGAGAAAGCTGAAGTAATTTTAAATAAACATAGAAAATCCTCAACCTTTTCCCACAAAGATGTGTTATAAGGGGGGAGATAGAGCTGTGTAGTGAAGACAGGGGAACAGCCACACCAACCTATGAGAAATAAGGGCCTGTCACAGTCTTCAAGTAGATGCCAGCCCACATTCAGTCTGACTCACTCTCAGTCTGCTGTCAATGTCACTCTAGTCTCTGTCTCACATGTTTCGTCACAGCCAGGTTCCTGGAAAACCAGGGTGATGGTTTCACTCTGTGAGAAGGGATGCTCAAGAACTATTTCTGTCTCTGTTGAATGTCATTTTTGTGTTTTAGCAGTGCATGTCACAGTCATGCCCGCTATTGTTTGTCTATATCTGTCACAACTTGTATGGGGCAGTTGACATGAGTCCTAGATCCAGGATAGTGGTTACCAGAGTCTGTCTGGAATTGGTAAGTTATAGGGATCTTCTTATAAAGCTCAGCGGCTGCAAGGGAATTGGTTGTGCCCAGCTCAGGAAGTGGCACAACTTACCTCTGCTCCCTGATGGCATGGGGAACACTGTGGGGAACCTGATCAGCTGGCTCCCACTCCTGTTATCCCAAGGATTTCTAGCAGCAGAGGAGACAGTCAGGCTCATCAGTCAACAAGAGAGTTGACCTATGCCTAGCTCTGGATCCTTGCATATGCCAACCCTATCAGCAGTTGTAGCCAATAAAGTTGTGGCCCATTTTCTTCCAATGTATCTTGTGCTCTGTTTTTTTGTAACTGGAGTGGGTGTCAGCCCTAGCATGTAACATCATCCTCTCTAGGTTGCATTGATCATACAATCAATTAAAAGAACATTGTCATTGCATTTTTAACAGATATGTAAAAGAGAGAATCTCAGTGACTGACCCTGAACTATTAAATATTCTTGAACATCCTGAGAAGTAGAACACCACTTCCTTTTCCTTAAAATATTTTATGGATAACAGGAATGAGAGGCACACAGAAGCGGGAATACAGTGAGGACAATTATGTGGCAAGAGAGGAATAGGCAACCTACGGATAAGTAGGTCAGGAACAACTTTTTAGTGGGTCACTGAGACACATGAGAAGTTCCCATCCTCTATATAGTTTTCTGGGTCTCTTTTGCCCTTGTGTATGTTTTGCATGCAGAAGATCTGGTGACCTTTCACACTACACAGTTATAGCACTTTAATTGATTCCATTTTAACTATTCCGGAACGAACGAGAGGATTTTATCTTTAAAGATAATCTAAACATGGTTGCCAATAAATGTAATGGCAACCAGGGTTCTACTCAAAAACATGGTTGAATCTGCAAATATGACTATTTCATTATCAAGTGGTCATATGACAAAAAGTCACCCCCTCTACCATTTATGACAGATGTAGACTGTTTTCCATTTTTCCAAAACAAGTGACTAGAACTCACTTTTGTTTTGAAGGGAAAAAAAGGCCCTCCCCTGGTCTAAAAGAATCTGTGAGGGGGGGGGGATTGAAGAAAATGCCTCTTTTCCATATGCACTGGGAAGCATTCTGAGCTTTTTTACTTATATATATATATAGAGAGAGAGAGAGAGAGAGAAAGAGGGAGAGGGAGAGGGAGAGAGAGATTAAGAGAGAGAGAGATTTTTTCCCAAAAACTTATGGGGAGGAGCAAAATGGCTTTGGGGGAACATGTGCATAATATGTGTCATATATTTCTTCCTTCATTTTACAAACATGTGACAATTCATCTTAAACCCACATGTTCCTGGTATTTTTAATAACTAAAACAAAATATTAATAGGTGCTTTGACAGATCATTTATTTGTTTACACACACACACACACACACACACATACGTTTGTTGTTGTATGCCTTTGAATCATTTCAGATTTATCATGTTTGTTTTATCATGTTTGTTTGTTTTGGCAAGTAATGTTTAGAAGACGTTTTCCACTGCCTTCCTCTAAGGCTGAGATAGTGTGACTTGCCCAAGGTCACCCAGTGGGTTTCCATGGCTGAGCAGGGATTCAACCCTGGTCTCCTGGAGTCCTTTCCCTTATATATGTACTGCCTCTTTAACCTGCATTTAGCCTCTTCAAGACTGGGTAGAAGAAACTGTTAGAAAATATAGTAGTTCCCTAGTATATCTTGCTGTACCTTTTCCCCTTCCAGAATGTCATCATTCTGACTCATAGATACTGTCAACTGGAATTGAGTTGGGTAATTCACCTTATCTATGGTATGCTTTCCATCTTCAGGTACCTAATTCTAAATTCTTTCACTCTTCTCTTATATTTCTTCCCAGGAATCTTAAAAAAATGAATGTGCACCATATAATAGGCAGTTTATACACAAGATTTGAAGTCTCAAGACTCAAACTGAAAACCTACTGCAAATGCCTGACTTGAAATATTTGACCTATGAGTTAAATATATGCAGCAAACTGTGTGCAGAGTTTTGCTGCCTTCAGAAAACAAGCAGAGATTATGCCAAGGAATGAATATATGGCAGTCAGTGATGGGGAAAAACTCCCACTGCATCATGCTCTAGATAGGTTGCAGAAAACCAAACATTTTTTTTTCTCGAAAATAAGAAAATGTGTTGACTTATTCCAGGTGCAGCTTCTAGGACTGTAAATAATATTCACAAATTTTCTCACCCTCCAAGGTTAAAAACAGGGAGGGGGAGCTGTTGCAAGATTGCCCATGAGAATGAAAAATACATTTCTCTCTCTCTCTCTCTCTCTCTCTTTTTGGCAAGGTCTCCACAGCTAACAAAAAGAACCTCTGTGCAAAACTAGACACGTTCACATTTTGTTAAGCTACATAATAAGCAAATCTTGACAACCTTAGCAAATCTCAAGTCCCATAAAGTTCTGCTGCACTCTTGCCCACCCAGTGGTGCCACAGTGAGGAAGCAAAATAGTCTGATCTCTTACTTGGTCCCCAGCTTCCAATGAACTACCAAAAACCATGGCCACCTATTCATTTGCATGGTTTGAGGCACCGTCTGCAGCTATGCCATGAAGAATGAAGAAGCTGGCTATTCTTCTCCCTCTCCATGTACCTAGCATCCAACTCATAATGGATCACATTTTACAGCACTTTTGGTACATTGCTTGTAATTACAATGCACCCATGCTAGAAGAAGAGAAGGAGAGAACAGCTTCACTGTCTTCCTCTGTACCAGAGAGTCAAGGAAGATAAGTTGGAGAAGGGAGTTGGGAATGAAATGCAAGGAGAAGTGCAGGTGAGTGGGAGGATGCCAAGCGGAGAAGAATGGGAAGGTATGAAAATGGAAGATCTTCTGTGTTTGATTTTTAATCTGACATGAGAAAAAACCATTGCACCTCTAATGCTTCCCTAGTATTTGAGATAAGAATTATGAATCACCGGCAGTTGTATTTCTGAGCCAGGAAATGTGACATTTCCTGTGAATCTCAGTCCTCACCCCACAAATTTCCTACCATATTATTCAGAAAGAAACAAATATAGATACAGATATAGTTTTAGACACAGCTATATACACACACTATCTTTGAGAGACTATCTGTTCTTCCCAGTAGCTGTCTTCATCTGTTTTGATAATTACTAAGGAGTTGTTGGTCATGACAGCTGATGGTGCTTGTTTCAGCGGAATTATGAATCTGATCTAGAATTTACTCCAAAGTTTAAAGGGGCCGTCCAAGGGACTGATCACATTTTGAGGGGTAATGTTCAACACCCTGGATAGCTCCTTTTAAAACTCTGGGTGGATTTATTGCCTCACCAACAGGGAACATTTGCTACCACTTTTTTTTTTGGCCTTAATCAAGAAGTGAAGTAAGAAGAGACAAAGGACATTTCCACATTGGGCTGTTACAGCACTGTTATT
The DNA here is from genome assembly GCA_030412105.1 of Cyclura pinguis. Lineage (NCBI taxonomy): Eukaryota > Metazoa > Chordata > Lepidosauria > Squamata > Iguanidae > Cyclura > Cyclura pinguis. The sequence continues at coordinate 247,380,067 of CM059599.1, read as the reverse complement.
CCACTTTCAACATCCTATGGAATCCTGGGGTTTACAGTTTAGGGAGGGGCCTCCTGACCCCTCCCAAAACTGCAAACTCCAGGATTCCATAGGATGTTGAAAGTGGAATCATAGCGCTATAACAGGCTAGTGTGGAAACGGCCAAAGTCTTAAGGTGTTGAAAAAGATTGATTTATTCTAGTAATCAGCCCAAAGCATTTCAGCTTGTTAATATTTAATGGCCTTCCTCAGAAGCTGTTAAAAGATGAAAGAAAGAAAAGGTACAATATATAAACAACAAATACAGTGGCCCCTCAGTTTTCATGAGGGTTCAGGGTGCAGAACCCTAGCAAAAGTTTTTAAAAAATGCAAATAACTCCCCCTCAATCCAAGTGAACACTCCTCATCCCATTCCCTCCTGGGACTCCCCTCTCCCATTCTCTTGCTTTTGCTTGGGCGAGTTGGAACAAAGTGATTGAAAATCTACCCACCAATAAGGACAATGAGTTTACTAGGAGGTAACAAAGAAAATTCACTATCAGACAAAAAAAAAAGCTTTCTTTCACTTGCCAGTGCAGTTTCCCAAAGCCATCCCTACAATTAGAAGAAATGAAGCAAAGACCTTAGGCAGAAAAGTTTGGGTGCCATGAAAAAGCAGCTGGTGCAGTCCACTCAGGAAGCTGACAGATTTGAATCAAGGTGATCCACCTCAGAAGGCTAATGGATCTGAATATATTGCTGGCAGCAATCTGGTATCCTGTCACCTCAACATTCTGTTGAAGCTCTGATTGACTACTGGAATGGGGGAAAGGTGAGGGCAGTGGACACTTCTGAACAACCCTTCCTAAATATCTAAGAGCCCATTACACTCACTTTACTACACTTATCTATTTAAAATATTTCCATACCACCTCCCAGCCTAAAAGCATTCCCAAGATTATGAACAGATGAAAACCAATTAAAATACAAATATTTAAAACATTTTTAGAACATAGTCTTTAAAAACTCCTAAAAACACTGTAAAAACAATCCTAGAATCCAGTTTTGAAACAGTTAAAACAGCAGTTTCAAACATGGAATGTCATGTGGAAGAGCAGTTTTGGCTGTCTGCTGGAAGCTCAAAAGAAATGGGGCAGCCTAACTTCCTTGGGTAAGGAGTTCCACAGTTGAGACACTGGTACACAGAAAGCTCTGTTATGTGTAACTACCAACCTAAGTTCACAAGGTTTTGGGGCATGCAATATGGCTTCCTCTGAAGATCTCAAATTTCTGGCAGGCTCACATGAGATGAGGAGGTCTTTCAAATATCTTAGGCCCAAGTTGTTTAGGGCTTTGTAGGTCAACACTAGCACCTTGAATTGAGCTCAGAATTGGAAACTAATATAGTTCTTGCAGGAGCTGTGTTACATGGTCTCTAAATGCACACCTGACATAAGTCTGGCTGCTGCAGCTCCCAAACACTTTTCAAGACCAGCACTTGGTACAACACATTAGAGTAGTTGTATCAAGTTGTATTAAGAGGTAACCCTACCTTTCCCAAGAAAGGGCACAAATGGAGCACCAGCCAAAGCTGTACAAAGGCATTCTTGGCTGCTGCAGCAACCTGGCTTCCCAGGAGCAGTACTGGGCCCAAAGCACCCACAGGCTATAAAACTGATCTTTCAAAGAGAGAACAACCCCATTCAGAACAGGCTGTGATCGCAGTCTCAGGTTAGTTTTCCCAATATGGGTTACTATAACGGTCTGTGTGGAACTGGCTTTGGAAAGTTTTTCAACCTCTCAAAATGGGTCCAAACTATCTGAAAGACTGCATTTCTCCATATGAGCCTGTTCATATTCTAAGAGCTTGAAGTTCTTAAGTTTTAAAATCTTAGGTTTCAAGCTCAAGTTTTAGGTTCTCTAAGATTTTAATTTTGTTTTCGTTCTGCCACCCTCAGGAGCATATTAGGTGAGGTATGAGAAAGGCCTCTTTGGTGGTTGCTCCCAAGATATGGTGCTCCCTTTCAAGGGAGACAAAGTTGATCTCCTTTCTATTATCCTTCTGCTTGCAAGCAAAGACCTTCTTATTCAGTCAGACCTTTGGCAGCTACCTGGCTGCTAATGACAGGGCTTTTAAGCCATGGCTGTATTTTTATTTTTTCGTCTAAAGACCTTTTTTTTAAATATTATTTTTAATTTGGTTCCTGTTTTCATATGAAATAAATAAATAAATAAATAGCGAATGAATTCATTAGTTGTATTTTTATAGCCAAAGACATTTGAGAAGTTTTTGCTACCTGTAGCAAAATAACTTCCCTGGCCTTTAGTACTATGCCTTTTGCTTTGGGAGGGTGATGCCATTGCCATTCTACCTTTCACAACAAAACATCTTGGACTCACCTGCATTTTTCTAATTAGTTGGAGAAAGTGGCACATTTATTAATAGAAGGTCTTTAACATTTGAACAGCTGGTCTCCCTGTTTATGAAATGTCTGTGCCATCTTTCCAAGTAACTAATCAAGGGTGACAGACAATCCAATGGCAATAAATCTGGATATCCCAGACTATAGCCACCCAAAAAATGGCAGAAACAGTAGCACAAAATATATATGCTTACTAGCCCCCAGGGGAAATGCAGCTGGCATCTTGATTCAAATGGGATGGAATCAGTCATGTCTTGCGGTACTTTCCATGTGAGTGGTGTGGCAAATGTTGCTGAAAAAAGTGGATGTCAGCATCAAGGAAGACCTAATGCTTGCTCTCACTTCTTGATCAGTGGCAATAACAGTGGTGGCTGGTGGCTTCCATGCCAGTAGGGAAGTGAATCTGTTCCAAATTAATCCAAGCCGTAAAGGAATTATTCAGCGTGCTAAGCTCTGGCCCCAAAATAGTTTCCACACCTTAGATAGCTCCTTAAAAGACTAAGGCCATTTCTGCACTACACTATTAGAGTGCTATTATTCCACTTTCATCCTGTGGAATTCTGAGGTTTGTAATTTACTGAGGCCAAAGAACTCTTTGAATGAGAATTCTAAACTTGTAAGCCCTGGGAGTCCATAGGATGTTGAAAGTGGAATAATAGCCCTATAACAGTGTAGTGAGTGAGTGCAGAGTAGTTTCATTATGCCACTAACATGGGAACTAGTAGCGAGGGTTGACCTGGAACACAGGCTGAAATCCAAAGCCTGTGCTCCAGGTCAACATAAGGCTGTATGCCTAAATATAACTCATTCTTTCTTGTTCTCTTCTTATGGCCAGTCAACAAAATAAGAATGTATCTTCTTCTAACATCCAGGCACAATCTGAAATGAAACTTTGGTATCCAAATGTTTTGATCTCACATGTTACTGCTTGAACTGCAACCAAGGTTTCATAGTGAGTTTTCATGTAAACCCTTCTGTAAAGGTAGCACTGGATAAATTATTCTCTTGGATTTTGGCCAAAGTCTGTGACACAGAGAACCCATAACCCTTGACTTTTGCCTTTCCCATGTTCAAACTTGAAAGTGAGCATGGAACATATATGTGACCATATATTCTAACTCCAATACTTTAGTAGTTGAGGAAAGAAAATGAACAGAGGATTAAGAAATGGGAATATGAAAATCCACTCAACCGAGTGCCAGCTTCTTTGATTACAATTTTTTTTCTACAAATATAAAAAGCAGGTGCAATTAAATGGTTTCAATGCACCTACACACCTACATATCTTCTGTTTTGTTACTTTCTCCTCAAACCAAAGACTACATGTTTAACAAGGCACACATCATTTGAAAATGTTTGTGTATGTAGTAATTTTCCATGCGAGAGCTGCTACCTCTAAATTTCCAAAGGTTTTTGTGTGAAAGAACATTGAGTTCTCTTATCATTAGGAAAGATAATGATAAGTTAACACTCTAAACGTCTTAAAGAGCTTTGGCTATAAAATTGCTACAGTCATTTTCCTTTGGCAATCCAAAATGTCAGTGTCTGATAGAAACTCTTTGATTGAAATGTGAGTCATAAGGAAATATCTTTGGGAGTGTGATGCTTAACAACTGTGAAACAATTGAGTTTCTACAGAACATGCCATTACTGATCTGCGACATTTCTAATTGCCTTATATTTGGAACCAGGACTAATGTGACTTGAGTTGGAACCAATGGCAGTTCCAATTACTGTCACACCAGGGCTGAAATGAAGGTATCTGCAAAATGTCCCACCTGCCTCATACTGTATGTAATAGAGATGTTTATGCTTTTAAGTGTCATCTTTTCCCTGCCACATCATTTTCATTCACGGAATCACCTACTGCTGGAATTTGTTTACTGGCTCGGTGCTCTGTATGTTATCATTCTCTGACAAACCACAAGGAAATCCTCATGGGAAATCAAGGCTAACCACAATTCATGCATTCTCACTCTGCTCTGCCAAACGACCTCTGCTATAGAGGGAGTAGGCAGCATGCATGAGTGGAAAAGCTATAGACAGAATGGCCCAAATGAGACAAGAGGCCTTAGGGTCACTGGCATGGGACCACAACACGAGAGGAATGTGTCAGGGAAAGAGAGTGGAAGCTCTAAGTTACCTGAATGCCCATGACTTTGGCAAGATCATTTTACTGAATGGAAACTTCAGCCTTTGAAGTTATTGCCCTTTGCAAAAACAAACAAACAAACAAAAAAACAACCCTAGTGTATCTGACCAGAACACAGAGGTGAGAACTGTGTGGCTGCAGATCCTAGAAACTCTGACCAGCAAAATCAGTGGTGAAGAAGCTGCAATTCAATGAACTCTTTATTTTGCAACTCCCTAGAAATTTAAATATTTTAATGAACTGCAATGAAAATGACTGCTGCTCTTGTAATCAAAGAAGCTGTGGCCTGGATCCTATTGGTCAGTCCCCACTAGTTTAGACTAGACAAATTGTTGACTAGTGAGTCAACACATAGGTAAATCCCACTGACTCAGTAGATCAGTGGTTCTATTCTAGTTAAGATTGTGGGATTTAGGAAAATCCAATGGCTTTTGGTGACTCTGATATCATTAGGTCAGCGAATCTACTCTGAAGAAACTATATGGATAGCATCTTGATAATTAAGAATATAAAACCTGCAAAGGATTCAATGGCCACTGACATCAAAGTCACAAACTGGCATTAGAAAATTATGCCCCCTTCCCTAGGATCACTATGCTAAATACATAATCCTAAAAGGAGAAATTTGTTGCTGACCAGTGAACCAGCAAGAAACAAAGGAAAAACTACCAGTCCCAGAATGGACAATGCAAGCTTTGAACATAGTTTAAAAGGTTATTTAAGCCTACAAGTGCAGTTCTGGGCTTGTTTCTTTTTTTCTTTTCTTTTTTTTTCAAATATCTTCAAAGACAAAGCAAAAATAAACTATTACTTGTGCCTTTTCCATTAGTTTACCAGAAACTTAGAAAACAGAGGTATAGATTCCACTCTGGGGCCCTTAGGCATCTGAAATGAACAAGAAAACAGCTAAGCAAAGATAGATTCACACCTGAGCAATAGCTCATTCTTAAATGAACATGAATTAATAGTCCAGTCACATACACACACAAAAATATGCAAGTACCGATACTTATTGATGCAATCTTATTTAATTTCTCATCTCTTTTCTTTTTGGTTCTTGAAAACTGTGGAGAACTTAAAGACAAAACTCTGTGAAACTAATGAACAAATTCATGGAATGTGCACATATATTTCAGCAAGCTGTTGGAGTGAAAAACAGCTACTTTCAAATTCCAGGTCTATTAATAACATTTATATCTTTTGAAATGTACAAGAGCTTTCTTGACATGATTTTCCCTTAGCTTTACGCTACCTAAAAGGGGAATAATGTTGTCTAATTGCTTGCCTACTCACCTTCTGCCTACTCTAGATGCATGCTATGGGGGTTCAATCATTTTGTTAACACTTATAACATCCTCTAAAAATTTCAAAATTAATTTTTGCTTTGAGGCTGCCATAATCTAATAGCCTAAAGCATAGCCTACTTAACTTTGGTATCAATCTAGCACTGCTTCTCAGGAAGATTCAAAAAGACTGACTCCTTTCAGAATGGAAACGTATGGATTTCACTTATTTTGGTTGAAAGGTGGCATTCTCAAGAGCAGAAATAAAGTCTCAGGCAATTTTGACTGATCAAAAGGAATGTAAGTCTGTTTCTTACATGTATGCTTATTCTTGGTTGAACTTTAATTATAAAAGATTACTGTGAAATAATTCAGGGAAACAACTGTAAGATTTAGTTGGGAGAGGAGAAGATCTGTGAAAAAAAATACCTGATCTCTCATTGATACAGACTGAGGTTGGTCATGGAGCCATATGACTATTCTCAACGTTGCCACCATAGGAATAAACATTTTGGAACATCATGTCAAGGTTATAGGTAATGGAACTGAAAATCAATTGTCACAAGTAGGCATGGGCAGCAGATTTGGATAAGCCACAAATCTACTTCCAATTTGGGCTGATTTGGGGAAAAAAAGATTCACAAGATGTCTGAATTGAAGCCTAAAGTAGGCCAGATCAAATCTGAATCTAGTTTCATTTGAAGAGTTAGGGGACACTTTTTGTTATGTTCAGGGTGTAACCCTTTCCATCTCATCAGCTGATCTTTAGAGATATGGGCAATTTCTATGTGCAGCTTTTTTTCTGGTGCCTAAAAGTTGGCCATACCTCCAAAAGATCAGCTGATGAGGATGAAGAGGATTTCATCTTGAATTTAACAAAAGCACCCCTTAATTCTCCATTACAAAGCAAATGAGAGTGAACTTCATATCAGAACATACCCAATGCAAAAGATCTATGCAGGAAACCAAACTCAGAATCATCCATACCGTAACGTTTCTGATTTCTAAATATGGTTGTGAAAAATGGAGAGTTAAGAAAGCTGAGAGGAAGAAATCCACTTATTTGAATGTGGTGCGGGGCAAAGTTCTAGAGGTACCATGGATAGCCAAAAAGACAAATAAGTGGGTCCAATAGCAAAACAGGCCCAAATTCTCACGAGAAACCAAGATGACTAAACTGATGCTGTTGTACTTTGACATATTATGAGATGGCATAACTTATTGGAAAAGATCACTAAAGTGGAAGACAGTAGGAAAACAGGAAGACCACACTACAGGTGGATTGATTCAATCAAGGGAGCCGTGGCCCTGAGTGTGTAAGAGCTGAACACGGCAATTGATGACCAAAGCTCTAGAAGTCTCTCATTCATAGGGTCACCATAAGTTGAAGCTGACTTGACAGCAAATGACAAGAACCACATGCTGAACCACAAGGAGGAATAGGATTCAGCTTGAATAGTTCTTTTAATATTCATACTAAACCCCGCAGTGTATTTCCTGCCTCACTGTTTTCCAAATGTTCCAAAAGTGAATGGAAAACAAAACAAAACAAGAGTCACTTCCACTAAACAACGAATATGTGAAACCATATCGTACCACATGTGTTACTCTCATGTGGTTAATTAGGTAATAATATGAATTCTTCCCCATATACACTCCCATATCCTCTTTATTTTAGATTTTCCTGGCCTTTACTTTTATTTTTTAGCCAACCTATATAAGTAAGGAGTAAAAATCCAGATGTTGGAGTGCCACTCCCAACATCCCTGGAAAGCACAGCCAATAGCAAAGAAAGCTAGTAGCTGCAGTTCTACAGCATTTAGAGGGCCACATAATTCCAAGCCTTGACCTCAATATTTAATCAACATGATAACTTTGGGCTCTAAAGAATGAAAAATAATAGAAATCAAAATGTGACTGAGTTTCTAATGAGTAATTCAGATTCTCCCAGGAGATGTTGCTTTTTAAATCTCATACTGAACTGCCTCTGGTTAGCAAAGGTAATTTGTGCTGGTGTTATGGTCATTGCTATTGATGCTAGATTCTTTAAAAAAAAACACTTTTCATTATGCAAGATGAGTGCATTAAACAAAATATTGGTAATACTTTCAAGTTGTAAATTTTGCCTGGCTGGTTAAAAAGAATTGTATATTCCCTGATCAATCGCTAATAAAACCTCTAGTGACTCTTTTATTTTTTAAAAAAAAAATCAGGTCATGAAATTCTTCTTTAACAAGTTATATGTTTCATAATGGTATGATGTTATGGGACATATAACTTGTTAAAGAAGAATTATGGACAATGTATTAGATATAGTGTTGGGTCTAGAAACTGTAAGAAGGACTAAACAGAAGCATGAGATGATTGTGAATTACGGTGGTGAGAAATAGCAGTCTTTCTCAGTTCCCTTCTCCCTACAGTCTTCTATCTCCCTCCCCCATTTGCAAAATGTTTTCTGGAAGATTATATTCACACACACACACATGCACACACACACACACGTACACACAGAGTGAGACAGCTGGTACAGGAGGCTGAAAAAGGAGGAAGGAATCTTCAAAGCTTGCCTTGTTTTATCCAGTTTACCTTATAGAAATATTCATATGCAGACTCCAATAGAAAAGCACTCAGGGCACTTTTGAAATGTAATTAGTAGATTATGGGGGCCTTTGACTTCCACTGATTTCAACAAAAGAATTAAATGCACGCTTAAATTTGACATCTGCAGTTTAACTTTGACCAGCTGGTGCCTACTGTTATTTCTATAAAATCAGCAGAACATATAAAACCTAGCAGAAGTAGAATGCTCTAATGATGCTTTACTGGGAATGGATTCACAAAAGTAAAAATGTAGATAGAATGAATCCCTCAAAGTTAAATTCCTGTACCATTGGCTTGATTCATTAAGACTCACAAATGACCAAGAGCCATAATGCGACTACTTTCTCCTTCCCACCCCCATAAAAGGTGGAATAAATGGATTTGTAGCTGCTTTTTTTTTTTTTTTGCTTTATTTTGTTTTGTTTTGTTTTGAGTTTGGGTTTTTGTTTTGTTTTTTTGTTTTTTTCTTTGTGATTGAGAACAAAGAGTACCATGCTTGAAATGAAAATTACCTGCTATTTTTGAAGGAGCAAAATAAAAGAAGGGGAATTGTGAGAATGGACAGGTGGTATTATTTCTAGAATACTAGAGCTTGCTAGGTGAGATATTTGAAATATGTTTTTTAAGTAAAAACAAAAAAAAGTCTACCAACTGCACCTTAAAATAGCACCTTCCAAAATACTGCAGTGCCTGAAGGAACATTTCCAGTATCTTCTGAGGCAGGTTTTCTGCAGTGAGTACAACATTCATCAAACATGAACTTAAAGTGCCTCCTAGGTCTCACAGTTTAACAGTGAAACATGAACTTCTAGAGTTTCATGAACACTTCTAATGCTCTGATCTAAACATTCCTTTTTGTTTACTCTACCATTTCAAAATTGGCTATTATTATTATTATTATTATTATTATTATTATTATTATTATTACAATTTTTTTTTACTGTTTAAAATAGGGGAGTCTGTTGAAGATAACATTCTAAAGCAAGTCAGAGGAAGGAGAGGCTTAGTTTTTGAGATCATTTTTAAAACTCTATTGTACGCGGGACATGCTTTCACAAGGGGCCAAGAGCCATAAATTGGAGGGTGGGGGGTAAGATTGGAGCTAGGGAGACAGAACTAAGGAGTTAACCAGGAAACCAGTAGGAACTGCCAGAAGAATCAAGGAACAAGTGGGGATCAGACTCAAGGAATAAAAGATAGAAAGATGAGCCAATGTTATTTGTTTCCCAACTGAAAAGTTGTCTCCTTGACAAGTGATAAACCCAGTCAAGAAGAATAATGCAAAGGTATGAATTGCATACAGTTTTTTATTCCTGGTATTCACACATCCTGAAATGCTTTAGGAAATTATTATGTGCAAAACAATTTTCTGAAACATTTTGGAATGTCCAAATACCAGGTGAAAATTGTCCTGAAATGCGTGCAGAAAAGTACGTAAATTATTCAAACTTCCATGCAAGAATGACCTAGTCAAATATTTATATCACTCCAAAACTGGTGGTGGTTTACCACTGCCAAGTCCCAGTTGGCTCATGCCAGACTGGATGGAAGGTTGAGAAAGTGCTACCAGGCTTTTTAGCCTGGCTCATTTTTCAAAAAAAGTACATTAAACTAATTGGGGGTGGTTAGCTTTGCCAGCTCCATGACTTCAGTCCTGGAACCCCTCTGGAGAAAAGATCTGGTAGATCCAACTCTGTCCCTGTCCTATCCCTAGAATGCCCCATTTCAGAGGTCTACTGCTGACAAGAATACCATTGGCGCTAAACTTATCCACAGAGGTCACATCACCTGGTAGAACTCTTCCTTTTGATCCTAACCCCTTCCAGCCAGTGGTTCTGTATAGTATTTATGTACAGCAGAAGTTCCTGCTTCATAATATGGAGTAGTGATCAAACAAGAGATAACTTGTGCTGCTACCCCCTTAGGAGAGAAGAGATGGGAAGACAGGAATTAATGCTGTGACCTAAGGGTAGCAATTCAAGGAGTTTTCTCCAATGTATCCTCTAACTTCCCAACTCTTTATGACAATGCCATCATTTATCTTTCAAATAGCTAAAATGTAGAAATAGGCTCTCCTCTAAACTATACATTATATTCCTCCCTCCCAAATATATGTATAGCTGGTATGTCCATGGGAAGATTAATTTTACTTCTATGGGTGGTATATTTAGGCTATTACACTCTTGCACTATCTCAGTCAATCTTTTATTAATCTTTTCCTTCATTCTGTTATCTCTCCTCCCCCAGCAATCAAGGAGTAATACTGTAACTTGCCCTCATTCCTGAGCTTCCAGCATTCTTCGCACAACTTACAGCTTGCACTTTAGAAAGAAAGAAAAAAAATTACAGCTCAGCATCAGGTCCTAAATTAAACTCCTGCTGAATGAGGCATTGGAGTCAGTCAAACGGAGGCCAGCTTATTGTGGGAGCTCTATTCTGGCTGTGGGGATCAATACTATGAGGACCTGAGTGCATTAGAAATAGATAGCATGCCCTAGACAGACCCACCTCACAGTCAAATGGGTCAGACTCCTAGACAGCTAAAGTTCTTGGGCTTCTTGGCAGAGATTTAATGTTCAATGCTATAAACAGGCTAAGGCTTAAACGACCGTGATAAATGCTATGTCCCTTTGCAGTACATGGCTTAAGTTGACTCATAAATAGCTTCTAAGGCAGATGATGAACTTCCTGCAGTAGCAGTTCTGAACACATTTTGATAGGAATGCTGTGATAATCCCAAAAATGTGCTGTTCTCAAGGTTTCCTAAAGACATCTCTGTTCTTTTTTAAAAAAAAATAAAGGAAAAAAAGAAATATGGAAATTTTAACTATGCCTTGAGACTGAAGGAACAAAACCAGAAAGCAACGAAAAATGAATCTCTCACGTGCAATTAATTGCAAAGGTTTTCAGGAAACAGTAGCAAAGATCCATAACCAATTCCATACATAGGACTACAATATGCTGTGCACATAATTGAATTGTGCCAATTCTTTAAAAAAAAAGGTCAGAGGAATTCAGCTGCTCAAATTTGATTTGAAAGTTTGAGTGACTATTTTTTTAATACAGATATCTGTAGAGCTGCAATGAAGTTAATGAATTTATGTGATGCGACCTCCAAGTGGTATTTGAGAAAGAAAAATCTCAATTCTGATTGCCACCCATAAAAATAAATGCAAAAAGAAAATTTAAAGTTGGCTTTGGACATGAATTATCATATAAATGTCTGAGACTAAAGGGAAGAAGGTTGCGTAGTTCTCTCCATCTTCACATATCAAATCTTATATTTAGTGCTTATACTGCAGAAAAGGAGCCCATATTTGCATATATGATGGAGAACACCGTACATAGGAAATAAATCACATCTAAAGCTACCATAATTCACCTTCACTGTTTTTTCCCCCCCATGGAACTCATTCTTGTACGTTTGGGGTTATTACTCAGTCACTCTCAGAAACACAGTGATTTCCACCATTCCATTGTCTGCATATGGTGAAGAGTCTAGAGCCACAACCTTGTTGCCAAATCTGAAGTCACACAGGCCATGCCCCTTTTTCTGTTTCAGCCAGTACATGCAACAAAGTTTCAGTGATGGCTCAAAACATGGTGGTACCTGAAGCAAAAATTTAAGCGCATTCCCAAACTTTGGCAAAATAAACCTATCCTTTAGTGGTATCCCACTACTAGTCACTTGAGGTGAGCTGACTGCCTCAGCCTATCTAATAATATAACCACTTCTGCCTAGTCTCGAATATTTCAGAGTCATGAAGGACATTCGATATCAAGAGGGTTCCAATCTGGCTAAAAAACAGAGCCAGTACAGAAGAAACAAGGTGATGCATTGTAGTAGCCCAGCACATGTAAGTGATGCGCCCATTCCACTTCAGGGCATGAGGGGTGCTCAACTCTTGGACATTAGATGAACATACCCTTTATAAACATTATCTAGGTTGCAGAGTCCCAGACTGAAAAATCAGCTCCTGGACCACTGTGGTTTTAACACTATACAGTTTGGATCTCACAGTCGTTTCCAAACAATGGAGGCCATTCACACTCCAGAATTATAGCACTATTATTGTACTTTAACTGTGATGGTTTCACCTTGTGGAATCCTAGGAATGTGAAGTTTAGTAAGAAATTTAGAATATACTTTAGAATTCTCAGCTGCTAAGTCTCTCTAGTGCCTCCATAGCATGGTCAGTTAAAGCAGAACAATAACGCTTCAATTGTTTAATGTGAATGAGTATTGGGATAATCCCCTGTTTATTTCTGCCACTGGTAGCACCCAGTAAGTGAGTTCCACTCAGAATATTCCCACCAGATAGATTTGAGGAGCAGAGCTTGGCCAGGATGGCTGGGAGATTCTGGAAGTTATGGTACCCAAAAGTAGCTTTGTCAGGCTCTGGTGAGCAGATCCTTTTGGCAACTTCTCCCTTCCCTGTCAGCGTTCAGCACCAGTTCTCCCATTGTTCTGGAAAGTATCCCAACTGGCCAGATCAGATAGAGGAGGATGGCCTGAGGAACTTCAGGAGGAAGGAGCATAAACAAAAATTGTGCCATTCCTCCTTTCTCCCCAGCCAATAGTCATTCTTTGATAAATCAGCAGAGAATCCATGGGATGCAAATTCTAGATCCAACTCATTATATCCAATGAATAATGATTCTACACATAGGCTATGTCACATTTACAATTTGTCCAAACCACTTTGAATTTCTGGTTGTATTAGACATTTAAGCTAAGCACTGTTTCCCATTTTGCACAAGCTAAAACTCTTAGGGCCTTTCCGCACTACACTGTTATAGTGCTATTATTCCATTCTCAACATCCTATGGAATCCTGAGACTTGCAGTTTAAGGTGGGGCACTTAGAATTCTCAGCCAGAGAGCTCTTTGGCCTCAGTAAACTGCAAACCCCAGAATTCCACAGGATATTGAAAGTGGAATAATAGCAGTATAACAGTCTAGTGTGGAAAGGTCCTCAGTAGCAGGATCAGTGGCAGATAATTTGTACCAACAAAATGAATAGCTAATAAAATCTGATTTATGAAGAAGATTAGTTTTTAAAATGTTTGTTTGGTGTCAATGCAAACTAGGCATACTGAACATGTTCATAAACTCTTCTTGCTACATATAATTCTCTAAAAAGATACTTTTTCGTGGACTATATAAAGGCTGAAGTAATCAGAAATGGTTGGGAGGTAACAAAATGAACTGAATGATCCAGTTGTTAACCATTTATCCCTTGTCTTCATCATTCAAAGGGCAGCATGCATAATTATTGATATTAAAATAAAATAAGTAAGCAAAGCCATTAGGCTTACATTTCTGAGCTTCTAAAATGCTTTAATGGGTTTAAATTAAGATAAAAAAAAGTATACAGGGACCAGAAGGTAATACATATTACAAAGGAGAGATTCAAAAGCACTGTAATTTCCTTTTGATCTCTCTGATGAACAAGGTTAACATAACAATATGAACTACAGACTACAAGGATCTGTTGTGTGAACATTTCCAAGGTTTGGCTGTGTGAGAGGAAATATAACTTCTACTGCAAAGAGTGACAAATGAATATTTCATGTAGACACTCAACTCTCCCCTCCTAAAAAAAAAAAAAAAGTGTATTGTACATGTAGAGAAAGCAGACTTTCTACTGGAAATTCACAGAATATGAACAATTCTATCCACATATGTTAAAATGTGAACAAACAAAATTGAAAATGCCCACAAACTCACTTTAGCCAGTAGGGAAAATGCATATAAAAATGCAAAATAATATCAATTAATTAAAATAATAGTTAATACTTTCCTCCACTACATAAAAAGCATATATATTATGTGTAGTCATTCAACTTTTAACATATATGTTTGATTTTGTACACATTTCATTTCACTAAAATGGTCTGTATGTTAAGTGCTCCATTTCACCCTCCCTGTGACAGCGACAATGGGGTTTTCCCTGGAGCTCAACGAAGCTAATAAGTTACACACAAGTGGGAAACTCAAAATAAAAGTTAATATTTTATTCAGCTTGAGCCAAGGAAAAGAAAAGAAAAGAAAAGAAAAGAAAAGAAAAGAAAAGAAAAGAAATAGACATCCAGGGAAGATTTCTGCCATGCCAGAACAAAGGCAGGCATACGTATTTACACTTATCCATTAAGATAATGAATTAGCATACTAAGTTACATTACTTCTATGTAAAATCTGGTGGGCTTCTGTTATCTGGGCATGTGCTTTCGCCCTGTTACATAGTAGCCCCCCAACGCATCAGTCACTCGGCCTGTATCTGTTATTTATCCAAAGAGGGGCCTGCTCACATTCTGTACACTGGAGTCCAGCACTACTCGGTTATCAGTAATATACATTCCATTCTCCATGCCTATATGTCTCCCAGGTTCAGCTGCTACTTCTCAAGGCTGGCATCCTGATTCCCAGCTACCAGCCATCACCATTTGAGCGCTTATTTTATAAATAGCTCTTAATAACAAAAGCAGACTAGGGGAAGCTAGTAACTCAAAGGGCACTGGGAGAAAACTCTGCAGAATCCTGATTAATTCATCAATTCATTCCTTTCTTCTATTCTATGCTACTCTAGGTCCCATCATTTTCACGTTTCTGTATCGCCTGCCTCCTTTGGCTTCATTACTGTCTGAAGCAGAGTAGCAAAAACTCACCCACCACTACCCCTGGCCAAGCTTTATGGTACCCAAAGCCAGCCAAGTCGTTTGTTCTCCCATTTGTTCTATTCTGCTGGAGAGGAAGGCCTCGACTCTACTTAGGGATAGGGCCAGCCCCGAGGGATGAGATGGCATTGGGGCTGTGTATCAGCTAACCAAAATATCTTGATCCCCCCTCCTCCAGTGCTTTCTCTCAACACCAATTTCCATTCCATTTAAGAGAAGACTGGCACTGAGACATATCTCTGCAAAGCCACTTTCTCTCAACTCAGTGAATGGGGAGGCTGTGAGAGAAGCAACGGACGTGGGGCCTTTCAGAGATCTCAGTCCTTTGAACTGCAGCCAGCATTTGAAGTCACTGTGGGAGGTGGGGATGAAACTTTTAAGCCCATTTGTTTATAGCAGACACCATATATACCCTCAAATGCAGCATAAGCTGAACAGAAACATGAAGGGGGCTGGGTTGCCCTACATCTCTCTTGTAAAATAATTTAGTTTTGATCTAGAAACTGCCAGCCCTGTAATTATATAAACAGGCACAGCAGCCTCCTGAGTAGATTACTATTCTGTAACAAGCAGGAGTTTTTGCCTTAAAAAAAAAAAGAGGGGAAAACAAAATATAGATCAAAACACCATGCACTTCTATTGACTTGAGTGATTTACTTTTTCAAGTTGTCAGTATGCTCCTTCAGTGGCTCAGTGATCTGAAATTAATCTAGCAGTTTTAATAAATACAGGCCCCAGTCTCACAAGACTGTCAGATAAAGCAGGTCAAGTGCTGTGAGTGTTTAGCTCAACAGCAGTTTTAGAACTTGTTTTAGGTGCCCAGACCTTTCTAATCATTTGTCAATGGGAATAGGGAATTTTTAAAGAATCCACAGGCTTAGCTCGTTTATCTACTCAAGATTTCATTGATCACCAGAGCCCCAGCCCAGTCGGCAGTCTCCTGAGGATGAAGTCCCACGTACTTCACACAATTTTACAGTAAAATACAGTGACACAAGGAGTAACGCATCTTGAGAAATGCTGAGGTAAACTTTTAAATGACTTCTGCAACAAACACAGTTTAAAGGATTTATCTGAAAGTCCCTGAAATATGTATTGGCTTTTCAAAACTGATTGTGCGTTGTTAGAACCTAGGATGAGCAGACGTTCTACTTTAGAGGAAGCAGACTATTTAAAGAATAACAAAGGACAATCCCCTGTCCGGAAGCACCCTCTGTGTAAGGGCTACTACTCGAAGTTCAGTTACAAGATCAAGAGGCTTAAAGAGAAGGGAGAACCAGGGGCCTTGTGGGTTCTCATCAACTGATAGCACCTGAGGAACAGACTGAGCAGTAGGGATACAAGCTGTGTGGTTCCAAGTTTCCTAGCTATAATGAAAAATTAATATTTTTGTTTTTATTTTAATGTAAATAATGGCAATTATTCATGCATCTGCATTTATGAATTTTAAAGGAGCTACCTGAAGTGCTGCACCTTGAATAGTTCCTTTAAGGTATAGACCAGAGCTTTCCAAACTTTTCATGTTGGTGACACACTTTTTAGACATACACCATTTTGCAACACAGTAATTCAGTTAGTGGAGGCAACTCCTCCACCCAAGCCTGGCCCACCATCGTCCTTGCCAAGGTCTTCCTTGGCCTAGAGCAGCTGCAGTGCGGTGGGACAGGCAGCCCCTCCACCCGGGTCTGGCCTGCTGCCACCCTCGCAGGGGTCTTCCTCGGCCTGGGGCGGCAGCAGCGGCAGAGGCAGCCCCTTCGTCCGGGCCTGGCCTACCTAGTAGTAGGAGAGGCAGTCCCTCCACCCATTACATTTGTGTGACACACCTACTCACTGCAGCCGACACACTAACATGTTGTGACACACAGTTTGGAAAGCTCTGGTGAAGACTGCAATATGGAGCACTTTCACCACCCCACTGACATCACAGCCATGAGCATTGCTGACACAATATGTGTATGCCTTCAAGTCACCTGTTGACTTACAGTGACCCCATGAATTTCATAGAGTTTTCTTATGCAAGGAATACTCAGAAGTACTTTTGCCAGTTCCTTTCTCTGAAATACAGCCTACAGCACCAAGTATTCATTGGCAGTCTCACATCCAAGTAGTAACCAGGGCTAACCCTGCTTAGTTTCCAAGATTAGACAAGATCTGGTGCCTTTAGGGTCTTCTTTATCCATTTTGTAAATGCCAGTCTATAGAATATAAATCAAAGTAAAGCTACAAAGCATTCTTGACAAAATTTATGTTCTAAGCTATAATTACAACATCTTGAACAGTTTTTTTGCCATAATGTAGAGAGTTTCCACACCATCATGAATTCCTATCAGGAACAGCTTCCAGTAATATGGAAAGTAAAAAACCATTATGACCAGAGAACTGTCTTCCTGGATAAGAACAAGGAATCAGTCCGATAATCACTTTGATATTTCTGAGGGTCCCACAATTCTACATGTAGTATGGAGTGCTCATTTTGAGGAAGATGCCTTCAATTCAGCTCAATAACCCAAATGACTAATTATGGCCATTTCTGCACGAGGCGAGGGAATAGTTCCGTGCCGTTACTCACTGGATCTTCTGGCTCCTCGGTCTGGTCCAGGGTGAATCAGAGCAGTGCAAGGTCTTAGATCCGCACTGCTCTGGCTTCCAAAATGGTGGCTTCAAGTTGGTTGCTGAAGCTCGCCACGCCTAAAGCCCGCCCTCCGCAGATCACAGGCTCGCATTGGTGCAAGCCTGCGAATCTGCACAGGGGAGCAGGTACACAATGGCGCGCTCCGGAAAAATGAGAAACCTCTTTTTTCCAGTCTTTAAAAAACGCACTGGAGGACCAGTTGGGGGCGTTTCAGAGCGGACTGAGGTGCGGCTCTCCGGTAAATAGTCCAAACCTAGTCTGCTCCAAGGGTGCAGACGTCCTCCATGCAGGACGCACTGTGCCGTTTTAATTCCCCCGTGCAGAAATGGCCTACATTGATGGAATCCAGTTCTTTAAAAGCTTGCCAAGTCTGAGGTATATTCAGACGCATCCCATGAAGTTTCTATAATAACTAATGATAAGAATAATAAGAATAGCTATGCTTAAGATTGTAGCAGATTATTAAGTTTTTATTGCAGGAAGTAGCAATATGTGGTCCTTTTTTCACATTATGTGGACCAGAATCTGCTTCTGGAAGTCTCTAGGGTATCTGTTATCTTCTAGGCCTTGTTTTTGTGCATATGCGTACACAACAGAGGGGCATACTTTTTCTTTAAGAAAAGGACATAACCTCCTGGCCACATTTGAACTTGGAAACAAACTAATTAAATCCCATTTTCTTGGGAGAGGAGCAGCCTATAGCATGTCTCAGGGATCAAAACAGGTCTTCAGACCCACCAAACTTGTTCAGCCCTGCTCTGTAGCAATAGAGAAGTCTGTCTAGTGTTGGTGGTGTTCAGTGGTGGGAGCTACATAGCACAGCTTCCATCATTCAAGAAGGTCTGCTGGATCTCATTGGCCAAGACATCATCCAATTCCAGGAATAGGATCATTCTGGGGCCATATATATATATATGTGTGTGTGTGTGATAAAGAAGGGAGGAAAAGTTTATTCGCTCCAGAATCAGATATTCTTATATTAGTGTCCAGCCTTTCTGCGTTATCTAGTACAAATGAAGACGCTTTGGGTCCAAGCTTAGAATGATACTATTTTAAAGCATTCATTATTCTGACTATTCAAGAGATTATCATTTGAAAGGTAGGTCAGAGCTATTTGTTTCTAATGAACTATTGCTCAGACTGAGTCAGAAAACACATTCACTCACGAGTAACAGGCTGATAACCTGTTCTTGTTCAACTTGAAAATGCCATGGATCTTATTGGCAAAAAATAACTTAGTCACTGCTTGTTACTACAAGAAGTAACTAGTTTCAGAATTAACTTGTCAGAAAATGAGTTACCTCCTAGAACCACTTTTGGGTTGTCAGATACAAAGCCTTCTGCAGCACATCCTGTTTCTGCTCCTTTTGCCATGCCTTTGGCAACTGGCGATAGGCCTATGGCAATAAACCTCTCTACTAGCCCAGAGGGAGGTCCAGAGTACATAAGGACTCTTTCCCTGGAGTGTAAGACTATTCCGTTGTTGTTGTTGTTGTTGTGTACCTTCAAGTCCTTTCTGACTTATGATGATTTAAGGTGATCCTATCACATGTGTACACAGGCATCCTATTTGATATTAGTTTTAATGAATATTGACATAAAATATATCATCCCTCACATTCCTCCCAAGTGCCTTGAATTCTGAAGTACATCACTGGATTCATGCAATTGTATTTTTAGTACCAGGAAAGGGAGGAATTTTCTACCTCAAATGATAAAATAATTTAATATAATGTCCTTTACTTTGGAGAGGAGGAGGATTATCACCAATTTCTATGCCACCTCGGATAGCAAAATATCTTGAGATACACAACTGCCATGACCAGTGCCTCTTTTTTAAATATTTTTTTGTCCACACCTCTTTAGTCACTGTAATATACATGTTTGTCACTCAAAAGTGTTAGGAAACAATGTTAGGTGGCAAACAGGTAGCAGTCTAACTATGCAATTCTATATATGCTTGCTCAGAAGTGGAGTTAAGCTGCATGTTGTTCACGATGTTTGTACAGAACTGCATATATGTGCTATACGTCAGACAATGCTTCATTATCCCACTTTTCAGAAGAAGCTGGCAGTTAATATATACTCCCTAGCAAGATTGCTATCCATTAGCTCCCACACATCTAAATCCCTGTAGCTCAAAATGTGTACTTGCCCTTTTAAGCACACAGTGAAAACATCCAGTCAACACCATAGACTAGTTCTTCTAATCAAAAGGTGAAGTACATGACAGCACTCACTGTGTGGAATGATTTAAAGTAGCTTATGCTTTCATGGCCATGTAATCCAGTTGCCCCAGGGCTGAACTAGCCCCACTTGCCACAGATCAATAGAATAGACTCCCTTGTTCTTTCCGAGAGTCCTTCACTGATATTAGGCAGATCCAACACTTCCATCATTTGTCAGTTTCATAAGAGTGTCTCTCAGTACAAAATACAAAGGAGAAAAAGTATGGAGACAGCAATCATATGTCATCCAATATATAAAAGTCAAAGTTTGTCTGTTTGCCTGTGTCAAGCAAAGACTTCATATGATTGGCTGCCTAAGAAATTTCTATGGACTCTTGGGGTTTGCAGTTTAGGCCTTTTGAATTCTCAGCCAGAGAACTCTTTGCCTCAGTCAACTTTGACTGTCTTGAATAGGCTGATTGCTTTGGAGATAAAGCCTAGCAGCAAGGAGGAGGACAGTGTATTCCCTCAGGAACCCAGCCTGTACATGTTAGTAACTCTGAATACAGATTGGATTGGGGAATATGGGGGAAAGTTACAGGTACCAGACAAGACAGTTTGGGGAATTAGAGGCATAGGATCCCAAATCTTTCTAACAAGTATTAAAGTCCCAGGCAATGCCAGGTATATACACTAATAGTAAAATAATAATCCAGGAAGCCCCCACCTTTTGACTTTCCATTATCTGGCAACTCATTCTTTTGATGCTTCCAAATTAAAGACAAGTTCCATTAATTTGACAGAGGTGCCACTCTTTCATCAGCTTTTCTTGCCTACAGAGGTTCAGTTGGAACTGCTCACACCTTTGTGCTACTTGCAAAGCAAGCTGAGGGTAGAGGAGGTACTTAGCTGGTTGAGAGCCTTTGCAAGCAGTACATGTAAAGTTAGTCCCAAGCAAGGCTGTGTAAGTCTTTCGTGCTCCCTACAGCAGAGTACATGGGTTCTGCTTTTCAACCAGTTCCATTCTCTGATAGCACTCTGATCTCTTACCTGTCAGATAAGTGGAATAAGCCTGTAAAGGGACTTCTAATTTTATTTTGAAGCATTGTTTATTTTTGAAGGCCCAGATCAAGAAAGGAGTATTCAAAAAGATATATGTATTAGTTTAGTCTGTTTTATCAAAGGTCATAAAGGAATCTGAGAGGACCTTTTTTTTTAAATATTTGTCTTTTTATTGAAAACATTTATAATATTATAATAAGAACACACACAAATAGAGGAAAAATCAGAACTCTGAAAAGTACAAAGAAAATAGATACTAAAAACTAATCCAGTACTATTTATCATACAGAACTGTCCATCCAATACAAAGAAGAAAAATATATGTAAACATTGAACATAGAAATAAGAACATTTAAAAAAAGTGGTTGTCAACTTCCTTTTGCCATCGATCTAGAACACTATTTATGCACTTTTTTTTTTACATATATATTTGAAACTCCCTGTTACTTCATTCTAAATATATTCAATAGTTTGAGTTCACTCTTTCCAGGAATCTGAGAGGACCTTTGAGACTAATTGGTAAAACAAAATTTCTACCAGAAACTTTTGTGGATAGAGTTCAGTTCATCAGATGCAGGAAGATACATGGAGATGATGACATAGACTATATCCACGAGAGCTGCTACTTGAAATTTCTTCTTCCAAGTTTGTCATAGGTGCCACTAGATTCCTTTATGTCCTTTTATGAAGAAAAGAGGTTCAGATTGCTGTGCATTACCAGGTTTTTTTTCTTTTTTTGTAAGAGCTACACTACTTTTCATGCTTTCTCAAAAAACCAAAAACCAAAAACCCACAACGGTGCTGTTCTGGAGGAGAGATAAGATAAATTACTCAGTCAGGAAGACAGATTTCTTCCTACCTAGGCAATTGATTTTACCCCCTAAAAGTTGTAAAATAATAAAATGATGGAAAGGAACTTTTCTCCATCCAGATGGGAGTCTGTTGTTAAACTATAGTCAAAGAATACCACCAAAAAGAAAAGACAAGAAAAGGGAAATTTTCACTTGTGAAGTGCCTCTGTAACCCAACTGAAGACAACGGAATATAAATGTCAATCATCAGGAAGTGAATTGCCATGAAACCGCAGCCATTTCATGAAACATACTGCTCATGAAATGATTAAATTTACACAGTTTGCTTGCATTTTACATGCCTTCCCACCTTAGTCTCTCTCTTTCTGTATGTATACGTGTGTGTGCGCATATGCATACATGCATACACACACACACACATAGACACACACACACACACACATACACACACAGGTGTGCATGTGTTTTCATACTGTCCAACTTGCAAATCCTTGAGGCAATTTACAAGCCAAGCAATCGATAGTATAGTATAGATCTTTACAGCCCTAACAAATCAACAAGCCAAAACAGTATCAAAACAGTAGAATGTTAGAATGATGTCAGCACTCTATTAAAACCAAAAATAATAATTAAAAAAAAATAAGGAATATGCCAACTAGAGGTAAAAAGGTATTAGCCTGACACATAAACATAACTAATGAGAATGTCAGGCACATCTCCCTTTAGAGGGCATCCCACGGTAAGGGGCTACCCCAAGTAATGGCCCTCATTATGGCAAAAGCATCAAGATGTACCAGTGATCACCTTAAAAATCAGGCACAAGCATATCAGAGCAGAGATTCGTTTAGATAAACAGCTCCTTAAGCCACAAAGTTCTTTAATGTTAGAACTATCATTTCAAATTGGGTCTGGAAATTAATAGGGACTAGATGGAGCTAGATGGAAACTAGAGGGAAGGAATATTTTAAAATATTTGAAAAATTGTGTGTGTGTATGTGTGTGTTTTGAAGTGGTTTCCTGAGTTGGGAAATCTTGATCAAGAGAATCCTAGATGGGTGAGAATGCAGTTCAAGTAATCCTGCATGACAAATGCATGTGTGTGTTTTTTTAATGTAGAAAACATTTCTACACAGACAGTAGGTTTGCTGAACAGAAAGCTCCTGCCACAAAAAAAAAAAGTCGCTTTCTGTGCTGGGCGCTTGTTTTCTGTGCCAAAAATACAATTTTCTGGGGGAAAAAAACCCAGCATGTATAAGGGTCTGATGTTATAAGTCCTGCTTTGCAAATAGCCTTCAAAAATTGCAGTTTTTCACAGCTTTCTTACAACAGGTGGAAAAATAGTAAAGCTGCATACAAAACAAAGTTTACCAATATTTACTTCTCTGTCCAGTGCAGTTGGTAGAGTACTGGGGTGATTTGTTTACAAACTGCCATGGAGTTTGAATGGAGCCTTATTGTTCTATTTATACTATTTCCACAAGCAGCCACAAGTATAATACATTGGAAATAACTAGGTGGATGGACTATCAGCACATGTATCAGCACATGTATATCTGTACAGGGAGAGTCATAGTGACTATATCAGCTAAAAGGAATAAAAGGCATTTTGTGAGACTAAAGCTGATAATTAGCTACTTCATGCCATTTTGGTCTTTTCACAGAGATGAGTTCTATGAGCTTTGTCAGGCCATTAACTATTCTTTCTGGGGAGGGGGTGCAACCAAATGTAACGAAGATTGAGGTCCATTTCATTGAACCAGTGGATCTCCATCTTCTCAGGATGGATCCAGCCTCATCCAGCCCACTACCAAGTACATGCATTATTTGGAAATGAGTAGAATGTGTTTACCAAAAGAGAGAGAGAGAGAGAGAAAAAGCAAAAGCAAAAGCAAGAGAAAAGACAGACAGACAGAGACAGAGAGGAACCCAAGGTTGGAACAATCATAAATGAATGTCTCACATGCATAGTATAGAAATCTCTTTTTCACACAGGTCTTATTGACAATAGCATTGAGTCCCTCAAAACCCTGCTACAGAGAAAATATAATAGGCAAAAGAATTGCCAACATAGGCAAAGGAACTTAGGAGATGAGTCAGCAATATGGATCTTAAAAGTAAGCTACAAGTGCCAGGAAAGCTTAACCAGATTAGGGATATAAATCCTTGACTGTCCTCACATGTGAGAACAAATAATTACAGTCATTTTTTGCATACTACAGGGAAAAAATGAATATCCCTCCACCACTCCCAATTTCTGTGTAGAAAAAAGATTGATATTTTCTGTGCAGGAAATCAATTTTCTGCATAGAAAACAGGATTTTTCAGGTGAAACATACCCATTACTTTTTCTTTGAAGAATAAATCCTTCACAACATTTTTGCGATGTTCAAATGCCAGAGAGAAACTGCACAAAATTCTCATTGGTGTATTATTCTTCCCATCAGTATGTCCCAACTACAGGAAATCTGTTTTCTAATCAGGAAAATGAATGATTGCAAATATTTTTCAACCCCTACCAGAAATCTGAGCCATCGTGGTGTCGTGGTTGGGGGGCTGGATGGTGACCATGAAGACTGGAGTTCAATTTCCTGCTTGGCCATGGAAACCCCATGGGTAAAATTGTGGATGTCACACACTCTCAGCCCTCAGGAAACTCCATGATAGGGTCTCTTGAGGGTCAACATAAGTCAGAAATGACTTGAAGGTACCCATCAACACAGCAGAAATCTAGCACATGATGCCAAAAAAATTCTGACATTTAATGTTTAATTGAAAACTGAATTATATTTGCTGGGACTGGTGAATGACTAATTGGAAAAAAGTATGGAAAAATTCTATGATGTATGACCACTGTAGCAAGACTACTATATGTGCAGAAATGGAAAAAAAATACAGCATGAGGTATGGTATGAGGTATGGCTACTGAAACGGATAGATTTTGCCAAAACAGACAAATTCACAACATCGATCAGAGAAACTGGCAATTTTTTTGAAAAAAAGCTTAGGAATGTTTAATTGGCTTTTTGCAAGAAAAAGAGGATAATAGGTTAGCTATAGGTTTTAATAATTAATATATCTGAGAAAAATAAGTAATAGAAGTATATCAGTGCTATTTACAAGAAGTTACTTTACATAATCATGTATAATCCTCATCAGGAAAGTTGGAAGTCAAATGTAAATTCTTTCTTTCATTATTCTTTATCATCTTTGTCTTTTTGTTACTAATTTTCTGTTTTCTTATTTTTTCTTAGCTTGTATATCTTAATTTTTTTATTATATTTGAAGGTGTTTAAGAAAATTTAAAAAAAGGGGGGGGAATCTAGCACTAAGCATCGAGAAGACCATTCCTTGGGCCACAAGAGAAAGATAAAGCAAAGAGATACCGATGCTCCACGTGTATATCCGTTATCATTCCCTGAAGCCACCAGCCATCACTACATATCAGTTTACACGTATAGATTTTCTCTTTTATGCCATACATATATCAGGGGCATCAGAGGTGGGGGGCAGGCACACTGGTATGACACCTGGTCAGAGCTGGGATCAGAGTTGTGGCTCCACAACCCTTTGCTATACATGAGATCACTTTAGATATGGCTGCAAAATCCACAGGGTTAGTATGCTGAAGCAAAAAGCAATTAAGATACTATTCAGATGTAAATAAGAATGTACTTAAAGGAATAACAGGTTTGTCTCACGTTGCACTTCAGCAACATAATATGCATGGTCAGCATACTCTCTGGAAATGTCTATTTATGTATTTATTATTTTAATTAAAAGTATCTATGCTCTGCCTTTCTTCCAAACTATAACTTAAGGCAACAGGGTTAGCTAAGGAAAAGGTACTGATCAAAGCCACAAAAGTTCAAATATTAAAACACAGTTTAGCAAACTAGAATGTTAAAACAAAATTTATTCAACAGCAATTTAAAAAGACATCAGTGAAGAAACTACAGCACCCACCTATTAAAAGCCCCTTCCTCAGTAGCTAGTTAGTTGCCAAATTGTAGGCACATAAACTCCATCTGGGCGATTGGCAAACCTTTGCACAGGAGGGTTCTCCCACTGCTCAGCTCAAGTGAGTTTGGTTGGCATGCAGGCAGGCCCTTTTCAAACATCATACTGAACCCATACTGGGGTTGGGACAGAACCAGAAGTCACAATCAGCCACGATTCAGATCCTGCTCACTGTTCAAGTTCCTCTGGCCCATTCCCAACAAGTAATGAAAATGGCAAAGCAAAATGAATAGTGTTCATGAGCCTAATGAGAGATGTAGTAAGCTGGCATTCTCAGGGCCAAATGGCACATTGCATTATTCATACTTTTTTGAAAAAATATGTTTAATCTGGCTACCTTTGTTTTGAAAGAAAAACTGCCACACAAGGCTCAAAACTTGGAGCCCCTATGTAGAGCTATGCTTCCAATCAGGATTGCCTCCCACACCAGTTTCCCATCAAAAGCACCCTCCCTTGGCTCCTATTTACACCTGCTTATTAAAAATACCCTCCTTTTGCTGTTCTGCATCTCCTGTACTGAGTGCTGCAAGTTTAGATCGAGTGTTGGAAGCTGTGCAAATGCCCTCTTTTACCAAGGCCATTTCCACACTAGACTGTTATAGTGCTATTATTCCACTTGTAACACCCTATGGAATCCTGGGGTTTGCAGTTTCGGGAGGGGCCAACCAGCCCCTCCCTAAACTGCAAACCCCAGGATTCCATGGGATGTTGCAAGTGGAATAGTAGTGCTATAACAGTCTAGTGCAGAAATGGCCCTAGAAAGGAAGGGAGGAAGGGAAGAAAGAAGGAAAGAAGGAAAGAAAGAAAGAAGCCAGGATGTCTGCAATGCACAGCATGACTGAGATACTTAAAATGTTTGCCAAAGGGAAATGCAGCCTGCCCTGCCCAGAAAGTTATCTGTTTGCCATCCAATCACACTTTAGATATCTCACCTCTGAAATAAACCAGTTTCAGGAGGTCCTAATACTATTGATAATTCTCATTTTTGACATAATGAAGGAGCAATGCTTGCTGGAATAGAGAAACTATAAATAACCTACAGGGAAGATATAGGAAGATAACTCACTAGGATTGCTTGCATATGTATGTAAATCAGGAGTGCAGCTATAAGAGCAGGGGCAAGATGAGGGCATAGCTCCCCCCTTAACTAACCGGCCCCCAAACAAGAAATTTTACTTCAGTCCCCAAGCAGAGAGTGAGGCACTGAAAACTGTTCACATTTAGAGCTCTTAGGTTTGCAGTGTTTACATTTCCTTGGTAACCTTGTCTGCCCCTTTTCTTTTGATTTCTAAATTGTGTTTATAAATGCTCAACTCATAGTTTAAATTAATGTAATACTATAAATGTGGGGACCGAAGGAGAATTTCACTGGGAGCATGATTCCCCCTGTAGCGACACATCTGAACAAAAAGAGTGTACAGTCAGAAATAATTGTGTCCACAAAGCTCTTCAAAGTCTTTCAACAAGGATGAAAGGGATATTGGGGAATGTAGAGATATTCTTAAGAAGTTGCATATAACAGCAATTGAGAATACAAAAGACAGAAAACTGTTAACAGCTAAGACAACAAAAGTCCATCTCCTTCATTCCTGGAAGGCAAACTGAGCAGAGAAAGGTGACAAGAGTCCAAATTCCCCTACTCACAGTCTTCTGTGAACCACCTGACATCAAGGGCTTGGCCACTTCCCATGGTGTCAGGAACATGGTCACTTCCTGGTTGTCATAGGTTTCCTAGCCAAAGCACAAGATAGATCATTTCCACTACACCCCAAGTGTAACCAGAAGTCCAGTTCTCCTACCACAAATGAGTGGCAGGGTCAGGGGAGTGAAATTCTCTCTGCAGGCACTACCAGGAGACACACAAAGAAGCTGAAAGCGCTTCATTTTGATCTTTCAAAGTGCCATGTTGTCCCCCTCCTCACTCCCACCCAGTATTTCACAACTGGATATTGGAATATCACTGGTTATTCTCCAGGAAGCTACATTATGGAGGGTCCTCCACTGGAGTAGGACTCTGCCCTGGAGACCGCTTCATCCCATTTTCTTACCCTGAACTGTCGACTGTGATCGTGAAATTCATCTACCCTGTGGCAGGTGTTCATAGTTTTCTATGACAATTTTTCTTCTGTCAGGTTACAACTACACTCATAATTACTACCGAAATACAATCCATGTGGCTAGGAGACAAACAAAACCCACTCCAGCTTCACAACTGGTGTGAAAGGGCCTATAGCACTTAAAGGAGTAAACAGTCAGATACAAAGGCAGTACAAATAAAAAACAGTGTAGGAATGTTCACAATCAAAGTAGATTATGTGACTTTGATGAAGAAATCTGTGATCTAGATGAACTGGATCAATAAACCAGGGCCCATGCCCTACCAAAATAATAACAATTACTATTGGCATTGCTGCCTACAAAATCACAGAACCGAAATGCATTTTCCCCTACAGTATTTTGGTTTAGTAGATTTGTGAAGACAACAGTTTACCACCTGAACGTTAAGAAATGTTTGCTGCCTTGACATTAGTGCTATGCACACTTTTATCTCTCAGAGAAACGCAGTAGAATAGCATTCTCAAAATGCAATTTGTACACTGCAGCAAATTGCTAGCTACTGTATCAAAACAGCATATAGGTACTTGGTATGAAAATAAAAGCATCGAGTGTTTAAAACTACATGCCACTACAAATCAAACTCATATATGAAGGCACTAGACATTCTTCCATCTTAAAACCTTTTAATTAATTCATTTAAGTGCCACTACTGCCCATTTCCAATAAGTATCTACAGCTGAAGCAGAAACTTCACATAGAAAATGTCACATGTGTCTTGCCTGGTGCAGAAAGATGGGATGAACTAGATTTTGCTTTTACTGTATGGGGTCCACACACAAATGAGCAAAGTGAGAATCACAGAACCATAGAGTTGGAAGGGGCTCCATAGGCCTTGAGTCCAATCCCCTGCTCAGTTGAGGAGCTCCAGCTAGAGCATTCCCAGCAAGAAGCTGTCCAGCCTCTTTTTGAAGAAATCCAGAGAAAGAGATTCTCACCACATTTCTAAATAATTGGTTCCATTGCCAAACTACTCTTAGGCTCTTTTCGCACGGCATTTGTCATGAGAAAGGGCCTCCGGAGCATCACGCAACTGCGAGGACTGTTCCACATGATGTCCTCGCAATCGCGCGATGTTGCCAGGGCCAGCAGGCACCAATCGCACAATATATCATTTTCAGCTTCTGGCTGAAAATGATGTGCAATCGCGCATCACTCCAGGGCCCCACACGCACTCACCATCGGTGCAGAGCCTCCGGAGATGCAGCCCTTGCACTTCCTCCCCCAGCGCAGCCTCGGAAAGTACCCAGCTGCACTGCAGATGGAAGAAGCGGAGCCCTCACGCTGCCTGCCAGCCAGCAGGCAGCTGCTGCCGAGCAGGAGCAGAGGGGACGCGAGTGCCACTCGGAAGAGGCTGCTTGTGTGATCCCCACGTGCCCACGCCGGAAGCAGGTAAGCTGTAGAAAGGGCCTTACTCTCAGGAAGTTTTTTCTAATGTTCAATCAAAAATCTACCCTCCCGTAACTTAGAATAATTAGACTTAGTTCTATCCTGTAAGACAGCAGAGAACAACTCTGCACCCTCCTCTTTGTGATAGTCCTTTAGATATTTTAAAAATGCAAACATGTCAGCCCTCAGTCTTTTCTTCATCAGGCTGAACAAGCCCAACTCCCTCAACCTCTCCTCAAATGTTTTCTCCTCTATCTCTCTTATCATCCTTGTTGCCCTCCAGATGGTTTGCATCCTTCTCAAAATGAGATGCCCAGAACTCTAGTATAGCATCTATGAAAATTTCCTTCTCCTGAACTGTAATTGCTGTGTGTGAGAGTGAGACTTTTTTTAGGACTGTAGCTAAGAAGGAAAGGGATAAGCTTCCCTTTCCTATGTACTGCCATCTCAGTGTAAGCATGGTGGATAACCATATATAAAGTGAACTTTGATCCTGTATTTTAAAGATTTTGGATTTTCTCCACCATTTTCTCACTCTCTATGGAACAGCATTTGGCACTTTTCCACGCTACACTACATTTGGTACTTGTTTTTTTTTTCCTGCATCTCAGTCAAATGATTCATAAATTTACCTACAGGTTGTTTAATTCAGTTCTTTCCACAATGTAGTTCTGTGAAAGGAGCTATAGAAATGCCTAAGATAGCCATCCTATACCTATTTCCTCAGAAATAAGTGTGTCGAGTGATACCGCATGAATATTTTCCCACATTTCTGTGACAAGAATGGGAGAAAAGTGGGAAGGGGGAGTGATACTCTCCGTTCCTTTCAATAGCATGAAGGCCTGTGTCTCCATAATTGTAAGATAGCAGTAAATTTCTAGAGGGTCGAGCTGATGGCAGGGAATAAACAACAGCAGCTGTTGTGTTTCCCTGCATATTTTTGGCAGCTGCTAGAGCCCTCCTCCAGCTATCTGTGATGGGAAGGAACTCCAGAGCCCACTGTTCTAAGACCCAGCCATGTGTCCTTTTTTTATCCCCCAAAACTGACACAAACAGCTTATCATTTTCCAGCAACATGGCAGGAACCAAATTAAAGTTGGTACATGCTGCATTTCACAATGTTCTGAAGGAAATGAGTCTGAACAAAATTAATTCTTGTTCTTGATCCCTCGGGTATTTTTATCTTTAAATACTTAGTACCTAATATAACCCTGCAATTGTGCAAATGCCCACATTAATTCTGTTATTATTATTACTAATATATTAATAATTTATACCTTGGCATCTTCCTAAAGCTGGATCTCGGGGGAGCTAGACAGTTTACAAAAAAATAAAAAATTAAACAGATACAGTTGAAAAAAGAATGCATGTAAAAACATACCAACCATTATTTAAATACTAATTGAACTACCTGTAGAATTTTAAAAATAGCCATTAACAAGGCAAGAAATAAAAACAATACAATATGTAAGCCTTCCCTTTATAAAATACTTCTCAAAAACCTTTTGGGTTTTTCAAAAACAAGCTTTACTTCCTGACATAAGTACAACATGAAACAAGCCAATCTGGTTTCTCTAGGAAAACATAGAAGACAAATTCTTGAGCAGCCATCAAGAAGGTCCTCTTCCTGTATTGGCACCAGACATAGCAGGGTTGAGAGAAGTCCATTCCTTAAAGATCTCAAAGCCCAGGCAGGGTAGATATAGCGTACCTTTTCTGGCGTGACCTCTGTACACACAAACGCAAGGTTGCGCAAAGCATCACTCCCATTATAGTCAAATGGATGCAACGGGTATGTGCCCACCCAGGTGCCAGGGCATGCACATTGCATCTGTTGACTACAATGTGACACAACAGTCATGTTTTTTTTAAACATGGGGATTCCTGAAATGGAAGCCCCACACATATGTTGGACACCGTGTACAGTCCTTCAGATAGCCTGGACGCTAACAGTACTAAGTTTTATAGGTTATTAGAAGGGCTTTGAATTGTGCCCCAAAACAAATCCAGAGTCAGCTATAACAAGGACATTGCACAAACAGTAAAAAGCCATGGCCAACTGCAGGTCTAGCCTTCTTCACTAATTTCAATCTTGAAGGAAGCCTTAAGTAATTATAGCAATTTTCTTCCCTCTGTGAGAAAATCTTTGAAAACTGCAATTCCCAATGTCTGTTAGCAGTTCAGGACCTACTCTGGGGGAAAAAATGTACGTCTGGGCTTTTTGCATGGAAAACAGCATTTTTGATCATTTTTCAAATATTTGCAAATGTTCTTTCCATCTGAAGTTTCATGTGATTTTTCAAAGACATCTGACACAGCACATTACAATAATTGAAAGGGCTTATAACTGAGGCATGTTTTGCCTTGACTAGATTAGACATGTATAAGAACTGGTGGAGCTAGTGCACTAGCTCTAATGTTCAAATTCATGCCTGGCCACTGCAGAACTACACAATCAGACATAGGGCTGGATTCAGGGGCACATTCAAATTGCAAAAACTGTCTTTAGGGGGTGTAGAATCCTGTCAGGGACGGGCTGAATCCTGATTTCTTGATCTGTCTTTTTAATGACGTATGAGCACCCTTGTCTTGTCTTGATTGAACTTCAATTTGTTCATCCTAGTTGAATCCATTCCTGATTTTAGGCACTGGTTTAGAATCAAAAGAGTTTCTTTGCACTTAAGTGGAAAGGAGAAATATAATTCGGTATCCGCAAACTTGTGGGTACCAGCCCACAAAATTCTGGTCAGCTGCTCCAAATTAATTCATATATATGTCAAATAGCATGGGGAACAGATGGGTATCCTTAAGACCTGTGATGGCCAAGGCTTTAAAATGGAATCCCTTGACACCAGCTTTCTAGTGTGCCTCTCCATGAAGACCTGCCCTAAAATCATAGAATCATAGAGTTGGAAGTGACCACAGGGGCCATCCAGTCCAACCCCCTGCTATGCAGGAACACACATCAAAGCTCTCCCAACAGATGGCCATCCAGCCTCTGTTTAAAAACCTCCAAAGAGTGAGACTAAGCCCCACCAGGCAGTGATCAATAGAACATTAGAAAATTCCTGCACTCCAAGATCATTATTATCCATCTACCACAGAAAACAAGGTCCAGAATGTCCTCCTGCATCATGACAAGCACAGTCCCCTGGAGTCATGGTGAGCGTGTATTCCTGAGCAAATTAGGACAGGGCATGTTCAGCACAGATGCTTAAGTTCTCCAATACAACAAGCCAAGAAGACTCTAAACATGACTGTTGAGACTGCCTTGGTGAACTCAGGATGGGAGGCTGCCTGCCTCCCCCAGAGATCTTGTCCACTGCTTTACAGAGAAACCTGGTAGGCAAAGCTGAGAGACATTATCCCCATTCATACACAACAGTTTCATCCAGGCAAGGCCAGCATGCCCAGCTAGAATCAAGTCCTGGATAGTTGTCATTTTCCCATTTACTGACCTGTAATTCAGCAGCAGCATTGCAGGCTATCTGATCTCGGGGAAAGTCTAGCAGCAGCCACCTCACTATTGCAATTCCTCTGTCCTATAATAATGCAGCTATCTCCACCTTACCTATATCTCCCTGCTCTCTAGAGCTCTGATGGCTGCTCTCTGATCTCCTTTAAAGACACACACATGCACAACCACCTACACATGAGTGCTTGTGCACACACACACATGCACACACAATTCCTTGTTCTAAGGATCTTCAAAATAGCAGAGCATCAAAGTTTTTGGACTTGAGACAAAAAATGAACTGAAGCACATCTTTTTCAGAATTTTTTTTTTGTCCCTTGCAAAATTTCAAACTGGAAATTCCCCAGAGAAGCAGATCTGCTATAGTATAAGAGAATCCTGAAGCAATATGGTTCCTTGATTTATACACAGGGGATGTTTTCCACTGTCCCAAAGGTGATCTGCTTCTGACAAAAATTGCTTTTGAACTGCAAATCCCAGACTCCCAAGTCAATGTTCTGGCAGTTAGAGGAAAAGTAACTTTTCTGAGCTGATAGCAGTTATCCGGTCTGCTCTCAACTTCCACTCAACTCAAAGGAAAAGATCCAAAAGGCACTGATTTCAGTGCTCCCCCACCAAAAATGTCCAGTCAGAATTCCCATTACCTAATTCCTACCACATCATAATTTTGCCATACTGTGATTCATTTGTGTGGAGAGACAAAAACCCTAACCTCAGACATGTGAAATACTCACTGTGTGAAAGCACTTAATGTGCAGTGTAAAACAAAATGTAAGCAACTGCGTGATCAGAATGATGGTGAGTGGAGATAGGTTTAATGCTCCACCACCGCTAACACTGCAGTGCTAACAGAAATTTCCTCGCCTTACTCTCCTAAGCAACCCTCCTTTGACATCAGTGGGGACTTCCCTCCTGGGATTAATATCAGCAGCAGAGATGGCGTGGGATGGAAAGCCGTAAAGTCATGAGATAAGAAAATTTTAAATCCCTTCCCCCTCTCCCAGCAATCCCAGTTCTCCCTTGCATAGGAGTTATTTCTGATGTTTGTTTGTTTGTTTAATAAGCATGTTTAGTGATTTTGCACCATCACTGTTAGATCTACTTTGGCTTTTAATGCAGGGTGGAAAGCACTGAGGGTCAAATGCAGTGCAGTTGCATCTCATCCAGCCATATATACCTCAAAATCAGGAGGACCAAATCCAGCATCACTCCTCCCTTCTTACATACACAGAGAGAGAGAGAGACAATGAGAGAGAGAGAGAGAGAGAGAGAGAGAGAGAGAAGAACAAATGCCTGCAGAGGAACGCACATAAACAGTAAAGTCACCGCCCACCCACACACACACATATAGTCTAGCTCTCACTCTGCGGCAAAGCCATTTTTCATGTGAGTTGCTCCATTGGCAATTCTGAACGGAGGTGATGGTGGTGGGGAATTACATTAGAATTAGTCCACAGAGAAAAAGGAGGTCCCTCAAAATATGTAATGATGGTTTCTCCTTCCTTCAGTGGGGTTATAGCGAAAAATATTTCATCTTTTTCATAAATCTGTTGCGGCCTTAAAAAACTTCTCTGCATCTTTAATGGAGCAGAACTCGGCAACAGCTACTTCACATATTCTAATTGTAAACAGAAAAGTGCCTAAACTGCTCCCAGCTTTCAGTAAACATTTTGAGCAATGCAAGCATGCCACTATCCCATTTGTGTGTGAGTGTTGTGTGTCCTCATAAACAGCATTCCTTCAAGAAGTATTGGATTGTTTGTTTATACTACCATCTTTACTCCCATGGGTGAAATTACCAACATAGTCAAATCTGGTTTTGGAGTGTGTTAAC
The DNA here is from genome assembly GCA_030412105.1 of Cyclura pinguis. Lineage (NCBI taxonomy): Eukaryota > Metazoa > Chordata > Lepidosauria > Squamata > Iguanidae > Cyclura > Cyclura pinguis. The sequence continues at coordinate 247,345,469 of CM059599.1, read as the reverse complement.
ATTCTCTCTGACATTTTATTAACCCTAACTTGTGGGATCATCAGCTTGACTGTTGCAAGAAGGCTGGGTTAGATCTAGATTTTTGCCTCCATGAACAAAATAGTGCCTTCTAATGAAGAAGGTTCCTGGTGTACCAAACGAATCTTGCTAGTGGAATGAGGGAATTTTTCTCAATACCATTCTCTCCTTGCATTCCCCATTCCTCTCATATCTATTCCAGAAGTTTCAGGAACCTTCTGTAATATAATGGGAGATGGTGCTGGGGACAAGAGGCAGAGAGGAAAATTGGTGAAAATCACACACATACACACACACACATCCATGTCAGGTATGCAGATTAGAACTTAACTCAGGGAAATAGCAGCCTACTGGCATTATTGAAACAGAGCTTCTCAAAGGACTTTTAAAAAAGAAAAGAAAAGATATCTGAGGAAATGGATTGTAAACCATAAAAAATGCTAAAATAAATCTGGTACACTAAATGTGCCACAAAGTTAATCCAAAAATGTAACTTTTCCAAGCTTTGAATCAAAATGTGAAAATGAATCTGAAAATGCATTTGAAATTTGCAGATATTCAGTGCATCTGCCAGAGCTGCATAAATCTGTTGCCTTTAAGTCATAATGCCAATCTTTCTGGCTCACGAGTACCACATAAACATGTGCCAATAGGCACGTTTAGTTCCACAGCACCTTGAAACCCGGTTCAGGATTCACATTTATCAATTCGGAATTCATTGATTAGTAGTGGTTCTTTTGAGGAAAAACAAGAAGAGAAGGATTTAGGTAATAGCTGGCTGAAAGCTGCTCAAAGGAGGTGGCATTTTATATACTGCTCAGAAGTAGATAAAATGGAGGCAGAACTTCTGGGCAAAATGCAAAGAAATTAGTTAGGTGATTTTCAAAATAAAATGGCACCCCATTTGATATTTCCACTTTTTATTATAAGATGTTGCCCTTAGTTTTATTTGACATAATTGTATGCAGTTTGGATATAAAAGGAGGGGGGAGGGGAGGAGGGAGGGGAAACTGTTGCCTATGGTGCTCACTTGAAATCATTTCTGCAATGTCTACAACTTTAGAAAATGAGGAAAGAAAGACAATATGATTCATAATAGGCAAGCTAACTTTTGACAAGGAGTCTAAAAGCAGAACAAAAAGCAAGCCCAGAGTATGTGGTTGGAGCCCTGGAGCAGTTCCTAAAACTAGGCTGTGTTTTCCCATTAAAAGCCTGCCTTTGCACAGTGGTGGAACTGTGTTGGTGATGGTGATGGTGTTCTTGGGCCAAACAGAGCCTCTCTAGAGCTAGAGGAGTCTCTTTCAGGCCTGGGAGAGGGAGAGCTTTGGACACCCTCCTTGCCTGTCCCTCACTTGGTATAACCAAGGCTGGAGTCTGAGAGAGAGAGAGAGAGAGAGAGAGAGACAGACAGACAGACAGACAGACAGACAAAGAGAGAGAGAGAGCATAAATGAGAGCATAAATCTCATCACTTGCACTGCAGAGAGGGATTGGGGTGAATAAAAACCACTACCAGCTCCATCCTAATGTGGAGTGCAGGGCAAGATATCAACAAGTGCCATCTTCCATGAGTCTTTCTGTCTTGACAGAACCACAGTATGAAAACCTTGGTTGTGTTTGCTTCCATCCCCACCATCAGAACAAGGGCCTTGGATGCTGAGAGCTCTGCAGCAGTTGCAATTATACCATTGATAATCTGGCCTAGTCAACAACCAATAGGAAAGAAGAGCTGAAGATATTTGGAGAAGTCTCAAATATGATACATGAGAAAATAATGCTCTAACACAGGCCTTTTCTGCATGCAGTTATTAAGGCGGGCCAATGCGTCTTGCCACAGAGGTCTTCTGCACCTTGGAGCAGACGAGGTTCGGTTTATTTACCTTCGTTCCGCACGTAATTCTGACTAAATGCACCCCCATGTGGTGGTAAAGCACACTATTTGAAAACCGGAAGAAATCATGTAAAAGTACAATTTGAGATGATGTTTTTTTTTATTTGTGAAACTTAATAAAATTATTTAAAAAAAGAAAAAAGAAAACCGGAAGAAATCAGTTTTCTAATTTTCCAGATTGATCCAATTCGTACTTTCACAGTGATGCAGACACGTACATTCGCGCCAATGTAAATTGGTGGTCAGGGGAGGGCTCATGGGAGGGGCCAGGGGGTAGTATGGACTTACGCACATACACACATACGCAATGACATACTAAACCATGCAAAAAAAAAAAAGGGCCAGTCACAGCTGACAGGGTGGGGTGAGGGGAGTAGCAGGAGTGGCCACGGCAGAGGCAGTGTGGATTCATGAACTCGCACTCCTCCAAATCAGAATGGAACATATGCAGTAGCTGTGCAGAAGGAAATGAGGGAATGTCCGCCTTGTTTCGAGCCCAGAAAATTGGGTAAGAAACGGCACAAACCGATTCACCAGCCTCGTACGGAAAGGACCACAGTTTCATACCTTAGTTTCACCAAACAACATGGGAACACAATATAATATTTTGCTGGTGTTAACAACTTTTTCTGAAAAGCAAATTTAGACATAATTATAACCCCAGAAATGACTGTTTTCAAAACATTCATCATAACTTTCACAGAGGTTTTGTGCCGACTTGCCTTAAGCCCCGCTTCTTCAAGCATATCATTTATGTAGAAGCTATTAGTGGCACACGTAGTTCACACCTGGGACAATCAGATTTCATGTTATGACATAGGTGGATGAGGGAGACAAGAGGTCCAGGTGTGTTTTAAAACTTTTATTTCAGTAACAGCAAAAGGTTTCTAAAAAATTGAGTCAGGAAAGTTTAAAATACATACAAACTGAAGGTGTGAAAACAACTGGAAAACTGAACCAAAAATTGTCAAAATACACCAAGTGTTAATCCATAAGGGCTCAATCTTATATCAGGATGCATACACTTCAGCACATCTTGTTGTCAAGGGCAGTATTTGCATGGTCTTAAACATAATAAACAGAAGCTTATGTATTTGCAGGATGAGGACAGAGAGTTCAATATGTTGCAGTATTGATCTCTGAAAGATCAAGTATAGCATAGCACTGGAGACAAAGCTGTTGGAAGTGGCCACCCCTTAAAAGTTATTTATAGCTCATCTTTCCCTTCACTAACAGCCCCCTTTCCTCTAGTTTTACATACCAGTTCTTCTTTATACTCTTTCAGATGACGTGTTATTCCTCCGCTTGTAAAAGGTGATAGCTATTAAGGTAATTTTGGGCCGTGTCTATCAGATATTTTCTAGCATACTAAACATCACAGTATTTCATATCTATCTAGGTTTAAATATAGACAGTACAAACCCACCCACATGCACCTGTTTGCCATTGTCTTTTCTTGCATTTAACGTTACATTTAGATAGTAACAACAATCCAAACAACATTTTATCAACATTTTCTACTTTCCAAAGTTTCTTTGTATTTTGAATGCATTTAAATGTTTAGATTGCAAGCTTGCAGCAGAACCACATGTGTGTTTGGGGGGCGAGATGAGTGGTCAAAGCACTTTGTAAGTTGAAATAATTTCCTTCTCCAAAATTATGTCCTCTATATACTGTTTGCCAACCTTTCCCTATTTCCAAAGGGAAATAGCCATGTTGCAGGAAAAAGGAAGGGAAATCTTGTGAAACCCTATAGACTCTGTTGTCTCTGCTCATCCCTAAATGACTTCCATCTGAGCAAGATGGATGCTATTGGTTGGAAAGATGAAAGTGAAAGGCAGACATAGGCTTGCTTAGATCTTGAAACAGAGGTCGATATGAAGCCAGGAAAAGCTGAGCAAGGGATGATAATGCTTCCATTTGCTAATCTACAGCTCAGCTTTATGGCTACTTTTTCATATCATTGCCCTGTTTGATGGGTAAACATGTATACGTGACCAGATTGGGAGAATGCCAACAACAGATAAGGTAGCCCAATAGCAGGGCCAATGGACAGATGAAGGAATGGGAACAAAACTTGGGAAATGAGTAAATTGCAAGAGATTGTCAAAATGGGCAATTTTAGTCAGAGAACAGAGACTTGACAAAAGAGAATGCTCAGCCATTCCAAGGATATATGTCTTGAAATGAGGGGGAGGGGGTTTGAGTAGTACCATCCCAGTCGCAATTACTCAGAAGTCAGACAGCTGCACTCGGTGGTGCTCACCTCTTAGCAGCCATGTTTAGGACTGTAGCCTCAATCTATGTTCCCAAACATTTGCCGTAGATACGTAGTGTCACATTTCTCACAATATTACTTTGATCATCTGAGAAATCTGTGTGACAAATGGCATAATAGGCAAGAGTCAGTTTTATGGAAAACATCAGTGAGAATAAGAAGAGATTGAAGCCTAATTTTCCAAGGCTGAAAATGCCGACTGGGAATTGCATTACTGTTGGGACAAAATAGAGTGGTAAAGTCTATTCAAGGCTATTAGAGTATTAACCGCTCAGACAGTCTTCCCATTAGATGTCATTAGCTCATATTAGTGATGTGTGACATTTGTTGTACATTGTATAGAATAATTCTTAATGGACCAAGCAATTGTGTTATTTTTCAGATAGTGACTCACTTTATAGCATTCTGCATTTCCGAAATGGTCTGCTCAGTGGATCAAACAGTGGAAGAAAAGGCTGATCATACAGACTCAATAATCCACATATATATGACTGATTTGCTTATGCAAATTTTTGCATACAAAATAGAATAATACTATTACGAGAGAAAGAAAGAGAAGTGGTAAAGAGAAAGGAGATCATACCTCGCCTGCTACAAATAAGACATTTCCCTGGGCATCTGGCTAAATAATATTGTTCTTTACCATCCACAGATTTGCTAAAGAACACATGCAATGGGAGGCAAAACAGGAAAAGTGTGCCTCTTGCAAGTAACAGGAACAGAAATCAAACTTAAATATTCAGTTCCCAGTGTAAACTTTCATTGTTCATTGATGCAATTAAATTTTGGTATGATTTCTGGAATCCAGGGTCTAGCCTTCATGTAGAGGTACTTGAAGTTTGATATCCTTGAAATCTGGACTGTGTCCATCTAGTTCAAACATTTCACTTCAGCCATGGTCTACTGAACTCAGACTGCCCCTTGATTTCAGGTATGCCATCCATATTCATATTCATCCAAAGTACACAATTTTGAATGTGTTAATGTAGTTTATTTCAGTTTTGACCTTTGATTGTTCGATATAAAAGTACAAGAAGGAGCTATCAGCAAAATTTGTGCTTTCCACTCTGCAATCTCCTCAAAACTCAGTCAGAAAACATGCTGACAGAAACCAAAAGGTATGACTGAATGAAAATTCTTATTTCAGTAATACATTATTAGAACTATTGAAGCGTTCTAATGTCATGACAGATTTCTAATATATTTAATAGCAATTCCAATATAGACAGTCCAGTTGCCTGCGCTGGTGTGGTAGTTTCCATATTATAGTACTTTGAAGGTGAAGTTTCAGTTCTTCCACCTGGAGAAAAATATGGTCCATAACCCAATCATTTCCTTTCCTTACTACCATTATAAGGATGCTAATGTTTTGGCATAGATTACTTTTTTTTGTGAACACATAGGGACTAGGGTTTTGGAAAGAGTTTTCAAAGCTCCAATAGAAAGATACACATACCTCAGTCTTGTGAAATATCTTCTAAAAAACAGAATACTCTATGAGAATTTAACTTCTTCATTCCCAAATTATTGTGACAACAGGTCAGTGTTGCCAGGAGAGACATGTACCATTTCCTAATGAACTTTTCCATCGTTAGAATGTAAATCTAAACATGAGGACTATGATAGCCCCATACTGTTCCAATGTGGCCTGACAACAGATCACCACAAAATGCTATTCCTCACATGGCTGACTTATCTGAAGCACTAAACTGACACTTCCAGTTCCTTAAGTAAGAAACATCTGGTTGATCCCAAGAACTGCTTCAGGGACCAACACAAAGGAAACCGTGATGACATCTGGAGTTCTTCAGGATTCTTTCACAACCAAAGGGGAAAAAAAACTCAACCCAGAAAAATTACAGATTCTAATACTCAGAGAAGAAATGAAATGTAGCAGATTCACCTTATATGCCAGGATATCCCTCAGTCACTTCTCTGTATGTGATACCCACTGCCGCTGGGAGTTGAGATGCAAAATAAAACCAACAGGACTATACTGAGAATGTAACGTGAAAAAGCTATTAACACATTTTCTACCACGTATGTTTAACCCTGTACAGCAAGTGGCAGGTGGCAAATGTTTTTGCTGTCCAGTATTCGCACTTGCTTTTTTTTTTTTTTTTGGCTATATTCACATTTGTGATATCAAGAGATTTACAGGTTTTAAATTTGGCAAGCCCAAGCAATTCAATTTATTTTTTTTAACAAGGCAAACAGAGCTTTATCATTTCTCTCATTTCTGACACCATTTTTCATTTAGCTATTAGTAAAGCATAGAGGTACAATACAGTGATGAAAATCTGCCATAAGATCTAATTTCCTAGCAGTTGTAGAGGATGAGCCAGCATTGTAAAGAATAAAAACAAGTTCTTTGCCCCAGGGGTGGGTTCTGAAGTCAAAGTTGCATACAGATAAATAAGTTGAGTATTTAGCATTCCCTGCTAAGCCTTAAAAAGTTTTTTGTAGTACACAGATCTAAGTGAAAAATCATTATTCAGAGAGCTGGTCGGTGAAAGATTTGAAAGTATTTCAGAAAAACAGTAAAATGAATCACAGTTAAGAGGATGTTTTATTAGAAGGCTGGGAGCTTTATCTGAAGTCAACTGAAAAGTTGTTGCATCTTCAGCTCTCCAATATTCATTATAAAGAGATATCATTTACAGAGTGCTAGTAATACAGCTCTGATTCACATGCATATAAAGCAGGGAAGAGAGCCCCTAAGAGGAATACTTTAAAAAAAAATCCCAAGGCCATACATTACTCTTCAGGTAAATAAAAGTTAATCCATTACACTGTGTTGAGGAGAAGTGAAATTGTATACAGATAAAAGGAAATGCCATATGTCAAGTTAGACCAATAGTCCTACACGAGCTGAATCAGCCACTCCACACTATGCAGTTATAGATCTATGATTCTGCTTTAACTGCCATGGTTTCACCTTAGGGAATCCTGGGATTTGCAGTCAGGGAGGGGTCATTTAACATTCTCAGCCACAGAGTTCCTCTGATGTCTCACCAAACTGCAGATCTCAGGATCCAGAGGGTACAGCCATAACTCTTAAACCTGGATTACAGAACTATAATTATGTAGTGTGAAAGCGCCCCTAGTTTAGTAACACCTGGTAGAATATTTTTCTAAATATTTTCTAGATAAAATCCTTTCAATTAGAGATAAGGGATATAAAATGCTGCATACTGGCACCTCCTCAACAGAGCTACAGGAAGCAATTGTACTTTTTAATTGAAACACAATTAATGTCACACATATTTTCTTTTTTCTAATAGTCCCATGGATATAGGTGGAATGGGAGACATTTATACCTCTATATGTTTTGGACTGCAACTATCACAGTCTCTTACCACTGATCATGCTTACTGGTGATTCTGGGAGTGGAAGTCCAAATCATCTGAAAAGCCACAGGGCCCCTAACCCACCTTAAAATATTTAAACAGATCCTAAACTAGTCTCAGAGCCATACAGCCTGTTACTGAGATGTGTATATGTTCGTACCAGTGGCTACTCATCCGAGCACATATTAGAAAAGTAAAAGAAAGTGGAATTTTCTAAACCTAGCCCCATCATCCGTGAACTGTTACTGTTTCATATTTGTATGATCCACGGGCATGGAAAAAAATGGTTCTAATTGATTTCCTGCAGAGTTTGATACAGGGTTTGCTTTGTCCACACTAAAATACACTTAGCATAATACTGTAGTCCCAGTGTGCTTCCAAAGAAAATTGTGTCCATAATTTTCTTACGTGCTACGCTGCCTGCTCAGACAATTATCAAAAATTTGCTATTATGTGCTTGTTCATAAATACATTCAACCATCTGCCAGCCTGCCACTGTATCAGTAAAAACAAAACTTCACCCTGTGGTACACACCCTGCTCTGTGGAAGGAATGTGATCATTCTCAGGGCACACGGATCAAATGAGAGGCTCCACTTTCAGTCCAAAGATTCTACTACTGCATTCCAACAACAATTTTTGATGACTTTGAGAGAAGAGGAATGTTTAGACTTTCCCATATAATGGAACCTAATATTAAACAGCTGACTCAAGCTAATGATCATGAAGCCTGCTCCAAGACCAGCACACTTCACTAACATCGACAATCCTTTGCTTGTGAAAGGAGTGACAGCTTCAGAGGAAAGTTTATGACTGATCCTTCAGAAGATTCACCTTTCTGCCTAGTTTTCAGTATACACTGTTCACAAAAAGGACAAACCTGATTTTCCACCAGGTGCTCTGTTTTCATGTGCATCTTTGTCTTCTCTATCACTTTTTGCCTCCTTCCTTTGCTTGTCCCTATCTTTATGACCCTGCGTGCAAGTGAAGATGTGGTCAGAACCTGCAGGGGGGAAGAAAGTAAGCATTCCAAGGATAATGTAGCAAGGCATGGTGCCCGAAAGGGTGATCACCAAAGTCCCACAGCAGTAATGCTGGAACTTCTTTCTCCTAAGACAGAATGATACAGTGAAACTACGTATGTGGGTGGTACAGCTATTCCAGGCACAACCACTCTGTCTACAGGGACACAGAGAGGGTGGACTCTCTGCAGGCTGAGCTGTGGACAGTGGTGAACTCACACAGGAGAGGAAGAAGGTGATTGGTGCCTTGCTTTTTCCCATTTTTTTGAGCCAAGGATCTGGCAAACCCACAAATTGTTCCCAGCATTGACGTCCCTGACAGACTACAAATTACCCAGAATTCCTGATCATCTTGGCTGTAACCTTTCTTCTGTTATTTTGATATAACACCCCTAGGTCCATTCCCAACTTCCTTCTGTTTTTGTTCCACTTCCATTTTTCAGATACAATCCCGACTTTCTTCCTCCATTGGTCTGATTTCACCTGTGTGATAGTTATTCTAGTTCATAGGTTGCACACCCAGTAAGCTCTTACGCAGTTTCCTGGACAATTTAATGCTTTTGTGCATTCCAGTTGAGTGCTGAGAAACCAGTTAGCTCTTCTCTCCATTCCTTTTCTATTGAAAACACTACTGCTAAGAAGGCACATCAGAGAACTTGTGTTTCAAAACTACTGAAGCAGTCTGCATCCTAACTTCTTGTCTATGTCAAGCTTCTGCAACCATTCCCTTAGCACTGCGGTATCTTCAGATATTTTCAAAGTCCATAATACACCTGATATTAAAAAAGAGAGCATATCATATGAAAGGTTTATCTCTTAGGGATTTTTATGCTCATAATAAAAGTAAAGAAGACCAGAAAATGCACCTCTGCCCTGGTTCCTCTCTCTCTTGCTCCTCCTGTCTCAAATATTGACCTGTCTGGGTTTCTAATTTCAAAGTTACATTTTCATGCTTTCCTTTTGGCTTGAAGTCAAATGCACTTAAAAAGCATCCCCATCAGTGGAAATTCTGGTTTAGCTGTAGCAGATATGACATAGGTTATACACTGCATTGCACATCCTGCGTAGAATGCTTAGAGTGTTAGGACTAAGACTGCAAACCCTTAAGAGGAGCTAAAGTTGATTTATAGTATTTATTATATAGCATGGTATAATACAGTATTACCAGATATCCTATATAGTACAAAGTAAAGCAGATATAGGATGATAAAGTGTGAAGCGAACCAGATATAGTATGCACAGCTCAAATCGAGTTAAAAGGTTTGCATACTTTTGTATACAAACATGATATAACTGACAATTTAGCTTTTATAGATAACATTACGACTCGTGTGGCTGATCATTAAGCCTGCAGATCTTCCTCTGCTGCCTGCAAGGAATAATTAGTTGATCTGCCTTACTGAAACAACCTATTTACACACACAAAGATATGAGAGTTGCAAACCTTGTGTAGGTACTGATGAGTTAGCTCAATGGAATTCAGTGGGCCCCATTTTTGACTAGACACATACAGGATTGCAGTGCAAGTTATGCTTGCTATATCCTGTCAGAACACTCAGTGCATAAAACTTAAAATAGCTTTAGAAATTGGTTTAAATGCTTCATTTCATTCCATTTTTTAAAGAGCATAGATCTTAACTGTTTCTTACAACACATGAAGCTCTGCATCTTGCCATATCATATGGCCAACCAGTTCTGTGCACATTTCCTTGAAAGAAAGGCTTACAACCCTTGAACACTTACTTGTGAGTGTGCATTTTTGAACTCAATGCAACTTGTTCATGAATAAACCTGTGTAAGATTATCCCATCACACTTAGAGGGACATGATCCCAAGTCCAGGAGCTTAGGAATGCACCCCTAGCATTTTTATGCACCCTTCCAGAATTTTGCAAGCTAAACATTCTGTGTAGTTTCCTGTGCTGAGCACTTAGAAGAGATAAATAGATTAGACAGATAGACAGATAGATAGATAGATAGATAGATAGATAGATAGATAGATAGATAGATAGATAGACAGACAGACAGACAGACAGACAGACAGACAGACAGTAGAATTATAAATAGTTGCTTCTGTTTCAGTGATTCTGTAACATAACCAATAAAGATCGTTATAAAAATGTTTTTTAAGTTAAAGATATAGAACCATCCAAACACCAAACAAAAGTGTGCACCGTAGCTGAAATGTAATTTCTTTTGCACAAATAAACATTGACCTTACTATAAAGGATAGATTTGTTGATACACAAAAGTCAGTGAAATATTTCTGACAACCCTCATCACTGTAAAACTGGAGCGATCTTTCCTTCACCACACCTCTGATATGTACGCATGTGCCCCCAAATGCAGTAAGGCGAACACAAAATGATGAGAGAGCTTATTTCATACCGTTAACAAATCAATCCATGTCAGTCAAGACTATTCACAAAGTGACAGGGCCATCAATAAAACTTCAGCCTTCCACTCTACCTCTGAGCTATCTTAGCTACCAAAAACATTTTCAATTAACAAGCCACCAGCAAGCCAACTGTGCTCCATTTCATTTCAACTTGGCTCACCTATATATCCATACAACTGAGCTGACCTTACAGTCAGAGTGACTGACAAGACAATTCAAAATCCCAGTGGCTGAGGGATTGCGTTGTGTACAGAAAATGCAAGAAATAATCAAACAGGTTGGTACACCTGTGCTCGGCTCTTTTGCCTGTCATTGTAGAAACTACTGCCAAGCATACCCAACTTGTTCTTTGTGCTACTATTCCTATTTAGAAACCTTGCAGACCGTGCTATCTTGAGTAGTGAAGTAAGCATGTCAACGCAAACATTATTCAAGTAATTCAAAATGAAAAGACCCAAGACTTGTCTTCCATTCCAACAAGACATCACGGCATCCTAAATATGCGGAATAACAATGACCACATTGTCCCAGATATGGATACTTACAAACATAGATAGACGGGCCATTGGTAAATAGAAAGATGATAGATGATACACAGACAGACAGACAGACACAGACCAATATTTAGACAGATACCCACACACAATCTGCAACAATATTGATTTGTCCATACCTTGATTGCCTTGGAAGACTGACATTTTACCTGATGGGACACTGTTGCAGTTTGATTCATGTTTCAGCACCCAGGACAGAGCAAATCCCACAAGGAGTTATAGAACAAACCGTTAGAAATCCGTTCTTCCTTCTCAGACTTCTGCCGTTCCTCCTTTTACAAGAGTGCTTATGCCTCTCAAGGCTGGGATACTGTCTTATTCTTGTGAGTCTCTCTCAGTCTTAAAGTCAAATATGCCTTTGATTCATCATTTCTCACGTTTCTGAAGCCTGTGGATGCAGAGAGCTCTAATGCTGCTTCCATTCACTTGCACTGCACCTCTCCAGCACTAAGAATGTGACAGCTCCTCAGTGCAGCCAACAATCTCTCCATCCCTTTGAAAAGAACAGAGTACCAGCAAACTGCATCAGTATTTACTGCAGCCCGGTGGCTTAAAGAAGCACACCCTTTCCTTCCTTGGAATTAATCTGACTCAGGTTATCATTATGTGCTAGCCTTTGTGTTCATATAGCATGAACATAGCACACGTACAGAGAGACAGAAAGAGAGAGAGAGAGACTGTAAGGTAATCATATTCATTTCCCTACCTTTAGACAGTCATTGGAAAAGTAACTGAAATCCATGCAGAGGGTTAGAAAAGACTTCCAAATTACTTTATCCAAGCCTGCCTATTTGCTAATTCAGATTTAGAAAAATCAGTGTATAGTCACACTATACACATTATGTATTATGCACCTTATGTGCTGATCCTCTGTTCATTCCTTAGGATTAGATCGTAGCTGGACTCTCTCTCCAAACTGAGTCCCCAGCTGATGAAGGGGCATTGATATGTTACGCTTTCGATCCAGCTCCCTGGAGTACCCATTCAGGTGCATGTTAGATTCATGCAAATGTCCTACACTTGTCTCCATATCTTAGATGGGAAGCAGGGGCCATCTTCCCCATGCCTCCCACTGGCCATTGCATTGGTTCTGGTGCAAGCAGAAATTATATAAAGCAATTCAAAATTGAGTCTGGGGTGGCTTTAGGTTAGGGTGGAGAAAGTATGGCGTCCTGACCCCAATTCTATGCCCCACCAGTTCCCCAAAGGCCTCAAGCACCCATCCAGATTTTTTAAAAGGATATTAGTATGATTTGGGAGAATTGTTTTACACCAAGACCACAGAGAAAGACCCTTAAAAAACCAAAAATTCCAACCCACTTATTCATCCCTAGCCTCTACCAAGAAGCCACCACCACAGATATCTCTGTTTTCATTGGAAATCTTCTCAAAATGGCAACAGGAAGTGATGTAACATCACTTCTGGTCAACATTTTGAGAGGGAATTTGAAAAAAAGAAAGATATTTTGGTGTGCTGGAGTTGCAGTCCATGAGGGACTCTGAGCAAGAAGGCCACTGTCCCCCATGCACTTGCCCATCACTACCCACCTTATAAGATGTTTACCTTTCCTTTGGCAACTTCCTCCTTTGACTGCTACACATGAAAATGAAGAGGCATGAAGGTAAGTAACTGCATTGGTTAATTAACAAACTATTGAAAACCAGCACTAAAATGTAAGCATGTAAATGTGTAAATGTGCATTTAAGTGAAGGGGAATCAAATATTAGTTAATGTATTATTTTACCTTCACAAATTTCAAATAAATGTATTATTTCCAACTTATTATGTTGAGGTATCCTCTGTTTAATTGGTTTGTTTTCATATATCCAGCTCATGGCAACATCCACAAGGATCTGAATACTATTTTGTACATGGTTTATGCAGCATTCCATCTTTATTACACAAGGTAAAAAATAGAAGACTTCTGTTCCATGATTAGTCAATTAATCGTGTTCACCCAGATTTAGTCATGCTAAGGCAACACCTCTTGGAAACAATGGAATGTAAGGCCACTTTAAATTGCCCTGCTGACTTCATTGGGTCTGCTGTAAACATTATTAAATCTAGATGTTTACGTTAGGAGCTAAAGAATTGTAGCAAGACTGCAATAGTACTCTCATTTCCTAAGATGATCTTGATTCTGTTTTTTGTTCTGAGAACATTTGGGAAATGCCAAAACATTACACTTAGTAAATCTATCCTGTATGTCAGTTAGTTCAACCAGACGCCACAGAAAACTGACCAAAAGCTCATTCTAACCACAACTGCATTAGAAGACCTTGATTTACAGTAATCACTCTTACGTGGACATGGTTTTAATCTTTGCACTGGTGCTGGCAGTATAGAATGAAGAGGCCCACGAGTTAGAAAGCTGAGTATATAATCTGCCTCAGCTTCTAAGGATGCGCTCCGGACTCACTCACAGCAACAGGTCACAAGGTAAGATACAAACACAGGCCAGAACCCTACAACAACCAAAGATGCCAAATTCTATCCCCAAAGCAACTCTGGCCACATTATTATAGGACTTAACAACATTACCTTCAACATTGGGGTTTATTTACTTGATGCTGTTCCAATGAGATGTATGCCATCATCTACCACAGATGCCTTCCTTCATTCTTCCTAGGACAAGGAATCTTTGTACAAAATAATAAATATAAATCTGATATTACAAATAGCAGCTTTCAAAACTAATGGGGAACACTTCAAGGCATGCTGTAAGTGGCATTAAAGTGATCATTCTTGAGCCACTCTAAGATTCAGGAAGTGTTGAGCTGCATAGGAACACAGAATGCTGCCTTGTACTGAGCCAAGCCACTAGCTCATCTAATCCAGCATTGTTGTCTCTGACTGGCAGTAATGGCTGTCCAGGGGTTCAGGCAGGATATTTTCCTAGCTCTACTTGGAGATATCAAGTATTTCTCATTTCTCATGGTCTCCCATCCAAGTACTAACCAGACCTCACTCTGCTTATAAAATCAGATGAGACCGATGGTGTTAAAGAGACAGGTGGTGAATCAAAATGTCCAGTTCTAACCCTTGTACTTGGAGAGGAGCAATGTTTTTGTTTCATTTTTTCCTTTTTTAAGAAATTACACCACCTGTGTTAATTAGCTTGCACAGTTTTAGAATGTTTGAGTTATTAGCAAAGAGTGTTTTGTGAATGGATGTGGTTAGTAACCAGATTATCACTTCAGCAGTTTTTGCATTTCTGCATTTCTTCTGCAAGTGCTTTTTAACCAACATACTCTTTTGTCCGTATTGTGTATAAAATATTCCTCATGCAACATTGTATCACAAAACCCCAGTCTGATAAACAATGCCAACATTTCATGGATCACTCTGTGGCCCTTTCCACATGTGAGGGGGAAACGGGTGAAAATGCCCAAAAACGGAGCTTACCTGAAGCCGGATAAGTCCGTCGCCACGTGGAGCGACGCAAGCTCGCTGCTCCGCAGTCCTCCGGCATCCCAAATGGCTGCTTCCAGTTGGTGGAGGCTCTCCACCAACTGGAGAAGTTTGCCAGCTGGAAGCCCACCCCCAGCAGATCTGCAGGCATGCACTTGCGCGCGCCTGCAAATCTACTTCGGAGCCAGGCGACGGAGCGGCGCAGGGCTGCACGCTCCGTGCTTTTTAAAAACCTCGAAAAATAGGTTTTTAAAAAACACGCAGTGCAGCTAGTTCCGGGCGCTCCTGAGTGGATTTCTGGTGTGGAACTACAAAAAGTAGTCCATGCCAGTCCACTCTATGGTGTAGAAGACCTCCGTGAGAGGTCGCTCTGCAGCATTCCAGAAGCCCGGTATGGAAATGGCCTGTGTGAGGCCATTCCCACACTACACTGTTACAGTACTATTATTCCACTTTCAACCTCCTGTGGAATCCTGGAGTTTGCAGCCTAGGGACGGGCCTTTAGAATTCTCAGTCAGAGAGCTCTTTGGCCTCAGTAAACTACAAACCCCAGAATTCAAGAGGATGGTGAAAGTGGAATAATAGCACTATAATAGCATAGTGCAGAAATGGCCTTAGATAAGACAAGAGATAAATAATTTTCAGACAGTGTCATTTTTGTTTCAGGTATGAAGATTTACTGGAAGTATGAGTGGAGTGGGACTAGATACATGACAACATGCTGAATGAGATTATCCATTCCAACTTGTTCAACGGTATACAAGTATATGGGATGCAGCTTTCATGTACAAATTGACCGATAAGGACAGGTACATGATGAAGGAAAACCCAAGCAGGCTGACTCACAATAGGTGATTTGCATTGTTATTTTTTATGTCTACAAGGATTCTATAACACGGCATTTCTCAAGACCAATCTAATCCTTTGGAAACGATCTGATTTTTGATGTAAAGTCAAAGGCTTTCACAGCTGGAATCCATAGGTTGTTGTGGGTTTTCCAGGCTTTGAGGCCATGTTCTATTAGTATTTTCTCCTGATGTTTCACCTGCATCTATGGCTGGCATCTTCAGAGGATCTCTGAAGATGCCAGCCACAGATGCAGGTAAAACGTCAGAAGAAAATACTAATAGAACACGACCTCAAAGCTCAGAAAACCCACAACAACCGATCTGATTTTTTTTTTTGTATGAATTCAATTTGATTGTTAATTCTAAGGCAACTGAAGGAGCAATGTTCACATTTTGGTTATTATGTGTGCACTGTATCTTCTTATTTTCTTTACTTTTATTTTTTTTACTTTATTATGTCTTTAGAAAATTATAATAAATTCAAAGGAGGGAGGGAGGGAGGGAGGGAGGAGGGTCCATGCAGAAATAAATATATCAATGTACTGTTAGATGTACTAGGAATCTTGGCAAAAAGCCAGGTCAGTTCCAAGGAGTGCAAGTAAAAAATGTTTGACACTGAGTCCTGTAGAGCACTAGTTGAAAGATTAGACAAGTAAACAAGGCAAAGTAAAAGACTAGACAGAGGAAACAAAGGGGGACCAAACGGGGACCAGCAGTATGACGATAGGATTCTGACATGTCCTTGCCTTTACACACACCCTCTTCTACAGATAAATGCTAAGTACTTTCCTCCTGAACTAGAAAAACACCATTTCATATTTAACAAACTGTAGCATTCAGTATTTGAAGCCAGTGAAATTCATTGCTAAGAGTTTGAATAGATCTAAGTATGCACTGAATTTTATGAGAGCCAATAAGAACTTTATAGGTGTCTTTATGCCCTGTCTTATGCATTTGCAAAACTGATTTTTTTTTGTATGTGTGAAAATCACACACGCGCACGCGCGCGCGCACACACACACCACAAAGTGCACTTAAATTAGACACTTTGAAGCTGTCAAATAAAATTCACCTTCAAACAAAAAATGCCCGAGAGGGGGAGCAGAGAAAGATATATGGTATGATCAATAACTTGCTGGCATTGTTTTTTTGGAGAGACTTCTACAAAATGTTAATTTATCTATCCCCAGCAAGCATAAATTTCACTGATTAACCTCTCAGTCTTCTTTGATCTAACCTAATTACAGTATAAGCCTAACAAGGGTGATCAGGAAAGATAATGACTCTTTAAGTGCATCATTTATCATCATAAAATATTGTACAAACAATTCCACTCAACAGAACAGGATCCCACAAAGTGCACTGCTGACTAAAATGCTCTGCAGGGCTGTTGTAGCACCTGCTCTTCAGAAAATGTCATTCCCCTGCTATCCTTTTTCCTTTCTTTCAGGCAGCTTCTTAATCCTCTGTACTGTGTGTAATCCTCTTTGGTAACTGGATGCTTAACTAAATTCAGTTCTTAACATGACACCTTGCATGTTGCCTGCTAATGTGAAAATTGCTGTTTGCTTGTTCCAGAAGGAGGAGGAAGAAAGATTAAAACATCTTCGTAGCCTTCCAGATACAAAATAAATAATAGAGGATTCCAAAAATTTATTGGAGAGAATACAAGCAGCCATGGACAGATGCCTAGATTCCAAATCTAGGGCAGTACCATGGCAAGTGATCAAAATGATGGTACACCCCCTCAGCAAGATTCATCCCTTTGGAGAAGGAAGGACAGGGAGAAATATAATAAATAAACACATGAAAAACTGAGGAGCCTGTTTAAGTTGAAGAAGGGGTATAGGAGAAAACAACTAAGAAACTCTTATGAGCCTGGAGGATGGTATCTCCAAAACTTACATTGCTGAAGGTCCTGCAGTTAGAACACATCAACAGCAACTGTAAGACTGCTGCTGTGATTGCAGTCATCTAATTAGAGAGTCTATTCCCTAAAGCACTTGATCATTATTCAGATCTTCCAGTATCCTGCTGTTAATATTCCAGTTCCCAGAATTGGTCCCTTGCCATACACCTTTCCCTCATCCAGTCCTCCGAAGCCTTATGCACTTCCTTACCAAAATCTCCCAGACTCTTTTTTAAATCAAATTATAATATCCTAATAGTTTAGAGAGCAACAGAGAGGAGCAAACTAATATTGTAAATTCCTGATAGCAGAAGAGAACCCAAAGGATGCTTCTTCTCGCTTTCTGCTTTCCTTTGACAACATGCTTGTAGGCAACATTTTCTCTTTTTTTATTGCCTTGTGAGCTGGACCATAGATTCAGTAACAACTGGCAACTACTGAAATCAGCTGACTGACTTCTAATTAGTATTAAATGGGAAAACAGCTTTTACGAATAAGTTTAAAGCAACTTTCTGGGATAATGGGTAACCCTCCAGGGGCATAAAGGGAAACCAAAGAATCTTGACTGATTTAATTCAAAATTCAGGGTTCCTTTAGTTCTCAGAAGAAATAAAGAATAAGAACGTGTTTCTGTTTTTACATTCCTTCCTAATAAGACTCGAACATGTAATCGTGTTAATGTAAGATGGAAATGGGAAGTTCTTAGTGCTTTTTTTCAAAAATTACAGTCCGTAATTCTATAGTGTAGCATGGTAGGTCCACATGCAGACCTACAACAAGCTGAGCCATATACCACTATCACTCTTATTGGACAGCCTCTAAAGCTTCCTGCACTGCCATTCTATGCGTCGTGGGGAGCAGGAAAGATCACAGAAGCATCTGACTGTATTCCTGTATCCAGATGCAAAATGATTACAGCCATGCTGAAACCAACAGAGCATCCCAGAAGATCTCAACACTGATGTCATCATTTTGTATTTGGCTACAAGGTCATAGCCAGACACTTCTTTAGTCTTTCCGCTCCCCACAAAGCACAGAATATCTGCCTGGAGAATTCCAGGGGCTGTTTAATAATCTGTGGTTGGGGCTTATATTGTTAAAAGCCCCCATCAACTCATCAACAGAAACTGTAGAACACTACTGTCATTACACCTGTGTGTGTGTGTCCCCAAGAGAATACCAGCCAATCCACGCTGGAAAGTTCCAAAAGCTGTTGCCATTTTTAAATAACAGCGCTTCTCTTGCTGTATTAACGATGGATTTCTTGTGTTCTTTTCCATTGCAAGTCACTTTGAGACTGCATTTTGCAATGGAAAAGCCATACTTAAATGGAAGGAAGGAGGGAACAATATCTCACAAGATGTTGTAAGGTGAAACTAAAACTTTCTCCAAAAGAGATGTTGCTGGGTGAAACAAGCATCCTTAACTTAGCTGCTAGGATTTTCTTTTTTTACATGTGGTGTGAGATTATAAGCACATTTTTCACTGCAGCAAAGGAAACTTGTTCAAACAATACTTTAGCATAATAAGAATAAAATATTCAGACGCCTCCAAAACAGGACATGGGCACAGTAAACAGGCTTCGATTGGAAAATGCTTTTTGTTTTATTTTTGAAAGAGAAAGGTTCACTGTTCAATTTGGTATTCACCTGGATATCCTGATCCCAAATCCTAGGGTGGAGTTGTTTGGTGGTGCAATTAATTTGTTGTTGTCATGTGTCTTCAAGTCATTTTTGACTTACGGTGACCCTAAGGTGAACTTATCACAGGGTTTTCTTGGCAAGATTTGTTCATCAGGGGTTTGCTTTTGCCTCCTTCTGAGGTGGAGAGAGTGTGAACTGCCCAAGGTCACCCAGTGGGCTTCCGTGATCAAGCGGGGATTCAAACACTGGTCTCCAGAGTCATAGTCTAGTGCTCTGACTATTATACTATGTTGGATCTCAGAAATTAGCACACATGTATTAATGCACATGTTCAGAGGAACTCTTTTGATGGGTATTTCAAAAGGAAACCCCCCATAACTGATATGGAAAGGCAGTTCTAAGGCTGATTTCTGAATTCCAGTTAGGACATTGATTCTTACAAGGCATTTAACTAGTCTAGATATAGGGGGTCTCTAAGCAGCAGGCTTCTAAATAATAACCAGGATGATGGGGAGATGTGGCCTTCAATGTTCTTTAAAGATGTTTGCTGTGCCTCTTCAGAGTGCTTGATTGAAGGATCTTCAGTCTGATTTAGCAACAATATTTTCATGTTCTTATGTATCCATTTGTAAAACCATATCTGTGCCACCCTCTCCCATGGACAGTACCTAGGTCAGTGAACAACAGTTATTAAGAAAATATATATATATAAAACTAACACCTATGAATGTGGTTCTTTTCTCAACATGTGATGCTGTATCTCACACAAGAAACAGCAAGGCAAGCAATAATTTATTCCATCAGGATATCCAGAATGGCAACACACTTTCCACATGTGTGCATGAGGAGAATATAAGCTAGGGTCTACAGAATGGGTTTTGAAACATTTTGTATCAAGATCTCTGTGGAAAGGATTTTTCAAGAGTACAAGCCCCAGAATGTTTGGAGACTCTCCAAGGTGTTGTGGCAGGTAGTGGATTACATGCAAAAGAAAAAGGAAATCAGAAAAATTGCCTCCCCTACCTTTAGTATTTGTGGAAGCATCCACTGAATTAAAAGCCATTCTACAAATGGAACAGCAGCACTGAATCAGGGGGAGCTTGAGGACTGAGCAGGGGGCAACCACAAAGGATAGGGGAAAGTGAACCTTTCTCAGTCTGTGAGCTGTCCACACTATGGTTTCATTGTATATGGTTGTCCACATCATACCACATCAGGAAACAGGAAACAGGAAAAAAAATGTGTTCCACTATACCATTATGTTTTTTCTATTTCTCTGACAATTTCTTAGCCTCTGCCCACCAAAATACCACTATATCATGGACAAATGTGAGGCAATAAATGAGATAAGCAAAACAGACCCAATGGTATTAGATACTGTATTTAAAAACAAGAAAAAGTAAAGGACACAGGCATACATACTCACATTTTACAGATCATTTATCAATATTATATGGAATAAAAGTATTCTCGTCCATAGATATGATCCCCAAATGATTTTTCTTACTTAGATGGTGATACACTGAAACTGAATTTACATCCATGTATAAGAAACTGTACAGCTATAACAACATTTGAATCCTGTTTCTGTACCCACAAACTGCTATTGTATCCTTAGAATGCTTTCTGTGTTCAACAGCACAGTGAAATTTCAGTGAATTGAAGGTTACAGAAAAAAGGAACCACTTCAGTAAAAAAAAAAAAAAATGTGGAGAGTGAGACAAGTTTGTAAAAACAACACATTTATTTTAGTTGTCTCCGTAAGACAACACAGACATAGTCTCCAATGGACTGTGTAGCCTGATTGTTGTCTCTTCCCTTTATCAAACAAGCCTTTCAATGTTCTGGACAACTTATGACATTTTTACATTTTAAAAAAGTAACATTTCTTTCTTTGTGGCTCCCACCAGGTGTCTGTTTTTGTTTAAAAAGAGAGGAAAGAGGTGAGTTTGCTCTGCCACTAAATTATGTTTATAAGGAAAACAGAACTGTTGCTTGAAATTATCTTCATGATCGCTAACTTGAACTAACAGAAAAGTGATGGAAATGATTCAGCACTTTGGCCTACTTTAAGAATTAATGGAAAACATAGAAATGTTTTAGGCGCTCCCTCATTTAAAGCCAAACTTCCACCCACACATCTCACTCTCAAGTTTTTGATGCTTTGCTCTTAAAATATTCAATGAACCCTGTATGATTTTCAAGTATTCTTTCAATATACACTTTCACATTAAGCCAGCCTTTCAGTAATTCTGTTTCAGAAACACAACATAATGAAGTAACATGGTTACATAAGTGCCTAATGGATTTTTAATTACACTGAAGATGAAATTTTACTGATTCTTTATACTTAGATTCCACTATATGTATCCTTACTCTCCATCATCTATCACAGTGCTGGCCTGTCAGACTCATTGCCACAGGAAGTAGTCTGCTTTATGGCTTATATAGTACAAAGGAATCCAAAACAAAGGGCTGAGTTTAATACAAAATATAAGCTTCAGCTGCTGTTTAAAGCAATCATACATCTTCATGCTATCCTGACCTCTAAGGGGCTGAAAAATAGGAGTTACAAAAGAGAGTAATCTATTTGAGCTGTTTTATACTTCTTCCAACTGCTAAATTTAGCTATTCTGAGAGGCAAAAGATCAAACTCATTATTAGCTAGTATGATTCTGTCAGAAGGACAAGTTGTGTTTTCTTTCCACTATAAATTGAGTAAAACTGGAGCTTTTGTATGAATTGCATTTCTTCCTTCTGTCTTTTTCTAGAGCATTAAGATGAGTGTTAGCGGCTGGAATATATTGAAGGCTGGAGAAGAAGATCTGTCATCACTGCCACGTGAAGCCTGGCTTCTTGACACTGTTGCCCTCACTCTGGATGAGAAATGAGGTACTTTTATGATGAAAAGTAGTTTCCCAGATGTGTCCTTTGGGTTGTGGAGCCCGGGGACAAAGTAAAGAACAGCCTTTGACGCCTGTTATAGCATGCACTTAAAATGGTGAGCTTTGAGGAATTGTGAGCAAGGAGGACCTCCTTCAGCAAGAGGCAGTTAGCTGGGTGCAAGCTGTAAACTATAGTTTGCATCTGGGACAAAGATTCACTGTAAAAAAACAATCCTCAGAGGATTCTTGTATCAATTGATTCCTGCACTGTTTGTAGGCCTCTCTGTATATCCTGTTACAAACAGTGCAACACTGTGGACATAGTCATTCAGTGCCTGTGGAAATCATATTCTTTTAATGTACATAGAAGCTCTAGTGAATAAGATCAACAATCTAAGATTAATTTTGTATAACTACTAATACTTCACAAGTAAAAACCAATACACATTTGGCCAAGCTGTAACAAAGGCCACTTCTGCACTACACTGTTATAGCGTTATTATTCCTGTGGAATTCTGGGGTTTGTAGTTTACTGAGACCAAAGAGCTCTCTGGCTGAGAATTCTAAATGCCCCTGCCTAAACTGCAAATGCCAGGATCCCATAGAATGTTGAAAGTGGAATAATGGCACTATAACAGTCTAGTGTGGAAGTGGCCAAAGTGGGAAGAAAAGAGAGAATATTACCCTGATTTCTGGGGTCCCTTGGGGGACATCTCAATGTGCTCCAAGTGATGGGGAATGGAAACTAGCCAGAGAACGAGCAATAGCAATGTGAAAGGCAGGGTAACCTAGCGGGGTCTTTTTACCCAGTTTTTACGGGGTCAGGGCAAGCCAAAAACCAAACAAAAATGTCCAATAAATGATTTTATTGAATGAAAGTCTCACGCACCAATGCACTGACTCACACACTCACTCAAGACCTATTAAGAAGGAGCAAAAGAAAGGAAACTGGATAGGGGAATACTGAAGGGGTTGTAGCTGGGGTAATACCGCACCTTTTCCTGAAGCCTTCAGTCCAGGAAAAACAGCAAAGAAGTGGAGCTCAGCACGGAGAGGGCTGAGGGGATTACTCAACAGACAGAGAAACGGTCCGCTGGGATGACCGGGACTGATCCAAAGAAATGCTCAAAAACTGGGACTATTTGTAGGGGAAAAAGTACCTGGAAAGCTAATCCTTTCCCGGGGAGAACAATGGGTGTTGCAACAAGAAAGAAGCTACACAATGGTAACTTCCTTTGCGTGATGAGATTACAAGGTGTTGCCAAAGTCTCAGGATCTTTGACTGCATTTGGTTGTGGTGTGACTTCATGTAAATGGTCCTCGCCTGATAGGATATTTGCTCAACTCAGGGCAAACACACTAATCCCCTCAAGTTGGCTTCTCAGGGGCTGAGGACCCTTTGTTTATGGTGGGTTTGCACAGCTTGAGGTCTCCTGGGGCTACGTGACGGGGAATTTTACTGGCCTGACCTGGTTTTCGATTGTTCAACTGTGGCTGCCTACGTGCTCATCCAGGCGACCTCTCAGGCATATGGAATCATATTTTAATATCAAAATTGTAGACCCCGGGATAGGGTTTTTCCAGTGGAGTAACAAGAAACTGAGATGTTTTAAAAGCAGCTCAAAAGATGGGAAAATAGAGGTTTAATTTGGAACATCCTTGCCAAACCAGAACACTTGGAGGATATGATTTCGTCTTGTTCTTAGAAATATTGTCCTCCAATGACACCACTACTCCAGCACTTTCTTTCCCCCACCATTTCTCTGCCTTCTTGGGATTCTGCACAGGAAGAGGAGTGTGTGCGGCATTTTAGCTGACAAGGGCAGCCACAATGACACTAAGTAGATGGAGGTAGAGTGGGAAGGGGGGTACTTCAGATAAAAATGGAATGATATTGTTGTTGTAGCTGTCCTTTTTCTCCAGTAGAAAATACAAAATGGCAAAGGCACAATAGTTGGTAACTTCACAACAAGATAACTCCTCAAAAGGAAAATTGTCCACAGAATAGCTGAGCCTTTCACTTGACTCATCTGAACCAAAGAAATTAAATCAAATGGCAAATGCTACAGTGAGAATTAAAAGGCGTTTTTTGTGCTAAGTGTAGGGAACTGGAACAAATGTTATTTGTCTGAGTAAGATTTAAAGGAAACAAGCAATAAACAGCATAACATTAGGCAGTTCCCTTGGAACAAAAAAAGAAGTGCTATTGCAGAGGGCACTTAGAGGAGTCTAAATGCAGACACTGAAGGGAAAACTTCCATCTTCCCATTTGCAGAGCCCTATTACAAACCCATCACTTTTATTGGTTGCAGAGAGAAATTCAGTTTAACATAGCAATGGTTGTGCAAAGGATACATAAAGAGCAAAAGCAAAATGAAGATGGCTGCCATATACACCTTATTAACACATCTCTCAGTATTACTGTCTGTCAAAGCATTATGGGTTGGTTTAATTCAATGAGATAGGGGAACTCTAAAACGCTGGGCAATTATGCTAACTACTGCCTGAGAAGCACACCGGACATTTGGGTAATCAGATAGTGCAAAAACGGAGATCCGGTGACTATGATGTTCTGGACTTTTGTGAGAGAGAGAGAGAGAGAGAGAGAGAGAGAGAGAGAGATAAATAATTGAATGCTTACCAGAGGAAAAAATGTACCGTGCAGTTACATATTGTATGTATATCAAAAATGCTAAGGTAAGTTGGAGAGGTGAGAGCATGTAATACTGGAAATACCTGACTGGCTGAACATTCAAATGGGATTTTCAAAAAGCTGGTATGTATCACAGACAGAGAAATGAATTACAAGTAAATCTGAGTTCACAAAGTAACTATGTTCTTAGGCATTACTTCCTGAACAGAAAATTTGGTATCAGATGCAGAAATAATATGGAAAGAACATGGATAGATTCCTACACCAAAAAAGAAAGAAAGAAAGAAAGAAAGAAAGAAAGAAAGAAAGAAAGAAAGAAAGAAAGGGCAGCAGCTTAAATGTTTCAGCAAACTTTTTATTCAGAATTAACAATATGCAAACAGGAAATGAAACTTCCAGGTTGCAGAAGTAAACAAAAACATTTTGAACCTTCTACAAACTTTTGAATGCTTCTACCTAAGTACATCCAGGTATATTTACTTATTTATTAAATTGGCTTTTTTAAAAAAAACATAAGTTTTTATAATTTTATATGTTTTTAAGTGTTAAATTGTTTAAAATGTTTTTTAATTTTTTTTAACTCTTTGGAAGCTGCCTTGTGTCCCACTTTGGAAGGAAAGGCGGCGTATAAATACAATAAATAAAATATTTTTTTCTTTCACCAGTTCCTACTTTTTTTATAATTTCCATTTTGGTGGCCACATCTATGCTTTTTTAAAAAATATTCTGAGCGTAGCTGGTGAAACTGGTTTATCTACTCTTCCTTTTTCTCTCTGTTTTCCTGTTCACATATGCTCAGCAAAGGATTCTTGAGGCAGCTGCAGTTTACTTGTGTGTTGTGAGCAGGCACATTTAGCTTCAGCACAATTTAGCTGAGCACAATTCTGTTTTTCCCCAGCTGAAGCTTTTTTGCATTGTTCGCTGCCAACACACTACTGAACATCGATACCAAAATTCTGTGTTCTTCCAGCCCTTCCTCATCATCCTCCTGGTGCCAACACTAAATAACTTCCAGCTAGACAGACAAAAATGAGGAAAAGTAGGTACTGGGCAGTTGTAAAACAACTTTGTAAAAGAAGACTTCTTTGTCAGAAGTTTTATTAACAAAAGTATGCCCATAAATGCAGTCAGTTTATTAAAATGGAGAATGAAATCTCTGAGGTCTGTTTTAGGAAGGCTAATTAGAATAAGACCCTTTTTGCACTCCAGTCCTGTTGCGAAATGGCCTCGGGAGCTTCACACGACTGCGAGGACCGTTTCACATGATGTCCTCGCAATCGCTTGACACTCCCGAGGCCAGTAGGCAGCGATCATGCATTATATCATCTTCAGCTCATTGCCAAAAATGATGCATGATCGCACATCCCTCCCAGGCCCCACACACACTTACCTTGCATGCAGAAGCTATGGACACGCGGCCATCGCACTTCCTCCACCAGTGCAGCCTGGGAAAGTACCCCTCTGCGCTGCGGAAAGAAGGGGTGGAGCGCTTACGCTTCCTTCTGGCCAGCATGGGGCTGGTGTGGAGGGGAAGCAGAGGGGATGCAAGTGCCTCTTGGAAGAGGCTTCTCACGTGATCCCCTCGCAACGCCAGAGGCACCAGGTAAGGTATGAAAAGGGCCTAAGTCTGCAAATGTACAAATAACTGTAACAACTAAGCGAAAACACTGAATAGTGAGCGCATGTGTTCAAACAACAGACCATTATGAATAGTTTCATTATTTTTTTCTGTTAAATAATGTTATTTATTTATTTATTCATATATTATATTTGTATGCTGCCTTTTGTCCCAGATTGGGACCCAAGGCACCTTTCAAAAATAAGCTAAAACATTAGAAATATTTAAAACAGTTAAAAACATTAACAACACATAAAATTATAAAAACTTAAAGCAATGTACATTTTTAAAACAGGTAAATAAATATATAAATAAATAGCTCTCCAGCTCACATTACAGCCTCCATAAAGAGAAATGTTTTCATCTGCTGGCGAAAGGAGAGCAGGGAGGGGAACCAGCCTAGCCTCCAGTGGAAGAACATTCCACAGGGTGGAAGCAGCAACTGAGAAGACTCTCTCCTGTGTCCTCACCAAGCAAGCCTTCTCCTGCAGACCTTAGGAATCTAGCAGGTTTGTACAGGGAGATACAGTCTTTCAAGTAATCTGGACCGAAGTCATATAGGACTTTATAGGTCATGACCAGTACTTTGAATTGTGCCCGGAAACAAACAGGTAGCCAGTAGAGCTGTTTTAACAAAGGAGGTATGCGTTCTATGTGATTGACTCCAGTCAGCATTCTGGCTGCCCTGCTTTGAACCTGCTGAAGTTTCCCAACACATTCCAAAGGCAGCCCCGCATAGTGTGCATTACAGTAGTCCAACTGAGATATATTATTTTGTTTGTACACAAATGTCTTTTGGGCTCGCTACACAAAGATTGGATTATCGATTTGCTCAAGCACAGTTGTGTCTGCAGTGGTAGTAGATGTATCATTGTGACTGGTATCTTTTGTGACTAGTAGGGAAGTTGGAAAGGAATTTGCACAACAAGAGTCACAAAGGTGATAGTTACAAGAGGTAACAGCAACCATTTAAGCTGGGTGTTTACAGAAGGTGGCAGCAGCTTAGGTAATCGGAAGAGGGTTATCACAACTGGTGACAGTGGAGAGACAAGCAGAGGTCCCCACAGTGCCTTCCCACAGGAAGAGCATGTACATTCTACAGAGCAATTTGATTCTTTACCTCTTGGCCAGCCAACTCTGTGTATATCATGGATGGTTGGCAGTTGGTACCCACATTCTTAAAACAAGTAAATAAACAATCCATTCTCAGCAAACAAATAATTTTTCTCCTTTCAAGATTAGTCTGCTAGTTGTCTTCCCACAAAAAACAGCCACAGCTGTTCTACAATCCATATTGGGCCAATTCAAAGGTCCTAAAGTTCTCGAGATTTCCAGTTCTCTTTACAGGCAAGGTGTTACAAAAAGGAAGTTGTTGTTGTGGGCCTTCAAGTTGTTTCTGATTTATGGTCACCCTAAGGTGAACTTATCATACGATTTTCTGGGACTGAGGCCCTTTTCGCACAGCATTTTCCATGCGAAAGGGCGATTATGAGGAGCGAACTGCACGATGCACTCACAATCGCATGACGCTCCAGGGTAGGGCAGGCACCAGTCGCGCACCTTTCATTTTTGGCTAGAAGCTGAAAATGGTGCATGATCACACATTGCTCCCGGCCCCCACATGCACTTACCTGGTATGCAGAGCCTCTGGAGCCACGCCAGTCACGCTTCCTGCCCCAGTGCAGCCTGGGAAACTCCCAGGCTGCACTGCGGAAGGAAGAGGCAGGGCTCTCGCACAAGCAGGCAGCTCATGTGGAGCCGAAGGACCCTGGACACAAGAGCCTCTCGCCGGAGGCTGCTCGCGTGATCCCTGCACCCCAGCACCGGAATAAGGTAAGGTCCGTAAAGGGCCTGAGAGTGTGCAGC
The DNA here is from genome assembly GCA_030412105.1 of Cyclura pinguis. Lineage (NCBI taxonomy): Eukaryota > Metazoa > Chordata > Lepidosauria > Squamata > Iguanidae > Cyclura > Cyclura pinguis. The sequence continues at coordinate 247,317,126 of CM059599.1, read as the reverse complement.
GTGCCCAAGGTCACTCAGTGTATTTCCATGCCTGCGCAGGGAATCGAACCTTGGTATCCAGGTTTGTAGTCCAACACTCAATGCTGACCATGGCCAAAATCCTGCTTCCAAGAGATCCAGCATAAAGATTTGGCATGGAGAACAATCCATGCCTCTGCCCACCAATTCCCTTTACAAACCCAATTAGTGACCAGTGGAGAGTGAGAGACATCAGAGAAGCTTCTAGATGTGTCTGCACAGCCACATGCAAAATAATGACATCATGCACAGAGCAGGACTCCTGGAGGTCTCAGTAGGTGATGCCATTGTTTTGTGTCTAGCTGTAGGAACCCCTTTCCAGTGGCCCCTCCTCTCCACCAGTCATTATATGGCCACGGAATGGAGGGCTTTTTCAGCTGAAAGGTAAGTTTTGAGGAGTGCATGTTGGTCATTGCTTATGGTTGTTAGAGAATTCGGACCACCACAATGACAAAAAAAGTGGCTTACAATGGTGCAAGTTGGATTTATGGCATCCTAGATCACTTACAGAATACTAGCCTGTTTGTAATTTTTCTTTAAGTTTTCATGAAAAGACATTAATGACCATAACAATAACAAAAGAACAACAAATCACAGTTGATACATGGAGAGTTATCCTATCTCAAGAAGATAGCTTAGTTCAGTTGAGTGATTCACTAAGACGGTTGTTTAACTCAAGAGTCTATCTGTATTATTCAAAAAGCATTGAGACAAAACTTGGTCAGGACTCCTGAAGTCTGCATGGTCAAGATAAAATGGGAGAGAAAGATGTTGAAGAGATTCAAATTAGGCTCTATCATAAGCTGTGAATCAGTCAATTGTTGATGGACTGGAGTTCCCAATAGGCTCAAGCCAGCATAGCCAATGTTAATGAATGCTGGGAGTTGCAACCCAACAACTTCTGGAAGGCTGCCTGATTCCAGTGCTTGCTCTATTAAATGAAGTGATGGTTTCAGGTTCCATCTGGGACAGTTCCTGGGACTGCTACTGTTTTCCACCTCTCAAGGAACTTGGGTGTTCCCTCATAGGCTGAAATAGTTCAATGTTTCTTTTCTGCTACACAATTACAGGACCTTGATCCCATTTAGATTCTCATAGTTCCATCCTATGAAATCCTAGGATTTGCAGTTCAGGGAGAAGAAGCTAGAATTCTCAGCCTGAGAGGTCTCATTTATAGAACTACAGCTCTATTGCTCCAAATTATAAACCTCAAGATTTTATGTGACCCAGCCACAGCAGTTGAAGTGGGATCAGAGTGCTGTAATTGTGCAGTGTGAAAGAGACCCCAGTAAGAGCTAGATCTTACAATTTTAGACGTGAAGAAGGGTGGGCATTATTTGTTTCTTGTTTCCAGAAATCCTTGGAGCTGTCCAAGATCCAATATGAAGCCTGTTTCACCTTCATCCCCCATTTAATCTCAAGACTCTGATCAAGCAGACTTCATGATCTGAACATGAAGTTAGACTTTAAAAAAAAAAAGTAACATCTTACCTCATGGAGAAATCTGGATATCCCAAAAGCTAGCACATTTTTGTTAACTTTGAGTTGTCTTATTAGAGGAATTATAGTAATTTGGAATTTGGAATGTTATTTATTTTGTGTCTTTTACCATTTGTGTCTTTTACCATGGAGTTCTATGGTACCCTGTCTTGCTACAAGCTATGTTAAGGATTAAAACTACAGGAGCCCCATCTCAGATCCATTGAGCAACCCTAATCAGAAGCATAGCTCACATTTTATGGGGAGTTTACTTCCTAGGTTAAAGGCCTTTTACTTTAGTCAGGCTTTTCGCAACTGACAGGTTGCTAAAGAAGGGTTTTTTAAGTGACGGTACTCTACTTCTTTCCTTTAAAAAAAAATCAGATGTATTTTAAAATTGCTTCTAATTTGTTTGTTGTTTTAATAACTGCATATTATAACATATCATGTTCATAATTGTATCTGGAGAGCAGTGACCCAACAAATAAAAATGTGCACAGTTGTATTGAAATAAAACATGGCCAGAACCTTTATTGGTAGTAGCTGTTTTCAGCATTGCTATGATGAAAGGGATGGATCCTGGTAACAGAAGACCCAGCTGTCAACCAATTAAAAACCTCACTCCCCAGGCACCTGCTGAGGAACTGGTGGAATGAGAGACAAATAGGCTTCATTTGGGTGCAAGCTACTGTGTGACTCCTCCTCCACCACCACCATCTGGGAGTGAGATGAGCCTTCAGACCCCTGAGCCAAGCCTGAACCTGCTTAGCTTCACTCCCAAGACTCCTTAAGGGGATCTCCAAACAGACTAAAAGCTGCACTATTTATGGTGTCTTTTGTTTATTTTTACCTTTTCTTTTTTAATGGATCTATTCTAAATGGTTTTATATTCTAGGAATTGTTTAATTGAAAGCCAGCACAGTGTAGCAGTTTGAGTGTGGGGCTATGACTCTGGAGACTAGGGTTTTATTCCTTGCTCAGGCAGGGAAGCCCACCAGATGATTTGAGGTGTGTCACACACTCTCAGCCACAGAAAATCCCATGATAGGGTTGCCTTAGGGTTGCCATAAGTCAGAAGCGACTTGGAGGCACACAGCAACAGCAAAATGTTTAGTTGTATTTTAACAATAACTTTTACTATATAGTTGTGCCTCTCTTTTTATGACTGTTCTTAGTTGCATTTGTTTTAACTCTAAGGTCTTAATTTGGGGAAAAGGAGTGATATTGATGCATTAAGGAGGAAGAGGTGGAGGTACAGGAGGAGGAGGTACAACCTAACTGCTGTACAATGTTGTGCTGAGAAGAACAAATATACACAAGCAAAGAGCCAGAAAAATCAGAGCATAACAAATATCCAGCAGCAGCAGACCCTGGTCAACCATAGGGTAGGCAGATAGAAAAAGCCAGGTCCAACTGGATGCATTTGCGCAGCTGTGCCCTCCCCTTTTTTTCCCCCTTCCCAAGTGAACCTGAGTGAGGGCAAGCCTGACTTCAGTCTTCTGGGAATTTCCTACCCCGGGGTACTCCAATATCCCAACCCATGATTGGCTTGGAATACCAAAGTACTCAAAAAAGCCAGTTCTTACCCAAGTTCCTCCTTCCAGCACTAGGAAGAGCCGGATAAGAAGGTCACAGCCTCCAGCAAGATTATTGCTGCTGTCCTTCACCTCTCATCCCTGCCACAGGATCTCAAACAAGGACCCAAGTAAGACTGGCTCCTACTGCTTGTGAACTACATTTGTACAAAAGGATAATTACCACTTTCATCCTGAGACAACAATTCCTTCAGCCACAGTTTCGGATAATACACCCCAGGGATACACACTGAGATATTTTGTTGCGTTGGTTTATTTGGCACATTCGAATGTTCAGGTCAAATACTAGGAAAGTCAACTTTTGTTTCTTCCTTGAAAAAAATCTATCACAGAGCAATAAGCTGTGTTATTAAAGAGGAGCCCTACAACACAGTACTTCACTGTGAATGTATAACTACAAAACAGCCTGAAGCTGGATGTATTGCTAAGCTTCATTTTATTCCAATTCACACTGTCTCCGGAAGAATTCCTACAAACAAAAATACCCTAGAGAGGGAAGAAGAAACATGACCATATGGCAAAGTGGCACAAATAGACCCTTAGATTATGGTGGTTTCATCAGTAAATAAAGCCACAATTCTAAAATCACTAACTGAGGAGGAGTCAGTTCCAGTAAATGCAATGCAAAGTACTTCTGAGCAGAATTTACATAGTGCTAGGCTTGTATTTTAGTCATTCCAAGAAAAGACTGCAATGTGATTGACAGATAAATAGAAGACAAAATGAAGAACACAAACTTAAGGGAAATTGAGTCTACTCCACAGGCCAACAACAACTGGTGTACTATTTTGGAAGAACTGCATATCTGCAACTGTCCCAATTTGACAGGGACACTCCCAATCAATCTTCTTAATCTCACTTTTTCAGCTGATTTTAAAATGTTCCAGTTTTTTTCCCCTCTTTCTCCCACTTTTCACCTTTGTCCTTTGCTTAGTTCAGTTGCTGGAAACTGAGTTCACAGTGGCAAAGTTGTTTGTACTCAGCTAACCAGCAGAAGGGAGAGGGGATAGTGGGGTGTTGCCTTTCACAGCAGGCCCAGGCAAAAGCAAACTGCTGCAGCCTCTCTTAGCTTGTGTGTTCTCCCTCATTAATAACTTTTGCCATCTTGGCTACATTCTGGTGTTGCTTGGCCACTTTTGTCCCAGTTTTCACCTGCAAAATGTGGGAGGATATGGAACTACAACAGTGTTTTCCAAACTTTTCATATTGGTGACACACTTTTTCGACATGCATCGTTTCACGACACAGTAATTCAGCTTTACTAGCAAATGAGAGGTACACAGAGGCATATCTAGGGTGAGGATGGGCAGCCCCACCACCGATCCTGGCCCGCTGCTGTCACCCTCATCAGGAAAAGCCCCAGCAAGAGTGACAGCAGGGGGAAAGACAGCCCCTTCCCATCTGGTCGATGCTCACTACCATCACTCTTGCCGGGGAAAGGCCCCAGCGAGAGCAACAACAGTGGCCAGGTTTGGGTGGAAGGATCTTTCTCAGCCAAGGAGGTGACACACTAACACACTACAGGGGACACACTAATGTGTCGCAACACACCATTTGGAACGCCCTGAACCACAAGTTAGATCCAGAACTTTATTCCAACATCACAAGTTATCCAAGCAGAGTTCTCCTCAGAATGCTTCCAGAAAAGTGGGAAGTGATTTTCACAGACTCCCCGGTTCTCTGTAGTTTCCAGTGACATGTATTTCACTGTTCCTGCAATAGTATGAAGCAGATTTACAGAGGCCTTCAGGGGACAGAAAGTTAAAAAAAGAAGAGACCACCACCTCGCACTTTCAGCCAGCAGAAAAAGTCCTTGGAATCAAAAGCCTCCTGAAGATTGAAGGAGCAATTCTGTTTGTGGAGGGCTCTTGTTTGATCTAACTCATGAGTTTCAACGGATTAGAAATTCAGGGATACATAACGAGGCAAGCTGAAAAATATTCAGATATCCTAGAAAGGCACAATTTAAGAAGTGGCTGGTAATTCCTTTGGGCCCAGGGGAGGGAGGAGTGGATTTACATTTGAAGATGTTGAAGCCATACATCTATGAAATGGCAGCTGGAGACTGTATACCATCAAATGAGCTCATTACCAGTTCAGTAGGAAAGAGATGAATGAGAAGATATGAAAAGGAGAATGTGCTTCAAATACAGCAAAGTAAGATAGGAGCAATAGTAAGGGGATGAATATCCATCTGTCTTGTTCACATTGCATTGCTCAGTATCCTACCAGCATTCTCAATCTGTCCTAATTCCACTTGGATTGTATAGTTTCTCCTGCCCCAGTTCCTAGGTAGAAATTTCTGGACATTGTTTAAATGTATATTTGTATGCATTTTCCTGACATTTCCCTATTGACTAATACATGTATTTATGTATTTTTGAAAGCTGTTGAGTTTTTTTCATTGTGCACATTTTTGAAATGTGTGCATATCTTTGTATACATATATTCCTTCGAAAAATACATACAAGCTTCACAAACTGATAATTTTCTCAGGCAAGATGTACTTCATTTATTTGCCAGTATTTCAAGATGGAAAATGGAAGTTTCCATATTTCCATTTTTCATTCCTAAGGAACAGTTGACACTGCCTAAATTACAGAAGAAAGAGAAAGTTGACTGATGCCTTAGATAAGAAGATCTTCTATTTCCTCTTTCTCTTGAAACACCAAATCCATTGTAAAGACATTGCAGATCAGTTTTAAAAAATCTTGAATAATAAATGTCATGTGTTAGGCTAATAGATAGTGCACTAACATACTTTGCGGTGTTTCATACTCATCTACAGTAGAGCATTAACACAGAAATACCATGCAGGTCAGAAAAGATTATCAAATTAGTTTTAAGAACGTAACATCCTGGATCAGATCAAAAGCCTGGCTAATCCAATATTCTGCTGACACATTGGACAAGCTATGGTATGCCCATCAACAAGACAAAAACAATAACTTCCTGTAGTTTTTCATTAGCAACTGGTATTCAAAGACTGTAGTTCCGTAGTAATATATAGCTATTGGGGATATATAATCCCCTCAACCAACATTTCACAGATGGAAATTGAGACATATGTAGCCAAGCAACACACAGTGTGACAAAAGGTGCTGGGTATTTATACTTTATGTAGTGTTTGAAATTTGTTTGTGTTTTTACCTATGTATTTTTACTTTGTTTTAATTAATATTTGATTGCTTAATCTGTGTTTTAACTTTTGTATGCTATGATTTTTTAACTATGTTTTCATTTTTCTGAGAACTGTAAGCTGCTTTGAGTCCTTTGGACGAAAAAAAATCAGGATATAAATAAAGATGATAATGATAAGGCAAAAGTTATTAACGTGGAAACACACACAAAATAGGAGAGTTTGCTTTTGTCTGAGTGTACAGGAAAGGGCAAGATTCTGTCCTTTTCTCTCATCTCCCTGCTGCTGAGTTGATTGAATGAAAACTTTGAATTCAGTTTGCAACAACTGAAGTAGGCTGAGGATAAAGGGGAAAATGGAAGGAGGAGAAAGGAAATGAGGCATTTTGAAAGCAGCTGAAGGATGGTAAGAGGTAGGCTAGTTGAAGACTAGCTGGGATTGTCCTTGACAAATTAGGACAGTTGGAAAGTATGGATATGCATAAGATTCTACTAAAGCCCCAAACCTTAGCCAAACCATAACATTTCAAATCACTTTTGGTGCTTCCAAAACAAAGCAGGCTACCCTTCAAAGCTACCAGAATTGAAGTGTGATCATTCGCAATCCTTCACTGGAGCATGTCCAGAGAGGGGCAACCAAAATGGTGAAGGGTCTGGAAGCCATGACCTATGAGGAGCGGCTTAGGGAGCTGGATATGTTTAGTCTGCTGAAGAGAAGGGGGGACATGATAGCCATGCTTAAATATTTGAAAGGATGTCATGTCGAGGAGGGAACGAGCTTGTTTTCTGCTGCCCCAGAGACTGGGACAAGGAGCAATGGATTCCAACTGCAGGAAAAGAGATTCCACCTGAACCTCAGGAAGAACTTCCTGATGGTCACATCTGTTTGGCAGTGGAATATGCTTCCTCGGAGCGTGGTGGAGTCTCCTTTTTTGGAGGTTTTTAAGTAAAGGCTGGATGTCCATCTGTCTGGAGTGCTTTGATGTGGGTTCCTGCATTGTGGAGGGTTGGATTGGATGGCCTTGTGGTCTCTTCCAATTCTATGATTCTATGATTTATACTTTGAAAAGGCAGACACAATGGCTGGAATCCTGTATGGAAGATATGGATGTGTAAGCACCGTAGTTAAAGTGCTACACAGTGAATCCCAGTCCCAACCTCCTGATCCTTGCTTACAGGGAAGCAGCCACTGCAATTGACAGGGGTCTGCTCCCCTGTTACTTGGGAAGCAACTGACTGAAGTTTGCACTCCCTCCCTACTTTTGGTGTGACAGGCAGAAGCAGGACCCAATCACAATTCCCCTTCACACTGAAGATTGTTTGTGTGAGCAGAGGGATGGGTCCATCAGCCAGCTGTTTCCTGAACAACAGGGGAACAGACTCCTATCCATTGCAGGAGCTGCTGTCTGGTTAGTAGGAGCTATGTAGGGATCACGAATATGAAACAGTCACAAGAGTGTAACTCTAGGTTACATGTTTGTAACTGACCAACAGAATTCTAGCCCCTGTTTCCACAGATAAGGTATTTTTGTTTCTCTGAAAATGGTGAGGATGCAACACAGTGAGTTAACTGACTGAGTCCCATCTTCCTATCCTAAGTTTTACCCAGTGCTTGGGAAAGTAAGTGATTTTGTTTCCAAAGTATACTTTTCTCAAAAGCATCACAAACACTGAGCTGAAGGGGTGGGTGGTAAATGACAGTAGTGTACAGCCTCCTTGCTCAGTTTTCACATTCTTCAATAGCAAATGTTTCTGCATTTGCTTATGGGGTGGGGTGACATCAAGTCTAGTTTGTTTATTATTCCAGAATTCTCTCCTTTTTTCCTTCTCAAATGTCTTGGATCAGTTCTTCTCAGATTTTTTTTGTAGTGAACATTTTTCCCCATAATGATACTCTTATCTTTGCTGTTGTTTTATTTTATTCCTCTCTGTAGTGTTTGTGTGCATATACGTCCATGGTGTAGAATTTAGGCAGTGAATCCATCTTCCCTTCCCCTAGAAAAAGAAATTATTTATTAGAGTTCAGTTCTTCTTGTCCTTCAGTTCTTCCTCATATGCCCATGTGCTTCATTAATCATCATATTTTACTAGTATTACTCCCTTATCTGTCAGTCTGTATCTTGCTTTGTTTTCTCTTGTGTAAAACAATATAAGACAAGCAGGCAGTTTAGCCCAAATGCCCCTACCACTTAAACATTCACAAAGCATTTTTTTAAAAAAATAAATAAATATATTTTGGTTCCAATTTTCTTCTGTTCCTCAATTCAGTCAACAGTATACATTGTATCTTCACTCATTATTTCCCAGCTTTTCTCATTAATGTCCTTCTGATCATTATAATTAATATACTCTTGCTTGAATAATAATTGAAGCTTCACCTCCTGCTCTTGGTTTTTGTTCATGAGCATGACTTTTCCAATCTCTCTGTCTTTACAGATTCAAAGCAGGCTGTTAAAGAAAACGTACATGACTTTCACTGTTATGAAGTTTAAGGAACAATCCCTTGAAGCCCAGTATAGGACTACCCTCTAAATGTAAAGGGTGCTCTTGAACAAAAATTTTGGCAACTACTCATCTGAAACTCAATGATCTTGTTCCCTTCAGAAGCTGCAACCATGCTTGTGTATTTTTGCCTTAATTTTGCCACAAAATAGTTACTGGTGGATCCATTAAAAAAAAAATTAAAGGCATGGAGCATAGAGCTCCTATACTTCTGTGTGTAAAATGGGCCAACACATCTGCCTATTTCATCCAATTCTAAAAAAAATGAAGTAGGGAGTAATAACAGGTCTTTGAATTACGGTAATAATCTTTGGAAGACCCAAACCTTCACATTTCCAAATCTTCAATCAGGTGTGGGACCCAAGCTAAATCAGATGACTTCTGAATAAATTTGAGCAAAAATGGGATCCTCTTCAAAGTGCTGAACTAGGTCAGTTCACTCCTCTAACAGCCATCATAATTGGTAATGATGGGTAACCTTTGTTTTATGAATTTGTCTAATCTCCAATCCAAGTTGGTGGACATTACAAACATTGGGGCCAGGCTGTTTCATCAAACATCTCACTTCCTCCATTTATACCAGGTTAAACCAAATCTGTAAGGTAGAACTGCCACTGCCCAATATACATACTCACCCTCATTTGGGGGAAACCAGACCTCCACTAGACACCCTAAGATTTTGAGAGCCAAGGGACTAAGCCAGAAACCTCTGGTCTAGATCTATGGGCAAAGGACCCTAAACCACAAGTAAGCAACTCTGCAGAGCTGCGGACCAATTTTGGCCGCGCAGCTTTCTCTATGGACTCAGTCTTCCCATTTGGTTCCACCAGAAGTTACATCATATCACTTCCTGTCACCATTTGGCTGAATTTTAGCTTTTTAATAATAAGTTTCCTGGGAGATTTTTTTTGAGAGGGGGAGTGGATGGGGAGAAATTCACTGCTCATTTCCAGATTATTCCATTATTTTTATTTTTTTTAAAAAAAATTACATAGTTAAATGTTTTTATTTCTTTCTTTTTTTTTTTTTTACTTTGGAGAGCTATAGAGGGTCAGAAAGAGCTTCAGAGGGGGACAAAAGTGGGTGCCACTAGTCACACTTTCCCCACCCATTGTATAAAACACCCCTAGAACCAAATTAAGGAGATGGACTTTTCTAAAAGAGATGCTAATAACTATATATTTTGGGAATATTATATGACAGTACAAACTAATAAAGTACAGCTGAGCTAACAACACATAATTGCCTTCTAGACAGGAACCAGGACTGCAGGATTCAAAGCGTAAGCAAGATAAACTCAAAGCTGTGATAATAAGGCATAAAACAACCTCTTCAAAACACGAACATAAAACATAAATGTTCTCAGAACATAAAACAACCCCAAATGTTCTCAAAACAGGAGGCAATAAGAAGAGACAGAAGCTGCTTTTATATCCATAACCCATAGCAATTAACCAATCAGAGAGCCTAAAACCCAGCACTTGGTCTACTTGTTCCTTTCCATGTGAACCTGTTAGGGAAATCTCTCACTGGTGAGACTGTTTGTGGCCTGGATCAAAAGAAAACAAGACAGTACAGGTGCAAATGATGAATCTTCAAGTTGTCTGAGTATTTGAATGTGCTGCAGCTCAATGACAGTGACATCAACATGTCTTGTCATAGTGCAGCCAACAGTTTAGCTATGGACTGTGGGAAGAACAGCTTCCTCTTGTCTCTCCTGAATTTTCTACCACTCAACTTCAAGAAGGAGGTGGGGGGGGGGGTCTCTACTTTCTCCACACCAGGAATACGTCTATAGACCTCTGCCATGACTTGCTTATTGCACTCTAGCACTATAAACATGAATGGTCCAAATGTATAGGGAGACAGATGATATAAGTGCCATGAACCCCAGAAAAGTGCTGTACAAATGCAAGAATTATTGCTATTCTCTTCATTTATGTAGGTGTCTCCTGTAAAATCTTCTCTACAGCTGTCAGATTTTTCTGTCAATTTAAATCAATATAAGAAATTTAAAACCATGGAAATGATAGTATTTGCAGTCCTGCAAGCCTAAGAACTATAGTGCCTTGATTTTAACAACAACCTTTGTTATTGTTGTTGTTGTCTTTGCTTCAGATCTTCAGTTTTTGCAGTCACACAAATGCTCAGCAATCCCCTTAATATATTGGTGTTATAGAGTATGGGCTTGTTAATGAAACAGTGATGTTGTCCAGTGCCAGAGTGTGGAGGTGCTTTCATGCAATTTCTGTGAATTATTGCTATTAAAGTGTGTACTTTTGTGATTCAGTGCACACTTTGACAGCTCTGGTTTGTAGAGATTGTACAGAATAGTCCACAGTCTGGCACTAGACAACATCACAGTTTGAATCACAGTCTCAATCATAAGTGATTCAGAAGGCTAGATGGCTGAAACACCACTCAGAACTGGCGAAGACTACTTAGCAAGGTTTGTGGAAGCCCTGTGCTTTAGTCGTAAAGATAAATTACACTATGAGAGTGCATTTACTAAGTGTTCACGCTATCCTCCTAGCTGTACTACTAATGTTCCAAAAGCAGAATGGAAAACCATAAATCAAAGCCACGGCAAATACCTCTCCTCCCTAAATCAAAATGTGCCATCTTTAGGTACAATGTCAAATTCCCAACTAAATGCAAGTAGAATGTAATTATTGGTGTATACAAAACAAATTAAGACCAGTGTAAAAATATATGTTAATTTAGCAGCCTCTTTTTCAAATAGCAACCAAACCAAAAAAGTCATCCACTCAAACAATTAATGTCAAGTAACCCAGAAGGCACAATTTTTTTTATTTTTTTTATCCATGGCTATATGGCAGTGGGGCACAGAATAGACTGAGCAGTTTAATATACAATAGAGTGGGAGAAAGGTATTTTATTTCCTCACTAAGAGCAATCCAAGCTGAGTCCCACTCAGAATGCCCCAATTAATGGATCCTGCCTTTGCAGCATACAATATCACTTCTCCTACTGTTCCAGCAATTCTCCTAACCAGGGATGTAGACCTGAGTCAATTGACTTGGACTCAAGTCAGACTCAAGTCGCTTCAATGACTCCATTTGGATTTGACTTGGCAACAAATGACACACTGACTGGACTCAACTCGTGATTTTAAGAACTGACTTGCTGCCTTTGGTTCAGTAATATAACACATTTATCCTGAAACCTTACAACTTTGAACAATGCTTCCATCTCTTTTTGCCTACTGGTCACATGATGTCTCTGTCTCAAGCCCAAAGCTTGGGCCAGTTTCTCACTTTCTCAGAGGGGAACAGTTAATGTGTTAGGCAACAGGCTTGAGGCAGGGTTAACATCTGTTCAGCAGCATGTCCCCACTGCATATCAGAGGAGCCTTCTAAAATTTTTCCTAAAAACAGAAGGCAATATTCACCCCCAAAGTGCAGGGAAGGATCCTTCTTCTAAAGCTTTTGAAGCTTCAGTAAAGGGGATTAAGAAGAATCCTATTTCCCAGTTCCAAAAAAAGCCTCCAGCTTCAGAAATGGGAAGTAAGAAGGATACTATTCCCCACTTCAGAAACTGGCTTCCAGACTTGAAACTTGACTTGAAAGTATCTTGCAGGGACTTGAGACTTGAAGGTAGAGACTTGAGACTTGACTTGAGACATGAAGTAAAAGACTTAAATACATCACTGTCCTTAACCCTCTGGAGCAGTATTTCAGGGGGTGTAAGAGACTGTAAGGGCAAAGAATAATTAGCAGAGGTTGCTTCTGCCATTCCATCAGCAGAAAAGGTCCACTGGATCTTTTCCATTGGATGAAAAGAACCCTTCCATCCCTCGGAGACTTTTTCAGGATCTAACAATTCACTGCTTAGATGTCAATTGTAGTTTTACTGAATTATTTCCTAATAGGCTACAAAGGTCCAATCTGACTGTAATGAGAAAATTAGAGCAGGTTTCAGAGAAAGGGCTTTTCTGCTCCTAACAAAGATTGTTTCTACTGTGCAAACGATAAGCTAGAAACTGGGTGATGCCAAACAGACAGTAGATCAACTGGCCTTTACTAATTTTAAATCATAATTGGTTACTGAGTAGTCTGTCTAGTTCTACTGACTCTTACAAAGAAACTCAGCCAAAGTGGCTTATGGTACACACACAGTTTGTTTCTTTTATTAATCATTCTGGCACCTGGGCTAAAGAATCCTCTGTGTTGAGGCAAGAGAAAGAGGCCCAAGAAAGCCCTGGGGGAACACTACTTAGCAGTCTCTGTGTGTCCTCCACTCTTGATTAAAAAGTGTGTCTCAATGAAGCTCTGGGATCCTGCAAATGCCTACCTGATTTCCAAGTCACCACCTGACCCAAACAGTCCACAGTCAGTACTTTGAAACTGGCCAGTCCAGAGATTTGGTGGGAAACATAAATTAATCCTGAAGCGTCCCCATCTCAGGATAGGTCCTCTAGTTAAAGAGTTCTGAATTTGAGGAAAAGGTAGGATATAAATAAAGAGGAGGAGGAGGATGGTTCCCCTTGGGAACCCTACATACTACATTTTGTTCTGTTCACCTTTTTGTTCTGTACACCATCTTCCAGTCAGATGGCTTTTTAAATGTCCATTCACTTATCTTTTTCTCAGTCAAGTAAAAAAGAATATCTCTGAACCTCTTTCTATTCCCCAAAGCCAACCTATTGACCCCTTTTCTTCTACCCCATCCTGAGTTCAACCCCCAAGTCACTGACTGCTTTTTCTGAAGTCTATAACTGCCTTTGAGTTCAAGGGACCAGGACTTACTTACTTTCTTTCTTTCTCAGACAGCTCTGAGAATCACACGGAGTTCATTTGTTTATTAGGGATTCCCCTTGCTAGGAAATATTTCCAGAGCCAGAGTCCTTCACACGCTCTCTCTCTCTTGAACTGTCTTGTTGCTTCATTCACCTAAAAATTTCTGTAGCCTGGTACACCCAGACCAGGCTTGCCAGATTGGATATGGAACAGGGTTCTTGTAACTTAAAGCTGAGGAAGGAGAGATACCATTGTCCCATCTGATGGAGTCCTGCAATACCTTTTCCTGCTCGATGATCTGTTAAGGATTAAAGTTAGAGGAACCCCATTTTATATCCAGGCTGGAAACCATATCCCAAACAGAATTTCATTCTTTGGTGAAGTCTCTCCGTCCAGATTCCACAACAGATGCAGCTCACTATGGCAGCCAGGTGTTCTGTGTGAAGGACCTCTGCCTTTCCTGTAAGTTTCTAGCCCTAAGTCTAGTGGTTTGGTGGACAGCTGGGCAAATGGGGTTGTGATGAGGTCATTAGGGTCTCTGGAGTCAAATACAGTCACCATCTTAGCCACGCTTTACAGCTACTGTATTCAAGTACTCAGATGGTTCTTCGTTGCTTCCTCTGCCCAGATCCTTTGCACCTCTTCATGTTTATTCTTGTCTTCAAAGTAATCATGTGTAAAGATAATACTCTCTTTATGCTTTCTGCTCCCAGTTCTATTTTTCCAAACACCCAGCTGATACAGATTGTCACATAAATATGTGACATTAATCAAGGAGTGAGCTTCATTGTGTTCCCTGTGCCCTGGAACATTGTGAATACTGTATAGCTACTTGGTATTGTTTTCCTTTTCCCTTCCCCTGTGTCTATTCATGTGACGCTAATACTTTCACCTCCATGTCTTTCTATTATTATTCACCAGCCCTGAAACTTCCCTCTGTACAGCTTTGACATTTCTATACTGTCTTTCTCACTTCATATTTGAAAAATGTTAATTTCACACCTATGACTTTATTTTTCCATTGAGATTAGTAGTATGCTAGGCTATATACTATGGTAGAATTGGGTAAAGAACAGTCTGTTGACATCATGTTTCTCCCCATAGATGCCAAGGAGGCCTTCCAATTATTTGCAGATTTACTCCAAAGGGCCCTGCACCCAAACATTGGAAAAAACCATTCCCAAATACTGGCAATTAAAATGAGTCCAAAAATAGTCAATCCTATCTCCAAAAGGCTGGGGTGAGAACATGTTGCCTTCTAAGTATAATTTACAATCCCTAGCCCCCCCCCACCTTTTGGTTAAAATTTTTGGACTTTTTGGGGGGAGGGGTAAATAAACTGAAAGAGCCAGCATGGTTTGAGTGTTGGACTGCAACTCTGAAGACTAGAGTTTGAATCCCCAGTCAGCCATAGAAATCTACTGGGTGACCTTGGGCAAGCCACACTCCCTCAACCTCAGAGGAAGGCAAAGGAAGGCCCCCTCCTACCGAACAAATCTTGCCAAGGAACCCCATGACAGGGTCTCCTTAGGATCACCATAAGTTGAAACTGGTTTGAAGGAACACGGCAACAACAAAGAAACCGGAAGTCATCAACTTGTTCATTCCTATTTCTAAAAAAAACAGGGTTATTTGAGACACCAAACTCCACCAGGAATTCTATTGTGAGTGCAAATCATGCCACCCCTGATGTTTCTGGGGGCACAATTTAGCATTTGGAGATAGGTTGTTTTTTGTTTGTTTTTTCAAAACAGGGGGACATTAGTCCAGAAAGGTCCATGCAGGGCAAAAAAAAAAAAAAATCAGTAGACCCATTCTTGCTGTAAGATACTGCTGTGCTACCTAGCATTTTTGTTCCTCTGTAAGATTTTTTTTTATATAAAAGGGAATTTATGAATAGTTGCCTTGCACCAGTTTTCCCCACTTGAAGTACTTGTTTTTTCCACTTTGTTGAAGCACAGCATAGAGCCTACTAT
The DNA here is from genome assembly GCA_030412105.1 of Cyclura pinguis. Classification (NCBI taxonomy): domain Eukaryota; kingdom Metazoa; phylum Chordata; class Lepidosauria; order Squamata; family Iguanidae; genus Cyclura; species Cyclura pinguis. The sequence continues at coordinate 247,301,658 of CM059599.1, read as the reverse complement.
TGTATGCACCACTCTGGTGGGAAAGATCCTTTGTTTCTCTGACATGTGTAACATGGCATTCTGCGTACACATGTGAATTGAAGACATGCACTGTACACATATCCCCCAACTGCCCCAGTTTGGAAGGGATAGTTCTGATTAATCCTCTATCACCCAATTTTTCAGCTGTTTTTAAATGTCCCAGTTTCTCTCTCCTCTTCCCACTTTTCCCCTTTCTTCTCAGCTTACTTCAGTTGCTGCAAACTGAGTTCACAGTACAAATGTAGTTTGCACTCTAAGGCCATTTCAGCATGCCAACGCTCTTCCGCGTTGTTGTGCTGCATTTCAGGTCCAGAAGGGAGCATGTCAGCAATGCTCCCTCCGCACCTACTTGCTCCCTGTGGAAGGAAGCACAATTGCTCTGCCTCTTCCTTCTGCAGCACAGCCAGGCACTTGCCATTGCTGTGCTGAGGAGAGAAGTGTCGCAGTTGTACTTCTGCAGCTTCCGCACAACGGCAAGTACAGGAGCGCTGCGTGATTGGCAGTGCAAAATGGATTTTTTTCCATTTTGCAAATGCCGCACAAGTGCAACACGTCGCAACGAGATGGCAGTGGGACGAAGACATCATGCGGATGTACAACCTGCCAACCACTGCCATACTGTGGCAGAAGCGGGACAGCAACGTCATGCAGAAAGGGCCTAACTCAGCACTGGGGAGAGAAGAAAAGAGATGGAATTTTGTCCTTCTCAGTATGCTCAGGAAAAAGCAAACCAGCTGCAGCCTTTCCTGGCTTCTGTGTTCTTCTTGTTTAATAGTTTTTATCATCTTGCCCACACTCTAATGTTGCTTGGTCATATATGCCCTGATTTTCATCTGTGAAAGGAATGAGTACATTCTTTTCTGGATACATTTGGAGAGGGGCAGATATGAGCAATGATCATGATTATGACTTCTGTCACTAGAGAATTATTTAGATTTTAACACTAGCCCTACTGCAATCAGTGACAGTAGTCTCCAGAGTTACATGATGAAGTGTGTTTTAAGACATTTGTATAACTAAATATCCAGTGTGAAGCATCAACTGAAGAGTAACTATTTCCAATAAAAATGTATTTCTGAAAGAAAAGGAATTCAGAATGACACACTTTCAGCACTAGCAATCAATTTAGGTTCCAAATCCAAATGCAAAAAGCTAAAAGAGGCATGTAATCTACTTTGCATGCATTTTCTTCTAAATATTCTTAACATTAAATATTAATATTAGCATTAAATATATAGGTCTTCAAAATTCACAGACTGTAAATTTGATCAATGACTAACTTCACTGTACTCCTACATCTTCTTTCAAATTAAAGATGAAATGAATAAAAAAAATTGTTGAGGTTAATGCTGTTTTGACAGTGTTACTATATGCACGGCTACTCAGAAGCAAATTTCACTGAGTTCAAATGGGCTTACTCCCAGGTACTGGTGCCTAGAATTGAGGGTTTAAAAAAAAAACACTCCTTCTAATACTGAAATTCCCTTTCAACTCAGTGGACAACTTCACAAAGGGTAAATTTTGAAAATAGTAGCTCTCATTTAATTTGTTGATAATGTTGGTAACTACTATATAGGGGTGATAATTCAGTTATCTTGATAGATTCAACATCATGGAAGCAATATACATCAATCGTTATATAAATAAATGCCCTTTCTCTTTTCTTTGGCTCCATGCAAGTTGCTGACATTACCTGTACAGAGGCAATAGAAAAAATCCTGTTCTGTTCAGGCTCCAGGCTACTGGCTCAGCTGTTCTGTTTGGCTTGAGGCTACTGGCTGCAGTGATAGTCTCATCAGATGTGGGAAGGCATGGGCTAGGTGTAAGTGGAGAGCAGAGCATACAGAAAACTTCCAGATGCAACCAGAGATGTTCACATTACACAAACATATAATTTATGAAATATTTTGTGCAGATTTTACACATTTGTCCACGAGAAATGTCCTTTGACCATCATTTTCTAATTTCTATTTTTTTACCTTAAGAGTGTATTTACATTACAGTTATAGTAGCTTCATGTCTCTTCAGCTACCATGCCTCCATCCTATGAATTCCTGGAACTTGTCATTCAGTTCTAAGTACTTCCCCAAACTAAAAATCCCACAATTTCATAGGATGTGGCAATTGGCAGTTAAAGTGGTATCAAACTGCTAAAATAGTGTTGACTTGAGGCATTTCCACCTTACTCTGTTATAGTTCCATTATTCCACTTTCAACACTCTGTGGAATTCTGGGGTTTGTAGTTTACTGAGGCCAAAGAGCTCTCTGGCTGACAATTCTAAATGCCCCTCCCTAAACGGCAAACCTCAAGATTCCACAGGATGTTGCAAGTGGAATAATAGCATTATAACAGTGTAGTGCAGAAATGCCCTTAAGTCTTTAAAAATAAAAAGCTTATATCAAGAGGGAATCATAGTTTTTCCTCAAAATGTCATCAAAATTTATTACTTAGTATGGCCCCAAGTCTAGTCTGTGCAAACACATTCTTCTCAAACAGCCACAAAGCTTAAGGAATTGCTTTGACTGGAGCATTAGAAAGGTTTCGGCCATTTATTCTAATCACCGGATTGCTATGTGTCTCTACCTATGAGCTTAAAAGATTTTAGAAAAGTCTTATTGCCAAAGTTACATTTAGAGCAGGCCAGGTCATTTTTAGCCATGCGCTGAGCAGATGTGGTATATTTCACTAAAAGTATTTGGCATGCAGTCTTAAAGAACTTCCAGCATAAGAAAGATATCTGCAGTGCCCAGAGCACACTTCTGTAAACAGTAGTCATACAGTATTCTTGTGGGATGGCAGCTATAAATAAATAAATAAATAAATTTCGCATGGAGTCTTAAAGAACTTGCTGGATAAGAAAGATATCTGCGGTGCCCAGAGAACAGAGCCAGACTTCTGTAAACAGTGGTCACATAGTATTCTTGTGGGATGGCAGCCATAAAGCATGGAGTCTTACAGAATTTGGATCATAAGAAAGATACCTGCAGTGCCAGAGAACAGAGCCAGACTTCTGTAAACAGTGGTCACATAATATTCTTGTGGGATGACTTTGAATTCCCAATCAAAGTAAAATGCAAAAAGAAAAAGAAGGAAGAAAAGAAAGAAAAACTAAAATTAAACTAATACTAAAACACTAAACTAAAACATAAACACTAACCTGCTGAAACACAAAAAGGCTGTGACCTCCCCCCCCACAAGCCAGCCAGTAATGGAAAAAAATAATTTAAAAAGGAAAAATATATTATTATGACATTATAGATCCAACTAAATAATTCCACTAGAATTACTAGTAACTGTGGCCACAGATATTGCGTCGTTAGATTTCTTATTGGTCAAAAAGTCCATAAATGGTTTCCAGTCTTTGGAAGAAAAGCTCCGATTGGCTTATCCTTTAAAACCCGTGTTAGTTTGGCTATTTGGGCTAACTCAGCAACCTTAACAATCCATTCTTCCATTGTGAGTGCTTCAGTCCCTTTCCAGGTTTGAACAATGTTCTTGATGTTGTTATTATATATTGAGAAAGCAATCCTTATTTACTATCCAATTCTTTATTCATAATACCCATCAAAAACATCCCTTGTGAGACCACAAAAAGTATCTTTAAAACGACATGTAACTCTTAGACCAACAACTTTTTGCCTTCCTACAAATCTACCACATATGGAAAAAAGGATCCCCTACTTATCTTGACATCCCCAACATTGATTTGAAACATTCTTAGACATTTTCAACAGCTTGTTTGAGTGAGATACCACGTACATGTTTTATTTTAAATTACTACACAACGCAAGTTTTATATCCTTAGAATACACTTTCCATCTGAACATTCTGTCCAAACTTTTGGGCCCACCTTATCGTGTATGCTTTTACAGGTTCATCTTCTGTCTCTAGTTTCAAAAGACATTAGAACACTTTTTTAAATTACATGTCATCATCTTTACACAATTCTAAATAAAAGTCATTTTCTTCAGCTTCTATGGCTAGATCTCTCTTATCTTGATTAAATCTATCTTTGAATCGCATACCAATTAAAATCTTTGCCTTCCCTGAGAAGCCTCTTACTTGATTTAAACTCCCAGCTGTCTAGTTCAAAGTACGAAAGGTCATGATAAAGCAACCATCTCCAATTTTAACCCATTCTTTCCTGAAAAAAAAAAGCTTCTGTAGTGAGGTTGCTAATCTTATTTTAAGAAAAAGTCTCTGCTTGTATTTATACCAGTCTCACAGAAGAGACTTTCTAATACAATGATTTTTAAACTGAGTATATGCCTTGACTTTATCATATCAAAGTTATCCATGCTACCCAAACCTTTGACTTTCAAGTTATGAAGGAGCCACTTATCATATCTATGTGAATATTCACAATTCATTTGTTTTAGGCCATTTCCGCACCGGGATTCTGTAATGGTGCAGAGCGACCTCTCACGGAGGTCTTCTGCACTTTAGAGTGGACTGGTGTGGACTACTTTTTGTAGTTCCACACCAGAATCCACTCAGGAGTGGCCAGAACTAGCCGCGCTGCGTGTTTTTTAAAAACCTCTTTCGAGAGATTTTTAAAAAGCACGGAGCGCGCAGCCCCATGCCGCTCCGTCGCCCGGCTCTGACACGGATTTGCAGGCATGCGCAAGTGCGTGCCTGCAGATCTGCCGGGGGCGGGCTTCCAGCTGGCGAGCTTCTCCGGTTGGTGAAGAGCCTCCACCAACCAGAAGCCGCCATTTGGGACGCTGGAGGACTGCGGAGCAGCGAGCTCACGCTGCTCCGCGTGGCGACAGACTTACCCAGCTTCAGATAAGCTCCACTTTTCAGGTGTTTTCACCCGTTCCGCCCCCCCCCCCCCCATGAGGAAAGGGCCTTAGATATAGTAGTTTGGCATTCATTTCTCAGATTGTAAACAGTGAGAACTATTGTTGAAATAACTTTTTTTAAAAAAGTTTCTCTTTTAAAAAAAGTTTTTAAATCTTTTTTTGTACTCTTTTTTTTCTCTTTCTTTTTTCAGCCTGGAGCATACTTTATAAATTGCCCTCTCACACAACCTTTGTTTGCATTCCAAGCTATCATTGGATCTGTATCCTTATTTAAATTCAGTTCAAAGAATTTTCTCTATTCTTGTTTATACTGTAGTATTTTCATCTTCAGAAGTAGATATTCATCATGTTTCCATTTAAATTGCATTTGCTCCATTTTCAGAAACATTTTAGAGGGATTGTGGTATGAAAAAAACTTTTGGCAAAAAGTTCATCCCCTTTACTAAATTTGCCATATTCTTAAAAATCCAAAACATATCTATTCAAGAGAAAGATTAATAATGACTTAAAAAAAAAAAGGATAGTCTCTGGAATAGGGCTGCAAATATCTCCAACTATCTAATAACTCAAAATGTGGGCATGTCTGTGTGTGTGTGTGTGTGTGTTTGTATTAGAGTTCTGGGTAGTCTCCCTTGGTTTTCCTGAACTCCTTTACTGGAACATTTCTCTTTATTAGGATGAACAATTCCATTCCAATTGCTTATGCAAATCAGATTTTTGTAAGTCCAATTTTGATGTCTTGCTTAATAATTTTTCATGAAACACTGACACCTTATTATTTGGGCCATAAATGTCCATTAAATGCATTATTTTACCTTTCCAGTTGATTTGCACAATTACAGATTTGTCTTGTCAATCTTCATATAGCAGCTTAAGTTTTTAAAGGGCTGCACAGCCTGATTGGAACCACCAAGAAGGAAAATATCCCCAGAAAAGAAGCACTTCAGGTGGGAGCCAGTGGTTGGAGAAACTTGAAAATAATAAAATCCGTGAAAGTGAAACCCGCACATGTGGAGGTGTTACCCTGATTCCTGGGGGTCCAGGGAGGGACACCTAAATGTGCTCTCAATGTTATAAGTTGGGGAAATTAGTCAAGAGCACTGCTTAGCAATACAAGAGGCAGGGTAACATAGCAAGATCTTGAACCCTATGTTTATGGGGTCAGGCTGAGTCAAGGAGCACACAGAAGTTGAAATAATAAATGATATTTTATTAAAACACAAGCAGACAGTGTATGCAGCACACTCACACAAGATAACTAAAGAAATAAAGGTTGGAGTGGGATAATGGGATTTTTAGAGGAGTTGCTGGTTTGGGTGATACTTCACCTGTCCTGAAGCCCAGTTGGAAGCGGAGAAGCTGGGGAGCGTGGATCTCAGCACGTGGAGCTGAGGGGAAGGCTCGCTGGACAAAGCGACAGCAAGGCGGGATGGAAGCCAAGAGCGATCCAAGGAAGCTCTCAAAGTCAGGGGGTTTTATAAGGAGAATTGTGACCGCAGGCTAGGTCGGACTTTGGGAAAACAATGGATTTGGGGCTGGAGACAAAGCCTCCGAAAGGTCAGAATTTGAATGATTGAGTTATAGCCAAATTGTCAATAGGATAGCCGGTACGCAAATGCGGAGTACTTGAGCATTGTATAGTCAGATCATCAAGCTGCCAGCGCGGAGCAGAGAATCTTTTGAAAACTGTGTGCATACCTAATGAAGGTACTTGCCTTGAGGTCTCCTAAAGCTGTAAGTCGGCTATTTCTGGCCTGCCTGTATTGTGTTGTAATATTATGGCGATTATCGGCCGAGCCTGTATGCGTGCTTGTCCGGGGACCTTGCAAGCACATGGAGGGGAATGGGTGTGTGAGGCCGAATTATTGATATCAAGAGATATCTTTTTATATCCCCCTAGCTCGGGCTAACCAGGGCAGTAACAGAGGGCCAACTGTAGTTTCAGTTTACAAGTTCTTAAATAATGTAGACTGGACTTTGGATGTTTACACTGCAAATTGTTTGTACTTAAACATAGTTAATCTCCAGCCAAACTGGCAGCTGCTCCATCCCTGTTCAGCATGGGCCTTCAAAGGTCCCGTTAATCATATTGTAAATTCTAGTTTAGAGAAGTTTATGCTAGCTAACTTTGCTGAATTTTTTATGATTCTTCAGCTTTACAGTGGGGAGCACTGTAATTTCCAGGCGAGTATCTCAACCAGACAGTCCCAGCTCATTCCTTGAGTCAGTGGGTTATTTAGGAGACAGCAGTTCTATTCTTGTGGAATCCATCTATAGCTTTATAAACTTAAAGATAATAATAAATACTGCAAAGCTGGAACAGCACACAAATTGTGTCCCTAACAATCGGTCATCTTGGTCAGAGTCTGGGATGGCAGACCTTAAATACATTACCGCCTAAAAATAATGACTTTAGAGAAAATCCTTCCATCCAAGCTGTCTTCCTGCAGCCTTTCAATACTGCTGCAGCCACTCCCTTTCAGGTACAGTATCAGCTAAGAGCAACTCCCATCTTCTCTCTTATTAATGAAAGTATCAAGCAATAAAGGGATATGGATAGGGATGTTATATATAACTTTTCCTTGGCCAGCCTAATGACAGTGGCTTTCAACAGTGCTCTGGCCTGACCTCCACTGAATTTGTTAGAAGATTTCAAGGGCTTTTTTTGTTTTGTTTTCTATTCCATATCATGGATTTTTATTTTTCCTTAATATCTTTTCCTTTTCAACCATGCAAGAGACAGTAGCAAATCTTAATCTCTGCTATACAATTTCTTTAACATCTTGTACGTTTTAGATATTTTCTAGGTAGCCAAATGAATGAAATGACACAAATTACACACCAGTTTGATTTATGGTTTTCAGGCACATTTCCCATAACTGTGAAATCAGCCATTAAGTCTAGACTGAAAGCTTTAAAATCTCTGTTGATATAAAATCTCTAATTCAATTAGTGCAATGAGAGGGAGATTGATTAGGGATGAAATTGTAACATTTAATTAATTAACCCAGCAATCTTACACACTTATCTGGGACTAAGCTTTATTCAACCCGAAGGACTTACTTCCAAGTAAAAATGCATTAGGCTGTGCTTCTAAACCTTTTGACTAACATCAAGTGCAGCATCATAGGATTTGCTATACGTTCGTGCTAACATCTACTTACCTGGGAGTAAATCTCAGTGGAGTCCATCTAACTTGCTTCTGAGTAGACATACATAGGATTGCATTCAATATTAAATGGCTTTTCAGCACCATGTTCTGCCACTAAATAAAGATTACCAGTTATATGTATTTACAGTGTCCTTGCCTTAGAACCACAGAAGCTTATGCAGATCACATGAAGTCACTGACCACACTGACCTCATATGGCCACAGTTTCAGATTTGTTTTATGTTTTCAAGGGAAAAAAATGCTGGAACACTTTCACCTCGGGGGCTTGCTTTTAATGGCCTTTGCAGAATGGAAAAGTATTTCCGCTTCTACAGTCCCTGGTAAATAGCTTTCCAGTTAATTGTTGAATGCTTCTCCCAAATAATACTCGTTTGCTCCCTGTTAACTTTGTTTCCAGCTTTACACAATTAATTAGGGAAGTGTTCAGAGACCTCCATTTTACACCACTTAGTTAATAAGGAATGAATGTTTAATGGCTGCTCCTTTCAGACTATTTAATTTAACGAGAGAATTTGCAAGAAAAGGAAGTAAGAAGGATCAATTTAGCATGTAGCAACCTGAAACAGAAAAACAACAATGTCGAGGGAAATAGCATATGCATTCATTTATTATTCAAATACACTACAATTCCCATATTGAGAGCTTGGAGTGTTGCATAATCACAAGATATACAATTTATTAGGCCAAACAGGTTTTCCATCTACCAAAAATGAAAAAAAAATCCAACATAAATGTAATACATCCTTTCCAGGCTGAAAAAACTGCATCAGTAGGTTTTGGCTGAGCAACACGTGAACCATAACCACAAGAGGCCCTGGTCATCTCAGACATCAAGAACAGAGAAGGAAGGATCAAATTCCACATATTCCCCATTCAAAATCCTCTATGGATAGAAAACTGGATGAATATGTGAGATGGTACCCAGGCCTAATATCAGCCCTTTCCGCACCTTACCTTTTTCCGGTGATGAGGTGCGGGGATCGCGCAAGCAGCCTCCAGTGAGAGGCTCTCACGTCCCCGCTGCTTCAGCTCCACACAAGCTGCCTGCTCCCAAGCAGGCAGTACGAGAACCCCACCTCTTCCTTCCGCAGCACAGCCTCGGAGTTTCCCAGGCTGCACTGGGGCAGGAAGTGTGACTGCTGCAGCTCCGGAGGCTCCGTATGTATGGCAAGTGCACACAGAGCCCTGGAGCAATGTGCAATCATGCACCATTTTCAGCCGAAAGCCAAAAATGAAAAAGTGCACAAGCGGCACCTGCCCTAACCTGGAGCATCCCACGATTGTGAATGCGTCGTGCAGATCGCTCCTCACAATCACGCGATGCTCAAGGGGCCCTTTTGCATGGCAAATGCTGTGTGAAAAAGGCCATCTATTAGGTCTAATAGTATTGAAATAAGATATGGCACCATTTTCACATAGCTCCATTTTTCATATCCTGCTTTCTCTATTAATTAGGTTAAATCCTAATGTTAATAGAAGCAACACCTACATATTTCTTCGAAGTGTGCTTAGCTCCTGTGATAGGGATATGTTAGTTTCACTCCTCTGAACATTTGCCTTATAAATATAAATACCTTTTGGGCTGATCTGTGAATTACACATATATGAGAAGACAACATATAATTTTTCATCTAAATGTTATAAGAAATAAGAAAGGACAGGAATATATCAAGATGTGCTTGTTGAATAGAATCCAGACTTAGTCATCCTTAGAACAGTTTTATTGAAATTACTGGGACTTAAATTAGTCATAACTAAGGCCCTTTTTGCACAACATTTCCAATGCGAAAGGGCTCCTTGAGCGTCATGCACATGTGAGGAGTGGTCCACACGACGCACTCACATTTGCATGATGCTCAAGGGCCTGACATGGACCGTGCACACATTTTTTCATTTTCAACTTGAAGCCGAAAATGCTGCGTGGTCACGCATCACTCCGGGGGCCCGCGCGCACTTACCTTGCTTGCAGAGCCTTGGGAGCTGGGCTGGTCATGCTTCCTGTCCAGTGCAGGCTGGGAAGGTTCCAGGCTGCCCTGCGAAAGGAAGAGGCGGGGCTCTCGTGTGAGCAGTAAGCTCGTGCAGAGCTGAAGGAGCAAGGAAGCGAGAGCCTCCCTCTGGAGGCTGCTCGCGCGAGCCCCACACCCCAGCACCGCGAAAAGGTAAGGTGTGAAAAGGGTCTCACTTAAGTCCTTTTAACTTTAAGGGAAAATTTATTATGAGTAATTTAAGTCCCACTGATTTCATTGCCTCTACTCAAAGTACACATGACTAAGTTTAGATTCAATTTATTTGTTACAAATACCATAAGAGATCAGAAACTAAAATTCTTACTTGTTGCTATTATCACTTTGTTAACACTAAGAAATCCAGCATTATTGATTGTTGACATTCTGTCAGGGTTAGATGCGTGTTTTTTCATTGCATACTTTGCCCAACACATCCTGTGCATGACACACTGAGTTGTACCAATAATGTAGTAAAATTAATGGTTTGGCTGTGCTTAAGTAATACATCTGCCAACTTCTCACAGTAGGAGATTTGCTGTACTGCAAGAATTCATTGAAGAAATGTCAATTACCCAAAATAATTATAATGAGATCCAAACAACAATAAGAATAAATGGACCATCATGATAATTCAACATTTTTTGAGTGTGCATTGGAAGAAATCACAGTGAGTGGTCTCAAGTTTATATAGCTTTTCTGTAGGAATATATAGCTAGAAAAATATATTTTAAAATATATTTTATTTTTGTAATCTACACCAGTGGCTCTCAAACTTTGCTCCTCCTGCTATTTTGGATTTCAAGTCCTAGACATCCCAGCCACTTGGCCAATGATCAAGGATTCTGTGAGTTGGTCCAAAACAACTGAAGGATCAAAATTTGAGAACCACTGATATATAGAATACAATGTACTGGACATGCTTTATCTACCTTTGCACTAAACATAGGTCATCACAAGAGCTCAGGAACAATGAGAATGCTCTTCACAATAGCATGAGTGATGCTACTGGAAGATATTCCTTTCCACATGTTTCAAAACAATAGTTTCAAGATCATAGTCTCCCATTTGAGCATGTCTAAATTTTTGAAATTCTGTTTCTCCAGCCAGCCATTCTTTGTGGTGAAGCAGGGAAGGACTTGCTGGGTGGTTGTTCTCAGGTTCTTGAATTCTTTTACCAAAGGAAATTGGCCTGTTCTGTGGCATATGTGTCCTAGAAACCAGAAATTCTTGTCTTTCATTCTGACTTCCTGATAGGTTATCCTAACCTTGAAGTGACCAAAATGGTAAACTTTAAAAGAATTCTAGATAAATATAGATTCTGCACAGTATTAACAAGTGTTAGCTGTGATGCCACTGTCTCTGAATGATCCTCCACCAATGTCACTCCCCTATCCTGCTGCTGCCCAGTAGCACTCAGTCTCTCTCCTCAGCAAAACCGTGTCCAACGTGGCAGACCCTACCAGCAGCAGTACTACCATCAGCATGTCCTTAATAGATTGGCAACTTCATATATGATATCTCTAAGAACTCTCAAGTAAATGCTATATAGTTTCCATGACTTGTTAATTTTTAATTTGCTCATTTGTTCTAAAATATTGCTGTTCTCCATTTGTTCTTCTATATTTGTTCTTCTCTATTCTTCTCTATTTTCTCTATTTTTGATTTTCTCTGTCTAGCATAGGTCTTCCAATGCTCTCACCTAAAACAATTGCTCAGCTGCAACCATTGCTTCAGCATCTTCCACTCTGGAGGCTAATGCAAAACTTTAATTTACCCACTCTGCGACCTGTCGTCCCTCAGTATTCTTTCCACGCTTCTGTTGTCAGAAGAAGGCATGCTGATGCAAAACTTAGACTATACTGTATTTTCAAAAGTCGTTCAAACTTGGTTACTTCTATAATTACTTATTCATAATTATGACTAATTATAGAATGTTATCATTTGTGCAATTACCACATTCCCTTGAGTTTTAAATTGATATGTGTCATGCTTCTCACATTTGAAATTTAAATTTCCACATGTAGAATACTTGCCAAGCAGCCTGCAGTCCCAAACAGAGGTAGCTGTGGGGTTTAATTTTACATTTAAGGGAACTCTATTAAATCAATTACATTTGCTGTATCTGAACTGAGGTCACTTCTAGAGGAGTGTACAGAAAAGTGTACAGAAAGGAATACCAACTGAGTCTAGAGAAATTCACCCAACATCCAAGCAACTGTATGGCAAATTCAAAATGAATTGGATGTTCCTATTCCCCTGTTCTCAGAATTTTCTTTTTAAATAAGCAGCCATCAGGCAACAAGAAAAAATCTATAATAATAAATAAGGATGGTTGTGAGTCTGTAACAGTCAAGCCATTGGGATATTCAACTACCTGTCTCAAAATTTGATGGAGTGTTTTTGGTGGTCATCCAAGATATAATGCCAAATTTCAAACTGAAATTCCAAATGGGTGCTTGATAGAAGCAAAAAAGGGAGGAGTCATAACCTAACAGGAAATGTGTAGATGCCTTAAAATTTGACACAGCCCTAGTTACAATGTCCAGTTTCAAATCAATATCCAAAATTGGTGGGGGAGACTTCCTGGAAGTGAAAAAAAGGGTCATCCATAAATAATCAGAAAATTGTGACAGACACTATAAAATCCAAGAAAGCGTTCTTGATTGTTGCTCAGGTTGCAGTACCCAGTTTCAAGTCCACCTACCAAATGGAAGACTTCCCAAAATCAAAAGTGGGGAGATCTGCCATATTCCATCAAGACATCTGGCACATGATTCAGAGTTAATTAAGTAATTAATTAATTTTGTATCACTCCTTTCTTCCAGCACAGGATTCAACAAAATTCACAGCATCCAACAGAAGCAGGAAGCTTCCTGAAGCAGGAAAAAAAGGAAGACAAAACAGGGGAAGGCTATGGAGCTTCTGCTAAGATTCCTGAGGTGTAAAAGGGCAAGAAAATGGGAGAGAAACTCCCTAAGTTAGGACCTTTCTGCACTACACTGCTATAGTGCTGTTATTCCGCTTTAAACATCCTGTGGAATTCTGGGGTTTGTAGTTTACTGAGGCCAAAGAGCTCTCTGGCTGAGAATTCTGAATGCTCCTCCCCAAACTGCAAACCCCAAGATTCCATAGGATGTTGAAAGTGGAGTAATAGCACTATAACAGTGTAGTTCAGAAAGGCCCTTAGTGTTGGTGACATTCCTTATGTACAAAGGTGGGAATGACAACAAGCCCCATAGAATTTCCTTTTTAATGATTTTAATTATGGATCCTAACAGCACTGGGGTACATTGCATCTAGAGTTTAAACACGTTCACTACAATTTCCCACAAAAAAAAAAAAAATTGACACTGGCAATCTAGTGACTTTCACTTAATCACTTTGAAATAAGTACATGTTTAAGATTGGTTCACCTATGAGTATTCAATATTTCATCAAGTGCTGTTTGTACTGTATGTAAGAATTAACTATCCATGTGTATTACTAGGTACATGCCAAATATACCAAAGATAAATTCTGTTCCAAGGAGAAAGGCAGGATAGTAAACAAATAAACTAACAAACAAACAAATATTATCTAAGTGGTTTTCAGTGATGAAATTAGTTCATATAATTAGCTTGCAATTGCCAACACCTGCTTCATAAATAAATAATGTTCATCACTCAGTCTCTCATGCTTATTCTGTACTAAATGACTGACAGCTAGAGATATCAAAAGACATTATTGAGAAAAGTGGATTTTACACATGAAGCGATACAAACGTTCTATCTGTAATGTTGTAATGTCTGTAATGGCCCATTTACAAAGTTACTATTTCATGTTGTAACAATCTGGTAGTCAGTGTGGGAGAGAACCAGGTCCATATGCACCTGCAGAAAAATCAAGTAATATAGATGCCTGCAAGAGCCAGCCTTCAGAACTGCTATGTTGTTCAAACAGTAAACAGATTTACATGCTAGCTTCCATTACACCATGCCATCCCTTGATGAATAACATCTAAAGTGCCTTTATTGTGTGCATTGGTTTTAAACATGTGGCATGAGTGTGCTGGTATCATTGCTGCTTCCAGATATTTTATCTTTCTCTCACAAGCAGAGTACAAAAGCTCTGTTTTGTAGTAAACTACAGCCACTCAACTACCAGGGGATCAGCAACCACCAGCAGCACACCGACAATCTAGTGACTTTCACACCCTTTGGCAGAATATGGTTTGTAGTTACTGTGCCAATGACATTCACTGCCTGAGGAGCAGAAACAAAGACACAGCTCTGTGTCTCAATGGAGAAACATGCACCACTCTGTGGGAAACATAAGTGCCTTTGCACCAAAAGAAGTTGGAAGGCTGCAGTTTGGAAGAGAGTCAGCATTAATAGTGATCCATGTTACTTTTCATTTGGAGATGATCCCAGAAACAGAGTACCTGCAAGACCTTGGCTTGCAATATTTTTTCCAGGACTTTTCCATCTTTCGCTGAATGTCTCCAGAAAATCATCTTTTACTATGAAGAACAGAATGCATGATTTCCACACCAGACATGGAGGAAAAAACAGAACAAAAGCAGTGTGGTCCAAGTCAAATGTTGCAGCAGCAGGTGTTAAGACATCTTATGGAAGTAGTTTCAGATGTGAACAATAAAATAGTTGGGGACTGGATTTAAGCCCTTGTTTGGATGGAACCCACAAAATCAATGATAACAATGATAAAGCCATGGAAATTCTGTTGATTTAATGGATCTATGCCTGTTGAGACTAAAAAAATTGGCCTAAATGTGTACATGCACCACACAGTTACAGCAGTTTGATAGCAGTTCAGTTGCCATGGCTGAGTCCTATGGAATCCAATGATTTGTAGTTTGGTAAGATATTTATAATTCTCTTATGAAGAGCTCTAGTGCATATTCTGCTAAAACATACCAGTATAGCTATCTAGGAGTGAATTCCAAATCACTCACCAAACAACAGCTCCCAGGATGCCATGTGATGGGAACCAGGATAGTTGCAGGACTATCAAACTGATGTAACTATAGTGTCAATACACCCTGAGACCTAAATCCAATCACCAGCCCCAATTAAACAGAACCCCTTAAATGACTACATTTACATAAATGTTGGCTGGAATCGGAAATGGATTCAGTAGATATACTCTAGTTGGAACTAGCAGTTGGATTTAAGCCTTCTTTAATTGCACTTACTAACCATTACAATCAGTGGAATTTAAGTCACAATAAATTTCAAGGCCAAAGTCTCACACCAGAATTGTATAGCATAAATCTCCAGATTTGGATGTATGCATTGATTGTTCAGTGAAACCCTATTGAATGATGGCAATGTTGCATAACTGAGCAAGATACCAAGTGCACAATGTACATGCACATCCATGTGCAATGGTACCTCATCCATAACTCCCCTTCCACAGCCTTGAACTGAATGCAGCTGTTCTGCATTGGATAAAAATTTCCAACTGCTTCCATGGGCAGACTTATACTGATGGATTGCAACCCAGGTCTACTTTTGCAGTACCGAAACAGCACTAACTTAATCTGAATCCAAGCAAGGCCTCCCTTCTGGTGATTTAGGAGGATAGTATTGTTTCCCATGTCTTAAAGAGATAATAAAATCTCAACTTACTCCAGTGTTACTTTTTTTTTCCAAGCAGGTCATGGGAGCAAAGTCAAAATCTGCCTCTTTTCTTCCTCATTGCTTTCCATCTGCATGAGGATTTTCTCAAAAACAATCAAAAATATTTTTCTACCTGAGATGGAGTTTTAATCATATATATAACACTCATGTAGCCTATCTACTGATAGATGCATGTATCCTATGAACATGAAACAGAGTTGGGAAATGATGCTTCCTGAAACAGCTATGGATAAGGATTATAGTATTGTGCAGCACCCAACTTTCATTATTGCAAAACACATTGCATGTAGGTCAGAATCAACAGGAATGGTGCCATTTCTAAAACTGCTCAAGAACTATCTTCTGAAGACAAATATTCTTTAGGATTTGTCTTTGGAAGCTCCCTCTGTAAATAGCAGTGTTGTCTTGCTTTTTCCCACTTCTTAAAAGTTCCATGTTTGGAAATCCTTCATCTTCCTATGAGTGTAACGTACGGCGATTCCATATCAGATGAAAAGATTCTTCTTTAATTGCTGTGGCAACACCCTATAGAATCCTGGGATTTGGTATTTAAGGAAGGATACTTATGCCCTTTCTGCACCTTACCTTCTTCCAGAGGTGGGATGCGGGGATCGTGCAAGCAGCCTCCGGAGAGAAGCTCTCGCATCCAGGGTCCTTCGGCTCCACACAAGCTGCCTGCTCACGTGAGAGCCCCGCCTCTTCCTTCCACAGCGCAGCCTGGGAGTTTCCCAGGCTGCACTGGGGCAGGAAGCATGACCTTGCGGAGCCTCTGGAGCCACGCTGGTCATGCCTTCTGCTCCAGTGCAGCTCTGGAGGCTCTGCACGCCAGCTAAGTGAGTGTGGGGCGTGGGAGCAATGTGCGATAGTGCACCATTTTCAGCTTCTAGCTGAAAATGAAAAGGTGCGCGATCATTACCTGCCAGCCCATAGAGCATCGCACAATTGTGAGTGTGTTGTGCAGATCGCTCCTCACAATCGCGCGACGCTCCAGGCACTCTTTCGCATGGAAAATGCCATGCGGAAAGGGCCTTAAAATTCTCAGCCAGAGAACTGTAGTGCCTCACCGACTGACAAATTTCATACCAGTATTCCAAAGGATATTGTCACAGCAATTAAAGTGGATCTGTAGTGCTATAATTGTACAGTGTGAAAGGGCAATTAGGCTCATGATATGTATATATGCAACCTGTCATGTTTTTGTTTTTATTTAAAACTTAACTATTTGTTTTAAGTGAAGTCAAAAACCTGATTTGTTTACAGTAACGTTGGCAATGAATAATTTTATTCATCCCATTTATCATGCCATTTAGCATTACCAGTAATCATTACTTTTTAAAGAAACTGTAGGTGATCTGCCCACCAGAGCTCCGGATCCTTTCAAAACATTACCAGTCTTCAAACAAGGCCTCTTCTTAATGCAAACTTTCTAGGGCCGGGTATGAGAGAAAATTTCATTGCAAAACTTTCCCAGGCTTTCAATAACCCCTCATTCTTGATCTCAAATTACTCATCAGATATAAGGACAGGAATATAATAGAACAGTAAGACAAAACTCACTTTTTGTTATGCAAATTTTTTTATCAACTTCATTAAGTTAAAAGTAGAAAGTGAAGTCACTTCCCTTTATTATTCTAAAAAGCCTTCGCAACTTAACATGTTGGCCAGAATCTTCTGTGAAAGTTACAAGTGCATAGCCTAGAGTTACACACTCATGACTGTTCGTATTCATGAGCCCCACATAGACTCTAATTTAGAGGCAATGTAGGGACCATGAAAGTTCCCCAATCTTGACTTGCTGGTCAGCAGCTGCTGTAATTAACAGAGTTCTGTTCCTCTGTTGCCCAAGAATCAGCGAACTGCCATTCTACCCATTCCCTCATGCAAGCAATTATTGGTTTGAGCAAGAATTGCAATAGGGATCCTGATTATGTCTGTTGCACCAGAGATCACTCACAGTAGGAAATGCAAACAGCAGTCAGCAACTTCCTGAACAACAGGGGAACAGGGCCCTGACTATCACAGCATCTGCTTCCTGCTAAGTGGGGATGTGGTGCGGTCAGGCCAGGATTCACCACATAGCATTGTCACTATGGTGCTTATGTGTACATAAATCCCATACACGATTCCAGACATTATTAACATGTTATTTCCATGCTCTGTGTCTGTGTTACATTGTCAGACTGAACTGATATTTAAAATACCCATGTTGGCACACTATTTAATACTTTAGAATTAATTCTGGCTTGCATTATACCTATGATGTCATCCGGGACTGCACAGTTAACTAGACATGCAGAAACCCTGTGTTCCTACTTCCAAGAAGAGTCAAGTCCAATGCTTCGATCCCTTGCAACAAGCAGTCTCACAAACATTTCCGCAACTCTTTATGACATCATTTAAACTAAATGTTGCTTATGCTAGTTCTACTGTCTATTGTGCACCTGCTGGCAGAACATGCAACCATTAGCAGACCAGTGCTGTTGTGTGAATTCCCACCACCACCACCACTATCACTATAGCAGATATAAACTTCTGCATTCTGGCAGCAGAGGAAGCCATATTTGCTCATGTGCCGGATATTGATTTCTTCTGGTTCCTATGGATAATTTACTGCTCTTAATATAACATCCCGATGGTATGATGATTCTCTCGACTTAGGTTCATCTCACATTAAGGAAATATTAAAGGAAACTCCCTCAGGACCTTATAAGAGTGAACTCCTTGGTACTACCAATCCACAACTGCCATTCCTGCATGAAGAGCAGTACAATTCTTCAAACATAATTGGGAAGCATGAAAGCTAATTTTGCTATATGAGAAATCCTTGTTGTTTATTTAAATAATAAAGCAAAACAAATGCCCAAGGAAAAGGAGATGTGCCTCCATTGACCTTGAAGGCTAGAACACACAGTATTTCCTTTAATATTTTAAAACATCAAACAAAAAGCTATTGACATCGAATTCTTTATTTATTCGTGAATATGTGGCCACGTTGTCCTTCAGTGAGAATAACAGTATAATCTTAATACAACAAAATCCATTAATGGGCCAACTAAAATGTGCAAAATATTGTACCTCATGCAAGATTTCAAAGCTTCACTGGTATCTTCATCAAGCAAAGATGTTAAAAATCTTAGAGAAGTAGAAAAGTAATGATGCTACAGGCTTACGTTTTGTTTCAGATCTTACTTCTGTTGTCAGTTAAGATGGTCTGGAGGAATATCAAAGCAGACAGAGGTCATGCCCCTTCTAGGCCATGTGGGGACCAGTGACAAAGGTCAGTAAAAGACAGGCAATGAAATTTCAAATCCAGTACAAATCAAGTACAATCTTAGGCCCTTTCTGCACCTTGCCTTTTTTCAGCGCTGGGGTGCGGGGAACACACGAGCAGCCTCCAGCGAGAGGCTCTCGGGTCGCTGCTGCTTCAGCTCCACACAAGCTGCCTGCTCCTGAGCAGGCAGCACGAGAGCCCTGCCTCTTCCTTCCGCAGCGCAGCCTGCGAGTTTCCCAGGCTGCGCTGGGGCAGAAAGCGTGACCGCTGCGGCTCCGGAGGCTCTGCACACACGGCAAGTGCACGTAGGGCCCTGGAGCAATGCGTGATCACACACCATTTTTGGCTGAAAGCCGAAAAAGGGCGCGAGCGACGCCTGCCCTAGCCTGGAGTGTTGCGTGATTGTGAGTGCATCGTGCAGATCGCTCCTCACAATCGCGCGATGCTCAAGGGGCCCTTTTGCATGGCAAATGCTGTGCGAAAAGGGTCTTAGACATGTGGCAACCAGGCCTGCTTCTTCCCTTTCAGATGGGTAAGGCAGCTCCCTAATCTGATAAAAAGCCCTGTCACTTCATAGACAGAGCTCTGCCTTCCCCTTTAAACACTATTTCTGAATAAAGAGTGAGGTATTTTCAATGGTTATTTAGAACCCCTTTAAAGTGTTAGGGTAGTGTGTTTTCTGTTTGGGTTTTAAATACTGTGTATTACTCAACTGAGTCAAAATTTATAAAAATAAACCATAATCTTCATTAACATAACAAACAGAACAAAGAATTGGAGTTCATGTGCAGATTGAAGCTAATACAGTTCTTCAAAGTTATTTTAGATGGTTTCCTTATGTCTTGGACCCTTCATATAAGCACCAGTACCACAAACAGCCCTTTGGCTACACTACCACCAGTGACTCCACCTCCAAATCTAGGTCACACTTTCTAGCCAGATTCTACAGTGGTTTGATTTCTCTTCTGCCTCTCTCTAGACTTTCCCTGAGAAACAAACCGTCCCACTCAGACAACCCCCAACTGACTGAACTCTATTCCAGGAGCTCTCTCTGGCTGAAGGACTGACAGACTAAAGGGCTTATTTTTGAATTCTTTTTCACTGAAGACTCCAAATGACATTCAGTGCTAGCTTTTTATATATTCTCCTCTCAAGTCTCCAGTCCCTCTGTCATGAACTGAATTCACGCACACAAATGGAACAGTGCTTAAACACTATTTATTAGGAGCATGATACATCGTACAGGACTTCAGTGAGTGAACTGGAGGCAATTAGCAAGATTGAAAACACAAAATACAAAGAGTACATCTTCCCGCCCACAAGAGACTTTGAAGTCTTGGTGCAGCCTGGCTAAACTTATCAGTGCATTCCTAGCTTTTGTTTATCTAATGGTCTCTGGTTCTCATACCTTGTTACAAGCAAGCTGCCACTTAACTCCTACTACATATCCCATTACTAAAATATGGAGGGCTACCCAACACCCTCCGTCATAGTAATGAACTGGGTTTCTCTCTTAAGTAGCTATTCTGGTTGCCTGTCTGAGTTACTCTGGCACTCAGGATAGCCACACTCCCAGAACTCCATCCCACATGTCTCGTCAGAAGTAAGTCTCACTGAGTTAATTGGTACTTGCTCCAAGTAACAATGTCTACAGTTGCAAAGTGGAACAGGACTCACTTACTGATTATTGATTACTAAAGAAAGTCAAGGAAGAAAGTGCAAAGGCAGCTTCACAGTTGAACATTAAGTAAACAAAAATAATGTCCACAGAAGATTTACATAACTTTAAAGCAGACAATGCAAACATTGGAATGATTCAAGATTTTCCATGACCTTGACTCTGCCATTAATCAGATTGGAGACTACAGTCAGAATAACAGAGAAAGCTTAGGACTTGGATAGGTAGCTATGAAAGAACTAGAAAAGATCCTGAAGTTTAAAGATATATAATTGAATACTAATGCTAGGATTGTCCACACCATCGTACTTCCAATTTCTATGCATGGTTCTGAAAGCTGGACAGTGAAGAAAGCTGATAGGAAAAAAATCAACTCATTTGAAATCTGGTGCTGGAGAAGAGTTCTTTGGATACCGTGGACTGCTACAAAGAGAAATAAATGGTCTTAGAGCAAATCAAGTCTCAATTCTATCTAGAAGCCAAGATGGTGAAACTAAGAAAACATGACTCACTAGAAAAGGCAATGACGCCTGGTAAGGAAGAAGGCAGTAGGAAAAGGAAAAGACAAACAGATAGTCTCAGACAAGGAAACCATGGTCCTAAGTCTGCTGGATAGGGTGACTTGGAGATCTCCCATTCATAGGGTCATAATGAATCAAAGTTGACTTGACAGCAGTTAACAACAATGACCAACTAAATCCTTGGATTGGGACCATGCTAGAATGGGCTTTCTGCTAATGATTTCAAATGGAAAGTATTTCAAATTGAAATAGTTTAATATTAGGCTTGATTGTGTAAAACAGGGTTTTATTGAACACACAGAAAGAAGTATTATATTTTTATTTCAGCTCTCAAAAGCACTATTGGAATTTTCTCCCACAGCCCAGAACAATTTTATCTCAAATGATAGAGGAGTCCAAAGCAGATTGAAATCTAATCAGGTTGAGAATGAGCCCACTCACTCCTGAATATGAACTAAAATAGGCACGCCTCTTCGTTATCTAAATATTTCTAATCTAATTAATCGCCCAATAAATATGGTGAAAAACATATTAAATAATCAGATAATAATATCTAATGCAAGTTAACAAGTTCCATTCACAATCAGAATGGAAAACATTGATATGCTGAATTCATTTTTTACAGTTCAGGGAAAGTCCAAGGCTGATGAGCTACAGAAGATCTGACTTTAACTTATGTTATGTCTTCCTACTACGCTGTTACTGATGGCATTCCGACAGTACAATTTTAATTCTCCAAACCGTATGGTGAAGGATTGGGAACATGTCTTGTATTTATAGGCACTCTCCCTCCCTCCCTCCCCCCCTTTCACTTCCTCCTGCAGAAGTATAGCTAAATACATAACCTTCTGGTTTGACTACCAGAGAGTTGGCTGTTGGGTCTGAACTAGCCAACTGTGGGTTGCACAAGCTCTACAAGACACCAGCACAAGTTATGGTTTAATTTTCATATATAATTCAGTTTTGATGATTCACTCAAATAACATTTTGGTATTCTGATTGTAACAGCAGCTTATTATTTGATTAAAATTTGCATTCAGCTGCAAGAGGAGGAGGAGGCAGGGAGGATTAGAAAGTGCGATGTTTGAATGCAGCCGTTATGTGACATTGTTTTGTGATACTAGAGGAGGAAGAATCTGTGCAACAGAAGATTGTGCTTTTGCTGGCTTGGGTTTTAATTAATTAAAAAAGGTGGTTTTGTCCTCAGTTTGTATTTTTTTTAAAAAAAAAATGCTCACCCTGTCAAGGAAAATAAAGTGAAACTGAGACCAAAGGCCAAAGAGGCCAAAGAGCTCTCTGGCTGAGAAGTCTAAATGCCCCTCCCTAAACTGCAAACCCCAGGATTCCATAGAATGTTGAAAGTGGAATAATAGCACTATAACAGTGTACTGTGGAAATGGTCCTAAGTCTCACTGAAGACGGTATTTTTTTTTTCAAAGCAGACAAGCATAGAGCTGCGTTGTACTACACACACTTCAATGATAGTAGCCCCACTAGGACCAACATTACTTATTTTATTTATCTATTTATCTATTTGGTTGATATCTATATGCTGACTTTCTTCCACAAACAGCAGGTTACTATCATACAATCAAATACAAAATGAATAAAAGGATTAAAAGAAATTAAATCCACAGTTGAAAAGCACATTTACTTAAGAAACGTATGAAGCTGTGCTGTTAATGATTTCTACATTGTCCAGAAAGTCTCCGTAAGTAGGTGGGGGTTTCTGTTTCAATTGTCTTTTGAATTTGAACACCTGAACAGAGCTACAGCTTTCTGTGCTTGTGTACAGGATGTTGCAAAAAGGTTAGTGAAAACAGGAGCTTTTGTTTGTCTCTAACAAGTTTCTAGAAACAAGAGAAAAGGTACTAGAGGACATGAAAACAGAAGATGGCAAAAACATGGAAAGAATAAGATCCTCAAGTGGAAAGATACATAATTAAATACCAAAGTGAGAATCTTCAATGTCATAATATTCCTAATTTCTATGTATAGATGTGAAAGCTGGCTAGAGGAAAAAAAGCTGGCAAGAGAATAAATTCATTTGAAATGTAGTGCTGGAGGAGAATCCTAAGGATATCATGCACAGCCCAGAAAGACAAATAAATGGGTCGGAGGGATGGAAAAAATTAGGGATGGGCCAACCAAATCCTTGAATCCTCGAATCCTGGGTAAGGATTCGAGATTCCCAAATCCGAATCCCTGGGCCAAAATAGACAAATGGAATCTTTTGAATCCCCCAACTAAACAGATTGTTGGAGACCGGGACGCCTGAAAACCAGGGAGACCAGACATACAAGGGAAGATAGTAAATAGGTGAGGTTTTCCCTTGGAGTAATAATGGCCTTTGCTAACAAATTCAGAAATTACATCTGGGCTTGTATTCTAAGATATTTAAATTGAACATTTAAGATTTAAGTTCAGTACTTGACTGGAAGCTACAGGCTTGAGATTTCAAGGACAGCTGAAACATTCCTTTGCATAGCTCCCCTGCAAACCTCTTTCAGACACAATTCTGGGGTTTGGAGTTTTACAAGGTGTCACAGCCTTCTCTGCCAAAGTGTGCTGGTGCATCATCAAACTACAAATCCCAGGATGCCAGAAGGAGCTATGCAAAGAAAATCCAGTTTTGACCTGGATTAGCTCTCTACTGTAGTATGTGGCCCTGTTTACACAGGCAAGAAAATGTGGGATTAATCCACATTTTCCTGCCTGTGTAGAAAGGGCCTTCGTGTCATTTTCAGTCTGAGGAGATCCTGAGGCAAAACTATGACAATTGTTCTGGCCAGATTTCTTTAGAGGGAGGTTTGCCTTTGCCTAGGCTTTTGCTGAGGCTGAGAGAGTGTGTCTTGCCCAAGATTATCCTGCTTTCCCTTGCTTTTTAAACTCTTTTTAAAAAAAGGATTAGAAAGATTCGAGATTCGTGAGAGTCGTGGATTCCAAGAACCTTCCAGGGATTCAGATCCGGAAAATTTTGGATTTGTCCCATCCCTAGAAAAAATATTTTAAAATATATTGGAAAATAGTTGAAAAGCATGTTTCTTGCATATTGGGAACCCCTCATGAGGAAAATGGCCTCACTAGAATATTCACGGTTCTGGACCTATTCTGTGCAAAATTGGCACAGGGGCTTTCCCCACAGCAAGCAGCATATTCTGCACAGAAAGAAGCATTAAGCTTCCCAGGAAACAATACTTTCTGTGTGCAGAAAGTGCTTTTTTCTGTGCAGAAAGCCCATCATATGTGAATTTTGCATAAAATAGTCCCCAACTACAGCATTTTCTGCACAGGCAATCACATTTTCTGCGCAGAGAAAATAATGCTCTGTTCTATAATACGCAGTTTGCCCAGAATAAGTCTCAAACTGCTAATAGTTTTTTGAAAACTGCACAGTTTTCAGAATCTCTTGCAGCAAGAAGAAAATTGCTAAAATTACATCCTGCTTCCTCTGAGAACAAAATTAGTGAAGAATTACATCCCTAGAATGTAGTAGGAAAAGAGGAAGGGCCCATTACATATGGACTGATACTACAGGAAGCCATGGTCCTGAGTTTGCAAGACTTGAGAAGAGCTGTTGATGACTGGGGCTTTTGTAGGTCACTTATTTATAGGGTTACCATAAGCCAAGGTTAGAGCCTTTCTGCCCTACACTGTTTCAGTGTTATTATTCCACTTTTAATCTCCTGTGGAATTCTGGGGTTTGTAGTTCACTGAGGCCAAAGAGCTCTCTGGGTGAGAATTCTAAATGCCCCTCCCTAAACTCCAATACTCAGGATCCCACAGGATGTTGAAAGTGGAATAATAGCACTATAACAATGTAATGAGGAAAGGTTCTTACTTAATAGCATATGATAGCAACAATTGGGATTGTTGCTTCCAGGAAACAACTGTGCCTCCAGAAAGGCTCCCAAAATTTATTTCCACTAAGGCCCTTTCCGCAAGTGGATGTTAAAACAGACCAATGCGTCCTGGCACGGAGGTCGTCCGCACCTTGGATCGGACTAGGTGCGGACTATTTAACCTAGTTCCACACCTTAGTCTGATCCAAAACACCCCCAAGAGGTCTTCCAGTGTGCTAAGTAAAGACCGGAAAAATCAGGTATTTCGATTTTCTGGAACGCGCCGTTGCATTCCTGCTTACCTGTGCAGATGTGCAGGCTCACACCAATGCGAGCCTGTGATCAGCGGAGGGCAGGCTATGGGCATGGCCAGCGTCAGCGGTTGGTCGGCACCCATGAAGCCGCCATTTTCAGCCGGAAGCCACAGGAAGCTGCCATTTTCAGCTGGAGCAGTGCGGATCTAAAGACATCGCACTGCTCCAGTTCGCCCTGGACTAATGGAGGAGCCCTGCAGAAGGGCTTAAGGGAAAGTCTGTGTTACTTCAGACCCAAGAAGAACCAGTAAGTAACGCCACGGAGCAATTCACTCGCCTTGTGCGGAAGGGGCCTAAGACAGGTAATCTAAAACTGTTTATCCATTTTTGTACATAGAATGAGTCTTTAACTGTGTGTGGCTACACACAAAAATGTCATGTGTGAGTTCAATGGTGAGGGCAGAGAAGAGGACCCGTTACGACAACCTGCCAGGCAGAGGTCTCCTCATCACCTTAATCTGGCCCTGATTGAAATGCAGGGAGAAATCATCTTTTTAGTGCTACATTTCTGTTTTGAACTACTCCAGGCATCTCATGTGAAGAAACTACACATTTCCTTAGCCTTAGAATCTGAAATGAGCAGGCATTAACCTTATAGCTTTGGGATTATTTAGGTTCAGAAGAGAAATTTGTTGAATATTATTAAGAACTATGCAGCAACCACTCACAGGTTTTACCTCTCAGGGAAGTACTTCAATGCATTCAGGGAGACTGATCTGTTCAGCTGAGAAAGTTGTTTTACAGTTGTTTCTAATATATAATGTCAAAAATATACGGCGGAAAGCCTGTTTTGCAAAATTTATAGCCACTAGTACTCATTCATTGTTTACGGAGCATGGTGTGATGTATGCTATGTCCCACACCACAGATTTTGCCTTCTGCTGTATGCTGTAGTATTCATTCCAAAGATATTCAGAATGCCATTAAAGAAGTATAAGAATCCAGGAGGGACTTGAGTTAAAAACTGCCCCAGCTGTAATTACAGACTGAAAAATATCTTAAAGCCCTGTTTTGCATAGTAGTTCAAGCCATTTCTGGATTTTAGAAGTGACTGTGAATTTTGACGCAAAGCATGAGTGCTCACAGAAGTGGAGGCTCATGCACACAGCCTGACAGGTACATTTGGGCAAGATCTTAGTGACTGCATAGAATACAATAAAGTAGAATTTGGGTACCTGCGCTGCATTTCTGTATGTTAGCCCAGTGATTTAGGGCACCAGCATCCTCTACTTGCCTCATTGCATATATATGAATGTTGGCTTATGCAGAGTAAAAATAATCACCTGTCTTGTACATCTTTGAATAAATCATTCAACCACTAGCTGCTATTCATGTTACATTTACTTTTAGTTGTTCAGAATGTCAAAGTGAATTTAGGCTGCATGAGATTTTTATTCAACAGCCTATTCCTAATCCAGTTCATTAGCATGATAGAGTTCTTCTGTGAGGGGTTTCTTCCAGCTTCAGTATGGCATTGGCAACCTTCACAGCAGCTCTATGCCCCCTTCCCCAACCATTCACCCTAGGCATAGGCTTCAGTCAAAATCTGGAATGGAAAGAATGTTAAGTGATGTGGAGGGAGACCTGAAAAGGGAGTTTCTCTAGAAATGGGTGTTCTCATTGAGGATAATGCTGTGCTAAGCCTTGGCTCCGAGATCCTATACGGAAGCTCCACTATCCCCATGTTCATTGTTTTTCTGCCCATCCCAATATGACTGCATGGTGATTGGAGAAGGGAGCACCTGAAGATTGTCAAACTGTATCCCAGTGTACCAGTGCTTAGAATATAGTCAAATTAGTCTTGCTGCCTCCCAGCCCACTCCACAGCCATGAAAATAGTGAATTTAAGGGAGACACTTTCTCCCTGCTGTGAGAACATCTTAGAAAACTGGTTATCAACTGTATAACTGTAATTATACTATGTTCTCATAGTAACTGAAAAGGTTATTTATTCCCCTGCAGAAATAAATTCAACCAAGAATCACCTCTTAGTCAAAAAGCAAAATACTTGGTTCTAGGTCTTGTCTATCGAGCTCAAGGCATGGCACCACTAAAACTGCTCTTCTGGACACTGGAATGGGGTCCTGCAGTCCAAGAAGCCCCAAAACAACAACATGTTATTTGCAGTCACTCCTGCATTTGTTTTGTTTCATTTTTTAGCAAGAAGTTTTTCCAGAGTGGCCATATCCCCGCAGAGCAAAGCTCTCAACAGTTGAACTCTCCAGCTTCATTTTCTCAATGTCTGTGGGCTTTATCTGGGCTTGCAAGTGGTGAGAAGAGGCCTAAAAGCACTCTAGGAAATGACAATGGGAGATGCCACTGTTTGGAGCCTTGGTTCCATGACAGGTGTGCGCTTTGAAAGGAAGAAGAAATGAAAGGCAAAAGAAACAAAAAGCAAATTACCCCCAATGAGACCTGATAAAGCCAAGCAGGCTTGGTGGTTGATCCAACATGCCTGACACAGAAGAAAAATGAGGAAAAAAGGAGAGAACACCATTTGTTTCTTTCTTCTTTCCCAGTAATTGGAACAAGCGAGGGAGAAGGTAATGGACCTTGTGGCAAGGCCTGCTTTTACTCCTCACAGACTGGCATAGCAGGTTCTCCAGTCTGCTAAAGCACCCTGTCACTTCATTCAGCTCTGCCTTCCCCTTTAAAATACCACCTTCATATAAAAAGGGTAAAGCCTTTCAACTGTTATTTAGAATCCCTTTAATAGTCTATGGTAGTGTGGTTCTCTTTGGTTATAACTACTGTTTATACTACTGTTATAAACTACTGTTTATAACTATTTTTATAAAAAATTATAAAAAATATACTGCAATCTTTATTAAAGCAACAACCAGAATAAAGTATTGGTTTTCATATGTATGTCCACAAGACCCTCAGAGTGCATTTGGACAGTTTCCCTATATCGTTACATCAGCATAAACTCACAGGTCTCTCACATACAGCCCTTTGGATACCCTTTTGACCAAAGAGTTTCCAAATCTAAGTCACCCTTTCTGACCAGATTCAAAAGTGGGTTGATTTCTCTCCTGCCTCTCTCTTGGCTTTCTCTGAGAAAACACACTCACCCCTTGGTTGACTGAGAACCTCTCCGGCTGAATGACTGACTCTTAGCCCTTTCCCCCTGAAGTCTGACAAAACCAATTCAGTGGGCCTTCTATATACACATTTCCCTTTCAGGCCACCAACCCATCCTTCACACTAATGGGCTGGATTTCTCTCTTGAGTGGCTATTCTTGCTGCCTAGCAATCTGTTGCTAGGGCTTCTCTGCCACTCAGGATAGCCACTCACCCAGAATCCATCACAGATCCCTTCTTGTTTTGCTAAAGGAAAGAGAAAGGAAGCCATTCATTTCTCCTTCTGACCCTGTGGAAATGGAACCAACAGATTCCTTTGTCTATCTTTTTTAAAGAGTGTGTGGGAATGATGGCAGCTGAGGGAAGATTTTAAAAGGTAGAGGTTTAGTGTAGGGAAAAATGAGGCTACGGTCCCCCAAATAAGAATTCTGCACCCCAGTGAGATTTCCCTTCTCGAGCAATTTACAGTATTGCAGTTGAGTATTTGCAAATGCAGGTCAGTTGTCCAAAAGAGAGAAGGAGACAGAGAGAGAGAGAGGAAATGCAGAATCCTGCAAAACTGCAACACTGAGGCTTCACAAACTTACTAAAACTTTATATGTACACAAGGAAGTCTTTCCACATTATGCATGTTTTGTACACTGCAGGATTCATTTTGGTGTACTTACAGCTGTATATGAAAATTGACACTCAGCTTTGACATATAGGCCCTGTGTCAAAGCCCTGGTGGCACAGTTGTTTAAATTCCAGTACTGCAGCCACAAAGTTGTGAATTCAGTCCCACCGGGCTCTAGGTTGACTCAGCCTTCAATCCTTCCATAGTCAGTAAAATGAATACCCAGCTTGTTGGGGGCAAACAAGCTAAACACATTGTAAGCTAGTTAGAGAGTGCTTTGCACTGATAAGCAGAATAGAAATGTAACTGCTATTGCTATTGCTGATGCCATTCAGGTATTCAGTGCTTCACCAGAGAAAAGCAAATTTAGTATTTTTCACTTTTGAATGTTACCTATTTGAAGAAAATTCAAGCAGACACTTTTCCCTCAAGGTTGAAGAGAAATCACAGCTCACTAGGCTTTATTAACAACCAAATCATGCTAGTCTTGATAATCTTGATAGTAGAATAACTTGCACAATAGGCATTTACGTCTTTGTCATTGTTACTTAGTTTACCCAACTATTTTGCATATGGAAAATATTCTGTTTTGAATTAATTTGCTTTTTGTTTTCTTTCTGGAAGCTATACAACATGCTTTCCAACTGAAATGCAAACAGTGGACCATGGGCTTCAGTGAGTGACTTTCATCCCAGAGAACCCTCCCCCTCCCATTCCCTTCCAGGGCTCCTCCCTGGCCATTTCCACATGACTACACTCTTCCGCGTCATCTCACTGCAGTCCCAGCTCCAGAAGGGAGCGTGTCAGCAATGTCCCCCTTTGCACCTGCTCGGTCCATGCGGAAAAGAACGCAATAGTGCCACATCTTCCTTCTGCAACACAGTCAGGCTTTTTCCATTGCTGCACTACGTAAGGAAGTGTCGCCAATGCACTTCCACAGCTTCCGCATGGCCAGAAGTGATGGGACCACTGCGTGATTGTAGACACAAAACAGATTTTTTCCGTTTTGCAAAAACTGTGCAGGCGCGACGTTCCACAACAGGATGGCGGCAGGATGGCAGCGACATCATGCAGCTGCTGCCATCCTGTGGAAGAAACGAGACAGCGACGTTGTGCGGAAAGGGCCCCTGCCTTCCTTCCACATACTCAGGCAAAAAGCAAGTGAATGGGAGGGGGCAGCCCTGAGCACAGAGAAAGGATGCACATATGCCCCCCCCATTCCATTGACTTTTGCCCAGGTGCCTGTGCGTCCTTTCTCCATGCATCCTGGGCAAAAGGCCAGCAAATGGGAGGGGGAGAATGGGGGGAGACAAGCAGGCACCTTGTTAATAATCAAATTTGTGAATGTCAAATCCACAAATACAGAGGGAAGACTGTAATTGGGGTTGATTTCTGTGATACCTATAAAATCATTTTCCCACAGAAATGAATTTCATAGTGAAATATGAAATAGGAATGCTTTTGCCCCACCAAAAAAATTACCTCTGCTCTCCCTGGGAAATTTATGTCATAACACCTCTGATGTAGAATTTCCTCAAAACTAGCGATACTGCTGACCACAGAGTAACTTAAGCCACATGCTACGTTCTTCCCTGATGCTGTGTTCTAAGCCCCCATGCATGACCATACGCCTTTATTGGGCCAGCCTGGTAAATCTTCTCAAATGTAGGATTTTTACTAGCTTTCTCAGTAAATATGTTTTACTGGTATCCTAATTATAGTGGCTGCTTGAATAGGCTGTAAATGCAATATTTCACTGGTATATTTCATACTCCTCATCTCTGCTAGATTGTCTCTTGAACAACTAATGCCTCGTTCTGTCAGTTCTGTGGGGGTTCCCCATACAACAAAAAGTGGCTCAAGAAGGGACTTGCCCCTTATTAGTTAACATGCAATTACATTAGGAGCACCACATGAAATATTTATCTGGAGTTTTTTTTCCGCATTATGTTTACCTGGATTAATGAAAAAAAAGTGCCACTACAGCAGTTTACTAAAAAATCTTTGGGCGTGATTTACTTGCTTATGCATATGGTTTTAAATCGTTTTAAACTTTTAAAACTGTTTTGAATTTTTTAACATATTTAACATGTTTTTAGATGTTTTAATTATTTTCATTGTTTTAAATTCTTTTAACCTGTTATTGCTGCTATTACTGCTCTATCACGAAGAGATCTTGCAGTATGGGCAAGAAGAGTAATATGTAAATGAATAAATAAAATAAAATAAAGTAAAAAGTTCATTAGCTTTGTGGAGGGAAGATAGTTGGTTAAATCCAATTGTCAATCCCAACTGAAATAGATCCACTGAATCAATAGAAATTGCATAAGTGTTGGTTTAATAAATTCCGTTGCCTCAAGAGGTCTATTATAATTGGGACTAAAAATTAGATGTATTGCAGGCATAGGAGTCATGCAGCCTTACAGGTGTTGCTGCATTACAGCTATTAGCACACCTCACCATTGACTATGGCCATTTCTGCACTAGACTGTTATAGCACTATTATTCCACTTTCAACATCCTGTGGAATTCTGGGGTTTGCAGCCAGCCCCTCCCTAAACTGCAAACCCAAGGATTCCACAGGATGTTGAAAGTGGAATAATAGCGCTATAACAGTCTAGTGTGGAAATGGCCTCTGCTGGCTAAGGCTGCTAGAAGACGCAGTCCATCAACATCTGGAAGGCTGCATGGTTCCTAAGTTTGCTTGGACTCATTGCAGCTGGCTGTGCTGCCCATTAATTAATTATTTTGAACTGTAATTCTGTAGCTACCCAATGACACTTATTCTCTGTGGGCAGCTCACAAAACACACAGCACATTTAAAATGCAATCTAAAGCAGTGGCCATAATCCTGCCATCTTGTGCAGCTGAACCAGCATAGGAGGAGGCAAAGGCGGTGGTACAGCAGGTCACATGGCCACAGGTACTGCAGCAATGGCAGGGAGGTAACAGCGACAGCAACAGCAACAACCTGTCTTACTCTATCTGGTGGAGGCACAAACAGCAAGACTTCTGAAGGAGATATTAAGCTTTAAATCGGTACACACCTTTATGTGCCCATTAATGTTCTAAGATTGCCTGGAGAGGCCCTTCTCTCTGTCCCACTGCCTTCTCAGGCTCATTTGGCAGGAATAAGGGAGAGGATTCTCAGTGGCTTCTCCCAGACTTTGTAACTCTCTCCCTAGAGAGGCCAGGAGGGCCTCATCCTTGCTTCCCTTCCATCTGCAGGTCAAAACTTTTTTTGTGTGTGTTGTCAGACTTTTACAGTGTAGGGTTGGACTTTCAATGCTGTGCAATTCCATTTTTACGGTTTGAACATAGTCTTTTAATGCATTTTAATATTTTTAATGTTTTAACTTCATAAATTGTTTTTAAATCATAAATTTATACTTTTGTGAATGCTTTAGTATTGTTTTTAATTTGCATTGTTTTAAATATGTAGTTAGCCACCTTCAGTCCCATTATCAGAAGAAATGGGGAGATAAAGGAACAGGAGGGAGGAGGAGATATTTTAGGGAATGTGGCCCCAAGCAAAGTTAAGATTTTAAATGTTTAAAAGTTAAAAGAAGAACCTTAACTTGGGCTTGCAAATAAGCTGAGAGGCAGCACAGTTGACAAAGCAGAGGCTTTATATGATCTTAAATGTCCATTACCAGTCAATAACCTTGCATCACCAATTCTGTACCAATTGTAGTTTTGTTTTGTTTTGTAACTGATTTGAAAGGACTGCCCATGAAATACTCTGAACAGAGCACAGGGAACTGTGACTGAGCTTTTCACATCCAGGTAAAGTTGTGCTTGACATATCAGCCAAAGAGTCTATTCAAGCCATAAAGGTCCTTTATACTTCTAATACTACTGTTGGATGAATAATCATCCCTAGATAGTGAACTTCTCTTTACAGGGAGGGGATCCCATCTAGAACAGACCAAATACCATTTGATCTAAAAGTTAGCAACAACAGGACATTAACTACAGATAAAAATGTCACTGAGACCCTTTCTGCACCTTATCTTCTCATGTCGTCCTCTGGTCATGATCCCAGTGGTGACAAAACACTCACCTCTGCACTGGACTGGCTCCCTGTGGAAGACTCTGCAACGGAAACACCTCTTCCTTCCATGGTGCAGCTGGGCATGGGGCAGAAAGTGTTGGGAGTGACAACCTTTGCATGCTTAATTAACCGGCTAGTTTGTTTGCATGTTTATTGTAGGCGTAGAGAGATAGCCTAGAGAAAACTTCCTGTTTGTTTTGGTCAACACCTCTTCCTCCAGCACGTATACATTCTTTGGTCTTAAAAGGGTTCTCTTGCCATTTACTCCTTCCTTTTGTCTTCGCCTTTTGTCCCAATAGCATGCTCTGAGATCTCCTAACAGGGATTATTTTCAGCAAGCATGTGAGTGCTTAATTTTCTTCCTACCTTCTTCAAGAATTGAACCTGTGTAAACTATGCACAAGATTTTGTGAGTAAATTCTTTTATATTTTTAACCAAATTGTTTTTTGTGTTTATTTTGAGCTAGGTTAAGTGTGTTTGGGGTGGAGTGATAGAAGTGGGACTGGTAATCTGTTCAACTTCCGTTTTTGTGCAATTACTAAGATACTCTGCTGATTGAGAGCCTCATTACCAAAAATCTCTCAATTCCCCAACAGAAAGCACCTCTGTTGTGCTTCTGAGCCTTCCACAGGGCAGGTAAGTGCAGGACGATCACACAATCATGGGTCATTGATGGTCAATGATTTATTCTGCGATTGCACCAGCTGACAATGGGAGGATGACAAGATTGTGATGATGTCTTGTGGAAGGATCATTGCAGTTCTGCTCCTTTCCCATCCCCATTCTGGGATGAGAGCTTCCTGCAGAAAGGGCCTGAGTAATTTTGTATGAATGAAGAGTTGATGCACAGGTCACCCATCAGTCCACATTTTGCCAGCCTTAAAAGATTGTTATACATGTTATCTCTAATAATGTCTGTGTATAATTCTGGATATAAGACTCTGAACACCATTCATCTACTGAAACCCACTGGGTGACCTTGGGCAAGTCACACACTCTCAGGCAGTTTCTGCATTACACTGTTATAGTGCTATTATTCCACTTTCAACTTCCTATGGAATCCTGGGGTTTGCAGTTTAGGGAGAGGCACTTAGAATTCTCAGCCAGAGAGCTCTTGGGCCTCAATAAACTACAAAACCCAGAATTCCACAGGGTGGAATAATAGCACTATAACAGTGTAGTGCAGAAATGGCCTCAGCCTCAGATGAAGGCAAAAGCAAACTTCTCTTGAACAAATCTTGCCAAGTAAACCATGTGATAGGCCCCTTTAGGGTCACCATAAGTTCAAAATTATTTGAAGGCACACAACAGCAAAGACATTATTTTATTTTATTTTATTTTATTTGTTACATTTCTGCTATTGTTTCCTGAATCCCGCCAAGCATAAAGATAAAAACGATACAATATAGTCATTTTTTTAAAAAAAGCACATACTATAATGCAACCAACATACAATAATGTAACATAGCAATAATGTAACCAACAGCAAAGGAACCGAAAAATGAGGTTACAAGAGAGAGATGTTATCCATTAAAAGCTATCAGCAGTAGAACTTAAAGATGTTAGTGAGTAGAGACCTATGGAAGCGCAATTGCCTTTCCTTTCTGACCAGAAAAGACAGAGAGATGGAACTTTACAGATTTCAAGAGGGAAATCATTCAAGAACCTACAATTAAATAAAAAAAATGAAAAATGCTACAAGTGTCTTGTACAATTCAGTTATAAGTGATCACTATTCAGTTACACATAAGCTTTTTGTGTCCTAGCTCTAACAAAGAATGAAAATCTTTTCTAATTTCATTCTCAAAGGAAAAACTGAGTAATCTTAGCATTTTTCTTCCTGCTGCAACAAAGTCCTTGAAAACTGCACAATTTTCAAGGACTCTTCACAGTTTGGGACATTTCTGCATAAAATCCCCACCTTTTTTTTCTTTTTTTGATACAGAAAACTGCAGAAAACACAGTGTTCTGAGTAAAAAACAAAACAAGGCTCATACAAATAAGATTTCTTATCCAAAAAAGTCATCACCTGTGAGGATTAGAGGTCAGGAATGCCTTTCATATTGTTTGTGGAATATTTTCAAATGTTTTTTCAATCCCTACCTTTCACTTGAGTCTGCATGGCCCTCAGAAAATCCCCTTAAAGTACTTCATTGGCCTTCTAGATGCAGCTATCCACCATTTACTAAGAATGTGGCATAAGAAACAGCATAATATCAGCAAAAATATATATTATTCTGATAGCAAGGCAATGAAAATATAAATTTTTACAGTTGCATAAATCGGACGCATAGTTGAGAATGCAACCAGAAATAACTTAGCTAAAACAAATATCTTGCAATGACCTTCTTTGCATGTTATGAGTTCTAATGATATTGAAATCCAACAGGATGCTTAGTTCTCATTACACCCATCAATAGCCAATGTTGTCATTTCACATATACACTGCAGTTGCCAGACCTGGTTTGCAATCAGATCTGAATTAGGGCCACAATTCCCTTTGCTTTTCATTTTTTCCATTCATAGCATGTACAACTCTGGTTTTGTAACACATGCACAATTACTCTGGGTACTGCCTAACATGATTTCTCTGTAGCTGCCCAGGCTAAAATCTGCTGTGTAATAATTTAATTTTTAGTCATGGTAGACCAGCTTCTATGTTTCCTATGCCCAGCAAAGTAAACTCGCAATACGACATGTGGTATTTGTCCAAGGTCACATAATCCAGATTTGACTAATTTAAGCTATTCACCTGTGTTATTGATCAGTAAAAGCTTCATTTAAGACTGTTGTAAATATAATCAAATTCAGCTTCCAATCCACCAACATGGCATTTGCTGACCATTAGGCAAATTAAACTGCAATGACAGATCAATATTGAATTTCTTGAAATAGTATGAGCTTCTAATCCAAGTAACAGAAACAATTAAAATGCAGTGTTGGCCTGGGAAGTTGTCCAATGGACAGGAGAGGATAGGGAGAGGCCATTATTGTTGGATAGAGATAGTGGTGAAGGAGAGGCAGAGGTGAAGACACACTCTTATTAACAAGAGGCATGAAGTAGTGCAGTTAGATGGTCACCAGTCGTGGTTCAGCATCATGCAGACAAGTGGTTGCTAACTGACTAGGAGCACTCTGTCTGTTTTTAAATTCCATTAACCATGGGGGAGAAGGACAGGCCCCATCTCTCAAGAACCATTTCTCCTCAACAGCATCATAGTATGAAATGTGTATATGGATGCCTTTGTCTGCAGCACCGGAAGCAGCATGAGGTGCCTAGCCACTGAGAGCCAAAGAACATTAGCTTCAATCATACCATTGATAATCCAGCCTAGAGCAGAACTGATCCATGGCTTGGGTTTCACTATCTACTGACAACAGGGATCACTGTCATGCTTCATCTAAGCCCAAGCAAAGATGACTTCTTCTCAGAGGAAAGTCACCATGATTTGGAATTCAAATAAGCTATAGGAACTTTGCATTCCAGGCACTGTTAGCATCTCTGAAGAAGCTAATCTAGGTCCAGCTGCAGTGAAGGGTGTGGATGGTCCCATAAATGAGGTCCCAAATGTACCTGCCTCACCTACAGAATCTCACAGGAAGGCTACTTCCAAGCCTCACAGTGCTAACATCAGAAGTACTTCACTAGAGTGTGCACCTCCATGCCGACATTAATCAAGTTTCTCAGAATTAAAGGGCACTCCAACAACTGGGTGCTACA
Source organism: Cyclura pinguis (assembly GCA_030412105.1). Taxonomy (NCBI): domain Eukaryota; kingdom Metazoa; phylum Chordata; class Lepidosauria; order Squamata; family Iguanidae; genus Cyclura; species Cyclura pinguis. The sequence goes on along the minus strand of CM059599.1, from coordinate 247,264,912 downwards.
GCTAACCATTTGCGTTGTGCACAGATGGACCATAAGGTGACATAAATTCCCAGTTGGGACCATAAGGTGACAAAAATTCCCATGAGATATCTCTTAGGTACTGTAACATCCCAGTCTCTAGCACTATACAGCTCACTACCTTAATCCTAAATCCCATCCTGTCTGACCCCAGTGCTACTTGTCTTCTCTGGTTTCCAGCTAATACCTTGTTCCTGTACCATGCATAACTATGGCCCTTTCCAAACAGGGCAATTAAAATGGCGCAGAGGGACCTCCAACGGAGGTCTTCTGCACCGTGGAGTGGACTGGGTCGGACTACTTTTCATAGTTCCGCACCTCAGTCCGCTCCGAAGCGACCGGAAGTGGTCACGCAGCGTGCTTTTTAAAAACCTCTTTTAAGAGGTTTTTCAAAAGCATGGAGCGCGCGACTCCGCGTCGCTCCGTCGCCGCACTCCGATGCAGATTTGCAGGTGCGCACTAGTGCGTGCCTGCAGATCTGCCAGGGGCGGGCTTTAGGCTGACAAGCTTCTCCAGTTGGTGGAGAGCCTCCACCAACCGGAAGCCACCATTTTGGACACCGGAGCAGTGCAAGGCGACAAGCTCACACTGCTCCTCATCCCGACAGACCCAATCGGACCCATGAAAAAGCCGGTGAGTAGCATTTCTACGCATTTCCTTCCCCACTTGTGGAAAGGGCTTATGAATTACTCCTCTGTTTCACCTGATTCTGGTTTTGGACTGTGTCTAGTTCTGGACTGCCTCTCTCTGTGTGCTCACATTTAGTTACTCTTTGACATTTTGCATTTCTGGACTGCCCTGATGCCCATCTGAAATCATGGAAATAAAGCTTCTTTGGACCCAGCAAAAGGCCTTGAATGCGCTGCTCTCTGTGCCAGCTAGGGCACCCCACCCCAAAACACTCGTGTGCCATCTTCATCTTATTCCTGGGGCGTGATAATCTGGCTGGAGTAGCACATACCTTAGTTGCATCATGCCTTTGATTCCCTCTTCATAGAGCCACTTTTGAAGAGTATCTAGAAACTAAAATTGGTCCAGAATGCAGCAGCTTAACTGTTAATGGTGGTTCTATGCAGAGAACATGAGATTCTCTTGCTCAAAGAGTTTCCAGTTTGTTTCCTGATTGAAATTGCTGCTACTGACTTTTAATATCCTGAAAAGTTTAGGACCAGGATATTTGAGGAGCTACTTTCTCCTGTATGAAGCTCCCCACCTATTAAAATAATTTTCAGTAGCTTACATATCCCAATGATCCCCCAGCTATGTTCATTTGGGATTAGGGAGACAGATACTGGTACTTGTGCCTAGACTCAGGAATTCTCCTTTTCCCCCTTCTCATTAATGATCTTGTGGAGGTTGATAAACATCCTTTTTTTTTTAAAGATATTCAGTATGTAATTTCAGTTTGCTGTTTTCAGTTCTCTACTTTTCAAACATATTTTAAATATTTTGATCACTGTACTACTGTGGGTTTCTGCTGCTGTTATTTTTTTTTTGTTAAGCTGTGTTCTGTTATGTTGTTAGTTAAAAGAATGCTTTTAATTAAGCTGTTGGCTTGTAAGCTACCAAAAACTACTCAGATAAGCTGGAGCAGAAAGGTCTTTTTGCAATAATAAGAATTATAAAATGCAGACTTTCCACTTCATGCTGTTTGTTTGTACATAAATGCCAGTGTTTATGCACATTCACTATTCTGCCTATATTAACTGTGAACTATGTTCATGGGTGTTTTTTTGTTCTAACACCCACCTCATAAATCCTAAAAATTGCTTCTGTATAAAGGCCCAGTGAAGCATCTCAAATAATAGAGCCTGAAGGAATTTATTCCACATGACTCCAAACTAGTTTTTTTTCCCAAAGAGAGAGAGAAAGTATATATTGTCACTGCACAAATTCCCTCCCATTAAAAAAAAGCCAGTCTCAGAGTCTGCTTTGCTTAGTCGCAGAGGGACGTGGGGGCGAGGGATGGCAATTCGCCCTGGGTGGGAATGTTTTTGGGGTGTCCCAGCCCGTAGCCATGCCCCTGTGTGCCCTGGCCACACCCTCACACACTGCAGCCACACCCCTGCACACAGTAGCCACGCCCCTCGCATCATAGCCACGCCCCCCTCCATACACACCAAACTCTGCCACTGGTTTTGCTATTTGTATCAACAGCAGTTCCTCCACAGGAATCAGTAGCTCTCATCTACTACACAGCAATAGTATAAATCTGACTTAATTCATTAACTAACAGGATAATCCAGTGGCTCGTACCCCAATGTGAATCCCAGCTCAGTGGCACTTATATCACTGCAAGAGCCATGCCTCTTGTTTCATCAAAATTATAATGCCAAAACCAGTACTTCTCCAAAACTGGGCTTCTCTACTTTTCACCAGGATTACCTGGTTAACACTGTCATTTGCCAAGATCCTCTATGTGCACATAGTTCCACATATCTGGTTCTACATCCTCTTATTCGTCAGCAGCTGTCAGGCCTGGTCCTGTCACTTAAAATGGTAAAGGGAAGAAGAGAGAGGCAATTCAGACCATAGAGAAGCCGCTCATCTCAGCTTGGTTTGTGAGGGAAGACCTGGTGGTATGCTCTCACCCATCTTTTCCTTGCCCCTGGAGTTCAGACAGGCTGGATCATAATAATGGCATGAATCACTTCTTCCCTCCCTCCAAGTAAGAAAAAGGAACAGTGTTACCTCGAAAGGTAGGTGATTCAGGGGTCCACCCTCAATGCCAGTACCTACACAGAAAGGTAGCTCAAAAGGGAGGTCTGCAAGAGGAGGGGTAACTTACAGGATCTTTTCACCAGTATATACCGGTATTGACTGCAAGACACCAGTTGGAGGTTCAAAAAGAAAGTTTTTATTGGAAGAATCTACAAACACAACTAAACAAGGCTAGCAGAGGGAAAGGAGAAAAAGGTTGGATAGTGAGGAGATTTTGTGATAAAGTTACTATTCCTGTAGCAGAGGATTGAGGCAAAGTGTGGCTCAGACTTGGGAGGGTGTCTGAGGATAGTACAATGAACAGGAATCTGAGGGCCCTCATCCAGCATAACAGGGAAACATGCACTCAAAAAACTGTGGGTTGCTGCAGGAAAGATTTAAATACCCTTTTCTGCCCTGAAGGGGCAAGTGTTAATGGCTCTTCGACAGAGCAAACAAAGGAGTCCAGAATGGGCTAATGGCCTTAACTTCAGGTGACAAAGCATTGATAGTGGTTGTGATAGTCCCTTAATGGTTGGACAAGTCAGGAAATAAAGGGGAATTTCCACAGGAAGAGGGTACAGGACAGTGGTCTTTTGATTGCTTCCTCTTGCAGTTGCAGTTACTATTGTTTCCTGGGTAGTTGAGGGGCTTAGCTTGAATCCATTATGTTGGGGACTCCCCAGCTAATTCTTCTGAAATTTTGACCTGGCCATCCTGAAGTCACCTGCTTTAGTCTGAAATTTCAAGTCAGAGTCCCTTCTCCACATGGCATTTCAGCCATAAGTGTATAATTTATATTATCTATGCCAGTTAAACACCGCCAATTATACCATATCATGGAGTGGAGGTGTAAGTCATGGTAACAAGGCAAGAGAATAGCCCTCTGGACCCTCTCCAAAGAACTTACACATGCTTAAGTCATCAGCAGGATGCCAGCCGTTGTCTTGAGTTTCAACTCCACTTCTCCAAAAAGCATATCATCAGTGTTAAAGCTGCACAATTTTTTTGGAGGGGGTTGAACATTTTATGTTCAAATGCACTGAAAAAATAAATAAATGAAATGAAACCAGAGGTCTAGCATTTGCTAGCTTCTTCTTAAGTAGATTTTCTTGATCATAGGGGAGTGTCTAGGAACTGCCCCACAATTATGAAACAGGGGAAGAAAACATGGTGAACAGTCATAACACTGTGCCTGTTGCATATTACAGGAGGCAAAGCGATGGATAGAGGGTGATATATTCTCCAGGTACCATGCTTTTAACTCAAACTGCCAACACCCCAAGGAAACTGGAAAAAATGCTCCAAAGAATCATTTTGCCATCATACCAAATTTCATAACGGTGATTGGTCAAGTAAAAATTATATTTATACTAAATTTACTTTAACATTTGCAGCAAGCAAAGGTAAATGTAACATTAGCAACAGTTCTGGTTGGATGATTTATTCAGAGAGGCATGAGACAGACAATTACTTTTAGTTTGCATCAGCCAACCCACATATATGCAATGAAGCAAGAATTATCATAACCCCTCCTTAGATATACTTGGTCTCATCCAATTTCAAAAGCTAAACAGGATTAGGCCTGGTTATTTCTTGGAAGGGCAATCACTACAGAATGACAGGGATCTCTAGGTAGGACTATGGAAAAATCCTGAAACTCGATACCTATTGGTGCCGGTTAGTGTTGACAGTACTGAGGCACTGGCGTGAGTAGTATGCCATAGCTTCCCATGATCTTCAGTTCAGGATACTGATGTCCTAAATCGTCAGGCCCATGTACGCAAACACAACACTACTACCAAAATTCCATTATGCCCTATTGTGTTATGATATTCTCACACAAATGTTATCTCTCATGTTGTTCAGCATGGTCCTTTCCCTCTGTGTACAATCCTTTATTTGCATCTAACCTCACAGTCACTTCTAAATGTAGAAACATATTGAACTATTATGCAAAATGAGATGTTAGGATATTTTTCAACCTGTAATTACAACTGGGGCAGTTCTAATTCAGTTTCTTCCTGGGATTTTTAGACATTTTTAAGAGAGCACTTTAAGTATTTTTGAATGAATATTGCAGTATGCAGCAGAAGGTAAAAATCTCATGCCATGCCTAGTCCCAGTGGCCACATATTTTGCAAACGCAGATTTCTCACCCAATAGGGTTTTTTTTTCCCCCCTCAATTAAACCTGTGAGTCCCACAAGAGGCTGGGAATATTTTTTCTGCAGAGAAAGAGAAAGAACAGCAAGTACTAAATGGCTAATGGAAGAATTTCTAGAAGATTCTTTTGTGTATCTGCACAGGATTACCTTTAAAAGACTTGCCCAAACACTTTGCGCTTATCAAAGCACTCCTGGCTGTGTTACTTATTGTTTGTAATGAAATCTCACACATATTAGATCAGGAGTAACTCTTGATACGTTGATAAAATAGCACTTCTGTCATGCCTCATTCCTAACCAGACTGACAAGGGCTGAGAGAAACACATGAGGTCACAGTTACCCAGTCCTCATTCAGAAGTATGTTACACATACTTGCAATTATTTATTTTTCCAACAACAACACTGGATATCAAGCAGGGATAGAACTACTCCTTTTCTAAATTACATCCAATTTTTTTTTTTTTTGAAAGGTTATGGAATGTGACCTTATGGGTAGAAGAGGAATACCATTTGGTTCAGGGATGGCTTCGTTCTGTGCTTTCTGCTGCATTAAAAGCAGACAATTTTTCAAAAGGATGACTGTTAATGAGTTATGATGACATACAATGAATGTACCCCAACATAATTCAATTTTTTGGTCATTGCGTAGGTCAGAATTCTCTACAGACCACACAACAAATTCCTCCTAAGCCCACCTTTTAGCTCCAGCCCCCCATGTCAGCCATTTCCCGGCCAGTGAGAAGGAGGGTAGCAAACAAGCGTCTAGCTATCTTTCGATAGTTGGGTGAACAACAATGACATCATTCACAGGGACCTCTGGAGACCTTGTGCATGCCTGTTGCTATGCATCCAACTATAAGAAGTGGCCACATCAAGAGGCTGGCAGCCCGGGAACGGAGGAACAGAAGTGGATGGGATATTTATGATAACTATATATACTAGCTACATCTCCTGATCCAGTGTCTATTTTCGAAACAGGAAAACACAGAGTAACTTTTAAAAATTGCAATTACGGAGGCACCCAGCTCCTTTAATATTCTCAGAACGATAACTAATTCTTTTTGAAAGTAACTTTCCCATCTGTTGTTGTTATGTGCCTTTGAGTCAACTCTGACTTACGGAAACTCTATGCTAAGATTTTCTCGACAAGGTTTATTCTTTTGAGGCTGAGACAGTGTGATTTGCCCAAGTCACTCGGTCGGCTTCCATGCCTGAACTGGAATTTGAGTCCTGGTCTCCCAGAGTTCTAGTCCTACACTCAAAGCACTACATCATCCTGACTCTTCCAACCTCTGCCACTATTGCTTTTCATATTGTGTGAGAAGAGGACCTGTAAATCAATTCGTGTCATTGTATGCAACCTGTGGCCCCATGGCTGTTGCTAAACTGCAACCCACTTTATTATTTGTAGTTAGTTACTTCCAAATGTGGGATATCTACATCCCTCTATGCATTGTAATGCTGCTAAGTGGCCTGTGCATCCTCAATTTAACAACCTTATCAAAGCAAACTTGCACAAGCTCCCCTTGGAAAAACAAAATAACGAAGCATGAATCACAGGCTTCTTCTTTTATCTTGGACAACACCCAGGAATCATGATAAGCCAGTGCCCCAATAAGATGTACCACTCTCATCTCAAATGGTAAGCTGGCCCACACTGGTCATTAATCTAGAAGCCACACAATGACTGGTAGCTTGGACTGACTCCAGATTCCACTGAAAGCGTCAAAATATTCTGCTATTTGCCTGTATCAGTTATGGCTTTCTCTTTAAACAGGCTGGTTGCTGGCACTGAATTCAGCCCCCAAGAAGTTGCACATCACCTTCATATTTCAAATTCATCTGAAATCAGCTTATCCACCCATTTAATCTTGACAAGTTTTTGTAACTGTATGCAGCTGTCCCCTTTATTTAGACATCAAACCATGACACCTGCTGAACAAGATGCGTGTGTTCAGGTTGATTTCTACCTCATTCCAAATAGACTGATCTCCCCCTGCCCGCCTGCTTTTATATGGAGTGGAATTTGGAGCTAGCAGGGGGAAAGAAACATTTCTTACAGTCTCATCATAGCACTTCAAAGAAACCGAATTTGCATCAGCCTTTTCCAGCCTCGAGTTTGCACTAAATCTGTCTAGGGCTAAAATATTAAAACGAAGGTAAAATTAATTATTGATCTGCATTCTTTATTCACTGACACTTTTTGTCAATTACACAAGCTTTGGTTTGCTAGGTGTCCTACATTATATTTCATAATAGCCACTCATAATTGTGTGTGTGTGTGTGTGTGTGTGCTTTTTTCTTTCCAGCTCCTCTGGATTTCATAGGTTTCTTTAACCCCTGGCTCACCAGAGTTTAACAATTTGCCCTGAGACCAGTACAAACCACACAGTAAAGAAATGGTGTGAAAGAATAAATCAATGTAACAAGGAACTTCATTACATAGCTTCTGTCTCTGATGTGTGAAATATTCTCTTCTGTGGTCAGGTGCAAGGATAAGATTCTGCCACTCTCTCACACACAAGGTTCATCAGTACTGTCTTCGTGTCGCACTGGCTTTCCCAAGTCACAGTCCATCTTAAAAGTTGTTCGGCTTTATAGCACAGCCTTTTTTTCCCCCCTGTCCCTGAATTCTTCACACCTACATTTACACAACACTCTTCCTGTTGTTGCTGCTAGCAGCTATTGTAGCAACTAATGAGAAAGAGAACAAGTGTAAATGGGCTTGCCTCTTCTTTTACAGGAGGTGACTCATTTCTAAACACTCCACTGCCTTGATACAGATGGCATAGAGAGGAGGCATCTTTCAGTTTGTTCTGAAAGCCCCTACATGAGGGGTGGAAAAAATGCAACCCCCTCAGACTTTTTTTTTTAAGCTGTCAGTGGCTTTCAGCCCCCCCCTCCCAGTGGTTGGGGTGTTTTGTTTTGTTTTGTTTTGTTTTGTTTGTGACCTACCAAGATTGTCCAACTGCCCACACCTCCTAGGAAATGTGGGGTGGAATTCACTATGGCTTCTCCACACACACACCCGCCCCATTGGCAGTTTTAGGCCCAATAGAGGCCTTTGGGGTTTTTTCAAAGGGGAAGTTGTTTTCCTGTTTCAAACAGCCCAGTTGCTTCAAACAGCCAGGGAGTGTGCAAAACATTGGGCCTATTGGTCCACATGGCCCACAGGACACACAGGGGGGCTTTAAAAGAATGTTAAAAAATATCCCCATGGATGCTAAGGGATGTTGTGAGGGTACATCCCTCCAAGGTCCCACGGGGATCAGTGCGGCCTTCAGTTCTCCCCAGTGGCCACATCCTGCCCTAGATATTATGCCCTCTCATTCAGTGGATTGATAGATGCTTGAGCAACCCCTGATAAAATGTAGATGGCAAAATGTAGATGACATAATAAAATGACATCCTGTTGATTAATCCCAGCTGGAGTAGACTGAATCAATTGTGGAATGGTGGCTCAACATACAGATAAACCCCCCTTGACTGAAGCATAATATCATATTGCTGGAAGAGACCACAAGAGCCATTCAGTCCAACCCCCTTCTGCCATGCAGGAATATACAACCAAAGCACTCCCAGCAGATGGTCATCTAACCTCTATTTAAAAACCTCCAAAGAAGGAGACTCCACCACACTCCAAGGCCATGTATTCCCCTGCGGAACTATTTTTACCATCAGCAAGTTCTTAGTAATGTTTAAACGGGATCTCTTTTCCTGAAGTTTGAAGCTGTTGATTCATGTCCTAGTCTCTGGAGCAGCAGAAAACATGCTTGCTTCATCTTCCACATGACATCTCTTCTGACATTTAAACATGGCTGTCATGTCGCCTCTTCACCTTCTCCTCTCCAGGCTAAACACACCCAGCTCCCTAAGCCACTCCAGATAGGGCACGGTTTCCAGGACTACGTTCATGAGGTCTAAAAACAGGATTTAGACTATAGGCCATTATAACGCTATTATTCCACTTTCAACATCCTTTGGAGTTCTGGGGTTTGTAGTTTGCTGAGGCCAAAGAGCTCTCTGGCTGAGAATGCTAAATGCCCCTCCCTAAATTGCAAACCCAGGATTCCAGAGGATGTTGAAATACTAGCACTGTAACTGTGTAGTGATGAAATGGCCATAGTCTAGTGAGAAGAACAACAATGCAAAGGAACTTTGGGAGAAAAGCAGTGCAGGCACATCCCATTTGGGGGTTACCGTCCAATATTTTACTGTTTATGACAAACGGCCAGTACAAACAGAATCTGGATAGAAAATTCAAGCAGTGATGCAGATAGAACATAAATCAAATTAACATATCACCAGCACAATTTACTACAGTGGCATTCAGAGTGACTGCACAAAAACATTTCACAGCCTCAGCAGTCGGAACTGCTTGATAGGTAACATGAAGATCACAATATGACAGAAGCCAATAAATCTTCAAGTAAATATTCTTGCCTTGCAATGATGATAAGTTGTGCCTTAAGCACCTCAGTTTCAGCACAGAGGGCAGTGCAACAAGTAAAGGGAAATGGGTGGGTTAAGATGCTTAACTTCAGCAGCTGTTGATACATCAGATTAGACTACAGCAGTGTGATTTAGTGCAGCAATGTTATACTTCCCAGCTGTGAGCTCATCTTGACTTAACAGCATTCACCAGAACGAGCAGCAAGGCCTCAAAGTGGTTGGCTATCCATATTTCAAAATAAATGATATAAGACCTATTACCATCCAACGATGGCGAATTACCATAAAGCCTTTAGGTCCAGAACAGCTCTCCAGATGTTACTGAACTGCAATTCGTAGTATTCCTGACTATTCTGGATTGGACTTCTGGGAGCTGCAGCTCAACAACATTTGGAGGGCTGCATGAATCCAATCTCTCATCTAGAATCTGAAGTTGCCCAATTTTACTGCAACCTCCCATGTTGCCCTGTATTTCATTTGCCACTCATGCTTCTCTGTTTCACCATCAAAACTAGAGAACAGGTCATATTCTGTTTATGCCCTGAATCCCACTGATAGTCCCAACTACAGCAAACCTATTGAATCAATGAAATTTGCATAAGTGCTGACTCACTAACTGATTCAATGGGTCTTCTCTAGCTGGGATTACCTATAACAGGAATCAGACCTATATAAACCCCTAATAATTTACACCTCCTTTCCCCCAGGAAGGTGCACATAATCCTTCGCCCCACTTTTATCCCCACAACAATCCTGTAAGATGGGATAGGCAGAGACAGAGTGACCGATCCAGGTGACCTTCACGGTCAAGTGGGCTGTATCTCCCTGGACATGCTCCCACACTTAACAGACCGCATTCAACATGGTCCCATCTTTTTCTTAAAAACTTTGGGATAGTAACACACAACATAAAATATATGTAGGGATGAACACCTTGGAGCAAAATTTGTCCTGTGCAGCAGCAAGATCTTGCTTTTCAACTTCTCCAGGGACAAAGAAATATTTTCTCTTCCTCCTGTTGGGCCACAACTGTGGGACAATTTCATAGGCTTATTGAGGAAGAAGAACTCCTTCATTCCAGCTCAGTTTAAATTGCTGTGATCTGCCACAACTTGAGAAGTACTGGGCAGAATTTAGACCACTAATTAGAAACTGCTGCCTAATAGGAGCTTGGCAATTGCTTTGTTCCTTTTTCTCAACAGAAGTGGGAATAATCTTACTTCCATGGTAGCACACACCCTTTGTATATACCATTTTGCAAGTTCAGTTCCTCACATTTCCAATCAAAAAGATTAGGGCCCTTTCACACTACACAATTATGGGACTATCATTCCACTTTAATTGCCATGGTTGCATCCTATGGAATCCTGAGATTTGTAGTTTGGTGAGGCACTAGAGTTCTCTGACTGAGAATCCTAAGTACCCTGTTCTAAATTTGAAATTCCAGATTCTGTAGGATGTCACCTAGGCAGTTAAAATGGAATCATAGCAGTTTATTTTGTAGTGTGAAAAGGCACTGAATCACAGATGATGTGGAGACCCTGAAAAACTAGTGTTATTTAAATCTAGCAGAAATGGGGAATATATAGCTCTCTGGATGTTGTTGGACTGCAGCTCCCATCAGCACAAAACAGAATGGCCAATGAGGACAGATTGTGTTCTAACAATATCTAGAGGAGTCAGCTACATTGAGGTGGAAAGCTTCAGGGAGATTGAAACCAGTTTTCTGCCCCTGAATCCTCCAAGGTTGCCAAAAATGGAATGCCAAAAATGCCCCTGCCCCATTTGAGAAAAACTGAAAATATGTGGAAATCAATTCTGGTTTTGGAAAGCAGAGTTTTTTTAATTATTATTTTCAACAGTGTGAGTGGGAGAACTAAAACCTACTTAAAAGGGAGAAGTGTGGCTCTTCAAGGCTTCTACAAGAAACAATCTACCCCTTTTTACCAGAAAGGGCAGTCTGGGTAAGTCTGAGAGACTATGGCCATTTCTGCACGGGGTAAGTAAAACGGTGCAGTGCGTCCTCCACGGAGGACATCTGCACCTTGGAGCGGACTGGGTCCGGACTGTTTACTATAGATCCGCACCTCAGTCCGCTCTGGAATAACCCCAAGTGGTTCTCCAGCATGTTTTTGAAAGACCTGATTTTTTTGGTCTTTCAAAATGCCAGCGTGGGCCATTGCGAGCCTGCTCTCCGATGCAGGCTCACAGGCTCACACCAACGCGAGCCTGCGATCTGCGGAGGGCGGGCTTTAGGCTGGCGAGCTTCAGCGGTTGGTCGAGACCCACAACCAGCCAGAAGCCGCCATTTTGGACGCTGGAGCAGTGCGGATCTATGACCACACACTGCTCCTCCTCACCCTGGACCGGACCGGACTACCAGAAGATACAGTGAGTAGTGGCAGAGAGCGATTCCATCACTGCATGCGGAAATAGCCAAAGTGTATCCCAGGGTGCAGTTTGCCCACTCCAGGCCTAGGTGAACAAATGGTCTGACCAAATTTAAGGCAAAATTTAATCTGATGTCCATTTGTCACCCCCAGGTGTTTCAAGCCACTGACAGACATAATTTTGTCCCCCATGTTGTTTAACATCTACACAAACCCACTGAGACAGGTGATCCAGAGTTTTGGTTTCCAGTCTCACCAACATGAGAACCAGCATGGTGTAGTGGTTTGAGCATTGGACTACGACCCTGAAGATGAGGGTTTGATTCCCTGCTTGGCATGGAAACCCATTGGGTTATCTTGGGCATGTCACACACTCTCAGCCCCAGAAAAACCTATGATAGCTTTGCCTTAGGATCACCATAAGTCAGATGGAAATGACTTGAAGACACACAACAACAACATGCTGATGACACCCAATTCTATCTCTCCTTTCCATCTGATTCCAACGAAGCTGTCTTGATACTGAACCAGTACTGATTATAATATGGTGATTTTGATTGTTTTTAATATTTTATTGTTGGGTTTTAATCAATTACTTTTGTGAGTCACCCTGGGTACCACTCCAGGAGAAAGGTAACGTATAAAATAAAGAAATAAATAATAGTTAGTGGGCTACATTTGGCTCTCAAGCTATGTGGTCTTGCTCTTACGTCAGCTGTCTGGTGAGTCCATCATTCAAAACCAATGGCAACACCATTTGCTTAATTTTAAACATTTCAAGCAGGTCAGTGGTCAGTGAGTTCCACATAAAGGCTATGGTGAATCCACTGTGGGTTTTATTCCATATCTTAGTGAGCTAGCCAAGGTTGTGCTCCCTATCATCAAATCTGATTCAGTCCCTTGAATAACTCCTTTAAATTCTGGGATAAAATCCAGGATGGATTGACTGTTCCCATTATATGATAGACCCCCAGCTTCTGGTGTTCTTGTATTCTCCCAGTCAAGGAAATTTACAATATGTAATTTCAACGGAAAAGAATACTGAGTCAACAACACCAGCTTAAAACAATAATAATGCAGTTATCATGAAAGGAATGGCTAAAAAGTTATTTATTAACAGCCCTTTCCGCATGAGACGAGTGAATCGCTCTGTGCCATTACTTACTGGCTCTTCTTGGGTCTGAAGTAACGCAGACTTTCCCTTGAGCCCTTCCACAGGGCTCCTCCATTAGTGCAGGGCAAACCGGAGCAGTGCGAGGTCTGTAGATCCGCACTGCTCCAGCTGAAAATGGCGGCTTCCGGCTGAAAATGGCAGCTTCTGGTGTCTTCGTGGAAGTGGACCAACCTCTGACGCTGGCCACACCCACAGCCCACCCTCCGCTGATCGCAGGCTCGCATTGGTGCGAGCCTGCGCATCTGCACAGGTAAGTAGGAATGCAATGGCGGGTTCCAGAAAATGTAAAGACCTGATTTTTCTGGTCTTTACTTAACGTGCTAGAGGACCACTTGGGGGCGGTTTGGATTGGACTAAGGTGAGGAACTAAGTTAAATAGTCCACACTTAGTCCGATCCAAGGTGCAGACGACCTCCGTGCCAGGACACCTTGGCCCGTTTTAACTGCCTCGTGCGGAAAGAGCCAATGTCTGCCTGTGTCATAATGTGTGTTAATGTGTGTGTTTGTAACATACCTAACAATTTTTCTTCTATTAGAGTAATACCTATCATTATTATAGTTATTACTCCTACTATATTTATACTCTGTCTTTTCCCCAAATTCAAACAAATATGGCATAATTAAAAATTCAAAACATCAACATAATAAAATAAAACTATTAACAAAACTAAAAACTATTTAAAACACCCAATTAATATGTTGAAAAGGAGTTTAAAAATACAATTAAAATGGTAAAACAGCCTCTTAAAAGCCCTTCCTTTAAAAATGTTCAGTTTTCAAAAGCTTGTCAGAATAGAGATTTGCCTGCTGGGGGAAGAAGAGTAAGAAGGGGGCTCTCTCTCTCTTTCCTAAGAAGAAATTTCCAACCCCAGTTAACAATCTGGCTTTAGATTCTTTGGACCCACTGAAATTTCCAAACACTCTTCAAAAGGGAGCCCCATGTTGAGTGCATTACAATAATCCAAATGGAACATAACTAAGGCATTAGTCACTCAGACATGTCGAGGAATGGGCACACTTGGTGCCCCAGCTTTTGTACTCAGGTGCAAGACTGAGTACAATAGTACACCCAAACTGCAAACCTAGCGTAATCCCATCAAGCACAGTCTTAATCCCTATCCCCTGATCTGCCTTTTGATTGACCAAGAACATCTCTGTCTAGTCTGGATTAAGCTTCAGTTTGTTCATCCTCTTCCAGTCCTTTAGTGAAGCCCGACACTACGTTAGAACAGAAATAGCTTTCTTCTAATTTGGTGTTCTTGAACAGCCAATGAACAAAAATAACAGAAGTATTTTTAGTGATACTTCTCCCAGGAAAGCAATGCTAAACATTCATTCTTCCGTATGGGTTGTGGAGTTTCAGTTGCAGATTTTCTGAACAAGTTAAATGTACAAGGCCAAATTCAATTTAAAATTTCTTTAGTGCAACCTGAAGACTGATCTCATTACATTCCTTTTTCTAAATTTACACAAGATATGTAGCTTGCTTGGCGTGTCTTCTGACTTTTCCTTCCTCTTGAACCAGACAGCTATGCATCCAGCACTGGTGATTTATTCTACTGATGTCTTATAAACCAGACTGTGAAAATTACACTGTGTTTGATGCATCAGACTTTTCTCCCTTCGGGGCTGAAGAACTACAAAAGCTCAAGGTAGTCAGGGGAGCTATGGAGACCCATAGAATAGTAAATCACACCAAGCATGGCACACAAGAGGTTTCAGCATATTACTGTAAGCTTAAAATGACTGGAAACTGCAGGTTGCTTTTACATATTTGATCCCTTGTAGAAATTAATTTTTAGTGTCATCATGCAAATTCTTGGTCCAAATTTGCTGAAAACTCTACATGCAATTGAAAAACACAACATGCCTTTCCTCCCTATCTACCCACCAAGCTAGCCTTGTTTTCAGAGGCTGAGTGCAATTGGCCATCTACATATGATCACAGAGTTTTATACACTTTGATCCAGAAGAGGTTTCCATCAGTGGAATGAGAACTGAATAAGAACTAGAGAGAGGAAATGGTTGCTGAATTATCCCTCACTGGGAACCTACAGCCTCATTGTTGTGAAGAGTTATCCCACCCTCTAAAAGCAGATGATGGGGGGGAAATAGAGGCAAAGACAATCAGTGAAAATCATCTCCCTCAAGGCAGAATGTCTTGAGCCAGCAGAGGGACTCAACTGGATGCAATCCCTATCATTTAAGCAGGACTTATGTGAATAACAGTGATTTAGACTCAAGTCAATAGACTCAGGCACAAGTTGGACTTAAGTCGCTTCAGTGACTCGACTCAGACTCGACTCGGCCATAAACGATGCACTGACTTGACTCAACTCAAGACTTGTTTATTTTTAATGACTGACTTGATGCCCTTGGTTCAGTAACATAACGCATTTATCCAGAAGCCTTATGACTTTGAACAACGCCTCCATCTCTTTTTGCCCACTAGTCACATGACAATCTCTCTCAAGCCCAAAGTGTGGATGCATTTCTCACAGGGGAACAGCAAACAGGTTAAGCAGTGGGCTTGAGGCAGTCTTGAGGTATGCTCAGCAGTCTGTCCCTGCTGCGTATCAGAGGAGCCTTCTAAAACATTTCCTAAGAGCAAAAGACAACACTTGTCGCCAGGGTGCAGGGTGTATTTCTCAGAGGGGAACAACAAATGTGTTAGGCAATGGGCTTGAGGAAGAAGGATCCTTCCTTCTAAATCTTTTGAATCTTCAGTAATGGGGAATAAGATAGGATCCTATTCTCCACTTCCAAAGCTACAGATGGCAAAATTACAGATCCATAATCTAGAGTTACAGATCCATACCTGAGTTATATTCACAAAGCCTACCTAATTCATGATTGTGGCACTATTGCCACAATCATAAGTCTCCCAATCTTGCTTTACCAAGTTTCAACCACTGCGAGTGACAGAGGTTTATTCTCCTGTCAATGAGAGTACAGTTTACAGATGCTTCCATCCCCGTTCTGCTAGTGATCTCCAGTGCAAAGAGGAATTACAACAGGAATCCTGCTTCTGACTATCACGCCAGAACTCACTGGAGGGAGGTGGTTGGAAATATCAGTCGGGTGTGCCCCAGTTGACAGAGGAACGGACCTTCATCACTTACATCAGCTTATTACTTATTAAACCAGTGACTAAGGCCATTTCCGCACCGGGCTATTAAAACGGCACAGAGCGACCTCCAACGGAGGTCTTCTGCACCGTGGTGTGGACTGGGTCGGACTACTTTTCGCACTGCACCTCAGTCCGCCCTGGAGCAACCAGAAGTGGTCGCACAGCGTGCTTTTTAAAAACCTCTTTTAAGAGGTTTTTCAAAAGCACGGAGCGCCCGACTCCATGTTGCTCCGTTGCCGCACTCCGGTGCTGTCCGCTCCAAGGCTTGGCAGGCAGCCAAGAGCCGGTTAACAAGTCTAAGGCAATAAATCAAGAGCTTTCAGCAGCAAGGAGACCCTCTGGCAGTTACGTCACGGCCAGAGTTCTCAGTGAACAGTCCAAGTAAGAGAAATTACCAGAGCCGGTCCGAAGTCCAAAAGGGGGGATTGAGGTTCCAGCGGGTCGGGCAGCGTTCCAGGAGGCAAGGCAGGGATTTAGGAGATCCAACACGTAACTCTCCCCAAACGGGACGGTTGTGAACCAACAATGACCCCAGGCTGAGTGCGTGCTTTTATAGCCAGATCACTCCTCCAGGTGTTTTCTCAGCTGGACCTTGATTGCCTGGCGTTTCCTGTTTAAACGCTCTGACCTCCTGAGAGCACTCTTTTGCTCCCGATGCTGCTGGTAAGTAGGTACCTGCTCTTGCACCTCACTATCTGACTCTTCTGGCTGGGCTGGGTCTGAGGCAACCCCTGGCTCTGTTGCTGGGGCTACTGGGGCCAAGGGCTCTGTGTCTGGGGCAGCAGTATCCAGGGTCTCGGGCTCCGACTCAGAGCTTGAGTCCTGGAGCTCCAGGGTCCTGACAGGTGCGGATTTGCAGGCGCGCACTAGTGCATGCCTGCAGATCTGCTGGGGGCAGGCTTTAGGCTGGCGAGCTTCTCCAGTTGGTGGAGAGCCTCCACCAACCAGAAGCCGCCATTTTGGACACCAGAGCAGTGCGGAGCGACGAGCTCGCACTGCTCCTCGTCCCGACGGACTCGCCTGGATGGAGAAGAAATCCGGTGAGTCCCGTTTCTGCCCGATTCACGCCCCACGTGTGGAAAGGGCCTAAGTTATTAAAGCAGTAACTAAGTAACTGATCTAGGATCTGAGCCCTGCTTTTTAATTAATCTCTTAATAAACAATTTATTGAATTTGTTATATTTTTTTAAAGTGCACATTTTACATATTCCAGTCACATTTTCTTTTGTGAACAAAATTAAAGCCACCAAGAATCAAAGTTGCATTAAATTGGAAACAGCTAGATTAGAGACTGGGGCACAATCAAAAATTAAATTTGCCATTATGCTTTTTACAAGTGACAGCCAAGGTCACATCAGAAGCTACAACTGTATCTAGTCCAAGAGTAAAACATCCCTAAGTCCAGTTATTAGCCCAGGGCTAGAACACAACACCTGAATGTATAGTTCATTCTGGTTCATTCTGCCTGTGGGCTGAAGACCACTGTCACAATCATCAATTCTTCCTTTTACTAGCGACATCTTACGCTGGACCCTAGCATTGGGGTACTGGCCCATTTTGAAATGCAGGCACGCACCATAAGAGTTCCCATTGGCTCACCCAAAAGGCACCCACTCCCAAAATGCAGGCAACCATGTTGATCAATCCACCCCTTCTCTCTCTTTTATGTGTATGTTTGTGTGCACACGCATATGTGCATATATGCCTCCGCCTTAAGATTTCCCAGGTTTCTTTGCCAAGTACCAGGAAGAAGTATTTCATCTCAGCATCAATATAATATTTCTAGTATGTTCACCCCCAGTGACAATTGCAGCTAAAGGAACAGGAAAACTGGAGGAGAAGGCAGATAATGTTGTGATCCCTGGTAATCAACTGAGTCCTTGAGAGTTCTAGTTTTATTACATTCGTGGTCCCTTGGCTAAGACTGAGCCTGAAATTTTGACTTTAGTTTCTCAAACTACTGTTATGCCAACATTGCTAGCTATTGAAATAAAATGTTTTAGTACCATGGTGAGAATATTTAGGTCCAGGTTTAGAGCCTTGAGCAGATATGGGGCCTGAATTAGAGATAAGACACTGATTGTTTTGGATGAGCTCAGCTGATGCTCAGAACTTGGAAATATTCCTATGTAGCTCCCAGCATCTAGAAGCCAATATAACCAGTGGCTGAGGTGATTGGGGCATTCCGGGAGTTGTAAGAATTTTACAAATTCTGTTGAAACTTGGCAGATTTGGGAAATTTCTAGGGCTAAGATACACTTTGTTTAAAAGAGCATGGGAGTGACTCTGGTATGGAATGGATAGCCAGCATGGGAAGGCCAGTCTTAATCTTTCCTGGCAAGTGTTTTCTGGCAACGTTCCATGCAAATAATTTCTTAAGAGCTGCTGTTCACTCAAACTACATTTCTGCCTTGTTTAATAGTTTTTTAAAAGCCGCACAAAGGTGTAAAGAAATCTATTAGCACATCTCTTTTTGTTAACATGATTTTTCCTGGGCTGTTGCCTTTGTTGAATTTTATCTTTCCTATTTAAATGCCCCTAGGCTTAGATAGCAAACATAATTCAGCAACTTGTTCTTTGTTCATTGTCACTGATAATTTTCTAATTAATTCCCTCCACTCCCCAACCTTCACTGACTTTATGTTTTAATTTAGACTCCCAGCAATCAGATCAGTAAACTCATCCATTTTTATAAAGATCATTATCTTTTTAGCAACATATGAGGACAGGAAGAAATGTGCACAAGCACATTAACTCCAGATTCCTCTATCCCGTTCTCATCATAATGAAGACAAGTGTCTGAGGCAGAGACCTCCACTCCTTTTATCGAGACTTACCAAAGGGTATAGAATCCTTGAATTCAAGTTCTATGAATTCTACATCACGTGGAGAACTTCTGCGAGTAGAAGAGGATCTCTACTTCAGACATTTGCCCTCAGTATAAAGAGAAGAAGGAAAGAAGGTGACAGAGCTATTATACCCATGCTCATCCTCCTTTCTCCCATGTTGTTATAAAAACAATATTGGAAAGTCGGAATAGGGTTGCCATTCATACCAAAATCCAATTGCTTCCAGGACTTCATAATGTTTATCTTTGTATGTCTGTGTAGCTCTTTGGAACTTACCACAAATTTTGAAATTTACAGTCTTTCACTATTATCCTTCCTGCATTCACTTCTTCTACAGCTAAAGTACAGAGCTGGCCTTACCATTAGGTAATGTGATGCAACCAGCTTAAGTGATAGAATCTAAGCATTCTCATGACACAAAAGTACAGCAAATCATTGCTTTATATCTGTGTCTCTGCAATCTGTATTTTTGTATATGTGTAATGGAAATGCCATATGGATTTCCTACCTTAGGCACCCAAATGTGTTGGATTGGCATTGTGTACACATGCAACGTCAAACAAATGTCGGGCAACAGGAAAAAGCAACATAGGGTGGTTTTTGGTTTGTTTGTTTGTTTCATATCTTGCCTTAATTATTAATCAAAATGGAAGCTATTGAAGAAATCAGAATAAGACTACAGCTTGGAAAAGCAGTTATGGTGGAACTAGATAAGATACTCAGGTATGAGTATATATAATTAAATATCAAAGTCAGAATCTTCCAACCCATAATATTTCCAGTTTCTAAGTATAGCTGTGAAATCCGAACAGCAGAAAAAGCTTAAAGGAAGATCATTTGAAATACAGTGGTGGAAGGGGGGGTTCTATGAATACCATAGAGTGCCAAAAAGACAAATAAATAGGTCTGAGAGCAAATCAAACATGAACTCTCTCTAGAAGTCAAAATGACTAAACTGAAGCTATTGTACTTGAAAAGATTATAGTACTTGATAAAATGGAAGACAGTATGGAAAGAGAATGGCCACAATACAGATGGACTAATTCAATAAAGGAAGCCATAGCCCTGAGTTTGTAAGACCTGAGCAAGGAAGCTGAGGACCAGGGCCCTTGCAGGTATCTCATTCTAGGGTCACCTTAAGTCAAAACCATTTTAATGGCAATTAACAACAACAAAGGAAAAATAGACAGAGAAAAAGGAAGGTGACAGCACCAAAGCAGCAGGCAAAGAAATTTTTAGGTTAACTGCAACTCATAAGTTAATTTAGAAACTGAGATCCAAAGCCCAAATCATCCAGATTTGCATTATTGTCCAGTCATACCCACAGGTCTCCCTGGCTTTGAGTCAATTGCTCTCTTTTTCAAAAGCAGGAATGGCTAACTAGACTCCACAGGCAACATGACACCTGTAACAGGATTTCATGAAGCCTCCACAGCATGTTACCACCATTATCAGCACTCACCAGATTGAGGCTAGAAGGTAGAATTACTTTGGTCGGGTTCATTTTTCATTAAGCTTCAGTGTTGGATCTTCCTCCATCATCTTCTGTCATCCTCTAGTCTCATGAAACATAAAAGGTGTGAATACATGAATAGGTATATGGCTTCTATCTATGATGCCATCTTGTCACCTGAGATCCAAGAAGAACATATCTAGAAGTGCCTTTTAACAGTTTTTCAAATTGCTCAACAGTTAATAGTTGTTCTTGGCCAGGGATTGTCTGGCAGCAGTGGTTGATACTCTAACAGGTTCTCAATTAGATTACAATAATAATTACTTTGTACAAGGAACTGCTCTTGTACATGCCTTAGAAGCTTCAGTTAGGACAGAATACAGTGGCCAGAATTGTAGCCAGTTGGTGACATAGTATGAGTCAGTGTTTCCTAACAGATTCTGGGACCTATGAAGTTTATGAAAGAGCTGAGCTGGGTCCCTATTTTTTTTCCAAATTTGATTCAAAATGCCAGTGTTTATGCTGAAAACTCTACTTTACTTTGGACCCAACTGTTTGGAAGAGTGCCTTTTCTAACATAAATCTTCCCATGCTTTAAGGTCTTTAGAGAGTGAAACTTTGCCATGTTCCAAGGAGGCATGTTCCATAGAGGCATGATTGGCACCAACATCATAGTCTTCTTGTAAGTGCAACAATGGGCAGCACTGAAGAGTCAAGAGTGGGGAGTAGTGATAGGATTAGAGAGTCTGTTACCCAAAGCATCCTCCCTTCTTGTCCCCTTATCCTGACCCCTCCACAATGTAAACTAAGGCCCTTTCTGCATGTGGGGGGGGGGACAGGCGAAACCACCCGAAAACGGAGCTTACCTGAAGCCGGGTAAGTCCGTCGCCACAGGGAGCAGCGCGAGCTCGCTGCTTTGCAGTCCTCCAGCATCCCAAATGGCGGCTTCCGGTTGGTGGAGGCTCTCCACCAACCAGAGAAGCTCGCCAGCCGGAAGCCCGCCCCCGGCAGATCTGCAGGCACGCACTTGAGCGCGCCTGCAAATCCACGTCAGAGCCAGGCGACGGAGTGGCACGGGGCTGCGCGCTCCGTGCTTTTTAAAAACCTTGAAAAAGAGGTTTTTAAAAAACACGCAGCGCGGCTAGTTCCGGCTGCTCCTGAGTGGATTCTGGTGTGGAACTACAAAAAGTAGTCCACGCCAGTCCACTCTACAGTGCAGAAGACCTCCGTGAGAGGTCGTTCTGCACCATTACAGAAGCCCAGTACGGAAATGGCCTAATATTCTTGGAGATCTTTTCCACCTCTTTTCTCTCCACCAGTTCTCTCTCAGCTCTTTCCTAGAATGAAGCTAGATTGGATTAGCATCCTGAATAACTTTCCTGTCTTAGAATGGAGTTCTCATAATAAAGCCTTTGCTTTCTTTCTCTGGTGTCTTTCCTCCTTAATCAGGATCTCTAACCACTACACACATATCTTGGAATGGTTAGCATTAGCTATATTTCCTATGTGCTATCATTTGTAACTAAAGTTGATGTTTGATTGTTCAACTATATGTTAAAATCTTTGCTTTTAATCTAGTTATTATAGGATAATGTTCTGTGCCACAGTCAATAAGCAATTTGAGAAACAGATGATTGTAGGGCAAAGAGCTGCCAGGTATTCAACTCAGTTCAAATTATTCACTTGTTGATCCAGTAAGATAAAGGGAGTAATAGGAGCAAAGTCTTCAGCCAGTCCAGGAGTCATTACACCAAGCCAGTAGTCCAAATAAATGGAGACAAAGTGGGAAGACACTGATTTGTTAGTCACAGGAAGTCCAAAGTTCAAGATCCCATGAATGCCAAGAGTGCTACCCCTTTGACAGAGCTAGAAAGCTGCAAGAAAGAAAGAGTCCAGGGTAGATTGATAGGCAGCTGCCACTGGCTGCCAAGTGCTTAATGAATCAGTGTTTCCTAACAGATTCTGGGACCTATGAAGTCCCTCCTCAGCTTTTCAGTGAACTCAGAAGGTGTCTCCTTGTTGTCCGCACATCATGCTGAGGAGAGGGCCTCTCAACCGTTTCATCCCCCAGTTCCTCCAATTTGGAGGGGCCAGAGGCACTCATTATCTGGAACCATAAACTCCTGGCAATCTGACTTCTCTGTGTTTGACTCTTCAGATTCAAGAGGGTGAGTTATAACAAATATTCTGGTTGTTGTGTGATATGTGGTGGTATAACCTATTTTTAATAGATACAAAAATATAAATAAATAAATATATAAATACTATTGCAAGACATTCTATATGAGACTGCCTTGAAAGAAAGCTCACATATATATGCCTACATGCGTTTGCGTTCCCCCAGTGAATCAATGGCCATTTCTGCACTACACTATTA
Organism: Cyclura pinguis; assembly: GCA_030412105.1. NCBI lineage: Eukaryota > Metazoa > Chordata > Lepidosauria > Squamata > Iguanidae > Cyclura > Cyclura pinguis. The sequence continues at coordinate 247,242,202 of CM059599.1, read as the reverse complement.
CAGTGCTATTATTCCACTCTCAACATCCTGGGTTTGCAGTTTAGGGAGGGGCATTTAGAATTGTCAGCCAAAGAGCTCTTTGGCCTTGGTAAACCACAAACCCCAGAATTCCACAGGATGTTGGAACAGTTTAGTGCAGAAATGGCCGGTGAGATTTATGCAAGTGGTGATGTACTCTTCAACAATTGCTTCAGTATATTTATTCTAATTGGGACTAGCAACTGGAGTCAGGTTGCAATGTTTTCTTAGTCTTAAACAAACTTCACCATTTATGCATAAGTGCCCAGGCACAATTTTTTAAAATATATAATTAAATACCTTTATTCCTGAACAGATATTATTGATTATTTCATTTAAAGTACTTCTGTATCACCTCCCACTCAGCAAGGGCTCCTGAGGCAATGAACAAATAAAAACCACATCAAACTATTAAAAAATAAAAATATTTTTAAAACACATCAAAACGCTCACTCCTAAAAGCAGCCTCAAAACCATCCTAGAATCCAGTTTAAAACAGTTAAAGCAGCAATTTCAAACACTGAATGTCATATGGAACAGCACTGTTTGGCTGCCTACCAGAAGCTTGAAAGAGATGGGGCCAGCCTAACTTCTGTGGGCAGGGAATTCTGCAGTCAAGGTGCTGCTACAAAGAAAGGCCAGTTATGCGTACCCATTAACGTAACTTCACAAGCTGTTGAGACACGCAACAGAGCCTACACTGAAGATCCCAAATTTCTGGCAGGCTCATATGGAAAGATGTAGTCTTTCAGATATTCCAGCCCAAAGTCATTTAGGGCATTGTAGTTCAAACCATTTTGAACTGAGCTCTGAAGCAAATTGGAAGCCAGTGCAGTTCTTCCAGGACTGATATTATATGATCTCTAAAATGTAAACCAAATACCAGTCTGGCTGCTGCATTTTGCAGCAGCTGCAGCTTCTAAACACTTTTCAAGGGCAGCCCCACATAGAGCACATTACAGTAGTCTAACCGGGGAGTAACTAAGGCATAAGCTGCCAGTGATGTAGACCTAAGTCGACTGACTCAGACTCAAGTCAGACTTAAGTCGCTTCAGTGACTCAACTCATATTCAACTTGGCAATAAATGATGCACTGACTCAACTTGACTTGAGACTTGTATATTTTTAGTGATTGACTTGCTGCCCTTAGTTCAGTAACATAACACATTCAACTAGAAACTTTATGACTTTGATTACTTCCATCTCTTTTTGCCTACTGGTCACTTGATAATCTGTCTCAAGCCCAAAGTGTGGGTGCATTCATCAGAGGGGAACAGCAAACGGGTTAGGCAATGAACTTGAGGCAGGCTTGAGGTCTGCTCAGCCTCCTAAAACATTTCCTAAGAGCAGAAGACAAGACTCGCCCCCAGAGTGCAGGATGTATTTCTCGGAGAGGAATAGCAAATGTGTTAGGCAACAGGCTTGAGGAGGAAGGATCCTTCCTTATAAAGCTTTTGAAGTTTCAGTAATGGGGAGTAAGAAAGATCCTATTCCACACTTCTGAAAAAGCCTCCAGCTTTGGAAATGGGAAGTAAGAAGGATCCTATTCTCCACTTTCGAAACTGCAGATGGCAAAATCGCAAATGTGGAGGGCCAACTCGGCTTAAATGATTAAAACTGACTTTATTTGACTCTGTCCTGAAATGCTAGAATATAGGTTGGGGTATAAAGTTGGTTCCCAGACTTAAGACTTGACTTGAGACTTGGAGTAAAAGACTTAAATACGTCACTATAAGCTAATGTGCCCAGAGCTGCCATCCTCATGGGCAGGTGCAGCTGGTGTACAATCTGAAGCTGCATTTAACAGAAGCCACTTCTCTTTTAGCATCTACTGTAAAATTCTGGTTAAAACCTTTGTTAAAAAAATTATCTATTTAACAGGGCTTTTAGTCTGAATTGCTGGTGGTTATTTGTAATGTGTCTTTATTGTTTTCTTTGTGTCACATTTTAAGATTACTTTTATGCTTTCAACTTTAATGAGTTGTTTTTATTTGGGGGCAGGCTAACGCTTTATTTTTATATCTGTAATTCACCTTGAGGGTTCAACTTGGGTCAAAGGTGAGGAAATTAAAGAGAAAGGGGCTGCGCAATGGAACTTTGAACATATAGAGATGGAAATGGAATTCTTGACGATCTTCGTACATTTAGTTTTATATCTTAAGAGAACTTCCATGAGTTTCTTGAGTTTCTTCAAATCATTTCTGATTTGTGGCAACCCTAAAGCAAACCTGTCACAAGGTTTTCTTGGCAAAATTTCTTCAAAGTGGGTTTGCCTTTGCCTTCTTCTGAGGCTGAGAGAGTGTGACTTCTTGAAGATCACCCAGTGGATTTCCATGGCTGAGTAGGGATTTGAACCCTAGGCCATTTCTGCATTAGACTGTTATAGCACTCTCATTCTGCTTTCGACCTCCTATGGAATCCTGTGGTTTGCAGTTTAGGGAGGGACCATGTGTTCAGTGTGTTCCATGTGTTCAATGCAAGGATGGATGAGAATTTCGTTTTCGTCTGAGGGTGGGTATAGAAGAGCATTCCAAAAGACACATTCATATATTTGAAAGAAAAAAGAAGATATTACAGTTTTGAATGTGGGAGAAACTAAAATCCATCCAGGCAGAATGACTGAGTGCTTAGCTTTTCAAAGTCTGGCTGCAAATCCCTGTGTATTCAACCATGGTTGTGGTATTGAATTAGAGTTGTTGTTTTTTTACTCTGATAGGTTCCTCATCTTTAATAACAATGTGGGTGAAAGATGTAACATAGTCCTTTTCATGCTGGAAATAGCTGCCATTTGTTTCGGATACAAGTTTAACAACACGTGCTGATTTCTTCATAAATCTGATCGAAGGAACCTGAGATTTCCAAGATTTGGACTGTGAAAGAAAGCAAAAATGTTAGAGTCATCCATCTCTGTTTCAAAGAAACATTTGAGCGGTTTGATATTGCTAGTGCTTTACAGCCTCCAGTTCTAAATCAAAATGTATGAAGAAGGCTGAATCATAGAATCATAGAATCATAGAAATGTAGAGTTGGAAGAGACCACACGGGCCATCCAGTCCAACCCCCTGCCATGCAGGAATACCCTCAAAGCACTCCCGACAGAAGATTCTAGATCAAGCACGGAAAAAGTATGGCCTGCAGGCTACAAGTAGCCCCTATGGGACATGCTTTGCATTTCCCCCAACTTCTTCTGGAGACCCTCAAAGACCCCATCCCCGTCCCAAAAACCTTCAGATGAGAACAGGAGATGGGCAATACGGAAACTTCTCATACCACCACAAAAATATGATATTTTGGTTTCCCTTGTTCCCCACTACTCTACCAGCTTCTCCAGATGCCATATAAACTGGCTGTATTTAGCCAGTTCCCAGAACCAGAAGTGACCCAGTCATGCTCGGCTTGTCCACCCATCTGGTCTGTGGGATGAGGTGCAAAGGGGAGTGGCTCCTGCCCCCTATACAGTTAGCCGCCCTTGCACTAGCTGAAGAGCTGGTTGGTAAATGATGCTAAATCCCTACTATACGACAGGTTAATTAAACTTGAATACCGAGAAATTCTAATTTCCTCCCTCTCCCCCATCCTCAGGAGAAAAGGAGAAAAAACATATTATAGTACAAACCAAATAGATTAAATGTTAACAAATCAAAAGCTAACGATAAGGGAGCTAATGAAAGGAACACTTTCTATTAAATGATTTGCAAGTTTTCTTTTTTACATTAAGGAACTTTTCGCCTTGGATCTCCTGGTAAGCATTCAGCAGTAATGTGGCAATCATGAGCAAGACTAATGCATCATGGTACAGAATTCTGGGTGATCTTAGCATTAAACTTCTTCCTGGAGATTTAAGACATTATATAATTTCATCAAGCTGAAAGTCCCTCTAAGCAGATCTCTGAAGCAAATCTTTTGCTTGGTTCACATTTTTGCCGGCTATGCCTCGATTCCTATTTCTTCAACACTTTATCATTGTTTAGATTAAAGCACCACATACTCCCTCACTTGTGCAGTATTTTATTTATGTATTTATCTCTCACAAGCTTATTTTGACCTAGACTGTACCTCATATCACAAAATCTGGTAAGATTAAAATAACACTTAGAAGTAACATGTTGTATATAACTGTGTTATCTGTAATGTGTTAACTTTTGAGGTAACAACATTAGTTTTGCCAAACAATTCAATGATTCATAACATTAGGAGATGAGGGGCGTAATTAAAAATGCCAGTTTCAAATTCCCTGGGGGGATTTTTGGCCATTTTTATATTTTTTTTATGAATATTTTGGGGAAAAAAAGCTAAAAACTAACAGATTGGTGATATGCTACTCATGAAATGATGAAAAATAACTACTTAATTCTTAATATACAAACCTGACAAAATGTATTGGTCTGAAGAGATAAGAAAATCATTTAAAGTAAAAGGGATTTTATTCTGCAGTAACTCTGCAGTTTATTTCACAACACTGTGCAAAATGGACTTTGGATTTGTAACCCAGGGTTCCATCCATCCATCATTTCATTTATATCCTGTTTTCCTCCCAGGCTGAGACTCATAGCATCATAGATCCAAAGCATTATAGAGCTGGAAGAGACCACCAGGGCCATCCAGTTCAACTCCCTGTCTTGCAGAAACGCACAATCAAAACACTCTTGACAGCTGGCCATCCAGGCTCTATTTTAAAATCTCCAAAGAAGGAGACTCCACCATACCACAAGGCAATGTATTTCACTGTCAAACAGCTCTTACTGTCAGGAAGTTATTCCTAATGTTTCAGTGGAATGGCTTTTCCTATAGTTTGAAACCATTGTTCCATGTCCTAGTCTCTGGAGCAGCAGAAAACAATCCTGCCCCATCTTCCATATGACATCCCTTCAAATATTTCAACATAATTATCATGTCACCTCTTAACCTTCTCTTATGCAGGCTAAAAATACCCAGCTCCATGAGCTGCTCTTCGTACAGCATGGTTTCCAGGCCTTTTACTATTTTGGCCACCCTGTCCTCTAGACATGTTCCAATTTGTTAAGATCCTTCTTGAATTGTGATACCCAGAACTGGACCGAGTATTACAGGTGAGGTCTGGTCAAAGCAGAATACTGTCATAGACCTAAACACTGTACTTCTATTGATGCCACTGAGAATTGCATTGGCTTTACTAGTTGCCGCTTCACACTGCTGACTCATGTTCAGCTTGTGGTCAACTAAGCCTCTTAGATCCTTTTCACGTGTATTGTTTGCAAGCCACCTGTCACCCATCCTATATCTCTACATTTCATTTTTTTTCTGCCTACATATAGCACCTTATATTTCTCCCTGTTGAAATTCATTTTTTCAGTTTTGACTCAGTTCTCTAATCTGTCAATCTGTCAAGCTGATTTTGAAATCTGATCTTGTCCTCTGAGATGTTAGCTACCCCCCCAATCTAATGTTATATGCAAATTTGGTAAGAACACTCCCTATTCCATTATCCATGTCATTGATAAAGATTTTGAACAGCACTGGGCCCAGGACAGAACCCTGTAGCACCCTACTACTCACTTCTTTCCAGAATGAAGAGCAATCATTGGTGAGCACCCTTTGAGTTTGATCAGGCAACCAATTACAAATCAACCTAACAGTAGCATTGTCTAGCCCATATCATGGAGGATCTTGTCAAAGGCCTTACTGAAATCAAATTATGCTATATCAACACCATTCCCTTCATCTACCAAACTTGGAACTCTCTCTATTTAAAAAGAGATAAAATTAGTCTGGCATGACTTGTTTTTGAGAAAATCATGTTAACTTTTAGGCTCTTTCTGTACCTTACCTTTTTCCGGCGCTGGGGTGCGGGGATCGCGTGAGCAGCCTCCGGCGAGAGACTCTCGCATCCCTGCTGCTTCAGCTCCGCACGAGCTGCCTGCTTACACAAGAACCCCGCCTCTTCCTTCTGCAGCGTAGCCTGGGCGTTTCCCAGGCTGCGCTGGGGCAGGAAGCGCAACTGGTGTGGCTCTGGAGGCTCTGCATGCCAGATAAGTGCATGCAGGGCCCAGGAGCAATGCGCGTTCGCGTACCATTTTCGGCTTCCAGCCAAAAATGAAAAGGTGCGCAATCGGTGCCTGCTGGCCCCTGGAGCGTCGCGCGATTGTGAGTGTGTCATGCAGATCACTCCTCAAAATTGCGCAAAGCTCCAGGCGCCCTTTCGCATGGCAAATGTCATGCGGAAAGGGCCAATCGTGGCTTTCCTTTCTAGTGCTTTGCAGACTGACTGTTTGATGATCTGATCTGGAATCCTTTCTGGTATTGACATCAGGCAGACTGGATGGTAGTTGGGGTCATCTTTTTTTCCCTTTTTTAAGATGGGGACAACATTTGTCCTCCTCCAGTCTGCCAAGACTTTTTCTATTCTCCAAGAATTCTCAGTGGTTCTGAGATTTCCATTGGTTCTGAGATTACTTCTGCCAGTTCATCTGGCTCTGTAGTTCATCTGGCCCTGGAGACTTGAATTCATTTACAGTAGCCAAGTATTCCTGTTTTACCTCTTTACTGATTCCGTGCTGCATTTCCCCTATTGCATCACCTGCTCCATTTCCCCCAAGTTAAGCATTGTTTTACTTTCAGAAGAGGACTGAAGCAAGAAGGTGCTGCGTAGTTCTGTCTTTTCTCTGTCCCTTGTCATCTACTCCATGTAGTGGCCCTACCATTTCCTTGTTCTGCTATGGACATAACTAAAAAAAATAGCCCTTTTCATTGTTTTTAACCTCTCTACCAAGTCAAAGTTCATTCAGCACTTTAGCTTTTCTGACTTTCTCCCTACACATGGTGTGTATTCATTGGAATTTCTCTTTGGTGATTTTCCTCTTTTTCCCACTTCTTGTACATGACCCTTTTAAATCTCAGCTTAGTTGAAAGTTCTTTAGATTCAAGGCAGCTTACAAAAGATGGAATACAATAAAACACATAGTTTTTTAAAAAAAACCAAAATCAGGATTAAAACAGGATTAAATAACAACTGGATTTAAACCAGTTAAAAATTTACTTTAAAACAGATTAAAATAGTACAGCACTGTAAGAGTCATTTTTGTTGACATTTATTGGTAGGCTTGACCACCAACAACCAATTAAACCAGCTTTATATAGAAATTTTATTTTCAAAAAAAAAATCATAAAATGGCAGCAATTGAGCAAGAAAAGGCTATGGACCCTTTCGCACGGCGTTTTCCATGCGAAAGAGGGCCTGGAGCATCACGCGATTGTGAGGAGTGATCTGCACGACACACTTACAATCAAGCGATGCTCCAGGGGCTGGCAGGCGCTGTTCGCACACCTTTTCATTTTCGGCTAGAAGCCGAAAATGGTGCACGATCGCACATTACTCCTGGCCCCCACGCACACTTACCTGGCATGCGGAGCCTCCAGAGCCGCACCGGTCACACTTCCTGCCCTAGCGCAGCCTGGGAAACTCCCAGGCTACACTGCAGAAAGGAGAGGCGGGGCTCTCGTGTGAGCAGGCAGCTCGGGTGGAGCCGAAGGACCCCAGATGCAAGAGGCTCTCACCGGAGGCTGCTCGCACAATCCTCGCACCCCAGCAGCAGAAGAAAGTAAGGTGCGGAAAGGGCCTATGACATAGGTACAAATTCATCAATAGGAGCAAGCATAATTTCTGAACTGTGCATGTCACTCTTGTTCTTTTTATCTAGTTTTATTATTCCAGGGTTACCATTTCAGCGGAACATATCAAGATGGTTTGGAACATGGCTTAGGGTACTTTGTACATATTTACCAGAACCTAAAGTCACTAGAACTTTAACAACATTTTCTATCTCTAAGCAAAGTGTTTTATTTTTATTTTCAATGTGGCTCTACCATGTTCAGGCCTTAATGTCACTTCCTGACCTTCCTCTTCAAAAGTGTTAAGTATTAGGCCGGTTTCCTGCCTAAAAGGTTAAAGTTTGAGTCTTGTTCCTCTGCTGTGCTTGTGGTCATGGTAACTAGCAGGCCGGCTTGACCCAGCCAGTGTGATAAGAGATATCCGGTTTGTCTCTCAGTTCCTGTACAAACTCAAGCCCAGATTCAGTGCTTGCAGTGTCTTTGATAACAAGCCACAACATGATGAATGCATACATTTGTTGCATAGAAGGATGGGACATGCTAGCTTTCCTGTGTTGCAAAAGTTAGCAGACTGCTGCAAGGGATGTTCTCTGAAATCCTGTGGTACTTTTCTTGACTGTGCCATTTGCAAACAGTCAAAATCCATGCAGCTCCCTGCTCCCAGGTCCAGTTCTCGAGTTCCAGATGCTCCTTTTCAAATTGTTCATTGTGATATGGTTGGGCCCATGTCTCAGCCCAGATTGGGGGAGCGAGGTATTTTCTGTTGCTGGTGGATGATTACAGCGGATACACATTCTGTTATTTGCTGAAGCAAAAGTCTGAAGTGTGTCAAATAATCAAGAACTGGTGTGCATATATTGAGAGACAATTTGTTTGCCAGGTCAAGGCTTTCCAAACAGATCGAGGTGGAGAGTTCCTGGCTGAGAGTCTGCAACAGTGGTTCAAGAGTAAGGGCATTGTCCACAGGACAACCACTTCCCATTCCAGTTTCCAAAATGGGATTGCGGAGAGGACTGCTGGTGTGTTGCAGGTCCTCATGCACTCTTTGCTTACTGATGCAGATCTGCCTCTGAAATTTTGGGGAGAGGCGGTTCTGATTGCCAGTTACATACACAACAGGCTTTGGACTTCTGTCTTTCAGACCACCCCATATGGGCGTTTGTTTGGCAAGAAGCCTTCTATTTCTCACATGAAGGTCTTTGGCTGTTTTGCCTGGGTTCATATTCCAAAGGATCAAAGGAGAAAGGGAGAGCCAAAAGCTCAACGCCTGAGATTCTTAGGATATGAACCATACTGTAAAGGGTACAGATTTTACACAGGAGGAGGCTACTGTGTGGTGTCTGGAAATGCAACTTTTGAGGAACACGCAAACTGGTCACGTGTTCATGCTGGTTCTGAAGTCCTCCTTCCTGTCTCCCGTGAGCCTAGCATTTGGCCAACGCAACCTGCCCCCTCAGTGCCTGGTCCCTCAAGGGTTAAATCTGAGCCTGAGCCAGAGCCAGCACAGGAGGAGGGGGCTGCACGGAGTGAAGCAGTCCAGAGCATGGAGGAGAGAGAAAGAACTCCGAAAAGGGCTCGCAGTTCAGATGATGAGGCAAGTGGGGGAGGTCAGCCTACACAAATTCCCAGGAGGTCAGAGAGAAGAACAAAGGGGAAGCCTCTGCGGCGTTACACTCCCACCTCACACACTGTGCGTGCTTATTCAGTAAACTGTGAGCCAACTAGCTTTGATGAAGTAAAGCAAATGTCTAAGAGTCAAGCAGCACCATGGTGGGATGCTATGCAGGAAGAGATTAATTCCATTGCACAACACAAAGTGTACACATTGTGTCAAATACCAAAAAATGTAACTCCTGTTGATTGCCGCTGGGTCTATAAGTTGAAGACCACTGCAGATGGGCAAGTTAAGCACAAGGCTCGTCTGGTAGCACAAGGCTTATGAGCAGTCTTATGATGAGGTCTTTGCTCCCACAGTTAAGATGCAGTCCATATGTTTGATATTGGCAATTGCTGCCCAGAGAAATCACAACTGCCTATCTCAATGCTGATTTGCCAGAGGAAGTCTACTTGTTACAACCTCCTGGTTTCCACGTAGGAGGAGAAAAAATGGTATGGAAACTTGAAAAATCACTGTATGGGTTGAAACAGTCTGCTCGCTGCTGGAATATGTGCTTAGACAAAGCTTTGCAGGAATGTGGCTTTAAACAGAGCAAAGGTGATCCCTGCATATATGTGAGAGGTACAGGGAAAAAGCAAGAGATCCTCTTGGCATATGTTGATAATCTGTGTTTGATTTGTGACACACAATAGCAGGTACAGGAGTTTGCCCATGATCTAAGCAAGAAATTTCAGATTAAAAATCTGGGACCAATTCAAAATTACCTTGGGATAGCCATACAGAAAACCAAGGGTGGTTATTTGCCGGATCAGAAACAGAAAATTGTGAAACTGTTGGAGAAATGTAACATGACTGATTGTAAAAGTGTAAAAATGCCAATGGTCCAAGGATTTAACAAAACGTTGGAGATGCCATGTTTCCTGACAAAAAACTGCACCAATCTGTGATTGGATCACTGCTCTATCTAGCTGAGACCTGTCATCCTGATCTTGCTATGAGTGTAAACATTTTGGGAAGGGCCAGCTCTCAGCCTACTCAATACCACTGGCAAGGTGTGAAAAGGGTGTTAAGATACTTAAAAGGCACCATGGATTATTGTTTGTATATTACTCCTGTTCAAACACCAGAAATTGTCTGCTATTCTGACAGTGACTTTGCAGAAGACAGTGACTTTGCAGAAGACCGCAAAAGCACAACTGGATGTGTTGTGAAGTACAGTGGTGCCCTGATTTACTGGAAAGTGAAAAAACAGAGTACCCTGGCCACTTCTACTGCTGAAGCAGAATTTGCAAGCTTGTCATTCTTGTGCAATGAATTGATCTGGTTTACACAGCTCGTAAAGGATGTAAATGTGCCAATTGAGATGCCTGTCAATGTGTTTTGTGATTCTCAAGCATGTATTCAAATGGCTGTAAGTGAAAGAGTTAAATCTAGAACCAAACATGTGAACATTAAGTATCAAAACGTGAAACTGTTCAAAACAAGGTCATTCAACTGACATATTGTACATCTGATGAAAATCTCACTGATGCTTTTACCAAAGCTCCTTCAGCTGTTAAACACACACAAATGCTTGAGCGTATGGGAATAATAGGTCCTGCAGTTCCAACACACGAGGCAGCTCCGAAACAAGAAGAGGAGTGTTAAGTATTAGGCTGGTTCCCTGCCTAAAGGTTTACAGTTTGAGTCTTGTTCCTCTGCTGCACTCATGGTCATGGTAACTAGCAGGCCAGCTTGACCCAGCCAGTGTGATAAGAGATATCCGGTTTGTCTCTCAGTTCCTGTGGGAACCTAAGGGATGTTTGGAAAAACAATCCCACAGTAGGTATAACTGCTATGAGGAATTTCTCACAGCCCTCTCTTTCCTTCACTCCCCCTTCGCTTGCTGTTTAGCATTTTTACAGCTCTCTCTCCGTTATGCTGTAAGAGGAGAGAGAAGCGCAATGGCTTTTACCTAGCTTTGAATTCTTTTTGTTACTTAAGCTGTTTTATAATAAAGTACTAGTTTAGTTTTGGTCTCAACTCTGAACTCTGGTCATTTTTAATCCTATGCTGGTTTTTGCATCTGCCTGTTTTGAAGCACAGGTGTTCTGTGGGTCATGTTGGCATACAGCATGTCCCCTAGAATCCCCCAACAAAAAGTACATCAATAAAAGTTTCAAACAGCCTCATTTGGCCTCAAATCCATGTTTGGTGAACTTCATTGGCCCAATTCTTTAAACAATCAGAAGGTTATGTCACTTTAATTGCACAAATCCAAATTGAATTTTAGAGAACTCTGATGTGAACTATCTGAACTTTCTGGAATAATTCTCAACTTAAAATTTCCATTTCTCAACTGAAGAATGACACTGCTGCTTATTAAAATGCATGTTTTAAAATAAACTGTTCTTAGGAACATATATTTCTTTTGTGAGTCAGCTTAGACCCCACTCCAGGGAAAAGGAGGGATAGCAATGAAATATCATCATCATCATCATCATCATCATCATACACTAACGTGGAAAATATATATATTTAAAACTGACATGGAAAAGTAGTCAACTCATTCACCCCTCATTATCCCAGACTTTTCAATTGGTAGGTAAATACAGCATCAATCAAAATTCAGAAGGTTGGAGACAACAGAAATAAGCTACAGCAAGTTCTTAAAAAGACAAATATTGAGGTTATGAACATTTAATTAAACTACTAAACTTTTTAATACTACTTTCCCATCAGAAGAAAAAGAGATCCCTAGTCCATTTGGACTACCAGACCAGAACGAGGATCAGAGGGAAACATACATAATCACACACTAGCAGCAAAAGTTCTATGAGTGACAGTGCCTCTGTAATTAGCTATTTTATTAGCTTATTGGGGCGGCCTTTGCACTATCATCACTCCCCGTAGCAACATCTGGAAGCAACCTTATTCTTAGAATTCTGACAGAATGAAAGAAATACATTAAATATGTTTATGTATATTTAAGGAATAATACCAATGAGCACCAACATAAGTCTTTGAGACATTTCCTGACTTCAGGGAGAAATAAATTAAACATGCAATAAAAGTTTATCGCTGTTGGGAGATTTCACTTTGGAAAACCTGCTAGGGATAAATTTAATGGCATTGTAAATTTTTTATATTGTGAGGAATGATTATTTGGGCTGTGAGGACTGACAATGCCACGTAAATCTAATCAGCCAGCTAGCAATTAATAATGTTAAACCACCTCACTTCTTTTGCATGCTCGAATGGCCTGCAATGTGCTGAAAAGTCTACCCCTTACAAACTGCAGATCATTCACAGACCAATTAATGCTTACTTGGCATGTACAAAAAGTAAGCTTCCCCCACCGCTGCATTAAAAAACAATGAACAGATCATCTCCTCCTTTCATAACAGAGGCCTGCTTCCACTTGATGTTGTTGAAGAAGCTCCCAGAGCCCTTTTCCCGTCTCAGTTTCCTAATTGGGCTCTGATTCAGTTCAACAAAAGGAAAAGAAACTATATGTTTTAGTCAGTTTTCCCCATTTACCAGGAACAGGGCAAGATGAAATCTGCTGGTTACCCATGATAAAGCTGTGATAATGCTCTGTATGCCTGGCAGCCTGTCATGTACATGCTAAGCTAGCCTCCTACTCCCACGCATAGGGGAGGATGTTATCGCATAACTGTTGTGGAAGTCAACTTCCAGATCAGTCCTCCCCCATCCCCTTTGGTTGTGTGAACAAGAAATACACTCCCTGTACAGTGTTAAAGTTTAACAATCCACACTTCGCTGTGTTTGTGTCAGATTCATGCAAGGAGCAATTACAGAGGAAGAGGCATCTAAGTTACCTAGTACTATTATATTCTTTTTTTCCCCTTGAAACTGACTGTTCTATGGAAGTCCATAAATAAAATTAAATATATCAGCCTGGTTGTAGACTGGTAGCTGCGAACTCAGAATTAATATGGACCCCATTTGGGGATGAAAAAGTGATTATGATGAAAAAAACTATAATGAAATAAAGGTGAACTAATTTGCAAAGCTTACATAAAACAGGAGCCATTTCCGCATTAGACTATTATAGTGCTATTATTGCACTTTCAACATCCTATGGAATCCTGGAGTTTGCAGTTTAGGGAGGGGCCTTTAGAATTCTCAGCCAAAGAGCTCTTTGGCCTCAGTAATCTCAGTACTCAGAATTCCACAGGATGTTGAAAGTGGAATAATAACACTATAACAGTGTAGTGTGGAAATGGCCTGAGATAGTGAGAATTTGCAGATTCCACATCCTTAGGCCCAAAACATCTGCCAGCTTTATACTTCCAGGAGACTTTCCATGTGATGAATTGCTAAAGATTTTGCTACTGAAAAATATCCTCTCCATGGGCCATAACCCACCCCACTTGAAGATAAGATTGTTCTCTCCATGGTAAAAAAAGAACAGAGAAGCCAGCTTGAATGGCTCCTCTTATTTGATGTTCCAACTGGACACTCAAAAGATCTATTGAGGTTTTTCAAGTATTTGACTTGTAACACTTCAGCAGTTCAACTGATTTGCGAGCTGATTATGCAAGCTATGCATCTCTAAAACCATTATTAAGAAAGAGATAATTTTTGCAACTGTACTAGAATGCACTGTGATGCTTAACTAACAAATTTCTGCTAGGATATTAAGCCGCATCCTTCAGAAACAAAAGCAAGGTCACTGGCCTAATCAGATGTCAATATGAGTTGGAAAGCAGTGAGAAGGAAAACCAATCAAATTGGCTGTTCAGTTAGACTTCAGGGGTAAAATATTTAACAGAGAATATTCAGTGAAAGTGTCATGAGATATTGACACATTGTTTGAATCAGACATTAATCCAGGGTCATACTTATCATCATAAAATGCCAGAAATTTGCTAAAATTTAATTTTTAACTATGAGCATTCTTTGCTTTGTTTTTGATCTTTTTTTTTAAATGATCCTTATTACACTGCACAGTTACAGCACTATTCCACTTTAATTGCCTTGGCAATATCCTGTGGAATTCTGGGATGTGTAGTTTAGTGAGGCCCAGGAGCTCTCTGGCTGAGAATTCTAAATGCCCCTCCCTAAACTGCAAATCCCATGATTCCATAGGATGTGGCCATGGCAGTTAAAGTGGAATAACAGCACTATAACAGTATAGTGTGATAAAGCTTGGGGATGTTCTCTGGATCTTTGTTGTGTTTTTGTTGGCATGTGCCTTCAAATCATTCCCGACATATGGCAACCCTAAGGCAAAATTATCATATGGTCTTCTTGGCAAGATTTGTTTAGAAGGGTTTGCCATTCACTGAGGCTGAGAGAATATGACTTGCCCAAGATCACCCAGGGGATCTGAGCAATGATTTGACTTCTGGTCTCCACAATTGTAGTCTAGCATTCAAACCACTATACTGTACTGGCTCTCTTTTGACATTTACTGCATCACAGAATGGTTAATCATTTGCAGACTATTATTATTTATATCTCAAATGTAAATGTCCACCACTTACCAACCCAATACATATTCCAGTCTTACATATTTAGATTAATCCATAAGTTGTAAATTTAATGAGGTGAACAATGTTATTAATGAGGGAATCATAAAATTTGTACAGCCAGCACAAATTTCAGTGGATTAACTGTATAACACCTGTCCTTGTTCACTACACAATAGAGGATTTTCCTTCTAATTGTAGAAGTGTTATTAGAGTCTGTTTTATACTATTTATGTGAGTTCTCAAGCCTTCCTAAATAATTACTCTTTATAAATCCATAAATTCAGTCATGCACACTTACATGAAGAATATTAATGAAAAAGTGTCCTGTTACTATTCAGATATAGCTCCTATATCAGGCCTGCATAGTGGAAATATCTGTATGTGGAGTTAGACGTTGATTGTGCAACATAACCCGTGTGTTGAATGGCAAAGTTGTGCAACTGAATGCACACCCAAATGTACAACCAACTGCACTGCTAAATGCCCATGCATATCTGAATGTGAAATGACATGTATACAACTCCACTTCCACAGTCTTGAACTGAATGCAGATATTCCATATTGGACAAAAACGCTCAGCAACTTCTGTAGGAGAACCTAGGCATGCATAAGACACCAACAACATTTCAGTCATGGTCTTTAAATGCTGTTGGATACTTTCCGAATTAGGACACTCTTTTGACATTGCATTTAGGTTTTAGAAACCAATATAAGCTATTCTAAAAAGACCAACTTAGTTTAGAATGACCTGGGAAGTCAAAACACTCCTTGAGGAAACTCCTTTTTTATCTGTTTTCCAGAGTAATTTTAGTTCACAAAGGACACTCCTGCTATACCTAGGAGAACAGCTCAGAACCATAAGAAATGGCACAAATGCCACCCTGTTGACAGAAAGGGAGGTCACCAGTGTTAGTGCTGGGCCTTGAGAAGCAGTCTAATTCAGGGCAAGGTTACCAATGGTTCAATTGGTGCAATTGATCTGGCTAGGGTCCCAGTGTTGATGGGGAAAAGGGCTATCTTCGTCCCCAGTCACTTACTGAACCTTCCAGCATTTATATTGTCCTCAGTATTTTGTGTGTAAGTAAATCTGAAAATGCCTGGGATCAGGCTGTTACTCATTGAAGCTGCAGGACTGAAAATGTGTTCACACATGAAGAGCCATGGCAACAATTAAAATGGTATAAAACTGATGTAACTGATGTGGCTGGTTCCCTTGCATTTCTGCTTTCTTTTTTTCACATCAATTTGTGAGAATTGGGAAGAGGGCAGTCTTATGGAAATATGAGCCTATTATTGTGGATTTTCTCTAATGTGTAAATTTCTTCATGTATTTTATCTAATTCACAAATTCTTCAATGGGCATTTTTTTTAGTCATTTGCATTTTAAAATGTTCTGCATGAAAATTATTTCTGTGGACATAGTTATGTGTGCTTATTACTTCTCCAAAATGTCCTCCAGGCCTTGGGAATGTGTGAATTCTGGAGAAGGGGTAGATTTTTTTTTCTTTCAACCAACCTTGCGAATTGTGAAAATGCTACTTTTGTCAATGATGTCAAATCCAATTAATCTGTCCCTCCCCCAATCTATATCTCTCCTACTCCTTCCTGTTCAAGAAGAACCAAGGAGTAGCCTAGAAAGAGTAAGTCTAGAAGGTTTTTCATGAAGAAGCTATACTAACACAGCTCACTTCATAGTGTGCACTGTGACAGCCAATATTATATTGTCTGCCACCAACATGCCGAGAAAATATTCTGCTGATGTAGATATTCTGCCAGCCGTGTTCTTCCAACATTGTGGAAAACCAGAACATATATCTGAGGCATGTATCTCAGCTGTGTTTTAACCTTAAGAGATCTCCTGCCATGCCCACCACAGCAGCCCAGTACTACCAATTATTTCCATTTCCTAGCCAATAATTTCAATTTACCACATTTTGGAGGGAGGGAGCTGCCAACAAATTGTGCAGACATAATACATGAGCTTATCAACATATCTTGTTAGCATATATCATTAAATACATGATACACCCAATACCACCCAGTAGATTTCCATGGCCAAGCAGGGAATCACAACCTGGTCTTCAGGGATGTAGTCCAGTGCTCAAACCATTATACCACACTGACTGACCAAATAGTACTCTATTGAAAAATAAAATACATTGGGCCTTTTTCTTTCTACAGAAAAATTCACTATGGAATCAAGAGAATTCCTGTATCACAGGAAGTAATGGTTAGACCTCATTTGGAATACTGCGTCCAGTTCTGGGCACCTCAGTTCAAGAAGGATATCGACAACGATATCAACAAGCTGGAGCGTGTCCAGAGGAGGGTGACCAAAATGGTGAAGGGTCTGAAAGCCATGCTGTATGAGGAGCAGCTTAGGGAGCTGGGTATGTTTAGTCTGCAGAAGAGTAAGGTTAAGAGGGGACATGATAGCCATGTTTAAATATTTGAAGGGATGTCATGTTGAGGAGGAAGCAGGCTTGTTTTCCACTGCTCCAGAGACTAGGACAAGGAACAGGAAAGGAGATTCCACCTGAATCTCAGGAAGAATTTCCTGATGGTCAGAGCTGTCTGGCAGTGGAATATGCTGCCTTGGAGTATGGTGGAGTCTCCTTCTTTAGAGGTTTTTAAGCAGAGGCTGGATGGCCTTCTGTTGGGAATGCTTTGATGTGTGTTCCTCCATGGCAGGGGGTTGGACTGGATGGCCCCTGTGGTCTCTTCCAACTCTATGATTCTATGATTCTATGACTCTATGACCGCTTTCTATATATATATATATATATATATATATATATATATATATATATATAATTTTCAAAGTACATAAAAGCATATATTGACACAAATATGTGTATCATTATTATAATTCTTCTATTCCCCCGCCCCCGCTTCTGTATATCAAAAGTTTTCTCAAAATTCTGAGTTATAACTGTGTTTAATGAGGTTGTTTTTAGCTCTACTTTTAATTTGGAATTATTATTATCAATTCAATTGTATTTTACTGGATTTTTAAAAAAATGTATTTTACTGTTGGATCTTCGTCACTTACCCCTTTTATTCTGTATGCTACTTAAGTGTTTGTGATGCTGGTCTACGACCGTAATAATAAAGATTCAATTCTTTAGAGGTTTTTAAGCAGAGGCTGAATGGCCATCTGTTGAGAATGCTGTGATGGGTGTCCCTGCATAGCACGGGATTGGACTGGATGGCCCCTGTGGTCTCTTCCAACTCTATGATTCTATGATTCTATACAGTACTTAATAACAATTGTATGAACCAGAGTAAAATGATGGCTAACCCCTGCAAAGTAAAACTAAACAAAACTCTCCTATGACACCATAGTACATCACTGATCTTGGTGCAAAACCCTTGCAAGAGCTAAATCTTTAGATTTTAATAATGCCAAGTTCACCCTTAACCATTCTCTCTCTCTCTCTCTCTCTCTCTCTCTCCCTCTCAAAGAGAGAGATGGGGAAGAGCAAAAGAGAGAGAGAGAGAGAGAGAGAGAGAGAGTTTCAGATACCTTGGGAGAGGGTCAATTTTTGTGATTAAGGACCTGCCAAATACATTTATGAAAATAAATATCTTCCAATATTTTATAAGGTCACAGCTATTACTAGAAATCTGCAAACACCTTGAAAGTTAGCTTTTGGGGGGTTGTATAAATTGCTTTCAATATAATAAAGAAATGGAAATTTAGATGTAAACTTAAGCTGTTTTCTTTGATAATGTGAAAAGAACAACAAAACACTTGAAAACATGTGGATCCACTCCTTTCAAAATCCAGATTGGCTGTGCCATCATTTTCACACAATAGTTGGCAGCAGAACTTTGTTTTGTTGCTGTGCTGTGCATTAAAATACTGCAAGAGAACTGCAGAGCTGTTGCTTGGGCCTTCAGACTGACCCTGTTCAGTAATTCTGACCATGTTCACTTTCTGGCCTACTCAAGACATGTTGCAGCTTGGAAGGCACTGCTGCATTTTCCAAAGCACATGGATTGCCTTTTTTTTTTCTTTCTTTCTTTTTGTTAAGCTCATCAATCTCAGTTAACTC
Source organism: Cyclura pinguis (assembly GCA_030412105.1). Classification (NCBI taxonomy): domain Eukaryota; kingdom Metazoa; phylum Chordata; class Lepidosauria; order Squamata; family Iguanidae; genus Cyclura; species Cyclura pinguis. The sequence continues at coordinate 247,223,441 of CM059599.1, read as the reverse complement.
CTGCTTAGGTGCTATTCAATAAAAGTACTGCAGCTGCATTTACCTGCCTCAGATTTTTTTTTCCAACAAAAGTATATCTATTGACGAATAAAATATAGCCAGCAGGTCAAGCTCAGCCTTGTCTATAGCACTTCAGGTTTGAAACACACTATTCTAACCATAGCTAGTTGTCCATTTCATGCTTCTTTGCCCATTGGTCTTCTATTTCATTTTTTTAAAATTCAGAAAACACAGTGATCGTGAATCAATAACTGTTAATGTGGGCTAGACTTAGAAGCCAAGTTTACTTGTATTTGCCATGCTTTTGAGAATTTGTAAGCATAGGTGTTGTAGAGGAAACATCGAAGAGTGACTTCACCTCTTCTCCAAGATCCATGCCTAGAAAGCGGGGAGGCTTTCAGCTTTGACTTCACTGTGTTATGAGGTTCCTGAGTGAGTTAAAGATGATCAAAGTGACAATGTTTCTCCAGAGTGAGACACCCAGTTTGTGGACCCTTGAAAAGAGCAAAAACTATGGCAATCTTCTGTTAGTTATTTCAATTGAACAAATGATCCTTTACTTGATTGTTATTGCTATTTGTTGTCTTACCCACCTCTCCCTATGGATTGAGGTGGGAAACAACAGATTAAAATACAGCCACAAATAAATACATAAGACAGCTAAAACACCGATTAACCAGTTAAAAGAGTATAATATCAGTTTTAAAAAGATAAATACTAAAAAAAATCCATTCATAATTTAAAAACTATTTGAATAGGCCTGCCAGAAGATATTGGTCTTTAATGATGTTTAAAATGCAGACAGCACATCCAACTGTTGAATCTTTTCGAGCAGGTCATTCCACACTTTGGGGGAGGCTGATGAAAAAGTTCTTATTGAAGAGTTAAAAGAGAGGGAAAAGATGAACTACAGAGCTGTGCTTGTATGTATAGGACCAGAATAAGTCATGCTGCTCCTTCTGAGCGTGGCATTTTTTACTATAAAGAGAGGCGCTTAACAGTGCCTCTTTAATGTCCTCCTGTTTTTGGTAATGAAAGGAGTGGAAAAGTCGTGTAGGATCAAAGTCTTCAAAAGGAGAACAAACAAAGAAAAAAAATTGTCTTTTTTTCAATAAGCTCCCCGACCAATCATAATTCTGTAGAAACAATTGTAGATCTTTTTAATTTTGAAGGTGAAAAGGCTCCCCAGATCTCTGCATTAATTATGCTTCTTTTGCTTTCTTTACTGTTCACAATAGCCTATAGATTTTCTACGTAGCACTCATTCATTGTGCAAATTAAATCAATCTCTTTGCTCCAAGGTTGTAATCTCAGCAGTGATAGCTGCCTGTTGCCATGACAAGTAATTTTCCAAGTTCGAAGCTTGCTTCTAGAGAATTCTCTTACTCATTTGATCCATCAGCTCATCAGAATGCTTTATCAGTTCACAGAGACTAGTTAACTTTCCACCACTTGTTATTCTGCCCATATAACTATTATTACCACTGCAGCTGTCTCAACAGTGATGTTTTTAAAAGGTATGATGAATATAAACTGCAATCTGATCAAATGTGAGAAAGCTAAAATGACCACCATATCATTCCTGTTTTAAGACCACTTGCTATTGATTACATTGCAGGTATTGCAATGTAATTGCTTCTGAACAAATGGGAAATCCATCAAAGGCATCACCAAACAAAGCTATACAGTCCTCCCTCCCCATTTGTGGGTCTGACCTTTGTGAATTTGATTATTCATGAGGTGCACGTGTGCCGTCCCCTCTCCCCATTTCTCCTCCTCCTATTCCCTTGCATTTTGCTGGGCATGAAGAAGGAAGGCAAGTGCACAGACAAAAGGCACGTAAATGGAGGGGGAGGCTCACATGCACCATCCCTCTCCCTCTCCAGAGCTTCCCCTCCCTTTTCCTTGCCTCTGGCCCTGGTGCTGAGAACTCATGCCAAGGCAAAAGGCAAAGGAAATGAGAGAGGGAAGGCTTACTCGAGCCTTCTTCTCCCTTCCAGAGCTCCCTCTCCCATTCCCTTGCCTCTGGCCCTGGAACTGAGATCATGCCAAAGCAAAAGGCAAGGGGAGGGGAGGGGAGGGGAGGGGAGGGGAGGGGAGGGGAAGATTTGTGCAAGCCTTCTTTCTCCCTTCTGGAGCTCCTCCCCCATTTCCCTTGTGCTTGGCCCCAGAGTGCAAAAGGCACGGGAATGGGAGGAGGATTACTGGGGGGCGGAGTTCTTCATGGTTTTTCCACTTTCACACCCCAAAACCTTGCAAAAGTGGAAAGACCACTGTATATTAATATAAATGATTTTCATTGTAGGCTAACCAGTCTATGTAATGGGTTAAATAAACTGCTTTCACCTTTTCTATTAAAATCCTTGAAATAACGTATTAGAATCAGGATAGATTTCAACAGATGCTCTCTGGCGGTGGGAGAGATAACGGAAGGACTGAATCTCCTGATGACCTTTATTTCAACCTTTTCAAACAGTTCCATTTTAAGACAAGAGCAACAGTCATCTCATTGCAGAAATGTTGCAAGCCTATAAATGTACTTACTAATGAATAAGTCTGTTCTACACCAACGAACATCAGGTGGTATAAGGCTATGTTTCAGAGGAAAGAAATAGAAAAAAACACCTCTGAGTATTCCTTGCCTAAGAAAACCCTATGAAATTCACAGGGTTGCCATAAGTTGAAAGGTAACCCAATGGCACACACAGACACAGACACACACACATCCATGGAACTTCAGTCTGGATAAACATGCTGACAATTAGAATGCTACCAGAGAACAACAAAGAAACTATTCACACCTCAATAAGAATTTGTTTGGTAGATCAACTTAAAATTTGTTGGGCAAATCAACTTAGCTGAATCTCCTATGGAAGAAGAAACCCAAGATAATCAGTAAGCAATTTATCAGAATGTAAAATAAAATTAGTTATCAATACTAAAATTAAGAGAAATGTATTTTTTTTAAAAAACACATACATTCTATCCCATTTCAAGTTTGCTTGAAATAAACTGTTGATATGATATATTTTTGTTATTTTGAGAAGAAAGAAGAACCAGTTCCTAAAGACTGCTGGGACTGAGGATCACACTGTGCTCCAACTTCTCACGTTAGACTGGCTTTGACTGAGGAACCAAAGGAAGTATGGACAACAGGGTTAACCCAAAATATTTTGCCACATAGTGAATTGCACCCCTTCACACACACACACACACACACACACACAGATATATTTTGGACACCTTGCCCAAGTCACGACGCATAGTATCTAAACCAGACTTGTTATTTTTATGCAAGGGACAAAAAAAATAGCACATTTTCCTCATCCCTGGCAGTAAAAATACAATGACAGCAAAGTAATAATGCCTAAATGCCCAACAGTAGAGCCGGCTCTGATGAACAAATAGGCAAATTTGTCAAACAAGCAATAGCATAAATGTAAAGATTTGATCCTCTCTAGTATTACTGCCACTTACTTGTTAAAAGTGTTCATAAAATGAACAAAGTCACGGCCAATTTGTAATCCAAATGACAGATGTTCTCCTCATGCTTCCTGATAATAAGAAGCAAACACTGCATCAAGATCCACTGCTTTCAAGTTAATAGGTCAAAAGTTAGATAGCTAAGCTCATGTCTCTTTCAAAGATAAAGATGATGGATTGACATAGTTCATTGCAAGAGGACAGGGTTTCAAAGAGACTAGGTAAGGATGACAATCATCAGCTCTCCCAGGTTTTATCTTGGGTAAGTACAAAAGCACTGTCAAGGATGGGCAAATTCATTGGCTTCTGGGGACAATTTTCTTGGCATCCCAAGACACCGAAGAATGCAAAAAAAAAAAAAAGGAAAAAACAAAAGTACAAGTGGCCAGGATTTGAAAAAGAATAGTTTTACCTAAAGGCACCAGATTGTGTCTGATTTTGGAAGCTAAGCAGAATCAGCCCAATTAGTACTTGGATAGTAGATAGCCAAGGAATACCAGGAACTGTAGGCTATATTTCAGAGAAAACTGGTAAAACCACCTGAGTATTCCTTGCCCAGAAAAACCCAATAAAATTTTATTGGGTTGTGATAAGCCAACAGGTGCCTTGAAGGCAGAAAGAGAGAGAGAGAGAGAGAATGAGTTTGGGATATTAGACAATACAACCTATTAAAAAGTAAATCCCTACTTCTGGAAGTTATTTTATAATGAAAAGTGTGGTCTGGCAAGAGCTGGGGGGCTACAAGGGCAGCACTGGGGACTAAATGCAGGGCAGCATCTTCCTTACTCCTATATTACGTGGGTACTTTTCTAAAAAAGCTTTTCAATACCACCATTTTTTTCCGGAACAGGTCATAAGTGAATCCAATTTCTGTATAACCTGGTTAGTTTGCCAAAGGAAAAAACTTATTAGGAATAGGAAAAAGGAATGGTTGGCAGATTTGGCATAATCACCCATGGTTCCCTCATTTCTTACAATACTAACACAGGGATTAAAAGCCTGAAATTACAACCAACAGTTTTAAGTACAAATCACTCCAACCAGAAAAGTGTAATAGAATACACACACGCACACACATCCTTCCCATCCCACGCATCTGTGATATTTAAAAGAATCAAGATCTCAGGAGAGAATTGTGGATGTGGTAGAACAAGCCATAGTCAAAGATGTAAATCAGAAAGAACGGAGGGGTGAAGAGTAGAACTATATGGAATTAATTTGGAGTGCCCGGGGGGAAAAAATCTACCAGGAAAAGTGTTTATGTTTGCAATCTATGAATGTTCTCTTTAGCAGAAAATGACCCATGAGATTTCTGAAACAAAGAAGGTCTCCAAACTGACTTATGCCAGTCTAGCAAATCTTTAATTTACCACAGTGCCAAAGTGAAAGTGTGCCGCTGACAGAGTCTGAGACATCTTGCCTTTCTCATCTGAGGGAAACCACTGGTGCTGGGGCTCCTGGCCTTTTACTTTCCAACATCATCTCCAGAGTTCACTTTCTCACATAGTCTCCAGAGGGAGTGGTCCACCATGCTGAGTCCTCTGCAAGGAGAAAGGCAGAATATAATAAATAAGTAAATAACTCTAAACTCCCTCTTTTTCACTCTTTCTCTGTTAATGGCAGAAAGTCTAGGCACTGGTCAACCATGGAAGACACTGGCTTCCATGTCAGTTCGGTCTTTGACTTAAATAAGCATTCCAGAGTTCTGAATCCTATCCCCAAAGTAGGTCACACACCTTGGATAGCTCCTTAAATTCCTTTTTATTTTATTTTTTTTATTATCTTTTCCAAAAAAAAATAAAACAGATAAAAATACATAATCCGTTAAACAGTAGTCACAGTTATAAACTCAAGCTAAACAATTATATGTATCTTCACAATCTTCCTCTTTCCCTTCCTAAAACCTGTATGTTATTACAGATATTGCATAGCAGTACTACCAATAATAGAGACAATATTCAAATTATATAAGTTGTCCTCGATTGAAATTAATAAATAAGTATTCTGTATATCAAACTAAAGCCTAGAGTGGGTTCACTGCTCTATTGATATGGAGGTCACCGACTGGCAGTGTTTGTTAGGACTGAAGACAATATAAGTTATGTTTGAAGCAGGTTTCAAACATAATAACACATTGAACATGTTAAATTCATTTGGAAAAAAAATAATTAACCATAAGTTATTTATCCTTACTACATCTGACATGGTTCTTGTGTTTATGGCCTTGACGCTACAGTATGGTACAGGTATTTTTCTTATGCTATTAACACTGGTATACAAACTCAAGGTATTTACTATACTGGGATTCCCTTTTTTAAAAAAAAATCCCATATTCAACAGACAGAAAAATGCTTTTGGCCATCCATTTTTAAAAGCAGGATATAATTCCAGGTCACAGCTTTATTCTTCCACCAAGCTATTTGCCAAATAAGGTGCTAAAAAAGTAAAATATTTATTCCATTAGTTTTAGGTAATTGAAATGCAAACATGGTGCCAACTTAATCTATGCAGGCAGGAAAAGCAGCCTGCTGTCAGATTTTATTAAGTCTTTTTGCTGTTCTGCGAACAGTCAATAACAAGTGTCTAAACCCAGGAAATGATGTTGAGGTAATGTTCAATGGTAAGGATATGATAAGGCACCATTTGCATTCGGGATAATATGAAAAGGTGCAACATGTTCCCAGGAAGATTCTCTCCATGTCGACTAATTAGCATGTTTATTGGGAACATTAATTACTGTGACAATCTCAGCAATTTTAAGTACATTAACTCCTTAAGCACAATCTGCTTTTCTCTCTCTCCACATTTCCCAACTCATTCTTCTCCATGATAAACACTGCAGCATCCCAACTATTCCTTAAACAGATTCATTAATACTGCAGTTTAAGGGTTACTTACCTGGATGTGAGTCCCATTGAAATCAATACCATTTCCTTCACAGTACATATGCCTAAGACTGTGCTGTCATCAAACTTGCAATTAATCAATTAGTGGAAATTTGATGATGCCTGCTGTTCCCATCCCCTAAAAGCAGTGTGGGCAACTGCCTCTCTCACTGCATACACACCCAGAGGCAGCAGCAAAGCTCCCAGTGCAACTTCCAGTTCTAGCATTCAGATGAAGTGTGGCTGATTTGTTTCTTTAGCTTTTTCCAGGAATTGTGAGAATAACAGGAAGTTAAGAGCAGCTGGTGAGTTTGAGCTGAACTTTAAGCAAAAAAAGAATAGGTTAGGAGTTTCTTGAGATGTTTCAGGCGCCATACGACTGAGTCCTGAGAGACACATAGGGCTCATATAGGACTTCCAGGCCATACATTCTCCACCCCTGCCCTGTTGGTGGCATGGTTCACAGAGTCACCAAAGGCAATTTGCTCTATATTTTGCATCTTTCTGCAGCATGCATATTTTCCTGCACACTGCAGGCTGGACTGCATAACACATTGGGTAGATAGTCCTACTTTAAAGCAGGAAATGGTAGGGGATTCCATCCATCTCTATGGTGGTACAAAATGAATTAATGTTTTGAAAATAACACTTACCATTCCAATCAAGGAACCCATTAATTTTATTATTCAATATTTCATGTTCAGAGTCAATGTACACTAAGGTGCAGATTTCCTGGAGTTGGTGCAAAGGACAAGTTGTCACTGTCCAGGGCTGCTAAGACTGTGCTCTGGTGCAGTAGAAACCTTGGGATTTGTTGTATTAGTCTTTTGCCCCTTTGACTGTGAGTGCTAGGCTTAGGGCATACAAAGTCCAGTGTGTTCAGAGGTAGCTCCTTTAAGAGGTAAGCCCCCTGTAGATCCTAATGAAAGTCACCCCTAATTGTACGTGTATGTTGTTCTATGTCTTCAAGTCACTTCTGACTTATGCTTACCCTAAGGTGAATCTATCACAGGATTTTCTTGGAAACATTTGTTCAGAGAGGGTTTGCCTTTGCCTTTCTCTGAGGCTGAAAGAGTGTGACTTGCTAAAGATTACTCATTGGGTTTCCATGGCTGAAACTTTCCCCCACTATTCCCACCCATAATACCCAAAAATGAAACCAGAATTGCTGTGGGTTCACTTCCCACCACATCCAGAGTGCTAGTGAATCCCCCTCCTCCCCTTCCATAGTTTTCCACCCTAATCTAGACCAACCACATGTCAATTCAAGATCAGCTGAAAGGTCCCATCCAGATAGCAATTGAACCTCTGTTTAAAAACCTTTCATAGAATCATAAAATCAAGGAGCTGGAACAAACCACAAGGATCGTTGAGTCCAATCCCCTGCCATGCAGGAATACACAATTAAAGCATTCCCAACAGATGACCATCCAACCTCTGTTTAAAAACTCCCATGGAAGGAAACTCCACCACATTCCACGTTAGCATACTCCACTGATGAACTGAGAGTTATCCACCTTTGGAGGTAGTCCTTGTTCCCTGTTTGGTCAGACTCCCCTCACTTATTATTTTTCTTCATTGGTCCCATACCCACCATCTTGAGCAGGAGAAAACATGCATGCTCCATCTTCCATGTGACATCCCTTCAGATATTTGAAAAAGGCTGCCTCATATCATCTTTGTTTCTCTAGGGTAAACTCAAGGCTCAGTAACACCTGGCCCTCCAGATGTTGCCAGACTGCAGTTCCCATAAGCCCTAGCTAGCATAGCCAATGGTAAGGAATGACAGGAGCTGTAGCCCAACAGCTGAAGGCCATAACCCCCACCCCCACCCCAGCTTTAAACAGGAATGGGAGTGGGAGTGGGTAATGCAAATGGGGAGGGGAGCATTTTTTTTTTTTTTTTGCTCCTCTACTCCCAGTGAACTATACCAACACAACCCAAAATTATGTCACATCACTTCTGTTTTCATTTTCCACTGATTTTCTGCTGTTTCTCTCTGCTCTGGGGGATGTATTGGAGGTTTGGGAGCTGTGTGGGCAAAACAGCTGATTTTTTATTTATTTATTTTTTTAATGGAAGAGAAATGTTTCAGTCCACCACTGTAGAATGAAAACTTCCCACCGCTACCAAAAAAAGCCTCACAGACCATCAGTGTATGCTGGGAATCCTTTGGGTAGATTTGGTTTTTATGCTAAGAACAGTGTTTTAAAAAACCTTCTGTCAGAACAGGGGGAGAGGGCAAAAGTGCATGCTGACATCAGAACCTGTTCTATGCCAAGAAAGTTCATGCTTATGTCTGTAAGGAAGTACATCTTTCACCAACCACAGGATGATTTCCTCACCTCCTTGCATTTCATCTAAAATACCATGATGGCCTAAAAGCCACAGAGGCCTGACCATGCCAGCCAACTGAAATGAAATGGAGGCAATAGAATTTTATGGGAAATAGGGCAGAGATGCTCATTTCCCCAGGGCTGGCTTATACTGCAGTGTAAGTAATAAACATCAGAATTTGGACTTTTGCAGACTCCTGTTATCTAAACTCTGTTGGAATTAGTTGCCTATTGTTAGGTTTTATGCTTTGGAACAGGGATGGGGAAGGGTGAGGCTAAACTGGTGTTACCCCGTTTACTGGGGGTCCCGTGAGGGACACCAAAATGTGCTCAACAATAGGTGGGGAAGATTAGCTCTGAGCACTGCTTTAGCGTTACGAGAGGCAGGGTAACTTAGCAGGATCTTGTAACCCAGTGTTTACGGGGTCAGGCCAAGTCAAGAAGCAGACCGGTTGGAAAATAATGAATGATCTTTATTAAAACAGGCACACAATGTAAGCAACACACGCACACAGATAACTAAAGAAAATAAAGGTGTGAGTAAGATAGTGGGATTTTCAGAGGGATAGTTGGTTCGGATGATACGAAACCTGTCCTGAAGTCCGGAAGAAAATGGAGAGCGAAGCTGGGGTTCGAGGTATCTCAGCACGTGGAGCTGAGGGGAAGCTTGCCAAGCGAAGAGGCAGCAAGGCGGTCTGGAACTCGGAAGCGATCCAAGGAAGCGCTCAAAATCAGGGGTTTTTATAAGGAGAATTGTGACCGCAGGGTAGGTCGGACTTTGGGAAAACAATAGATTTGGAGGTGGAGACAAAACCTCCGAAAGGTTAGAATTTGAATGATTGAGTTATGGCCAAATTGTCAATAGCATAGCCAGTATGCAAACGTGGAGTACTTGGGTGTTATATAGTTAGATCATCAAGCTGCCAGCGCTAGGCAGAGGATCTTTTGAGAGTTGCTTGCATACCTAATGGAGGTACTTGCCTTGAGGTCTCCTAAAGCGGCAAGTCGGCTGTTTCTGGCCTGCCTGTATTGTCTAGGAATATTATGGTGATTATCGGCCAAGCCTGTATGCGTGCTTGTCCAGGGGCCTCGCAAGCACGTGGAAGGGATATGTGAAGTCGAATTAGTGATATCAAAAGATATCTTTTATATCCCCAAAGCTCGGGCTAGCCAGGGCAGTAACCCTAGACCTAACAAGACAAATTTGGGAGTGGGGTGAAAGGAGGTGTTAGCAAGCTCCTTGGTGAAAATCCATTCCTCCCAATCCCTGCTGGCCTAAATTCCCACAGCCAGATCATGCGGCTGTAAGGCAATCAGCTAGCCAGCCACCCCATGCAGCACTCGCCCTACTCAAACCACAAGGCAGAAAGAAAAAACACTGCCCAATCTGCTGTGTGCTCTCCTCTGTCATCTTCCATCACTGAAGAGATGTCATATGGAGTACGGAGCAAGCCTGTTTTCTCCTGCTCCAGAGACTGGGACACAAAGCAATGGCTTCAAATTTCAGGAAAAGCGATTCTATCTAAACATTAGGAAGAACTTCCTGATGGTAAGTGCAGTTCAACAGTGGAATGTGCTGTCTCGGAGCTTGGTGGAGTATCCTTCTTTGGAGGTTTTTAAACAGAGGTAGGATGGACATCTGTTGGGAATGCTTTGATGGTATATTCCTGCATGGCAAGGGGTTGGACTCAATGGTTCTTGTGGTCTCTTCCAACTCTATGATTCTATGATCCTCTTCAAGTGAAGTGATTCCAAAGAGGGTGTGTTGGATGGAGCTTACAACTTTCAAGTGCTGGCCCTCAACAACTGGTGTGATGGTCTTCCATTCCTGACACCCATCGCTGGCCTCTTGTCCACTGGAGGCCAGCAAAGGCAGGTTCTCCCCTGCAGCATCTTTGTACTGCATGGGTACAGATTAACCAACTCTGTTGGAACTAGTTGCCCATTATTAGGTTTTATGCTGTGGAACAGGGATGTGGAACATGTTGATGGACTGCAACTCCTATCCTCACTCATGATGTGCTGTTTAGGGCTGGTAGGAGGCTCTGTCCAACAAACTCATTTCCTTGCTTCTAATTTAGGACATGAGGAACAACAGTTTTAGAAAAGGGGCAAGAATATAAAAGCAAAAGGGATAGAGAAAACAAAATGCTGTGGTGGAATTAGCCTCAAGCATAGAAAGGGGCAAAGTCCATAACAGGGAAGGATCCCATTACTAGTAAAAGTTTGGGGGCATTTCTTAGCTGAAAGAGATGGAACACTTTTAAAATTATATAGGAATCAATGTGTTTGGAAGTCATTAATAATTTTGATATGGCACATTTGGAAGACTCAAAGAAGGCACCGCAACCCTTAATGGAAGTTCTCTATGTAACCAAATCCATGGATTGCAATGTATTTACGTCAAGGATCGTTTCAAGGGAAATGGCTGAAGGTCAGCCCTGCAGCTCAATATTGCCTGTCACATTTGTAACATAAGAGCTGGCTAATGAAGAAGCACAGTGATTTGCTTATGAATCTCTGTGATTCATTACAGCACAAAAGAGAAAGGCAAGCTGGGAGATCCTTTGGAACCACACAGTGGCAAATGACAAAATCTTTCCAGCTTAAACATACTGGGTATTTAAAAGAAACCATCACTAGATTAGCAGTTTAATTGTACTTGTTCCAAGCAACCTATTTGAATATCTCAAGAGATCTGCTAGAATTCCAGCATTCCACTCACCCTGGAACTCACATTCTCTTGACAATCCAAACACAATAAAGTGGCTTAATTTCCTTAGCATATAGTTTTTACACTGTACTATTGACTATAATTTTTTTTAATTTCTAACAGTTTTCCCATAAAATATAGTTTGGTTCACATGTTTGAGCTATCTATACGGATGGCCTTTTTAAAGCACTCATACATCCCACAAATACTTCTACAATACAGAACCACTATAATCCAAAGGATTAAAACACTCACTATAATCTTGATGATTCAAATTAAACTGTGTGGGGTTAATATGTAGGGCAAGTACAATTTGATACATAAAGGATCTGTCTCAGGAACAATTAGTTAGATCCACAAACCCCTTCTGCATAAATTTCTCAAAACTTGGAATCTTACTTTTTAAAATTAGTATGTGCTCATTACTCATTGCAATGTGGGGGGGGGGAGCTGTCGTGTTACTCTTTTCTCAGATGTTACTAATATGATTTTTATTAGTGGTGTGTTATTGTTTAAATGTTTTTTTAAAAAACATGCTACTTAAAAACTCAATGGGCAAAAATCCCCCCAAATGACCCCTATCAAAAAAAAGTGATGTTTTATGATTGAAAAGGAAATGGCATATGCTACACAAAGATGGGACATGGGTTCCAGTGTATTACATTTGATTTTTAGAGGTAAGTATGCAGTCATCCCTTACCACTTCATAAAAAGTGACCTGCTAAAGGTAACAGATTTCTTCCATAATAGAAAGTACATTCAGTAGTTAGATTTCCTGATTGAGGAGCAAAGTCACCAATGACTTGGAGAAACATTATGGGAACTTTGTTCTGAGGCCTTTTTCTCACAGCATTTCCGATGCGAAAGGGCCCCTTGAGCATCGCGCACATGTGAGGAGTGGTCCACATGACGCACTCACATTTGCGTGATGCTCAAGAGCCTGACGCGGACTGCGCACGCATTTTTTCATTTTCAGCTTGAAGCCGAAAATGCTGTGCAGTCGTGCATCCCTCCGGGGCCCTGCGTGCACTTACCTTGCATGCAGAGCCTCGGGAGCCGGGCTGGTCGTGCTTCCTGTCTCTGCAGCCTGGGAGGTCCCAGGCTGCACTGCAAAAGGAGGAGATGGGGCTCTCGCGCGAGCGGGAAGCTCATGTGAAGCCGAAGAAGCAGGGAAGCGAGAGCCTTCCTCCGGAGGCTGCTCGCGCGAGCCCCACACCCCAGCACCGCGAAAAGGTAAGGTGTGAAAAGGAAAGTTATTTGGAGTAATCTAGCCTCATTCTAGGGAAAAATGAAAGAGGACTGTTGGGAAGAAAAATGGCGGAGAAACATCTCTAAGGGTATCAGCTTACATCAAAGAGTCAAGATAAGTAGACAAAAGGGAGGACATTTTAGGTCACTCAAACTACTTAACCCTATTACTACTGCCCTCTTTGCGCATTCTTGATTCTTCAGCGTTAAGCATTGTTGTACTTCTAACATTCCAAGCCCTCAACTTTCTCAACTGAAATGGTTTCCAAAGTGTTATCTGAAACCACATGATGAAGCAATATAAATCTGCATCTTGGGAAACTGACAGAGGTCCCTGAGTACACTGTCTTGAGGTCCAAAGAAGAAATGTGAACAATACAGGAAAGTAATTCATTTCTTCAACACAGATGTGTAAATATCTGAAGGAATGTCTCACACTCTACAAACCTGGCAGTCTCTCAGATCTTTAGGGCAGGCTTTTCCCTACATAACAACAAGGGAAAGAACCTATCAGTTGCCATGTGTCATTTGTGGAACATCTTCCATATACAGCAAGGGGTTATATGGCCCTTTGGCCTTCCAAATATTTCAGACTTTTGCTTCCAAAAGCTCTAGCCAGAGTGGCTGATGTAAAGGATTATGCAGCTATAATCTAAAACATCTACAGGGCCGAAAGTTATCAAATGTTGTTGTTGTTGTTGTTTTTAATTGCCACCAAGTCAACTTTGACTTATGGTGACCCTATGAATAAGAAATCTCCAAGTCACCCTATCATCAACAATCCTATGCAGATCTTGCAGACGAAAGGCTGTGGCTTCCTTGACTGAGTCTCTCCTTCTGTAGTGCAGTCTTCCTCTTTTCCTACTGCCTTCTTACCTTGACAAGCCTCACTGTGTTTCCTAGTTAGTCATGTTTTTTCATGATATGAGCAAAGTACAATAGTCTCAGTTTAGTCATCTTGGCTTCTATGGAGAGTTCAGGCTCTATTTGTTCTGGAACCCCTTTATTTGTCTTTGCAGCAGTTCAGAGTATCTGCAGAACTGTCCTCCAGCACCACGTCTCAAATGAGTTGCTTGTTTTCCTATCAGCCTTCTTCACTGTTCAATTTTCACAATCATACATAGAAATTGGAAATACCATGGCATGGACAATCCTGGCTTTGGTATTCAACTATATATCTTTATACTTGAGGATCTTGTCTAGTTCCTTCGTAGCTGCCCTTCTAAATCCTAGTCTTCTTCTGATTTCTTGAGTACATCTTTCATTTTGATTAATGCCAGATCCCATCTGATCTTGGAAGCTAAGCAGGATCAGTTCTGGTTAGTACTATATGGTAAACCACCAACAAACAACAGGTGCTGTAGGCTATTTTTCAGAAGAAGGAACTAGCAAAACCACCTCTAAGTATTGATTGCCTAAGAACATCTTATGAAATTCATGGGGTCACCATAAGTTGATGGGCAACTTGAAGCCACATACACACATACAGGCTGCAGAATAAATATAACTGGGACCAGCTTTGCAGTCCTTCTGGCTCCATGTCAGAACTATCCTTTTTGCCTGGGTCTTTTTGTCTTGGCCAGTCTGTTCTGGGTTCTTTTGTGCTGCTTTATCAGTATATTTTATTGTTCTTCTTGCATTTTGTGATTATATAACTGTGTTTTGGTTTATTTATTGTATGCTGCAATGATATCCTTTGATGAAGGGCAGTTTATAAATATCCTAATAAATAATACATAGCTTCTCGCTCACCTTTCTTCTGGCTAATGAACCCAAACACTTGCATGATAGTAAGTTTAAATCTATGCTGGGAAATAAACATGGGGCTTTAAAAATTAATCAGTAACCTAATCAGTTAATTAAAAGGCAAGTGCCCAATTCAAGAATTTGCATTTGATGGTCTCATAAGCAAGTGGCATCCAGTGCAGACACTGTGTAAAAGAATGGGTATATGCAGTGGAGTTTTCACTGGAACTTGCTTGGACATCAACATCTCCAAATAATACTTCCATGTCCTCAGACACTGCAGCAAGAGTGTATGAAGCTGAAGAAAAAACAAATCAATGGATTAAATTGTTCACTTAATGGAATAAAAGAATGCCTGAATGGAAAAATTCTGCTGTCCCTGCTTTGTTTTGATAGCATATCAGAAAAGTGGAGAAGCCTCAAGCCTAAAGCACCCAACAAGTCCTGAACCTGTGGGATGTCAGATAGATATTCCCAATGATGGTGGCTAGAAGCTTCTGTGTTAGTGGGAACAACACTTTTGATAGCTCCTTTGACTTCTGGACTGGAACTTGAAGTGGACTCACTATTCCACCAAAATAAAAGCAACCAGCTGCCACTTGGCTGACTGAAACCCAAGAGAACCAGCCAAATGAATCTCTTCAATAGCAACAGTAGTCCATATCAAGAGCAGAGAACCTTTGGCCCTTCAGATGTTTTGGATTTCAACTCCCATAATTCTTGCCCATTGACCATACTGATTGGGGCTGCTGGGTGCTGATGTTCAGAACATCAGAAGAGACAAATATTTCCCATCCCTGGTCTGTAAGTTGACACTTAGTTCAAATTAGATTGTTCTCTGACTTCTTGCTGGAGCATCCCTCTACCAGAGATTTGCCTTACCTTTCTTCTCTCCTTACCTAATATACTTTGCTTTATCTTTGCCTTGGTATGCTCTGGATCTTTCAGTAAATTCTGGGCTGAAATAACCTCCTCTGTCTCCCTATATGGACTTAGTAAGTGAGTACTGTTTCAGACATCTGTTTGCTTTAAAGGACGGTGGTGTGGTCTACAAATCTCATACAATGAATTGCTCCTTTGGTCACACACCATACACACAAACGCATACATCATGTAAAAGTACTCTAACTTAACCTCTGATAGACAGTCTCCAGACAGGCTGGACTATGGCTTCCTTCACAGTCTATAGGCATGCTGTCTGGTGACTGAAGATACCTGTTGTTCAACACAACTAGAAGGCATCAAGTTGGGAACAGCTGATCAGAATGGATTTGCCCATCTTTGGGAGCTTGGCATTTGTCAAACACAGGAGGAAATTATACACTGGTCGCATGCAGCTGAATTATACAAGTTATCTGACAAGTCAAAGACTGGTTCTAATATTGCAAAATGATTACAGTAGTGTAAGACAGGAAACTCCCAATCCATTACCACCTTATGTATTACCACTTCTCTATTTACTCCCATGGTTATATTGGTTCAGATTCTTTTATATATGGCTGTGCAGGGCACTCAGAACAGCCATTTTGAGGAATGCTGCCCATTAAACCTTTCTCAGAGCAAAGGCAAAGGAGATTTGTTTTCTTCTTTTACTTTTATGTCATACATTTCAGCCTCTTTTGGCAGAGCAATCATAAATTATGAGGTTTTATACACTCTTTTATTTGCTTTCCTTTATTCACTTCCACTTTCTACATTTCATCATCATTTTTTCCCTCCCAGCCCTGTGTTCTTCCTCACCCATTTCTATTTGGGATGGGGTTCCTGTGCAGCTTTAGTTCTGACACCATATTTTTCAGTCTCCTTTTTAAAAACAGAAGCCCTTAACAGGGAAAATGTATGGGGCCTGTTAAGAGAAGAATGTTTTCCTTCATTTGTTATACTCAGGCCTGGCTCTTGCATGGAGTACATTGAAAGAAAGGTCCCAGGCTGTGGGTCAGGAGGAATAACTTCATAGCATCCAGCATCTCCTACATACCCATCACAGCCACATGACTTCATTTGTTTCATGAATGCTGCTGCTTGGTGTTTTTTAAAATCAGATGCATTCGATCTCTCTCTCTCTCTCTCTCTCTCTCTCACACACACAGAGAGAGAGAGAGAGAGAGAGAGAGAGAGAGAGAGAGAGAGAAGGAGACCCGCCATTTGGTGGCTACCGCTTTGCTGGGGAAATAAATCTACTTAGTGTAAAATTTAAATGAGCTGTTCTAGGTTCTGAAACTTTATTGGGAATATGGTTTAATACCTTCTATAGCACCTTTAAAGCCTGGATTAAATTCTAGATCAGATTTATCACCCCGCCACTGATTAGCACTCTCTCAGGCAGATGCTATAACAATCAATGCTGTTTAAAAATTATTGAGAAAAGGCATTTGTATGAATAAAGCACCAAATGCTGGAGCTTCCACCTTCCTTAGTGATGTCAGTTGGAACAAATGGCAAGCAGCATCCAAAGTAGTTCTAGGATATAAATAAGTCTATAGAATGAAATCAATCTATACACACACACACACACACACACACACACACACACACATATATATATATATATATATATATATATATATATATATATATATAGTGCAATCCTCCATGGTTCAATGTAGCATAGTTCTGTGTGGCATTCACCACTCACCGACCTACTATAAAGCAGCTGAATTCCCCCACCCATGGCTATTTGTGTCTAGAGGAAAGTAGGGGGAGTCACAGAAGCAACTGGCTGTGTTCGTGTAGCCAGGTATAAAATGATTACACCATCTGCTGAAATCTTCTGCGGCTCTGGATTAGATGATAAGCAAGATCTAGTAGCAGTTATAGAAATTTATCTATCTACACACACACACACATATATATATACAGAGAATCATAGAATCATAGAATCATAGAAATGTAGAGTTGGAAGAGACCACACGGGCCATCCAGTCCAACCCCCTGCCATGCAGGAACACCCTCAAAGCACTCCCGACAGATAGCCATCCAGCCTCTGCTTAAAAACCTCAAAGGAAGGAGACTCCATCACACTCCGAGGCAGCATATTCCACTGCCGGACAGCCCTGACTGTCAGGAAGTTCTTCCTGAGGTTCAGGTGGAATCTCCTTTCCTGGAGCTTGAATCTATTCATTACTGCCCTGGCTAGCCCGAGCTTTGGGGATATAAAAAGCTATCTTTTGATATTGATAATTCGGCTTCACATATCCCTTCCACGTGCTTGCGAGGGCCCTGGACAAACACGCATACAGGCTCGGCCGATAATCGCCGTAATATTCCTAGACAATACAGGCAGGCCAGAAAACAGCCGACTCGCCGCGTTAGGAGACCTAAAGGCAAGTACCTCCATTAGGTATGCAAGCAACTCTCAAAAGATCCTCTGCCTAGCACTGGCAGCTTGATGATCGAGCTATACAACGCTCAAAAACTCCACGTTTGCATACCAGCTGCTCTATTGATAAATTCGGCTATAATTCAATCATTCAAATTCTAACCTTTCGGAGGTTTTGTCTCCACCTCCAAATCTATTGTTTTACCCTAAGTCCGACCTAGCCTGTGGTCACAATTCTCCTTATAAAAACCCCTGATTTTGAGCGCTTCCTTGGATCGCTTCCGAGTTCCAGACCGCCTTGCTGCCGCTTTGCTTGGTGAGCTTCCACTCAGCTCCACGTGCTGAGATACATCGAACCCCAGCTTTGCTCTCCATTTTCTTCCGGACTTCAGGACAGGTTTCGTATCACTCGAACCAGCTATCCCTCCAAAAATCCCTCTATCTTACTCACACCTTTATTTTCCTTAGTTATCTGTGTGCTTGTGTTGCTTACATTGTGTGCCTGTATTTAATAAAGATCATTCATTATTTTCCAACCAGTCTGCTTCTTGACTTGGCCTGACCCCGTAGACACTGGGTTACAAGATCCTGCTAAGTTACCCTGCCTCTCGTTTTGCCAACTTGTGCTCTGAACTAATTTCCCCAACTTGTATAATTTTGATAGCAATAATGTGTCCCTCCCGGGACCCCCAGAAAACAGGGTAACACATTACTCCTTGTCCTGGTCTCTGGAGCAGCAGAAAACAAGCCCTCTCCCTCCTCTACATGGCATCCCTTCAAATATTTAAACATAGCTATCATGTCCCCTCTTAACCTTCTCTTCTGCAGACTAAACATACCCAGCTCTCTAAGTCTATCCTCATAGGGCATGGCTCCCAGGCCCCTCACCATTTTGGTCGCCCTCCTCTGGACCCGCTCCAGCTTGACCATGTCCTTCTTGAATTGGGGTGCCCAGAACTGGACACAGCATTCAAGTTGAGGTCTAACCAAAGCAGAGTAGAGTGGTACCAGTACCTCCCTCGATCTAGACACCATACTCCTATTGATGCAGCCGAGAATTGCATTGGCTTTCTTGGCTGCCGCATCACACTGCTGACTCATGTTCAGCTTGTGGTCTATTAAGACTCCTAGATCCCTTTCACACGTACTGCCATCCAGCCACGTGTCCCCCATCCTATATTTCTGCATTCCATTTTTTCTACCTAAGTGTAGAACCTTACACTTCTCTCTGTTGAATTTCATTTTGTTGGCCTTGGCCCAGCTCTCCAATCTGTCCAGGTCATTTTGAATTTTGATCTTGTCCTCTGGTGTATTAGCAACCCCTCCCAATTTGGTGTCATCTGCAAATTTGATGAGCATGCCCTCTATTCCTTCATCCAAGTCGTTGATGAAGATATTGAACAGCACCGGGCCCAGGACAGAACCCTGTGGCACCCCGCTAGTCACTTCTCTCCAGGATGAAAAGCAGCCATTGGTGAGCGCCCTTTGGGAACGGTCAGTCAAGCAGTTACAGATCCACCTGACAGTAGCCCTGTCCAGCCCACATTTTACTAGCTTCTTTGCAAGAGTGTCAGGTGGAACTTTATCAAAGGCCTTACTGAAATCGAGATATGCTACATCCACAGTATTCCCTTCATCTATCAAGCTAGTAACTCTATCATAAAAAGAGATAAGATTAGTCTGGCATGACTTATTTTTGAGAAATCCATGTTGACTTCTCATGATTACGGCATTGCTTTCTAAGTGATTAGAAACTGACTGCTTAATGAGAGAGAGAGAGAGAGAGAGAGAAAGGAGTAGGGAGGCTGCCATCCTGCATGGCTCATCATTGCATAGTATTCCTGTGTGTCATTCATCATCCCCAGACCTACCATAGAACTGCTAAAGCACCCCTCCATAGCTATTTGTGCCTTGAGGAGAATTGCGGGGGGGGGGGGGTGGCAGATCACAAAAGCATCTATTTATATTCCTATGGCCTGACATGAAGTGATTACATCTCTGCTGAGATCCCCTGAGGTCCTCAAGAGGTCTCAGTAGCTAATGCAATAGCTTTATATTGCATTGCATTATATTGCTATGGGAACACAGCCAGATGCTTCTGTGATCCTGCCCCCAACTTCTGCTCCCCACTACACAAGAATAACCAGGATGGAAGGCTTTGGCAGCTCTATGGTAAGTTGTGGGGGCTTTGGTTGCTGTGTAGGGAGGAAGAGACTACCAACTTCCTCAGTGATCAAATCTAGATATACACAGGATTAGAGTTAACTTAGATTGCATATGCCATTAACAGGATGCCATTCACTGACTGTGTGCCTGTGTGTCTGCGTGCATCTTCCTGTGCATGTGCGTTTGTATCGGCCAAAGACATCTGTCACCTCCCCTTCTGCCATATCCTGCTCTGCTCTTCCTGGCCACAGAGAGAAAGCTGGTTTCTTCTGCCCCACTTTTGTTCTTCCTGGTGATTATCCTTCAAGAATGAAACATTCCAGAGTCACAAGACTGTTGAGTGGCACTCCTATTGTTAATTGTCAAAGATACAACCCTAAACACACTTATGAGGGAGCAATTCTCATCAGTCACAATAAAATTTAGGTCTAAGTAAGCTTGGTTAGAACTACAGTATTGCCTGTAATTATCTGGGCAAGTATACGAGTAAATTGCAAACTGAACAGTCCAATATATAATGAGCAGGGTAGTATCTGTGTATGTGCCTTCAAGTCACCGTTGACTTATGCTGACCCCATTAATTTCATAGGGCTTTCTTAGGCAAGGAATACTCACAGGTGGTTTGCCAATTCCTTCCTCTGAAATATTGCACACAGCACCTGCCATTTGTTGCAGATCTACCATCCAAGTATTAACTGGAGTTGACTCTGCTTAGCTTCCAAGATCAGATAGGATCTGGTGCCTTTAGGATAGGTTAGGTCTTAATCTGAAGTTGGGATCAACAGGGTTAAACTCTGAAACTTAAATGGAAAGAATATAGACCAAGGATGAGGCTGAAATCCTGTGCATGGTTGCTTAGCAATATCTTACTGAACCCAATGAGAGTTATTTCTTATTAATTGTAAGTCACATTAAGGCTTGTTGCCCCTGAGGGTGGTCAACCATTCCTGGGAGCATTCCAAAATCACAAATAGCTCTTCCGTCAGTCAGTATGTTGACACTCCAAACAGATTCCACACAGGAGTCAACTACATCACTTTCTCCCGTGCTTTATATGTCTGCTGAAAGAATGATGCTGAGAGAATTAAGAAGGCAGTGTAGAAGAGAACTGAGAGAAGATGCAGACATGAAAACAGTGTGGGAACAGAGAGAGAATGAAACATCATCACTATTATTATTATTACTACTACTACTAATTTATATCCCATCATTCTCCTGATGGGGGGACTCAAGGCAGCTAACGAGATTAAAACAGAACAAATTAAAACATCCATGAAAGTATACAACTTTAAAAAAACAACTTATGAACTTAAAACAATTATGTGTTTAAAATATTAATATTAAACATACTGAATATATGAAAAACATTAATTATGCCACCTTAAAAGCTGCACAACATCACAAGCTCCCAACCAGTCAATTTTAAAAGCCTGCCAGAACAAAAATGTCTTCACCTGCCTTTGAGAGAACAGCAGGGACACAGCCATCCTTGAGTCTCTAGGGAGCGAGTTCCAGACTCTGGGGACAGCCACTGAGAAGCCCTCCCCTTTGTTCTTACCCAAGGCACCAAAGAAGGTGGTGGGACAGAGAGATGGGCCTCTCCAGATGATCTTATTCTACTGGGCTGGTAAAGGGAAACACAGTTGTTCAAATAATCTGGGCCCAAGACCTTTTTAGGTCAAAACCAGCACTTTGAATTGTTCCTGGAAACAGAACAGCAACCAGTGGACCTGTTGCGACAAGGAAGTTGTGTCGGCCCTTTGGCCAGCCCCTGTTAATAACCTGCCTGCAGTTTTTTGGGCCAACTGTAGTTTCTGAGCACTTTTCAAAGGCAGCCCCACATAGAGCCCATTACAGTAGTCCAAACAGGATGCAACCAAGTCATGTACCACCACGGCCAGATCTGACTTCTCCAGGAAGGGGCACAGTTGTGTACCAGTTGTGAGTTTAGAAAAGACATTTCCAATTTATTCTAATACTCTTTTCTTCAAAGAGGGAGAAGAGACCCTGATGAGAAGGGTATCATTTACTCTTAGAGATGGGCAATATGCAAAGTTTATAAGGCCCCCTATTGTTTTTGCTGGCCCTGCTGTTCACTCTGCTACATACTTGGGAAAGGTAATACAAGATTCTTCTAGATACAGATTTTTGGTGGGGAATGAGAACCTCTTAACAAAGCATACATTTAAAAAAAAAATCAGAAGACTTCTGGGGAAGCTATGGTTCCTGGCCATTGGATGGCTTCTTTCCACCAATTTGTGAGCATTTTTAGTACAGCTTAATGCAAGGCCTAATTAATAATTCATACTTGAGAGCCTAAGGCTCTCTCTGCCTCTCTTCATTGTGTTTGTGTGCGTTTCTAGCTGCAACATTTCAGGGACCAGACAAAGAATATGGTAGTTCTTAGCCATTAATACATGAGCATGCATTTAGCTGAGCCTTCCTGGAAAATGATTGTAAATGACAAGGCAGATAAATGGTTGATGGTTGGCTGTGATGCTTGTTTGGTAGCAAGTGGAACAGAGAAGGAAGCAGCCGCTAACAGAAGGTTTACAGTCTACATACAACTATATTTTCTTGTGAAACGTCCATATGTAGTCATTACAGGAATCTAACTTGTTTACTTACTTCTTAAAAAGTATTTACACATTTATTATTTTACATCCTTCAGGGCCACCACAGCAACATGTAATAAAACTTTAGGTTTTAAAATACAACAGGAACAAAATATTATTTAAAATATTATAATAATTATTATTAATAATATTATTTAAAAACGGATTAAATCAAATGTAAGAACAATGTGGTATAGTAGTCTGAGTGTTGGACTACAACCCTGCAGATCAGGATTTGATTCCCCACTTGGCCATGGAAGGAGTTTCACAATCAGGGCATTGCTACGGAAAAAAAAAAGCCCTCACCCTTTTGAGATTCTGAGATATATCACAGAATCTCTGCTGAGCATCTCAAATTTTGGACAGGCTTCAATGGAAAGAACAGTCTTTCAGATATCATAGCCTAAGTGATGAAGGGTTTTACAGATCAAAACCTGCACCTTGATGTGAGTTTGTAAGCAAAGTGGAAGCCAATGCAATTGGTCCAAGATCAACTTGAGAGAACCTCAGTTGATTCATTTTTTGATGAGAACATTTTACTATTGGGGGAAAGATTTGAACATTGGAATATGAGAGAAAAGAAAACTGACAACCAGAAATTCTTCCAGAGGGCTTTGATTATTTAGTTCTTAAAAGCTTGGCTTTGATTAGCTCTATATTTGGTCATATTAGAGCTGCTGAATTCTGATTGATGCTGGGTTGTTCTTTTGCTTGCTTGTTTGTTTTTCTATCAGGTTTCACATCATTAACTTATTACATGGCAGTAAGATATAATTATGGTGTCCTCCACCCTGGGAGTAGCTGGATTTGACCAGCACAAAATGGTTGAGAATTTCATGTGACTGATTTTTGATAGGAACTAGAGTTTGATCAGAAAGTTCCTACACATGAATGACACCTTTTCAACCCCAAAAACTCAAAAAAGAAATGAATGTGTGAGAAAGCAAAACTGGCAGGTTTTTAATGGTTGGATATAGAACTTGCTTCAAAACTGTATTTTCACCCTTCACCCTTGACCTGCATAATTGTAAAAGTTTTCTTTTTCTTTTTTTAAGGAGAGAAATGGCAACTTGGACCAGCCCTGCACCAGTATTTCATACCAGTATGAAATATAAGCTGACTTTAATTAGGACATTTTTCTGAAATGCACTTAAAAGAAAAATACACTGAGAAAAAGATGGAAATGCCTTGTTCTATCTTATATTTCATGAGAAGAGAACTTCATTCTCTTAGTCACAATGACTTACATTTTTGAAAGGATTATTTTCACTAGTTCGATGCCTTTTAAGAGTTTATAATAATTCAGACTAGGATCCTCCCCCCCCAAATGCAGCTTTTGCAGCTAAAGCAATCAATACATGTTGTGTTTTTGTTATAGGGCTTATATAACTAATGCTAGAGATTTGTTTTTCAAAGCATTGTTGTGTGAGAAATACTCAGCTCATTAGACTGGTTCAGTTACTCATCAGGAGCAGCACATAATAAAACCAGAAGTAAACCCACCCATGGAAGTAAAACACTCCAAATGTCTAACAGCACTAAAAACTGTTCTTGAATACCCAGGAAAGTGAAAACTTTGTCAACTGATGCTAAAAAGAAACTTCTTCCTAGTGTAGGCAAACATGCAAGTCAGAGGAATTTCTCTAAATGCTCACAGAAAGCATGAAGAGAAACAGTCTGAGCATTAAAGTCTGAAGACATGACCTTCCTGTATGAATGGAAGTCTTCCATTCAACCTGGAATCCTTTTCTTGAGGGATTAGGACTTCCAGTTGTGTTGAGAACCTCCATGAGTGGATGAAATTATTCTTTTCAGACATCACCCTCTCTTTAAAGAAAACAGTAACAAATGAGGTGAGACTAGTGAGTTCTTCTCTCCACATATTGATTTTTACATTTGTTGTGAATACCTGAGTATGGCAGGCTGGGTGGAAGAACTAGTTGTTTTTGTCAGTGACTATAGGAAACAGGTGGGCACAACCCTCCCCTTTTTTTTTAATTAAGAGTGCTGTATCATGCATGTCATAAAATGACAAGCTTTCTTCCGGTTTCTTGAAAAAAATGCCTCAACTAAATCACTTTTTGTGTAAATATGAACTTCTCTCTACCTGGCAAGGATGAAAAGAGGGTGATCAGGAGTGGTCTTGGGCACTGAACTTGCAGAGGGACTCTGGCTTCTAGTCTGTTCCTTTATATCTATGAAATGATCTTTTATGGTACGCCAGATTATGCTTTCATAATCGGGGCCTTCTTGAAATGCATCACACTGGCACTAAAGCACACACTGAGAAGGAAGAAAAGGAAGAAAATAAAGACAGTGATATCCACAAATACACTAACATCTCTTTCACCAATCACCAGTGACAGAATTGCTTGGGATTACTGCCAGGATATCTTTTGTGTGGCTGTTTTGGCACTTAATGAAAGGGTGGAGAACCTCTCTTGGTCTAATGGATGAATTGTTGGCCTGAAAGATGCACTAGCCTAAACTATGTTCTTGGAAGACACATTCGACTGGAAGGGGCCAAAGGGAAAAGTGTGGTATGAAAACAGCAGCCCATTTTAGCTGAAAGTTCTTAATGCCAGTAACCAAACCTTGCATAAAAGACATTTCAGTCATTCAGAATGGAAACTTCATTCTAAAAATTGGGAAATCACCAAACAATGATGTCATGGGGAACAGGGTGTGGCCATCCGAGGAAGCCCCAGGGCCTGGAGTTTTCCAACCCTGACTTTATGGTTGCCTCTCCGCCTGGATGAGACATCAAAAATTTTGCAGACATTAAGCCTTGACCAGCACAGCAGGATTACCCAATCAGAGTTTCACAATGGCAAATTCCTTCAAATGTAAAACCTTCTGAAAGCTTATACAGACTTCAGGATTTGTGTGCATTGCCTTTAAGCTACAGTAGAGCCATTACTAATCAGCTAAGGCTGGCTTCATGAGCTACTATATGAAATAATGTCAAATTTTGGTGCGTCAAGCAGGTTTCATTAAAGATTCCCATTGTATTTTTCCACTGCAAGGTTCTTTTTTTCCTACTCTCACATCACAGAACAGGCACAATTCTATTTCTGTCAAGCTATACATGGAAGATTATGACTGTGGAGCAATGAAAGCAGCTTCCCGTTTCCTGCTGTCATGACATTAGTACTAACCTAGCACTGCTTCTTTGGTAACTAAAATTTAAGGGGATGAAGAACATTGCTGAATGGGTCTGTTGAATATGTGCTCCTAATTACAGCCATTTCCTTCTGTCCCATGCAGACTAACAGATCGGTGAAACTGAACAGACCCGCTTGTACGTAACTTTTAGCCTAATCAATTTAATTCCAAATGAAAACTCAGAAAGAGAGAGGAAGTGGACAGAATGTGGCAGGACATCCATTACTGTAGGAGAATTATTCTTGCAGCTCCTTTCTAAAGAAAAAGAAAATGACCTTTTATTGTCACTATGGACAGTAAAATATACATTTTTCCTCTAAATATACTCTTGCCTAGTGACACTCACCCTTCTGGAGAAAAACTGCTCCAGGCATAAAAAAAGTGTTTTCTTCATTATAGGCATTTTCCAAAAGACATTATTTATGACAGTCATGACAATTATTTATCTATGACAGGGTATTCAAATGTGTGCACATCTGTTGCAGGTGTGCTGGTGGATTTTCTGCTGCACCACATCTTCAGAGCACCCTCCTCTACAAAGTGTGTTTAACCCCCCCCCCCCTTTGCTGACCTTTAGGAAGGTTTAAAAGACTTGTTTATTCCATTCTGGATTTGAGTAACACTGTGTTCCTCTTTAACATTCTAAAACATTGTCTATTCCTGCTGTTATTTTAACAGTGATATCTTCCTTGTTGTTTTTAGTGACTTATATACTGGGGGAGGGGGTGTATTAGAGTTTGATTACATGTTTTGCACTTTGATCAGTTATAATCCATTTTGATTTACCTTTTGCTACAACAAGTGGGTTGCAAATGTATTGAATAATCAGTAGAACTGTCTTGGCAAATTTTAAAAATTTTGTGGGTACAGCATCTTGCCCAGTAATAGCCTACAGTAATACCTGTGGCTCTATCTGGGCCTCCCCCTCCATACAACTGTAATACCATACAGGTGGAGAGCACAGAGGTATCTGCTGTTTCTACCTCCTTATGATGTTCACATTGGCTCTGCTCCTTACCTTCTACAAGAGCAAATAAACATCTTTGATTTTCCGAGAAGAAGATGGGGTCAGCAGAGGATATGAAAGTGGGGTAAGTTGCCCCAGACCTCCTCTCCTTTCCACTGGACTACTAAAGTGTGGAGGGGAGGCCAAAAAAAAAGTCCACAGCAGGACACATCAAGGCAACATATGTAGTGTCAACCTTGAAGTGTCTATAGTTCTTTCTTCCTCCACATTTCTGAAAAGCTATGTAAATGGCCTAACAAAACTGTAAGCATGTGTTCAAGTTCCTTAAGCATTTCACTGTGTTAAAAATGTCTTTTCTATTTCAGTGGTGGCTAGTGGTTTCCATGTCAGTGAGAAATGAAGCCATTCCAGGTTTTAAAACCAGGCTGTAAACGAACTCTCCAATGTGCTGAATATTATTCCTAAATAAGTTCAGCACCATGGATAGCTTCTTTGAAGCCAGTGGAAACCTAGAATGGGTTCACTGCCCCGGTGACATGGCACCCCAGTCTCTACTGGTCCATTTTTCAGACTATGCAAAAGAAGTAACCAGTGATATTTTCTTTCTTCATTCTTTGTATGGTTTTCAATAAACTCTTCAACACTGGGAGACTGTACCAGGATTACATATATGTGGCCCCTGTTAATCCTGGGAAAATCTTGGTCTCTTGAAATGATTTATAATACACAGCAGCTTATCTAAATGCATACCTTGGCAAATCTATTTTCTGGACTACAGCTTCCAGTATACTCTTTAGCTAGCAAGACTATCAGCTGTTCTAGATGATGAAGTCTGGGAACTGTAAGCCAAAACAAGTAACTTTTCCATGCCTTGTCTAAATGACCAATCTGCCACGCAAACATGCAACAAACACTCAAACAAAAATGTATCCCTAATAAGATCACAATCCTGGAGGCATTTGCAGAACAGAAAGCCATTTAAAGCAAGTGGAGTTTCTTCTTCAGCACTTTCTTTATAAACAGAAGTAACGAGACGAAAGATGACAACAGAGACCATATAAAAATAAAGCCTTTCTGAATTCTTCAGATGAGCTCTGAGTCCACTTTCACCCTTGAAATGTGAGGCCAGCAAAAATTCAGCATTCACTCACACCCACCCACTTACTTGCTCCTGCTGCTATTTCTTCCTATTCATGGAGAAAAGGAGCAACACATACTTCTAAAGGACAGCCTGGTTTGATAACTATGCCTGACCATAGGCTCACAGGATGATTGGCAAACATGCTGCGTTCCTTCCTTTTTGGGTATGTCAGCCTTTCTATTAGTAACAAGTCTTGTACACTGT
This sequence comes from Cyclura pinguis, assembly GCA_030412105.1. NCBI lineage: Eukaryota > Metazoa > Chordata > Lepidosauria > Squamata > Iguanidae > Cyclura > Cyclura pinguis. The sequence goes on along the minus strand of CM059599.1, from coordinate 247,195,453 downwards.
TCCAAAGATAAAAGAACCAAAGCAGTCGAATACAGGTTGTTGTCAATTCACTCCAGACTTTGAGACACTTTCATGTAAACTGCCTTGAGGATTTCTACTTAAGGGTGATATAGAAATTCCAATAATGGTAAATAATAATCATTAAGAAAATACATGGTCAGCTCCTTCAGTTAAGGTTGAGTCTTCCTAGACATTTTTCACTTGAGTTACAAAATACTTGGTTACAAAATACTTGCATGTTACATCCATTTGAAAACCCATATTGAAATATTTCCCAGTAAAACTAATAGAAAAAAAAGAGCTTGACTTTTCAGATTGCTGCTCCTCCCTTTCTTGGCAAAATACACCATGATTTCTGTGTGCATCTGGCATTCAGAACTGATGCAAGATGTTTTGTACTCAACTATCTGTATGAGAGCACAGATTGTCGAGTGAAAGGCATTCCTTCAATCACTTTAACAGTGACCCTATATGTATACTATACTGTTTCTCCAACTGAGAAAGATATATTTTATTTCCCTATTTTTCATATCTTACTTTAAAAAAAAAAAAAGGAATCAAACATTTCCTTTCTTGCTCCCAACAGTCATTCTATAAAACCAAGTGTCATTCCATACAAACTAAAGCCATTACTGGCTAGAATCAGATTTATTCTTATACATACACAAGGACTTCAACTCACCCCCATTATCCCCCACCACCAGCTTTATACAAAATCCTGCCAAATTAAGGGAACTAGAGATCTCAAAAGCATGTACATTTTAGTGGCCTTTGGGTTGGTCTAATAAAGCTGTTACACTAATAGAGCACTGGGAATTCTCCCTTGAATAAAGGATTCAATTTGGGAGCTGGAAACAGACTTGAAACTGTGTTGTTAAGAACTACAGAGAGCACAACTGAGGCATGTTTCAGCAAATCTACTGGCCAGATTCAATGCTGCAGCATACAGATGTTTATTAAGAGCAGTCTCAGTGGTGACATACCTATAATGATCCCCCTGGTCCTACTTAAAAAATTTGGTGATCTGAGTTGCCATTAGAAACCTCCCTATAATAGCCACATACTCCTTCCACCACATCACTTGCAGAATAACCTATCACGGAAGGGTAGGTAGAGGGCTGCTGCTGCCATAATCTTGTATGATTCCTCCATACAGGTCTCACTTTGCTTCCTAGATGATTTTAATCCTGCCTCAAGTAAGAATACTTGATGACATCTCTTAAGGCACTGCAGCAGGCTGTTGGTGCCATGTTACAGCCCATTTGATGCCTATAGTGAAGACAGATACCAACCCTGGGATCCCCTCCGACCTCAGAATAGTCCTTAACAAAGCTTTGCCTCTTCTGTGGTAACTCAAAATGCTTCTCTTTAACAGTTGTTAGCAGCAGCAGCAGCAGCTACAAAAATAACATGGAAGAGTTGGAGGGGAGAATATGTTTTGCTACCAGAAAGAAAGTGTGAGAGAGAGAGATTAAACAGGAAAATAAACAAGAAAGACAAACAGAACATTAAATTAGGCTATTCAACTAAAAGGAAGAGAATTAAAGAGTTAAAGAAAGACTCAGCAACAGCAACCCACCCTTCAGCAAACCTCTTTCATGATCTTCTACTAACATGGACAGAAGAAATGCCAGAGAAAATTGACATAAGCCCTTCCCCTAATCACTGTGACTAGAGAGTGCGGATGAAATTCATGCCTCGGATTGCATATTAGCACTGTTAATGAGCTCACCCCGCTCCTTCCTCTCTGCATCACATCATTTGGTATCTTCTTTATATGGTCTTGCTGGAAACACACGGGGGGGGGGTCTTTATTTTTGAAGTCCAGATATTTGGATTTATCTGACATCCTCCAGACTGTGCCATTTTGCTCTGCAACTGACCAATCTAGTGAGCTCAAATTTGTCCAAATCAACTCAATTTTGTCATCATTTAGGATCTCGTTGAATTAATTGCACAGCCTTAGTAGGGTCTCACTGTAACATTTTGTTGCAAGACCCTCCACGCACACACGTGCGCGCACACAAACACACACACACACACACACACACTTATTAATATCTAATTCCAAGCTATTTAAATGCTGGTTAAAATTACTTTAGCATATACAGAAGTAATCTTTCAATTCCTCCATTAGTGTGAGTTGGGCTGCTTGAGAGAAGTACAGGGCGGGGTGGGGGGGGCAGGATGGAAAATGCTTTCTGTAAAATGCATCAGGTAAAATGTCAAATAAAAAGACATCATCACTACTATTAACATTCATGAACAATAGGCAAGACAGTTTCTCATCTAATGAGTGAAAAGGTCATTTTGTATTAATTTATGTATTAAGTGTAAAACAAACGCTCATTCGTCAAGAATTACAAAGTAACTGTCCCCAAAAAGACTCTCTTGCAAAAGTAGCTTTTAAAAGAATCATTTTACTGTCACCATGAGGTCAGTCATTTAAAAGGAGAGGGTGAGAGAAAGACAAATTTTACCTGCCAGTGTTCTGGCTAATTGAGTAAGAAAAGTATATCCAGATATTTCTCTAATATATGAATAGAGATTTTATCTTTTCAAAGGAAGTGGCTAGCAATTGTACAATGCCCTCTTACAGCATGAGTAGGCAATCTGGAGCTCCCAAGAAGCTGTTGAACTACATCTCCCATCTGCTTTTATCAGGATAGGGAACAGTAAGGGATGATGGGAAATTCAGTCCAACAACACTTGGAAGGCCACAAGTAATCTATCCCTGTGTTAAGGTATACAAGTCCTTTAACTTTACCAACCTTTTTCCACAAGTGCATTTCAGGATTTCTCTGGAAAACCCTGGGGTAGCGTAGAACTAGCTCTAATTATTCATGAACTGATTGAAAGAACAGCTACACCCTGAGGAGCAGGTGGTTGGCTGATCAGGTCATCTCTCTGAGGATTTACTATAAACCTGAAGACCTGGCGTTAATGCTGATGCCTGCATTAAACAAAGCCAGGAAACCTAAAGTCGTGGACGCTCCCCCTTCATTAAAACCAAATGTGTCAGCTAGTCCTCTGGAGTTTGCATGTTGCCATCAGCACCTTTATGTTTCCTCACATAATGCCTCTGAGATTCATTTTGGCCTTTCAGAACATGGAGTCTCGAAATGGTCCTGATTGATTAGTGGAAGTATGTCTCTTTTGAAAAGCTAAGCATTTCCTTGTGCCTTTGATGTCCCCAGGCTAGCAGCGGCAACAAAAATGGAGAAAAGGATGGCAGGCTTCCATTAGAAAGCAGAATGCTCATTTTTAGGGATGAAAGGAGACAGATGACTCTCTTGTGTACTGAGTATAGTACAGGCTGAGATGAAACAGCTGAGCTAAAATAACAGGAAGGGGGAAAAAAAACTTGGGGGCCTAGAAATGGAGTCAGAGAAAGTAAAAGGCTGGGACTGGGCCAAGGCCATGCACTAAGAGGAGGGGGTAGTCCAGAAGGAGCCATATAATAGCACCATTATCGGAAATGACCCATGGTTCAATAGAAGAGCATATGCTTCACATGCATACAGACCTGTTTAAATCCATGCACTGCCCAGTTAGAAGGAAAGACAGAACTGAGAAGAAGACCTCCAATTTTACAGAGGAAAACCAGGACATGTGAAGCCAAACCACATCACTATGTGGTTGAAGCAACTAATGGTATTACAGAGGAAGAACAGACAAGATAGGAGAAGAGGCAGTGGTTTCCTTATGCCTGAGCCTACAGGGAAGGCCAAGATTCTGATCCCATCCTTTCCCCTCCCCCTGCTAAGTTAACTGAATGTGAACTGATATTTATTTATTTATTTATTTATTTATTTATTTATTTGTTTGTTTGTTACTTTGAACTCAGCTTGCAGAAATTGAAGTAAGCTGTGAACAAAAAGGGAAAGTAAGAAGGAGAGAATGAAACTGGGAATTTTAGAAGCAGCTGAAGAAATGAGAGGGCAGAGAATTAACTGAGATTGTCCCAGCCAAATTGGGCAGTTGGAGGGTATGAAAAACAAGGAAATGATAGGGTCACTGCACGTAGAAGATGGTCAATTACTAACAAGGGGAAGAGAGAAGGCAGAACTACTCAACACCTTCTTTGCCTCAGTTTTCTCCCAAAAGGATAGAAGTACTAAACCTGAGGGGTGGGGAGCAGGTCAGGGAAGGGGGGAAATGCAGCACAGAATAGGTAGAGAAGTAGTACAGGAATATCTGGCTAAACTAGATGAATTCAAGTCTCCAGGGCCAGATGAATTACATCCAAGGATATTAAAAGAACTGACAGGAGTCATTTCGAAACCACTCGCAATAATCTTTGAAAACTCTTGGAGAACAGGAGAGGTCCCAGCAGACTGGAGGAGGGCAAATGTTGTCCCGACCTTCAACAAGGGAAAAAAAGAGGACCCAAACAATTACCGTCTGGTCAGTCTGACATCAATACCAGGAAAGATCCTAGAGCAGATCATGAAACAGTCAGTTTGTAATTACTTAGAAAGCAATGCTGTAATCACTAAAAGTCAACATGGATTTCTCAGAAATAAGTCATGCCAGACTAATGTTATCTCTTTCTACGATAGGGTTACAAGCTTGATAGATGAAGGGAATGCTGTAGATGTAGCATATCTTGATTTCAGTAAGGCCTTTGACAAAGTTCCTCATGATATTCTTGCAAAGAAACTTATAAAATGAGGGCTGGGCAGGGCTACTGTTAGATGGATTTGTAATTGGTTTACCAACCAAACCCAAAGGGTGCTCACCAATGGATGCTTTTCATCCTGGGGAGAAGTGAATAGTGGGGTGCCACAAGGTTCTGTCCTGCACCCAGTGCTATTCAACATCTTCATCAATGACTTAGATGAAGGAGTAGAGGGCATGCTGATCAAATTTCCAGATGACATCAAATTGGGAGGGGTTGCTAATACCCCAGAGGACACGATCAAATTTCAAAATGACCTTGACAGATTGGAGAGCTGGGCCAAAGCTAACAAAATGAATTTCAACAGAGAGAAGTGTAAAGTCCTACACTTAGGCAGAAAAAATGGAATGCACAAATATAAGGTGGGGGACACACGGCTGGATAGTATATGTGAAAAGAATCTAGGAGTTTTGGTAGATCACGAGCTGAACATGAGTCAGCAGTGTGATGCGGCAATCAAGAACGCCAATGCGATTCTTGGTTGCATCAATAAGAGCATGGTGTCTAGATCAAGAGAGGTAATGGTACCATTCTATTCTGCATTGGTTAGACCTCATATGGAATACTGTGTCCAGCTCTGGGCACCTCAATTCAAGAAGGATATTGACGCGATGGAGCGTGTCCAGAGGAGGGCGACCAAAATGGTCTGGAAGTCATGTCCTATGAGAAATGGCTTAGGGAGCTGGGTATGTTTAGTCTGCAGAAGAGAAGGTTAAGAAGGGACATGCTAATGTTTAAATATTTGAAGGGATGTCATGTTGAGGAGGGAGTGGGCTTGTTTTCCACCACTCCAGAGACTAGCACAAGGAGCAATGGATTCAAGCTGCAGGAAAGGAGATTCCACCTGAACTTCCTGATGATCAGAGCTGTCTGGCAGTGGGATATGCTGCCTCAGAGTGTGGTAGAGTCTCCTTCTTTGGAGGTTTTTAAGCAGAGGCTGGATGGCCTTCTGTTGGGAATGCGTTGATGCGTGTTCCTCCCATGGCAGGGGTTTAGACTGGATGGCCCCTGTAGTCTCTTCCAATTCTATGATTCTATGATTCTATTACCTCTTTCTTTCATTTATTTTTATTTTTATATATATATATATATATATATATATATATATATATATATTATTTTCAAAGTACATAAAAGTATATATTGACACAAATATGTTTATCATTATTATTCTTCTATTCCCCTGCCCCCACTTCTGTATATCAAAAGTTTCCAGTTGAATCTATCTTCCCTTTATACATATTTTATCAAATACCAATATACTCAATCCACAGACATTTACAGATTTAGCCAACCATTACCCTTTTTCATTCTCTTTCAAAATTTTGAACCATTTTGTTCTTAAGGGAGTTAGCTAATTTTTCAATCTCTGCCATATCTAATGTTTTTATGTTCCATTCATCTAATTGAATATCTGTTTTATCTTTCCAGTGTTGTGCATATATCAGCCGTGCTGCTGTAATCAAATACAATAATATCTTCTGTTGTTTTCTAATCTCCCGGTTCTGGCCTAATATATTCAATAAATAAAATTCTGGTACCATTTCAAAATTAATTTTGGAAATTTTTTGAATTTCATCGTGAATTCCCTTCCAAAAGTTCTTAGCCTTAGAACAAGTCCACCACATATGAAAAAAAAGTCCCCACCTTTTCCCCACATTTCCAGCACTTCGCATCTCTGCTTTTCGTTATTTTTTGAAGTCTTTCTGGAGTCATATACCACCTATGTAACATTTTATAATATTTTCTCTTAAATTTAAATTTGGAGAGAATTTTATGTCCATTTTCCATACTTTTTCCTATGCCTCTAACTCAATTGGACGACCTGTATTTTGGGCCCACTTAATCATTTACTCTTTTATTGACTCAGATTCAAAGTCCTTTTTAGTAATAATTTGTAAAGTTTTGAGATTCTCTTCTTTTGATGTTCTTTCAACAGTTGATCTAGTTCATTTTCTTGTCTTTCAAAACCATATACTTTTTGGTCCATTTTGTACCTTTCTTTCAACTGGCGCCAAGGGAACCAGTATAGCTCATGACCTTCAGCTTTTAACTCTTCTATTGACTTCATTTTTGGATTGTCTCTTTTCCAATTCTACGACCTCCTTCTGGTGACCTGGCCTCTACAACCAGGCTGGGAAGCCAGTGGTTCTGCAGACATTGCTGGACTCCAGTTCTCATCAGCTGTGGCAGACGAGCTAATGATAAGTGATTATAAGAACAGCAATTCATTGCCACCTAGCAGTCCACACATTCCACAACCCAGCTCTATCTTTTGCCCGTCAGCTGTGGTTGATCTGCATTTCCTAACATTCCTAACCATTGCTTTTCCAGAGATGACAGTACAGTTGCAGTCCAACAACATCTGGAAAACTGCATGATTCCTGCCCCTACTCTATCTTCTGCAACAAATAACCATTGCATCTTTACTCAATGACTTCCAGAAACAGCAGACACCCTACAATTTTACTTCATTTTCTTTTTTCTAAAAGAAAGCCAAGAACGCAATAGAAAGTAAAGAAAATGCACAATTTGAATCTAGAACAATGAAAACTGTGTCCACCCATCCACCCAAGACCCAGTAGTTCCAGTTTGCTGTGTTGTTGTTGCTGCTACTGCTGCTGCTGTGTGCCTTCAAGTCCTTTCTAACTTATGGCGACCCTAAGACAAACATATCACAGAGTTCTCTGGAGCAGTGGGATAGATGATGGCTCTGAGGTCGACGAGCAACTGATTGTGCCAGGAACAGAACCAGTAATTGACCAAACCAGCCTGCAAACATTCCCATCAGTTGAAAAACAAGCAGAGGCAGAGTTGCCCCAGCCAGCTCCAGAGGGAGAAGGAACCACTAGTGATTTAGAGGAATTACAGTCACTTGTCCCCCTTAGCTCCCAGTCACAGAGGAGACTGAAACGAACAGCTCAGAGGGAAGCTGCTTTGGCTAGATTAAGGAAACAGAACAAAGAGGAGTAACACCTGTTTTCAGTGGCTATTTAAGTCTGTCAGCTTGGCTTGCTGTTTGCTTGTAGCAAATTACTACACAAGCCTCTCAACCCTTGTGCTCCAACTCTCTTGACCCCTCAGGATGGACTTTTGGCTTCCTGGACCTTTTGGATTAGACATTACTCGACTCAGCTCAGCGTTTCCATTTGTTGTTTGTGCTGGACACTCTCCGCTGCCTCTTCTTCCTTCTAGGGCAAGTATCTTCACCTCCCCTTCTTTGCTAGCAGAGAGGCACAGGCAGGGAGTTGGACTCTGACAGGCTGAGAGTGTGTGATGCACCCAAGGTTGCCTAGTAAGTTCCCATGGCTGAGCAAGGAAACCAACCCTAGTCTCTAGGGTCATAGACCAATGCTCAAATCACTACACCACACTGACTCTTTAGTTACCAAGGACTATATCTAGGTCAGTGAGAATTGCACTCAATAATGCAAAGCTGGTGAGCTGTCTCCAACTTGGGAGATTGCAAAGTAATGTTACAAAAAACTTGTGACACAAACCTGGTCAATTTGACAAACCAGCCATAGGACTCACAAGGTTTCTTGTCACAAATATAGTCAATCTCAGGTACGATGTAAAGTCGAAGGCTTTCACGCCCAGAATCCATAGGTTGTTGTGGGTTTTCCAGGCTTTGAGGCCATGCTCTATTAGTATTTTCTCCTGACGTTTAGCCTACCTCTGTGGCTGGCATCTTCAGAGGATCTGATGGCATGGAAGTGAGACAACATGTATACAGAGTATATACTCTGTCTCACTTCCATGCCACCAGGTCCTCTGAAGATGCCAGTCACAGATGCAGGCAAAATGTCCGGAGAAAATACTAATAGAACACGGCCTCAAAGCCCGGAAAACCCACAACAACCTATAATCTTGGGTACCTTTAGTCAAAGAAAATCCCATTGTGTGCATGGAGGCACACGAAGTGTATTCTTTGGTTACAGTTCTATGTGCACCTTACTAAGAAGTAAGTCCCATGGATCTCAGCAGGATTTACTTCTGATTGCATTGTTTTCCCATTTAAATTGAATGACAGAACAATAGAGCAGTGGAAATGTGCTTCCCAGCCAAATGTATTTTTAGCTTCTATCCTTTATAATGTAGTCATAATCATTTTGTATATTCTTTTTTCTGTGTGCAGTGGACTGAAAGCATAAAACATACACATTCGCAAATATGAATACATTAACCATACAATACTATCCACAGCAGCTAGGTATAAAAGAAAGTTCAAAACTCATGAAGGCTTCACTAGTCCAAAATGCTGACAATATAGGGAAGTACAGACATGTGCCAGTTTTGCACTTCTTTCTTTTCTTTCAAGATCTACTGGGAAAACAGTTTGGGTGCCTATGTTTGTTGTTGTTCTGCACCTTCAAGTTATTTTTGACTTACAGCGATCCTAAGGCAATCTATGATGGGGTTTTCTTGGCAAGATTTGTTCAGAGGAGATCTACCATTGCCTTCCTAAGGCCATTTCCACACTACACTGTTATAGTACTATTATTCTACTTTCAACATCCACTTTCAACGTCTACTTCAAACATCCTGCAAACTCCAGGATTCCGTAGGATGTTGAAAGTGGAATAATAGCACTAAAACAGTGTAGTGCAGAAATGGCCTAAGGTTAAGAAAATGTGATGTAGCCAATGTCAGCAAGTGGGTTTTCTTAGCTGAGCAGATTAACAATGTTAATGTTTTTGTTCCACTTTTCTTAATGTATATTTTTCTTTTAAAATAAAACAAATCTTTTAAAAAACCACCAGTTTCTAGAAAACATGAAACATATAAATCAGAAATTAAAAAGCAGAAACAAAGAAAGAAAAAGAAAAAGAAACGAAAAGGAAAAGGAAAAGGCTCAACTTCCATCTTTCCTTTGAATGAATTATAACAGTCAAATTGAATCAAGCCTCTCAAGGATAATTTCCAACTTTTCTCTTCTTCCCCTTCCCCAATTCATGCTATCCAAAAAAAGGAAGATGAATTTTCTTCTACCAAAGGTTACTATGTCTAGCATAGTATCTCAGTATTAGTTTCTATTACACTCCATTACATATTACATTTACATGGCAAATGATATTGCATGATAACTACTTGCTGACTTGATCACATCATAGTTTCACTAGTTAAAACTATAGATTATTTATATGTTATATGACATCACTAAATTCAAAATAGAAATACCATTTTATATTGTAAAATCCTTTACAGCATTTATTAATTATCACAGAATCATAGATCATACAGTTGGAAAAAACCACAAGGGCCATGGAGTCCAACCCCCTACCATGACACACCATCAAACCAAATCTTATTTTCATTGTCTTATATCTGTAGCTCTTTCATTACCTAGTTTCAGCCAAACCTATTTTACTTTGAATTTAACTCCTTGCTTCCCTTGTAACCATACTATCCATGGACTTTGCTACTCCACCCAAACTTCTGAGATCCTTCCCACTTGGTATTTTAGGATAATTGTCCTGAAAGAGCACCCTTTTTTAAATCATCATTCTCTCACCCCCTCCCGTTCAATCATAGTAAATTAACTTGGTTTTGTTCAACCTTCAAAGTTATTTGATTACAAATCAGTTTCAGATTAGCCTCCTCCTTCTTCCCCCATTGGGCTGTCTCCCCCAACTCAGTAGCTAATCCCTCCACTGGCTTGACTTGAATTTGTCTCCCCATATGATTTTTAATCTCCTTCACTTCCATATTGCTAATTTATGTATCCCCATGTTGTCTTATGTCTCCTCACTGTTCTTCCTTGATCTCATTGATCTCATTCTTCAGGGGCTCTATCATAATCCTCTTCAAGTTTAGAAGTTCCATATGTAGCTCCTCCATCATACATTGTAAACGTCCTGAGAGAAGTTTGAGAAGTTTCCATCTTCCATTCAATCCAGCAAGTTCAGAGTTAACAACTCATTTCTCACTCACCTAGGTGAAAGCCACCAGCAAGACAGCCTTATCAACATCAAGTAGATAACGTCTGTGCTTTCTTTTGCTGTAATTTTGTTCTTGTTCAAATCCAACTCTGTCTCACAAATAAAATCCAATTCCATATGTTCAAAAGATATATGTGCTTAAATCCTTAATTATTCTCTTTCAAAGATGCCAACACCCCAATTTTTAAAAAATTTATTTGTCCCAATCTTGTGGGGTGAACATACTTACTTGGCTCTTGATTGCAGAAAGAAAGTGGCTGGAGAGGCTCTGTCATTCTGTTTTACTCAGAAGGATACTTCACTTTCAGAACTCCAAGGGTTTAATTAAGATTTTTTTTCTTTAAAAGCAGGTTGCTGGTATAGGGCCATCAGATCCTTAGATCTAAACGGCTGCATTTCATGGCAAGGGCAAAGGATGTCACTTTCTCAGTTCTTCCCCCACACATAATGCATTAACTCAAAAGTAAACAAGAGTAATGAGGATTCTAAAGACGGTGCATCTGATTGGCACTTTTGCTGTGGAAGTTCTCCTCACTGCAGAGCCGCAGCGTAGAGCTTCTACTCACTAGCCTGCCAGAAGTCGAGTTCAGAAATGGTGTAACTGTTTTCAAAAGTAACGACTATAACAATAATTATTACTTGGGCCTTGTAAGAAACATTGTAGCTAATTAATTTAAAAATAACCTCCAGGCTGTAATCTCTGTATGTATGTTAGGCAAGTTTTCCACATTCTTTCCTACTCTGCCAGCAATCCAATATAGTCCAAGAACTGGAACCCTGAATGAAGCTTTGCATGTAACAACTGGCTTGGTTCTTAGTAGTTAGCAGAGAACAAGTTTGCCTTCTCCAATAGTACCTCTGTGAATCCATTTACTTTTTCCCACTTTCCTGCCAATAAACTTCATAATGAAAAGTAGTATTGTTATATCTTTTGTACAGAGAATAAATGCTACCCTTTATTCCTGGGTATACGAGTTGGAAGACTGACTGGGATTTCACAGGGAATTTTCATTGGATGAAGATGTATGCTCAACCTCGGTTGGAAATGCTGGTAACAAAAACTTTCTCTCTATACCTTTCAAAAACCCAAATATTAATACTTAGTACTTGCATGATGGATATCAGGCTTTACACATTTCACTTGAATAGTCCTGTCCAGAAGGGCTAGATAGCTATTATACCCCTATTATGAACAAATGGCTAATCCCATAAGATTAGTGTCTTGATGAAAGCCTTCCAGTGATTTTATGAGGTATATGAAGTCTCAACGTCTGAACGGATGAATTTTCAGCTCACTTGATGAGCAACTATATTAATTTTATTGAGAGCTACTATGGTTCAGTCATTAGAACATTGGACTGGGTCTCAAGAGATCTGGTTCCCATTCACACCACACAATTATGGCACTATAGTCCACTTTAACTGCCAGGCCAACATCCCATGGAATCCTGGGATTGGCAGCTTTGAAAGGGACATTTAGAATTCTCAGCCAGAGAGTTCAAGAGCCCCACTAAAACACAAACCAAACGATGCCACCATAGCCATTAAAGAGGAATATGGTATATTTATGCAATGCAAATGTGTCTCCAGTTTCAAGTTCTCACTGAGCCTTGAATCTCACTGGGTCACTTTGATTCCACTGCCTTACAGAGGTCTTGTGGGGATAATGTGAGGAGAAAGAGTCCTGGGGCACCTTGTGCTCACTGGAGGAAATGCTGAATATAACTATAACTAAGTTAATATTATCCATTTATGTAAATTCTTCCACCTAATTCTATCCATTTCTGATAGATGAAATACATGAAATTTCTACATTTGCTTAAGAATAAAGCATATACTTTTTTTAATCTAAAAGTGTATTAGAGTAATTATGTCTATTTTCTCCTTATGTTAGAAACCAGCATGGAAACCATTAGATCCACAAGGCTGAATGACTGTAATGGCTTTAACAGAGTGGTGCTGTTTTCCATAATTTGCTGCTAAATCTTCAGATTTTCTATTATGATGGCGACATCATCATGAACTATATTTGCACTGCTTTGTCCTACCATGCTTGAGCTTCAAATAACTTTAGGCTTTTATTAACTCCGCTCATGGGTCCTATTCATCAGTTGGGCAGGTGTATTGCCTGATAGTGCAATAATCTCTCTCAGATGTATGAGTTGTTTTATTCCTTTTTATTCCAGTAATCAGTTCTGGGAGCATAATAAAACAAAGGATTTATTTCCTCCTTCTTTTTTTTCTAGTGGTGCAGCTGTAAATTATCATCCATCAGCAATAAATGTGGCTATTTAATAAATAAAAAAAGCTCCTTTTGACTCTCATAAGTATCCTAAGAGGTAAAAAAAGTAAACACAATATTTATTAAAGTCAACGGCAAAATGAAAGATTAGTAGAAACCAGCACGAGCAAGAAAAGTTATTTGGGAAAGTAAAAATGGAAGAGTATTTTTAAAATGCCTAATTTAGATGTTCTAAAGTGGATATTCTATATGCAGTCTCTATGAAAAATCATACCATTGTAATGATCTTCACTCACACATCTATTCATCTTTCAAAAGATGCAAATGTTAAAAAAAATGGGGAAATGTGTTGGAACGAAGCTGGAATGAAGCCGCAAATTTACATCATCTTCCTTTAGTGACAAATCCTAATGGAGAAGGGCAGCCCAATAAGCATCAGAGGTGGCAGAAGAATCAGTTTGTCAGTGACATGCCCCACAGGTTGTCTCCCCCGTCCCTGCCCACCATCTACCAATTACCATGGCGCCTGGGAGAATCTAGGAATTATAGTCCATGAACTGCCACAGAAAATAAAAAAAAATAGAAAAAAGAATAAGAAGCAACAGTAAAATATGCAAGAGTACCTCTTAAACTGTTGCATCTTTTAAAAAGGCTTTGTGGAATAAACAATTTTCCACCTGTTGGTAGAGAGGGGACTCAGTGGAACATGTCGGAAAGTAAATTTTATACTTACATCCCCGCTTGAGAGCCCCTGTCCTTAGCACCTACTAGCCTCTTTTTCACCAATGGGACAGAGACAGAGATTATGTTAATCCCTAGGTAAATACATATAGTTCCAAATGGTCCTTCAAATAGTCTGGTCCCTTTCAGGGTTTTAAAAGTTTATACACATTAATGAATATGGGTAATACTTGGTCAGAGAAAACTGCTCAAGCTGCAAGCATATAAATGGTGAGGGCTATCTCATCAATAGCAAATTGGCATATATGAAATAATATTACTGGTTTACATCAAGCAATGACTCGCTGTCATACTTGAACAATATCCATTGAAAGCTATTTGTTGTTTTATCTGTTATGCTGAAGGTAAAGTCTGTTATTTCTAGGTGTTGTGCTCCTCCCCTTTCCCCTTTGCACCACAATTATTGGTCAGAAACACTATGGAACTCAACACAATGGATGAGTTTTGTGAAATTCTGAGGTATTCCAGAGTACTGATCCCATAACAGAACTAGTAATCACTGCATCTTTTAAAGATATATTTGGCAGTCATCTTTAATGTTGTCTTTGCTCATAAAAAAACACCTTTCTGTTAAAGTTGGTTTCTGACTAAAGTTGGTTTCTGACTAAAGTAACTTTAGTGCTGTAAGAAATTCATAACCAATGATTGCCAACAACTCAAATTATCTCAGCTGGGATGTATTTATGCTAGCAGAAAATAGCCAAGATTTGGAATGATTATTGAAGGAAGTCATGGAAGAAAGTGAAAAAGCAAGGTTACAACTAAATATTTAAGAAAACAAAATAATGAACATTGATGATTTATGTAGCCTTAAAGGAGATGCAGAAGACATTGAAACAGTTCAAGATTTTCCATACCTTGGCTCAGTCATTAGTCAGAATGGAGTCAAAAAAAACAAAAGACTAGAAGACAGCTATGAAGGAACTAGACAAGATCCACAAGTATGAAGATATATTATTAAATATTAAAGTCAAGATTGTCTGTGCCATTGTATTTCCACTTTCCTGGTTACGAAAGCTGGACACTGAGAAAGCTGACAGGAAGAGAATCAGTTCATCTGAAATGCAGTGTTGGAGAAGAATTCTATGGATACTAAAGGGTCCAAAAGCAAATCAACCCTGAACTCTCCATAGAATCCAAGATGACCAGACTGAGAACATCATAGTTTGGACATATTATGATTGACTAGAAAAGACAATAACAGTTGATAAGGTAGAAGCCAGTAGGAAAAGAGGAAGACAACAATACAGTTGGAAAGACCCAGTCAAGGAAGCTATTGCCCTGACTCTACACACACACACACACACACACACACACACACATCTGGGCAGCTTGTATTTATTAAAGACAGGGTTCTAGAAGCTCTGCTTCCAAGCTATGTTCTGATTGTCAAAGAGCACAACTTGGGGGAAATATATAAATATAAATGTTCAAATATGAATCTGACCAGAGACTATGGACTAAATTTGATTGTTTGTCTCAGCCTCATGGAATTGGAACAAGTTCCCACTGATTCAGTGACTCTCATCTGATTGATCCAGTTGGATTTACGCCACCATATCAAACAATTCACACCATGCATGGTTTTACATCTATCAAGTACATACTCCAACAAGGAGCTAATCATCTAATAAGCAGAACTCTGGTAATTTACCTGAGCCTGACAGCATCTTTCAATCCCAAAACATCTTGAATTCTTCACTAAAAGGTAGCTCATAAATCTAATCAGGCCAATTTTTTCAAGCACACAAAGGCAAAATTGAATTTTGTGACACTATATCCTACAGAGTGTTTATATTAAGAAAGTCATTTGTGTTATTGTGAATCCTTAAGCAGTTGACATTTTTCTAAAGCAAGCCATTCTTTTCTTTCACAAGTAGTGGAACACATGTGAACTTGGATGAGTAGGTTAAATGAAAGAAAGTTCATGGAAGGAATAGAAATGCCCTCCAATTCACCTGTGTACCCTCAACATCATCCTTGGAGTGGAACGGCCTTTCTAGATAGCCCACTCTGATTTGTTAATGTTCTAGTGAGTAGTAGCAAGTTTTCCTAACTTGCTGGAGTATACACACATGCCAAATACTGAACCTGGGTTCTTTGACACTGCACGGTTATAGCACCTTGTTTTCCCTTTAGCTGCCATCCTATGGAATCTTGGGGTAGAGGGTTTGTTTGATCAGAGACACCAAGAAGCTTTCTGGCTTGGAATTCTAACTATCCCTAAACTGCCAATCCCAGCATTTCACAGGATAGAACCATGGCAGTCAATGTTACCCCAAAAAGTGAGGGACCTTGAAGTTTTCCAGCACTACCCGTTCTTCTGTGAAAAAGTAGAGAATTATTAGCTCAAAAAGGGAGGCCTGAGAGAGGTGGGATAACCTTATGGGATCTTTCCACCTTTGTGCACCGGTACTAACAGTTGGAAATCAAAAAGAATGTCTTTATTGGAGGAAATTCAGAAATGTGCAAACAATCAAACAGTCTCACAACCCATACAAGGCTAGTGAAGGTAAAGGAGAGAAAGGTTGGATAGCGAGAGTTTGGGGTGAAGTGGTTGATAGTTACCATACCTAAAGTAGTGAAGGATCAAAGTGAGCTGTCTCAGACTGGGGGTGCCTGAAGGCAGTACAATGAACTAGAATCTGGGGTTCCTCACACAACATAACATGTCACATGTGTTCAAGGAACCAACAAGCAGAGGCTGAGCCTGGGTTTAAATATGCTTTTTCTGCCCTGAGGGAAATGTATGAATTGCTCTCTGATACAGCCAACAATGGGGTCTGGAAGGTTCTGATTGCCTTTGCAGGAGGTGACAAAGCATCAGAGGAAATCACAATAGCCTCTGAATAACTGGAGAGGCGAGGGAAAAAAAGGATGGTTTCCACGGAAATGAGGCAACAGGATGTCAGCTTTTGGATATTCTTTCTAGCAGCTTTGTTCGCTATTGTCTCTGAGGCCTGGTTACTTTAGAAAACTATTTAAAACTCACCTGGTTAAGTTTTCCAAATGATCCTCCTAAACTTATGACCTGGCCATGCTAAGGCCCTTTGTCCTAGCTTCAGGAAGCTTCCAGTCAGAGTTCTTTAATTTCCATGCAGCTTTTAGCCATAAGTGTAACATTCATATTTGTTCCATGCCAGTTACACAATATTATAGCCAATCATACTGTATCACAGATTGGGGTTGCTTGGCACGGTAACATAACTGTGCAGCGTGAAAGGGCCTATGCCTTGAAGCCAAGCCAAGGTGTGTTCACCCTCTGCTCTACATAATTATGTTGGCGAGAAAAAGTCTATGAACCCTAATGATAAGGAAATCAATGCTCTCTAGCACTGGAATTACTTTGGAACCACTTTGCTGTGTCAGCACCTGGATGGCTTGCCATCATTGACATAGTCATTAAATTCTCAATTCTAGAACTGAACTGCTCAGTTTTAGAGAATGTCAGGCCATCAGTCCAAGAGAAGAAGTTGAACCAAAAGAGGGTCATGCAACATGACAGTGATCCTAAATATAAGCAAATCTACCAAAGAATGTTGAGGTGAGTTGTTCATATAAGGAAGCCTTCAAATGTCACTGTGTTGAGGCAGCTCTGAAAGGAGGAATAGGTCAAAATTCCTCAAACTTGATATGAAAGACTGACTGACAGTTACAGAAATTTATCCCTTACCTCTGTGTAATCTATAGTGGTGACAGGATGGGATGCCATTTGCCCTCCCAGAAAGAGAGAGAGAGAGAGAGAGAGAGAAGATAGGAAATGTCCTGACAAAAGCCGGGAGGGCAAGCACTTACTTGTTGCCATTACTGCACAAAGGAGTGCCACCAGCTACTGAATCTAAATCTTCACATAATTTTTCACACATGGATTTTGACTATTGATGCAATTGTAGATAATATTGAAAAAACATCATGTTTGTGTCTTAATTATTCAATCAAGTTGCCTATTGATTTTTATCTAAGATTATGGCGGTAGATTAAGATCACATCATCTTTTAATTTGGAAATAGGTGTGCATATTGTGCAATCACAGACCATCAGAGGTAACTGACAATCCTAAAGAGATCACAATCTTTTTCTCAACATTTTATATCTAAAGAGTCCTGGGATTTGTAACTGCCACAGTATTTAGATTTCTCTGCTAGACTGCTTTAAACCATTCCCATGTAGACATGCCCATCTGCACCACAGAATAAAATGAATTTAAACCTCAGTCTTCTTTTTCTCAAGGTACTTTAGAAACTGTAATTCAACAGAGTAGACCAGAGCTGTTTAGAAGAGAAGTGCTTCCCTAGCTGCAAATCCCAAGACTCCACAGGAGTGAGATATGAAGATTAAAGTAGTATCGTATCACCGCATAGTGCAGATATACTCCACAGCAGCAGATAGAAATTATGACTACCTTCCAATCAGCTGAAGTAAATAGACGTTTCAGTCTCAGGAGCTTGCTTTCCCCCATATCTCCTTTATGCCAAGATCATAAGACTATAAGCTTACCAAGGCAAATTCCCAGTGAAGTGAACAAAACATTGTGAATAATTGATGGTAATAATTTACTAGGGCATGTGATCAAGTACGAAGGAGTTTGAAGACTCATTAACATCATTACTTTGGCTGGAAATACCCAATTTTGCAATATAGTTTTTACACTTTAAGGCACACAGCACTGTTTATATGTTATATCCTTACAATATAATGGCTTTCAAAAGATAGAGGGAAAGTAGATTCATTTAGCAGTTCCCAAAGTACTGTATGCTTCAAAGATTAACAACAGTAAAAAAAAAAAAAAGTGTCCACACTAGCTGCAGGAATTCTCTTCTGTTATACAAGCCTTTAAAATATTCTGAATTTGTTTGTCTTGTGAAATGAAAGAATATAAGGCAATTAGCTGGTATCTATGGAAGGCACTGAAATCATTAGCTCAGCATACTGTTTGAGTTACAATTTGGATTAGCAAGTTATTAAGTGATTATCTTATCCTGAAATATCTAGCAAGGAACATACACTTTAGTGGGAAATAAGCAAAGAATTTTTAAAAACAATGATCAAAGCAACTTCTTTTTCTGTCTCTTCTGAAAACTGAAACTTTTTTTAAAAAAAAAAGTTACCACCAATGTGCCAATTGTTTCATGCTCAAGGAAACAAGCAATGCTCAAATGAAAGAATTATCTGTCTTCCCTGTGCATTGCAGCTGCCTTGGAAGCCAGAGGCCAAAGGCGTTTATATATGAGATAAGCTCATTCAGTAGAACAAATTAATGCTGGATTGTGAATTAAATGGCATGTCTTCGGACAGCTAATTAGCTTTGCGCTGCTCAATTAAGCTTTCAAAGGACATGTTGTGTTTCTTGATGGAAAAGGAAACATTTCAAGGCTCTTTCAAATACTTGATGTTTTTCCTCCTTGGAAAAAGAAAAGTGGGGGGAAAAACAGACCCAGAAACATCTTACCAACAAACAGATCCTGCAGCGTTAGCTCTTCCTCCCATTCACCATCACCCGTTGCTATAATCTAAACTACAGAAGTTTTGTAAGCCACAAAGCAAAAAAGGGAAAATCTACTCAATCACAAATAGCCCTAGGAAACATTGATCTCAGACCAAGGAATTTAAGACGTGGAAAGCAAAGAAGTAGGAGCTCTAATGTCTTACATTTGTGACACTACATTCTCTTCAAAGAAGGAGCAAGTCTCATCCCAAGAAGCTGCATCAATCTCGGGGTGTGCAGGGTTGTTACAGAGTCCCTCTTTGGCTTTTGATGCACAGCTCCAGCTGTATGGTGATGCAAGGACTTATAATCTTTCTTGGCACAGTTCAAGGGGGACTGACTACCTCAAAGGAGAAAATATTTTTACATTTGTCTTTCATGAGCCATATTGCCAAGATGGAGATTTAGATATGTTAGCAAAATATTTTGAGGAAATACGAACCATCAAATAGACTTTGTGAACACCGCATGAAAGACAAGGAATGAGTGACTTATTTCCCTCACTCACAAAGGCTGATAAAACTGATTACCCTTTTCATGATTTTGTCTGCCGGTGGAAAATCACTGCCTGACCCATTTGCCACCATGTCAAACCATTGTGACATAGACTGAATGGGGAGCACAATGACCCATGGTGAATGAGACAGATGAACCTGATGCCATCACCACAGGAAGAAGAAATAGGCAGAAGACTTGTAGAACTCAGTTCCTAGAGACACTGGACTATTCCTCTCCATAATGTCCTTCCAGTAGCAGGTGAAGACTTATTTGTTTTGCTAGGCCTTTGGGAGCTGTCTGTGGGAAAAGAGCTTATAATAATGTGCTATATTATCCAAAAAGGAGGAAAGGAAGGAGGGAGGGAGGGAGAAGGAGAAGGACAAGGAGAAGGACAAGGAGAAGGACAAGGACAAGGACAAGGACAAGGAGAAAAAACACTGCTTTCATGTCCCCCATAGAAAGAATGTGAAGAATAGTCATTGTGTGTCTCATTCTCAATGAGAGGGAGATGATCTTGACAAAGACAGCTTGCCAAAAAAAAAAAAAAAAGCAGCAGCCCCCTTGAAAGTTCTCATCTGTGATGAGACATCAAGGCAAAGAGCACTTTCCACACAGAACTACTGCTTTTTTCCCTTTGTGAAGCAAAGTGAAGCATTTACATGCATGGCAAGCACTAAAGCACTTGTGGATGGATCAAAAGGTCACCAACAGCGCATCCAGTAGTTCTAAAAATCCAAGCAACATCATAACAAACATGGCAACAACTACACAATTTCTGAAATTTGTGAACATATTGTTCTCACAACAGTGAAAAACCTTTCAAGACCCATGGAATATACTGTATCTTGCTGGTCTCACAGGCAAAGAGAAACATTTTGCAGATTTTTGTTCTCATAAACAAGCAGGAATGTAAACCCCTGTCGTCCTATTTCATTACCACATCTATGGCCCTTTTTTGCACCTTATCTTTTCTTGCTGCCATCACACAGGGATCGTGCAAAAAGCCTCCTCTGGGAGGGAATCGCGTCTCCTGTGCTTCCCTCCACACCAGCTCCATGCTGGAAGGAAGGAAGTGCAATAGCGCTGCCCCTTCCTTCCGCAGCTCAGCCGGGTATTTTCCCAGGCTGCACTGGGAGAGGAAGCACAGCCATCGCGTTTCCTGAGGTTCGGCATGCCGGGTAAGTGCGGGAGCGACTCAGGAGGAATGCGGAATGGCGCATCATTTTGGGGGAAAACTCAAAAACGATATAATGCAAGATTCCCACGGGATCTCTACGGGAGCACCACATGATCGCAAGGACATCATGCGGAACCGTCCCCACAATCCTGGGGCACTCCTGTGGCCATTTTGCATGGGAAATGGCGTGCAAAAAGGGCCTATGAAGCCAAACCAGCCAGGTGTACCCTGAGCAAGTATCTGTAATTCTTCATGTAAAGACACATGCACATCCATAGCAAACCTGTTATTTTAAATATACACCTGCGAAATTTCATTCTAGATGTACAGAAGTATGATCAAAGAAAATGGAATTCATTCATTTATTTGATCTCAGCCATTCAAAATATGGCTTCTTTCTTCTCTCTGATCCCTTAGACAGACAACAAAGCCAAGCTTACATATGTCATCTATATGTAAAAAACTGTTCCTACATGGAATTAATTATATTAATCTCATCTAAATTAAAAACAAAACATTATGAAATGAAGGAAGTTGTACTCCTTGTATAACACGTTTTCCAGTGAGGCATTAAAAGCTCACCTTTCTTTCAATGTCTCAGAGAAAAACAATTGCATAGGGTTTCCAGTGGTTCACTACAGTACAGAATTGTTATTATGGTGAAGAGTTGCATCCTGCTTCCAGATGTTATCCTGCAATTTCCCACTCCCCACATATTCACACCACCACTAAGGAGATTATTTTGGTGAGTATTGAGAACTCTATCAATAAACTCCAATCTCAGTCTTGGATCTTAGCCTTATATTTTTACCCTATATATGAAAGAAGAGAATATTTACAAGTAATACCCTTCAGAAATTTCACACAACTTGCATTTTGAACCAAAGTACCATTCATTCATCAAGCCAACATGGTATAGTGGTTTGACTGCTGGACTAAAACCCTAGAAGACCAGAGTTCAAATATCTGCTTGGCCATGGAAACCCACTGAATGGCCTGGGACAAGTTATACTCTCTCAACCTCTGAGGAAGGCAATGGCAACTCCTCTCTGAACATCTTGCCAAGAAAACTCCATAATAGGGTCACCTTAGGGCTGTCCTAAGTTGGAGACAACTTGAAGGCACACAACAACAACAACTCATTAACAAGCCTTCCAAATCCAAGTAAGGAAAGGGGGAAGACCACATTCTAATATGATTGCTCTGGCTGGTCATCTCACATCAGCATGGGAAACAGTATTTCAGATGTCCTCCAACAGGCAATGCTCCTTTATTCAGGAACATTCTGTTTCTGACGCTTCTGAAGCTCCTAAGACGAGGAGCAAAAGTGACCCAAATTGAAACACTGATGATGCAGGCAGAAGACTTTTAATCCTCACTCTCAGCATCTTGGTTTGGATTTATAAACTATTCATGACCCTACCAGCATTCATGGTCATCAACTCTGGCTGGACTACATGGCATTACTAATTTGTGAGCTACGTTTTATTGCTGAGTAATTTCCTGAAACTCAGGGATGGAGAACCATAAACAAAAGAGCTGAGTGTCTTGAAAGTGAATCAAGATACCCATACTGAGAATATAAACTAGTACATCAGTTGGAGAGAACACAATTCAAAGAACAGCCAGTTCATCTTTGAAATCAGCAAGTAGGTAGATTATAGCAAATTAGTATATTATGCCTGAAGCCTAATACTGGCCAGCCAAGAGTAGTTCAAAGTATATGTTGACCTGATGAAGAATCATTATCTATAGTTTATTAAAGCCTCAGTGATTTAATAGGTCAAGGAAGAAGAAGTTTCATACATGCTATATGTTTCCTCCCCTTACTCCATCACTGCTGATTGAGGTGTTTTTGTTAAACATGATCAACAAAGCAGTGCTGAAAAATCTGTCTAAAGCCGGGATAGGACCTTTAGCTTGTAGGCCTAATCTGGCCGACTAGGGGGCTAAACTGAGACCAGGAAGCTTCTGCTATTGCTCCTTCCCTGTTGAAGCCCCTTCCTCCTCCCTGAAGCCCTATCTTCCTCAACAAAGGCACTGAGAAGGCTAGGCAAGGCTTAGTCAGCAAGAACTGGCTGAGTCCCAGCATCTACTATCAGCCAGGTCACAAAAGCCCTGGATGAGAAGGAAGAGAAGCTAGGAAAGAACAAAGCCAAAGTAACTGTTGCAGAAGCCCCAACCAGAACTTCAACTGGAGATCCAATGGTGATAGGATCCATAGTCATGCAGGCCTGCAAGGCAATATTTGTGTGTGGGGATCTACTCTCCTACCCGCATCCCTAGTCGAAAGGTTTTGGAAACAATTTATATAGAAGTAGATATGTAACATGAATACTTCATTGGAAGGATAAATGGGACATATGGATATTTGCAGAGGAGGAACCCAGCTGGGTTAGCAAAATTGCCACCTCCACATCAGCCTCTAAGTAAGAAGAGATATTTACATAGTTGGAGATCTTCCCTCAGGAACCTTGAAGGGAAGAGGCAGAGTGTTACAGAATCTATAATTACCTTATACCTTTCTTCCTCGTGCTTAATAAACTCAGAAGAAAAGGTACAGACTTAGTACAAATCAAAATTTTTCATCTCATAGCTTAATCCAAGACAGAAATTTAAACCAGTGCCATGAGTAGCACGTTTGATTCTGTAATAAACTTGCTATTGAATCATGTATTGCTCTGGTAACACTATAGGCAAAAAAAAAAAAAAGGTTAGAAACAGAAAAGCACTGTAATGACACACGATGTGGAAGTGGACTTATGCCTATACCTCCTTCCTACAATGACAGATATTTGGCATATTGTGAAAGCAGCAATAATACTGACATGAAGCTTCAGAAGGAGAAGTACAGTTCCTAGAACACAGAGTTATTTTGTTAAGGTGAACAACTGTGGTTAACTGCAACGGGCATCTGTGTTGCTGTTAGTCACATTTATATCTTGCCATGCCTCCCCAGAATGCATGGTTTTTCCCCCCAATTTTTCATTTTTGAAAAAATCTCTTACTTTGTGCAGTTGGTGAATCTGAGAGAAAGTATTTGGTTCAGGGTCACCCAATGACTTTCACAGTGTGGTAGGGATTTAAATCCAGATCTCCCAAATTCTTTCATTAAAAAAAAATACACTAACATTCCATAAATACACAAAGAGGGGGGGAAAAAGAAAAAGAAAGAAATAAAAAAGAAAAAAATTAGAAAACAGAGAAAAAGATGACTTCCATTCTTCCTCCGAATTGGATAAAACATTCAAATTATTTCAGGCTTCTCTAAATAAAAATGCAACAGACTTTTTCTTCCATCCTCTGTTACATTATTTCTCCACAGCCAAAAATATTTTCCTTAATCCCAAGGTTGACATATTTAAGATTAAAATACCAATCAGTATCTTTCTATAATTCTATCAAACATCTAAGCCATTACATAAGCTTACATCATGAAAACTAGTAGTCAGTTTTCTCACTTCAGATAAAAATTTGCTAACCAAATTGCATAATACCCATCCTTACTAAATATAACTGTAAATCTCTTACATCTCATATGGTATCAATAAATTCATTCTATCTTTAAATTCTGTTATTGCTTTAGAATTACCATTGCATTTAAACTCCAGTATTACTATCAAATTTCATCACATAAAGTTCTCTTTTCATATCCAAGTCCAATTCTCATTATTTCTTCTATTTCATTTTAAATTTAGCTTTCTTCTTCCTTTGCCCTAACTATGACCCTCCTCCCCATAATCTCCTCAAATGTTCTTCTTTACCTCTTGTTATTATTTCAATCTCCTTCCAATTTTCTACTTTAAAAGAGTTACCTTGAGACACAGTACCTTTCTTTTTCATCTTACTCTCCTCCCATTCCTCAACCTGAAAGGTCAATCCTTTCATTAAATCCTTATGAGTTTGTTTTTCTATCATTATAAATTCCTTGGACATTAGTTCCAGATTAGCCTCCCCCTCTCCTCTCTTGCACTCTAATTCCCATTTTATAATCCAGTACTACTTTCACTCTCCTCAGTTTTACAGGCTAATCTCTCCATTGAATCAATTTGAATTTGTTTATCCATACAGTTTTCACTATTCATCATGTACAGATTAGCCTCACATTACACACAAGCACTACATTCCTCAACACTTCTGTCTTAAATCCAGCAATCTTTTGTCTCAGAACTTTTGTCCAATCCACTCCTAATCTCTTCATCATACTCAGAAATTCCTTATCTCTCAAAGAACAGATCTCTAACAAGAGTCACTGTAAAAAAATTTTGGGGTTCCATATTTCTTCAGTCCAGCACTCAAACAGTTAATAGTCAGACTGTTCTCTCACTGCCACTTGGTTACAGACAGTCTTATCTTCTTCAAAGAGATAATGCCTTCACTTTTGCACAGTGTAACCTCTCTTTACTGAAGTTCAGTTCAGTGATATAAGTAAAGAAAATCCAGTCCATCCACAAAAACACATGTTCTTAAATCCTTTATTATATCCCTTTAAAGACACCAACCTTCAGTCCTTCTATTTAGGTCCTGATCTTGTAAACACACTCAGTTCTTAGTTGCAAAAAGAAGCCAACTTGACACGGCTTTCCATTCAACTCTCTTAATCAGAATAACTCTTCACTTATATGATCCCAAGGTTTTACTTAAAAATTTTAAAAAGAAACCAGGTGCCGACTTTGGATCCATCAGATCTCTCAGATCAGAATAGCTGCATTTCATAGCAAGGGCAAAGACATAATTCAGTCATTCCTCATTCATTTCATGTTTATGCATGAGTAAACACAAGACAGCCAGTGTGGTATAGTGGTTGAGCATTGAACTACAACCCTGGAGACCAGGGTTTGATTCCCAACTCAGCCATGGAAACGGAATGGGTAACCCTGGGCACATCACACACACACACACACACACACATAGCCCTCAGAAAATCCCGTGATAGGGTCACCTTAAGTTGGAAATGAATTGAAGGCACACAGCACACACACACAAAAACACAAGTAACAATAATTCCAGACCCTCATGGGTAATCACCTCACTTCCCCTTTAACCTGGCTGGTGCTTTCACTGTGAAATCTCTCTTCACTGCAGAGAGCCAGCAAGAAGCATCAGTCAACCATCCTGTCCACAAATCAAGGGCAGGTCTACCAAATTCTAATTCAACTCTCTTCACATCTACTGTATGTTTGTCTTGAGGGGCTAAATCATATGTGCAATGTGACCACAGCTGGTTACAAAGACAACTGCTGCTCCTCTTGGATAGCTGATAATCTTCATTAATACTTTATGCAAGGAACTTTTATTTATTTAACATTGTATCTCTCTCTATTTGTGCCCCAAATAATCTCCAGGGTTTGGGATAGCATACATAATAAATACACATACATAGAACAGAATGAAAAATAAACCAATAAATATATGCTTGAAGTACCCAGAAAAATGACACTTCATAAACCAGTTGAGCCAGTTTTGGAATGCTATTTAAATCCCCACTCAACCATGAAAGTCTAGCATTTTGAAGAAGAACATTAGAGAGAACCATTTGGTTAGGAGGCATTTTTTAAAAAACTGTCTCATAGCTCCTTGTTTGCATTTAGCCTCTGAGGTGAATCAAAACCACTGTCTCTGCCCTAGAGATGTGGCAGACATGTGAAAGAAAGATGTTTTTCTTGCTTTATTATGAATCTGAAAAAAGATCTCTCAGATGTGCCAGCATTTGAATGTTTCCTCGCTTTATGCAGTGCCTTTAATAAAAATGTCTCAAGACCGTAATCAGGCTTCAGAAAATAAGGGTCTCATATCACTGCTGCATTACATCTTCCCACCATGCAGCTATGAGAAGCAATCAAGTTACAAGGAAGCAAAAAAGCAGACTGTATTTGCAAAGGAATAAAGAAAGGCAGGCAATAATATGGACCTCAATCTCTGTTTGTAGTAATGCTGAATTTCAAAAACTATGAGCAGAAGGTACATTATATCACAAAGGCTTAAAAATGTTCAGAAGGCATGGTCAGTCTGTGCAGAATGATTACTTTTTCCGAGGGTGGCTGTTTTTCCTAGGGTAAATGCCTATTGGGAAGTACATTTCATATTTGTGTTTGTATGGGTATTATCATGAACATTACTGTTCACACTCCTCCAAATACCTCTCTGAACTTTTGAATCTGTATGAGAATCTAGAAAAGACCAAACATCTTTCTAAACTGGCGTTTTGCTTCTTCTCTGCTAAACTGTTTGGGTCGAAAGGGAACACGTTTCTACTGATGGAACACTGATGAAGTACATCAGCCTGATAAGAGTCACTTTCACATTACACAGTGCTATATTCTACTTTCACTGCCATGGCAACATCCTATGGGCTGTCCCTAGGATTTGCAGTTTAGGGAGAGGCATTTAGCATTCTCAGCCAATGAGCATTAGTGCCTCACCAAACTACAAATCTTTAGGACTCCACAGAATGCTACCAAAGCAGTGAAAACTAGAATCACTTTAGTTGTACATTGTGGAAAGGCCATTGATAAATTAGCAGGCACACCCTTGCATTTGGAGAGCATCATCTTACACAGAAGGGCAGAAAGACCAAATTATTCCAGTTTATCAGTAAGCACACAAATGGGTGTTGTGAGCCCAGCTGAACACTAACAGCATATAGAGGGGCAGGAGGAAATCCCCAGGGCCTAGACTTCTAGAGGGTCCAGACTTCTATGGTCCAGAAGAGTGAAAGAAAGAAACAATACTTTACAAAATAAACTTTGATCCATCAACAGAGTAGGAAGTAACTGTAGTCTGTTGCTGAGTCTCAACACAACCTAGTCTTCTATGAGGACCAACATACATTGGCAAAGCAAAGATTATTCCTTGACAGCAGGACTACTAGGTCCTAAGTGCAGAAGGAACATTTGACTTTTAAGAAAATCGAGGGGAGCTATCATGCATCTTGCTCTAGGCATGGTTCCAGTTGCCAGCACCCCAGATAGTTAATGGCTATTTCCGCAGTTTACCTTTTTGCGGAGCTGAGGGGCGGGGATCGCGAGAGCAGCCTCTTGCAAGAAGCTCTCGCGTGCCCATTACTTCAGCTCCGCAGCCATTGCCTCCTCGCGAGCAGGTAGCGTGAGAGCCCCTCCTCTTCCTTCCACAGCACACCCTGGGATTTTCCCAGGCTGCACTGGGGCAGGAAGCGCGAGCACCATGGCTCCGGAGCAACGCACGCACAGTAAACACGCACGGGGCCCCAGACCGATGTGTGATCGTGCACCATTTTCGGCTCAAAGCTGAAAATGAAATAGTGTGTGATCGGCGCCTGCCGGCCCCTGGAGCATCACGCGATTGTGAGTGCGTCATGCGGACCGCTCCTCACAATTGCGTGACACTCCAGGGGCCCTTTGGCATGGCAAATGCCATGAGAAAAGGGCCAATGTTGTGAGGATAGCCTTGAGTATGAGAGTTCATTTCCTCTCGCTTCCCAATTTCCCACACTGTTTGAGGGGGTTTGATATTTCAAATAGGGTTACATATATGCAGTTCTGAGTCCATGCTGTTGGAAATTACAGCAGCACTCTCTCTTCCCCTCCTCTTTGGCTATGCTGGGTTCTCAACTGTCAATCAGTTTCAACTGTCACTCGGTCTCTGAGAACATTGTTTTCGTTTAACTGTCACTATTCTATACTCTGACTCTGACTGACTTACACGCATACTGATTTAACTGCTGCTTAAACATCAACTGATCTTAACTGTTCTTAACTTCTAAAATATGCTAACCATATCTCTAATCTAACTAATTAATTGATGAGTTTAATGTTTCATTATAAATTTTTTAGTAAATATTTTCTTTTACTTTGTAAATCTGCTGTCTGCCTTGTCTTTCAAGTCAGTCATCATATGTTAAGAAGCCACACACAAACCATGAAACATTTCCTCTGTTACTGTGCTAATACTGAGGCCATTTCCCCACTACACTCTTATAGGATGATTATTCGACTTTCAACATCCTATGGAATCCTGGGGTTTGCAGTTTAGGGAGGGTGTTGAAAGTGGAATAATCGTGCTATAAGAGTGTTGTGCGGAAATGGCCTGAGTTCCCATAGGACTAATCACCTGGGTAATTCACACCTCTCAACACATGCACGGTCCACCATGGGAATGGAGAATCTTTGATGTTCCAGAAGAGACTACTGTTGGGATAGAAACCTTAGCATGCCTCGCTAGGTTGCATGATCATTGTAGGTTTAGAGGCACATCCTTGACTAACTTCCTGTTTGTTTTGTACGTGTCCACTTCCTCCTACACATAGGCATGCCTTGTTTTCAAAGGACCTCTCCTGATGTTTATTAGCTTTTCTTTGTTTTTCGGCCTGCCTTCCCGTGAGCATGTGGTCTGAGATGGTCTAAGAGTGATGCTACCCTACAAGCATGTAATTGCTTATTTTTTTTCTTCTTACTCATCTTCAAGAACATGAACCTGTGTAGATTATGCATAAGTATCTCTAAGTAAACTTTTATACACTTTTAACCACACTGTTTTTGTGTTAACTGCTTAGCTAGAGCTAAGTGTGTTGGGAAGACTGAGGTGGGACTGGTAAGCTGTTCAACTTCTGTGCATTACCAATGCTCTGTTAAATGGGAGATTCACTAAATCTCTCTCATTTCCAATAACTACAGTTCCAACAATTCCTTACCATTGGCCATGTTGTCTAAGGCTTCTGGGATTGAAATCCAATGTTAGGAGAGCCAAGGGTTCCCCAACCATGTTCTATGGAACAGAGACAAAAACAACTGCATGCAGTATGTGAACACGGGCATCCCATTCGAGTCTAATGGTGATGAGTTTGTGGTTCCTGTTTTACATTATTCTTTTGTAAATGTATTATGCACATTGTTGTTTAATGTGACTCAATGTGAACTGAAGGAAAAGATGACAAAATGATCTTATTTTAAAAAATGAATGCTTACATTTGTCTCACCACAACATTTCAAAAAGTGAGTTTGTGATTATAAAGACAGTGTTGGAATGCTCACATGATTGCTTCTCTCCGAAAATGAAACAATAAAAAAAGTTGTTCAAACTCCTCTTCTGTGGCTGTAAGATTTGTCCCCATGAAATTGAAAAGATAAAAGGCAGAGAAGGGCACAAAATAGCCTTGACTTCACCATCACATCCAATGCCATTGCTTTACCATTAAGACTAATAATGATTTCACAGCCTTGAAACCATCTTCATAAAGCCAAGAATAAATTAGCTGCTCTGTACTGCCTTCTCTCAACTGACACAATTGACCTAACTTAATGGCCTTTTAAACTAATCACCCAGAAATAGTGTAACAGAAACACATGTAGGTCTATGTAAAGTATGAAAATTAAGTCTGGACCTGTGTGCAAGAAAGTTGGCTTAAATATTCTGTTCCTCGGTCATAATTTTTCCATGCCACTTCTTTTCTGATTAAACTAGATTTTTAAATGTATGCATCTGTTATATGCTACTGTTTCTTTCCTGTACAAGTGCTTCTTTTCTGTGTGTATATCAGAGATTTCACACTTGAATGTTCAGCTCTCTATATCTTTAAAAAACGGCACCTTGACAAAAGAGAAAAAAATGCATTTGCTTTGTTAATATCTGCAAAATGTAAAGAAGGATTTTGCATGCCAAAAGAAGTGCACAATACAATGCTAAGTAAACTTTACATGCAAACAGCATTACTGGGCCATTGGGGTATTCTGTTCTTCGGCATCTAGCACTAGAATTATAGCAAAAAGCAATAGCAATAGCATGTGTATTTCTATACCGCTTATCAGCTAAGTCCTCTCTAAGCGGTTTACAATGTGTTAGCTAATTGCCCCCAACAAGCTGGGTACTCATTTTACTGACCTGAAGAAGGATGGAAGGCTGAGTCAACCTGGAGCCCAGCAGAATCGAACTCGCGACCTTGTGGTTGCAGTACTGGCATTTAACCACTGCGGCACCAGCAATGATGATGAAAGATGTCACTTTTTAAACCTAATGTAAAGGTAGATCCAAATACGCCTTACACCAGTGCTACTCAAAGTGGTGGTCTCTGCAATGGTACTAATCCATGCATAATCTGCTACCAACTTCCAGAAAAGAAAGAAACAATTGTAGCAAATGCTACAAATATGGTACCAGTCCCTGGCACACTAGGAGCAAAAAATGGTGGTCCTTCACATGAGATAGCTTAAGAAGCATTGCATTACACTGGACCATTGGGTTGATTACTATCCAAATGAAGTTAGAAACCCACTTTCTTTACTAAATCAAAACTAGAGATTAAATGGATATTCAAGATTTCCACTCCCAAGGAAAAGAAATGGTTGTTCCATATTGTATTCATGTGGTATATGCACTCCTCTCTCCAGTTTTATCTACTACCAGTGTGATGTAGACTAATGGGAGAGGTGATGACTGGTTGAAGGTCACCCCATGAACTTCATAGAAGACCGAATAGAAGGCAGGTTTACAAATGTTATAATTCAGCACATGAAAAATATGTGACTAAATTGAACATAGGGTCATAAAGGCAGCACATGACAATTAGGTATTTTCTTGTCACTTTTGCACTGGTAAATTTACTTGATATTGATTAAGTGGCAAGGAAGGGATAAATTGTGAAATCCAACTAGTTCTCAAGCCGTATTACAAGGTCATCAGATATACATCAGAATGTGGCAAAGTTACTTTTTTGAACTACAGCTCCCAGAATTTCTCAGCCAAAATCCCAGAAGTCTTAAACCTATAGTCCAAAAAGTAATTCTTCAAGCTCTGGATCAGACCTAGAGCCCACTAATAATAAGCAACAGCAAAATGGTTTCCAGTAAGCCACACAAGATTATCTAGGGCATCAAAAGGGTTATTGACAACATCAGTCCATCAATGTACTGAATGGCTGAGAACACATATGGAAAATACCCCATCTCCTATTCATAACTAGTGAGAAAACACTTTGTCTTGCTCTATTCATCTGAAAGAGGCATCAGCCTGCATTGAGAAAACTCATAATTTTCCAGAGCCTGCAGTCACTGTTTAAGCATAACGGCAAGATGCCATCAGGTAGTAAAAACAGAACATTAGATTTTAATTGGATGAAGTCATTTACACAGTAATAACAAGGATTAAGGCATAGATAGCAACAGCACATTTTCATAACCCTTCAAGCAGCTGGTGTCACGGCAGGAGTGGAGGATGCACAGCCTTCTCAAAGTTTATCATCTTCAAAGATCTCTATCCCCCCCACCCCCTTTAAAAGAAAATAAACAGAGCTACTAGTATTTCTTATTTACAACACTTGACATGTTTGAAATCTTGACTTAGGAACTGCATATGTTTACACTGCATTTTTTTGCAAGGTATTCAGGATAGATTTCATGGGGATTATATCATTTTATGCACATAATAATCCTGTGAGGTAAGTTAGTATTAGAGTGATGTGACCATAGACACCATCTAAGCTTCATTGCTTAGTATGGATTTGAGCTATGGGGCCCTTTTGTACTATACAGCTATAGTACTATGATTCCATTTTAACTGCTCTGGCTGCATAATGTGGACTCCAGAGATTTGCAGTTTAGGGAGAGGTATTTAGAATTCTCAGCCAGACAGCTTTTCTAGTGCCTCACATAACTACAAACCTCAAGATTCCACAGGATGAAACAATGAGTAAAGGTGGAATCACAGTATGATAATTGCTTCCTTTATCAAACTGGTCTTATTGTCAAGAATTGCCTTCTAATGTTTAATTGAAATCTACCCTCCTTAAAACCATTAGAATTGGTCCTATACTCAAGGGCAACAGAGAACAAGCCTGCACTCTTCTCTGAGACAGTACTTTAGATATTTAAAGAATGCAATCATGTCACCTCTCAGTCTTCTCTTCACCAGGCTGAACCCATCCAACTCTTTCAATCTTTCCTCTTATGTTTTGTTTTCCATATCTCTTATCATCCTTCTTGTCTTTCTCTGAAGCTGCTCTATCTTATCTGAAATGATGTTGATGTTGTTGAGTGTCTTCAAATCACATTCCACTTATGGTGACCTAAGATGAACCTATCATGGAGTTTTCTGAGGCTGAGAGGATGTTACACACCCAAGGTAACCTAGTGGGTTTCCCCATGGAAATAGGGAATCAAACCCTGGTCTCCAGGGTTATAGTCCAATGGTCAAATCACTATACCACACTGGCTCTTGTCCCAAATAATACAAATTGACACTTTATTGAGAAGACCTCACATTCTTGTTTCCAGTATCTCTGTACATCAATTTTTATTTATTTAAAAACAAAACAAAAAAAACCTTCCATCAGTAGAAGAAGGGTATTTTATTTAGCTTTCTTCTCAAGTACAGAAATGTTTAAGGCTGGCAATGGTTATATACTTAGAAGAAACAAAGCATATCAGTTCAGACTGTCTACAGGGGACCAGATGCTTTGCACAGAAAAGGTCCCAGTTTCAATCCCTCCCTAGATCCTCAAGAGTCACACTGCTATCCAATGTTAACAATACTGAGCAAGATTGACCAATGGTCTGGCTTAGTGTATGAGACAGCTTGCTAGCTGTAACCATGCTGGACTAAACAGAATTCTGTAGCAACTACCAAAGCACATCCTTTTGGTCTTCAGTGGGGCCTTTTTGTGAGACGATATGTTGTGATCGTTTCCTTCAGCAACAGAGTGGTAGCCACCAAGCTCATGAGGAAACAGCATCACCCACATTCAAGCAAGAAATCAACCCAATGTAAATATGATAGAATAATCTTAAATACTACAAACCCCTACAAAGCATTGTATCTAATATACCCTAACTTTCATATGCATACGTGCTATTTGTTGGGCACCACACATTTTCTTATCTTTCTTCTGACTCTCAGAAAGGTCACAATTGTTTTTCTGCATTTCTTCAAAAGTAATCTAGCAGTTAGGCCTGTCTGTCTGGTCTGTCAATGATAAGAACAAAACAAAGCAAAGGACGACAGTTATTTTTATGGCAGTTGTCTTTCTCTTTCATCTTCTATTGTTCTGATTATGCAATAGAAACAGAATTTATCATGTGTTCTATGCACAAGAACCAAATCTGTGGTGGGCATATATGGCATCCAAACACTGAGAAGTATCAGAGATGTGTCATTTTGGGAGTTGCTGCATGTGAAAACTTGGGCGCATGCCCCACAAGTAGCCTGAAGGCAAGATATTCAAGAGCATATACAGCCTCCATTTTAACAGTTGGCACCATTTTGTGGCTTTCTAAGCTCAAAAAAGAGGAAAGGGTCATGGACAGAGACACTGCAGAGAATTTCATGTTTGGACATATGGAGAAGACCAACAGACTCTTTGGGATCAAGAAAGTAAAATAAAAAAATACATTCTTGATATTTCTGAATTACTGAGTGATCAGTGTGATGTCATCTCAGATACAGAATGCTGCTAATTTGTTTAAATAGCTGAGTAAACTGAAAAATGTACACCATTTGGGGACATCTTTCCTCACCCTTATATGAAAACAGCCAGCAAATACTATGCAGGAGAACTTGCTATTTTCTCAAATTAGGAGATGAAATAATTCCAGACCTGAGTTTTTAAATTGATTGCTATGGGGATGGGGGGCAAAGGAGATTTAAAAATGGCTGAAATGATTTGTCTTTGTGTGTACACGTATGTGCCTTCAAGTTTCCTGTCGGCATATGGCAGCTTCATGTATTTCACAGGGTATTTTAAGCCAAGGAGTACTCAGAGGTGGTTTGTCATTGCCTGTTCAGAAAAACAGCCTTCAGATCCTGGAATTCCTTGGCTGTTCACCATCCAACTACTAACCAAGTCTGACTCTGCTTAGTTTCCAAGAGCAGACAGGACCTAGTGCCTTTGAGGTTAAGCTTAAAGAAGATACCACCATATTGGGACAGTGGGCCTTTGGGAATATGAACCAGACATGTTAAATATTGGCCAGATTCTTGTTATATAATATGCCTGCAAAACTGCATTGGCATAGATGGTAGCTGCAGGAGGAAATGGGATGTAGGTACAGTACCGACGAAGGAAGTTAGGAGCTTGACAAATGGCTACTTGCAGTTTTGCCTGCTTTCCCTTCCCTGCCACTGTTCAGCCCTGGGGAAAGTGCATCCACTAGTCATAGGGTCCCAATAGATCCAAGCTGCTGAAATAGGTTTACCTCTTATTGTTGTTTTCTTCTATTTCCACAGTAATTCTGTGTTATAAATTGGGTTAGTCTCTCTGCCAACCTAAGAGACATTTCATAGATGAAGAAGGAATCTGAACCTAACTTTTCACAGTCCTAGTCCAACATTCTATCCACTATCTTCAACGGATTCCAAGTGTGAATGTTGTTTATGGGAACTCTTTAAAAGTATTCCTAACACAATTTAACAACTCTTTCTAGAAATATTTGTTTTCATACATTTCATTTATAACTAAAGCAAGCAGTCAGAGAGGCATGCAGGCACATAGAAAGAGAATCTTCTGCTGTAGGTGTGTGGGCTGAGATTGAACTATCATCTAGAAGAGCTGCCCAGTTGACATCAGTTGTGGTCAGCTGTATGCACAAAGGTTCTTATCTTTGCCATTGAAATGAAATGAAGGGGGAAACCCATATGCTTCGGGAATCTACGTATACATCCATATGGACATCAGGCAACTGATTCTAAACCTTCTAACCCACAGTATTTCATGCATGTGTCTTATTTAATCCACTCCATGTAAGTGTAAAGGGAAATAAGCTGTCTTCCAGATTCATGCCTGCTCCTTCCAAAGGAAGAGTGGTAAAATAGAATCAGAGAAGAGTATAATTGTCTTTGAGAATAAATCCCCTTAGGAGCACAAAGTGGTGCAGTTTTTTCTGTCAGGAAAAAAAAATGTTCTGTGGGGAAAACACACCTCAACAATCTGACAGAAATCAAGCACAGCCACTTAACGCTGAGTGAGGTGTTTCCACAATATTTTAGATACAATATGATATCAAGGAACTCCCACTCAGCATGCTATCAAAACACCCCAGTTGCACTAGAGAGCTAGAAATCATCAATCTTCTCCACTACTGCTTGAAGTATTTGAAAAACCCAAAGGAAATGCTAACTCCATATCTGCCACCAACCAGTTTTTGTGTCTTATATGAGCCTGAATTTTAATGTCTCATTTCACAGACAGGGATACAGACTTGCTACTGGAGCTGCCATTATAAGATGAAAATCAACCTGTAGCATTGCTGTTACTCAATATATTGCACAAGTAATGAAGATACAGGCCTGAATTCCGTTGGTTAGTCCCAACTAGAGCGGAGCCATTCAAACCATTGCTGAATGGTGCATCACCACGTAGGTAAATTTTATTGATTCAACGGGCCTACGCTGGTTGATCATAAAATTAGGATTTAGGCCATAGTTTTCCAATCGTGTTCATTTGTTTAAGAATGGCAGAAGGGGAAAGGGTAGCATGGCACCTACAACATTGCTAAGTACATAGACTACACATATAATCTCCTTTTTTTAAGGAGATGCATCACATAAACAGAGCTTCCAAACAACAAAACTGCAGCCTGCAGCTCAATGGCGGGCAAATTTCAAGCTTGACAGAGTTGCTTTGACTTTTTAGGATCTACCAACCCATATTAAATACGGGGGGGGGTGTATGTATAGTTAGAATATGGTCAGCCCAACAACTTCCTTTTATTATCAGAAGTGAGATCGCATTCCTTTTGCATACAAAGATTGCCTCCAAGCTTTCTTCGTTAGAGCACCCAAATGTAAAACCTTTGAGTCTTTCTCAGTGGTAGCTGACAGCCCACTGTTAGTGGAGGAGTACATCCACTTCAGGTTTTAGTATGAACTTTTAATTTGTTATTAAATGTGTTGAACCTATTTTAAAAATAGACAGACATTGGATTGTTCCTTTAAAGTTCAGACTAAAACCTGGAGCAGATTCACTGTCCCACTGACATGGAAACCACCTGCCACCACGAAGTGTTGCTATTGTTGAACATTTGGAAGACAGAAACTCTCACAGATCTTTGCAAAAGTAGAGCTCAATCTATTTTCTGCCCACCTCTGCCTCTGAGCTTGGAAATGTTAGTGTTACTCCTAAATCCCTAAAGAAAGTAAATTCAGAAATAAATAGAAATAGTGCTAAGAATTCCTTCTATGAGAAAGAAAATTTTAAAAGAACAGAAAAACTGTATATATTCCCTGCTTTTAGCTTTGAACTATGGTAAATATATGAAAAACTTTCACATTGCGGCACCAAATCTTATCAGAGGCCTTTTCACATTACAACGTTATAGCCATTGAGTCCATTTTAATTGCCTTGGTTCTATCTTATGGAAACCTGGGATTGGCAGCCTAATGGATAGGATATTTCTGTTTCTCAGCCAGAACGCTCCTCTGACCAAACTACAACCCCCAGGATTCCATAGGAGGCAGCTATGGCAGTTAAAGTGGAATAGTATTGTGAGAAAGGGCCCCAGATTTCCCTCACACTGTGGGTCCACCAAATATAGCAGACAAGAAAGTCACCACCACTCCCTAAGCCAGAGCTCTGGTCCTTCTTCAGGATCTTCAAAATCTTGCTAGTTCCCCATACGACGGGTTTAGGAACAAAGGGTGTGCTAAACTTGGTCCCCCTTCCAAGCAACTCTGAGGCCCTTCCTTTTGCTGAGGAGGAAAACATAGCTTCTTAAACCCAAGGAGCTAAATCCAATTGTATTCCCAACTACAGCAGGCCAAATGAACTCAATGAGACTTATGGAAATGGCAACTGAGAAGCCCCATTCGTTTCAAACAGTCTGTCCTATTTGGAAGTAAAATTGGATTTAGCCCAGGGGTGGGCCTTCCAACTGTTGCTGGACTGCATCTCCCACAATTCCTTATCACTAGCCAAGGCTGATGGGAATAGCAGTTCAACAGCAGTTCACACATTGACCCCCCCCCCCTCCAAAACACCCTAGACCCCAAATTGACCACTGGGGCTTTTATGGAACAGATACTTGCTTTCCCTTCATCCATCAGACTTCAAACCTTAGCCAGGCAAGAATGATATGTGTGTGATGCTCTTTGCTGCTAAAGATTTTCTTTGGAAGGAAGTTGACACCAGATAGATTTAACAGTTGCCAATTGAACTGTGACATATCTCATGGGGTTGTTGTTCCAGCCCTTGGTTTGGGAGGGGAACTTGGGAGTATAAAGCTACAGATGCTCTCTTACCCTATCCACCTTCATCCTTGCATTTTCAGCCCTCCACATGTTAATTTGTACTGTATACTACTTAGTACTACAAAAAAAAAAATAGCTAATTATTTTATCTGGAGGGGAATTGAAAGAGTTCATCGGGGATGCATTCCAAAGACAGAGCATTCAGCGTATATTCCTCAAAATGTACTTGCCATTAAATCAGACAGTGTCTTTGGGAACACTGCTTCAGAACCACAGACTCCACCCATGCGTTATGAGTCAGTCAGTCAATGAACATGATCAATCTAATTTGTCAGTTTTTAAGAGATTCCCTCTTTCATCTACATGAGATAGAAATTTAGTGTATTTGCTCATTTTGAAGATTTTTTTTCTCCACAAGTAGCAGTGGCATCGGGTTTTTTGTTTTGTTTTGCTTTGTTGTTGTTTTTTGTCTCTTTGTTTTGTAAGGGGGGGGCTACCTTAACTAAATGATGATCAGACAACAGACCTGGCAACCATTTTCTGTGTTCAGCATTTCTGTAAAAAAATGAAAACTGTTCAGATGTCTGTTATAAAACAAATTCTTAGTTGAATAGGCCAGAAAGCAAAAATACTTCAAAAAGTCATAGCATTACAGCTTTAAACAAATGTATACATTTGAAGTTCAGAGTGCTGCTGCCATATAGATTGCAAATGGGCCAAATATATGGATATCCTACATAAAATCTAACTTTAGAACATTAAGGCTACAATCTTATCTACCACATATGGACAACCCAGGGACCATGGAGCTACAGCAAGGAAATGGGACTCTTTATCAGGGTCACTAGAGAGAGCAGGAAAGAGACTTAACCCTCTCCATGTTCCCAGCAATCCTCATTTTAGGGCGTTCTCACGTCACGCTTTTCTCCCACTAAAATAGTGTTGTTCTAAAAGCACTATTGAATTGGGATTGGTCTGTTTGGTTTGACACCTTCAGAACCATTCTGAAATAACAGCATTCATTTATGCTAAAAGCTTATCACACACAGCGTTTGGGACTTCCCACCTGCTACCTCCTCAAAGACATTATCAGACATTATTCCTGATCCTTTTCCTAGTTTGTCACACACACACACATACACATAAATGAAAACAGTCTTAGGCCATTTCCACACTACACTGATATGGTGCTATTATTCCACTTTCAACATCCTGTGGAATCCCAGGGTTTGCAGTTTAGGGAGAGGGCTTTTAGAATCCTTAGCCAGAGGGCTCTTTGGCCTCAGTAAACTACAAACCCCAGAATTCCTCACGATGTTGAAAGTAGAATAATAGCACTATAACACTATAACAGCAAAAATGGCTGGCCCTTTAAAAAGCCTTTTATTTGAGGTGTGGAACTTTTTGATAGGGATAGCCAGATTTCTAGCTTCAGACTTAACTAAATGCTGGCAGATGAAAACCAGCAGCTACTGATCTGTCTCATTGATGCTGGCTTTCATCTGCCAGTGGTTAGTTAAGTCTGAAGCTAGAAGAAAGCAAGAATTAATTGATTAATAAAATAAACGTTTTTTTTTTAAAAACTGTAAGACTCTTTTCCACCTATATTTCCAGGCATGTGTGAATGTGTAGGTAAGAAAGAGACTCCAAAACAGAGCTGGAAAAGGAAGAGGGGGCAGTGAGCAAAATTTTGGCTATCCTGACAAGCCCCAAGTGGGAGGGGGAGCGGTTATTTGGCATCTATAGAGTAACTAAGTGTCTCAGTTACTTTGCCAATTGAAAGGAAACCAGATTGAAATGTCCACTCCTTCTGCTTCTCTCCAGTCACTAGAGGTGGACTGAAGTTCCTCAGCCCACAGCATGCCCACTGAATACCCACTTCATACCCAAAATGGGCAGAAAAGCACAACCGAACTTTTTGCACAGGAAATTGTAGCACAACAGAAGCAGGAAAGGTCATTAATGATCTTTTTTTTATTTTTAGTTAATAAAAAGAAACACTTTCAAAATGGTCTCCCATGGAAGAACAACAGAACAATGCCATCATCTGATAAGTCCCAGCCAAAGACACTAGTACCCAGCTGTAAGTGCAAATTACCTCCTTGTGTGACAATTTTCAGTGGATGAAAAAAGACCAACCCATATGTGGTATATAGCATTATTGCTTTAATAATCTAAAGAAATGGTTCTCAACTTTCAAATGGTCCTCCAGATCTTTTAGAGGCCAACTCTGACCTGACCATTGGCCATGCTGGCAGGAGTATCTGGGAACTTAGTCCCAAATATCTAGACAACCAAAAGTTGAGAATATCTGACATAAAGTTAAACTTGCCCAAGTGATCTGTCACATATAAGAGTGGCCATTTCCATACCGGGCTTCCGAAATGGTGCAGAGCGACCTCTCACGGAGGTCTTCTACACCGTAGAGTGGACTGGCGTGGACTACTTTTTGTAGTTCCACACCAGAATCCACTCAGGAGCGGCCGGAACTAGCCACGCTACGTGTTTTTTAAAAACCTCTTTTTCGAGGTTTTTAAAAAGCACGGAGTGCGCAGCCCCGCGCCGCTCCGTCTCCCGGCTCCGAAGCGGATTTGCAGGCGCGCACAAGTGCATGCCTGCAGATCTGCTGGGGGTGGGGTTCCAGCTGGCGAGCTTCTCCGGTTGGTGGAGAGCCTCCACCAACCGGAAGCCGCCATTTGGGACGCCAGAGGACTGTGGAGCAGCAAGCTCGCGCTGCTCCTCGTAGCGACGGACTTACCCGGCTGCTGGTAAGCTCCGTTTTTGGGCGTTTTTACCCGTCCCCCCCCACACATGTGCAAAGGGCCAAAGTTATCAGATTTACTAGACTATGTATACAGTGAGAAGAATATAAAAAAAATATGATGCTATCTGAAGTTTTTCTGTGTCTCCAATTTTGAATTGGATTCACAATCCAATTTACAGGGATAATTCTAAGACATCACAATGTATCAGTGTTCTCCCCCCTAAAAAAAGAAAATATTTCCTTCTATCACTTTCATATCTCAGGCCCTTTCAGCACCTTACCGTCTCCCAGCGCTGGGGTATGGGAATCGCACGAGCAGCCTCCAGCAAGAGGTTTTCTCATCCGGGGTCCTTCGGCTCCACACAAGCTGCCTTCTCGCACAAGAGCCCCGCCTCTTCCTTCCGCAGGGCAGCCTGGGAGTTTCCCAGGCTGCACTGGGGCAGGAAGCACGACCAGCACGGCTCTGGAGGCTCCACATGCCAGGTAAGTGCACATAGGGCCCAGGAGCAATGCACGATTGCGCACCATTTTCGGCTTCTAGCCGAAAATGAAAAGGTATGCAATCCACGCCTGCCAGCCCCTGGAGCATCGCTTGATTGTGAGTGCGTTGTGCAGATCGCTCCTCACAATCGCGTGACGCTCTAGGCCCTCTTTTGCATGGAAAATGCCATGCGAAAAGGGCCTCAACTTTCAGTGAGAGGATATTAAGGAACTATATAACATGAAATGAAATCTTTGCTTTCCTAAGTCTTTGCTGAAATTCCTTTACTCTCCCAAGTTTCTTCTACAATTGTACCTATTAATTTTATTTATATTGTGTAGATCTTTACGTGCTTGATTTTTCAAAGACCAGTTATATCTCTCATTTCATTATGGGCAACTATTCTACTTCTGTCCCTTTATCCTTTTCCTCTTCCTAAATGTTTATGTTCATGTGCTTGCTTTTAAGCAACTTGTCAACCTATGGTGATCCCATTAATTTCTTGGGGTTTTTCTTAGGCAATCAATACTCAGCAGTGGTTTGCCATTTCCTTCCTCTAGAACACAGTCTACAACACCTGGTATTCTTTGGTGGACCCTCATCCAAGTACTAACCAAACTTGAAGCTGCTTAGTTTCCAAGATCAGATCATATCTGGTGCCTTCAGAATATTTGGTTTTCCCTCCACTAAAAGAAAAACACACATATGTGCTAACACAAGAGCTGCCAAGCCAGGAGAATCCCAGGCCTTAAGACATAGGGCCTTTCCACACAACACTGTTATAGTGCTATTATTCCACTTTCAACATCCTGTGGGATTCTGGGGTTTGTAGCTTACTGAGCCAAAGAGCTTTCTGGCTGAGAAGTTTAAATGCTCCTCCCTAAACTGCAAACCCCAGGATTCC
Organism: Cyclura pinguis; assembly: GCA_030412105.1. NCBI lineage: Eukaryota > Metazoa > Chordata > Lepidosauria > Squamata > Iguanidae > Cyclura > Cyclura pinguis. The sequence continues at coordinate 247,153,390 of CM059599.1, read as the reverse complement.
ATAGAACGTTGAAAGTGGAATAACAGCGCTATAACAGTCTAGTGCGGAAATGGCCTTGGAGATAAAGGTTCAATTCTCAGCTCAGTCATAGACCCTCTGAGTGAACTTGGGTGCATCATACACTCTCAGGCCCAGAAAACACCATGATAGGTTCGTATTAGGGTGCCCATAAATAGGGAGTGAGAGTGACTTTGAAGGCACAGAACAACAACAATAATAAATGTTCATGCTACTGAAACCTAAATCTCAAATCTCTTTTAAATGTGAAGAATTGGACTGGTGAGATTTCCCTTGGATCTATGAAACCCTGAATTCTTAAATATTCTCCAGATATTTTCGGACAGAAACAAAAGTATGGTTTCAAAATTGCAAAGCTTTTTAAATGTTTCATTTTTAACACCAGGCATGCTAGATTTCATGGCTTGAAGTTTAGTTGAATGTTAGACATTTGAGACACTCTTTTGTAAAGTTTATACATTTTCTCTCTTCATTACCTAGTGTAGATGAAGAGCACTCAAGGCAATTTATTTCCACATCTGTGGGGAAATGTTAATGAGAACATGTCCTTTTAATAGAGAAAGTTCCAGTGATGCCCCTACACCATGTTGCTTACTTCTTCTATGCTGTAAGGAATGGATAGATTGAATTTTCTATGATGTAGAACCAGGTTTCAAATATTGAATTAACAATGCTGCAAAAGCTGCCCCAGGCCTTGAAACATCTCATGATTTATGGAATTGCTCAGAAGGCCTGCAAGAACTGGGCAACCCTCCAGTTTTCTAATAGAAGGTAAGAAGAAAAAGGAGGAGGTAGAAGCAAGGAGAAGCTGAGTTAAAACACTGCAGTAACATTGACAAAAATGGGACATAGGTGACTAGGCTACCACAACACAGAACCATATGCTGTCTAGCTATGACAGAGCCCTATACCCTTCCACCATAGGTGCATATTCCCTTTTGGCTGTAATCCCAAATATTTATATTACCAAGTCTCCCTGACTACAGAATGATATACTTTTGAGCAGGGATGGGCCAACCGAATCCTCAAATCCTCTGCAAGGATTCGAGATTCGTGAACCCAAATCCTTGTGCCAAAATAAGCAAACCAAATCTTTTGAATCCACCAACCAAATTGTTTGTTGGAGACAGAGACGCCTGGAAATCTGGGAGACCCAACATACAAGAGGAGATGGTAAGTAGGTGAGTTTTTCCCTTGGAGTAATAATGGCCTTTGCTAACAATTTCAGAAATTACAGCTGGGGTTGTATTCTAATATATTTAAACTGAACATTTCATATTTAAGTTCAGCACTATTTTCTGTGCTGAAAATCAACAGCATGTATAAATGCTGGGCTCAGTGGGTCTGACGCCTATCAGAAGTAGTGGGGCAGAGGGCAAGGTCACACAATCTCAGCCAGTCATTGCCACATGTAGGCCAGTGTACCTCCTTCCGCAAGACAGTGCCTGATTGTAAACCTACAGCTAGAATAGGATGAGAAGTGAAATGTCTGTCATGGTTTCTCATGAGCCACATGACAAACCACATGTAGCAGAAAGGAAAAATTGTTTTTAAAAATTGGTGCTTCTGGGTTCTGATTGGCCAGCAGGCCTCAGGCACACAAAAATCATGGCACAAAGCCCCTTGTGCACGCCAGAGGCTGCCTGTGCCCCAGGCTGCTACCTGTGCCCCCTCGGGCTGCCTCCCTCTGCAAGCTAATAATCTCTATTTTTTTTACCTGAGTCTGGAGGGTAGAGATTGGGAATTCTTGAGACTGGACTAGAGATTTGACTTGAAAGTCCCTTGCAGGACTTGAGACTTGACTTGAGGGTAGAGAATTGAGACCGGACTAGAAGCTGGTGGTTGTTTTTTTTAAGTGCCTTCCTTGTTGTAGGACTTGAGATTTGACTTGAGACTGCAGGGTGCAAAATTGAGACCGGACTAGAGGCTGTTGCTGTTGTTATTGTTGTTGTTATTGTTTTAAGTGCCTTCCTTGTTGCAGGATTTGAGACTTGACTGGAAGGTACAGTCTTGAGATTTGAAGGACAGCTGAAAGATTCCTTTGCATTGCTCCCTTGCAAAGCTCCTTCATACACAATTCTGGGATTTGTAGTTTTACAAAGGCCATTTCCACACTACACTGTTGTAGTGCTTTTATTCCACTTTCAACATACTATGGGATCCTGGGGTTTGCAGTTTAGGGAGGGGCCTTTAGAACTCTCAGCTAGAGAGCTCTTTGACCTCAGTAAACTACAAACCTCAAAATTCCACAGGATGTTGAAAGTGGAGTAATAGCACTGTAACAGTGTTGTGCAGAAAGGACCAAAGTGTCACAGCCTTCTCTGCCAAAGTGTGTTGGTGCATCCTCAAACTACAAACCCCAGGATGCCAGAAGGAGCTATGCAAAGAAAAACCAGTTTTGACCTGGATTAGCTCTGTACTGTAGTATGTGGCCTGGTTTACACAGGCAGGAAAATGTGGGATTAATCCACATTTTCCTGCCTGTGTAGAAAGGGCCTTCATTTCATTTTCAATCTGGGGAGATCCTGAGGCAAAACTATGACAATTGTTCTGGCCAGATTTCTTCAGAGGGAGGTTTGCCATTGCCCAGGCTTTTGCTAAGGCTGAGAGAGTGTGTCTTGCCCAAGATTATCCTTCTTTCCCTTGCTTTTTAAATGCTTTTTTAAAAAAAGGATTCAAAAGATTTGAGATTCATGATTCGTGGTTTCCCAGAACCTTCCAGAGATTTGGATCCGGATCCGGATTTGGAAAATTCTGGATTCATCCCATCCCTACCTTTGAGTCTGCCTCTCTCTCTCTCTATCTGTCCATCCAACCATCTTGTATTATATGATTTCACTTCATGCTCTTTAGATATTGCACCCAAAGTAAAATCACATTTCTTGAACCACTTCATGTAAATTCTTCCTCATTCTGGACATGTAATGTCTGCACAATGTTTGCAAATCCCTTTTTGAGGCCTTGGGGGAGTATTCTGTCATTGTGAGCAAATGTAGTGTCACTTGAAGTAATAGAGATATGTATCGAGAGTGCAGAACCTTTCACCTTTCACATGCTTTGGCCTACAGCTCCAATTAATCCCACTTAATATGGTCACCAGTAAGGAACTGTGGCAGCTCTATGCCAAAGTATCTGGAGGACAAACATTTCCCCACTCCTGTTCTTTTCTCTAAATATCTTGCAGGCAGAATACCCATAGAGTCACTTTACATTGTTGTATCATCAAGCCTGCATTCTAGGATCTGATAAAGATGGCCTTCCCTGCAACATAGCATGGAATGGATACTAGGTAATGTAGGAGGCAGGAGAGGTCCTTTTCTGTGGTTTCAATTTGGTCTTCCATGGGAAGTTGATCCCTTTCTGCACCCCTCTTTTTTTTTCCTGCTACCAACAATTTTGTTCATGTGAGTTTTTTAATTAAGCTTAAGCTGGGTAACTGTGATGTTTTAATTATCTGTCATGCTGTTTTTTGTTACATGTTTTCTTAATTCTTTTAATTCTCTGTATGTTGTTAGCCACTTTCAGATCTATACTAATAAGGGTAATCATTCTGTGAAAGAATAACAGAGATAAAACCTTCTAGCACCCAGCTGACCCAGGCCGTTTTGCTTCCCGAAGGAGAAAAAGGTAAATGGTGCCACCCCAGAAATCAAGGAGCAAAGCACCTAAGGCTAGTCAAATTATTTTGGTGCCTAAAGAAGAAAATCCCCCGAGTTCCATTCTTTGAGAGTAAAACTACATCAATGACAAGGAATCATTTGCTACCCTTTCTCTAGCCCAAAAATCACCCCCAACAGAAATGGAAAGAATGGGAAGAATATTCAAAAAAAACATGTTTTTCAGCTACTGGGAAACCCTAATGAGAATCCCAGGCTGATAAGAATCTTCAATGTTTGGGATTTATTCTGTGCAAAAGTTGCATGTGGTGTTTTGTGGAGAAAACAGCATTTTTGAACAGGAAGCAGCATTTTTGGTACACTTACTGTTTTCTGGAAAAAAACACATATGAATTCTGCACAGAATAAATCTTGAACTGCAGATAGTCTTTGAAAACTGGAGTTTTCAAAGACTTTCTTGCAGCAGGAACAAAAATGCTAAAGTTACTCAATGCTTCCTTTAAAAACAAGTGGAAAGAATGAGACCCCTATTTTGTAATTGATAGAGATGGCCCTATACTTGTACCCTTTAAAGATTCAAGTGGATGCTTTGTTTTAATAATCTTTAAACAGCTCAGCTTAGACCTGAGGAAGAGTTGTATGGCTGTCCTTTCAGAATAATTGCAGTGCTGGAGCAGATTACTTTAGTCCTTTTTGTGCACTGATAGAAAAGGTAACTGAGTACTGAAGTAATGTGTACTGAGGAACTTTAAGATCATAGTAACTCATCAGCCTCTGAATTGTCAATTGGGGATGCTGCAAGCAGGGAGAAGTGTTTGCTTGGCAAATATAATTTAATATGAAATCGTTATGACTTTATTGTTTCCCCTAGCTTTTTGTAGTACAGAAATATTATGGCTCATATCTTTTAAGATCTGACATGCTGCAAAGAATTTATGCTGGCCTTTTCATGACACTTCACAGAATGATAAAGATGGAAGGAACCACAGTCGTGAGACTGACCCAAGAGCTGACAAGATGTAAGGGTGCCTCAGAAATTCAGTTTTTCTGAATTCCTATCAAAAATGACCTGATCTGCTCCTCTCAGACTTATATGTACATCAAAAGAACTAATATGTGGAAATCCACCAGGTTTCATATAGTTCAATCCCAATTTGCAGTCTTAATTTCACAGGTGCTGGAACTGAACACGTTTTTTTTAAAAAAAAAAAAAGTGCTATACACGGAAGTGCAGATGAGAAAATAAAGTAAGATAATGGTTTCAAGAACAGGAGAGGAGCACAGGAAAAGAAACAAGTGACTAAAGAAGCAGGAGAAAGAAAACATTTTGCGATTAGGATAATCAAAAATTCCAGCTCAATAATTTACTGCCAGGGAGCCAGCATGATGCAATGTTTTGAGTGTTGAACTAGGAATGTGGGAAATCAGGGTTCAAATATCTGCTCAGCCATGAAAGCCCGCTAAGTGACCTTGGGCAAGTCATATTCTCTCAGCCTTAAAGGAAGACTGTGGTAAACCCCCTCTGAACAAATCTTGTCTAGAAAACCCTAGTGGGAGTCAGCTTGAAGGGACATGTGAATGAGCACTGCAGGGCACTTCATAGCACTATGTTAACTAGTTTGTGGAAACATGGGAATAGTTCCATTTCAGCTGGTAAGAAGCAGATCCAATGTGAAAAGGGGTTCTCCCGGTATTCTATGGAATATGTCTTAGTGATATTTCTCAAGAATATTAAGGAACACAGCCACAGTGTGTTGCCCTAAGAGGTGGGGGACATTGGGATCCATCCACAATGCCAGCGTCTCCTTAGAATTTGGGAGAATTATGGCTCAAAGGAGGCCTGCGAGAGGAGGGTAAAGACAGGATCTTTTCTTCATGTATACCAGTACTAACTGTAGAGAGGACTCCAGTTAAAGTTAAACAAAGTTTTTATTTGACTTGACAAACATGTGAGAAGTCAGACACTCTTAAGACCCATACTAGGCTATCAGAAGGTGAGGTGAGACAGCAAGGATAGAAAGAGATTAGGGGTGGAAAGAGTGATAGTTACCAGTCTTGAAGAAGAAGGTGACAGCAGAGGGGCTCAGATAGTGTCTGAGAGTAGTATGGAGGAACAGCAGTCTGTACCTACTACATTCTACAGTTGGCTGGGGTTTTTATACCCTAATTCACACCCTGAAGAGGTGCATTGACAAAGCCACAATAGATTTCCCACAGGATTGACAAAGGGGTCCAGAATCGGCAGATTGCTTAACTCTGGAATGATATAACATTGATGGGACTCGTGACAATCTCATAATGTTCAGGCAGGCAGGGAATATAGGGAAGATCTCCACAAGCTAAGATCAAGGGATGGTCTCTGATTGCTCACTAATCTGTGCAGTTCATCTTTCATTGTATTTGAAAATGTCAAGAGCCTGAAGTGGTGGAGGGATTAGCACAAACCTATCAGCATTTGAGTTTTCCTCGTAATCTTATCAGAACTTCCACAACCCTGAACATGTCTCCAGTCAGTGTGACCTGACCATGTTCTCTGGTCAACACGACCCCAATCATGTTCTCCAGTCATTAATAAGTCCAATTTATGAAAATCACATATCTCATAGGAGGGGTGATAGGGCATGGCAACAAATGTTGTGAGTAATCCAGCCATGATTAAACATTCCAAAACCCACATGGTTTCAAGTTAGATGAATGTTTAACTCTGCCCAATGAATTCAGTGCTGTTTAGTAGTGCTTAACTTTGGCTAGACTATACTGCTTGTTATTGAAATGAAGATATTCAAACTGTTTGGCCTTGTTGTTGTTGTTGCTGTAGTGTGCCTTCAAGTCATTTCCAACTTATGTCAACCCTAAGGCAAACCTATCATGGGATTTCCTAGGGGCTAAGAGTGTGTGATACACCCAAGGTCACCCAGTAGGTTTCCACAGCCAAGCAGGACATCGAACCCTGGTCTCTAGAGTTACAGCCTAGTGCTCAAATCACTGCACCACATTGGCTCTCATTGTTTGGCCTACTCTAGTAAAAATAAGATTAGAAAAGAAATTCATGTCAATTCAGATTTGTTTTTTGTTTTTTTTTAAGGATTCATCAAATACTGAAGGAGTACACAGATCTTTCATCTGTTTTCATCAGAAGGACACTACAAGTGTCTGACACTTTAACAACAAGTAACTGCATACAACCAAACTGAGTAATCTGAAAAAAATGTACAGATGTGCTTCAGTTAATGGGAAAATGCATGAAAATGTATTAAGAAAAATGCATACCAAAAAAGTACCATAGAAAAAGTCCATAACAAAATTCACAGAAATTTCTGCACAGTTACCACAGCCTGTTATGGACTTGAATAGGATGAGAATACTAGTGAGATTCCGAGAACCATGGTGAAAACAAACCTGACAGTTTTATACACCTCTCAGTAAAACATTGCCACTGAAATAAAGCTGAACAAGAAAGAACTTTCTCATAGCCAGTTAAAGTAGAAAAAAATGGGACACAGTGGTGGATGTTCACTAAATATTCTTCATACTGCCTTGTGAAATTGGAGCTCTTTTTAACCTACAGTGAGCCTTTTCTTCCCAACGCTTCTTGCCCAAGTAATTCACAAGGCAAAGAACTAAGAGAATAACATCTCTGTTAATGCCCACTGCAGCACTGAATAGACCTGCTTCTCCCATGCAAGAAATTATCCTCGCCTGTGGATAATTCCACAGCCACACTGATTACTCTCTTATTTTAATCACAAATGTGCATATGCTATATAAAGTTCAGTGACCTAACATTACTGGAGTCATATATCATATAATAGCAGATTGCTGAAAAGTATGCGCCAAGCATAGTGTGATTTAACTTAACGCCCTTGAAGAGAATCTATAACTCCTGTGAAAAGGAGATTATACAGGTGTGTTTTTCTCTTTGAAAACCCAGCAATTCTATCCCTAGGGTTTGCTGTGGCACCATATGCCTCGAGTGCTTCCAGACGGATAGCTTCTAGCTCTATCAACCAAAAGGCAATGTGCAGCTGTTCTGTCTTTCCCTTCTTTGCAGGTGGGTGTCTGTGTGAAAAAGAAAAAGAAAATGTAAGAAGTTGTGGAAAGAGAAAATTATAAATGGAAGACATATTTGTCTTGACCCTTTATGAAATTCCGTAATTCATTTGGACCATCTTTCCCACAAAGTAATGAACATGTTGAATTTTAAGAGATGTGAAACCAGGAACTCTAGATATGAAATTAGCAGAGGGAAAAGGGATCAGATGACGGAGAAGGACACACTACTTGTGGATGTATATTGCACATCACTAAAGGCAAAAGGGCACACAATGTAGACAGTAAATGTGTTGTATCAATGGATTCTTGATGACGATCCCAGAATTCCCCAGCAGCTGATATATGGAAGCATATCAATTCTCCTGTATCAGTTGCAGGATGGACAATGCAGTTATATTCATATTCTGTTTGTGGGCTTCACAAAAGAAAATGGTGGACAACGGTACGAACAGATGCTATGCCAGATAGGCCTTTTGTCTGATCCAGCACAGCCCATCTCATGTTCCTATGAAAACCCAGTAGGCCATTACCACCTAAGTGAAAATGAGACTCAGGTTTTTTATACTCGTGTTTCCTCAGACTTTTACAGAATAAATGGCTTTGTGGACACATTTTGCCACCTGAGCCTATGCCCCTTTACTTGGAAACAAGCAAAGGGGCTTTCATTAAAGTGAGTGTTCCTAAAATTACAGCTTTCATTTCCTGGAAATCGTTAATGAGGCTCGACAGATCATCAGAAGTCGTGTGCGTTTCTATTAAAAGCCAGCCCTACATTACATGACTTCTTCAAAATACAGTGCTTATACAATAGGGATACTGGTAGTTCTATGCTTCAGTCACTTGGTGTAGTAGCCATAGATGCAAAAACGTAGATAACAGAGGAATACCAAGCTGTTTCACAAGACTCAACATAGTGTTTAGGGCTGGGAATGCCGAGTGAATTCCAGCTTTGAGTAAAGTTTAATCAACAGAGATGGACCTTTAGAAGGCTTGGATGAATTCAATGTTAAGTCCACTCTGTAATTGTGTACAGTAGCCCCAGACCTTCCAAAACTGCAGGTCAAAACACACGAGCTAGAATTCTGTTGCTGACACATGCACACATGTCCTTTTACGACCATCACGAAAGGAGCTTTTCAGTAGCTCCTTGCAGAATACCGTCTTATCCCAAAAGGCTGTTGCAAGGGGTATTAAGTGGCCAGGGGAGGGTGCAAAGAGCCTGGGAACTATCTGGCTTACGGGGGGGGGGGGAGCAGCCCTCTTGCTCTAGATCTCCAGCACAGTGAGTGGAGATCCAAGTCCAGGAGAAGGGCACCTGCTGTTTGCTCTCAGCTGCAGAAGAGATCCAGATTGTTTCAAAGCACACCGCACCCTCACTCAGCTACCAAATGAGTGAGTGAGCCGGGACCCACATTTTTAGATCTTGTGTCCCCATTTGGGTAGAAAAACAGTGCGGGGCGGGATCTCTTGCAGTGAAGGATCTCAGCTATGATATAGCCCTAATCCTGTTCCCTGAAGGAAAACTATAACCAGACTAGGAAATGCATGGAGTGAAAGAGAACTAGGCTTAGCTTGACAGTGTTCCTATAAATGAGCTTGTGCTCCCGAAACCTGAAAAATTGATAAATACACCACTAGACTTGGAACCAAAAGTCTCTCAGAACATGTCTGCACAGTTCCAAAGGTATATATTTGTGTGAAGATTAGGATCTAAGTCTTAGAATTGGGATATGCAAAGCAATGGATGTGTATTACCAGGAAGTACATTAAAATTTATTTATCACCATCATTTAGAGGTAAACAAGGAAAAGAAGCTACATTCTTGTCTCTCACCACTTCCTCCTCAGCCCTCCTAGCCTGGCAACAATCAAATGAATGCATTGGGAGGAAAGAATAAATATCACAAGAGGGATTAGTATGCTGTCAGGATTTAAAATCCCTGCAGACTGGATGCAACTATGGCAGCTGCAGGTCTCTCCACATATTATTTGGAGTTTAAGCCTCATCAAAGGCTGAGTGCAGGCTCTATAGAGTTCCTAAATTCTATATGTCTTTTTCCGCAAGGCTCGTCTTTAATAACGTAAAAGGGGTTATTTTCAAGCCACAGCAACCTCTCGCCTTCTCATCTCTCTCTAGATGATTTCACACAGCTGTGGTTTGAAAATAAAAGTCATATCATGGAGGCAGTGAAAGCTTCTCTTGTTCCATAAGACCAGGAATGCCTCCGGATTAGGTTCAAAGCTACTTTGGAAGATGAATTTTAGAAGGTGGGGAAAAAAGAATAATATTTTTTAAGGCTTCAGAGTGAGTTATTGCTAGTGATTTGTTTTTCCAATGTTTTAACAACTTATAGAGACTTACCTGGAAGAAGCAATAGGCTTTTTGGCAAAATTTATGGATAGCTATCTTTAAGAATTACTTCCTGCAGGTAAAAACAGAAATTTGACGGGACAAGCTGCTGGCTGTTGCCCATTAAATTTTTCAATCACCTTTGGTTTCTAAGCATGCAACAGACATGGTCTTACCACAGTATATTTTTCATTCGGTTAATTTATTTATATCCCACTTTCCTCCTCCAAACAATGGGATTCAGGGCAGCTTGTAAACTTAGGACAGATACAATATAGAAAAGGTATACAAAATACAAAATGACATTTTAAATTAAACTGTCTGTAACTTTATAGACATTTAAAACATCATTAAGCAACTAAAAAGCTCAAAGGCACTGAAATACACTGTTTGTTTGTTTGTTTGTTTGTTTCCTTTTCCCCAGTCAGTGACTCAAAGCAGGTACAGCTTAAAAGTTTGTACCATGCAAAAATTAAAAATATAATTAAAGTAGCAATAACGTTAAAAGAAGTTAAAAGCATAACCCTTCTAAAGAAAAACAACAAATATAAACAGCACAGCATATAAAAGGTCCCTTCCACCAGATCAGTGAGCCCTCAAAGTCCTGCTGAAACAAAAAGGTCTATTTCTGCAAGGAGGGCACTAATCTAACATGTCTAAGAAGGGAGTTCCAAAACCTGGGAGAATCCATGAGAAGAGTCTCCCCTCTGTCCCAACAGATGTTCCTGTGAGAATGATGGGTGGGCAAGAAAGTCCTGCCCAGAAGATCTTGAGACATGGGCAAGCTCATATAGGATGATATGGTCCGTAAGATGAAAGCTGTTTCTTAAAAACAATCAGTTCTTCAAAGTCTGAAAGAGAACAAGAGGGAGAAGGAGGGGGATATCTAACCTCTCTAGGAAAAAGGAGTTTCAGAGACCAGGAGCAGTGATTTACAAGGTTCTGTGTCACCTTTCCATCAGATGTGCCTGTGAGGGTAGCAGAATGAAAAGAAGGCTCCTCAAACCTTGAAGGATCATATGGGAGAATGATGTCCATCAGATGGCCTGGACCCATAAAGCAGGTGCTTCCCCATAAGTAGTTGCAACTTACAAGCCACATACTACTACATAAGTGGTTGCAATTTACATGTGGCCAAAAAGCAGAACACCACAAATTGAAAAAAGGAGATAAAAGAGGACATAAGCTTGCACATTTTCATCTGCTAATTGATAGATATAGATGAAAATTTAGACTTCAGTGCTATAATTTAAGTAGAAGTAAAGTGCAGGGCACCATTGTGGGGAAGAATGTGTTCAGAAGACCTGTGAGGTCACTTGTTTATGTACTATTGTCCATGTACCAACATTCAAAATTTCTCCCATGCTGTGTTTCTTCATTTTGGACTGAGAATAGACATCCCTTCAAATGGAAATCACTTTTATATGGGCAGAGCCCCTTGCCTGAGCTACTCTAGCACTCCATATTTTGAAAGGAAATGTTTAAACGTTCCTAAAATGTGAGTAGTGGAAGAGAAGAAAAAGTAAACCTTGATTCTTGAGACAGAGTGAATACATGTGCTATTTGAGGCACAGTGTCCATGACAGGATGAATTTACACTGCAACAGAAACAAAGCTGATACCAAACTACTTTTGTAGGCATGTCTATATTTCCCCCGAGTTTGAAATACATGCAACCGTTTCTCCGATGGCCACCTATAGCCACTGAAGTCTAATCTATAACAGAATAAGCATTGATCCTGTGGCAATATTCCTCTAGGACCTCCAAGAAAGAAGAAGTGAAAGAAACAGCAACTAGGCACAAGAAAAAGTAGAATGGCAAAAGAAAGGAGAGGGCCAGGGGAGGTGAAAAAGAAAGTGGCAGCAAGCCATTCTGATGAAAAATAGCTTTTAGAAAACACCCTGTAAAAGTCAAGTCACCAATTGCATTGACTTCCCTTTGGCAAAGAAGATAGCTGGCATTCTAGATTTCATGCAAGAAAAATATATATCAGGATTTTAAAAATGTAAAAGAATGTCATTCTCCAATCCGCTGTAATTTTTATTAGCCTTCAGTATCTTTTCTGTGACATCTAAATCAATTTGCATCCATTAGAATTTGAAATTCATCTGTTCTCTAGGCTCTTAGCCTTTCTTGCATGGCTGTCGTACTATACCTCGCATTTCAATAGATGAATGCATATCAGATACAATTAAACATAATGGGGTCTGAAGATATCATGTATTTGAGTTAATTTGGATAGCTGTACAGTAAAAGGCTATTAGAGAATTAGAGAGGGTGGACATGTTCTGTAGCTAAGATATCTTTAAAGACATGATTTTCCCTTATATGAAGGCTATGACATTGTTTAGTAATATGTTCAGTGGAAATTCCATCATTAAACACCACAGTTGTAAAATGAATCTAAAAACAACTTTATCATGAAAGAAAACAACCTAAATCCCACCCTTCAAGGGGCATGCAAGGAGCCCTTTTCTCTAGACCTGTTGCACTGCAAGTCTCAGTCACCATAGCCAATGACATGGGAGATTCAGTCCTAAAATATCTGAAAGGCAACATGTTCCTCATTCCTGCCATATACTCTTGATTTACAGTCTAATACTGTAATGTACTTCATCTCATGGTTCTGATACTAGAGCAAACTAGAGCAGGTCCAGAGGAGGGGGACCAAAATGGTGAGGGGCCTGGAAGCCATGCCCTGTGAGGATAGACTTAGAGAGCTGGGTATGTTTAGTCTGCAGAAGAGAAGGTTAAGAGGGGACACGATAGCTGTGTTTAAATATTTGAAGGGATGCCATGTAGAGGAGGGAGAGGGCTTGTTTTCTGCCGCTCCAGAGACCAGGACAAGGAGCAATGGATTCAAGCTGCAGGAAAGGAGATTCCACCTGAACCTCAGGAAGAACTTCCTGACAGTCAGGGCTGTCCGGCAGTGGAATGTGCTGCCTCGGAGTGTAGTGGAGTCTCCTTCTTTGGAGGTTTTTAAGCAGAGGCTGGATGGCCATCTGTCCGGAGTGCTTTGAGGGTGTCCCTGCATGGCAGGGGGTTGGACTGGATGGCCCATATGGTCTCTTCCAACTCCACATTTCTATGATTCTATGATTCTATGATCCCTACTGACATCACTCTGTCTCTGTCGCATTTCTGGAAACATTCCCATCTGCAACGTGTAGAGATTTTTAAAAGGGGACACATCACCCTCTGGTTGTAATACTCAAGGAAGAACATAAAGAAGAGGGAGGGAGAGGTAGTACTGAGCCATAAAAACAATAACCTGCTTCCAAAAAAGGCCTGTGTGGGGTTCTCCAACTCTTTTCCCACCGGCTGTAGGATTTTCCACTCAGACAATCCCACCAGTGAGGATTCCTCTCAGATACCCTTGTGGCCAAATGTGGGGTTTCTGTCCTTTAACCCACCAAATGTGAAGACTTCCATGATGCTTACTGCAATATCCAAGAGTAAGGTCTCTAACCTGACCCCCACCTCTGCCACAATGTAAGGATTTCCTCCTATCCTATCTGTGTGAAACCAACTTTGTGGACCCAAATGTCCTCAAGGTACATATAAGGATTTATGCAACTTCTCTCCTCAGTGGATACTACACCTCTACATTCAATGGTGCCACCACAGCCACCTTGTCTGAATCCAAGCTCTCAGAGAGGTAGCATTTCCAGAGACGAAAAGTGTATGAAAAGAAAAACAATTTTTTTATTTGCAAAACTTGATTATTATTTTACTACATTTAAAATGCCACACATCTTCTCTCCCACGCCTCTCGAACTTCCACTCCTTTTGACCAACTGTATCAAACCTCCAACTGAAACTCCCTTCTTTCACCCCACCTCTACTTTGAAAACCATCCACCGTCATTCAGCAGTCTTATGAAAAGCTCCTCAAACTTTCCACCGATCAGCATTTACTCCAACATTCCATTTCCTTCTCCCTTCCAACAACTCCATGCTTTTTATTCTCATACACAACCAATAAATCAAACAACATTTTCAAATACAAATCCATGACCTTACAGGCAACCATTGCAAAGAACCCACAGAAAACTTGCTACTTGCATATAAAAGTTTCACATAAGTTTTCAGATCATTGCTAACTTGAACATTTCCAAACATTTCCAAACATAGCAACCAATTTATTGCCATCCACATATGGGACTGGAATCCACACCAGACCAAGAACCTTCATAGGCCCATAACAGCATAGCTGTACTTGCCTATTGGAAAATACTCTAATTGCCCCTTCATTCATAATATTTTTATTGTGTATTTATTTTTCATTTTCAATCTAAACATATAATGTTAAGTTCCATGTACAAATGGATAGAAATCATCTTTTATATTCTGAAAAAGGATTGACAGCAGTGTCTATTCCACTCTGGATAGAGGAAACGTGAAAGCAATACATTTAATTCACTTAAAACCCTGGTAATTTTGCACAGAATTTTAAGTTGATAGATCCATTTGCATCTATTTCAATCTTATATTAAATGTTCTCTTAGCATCCTCCAGTTAAAAACTTTCAGAATAGTTTACAGTAGGTCATAAAAACAGAGCAATTCAGCAATCTTCGGTAAAACAACAGTTGACAGCAGTAAAAGACAGTGCTAAAGAAAACAGTGATAGAATAAAATAAAAATGAAAAAACCTAAGAATATAGGATACTATTTGCCTGTCATCTAAAAGATATTAGCCAAGGGGCCAGATAGCCCCCAGGGGAAGAAGATTCCACAGCTGGGATACCATTTCTGAAAGAGCTCTCTCACACACTTGAAACTGGTCTCATTTAAGATGTCAGGGAAGAAGGACTTCAAAGCAAATGTCAGTTTGAGGTCAGTATATGTGTGTTGTATGCTGGCAGCCAGACAAGGTTCCCAGCAATTCCAACAGAACCTAAGGCATCAGCCACAGACCAGGTTCGCTACAGATTGCCAGTCAAATGCAATTTGTTGTTTCTGCAGTCCGGGTAATAAAGTCCAAGTGACAGTCCAAAGGGAGTATCCAGCAGGAAAGTCAGCACACAAAGGCCATTTCTGTACGGGTTGAAAGAAACAGTGGAGAGCATCCTCCAGGGAGGACGTCTGCACCTGGGAGTGGACTGGGTCGGACCTACTTAGTGTAGTTCTGCAGCTCAGCCCGCTCCGGAACAACTCGAAGTGGTCGTCCAGCGTGCTTTGGAAAGACCGCTTGAAACAGGTCTTTCAAAAGCACGGCGCGCACCACTCCGTGCCCGCGCTGGGGTGCAGATTTGCAGGCTCGCACCAGTGCGAGCCTGCAATCTACCGGGGGCGGGCTTAGGCTGGCGAGCTTCAGCGGTTGCTGGAGAGCCTTGACCTACCGGAAGCCGCCATTTTCATCCCCAGAACAGTGCGGAGCGGTGGCCACGCACTGCTCTGGACCAGCCTGGACCCAAGCGTGGAGCCAAGAAGTCTGGTAAGTACTGGCATGGGGCGATTCCCTCGCCCCGTGCAGAAATGGCCAAAGTGAGGATCAAGGTTTCCAGGAACACGAGTCAGAGAGCTGAGCATCAGTGGAGTTGCTTCTAACAGTGAAAGCAGTTGTCTCTAACAAATATCTCCCCACGCTATCCCTTCTGTTTATCAGCCAGCAGCCTCTCCCAGCTGTTTGTCTAATAATGTGTCTGCTCTATATAAATGCTCTGCATCTCATGGGCTCTCCCCTTTCCATTTACGTTGGCCGTGGTAAGTATAATCCTGTTCATGTCTCTGTGTTGTGGCTGTTGGCAGAGGGGTCCTGTCTGTGTTTGCACTGAGTCCTGGGACTGGGGCACGACAATATGAAATATATCTTTCTATATGAGCCTGTAGTGTAGGACCATACGTCCTGTATGACTTCTCCGGGATCTAAGATATCAAAAAAGGAGTTGTTTTTTTGCATGTCTCACCACCCCGAGAGGCTCACGTTGACACAATTCAGTTTCAAAGCAGAACGGCACAGGCCAAAATGATTCTCACCAGTATAAAAATTCTGACATCAAAAATAAGTGAGGAAAGAGTCAAAATGTGTATCTCCAGCATGACCACAAAAAGAAAATATCAAAATGATGTGATATGGAGGAGGAGAACAGGGGTTTGGTCACTCACAGTTCTAATGTGCAGTTTGGAGTCTGTCACTACATTCTCCAACCACAGAGCTTATGAGGGGGGATTGGATGAGGTCATTGAAGTGATATAGTTACTTCTGTGTGACATCTCTCCCTTTCTTTGCTAGAACTGTTAAATCACTGCAACACCTATAAGTTTCAGTAGTTACTGTCATCCGAGTTTGTTCCCTCTCTGAGTAATTATCATTCAATTTTCTGACCTTTCGTCTAATTAAATAGTCTATCTTAATCTTCTGTTTGCCCTTCTGGTGAATTTGTTTCTTTGGATAGTAATCTGTCTATGCATCTGTATGTGTTTAAAGTAGTCAGATCTATGCTCATCGTCACTGCTTCTGTATGATTCGTTTGTTTTAAATATCTCTCTCTCTTCCAGGTCTTCTGACTCTCTTTGTTTAGCCGTTCTTGTTCCTTTGTGTCACTTTTAGCTTCGTTCCTGTCAATTGTTTAAAGCCCATTTCAGGATGCTTCATGGGCATGCTTGTGACTTGGTTGGGATAGTCTAAGTGTCTATACCTCATCCCCTTAAAATGTCCCCTTACAATTCTTATTTGTTTTTAATAGTTGTAGAAATACAAGGATACATCAGTTAGCAAACCAGAGCAATGCTTTTTATGCCTGACCAGCCCCACTTCCCTTTTCATCCTCTGTGTAGCTGGAAGTTTTTTATCAGCATTGGTATTGAAAGGATTGTGAAGGAGGCTTGGAAAAACACAGACCTTGGTAAAAGGTTGCCACAGAACGTCTGCAGTAAACAATGTAATAAATAAAGCCTGAGCTGGGAAAAAGTTGGATTCTAATCATCTGTTCCTACTGTAGCTGGGTGTGCCTGACTACAGTGGGCAAAGTAAACAGCAGCTGCCTGCAGAATCCTTTCTGTGCATCATATGTGAACAAAAAGAGAGGGGGAGGCAGGAGAGAGCGAGAGAGGCCACCTCACCAGCTCGTTAAAAAAAGTACAGATCTATAAGATTATCCACCAAAATGGAAATCAAAAATAAAATGGGGGCTGATAAAACAAAATGTACTCCTTGGCTGCATTTTGCAAGAAGCCTTGTTGATCTTTGTTGCCGGGTGCCTTCAAGTTGCTTCCGACTTACAGCAACCCTAAGGCTAACCTATCACAAGGTTTTCTTGGCAAGATTTGCTCAGAGGGGCTTGCCTTTGCCTTCCTCTCAAGTTGAGAGAATGTGAACTGCCCAAGACCACCCAGTGGGTTTCCATGGCCAAGCAGGATTCAAACGCTTGTTTCCAGAGTCATTTGAGTCCAAAGCTCAAACCACTATTCCATGCTGTTTTCCTTCAGATGACCTCTAGAAGTTTCAAAATAATTTTTGCTTACTTATGCAAAGCTCACCAGACCTGGTTGTTTTGTATTAGATGTACTTATTATTAGATTTGACAAAAGAAGTTGGTTGAAATGTGTTGATCTGTTCTTTGTTCGTGGTGTAGGAACCTATCTTGATTCTTTCTGTATTATTTATGCCTCTGTTACCAAATTTTCTGTTAAAGAAGCAGTGCCCAGGAACACACTCGCTTCATTAACTGATGTATACATGTAAAACAGGGAAGTACTTTAGAAGTTTAGAAATAAAAGCTTCCTCCCTGGCCCTTTCTTCATTCTTCGATCTGCTCCTTTGCTCTCCCAGCCATCCTTCTCTCTGGCAGGAGAAGTGAAGCAGGGCAGATTGCACCCTCCCCTTGGAAGCCAGCCTTACCACCACTGCTGCTGTATAGGCAAGACCACTTTCACCCACACCCAGCACTCCCTTTTCTTATCGTAGCAGTATTGAACTCTAAACTGTAACAGGAGATCTAGTTAAAAGTATTGTACTTTGTGGCCTTTGGTTTTTTAATTGTTTTTTTAAGTGCTTTTAATCTGTTTTCAAATGAATGTTTTAATATCTTATGTGTTGCTTTGGGAATCTTGGTAGGCAAGAAAAGCAGTGGATTGATACAAATAAATGAACAGTGTGTCATGCCCTGCTTCTAGAACATGGACTTGGGCTCAGAGTCTGAAGCAGGGGGCATGCCAGAGGCTGAGACAGGGGTAACAGGAAGAGGTAACAGTGCCACAAAAAGAAGAGGGGGTGGTGCCAGCTCCAGCAGAGAGTCCTATCTCTTCAGACACAGAAGAGCACTTACCTATACCCAGCTTTGCAGAGTGCAGGCAGCAAAGAGACACCCAGTATCGCTCTCTCAGAATTTATAACCGGCAACAATTAATCAAGCCACAGGTGCACTAGGCTTCAGACCTATATAGCTGACGTCCTTCCCCTCCAGGAGTTGTCAGAGCTTATCTGACCTGTTACCCTGCTGTATACCTTGATGAACACTCAGACTGACCTGGGATACTCCTTGCCTTGGAAACATGTTGGACTTTATTTATGACTCTGTGCTTACAGCCTGGAAGTAAGTAATAAGCTGGGAGTTATTCACTTTGTTTTGTTTGTTTTATCAGCTGTGCCAGGACTGAGATAGGACACAGTATATGAGTATATTGATTAGCACACAAAGTAGAAATATGGCAGAATACTCCTTTGGGTCAAGGCACATAGGTTTTGGCACTAAAGCAGGCTTCACCAGGAAGCTTTGACAGGTTATGGGCCCAGCCTTATGCCCTGCCTGGGCCAGTTTGTGCCATTTTGCTCCAGTGAAGTTCCAGTTCCTGTCTGCAGCTGCCTGGTCTCGGTCTCAGTGAGTGAGAGTGAGAGTGAGAGTGAGAGTGAGAGTGAGAGTTCTTGCATAGGAGGGACTTGATAGGCTGCAGAGATAGTGCTCACAGTTGGTGGTGGTGGCAACTGTGAACGTCTGAATGAAAAGAACTATCTGTCCTGGGCTGTAAATATGGAGATATATCTCAGGAGGGAGCGCTATTGGGACACAGTTGCTAATCCTCCTGTAGCCAATGCCCGGATTGAGGAAAAGGTTCATAGCAGTATTGTTCTGGCTGTAGAAGATAGCCAGTTAAACTATATAAGACATTTGATCACTGCAAGACTGTTTGGTGCTCTCCCAACAAGAAACTGTGCTGGATCATTGCCAGTTGCCCCAGACTGAAAACACAGCCATGCAAAGTGCATGTAGGCTAGTCTAAAGTATATCTGAAGCATTGCAGGATACATACTGCTTCAGACAGCGTTTGCCACGAAGCATAAAAAGCCAGTAACATGAACAAAAACAGCAAAATAAAAAGAGAACAAAGAGAGAGTGCTTTCACATGATGTAAGTCTTTTTACTCTGTGTTAGCTAAACCCAGACACTCACCATGTGACATGTTTCCCATGTTTTAGAGATTTCCCACAAGACTGGAAAAATACAGAAGTTAGATAGCCATAACAGTCTTGCACCTGGTATTACCAAAGACATACTGAGAGCATTTTGACCTCTTCTTCTTGCCCACAAGAAAAACATTTCTGGTCATACCACACTAACAATCAAGTTCAAGCAGAATACCTTATACCTATAGGGCTTTAAAAGTAAGTACTGGCACTTTGAATTGTCCTTGGAATGGACCAGAAACTGGTGGAGCAGTTTAAGAACCAACAAGGTCTTCCAGGAAACTTAACAGGTTTCCTTAACGTGTGGCAAGATTTCATACTTTGTTATTCTGATTTATAGTCTGATACTGTGGTGGACTACATGACATCTATATGGCATGGGTAGCTGGCTCTACTGCATTGCACAAACTTCTAGAATTGTGACAGAACCACAAGAGACTGTGGCAGGTCCCTTCTCAGTTTCCGTTTAATTCTACCATGGATGGTACCACAAATATGCTGCTAAATTATTACTGGTTTGCTAATAACAACTGTTTCAGAGCTTTATGTAGGTTTTTAAAAGGGACATGAAGAATATAAAACAAGTCCTGCTGGATCAGACCAAATGTCTATCTGGTCCACTGTTATATTCTCACATCAGCCAACTAAATGGACAAACTAAATACCTATGGAAATGAAAAAAGCAATACATGACAGCAGTAGCTTGTATTTTGTTTATTTTCTAGCAAGTGATACTCAGAGAACAGGAGGCAATATTTACTAGAGGTAATATATAACCATCTTGACTGGTAGCCATTGATATTTTATCACATCGCAAAGGACTACGAGCTTATGGGGACAAAGCTTAAGGACCTTGGTGCGCAGGTGGTCATTTCATCTCTCCTCCCTGTTCAAGGATATGGGGCACAAAGGGAAAGGGCAATAGCAGAGGTCAACAACTGGCTCCGCACATGGTGCCGCCAGCAACGGTTTGGGTTTTTGGAACACGGCCTGAATTTCCATGAACGTGGGCTTCTGGCAAGGGATGAGCTGCACCTCACGAAACTTGGCAGGAATGTTTTTGCAAACAGTTTTGCACGGAGGATTAAGAGGTCTTTAAACTAAGTTCTGCTGGGGAGGGAGACAATATTATTCAGGGCAAAGACACGGCAAGTGCAGGGGGGAAAGGCCCAAATTATATTGACCAAGTAGTACAAGCGTCCAATGGTGGGAGGAGTAGAAACTATAGTACAGGGCCCGGGGATTTAAGTGTCTCTACACTAACGTGAGGAGTATGGGAAACAAGCAAGATGAACTTGAACTCCTAGGACAACAAAATAAATACGATTTGATAGGCATCACTGAGACCTGGTGGGATGAGTCTCAGGATTGGAATGTAGGAATAGAGGGGTATAGCCTATTTTGTAGAAATAGACCAAACAAGAAAGGAGGAGGAGTAGCCTTGTATGTCAAGGATGTCTTCACCTGTGAAGAGATCCATGACTTAAACCCAGAAAGCCAGGTCGAGAGCATCTGGGTAAAAATTAAGGGAGCGAGAAACAATAGGGATATTCTGGTGGGGGTTTACTACAGACCTCCAGCCCAGACTGAGGACCTTGATGATGCCTTCCTCAACCAAATGACCGTGCATTCAAAAAGGAGAGATATAGTAATAATAGGAGATTTCAATTACCCGGATATATGTTGGCAGTCAAACTCTGCCAAGACAGCAAGGTCCAGCAAGTTTCTTGCTTGTCTTGCAGACAATTTCATGGTCCAGAAGGTGGAAGAGGCGACAAGGGGATCAAATATTCTAGATCTGATCCTGACCAATAGGGATGACCTTGTTAATGAGGTAGAAGTGGTTGGATCTTTAGGGGGGAGTGACCATGCCCTACTGGAATTTGGCATTCAGTGGGAAGGAGAAGATAAGTGTAGCCAGACACTCATCTTAGATTTTAAAAAAGCGGACTTCTGTAAACTTAAGGAGCTGCTGGCTGAAATTCCGTGGTCAGGAATAGTGAAACAGAAAGGAGTTCAGGAAGCATGGGAGTTCCTTAAAAGGGAGATACTGAAGGCACAGTCTAAAACTGTGCCAATAAGGAGGAAAAATGGAAGGCATCTGAAGAAACCAGAATGGTTGACTAAAGAACTCTCAGTTGAGCTAAGCGTTAAGAGAAACGTGTACAGGAAATGGAAGCGGGGGAAAACCACCAAAGAAGAATTTAAGCAAGTAGCCAGGAAATGTAGGGAGAAGGTCAGAAAGGCTAAAGCACAGAACGAACTTAGGCTGGCCAGAGACATTAAACACAATAAAAAGGGCTTTTTTAAATATGTCCGCAGCAAAAGGAAAAAGAAAGAGGCGATAGGGTCGCTGCGCAGAGAAGATGGCGAATTACTAACAGGGGGAAGAGAAAAGGCAGAACTACTTAACACCTTCTTTGCCTCAGTTTTTTCCCAGAAGGATACAAGCACTCAACCTGATGGTTGGGGAGCAGGTGAGGAAGCAGGGGAAATGCGGTACATAATAGGTAGAGAGGTGGTACAAGAATACCTGGCCACAGTGGATGAATTCAAGTCTCCAGGGCCAGATGAATTGCATCCTAGGATATTAAAAGAACTGGCAGAGGTCATTTCGGAACCGCTTGCTATAATCTTTGAGAAATCTTGGAGGACAGGAGAAGTTCCAGCAGACTGGAAGAGGGCAAATGTTGTCCCCATCTTCAAGAAGGGAAAAAAAGAGGATCCAAATAATTATCGCCCAGTCAGCCTGACGTCAGTACCTGGAAAGATCCTGGAGCAGATCATTAAGCAGTCAGTTTCTAATCACTTAGAAAGCAATGTGGTAATCACAAGAAGTCAACATGGATTTCTCAAAAATAAGTCATGCCAGACTAATCTTATTTCTTTTCATGATAGAGTTACTAGCTTGATAGATGAAGGGAATGCTGTGGATGTAGCATATCTCGATTTCAGTAAGGCCTTTGACAAAGTTCCCCATGACATTCTTGCAAAGAAGCTAGTAAAATGCGGGCTGGACAGGGCTACTGTCAGGTGGATCTGTAACTGGTTGACTCACCGTTCCCAAAGGGTGATCACCAATCGCTGCTTTTCATCCTGGAGAGAAGTGACTAGCGGGGTGCCACAGGGTTCTGTCCTGGGCCCAGTGCTGTTCAATATTTTCATCAATGACTTGGATGAAGGAATAGAGGGCATGCTCATCAAATTTGCAGATGACACCAAATTGGGAGGGGTTGCTAATACGCCAGAGGACAGGATCAAAATTCAAAATGAGCTTGACAGATTGGAGAGCTGGGCCAAAGCTAACAAAATGAAATTCAACAGAGAGAAGTGTAAGGTCCTACACTTAGGTAGAAAAAATGGAATGCAGAAATATAGGATGGGGGACACGTGGCTGGATGGCAGGACGTGTGAAAGGGATCTAGGAGTCTTAATAGACCACAAGCTGAACATGAGTCAGCAGTGTGATGCGGCAGCCAAGAAAGCCAACGCAATTCTCGGCTGCATCAATAGGAGTATGGTGTCTAGATCGAGGGAGGTACTGGTACCACTCTACTCTGCTTTGGTTAGACCTCATCTTGAATCCTGTGTCCAGTTCTGGGCACCCCAATTCAAGAAGGACATGGTCAAGCTGGAGCAGGTCCAGAGGAGGGCGACCAAAATGGTGAAGGGCCTGGAAGCCAAGCCCTATGAGGATAGACTTAGAGAGCTGGGTATGTTCAGTCTGCAGAAGAGAAGGTTAAGAGGGGACATGATAGCTATGTTTAAATATTTGAAGGGATGCCATGTAGAGGAGGGAGAGGGCTTGTTTTCTGCCGCTCCAGAGACCAGGACAAGGAGCAATGGATTCAAGCTGCAGGAAAGGAGATTCCACCTGAACCTCAGGAAGAACTTCCTGACGGTCAGGGCTGTCCGGCCGTGGAATATGCTGCCTCGGAGTGTGGTGGAGTCTCCTTCTTTGGAGGTTTTTAAGCAGAGGCTGGATGGCCATCTGTCGGGAGTGCTTTGAGGGTGTTCCTGCATGGCAGGGGGTTGGACTGGATGGCCCGTGTGGTCTCTTCCAACTCTACATTTCTATGATTCTATGATTCTATGATTCTATGATTCTATGATAGTCTTTGTAATTATATCTGAGGTTTCCAGAATTCCCCAGTTCCACACCTCTTTTAAAAACACTTTCCAACAGAGTTTACATTTATCTAAACTTTCTAAAGTAAATAAAAAAATAAAACATCACCAGAACTAAAACCTTATTGATTGAAGGCAAATACCATCTCATCTCCTCACACTATGAGAACCAGCCCATCTAATCCTTTTCAAAAGAATAACTTGGAGTGAAAAGTATAGGATTATCCTTTAGTCAGTCAGACTGTTCTGAACTGAATACATGGAGCATTTTGACATTTCATTGAGCTGAGCTGAATTAAACTAGAACACTGTCTAGTTGTCTCTTCATAAATTGTATTATAAAGTGCGCCTCAAGGATTTCACATAGTATGAAAAACAGTGCCTATAATATTCTGTTTACCTGTGTCCCACTTCAGTGTCCCACTTCCAGAAAGTGTGTGCTATGGTTCAGCAATGAGGCTAACTGTAACACAGTTAGAGAGAAAACACTAAGGCCCTTTCTGCACCTTATCTGCATCCTGTGACATCCCAGCATTATCCTGACAGTGCCTTTGCTGGGCAGAGAGCATGTCCTAAACGCTTCCCCTGCATCCAGCCAGCTGCCGGTAGATGGTAGCATTTGGGACATGACCTTTGCTTCCTTCTTTCCACAGTGTAGCTGGCCTCTTCCTGTGCTGCACTGAGGAAGGAAGTGCCTTGACAGTGCTTCTGCCTTTCCTGCATGGCCCCAGCTGATGCAATCGTTGTGTGAAAGGGGCCTATTACCAGATTTATTCCGGTGATAATATAACATGCAATCATGATGGCTGGGGAGGCAACAGGAGTGGGACTGCAATGATGTCATGTGGTAGCACGTTTCATGGACCGGCTTCAATGCAGCCCCATGCCAGGATGGGGCTGTAGTGTTGAAATGACCTAACAGTGATAGAGGACATACCCAGAGAAGACAGAAAGTAGGCTTGTTAAAAGCCCTGTACTGACATACAGGAGTAGGGGGGGAGGGGGCATTGGCCTCTCAGATAATAATTCTGCCCTCCCCAGAAACTTACTTTCAGTCCCAAAATTTCTAACATTGAAATAACTTAAAACTTCAATTGAGCATTTAGAAATACACTTGAGGGATCCAAAGGCAGGCAAATTACTCAGTGAACACAAACTTAGTAATTATGAGAGTTCTAGGTGTGAATGATTTCCATTGTTTTGCCCTCTCCAGTGCTAGACATTTGGAGACTAAAGGAAAATTTCAGAATTCTCATTTGGGAGGGCAATATCCTTATTTTTCTCACCATATACCTATACCTCTGCTGGCATGTAGGAGACTCATGTGTTGAAATGAGTGGGTCTGTGCTATTAGATCCATCGCTAGCACCACATTCCCAGTCTAGACCTATCTTCAGGTGTCCACCCACTGAGAACAACAAACATCTGGGGATGGGAACAGCTGCTCCTGCTTAGGAGTTTCGTACAGTTCAGATATCCATGAAATCAGATGTTCTAATTGTGCAAAGCCTTCAACAGGACAACTGTTCATGCACCAGCAGTTATTTTCATACATAAAGCCCTTCCCACAGCTTACTTGTGTCACGGCAGTGTCTGGCGATGATGGCAGCAATGGGTCTCCCAGGAAAAGAGTATGATGGAGCATTTTCCTCTGCACTGGCTGCCTCCAGGAACCAGGAAGTGCAATGGTCACATCTCTTCCTGCTGCAGCACAGCTGGGTACTGTCCCAGGTTGCACTGGGGAAAGAAGCGCAGCCTGTCATGTCCACGGCAAGCAGGCAGTAAATCTCAAGTGGCACAGCTCCTACTTACGAGGTAAGAGTCAAAGAATGTCCAAACAGAATGGAAGCCTAGAGCAAACAAACCCGAAGGGGTAAATCCAAACCATAGTCCAAACAGGCAGAGTTCCAGGACAACCAGATCCAAGAGCACAGCACAGGGTTTCAGGGCCTAAGAGACCAGTTGCTGACCCTGGGAGGAAAGACCAGCTGGAGCCCTCTTTTTTCTATGGCTGCTGTCACCACAAGTGTTCCCTCATTAGGGCTCGCTTACTACTTAAATAGGCCGAGCGACACAAGCCCTCCCTTTCACGGCATCTCTGCTGCAAGGTAGGTGTGTCAGCTATGTCTTCCTCTATTTGTTCCCCTGGCTCAGGCCCTTCTTGTTGTTGTGTATTATCTACCTCTGGACCAGCTTCTGGGGACACTTCAGCCTCTGGGGAGGCCCCTGCCTCGGAGTCAGAATCCTCCTCCTTGCTGCCACAGTCTCCAAGGCAGGGCAAGAAGCGCAGCCATTGTGCTTCCAGGACCTCTGCAAGCAAGGTAAGTGTGGGTACGCAGCGGGAGGGCAGTGTGATTGCTGGTCACTGACAGGGTAAACTTGTCAATGATCTGCAGATCAACTGGACCACCTGGGACGAGAGAAGGATGGGACTCAGACGACGTCGTGCGTAAGCATCGTCCAAGTCCCATCCTTCTCCCATCCCCAGTGTGGGCTGGGTGCATCACACGGAAAGGGCCATAAGTATTCAATGCATGAACAACAGGGGATGGGATTAGGCTGGAGTTACAGTCTTGGGGGCATGGCTAGAAGCTCAGTTCTTCTCCTCCTTCATCATGAGTGCCCTATACATGAGTGGTATAACTAAAAGTAGGACTTTCAGATTACTGCACTTACATTCTAAAAAGTCAAGCCTGATCTTGAAATGGTCATAATTCAATATAATGAGCTGAATCCAGACAAACGACAAAAACTACATGGTTCTGTGAATCCGTGTCCAGATGGATGTAAGCATCAAAGAGATTCCTTAGAAAGAAGAGTTTCTCTACATTGATGGAATCAGTATAATTCAGTGGCTCTTGCCAATCCAGATAAATAATCCATACTTGCCTAAAGAAGCTGACAGAACCTTCCTTGCCTCACCAACCCCTCCAAAATTTTTCTCTGAAGGTCACAGGATCTGGTTGAATAGCGTGGGTTGTGATATGGAGGACTGAGCAAGAAGGAGAGAATGGCTGGAAGTCAGTGAAGGGGACAGTCCCTGAAAATGGGAACTGCACTTGCAGAGGTTGCCTCTGCACCATTTTCAGCTATTAACCCTTTTCCCTCAGCCCCACCACAATTACTGCAGACTGTACCATTTTGTGAGGAACCCCAAACTTCAGGGGGAAAAAATTCTAGGGCCCAAGAAGGCTTCCAAAAAAGAAGGATGGAAATCCAGCTTCCTTCCTTATACTTATCTGTATCTAATTTTCTACGGCGTAGAGTACAAAATGGCCAATTCATCTTTAGGAAGAAGATATGTGTAGGGAAAGAAGACTAATGGAACTATTTTTAAAAAAAAAAATCAGTACATTACAGTGGGTGACTTAATCAGATTGAGCAGATATTTAATATAAGCTCACCTACTCAAAAATTGTAGGTCATACAAAACATCATCTGTGATCTTCTATACTGACTCACAATTAAAGGAGACGAGGGGCGTTCTCTCTTTCATTCTCTTGTCTTTGGCCATTTCCACTCTACACTGTTATGGTGCTACTATTCCACTTTCAACATCCTGTGAAATCCTGGGGTTGGTAGTTTACTGAGGTCGAAGAGGTCTCTGGCTGAGAATTCTAAATGCCCCTCTCTAAACTGCAAACCCCAAGATTCCATAGGAGGTTGAAAGTGGAATAATAGCACTAGAACAGTGTAATGCAGAAATGGCCTTTGTGTTCATTATAATACGTTTAACTTCATACCTTTCCCTGTATCTGTATCTGCAACACCATCAGTATCCCAGCCCCACATCCTTTCTCCACCAGCCCCTACAAATATGAAACAGTTTAAAGTATAGCATCTAAATCTGGGCTTGAAATTTATTGGTTGTTACTTTATACAAAGTGGAATACAGATAGTTTACAGAAAGCACAGGAAAGAACTTCATATTTTACCAACCTTTTTATCTCATTGCCAGAACAAAAATGAAACTCATAGATGCTTTATAACTTATTCTGTGAGCCAAATTACTCAGATGGACACCAATGCTCAACCTGGCATGGTTTTTCGTAAAAGCGTCTAGTTCACTGTAACTTAAGAGAAGTGTTTAAGAGCATAAGAAAGCACTCTCTTATCAACTTCTTCCAGCTTTGATAAATGAAGTTTTAGGGACACCCTCACAAGGTAATATACAGACTGCCATAATTAACAGCCATTGATTTTACCCCGAAACACTCTTGGGAAAGCTCCAGTCCATAATCCTAAATCTTTACAGACAATGCGCCTCTTTTTATAGCCCCTAAGTGTTTTGGCTGTGTAATGTGGGCACTATTACAAGTTCAACACTGGATTTGTTAAGTTAGCTGACATGGCACTACGCACATCTGTAATTGCAATCTTGCTTGTACTAAAAGTCATTCTGTGCAGCCACTCAAGAACAGTATATTTGTTCGAGGTGACTGGAAAAAAAGGGGAAATGAGTAGATGATTCTGCACTCTTTCTGCCAACTGTTGCAAGCAGACATACTCTTCAAACTGTAAGAGACAGCTTTTATTCCCCCCCCCCCCCAAGGGATTATGTTTGCAGCATAGCACTGGGGTACTGCCATATTGAAGTGTGCATCTTCTACAGGCTTGGATCTTATCTATGAAATACATACATAGTTGTCATTACTGTTAAAAAAAAATACCTTCCAAGAGACTTTACAAATCTATTTCAAACAGTAAACAACACCTCATTTCTGTAGCTCTGCAGAAAATGGAACATTGATTTATCAGTCCCGCTGACGATGCATCCCCACCTGTTGCAATTGTAGGATATTCCATTACCGGAAAAAAAACAGTAATGGCCCCCAATCATGTGAAGTGCCTGTCGCCAGCAGCCATGCAGAAAGAGAGGAAGCGCAGTGTAGGCACTTCCTTCCCCCATGCAACACAGGAAGTGGCTAGCTGCCCTGTGGAAGGAACGTGCATGTCCCTTGTGCTAACCTTCTGCAGACAGACAGCTGGTTGCAGAGGGGAGTGTTTGTATTGTACTGCCAGGATTGCAATGGGATGACGATGGAGACAGGTACGGTGCAGAAATGGCCTAATACGCTTACAATATAAAATATATACTAAGTATATTTCATATCAACAAAAAAAGGCTGCCTGAATTAACAGGTCACTGCCTGCTTCTGGAAAGACAACAAGGGCAGGGAGGGTTCCCCCTAGCCTTCCTCAGAAGGGAGTCCCACATCAGAGACAAGCCATACTCTTGTAATGGCTGTGGGACTCAAAGAAGGGCTTCCCTAAATATCTTATGCATATTTATATGGGCCTATATGGTATTTCTATTAAGAGTAACCAAAAAGGATTCATATTTATCAGCACCTGCTAACAATACATGAATTAAACTGTTACACAGCAGATGAGAAAAGGCTTGTTTTATTGCTGACAGATAATCAAGATGTACTCCTTAAAAATGCAGTTTGTAAAATCTTGCAACTGTTCCTGTATATACTATTTTAAATCTGGCTTCCCAACAGCATGTTAACTTGTGGAGCTTTCCTGTGACACCTGTTGCTTCTGTAGTCACAGTTGCACCAGTGAGTTTGTTCCCAAATGACTCACTTGCACCGCTGGGCTCAAATTACCCCTTTCTCTTTATTGGTCTTCTGAGAGTTTTCATGCCCTTTAGGCTCTTTGGGTGAAAGTCTGAGGTTCTTAAATAGAGCCCCTACACCAAAACAGCCACTGTATGTGGGGAAGGTTGGTAAGTGACATTTCTTTGCTCATCCAAGTCAGAATCACAGCCTGGCATGAAGGAAACAACAACAGCCTTCCATTATTCTCCACTGTGAAATTCTAAAGCACAAAAAATGTCAAGAAGCAAACATATTTCACAGACCCTGCAGGACTGTTATTGTGAGTAGATCACACTGTTTGGTTCTCACATCATCTCGGTCTCCACAGCATGACCTCCTGTGATGGATTCCTTCTCCAAACTGGCCCCACAGTTGCAACACTTCAGCTCATCTTACACTTCTACTGTTAATATTCCTCTGTAGGTCTGGTTCTTCATGCCCAAGATGACCACTGGATGTGTCTATTGGTGAATTCATTGTGGCACCACATTACTACTTCTCTTAACAAGTCAGAAATAAAGTATATTCTGGCACAGAGGTAAACAACAGAATAGTAATTGTAATGTTTATTGTAAAACATACAAGTTAAACATCTACCGTTATGCTGCCTCCATACATAATACAAAGAACATCTTCAATAAAGCAAATTGTTGTAAATTGCCATCAATTCAGCTTCAACTTATGGCAACCTTATGAATGAGAGACCCATAAGACATCCTATAATCAACAGCCCTCCTCTGCTCTTGCAGACTAAGAGATGTGTCTTCTTTAACTGAGTCCATCCATCTGTAATGTGGTCTTCCTCTTTTCCTCTACTGCCTTCTATCTAGTGTTATTGCCTTTTCTAGTGAACCACACGTTCTCCTGAAATGGCCAAAATACAACAGCCTCAGTTTAGTCATCTTGACTTCTAGGGAGAGTTCAGGATTGGTTTTCTTTAGGACCCATTCATTTGTCTTTTTAGCAGTCCACAGTTATCTGTAGAACTCTTCTCCAGCACCACATTTTATATGAGTTGATTTGCTTCCTATCAGCTTCTTTCACTGTCCAGCAGTCCCTCCCCACTCCACAAAACCCTCTTCCCATAATCCCAGCTCCCATCAAATCAAATTTCTCACTTCTGTTTACGCTCCCTATCTATTTCTAGCCCAAATCATTTCTCTGTTTCTACCTGGCCCTTTCTATCTATAACAGTTTCTTCCAAGATTCAGTCCTTTCCTACCTGTCCCTGTCATTATCTCTAACTGGCCACATCTGGCTCTTTAACATACAAGCCTCTGATTTTTATATTTTCCCTCATAATGCCCCCTCCACAGCATTTCATGAATTGTGATTGGCTGGCTATACCCAGCCTTGCCAAATTCCTCTCTTCATACCTCTTTACTGACACAAGGCTTCCCAGAGTCTCCATGCCACCTATGAGGCTCTGTTTAGAGACTTGGAGAATTGTCTTTGCTTTATTAATACTGACTAATAATTGACACACAGGAAAAGAAATAATAACTGGTTAAGCTGTATTTCAAAGGAAGGAACTGGCAAAGCTACCACTGAGGATTGCTTGCTTAAAAAAACCCTATGAAATGCATGGAGTCACCATAGGTCAACAAGTGACTTAAAGGCACATGCACACACACACACATACACAAAGTTGAAGGCAGTAGGAAAAATGGGAGAGTGCATTATAGGTGGATTGACTCAGTCAAGGAAACCACAGCCCTGAGTTTCCAAGACTTTAGCAAGGCTGAAAATATCAGGGCCTCTTGGAAATATTCATTCATTCATAGGGTTGTCATAGGTCAAAGCCAATTAGATGGCCAACAACAACAAAGTAATTCTCTCTCTCTGGTAGTGTCAGGGAAGACCCTCTCCTTAACAAACAAGCCTACAGCACGAAAAAAATTAAGTGGTTCTTTGGTGGTGTTGTCGCTGTTTTTAATAGAAAACTTACTCAGATTTGGAAGAGTAAGCAGGAAGTAGAGACCACTGTCATAGCCGTATGCAACAGCAGCCGCAAAATTCATGCAATCTCCAGAACCAAGTTTCCTCCATCAAGCTGCTGGGAAAGATGCTTGCTGTTTAGGTGCAGCTTCTTGAATTTCACTTTTAGTGTTAAAAGATTGAAGCAAAAACCTTGAGAAACTAACATTTGGATAGAACCTCTGAATCTCTCACAGCCACCCAAACATTTCATGCTGCTGATTGGGGGTTTATGCTTGGCAGCATTTTGCTTTAAAGAGATTGTTTCCCGAGTTGAGCAGAGGACATCACATTTTTATAAACACACAAATCTTCAGTGCAGACTTTCTCTTAATAGCAATGTTCAATAATATTGACTTCTTCTAAGATCGTAAGAAAAAATGGTTCTACAAACCATCAAGACAGAAGCTGAAGAACAGCAGGTTTGAATACCTCAACAGGACACAAACCTATATTCATGACAAACAGGGACATACAACATAAACTCAACTGTATGCCATAAGAAGTGGCTGACCTCCATCCTGCAAAATTCCATAGCTGAGTTGAATGCCATGGATTTACTG
Organism: Cyclura pinguis; assembly: GCA_030412105.1. NCBI lineage: Eukaryota > Metazoa > Chordata > Lepidosauria > Squamata > Iguanidae > Cyclura > Cyclura pinguis. Next base: position 247,121,671 of record CM059599.1, on the reverse strand, counting down.
TGGACATCAGTGAGTGGCAATTTAATACAGACTACAGATTTAGAGCAACCAATTCAGTCAGTAGCTTATCTATAAAATGGCTAAGTAGCAGAGCTGAGAAAAATATGTTCTTGAAACTTGGGATGACTTCCTTTGCTTTTTATTCCTCATTATAATTTTGAATCTGATCATTACTCACTTTCATTGTTTCTAGTTTTTGATTCAATTTCTACTAAAGAAAAAATGTCTTTAATTTTCAAGGAATGCTTTGCTGATGCCATAAAGAAAAAAAATTCTTTGTGCTTTTTATTTGTTACAAATTTGTTGCTTTGAAAGGACTTGATCTAAAACTGAAGTAAACCCTGCTGAGATTTAATGTTTTGAGACACTTTTTTTCCAGTAATGCAAAGATACTTCAGGATTTGGGTATTGGGTATAAGGGACAGAGGAAATGAGGTTTTGCTGATTATTGCTTTTAAATTGCACACTAAATGGAGTAGGAGGGGTGAGTGATTCCCCAATGCATTCTTTTTGATCAGAAAGGATAATTGTTCTCCATATGGTGCCTATGTCATCTAAGAAAAGATGAAGAAATGAAAAGGAAAGAAATGTACTATCATTTGTAAATTAATATTCATAATGCACTTCTTTTAATAATTTAGAGTTTCATCCACTGTTGTCCTTCTATCAGCAGAATAAATTCTCCCTCTTCCCTGTAGCATCCCAGATGTGCTCTAGAGAAGTGCTTCTTCAGTTATCTGATGTGAGAGACTAGCAATTTTTTTCCCAATCTTCCAGGGACAGGGAGCATATATGTGTCCATTGGCTACAACTGGTTCTTTCCTTTTTTCCTATAAATATTTTAGGGACCAACAGGTGATAGCCTGTAGACTGGTGCTGATCCATGGACCCCCTACTTTTAGTAGCACTACTCTAGAGGACTGGAGGATCCTCTAAAGCAGACCTGAGAAAGTGTGCAGTAGGTTTCAGGGTAGAAGAAAGGAAGGTAAACTCCTTCAACTCAAATAGCCCATAGAACTAGGTTGACAGGTTCCTTTCGTTCAACAATGGTAATTTTCCTGCTCGAACTATGTGTAAGTGTCCCAGTGCAGTGACTTAGTAAACTATGCAGAAGAGCACTTTATTTATCTATGGATTTATTTGGCTTATATCCTACCTTTCTCCCAAGGCAGCTCAAAACTAGATTAAAAACAGGTACAGATTAAAACAGGCAAAATATTCTAATGATAAAAATACATTAGGCAAATTATATTAAAACACTACTGAGCTGAGAAAGATTTTTTAAAAATAAATCAGTTCAAAAATATAGCAGCAGTCTACCAAAAGTCCCCCTTCTCACCATCCAGACAGTTATTGAAAGTCCACCTGATGTTAAAAAAGGGCTTTGCTTGCTAGCAGAAACACAAACAGGGATGAGGCCAACCAATGTACACTTTCTAGGGAACTCCACAGCCTGGGAAGAGACACTACTAGTAATACTACAGCATTCACATCATTATTTCTTTTAAGTGTGCTTAAACTGGCCACATTGATCCCAAAGGCAAAGCAGCGATGGGTCTGCAATCCAGCACAAGCATCCAGTCCTCCACCTGTTCAATCCTTATTGTAGAAATGCTTAAAGAGGTTGACATATTGGCTAGTGGCATCTAGCAAGACACAGAATATCACACTGACATATTGGCTAGTGGCATCTAGCAAGGCACAGAGCACAGAGCATGGGCAATAAGCAAGATGAACTCCAACTCTTAGTACAACAAAAAAAATATGATGTGATAGGCATCACTGAAACCTGGTGGGATGAACCTCATGATTGGAATGTAGGAATAAGGGGGTATTTCGCAGAAATAGACCAAACAAGAAAGGAGGAGGAGTAGCCTTATATGTCAAGGATGTTTTCACCTGTGAAGAAATCCATGACTTAAATCTGGGAAGCCAAGTTGAGAGCATCTGGGTAGGAATTAAGGGAGCGAGAAACAATAGGGATGTGATTGTGGGGGTTTGCTACAGGCCTCCGGGCCAGCCTGAGGACTTGGGTGAGGCCTTCCTGGAGCTGATGACCACACATTCAAAAAGGAGAGATGCCATGTTAAAGGGAGATTTCAATTATCCTGATATTTGTTGGCAGTCAAATTCTGCAAAGACCGCAAGGTCCAACAGGTTCCTCACTTGTCTTACAGACGATTTCATGGTCCAGAAGGTAGAAGAGGCGACAAGGGGATCGGCTATTTTAGATCTAATCCTGACTGACAGGGATGACCTAGTTGATGAGGTGGAGGTGGTGGGATCCTTAGGAGGGAGTGACCATGCTCTCTTGGAGTTCGTCATCCAGTGGGAAGAAGCCAAGTGTAGCCAGACACGCATCCTAAACTTTAAGAAAGCTGATTTCTCTAAACTTAGGGAGTTACTTGCTGAAATCCCATGGACAAGAATACTAAAAGAGAAAGGAGTTCATGATGGATGGGAGTTTCTTAAAAGTCAGATACTGAAGGCACAATTGAAAACTGTGCCAATAAGGGGGGAAAATGGCAGATGTCTAAAGAAACTGGAATGGTCGACTGAAGAACTCTCAGCTGAGCTAAGTGTTAAAAGAAACATGTACAGGAAATGGAAGAATGGTAAAACCACCGAAGAGGAATTCAAGCAAATACCCAGGAGATGTAGGGAGAAAGTCAAAGAAGCTAAAGCGCAGAATGAACTCAGGCTTGCCAGAGACATCAAAAACAATAAAAAGGGCTTTTTTAGATATGTCCACAGCAAAAGGAAAAACAAGGAAATGATAGGATCACTACGTGGAGAAGGTGACCAATTAATAATGGGGGGGGGGGTGAGAAGGCAGAACTACTTAATACCTTCTTTGCCTCAGTTTTCTCCCAAAAGGATAGAAGTACTCAACCTGGGGGGTGGGGAGCAGGTGAGGAAGCGAGGGAAATACAGCACAGAATAGGTAGAGAAGTAGTACAGGAATATCTGGCTAAACTAGATGAATTCAAGTCCCCAGGGCCAGATGAATTACATCCAAGGATATTAAAAGAACTGGCAGAAGTCATTTCTAAACCACTCGCAATAACCTTTCAGAACTCTTGGGGAACAGGAGAAGTCCCAGCAGACTGAAGGAGGGCAAATGTCATCCCCACCTTCAAGAAGGGGAAAAAAGAGGACCCTAATAATTATCGCCCGGTAAGCCTGACATCAATTCCAGGAAAGATCCTAGAGCAAATCGTTAAACAGTCAGTTTGTAATTACTTAGAAAGCAATGCTATAATCACTAAAAGCCAGCATGGGTTTCTCAGAAATAAGTCATGCCAGACTAATCTTATCTCTTTTTATGATAGGGTTACAAGCTTGATAGACAAAGGGAATGCTGTAGATGTAGCATATCTTGACCTCAGTAAGGCCTCTGAGAAAGTTGCCGATGACATTCTTGCAAAGAAGCTAGTAAAATGAGGGCTGGACAGGGCTACTGTTAGTTGGATTTGTAATTGGTTGACCGACCAAACCCAAAGGGTGATCACCAATGGCTGCTTTTCATCCTGGAGAGAAGTGACTAGTGGAGTGCCACAGGGTTCTGTCCTGGGCCCAGTGCTATTCAACATCTTCACCAATGACTTGGAAGAAGGAGTGGAGGGCATGCTGATCAAATTTGCAGATGATACCAAATTGGGAGGGGTTGCTAACACACCAGATGATAGGATCAAATTTCAATACGACCTTGACAGATTGGAGAGCTGGGCCAAAGCTAACAAAATGAATTTCAATAGAGAGAAATGTAGGGTCCTGCACTTGGGCAGAAAAAATGAAAGTCACAAGTATAGGATGGGGGACGTGTGGCTGGATAGCAGTACGTGTGAAAAGGATCTAGGAGTTTTGGTAGATCACAAGCTGAACATGAGTCAGCAGTCTGATGCAGCAGCCAAGAAAGCCAATGCAATTCTTGGTTGCATCAACAGGAGTATGGTGTCTAGATCGAAGGAGGTAATGGTACCACTCTATTCTGCACTGGTTAGGCCTCATTTGGAATACTGTGTCCAGTTCTGGGCACCTCAATTCAAGAAAGATGTCAACAAGCTGGAACAAGTACAGAGGAGGGCGACCAAAATGGTGAAGGGTCTGGAAGCCATGCCCTATGAAGAACGCCTTAGGGAGCTCGGTATGTTTAGTCTGCAGAAGAGAAAATTAAGAGGGGACATGATAGCCATGTTTAAATATTTGAAGGGATGTCATGTTGAGGAGGGAGCAGGCTTGTTCTCTACTGCTCCAGAGATTAGGACAAGGAGCAATGGATTCAAGCTGCAGGAAAGGCGATTCCACTGGAACCGCAGGAAGAACTTCCTGACGGTCAGAGCTGTCCGGCAGTGGAATATGCTGCCTTGGAGTGTGGTAGAGTCTCCTTCTTTGGAGGTTTTTAAGGAGCGGCTGGATGGCCATCTGTTGGGAATGCTTTGATGGGTGTTCCTGCATAGCAGGGGGTTGGACTGGATGACCCCTGGGGTCTTTTCCAACTCTATGATTCTATGACACTGTTTGCTCACCAGTTTTCATTATTCACCTGATCATCTTTGTTCTAGTGCCACAAAATACTGATTTCTGAGTGTTTGAATACTTCAGAAGCCTCTCTCAACCCCCCTTTTCCCTTTATTTAATTTGTTTCCTGGATGAGGACACTACCTTTCTCCTGGCTCTTACTGGAATTGATTTTCAATTCAGATGTCTCCACCTCTAGGTCATCTAGTCATCTGAAGAGGAGACAGACATTACGTTTATGCCTTCTCAGTTTTGGAACACTTTTCTCCCAGCTGACGTGAATAGAAATTAATTCCTTATTGCTTTTGCAGTCTAATGATATTCAATTAAAATATGTGTTGCAAATCAAAGAAAAAAACATGCACACCAACATTCTGCAGAGATGAATAAACAGCTAAAAAAAATAAACCGGTGTGTACAATGCAGAAGCAACATCAAGGCACAATTCAGGATCCCCTGTATTTCATTTAGAGATTGTGGCAGGTTGTATACTGGAGTTGTTTGATTCTCATATTGCCTAAATGAACATATGCAGAAGCCATTGGGACAGTGGACCAAAGGCACTCTGTGGGTTCCTCCTGTAATGTACAAATTTTCTTAACTTCTCATACTTTGACAGGAAAAGTGTGAAGAGTAAAATGTTCAATAAGATGTTTCTTTTTGTCTCAAAATACCCCCCCAAAATAACCGCTAGGCACCCAGGAAGACTCAAAAACATGCCACTTTGTGCCTTGGAGGATGTTTGAGGGCAGTAGGGGCAAAAAAAAAAATGACTTTTTTCTCAGGGGTATTGCCCTCCGAGGTCTCCTGGAAATCTAAGGTGCCTCCACCAATCTTTCATAGATGCCCACCCCTGCTGTAGAAGCTGTTTGACACAGGACATCACATGTTCTTTCTGGCAATCCAAGAGGCACTCTTCTTGTCTCTCTTTCTTCAGTCTCATTTCCCAACATCACCTGTATTTTTTTTTTTTCATATCATGATAAACCCAACAGTTTAAATTGGTTAATTTGACGCTGGTCATCAGTTTGGCATCTGATGCCATGTGTGGTGATGAAGTTACTGAAAGTCTCTTTCTCTTTTGCCATCCAGTCCTTCCCTTTTCTCACCATTCAGAATTATGGTTTATAGGAATGATCTACTCCAACCAGTTCCAGCAGAGTACCATCATGGTAGCCTGGTGTCAACACAGTTCCCAACATTAGTTTTAATTCTTGGCCCACCATACTATCATATAACACTGCACCAGGTCAGAGCTGAGTAGATTGATCTGTAATCTCTACCGCTATAGGCACAATATGGTCAAAGTCAGGCCAGAAAACAAAATAAGACATGAAGGACAGCAGTCAAATGTTAAAATGGCAGCATTGTGATAAGACAGAAGCACAGAAAACTGCTACAGCTCTCCCCAAAAAATTAAGTTAAATGGAGCACTTTGTGATAGTAGAGCGATATGAAGTCAGTATCATGCAACCTATCCTGTCCTTACACACACACACTCAAAATCCTTCCTGCCCACCTCCCAGTAGGCTGGGTTTTTTTAATTATTTTTATTAATTTCCATTGAATCTACTGAACCCAGTAGGCTGTTTTGATTAGATGAACAATCTATGTCATGTTGATCATGTAAATCAGCAAAAATGAAGCTGATGGTGTCAATAATGCTTCCTACATCACAGTGTTTGGACATGTCACCACAGTACACGTAAAAAGGATCTAGGAGTCTTAGTAGACCACAGGCTGAACATGAATCAGCAGTGTGATGCAGCAGCTAAAAAAGCCAATGTAATTCTGGACTGCATCAATAGGAGTATAGTGTCTAGGTCAAGGGAAATGATAGTACTGCTCTATTCTGCTTCGGGCAAACCCCACCTGGAATACTGTGTCCAGTTCCAGGCACCACAGTTCAGGAAAGATATTGACAAGAGGAGGGTGACCAAAATGGTAGAAGACCTGGAAACCATGCCATTGGAGGAGCAGCATAGGGAGCTGGGTGTGTTAAGCCTGGAGAAGAGAAGGTTAAGAGGCAGCATAATAGCTGTGCTTAAAGTTTTGAAGGGACGTCACGTGGAGGATGGAACAAGCCTGTTTTCTGATTCTCCAGAGACTAGGACATGGAGGAGTGGTTTCAAGCTTCAGGAAAAGAGATTCCATGTAAACATGAGGAAGAACTTCTTGAGTTCTGGCTGCTGATCAGGATAGAGGAGGACACAATCTAGCAAGTTGCTTGCTAGATCACAAACCCTCAAGCATTGTGCCTGATGGTGGGGTGTCCCTGTCAAGGTGTGGAGTCTCTGATACATGGAGGGTCCGAAGATCTCTGGACCAGCTGAATTGGGACCTGCAAGTCATCCTCTTGGGAACAGAGGGCAGGAGCTGTTCCTGAGGCTGTGGAGACAATTGCAAGCTTTGGAGGAGCCTGGGGGTGAATGATCTATACCCCCTTTACGAGCACTACATTACCTTTTGCCAGGACCTCTTGCATGAAGAAGTCCTACATTTATTAGTTTTGATGGAAAAGTAAGGCAAGAAGGAAGTCCTTGTTCGCAGCTATTGTGTTTGTTTCCCTAACACCAATCTTTCTCGTGACACTGAGAATTTAAAGAAATACTACCCTTTTAGGTAATTTCATAAAGGACGAGTTCACTATTTTTCCCCCTTCTTTACTTTTTCCTGTTTTTCTTTTGGATTTATGAAGGATAAAATTAGTGGGTTTGTAACTGGTTTTTGGAAAGAGACCTTCTTTCCTTTTGATGTTGTTCTTTTTTGTACCTGTGGATTCAAAGAAATAGAACGTGATCTTCTTCTCTGGAATGTTGGAAGGAAATAATCTTATATTTCAAAAGAAAAGTTGAAGAACCATTAAAATAAAATTTCTCTTCGATTAATAACTTACACTGGATCTTTACAATTTTGATTTCAGATTATTAATTAATGTTCTAAAAATATTAGATTGAGACATTAATGTAGGTGATATAGCTCCAGAGACAATCTACTGGAAATTATTGCAATGGATCATAAGAAAAGTACAGTAGGCCCTCCACATTAGCAGGAAACAAGTGCACAGAACTCCCGCGAAAGTAAAAAAAAAATGCAGACCCGTGAGCACTCTCCCTTCCCTGGGCACCCTGCCCAGGAGAGCACGGGGAATAAGATCTCTCCCCACTTCACTCTCCCACCTGCCGGGGGTGCGATCATGCCCACACATGCAGGGAGAAGAACGTGGGGGACAAGATAACCCCCCCACTTGACTCTGCTACCCTCTCCAGCAGGATGAAACCTGCAGCTGTGGGGAGGAGAGTGCCGGGGACAAGACCTTCTACCTGCACTAAGGAATGGGAAGGGGAGAATGGGGGGCAGGCAAGTCACACAGTAAATAATCAAACCCACAAGTATCAAACCCGCAAATGTGGAGAGAGAACTGTACTCTTTTATCTAATGTTATCCTACATTGACAGATAACCACTCTGAGCTACTGTCTCTTTGAACTGATTTTTGCTTTGGCTTGCTGAATAAAATGGATTCTCAGTTTGAAAAAGAAGAGGTGCCTGTATACTTTTTGGACTTTTGGATGGAATTTTGAGATTTTAAAAAATGAACAACTGAAGACGCTTGTAGAAATGGAAAGAAATCTTATAGATCTTTTGGAAGTGGACTCTGATGATCTCATTTAAAATGTTCTATGCGAAAAAGAAAAGGTGGAAGAAAATTCTCTGGACATGGATGGACTTACGCCATATTTATCTTTTGAATGCTCCAAAGTGATGTCACAGGAGGAAGAACAAGGAGAGTCTACAGAAAGTTTATACAAGAATTTTACAAGAGGAAAATACCTACACACTGAAAGAGTCTGAGATCCAGGGTTCTGTTGTAATGAAATTGGACAACTTGGAGGAGATACAAAAACAGACTCAACTAAATTTTGAAGAAGAAAGACACTGAACTTTGTTATCAAGGTACTGTGGGTAACTCTACAGCATAAGAACTGGCCTGGTCTCCCTCTTTAGTGTTCTTGTAAAACACAAGTTAAATCCCCCTCACACACAGCTCTGCTGTATCACACCCTTCTCACACCAGAAGCTTTTGTTGTATTTCCAGAGCTGGTAAATAATTAGCTAAATTTAGCTGCTTGTGTACTAATGCTACACTCTTATAGCATTACGTTCCACTTTAATTGCCATGATAACATCCTGTGGAATCCTGGGGTTTGGAGCTTAGTGAGGCCTAAAAGCCGCCTGGCTGAGAATTCTAAATGCCACCCCCCCAAAAAAAAAACCCTGTAAATCCCAGGATTCCAGATGGTGGATCCATAGCACATAAAGTTGAATCATAGTGCTGTAACAGCGAGTGTGATAAGACTCCAGTTTATTTCTCACTTCCCCCAATGAGATTTAATCAACAGAAACCAAACCGTTCCCCAACCTGGCCATTTCTAGATATGTGATAATGCAAACCCTTGCCAACCTGTAGAATTTGTAGTCCAATGAGATTCTTGAGAGTATCTGGTTGGGAAGGACAAATTAAAACTGTAAAAGGTATACTTTTTAAGTAATGCCACAGGGAAATGTACTATTAGGGGATAATGCAGACAACCAAACATGTTTTCTGTAAATTCCATCATTTCTCAAAATAATAATAATTTAGCTAATGAATTTACTGAAATATTAATTCAACAAATTAGACTTCTGCCACCCGTACATTATTGGCAACACACTGATTTTCTCTTTTCCACTGAATAATGTTTTTAACGGTATTTATTTATGTAAATAGCACAATCAAAAGAGACAAAAAAAGTGACATCAAAAAAAGAAACAGCACAAACAAGTACTTAGACCAAAGAGAAAAAAATAAAAATTGAGAAATTAAAAAAAAAAAAAGAAGAATGATAATGCAAAATCAAATCCACCATTAAAACTTAAGTAGAAAGCATATCTTAGCCAAAAGGCTGAGAGAGCCAGCATGATGTAGCGTTTTGAGTGTTGGACTTCAACCCTGGAGACCAGGATTCAAATCCTCACTCAGGCATGGAAACACACTAAGTGACCTTGTGCAAGTCATACTCTCTCAGCCTCAGAGGAAGGCAAAGGCAGCCGCTTCTGGACAACCCTTGACAAGAAAACTCTGTTATAGAGTTGCCTTAGGTTGCCATAAGTTAGAAACTTGAAGGCACATAAAAAGAACAAAAGGAAGCATCTCATGCCTAAGATTAGCATGTGGCTTTGGATAATGCTTATTAGCAGAGCTATTGTTAGCACAATTTTAAAATAGTAACCAAACATTCTAAAAGTTTGTAAACATTTGGATACTTTAAAAAGTTTTGGTTGAGCAGACAATTGGTCATTAATGCATATTCCCATATCCATCTATCCAGAGACAGACTAGGAACATGGCTCCAGCCAGCAGCATTTACCATAAGAACTGCTGACAACACAAAGCCAATTAATTCTTCATACCTCACTTGGTGATCCACATGAATAAACAAGAGAAATAACCCAATAACAGGTGAAGCTTGCAATTTTTGACCCACTATTAAACTTGTCTCCTCAAAAATATTTATCCAAAATCTTTTTAGCAAAGTACAAAACCACCACAAATGGATATATGATGTAAGATACCAATGATACAAACAAAAACCACATAAAGATAAGTCAGGGAATAACTTTAATAGTATGTTCCCAAATGATGAAGAAGCATCCATATTCCAGAATTTAACATCAATCCCAGATCCCAACTAATTTCATTGGGCATTTTAACCCCTCATAAATTTCAGTATGCTAAATCCAATATAGAGAATGTGTTAGAAGGTACACATCTCCTGAAATTCTTAGCATTTTGACCAATCTTTTCTGAATCACTCAGGGGTCACATAGCTTTGGCTTTCACAGAAAGAAATGCTGTGAAGTGAACAATATAATGAAACTATATGATTCTATTAGAACCACGCTGTTCTTTCCATTGCACCCCTGATGTGAGGCACAAAATACCAAACAAATCACAAAGGTGATACAAATCTTGCCTTCCCAACACTTAAACAATTTACACTTATAAAGCCAACAATCAACATTAATGAAATAATATTCTGCTACAGTGCCTTGAGTGTCACTTGCTATGATCATTGCTAAATCTGATAGAAACTGCTGTGTCTAACTCATTGAACCATTCTGTTCACTTGGCTTGGTTTTTCAAGCTTGAGGAAATTTGTTTGAGAATAGGATATTGCTTACTCCAAAACTCTAAAGATTAGGAAGGCCAAGAAATACCATAAATGAATGTCCATGCTCTTGATATTTATAGTGACTATGACATTCCTGGATGCGTGAGCCAGAAACTGAGGGAAACTTATTAACAGTTAAGCTGTTTAATAGGCTGGCTGCCATAGCACTGGGACTTAAATCATGATGGAAGATCTGAGCAATGAAGCAATAAATTTGTTGTTGCTTTTCCTTGAGGGCAAGGTTCATCAGGAATTCCTGCTCAGTAACCACAGAAAATGGATGGGAGCTGCATGAGAGATGAATTGTATTCTTGTCCATCTCTTGCTCAAGCAGCAAAGTGTCCAAGTACATGATGTCCTAACACTTTGGCTTAAGTTGCTCTTCTATCTGTTGCTGAAAGCAATCAGTTCATAAAGTTCACTATTCAATGTTCTTGTCAAATGTTGACAGAACATTACTTCTCAAGCAAAGGAAACTGGGAATAAATGAAATGTAATTCATTTTATTGTTTTTTAAAACTTTCAAATGATTTTTGTAGATGGATTCCTATTTAACAGATTCCTGTGTGCATTTTACACTTTTCAAGCAATTTCTGTTTAATGGCTTCTTTTATATTTTTATCTTTTAAAAAAATCCGAGATGCTGCCTTCTCCATTAGCTATTTACTCTCATTCCACAGAACATCAAACATTTGGGGCATGTTTAGATAAAATGTGGAACACTTTCAATGGGAGTCCACTGTGGCACTAATCAAAATAATTGCAAGTATCAGCTTGCTCAAAGCTTAAATCAAAAGGATGTTTGATGGAGCGCAGAGGGCAATGGAGCCTTGATAGAGTTTCTGCACTCCTGAGCTGACTCTTCATAAAAGCAAAACCTATTCTAAATGCACAAATCAGCTTTAATAATTTAAGGTTACAACAGGGAATGAAAGAGCTGTGGATTTCAACCCTGAAAATAAGTGCCCAAAACCCTTTTTGAACTGAAAAAACAGTGTGACCTTTGTTGATGACAACTCAAGGTTGGAGTTTCCTAAGATGATGCCAGGCATGGGAGCAAGAGGAGGGAAGACTAGAGGGGACCCAATTCCTGAGACACAGGTCCTAGCAATTATCAGGCAGATTAGAAGGGACCCAAAAGATGATTTGGTGACAGCCCCTGAACCCATCAACAAAAAACCTTCTGCCTTGACTGCTAAAACATCAAAGCATGAAGATGCTATGAATGAAGAGCTTCACTTAGGCATTTCAAATAATGTTGAAATTCCAGAGCTGCAAGTTGCTAACATGGTGCTGCAAAACAGATTTTAAAACTGGGAGAATAGCAGCAGAGACAATCTCAGGCCATTTCTGCACTACATTATTATAGTGCTATTATTCTACTTTCAGCATCCTATGGAATCCTGGGGTTTGCAGTTTAGGGAGGGGCCTTTAGAATTATCAGCCAGAGAGCTCTTTGGCCTCAGTAAACTACAGAGCCCAGAATGCCACAGGATGTTGAAAGTGGAATAATAGCACTATAACAGTGTAGTGCAGAAATGCCTTAGACTGAAGGAGGTTTTGGAAGTAAAAAAAGAGGTGGACTTGCCAAAAATGATTGCAAATTAGTTAAATAGCCTGAATCCCAATTCGCAGCTTACCACCTCTGATTCTGACAGAATTCAAGGAGGTCTGGGTTACAGACCTTTGAAGCCCAGTGCCCACAGAGATGTATTATTCTGTTTTGCTTATTTTCAAAAGAAATCTCAAGTTTTAAACACTTTGAACAGCACGCTTAACTTAGGCTATGAATGTTCCAGAGTAGAACAAAGCACTGTAGCCAAACAGAAGTTTACACCTGTCACTGCCATTTTGAAAAAAAAAACCTTATTGTAGTTACAAAGATGCAGTTAACAGAGATCTGTGAGCAAACTGATATTCAGATCAGTTCTGAAGTGGCTGTTAATTCTGATGGGGGAAAGACAGCAAGAAAACCATGGTGAGTCGCTGGAAAGTGAAGTGACTCACAGGGCCACCCTCCTGCAAAAGCAGGCACTAATTGAAGTACTGGAATCTGCAAATTTGCAAATGTTACCTGGATCACACATTCTTGTTGTGCGTTTTAATGCGGTTGTGGTTTTTATATTGGTCAAATTCCTATTTTGTAACTTTTTGTTCTTGTTACCGTATGAGGCTTTGCAATAGATTATTTGCCACGCTCAGAGAGATGGGAGAGGGGTTGAGGAAACAAGGTTTTTATGCAGGAAGGTTGTTTTCAGGTCCCAGATCGCTCTACAGCTGGTATAATAACAACCAGATGAGTAGCAGAGCTGGGTTTCTGCAGCTGGGGGGTATCTCCCCAGTCATCCTCTGGAGGGATTGTAGAAGGAAAGGGGAAAGGATATGTGTTGGGATTGTTGCTTTTTCTTATTCTCATTTTTTTTTCAATATTGGATCTCAGAAATGCAAAAATGTTGCTATTCTCTACAGAAACATAAGTGTTGTTGTGGTGGAAAGATACATTAGATCCATGGGACTATTTTTTAAATTGTGATTGACCTAAGTGACCCTGGATAGCTTAAAAATGCTGTCTTTAAACATTAATGGACTAGGGTCAGTCAATAAGAGAAAGAGAATTTTAAAGTTTTAAAACCCCATTAGCTGGATGTAATTTCACCTCAGGAGACCACCAGCATAATGGAATACAGAGAGTTCTTTGTCACCCACTTTTTGCAGAGCTTTTCTGAGAGGGAGAGTGTCTTTTAAAGCTAAAGGAGTCATGACAATCCTTACAAAATGCTGCCCACTTCAAGTTTGTGATGTGTGAACAGATACAGGAAGTAGATTTATTCTGATTAAGGGAGAATTAGCCAATCAGAAAACAACATTTCGGTCTTTCGACTCTCTGAACAAGGAACAAAATGCATTATTATTTTCTAACAAAACAGAGGGAAGGGTTCTTTTAGGAAGGAAAGTGAATTATTTTTGACCCTGTTTTGGATAGGTCACCAAGGCTGATACCTATAAGCATTACAAAATATGATGCTATTCACCTCCAGGGGACTGACAGGTGTATGGAGGCATCTGAATCCATGTGAATGTGAATTCACTCATTATCCTAGTTCTTGTAGCTAGATATAGGCCATTTCCGCACGGGGCAACGGAATCGTCCCGTGCCGGTACTTACCGGAAATCTTGGCTCCACGCTTGGGTCCAGGCTGGTCCGGAGCAGTGCGTGGCCGCTGCTCCACACTGCTCCGGGGACGAAAATGGCGGCTTCCGGATGGTTGAGGCTCTCCACCAACCGCTGAAGCTCGCCAGCCTAAAGCCCGCCCCCGGCAGATTGCAGGCTCGCACCGGTGCAAGCCTGCAAATCTGCACCCCAGCAAGGGCATGGAGTGGTCCGCCCTATGCTTTTGAAAGACCTGTTTCAAGCGGTCTTTCAAAAGCACACTGGACGACCACTTTGGGTCATTCCGGAGCGGGCTGAGGTGCGGAACTACACAAAGTAGGTCCGACCCAGTCCACTCCCAGGTGCAGACGTCCTCCCTGGAGGACACTCTGCACTGTTTCTTTAAGCCCGTGCGGAAATGGCCATAGTCATGTTTGGGCTTCTTTGGACATTGTTCATAGCATAGATTGTGCAGAGATCATCCCGGCCATATTTCAGGCCATTCCCCACTGCTTCTTCATTGGACTCTCCAGAGGAAAGCCAAGAAAACTAGGACATGGCACTTTGGCCCAGCACACTTATCCAAGCAAGTCTTTGCTGGGGAATGAATGGAGGCCTTAAAAAACTGGTTATGTCTAGAGCAATCATATGGGATACTGTGAAGGCAGTGGTTAGAGGGCTTATCACAGAGAAAAAAAATGAAACTAAAGAGAATTAAGAATTTGAAAAGGCAGGTGCTGACAAGAGAAATAAAAAAGCTGAATCTCATACAGGTAACCAAAAATATATATATTATATATATTACACAAATCAGGAAATAAGGTTCAGGTGAAATTAAATTATTTTATGAAGATAAGCCTGTTAAATAAGAATCACAGGAAAGTTCTAACAAGCCCTATAGTGACAGCAGAAATTAAAAGAATCTCTATGAACACAAGAAGTGGCAAATCAGCTGGGACAGACAGAATTACAGGGGAATTTTATAAAGTATTTCTGAAAGAATTAACAAAAAAGTTACACTATCTATTTAATGAAATTTTGTAGGGTGGAGACATCCTGCATAGTTGGAAGGAAAGATGAATAGTGGCAATTCCCAAATTTAATTGTGACCCCTCTGTAGTTTTGGTATATAGACCAAGGACCCTGCTGAACCAAGATCTTAAACTTTCAATGTCCATCTTAGCTAATCAGATAAATATCTTTATAGGACAATGCATACACATAGACCAATAAAAGTTGATTCTCAACAAACAGTTTCCTGACACAGTGCATAGGGTGTTAAACATAATCCACAAATGTAATACTTTGGGCATGACTTTTACCATCCATTCATTGGATACCTTATAGCCATTTGATACGCTAGAATGACCTTACCAATTCAGAGTTTTAGAAAAATTAGGGTATGATTCCATGTTTATAAACTTAATACAAAACATATATTATGCCTCAATAGCCCAGGTACAAATTAACAGCATAGCTTCTAGCCCAATAAAGCAGGAAGAAGATGTCATGCCCTGCTTCCAGAGCATGGACTCTGACTCAAAGTCTGAAGTGGAGGGCGTGCCAGAGACTGAAACAGGGGGCATGCCAGGACCTGCTGTACAGAGAGAGATTACAGTGCCAGAAACAGAACAAAGGGTGGTGCCAGCTCCAACAAAGTCTTGCCTCTTCAGATACAGAAGAACACTTACCTAGACCCAGCTTCGCACAGCACAGGTAACAAAGAGAGACCCAATGTCACTCTCTCAGAATTTATAACCAGCAACAATCAATCAAGGCTCAGCTACACTAAGCTTTGGGTCTATTTAGCGAGTGTCCTTCCTCTCCAGTTGTCAGAGCTTATCTGACCTTCTACTGTGCTGGGTGCTTTGATGAATGCTTGGATTAACCTTGTATAATCCCTTGCTGTGAAACCCTGTGGGATTTTTGTTGGACTTTATTTATAACTCTGTGCTTAATGCCTGGAATTAAGTAACAAGCTGGGAGTTATTCAATTTGTTTTGTTTTATCAACTGTGCTGACACTGAGATAGGACAGGAGGCACCAGAAAGTCTTGCCCCCTGTCCCGTCTTTTATTTGCCATAGCCTTGGAACCACTGACTAACTATTTAAGATCAGTTTTATCTAGTGAGAGAGTGGAGCTGGAGGAAGGATTCATATCCTGAGCTTATATAAAGATGACATGTGCCTGTTTTTATGTATTCTATTACATGTATTAGATTCTTTCAAATAAACTTTGAAGCATGTATCAAATATTACAGAATTTAAAATTAATTACTCCAAATCCCTTAGATTCTGCATCAGCATCCTGCTGGAAATTCAAAAACTTATATAGCAAAAACTGCAAATAATTCTTTGTCACTGTAGTTTCTGATACCTAGGGGTACAAATCACTAACATTCTTTACCATATGCTTTTTCAAAACTGTAAGCTAGTTACATACTGGTCGAAAGTTAACTAAAAGAATGGACAAGCCTTGGTTTGTCCCTGCTGGATCACATCAGTCAAAATTACTATTTCTATTTCAATAGATCCTGATGTACCCCACAAGGGACAAGATGAAATGTTGGCATAGGTTGCTGGAGAGATTTATTTCTCAGGAGAAGAAACTGTGATGATAAAACAATTAACATTCAAGGTGTGAGCACTGGCTGTTCTGAATTTAGACAAGTATTACTTAGCACACCAAATTAAACAAATGTTCCAGTTGGTTAGGAATGATCAAATGGTACAGTAGACTTCAATGGAAGAGGTTAGTCAGCTATCTATTAATACGCTTTTACTGAATGACAATATGTCTTTGCATGCAATTGTTAAAAAGGTCACAAACCCACTAAGAGAAGAACTGGTGGTTCTCTCAAGATGATGGGCAAAAATGTTCTGTTATCTCACTGGAAAACCCTGTCCCGGGGTCTACAATTTTAATATTAAAATATGATTCAATGTCCCTGAGAGGTCACCCGGATGGGCACGTAGGCAGCAATGGTCAAAGATCAAAAACCAGGTCAGCCCAGTAAAATCCCCAGTCATGTAGCCCCAGGAGACCTCAAGATGTGTAAACCCACAACAAACAAAGGGTCCTCAGCCTCGAGATGCTGACTTGAGGGGATTAGTGTGTCTGCCCCAAGTTGAGCAAATATTCCATCAGGCAAGGACCATTTACATGAAGTCACACCACAAACTAACACAACCAAAGATCCTGAGACTTTGGCAACACCTTGCAATCCCATCACACCAAGGAAATTACCATAGTGGAGCTTCATTATCGCTCCCACACCCATTGTTCTCCCCTGGAAAGGATTAGTCCTCCAGGTACTTTTTCCCCTACAAATAGTCCCAGTTTTTGAGCATTTATTTGGATCACTCCTGGTCATCCCAGCTGACAGTTTCTCTGTCCATTGAGTAATCCCCTCAGCCCTCTCTGTGCTGAGCTCCACTTCTTCGCTGTTTTTCCCGGACCAAGGACTTCAGGAAAAGGTGTAGTATTACCCCAGCTAAAATCCCTTCAATATTCCTCTATCCAGTTTCCTCTCTTTTGCTTCTTAATAGGTCTTGAGTGAGTGTGTGGGTGATTGCGTTGGTGCATGAGATTTTCCTTCAATAAAATCATTTATTAGACATTTTCGTTTGGGTTTTGGCTTGGCCTGACCTCGTAAAAACTGGGTAAAAAGACCCTGCTAGGGTTACCCTGCCTCTCGCATTGCTATTGCTTGTGCTCTGGCTAGTTTCCATTCCCCATCACGTGGAGCACATTGAGGTGTCCCCCAAGGGACCCCAGAAATTAGGGTAACAGATCATACCTTTGTTATCATCTCTTAGCACAGAAACTTTACTAGCTGTTTCTAAAAACCTGAACCCTCGTTCTGTGGGGAGACAAAACACATAAATAACTCTATTAGAACAAGGAATCTCTTTAATTGCCTCAACATAAAATCCTCCAAACACATGAAGACTATTTTGGGAGATGATTATGATTTATCTAGGTTCAGTTTAATAAGACTGAGAGATGTGTCCTCCACTTTGTGAAGGAACTATGAACCTTCAAAACCCCTTACAGAATTTGAAATGATATCTTTGACAAAGGTTTGATTTCAAAAATATACAATAAGCTTATAGAGGATAGCTAGGGATCAGAAGGACTGTTAAAACTTTCTGGGCATCAGACTTCCATACTGAAACCCCTGATAACTGTTAGGATGACACGTGGTTACATGCACCATTCGAATCAATCTCTATACTTGTCAGAGAAGGTTTCTATAAGACTATTATTTATTTATTTTTTTGTTATCCTTCAAGACATCTACATGAAACAGCTAGGAGAGGTTGTCCAAACTTCTGGGGTAACTTGTCAGCAGTATGCTGGTGATACTCAGCTCTATTATTCCTTTCCACCTAATTCCAAGGAAGCTGTTCCTGTACTAAGCTGGTAGTTGACGACAGTAATAGACTGGATGAGGGCAAACAAGTTGAAGCTTAACCCAGGCAAGACAGAGGTTCTCCTGGTCAGTTGAATGACAGAACTGGGAATACAGAGTCAGTCTGTGTTAAATGGTGTTACACTCTCCAAAAAATGCACATTCACAATTTGAAAGTACTTCTGGATTCAGCTCTGAGCTTGGAGGACCAGGATTCAATAGTGACCAAAAGTGCATTTACACTGTTTAAAGCTAAAGTGCCAACTGTGCACATTCCTGGAGAAGTCAGATCTGGCTACAATGGTATATGCCTTGGTTACATTCCATTTGGATTACTGCAACGCTTTCTATGTGGTGCTGCCTTTCAAAAGTGGTCAGAAACTCCAGTAGACCCAAATAGCTGCAAGCAGATTGTTAAGTGGGGCTATCTACAGGGACCACACAACTCCCTCATTGCAACAGCTCCATTGGCTGCTAGTCCATTTCCAAGCACAATTCAAAAAGTGCTGGTTTGTACCTATAAATCCATATGCAGCTTGGGCAGAGGTTATTTGAAGGACCATATCTCCCTCTATGAGCCCAGTAGAGTTCAGAAGAAGCTCTTCTCTCTGCTCCACCACCCTCTCAGGCTCGTTTGGTGGGAACAAGGGAAAGGACCTTCTCAGTGGCTACTCCCAGACTTTGGAACGCCCTCCCTAGAGAACAGGATGGCCCTACCCTTGCTGTCCTTCTGTCAGCAGGTCAAAATATTTTTTGTGTCATCAGGCTTTTACAAATTGACTAGGTTAAATTGATTTTCAATGCTGTGTAATTTTTAAGGTTTGTATATAAATCTTTTAATGCATTTTAATATTTTTAATGTTTTAACTTCATACATTAATTGTTTTTAAAGATTATATTTATACCTTTATTGTACCATATTGTTTTTAACATGTATTATTTTAAATGTTAGCCACCTTGAATCTCATTATTATGAGAAATGCAAGATATAAATAAATAAAATAACAATAACAACAACATTAAGTCTTTTGTTCTCAATTTTGTTCTTAATTTTTTGTTCTTAATTTTGACCTAAGTGCTTGACTTGATTGATTGATTGACTGATTGATTGATTGTAATTTTTGCTGCCTTTTCTTCCAAAGTGGGACCCAAGGTGGCTTAGCTGAATTTTGGATCTTGCTTGAAATGAAAAGCTGACACCACAAGTAAGATATATCTGTGGGGAAATACAAGAGGACAATTTCATAGATAAATGGCAGTGTTTTGTTGACTTTCTTAACAAATTTGGTAGTCTGGGGATTATATCTTTATCCCACCAAAGATTCTGGACTGATCTTCTTTTCCAAATAGGACTTATGCTCTTCTTACAACCTTATATCTGAAGGACAAATAGATGATGAATTAATATCTTGAGGAATGTTTTGCAACATTATGATCTGTTTTGGCCCAAAACTTACATATTTGTTCTTGTTGTTTTCTGGTTTTTAAGCATTTTTTTTATTGTATTGTATGAATTTTACAAATAAATTTTCAAAACAAAAAAGGCTACTTGATGATAAGTCCAGTTCCAGAGCAGTAAAATTACTTGTATGAATTCATCAGAAAAAAAGTGGAGAACAGGAGATAGCCTATTAACATCTGAAACAATCTCTCTCTCCTGACTGTTTCCCCCTCTTTTTAAAAGCTCAGAAAAGAGAAAATGGAACCTAATGCTAAAGACCTATGAGATGCTCTGTGAGACAGACTTGGCAATTGGGTTGACATAAACACCATCTTGTATTTTATCCTATTCACAATCACAATTACAATGATAAATTATCCAAAAGAACTTGCATCTTTTTTAAGTCGAGGCATCCATTTACTAAATTATTTCTTGTTTATAAGCACCTTTGAGACTATAGACCTTGGGCCCCGTCTCACTACACATTTATAGTGCTATATTCCCCTTTAACTGCCATAGCAACTTCCTATGGAATCCTGGGATTTGAAGTCTAGGAAGTAATTAGAATTCTCAGCCATGGTTTCACCAAACTTCAAACCCCAGCACTGCACAGGATGCAGTTAATGTGGAATACAGCACTATAATTGTGTAATGTGAATCTCCCTTTGTTTCCTCTTCTCTTTACCTGTGACAAATTATCAGAACAATATGGTTCTAGTCTCTTAGGAAGATTGATCACAGAAAGTCCTTCGCCAGACTAACAGGTTAGGACAGATGGTCTAATAAAATCACATCCATCCTTCCATTTTATTTTCATCTTTCTTTAGGCATGGAAGAAAACAGGTACAAATATTGCACACAGAGCAACAGGGTTATGCTGTGCCTTTGAATGAGTTTGTGCCAAAATCCTGCCTGAGGCTCAGTCTGGGAGGAGTCCAACTAGTCTGAAAATAATCAGCTCCACACTACTCTTGCTCGTTAACTATATCTCTTGTATAGAATTCCATTCTGAAAGCCTGGAAGCAACATGCTGCTAGGTTAGATGAAACAGAGATAGAAGTGACATCAAAATATTGAAAACATTTCAACTTCTGCTTATTTATTAACCTTTCCATCCAGACGCCATAGAAGTGAAGAGATAAGGCAGAATCAAAGATAGCAAAACAATAACTCCAAGCTAATTACTACAGTCCATTCTGTCACTCCAAGAATACCTTATCTGCTCTTTCACTTCCAAATAAATGGCCATCTACTGGTTCATTACATTTAGAGTCAAAGATGGCACTGTTTCCCAGATTAGCATACTTTGAAGAGAACAAGAAGAAGAAAAGAACCAAACATATGTCATAGATCTCTCTGAATTAAACAAAGTCATGCTTGCAGTTGCATCAGTTCCATTCTTAATACCTGTATCTTTTGTGCTTCTCATAGTTTTATGATCACAGCCCATATGTACTTCCTCCTGCTGCAAATGAGACAAGCTCTTTGGGGATCTT
Organism: Cyclura pinguis; assembly: GCA_030412105.1. Lineage (NCBI taxonomy): Eukaryota > Metazoa > Chordata > Lepidosauria > Squamata > Iguanidae > Cyclura > Cyclura pinguis. The sequence continues at coordinate 247,100,433 of CM059599.1, read as the reverse complement.
CTGAGAGGGAACTTAATTATTTTGAAATACCAAATGTTCACCCAAACATTTGTTTGTATGCCCATACATAATTCTTTCTTTATATTTCAACACCAAATGTTCATACAGATAGTGGTGTGTATCATCCATCCATAATCACTCACTTTGGCTATCTAGATTTTAGCAGTGCAGCGTATACATACCTACACAGAAGCAGGTCTGATGGAGTTCAAAGGGATTTTCTCTATCTAGGACTGCAACCTAAATCTAAAAGTTGAAACCACATTTTTGTAGTTGTCAAAAATGTCATACTCAATATTATTTCAGAACTTGAGGTGGTTATTAGCAGGTACCATGCCTACATATGATATGTCTCCTAACATATTCTCTGTTGCTCCAGCATATGTGCAGCCAAAACAGTGTACTCTCACTTGGCATTTCGTTAAGTGGCAATTATTAATTGCAGGGAGAATTATATCAATGAAATGTTCAACAGTTTCAGTTGAGGACATGAGGATATAGCCTGGCTCCAGACTTAAGCAAAAGCAAAGACTGTTCATAGCAAGATAGCATTATTACCTTTGACATTTTAAGGAAAAGGTCATGGCCTGGAGAATATGAACTAAGAAGATAAAATACGAAGGTTGGGATGAAACTGGGAACAGATGCAATGTAAGCAAGACCACAGGATTATAGACGGAGAGATTAAAAGAAAACCTTAAATATTACTGGAACTAACTTCTACCTAGAAGGATGTAGAAATAATGCTTTCACATTTTGTTGCTTTTTTCCCTAGCAATGAGTTTCTGAATTCAAAGCATAATCTGAATTCAAAGCATAATTTTTTCGCTAGCAAGGAATTTCTGAAATCAAAGCATAAAAAGTTTCTTTTCTTCTTCCTGAATTTTTAAAGTCACTCACACATGAAATACCTGTGCTTGTTTCAAACCTTATCCTAATGCTAATAAAATCGAAAGCCTCTCTCCAGGCAAAATAGGCTGAATACTATGGCCATTTCCACACTAGGCTGTTATAATGTGATTATTCCACTTTCAACATCCTATGGAATTCCATCCTATGAAACCCTTTGAGGTCCCTCCCTAAACTGCAAACCCCAGGATTCCATAGGATGTTGAAAGTGGAATAATAGTGCTATAACAGCCTAGTGCGGGAATGGCCTATGGGTTAAGTCCTACCTAGAGTAGATCCAGTGAATCTATTGTTGCCTAGGGAATCAACAAGTAGGTATATCCCATGGATTAACAAATAACATGATATAGTCTTTTATCTCATTCGTGTAGTAAGACTTTAGGCAAGTCCTGGACTTCAACATTCTTCCTAGCAACCTAACTTTTCCAGTAGCTGACAGTTACATTACTTAGATTTACTGGTGCTTACATGCACCAAATTATTGATGCCTGTCCCTCAGTATTTACTCTCTTTGTGGTTCATGCTGTCAGCAACCTGCACACCTAGCAAGCAATTTAGGAGAGTCAAAAAATCCATCACAAACACATCCTACTCATGCCATTAAAAGCCAAAAAAAAAAAAAAAACAGTTCTCTTCAAAGAGACATGACAGCAGAGATGTTGCCAGCACTTGATGATACTGCTTTATTATATCTGTGTAGCTTTCATCTACATATTTCTCACAGTTTTTCTATGCTCTCCTCAAGGGCCAGACTTGTTTCCTAAAATCAGGAACTCAGGCCATTTCTGCACTAGACGGCTAAAGCACTATTATTCCACTTTCAACATCCTGTGCAGTCCTGGGGTTTGCAGTTTAGGGAGAGGCCTTTAGAATTCTCAGCCAGAGAGTTCTGTGGTCTCAGTAAACTGAGAATTCGGAATGCCCCTCCCTAAACTGCAAACCCCAGGACTCCACAGGATGTTGAAAGTGGAATAATAGCACTATAACAGTCTACTGCAGAAATGGCCTCAGTCTACGTGATTTCTATCCATGCAGCAGGCAGGCAGGCAGGCATGTAACATATGGTGAAAGAAACTTTAAATAGACCTTATGTACGAGTTGAGTTTTGATTTTTAAAAGTAATTGTGCTTCTAAAGCTTTTTTCTTGTTGATTTAACCTTTTCTGCTTTTGGGATATTTTCATTAAGTTTCAAATTAAATTCTGTTTTCACTCCTCTTATAGTTAATAAGTCCAGATTATGATCTGACAAGGTTTGGGGAAGAATTTCTATATATTTTTTACTGTTCTCAACAAAACTTTAGATGAAAAAAACATGTCTAACCTAGACCATGATTTATAAAACTCAGAATAATAAGTACAATCTTTTTGATTACCATTTTTAAATCTCCAGATTTCAGACATTGACCAATCATCAATATGAACAAAAAAGTTTTTAGGTAATTTCCCCTGTTTTTCCTTAATAGCTTTTTCAGATTTCCTATCCAACATAGGATCAAATATCGCATTCCAGTCCCCCATCAAAATTATTTTAATCATATTCATCATCAGGCATAGGCCATTTCAGCACTACACTGTTAAGAGTGCTATTATTCCACTTTCAACATCCTGTGAAATTCTGTGTTTGGTAGTTTACTGAGGCTCTCTAAATGTCCCTCCCTTGAAAAGTTTATCAAAGTTTTTTTTTTTTATTTAATTTTTTTAATTTAATTTTTTTAATTTCAAGGAACATGAATTTAGGGGTTTCCCTAATCTTGTTGTAAAGCAGGACTCTGTTCTGTTCTCCTTGTTGAAAACACAGATGTTGACTTTGCCTCATGCTGCTTACATTATTCTGGATGCTCTTGCTCATGCAGGTTGTTGTACTGATTCATGGGATTACTTAAGTATGTGGTGCTCCCTCCCCAATTGAAGGTTTTTAAATGGATGGCCAAATCTCAGGGATGCTTTAGCTCAGGATTCCCTCACTGGCAGACTCTATGGCCCTGAGTTCCCATTCAGCTAATGAGTCTAGGAGGCTCCCCAATGCAAACAGAAAGAGCAAACAAGGGGATTTAGAAATTGTGCTTATCTAGGGTCATGCCAGGGTAGAACAGAGAAGCAGCATGGCATACTGATTTGAGTGCAGGACTAGGACTCCAGAAGACCAGGATTCAAACCCCCCATTCACCCACAGAAATCCTCACAGTCTCTCAGCCTCAGAGGAAGACAATGGCAAACCTTCTCTGAACAAATCTTTCCAAGAAAACCCAACAATGTCACCACAATTTAGAAATGACTTGGAGGCACAACAACTACTCAGTGGGACAAATAAAGCAAACGTATAGTTGTTCAGGCAAAAAATCCAGCAGAAAACAAGATGTAATATAGAAAAGTTTTCCAGATGGAGGAAAAGGAGAATGCCAGCCATTCAGATGATTCAGAACTGAAGAAATTTCTTATTTACTGCATCCAGTCAGGCATGTTGTCTCTTCTGACCAGGGATCCTCTGAACAGAGCCATCCTCCATATGTTTACTCAGAGGTAAGCCCTATTAGAGCTCTGTGAGACTTGTTCCCAAATAAATGACAACAGGATTGTGGTGAAGAAATTTATAATAGTTCTGTGGTATTTGACGTGACCATTAGTCCTTTTTATCAGAATTGTCATGATAACACTAACAACAATGAAGTGCTGTTGACAACACAATGAATCAGAAGAAATGTTCTATTTTCAAGAGTGATTTTATGACAAGATGCACAGGGATTGAACTTTCACACTTACCTTTTTTTAAAAAAAATATGTGCAATATTGGGTACCCTATTGACTTGGTCTATCAGGGTGCTGGGAGGACAACATGGCTATGTTCTAACCCAGACTCCATGCAGCACCTACTGTTTAACCACATAGAAATGACTGTGTTCCTGCCTGCCTCTGTTTAATTCATGTTCAGAACTGGGATAAAAAAAGCATTCTTACCCCACTGTGATGTTCTCATCCTATTTGGTATCTGTGCAAATGATAAGGCGGTCGCTGATAAAATGTATTCCAGGTAGTTTTCTTTTTCTCTGCAGTAACCAAATGAGAAGCAACAGATAGTGAATTCTATCTTTTTTTTTTTTACTCTTTTAATCAAACTGTAGGTGACTTCAAGTAGTCTGATTAATGATATTGATCCATGTTCTCTCACATCTCTTATTTAATAACCTCATTTCTCTCAACATAGCCCACCCATGTCATTCTTCCCATTATGTTGCAGAAATGGAAGACAGTGACGTCCTGTTGGAGAAGAAGTAAATTCATGCTGACATGCATACAGTACACTTTAAAATCTCTCAGTATTTACTAGTTCACCAATGCACTGATGCATTTGGACAACATGATAAAGCATAGTTTACCATGAATGAAACAAGCTGAACCATAGTTCAGTGTTACCTAGGTACTACCCTCAAGGTAGTACCTAGCCAAGAGTCTGGAACTGCTTTCATCCTGAGGGCCAAATTCAACTTCAGAGAGGGTGTCAAGAGCCACATATCAATGGCAGGAAGGGCTGTTGTAATTCTATCAAAAAGAGAGAGAGAGAGAGAGAGAGAGAAGATTAGTCTGGCATTATTTGTTTTTGAAAAACTCACACCGAGTTTTAGTAATCACAGCATTGCTTTCTAGGTGCTTTTAGATTGTCTGTTTAGTGATCTGCTCTAGAATCTTTCCTGGTATTGATGTCAGACTGACTGGGTAGTTAATTGTGTGAGTCCACTTTTTTTTTCCCCCTGCCTTTTGAAACTGCTTGGAAACCTCAGTGGGTCCAAAATGCTGCAGCCAGGTTGCTCACTGGGGCAGGTTATAAGGATCATATAATTGCCTGGCCAAAACAACTCCACTGGCTGGCAATCCATTCTAGGGCAGAATTCAAAGTGTTCCTTATGATCTTTAAATGCTCATGTGGCTTCAGTCCAGACTATTTGAAAATGATTATCTCACTGTGGAAGCCTGTCCAAGATCTATGATCTGTAGGGGAATGCTTTCTCTTTCTCCCACAGCCAGCACACTGAGACAGCCTTCTCAGTGACAGCTCCCATGTTGTGGAACTCCTTTCCTTGGGAGGTCCAGTTGGTTCCCTCTTTATTTAAATTATTTAAGGAGGCATTCGGTTTTTAATATGTAGCAGCAGATGGAGTTTTTAATGGGGCATGTTGTGTTTCTATGGAATTATATTTTATATGAGTTTTAAAAACTGTTTTTACCTTGCATTTTAACTTGATTTTTTCTAAATAGAAGGTTGGTTTAATTGTATTTTTACTTTTGTACAAAGAGCTTTTTAATTGTATTGCATTTTTAAAAGGTTGTAAGCCACATTGGGTCCTGTGCTGGGAGAAAGGTAGGATATAAAGAGTAAAATAAGTAAAGTTAACCCTTTTAGAATGAGAGAGAGGGGAAGTGCACAAAATCTGAGAAAGCACCAGCGGATGAGATTATGTGGAAGTGGGGAAAAGGCCTTCTGGGGAACCTCTGAGGGTCAAATTGATATCCTAGGAGAGCTTGATTGCAGGACCTAAGGTTTCCAACTTTTGCTCTGAACTCTGTTTTGTGCGTGTGCTTTCACGTCACCCGTTGCCTATTCTGTCAGCTATGCGCTGTGTGTGTGTGTGTGTGTGTGCGCGCGCACATACCTTCAAGTTGCCCATCGACTTATGGTGACCCCATGAATTCCATAGGTTTTTCTTAGGCAAAGAATACTCAGAGGTGGGTTTGCTAGTTCCTTCCTCTGAAATATAACCTACAACACCAGGTATTCATTGGCAGTCTCCCATCCAAGTACTAACCAGAACTGAATTGTGCTTAATCTTAATTAAGCTTTATCAAAACAAATCGAGGTTGTTATCTACATGATGAAGTCAGCTTATTTCAAACAAGTTGCAGTTAAGATTAACCACAGTTTGTTGGATTTGGACAAAAGGATAAATTGTCTGCGATGAAACACAAATTAAGGCCCTTTCCACAGCTTACCTTTTTTTCGGCGCTGGGGTGCGGGGATCGCGCGAGCAGCCTCCAGTGAGAGGCTCTCACGTCCCTGCTGCTTCAGCTCTGCATGAGCTGCCTGCTCCTGAGCAGGTAGTGCGAAAGCCCCACCTCTTCCTTCTGCAGCGCAGCCTGGGGGTTTCCCAGGCTGCACTGGGGCAGGAAGCGTGACCACTGCAGCTCTGGAGGCTCCGCACGCATGGCAAGTGCATGCAGGGCCCTGTAGTGATGCGTGATCATGCACCATTTTCAGCTGAAGGCCGAAAATGAAAAAGTGCGCAAGCGGCGCCTGCCCTACCCTGGAGCATCACACGATTGTGAGTGTGTTGTGCAGATCACTCCTCACAATCGCACAATGCTCCAGGCACCCTTTCGCACGGCAAATGCTGTGCGAAAATGGCCTAAGTCTCTGAAGACCACCTCACAACTGTACTAGAGAAGCAACAGAAGGCTGATCATGCTTGTTTGCATTGTTACCAAATAAATGAAGAGTATGGTGGTAATACTAATCATAAGTATTTCACACTTTAATTCACATTATATTAAAATTTTGGGTCCAAGACTGACTGTAATTTTGCACTCAAGTATACACACATATGTATCTCTGAGTGAAAAATACACAGAGGACCACATAAGTGTGAAAAAGTAAACATATGTAGAATCAGGTGTATGTCTCTACAAGCCTGGAAGTGATAGCCATGGCTGTTAAGTTATTCAGTACCTAATTTTACCGTTTTACACTTGATGGAGCCCTGAGGTGTTTTGTATTCAGCATGCATTGCAAAGTGCAAAGTGTCAACAAAAATTGCTTTTGATTACTTATTCTAAATTTGAGAGGGGTGGCTGAATAAATAAACATGTAATCACACAGGTACTGGAGCATTTTTCAAAGCTGCCCATTAGATCATTAAACAGCTAAAAGAGCCTCTTGGTAACATTTCTTGGGAATATTTCAAGGGTTCCTTTATATCTTACTCCGAAACAGAAATCATCTAATCTAGCAGCACGATCTTACATATGCCTACTTGGAAGTAAACCTGGCTGAGCTGAGTGAGGCTAATTCCCAGGCAAATAGGCATTAATATGTCAATCAGGATCCCAAGTGTCCAATGCACAAAGAGAAAGCAACTACATTACACCCATGCTGAATTCAAAGATGCTTCTAGCTCTCAGAAGCGTTAATCCCCTGCAATATGGAAACTCCAAGCATTAGAATGGCACTCCTTCCCTACTGTAAACATTTGGTTCCTTTCCAAAAGGTTTTTTTGGCTTCAAGTGTCGTGATACCAAACCTATTACTAGTGAAATGCTAGCTGTCTCATATTGTACCCTGAAGAGTGAAGCATAAGAAAAGAAGAATAAAAGAGATTGCATTCTCGAATCAGCTAGAGCTTGGATGAGTGATAAATTTCAGAAAAGTGCCAAAGGTATTTTCATTTAACAGGAGGAAGAAATTATCATCTGTGGCACCGTGGGAAATCACAGATTGGTGGTAGTGTATATGCTTTCCCCAAGATACCAGAGCCCTTTCATACTACACAGTTCTAGCACAATTACAGGACTATGGTTCCACTTTAACTGCCATGACTGCATCCTATGGAATCCTGGGGTTTGTAGGCTGGTGAGGCACTGGAGTCGTCTGGCTAAATGCCCCTTCCAAAGCTCCAAATTCAGAATTCCATGGGACAGAACAATGGCAGTGGGATCATAAAGCTGTAATTGTGCAGTTAGAAAGCATCCCTAGTTTAATTCTGGTTTAATTTCCAAAGATATAGACTTTAACCTTTCCTTTACCCATTAGTTACATTTATACCCAGCCTTTCTTACAGTGAACTTAAGGTATTGCACAGGACTCTTCTTCACACCATTGTGTTCTCATATCAACCCTGTAAGCTAGGTCAGGCTGAGAGAAATTGAGAGGGGAATGGGGGCGGGGAGGAGACCGAGACTGGCTTGAGGTCATCCTCTGAATTTCATGGCTCCATGGGGACTTGAACCTGGATCATCAGGTTCCAATCCAACGCTGTAATCACTATACACCAGAAGCAACCTGACAGTCCTGGAAAAGACCTCTGCCTGGATACCTACCACTCAGGGGAGACCGTACCAGGCTAGGTAGAGCAGTGCTCTGACTCAGAATAAAGCAATTTCACATGTTCAGAGATGAAGACGCTTACTATGGCATGACTTTCAGTGGGCAGGGGTCTCAAGCAGTATTTTCAAAGCACAAAACATTACTGTGTCAACCAAATATGAACAGCAACTCCAAGCATTCCTTACCATGGGCTACTCTGGCTAGAGGTGATGCAATCTGGAGTCCAACAAAATCTAGAGGATCAATGATTCCCATCCTGCCGTAGAAAGTACAAAGAATCCAAAAAGCCACAATAGCCCAAAGAGCCATTCTCTTTTTCCTTACCTGCAACACATTACTTTTTTTCTACTAAGGGTGTGACAAAGTTACAATCTAGAAGTAATGCAAATGAGTGGAGCAATTAATGAGCAATCCATTCTAGCTACCTTTACATATGACTTCTTTAAAAAAAAAACATTTTCAGGCATTTTAAGAGGCATTTTGAAATAAATTTTAATACCATTCTCTCATTAATCCTAAGGCAATTTTATTTCCCCCTTTAAAAATAATGAAATAATGAAAGGGAAATTAAAGGCCCTCCCTCTATCCCAACTGCTGCTGCCCTGGCTTTAGAGAGAGAAAAGGAAGCAGCCTGAGCTCCATCCTGGCTAGGCCAAGAAGCAGACGAAAGGCCTTCCCTCCATCCCAACTGCCACTGCCCTGGCCTCGAAAAGAGAGAAGAAGAGGCAGTATCTGCCGGACTGAATCCTCTCCCACAATGCCACCCCCTTTTCCTTGTGTCTTGTTTAGATTGTAAACTTGAGGGCAGTGAACTGTCACGTTAACAATTTGTAAGCCACTCGGACAGGCTTTGTGGCTGAAGAGTGGGGTATAAATACTCTAAGTAAATAAATAAATATAGCAAAAATTAATGGAAAAGCATTAAGCAGTGCAACAAGTTAGTCTTTGTAACAGTGTAATGAGTAAAAGCAATGAATGACTTTCTATAAACACTATAAGGCCAACCGGGAATGAATTACTTCTAAGAAGTAAGCTCTGCAGCTGTGGCTCCTAACGCATACTTTTGAAAACCACTACCATGACTAATATACACGAGACACTGAAGGAAAATTTGCTTCTGGCATACTGATATTTTAAAGCTCTCCTTTATACCCAGCCCAATACACTCTTTTAAAAATGACTGGCTCCTTTAGCAAATTTGTCAGGAGGACAGGACAAAACATATCTACAGGTCCAAGTGACACCATTTCTGATCAATGGAAAGGTGGGTGACTATATCTCACGCTTACAGATACATGCAAAGCTGGCCACAGCGTGTTTTTAAAGTGATTTATTGGATCGGGGGATCCAACTTGTGGTTCCCTAACAGCTGCAGCAAAAGATGTTTTTCTTCAATTTCATTTAGCTTGAGGCAAGCGCAGTTGGATAGCAATGCAAATACTCAAACAACTGTCCTGAGAATATGTCGATTGTAGTAGCCAGAAGGCTTTTGGAGAAAGCATCTTTTTTTAAAAGATGCAGAAACATGAAGATGATTTTTTTCCCATATTGAGCTGAAAACCATGTAGGATTTACTATATGCTACATTTCATGGTGTGCAAAGAAAACAATCCTGTGTTGAGTTTAGTAGGCTCAAGGCCATTAATTTCAATTGGTTTAAATGTGCATAAATTATATAGAACTGCAACCAGACTATCCAGCAACTTTAATTTCTATAATATTCCCGTAAAGGCAATTCATAGGATTTATTCAGCCGGCTTATTTTGAAAGGGAATGTACCAATTATGTTCAGTTCAAGAGGGCTGCAAAAGGGAGTAATTTAAATATTAGCAGCCTTTGAATAAAACCTAAACCTGAACTAGGTGGAGGAGGTCTAGACCCTACTCTACAACTTCTCTGTATCCCTGCTAATAATAGCACCGTAGCCCTTTTTACAGTAAATGGAGAGGAAAGTAGCTACCAAATAAAAGCAGCGAAGAACAAGCATCATATAATGAAATTAATTACTGAGTCATTCTAAAGCGTGGTCAAGAGGTCTTGACTTCTTAATGCTTGCTGGAAAATTGTGTGGCCATAATTTAATAAGGAAGTTAAGTGGTTATGAGAATCATTGTCAACTCTGGTTTGATAATTACATACTAGCCATGGTGTTCCACTGTCCAGTTACAAAGAAACTTGCCTGTCATTTTATTTTGAGGTTTTCTATTATTCCAAATAGAAAAGACTTTTTATTATTATTATTTACAGACTGTAGAGGGCAGTTTTATGTACTTCTTTAATTCCGGATGCTGCTGTTTCTTGGCAAATTCCAAGCTTTTATTAAGATAAAATGCTACTACATAAAACTTAATTTAGTTTGCTTTTATATCTTTTTCTAGATGCCACTTTATATGGCTGCCTCTTTATCCACAGCTTGGCATATCAAGGATGGCTCTACTTATAAAAAAAATACACTGTGGTTTATAATCTTACTGTAGCTGAAATGACAAGTGGTCTACAGTGCATGCTACAAGGACAGCTATTAAGAAGCTGACTGTTAAAACTGTCAAAAGCTCAAAAAAAAAAACCCACAGATTGAAAACTGATGGCTGCCACACAACTTTCTAAGCAGAAAGTCTAAGGTTTCTGCAGTTAAAACATTTCAGTCCTCTTGATCCACATTCAAATACATCAGAACTGGATTAGATGGTAAAACCTTAAGGCTGGGATGTGTCATGCAGAATGGTAGTAAATGCGTAACAGCGCTGTCCTTGAATCAGTGTTTTGTTTTGTTTTTTTTTAATGGGAGGTAAATTACTATTTTCTTTCGTTTCATTGACTTTCTTAACTTTAGGGTTACCAACCCTAGAAACCTGGTCTGCCTTTTGTGAGAGTGAAAGACAACACCAACCAATATTTCTCCTAATCATGCTGTCCTCAGTTCTTTCATCCTTGACAACACACTTGTAGTCTTGCTCGCTACAGCAGAGAGGATTGGGCAATGGGTTAAAGTACCTGAGAAGGAATAGAGAGGTTATATTTCCTTCTTCCTCTGTGGTTTTACAGTCTGGGAGAATCCTCAGAGCATATTCTTTCAGGTAGTGCTAGGAAATCGACAGTGAAGCTTCGAGCCTTCTCTCACTTTGATCGCAAATTTTTTCATCTCAAGAGTGTAGGCCCCTTGCAGCACGCTGCATCATGACTGTTCCTTCTAATTTCTCGCTCATTTGCTCTTCTGAATTCTCCAACAGCTCCCCCTGCCTGCTCGCCATCTTCTACGCCTGTACTGCTTTAAGTACAACTCTCAAAAATATAGCTATTGAGAACGACAGAGTTTCTGACTCCCAGAATTAGCAGACTTCCTTTCTCTCCTTAAAATTTTGTTTCCTGGGGTGGTCTTTTGAGCTTCCTAAACAGTCTCCCTCCCTATGCTCAATAAATCCCTCCACCTTTTAGAGCACAAAATGGCTGAGCAGTTATATTCTTTCACAGTGGCATTCTCAAGTCTACAACCAAAGGTCAAACTACATGTTATACAGGAAAATCATGACTTGATCGTCCATTAGAATTCCTTTTTACTGAACTGTGGTTCTGACTGCATGCTGATTTGTACATGGGGCTCAAAAGTGTGTTGGGACTTCCCTGCACAGTTTTCCTTGCTTTCCTCATATCTTGTCAAGCTATTAGTTCCTTTCAGGTGTTGGAATGAGCTAAGGAAGAGAATTAAGAAAACATAACAGGAGAGAAGGACTAAATATGATCCCCATTAGTGCTGTTGCTCAAACCAATTTGGAAGACTTCTGTGGAAAGAAAGAAAGAAAGAAAGAAAGAAAGAAAGAAAGAAAGAAAGAAAGAAAGTAAGTCAAGTCAAAGAAATATCCTGTTGTAGTTCTTACAAGTTATATATCTACTGTGATCCTGTGATAACACGTAACTTATGGCAAAACTACTGTGTTGTGGGAATATATGTTGTTATTTTTTTCATTATTGAAAATATCATTATTGAAAATACTACAAGCCAACATCCTGATAGAATAAAATAAAACAAAAATTTCAGGCTTGATGAAAATACCATCAAGGAATGATCTGTACCCAACAATGTCATTTCCATCTCCACCCTATTGCCTACCCCATACATCCCAAATCTCTTCCAGAAGTCTGGGGACCCTCCGAAAGAAACTTGTGGAGCATGAGGGGAGAGAGGAAGGGAAACTCCTGTTATGCAAGCAGGACTCCCCTTCTCTAAATTTAGATTTAGACCAAGAAGTCAAACTAATCTACCCATGCAGGGCATCACAATGCTTGGTATAGCAACAGAGATGAATGTAGGGATGTTACCATCCACAGAGTCTTGGGCATCTATTTTTTAATGTTAGTTTTGTTTAATTTGATTCCTAATAGTCTTCCAAGACACATATCTTCCCAAGGTAGCTTTAAAAAGCAACAGAATCCAGCACGAAGTATAACAGTGCCTATGTCAAAATAAATCGATTAAAATGAAAGATCATTCCAGGGAGCAAGAAGTACAAATGATTTTTCCTTTAGAATAGATGATGGGCTCATATGCTTGTCTTTTAGTACATTCTCAGCCATTTTTTGAACTGATCATAGGCCCTTTCCATATGAAGAGAGGGAATCGCTCCGTGCCATTACCTACCGCTTCTTCTGGGGTCCGAAGCAACGCGGACTGTCTGTCCCTGAAGCCCTTCCGCAGGGCTCCTCCTTGGTCCAGGGCGAATCAGAGCAGTGCGAGGTCTGTAGATCCGCACTGCTCCGGCTTCCAAAACGACGGCTTCCAGCTTCCAAAATGGTGGCTTCCAGCTTTCAAAATGGCAGCTTCCGGCTTCCAAAATGGCGGTTCCGGCTTCCAAAATGGCGGCTTCTGGTTGGTCATGCCTAAAGCCTGCCCTCTGCAGATCGCAGGCTCGCATTGGTGCAAGCCTGCGAATCTGCACAAGGGAGCAGGAATGCAATGGCGCGTTCCCGGAAAATAAAGACCCTCTTTTTTGTGGTCTTTAGAAAACACGCCGGAGGACCACTTGGGGTCGTTTTGGAAGGTACTGAGGTGCGGATCTCTGGTAAGTAGTCTGCTCCTAGTCCGCTCCAAGGTGCAGATGACCTCTGTGAGAGGACGCACTGCCCCGTTCTAATTGCCTGGTGCGGAAAGGGACATAGAATCATAGAGTTGGAAGAGACCAGAGGGGTCATCCAGTCCAACCCCCTGCAATGCAGGAACCCACATCAAAGCACTCCTGACAGATGGCCATCCAGCCTCTGCTTAAAAACCTCCAAGGAAGGAGACTCCACCACACTCCGAGGCAACATATTCCACTGCTGGACAGCTCTGACCATCAGGAAGTTCTTCCTGAGGTTTAAGCGGAATCTCTTTTCCTGTAGATTCCAAGCTGGTAGACACAAATCTCACTTGCAGAAAACTCTAAATCAGTAGTTCCCAGACTCAGGCCCTAAGATGATATTGAACTATTGGGCCCAGGATTCCACCGAGAGTGAAAAAACTGCAAATAACTCTACCCTCCCCCCATGATAATTAAGAACAAAAAAAATATGATTGTGTAATTCAACCCACTATGGATGCATTTGATGCATCAAGGTTCATTTACAAGGCAGAAGTGGGCAGCAGGTGGGGCTTGCTGCCACCTCCACTGTGTTCCTTCACCATTTTTAATAGGGACTTAGAAGCCTCATTCACAGTCTCAGTCTCATAAGGCTTGCAGTTGCTATTAACAATGGCACAGAGCTGCGGTGGAAGTGGAAAGAAATAATCCATTAATAATCAAATCTGCCAAAATGAAACATGAAAATATTGAGGGCCGACTGTATTGGCCATGGTGGCTGTAGCTTCTATGAGTTGGAGTCCAAAAACATCTGCAGACCCAAGATTGGAAACCACTGCTCTAATGATGACCATTTCATTAACAGAGTGATCTGTAAAATGGAAGTATTATCATTTATAGATAGACTAGCGTATTTACCCAGTGTTGCTCAGGATTTTGTTTTCTCATAGGTAACACTTGTTAGAAATACCCAAGGAATTACCTTACCTTATTTTAGGAATTAGATGCAGTTGAAATACACAAGTTTGAGATCCTGTGTCTATAATTCCCCAAACTGCCTTGTCCATTACCTGTAATTTTGCCCCATAGTCCCCAATCCAATGTGTATTCAGAGTTGTTAACATACAGAGGTTGGGTTCCTGAGGGAATACACTGGCCTTCTCCTGGCTGCTAGGCCTCGTCTCCATAGCAACCTGCTTATTCAGAGCTCTCCGGCTGAGAATTCCAAAGGCCCCTCCCTTATACTGCCAACCCCAGGATTCCATGGAATCTTCACAGCCAGCCAATCAGATAAGGTCTTCTTGCCTCACACAGCCAATCATATAAGGTCTTTGCCTGCCTGACATGGACAAACAGACAAGATCATTCACAAACTTTGACTTTTATATAGTAGATAGATGATCAATGATATAGATGAATGGATAGACAGACATATAGACAGACAGACATATAGATGGAAGGAAGGAAGGGATTATATACTCACAATTGGAAGCACCTTATAAAAGTCAAAAATGGCTGACTTCATGTTGTACTTTACACTGAACACATATTCAAAACAGCCACTCACAGTTTGCTTTGTTCTCTTTTCCCCTTTTTCCCACCTTATTCCTAGCTCTGTTTCTGAAAGAGACATCAGTAACCGTTAAAATTATGCTCTTTCTTTTAAATTATTTTCACGTGCCTCCTGGCCATAATCCAGCATCTTGTTAGGCACACTTAAACCGGCTGAAATCAATGAGTTTAAGTCTGCACAATCCTGTGCTGTGCTGTAGATAAGATATCCAGTCCAGACAGGCAATTTCAGAAGAACTAGCATTATAATAGGCCAATGGACTCTTTGATATTTCTGCAATTTTTTTAATCATACAACTGTGTTTTTCTGTTGTTGCTTTCTTTTCAAGGGGATTTTCATTTGTTAGCTCTAAATTGACATAATCTGTCATTTAGGCTTAGTTTCAAAAGGCATTTAATTTTGTTTAAGAAAGCAAGAAATGAAAACATTGCTGCTCAAGCATTTGCAGGCGCAATGTTGCAAGGCTTTCAACAAAATACCTTGTAGGAAACTGCCATCTGGTGAATATTTTTGGAAACTGCTAGTTTGGATAAAAACTCAGCTAGGGGATTAACATGGACAATGCCAGAACGATTAGCTTTCAACCAGTTTATTCAATTCCAGCATTAGTCTTAATTGCTTTTATGACTTATATAATGTTTTTTTGTATTTTATATATTTGTATTAGTACTTCCTTCCTCACTGTGTATGTGTGTTTGTGTGTTTTAGATTGTATACCTTTGCTAGGACTGGCTATCTTTTTTGTTGATTTACTCTGCAAAGTGCCATAAACACTGATGGTACTATACAAATAAATGACAACAACGTGGACACAGGATATCCTAGACAGACAAATAAACAGATATTTGCACTTTATTTTGATTTTAAAATGTAACCCTAGAATTATGGAATATAAAGGGAAACCTTAAGAGAAGAAGGAACACCATATAAAGATGTTTATCAATATTTTTCTCCTTCTCTTTCATCAGTGGCCAACGTGTCACCGAAAGTCTCTTTCTACTCTTCCATCCTTCTAACAGAGATGTAGTTGGATTGCAGCTCCCAGAAGTCCTAGTCAGCATCAGGAATATGCTGAATCAGGACAAGAAATACTTCTTGTCACACTCTTAACATATTCCAGTTCAAGAGGCATATCTAGTGTGAACAGCACCTTGGGTAAGTGTGGAAGTTACACCCTCTACCTCCAGGGCTGTCACCTCTGTTGCCTCCTTCTCCTCCTCTGCTAAATCTTCCAGATGGCTTTTTTGTGCCCCCTGGAATTGGTGCCCAGGGCACATGCCCTACTTGTTCCACCTCAGATACACCTCTGCTCTGGTTTGGATTCCAGCTTGCTCTTCCAACATATAAGGAGGCTTCATTTGGCAGAGAAGACATTATCCAGCAGAAGTTCCTGCTGATTAAAGTGAGGAGGACATGATTTTCCCCTTATTCTCTGAGCCAACACTACTCACATCCTGCAGCACTGCCCGCCTCCATCCATATATCTTTGGCATCTATATATACCTGTCAACCCGCCAGGTCTGACCCAAACCCCTAAAGCAACGCACAATGGATAACAACATTTAAAACAATGCATAGCACTTTTAAAAATGAATAGACAATACTCCTTAAAAATAATCTTCAGTGTTTTAGTAAGACTCTCAATCCAATGGAGCAGATTTGTGTGAAAGATAAGATAGTGGAGGGGGGGAACTGGCTAAAATCTCTCATTCCACGTCCACAATTGGTGCTTCCCTCCTGAAATGGCAGCATTCTGCTCACATGATTTCAAGATGAATGCCAGTGTTCAATATACTGGTGTCTCATACTTGGTTAGACATTTCATGCTGGGAAAACACTATTTGTTTTATGGACTATTTTATTGCCACTAACGTTGGTTATGTAAAAATTGGTTACTATTGTAATCTGTTGTTGTTGTGTGCCTTCAAGTTGTTTTGGAGTAATGGTGATCCAAAGGTGAACCCAGCCCAGAGGTTTCTTGGAAAGATTTGTTTGGAGAACTCTGAGGCTGAGAGGATGTGACTTGCCCAAGGTCACCCAATGGGTTTCCAGGGCTGAGCAGGGATTCAAACCCTGGTCTTCACAGTCTTAGTCCAATGCACAAAACACTATACCCCACTGGCTCTCCACTATTATAATTACTTGAGCATATTTCAAAATGGCCAATAATTTGTCCTTTTCTATCAGTTGGTAAAATAAAACCTTAAGGTCTGATCACATGTTTATGTGGTGATGTCTTTTCATGGCATTTTACTCCTGGAAGGAATGGGAGGGATATTTTCACTGACTTTTCCACAGACTCCTTAAAATCTTCTGAGGACTGGGGAGCCCTCTGAGAACAGTGAGGGAATATCGTAGGAGGCTGGAGAAGAAGGTTTCTGGAAAACCATCCCATCTTCCAGTGAGAGGTTCTGTGGGATATTTTGGACCCAAACAATTGAGGGTGATATCTGAAAAGTCATTATTTGCTTGTTTACTTGTTTATGTACTTATTTAGTCACTTATAGTATTTGTTCATTGTTTTTTACCCACTCATTAAAACAGGTTTTAAAACCAGTGCTTTGAATGGAGCTCAGAAATGAGTTGGCTCAGAATGGAGTTCAACATCCATAGGATGTTGAAAGTGGAATAATCGAGCTATAAGATTGTAGTGCGGAAAGTTCTCTAAAGTACAAGCCAAACTTCTGAAACCCTTTTTTACAAGGACTTCCCCACATAAGGTAAATTATAGTAGCCTAACTGAGAACTGAGAGCCAGCATCGTGGAGTGGTTTGAGCACTGGACTACAACCCTGGAGACCAGGCTTCGATTTCCTGCTTGGCCAGGGAAACCCACTGGGTGACGTGGGTGCATCACACACATTCAGCCCCATAAAACCTCATGATAGGGTTGCCATAAGTCAAAAACAACTTGTAGGCACACAACAAACAACAACAATAGAGAAGTAATTGAGGCACGGATTGCTGGGGCCACATCTATAGAATTATAGCAGGCACACCGGCAGATACTGAACAAAAGTTAGTCCAGGGATAAGTGATAGGTCCAAGAGTACCCTCAAGTGACAATTCTAATTCACTAGAGCAGGGGTGGGCAAAGTGTGGCCCATAGGCTGCATGCATCCCCCCCCCCCCCACAAGAGCTCCAGAAACCATACTGGGCGTGTATGCTATGTTTTGGAGCCCCTCTTGCTCATTTTAGGCCTAGCTAAAGCCTTGTTAAAAAAAACAAAACGCTAAAGATAAACCAGAAGTGACTTCCTTTCACTTCCCGTTTTGAAAAAAAGGGCTCTGCTGGGCCTAAAATGGCCCAGCAAGCCTAAAAAAATGCCCCTTACCACTGCTAGAGGGCATTGGGAAGGATCTGGAGGCAAACATTGTTATTTTGTGGTAAGGGCTGGGGTAGCCCCCAAACATCTCCTAGAAGGCTCATGTGGCCCCTAGCCTCCCACAATTGCCCACCCTTACTTTAGAGGAAGTACAGGAACCCCTCCAGAAGAGTTTCCATGTTCATATTTCATATATGGACACAGAATGAAAAACAGAGAATTACTCCTTCATTCCTTTCAAAACTCTGATCTGGAGGGTTTCCCAGAACCCTGAAGCAGACATAGAGGGCACATTGGGGCTTAAAGTGAAGATTGCCTCCTTCTAGATCTGCATTCTTTGAGGTGTTCCATCAGCGCTATGATCCGATTGGATTCCAGCTATGATCTTTAAGCACCCTCCAGAGGGGATAAGGAATTCTACAGATAAAATAACAAGTCAATTGTTTAATTTACATCATTCCACAAGTGACAGAGTACTTAGCTGGTGAGACCTACCAAAGCATTTGTGAAAGAATGTTATTTAAAACTAAGCAGCCTTCAAAAATCCATGCCCTTTTTAATAATAATCTCTTAATAACTTTTCCCACAAGTACCCATAGAAGCCAGACAAATGTTTAAATGCATAATATGAAGTAGAGACCAACAAGGATTTTGTCTAGCAGACAACATCACAGTTATTCATAAATAATGATATTGTCCAAATATTCACGAAATAATAAACACAAAGAACCCAAATACTTCATGCTGAGTAATAGGCTTTTTTACCTGCTGTGATTTTCAAGTATTGCAGGATGCTACAATTCATGACATGTTAATAATCAAAATGTGCTAATTGTTCTGCTGATAGAAAAAGATGCTGCCTATCATATATCCAAGAGTGCATCATTCTTCACCTGTGTTAATTTGCAGAGTTTTGTTCCAAGAGCGTACACAAAAGTGGCCAGAACTTCATGTAATTCTTTGCTTCACTCTAGGGGTGTTGGCCATAGTGGCTGGGGATGGTGGGAGCGGTAACAGGTATGGGAACATGTTTCAGGAAGACTTTGAGCTCTCTCAAAAGGGCCTGAGGTGGCTACTAATGAGTGTAGATGTCCACCTATCTTTGGTGCAGAATCCTGTCTGAGATGATGATGATGATGATGATGATTTCAGTGGCATATCAGTCCTATCCATGTTTGTAAGTCACATTGAATTCAGAAATCTTTATTTCTGAGTACACAGCACTATGATGTTATTTATGATGTTGATCTTGTTGGGATAAGATTATAAATCATTGCTCTACTCAGCTCATAATGCTAACATTTACATGGTACTTTCTTTCTGTGATTTTTTTGGGGGTGGAGGGAGGCTATAATATGTACCATGAAGATCTTTTAGATAAAAATTAAATACAGACATAACTCAGTTAACAAAATCTCTAAGAATGAAGCTCCTTTTTACAAAGTCTTTTTATATCCCCTCAGCTTCCCCCTTTTTCCTTCTTTGTCCTCTATCTAGCTGGAAGTTTTTAGTACATTAGCATCAGGGTGGTGGTGAAGGAGGGCTGGAGAAATAGACTTTTAGTGACAGGCTGCAGCATTTTGTCTGTAGTAAACAATGACAATAAAAGCTTGAGCTTGGAAAGAATGGGATTCTGCTCTAGCTGATCTTGTAGCTGTGTGTGCAAGCCTACAACAGGCAAACAGCAGCTGTCTACAGAATCCCTTGCAGATTATGCTGAACACCGAAGCAGAGAGAAAATTGGAAAAGAGATAAATCTGCCTCACCAGCGATCACCATCATGTTAAAAAAGCATAGATCTAGAAGTCTGGACACCAAAATAAATAACATAAGAGGAAGTGGAGCCTAATGAAAGAAAAAAAATCATAGTTGAATGCATTTTGAAAAAAGCTTTCGAGTGGTCTCTGGAGGATTCAAAATAGTTTTATTTACATATGCAAGGCTCACCTGTTTCATTGCATATGTGCATATTCTTCGTTTTGGTGTGAAATTTGCTGAAACTAACTGAACTGCACGCACTCACACACACACTCTTTTTTTGGTGGTGGTGGTGGTGTAAGTTCCTATCCCTATTAATTCCATGTTATTTCTGCTTCTGGTGCCAAATTTTCTGTTAAAGAATTAATGCCCAGGAACACATCTACTTCATTAACTGAGATATACCTGTCCTTTTAGATAAAATGTATATAATACATGTATAAGAGACACACACATGCAATTATAAAAAGCAGAAACCAAATTTAAAGTTCTGTTTAGTAAAACAGACCTAAATGCAGACTTTTTGCTTCAAGCCACAGTGAAAGATAGTTCATCTAACAAAATTCTAGGCCACTACGTAAGGCCAGCTGAAACATGGAGTGCTAAAGATAGAAAAAATGGTACTTTTTCAAAAATTCCTGAACAGTAGTATTCCAACTATTTTGATGCTTTCATTTCAGATATCAAATTATGACCTTTGTGTTCATACTTATCCATAATCCAGTATGACGTCATTCTGACCAGTCTTATCTATTTTGGCTCATATCTGTTCTATTTTAAATTGGGTCCTCTTATCTTTCGCTGTTACCAGTTTCCCTAGGAGGCAAAAAGTTAGCAGTTCACTATAAATAGAATTCAGACTTCTAGTAATTCGGGTGGGATCAACAAGAACTTACGTTACAGCTACTGAAATTTGGCTCTTTTTAGGATGAATCTTTTCTTTCTGAATCAAACGAATTTAAAACATCCTTGTAGGTTTGATCTGACTTAATTTGCACTTGACATAACAAGGGAACGCTAGGAATTGTACTTCGGAAAGTTGGGTTAGAGACCTCTAACAAAAAAATGTGCAATCCTTCCTCAAAGTACAATTTACACACTTCATGAGGAGAAAGAAGAAACTGGAGAAAGATGGAAAAGAAAAAAAAAAGGAAGAATTTTATGGGTAGGATGCTGGTGTTTGTTGACTGTGTAACCTCACTGTAAAACTGGCTGTTTGTGAGAAGTGAATTGGTATAAGAAGGCCTAAAAAGAACAACTGGTAATCCAAACAGCTGATATTTAAACCCACAATTTCTTCTTGTTGTTGTTATTGTGTGCCTTCAAGTTGTTCCTGACTTAAGGCGACCCTAAGGCAAACCTGCCACTGGGTTTTCTTGGCAAGAGTTGTTCAGAGACCTTTGCCTTCCTCTGAGGTTGAGAGAGTGTGATTTGCCCAAGGTCACCCAGTGGGTTTCTGTGGTCAAGCAGGATTTGAACGATAGTCTCCAGAGCTGTAGTCCAACGCTCAAACCACTACTCCATGCTGGCTCAAACAATTTCTTACCTAGCAAAACAACAGGCTTGATCCAAAAGTTAAGCATTTTCACAGCCTAATGATCTCAAGAAAGCATTTATACTTCTACAGTTGAAATTGCGGGCACTTTCAAGTAATTAAGTTTTGACTGAATCTTTTCCAATGCTTTTACCAGATCATAAGGTTAACAGGATATAGATCTACATGTTGCAGTGATGCAAAGCAGAAAATCCCTCTGTATATCTCTGGGAATAAAAATATAATAAAATACAATAATACTAGCCACTTGGACACCCCAAATCTGTAGCCTGAGAGAAGAGCTTGCCTTTGCTTAGTGTTAGGGCCAGTTTCCTAACCAGGACACAGTTAACGGAAACATTCAGTTCCTCTGGCCTGAGGAAAGTGAGATCACAGGCAAATCCTGCTTCTCAAAACCTTTACTTAAAGTCAACACAAAGTTGGTTTATAAAGTAGAATGAATTTGACACTCTAAGCATCTACACAATCCTGATGCATGTGCTTCTAAAGAGCATCTGGCAGGCCAGTGTTGAAGAGGATTGGTCAAATGAGTGTTCGATCAGAAACAGGAGGACAGTTTTTGTATTAAGAAAGAACTACCATTGTGGGTGCTTTCTGATATATTATGACTCCATTTATTATCACTGTTGCTCCAGGCCAGTGCTGCCAATAATCTCACTGAGGTGATCGCCTCAGCTGGCTGTATCTTGTCTTCATGATTCCAGATTACCACCCTCCTCCCTTCTGCTTATCTGGATATCTTTCTCACCAATTTCTTTGTCAAGATCTCCACAGATCATTTGAGTGACCTCTTCGAAGAAACCTTCAATGGAGTCGGACCAGGTCACGAAGTTCCCTTAGATGTCGAAGGTGAGGTTGAGGGTTGCTGGCCTTCTCATACAGGAGGGACCAAAGTCTAGCCTCCTGATTTTGTCCTGTCTGGCAGTGGTACCAGGGGCCTTATATAGCCTCAGGGGGAAGGCGTTCCCACCAAAAAGCTAGGCTTAGAGCTCTTGAAGGTTCCAAAGGCTGCTCTGTGCAGGTGCAGACAACCCATTTGTGTGAGTCACAGAGACCACAAAGAAGAAAGAGTAGTGTTTCAACCCCCTCTCCCAAGAAGCTGGCAATGGTGCCCAAGAAGGAGCAAGATGACTCTACACACAGAGTCTTTGTCCTGAAATAGCCAATTCTGCCACGGAGCCAGCCTCTAGCATAGTGGGGGCACCACTCCATCTTGTGGCAGGGGGCAGTGGAGAAGGGATAAATTCAGGTGCCACAACTGCATTCTTTTTACCTTGTTGGGAAATATGACAGACAGTAATGGATCTCTCCAAGCAGAGTAATCCATTGACCAGGCAGAAGTTTAAAAACTACCAGTCCCACACCATACACAGAACTTTCTTTCTGGCAAAGAAAGAAACTTATTCTTCTTTATTAAGGTACAAAATTGTGTCAACTCACACCTACTTGTGCATAAACAACACAGGTCCATCTTCTCAAGGGAAATAGGAAAAGTGCTACATTGTATAATGAAAATTTAGAGCATCTCACCGAGAGGTACTATGCTCATATCTTTAGAGCATCTCACTGAGAGAGTGAGATGTGTGGGGAAAAAAATAAGTCACAATAGGTATGTGCTGTACCTCAACTCTTGTAGAGTAGAATGCAATATTAACATCACTGAGTTCAGGCATGCATCTCCAACACTTCTTTCCAGGGCTGAGGGGGAAGCTATGTTGCCTTTAAGTCTTTCTCATCCTCCCCTGTGCAATGTGGGGGTAAGAGTGGAGATATTTTGCTTCCTGCCTCAGGTTGTGGAAGAGTTTGGGCTGCCCCTCCTGCTGCTTTACTCAGTCAGGCAAAATTTGCAAGGACTCAGCAACATACCAAGACAGAGGCATATCTAGGGTGGCGCAAGCAGGGCACAGGCCCTGGGCACCAATGCCAGGGACACAAAAAAGCTGAACCCTTCCACCTGGGCTTGGCCCACCACTGCCTCACCGTCCCTGCCAGGGTTGTTCTCAGCCCAGTGCAGTAGTGATGATGGCAGTGGCAGCAGTCCTTCCGTCCAGGTCTGGCCCACTGCTGCCCACACCAGGGTCTTCCTCCACTGGGGTGGGGTGGCAGCAGCAGCGGCCCTTCCACCCAGGCCAGCCCCCCACGGCCCCCACAGCCGGGGTATTCCTTTGCCCGGGGTGCTGGCGGCAAGAAAAGCAGCAGCACCTGGGGGGCAACTTCCACACTTGATCTAGGCACTGTTGAACCTAGATACACCACTGCTATTACAACCACTGGAAACATTTTCATGTGAAGCAATGTTGGATTTCCCATATACCATTTTAGGCCAATATACTGCTTAACCAACTCAGAAGTGCTGTTCAGGCATGTTTTCAGAACACACAGAAAAGCCTGGGGTACTTGGTCCCTGCTCAGACTCCCACACTCTTGACCTCCTGACATTGCAAAGGTGTTGCAGTCACATTCAGTTGAACGAGGTTAAGTCATGTGGACTTTGGTAGCCTTCTTCACTTGAACAGCTCCTTGAAAGCCTTCCTTGTCAGCATAGGGAGGTCAGGAACGGAGGAAATCAGACTGAAGCACACATCACCAGGTTTGTGTGCGTGCTTAGAAGGCAGAACGTCTGAACAGAACTGAAGTGTTATTCTCATCTTGATCTGGAGGCACAAGAAGCATGTGAAATCTGTCATCATACACTATGCATTAAACTTTTTTTTCTACTGACTAGCTTTAAAGAAGAGCATCAGAAATTAGAGTTTGTCTAATCCATAAAGGAGCCTTAGGCCAATAAAGGAAATTCCAATTATTTGTCTATCTTGTGTGCATCAGCAAACACATGAAGGCCACATACTTTTGTCATGTCTTATGCTTATATCAAAATCCAAATGGCTTGGAACATTGGCACCCATGAAAGTTATGGATGGACTTTTTGCTCAGCCTAGCATCAACTTTGGCATCTTGATTTTTTCAAACATATTTATTGGCCATAATATTCACACACTATATATATTCTGCTTTTTCAAGATGGTGGGCAGGCATAGGTTGCTGGAAGTCCATCTCAGGCTTTGTTGTGCGTGACTTGCAACATATCTGTCTACTTGGAAGTGTCTTTTCTAATATCTACAACTATAATTATTTTGCTCAGATTCCCAAAACCATTAACAGAATTGGAGCAGGCTGCTTCTACAACATTTGATTTTCAGTGTTCTAAGGAATAGCCTGGGGGCAAGAAGCTAAACACACAAAAGGCACCAGATCCCATCTGATCTTGGAAGCTAAGCAAGGTCAGCCCTGGCTACTACTTGGATGGGAGACCACCAATGAATACCAGGTGCTGTAGGCTGTATTTCAGAGGAAGGAACTGGCAAAAACCCCTCTAAGAAACCCTCTGAAATTCATAAGGTTGCCAGAAGTCAAAGGGTGTGCACACAGACAGAGAGAGAGAGAGACAGAGAGCATAGCTGACAAAACCATATTACAGATAGATTTCAATTTAATATTACATTTCTATACTATTTTCTAATTATACCTTAATAACTTTAAGCAGTCATATTAATACAACAGCAGTACTATAAAGTACCATGTTATAATTTTAAATTGACAGTATGAAAAACCCCTGAGGCCTGTGTATTAGCTCTTCATAATAACTCCTTTCTATGAAGTACTAATTATTATTCCAGAACATGCTGTTTTTGCCATACTGTCCCAATGCTATTTTTAAATATTCTTCTTTCTTTTTTTTTTTAAAGAACTTCCTCTGACAGGTTGCTTACAAGAAGAATTTCCCCTCATGAAATTCTGAGAACTAAATTCCTCATTTCAGCCCATAGAAATGTCAGTTCCCCCAGGACTGACTGAAACAAAGGCAAGGAAATGCCATTTAGGGTTCAGGGAAAGACTAACAACAGCCTCCGAAGCTCTGTTCGGTATTAAGTTACAGATGATGGTGCTCATCCCTCTCCACTTCCCAAAAGACAACCTTGCATTTTAGAACATGAGTAACTGAACTGTGCTGACTCAGGCCAAAAGACAACTGTGCATTTTGGAACATGGTGCTGACTCAAACCAAAACCCCATCCAACCCAGTATTTTTGCTCCCACAGTGGCCGCCAGATGCCTATGGGAAGCCCAGAAGCACAGCAGCAGTGAAATATCAGCCTTCTGTTTATCCTCTCTGGAAACCAGGGTTGCCAAGTCAGGACTGTCTCAGGTCCTGAGGTTTCAAGGCCAAACTCTCAAACTGAGGAATAATCCCTTGTGATATCACCAGAACCAGCTCCCTGTGACATCAGAAATCACAGCCCCTGGTAATGTCATCAAAGTGTAATGCATTA
This sequence comes from Cyclura pinguis, assembly GCA_030412105.1. Lineage (NCBI taxonomy): Eukaryota > Metazoa > Chordata > Lepidosauria > Squamata > Iguanidae > Cyclura > Cyclura pinguis. The sequence goes on along the minus strand of CM059599.1, from coordinate 247,074,837 downwards.
GGCATCAGTCATAATAGCACAGATTATGCCATTCAGAATAAAAACAATACCAACAAACAGGAAAAACACACATACAGTCCTCCCTCCGCATCCACGAGTTTGACCTTCACAAACTTGATTATTCACAAAGTGCCCGCTTGCCTCCTCCTCTTCACCTACCTTCTGCCCAGGCATACGTCTTCCTTCCATGGACTTGGGCAAAAGACAAGCAAACGGCAGGGACCAGCCACACATGCATGTCTTCCTTGGTCATGTGGCTGCCGCTTCCCATTTGTTTGCCTGTTGTCCAGGTGGACAGCGTGCCCAGGCAAAACGCAAGTGAAGTGGAAAAAGGTGCATGCACACACCCTCTCTGGGTGTGTAACTGCCTCCTCCCATTTGCTTGTCTATTCCCTGGGTACCTGAAGGAAGCCAACACAACCAGGCAAAACACAAGCAAATGAGTGGGGAGTCTTTGAATGGAATGGGAGGGGGAGCACTCACTTGGGTGGAGGGGGAGTTATTTATGGGGTTTTTTTTCCTTTTTGCAAGGGTTCTGTACCCCAAACTCCTGTGAAAGTCGAAAGTCGAGGTGCCACTGTACACACTTTTTTCAAGGCAGCACTCTTGCTCTGAGGACCAGATTCCTACCTCTTGCTCTAAGGACCAGAGAAGGGCGTTCAAGCCTTGAGAACTGGCTTGATCTTATTAGCAACAGATAGATTGTATTTGATACTGTATTGTATTTATATTCATCATGACTAGTAATCATTGATGGTCTTGCACTCACTAACTTTGACTGTCTGCTTCTTAAAAGACAAAAGAATGGCCCTGCTTCTAAGATGCAAGCCCAGTCAACGTATGCCATAAGAGGATAAGACCCAAAGTAGCCTGGAGCACCCTGGGCGACTGCTCATGGCCCATTTTTAAGTGGTGAATCAAGGGAAGTTTGCTCTTCTAAAAAAAAAAAAAACACATAATAAGTTCAATAACTAGCTGTGACATCTTCTGTGGTCAGGGCTGGCCCAAGGCATTTTGCTGCCAAAGGTTTCAAAATTTTTTAAAAAAATGACAGCATACACATACAATTGACATATATACAACTGGACTGGCAGCTGAATCTCACTTTAACCTGGTGATAGGAAAGTTTCCTCCATCACCACTTGAAGTAACAGACTAACCTGGAGGAAAGCAAGGATCCAGCTTAAGGGAAGTGGTGGACAGCTATTGAACTTATTATGTCAACTGATGCGGCTGCTGCATTCTGCCTAATGGAAGGCTGATCCTATAGTCATGGTTGGTCATTTGTTCTCTTGCTATAATCCATAGCCCTCTATGTACTGCTGCACTGTTTTATCAAGTCTTCCAGACACTGTACTTTGATTTAGCAAGGTAAATGGATAATATGTTATTATGGCATTAAAAGATATCACAGTATTAAAAGTTTATTCACACCAATAATGGTGCTGTTTCAAAATGTGTGATAAAAGAGCTCGCTCTATTTTCAGTGTTCTTAAGAAATATGTATGCCTTTTAAAACAATATTTTGTTGCTTTTTGGCCTCTATTAGAGGGCATAAACTAGAGCCCGTGTGGTCTAATGGACTGAGTGTTGGACTAGAACTCTGAGAGAACAGCATTTGAATCTCTCCTCTGCCAGTGAAACCCACTGGGTGACCTTGGGCAAGTCACACTGTCTCACCCTTACCGCAAGACAAAGGCAAACCCCTCTGAAGAAATCTTGCCAGGAAAACCCTATGAGCTAGGTTTGCCATAAGTTGGTGTTGACTTAAAGGCACATAACAGCAGAGCTCGCAAATTCACATCTTCAGGTAAACAACATATAACAATCTGAACGGTCTACACAACTCTCACAAAACCATAATTTTAAAGAGATCCCATTTTCTGATCATTATGGGTTAAATTTACAAATTATGATTGTGCACTGGAACAGGGGTGTGCTTTTCAAATTTTCTTTCCATTTCCTTGCAGTTTCTACCAAGTGTATTTGAGCCACAACCATCCAATTTTCTTAGTCTGAAAATATGAGTAAGGATTTTAGTTCTGTTTTAAAATGTTTTCTTACATGCCCCAAACTCCAGTGAATGTGTTCAAATACCTGACAAAAATGTGAATATTTATCCTTCAAAATAAACATGTGTAAAAGGAATCTTACTTTCTGCCTGAAAACCCCAGTGGAAGGAAGGAAAATATAGCCATGAGACTATGTGGCAGCTTACCCCAACTTGGTGCTTTCAAGATGCTTTCAACTATCAGCTGGCCACTAGCCGTGACGACCGAGACTAATAGGGATTCTGCTGTGGTATCTTCCCTGCCTAGCATCACCTACTATGCACCACTAACTGAGATAGTCCGTTTAGCTCAACATCTCTTCTTTGAATATAAACTGCACTGGGAGGAGGCGCTCTATAGTTCATGGAATTGCTCTCAATGCAAATACCGTCAGCCCTCCACACTTGCGGGTTTGACTTTCAGAGATGTAATTATTTGTGTTTCTCCAGCCCCTGCCCCCCACCACAAGTACTTATTTTCTGGAGGAACCTTCCCTCTCAGCAGCTCCAATTAGGCCATGTAGACCTTTAAAAACTTGCCCCTGGTCCTCCTTCTCCACTTACTGCTGCCTGGCCAGCTAAAGACAGCTCACAGCCCAATTTCTCTCCCAATTCCCCTGCACACACACACAAACGGAAGGAGATGGCTGGAAGAGAGAAAATATAGAGCTACCACGCCAACCCATCTCTTTCCCTGACCTAGTTTGGACTGTCAGTGCCCACTCTCTCCACTATGCCTCAGCCCCCTCCTACAGACAGACTGACAGACAGACACACGCGTGCGTGCGCGCACACACATGCACACACAACACACTTTTGATAGTTGTGATTTTTCCACTTCTGCAGGGGTCCTGCACCCCAACCCTGGCAAATGTGGAGAGCTGATTGTAGCTTTAAAAAAGCAATTTTTGTTATGGTAGGGGATGAAAGGGTTAAATTCCCAAGGTAACCCACCCTTATCATGACTGTTTTTCTTTTAGGTTGCATTTAAAGAACAACAACAATAGAAAAGCAAACACAAAAATGCTTTAATGTGGAGTCTACATTTTTCTCTCTCTCTTGCTATCATGACCCTGCACACAGAGAGAGGGAGGAAGAGGGAGAGAGGGAGGACCAAGTGGGGGAGAGGCCACATCTCAGTCATTGCTCTGTGAACAGTGAATGTGATGAATGGCGACTGTGTCAGCCAGTGATGGCATGCTGAGTGATTGGGAATGGAAAGTTTGTTGTTGTTGTGTGCCTTCAGTTCCGACTTATGTCAACCACAAGGTAAACCTGTCATGGAGCTTTCTTGGCAAGATCTTTTCAGAGAGGCCTTCCTCTGAGGCTGAGAGAGTGTGACTTGCCCAAGGTCACCCGGTGGATTTCCATGGCCAAGCAAGGACTTGAACCCTGGTCTCCAGAGTCACAGTCCAAAGCTCAAACCACTTCACCATGCTAGCTACCTATTTCCTCTGGTTGTCCTAACATGAGAATATTTCCTGAACTTCGCCATGGTACCTAACCACAACCACCGGGCATCTAGTACAGAAGCAAAGTTTCCCCACTCCTTGATCAAAAGCTGTACTAAGGCAACAATTATGATTTGTTTCCATCCCTCATCCTGCTGAACCCAACTCAGATTGATAGAAAAGGGGACAAATATTAAATATTAACTCCTCTATTCTCCCTGTGCTGCCTCCAGGCAGGAAGACTATTATAGCAGCTCCTCACATCTTTCTTTTGGTGTCTGATATCAAAATCCCAGTTCCACAGGATGAGTTGGAATTCATCCCAAGGCTCTGATGTTACTGGTATACCTCTCCAATACTTGTGTTAACAGGCCAATAACCATTTAATTTAAGGAGTTATAAGTCACAACGGTAATATGCAATGTAATTAAGTTATATAACAACATAACTAGATAATTACTTAAAGAGATAAAGAAACATTAGGAAAGCCAAAAACTAGGGATGGGCCAACCGAATCCATGAATCCTCGAATCCTCAGGAAGGATTCGAGATTCGTGGATCTGAATCCCTGGGCCAAAATAGGCGAATCGAATGTTTCAAATCCATTGGTGATCGCCAAGTCCCTGCATGCCCCGGGGCCTGAGCTCGTGTGAGCACCTGGGATCAGGCCTGCAGGGGTGTGCAAGTCCAGCGATCAATGAGTCCCAGCACGCTCCAGGGCCTGAGCTCTTGTGAGCGCCCAGCATCAGGCCCACAGGGGCGTGTAAGTCCAGCAATCACCATGTCCCTGCATGCTCCAGGGCCTAAGCTCGCAAGTGTTTTTAAAAATTGGCACCTCTGGGGTCCACCAAAGGCCTGATTGGCCAGTGGGCCCCTGGGCACATGAAAATTGCATCATAAAGCCACATGCACATGCCAGAGGCTGCCTATGCTTGCTCCTGCTGCCTGTACCCGCTGGGGCTGCCAGTCCCTGCAGCTGCCTCCCTCTGCAAGGTAATGATCTCTATTCTTTTGACTTGAGAGTTATGTACTTCATGTAGTAGATGAACATGTCAATTGCATTTGTACCTTCTTAGCAAGAAGTATGGGAATGTTTTTCATTAAACAAAGACATCAAATTCTGCTTCAAAAATACTTTTCAGTAGAAGTGCTTTCTTTCCCTTGCTTTTTAAACCCTTTTTAAAAAAATGATTCAAAAGATGTGAGTTTTGTGGATTCCCAGAACCTTCCAGGGATTTGGATCCAGATTTGGAAAATTCGGGATTCATCCCATCCCTACCAAAAACAAACCAAGAACAGCAAATGAGGTTAACATATCAGCAGAGTCACCTTAACAGTGTTTGCTCAGATGTAAGCCTGTGTTGAATGGGCTTCATTCCTGGTTCCTGTCCTTTGCTTGTTTGTATGGTCAATATGCATAGGGCTGCACTGCAAAGTAGCCCAAAATATTAAAAGGAACAGAGTTTTGAAAGACTGAGGGGCCAAACACAGGTTTCACAGGCTTTCTAAAATTCAGTGATTAAATGTGGTAGTCTTCAGTAAGGAAGGTATTCCGTATCCAGCAGCACAACCCATATGGCCCCATTCCCAACAACAAGGGAACAAAGAGTAACACCTGACATTAGAAGTCTCTTGGTGACAGCTGGTGACTTCCATGTCAGTGTGTGGTGAATCTATTCTGAGTTTTAATCTGAACTTTAAAGGCATAATTCAAGATGTTAGACCCTATCCTTGAAACAGATCCAGCTCCTTGGAGCGCATCAACAGGGGTGTAGCTAAAGAGAGGGAAAAGAAATAAGAGGAGGCATTGTACCCGAATAAAAATTCTGTTCCTCTCAAATTACATTTTCTTTCAGTGCCTAAACTTCTAGCATTGCAGAGAGAGAGAGACTGAAATTGTTCACATCTAGAACTCATGATTTGTTGGTTACTGTGCCTTCCTCTTTTCTTTGGATGCCTAAGTTGAATTTCTAAATATTCCACTGAAATTTTAAGTTACTGCAATGCTAGAAATTTGGGGAGTGAAGGAAAACTTCATTCCTGGGGGCAGAATTCTATTGCCCCCTGAGCTACATACTGTTCCCCACCCCACCTCCATGGAAGCCACCAGCTATCACTGGTCTTTTCCAGGTGGAACTAGCAGACACTGCCTGGGAACAGGAGGTTACGACCTTTTCTATGGAAGATAATCAGACAATAGACACTGTGTATGAACTATTAACCTGTTAATTGGCTGGAAGATGTGTTTGTCATTCAAACCATTTCTGACTTTTGCAGATGCCAAGGTGACCCTATTGTGGGGCTTTCTTGGTGAGATTTTTTCAGAAGGGGTTTGCCTTTCCCTTTCTCTGGGGCTGAGAGAGTGTGACTTTCCCAGGGTTGTCTGTGTTGGGGATGACAGGAGTTTCAGCCCCACGGAAATGCAGCGGAAAAACCAGCGTTCAGCGAGCCAGCAGCAGCAGCCTTGTTCCCCAGTAAGGATACTCACACACGGAGGAGTTTCTTCCAAAACAGGAGGCACTTTATCTTGCAGCAAAGTTCCGTTATATACAAAACATAGGACAGATGGACAAAAGCTTGCGCCAGGCACCAGGTTTGGTCAACAGACACATACATACTGGCGTTGCTTTGTTATATACATGTCTACAACCAATCAGGTAGAGGTTTGCACACCTCCCTCTACCATCTGCACACGACCCCCGTTTCTTATGTAACCTTGCAATTACCCACAGCTGGGGCATGATGCAACATCTTTGCAGTGGGCTGATCATTTTCCCGGGGTTCCCTGCCTGGAATCCCTGACAATCCCCTCCAAAATGGTCAGGCCACTGTGTAGGACATTTTCACAATCCATACATGTCATACAATACATGTTACATAATACATACAGTACATACATTCAAGGGTACAATTCATCTTCCACCTTACATTCTGGTGGCAAGGCCCAGTTCACCTGCCAACTTCTCATGGCCTACTACTGAAAGGGCCTTTGTGAGCAAATCTGCAATACTGTTTTTCAGATACCATACCCCAATGTAGTCCTACACTCAAAATTTCTGCCTCAGTCACACGGGACAGCAAAATACCCTCCTACTGACCTTTTAGGGATAAGCATAACTTTACGTCCTGACTCAGCAAGTTGGGTACTTCCTGACCCACTTTCACTGGAACCACTGCTGGAACTAGTGCTGACCCCAGTACGAGGGTCTCTCTTGACCGTAAATGCAGGTTCAGCACTAGGTGGCGGTGTTGAACTCTTTGGTGTGACATTGAGATTTTTGGCTTTTCCTCCTCAGTACTTTCCTCAGTACTTTCTTCTTCATCATCAGCCATCACCGCCCCTTCATCTTCAGAGCTTTCAAGTGTATCCGGGACACTGTCCTTTTCCTCATCAGACATCACTGCCCCTCCATTCTCAGGAACACTTTTGTCACTTTTACCCAGGGGAATCAAAACCTCTTGGTTACAGTGCAGTCTATCCCAACCTGAATGGATTTCAAAGTTTGCACTCCTAGAATACAGTATTTTGCCAGCATGGTGTAGAAATCTATATTTGTTACCTTCATATCCCACAAAGCATAACCGTCTGGATTTCTCCTCTCCAGACTTTCTGAAACTTGGGGGAACATACACACTAGCAAACTGACCCCAAACATGTAGATGCTGCAGGTTTGGCGCTCTACCATACAATAGGTAATATGGAGTTCGCTTCACATTTGAACTCCACATCCTGTTTAAGTGGTAGTTTGCTGTCACTATTGCTTCCCCCCAAAGTCCTGCTTGGGCATCCTCCATCATACAGTCCTTCATTTGTTTTAACAGCCCAATTCTTCTTTCTGCAAGACCATCCTCCCCGGGAGATGCGGGGTTGGTGGTTTTATGCCTTATGCCTTTCTTACGCATCCAGGCTTGCAGGCTATTAGACAGGAATTCTCCCTCTCGATCTGACACAAGACTGGCCACTTTATAAGGAAATTCCCTCTCAACAGCATTCACCCACTCTTGGAACTTATCTGCTGCTTGGCTCTTCTCTTTCAGCAGATAGACATAGGAGTACCTGGTGTGTCTATCTACAAGTACCAGGACATACCTATTTTGCCCTTCAGTTGGCTTGAATGGCCCAGCCAAATCTGCATGTATAACCTCAAAAGGCCATTGGGTGACACACTCGCTTTTCTTGGCAATGGGGTAAGCCTTTACCTTAACCTTTTTGCACACAGAGCACTCTAGGAACTTAGGACAATTCCGGACCTGTAACCCAGAGCATACTTTTGCCAACTCTTGCAAACCTTTGTAGCTGGCATGACCCATCACTCTGTCGAGGTAATGTACACACTTTTCATGTAGAGGTTTGTTACACAAAGGGTTAATGTTTGCCACTTTCCCTTTGGGCAACATGTGGTACAGCCCCTGCTTTTTCACCCCTTTTGCACAAAAAACACCATTTGCAGTAATTATACATTTCTCCCCTTCAAACACATTTTGTAACCCTCACTGGCCAGTTGAGAGACACTCAAAATACAGTTCTGCAAATTTGTCACGCACAATACATTATTAAACGATTTCCCAAAACATGGCACATATGCAGTACCCATCTTCTGCACCTTGCTTGGTGCCTCATCTGCAAGGGAAATTGCTGTTATGTTTGCATTTGTAACATTACTCAACAGCTTTAAATTGTTCACCATGTGGTGAGTTGCACCACTGTCTAGCAACCACACACCACTCTCAGACTGTTCTTTTGCCACAAACACACAGCCTTCAGCCTGTGATGACACGCCCCTCCGCTTCTGGGCTGTCTTCTTCCCTCTGCTCGGCGCTGGCATTCTGCAGTCTTTCTGGAGATGGGCGACTCTCTTGCATCTGTAGCAGCGTCTGGCAAAGCTGCACACTGCTCGTTCTTCCAGGTCAGATGCCTCCTTGGGAGCTGCCTCTCCCTCCTGGCAACTGGCTTTTCTCCCTTCCGACTGCAGTCTGGAATCGAACTGCTTACGCTGGACTTCCTCCAAATTCCTCCCGGCTACCAAGTCTACAGTCAGCTCTTCCTCACGCACACCCTGGAGGCTGTACATCAAAAAGTCCCACTCTTTAGTGAGGCTTCCCAGCAGAATAAAACTTTTCTGCATTTCTGGGATATTTACCCGTCTGTTGGCTGCCTCTTGAAATAACTGTTTCATCAGCATGAGGTGCTCTCTTACACAGCTTCCGGGACATAACTTTGTGTTATACAGTCTTTTCGTCCATAGCATTTTGGACAAACACGAGGAAGATTGATGCACACGCTTCAGAACCTCCCAGAGCTGATACGCTGTGTCTGCAGCAGCAGCGTGAATCAACTGGGAAGGACTTAAAGTAAGCAAAATAACTGCTTTGGCTTTTTTGTCAGCAACCCTGAGCGCTGCTATTTGAGCAGCAGTTGCTTCTTCTGGGGGCTGTCCCTCATTTTCCAAAACGTGCCACAAGTTTTCCTTCGTCAAAGCGGCTCTCACATAAATTTGCCAGCTTTGATAATTAGCGTCGGTCAACTTTTCAAAACACAGATAACCTCCCTCAGCCATGCTGCTGCCCTTGTAAGGAAAATTCAACAAACAAAGCAGCTGGCCGCAGTGACCTTGATGAGCTCCGGACTGAAGATTAACTGTCTCTCTGCCAAAACACAGACTCCTGAAGCACTGGAGAGCCAGGCAAACAGTCAAAAACAGTCCCAGTATCCAGGGGAAAAACAACTACGGGTGCGCTGTGGATGCTCTGCACTCTGGGCCTGGGCCCATAACCACTGTTGGGGATGATAGGAGTTTCAGCCCCATGGAAACGCAGCGGAAAAACCAGAGTTCAGCGAGCCAACAGCAGCAGCCTTGTTCCCCAGTAAGGATACTCACACACGGAGGAGTTTCTTCCAAAACAGGAGGCACTTTATCTTGCAGCAAAGTTCCGTTATATACAAAACATAGGACAGACGGACAAAAGCTTGCACCAGGTTTGGTCAACAGACAAATACATACTGGCGTTGCTTTGTTATATACATATCTACAACCAATCAGGTAGAGGTTTGCACACCTCCCTCTACCATCTGCACACGACCCCCGTTTCTTATGCAACCTTGCAATTACCCACAGCTGGGGCATGATGCAACATCTTTGCAGTGGGCTGATCATTTTCCCAGGGTTCCCTGCCTGGAATCCCTGACAGTCTGGTGGTGATTTGAACTCCCATCTTCAGAGTCACTGTCCAATGCTCAGACTATTACAGCATGCTGGAAGACACAGCACAATGTAATACAGGGTAGGCTATTGGGCAGAGGCAGACTCTCAGAAAAACTAATACAAGCCTGCCCAACAGACTGAGCCTAAGGCAAGTCAGGTTTGATTGTCTGTATCAAGGGTTGTTTTGATGGAGAGGTAATCATTGTAAAACACTGCCCTTGCATGTATCTATTTTTTAAACTCTCTCAAAGAGATTTATCTCAAGTAGTTTAGCCAAATTATACTTGCTCTGAGACAAAATTTTGAAGGCAAGGATGTTAATTATGAAGCTGTTTGGGGGAAATCAGTGCAGCTCCTAAAGACCCTGGCAAAAATATTTCAACCAAAAAGGTTATTTTGTCAAAAAAAACCACTCATTGAATGTGAAAAGCTGGTGCAGGGTTGCTCCATGTATGTTATAGGCTCTTCATCCTGAAACAGCAAAAACAAACAAACCCCCAAATTTCATGACTTGAAAAGCATTTGGAAGTGGTGCGTTGTCACTTCTGGTTACTCAAATTGGCTGCTGAAACAATGAACTGGAGAACAAAATAAGTTTGTGTGGATTTCTAGGCTCTAGAGCATGCTTATCCCTGCTTTAAGGATGCAAAGAAAATTCAGGTCCTACTGATTTGTATTCCTAGATTATACTCTATACTTTCATGCATCATACAGAAACCATTTTTTGGAAATTTAATCAAAAATTATACAAGAGCTTCACGCACCATTTTAGAACTGAAACAGTCATCTTGATGGCTATACAGAAGTGTAAAAGAAAGCAGAAATGTAACTGAGAACCAAAGAGTCAGTCCTCTCGTTGGGCTGTTCACCACCTCACTAATTTAAGTTTAGAGGATGTATAGCATATCAGAAAAGACTGCATTCCCGTAAGTCCAAACTTAAGTGTCACTCCTATACGCCAGCTGGTAAAGCTGACTGGCTTCTGGGCTTTATTATTACCTTAATAAAGAGGAAACACAAAGCTCCTTGCTGCATGCCAAAGAGGTTGGTTCCCTCACCCCACCTTCAAATTCAGATGATACCTTGGTTAAATTGGGATCCACATCCTGCTGATAACTTCACCCCCAAATATTTAGCCACGGATTGTAGGTGTACCTTTAAGACTATAGTGCTTCCTCCATGTTTGCAGGTTTGACCTTTGCAAATTTGATCATTCCTTTGAGGCACGCGCTTGCCTCCTCCCTCCCCATTTTCTTCCTCCCATTCCCTTGCATTCCTCACCCCAAGCTTGTGAGGCTTGTGTTTAAAATGGACGTTTTTTCCCTTTTGGGTAAGCAAAGCTGCCCCCGTCCCACTGGTGGACACATGTGTTCTCTGCCATGTAGCCACACATTCTGCTCTATAATGGCTGCTGATTGGTCAGGTGCTCTCTTTGCTCCTACACCTCCCTTCTCAAGATGGATGCCAGAAGTAGCAAGAACACTAGAAGTTTGCTCATCTCTGTCTGTGGGAAAGGTACTGGTAAGCTCTTTGTCTTTTTTCTTCTCCCTGGAAACACCAGGGCCAGAGGCAAGGGAATGTGAGGAAGCGGCTCCAAAGGGAAATGGGAGGCCGATCATGGGGAGGAGTTATTTGCATTTTTTCCACTTTTGTGAGAGTTCTGCACCCCAAACCCGTGCAAATGTGGAGGAGCCACTGTAACTTGTTTTTAATTTTACATGCAAGAGACTAACATGGCAACTTCTTTGAAAACTACACCGTAGATGTTGCAGGATACAAAATGAAACAAATGTAGAAGCTGCATACTAAGATAGTTTGTAAATGTTTCCACCCTGGAAGTACTGAAATGTTGCTTCAATTACTTTCTTACACATCATAGGAAATGAATAGGTCTGCCTTGGCCTATTTGAAAACTGATTAAAATGTCAGCCAAAAATGGTAACACACTATCAGATGGTAGTGCTCTTGATATAAGGAATGGCATTTAACAGACTTGAGAAACTGGAAGCTGGGTGGCTTCATGACGTTCAAACCTCGCCTACAAGCTGGCAGCTTCAATAAGATTGCCAGAATCTTTGCATCTCCAAGACCTCAAGCTGGAAGCATGGTTTCATGATTTTTGTTTTTGTTTTGGTCTTGTTACTAAATAAGAATTGCAGGCAAGATTTCTAAGTTCTGATTTGGGAAGTAAAGTCACAGTAGACATTAGAGAATATGTACAGTTAAGACACAGCACGCAAAGTTCAAAGTATGAACATAAAATTCTGGAGAACATCACACTGATAAATATATCAAAGTGAAAACAGTGGAAAGGTCATTAATCTTAAATAAGAAAACAGAGATCACTGCTGAATTAAAACATTTTCTAATACAGCAGTATATGTAAAGCAGTATTTTTATTAATGACTAAGAGTTTAGAATTTCTTTGAAGAATCAGAAAAGCTGTATCCTTGGAAACACTGGAGGTGGCTTAGGACATTCAGAAAAGTCTTTTGAGCTTTACATAAAGATTTTGCTGTACTGTTAATATTAAAGAGCTGCTTTACACTACAGTAGCAATTTGCCAACATGTGGGTAAATTTTTAATCCCTACTCAAAAAAATCAGTTAATACTTATTTCTGGTGTTCAACTCAAGGTAACTTGTAAAAGAGAATTCCAAAATGAGGTACCTACACATAACTGTTACCACACAGCAGTATACCAGTGCAAAGAAACTGTTTATACTTACAAATTAGGGGGTTACCACAGTTAAGGAACAACTACATCTTGATCAGCTATTTTGGGTTTACAGCTTTCATATCAGAGTCTAGAGAAAGAGCACTTTCTGTAGGAATATGGTTTGTATAACATCTTTCTTCATATATGAGGGCATTAATTTTATTTTAAAATATCATGGCAAGTTCAGAGCTGAATTATGGAAAGTAAATGTGGCTTCTCACATCTTAGGGAACTCTGGTTCTCAAAAAGTTGGTTTGCCAGAGGCTTTGAACTCAGCTCCCCAAACCTCACACAACTGGCTATGATAGCTATGGCTTCTGGGAGTTAAAGTCCAAAATATATGGAAGGCCAAAGTTTGAGAACCACTGCTCACTATGTATGAAAATATTAGCTCCCCTGAGCCACAGCTAGACAAACGTTAACCCTCCCGTCCTGGTTTAGAGCAGCAGTTCTTAACTTGAGGTCCATTAAAATAAAATGACAGGAAGACAGATAAGACAGACAGACAGTCATACACTGATCTCAAAGTGGAGTGTTTTGCTGGTGACAGAATCATTTGTACAAATTTTCATTACAATATCTCAAACCATTTAAAAGTTATGAAACTGATAGCAAAAAAAAGTATTTGCAACTTCTGCACACAAAGAACACGCAAGCGAACGACACTGAGTGGCTGAGAGAAAGCACATTTCTTGCTACCACACATACAACCAAAGCCACCTTGAGTTAAGTCTTGGTGGTCCATGGCAACAAAAGATATTTAAAGGAGGCCCATGGTAAAGAAGTTTTAAGACCACAGGTTTAGAAAGATCAAAGCAGTGTCTGCATTCATTTAGACAGCTTCACTGTTACTGTTCCTGAGCACTTGTCGTTTCAGCTTAACTACTGGTTGACCCTTGTGCCTGTATGGACTGAAGCTATCTTACATGTTCTGTACAATCCAATATGCCCACAATAATTGTTTGTTAACAGTCTTAGGCAGGAAGTCATGAGTTTCATTTGTTGCCAGTGAGAGCAGCACACTACTGGGATTTATCTGTAAGAATTAAAAATACGCTCCCAATTATGCAACCATCCCAAGCTGTGTTATGTCATACACATTCAAGAAGCACACATACACACACACATGCATGCACACACACTCTTTAAGCTTATATTTATCAATTTGGCAAGAGAGATTGCATTAGGAAAATCGTCTCTACATTGATGTCTGATATCATAACTAACACCAGATACAGACTGAGGCCAGAATAGCCTCTTGTTCAGAGACTCTACGGCCACATTTGCCTGTGCAAGATCTCTAAGTCCCATTCTCTAATCCTCTTAAAGATTAGAGGAAATTTAAGAACATTTCAGTGTAAAAACAGGTGCTACTGAACCACAAGCATCCGGGATCATTAAAAATCCTCACTTAAGAACAGAATGCAAACATGTTAAGTAATTAAATACACAAACATCCTTTGTTAAAGAAACATTCTCCAGGTATCTTTGTCAGTAAATAGCAATCTAATGGATGTATGTCAAATCGTCAGAACAAAGTGATACTGTTTTGATTACCAGCTTCTGGCCCTGATTCAAAGCGTGGGTGTTTTTTGAAATCTCAAACGGCTCAATACTAGTCTACGTAAAGAAGTGTCTTTTCCCATACATTCCTGCTCTGCTCAGTTATTTTTAGAAAGCCTTATCCAGAAGCCACCAACCACTCACACTGGTGTGATGGGTAGTTAATGGAGAAAGAGGCTACATAAGTCTGTGGAATGCCCTCCAAAGGGAAATCTGTTTGGCATGTTTGTCAATGACACATAGATGCCAGCATGAGACCCTATCTGTTTATTTGATTTCCATCCTGCTTTTCTCTCAAAGCAATATTCATCCTCCAAAAGGTATCTGGTCTTCAGTTTTTAACTATTCAATTTTATTGTTGGCTCTTAGCATCCTAATACTTGGGACATTTCAATATTTATACATTCATATTTTGGTTATGGTATTAATAGTTTTGCATTTTTACATTTGTAAAATGCTCCACGGGTGTCTTCCACCTAGGAAATGTGCAAAGCTTTAAATAAAGAAAAATATAACTGCTGAATTATTATGAGGGCTTGGTAGAAGAACCCAGTCCTCTTACTTTTTACAGCAGTTCTTCTAAACTAATAGCGAACTATCAGAAGGGTATAATTGTGGAAAATGTTCTGGTGTCTGAGCTTCTGGATTTCACTGACTCTCCTTAAGTAGTCTGCTAAACAAAGTCACTTGGTATAAAGACAAAACATTTTTATGGTACCTTCAATGGAAATTTTTCCTGTTGAAATGTTGGACATGTTTCACTTAATTCCAATTCTGTCAGCCGCTGATATATGAAAACATGGCAAAATTACCTCAGAAAGTATTATATGCCAATTTTACTTCAGTTCACTTATGGCATCTGGGTAATACTAAGTGCCCATCTTGGGCAAAAGGCAGGACACAAGTTAGTAGGAGTAGGAGTAGTGATAGCCACCCTAATTCTGGAAGCATTGTACCTGTGAATATACCATCTCGTAAAAAACGTGAAATGCCCATTCCACACTGGTGTTTACTCACAAGTCAGAGGTGCTACTAATATCTTGTAGGTTTCTTCACAGACACATCTCACACAACAAATGTCCAATAAAGCACTGGACAAAGTCTCGTATGGGTACAACAGTTGCTTCATGTTTCACTTTGCATTAATGTTAACAATTCTCTATACTGAAAGCGACAGAAGAGATCAAGACACTGGGCAGGTTATCATGACCAATCGTTTCTCTTTAGATGTTGACATTTAGAAACTATGAGTGAATATTTGCACTTAAATTTTCTCTTAGCTGACAGTTTTGGGGGGAAAGCAAGAAACAGTTTTTATTAAAGGTTGAATTAATTTTACATTTTGATGGATTAAATATTTTGTATTATATGAGCAGTCTTGACATTTAGCAGATGTGTGTAACATTTTATTACTTGCAAAATCACCTTTCATTTTCTTCCTGTAAAGCTGATTCTACTTTTCATATTTTATGACTGGTATGTAGGTAGTACACAGGACTTTCACATCATTCTTTATTAAACCTCCATTTTAAAAAGAAAAAAGTCACACAATGTCCTTTGGAAACAGGGAAATATCATTTTGTTAAGAGAAAAAGCATTCTAATAAATATGTTTTTGAAATATTTAACTACCGTTATATTCATTACTTTTATTAAAGAAAATCTTCTTTAAAAGGTCCTCTAGAAAAACCTAATGACCCCAGAATAAGTAACAATTCAAACCCTTTGCAGGAATTACAATTGGATAGCATGTGGAAGAAGCCAGAACAGAATTCCAATCCTGCCTTCAACTTTCTTGATCTCATGTTGACAACACCTGCAAAAGACTGGTGTTAGAGGGAGTACAGTTATCCAACTCCATCAAAGCTAGCAGGGTTATCCGTTGTATGGAATTTGTAGCAATGTCCACCTCAACCTAGTTTTCTGTAACACACAGGCACTCCAGCTCCCTCTATATGTTTTGAAAATACAGTGCCTGAATAAGCTCCAGTCTCTCCACAGAACTAAACTAAACTAAAATCTTGGTCTTAGCTGTTGTACACCGAAGCCATGTAGGGTATCACTGATTTCATTCACTTTTTCAATGTTGAATTTCTTACCTCCTGTGTAAGCATGCAAACCAGCTTTTATTAATTCATCTACCAACCCACAACAAGAGTGGGTTCCTATAACAATTAAAATATATTGACTGGAATCCTGCTGGTTACCTACCAGAATCCTACTAGCAGAAAGGACGGTTGCATATATCAGAAAAAGCGTGAAGAAATAAACTATACCAATGGAGTTTCACATGCCACAAATACAATGCAGGATTTGAGCCACTTTTTTGTAACAAAAATGTACTAATTTTGCCTTTGTACAATCTAGCAGGATAATCCCAACCCTGCAGAATTGTCTCTTAAATGCAACAGACAGATTTCTGCTCAGTATTCTCTGAATACAGCAAGAAGAATAAGGAAGAACACTTGCTTAAAGTCTGGTCTTATAAGCCTGGCCAGAGGTCTGAAGAAGTTCCACAGAGCAGTGGGAACTATTTATGAGCAAACATTCACAGACATCAGATTTAACTGTACTGAATCTTCCAAATCAGGAGCTCTTAATTGCTGGACAAAGGACTGTTTATCCATGACATGCAAAGTAGATATCCATGCTGTTTGGAAATACAATCATAGAGGATTAAACCCTAGGTGGAACTCAGGTGGTTGACTGTAGCAAAAATAGAAACACAAGATCACTCAGATGATCTCACAGTAAGTTACAGGATGACATCTGTGGACACAATACTATGACAAGCCTAATTACTGGACCCAGTAGGAAATTCACAGCAGTAAACAGTACATGGCAGGAGGGTAAAAATTATAATAGTTAACTTTACATCAGATAATTGTTCATTTTTTATGTTTGAAAGCAACCTTGACTAATTATCAAAGTTTTAACAGTAAAAACACTTGAGATGTCTGCTCAAAATTCTTATTTTAAACTAGCTTTCCTTAAGAGACACTTAATTAAAGCACTAACTTGTAATAAGGCAAGAATCCTAGCTTAATAAATCACAATGGCAATAACCTACACACTCTTGCATACAGCCCATTCACACCAGCTTTGCTCTTTTTTTCACACAACTATGGAGACTAACCATCAACACAGATCTATGCAACATCTGAATCTGAAAACTGTTGCATGTTCCACAAGAAACCAGAATTTATAAGCAAGCAACAAGTTTGGTTTTAAAGCTGGTTTGCACTCTTGGCTTGTTTGAGTGCCCTTACCTATAATCTCGAATTCAAATGTTAAACAAAGCTATCACTGTCCTGGCTTGTTTAGCTATTCACATTATTGTTTTAGGCTAGAATTTCTGTTTATCATATACATAAATACGGCTACTATAAAATTTCAGTCATGTCAAAAATTCAATTTAAATTAAAAGAAGTCTAAGTTCTTAGAATTTCTTTCCACCATGGACACACAGCTTTAGCTTGGTTAAAGAATAAAGTTTTCCTCTTCTAAATTAAGATGGTAGTTAGGCAATGCAGCATTCCACAAGAAGGAAGTGTGAACAGTATAATCATAAAATTGGTTTATTTAGTCTTACCACACCACCTACTTGCTAGATAAATAATGAACAATTATGTAATTCCCTGAATCTACAGGGCCTTATCTGTACCATGAGATTCCAAAAATGTGATGCTTTTATTAACAAAAAATATTATGAAAAAAGTGTATTTACTGGAAACCATGCTTCTAAAACTGTACTTGAATGGATAACCAAAATCACACAAACACACAAGCACTGCTTACAGACTTGTGTTAAAACACGTATACTCTTGTGTCACAGAAATTAGGAAGCACTGCCATCACAGATTAAATGATCAATGAGACTGAAAGGCCCCACACAAACATGAAAAAAGAATTTTTGTGCCTTTATTGGAATGGTGGTATACACCCGTTTTGATAACTGGAGTATTTGTTTGTAATTAGAAACGACACTACAGAACTGCAATACTGGTCCAACAGTCTTGTCTTTACTTTTTTTTTTTTCCAAAGCAAGAAATAGAATGAAAATGCACCGAGTAATCAGAAAGCACTAGCAGGCATCAGTTAACCCAAGATACTAGCTCCTTAGTTCCAAAAGCACTTGCCAAGTTGCACTGTGTGTGGAACCCAAGTTTAAGATTGGTCATAATTGGAGTTACTAGAGTGTAACATGATTAATCTTCATGTGGGCATAATTTTTTTAAAATTTACTTCAAATTGGTCACTGGTCAAATACAGTATTACATTTCTTTCATTCACTGATATTTTTCTCAATGTATAAAAAAGTATGAAATATAAACAAGCTCTCGCATTGTACACATCAGAGTACAACTGAAGAATTATAGAGCTGACTATCTACACACCATCAAATCCCACCAAATTTTGGATATTCCATTAATGTACAAAATATCAGGGCACAGAAAGAACAAAAACCCACTTCTTTTGTTTTGTTTACGCACAGATTCAAATATTCAATCAAAAGAAAAAAAACACTTTGAATCATTTTGGCTTCCCACTACATCTGCATGTTGAGACACTTATTAAAATATTCCTGTTTAATTGTGTTTGGTCTTTTTTCTTCTTACTTTCAAGTCACGTTTTGTTATCTTAATACCAGTCATCCAGACAAACAAGTACTGAGAAAGACCATCTCCCTGCCTCGCCAGATCTGATTCTTCCATGATTTAAGACATAACTCCAAAAACTGGGTTGTGACGACAGATGCTAGGACCAATTTCTTCATAATCTTTTTTGGTGTGGCATACTTGGTAGAACTCAGGCTGGAAAAGAAAGGAAAAGGAGGAAATCAAACACTGGAGTGTTTCTGTTTCTTTAGTTTGGTAAACCTGTAGCACAGCGGACAAACAGGCAAACAACCATATTTAAGATGTTCAATCTTAGCTTTGTGCCTGTGCATTTATTTATGTAAAAGAAGACAATGCTCCTCATAAAAAGGTAAATATTTGGAATATTTTACAAAACAGATAAGCAGTAGAGGCAAAAGTTGTTTTTCTATGTGTTCAGACTCCTAGACTATGTTCAGAGGTTACATCCAGTTTTGGAAAGTCTCCCAAGGTTGTATGCAAAAAGCAGGAAAATATGAAGGACACTTTTTATCTAGCATGCTAGATAAATTCAGAACATGAATTTCACCGTTCTGCACACCTTCAAATCTGCTTCAGCTGACTGATCGAACCCCCAGTCTATGGGAAGGGGGGGGGATAACAGATAAGGAGGGCAGAAGATAAAATCCTCTGCGAGGCTCTGCAAACTCAACACAATACTGTTCCCCCCCCCCCCCCCATAACTGGGCTGCCTTGAGTTCTATGGATCTCATAAGAAGTCGGGTTGCAACCTTACGCCCATTTAACTGATAGTAATTCCTACTGAACTCAAAAGCCTGTGAGAAGATGCATTAAGAGTGAAAGGTAAAAAACAACACTAGTTTGTTTGTTTTTTTAAAAAGCTCCCTTCAGATTTCTTCTTTTCATCAACTTACGGTGGAAGCCAACATGGATCCTCCAAACCAGACAGCATATCTTTGCATATGGTGTGTGATAACTTGTACATCAATAGGCTTGGGCTACAACAGAAAACAAAATCAGTGAAAAGTTATTAGTTCTGCCCAATATAGAAACACGATTTAAGGCAGCATACTTAAGCATTAAATGTGTAAACCCATGACTGAAGACCTAGAGCATGCCAAGAACACATAAAAGAACTGTTGATACAGAAACATTAAGTCAAAAAGTAAAGGATGTAGAAATTATCTAGCAATAATTAAATATAATTAATCCTGACATTACTGATCCCAACTGTTTAATGTTTAATAAAACTCTTCAGATTCTCTAGATTTTTCATACTAGTAACTATATTACAAATCTATTTTTAACCTTCTCTGTGACTCAGAGGAAAACACACCACACAGCAGTTGAAGTCACAGCAAAGTAAGCAATTAGTCACTATCACCTTTCAAACAAGAAAAATTTCCAGAATTTTACAAGAGAGCCTGAAATAAATTCTTACTGTCTCATAAAATATTTTAGTGGGCAAACTGGCAAATGGTCCTTGTTATCCATTTATTGTGAAAAATCTGAAAATTCATCTGTGATCAGTTTTATTAACACTGCTTAATAAAAATAAAATTTACAAACACGTTTGTGATTAAATCACCCCTTGTGCATTTATCAAATAAATTCTGCATTATACTTAGTTCTAAATAAAACTTTCACCATGATGGCAAGGAAAAATAGCTTCATACTTTCTAGGAAAGAGGGACAATAATCAGACTTCATTAATGGAATCCATTACCAACAGATGTGCAAATGACCCATCACAGCAGCAGAACTTATTATCTGACAAACAAACCTTCAGTCTTCCACCACTCAGTTCTTCACTGAGTTTCAGTCTAGCATCAACAGTCCTTTTCAGGTCTCGCTGTAAACGGCGACCAAAGTCCCTGAACATTGTTGAGCCTCCAGATAGAACAATATTCTGAAATGAAATTGCACAAGGTTAAATCGCTTAAAACGCTGAAGATTAAATTATCAGTTTTTGAATGATGACAGAAGACAGATGAAAACAGTGTCAGAAAGAACATGGGAAAAAAGCATTTTGATATTCATGTCCACTTCAAATGGTGCAAAGAGTTTATTTCAAAATTTAGTGATGCATGGATGTGCTAGCAACTTAAGATTTTTAAGAAGTTGAGCAGTTCAAAAAAGATAACTTAGACCACAAATTAATCATATTTAGGCTCCCACCAATCCATAAAATTATTTAATAAGTTTATTCTGAGGAAAACCAATGCATACAAAAAAACTAAGCTTAAAACTGTGCAGCACGATAAAAGAAGAATCTTAGCCTCTGTCAGCGGCAAACTGATAAGTATCAAGATGGAGCAAAAGTGCCCTTGGGTCTACAGGAAGGTTCCACAGAAGAGTGGCATGTCCCATGGCCCCCAGCAGACTTGCAGAAAGGCCCAGAGATATTTCCTTTGCAAGAAGGACATGAAAAAAGGAAATATTGTAAAACGGCAGAGGCTCTACCTCTCATGTTGGTTGCAGCAAGTCAATATTGGTTTGAAAACAGTGGACTAACCCATTCTGTTACTTCTTCATTCCTACAATTTAAGATTGCTCCTTCCACGTTTTCCCAACAAGGTATTTTCCAGATAGGTCAGACTATAAGCATCTGATCCAGCCTATATGGTAAATGGCTGGTGCTAATGAAAAACAGTCAAAAGACATCTCGAAGACACCAGCTTGGAAAAAGATATACACATCATGTTTCCAAAATTCATTGTGGGCAATCAGCCTGCAGTAAAATGTATTTCCCAGCTTTGACCTCAAGTGGTAAAATAGTTCTGTAAGCCCAAAACCCTTTAAAAATGTATTTGTCCATTCAATGAAATATACCAGGCCTGTTTAAAAATACATTTTTGGAAGAATCACATCTCAGTGATAACACTCTAGAGTAGTTTATACACAACTTCTGTAAGGTTTACTAACCTTATACAACGGACGTCTAACATCAATGGGACAGTTCTGAATAACTTCATCTACTACTTCAGAAATAGGCTGTGTGAAATCTGGATTAGCAAACTAAAAAAAAAAGGTGCTTATCAGTACAGAACTGATGGAATTCATATATTTTTATTTTAAGCATACAGAGACCCTCTGTCTAATAGTAGTATCCAAATTCAGTTTGACCCAGGATATTCCGGAATTCTCAAGAAAAGAACAAAAAGATTTAACTGGTACAAGAAATCAACCTAAGAATTGCATGAAAAATACCATATGAAAAGGAATGCTAATTCAACTTAATTTAATGGGAATGTGAACTCTTTTAACTGAAAATTAATATTTATTCTGAAGATTACTTTTTCACTCGTCTCTCTTTCATCACCTTCCGTGGTCTCTCTCACAGAGAAATCTGGCTTATCATCCTAGATTGTTGCGAGGTGTTTATTGCCTGTTTATGATTTCTGTAAAGCACAATTAATGTCAGGAGTGTAAAACTTTTCATCATAGTAGAGTGCTTGTGATTTTGGGTGAGTGCTCACATATTGCATACACATATACTATCTCTCTTCTCGTTGTACTTCCATCCCCTCTCCACTGAGCTTGCTACTTACCTCTTCTTACTAGTGGCAGGTTAACAGTAATCTTGGAACAGTGCCCCTCTCCCTGCACCCCGAATTAGCTTGACAGTGGTGGATGGGATATCTCTGGCTGTGGGGATTTAACAGCAAAGGACTGCATGTACCCCAAGAGCCACAGGTTGCCCTTTTGATATGTAGCATGTATTGTGTGTCAGAATAATAATAATAATAATAATATAATTATATTATTATAATTATATATATATATTAGATATTAGATATATAATTTTATATATATATTATATTATTATTATTATTATTATTATTATTATTATTCCTAACAAAAAAATGAAAGAGTAAAAAACAAGCACAATCATTCAGTGCTAGTGCAGCAGGTTCCCACTTTTTTCCACAGAGCTTATGCCTCCCAAACTGACTTTGGAAGCCTGGGGAACAGATTTGGGAGCATGTGGCAGAAGTTCGAGAAGGGTCCATGTCCAGAGGAGGGCTACGAAAATGGTGAAGGGTGTGGAAACCATCCCTATGAGGAGCTAGGTATGTTTAGCCTGACGAAAAAAAGGTTAAGAGATCACATGATAGCCATTTTTAGATATCTGAAGGGATGTCATGTTGAAGATGGAGCAAGCTTGTTTTCTCCTGAGATTAGGAGATGGAGCAATGGATTCAAACTACAAGAAAAGGCATTTCACCTAAACATCTGAAAGAACTTCCTGACAGTAAGAGCCATTTGACAATGAAAAATATGCTGCCTCAGAGTGAGGTGGAGTCGTCTTCTCTGGAGGTTTTTCAACAGAGGCTGGATGGTCATTTACTGAGAGTGGTCTGGGTGTGTGTTCCTGCATGGCAGGGGACTGGACTCAATGGCCACTGTGGTCTCTTCCAATTCTATAACTCTGTAATACGATTCTATGACAGGAGACGGTAAGTCTGTTGTACAAGCGAAAGCTTCCTCATATAGCACTCAGTGTAGCCGCAGTAAACGGGTTGAAAAGGATCTAAACCATATAAATCGCTTCCCTCTTTCCACTCTGCCTGCTGCTGTCACTATTGTCCTGAACAATTCAGAAGCCACCCACACATTTCAGATGCTGAGTACTGAATCAAGCAGTTCAATTCAGTATGGGAGGAAAAATCGACTATCAGAAAAGGGAAAACATTTATTGCTACAGCTTACCACAAAACCCAGATAGATAATATCTAATTTGAAATGGGAAGACAGAAACTTTTACAGAAAGCATGCTGCATAGATTTTAAGCAAGCTTTCTCACTGTTCTTCATTTAGTATTTATTGGTGGGAGGGGATGCCTTAAAAGTCAGCAATTCCATCATGAAAACTGGCTAAGCTGCATGGTTAATCTAACACAGTTTTGCTAACAACAAACTGAGGGGAAAAAAGAAATAATTTTTCTTTTCAATTACAATTTTATCATTTTAAAGCACAAAAATGCTGACACTCAATTCCAACTCCGAAGACCTACAAGTTTAAAATCAAAATAACAACTGCATGTGTTCCATGCTGTCAGCAACGCTACAGTCTTAAATCACACTAATTGGGAAATAAGCCTCAGTTACTTATGAGAAATCACACATGGAATTATGCTTTCATTTTGTCAATACCATCTTGCAGCTATTTACCTCAGGATGAAAGAAGATCTCTGGCCCCAAAAATCTCTCATATCCAACGTCAATGGTAAATTCTTTCTTTGAGATTGCATTGATTCCAGTATATTGTTTAATCCACTTGGTACCATCTGCATCATACTTGTTAAATTCTTTTACTAAATCAGGGCACACATAACTAAAGCGTTCCTGAAAATTAAGAACAGCCAATAGTTACAAAATAATCTCCAAATTTTCTAAGAGTTTATATTTCATTGTAAATGCAACAGGAATAAAAACTTCTTTGAAAATAAGATTTCAAGAAAGGTAGATGAAAGTGCTTCAAAATTGTTTAGCAATTACCAGCTATGTTGATATAATGAACTGTTGGTGCTAGCACAAACTCATTTTTAGGCACCACGAGATAAAAATTCCAGTGTACTGAAAGCCTTTTTTTCAATCAAGAGATGTGGAAGCCACATGCTCAAACTTACTGTTGCCATAGTAACACTGTACAATCACATACTTCAAGAATTTAAAATCTGTCAGTAATAACAGATTTGCTTTTGGAAAAAATGCACAAAAAACCTCAAGAAAAGTAATTATGCCTTTTCATTATGCAGAGCCAAGTAAAATCCTTTCTAGTACTATAGGATTTTACCCTCAGGAGAAGAAAAATTGGAAGATATTTGGCAACTTGTTAACATGAAGTAAACATTGCAATACTATTTTATATATTTACATTTTCTCTGACCTTCCATAAAACATGCCCAAGATGGCTGATAATAAAATTCATAATTAAAAATTATATGAATCCATTTAAAAATTAAATGAGAACATATAAAAATAGGAACAAGTTAAATTATCACTAAATTAAAAGCCAGATGATCACACGAGCAGCAGAGACAGCAAATCAATTCTGAAGGCCAAATCAGTTTAATTTTGGTTTTGTATTCCAAGGGAAGGCTATCAGTGATGGAGACGGAGAAAGCTCCTTAGTGTGAGGAAAAGGGATGTAAATCTTTGTTTTTTCATTCTTGCAAATCAGAACAATTAGAATGATTTTCTCCCCACTGGAGGAGAAAATTTTCTAATTATTCTTTACATCCCTAGCAACTATTCTTTACATCCCAGCAAGGAGTTTCAAATTCTGGGTAAAGTCACTGAAAAGACTTCCTCACATGTTCCTGCCAAACACACATTAGATATTGGTAGGACCAAAAAAGGGGGGGAGGGGGCTTTTTCACAGGAACCTATGACTTTGGCTGTTTATATGGCAGAAGGCAGCCATTCAGGTAACCTGGTCCTAATCCATTTAGGGCTTTATAGGTCATAATCAGCACTTACTAGAAATGGAAATGCTGTTATAAGTAAGTAGTCACACAATTTGTATAACTGGCCCTACTCCGTCACCCATTCTGAACAAAGTTTCTGAGACATCTTCACAGGCACTCCCACGTAGACTGCATGTTATAATCCAAACAATATGTAAGAAAGGCATTTGACACCTTGGCTACATTAGATACCGCAGGGAATAGGTACAGCTAATGTGCCATTCCTGACTGAACAAAGGCATTCCTGGCCACCACTTAACCCTGGAAATTTGGTCCAACTGACTTAACTGTTCAAGAGTGTGCAGCCTGAACCCCAGTTCTGTGGCTTGCCTTTCTGTCAATCAGGAGCAACTCTTGTCTTTTCTGGATTAACTTCCAACCTATTCTCCCTCATACATTCTGTTAAAAACATGGATTCAGAACATAAACAGCCTCCTTGGAATTTGAAGAGGAGATTCTCAAACCAGAATAAAGTAATTTGCGTGAGAAAGAGAAGATTTTCCTGGTTGCCCATCAAAAACTGCCCTCTGCATGGTCTCTGGCACCAAAATTCCAGTGGATTCATATAAGTGTTAAATATATGGAAAACAAGACAGAATTCAGTAGGATACCACAGAACAATAGCATCAGTGTCAAAGAGTGGTCTCATCATCTCCTTCTGAAAATGCACATTCAAGGACTGGAAATACTGGAAAGCAGTGCTAACATTTCCATTTTAGCCATATGTTCCAGATCGGTTCTGCGGTACTGAAAACTAAAGGATCCAACAAGGATGCACTCTGTTCATTTCCTTAAAAGATTATTTACCAAAGTGACCAACGGAATTTCCATTCCATTACTGGATCTCAATATGGATTGAAATGGAACTAGATAATCTGCATCATCAAGAAAAACCTGGTAACTGCTAATATAATCAGCTTGACCAGTATACCCAACAACTGAACACAGGAGACTGGCTAAAAGTTATCTAACAGGATGAATCCAGGACAGGTGTTAAAAGTGTTAAAAAGACCACTTTGAGTCCCATGCTGGGAAAAAGGCAAGGTATAAATTAAATTAATAAAAGAGGTCTTACCACGTCTTCTTTTAGGCCCAGTGCAAACACTTCCTCTTGTAAAGAGGTATTAACCACTCATACAGTCCCCCACTGAGTGCCAGGAAGGACAAGGTGTGGGCACACAAAACTAAACAAAACAAAAATCTCAGACAATGCAACTAAAGGTAAACTATGCTGTTGCTAGAGAACTTCTGTATGAGCTGTGGGAAGGAAACCACTGAGGATTTATATTCACAGTAACCACCTACTGAGGTAACAGACTGAGGGACATTCAGAGGAGGGCCCCTACAAATTACCTTAAGTAACAGGTATGTGCATACAGGAAGAAACATTCCAAAATATCCCAAGACCAGAAGCCATGTCTTCACAAAGCTCTTCCTTTATAGGTCAAAACTAGCATTTTACATTTGGCTCAGAAACAAACTAGAAAGAGTATGAGAGAATAACCAATACTCAGAAAAACCTAGGTTAACACCAGCTGGATGTCACTGTCTGATATTAAGTTGGGCTTTCCTAGGCTTATTTTCCTACTACTCTAAACATCACCCCTCTGTAGCTGATGGAATGACACAAGTCAGGTGCAGTGTTTCAGTTAGTTACAGAGGCAGCATGGAGCACACATATACTGTAAAGGGTTTTTTTGGTCTTAGTGAATTAATACACATTTTTACCTGAAGGCAAAAAAAAGATATCTGCTAAGGTATCTATTTACTTATCAATAAAATATCCATTTACTTAAAAAAAATTACCTTCACTGCTTTAGCAGTTTCCAATGATTGTTCAGGAGGGATTCCTACTTCACGCTCTCTTAGCAACTGCTGAATAAAGTAAGTTATATCTCGTCCTGCAATTGGAATATGTTTGATACAGCTGCCGATCACATAACCTTCAGCCTGAAAGTAAAAGAAATGCCTTCAATGAACTTTGTCTCAAAGATTAACTTAGTAAAGATTAACTGAAGATTAGTCAACATATATATACTCTTGAAAGCTGGTGTACTGATTTAAAGAAAATCTGAACACTTAACTATTACCTATTACATAAAAGTCCCATGTCACCTTCCCACTATTTCAGACAATTTACTCACATGGGGTAAGGCTGAATTTCCAATACATGATGAATCGTGTCAACATTAAGCCAACAAAATAGCCAATATTCTTTGATCCCCAGTGAACTGAATACTGAGACTTTAAAATGAATTATATAAAGATAGCTCTGCATCAATATTACCAACATAAGAGCCAAACTGAGGAGAGTTCTGGAGGGAGATGTAAAAGATACTCCTGTAAGACCTTCTCATAAAATGCTTCACACTGATACACTCATATAGATCATCCTTTCACCCTGAAACCTTGTTATTTAACTTCAGTAAACTAGGCCAGAGAACATGTGGAAAATTTCACCAATTCTGAAGTACCAATATATTTAATAAATTTTAAAGTACATGAAAAATTTTACAGCCAATAGGGAAGAGTGGACAAGTAGTACACATTATATTATATTTTTCACAAGACACACGGTAGAGGTATGGCAGCAGTATACTGAAGACAATACACTATTAAACTTCACATCAGGTATTTTACTAGAAAGCTAAAACAGATGTACTATATGAAGGAATGCAGTCCATCAAATACAGTACATTTATAAAACCTCAGAAAATATTTCTGTAACAGAATCTGTTAGAAACAGGTAACATTAACATGAATAGTTATATTATCATTCAAATGCACATATTAGTTGTAAGAAAACACTATCTGAATAATAGTGCTGTTGGAAAAATTCATTACACTTGTGCACTCAGAAGAAAATGCTAAAGTCTCAGTCATACCAAATGCTATCAATTCCTCTGAAAAGGTAGGCAAAGGTTCCAAGAAGAGAGAAACAAATAAGATTCCTATGTAAAACTGTGAATAAAAAGTAACAATAAAGTATCACCAAATGAAGTATTAAACTGGCTACAAACTTTCTTACGTCAATCAAAAACATTCTTTAGGCTACACTTCATTTTACAGTTAGTAATGGACCACTACTATGAAAGACAAGGTCAAATCTGAAAAGGAGAGGGGAGAGAAAATTGGGGCTCCAACCGTCACTCCTCCCACCACCTGACCAAAGAACAGGAACCAAATGAGTTGCTCTATCAACTGCTATCTTGGCAGAAATTACAGAGATGGCAGCATCACACACTAATATTTAGAGAAAAATGTGAAGTATTACTCCTGTCAGTTCCCAACCTAGACTTGGGACAAAAATGACCAAAGTGATGATGATGGAGGAGCAGGAAGAGAAAGGGAATGGAAAGCAGAGGTTAAAACAATCGGGAGGAAATCTCAACTGACCACAGCAGAAAATTCTTTTTTCTCCTCTTTTATCATTCCAGTATAGAAGCAGTGACAGCAGCACTGCTTATGGTGGACTGAATTCAACACACCTTCCTTGAGACCAACAGAACCAAAGCCCACAAAATTTGACAGACAGCAGTTTCTTTGTCAAGAGAAATTTGGAAACTATAAAGTGGAGGTGGACCAGGTCCAGAACAGGGAGGGCCACACTACCACAATTCCAGCTTTTCTGAGCTGAACAGCCAAAAGATGCCATTGCGGTCGCCATTCTGGGCAACTAGAAGTGACTTGGTCACTTGTAGGGGCATATGGGGAGGAATATGCTGTTTCAGAGAACCATCATGGTGTAGTGGTTTGAGCACTGGATTACAGCCCTGGAGACCAGGGTTCAATTCGCAGCTTGGCCATGGAAACCCACTGGGTAACCTTAGGCATGTCACACACTCTCAGCCTGAGACAGCTCAGTGACAGATTCTCCTCAGGGTTGCCACAAGTCAGAAATTACTCGAAGACACATGACAACAACAACAACCACAACATTTCAGTGCAAGCCCTCTTCCCAAAAGCTCCAGCATTTTTCTAGCCTGACCTGAGCAGTTCATGTTTTCTTGACTGCACAACCTTTTTAACTTCACAATAGGGGGCAGTCCTGGGCACATAATTCCCACTGCTGCTGAAAAACAATTACTACAAAGGCCCTAAAATTCCTTATCAACATGCTACTGATTACATTATAGACATAAAAGAAAAAGTAAATTCTCTTTACTCTTTTCAGAGGGGAAAAATGCAAATTAAATTTCATCCTAATTGCAAATTCTAGTCTTTTTGCATAACAGTTGTGCATGTTACATAGCATATAGTTCAGTGGGAAAACACTGAACATATCTACCAATAAGATTATCTGTCCCATTACTGAACAGTATTATTTCAATTTAACAAACCAAGCACATCCGCATGTTTACTTACCACAGGAATGACATGAGTGACACCATCTCCACTGTCTATAACGGTCCCAGTCAGTGTTCGCTCTCCTACTTGTCTGGATGTCCAAGATGCAGCTAAGGCAAGGACAGCCTTACCAAGGAAACAATATCAACTTTAGTGTTTTTTATACACTCTAAAGTACTATCCATCAAGAAATGTTGTCTTATAAGACAAAACCATGTAACACAGGCATTCTGTACTACACAATGTGAACAGAAGAGTAAAAGAATTAGAAATCAAAGCCAAAAGAGCAGGTACACTGCACTGTTCATTTTTCCAATACTTGAATACACACTGATAAGAAAACAGGGGTATGTTGTGTTTTGAACTCTAGTGCTACAACTGTTTCCATAACAGACACAGATATAGGTATTACCTAACTAAAGTGACACTAGATTTAAACTCCATAAAAAACTAGTGCTCTTCCTCCCATTATCACTGTCATAAAGGAACCAGCATAGAATATTCCTTTCATTGTGTGACAACAGCTTCCCAGAGTAGTGATCCCCTGTTTCTGGGACTGGCACTGGTAAACATTAATCCCCCGTATAGATCACCACATCCCTGTAGTCCTCTATTTGTTTTACCTTTCCCTTGTGAGACTCAAGGACATTAAGTGAAGGACTACTAATGTTTGTGAGACAGCTATCTGTAAACAAATGAAACCACCTTCAAACAATTATTGCTCAGAAATGTCAAACGTCGTTGCAAATGTAGAATGATGCAAATAAAATCAATAGAAGTAAGAACTATAATAGAAAATGATACATCCAAGAGAACATAATACCGGGCAATTAACATACTCATGGAAACCAGAAAGATTAGGTTGCAGTCCTGATAACATCCACCCATCCTAAGAATACACAAAGAAGATAGCTCTGTTTACTGGAAACAGGTGGACAAGAGAAGCTTTTACTGTAAATCCCACCTGCAAATTGGCACAGCAATATCATTATAAGGAGTGAATTATTATCAGCCTTTCTTCTAAGTGCACCTTATTCCATATGTAATTATAGATGAGACTGAGACAAGTTAACTACACTCTCTGTGGCAATTATGTTTTTCCTTCAGTAGCAAAGTAATTTTAAGTTTATTAAACTCCTAAACTGGACATTATAGGTTGTTTAAAGAGAAGGCCTGGGTAAAGTCCTATTCTGATATGAAATACAAAGATACACCCATGTAGTACTTCTTGAAATTGTTCCAAAAGAACTACATTTAGACGTTCATAAATTTCATAAATTCTTAGTCTTAACTTTAAAGTAGATGACTGCAATTCATGAAATCCATACAAGGATTTTCCTGATCTATAAAGCCAACAAAAATTAGAAAGAAACATACACAACTCGAGCAGTCTAGAACATTTGGTTCAAAACTGTGAAGACAGCAAGTGATTACGCACCTCTGGATTCCACTAAACTAGTTTCTTGCCACTTCTTAAAGCATTTATTTGCAAAATAACAACTATGGTTGTAGCCAGGTACGACAGCAACAGAATACAACCCAAGTAAATATTTGGGTTTTTAGGTCTGAAAAAACATCCAGTGTCCTAAATTGAACATGATGTGATTGACTCCACCACACTCCAAGGCAGCATATTCCACTGCTGAACAGCTCTGACTGTCAGGAAGGTCTTCCTGAGGTTTAGGTGGAATCTCTTTTCCTGGAGTTTAAACCCACTGCTCCTTGTCCTAGTCTCTGGAGCAGTGGAAAACAAGCCCACTCCCTCCTCGATATGAGATCCCTTCAAATATTTGAACATGGCTATCACGTCCCTTCTTAACCTTCTCTTCTGCAGACTAAACATACCCAGCTTCCTAAGACGCTCCTCATAGGGCATGGCTTCCAGACTCTTCACTATTTTGGTAGCCCTCCTCTGAACAAATGAATGAATTTATAAACTTTTTTTTAGAAATTGATTTTTTTAAAACATGGAAACATTAATCATTAGGAAAACTTTCACAAATGATTTTCTTATCACTGAGGCTGGCACAGATAACTTCCCCCAAAGCAGGATGAGTGGCAGCTGCTTGAAAATACAACTGAATATAGCCCTGCATCCCAACTCAGAATAACCTTTTTTTTTTTAAGTGGGTTTTTCCCATGAATATAGAGAATTCCTGCCAGGAGCTCCAGTGGGAGACAAGCATAATAAAAAGATACCTTAGGAGGGGTATTCAGGTTGGTGTAAAGATCAGATTACATGCTCATATCTTGTCTAACCACTGTGAACTTGAAAGAGACTTGGTGGCAAACAAAATGGATCTTACATTCTGCCATCTCTGGTAATTCACATTTTGGCATCTCTGGTAATCCATACCAACTCTCTGACTGGCCAGATTTAAAGCAGAAATTCCTTACATACATTTGGGTCAGACATCACATGAAAAGCTCTATCTAAAATACCAACCCTTTTTCTGGGAAACAGCCTACATTTCTTAAAAAGTTAAATTACAGGCATACATCAATTAAAAAAGCTTTTGACAAAGAAGCCCCTTTCTACAAAGTCTCTTTACATGCCCATCCCCACTTTTCCTCCTGTCCTCTGTCTAGCTGGAACTTTTTTCAGCAATACTGGCATTTGGAAGATGGTGAGGGAGGGCTGGAGAAACACAGACTTTCAGTGTCAGCCTTCAGTAAACTATGGGACAAAGCTTGCGCTGGGAAAGAATGGGATTCTACCCTAGCACATCCTACTGAGAGCTTATGTGTGTGCTTCCAACAGTCAAGGGACAATAGCACCTTCCTGCAGAATCCCTTATTAAACATGTGTGAACAGCAAATCAACCTGCTCACAGGCTACACCTAGCATGTTCATCATTTTAAAAAAATGGAAATTGGTGAACGTAAAGTCACCCTTGAATATATTTTGAAAGAAGCCTTCAAGTGGCCTCTAGAAGGTTCAAAATACTTTTGTTTGTTTATCCATGGTGTACGATGCCTGACTGTTTCATTTCACATGTGCATATTGTTAGCTTTGGATAAAATGTTTGCTGAAACATGTTGCATGGTTGAACTGCTCTTCTTTTTTTGTGGTGAAGGAACCTCTGCTTATTCTTTTCATATTATTTCTGGTACCAAAATTTCTGTTGAAGCAGTAATGCCAAGGAACACACATCTATTTTGTTAACTGAGGCACAACTACATTCGAGACATGCATGCCAACTACACACTAAATTATATCTCACCTGAACAGCAATGTAAAGCCCAGGAACATTGAAGGATTCAAACATGATTTCAGCAGTATATTCCCTGTTTTCTGGAGTATTTAGAGGAGGTTCAGTCTGTAAACAACAACAAAAAAAGATACAATCAATTCAACATTCATACTGGTGCTTACTGAGCATATTATACAAATATTCTTTCAATAAGAACTTAGGCTTTTTAACATGAACCGCAAGAGGATATCAGTGGCACTTATTTCTGCAGTTTTCTGGGATGTTATATTTCTACATGATCTATCTTTATCATCTAAATAAAATGTACCTAATAAAGTAGCAAGAAGAGTTATTTTTAAAAAGTGTTGCGAACTCTCTGATATAACAAATGGTCTAAACACAATTCAGTAACTTATTCTGTTTTACAACCTATTACTTCATGTTTCTTCTTCCATAAAAGGGAAGTGTCACTTTATACTACAATTCATGGCTGTTCTCTCATTCCCTGCCACTGCTTCCCAAACAGCAATGAGCTGAGGAATGTTCTATGGAAATCAGATTTTGCTTTTTAATTTGTAGAAAAGAACAGTGGTGACTGAGGGGATGAGTAAGTAGAAAGGTAAGTGGAAAAAACATATACCATGGCTGTATATAATTTGGGTGCCCTGTTTGTGCCCATGATGGGGAAGAGGAAGGTTACTTGGTAGCAAAGCTGAATTTCTATGCCTTGTCAGACAGCCATCTCAAGGGAGGGACTGCATGGCTGCAGTCATTCTGTTCTTCAGTGATTTCTTCTTACCTACCCTAATTTTCTAGAAATATAAGCTGCATATAAGCTGTTTGTAAGATGACAGTTAATGGAAAAGAGTAGGAATTTTACCAAGGAGCAGGTGATTAGCCTTGCCTGCTGGGAGTTTGCCTACCTCACAGTAAACAGAGGTCCTCACTTTGTTGTTTTCCAGTTTGCATATTGTCCATTACTGCTGTTCTAGGAATAGTTTAATTTTAATTTTATGTCATGCCCCCAGTAGGATCCTGGAGCCATGGGGAGGGAAAGTATGGGGCATTCCACTCCCAATGAGGGGTTATGAGCTCCTATATGGTGGTCTGGCTCAGGGATCAAGCCTCCAGCCTCACAAGTGAATTATTAGACAAGCTTATATGACTGATGCTTGCCCCAATGGCCCAAAAAACAAAGCAAATCTCTCCCAGCTCTAGGGCTGAGAACTACTGGATGACTGCCCAACAGGTAGACTAACCAATTCTGGGTTTTTGTTCAATGTCACATGAAGTCATGTGAGCCCTATGCAGCAAAAGGGTGGTGACCTGTGTTATTCATAATTCAACTGCTATACAGTTATTTCACCTCACCCCTCTGTTCCTTAGGCGTTGTTAGTGTGCATGCCTTCAAGTCGCCTGCTGACTTACGGCAACCTGATGAATATCATAGTATTTTCTCAGGCAAGGAATACCAAGAGGTGGTTTTGCCAGTTCGTTCCTCTGAAATATAGCCTACAGCACCTGGTACTCATTGGCAATCAACCATCCAAGCACCCACCAGTGCTGACCCTGCTTAGCTTCAGAGATCAGAATGATCTGGTGACTTTAGGATATTCAGGTTCCTCCTTAGGCACTGCAAGTGCAATATTGCCTATCTACAAGGTCATATACTATCTTTTAATGCTAAAATCCAGGTAAGCAGAATATAGTCAAGGTGACTCAAATCACAGTAAGAAACGGGGAGGGAACTAAATTTCAGTGACTAAGAAATGTATCTTAGCAACAGTTGTTTTAAGAGTCCCAATTCTATTCAAAGAATAGACATGTTCCCGCTATATTACTGGAGAGACACTTATCTAAAATGCAGTTGCCAGGACACCATTATTCAACTCAGATAGCTTTTGTTAGTTGGGAAAGAGAAACAGAAGGAAAGACACCCAAAATTCAGAATCTCTAGGGCTTTTAACAAAAAAAAGTGCTACTTTAACCAGTGACTTCTATTCAGCATGTCTTCTTGGATCAAATATTCTCACTGAAAGCTTGCACGGCATCTTACAATCCTGCTTTTTAAAAGCAAAATGTAGGGTTTTGCTGGTTTGGTTGTGGTTTATTACTTAATCTCAGCTTCTCCCTGTTGTCTTCTGTATTCCCTAAAAGGAAAGTCTCATCATCCAATTATATTTTCTAGTAGCTTTCAAATAATTATTATCATATGTTTTCAATTACATACATTTCAAGAGCAATGTATGCTCTCCGAACAGCCCAGATATTTGTTGATGGGTGAACATATAAATAAAAACAAACAACTGCAGGAGCATTAGTAAGTTGTAAGTTACAAGGCTAATTCAACTTTGTGCACTGACAGGATAATATTCCAAATCTCTAGCACTTCAAAACAGGTTATACTCACCAATAGAAAATAATGATCTTCAGGTTCTGCCCTTAAATATTTAAAGATAACTTGTTCCATAAACCTCTCCATCAAGTCCCAGTCTTCAACTATACCATGACGGATTGGCCACTGTTCAAAATGTCCAAACAAAGTTTTAAAGTTATGTTAGATCTATGTACATAAAACTGTGTGTTAACCTGAAGTTAACACTTCTACCTACAGGAACAAAAACTTTCCTAGATTGTAAAATGCACTCAGCTCCCTAAATGGGAATTCTAATGAAAAGGGAGGGGGTTCATTAGATTCTTTATTGTTTTCTTCTTTGATACTGCCCCTCCAAACTGTAGTGACAAAACTGTCATTAATTTACAGGCTATGAAGATATGCACTGTAATACAGAAAGAAAATCTTACATATTAAGAAAACTGGAAATTTTTTTAAGCCTAAGAAATGTGAAAGAAATCATGACTGGTTCAGCTCAACCTTTTATTTCGATTAACCTACTAAAATTATACAGTAACCAGTTCTGTACATACTTTCCCAAGCATCTTCTCCTATCAAACGATCAAACTGGACCTCAAAGTGATCTGCAGGAAATCTAGAAGTCCACTCTGATTTGTTTCCTAATCCCTTTGCAGACCAAAAAAGTATTCACATTGATTTTGGGAATTCGGTAACAGAATGTGCCCTAATGAGTTTCATACAGGTGAGGTTCAACTGGTTCAGCTTAGGTTGATAACAAGGTGCTGGCAGGATATGATCCAGCACTCGACTCCTTGGCCATTTCTTCTCTTTGCTGACTAAATCTGACAGGAGAGAGATTACTAGTGGAATCCAGCAGATTATCTGAAAGGAGCAGTTCTGGCCACTTTGAAATAGGCAATAATACAGACACTTTTACAGAAACCCTTCTTGGACTGAAAACACTGTGAGGGGTGAAGACATTTTTGGCTGACTACTTCCACTTCAACACAACCTTTGTCCTGTGTTTAGCTAAGAATGACCTACTCAAGAAAAAGGACAGCATGAAGCATACCATAGGCACTATCATTTTGAACTGCCTGTTCAGGACAAGAGTGGGTAGCACCAGAAATCTGTTAGTTGTGCTCATGCTTGCTGTGAGAAAACAATGATTCTGTCTCATGGCACCTGTACTACAGTGTTCCATAAGTTCACTCTATTTACTATCCTGTTTAACATTAAACTGCTACGACAAAACATTCTGAAGATCTGGAGTTAGAAACAGATATCAGATATATAGCTCTTTTTAAAGTTTCACACTTGACACAAGTGAACTGGTGGAACCATCAAATGAAAAGATGTCTCTTATCCATAAAGGACTGAGGGAAGGTAGGAAATTCCTGACAACTAATCAAGAAAAGAGAGGAGACGCTGGAAGGTTGTCCGTTTGACAAGACAAGTGGGTTTCATTCTGCCCTGGACTGTGTTTTCCCTGCCCCTTAAAGAGCAGGTTTACTCTTTCGGGGTGGTATTAGGGACTGCCTTTTCTTTGGATGCCCACACAGCAGCACATGGCAATTGCAGCCTGGTACTATAATTAATGTCCTAGCAGCATTCATAATTAACATTACAATGAACTGTGCAGAGGGCTCACTCTGAAGACAACTAGGAAATGCTTATCTGTATAAACTACCCACTGGCATTCATAATTAGCATGGCTTGCCAATTTTAAAAAGATATTCATAGGCTTCCTGAGCTTTTCTGAAATCAATTCAATTCTGGACCAGGATTAACTCATCAGTTCTTTGAAATCAATTCATTTCCACACTAGGGTTAATCAACAAAGGACTTTATAGCTGAAGTCTAAGTAATATGCCCATTCTCTAATTGGGAAGGCCCTTCTTCAATGAGATCACTGAAGGGGGTTCAAGCTTCCTGTGCCGGGACACCATATAATTCTGAAATTCCTGGTCCTGTCTAATTGGGTGCCAGCTTTTGCAGTTTTCAGTCCCATGGAAGTATTTATTTTCCCACATTTTAAAAGTCAGAAATATTGTTGTTTGTCTATTTGTGTCTGTCAACTTATGGTGACCCCATAAATTTCACAGGGGTTTTTTTCAGGCAAAGAATACTAAGAGGTAGTTTTGCCAGTTCCTTCCTCTGAAAGAGCCTACAGCACTTAGTGAATAATTCTTTGCACTGTTTTAATCTACTTGCTGTTTTTATGGGACACTGTTTACACTGCTTTAGCTGCTTTTTTTCTTGTTTAAAAGTATTGCTGTATTACATATTGTTGACCTAGAAACCACTTTGATAAAACAAACTAATTAAAACAAGCCACAGGGTTACAACAGCTGGTGTGAGGCAGTGATCAGAATACTGGCTTTAGACGAGGAAGATATGTTCAACTTTATGTTAACTTCTGAAAGTGAGCCTAGCTTCTCAGAGACTTCCTGCAATGTTATCATTTTGCTCTGAGACCTCTGCTGGACATAAATGTAATCAATAAAATTAAAACTGAAATATCACACAGTAAAATTATAGCAATTCCTTTATATGTTATTTACTGATTCTATCTGGATGTTTCTGGGGTGAACCATTAGCATGCTGTTTTACCCATTAACCCCAAGACTAATGAGTCTACTACTCTCCAAGATAAATTCTGCAAAGACAGAACAACAAATCTATATGAAAAGTGGTTTGTTTCTTAGAAGGATCATCTTCAGCTTCCAGTACCTTTGTTGCATATGTTGGTTTTTCTATTGCTTCATCCCCAATAAAGAAATCTAGGTCATCCACACCTTTCATAACCCTTCTTTGTGCTTGGTCGACAACTTTGGCCGATTCCTTAATAGCGATACCTTAAATAAATGGGAAGTGTGATCAAATTATTGAAAGAATTGCATTCCAACATTTTAATGTACTGACAATAATAGAACAAGTTATATTTCAATGCATTTCAAATTTTTGACTTAGTGAGAAGTACCGAACTACACTGTACCACATTTACTGAAGCTCAAGAACTCTCGGATGCCATAGCACCAAGCAAAGAACTGTATGCTGCTAATGCAGCCTCATCACAGTTACTTAGCTCAACCCCTATGCAGTAAATTGTTCGAATGTTATATTATCTCTACAGCTTCCTTCTTCTTTAGACTCTTATCTTTAGTTTCACTGACCTCTTTTTGTAATCTAAACCTTTATCCCACAATGCATTCTTTCAAAGATCTCTCCTTTAAGTTCTAAGTGTGTATTTTGTTGCATAAATGCAAATCCTACAAATGGAAAGCCAAAATGCTGGACCAAATACTACAGTTAGCAAGTATTTTTTATTGTAATTTTATCATTTCAGCTCGTTGTTGCACAAAGTATCTCTGTTGTGTCTTGAAAGGAACATTTGCTAGTAAGGAACAGAGCAAGAAAATAATTCAAACAAGTTTTCACTTAAAAATCTGGCTACTTGTCCAAATGTACTACCTTCTACAGCACAACTGTGTGTATCAAAAGAAGTAAAGATGAAGTAACATAGCACAGTACAGTGGACAGAGTGCAAACTTTAAACAAGAAAAAAAAATCAAGTTACTGCTTAAAGATGAAACTAATTCAGTATTCTTAGCAGGTCCCTTCTCAGATTTTAACATGACTCTATAATATCACTGTTGTGAAAATATGTAGATGTACTATGCCATTTAAATCAAAATTCCACAATCACCTGACATTATAGGAACTCAATCTTTCAAGGACACACCTTCTAACTTCTATTGGGCACTGGGGTATTTCTTCCACTAAGAATTCAGATGCATGCGGACTGCTCAAATATTGGCTAATAAGTCTAATGAAGCCACAACACCACTGACCTAGTTCCATCCAATGTTGTACAGGCAGACTTCCACTTCAGAAAAAAGAGATTTTTGTTTCTTCTTCCCATATATATCTATAGGAGTACCTATAAATTCTCCAGAGCAGATTTGGGGGGGGTATACAGGAGATTACAGGCAGAGATGAGATCTCTTACACTCATCTGATTTAGATGAATAAATGCGTTCACTGAAAAAGTGCACCATACTTCTACCCTTCCTTTGTTGGGTACACACACACACACACAAAAGGAATAATTTTTAGTGCACTTGCATGTCTAAGATATATAACTGTGACATTAAATCATATGTTAGGCAACTCTGGAATATGACAGAGGAAAAAGCATACTGTTAGAAAAGCAGTGCATTCTAATAGTATGTATCTGACATTACATTTGGGTAGGAAAAAGAACTACGCTGGCATGGTAATTAAAGATGAGAGTTGTTCCAGCAATAAAAAGTGGCTGTCTTGGAGTTGTGCTACACATGAATAAAGACGTTTGAAAACAAACAAAGTGGCGTTTCTACTGCATTAGGTATGAACAGTCACAATGATTAAACTTTAAATTAGTGGTTTAAACTTTTAAATATCTAAAGAAAAGGCACTGGCAACTTATAATCCTTTTTTTACGTACGACATGTAATATAAGATGTATTTACAACTGTAAGAAAGCTCAGCATAATGGAGTTAAATCAATAAATGGAAAGTTGAGCCATGTCAAGCAGTTATGAATTATGAAAAAAAGATTTAAACACAAATATTACTAATAGTTTTTCTGGGATTCAGGAAAAAAGAGAAAAAGGAAAAGCATAGGCAGTTTTTGGCCACATCTGTTTTCTTCAAATTCTTCCACTTTTTAGTTAAAAGCTTAGTCTGTGCAGTAAAAATGCACAACCATACGTGAACCTGTAACAAGTGATGTCTGGAATAAAACGTGCCATAACAGGAATGCTATTGTTCAAATAGGGCTGCCATCTATGCCCTCTTCCAGCACACAATGAGCACTAAGAGACCATTTCTCAAAGTGCGGTCCAGGAAGCACCAGAGCTTCTGTATCCACTTTCAGGTGGAGTTCAGTGCTGTAGCCTGCCCACTGGCATTTTGCTTCAGTACTCTGTGCCACAGGAATATTGAAGTTTTTTAAGTAGACTGACATCTGCATCAAGTAGATCATGGGAGTGAGAGTTAGTGAAATGGCAACCAGCCTCAACTTTAACATGCAAAGTTGGAAATAAGAAAAGAGAGGAAATGATGTCAGATGGAGTAAGCAGCCAGCCATACATTGGGTGGGGGAGGGGAGAGGGAAGGTAAAAAATGGTTAACTACATTTTATACATTTAAAAAAACTACTTTGCAAATTGTTTTGAGAAGGCTAATTTGTTAATTTGCCAAGAGTGTTCTCCTCCTGCTGCTCCTCCTCTATGTCTCTCAGATGTTTTTTGGAAGGGTTGTTGCTGTTGCTGGTTTGTCTGTTTGTTGACAATTTGTTCCTTGAACATTCTGGGCCTTGGTGGGGATGGATAAATTAGCAAGGATGAGCAGCAATCAGGGAATCAGTGAAGACAGGAAGGTCAAGAAAGAAGGGGAGCACAGACTGAGAGCCCAGAACATGCAGGGAGCAGGTTGTGCAAAAGACCAGGCCAGGAAAGGAACAGCCTTGACAGGGATAAAGTGAATTAGCAGGGATGAGAAGGAATCAGCAAACTGGAGTAGGCAGGCAAGACAGGAAAGAAGGGGAGCACATACTCAGAGCCCATAAAGTCCATTGCAAAATGAAACAGTCATGGCCAGAGGGCGACCTATAACTGCACAGTTGTTCTTCAGAAGTTGCACAGTTCCAAGTGAAACTGCGTGGGTTTCTCGAAAATGCAGTTTTTAAACATGAATTTTCCATCCTTTGCAAGAGAAAAAAAAATCCCAAACATTTCGACATTGCAGGAAGAAACATCTATGCTTCCTTCCTCGATGGCTGTCAGGAAATGGGAAAATGAAGAATTTCCATTCCTACTCAGAAGGATAACTTGGGGTTGAGCAGTGGCAAGTAGATCCCTGCGTATGTGCCTACATACTGGAGGGTGCAAGTGAAGACAGTGGGACAAAGAATGTCATTTGACAAAATATATAGAAAGTTTCCCTCTAAATGAAAAAGATCAGAGAAAACCTTGAAGGTAATTGAATGAAAGAGAGAGATACAGGGGTTATCACATAACTACTATAAAGAACTGAAAATAGAGAGAAGGAGATTAGAGAAAGAAGCTGTTAGAACAAGAAATGAACTTAAGTGCAGTAGGAAGGAAGAATGAAAACAAACGGCAACTGTGAAAGGGATGCAAATTAAGTGTGAAGGGAGTAGAGACAATAGCAGAAGGAAAAATATAAATAGGCCTCTCTGCTTCATGAAGGGATGGACAACTGTGGTCCCCCAGATGTTCAACTGCAACTGCGAGCACTCCTTACCACTGGCTATGTTGGATAAGGCTATCCTTAGTTGCAGTTCAACATTTTGAGGGCCACTGTTTCTTGCCACTAACTTAAACTCTTGGGTCAGCAAATTATATCTGAAATGAGGCTCCTGCATCAAGATACCTAAGAATTTAGCAACTTCCAGAAACAGATTAGATTACAATATACAAATATCAGTAACCACTAATTGATTATGTCATATTCCATCTCCAACTGCCCTCATTCTGTGATTATATCTGCTTCTGTGGAACCACTCTGACTGGCGGACCTCAGTCATTTTCAGCTCTCCCATGATGGTCCTGGAGACAGAATGCAAAAGAACTCTGCTGTAAGAGGTATGAGCAGGCAAATTCAATGACTTGCATTTCCAGCTGACAGTCTTAACATATCATGGCTTTTAGAAGGTATTTAAGAAAACCCTCACAAAAATTTGCAGGAGAAGCTGGTTACTCCCGTTAATTTCTTTGTACTTCTCCATCCTTGGGATTCACTTAATGTGCTCCTTTCACCCTCTAGTTTTTTAGCAGTCTGTTTTAGAATTCTGCTGGCATCGTATCATGATATTATTCAGTCTCTAACCATGGGGTGAATTGGCCTTCTCACTCATTCTCTGTTTTCACATAAAATGTTTCCCCCACCCCAAAGGAACTAGTCATTGCTAGCATCACATCTGTGTCAGCAATTTTTCTAACCATCCTTAAGTCAATCACAGCCTGCAATTAGCGACTTAGACAGTGCTATATTGCTATTTTTGAACTGAATATTAGTACTCAATAACTTGTTTCATGAATTGCTAGTGACTCTATTCTAGGCAAGAAAATTACAACAACCAGCTGCAGTTCAAGTAACTATTTCTAAATTTGACCTCAGGAATAGAAGAAAAATACCGTAGATGATTTCATCTGATCAACTGTTACTATAATCCTTTTAATAACAGGTCTTTTCAGACTGGAACAATACATTTGTAAGATGTATCTTTTTCCAAAGAGAAAGAAAGAGCATCAAAAAGTCTACTGCTCACATAACAGTAGCAGCCCTCTCAAGAATGGGCCTATATTTCACAGTGAAGGTGGGAAGGCTACACAGGGAGGGAAAACTGGAAGCAATTTGGAGAAACTGAAGGGAATAGCTTTGGAGACTTGACATGAGCAATAGATGAGGAGGAAGCAGGGTTCCCACCCAGCTACTCAGAACATACTGAATACATCTTCGTGCAGGTGCAAGAACCCATTTGTGTGAGGCACAGAGACCATGACAAAAAAAAGACATACAAAGCAGGAGAAGCCAACAACCCAATATCAACTGGTTTCCTATTTCCAGAGCAGACAAACACAGACTTGTAATGGTAAGATCCTGGACCACTAACTCAGGGCAAGTATTCCAATAAAAGCCAGAAGTGCAACTTGGGTCCTGTCAACTGTTAACATGACTTCCATTAAGCTTTTTTAAATCTCACTGTAATTTTTTTGCTAGGCAGTGAAGTTAAACTTCCTACCAAGACAGGGCTGCACTAATCGCCTAACAAAGTTACTGAAAAGGTTAAAAGGCAACAAATCAGAGATCTAGTTAATTGAGTTCTACATTCTAATCAGAACAACGTTACTTAAATAAGCAGCCTTTAATGAAAAAAAAAAGTCCAATGGAATCTCTAGAAGTTTTTCAAAGCATTTAAAAACTAGCCAGAAACTTCTATCAGATATTAAGAGCACAAAGACAAAATTAGAAAAGCTCATCTCTGCTACTCCTTCTGAAAAAAAAAGGAGGGTATTTTAAAAACACAACTTCTATAATTTTTAAACACTAACATTAAAAGTTTTTACATGAATTTCCATTTCAAACTTTATTCGCAAAATCAGATGTCTGCTCTCCACTAAATTAACATACTACCATAAACCTAATACTAGATGTTTATTATCCAAACTTCTAAAAATGAACACAATGCTAATGTTTTCCCAATGATTTTGAATAGCTTTTTATTGCCAACAAAAACACATCACACAAAAGACTGTTTAATCCCAGTAAAATTTTGATGTGTACATTTTTAGAACCATGAGCTTAAATTAGGCAATGATGATTGCCATTTGCTCAGAAGTACACAAAACTTACATGAAGGAATGATGAACTGTGGCTCTGTATTTCCAGCATATCCCAGTTTAGTATACCTGCAAAGACAAAGTCAATATATTACATTAACACTGACCAGTCAAAAAGCAGTATTTATAGATCAATGTCACAAGAATAAATATTCATCCCTGATATATTTCATCAGTGACCACCATATGGAAATAACCTGTTAAAATTTAATTCATTATGAGCAAATTTAATTACATCTCCCTCCAACGAGGTTCAGGAAGTTCATCTATTGGTTAATGTGCCTCACTACCAGAGCGTGGAAATAACAGGTTAAACCAGAGCTTTCCAAATTGTGTGTCATGACACATTAGTATGTCGGCTGCAGTGTGTAGATGTGATGCGCAAATGTAATGGTTGGAGGGCCTGCCTCTCCCACAGCCACGGTGAGCCAGGCCTGGGTAAAGGGGCTGCCTCTGCTGCCACCTCCGCCCCAGGTCAAGGAAGACTCTGGTAAGGGCAGCTAGGGTAGCGGTGGGCCAGGCTTGGGTGGAAGGGCTGCCTTCACTTACTGAATTATTGTGTTGCAAAATGATGCACATCTAAAAAGTATGTCACCAACATGAAAAGTTTGGAAAGCTCCGGATTAAACCCTTCCTCCCATAAGCAAAAATTAACAAGCAAATCTACGGGTTAATAGCACTCTCTACTTCCATAGTCTGATGAATATTCACTATTCTTGATATTCACAGCTACAGAAAGGGAGGTCTCAAGAAGAACAGGATGCTTGAAGAGCGCTGGGGTTTGCAGCTTAGGGAGGTGCATTTAGAGGGCCTCAGTGAAGTATGAACCCCAGAATTCCACAGGATGTTGAAAGTAGAATAACAGTACTGTAACAGTATGATGTGGAAATGGCATGAGGCAGCAGGAACTGAACTTGGGACCCCTATTCTTGACATTCGCTGTCACAGAAAGGGGGATGTTATACTAGGAGTATGGGAAACAAGCAAGATGAACTTGAACTCCTAGGACAACAAAATAAATACGATTTGATAGGCATCACTGAGACCTGGTGCGATGAGTCTCATGATTGGAATGTAGGAATAGAGGGGTATAGCCTATTTTGTAAAAACAGACCAAACAAGAAAGGAGGAGGAGTAGCCTTGTATGTCAAGGATGTTTTCACCTGTGAAGAGATCCGTGACTTAAACCCAGAAAGCCAGGTCGAGAGCATCTGGGTAAGAATTAAGGGAGAGAGAAACAATAGGGATATTCTGGTGGGGGTTTACTACCGTTTACTACAGACCTCCAACCCAGACTGAGGACTTTGATGATGCCTTCCTCAACCAAATGACTGCACATTCAAAAAGGAGAGATACAGTAATAATAGGAGATTTCAATTACCCGGATATATGTTGGCAGTCAAACTCTGCCAAGACAGCAAGGTCCAGCAAGTTTCTTGATTGTCTTGCAGACAATTTCATGGTCCAGAAGGTGGAAGAGACCACAAGGGGATCAAATATTCTAGATCCGATCCTGACCAACCTGACCTTGTTAATGAGGTAGAAGTGGTTG
This sequence comes from Cyclura pinguis, assembly GCA_030412105.1. Classification (NCBI taxonomy): domain Eukaryota; kingdom Metazoa; phylum Chordata; class Lepidosauria; order Squamata; family Iguanidae; genus Cyclura; species Cyclura pinguis. The sequence goes on along the minus strand of CM059599.1, from coordinate 247,029,901 downwards.
GATCTTTAGGGGGGAGTGACCATGCCCTATTGGAATTTGGCATTCAGTGGAACGGAGAAGATAAGGGTAGCCAGACATTCATATTAGATTTTAAAAAAGCGGACTTCTGTAAACTTAGGGAGCTGCTGGCTGGAATTCAGTGGTCAAGAACAGTGAAAGGGAAAGGAGTTCAGGAGGCATGGGAGTTCCTTAAAAGGGAGATACTGAAGGCACAGTCTAAAACTGTGCCAATAAGGAGGAAAAATGGAAGGCATCTGAAGAAACCAGAATGGTTGACTAAAGAACTCTCAGCTGAGCTAAGTGTTAAGAGAAACATGTACAGGAAATGGAAGAAGGGGCAAACCACCAAAGAAGAATTTAAGCAAGTAGCTAGGAGATGTAGGGAGGAGGTCAGAAAGGCTAAAGCACAGAACGAACTTAGGCTGGCCAGAGACATCAGAAACAATAAAAAGGGCTTTTTTAAATATCTCCGTAGCAAAAGGAAAAAGAAGGAGACGATAGGGTCGCTGTGCAGAGAAGATGGCGAATTCCTAACAGGGGGAAGAGAAAAGGCAGAACTACTTAACACCTTCTTTGCCTCAGTTTTTTCCCAGAAGGATACAAGCACTCAAACTGGTGGCTGGGGAACAGGTAAGGAAGCAGGGGCAATGAGGCACATAATAGGTAGAGAGGTGGTACAGGAATACCTGGCCACACTGGATGAATCCAAGTCTCCAGGGCCAGATGAATTGCATTCTAGGATAGTAAAAGAACTGGCAGAGGTCATTTCGGAACCGCTTGCTATAATCTTTGAGAAATCTTGGAGGACAGGAGAAGTTCCAGCAGACTGGAAGAGGGCAAATGTTGTCCCCATCTTCAAGAAGGGGAAAAAAGAGGACCCAAATAATTATCGCCCAGTCAGCCTGACATCAGTACCCGGAAAGATTCTGGAGCAGATCATTAAGCAGTCAGTTTCTAATCACTTAGAAAGCAACGCGGTAATCACGAGAAGTCAACATGGATTTCTCAAAAAGAAGTCATGCCAGACTAATCTTATCTCTTTTTATGATAGAGTTACTAGCTTGATAGATGAAGGGAATGCTGTGGATGTAGCATTTCTCGATTTCAGTAAGGCCTTTGACAAAGTTCCCCATTACATTCTTGCAAAGAAGCTAGTAAAATGTGGGCTGGACAGGGCTACTGTTAGGTGGATTTGTAATTGGTTGACTGACCGAACCCAAAGGGTGCTCACCAATGGCTGCTTTTCATCCTGGAGAGAAGAGACTAGCGGGGTGCCACAGGGTTCTGTCCTGGGCCCAGTGCTGTTCAATATCTTCATCAACAACTTGGATGAAGGAATAGAGGGCATGCTCATCAAATTTGCCAATGACACCAAATTGGGAGGGGTTGCTAATACCCCAGAGGACAGGATCAAAATTCAAAATGACCTGGATAGATTGGAGAGCTGGGCCAAAGCTAACAAAATGAAATTCAACAGAGAGAAGTGTAAGGTCCTACACTTAGGTAGAAAAAATGGAATACAGAAATATAGGATGGGGGACACGTGGCTGGATAGCAGTATGTGTGAAAGGGATCTAGGAGTCTTAACAGACCACACGCTGAACATGAGTCAGCAGTGTGATGCAGCAGCCAAGAAAGCCAATGCAATTCTTGGTTGCATCAATAGGAGTATGGTGTCTAGATCGAGAGAGGTACTGGTACCTCTCTACTCTGCTTTGGTTAGACCTCATCTTGAATACTGTGTCCAGTTCTGGGCACCCCAATTCAAGAAGGACATAGTCAGGCTGGAGCAGGTCCAGAGGAGGGTGACCAAAATGGTGAGGGGCCTGGAAGCCAGGCCCTATGAGGATAGACTTAGAGAGCTGGGTATGTTTAGTCTGCAAAAGAGAAGGTTAAGAGGGGACATGATAGCCATGTTTAAATATTTGAAGGGATGCCATGTAGGGGAGGGAGTGGGCTTGTTTTCTGCTGCTCCAGAGACCAGGACAAGGAGCAATGGATTCAAGCTGCAGGAAAGGAGATTCCACCTGAACCTCAGGAAGAACTTCCTGACGGTCAGGGCTGTCCGGCAGTGGAATATGCTGCCTCGGAGTGTGGTGGAGTCTCCTTCTTTGGAGGTTTTTAAGCAGAGGCTGGATGGCCATCTGTTGGGAGTGCTTTGAGGGTGTTCCTGCATGGCAGGGGTTGGACTGGATGGCCCGTGTGGTCTCTTCCAACTCTACATTTCTATGATTCTATGATTCTATGTCTCCAGAGGAATAGGAAGGTTGAACAGCACTGGGGTTATCAGAAACTGAGGCAGCAGGAACTGAACCTGGGACCCTGGCTCCTATACGCATAGCATATGCTCATGTAATGATCTTTGCAAACAACATTTCTTTATTCTTAGTGATCACTGAAGGAGCTGAACAATATCTGTTCAGCATATAGTCAGAGACACTCAGAAAATTTCTTATTTAGAGTTTTGCATCCTTGATTCTCCAACTAATCTTTGTAGCCACTTATTGTTGCAATTCAGTGATGCGGTGGAACAGTTGTGTTTGAATGGTAAGTGAACTGTATGCAAGTGAGTGACACTAAAAACAAGAGATACAAACAAACAAAAAGCTAATTGAAGATTTTGTTGTATCAAGTGCTCTTCTCCAACTTGCCATCAGATCACATGATTTGTAGTTTAACACATCTGAAGAACACCAGGCTAGAGAAAGCAATTCAACTACCAAAATGGCACTTTTGAAAGAGTCAATAAATAACAAAATATGCTACGAGGGGACAACTGTGACAACCAAATATGTCATTTTCTGTAAATCTCAGTTTCTTTTAAAAAACTGATTTATATATTAATTAATGATAGCATAATAAGCCAATTTGCATTCATAACTAGGCAAATTCCCCAATTTCTAGCTATCAATCCTATTAAATTTTTAAATCTATAATTCCAAACACTATCAGAATAATTGATAACTCTTACTCCATTTTTAGTCACATAAATAACAGAGTAAGTTCAGGATTTGCATAGTTGAAGTTTACTGATAAAGCAAAACTTGTATCTTTCAACATATAGAGTGCAGAATTGCGTAGATGCCCTGCATAATGTATTTTTTTCTAGATAACAATCCGAGACAATAGTGTACAGGAGATATGCATATGTAAACAAATTGTTTACTGCAGCTAACCACCTCACTGAAAAGGAAAACAGCTTTTCCATTTAGAGCCTACTTTGTTACTGAATGAGACTAAACTCAAACAATTTTTAAAAATTCAAAACTCATCCAGCTTTGTATAGATTCTTGCCTCCATATTACTGTTTTAAAGAACTGCAACTCTATTGTGAGAGGATACTTATGGAATAAACTATCTTTTTTCATGAATACAAATACCACAATTCTAATCACAGAACAGAAGTCTACAGTTTCAGTGCTGTAAGAGTACATTTTTATTCATGATATTAGGAAAGGTCTTTAAGACGCTTATCCTCTGAACACTACTTTTAATATACCATCCACTTCTAGAATTTCTCGAGATTCAGACAGTGCATGCTATATATTGGCAAGTCTTGAATACATGAATAAGAGCTATTTTAGGCCATATGTAGTTAACCTTACTCTAATGATTGATATCCACTAAATGGTCACACCTATATTAGAGTAATGCCAAGAAACAGTTTTATTAGCCATACACATACTTAACCATTCATTTCTTAGCCTCTCTTCTCTGCATCAAATCTTAATTCTCTCTTTCTTAATTTCTCAATTTTTCTCTTTTGCAATTGCTGCACTATTGATCTCTCTTCCTTATCACATCTGCCATATTTCCTAATTAAATGCAGAAGCTTTAAAAGAGATTTTAAAATGCCTTCCTGCATTGTATTTTCCAGAATCCAATTTGCTCACACCATCTGGAAATCAATAAAATGTACTTTGCACCTGAATACTTTGCCTCATTATCTCTCCCCTGTAGCCTGTATTTTGGTCTAGAGTAAGCCACAAAGGGACTGTTTAAATTTTTGTACAGAACTTAGTTTAGTCCCTCATCATTCAAATCATACTGACAGGAAACTAGGACAGAGCCACAGAGCTCTGTCCTACTTGCTTTCAAAAAGCCTCCAGAACTGTTAGATACTATGGTATGTTAAAAGACTGCTGCATCCTCTCCCTAATGACCTTTTTGTGGGACTATTGCACCCACACACATACTTCCACTGAGTGTTAAAACAGTGACACTGCAACAATTCGGTAGGAAGAAATGAATCCTGGCAATAGATTAAATGTGTTGTTCCTGCTGCTTACACAAGAGCTTCTCAGACACAGTACAATATAAATAAAACTATTTCCTGGGGAGGGGATGACTTGACTTTTTTTTAATAACTTGAGACTGATTTTGGTAACAGACCCAAACCTAAAGAAAATGTTTATACTTCACGTAACCCCCACCCTGTAATGGTCAAGTCTTCTGCATGGGGAGAGGGCACCAAAGAACTGTTCCATTAGAATGATACTGTGTCCCCCCTCTCCAGGAGTTTATCAGGTTGCTTTCCTTATACGCAACTTGTTGTATCATCCTATCATGTATTGTATCATATCATCATATCATATTGTATCATCATCCTACCATGAACAATACTGCACCTATTATCTTTCCTTTATATTTCTTCATCTCTGACTTAAGCTGTAGCATAGAATTTGTGTTATCTGGGTATTTCCTATGAAGTTTTTTTTTCCTCACGAAATCCATAAGCATCAAGACCTATCCTCTCAGAAATACAGCACAAGATCATACATAATTTCCAGATATATGAAAAGTAACCCACTAAATCATACGTTTATCAGTAGTGAGCAAGGATATATCCAAACTAGACCTACAAAATGTATTCCTGGTATATGTGCAACTTGAACAAAGATTTTGTAGGTTCAAGCTCCACTACTTGCTGACCATCACAATTTAGTAAATATGGCATAAAACAAAGATATTCTTATTTGTTTCTTAATTAACCAGGCATTACAAAGCTCTTTATGAACACCACAATCATAAAAACAAGTTCTCTGCGCTACCAGTTAACCAGAGAAAGGCTGAAGGAATCCAACTCCCCATCACAAACACAGTTAGATGATCCACAGAATCTACGGTCTTATGCTGTCTCCATGCAGGACGGGGATATAAGCAACTTCAACCACATCTGTTCTAGCAGTGACATGTTGTCTATCTGCAATCAAGGAAAATAGCCCAATGAAGCTAATTAAGCACTTCAGGACCAAGTGAACTAAAATCAACAAACTGGAGAAACTACGAGGGTCATACTTAAGGTAATGCCTGTGGGTCCTTTTTACTGAAACTATTAAATTCAATGTGATGCCATTACATGATCAGACAGAGTAATTCTTACTGCACAATTGGAATAATTTCTGTATTTCTAGGTGTTGCATAATCATTGAGTTCTTGACCAAAGAAGGATGTACTACTACCAACATCCACAGAAGGCTCAAAAGTGTGTATGGTAAAGCAACAATTAACAACAGTAACGTGTGAAGGTAGGTGAAAAAGTCTAAAGAACGCAAAACCAGTTTTGAAGACAAACCACAGAGTAAAAGCCCATCAACAGCTGTCACTCACAAAAACGAAAGCAGGGTGGACAAAACGATTCACTCAAATTGGCATATGACTGCCTGAGAGAATGTTGAGGAATCTGACTATAGTAACAGTGCTGCTGAGCAGATCACCCACAACCCTGGATACAGGAAATCATGTGCCAAGTGGCCTCTTCACCAGGTAACAATTGATTTGAAAGAGAAGAGACTGCATGTGTGTCTGGAACTGTTGGCAGCATTTGAAGCCCACGAGGACATCTTTTTTGTGAATGTTTCCACTGGTGATAAGACCTGGGTACTCCCGTATGACCCAGAGACCAAGAATCAGTCCATGAAGTGGCAGCACTCCACCTCCTCTAGACCAAAGAAACTGAAAAGCCAGTGCTCAGCACAGAAGATTATGGTGAATATCTTCTGGGATGACAAAGGTGTGATTTTGCTTGATTTACTCAAGCGTGGTATAAAAATGAAGAGTGACTGCTACACCGCATCACTCTGGAAATGTCAAGAAGCCGTTCATAATAAAAGACCATAGAAACACCTAAATGCAATCCAGTTACAGCACAAAAATGCACAACCCCACACTTCTTTAGCAACATCACAGGTTCTTGCAGAAACAGGATGGTCAGTAGTACTACATCTGCCTTACAACCCTGATCCAGCACCCTCAGACTTTCACTTGTTCAGTTGGTTGAAGGAAGACACTATCAGCCACTGGACCAGGGAGTACCTGAAAGAGTTTCTCCAAAGTGGATCTGATGACTGGGTTTCCAAGGTAGTGCAAACGCACTGCTGCTGGTGGAGACTATTTTGAATAGTATCATGTTTTAGACAAAGAGTTGTTTTACACATGCATGTAGCTGTATGTGTCTCATGTTGTTAATGAAGGAGTTATGACCTGACAGGCATTACTTTCAATATGATCCTCATATCAAAAATCACTACTAGGCTTGCAACGTATTTAGAAGCTAATGTATTAAAAGGTTAAGTACTAAACTCTGCAGTATAGGACTACATTCACCAATTATATGCACTAAATATATGTTTACTAAAGAACTCTTTATGACTCATGACAATAATAGCAAGAGATGCACTGACTAACTGAAAAACAAACTCACAAATTTCAATTCAATTAGGGACAAACAGGACTAGATAACTGTATATTTAAAGTGATGTTTTACTTCAGCTTGGTTAAAAACAAAAGAACTTATGGAAAGCCATTAATCAACTGGTGCCAATAAAATGGAATCTGTAAACATACAACTACGATCTTAGTCAGAGCAAGCCAAGATTCATAAACTGGCTTCACAATTCGGAATACGTGGAAATAAAGACCAAACTTGGCTCTGAAAATGAAAACCAGGAAAAAGACATCTCCTGCAAGTTGAGAGAAAATGGTGTTTCAGACAAGTCATATAAGGTTTTATAGGTCACTACAAGTACTTTGAATTGTGTCCACAAACATATAGGCATTAAATTGAGCTGTTTTAAAAGAAGAATTATCTGCTTCCCACAACAAGTCCTAATCAACTGTCTGTCTGCAACAATCAATTCTTTAGAAATTTAATATGAATATGTTCCTAGTAATAAGACTAGAACAACTAGACATTAATCTCATTTCCCTAATGATCCATGTGATGTTAGGAAAAGGACAGATCCCAAAGATCTCCAAGGGATACTACGAACATTAACATTTTTTAATAGAGAATCAGACAAATGACTCATCTACATTTTAAAATAATTTGTGATTTATTAAGTATTTTACTTTGACCCTTTGAGGAAATGACGTTTTTTACCTTCCACACCAATTGTTACAAGATTGCTTATATCTGGATCAATAAATAAATGGAAACAGATTAATTTCACAAAAACAACAATCTTACAGGAAACAGCCTGTGGAAGTGGAAGAAAGCCACAGTAAAAAGGAACTGTACAGAAAAAACACTAGTAATAATAGTGTCAGCGAAGAAGAGAAAGAGTGGGAGAAATACAGCAGTAATATACAGCATGCAACAGGGTTCAAATGAGAAAAAACAGTGTCTCATATGCGATATAAAGGCAGGGTGAACAGATGAAGTGGATTAAGCACAAACTTTGACTAGATTCGGTTAGGGTGGGTTGCACAGATTAATAGCATGACACACCCAAGGCCTAGGACACAGGAAAAGAGAAAGATACCTAGTCTGGGAATCAGAAGAAAAACTGAACTTATTACAGCTGTAATATACCAAGGAAGATAAGCAAATGGATTGACAATGCACAAGCACTTGGGACTGTGATTTGGGCCTGTAAACCAGACACAGGATAAAAGAAATAGTGAGTAGTGGGGAAGTCAGTAGTAAGGAGTCCTATGACTAAACAGAGACAGCAACAGAACTGTAAGTTTATTTTTGAAGCGCATCATATGCTCTATTTTGCCCAGAAACAACCAGGAAGATAAGCTAAAAGGAAGATAAGTAAGCTTTTTTTTTTTTAATAAAAAAAACAGTGATGGACACTCTCCTCTATTTTCATACGCTTGTCCTACAGCGATCAAGAACATCAGAGGTTCACAGAGGTTCAGCAAGTCATCCTCAAAAGCAGGCTCTGACTACTACAAATGCAGCAAACAAGTTTTAGAGCCTTTTTTATGACACAGCACAAGGAGTACCATCACCCTGCCAGTTTTTTACTCCTTTATTTCTTGCAGTCTGAAACATTTTTCATCACTAGGTGCTCTGGGAAAACCTTGCACTAAGGTCCTATTAAAACAGCTATGCTTTGGAGCAGTTTTCAGATATAAAGCATTCCAAACAATGCATGTTTCCAGAGCACAAAAGCTTACAAGCAACAAATTAGGACTTACAAGACCTTAATGGCATCTGCTGTTTTGACATTGGCAGGATTCATCATACTTTGTTCTTTAAGTAATAAATTCTGAACAGAACAAAGCTACGTTTTGATTCCAAGCTGGTTCATAAAAATGCTACCTATGTGAACTACCAGGAAAGGCTAGATAGAAATAAAGACACTAATTGTTGTACAAGTTTTTCGCCTATGAACTGACAATTCATAATGCAAGCACAATGCATGTTCATAGTAGTATAAATACCAATTAACTAATCACGGCTTATATCTGATAAAATGAATACAGGATAAGACTTTCATATATGAGGATCAAGCTAATAAAGAAGAGAAGTAAGGGCATGCATTAGCACTGGAAAAAGTAATATCAAGAAACATAACACAAAAGTCCATTCAAGACATAAAAAGACTGCTTAGTAACTTATGCAGGAAGTGATCCACTGCATACAAACACATCCTGAAGTTTGGAAGGAAAATGCTAAGATGTTCTTCCAGTAAAGTCTCAGCTCAAATTGTACAATTCAGCATTTCTAAAAATATTCACAGCTACTTTAGCAAAAATGAAGAATGACTCATGAAAATAAATAAAAGTATTGGCAGACACTCAGGCCATTCAATACAGAGCCTGAGTTTTACTACTACATTCCTGTTCAAAGAGCTAAAAATTCTCTTTAAAAAAGTATTATCATAACTATAGCAATAAGAAGAAAATCACTGAGTCATGAAGAAAATCAAAGTAACAGACAAGAACAAAAGGTAAAACATCAGTACTGTACTCACCATACGCATGGATCTAAAAATATTTAAAACAATTTTTTTAAAAAATTTGAAACTTCACCTATTACAGATTTTTACTCAGTATCTATTAATGCAAACAATATTTTGTGATGCAATAGTCCTAGTACAAGTCACACAAGCAAGATGTAACTCATTCATGAATCAGAAAGAGACACTCCCTAATTTCAATTCAGACTATAATAACAAACAGTAAGCTTTATTGGATTTTTGTATTAGCAATAGGTTACTAAACCCAGAGTATCTTACAATAATTTCATATACTGATATAGGCTATCAGAAATATTATATCTAATTAATATTGCCCTTACTGTAGCCTATGAGCAACTTGTTAGAAATATATCTATCTCTAAATTTTTAATGCACTCAGATCATATGACAAAAACCAGTAATACATTTATTGAGGTATAAGTCAAAAAGTTTTTGAAATGCAGGTCACTAAACTCATATGTCAGCAATCAAGTCATGTTGGCTTTCTTGCTAACTTTTAAGTTAAAAAGGGGTGTGGCAAGTCATACCTGTTGGAAAAAAGTAAGCTTAAAGTACACTCACTGGTTCCATTTCAGTTCAGAAGTTATACACTAAAGAAGTAAATACAGAGTCGCTATTTGCCAGCGTAATTACAGCTGGCCCTCCACATTTGCTAGGGTTAGGGGTGCAGGATCCCTAATGGAAAAGTGGTAAAATTGCAAATATCAAAACACGCATGTGTGTGTATGGGAAGGAAGCCAAGGCCTGGTGGGGAGAAAGAGTACCCAGGGTCCAAACCAAGTCAGGGAAAGAAGAGGAAATGGGGTGGGTCAGCATGGTGTCCTATACTTCCTCTCTCGCTTGCTTGCTTGCTCGCTCGTCTCTTTCCTTGAGTATGTCAGGGGCACTGGGAGAGGGCTTGTGGTGCTTAGCCTGTAATCCTACTGTTTTAATGGTTCTATTCTAGTGGGCTTGAGTGAATGGACTTTTTATTTATATGTGAAAATGTAACACTATTTAGGGACTTAATCAGTGCTCAGTAAAGCCTATATGGTAACTTAAAGTGCCTGTAATTGCAATATATGACCTCTAACAGAAAATCAGAGTTTAAGTGATTAGTGGAAAGATTTTATTTAACCATCATTTTAAAGTATAAGTACATGATTATTAAAAATAGGTTTAATACACATTCAGAGATGTAGGTTTCATTACATTGTAGGAACACATTAAGCAATTATTCTGAACTGTTACAGATTAACATTCAATTAATCAAAAACAGTATTCTTTACATTTATATCCAAATCTACTCAATCTCCTCAAAGTATTGATTAAGAGAAGTCAATCTTTACACTTAAGAAAGTGGCAAGCCAGAAAAAGAAGGAGAGAGTGAGAATGCACACTGAATATATACCACTTACAAAACAGAATTAAGCTTATCTTCCATTTTAAATATTGTTAACATATTCATAAAATATGGTAAGCTCTATAAATAGTATTCATCCTCATGTTTTTAACCTAGACTCTTTCTTTTGTTTTCAGGAAAAAAAATAAAATCTGATTTAAATTAAAAATGGATTTTTAAGTAATCCAATTCATTTTTACCAAATGTGATTTGGCCACAATAAAGGAACCTACAGTCAATGTGTGAGTCAAATAACACAGTTTTTCAATCTGAATTTTCCTCTTAGATTTGAGCAAGTATTCAAAGATTTAATGTTTTAAAAGAACAAGCAGCTCAAATTATTTCAGCTGTCATTTATCAGCAGAGCTGAGCAAGAGAAAGAAATTGGCACCTAGAAGTTGGCAGACAAAAATAATCATTTGTTAGTCTATAAAAAGAAACAAGGAATGGAAGAAAATCAAGACAACAGAGGGTAAAACTTGTTTCACTCAATCTAGTATTAGTGCCAAAATGAAAATTACTTTTATATTACTTGTTTTGGGCTGATACTTATTACACATTGAAGGCGCTCTGTATCATAGGTTCTACGTTAGTCTAACACAGTGATGACCATAAAGCTGCTATTATACAGAACCATACTTCTTGCAGACAGACCAAGCAGCTGCCACTGATCAGTTGTTATGATGGGCAAAGGGCCTGGCAAATCAGATTTTGCAGAGTAACTCAAACCTCTATTGACAAGTTAGGATAATCAAAGATAACAGACGCAGCAAGAGAAAAAGGGGGGTGGGGGCGAACAGAAATTGCACTTAGTGCTTACGGAAATTTATTCCCCACCCCACTGTAGTCCTTAGAGCACCAAAGATCTGTTCTAGATTTTTTGGATGCAGAGGGGCTGTGCAGGGAGGGGTATGCACCATTTCTAAAGCAGCACAGAATCCAACTAAAGTACAACATTGGGTTCTGGCCAGTAGATGATGATAAAGCGACAGACTTATATCTCAAAGTATCACCCTTTCTCAGTGAGGCTGTCATACTGTTAAGCATTCCAAGATTAAATTTTCTAAAATGTAACCAACTATACTCCAATTACCAGAATCATCTACAAGAGGGACTTTTTAAAAAATGTTTGATTTAAACAGAAGCAAGCACCTAGAAGACAGCAATCAAGGAATGGTATTCTTTATACAGAGAAACACTCAAAGTGTACCCCAAGCCTGCTACTGGAGACTAGAATTTTAGGGGCTTTTTAAAACTGAAATGTTTCTTTCCAAAATTTGGCAACAAACTTCTAAATGCACTCTAACCAAGTATGTTCAAGTATGTCTATGGAGGATTATATTTGTTAATAAAAAGAAGGAGAAATCTCATGGTCATGCAGAGCCACTTTTGGTATACAAAAGAGGCTTCAATGGGGAGGGGGATGGCCCTCTCCTAGTCCCACAGAAACACCAGGCCAATACAAAGAATGGAAACTCAGACCTAAATTAACAAAATGACAATCATCAGACTCAGATGCTAAATTCTGCATGACACAACTGGAGAAAAAGCTACATTACCAGAACTATGAATTCCAGGTCACAGAAAACATTAGTTCTGCAGTTAGCCCTCAACATGCTCTAGAAGCGCAGGACTTCTGCAGAAGTGAGAAAATCACAAATATCAAAAAGTGTGTGTGTGGGGGGGGGGACTGAGGCATGTTGAAGAGCCCAAGCACCCAGGGTCCAAACCAGGCCAGAGAAAGAAGAGAAAAGAGGATGGCCAGCATGACGGCCCTTTCTCTCACTCATGTCCTTGGGTGCGTGGGGGGGGGGGGCTGGGATTGGATTTGTGCTGCCGAGAAATCAGATTATGAGCCATCCTTACCTGGCTAGCCAGTGGCTAATGGAGGAGAACCAGAAGCGGGTTTTTAAAGGGCTGCAGCGAGCTGCCAAGAGGAAAGATTCCTCCAGAAAACAAGCACCTGAGGGGGGAGGGAGGAAGTTGGAGAAACTCACAAATACTCGAATCTGTGAAAGTAAAACCTGCAATGTGGAAGGCCAATTGTCCTTTATTTTACACCTGTCAAACCTCAATGAGAACTTGTGTCCAGTTCTCAGGACTGCATTTTAAAGGCAATTATACAAACTGAAATAGGTACTAAGGGAAAAAAATGGAGTAGGGGCATAACATGTAAGTCACATGATAGGAGACTGAAGGAAATGGGCTATGTTTAAACTAGAAAAGACAGAAACGGACAGGACAACAGTCTTCAAATGCATGAAGGGCCATCCTCCACTACTACAGAGGGCAGGATTAAATCTAGTGGACTTAAGTTGCAGGAGAGCAAGTTGGAGAACAGTAAATTTCAGTTGAACACCACAGAAAACCTTTTAATAGTAAAGAGAAGATTGATAATAGAACTAACGACACGAACTGAAGCTGGGCAGTGAGTGACTGGAAATGGCTCCAACTCCAGATTTTCTGTATCAAGCAGACTGTTAGACTATACAGCCTACAAATGTACCCTCCAGTTTGATGACTTCAGGAAAAATTATGTCTAGCCAAAATTCACACCATTAGGCTGAAGAGGAATTAGAACTCAGATCAGGCTTTCACAGCTTGTTATGTGTTCCCCAAGGCTAGGTTTCCACCAACTTCCCCTTCTCCTGCTACACCACAGGAAATGATGCCGTTCACTGGCTTGTTATTTTCATGTCACTGGCAAAAGCAAGAGCATAGATCTCAGTAACAGTCACTCAAGCATGAGAAAGGATTTCACTTCTCCCTATCCACTGCAATCCTTAGCTCTCAAAAGACAATGGAATAAGTTTTGAATCCGTATACTGAAAAGGAGTCTAAAGAGTCTAATAACTAACTTGCCATAATAACTAATTGAATTACAGCATGCATCTCTCTCTCTCTCCCCCTCTCTCCCTCCCTCTCTCCCTCTCTCTCTCTCTCCTGACTGCAAACCCTGAATATGCATCTACTCTCAAAACATATGCAAGAAGTTCTTTTTTCCCTCCACCTCAGGAATCAAGAGGCCTGGTTCAAAACAGTTGGTAATAATTCTGTTACCAATGACTTAACTTACACTGGCACAGGCAAACAAGCTTTATATACTCCAATGGATATAGCTCTTAACAGGATTTATTTCAGTCAAACTGATATAAATCATGTTTCATTCTTTTTTAAAAAAATCATGATTTTAAACTGCTTTTCTGAGTGACACAACATCAAGCAATTATTCTGAATAGTTCAGAGATTAATTTTCAATACATCAAAAACGGGATCTCATCCAGATCCCTCCTCCAGATCTACTCTATTCACTGTCCTTTCCTATCTTTGCACCTTGAGAGAAGCAAAGATGAGAGGAGAGAGAATTTGCACTTTTATGTACTGACGAGGTCAGTACAGAATACTAAACCAATCACTGCGCCAAGATACAACCTGAAGAACTTCTTCACAGAATTTAAAGATCATGTGGAAAATAGACTTGCACTGTTAGGCCTAATTGACCAGGAACCAGAAAAACTCCGGACTCAATCCAGGGGCACTGTCAGGGATGAATACAAAAAGACACCATCAGCAGCCAAAAAGGAGGAGAACCCTCAATGCACGACAGATGAAACTCCATCTTTAAATTCTGGTATCCACAGGAGATCCTGGAACCATATCCTAGTGGATAATTCTTTGTTAATTTCTCATCTGTACTCTCTTTATAAATCACTGTAATATAGGTATTTCTCCAACAATCTGGCATCCAGCCTTTTTCTAATAATCCATTATACATCATTTTTAATGGGTGAAGTAGCTCATCATCAAATTTCTTATAATATGCTACAGACAGTCCATCTTGGACCTGATGCTTTTCCAGATTTAATCTTTTAAATTGTTTTGATAAGTTCCACGGCTGTCACAGGCATATTCAAATTTAGCTTTTGTTTCTAGTATAATTTGTACAATTGGAGTTTATCTAAGTTATCCTCCATATCTAAGATTTTCTCATTGTCCTTCACATGTAAGTACCTGTAATATTCCTGAAAAGCTTTTAATATCTTCAAATTCTTCATTACAAACTCATCTCCTTTTCTTTATCCTTTCCTGTCTCAACTTATACAAAAGCTACTTCCCAGCTTTATTTGTGAATTAAAAGTTCTTCTGCTTAAGATACTACAGTTTGGCATTCATTTCTTGGATTGCAAACAATAAGAACTGTTGTTGAAGTAACTTAATCTTTTGTAGAGCCTGTTTGTCATTTTTTTTCCTTATACCAAATTCTGTATTTCATCCATCAACTTTCTCTTTTTAGCTTCTCTTTCTTTTTTTAATCTGGAACCATATTTTATAAAGTACTGACTACACAGTTGACTTCAAAATTATTCTGGAAGAAGGTAGAATTCTGCCATAATTTTAATCAGTATTCCTTATTATAACAGATTACCAGCTCTACTTCCACAGACCCTAGCTATGTATTAATGATGATGATAGGACTTATGACTTTCTTTGGCATTCCAAAATTCTATAGAGGGTAAACAATATATTTCTCAATTATAGTGGGCTCTCTGTATCTACTAGGGTTTGATTCCAGGACTTCATGTGGATACCAAAATTTGTGGAAGCTCAAGTCACATTATGTGCAATGGTGTAGTAAAATGGTGTCCCTTACATAAAATGGCAAATCAATGTTTGCTTTTTGGATTTTTGTTAAATGTTTTAAAGTCATAGTTGGAAGAATCCATGCACACAGAATCAGCAGATATGGGGGGCAGACTGTACCTCCTCCACTCTCAAGTACACACAATTTGTCATTTCACCATAATGACAACCTTCTACATGCCTGTGATTATACCACAGGCATATATCAGGTAACAAGTGATTACTAAAAGTCAACAAAGATTTTTCAAAAACAAGTCACTCCAGACTAATCATATCTTTTTTTTGACAGTGCTACAACCTTGGCAGATGAAGGGAGTGCTATTGATGTAGCGTATCTTGACTTCAACAAGGACTTTGACAAGGTCTCCCATTATATTTTTTCAAATAAGCTTGCCTGTGGGCTAGACAATGCTACTGTTAGGTGGATAGTTGACTGACCAAACCCAAAGGGCATTCACCAATGGTTTCTCTTGATCCTAGACAAAGGTGACCAGTGCGCTGCCACGGGGTTTTATCCTGGGCCACATACTGTCAATATCTTTAACAATGATTTACATGATGGAAGAGAGGGCATTCTTATCAATGTTACATATGACACCAAATTAGGAGGAGCAGCTAATAGCCTAGAGAACAGTAAATGGGCCAAAACTAACAAAATGAATTTCAATAGTGAGAAATGTAAAGTTCTACATTTGGAAAGAAAAAAATGAAATGCATAGATATAAGATTGGTGACACCTGGGTTGACCTCAGTACAAATGAAAAGAGATCTAGGAGTTTTCGTAGGCCATAAGCTGAACATGAGTCAACACTGTGATGGGGCAGCTAAAAAAAGGCAATGTGATTCTTGGTTGCATCAACAGGAGTATAGTGTCTAGGACAAGGGAAGTATTAGTACTACTATATTCCGTTTTGGCCAGACCGCACCTGGAGTACTGTGTCCAGTTCTGGCCACCACAATTCAAGAAGGATATTGACAAACTGGAATGTGTCCAGAAGAGGATTACCAAAATGGTAAAAAGCCTGGAAATCACACTCTATGAGGAGCAGCTTAGAGAGTTAGGTATGTTTAGCCTGGGGAGAAAGTTGAGGAAATATTATATCCATGTTTAAATATTTGAAGGGATGTCATATGGAAGATAAGCCAAATGTGTATTCTGCTGCTCCAGAAACTAAGACATGGGGGAATGGAAAAGAAACTTCCATACCAGAAGAGATTTCACTAATCATTAGGAAGACCCTCCCAATGGTAAGAGAAATTCAATAGAAGAATATGCTGCTTCCAAGTATGGTAGAGTCTCCTTCTGGAGGTTGCTGACTGGGGCCAGTTATAGGCAACATACAACTCCCTTGTTGAAATGGCTTAATTGGCTACTGCTTTGTTTCTGAGTCCAATCCAAAGAACTAGTTACAATTTATAAATCCTATACAGCTTAGATTTGTCTCCTTATACGAAGCTGCCTGAGCTTTAAGATCCCCAGGAGAAGGCTTTTTCTTGGTTCCACCACCATTTCAGGCCTGTCTGAAGACATGGGGGAATGCCATTTCAGTGGCTGCTCCCTAGATTGGCCCCCTTTATCCTCTCCTTTTGTGGCAAAGACCGTTTTATTTAAACATGATTTACTGGTTGTACAAAAACATCTTTGCATGGGAGTGTATGTTGTATATTCATCTTTATTGCAATGTTTTAAAATATTTTTATATGTTTTAAATTACTCGTGTCTTAATAAGATAGCTTGCCTAATTTGTGTTTTAACTTCATCAATTTTTTTAAGCTCTGCTTTGCTGTAATTTTGTTGTAAGCTACCCAGTGTCTCAAGTTAGAAGGAAGGATATATATCAATTAAATAAAAAAAAAACTTCAAAAGTTATCTACAAAACCAAGTCAAAGGCTCAAAAACATCAACCCAGTAATTAACATGTGTTCTCAGAACCAGTTTATGAGTAAGGGATACTTTATTTCTAAAGAAATGCAAATATTTAAAAAATAAGAAAAACAGCATCAATGGCTTAAATGTGACAAATGTGAAAGCGAGAACTCCTGATGTGCAAAGTAATGGAATACTGTGCCCATATAGCTGTACCAATGTAACTGCTTACTTTTCAGTGTTCCACAGTAAATTTGTGGTGTATTAATTTTCTCCAAAGAAGTGTAGCACATTTTATGTACATCCTCAATAAGCATCAAGCCAGAAACTAAGAGAAACGTGTACAGTAACCCCTCCATATCCATGAATTCTGTATCCACAGATTACACCAACCATGGCTTGAAAATATTTCTAAAAATCCAAACAGTAAACTTTGATTTTGCATTTTATGTAAGGGACGTCATTTTATTACACCATGGTACATAATGAGATTTGAGCATCCATGAATTTTGGTATACACAGGGAGTCTTGGAACCAAACCCTAGCAGATACTGAGGGCGAGGGCCCACTGTATTCTGTGTGATTAGCTTATTCTCTCCAAAACCAGGATTTCTCCATAGATATGTTAAGAATCAGATTCACAAATTATGCATTTACTACCAATCACAAAATGAGTTAAATGCAAGATAACAGTACAAAAATCACATGCTAGGAGAAACAGATGTTTATCACCGCTTGAGGGAGTACCTTTTTTGAAAACATGTCATCTAATCTCACCTAAGTTACAAGGGCAAACATTAAACATACATCTAACTTTACTATGGTACATTATCATGACCAAATTGACCAGCCATCTTTTCTGGCAAGCCAGAATTACAAATTATGTTTTGTACTAAATATAGTTTGACATGGTGTTCAAATTAACCAATCATAGTTGCAGATGGTGTTAAACCAATACAACTTGAAAGCTAAAACAACAATTAGTGCAAATCATAATTTGGTCAATGTCTGAATGGAACCACTTTGATTCATATTACAAAACATAAATGAATCCAGCAGAATTCTAATTACTTCATTATACTTCATTCTAAGATCTCAGTTCTATAAGAACCCGCATGCACACTTAGTTTTCAAACCTCAGTTAACTTTTAATTAAGTAGTACCATTTAGTACTCTGGTATGTGCTGCAGGGAAAAGGGGATGTCTATTCTCAACACTCAGGAGCATCTTTGAGGCAAGAACTAGACACTGCAACTCCGTGTCTAACTGGAGATCTGCGTTTCTCCTTTCCATTTTTAAATATTTCCTGCAGCAATTAGTTCAACCCCATTGTTGCTCAAAGAGTACCTCAGCACTGAAATGAGTCATCTTTAATCAGAATGAGACTAATCAGGAAATAGATCTTTACTAGTAGACCAAAAGTTTCTACACCATGAATGTGTGAGATAAATATACTGTATTTTTCAATCATTCAGCATTGTTCATCTTAGTCATAAAACAATTATAAGGTACATTTTTACATTACAACTAATCCCCATCTACAGAAGTTGCAGACACAGGGTAGAGTGGCATGAATATAATTCAATTCTGATGACCATAATGAATCATGTGGAAATTGGATCTATACATAAACCCACAAGCCCCTGGATAACATAAATCAACATTCTAAAACAGGAGTAGAAATCACATAGCCAGGGAGACATCTGTGAAGCATGCAATCACTGGACACTTCCAGCATCCCTCTCCCCCGCCAAAAAAAATTCAGCATAAAGGTCTCCATGAGGCTCAATTTTGGTGCTACTGTTTCATCCTCCCCTCCCCAAAAACCCAGCCCCAAGCCATCAAAACAAAAAGGTTACTGGATGCTACTGGGCAATCACCTTTCAGTAGGCAAACAACATGCGAAACTGAGGAAATTCAAAAATGCCCTGTTTCCATGTGTGCCCATCCATATGCCAAATAAAGAACTAGGCTGCATCGCCCAGGAGAAAGTACTGAATATTAAGACACACAATTCCAGCAGAATTGCATTTGGAGCTCCCATTCTTCAATCTCCATAGGAATCCACACACTTAAAGTTTGTTGCTTGAAAGAACTATTAAAATACTGTAACTATAATTATATCTGCTATTTAAGAGATCCTGCCTTTTGTAGTCAAACAGGCAATTGTGTGTACACTGACTAGCCCTTTTGCAGAATCTAAAATTAAATCCCCTACTCACTTGTGGTAATCCCCATCTCTTTCACTTACAGACCATTTTAACTTTACAGTTGACACTAACTTCCCAGAAATGTAAAGTCTCCTACAGATTGACAAAGCCAAAGCTTCATAAAAACTGTTTTCAATGGAGAAAAATGAGACTGAATTATTCTAAGTTCATTATCATGACAAATTCCAGGTAAGTGTGACAGCAAAAAACCAAAGAAACTTTTAATTTCAGATCTTCATTGCAGCTTTCATTCTAAATCATCAGAAATTCACTGTCCTTTATTTATTTAAATTACCTCCTGTGAGTTTTTCATTTTCATTTTCTCACCTAAACATGCCTTTTTCCAGACTGAAAAGTAAGCTCACCGTTTTTAGAGAGTGATACAAGCTCACTGTTTATAGAGAGTGATACAACAGTAAACACATGCAAACTGAAAATTCCTCCTACCCATATAAATAAATAGGGGAAATGCAATTAACATTCTGATAAACAATTATATGGACTGTAAAGACAGTCCTGTTAAGTTATAATTTCATTGCTAGGGGCTGCAAATATAATCTACATATTGAAATATTACTGAGTTTCTTTCCAAAATCATCTGTAAGGCATGAGGCAAAGGGCCATCACAAAAAGAACTTTCCTCACACTCAGTTTCTTAAGGCACAGATAGGAGGATACAAAATGCTCATTTCAGGAAGTATTTGCTTCCTACAGTTGTATCTCCAAGTGCTTTGTTCACTGTTTGCTGGAAAGAACAGCAGAAGTACTCTTTGAACTATTTCAGAAAGCTCTTTTCTGTAATTATACATTAGATATCAAGCATTACTATTTCTTCTTACAACCGTCAACTGTAAATTAAGAAAAGCAGTTTCTAAAAAGGATTTGGTTCAGGTTTGACACTGAAAACTGCCTTATAAGGTATAAAAGCCTGAAAGAAGGAAGAGCCTTTGACAAAACTAAGGAAGTTCCTCTGCGCTTGCTCACTAGAGAGGGTGGACTTTTTTTTTTTCACCCACACAGAGAGAAGTAATGCTGAAGAAATGACACATATGGAAAAACCATGACATTGCTTAATAAAGCTACCGCTCTATCTTCAGGTTACAGACAAGGGAGAAAATCTTTTCAAACTATTTGTTAGCCAGCCTTAATCTGGAAAAAATAAAAAAAAAAAGGACTGAGCTTGATTCTCTGCCTAAGCTGTATGAAAGTGCACGTTTTCATTTTGAAATAAATGGGGAAGCACTGCTTCCTGAAATAACTGAACAGCAAAATTTCTAGGCCATTGGAATGAACGGAAAAAATAAATATCTCAGAAGGAAGGGTGCAGGGTGAAAACTGTAACCTTGGGGTGTAAGCACCCATTTTCAGAGGCCACTCACTTCCCTTACCGGGAGATGTTTGGTCACCCTTCAAGTGAACAATGCACAGGAACAGTAGCGATGGCATCCTCAGTGACTTTATAATGGGGAGACCATGAACGCAAGCTCACTTCCAGAAAAAGAGAGAGAGAGAGAAAGGGAGGCCAAAAGCCTCTGAGGAATGAGGAACAGGGCCAACCCCACATATTTAAATCTGGAAGGTGAGGGAACCGTGCTGTTTAGGGCGTGACTCCCCTCTCCTCCCACAAAGCCACATTTCTGAAGGTGGACGCCGTAACGCCAGAACAAGAGGGGACTGGGCAAAACGACTGCCAGGGAGACATGCATTCCTTCCCCCGGTCCCGTCCCCATGCAAACATACACAACACCTCACAACTTGAAGGCTGCAAGGCAGCAGTCAACGGAGAGGGGGCGGGAAAAGTGGGATGTCCGTGAGGCGAGGAGAAGAGGCAAAGGAGACACTTACGATGCCTGGCGCCGGAGGAAAAAAAGGGAGAGAAATCCACCCTTTATTCTGATTTTTTTTTTTTTTCAAACCTTGGGCAAAGCAGGCAGCTGCCCTCCGTCCTCCGTGCACACGCACACAGCGAGGCAGCCCCCAGAGGGAAAGGGAATGGCAGCCCCGGCCGGTCTCCCTCCCCGCCCTTTGCATCGCCTGGAAGCGACCTGTCAGCAGCACAGGGCAGCCCCGCCGCCCGCCCGCCCGCCTCCCTCGGCCCATTCATCCGCCGCCGCCGCCTCGCTCACCCTGTGCCACAGTCCACCACGCAGGCCGGGAGCCGCCCTGCCATCCTTCCCGGGTCGAGAGAGACGGCGCTGAGGAAAAGGTGCGGAGCAGCCCGCTGGACTCGCTACTCGCCTCCTTCCACTGTGGGAGAGCGGGGGGGAGTGAAGCCACCCACTTCCGCAAAGGAGCCAGCCAGCCAGCCAGTCACTCCCTGCCCCAGCCGCTGCCGCTGCCTGCCTGCCTGCCTGCCTCCCTCCCCCCCGACTCGCTCCCACACGCACAGCCCCGGCGAGCGAGCGAGCGAGCCCAAGATGGCTGCCTCTTCCGTCCCTCCCACCCACCCAGCCGTGAGCGCGGCCGAGGGAGGAGCGGCGAGAAAAAGAGAAGGGGGCGGGCGCGTCAAACCTAAGCATACAGTGACGTGCGCTGTTCAGGAAGCGTGCGGGTGAGATGAAGTGAAGCGGGCGGGCCCCTGGCCGGCCGTATTCTTTCCTCTCTCCACCCGCTTGCCCGCAGCTTCCGCTTCTCTCCTGTAATGAATTAGACAGAGGCTCGTTCTTCAAACCTTAGATGCACCGAGTCCTGTCTGGTTTTAGAAATTAAGCAAGATCAGCCCTGGTTACAAGTCGGATGGGAGACTGCCAATAAGTACCAGCTACTGTCGGCTATATTTTAGAAAAACGAACTGGCATCAACCACCTCTTGAGTACTGCTTGCCTAGGAAAACCCTATGAAATTCATGGGGTCACCACAGGTCGACAGACGACTTGAAGGCACATGCATAGAGACGCAGGTCTTCAGAGAAACTGGTTGGACAGTGTTGATGGAGCATCGCTCACTTTCCCTTTCCCATCCTCCTCATCTGAACACCCCCTGCCCCTCTGCAAAAAAAAAAAAAAAAGGTTCAATTTTATGCCCTCAAATGGTCCCTAAGCCCTTTAGGGCACATGTTTCAGGCTCTCCTGGGCCCCTGGAGGACATTTTTGATCTTCCTAAGAAAAAACAAATGAAAGAATATTTTGACCCCTGGGGTTCCAGTGGGACTGCAAACATAGTAGGAATGCCCTGCAGGTACATGGAGCCTGTGGGTGCACTTTGCTCATCCCTCCTTTAAAGTTTTAACGCTGTGACAGGGAGGGTAACCAAACAGTTTGGGCAGAAGAAGGTTCAGAAAGAACGTTTATTTCCAAAGCAAAAAATGTTCTTCTGTCTCTTGAAATACTGGCTTAATTACAGATGGCAAATAGCCCTCCAAGTGCCAGACTGTTTGTGTTATTAGGGACAGCTTGGAGAATGGCTAGTGTTGATGTGATTGTCACTATGAGTACTTTATACCTATGTTCCTGTGACCTCACTGTCACTGCCCAATCCCATCCAGGTGTGTTTCATGTAGACTTGAAATAAGGGATAACACTTAGGGTTGCTAGGCTGAAATTTGGAGACAGTCCCTGTACCTTTAAAGGCTGCGTAGAGAAGGGAATTTCAATCTGTGTTGTTTGTCACACAATCAGGTAGCAAGCGGTGTTACCCCAAAAGGTAGATGCCACAAGGGCCACCTCGTGACATCAATACCTCCTTGCAAAAGTGGGGAATGAATTAGCTCAAAGAGGAGACTTACAAGGGGGGGAATAACTTAACATGACCTTTTCTACCAATGTTTAAGGGCTCACGCAGGAAAAGAACCAGCCAAAGATTCAAAAGAAAGCTAAAAATATCTTTTATTGAGGGGAGTTCACTCAAGCATGCACACAAGATACATACAGTCACACATTCACACAAGAGCTAACTGAAGGGTAAAGGGAAGAAAAATTATGGAGAAGCTGAGGGTTTGTTGGGTTTATAATTACCAGTTCAGAAGAGTAGTGAAAAGCTGAAATGTGGCTTGGCTTAGGTAGGACCTAAGGACAGTTCTCGTTCAGGAGCCAGACGGACAGAGTGACGGATAGACATTCAAGAGACTGCACCGATAATCCTGAAATCAAAGGTATTTGTACCCAAAAAATACCCTATGACAGTGGGAGGTATGTGCAGTTCCAGGTATGGAACAATGGGAGTTGCAGCACAGACAACGGACGATCAGCCCACTAACATTCACAGTGTTTAGGTGACAACATAATGTATGTTGCAATAGCTGTCTATTGTGGGTGCTATGAGGAAAGAGGAAGGAGTCCAAGTGCACAGGGGACAGCTATCTGTGAATCAGTGTCCTGGTGGGCTTCTCACAATTGTGTTCCCTGGGAAAACTCCAGCTTCTGCTTAAGCCTATTATCTACAGGAGTGGTGTTTATTTGCCTGACAAATGACTTAGTCTTACTTGGAGAGTGTTTAGGTTGACCTCTCTTGTTTACAGTCAGGTTTCTTCTCTTGCTCAGTTTGACCTCTTGGTCATCTCTCAGGCTTGATTTTTATATCAGAGCCAATTAATACAGTTGCAAATCCAATATGGTGCCAATTAGGGATGGTGCCCATCCAAACCATACTGATACCGGGGACCTCCAAAATGTGGCCTTACAGCAGCACCTGCTGAAATTTTTCTTCTACACAAGAATTACAGATACAAGAGCTCTCTGCAGTTTCCCTTTTCTGGCAACCCTAATGCTCTGTTCCTCAGACAGTGTACCAAAGCATAAACCATAATCAATGTGTCAGATGGTAGAATGGGAATAAGGAACATATATTGCTCTATCACAGCAGTTCTTAACCTTCTGTTTACCAAAGACCCTCTAAAAATATCTTTTGTTGCCATGGGCTACCAAGATTTAAAAGCCTAAAGTGCATCAAATCTTTATTTAAAGTTGCTCATCAAGGTTCTTCAGATTTGGAGAGAAAGGAGAAATAAGTAAATGCATACACTCCTATGATAATATTTGTATGGGAATAATCCCATACAATTTTTTGTCTCTTTCTTTCTTTCTTTCTTTCTTTCTTTCTGTAAAAACATTTCCTCAAGCATTTGCAGACGCCCTGTGAGGGCACAGCAGCCCCTCAAGAGTCCACAGGCCACAGGTTAAGAACCACTGCTCTATCAAAATGTTTTTAAGGAACAGACATGGTGAAGTTTTGTGTATGCATTCCTATATATGGATAACTTTAAGGCTCAACTTCTTTACCAGATACCCTGCAAATGGTTATTTAGATCAGCATTTGTAGGGGGCAAAACATCTGATCAAATACCAGGCAAAGAAGATTTGGTTAATGCCATTTTGATCTGCTCTTCAGGACAGTGAAAGTAATTAAGACCTAACTCAAAAGAAGGCAGAAAATGGGTGGGCAAAGGGGCAAAGTTCTTCCAAAAGGAGATGCAGAAAGACTGTCCTATGACTGTGTATAGGTAGCAATGGCTTTTGAACTGGACCTTAGATTCAAGTAAGTGGCAGACTGGTATTTAGGTGGCAATATTGAAAAGAATTTTTTTTAAAATATATATATAATGTTAGGAAGGATAGCATCTTCAAGAGACATCGAAGTGCAGCTTCACCATGTTTTTTCTTAAAAACATTTTGGTAGCACAAATTTCTTATTCTACCACCTTCTTACAAAAGACTTGTGAATTTTTTGAAAAGCATGTTAAAATGTAAATATAAAAACACTTTTTTATATCAAGTGTCAAAATTTGTTTTAATACAGAAAGAAGTAGAAATAATATGGCCCTCCAGATGTTGTCAGACTGCAGTTCCAAGAAGTCAGTGGTAAGGAATGCTGGGAGTTACAATCCAAGAACTTCAGGAGGGGCTGCATAACTCCAACCTGTGATAAGCAATGTACATCTACTGAGACTTTGTAGTTTCAAATTAACTTTGGCTTGCTACTAAAATCTGACAGCAATGTTCAAACTGCTTTCTACATTTGCATGCCTCTTCACAAAATGCAATATAGGTATGTTATCCTAATCTCCAGCCTCTAAATAATTGAAAATGGTTGGCCGACAAAGGAAATCTTTTGGATGTTTTCCATAAACTGCATTAGTGTAAATGCTCCTTGAGGCCCAGATGGGGAGGGATGTTCATTTCATATTAGTGAGAACTGGTGTCCTTACTGACAGAAAACAATCTATATGAAATTATATTTCTCCTTTCTTCATTTCGTCTTAAATCATGGGCCCCAATAGTCAGTTATGGAAGATAAACAGATCTGTGAAAATACCATCGCTCTCCCCTCCCAGCAACTGTAAGACATGCTTTTAACCTTAGAAGCATGAGGAGAATCTCAGAAGGGTGACAAATGAAGTTGTCAACCCTATTCTCCAGCCTGTGGGTTGTGGCTTCCCTACATATCTGGGGACTAGGAAAGTCCTATTGCATGAGTGGAACTCCATCCACACTCCTTTAGAAGCATTTTCACACATCACAATCTAGTATATCAAGTCTAGTTCTAAATCAAATGGTCCAGTCCATTTAATTCCTATAAAAGCGTGAACTGTCTTGCTTATTATCCCTCATTAACTGCAACAGCTTTAAGTTTGTTTGTTTTGTGCGTTACAATATTTTCTTCATTATCATTAATCATTTCCTTTGTGCTGTCCACAGACATATAAAATCATGTTTTTATTCGAATCATTGTCGATTCATCTATATTTTATTTGCATTCCCATCATTATTGCTTCAATTACAGACAATACTGCACGGGGGGAAATCTGTGTTTTTATTTATTATTTACAAATGCCAATTTAACATATCACCAAATGACTACAGAAGATAATTAAAAATCTGTAAAAAAATGAATATCAAGGCAAGTAGAGCTCCGAGCTTTTCAAATCTCATGGTTCCTTCTACTTATAGTTATCTCAATCAAATGTTCAGTATCCTCCAGCTGTCCTGATTTAGCAGGGACAGTCCTAATTAATCTTGTGTTGTCCCAATTTTTTCCAGTTGTTTTTAAAATGTCCCAGTTTCTCTTTCCTCCTCCCACTTTCCTTGCTTACTTCAATTGCTGCAAATTGAGTTCAAAGTGCAAAAGTAGTTTGTACTCATATGATTTATCAGAGGGGAGAGAAGAGGTGGCTGAATCTTGCCCTTCCCCGTAGGCTCAGGCAGACTGCTATAGTCTCTCCCAGTTTGTGTGTTCTTCCTCATTAATAACATTTGCATTTTTTACCATACTTTGATGTTGCTTGGTCACATGTGTCCTGGTTTTCATCTATTGTGGGGGGGTACGCAATGTAAAGGTCTTGTACGTGATATTTTGAACACTGTCTATGTGAAATCGTCGGAGCTTGCCCTCCTCATATATTATATAGATGGAGTGAGAAGCATGCAACATTAGAAGACATGGTAGTCCCCTAACGCTTAGAACTAATAAACAAATTGACAGATAACTAATATGCTGAAATAATAATATTTCTACTACATTTGTCATGACAAGGAAACTGGAATTTTTAATATACACAATACAGAATACAATTGTTGAACTGATGCTCTGACAGTGCAATTCGGCATGAGAATTCAACCATCAATTTACCATTGTTACTGCCACTATACGTGAAAGCCTAAGTTATATCTCAGCGCCGTTGCATAAGAATTCATCATGTTCAGGAGTTATTTCCTTCTGTTAAAAAGAACTCTCTGTCAAGTGGTTGTTATTGGCTGATTAGATTGTAATGTATTCAATGTATTCTAATTGTGTGCAATAAAAATCACTGTCAAGTGGTTGTTATTTGTTACTTGAATTGTATTTCGCATATTGTAATAATATATAGTCAACATTTTGTGATGTATTGTGTATTGTCAACAATTGAAGTATATTAAAAATTCCTTATCTTTTTTGACAAATGTAGTAGGCATATTATTATTATTTCTGCATATCAGTTGCCTGTCTGTTTATTAACATCAGAAGCTAGGCCAGCAGCTTGGCCCTACTTCCTTCTAACTACCTAAAGGCCTTTGCAAAGACTGAGGATATGGGGCGCGGGGTGGCTGAATTCCCAGGACACAGACCTCGGCGGATCTGGAGAATGAACAAATAAGCAGTACATCACAAACCAAATGCTGGTATCACAACCGACCAGGGACTAACTGTAATATCTGTACTTCAATCTCAATATATTCAAGTTTTCTATAAGCACCCATTACCATGTACTAATATGATTCTCACATGGCAAATAGCAACACATACCTTGAGACCAAAACAACCAGACCCTCATTTGGAGGATGGGGGTTGATCATACGTCTTGCCCCCAAGCGCAGTGCCAGCTTTCAATGGCCCTGCCCTCTCCATGTATTAAAACCTGCAGGAGGATTCTTTCATATTCTAGATGAGCAAAGGAGATGATGCTGTTATGACCTGGCCTAGCTTTTGCCTGGCAAAGGGTTTCTTCCAGGCTGCTGTCTCTCTTTCTTGTTTTCTTACTACCAGTTTGCTTTGTTAGAAGAAAAGGGCTGGAAAGCATGGCTACTTGTTATCAGGTACGGTACTCCTACCCACTGAGTCCTGGAGCTCATTCAAGCAGTATGCTTTCCCCTTATGGGTGGCAAGGTTTGGTGGACTGACCAGGGTAAAGCCTTGGGAAAAAATTGTATCACTGTATGCTTGTGTGTTGTTTCTCGTCGATAAGTTTTTCCATCTTGACCACAGTCTTGATATTCCTTGGCCATGTGTGTCCAAGTTTTCATCCAGTAAATGCTGAAGGGAAAGCCATATTCTGCTCTTACATCCCCACCCCACTCCTTCTATTCATTTTTCCTCCACTTTTTTTCCAGCTAGACATGTATAGGATTATAACTATGTTCCACTCATGGATGTTTTGGTTATACATCTGGACCACAGCATCACCCTGTCCATGTAATTAATTTTTGTGCTTACTGTATTTTCCAAGCTTCGGTGTCAAGTCTTTTGAGAAAGGTCTGAGATTTAACCTCTCTAAATATCTTTAATATAAATAGATTTCTATTAAATCTCATACTTTAGAGGAAATGATAGTTACTCAGCAGATCTGATGGAAACTGAAAAATTCCAGCTGTCAATTGTACCTCTGAACAAAGGCAGGAGAGATACCAGCCTCTTTCTCTTGTTTGTATCTCTTATTAAAGGGAGAGGAGCTTAAATTATTTCTCTCCCCTGAAAACGGTTACATGCAGTATGTGGCAGTGGTAACTCCTTTGAAAGGGTAGTGAGTCCAAAGGGCACAAGGGCTTACAGAACCAGTTTCACGATTCCTTGGAGTCTAGCCAGTATATGTAACAATTTACCAAAGATACACACAAAGTACACATGATACAGCCTATGATGTGTGTGAAATATCCTTGAGTAAAAGAACCCCTCCATGCAGACACAAACACACATATATTTAGAAGGAAAAACTGAGTGTGTATCATAAGTTAGTGCAACAGTTTGTTGTGTAATATCCTTTAAGCAATTCTTAGGGATGCCAAAGAAGCAACAGCAACAGTTTTCTTTTATAAGCACAACTCTGCAAAGTAGGTGTTGTCTAGGGCCCAGCCCTTTGATTTCCTGGAGCACTGATATCTAGCTCTTGATATCTTTACTGGACAGCTTTATTTGCCTGGGGAGCCACAACTAATATTTCCACCTGCGCTGCAAAAAGTAATACTCTGAAGTGATTATTGTGAACAGAGACACCCTGCACTAATAGCCTGTGGTCATTAAAACCAATCCAATGGTTAAATAAAATATAGGTTAATAAGCCTTTCCTGTAGTCGCTAGTGTGTCAGTAATAGGGAAGTGTGGAAGTACCTTGAGCTAATAGCAGAAGACTTTCTGCATTAAAGGAACAGACTAAATGTTCCTACAAGATCAACAGGAACTAGAGAGTTCCCATAGTGAAGAACTCCAAAAAGTTCTTCCTCTCTCAGTTGGTCTGGAACTTATGACACAAAACATCTTGTGGTGACTTTTCTCTGCATGTCTCCTGCATGGGGATTATGTGGGTAATGTTCCACAACTGCTTATAACACTCTTAGGCTGTTTCTGCACTATACTGTTATAGTGCTATTATTCCACTTTCAACCTCTTGTGGAATTCTGGGCTTTGTAGTTTACTGAGGTCAAAGAACTGAGAATTCTAAATGCCCCTCCCTAAACTGCAAACCCCAGGATTCCATAGGAGATTGAAAGTGGAATAATAGCGCTTTAACAGTGTAGTGAAGAAATGGCCTTAGTCTGTAGTTGAGAGGATTAAATGCACTTGTTTCAATGCATTTGCAGGCCTATAGCCATAGTAGGAAGAGTGTCATGTGGAGGCCCAGCCACTCCAAATCTCTCTCTGACTTCCCCTTCTAGACCACAGAAGGACCAGTCATTGGTCTCACCAGGCTGGACTTGCCCAATGTGCTTACTTCTTTTCTAATGAAGGATGGGGAGCTTTGTTAATCATGTGTTTACATATCATCTACTTTTCATTTTTAACTATACTGCCCTCCTGCATTATACTAAGGCCATCCCAACCCAACATTTCTGGTTATGGCCCTAAAGAAGCATGGCTAAATACTGAACGTTATATTTCCAAGTCAACATATATAGCATAGCCCTGGCAGAATGGACAAAAACAGTATTGACAACAACTGATTTTCCTGTGGGTGAAGGGAATGCAAACCCATGTAAAACAGAAGAACTGCTACATATGACACATGAATGGAGGTTTTAGAAACCATAGGGGAAGAGAGATTAAACATTATGCAGTATTTTATATCAAGGTTCCTCAATCAGTGTTCCCAGGAATCCTGGGGTTCTGTAAGAGGCTGCTAGAGATTTCATGAGACTGGGGGAAAAACCACTTTTTTTAAGCTGTACATATAATAATCTCCACGCAGGGATTCCCTGAGACCTGAAAATTATTTCAAGGGTTCCTCTAGAGTAAAAAAGATGAGAAAGCTGGTTTATACTTATACTTTCTATTGAGAGCGGTATGTTGCTGATATATAATCACACTTTCATCTATATCTGCTATAGGTCAGAAGAACATTCCTTCCCATATTTCCTCCAAGGTTTTGCACAGAATTTAGACATCACTAGTTACAAATAGTTAGTTACTTGGAATTAATGAAGGTATAACTAGAGAAAGGTATAACCTTTCTTTATAACTGTAATTCACTGAGGAATAACTTAACCCGTTTTATGCTATAACTGCCTAACTGTACGTTTTGAAGTCCTTTTATACTTTCAGGCTTCACTGAATGATGCAAGAGGACTATTCCATGGTTCAAGGGCTGTCTTGTGCTGTCGTTTGCTGCTGCCTCAAGCTCCGCTGTCTATATACCAGTGACTTTTAGCATTCAGATATTTTTAAGTAAATAAAAGTAGCTATTTTAGTCACTCTTGAGAAATGGGGACATAAAGTGATCCTTTTTTAAAAAAATGACTAAAGGGGTAACTAAATGATTTTGTGGGCTTCAGTTGTGGTGAAGTAGGCAGGGTGGTTATTGATTGGTGCTTATTTTTAATTTTCCCCCCACTCACACTGGTAGAAGTGGGAAAGATATTCTTTGCTCTTGATCTTGTCTGGTGTTAAATTTCATTGCCAGTGCATATGTGATATTGGTTAAAAGGGGCACAGGATAAGGTGTAAGGATGATCTACCCCCATGTTGTACCCATCCTACCCATGACTCTCTTTATTTCATCCATTTTGTCACCATATCTTCACCAGCAGCACACTTCTGCTGGAACAGTTTCACTAGTGTGTCTGAACTGTTCCAGTGGAGTTATCGGTCAGGTTGATGGTATACCCAGAATTCTGCTGGCATAAACAAGAATCCACCAACTCCTTCCACTGGCAGATCTTGAGAATGGGGTAAAATATAATTAAAAGTCATTAAGAGCACAAGATAATAAGACAGACTTTGTATGGACATAGAGGTACCAAGTGAGTGTGCCTGGGAAAGAATTCTAGAATTTGGGCACCATCACAGAAAGGCCAGTCTCTCCAGTGTCTATATGCCAAGTCTCCAAAGTCTCCAAAGTCAGGAGAAAGACCTCTGAAAGGATCTCAGGTGGCAAATAGGTTCAAATGGGGAGAAACGGTCTTTTATGTATATAGTCCAAAAGCTGTTTAGCGGTTTAAAGATATAGGCCTTTTCCACACCTGGCTATTAAAACGGTGCAGAGCGACCTCCAACGGAGGTCTTCTGCACCGTAGAGTGGACTGGGGCGGACTACTTTTTGTAGTTCCATACCTCAGTCCACTCCGGAGCAGGAAGTGTGACCAGCGCAGCTCCAGAGGCTCCACACGCCAGGTAAGTGCACGCAGGGCCCGGGAGCAAAGCGTGATCACACACCATTTTCGGCTTCTAGCCGAAAATGAAAAAGTGCGCGATCGGCGCCTGCCAGCCCCTGGAGCATCACACGATTGTGAGTGCGTCCTGCAGATCGCTCCTCACAATCGCACAACGCTCCAGGCCGTCTTTCACATGGAAAATGCCGTGCAAAAAGGGCCATACAGGCCATAGCCCATAAACATTAAGCCTACTTACCTTATATAATTATTATGAAGTTAAAAAGTAATCTTTTCACCTTACAGCAATCTGTGAAGTAATAGTTATGATTACTCATGAGTAGAAATTATGTGAAATTGTAGTTTGAAGTGACTAAATTGTTGCTGTACGAACAAATCATTTCTCCGTTTCCTGCTTTCCTGCTGGAAGTAAGAAAGAATGGGATCCCCTTAACACTAATAAATAAAATTGCTAAATGGCATAATGGTTCTGACTAATCTCATCAGCTTGAAAGAATGGGTGGAGAAACTTACTTGCTTGCTTACTTTGCAGTTTTCCACATGTTCACTGAGGTCAGTTCAGTAAATATCTAGGTAAACAACAATAGCAATAGCAACACGAGGTCCTGTGGCACATTAAAAGCTGAAGAAATCACATAATATCCCAGTTTCTTTCTTCTCCTCCCACTTCCCCCCCATGTCCTCAATTTGCTTCAGTTGCAGCCAGCTGAATTCCAAGTGCACTCAGTTAACTTAGCAGAGGGCGAGTGGAGAGGAGATGGGCAAAATCTTGCCCTTCCCAGAAAGTTCAGGCAAAAGTAAAGTGCTGCAGCTTCTCCCACCTTGTGTATTCTTCTTCATTAATAACTTTTGCCATCTTGACTGCACATGTCCTGATTTTATCCATCAAATGTGGGAGGGTATGAAATTAGAACAGCATGAGCTTTCATGGGCAACAGCATCTGAAAAGCTCCCACTATTATACATTTGTTTGTCTTTAACGTGCCACAGGATTATTTTGTTTTTACTGCTACGTTTTAACATGGGTACCTCTTTAACCAGGAAAATGTGTATAGAACTGCAGCTGTAGAAACCAGTCTAGAATATCAGTGTTCCAAGTGTGAATGTGTGTGTGTGCGTGCTTTGAAAAAAAAATATATTTTCAACTAGTACACTGAAGAAAGATTCTAAAACATAGTAAATCATTAATGGAAAAGTAAACAGAAGCTTCCTCTACTGGCAAGTATGAAATCCACCCCTATGCATTTCATTCCAACTGCAGCCTCATGTTACTTAAATTCATAAGATCTGACTTTTATACTGTCACCCTGCGATTGCTTGTAGCAAATGCACCATTGTTGCTGAGATGGGATCTGCGGGCTCACATCTCTCATAAGCAAGAGACTTTTCTTTCATTGCCTTGTATTAGCACAAAACCAAGGAGGCACTGGTTATCCACACTGGAAGCACACATCTGGTAGAAACAAGGTTTATGGTTTAGTTATGAGTAGAAAACCAGGATTTTTCATTGTGGTTTCACATACACAGCTGCTGGAAAATACCATTTGAACTAGGATACTAGTTCAAATGAGAAGGGCAGAGAGATAAGAACTTATTAAAGGAGTGTGAGATTTTGCAGCATTCAGTCATGTGAATTCTCATGTGTATCCCCTATCCTCCAACATTTCACAGATTAAAACTGGAACACGTGTGGCCAAGCAGCTGTTACTCTGTGTAATGGGGGTCCCAGGAGGGACACCAAAATGTGCTCAACTAAAGGTGGGGAAAATTAGCTCAGAGCACTGCTTAGCGTTACGAGAGGCAGGGTAACGTAGCAAGATCTTGAACCCTATGTCTACGGGGTCAGGTCGAGTCAAGGAGCACACAGAAGTTGAAGCAATAAATGATGTTCTATTAAAAATACAAGCAAAACAGTGTATGCGACACACTCACACAAGATAACTAAAGAAAATAAAGGTTGGAGTGGTATAGAGGGATTTTTAGAGGAATTGCTGGTTTGGGTGATACTTCACCTGTCCTGAAGCCCGGAAAAATACAGAGCGAGGCTGGGTGCGATATAGCTCAGCACGTGGAGCTGAGGGGAGGCTTGCCAAGCAAAGTGGCAGCAAGGCCGGATGAAACTCGGGAGCGATCTGAGGAAGGTCTCGGAATCAAGGGTTTTTATAAGGAGAATGTGACTGCAGGCTATGCCGTACTTGGAGGAAAACAATAGATTTGGATTTGGAGACAAAGCCTCCGAAAGGTCAGAATCTGAATGATTGAGTTATCGCCGAGGTTCTCGATAGAGTAGCCAGTATGCAAACGCAGAGTACTTGGGTATTGTATAGTTAACCCATCAAGCTGCCATCGCGGGGCAGAGGCTCTTTTGTAGGTTGCATGCATACCTAATTAGAGTACTTGCCTGGAGGTCTCCTAAAGCAGCGAGTCAGCTATTTTCTGGCCTGCCTGTATTATCCAGGAATATTGTGGTGATTAACGGCCGAGCTTGTATGCGTGCTTGTCCGGTGGCCTCGCAAGCACGTGGAGGGGAATAGAGAAGTGAAGCCGAATTGTGATATCAAAAGGATATCTTTTAATAACCCCAAAGCTCGGACTAGCCAGGGCAGTAACACAGCATTGGCATGTGATCAGGCTGGCAAAGTTATGGAGGAAGGACTGGCAACCTAGGAGAGGCTGCAACAGTTCACTTTGACCTGAGCCTACTAGGAAGGGCAAGATTCCACTTCCTCTTATCTCCTCCCTGCTTAGTTAATGGAGTGCAAACTACTTTTGCACCCTGAACTCAGTTTGCAGCAACTAAAGTAAGACAAGGACAAAGTGGGAAGGTAGTAACAGGAGAGAAAAACGGGGGCATTTTAAAAATAGCTGAAAAAGTGGGATAACTGAGGATTGCTTAGGACTCTCTCTGCCAAATGAGGACAGTTGGAGGGTATGGCAACCTGACTCAAACAACATCTTTATCATGTTTTAGCAAATTACACTATGCTTGGGGAGGCACACACATGAACAAATGCACACACACACACACACAAACATTGTTGGATTTTAACAAACATTTGTACAACAAAGAACTCCCCCATCCCAGCCCTGAAAAATCTCCCTCGAGAATCAAGGGATCCATTTGAACTGTGTAGTCTATGAACTTTGGGGGAAAGGAGGAAACAAACATGAAAACTGAGACACATACAGCCAAGCAACATTAGAATTTGCCATCAGAGACAGGAAAAATTATTAATGAATAAGAATATACAAGCTAGAAGATGCCACAGCAGTCTGCTTTTGTCTGAGCCTACTGGGAAGGGAAAGCTTCTGCATACTTAACACGGTGCAAACTACTTTAGCACTTTGAACCCAGTTTATAGCTACTACAGTAAGCTGAGGAAGTGAGAGGAAGAGAGAGAACCTGTGACATTTTAAAATCAGCTGTGGGGTGGGATGATAAAAGATTAATCAAGACTGTCCCTACCAAATCAGGGCAGTTATAGGCTTTGTGAATGACTAATATTGCAGCAAGAAGGATATAAATCACTACACCTTATTTTAGAAATGCTAACATATTGGCTTGTAAAATGCACAACAAAGATCAGTATGACTGGAGTATGACAGGCAAATTAAAAATTTAATTATGTTAAATACTTCGACCACTTACTCTTTCAGAAGTCAACAAAGTTCATAAAAACAGGATATTTCAAAATGATCCGAACTATATAAGGAAATGTAATAAACAGAAGAGTTCTGTTTTCAAAACCTAGTGTTAGATAATGAAGTAACCTTAATAATAATAGTTACCAGATATTGACATCTGGACTGAGAAGTCGTCAGAACCCTTTGAAGATTAGGTTAAAGTACCCTGTTACATTGATCTCTTATGCATATCAACTCTTCCCTATTTGAGGTCAACCAGACTGTCCTAGCAGACTGTGCGTAGTATTCTAGCCTGACTGACTATATTATTATTATTATATTGCACAGGGCCTTGGCTATGATAGCAGTAAATAAAAATATTATTTACAAAATTAAGGAGTTAGTCAAAATATAAGAAAAAATGTCCAGAAGCTGCATTAATTCAAGCTACTATTGAGACAATGGTTACCTATGTGGATCCTAGAACAAGGGAAAACCAGGATGGAATCATATGAAGGACAAGAAAGAGTATATGGGAAAAAATGTAAAAGAAAATGAGACACCAAGGGGAGAATGAACAAGTTGGCAGTCATGGCAGCTTATGAAAGACACAGCAGGTGAGAAGAAAATAAACCATACAACAAACTGGAATTGTATGTTTGGTATCACAGTATTCTTGAATGTTTTCAGCAAAGTTTAACCCTGTTAATGTTGAGATTTTAAGGAAAATGTATTTGTGGGCTGGAGGGCTGACTAACTGTGTCAGCAGTGTTGTTTGTTAAGGAATGGGAGGGAGGAAGAAGCCAGGAAAAAACTGAAGTTCTCAGCCACTGCTGGAAAGACATCATCCATACACTCCTCAGAGGCCAGGTCTACCCAGGTCAGTAGCTCTAGGACCCTTTTGAAATAAAAAATTATAGCCTTATGAATCCACTTTAAGTGATATGTCTGCATCCTGTGGAATCCTAAGGGTTATCATCTGATAAAGTTCTGGAGCTCTTGGGCTGAGAATTTTAAATGCCTCTCCCTAACTTGCAAATCTTAATATTCTATAGAATGTTGCCATGACAGTTAAGAGTAGATTCACAGTAGTATCATTGTATAGTTTGTAAGAACCCCTAGTAGCCAAGCTTCACTGCTACCCCATCACTAGAACGACCAGGAAATGTTAGAGACACTATCTGTCATTAGTAATATATACAAGAATCTCTGTTACCAAAAAATTTACTGGGCTCACTCATCAATCCATCTTTTCACTCCTGTAATTCAAGCACTGATCAATGGGTAGAAAACTTCCTTCCAGGGAAGAAAATTGCAGGGAGAGATAAAATATTCCATTATGCTAATATGAAATTGGTTTTAAGCCTTAGAGCTTATATCCAGACAAGACAGAGGTGCTTCTGGTTGGTCGAAAGGCAGAATAGAGAATAGGGATTCAGCCCGTGCTGGACAGGGGCCCTTTTCGCATGGCATTTGCCATGCGAAAGGGCCTCTCGAGCGTCGTGTGATTGTGAGGACCAATCTGCACGATGCACTCACAATCACGTGACGCTCCAGGGCCTGGGAGTCGCCGCTTATGCACTTTTTCATTTTTGGCTTTCAGCTGAAAATGGTGCGCAATCGCAAATTGCTTCAGGGGCCCATGAGCACTTCCCAGGCTGCACTGAGGAAGGAAGAGGCAGGGCTCTCACATTACCTACTCAGGAGCAGGCAGCTCATGCGGAGCTGAAGCAGCAGGGATGTGAGAGCCTCTTGCTGGAGGCTGCTCGCATGATCCCCGCACTCCAGCGCCGAAAAAAGGTAAGGTGCAGAAAGGGCCAGGGTTACACTTCCCAGCTGCGTGAGCCTGGGACACCCAGATCTGAGAGGTGTTCAGGTGTGCATTTACACAGTTAAGAGTAGTGTGCCAAGTGAAAAGCCAGATCTGGCTATAGTAACACATCCCTTGACTACGTCCCATTTGTACTACTGTAACATACTCCATGTGAGGCTGCTTTTGGAAACTGGAAACTTCAGCTGCTCCAAAATGCTGGGGGCAACCATAGGAGCATGAAACTCCCTTGTTGAAATTTCCCCAGTAGCTACCAGTTCATTTGTGCACACAATTCAAAGTGCTGGCTATGATTTATAAAGGCCTACACAGCTTAGCTCCAGACTACAGTCAGCCCTCCACATTTCTGGGTTTCACTTTTGCAGATCTGATTATTCACGGATCATTTGCTGTCACCTCTGCTGCCTCCCTATGCCATTTTTAATAGGGACTGCAAGCCTTGGGAGATTGAGAAACTGCGAATGAGGCTTGCAAGTTCCTGTTAAAAATGGTGTGGGGCAGCAGTTGAGGTGGCAATAAGCCCCACCAGCCTTCCACTTTTGCTTTGTGAAGGAATCCTGAGGAATCCAGGGTGGGTTGAATACCGTAATCATACTTTTCTGTGTGTTAAATATGGTTTGGGAAGGCCTAGGCTTATTTATGTTTTTTCCACTTTCATGGGGGTCCTGTGCCCCTAACCCTAGCGAATGTGGAGGGATGACTGTACTTGAAAAACCTTATCTCCCTCTACAAACCTGCCAGAGTCTTAAGATCCACAGGAGAGTGCTTTCCACCACCATCACAGGCTCAAGAAGGAGACTTCTCAGTGGCTGCTCCCACCCTGTGGAATTACATTCCGTGGGAGACTAGGACGGCGGCCTCTTTCTATTCTCCTTTCGCCAGCAGGCAAAGGTCTTTCTGTTCAAGTGGGCTTTCAATGTGTAATTATTTTCAGGTAGGCTTTTTATGTCCTTTATTTTTAATTTTTGTATGTTTTCAATGATTTAATACTGTTTTAATTTATCACTTTAATATGCTTATTTTAATTGTGTTTTAAAATTTTACTGTTTTTAGCCAATTATTCCTTTTTGTGAGTTGCCTTGAGTTCCACAGCAGGAGAAAGTTGGCATATAAATCAATCAAACAAACAAAATAGATGGCATCCAAGAACGGGTTACTTACCTGTAACTGTGGTTCTTCGAGTGGTCATCTGTGCCCTCACACACTAGAAGCTTTCGTGTGCGCGCGGTAGCATTCGGAAAATTCTAGAGCTTGGTAGCTTGGCGGGAACCCCTCCCCCATGCCGGTACTGAGCATGCTCAGCCCGCCAAGCAACGGTCTCTCCTCAGTTCTAGAGTTCGCCGATAAGGGACCTGAGAAAGAGGGGACGGCTGGGCGGGTGTGTGTGAGGGCACAGATGACCACTCGAAGAACCACAGTTACAGGTAAGTAACCCATTCTTCTTGTTCGTGGTCTCTGTGCCTCACACACTAGGAGATTTTGTAGCTTACCAGTAGGAAGGTGGGTCAGATCCTAGAGTACGGAAGCCAACACTGCTTGTCTGAAATGGGCATCTCTAAGGGACCGGCAGTCCAGTCTGTAGTGGCACATGAAGGTCGATGATCGGGACCAGGTGGCCACACGGCAGAGTTCTTGCAGGTCCACACCTCACAGGAGAGCTGCTGAAGACGCCACAGCTCTGGTGGAATGAGCCTGGAGCAAGGCTGGCGGAGGCTGCTTGGTGAGTTCATATGCTAGCAGGATGGTCTGGGCCACCCATTTGGAGAACCTCTGGGTGGACACCTTGTGGCCTCTCTGACGCTGGCCGTAACACACGAACAGGTGTGGAGTCTGGCAAAAAGACGCAGTCCGGTTTGTGTAAAAGGCCAAGGCCCGACGAACATCAAGGGAATGGAGGGATCGCTCCAGGGGAGTCGTCGGGTCTGGGTACAAGGTCGGCAAAATGATGTCCTGACTAAGGTGGAAGTGTGAGACCACCTTGGGCAGGAAGGAAATATCTGGGCAAAGGACTACCTTGTCCCTATGGAAGACAAGGCTCATCAGCCCACAGTGCTGTCAGCTCACTCGCTCGCCTGGCTGAGGTGACAGCTACCAGGAAAGCAGTTTTGATGGTCAGGAGTCTGTCATCCGCAGTAGCCATGGGCTCGAAGGGCGGTCGCGTCAGCTGCGATAGCACCAGGGACAGCGACCAGGGCGGTAGCGGCAGCAATACCGGTGGATAGAGATGTTGTAAGCCCTTCATGAACTGCTTTATGGTAGCATCCCAGAAGAGAGATGCCGATGGAGAGCCTCGAGGTTGGTAGGCCACGATAGCGGCAAGGTAGACCTTCAGGGATGGGAACGCAAGTCCTTGCTGCCGAAGGTGGAGAAGGAAATGGAGCATGGTACATAGGCCAACAGGCGATACCGGCTCGCCTCGCGCCTCAGCAAAGGCAACGAACTTCTGCCACTTGTAATGGTAGTTGCGGCGCGTCGACTCCTTCTTGGCCATGGTCAGGACGTCCTGGATGGTTGGATCCTCTAAGGCGTTATTCTCCACGTGTGGAGGGCCAGGAGGGGCAGGTCTGGATGGAGAACGAGACCGTTGGAGTGCGACAGGAGATCTGACACGGTCGGGAACCTGAGGAGTCAACTGCGAGCGGCCTCGAACAGGGGCCTGAACCAGTGATGCCTCCGCCAGTACGGGGCTACGAGGACAACGTCAGCTCGGTCCGCGAGGATCTTGGTGACCACTCGACCCAGGAGAGGAAATGGCGGGAATGCGTAGAGGAGCCCGTCGCTCCACTCCAACTGGAAGGCGTTGCCGAGAGAGCCCTGACCCCGGCCGGCTCTCGAGCAGTACTGGCAACACTTCCTGTTCCGGCTGGTGGCGAAGAGGTCAGTCGTCGGCTCGCCCCACCAGTCTCGTATCATCTGGAACCCTGCCCTCGAAAGGGACCACTCGTGGTGGCAGGAGGTGTCCCTGCTGAGGGCGTCTGCTGTGGTGTTCTCTTGGCCTGCTAGGTGTACGGCGATCGGGTGGACCCGAAGCGGCACGCACCAGTCGTACAGCTGAAAGGCAATGGTGAGGAGGGTAGTCAAATGGGTCCCCTCTTGTCTGTTGACATAACAGACGGCTGTCGTGTTGTCTGTTAAGATCAGAATTGTGCAACCGGCGACCAGGTTGCGAAATGCCCTCAGAGCCTTCCAGATGGCGAGCAGCTCGAGGGCGTTGATGTGAAGGCCGATCTCGTCATCGATCCAGCGTCCCCAGACCCTGAGATCGCTGCAATGCGCTCCCCACCCAAACAGGGAGGCGTCTGTCGTTACCGTGAGCCGGGGGATCGGCTCTCGGAATGGCATGCCTGACAGCAGGTGACGGTAGGACAGCCACCATAGCAAAGAGCGATGCACCTGTCAAGGAATCCGCAGGCGGAGCCTCTGGTCGTCTAGGAGCGGGTTGAAGACTCTGATGAACCAGTGCTGGAGCGGGCGCGCACAGAGTCGAGACAGGTAGGTGACTGACGTGGTCGAGGCCATGTACCCGAGAAGCTGCTGAATCCTTCTCGCTGATACCGTCGGGGCATCGAAAGTGGCGGATGCGGCCCGACGAAGGGTACGAGCACACTCCATGGGCAGGTATGCCCTGGCAGACACCGAGTTCAGGGTCGCTCCGATGAAGTCGAGGACTCTCGCTGGCCCGAAGTGCGACTTCTTCGGATTGACCCGGAGGCCAAGACGGGTCAGAAGGGAAAGAGTCCGGTGGATGTCCTTGTAGAGTTTCTGTCTGCAGGAAGCCACCAACAGCCAGTCGTCGAGGTAAGGGTAGATGCAGACGCCCTTCGTCCACAGGTAGGATATCACAGGGGCCACGCACTTGGTAAAGACCCTGGGAGCGGTGGAGAGTCCGAATGGCAGCACCCTGTATTGGTAACAGGTGCCGTTGACCGCGAATCGAAGGTACCGTCTGTGCTGTGGGTGAATGGA
Organism: Cyclura pinguis; assembly: GCA_030412105.1. Taxonomy (NCBI): domain Eukaryota; kingdom Metazoa; phylum Chordata; class Lepidosauria; order Squamata; family Iguanidae; genus Cyclura; species Cyclura pinguis. Next base: position 246,988,876 of record CM059599.1, on the reverse strand, counting down.
GATGTGGAAGTAGGCATCCTGAAGATCGATGGAGGCGAACCAGTCCCCTTGTCGAAGGAAGGGGAGGATCGAAGAAAAGGTTACCATCTTGAACCTTTTGGGGTGGATGTACTCGTTCACCCCTCTCAGGTCCAAGATTGGCCACAGGGTACCGTCCGATTTCGGTACCGTGAAGTACCAGGAGAAGAAGTCGGTGGTACTGGCTGAGGACGAGAGTTCTTCGATCTCTCCTTTTTCCAACAGGGACTGGATCTCTTCCAGCAAAACCGAGCTGGCCGGGGTGGAATAGTAGATGCCTCGTGGAGGTATACTTGCAAACTCGATGGCGTAACCAAGACGGACGATGGAGAGAACCCAAGAGTCCGTGGTGATGTGGCGCCACTCAGCGAGATGTCTGGCCAGGCTCGGATGGTCTTCTAGGGCTGCTGGCAGGTGGAAAAGTGGCTGTGGCGGCGTCCTGCAAAGACAGTCAAAACCGAGACTTCGTCCCGGACGAAGACTTCTTCGAAGAGGAAGCCGGGCATCTCCAAAGAGGCCTCCGTGCTGAGGATGAGGTCTACGGGCGGGACGGGACCGAACGAGGCGAGCGTGGCTGGAAAGTTGACGATGACGACCTGCGCCACAAGGACCGTGGAGTGAAGCTACGGCGAGACTGTGGGGGTTGGTGTATGCCCATCTTCTTAGCCGTCAGGTGAGCTTTGACGATGTGGTCCATCGCCTCATCGGTCGTCGCGTTGAACAAACCCTGGCCGTCGAAAGGAAGGTCTTCGATTCTCCTTCTGGTGTCCTTCTGCAGACCCGACAAGCGCAACCACACGTAGTGGCGTAATGCTACGGAGTCCACCATCACCCACGCCGCCACCTCCACGGAGTGCCTGGATGAGATGATCTGTTGGTTGGCGAGTGCTACCGCCTCATTAAAGAACTGCATAGCACTCACCCGATTCTCATCAGGGAGGTTGGACAGGAGAGGACAGAATCTGTCCAGCAGATTCCTCAGGTAGGCCGCCAGGCAGGCTTGGGTGTTAGACACCCTGGCAATCAGAGACGAGGCTGAGTAAAATCTCCTGCCAAAGGTGTCCAGCCTGCAGCCCTCTCAGTCTGGCGGGGTGGTGTGTGCTCTCCTACCGCCCTTAGTCTGGGCGGATTCAACCACGATAGAGTTTGGTACCGGGTGTGCGAACAAGAACTCGGCCTCCTCCTTCTGGGTCCGGTATAGATGTTCCAACCGGTGAGGGATCGGCTGGGCGGACGCCGGCTGGGCCCATGGATGTTTAAGGGCCTCCATCAAGGCCAGCAGGAATGGTAGCGGTGCTGTCGATGGTGGACTGGTATCCACGTAGTGGAAAACTGGATCCTGCATGGCCGGATCCAGGTCCGCGACCTTTAATCCCAATGCCGTCGCCATCCGGAGGAGGATATCAGAGAACTGCTTCATGTCCTCCGGTGCCGACTCTGGTGTGGGATCTCCAAAAACCAAGGGAGGCGACTCGTGGGATGCGGGTGTTGACTCGTTGGACTCCAAGTCAGATTTGTAGGACTGGGAAGACTCAGAAGGCGATTTCTCAGGAGAGCTCTCTCTCGACGGCTGTTGAGATGGCAGCGCCAGGGTAACCGTGGGCGCAGTCGTCATGGTCGGTGGAGCAACCGTTGTCTGGAGTTGTAGAGTCGTAGTAATCAGCATCACCGCAGGCCATGGGCGCTGGATCGCCTGGGTGACTGTAGTGGTGGGAGCCGAAGATTGTACAGGAGCAGACTCCAAAGTTGGACGTGACACTGTCAAGGTGACCCTTGGTGGTGGGGAGACAGCCGGATAACAGGGCGAGCGCTCACGGGATCTCCGATGGCACGGTGATCTCGAAAAGGAGCAGGAAGGTGATCGCCGATATCGTGGATGGTATGTGGCGCGCGGTGGAGAGCGTGAGCGGCGATAAGGCGACCACTGCCTCACGTCAGGGTGGTACCGATCTCTATACGCGGGGGAATAGGACCGGTACGTTCCTGGATACTCCCGCCAGGTGTGTTCTCGACCGTACCTCGCGATATGGGATGCGGAGGAACACGGCGAATCAAATGGGGGCCCAGACAGGGCCCGTTCCGGATAGGTCTCCTGACAGCGCGGGGACCGACGCCTCACCCTTCGTTCTGGGGAGCATGACTCACTCCTGCCAGAAGACTCCCGACAGCGGGGCAAGGCCGGAATATCCTTCGGGTGGTCCACCACTTCAGGGTGACCGGGTGGAGACACCGCAGCAGTAAGTAGAGGCAGGCCGAAAGGTACAGCCAAGCCGGCGGTCACCTCATCGGAGACCTCCAGAATTTCCTGGGGTTCCGAGTCTTCGCCTGGGTCTTCAGGCTGCTGGGTCAGAAGAGGTATTGGAGGGGAAGGCCTCTTGGGAGGAGAGCACCGCTTCTCCTTCTTCTTCTTCTTTTTCTCCTTTTCCTTCTCTTTAACGGCTTCTTGAGGGGCAGGACGCTTACGCTGAGCAGCAGTAAGCGGCCTAGATGACTTAGCTGCCTGCGAGCCCGCAGGAGCCTCCCTCGAAGTCGACGCCACCAAAGAGATCTTAGGAATTCTCGGCAAAACCGATATCGGGGGCCGAGATGATGGTACCGATCCCGGTACCGATGATGTCATCAGAGCGGCAGCTGCCGGTACCAACGAGGGTGTGGTCACAGGTTGGCTCGATGTCGATGATTTAGACATCGCGGGCTGAACAGACGGCTGATCCCTCGCCCGAAGAGACTCTTCCCAGCAGTGAGATTTTAAGTGGGCCAAGCGGTTCCGCAGAGTCTGAGCGGTGTAGTCGCGGCAAATAAGACAAGCCTTAATGTTGTGAGTCTCTCCCAGGCAGAAGAGGCACTCACTATGTCCGTCTGTCAGTGCAACCTTGCGACCACAAGTGTTGCAAGGCTTAAAGAGAGAAGACATAGAAGTCCAAGGAAGGAAAGACTCACAAGGGTTGGCGGAGAAGATGGCGGAGAAGACGAAGTCGAAGAAGACAAAAGACAGGAGGAGAAGCTAAAGGAGGGGTCGAAAAGATCCGAAAAGTCACCAAAACGAAGTCTGAAATCCAAAAACGAAGTCCAATAGTCAAATCTAAGTCAAAACCAGAAAGAAACGATCCGAAAATGCCAAAGGGCACTACTAAGCAAAAGAACCTTCCATACGCGATGGTGGATGAGAAAGAACTGAGGAGAGACCATTGCTTGGCGGGCTGAGCATGCTCAGTACCGGCATGGGGGAGGGGTTCCTGCCAAGCTACTAAGCTCTAGAATTTTCCGAACGCTACCACGCATGTGCGAAAGCTTCTAGTGTGTGAGGCACAGAGACCATGAAGAAGAACCTTGATCCTCCTGTTGTTCCCTGCTATCACTACTCAACCTTTCCAACAGTGTTTCTAGTGTGCCTGTAGGTTATGGACTCCACTGTGTGAGGTCAGAAGGGGCTACAACATAACTAATACCATTTTCCCTTAAAAACCCATCAAACATACTTCAAACTTTCATGTATGTACTTGTGCAATGTGTAAAAGTTTTTGTTACAAAAATAAGGAAGGGACAATCAAATGAAAATGCTTTTCAGTTTAGGTCTTGCACATTCTTTATAATCTAGTTGAAGAACCATTATCAGCACCACAGATTTTTTGGAAATCTAACCATCTCACCATACTTTAAGGCCTTATGTAGCTGGAACCCTATATGTTTAGCTGCTGCCATACAACTGTTACTTCTGGGAACATGGCAAAGTTCATGATCATTTATTTAAAAAAAATTATGCAATGGTGTCAGGGATTCAGAGCAGGGAACCCTGGGAAAATGTTCAGCCTACTGCAAGACATTGCATCATGCTCCAGGTGTATGTGATTGCTGGACATTGCATCAGAAAATGGAGTGGGGTGCAAAAGGTACAGGGTGGTGTGCAAACCCTCTACTTGATTGGTTGTAGATATGTACATAAGGAAGCAATCCCCAGTCTGTAATTGTCTGTTGACCAAAACCGGTGTCTGGCGCAAGCCTTTGTCTGTCTGTTCTATGTTTTGTATATAACGGATCTTTGATGCAAGATAAAGTGCCTCCTGTTTGGAAGAAACTCCTCTGTGTGTGAGTATCCTTACTGGGGAACAAGGCTGCTGCTGTTGGCTCGCTGAACTCTGGCTTTTCCGCTGCGTTTCCGTGGGGCTGAAACTCCTATCATCCCCCAACAAATGGGCCTTACAGTGCAAGTCCAATGCATGTATGTTCTGGATTAGGCCCTGTTGTTTTCAGTGCAGTTTACTCATAGGTATGCACATACGGGATTGCAGTTTTACAGCACAATCCTCTGTGTGTTTATTCAGAAGTTTCCTTGTTTTCAGTGGAGGTTACTACCACCTAAGTCTCTAGTCAATCACCACTGAATACTCAAATTAATTTATGAGTAAACATACAGACTTACAGTTGTCACATTGCTTAGGACTACAGCCAAAATCCACGAATCTACAAGTAGATTCAATGTGCCCATTAAACAAATTTTACTAAATGAAGAATGTTCAGAGAGTTTCCCAGATAGACAAAGGCCTAGATTTATTTATAAAGGGTAGATTATTGACTTTAGTGAAGAGTGTTATGGTAACATAACAAAGTGGTTTGATGGTGGACTAGGAGTCTGGCAGATCAGAGTTCAAATCCCTGCTTGCCCATGGAAACCTACTTGCTGACCTTGAGTCACTCTCTCTCACCCTCAATGGAATACAACCGGAACAAATCTTGCCATGAAAACCCTATGATAGTTTTGTTTTAGGGTCACCATAAGTACAACTTGAAGGCACACAACAACAGCAACAACAACATAAAACCACATAAATGAATACTATAATGAGACTCCCTTCTGGTTTTGCCAGTTCTTTCCTCTGAAATATAGCCCACAACACCTGGTATTTGTTGGCAGTCTCCCTTCCAAGTACTAACCAGAGCTGACCCTGCTAAGCTTCCAAGATCAGACAGAATCTGGTGCTTTTAAGATATTTAGACTGAGCAGTGTCATTCACAAACGCCCTGGCTCACACTAGATCACTCAAAACATGCAGTATGATAAAGAACTCCTCACACAGATTCATCCCTCTGGTGATAAAATTCCTAATGAACTGTAGATTAAATCTCTCTCTCCCTCCCTCCCTGCACCACACCTCTCTTTAAAGCAAACATATTTTCTTGCAATGCACAAGACAAGGACAAGATGGGTCTAAATAAAAGTTACTTTTCTGTTGCTAATGGAGTTGCAATTTTATTACATCTTTTATTGCCCTTTGTCCCTGGTCCCCATATGGCCAAGAAGAGTGGCTTTTGCCTGCATTGAGATCGATCCTGAAAACTGAAATACAACAGAAGCATCTTCTGATAACTAAATGTAACCCTGTGACTCTGCCATCATCACCTTTCTTCTCCTGTATGATCTTTTGACATCTTTGCCTGATGAAGAAGAGAGTTTCCATGACATATTCTGTGCATTTCAACTGGCCAATAAAGGTGTCATTCTTTGGTGGACTTTGGATCTTGTTGTATTTTGTTGTTTGCTTCACTGGCTGATAATGAAGAATGCAGTGAGAAATGCCCATGTTTATATTCTAATGTTATACATAGGAGATGACCAGAGGACTGGGTGTTAGATCTTTACTTATTAGTTGCACTGCCAGAATAACACGATGCTTTATCATAGCTCACTGTCTGCCTGGAATCCGTGGGTAAGTTAAGAAAGAAGTTAAGAAACATGCACTTGGCAATATTTCATCTTATAGCAACATAAAGGTATATATTGCTGTAAGATGAAATATAAAGTGGATGAGATTGATGTTCTCAGTATATACATATCAGTTACTTAGTTCAAGATTGCACACTAATAAAAATGCTTTTGTTGGATTTTACTCAAAAGATTCTACCAGGCTTTTATATAGAAAGATCCCCCAACTCTTCCAGAGGCTGTGCTGTTGTTCATGGTTTGCATGTTAAAGCATTTCTTCAACCAGAGTACATTACAGATCAATTGGGGGGGAAAAAGACAGCCCCGGCCCCACAGACCCAATCTGAAAAACAGGATGACTGAAAAAAAAAGGATAGGCAAGAAAATGGAAAACAAGAAATGTATTTATTCTTTATATTATTTTACAAGTAAAATGGCTGAAGCATGTCTTATATACTTTTGAAAAACCCCATCAGCAGTAAGCAGTGCTTCAAAAAAAAAAATACAAGCAACAAATCCAGTTCAAAAACATCTGTTTATTTTTAGTTTATTACATCTTAATACTACCCTTTGTCCAAGTTGCTCAAGCCAGCATCCTCAGTTCTCTCCATTTGATGATCACAGCAACTCTAGAGATAAATTAGATCTCTGAGATAAGTCAAAAATCTCAGGTAACCAAATGAGGCTGTGCAAAGAGTTGAATGTGGATCTCCTGGTCCTATCTATCAGTCATACCACCACAATGTTTCAACTGTTAATACATATAAGAAATAATTACAGTTTAGCCTTTAAAATGAAATCTCTGTATCTGTGACTAGAAGGGGAATGGCTTTTGAAAAGAAGTGACAGAAGCTCAATTGATGTTTGGTGAGAGGGTGGTTGTTGCTAGCTATTTATATTTAAACTCTTACACTTTTACGTAAAAGATAAGGATGAACTTCCTTTGTCAAGTGCTGGCATTTCAACTGCAGGCTTTTGATCTGTGGCAGAAAACCCACAAAAGCCCTTTCTAAGGATATTCTGTGTGTATGTGCTGATAGAAACAGCTGTACACTGCTAATACTTGGATTTCTCAAGGAAGATTTGATAGTGATTTCCTCCTCCCTCATAACAGAGCAAAAAAGGAGTACTCCATATTTTCAAAAAACACCCTATCCCAGTGTTTTTAAAACTCTTGCTACTTGGGGCACTGGTTTTATTTGGGTTAAATTAGGAAGCACTCCTCCTGTTACAATAATCAGAGGTGTAGCTATGTGAAGAACTTTTCATTTGGGATATTGTTCCCCAAATAAGAATTTTGCTACCTAGTGATGTTGTCCTTTGGCTTCCAAACTTTTAGCATTGCAGCAACTTAAAACTTCAGTTGAGAATTGTCAAATATGAACCCAGTTAATATACCTTTGGCATGAATTATTTATTATTTACCTTTTAAAGTATTTATTCTTATTGTGTGCCTCCAAGTCATTTCTGACTTACGGAGACTCCACAATCAGGCTTTCTGCAAGATTTATTCAGAGGGAATTTTGCCTTTGCCAACCTCTGAGTCTGAAGGAATGTGACTTCCTAAGGTCACCCAATGGGATTCCATGGCCAAGTTGGGATTCAAGCCCTGGCCCTCAGAGTCATGGGAGCCAGCATGGTATAGTGGTTTGCGCACTGAACTACAACTCTGAAGACCAGGTTTCAAATTCCCCACTTGGCCATGAAAACTTAATGGGTGACCTTGGCCAAGTTACACTCTCAGCTTCACAGGAAGGGAAAAGGAAGGCTTCACAGGAAGGCAAATCCCCTCTGAACAACTCCTGCCAAGAAAACCCCATGATAGGTTTGCCTTAGGGTCACCACAAGTTGGAAGTAACTTGAAGGCACACAACAAAATATTTATACTTTGCTCTGTATCAAGAGATCTCAGAGCAGCTTACAAATGGCATTAAAACAGGTTACACAGGTTAAAAAGCAGTAAGATAATTTAAATAAGCTAAAAATAAGCTATAATATAATAATAATGAATTAAAATAGATTTAAAAATTCAAAAGTTTTAAAAACAACCTACAACCATTTTGGGGTTGAATTAATGATGCTCAAAGGCTTTGGTGAACAGGCAAGTTTTAACTTGTCACCTAAATGACATGAGTGCTGGTGCCAGGGGAGAGCACAGTTGGTATGCCATGGTTAAGAAGGCTTTCTCCCATGTCCTGACACACTGATGGGACAAGGAAGAGCCCCCACAGCATATCTTAATCCTTAGGCAGGCACATATAGGGAGAGGCACTCTCTCAAGTATCAAGGTCCCAAGCTATTTAGGACTTCAAATGCCATCACAACCACCTTGAATTCAGACCAGAAATGAATTGGCAGCCAGTGCAATTCTTTTAAAACTCGCACTACATGCTGTCTGCATGATATTCCAGTTAGCAGTTGAGCTGCTGCTTTTTGCTCTAGCTGAAGCTTCTAGGTCTGCTTCAAGGGCAGATCCATGTAGAGCACATTAACAGTCATCTAATCAGGAGGTTACCAGTGCATGGACTACTATAGCTAGATTGTCCAAGAAAGGCCATACCTGGTGCACCAGTCAAAACTGGCACCAAAGTCTCTGAGCCACAGAGCCCATTTGAGCCTCCAGTGACTGGGATGGATCTAGGAGCACTTCAAGCTATTTACCTGCTCCTCTGGGGGAGTGCAACTCCATCCAGAGCAGGCTGTTTACCAAGTTCCCAGACCTGAGAACCTCCAATCCACAAAGCCTTCATCTTATCAGGATTCAGCTTCAGTTTAATGACTCATCCAGCCCATTACAGCACCCAGGCACTAGTGCTGCACCCACACAGTCCCAGCTGACCCTGATGACAAGGGGAAATAGAGCTAAGAGTCATCATACTAAAGGTACCCACTCCAAACCCTCTTATGACCTCCCCCAGATGCTTCCTGTAGATATTGAACAGCATGGGGGATAAGGTGGAACCCCACAGTTTCATCACCATGAGGCTGAACAAGAATCTCACAGTGCTACTCTCTGGAACTGGCCCTCCAGGTAGGAGCAGAACTACTGTAGAACAGTGCCTCCTACTCCCATCCCACAGATCTGGTCCATTGAGATACCATGATTAGTAGTATCAAAGCCAATGAGTGATCCAGAAATAGCATAGAATCATAGAATCATAGAAATGTAGAGTTGGAAGAGACCACACGGGCCATCCAGTCCAACCCCCTACCATGCAGGAATACCCTCAAAGCACTCCCGACAGATGGCCATCCAGCCTCTGCTTAAAAACCTCCAAGGAAGGAGACTCCACCACACTCCGAGGCAGCATATTCCACGGCCGGACAGCCCTGACCGTCAGGAAGTTCTTCCTGAGGTTCAGGTGGAATCTCCTTTCCTGCAGCTTGAATCCATTGCTCCTTGTCCTGGTCTCTGGAGCAGCAGAAAACAAGCCCTCTCCCTCCTCTACATGGCATCCCTTCAAATATTTAAACATAGCTATCATGTCCCCTCTTAACCTTCTCTTCTGCAGACTGAACATACCCAGCTCTCTAAGTCTATCCTCATAGGGCATGGCTCCCAGGCCCCTCACCATTTTGGTCGCCCTCCTCTGGACCTGTTCCAGCTTGACCATGTCCTTCTTGAATTGGGGTGCCCAGAACTGGACACAGCATTCAAGATGAGGTCTAACCAAAGCAGAGTAGAGTGGTACCAGTACCTCCCTCGATCTAGACACCATACTCCTATTGATGCAGCCGAGAATTGCGTTGGCTTTCTTGGCTGCCGCATCACACTGCTGACTCATGTTCAGCTTGTGGTCTATTAAGACTCCTAGATCCCTTTCACACGTACTGCCATCCAGTCACGTGTCCCCCATCCTATATTTCTGTATTCCATTTTTTCTACCTAAGTGTAGGACCTTACACTTCTCTCTGTTGAATTTCATTTTGTTAGCCTTGGCCCAGCTCTCCAATTTGACCAGGTCATTTTGAATTTTGATCCTGTCCTGTGTGGGTGCAGCACTAGTGCCTGAGTGCTGTAATGGGCTGGATGAGTCATTTGATCCTATCAACAGGGAGCATTCCTCCTGTCTTTCCCCTGGAATAGGTCATCAATCAGAGCAACCTAGGCTGTTTCAGTGCCATGCCCTGGCCTGACACCAGACTGAAATGGGTCCAGATAATCTGTTTTCTCCAAGAATGCCTGAAGTTGCCCAGCCACCACACACTCAAGCACCTTGCCCAAAAAGGCAATATTTGTAACTGGCCAGTAGTCACATATATCTCTCAGTCCAGAGAGGTCCTCTTCAGGAGAGAGCACACCACCACCTCCTTCAAGGCAGCAGGCACCTCCTCCTGATGCAGTGAGGCATTTAACCACCCCCTGAACCCACCCAGTCAATCTGCCCCGCTAGATTTCATCAGCCAAGAGCAAGGGTCAAGCTTACATGTGGTGGGCTGAACTGCTTCAAGTGTCTTGTCCACATCATGCCTCAATAAGTGAAACTGATCCTCTAAAAACTGACCAGACGGTGTACTAGACCCTCGCTGGGTTCAGTAAAAGTGTGGTGTCAAGTTCTGAGTGAACGCAAGCAACTATTTTCTCAGAGTACTTAGCAAATTTTTCACAGCAGGTACCATGGGTATACCTGAACTCTCTGGGTCTGTACCCAAAAGATCCCTAACCACCTGGGAAAGTCCTACTGAGTGGGAGGTTGAGGATGTAATCCTAGAGGTGTAACGTGATTTTTTGGCCTGTCTCACTACCGCATAGCAGGCACAACAAAGAGTGTGTTTGCTGATTTCTGATCATATTGACTCTGAGACCTACACTCTAGCCATCATCTAGCCTGGAAAAGACCGCAGTCAATTTCCAAAATAAGTGGTATGAATATAATGTGCTACTTGTGAAATATAACTTGGCAATATTTAATTTTAAACTTAATAGATATTAAAATACAGGAATATTCCTGAAACAACAATATACTTGCCAGACAAAAATATGTATCAATAAAACTCAGTGAAGTTATACTTTTTAACAATTACTTCAAATAATCCACGTGAAATCAGTGTAAATGCAGCACGAGTAAATACAGCACAATCTTCCTCTCATTAAGTAGGCTGTCATTCCACTTTTAATTCTATTACCTAGAGAAATTGTATAAATAGAAATGCTTCCAGACTTGCAGAGATTATTCTGTCTCCATTCGGAGACACATTAATCAGTCTAACCTGTGGAAACTAGAAAATGTGGAAACACAGAACAATTCTGTCATTCTATCATCGTGGACCAGACTTGGTCTTACTGGGTGGAAAACTCTACTTCCATACCTGCATTTTCTTAAGAAACATCTTCGTTCACCACTAATTTTCTTTTATTGAGGCTTAGTTTTGTCATATGACAAGAGAGTTGAAGACATTAATAAAGAAAGAACTGAATTTTCAAGAGATCTTAGAATAGAAAGTATGTTACCCTGTGAACTGGGGTCCCGGGAGGGACACCAAATGTGCTCAACTAAAGTTGGGGAAAATTAGCTCAGAGCACTGCTTAGCGTTACGAGAGGCAGGGTAACGTAGCGAGATCTTGAACCCTATGTCTACGGGGTCAGGTCGAGTCAAGGAGTACACAAAAGTTGAAACAATAAATGATGTTTTATTAAACACAAGCAAAACAGTGTATGCGACACACTCACACAAGGTAACTAAAGAAAATAAAGGTTGGAGTGGTATAGAGGGATTTTTAGAGAGATTGCTGGATTGGGTGATACTTCACCTGTCCTAAGCCTGGAAAAATGGAGAGCGACGCTGGGGTGCGATATAGCTCAGCACGTGGAGCTGAGGGGAGGCTCGCCAAGCAAAGCGGCAGCAAGGTGGGATGAAACTGGGGAGTGATCCGAGGAAGGTCTCGGAATCAAGGGTTTTTATAAGGAGAATGTGACTGCAGGCTATGCTGTACTTGGGGGAAAACAATAGATTTGGATTTGGAGACAAAGCCTCCAAAAGGTCAGAATCTGAATGATTGAGTTATCGTAGCAGTTTTCAATAGAGTAGCCAGTATGCAAACGCAGAGTACTTGGGTATTGCATAGTTTACCCATCAAGCTGCCATCGCGGGGCAGAGGCTCTTTTGTAAGTGGCGTGCATACTTAATTAGAGTACTTGCCTGGAGGTCTCCTAAAGCAGTGAGTCAGCTATTTTCTGGCCTGCCTGAATTATCCAGGAATATTACGGCAATTAACGGCCGAGCTTGTTTACGTGCTTGTCTGGTGGCCTCGCAAGCACGTGGAAAGGAAAAGTGCAGCCGAACTGTGATATCAAGGGACATCTTTAATATCCCCAAAGCTCGGACTAGCCAGGGCAGTAACAAGTATGTCTAGAAATTATGCTACCTGCTAAAGACAAACCTGTGGAAATAATACTGACTTGCAGAAGCCTTCTTGTAAATGCATGTTTATCTGTTCATCATTCTGTTTTTATGAATTCTGGAAATGCAACATTATGATCTTGCATTCATTTGTGTGGCTTGCTCTGAAATTTGTCACTTTTTAAGATAGCTCATCATAATAGTGTTTACAAGAACAAAGGCCTCTTCAAGTAGTTTTATGCTCACTACTCCCATTCTGAAACTTCAGCTGGACCTCAGGCACAAGGAGGAAGACAATAGTATGTAACAGTAACTGGAATAGTGATGAACTACTCCAGTATATGCAGAGTCATCTGGCAATTCCCAGTGGCCCTCTTTGGACCAATCAGTAACCTTCTTGGCTTGGAGGTGGAGCGAAGAACCATACCCAAGTGGCATATAACTAGAGAATAAAGAATAGAGAACGGCTTCTTCAAGAAAGTATTCGGCAATGAGCAAACTTTGAGAAAGTACCACTGTTCTCATGATTAGGAGTTATACAAAGGCACAGCCACTATTGCACCCTGGTCCTTCTGTTTTCTTTTGCAAGTTAGAGGAACGGAACAATTTAAAATATATTTTAGCACCAATCTGAAATATCTGAAATAGGATTGTATGGTACAATGCACAGATCAACAGCAGCTAAAAATTACAATACAGTCCCTGTGATATCTTATTTTTTCATTATCATTCTTTCAAAACCATGAGATTAATTATCATATTGGTCCATTTCCCCCAAATTCCTCAAGAGCCACATTTTCAATGCCTCATCCTGTGGAAGACTGGCAGTATAACTTAACTATTTCTACTGTTTGCATTTACCTCAAAGAGAAATTAGTTTCAGACAAATGTCAGCCAGCCAGCATTCCTGCTGCTTGCAGCTGGGTGACTAAGAAACACGCCAAGATCAACATCTGGAAAATCACACAGAAACAAATGCTGGTTTCTCCGTCTGATTTGGAAGGCTTTGCATCTGTCAATCTGTTCAGCTCTTAGTCATTAAACCCCTTTTTCCTGACCAAAAAAAAAAAAAAGCACGGCTACTTACTTTATGGTTTGCATGTGTGTGTGCGTGTAATTTCAAAACTTATTAAAATTTAGATCTCAATTACAATATATTATTGATGCATCTCTCAGGCAGGGGAGTTATTTGTCTTGTTTAAAAGAAGTAGTGGTATGATTACTTTTTAGAAAGCCCTCCCTAGACCCGCTAGTCTCCCACAGTTAAAATCACTGGCTATCAATGAGGTTATGGGCAAAGTACAAAGTATAAAGCTATTGCCTTTCAAGTCTTACATATTTTGGGTCCTAGTTATCCACAGGATCACCTTCTTCCACCCCTTACACCCAGGTTGTCTGGGAAACACTTACTTCTGTCAGCCAAAACTAAGCTGACTGTTACAAAGAGGACACTTTTTCTGGCCATCCCAATTGCAGAAAAACCTGCCAGAAGAGATCTGCCAGCTGGAGAAGCTGTCTGCATTTAAAACAGCAGTAAAGACCAGTCTTTTCCAGCAGACCTATCCAGATTATCTTTACGTTATGAAGTTGGAAGAATTTATTGATGGATTTTAATACATATGGGTTTTACAGACTCTTTTTATTAATATTATGTGTTGTGCTATTTGTTGTTGTTTCCCAGCTCAATCCTTAGGGAAAGGCAAGTAAAAAATAAATATTACTGCTGTTGTTATTATTAGTTGTCATCTGTAGAGACATAATCTTCTTTTTGAGGCTAGACTTAATGGAAAGATAGAATTACAACCCTGTTGTTGTACGCAGTGTGGATACTCTTACTTTTGTCCAACTGTTCCTGAAGTACAGCCTAAAACATTATTAAAATCTAGGTTGGCCAAAGGCACGTAACGAACTCCTCAGCGCCTCTCTGTTTTATTGTTGTTACATGCCTCCAAACAGACTTTGACTTACGATAACACTGTCATAGGGATTTCCTAGAAAGGTTTATTCAGAGGAGGATTTCCATGGCTTTCCTCTAAGGCTGAAAAATATGTAACTTAACCAAGGTTACCCAGTGGGTCTCCACAGCTGAGCAGGGATTTGAACTCTGGTCTCCCAGACATTTATCATACCAGCCTGTTGTCTTGCAGCAACTACATTATTTAAGGAAACAGAGACACACCAATATAGAAACAATCATTATCATTCTGCAATAGTGCTATGCTGCCAGTTTGTTAATGCATATTCACATAATCAGTCTTCTGCACCATTCGGCTAACCCTGCCTCCCTTCCTGGGCCCGCCCTACCTAGCGTCTGTGCTATTTTTTCTTTGCTGAAATTACAATTGCACAGTTTCAGCATGACTTCTTCTCATCACCCCAGCATTTTTTTTCATCATGCTTTTTGTCTTCCGGAGTCAGAGTTACACTAGAAGTTAAAAAAAAGAACCCTATACTAGGGAATGGAGTAAAAGTAATGTTGTTCACCTGTCACCTGCTCACCCTGCCTGGGGATAGAGAGGGGGGAGAGGGGAGAACAATGCCCATTGACACCACATGGCTGCCACAATACCAGAACTGCAGCAGAATGAAAGGACTGATCGAATAGGCAATACAGTTGGCCCTCCACATTCCCTAGGGTTAGAGACACAGGACCCTCACAAAAGTGAAAAATTCACAAATATCAAAATTTGTGTGTCTGTGGGGGTGGGCGGGCTGAGGCACAGGTAGGAAGAGTAAGTACCCAGGGTCTAAACCAAGTCAGGGAAAGGAGATGGTTGGCACAGTGGTCTTGTACTTCCTCTCTCTTGCCCATCTCCTTCCTTAGGTGTACAGGACTTTGGGAGAGGGCTTGTGGTATTGAGAAATCAGGCTTTGAGCTGTCCCTGGCTGGCCAGGCAGTGGCTGGTGGAGGAGGAGGAGGACTGGAGGCGGGTTTTTAAAGAGCTTCACAGCCTGATGGAAACCACTAAGAGGGAAGCTTCCCCCAAAAAGGAAGCACCTGAGGTTGGTATGTAAATGTCAGACCCACAAATGCGGAAGGCTGACTGTACTGGAAAAGCAGTGTTACTGAAGCCATTTACAGGTACTTCCCATGAATGAAAAGAGACGGCCCAATAACGATGGGAATGCAATCCAACAACAGGAGTGATAATGTCATGTGACAAGGAGAGATCAAACACGGAACTATGCCAGTGCAATCACACACGTGGTAAAGCCCCCAGAGTCTAAGTCCAACACTCAAACCATGTTGGGTCCTTACTCTTCCCCCCTTGTGTAACATTCAGTCTCATGAAGAGTTCTGGAGAAATCAAATAGCTGCACATGGCTTTGCAACATTTTTAACTTTTTGTACTACCATACTTTGGGTTGGAAGAGGAGGGCATCTAGTTTTATCTCTTTCACATTGTTTTTCAGTGTAAAAATGACATAGGTCTCTAATTTTATTTGGTGGGCATGGGATGTCTGCTGTCAGAAGTTTGAGAAACAAACAAATACTGAATAGGATCAGGTGCTGTGAGTCAGATTTCAGATTGTTAACTTTGCTGTTTGCTTGCTGGCCATTCTTAGATTTTCACATGTGTAAATGTTCGGTTACCCAATTTGGTCTCTTAAAGAGAACAATGTTGGACACTGTGATCAAACTCTAATTTTAAAAACGGCATCATCAAACCTCATGCAATTTGTTTTCATTCCATTAATGCTATTTTCCTTTCAAATTTTTGACCTTTTTCAAAACAACATTTAGGCCAGTATTTTCAGAACACAGATCAGATTAACTGCAACCAATGGTACTATATTACATAAAGCAGCTTTAATATCTCCTTCAAAAGCATTCAGAGGTTTTTGGAGGCTATTTCTAGCTAACATCAGTAAAGAATACAAGTTGCAGCCTTGTATATTTACAAACAAACGCTTATTCAGATGGAAGCTGCAGTTCTATACAGCTTTACAGTACAGTCTCCTGTTTGTGCTGTTTTGGACAAATGTCTCACTGAGCAGGGAATATGCTAAAACACAAAAGCCTTCATATATGAAATTACTTACTGACTAGATATTGACTAGATAAGGACTAGGCAGATTCTTGTCATGTTACTTTTCTATTACTTAGAACATGTGAAGTAACTACCCTTAGTAATGTACTTCCAGATCGTAATTTTACACTTTTTAATACCTCCCCTTTCTAAATCAACTATCATCATCATCATCACCCTCTATCCAGAAGCTGTCATTATCATTATTAAACAGTCTGTAATGCACAAACAAGTATTTGCATACACTTCTTCTACTACTGCTTCTACTATCTATTTATATCCAGACTTTTTCTCAGCCTAGGGCCTAAGATGGCTTACAAAGCTTAAAACAGATGCAGCTAAAAATTTACATCATACAAAAATAAAAATACAGATATCCCTCAGTTAACAAAATAGATGTGTTCCTAGGCATTACTTCTTTAACAGAAATTTTCATATCAGAGACAGAAATAACATGGAAAGAATAATAAATTTCTACACACACACACACACACACAGAGAGAGAGAGAGAGAGAGCCAGAGAGCAGTTCAGAAAGTTTCAGCATATTTTTTTTAATCTAAAACTTAAAACTAACAGTATGTACACGTGAAAAGAAACAACCAGGTGGAATAAGCCTGGCATAAGTAAGAAAAAATCTAGAAACCACTTGAAAGCTTATTCTAAAATGCATTGTGGAGTGATTTTTAATTTCACCAGCTTCCATCTTGCTTAAGAATTCCATTTTGCAATCAAAGATATAGTAGATAACGCTATTTCTTTCTTTCTTTCTTTCTTTCTTTCTTTCTTTCTTTACATACTGGAGGGAACTAGCAAGACAGTTCTCTCCATTTTGCATTTCATGCATGCTCAGTAAGGGATTCTGGAAGGAGCTGTTCAATTTGTCTGGTGTAGGCAGGTACACACAGCTACAGCAGGACTCACTAGAGCAAAATCCTGCTTTTTCCGACCTTGCATTGCATTGCTCACTGGTGACAGGCTGCTGCAACCTGACATGATGCTGGAAATCTGCTACTCCCTGTTCCCTTTCACCGTGCTATTACCATGCTGCTAAAAACCTTTCAGCTAAACAAAGGATGAGAAAAAGGTGGTGGGAAGAGCATAAAAAGACTGGAAAAAGAAACTTCTTTGCTGGAGGCTTTGTATAATTGAAAAATCAATTATATATAAATATAGATGACATATCTATTGAAGTGGTCCTGGTCATAACTTAATGGCCTTTACAACGTTTAGAATAAAGCATGAACAAAACTGAATTATAAATAGATTAATAAAATTAAAAATGGATTGTTGGAAATACAACTTTAAAACCATTTTAACCGTTTAAAAGCCATTTTAACAACTGCTGTAAACCAACTGAAAATTATGCACAAGTTTAAGCCAATTTAACATCTACTGAAGTGATTAGCAGAAAATAAAAATAACATTAAATGAGGAAATTTTTTTTAAAAAAAGTTTAGTTTGTTAATCACTTAAATATGCATAATTGTAGTGATTAAGTGCATCCTGCTGGCATCCAAGACAAACTTGGGAGAAGTGCTATTGGTTTACCCTTTTAATCACTTATACGTATACATATATACAGACAAAGAGAGAAACGTAAATATATAAAAACGTATATTGTCATCAACGTTGGAAAGCCTACGGGTTGCCCAAAAGGCCTCCCGCAATCCCCCCCCCCCCCGGTCTTCCGGCCACTCCTTCGCGAAGCCTCCGCGAGCCTTTCCCTTCCCTCGCCCCGCTAAGGGCGGACAGGAGCCCGCACGGCAAGGGCAGCCAGTAGAGCTCCGAGCGTATCGACGCCCGACGGGGAGGGGCGGCTCCTTTCGGCGATCGATTCCCTTCGGCCCAGGCGAAGCGGACGCTCCGGAGTCGAGTCCGCTGTGGGAGTGGAGAAGAGGAGCCCCGCGGGAGGGGGCCGGCGAGTCGCGACCAGGTTTTTATTTTTATTTTTTTGAGGAAGGGAGGGGACCGCGACCACGCGTGGGCGGACGGGGTGTCTCGGTACGTGTCAGGGTCTGCCGCGAAGAGGAAAACCCGGGCTGGTAGGACTTTTTGAGGGAGGAGGGACGGGAGCAAACCCCGGAGGGTTGTCGGCGGATTCCCTGTCAGGCGCCGGAGGAGCCGCAAAGCGCCTCCGTCTCCGGGAAGGGGAGCCGCCGCCGCCGTTCGGGGCTGGGGCTGCCGAGGCGGGGCTGGGTCGGGGGAGGCCGCGCACAGACCCGCCACCGACGTCTCCGCGAGCTCGGCCGAGACGCCGCCCGCCCCTCTCTCGGTTTTACGAAGTGTTGTCACTTCACCGGGACCTGCCCTGCGTGTGTGCGCGCGCGGTGAGTCCCCCTTTGAGCGTCGTAGTCGGGTTTTGTCGTAGATACGGGTGTGCGCGTAGCCGTGTGCACGCCTGCACTTTCAGTCTCTCCGCACTTCCACGTCCTCTTCCTCCTTCCCGCTTTCTCCCCACATGCGGGATATCGGGTCGCCAAGCGCCCCCCTTTTTTTTTATAAGCGGTGTGCCCCGCTTGGGGTTTGGAAAGCTTTTCCTTTTATATTCTGAACGAGATGCTGAGAAATCCCCTATTTGGTGGCATAGGCCGTTCGTACGGGCAGAAATGTGTGCGTCGTGTGACTTGTGACTGTCTGCAATATGTTCGATGCACGGCTAGGCTAATAACACTCGGTACTTTCGTTTGCTGTTTAAGTAGAGCGCAGATTTCTTCATAGCCACTTCCTGACTGTTAACCTTGCAGGTCATGAATGAGGACGATCCCGTACTGTTATTTCGAAAACCTGGCTACAGTACTGGGAGAAGCTCTCTCTACTCCTTATTTGCTGTGTTCAGGTAGCTGTGAGATCTGCTCGGTGGTTTAAAAATAGAAAACTTAGGAGAACCCCAGAGACTACCAACCAAAGCCAGGTACAAAAATTGAGGGACTGGCAAATGTTGGGGAGAGGTGAGGGCAGCTGTGTGCAAAATGGTGCTTAATGGAATTAAACCCTACCTACTTGCAGCTCATGAGCAATGAGACTGGGGTGCCCTGCCTGCACGGATCTGCATCTGAGAGACTTCAAATGAGGGATTCCCACACAGGCTGGCATTCAGGTGGATATTCCCCCAATTAGAGCCAACCCAATCAGTTGTGGAATGGGGAGTCAACATGTAGGAAAATCCCATTGATTCAGTGGGTCTGCTGTAGTCAAGACTAATAGGAAGAGTTAGGCCGTAGTGTGCTAAAAGTGATCACCAGCAGTACAGAGACTCAGTTAAGGGAACTCCTTTACAGGTGTGGGAAGCAAGGATGAGGAGTAACGTGATGGACGCTGCATCAAAAGAGCAGGGCTTGATCATCAGACCAAAGGCCTCTCTAGTCGGGCGTTGTTTTCACTGACACAAAATGTGGTGATGGCTGTCACTTTTGGTGTTCTGAAAACAGGATGACACAAATGTAATGAGGATCGCTCTGTCAGTGGCTATTATCCATGTTTGCTATAAAGGACGTCCAGGGTCGGGAGACATTGTGCTCCTGAATGCTAGCAGCTGGAAAAGAGCACAAAATGGATGTTACATTCCTGAGTGGTATCTGGCCTTCTCCAAGGCCACTATAGGAAACAAGATGTTTGATTAGATAGGCATTTGGTCTCCTCTGATTGAGAAGATGTCTTCCTACATTGTACTGTTCCCCCAATTGTTTGTTTTGGAGTGTGAGTTCTTTAAGTAAATTTACATCTACTGTTTTTTTAAGTAAATTTACATCTACCAAAAAAAAAGAGAGAGAGAGAGAGAGAGAGAGAAAAGGAAGAAAGAAAGTTAAAAAGGGAAGGGAAAGGACAGGGGGGAAGAGAGAGAGAGAGAGAGAGAGAGAGAGAGAGAGAGACTGTCTGAGGCAGCAAAACCATACCAGAACATTGTAAGAGTTTTTAGTTGCTGTTGTTACCCTGTGAACTGGGGGTCCCGGGAGGGACACCAAAATGTGCTCAACTAAAGTTGGGGAAAATTAGCTCAGAGCATTGCTTAGCGTTACGAGAGGCAGGGTATTTTAGCGAGATCTTGAACCCTATGTCCACGGGGTCGGGTCAAGTCAAGGAGAACACAGAAGTTGAAATAATAAATGATGTTTATTAAATACAAGCAAAACAGTGTATGCGACACACTCATACAAGATAACTATAGAAAATAAAGGTTGGAGTGGTATAGAGGGATTTTTAGAGGAATTGCTGGTTTGGGTGATACTTCACCTGCCCTGAAGCCCAGGAAAAATAGAGAGCGAGGCTGGGGTGCGATGTAGCTCAGCACGTGGAGCTGAGGGAAGGCTCGCCAAGCAAAGCGGCAGCAAGGCGGGATGAAACTCGGGAGCGTTCCAAGGAAGGTCTTGGAATCAAGGGTTTTTATAAAGAGAATTGTGACTGCAGGCTATGCCATACTTGGGGTTGGAGATTTGGAATTGGATACAAAGGCTCCGAAAGGTCAGAATCTGAACGCTTGAGTTATCGTAGCAGTTCTCAATAGAGTAGCCAGTATGTAGACGCAGAGTACTTGGGTATTGTATAGTTTACCCATCAAGCTGCCATCGCGGGGCAGAGGCTCTTTTGTAAGTGGCGTGCATACTTAATTAGAGTACTTGCCTGGAGGTCTCCTAAAGCAGTGAGTCAGCTATTTCTGGCCTGCCTGTATTGTAGTTTGAATATTACGGCTATTAACGGCCGAGCTTGTTTACGTGCTTGTCCAGTGGCCTCGCAAGCACGTGGAGGGGAATAGAGAAGTGCAGCCGAATTGTGATATCTAGAGGATATCTTTAATATCCCCAAAGCTCGGACTAGCCAGAGCAGTAATACTGTTCAAATTCTAGGAGCCATTTCCAAGCTGAAATTCCAAAGGGGAGGTTTCCTAGAAGTAAAAAAGGGGGCCTGCCACAACTCATTAAGATGTTGTGGTGGACAATTCAAAATACAATAATGTTTTTGTTTCTTACCTAAATTGCAATGGCCAGTTTCATGTCAAAATTCTGAAGAGGCAGCTTCCTAGAAGGGAAAATTAGGAGCCTTCCATAAATCATTGGAGAATTTTTTAACAGCTAAAAAACAAGGGAGGGCTCTCTAAGACACTACTAAGGACAGGAAGAAAAAAAAACAGAAAAATAGAAGAGAGATAAGGTACTTATTCTAGGATTCCTGGGATTTTAAAAAGAGGGCAGGAGGAACAGAAGGTGGCTCACACAGGTACTGCTGGTAAGATTTCTGAAGTAAAAAAAAAAAGATAGTATGAAAACAGAAGGCCTTGGACCCCTTCAGTATAGAAGGTGTGGACCCGGGGGTGTTGGGTGCACCTTAGGTAGTCATAGAATAAGAGCAACTAGTCTTAATGGTAATGCAGACATGTATGAATATGTCAATTAAAGGCACAGGGAGTCAGGCCATTGGCCTCCAGTCCAGTATTGTCTACTCTGACTGGCATTTACTTTGCAAGGTAGAGATCATTCTCAGACAATAGTACTTATATTGTTAGTAGAGGTCTTTTTGTACCTGGAAATTCCACATGCAGAGCAATGAGCTGTGACACCTGTTGTCAAGGAAGTGTTCCAAGCCTCAAGCTACAGATCATGGCAGAGTACTCAAAGCAGATGTAATACTGACTGCTCTTCATATGAAACTAGATTGTTCTTTTGCTATCAAGGAGAATTCCCAAATAGCCAAATCTATTGCTGCTACAGCTCGGAAAAAGAAATTGCCATTAAGTGATGGCTTACAGTAATTGTTTGGAGAAGACCAGTGTGTGCAGTATAAATATAATAATATAAAGTTGGTTGCTGCTTTTTGAAAATGTTGTATATGTATGTTCTTAATTTTTGTATGTTCGTAATTTTAGTTATGTACGGTTGAGTATCCTTTATTTAAAATGCTTGGGAGCAGAAATGTTTTGGAGTTCAGATCTTTTTAGATTTTGGAATACTTAATATACATAATGAGATTATATACCATTCTTTTGATGAAGGGTCCACTCTTTCATCGGTTCCTCTCCTCTTGCCTTCCTCCTGTGGGGAAGTAGAAGTAAGCAGGACACAAAACTCCAAGATTGATGCTTGCTTTCTTTATTTTTGAAAAGCCCAGCATGTTTCGGCTCTATCGAAGTAGGCCTTTCTCAGGAGTGACATTAAAAATACAAATATAATTCCATTTAATACATTGAGACAACACCAAATAAATTATAATCTCTAAAATATGTAAGTTGTTTTATGCGGACACACATCGCTTACAAACCGAGCTGAGAGGGAAGGAATGGTGCCAGGCCAACTGAGAGACTTTGCAAGCAGTGTGCAGTGCCAAGCAAGCCTATGTAACTCCCTTGTATTCCCTACAGGTAGAAGACTGGGTTCTGCTTTCCAGAAGTTTTGCATTTTGGAGCATTTCAGATAAAGGATACATAACCTGTGTTATATTTTGTTTTAATTCCCCTAAATATCTTGTCTGGATTGGTCTTGTTGTTTTCTGTGTTGGTTATTGTTCTTAGACCTATGTAGGGTTCTTGAAGTTCCATATCAGAGTCACTATATATGCATAATAAGGCACTATTTCTGTCACCATTACAGGTATACAACATATCCAGGATCATAAAGTCCTTTCTTAGATCCCACTAATACTCCAGATACATTTGGTGTGAACAAAGGAGAAGGCCTTCTCAGTGCTTGCTCCCAATATTTGAGACTTCCTCCCCATAAAAGATAGAGTGGCTACCTCTTTGCCCTCCTTCTACAAGCAAGTGATTGTAGTTCAGCTGTTGGAACATTGCACAATAGTTATACTTGTTTATATCCCACCCTTTCTCTGATAGTTGGACTTACAAAATAGTAGGATCGATGCAAATTAAAAACATACAAAATCAACAAAATTACAGTGCTAAGCTGTACTGTTGTCAATGGGATAGGTAAAGATTCTCTTCTGGCTAACCAGATTTGAGAAGTCTTGCCTTAGTGATTCATAATCAAATGTACATGGAGGTATGTGATGATTTAGGATCTAGAAAGACTGGATTTGATTTAATTACAAGGTGAGGATGAGCATGGAAAAACTTAATTGACATATACAGTATAGAGAGAATATCTTTTTAAAAAGGTTGGGGAAATATGGTTGATGTTTGAATCCTAAATATTAACTCTAAGTATTCTTACTTTATAGGCTAAATCTGAACTAATTATTCCAGTAACAATTACAGGAGTGCTGTGGCTAAAACATATCCAGGTAAGTATTAAACCACAGAGATGTATAGAATTGGTTTAGATTGTCTAAACACATTATATTTGTAATAGCACAAGGTAATCTGTTACTTTATTTTTGTTGATATGGCATGGTTTGAGCATTCACATTTAAGCTTTTTGCAAAAGAGAATTGTTTTTGTATACTCCTGTGTCCACAAATACCCTAAAGGCACTTGATCCCATCTGATCTTGGAAGCTAAGTAGGGTCAGCACTGGTTAGTATTTGGATGGGAGATTGTTAATGAATACCAGGTGCTGTGAACTATATTTCAGAGGAAGGAACTGGCAAAACCACCTCTGAGTATTCCTTGCCTAAGAAAATCCTGTGAAATTCATGGGATCACCACAAGACAATAGGAGACTTGAAGGCACTGACACACATGCACACATAATATTTAGAATAGATATTCTGAGTTCTAGAAGCTATGACTATGGAGCCCTGTGTCTTCATCATTCCAAAGAAAATGAACCACAGAATTGACTTTGGAAACATCCAGATTGCTTGGTCACTCAAGTTAAGAAAAATGTGATGGCACCTGGAGAAATATTTAAAATTGTATAGTTCTATAGAATTCATTTGTGGATGTTGTCAATAAAATGCAAAATACTTGAAAGCTGCCTTATACCAACTCAAGGAATCAGACTCTGGTCTCCAGGGTTGTAGTCCAAAGCTCAAACTGCTACACTACACTGGCTGTCATGAAAACCCTGAATTCTGCCATTGATGGATAGCCTTTCTGCATGCTAGATTAAATGTTCTCCCACTGGCAATTCGGATGGGCAGGTACGAGAATGTGCCTATGAAGGACAGAGTATGTGTTTGCAACTCTGTTTCAATAGAAGATTTAAGTCATGTTCTGCTTGAGTGCCCTATTTATAATGATCTTAGGAGCAAGTATATTTTTCCTTTATTGAATTCTTTTAAGGGAAATTCCTCCTTTGTGAAGGTTTGTTTTCTGCTATCTGATACTGTGAAATATGTGTCTTTTAGAACATCTAAATTTCTTGTTAGGGCCTTACAGTTACATGCTATAAAGAACAAGGAGGGGTATGGAAAGTGATTAATCTATTGTTGATTATATATGACATATAAATTGGCTGGATTATCCTTTCTCATTTCATTTTATTTTATTTTTTATTTTTGTGCAATGGCTGGCTGCTAAAATGCAATAAACTTGACTTGACTTGAGCTGAAACCTTGAGCCATTGATGGATTGCCCTGAACTATCTTAATTCTTGGCTTGATGATTTGATAGACTATAGGATGGGGGAAATAAGTCTTTATTGAGTAGTATGGAGATAACTTGGCTTGTTTTAGTTTCAAAGGATTTCTTTAAGGTGCAGAATTCTTCAGCCAGTTGCTTGGGCAGTGACTTGATTGTGTACATTCCCCCTTTGTGAAGTCACTTCATCGTACAATATAAACAGGATTACTGGCAAAAATGAGTCAGCATCTGCATGTGCTCAGAGTTGTGGACTGGCTTTATCAGTACTTGATATTAAACTCTATGAACTAAATAGAGAACTTACCAATATTTTTTTCAGAGAACATACACTGGAATATGTGTGCTTAGGTGCACTCAAATTGATAGTCTGATTTTAAGAACATCAGTTTATCTCATAATTGATATGATTAATAACAAGGAGTTACTCAGTCCTGGCAGGCCTTTGAGAATTGGTTTTCAGGAGAAACAGGCCACGTATAACATGTTGGACTTTTGGTTATTGTTGTTTTTAAGGGTTTATGTTATTATCTGGTTTTATTTTGATGAGGGTTTATTTGATTTTTAACTTTTATAATGTGAATTTTTAACTGTGTTGTTTTAATCTGTTGTAAGCCTCCTTGAATCCCCAGCTAGGAAAAAGGTGGGCTATAAATACCACCATCATCATCATCATCATTTCTTTGCTCTGTTTTATTTTGTAATGAAGCTAGTTGTCCCCAGCACCATCTTCATTAATCTCACTTCCTTTGAATATAGAATTTTTTACTGAAATGGGATTCCTGGTAAAGAAAACAAACCCAAGTAATTGAATTGGTATGTCCATATATATGGTTGAAATCATTGCATTTATGCTTTTGTCAAAAGAAGCTTCTTTGCAAAATAAGAAGCCGCTTGAAAAACCAAGCAGAAGCAATTAAAATGACAAGCAAAGCCCAGCATTGCTGTCATACAACCACTTTCTTTACACACCAAGATTCTGATCTAGGCAGATGGCATTGGATTCAGGCTTTTAGATACAATTGAAATATATTCACATTTCTGAATAATTATATAAAATCTCTAATCACCTACTGAAAAGTATATTTACTTAAATTAAGAACTCCAAACTAAATTATATAACAAAAAGGACAAACTAGTAGATTGATATCTTATAAAACTGCTAAGCTGCATGGTTGCTATGGATTTATTTTCTTTTGAATTTTTGCAGATAATGTGCAAACATGTAGATAAAGTTTGTGTTCCATACAAAATGTCTGTTTGACACCAGAAAAAATCCAAAAGGTAAGGAAACCTGCATTGTACTAGATATGTTTTAAAGATGTGCTTTTGCTATCCAATGCATGTCTTAAAAATTGAGTAAATGGCATGTTAATATCTAATGATTGCCAAGGCAAGATATTGGTATGTGGTATTTTCTTTCATCAAATGATTCTCCCCCACCAGGTAATTATGGTTGGATTCAGAGAGGCTCATTAGCAAATTCAAAGCACATTTAAGTGTGTGTGTGTGTGTGTGTGTGTCAAAGTCACCTGTTGATTTAATACACCCAGATGGGTCTCTAATTGTTCTTTTGGTGACAGCTGTCTGTACTTAATAGGATGATACTCTTGCAAGCTTTTTGTGGTGTTTTAGAGGTTGTTGATAGAACAGCAAACTGATACTGTTCATGTTGTTTTGGGTCCCTGTCGTATGAGGAGAGGAGGCAGAAAATGTTTTTAGTAGGAAGTGAAAATCTGCAACAGGCTTGTTTAGACTGATTGGAATTTTATTTTAAGTTGTTCCTTTTTTCTTTTTTTTTTGTAACCCCATTTCTACAGACAGGTAACTAGTCTTGTTCTGCAAGTTTCAGCCTGACCTCATAGAACAGTAAATGCTCTATAGCTTAATTAATCTCACAAGGCATGTTTCACATAGCTGAACTAAGGACAATGAAGAGTTTCTGTGCTAGCAGTTTTTATAAACTTAGTGTTTAGAAATCAAAGTGTCAGTACTCCATTGTTTGAAATGAGATTTTATCATACATGACAAAGCTAATGAAATTTAAAGAAACATTAATGATAGTGAGCAATATTTATAGGTATTTATACCATATAGGCTAGAACAAGACAGAGTTAACATTTCTTCATTGTAATAGATATTTTTAGGGGAAGAGAGAGAAATGAGAAACAATTATGATTTAATTGTAAAGTAGAGAGTTTTAAGAATTTATAGGTATAAGGGGCTTGTAAGTCTATGTTCATTATGTATTATGTTGTGTATAATTTTTTAAAATTAAAATGATAAAAAACATGTTTTTTTAATAAATCAGAAAATGGAGAGAAAGCACTACTGCATGACTAAGGAAATGTTAAGGCAATAGACCAAAATATTTACTAGTTTTGTCCTTATATTTTGCAGTGGGTGTAGGTAGTCGAGTGTCTATCATTTTGAAGAAGAAGCAGGGCCATCCTAAAATACATTAATACCTTCTGCCTATTTGGGGGATGCCCTTAGGCAGAATGGCAATGGTGAAGCCTTTATTTTTAACCTGCAACACCCAGCCTTCCTCACCATTGGTTATTCTGTCTAAGACTGCTGGGGCTTATAGACTAAAAACCTCTAGAGCCGCAAGATTCCCATTTGTCCTATGGTACAGGCAGAAGTAAACAAGTTTGTGAATTGTTCGTAGAATGACATAGTTAAAAAAAAATCGGAGAGGAACGAGAGAGCTTACAGTGTGTTGTTTGAATCTGCCAATGAATCTGTGTAGAAAGCAGCTTGACAGGGATTTTGAGTCTGTTGACAAAAGTCCCCTGCTTGGTGGAAAAGGGACAATTGACCTAATCAAGCTCCTAAAAGTTTATAATGAGTACTCTTTACGGTTTATAGCTGTGGTTTCCAACTTTGGTCCTCCAGGGGTTTTGGACTTCAATTCCCAGAATTCCTGACTGTTGGACAAAATGCTTGGGCCATCTGAGATTTGAAATTCAAAACAGTCAGAGGACCAAAATTTGGGAACCACTGGCTTATAATAAGAAGAAATTTGTGTATTTTTGTTTGTTTTTATTTCCAACCCATTGTGAATCCATCCTCCATTCCAGCACAATATAACATAGTAGGGGGAAGTTGAAGAGAGAAAAAGTTGTCATGTGTCTCTGAATTCATCTCCCATCCACTTCTCAGACTAAGGAACCACATAAAGCTCCTGTTACATACTGTCTAGACCCATGAATAGAAACACTCTTCTTGGTGTATGGGGGAACACTGCAGTATTCTGCAATATTCATGTCTACATTTAATTAAATAGCCTCTGAAAGTGGCTTGAATATGAAACATGAAAAAGCTATAGTAAAATGTTAACTGCCTGGAAAAAAGTATGTCTGACTCAGAGAACACATTTATAATCTATGGTCAAGGCCTAATGTGGCTGTATTTACTTATAACAGCAATATGGAAATAAGAAAATAGAATTTGAAAATTCAAATTGAGGATAGTGTCACAAGGTTCAGAATTAAAGCTCAGTTTAAGGTTCTGAAAGTCAGTGTTAATAACTTTGTAATCTTGTGCTACCTTATAGACTCTGCAAGGAAAGTTTTACTTAAAATTTGCAAGAAGTCAAAAGTCTGGCCATATTGTTTTTGAAAGAGGCATGGGCAGAGTGCAGCTCTCTAAATGTTTGCCTGCAACTTCCAGAATTGCAGTTCCCACTAATGGCTTTGCTGGATAGGTCTCATGGGAGTTGAGATCCATTAACATCCGGAAAGGTGCATTTTGCTCCACTCCAGTTTAAAAGAAGAGGTGTATACGTACTAGCATCTGTAAAAATCTTCTTTGAGTGTTTTATTTCAGATGCCACTGGGTCTTATTGTCTCTGTGCAGCGTGCATAGTAGGTTTCGAATGTTGCATTGTCTCGTTGTTGTTAATAATGTTCTGCTCTCTAATTTAAGCATGAAAAAGGTGCATTCTGCCTATGCATACTTCGTACCTTTGTCTTAATTGAGTTATAGTTTCTGTTTTGTGAACAGACTTATCGGTGTTGAGTTTTGTTTTTGTTATCATGCTGCTTTTCAACATAGTCAGTCCCCCAGATATGCTGCTTGGAGAATACCGTGATTCCATAAGGAGTGTAGTATGAGTAAGAGCACACATGAGATATTTAACAGTCTGGAGTCAAAGCATGCTCTTGCAGTACTCACTGACAACTGACTAACTTTCTTTCTTTCTTTAGGAGGTAATCTTCGTCTTAAGATGATGCCATGAAGTTTGTCAGAGCCAAGGCATTATTTTAACTATAAAAAGGTTGCTGAGCAGGTATGGTTATATCCCTTTAAAATAGCAGGTACCTCTTGAAGTTTCCTCATCTGAATAACAATTATATAAATCAAAAAATATTCTGGTTGGTTTTTTTTTCTTCTTGCTGAGATACATGTGAAACAGAAGAGATACGATGTGTATTCTGGTGCTTTTCTTTTATCTTTCTTCTTTAGAGCAAACTTCATGTTGTGACTGAACAATGGTGATATGTGTGCATGTATGCTTAAGCATTCTATTGCTTAACATTAAGGGTCCTCCACTAGAAACAGCTTCATTAAATGTTTTTATGGGGGAGTGTTTGGTGTTTATATTTAAAAAAAACTTTCAGGCACCCCCCCCCCCGGTGCTTAGATACAGTTTTTTTTATTGGTAAATTAACCCTTGTCCACCCGCTTCCAGTGCTGGGCAGGACGTGGAACCTCAGAGCAGCCCTCCGGTGTCACTTCTGGATTTGATTATATGAGGTCAAATAAACTGAGGTTTATCCAAGCAAAACAAAGGAAGCCCCGGTGAGGGGGGTTAGTGTGTATGCGTGTGTGAGTTTTGAAGAAAGTACAACTTGTGTCAGCTATACATGCTTGTATCACATCTAGATTAGACTACTGGAATATTATTGACAGCTACACAGTTACACTCATCTTCCAGCTTCACTGATTGATGATTCAATTCAGGTTGCTGTGTTTGACTTTTAAAGTTCTAAACAGCCTGCAACAAGAATAGCTCACGAAACTTTTCTTTATACAAGCTTCTGGATAACTTAGTCCAGCTTCATCTCTCTTTGTCATCAGGACTAGCAGGACTGTAAATGGCAGGACTGTAAATAACCACTTCTTCATGAGATATAGCTTGAGAGGACTGATATATCATCACCACCAAATTCATAATCACTTTTAGATACTAAGCAAGCGTTGTTCGTTTCAAATGCATCTGCAGATTTTCATCTTATGATTGTTTTATGCTCCTATTGCTTTATTAACCTTTTAATCTTTTTCAAAAGACCATAAGGCATGGGAGTGGGGGATAAGACGCTGGCAGCTACGAATAACAGCATCAAGTATTACGTTATTAAATGTCTTTATAAATTTCTTAATAAATCTCCTTGGATTTGATTTTGAACTTAGTTTTTAGTTATTTAAAATTTTATATTAATCTAATTATTTCTGCTCTTAATTAGTATGCTTCAGTATGTGAAGCCCAGTAGGTAATGTGCTGTCTCTGTCTGTAATTGGAGCTGTTGATAAACATGTCAGCTTAGTGGAGAAGCAAGCCATCTGTCCACAATCAGAAAGGAATACTGCTAGGTTCCAGATAAGCTTACCTTGAGACCAGATATGGCGGCTCTAGGCTTATAGTATATTAATAAGCTTTATACAAAAAACATGTTTCTAAAAACAAAAAGTAAAATTTATGAGTCATTGCAATTCTAGAAGGATAATAGACACATTTGTGGTCATTATAGCCAGTGATATAGCTGTCTGTTTTCAAAAGAAATTTATTAAGGTAGCAACAGCTTCTCTTGTGATAACAGGAAGCTTCTTATCCACTTTTATATGGTTAGCAATGTGTCTGTTGTTGGCATCAGTAATATACATAGGTTCTTTTGTTTTTCTGTTTGGGCTGTCTTAAACCTGAAGGTGATCTTCCATGAAATAGAGTACTACCTGGATCCCCTTCATATACCTACATGCTTCTGCTTGTGGATTGTTAATATAGCTTTATAATTTCTGCTTGTGTTCTGCTTTGCAGTACAGTCAGCCATCTACGTCCACAAGTTCTGCATCCATGAATTCAATCAATCACAGCTCAAAAATATATAAAAAAAAAATTCAAAAAGCAAACCTTGATTTTGTTGTGTGCTGAGCACTACACTGATGTGTATGCATACTCTGCTGTAGTTTCCCACCATGTCACAGATCTTCAGGCTCTTTCCAGCACTCGTTTGTGTTCTTTGCCTTTTTATATAAAGCACACCATTTCATTATGAAATTGCATAATTAATGGGATTTGAGCATCCACAGATTTTGTTATCCATGTGGGAGTGAGGGGCATGGAACCAAACCAGAAAGGATACCGAGGGCCCACTGTATAGTATATTTTTGTTGTGTAAAGCATCAAATAATGACAGTTGGCCCTCCACATTCACTAGAGTTAGGGGCACAGGACCATCCCAAAAGTGGAAAATTCGCAAATAACAAAATGTGTGTATATGTTGGTGGGAAGAGGGCTGAGGCATGGTGGGGAGAACAGGCACCCACAGTCCAAACAGTATCAGGAAAAGGGGTTGGATGGGCCTGGTGGCCCTATACTTCCTTTCTTGCCCATCTCCTTCCTTGGGTGTGAGTGGGAGAGGGTTTGTGGTGCTGAGAAATCATGCTGTGAGCCACCTTTACCTGCCCAGGTAGTGGCTGGTGGGGGGGGGAGGGGGGAGGAGGAAGACTAGAGAAAGGTTTTTAAAGGGCCACACAGCCTGATTGGACCTGCTGAGAAGGAAGGTTCCCGCAGAAAAGAAGTACCTGAGGTAGGGGGACAGAGGTAGGAGAAACTCACAAATAATCCAATCCGCGAAAGTCAAATCTGCAAATATGGAGGGCTGACTGTATAGATGATTTATTTGGTTAAATTCAGTAATTTGCTGAATGCTCTTGGTGTGCACTTAATGATTTGTATGTTAATAATATTTTTGGGGCTGAAATGTGTTGTCAATGCCAAAGCAGCCTCACTGGATCAATAGGATTTACGTATGGGTTGACTTACTATTAAAAAAATTGGTTTAGTTGATCTGCTTTAGTTGAGAATATCAGTAGCCAAGTTAGTTTGGGTACATAATATTTATTCGTAAAGTGTAGGCCTATATCTCTTTTTTGTGTATTTTTCTACATACTTGTATGTTATAACTGTCTCTCCTACAGTATGTGCAGATAACATTTTGAGATATGCACATATACACACACATATACACAGGTGCATGCACATGCATGCACACACACACACACACTGATGTCCTGATTTTTATATTATTGTTTGGAAATGTACTTTGACCAAACCAGTTGTACTGTGGCAAAGACAGTGGAGTTAATGGGGTTGTCTATAATCCTGGCACTGGCATAAAGGCATAAGTAGCTCTCTTATGCCATCTCTGGAGCAAATCCCTTCCCCTATGCTTACTTGCTTTTGCCCTCCTATAAGTGATTCAGCCATGAAAAATAAAGATTGAAATATAGGATGGGATGTAAATCATCTTTATAAATACATCTCAGATACAAATGCCCAACTCTAATAGCAAAATAACATCTATTTGTGTTGACTGATGCTTTTAACAGAAGTAGTGTTAGGCTAATTTTACTAGAGTGCTGCTTATTTATGTCACATCATGAAGCACAAAACCTGTTGTGATACACCTTCAGAACTATTTTTTTTTAACTGCTGTTTCCCCAACAGATTACAAATGGTGTGGATTTTTATCATGAACCGGATGAACCCACAGGGCAGCTCTCCCAGTCAGCGTAGACGATTGGCTCTTGGAATTGTCATTCTTCTCCTGGTTGATGTCATATGGGTTGCTTCTTCTGAACTCACTTCAGTAAGTGTTTTCTTGTAATCCTCAGTACTGTCAAGAATTCTGCTTTGCATATAGCTATATTCCACAATAAGAGAAAGCTGTTCATGTTCAGTTCATGAATATGTGCAGTAATGTTAGTACAAGCTTGCTTAATCCAGTGCAGCCAGTGCTGGATAGACAGGTTTTCATAACCTGATTGACTACATTTTCTGATCCAGCCTTTCCCAGCACCTATATTGTTTTAAATAATATTTAATTGTAAGTAATTTTTCCAATTATGTCTCAGTGCCTCTCCTGCAGAGTTATATTTTCAAAAACAAAATCTTGTAGCTTTTAACAGATTAGCTGAGTCCAATTTTTCCAATATAAAATACATGAAGTGAGTGAAGGAAACAGCCTTCAGTTCCCAGGAACTCCTATGGTTGTAGGATCCTTAGTCATGGTGTATGGATAGTTGATAACGGTGCCTGCATTAGGAGATCTTTTTTTTTCAAATTGGACATGGTATACTGGCTCCATCTTCTGCATGTCATAAGTCTGTTAGAAAATAGTCCATGATGGTCAGAAAACTGGATCTGAATGTCTCACCAGTAGTATAGGCCTTAAGACTCTTTCAGTGCATGTGTGTGTAAAATCATCCCAACCTTCCTCTGAGGAGATAGCATAGTATGCATGAAATCATTCCATTTATATCCTCACATCAGCCTTATAAAGTATGTTAAGAATAAGCAGCTGGCCAGACTCCATCAGTGGGCTTTGTGAGGATTTGACCCCAGATTTGCCCTGTCCAACAGTCTGGGGGTTTCATACTAATCCCATAGAACAACTTCTAATAGTTGCATACGTCAAACTGCTTTTCTTCCTGCTTTCCTTGATTTCATGTTAAAATGCAAGTAGAGTATAGCAATCTCAAGAGTAAGTTGCTCAGTTAAGTACCAAGATTAGAAATATTTCACATCCTTGTCATCCATTACTGAAAGTGCTTCATGGTTCTAAAAGGCCTCTGCGTTGGTCCTTGCTTAAAGAATTCATGTTCTTCTGTCCCAAGCTATTGTGGAAATTCTAATGTTTTTTCTAATGTTTTGAACCAGAACAGTAAGCTACTTAGGTGCAGATTATTGCAAACTCTTCCCATTTACTTCTGAGGAAGCTTTAGAATGCAACAACCATTCCTTGCTAGAACCACCATAGCTGTATAGTGCCTGCTTGCGATTCCATGCTTTTTAGAAATCAGCTTTTGAACTTTTCTGCTGTCTGAGAAACTGTGACGTTTGAGACAAGTTCCCTTGGGTCTGCCTGGCTTTTCTGAATCTAATGCATTGCAAAAAGCAGAATATCTTATGCAAGAACAGAGAACTTCTCTCAGATCAAGGACCAAATTCAGTTTCAGAAAATTTATTGGAAGGGTAAATGTGGCCAAAGAATGGGACCACAGCTCTCACTGCCAGTAAGTAAGGCTTAGGAGAGAATATGGAATTAAAAATACAACACTGAACAACAATGATATTTGGGAGATGGGCGTTCCCTTGAGAGATAGATTTGAGTCCATTAGAGTTCTAAGATCATCTGGAGAAGGGCATTCTCTCTGTGCCACCATCTTCCCAGGCTTGTTTGGTGGGAACAAGGGAGAGGACCTTCTCAGGGGCTCCTCCCGGACTTTGGAACTCCCTCCTTTGAGAGGCCAGGATGGCCCCATCCTTGCTCCCCTTCTGTCAGCATTTCTGTGCCATCAAGCTTGTACAAACTGACTATGGTTGTGCTTTTAATGCGGTGTAGTGCTGTTTTTAAGGTTTGTATATAGTCTTCCAATGAATTGTAATATTTTTAATGTCAAATATTTTAACTTTATAAATTGTTCAATTGCTTTTTAAAACTTGTATTTATACTTTTATTAATGCTTTTGTATAGTTTTTAAGTTGTATTGTTTTAAATATGTTGTTTGCCACCTTGAGTCCCATTATTGGGAGAAATGCAGGATATTGATAATGGTGATAATGATTAAGATTAAGAGGAGGAGAGGGGTTGTTCTTAAGCCTGAAGTTCCCTAGCCCTGTCATACTGCTATGTTCTAGAACAGTACTGCTCAAAATGATGGTCTATGGACAGATACTGGTCCACAAGTCATTGGCGCCAGTCTATGGTAGTTTCTTGGAAAGAAGAAACAGGTGTAGCCAATGGGAACAAATATGGTACTGGTCCCTGACTTACTAGGAAAAAAAATTGTTCATGCCCCACATAAGGTAGTTACGAAACATCTTTATACCTCTACAGCTGCTAGTTTTATTTGCTTGTGGAGTGAACTGAGTGTATTCATATGCAGGATTGTTCTGTGCTTGTTTTCTTTTTCTCAAATACATGTAACCTTTCCTTGTTTGAATGCCATACTTTGAATTTACAAATGATTATCTCCTTGTTGCAAAATTTCTGAGCAGTAAAGTTGTAGTTGTTTTATGTGATATGTTTTGATTTAACAGCAATAGTCACTTTTCTTTCTTTTCTCCTCATTTTGCAGTACGTTTTTACTATGTATAACAAGCCATTCTTCAGTACATTTGCAAAAACATCCATGTTTGTTCTTTACCTCTTGGGATTTATTGTTTGGAAACCATGGAGGCAACAGTGCACGCGTGGGCTTCATGGCAGGCCTGCTGCTTTTGTAAGTGTCTTTAACTTTCAGTTTAATAATGATATAAATATTGTGGCTTCTGTAAACTAATAAAATCAGAGCATATGTTAGAGAGAAAAGACTGCATAAACTAACATAAGTTAAAGCCCCAGATGTTCAGTGAGTAAAATAATTCTTCCATTAGTCTCACATTTCAGATTGAATCACTGCATAAGAAGTGGTGATTGCACCGTAGCGATGCTTTGTACTGGAAGTTAAATGGAATAAAAGAAATTAAATTTAATATGTCCTTGGAATCAGTACTGGGATGTGTGATTTATCTTCTTTGCTATATTTTTCTTCCCCTTTTCAATGTTCTTACTAGCCCATTAAAGAGGAAATGTCAGTAAATGTCTCTGTTTTTGGAGATGGTTTTTCTTGAATTGCTCTACAAAGATTCTGAATAAATGTTCTTATTAATAAAAGTAGTACTAAATAAATTCCTTCTCCAACCTAATTATCGCACTTCTGGTATTGTTTTAAAAATTGGGAGTAGGTTATCTAATCAGTTTGCCTCAACAGAACGTATGAGAAGTCTGGGATTTGTATCCTACAGGTGAGCCGGCTGGCTCTCTGCCTTGGCTGGAGAAAAGATTCTTAACAAACATAGAACTGAACAACACTTAAGAGATGGAAACCTATAGTGATAACAAGACAGTGCTTTGTGATCTCCATCAGAGAGGAGGGAACAGCTGACATCCAGCACATTATGTAGGATATTTTGTAGAGGGAGAAATTCCCTTACTTTTCTGTCTCTTGCCTTTGCATCTAGGATAGGGAAGATGGGACTCCAAGGAAGTTACACATGTGTGTCTCTTCTTTTTCTGATGTCTCCTGACTACTGAGATGGCTAGCTAGGATTTATAGTGTGGTTTATAGTCAAAAGAAGTCAATCTCCTCAACACTTTCTGTAGCCCCTGTAGGTTTTTAAAATCAATGTAACCTGTAGGGTTTTAAAATTAATAAATCTAAAACCAAGATTCTCGCAAAGAACCTGAGTTTGACAGAAAAAGAACAAATTGAAAAGAAGGCGGATATACAATGTGTACAGAAACTAAGATATTTAGGAATTGACTTGTCCAACAATAATAATCATCTTTTTAAGAATAATTACCAAAAAAGTTGGAGGTCGATACAGAAGAAACTTGAACGGTGGAAATCATTGCATTTATCCCTACTGGGAAGAATATCGGTTATTAAAATGGCAATTTTACCTAAAATTCTATTTCTGTTCCAAATTATTCCAATTACAATTTCTAGAAGCTGGCTATGCCAGTGTAAAAAAGATCTTTCTAAATTTATTTGGAATGGGAAGAAACCTAGGATGAAGTACAAGTTGATTACAGATACAAGGCGACAAGGAGGTTTTGCAGTACCAGACTTAAATTTGTATTATGATGCAGCCTGCCTTCTATGTATGAAACTGGATTCTGTTGGATGACGGGAAGCTTCTGATGTTGGAAGGACATGACCTCTGTTTCAGCTGGCACGCATACCTATGGCATGGCAAGTCCAGAAGTCTTTTAAAAATCATGTTATCCTTAGAGCTCTTATCAAGGTGTGGGAAAGATATAAATCCCTGCTCTGCCCAAAATTACCATCTTGGGTATCACTTGCGGAAGCGCTCTCCATTCCCGGACTCAGAAGATCTGGTAACTGGATTACCTATAAGGAATTGTTAAAGCAAAATGGAGATTCCATTTTGTTGAAAGACCAACAACAGCTGGCGGAAGAAGGCTGCACAACACAGTGGTTTCCATACCTGCAAATAAAGGAGAGATTTAAAAAAGATCTCCAAACTGGAGGGATTCGACTGAGGCCTACTGAACTGGAAACTTGTTTGTTAAAAGAGGGAAAACATCTACCCTCCACGTTGTACAGAATGCTACTAACTTTTAATTTAGAGGATGAGACTATAAAAGAATGCATGATAAAATGGGCAAGAGACTTAGGCCGTAACATCTTGCTGAGAGAGTGGGAAGCAATCTGGAAAGACAACATGACAAATTCTAGATCTCATGCATTGCAAGAAAACACTCTAAAGATGGTGCATAGGTGGTATCTGGTGCCAAACAGACTTGCAAAGATGAACAACCAGATGAAAAATCATTGCTGGAAATTTGCGAATCAAGTTGGCACCTTTTTTCACATGTGGGGGGGGGTGTGACAGAGCAAAGAAATTCTGGCTTGCTATCCGTTCTAATATGCAAAAGATTCTAAAAATGAAGATTGAACTGATACCAGAATTTTTCTTACTGGGTATATAGAGAGCTGAACCAAGGCCTGACTTCCCGATTAGAAGATTAATGTGGTGCCTTACAGCCAGAATAGTTTTTGCCAGGCACTGGAAATTGACTTCTATCCCCACAACTGAAGAGTGGTTGGAAAAGGTTATGGAGATCGCAGAATTGGATAAGATGACCTACAAATTAGGAAATATGTCAGACAGTAAATTTTATAGGGCATAGGAGCCACTAGCGACATTTCTACAAAGTAAGAAGATTTCTGCATTTGCCTTTCATGGTTGGTCTGTATCCCCAATTAATCATTCACGTAGAATCCTAATTGAAATCTAATTTCTCAACTGTTCCTTTTGCCTGTGCAGAAGTAGATCAGAGTATTGTTATTATAAGTTACTTACTGTATTTATACTCACTGGTGATCAAGGCAGGGGAGGGCAAAAATAGTAGAAGATAAGTCACCGCTTGTTTTGAATGTGGAATGTTAAAGGAAGAATGTTTAACACAGTCACCATTTGATTACATAGGACAAAGATGATGAATTACTCATGGTAACAGTTTTAAAATCAATTAGCTGTATTCTAGTAGAAGGTAGAGATTGAATGATTGGTATTGATTCCCTGAGGTTGTCTATGATTTTTTAAGGATATTTCATTGCAGCTAAGAAGAATTTTCCCTTTTCTTAGGGCAGAGAGGTTACTATTTTCTGTTTGTGAGATTTTACTAAGGCAGTACCTGCATTCCAGATGGGAGTATCCAAGTGTTTGTAATTATTCATGTCAAATCATTTTAATTGTTTTTGTTCTTGTGGTGCCTTTCCTATTTATCCCTCCTATTCCCCCCACCTTTTCCTATATTTCTTCCCCTTTTATTGTTGTAACTATGTGTTATAAGACTTGTTTTAGTATCCTATGTTGATTTGTATATATATCTTGTCATTAAAACATATTAAAATATTTAAAAAATGAATATTAACATATTTAAAAGGTATTTTAAAATATTTTAAAAAAACCACTTTCTGTAGCCCCTAAAGGTCATTCATAAGGTCTTCATTGCAAGTCGTCTTATGAAAAGTTTAAAGGCTAGACCAGCCTTTTCCAAACTTGGCTTTCCAGATCATGTTGGACTATAGTTCCTTTGATTCCCAGCTAGGATAGTAGTGGTCAGGGATGATGGGAGCAAAAGTCTTAACAACTGACAGAGATCCATGGTGGTAAAGACTGGTGTGTGAAAAAGAACTCATTATTTTTTAAAAAAAATTCTTTAAAATAAAACAAGTTATTTTAACAAAAACAAAAAATCCAGATAATGACTAATGTTAATTGAGCTTCATGGCTAGTGCCTAGTAAATCCTAGGGGTCGTATTTTTCTTTTATTTTGGCTGACCAGGAAACTGAACTTTGACTCCAGGGTTTTAGGCTTATGTCAGAAAAGAGGATTCTTGGGAAAATCTTTTAAGGAGTGGTTTGCAGACAACCTGTTGTTTCCTCCCTTTTGGGATGGCTTTGTAGCACCAAAGAGATTTCCTATTGCCATCTTAAAATAGGTAGTGTATCACTAAATTCTTGACTTCAGAGCACAACTAAAATGAGCCCAGCACTGAGTCATGTGGTGGGAATGGGGATGATCTGTTTTTGGTTCGTGGGCTGGCCTTTCTGAGTCTAGATCTCACCTGAAGATATTGATGACATTTTAGTGATGCCATTGTCCTGTGAGCATATTTTTCTGCAAATAAGTTCTGTAAGCATTTTTTTAAAAAATTT
The DNA here is from genome assembly GCA_030412105.1 of Cyclura pinguis. Lineage (NCBI taxonomy): Eukaryota > Metazoa > Chordata > Lepidosauria > Squamata > Iguanidae > Cyclura > Cyclura pinguis. The sequence continues at coordinate 246,949,792 of CM059599.1, read as the reverse complement.
GAACACTGCTAGCAGTATCGTAGTTAAATGTTTACATATTAAATATCTTATTAGTTTGCAGATGCTGAAGGTTATTTTGCTGCTTGTACAACTGATAACTCTGTAAACAGTTCTCTGGTAAGTTCTGAATAGACTCTTTAAGCCTACCTTTGAAATATGCAAGAGTGCAGTTCTATTCAAAAATAAGTCCCGTTAGATTCAATGACACTTATTCTCATGAAAGTGGTCGTAAGACTGCTGCCTCCATTATGTTCGATATCTAAAACTCAGTAGTAGGCATCAATAAGGAAAGGAAGAAGAACATTGCTGAAGTACTTAGATAGAAGTTTGTCACTTACTTCAGTAATTATTAGGAAACATTAGTATTAGTTATTGCCTGCACATCGATTTATTCAGTCCAGGAATTCATTCTACTACAGTAATTGAATTTTAGATCAGGAAGCTAACAAACAGATATGTTAATAAAAATATTAATCATTCTATCCAATGATAATATTCATTAATAATATAGATCATTATATTTAATATATGTGGTTGACAGGCGGGTAGCTGAAAAATTATTTAGAGCTCAATGTTGTAAATGTTAAAAAAAATTAAAAAATATCAAATAGCTTTGCCTCAAAGCCCTATTAAGATGACATTGAAATCCTACTAGATTGGATCCAAATAAGGGGTGAACCTACCATGTTCATTCATTAGTTTTCCCACAGAGTATTGTATGAGTGTTAGTAGAAGACGTTGTGTAATGGAATTGTGCAACTACACATCTGTACCAGAGGCTTTTGTAGTTCCTCACTGTAATGCAAAAGCTAGTAGTCGGAATGCGTGTAGTTTCCCCTAGAAAGTGTTTAAAGCAGTTGCTTGTCAGTGTAGCCCACTTTCAAGCCCAAACTGTAAATTCACAACCAAGAGAAGATCTCTGGAGTTAACTTTTTTTTCCTGAGTGTTCAGCTGCTGAGTTGGAAAGAGATTTTCTGACAAGACGGAAGCTTGAGGGAGAGACATTTTCTGAGTCAAAAGTCTTTGGACCAGGGGAGACAACATGTGGTTTTCCAGATGTGAAGTTGCAGCCCTTGGCTATGCTGGCTAGGGATGATGGAAATTAAAATTGCAGTACATTTAGAGGGCCACAAGTTGCCTATCTCTGCTTTTGACAAATATAGACCAGAACTAAAGTAGAAGAAAAGTTACTTAAACTAAAATGCCCTCTGAACAGGAAGATGCTTCTGAACTGAGAATCTCAGAAGAGCTGAAGGAGGCTAAAATATTTTAATAAACAAAATGTTTACTGTTGTCCTATGGGTTTAAAGTTATAGAAGAATCTAAGGGAAGATATACATTGCTGTTTACTGCTATAACCATTATATTGTACTTGAAAAATGTACTAGAAAATAGATTTTCTATTCTGAAGTGCTGTTGCGGATGATGCTATATAATGATAATGATGATGATTTTTATTTATAACTCCCTTTTCACCAAATTTAGTTAATACAGTTATCCCTCCACACTCACTAGGGTTAAGGGCACAGGACTCTTGTGAAAGTGGAAAAACTGTGAATAACTCTAGGCCCCCCCAAACCATCTTTAACACACGAAAAAATTTGATCACCATATTCAACCCACCATGGATTCCTTTGAAGTGTGAGGGTTCCTTCACAAGGCAGAAGTGGGTGGTTGGTGAGGCTTACTGCCACCTCCATTGCTGCCCCACCATTTTAAAGACGGATTTACAAGCCTCGTTCACAATTTCTCAGTCTCACGAAGCTTACAATCCCTCTTAAAAATGGCATAGGGAGGTAGCAGAGGTGACAGCAAATAATCCGTGAATAATCAAATCCGCAAAAGTGAAACCCACAAATGTGGAGGACTGACTGTAGTTATATTTCAAGTTAACAAGCCATCTTAGCAACCCTGTAGAGTAACCTGGGAATTTGTCCACTTTGATGTTACCGAGCTTTTCAATTTAGACAATTTATGTCTGTGAGAGTACTCATGTATAAATATTCACAACATTGCAATGTTAGTACGTTTTTGATTTTGTTTCTCAGCAACTTTGATATGTAACTGGGAACTTGTTATGCTGCATTTCAGAGTGAACCTTTGTATGTTCCTGTGAAGTTTCATGACTTGCCAACTGAAAAAAGTAGCAACACTAATAGTGATAATGAAAAAAGTGAGTTACTACTTCAAAATCTAGTTTTCTGTTTCTATGCAATCTTTGTTATGTTCATTTTAGTGCTATTAGTATGAAAACCAAGACCATGTTTTCTTTTTTCCTAACATACATAATTTCATTAGAGTCATAGACCTTAATCTGTTGTACCTGAAGACTTAGTTTTTGTGTCTCCCCTACATGTCTTATTCTAATTCTGTAAAATATGGGTGGTTCAAAAATCAAATAAATATCTTTGGACAGAAAATTGACATTACAGTTCCAAGCTTCATATTGACTCCGTTTGAATTTGGTCCTTAAGGCAAATGATTCAATAAGCAATTTGACTGTCGTGTTATTGAAGTATACAATTTATGTAGTTCAGCAGTGTTCAATGAAATTCAAGAGACATAGCACATTATAATTTTGGAAAACTACAAAGAAAATACAGCTTGCTGAATTAGCACTTTCTTGAGCAAAGCCAGGATGCAAATTTAACCAATAAAAATAAGAAATACATACCAGGACAACACTGTTATATTACATTGTTTGAGCTTGCTTTTATGGCAAATTAACCTCACCTTTCTGTGTTTGTGAGAGCATTCATGATGCAACACAAATTCTTCCAGATGCTCCAAAGGCTTTTCTGTTTCCATAAAATCTCATGGTCATTGCAGGACATATTCTACAGCCAGTTCATAGACTCTGTGAGCTTTTTTTTTAATTCTTTATCTGTATTTAAGGAATAAAGTTAAACAGTATGGTGCATATTTGGAACTCTGTTGCTATTGCTTTATTTCTCTAGGAAACAAGTCCTTAGGATTAGAAACAGGCTAATAACTCAAGGCATTTTCTAACTTAATATGACTAATGGCGTATTTAAGCCTTCCTTTGGATTAACCACAAGATGGTGTAATAGCCATGCTTAAGACAGCTCAAAGACAAGGATGTTATATGAAATGTGTAACTGGTTTTCTTCTGAGGACTAAATGCAAGGAAATGTATGTTCTTTCTAAAAAGACAATCAGGTGTCCCAAAACTGAGGACATCAGGTTCCTTGAATGTATTCAGCAGAGGTAGAAACAGACTGTGATTTGTGGTCACACCTTGTCTTTTTCATAGAACACTGCCAATGTAAACCTTGTTCCTTTAGTTAAACCACGTGTTTAAGTAGTTGAACATGAACAGATGATACTGAACTGTAATTTTGTGCAGGTCTGGGTGTCATCTTCCAGATTATTTTTCTTTTTCCATCTAATACTGATTAGGACTTGCATCTCTTTTCTTCCTCTTGAAGCTCCCAAAAAGCCTCGGGTACGATTCAGTAATATTATGGAGATTCGACAACTCCCATCAAGTCATGCATTGGAAGCAAAGCTGTCTCGAATGTCTTATCCAACAGTAAAGGACCAGGATTCAATATTGAAAGCTGTAGGAAAGCTTACTGCATCTCAAGTTGCCAAAATCAGCTTTTTCTTTTGTTTTGTGGTATGTTGTCTATACCTTATTGTTTTTAATATATAATACTGAAAAAATTAGTTATATTGTATTTTAAATCTTTTACTACTGCCTTGATTACTTGGTCAGATCACATAACTTGCTCATGTAAGCTTGTTTACTAAGTAATGTTTTGCCTTGAAAATGTTTGGTTGGGCACATACACAGTTAAAGGCACCATAGACCTCTTTATGACATCCTGCAAGAAGTGTTTTGTTTTAACTATCTTTTTTTTTATGGGAAGCATAGGCCACCTTCAGTGTATTCATTCTCTGTTACAATAAGTCATAGAATGAATAGAACTTTAAAATTAAATATGTGCCCTTTGTGCTCAATTCCAATGGTTGAAATGTACCTATGTTGGTTAAAATCTGCCACAAGTAAACACACTGTATAAGGCTAGCATACAGAATTATTACTTATATCATGCATTCAAGTTAAATGCTTTGATTGCGAATGTAAGATGCAGTAGTCTCTTAACAATTTCCAAAACAGTAGCTCTCTGACTCAGCTGTGGCAAAGATAACAAAGTCCTGTGACACCTTAAACCCAATAACAACAAAAATATTATATCACGAGCTTTCACAGACTGTTCTCACCTTCACTAGACTAGATTCCACGGAAGGTTAACTGTATAAATCCTGTGGGACCCCAGCATGTGCTGGGGTTTGGTTCCAGGACACACTATGGATACCAAAATCTGTGGGTGCTCAAATCCTGTTATATATGACGACGTTGTAAAATTGTGTCCCTTACATACAACTGAAATGAATGCTAGTGAGACCCTGAGGATCTGTGAAATGGTGAGAGGCTACAGCAGGTTATGCCTACACATCAGTCTAGTACTCAGCATGCGGCTAAATCAAAGCTTGCTTTTTGGGGAGATATCGATATAGATATAGATATTTGAGCCCTGGTTGATTGAATCTGAGAATGCAGAATCCGTGGATACGGTGGACTGCCTGTAAAGCTAAGTTTCTGTCTGTTACCATATTACATGAAAATGGCTGGACAAATGTTCATGGTATTAGGTGGGTAATGTTTGGGATTGTTTGACTTACAGTGTAGCCTACATGGTGTATATACAGTTCACATTGAGTGAGCTCTGGAGTTCACATAATCATCGTTTCATTTATACAGAATTGTGCGTTTGGCAGTTTATCCGAGATGGATGCTCTCTAAAGGGCAATTGAGTAATGTACGCTGGGGGGAACATTTGGGCACTCAGAAAGATAGGCATTAATAGAATAGAATAATCATTAATAATGGTTAATGATTCTCTTGAATGATGCTGGGTACTACAGCTGGTGCTCTAATAAATTTGTTAGTCTTTAGGATATAAAAATAAAACAAGAGATAAAGTTCCACATGCTGATAGATGATCACTTGCTTTATTTGTTTTAAAAAGTCCAACTCTTTGCTTAATAGTCTATTTCTTTGGAGAGTGTATTAGACAACTCCAGAATTTCTGTGTAAAGTGTAGCCCCTGAAGAAGGCCAACTTTGATAGAGGCCAAACCGTGTTGGGCTTTTACAGGAAATAAAGCAAATGACCATCTGTCTGCACGTGGAGTTTTGTCTCCTGATTTACTTTTTGTACATGCTCGTCAGCTGTCTCCTTCAGATAGTCTTTAGGATGCCACAAAACTCTTTTTATTTTGATTTTTTCATGTATATTTTTCATGTCTCCACTAATGCATTATTATTTGTACACCTTCCAGCTTGTATGAGATTGGTCATATTCGTCTTAAATCACATGACCTTTCTGGTTGGGGCAGTGTACATTTTCAGGTTTTGATGATGATGATGATGATGATGATGATGATGATGATGATATTATTATTATTATTATTATTATTATTATTATTATTATTATTAATTTACCGCCTCTCCCCAAGGCTTGAGGTGGGGTACTGAATAAATGGAGTTAAAAGTCATAGTTAAAATACATATAGAACAATTGATACAAATACTGTAATTAAAATGTATCATAGTTAAAAGTACAATTAAAATGCAGTTAAAAGTATGATTAAAAGTACATTGAAAAGCCCAATTAAAACTAGACTGGGTAGGCCTGTCAGAATATGTACAGGACATGTATATTCCATTGATTTCAGCACACCTTAAATGTGTGTAGTGATTTTATAAGGTTAGGATGTAGTATTTGGGTGAGTTGCCATCACTTGAGTAACCTTAAGTGATGAATATGGTCATCTCATGATAATGCCAGAAGATGTTTCCCACAGTTTCCAAAAAGGGACTGGAGCAGTTCAGGATGTTTTAACAAACAGCATCTTTGAGATTTTTAAAAACCAAACATTAGAGAGATTCATCTTTTCAACAATAATAACTTCCATTTAATAAAAACATAGACTCTAGTCCAGAGGGAATTAGTTATACTTAAATTAGTCATGTCTAACTTGTCTCGTTAAGTCCATGAATTTGATTTCATTGGACTTAAAGATTAATTACATTTGAGTTTTAATTGGACTTAATTTTTTATTATTAGTGTTGGCATTTTGCTGGGCCTCCAAATTTTTATTGTGACATTATTGAACAGTATTTCGCAAAGCATGAACAAAATAGCTGTCTCTTTCTGTAAAGTCAGTTTTTCTTTAAAAAACACCTCTTTTAACTTTCATAACATCTGCAATACATTAGTGTATTAATGAACCAAATTATTGTTTGTTCTAATTGTCTAATTCTTTAATTTCCTCTTCATGTAATTTTTTTCCCTTCTGAGCATGCTTTAGCCAAATTGAAAGACTTGATTAAGTTTTTATTGGGGGGTATGTTTTCTTAGTTTTTTTTTCCTAACTTAAAAATGCAGAGTGGAAGCTAAAAATCATAGGAATTAAAACACTTATCCTTTAATATCCTAGTGGTTCTTGGCAAACTTCTCTTATCAAGAAGCGCTTTCAGACACCCAAGTGGCCATAGTTAACATTCTGTCTTCAACCTCTGGTAAGAAATATGTATTTAGCCACTGTTAACACACCTAAAACTTGCAAGTGTTTAAAATCTCTCACTAATAGCATGTTTTTAAAAAGTAGTTGTCTCATCTTGTGTCATTAGGGAATCTCATGACTGGAACTTCCCACATCTTTTTTTATCAAGAAGGTGGCAGGGGGAATGTATTTGTTAGAAACCATAATGAAATAAGCAGAGTGATCTATAGCACTTCTAGCAGTTTATCTCAGTGGCATTGTTTAAAAAACTGTTGTGTTTTATTAACAAAATGAGGTACCCATTTTGATAATAAATTACCATAAATGCTGAGTAGCATGGAATATGAGTTGAATTCTCAGTAGTTTTTTTTCCTCTGGTCGAATCAATGTTGGCTCAGCATGAAAAAAGAAGAATTGAGCCCAGGGTTCCAAAAACAGGTCGTCTCTATTCTCACAAATATAAGCCTGGTAGGGGAGAAAGCACTAAATAGGAATTAGACAGCATCTTCTAAAGTCAAGAAATTCTGCATTAAAGAAATTGGTTGCAATGCTATACTTTCTTATCTGGGAGTAAGTCTAACTGAATTCAGTGGGCTGATTTCTCAGTCACATACAGGACTCTATCATTAATTTTGTTTGTACAGGAAGTATTGTCCCATAAGAATTTAAAACAAAGTTGTTTCCTTCTGTGAAAAAAATAAATAAATAAATGCAGCTGGTTTTAACAAGCAGTATATAAGTATTTTTATTTGAGCATTACTAAACACAGTGCTCTTAACTTCAGTTTTTAAAATGGATTGTTATTTCATGTGGTAGTGAAAATTACATATTCTTAATGATTTGAAATGTTTGTATTTCATTTGTATACTAAGTTAATTGTATACTAAGTTAATAACACTTAGGTCTCCTAAAATAAATAAAACCCAGGCCTAATTTAACTACCCTGGCCCGTCCACTTTCATGAGGGTTTGGGGTGCAGGACCCTTGGGAATGTTAAAAAAAAAAAAAACTCCCTCCCTCCTGGTGCAAACAAGGAAATGCCTGGGTGTGCCTTCTCTCCCATTCCTGTCTCTTTTGCCCAAGTGTGGGGAAGGAAGGCATGCACGCGCATTCCCTCCCCTTGCTTCCCTTCCTATACTGTTCTCATTTGCCCAAGCATGGGGAGGGAATGCACACATGCATGTGCCTCACAAATAATCAAATTCTCAAAGATCAAACCCACAAATGTAGAAGGAGGACTGCAATTTTTGACATCAATTTTAGTAAAGTCTAAGTGAGTTTACCCTAATTCTTTATTTGATTGGATTTTTTTTATTTTTTATTTTTTAATAAAATATATAAACAAATCTTCATTAACACACTGTCAAGGTAAACTTATTTTGTAACTAGAACCACACTTTCTCTCTCCAGTCCAACATTATCACACCAGCTCTCTCTCTGTCTGTCACACCAACTCTCAAACTGGAACCTCAATCATCTGTTTGTCAGTTAAATTCTGTTAAATTTAAATGAACGTTAAGTTTGATTGGATTTATGTGCTGCCTTACTTTGAAGTTTAAGACTTACGCAAATTTAAACTATTGTATTTTAATCATTATTTTTATCATACTATGTGTTTCGTTATTATTAGTAGTATTGCTACTGTGTATTCAATAACAAAATAAAAGTTGTGGGTTTTTTTCTCTTCATAGGATTATTTACCTTAATCCTAGCTGCAGTGTTTCCAAGTAACAGTGGAGACAGATTTACCCTTTCAAAACTGTTAGCAGTCATTTTAAGGTAGGAATATAGACTACTTAATCTCCAGTTTTCTTCTCCCTCACCAGTTTGGGTTTTCTTGTACTTTTTTAGATAGCTGGATTTAGTGGGGAAGGCTTTGTCACTATTTTTAGAGGCAGCAGATCATATACAGGTAAAGAGGAAACACATTTTCAGAATGTTGCTAAAATTGTTACACCTGTTTTATCCATTGCTCGGCCCATAATTGCTCATTTTACAGCAAGTAAGCCAAAATGAGAATTTTCATCAATCCTCACCTGGGCTATTTATGTTACTATATAACTACATGAACTTGCTAAGCCAGAGAACTGTGTGACCTCATTGAAGATCAGTTTTTCCGTATAGATTATGGATGATTTATTTTTCACAGCAGTGGCTTCTTTACACACTATTTTCTTTATCTTTTTTTTTTTTGGTACTGCCTGTAAACAAACTTCTTGCCTAGTTAAATTCAGCAGTGTCTTATTATGCCCGATATGAAAGGTACCTTCCTTAATCTGAGAACCCCCTCAGTAACACCAAGTATAACTGACTTGTGATTAGGAGGAGAAGGAAGAAAAAACCAAATCCAGTAGCACCTTTAAGACTGATTTGTGCTTTTATTTTTAAACAGAAAAATCAGTCTTAAAGGTACTACTAGATTTTTCTTTTTTTTCCCCCTTCCTTTCTCCTTTGAAGTTACATCAGACTAACACAACTACTTCTTTGAATTGTAGTTCATTTCTGGTTTCTCACATGGTAGATTCAGCTCAGAGACTGACATGCAGGCTATAATGCTGATATTTTTATGTACATTTTGCATAGTTTAATCAGGAACAACTTGACCATTAAGCTCAAGCAATATTGGCGAGACTGTGGCTGTATTGGCTGTGTTCAGATACCACTTTTAGTGGAGAAGCAGACAAATTTGTGACTATCTGGACATTTTTGGACTACTGTTGTTGTTGTTGTGTGCCTTCAGGTTGTTTCCAACCTATGATGACACTATGGCAAACCTGTCGTGGGGTTTTTTGGCAGCTGAGAGTGTATGATGCAAGGTCACCCAGTCAGTTTCTGTGGCCAAGCAGGGAATCAAACCCAGGTTTCCATGATCATAGTCCAACACACAGAACAGTACACTATGATGCCTCTTCTTTTGGACTATACCTCCCATTGTGTCTCATCAGTTGTTGACTAGTAGTGCTCTAAATTGATGTCTAAAAGTATCTGGAAGGCCACCATTTATTGATTGATTGATTGATTGATTGATTGATTGTATTTATAGGTCGCCTTTCTCCCGATATGGGACCCAAGGTGGCTTTCAATAATAAACAAACACATTAAAAACATGTAAAACAATTAAAAAACATTAAAATGATATAAAATCATAAAAAAACATTTATAAGCCATGTCTTCATGGGCCTAAATCAACTGCTATTCCCCAAAAGAGACCCACCAAATCAGTTACTGAATTTAAGTCAGCACTTACATAAGCTCCACTTGATTCAGTGGAACTGCTTCCACTGGGACTGTTAGTTGGATTTCAGCCATGCATATTCTCCTCTCATCTTTGCCTGGAGCACACCCTTGCAGGAGAAGATTAGAAGTATTTGTTTCTTTTTACATTAGACTGCGGTTTTCCTTACGTCTGAACTCAGAACTTCCTTAGTGCTAACAGTTGTTTATGAAATCAAGATGGATTGTAAATTCTTGGGTGAAGATGGCTTGTTTGATGCAACTGTAATTAAAACTAACCACTGTTTATCACAATGTGGACATAGGAAAAATGAAAACAAATGCTTCCAGTCTCCCCAGTACTATGCTAAATGAGGAGAGTGGAGCAAGAGAGCACATTAATCCAGAGCTTGTTCATGTGGCACTGAAATTTAGTGATTAAACTATTGTTTAGAAATAATGTGGGGGGGGGACCAACGCTGTGTTAGGAAGCAAGTGGATTTAGCAACAGTGGATGTTCCAGCTCATTCTCCTTCTGCACCACCACATGCTTGGCCTAAGTCTAGGACATCTCTGTCACGTACTCAGATCCCTCTGGATCACCAAGGAGGAGATTCAAATGCCGTATGTAATCCGCTGGGCTTGAGCTGTGATATAGGGAAACTAGGAATATAAGTTGTGAGCTACTAATATACAAAGGTTATACATGGTTAAAAGGAGAACTACTGTACAAGGATTTGCTTAGAAGGAGGACTACTACTGAGTTCTTCAACCAAGAATGAGTTCAGATGAGCTTACTGTGAAGAGTCCAATCCCAAGCAAGGCCTGTGTTGTTGTTAATTGATAAAACTGTTGTAGAAAAACTATTCTGAATAGCATTTGTTTTGAAAAGGCTGTTACTAATTTATTATCTCCTTTCCTTTTTGTACCACGGTGTTCAAGCAATTAAAAAGGGAGGGCGGCTTATTGCCTTCTTTTTCAGATACTTTTTATCATCTGAGCCTTTCAAAGCATTGTTAATCCTAGTTTATTTTATCCTTTTTTGAGAACTATTGTAAAGAAGTGTAAAATACACTACAAAATATTATAATGATAAACAGTTACTCATTACTCTTTACTGATTTCCATACAGAATGCTTGGTTCAACTTAGCTGAATATAATACTTTTGTGGGTCTTTTTTTCCAAACAGCATTGGAGGTGTTGTCCTTGTTAATCTATCTGGCTCTGAGAAATCTGCTGGAAGAGATACGATAGGTATACTTTCCCCAAAATCTTAGATTTGTGAATTGAAATGCCTTGATATGTATTGTACATTACTGAGAAATTGATCAATAGCTACAAAAACCCCCACCATTTTTAATGTATATTCATAGAATTTACATTTTCCGGCAATGCACTTTTAGAATCAGCACTGTGTGATTCTGCCATATTTTCCCTTTTTGCTTCATGTGATTCATTTGAATGTTAATAAGGAAATATCTTAAGAGCATATTAACCTGTAAAAAACTAAATTTATAATACAGTGGTAGGAAATTAAATCTATAATACAGTGTTGAAATCTGTTATTTTAATACAGTTCATAGTTTTCCTCATTTACAGGGTCCTTGTGGTCTCTTGTGGGAGCTATGCTTTATGCAATCTACATAGTTATGATAAAACGAAAAGTAGACAGAGAAGACAAGCTTGATATCCCTATGTTTTTTGGTAAGAAAATAACTTTTTAAAAAAATCTTTTTTCTTCTGGCACTAATCTTATTCATCAGGTTCCAGTTTGGCAAAAATGTAAATAATCAAGTCAAATCTGGATGGCATTTTTAATTGGTTTGAACTGAAGTTCGTATGTATACAGCTGTTGTAGATCAGGTGGAGTCTTGCATGTTTTTACAGCCCTTGGCTGAAAACATAACTTGCAACTTTTTCTTTATCCATCTATTTTTTCTACATGTCATCTTCCTTCCATCTTGTTTTCTTTAACCTTGGAAGAAACACCTCTGATAGCAATGCTAGTAGTGTGCATTATACATATAGAACTCTTAGAGAGAGATTGCACTGGACATAATACAAGCTTAGAGCAATCTCCTAGATGCGGTTTCATTGCCAAAGGCTGAGATGTCTTTTCTCCAGCTGAGTCTGATGTGCAAGTTACAGTCCCTCTTCATGTCCCTTGCCCTAAAATTTCAAAGGGCTGAGTGAGGTGATACAGGTCATTCAGATCTTTACAGTGGTCAGTTAATGTTGATGTGTGAAAGCACTGTTTACCAAAAGTCAGTTTCCGTGGGTTTAAAACTCTCTGGCAAGATTCCTTTTGTTACATGTGCATTATTTATGACATTCTATCCCACTCCCACAGATGTATGAATATGCTTTATTATCCAGGCTTTGATTTCACTCTGTAGTGCATCTGAAGGAGTAGATGTTTATCCATGAAAGCTTATGCTAAACTAAAAACTGGTTAGTCTTAAAGGTGCTTCCACTTTCCATTTTTTCTCTCTCTCCTGTCCTCCTTTTTACCCTATGTTTTCAAAAGTAATATAGAAGTATGTACAATTAAACAGCCAGTCTCTAAATTTTTGATCGGAGCTTAGATGTGTGTGGTTTTGGTTTGGCTTCAGGTAAAAATAATCACTTTTTAAAATCAGGATTTTGCTTATTTTTTTTTAGGCTCTGGTGATGCAACAAAGTTAACTTTGAAGTGACGTGTAGATGTTGCCTTTCTCTTGAAATCTCTTATTTCTATCTAGTAAAACAGACAAATACACTCACCTAATGGGCCTGTTTGGATGTTGTGACAAGACAGAATTCCAAAACAATAAAAATAAATATAATTATCATTAAATAATTATAATAATTGTGTCAGCAAGTAAAAGTGGCTAAACAAACTGTGATTCTTTTGGCATTTAAACCTGACAGGTTCCACTGCCCAGGCTTTTCTTTCTCCTTATAAGTCCAAGAAATAACCCTTGGTTTGTTGTTGGCTTATTTCTTGGGCTTGTCAGGGTAAGAAAAAAGACAGAGTTCTGGTTCAAACATCACAGCAAGCAGACTATGAATTATGAAGGTCTATAGCTTATTGAGCTGGTCCTGTTTGCAGTTGCAATAACAGCAAATGGGAAAAACAAACCAGGATTTCCTAGGAATCTTAAATTATTATGACATATGAACAAAGTCATTAAGATTGATAAGAATTGTAATGACCTTGTTCAGATGTCATAATAAGATCTGCCTTATATGCCATCACCATCTTTACATGCTTTACATGCCATCAGCATCTGAAGAGAACGATTTACAAGCCATCACCATCTGAAGTGAGTGAATAGATATTTCTGATAGGTGCTTTTCAATAATAGTTCTAAGATAACAGTCACCGTCTGTTCTTTTCTGTTGCCCATTAGGTGCTCAGCAGCAAAACACTTTTCTAGCAAGCATTTGTGTCTATGTGATTGTCTACATTTGTTGCTTTTTGCTGTAAATAGTGCTGCAATGATCCGTTGTGCTTCTGTCATTTTTAGTTTCCTTGTGTACTTGCTTTATTCTCATTTGTGTCCTAAGTTTTTCTGACTTACTTGCTAGGTGTCTGAGATTGCAATCCAAAATGTGCTTGCTAGAAGTCAAGGCCTCATTGAACACAATGGGTCATCTATGTACATAAGATTTTTAAAAATTAGTCATCTAATTGAATGATGGAGTATACATACTTAACACTGTTAAATTAAATAGTAGGCTATATCTAATCCTAGATTAGGAGGATGTAAATGTTTGCTGTATGTCTTATTTTTAATCTCTGAAATGAGGTTTCATGTTAACTTTGGAAATGGCGTGCCTCACTTAACTTGGTACAAAATACATTTTTTGAGGAGTCCAGCATCAGTATATGATAAAGTAACAATGTCATTCCAAAAAAATGAAACATTGAAAGATACAGTAAATTGTTTTTCTATTTTTGTTAACACTGTTTTTATTCTGGTGATTTTCCAGGTTTTGTAGGTTTGTTTAATTTGCTGCTGTTCTGGCCAGGTTTCTTCCTACTACACTATACTGGATTTGAGGCCTTTGAATTTCCTAGTAAATTAGTCCTTATGTGCATTGTCATCAATGGCCTTGTTGGAACTGTTCTGTCTGAATTCCTCTGGTTGTGGTATGTGCTTTGTTTTGCTCATTCTTTTCTGTTAGATTTCTTAACAGTAGCAGATGGGATTGTATTGAGAGATGTAATGTGACTACGTTCAAAGAGCAGTGATGACTGCAAACTGTTGTGTAGTGAAGGCCATCTTCACAAGTTGTCATCAACAAGCAGCAAGTGTTGTCCATTAAATGGAAGAAAGCTAGAGTATCTGTGGGGTTGGATTCTTAGGGCCATGTAGCTTCTTGTCCAGGATGTGTGGTCATGGATCTCTCAGCACTTTGAGTGATCATATGATGGTATGAAACTGACATGCATTCTACCTGTCTCTTGCAGCCTTACAAAGCAAGGGACATTTAAGATAGGAAGAACACTGATGATATAAGCAGTTCCATGGCAGTACCATGTACAACTCTGTTCTCCTTTCCTTTCCCTGGCTGGGAGTAAATGAAAGTCATGGCCACAAGCAATAGGACTGGTGAAAAAAAAATCTTTATGTTCAAATAGTCAACAGACAATGTGTATGCTCAAAGCTGTGCATAGATACAGAGGATCTGAGATATATTTAAACATTACTACATGGCATTTCTCTGTTCATCAGCCCTTAAGCCAGAGAACTCACCTGACAAATACTTTTTCATTAGCTAGTAATGATTCCTTATAATCAGATTGGGGAAGTCAAGACCCCAGTGTAAATGTTGCCGTCCATGAACATAGTTTCTCACTGGTTGATTGATTACTTTCTGTCTCTCAGCCAAATGTGTACTCTGTCTGCACTGTGGATTTTATTTGCCTTGACATCATACAAATTAATGGTAGTTAGATCTGCTAGTTAATCTATGATGGATCATAAAGACACTCAGATCATCTTATGATGCATTACTAGATGATGGAAAATATACTTGTGATTGCCACAAAGATTAAAGAATAAGTAGTAAATGTAACACCGAAGGTAGACAACAGATTCATTCTAGGGGACCAAGAGAATGTTTTTCTTGAGCGCAGGGGCATATTTATAGAAAATATGCCAGATGTAGTGCCATGAATTATATAGTTGGTAGTCATTTTATGTTTTTGCAATAATGACTCCAATGTGAAAACTACAAATCATTAATTGAAAATCATGAGCTTCATTGGGAAAGGATATATGAAATTACTAAACTGGTATTTTTCAATATCTGTCTTCCCATTGTTGTGCTGCCTGTATCACTCTCTCTGCTGTGAAGTGAGGCTAGAAATATTTAGGTTAATAAATACAGAAAAAATTCTTTTGAGTTTCCTATGCACCTTGTGTTTAACCACTGTGTTTACAGGCAACACAAGTCCTGCACATTCAGCCTTTCTTTGGTATACTCTTGTGAAAATTGCTTCTTAAATGAAAATACTTGTATTTTAATATTTTCTTAGGGGCTGCTTTCTTACCTCATCATTGATAGGCACACTTGCCCTGAGCCTTGCAATACCTCTGTCCATAATAGCTGACATGTGCATGCAAAAGGTAATGTAAATTTTATTGATGACAATTGTAAATTCTGTTGAGTCTTAAATAGATTGATTAAGGGCAATATTGCATGAACGAGAATAGTTAAAATAGATTTTGGTAAGGAAAAAAATTGTATTTAATTGCAGATAATAGCATTTGTTACTACAGCAATATTATTTAACGTTCATTGTCGTTTACGTGTGTTTGTCTCTTTTTTAGCAATTCAATATCACATGAAATGTCTTGTAGCAAAATCATGGTCTAAAATGGTAAAAAATAATTGGGTGGCAATTGTGACACATGAAGGGAAGAATATAATAAGATTTATGTTTTTAGATGCCATCTCATACATGGTGAGATCACTGTAGAACATATTAGAGCACAGCTTCTTCTCTTGTCACAACTTACCTTGACACATATTGGTGCAGATACTACATCAGTATAATCCAGGAAAGGAGAGGTCTGTGCATCTTTGTCATACTCATGTTTGATGATACCATAAAGTAGATATAGGCTGCATGGGAACACGGGAGTTGTACGTAGACTTTTAATTTCACAGAATGCAAGGTGTCCTTCATTTCCAAATGGGTGAAGCTTGCATTGTGGATCCTTCATCATAGATCAAGGAAACAAGCCCCATGAAAGAGATATATTTTACAAAGAGAAAGCCATTTCTTAACATGTTAACATCATCTGATGCAGAGTTTTGAGCTAGGTAGGTAGAATGGTTGTATTTAAGTGTTTAATGAGTGGGTAAAAATTGAAGACTGTTAAGTTAACATGCCAGTTTTCAGGAAGCCTCACATACCTTCCAGAGTATGATTTTTAACAGAACACACCAGAATGTCAGTGTTCAAAGAACATTATAGGTTTGTTACAGAAGTGAATGTTTCTGTGGACATGGTGCTGGACTGCTACCTCACTCATTACATTGTTTATTAATCATGATTAACTCTCTTTCCATTAAAAAAGATTTATGCACACTTTCTGATTTCCATGACAGTGAAAACCTTATTGCAAACATACCTTGGCTTTAGGCTTCCTTGCTGAAAGCTCTTTGTAGGCAGAAGGAAAGGTGCTATAGCATGTACATTTATTTGCCTACAGATGCTAAATTGTCATTCAGTTAGGCTGTCAGCTGTTGTATAATTAAAATTACTTTAATATAGTTGTGGTTTTCTTCTCAAGTAGCAATGATTTTATTGAATTTAGATTTTTTTTCCACTAGAGGTGCAGAGAACAGACAGGTACATATATATTTTGAGGAAATGAAATTACCATATAATGTGTTAGAGTTTCTGCTGGAGAACTATTTAAACAGACAACCACATTAGAAATCTCTAAGTGAGTGAAGTATATAACATAGATATTTTAGCATGTCATAGCACAAGAACTGCCCCTTCTTAATAATAATTTTTAATGCAGGCAGAATTTGGCCTCCTTTGCACTCTGTTCTGAAGTGAGATATTTCAGATATAGTGCAAAATTAGCATTTGATGCAGTGCCCAGTTTTAACAACCAGCAACGGCTTTGGATTAATGTCCTAATGACACACAGAATTCAGATCCTCAGATTGAAAGATTCACACTTTGTTCTGCTATATCTGTTGCAGAAATGCTTCTGATATTTGGTATGCATTTATTTTCCCCTTAGGACTTTATTCTCCCTCTCTTCTCATCTTTAAATTCCATGAAGTAAAAAATGAATTTTCCCCTTAATATTATAAAGAGTTGGGTAGGCCTGTCACTGCAGTATGTATCTAACAAGAAAGAAGCACCACCAAAAAAGAATTACTATCAGCTCAAAACTCCCTCTTCTCCATAGTGGCAACAGCCAGGTATAAAACATATTTTATCTTTACCATTACAGAAACTAACCACAGAGAACCGTGGGCTTACACACTTCTCCTTTCCACCTCATTTGGTGTGGCTGCAAGGAGGAGATGGAAAGCTTTCTGTCTTGCTTTTGATACAGTGGGCTATGAAACTGATCTGTTTCAACAGGTCATAGTTACAATTAACCAAAGTTTAGAATATGGATGCTAAATTGTGGCCAGTAAAAAATGGAAGCAAAACTTTTACCTTTTCATTCTCCTCACAGCTGTGGGGAACATGGTGGACCTCATGTGCACTGAGGCTCATTCTTGTAATGGTAAAACATCATTTTTTTTATTTTTTTTGCAAATTGAGGCACAGAGTTGTTAATCCCTATTCAGCAACCCTTGGCCTGTATTGCTTAAAACCTATCAGTATATAAAAAGTAGAAGCAGGATGGGAGTTTTGAGTTGGGGTGGCCAACGTAGAGTAATGAAAAGGAGGTGAGGTATAGTATTTGTAAAGAGACCTGAAAATTATTTCAAGGCTTCCTCCTGGGCAAAAAAAAGTTAAGAAAGGCTGTTATATAGGCTGCTCATTTTCAACCAGGAAATACATGTATGTACAGACAACCCAATGGAATCTATGGCAAAGCTATCTGTATTCTGGAAAGGGTGGCTAGAAGGCGAGCTCTCCACTTCCTCTACCCAATAAAACTGAATAAAAGCAATAATAAAGGTATAAAGCTTATCTAAACCTTATCTTATTCTTAACTATGTGCAAATCTAGTTACGGTTTTCAAGCTATTGGAAAAGAGAGGGCATGGAATTTTTTTTCCGTCAGGGTTGATGGCATATGTAAATAAAGATATACTCGTAGACGTTTATGTGGCCCTTTTTCAGTTCTCTTCTCTGCCTTCCTTGCAACATGACTGCTTTGCTCTTTCCATCCTACCTTTCTTCAGTTGAATTCTCATTGTATTCTCTCTTGTATCTCAGGGCAAGTTTTTTCCCAGTAGTCCTAGCTGAGGGAAGGTGGAGCCACCCACGTTAATACACCTAGCAAAGGATAGGCAGTTCACCATGTTCTTACAGGCTTTGTCTCTTCTCAGGATGATGCTTTTTCAGTAGCCTTGGGGTGACAGTTGAGAGAAACCTCAGCTGAAACAACTGAGAGATGTATGTACTCTGTGATAGTATTCAAATGTTCTCTTTATCAGGCAGTGAGTTTTCCTTCTTTTACAGTGTTTTGCCTCTTCAAATTGTGCCTTTGTACATACTGTGTCTAGTGTCTAGATATTGTCCTTTTTCACTTTTGATTTTAGATTATTATAACTTGCATCATTCATATTAGAACATCTAGAAAGTCCAACATGGAAGAGGGTGGTACTAAATTATAGTAGTCTGTAAAGCTTTAGGATAGGTTAGAGGCTTAAAAGTTATTCAGATGATAAGTTAGGAAATGCTCTTGTGTTATCCTTACATACAAAACAAACTAAAACAACCAATTTATTGATTAAATGTTCAATATGATCAACATAAATGATAAATAGAGATGATGTACAGTCAGCCCTCCAAATTCACTAGGGTTAGGGACATAGGACTCTTGCAAAACTGGAAAAAATGCAAATAACAAAATATGTTTGTGTGTTTGTGGGAAGGAGGCTGAGGCACGGTGGGGAGAGGGGGCACCCAGGGTCCAAACCAGGTCAGAGAAAGAAGGGGGAAAGGGATGGGTCAGCCTGAGGATCCTATACTTCCTCTCTCTCACCCATCACCTTCTTTGGGTGTGGGGGGAGTACTGGGAAAGATTTGTGGTGCTGAGAAATTGAGTTGTGATCTGTCCATAGTTGGCCAGGCAGCAGGTGGTAGAAAAGGACCAGTGGCAGGTTTTTAAAGGTTTTAAAGGATTTTAAAGGGCTGTGTGGACTGATCTGAGCCACTGAGAGAGAAGGTTTCGCCAGGAAAAAAAAACAGTCCTTGGGGTAAGGGGGCAAAGGTTGGAGAAACCTGCAAATAACCAAATCCATGAAAGTGAAACCCGCAAATGTGGAGGGCCAACTGTAGTTACCAGACTCTCTTTCTTCCCAGTGCTAAATGTAGTTCATTTTCTGAATTTATCTGTAAATTTTTAATTTTCTTAGTCTAAACCAGGTAGTAAATACATAATTTTTTGTGTTATTGTTCATAATTTGAGCAAGATTCTGAGGCTGCAGTACGGTACACAGTTGCTTGGGAATAAGAACCATTGAGTGTAATTTGACTGTCTTTTAAGTAAACATATATTAAGCTGCAGCCTAAACCATCTCTTCTCAAGCTGGTTCCATCTGGGAGCACCGGACTACAACTTGCTACACCTCCACCCTGCAATTCATTCACATAAGCATTGTCTTCCTTCCCACTGCAGCACTTCAAAATCCTTTGTTGGGTGTTAGGAGGATCTCCTGAATATATTGAGCTATGTTACAGTAGGGAGCAAGCCCCAGCTCAATTGAATGAACCTTGCATGAGCAGAGCTCTGATTAGGATGAGTTTTTTTTCCCTTGAAGCATATCCCCACAGGCTGTTAAAAAGAGAGACTCTGGCTTTGCTCAGATCTCCCTCCTGTCTACTGCCAAGATTGGTGAGGGGCAGGGAACCACAAAAAAATGCTGCTGACTACTGCTTCTGTACAGGTAGGACAGTGTAGGGTACAGGGCTGTCTTATCTATTAAGCACTTCAGGCGTAGTGCCTAGGGCCTATGAAAATCTTAAGGCCTACGAAAACAGGATTAACAAATTTTTTTACAGAAATTGGGAAGAGAAGCAAAATTTTAAAACAAAGATATTTTAGGTTTTCCTTCTTAGTGGTACATTGAGGTGAGGTGTCATAGGGCCTATGAAAACATTAATGTGGCCCTGCTAGGGTGATGCCCCAGTAGCTATCACAGTTAGGCTCAAACTTGCAGTGGCCCTGTGCTATTTCCTGTAGTTGTATTCCCTGTACACTTTCCTGGCACGGTCCCTCCTAATTCTCCATTTTGTGACCTAGGTACTTCCCCTTTGTCCCTGATATTCAAGAGAGGCACCTTATACCCCTATTCATTTTGGGTGTTTTTCAAGGGAAAACGCATCCACACAGCATCTGTCCAGGATCTTCTGCCTGGTTTTCCAAAGGAGGTGGATACTTTGTGGATCATCATTTTCAGTTGCACATAATGAAGTACTCCCCCCGCCACAGTCCCTTAACTAACCCATACTACCTAGCGTTCCAGTGCTAACCAGTCCCCTGTTGCCCTCCTCCTTAGGGCCAGGCGGGCAGCCTAAGTACATGCCCTGCCACCCTCCAATCTCTCTCTCTCTCTCTCTCTCTCTCTCTCTCTCTCTCTCTCTCTCTCTCTCTCTCTCTCTCTCTCTCTCTCTCTCTTTCCCTCTTTCCCTCTCTCCCCCTCCCTACTTGTCTCATTCAACATTTCCAGCTTGACTCATCTTTGCCTTGAGCGGTCTTCCTCTGCTCATGTTGCTTATTTTACTTTATTGTCTTGGCTGGCCAAGTTCTCCTGAGCAAGAATCTTCTGGGGCTAACTCGTGTTGCTAGAACTGCTAGATGTGCTCTTGCCAGTCTCTTTCTCCAGATTGGCTCTTCTTTAGTTCATGGATATTACCCCATGACAGTGATGCCCTTACTGGTTGCTTGTTCTGCTTAAAATCTTAACTGCTCCACTTTTTCAACCAGATGTTCTAATGTCTGAAAAGAGGCCCATTGGTGCATGGCTCAGTTTCTTGAACCTGCCTGGTTGTAGCCCTCTTCTGGGAGGGATGTGCCAAAGTGGCATCCCTGTATGATGCCACCTCCTCCCAGTCTTCTGACTGATTGGTCACCTGTTCCTGCATGGTTACAGAAGCCAGGAAAACATGTGGGTTCTGGGAAGAAGTCTCGGCATGTTGCAGTTGCTCCAGAGCAACCTGTGTCTTATTTGTTCATCGCCTCAGGAGCTCTACTTTAAATAAACAAATAGACAAACCAACAAATAAATAGTTGCCCTTCCATGGAGCATAAATGAGGATCCTGAGGAAAGTCTGGGTACTTGTGCTTCTACCTTGAGTTTTTTACTTCACAATTGGGAAGCTGATCCACACTTGCATATGCTTCGTGCTGTTTCATTCTGTATTACTTAGATAAGATTAATGAAAAAGGTGGATGGTCAGTTTCAAAAGCGTGTCAAAAGTGTTCATATTTAATTCATGTGAAGAAAGCATCCTGTTACAGTTCCTTGTAGGATCTGTACAGTTTCATAATATGCCATTGGTGGCTATTTTGAATGAAGGTCGGATATATGTGTCCTTGAGCACCTAAAAATGCACACAGGCCTAGCCTTTCTAGGAAACTATATTTAAAGAAACTGTTTGTCCTGTCCAACTATGGGAGATATTTATCTTTTTCCTCTGCTTTTACTACTGATGAAATGACAAGTTACTGTTCTTTGTTCTAATTTCAGGTCCAGTTTTCTTGGTTATTTTTTGCTGGAGCAATTCCTGTGTTTTTTTCATTTTTCATCGTAACACTCTTATGCCACTACAACAACTGGGATCCAGTCATGGTGGGAATTAGAAGAGTTTTTGTATTCATCTGCAGAAAACATCGTACTCAGAGGTGATATAACTTCTTTCAGTCTTCTTCCCACCCCCACCCTCATTCTACCTGGACTGCATTTGATGTGTGTCTGTGTGTGCCTTCATGTAGCCTGTCTTGAATTTCAAAGCCATTAACACACATCTCTTCAGGGTGGGAAGTAGAGTATAAAAACCCCAGCTCCAGCCCAGGTAGTTTATTAGCACTTTGGGCATCACATTGCACCTCAGACTCCTGTTCCTCTGTGCTGCCCTCAAACTCTTGTTTGAGCCACTCTTCTTCAGTCCTTTCCTTCAGGACCAGTAAATATCACCCTCTACACCCAAAATCTCTCTCTGTCCAACCTTTCGTGCTTCTCCCTTCACTTGTTTTGTATGGTTTGTGAGACTGCTTGATTTCTTCTGTGTGTCTATTAATTACCTGTTGACTTTTAAATGGAGTCATCTCTACAGTTAGTACTGGTATGTATAGGTGAAAAGATCCTGCTGTTACCCTCCTCTCAGAGGCTTCCTTTGAGCTAATAATTCCCCAAATTCCAAGGAGACACTAGCACTGCTAAAGGATGTCAAGGTCCCCCGCCTTTTAGGGTAACATAGGCAAGGGATATTCAGAGGTTGTTTTGCCAGTTCCTTCCTCTGAAATACAGCCCAGAGAACCTGGTATTCCTTGGAGGTCTCCCATCCAAGTACTAACCAGGGCTAACCCTGCTTAGCTTCCAAGATCAGACAGGATCTGGTGCCTTCAGGGTATTTAGGCCTCCATTTGATGTACATCTGTATTAATCTTAACTTTTCGCAGGGATGTCATCCATAAGACTAAATCTATATGACTTTGTGGAGTTTGATGATCTGGTTTGAGATTAGCTGAAGAATATACCCTCCCTAAACTGTGCTCCAATTTTTTGAAGTTTTAGTCTCCTATTGCCTGACATCTTTTTAGCAATGTTGTTACATAAGGGAACATTCTTTCCTTGGAATTATTCTGGATACCTCTGTTTCAGTCACTTGTTCTCCTTAGAGCTAAGAAACTTAAAATGAGAACAGTACAAAAGCAGAAGCACTCGGAATTGCTCTTGCTTTTTGTAGATTCTAGAGACAATGCTGTTTGTACATGACAGTCTCTCACAGAAACTTAAGATAGTAGCTGTCTTAAAAGCACATTTTATATAATGCCCATGAGACCGTGCATACATTCAAATAATAATAATAATAATTACTCAGTGCTCTCTCATTTCATAGAACATCTGAAGAAAATGAGCAATGTGAAAGTCTCATTGCAATGCACAGTGTTTCTCAAGAAGATTCAGAAAGTTGTCCGTAGACAACAGGTATGTGTAAATGGACTTAACACCTACATTGTGGGAAAAAATAGTTACTAAGTTACCAAAATGGATTGATTCTCCTATCCTTACTTGATGCCAGCTGAAAGCCTGTACAGAAGCAATGCAAAGAACTGTGAATCAGTGCTCACCTTGGCTTAAGCTTTAAAGTTTTTCAAGTTATTTTATGTAAATTATTTTAATAATTTAATAAGAACGAGTGAACTTTTTTTTTTTTACCAACAATTGCTGCTGAATAGGACTCTTAGTGATTCCTCCAAATATGCTTGTCTAGCAATAGTACAATGACATCAACAGAGAAAGGGTATCTTCTTTCTCTACTTCTTTCCGTTAAGTCTAAAATCCTGAAAATGGTGCAGTGCACCCATAGCCTCCGAGCTATTTAATCTTCAGTAACATGATTAGTTTACATATATTAGGAAGTCCAGTCAAAAAAATGCAGATTGTAATATGGTAATACTAATAATATTTTTTCCCATTTCTTCATAGTACATAAGACGGAATGATAACTCAGCGAAGAGACAATCTCTTGGAGAGTCCTTACGGAATCATGTTTCAGTGCCTCTTCTGAATCTTTAAATGTTTCAGTTCTTTTGAAACTTAAAATATACTCTCACTCTCTCTATTCCCAATCTTGAATCGGTTTTATTAAAAAGCTACATTACTGCAGGAAATTCCAGTCTTTTTACAAAGCCAACCTGCCTTATAGAACTCAGCTGGTGAAATTACTTGACACAATCAAGAAAGTGAATGCTGTTCTAGTGACTTTTTAAAGCTTTCCTATTTTTGTTAAGTGCTGGATATTTTTACAAATACTTTTCAAAATCTGTAAAAAGTGTGAATCATAATTTTGTACAAACTTTAAAATGAAAATCTATAATGCACAGTAACCTGTAATGGTACAAATCACCTTTGTATGATGTATAAGCTCTATTGGAAAAATAACAAAAGAAAGGAAAATTATTTTAATTTATTGAACTACTTCATTATTGCCGAAGCTGTTATGGCTCCCCAATATTACACATGCTGTCTAATCTATATGAGAGACCTTGTAATAGTGTGGGGTGTCTGCTGTTTTAAATACCAATCACATCACAATAAACTTGCAACTTTAAAGAACTATTAAATATAAAAGGTAAATAGCATCCTCTAAAAGGCATTAGAATTCAATAACAGTTGATATGAGACCAAGTTATTTCATGTAGGAACTGAAAACAAAAGAATGCTTTGGGTTTAAATGGTGGAGACAGAGAAGGAGAAAAAAGTAAGTTTGCATCAATAGAATGTAGGCTGAATTATATCGAGAGGAAATTTTCCAATTTTTTTCCTCCTGAATTCTTTTTCAAAGGAAAAACCAGCCATAAGAGACTGAATAGGGAATGAATGACTGGACAGGAAGGAATTGCATCATCTTCTCTTCCTCGGTTCTTTTTTTATCTGCTCCATGTTGTCTCCTTCCCCCTACAAACTGCTTGTTCTTCGGAAGAGGAAAGTATACGGGACCTTACTTGTAGGTTGGCTCCACCAAAGAATTCCACATACTCTGGGATCTTTTGAGGCAGAGTTTCCCCTCTTAGGCAAAGCACGCTGTCTGCCTAACATTTGAGTTTTATAATTCATCAGATTTTTAAATGTAGACTATAGTAGGACAGTTACCGTTTGAAAGGTTAAGCCAAAAATGCTGCTACTTCTAAATGAATCTTTGTTCACACCTAAAGAGGCTCCTTTGGAAAAATTAAGGTGATGGTGTGAAAATGGGAAAATGTTCCATGTAGGGATACACTCTGGAAGAGAGTAGGATTTCCAGTCTCTCTAAGTAGTCTGTAAGTCTCTGTAAGTACATGCTGCCGCAATGTACATTTTAAAATAACTTCAAGTGATGATGCTACTCGGTAAAGAATGTTTCTCCCCAGTTCTGTTTGACAATGGATGGTACCACATATAAAACAAAATTCCATAGCAGCAAAATAAGTTTGGCCCCTGATCCACTGGATTCCTAGTGAAGGAAAAGTTCTGTCTGGTGGTTTTCAGCATAGCGAGAGCAGAGAAATGGCTACTAGTTATGAGGGCTTGATGAGGGCTGCTTTGAGGATCAGAGGCAGCATGCCTCTGAATACCATTTGCTGGGGAATCATAGTGGTAGAGGACCATTGCCCTCTTATCTTGCTTGTGGATTTCCTAAAGGTATCTAGTTGGTCACTGTGGGATACTGAACGAGATAGCACTTTGATCCATCAGGGGGTTCATGTGCAATAAATCCAAATGCAGAAGAGGCCTTCCAGGTATAGAGGGGCACTACTGAATCCAGTCCTTAGGCTGGACTTTTATGTAGACATAATCGGAATTAAGCTCTCTTGAAGAAAATGTAACTTCTGAATAACCATATTCTCAAGATGCACTGCACATTTAAAATGTTGACAGTAAAGCAGTGCTGGACAACTCAAGAAAAACCTTTCTCAATAGTTAAATATAGAAATACAGTTCATGAGTTTACTGTACTGATGAAAGGCCATAGAATAGAATGGTTAAATGTAGTGATTTTCTTTATTTATTGAACACCACTGGTTAAAGTTCATTGGGAATACAAAAGCAAGGTACCTTAGAAACAATGTAATGAATATAAGCCTCAGCATTTATTATACTTGAAAAAGAAGGGACTCCATTCTATTGCAGGCTTCTACCAGTGAAAAGGGGAAAGTTGTTTTAACCACTGTCCCTAAGCAATTTCCTCCACTGTTCCAAAGAATCCATAACCCTCTCAACAGAGTTGCAAGGACAGGATAGAGACTGTTAAAATGGCTGTTCCCTATCTGCTAGGTGGTGCTCCCTTTGGACAGGATTCCTCACAAAAGAACTTCAGAACTAGCCTTTTTGCTAGAGCTAGAATGGAAACTGTGCAGTCCTACAAATCTTTTTTTTGAACTGCAACTCTCAGGATTACTCACTATCGGCTATGCTGTCTAGGACTGCTGGGAGATGCAGTCCCAACAACTTTTTGAGTGCTGCACAATTACTAGTCCTGTAATAAGTAACTGCTGTCCTCAAGACTGAAAATGCCCAAACAGCAAAGCTTCTGAGTGCAGTTAAGATAGAGAAAGTCAGAACAAAAAGCAACAAATGTGTTAATTCAGGAAACATTTTGTTTACATTTATTTTTTGCCTCCTCCACCCAATAAAGTGGTACTTAGAATTATATATTCCTAGTTTTGACTGGCCATATTAGAATGACGTTACAAACAGACTTTTTGAAAATAAATATATGAGTGGCTGCCAGCCATCACAACTACCATGCATGCTTTGCTAGAGAAGTAAGTGATTTCTGATCTTCTGATTAAATTGATCTATGACTTGGTCTTGGATAAAATCCTGATCATTGGCAGGAGCAAGGTTTTTCTTCAATAAGTTGACTAAATTGCATTAGGAAGGTGAATTTGCTTGAAAGATTCTGAGTTTGAGCCCCTCTGAAGGTTAAAAAAAGAAGCTGTTTAACACATCGGGCAGGTGAGAAAGCAAGCAATAATAATGATTCACTTCATTACTGTACTGTTGAAGGTGTCAATCAAACTTGGTTAGTAAAAGGTGATGGCTGAATTACATTTTCATAGCAACTGGAGCAGTAATTTGGTGGCGTGTATCATAATGTGCCTCCTGTGACTAATTCCGTTTTCAAGTAAGCAAGCTGCTGTGTTTGTTGGGAAGAAAAATGATCTTTTCTATTTTCAGCCACCCAGGGTATACAAAATACAGTACTTAGCTAAAAGTTGCGTACCTCCTAGTAAGGTTCATGATGTCTCTCTTTCAGAACTGAAACAGATTAGTCCTCCCCTTGTGTCTTCCAAAATGGGGAATGAAATTGGTGCATCGGAGGGGGGGTGCCCTTGGTACTGTCAGGCGGCTTGTTAAGTGGTAGATGTTGCAGGAATCCATCATTACATTTGTCTTGCACTTAAACTACATAATCTACTTAAATTTGGCCATCCTAACGGGGGTTAGACTATTTTTTAAAAACACTTTTATTAGGTTAATAACATTTCCTGCACACTCTTTATTTGGCTCATTACTGTCCCACAGTACTACTAAACGATGAGTTTTTAGGCAAGCATCTCTAGGTCTCATTATGATTGGGAAAGTGTTGAAAGATCAGCATGCAAAAGAATCAAAACAGGCTTTCAAACTATTTTTTTCTGACCGCTGTTTAACAGAGATACCAACAAACTTAAAAATTTAAGTTTTAAATGGTGACTTCAGATTTTTAAAATGTACGTGTTACAGTATGAGTTTTTGAACACATGCAATATACACAGTGGAACCAACTGGATAAAATGTGGTGAAATTTTTCTACATTAAATAAGGGTTTTCAAAAACAATTGTCATGTCTTACTCCTGAGGAAAAGGCAGTTTACAACACGTAGCTTCAGATAATCTTGGCAAACTTGTGTGATTTGTTTAGAATCGTCTCACACCTTGCTTATTAACAAAAGCTATGTGAAGGGGGAAAAAAAACTTGAAAAGCAAGAATTATTTTCTCCTTGTCTCAGATTCTAATTTATTTGTCCTAATTTCACATTTTTAATCCCCTGTGTTGTTTGTTGTATTTATTTGAAAAGTGTTCATCTGTGGTCAGTGGGTTGGATCTGGAAGAATAACTGGGAGAAATTCTGGCAGTAGTGTTCTTACTGTTGTGCAAGAGCTGGCAAAGGACTTTGCACAATTTGGATTTAGAAACATAGCAAGCTGCCTTACACTGAGTCAGAGCTTTTTTAAAAAAAACAAAACAGGAAGTGACTTCTAGCATCACTTCCTGTTGTTTAAAAAAAGGAGGCTGTCCAGGGCCTAAAATGGCCCATGGGGGACCAAAAACATAGTGAAAAGTCCTCCTGTGCCCCCTCATGGGCCCACACTGATCTAGTCCAATATTGCCAGCCATGGCTGGCTTTCCATGGTTTCAGCAAAATTCTTTCTTACCCCTCCATAGGGATCCCTAGTATTCCCTGGTGGTCTCTTATCTAAGAACTAACCACACATCTTGAAACATACAAGAGATGGTGCAGTGTCTACAGCCAGAAGACACAAAAGATTCTGCAACTGGCAACTATAACACACATCTTTAGAGGTTAACTTTGGGCTAACTGCTGGATTTCTCCTTTTCTCATACAAGTGTCTTGTCCTGAGTCAAGAAAAGAAATTCTGCTTATAAAAGAAGCCCTCCATTTATGGATGAGGCCAACTGTGGACCCTTGCTGTTCTGTGCTTCCTTGTCTCTATGGGAAAGAATTTCTATGAAATATAAGACAACTGTTAAGATTAACTCTCACCTCAAGTATTTCATATTGGTCTTTCTCAAGTTAAAACAGATTGGACAAACTTTGAAAAAGTAGACTGCCAAGTTGAGAGATACCTCCCAAGAGCAGTAATTTGGCTAGGGGAATGTCCATGTTTTTCTTTCCTTGCCAGGTATATGATAATGAACTTCCTCCCCTGATTGTTTATTTGCTTCCCATGTAAAAATCTTCATAGGTGTTTCATCTGTATTGCCTCTCTGCTTTCCACCTGCCTTCTTTTATTCATGCTTTTGTTACCCCAGAGTCTTTCTCTAGAATATGACCTTGATTGCAATATGTGCCTCTGTCTCTGGGTTTGCATTTTTGATTAAGATTTCTGGCTTCCCCAAGGCCAGAACTTTGTATGCTGTTATAATTAGCATTTGTAAGAGCATCTGAGACAAAAGCAAAAAGAAAACCCTGTAGGTGAATGCCTGGTTGCTCAGGGGTTTTGGAGAACATAGTAAAAAGGAGCATTTTATCACCTCCATTTTCAAGGAAATTAGAATTACTTGCACTGGTCTTGAGCCATGTAAAGATTTTGTATTGGCAAAGAATCAACAAAAAAACTGTGAACTGAACTCACTAAAGTAAATCCACAAAGTTAAAGGAGTTTAAGTCAACACATATATAAGGCCAATTGATTCAGAAGACGACAATGTGTCTCCATATAGATGTCCATAAGCTTTAGCCAATATAGCTAGTAACTAGGAGTGTTGGGAGTTGCAGTGAAACATATGGAGGACTGCACCTTGCCAACCCTGTCACAAAAAAGTGAGGTCATTGCCCTTTTTAAGGGCCTAAATGGGTAGGTCATTAAAAGCAAGTTATCACTTGAATGTCAAAAATCATGGAGAAGTCAATCCAAAACCAGGTGAACACCCTAGAAGGCACGGTGTCTTTCCAGAACACATCTAAAAGAGATAACACAAGGTGGTGGTTGCTGCTGTGTATCTTCATTTCTGACATACAGCAACCCTATCAAATCTTGGCAAGATTTGTTCAGAAGTGATCTGCCTTTGTCTTCCTCTGAGGCAGAGAGAGAGTGACTTGTCCAAAGTCACCCAATGGATTTCCATGGCTGATTGGTGATCCAAACCCTGATCTCCAGAGTCGTAGTCCAACTCTCAAATCACCACACTATTCTGGCTGTAACACAAGTTCCCTTTCTACGTTTGTATGTAGTGCCAAAACGAAAATTACAGTGTGCAGGGTTCACTGTGGCTGTAGTGAACATTGCCCAAAACTCTTGGGTGTGTCATGTGCTTTTTGGCAGTCAGGTCACCCTTACATTGAATAGTGGAATTCATTGAGGTATTTATGTAAAACCACACAGTTCAGAAATTACTTGGAAAATTCGTTTTGTCTGGAAGATACTATGGGATTCTGTTGCAGAATCCTTCAAGACATCAAGCTTAAGCTAAGCAGTAACACTTTAACTTGTACAGATAATTAATTGGAGAGATGGATTCTAATATAAGATTGATCAGGTTCTTAATTTGAATGAAGTTAATTCTTGGTGGTTTTTAAAAAATGAATGGCAAGAGAAATGCATCTATAAAGTAGTTTTCATGCCAATTAAATATGCATTTATGAACCCAAGCAATTACTGTCTTTCCACTATTAGCCATGATGAACAAATATGTTCCTCTTGCTTATAAATATTTCTTAAAAGGATGTAACTGCACTCTGTAGAATTGGCAAATATATTAATCAGCAGATACGTTTTAATTGGCATAAAATATAAATCATATACAACTTATGTCTGGACAGGGCAATGTGGAGAAGGAAGAAAAGCTCACTGAACCAGGAAGTTCACTGAACCAGGAAGACCTGCTTCAGACATTAAAAACCATCAACCCATTCTGTCACCTTTTGTCCACCCTGCAAACTTTTGTTTACACGGGCAAAGAGTTATCAACACCTCAGCCTTCAAGGCAGGTGTTGGAGTATAAAGAGATCTTGATTTTGGGTCCCCCTCACAGCATTTTCAATTTCAGGAATCCACCTCATTGCTCTGCCTTTTGAACAGTGCTGTCCTTGGGTTTTTCACCCAAAATGGCCTAAGCCATTTTGTCCTACTCTGCTTTTCTCTGGATGGTAAATATAACCCAATCCCTTTCTATTTCCTCTATCCATTTTTCCTCCCTTTTTTTTCAATTAGCCTTGTGTGATTGCTTGTGTGTGTGACTGTTTGTGTGTGTGTGTGTGTGTGTGTGTATTTTCCCTAATAGAGCACATTTGATTGAACTATAAATCTTTTGGCTGATATCGTTGAATAGTAACCCCATAAAATATAGGTGGGAAGGTCCTGCAGTTACCCCTTGTCTTGCAGTATTCTTAATTTGGGTTAATTAGTTCTCCATTTTTACATTTGATTACGAGTTCTGATAGAGGACCTTATGGAGTCCCATGCTTTTGAGGTAACAAGTATTGATGTGCTGAGTACATAACAGATATATAGCTTTAAAATTAGGAAGCAGACCATAATGGCTCAGATCCTATGCAGGATCTTAAAGTTAGTTTACACTTTCCATGGCACACATTTTTCCCCCATGTACACCAGAGGTCTCCTAGTGATCAGGGCAAAATGTGAGATCAAGTTCTATTGTTTCCAGCTATATCAGCTTCAGAACCATACCTGACTGTGGAGAAACCAGCAAGCCAAGGAGTCTTGACTCAGATGTCTAACACAGTTGTTATGTCCCTTCAGGTCAATTCTGATCTATAGCAACCCTACCATGGGGTTTTCTTGGCAAGATTTATTCAGAGGAGGTTTGCTATTGGCTTCCTCTTAGGCTGAAAGAATGTGACTTGTCCACTCTTTCCACTCACTGATATTTCCATGGCTGAGTAGAGATTTGAATCCTGGCCTCTCAGAGCCCTAGTCTAATGCCCAAACCACTATGCCACACTGCCTCTTGGGGCATAAGCTTGTATGGGCTACAGTTGTTTTGTTCTGATACAAAGTATGTAGGGACTTCCAGGCAGACAACATACATATACCGTATTTACTGGCATATAAAATGCATCTGTGTATAAGCCACACCCATTTATATACTGGCAAATACTATTTGCCAGTGTGTAAGACACACTGGTATATAAGACCCACCCCATTTTCAGACAGTATGTTTCAGGGGGAAAAAATGAGTGTTATGCGCCAGCAAATACAGGACATTTGGACTGCAGTTCCTGGGAAAGCTATATAGCCGTAAGAGATGAGAGACATTGTCAGGCCAATGTCCAGAGGGCCATGCATTGCCTACCCCTGATGTAGATGGTTGGTTTCATCAAAGAAAGAGGACTGTAGGTGTGAGGTCAGAATGAAACCAAATTAAAAAATATATAGTCAGTGAATTACATTAGAGCCTATATGAAGATGTATGGATAATCATTACAGTGGCCAGGTACAGAACTACTGGTAACCCAAACATCTTGGCTTAACCAAGTTGATTAACACTGATAGTGGTTGTCTTGATTCTAGGTTTTAACCTCTTTCTTAATCACTGCAATGATGTACGCATAGGCTTTCAACTCTAGTGGGCTCAATGAATTTAACAGTTTGCCAGTGTAGTATTGCAATCAATTACTTTATAGTATGGTTTTGGCATTAGATCTTGTTGGACTATAGTTGAAGTCTTCTCTATACGTTCCTGCTAGGAACCTCGTTGAAAATCAGTGGGACTTCTATCTGAGTAGACATGTATAAGACCCTGCTGTAATGTTCCTTCACATATTCACCTTGATCCCATCTTCCATGTTAAGCACTATCTAGCATGAAATGTTTCTACCTACTGATATTTCATTAATGCTGACTCTTGTGTTTAATCTGTCAGGGTGGATAGTCTTGGATAATATGATGAGTTTATCAATTAGGTTCAGCAATATGATTTGAAGATTAATTGCAGCCACTTGCCATTCCACTTAAACATTCAATTTTGTATGGGTTTTTATAGTCTATTTCATTCTATTAAGGGACATTTCCCTCCAATCCTTTGATTCTGAGGGTCTGAAAACATAATCCAACTCTCACCTTGATATTGTGACATACTCTATTAATTCCAATCTCATAGTTTGGCTGTATATTTTAATTGCACTGAATGAACAGTGCCCTTGCATTGCTTATCTAGAAA
Organism: Cyclura pinguis; assembly: GCA_030412105.1. Taxonomy (NCBI): domain Eukaryota; kingdom Metazoa; phylum Chordata; class Lepidosauria; order Squamata; family Iguanidae; genus Cyclura; species Cyclura pinguis. Next base: position 246,917,161 of record CM059599.1, on the reverse strand, counting down.
AACGCTCTTTGTATTCAAGGTCAAATGGGAAGATTTGCATTCATACAAGCTCCACCCTTCAAGGTGATAAGCAGAGATATACAGTAATTGAGTTACTATAGCTGAAAATAATTTCTGATGTGGGGGGAAATCACACCAGACAGGAAGTCCTTCAAAGGCAACAGTGTTCTGACGGGCGTTACAAATCCATTCTGAGATCTCATATTTTAAAATTCCAGCAGATACTGTAGTGCGTCTCAAAGCAATGAAATGCAAAGGGAGGGTTCCCATTTTACTTTTTTGGACAAGCAGGCGCATTCACACAATGATGATTTTTTGTTTTGTTTTAAGCCTTGGGACATGTTTGTTGCATCTGAATGTGATTGTAAACATCTCTAGGCCCATGGTTCAAAAAGTCATGAATCTATTAGGCATAGTATATGTAAAATTTTTAAAAATCCTTTCTGTTTGGCAGAGAACATTATTTTCAGTATTTATTCACCACTGAACAGGGTACAACTGAGCTTTTATAAACCTTGGTACTAAAACTGTTTGAAATATTTCTGTGGGGACCAGGACACCACCTTACCTTCTTTTTCCATTCTTCAATTAGAAGGTGCCTAAGAGAATAATGTGCTAACCATGATGTCCTGCAAATGAAGCAATTTTCCAAAACAAGGAAACAGCAGGATGGGTATAATAATCTACTGATATATAAAAGTCAAAGGGGTTTTGTTTGTTTGTTTTTGGGGTTTGTTTGTTTGTTTGTTTTTGTCTGTGTCAGGCAGGCAAAGACCTCATATAATTGGCTGCGTGAGTTGAAGACCTCATATGATTGGCTGCCTGTGAAGGTTCTATGGAATCATGGAGTTGGCAGTTCAGAGAGGGGGCCTTTAGGGAGCTCTTGGGCCTGAGGCCGGTTGCTATGGAGATGAGGCCAGGCAGCAAGTAGGAGGGCAGTGTATTCCCTCGGGAATCCAACCCCTGTATGTTAATAACTCTGAAAACAGATTGGATTGGGAAGTATGGGGAAAAGTTACAAGTACTGAACAAGACAGTTTGGGGAATTAGAGACACAGGATCTCAAATCTTTCTAACAAGTATTACCTATGAGAAAATAAAATCCCAAGCAACACTGGGTATATATGCTACTTTTGAAATAAATGCACTTGTCTTCTTGGGAACAATATTGCCCCAGTCTCCACAGCCTTCCACCTTGCCCTTCTTTTGCCTACGCTCTTTTGACACACACTTGGAACGATAAAGATCTGGCTCTTAAAATAGAATTTGGCTGTAACATGAGATGATTGTTTAATGTCACCTTCCATTAATTTTCATAGTGACTTCAGTTCAGAGAAGAATATAAGGATGATTTAGTTCAAAGGAAAAAGGACAAGATAATTACTTTAGATTTTTTTTACTGTGATCAGAGTTAAATATATATACATATAAAGAATTTCAAATTCTGGATATAATTGCATATAATCAGGGACATACAGTGAAGGAAGCTTATGTGCAGAGATCACCTAATAGATCAAGCCATGCCTGTACAATTAAAGGTGGTAGCCATTGTTCATGTCCTGTATTATTGCACCTAGTACCTGTGCACGTACTTGGTACCACTGGGTTGGTGTTGCACATACAGCACATACAAGATTTCTGCCAACTTAGATATTAGTTTGCCTGCCCAGGATTGAGTTTGCTAGTTGTCCAGTGTCTCAAGCTGTGGACTTTCCCCAGCCCTAATACTACCTTTGGTAATGGGATGAAGGACTGTAGACTTTAAATTCCATCTTGACAAGATGTACTGTGAGTGGAAGGTTCCCATCTTTTAGAAGATGTTATCCAGAAAGCTTAGGATTGAGTTCAACTTCTGAATCCTATAGCACCTAGTTTAAATCTCTGGGTAAAAAGGTCTGGAATTTGGCACTATCAGAAAGACTGACATGGCAAGTAAGATGAGCAAAAGAACAGAAAAATGCTAATATCTTTGAGGTAACATGGTCTTCATTTATGTCTTGTGTTAGTAAAACCAATGTGGGAAGAAGACATATTCCACTGACGCATGGGTACATCTGGAAAGGATTAACCCAATACAGCAATTAATTACAAAAGGATCCACCTTACCGTTCAAGACTATGAAAATCTAATCAACGTCCTATGTAATTATTGTTGATGTATTTGTTCTGTTGTTCTACTTTTTTCATGTCAGTCTTTGTTTTAAAAAAAATGGTTAAAAATAGTATTCAGAAGTAGCATGTATAACTCAGAGGTGCTCCTACATATCTTTTAGCATCTATAGCATGGTGAGCCAATTAGCAACTGGCTGGTTCACCAGCCTCAACTACTCTTGGTCAGAGCCAAGCTTTGTATGATTGTTTGTACTGCTCACCAATGACCTCAGTGACCTGATCAATGACCAGTGATGTAGCAGTTAGGAAATAATATCTCCATGAAACTTCAGCTGACACCAGTGTTGGTGTCTTTCAAAAATGTCTAATTCAGCCAGGGTTATTTGTTACTGTTCTCTTGCCTCCTTGTGTTTTTTTCATCCAGTTTTTTAAAAGTTGTTTGAGCTAAAGACAATATTAGTGCTACCTGGAATAGGTCCATTTAAGTCGAAGTGACTTGAATTAGTTGTGATTAAGAAGTTCCATTTATTTCAATGAGCCTGTTCCAGGGCTAACACTGGAGTTAGCCTTGATTTGTTCAAGACTGTTTAATTTGTCATCTATCGCTATTTACTCTCCTGGAATAATTTTGAAAAACAATATTGTTATTGCTACCGTTGTTGTTGTGTGCCTTCAAGTTGTTTGTGACTTATAGTGACTCTAAGGCAACTCTATCACAGAGTTTTCTGTGATAGTGTGAGAGTGTGTGATGTGCCCAAGGCACCCAGTGGGTTTCCCATGGCAGGGAATTTGACCCCTGGTCTCCAGAGTTGTATTCCATGCTGGCTCAAACAACATTATACAAACAAAAACCAAAACAACAAAACAACATTATACAAACAAACACCCAGAGTATTACCAATATAAAAATCCATAGCAGCTACATTGTGTTTTATTTAAAATGTTTGAATAACATTACACAAATATTTTAAATAAAATAAAATGTAGCTGCTATGGATTTTTATACTGGTAATATTGCTATTTGGTTCTTTGTTTTAGAATGTTAAATTTAATTGTAAAGTTTCACTGTTGTATTTTCTGTATAAACTGCTGACTTTCAAAAATCATGCAAGCAAGACGCACATTTTAAAAGCAGAGATCCACATATTTCAAGGACTTAACACTTGATACATTTACAAGTGTAAAACACTTGATACATATTAATCCATGTGTGATTCAAACAATGCACCCTTTTTCAGTTTTATGATCCAGAAAAGTTTATCTGATTAAAACTAAGCTTAAATTTGACATCTCTTCATTTTGTCACCTCTAATAAATTATACCAATGTGATTATATTGCTATCTGGCTTTTCTTTTGTGAAGCTACTCAAATATTCCTATTTGAACTATTTATATGCCAGCCCTTGTGGCAACCTATCAACAGCAGGAGCTAATGGAAAAGAGATGAACACAGGTGAGAGAGTGAATTTACTCTACATGCCAAGCCAGAAAGCAAAACCTTCAGGCTCCAATCTTTTCAGGAACATGTGCCTGGGAGTCTGTCTCACTGAACTAAATGAATTTTGTTTCCAAATAAACCTGACTTGTCATTGCACTGTTAATCCCTCTTGGTTTTTTCTTGCCGCCAGCAACTTTCATGTATCCTCTTGATGTGGCCAGCAGAGGGGGCTACAGCAGCACATTTCTGACACTGCGGTCCAGCCTTCCTAAATGACATTAAGCCGTAGCAAGACTGAATCATCTGCCCTTCTGACCTTAGTTCTAGAGTTAATCAGCACAGTGCACTGACCTTTAGACACAACTCTGAATGTTCAGTGTGATTTGAATTATTTGTTAAACATCCTTTGCAGACTGCAGACTTGTGGCAAAGGGCTCACCTAAAGCGGCAGATGTCAAAACACATGCACAGCCCACAGCAGTACAGGGGAGGTGGCTTCCAAGCTACAGTTCGGAAGCATGCTGAAGGCCAAAGTCATTAACTTCCTAATAATTGCAGAGTGGCCTCAGAGAGGCTTTACCAGATGAACTGTTGCTGATTTGGGACCCAGCTGGGAATGATGAAAATTTGTCCAGATGGCCTTCTGAGGACTAGCTCTTTCTTTAGAGGTGCTATGATATGGAAGCAGCTGTTGGGATCTTGGGTGAGACTCGCAAGCTGTATGATACCCCCTCCTTTTTTAAAAACACAGCCTTTAACAGTAAGTCTGCAGCAATTCAAATGTTTTGAACTAGGGATGGAAAGAATATTTGTAATTATTATTCCCAGATTAAAAACCAAGTTTACTGACTGTTGAGAAATAGATCAGCAAGAATTTTGGGGAATGTTTCCAAGTATTCCAACATCCCAAAATGTTGTAGAGGAATGAGTCTGCAGAGAAAAATACATGGACATTAAGTCCCTTTTTTTCAGCATAAAAATGGTTTCCTGTCCTGGAAATCTATTTTTGGAACCAAAACCCTGTTTTCTGTGCAGGAAACAGTGTTTTGTGCGAGAAAATTCAAGTTTTTCTTTGCAGATTATTTCCTCCACAACACTCCAGGACATTCCAACATAAGGAGAATGCTATGGAAGAATTTTAATTTTCTTCCCACAGTAGGGGAAAAAAATACAACAATTTTTCATCCTCAGAATGAATGAAATAGTTGATGATTTACATCCCTATTCCCAAACTTGTGTTTTTATACTGTAATTGGACTATAGTACTTATCCTCTAGCCAGCATGTCTGGTGGATAAGGATGATAGGATTTGGAGTCAAAGAATTCTCACTCCCATTTTAGAGGCTAAGTGCAGGCCTATTGTTCCTTGTAACAATGTGTGTGTGTGTGTGTGCACGTGTGTGCACATGATTTGGCTTTTTGAAAGAAGCTAAGATGTGGTGTAGTGATTTGAGTGTTGGACAGAAACCCACTGGATGACCTTGGGCAAAGGTCACATTCTCCCAGCCTCAGAGGAAGGCAAAGGCAAACCTTCTTTGAAGAAATCTTGCCAAGAAAACCCTATGATAGGTTAGTCTTAGGGTGGCCGTAAATTAGAAATTACTTGAAGGCATGCAACAACAAAACAACAGCAACAGTGTAAATAAGACTTCCTTCTCTTCCACTATACATCCCTTCCATTCATTCTCCATTTGTCTTTTTATTTCCACTTCTATATTGAAGCTTGTGTCTTCTTCCACTTCAGAGTCAGAGCAAGCATCTGCAAAAAAGCTGGAAGCTCTCTCCTGCAGCAAGTCTATTCTCCATTTATTAGGTGAGAATGGCTTATAACTCTGCCAGTTAGCATGGAGAATGTTTCTGTTGCTGGATGAGGCTAACTGAATTTTAGCAGAAGGGTAGAAGGAGGAGAAATGAAGAAATACTCTAAAATTTAGGGACATTAAAAAAAACCAAATGTCATAATGACATTTTCATTAAATTGCCTTAAGCACCTAGTTTTGAAAGGGCAATACTGTCTTTGATTTATGGAACTACAAAAGAAAAAACAATTTATACATAACATATCACTTTGCAGTCTGTCATCTATGGGTGCTTCTGGTTTTCTATACACACTGAAGATTCTAAACCCATGTTATGCATCATAGCCTTGCCTCCTCTCTGCAAGAACACTTATTATCTTTACTGCATTTCTCTTCATTTGTGATGCACTCACAATCACGCGATGCTCCAGCGGAGGGCAGGCGCCGATCGCGCACCTTTTCATTTTTGGCTAGAAATCGAAAATGGTGCACAATCGCGCATTGCTCCCGGGCCCCACGCGCACTTACCTTGCATGCGGAGCCTCTGGAGTCACGGCGATTGCGCTTCCTGCCCCAGCACAGCCTGGGAAACTCCCAGGCTGCACTGCAGAAGGAAGAGGTGGGGCTCTTGTGTGAGCAGGCAGCTCGTTTGGAGCTGAAGGACCCCGGACGCGAGAGCCTCTCGCCGGAGGCTGCTTGTGCGATCCCTGCACCCCAGCGCCGGAAGAAGGTAAGGTGCGGAAAGGGCCACAGTTAGGAGTATTTTTAGCTCTACAATCAATTTACAGCAATCATTTTTTCCTTCTAAATGATTATAGCTTTTGTGTTATTCCCATCATAGTGTCAGTGAAAAAGAAATTTTCATTGAGATGTTGGCCTCTTCATGAAGTCTGATTAATTACTTAAATTGATCGTGGAGAGGTATTCTTTACTGATTCTGCATCATTTGCCTATATTTGTCTTAACTGCTATATTCAAAGTGTAAACATTAAAAAGTAAAACTCATCATTACACTGTGTCAAAAAATGCATTTATGCAACATATTTACTTGATAATGTACTTAGAGTTCTTCATGAAAAACAGCACCAAGTATTCTTCCAAAGACAGTTCAGGTATAAATTTTCTTTAAATGTAGAAAGTAGAAATTCTTCTCATCTCTCAGGTGCTTTCAAATCTCCCATATGTTTCACAATGTTGCACCACTGTTCAAATACTAGTCAGCTTGGAATAAAAACAGTTTTATGAGTTCTATTTTTATTTTTATCATAAGTGCCACGCCGTAAAGACCAGATCCTATTATGGGTCACACTGCTTGAAAAATGTTCAGAACTGAGTAATGGACAATTTTACAGCTGGTTCTAAGTCTAACTCACTACTGCAGAATTGCTATGTTGTGGAGTACCTCCCTGCTTCTCCACATGTTTTTTATCCTGGCCAAGAGAAGTTGTTCAATTTATTGTTCGTAATGGTGGCGTTGTGCATAGCATATCTGATGTTATGGATGCTGGCTAGGCATGCTGATAATGGTGGCTGCCTGCAATATTGACTGAACTACATCTTGGACTGTTTCCAAAAAAATATGATGTAGACTATAGAGACACACTCACACAACAATATGCAGGATTTTGGGTACCAATAATTTTGTTCCAAAATCACCCACATAAGAATGTATCCTTTAGGTACGTGTGGAAATGCAGATATACGAGCACAGACATTTTGATTTTCTACAGTTTCCTTTTAGTATTCTGGAATATCCCAGCCTTTAAGGGCAGAGAATGGGCACAGTGGGGAAACAGGAAGTGGGAAGAACACGGTTAAGCACTTCAAGCTGGTAGATCACCTGGGGCCCATTCACAACACAGAATTACAGTGCTATTATTTCAACTGTCATCCTGTGGAATCCAGGGCCCCCTGGTGTGGTGAATCTGCTGCACCTCTGTCCCCTTTGTACAATTCTCCAGAACTGTCTGCCTGCCAAATATCATGATCTCAGTCCCCCTCAGAGGCAAGCATTTGGGGTGGCAGGATGTTCTGGTGAATAGTCTGTGGCCCTTTCTGCAGGACATTGTCATCCCACCATGGAAACAGGAGAAGGACGGGACCATGACAACAATTACATATGACGTCATCATGGTCCCAGCCTTCTCCTATCCCCAGGGGGCGAAATCATGGAGTAAATCGTTGATGAGTCTTCTCCATCAATGACCTGTGATCACACCACCATTGTAGACTTACCTGGTCTGCCAAGGGTTTGGAAGTGCAATGGCTGCTCTTCCTGCCCCAGTGCAGCCTGGGAAAGTAGCCAGCTGCACTGCAGAAGGAAGAAGCAGGGCCATCGCACTTCCTTCATTATAGAGGCAGCCAGTGCAGAGGGAAGTGCTCCTGTCATGTTCCCCTCCCGGCAGAGCCACTGCTGGGATCCCCATGGGAGAACTTCAGAAGAAGGTTGGGTGAGAAAAGGGCCTGTGTCTTCAGACAGTCTACCAATAATGCCTGGTTTTGAAGGGCCCTCCACAGCCAGCATTTGGAAAATAAGTAAGTCACTGGAGATCTGTGAACTCAGTGCTGCCACTGTCTCTATGGAGAGTCCTACTGTTTCACTCTTAGAAGAAGGACAAAAATAGTGCCACCAGCAACCAGATAGGTTGGGGAGATGGTTGCAGCTGGCAGTGGTAATGAAACAATGGAGGAAGAGCATCAGCAGTTCTCTTCCAATCCCACCTCAGGAAGTGGGGAGAGATTTGGCCATCCTGATAGCTCCTTAGAGCAGGGTCACCACCAAGACTTTGTCTGGTGTCCTTGGCAGCAACAGAAAGCATTCACCTGTAAAGGATGCTTCTACAGAGAGTTTGTGTCCTAGGCACAGTTTGGTAGTGCAAATCACACAGATTAATTATTTAGTCATTTATTTGTTGGTGATACTATACACTCCTTGTTTTTGTGTTGAAACATCTGGCAGAAAGTCAGACATTGTTTCATCTAATTTAATTGCAATACAGTGCTGTCATTAGTAAACCCAACCAATTAATCGCAACAAGGTTCTCATTTCCAGGCCTCACTCCGATATCTTTTGTTTCCATTAATTCTATTGGCAAGAGAAGAATAGGCTACAGAAGCTGGTTTCAACCACTGTTCCCACCTGAAAAAAAATTGGTATAGATTTCACTTCCTCTTTGACCTCAGAACAGAGATAAGAGAGCAAACTATGTTCACTCCCACTACTCCAGATAATTAGGGCAGCTGGATTCTCTTTATAGGAGGATGCCCAAATTGCCTTATGCTCTTAAAACAGAGAGAGCTTAGAATGAAATAGAACCAGGCTGAAGTCAGAATAGAAAGGCTGAGTCACCATTTGTTGTTGTTGTATGCCTTCACGTCATTTCTGACTTATGGCAACCCTAAGGTGAGCATATCACAAGGCTTTCTGGGGCTGAGAAAGGTCTGTCCAAAGTCATCAAGTAGGTTTCCATGGCCAAGCAGGGAATCGAACCCTGGTCTCCAAGGTCGTAGTCCAGCACTCAAACCACTACACCTGGCTGGTTCTTTGAGTCACTATACCAGTCCTATGACTTAAAGTGTGAATTTTAGCAAGTGTCACTTCTCTTGTGGAACTGTAGGAATGAAACTGCTCCCAGATACACAACTCAGGCAAGCGCAGAAGCCCTGTCCAATTATAAATATGCTAGCCTTGCGCAGATGATGGATTTTTGTTTGGCCGACATACCAGAAGGCAGTGTTGTCCAGCCAAATTCCACTGGGCTTCCTAATGCATCAGAGGGGCAACACTGTAGCAGAAGACAGGAAATCTCTGTGAGATCTACACAAGAAAAGCACTGCTGGAAAGCTAAGCTGATGATTAATTATTATGTACTCGGAGAGTGTTAATGAAGCTTGAAGATGGCTTTCTGGCCAAATTGCCTTTAACTGAGCCCATTCCCACACACCCCTTCCTCCTAATCTTGTTTTGTATTCTGTTGCTCCTCTCCTCTCACTCTGCCTCTACTGTTCAAGTGAGCTGTTTGCTTCCAGAAGTTTTTAACAAGTCCCCATTGGTGATGCCAAGAGTGATGCATCTCCACTGTTGTGGCTGGGCCAGGCCCTTTATAATTGATGTGCCTCTGGTGGCAACAATGGAGATGAACAGCAATTTGCTATCTCCAAAAACAAAAAAAGCTAAGTTTTTTCGGTATTTAGAATGAGGGGAGCTTTCTTCCTTTAACTGAAGTCCTTTGTGGTATGTATGCGTGTGTGTTTTCTTGCTAATACAACAAGGAGTGGTTTATCTTCATTGCTGTCATTGCAAAGCCCCGTTTGGTATCAAAGGATGTGGCCCTGCAGAGGGAGAAGCAAATATCTGTCTGTGCAGGAGTATCTGGCTGGGTCTCAACATGGTCTGGAGAACTGGCTGCTTGCCCATAACCTGCAGGTGGAGACAATCAAAATGAGGACTTTAATTTCATAAATAGGACCAAAAGAAAGTGGAGAATTTAATCTCTGTGTGAGGGGGAAAAAGTCTATATGATTATAGAATGCAAGAAAAATGCCTTCTTCCTCTTGGAAAAACAGGGGAGCTGAGTTTCTAGAATGTAAGCAAATGTAAGTTAAATATTCTGACTGTATTTTTACTTTTTAAAAAGTCCCTTTTTGTACACTGAAGAATATCGTGAACAAACCTGGCTCCAGTTGGCCTTTGTCCTCTTGCGGCCCTAATTTTAGTCCCTGAGCAAAGCCCTTGCCAGATGCTCATGGAGCCCTAAACATGGCTCCCAACAGCTGGAGAGTGTTCAAGCCTGGTCCTTCTCTCTGGTGACCTCCCTGGTCCGATCATCTTTGCACCAGCTTGATTCCCCCTCAGACTGTTGCTAGGCATTGGGAGAACTCTGGAAGAGGTGGCAGTGCCAGCTGCTGTTGGGTAAGTTTGCAGCACTGGCGTCATGCCAAGTTACATTCAACTTCTGAAGGGAGAGGTCTCAATAAACACCATGACAGATGCCACAACCTTTCTAAAATGGAGGAGCATCTGCCTTTTGAAAAGGGAGATGCATTTGTTTGTACGTTGTTCAGTCCATGTTATCTGGGTTTGCAACAATTTTATAACTGATTTGAAATGGAGGCATTTCAATAATCTGCATCAAGGCTATGAGTTTTAATGAAATAGCTGAATCCTGGGTGGGGAGACCCAAACTCTCAAAGCTCCCAAAAAACACAAGTGAGGGGCCTGAGGTTGTATGAACCATGGAAAAGAGAAGCATCTAATTATCTACATGAGTCTACATAATTTATGGTTATCTTCCTAAATAGTTCTAAAGGTGCCCCAAGACTCCTTGCACCTGCCTTTCCCTTTCTCTTCTTCTTTTTATCTACATGGCCATTTCTGAATGTTTTGGGAACTGAAATATGTATAACTTAATCCAGAAGTGGGAAGATTTCAACCCTACAAGGCTTCCTTTGTTTTCTTATACCTGAGATCTACCAACCAATCAGATGCAAAAATAACAGCTTGAGAGAAGGGAAAGCACTCTCTGAGCATACTTTTCCATACCTTCCAAAATTTTGCAGCTGAAAACCAGGATGTACACAGCCAAGCAACATCAGAGTGTGGTCAAGATGGCAGAAATTATTCATAAGGAAGAACACAAAAGCTAGGAGAAAGTGTCTGAGCACATGCTTAGCCCAGGAATTCCGTTTGCAGTTCCAGAATTGAATTTCCAGTCCTGACAGGAAAAAACCCTATCCCTGTCTTGAATCTACAACTTTCTTCCATCTCGGTCAGTCCATAACCTGTTTTAGAAGCTGCAGGAGGGGCAGTGCATTTTGTTGCTGCCATTCATTCAGACTTATCAACTCTTTGTGATCTCTTGCAAATTGCCCAAAGTATATCCCATTCTGCAACCCCTGCCACACTTCGTGAGTCTGGGTACTTAGTAATGCAAATGTATAAGACTTTATTTTCTCAAAAAATCTGGTATGTCAGCCCTGTTCTGTCTCCTAGTCATTTTTCTTAAGACCTTGGTGGCACCCCTGCATGTCTGATTATCTCTAAATATAAACAGCAAACTGGTTAAAAATGCCACTATTCACCAGCTGGAAGCTACACTTTCTCAAATATCAGTGGTTCCAACATGGTACAGTGATCGAGTGTTGGCTTATGATTCTAGCTACCATGGTTCAAATCCCTGCTCAGCCATGGAAAACCACTGTGTGACCTTGGGCAAGTCATATACTCTCAGCCTCAGAGGAAGGCAAAGGCAAAGGCAAACCCCCTCTGAACAAACATTGCAGAGAAAAACCTGTGATAGGTTCACTCTAGGGTCACCATAAGTCAGAAATGACTTGAAGGCCCACCACAACAGTACATTCAAAAACCTAGGGAGAGTTCGCCAGCTATGAGGAATATATCTCCTGATGCTGGCCTTTTCTTCACCATACCTCAATAGCGGGTTGTTCTGTTACAATCCCAGCATTGCCATTTCTGTGATGGTGTTGGGTTAGCAACGCTCTCTACTGCATCCTTTTGCCTTAAGCAGATGAGTAGCATTATTGCCACTGGTGTTCCTTCTTCACTACAGAGTCATTGGCCAGTCCCTTTCCCGGCCTCTTCCCTGCCCCACAACTCCTGTTTGGTTGTAGGTTTTTTGTAAGTTGTACTAGTGCAACCACATTGTAATGTCATGACATGCCGGTACACTATTGCATTTTTGCACTATAATGTTAAAAAAATGTATTAAATTTTAAAAAAAATATTTCAAAAGAAAAATTTAAAATACACATGGAGAGGTTGTAGATTCCAAACTTGCCATGCCATGGGAGTTGCTGAGAGAGGGACAAGCTGGGCATGCCCACACCCCACTCACTCCTGGATCTGCAACAACAGGAAATTCTACCAAGCACTCTTGAGGAACTGCTCTGACCCAGCTGATGGGATTGTAGTGCTAAAGGAGGCTATTAACAGATTTTTTTCTGGAAATGAAATAGGGCTGATTTGCAACCCCTGGGAATGTGACAGCAGCTGGTTAACGATGACGTTGTGCGGTAGCACAGCTCCCAGACCGGGAACAACAGATTGCTGTGGCAGGATGAGGACATCGTGCGGAAAGGGCCACTAACTAATCATGACTAAACAACTGCCAAGTATTGCTGACCATTAGCAAGCCATCAGCCTAACCAAGTGCAACCTGCTAGTGTCCATCTCAGTGCCCTGCTTTTGAATGAATAGAGTGGCCCCTGGAAGACAGACAAAATGTGGATTTTAGAGTGCAGACGAGATTTTTCAGTGGGTTTTTGATGTAGGGAGATGATTTTTAACTGAGGCAATCGAAGTGTAAAATCAGGCCCTTAATCCATCAGCTACACCAAAGGGTTATAGCTATCGCTGGATTATGTTCCCTTATGCAATATGTGATTATCAGCTTTATCAAACAGCCACAAGTGATAAAACACTGCTTCATCTGGTGGGAAATGGTATCTGTTGAAGACACTCTAATATCTTCTGTATAAGCAAATGGAAGGATTCCTATTCTGAGGGGAGATTAACTGCTTCCAGGAGGAACAAAAAGGCATTTTATTGGGTAAACTGATTCTGCCTGTATGGCTAATGGCAATAATGAAGTAACAAGTAAAAATACTTCTTTCTGAGCTCAGTGTTGGCCCCTATTCTCTTTCTTTGTCCTCATGTGACAAATGGAGAAAGGTAACTTTCAGAATGAAATTCCCAACACATCCTGTGCATTTTGCTCTAGGGTCAATTCATCATGTGCTTCGGTCTGCTTGCCAAACGTCAGATATTGGCATCAACTGCTGAGAGGAACAGGGTGATTGAAGAGAACAATTGGGAGTAGGGGGGAAAAAACACCCTGCATTTTTGTTTTTGTAACTGAGCACAAAAATGTCTGAAGTATTTTTCCGATGCAGCCATCAATAACAAAAGTTCATACTTTAATACATCTCATCAATCCAAAAACATGTCTTACACTTGCATTTTGTTCCACATATTACCCATGTTTAAAATTTTTAGTGGTAGTTTTCAAAGACAAAACCACAGGGGAAAAGAGTTCACTGTTTGCAGATGTTCCTACAAACTACATCTTGCATCCCACTCATCCACCCACAGACACACAGAAAAAAGATGGAAATATGTTCATCGAAGACTTTCAAAAGGGATCAGAAGGAAAGAGCTGTCTGTCTGTCTGTCAAAAAAAAAAAGTGTAGGCATTTCTCCCACCCTCTTGCTATCATTCTTCTTCTTTTGCTATTAGTTCTGATAAAATTCCAAATTTAGGAATATCAGACTCGAGATTTATCTTGCAGGACCAAACATCTCGCTTAAGATTTTCAGTCAGGCACACCTGAGATTTTGATGGTGGGAACATCAGCAAAACTACTTTCAAGAATAAATTTCACCATTCAGTCCTATTATAGACAGCCACAGCAAGGTGTGGACATCATCCTGCCCATTTGGTTCAAGTTTCCCGTTTTTTCATTGTTTTGTTCTCAGAGGCATTGCCTTGGGGTATATGAAACAAACCTTAGGCTCGGAAAAGCTGTGTCATTAGGAAGCACTTAATTAGATTAAGGGGAGCTGATCACCCACGGCCATGCAAACCTTCATATGCCTGTCAGATTGCCAGGTCACTGTTCATCTGGCTTACCCACAGAATTATCTTGAAAATGGCATATCAAAAGACCTGGTAGGGAAGAATGATCCCACCAAGTAGTATCTCCACCTACCTTCTCAGTCAGCAAGGTCATGGCTCCAGAGTACTTACCCTTACTGAGAACTGTTAAATTTCCTGAATATCAGCTCTATTTGCTTGCATAGTCAGCTAAAGGTTAACTCAGTCAAAAGGTAAGGGGCCTCTCTGTACCTTCTTTTCCATGGTCAGAACCAGTCCTTTTTTCTTCTTTGTTCAGAGGCATCTCTGAACAGTGGGCTTGTTTTCTCCTCTGCTCCAGAGTCTCTGCTCCAGAGACTAGGACAAGGAGCAGTGGATTCAAGCTGCAGGAAAGGAGATTCCACTTGAATCTCAGGATGAACTTCCTGACGGTCAGAGCGGTCCGGCAGTGGAATAGGCTGCCTCAGAGTGTGGTGGATTCTCCTTCTTTGGAGGTTTTTAAGCAGAGTCTGGATGGCCATCTGTCGGGAATGCTTTGATGGGTGTTCCTGCATAGCAGGGGGTTGGACTCGATGGCCCCTGGGGTCTCTTCCGACTCTATGATTCTATCCTTCCAGCCTCTGAGGAATCAAGCTATGGGAAAGGGGAATGAGGGCATTGACTCTCCATAAGCCTTCCTTCCCCCGTGACATTTTCCTTCAATCCTCAAATTTCTAACATAGTGGTAATTTAAAACCTCGGTTGAGCATTTAGAAATACAGTTTACACATTCAAAGAAAAGGGACAGGCAAAGTTACCAAAGGAATGTGTACACAGCAAATATAAGAGTTCTACGTGTGAACCGTTTTCAATGTCGCACTCTCTGGAATGCTAGAAATTAAGGACAGAAAGAAATGTTTGTGTTTGTGTGGAGCAGAATTTCTATTTGGGTGAACAGTTCCTCCATTTTGCTCCCTTCTAGCCGTACCCCTGAATGCAGTGTTTGTTTTCTTCCTTAAAAACTCTCTGAGTCACTGCAGTTAAGGAGGCAGTTCTGCTTCATGCACATTTGTGTACTTGCTCCATGACTCAAATCTGACAACTGAATGAAGGAATAATTTTGTTCCTTGTGAAGCCCTCCTAGGGCTTTCCTCACACTGTCTTGGTGCCAAGCCCAAGTTCTGTGGCACAGAATTCCCCCTATTTTTTTTTCTTGGGTTACTGGTGTGACGAACCTGATGGGAGGGGGTCTTGAAGACAGAGCCTCCTTGGCAACTGAGACTGTTTAAGCCGATTGGCTGGTGAAATGGAACCTTGGGTAGCCCAGAGGAGGGACTGGTGGAAAGAGGAAAATAACGGATTTTAACTGTCTGGTGTGTGTTTGAAGAGGAGTGTGATTTGTGGTGTGTTTGGGAGAGGTTGGAGATTTGAAGAGCTCTGTGGGAGAGAGAACTGAGAAATCGGGTGTACGAGAGATAGTGAATGAATTGAAAGAGAGAGAGAGAGAGAGAAGAATGGTGTGCTGTTTATAAACATTTAGATACAAGACACATTTAAAGCAGCAGTGTTACAATAAATGTTGGAAGTTCTGTGTTCTTTAAAACAGTGTCACAGAGCCTCATTCTGAATCCTGGAATATACACGCTACCAATAATATCATCTTGACCTTAGTGCCAACAGTACCACAGTCTTGGAAAATATCGATCACTGCTGATCCTTACATCTGGGAGAAGGGCAGATTTAGGGAAGGCAGTAAAGGGGGAGAGTCCTGAAACGAAGAAGCCAAGGGGGGGGACAAGAGTGAGGAAGGGACTGCGTTTTCAGAGGGGGAGAACTGAGGCAGACCCGTTTGCCCTGGCCCTGGCTGTTCAGTTCTGATCACAAGGAGGTGTCAGGCTGGGCAGGCCTTGAGTGCGAGGCTTGGGTGCGCCTTTTGCACTCGGCACTGACGGGCGGTGGTTTTTCCCATGAGGGAAATGAGGGAGACTCATTTCCTTAGCATTTGTAGAGAGAAAGCTTTACCCACTAATAATTTGAGTCTAGAGTCAAGCTCCATAAGCAATACAATTCTGTTCACTAGTGTACCAGTACTATGCTAGTGAGGAGCACAGATGCTTGTGGGTGCCTTCTGGAGGCATATGTCAAATGCACAAGTTGCCACTCTCTGCATTCAAAGCTGTTAGCATTTTGGTGTGGTCAACTGCAAAAACCTTTTGGGAGTGTGGCATTGGCTGCATTTCTTTTTAATCTTCATAATTTGTAAACTGCCTTGAGTCCCATTATTAGGGAACAGGTGGGATATAAAACAACAACAACAATTGGAATCTTTAAGCCCCTTCTCTTTTAAGGAAAACCCCTACTGCCAAGGTTTTCCTTCTAAATCAGGGATGGAAATCATGCGGCCCAACACCCTAACACCTCTGAGTGCAGCACCCTAACAAGCTAAGCCAGTGATGAAGAAAGCTGGGGATGGAAGTTCAGCAACATCCTGGAGGGCTTCAATTATTTATTGCAGAAATGGGGAATATCATTGGTCTTACTCTGAATCTACTTTGTGACATTGGCTATGTGGTATTGTCTATTTGAAGGGACAATACAGAACACTTTGTGTTCTGAATTGGCTTTTAAACACTATCACATGCCAAGATTTTTTTGGCTACATTGTATTGCGATGTTACATAAACCCGCCCCATCTGGGATCATGTCCCAGACAAGAATTAGATAACAGTTTCAAAGGGAAATAAAAGGTACTAAAATAACTGTAAATGGTTAATGAAGAGCCCTGGAAAAGGTGAGCAGTAGAAATTGTTCAGAGAACATTTTGCCACCTCAAAAGCATTAATTTCATGCCAAAACTAATCACTGACAAACAGCCATACTACTACTGCTTTTTTATTTGTTAAATCTGTTCTCATTAAATACTGTTCAATGTTGCTAACAATAAAAAAAGAAGTTTCTCTCTTAAAAAAAAAACCTTGCATATAAAAAACAGTATCACTCATTTTGCCAGCCTAAATTTACCTGTTAATCCAGTTTCCTTTTCTGCCGCTTAGAAAGCATACCGCCGCACACACCAATTCCATACTCCTTTCTGCTCTGCCTCAAAGCTAGTCTTCTTAGGCTATTTCCACACAGGACGAGGGAATTGCCCCGTGATGCTACTCACTGGACTTTTGGGCTCCCCGGTCCGGTCCACGTTGCTCCGGAGCAGTGCGTGGCCAGCACTCCGATTTCAATATATCTGGTATATATCAAATATATCAGAACGCTGAAGCGCGCTTCAAAGTGCACAGGTGCAACTGCATGGATCCCTCAGTTAAGAGGAAAAATAACATTCAGGTAGGAAAGATTAGCACTAAACATGTCAATAACAAATGTGGGGAAAATGCTGTTTCTTAGCTAGGCTTTGGAAAAGTCAATAATTTGTATTTCTTATAGCGATGTGTTGCAAAGAGTGTCAGTTCTTTGCATGGATTGATTGGAATGTTAAGTAAATAATATTTTGGGAACTAGCGAACAATCTTACAGATTTTAAGATATTAAAGCAATTTTCTGTCATCTGCATGCTAATTATTTTAAGGTATAAACTGTCATGATGGAAAGGGCTAACCATGATAAAGGCAGCAAATGCCCTCTGATCTTGGAAGCTAAGCGGGGTCAACCATGGTTAGTATTTGGTTGAGAGACTGCTAATGAATACCAGATGCTGTAGGCTATAATACCAGATGCTGTAGCTAAATGTCGGAGGAGGGAACTGGCAAGACCACCTCTGTGTATTCCTTGCCTAAGAAAATCCTATGAAATTAATGGGGTTGCCATAAATCAACAGGAGACTTGAAGGTGCATGCACACACTCCCACAAACACACATCATGATGGGAAATTCCATGCCACTCCTATTAGTACCCTAATAGTAATAGTTCATTAAATCTTCTAGACGTTGGTTTATAAAACACAAAACTGCACTTGGTGCTGTACGACTTTAGGAAAAACATGTAGGAAGCTTTCTTCAAAAGCACTTGTTAGCTAGAATTCTAATTTAGCCTTAATTTTTGCCTTTATTTAAAGATGTTATTAACCTCTCTTTACAACTCCTTTTTCTAAAAAGGTTAAAAATAAAAAGCTCCAAAAACAGCTTTTGTAAGCTTTGCTTTTAGTTGTCTTAGCAGAGAATCACAATTCAGATCTCCATGACTTCATCTGAGGGCCTGAACATTTTCTAGTCATATGGGATTTGCTGCTGGTAACTGCTTAGCTTGATACTTAGATTCTATCTTCATCCAATCAGTTCATATGTCACTTTGCTTAAATTCCTGAGAAATGGAGAAATAAGATACAGTATGTGCTATAAAGAGCAAGGATGCTGAGGCACAGAGAATGAAATTAAAATTCAGCGCAATTCTTTGAAGAGTTAAAGTTGCCTGTTTAATACTCAGTTTCTTTCATGTGTTCTGCTGTTAAACACACTTTCCTTTTGACCTGATAGCATTTCAGTAGAAACCTATGCAAGGCATAGATGTCAGCATGCTAATAGTCTGCACAGAAAAAAATAGGAAGCTTTTTTTTGTTTGGAATCAGATTGTAGTCCATAACAATCAGAAGTTGTATTTAGGATGAATGCTTGTCTTGTACATGAAACCATTTGCAATTGCTCTTGAAACTAATATCTATTAGGTATTAATGGAATGAATTTGCAGATACATAGAGAAGTTTGCAAAACCCCAAGGAACACAGGTGATGAGGTAATACTTTTATGGACCTATAGACAGTATTTCCAATATAACATACTATGAGCCTATAACAAGTATCAGGTTTCAAGGTGAACTTTATAAAATGTGTCTGGATGAGATTAATTTGGGAACAATAACTGGAAAAAAAATCCATAGGAGTATTCTGAAATTAAATAGCTGGGAATCAGGTTAATAGGAGCCATAGAAACAATGGCCATTTCCACACCGGGCTTCTGAAATGGTGCAGAGCAACCTCTGACGGAGGTCTTCTGCACCGTAGAGTGGACTGGCGTGGACTACTTTTTGTAGTTCCACACCAGAATCCACTCAGGAGCGGCCGGAACTTGCTCTTGTACTTTCCTGAAAGATCTAAGCTCCTTCCCTAAAAATACAGCCAGAGGGCAAAAATGACCAGCTCCAGTGCATAAACAAAACAAAACAAAATGTGTTCCCCAGAAGATACAACGAGAGAAATATAGGCCATTTCCACACCGGGCTTCTGTAACGGTGCAGAGCCACCTCTCATGGAGGTCTTCTGCACCGTAGAGTGGACCGGCGTGGACTACTTTTTGTAGTTCCACACCAGAATCCACTCAGGAGCGGCCGGAACTAGCCGCATGGCGTGTTTTTTAAAAACCTCTTTCATGCCGCTCCGTCTCCTGGCTCTGACGCGGATTTGCAGGCGCACACAAGTGCATGCCTGCAGATCTGCTGGGGGGCAGGCTTCCAGCTGGCAAGAGCCTCCACGAACCGGAAGCCACCATTTGGGATGCCGGAGGATTGCGGAGCAGCGAGCTTGCACTGCTCGCGTGGCGACGGACTTACTCGGCTTCAGGTAAGCTCTGTTTTTGGGCGTTTTCACCCGTCCCCCCCCACACACACATGTGGAAAGGGCCAATAACTGAATATAAATTCATCACAAGCAATTTACATGGAGGGGAGAAATATCTACTATTAAAATGTGTATTCTCAGGAATTTTATTTTTATTAACACATTTCCCTTGAACATGGAAAAGGCCACACTAAATGAATGGCAGGATTAAGGCAGTAAATTTATCTGTGAGAAGTATCATGTTAATGATGGCTTTTCCCAGGAAGAAAGTTGGGATAGATTTGCTTGTTGTCTCACAATACAATGACCCATGCGAATTAGTACACATTTGGAATTGGATTAATGATACTGGGAATATTTTGAAACAGTGGAAATCCACATTCACTGTGCTTTTACTTATAGGAGGAAAATCTTGCAAATAATATCAAAGAGAAAGCAGCGTTGGGAACTTGACCAGTCTTTCTGTAGAATGGTGGTGGGCCATTGATGTACTTACTTCTGAATCCAAAGTGCCTGAGGTTCAAGTGGAAGCTGCAAGAAAGGAGATTCCACCTGAACCTCAGGAAGAACTTCCTGACAGCCAGAGCTGTCCAGCAGTGGAATAGGCTGCCTCAGAGTGTGGCAGAGTCTCCTTCTTTGGAGGTTTTTAAGTAGAGGCTGGATGGCCATCTGTCGGGAATGCTTTGATGGGTGTTCCTGCATAGCAGGGGGTTGGACTCAGTGGCCCCTGTGGTCTCTTCCAACTTTATGATTCTATGATTTTATGATTCTGTGATTCTATGTCTCCTCTAACAGTGCTGAATTTGCAGGGCATTTAATATACCAGGGAGCTGCAGACAATGAAACAGCTACAACACAAATGGTCCTAGACTCACTACAAAACCAAATGGTCGGATGAGCAGTGCAAACTGTCCTGAATGAGGAACACACAGAGGATGTCTCTGAGGAGAAGGTCAGTTCCCAAATATGAGAGGTAGACATTTGGAGGAATGTGACACATAGAAGTAGAAAGACCAGGGATCATTCTTTGAGTCTGGAGGTACAGAATCAGTTCAAAGCTCTCTCCCTTATCAGTTATGATGAAGAACATGAGCAAGAGCAACAGTGTCAGTATTTAGAGAATGTGCAGGTGACCTTGGAAGATTTCAGCATATGGAAAGGCCCCTGCCAATCTCCAGAGGTAATGTGGTGATGGTAGAAGACTCCCTGCTGAGGGAACAGAAGCAGGAGGAGAAGTAGCATTATACGTCAAGGATGCTTACACCTGGGAAGAGGTCCATGACATAAATCCTGGAAGCCATGTTGAGAGCATCTTAGTAAAAAATAAGTGGAAGAGAAATCAACAGCAATGTTGTTGTCGGGCTCTACTACAGACTGAAGACTTGGATGATGACTTTTGGGTACAGATGAGGAAATATTTAAAAAAGATGTAGTAGTAATGGGAGATTTCAACTGTCCTGATATTTGTTGGAAGTCAAAGTTCGCCAAGAATATGAGTCTCAGCAAATTTCTCACTTGACTTGTGGACAATTGCAATGTCCAGAAAGTGGAAGAGGCAACAAGGAGATCAGCTAAGAAACAATGATGATCTGGTTGATGGAGTGGAAGTGGTGAGATCCTTAGGTGGGACTCACCATGTTTTCCTGAAGTTTGCTATACAGCAGAAAGGGGAAGCCAAGCATAGTCAGACAAGGATTCTAGACTTTAAGAAAGCTGATTTCAGTAAACTTAGGGAAATAGTGAATGTGATCCCATGGTCAGAAACACTAAAAGAGAAGGGAGTTCATGATGGATGGGAGTTTTTTTTAAAGCGAGATATTGAATGTACAATTTCAAACAGTTCCAATGAGGAGGAAAAATGGGAGATATGTAAAGAAACTGGGATGGACGTCTAAAGAACTTTCAAGTGAGCTAAGATTTAAAAGGGACATGTACAAGAAATGGAAAAGTGGGTGGGGTGGGGACTCACCACAGAGGAATTCAATCAAATAGCCAGCGTGTGTAGGTAGAAAGAACTTGATAGCTCAGGTAGTCTCTTCCAACTCCATGATTACATATTGGTGCCCATAATTGTGTCAACACAGTGGCACTGAAGGTTCCAAAGAAGGTCTACATTGCTGTCTTTAGTAAACTGTCTTTAATAAACTGTCCAGAAGACTTCTTTTAGGAGGCCAAGACTTTATTGACATCTCCTCCGGTCAAATAGAAAAGGCAATATAAAAAAAAAAAAAGGTGAGAGATTGCTTGACTCTCTAGTTGTGTTATTGTCACTAACCATAAAACAGACATTGTGGAAGGAGAAAAATTCTAAGAGAAGTTTTTGTGTGCATGTGTGTGTGTGAGAGAGAGAAAGAGAGAGAGAGACTGCTGATATATTAAGAAGTTGTACGATACTTTAGGAAGTTCCAGTATATTATCCAAGGTCTTTTAGATATCACTTCATGAATCAGAATCCACACATAAATATGATAGTGTTTAAAGTAATATGTAATGTAACAACAATAACAATAGCACTACAGGATCTGTTCCCCATTTTTTCGTTTTCATTTTTTAATTTTTTTGACTGCAACAGCTTATTCACTATCCCTTTTGGAAATTGCCAATAGACTTTGTTGTAATATGCAATCTTATTTAAGATGACAATGGCACCACATTTGTTGGATGATGATAATAGAATTACTGGATGAGACATCCAAGGCCAAATTCTTTTCATGTATTACATTGTGCCAATTTGATTACATTTCATCTCAGTAGACTGAATGGCCCTTAATTCCAGTTTCCCAAAGGTCTGAGTGCTATGGTTATGTACAATCGGAATTTATCTACACTTCAGGCAAAAAGCATCCCCTCCAACTGTGTAGATTTGGCAATGCCATCCCACTTTTTCTGCTGTTTCCAAAATGTCTCATTTTTCTCTCTCCTTCCTCTTTCTCCCTTTGTCTTCAGGTTACTTGAGTTGAGGGAAATTGAGTTTGAGTGCAAAATTAATTTTCACTCAGTTAACCCAGCAAGGGGAAGAAGAATCATCTTGCCCTACTCAGCAGACTGAGGCAGAAGCAAACTACCACATCTTCTCCTCGCTTGTGTGTTTTCATTAATCATTTTTGCCGTCCTAACCACACTCTGATGTTGCTGGACCACACACATCTTGGCTTTCATCTGTGAAATGGAGGGCATGAAAAAGTATGGCATCCTCCACTATTTCAATTTCACTGGCATCCTACACTATTTGTTTAATACCTTTAATACCCTGGGAACTGTAGGATATCTACTCTTCCAGGACAGGTTACAAAAGCCAACATAAAAGCAGCAACATAAACAAATGTACAATATATTTCCTTCAGTTTCAACAATCTTATTAATTTGAAAGTAGCAGTCTGAACACTGACATAAATCTTCTTTTGATTCGCATTGCAAAAAGACAAGGCAATTATCCGTTTCCCATCCTTTTCTGATTCTTGGCCAGAAGTCGGTAGCTACATTCAGGGGTTCTCACTGTTTTTCTGGTGTGCTACAGGATAATAAGGAGGTCTGCAGCTGGTACAAAAAGAAATCCAGGTTACCCAAACCTATCAGTGAAAACATTCACACCTGAAAAGAACTATAACCTCTACTTGGTAAAGACATTAGCCTCTGGCCTTCTTTCTGCTAAGTGGCAGAGAATTTAAAGTAAGCTAGGAACCTTGCAGCTCATGGTAAAATCTCAAGCCAAGATTATCTCCAAAAAACAGTGTGTTTACATGCTTTCACTGCATGAGCACAGTGGTGCTGAATTTGAAGCAATGTGGCAGATTCTGATAGGGCACTCTCTAACTAAGCAATATTAATACAATCTCATATCAATCTAGATTTGTATGTGGGGGCTTTGTGTCGCATTGTCTCCATTTTTAGCATATTCAAGCAAGATTTTTCCTTGAAACAATAGGAGAATTTGCATGCCATTATTAAACAGTATGTTTCATATGATTGTCAAGATATATATCAACTATATTCAATCATAAAAAGAAGGAAAGGAGGGGGAGGGGACAATAAAGAATAGAGCAGCATCTTTAAGACTAACTGCATGACCTTTTGTGGATATATATCCACTTCTTTGGATGCAGGGCACAGTGATAATAAATGTTCAGGTATAAAGCTTATTTACACAGTTGTGGGAGTGGAATGGAATGGAATAGGATTCAGAAGGATGCAAATCATATCCCTTGCCCCAAAATTTTCAAAGGTTTGCATAAGATGATACAGGTCTTTCAGATCTTTACAATGGTCAGTTAATGCTGATGTTTGAAAGTAACAAATCTGCTTATCAAACCTTCTCTGAGATTCCTTTTGTTTCACTAGTGAGGAATCTTCTGATAATAATATATACAGTTGGCCATGAAGCCATTGTCTTGTTCATACCTCTATTATGAGACTGGAATTTGTAAATATAATTCAAATCACCTGGTTCTCCTTCTGGTCTTCCTTTGTAATTTCCTTGTTCAAGGACCACAACCTTTAAATCCCATGTCCAGGAAGGTTGAAATGTTCTACGGCTAGCATTGAGGTATTGCCATTTTTTTTAATGTCAGATTTGTGTCCATTAATCTCTTTGTGTAGAGATTGTCCTGTTTGTCAAATGTAAAGCACAAAAGAGCATTGCTGGTCTAGGATGGCATATATTACATTGAAGGAAGAACATAATTCAACCCTCTCACAAGCTCGGGGGGGGGGCAGGCCTTTATTGGCCTAGAGATAGCCAGAAAATCTTAAACAGCTACTCACTTACAACAGGACACACAGCATGGGTGCTAATGCAAGGATAAGAACCTGCCACAAACCAAGATGCCAACTCTGTCCCCACATCTACTCTGTTAGTAATATTACAGGGGCCAATAGCATCACCCATAACATCAGGGGTACATTTACTAATTTTTCCTCTAATGTGATATATGCCATCCCGGTGATAGATTCACCTTATGGTTACTATACGTCAGAAATGACTTGAAGACACACAACAACAAAGTCCCTATAAATTCAATTGGATTTAATCCCAAGTAAATGAATATATTACTTGGAATCTTTAGGTGAATTTGGGATAATATCTATAAAAAGAGAATGGACCATGTATTCTGGGAAATGTGAGAGACAGTATTGAATCTTTCAAACAGAACAATCAAATTGGCAGGATAGAAATTAAACATCAACCAGTCCCATGCCCACCCATACACTCTTATAATATTTCTGCACTAGACTGTTATAGTGTTATTACTCCACTTTCAACGTCCTATGGAATCCTGGGGTTTGCAGTTTAGGGAGGGGCTGGCTAGATTCAAAGGGTCTACATTAGCTGGGACTGTCAGTTGGATTTAGGACATTCTATTAGACTGTGATCATTTCCACACTACATTGCTATAGTGCTATTATTCCACTTTCAATATCCTGTGGAATTCTGGAGTTTGTAGTTGACTGAGGCCAAAGAGCTCTCTGGCAGAGAATTCTAAATGCCCCTCCATAAATTGCAAACCCCAGGATTCCATAGGATGTTGCAAGTGGAATAATAGCACTGTAATAGTGCAATGCAGAAATGGCCTTTACCAGGAGAAGGGAAGAAACAGACCTGGATTGCCTTTCTTTTAGTTCTTCCATTTGTTGCATAAACAGACAACAAATGCAATGGAATTCTTTCCAATCATTTCTGCTCTCTGGTAATTAAGGAGTAGAATTAAGGCCTCTGACTACAAGTGTATGGACGGACAAACCTGTATTGTATTGTTGGTGAGTACATTTGCTATGGTTTTCTTCAAATCATTTCCGTAGGAATGTGAGGGGGATAGGTGAGGGGAGAAGCAAATGTCCAGGGCCCTCAAGAATGGTGGAGGACCTTGTGATTTAAATCCTTGGTCTCCTCTATTTGGCAGAGCTGTTCCAAGATTTTAACATGCAATACCATAAGAAGAGACCTTCTGCAATCAAAGCATACACTCTGTCACTAAGCTACAAACTTTCCCACATTCATCTTGTAATTTACCAGTTCTTACTAGACTGTGGAATGCACCCATCTGATAAAACCACAGAACCCTTTCAAGGAACTCTAAATTAGATGACCTTTAAAACCACTGATTATAGGCTGTAGTTAATTTTTGCCCCTTCTCACTTGGATTAGTCAAGGCAGAGAATAACAGGCTTAATAGGTTCATGTAGGTTTCCGTTGAAGTGACATTTATTATTTCACAGAACAAAAGCAGCAATGCTTGTTAGCAAGACTTTTGTTGAGAACTGCAATTATTTTCTTAATTGTTTAGTCCCACAGTATGAATCATGCAGAAAAAAGAACCCACCAAGGAAAGGTTTGTAAGTGTGTTTCAAAACACACATTCTAAAGCCGCAATATTCAACTAAGTTACTGAGTGATATCAATGACTTTTCTGAGACAACAGTAACATAAAAGGTGCATGGATCTGAATCAAAGTTTGGAAGTGCTTTCTGACCTGGGTTTCTTTCCTTGCGCTTTAGCCTTTTAAGGGACTATAGTTATGAAAAGAAAGAAGCACCAAAAATGGAAAATGTGGAGGAGCCCTGCAGATGAAATTGGGAACTGGCATTTAGAAAGGAAACTGATTTTGCATTGGGCCTTTTCAATTGATGTAAAAGAGTCATCTTTTGTAATAGCAAAAATTGCACTCTTGGCTTTAATTGTATGCAATTATTCACCATGCTGTACCATTTTCTGTTTTTAGCTGTTTGCAGTTTTAATTGTATGCCAGGACACATCAGAGGTGGAAGTATAAAGCAAAAAAATCTTTGCTTCCTCTTGCCAGAAAAAACAAAAACAAAGACAAGCATACTTCCTTTTCTTTCTTTGTTAAATATTTTTCAACAGTCCATTCCCACTAGTCTATTGAATCTGAGCAGCATACAAAAGCAATCTTTTTCTCCTGCAACACAGCTATTGAAAATGGGCATGGTGGATGGAAATCAATGATCAAGCTGATGACTGAGGAACATCAAGGGAAGTATAAAGATATAGCTATGATGATTGAGGATCTCTCTGGCAGAATGCAAGTTGAGTTCAGCATATTTTCTATTTTCTCTGTTTCCTTCCTTCCTTCCTTCCTTCCTTCCTTCCTTCCTTCCTTCCTTCCTATTTTAACCTCATTGTCAATCTCTCCTGGTATGACAGATTTGGCTTCAAAAGAATAAGGAACTAGGTGAGGGGAACTGAGTGAGGTCGTTTGAGTATCTATATCAGACCCAATGCTGTTTAACTTATTTGCCTCACCTTTCATCCCTCTTGACTACAGACTGTGTATGTAACCATTGTTTTGGACAGTGTGTATTATCTATGGCCTTGGTGCAAATAACTATGAGGACAAATACATCAAAGAGCATCTTGATCTGGGCCTTTCCCAACCAGTGCCTCCCATCTTGCACAACACGTCCTTATGGATTATTTTGTTTTCTTTAAAGATAGGAAAGATTGGTTTGTAATATCATGTGCATTATTCCATGAGGTCCAGTTATGCCAAGCAAAGAGAAGGTTATTTTTTGGATCTTAGCTATGAATTTAATATAAGCCACATACTAAGGAGAGTAACAGATTGCAAAAATTGGCACTTGATTATTGTTGATTTCCCAGCTGGTTTAATTTACAGGTTTTGCAGCTTGTGCTTCTTCTCCTAGTCATACTTTCCACTCTGGACAAGATTACTTCTTCTGTGTATCACCTTGTTTGCAACCTGTGACATGGAGAACTGGTTTCTCTCTCTGTCTGATAAAGCATGCAAAGACTATATACCCTTGGTGCTTCAGCTGTCCCCATATACAGTAATATGTTGTCATCTGTCAACTGTAACCTAGCATTCTTTGTTCCGCAAATACAGCTTATTCTTTGCCTTTCAAGACTTTACTAATATGTGGAAAGAAGCATTTTAAGCTGTCTACAATATGACAGTTAAAATGGTTGAAAAAATGGCTATTATGCTCTATGTGTACAAACTGAACAGGCAATGTGCCTTCTGCACACATACCCAAATACAACAGAATGTCCCTGTAATACGCTTTTATTTCAAGCACATGCACATACATAGGGACATAATATATCCAACGTAATAGCTATAAAATGTATTCTTCATCTATGAACCATAGTCATTATCATGAATTAATTCTAATTCCTTGTGAAAAACAGTTTTGTTGGAACCAAGTTACATAGTTATTAAGATAAAATTCTCCTTATCACCCAGCAATGCCTGTTCTTTCTTTCTTTTTTCCAAATTTATAATTATAAATGTATAAGTGTACAATTTTATATTTATATTTGCATTCATTTATAATTTTTATATCTGTTTACTTTTCCAGCTGTAAAACTTCCTCCAAAAATACCTTAAAAACTTACAATTATACCATATTTAATAAGAACAAATGTACAGGAAACCCCCACCTTTCAGTGCCCTGTTATCTGACAACTCGCTCTTTTGATGCTTCCAAATAAGGACAAGTTCCATTAATTCACTGAGGGTTCCACTCTTTCATTAGTTGTTCTTGCCTACAGAGGCTTTCTTGGAACCGCTTGCACATGTGGGCTGCTCTCAAAGTGAGTTGAGAGGTGCTAAGCTGGCTGAGACAATTTGTAAGCAGCATGCATCTAGTCAATCCCAAATGAGCCTCTGTAAGTCCTTCATACTCCCTACAGTATAGTATGTGGGTACGCTTTTCAACCAATTATGTTTTCTCACAGTGCTCCAGTTCCTAACCTATCAGATAAATGGGAGAAGCCTGCAATGACATCATCTCAGTATAAAAGTATGACCATTTCTTCCTGTTCATGGTTCACCCTAACAGACAGTCATCCAAGAAAAAAATAAGCATAGCATCATGCTTAGCTAAATTACTGAAGTGCTAACACTCCACTGTTTCACAGGGGCAAATGCTCTGAGAAAGTTCTGATGTTCTTTACGTTCTTAGAAGCTTCCAGCTTCCAGTGGGTAGTAGAATGTATTCATCTTCAGATGTTCAGTGACCATACTCTGAGTCACAATGAAAGAGCTGTTCTATAGTTTCCTCTGAAATCCATTTTTGTTTCATTACACTTCCAGACTTCAGAATGCAAGATACAAAACCAGCTATGCACTGAGATATTGCATTCACCTATCCCTGTGTCTACCAGTGGGAACTGATTTTCCTGTCACCTCACTATAAAGCAACAGTAATGTCAGTCTGTAGTTATTAGCATCACCTCTAGATGCTAATAACATCTAGAATGTAGCAAAATGATTTTGAAATTTTTCTCACATGCAGGGAATCCAGAATGCTAACATTGCCATGGCTGCCAAGCCACTAGCTGCATTTCATTTTTTTTTTTAACCTTCATGAACAGGGCACTATGCTGTCTTAAGGATGTTTATAAAGGTTGTGGGGTTTCAGGTTACAGTTGCCTTCCAGTATCTTTTTGGGTAGGTGGAGAGATTGTTTCTCATATGTGGAATCATGTTAGCTTGGGTGCAACCTGTTTCAACCACAAAATGGCAAGGGGTCTTTTTTGGCCTAGTACATTAGTGGAGACTAGTACATTTGGTGGAGACAAAAAGAATACCATTGGCAAAAATGCTGTAGATCTGTTAGGACAAAATACCAGCTGTTTTATGGTGTGTGTGTGTTTTAAATAATGCTGTATGTGAAAGGTAAGCAAAACCTGGGAACACTGTTGAGAATGCTTCAGGCAAGAATGTTCTAAAATGCATACCCTGAAGGTCTATGTCTATGTGAATGTTACAACATGGCACTGGGAGACTAAAATGTCCCATCCAATTGAATGAGGGTAAAAACAAAAACAACCCTAAGTCTTTTTTAAAATTAAATAATATGAGTTTAAAGCTTACATCTGCATGAAGAATGGGGCCTTGGGGCTTTCCATATGTTTTTGGAGTAAAGCTCTTACCTTCCTTAAGCACTGGGCTCATTGGCTGGGATTAATGGGAGTGCCTCAGTACTTGATCATTTCCTCACCTTGATTTCCCCAACCTCATCTGAGAAGGAAAGTGTACATGTATGTCTCTGTCTCAGATTTTTCACAGAGTAGTTGTTACCATTCTTGCACTGATTATCATTCAAGATGTTTTTGACATTTTTAGGAGTGGTTTTGCTATTCTTGATTTTGTGATGAACTTCCTTTACCATGTGAAGAGGTCAAAGGGATAGAAAGGCAGACAGGCAGAAAGAAAAAGTTACCTTCGATCTATGATAGTTCGGAGTGTCGAATATTAGGTTATAAAAAGTAATTCATTACCATTATTTGTTAGAAATAGGGAAATTAATTTGTGGCAGTCAGTACTGGGAGGACTAGAATTTAATCCACTGAGTTATCATTAATGAATTAATTGATTAAACAAACTGTGGGGCTACAGTATGCTTGATTGTTACATTCACCCTGTTAGTATCACATTTGTTGCTGACTTGTTCAAAAGTATTCCTTTTAGTATAATTTTTAACTTGTCTGGTACTTTCCAGGTGCATTTTACAACAAATCTTATAATACGATTGATAGCTTGGGATGGTGGGATTATACCCGAAAATTACCAGATTGGGAAAGACTGTCCTAAAGCACCGGATCTAAAACCTTGTACAATTAAGTCTCTGTTCTTCCCACTGCCCCAACATGTATGCTGTTTATTCACTCTACAAACATTCTAGATTGTTTGTCTGGACTGGAAAAGCTGAACATGGGATGAGGTACTCCTTCTAGTTAGAGAGGACATGGAGCCACTGTGACTGAGAAGTAGTTACAAAAATCAGCTGGAGAGTCAAGGCCAGAGAATTCTTAATCAGAAATATTCTAAGTGTCTGTGAGCATATGCACAACATTTTTTTTTGTGAATGGCACTCTCTGCTTCCATACTCACTTAGAACAAGAAGGATAACCTTCAAAAACATTGCCAGAGTTCATTCTGCATGAAGGGTCGCCCCCCCCCCCCACATTCAGTTCTTGTCATCTCCATGTATTAACTCCAAGCAGGTCCCCAGCCATCTTGCTGCTCTTGAGATCACCCCCTACAAAGAATAAGAAGGCTAAAGCTCATCATCCTTGTATTACAGGAATCGTGCTTTTAACCAGAAAAAATATTTGCTAAGGCTCACTGGAGGAAGAGAGGCACTAGTTAAACACATAACTAGTTAAATTATTTCCAAACGTGTATAATGAAGCTCAGAAACAAATTAAGTAGTTAAGCCTCATTAGAACTTATTAGCACATAACTAGTTAAATTTAACAATCTTTTCCTAGTGTTGATGTTATTCCACAAACATTTCTGTGAATATAAACACAGCAAAAAGAAGCATGACATCGCATATTGCTCATTAATATTTTAGGCTTGAAAACAAGCAAAGCATATCCCCAAGAGAGCATCCCAGGCAATCCAAAAACCTGTTTTTTAAATAACAATAACAACAACAACAATAACAACAACAGGATTTTCCTGTATTTTTCTTAGCTCAGTCCCCTGTGGCATTATGGCAGCCATACAACCCAGGTGATTGCATATCAAAACAAAACAAATTGGAAGAAACAACAAATAGTTTTACAAATGTATTGTGTCAAACTCTTATTTGATTATATGGGTGCTGAAACTTAAGTTCTGGAATGTCCTTCACCCATACCAATTTTCCACTGCCAAAGTGGCTAGAAGCTATTCATTTGACAAAGCTGCTTGCCTCTTTGGCAGGAGCAAACCAGTCTTGCCTGGCTGTGCACGTTGTTCTCTCCTGTATACAAGCATCACTTCTTTTGACTGTAGTCATTAGCTTGGTTTTTCAGGATTGATTACCCTTCATTGTTACGTATTGTAAATGAACCTTTAAGTTATCTGTGGTCCTTATTTATAAACACATGAAAGGTAAAATGATGCATTTCCAGTACATACCAGTCTTTTCCATGTGTAATACTGCTACTATTAAAACAATAACTAAGCTTATAAAACAGAAATAAAAAACCTTTGCTCCATGCCTCACTTAAGCATGAGTTGCTAGATTATGATGCAGCTGCTTCTGCAATTTATGGTGGAAATAACAAATATGAAGATGAAGCAATTGGGTTTCAAGCATTTGAAGGCAGCATCCATTCTAGCTGTTGCTTGTACTGCGTATCTGCATTATCGTAAAGTAATAGGCCTCTTCCTTGCCTGGCAAAAGCCATCTCTTAAAAAAAAAATTGCTTTGCATTTTAAGAATTAAAATTTTCTCCTTAGCACTAAATTTATTGCAGAGCTACGGAAGACTTAATCACTGATTGGTAAACCTAGATATTTATACACATGACAGAATCCCAGGCATTCAACAAAACACATTGGAAGTATTCTTCATATACCTTTACTGTTTATTCTAAGGTGTGTTTACTATTTGTAGTTTTCAATGCTTGTTTTACTTTAATCCAGTTCTTTCCTGAAATTGGTGAGAAAATGCTAGGCAAAGTCAAGATATTCTGAAGCATTCCAGTGTGAACTTTTTTTAAACAGATATTCAACTATTTTTATAGTATTGTTTGTGTTACTGCTGTTGCTGTTGTCGTTGTTCATCAAGTGGGCAGTTTTTAAATTCAGTCACTGTATTTGGCTATCAGCTCATTTTAATTGTGAGAAAATGCATTGACTTCCTTTAGTTTTTCTTTTAAGGATTCATACTGTGTCTGCTGATGAAATAAAACATTATAAGCAACCAGGTTCTTGGTAAGGGCTATGGGATACCTTGATGAAAGAGTCCTCATAGTTTCTAGTATTAATTTCATTGTAGTTGTACAACCAGTTTCAAGAAGAATCTATTTTTTAAGCCACGAGCTGGAACCAGAGGTAGATTAAGGGAGGTCCACAGACACAATGAGGTTGTCCTGGTTCCTTCCTTCTCCTTAGCCCAATTTGCTCCCCAAAAAGCCACTCTCAAGGGTGTAGGAACATTCCCAAATAATATATGATGATAGGTACAGGGAAAGGAGGCTGCCATAGTACAGGAGAACCAGGGGCATTCAATGGGGCTGCCTTGAATTAGAGGACGCGTCCTTCTTTTAGCACAAGACATTTTATCTCAATCTAACCAAATTGTATGGTTTTTCCAGACTCAAAGTGACTCTATAGACGAGAGACCTCCACGTCACTCTTATCATCAACCATCCTACTCAGGTCATGCAGATTATAGATGTGTCTTCCTTGACTGAGGCCCTTTCCGCACCTTACCTTCTTCCGGTGCTGGGGTGTAGGGATCGCGCGAGCAGCCGCTGGCAAGAGGCTCTCACATCCGGGGTCCTTTGGTTCCACACAAGCTGCCTGCTCGTGCGAGAGCCCCACCTCTTCCTTCCGCAGTGCAGCCTAGGAGTTTCCCAGGCTGTGCTAGGGCAGGAAGCGTGACTGCCGTGGCTCCGGAGGCTCCACACACCAGGTAAGTGCACGCGGGGCCTGGGAGCAATGCGCGATCACACACCATTTTCGGCTTCTAGCCGAAAATGAAAAGGTGCGCCATCGGTGCCTGCTAGCCCCTGGAGCAAAGCGCGATTGTGAGTGTGTCGTGCAGATCGCTCCTCACAATTGCGTGATGCTCCAGGTGCCCTTTCGCATGGAAAATGCCATGCGAAAAAGGCCTGAGTCTATCCACCTGTAATGAAGTCTGCTTACCTTTTTAGTGAGTCACATCTTCTCGTGATATGGCCAAAGTGCTCTAGGACCCATTCGTTTGTCTTTTTAGCAGTCCAGGGTACCCATAGAATTCTTCTCCAGCCCCACATTTCAAATGAGTTGATTTTCTTGCTATCACCATTCTTCACTGCCCAGCCTTCACAGCCATACATAGAAACTGGAAATATGGCATGGACAATTCTCACTTTAGTATCCAACAATATATCTTGACACTTCAGGATCGTGTCTTGTTATTTCATAGTTGCCCTTCCAAATTCTAGCCTCCCTCTGATTTCTTGACTGCAGTCTCCATTCTGATTAATGACTAAGCCAAGGTATGGACGCTCCTGAACTTCAATGTCTTCGTTGTCTGTTTTAAGGTTATGTAATATCATCTGTGTTCATTATTTTTATTTTCTTAAAGTTCAACTGTAAACCTGCCTTTTCACCTTCTGCTGTAACTTTCTTCAGCAATGCTCCAATTCTTTCTTGTTTTATGCTAATAGTACAGTGTCATCTGCATATCTTAAATTGTTGATATTCCTTCCTCTAATTTTTATGTTTTCTTTCTCTTAAGTCAAATCCTGTTTTACATGTAATACATTCAGCATAGAAGTTAAACAGGCAGGGTAATAAAATGCAGTCTTGCCTGACCCCCTTGCCAATTGGAAACCATTCTGTTTCTCCATATTCTGTCCTAACACTTGACTGTTGTCCTGTATACAGGTTTTGCATCAGGACAATCAAATGTTATGGCACACCCATTTCTTTAAGACTGATCCATAGTTTCTCATGATCTATACAGTCAAAAGCTTTGCGATAATCTATGAAGCACAGTTTGATTTTCTTCTGAAATTCTTTGGTGGATTTACTCTGCCAGTTTTCCTGTGTAGACTACAGTATACTGTGTGTTGGATACTAGATTATTTCCTTATAGGTCATTTATTAAATGTATAAAATTTGCCCTCTGCCCAACAGGCACCCTGGACAATATGCAATAAAATTCATGAAGTACTCTGGTAACACAAACCATGGTCCACAACATTACAATTAAAACTGATGATCTTACTCAAAATTAAAAGGCAAATGGAACAGATTTTTACTGGAAAATAACAAAGGAGCTAATTTCACATCCTACAGGGAGAATTCCAATATTAGGGTACTGCAACAAAAACAGCCTGTTTCAAGTACCACTCCCTTGGCGTCTGGATATATACCAAAACTTCTATCTCTGAGTGTAAATTATAGGATTCTGCATAGGAAAGGAGTTGGTCTTTCAGATATTCTGGCCACAAACTGTGTAGGGCTTTGCAGAGCAAAAATAACATCTTGAAGTGCTTCCCAGAAAGACATTGCAAGCCATATTTTCCTATCTTATTCAGAGATAGGAAAATATACAGAGGAAGGAGGATTCTAGGTTCAAAAAGGTAATTTTTACATACAGTACATCTATTAAAGTCTGGTGTAATATAATCCTGAAATTACACTCCAGACCAAAGTTTTTCCACCATATTTGGCACTAGCTGTGGTATCCAAATACTTCTCAAGGCACCCCCAAGTACATATTACAGCAGACTAAATATGTGTTGATTAGAGCATGAATCACTGTGACAAGATTTTCTATTCCTATGAAAGACTGCAGTTGATGCACTAGATAGAGTGGCAAAGGCGTTCCTGTGGCCTCTTGATCTTCCAAGAGCAGTTCCAGACCCCTAGATTTTCCCAAGTTGTGTGTCTAAACCCAAATAATTGGTACACCATCCAGAACAGGTTGTAAACCAATCCAGATTACACAACATGACCTCTGACTTGTCTAGGTTGAGCATCATTTTTGTTTACCCACATCCCATCCTTCATGGCAACCAAGCAACCATTTAGTATTTCTTCAGATGTCTTGACATAAGTTGGAAAACAGAAATTAATATCTTCAGCATATTGATGAGATCCAGCTCCCAGGACACTATTCATAAAAGGCTGATTTCAGACAGCTGGGTAATTATTTGAACCAGGGGTAGAGTAAGTTTAGCCATCTGAAGCACCATAGGGTATCCTCCAAGCCTCCAGATTCCCCTTAAACAAACAAACAAACAAAAAAATCAAGATTTTTTTCCAAAATCATTTTTTAAAAAAGTCAACATCGCTGCAAAATGCAGTAGTTTTGCTCCCTCCAATTCCACCAAAACAAACAAAAGAAAAACCCAAATATTGGCCACAAATGAAACAGCTATTTTGGTGCAGCAGCATATCTTGCAGAGGGTGCAGCAAAGAAGAGTGTGAAAATGGTAACAGTTCCCCACTCTGATCTGGGCTGATGGAAGCTATTTCTTTATTCGGAGTCTACTTCATTACCACTGCCTCCTCCCTCTCCCACATCACTTGATCAGCTATCCTCTAGGAACTTTGATGCGCTATGTTAAGCACGTCTCTAAAGACTATGTAGCTGGATTTATCTCTGGAAGCAACTGACAAACTTCAGTCTGAT
Source organism: Cyclura pinguis (assembly GCA_030412105.1). NCBI lineage: Eukaryota > Metazoa > Chordata > Lepidosauria > Squamata > Iguanidae > Cyclura > Cyclura pinguis. Next base: position 246,881,551 of record CM059599.1, on the reverse strand, counting down.
TAATTCAATGGGACTGACCAAGGGCCTTATCACACTACACCTTAATACCCTGTTGTTCTGTTTGAATCTCAGCATCGCCATTTCCATGATGGTGCTGGATTCTGAACGCTCTCTACCACACCCTTTCGACTTCTGCGGATAAGTAGAGTTATTCACAGAGTTCTTCTCTCTGCATTACAGCATCATTGGCACATCCTTTTCCCTACCCCTCACCTCATGATTGGTTGTTTTTTTTAAATGCTGTACTAGTGCAGTAACGTTGTAATGTCATGACATTTTTCCTTTCAAGCAATGTCCCTTCAGTGCAACCTTCCCGTGCTGCAACGCTATTGTGTTTTTGCACTATAATGTTTAAAAATGTATTTTGAAAAATTGAAATTCAAATAAAAAAATTAAAATTAAAAAATTGCCATGCCATGTGATCCTCTCCCTGTTTCTCCTTCCGTGTTCACTCCTGGAGCACCAGAAGTGTTCTGGAGGTTGTTGAGCAGAGATTACCATGGGCATGGTTGAGGGAGGGAAAACCTGGGAATGCCCACACCGCACCCATTACTGGATCAACTACTGAAGGAGGCGCTATCAAGTGCTATTGAGAAATTGCAGTACCACAGCTAACGAGATTGTTGCAGGATTATTTTCAGCATTGGAAAAGGGCAGATTTTCAATGGATTGTAAAGCGATAGCAATGTTAGCAATGATGCTGTGCAATAGCACTGATCCTGAACTTGCAATAATACATTGCTCTGGCAGTATGACATCTGCGTGTGATAAAGCCCTAAGTCTGGATCCAGGCCACTATCCGTAAAGCCTGCTGGTTCTTACTCCTCCTGTCCATTCCCAACCATTCATTCTCATTATCTTAGAAAAGTGAGTTTGGGAACATTTGTAGTCAGAAAGGTAAGCTATTTTATTTAACAAATTCATGTGTCCAAATATATTTTTGCTGAGGTAATTGTGTAGTGAATGTGGCCCTCTGCTAGCAGGCAAATGGGTTCTAGAATCTTTATCAGCAACATGTAAGCTTCTGTCTAGAGGCAAAAGATGGATTCTTTGGTTTTCAGTAGTCTGCTAGATATCTTTATGCTTTAGCTGGACAATTCAGGAATACAGTGACATCCGGGAACAGACTAGAGGAATAAACCTGCCTGTTAACTCCTTGCTTTTATTCTTCTTATATCTATCAGGATGGGAGATAAGCCATGCCTGTTTACTACTTTATTTTCCTTTGGTTCTGCCCTCTATAACCACACAGCTCTACCTACCATTGACCATGTAGGGGTATACCACAGGCCAGGAGAGGGACTATCCAGTGAAAGGAGATTTAGGTCCTTTCCACACTGCACTATTATAGTGCTATTATTCTACTTTCAACATCGTATGGAATCCTGCAGTTTGCGGTTTAAAGAGGGGCCTTTAGAATTCTCAGCCAGAGAGCATTTTGGCCTCAGTAAACTACAAACCCCAGAAATCCACAGGATGTTGAAAGTGGAGTAATAGCACTTAAACAGTGTAGTGCGGAAAAGCCCTTATAGTGTTGGTCTTGGCATAATCTGGGTAGTATATAATATTTAGGCACTCAGCCACTTGCTGCATGGGGATGCTGGAACCCATCAGTTAATGGGTTGTGATGCTTTGCTCAATTGTAGACTATTGACCAATAAAGCTTATCGTATAACTGATATGTGTCATTTTTAAGTATTAAATAAGATCATGGGAAGAGATGGACAAGGACAAGGTGCAACAGATTCAAGGTGCAGGAAAGGAGATTCCACCTGAATCTCAGGAAGAATTTCCTGATGGTCAGAGCTGTCTGGCAGTGGAATATGTTGCCTCAGAGTGTGATGGAGTCTCCTTCTTTGGAGGTTTTTAAGCAGAGGCTGGATGACCATCTATCGGGAGTGCTTTGATGTGTGTTCCTGCATAGCAGGGGGTTGGACTGGGTGGTCCCTGTGGTCTCTTCCAACTCTATCATTCTGATTCTATCGCTTTGTAGCCAATTCTGGCTGAGAGCAAGTGGGAATACATCATTAGGAATGAGCAGGAGAGCTTCTTAATCTCTGCCATATCTGCATCTTTCAAAACTTACTGAGACATTTCCCCCACTATTTTCCCCATTATTCAGAGAAGAGAAGAAGGAGAAGAAGAAAATGGCAGGTGAGCACTGGTTGATGGTGAAAGGGTTAAACAGCCAGCCTTTGCATTAGCATGACCCAGCGTTTCCTTCATAATATATTTAGTTCTAACTTGGTGTCAAAGTGAGCTGTTTGTGCTTAACAGAACAATTCACTTAACGGCACTTTCTGTACAATGGCTCGGATGGAACAGCGTGCAACGGAATAGCTATAATTGCACAATACTTTTGGAATGAAGTCACGTTGGTTAGGGAACACTTTGAAGAACCATGAAGCCGAAAGGCCTTTTAGAACGGTTTGGTACTGCTTTGAAAATATACCCATTATACGATGGTGTCAAGCTGGCTCCGCAATTCAGGAGTAATTGAGTAAACTGTAGTCACCAGAGCCTGTCTCCCCTGATCGCAGTAAAGTATGAACAAACATTTCCTGCTACTGCCCAGTTAATCTGCTTTCCTCAGAGCTGTCAGCTGGGCATCTTGGATTCTTTTAATAAGCAGTAAATTTCCCTTTAGAGATAAAACATTGCTCGTAAAAAAGAAAAAGGAAAGCCATGAATCGCCCTTGCAATTAGTAAGCATCAAAAAGACTTCTCAGGGCCTATGAGGATTTTTAAAGACCATTTTTATTTAGAACTGCTCTACTGTATTTTTTTAAAGAACAAGCCTCTTGGATAGTCTCATAGCATACAGTGTGGAGGAGAACCATTTTATATTTCAGATATTATTCAAGAAATATCGATGATGAAAAGGGAACCTCACACTCAGTATTCAATAGGCCCTATCTTTTTGAATTCCTTTTTCCCAGAGAGTTCATTCAGGGGTTGCCAGGTAACCAAGAAGACTATAAATAATTACTTGCTATGAACACACACACGCGCACACACAAAAGGAAGGATCTTTTTTAATCTCCTGGAGACAGAAGGAGCTACCTGAAAAGATGAAGTGCTTTGCCAAAAACTGAAGGGGTTGACCATCGGTTCAGTACCTTTTTAAAGTAAAAGGAAATATGAGTAATTCTTTGGTAGCCCCTATGAATCCAATTTAATATTCATACAGCAAGTGTTTTCCCCATATTTTAATCTGCATATTCAATGTCACATTATAGCTCAGTAAAGAGTGCATCTTTAAGCAGATCTGTGAAAAGTGGCTACAAAGGCAGTGTGCTACACTTTGTGATCCTGCGGCAAGGATGATGCGTTTTTGTTTTGCCCTTAGGTAGATCTACACAGTCCACCCCTTCCACTGTGCCTATGGTACTACATAATCCAATTCTGGTAATACTTTTTGGGCAGAAGCCGACAAATAAACCCCCCAAAACAAAGCTGGTTCAATAGCAATAGCATGTGTATTTCTATACGCTCACCACAGCTAAGTGCTCTCTAAGCAGCTTACAATGTCTTTGCTAATAGCCCCCAACAGGCTGGGTACTCATTTTACTGACCTGCGGAAGGATGGAAGGCTGAGTCAACCTGGAGCCCGGCAGGATCAAACTCACAATCTTGTGGCTGCAGTACCAGCATTTAACCGCTGCACCACCAGGGCTCCCTATGGTTCATTTCCCCCATTTAATATATAGAAAGCATCTCCAGCAATAATAGCTCTGTCTCTCTGTCTCTGAGATTTTGTTGTTGTTGTTGTTGTTGTTGTTGTTGTTGTTGTTGTGTGCCTTCAAGTCATTTTTGAACTGTAGCAACCCTAAGGAGAACCTATAATGGGGTTTTCTGGGGGCTAAGAGTGTGTGACATGCCTTAAGTCACCAGTGGATTTCCACGACCAAGTGGAGAATTAAAGCTGGTCTCCAAGGTTGTAGTCCAAAGCTCAAACCACTACACCAGGCTGGTTCTTTATTTTATTTATACGCCCACCATTATCACAGGATGGCTTATGAAAATAGAATACAATTGAAACAAGGAATAATAAACAGCTTAGAAGACTTAAACAAACAGTTATATTACAAACATTGGTTTACAACAATTTGAATAGCAGTTAATAAAGATGCCTGTGATACTATATCATTTGATGTAACTACAACAATGGAGTTTCACCCTTGTATCTATGGCCCTTTTCGCACCTTACTTGATTCTAGCGTGGGTGCGCAGGGATCACGTGAGAAGCCTCGTCCGAGAGGCACTCGTGTCCCCTCTGCTTCTTCTCCGCAGCAGTCCCTTGCTGGCCAGCAGGCAGCATGAGGGCTCCGCCTCTTCCATCCGCAGCACAACCGGGTACTTTCCCAGGCTATGCTGGGGGAGGAAGCGCGAGGGCCACGTCTCTGGAGGCTCCGCATGCAAGGTAAGTGCATGTGGAGCCTGGGAGCGATGCGCGATTGCGCATCATTTTTGGCAAGAAGCTGAAAATGATATATTCCGCGATCACTGCCTACTGGCCCTGGCCACGTCATGTGATTGCTAGGATGTCATGTGAAATGGTCCTCGCAGTCGCGTGATGTTCCGGAGGCCCTTTCGCATGTGAAATGGCATGCGAAAAGGGCCTATGCCTGATACTGCCACCCTAAAACCCCACCTTTTCAGCCAAACAGTGCCCAAACCAAGGGTTTCTCAGGCTTTGCAGATTGGGGCTCTGGGAAATACCATCTGCAGTGCTCTCCCAGTCATGAGACAAGTTGAAAACAGGCAGCCGCAGAAACCCAAACCCAAACTCCTTCTCACAACACTCTACATGACCAGGAGAGCTCTGCAGATATCATTTCCCAGTGCCTTGATCTGTACTGTCTTGGTAACCCTTTGGTTGGAGCACCACCTAGCTGAAAAAGTGAGTGTTTGGGGCTGGTGTCACGTTCAGTCATTAATTACTATAGATGTGAATTCCAAAAGTGCAAAATCATAAGTCTGGCTTACAATCTTGCTTAACTACAGAGCAGGATGCCAGATGGTGACTTTAGAAGTGCACTGCACCTTGGTTAAAAGACCCTCTGCAACAGCTAGTTAACAATCAAGGACCTGGGTAAACAAAAAGGCCTTTTCTACCAGTGAAAAGAGAAGAGAGAGGGGGTCAACCTAGGTAACATGAAGGAGGGAATTCCACAGCCTGGGAGCAGCCACTGGGTCCGTGACATGTCAGTACTTGGCCTCTCTTTTACCCAGCCAACCAAATTATGACCAAATATAGTCACCTCTCGGATGTATCCATCCCCTTCTCTTCAACCATGCATGTAGAATATACACAAACCAGTTCTACTTAAGCAGGTACAGGCAAACAATAAGCCATTAATCAGATAGGGCTCACCTTACAGTGAACTCTGTAGCGGCTGGTAGTTACAGGACTGAGCAACTAAACTATGAATGCAGTAATTATCTATTTATTGGCTATTTTTCAAGGTTACCCCTTTGAAGGCAGCTGTTACTAGTATCACTGTCTAGCGGTCTATGGGATATTTTTTAATGGAAAAGCTTCTCATAGTTGATGTTTTGTTTTAAAAGCAAGTGCAAAGCAAGGCACAAAACAATCATGGGTAAAAGAGCACAACACAAATGACTAGACTTACATTTCTATTTACTTTTAACTCTGAGTTCACAAATGAAAATCAGCTGCATGGCAATTAGAGTTGCTCTGTTTGAGTCAGTTCATACAAATCTTTCTCTGCTCTTGCTATACGCATTGGTTAGACCAATGAGATGTTTGCGGGAAATGGAAATTGGTTTTCATATAGGTTAAGAGCAAGATGAACCAGTTCAAGCTGTGCTTGTCTTCGTACAATTGGTAGTACCCGGTGAAAACAATGAGTTCCAGTAGGGTTGGCAGAACTCCTGTATGTTTAGTAGTTAACAGATCCTACAGCAAGAAAATACAGTGTAAAGTTTTGCCAGGTGAAACTGTACCATGTCTCCTCCTTCACCTATCAATTCACATTGTAGCTGCAGTATCCCATCAAACACAGCCAGTTATTGGCCAGTGGCGAGCAGGGTCAGCAGTGGAGAAAGGTCCAAAGACCTTCTTATAGCTGGATTCAAGGCACTGACATCACCATTCAGGTAGTAGAAAGATGGATGGGGATAGGATGAGGGAAGAGATTACTTTACATCTCCCTGCTCCAGGATTCATTTTGTATCAAAGGTAGAGGAACTCTGTGGCAACCTTAAGTTCTAACCTCAACAGTTCATTGTGAGAAATGACTGTACCTAGCACTCTCTGAGCACAATGCAAGCTGTGCTTTCTGTTTTTGGTAATCAGTGCTCACAGATAGCCCTATGTAGTGGTCATGCAACTATTAGATATTGTAATAAGGAATAATAAGCCCATGACCAGTTCAATGATATCATGCCACAGACTGTCATAGATATAAAAATGTTACATCACTGCCTGTAGAAGAGGTAGGAATCTTGAGTACAGTAAAAGATTAGACTAGGCAATATTAAACTTTTCTCCCTGCTCAAAGTATTCCAGAGATAAGGTAATTCATACATACACTTCTAGCCAGGAAATTAATTTGGCTTTCTGTTTTCCCCCTCCCTCCTCTGCCTTCTAAAGTGCTGAAGTAGAAAGAGATATTTAGCTGTGGCCATTAATATAACCTGAGGGCCAGCACAATATAGTGATTTCAGTGTTGTTTTAGGACTTCAGGAGACCAGGGTTCAAAACACTTCTCAGCTGCGGAAACCCATTGAGTAGCCTTGTGCAAGTCACATTCTCTCAGCCTTTGAGCCTTTGCAAAGGCAAACCCCCTCTGAACAAACCTTGCCAAGAAAACCATGTGACAGGGTCACCATAAGTCAGAAATGACTTGAAAATAGACAACCAGTTAACAACAAATTAATATAACCAAATTACTTTTGTTAAATAACTTTCTGAACTCTGGTCAAGCTGTACAACCTGCCACTCACAAAGTTGAATCCAGCCTGTTAGCCATCTGTTAAGGCTAAATGCCAGTCTGCACAGAGATCTGGAGTCAACAAGTCGGCATGGGTTGCCATTTACTGACAGCTATTTTAGTGTCATATAAAGGAGAAGGTGTCATATAAAGGAGACTTTTATCAGCCCCAATCCTTGCATGAAAAACCAGAAGGTTGTCGGAATGCATTTGCAGTCATTTGCGCTGAGACACTGAAACATTGCACTAGTTAAACTTCGTCAAAGGGTTTCCAGGCTAAGATGTAATAAGAAGCCATGCTACATAGCAATTCATCTCATGGCAATTCATGCAAGGATGCAATATGACAGAAGCAGGATGTATGAATTATATACTGCCAGAATAGCAGATAACAAGATCTGCATAATCACTACCTTCACAAAGTTGCCAGCAGCTTCAGAAGATGTTTGACATGGACTTCTGCATACTAATAGAAGCCTGTAGTGACTAAGCAACCTTGTCCGCTAACTGGCCAATTTACCTAGCCAGTAAACTGGGGATCCTCAAAACCCAGTGACCCACCAAGCTGAATGGAATCTGCTAGCCATATGTTGTTGCCTGCCTGACAGTTGATACCCTTCTTGCTTTAATAGTGAAAGACAGGGTCCTTCAAAATGGTTGGCCCCCCATCTTTAGCTGGCACACCATATTTTTGGTATCTATGGACCTGTCATATACTGACCTCCTCACCCCATTGCCATACCTCATTTAGATGTAAATGTACACAATTTAGATGTAAATTATATTTTATTCATCCAGGAACGTATTAGCTGCTGTTCATTAATGTCTTATTTTCAAGAAAAGGAACAAACTTTCTCTTGGAGCACACTTTGTAGTTGCTGCAACTATCACAACATTATGCGTACTTCAACACAGGAACTCTTTCATCTCTATACAAGAATGACTGTTTTTCATGGTATAGGCATGGAAATAGGTACGATACTTACAACCTTGGAGTGAGAATTAGAATGCAGGAGGATAAAAGTCTCAGCACTTCAGCCACCTGAGTTAACATGTTCTAAGAGCTACATGTTAAATTGCTGGTGAATAAATGCAGAGCGTTTCATCTCTAGGAGCCTCATTGACAACCAACACACAGTTGAGTGGTGGCAGAGGAGAGACCCATGTTAACCTTGTGAGAAGTAAAGTTAAAATAATGTTTTCATTTCTGAAACTTTTCTTCCAGTTTCTTTGTTGATATTGTTTGCTCTACGGTAGTGTTTCCCCAGGAGAAATTCATAACAGGCAGCAGATGAAGGGCCTTTTTTTTTTTTTATAATGGCAAACTCTGGTCTTCATACCACCACATCTTGGAGACCCAGTGAAAACAAAAATTCTCCAAAAGTCGGGGACAGCTGATGAGAGTCCTTATGAGACAGCCTCAAGGACCTTCCACTGTGGGATGCTCTTTCTCATTCAATATGGCAGGGGGAAGAAAGGTGTAAGTCAGGGGGGCAAAGCACAGCCCCCAATGTGGTGTTTTGCTGAAGTTCGCAGGAACCCAGGCAATATTTCCATGTTAAAAATGAAGATTCAACCAGAGTAGGCATGCTCGAGTACTAGCAGTTGTTGTTGTTGTTATATTTATTTATATCCTGAATTTTCCCCCATTTGGGACTCTAGGGAACTTACAAAATTTAAATCAAACACAGCTAAATAAAAAAACTGTTCACCTCATCCAAAAGTTAAAAATATAATTAAATTATCAATAGATGTTACCACACCTTATACCCCTCTATCCCAGTGGATAGCAAAATTGGCAAGAAATATGATTTTCAGACAAAATTGGACACTTATGGATGGAAAGCATGTGGTAACAGGATGCTGGCTGTAAGCGTGGACTAGCTCAGGATGACCACAGCATGGCCTGGTCATAAGTTCAAGAAGATTAGACAGAAACCCCTGTCATTAATGGATTTGGGATAATTCTCCCAATTATCCGATCTCCAAATACAACAGAAGATAAAACCGCCCAGATACAGCAGGCAAGAACCCCTGCTGTGTTCCTTTCCTACAGAGACCTTCCCCATTCATTTTACCCAATGAGGATATTAATAAGCTGTCAGGACTCCCATCAATCTTTTGTTACCTACAGTTAAGGCAAACAGCCTGTTCTGGACTCCTTTTGTTTGGTCTGCAAGAAAGCTATTAACACACACCGCTTCGGGCAGGAAATAGAGTATAAAAAAGCTGGCTCCAGCCCAGGTAATTCGTAGTACCTTGGACATAGTGCATGACTCCCATAACTATGTTAGAATCATAGAATCATAGAGTTGGAAGAGACCCCAGGGGCCATCCGGTCCAATCCCCTGCTATGCAGGAACACCCATCAAAGCATTCCCAACAGAAGACCATCCAGCCTCTGCTTTAAAACTTCCGAAAAAGGAGACTCCACCACACTCCGAGGCAGCATATTCCACTGCCGGACAGCCCTGACCATCAGGAAGTTCTTCCTGAGGTTCAGGTGGAATCTCCTTTCCTGCAGCTTGAATCCATTGCTCCTTGTCCTAGTCTCTGGAGTGGCAGAGAACAGGCCTGCTCCCTCCTCAATGTGACATCTCTTCAAATATTTAAACATGGCTATCAAGTCATCTCTGAACCTTCTCTTCTGCAGACTAAACATACTCAACTCCCTAAGCCATTCCTCATAGGGAAGGGCTTCCAGACCCTTCACCATTTTGGTCGCCCTCCTCTGGATGCGTTCCAGCTTGTCGATATCCTTCTTGAATTGAGGTGCCCACAACTGGACACACAATTCCAACTGAGGCCTAACCAATGCAGAATAGAGTGGTACCGTTACCTCCCTTGATCTAGACACCATATTCCTATTGATGCAACCAAGAATCGCGTTGGCTTTCTTGGCTGCCTCATCACACTGCTGACTCATGTTCAGCTTGTGATCTACCACTGCTCCTAGATCCCTTTCACGTGTACTGCTATCCAGCCACATATCCCCCATTCTATATTTGTGCATTCCATTTTTTCTACCTAAGTGTAGGACTTTACATTTCTCTCTGTTGAAATTCATTTTGTTAGCTTTGGCCCAGCTCTCCAATCTGTCAAGGTCATTTTGAAATTTGATCCTGTCCTCTGGGGTATTAGCAACCCCTCCCAATTTGGTGTCATCTGCAAATTTGATCAGCTTGCCCTCCACTCCTTCATCCAAGTCATTGACGAAGATGTGGAATAGCACTGGGCCCAGGACAGAACCCTGAAGCATCCTACTAGTCACTTCTCCCCAGGATGAAAAGCAGCCATTGGTGAGCACCCTTTAGGTTCAGTCAGTCAACCAATTACAAATCCACCTAACAGTAGCCCTGCCTAGCCCTCACTTTACTGGCTTCTTTACAAGAATGTCATGGGGAACTTTGTCACAGGCCTTACTGAAATTAAGATATGCTACGTCTACAGTATTCCCTTCATCTACCAAGCTAGTAACCTTATCATAAAAAGAGATAAGATTAGTCTGGCATGACTTATTTCTGAGAAATCCATGTTGACTTTTAGTGATTACAGCATTGCTTTCTAAGTAATTACAAACTGACTGTTTAACGATCTGCTCTAGGATCTTTCCTGGTATTGATGTCAGGCTGACCAGCCGATAATTATTTGGGTCCTCTTTTTTTCCCTTCTTGAAGATGGGGACAACATTTGCCCTCATCCAGTCTGCTGGGACTTCTCCTGTTCTCCAAGAGTTCTCAAAGATTACTCCTACCAGTTCTTTTAATATCCTTGGATGTAATTCATCTGGCCCTGGAGACTTGAATTCATCTAGTTTAGCCAGATATTCCTGTATTACTACTCCACTTATTCTGTGCTGCATTTCCCTCACTTCCTCACCTGCTCCCCACCCCCCAGGTTGGGTACCTCTATCTTTTTGGGAGAAAACTGAGGCAAAGAAGATATTGGGTAGTTCTGCCTTCTCACTTCCCCCTGTTATTAATTGGTCATCTTCTCCACACAGTGACCCTATCATTTCCTTTTCTTTTTTGCTGCGGAGAGATCTAAAAAAAGCCCTTTTTATTGTTTTTGATGTCTCTGGCAAGTCTGAGTTCATTCTGCACTTTAGTTTTTCTGACCTTCTCCCTACATAGCCTGGCTATTTGCTTGCATTCCTCTTTGGTGGTTTCACCATTCTTCCATTTCCTGTACATGTTTCTCTGTGCTACCTTCAAACTCACAGTCTGAGCCACTCCACTTCAATCTTCTGACTGGTAAATATCATCCCTTCCACCCAAAATCTCTCTGTATCCAACCTTTCTCACCTCTTCTGTCAATAGCCTTGTATGGTTTGTGAGATTGCTCGACTTCTTAGGTGCGCCTATCAATTTCCAATAAAATACTCTTTTAACTTTTAACTAGAGTCATCTCTGCAGTGAGTACTGGTATACACCAGTGGAAAGATCCTGCCATTGCCCTCCTCTCGCGGGCCTCCTTTGAGCTAATAATTCCCCAAATTCTGAGGAGACGCTTCCAAAACATGTTAAAAAACATTGAAAACAGTTAAAAGCATTAAAAACATATAAAATTATAAAAACTTACTTTTAAAAAAAAAACCAGCTTAATAAATAAATATAAAGCTCACCTGCTCACACATTAAAAGTCTGCTTGAAAAGAAATGTTTTTATCTGCCGGCAAAAGGAACGCAGGGAGGAGGCCAGCCTAGCCTCCCATGGAAGAGAGTTCCACAGGGTGGGAGTGGCCACTGAGAAGACTCTCTCCTGTACCTTCATCAGGGGAACCTGGGATGGTAGAGGGACCTTAGGGCTCTGGCAGGTTTGTATAGAGAGATATGATCTTTCAAATAGTCTGGACTTAGGCCGTATAGGGTTTTAAAGGTCATGACCAGCACTTCGAATTGTGAATTGTATTCTGAGGTACTGGGAAAAAGGTAGCATATAAATGCAATAAATACAATAAAATAAACTTTGATGACTAAGAGCTCATTCTGTCAGGGCGCTTGGATGTGCACCTTAGAGCATATGCGGAGTGCAAAAACAAGAAGCAGTGCTGAATCATTGCCAGCTGCCCCAGACTGAAAAACAGCCACACAAAGTGTGTCTAGGCTAAGTTATACTTTATTGAAGCATAGCAGGATACATGATAAGCATAGTGTTTCAGACAGCTTTGTCTAGAAGAGTGAACAAATCCAGGAAAAAAAGGAAACATAGGCAAATGCAAAAAAGGCAAAGAGAGGAACCTTACAGTACAGGATGTAAGCTTTTAACCAGAGTTAGCTACTCCCAGCCATATACCATGTGATCTATTATACACACAGTTCCCATGCTTAGAGCTTTCCCATGGGACAGGAACCTTCAGGGAATGATAGACAAAACAATCTTGAAGCTGCGCTACTAAGGGCAAATTGGCCTTTTTTCTCCATCTACCAGAAAAATACCTTAGACACACCACACTAACAGTCAGAATGCCTGACACATTCAGACTGGCCAAATATATCAAGACATGGTAGTTTTCACTGATGCACTTAGTGCCTATAATTTCAGTCTCCAAAACCCATTTCTGTTGTCCTGTCACCTGTCTCCTTTCCTGATAATTCCAGTCAGTTTCTGCAACTTCTTTACTCCTTAGCTGAATGCATTTTTTCCCCTGTTCCAGGACATCTGGGTACTTTTTGGATTCCAAATCCACATATACAGCTATTGCTGCAATTCATTTCATTTTGTGACAGTGCCATATGACATGGGATGTAGCCGTTGACTTTTCATGCTTTCTCAGCTCTCCACCAGCTGCTGCTTCATTTTCTTTCTTGCCCAACGCACCTCCAGGAAAAACAGCAGAAATTTCTAGAAATTTAGCACTCTTGCTATAAGCTGGTATGGTGGTATCACTGTGTGAGGCATTAAAGAAGATAATAAGAAAGAGTATTGCCAAATCAGTTTATAGCAATTGTGCAATGAACTAAAGTCCTAGAGAGATTTTGAAAGTTTGCAACAATAGAGCTAAAATTCTAGAAACACAAAAATTAATTTTAAAATTGGAAGGAGGCGTTGGAGTAAAAGGAGCTCACATTAGTTTCACAAAAGATCTGGAAGTATATCTGGAAGCACAATGGAGAAGGTGGGAGGGAGCTGGATATACCCATAGCTGATAACACAACCCATGTCACAAGTGGGGCACCAACAAAAAAAATGTGCAGAAGGTTTTTTTTAAAAAAATATTCAAGAGTGTGTTTAGACGGAAATATAGAAAGAAATATGAGGAAGTGACTGGGATGGATTCTATGGGGAGTAGCTATCCTGAGTGGTACAGAGTCTCCCAGCAACAGGTTGCCAGGCAACCAGAATGGCCACTCGGGAGAAACTTAGTCCATTAGTGGGAAGAAGGGGTTGAGACCTATGAGAAAAAATGTATAAATAGCAAGCACACTGAATTGATTTGAGGAGTTAGATTTCTAGGAGAGAGGGCTATAAGTCAGTCCTTCAGCTAGAGAGTTTTTCACTCAACCGGGGGGGGGGGGGGGATGAATGAAATGGGTGTGTTTCCTTAGAGAAAGCCTCAAGAAGTAGGGAGAAGAGAAATCAATCCACTTTTGAATTTGGTCAGAGAGAGTTACCTAGATTTGAAACAGAGCCTTTGACTGTGTGCAAGGAGAGCTGTGCATTTTGGCTAATGTAAGAAGCTGTTTAAACATATCCTGAAGATCTGTTTGAGCTTGGACATACATATGAAAACCAAGAATTTATTCTGTTTGTTTTTTTAAAATAAAGATTATAGTATATTTTTTTATAAATTTTGACTCAGTTGAATTATTTTCCGTAGTTCTAAACAAACAGAAACATGCTACCATAGACCAGTAAATCATTCTAAATAACAATTGAAAGGTTATATCCTTTTTTACGCAAAGATGGTGGTTTAAAGGAAAGACCAGAGTGGTATAAAGTGGCAAGCCACTTTAGCAGATGGGATTGAGCGGAGAAGCTGCCATACCAGTCTGTAAGGAGAAAAGGTAGGTTTTGTCACAGCGATATTCATGGAGCACAGCTTCTCAGACTGGGTGAGCCCGGTCTGGATGACCCCTGTTTTGTTAGTGAACTTGGTTTTAATCAAGTATGTTCTTCTTTACTGCTACAGTCTTATTCAATGTGCTTCACCAGATTTACCGTTAGCCGTTGTTACCTGATATGTACAAGCCCAATTAGGGTTTTCACATGTCTCTTGTTAAAAGGGATGTCCTCCAAGTGGTGCAAAACTTTTTCTTTTATACCGACTGAACGAGACGGCAAAAATTCCTGTATCGTGGGCCCTCCACAAACAGAGAAATGTTCACATCAAGTAATTTGTGAATGTGTACAGCATGTTAATTTTACAGAGAAATATAGGACCAGCATAACTGAAATCAATACTTTCATTTGATATTTAGATAAAACACTTGTGATTAGCAACTTCCTGACTGTCAACCCTGTGCATCATGAAAACATGGCAACATTAAACTGAATATACGTTCCTGAGACAGAGCACTATGGGCACCTCACTCACACTGAACTTTCAGTACACAATACCCAAAGACAGCAAAGTTTCTACATGAGGTAGGAAAGACCATAAGCATCTCTCTGTATTAAAAATGCAGTCACTACTAATTAAAAACAGTATTTAACAATTTGCTACAGTTTATGGCATCCCTGCTGCCTCATTGCCTAATGGTAGGACTAGTTTTGGGGCTGATGCAATTTGTGTATAGGGACAAACTTTTAAAGTTAGGAGGGGAGAATAAGACTTTATATTTTAGGTTATCCTTGAAATTTGTCTTTACACACAATACATTTTAAGTTGCCTTTTAAAAGACTGTACACTTAAAATGTAATGGCCTCTTCAATCATAACTTTGAACATGGTTTCAGAAATTATGAAATAAGCTTTTATATAATAAAGAGCACTGTGTACACTGTATTATATGGACCACTAGTGCAGGAGAATCTCTTATAAACTGACAATGCATGTAGGCCACAAGGACTGACCACCAATGGCAAGTCTCCACACAGTTCATCATGGGATTGATGGGATTTTTTTCAGCCCTTTGTGGGATTCAGAAAACAAATAGGATTCACAAACAAATGATAAATGCATTAAATGAATGAATAAATTGTATTGCACCATGGAAGTGCACTGAAGCACTAACAATGGAAGAACAGATTGTTGCGGTTGCTGAATTAGCCCAAAAAGACAAATTAATGTGGGCTCTAAAGGATAAGTCAACTGAAGAGTTTTTGAAAGAATGGAAATGGATTTTATGAGGAATAAGAAATCTAACAATGCAATAATCTCTGATTAATATTACTAGTATTTTGGGGAAGAATATATGGTTCGATTGTAGTAGAAGAATATTTTTTTCTTTTTCTTTACATTACAGTTGGAATTGAGGGATCAGGACTCTACTATGTATTAGTTGTATGTCTTTTTTTTATTTTCTCTTTTTCTTCTTTCTGTTTATTTTTGATTGTATATTACTTTGATTGTAAATTAGATTGTTCATGCTAAAAATTAATAAAAAATTGTACTGCACTTTTTTGTTCATTCTTCTTTGTGATTTGAATTCATCTTTGTAAATTAAGGGAACACAAGTGATAGTTATAATAAGGACTAACTGGGTGGGGTGGGGTGGGGTCTTCAGTTAACCTCTACCACTAGTAGAACTGTTTCCTTCAAGAGAAAGAAAGATGATTGACTTTCTACTGCATTTCCCCATTCACCCATAACATTTTCTTCGGTGGGTTGGTGGTCACTGGAGCAGATGCAGAGGGCTAGAGATGCAGCAAAGAGGGGCCGATGTCCACTCATAAGGTGGTGAATTTCACTTGGGGTAAAGAGTTAGACATTTTATATTAATCTTTTTGCTTTTGGTGTTTTCTGACCAGGTCCTATCTTGTTCCTTTATTTTATGGGAGGGGATTCTTACATGATGTGGGCCTCTATTCATAACCCTCTTTTGCATTTCCATCACCCTTTACATCTTGTTGCTTACCATTAAAGAAGAAGAAGCCATTAAAGAAAAAAGAAAGCAGATTAGCTGCTTATGGCTTCTAACTGCTAGCATGCTGAAAACCTTGTCTGAAACCATCCTTTGTTCAGCAGAGACAGAATCTTCTCTTAAAATTTTCTGAAACTTAGACAACCATTTCTTGTTCCTCTTGTGTGTCTTCAAGTTGTTTCTGACTTACAGCTGCCCTGAGGCAAACCTAGCAAGGACTTTTCTTGGCAAGATTTGTTCAGAGAAGGTTTGCCCTTGCCTTCTGCTGAGGCTGAGGAAGTGTGATTTGCTTAAGGTCACCCAGTGAGTTCCCACGGCAGAGTGGGGATTCAAACCCTGATCTCCCAGAGTCCTAGTCCAACACTCAAACTACACCACGCTGGCTCTGGGCAACCTTTTACAGCCCTTCATCTCAAAACTGTGCCTACAGCCATGATAGATGGCAGGTGTTATCATACTCTTTGGGCCCTCCCATTTATGTATTTGTGGAGTTCCAGAAATTAAGAATTTCTTCTCTCTTGTTTTCCAGAGCTTTTGGAGTTTAAGGTCATTTCCACATGACGTCACTATACCACCACAGCAGTGGGTTGTTGCTGGGTCAGGAGCAGTACTACTACACAACATCGTTGCTATCCAGTTGCTATCCCATCCCCAAGTATTGCAAAACCATGATATTCTACTTCCAAAATAAAACTGTTAAGAGCTTCCATTAGCGCTTCAATCCCATCAGCTGGCTCAGTGCAGTACTGTTATAGAGCTTGATAGCACTTTTAGTCATTGCAAATCCAGCAGTGGGTAAGCTGTGAGCATGCCCAGCTTGTCCCTCTCTCAGTGACTCCCATGATGTGGTAACTTCAAAATCTATCACCTCTCTGCGTTTATTTGAAACTTCTCCTTTGAGTTAACACTTTTTTTTTAAAAAAAAAAAGTACATTTTTAGACACTATAGCATGAAAATACAATAGTGTACTGCCATGTTTAGTATGGTTTTCAAAGGAAAAAAACTGACCAATCAGAGGCAGGGGGGGTGGAGTGAAGGTGGGGACAAGGAGTGGCCACGGACACTGTCCTGGGCTGGCAGCCTTCCAAGGCTTCCCAGCTACATAATTAGACAGATAACCGCAGCTTAGCAAAATAGTGTTAGCTGAAACAGACTTGTAGTAAGTCAAAGATAGTCCAGAAAGTCAACAATAGTCCAGAAAGGGAATGTTCCAAAAACCAAACTGGTAGTCCAAGCACAGGTCTAAAGACCATGGGCAGAGAATGCAAGCATCAGCAAGGCTGTCACCACCAATGGAGTCAGAATGCTTCCAGCAACCTTCTGTAGTCCAGACCTCTGATTATATAGTCTTAGTGTCCTGGCCAGCTGTGGACTAATTCATAGAATCATAGAGTTGGAAGAGACCCCAGGGGCCATTGAGTTAACAAGCTCTTCTTATATAAGCAGTGCCAGAAGCCTGGACTCTCCTCTTCCTCCCGTACTGGCTGCCATAAATATTGTGTCTCTCATGTCTCTACAATGTGGCTGCTAGGAAAAGTTCTTTCTGGGTCCTGGGAGTCTGGGTCCTGGGGGAGGGGCATGATAGATGCATGTGGTGCAGAAGCAACACCATTGGCAGTACCCCTACCCATCCACTGAAGGCAAAAGGATGAGGAAAATAGCGTTCCCAACCCGACGGCACTGCACGAATGGCAGTGCTGCTATTGTAACAGTGTATCATTCTAATAGCCTCTAGTGCAGAAATGGCCTTAGTTTAATGCTCTTTTATTAACTTATATAGTTAGATGATATCTATCTGTTACTTTCCTTTATTGTACTGGCATACCTCAGTTATTGAAGCCTCTGACAAAGAAGCTCCTTTTTACAAAGTAGTTTTATGGGAGCCCAGCTTAGCCCCCTCCCCACTTTCTTGTATTCTGTCTAGCTGGAAGTTTGTTTGGTTTGTTTTTTCAGCATTGTCACTGGGAGGATGGTGAAGAAGGGTTCTAGAAAGACAAACCTTCAGTGTCGGATTGTGACAGCATGTCTGCAGTAAACAATGCAAAAAGTTTGGCCTGGGAAAGAATGAGATTCTCCTCTAGGTGATCCTACTGTTGATGTGTTTACTTATGTACAACAGGCAAGGTGAACAGCTTCCTCCAGAATCAGGTACTGAGCATTTACGTAAAGCAAAACAGAAAGAAAATGGTAAAGATAAACCTGCCTCACCAGCTATATTGGCATATTGAAAAAGCACAGATCTGTAAGTTTCACCACCAGAATGGAAATCATAAGAAAAGTGGAAGCTGTTGAAAGAAAAAAGTCATCCAGGAAGCATTTTGGAAGAAGCTTTGAAGTGATCTGTAGAAGATTCAAAATGTTTTTGTTTACTAATGCAAGCTTTGGATGACCTGATTGTTTCATTTCACAAGTGCATCATGTTATGTTTTGAATATAAAGTTTGCTGAAACACATTGAACGCTCTTTTTGTTGTGGTGGTGGTGGTGTAGGAACCTATCACTGTTCTTTCCATGTTTCTTCTACCTCCGGTAGCAAAGTTTCTGTTAAAGAAGTAAAGCTCAGGAACATATCAAACTTGTTAACTGACATATACTTGTATTGTTTTTTGTATTATATCTGGATAATCTGTTTTATAATTGTATTGTATAGTTTTGTATTTGCTCGATCCCTTCTATGTGTGTGTGTATGTGTGTGTGTGTTTTAGACTATATGTCTTTGGCAAGCCTGGCTGTTTTGTTGTTGTTGTTGTTGTTGTTTTATTTGTACAGCACCATGTACACCAATGGCACTGTACAAATAACAACAACTTTTTGGGTAGTTATATTTTTGTACCCTAACTTTTCTTGCCTATACTCTAACACTGTTTCAGAAAACATTTTTTAATTCCTGACTATACTGTCACTCACAAGGTTTCACTTTTTGCTCTGACAGTAATGAATATTTGAGCAAAAATTATTTCTGACATTGTAGTTGACTGTTCTGGGATGTTTTTACCTTATCACAGTTTTGTTGTTTACTTCTGATGCATTTTAATCTTAAATATTTTAAAACTATTTATATTCTAGATCTATATTTGATTTATTCCATGATGTAGTTTTTATTTCATTTGTTTTGTTTGCAAATGGCCTATGTTTCACACAATAATAAACTGCTTTGCTTACAATATCTGAGATTTCATTCTAAAATTGGTCATCCCCCCACAAAACACTCTCTGAAGAAAAGTGTGCTCTAATTTTATCATTGTAACTAAACTCAGCTGTATAATATAACACCGTCTTCTTTCTAATTCTCCATTTCTAATATCTAGTATCCACAGTATTTAGATTTTGCAAATATAAAAGTGGTATGCATCCATTTTCCTTAAAACACAACTGTGGTGTGTTCTTCTAAAGTCTCACATATGCTATGCAATTGTTTCATGTGCTATTGCTTCCAGAATTGCATTAGAAACTTCATTATGATTATGAAAGATTATTGTTTGCTATGACTTGAATGTTACAACCACTGCTTCAA
Source organism: Cyclura pinguis (assembly GCA_030412105.1). NCBI lineage: Eukaryota > Metazoa > Chordata > Lepidosauria > Squamata > Iguanidae > Cyclura > Cyclura pinguis. The sequence continues at coordinate 246,862,054 of CM059599.1, read as the reverse complement.
CATGAACTAAGCAAACAGCACTTTTTTTGTTCCAGCAAGCAATTTTGTATAATTATGATCAAATATTCTAAGCCTTATTTAAAACTTGTAGACTTTTTAACATAAAAAACAGTTTGTGCCTAGCAAATGCCTTTCAAGGCCTATCACCCATTGCCAGCTGAAAAGAAGGTTGATGCCCCACCCTTGGAACTGATCCCATTTTAAAAATAAAGATTGAATGCATCTGCTCTTAAAAAGTTATTTTATAACCAAGGCAAAAGCAGTTTCCTTGTGGCAGTAATTTTTAAAAGCTCCATATGAACTGTTTTAAAGTACCAATATAACATACTTGCCACCTTATAATCTATAGTGGCCACAACTAGAAGGTGAATAAGAAAGTTGCTATGACTATGTAGAAGAGCTTGGAACATATTTTTTTTATAACAACTCCCAGAATCTCCCAGCTGGTGTTCATAATGAGTGAGATATTCTGGCAGTTGTAATCCAAGACCTAAATCCAATTATTAACCCCTAAAAGCCCCATTCCATTAGTCAGAAATTGGTAAGTAATCTTATATTAGTGGATGGATTCTACTGCTGCATGGATTCATTGAGGCTAAACTGTTGGGAATAACAGACCTTTGGATCAATGAAAATAGCTTTTCCAGTTTCTGCTGCGTATTGTCCATGACTTGAGGGGGAGCAAAGAACAGCAACTGTTATTCATGAAATGATTCCCTTGTGTTTTGGCAGTGTGGTTGGTTGAAATGTGATAGGTGTGATAGGTGAGTGCACTACAATCCACACAAGGGGGTAGTTCATCACAATTCAGCAAAAGCCCAAATACAAGTAGTCAAATTTGTCTGGGGTTGTTTTAATATACAATATAATTGTGGCTATACATATGCACACAGCAATGTATGCTTCACATTCTCTCAGTTTTTCCCACTGCAGATTTTTCCTTTATTCCATATAAACTTGTATTAATTTGCCCTTACTATTCACACCAGGGAAGCCAGGTGAAATAACAGTTATTTAAAAGGGGGAATTTCAGCAAGTGCTGCTTGCAAGACCAGTAATACCTGCTGGAATTCCCTCTCCTACACAACTGCTAAAGATATAGAAACCCAGTCCCTTATTTCACCTACCAACCCTAATTTATACTTGTGTTCTGTGAAGTTTTCTTCCTTCTCACAAAGGCCACTATGGCCATTTCTGCACTGGACTGTTACAATGCTCTTATTCCACTATCACCATCCTATGGAATCCTGGGGTTTGCAGTTTAGGAAGGGGACTATGATGTTGACAGTGGAATAATAGCACCATAATAGTCTAGTGTGGAAATGGCCTATGTCTTGTTCCTATACTGTCTAATTGATGTGATTATTTTGATTGCAGGAGTGGCTCTAAGAAGTATAGGAAGGGTGGGGAGATCCTATTTTGCCACATCCTTTCCCCTCCATGCTTCTTTAACCCAGTCATGACATCACAGTGCCTTGCAAATTTAGAGCAACAACAGGTTATAACCATGAGGTGGAGCATCATACTGCTGGTCCATTCAGAATCCTTAGGTGGAAAAAGAGGTTACTTAAGTGGAAGAAGAGTTTCTCTCTCTACCCAGGTATGAATTATAGATTCCAAGGAAGCCTATGGGTTCAAGCCTCTATTGCTCTCTCTTTACAATTTTCTGCTTGTTGTGAAAACAGGCAGTGGCCTCATTTATTCAGAATTATTTTGTGCATTAATAAATCCATCACTGTTCTCATAGAAAAATAGAGAACTGTGTGGGTGTTTGATTTGTTATCTACTGTACATAGTAGTTCCTTGAACACGCTGCTCTGTCGGGGTGGTGGCGGTGGCGGTGGCTGGATTTATAACCTATTAATGGATGTCTACAGGGACATCCACTGCAGTGATGGGAGGGGTAAGAGGAAGGGTTTTTGCAAGTGAATTGATACCCAGATCACCATGATACTACTGTTAATGTGGGTATCAACACAATATTACACTGTATGATATTACACTAAGACAAAAACAGCATATGTTCATGGTTAGGTGAAATGCATGCAAGCAAGAAAGCAGCTGTGGCCAAATTTATTGGAAATACAACAAGGCTCAGCATTTAAAGAGTTCACTACGTCTTAGACAGAGCATTAATGATACGGTTAAATAGCATGTCTGTGACCTCAAGTCTCTTGATTCTTATCCATTTGTCCTAACCTCTCTGACATACAAACAGATATTCTTAGGGATCATTCCCCCAACTCCTCTCCACCTCCTCTTTATTATCTCACTATTACAAAACTGGTTTAATCATAGGCTCTTTCTGCAGCTTACCAGATCCCAGCTGCGTCATACGGTGATCTTGGTGAAGCCTCTCCCAGGAGGTGAGCGCAACAGGAGTGCTCTCCTCCATACCATCTGCCTCTGTGAATGGAGGAAGCATGATGGCGGCACCTCCTCATTCCACAGTGCAGCTGGGCACTGTCCCAGGCTGCACTGGGGCAGCAAAGCACAGCCATTGTGCTTGGAAGACCTCTGCACCTAAGGTAAGTGCAGGAGGCTGGCTGGAGGGCTGTGCAGTCGCTGGTCATTGATGGGGAAAACCCATCTTTGAGGAGTGATTGTGCTGCCTGGGGATGGGAGGAAGACAGGATCACAACGATGTTGTGCATAAATATCATCCAGGTCCAGTCCTTCTCCCATCCCCAATGTGGGACGACGACATCCTGCGGAAAGGGTCTTAGTCTCTCCTGTCCCTGTTTAGTTTACTTTAGCACCCTTAGAGAGCTTTCCTATCTCTACTAAAGTTGCTACAGTAAACTTGAGTTTGTTTTGTATAGCCATTGCTATCACTGCTTCTTAATCTTAATACTTAGACATTGCACACATGCACTTTCTATGAACACTGAACTTCAATTTTTGTCTATATTGTAAAAAGGAGAAAGTGCTGGCATTACAAGAAATGGGTACTGCTTTGTTTGGATGGCTGTGTGTGTGCCATCCAAAGAGAGGACCAGAAGTATACAATCAGCCATTATTAACAGAATATTTACCCTGTCTGAATCCACCCAGTCTGATACTGACTCAGTCTTATACTGAAGATCCCCAACAAGATTCCAGTTTTGAAAAGTTTTGTGAGAAATATAGGATTTTGGTACCAAAATGGAAGACTGAAAAAGATATTCATTGAGTTTTCATTTGCAATGGAGTCTAGACTTTTTGTAAACCAGAAGCAAAGAACTAGCAGTTGATAGCCTTAAAATCCAAGGATACTACATCAGTATGTCACTCATAAGGTTGTACTCTTCTATTCAGGATTAATACCTGATTGGGAGGAAGAACACTATGCTGCGCATTTTCCTTGCTTACCATGAGGTTAATAGTCAGTAACATGTGGCTGACCCAATGCAATTTCATTAAAAGCAAAGGACTAACATTTGAAGCAATGGGAAGGGAAAAGGGCCATCTGTCTCCCATGATTGGTCCGAGGATTTAAATTAACCGTGTTTCTCAAATCCCAATGCAATCCTCACATTAGAAAGCTGTAAAATATGAGTCGCAGAAAGGAGAAATGAAATATTTTGTGCATTCAATCAATACATTTTGCTTTGAAGCAGGCTGAAGTGCGCCATCGTGTCCTAGCTCTTTTCAGATCAAATTAGCTGATTTTTGAAGTTAAGGCTAAATGGCTCTGTAATTACTGAGATGGGTATACAAGTTCAAGCACAGAAGATAAAAAGAGGCAAAGTACAAGATGCCCATTAGCAATCATTTCTTCACCTCAGTTTGTGTGTGGCCCATCATGTAGCAAAACACCATTTGCACAAGACAGAGAATTCATTCCAGGTAGGTAATTTATCCCCCCCACCAAGTAATCATCCAGCACCCTCCAAGAAAAATAAGCGAATGAATTGTAATATTTTGCCATCAGAGAAGAGAAACCTCCACATCTTCCTCTGAATAGAATACTTGATCCTGTAGGGTCATAATCGGAGTCTGCAGAGATCAAAGCACCTAAAATGATGGATTTTTAAGAGTGACTCTGCTACATCCTGTGGAGGTGATAAGCCAAAGCTACTGAACTCACATTTAAAGAAATTAAATGCAAACTTTAATTCTACAGCCATTTGTGAAACTGACGGAAAAAGACTGTTAAAAATATTAACTGAGAAGACCATGGTGATGTTATTAATACAGCTATTTTGTGCCAGGGAAGGTGTGTTAAAATAAATTTTGGAATTGGAAAAATGCCTTAAAAATTCAGAGAAGCATCATTTTAAGCTGGTGGAGTGACACTGTTTTAAGATTATTAAACACCTGCCAAGACCAGGTTCAGAGAGTACAAGAAAAAAAATGCAGCATTTTTCTGTCTTAGAAGTTGCATTTTGAAGATAAAAATGGTATTTTCTGAAGGTAGGCATTTCATGCAAGGCTTGCCAGTTTGGGGCTGCAGGACAGCAGTATCTGAGATCTGAGAGAGGTGCTGAAGATTTCAGGGCCAGAACCTAGGGATGGCCCACAGTGGAACCACAAGGGTGTGCCCAAATAATCTTGCAGGAGGTGGCCCTGGATGATGTCACAGAGGGCTGGGCTGTGGTGATGTCATTAAGCATGCTCCTTTAAACATCAATCACTATTGCTCACAGCATGCCATTTGGATAAAGAACACAAAATTTAACAAAAAGGAAAATATTCCTCTGGTTGGAAATTAGATATTACAAGCTTTATGCTGGAAAAAACCCCCGACAATTTCAAAGTTCTAGTTTCTAAAATAATTTTTGCATACATTCCTTTTAAGAATATAGCAATTAAAGTTGACCAAAGAAAGTATTGTAAGCTCTGCTTTGAACAGAAACCAGTGTCCCTCACTGGTCACATTTTCTTTTCTCTTTATTTTACAGTCAGATGATGATATTCTTCCTCATCTCCCACCCCAAATACTCACAATTATAATAATGCTGCACATAATCACCAAATGTTTTGCAGAGTTTATGGCCATTTCCACACGCGGTGAGGGAATCACTCCCTGCCGCTACTCACCGGATCTTCTGTGGGTCTGGTCTGGTCCAGGGTGAGGAGGAGCAGTGCGTGGTCATAGATCAGCACTGCTCCGGCGTCCAAAATGGTGGCTTCCGGTTGGTCATGGGTCTCAACCAACTGCTGAAGCTCACCAGCCTAAAGCCTGCCCTCCGCAGATTGCAGGCTCGCATTGGTGCGAGCCTGCAAATCTGCGTCAGAGAGCAGGCAAGCAATGGCACACGCCAGCATTTTGAAAGACCTGAAAAATCAGGTCTTTCAAAAACACGATGGAGGACCACTTGGGGTCGTTCCGGAGGGACTGAGGTGCGGATCTACGGTAAGTAGTCTGGACCCAGTCTGCTCCAAGGTGCAGACATCTTTCGTAGAGGACGCACTGCACCGTTTTATTTACTCCATGTGGAAATGGCCTATGATTCTGATTATAATGATGAGCAACAGGATAATAGAGAATAAAAATGGGTAACCAGGAGTTGTCAGTGGGTGGAGGAGAGAGTTTAGCCAGTAGCTGTGGGGAGAAAAAGAGAAAGAACACAAGAAAAAAAGAGAAGGACTAAGAAATGAGGGAGAAGATGAATGTAGGCAGGAGTTTTGCCAGACTAATTTTTTTTCAAGGCAGTGCTCTCATCCTGAGATTCTTCCCTTTTACCCTGAAGCCTAAAGGAAAGTGATCTGGCCTAAGATCTGGGAATGCTACTTGTCAAAAATATCTGCAGTTCCCCTAACTTTTGATGGAAGTATACTCATAGGAATATTGTGTTCCAGCAAATCTGCTGCACCCTTATTACACATGCTGCGCACCTTCCCTGGCAGTGGAAATTTAAGTATTTCAACATATAGCAGAGAATTATATATCCTCACAATATCTACATTTGCACTTAATATTTAGCAGTTGTAAGTACATTGTGAAGCTATTCTAAGGTTACAGTTTCACAGCAAGCTCACGCCCAATATTTGCTTTTGTGCTTGTAATACAAAACACCCCTTGACTCGAATCTCGCTTCTGTTTTGTTTTTGTTTTAATACAGTGCTATGGATGAAGCTGGCAGTGTGTTGAGGGAGGCTAGTGTATTATTTGCCCTTTGCAGAGATAAGAATGGGATCCCACAAACCCAAAGGCAAATTGTCAATCAGCTTTTTGATACAAATTAGATACTAGTGCAATGCTGTGAAACAAAAAAGTTAGATTAACAATTTGGCTGTGTTCGGATGTAATTGTCAACAATCGCTTATTGGTATGAGAATCAGGCTTCCACATCCTTTGTCTCTTGCACTCACAGCATTTTCTGGCTTCAAAAAAGGACATCAGAAGCTTTTCTTTGCATTTTTGTGTGACTGGATTATATCCAAACCAGCCACACCACCTGGAGAAGAATAACTATGAAGGTATATCACAGCTGAGAGCCAGCATGGTGTAGTGATTTGGAGACCTGGGTTTGATTCCCTGCTCAGCCATGGAAACCCAATGGATGGCCTTGGGAGCATCACACACTCTCACACCCCAGGAAATCCCATTTTAGGTTCACCTTAGGGTTGCAATAAATCGGAAACAACTTGAAGGCACAAAACAACAATAATATCACAGCTATCCATAACTGACTGTGGTAAGCGGAAGCCCTGCAGAGGTGGCCCAGCTCTCCTGCTGTCTGAAGCAGGAAGTGAATTGCAGTTATCCTGACACTGTGATGACGGCTACCCACATTAGGACACTGCCACCCATAGCTAGACAACTGGAGGACTATGCGTAGAGCTGCAGAAAGCAGCTGATGCAGCAACACAGACCTAGCTGCTTCCTAAATGCCTGGCTCTCGTAGGTCCTAGGCACCAAGCACCGTGGGAAGAGAGGTAACCTAAAACATTGTCTGTGCTGTAACAGGTTGTTTCCCAGGCCACCTTACCTATAGTTCCTGGCTCTGAAGAGTCCTCAGAACCTGGCTTTTAGAAAGTAGCGCTTTAGAGAGTTGCAGTGGCAGTGGCATATCTAGTGTAAACAGTGCCTAGGGCAAGGATGGAAGTCATACCCCTACTTTCTTACCCCTACCCCCACCCCCACGCCTATATGCACAACTTTTTTTTACATCCCCCTCTGGCGTTGGTACCTGGGACTTGTGCCCTACTTGTCCCACCCTAGATATGCTTCTGAGAAGTGGTCCTCTAGAGAGGCAAGAGCCTTTTTGGGAGTGGATGCAGATGAACAGAGTAGGATGGTCACCTTACTGAGCTTAATGGTAGGGCTGGGCTTGATGCTCTGGAAGCCAGAATATCATCCTACTGCTGTTCCGGTATCTATAGTTTCAACATATCTTTATAGTCATTCTTCTTGAATTGTTAGATTACAAACAGTGTGGGGGAGGATGTTGCTCTAGCATTTCCCAGAGGCATCAAGTTAGCAGACTCTCAGACATGAGGTTCAGGAATAGCAAAACCTAAGTACTTTTTGTTTTCTTAAACTTTTACTTTAAAGGATGCCAAGCCAGATGAATCAGGCTGTTCCAAATGAACTTCTGCTCTTTTCTGCAGCTTTAAAGTCTTCTTTCCATTGTGCTTCTGAGGTTTTCACATGTGCCTTCGAAGTTTCTTATGCACCCCCAAGAAAAATCAAGTTGGAATTATTGTCCCTGTCACTGTACTTAAGGACAGTAGAAAAGAAACCAATCAGAGCAGGGGGATTAGCACAGTCAATTAGGGTACATTTCCATATGCACAGTTCAGCTACTGAGAAACATACATGAAGACAATGGAAAATTAATAATCTCTGTGAGCCACTTTGGACCTATGTATTCTCAAACTGAATGGTAATTAAGAAATAAATAAACTGCATTTATGCAGATTGGGATACAAAGAGCCAATAAACCAAAATGCAATTTGGGGTGGAGGAGGCGTATTCATCTAGGTGTTAGCTGTATTATTATGGACCAATAGGGTGAGAGAATGAAATATATAACAATGTACTTACAATAGCAGTTATGTAAAGTTATGTTGATACAGACATAACTTTTACCCCAGGTTCCCTGGAAATTTTGAAGACTTACATGTATGCTTTGAAAAGTTGAACCGTAATGAGAATGCAATTATGAGCTAATTAATATAGGCATGTTATATGTACATCAGAGGAGCTTTCTTTTTTGGACTTTGATGTCGTGTGCCTTCAAGTTGTTTCCAACTTATGGTGACCATAAGGTGGGCCTATCATGGGATTTTCTGGGGCTGAGAGTGTTATGCACCCAAGGTCACCCAATAAATTTCCATGACCAAGTGGGGAATTCAACCCTAGTCTCCACCACACCAGACTCAAACCACTACACCACACTGGCTCTCTTTTTGGACTACGAGATCCCAAATCCCATAGCCAGCATGATTGGGACATTCTGACAGCCGCTGTCACATTTTCCAAGCTCTCCTCACATATTAATGGAATCCGTGCAGGATTTCAAAAGAAACTAACCAAAAAGCCATCGTCAGAAGCTGTAGTTCTGAGCAGTGGAAGAAATTGTGTGAATATTCTGTGTGAATATTTTTGTGAATACTTTTCATACCTGTTATTTTTCTTTCTAAGAATTACTTTCAGTGCCCATACAGAACCTGCATTCAAAATAATCAAATTAGAAAAAGTGAAAGAAATGTATTCATGAGAAAAGCAAGTAGTGTACAGAGTGGTAAGAAGCACACAGCAGGAAAAAAATAGAATTCCAAAATAGTCAACTAAAAAGAAACTGAGTGACAACAACAACAACAACAACAAAACTATAAGAACAAACAAATAGACAAACACATAGAGAATATTAAGTCCCTCTGATGAACCCTGGGTGCACTGGTTCAGCATGCAACACTCTGAAAATATGGCACAGAGAAATGGAGAAAGGAGATGCCAATCTGACCCGTAGCACATATGTGTTGTCTGTCTGCCTTTCTCTCTCTGAATTCGCTAGTAAAGGGTATGATATAGTGCTTTCAAACCTTCAGAGCACTTCACATGCCTTTTAGTGATGCAATTCTTATATCAACCCTGAAACGCCAGGTAGTGTTATTATCCCCATATTGAAGATGGAAAGCCAAGAACAAGTGGCCTGCCTAATGGCAGAGGTGAGATTAGAACCAAGAAGTAATTGATTTGTAGCTCATTCGTTTAGCCAATATGCCACACCGCCTTTTTACTTTGACTGGATTGTGCCCCAAGGTTGCTAGTTGTCATGGATATTGCTTCCCTTTAAAATAATATGTATGCCATCTCTTTTGCTCAAGCAATCCATCTTTATAGTGTTCCTTAGACCAGAGGCTGAACGGTCCTATTATTCTTTATTTCCACATTTTATTTGATCTGGCAACCCCAATGAACTCAGGCAACACTAATCCTAAAAGAAAAGTCGATACATAATGCAAGGGGAGGCTGCACACATGTGATCAGAAGCATGCTAAACTCTTTTATCTTTTTAGAAAACGGATGTGTGCTTCACAGCCCGCAGTCTACTTCATAAGGCAAAATGTATCATTAGAGGAGTTAATGTTGGCTGGCCTGTAGGCTAGAAGCAGAATGAGATACCACCGTTAAATCTGCATTGTGTGCAAATAATCTCCATTTTTATGAGCTTTCTGCATTATCTTAATTCCCTGGTTTATATATCACTTTCCTTTCTGATTGATGGCAGCCTGCCAGGATAGCAGGATGCTAATGGAACAAAATCAATGTTTTGATATTCAGTCCCTTCTAGATAACCAGCCCAGACACATACTTACATTAAGGACTGCAAAGTACTTCTGTCTACTTTTTCATATTCCTGAAGTTTGCTGAGAATGCAAATTGTAACACATCCAACTCCACCCCGATTCCCAAAATAACAATAGAAACACTGCTCTCTGTATTTTGCTTTAATTCAAGATCTTCCTTGCTTCCTCTAAACAAGGCTGACAACTCAGGGATTAACAACCTATGAACCAAACATCAAAATCACTGTGATGTTTCTAAGTACCATTTCTAAATACATTATGACAATGTACACTGAAATTGTCACTAAAAATATATACATGAAGATGTTTGTTTGTTTATTTATTTATTATAAGATTTAGGTCACCATTTTCCCACCAAGCATTCAAAAAGGCTTTTTGCCACTCTACTCAGGGAAGAGGATGGTTCTTTCTTTCTTTCTTTCTTTCTTTTTTTTTAATAACAGTTAAGGTACAATAATAAGGTTAAGGTACAAAAAAAGAAGAAAAAGGATCAGAGGATCACAAAAGGAACCATCCCCTTCACAGAAAAGAGTGGCAAAAGGCAAGAGCTCAGTCCATCCCAGAAGAGGCCCCTCCCTAAACTGCAAACCCCAGGATTCCATAGGATGTGGAAAGCAGAATAATTGCAGTATAACAGTGTAGTATGGAAATGGCCAGAGAAGGAGATGGTTCCTCTTTTTAACAAGAGTTAAGGTACAGTACTTACATTGATCCATGGACAAGCCAGGTTTTTTAGGCATCAATTTTTTGACTAAAATTTCTAGATTTATACATAAGCATATACAGTATTTCTTTTCTCCTGAAGCTTCTGTGCTTTTTAACAAATGGAGGAGTGTGAAATATTAAGCAAGTGCTGCAACTCTCATCATGGAATTCCTGGAGGAGAAGGTACGCCTGTGAATTTTCTCACTAGTAAATGAAGGAATTTCTAGCAAGAAGGGAGGTAGACAAGATGTTAAAGCAGATGATACATATTTTAAAATATGTCTAAATTAGGACTACCTCAGAGGCCTCCTTAAATAAGATTTCAGGAGATGTGCTCAAATTTTGTGACAGGAAAAAAGCATGGAATTATATCTATACAAAACATCATTGTGTATATATAAAACATGCATATTTTTGTCTGTGCAACTAATATTGTGTAGAAAATTGACAGACAGACAGACAGACAGACTGATCAATCAGTCTAGGCCAGAAGGTGAAACTCTAAAGTTGTAACAGTCATTTTATTACAACTAATAATTAATTACATTTAATGAGGTGGAAACATTTTACATCTGGTAAAGCAGAATGACATTTATTAGCAATGTTATTACAAGATTATCTGCACCTCAGAAGTCTTATTCTGTGGACAGACAAATTAGCACAAAGTCACATCATAGCAGTATACATACTTGATGACAGAATTAGCATAATTCACATAACTGTTGCATGAGCACGAAGGTGATAGGCTGACCTTGGTTACAAAGACCCTTGGCTTGTCTAATGTAAGCTGTACACGACATCTCTGAAGTTGATTATTGCCTGAGATTTCAGTGAGTTCACGTTCTTTCAAACTCGACTATCAAAAATATTGCTCTCAAATCTTACACATCTTGTAACAATTTACGAATAGCCCAGGGAGTAAACGCAACTGAATTCAAAGACACTTACTTTTGAGCAGGCATATAAAGGAAGTGGTGCTAAACATACTGAAACTGGTGAGTTTAAGTACATGTATCTTGGATTCTAGGGTCCAAAGGAGGGGCAAACAACACACACACTGTGGATCACGTGTACCCCTGCTCTTTTTGTGTCCCTGTGCCATTTTTCATAGGAGAGCACATCAGACTCCTACCACCACAACCACAGATGCTGCTGCAGCAAAACTCTCCATGTTCTGGACAGGCAAATAAACCATGTATTCTCCACATGTCATATTTCCCATGAAAATACCAATACTTTGCAGCAGCAACAGTGACAATAGTGAGGGATTCTTCTTGGCAGTAGCAAGAAAGGGCAGCCCTGCTGGGGTGTCCATAACTGATCTACAATTGTCAGGGTGGAGAGAGCTCCTCATCATATTGCAAAATATGGTAAACCTTCTATCGAACCAACTGCATCCTTCCTAATAACAAATACAGGTGTGGATGGCAACCAGGTAGAGGAAAAGGCTTGGAAGGAACAGCTGAGAAGTAGTGCTCCTTTTAGCAGGACTAGTAGCTCTTCAGATGCTCTTTGACTAAAGATCCTATCATTCCTTGCTACAGACCATGCAGAATGGCACTGGTAAGAGATGTAAGGCCACCACAGATTTGCCATCTTTAGGGAAGAGTTTGAGTATTCCTTGTCTAAGAGGACTCTATGAAATTCATGGGGTCACTGTAAGTTGACAGCTGAGTTGAAGGGACATATACACACATATGCAAAGTCTACTTAGTAGATGCTGCAATAGTTTGCTGCAGGTCTCACTTGTCAGCCCCTGTGTGTGACTGTTGTTTTCTTCCTTAACTAGAACGCCAGATAGATGAGCAGTTAGGACTCCTGTGCCATTAATAGCTGTGTACCAAAAGGAATTTTGAATAGGTGTAGCTGACCCTCCTGAAATATGTGCTTTTACATATGTGGGAGTCCTGTCTTCTCCAATACCAATAATCAAGGTAACTGAAAGTCTCCTCTTCCAAAACTATACATTTTGTATCTTTTCTTTTATACTTCTTCAAGAATTTGGGGGAGAAAACGGGAAACGAAAATTTAGTTTCTAACTTTTAAAAATAGAAAAATAATCTTTTAAGTGTGGTTTTTGCTATGCAGACTGAAGACCTGTCATTTTTTGTGTATGGGGAAAAAATATTGCTTAACTGAAGATGACATGGAAACTTTAAGGGATAATTAGCAGCAATAACAAATCCTTGCTCCCCAAGCCTTTGGCATGGGGGAATCTGGGAAAGCTGACGGCTTTTATCTAGCCCGCTGCACACTGGCAAGAACATTCATGAGAGCAACAACTGGGATTTTCTTGGGCCAGGTGTCAAACCAAATAGCAGTGTAGCACACTAGAAACTTATGCAGGGGATGCCAATCAAGGGATGTTCTTTTAAATATGATTTAAGATGTGTTAAATGGAATTATGCATTTAACAGAGGAGCGATGGGGAACTGGTGGCTCTCCAGAGGCTCTGGGGCTGCTGCAGCTCCCTTCATCACCATCCTTACTGGATGACTAACCTACCTGCTTCAGTTCAGCCTGCTGATTCTGGATGCTTGAACCCATATTGGAGAACAGCCAGAGCCACTCCTTTTGCTGCCCTGTCCTAATCACCTGTACAATAGTCAAGGAGGAATTGGAGCTGTAGTAGCGTCAGGCTTCCACCATAACATCTGAAACTGGAAAAGTTATTTTTCTGATCACAGTTCCCAGAATCACCTAGCCAGCATGAGCAGTGCTGCAAGTCACCACCAGTGAAGTCACATTTCCAAGCTGTGCATAATGTTTCACCTGTCTCTTGAAAGGACAGATGCCTCAAGGGAGTTTGTTAATTCCTTGTTGCTTCAGTCTCTTTGACTCTTCTGCAACACAATTAATTTTTGTTGTTGTTGTGTGCCTTCAAGTTGTTTCTGACTTATGCTGGCCCTATGGTGAAACTATCATGTGGTTCTCATGGCAGGATTTGTTCAGAGGGAGTTTTCCTTCACCTTCCTCTGGGTCTGAGAGAGTGTGACTTGCCCAGTGCCACTCAGTGGGTTCCCATGGCTGAGTGGGGATTTGAACCCTGGTCTCCAAAATCATACAACACTCAGACCATTATTCTGGCTCCCGTTGAGGGGTTAATGACGACAATATTGTGAGTAAATGTTTCTACACGCTTGGGAGCTAGAGTATGTATTTCTTCTCAGAAGAGCGCAAGACGGATCTGGAATAGGGCCAGACACATCGAAGAATTGTAAACTCATATTTATACATTGTCCTCGAATTCAATAATAAAAGTTTTTTTTTTAAAAGTGTTCTTGTAAGAAACCAACCCACCTCCTCCACAACATGCTGTGACTCCAGAGGATGTGGTTAATTATCCCCAAATCTTTTTTCTATCAAGGCAGAAGTCATGCTAATAATAATTTTATGCCTGCAAATGCTATACGACTAATATCACAAAAATGGGCTGGGTTTCTTTTTTTGTTATGGGAAAACGATGAGAAGAACATCGTCTTCTCGTGCCCCTGTTTCTTTCCCCTCTTCTCTCCTCAGCCCCTGGTAACCAACAAATTTTAATTTGTTTCATTTCCACAAGTCAGCCGTGCATGTGTAATCTCTGTTCCCACTTTTGTGAAGTAAAATTAAGTGAAAGAAATTGGGCAATAATATAAAGCTTGTCTGAGCAGAACAAATTTGAATTATCACACGGCAAAGGAGGACTGGGGCAACAGGGCTTGAAGCAGCGCAAAGACTGGAGGAGAGACCCTCCCCCAAAGGACTGTATAAATAATCAACTGAAGCAAGTGCAGATTATTTGTTTCCTTTTGTTCATTATGATTTTTGTGGGGTAGGAAGATAATCATGTTGAATAACATAACATTTATGCACAGATAAAAAGGAAACTTACCTTATCTAATAGGTTTTTGTAATTTTTTTAAAACAGTAGATTCAGAGGGCAATCCTATATATATCTTCACAGAAGAAGGTCCAGCTATGCTGGCCCAGCACTTTTTGTCCCTACTAAATGTGCTGTAGTAGAGGAGCCTTAGGAGTGTACTCTCCCACATTTTACAGAAGTAAACCAGGAAACATGTGGCCCAGCAACATCAGAGCATGGTCAAGATGGAAAAAGTTATTAAAGAGGAAGAACATACAAGCTACGAGAAGTTGCAGCAGTTTGCTTTTGCCTGAACCTATTGAGTAGGGCAAGATTCTGCCCTCTCTGCTTCTCTTCTTCCTCACAATATAGTGCAAATTTGTTGAATTTGCTGCTGCAAATTTAGTGGATTTAGTTTGCATCAACTGAAGGAAGCTGAGGGTGAAGGGAGAAAATAGTATGGGTGGGGGAGAGCGAGAGACAAAAAAACTGGAGCCATTTCCACACTGTACCTCCTTCTGTTTGTCAGGGATTCCAGGCAGGCAACCCTGGGAAAATGATCAGCCCACTGCAAAGATGTTGCATCATGCCCCAACTGTGGGTAATTGCAGGGTTGCATAAGAAACTGGGGTCATGTGCAGATGGTAGAGGGAGGTGTGCAAACCTCTACCTGATTGGTTGTAGACATGTATATAACAAAGCAACGCCAGTATGTATTTGTCTGTTGACCAAACCCGGTGCCTGGCGCAAGCTTTTGTCCACCTGTCCTATGTTTTGTATATAACGGAACTTTGCTGCAAGATAAAGTGCCTCCTGTTTTGGAAGAAACTCCTCCGTGTGCGAGTATCCTTACTGGGGAACAAGGCTGCTGCTGTTGGCTCGCTGAACTCTGGTTTTTCTGCTGCATTTCCGTGGGGCTGAAACTCCTATCATCCCCAACACTGTTGTCCTCCCGTCGTGGTCCCGGCAGCGCCTTTGCTAAGAAGGGAGTGCAACACGAACACTCCCCTCCACACCTAGCTGGCTCCCTGCAGAAGGGAGCATGAGTGATACACTCCTTCTTTCTGCAGCACAGCTGGCCTCTTTCCCATGCTGCACTGGGAAAGGAAACGTGATCATGCCTTGCCCCTTCTGCATGCCTGGTGGTGATGGGAGCATCATGCGATTTTGGGTGCTTAACGCAGTCATGTAGGGACGGGGTGGTGATGGGGGCAGTTCACCCCGGGTGGCAATTTTGGGGGGGGCATCCCAGCCCGTAGCCCTGTCCCTCACGCTGTGGCCACGATCCCACCCACCCACTCCCTCCATGCACTCCAAGCTCTGCCAGTGAATGGCTTAACGGGTTTTTTCTGTTAAGCAAATATCCCGTGATTGCGATAGGTGGGGGCGAGAAAGCATGACTCACGGACTGCTGCTAACATGTCTCCATCATGCAATGGCAACACCATGAGGGAACGGCCTGGACCTTTTTTGAAAAGCAGCTGGAAAAGTAGGATGAGAGAAGATTAACTGGGATTGCCCCTGCCAAACCAGGACAGTTGGAGGGTATATAGCAGTGATATAGCTAGTCATAATAAGTTCATTCACCAGTGAAGGAGGAGAAGCAGTAGTAATGGAATGTGAAGGCTGCTGCCTTCTTTCTCTTACCTCTTACATTTTATTTCAGTCCCATCTTTTCCCTCAAAACCAGAACTCAAGCCTTTTTACTCTGTTAAAACAAGTACAGTATAGATAAAAATGTACAAAAATTACATTATTTAATAGTTTAATTGTTAAAAACAAAAACATTTAAAGGATTTAAAAGAAAGTTTTAAAAAGCAGTACAACACATTCTTTAAAAGCAGTCAGTTCCCAAAGATCCTTCAGATTTTTTTTTAAAAACAGTCTTTTCTGACAGAAAGACAGCAAGCAGGGGTTTATTTTTGCTGTCCTTAAATCAGTGAGCAAAGATTCAGATTCAGAAACTGCCTAGTTTTACTAATTTACTTATATTAATCTATACATGCAAATCTTCTAATTGGTTCTCACAGCTACAAACAGAACCTCTTGGTGCAAAATACGGAAACTAAAAATTTGGAGTGTCTTTAATTCATTTCTCTTCCCAGCTAGTAGGAAAAAAGATGATGAAAACGATCTGTATTATTTTGGTTATCTTGCAAGAAAAAAAAAAAAGGAAATGTAGTGGACTACTCTCAAATTACTCCTGTTTAGAATTCATCCCATGTTACCTTATGTTTTAGCTCTCCAATCACAAAATAATGGGTTTTGAGAGTTATCTGCTTAGTACATTTAGCAGTATGAATTATATGCATTAAATATGGCCACAATGAAGAACACGTAAGAATTTTTTAAAACCACAGCAATGTTCAAGTAGTTAGCATATGCTGATCTGACTCCTGACTTAGCCTTTTCAGAAAATGTGTAATTTGGAAGAAAAAGTTCTTGGGAATGGGTTGGTGCTTTACAGTTTCTTAACCTAGATTCCAGCCCCTGAAGAGTTCGTAAGCGTGGCTTGCAAAATTTATTCTAGTAGCCATGGGTGACCAGAACTTGCTCGCAGGCTGATAGAGGACAGATAGAAAGATTAATCTTTCCTCTGAGCCCAAAATAGAAATCAAATGACCTGCAAGGGCATGGGTGCAACCATGTGAGCCTCCAGATGTTGTTGGATTGCAAGTCCCAGCAGACTTGGTCAGCACAGCCAATGGTGACAAATGCTGGGACAAAAAGCCTAATGGGCCTTTATTG
The DNA here is from genome assembly GCA_030412105.1 of Cyclura pinguis. Taxonomy (NCBI): domain Eukaryota; kingdom Metazoa; phylum Chordata; class Lepidosauria; order Squamata; family Iguanidae; genus Cyclura; species Cyclura pinguis. Next base: position 246,845,013 of record CM059599.1, on the reverse strand, counting down.
ATGTTGTAAATGTTTAAAGGTACAAATGAAAATTTAATGCACCAGGATCTCATCGTGATACTTCTCAGGGTAGTAAATTTAGAAAGAGTGAAAGAATCTGCAGGGCTTTTCATTTTGCAGACAATTAAATAGAATTTTGCCATTGACCTTAATAGAAAAATTTACATTTGGAGTTTTTTTTTTAAGGCAAGAGGAGAGATTATAGAGCACAATTTTGATTCTTTTTTTTTTTAAATCATATTTGTTTCAGAATTAAATTTTGTCTGTGGACCTCCATTGAAATATATGTCTTTTTGGACTGACACATGGTAACCCACATACTAGTTATTTCTTTTACTCACTCTTTCTAAGTATATATACCTGTGTGACTGATAACAGTGCTTGATCATGTAGGTATGTGATTTCTCATATCTACATTATAGAAAAGAATGCCATCCACTTCTCACAAAACCAAACCATCCTATTTGTCTTCTGTCAGCTCCCAGTAAGCCAGCCTGCATGTAAATGTGTATAGCCAGCTAATAATGGGGGAAGGTGGAGTTGTTGGAGTATTGTGATCTATATAAACAAAAAAGGGAACATGTCAAGGAGACTAAAGGATGGGAAATAAGGACATGGTCTTAATTGAAAAAATGGTGGGAGTAATTGTAGGAACCATCACTAAGCCACTGATGAAGGGAAATTTGCTATCTTTTTAAATGATCAGAAATTGTGAACTAAATCCAGTTGTCAGTCCCAACTGGAGTAGAATGAGAATGAGGCTCAGTAGGTCTGCTCTAGCTGGAATAAACAATGGAATCTAGTTGTGCATTTTTCATGGTTTCACTATAAGCTATTTCCTCACCATATAATGATAGCATAGTGAGTAGAACTGCCACTTTTTAGGACTTTGTCTCAAGCGTGTCACAAGCAGATAACCATATAGTTACTGCTCCCCTTCCCTGCATCTCCATAAGAGGGAAAGCTTTACCTATTGATTTGTAGCTGTCAAAATATGGTTTATACTACAGACCCTCATTAATCAAAGAAGTGGCAATACTACCATAGCAGTAATACTACTGTCATGGGAGATAATTTCTGTTTTTCATGTGGTCCTATGATTATACAGTGTTAAAACCATTTAAAGTTTGAGGCAATTATTTTTTTAAACCTTTTGCTGCTAAATGCCAACAAATGTGTGAAAAGAGAAGGAAGCGTAAACCTGTGGCTAGACCAGAAAGTCGTTGCTATCTTACACCCAGCTGAAATATGGTAAACTAGAAGGAAGGAATAAATCAAGCACTGAATTGCTCAGACCAAACAGGTTCTTGCTACAAGAGTAGCTCCACCTTATTCCCCCCCCCCCCCTTGTCTGGTGTTTGAAGAAGCATAGATCAAATTTCAGGAAGGGAAAGGAAAGTCAGGCTGCTTATCATGAATCAGAGTTACCTCATTCCTTTTCTACTCACCTTATCCTGGTTTTAATCAGTGACCACATCCCTTCTACAGTTCAGCTGCTGGTTAATGTTTGACAGATACTGTTGCTTTTCGGCCACAGAGAATTCACACTGCAAGCTGCCTGAGATGGCAAGAAAAAGCCACTGAAGGAAGCTGACACCTTGGCAAGGAGAACTGGAGACAACATTACACAGTGTTTGAGGAAGAACTAAGTGCAAAAAAGAAACAAGACAAAGAAGTAAGAAATTTAAACCCTTAAGGACTTCTTCTTTTTTTAAAGGTATCTAAGAGGTTATTTCATTTCTTTTCTTCCATTAACTCCAGTACAGGGTGGGGTGCTAGATCAGATCAGGTAAAAAAGTTGTTGGACACATTCAAGGTGTATGTGAATTATTACTGTTAGAATGTCAATACTATGAATACTTGCGTAGAAATAAGATTGCTTTAAATCATTAGACCTTACTTTTGAGTAAGCACACATAGGATTGTACTGGAAGCATTGAGACAATGACATGTTCTGAACCTCCTCCTGTCTTTTGCCATTTCTATGCTTAGTTCTACACATGGCGACACAAAATACTGAGCCAGATTGTTGGGATATAATCGATGACAGCCACGTTAAGGAATTTGAAGTTGCTCAATGGATCAAGATCACTCTTGCGCTTCTGTACATCATTATCTTTGTGGCAGGTATCCTGGGCAACAGCGTTACCATCCAGACCACTAAAGTGCTACAGAAGAAAGGCTACTTACAGAAAGAAGTTGCAGACCACATGGTGAGTCTAGCATGCTCCGACCTGCTGGTCATCTTACTGGGGATGCCTGTGGAGTTCTTCAGTATGATATGGAGCCCTTTCTCAACCCCTAAAGGCGACCTGGCTTGCAAGTTGTACTCTTTCCTTTTTGAGGCCTGCAGCTATGCTACAGTGCTGCATGTGGCCACTCTAAGTTTTGAAAGGTACATTGCCATCTGTCATCCTTTCAAGTTCAAAGCTACTTCTGGACCCTGCAAAGTGAAGATCCTCATTGCCTTCGTCTGGATAACATCTGTTCTGGTGGCCCTACCTCTTCTCTTTGCCATGGGCACAGAATACCCTTTGGAAACCATCCAGGGCCACAAAGGGTTGGTTGCGTGTAGGAAGATCGAGGCCCGGCACCACATGCCTGAGTTTAGGCTAAATGTGACTGTATGCACCAGCTTGTCCTCTAGATGGAGAGTCTTCCAATCTAGTATATTCTCAGCTTTCATCATTTATGTTGTGGTATTGGTATCCGTAGCTTTTATGTGCCGGAGTATGATGAAAGCCCTGATGACCCACAAGCAAGGAACACTGGCAATAAGAGGGGAGACAGAAAGTCAACATCAGTACCTAAGGAAAACTGAGAAACCTGAAGGCAGAACTTCCAGGAAACAGACAATTCTCTTCTTAGGTAAGATCATAACGGAAGGAGAGTAATTGTGTTGGCTGGGTGGGTGGGTGGGTGGGTGGGGCAAGTAACGGCTCTGTGAAGCAACAGAATGAAAGATGAAAAGGCAGAGGCAGGATTGACTCAGGAAGATGTGAGTGGAAAGTACAGCTGGGTTTGCATGCCTTTCAGTGTTTCACCATCCTATACTCATTATGGAAATAGTTCTGCTCAGCAGAAACTGAGTAGTTTGCATAAAATGCATGGAACCTATGTGGGATGGTATTAAAGTAAGCATTAATGCACTCAGAATGTGCATTTGAGAGGAATGGCTTTCATTTCAGCTGCATTTCCCTTTTCTTTATGTAGAGAGCCAAATGGCTCAGCTTTTTCATAGGTGATGGGACTGCCACACTTTCCCATCATCATTTAAAGAAAGCTCTCTTTATTGAAATGATTCCATTTTAAAGCTAAAGGCTCTTGCTTGTTCAGTGCTGAATTTTGCATTGCTTACATTAAGTGTGTGATCTTAAAATTCAATTTACCTTGACTAGTCATTGTGCTTGATAACATCTTATTCCTATTCCACACCCATTTTTTTTAGAAAATGAAAGAAGTCTTCTGTGTTACTGTCCAGAAAAAAAATATTCTGTAATCATACAGGGAAGAAGGATGGAATGGGGTTCTGAAGAAAGAAAACTGATTAATAATTAGATCTCTGTATATATTCAGGCCTTCTAGGGGAAAATGAGAAACCCTCAAAATCACATCCTCGCTTTGGAATCCCATGCATATTTATTCAGAAATAAGTCCTTTTTATATTCATTGGGTATCTGGGTACCTCAGGAACGTGCCAATATTGTATAGTAGATGCCCTGATGAAGCATCATTATAATTAAAAGAGAACAGAACATACTGGACCTTTTTTTTTTTGGTCTTTTCCCAAAAACCTCAGTAACCAGTTTGGATTCCCATTTTGATGGATTCTGTATAGATTTACAGCCTCGCTTCTCGGCCTTCACTTACTCCTGTCCTGTACTTTTAATATATGGGTAAAGGCATCAGATCTTGTCTAATCTTGGAAGCTAAACAGGGCTGGCCCTGGTTAGTACTTGGATGGGAGTCTGCCAATTAGTACCAGGTGCTGTAGGCTATATTTCAAAGGAAGAAACTGTCAAAACCATCTCTGAGTGTTCCTTGCCTATGAAAACACTATGAAAAACACATGGTCTCACCATAAGTCGATGGCTAACTTGAAGGCACACACACAAACAACTTCGGCAGATCTGGAAATCTGTTACTTTTGCTCTTAGGGCTTCATGGATTATCAAAAATAAAAATGCCACAAGCATAATTCTGGTTTAGGGGGGGGAAAGGGGAGGAGTTAAATAAAGTTAGATGTTGCTATCTCACTTCAACTTATTTAAAATCTTAATAACCATTCCTGCACAATTATTTATTAATGAAAATAAAAATAATTGGTTCCCAGGCATAACAAAGTTGTCTCTGTGTATGTGCCTTCGAGTTGCCTGTTCTACCTGGTATTCATTGGCAGACTCCTATCCAAGTACTAACCAGGGCTGACCCTGCTTAGTTTTGCTTTGTGAGCTGGCAGGCAATACAGAAATACTTTAAATAAATAAATAACGTTCTGCCTTCTGTTTAAAGATACCATAAACCAACCTGACTAATTTAAATTTATAGCACTTGGATACCACTTCAACTGCTATGTCTCCCTTGCATAATATCCTGAGGTCTGTAGCTTGGTTGTGGTACTTAGAACTGTACAGAGCACTCCCTGGACTACAGCATTAGCTCAGTGGCAGAGAATTCACTCCAATTCGTGTAACTCTGAACTCTAGGATTCCATAAGTTGGAGCCATGACAGTTAAAGTGGTATCAGCGGCAGCAGCGGCTGGCCATGACAGAGGCCAACGTCTCCTTGGTGGCTGCTTCTGGGTGAGGCGTGGTGGTGGTGGGCGGCCTGGAGACAGAGAAGAGGAGAGAGAGAAGTAGGGACAAGTAGATGGATTGGCCTCCACCATGGCTGGCTAGTGCTGCTGCTTCTAAAATGGCCTTGAGTTTGCTGGGAGGGATAGGGGCTCTGAAAGTCCAGGTGAGGTGTGGTGGTGCCAAAGTGGAGAAAGAAGATACAGGCTGGGGTTTTGGGGAAAGATGGAGATGAGTAGGACGGGCAAGGAGGTCAAGCTAGTTCAGCAGCAGCTACACACTCAGGAATAAGGGAAATCTGGAAAAGTAAAGGGTTGACTGTATTGCCAAGTTAGTCATGTGGAGGTTGTGAACAAGTGTGAACTCCAACCACACCTGGGGGCTGAGGAAGAACCACCTTTTGTGTGTTTTCATTTACTTTCAGCTAGGCCTTACTAACTTCAAGTTACAGAGCTATTCCATTTCTTACAGTTGTTGTTCCCTTTCTTAGAATACTTTTCTTCTCTCCTTTTGAGCTTATTAAAGTCCAGTAGCTTGGGAATTATGTTTGATTCTGATCTCTGTTGCCACATTTTTCAGGCTAAACCTAATCAAGTTGTCATCACACCATCTTGAGAATCTTTCCAGGCTGTGATCCATGTAGCCTTAGCATCTTATGAAGGGCTCTTGGATGCGCTTTTCATCATGTTCTGCTTGAATTGCTGCAATTCTTTGTTTTTGCTGGCTTGCTACATACTGTGAGAGCACTACAATAAATGAATTTGCTAGCATATGAATGTGCACACATATAAACCAGTGTTCCCTCCCCCCTTCCTTTTGTAATACCCACTGGATATTTGTGGGTCCAGGAGGGGGCAGGTTAAGGTGAGGGGGTAGGATAATGAATATATAGTTTAACAATTGTAAATGCCCACATAGATTAATAACTGTGTCTTACATAGTTTTCTAGCTACTTGTACCTTTTACTAGGATCTGTGTTCAATGAAGCTTCAACCTAGTTGCTTGTCTACAGAATGAATTTTCCAACTGAGAATCCCAGTGAACGTCAGTGCTAGGTCTGTCTAAGCCCTTTTCCACACGCGAGAAAGGAAACAGGCGAAAACGGAACTCACCGGCTTTCTTGATCATCCGGGCGAGTCCGTCGGGAAGAGGAGCAGTGCGAGCTCGTCGCTCCGCACTGCTCCGGCGTCCCAAATGGCGGCTTCCGGTTGGTGGAGGCTCTCCACCAACCGGAGAAGCTCGCCAGCCTAAAGCCCGCCCCCAGCAGATCTGCAGGCGCGCACTTGTGCGCGCCTGCAAATCTGCAGCAGAGCGCGGCGATGGAGTGACACAGAGTCGTGCGCTTTGTGCTTTTTAAAACCCTCTTAAAAGAGGTTTTTAAAAAGCACGCTGCGCGACCAGTTTTGGTCGCTCCGAACCGGACTGAGGTATGGAACTACAAAAAGTAGTCCGCCCCAGTCCTCTCTACGGCGCAGAAGACCTCCGTCAGAGGTTGCTCTGCCCCGTTTTAATAGCCCGGTGCAGAAATGGTCTAAAAAACAGTTTGTATCGGGGAGGCTTCTGAACAGTAGACATACACTACTAATATACCCTCAAACAAGGGGAAAGTAAGCACTAACGTACATATATTTAAAGGCAAAAGAGTGTTGTATGTGTGTGTGTGAGAGAGAAAGAGAGAGAATAAGCTGTCAAAAATACAGGCTGAGGGGACAAAGTTTGAGCATAGTACCCTGCAGTCTGTTTCCTTTAACATGTTTGGTGCAGTAAATGGAACCGGTTTTGATCAATGTCTACTTTAAAATAAAAACAACCCTTTTCTTAACAGATTATTTTCTACAGCTACTAACAAAAATGTGTGTATGTAAGAATAGATACAAAACCTATAATGATTGTTATGTATTTAACATTTTGTTTTAAGCGCTTTGCACATTGTCCTAGTTATTTCTGTAAGGCAGGTCTCCCTTATTGTCTTGCGTGTTTAAGATTCTTAGTACAAGGCAGGCTTGAGTCTTGAGAAACAGTGGCTTGCCTAAAGCCACTGACTATGACTGCTGTAACTTTCTAGCTCAGACACTTAGCCTCTGTGCCTAATGGCTCTTCAGTTAGCTTCCCCATCTTCCTTACACTACCTCTACACATGCTTCTGGTTTTGTCTTACAAAACTAAACTAGCCCCGGTGTGGGAAAGGGGAGAGCAGTTCTGAAAACCAAGATTATTTTCATTATGATTCTTGATTTCGGTGCTGAGTTCTTCTGACGTGTTTTCTGGTTTTAGAATCTTTGTATCATGCAACTTTCTCATGCAACTTAGATGCCATAATCTGAGTCACATTATTTGCTCTAGAATGTGAATTACTTTTTATGTTCACTGAGTTTGCAGCAACCACTGTGCTGAAAAGATAGTCACTCCCTGTCCTGAAAAAAGGTGTTTACAATCCTTTAAAAAGGTGAGGACAAGGGGGGGGGGGAACCTTGGCCAAATGGCCAAGAGCATACACTCACTGAGGCTGGGGACTGTTGGGCATTTTGTGGCAAAAAACAATTTTGGTCCCCCTCTTTTTTTGGGATCAGGACTTCTTGGCGATTCTTGGAAGCTACACTGGGCACTATTTGGGGCCTATAGAGCACACATTGTCCTTCCTTGTCCAATCATAACAGGCCATAGGTGCTGTTCTGTGGCTTCAGTCTTTTCCTTTAAGCCTTCCACACTGCTTAGACAGACCACACTGGAAAAATATTAGTCCTTCAAACCTTACTACATCCAAAAAGTGTGATATGGGGGCAGGGGAATTCTGTCAACAGAAATTGAAGAAATGTTTGCTTTCATTAAGGAATTGCCATAAGATTGGAAGCTCTTGCGGTCTGTTGTTGGTCCCCAGTGCTGGAATGTGTTCAGTGTAACTAATTTGTCCCTAGGTCTATCAATATACTCCAACTATTATATGTGACTTTTTTTTCCCCCCTCTGGCTGAAAAACTTTTGTGTGACAAATAAGAACAGAGAAAGAGAGAAAACTCTCTGTTGGCTTCTTTCTGGTTCGTGCTTTCTTGTCTGGAAGTAACTTTGCATTAATGCCTACAAAGGAAGAGTGTGTGTGTTAGCTTGTGGTGGCAAGGATGGGTAAAAGTAGATTTTTTTCCTCAGTGGTTTCTCTGCTGTATTTCAAATGGTTCTTTAATATGAGTCTTGCTAATTAACTTTGGTTAGAAAATAAATTAATGAACAGAAGAGAGAAATCATGGCCTGCATCCATGAGAATAATATACATTTGAAGTTGTGTCTTTCATAAGAATGATGCTTTAGGGCGCTTTTAACCCAGGCAGAATGAACAGATATATTGTTTACAAATTGCTGAATTTAAATATTGTGATGTAGCATCCCTATTTGTATTTCATTGAGCAGATGGGTCAAATTAAAACAAATATTTGTTCATTCCAAATGTACTTCTCATTTAATGTGACATGTAAATGACAACATGGAGCAAGATGTCTCAAAGATCTAGCAGCAATAAAAACAATTTAGAGTCTCTCTCTACTCTAGTTGTTAAAAGTGATAACTTCTATAAAACAGAAATTAAATTCATAAATCTACCACTCAAGAAGGGATAATATTAGGAGAAAAACAAACTGAAACTTATGGGGTTTTAGTGCTCTGCTTTGGTATAATGTTTGAAAAATAATGAAAACAAATTGGAAACATTTTAGAGCTGGGATGGTGGGGGTGTTTCCTATGTGCTTGCACTGTATTTGAGGAGAAGAACAGGACAATGGGAGAGAAGTGCAAACTAATCCTATTTAAAGAATTCAGAAGTGGGTATTGAAATGTTTGGCATAGATGGAGGAGAGTTGTAAAGCTTACTGTTGATGTAGTAGAAGGCAATGCTCTCTTCTCACCATATAACTCTTAGCAAAAATACAGAGTCTTTCTGCACTACACGGTGGTAGTGCTATTATTCCACTTTCAACATCCTATGGAATCCTGAGGTTTGCAGTTTAGGGAGGGGCCTTTAGAATTCTAAGCCAGAGAGCTCTTTGGCCTCAGTAAACTACAAATCCCAGAATTCCACAGGATGTTGAAAGTGGAATAATAGCACCATAGCTAAAGGAGAAGGTGGCAAACGCAGTTAAAAATATCCAAGACTGTAGTTCACAATTCATAAGGTTGTATCCAACTAATGGAACAGGTTCTGCTTTCTGTTCTACAAATCTGTTTAGAAGGCTAGGGGAGGATGTTTGGAGAAGGTGTGGGGATACAAGGGATAAAGAGAAAGGGGAAAGCTGGTTGTAAGGAGAAATCTACTGGCACAGTACTGGATGGCACTCCTGTTTCATTACCCAGATGTGTACATAATACTCTTTTCTCAACAGAACATGGCTATAACAGTGAGGTTGTATGGGAGAAAAGAGATGTTAAAAGTGTCTGCAGATTTAAAACAGGGAGGGCTCTTGTTTGGATAAAGCATACATTAATGGAGATGTTCTGAAAGAGAACAACTCAATATATTTTGATCTATGGGAGATGTAATAACCACAATATGTTGATGATAACCTGTGGATTAGCAGAGTGTAAATGAAATAACATCTCTTGTGTTCCCTTTCTCTGTGTATGTGTGTATGTGTTGGTGCTCTGATGTAATGATAATTGCCTGGATATATGGGGAGAAATTACCATGCATTACTGTTATTGTTGCACTAGTTTTAGTTACTGGCTGTTGATAATACAGTGCCATTATTGTGAGAGTAATGCAAATCATTACTTAAGGAGTTAGTCGATTTGACAGTTCTAGTTCTCTGTCACTTTCCACTTTCCCTCTTTCCATCTGATGCCTGGACTGTTGCTTGTCCTGTAGCTCAGAGCTTTGAAAAGAGACCGTGGAAGAGCCTCTTCCCCATTCAGCAGAATAATAAGCACAGGGCCAGATTCCTCAGGGCAGCCCCAGGAGCAGCAGCAGCTGGTCTATAGGTTCACATTCAGCAGCAACTGGTCCATAGATTCACATTCTCTTTCTCCTGTCCCTTAGCCCAGCCTCCCACTGGATCGTCTGGAGAGCAGTGGCGTGGGGGAACGGAGAGGGTTTTTATCAGCAGCACCTAGCAGAGTTAATGGCAGGGGTTACTGTGTGCTACCATGCTTTCATTCTGCCTTCTTTCAAATAATTGGCATGTTTTACCGATATAATTGGAAAGTTTTCCCTATACAGCACCTACAAGTTTTTCCAGATGTAGCACTGCAGAGACTTCTTGAGAAATTCAGTGTTTTTAGCCTTAGAAAGGGGCCTGTGGCTTTACAAAGGACAGAGACAACCTTGATGCCAAGAACTGCTGCTAATGGAGTTTAAACTTTACCATCTCTGTCTCAGTTTCCACATGGCCAAGAAGAGGGGTGGCCTCTGCCTGCATTGAGATCTCTCCAAACCAACTGAACTACAACAGAAGCCACATTTGATGCAAAATGTAGGCCTGTGACTCTAACATCCTCACCTTTCTTTTGTATGACTTTTTTTTCATCTTTGGCCTGATGAATAAGCCAATGGAGCTTCAAAAGACTGCATGATATATTTTGTGCATTTTGGTTGGCCAGTTTGAGGTATCGCTTTTTTGTGGATTTTGGATTTTGTTGGATCTGGCTTCCTTCATAGTTTTTATGACTATTTAATATTTATTTATTAAAAATTATTTAATATTTATTTAAATTATTTAATATTTATTCATTTATTTATTAAAAATATTTTTGGCAACAGTATTAATGAGAGATCTCTAAGAGCTCCAGTTACCAATTACTCTGCTCAAGTCTATGGCTTGCCTGCTTAAATAAATTCTTCTCTAATGTGGTTTTCCTCTTTTCCAACTGCCTTCCACTTTACCAAGCATTATCATCCTCTCCAATGAGTCATGTCATTATCATGTCCAAAGTGTGACAAGCCTCAGTTCGTTGTTGCATGACTTCAACTTGTTTTTGACTTACAGGGAACCCTAATGGAAACCTATCGCAGGGTTTTCCTGGCAAGATTTACTCAGGGGGGTTGTTTTTGCCTTCCTCTGAGGTTGAGAGAATTTGACTTGCCCAAGATCACCCAGTGGACAAGCGAGACTGAGCAGGGATTTGAACTCTGGTCTCCATAGTTGTAGGTCAGTGCTCAAACCACTACACCACACTGGCTCTCAGGCCATTTTCTCATTACACTGCTTTAGTGCTATTATTCCACGTTCAACCTCCTATGGAATCCTGGGGTTTGCAGTTTAGGGAGGGGCCTTTAGAATTCTCAGCCAGAGAGCTCTTTGGCCTCAGTAAACTACAAACTCCAGAATTCCATAGGATGTTGAAAGTAGAATAATAGCACTATAACAGTGTAGTGTGGAAATGGCCTCAGTCTCAGTTTAGCCTGCACTATATGATAGGATTTCTGGGTGCATTGCAGCAGTATTTAAACAATTAAATATTTAATGTTTAATAACAGTTAAACATTAAAACATTTTAAAATGTCAGCTTTATAAAAATGTTTTAAACAATAGGATGTTTTAAAAATGTCAAGTTAAAATAATCTAAGACTGTGTGTGTATGCAGGTGTTGGATGAAGTCATTAGGCCCTCGAAGAGACCTAAAGATTCTTTCGCCTACCCACTCATTGGTTATAAGATGGGTGACAACAGAATCATTAACAAATATACTAGAATTCCATATCATTAACACAGTAAAAACAATGATTCAAATTAGCAGCAGGAGCAGATAACGCCCCTTTGACAGCTGCTTATGGTGAGCACTTATGGTCACTGTCAGACAACAAGCCTCTTTTGCGGCCTTGAAGCAGAAGTAGGAATTATGCAGCTCCCCAGATCTTGCTGAATTGCAGCATCCTTCAGCATTGGGCATGGTAGCTAGGGCTCCTCAGTGTTGCAATCCCACAACATCAGGTTCCCAGTCCTGTCTTTTTGCCTAAGACCTAGCAGCCCAATAGGGTGAGTGTGCAATCTGCTGTGCTGCTTAAGTAACTGGATGGAAATATTGTGCGGTTTGCCCAAAGGGAAAAATGAGTTTATGGGAGACAGCAATGCTATTGCAATGCAGTTGTGGAGTTTTTATGGAAGGGTAGGACATGTATCAAAAAACATATGTCTGTAAGCAGAATATATTAGGGTTTGGCTGACATTATCTTTTCCAAGGCTAGTACTTTGTGCTCTCTCTCTCTCTCTCTCTCTTTCATTCAGTTCTCCAACTATTCTTTCAGTTTCTACATAACTCTCAGAATAGCACATACCTTTCCCCCATTTCTTTTGTAAATAGAAAGCCTTGCTGTAATATAACAGCACATTTACTTCAACACAATGGCACAGCTGACTATAATAATCTCTCTCTTGTACTACAAGTTGTCATGGAACACATTCTGATTTCAATAGATATTCTAATTATATTTTTAAAAAAGCCCACATGAAAGTATTATTCTGTATCCCTGTGAATCTGTAATTATTTTAAAGCTGAAACATCTCAGTTCACAGCATGGCTTGCTGTTACGGCTCCATTCAGTACAGTAATGTGAGGAACGGAAAAATAAATAAATGTATATTTTCTGGCGATAGTGGTTTCTTTCGTAAAGCAGGACTGATTTTGCTTTGCCTTCTGCAATACAGTGGGAAGGCCAAAACACGGCCTTACCAGTAGTGGCTTCTCATCTCCAGAATTCTCTAAGCTGCCCCTTAGAGAAAAAAAAAGATGCTTGTTATTTCTGTTCTTTTTATGGTTTGCTGCTGCTGTGTTTGATCTATAACTTGTGTGTTTTATTCGGTAATATTTCTTTGTTCTTTATTGCTGTATCTCTTTATAGTGCCCATTTTGTAGTGTATATTTTTACATTTATAACCTATTTCCTAAATCTGACAAATAAATAAATAATACAAATCTCATAAATAATTATGTGGGAATACAGCATAATAAAATGAGAAACTTACTATTAAAATGGGTTTCTACGGAAGACTATCTTGAAATATGGCCTCTGCAATAAAAAACAGCTTTCTCTAGAGAGTAATAGTGCTTGAATTTGATGACTTTGAATACTTTTAAAATTTGATTGTAAGATCGTTCAAAAACACTGTCAGAATAGTGTTGAAAAAGAAAACTATGTTTTCTTATGGTAGTAGCCTCTAAGCTGTTAAAGTAGCAGTTGAGCTGTCTCCAAAGCTCTGTGTGGGAAAAAGACAGCTATCTACACCAGATATCTATAACGATGATGATGACGACGATTACGATTCTTCCTCTTCTTCTTTAAAAACTGGTCTCAGTGGTTCTGTCCACATAGACAGGAAAAGATGAGATAGACAAAAATAGCAGAAGTGGCCCTGCTTTTAACCAGAGCCTGCAATCAAGACAGTAAATTTTTTTTTAACAGACTTTTTAGAATTAGTTGAACTACTGTGGAGTTATTGTAGACATTGGCCGTTTCCACACCGGGCTTCTGTAACGGTGCAGAGCGACCTCTCACGAAGGTCTTCTGCACTGTAGAGTGGACTGGCGTGGACTACTTTTTGTAGTTCCACACCAGAATCCACTCAGGAGCGGCCGGAACTAGCCGCGCTGCGTGTTTTTTAAAAACCTCTTTTTCGAGGTTTTTAAAAAGCACAGAGCGCACAGCCCCGCGCTGCTCCGTTGCCCGGCTCCGACGCGGATTTGCAGGCGCGTGCAAATGCGTGCCTGCAGATCTGCCGGGGGTGGGCTTCCGGCTGGCGAGCTTCTCCGGTTGGTGGAGAGCCTCCACCAACTGGAAGCTGCCATTTGGGACGCCGGAGGACTGCGGAGCAGCGAGCTCGCGCTGCTCCGCATCGTGACGGACTTACCCGGCTGCTGGTAAGCTCCGTTTTTGGGCGTTTTCGCCCATCTCCCCCCCCCCACATGTGGAAAGGGCCATTGTCTAAATCAACTTAAAGTTAAAACTGTATTGTGCTACAGACACATACATGACAGCAGCACTTGAAAGTAACTAGTTACAAGCAATAGAATTCTTGTAATTAATTCTATATCTTTGTTAGAGACAACTTCACTCCATTTGCAGTGTTACTAACATTTTAGTGGCCACACTAAGCGGTAGAGAAGGTGTATCACATTGTTCATGTCCTTTGCCCTGTATGGGTGTTGAGAGGACAACAACAGTCATGGGAGGAATGTGTGTTTCCTACCAGAGACAACTGGCATGTAGTACTCAAATACTGGTTTTTGAAAAGTAATCTAAAATAACTCTCCTAGTTCATTGTGAGAAATGGAGAAGTAAAGAATTACTTTTAAAAACTGGTACATACAGTGGGCCCTCGGGATCCACTAGAGTTGGTTCTGGGACCTCCTGTGGATACCAACATTCGTGGATGCTTAAGTCTCATTATGTACAATGGTAAAATGTCATCCCTAATATAAAATGGCAAAATCATTACTTTTTGGAATTTTTTTTTTTATTTGGAATATTTTCAAGATGTGGCTGGTTGAATCCATAGATACAGTATCTGTGGATATGGAGGGCTGACTGTATACTGGTGAATAGCTTTGGATCCTTAGACCTATAACTGCAACAAATTTCTTGTTTAAAAGGAATTTTCCAAGCTCTGCATCAGAACAGAAGAATTCTACAAGTTCCTGTTCAGTTTCTGTTCCTCTCTTGTTTTCACATTGACTTCAACAGTGCAGTGCCCTAAAAATGTTATGACTGTACAAAAATTCTGGAAGGCAAAAAGGAGTTTTTTTCCCAGACTGTCCTTCTCCCCTCAGAATTTTATCTACGGATGTGAAAGACCTCTCCCTGAGGTCCTGCTGCCTTACAGAGGAAGACAACACCTGGCTAGATGGATGAAAGGCTGCTGCTTATGCCATAGCTGATAATATTTAATTCTCTTTGTTTATACGGAAGGCACAAATGCATGAGTTCTCCTGCTTTGCTGGAGTAATGCTGAAATTGCCATAATACATTTCCAAGTGCTATATGTGCTATTGTTGTTCTTAACTACTGTCAAGTTGACATCGACTTATGATGACCCTGTGAATGAGAGAGCTCATTCAGTCAGTCGGTTATCAATAGCCCTGCTCCTGTCTTGCAGACTCAGGGCCCTGGCTTCTCTGGTTGGGTCTGTTCACCTGTGATGCCATCAGAGGCAGATCTAGGGTGGGGCAACTGGGGTGTGTGCCCTGTGCACAAATGCCTTGGGGTGCCCTCCTGCCCGGCGCCCCCCCCATGCCTGCCCATTGCCTCCCCACGCCCCCTGCTGCCTCCTTGTGCCCACCTGCCGCCTCCTCACATCAGCCACCGCCTACCCATACCTGCCAGTTGCCTCCTCACACCCACTGCTGCCAACCTACGCCCACTGCTGCCAACCCACACCTGCCTGTTGCGTCCCTGCACCCGCCACTGCCAACCTGCGCCTGTCCATTGCCCCCCGTGCCTGCTGCTGCCAACCTGCACCCACCCATTGACCCTCCCACACCTGCTGCCGGGGTCATTCCTGGCCCAGTGCAGCAGCACCACAGCAGCACCCAGAGGCGCAACTTCTGCGCTTGACCTAGGCACTGCTGGGCCTAGAAACGCTGCTGGATGCCATCTTCCTCTTTTCTCACTGCCTGCTAGCTTGCCAATAATTATTGTCTTTTCTGAGTCATATCTTCTCATGATATGACCAAACTATGATAGTCTCAGTTTCATCATTTTGGCTTCTAGGGAGGGTTTCGTATGATTTGTCCTCGAACCCATTTATTTGTCTTTTGGCAGTTAGTGGTATCTGTAGAACTCTCCTCCAGCAACATGTTTCAAATGAGTTAATTTTTTTTCCTGTCAGCTTTCTTTTCAGCCATATCTGGATATATGTCCAGCTTTCACAACCATATATATAGAGGGCATGGGGAATCCTGATCATGATATTCAATGATATGTCTTCAAACCCGAGGATTCTCTGTAGTTCCTTCATAGTGGCCCTTCCAGCTCCTCCTCTTCTTCTGATTTCTTGACTATATTCTTCATTTTGATTAATGATTCAGCCAAGGTATAGGAAATCTTTGTTTCAATGCCTCCATTGTTATGTAAATCTGTGTGCTCGGCTTAGCCCTATTTGTGTAACCAATCTCAGCAAACCACATGAGTGTGGGAGAGGAGTAAGATCTGATGCTGGTAATCTGAATTAGAGTGGATCATTTGATTGGTTGACTTTACTGAAATGCTGAGCCACTATTCAACAACTGATTCATTTACTCTTGTTGAGATGACTAAGAAGATTCAGGCCATGATTTGGTGGCGCACTCTGCTCAGGATCTATGTGTGCTTAGGTTGGTTTGAGGACAGATTCTTGTGCATACAAATTGAATCTACATGCCCATTCAGCACTGTGTATGTGTCTGCGATTTACACATTTATGTTTGTAAATTCTAAAGATGACTTCAGCTCCTGAGATCCTGTCAAAGGAATTAATTTTTTTTTTAAAGAAAACAATATGGGCAAACAAAGGCCATTTCTGCACCGGGCTTCTGAAATGGTGCAGAGAGACCTCTGACGGAGGTCTTCTGCACCGTAGAGTGGACTGGCATGGACTACTTTTTGTAGTTCCACACCAGAATCCACTCAGGAGCGGCCGGAACTAGCCGCGTGGCGTGTTTTTTAAAAACCTCTTTCGAGAGATTTTTAAAAAGCACAGAGCGTGCAGCCCCATGCTGCTCCATCGCCCGGCTCTGACGCGGATTTGCAGGCGCGTGCAAGTGTGTGCCTGCAGATCTGCCGGGGGCGGGCTTCCGGCTGGCGAGCTTCTCCGGTTGGTGGAGAGCCTCCACCAACCAGAAGCCGCCATTTGGGATGCTGGAGGATCGTGGAGCAGCGAGCTCGCGCTGCTCCGCATGGCGATGGACTTACCTGGCTTCAGGTAAGCTCCGTTTTGGGGCGTTTTCGCCCGTTCCCCCCCCCCACATGCGGAAAGGGCCAAAGTCTCAACTATTCAGCAGTTTCCACTTTAGGTAGAACTACATATTATGAGGAAACATGAGCAGGAAGCATGGCCACCTTCACAACAAAAAAATCAGTGTGAATGGGAAAAGAGTAGGGGTCTGCAGATCTTCCAGCCCCACAAACAATTCAGTAACACTTATGAAGCGATTTAGACAAAAGTAGAAACAAGACAATTTCACTCTCTGGAATAAATGTCACTCTCAAGATTCATTAACTGTGTACATCTGCCTTGGTTGATAAATGTTTTAAAATGAATATTGCAAACATAATTATAAATTTTGTGATGACTTGAGTATTAAAACAGAGCTTAAAAAACAAAACAAAAACCGTTAACTGGACAATATACATATACATATACGTGTAATGCCTTGAATTCAACAAACCAGTAAAAAGACTGTGGAAACATCCAAAGAGTCTCTTTGCTATCCACATCAGTGAATAATTCTCAAATCATTCCTGTGTCTCAGAACATTCTGTCATGCAGTTCAGCAATGGAATGTAGTAATACTGACAAGTAAAATCCTAAACCTCTGAAATAGAAACAAAAACATAATGCCAGCAACACAAAAATAGTTCTTTCACCCACACCCAATAAATTGAAAATGCATTATTGAGAGCAAGGTAATATGGGTCTAAGGTCTTGCTCCCAGGGAAACAATTGCCTCATTCCACTTTAGTTCCTCTTCCCTTAACCAGAATGGTACAAGCATATCTTCTGTGTGCCTATTGGGTTAAACCACTTAGTCCATAGAAGTTATATGTGCACTCTTTCCACCTTCCTTCCACCATGGACACAAGAGCTTCCAACTTCCTTATTGTGTTCTGAGCATGCTCAACACACGGTACAATGTCATTGTCACCTCAGCTGTTACCACAACCTAAAGTCCCTATTTATTCATCCCCTATAAAATGAATACACCAGTCCTTTCCATGGGGATAGTATTCAAAGACCTATCTGTGTTAGCCTGTGTCAGTAACCAAAGGCATTTTGTGGCATGTTTGAGACTAAAATAAAGATGTTTGCAGCATAAGCTTTTGGAGACTGAGTCTGAATTTGATGAAGTAGACCCAGTCTATGGGAACATATACTACAATCTTCTTTCTCTCAAAGGTGCTACAAGATCCCCTTGCATGTGTCAGACCTCTTAACATCATACAGAAACCATTTTAAAATTGCTTCAGCTTGAAAGACTGGAGCAACTGAAGGACTACAAAAATCAAATGTTATTTTATAATTATTTTTTTAGATCTTTAATGCATTGCTTGGCAAGAAACTGAAGTTAGGATGCTCACCAAAGTAAGGAAGGAATCTTTTGAATGATGGAGACTGGGCCACTTCAACGTGTGGTAAATAGTTATATTCACCCGACTTTTGACCCTTCTAAAAAGTCTATACCAAGGGTGGGGAAAGTGTAAGCCTCATGCAGGACCCAGGGCCATTTTTGTGCCCCTGTCTCCCAAAAGGTTTCTTTAAAAAAAATCAATTTTTGCCCTCAACTATCCCCTCACAACTGACCTGGAAATGAATTTTGGGGTCTCTTTATGTTGGAGGGGAAAGAATCAGAATTGTAAAGTGGGAAGGGGACTCACATCAAGTCCAACCTCATACTCCATGTAGAATCTCTAGTTAAAGCATCAGCACCAGGCAGCTGTCCAGTCTCTGGCATGCAGGTAAAGAGAGCCCACTGCCTCTCTAGGCAATAGGTTCCATTGCCAAACCTCTCACTGTCAAGAAGTTCTTTCTACTGTTCAATCAAAATCTATTCTCTTATAACTCAGATCTTTAGACCTGGTCCTACCCTTTGGGGTAGCAGAGAATAGTGACAGCCCTTGAGGTATTTAAGAAGTGCAATCAGGTCACCCTTCAGTCTTCTCTTCACCAAGCCAGACAAGCCCATCTCCTTCAACCTTTCATCATATGTTTTGTTTTCCATATCTCTTATCATCCTTTTTGCCCCACTATGAACCTGCTGCCACTTGTCTATATCCAGAACTGAACACAGGACTCCAGATGAGGCCTGACCAGCACAGAATATAGCAGGACTATTATTCCCTTCAAGTTGGAAACTATGTTTCTATTGAGGCAGGTAAAGACAGCCTGCACATTCTTGGATGCAGCATCACACTGCTGACTCATGTTCAGCTTATGATCAGCTTTCTGCAAGTAGTATTGCTGAGTCCTATATTCCCTATCCTATACCTGTGCATTTGCTCTTTGTGCCCTAAATGTAGAATTTTGTGTTTGCCTCTATTGAGTTTCATTTTATTACTTTCTGCCCAATTTTCTGGTTTATCTAGGTCCTTTTGAATTCTGTTCTTATCTTCCAACCACCTCTCCCAGTTTTGTGTCATCTGCAAACTGAGGAGGGCTGACTGTGCTCTTCTTTGGCGTGTCCTACAATTATGAATTCTAGATTTAAATGATCACTTCCCCCTAAAGTACGGAATACTTTGAGTCCAGTGACCAGCTCCTCCTTGTTGGTTAGGATCATGTCCAGGATTGCTGATCCCCTTGTTCTTTCCTCTGCTTTCTGAAAGATAAAATTATTTTCAAGTCACATCAGGAATTTATTGGACAGCCTATGCTTTGTAGAGTTAGTCTCCCAACAGATGTCAGGGTAATTGAAGTCCCCTGAAACTACTAACCCTTGCATCTTTAAGATTTCTGAGTTTTGTTTGTGGAAAGCATCATCCACCACCTCTTCTTGGTTTGGTGGCCTGTAGTAAATTCCTTCCACAATGTTGCATATATTTCATGTATTTTTTACCCAAATGTTCTCAGCTGGCCTACTCTGGTAACTCTCATGGATTTCTGTACAAGTGAATTAGTCTTTGACATATAATGCTACTCCCCTTCCTTTTCTGCTTTAATAAGAGTGTTTTTGCCTGCTGGCAAAAGGAGAGCAAGGAGAGGGCCAACCTAGCTTCCTGAGGAAGGGAGTTCCAGAGGGTCGGAGCAGCCACTGAGAAGGCTGTCTCCTGTGTTCTCATCAGGAGAGCCTGGGACGGTAGCAGGACTGAGAGAAAGCCTTCCTTTGCAGATCTTAGAGCTCTGGCAGTTTTGTAGTGGGAGATATGGTCTTTCAAATAGTCTGGACCTAAACTGTATAGGATTTTATAGGTCATGATCAGCACTTTGAATTGTCCCAGAACTGAACAGGTAGCCAGTGAAGCTGTTTTTACAAAGGAGTTATGTGCTCTCTGTAACTGGTCAGAATTCTGGCTGCTGCGTTCTGAACCCACTGAAGTTTCTGAACAGTTTCTAAAGCCAGCCCTATGTAAAATACATTGCAGAAGATCAACTAAGATGGAATCAAAGCATGTGTCACTGTAGCCAGATCTGACATCTCAAGGAATGGGTGCAGTTGGCATACAAGTTTTAACTGTGCAAATGCACTCCTGGCTACTGCTGAAACCTGAGCATCCAAGCTCAGAGTCAAGTCAACATCAAGTCTGCAAGCCTGAGATTTCAGGGGGAGTTTAACCTCATCTAGCACAGGCAGAATCCCTATTCCCTGATCTGCATTTTGGCTGATCAGGAGCACCCATGTCTTGTCTGGATTAAGTTTCAATTTGTTTGCCCTCATCCAGTCCATTACTGACAACAGACATTGGTTCAGTACCAAAACAGCTTCCTTGGAATCAGATGGAACGGGAGGTAGAGTTGGGTGTAATCACCATATTAGTGATATTGAACCCCAAAATACTGGCTAACCTCTCACAGTAGTTTCATGTAGATGTTAAACAGCATGGGGGGCAAAACAGAATCCTGAGGGACCCCACAGGCCAATGGCCAGGGGTTAAACAAGATTCCCACAGCACCACTTTCTGAGTTCGCCCCTCCAGGAATGACCAGAACCACTGTATAACAGTGCCCCCAAGTCCCATTCCAGAAAGTGTTGGAATTGACAAGACTTACAACTCTAGTTATTATGGGGTTAATTGGTCTACTGGTGTTATAGAGGACCTTCACCTGCTACTGTTATTGGAAGCAGGTGTAAAGGCTCTATAAGAGTAGCATTGTTTTAGTGGACACTTACTTCCACTTCCAGATTTGCTGTTGCTGCAGTTTGTATTATATCCTGCTTCATTGTGGTATTGTATTATATTTTGATATATTTTGTATTTTAACTTGCCAAACTTGCTCATGTTCTCTTTTAACCTTTTGTATATTAAGAATCTATATGCTACGCTTATTTTTAACTAGAATATATAAAAGACTATTTCTCTTTCTTTATTTGTCTTCTGAATTCCCTTTTTATTTACAACAGAAAGTTGGCCAGAAGGATACCATGGTCGATGGTATCGAAAGCCATTGAGAGATACAGCAGACCCAACAAAGACACACTCACCCTGACCAGTTCCCTGTGTAGGTCATCCACTGAGGTGACCAAAGCTGTTTCCATCCCATACACAGGACTGAAGCCAGATTGAAATGGATCAATTTACCTCGGAGCTGGGAGGCTACCACATGCTCCAGAACCTTGTCCAAAATGGAACATTAGAGACTGGCCAATAGTTATTCAGAATTGTGAGATCCAGTAATTTTTAGTAATGGTCTTACCACAGTCTTTTTTTAGGCATGTTGGAAACTTTCCTTGCTGGAGTGAGGCATTCAACACTCCCCTTACCCAGTCAGCCAGTCCCCTTCTAACTGCTTTCAGAAACGAGGAGGGGCAAGGATCCAGTATCCATGCATGCTCTCACTTCTCCAAGGATCTTGTCCACATCCTCAGACTGCACACATTGAAACAAATACAATAATACAGGACAAGCAGGTGCCAAGATTACATTCACTGGACCTGTCTCAACTACAGCATCCAAGTCAGATCAAATCTGAGCAATTTTGTCTGTAAAGTGTCTTGCAAATTTGTCATAGCAGACTGTAGACTGGTAAGGCCCCTGACCACTTGACACACAGCTCCACTGGACAGCACTGTGTAGATGCAATGGCGGCAGAGAAGTATAATTTCTTCACTGCCACCACTGCCATGGCATAGAGTTCTAGCCCATGTTTGGTCAGACTTGCTCTGAGTCTTCTGCCAACATCTCTCTAGTCTCGATCCCATTTGTTTCATTGCGACTATACATCAAACATACAGACATTTGAAGCTTTCTTTGTTCTCACCTATCCATTTACTGACAGTGCTTTTATGGATCACATTGTTTCCCTCACCTTCTCTTCTAGAATTCATATCCTTGTGTTTAGACTGTGTTTTGGGGCTAATGTTTGGGCTATCATTTCCAACCCCAGGGGAGTTAAAGCCCTCTTGATCTGGCCTGCCATGCTACTAGCAAAGAAAGTCTTCCCAATCTTCATGAGGTGCAGTCCAGTAGTCCTTTAAGAAATGAAGACCATGGTCCCAGAAGCTAAACCTCTCTTTTCTATGCAATTTCCATAGCCATCATTTACTTTCAGTATCTTCTTGTCCCTGTGTAGTCCTCTATCCTTCACTGGCAGAATTGATGAGGATAAGACCTGTGGCTCAAGCTGTTTCATCTTCCTGTCCAGAGCTACATAGTCAGAGGTGATCTGCTCGAAGGTGTTCTTGGCAGTGTCATTGGTACAGGAATAAGGAGAATGAGGTTCTGATCTGTGTTCTTGATGACTTTTGGCAAGTTGTCAGTGACATCCCAGATACTTGCACCGGGAAGACAGCATATTTACTGATTCATTTGACAGGCTGTCACACAGGTACCTCTGTACACCTAAGCAACAAGTCTCCAACCACCAGCACCTTTCTTTCCTTTTTGTTGCGGTTGCTGGTTACCTCGAGTACTTCCTTAGCATGCGGTTTCCCTTGTTGCTGATTTCCTGTTTGAGCATCTTCACTGACACTATCCTCATGAAGATATAAGAAACAATTGCTTAGTTGGAGGGGTTCTGAGTATGTAGATAACTTCCTATCCACCCAGAACTCCACGTCTTCATCTCCTGGCTCAAAAGCTCACTGCCTCTTCCCACCTGGAAGCTTTTGTGCTCACAGTGATTTCAGCAAAGACTGGTGGGACAAAGTATGAAGATGAGCTGGTACTCTCCCAGTTTTGCCTACTCCTGAGTGTGAAATGGCCCAGAGAGGGACAAACATATGGCAAAACTGCCTCTCCTACATATCCTTTGGGGTTTTTTGAGGAGTTTTATTGGAGTGTATTGCCCTTCCAGGTTCCCTGAGGGAACAATATGGATCCCAATGTGACGCCCTTCCCAGATCTAGACTATTTATTATAAGAACATTTTTAAAAGCCTTGCTGTATCAGAGGAAAGGCTCTTCTAGTCCAGCATTCTGTTCCATATAATAGTCATTTAGATGTCTACTGAAAGCTCATGAACAAGAGATGAGCCTAATTGTACCATCTCATACATGCTTCTCAACAAATCTCATTCAGAAGCAGCAACTGCCTCTAACAGTGGAGTCAATAAAAGCTGTCATGAGTAGTAGTTACTTATAGCTTTATCCTCCTTGAGGATACTGCTATATTGCATATGCTCCATCTATGCTTTGTCAGTTAATGCAAACTTAACTGTGATACATTAATTCCATCAGTTGGCTGGCATTTGCAGTTACAGTAAAAGAAACCAAGAACAGGGATTCTAACCTGTCCCTAAATATAGAGTTGCACTCCCTAAATATGTATTAATACTCAATGAGCTGCTTTTCAAGACATATTCACACCACTGTTTTGTTGTGAAGTATAATTACTAGCCCATGTTGGATTTTTTCGTCCCCTATATCTAAGACAGAAAGAAGCAAAGCCCCAGTGCTCTAAAGCCAAACATCTAATTTTTTCACAATCAATCTAGTGTTGGCAGATTAATGTGTAGCTCAAAATAAGGGTGTCTTGCGTAGAAAGAAATAGCCTTTCAAAAGATCACTGAGGAAATATATTTTCTGAGGCACCTGGCAAATGGATTTGCAGTAGGACAGATTACTTCAAGTACTCTGCTAAAAATATGTGCTTGACATCTATGGATGACTTGAGCACAGTAAAACTTGACAACACTAGGACTTCTGTTACAGGAAAATTAGATGTTTCTTTGTAGGCTGGAAATTGTCTGTGTTTGGATTGTTGTTGGGATTTTTTTTCCACCTCCTTTTACAGAAAAAGATACAGCTCAGAGACAGAATGAAATTGAAAGAACAACTTGATTGATTGGTTTTCAGAAAAAAATATATCTGTCAGTTCATGTACTTTGAGTTCCTTGGAGTTCCTTGCTACACTCAATTGCATCTCTTCATAGGCTTCACTAGAGATATCAAAGATGTAGATGTTAGTGCCTTTAAATTGCTTTCATCTGGGTTTCCTATGCAACAGTGATAATCTGAAAGGCTCTGGAACAAGATGCTTAAGAATGGGCAATATTTCATCACACACAGCAATATGGTTTATTTAATTTATTTCCACAAAACAAAATAAACTGTATTTTCAAAAACAAAATACAGTTAAGACAATGAATAACAGCATGGTGTAGTGGTTTGAACATTGGACTATAACCCTGGAGACCAGGGTTTAATTGTCCACTTGGCCGTGGAAACTGACTGAGTGATCTTGGGCATGTCACACACTCTCAGCCCCCAGAAAACTTTGTGATAGGTTTGCCTTACGGTCACCATAAGTTGGAAATGACTTGAATGTACACAATAACAAGAGCAACACAAAAATTAAGAAACTAACAAAACCAACAGTCATATTAAAAATATTAATTTAAAACCATGTGAAGCAAGGAATGATGAGGAGGAGGAGGAGGAGGACGCACCCCCTGATTAGCAACATTCTGCCCTTCTATGTAGGCATTTGACGTTTATTGCTAGGCATTACCATATTTAGGCAAAAACTACTTGACTGTGAAAGATTCAGTCACAGTTAAGGATGTTTCTTTCTTTCTTTCCTTTTTTTTTTTTAAAGTCAGAAGTATCTATTTTTAAGCTGGTTTATAGCTTTCATTTTCTGGTGACAAGGCCCCCATCTCTACTGTAATTCTAGATTAGAGGAGCAGATCTAATCTCTCTGTGATGAAAGGAAGGCATTTTTGGAGGGAAGCGGACTGAAGCTTTCTCTTTGGAAGACAAATTAAGGAACATTCTCATGCTTCTGCTTCACATAGGCCCTTTCCACATGTGGGGGGGGGAACGGGCGAAACCCCCCAAAAACGGAGTTTACCGGCAGCCGGGTAAGTCCGTCGCAACGCGGAGCAGCGCAAGCTCGCTGCTCCACAGTCCTCCGGCGTCCCAAATGGCAGCTTCCAGTTGGTGGAGGCTCTCCACCAACCGGAGAAGCTCGCCAGCTGGAAGCCCGCCCCCGGCAGATCTGCAGGCACGCATTTGCGCGCGCCTGCAAATCCGCATCGGAGCCGGGCGACGGAGCGGCGTGGGGCTGCGTGCTCCGTGCTTTTTAAAAACCTCGAAAAAGAGGTTTTTAAAAAACACGCAGCGCGGCTCGTTCCGGCCGCTCCTGAGTGGATTCTGGTGCGGAACTACAAAAAGTAGTCCATGCCAGTCCACTCTACGGTGCAGAAGACCTCAGTGACAGGTCGCTCTGCACCGTTTCAGAAGCCCGGTGTGGAAATGGCCATACTCTTTTTTGCTAATATTGAGGGAATCCTTTGAGGTTTTAAATTAATGTTTGGGATCCTAACACATCACTGAGTGTCTACTCAGAGAAGCTCTGTTCGCTGGATGCTATCATGGAAAAAGGGAGGAGGACACAATTGTCGCATCTCCCCCCCCCGCTACTCGTTGTTGTTGTTGTTGTGTGCTCTGCAGATCTCTAAACCCCAAAATACTGCTCTAGAGGATTGTGGGAACTTCTATAATAATGATGGACTAGTGGTACAGGAAACAGTAGAGAGAAAAGGAAATGTTTGAAAATCACTGTGTGATAAGGCAGGGGTTGTACCTTGCAGTCCCTTCCAGCTCTCAGATTTTGTGAAAATCACTTCCAGAGTCCTTTCTGCAGATAGAAGTTTTTCCATTCAAAGACTAGAACTCCAGTTCCAACCCAGTATTTGTGATCACTTCTCAGAATGATGTTTTTCAGCTCACAAGCACGGCTTCTGTTAGTGAGTGAGAATAGATAGTCCTGTTATTTCTCTGAAGATAAATAGCGGAGAACAAAGTGACCTGCCAGTTTAAGCTGGCTCACTAGTAGGCCTGAATAGATGAAACTGTGGCACCGAGTGAACACATAAACTTATTAGGGGAGAATTGAGAGGAGTAAAAAAGAATGTTAGGCCATTTCCGCACTAGAGTGTTATAGTGCTATGATTCCACTTTCAACATCCTATGGAATCCTGGGGTTTGCACTTTAGGGACGGACCTTTGAGACCCCTCCCTAAACTGCAAACCCCAGGATTTCATAGGATGTTGAAAGTGGAATAATAGCACTATAACACTCTAGTGTGAAAATGGCCTTAGTGTTCACTTTTTACATTTTTTTAGGTCCTAAGGCAAAAAAGGAAAGGGAGGGAGGGAGAGAGACCTGGAAATGTGTTGCTAGTGTCTGTTGAATTTTTTTTGGTGAGGGGATTGGGTTTGAGAACTGAGCAGCGTCAATGTTTTCATAATTAACAGCAATATACTTAACTATATAAAGTAAGCTATATGACCGAATCAGTTGATATGGTGGACCTATGCAGCCCCTAGAATCTGTTTTTTCTTGGCTCAGAATTCTAAACTTTCAGTGTAGCCATTGCATAAGGCTTCAAGGGAGACCTGATCTATAATCTTCTGACTGATTCAAAGTCTTATTAATATGTAATTAATATTCTTAAATGCAAAGGAATATCTTCAAAATGATCTGACTTTGGGGACATGCTAATTTTACATCAGATGTAAAGGAAATGCAGATAAACAACCATACCTTTTCTGTAGTGTTTGACTAGATAGATAAAATCTAGATCTTATAAATATTTTTTAAGTTACCCCTGGGAAGATCCAGAAGGACATGTTATTGCTGCTGCTACTGAGCATTGCCTGGAACAAGCTAGATATGCCTCGAATATAAAGTGTTGGAGCTGACTTTTGACAGAATATAATAATGCTGTATTTTGTTTTGTTTTTTAAAAAATTCTCTAGCCTCGATTCTGAAACTTCAGTAGCTAGTGATTAAGACCTTCAGCAAAATAAAGCGATAGGGGAAATATACAGTGGTGGATCACTTTGTTCTAACTTTCTTTCGTGAACTTTGCCTCTAGGTAACCAGGGCATTAGAGAGAAGCAGAGTTGAAGCTCCAATTTACAAGCAATTCATAGACATTCTATCTTCCTTCTATTAAAATTTGAAGAGCAGCAATTATTGTTTTCTAGCCAACATCAAAACCATTATTGGAATACAAAAGGTTTAATTTTGTGAGAAGTGGTATAATTGGAATTGGAAACAATGGAAGACTAGATAATGGATTTAATATTCATAGCTGAAAGCTTTAATAAATCAGCTGTGAAGTTACCATAAAATGGGTGCTATCTACTTGGAGCTAAGACAAAATAAAGAAGAAATCACGATCTCGAGAACAGTAGTGATAAAGTATTTCCACTGTGGTCTTTTCAGACTTATCAGTCTTGTCGGGAAAGAATGAAAAATAAAATTCTAGGGTGCTTTGCAGAACCCAAGCTCGATCATTGTTTGGCCTGGTTTATGAAGCAGTTTCTGTATAGGTGGGCTTAATGATGCATTGTTGCAACACTGCATTACTGCCTCTTAACTCGTTTCCTTTGGTGAGGGTCAGGACTTATGGAAATGCTTTGGTTAACATGTGTTTAAACATGCTTGCTGCTGAAACACATGGATAATATAAGTAATTTTATAAGATTGGTTTAGAGGATCCCAAGTATTTGGCCTCATTGAGTACACTGATTTTAACATGAGCTTATACAATGATTGCAGTGGTTTGTTTAGGAGCACTGGGGAATTGTTAGGTGTTTTCATAAAACTGTAATAGAATTACTTGGCCCTCATGAGGTTCTATAGCTGCTAGTGACTGCACTAACCATTTGTATTGTCTTGTTGCCCTTTTTTCTGATCAAGTTGAAATTATAAAATTTGGTACATGAGTAGTCATATCAGTTCAGAAATGTGGTAATTTCCTTATTACAAATGAGCAATATTCAGTGTATATTTATACAATATTATGAAGTGCAATAATTGTCACATGAGAAATAGAATCATGATTGTTATAAAAACAAGCCCACAAATCTTTTGAATATTCCGTCTATATCATTATAGTGTTTTTCATTGGAGCTTAGAAGTTGGATAAAGTCTGTTTTACTCAAGAGGAGTGTTGAAACTGCGGGTAACCAAACTGAGTGATAATCAAAAGGCTTTTACTATAGAACATATATGTATCTTACTGTAGAACATACATATATTCAAGAAATAGAATCATGATAGTTACATAAACAAGCCTACAAACCTATTGATATTTCCATTGCTACAATTAAAGTACATTTCATAGGATTTTAGAAGTGGGATAAATTCTACTTTATTCAGTAGGAGTGTTGAAACTGCAAGTAACCAAACTAAGTAGGGATAAAGAGGTCTTTACTGTAAAACATACGTTCATTTTACTGTAGAGCATACTTTTACTGAAGAATATACATTGAAGTGCAATATATTTCATATGAGAAATAGAATCATGATAGTTACAAAAACAGGCCCACAAACCTATTGGTTGTTCCATCTATATAATTACAATACCTTTCATTGGAGCTTACAAATGGGATACATTCTATGGCCCTTTCCGCACGAGGCGAGGGAATCGCTCTGTGCCTTACCTACCACTTCTTCTGGGGTCTGAAGCAACACGGACTGTCCCTGAAGCCCTTCTGCAGGGCTCCTCCTTGGTCCAGGGTGAATCAGAGCAGTGCGAGGTCTGTAGATCCGCACTGCTCCGGCTTCCAAAATGGTGGCTTCTGGCTTCCAAAATGGCGGCTTCCGGTTGGTTGTGGGTCCCGACCAACCGCTGAAGCTCTCCACGCTTAAACCCGCCCTTCGCAGATCGCAGGCTCGCATTGGTGTGAGCCTGCGAATCTGCACAAGGGAGCGGGAACGCAATGGCGCGTTCCAGGAAAATAAAGACCTGTTTTTTTGCAGTCTTTAGAAAACACGCTGGAGGACCACTTGGGGTCGTTTTGGAGCGGACTGAGGTGCAGATCTCCAGTAAGTAGTCCACTTCTAGTCCACTCCAAGGTGCAGACGACCTCCGTGAGAGGACGCACTGCCCCATTCTAATTGCCTGGTGCGTAAAGGGCCTATATTACTCAAGAGGAGTTTTGAAGTTGTAAGTAACCAAACTGAGTGATAATCAAAAGGGTTTTTTTTACTGTTAGCAGGCTGTATGCCCCCACACTTTGATATAGTTTAATTGGCAAAATATGATTTAATTGGCAAAATATATTGATTGACACAAATATAAAACATACCCTGCTATGGCTGAATGGCTGTGCTGGATAAGAGAAGAAGGCTGGCCGAACACGTACATTGCAAATTAGATCAGAAGAGATCTCCAGGCATAGCCAGGTCATAATCAGGAAATCACCAGGAAACTCTAGCAATAATAGGCTTGCAGTTGGCCTTAACAACCCAACATCTAAAAGACAATAGTATCTGGGAGATTCCCACAAGACAGCTATTGTCTTAACTCCTCTCCCTCCAACCAAGTATACTGCCCCTTTTTGTCCTCACACCTGTCCAACAAGTACTGAGCTATCAGAACAGCCATTAGCATTTTGTCACCTAATGCTAAGACCATAAATTCATTTTGGACCTCATTGTCCATTCTCAGGATTCCATTGTTTACTCTTCCAAAGAGCCATTAACACCCTCACCCTGCAGGCAGAAAGGGGGTATTTAAACCCAGCTTTTGGCCAGCCAACTTGCAGTACACAGATTGCTGTCCACCACTCTGCCATTCCTATTTCCAGCTGCGTACTGTCCTTAGACTTGTGTCTAAGTCACATGGCTTCTTCGCTGCAATTTTGGATTGGTAAATATCACCCACTTTGCTCTGAAATCTCACTATCCAAAACTTTCCACCTTTTTCCTTCAGTTAGCTTTGTGTGATTGCATGACTGTTTGGATCTTGTGTATGTGATTGAAATTCCTCCAATAAAACACAATTAAGCTTACTTTGGGAATCTCTGACTGGTTCTTTCCTGCAGAAGTACTGGTAAACCTAGATGTAAAAGATCTCATTAGGTTATTCCCTTCTCATAGGCCTTCTGTTTAGAGCTAATATTCCCCACTGTCTCATGGAGGTACTGGCATCACAGGTGGACCCCTGAGTTGCCCACGTTTTGGAATAACATTACTGTAGAACACACATTCATTATGTGGCTTATATTCATTAGCCTAGATACCAGCTACCACTACAAGCAGTCCTTGGGACTGAATAGGAAAGGAGGATCCATACTACATACATCCAAAGAAAAAACACGGGCTGACAAAGACCAATCTGGTCAAAACCTCTTGCTTAAATATCTCAGCAACAGATGTATTATCAATTTCTTACTATTATTATATCTAAATTGCTTTTTTTTTTTTACACAACATTGTCCATTGACTTCCTATTACTATTCATAATTTTTAGTATAACATTGTGGTCTCAGACCTTTATATGTTGGGAGGGTTGTACGTGTACATGGGTGTAATTTTTCATATGTAGTTGTCAATAATATATTGTATATATTGGACAAAGATTGAAAATACTTATAGTATTTAGTTAGATTGTGAATTATATTGTAAATGACATATTCTGATGTCAATTCCTTGTAATTGTGAACAATTGGTTGCTTTGTATAAATAGCAATATTTCATCATAACTTGCCGGCATATTAGACGCGCCGGCATAGAAGACGCACCCCACTTTTCAAGGGGTATTTTTCAGGAAATTTTTTTTTTTTAGTTCTCTGGTGAGTAAAATGCACAGGAAAGGAGGGGAAGGAAAGGAATGTTGCACCAGGAGAGGAGGGGAAGGAAACGAGTGCTGCACCATCACCCCTCCCTTCCTGTTTTGCTTGGGCAGAGACTCCCAGCAGAGTCAAAATGCACAAGAGAGGAGGGGAAGGTAAGGAGAAACTGTAGAAACATCTATCTATGTTCCTATAGATCAAGGCTTCCACTACCCACTCTCTTCCTGCTTTGCCTGGGCAGGGAGAACTTCTTTCATTTCCTCTCTCTTCCCTGTGGTTTTAGCGTTATGGTATTTGCTGGTGTATAAGGCGCACCCCATTTTCAGAGGGTATTTTTTAGGGAAAAAAGTGCATCTTATACACCAGCAAATACGGTATTTGAGTGTGATGGTTAATTCCCGTCCAGAGTTGTATCAGTGCTAATAGAGATTAAATGCTGGTATAAAAAGTTACCATGTGACCTGCATTGGCATGAAATCCTAGAGCTGGACTTTGAGGTTCTTTGCCATCAAATTGACTTGGACTTATGATGATCCTATAAATGAGAAATTTTCAAGACATCTTATCATCAGCATCCCTGCTCAGTACCTGCAGACTGATGGCTATGAACTCCTTGATTGAATCAACCCACCTGTATTGTGGTCTTCTCCTTTTCCTGCTTTCCGCTTTACTAAGTATCACAGTTATTTCTCATCAGTCATGTTGTTTCATGATACTCCAAAGTATGACAGCCTTAGTTTAGTCATCTTGGCTTCTAATGAGGGTTAACTAACTCTAAATTATTATTTACTTTGGCAATCCATGGTGTCCGCAGAACTCTCCGATGGCACCACTTTTGAAATGAGTTGCTCACACTGTCCACTTTCTTCACTGCCAGCTTGCACAACCTTAGATAGAAATTAGAAATAGTATGGCAAGGATGATTCTAACTTTTGTATCTAATCATTTATCTTCACACTTCAAGAGGTTATCTAGAGCCTTCATATAACTGTCTTTCCAGGTCTTAGTCTTCTGCACTATCCATTTTGATTAACAGGTGTGCCACGTTATAAAACATCTTTAGTTATTTCAATATATTCATTACACACTTCAAAGTTATATGAATCATCTGTGGCTGTTATTTTTGTTTTCTTGCTATTCAACTATAAACTTGCTTTTGCACTTTCTTCCTTCACATTAATCAGTAGTTGTTAGAAGTGTTTGCTGTTTTCTGCAAATAATATGATGTCATCTGCATATCTTAAATTATTGATTTCCCTTCCCACAATTTTCATGCCGGCTTCCTTTGAGTCTAATCTTGCTTTCCATATGATATGTTCTGTGTATAAATTAAACAGATAGCATGATAAAATGCAGCCTTGTCTGATCCCTTTGCTAATTTTTCCATATTTGGTTCTAATTGTAGCCTCTTGTGCTAAGTGTTGGCTACACATAAGGAGCCTTGCTACAGAAAATCAATTTTTCACCAGTAACTAACTATACTACACTGCATCTGTCATAAGAAATTATATGAAATGACCATCCATTGTTGTTGTTGCTGTTGTGTTGTGTGCCTCCAAGTAGTTCCTAACTTATGGTGACCCTAAGGCAAATCTATCATAGGATTTTCTGGGGGATCAGTGCATGTGACACACTCAAGGTCACCCCAGTGGGTTTCCGTAGGCAAGCGGGGAATCAAACCCTCATCTCCAGGGTTGTAGCCCAGCATCCATATCACTCCACCATGCTGGCTCTCTTTACAGTCCTTTAATTTCTTCTTTGAAACTGGATAGTTTTTAATACCTATGAATTCTGGATGTTGCCTTTATATTAGATTGAACTATTTGTCTCTCTAGACTTGCAGTATTTACTGTGATTGGCAACAGTTCTGCATGATCTCAGATAATCATAGTATCCGCTACACAGTCATTTTTAAGCGGAGACACCACTGACTAAACCTGGAAGTTTCTGTTTGCAAAGTATGTGTCACTGGACTATGGTCCCACCCATATGTTTTAGTAGCTGTTTTGCTTCTTTTAAAAGTTTCAATTATTGATTACAGTCAGTCCTCCACATTTGCAGGTTTGACATTCACAAATTTCATTATTTGTGAGTTTCTCTACCCCTTGCCCCCCCCCAGGCACTTTTTTGTTTGGGGGAACTTTTCCTCCTGTCTCCGATCAGGCTGCGCAGCTCTTTAAAACCTGCCTCCAGTCTTCCTTCTCCCCCACCAGCCACTGCCCAGCCAGCTCAGGACAGCTCATAGCCCAATTTCTCAGCACCACAAACCCTCTCCCAATGCCCCACATACACCCAATGAAGGAGATGGGCAAGAGAGAGGAAATATAGGGCCAACATGCCAACCTTTTCCTTTCCTTGGCCTGGTTTGGACCCTGGGTGCCTACTCTCCCCACCCATGCCTCAGCCCCCTTCCCACAGACACTCATTTTGATATTTGCGATTTTTCACTTTTGTGAGGGTCTCTAACCCTAGCAAATGTGAAGGGCTAACTGTATTTGTCTGTATTCTCTTATTTACGTACTTTTATATCTTGTTTTCTTTTTTCATTTATAAAAAATGAAAATATTTAAATATTAAATTAAAAATATTTCTATTTTCATTTGTTCATAATGAATAAATCTCATCCTGTCTCCGACTAGGCTGGGATCTGCCCACTTTCAGCAACTGTTGCTGAGTTATTTGCCTCTCAGGTTGCTGAATTATATGCCTTCAGATCTTTGAATAATGTTCTAGTAACTCATTACTTACTTTCCCATTTTTGAAGACTTCTATCTTTTCCCTTTTAATTTAAATGGAATATTGGAACTTTCTAAAGTTCATGCTTCTGTTTGCTGAAGCAGACAGATATGAGCTTTTCTTACCATGTTCTCAGAAAGTAATCAAATTAAGTAGGAAATTCTTGAGGGGGAATGTTTGAAACCAGGCTATATCGAGAGATCTGCTGAGTGTAATGAGGAACTCAGTTCTGACCATCTAAATTATCTTCTGCTTCTTTTAAGTACACCTGGACCTATGAAACGTGATCAGTATGTAATATTGAACTTAACAAGGGCTTATGGACCTAGAACCGTTGATTCTTCTTACCCAATTTATTCTCACACAACACACACGTGCAACCCTGTCTGAATGGCAAGTGGGAGCTGTGAACTGCAAATCCAACCCCCAGAGTCCTTGCCACAACTGAAGCTTTGACAGAACTCTTCCTTTAAAACAATCACAGAGTGAGCTGCTGAGCTGGGGCAGTCCATACTCCAAAGTGTGTGGGGGGATGCCTCATCCACTGCTATGTTGAGATGCTCCCACATCTTGCTTCGATTATGAGCCACAGATTAGTGAAAGTGCATGAAAATGAAACATCTAGAACCTTCCTACATAGGTGGAGGGGATGACTGATAAAAGCTTCTGTCAGGTACTTTCCAGCTTGGACGTAAATGTGTGAAATCCATGTAAAGTTGTGTAGGGATGGCAGTCTGTGTGATAAGAAGCCAGATGGATATCTTTTCTGGGTCAGAACCCCAGACCGAGTTTCTTTTTCCTGAACTACAGTTATTTTGAGGCAATATGTTAATGCCCGTTGTGATGATGGCACTAACACTCATTTCTTTGCCACTTTTGTATTTAAACACCTTTGGTCAATACAGCTTTGGGGGAAATATTTAGGTATTTAGGAAAATATGTAGCCAAGCCAACAAGCGGCCTCCTTAAAACCTGTTATGGCCAATTTGCCTAAGTTTTGCAGGCAAAATTGCTTCTGTCCATCCTGACTTTGATGCCATTGTTTTGACAGAATCAAAGATAGGTGCAGCCACAACACCATCTGGTCCTGTAATGAATATTTTTCCACTTGTACAGCATGGAGACGTGTACAAGCTGCTTGGAGGGCAGGGAAAAACACCTGCTGTTTAGATTTTTTGTCCATAGCAACTTGTAAAATGTCTTTAGACTTTAGAAAAAGTTGACCTTAACTCAGTCACACATGGTTCAGTTACATGCAGCCTTCACTGGCCTTGAAGAACATTTGAACACCTCAGTCAGTGCAGAATGCAGCAGCTGGACCACTTGTTGGAGGTAGATGTTCAGATTATGTTAACAGCTACAATTAACCCTCCACATTTGCTAGCATTAGGGACTCAGGACCCCTGCAAAAGTAAGAAACACACAAAAAATATCAAAATATGTGTGTGGCTATGGGAAGGGGGCCAAGGCATGGTGGGGTGCCCAGGCTCCAAACAAGCTTAGAGAAAGGCGAGAAGAAAGGGATGGGTTGGCATGGTGGCCCTATGGTTCCTCTCTCTTCTCCATCTCCTTCCTTGAGTGTGGGCGGCATCGGGAAGTGTTTGTGATGTTGAATGTGGGGGGCATTGGGAAGGGTTTGTGATGTTGAGAAATTGTGATGTTGAGAGATGTGCAAGCTGTCCTTAGCTGCCTAGACAGTGGCTGGTGGAGTATGAGTAGGATCACAGGTGGATTTTAAAGGATTGCACAGCCTGATGGGAGCTGCCGAGAGCCTTTTCCCTAGAAAAAAGGTACTTGAGGTGAGGCAGGCAGGGGTTGGAGAAACTTGCAAATAATCAAATTTGTGAATGTTAAACATGTGAATGTGGAGGGCCAACTGTATTTTCTTATGTTGGCTGCATCTGATAGATTCAAGATTTAGAATCCTGCGATTAGCCTTTAAAGTTCACAATAGGGTGAGTCCAGGCTATTGGAAGGATAGCCTATGTTCGTATGAGTTTGTCTGACATTTAAGATCAGCATTTAAGGCCTTCCTCTGTCATCCTACCATGACAGCTGTGAGGCTGAAGTGTGGTAGGGTGGTGATTCAATAATTTTGGAATTAACTTCTCTGGGAAGTGTACATGGCCTCCTCTTTTGGAGAAGCTTCAAAACTTACTTGTTTAAGTACGGACTTGGTAATTTGAATGTGATATGCTTTTAATAATGGCTTCATTCACTATTAAATCTTGCTTACCTTTTATTTCTTTTTCTTTTCTTTTTTAAAAGTTAGTTGTCACTTGCTTTGACAAGAGTGTTACCAAGAAAAACAGAGTATATATTTATATGATGATCATGATTATGATGGCAACAACAGGTGTTACCCTGACTTCTGGGGGTCCCCCGGGGGACACCTTGGTTCGTTCCAAAAATGCAAAGATTGGAGAACTTAGCAGAGCACTAGCAATAGCAAAACGAGGGGCAGAGTAACCCAGCAGAATCTTTTACCCAATTTTTACAGGGTCAGGCCAAGCAAAAAACCAGACAAACGTACCAATAAATGGTTTTTATTAATAAATGTGTTCTCACACACCAACATACTCACTCACTCATGCACACGAGGCCTATTGAAAAGGGAAAGAGGTGAAAAATGATAAAGAATATAGCTGAGAGGATATAATGGCACTGACACTGCACCTATCCTGAAGTCTTCAGTCCAGGTAGTGGCGAGAAGGACATTGCTCAGTGAAAAGAGGCAGCTGAGGAGATCACTCGACTAAAGAGTGCCAGTATGCTAGCGTGGCAGGGAGTCCTCCAAAACTGGGACTACTTATAGGGCAGAACGTACCTCGAGGGCAGGCCCTCTCCCGGGAAGAACAATGGCCAAAATAAAGGGGAAAATGCTGCACAATAGCAACTTGATAGTTTGCATGATTGGTTCATGCAGATGGACCTCGCCTTCGTACGATTTTCCAAAGTCAAAGTTGCACAACCTGAGGAAAACCAATAATCCTCTCAAGTTGGCTATTCGTGGCTGAGGACCCTTTGTTCGTGTGGATGTGTTTAGGCTGAGGTCTCCTTGGAGAAACATAACTGGGGATTTTCCTGGCCTTGACCTTGACCTTGTTTCAGTTGTTCGATCTATTTGTCTACACACCCACCCGAGCAACCTCTCTGGCATGGTGGGCATATTTGATATCAATTTTATTTCCCCCTCAGGATGGGGTCTGCCACCAGGGTAACACAAGAACACACACCCTATGCCCATAGTACAGTAGGTCCCCCATAACCATATGGCTGGTATCCATGGTTTCACTTACCCACAATCTGTCCCAGGGCCATGGCTGTTGCCAACTGGCTAGAGTTCTTACTCTGTGCAGCTGGCCAAGAGAGTCATATGGCAAGGCTCAGGTGGGCTTCCCATGCATCTCTTGGCCAAGGAAGAGATAGATACTCTTCCTCAACTGAGAGAGGCATGTGAAGCCCAGGTCCATGAAGTTGTGTACCTTTCTCCACTGAGGAAGAAGTGGATGCTCCTTCCTCAGCAGAGAGAAGCACACAAAGTCTGACATGGTTCTCCCTCACCTGTCAAGGTCAGAGACCCGGGCAGCGAGCCAGCCCGGAGAAGGGAGTGGAAGAGCTAGCAGAGTCCTGCGAGGAGGAGTCAAGCAACCAATTACTCAAAGGGAGTCCATTTATCTAAGCCAGAGTGACAAGTGAAAGCCGTAGTCAGACTTCCAAAAGCCAGGGGTCAGGAGCCAAGAGATCAATCCAAGGTATCAGGAGCCGGGTGCTGGAAGCAAGGAACAAGCAGAGGGAGGGCTTGTAAAAAGTTTGCCACAAGCAAAGGGAAGCTTTCAAGCAGGCAGTTATATATCCCAAGGCACAGGTGTGTCCAGCCACTGCTTCTTAAACTTAGCCAAGGAAGCCTCCCTTTGCACAGCTCTCTTGAGTCTCTGCCTTGATTGGGGGCTGATTGAAGCAGGCGTCTGAAGCATCTTCAGAATCGGATCCCTGTTGCCCTAAAGGAGCAGGCAGAGGAACGTCCGAGCCTGCTTGGTCCATGGCAGCAGGGGGAGCTCTTGAGCTGCAGGACTCCTCTCCAGCCAGAGCCGCAGGGACCAAGAGCTGCTGCTCGTCATCAGCAGCTCTGACAGGGGCTTCAGTTATCACATCACCCCTCTCTCTGCTGAGGAAGAAGACAGACACTGTTTCCATGGCTGAGAGAGGCATGCGAACCCCAGCATGGCTTCTCCCACACCTGTCTCCACTTAGGAAGGAGACAGACACTTCTTCCTCAGTGGAGAACTGCACACAGCACTCAACTCAACCCCCCCCCCCCATTTTTTGCCATCCACATTAAGTCTGGGAACATTTCCCTCACATATATGGGGGACCTACTGTTTATAATTAGGAAGGAAAAGGAACTCTCCATTTATTTTTGACACTCCAGCCGTAGATTGCACTCTTGCAGCTAGCTATCTGAGAATGAGCCCCTAGGAGCTATATGTGGCTTATTTGTGATTAGGAACATATATGATTGCATTCTTAGGTGTTGCAGCAAATACTTCTGGGTTTCTCTCTCCTCTAAAGTGGCCTTCCCCAGCATGGCGTCCGCCAGAAGTGTTGGATTGCAGCTCTCACCAAGCTCAGTCGGCATAGCCAGTGTGTTCTTGTGGAGGACAAAGAATGAGTGAATGTGATGTTCGCTTATAAGGATGTAACAGAGGCAGAGATCCAGCAACGTTTCTTACTTTTGTTGTTTCTGCTAGGAATGATGAAAAATGTTTCTTGTGTGGGTGGCCATGACATGCATTGAAGTTGGTCCTCTTCTGGTGTATCTATACGATTAATAGTTGTATCTTTGTTTTCCTCAGACTGGAATGATGAGGGAGGAGGTAATGGGAAAAAGGAGAATAAGTGTTGTTTGTTGCTCTTTGATAAATCTGTAGTCTGTTGTTGCAGGAAATAGAGAAAGCACATCTTGGGCTCTAGATATGATTTAGATCAGATTACTTGAATGGCGTAAATAAGCAAAGAGTTTTAACTCCCCAACTGTGGCTCTTCTCCCCAATGGCTATGCTTTGCCTTGAACCTTTTCTAAGGCCTTCTCTGATATGTAATTATTTTCCACATGTTCTAATGAAAACATATATGGCCTTTTAAGTCCCTAAGTGCCCTCTGACCTCTAAAAATTTAACCAGTTATTTATCTGCTCTGGGTGCCACTTTACATCCCCAACTGAGACAGATGAGTCTAATTTTACAGTAAAGGGGAAAAAAAAAATACTTCTATGCTCTAAGAGGCCAATTAAAAGTGACAGTATCTGTAACGGTTTATAAACAGCTGACAATGTTGTTGGAAATTAAAACCATACTGGATTCCAGTCTTCTTTTGGCATCAAATAATTCTTCTTTGAGAATCTTAAGGGGGAAATGGCTATGAAAGTTTTTGAAGGGGCAGGATAAATACTATATACCATTAATGGGTAGATATGCCCATATCGTCACCTATTAAGAGCCAGTAGGCAATATGCTGTATTTAAGCTGAAGATTTTGCATGTTGTCACTAGTTGTGCCCTTGCATCACTTCTTTGTCCACCCATCAGTTAGGCATCTGTATACTGGCCTAAAAAGATAATCTGTTTACTGGCCCTCTAAGTTTCAAACTAGACAATCCATTTATCAGAATTTTGCTGAGGTGAAGTCAAAGTGTTGAAAAGCATCTGTTTGTCACAGCACATGATTTTCCTCACCTATAGATGTTAGTAAGGGCCTAAATACCTTAAAGGTACCAGATCCCATCTGATTTTGAAAGCTAAAACAGAATCAGCTTAGTACTTGGACACAAGACTGCCAGTGAATACCAGGAGCTGTAGGCTGCATTTAAGAGGAACAAACTAGTAAAGCTACCTTTAAGTATTCCTTGCCTAAGAAAACCCTATGAAAGTTCATGGTGCTGTGATAAGTCGACGGGCAACTTGAAGGCACACAATCACAAATATTAGTGTACTTTAGCATGTTTTGTGTCTTACCTGGTAACAGAGGCTGTCCTCCCCCAGAAGCCCATCAGTATCAATATTCCTAGGAGACATTTTAAAAGCATGTTGGTGGCTGTGGGGGGAGATTCAGGAGCCTGGTAGAGACAAGAAATTGTTCTTCTATGGATTGCTTTGAGCTGATTTATCTTAGGATCCAAACTATTGTATTTATATAGTTTTACAGAAAGGGATACAATTTTACAGATAGGTGATAAAACTGTTGGAGTCAAATAAGTATACATACCAGGGATGTGAACTGAAAGGTAGTTTCACTGGGTCTATTTTCATTCGTAGTAAAAGCCAAAGTGTGTAAATAAAAACACCGGAACACTTAAGTCACTCGTAGCTGTTCTTTGCCTAGGATGCTCCACTTGGTGACCTATCTTGTTGCAAGTCTCCCTGGGCACAGTGTAAAAGCTTGCATTGTAAATTGTCTTTGAGGTGGTAAAGGAAATTACCTTAGACTTATCAAATTGTTGTGAAGTTTAAAAGGCTGGGATCTTTGCTTACTGACAGGGAAATGATGATGCCTTCCAGACAGGCTGTCAGAGTTTGAGCAAAGTACTGTAAAACCAAATCATAACCTCTTGTTAGCCTTCAATCAGACTGTGTTGTGGAATGGAAAGAAACGCTGTCTCAGCCAGCTTGGCTTCACATGTAGGCTTCCCATTTTGAAGCGTTAATGCAGTGATGAAAGACACATTTGGTATCTGCATAATTTAAATGGATGAAGTCT
Organism: Cyclura pinguis; assembly: GCA_030412105.1. Lineage (NCBI taxonomy): Eukaryota > Metazoa > Chordata > Lepidosauria > Squamata > Iguanidae > Cyclura > Cyclura pinguis. The sequence continues at coordinate 246,804,869 of CM059599.1, read as the reverse complement.
GCTAACACCTTCAGAAGTCTTACTTTCATTAACATCTGAGGTGACAATTCCACCTTATCATTGTGGAGGGCAAATTCTTTTCACTGTAAGTGTTCTTACAGACTAATTTATTTCTTTAATCAAGCAGAAAAATTATACTCAGGGGAGCCAGCATTGATTTCCCTTTACCAATAAAGCACGTAATATATTATCTTGAGCAAAACTTTCCTCACAGTCAAGGAATCCTTTCACTTCCTGCAAATCAGCTCTAGGAAGCTCCTTTGTAATCCAGTGATCTGAACTTCAGCGTACTGTGGATGGTGTGTATGTTATAAAAGCATCAGGCTCTAAAAGAGAAAAAAGTAAACTGTGTAATTGAAAGCATATGTACAGACTTGGAAATGCTAGGAATCACATCATAGATCTTCTTCCTTTATGGTGTATCTTACTTAATAAAAGCCTTGACTGGTTATTGAAACTGGGCATGCTACCAAAGCCTGTTCTCAAGAGACTACTTGCAAGGTTTTGTGTTTGCTACTGTGAGAGCCAATTTTGTGTAGTGGTTTGAATGTTGGACTAGGACTCTGGAGAACAGAGTTTGAATTCCCACTCAGCCATGGAAACCCACTGGACAACCATAGGCAAGTCACAATCCCTCAGCCTCAGAGGAAGGCAAAGGTATCAAACTCTCTCTGGACAATCTTGTCAAGAAAACTCCATGATAGGTTCACCATAGGGTCTCCATAAGTCAGAGCCGACTTTAAGGCACACAACAACTGTGCTGCCTGGCATAAGGTGATGCTTGTTGAAAGAGATTTTTTCCCCTAGAATTATCAAAGAGTCCTTTAGAAAAACCAGTAAGCCTAGGTTTGCACAATCAGATTCTTAAAAGAACTTCTAAACCACATGTCAAACACAAGGCCCGCAGGCTGAATCTGGCCCACCAGGCCATTTCATGTGGCCCTTGCACCCCTTCTGCAGCTGCGGCACTCCCCCTGCCTGTTAAGCCTGATGTGCCCCTGGCTGATGATTTAAAAAAAATAACTTTCTCTTTTCTAAACTCATTTTTCAATAAATTAGACAATAGTTGTACACGAATATCTGCTTGTCATTATTTTTCCTAGACTTCTGGTTTTAGAGCCAGTTATTACTAAAACCAGTAATAATTGAATGCAGAGGCAATTATTTAATATGACAAAAGAGTAGATACATCTATATAGTCTTACAGATACAACTGGCCCTTTGTGGGCAACCATAATGCTGATGCGGCCCATGATGAAATTGAGTTTGACACTCCTGTTCTAAACTAAGTGCATGAAGCAACCACCCACCAAAACAAGCTGTAAGTTCACCTGTACTTCTAGCAGAGAAATACCATGTTAGGAGGCTATTTTGGAGACAGAGTAGGTTTATTGTTTCTACTACACTGTAGACACAAAATTAACATTTATGTTGCCCTGATGCTGAAAAACCAAAAAAGCTGAACCAAAAAAACCTGATTTTAATTCATCCTAGCAGCAACCCCCAAGTTAGGCAGGGCTATATTAATATGTCGATATGTCGATTAATAGCACTATACTGCAACTATTTTAGTTTTATTTAAGCTTTCAATAACACATTTCTACACTGCCTTTTTGCATCACTTAAATTTTGAGAGAAGCTTCTTTCTGTTAGATGGCAAGCCTGTGTTCAAAGTAAAGACAGCACATGGCTTCACAAGCAGCATTTTGTTAGACGTAATTCCTCTAGATCAATGGTTCTCAAGCTGATCTTTCCCATGAGCCACTTGAAAATTGCTGTGTGGGTCTCTGCAGACCACTTAATCAATGTGTTTGTTTTTTATTCTTCAGATCAAAGCACATATACAGTTTACATTTTAATAACCACAGTCCTGCCATTCTAATGGATATTCCTTTTTTGCCCTATTTGATGCACCATGTGTGCCAGTGAACAAAATTCTGTGAAGATGGCTGGTGTAATTCTAGAGATAAGTTTCAGTAAAATGCACCAGTTTTGTATTATGAATGTCATAAGCCAAAGGTCAGTGACTTTAGGCTGTCTGATCTGCTGGCCCTCACCAAAAAATGAAAAATCTCCATTGTCTCTCCTCTCCATAAATAAACCAAACATAAGGACAAATGTGGATGTTCTCAGCTGTTCCATCCCCTTTCTCAACTAGCAGATAGGAGCTTGAGTTTGAGAACTTCTGCCTATGTCTAGCTATAAACAACTGAAATTGTGAAACATTTCTCCAGTATTCTGAAAGTATGATACTCTTCAGTTTTGAGCCAGTGCCTATATATTGAATGCTGCCATTATTTTCTGTTGGTTACCTTTTATTTCTTCCACCAACTCTGTGTAACTGCACATGAAAAGAAATACCTGGGGAACAACAGCATTCTCAATACTTGCACATTACTCTTGTACATCCTTCTTGTAGCAAATGTGAACACATATATAGAAATCAATATTAAACAAATGTTATGCTTTTAACTTTTATTAGTATGCTATTACTAATAACAAGAGTGATGTACATAATGCTATTTTTTTTAAAAAAAAATGACACTATCTGTGTGATTTCAACACTGAAGCACACTGGGGAATTCAGTATTTAAAGTGGCTTATGTGAGGATTTGTATATAAACCTCTCTGAATAACTCTGTGTTTCATTTATGCGTTGATGAGAGCCCATATGCCATTTAAACACAGGCTAGGGGAAAATAAAAAAAGAAAGACATATCTTCAGAATGTTCCTTCTGAGGCAAATTTAAGTTAAACTTAAGAGTACTTTTCTCAGTAAAAGTTCTGTATCCTGCTAACTTTATGATGGAGTTTTCATCCCTCACAGCAGCTGTAAAGATTCCTGTGTTCTTCATTGTTCCTTAAAAAGTTCTTTCCTCAAAAGACTGAAGCTCTTCATGACTTGAAACTTAATTCTGAATCTGCTCTTAACACTTTCAGCATGCAATCAGGACAAATCTCTTTCAGCGTAGAGTTGTACCTTTTATTACACAGTAGCATGAAGTACTCTTGACTTCTGTACTTTTGCTTCTTTCAAGGTTCTTGCAAGGAATTAATTTCTGCATAAACCACTTAGAGGGGCGTGATCGATGCTTTCCTTCCAAAGATCCCCTCCACCAAGTCCCACTGGCACAGCTGCCATTGCCATAGTGAGCTGTCAGATGTGGGGCAGCAACTCAGGATGGATGCTTCCAGTGCAGCTATTACTGGCTTCTTACTCTTTGAAGCAACATTTTGCCCTTTGGTGTGGTTGTGAGTTGATTTTTCAGTCATGAAAAAGCCAGACCATAATTATTCCCATAGCAAAGAACAGGAGACAGAAAACTGGGGTACCTCATTTAAGTTTTCTGGGTTGTGGTAGGCCTAAATAACCTAAAGGCACCAGATCCTGTCTGATCTTGGAAGCTAAGCAGAATGACCCCTGGTTAGTACTTGGTTGGGTGACTTCCAGTGAATACCCTGTACTGTAGACATATTTCAGAGGAAGGAACTAGCAAAACCACCTCTGAGTGTTCCTTGCCCTATGAAATTCATAGGGTTTCCATAAGTCAACAGGCAACTTGAAGGCACATACACACACAGAGTCGGATTAACAGAATCAATGGAGGATGCTGCTCCTCAGCATTACTTCAAGAAAAAGACAGGAAGCTTTTCCCTTCTCACCACAGTATGCTAGTATCAGTAGCATCTCTTGTATATATTGTATATATTGTAGCTGGTACTCTCAACATTTCTCTATACTCCTGTATTATTAAAGTTGTAGCTCTAGGACCCCTCTCTGTTTTTTTTTTCTTTTAACAGCAAATCTTCTTCCTGCTCCAAGGAACAGAACAAAGAAGAGCTTTATTTTTACTCCATTACATTACATTGAGGGTTGTTCTTTTTTAACAAAAAAGCAGCCACCATTGTCTTATCTCATGCCAATGCTGGCATGGATTGGTACTGACTGCTTTCCATAGACTTTTCTGTAGGCCAGCTTAAGGTTCTGATGGCTTCAAGCTGGGCACTATGACAACCAGATGAGGCTGGCTTATCTCTGTTCTGCTATAGTCGCTTGCCAAAATTCAGAACATGTTGTTACTGGCTTTGTCTCTGCTTTGCCACCAGCAGTGCAGCTGCCAAGATAAAGCATAGAATCATAGAGTTGGAAGAGACCACAGGGGCCATCCAGTCCAACACCCTGCCATGCAGGAACACACATCAAAGCATTCCCAACAGATGGCCATCCAGCCTCTGCTTAAAAACCTCCGAAGAAGGAGATTCTACCACACTCCAAGGCAACATATTCCACTGCTGGACAGCCCTGACCGTCAGGAAATTCTTCCTGAGGTTCAGGTGGAATCTCCTTTCCTGCAGCTTAAATCCATTGCTCTTTGTCCTGGTCTCTGGAGCAGCAGAAAACAAGCCTGCTCCCTCCTCGACATGACGTCCCTTCAAATATGTCGCCTCCTAACCTTCTCTTCTGCAGACTAAACATACCTAGTTCCCTAAGCCATTCCTCATAGGACATGGCTTCCAGACCCTTCACCATTTTGGTCGCCCTCCTTTGGACACGTTCTGTCATGTATGATAGTTTCTAGTTCTGCAGTTAAGAAGTGGCGCAAAGAGCCCCGTAAGTTTCTATCCTAACCCAGGTCTTCAGTTTGGCAACTTGTTGTTGGAGTGAAGACCAGTCTCATCTCAGACTATTGCTGCCTCCTTTATAGGCCAGATTCTCAGTATTGACAGGATGATACTTTTTCTGTTTGTTCCTAGAAAGGCCACGTACTTATGAATTATTGATGACTTTCACCTATCAAATCTGCACTTTCAGGGTGTGAAGGACTGAAGATGTTCAGCCATGTTATGTTTTCTTTGGGTTGCAAAAGCTTTGCTTTCTGTTTAGATCTTCTTGTCACGTGTTTTTAAGGTGAGAGAAGATGCAAAAGATTCCTCCACTAGGACACCTAGTTATAATGAGAACTATAAACTTAGAAAAAAAAATCTGTTGTGATTTGGATTGGCTAAGGGGTCTGGAGAAGATGTTATAATAATGTAGATAAATGGTGCTGCTTGCGTGGCGTTATAGAGAAGTTCAGAACAGAAAGAGTTAGAAATCTGAAGAAGTCAGGATGGAGAGTATTGTAGAAGAACCAGGCTCCAGGGGCAAAAATGACAGAAACAAAATCCATTAAGTTGGAAGAAAGGACACCTGAAACTGTCAATCATGTAGGATAAGCTGAAATAAATCCTGGCTACACAAGGGAAACAATCTGAACTAATATTTTCCGTGTTAGGCCCTTTCCGCACCGGGGTATTAAAACGGTGCAGAGCGACCTCCCACGGAGGTCGTCTGCACCGTGGAGTGGATTGGGGCGGACTACTTTTCGTAGTTCCACACCTCAATCCGCTCCGAAGCGACCAGAACTGGTGGCACTGTGTGTTTTTTAAAAACCTCTTTTCAGAGGTTTTTAAAAAGCATGGAGCGCGCAGCCCCGTGCAGCTCCATCGCCGGGCTCTGGTGCAGATTTGCAGGTGCGCACTAGTGCGTGCCTGCAGATCTGCTGGTGAGCTTCCCCAGTTGGTGGAGAGCCTCCGCCAGCCAGAAGCCGCCATTTTGGACGCCGGAGGACTGCGGAGCAGCGAGTTCGCGCTGCTCCGCATGGGGACGGACTTACCCAGCTGCCAGTAAGCTCCGTTTCAGCGCGTTTCCCCCCGTTTCCCCCTCCACATGCGGAAAGGGCCTTAGTTTCATCTTCCAATATTTTTTACAGTTTACCACTAAAACTATTTTAAGACCTGTTTCACCCCGTGAAGTATGATTGCAGCAGTTGCATAGCTGCATTTTAAAACCTTTAATGAAAACTAAATTTGTTGATTCAACCTTGGTCTGATACCTTAATTATCACTCCCATATTTAACTGCCTTAGCATACAACCCACCATAGTAGGCTGGGCTCATATTTTCCTTACAGAGATTAAAGAACAGCTTTTATTGAGACAAACCAGGAAATAGACCAGGGATCAGTTGGAGGGCTTGTTGCCCTCTCTTTCTCTTTGGGAAGGCTATACCCATGGTGTGACTTGCTATCAAGTGTCAGGTGTTCATTTGTTACTCTTCTGTCAGTAGTTCACATTTCTGACACACTACCCTAGGATTGTTACTAACGTACATTACCTCATTTTGCGTCCTGGGCATTCCAACAAGTAATCCATTATAGCCTGATCATATTATGTGTTGCTTCACCACAGTGAGAATAGGGCAATATGTAAAGAATGAATACAGCCCAAAACAAGATATTCCTAATGACCTTATCCGATTCGTTTTTGATACTGTAGCCCACCTAATCTTATTCCTTTATCAACCCTTTCCTGCCTTTCAGCATTTGCCCATATAAATGGAAGAAGCCTTGTTGAGGCCTATCTGTAGCTAGGTTTCTCCAAAGGTGACTTCATAGCTAATGAACATGTTGTTATTCTTCCTTACTCCACAATGCAACACGTGAGCATTGTGCTTTATAGCCTGTTTTTCTTTAGATGAGTTTACAATGTTGTCAGTGGTTCTCTCTCCTCTCCCACTCCCCAGCATTTTATCTTCACCATAGTCCCACAAAGGGGCGGAGGGGACTGTAGCAACTGCCACAAAATCATCCAGTAAGTTTCATGACTCTAGATCAGGGTTTCTCAACCAGAGCTCCTTGGACCTCTAGGGTTCTGCAAGAGATCACTAGGGGTTCTGCAAGTGGTTGTAACTGGATGATTTTTATTTATTTATTTATTTATTTTGAGCAAGGGATACAAGATTGTTCATACAGGGGTGCCCTGAGGCCTGAAAATTATTTCAAGGATTCCTTTAGGTTACAAAAATTAAGAAAACCTGCTCTTTATATTTGAACTTGGGCCTTACAACTTCATGCCTGACTCCTTGAATATTATACCACAGAGTCTAAGCAGGCTCTACAACAGGGCTGTGAAACCTCTGGTCTCTAGATATTGTTGGACTCCAGTTCCCGTTAGACTCACCCAGCCAGCCAGCCTGGCCAGTTGGAGTTGTGGTTCATCAACATCTAGAGGACCACATTTTCCTTTCTCCTGCCCATGAGTCTTTGCAGTCACGTGTAGACTGGTCATCTGTAGCATGCCTCTACTTAGGATGGTAAACATCAGCACCGTGCACTTTAGATGAATTTCTAGTTACATTTATTACTATGAAAGATGTCCTTTGGTGCCTGGTGAATTGTTGACTCTGTTGCTATGTCTCATTTTACAGTTTATACTCTTTACAAATGAGCTTTCTTGATCGAAATAAAACTCTATAGAGCTGAGCACCTGACAGGACTCTTACCAAGATACTTTGCCTTTAGCGAAGTATCATAACAAAATTCCAGTAGCAGAATTTATATTGTCTCAACTTATGTATATTGACGTGGCTCTGCTATTAGTTAAATGCCAAATCTGATTTGTAGTCACGTGAAGAGAAGCAGCTGTTGTTGAAGTGCAGTGGTTGTCTTTGAAGAGTGCGTCTATAAATTGTAGCAAGTGCTACTTTTAATCTGGAGAAATTTACAGTCTGTATTCCATCTGCATATATGAGAACACTTTCATGTTGTTTTCTTTCAGAAAAGCTCCTTGTGTCTCAGATTGTCAGGGCAGGGATCACATGTGTGGTGATGCAAAGATTCGTTGTTGCCTTTTAAGGTTAAATATATGTGTGTGTGTATATATACACATATATATGTGTGCGCACACACACACACACACACACACGTATATACATACATACATTCATACATACATATCTATATAGAAAGATGAAACAGCTATGTGGAGTTGCCCTCCTCCCTGTTTTCATTGCTGACATTTTCATCCAATAATGGCTATAACAGTGTAGTAAATGGCACATGAGAAGAGTGCCTCTGTCCTCCTCTGCTCCCAATTTGCTTCTATTTTAAAATTATTGGTGGCTGTCTTCTGAGAGGGATTTCCACTCAGGCCTTTGTAGCATGAAAATGGAAAGGGAAAGGCATGTGGGAGGGAAGTGGAAGAGTGATTAGAAGTGTGGTAGGTGACTTGTCAGACACTTTGGGTGCATTAATGCTTGCACTCAGGATGGCAGGGTTCCAACAGCTGGCTGGCTGCAGGATTAACTTCTTATAAATCTGTGATCTCACAGGCAAAAGATTTACATGAAGTGTCGATACAGAGCAATGAAACTGTACAGCTTGATTCTGACCCAGCTCACTCTACAAGAGTAATCATCCACCTGAATGGTGCAGCTGCCACTTTTAATTCCTCAACCAGAAGCAGACAAGCAAACACGTAGGGCTCTTTCAAGCTGATGTTGATAACAGGATGCAATTCGGTAGGACACAATTTCTCAGTCTCTGATATCAAGATGGATTTTTCATTGCTTGTGTTGAGCAATAGATTGTATGACCGAGAGAGTTTAAAGTTAATGTTGATTTTAAGGATGAATTATTCTCACATTTCTGTCTATGGGCATAGAACAATGGCTTAGGGAAGAAGAGGAGAACCTTTTCCTCAAATAGCCCAATAACTACAAATCATGTTCATTGGCTACAGGGTGCTGAGTTTCTGTTTCTGGAGGGAGTAGAATGGACTATTCTGGATGAGGGCATGGTTGAGTTCTTAAAACTCTGAACATGAACACCCTACACTGCAATATTTTGTTTCTGGTAACCCATCTATAGGCTTATGTTACTATCCCTCTCCAGCACATGGACCCATGATATCAAATAATTATATGTCCCCAAGCTGGAATGAAACAGAGGAGAACCTCAGGTTTATAGGCTACTCTTTCCCTTTTCTTCCTCCTTGATCCTGGATAAAAATTTCATCAACACAATTTTACTCTTCAAAACCCATCTCGTTTATTGCAAACTCTAGCCAGTTTAAAATCAAATGTGCCTCAAACTTAGAGTTTGACAAACCATAAGGTTGCTATAAACTGCAATGTTTTATTCACATGCAACAAGAAATCAAGTTTAGGGAGCAGTGAAACTAAATGCTAACCAAGCTTGTTGTGGTCATTGCACTGTGAAGCAATGTAAATTGTTCCAGCTGTTATTCCTGCTTATCAGCAGGATAAGAGAAATATTTCATCTTGGTGGTAAAGTTATAATATATACAATAACCACTAGAAAAGTGTCTGAGTAGAACAAAAGAACCGGCAGCACAAACTGTTGTGAAGAACATTGTTGGATGTGCATTTAACTCCAAACAAAACCAGCTGTAGGTATGATATTATGTATAGGCTTAGCATTCAGTTTCTTTCTTCCCACCTTGGTATATCTGCTTAGATGGACCAGATTGTGAGCTATGCAGATATGCACATCTACTGTGATTCAAGTGGATTTCTTTTAACCTTCTCAATGATAATGCTTAGATGAAGGGGCAGATTTTTTTAACCTTTCATCCTTTATTAAAATGTGTCTCATCTTGCAGATTGGAAAACATTCTATTTGTTCTATTTATCTTGCCTTTCATGTGCTGTTTCCTAGAGACTGTAACATCATCCTGGAAGGGCACAAGGTGGAAGACTGAACTTCTTAAAGATGCATAGCATTTTGGATTTCATATTCATATAATCCAATTACCCCAGCCTAGGCTGAGCAGTCTGCTATATCCAAGGAATACATCAATCCAGAATAAGTAGAAAGCATATTTAGCTATTCTTTCATAGCACTGTGCAATAGGTTTCCAAGGGAAGACCTCTGCCTCTGTTCTGTATTAGTATTTGAAGTGAGTAATTTGCAAAGAGCAGGAAATAAGTTTCTTTGGGGGACCAGGGACATAGAAATAGTCTCTTAAGGGAATAGGGCTGTGTGGTTTGTGTGGGTTTTTTTTATAACAAATATGCCATCTGCTGCATTCTGAGTATAAAAAAGCTTCCTCTTCAGAAGTTTAAGCCAAGGATGCTAATCCTTCCTTTGCCAGAGGTGGCTTAGTGGTGTCCAGAGAGCACAGATGAGTTTTGGAGACAGAAAAATTCTTCCTCCCTCAGCCTCCAATTCAGACATCAAATACTAATCTAACTGCATTTGGTAGCTGCTTATTTATACATGTATTTGGAGATGTCAGTAGTCTTCTAAGAAATCTTCCATCTATGTTTGCTTTCCTTCTTGAGAACTCTAAAGTAGTTAAATGTGGGGAAGGGGGTTTGTTATTTGTGTCCACAGGAGGCAGACATAAGGTCTCTAAACATGCATTTTTAGAAGTACTGAAGAGCAGAACGAGAATATTAATACAAATGGACAAATCTCAGAGCAGTTCCTTATGAGAATTCATGGTGAAGTGGAAATAGTCTGGGCTTCTAGAGGGAAACTTCAGTACTCTTCGCCCCAGTCCTCTTTTTATCAGAAGTGGAGGCTCTGGGCCTCCAAATGTTTGGGACTTAACTACGAGAAGCCACAGCCAGCATAGCTAGTAAGAGATTAATAGAGCTGTAGTCCAAAACACCATGGCAGGGTGGGAAAATTTCCTGGCTCTGTTCCACAGGGTATTGAATTCAGAAGAGTGTATCTTGAGAGTCACAGCATTAGAGTGTGGGATTTATGATTCAGAGTAAATTATGAAAAACATAACTGAGATTATTTAAATTCTACAGTCTTAGGCACTCATATGCAAGGATGATTGGATGTTGAGGGTCACTCGAAAGACTAGAGTATTATGGTGCCCTTCTTCATCATCAGGTTGCCCAGAGTAAGGGAATATAAGTCTTGAGAGTTTTGTATCAGTCAGCCTTTGGCATGACTTGATCAGGGGTGACACAAGTGCTCCTGCCACTTGAGGTGTGAAGCAAAATGCCACTTCTCCTTGCACTGTGTCAGCAATGGCATCTTGTCCCCGCCTGAGAAGAAGGTAGAGAATGCTGTGGTAGCACTGTTTCCCATGTTCCCACTTGCCCAACATTAGAGAAGAGGACAGTGGCAGCTGGAACCACATGTCTTACCCAGAAAAGTAGGAGGATGTAGTACCCTAGCGTGGTTTCCCGTCTGCACACCCACATGGGAAAAGGGCATGGCCCCATGCAACTACCTGCCTACAGGCAAGGAGGAGGCACAGTTCCTGAAAGGGAGGAGAAAGCAGCAGCCACAGCAGCACTCTCTCCCCAAAGTGGAAGGAGTGGAGGCTGAGACAGCTGATGGCCATATTTGTGCCATCACCAGCACTACCATCATCACCAGAGGCAAGCTCTGGAGAGCAGTGCAGAGTAGTGGTAGCCTGCTGGGCCAGCAGGGTGGGGAAAGAGTGGCAAATTTGTCACTCCTGGCACCACACTGCCTGAGGGTAGTGGCAAATGTGGTCCAGCATTCCAGGGCAGGAGGATTATGAACTGTGGTGTGACTAACCAAGTGAGAACAGCACATGACCTAATATCTTTTGACCAGCAGGCCCGTGAGAAGAAGGACTCGGTCTCTGATCCACAGCTCCCTTGATTCAAGTCCTGACAAATGGCATATCTGTGCTTTTGACCCACCATCATTACTCAGCCATGGTCTAAAACAAACTGCACTGAATCATTTGCTTAGGCTGGGCACTCTTTTTAGTATTATTAAATTCTAGCACAAAAATGGTATGTGCACTGAGAGAGTCATTTACTCTTAAATAATTAAGAAAGACTTTTGGTCAAACAGCGCAGAAGTGAAGATGTGGAGAAGCAATGGGCCTCAGCTCACAATCTGCTCCTGTGCACAGCCCTTGTTTTAGATGTTACCTATGTGGCAGTTGCTTAAGTGATAGTTCATTTAGATGTTTAAGAGCATTACTGAGATGTGAAAACTTTGCAATAGTTTTCTTTGCAATACTCTTCAAAGCTGTTCTTTCAAAAGAACATAAACTACAACCTGCCACCAATTAGTGTTTTTATACAGAGAGGAGATCAAACTTAGTATCGTGCTTTTCTTCTCCTTGCCTGTTGCTGTTTAGTTGATCATCGATCTCCTTGTTGCCTTTCATGTCTGGTGTCTATTAACAACTTCTCCCTTTTAGTTATTTGTTTTGATAGATTTCTTGTCTTCCAGCAAGTCATTCTTTAAATATCTTTTAATTAGATTTTTTTCTTTAATTTTCCAATTTACACCTCTGTTTGATAGATACCATGTGTGATCCTGATGGAAATACCCAAAGACACCAACCCCCCGCCCCAAAAAAACCCTGTATATGAAAGACCTCATTTGATGTTTAAGTAGCTTTTGGAATGTTTGCCTTCTATACTAATCCTTAGTTTTGATTGTTTGTTTGGCAGCCCAAGTAGTTTGATTTGCTTCTGGGTTTAGGCATATAACCATATGGTCATAAGAAGCAAAGTTGTCTGGGAACTGAGGCCATTTCCACACTAGACTGTTATAGTGCTAATATTCCACTTTCAACATCCTGTGAAATCCTGGGGTTTGCAGTTTAGTGTCCAGGTGGACACTAAAGTGGAAAGTAGAATAACAGCGCTATAACAGTCTAGTGCGGAAATGGCCATAATGGTAGGGGACTAACATAGTACATAGTACACTAACATGGTAATGTTGGTTGTGAAATGGCATTTATAAGGCTCAAACAGAAACAGTTCTTCCAGTTGTCACAGTAAAACCTGTCTAGAAAAATTCTGTTCAAAAACAAAGGATTGTCAGCAAAAACAAGGGCCGCTTTGTAAGAATGTATATGGCAAGGTACCCTGCTGTGAGCTTGAGATCACACTCTGGGATATTGTAGTTATCCATATGAACAAAGAAGAGCACCGCATTCTGTAACCCATTAAATTTCTTAAAAACTAACAACAGTGCTTTCTGGTTTTTATAAGGCTTTTATAGAGAAGGCAAAAACAAGATGGTAAAATAAGCCACCTTAAGTCCCAGATTTGAAAAATAAAGGCAGGATATAAATAAATATAATATTAATTATTTATATAATACAAAATACATGACACATTTAATGGAGTGATAGGAAAGCTTCCCTATTCAATTTAAAGTGGAATATCTGATTTGTTCCCATTCTGGCAACAAAAAATAAATGCCTTGTTGTTTGTGCAGGCCAGTTTCTCGAATCAAGCAAATAACTAATATGTAACACTTAATTTCTGTTTTATCTCGACAGTTACATTTATTGTCTACAATTATGTCTGGCTGGTTGAGTTCTTTCTACATCCATCCTAAATACTTGTTTATATAATGCTACTGTTCTCAAGACATTGTTTAAAAACATAGTGAACATTGTAGAGTCGAAGGCTTTCACGGCCAGAATCCATTGGTTCTTGTGGGTTTTTTGGGCTTTGAGACCGTGTTCTGGTTATATTTTCTCCTGACGTTTCGCCCACATCTGTGGCTGGCATCTTCAGAGGAATGGTGAATTGGAAGTGGAGTGGAGAATATCTATGCCCGTCTCCTCCTCCAGAGGGGAGGGAGCAATTAGCGTAATAGTCCTATTGTGTGTATTGAATACTTGTTCCTGGAGGGAGACTTCCTGAGCCCAGGCGGGGCTCGTTAGGGCTCGTTTGTATCTTTTGTGTTTTGATTTTGGTGTTTTTCAATACTGGCAGCCAAATTTTGTTGACCTTCCGAGTCTCCTCCTTCCTGTTAAAATTACCAAGTGTTTGTGGATTTCAATGGCCTCTCTGTGTAACCTGACCTGGTAGTTGCTAGAATGGTCCAGAATTTCTGTGCTTTCAAATAACATTCTGTGTCCGGGTTGGTTTATAGTATGTTCTGATACTGCTGACTTTTCTGGCTGGATCAGCCTGCAGTATCTTTCATGTTCTTTGATTCGTGTTTGGATGCTGCGTTGAGTGGGTATTGGCGGGGAGTAAAATGAGAGCATGCCCAGGCTATTGCAAAAGCTTTGGTTTCTGTCTGAGAATACTTTTGTTCTGTAGATGAAAGAGCTTTGCTGGCATAGGCAATGGTTGAAATGTGTCCCTTTGGGCTAATGTGTGTGGGAACTGCTCTCCGTGCAGGCATCCACCACATATTCAGTCTTCTTGCCTGAATCAAAGTACAACATGACAACATCATTTGAAAGTGCATTCCATAACTTCACAAAATCAGTTTGGTGTTTTTCTGACTATTCCCATGGTTTAATGTTTGTTTATTTTTTTTTAGATCCTGAAAACGTTGGGAGATTGGGCTAACCTTTCTATGAACTGGCCACAATAGTTTGCAATGCCTATCAGCCTGTGAGTTTCAGTAGAATTAGTAGGCACAACAATACTATGTATGGCCAACACTTTAGGAGCCTCATCTGAAATACTGTCTTTAAAGAAGATGTATTTTTTTTAAAAAAAAATGTAATCGTATTTACTTTGATTTAATATCAGATTCTTCTCATGAAATTGCTGTAGGACTGCTTCAAGTCAAGCTGTGATGTGGTACCAACATGTCAAAAACTCAGATATCAGCACTGACATTAAGAACATGTGGGAGTCCAGCCAAAAGTTCGTGGATAGTGTTCTGAAATATCTCAACAGTTAAGAAAATATCCAGACTAAGGCACTTGTATAGGTGAAGACCAATGTGAATCCTCAGTTTTTAAATACCTGGATTCTGGGAGGGTCTCAAAATAATAATTGTCAACTAAAAGATCAAGTTTAGGAAAAAAAACATTACCTCCTTCAAATCTATAATGCTGTCATCCATAGTGTGAATAATGTGTCTCTCTTATTTGATGGCTTTGTTGGGGCAAGTATATGTCCACACAAATCTGAATTTTGTCTAGCTGTCTAGGCTTCTGGGTTATCACTATTGGAGAGACCAGTGGAATTGGACCTTCTACTTGTTCAATAATGACAAGCTCATCAAGATGTCTTAGTTGATCTTCTACTAGTTTCTTCATATAGAAAGGAATACAGTATGCTTATCTGACAGAGCCTCTGGCTGAAAAGTAGTTTCCATAAAAGCTTTATTTGCTTTCTTTTATGCTTTCCAGTTCCTTAAAATATCTCATCATTGGTCTGGAGGCTTTGGTTCAGTCCATCAGGGTAGACTTTCTTGGGATACTTGAATCATTCCTAGAACACTAGCTGTTTTTGTACAAAGCAGCGTATCAGTGCCATAGGCAACCATATACAGGGGCTTGTAAGAGATATGGCCCTGAAGGGAAACTCAATTCAAAACATGCCACACACTGTTAACGATTGTGGAGTTCTTTAGGCATTTATGTCTGAGTTCTGAAGTGGAGATTTCTGAAGGAATATACGATACATACATGGAGATAGTTGTACATTCTTAAATGCAGTGGTGTCAATTAAAACTTTACTTTTGTATCCCAGTATGAAAAAGTGGCAGTGTGGCAGAAAAGTATGTTTAGAATCTGTTTAAAAATTTTCTTGTATGAACCCACAGGACTGATTAGTTGATTATTTATTTATTTATTTTGCATTGTCTTTCTCTGGAAGATCAACTTGAAGAAAATTTGAATGGCCGGAATACTTGATGCCAGTTATGATTTTCAGTCCCTTGCGTAATGGATTCTTTACATGCTATTGTATCAAATGGTGCCTCGGGCAGGACAATTTCTCTTGTAAAGATAAGACCCTCCACAGTTGTAGCAAATTACCTGTTCAGTTCCACCAAGAGCCATAAATTGCCAGGGATAACTGTGGTTTTTCCTCTCTGTTCCTGGTTTCTCAATAGGTGCTACAATATTCAGGAAAATAACAAAAGGCAAAAGTCCTCCTGGTCTGGTTTGTGAGACTTGTACCAAATATATTCTTCCCAACTGCTGTGAGGTGCAACCCGTCTCTTGCCAGAAGTTCTGGTACATGGTTTTCAAAGCCAAATCCTTCCCATTAGTACTATTTGCAGGGCCAGTTGTTTGCTCTCAGTATTCTCTTCTCTCTCTTCCTGAGCCATGTCCTTCAACAGGAGGGAGTTATTGAAATAACATTTGTGACCCAGGCTCTTTTAGCTTCCTACCCAGTGCCTCATAGTCCCTTGAGACATGTTGCTATATCTTGCAGTATGATTTCTTTCCGTGTGGATCAGAAGGAGGGATAATAGTGAGCTTGATTAATCTTATCCTCTCTGCAACAACATGAATCTTCACCCCTGGAAGACTACTCACCTCCAGAGACATCCTGTAAGGTGTGCACATCACCGACGATTCCTCTTAGTAGGAAATCACCTACCACCACCACCACATGTTTCTTCTTCATGGAAATGATGGGAACTTTTCCATCCACAGAACACTCCAAAGCTCCATGCTCTCTGAGGTTTAATACAACTTTAGGGGTCACTTTATACACTCTAATATCTCATTTAGAGAAATTGTTACTCCTGAGGTGATTCAGTCAGTATTCCAAGCTAGCTTAGGCCATTTCCACACAGGGCTTGTGTAACGATGCAGAGCAACCTCTCACAGAGGTCTTCTACACCGTAGAGTGGACTGGCGTGGACTACTTTTTGTAGTTCCACACCAGAATCCACTCAGGAGCGGCCGGAACTAGCCGCGCTGCGTGTTTTTTAAAAACCTCTTTTTCGAGGTTTTTAAAAAGCATGGAGCGCACAGCCCCGCGCCGCTCCGTTGCCCGGCTCCAACGCCGATTTGCAGGCACGCGCAAATGCGTGCCTGCAGATCTCCCGGGGCAGGCTTCCAGCTGGCGAGCTTCTCCGGTTGGTGGAGAGCCTCCACCAACCGGAAGCCACCATTTGGGATGCCGGAGGACTGCGGAGCAGCGAGCTCGCGCTGCTCCGCATCGCGACGGACTTACCCGGCTGCCAGTAAGCTCCATTTTTGGACATTTTCACCTGTCCCCCCCCCACACATGTGGAAAGGGCCTTAGTTTTCTCAAATAACTTTCTGAGGCTGTTCCCTTGTTTCCTTTGCTGCTTCCAGCATCATTGCAATGTGCCTGCAGAATGACACTGGATTGCTGGTACTGTAATGTTGGTTCTTCTGCCTGTCTCAGTTTGTACAGGCTGAAAAATGACATTGCAATTTGTGACACTTTTTTAAAAAAAACTTGATGTCATGTAGAAATAGTACTACAATGAAGAATGTGTTCTGTTTTTTAAAAAATCTGAGGAAGTTAAATGCACACTCTTACATTTTTCTAAAGGAACACGCTGAAATATCACTAAGTGGTATAATTTTGGTTGGACTTCTTTTTTAAAAAAATAATATTCAAAGAAGCTAACTGTTCTTTGCCACAACAAGAATGGAATACAATTTCAACAGAGGGAGAGGGGGGAAAGGAAGGTTTTCATTGCTTATTGCTTGTCTCTGAACATCTGAAGACTTGCTCTTTTATAGCTATGCCGATAAATGAAATCATTTTGGAGGAAATTTGTAGAATGGCACTTTTTTTAGCCTCTCTTTTCTAAACTTCTCTGAGTACTCTTGCACGGCTAAAATTGTCTCCATCAATCAGCCAAATACAATGCCAGATGGGCTTGATTTTGTGAAGTGTGCTGTTGCTAAGCCTGTCATGATAGTGATGGTGTAATGGACAGCAATGGGCTATGGTTCCACAAACACTTGTAACAGATGCCTCAGCCTCATTGCCATCTTGCCATGTGTTGATTGTGTGATTACTGAATACACAAGGCATAAAGCTGTCCCCAGGGCTACTCAGTTTGGGGCTGGTCCAGAACTGATTATGGCTGAGTAAAAGTGCCTGCGCCATAACTGTTTGTTGAAGGCTGTGAAGATTTGCTTTTTTTTCCTAGTGTAACTCAGACTGATGCTAACCAAATTCGCCATCATCCTGCTCAGAGTACTAGGCTAGGGGCCATTATTATTATAAGGGTCATTTCTTCTTCTAGTCACCAGTAAGCATCCTGTGAAAAATCACTGAACTGCTGGCAATGAGTGGAAAGTTAGTGACACTCACAATTTAGTTGTGAATTCAAGGGCTCCAAGCATGCTGAGTTTTTCTTTCTGTCTTATAATGTTCAAAGACAGCTTGGATGCTTCAGCTGTGCTGCAATTTGAAGACATTAAGCTTTTACCTTTTTTTTTTTTTTAAAGTCTGCAGTCCAAGCACGATAGTTTGGCTGCAATTATATATTGCTCAGTTTTATGGCTCTGCACGCGTAAACTCTGGCGCTTATTCAGCCATGAGTAAATCCTAAAATGTACAGATCATTAGAGGAAGTATTGAACCATTTACTTGTAGAACGGGCATAGATTAACTGGGAATGGATCAGTGCTTTTTTACCACATACCATCAATTGAAACGCTTAACTTTTGGGTAGGGGAGAGGCCTAGCCTTAGTTCATGAAGATTATTTCTCAGTTTCCATATGGATGAATACTGCTTGTTGTCTATTTTTGGAAATGAATAATAATAATGCCAGTTAGCCTTCATATACGTTTTGATTCCAGTGACTCGGTGCATACATTATTTCAGTAAACTCCCACATGCGTTATCTCAGTAATCTTTACAGCAGGTTGTATGACAGATTACAATGGTTGCAGGTATTGGGGATTGTGGGATAGTGGCAGAGGATTTAGTCTAAGCCCAGACTGACTGCTGGGTTTGTGGCAGAAGCAACATTTGAACTAGGAACTTCCCGGTTCTCTTCTAATACAGCCCTTATACTACCATGTGACTCCCATCACACCCGTCCACCCCAAAATACGAATAGATTTAAAGTACTGTTGCAACATTATCCAGGGACCAGAGACCTTGTTTCTGCTTTATCCTTTAAAAGGAACCTTCTTATCTTCACCAGATGTGTGTGATATGAACATTTCCTGTATGTTGGAAAATCTAATATACACACTTTAAAGACAATAGTACATAAGAGTCTCTGCAGTAGTGCAGAATTGTAGTCATGTTCAGACATTCAAGACAGGGATCCCCTGAGGGCATGATGAGAGGTGCAGGCTAAACTCACCCTCTTGGTTATTACATTCTTTGCAGCAAGGGAAACAGCCTAAAGGGGATGACATCTTCTATACATGCAGTCTCTCCACACAGTCAGAAACATTGACTTTCAATGGTTCTGGACTGTGCTGAGAACTTTGGCTTATAACAGAAGCTTTCGTTTTTCATACTGTCACTCCAGGTGAAAAAGGTCATGACAGGGGAGTGGGGGCTAACTTAACCATCTCCGGAGCATCTGACTTTGAGACTGGATACAATAGTGAAAAACAGCTGCCTTGTTGCTTACAAATATTTCCTTAGGAATGTGCATAAATAAATTAATCTCCGATGTCACCTAGGATACTGAAGACAAGCTGACATAGAGTCAATGCTGAAATGAAATGTTTGCTAGGTTAAAGGTAGAAGATCAATATCAAGAGAATGGACATATTTTAAAAGACAGTGAACATTTTTTGTTATTTTAATGGACATTTTGCTATCCTATCTAAGTTAATCATATCGCAGCACAGATATTAGATAGTATTTAGTCAAGCTGTCCTTTCAGGAAAGGATAAAAAACAAAAAATATAGTATGTCTTGAAGTCTTACTGTACAAAAATAAGTGAGATTTCAGTAACATGCTCTTCCAGCCCCCTTTCTGTCCTGATAAACTGCAATCCAAATGAAATAAAGATATTTTCAAATCCACCTGAGACTCTTCTTTTTTTTTTTTCACAGTGTGATTCAGAGAGGTAGGGTCTCCTAAAAATATGTAACATTGGTCTTGCAAATAATTCCAACCTTCCAAACGTCTTTTGGTGCCAATACATTGTTCATAGCCCATATGTTTATGTTTTATTTTAGGAGAGTGCACTGACAGCATTTCAGACATCAAGTTAGTGATTCAGAAAGCAGTTTGATTTGGCTTGGACTTATTTGGAGGTCGCCCAAACTGACTTTTGTCCAACTCTTCGTGCTTCCCATTGACTATTGCTTGAAATGAACAAATGAGTATAACTCCCCCCTCCTCTGGTTATAAGTGTTACTGCCCTGGCTAGTCCGAGCTTTGGGGATATTAAAGGTATCCCTTGATATCACAATTCGGCTGCACTTCTCTATTCCTCTCCATGTGCTTGCGAGGCCACCGGACAAGCATGTAAACAAGCTCGGCCATTAATAGCCGTAATATTCAAACTACAATACTGGCAGGCCAGAAATAGCTGACTCACTGCTTCAGGAGACCTCCAGGCAAGTACTCTAATTAAGTATGCACGCCACTTACAAAAGAGCCTCTGCCCCGCGATGGCAGCTTGATGGGTAAACTATGCAATACCCAAGTACTCTGCATTTGCATACTGGCCACTGTATTGAAAACTGCTACGATAACTCAATCATTCAGATTCTGACCTTTCGGAGGCTTTGTCTCCAACTCCAAATCTATTGTTTTCCCCCAAGTACGGCATAGCCTGCAGTCACAATTCTCCTTATAAAAACCCTTGATTCCGAGACCTTCCTCAGATCGCTCTCGAGTTCCATACCGCCTTGCTGCCACTTTGCTTGGCGAGCCTCCCCTCAGCTCCACATGCTGAGCTACATCGCACCCCAGCTTCGCTCTCTATTTTTCTGGGCTTCAGGACAGGTGAAGTATCACCCAAACCAGCAATCCCTCTAAAAATCCCTCTATACCACTCCAACCTTTATTTTCTTTAGTTATCTTGTATGAGTGCGTTGCATACACTGTTTTGCTTGTATTTAATACACATCATTTATTATTTCAACTTTTGTGTTCTCCTTGACTTGACCCGACCCCACAGACATAGGGTTCAAGATCTCGCTAAGTTACCCTGCCTCTCGTAACATTAAGCAGTGCTCTGAGCTAATTTTCCCCACCTTTAGTTAAGCACATTTTGGTGTCCCTCCCGGCACCCCCAGTACACAGGGTAACATAAGGATAGAACAGAATGTGTGTGCAAAGTAGCCCCCTCTGAGAGAATTATCTCTACAAAATTTCAGACAAGTGTGAAGGAGTTTTATGCTATATAGCTTTGAATTTGTGACTTTTTAAGAACAAAAAGAATGCTAAGACTTTGGCAAAATTGGATGAAATTTGCAGAAATTATTGTTCCTTTTGAGGTGATCAAGCCTACCTCATTCAGCTTCATTTCTGGGAGTTTAGTCTAGGAGCAGCATTTTTTCAAGATTGTTTTTTAAAAACATCCATTCCTGCTTTTTGCCAGCAATGGTTACAAAAATTGCATATGATGGTGAGGTGTCCCTGGTTAAGAACTTGTAATTTCAGAAATATGTACAGCATTTTTGTGGAAAGGGAGTATTTTCATTAGGGGAGAGATGTGTGATTTTGCTTCTGTCCTACTCTGTGGTTTGTTGGGTTATTTGCAATTTGTATGAAAATAACATATCTTATGCCTTTAGACAAAATTCTGCAAAAGGTCAGAATGAAAGGTGAAGGGGCTTGTTCATGAGATTTCATGTCTTCTCAGTTTGCACCAAAGTCACAGAAATGCATGGAGACAATGAGATCGGTGCCATGTGATGGAAGAGGAAGAAGGGCTTGAATATCAATGTTTTTCAAACAGGAACACTTGCAGATCCCAGAGGCTTCACCAAGACTCTTTCAAAATTTCTGCTCCTGGGAGAGAGAACTAAGAGTGCTGGATAAGTTCATATTTTTAACTTTTATTTCCCTAAGCAGTGGGATTGAAAAGTGCTGATGAAACCTTCAACTGTGATTAGAAGCTAGATCTGTCATTTGCGGAACAGCATCTCCCTCTCTGCTTCTTTTGCCCTGACATTCCTTTATAGAGAGAGTGTGGGGAAGAAATGCTATCACTCTCTTTAGCCAGAGGAGCTTTGCAGGCTGTCTTTGGAACTACTAAGAAATTGAGGAGAAGGGCTGTTCTAAATAGGCCTGCCCCCTTATGTAATCCCACCCCCGGCAACTGCAATATACGTATATACACATGTGTATCCATAGGAATGTGAGCCCTGCACTTTTTGATATTTGCACTAATACAAAAGCTAGCTGGACCTGTAGGTAGCAAAAAAGAAATACATGATGAAATTCAAAGAATGTATGGTTTAAATTTTGAAATGAAGCCAGAATTTTATTTGTTAAATATGTTAGGGCAACAAAGAGAAATAAGATCCCATCAGAAGACATTGTTGTATTTAATAACTGCTGCAAGATTGACATATGCTCAATATTGGAAAGAAAGAAAGTATATTGATATAAAAGAATGGAAATTAAAAGTCCTGGATATGGTAGAGATAGAAAAGTTAACTTTTTCACTTAAAAATAAGCCAATCCAGAACTTTGAAAGAGAATGGCAAGAAGTGATGAATTGGATAAAAGAATAAGAAAAGGAAGGAATAAAGAAAGATTGGCGAAAAGGTGGATAATGTAAACAAATGATGTAATAGATAAGTTGTAATGTAATAATAATAATAGTAATAGTGTAAGATGTCTGTCAAACAGAAACATTGTATGGATAGTATGTAAACACAGACTGAACTGGAAAAAATGACGCCTGGAAGCGGGGACGGTTTTTTTTTTTTTAATTTTTATTCAAAATTTTAATAAAAATATTTTAAAAAAAACAAAAGCTAGCAACTGTACAACTGTATACAGGTATACATAATCTTTGCAGACATCCGTATGTGTAGATGCTGGGAGAGAAGAACACACCATTGTTAAGCTGATGCATTTCCATCCAGCCCTAATGCATGACTGTATGTTCAACTATGAGAGAGGTTGCACCTCCAATTCTGGAAATCAGCTTAAAATCAGTCTTGGAAATGACCAGGAGTCTATTTTTCACATTTGGGTTTTTGACGTGGACGGGGGGACTTTCCGGGACTTGGGGAGCTTCCAAATGGGGTTAGAAGTGATGTAAGTAGTTTGCGGACAGAGCTACTATCTATTTTTCTGTGTCTTTCCAAATCTGGCTCACTTTGGGATGGTTCAGATTTTATCTGTTTCTGAACAGTCACACATTGATTTGGACACATCCTGTATCTCTCTGTATCAGTCTGTGAAGAGAAAAGAGACACTAAGACGGCTTTGCTTGCACTTTGATCCAAGACTGAGCCTGGTCTGAAGCACACCCTTGTTTTATTTATATACTTTATGATTCTAACGTTGATTGTAAACCATCTAGGGAACTTTTTTTCATGAATTGCCTTATAGATATTGCAAATAATATCTAAACAAATTATAAGTATTCCTCTTCTAAAACCCGTTTTCGTTGTGTGAGTGCGTGCATGGTGGAGGCAGACATATGAAAATAGGAACTGCTGCAAGACCAGCATTAATTGGAAATATATATTCCAGGAGTGAGAAACAGCCCATTTTTCTAATAGTCTTCTCCTTGGACATTATTACTGAAATACTGGCAAATTCACGCATCAGTGTAAATTGTCTAGCTGCATCTGTCAACAGGCACCTAAAGCAATAATAAAGGGAGAATAGCTCCTCATAAATATCCAATATCCTAATTATCAGAGCTTGACTTAACCAATGGCAGGCTAATAAAAAATGAAGTTTTCTTTTGCATGAAAAATGCACACTTTACTCTTGGAAAACTGACTGCAGTGTCACTCCTTTTTTTTTTTTTGTTGGAAGCAGAGCATGAAGCATATTGTCAAAAATATGGTTGGGGAATATGAAACCACTAAATATTTTATCACTTTGGCAATGCAGCCTGCAAAAGTATGAGCATTAAATCTATCAGGTTCTCCCCTTCCACCTCCCAAACTCTTTTTAATAATATAAAAATCCGAGTTGTAGTGAGGTGTCCCATCCACTTCTCAAAATGCTGTGATATAAGGTAGGCCATGAATTATGTAATGGTTTTTTGAACTGGAGCTTTAAAATGTCACTATTATATATCTCTGAGAAACACTTAGCAACTTTGTGCTTCCAAACTTTGGTTGGATTTGGGGCTGAAATCCTGTATGCCCTGCAGAGTTCATGGGACTTTCCGTGGAGCAATTTCCAAAAAGGTAGCCATGTTAGTGTGTTGCAGCAAATGAGTTTGGTCATACCTTTAAAAGGAACAACTTCATTGAAGCATGAACTATTTATTCAGGTAACCTCTGAATAAATTCTTCATGCATTCATGAAGCTCATGCTATAAAAATTTATTCATCTTTAATGTGCTACTGCACACTTGGGTCTAAATCTTGTTGCTAGTCTGAACTGCAGTAGGCCCATTGAATCAATGGAATTTAGATATCATTTGGCGATAGGTTCAGTGAGTAAACACTGATTTACTATTCAGCAACTCTTGTTGGGTTGACCAATTGGATTTAGCCTAGACAAAGTCTCCCTTGGCTGCTCCCTCAGCTGTTTCTTTGCCTTGCTTTCTCTGCTCTCCTATATTTTTTTTGTCATTCTCTTGCTCTCCTGGGCCACCACTCCTCTGGCAAATCAAGAAGACATTTTTTTCTTCACTGTGGAATACATCTGTGTGGCAGCATGAAGTAGTGGTTTGAGTGCTGAGCTGGGATTCTGGGAGGCTAGAGTTCAAATCCCTGCTTGGCCATGGAAGTCAACCGAGTGACGTTGAGGAAGTCACACTCTGCCATCCTCAGAAGAGGCCAACGACAGCTCCCCCTCCCCTGCCCCTAAACAAATCTTGCACAAAAAACAAAAAAAAACTGTGATAGGTTTGCCTTAGGGCCACCATATGCTGCAAATAACTTGAAGGCATACAACAGCAAAGAATGCATCAGTAGATCAATCTGGATTAGCTGTTGTTTCTGCCCAATTTGTTTTTATCTGTAGTACCCTTACTGCAGGTCCCCTTAGCATAAATTTACGTTGATATTTTGCATGCTTTTCCCTGGAAGACATAGGCAGTAAACTATGAATGTTGGATCTGAAGCATGTTTCTACTGAGATGTCTGACAAAAGACACTTTCCATTCTCACAGTTGTGTGTGATAGATTAAAACAGGATAAAGCACTCAGACTTTCAGTTTTTATTTTGTGTCCTTTAGGCCAGAATCCATAAGGTTCTAATGAAACTTTTCATTAATAAGTTGTAATGGCAGTGGAGCTAACTAAATGGTGAGATTGGAGGAAATCACAGCCTCTGGTGGGTAGGCACACTGTTTAGTATGTCCAAGACCTGGAAGGGAAGATATGAGATGGCTAACCAAAGTACAGCACAGGCCCTTTCCATTCTGTGGAATAGTAAAGATAAAGAGATGGCACAAAGATGCAAAAGCAAGCATCTGCAGAATTCCAGTTACACAGCTAACGAACTTAGATTTTTCTCTCATCCCAGAGATTGGATTCTAATTATTTTGCCAATGCAGACACAAATTATTTCAGGGAGAGAAATCGATCCGTGCTTCACTAGCAGGAATCTTCAGATTTAAAGGCTGCATTTTTCTCCTCCATTTCCTTGAAAGTACTAGATGAAGTTTCAAAGGCTTGTTTATTTCTTAGGTAGGTATAAATTAGCTAGATTTATCAAGATGAAAGCGAGGCATATGGAATTGATCTAGATGACCTGATTCTTTAAAGCATGAATCAGAGCATACATGTTTGTTCATGTTATAATCTGAATGAAGATTATAGAGCTCGCTTCAAGGCTCAGGTTTGTATTCACAGATAATTCATTCTGCTATTGATGCTGATCTACCCCAGTCAGTAGCATTATCTGCCTTAGGGCTGAAAAAAACCTGTACCTAACCAGTTTGTTCTTCTTAACAAGTTAGTTTCTTTGTCTTTGTGTTGTGCTTGAGCTGATAGTCAATGGTGAGGGTTGATGAGAGTTGTAGCTGAACAACATCTGGTGTCAAAATTATTGTGAACCTTTTGTTACAATGCATTGCCCACTGCCATTCTTTTCCTAAAGCTCAGGACCAGAAGTTGGCTGAGATGTATAGTCTTTATGTCATAGCATCATCTTAAGGGAACACTTAATTCAGTGGCTGTGATGGGGATATGGAGCCCTCACTGTATTGTTTGGGAATATGGTTGAATGTGGCCATTCCCCAACTGGAACTGAACCTGGTGTTTACGCATACCATTTTAACACATAATTTAATACAACGAGATTGAGCAGATAAAATATATTCCCACTGTCCTTCTTTCCTTCCTCCTCCACAGCATGTAGGAGGAGGAATGAACCAGACTTTAGTTTTCAGATGAACAGATCTATTATTTCTTCTTATATACGAACCAGAAATTTTGGGTTAAAATAAGCTTCTGTTTCTTAAACAAAACAGCAAAATAATTCAGGAATTTGCTGGTGGTTTGTCTAGAAATTTACTAAAGTTTTTTTTTAAAAAAAATTAGGTGTAAGCAAAACATGCCCTTCTTTTTGTGATCTCCATGAAGCCCTCTAAATGCTCTCTGCTGAAAAAAAAAATCACCATTTTTTTCACCCTGTTCTTAGGGGCCTCCAGGAGCAGGATCCCTCCTTCCTTCCTTCCTTCCTTCCTTCCTTCCTTCCTTCCTTCCTTCCTTCCTTCCTTCCTTCGTTTCACAGGAGATCTTGTGATGCCTAGGTCTCTGAACTCCAAACCCTGCAAACCAAAAATGGAACTGCATGTCTGCTCACTGCTATGCAAAATGTCACGTTTTCGTGGTAGTAGCCAAGGCACATGACTCTATGTAATGGGTTTCTCATTAGAATAGTTGGCATGTAGATAGGTAAATTATGTGTCACTCCATTTTCCTTGCTAAAAGATCTAATAAAAGAAGCAGAAACTGGACAACATCCAATGATATTTACAGAAGAAACTGGAGACATATCTCAAGGCACTCAAAAGTGCATTGTTTTATGGTCTGAGAGTTCCTGGTCTAAAAAATGCTAAAGTTTGACTCTAAATAGCTCCCTGGAGAAGACCTTAGGATCATACACAGACGGAAGTTAATTTGACTTTTTTTCCCCACTGATAAAACATTAATCTTTTGAACATCTTGAGAGTCTCCGGTTTCTTTTGTAAAAAAAATCTGCTACATATCACATAATTACATCTAGAGTTGTGAAATAGTTTTGCATGATTGTATGAAGGAATATCTTTAATAGTATTTCAGGATTGGCCCTAAAATACCGTAAGGACACCGGGTCCTGTCTGATCTTGGAAGCTAAACAGGGTCAGCCTTGGTTAGTACCTGGATGGGTGAAAGCCAATGAGTACCAGGTGCTAGAAGCTATATTTCAGAGGAATGAACTGGCAAAACCACCTCTGAGTATTCCTTGCCTAAGGAAATCCTATGAAATTCATATTTCAGGATTAGAAATATTATTTTGGGTGAAGTTGGACCTTTGGTTCATCTACGTCAGTATGGTTTATACTGACCACGGTGGCTGTCTGGGGTTTCAGACAAAAGCCTTTCCTAGCCCTACTTTGAGACGCCAAGGATTTCTCCATGGAAATAATGTATTGTACCATCAAGCAGTGGAGGACTGTGGGTCCTAGGCCAGTGGGACAGTGAATCTGGGTTTAGTCTTAACTTTGAAAAACTTATCTAGGATGCTGAAAGTATTTTGGAGTTGTGATTTAGCACTTGATTGTTCTGTTTTAAGTCTTGAGTAGAAACTAGAGACAATTCACCATTCCACTGAAGTTCTTATGAATCCTTTTCTCTGGATAAGCAGCCACTCAGTCTTAACTATAAGCTCTTTTTGAGTCACCCATTTTTCTAAATAGCCAGCTGAAAGTAAGGCTGAAGCTAAGGAACATCCCATGAGTATCTTGGCTATTTTATCCCGCTTTGACCTTGGATTTATTCTTTGGACATGAAAGCAGCTCCAAGACTGTGTTAATTGGTTTTAGGGATTGGAACTTACTTGGATAATTTATGTATGCATGTGTTCTGATCTGTTGCAATAATTTGGATGTCAAGTGCATTAAAGAGTGTCTGACTGCCTTCTTTATCACCATTGAAGTATAAGGTGAAATTCAGTAACAAGTTTTGCTTCCCAGTATTTTGGTGACCAGACATCTGGAAAAGCAGAGAATATTTTACTTTATTTTTAGCTAGCCTACAATAGCAGGAAGGATTCCGCCCCCCCCCCCCAATTAGTTACACACATTTGGTCTAATTTCTTCATTTTGTGCAATACACCTGCCTTATTATATTGCTACCAACTGCGTTGCTAAAGCATCACTTGCATTTTTCAGCTCTCATAAAGTAGACATAGGGGAGGCAGCTGTTCTAAATATTGTCAGATTGTTGCACCCATGTTTCATGACCTGTGTTTCGTGTCAGTGCTTTTCAAGGGAAATGTACTGTGATATGATGCTTCTTCTATTTGCCACTTGAAACACACCAGGTGTAGAGCAAAATTATCATCAAACATATAGGGTTTTCTGAGGGGAGGGCAATGGCAAATGGTAGGGTATTGTGTTTACTACCACCATGGTTTATGTGTTCACAACCGTTAGTTAGTAATTTATTTTTTTAAAGAGGAAGTAGCACAGAAGAAGATGTTTCTGGGGCTTTTTGCCCCCATTGTGACTGCGGCTGGGCTGCTGTATTATGAACACCCGACATTAAACTGATTAAAGCTTGCAGCCCTAATATTTTCAAATACTGTACAGGATAGGGCAGGAAATACATTTTAAATAATAATGGAACTTGCTATTAAAGCACTGAGCTGTAGATGACTAACTACCACAGCAGCAATCTTATGTGGTTGTAGTTACCATAAAAAATGAAGAGGCTGTAATATGAATAATTTGTAATAGAGCAACAAAGTGTATAATACTTGATTTTGGTCATAATATTGCTTAAGAAATAGACTGTGTGCATGCATACAACATACATTTTTTCACAGACTGTGCTTATGGTTATAAATGTGTTCTCAGCATTTGCCTGACAAGCCAGACTTTCCAAAGTGCATAAAAAGTATCCTCCTATAAGTGTTGGCCTAGGTTTTGGCCGAAGTAACTTTTTCACTTCTCTTTCTCAGTAATTTTGGCCACTGTCTTAATGTCTCCCTGCTGTCAGGAGTTCAATACTGAGTGCCAGGAAGCAGATCAAATACATTCTAACATCTAAAGTGTTCCTCAGTGTAGAAATGAGGGCTCTGAAGATTCTAATTATAAATCATTAAGATTTGTTTTTTTAGAAAACAAGTGCTCATTCAAATATAAGCAGGAGTTAATAATACAAATTAAATATTTTCTTTTGGTACACATAGTACTTTGTCGGTGACAATGTTTTAAAAAAAACAACTTACGTGCAGTTGTCTACTCTGATCAATTTGGTAGAACTATAACTTTGCATCTAAGCAAATTTGCTGCTCATTGTTGTCGTTGTGTGCCTTCAAGTTGCTTCTAACTTATGTTGACCCTAAGGTAAAGCCATCACAGGGTTTTCTGGGATTGAGACTGTGTGATGTGCCCAAAGTCACCCAAGGGGGTTTCCCATGGCTGAACATGGAATTGAACGCTGGTCTCCAGGGCCATAATCCAATGCTCAAACCACTTCAGCATGCTGGGTCTCTTGCGGGTCACTATAACACCATAAGAGACACTTTGGGCAAGCATTAACATCTCTGTGTGATGTTTGAATAGCCTGATGTCATATTGCAACCTGTTGCATGCCTCTTGTGCTTTCAGAATCTGGATCCTTTTCCGTCCAAAATTTTAAAAATCTACTTTGATGTAACTTTCCCCATTGGGAATGTGTGAGGGATCCCAGCCAGGGGCTTGGGCATCTAGGCTTGGTGACAGTGCTCTCTTTCTGTAACTATCATAGTTTTCTAGTGGAAAGAATTGCTGGCTTTGGGTCTGCTGTGATTTAAAACCACCCAGAGCTTGGAAAACTTACTTTTTAGGGGACTGCATCTCTCAATTGTAGTAGCTATGCTGGAAGATTTGGGGAGCTGACATCTGGGAAAATAACTTTTCAAAGCTCCAAGACTCATCAGTGCAAGATGAACAGAGTGATGTCCTTGTATTTACCGGCTTAGCAGGACTCGGTTGGTACTAGAAGCCACAGACCTTCCACCTGTTTGTTGTAGCTACCAGTGACCCAGTTTTACTTACTTTTTTAAATAAATAAACGTTTCTCAGGCCAAACCCATGTTTCTCAGGTGGATGTCATGTGGCTTAGGTAAAGAGTGAAGTGCTCCTCATGCATATAGGACTTATCATGTTTATTCTAGAGTCATTCAGTCCAAGAGTAGCTTTACCACTTTAGAACTAAGCCTTAAATGTGACTTTAAGGTGCACCATCTTTTCAGAACAGCCAAGTCCGCAGAACTTAGTTTCTTGTCAACACTTTCCCTAAAAAATCATTCTTGGAAGGTTTTGGCTGCATACCTGCAATGTGGTGTAGCTGGTAAAGCTATAGGCTAAGCAATGCCTTCATGTTTTTCTTTTTTATGCGTGTTGCATATTCATTTCTTCTTTGGAATAG
This sequence comes from Cyclura pinguis, assembly GCA_030412105.1. NCBI lineage: Eukaryota > Metazoa > Chordata > Lepidosauria > Squamata > Iguanidae > Cyclura > Cyclura pinguis. The sequence continues at coordinate 246,774,669 of CM059599.1, read as the reverse complement.
GGACATTCTCAGTACTATTATATAGTTAAAATGTTTATTGGCTAAAGCTGATACTTAACCATCTTCCTAGATACTGAGATTTTAGGAACAATAATAATGAAGCAGAAACTTCAAGAATGTCCTGTGTTACCTGTTTCAAATTGTTTTATTTTCCTATCCCAGCATAGTTCAAATATGGGAGACAGGAAATCCCAAGATATGAAATTGTTATTTTATAACCAGTTTTCTCCCTTCCATCGTCCAGCACTTTCGTTTTAAGACCAAGGAAGATTTCCTCCACATCTCTCTTCCCAAAGGTATGGATACTTTAAACAAGAACTCATCTCCTCCACTGTAGGAGAGAGCAATTACTTCATTTACCATCTTCAGCTTTATACCAATATTGTCTTAGCCTTTAATTGTCTTCAGAGACCAAGCTGTTATAAGAAATGATGTCTAGGTTTGCTCAGTGACAGCTTAAGAACAGAGAGTGCCATGTTCTAGCTACTCTCAGGATTCTTTGCATTTCAAAGGGACAGTCAACTGGCAATCCTAGGCCATTTCCATACCGGGCTTCTGTAATGGTGCAGAGCGACCTCTCACGGAGGTCTTCTACACCATAGAGTGGACTGGCGTGGACTACTTTTTGTAGTTCCACACCAGAATCCACTCAGGAGCGGCCGGAACTAGCCACGCTGTGTGTTTTTTAAAAACTTCTTTTTCGAGGTTTTTAAAAAGCACGGAGCACGTAGCCCCGTGCCACTCCGTCGCCCGGCTCCGAAGTGGATTTGCAGGTGCGCGCAAGTGCGTGCCTGCAGATCTGCCGGGGGCGGGCTTCCAGCTGGCGAGCTTCTCCAGTTGGTGGAGAGCCTCCACCAACCGGAAGCCGCCATTTGGGACACCGGAGGACTGCGGAGCAGCGAGCTCGCGCTGCTCCACGTGGCGACGGACTTACCCGGTTTCAGGTAAGCTCCGTTTTCGGGCGTTTTCGCCCATTCCCCCCCACACACATGTGAAAAGGGCCCTAGAGTCTCAGATTCCACAATAGAGTGAGCTCTGACTGCACCCTTCCCTGTCCGCATCTGGAAGACTACCCTCTATTGCAAGTATCTCCTTCATGTCAGCTAAAACAAAGGCCAAAGGGCTCCTTCACTGTAAACAGAAACAAATGCTTTGACCAAGTGACTCTATTTCTAGTGCACCACAAAAAAAATGACTCCAACACACCTTCTTGTAGTCTGGCAAATCCATAGGTGCAGTGTACCTGGGAATCCAAAGGCATGTAAAAAGATTTTTTAAAAATGACCAAATATTGCTCTGGCATGAAGACCACTTCACTCTTTAGCCAAGCCACATGACATCCACCTGTTTAGAATATGATAAGCCCTATATGTACCTTATTATGTCTGCATATTAAAGATGTCTGCACGCAGGAAATTAGAAAGCAGAGGTAAAAGCTGTAACATCACATTCTCTTAGCATGCTAATTTTGTTTGTACAAGTCATCTCACCACCACCACAAAAAAGAACTGATGAATGCATGTAATCTAGTGCCATTCCAGCCATTAGGGAGAGTGATGCTCATCACCTTGGGTGACAGACAGTGTGGAGGGAGGCAAAATTCTCTGTAGGAGGACAGAGCTGTGTAGAACACACAGACCGTCTTATTTGCCCTAAGCTAGCATGCTAGCCTCCAATGTGGTGAATGTTATTGCTAGTCTGATCAGAGTTTAGGAGATGGAATGACTGGTGCCCTCTAGTCCTTTGTCCTAAACAGCAAAACGTGTTGGGACAACCCAGATATTACTCCTCCCAAGTAAAGCTCCAGAGTAACTCAGTTTCAAAGCAATTTTAGCAGATTATCTACTGTGCGTGCAAATGATGCTTAATAGGAACAGATAAATATTTTTAAAAGCAGTCCTGAAAAGAAGTATATTTCCAAATTTGAATATGAGAAAAGATCTCCTCCTTCTTTTTCTTCCTCCTTATTTTTCAGCAAGAGTGTATTATTTATAGTATTAAGGGACATACTTCGATTATGGGATTGACTTGCATGGGATTTACTGTGCTAGCCCAGTGATCTTGAATCCTGGATTGCTTTCATTCCCAGATTTTGGATAAAGGATATTTGATGCACTGAATTTGTCACTTGTGCTTTCTGCCAATTGAATTTTATTTAAAGGATGAAACTAGATTCTTGTGGGTTTTTCGGGCTTTGAGACCATGTTCTGGTTGTATTTTCTCCTGAGGTTAACCAGAACACGGTCTCAAAGCCCGAAAAACCCACAAGAACCCATGGATTCTGGCCGTGAAAGACTTCGACTCTACTATGATGAAACTAGACTTTTTTAAAAAAAGCTGATTTGGCTTTATTTGATAGCTCACCTATCAGAGTGGGCTCCATACACATAAAGGTCTGTAGTTTTAAAAAGGAGAAGCACCTGCCTAGTTGACTTTTTGCCTCGCACGGATCTAGGTAGTATTTGTTACTCTTTCGAGTTTCATTTCAGACACAAGGGGGCAGCAGCGCACAAAATTAGCAAGGATCCCTTCAGAGGGAAACCAGTGGGGAGTTGATGCAATATCAAATTCTTTATAGGAATGGGCAGAGTTTGCAATCTTCATCTATCATTCCTCAAAGGAGCTGTTGGCCCATAGCCAGTTGTTCACATGTAGCTAGACATCCTACACTTAAAGGCGAAATTATAATCACAATTAGTACTTGTATCTGTTTTGTAATTTGAGAGGTTCTTATAATCTTCCTCCTGCTTTGTGTAACTTCTAAATTGAAAAGGCTGGCTGAAAATTATATTCAAACTCAGGATTAAAGACTTTGTTTTATTATGAAAATAAGCTTCATAGCCAATGATTTCTTTGAGACACTTGATCAGTTTTCTCTTTGACTTGAAACTCTGACAGAAGTCTGCACAACAAAAGTAAACTCAGAAGGAAATGAGTTTCTGTAGATGACTGAACTAACTGGAGGTGAGCTGGACTGTCCACAAAGGGATATAGTGATGAGGAAGTTTTAGCACTTCTCTGCAACTTTAAGTAAGGTCTTCTACTTATTTGGAACCGAGGGATGAAAGTTGTGCTCACCTTTAACCCCTCTCCCCCCCAAAAAAATTGAACAAGCAATGTGTCCCAAGGTATCAGGTGGAGCTTTTGCTGGCCTGGAGATTTCTCCATTTGGTTATTTAAATGTTTGGCGTACTTACAAAAAGTAGTGATATAAGGATATAATATAAAAATCTGGGGTTCAGACGCTAAAGACAAATATAGCCACAGTTGAAAACACTGAATAGATGCCAAAGCAAATTACAAACAGAAGTTAATGAAAAAAGAGCATTTATCCACATAAAGTGATGAGCAGTCAGATGATGCAAGACACTCTCAGAAAGAAGTCTGAAGCATAGGTGCAGCTATCAAGAAGTCTCTGTCTTGTGTTTCCTCAAACACAATTCAGATGTTAGCAGACAGATATACAGTATCCCGATGTTAATTGCTTGAATTGCTGCATACTGGTCAGGGCCTAGTTTGGCTTGCAGAGGAACTCCACTTTGGGGGGAAAAAGGGCTGGACTTACCTACTTTGCTTAAAAATTAGCTCAAGATTCATCTACTAATGCTTGATGTAGTTCAATTTTTTTTAAAATTTCCAGTATGATACTGAGAAACAGGAATTAAAAAGATACCTGCTCTGCTTTCTTTGCTCTAGAGGATTTGGAGATGCCTGTATAACAACTGTGTGTCAGAAGCCCTTACATACTGTGCCAATTCCATATATTGTTCAAAATACCCTCTTTTTTCCTCCAGCACTGCCTTTGGAGACAGTGTCAGTATACATATTATACATTCTAAAACTGGAAACTGGAACAGGCCTTCAGCTGAGAAGGCATGATGATCTTAGGTTTTAGATAGGAGGTTTGACTCTCCAACATATTTTTTGAAAAGCTCATCTTGTGAGATACTTCCAAAGTGAGTAACCCAACTGTTAGCTGGCTTGTCTACTGATCTAGCTTGGCTAGTGTGTCTTCATGACAGTAAGCCTCTTTTGATCATCACTTGTGTGCAGGAGCAAAACATGTTAAAAGGGGCTGAGGTGGAGGTGTTATGCTTTTAGATCTGTATAGCTCCTTGCAACTCTGTCCTGTATATAAGCACAGAGGACTGAAGAGGTCTAGCCATATAGACCTCTAAGACCATTTCCACACTACACTGTTAAAGTGCTATTATTCCACTTCTAACATCCTATGGAATCCTGAGGTTTGCAGTTTAGGGAGGGGCATTTAGAATTCTCTGCCAGAGAGCTCCTTGGCCTCAGGAAACTACAATTCTGTGAGGCTAATGTGACTGCTAAACCTTACTGCTCACAAGCTATTTAGATTACATGGATTCTTATTTAGCTATCTATTACACCCTTTATTTCCAAATGCATATACAGCTGCATTGAACCATTAGCATAAGAGTGATTTGTGGATAACATAGCTGCTAGAAATGGAGATTAGCAAGACAAAAATAAAAACTATGTTTTGACACTTGCATCGAGTGAGAAAGGTAAATGAAGAGTCTACGCAAAATCAGTTTAAAATAAGAAAAAGTGCATTAGCGTTCAGAAAAATTTAAAACAGTACCTTTAAATTGTCTTGAAACTTGTTAAATTGGCATCGAAAAGACAAAGATCAACAAAGCATGCTATTTAAGATTCATTCACAAAGCTGAAATAATTTCTGTATTTGGGGAAGTTGTTGATTATTCAATTCTTAATGGAGTATAGGTTTATCGTGAGACAACATTTGTTGTTGTGTGCCTTCAAGTTCTGTCAACTTCTGGTGACTCTAAGGTGACCCGATCATGGGATTTTCTGGGGCTGTGTGTGTGTGCGATGCACTCAGTGGGTTTTTATGGCCAAGTAGGGAATCAAACCTGGCCTCCAAGGTCATAGTCCAACACTCAAACCACTACACCAGTCTGGAACGTTGGAAAAGATGGTAATATTAGGCTGGTAAAGTTGAAAGCAGTAGGAAAAGGAGAAGATGACATTACAGATGGATTGATTTAGTAAAGGAAGTCATGGCCCTGATCTTGTAAGACCTGAGTAGGACTGTTGATAACTGGGTCTCTTGAAGGTCTGTCTTTCACAGGGTTATCATTAAGTTGAAGGTGACTTGGTGGCACATAAGAATGACAACAAAACACAGATTTAATACAGTAGTTCGAGTGCAGGACTTTGTTTGTTTTTTAAATAAAGTAAGTCCAACTAGTTCAGCTCTTTTTGATTTATGCAAGCATGGGGAAACCTCACTTTTCCCGTATCTTCAGAGTGAAAAATTTGCACACTCATAAGTCAGAGCTGGCTGAAGCAAGAAATGTCAAATTAGCTTATTTATAGTCCTCACTAGGGAGTTCCATGTTTGTAGAAAATCACTTCACTGTGTGTGTGTTTTTAAGTTCTGTTTATAAAGTCAGCATTTTCATGCATGCATATTGCATTTTTCTCCCTAATGCTTTTAACCTAGATCAGCTCAGAGAATTTAAGGAGGTCTTGGTTAAGTATGTATTCATCTGAGACTTGTTTTTTTTTTTAAAGCCTTAACTAGCTTTTAAAAAAATTTTGCTCTTCATAGGTGCCTCTTAAAATGATAAACAGTTATTTTCTCCTCAGGAAAAAAAAATCCTAAGAAATGCACTTCCACACAGTTTTTTCCCCTCTCTTGATTCTAGAATATCTTATTTAGTACTTTTATGAATAATCAAAAAACAGAATTTATGATAGCCACATTCTGCATAAAGTTTCCCTGTTACTTTGTTGTTGTTGTTGGTGGTGGTGCTAGTGATGATGGTGGTGCATAATAGACATTTTTGGAAAAGAAAGAAAAGCCATTCTATGTCCATCAGCTTTGAAGAGAGGGATGGTGAGGGATCTCTGAGTGGGATGTCAGTGGGATGGTGAAACTGCACAGGACTTTAATCCAAATTTTGAAGACCTTTGCAAGACACTGAATCTATTTGGGGATTAACAGATGGAGAAGATTTTGGGATTAACATCTGGAGTGAATTTCACCATCCTGCTGACATGGAAGCCACAAGCCACCCTTGTGCAGCTCATCTGATGTGTGAGGACTATATGAGCCTGCAATAATTCTGACAAGGCAGAGTCTTAGACAATAACTGTGGAGTTCCACACTGTCCATTAGATGTCCCAGGTGCAGCCTGCCTTGAAAGAATATCAAGGGGTTTTTTTCTGTCAGCAAATATTGACACAATCCACACCAACCATGTGCAAGAATTCTGCCATTGACTGCTACATAGGAAACATACCCAGCAGATTAAAACATGTGGAAGGCTGGCATTTAACATTAATTGTCCTCAACATTTTGGTCCATGACCTGATGAAGCTGATCAATGTAGCAGACACACGACAATTCATACACAAGCAGATGCCTATCCAGTCCCCAGTCCTGATAAATGGGTAGAGAAATCAGGACTTTCCAATGGTTGCAGAGCTTTTGGCCCTCAAGATGTTCTGAACTGCATCTTCCACAATCCCTTATGATGGGCTGGAGCTTCATGGAGTTGAAGCCATCAAGGACAGCTGAAGGACCAAAGGTGCCCTACTCTTCCACTGAATGATGATGTGACAGTAGTAATTTAGGATATTTAAACAGATGGATTACCAGCTGCAGGTAAATCATCCTTAAAATATTTACTCCATCCCCTCTAGAATAACATCTCCATCCTGGCTTTGTATTGGTGTAACATTAAAGGCTAGAAATTTAGGATATTTGCATATAATTGCAAAATACACAAACAGCATTTTTGTCATGTAGAGTTAGTTGAGAAATAGGCTGTTTCTTAACCCACTCCTCATAAGGAAAACCTCATTTCCCCAAAGGACATTTTAGGATGAGGTGAGATTTTGTTTTGAGACTTTTGGCTAATGAGACCTGGGAGTGAGGGATTAGTTTAACTCTGCAAACTTTCTACAATCCAATGGGAAATGATCTGTTAAGATGACCCTTCCTGGTGTGTTGCTAATTGCTAAAGGCAAAAGGGGCAGGAAAGGATTATTATTTTCACTCTAGGTTTCTGTTATTCCAATGTACAACAGTATATAACCCAACATCTACTGGGGCTGCTTCGACCAACACACTGGCTCTCTGCAATGGGCTCCTTACAATTGGAAGCTGTCAGAAAGAGATCAGAAGCTAACTCGGCCTTGATGTAGTCAAAGGCCTGTCAGCAAGAATAATTTATTAGGTAGGTGCTTCTGACCAGGAGAGGACTGTTTCTTTCACTGAAAGGATCCATAAAGCATCTGTGGAGTTTTGCTAAACCAAGAAGGAACTGGTGCTGTTTCTTTGTCCTGAAAATGGGGCACTGCATGAGAGTGTCTGCTCTGGATGGTGGCCTTGACTTTCCACCTTTCAAGCTTGTTGTCTTGCCACCCAACACAATGAATCAGGTGAAGAACTTGGAAACATTGCTTTGGGAATTACAGTTCCCCTATATCTTGGATCAATCTTGTCAGGGATTCCAGGCAGGGAACCCTGGGAAAATGATCAGCCCACTGCAAAGATGTTGCATCATGCCCCAGCTGTGGGTAATTGCAAGGTTGCATAAGAAACTGGGGTCGTGTGCAGATGGTAGAGGGAGGTGTGCAAACCTCTACCTGATTGGTTGTAAATATGTATATAAGAAAGCAATCCCCAGTATGTTTTTGTCTGTTGACCAAACCGGTGTCTGGCGCAAGCCTTTGTCCGTCTGTTCCATGTTGAGTACATAACGGAACGTTGCTGTAAGATAAAGTGCCTCCTGTTTTGGAAGAAACTCCTCCGTGTGTGAGTATCCTTACTGGGGAACAAGGCTGCTGCTGTTGGCTCGCTGACCTCTGGCTTTTCCGCTGCATTTCTGTGGGGCTGAAACTCCTATCATCCCCCAACAAATCTATCTATCTATCTATCTATCTATCTATCTATCTATCTATCTGGATCATAGCGCTCCATTCAAAATCTCTTAGGTTTGTGATTCACGGTACTATTTTCTCCCATAAGCAAATGGGCACCATTTACTTACTTCTGATTTTTATGTACAACTTTGGATTTTAAAAGCCTGGAAGTAGTTCACAATGAAGGATTTTTGGAGTTGTGATTCTCCCCACCCCACAAAATCCTAACAATCTGGGGACTTTTTGAGACCAACTGAGGGATTTTGGAGTTGTGATCCACAAAAGTAACTTTTTCATTCTCTGCTTTTTGCCTTAACTAACAGTACAGTTTTCTACATCTAGATAGGCTTTAGGATGCCACTTTGGAAGGGCACCAACTAGGAATATCTGGAAATAGGTGTACCATGAATGTAAGATCTTCCAGAAGCATGTGTCCCACTGAACAAGTCATCAACCCATATCTGAAGCCTTGAACAAACATTATGAAGTCCAAATGCCTGGGTAACATGAAGACCATATGGTAGTAAAAGCAGTTCCCATTAGTATAGCACAAGTTCAGGTAAGAGGTGATGAGTGATGAACAAGACTGTAAGCAACACAAATAGTGTTAAACTGCCTACAGTACAGGCCAGTTCCCAGGATCCCTCACTATGCTGGCTGAGGCTTATGAGATTTCTTGAAAACATCAGTAGGTCACCAGCCTGCCTGCTTTAGTATAAATAATATTTATGAGGACATTTTTTTAAACTTGATGGTGGAGTAGCATAGAGGAGCCTGTTAACAGTGGATTAACTCTATGGGTAATCCCACAGAAGAAAGAAGGTGGGTGCATAGGTGGGTGGGTTGGTCAGTCACAATTTGCAGAATCCAGAGTGAAAGAATAAAGTCCCTCAGGTTTGTAACTCACCAGTACTTTGTTTTCTTCAATAAATGAATGGGCACCATTTATTTATTTATTCTGGACATTTTTGTACCTCTTTTTGAGTTTGAAAACCCCCAAATGTTAAGTTTAAAACAGGTACAATAAAACAGTGCTTAATAGTCTAAAAGCATAAAGCAATAAAAACAGTACAATCCATAGGGGAACTAATTAAAAACCAAAGGTAACTGCTAAAATTTAAAAATTAGGGAAATGAGTAGGAAAATGTATGGGTTAAATGCATGATGAGAGCAGAAGTACCTAGCACTGGAAATCCACCTAGTCTACTCCTATTGATATAAGTAAAGAAATATATTTAAGGAAGTTATGGGGCTGGGGGCTTCTGCCACACTTTGATCCCACTATTTCAGTAGAGGAACCATTTCAGTAAGGTGGTGAACCCATTTATTTTGCCCTCAGGAAATCAAAAAGAATTATAGAAGAATTGTCATCACTTTGCATGCAACAGATACCAGGTATACCAGAAGGTCTTTTTTTTTAACAATAAGTTCTGTTATATATTTTCTGTTTCTCATCTTTGCTTCACTGTGTACAGCGAGGTGGTGCTCTCCAGATTTTTCAGGCTACACCTCCTTTCATGTCATAAGCTTTACTGGGCCTGGTGGGAGTTTTAATCCAAAGCATCTTGAGGGCACCAGATTGGGGAAGGCATGTGTACAGCAGTAGGTTCATGTGCAAAATCTTCCCATAAAAAGAAACTTAGTAGCAAGCCAGTGTGGAATTTGCATCCACATACTCTTCAATTGTCCCAGACTGGTAGGGGCAGTCCCAGTTAATCCTCTGTCTTCCCACTTTTTCAGTGTCTTTGAAAATGTTCCAGGTTCTCTCTCCTCCCCCTTTTGTTCTCAGCATGCTTCAGTTGCTGCACACTGAGTTTGAAGTACAAAAGTGGTTTGCGCTCAGTTAACTCAGCAGAAGGGAAAAGAGAGGAAGAGGATGTGAAATCTTACCCTTCCTAGTAGGCTTCGGCAAAAGCAAATTGCTGGAGCCTCTACTAGCCTGGGTGTTCTTCCTCATTTATAACTTTGCCATCTTGACCACCTTCTGATTTTGGTAGATCACATGTGTTCCATCTGTGAAATGGTGGAATCTAGGCATCCATAGGACAGATATTGAGCTTGACCTCAACAGCTGCATATTTAAGACAATGTCTTGCCTTTCCAGGGTGAGTTATTAACTCTGAGACTGCTAAAAAATCCCAAACTGTTGTCTTTAATTAGCCTGGACAATTTATAAGTGTCTATCTTTTAATTATAGTCAACGATCTGGATCCAATTGTTAAACTCAACTAGGTAGACCCACTGAATCAATATGAACTTAGTAAATCAATTTTTATATGAATTCCATTGATTCAGTCTGTCTATTCTAGTTGAGACTAACATTTGGATTTGGGCCCAAATGAACCAGACACGACTGAGCCTCTGAAACATTTGAATGTATTTAATTCATCGTTAGTCAACACTGAATCTTTTAGAAACGACAGCTTCCCCATTGAACTGAATATGTATTATTGTGTTTGCAAAGTGGATGGCAAACCCATCACCCAGCATGCAGGCAATGGCTAAGTCCTGAAGAGAAAACTCCTGGAGCTTTCATTTAAGAATGTCATATAAAGCCCATCCGCTCTAGTAAACTTAGTTCTAGATTGTGTTTTGTATCCATGAAAAAGTGAAACTGCTCTCAGAGATTATCTATTTCTATGCAAATTCACCATAGCCCCCTGTTTGCTTATGCATTAATCATTGTTAACTAAATTACGTACACTTAATCATCTTAACCTTGATGTTACCCTAGACAACAGGCCCTGGAGATATCTGCAAAGAAAACAAAAAAGCTTTTGATAACAGATTATGTAGTGGGGTACGGAATGAGAGGTTATTAATATTACTCCAGTTTACAAGTTTTATTTTACAAAGGCAGACTTGCAACAAATGTTTGCTGTTTATTCCCATCCCTAATAGCCTGCTCATCCTAGATTCTGACTACCTGAATAAAGAGCCTTATAGTGTGACTTGACAATAGCAAGGCCAACTTTCTTTTCTTTATTTTACTGCACTCTATCTATTTATTTTAGCTGTATTATATTAGTCCCTTCCCAATTAATCCTCTGTCATCCCATTTTTCCTACTGCTTTTAAAAAGTCAGTTTCCCTTATCTTCTTCTCACTTTCCCTCTTTGTCTTGAACTTAGTTCAATTGCTGGAAACTGAGTTCAAAGTGCAAAAGTAGTTTGCATTCAATTCATGGGGGTGGGGGGACAGGAGGGGGCAGAATCTTCCCTCTAAACTCAGGCAGAAGCAAATGGCTGTAGCCTCTCCTGGCTTGTGTGTTGTTCCTCATTAACTTTTGCCATCTTGACCAGGCTTTGATGTTACTTGGCCATTCATGTCCGGTTAGTATATCTATATCAAGACAGATAGATAGTACAGGACTCCCATTACGATTTGGCTGGTTCTCTGGAATTTGAGCACTTTCTATTTCTATTTCTATTTCTATTTCTATTAGGTTGGGAGGGGAGCTGATTTTTTTTTTTATTATGCAGCTGGTGGTTATTTCTAGGACAATATGAACTAGTGGATGTTCAGACAACCAATTCTTTTTCTATCCTCCTCCATTTATTTTAATTTTAATTTAATTTAATGTATTTATTTTGACTGATCCTTTCAATGAGTCAACTATAGACTTAAATTCTACAGTCAGTACATGCTGTCCAGTGTCACTTTTTTATCTACCTCTGACCTACAGTAAAACAAAGAATGACTTTGCTAACCTGTCATGAACGACTCCCTGCAATTTACCAATCTGGGAATAATGGCTGGATGGTTTTTAATTTTTTTAAAACAAGTATCTTGTAAAATAAGATGTACTTTTTGGAAAGATTTTGGAAAGAGGATACTGATGTTCAACCAGGGCTGTACTTAATATTTTGGATTCCTCTATGGAAAGATCACATTTCTTGCTCTATGGGAGAGTAAAATGATGCGGTTAAGGCTTAAGTTCTTGGCATCCCACAGGGTAGGTTGACGTGGTTTCCTATAATTTTACAGACTGCTTAATCAGACAGTCCATTGGTTAAATAGGAAGTACCATAGTTTCCTTTCTAGATGACCAGGCAGTTTGACTGTGGTGGCTGAAGACTTCCATGTCAATGAGGTGATGAATTCCATCCAGGTTTCAGACTGAAGTTTAAAGGGAGTAGACTCATGCACAATAAAACTGTGGCAGCCTCACTTAACTTGTGTGTTCTTTGTTGTTAATAACTTTTGCCATCTTCACTATGCTCTGATGTTGCTCGGCCACACACATCCCATTTTTCATCTTTGGCACATTGGAAGGTATGCTGCGTGTCTCTTCTCTTCCAGCCATGATAGTCTATCCCCTGCTTTCTTTTGTCATTTCATCCATTTTTCTCCATTTAGTCACCCAACATTCCTTGCCATTGAGTTATTACATCGCTGACTGAGGGTTTTCTACACCCCCTATGAGTTTTCCTTCTGGTTTTTCTGAATCTGGGAATCTAAGTCTACTTATACATCTCTTGCATGTGGTTCATGTGGTTTTGGTTCCAGCTTCCTGGGCATGGAAAGACTCAAATTAGTTTCATGGTATATGATGATCTTAGAGGTAGAATGCTTTCTTTATGTTTCCTGTATTGTAATGCTACAATGCCGTGCATATTCACTGGGGGGTGAAATGAAGTAGACTTGTATAAGTTTACAATACTTTGTGTGTAGGGGGAATATTTCCCCTTCTCATCTTTTATGAATGGCCACTGTAAATAGTAATTAGTAAGAACTTGTTTTTCAGCAGCTCACCTGTTTTAGGATTTGTTGTTGTGTGCCTTCAAAATATTTCCTACTTATGGCAACCCTAAGGTGAACCTCTCATGGGTTTTCTTGGCAAAATTTGCCAGGTTTGCCTGTGCCTTCATCTGAGGTGGACAGATTGTGATTTGCCCAAGGTCACCCTGTGGGTTTCTATGGCTAAGTGGGGATTCACACACTGGACTCCAGAGTTGTAGTCCAATGTTCAAAGCACTATATCATGCTGGCTGAAGGATGCCATATTTGCATATTAAGTATAAAATACTTTATAACTGTGGAATCATAAGCCAGTAAGAATTGCAAGATTGCTATTTATAGCTGCTTGACTTATCTCGTCACAGTTTATTTTTAAAACCAATGCAAGATGAACATAATGTTAGAGCATAATGCTCTGTACCAATTCCCTAGGCCCAAAGTCATTCACCTTGTGAAGGTGTTTGGCTGTGATTATTATATAATCAATTTAGGTAAATGAATTATGTGGCAAGACACTTTTTAGAATGCCAGATGCCTGCTCACTTTACATCATGAAACACCCTGTTAAAATGTTTTTCCAAACTCTCTAAATGATAAAACATAAACTCTCATGCTCAGCTGGAATATCTACTCAATTTGCATAATCTTTAAATCAGGAAAATGTGGAGATAAATATTTGCTGTTCTCACTTTGTTATGTTTTATAAATAGCAAGACGAATCCAGGGAAAGGCCAGTTCATGTTTTTTAGTCGACTTAAATATGCATGTGGACTACTATTTTGGGCTTGTTTTCACACTAAGAGGCATTTTAAAAAAATTAAAAGCATATTTTTGGTATCACGGGGGTGCTAGTTTCTCATAATAGAATCAAGCATAGTCTCCAGAGCGCTTCCATTTCTTAGGTCTATGGCTATATTGGGCTTTTATCTATGTAGATAATATATCTTACAATAAGCTTGTCTCTTCTGAAGAGAGCAGAGATGGGAGACTGGATAAACATCAAGCGTTAATGGTTCCCTTCGAGGAAAAGTGATGATTGACAAGAACTTGCAAGTAGCCAGTAAGGTGCCAACTAACAGCAATTAATTCTCTTTGACTAAAGAGGCTAGTGAATTTGCAGCTGTTCACAAGTGGTTTTCAAAACTATGAGATGTTCTGAGGCTAAATTAGAATGGGACGGAGGAATGAAAGCAGATCAAGAGACTGCTATACAACTTCTATATATGTAGCTTCACTTTGTTATTTTTGCCTCTTACACTCCTATATATTTCAACTGAGAATTGTTTAAAAACTAAAATGAGTGTTTCAAATCCCCAGAAACATAACAGCAAGGAATTTGGCTAAGAATCTGTAGAAACTGTCCTGGTCTGTAGTTCCTTGAGTGTTGTGGGCAGGGAGGCCCCTTTCTGTCTAGATCAGAGCTTTCCAAACTTTTCATGTTGGTGACACACTTTTTTAGACATGCATCATTTCGTGACACAGTAATTCAGTTTTATTAGCAAACCGGAGGTTAAACTAACCCCTTATAAGAGATACAGACACATACGTAAATTGTAATAACAAAATGTATGGGGACACAACATATCTCGTGAAAACCTTTCATATATTTTTTAAAATATGTGATTTATAAACAATAACATACATTTCCAAGATTGTAGGCGACACACCTACACAGTTCACGAATGTGTCGCGGCACACCATTTGGAAAGCCCTGCTCTAGATTCTCTAGTCCCTACTCCCAAAATATTTATCATACACTGGATTCACTGCAGTCTGTTGGCATTATGAAACACACTGTTACAATTCTGGGGGCCTAATCCAGCTAGGTCCCAGCCAAACCAGGTTACTAAAATGAAACAACCACCACTTGTGTAAGATGGTATGTGCAGGTTTTGGATAAGACTCAGTGGACACATGGATGCTGAGTATGAACCTCAAAAGAAAAAAACAATCTTATACATGCGATCAGCTGATGGAGGTCAGAATTCCTTGCATCTGGCAGTGCTCTGGGTTTCCAGGGTTGTTGTTGTGTACCTTCAAGTTGTTTCCAACTTATGGCAACCCTAAGGCTATCATGGTGGTTTCTGGGGCTGAAAGTGTGTGATGTGCCCAAGGTCCCCCAGTGGGTTTCCATAGCTGAGCAGGGAATCCAACCCTGGTCTCCAGGGTTGTAGTCCAATGATCAAACCACCAGAACAATGCATGGTTCCATAGGTCAGAAAACAAACTGTTAGGTAGGTGTTTTCCCCTCCATTTGCTTACCTTTTGCCCAGGTGCATAGAAAGAAGGCAGGGCACCCAGGCAACAGAATGGAGGGGAGAGGTGTTTACCCCTCCATTTGCTTGGCTATCTCCTGGGCACACAGAAAGAAGGCAGGGTGCCCAGGTAACAGGCAGGGGAATGGAGGGGGGAGGTGTGTGTGCGCCGTCTCTGCCTGCAGACCTCCCCCCACCTTTCACTTGCCTTTTGTCTGGAGCTGAAAAGGAAAGCACACCCACCTAGGCAAAAAGCAAGGGAATGGTGGAGGGAGCCCCAGAAGGGAATGGGAGAGGGAGCACTCACTTGGGTGGGTGGGGGAGTTGTGTGTGTGTTTACTTTTGTTAGGGTTCTGCACTTCAAACCCTCATGAAAGTTGGAGGGGGTGGGCAATGGAGAGAGAAAGAGAGAGAGAGAGAGAGAGAGATACATACTGAGTGTTTTTAAAGGCAGAACTTTTAAATTAACTACATATTATGATGAATGTGGGAGAGAATTTTCAGTTAAGCATGAGTTGAACACACTTTTATGTATTTTGGGTATTCTGGAAGAGAAAATCGCATGTAAAACAACAACAGTGCTCTGTTTTTACTGGTCAGAGACAACTTCCACAAAGCCATATCTTTTTCTGATAGATGGTGCGTAAAGCAATTAAGACTAACAGATTTATTTTAGCATGAGTTTTTGTGGTTTGTAATCCATAATTCCTTGGATTCAATGAGTACAACATTCAGATTTCAGTATATCTGCGCAATACCATGGTTGTGTGGGGGCATCAGAGTGAAATGGGACACAGAAAATGAAAACTATATTATTAACACTGGTCATAAACTTTCATAGCACAGAACAATGTAGACTTTTAAAATGAGTAACAGCCCTGTTATGACTCATGCATCTTACAATACCGCTATTCCTCTCCCTATGCTACCAGTATGTCGTTAGTCTTTTGTTCTTTCTTTGATGGATGGGCGAAATAAGCAAACAGCCCCACTCTTTATCTCAATACATATATGACCAGTTTCTAAAGCCAGGTTATCAATAGGTCAATTGGTGCAACTGATCCAGGCACCTCAGTCCTGAGGGGGAGAAAAGTGTAGCTCAGTTCCAAGTTTTCTCAGTCACTTCCTCAATCCTCTGAACCCTCTGTTGTTGGCTGGGGTACTCCTGAGCATGTCTGGTGTCAGGGCATGCCCCAAACGTTCTTCTATAGCTGGCTGAATGATGAGTGAGTATGCCCTGGGACAGCTCACTAAATGAATACCAAGACAGAAGAGTGGGCAGAGAAGACATGCTGTCAGGAAGGACTGTTCTGTCCAGCTTCTATAAATGGATATTTTGGGCTCTCTTGGAGACCCAGACTTTTCTTTTGTGAAATGGAAAGCCACTGTGTTTGCCTATAGCCAATCCAATTCCTGACAAGATTTTCAGAAATAATGCACCCATATTTGTACATATTTCCCTGGCTTGCAGAGCACTGGGGAAGGGGAAAGTAATGTTCCCAGTAGATTGAAGGACAGCCAGAAAAGAGTAATGGATCTTGAAATGAATAGGGAAGGTTTCTTTGGCTTTTTTTTGGGGGGGGGGGGTGGAAATAGATCTGTGCATGTTCTCCAGGGGGTTGAGTGTACTGTGAGTGAGAAAGAATGGGGTGGCAAGGTACGAGTGTAAGGTACCCCAATTTCTTTCTGGGGTGAATGGATTTCATCCTAAACAATGGGTTGGTGAGTGTGGTGGGAGTGGATTTCTGCTTGGAGTGTGTGCTCACTCAACAAATGTTCCCAGATGTCAGGGCCTGGCCCCTCTTCTCCAAAGCTCAGAATGAGGGTGAAGAATCTCAGAGCAAGAGCACTGCCTTGAAAAGTGGGTCTGTGTATATGTTGTTCTCATTTGTTGGACTTACTTGAATGGCATATTCTTTGCAGCTGCTACTACACTCCAACAACTGCTTTCCAGTGTAACTGTAAAAGAATCTCCTCCTCCTCCTTATGCCATCATAAGACATTCAGCTTTGTAGGTATAAGCCCTCTATCACTTATCACAATGGTTTGCAATGGATTCTTATGGTCATTAAAATTTTATGTATTACTTAAGTAACTGAGAAATAATGCATGGACTCAGGCTTAGCCTCACTGAAGTTGCAAGGCAGGGCAGGGGTTCACACATGAGGATTTTTGTGCAACATTTTCCGGTTTATGCATTTATTTAATTTCTATTCCAACACATCGGCAACAGTTCACACATTTGTACAAAGGGGATCTTGTTTCTGGAATTTCTCCAGGGCCATAGTATGTTTAGAATTTCTCTGTTATTCCCGCTACAGATGTTCAACAAAACCAATCAAGCCCTCCCCTTTCTTTGTTTGTCTGTTTCCATGATCTCTGAATCCTACAAGGCTCGGGATAAAAACCTGTGGCTCGATTTAATGGATAGTTGCCAACGTTCTTATAGTTAGGCACAGGGATTTATCAGCCTTCCAGATGTTGTTGGACTGCAGTTCCCAATGTTTCTTACCACTGGCTATGCTAGCAAGAGCTTCAGTTCTCCCCATCTGCAGCCCCTGATCTGGAGAACTGCAGGATTTCCACTCTTGCTATAAATCCTGACAATCCTGCTCAGCCTAGAATGCTCAGTTTCCCATTCTGCCATAAACACAGACCATAATAATGAGGGGGAGGGAACCCTGACTCCTCCATGACAATTCAAAGGGGTTCACAAAGGGCAAAAAAAAAAAATCTCTGGATTTGCAGCACTAAGAGCTGTGTGTGATGGAGTTCATTATTATGCTAAACTTTCGAATAAACCAAGGGGACAGAAATTGCCACAGGCGTTGACCTGTGTGTTGGTGGTAATTGAGTCCATTAGCCTTAATTTTATAATTTCTAAATTAACTTTCTTGCTTACAAATAGCTTTAATTGCTGGACTGAAAAAGTTAGAAAAAGGAGGGCAATGTTCTGTCTTACATTTCATATAATAGGGCTGATGGGTTCATTTGACTGTAATGTGTTCAACTTACATCTAGCGAGATTTCTTATTATATGCTGACCTCAAAACAATGTGTCACATCTACTCTCGATACCAGAGACCATCAGCAGTGCATTCAGGGGATTTTAAACTCCATACATGAGAGGGGCTGACCTCCATACCTAAGGGAGAGGGGACAATGGGCTGTTAACCACAGCATGTGGTAAGCTATCCCTTCTCTTGACTGAGGCCCTGAACTCAGAGAAGGGAAGACTGAGGGGTGACATGATAGCACTCTTTCAATATCTCAAGGGCTGTCGTGGAGAGGAGGATGGAAGCTTGTTTGCTGCTGCACCAGAGAGAAAGGAGGATGTAGCTTTGTTCTCTATTGCCCCAGCTGAACCACATCTAATGATTTTAAGTTAGAGCAAAGTAGACTTCAATTGAACATTAGAAGGAAGTTCTTGACAGTTAAGAGCAGTTTGGCAATGGAATCCAATTGCCTAGAGAGGTTATACAGTCCCCTTCTCTGGTCGTCTTCAAAAAGAGGTTGGACAGCTCACTGCTGGGGATGCTTTAGCTAGAAATCCTGCATTGAGCAGAATGTTGGACGTAATGGCCCATAAGGGCCCTTCCAACTCTTTGTGGTCAAAGTTGATTCTGTGGCTTCTGCCGCAACTTCAACCTTGAATATACTCAGCACTACTACTTTGAACAGGTGATATAGTTTTGTGGTCAAGGTTGTAGGGTTCTGAGCCTTTTCTACTTTTTATTGGTCCCATGTTCTCTTTCAGTCCTATCCCCATACTAATCACTTAATGCTATCAAGTTTTTCTTTTACTTATCTCTGGCAGACCAACAGAGGAGTTGTTCTTGACGGTTCTTCCCTTGCTTTGAAGATGAAGCAAAAGAAGACACAGAGTTGTGGACAAAGGGAGATGTTAGATGTTTCCCTTCTCTCTCGTTTGCTTTGTGTGCTGCTGGTAGGGAAAGAGAAGGAGTTGTGTTTTTCCAACCATGATTAGACCTTTTGCTTGCATCTATAGGTAGTTTTTTTTTTTTTAAGACTCAGATTGTTAATATGAGATCACTATAAAATAATGAATTGCAATTTGTAAGTTTATAGTTATAAAAATGACAGGCAGCCTGTTAGTGTGTTTTCTGAATAATTTGAACCTGATGTAACAGAAGCCTTTGGAACATGATGTGCCAACATCGTGCCTCTTTGAAAGGTGACTTTTGCAGTTTAATGAGTAAGGTGAATGATACTGCTTTCTGTTTTCTCAGCTAAGGTGCTTCAGCACAAAAGTTGGACATTCTTTATACAAAATCACCATAGCAGATTTACCAAAATTAAATCCTAGATTCAATTCAGACTCTGACAGTGGCAAAACTGCCATTGAATTTGCAGAACTACAGCCAACAAGGAGAATTGCCTTGGAACTAATCATGTTGAGGCTGATTAGGAACGGCTTTAGAAACAAAAGCAAATGTTTTAGAAGTTTGCATATTTTGTTGACCTAGTCAGCAATTACTTCTATGTTCCCACAGGCCTAAAATAATTGATTTTGCATTCCACCATGTCTTAGTTTATTTCTAATTTTCCCACTTATTTTTAGATAGATATATATGGCTGCCTTCAGTCCCGATATTGTGGGCAGAATGATTGGTTACAGATTTTTTAAAAATAGAATAAATATAATATAGGATGTTACAAAACACTTACTGAGACAAAGGCCATTTCCGCATGGCGTTGCTGTTCCGCGATGAGGATGTGTTGGCAGTGGTCCGCAAGTCATGCTTTTGCACAACAACATTATGGTCCCACAGCCAGCATGTCCCCACCCGTTGTGATAGTGTGTTATATCATTAATGGAAAAAATCTGTTAAGAGACCATGATCATGTGACACTCCCGTCATCGCCAGCCATATGGAACTGGTGGAAATACAATCAAGGCACTTCCTTGCCCAGTGCAGCATAGGAAAGAGGCTGGCTGAACTGTGGAAGGAAGATGCGTGTTGTTTGCAGTGCTATCCACAGGCAGTCGGTCAGGTGCAGAGGGGATCATTGGGGACACACTCTCATCCCTGCAAAGGAGCTGCTGGAATCACAACAGGATGATGTGGGACAGTGTCATTGTGTGGAAATGGTGTAAGTTTTATTGAACAATGGAAACTGGTTTCTAAATAAAATGTGAATAAAGACAAGCTGTAAACTGAATTGTATACCCAGCTGCCTTTAACAGATGAGGTATGGCCAGTCAACATCAGAGTGTGGTCAAGATGACAAAAGTTGTTAATGAGAACAAATACACAAGCTAGCAGCAGTTTGCTTTTCCCTGAGCCTACTGGGAAGAGCAAAATTCCAGCCTCTCCTCTCCTCTTGTTGAATTAATTGAATGTATACTACTTTTGCATTTTGAACTCATTTTGCAGCAATGGGAGTAAATTAAAGACAGAAGAGGAGAAGTGGGAGGAGAAGAGAGAAACTGGGACATTTTAAAAGCAGCTGAAAAAGTGGGATGGCAGATGAGAAATCTGGGCCATCCCTGCCAAATCAGGACAGTTCGAGAATATAGAATTATTTTGCATAAAGGGGAAAGGAATTATGGTCTTATAATATTTTTTTTAACTACATCTGTATAGTACCTCTTCTCCAGAAAGCTGAACAAATCATGAATAGTTTGAGGCATGTTAAGCTGGTAAAAATGACTGGTCTAAGGTCTCCCAGTAAAATAGAAAGAGGGAGTGTAGCTCAGTGATAAAGTGGAAGCTTTGAAGGGTTCCTAGTCCAACCCCTGGCATCTCCAGGTATGTTGCACAAAGACATAATCTTACCTGAAGCCCTGGAAGACCACTGCCATTTGCTGTCGTCTACGCTGGACTAAGTTACAGTGCTATTATTCCACTTTCAACATCCTATGGAATACTAGGGTTTACAGTCTAGGGAGGGCATCTAAATTTCTCAGCCAGAGAGCTCTTTGGCCTCAGCAAACTACAAACCCCAGAGTTCCATAGGATGTTGACAGTGGAATAATAGCACTACAACAGTGTAGTGTGGAAAGGCCCTTAGGTGGATAATGGTTTCATTCTGTATAAGGCAGCTTCCTCTCTTTGCATTTATAAATTAACACCACAGAAAGTATGAGGGACAGAGAGAGAGAGAGAGCATCTTCTCAGTTCTTGCTTGATATTCTGATTGCTGTAGTACATTTGCTGGGTTAGACTTGCAGACATGCTGGCTAGAACTAAGATGTTATACTGCCTGGAGAACTACAGAAATCCTTTTCACACCCAGCAAGAAAGTAATCAACAACTAAGGACCGGATTAAAGGAGATGTGGCTTCTTTTACACCAGTAGGTGCCCTTCCTGTCCGTGACAAGCCTTTGTCATTTTGGTGCCTCAGAGCTTGGTAATGTTCACAGTAGTCAACCCAAGTGCAGTTTGGTTGGTAGTTTCCCAGCATGCAAAGTTGACTTCTTGAACTCAGACAGAACCCATTAGTGTTCAGGCATTCTGCTTTTCTTGGAATTTTCTGGTGCTGAGAAGTAGCACTTTAAGGGTTCTTTTCTTTCCTTCTTTCTTCTTCTTTCTTCTTCTTCTTCTTCTTCCTACTCTTACTGAAGAGCAGCTAAGCTAGCAGCATCTGAAGAAGGAGACAACCCAAATGAAACTGTGTGTTATCCCTGTGACTTGATCAGTATCTCTGACTCAGACCCTGCAGAGCTGCTTCAAGAATATAAGGGCTAAGGGGTTAGGAAAGAGGCAAGCTGACAAGATGCTTGGAGATTTTGTTAAAGATCTTCTCAGTGCAGAAGGGTAAATGTCTACCTGCTTTATCTCCGCTGTGAAGTAAATGGGAAATAAAAGAGGAAAGAATGAATTGGGCTTCTTTCTGTTGCATTATCCAGGCCATCTTCAGCCATGGTATCAGGCTTCTATCCACCGGAAGAAGAAGGAACTCTTTCAGAACTAGAGCTTTTCTCCCTTTGATAATGTGTGTGTGTTTGTGTGTGTTTAATGAAATCTATTTCCTTTTAATAATCAGACACCTGCTGCTTTGGAAAAATGCTGTTTTAGAGTTTGGTGGCTTTACTTTGTCACTTGTTAATGATTAGGGTTTCCGTGAACCAAAATGAAGACCTCTTTTCCCAGAAAGATAATGTACTGTATATCATTTTTAAAAAATTACACACTATGGAAAATCTCACTTTTCTCTGTGAATAGCTTTAAAGGGCGGGGGGGGATCACATACCTAGCACCCAACTCTTTACTTAGCTGCATCAGTTCATATCTAATATATAAAAGTCGACGTTTGTCTGTGTCAGGCGAAGACCTCATATGATTGGCTGCCTAAGAAGATTCTATGGAATCCTGGGGTGTGCAGTTTAGGGAGGGGCCTTTAGAATTCTCAGCCAGAGTGCTCTTGGGCCTCAGTCAAATGGGCCTGCCTTGAATAGGATGGTTGCTATGGAAATGAGGCCAAGCAGCAAGGAGGAGGACACTGTATTCCATCAGGAACCCAACCTCTGTGCGTTAATAATTCTGAATACGGATTAGATTGGAGAATACGGGGAACAGTTACAGGTACTGGACAAGACAGTTTGGGGAATCAGAGGCACAGGATCTCAAATCTTTCTAAGTATTACCTATGAGAAAATAAAATCCCGAGCAACATTGGATATATACTCTAGTGGTATATAAAATTTGGAACAAAATATTCTTTAATAGTTAGTAGTAGGCTATTCTTCTGGTTTTTAGAAACAATTAAAAAAAACCTCACAAATGTTCCCCCTACTAGATTTTGTACGTGAAAACCCTGGAGACAGATCTGAGTATTATAGCTGTTTTAATGCATAAGAATGTGTGATTCCTTGGATTTCAGCAAATACATCTGGTGGACCTGGGGAGATTTAAAAAAAAAGAGGGAGAGGGCTGGAAAGTGTTCAAGTAGGATCAGAGCCAAGAAGTTACATGTAATGGATGTGACAGCTAATGCATGCCTACTTCTAAGTGACAAGAAGGTAATCATGACTGCTTGCCATTTCTCATAGTGAGAGACATCTGGTACAAGTGTGAATGCAATTTCTTTACCTCTAAATTGTTTTTCTCTTTTTCTTTGAGAATCTTGCTATAAGATCCCTTCCTTCTACTCTGTGATTGACATTTTCAATGGAAAAAGTAGTTGACTGCTACAGAAATGCTGTGTTTTATATATCCGAGGACATCAGCTTATAAAAGGAAACACATAAGGCTAATTGAATAAGATTGGCATCTGCAGCTTATACAGTAAGCAGAAGAAAAGACATATATTTGGGCAGGTTCATTGCAGGATACTTAATAAAAAACCAATAAATGGTAGAAAGCTACCATCCTTTCCTTCTTCATCTTTTTATTGCTTGCTGGAAGACAATGAGGAGAATCACAATATAGTTTGCTATCTAAAATTCAAACAGAATAGAAATGGCTTCAGACTTCCCCAAGCAAGAGTTCTGAAGAAGATTGTTTTGCTTAATTTATATATCCTATAAAGTAGCTATAACCCAGAATTCTTTGCAGGACTCATTTTGTATGCTCTGTGAACCAATTTCCTTGTTCATTTGCACCTGTTATTCAGTTTTAAATTGAATAACGTTTCTTGTTGTATCTTAGGGCAGAGTTTATTACACCACTTTTGTTATCCTATAAATACAGAAACAGATTCTGTTTTTGCTTCAAATTCAGCTGTGAAAGACTGAAAAAAAATCTTAAAAGTCTACATTATTAACAAGCATAAGTTTCGGTTATGTATTTACATTAAGGCTGCATCTGCTTTAGAACCTGAAATTAGCCTTTTATTTGCAAAATTAAAGGCCAACTTTTAATCTTTTGTGCTATCAGTAGGAAGCTTCTATGAAACCATCCAAGAGCTAACTGCGTACAAAGATAAAGTGCTAGTTCTTCTTTGGATAGCATGTTGGAAGCTTGCAAGATCCATTGGACCCAACCTGACATCCATATTATACAATGGAAACTGTAGCCAAGCTATTTTTCTACACTTACCTGAAGATGTCTATTTATTGTGATAGCAGGAAGAGGTAGCATGACCATGCTTACTTTTGAAACCTAATAGCCTTTAAACAGCTTAAAGCACATGTGTCAAGCACAAGGCCCACAGGCCGAATGCGGCCTGCCAGGTCATTTTGTGTGGCACTTGCACCTCTCCTGCAGCTGAGGCACTCCCCCTGCCTGGCGAGCCTGATTCCTACATTGTGGACGCCCCACTGCTGGTATTCTGAAGAGGGGCCAAGCAGCCAGCACTCATGATCTACTTCTACTTCTGACTGTTCCTCTGTCCAAATTTCGCCGTCAGAGTGTTGCCACAGGTTACCATTGCAATGCTCTGCATGGCTTGCGAGAAGATACATTTATATAGTCTTACAGATACAACCGGCCCTTGAAGGCAACCATTATGCTGATGTGGCCCAAGATGAAATTGAGTTTGACACCCCTGGCGTTAAAAATGTGGGGCGCTGTTTTGAGCACTTTGTTTTTCAAGATTTCTGCAACTAGTACAAAATTTCCCCTATGCAAAACTTGTGCCTTTTCTCTTTGTGAAGCAAAGCAAATGCATGCAGCAAGCCAAGACTGTTGAAAGGCACACAGAGTGATCCATTTGAAGCTTCTAATTTTTAGACTCTATACAATGAGCCAGCAGGGAGTGTATTTCACTATACAAATTTCTCAGGAATTGTACTTGCAAATCTCAAAACTTCAAAAATTGTCAGCCCCCCCCCCAAAAAAAACTCCTGCAGATGAAAAGACAAATTTAGCAGTTTCTTGTTGTTGCATTCAAGAACAAGATAAACAAGAATTACCATCCCTAGCATATCTACATGTATGTGAATGTATCCTTGCACAAACATATACAGAAAGAAGCAAGATACTTACATAAACCCAAGGGCCAGAGTATATGTATAGTCAGATACAAGGCTTACAGGAGAGTAGATAGTCACTGAAACTCACCTGAGCGCACTCTTTCTCTCTCTAACACACACACATACACACAACTTTCTCTGTCTCCTCTAGGCTCCGCACTATCAATGGAAGCAGAAATAATTGAAGGGCTCAATTGAAATGGAGTGTCCAATCCTTTCTCCATTCCTATCATGGTGGAAGACCACTGGAGACTGGAAGGTACCTTGCATGGTGAGGCTCAGTCTCTTCAGTTGAGTTGTTAGGCTCAGGAAAAGCTATCCCTGGAGTCTTGTTTCATTAAATTTAGGAGCCCTCACTGCCAGGTTTGGGCTACCTAATGGGGTGGTTCTGCAGGTGGAACTGATAATCTGCATCTGAACATGTCCAGGTCATGGCTGAGCTGAAGGATGAGTGTATTATCGTTGATCATGCCTATCACTGAAGATGCCACCATTAATGTACCTTCTTTAGGCAGCAATGGAGGTGAGCTGATGACCTGTCTGTACCTATCTTATTCATCAAAAGGAATTGGTACCGTTTGAACAGCCTGAACTTTTGCCTTCACTCACTAGTGTTATTTTTTTTCAATGTACCATTTCTACAAATACAAAATGTATAGGGTTTTGAATATGGTTAGTTTTAAGTTTAAAACCAACATCTTTGTAATATTAGATGGTCACCCATGACTGCAAGAGAGAAGAAGTAATAGAAGAAATACAAATTAGTTTTGCCTTTCATGCTGCTTGTATGATTTCTGAACCTTGGGCTTCTCTGCTCCCTGTGTCCCAAGCAAGAAGCATAGATTTTGTGCCTGCACACCTTTGAGTGCCACACTCAAAGCATGACAAGATGTTTGGCAAACTGCTGATGCATCTGTTCTTCTTCCTTCTCTCTATTCCCCAAGCCAGTCCACCCTAGCAAGTTGCAGACCTCCAGAAGCATCCTGTTCGTCCTATGAGTGGGCTTTTCTCTTTTTTTAAAAAATGGCACCTCTATTCATTTCTACAACATGTGACTTTCAAGTGTTGCGATACTTGGAATGACCTGTGGTACTTGCCAAAATATGTATGTATCAGCTCCACTGGTGTACAACTGATACACATGAGTCTCAAACCTTTGCTCTCAAGAGTTCCTATTGGCCTTGCTTATCACCTTTTATACCTAGTATTCCTACAGGCTGGGTAATCATATTCATTCTCTGCATTCAAGGCCCTGTCTCCAGACAATTGAAAGTGTCAGCAGGTCTGGAAAACAGAAGGAAGGCAAAACAGACCTTCTGCAAAATGGAGTAAACTTAGTCCTTCAGGAGAAGTAGAACCATGCAGGGAAGGGCAGAGGTGGGTGGTTGGGGATCTCAGTAAGAAGTAAGAAGCTTGAAAGTGTGGGAGGGTGAATCAAGTAGGGAACTTTTGAGAAAGCAGAACTGGGAACTGCAGTAGACATACACAAAGAACACACTGAGACATATTGAAAGGATAAAACGTAAGGAAGTAGAGAAATAAAAAATATACTGTTGAGGACCATGATGGCAGAAAATCTCAGAGATTTATCTAGGATTGGAGGAATGTATATGGAAGCAGGAATGTTTACTATGCCCCTCCTCCAGATTTTACTCTGAGCTTTAGAAGAGTTATCCAAAGTGCTGAACCTATTTGGATGGTTCAGTTGAAGTTCAGACTAAACCACAGAATGAGTTCACCACCTCACTGACAACTGCTCCCTGTAAGTGTTTTGAGGAATTAAAAGTGGACACTACTGAGTTCCATCGTATCATGTTGATTTTGATGCACCTGTCATTGGGTTTGGGACTGTATTGTGCCACAAATTTCTAGGAAAAAGACAGAGCATAATTGTCATTTGACAACAGAAGCAGACATGAACAGCATGCCTTTCCCTTATTGCAGTGTGCCCATTTGTAACTGACCTCACAAGCTTCTGTGTTCTCTTTGAAGCCTGGTTCCATAATGATAGCAAATTGGGCTTGTCAGGCAATCTAACATTAGAATTCCAGTGCTATGCCTTCCTGAGGAATACTGAACTTTCATCTTTGTAGATTAATTTGAGAAAATGGGTGGCAGATTTGCGCTGGGACTGGAGGATCTGAAAAGGAAGCAGAGCAGAATTCTATGAAATTGGTCTGGCACGTAATGCCATTGTAGAACCTTTGAAAGCAGGTCACATTGCTTTGAGTGACCAGGTTAGAACACAAGGCTAAGCTCTAATAAAGGTCACATGGTAAGCCCAGCTTTACCAAGCCCTGGCCTCTGTCCCTAGAGTTTTGGTCAGCAAGAAGAACACGATGCTACTGTCTTCAAAGGATTAGAATTTAGTTTGGGGTCTTCTTAGTGATCTGGATCCCCAAGTTTACAGTATTGTCTAGCAAGTCAGTCTCAGCAGTCCTTTTGAGAATGTCTTAAGCTTTGAACTTTCAGGAAATTTATATCATGGGAAAATAAACACTTGGCTTTATAGTTATTAATATATTTACTATGTAAAACAATGAGCTTGTGCAATTATACCCTTCTTGTAAGGGGGATGTAATACTGCATGATCTTAGTGTATTCTCTTTCATAAACATGTCATTGTCTAAGCACTTTCTTATAAAGAAGTATCTTCTTATATAAGTATCTTCTTATAAAGAACATTTCCCATACATATAAGACAAATGGTACTTATAGTATGCTTCTAGTTATAAGAATTACTTTCTGGCATCCTGTTAGTAACAGAATGCCCACGTAATGCTCGTGTATATCTTTTGTCATTGCAGAGGGAGAATTCACTACCTGCCCTGCAATCTCTTGCTTCCCTTCACCATCATGGCCATGTAGTAGCTGGGGGCAGGCACCCAAGAAGCATCTGCTTATGTCCCTATTGCCAGAAGCAAAATACTGAATATCCTGCAGAACATGATGGAGGTCCTCCAGAGATCCCAGAGTACAATGCCATTGTTGTGCATCTGTCTATAAAGACATAGCCAGATGCTTCTCAGTCAAACCTTGCTCTCTACCAGCCATCACATGGCTGTGTTGGTGGGCAGGTGGGCAGTAAGAGATAGGAGGTTTTGAAAGAAGAGAAGCAGGACATTGCTCTTCCTGGAAAAAATTCCATTTACATTCCATTCCCTGATGCTGGGTTGCAGCCAGCATCTACACAATATGTTTGCAATACATTCATTCTTCGGGGCGTCATGTGTGTGTGTGTGTATATGTGCTTTCAAGTTGCCTGTTGACTTATGGTAACCTTATGAATTTCTTAGAGTTTCTTAGGCAAGAAATAGTCAGAGGTAGTTTTGCCAGTCTGTTCCTCTGAAATATAGTCTACAGCATCTGGTGTTCATTGATGGTCTCTCATCCAAGTGTTAATCAGGGCTGACTCTGCTTAGCTTCTAAGATCGGATGGGATCTGGTACCTTTAGGGTATGTAGACTCAGTCCTAAAATACAACTAAATATATTCTTTCATACAATCATGCAAAACTTCTTCACAGCGCTTTAGAAGCAATGATGTGATATGTATTAGATCTTTTTACAAAAGAAACTGGAGGCCATGCATCTCACATATTTGGCTTCCTACCTAGAGGATATTTCTCTTATATGCTATTACATCAATACAACATCCGGGAACTGCTCGTTTAGAGGATCCAGGATTGACACCCAGATTTTCAGTTCTTATCTTATCTTGTCTATTGCTTCTGGCTGGTTGCCCAGGAGAAGGCTTCAGACCCAATTTTTCCACCCTGTCTTTTTACACAGGCATTTGGGTCATGATGAGACATAACAGGCTTTTAGACTTTTGTTTCAAAGGTGCAGGGCAGGGAATGCAACAGATGCAGCAGCAGCAGCTGTGAATCATACCAGATTTTCCATGACATATTTAAGAAAAAAAAACCTTTGAGGTACTGAGAGAGAATTTTGTATTTTGTCTGAAAATCAAATGAAAAGGCTAAATTAACTTCCATTCTAAATTAATTCAGTTAACAACATTCATGTGTCTAACTGTATTAAACCTGTAAATAAATCCTATTGAAATGAATGGTATTTGCTTTCAAGGAAAGAAAGTTAAGCTAAGATTCCAAAAGTCAATGTCATATGAAGAAAATGTCACCATCCTAAAATATTGTTATGGTAGGCCCTAGATTACATCTTCCTTAAACTGGAGACCTGTCCCATTTTAACACATATTCAGAAACCCACTCATAAGTTGTGCCAAGGAAAATAAGCCATTTGAGCATGTGTGTCCTCATGTTTCTCTAGGTACTTGGGCAGGACCCAGTAAGTCCCTTATACAAAACAGGTTCAGGGAGTGGATCAGCACTTCTGAGGCTTTTTGAAAAACAGATGGTAGTTCCAGGTGGGTGTCCCTTCACAGTTCTCTCACATACGTTTGTGTCAGCCCCTAACCTTTCCCAGAGCTCCACTCTTTTTCCTGTCACCTTCCTTCCAGGTGGCCACATGCCTTACTGTTTCCTAATTGAGAAAACCTTTTTCCCCTTCTCTTCCTTTGCTCCAGTTTCTCCTCACCCCAATCTTCTGTTAGATCTTATCGTTTGAATGCAGAAGAAGGCAGGCTTCAGTCTTGTCCGTCACAATTGTCTCTGGGGACTCTTTGTTTACTAGAGCTTTGAGGAATGTATTTTCTTTGGAATTAGTAACCTGAAGTTTGCCCCCTAAAGCCAAGTAGAAATTTGAGAGCTAGACTGTGCATTTTTGTGTATGTTTGCATGTATATGACCATGTACCTGAAATAAAAAAAGAGGCTGCCCCTCACCATAGGGATTTGATTTTAGAAAGATCACTGAACTGACATTCCTTTCAGAAAATAGAATAGTTACACTTGATTTTCTGCCATCCAAGCATGATCTTTCTTTCTTTCTTTCTTTCTTTCTTTCTTTCTTTCTTTCTTTCTTTCTTTCTTTCTTTCTTTCTTTCCAGCAGTCTAATTTGGGGAGTAAAAAAAGACTTTTTGTTCTTGTTACTGTTAAATAGTTAGGGGTCATGAACATCCTGATCTACTGCAAAGATAAAGGCACCTATCACTCAAGATCTATCTTCTGCCCGTCCTTGGCAGCCTTTACCTGGAAATATGTGTTTATACTGTGCAGATGCTTCAAAACAGAGAATGCAGTGGCTAGCCTTCACCCTTTTCCATTAAACATAAAGCTGAAGTGTAGGAATGTAAACCAGTTTGAAAGCACAAGTGCTGGCAAATGCAAAATTGGGGACTGCTTGCTTTCAGAGACCAATCCAGTCATAGCTGTGGCAAGGAACTGTGTCAGAATATAATTGGAAGGACGCTTGCCAAGTAACAATGAGAAAATAGAAATGCATACAGTTATTCACCTAAAGTCCATACACCTGGCATATTGTGGTTAAATATTTTATATAAGCACTTGATTCTGTCTGTTTTCTTATTACAGTAAATACAGGAATAAAAGTGAACCCTTGTTTTGAAGTGTAAATGGACAGAACTTGTTAGGTCTGAACCTGGTTTGATCACTCTATAGAAATCCACCTCCCTTCAGTTTGCATCTTGCTTTTAACAAAATGATTTGTTTCTACTCACATGCCATCATGCAAATCCTATCCTCAGAGGAAATCAACAGGAGATGAAACTGGTGTTGAGTTCTTTTCTTTCCCCACCCCTCCATCCCTCCAGTCATTTTAATGTCCAAGAAAATTAGGATGAGCTTCAAATATTGCTGTTTTTGAATTTCTTTTACTTTCCCACCCTCAAAATAGTCAAATAGAGTAGCTAGTTTATGAAGTCATCCTTATGGCCATCGCTTTGTGCAGGCTGCTGCTGTTCCCATTGCCAAAAGGACCAAATACTTTTTCCTCGCATGGTGAGAAGGCTGAAATAGCTGTGAAAATCAGTGGCTTCCCTGCTGAAAAGTGATACACCGCAGAGAGTTTCAGAGGAAGACTTCCTCACAACCTTACTGCTACCAAATAGCAGTTTTTCTTTTTAATTAGAGAGAGCCTCAGTGACTATTGCTAGTTGCCATATTTATGTATGTTATGGCAATTGATTCCTGTTCTACTGTTCATTTTCTATTTTCTCTTCAAGCTGCAGTGCCTTTGATTTTTAGGGTCCTGTCATTGTTTTTTAATAGCTGCAGATGTCCATAATGGAAACAAAGTTTACAATAATCAGCAGGTTTTCCAGTATGCTCTGTAGGAGTCCATTATTTAGGACACACAACGCACAATTTGAAGGACAACAAAAGCTCCTAGAAAACCTATGCAAACTGGCTTTATGGGATGGATGAGCATGTATATTTTTTTCAGCTTTTAAAATGGTATGCAGGGGTCGGCAACTTGATGAGGCTCTGGCTGGTAATGATTTCAGCCCTGGGATATCATGCAGTAGTGGGTAGAAGTAGGAACCCACTGTAGCAGGGCATATGACAGATACTTGCCCAGGACCTTTTAGAAAAAGTCTTAGTACCTCTCCCCAGGAGAAAGTGGGTAGTTTTCTATCTGGAGTCCCCACATTGAACTGAGCCCAATTGTGTGTTCCCTCAACCCAGGCAAAGGCTCCAAGTCATATGCTGCTTCATAAATAGACTCACAACATTCACTCCATGCCAGGATACCAGAATCTCACAGCAGCTCTTGCCTAATTTTTCAAAGATGACTGCTAAGGACAGAGGTATGCTGGAGTGGTGGCTACTGCTTGGACTGATAGTTACTCTTTTAAAACTGCACCTTGTTTCATTAATGTTACATTTTTTTGGTGTAGAATGTTATTGTGTAGCTTTAAGTCATTTCCTGCTTATGGAGACCCTAAGGTGAACCTATCACGGGGTTTTCTTGGCATGGTTTGTTCAGAGAGGGGTTGCCAGTACCTTTCTCTGAGGCTGAATGTCACTTGCTTGAGGTCATCCAGTGGTTTTACATGGTTGATTGGGGATTTGAACTATGGTCTTCTGGAGTCCTAGGCCAATGCTCAGACCACTACATCATGCTGCCTCTCCTTGGTGAAGATATGGACTGTTTATCTTGATCAATGTCTGTGGCATTGAACTGGGCATAGATACAGAGCCTCTTTCCATCCCTCCTCATGAGAGCTCTTGGATAATCTCATACAATTGTTGGAGAGTGAGACAGTAATCCAGAAAGAGTACAAATATTTTAAAGACATGTAGCAGTACTTTTTCCACACAGCTGAGAATTAAAACTTCAGGAATGTGCAACCACAACATGCAGTGATTGTATTTTGTGGTTGCGAGATTGCAAATTTGCTACCAACTTGGATGACTTTAAAACAATATTAGGCAATGGAGAACAAAGCTCACAGTCATGACAGCCACTAGTCATGATGGCTGCATGTCATCTTCCAGGTAAGGGGCTGCATGTCACTGAATACCAGGTAACTGGTTGGTTAAATTTGTGGAAGAGGTAAGAGGTGAGGAAATGGCAATAAGAAATTACTACCAAATCAGAGTTATTTGAAGTTGTGAGGAATGAAAACTGGTTGAGTTTTCTGTCAGAGTTATAAAAGGCACTGATAGAAAATAAAGAAAAGTAAAGAGTCCAGATATTAACTATCTTCCCCCAAATATTAAAACTGTGGAGGGAGTTCCTTCTCCAGGGATCTGTTGTGAACCAGGAGTTTCCTCTTCAAAATGTAGTACCAGAGTATCATGGTTTATTCCTTATAAATTCTCAGTGGGCTAAAGCAGTCTAGCTTTTAGATCAGCAATAGGAACTTTTGACCCACCAAATGTTTTGGACTTTAACCCCCATCAGCCCCACACAGCATGGTCAGTAGTAAGGGATTGTGGGAGCTAAAGCCAAAATATGATAAAACAAAGGTTCTCAGTTCTACTTTAGACTATGAGAAGCAGCCATTTAGGGTAAAGGTTCTGCTAGGTAAACATAGCCACTGGCAAAGAGGGAAGATGAATTAACTTTTTCCAGTTTGTGGTCTGCCAGATTGTTAATGAAATGCCTGTGTTTCTCAAACATTAAGAGAAAACTATATGCACTGTAGAATATAAAGTGGGAAGACGCCTCATGGGCCATCAGGTCCAGCCCCCTGCTCAATGTAGGAACTCCAAGTAAAACGTGCTCAGTAAAACTGCCCTCCCTCTTTTTGAAGATGTCCAGAGAAGAAGATCTCACCACCTTTTTATGCAATTGGTTCCATTACTGAACAGCTCTTACAGTCAAAAAGTGCCTTCTAATATTCAATCAAAATCTATTTTGCTGTAACTTAAAATCATCAGATCTGGTCCTACCCTCTGAGGGAGCAGAGAACACACCTGGCCCCTCTTTTCTGGGATAGCTCTTGATGTTTTTTTAAAAGTGCAAGCTTGTCACCCCTCAGTATTTTCTTCACCAAGCTGAACAAGCCTAACCTTTCATTGTGTGCTTTGTTCTCCATGCCTCCTATCACCCTTATTGCCTTTCTCTGAACCTGCTCCAACTTGCCTATATCCTCCTTAAAATGAGATGCCCAGAACTGAACACAGTACTCCAGATGAGGCCTGACCAGTGGAGGATATAGTGGGTCTATTACTTTCCTCAACTTGGGAACGATGTTTCTGTGAATGCAGTCTAAACAAGCACTCAACTTGTTTGCTGCAGAATCACACTGCTGGCTGATGTTCAGTTTATGATCAATAATAATCCCAAGGTCCTTCTTGCATGTAGTAGTGATGAGCCCCCTGTATCCCCTCATTCTATAGCTGTGTATTTGGTTTTTATGGCCTAAATGTAGAATTTTCTGTTTGTCCCTAGTGAAGGTCATTTTCTTAATTTCTACCCAATTTTATAGTTTATCTAGGTCCTTTTGAATTCTGTATCTTGACATGGGTGAAAAAGATAGCAGGAGTTTTATAAAGCTGAAGAAAGGTGGCTCAGTAGGGTAGCTGGAATTACTAGCACCCTCACTTTGGAAGGGCACTAGAACCTAATCAGTGTAATCCTCCCCTCCTTTTTACTTGATCTAGACTTTCCTATTTTTTTTTCCGAGCAGCTAAAAGAAGTTCTTTCTGATTTATGAAGTTTTTATTTTAATTAAAATGCACAAACAGAATCTAGACTATGGTAATAAGGAAGAGAGGCTTCATTAATAAGGTAATAAAAGTCGGAGATAATTTGAGGACAAACTAAAGGAAAGCAGAATCAGGGAGTTAAATTGATAAAAGGCCAACAAAGGTTTGGCAGCTTAGTCCAGGGCAGAGTGGAGCTGGCTGGTGTCCACTTGGAAGAGGTTTCCTAATTAACTCTACTCCGCTGTTCCCTTTTGAAATTTTGGAATAGATATTGCTTCTCTTTCTCCCACCCTTAAGGTGTTTTTTTGCAGTGGAGCAGCAGTCATTGTCATTTGTATAACAGAATGGATGCAGGAAGTGATGGAAGTAAATAAAGAGGAGCCTTTTTTTTTTTTTAGTTTTCAAGGGTATTGGATATGCTTTCAATACCCTTTCCAAGCTTGTACATTCCACTGCAGAAACTTCATTAACTCACTCATTAGCGTTATCTGATTCACTGCTGCAGCCTCTCATCAGGAACGTGGAACAGCAGCTGGAGGAGGAAATCAGCTCAAGCTAATGTATATGTTAATAGCACTAATGTTTGTAGCATTTGGTGTTAGTAAGGCAGTAAAATATCTACACAGTGTATCCCTCCGACAAAGAGTGGAGGAGAGAGTGATCGCTGCAACATAAAAGTTATCAGCTCAAAACGTTTATAGTTTGTATTTATAGGTTATTGGAGTATGTTAGAAATTCCAGCAGTACAATAGCCACATGAAGATCTGTGCCATGAATTATTCAACAAGATGGGTCACAAGTTAGTCTGAGTGACAAACAGAACAAAACAGATGTTTCACAAAGCTTATCCCTATGACCTGGCCAGCTTTGTCTCTAGCTGATAGACCTCTGCCACTAAAACTCCATCTGACTAATAGTCTCTTGATCTGTTCCTTTTAGCAACTTGCACAATCTTATTTTCTCTAAGTTATGTTTTGGGACTCTTTAGCGGAAATGTAAGGAGAATCAAATAAATTAACAGCTCTGTTTTTATTTCCAGGGTTGGAGAGAGTAGTACATTCACTTGCCTTTGTAGAAGTGTTGCATTAGCTGGGATGAATAGCTTATACAGTTTTTCAGAGGCACACTTATTATCTAATTATAAGCCTGAGACCAGCTCCCTCACTAGTAGCATGATCTCCTGCCACCACCTAATGAGAAAGGATTGCCTACCTGCAGGTTATAGCCCTGCCTGCATAGACTGTCAAGTTTGATGTTGGTTATGAAATAGTTTCTATTGATCTGTGGTAGCAAATGATTACAAGGCAAAGGTTTCTAGACTTTACTTTTAACTTTGTCAAGGCATAGTCTTCCCTCACTCCAGTCCAGGAATATTATGCTGTGACAAAGTCTTACTGTGACGCATCCAAAAAGGCTTTATATGGAGTATGTGAACACTACAGACAATGCAAAATGCAGCAGCTAGGCCATTGGCTGGAGCTAGTGTTCAAACCACATTGCAGCTACAGCTGGCTCTCCTCCTTCACTAGGATAAGGGCACAGGACCATGCACAGAAGTGGAAAAATTGCAAATATCAAACGTGTGTGTATGTTGGGCTGTGGGAAGGGGGCTAAGGCGTGGTGGAGAGAAGCAGGCACCCAGGGTCCAAACCACATCAGGGAAAGGAGAGGGGGAAAGCGTGGGTCAGAATGGTGGTCCTATACTTCCCCTCTCTTCCCATCTCTTCCCTTGAGTGTGTGTGTGACATTGGGAGAGGGTTTGTGGTGCTGATAATGAGGCTGTGAGCTGTCCTTAGCTGGCCAGGCAAGAGCTGGTAGAGGACAAAAAGGACCAGAGGTGGGTTCTTAAAGGACCACACTGCCTGATCAGAGCCACAGAGAGGGACATTTTCCCCAGAAAATAAGCTCTTGAGGTGGGGGGCAAGGGTTGGAGAAACTCACAAGTATTGACATCCGTGAATGTGAAATCCACAAATATCTGGAAAGAAAAGAAATATATTGATATTGAAGAGTGGAAGTTAAAAGTCTTAGATACGGTAGAGATAGAAAAAATATCATTTTCTTTGAAAAACAAATCTATTCAAAATTTTGAAAGGGAATGGAGAGTCGTTCTGGACTGGATAAAGATTTAAAGGTAGAAGAAATGAAAAAGAAACTATGCAATTGTTTTTCCTATATGTTAAGTAGAAATTATGCATATATGAATGTATGTAAAGAAAATAAGCAGATTCAACTGGTACTCTAAATTTGGAAGTGGGGAGGGGGGACTTTATTATTTTCAAATTAAATGAGAGAGAGAGAGAGAGAGAGAGAGAGAGAGAGAGAGAAATAAATAAAATAAAGAAATCCACAAATATTGGGGACCAACTATCTTTTGTTCTTTTGATTCAGATATATATGTGATTTTGGCTGTACTCTTAATCATGCTTATGTGAGTTTGGCCCCATTCAGTACAGTAGGTTTAAACACCTGAGACTGCTCTGCCCTGTTAAATACACTTTGCAATATGTGCACAGAATGTGAACTCAATCCAGTCATATAGTTACCATTCAGTTTCTTGATATCTTAATATTTATTTACTAGAAGTACCTGCCAGAATAGTTTGCTTTGTCTGACATTGACTTTCTCTCTTCACCCTGTGCAGTCAACTTTCCAATAGACCTCTGTGGCACTATATGTGGTATGACTGGTAGTATACCTAGCAAACTTGTTAAAACTCTTGCAGCAGGCTGATAATCCCTGTGATCAACAATACCCAAGCCATTAAGCATATGCGACTAAAATAAATTCATATTCTTCTCCTATTTACGCCAGCCTCAATTTCCTTGCCTCCCCTTAGTGCTCCCTCTGTAGAATTTTGGATTGCATACCTCTTAGGGCCAGGGCCTGTCCTCTTGCTCTTTGTAAAGCATCATGCCCATCACTGCTGCTATAAAAACAGTTCATATTAATATATGGCTTTAATGCATGAAACACAAGAGTAGCGACTGGATAAGATACACAGTGAACTAAAGATGCCTTTAAGGCCATTTCCACACTACACTGTTATAGTGCTATTATTCCACTTTCAACATCCTGTGGATTTCTGGGGTTTGTAGTTTACTGAGAGCAAAGAACTCTCTGGCTGAGAATTCTAAATGCCCCTTCCTGCAAACCCCAGGATGTAGAAAGTGGAATAATAGCACTACAACAGTGTAGTGTGGAAATGGCCTCAGCATAGGCTCAGAATGAACAGTATGCTACTAGGCCCTTGTGCTGGTGAAACAAGGGTGACCATCTGATATCATCACAGCTATGTTAGTGTTATTGAACTGTCTGAGCCGTGCATGTGTGCGTGTATCTATAAATATGATATAATGTTGTAGGTTGCTCTCAGTGGCCAGTATAGATAGGTCAAATTGGGTAGTGACCTTTCAAAGCTCCTGGAATGTGTTAGCTGGAAGTTCAGTCTGGTATATTTTGTGGAGTCACTTCTCCTTCAGGTTTCACAGTAGAAAAAGAAAGAAGTTTGCCTCTCCAAGTCCTACCATAACTACATACAGGCAATCAGTTGACATCCCATTGATTATAACTGAGCTGGGCTATAAATCAAAGCTGAAGAAGTAAAATGGAGTCAGAGGCTTGAATTCTGCCATCTTTAAGCCCTTCATGGGCTGGATGACATAAAAGTGTTTTGCCACATTCCAGATACCAGTGGTATGGCTGTGCCCCCTCCTGAGACATCTGCTCCCTTGCTGATGCAGCAGATGGAGCTTTTTAGTCAAAGACGCTACAGGCATATTTCAGTTAACAAAGTCTCTGACAGTGAAGCTTTCTTTTCCTTGTCTTCTATCTAGATGGATTTTTTCCCCCCAGCGTCTGTATTAGGAAGATGGTGAGAGAGGACTAGAGAAATGCAGGCTTTTGATGTTGGCTTGTAACAGCATGTCTGTGGTAAACAATGCAAGAAACAAAGCTTGAGCTGGGAAAGAATGGGATTCTGCTGCAGCTGATCCTACTGTAGCCACGTATGCCTTCTTAGAACGGGCAAGGTGAACAGCGACTGCCTCCAAAATCCCTTACTGAGCATGTGTGAACAGCAAAACAGAGAGAAGGAAGCAGATAAGCCTGCCTCACCAGTTATCCCCTGCATGTTAAAAAATGCACAGATCTATTAAGTTTGGCCATCAAAATGGAAATCAAAGGAAGAGTGCGGGCTGGGAAAAAATAAAAAAATAAACCTCCTTGGATGCCTTTTGGAAGAAGCCGTCAGGTAGTCTTTAGAAAGTTTGAAACACTTTTGTTTTCTTATGCAAGGCTTACCTGACCTTGATGTTTCATTTCACATCTGCGTAGTGTTAGGTTTGTTTGGTTGTTTTTTTTAAAAAAGAAATATATTGAACTGCTCTTCTTTTTTATGGTATAGAATCCTATCTCTATTCTTTCTATGTTATTTCTTCCTCTCTGGTATCAAATTTTCTGTTGAAGAACACCCAGGAACACATTTACTTTGTTAACTGAGTCATACCTTTACTTTGCTCCTTCTGCCACTTTCCTTTCCAGTCTTAGGGGAATAAGCAAGTGTGAAACAACAGGTTCAAAAAACTACTCTATAAACTTGTGCTTGTCATAAGACTTGATACGCACACATCAGAGTGGTGCATTCTTATGTCTCAGTAATGGATTTTTTTTTTTTTTTTTTGGTACCTGGATTTTATTTTCCTGTCCATAGTGTCTGCTAAGCACCAATCCAGTTTCAATTAAATTTTGTATCTGATAAAAAAGACTTCAGCTAATTTCATGTGAGTTAATAAGCCATTCTTCTTTCCAAACTGCATTTTCAGATGTTTTATCTGGAATTTTAATCTCTACCGCACATGCTCTGTATTCTGAACATCAGAGTTCTGTGCACTGAACTGCTGCGTTGTATTATTCTATCACAGATCCTATGCGGAGGTGTGTTAAGAACTTCGGCCAGAGAGTTCTTTTCTCCTTGAATTTCTGCATGATATATTTCGATTTGAAGATGCTGCTAGCTGGTATGCATATTCAATCCTAGTACTTCACTTTTACTTTCAACATATAGGTGGAGTAAATTTTTGAAGGCCAGAAACATTCAAGCTTGTTTTTACAACAAACTAACCTTGCAGTCTATGGGGTTTTTTTTCCTCTAAGTATCAAGGATAAAAAAATTATGTGTTTAAAGAACACAGCGAAAACATAGGCGTCAGGAGTTCAGACTAGGAAGTGAAGCATGAACAACATTTAGACAAGTTTTGTTAGAGCTCATTGGATATGGGATCCAGGCAAGGAGAGCATAACCCATAAATAAAAATTTATGGCACTCACTGTAGCAGAAGCAGCATACAGCACTCCATTGTGGAAGTGGAAACTCATTAAAATGCCTCTTGCCAGTTATCCTTAGCACTGAATAGCCTGCTTTTCTTTCTATAAACATTTCTTAGTATCTTGGCCTTATTAATTTTATAACTTTGCCCCCAAAAATTGCACAATAAAAGCCTGTTTTGCAATTCATTGCAATGTGTACACAAGGATCAAAAATCTCTCAAGTTTATTTTTTAAAGTAGAGCGGTCATGCCTCTTATTTTTTCTAAGGCATCACAGATTCAGCAACTTGAAGATTCCATATATTTCTGCAATTTAAAATATATGGTAAAAGAACAGACTTTAAAGAAAAAAAATCCAGAGGGATGATGAGTCAGGTTTTTTTTAAAAAAAAAATAAGAAATGCCTTTTTAAAAATACATTTAATACATTTTTAAATACATTTTTTTAAAATACATAAGTGTAGTGTTCACAGTAAGCCCACTAGGTTCACTGACACTTACATCTAACTAGGTGTGCATAGGATTTAAGCCTTAGTCAATAATTAGTAGGGTACATTAAAACGTTAGTTTCTGTTCTAGCCAGCGTTGTTCATTTCTATAAAGCAAATCTGTCATTCTCTTTATGTTTCATATATTTTAAGTGATAGGAACATACCTTTGAACATATGAAAATAATGATGGATGAGACGCTTCTTAGCAATGGTGCAGCCACCCTGGACTTTTTGGTCTTTCAAAGGGCCCCTCTTTAGCTGCCTGTGTGCATTACTCTGGTTGTAAAGCTTCCAAGTAACTTTTCATTTCTCACCTCCACTCCATCTGCCATTCCATCCTTGACAGCTGCTTCTTACTATGTTCTTGTTATGTTTGCCAAACCATTATTTAAAAAAAACAAAACCTCTGAGGATGCGTAGCTACACATTTTGTACATTAAAAAAGCATACCATCAGTATATCCATAGGAATAAAATGTAAGTTTGTTTCTGCTACACTTAGGTTAAATACATTTATGTGAGAGTAAGGTAAGGAAGGAAGAGAGAAAAATATGTATTTGTACCTGTACATGCCTGACCAGCCAACCCTTGACTTAAAAATAAGAAGGATGCTACAGTGAGCTCAGGCCAGACTAAAAGTTTCCACCCATGAATGGAAGAGAAAATTTGAATTTATCCAGTTCACTCAGAGCCACAAAGCCACAAAAATTTTTAACTAGTTCCAGGGAGGTGCGAGAACAGCTGCTCCATCACCCAGGTTTGGCTGTTGCTGACATTCTCAGGAACTGAGATCATGACCTTTATGGCCTATCAAATTCTCCTCTTGATAACCAACCATGGAATAACAAGACCAGACATAGAAAACTGGGTTAAATAAAGGCCACTTTATTTGACCTAACTTGTTTAAATTGTGTTTGCCTACAAATAGAGCAAAGGGGGAGAGCAACTTGATGTCGGTCCAGCTGAGGCCAGCTGTGACCCCTTGACGACCTCATCAGCCTTTCCTTGGGTGAAACACCTCAGCCCTGAGGGCAGTCTAAAAACCTGGGTTGATCCTAGGCCAGCCGTAATAGGGAAGTAACCCAGGGGACTCCCACCCAAGCCGCAGAACTCTACAAGCGAGAGGTTGGATTCCAGGTTAACCTCAAGGGTAGCCTCCTTTCTCAGCCTCCCAGTCCTCAGAACCCATAAGGGGAGGTTTCAGAGCCCTACCCTACACCAACAGGTGCCAAAGGTCAGCACCAAAGACTTCCATCCTGCTACCTACCTGGTGCCAACTGACACCAGCCAAAGCTGATTGTCCAAGTCCTACAGATACAATATGATGTAGGAGAAAAATTAAAAAAAAAAAACAGGTAAAAGGGAGAAAACCCCTACTGAGCCCCAAAGCTACCAGACAAGTCTCAGAAGAGCGGCCATACTGTGGAAATCCAAAGAGGTGCATGGGGGCGCTATCAGGCCTTATATAGCCTCTAATTCTGCCCCCATTACATGCAGCATTCTGGCACTCTGTGCCAGATGCAAAACACCCTGGTCTCTCCCATGAAGGGATTCAGGATTCTACCTACCTACCCTCCCCTGCACTGTCATTCACCATGCCAGTCCAGATAGGCATTAATAACCAGCAATGGAAGAATGAGAACCAACACAGAAAATTGGGTTAAATAAGGGCTACTTTATTTGAACTAACCTATTTAAGTTGTGTTGGTCTGGAAATGGAGCAAGGGGGAAGCAATCTGGTGTAGGTGCAGCTGAGGGTGAGTGTCATTTCTTGACATCATTTGAGCCTCCAAATGGCAACTTCAGGCCTGGCATGCCACTGAGTGCACCATACCATAGCTGCAAATCAGGATCCACTTTCTTGTCACACATGTCTCACATTACACTGAGGGCAGGAGGGTGATCCACACCCTGAAGATCCAAAGAAACATGTGAGTTGGTCGGTAATCACACCTTTAAATAGCCTTTGATTCCACCTGCATCAAATACAACATATTGTTACCTTGTGCCAGATACAATGCACCTTGGTCTCTCCCATGGAAGGTATCAAACTTCTGCTCCTGCCCCCTGTTGTTGGCTGTATTGTTACTCCAAAGGAGGAACCCTATCCCAGGGTCTACAATTTTGATATTAAAATATGATTCTGTGTGCCAGAGAGGTCCCCCGAAGGGGCACGTAGTCAGGCATGGTCAAAAGACTGAAAACCAGGTCAGGCCAATAAAATCCCCAGTCACGTAGCCCCAGGAGACCTCAAGATGTGTAAACACACAATAAACAAAGGATCCTCAGCCCCGAGATGCCGACTTGAGGGGATTAGCGTGTCTGCCCCAAGTTGAGCAAATATTCCACCAGGCAAGGACCATTTAAATGAAGTCACACCACAAACTAACACAGCTGAAGATCCTGAGACTTTGGCAACACCTTGCAGTCCCATCACACAAAGGAAATTACCATGGTGGAGCTTCATTATTGCTCCAACACCCATTGTTCTCTCCAGGAAAGGATTAGCCCACCAGGTACTTTTTCCCCTACAAATAGACCCAGTTTTTGAGCAGTTCTTTGGATCACTCCCAGTCATCCCAGCAGACCGTTTCTCTGTCCATTAAGTGATCCCCTCAGCCCTCTCCATGCTGAGCCCCACTTCTCCACTGCCTTCCCGGACCCAGGACTTCAGGAAAAGGTGCAGTATTACCCCAACTACACCTCTTCAATAGCCCCCTGTCCAATTTCCTCTCTTTTGCTTCTTAATAGCTCTTGGGTGCGTGTGTGAGTGATTGCGTTGCTGCGTGAGATTTTCATTCAATGAAATCATTTATTGGACATTTTTGTTTGGTTTTTGGCTTGACCTGACCCCGTAAAAACTGGGTAAAAAGACCCCGCTAGGTTACCCTGCCTCTCGCATTGCTATTGCTTGTGCTCTGGCTAGTTTTCATTCCCTATCACATGGAGCACATTGAGGTGTCCCCTAAGGGACCCCAGAAATCAGGGTAACAGTATGATTCCAAGTAGGTAAGCTGGCTTCACCTCAGAGCACTTGAATGATCCCAAGCCAAGGAAGTCATGCCATTATCTCCTGGGAAGCCACCTATGGCTGAATGTAACGTTTGGCACACTCTCCTGATCTTCTCTGGGGCTCCTTAAAAATTAGGTGATAGATGAGGTAATGACAGAAGAAAAAGGTCAAAGATCTCATGGCATCAATTCCTGCTTTTTAATTTTTTTGCACCTTTTTTGTATACTCATTTATTTCCATATTACAAATTGTAAGGATTCCTGGGTGCCTTGACAGAAAAATCATCATATCCATGTCCTGCAAAATAAATGAACTTTAAAATGGAATTTCGTTCTTAGTGGCTGCTTATCACAGACAAGACCTTAAAAAACCCTTTACATCTCTGTTTTCATATAAAAGAGTGCTAATTATGAAGTTTTTTTAAAAGTATTATAGTACATGTACAGTGAGGGTGCTACATAAAAAGAATAAATAACATGAAATCTCCTTCCTGTCCAACTGGAAGTTTGTTCAAACCTCCCATGGATCTATTGATTAGATTCTTTTTTCTCTGTGGATGTTGCTATGGTTTCAAGTTTGCTCTCTCGGTGTGTTTCTGGCAAGGGTCACAGAATATTTAACCTGAAATATCACCTGTCTTTAGTACTAGACCTCAGAATGCTTTCAGATGTCCTTGAAAGAAAATGGACAAAAACTAGCTCTAACTGACCCAGCCTAACAATATGACTGTGAGAAAAGGAATGATATTGACAGTGATCTCCAGTATGTCAGTCTAGTCATTTCTGCTGGGCATGCCATGCTCCT
Source organism: Cyclura pinguis (assembly GCA_030412105.1). NCBI lineage: Eukaryota > Metazoa > Chordata > Lepidosauria > Squamata > Iguanidae > Cyclura > Cyclura pinguis. The sequence goes on along the minus strand of CM059599.1, from coordinate 246,731,194 downwards.
CATCTTCTAGTGACTACCATGCTTGACATCTTGAGGACAGCCTGGTTCAATCACAGACGATAGACATGAATACATTCCCATACTGTGAGAGTTATAAATAGCTCTCTTTGACCTCCTTTTGTTACAGTGGCTAGAGTGGCTCTCTGTAAATTTATGGTGAGATAACAATTGTGATGTTGTGTCTGGCATATAATTGGTTAAATTTTAACATCACAATATTATTTCATCCTTTTGATTGGCTTCAGACTAGGGTCAAGATAGTGTTTCACCAAATGTAACAAAAGACTAGCTCACCAGCTAATTGGAATAGTCTCTGCTGATGCTGGGCAAAGGGCTGTTCTATGACATTTTGCGGGCCCAGGCAAACAACATAATGCCCCCTTCCATTCCCCATATACAAGGGTGAGCTGGACCAGCAGATTAATTTTATTTCATCACTAGTTATGAAGCAGAGCCTGAGTGATATAGTGGTTTAAGTGTTGGGCTACACCCCTGGAGACCAGGTTCAGTTCCCTGTTCAGCCATGGAAACCCACTGGGTGACCTGGGGCATGTCACACACTCTCAGCCCAGAAAACCCTGTAATAGTTTCACCTTAAGATTGCCATAAGTTGGAAACAGCACGTTATCGAACAGTGGCTTTCACCATGCCTGGGGCAGCAGTCTAGTTAAGAAAGTGTGTAACAGACCATAAAAAGCCAGTGGGGTAGGGTTGAATTTGTGGGACGATGGTGACTGCCACTTCTGCTCCAGCATCAGCCACCTGACTGCCTAATGGTAGGGCCAGTCCTAACCAGGGAATTAATTGCTGCTATGTTGAAGGCTGCAGTGTTATTTAAGTAAGTGTAGGTTTCTACTGTTTCTTCAGAGCTCCAATAAAGGTTGAGTTTCATTTTGATAGAGATAAATTACAAACAGAGGAGGGAGAACTAATTGCCTTTTACGAGGAAATTGGAATTAAAGTGCAGTGAGAGTGTATCTTGATTGAGGAGGATGATTCACTGTTCTCCTTTTCCTGGTTTTCTAAGGTGGAGTCCCAGAGAAAGGTTTTGCTGTCCTTCAGTGAGATATTTTCCTGCAAACCAGAAATCTATAATGAAAAGCAGCAGAATTTCACAATGAAGAAAGTGTGAAAAGTACAAAATAATGGCTCTTGTTATCCCTTCTGAACAACATAGGCAAGGAAGGAAAATGAAATATTGTTAAAAAGAAAGCTATTCTATTCCACTCATACGTTATAATCTCATTCCAATTTGCAAAACAGTTCCATTCTTTAGAGATACATTGGTTGGTAATTTGATTGGAATGCAGCAGTATAAAATTATAAATGCATACAGCGTAAGCCCAAAAGAGAACTAAATAGAATTGAGTTGGAACACGTAGAGCAATAGCTCAATACAATACGCAGATAACCCAGATAACCCAAGGAAAACTAGCACTAGGTGATTAAATGATTCCCAGTAGAGGGTATTGTGTGGATTTCACTAGTTGTTAGAGCTAAAAATTACCTTTGGTATATAAACATTGAAATATAGAAAGCTGCTAGGTTCTTTTCTCAAAAAGTTTTCCTTTAAAAAAAATACTAATGGTAACTTAAATTATTGACTGAACACTTCTATTGAAAAACACTGTCACTTATGTAGTTTCATTTTACTTGTTTATAAGAGTTTAGCAGCCGTTGGGACATTGGATAGCAATAAAAATCAAACAATTGTTGAAGGAGGAAAAGGAGATTATAACGAAGCTGGATGATTTTAAAAAATCTGTGCTCAGTATTGAAGACACAGGAGAGGTGCCCATGCCTGAACTGATGTTTCCTGAAGAAGAGAAAGAAGAGCTGAAGCAAATAATAGGTAAGAGAAGAAGTTCTAGATCTCACTGAAAAAAAAAGCTTTCTCATTCTATCTACTGGTAAAAGTGGCCTTCTTAGCACATCTTATTGTGCTATACAGTTCCAAATTGCAAACAAATTTAATATTTCCCATGGTATCACTGACAGTGAGAAAAGAGAGATTCAAACCAAATCAATCCAGTGTATGTTAACCCCCCCCCCGCGATACTGCAGCCCCAAGCAAATGCCATGTTGAGAACTGATCTATCCGCTAATCAACACAGCTCTTCTATCTGCATCTGAGGAACTCTCTCTCTCTCTCTCTCTCTCTCTCTCTCTCTCTCTCTCTCTCAATCTGTGTGTTCAAGTGTGGGTAAAAACCATTTAGTTCACTATTGGAATAAAATATGAATTCAGAAATGAAAGAACAGCTTACTCTGTAGTCATCATCTTTCTCTTTGGCATTTTTCTCTTTTGTTACCATATTTTAAACTTTATGTCTGCAGTGTTCAGTGCTAGATAGTGTCTTCCTTTTGAAAAGAACACTGATATGCTAACAAGCTTTTAAAATCCCATGTGATACATGTAAAAGTTACTTACTCATAGTTAGCAGAATAGTTAACTATTATTTTTCTAATATGAGTATCTACATATGAACTATTCACAGTAAAAATGCGTTTATTATTGATCTGTAAATTCTTTTACTGGAACCTCTATAGAGTAAATATCTCTTCACTACCCCCATCCCTCAGCCAGCCTGAAGTTCATTATGGAAAAGCTGTCTGCTCCTGTCCCTAGTCTGGAGTTGGGGAGGAGCAGCTCATCTTCTGAAGGCTTTGAAAGTGCTCCAAATTGTACTGAATATCTTAGTATCCTTTGAGATCTATCCTACTCTTTATTCTTGAAAAGTGGGACACTTTGAATTGTGAGCACATGTATTTGCTGGCTACCAAAGCCAACCGAAACTTATTAACCCTGGATCTGAAAATATCTACCCTTATTTTCTCAAGTTTGTGAAGTACCATTCCCATAGGCACAACAAATATTCTAATAATGGATACACAGTCTAGAATGTCTTCTGGAACATTTTGAAAAGCTGAAACTAGGACTGCGACAATATGACATGAACAGAGACACTCATCTGGTAGAATCATATAACTGCAAGAGCTGAAATGACAGAAGGGACATTTAGTCCAAACTTCTGTTGTTAATTGCCAACAAGTTGGCTTTGACTTATCACAACGCTATGAATGAGAGATATCCAAGACACCCTGTCATCAACTGCCCTGGTCAAACCCTGTAAACTCAGGGCTGTGACTTCCCTGAGTGAGTCCACATATGTGTTATGTGCTCTTTCTCTTCTCTTACTACCTCTTCCTTTAGCAAATGTTATACTCTTTTCTAGTAAGTCATATACTTCATAATATCCCCAAAGTACGATAGGCTCAGTTTAGTCATTTTGGATTCTCTGCGGATTCAATAAAAATCACAGCTAAAGCATTCTGACAAATGGTCATTCAAACTGTTTGAAAACTTTCAAGCATCATTCTGTAACTAGCCCATTCCCGTTCTGAAGAGCTCTTATACTCGAGTAGTTCTTCACACTGATGAGACGTTGGTAAGAGTCCAGCAGTGTGGAGCAGCAAAAAACAAGCTTGCTGTATCTTCCATGTGGCAGGCCCTCAACTATTTGAAGATGGCTACTATGTCACCTTTCAGTCTCACCTGATGGACTTTCCTATTGCTGAAGTTGATTCTCAGCCTTATGCCTGCTACCTGGTGCCACTATGTCTTATGAATTAACACATTTATTTTAATTTTGGTACAAATGTACAGAGTCTACTTTTCTTAAGTAACTCATGACTTTTAATTGTGTATGCCACATAGATAGTGGATTAATGAGTGAGGACAGTATGGAGACAGTGTTTACAAAAGAACTGGGCACTATCTTTAGGATTGTCTGCAGAAAATTCAATTCTGCATGCATTATTTGTCACTGTTGATGTTGCATGGGTGGCGTTGCATGTATGTTTTGCCATTATGATTGGTATACTTTTGCTCCTGAGCGTAAAATGTTAAAATCATCTGGAAAGTGTGACCTAGGCAGATATGTCCAGCCAAGGCATCTTGTCTATCAGTACAAAACAACAGGAATTCAGGCTGTCAGTCTCAACTGCACTGTATTTAAAACAAACTGTTGCCTAGCGCTAAAAGCAGGCTTGAAATCAAAGCCACTCTTGACACCTACATAAAGCACAAATGCAAGGCATTAGCACAAAAGCCTTAAAAAAAAGTGTCGTGTTAAGCCTCCTCAGAAACCAGCTCTATAATGGAACTGATAATGCAAGTTTAATTACAACTGTTCTCGCAAGCTCCCTCAACATACACATCCCATTAGACTGCTTCTACCATGATAGTGCTGTCTTTCAGACTCTTTCCCAGGAAGCATTTGGCATTACCTGAGACTAGAAATCATGTCAGGGAAGGCAGGAGCACACCTAAGGAAAGAATATTAATATTTTAATTTGAATCCTTACGCAGAGATAACACATGTTGAAATAAATAGTGAAATAGCTTGTGTAAGAGACATGTTTAGCCTGTTTGAAATGCCGAAAGAGAAATGAGTGATTTCTCTTCTTTGGTTCCATATGAAAGGTTAAACATTAAAGGCTAAGAAATTACCCTTTGTGTATATTAACATGTGGATGTGCTTTGTAGCTGCACATATTATGAAGTTCTTGAATTTTTTACCACAGTACAGAATCAATGCTATATACCCAATTATATGCTGGCCTCTGTTTCTGGACTGTGGGAAATCAATCACATGACCACTTCCTGGTGCATTATGAGACAATGTACATCCATCCACCCATGGCAACTGCAGATGGTTGTGTGAAACCTGAATAACGAATGAAATTATTCTAGACATGTACCCTAGACATGATATCAGTATTTGGACCACACCGAGAACTAGGGAAGAAATTTGTTTCCTCAAAAACTGAGTGAACAAAGTTCATGAAATAATGAGACCACTGGAATTGAAAAATATACTGTACATTTTCCGGAGCTTTGAGTCCCAGGTTGGAAGAAAGGCAGGAGATACACACACGCACACACATATATCCCACCTTTCTCCCAACATGGGATTTATGGCAGTGGAAAATATATAGATATAGTATATGTGTAAGAGACAGGGAAAGGATGTATTGAAATGCTTGGATTTACAAATGTGCAATGATCATTCACGAATCTGGGAATTAATAATATTTTTATATTAATATTTTTTAATATTTTTGTTTAATATTTTTGTATCTCAGTATTGGTTGCAATACTTATCAAGGTTAGATGTTAGGACTCTTAGAAGGCAGTAACTTCTTCAGAAAGAAGTCCAGGTTTTGCAAGTGACAGATTCTGAAATGGATGTGTTGTAAACTCCAGCTTACCACTGATGGATGTAGGACCACAATTGCTGGAGCATACTTTTAAAATGAGTTAACCAGAAACTCCAATCAGATAGTCAAGAGCTGAATTTCAAAATTCAGCAGGCACTAGGTGGCCATCTCCAGTCAAAAGTGAGCATGCTTCACTTACGAAAGCTTTGTTCCAAATCATAGTTAGATTGCCAGTAGGCCCAGAATAGCAATAACAGATTATAAATTCTATGTTGAACTTGTAGAATAATCTTGGGAAGAAACACCACTTCATTTGACTTTCTTTAAAAGTATTTCATCTGTTTAGACTTGTTAAGCCTGCCACCTTTAAGTCTAAATTTCTGAAGCTCTGTATACTACAGGGATAGAAATCATCTACTTTCCCCACTGGTATTGGACTACAACTACACCATTGGCTATAATGGCTAAGGCTGATATAATGCAGTCCAACAGGACTAAGCACAATATACCCATACTATAGATACATAGGTACAATGGTACTGCATTTGGATACCAGGCCCTTTCTGCATGATCAAAAGCAGCTGTGAGTCAAGTGAGTGTCATCCTTATTATAATTTTCATGTGTTGAAGCCCAGCATCAGTGATATTGCCATCTCATATGCACACACACATACACACACACACACACACACACACACACACAAATGGAGAAAGAGACAGAGTGGATGGACGGACGGACGGACGGACAGACAGATAGGACCACCAGACAGACAGACAGACAGATAGACAGACAGACAGACAAGCAATATAGATAGGTAGGTGGGTGGGTGGGTGGGTGGGTGGATGCATGGATGGATGGATGGATGGATGGATGGATGGATGCATGGATGCATGGATGCATGGATGCATGGATGGATGGATCATCACTGTTTGGGAAAAGCCTTTAATGAGCATTTTGATTGCTTGAGGAGGCATCTATCTTGAGTAGAGGTGCCTTCATTGTTTGGACAGGTGCTCTTTAACACATGTCTTTTATATGAAACAGATAGTATGAAAAGCTTCATGCTCTTCTGGGTGCTACACAAATGAAAATCACTGAGCGACTCTAGTTTGAGAGTTTTTCCGTGTGTAAATGCAAATGTCATAAGTATTCTTGCTGTTAGAGAACCGTGTGATGTGAAGCCTTTCCACTACTGTGGCAAAATAGAGTCGCTAAACATACTTCTCAACTGATTGGAAAATAGCTGTCCTGGTAGAAACCCCTGTTCCTATTTTAAAATAACCTCCAAAGGGAAAGATATTTTCTCAAGGGAAGTTCTGAATTCCTGGATAATGGTTAAACCCACACAGTGGGAATAAAAGAGATATCGTGCCTTCCAAAGCTGAACCTAAACTCCCACTGGGAATATGTACCTCTTCTCCTTTCCTTTGCGCTGTTATTTCACAAATGCCGTTTTTTGCCTCTGGATGAAACTTTGTAGTAAAGAAAAGTTGACTTGTGTCTAGTCCAATAACTCTGTCCGTGTTGCTGCAAGACATTTTTCTCCCAAGAGCTGCTTGGACTGCATTTATAATTCCAAGCTATTTTATATCTTGTCTTGAAAATAATCAGTGCCGTATTCCCACACAGTTTTTATCATTCTTGTTATGTGGGACTGAAAGCAGCTATACTGCTACATTCCATGAATGTGCTAGGGAAATAAATTTGTTGTTGACTACTGATTTTTTGCTGCAGTATATAGACATTTCTGTGTGGAAGCTGAAAATAAAGGCTGCCAAATCTAGTGCTTCTGAGCTTTCTCAGAAAGCCCTAAAATTTAGCCCTGAACATAGTTCTAAATGTCTTCCTCCCAATATACTTTTGGTCCCTCACAATGATATAAATCCACATCTCTTAGCAAAAGGTCGGAAGGATAAAATTCTGGCCATTTGGCAATCCCAGTTTGAAGGATACTAAACTTCTGTTGATAGTAGAACTTAGGATTTAGAAAATCTTTAGGGATTTCTCAGTAACTTTAGAGGTTGGCTTGAAAGTCATTTCCTGTCCTCTTGTTAGGGTGGATAAATAAACCACACCTCTCCGTATCCCCAGGTGGACACAGAGCTGACTTGAACCCCCAAACACAAGGTAAGGAGGTAGAAAAAGGAAGGAAAGAAAGAAAGACACACACACAAGTAACTTTGGCCAAAGGATCCATCCGAGGCCCTTTCCACACGGGGCAATTGAAACAGTGCAGAGCGACTTCCGACAGAGGTCTTCTGCACCGCAGAGTGGACTGGGGCAGACTACTTTTTGTAGTTCCGCACCTCAGTCCGTTCCGAAGTGACCGGAACTGGTCGCTCAGCGTGCTTTTTAAAAACCTCTTTTTAGAGGTTTTTAAAAAGCACGGAGCGTGCGACTCCGTGTCGCTCCGTCGCTGCACTCCGGTGCAGATTTACAGCCTCGCACTAGTGCGTGCCTGCAGAAATGCCGGGGGGGGGGTTAGGCTGGCGAGCTTCTCCGGTTGGTGGAGAGCCTCCACCAACCAGAAGCCGCCATTTTGGACACCAGAGCAGTGCGGAGCGACGAGCTCGCACTGCTCCTCATCCCGACGGAATCGCCCGGACACTGAAGAAGTCTGGTGAGTAGCGTTTTCACGCGGCTCCTCCCCCACGTCTGTAAACGGCCCAAGTAAGGAAGGCTAATTTATTATTTCAAGCTTCCCTTCTTATACCATATTTATGTTTATATTAAAGAATGCTTACAATGGAAGAAAGGATTCATCCATAAGCGACAGCAAAGTTACAATTGGTATACGTGTTACGTTCTATCTGACCCCTAACTTCTCAAGCCTGCGTGACCCTGTTAGCATCCTGGGTCGTTCTCAAAGATATCTTCAACGTTAGCAGTGTCCTTCGTTTCTGCATATACTGACCAGTAACATGTAATAGGCAGAACAAACCATTCTAAAGCAAAGTGGTTTGATGAGCCCTGAGTCATGCAAATACTAATCAACACCAAGTGTTAATTCCATAGCAAGTTACCAAGCATTAAAATTTTAAGCTTAACACTCTCACAGAATCTTAACTGTGCATCAGTGTCCCATTTTGCTACCTAACACGTAATATTTTCAGATGCATTTCTCACATTTTTAAATCTCTTCTTTCAGTTTTAGAGCTCATTTTATTGTTATTGTATGTGAGGTAAATTCTAATAATAATAATATAATAATACGTGGATACATGAGTTTTAAGATCTTTAGGGGAGGGCTTTCTGTCAGTCCCACCACCATCAAAGTTATGGCTGGTGAGGACCCAGGAAAGGGCTTTCTCAGCGGCTGCTCCCAGGCTATGGAACTCTCTGCCACAGGAGGCTTGGTTGGTCCAGACCCTGGTCTCTTTTTACCAGCAAGTCAAGGCCTCCTTATGTAAACAGGCCTTCAGATTTTCACTAATTGGTTTTAATGTACTTTTAATTGTTTTAAAATAATGCTTTTTAGTGGGTTGCGTTTATAGGATTTCTCCACTTATCTGACAGGTTAGGGACAAGTGCACTGTCAGAAAATGGAATTGGCTGAAAAGCAGAACCTATGTAGAGAGCATGAAGGATTTATGGAGGCTCACATGGGACTGACCACACACATGCTGCAAAGTCTCAGCTAGCTCAGCACCTTTTCCCTACCTCTCAGTTTGCTTTGCAAGAAGTACACATGTATGAGCAGTTCCAAGTGATCCTCTGTAAGCAAAAATAACTGATGAAAGAGCGGAACCCCTGACAAATTAATGGAACTTGTCCTTCCTTTGGAAGCATCGAAAGTGTGAGACATTATATAATAGGGTATCAAAATGTGGAGGTTTCCTGTGATTTTTTTTTTTTAATTTCAATATTTTAGACATGTTTTTAGCCATATTGTTTCAAGTTACGGTGTGAGCTGCTTTGGGTACCATATAGGAGAATGATGGGATATAAAATAAATAAATGAACAAATTAATAAATAGTCCAAGGTCACAGCATGAATTCCATGGCTCATTTGTGATTTGAATCCAGATCATAATATTTGCTTGCTGCACACATAGGCAACCACACACATGATGTACTGTGAGCATACTAATATTTAAGTTTACATCATTCTATGTAATTTCCAGGACAAACTCTGAAGGACGGAGGTGTAGAACTGATTGCTTTTTTACTTTTATAGAAACCTAGAAGTACAAAAATAGCTCCAAGCCTTTGGACTAATTAAGAAAGTTTTCCAGTGAAAAATTTAAGTCAAATTTGAATAGAACTGTAGGCGTAATAATAGATATTCCTAGTGATAGAAAATGTTGCATCTTTACTGTTGAGAAAGAAAATGGTTTTTATGTGAACTCACACAGAGGTTGTGAATTTGGCAAGGATCAACAACTTTTCACTTTTCTGAACCACTTACTCCCTTCTATGCAATTGCAATCATGCTCACATACTAGTTTAAGTAATCAGCACTTGCTGATTCAAAACAGCAAACTGCCTCAAGCAAAACCATTGTTCTTTTGTTGTTTGCATCCCAGTATGGACATCTTACACTAAAATAGCTGGCACTGATCGTTTCACAGGGCCTTCATGTCTTCCCCATGGTTTCCAAATCTACCAAGAAAAGAAGACTTTTTGAAGTACAAAAGAAACAGACCCATCTCCTTTTGATTTTAAAGCTTTCTAGGCCATGTACTGAGAGATTGATTGGAATTTGCTTACTTGATCAAGGACTAAGAACATGAACTATGATGCAATATTCTTTTGTCATCTCCTTATCCTCTTGGACCACTGAGAATGTGGCATGTTTAATCTTCTTGAAGTATCCTTCTTGGAAGAAGAGTACTTTCTTCCAAGAGTTCAGTCTAATTGAGCAAGATTTTCATCATTTGTTTTATTTTCAAGTACCCACCTGCATTTCCTCTTTTTGTCTGGGGAATATCTACATGCCCTCCAACATTTCACAGAAGAAGACCGAGACATGTGGCCAAGCAAAATCAGAATGTGATCAAGATGGCAAATAGTATTAATGAGGAAGAACACACAAGCTAGGAGAAGCTGTAGCAATTTGGTTTTTCCTGAGCCTAATGGAAAGGGCAAGATTTTGTACCCTCCTCTCCTTTCCCCAGAATATGAAAACAGTAAAACATTGCGTAAAATTATTATCTGATAAATAGTCGCATAGAGACGGGGGGGGGGGCGATGGAGGCAGTTCACCCTGGGTGGCACTGTGTTTGGGGCATCCTGGCTCATAGCCACACACCCATGTGCCGTGGCCATGCCCCCATGAGCCGTAGCCACATTCCCAGTACCATGGCCACACCCCTACACACCATGGTCACGCCCCCATGCACTGTGGCCACACACACCTGTACACCATGGCCCCCCTCTGACCCCCCACACACATACTCCAAGCTCCGCCGCTGCTGATAAAACATGATTTTAATGCTAAAATGTAATAGCAATTACATTGCAGGGATCCAGTGTGGTATAATGATTTGTGTTGGATTATGACTTTGGAGAACAGGGTTCAAATCCCTGGTTGGTCATGGAAACTGGCTGGGGGACCTTGGGCAAATCACACTCTCTCAGCCTCAGAAAAGGCAAATGCAAACTCCCTCTGAACAAATCTTGCCAAGAAAATTACTATGATAGGTTCATCTTAGTCACCAAAGGTCAGAAACAATTTGAAGGCCCACAGCAGCAGCAACAACGACAATAATTGTAATATGAAGTTACAGTATAAAATAACAAGGAGAATTAACAGTGTTCTTTTCAGCAGACGAAAAGGCTAAACCATTGAACATGCTACATACAGATATACAGTAAAATGTAGACCACATATTGTGAGCCCAGATTGTGAAAACATGAGCTGTTTAAAAGAAGAGAAAAAATAAAAAGATCTTCACTCAGCTGAAAAACAACTTATAGATATGATGTCTGGCAACCTGCTCCAAGGACTGTCCATTAATTAGGTACTATCACACTGAGAAGACCTTGTACTCACTTCATGTGATGGGAGCACTCAGACCCAGAGCTTCTAACGAAGATCTCAAGGATCTTGGTAGGCAAATGTGGATGAAGGATATCATTTAGGTAATCTGACCCCAAGCTATGAAGACCTTTAAATATTTTAAAAAGCACTTTGAATTGGTTGTGGATGTGGGCTGGAAGCCAGAGAAGCTGACAGAGTACAGGAAGAATATGGCCCAAAGTACCAGCTAACATATAGCCTTGGAGCCAACAGATACTTTCCCACTACACAATTATAGCATTAACTGCCATGACTGCATCCTATGGAATCATGGGGGTGGGATAGAGGGTTGGTCAGAGATCCTAGAGAAACACTCCAGCTGAGAATTTTAAAATCCAAAACCCAAATCCCAGGATTCCACTAATATGCAGCCATTGAGTAGAATCATAATGCTATAATTGTGTAGTGTGACAGGGCCCCTGTTCTGCACCAATTGCATTTTTAAAGTCATCTTTAACACCTACGAGTAAATATATCATTGCTTCAGTTTGTTGTCTCCATCTGCATGTGATTATTGTTATTATTATTGTCCTGTGTCCTACAGGGAGCTCAAGTTGTACATACTGTTTTGACAGTTCCCAATGTTGAAAACCTACTCCTGTTTGCTTGATAGTAAGCACCACTGAACAAAGTAGAAGCTGTGCATGAATTAGATTATACGAGTGGGTGAGCAGAGAGAGTCAGACAGTGAACACAGAAGGTTAGATGTGTATGCCACAATTCCATGCACATGAAAAAAAAGTACATAATGTGGTGTAGAATCCCTCTGAATGAAAGCATGAGTGTATTTTACAGTACATAGTTAAAGCAGTTTTATAGGATTTTAACTGCCATAGTTCTGTTCTTCCTGAGATTTGTTCTGTCTGGGACCATAGGTCTGTTCCGTCTGTTGAGGGTCCTGATCATCAGAAGAACTATAGGTTGTTGTGGGTTTTCCAGGTTTTGAGGCTGTGTTCTATTAGTATTTTCTCCTGACGTTTCACCTGCATCTGTGGCTGGCATCTTCAGAGGGTCTGGTGGCATGGAAGTGAGACAGAGTATATATACTTGTGTAGTCCCCAGGTGGGAGGGAGCAATTTGCATGTGTTGCAGTTGGCTTGTGTGATGGCCTATTGTTAAATGGGATATCCCCCAGGGTATATTGTTAGTCAGGGAATATGCATAACAGTGCGTTAAGTACATTAGCAACCCATTGTATTGTTCCCTGTAGAGGGACCTCCAGAGTCTGGCTGGTGTTCATTGGCATATTTTTGAGTCTTGATTTTAGTGTTCTTCAGTACTGGTAGCCAAATCTTGTTTACTTTCCCAGTTTCTTCTTTCCTGTTGAAATCGTCCATGTGTTTATGGATTTCAATAGCCTCTCTGTATAGTCTGACATAGTAGTTGTCAGAATGGTCCAGAATTTCGTGCTTTCAAAAAGCATTCTGTGTCCAGGTTGTTTTATGACATGTTCTTCTACAGCTGGTTTTTCTGGGTGGATCAGTCTGCAGTGTCTTTCGATATAGTTCAAGTGGAGATGGAGCAGGTCAAGATTCCTTATTAGCAGGGCTTACACACACAAGTAAGACCATGTATATGCTTACAATAAGCTTTTGTGTAAGCAGATAGGAACAATCAAATGTAAATATTTTTGCAATGGGATGGCCCTGCTGGCATCTCCACATTCCTTCAGGATTAATCAGGTGGACTTCTGAACTTCCTTTGCTACAGAGCTGAGACTCTGTGACACAAGAGGGCCTAATCCTAAACTGCATCTCTTCAAGTGGTATACAAGACTAGGACAAAGGCAAATGGTTTGATCTTTACCCAAGGGGGAGAATGAGACCAGAACCAACCTAAAGAATAGGGAGAGGGCACTGGGGCAAGTCTTGTATGTTTAGAGGACTCAGCATACACTCAACTGTGAGAAAGAGAAGAGGCATCTCTTGGCTGAAGGAATGGCATAACTTTTTCTCTGCTTTAAACTCTTACTGCATCTATTAATCACTGAATAATCTTCTTTTAGTCAGTGGCTTTGTCTCAGCTTGATCATCCTTGAATGTATTTTGGCATGGTGGTTCTGATCCAGGTGCTAATTCATAACAATGATGTACTTAGAATTCTCTGCTCAAGAGCGTTAGATTTGTCTAATAGAGAATTTTAAGTATGCCATCAAACTATAAATCCCAGATCAACATAGGATGGAAACATGGCTGCTAATGGGAAATGCCACTGTTGTAGCTGTGTAGTGTGACTATATAGTTAGGTAGAATGCTAGACATCATGAAAATTCAGAATAATCCTTATGTCTGTGGAGACAGATACTCACATTCAGAAAATGATCTGGGTGAATAATCTCGTCTCTCTAGTTCACAGTATAAAGGGACCATTTTCTTTTGTTGCAAATGAACACTTATGATACTACTCCAACTATCATTCTAAGGCAGCAGCAGCTGTGGAATTTTTTCCCCAAAGGGTGCAAAAGAGAAAGCAGGTGAAGGGGAGGTCTTAACCAACATTGCAAAAGTCCTAAAAAGGGACTCAAACTGTCTTTTAGTTTGCTACTTTAATATCCACTGTCAGTCTTAATAAAGTGAGCTTGAGTGCTAGCCCTCTGGTTGATGAAGAATAGGCTGTTTAGTTGTGCTTGGGGAATGCTTCTGAAGCACAATTTAAATTGATATTGTACACAGCTACATTCGTAATAAGTATAAAAGCTCTTTGCAGACCTTACCTGATTTCTGCTAAAATGCTGCTCATTTATACCTTGCTGAGGACAGTGAACTACTTTAACTTGATTCACAGGCTACATAGAGAAAATATTTGAATACTTTTATAGAATTCTGATGTCTTCTCATTATTCTTTACCTTCTTGTTTTGTCATAGTTTTTTTTCTTTCCCTATTACTCTTTCATATGAAAGATGCATCTTTCTATTTTCATTTTTGTTACAGAACTTTAGTAAGTAGAATATGATGAATTATTCCACATATAAGTTTTTGTGATGTCATTCAAAACATTTTCTGTTACCTACAGGTCTTTGTGCTTTTAGCCTTGTGCATCTATGCCTCCAGAATAGGCAATATAATTCTTCACTAGCTTTCTTCTCAGTGGAAGCAATATGTAATTTTAGCAATTGTGTTTGAAAACAACATGGTTTTCATGTGAGACTTTAGGAACTTGAAGGTCATGATTTAAGATTTGGGTGGCATGGTTACTTTAGCATGATAAAGTTAAGGTACATGCTGAATTTAAAAATCATGCACCAGGAAAGTTCTTTTACAGTTGTGGTGTATAAATAAGCAGAGACTTTTTCCTAAAATAATATTAGGCACCTAATGATAGGAAGCTTTTTTTCAGGAAAGAATGGGTTAAGAATCTGAGATGGCTGCATTATACTGACCTCTTGCATTTTGAATGAGATAACTGGGAGTTTAAATCAACTGAGATGTTTCTCAAGGAAGGCAAAGATCTTAACTAGTTTGCTTATGTGCAATTTAAAGACAGATTTAACTATGATAATAGAGGACATAGATTTTGGAGAAAATGAGTTCTAGCTAGAGTTGTAAGAACAATATGAGCATGTAACCCAAAAAGTATACAAATGATTTTTGAAACTAGAGATAGAGGATGAACCCATCAAAGAATATATAATAAGGTGAACCCAAAATTTTGGGCACCAACTTCAGATGGATGAATGAGAAAAAATGTGATCTAAAGGTATAAAATTTACTTTGTGCAGTAATCTAAAAGAAAACATGTATAAGATGATGTACAGATGGTATCTAACCCCAAACAAGTCTAAGTCTTGAAAATGTCTAAGTCTTGAAAATGTCTAAGAATGTTCCAAATTATTGTTGTCAAGATAAGGAGGTGCCCTTTTTCCCATATGTGGTAGACTTGGTAGACAGTGAAAAGTTATTGACCTAAGATTTATATATTTATTCAAAAAAAAAGAAAAGAAATTGAAGGTGGATTTTGTATTGTCACCAGAATGTTTCTGCTGGATATTATGGATGAGGGAATGGATTGTAAATATGAACTATTTCTTCATTATATGATAAACAGCTACAAGAATATTGTTTGCTCAAACCTGGAAATGGAATGAAGCACTGGTGACAGGAGAATGTATTGTTAAGGTTGCTGAGTTGCTGCTGCTGCTGCTGCTGCTGCTGCTGCTATTATTTGGCCACATGGACAAATTAACATGGGTTTTAAAGGATAAGCCAACTGATTTTTTTTCTTGAAATTGGAAACTATTAATGGGCTTTTTGATCAATAAGAAATCTAATGATGCAATAATCTGTGATACGGTTACTAATAATTCTAGTTATATTGTTTAGTTGGATTTGCGATGGTAGAATAATATTTGGCTTTCTTCTTTTCTTATCTCTTCTTTTTTGTTACAGTTGAGGGGTCAGAGCCCTTTTGGGTTTTAGCAGGGTAGTGTTTAGTTAGAAAGTTAGTATTTTAGTGAGTTATTGTTGAACATTTTTAATTTACTTATTTGGTATTGTGTTTTTTTAGTTCATGCTAAAAATGTTAGTTTGTGTTTATGTTATTTTGTGTTAAAATTAATAAATACATAAAAAAGGAAAACCACACAGTTTTCAAAACCTGTTAGTAATTTGGGTCTTGTTCTGCACAGAATTGACATATGGTTGTTTTGTACAACAACATTTTCTGTGCAGGAAACAGCATTTTTCTGCACGGGCAATATTTGTAGGCAGAAATTCTGTTCAGAAAAAGCTGTTTCCTATAGAGAAAATGCTGTTTTTTATGTATGTCAACCTGCACAAAAATTCTATTTTCTATGGAAATGAATCACATGCAAATTTTGCACAGAATAAGTCCCCAGCTACAGCATTCTTTTTTTCACAGAAAACTGTGTATTCTGTGCAAGGGATGATATTTCTGCACAAATCAACCACATGCAAATATTATGAAATCTTCTGAACCATGAAGATTCTTATCAGTCCCATGTTCTTCTCATCTGAGTTTCTCAGTTTTTTGAATATTTTGGTATATTCTTTCAATCCCTACTCCAGAACTCCTTGTGTTAGATGGAAGGCCTAAAAAGATGCCTATGTGTGCACAGCTATGCATATCCTTTCAGAGCTTCAGATTAATATATGCATACCAAGGGTGGGATGTGGCCATATTGGTTATGAGACCAACACATATCACCTTGTTTCTCTTCTGATCCCCTTCCACGTGCAGACATTCTGTGAACATGTGAAGGCAACTTCAGAATAGGGTTGTAAACTCACAGAAATAAATTCGTTTTAAGTATAGGCCATTTCTTATTCCATTTGTTATTCCAACACAAGATTGGGGTAGGACTCATCGAGCCCTCTAGATGTTGCCGAAGTGTAATTCACAGCACTCTCAGCAAGAATAGTCAATGTCAGGAATGCTAAGAGTTGCAGTTCAATAATATCTGGAGAGTCACACAATTCACACCTCTGCTGTAGAAGCAGAGTTTTCCAAGTGTAACTGTGAAGTATGCCTTTAATTTTAATTCAGGAAAAATAGCCTTGGGTTTTGGATTTGTTTGAGAAACACTGTGCTGGAACCATGAACTTGAAGCACCCTACATTGCTTCTTTTGAGAATCAGTTGTTCATCCTATGCCTGAATATAGCTTATCGTTATAGCTACTTAAAGCACATTAAGTATTTTGTGTTTTGGATCTTGGATAGCATGGCTTCCTCCATTCATAATGAAGAATCACAGAATCATAGAGTTGGAAGAGACGACAATGGCCATTGAGTCCAACCCCCTGCCATGCAGGAATACACACTCGAAGCAGCCCCAGCAAATGGCCATCCAGCCTCTGTTTAAAAATCTCCAAAGAAGGTGACTGCACCACACTCTGAGACAGCACATTCCACTGTTGAACGACTCTTACCATCGAAGTTCTTCTTGATGTTTAGGTGAAATCTCTTTTCCTGTAGTTTGAATCCATTGCTCTATTCTAGTCTCTAGAGAAGCAGAAAACAAGCTTGCTCCATTTTCAACATGGCATCCTTTCAAATATTTAAACATGGCTATCATGTCACCTCTTAATCTTCTTTTCATCAGGCTAAACATATTTAGCTTCCTAAGCTGCTCCTCTTAGGGCATGGTTTCCAGATCCTTCACCATTTTGGTTACCCTCCTCTGGACATGTTCCAGCATGTCAATATCCTTCTTGAATTGTGATGCCCGGAACTGGACACAGTATTCCAGGTGAGATCTAACCAAAACAGAATAGAATGGAATTATTATTTCTCTTGATCTCAACACTATACTCCTATTGATGCAGCCTAGAATCACATTGGCTTTTTTAGCTGCCACATTACGCTGTTGACTCATGTTCAGCTCGTGGTCCACTAAGACCCCTAGATCCCTTTCACGTATGCTGTATTCAAGCCACATGTCACCCATCCTATATCTATGCATTTCATTCTTTTTTCCTAAGTACCCTGCATTTCTCCCTGTTAAAATTCATTTTGTTAAAGATTGGTTTGTTTTTCTTTTTAAATATTATATAAAAGGGAGTAATATCTGGGAAAGTGGAAGGGGATATGGAAAGAGGAAGGCTACACCTCAAGTGGATTGATTCAATCAAGGAAGTCACAGCCCTGAGTTTGCAAGATCTGAACAGAACAGTTGATGACCAGGGCTTCTGGAAGTCTCTCATGCACAGAGTCACCATGCTTCAAAGTCAATTTGACTGCAAATAACACTAAATATAGTTATGTTATGTTTTCCTTAATTAGATATTTTATCATTCCTTAATAATGCCACCTACATTATTCCAACATTTGCTGTTGATTATTATGTGTAAAAAAGGAATGACATTACCTGTGTACAACATGTACAAAACACACAAAGAAATAACATTATATTTTAACATGCATGTTTCAAATAACTACAGTGCACTTTCATTCCAATTAACCCTGTTCCTGTGAATCAACCATCCTTCCATTTTGAATAAATACGGGTGGGGGTATGCTGATGAGCCATAGCATGGCTAGATATCTTAGTTTTATATATTTCCAGAAATCTAGTAAACATTCAACCGTTTCACATCGGAAGGGTTAAAAAAGAAAAAAAAGATATACTTTGCTTGATCGTTTCAAGTGGCAAAGGGCTCCCCAGTTGCTTTTCATATTATTTATAGGATCATCCACTTCTGGCTGGTAATTATTTTTTTCTGCTTTACAGATGGGAACTTGGCTCTGAAGGACAGTGCCAGCCATCTCTGGGTTGTAATTTAAATGTGAGCCTCCATGGGGTCCAAGCCAAATGCTAGTGTTCAGTCGACCACAGTGGCATAACCTTTTAAGTATGGTCCTGGTACCTATAAAAACCAATCTGTACTGAAAAGGTGGGAATTATGTGGGAGTGGAAGAGAATATCCTTCAGCATTAGTTTTTACAAGACTAAGAAAGAATGGGGTATTTAGTCCAAGAACTATAAAGTGCATGTATTAAATGTATCATAAGGCACTAAGGAATTCTGTGATGCTTTTGCTGACTACTGAGAAGAAAACTATACAGAACAAGCTTTGGCTGCCTGTCCTAAGATCCTAGAAACAGGGAGGAAGGGTAGGAGAAGAGTCTACAACTAGAAATCTTTTGCCATCCAGATGTTTTTGCCTACAGTTTCCAGCAGCTGCACTCAGAATGGCCAGTAATAACAGGTCAAAGATTCTCCACTCCTAGCCTAGGAAAACAGGAGATGGAAACCTGAGTGTAAGAAATCATAAAGCACATGCAAAGATAGCACATAAAAAGGTTTTGTGTTAGGACTTTCACTCTGGTACATCTCCTTGTAAAAAATATTTAACCAACAAAAGTCACCTCATTGATTGTATCAGAGAGGACACATACAGAAAGATCTGTCAAAGATAATTTGCAGGTGCTTACATTGTAAACTTCAAGTCTATTGTTAGAGAAATTGAATGCATCTTTCTCTGAACGTGAAATGTGTGTTTTTGATAAAATACTGGATGTTTTCCAAAATATAGATGTCACTGCAGATATATACTGTGAAAAATCATTCAAGGCATCTCAAGATAACATATGAACAATACCAGTGCTTGATATTTGCTATTAATGGTCTGGTGAATATACTTCCTATGACATTGCTGTAGCTTTTAGGAAAGAAAAGGTAGGAGGCATAGTATCTAGCAACGATGAGTTACTTGTAATTATTTCCCTTTTGACTAAGGAGTATAACTGTATAGTCCTATATTCTTCAATTGTATAACTAAGTTACATTATCTTTTAATGTAATGTGGGATAATATTTGTCCTTTATAATAGTCACTGTAACTGTTTTAGCAACTTCTATAGTTACTGGGTTTATATGGCATCCCTACTTAGATGTATTTTCCCCAGCAACCAGCATTCTGGTTTTTAAAAAATCTGTACTAAAACATAAGTTAAACCAGGAGTAGGCAACTATGGATGGAACAGGGGCAATTTTTCACCCTATGACTCCCTGGGGTGGGGGCACACTAGCAAGTCTGAAACAACTGGAAGTAATTTTACATCACTTCTGGTTTCATTTTTGATTAGCTTTTGCTTGCTTTTTTTGGGGGGGGGCATATTTTAAACATCCTTGAGGGTCTGGGGGGAAGCTTTGGCAGCAAGCCTACCATGTCTTGTAATGATTTCAGCCATTTTTTGCTGTTTGGGGGTGAAAAATTACCCAAGAAATTTTAATTGTGAGGGGAACTTGGGAGATTCATGGGGCTTCAGGGGCCACATGCAGCCAGCAGGATGTACATTCCCCACCCCTGCTTCAAAGTAACTAAAATGTTTACATTAGTTCCTTTTGTATACCAGCAGAGTAAAGAATTATTTTTAAAGGTCTGGAATTATAACGGTAACCAACTAATCTGGGGATATCTTGGATCTGTAGTTAGTAACTTTTGAAAAGTATCTTTCCAATCCCTCACTGGAGGTGTGATTTCACTGACTGATTTAGGGTATTCTCAGAAATGGCTTCCTTATGACCTACTGTGGGGTTCCTGAGATATACGACTTGAGGGCTTTATCCCCAGATGCAAATAGTGACATTAAAAGCACAATTGTATTTTTCAACTGCCATTTATATTTATAGGCTTTAAAAAAAATAGTGGTACAAATAGCCCCAAATGAGTAACACATTGTGATAAATCAATCCTTCTCCTTCTATATTTCAAAAGATGTCACTGGATTGCCAAAAAATAAACATGCTTGTTTGTAAAGCTTTGCTAAAATTAGGAACAAGTTGCTTCAATGATGATTTGGCCGGCTTCCCATGGTAGCCCAAGTGGTTCTGTGCCAAACATCAATAATCAATAAGTTTTACTCTAGCACCTTTCTTTGTCATCAACCAAATACTCATCCTGGACAAAGAATATCACTGCCAGTTTGTTTCTGGGCACAATTCAAAGTGCTCATTATGACTTATAATGCCCTATATGGCTCAGGTCCAGCTTATTTGGCAGACTGTATTTCCCAGTTTCTATGTGTGGGTCTGAAAGCTGATAGGAAGAAAATCAACTCCGTGCTGGAGAAGAGTGCTAGGGATACTGTGGTTTGCTGAAAAGAGAAACAAATAAGCTCTAGAGCAAATCCCTAGCTCTCCCTAGAAGCCAAAAAGATTAAACTGAGGTTGTTGTACTTTGGCCGTGTCGTGAAAAGACACGACTCGCTAGAAAAGACAATAATGCTTGGTAAGGTTGAAGGCAGCAGGAAAAGAGGAAGACTGTCTTACAAATGGATAGACTCAATCAAAGAAGACACGGCTCTGAATTTGCAAGATCTGAGCAGGGTGGTTGAAGATAGGCTGACTCAGAGGTTTCTCATCCATAGGATCTCCATAACTTGAAGGCAGCTAACAACAACAGTCTCCTTCTATGAGGTGGCCTGGGATCTGAGATTATCTAGAGAGACTCTTCTCTCAGTCCCATCCCCGCTGCAAGCACAGTTGTAGGGACGCGCGAGAGGGCCTTCTCCTTGGCTGTTCCTAGACTCTGGGACTCACTTCCCAGGGAGGCCAGAATGGTCCCTCCTTGTTGTCCTTCCATCAGAAGGACAGGCTTTTAAAACAGAAAGTTTTTTAAACACAGGCTAGGAGGTGCTGTATTGTTTTAACTGTTTTTAAGAGCTTTTGATCTTTTTAACTGCATTTCATTGTTTCAGCTTGAGGGGTTAACTGTCTTAGTACTGTAAATAATTTAATTCTATTTTAATTCATTTTTTGTGTATGTTTTAATTAACATTTCCTTTTAAATTGTGAGACGCTTTGAGTCCCAATTTTTTGGGAAAAAAGCAGGATATATCAACAACAAACAACAACAACAACAAAAACAGCCTGTTTTGATCTGTATAGCTGGTACTAGGCATGATCATAAACAGAATGGTAAAAAACCAGTGCTTAAGTGAATACCACTGATTTGATAGATCTGCTTTAATAGGGACAAGCAATTGGATTTAGGTCCATGCATATACAGGAAGTGGCTTCTTCAAAAAAAGAAGAACTGTGGTTTAATTTAATTGGCTAGTATTTGAAATTTAAGGATATTTTCATTCAGATGTGATTAGTCCTACTTTATAAGTCCTAGATGTACTCCTTCGCTATAAGTTCAGAACATTGTTCCTTCATTGCTCCTAGAAATGTTAACACAGCTCAGGTGCCCTGTGTAGCAGTACTGAAGGAGTGATGGATTAGTTTGCTCTACTAATTGGGCAACAAACTCTGTCAGTGCAGTGTGTGTATCAGCCCAACTAAGTGAGGACAACTCAAGAAAAAAAAAAGATAGTGTTGATATTCCTGGATATCATGGGTAGAAAGGGTGATGTTACAACCAAATGTATTCAAAAAACTATGTCACAATAGCCTTATTCAATTATTTGGTGGTGCTACTATATAGAAAGATTGGTTGATTATGAAGACGTTTTCTTGCTGTCAAGTGATCCTGATGGCAATAGTGATGAAAGTCAAGACAGTGCTGATGTAGTGCAGTAAAATAATAGTGAAGAGATTAAGATGAAATTTAACTGACCCAAAATGAGTGGATGGGATGGGCTAGAATGAGACTCTATTATCCTTATATTGTACTACTGTATGCTGATCAAACTGTTGCCATCTCTTTTAACAAGACAATTGCTTAGAGCTGCTCAATGAAAACTATGGCAAGTAAAAGGTAGAGTATTACCAAGGTAACAATCTTTTAGATGCATGGGCTCACTCTTGTACCTAGAACAGCACTAACAGTTTCCAACAAAAGATAACCTTGGATAATAATTTAATGTCAAAATGTGGATTCAGAGCGCTAAAATCTATAAAATGAGATGGGTCACATACCGGTCACATCTTTCTAATAATTCTTCCAGACTAATTAGAGCCAGACTGGAAGAAAAAAAATCCAAGTAGGCTATCTGCACTTACTCCCACACTTCTCCATTTTTCTCTGTCAACACCAGCAGAGAAGATCCAAGAAGGACACAAGTGAAAATGAAAAGAAGTAGAACAGTATGCTGGCTTGCCTTGTATTCTGTACTGTTTCATCCCACCCATAAGGAAGATATGGCTGGAAATGTATCCCAAATGATGAAATGGCAAAATTAAATAGCTGTGGGTAGTATCTTGGGTCAAGATGAAAAAGGAAAGGGTCTAAAATTCGGCTGATGCGTATCACTCAGGGGCATGCCAGAAGACTTTGCTGTTGAAATGGAAAGTAGGTATCCACTGATAACCCCATAATATTGGGAAATGCAAGGTTTTTGGGGGTTTTTTAAAGATGAAATTGGGTAAAGGAGTGATGTTTGAACTTATGTATTCTCTTTCTCTTCCCCTGCCCACCTCATGTTGCTGTTTTTTTTGGATGGCTTAAGCCATAGGATAGACCAAAATGGGTTACTTTTAGGACTTAATGAAAAAAATTGACCTGGGAAAGGATGCAGGATTTTGACATATGTGGGATGTAAATCAGAGTGTTAAACAAGAACTCTGCTTCTGGCTGGCTCAAATTTCAAAGGAAAACATTTCAAAACACAGGGGGAGATTGTGCTGTTAAGCTGGTGGTGCAATTACAAGGCTGTAAGCTGGAGGAACATTTTCGACGTGGCCCATATTAAACCTTTCTGAGGTAGCGCTTTGATTTTTAATTTTACGCTCTTGGCAGGCAGTCGGGGTCTTTAATAGTATGAAGGCCAGAGGGAAAATGTTTCAAAACAGTGAGAATCTTATCATAGTGTGCAATTAATGAATAATTATTTCAAAAAACTAGAAATAACCGAGAAGAGCAAGTAGGAGCTAATAGTAGAGTGCTCTAATTCCTAGCCTATAATGAAAGATCAAGAGAAGAGAATTATTATATGCTCTCTCTCCTTCATTATTTTCTTCTTACTATATTTAAAAAGATTGGGGATCTGGGTAAAATATATGTCTGTCTCTTCAGTTGAGTTTTCAGTTACTTTACTGTCAGGTGGAAAATATTTTCTATGTTTAACTAGTTAACACTCAATCTAACATATCTCTTCATTAAGTAGGATTTTTTTATACCCACAAAGGTGGAAGAGAGTAATCTAAATTGAAAAGCCATCCACACTGGCAGGCTTATTTGTATGATTTACTTTCAAACTTCTGAACATATTGCAAGCTGTAACAAATTAAACCAATTATCATGCAACCTCCTTATTGAAGTAGTTCTTCTTCCTCAGTCTAAAATATTTCTCAATATATCTATATATTAAGGTCCCATACATCACCAATTAAAAAGATCTTGGCTAGCAGAGCTGTGGAATCACTGAGCTGCAGAGTTGTAAGGCACCCCAGAGGTCATCTGCTAATGCAGGAAATCCACAACTAAAGCATGCCTAACAGATGGTAGTCTAACTTCTCTTTAAAATTTTGAATAAGGCTATATGTCAGAAGAAGGAACTGGCAAAATCACCTCTGAGTATGCCTTGCGTAAGAAGACCCTACAAAATTCATGGGGCCACCATAAGTCAATAGGCAACCTGAAGGCATGTACACGCACAAAGGCAAGTCTACTACCTTCTGAGATCATCTGTTCCACTGCTGAACAGCTCTTACTGTCAGGAAGATTTGAATATATTTAGGTCCTGCATTCTAAGGGAGGAGAAGACAAAGCTGATCCGCAAATATGGATAGTCTTTCAGCTATTTAAAGATCAGAAACAGGTTTTCAAAGAACAATGACTCATTGCTGAAAAAGTCACTCATTAGTAATGGCTGGCATCAACAGAATCTAGAGCGACCATGGATATCATTCAACAGTATAAAGGAGTGAGTTATGATACCAGCAATACCAGTATTTCGTATAGGTATCACCAGTATCACATAACCCATATTGTCCAGCATTATTATGTGTTGGGTGATAGTTATTATTTAGATCCATTCATTTAGGTATCAGTCCTGGTTATGGGACCAAAACAACCTTGACCATCTTGGTTAATGAGTTTTCCTAGGGGCTGGAGGAAGACAGTTGCTTCTTCAAGGGCACATTTGAGGTCATTGGTCTAGAATGTATAGTGCCACAGTGATTCTGGTCCTTACTGAAGTACCAATCTCAGAAAGTGGTACTATGGGATATCTGTTCCACTCCACAGCCATTAGTCTGTTGGGTGCTGAATGGCTCCATGCCATCCACCATGTCTTTAAATAACTACGTAAGTCCACTGGAGTGAATAATCCAGAAACATGGGCTGAATTACGATAATTCTCAGGTCTTCCTATTGCTTCTTTGTGTTTAACATACATTATATTAAAAAGGGGTGTGTGTGTGTTGGAATTGTAGCATGCATAGATGGGTAGTTTTGTTCTTTCCCACTTTTGTCCTGAAAACAATTACCCTCAAAAGCTGTTGTTTGCATTTGAAAAAAAAAAATCCTTATTAAGGCAATTGAACATCAAACAATGATAGACAGTATTTGTCTAGTTATCTCCAGTGGTCTCTCTAAGTGTAAACCTATTCCATATAGGTCAGGGGTGGGTAATGCACAGCATACAGGCCATATACTGTATTTGCTAGCATATAAGACACACCTGTGTATAAGACACATCCCATTTATACACTGGCAAATACTATTTGGCCACGTATAAAACACACCAGCATATAAGACGCACCCCATTTTCAAACAGTATTTTGGGGGGGGAAAGTGAGTCTTATATGCCAGCATATACAGTATGTCTCCCAAATATTTTGTGAAATATCTCACCAATATGGCCCCAGGCCATTTCTCCCCATTTCTGAGCCATTTTAGTCCCAGGACAGGCACTTTTATGAACACAAAGAGAACAGCTACCTCACCTCTGTGTTTACAAAATAGTAGAGGGAGCTGAAAGCATAGTAAAATTTCCCTCCATGGTCCCTAGAAAGTATGAGGGGTGCTTTTGAGGCAAAACTTTACAATTTTTTTTTAAAAAAATCTGGGGTGGAGACAGCAGCTGTGGTGCAGCCTTCCATAGTTTCTAGCGGTGACAGGGAGACCATGGCTCCCAGTCCCTGTCTGTTTTCCAGCCCTGGTCTGGGGACATAATTCCTCAACTTGCAAAGACGGGTATCTAGTATATGTGTATTATGATTATGTGCAAGCTATCCCAACAAACTCAGAGACTAAAATGCAGAGAAACCACTCTTCTTTTCCATCTACTGATTCCCATGTGAGCCTTCCCAGCACTGTATATATATTTCTTCCACATTCGCTAGGGCTAGGGGCACAGGACTCCTGTGAAAGGAGAAAAAACATGAATAGCTCTAGGCCCTCCCGAACCCTATTTAACACACAAAAAAGTATGATCACCATATTCAACCCACCATGGCTTGCTTTGAGGCATCAGGGTTCCTTCACAAGGGAGAAGCGGGGGGCTGGTGGGGCTTACTGCCACCTCCACTGCTGTCCCACACCATTTTTAATAGGAACTCACAAGCCTCGTTTGCAGTTTCGCAGTCTCATGAGGCTTGTAGTCCCTATTAAAAACGGCATAGGGAGGCAGCAGAGATGACAGCAAATAATCTGTGAATAATCAAATTCGCAAAAGTGAAACTTGCAAATGTGGAGAGGTGACTGTATGGTGGTGGAAAATTCTTCCAAAGCAGGCCTGTAGCCACAGGGACCCCAAAGACCACTGGCCATCCAAAATTTCCCTCTGACCTCTTTCCTCAAAGAGCAGAGACAAGTTGGCTATTGATCTCACTGGCTGCATGTGTGGGCACATTTATTTTCTGGTAAGGATCATGGAAACTATTTAGTAATAAATTAACAAAGAGATGTATCCATATATTTTTCATTTAATTGTGCCAGTTATCCTCTTTATATTCAGGCTACCCCAACTCAAGATTTCTCTCTATGAATCTATTTTAACCAGGATGCCCTGATTGGAAATATAGTTACTATCCATCCCTTCTCCAGATCACTCAGGTAATTTATACGTACCTGTGACCCCCCATTTAATCTGCAATCCTAAACAAACTTACTAGTTAATGAAAGAAGCTAACATGGACTGACCTCTGAGTAAAAGAATAGATTGCTCACTTGTAACTATGATTCTTCAACTGGTCATCAGTGCCCTCACCCTAAAAGCTCTCTCCTCCCCAGTTTCTAAATCTCAAAACCTTTTGGACTGTAATATACTATTCATATTTATTTTTTCAACATCTCAAAGTTTGACATGCTGTATAAGATAAATGGTGGCGTAGTCAAGATACTGGAAATACCTGTAAGCTGGTTTTAAAAAAAAAGTATATGTTTACTTCTTTTTAGGCACTTTCTGAAAGCCACCACAAGCTGGAAAGCCTTTACAGAAACAGCTGCACTACTCTGTGGAGGGCAGGGGAGGCAGAAAACAATACTATATAGTCAAAACACTTGGCAAGACAGATTGCCGAAGGACAGGCAGAAAAATCTGACTCGCACTATATGTGACATTTGTCTTGAATTGTTACTAGGAGACAGCTTTCAGTCTTTTCCCTCTTCCTCTTTTACTATGGCTTTCCCTGTGCACGCATGGATGATTTTAACTGTCTAATGTCATATTGACTCCTCCAGCATCACTTTAGACACACAGTGGAATAGAGAAGATGACAGAGGGGATGGCAGCTCATTTATTCATTCCCCTGGTACCGAAATGCCTCTGCATCAACACCATCATATTCAGTAGTCATTTGGGCTAGTGAAGGAGGAGGTGTAGTCTTAGGAATATGAATTGTGTGTGGCATGTTTCTTTTGAGATACATTTTACCTGACCAAACATGGAATAATGAGACCAGACACAGAGAGCTGGGTTGAAAAGGGACACTTTATTTAACTTAGAGCCTATTTAAACCAAGTTGAACCTGGAAAGGTGCAAGTGTGGGGAGCAACCTAGCACAGGAACAGCTGAGGCAAGGTGTCACTCCATTAATTCCTCCTGAGCCTTCCATGAACAAAACACCTGAGATCCGACGGCAGCCCAGTAGCTTGGTTGCTCCCCCCTAGTGAAAGGCACATGGAACCCCACCCCCAGGTTGCAGGACTTAATTGAGGGCAAAGGCCCCCAGGCCCGCACCAAGGGTAGTCTTCATCCCCACCCCCAAGTCTCAGGACCTAAAGAGGCAGTTTCAGAGCCCTCCCCTTCACCAAAAGCATACCAAGGTGTTCATTGTAATTCTTATTTTTCCTCCAACTACCTACCACAGAGAAGAGACAAGCATCTGCTTAGTCCCTTTTCCCCACCAGACTGGCCAAAAGGGCCCTCACCCTTTGTTGCAATTACCCCAGGAACAACCTATTGCCCACTCTGGATAAATACATGCTGTCTGCTCTGTAATGCTCAGGTCACTGAAAAACTATATTGGGATGTGGGAGGAATTGACCCAATGCCCTGTTTAGGACATTGTAGATTTCCCTATTTACCCTTCTGCAGGCTTTATCAATGCATCAGGGATCACCCTCACCCTTCCAGACTTGGTGAGGCACATCGGCTGACCACATCAATATTATTCCCGGCTATCTAAATGACCAAAACATGAGGAGATGGCCCCTTAAACTCCCCAAACAAAGAGGAACAAATTATGTCACCAATGGCCTCTGTCCCCAGGCTACTCCATTGGCCTGGTTGCTCAGCCCAAGTTGAGCACCATATTGTCATCACAGATCAGGACCACTGCCTTCCAAACCACAAGCTCATTCCATCAAAAAAGAAATTCAATTGAAGGCAGCAAGAAAATCTTGCAAGTCCACCCTGGTCCCCTGCATAATTCTAACCCTATGATGGGGCTGAAGAATTTCACACAGAGCATCACAGAGTCACCTCAGGAAAGCCCTGCCAGGTGCCACAACCCTATCTGCAGAATTTAAATGACCAATGAGCTCCTGAAATTCTTTTCTTACAATCCATAAATTCAGAGACCTTCTCTCTCAAATCCCCAATGTTGTTGTCTAAAAATCTACAATGGTGTTCCAATCTCAATACCAAGGAAAGCCGAACAATAACTTGGGCCATTTCCACACCGGGCCTCTGTAATGGTGCAGAGCGACCTCTCACGGAGGTCTTCTACACCGTAGAGTGGACTGCCGTGGACTACTTTTTGTAGTTCCACACAAGAATCCACTCAGGAGCGGCCAGAACTAGCTGCACTGTGTGTTTTTTAAAAACCTCTTTTTTGAGGTTTTTAAGAAGCACGGAGCGCGCAGCCCCATGCCGCTCCGTCGACCAGCTCCGACGCGGATTTGCAGGCAAGTGCAAGTGCGTGCCTGCAGATCTGCCAGGGGCGGGCTTCCAGCTGGTGAGGTTCTCTGGTTGGTGGAGAGCCTCCACCAACCGGAAGCCGCCATTTGGGACGCTGGAGGACTGCGGAGCAGCGAGCTCGCGCTGCTCCGCGTCGCGACGGACTTACCCGGCTGCCGGTAAGCTCTGTTTTTGGGCATTTTCACCCGTTCCCCCCCACACACATGTGGAAAGGGCCTTGGTCTTGCAGTCTTCTTGTGAGCTAGTGGCATGCCCAACTCAGATGTCAAGGAGTAAAAAAGTACACTGTGCTGTTCCTTACTGTTCTATGAACAAAAATTCATCCAAATAACGCCCTTCCTGTCTGGGCCTAAGCTCAAGATCCATTAAAAAAAAAAAAGGGACTGAACTTTTCAAACACCACACGCAATACTGAACAACTCCTAGGAAGTCTATGTAAAACAGGCCATCAAAAGAAAAACCCAATAACTCAAAGTCCCCAAGATGAACTGGCAAGAGATAAGCGCAAACTCAACATCTCATTTTGCCAACTCAGCCCCAATTCCATTTTTGTGCACCTCCCAAACTGCTACATCAAAGGATATATAACAAACAGCACAGAGCTCCATAGGAATGGCATCATTAACAGACTCCCCCTTGGAACAAGACAAATGATGAATAAGCCTGTACGCACCAGGTGCCTTTTTGAGAACAACACCCATGGGTGACAGGCTCAGACTGGGTACAGGGGAAGATGTGAATGGACCTATAACCCTCCCTTCTGACACTTCTTTACAGATCTTATCCCTAACAGCATATTCTAAACCCAAAACTGAACGTAAATTCTTGTTCTGAAAGGTTCCTTGAAAATGGGTCCAAAAGTCTTCCCTAAACTCCTCCCTCAGATAATAGGCAGCAACTTGGTCAGGTTAAAGCTGTAAAATAAGCTCCAGCTGATCCTATTTAATTGGGCTGGGTCCTTCTGAAGGTGGAGGGGCATCCCCTCATCTCCACTTTCCTGACTGCTGATCCCTATGCCCCTTTCCTCTCTGGCACTTACGAAAGGAACGCTTACCCCACAAACAGTACACTTATGTAAGAATTTGCAAGGGCAGTGTGCACAGACACCTTGGCTCCCAAATTCTCAACATCGCAGCCTGTGCTGTTTGCTGACAGCAGCCTGCTGTTTATTGCTAACTCCCATCTTTGCCTTTTGGATGATATGATCATTACGCAATCTCTCACCTTGAGTTGGTTGAGCAGGTGTCATAATTTGCATCCACAACTGTGGTTGCAACTGATCTCACATAAGAGCAGGGCTAATTGCCGATCTCATATGGAAAGCCTCACTGTCAATAACCAGGCTGGACCAACAAAATCCACATAGTCCCTATAAATTATATCTCTATGCAGCAGGAGCTAAAAGCACCTCTGTGGCTGTGCCCTGATAATATAACTCCTGTGTAGATTAAAAAAAATCCCGGCAACCAATTACTCTAAGTCCTATGAGGCAAATGAGCTAATAAACTCCCTAGCTCTGTCCTCAAATGCCTCATGGCATCATGGCACAATGCTCACCTCTCCTATATTGGAGGCCAGCAAAAGTGGGTCCTCCTACACAGTGCCTTGCACCAAGTGAGTAAGGATTTGTAATCCTTTAACAAAGAGGAGGTGTAGGTTTCAGCCTGGCTGCAGCTCCATATATTAGCTCTTCAGGCAGAATTGTGTGCCTTTGGAGAATGAAGTGTGGGAGTTATGTATACCTGCAGCTGGATGCTTTACTGCCCAACAAGTATCTTTTCTTCTAGGACACCTTGGAAAACCACAGACAACCAACTAGATGGTGACCTTGCATTCATCCTATCAATGTGCCAACTCATACCAAGTTTATGAATGGGAACAGTACCAACCTAGACTGAATCTTTCCAATCTAGATGTATTGCATAAAATGACTGTGGGATGCCACTCCTTTGCATAATTTGTGCACTACACTAGTTGCCCAAAAGTGCTCAGGGAACCTTTGTTTCAGTGGCAGCTGGTGGTTTCCATATCAGTAGAGTAGTGAATATGCACTGAGTTTTGGTGTGCAATTTAAATGGTCCGTGCCTAGGGCTGAACCTTTATCACATCTGCAGTTTCAGCACTTTGGATAGCTCCTTTAACGTTAAACCCTAAAGCCCAGAGTGGATCCACCATTGCCTGACTGACATGATTCTTCTTTAAAGCAATGTTTAAATTCCCTGCATGCCTTGCTTGGAAGAAAATTTGTGTCATTTTTTTATGCCACCCTGCTACCAAAATTTAACAAATTTGTCACTGCAGCAGCAGTTTTCAGCTCCTGATAGATTGAGGACTCCAACTTTGTCTCCCATGCCGTGTGTAGCAGAAAAGTGAAACTGGAAGAGTATCCCTAGGAGTGTCCTTGTGGGTTTTTTGGTCCATGCTGATCTTGCTAGCATTAGCCTACTGTTTTGATGGGCACCATTTAGCACAGAAAGCAGACTGTGTCTATAGTGTGCACGTCCTTGACAAGCTAATTCTCCACATCTGGCATGTGCAGAACCCCTGGAACTGTTCTAGTGGTGCCCTCTTGAAGACTTATCTATATAAAAGAAACCAAGGATGGTTTTTTGGTTTGTTTCTTCCTAATAATTCAAATGTAAATGAGTTTCTAGAGATTGTAAACAAGAATGGATGTTTCCAATACTACATGTTCTGTTTAACCAAATACATTTTTTTAAAAAAGGCTTTGGAAGAAATAACAACAACACACCACACATTCTGGAGTCATTTTATTATCATAGATATATTTTATTTATTTCAGCAAAACTCTGCCAAGGCAGCAGACATGAATAAATAAAAACATTAAAAATACTCAAAACATCTCATTATAATAACAAACTAAAATAGCAGTTTGAAAACGTTGTACAATTCAGCACTCATATAAAACAACAAAAAGAGAATCAGCAGTTTAAACAATTAAGTGAATTATTTAAAAAAGCTCATCTCAGCTAAAAGCAGATTGAAACAAGTGAGTTTTCTAGGCCTGGGTAAGCCCGTATAACTGAATGATATATTTCGTGGAATGGTGTTCTATAAACACAGGGCCATTTCCTAAAGGACCTTGTCTTAGTTTCCAGCCACTCTAATTGATCTGGATTGTGGGCCTGAGGTGGGAAGCTGGGAGGGTTATCTCCTCTCATCCTTCCTACTAAGGTCTGAAAAGTACATATAATGAAAGTCTTCTGGAGAAGAAAGATTATACTCACTTTTGTTCCTGCACCTGATGCCTACATAACCATCATTACTTCATTATTAGACCTTATGTGCATACAACTTGTATAGACATGTGGGGATCCTGCCTTCTGAGAGGTCTCAGATCAGCCTCCAAGTTTCAAGGTCTCAAGTCATGGCTGTATTTTCAAAGAACATGTATAGGGGGATAGAATAAAGGATCTGGTGTGATCCCTCTGCTCCTATACACATTTCGCACATGTGCTTCCAGAAGTAGGGGAAAGAGCCACATTCTGTGCAATCAGTTACCAACTGCTGCGATATAAAACTAGTCCAATAGGTATCCTCCTTCCCCCTTCCAAAGTGTATAGCCTCCTCTTCTTTGCCAATGAGATTTGCTTAGCTGTCTTGTTTGGCCTTTTTCTGCTGCCGTTAATTCATAATCTTGCCAGATATACTTTAATTTAGTGCTAACTCAGCAAGTAACTCATGGATAAAAGTGCTTTACGTGTCAAGTCCACTCGTGGCAGTTCATCACTTGATTTATCTCTTTATTTCCATGTGAAGTTAACTGTAAACTGCCATTGTAAATCATGGATGTGAATGGCGCACTATTTGCATATTTCTACACTGCTCGGGGTGTATATATGTGTGTGTGTGTGTGTGTGTTTTACTGTACTAATATTTTCCTCTTCTTTTCAAGTTGAGCAGGCCATATTTTACATTTTTGTTCAAAATCCAGAAACTGAGCATTAATTCTGAATTTGAACTGACTTGTTGATCACAAAATTGTTTTACTATCACAGATTGCTGCCCTCAAGAGCCATCAGAAGTGTATTCGCTTCCAGTTCAGATTCCTTCCATTTGCCCATGTTAATAACTCCTACATATGCTCCACTTGTTCCTATTCAGCAGGGATAACCATGATTTTCTACTACCTGCCTATCATAAATTATTGTAACTTACAGTCTTGCTCTCTGGAGAGTTTTGGGGGAAAGAGTATATTGAATTTAGTGCACATTTTACTCAGTTCCTCACTTGTAGAATTGACTCCTGGAAGTCCAGATACTGAGACTGAAATGTAAAGAATCCAAGGGGAATAGTTAACAGGTTTAAAAGTCATATTCTCCAAACCCTCCAAAGAGTACATACACGCATTAGATTCATTTATAATGGCCAGACTTCCACAGGGTTCTACCCTTGCCTTTCAAAACTCTTCAATCACTGCTGCTGGTGGTGGTGGTTTTGGGGAGGGTGCTGACTTAAACATTCTTTGTATAATTAATTTTCAAAATAATTTCCACACGTAAATCTATGAGCAAATGAGGCCTGAACTTTCCCTCAAAGCCAAGATAACTAAACTGGGAGTGTCATACTTTGGACATAGCATGAGACGACATGAATCATTAGAGAAGAGAATAAGCTTGGCAACATGGAAACCAGTAGGAAAAGAGGGAGGCCACATGACAGATGGATAGATTCAATCAGGGAAGCCAGAGAGCAGAGTCTGCAAGACCTGAGCAAGGGCTACTGATGATCAGGTGACTTGGGGAGGGCTCTCAAACATAGGGACACAATAAGTCAAAGTTGATTTGATGGGAATTAACAACAACAACAACAATGGCAATTTGTTAAAATTCTGATTTTACATCAGTTAAAATGCTTTTATATCTTTCAAGCTGCCATCAGTTTGCAGCCATTCACATGAAAGGGGCTGGTCCTACCTGATAATATTGCCCAAAGACCTGCGTTGGGACAGCAGCTTTTGAACTTGTTCATTAATGTCCAAAGGAGGGTGATAAAGATGATAAAAGGTGTAGAAAAGAAGGCATATAACAAAGATTGAGGGAGTTAGTTACATTTATCCCAGAGAGCAGAAGATTAAGTGGTGATACAATAGCTGTCTTTAAGTATCTTAAGGGAAAAGATGGAATAAGCTTGTGTTCTCCAATCCAGAGGACAGGACCTAAACTAATGGGTTCAAATTATAAGAAAGAAGATTCTAACGAAACATTAGAGAGAAAGATCTGGATGGTAAAACCTATCTGATATTGGAAAAGAATTCCTCAGAAGGTGGTGAACTTTATTTTGTTGGGAGCTTTTGTACAGAGGCTGGATGGCCATCTCTTGGAGTACTTTAGTGGTAAAGATCTGCAGTTGCCCTTTGGTCCTTTCCAACTGTACTATTTTTTTTATTCTATTCATGTTAGATATGTGTTCTCTGAGGGACTTAGAGACACTGTGTCTTGGTATATCAGTTATTGGAGAGCACCGGTGGGACTCCTGCTTGTGATGTTTTCATAGGAAACCAACTTTTTAGCATATAAAAAGAATGCTGGAATGCTAGATATTTAATCTGATCAAGCAAGGTTCTTCTTCTGTATTTATATTCTTACTATGCTAGTATGAAAAGAAGGATAAACAAACACCTGTAGGCTGATCTTGTACCAAGATAAATTTTTAATTTAAAATGTAACTCTGAACTAAAGTTCCCAGATCAGAATTGTAAAAAGGAGTGTTTGGGTAACTATAGTGTATTTGTCATGGATTATCTGTTTTTTTTTCATAAAATAGTTAGAGAATTCACTAAAGAATATTCAGTCTTGGGGACTATGGAGATATAGCTACTGGATAACTACATTTTTTTAAAAAAAATAGGCAAAGCAGTGATAGAAAGTTCTTTCTGATCTTTGGGCCTAGATGAACTGCATCCAAGGGTATTAAAGAAACTTGCAGATGTAATCATGGAGCCTTGATGTGTATTCTTTCAGAACTCTTGGACAATGCTGAAAGGTTAAGAATCAGCATAAGCTTCCCAAACATAAGTCACGCCAGACTGATGTTATCTCTCTTGTGACAGAATCATCAGGTTTATCTTGATTTCAGCAAAACTTTAAACAAGTTTCCCCATGATGTACCTGATGGTAACATGGCAATTGATTTTGTAGCTGGTTGATGGATCATACCCAAAGAATGCTAAACAATGATTCCCCATAACAAGTGGGGTGCTACAGGATTTTGTCCTATCCTTGGTAGAATTCAACATCTTTAAAAGTGATTTAAATGAAGGAAAGGAAAGATTGTTCATCAGATCTCACTAAACCCAGAAGACAGAAACAAAATTCAGTGGTGTTGACAGACCTGAGAACTGGGCCAAAATAATAATGATGATGATGATGATGAAGAAGAAGATGGTGATGATGATGATTTGGAGAAGAAATAACTGAAATAATAGCTATTCTCAGATATCTGAAGGGCTGTCACATAGAAGATGAAGCAAGCTTGTGTCTTGTTGTTTTGGAGAGTAGGGCCCAAACCATTGAGTTCAAGTTACTTAACTGGGAACTTTCATCAGATAATCGGGAGAATTTCCAGATCTTAAAAATTGTTTGAGTGCTTGAACAGTCTTCTGAGGAAAGTGGTGAACTCTCCCACATTCAGGGTTTGTAAGCAGAAGCTACATGGCCGTTGGTCAGCAGGGTTTCAATTGTAGGTTCCTGCACTAGCTGAGAGTTAGACTGGGGGCTATTCACACTGATGAATTATTACGCTGTTATTCTACCTTCAATATCACGGTTCCATCCTATGGAATTCTGAGGTATGTATAGTTTGATGAGGCTCCAGAGCTCTATGGCTGAGAAATCTAAATGCTCTGTTCCCAACTCCCAATCCCAGGATTTCATAAAATGGAACAATGACAGTTAAAGTGGAATTATAGTGGTATAATTCAGATGACCCTTCAAGTCCTTTACAATTCTGTGATTATATAGTACTGTAAGAATAAATAAGACATGATTGAATCCATCTTTCATCTGGGGATTCTAAAGTAAGCAGTAGGCAGGCAAGCACTAGCTACTTTTGGTCTCCCCAACTCCCATTCCATAGTCCTTCTGTAGAATATTTCCCGCTGTGTTTCTTAGACCAAATGCTTGAAAATAATCTGTACAAAGTATGTTTCTAAGGATCATTTTGTCAAAGCCTAAGGCAAAATGGGTTTAGGCATTTACTTTCATGGTTTTGAACATAAACATAGTATTGTGTCATTTGACAAGAATGTATAAATGGTACCACTTGATTT
The DNA here is from genome assembly GCA_030412105.1 of Cyclura pinguis. Lineage (NCBI taxonomy): Eukaryota > Metazoa > Chordata > Lepidosauria > Squamata > Iguanidae > Cyclura > Cyclura pinguis. Next base: position 246,694,944 of record CM059599.1, on the reverse strand, counting down.
GTTACCAGTAATGCTTCAGTGGGTAGCTGTGTATAATAATTTTCCCCTTTATGGCTAGCACATTGCATTGTTGTGCCTAAAATTTTCATGTTTGGAGCAATTTACTAGACTTTCATTTCATGTTGAGGTGGTTCCATCTATATCCAAAGACCCCATTTTGTTCAGATTCATAACTCAAGAGGCATCCTGTAGCTAGAAGAGATTGCTTTTGAATTGTTATGTGGTTTAATCATAAACTGTTGCTTTGGTGTGTAAGTGAGGGTGTTTTGCTGATGATAAAGCACAAGTTTTGAGTGCAGCCCAACTGCTACCTTGACCAAATGCAGACACAGAAAAGTGAAAAAATTAAGTGTCAGGTTCATGCAACCTAATCCAATGCTTCTACATTGCTGAATGTGTAGAAGATTGCACTTTTGGGAAAGCGAACCTCCCATAGTGCTTAGTAATAGAATTTACTGTGGATAGAATGATTCAGTATACTGTATGTTGAATGCTTGAACTGTTAAACTTAGATAAAAGAGTTCACGCCACCTGCTTACACATACACAGACCGCAAAGACACTCACACATATGGGGAAAATTGGTCTAGTTTACCATTGCTCTACAATTAATCTTTCCTTTGCTTAATTGGTTTTAAAATCCGACCTTAACATGTTGATCTAAATTTAAACAATGAGACTAATTTATTAACAAAACAGATAAAATGAAAATCCAGAAGCACTGAGAACAAGTACACTTCTGCACTGCAGAAGTCAGCAGTGTGCTTCCAATTTACTTCTGTTTGCTGATCACTGTAGAAAATGTTTTCCCACTCTACTCTTTGCCCTCTATTATGCTTTTAAATGTGGAGAAATATAAATCACATTTTTCCAAATTAAAAGCTTAAGATAAATGTGGTTTAACACTTTTTTGTCTGTGAAATTGGGGAATTGACTACAAAAAAATGAAGCACAGAGTAGTGAGTGCAGATCTTCAGTATCAACAATAATAGAATAAATGGAATCTATGAGTCCTTTAATATAACATAGAGGTGGATTTGTAACACCTCAAAAAGCTATTTATTTGTTGATTTTCCTTGCTAGCTGTTGCCAAAGTTAAAGTATTGCCAGCTGGGCCCTACTAGACAGTTATCACAATATACATTTAAAATAGTCTTTCTGTAAATCAAGGATGAAACAGGCCTCTACGCTAAGTTAATCACATTGTTGTTTTCTTGTTTTCACTTGGTATTGTGGTAGAGTAGCCTTTGTTCAAGTGTTGTTTACAGCTGGCTGGTTTCATTAAAATAAAATGTCATATGCTTTTATGTAGCAAGTAAATAGTGGTAACCTTTTTTTGTACTTCAGGATAATGCCCAGATCCAACAGGGCTTTTGGCAGAATATAAATCTCTGCAAGAGTGTTTATGTTGTTGTTTGGAAGGAAAGGCTGTTGCTATTTCTTGGCACCATGGTTAAGCTGCATCAATAGCAATAGCATGTGTATTTCTATACCGCTTATCAGTTAAGTGCTCTATATGCGGTTTACAATGTGTTTTAGCTAATCGCCCCCAAGAAGCTGCGTACTCATTTTACTGACCTACAGAAGGATGGACGGCTGAGTCAACCTGGAGCCCAGCAGGATTGAACTCACAACCTTGTGGCTGCAGTACCAACATTTAACCACTGTGCCACCGGATCAGATCAAAACATCTATCAAACCGTGAAGTCTCTTAGAGGCCACCTTTCAACAAGTATCAGTAGTGATTGTCTTGGACAGCAATGGGCAACTCTGGCCCTCTTGATGTTGTTGTTAATTGCTGTCAAATTGACTTTGCTTCCAGCAACCCTATGAATGGGAGACATCCAAGACATCCTATCATCAAGAACCCTGCCTACAAACTCAGGGCTGTGGGTTCCTTGATTGACTCTATCAATCTGTAATGTGATCTTCCTCCTTCCTACAGCCTCCCTGTTTACCAAATGTTACCATCTCCTTTAATAAATCATGTTGTCTCATGATATGTCCAAAGGTTGATGTTACTGAACCGCAAATCTCATAATCCCTCATCTTTGACTATGATTGTTAGGGCAGGTGAGAGTTCTGGTCCAACCACATCTGGAGGGCCACAGCTGCCAAACTCTAGTCTGTGACAAACACTTCTGCTTCTAGAGGTTTGCAATAAAAGAATAGTAAGATTGTTGTTAGGGATATCTCTGATATATCTACCTGCTTAATGCATGTATAGTCTAGGACTGGATGGTTTGACCCAGTTCCTTCTGTCTCTGCCTCTGTCAAGAGATTTCATGGAAAGGATACCTGATCTCATTTAGATACCAGAATGTCAGAGCTACATAACCATGCTAACACCAAGTTCCAGTATTTCAATTTAATAACTGTAATAGGTTGATATAACTATTGCAGGTACTGCTGCTGTAACAGACTCCAACTTTCTCTCTGTCTTTCTCAAATTCGCTGTTAGAATTTGTTCAGAGTATTAGTCTGTTCAGTTAAGTGGCGTCTGCATGGGATTTGCATGCTGTGTACGCAAAGGCAGAAGGTAGTGATGACTATACTCTAATTACTTTTATCAAGTCTTTATTAATGCCATCCTGCATATAATTGTGCATCCTGAAAATGTAACAAAAGCTAGAGAAATCTGCTGGGAAAATGTCAGGATGAATACTAGGGTTTGTCATAGGTACAGCTGAACAGAACCAGAAAATGTTAACAAAGATATCTGAACCTGCTATGACTAATTACAGCAGCTACTTCACAACTTCACACATAGCATCTTACCCTCTTTTTCTAAAGCAAGAAAGAGATGACAAGGAAACATAATTACAAGGTATTGTTGCAGCACATAGTCTCATTGTGTTGGATGTGGGAAGCATTCAGGAGGTGCTCTTGCCCTTTTTACCTTTTGATGAATGCAGTTATGATGAGAAGGGGCAAGAGAGGGAACCTCCTTCAGCACAACTGTAGTTTCTGCCTTGTTTCCTCTTTCTTTCATTTGTGATTTCAAGCAGCTTTCAAAAATGCTAGGCATTGGTCTGCACAGAAACAATGCCCTGCACACATCTCTGCTGGAGCCTGACGTTGAAAGAAAATCTGGGATACAGAGAATGTGCGTCAGCACCTCATGCTTTCAGCTTCAATCCTTTAAAAGTTCCAGAATCACAGAATCAGATAGTTGGAAAGGACCATGAGGGACATCTAGTCCAACCCCTTTCCATGCAGTAATACACAACTAAAGCACTCCTGAGAGGTGGTCATCCAAACTGTATTTAGAGATCTCCATAGATGGAGAGACCACCAGGTGGTCTGTTCCACTGTCAAACAGTTCTTACAATCAAGAAATCTTAAAGATGAAGTACTGATAGAACAGAAACCACCAGATGAGAACCCACGTTTTAGGTATATGTTTAGCTGCATTAGAAATGCAAGGCTCCATACATATCCATGGCAGGACACCACTCCTGACAGACAGACTTGCAGCTGTTACCCCAAAATGTGGGGTGACTCAGGGGTCCGCCAGTAATGGCAGTACCTCTGTGAAAAGGTGGAGAATAGTAGCTCAAAGAGGAGGCATGCAAGACAGGGTTGACTTACAAGATCTTTTGCACCTATATCTACTGGTAGTAGTGTAGGGAAGAACCAACCAGAGATCTAAAAGTAAGCTTATTTGTTTTATTGAGAAACTGCAATCACACACACAAGATCCAAGCAGTCACGCAATCACACAAGTCTAACTGAAAGAAAAGGGAGGAAAGTTTTGGGTAGCAAGATTTTTAGGGTGAAATGGGTGATATTTACTAATCCAGAAGAGTAGCAAAGAAGCGATGTGGCTTAGATGCAGAGTCTAAGGACAGTACACAAACAGAAATTAGAGCAGCAGAGTGGTGACCAGCAACCAGTGTACTGCAAGTTGACTGAGGTTTAAATACTCTATTTCTGCCTGGAGGGTGAAGGTGTTAATGGTTCTCTGGCAGAGTAAACAATGTAGTCCTGAGAGTGGATAATGGAGTCTGGAATGGACTAATGGTCTCAGTGTTGCGTGACAAAGGGCTGATGGTAGCCTTGATAGCTCTTTAATTGTCGGACAGATGTGAGAACAAAGGAAAATTTGCTTAGTCAGAGATAGAGGAATTAAGACAATCAGCTGGTTTGTGGAAACGTCCTGAATGCTATTGTCTCTTAAAAGTTGAGTCATTGGACGCTAAGTGTAAGTCCATTATTGGTGGAGTTTCTTGGTGATTTCCTGGCTATAATCTGGCTACGCCTTGAGGTCTTTCATGACCTGATTTTGCAATGCGTGCCTGCGGTCAGCTTTTTTTCTCTTGGTCAGTATGACCATGCACCTATAACAGGGTATACTTTATGGCAATTAATATTTTGTCAACCATGGTCTGATCAGATGGACAAAGCTCTATTGAAACACCAGGATTTTTATAGAGCTTCCAAAGGGAGAGAAAATGCATACAATCATAAATATTGTCATAAACAAGGGGAACAGAGTACAGATCATTCTAACATTCTTTTTGTAAAGAAACTCATGTTTTCAGTGAGTTATCTTGTTGATGTTTGACACAGTTCTTGCAAGAAGACAGAATGGCTTGTTTAGAATTGCTTAGGAAATCAGAAACAAAACATTAAATCCTTGGAAAACTTTTCACTCCCAACAAACCATATCAAAGCTTGGGAGTGTATAGCCTGCTAATACAGCCTCTGCTTAAATATCGCCTAAAGAAGTTTCTTCCCCATGTCAAATAAATCTTACATTTAGAAAATTTTATGGATTTTCCCCCTTAATTTTCTGAAACTTGTTTCTTTGCCTTTTCTATCCTTGGTTCTCATCTTCCCTCTGAAACAACAGAGAGCAAGTCTGCTCTGCTACTGCCATTCAGATATAAAAATGCAGCTATCATGTCTCCCCTTAATCTTACCTTCTGTAGGCTAAATATTCCCAGCTCCTTTAACCATTTCCCATAGGACTTAGGTTCTAGAACTGCACTGTTCTGGTTGTCCTCCTGGAGAATTGTTGAATGTGAGATAAATCAATTCAGCCAGAGGAGTACTTTTAGTATTAGCATTGTCCAGGAATTAGCTAAATTTCTAAGGTTCATCTCTGATGACTTCAGTCATGTAGGCACACTACATGAGAGTTGTGTATAAGCATTTCATAAAATCAAGTTGTTATTGCTTTTTTGATACAGACAAAAACCTTCAGTAGTTCCTGTTTGCTGAATTGAAAAATGTGTGAGGGAGTTAGTTCAGAACTTTTAAGACTTTCTTTGGTATTTGTGCAAGGAAATCACCAGGAAGGTGTAAATTTTGGCACTTTATCATTCATTGTTATTTTTACACAAAATGGATGACTACATATTTTAATCTGACAAAGAGCCTTGACATTCTCTAGAGCTTGGAGAAGACTGAAGTTTCTTTCTAACCTTGTTCTGGTTGGGGAGACACTTAGTGAGACATTTTCTGTCCCTGAAGTCAACACAAGCTACAGGAGACAACCAGATTTTTTTTAAAAATTGAATTAGGAAAAACACAATCCATACATACAAAACAACAAAAAAAGATACATCATTAACAGACAAACATTAACAGACATCTACACGTAATTAAAACAAATGCTAACTAAACATAACTAGATTTGGTTCCCACCCTTGTTGCAAACAATTCATATTTCTTAAACATAGAGTCATAGAATCATAAAGTTGGAAAAGACCCCAGGGGCCATCCAGTCCAACTCCTGCTATGCAGGAACACACATCAAACCACTCCCAACAGATGGCCATCCAGCCTCTGTTTAAAAACCTTCAAAGAAGGAGACTCCACCACACTCTGAGGCAGCGTATTTTACTTCCAGGCAGCTCTGACTGTCAGAAAGTTCTTCCTGAGGTTCAGGTGGAATCTCCTTTCCTGCAGCTTGAATCCATTGCTCCTTGTCCTAGTCTCTGGAGCAGCGGAAAACAAGCCCACTCCCTTCTTGATGTGACATCCCTTCAAATATTTAAACATGGCTATCATGTCCCCTTTTAACCTTCTCTTCTGCAGACTAAACATACCCAGCTCCCTATGCCACTCCTCATAGAACATGGCTTCCAGACCTTTCACCATTTCGGTCGCCCTCCTCTGGTCATGCTCCAGTTTGTCAATACCCTTCTTGAATTGGGGTATCCAGAACTGGACACAGTATTCCAAATGAGGTCTAACCAATGCAGAATAAAGTGGTACCATTACCTCCCTCAATCTAGGCCATTTTCATATCGGGCTTCTGAAACGGTGTAGAGCGACCTCTAACGGAGGTCTTCCACACCGTAGAGTGGACTGGCGTGGACTACTTTTTGTAGTTCCACACCAGAATCCACTCAGGAGCGGCCGGAACTAGCCGTGCTGCGTGTTTTTTAAAAACCTCTTTTTTGAGGTTTTTAAGAAGCACGGAGCGGGCAGCCCCGTGCCGCTCCGTCGCCCGGCTCTAAAGTGGATCTGCAGGCGCGTGCAAGTGCGTGCCTGCAGATCGGCCGGGGGCGGGCTTCCAGCTGGCGAGCTTCTCCGGTTGGTGGAGAGCCTCCACCAATCGGAAGCTGCCATCTGGGACGCCAGAGGAGTGTGGAGCAGCAAGCTTATGCTGCTCTGCATGGTGATGGACTTACCCGGCTGTGGGTAAGCTCCGTTTTAGCGCGTTTTCGCCCATTCCCCCCCCCCACATGTGAAAAGGGCCCTAGACACCATACTCCTATTAATGCAAGAATCACGTTGGCTTTCTTGGCTGCCACATCACACTGCTGACTCATGTACAGCTTGTGATCTACCAAGACTCCTAGATCCCTTTCACACCTAACTATTAAGTCATACATTTTATCCCATAATTATTAATTATTGCTTATCACTTATTTTAATTACTTAATTTCTTAAATTCATAATTAATTATCAGCTTATTCAAGTTACTTTATAGCAATAATCAATCATCTAAAAATAATAATCATCTATATAAGAACAACTTTTTAAAACAACAAACAGAATAAATCTTCTAAATCTACTTTTATACTTCACATTTAGTAATATTAATTTTAATGATCAAAACCTATTGTCATCAGATTGCTTTCATTCTTTCTTAAGAAATCAATCAACTACTTCTATTCAGGCAAAAATTCATTTTGTGTTGTGTTAGCCTATGTGTAACCTTATCCATTTCAACAATTCCCATCAGTCTGTTTAGCCATTCATCCACTATTGGTAACTCCAGTTTTTTCTAATACTTTGCATACACTAATCTTGCTGCTAGCAACAATTGTACCAGTTTATGTTACCCACTATTGTATTTTCTTCCCAGATTCCTAACAGGTATTATTCAGGTTTTTTAGGTAATGGAGACTTTAAAATGGCTTTTGGCTTTGAGAATTGTTTAGGCTCTAGAGAAGGACGGGGCTCTCACTGCTTTCATGGCTCATCTGTGAAAGAAAGAGGTGGCAAATGTCTGTGAAGAAGGGCTGAGTATTTCAACTCTCTTCTTCCATTCCTTTTCTCAACTCAGTACTGGGATGTTGGGCATACCTTGTCCCCGGAGTTCCATGCCTGAAGCTCATATGATAATGACAAAATGTAAAAAATACTATCCTCTCTTGGTAGGTCTAGTGTACCTGTTCCCAAGAATGCACATGACAGACTCTGTATGTGTGTGTGTGTGCGTGTGTGTGTGCACCTTCAAGTTGCCTGACAACTTATGGCAACCCCATAAATTTCATAGGATTTTCATAGGCAAAGACTACTCAGAAGTGGTTTTTTCCAGTTCCTTCCTCTGAAACATATCCTACAGCTATATTTGGCAGTCTCCCACCCAAGTACTAACCAGGGCGGATCTTATTTAGCTTCCAGGATCAGATGCGATCTGGTGACTTTAGGATTTTTAAGCCCCCAGACAACTCCATATTTATCTTAGGGAAGGCAAAGCCAGTCATTTAAGACACTTAAGAATTGAAGAATAGATGAATTTGCAAGAAAACAGTGGGGTTACTGATCTATCTCTGTATCCTGCTAAACTTGACAAAAGGACAAAACTTGATGTAATGCAGGCTACTGTCATTCCCTGCTTCCAGAACATGGGCTCTGATGTAGAGTCTGAAACAGGGGACATGCCAGGGCCTGCTGTACAGGAAGAGGTTACAGTGCCACAAACAGAACAAGGGGCAGTGCCAGCTCCAGTAGAGAGCCCTACCTCTTCAGATGTAGGAGAGCACTTACCTGTATCCAGCTTTGCAGAGCACAGGCAGCAAAGAGAGGCCTAGCATCTCTCTCTCAGAATTCATAACTGACAACAATTAATCAAGTCACAGCTGTGCTAGACTTCAGACCAATTTAGCTGACGTCCTTACCCTCCAAGAGTTGTCAGAGCTTATGTGACCTGCTACCCTGCTGATCTTGGACTATTCTTGGACACTTCCTTGCCTTGGAACCCTGTGAACTTTATTTATGACTCTGAGCTTACTGCCTGGAAGTTAGTAATGAGCTGGGAATTATTCAGCTTGTTTTGTTGTTTTATCAGCTGTGCCGGGACTGAGTTAGGACAGCTACTGCCTTAGCTTGGGGTGGAAATGTTATGGCTTCAAAATGAAAAAAAAAAATTGTCTGATTAATTATTGTGTATGATCATCGCATGGCTAGTGTTCTTGTGATTGCAGAGCTGCCACTAGAATGAGATTCCTTCAACCAGTCTGGGGGTAATTCTTCCCTTGTAATGAAGCTGTGAAACCACTCTGAATTTTCAGGAGCAGACCTGCCCCGTTGCTTTGGAGAGGGTTTCTGGGCAGGAAAGGAAGCTGCAAAATGAGGAATAGAAAGGCCATCATTGATCTTAATATATCTTTATTGTTTTGAAAGAGCTTTGTTGATTTTCAACTGTGGTGATTGGTTTGCAATTAAAAAGAAATATTTCAAGTCTGTCCTTCTGGCAGTTTTTTTTTTTTTATGACATCTCATATCATGTTTTGTCTCATTGGGTATTTGTATAGCACAATTGATTATTCATTGAATTCTTCAGCCAGCTTTCAGTAGATAACATCTGCCTTATTTGGCTTATGCTGTGCTGGCTAAATTTTTGTCTTTTTTTTAAAATCACTTTAATGTTTGCACACTCAATAGCATGTTTGTACCTCTGAATTTAAATGTGAAATTATTTTGGAAAGTGCATTTTCAACACTGAATACCTTATTGCTAGTCAAAATAAAAGGCAAGTGCTCAAAGAATGCATTTCTGTTTGAATCATCTGAGTTTTCCTTATATTGTGCGTCTATATTCTTTCTTTCAGTTCTTGTGCCCATGAGTAAATGCTTCATTTCTTTAGTATCAGACTTTGTCGTTAAGAATTTTAGTTGGCTTTGAAGAAGTTAAGAAGGGGTTGGCTTTTAGGATCTGGTCACATACAAAAAAAAAGTTTGCTCCTTAGTTATGACAGTCATTCTCCATGGCTAAGAAACTTAGATTTTAAAACTAATAATAGGGAGGCAGAAATCAGACTCACCTGGAAGTCAGCCCGATTTCAGCCCTTCTGTGATGTTTCCTTTATCTTATTGGTATCCCCATCCTTCTGCCACAAATGGAATTCAAGGTAACTTTCTGTAATAAATTGTTCTCATTAATTGTTGGTAAGTTTTAGTTAAGGCTGCATTGAATGGGAAGATAATAGAAAGATGTTAGGATCTAAGTATTTTCTATTTCCTGCTTTTTCTTTTTCTTCTTTGTTTAACTTGGTGCAAGCTTGAGTCTAATTGTGTAGAGCAAGATTTATTGCTTCCCTTGCTCCAAATACTACAAATTCTGATTTCCAGATGGACTGTTGAGTGCCAAGAATGGTAACTATATGCCTTCAAAACTTCCTTTCAGCCAAACAGGAAGGCACAATTTTCTGCTGCAAACTTTATAAAAAGACACCACAGAAGACTGAAATGCAGAAAGAGACAACTTAACATGGTGTACTTCTGCCAAATGGAATCAAACAATTTCTGGCTCATTTTCCAGTATTCCGTTGGTATTTATGTCCATTCATTTACCTGTGGAATACTTTTATTCCATTCTCATAACAGGACAAATACTTATTATTTGTTGACGTGTTCATTTATTTATTAATCTATCCCTAAGTTCTTGTATCATACCTTTTACTAGGTACATAGGGATGTTATGTTATGTATAAGACTGTATCTGCTTAAAACAAATGGCCAGGAGTTTGTGCCAAATACTGAGCCTACATCTGTGGGAGACATTTTCCCAATCTTCCTAGAAACACTAGTTCATTCATTTTGTTGAGAAGCTTGTGTGATGGGTCATGCTGACTGGGGCCCACAGAACCTAAGCTGGAGCAGGTGGTGAGCCTGAGGCCCAGGATGTTCTCTCTGTGACTTGTTCTTAGATTCCTTGAATAGCATGTTTGCTAATCGTATTTTAGACATCATGTTAGGTTCTGACTGTGTACATTTCCTGAAGAGATCAGCTGTCATTATCCCATGTCATGTAGTTGGCTAAGGGGCTAGCAGTAAATATAAAGAACTTAAGAGCCATAGATATGGATAGATCTTGCTGCAAGCCATTTCCTCACACATCTGATTTTTTTATTGCATAAAAGTCTTGTACTGTTCAAAGTAAGGATGAGTAGTAAGGGTAGTTTGAGTTCGTTTTTGATGAGACTTTTCCAGAATGCATAATTTTCTTCATGACTGGGGTTAAAGAAGACTCAAATATGGGAGAAACTGAGATGTCAGATTTGTTCACCCAAGCCCAGCTCTTAAGTGACTTTTTTATTTCCTAGATGTCTGGGTTTGGATATTTGTATACTCAGTGTTGTCAGAATGTCCACTCCTTTTCGAAAGGCTTCCTGATGGAGGTGTGAATTGAACGCTCAGTGCAAATGGAGGAAAATGTTATTTCCATTCACTTTTGAAGATTTCACCAAAATTAGCAAATATCTTCATATCTGGGTTTTTAAAATCCTGAAATTTAAAATATGCAAATACATGAAGAAGCATAATTTAGAGACCTTCTCATCCCTGGTCTGAACAGACCTACTTGAGGGACACTTGGTCTTCTATTTAGAACCCATCTTTCCTCCCTAGGGTTCCAGCTGATGGATGCCTTTCATCACAGCTACCCTGTGAGGTATGCTGGACTGAGAGACAGTGACTGGTCCATCGTCAAAATCTTCAGGGCTGATTAAGGGTTTCTGCCAGTCTCCCCAGTCCTAGTCTGACATGCTTTGGTACAATATCTTCATATAATACAAAGGGATTTTCACATCTCTGTGCTCCTTAAAGTCTGCAGAACCTTTCAGAATAATGTGGGATGATATTATGTGGGACTGTGGAAGGAAAGGACACTGATGGAAATAGCCACACTCTTTATATCAGTGATGACTGGTGGCTCCCATATCAGTGAGCCTGGGTTTTAGTCTGAACTTTAAAGAACTATTGAAAGTGCTGACTTTATTTGTGAGGCATGGTAGGGTTCAGCACTCCAGATTGCTCTTTTAAAGTTCCAGTTCAAACCTGGAGCAGATTCACTACACCAGACATAGAAGCCACCAACCACCACTGTCTCACATGAACAGAAGAATCCAAGCTGTTAATTCCACCTCAGTGTACCTAGATGCTATTGTAGGTCCTTTATATCTGCTTCCCATCTGGTACTGCTCATTTGATCAGCACTGCTGTATCATTATAGTTTTGTGTGGTTCAGCCAGAGTCCTTGATGCTACTGTGATTCCACAGAGGGATTTGTTCAGCTACAGCTTTTCCTTTGGCAGTGGTTATTTCAATGTCCAGATGAAAGTTCCAGGGAGGGAGGGAATCCATGAAGTTGAGGGGTCCAACTCTGTGGCCCGTCAGTTAGGGCAATATAATGTGGGAGAATGTAGGACCTAGTTCTGTAATACTCTCCCTTTATACTCTCCAGTTGGCATAAATCCTTCCATTGTTCTGATGCTAAGTAAAAACATGGCTTCATACTAAAACCTTTGGGGCCTAACTGATTCTATAAGCTTCTACACATGTTCATGCTTTAAAATTCTTTTCCAGTGTTATAACTGATTTGGAACAGTCTTCTTTTAACTTGTTAAATAGTTTGCTATGTTTTCTTTACAGTATTTTTAAATTTGCTTAAATTAAATTTTGTTCCAATTACTTTTTACTGTTTTAATTTGATCAGGTTGATTTTATGGTATGCCACCTTGAAATCTTTAGAGTTACTAGAGTGGGATACAGTTTTTCTAATAAATAAATGCTACATGCGTACTCTTACCTTGTTGTGTACAAGCAGATTTGCATGGTCCAATCCGACACCAGAATGAGAAGTTTATGAATATGACCAGCATACATAGGGCAGTTGTTTCCATTCCCTCTTCCAAACAGGGAACTTTACACACATTCTTCTGCAGCATATGATTGCCTGTCATACTGCTATGCATAGACATGAAAGGCAAGACCTTGGAAAATCTCCTTTTTTGGATTATTGCACCCAAAATCCCCCAGCCAGCATGGTTTGAGGGGAGACCACACTGGCTGGAAGAATGTGCATTCTGGAATGTGATCCAAAAAATGTAACTTTTTTACATTCTATGAAGGGCATTTCATTTCCACCACTAACATTCTTGCTCCTAACTAAACCAAGACAGGGACCACTCTGACTGGGTTGCTTCTAGGATTTGTAGCCCTAAAAAACATATTTTCTGTAGTCCTTGGACGGCAGCGCACTATCACTAAAAATGTTCTTGTTTCTAACTAGCTCCATTCCAAGGAAAATAACAGAGTCATTTTATTGTATATAAACTATATTGTTGATCAGTAGCTAGGCTGACACACATGTCAAACACTGTGCTCGTTTTTAGGTGGATTCCGAGAGCTCTGGTCCAGAATCCTGGAGTTACATATATATTTTCTGCATAGAAAGAGTTATGTCTTGTAGTGGTATAAAGAATGAGCTTAGAAATGGCTAAGAACAAATGGTTTGTTTTCTTTAGGAGTGCTGTAATAGCAGCTATCAGATTTGGGAGATAATTTAGAGACAGTGTATTTTTAAAAAGATATAATGCCTGTGCAGGACCTCTGGTTCTAATGATGGAGGGAAGTCTACAGTAGGATGGGAAAAGTGTGGTCCCTGAACTCCACTTCTGCAGCCCCAAGGCTCCCACTGGTCTCCCATAGCTCTCTGAACCTCCCCCATTTTTAATTATTTTTTTAGCACAACTTTGGGTGCTTTTGTCTTGAACGTATTTGGTGTTGTTGTCTACATTCAAATCATTTCTGACTTATGGCAACCGTAAGGCGAACTTATCACAGGGTTTTCTGGGGCTGAGAGTGTGTGATGCACCCAAGGTTACCCACTGGGTTTCCATGGCTTGGCAGGGAATCAAACCCTGGTCTCCAGAGTCATAGTCCAATGTTCAAATCACTACATCACACTGGCTCTTATCACTGTGTGAAGCTCCCCAAATGCACATAAATATTAAAAAAAGCACTTTCTAATCCCTCTAGAGTCCCTCTCCATACTTGCATTTCCTTTCATGTTCCTTCCAAAAGATCAACAGGAAGTGATGCAATTTCACTTCCAGTTGCTATTTTGGAGAAGAAATGGAGGGAAACGGTGCTCTTTTGGCATACTGGGGAGCATGACCTCTGGGGGCTGGGGGTAGTAAATTGACCCCTGCCTCGCCTATGCAGTTGTTCATCTCTGGTCTAAATGGTAGTGTCAGCGAACTACAACAGCAGTTTCTGTGGTGATAGAAGATGGCTTACCTCGTATGAGTGTTTTTTACTTTTCTTTTTAGGGTGGCATGCTAGTTATTATGCACGTTCACATTGCTGGAAAGGCAAGCCCACATCTGTTCATTTACTAAGAGATGACAAAGCAAATGCCATGCCTTCTAGCACTAGATTTCTAAATGAAATTTATATGAGACAGATACAGTTGCCCCTTTACATTTGTGGGTTTAATTTTCACAGATCTGGTTATTTGTGAGACTCTCCAATTCCACCACCCCCAACGCACCTCAAGTGCTTATTTTCTGGAGGAAACTTTCCTCTCAGTGGCTCCAATCAGGCTGAGCAGCCTTTAAAAACCCACCTCTATCCTCTTCCTACACGCGCACACAAGCGCACACTTTGAGATTTGTGGTTATTCCACTTTTGTGGGGCTCCTGTGCCCCTAAACCTAGCTAATGTGGAAGGCCAACTGTAAAATATTCAAGATTAAACCATGTCTTCTTTCTCTATCAAAGGTTATAGCCTTTCACAAAGTACTGATCCAACCATAATGGTACCTAATAATAAGCAGAGAAATCAGTAATCACGCACACATTTCATTTTTAAAATTCTATGCCTGACCACAATGTGAAACTTTGCAAACAACTAAGACCATGCTTTTAGAAGAGCTACACATGAACTAATAAGCATATAATGTATAGTTGAAATGAATATTAAAATGAAACATTTTAAATTTGATGGATTTTATGCAATTACATAGCATGACATCAAATTCAATAGTGGTGTTCATTAAAGTGAGCAAATGTTTGAGTATTTACTTTGAAATTCATTGCCTTGTGTTAGCGCTAACACAAAGCTGTATTTGAAACAAAGGGCTTCACTCTTTTTTTTTGCCTGAGAAATCCATGTACCCTGCTGCAAATGTATGTGGTTATTATTCTGCCAGATTTTTCTCTCAGAGAAAGAGAGGCAAATGGTTACCTACCCTTTCAGAATGCATAATACCCCTGAACAGCCATACAGTCTGCTTTCAAAGGGCATTGTATTTCAAATTAACAGTAACCCCACTCACTTTTTTACTTTGTTTTTCTCTCTCCTCCTTCCAAATCCTACTTACCTGTGTTGTTTTCTTTCTTTTGCCATCATCCCAATCCTGATATTCTTGGGCTGAAATCCTGTTGATGCACAAGCCTCACTGAGTATTGCCCTCTGAAGTGCCACAGAGTTTGTATTTTGCCCTCCACAATCCTCCTTCGCACACCTTCCCCCAACAAATACTTTCCTATACCTTCCTTACTCTTTTAGCTGGCTGCTTGCTCAGGTGATAGTTGTTTATCTCAAAGGGCCCTTAGGGGACTGGTGGGTGGTGGTACTCTACCACCTTTATTTGGGCAGGCAGCAAGCAGAGCAGCAACAGTAATGGGTGTTTTTTGTCATGGTTGCAGTGCAAGAAATGCAATGATCTTCCTGTGACATCAGTAGGCCCATTGGTCCATGCTCTCCCAGAAGGCCAAACTAATATGAGTTTTAAAGGATAAGCCAATTGAAGTGTTGGTTTTGTTTTTTTTTCTTTTTGAAGGATTGGAACCTATTTATGAACCTTTGGGACAGTAAGAAATGAAATGATGCAATAATTTGTGGATATGGTTTTTAGTAGCTTGTTTAGATGGATCTGTCATGGTACAAAACTATCTTTCCTTTTTATTATTTATTTTCTCTTTCTCATTATATTTAGTTGGGGGCATCAGAGTCCTTTCGTCTTTCAGTTTGTCAGCGTTTAGCCAGTGAGTTAGGGCCTTTCCACACTACCCTGTTATAGTGCTGTTATTCCACTTTCAACATCCTGTGTAATTTTAAGGAGGGGCATCTCAGCCAGAGAGCTCTTTGGCCTCATTAAACTACAAAACCCAGAATTCCACAGGATGCTGAAAGTGGAAAAATAGCACTATTAACAGTAGTGCGGAAAGGCCTTTAGTTTTCTAGTGTTTAATGCTTTTTTTTTTAGTTTATTCTTTTAATATGGTGTTTTAATTTTAATTTCAGTTTATGTTAAAAACATTAGTCAGAGTTTATGCTATTTCGTGTAAAAATTTATATCTATCCATCTAGTAGGCCCACTGGTCTAGTTTAGGCAGGAAAGCAAGCAAACTGAATTCTTTTCTCCAGCCCACTTTTTTTGCTCCTATTAATCAGCAGGGAGGTGAATTTTCCAGACCCCACTGATCATTCACCATGCAAAATTTGGACAAGTGACAGTGGGCACCAGAAGGCTACAGTCTGCAGGAGATGGCTGAGAACTGTCTTCTGGCAGGTAAAACAAGCAGAAGAGGACATGGGGAAGAAGTGAGCATGGCTCCTCAGTGCAGCTAGAGCACTGCTTCTGAAGTGAAGGAAGGCATAGGTGGGGGACTGCCACTTGCTCCACCTTGTCCTGCACAAAGCTGTAGCTGTGATGGCAGCTGGCAGCCATTTGCCAGGTGCTTCATGGCTGGGCTAAACATTTGCTTTTCTCCCTCGAGCAGCACAGCTGGCCAGCAATTGGCACACTCCCATCAATCAAAAAGCCTTCCACTGCAGGCCAGATACTGTGAGCAGTGCTTGACCAGCTTGTCAGGGTCAGAGACCTGGGCAGCAAGCCAGCCCAGAGAAGGGAGTGCGAGAGCCAGCCAAGTCCAACTGGGAGGAGACAAGCAAGCACTTTACACAAGGGAGTTCATTTACCAGAGTGTCAAGCAAAAGCCGTAGTCAGAGTTCCAAAAGCCAAGGGTCAAGAGTCCAGAGATCAATTCAAGGTAGCAGGAACCAGGTGCAAGGACCAGGCAGGAGGAAGGCTTGAAAGAAGTTTACCACAAGTAAAGGAAAGCTTCCAGGCGGGCAGTTATATAGCCCAGGACACAGGTGTGGCTAGTCACTGCTTCAAGGAAGCCTCCCTTTGCTCAGCTCTCTTGAGTCTCCGCCTTGTTTGTGGGCTGATTGACACAGGCTCCAAAGCATCTTCAGAATCGGATCCCTGTTGCCCTAAAGGAGCAGGCTGAGGAACGTCCGAGCCTGCTTGGTCCATGGCAGCAGGAGGAGCTCTTGAGCTGCAGGACTCATCTCCAGCCAGGGCAACAGGGACCAACAGCTGCTGCTCGTCATCATCAGCTCTGACGGGGGTTCAGTTATCACACAGCTTTTCCTTTCATTGAAGGCAAGTGATGAACCACAGCAGTGGTTGCTTGCTCTGCCACACTCCCAGCATGCCACCCAGCATACCTCACAATTAGGCTTGCCACTGATGTCTTTATAAGACTGAGTGTAACTTTCCTGAGTGGCATTACTTTTCTTTCAGGCCTGTGTTTTTTATCTGCATGAATATAACCGTTTCCCCATTAGAGATTTCAACTTTTGCTTGTTTTTTTATATGTAAGAAGAAAACATTTCAAAAATCTTCTCCCCATAGTTTTGGATCATCGTTCACATTCCAGGACGGAAAAAAAAATCTGGAAAAAATATTTTGTGCAGAAAACACTGTCTTTTGCACAAAAAGCACAATTTTCTGTGCAAAACCCCAATGTTTTCTAACGCTTCCCCCATGCATACACACAAAAAAAATCCTCTAACATGAAAAATCTCACAGTGGCTATTTCCTCCACAGACTGTCTTGTTGTGTCAGACACCCTTTCTCCATGAGGGTGTGAACATTTGCAATCATTCTTTATATCTATAATAACGACATTTATTTATACCACCCTTTCCATCAAAGCATCGAACATCAAACATGTATAATCAGAGACAACAACAACAACACGTAACACTATAAACTTATATAAAATCCCTGACATCCCACAAGCCACCACCCACTCCTGCAACCTGAGGCACAACTCAGCAGTATAAGCTGGTGAATCAAAGAGGAAGGCCTTCAACCCCTTATGAAAAGGGGCAAGATATTTCTCCAGCTGGAGGTGTAAAGGAGGACTGTTCTACAAATGTGGAGCCAGATCTTGAAAGGCTTGCAGCCTTAGCAGAGCTGTGTTCATAAGTGGAACAGATAATAATCCTTTGCCTGTAGATCTTAATTTCCTAGACGGTGCATGCCATTCTAGCTGAGCTCCCAGGTACTGGGAGAGATTAGAGCACAGAGCCCTAAATGCAATAAAAAAGTTTGACATGGGCCCTGGCCTGAACTGCTAGTGGGGGGGGATCTATTGGTGGGGGGAGATGTCAATATTTAAGGAGATTTAGAAACAACCTGGAATGCACTGTTCTGAATTAAGGCCGTGGATAGAAGAGAACAAGAAGGCAAACCCAGCAGCAGGCTATTACAGTAATCCAGGTGTGACATAGCAAAACCCTGGACAAGCAGATGGGCAGTCTTGATGGTTCAGAGCCTACAGATCTTTTGGATATTTGAAAGATGGAAATTGCATGCCTTTGCTGTTTCCCCTGTAAAGGTTTACAAGGACAAACAGTATCCAGCAGGACTCCAGGGATCCTGGCAACCAAAACAGGAACAACTGTGCTACCCTGCAAACACAGTGGAAGGCATGAAAGAGAGGCTACCGGATGGTCAAATGGAAACATCTCCATTTTTTCCATATTCAGCCTAAAACAGTAGGTGGTCATCCACAGAGAAACTCTTGACACACAGTTCATCACAGACTTCTGCACTGAGCCATCAACTGAGTTAAAATGCTGGAAAATCTGTGTGTCATCTGCATAAATGTGATACTGAAAACTCAAATCTGAAATAAAATCTCAAGAGGGAGGGTATATAATAAAAAAATAAGAGAATTGAAAACTGATCCTTGTGGCATCCCTAAAATTACCAGAAAACAAGTTCCTCTAAATGAAACAAGAGGAGGAATAGTAACAACAATAACAACAACAACCACCAGGACAAAGTGTTCTCCAGTATTGTCAATGATGACAACTGTAATAGTAAAATCTGAGGATCCAGAGTGTCAAAGCCTGCAGAAAGATCCAATAGGATCAACACAGATGTTTTACACTGAGCCTCAGGCCCTAGATAGAGAGCCAGCATGGTGTGGTGATTTGAGCATCGGACTACAACCCTGAAGAACAGGATTCAGTTCCCCGCTTGTCCATGGAAACCCACTGGGAGACCCTGAGCACATCACATACTCTCAGCCCCAGAAAACCCTGTGACAGATTTGCTTTAGGGCTGCTGTAAGTCAGAAATGACTTAAAGGCACACAACAACAATACTTTAGCTACTAGAATATCGTTTATTACATGAACCAAGATGAGTGCCTTGCCCATGCAAGTTTACCAGCTTTTTATGACTGAGACTGACATGCAGAATTAGGCTGCCTTAATATCATGATGCCCATTGCATCACATCTACACTGTTTGTTAATGCCTCAGCATTGTCCCATTCTTCTTCAGCGGTATTATTCATTTAGCCTTGGAAATTGGGAAACTCCAGTAAGGCTGCCTTCCCTCTTCTTCATTCTCTACAATGACTCACTGTTTAGTTCACCTTGCCTTCCTTTAGTTATTTATTTATTTTTAGACAGCCTCGGGGTAGATGAAAGCTGTATCTATATATTATAAACTTTCTGTGAATAAGACTTGGCAAGAGCTAAATATATATCCACACAATGGAAAACTATTATCATTGGAGAGACTAGGGTTTTTTAATTTGGACTGTGTGGGAAACTATGTGCCAGGAACTGTTGGTCAGTGAGACTCTGTAGAATGGCAAGTGTGACGTCTCTGTTATGAACTTTGTTAAATAGACAATTTCTTAGTGAAAACACATGTCCTTTATATGCATTAAACTAAACACAATTATGATACTGTTGCCATAATTTGGCTGGTTTTACGCACACAGAACATCTAGCCCCAGAGAGCAGTAGTTGCATTCTGTTCTATCATCTGCAGAGCAGTTAGTTATGCTGCAGTGGCTTTGTTCTTCAGATACATCTGTGCAGACCTGAACATCAGCAGCAGATTTTTTCCTAAAGCTCCAATGTAAAAGTAGTGGGGCTGCAGGGGTATGGGGGACTTCACTGGACAGGACATTGATAGAGACTTTGCTTAACTCTCAGAGCCCTTGGTGAATCAAAGAAGCTAGCAGGTAAAAGTGGAAATAATTTGCTGCGGAAAGAAATAGGGCATAGAGGAATTCTGGCACACAGAACAGTGTCTGTGATAAATGCATTCATGCAGTTATTTCTTTATGGTGTGGTAACAGTATCATGTCTCAAGAGTTCTACAGTGGGCTATGCCAACAGCACTGCAGAGTGACTAGAATATGAGTCTCAGCACTATATATTTGTTTCATTTTTTAATCAGCCACTTATAAAATGACTCAGAATTTGTGAGTGCTTCTTAGAAATTAAATCTGAGATAAAAAAAAAAATAAGAATTGGGAACTGGTACCGCCCTGCAGAGAACCAGCATGGTATAGTGGTTTGCATGCTGGACTATGACCTGGAGACCAGAGTTCAATTACCTGCTTGGCCATGGAAACCCACTTGGTGACTTTGGGAGCATCACACACTCTCAGTCCGAGAAAACCCCATGATAGGTTTGCCTTAGAGTCGCTTTCAAATCGGAAATGATTTGAAGACACACAACAACAACCACCTGCCTGCAGACATGCAGTCGTATAGGCACAGTATAAAATGAAGAAGTAATGAGGGAAGAGCAAAGTTAAGCAAATCCAGGAACCATTTCTTGATACTGCATAATCTCAGATGCACCTACACTACAAACCAGAAACCCTTAATTTCCTGGCAGGTAGGAGAGTATCTTTCCACTTAGTTGCGCAGTTCCAGTTTAGCTGTCAGTTGAGCCTAACTGTCCTTTCAGAAAAGGAGAAGCAAACTCCTTCTCTTCAGCTGCTCTTTCTCTGGTTGATAGCTTGTGTTCCTTTTGCCACACACTGTTGTGCCTGGGAGATGGGGATGCAGATTCCCAACAGCCTTGATCTATCTTTGGAAGCAGCTTGTCTGGTAGTGTCTTTCAGTGACCAACTGGGAATAGAAGGAAGAACATTACCTACAGTCCAGTATATACAATATAGGCACACAATGGCCCACAAATGTATTCAGACCTGACATTACACTTCCAGTGGCTAATTAGCTAATGGTCAGTTATTGTTAGCCATATAGTGATGCTGAGCTAGTGCAGTATTATGGTTAGGATATCAGTTTAGTGATAGATGGACTTTTTCAGATCTCCATCAAACCACAAAACTCATAGGATGATTTTTGGTTGGCCACTATCTCTTCATCTCCCCTACCTGTAAATGATTGAGACCGAGTTGCTGATATTCCACTGTCAGCAAACATGGAACATTTGGCTTGCCATCAAATTTTAAAAAGAATGTGTGTGTATGTGTATACACACATATACACCTCAGTTCTTTATTTCTTAAATTTAATAGTTCTATTTTTTCCAAAATTGTATATTTAAAATTATAATATGTAAGTTAATCTGTTTATCTGTATAGAATACTTGACATTATAAGTAATTTCTTCCTTACTCAGGTTCATATCTGAATCTTTATCTTCAAATCTGAATCTTTATATCATTCACATCCTGATTAACTCACTCAGAAAGCCTTGCACATCAAGACCTGAAGTTTTCCCTCTAGTCAGGAATCCATGGGAAGAATCCAGGCTTGAATAAAGTCTGTTCTGTCTCTTAAGCACTCTATGGTGTACACTCCAAGGTTCTTGAGACAATAGCTGAGATCCTAGATCAGCTTCTTATACCAAACTTCCCCTGCCCATCCTGCTTTACTAGGCAGCAACTACTGTGAGTGATGGGAGGTCTGTTCTCCTGTTGACTGCTGTGCAGCATACTGACATTTTGACTCCCCGTCCTCCTGCAATTGCTGCGATAGCAATCAAAAACAGGTCCCCTACTACAATTCATCTTTGCACTGGATCTCACTAGTGGGAGGGGTGGGAAATTTAGTCTGCTGCATCCACACCAACAAGAGAACAAACTTCTGTTGCTCACAGTGGCTGCTGCCTGGTAAAGCAGGATTGGAAGACTCTTATGATTGTGGCAAAAGTGTCACAACTGTGAATATATAGGACCTCTGAATATGAATCAAATTTATAACTCTAAGTGTTAGACGTATAACTCTGTAACTGCAATAATGAATTCTAGCCAAAGTTTCTAATGGGTAGACTAGATTAAGTCCTTCTTCTGTTCATGGACATGATGGGAACAACAGAGCAAAGGGGTTATCACTTACTTGCTACCCACAAAGTTATTTTTCTTCAGTTATTATCAATGGATTATCAATGGTGCAACTGGAGCAAATGCTCTGGGGCCCCCAGTGGCTAGAGCTCCTATGATGTTGCCAGTGCTGCAAACATAGATATGTTTACACAATTGTGCTGTTAAGGGAGAAATACTCCTGGAAAGAGGTCAGCTCAAAATGTCCCTTCTCCTGTCTTCCCAATGATTGGCAGTATTTACTTCTCCACTCTGGGTCCAGTCCAACTATGGAGTAAGCAAAGTGGTTGTAGGTTCATTTGGGTCACTGTCAGTGAGACTTTGGCCTTGATCGTATCAGCTGAGACACAGGCCAGCCGTCCCTCCCTCTGCCCTGAATGTGATGACTTCTGGACCCAAGGAGAACTCCCCATAATCTGGCAGCACTGCCAGGGCTGTTCATCTGTAGCACAAAGAGGACCCTCCAACAGTGACACTTTCATACAAGCATAGAAAGGGCCTAGTTTTGGGAATTGCTTCAGCATCTGAATGACCTGATCTAACCTTGCATGAGGCATGTTACTTCCCTGTCACTTTAATTAGAAGCTTCCATAGACAATCAGCTCTGGTATTTTCTTCCCCTGGATAGTTTTCATATCTTCTGCCTTCAAACTTGTTTTTTTTCCCCCCTTTTCCTTTTCCTTTCATCCCCTTGCTTACCCTCTACACGCTTCAGTTCCTTGAGTTCTTCTCTGATTAAACTTGTTGTGTGCCTTCAAGTTGTTTCCAACTTATTACGACCCTAAGGTGAACGTTTTCTGGGGCTAAGTGTGTGATGTGTCCAAGGTCACCTCATGGGTTTCCATAGCCAAGCAGGGAATCAAACGCTGGTCTCCAGAGTCATAGTCCAATGTTTGAACCACTATACCATGCTGGCTCTCCTGATGAAACTATCAACCTCCAAAGGAGCCCTGGACAGTGTTGTGTCTGCCTTTTTATTTACACTCAGTCAGGATCTTCTACCACATCATTAGCTGCTAGTTAATTGGTCTGTATCAACTGAGCCAATGGGATTTAGTAGAATGTTCATTAACTAGCCTATCACAAGCTGGCCTTTTGATTTTTTTCCCTACTCATCAACAGACAGGATTAACTGAACTGATGATGTTCTTAACTGTGACCTTTATAAACAACACTTAACAGTTTTACTGGCATGTTGGTAGACTCTCCACGGCTGGCCTCAGTCACAAAACTACTAGAAATCTCGTAAAGGCTTACAATCATAATAATGCTGTATTACATAACATTTTTATAAATCATACACCATATTTTAATAACATTTCC
Source organism: Cyclura pinguis (assembly GCA_030412105.1). Taxonomy (NCBI): domain Eukaryota; kingdom Metazoa; phylum Chordata; class Lepidosauria; order Squamata; family Iguanidae; genus Cyclura; species Cyclura pinguis. The sequence goes on along the minus strand of CM059599.1, from coordinate 246,671,687 downwards.
TTCTGATTTTATGGAATCTCCATACAGCGTAACAGGGTTGTGATAGGGAGAAGGGAGAGAACCCTGGTGTCCTTGAAGAATTAAATTACAAACAAGAAATGAATATTTTATTTGCTTGTTTGTTTGGCCAGGGAATGATATAAGGTTTTCACCCCCTAAAACTCTTGACTCTTTCAAGGAGGTTGTTCCATTTGATACCACAGTGCAGATAGGAAGTAAGTGGACTTAAGGGCCTTTTGCATACAGGCATAGAGCTGTGTGCATTTGGTTGTTTCTATTAATGTCCTAATTTATTTTCCTTTGTAAATATTGACAAATATAAAGCAAAGTCAATAATGATGCCTCTGATTAATAAGTTGTGATAGTCACCTCCAATGTTATCAATATCATGTGCCTCTAATTAGCTGTTACAAATCTATGCCCTTGAGCAAACAAATAATAAATCATAGAAATAAAAGCAAAGTGCGCACAAATGAGCTCTTTTGCCCTTTGCCGTTCCTGGATGCCTCATTGTGTTTTTATAGGTAAAGTTTGGCCTTGGGGGTAAATGAAGATGCAATCAGTAGGAGATACAACATGGATAGGCATTCACATTAGAGAGCCACCGTGGTATAGTGATCTGAATGTTGGATTAAGGCATTGGGAGAGAAGGGTTCAAATCCCTCCTCAGCCATCGAAACCCACTGGGTGACCCTGGGCAAGTCACGCTCTCTCACTCTCAGAGGAAGGCAAGGGCAAAGCCCCTCTGAACAAATTCTGCTTAGAAAACCCTGTAATAGGGTCACCTTAGGGTCACCATAAGTCAGAAATGACTTGAAGACATACAAAAATAAATTCACAGTAGATAATACCTTTCATCTCCATGCATTTTAAGTAATTCCTATTGTCTTAGAATATAAGCTCTTCCGTACATTCAAGGGACTCTCCTTTTTCAACAGAAGTCCACTGAATCAGCACACTTCCACTGGCAGAAAAGGGGTAGGTTTTGGATTCCTCTGCAGCATTACCCCCCACACTTTTCTATGTTGTTCTGAAGGTCTGGCAGCAAATTTAGTAGGGAAGTGTCAGGATCCAAGCTCCCATGTTTCATGGGGATTGTTCCTAGGTAAGTATATGTAGACTTGCATCCACAATCTGTAGGCGGTAGACTTCTAAAGTGTCATATATACAGAATATATAATATATATCAACATATGATTATGCATTATACCAGTGCTACTCAAAGTGGTGGTCTCTGGACTGGTACAGTCTCTGAGCCATTGGCTGCCAATCCTTGGTGAGTTTCCAGGAAAGAAATATACAGTTTTAGCCAGGAGGCACAAATATGGTGCTGGTCCCACATCAGATAGCCTTGGAAGCACTGCTTTATACCATATATCTTGCCCCATTCTCTCTACTTTTATTCTATCACCTTACCAAAGACCCAGGCTAACTGTCCTTGGCTAGTGTCCTTTTTTAACTGGACATGGTGATATTTAATTTTGGATTTTATATGCAAGCCATATGCTCTACCACTATGCCCCACTATTGGAGTCTGAGCTGTGTCCATCACTATACTGGAAAATGCTATAATAGGTCCCTCAAGAACACAATTTTGTTTTTACTTTCATTGAGCCATTGTAATCTCTTTTGTGTTTATGTGGTTTCAAATTGTTCCACCATCTTGAATCAAGGGTAGGGAAATGTATGGCTCTCTAAGTGTTGTACTACTGTTCCCATCAGCCTTAACTACCATTGCCACTGGTGCAGGATGATGAGATCTGCAGTCCAATAATATCTGGAGGGTAACAGGTTCCTCATTCTTGTCATGAACAGTAATAGAATATCTATCTACCTATCTAATAAAATAGACACGTTCTCTCTCTGCGTGTTTCTTTTAAACCTCTTTCCTACCTCCCACTGCCTCATTTTCTTCCTTAAGAACGTTAATAACTGTGGACAAAGTGGCCACCTGGTAGGAAATCCTCTCAGTTTTTTCAAATAAGCTTCTTCCTAGGATTTTATGATGCCAGCTTTCTTAAGTAATTAAAGGGTTATATTAACAGGGGGCTCGTGTTAAAATGCACCTGCATACGACAGTGGTTTGAGCCTTGGACTACAATCCGCTTGACCACAGAAACCTACTGGATGACCATGGGTGCATCACACACTCTCAGCCCCAGAAAACCCCATGAGAGGTTCGCCTTAGGATCATCATAAGTTGGAGGCAACTTGTAGGCACACAACAACAACAACAACAACAACAAAAAAAAAAACACAATGTAAAAATATATCACTAATGTTCACATATAAAACCGGTTTAATTTTTTGACACATGCATGTACCCACCACAAAACTAATTTTTAAAAACTGAGCCACGTACGCTTTTGTCTGTCCTCAGCTTGGAACTCGGCTAGCCATATGCTTATGTTCCAGTGACAATTACCATTTGAATGTCAGCGTACAAGCAGATGCTGAGAAACCTCATTTGTGCTATTAATTTCATGACCAAAAAAAAAAAAAGTAATTCTTTCTTAGTAGTTAACCTTGCTAATGCCAGCACTATTTTTGTGAAGGATTTGATCTGGAATCACCTATATTCCATCAACCATCAGAATATTGGTGTTATCTAGGAAGGAATCCTGAGATAAAAAGAAGTATGGAAACAGTTAATCAGGGTGGGCATGAGCATAAAGAAATAATGAACAAATTTTGAGTAGTCCTGTGACAGTAATCTTAACCTCATTGGATGAGTCAGATTCTGTGAGATAATTGGTCTCTAGAGGAGCTGCTGTGAGAAAACGCCTTGCTTAGACCTTATAACTTAGAGGAACAATTAAAAGCCTTGTAAGATGCAGGCGTATCAATTTTGGAATAAGCAAGTACTGCAGTAGCTCCTGTGTTCTCCATTGTGCTTTGGATGTTCATTGCTAGAATGTGTTTTAAAATCCTCAATAAAGATGCAGATAGTAATGAATTGAGCTTGGTATCCTGTTGCCTGGAGGAATGTTTCTGAGTCGTAAAAAGGAAGAATTGTTATGGGAGGAGCGAGTGCCAAGTTTCTTCTGTTCAGTGCCAGTGAGGCAGAGTTACTTTGCTGGCACTTAATGCACTAGGTTTACTTCACTGTGATGCCAATTCACTTAGGAAAAAATGATGGCATGAAAGAAACTTTTAAGAAAAGGCAATAGTCCTTTATTTAACATGGTTTCATAGTCAACTTCCATGTGTATAGCAATATATACACATATACTACCTTAGATGTTTAAGTGCTATGTGGACCAAACAAAGCATTAAGGTAATCCAGATTTTGGTCAAGTTTGAGTGCTACTGGATTATACTTATTAGTTGTTTGTATGCATAATCATGAATTCTGAATAATTTGTTTCTTCAGCAACTGCAGTAACTTGGTTGTTATAGTAACTGTGAAGTTCAAAAGGAAAACACAACTCAAGTGTATTTGATAATTTAATGAACCAGTTGTGATTCTATAATAAAGAAGCAGTGGGCAACAATTGCCTACAGATGTTACTGGACTCCAGTTCCCATAAGGCCAAGCCAGCATTGCCAGTGGTCAGGGAGCAGGGCAGTTAGGATCTACTAGATAAATCCAATTGCTAATCATAACTACAATGGACCCATTAAATCAATAGGAACATAGTAAGTCAACAGTTACATAGGTTCCATGTTTTAATGCTTCTACGCTAGTTAGGACTAGCAGTTGGATTTAGTTCTTAGAGTCTAACGAATGCTGGAAGTCTGCACATTGCCCAATCCTGCTTTACATATCTGCAAATAAATTTCAAAGCAGGCAGTCATTACTGAGACTGTGCAGGGCAAAATCTATCCAATTCCATGCATTTTAAAACTCTCATTCTTTATGAGAATAAGCCCTTTAAAATTTTGAGTAAACATGTATAGGGTTGCACTATAAGTGTTATTAATTTATGAGGAAGAGATCTGGTAATTTTTTTTCAATGAGGTCAATGAAAGTTATATTTGACTGGTTTTGTGTTTATTCTTTTTATGTTGTTTTGATGCTATATTAAAGATGTAAAATTTTATGTGTCATACTCTGGAATTTGTTTGTGGATGAAAGTTCACTTTATTTTTTTCAAGGCAAGTAAATAAATAATATATCCTTACAAACATGAGGTGGAAAGTTAGTAGCACAGGCATGAGAATACAAATGATATATGAAAGCGAGCATATTTGTTTTTAATTCCATTAAAAGTTCAAGCCACAGAAGGAAGGACATTTGCTTTACTTATAGTAGGCCTGAATCCAATGGTGTGCTGAACAAGCACAAGGTCAACTGAGCCAGTCAAAGGGTGGGCCAATTTTCACCCCCCAACTTCTATTGGGGCACATCTCTGCACTAAAACAAGACAGCAAGAAACATAATGTTACTTCCCATTTCATTTTTTGGCTTATTGTCTTGCTGTTGTCAGGCTTTGGGACCTGGGTTGGTTTTTTGTTTTGTTTTTTCAGGGGTATGTGTGTGTGTGTCTTCAAGTTGCCTGTCGACTTATGGAAACCTCATGAATTTCATAGGGTTTTCTTAGGCAAAGAGTACTCAGAGGTGAGTTTGCCAGTTCCTTCCTCTGAAATACAAGGTACAGTATTAACTATTAATTGGTGGTCTCCTCTCCAAGTATTAACGAGAGCTGACCCAGTTTAGTTTCCAGTAACAGACAGGATCTAGTGACTTTACCTGTTAGGATTCAGGGAACAGATGAGCAAAACTGCTGCCTTTTGCAGTCATTTTGAGTAGCTTCTCACCGTTTGGGGGCCCAAGGAGATCGCAGCATGTTTGTTTGTTTTAAAGTATATCTGGGGCCTTAGGAGCCATTTTGGAGAATTTCATGGTCTACAAAGAGAAGGTTGTGGGTTACACGTGGCTCATGAGTCTCAACTTTCTCCACCCCTGCATTGGGTAGACATGATTTTCTGGAGTTAGCACAAGGCTGGGATAGTTTGTGGGCGATATGTGAATTCAGTCTCTACTGCTTGTATTAGGGCTGTAAAGTCAGTATGCCAGACCTCTGACCCTGACTCAGAGCTGTCTTCTTCTAGTGCCTGACTCCAGCTCCATCTTGACATCACAGCATTTGTCAGCATCTGGGTCCTGAGTTATGGTGAAATGTTCAAATAGAGTTGACTTCATGGGAAGTTGCTTTGACATTGTAAATTTATATTACATTTTAAAAAAAATCTGTCAATCAAAATTACAAATACTTTTGCTGAAAAATTAAAAAAAAAGTATAAAATATCGCCAGAATACTGTTTGACCATGGCAAACTTTGTAGCCCTGTAATGATGTTTGCTATGTAGTGAATTCTGGCATGTCCCCCACCCAAACCATACTTACCAGTAAATGAGGGTCAGAACCCATCCGGCAACTAGTTTCTGATCAACAGGGGAACATACCATGGCCGGTTACCATGAAATGGGGTTAGGGGACTTTCACATTTCCTATGTAGCCCCCTCAGCTAGGGGCTGCATAGGGATCATGAATACATATCAGTTGTGAATGTGTAACTGTAGATTACATATTTGCAATTGCCCAACAGGATTCTGGCCTATAAGTATAAAATGATATATTTACCATATAAATGATATATTTACCATATATATTTACCATATTTACCATATATATTTACCATATATTGCATATTTTTATTTTAAAGCTGGAGTCACAAGTTGGTACATTTCTACTGACTCTGACTCCATGTCGACTCAAAATTGCTTCCAACTCCAACTCCATTATTCCAACTCCACACTCTTGGCTTGTACAGCGTTTACATCCATGGTATGCTAGTAGCTTTTCACTCAGGTACAAATTTATTGGATTTGGGCCTTTGTTTGTTCAAATGGTTTTCTGAAAAGAATAAAATCTGTGTCATCCAATGGCTTTTGTTGTTCTAGTTCAGTAATTAGGAGGGAAAATGAAACAACCGCTCTTCCTGCCTTCTGATTAAATTTGTAGCATTATAAAGCACACACTGTACTTCGCCCCTGAATACGTTCCAGGGACAGAACAGGTGCCCATTCTAATAGAAAATATTACTTCTTGTTTTATAAGAACATTTGCTTTACTGGTCTCCATAAAAGATTGCACTGCATTACTTAAACCCATTCTGCCCATTTATAAAGCAATGGTAGCTGCTATACATAGTCTATTAGGTCCCCCATGATTTGTCATACTAAAGTTTGTTATTGGTTGTACCAGCACATTAAACAGAGTGAAAGGATTTTATACCTTATGCTGTTATGGCCTGAATGAGAATATAAGGCTTTCCCCTTGAGGCACAGGGTAATTCCTGAAGCATCTGAGCCAAAATGTTTGTTCCCATTTCTTCAAAAATAAAGTGCTTTTTTTTTTCCTGGAGTAGACAGATGAGCAATTACTTGTCCTTATAAAAATGACAAAGTTTACACACACAGTCTTCTGCCTGCCCCATGAAAGACTAACCTCTATGATATTGTACAAGGTTACCATCAGCTCATTTTTCACTTACTGGTTCCTTCAGAAGAATCTAAGGGAGAACCTTGAATGTGTAGCAGTTTATATTCTCAGTGAAGGTCAATGCCAAGAATATGGCTAGGAGAAAAAAACACATTGTTTTGTTTTGTTTTAATTTTGAAGTCAAGGATTTTAATTTTGGTTCAGGGCTTGGCATATATTTTTTTTAAAAAAACATAGTTTGTAAGACCTGATCAGGACTATTGATGACTAGGGCTCATGGAGGTCTCTCCCGTCACAGGGCTATCTTAGGTTGAAGGCACCTTGATGGCAATTAATGACAACAATACCTGAATACCTATTTGCAAGTATTTCTAAGAGGTAATACCTGGAATTCTGCACCAAATACACATTTTCATGAAATTAATTAAACCAACACAACCCCGAGGACTCAGGATGGGTAGAGATAAATTTTAAAAAAGCCATGTTTTATTTGAAGGCCAATAAAATAACTGGAGCAGAACAAACCCTGGATCCTATGTCTATTGTCAAAATATAGTTTAAATATGATGGCCGGAATTCACTTGAGCAGTTACAAATACGTAACCACCACAGTTATGTAACTATGCAGTGACTTCTGGCCCAATTACCCCCCATCCCCATTTACTGAGCAGAAGCCACTGTGTTACCCTAAGAGATGGAAGATGCTGAGTCCACCCACAATGCCAGCATCTCCTTACAATTTGGGGGAATTATAGCTCAAAGGAGGCCTGCAAAAGGAGGGTAAAGATCTTTTCATCTACGTGTAACAGTAGTAACTGTAGAATTAAATTTAATCAAAGTATTTCATTTGAATTGACAAACATGCAAGAAATCAGATACTCTTAAGAACCATACATGGCTATCAGAAAGTGACTTGGGAAGGGTTGGACAGAGAGAGATTCGGAGTGGAAAGAGTGATAGCTACCAGTCTTGTAGAAGGAGGTCACAGCGTTGGGGCTCAGACAGCATCTGAGGGTAGCACAGAGGAGCAGCAATCTGGAGCTGTACCTACTATGTACTGCGTACTACAATTGGCTGGGGTTGAAGCTAGAATTTCTATACCCTATTTCATACTCTGAAGGGGTGCATTGATAAAGCCATAATGGCTTTCTCACTGGACTACCAAAGGGATCCAGAATGGGCTTTTTACCTTAATTCTGGAGTGACAAAACATTGATGGGATTTATGACAATCTCTGTGTTTGGTTAGGTGGTGCGTATAGGGAAGATCTCCATAGAGTAAGATCGAGAGATGGTCTCTAATTGCTTTATCCGTACAGTTTGTCTTCCATTCTGTTTGAAAATGCAAAGAGCCTGAAGAGGTGAAGGAATTAACACAAACTCATCAACATTGGGATTTTCAGTATAATCCTATCTGGGCTCTCCCACTATCATGACCCCAAACACGTCTCCCATCAGCATGACCCTGATCATGTGCTCTGGTGATTAATAAGTCCAATTTATGAAAATCGCATTTCTCGCAGGAGTGGTGGTAGAGCATGGTAACAATTGCAGTTGACAGCAGCCTGTTCTTATTGAGCAGGATGTAGCTGACAATCCCGCCCCACCCTGTGAGTGATCTCTGCTGTGACAGGCAGAAGCAAGGTAGCTATCCCAATTCCTCCTCACATTGGACATTGCTCATGGGAGCAGGGGTGCAACCATCAGCCAGCTGCTTTTCATTCGATAGGGGAACAGACCCCTGTTGATCACAGCAGCTTCTTCCCAGTAAGTGAAGATTGGGGGACTTTCATGGTCCCTATGCAGTCCCTAAACTAAGGGAACATCTAGGGATTGTAAATATGAAACAATTACAAATGCATAATTCTAAGTTAAGCATTCATAACTGACTTTGTGGATTCCAGCCATCCATCTTTGACTGAAAGATACTTAGGAAGAATCTCTGAGGACGCAATAGGGCAGGACAGTCCATGATAAGTCATCCTGAAGGCTTCTCTCTATACTAGGGATGGACAAAGTGTGGCTCCCCAGATGTTGCTAAATAGCAACTTCCAGCATACATCACCATTGCCTAAATTGGCTAGTGAAGTCTAACATCTGGCTCACAATTTGCCTGCCATTGGTTTACCTGCTTGAACCTTGCAGAAAGTTGGTATCATAAAAAACATTCATGATCAAATATGCAGGACTACTATTATTACTATTTGGTAAGTAAAGGTTCCAATTTTGAATAGCCCTTGACAAGACAGTTTCAGTGTCCTGAGCCCACATTTCCTTGTTGCTGCTGCTATCATTTTGCAGTACCACCAAGAAAGAGGACCAGGTCAATGAAGACTGCTTTTTCTCTTTTTACTGCACTTGCTAAGAGTTCATTGATAAATAGGTCACAGTAATAAGAAACAGCAGAGCCAGTGATTGGCAGTGCAGCCAACAGTTCCTGATGCTTGTTTCAGACCTACTCTTTATAGACAAAGCAACTGTATTGCTACTTCCTGGATCCTAGTTTCATACCCTAGTTTGTAGATCAAGTCAGTTTCTTGTTTTGGATGCCATGGAAAGCTGTGAAGTGACTGGAAATCTACAAATGGGGAAGAGGGGAGGAGGAGATAGAGCCCAAGGGGCAGAATGAGGCAGGGCCTATTGGACCAACATTGTTTTACCATGCCAAACTATAACTTTCTCTCATAACATTTTGCTTTGGGCTTAGAATTTTCTGTGGTTTGTTAAGATGACACAAGTACACATTGCCACAGAGGAGTTTGTGAGGACAGTCACTATTGTGGTGTAGTGGTATATGAGTATTGGACTAAGATTCTGGGAGACCAGGCTTCGAATCTTCACTCAGCCATGGAAAGCCAGTGGGTGACCCTGGGCAAGTCACACTCAGCCTCCAAGCAGGGCAGTGCCCCCCCCCCCGACAAATCTTGCGAAGAAAATCCTGTGATAGGTTCGCTCTGGGATTGCTGTAAGTCAGAAATGGCTTAAAGACACAAAACAACAATCCCCATCATAAGGTGTTCGAGATCCCTTTCTTAAACTGTCAAGCTTTGGTTTTTAAAAAGTAGTTGTAAAAACTTAAAATATCCCTACTATATTAAATAACATTGCCTGCTTGTATGTATGTTCTGGCTGTTCTGCAAAGATTCCTCAGTTCATCATAAAATTCCTGGCTACCAGCCTGAAAGAAAGTCCTCTAAAGGTTGAGTGTTCAAAAATCAATTTAGCGGATCCACCTTCTTATTGAAAAATGACAGAGTAAGTCAGTAAGGTCTGTGTGTCTTGAGTGACTCTCCTTTGCCATGCTTCATTGATCATTAGTTCTTGTTAATGATTTTGACAGCATAGAGGAACAAAAATGAGGGCATGACCTCGCTGTTCTTTTGTATGAAGTATGATCAAACAGCAAGTGATGGTGGAATGTCTGCCTGTAGAAAGCAGGACTGTAGCACCAGGCAACAGAAATGTAAACGGAAGTGATACAGGTGGGAGTAAGATAGTAGGCTGACAAAGCATGAGTAGTTGTATTGCCTAACATTTATTTAAACCAATAAATAATACATTTGAAGATATAGATACGGAGTCACTTGTCTCAATACGTACATAGATGTAGTGTGTGTGTGAGTGTATGCATCTTAACATACACATGCACAGACATGTTTAAAAAATAGGTTGAAAGGGGTTTTTTGTATGGGAAATATTCAAAATGCAATTGTTTGCCTACTAAAATGCTACTGAAGCATTACTTACCCAGTGTGAATCAACTTGTGAAGAAGTCAGTGGCAACTCCACCTCCTCCAGGAAAAACACCAACTCTGACAAGGAGAATTTATCACCTGGACACGCACAATCTCTGACTTTCCAGCATCCGTCCTTGAATGAAGATTCTCTATACAAACAGGAACATTTCCAGACATGTTGCTTTTCACATGAGGAATATGGCAATGCAAGGGATGTGGACTTGGGCATATGAATATTCATGTGTTGATTTCAAATTGGGTAATGCCAAAACAGTGTGTGATTCAACTCAGGCCCTTTCCGCAGCTTATCTGCATCCAGCGCGATTGCGCGGGGATCACGCGAGCAGCCTCTTCCGCAAGGCACTCGTGTCCCCACTGCTCCTGTTCTGCAGCAGCTGCCAGCCAGCTGGCAGGCAACATGAGGGCTCCGCCTCTTCCTTCTGCAGCACGGCTGGGTATTTTCCCAGGCTGCGCTGGGGGAGGAAGTGTGAGGGCCACGGCTCCAGAGGCTCCACACAGATTGTAAGTGCATGTGGGGCCCTGGAGCGATGCGCAATCGTGCATCATTTTCAGCCAAAAATGATATATTGTGCGATTGGCACCTGGTGGCCCTGGCAGCATCGCACAATTGCAAAAACGTCATGTGGAACACTCCTCGCAATTGCGCGTCACTCTGGAGGCCCTTTCGCATGACAAATGATGTGCGAAAAGGGCCTCAGAATTCCCTCAAACAGCAGCTGTGCTAATCATAGCTAAGAGCCTGAAGAATGGATTGAGCTTTCAGGTCATAAGAAAGCAATCTTAGTTGTCTGTTTTTGTTATCCATCACCACTTGGCTTCATAAATTAGATGTAACTACAGAGCACCAGCCCCTCTTGACAGTTACAGCTTTAACTACATCATGTGAAGTCATACATATGGCAAACAGAGAACATAAACTGTGGTTTACAAACCAACAACAAACCATTGTTTGATATTTTTGTTTTGCAGCCCCTTACAAGGCAGAGTGGACATAGGCTGCACACACTTAAAACAAACAGTGACTTGTGATATCAGACTGTAGTTTGAAATGGTACAGGCTAGTAAACCCTGGACTTATCTTGCTGTTACTGCTGCTGGGCTAGGTGCACTGACTCAGTGGGATTTATCTATGTTTCACACAGTTTCAACAGTTGATTCAGTGGGTCCACTCCACTGAGATTAACTGACAGGAATCATGCCACAGTGCCACATGATTGTTCTGATTATGTGTTCAGACTCTAGAAAGTGGAATTAACTGAATATGAAACACTCATCTCTTTCATTTATGAGCCTGACTAACAGAAGCACACGGGGACAGGTACAACACATGTGAGTTTTGAGGATCCTTTTCCCCCCCGTCTTATAACACTGTATACCAAGAAACAACTGGAAGTGAAGCACCCTGTCAAACTTCTGCTGTACTGACAGCTACTGTCATGTAGGAGACAGAAAATAAAACATACAAAATAAGTAGTGCAATTTGTACTGAATGGCATGCAAGATTATGAATACAGGGGAATACATGCAGAAAGCAAATTCTGTTTATCTTTTCCCATTATGGTTTCTTTGTTATCACAAAGGTAAAAGTACTAAGTACTGTTTTCATTACACAACTGTTTCTTTGTAAGAATGGTAACATACATTTATGTATCTAGAAGGATTTTGATATAAAGAAAACTCTTCATTCTTATGAAAATTAAATCTCTTTTATTAACCAAAGTTAAACATTCAAATCAAAAGGTTCACAAAACAAACCATCACACACAATTTATGTCCAGTCCTGGCTCTTCCAAGCCATTGCTGCTATTTTTAATCTGCCTTTTTTGTTTACATTCATATTTGTTCTTTCGGCATTACCAAATTCTTTAACATTCTTCAAAACTGCAATTTTTTTTCCTGATACAGAATTTTGGACTGCTTGGTTTATTTTACTCTCTGATATGTACTTTAATGTTTCTACTTTATTTTGATTAGATATGAATCCAGATTAATACTGGCAGTAGTAGAATCACTTGAAATTTTGCCATGGAAGCAGGCTGAGTTTTATAACTAGTTTTAAAGCAAACAGAAGCTTTAGTAACGTGTGGTGCAAAATGCACAAATCAAGGGATATATTGCAATGGGTGGGGGAAACCTCTGTTATAGAGAGTGTTTTGTTTTACACATAAGGCACATTTGCTGCAAAACAAGGGACACCACTGTAGGGTGAACAGGCTGAAAACTTTGGAACTGCATCGTAGGAATTCAATAATTTAAAGTCAAATTTAAATCCCTTTCCCCCCATACCACTACATATGTATTTTTTTAAAAAACAAAGAACTTTGAACTACCTTCTTCTTTACACTGTCCATTTTAGGAACAGAAAGTCCTCTTAAGTCCTCTTAAAATAGATGTTTGTCATTATTATGTGTACCTCAACTCCCATGTAAAGAAGCCCCACATATAGGTTAGTTGTTAAGTGACGAATTACAAATCAGGGTTCGAATCTCACCACTGCTATAAATTTCTGAGAGCTTGGAAGTAACTTTGCAATTATTCTTCCAATAACTAAAACATGAATAAGTTAAAATTTTGATCATAATGTAATGAGGAATATCCTTCCTTTTGCAGTTTAATTGTAAATTGTTTTAGTTACTTTTATTGTTACAGGGCATATGTGGCTGCACTATATTTTATATCATAGGTCAGTGGTTTGTAACATTCTGATTTTTAAAAGTAAAAAGGTTAGTTACCCTTTGAATAACATGAAAGCAAATCATTACTTTTTTAAAAAAATAAAGATTTCAATTTCAAATTTTAAAATTATAATCATAATGGCAACTAATTACTGGTCAGGAATTATAACCAATTAGTTTTAGGAATAACTTCCAAAGCTCTGGAATTTCGTAGTAAGCCACTGTGTCTTTAGTGAGGATAATGTGACATTTTCACATATAGTCACTGTTAGGATTAAAATAAGGCAATGCGCATGAAACACCTTTAATATTTTAAAGCACTATATAAAAGCTCAGTATTCTTGTCAGCTATTGCAAATGAAGCAATGTGTGTCTGTAACTCTTCCCCTGCCATAGCCAGCAGTAAGAAAGCCACAGTGGTGTGCTTGTGGCTCTCTGTAGATCAAGGACAAACGTTCTAATGTCCATGTTCTTCAAAAAAAATTGAAAATTAATCTGTACCTAATAAAACAGAGAAAAGACAAACTGAAAGATGAATCCAAAATGCTTGGATATCAAAGATTTCAACACCTTCCATATTATCGGAAACATTTTCTATGGTATGCCTAAGAGGGTTTGTTGTTCCTGTGCCTTTTACTTCTTAATTTAATTCAAATGGAATTTCTTTCCCAGATGCCTATTATATACTCTTTGTCATAAAAAGAGCCATTCATACTGTACGTAAAAATATCTTCTGTCAGAGAAAAGTTACCAAAAATAATGCCAAATATACAGTTGTATGTGTATTTGTTTTGTAAAATATAAACAGAATCTGATCATCTTTTGGGTATTGCCTGCTCTAATATGGCTGTATTTTTAATAATGCAGAAGGGAGGGAAAAGTTGAGGAAGAAATCATAGGTAATATTTTGAAGAATGCACCATCGTTGAAATAACGTCTTTGAACTTAACCAATGCCAAGGAAGAAAAAGAAATGCTATCTTAAATATTACATAACACTTATCAGAACACAGACTGCAATGACCTTGAAACTGTGGCTTGCCTCTTCCCCCGTTTCTTAGAACAAATCTTGCTACTGGCAGAAGCAGCTGTCAAGCAAAACACTGAAAAATTGGTATCATTTCCTAGCCAGTAAGTGCAGAAGTGATACTAAATATTTTATGATTTGTTTTCACATGCTTTCTCTTTTTCTCTTTTCCTTGCTTGCAGGACTGATTGTTGCAACTCTGGCAATATGCTGGCTGCCAAATCAAGTTCGAAGGATCATGGCTGCTGCTACACCTAAGCAGGACTGGACAGTCTCCTACTTCAGAGCATACATCATCCTTCTCCCCATAGCCGATACTTTCTTCTATCTCAGCTCTGTGGTGAACCCGCTGCTGTACAACATCTCCTCCCAGCAGTTCCGGAATGTCTTTCTTCAGGTCCTCCGTTGTCGTCTGACATTAGAACATGCCAACAAACAGAAGTTTTTAAGAGCCAATCTGAATTCTATAGCCAATAGTAGCCGTTACCGGCGCCCATTGATCTTCATGTCATCCAGGCGCAAGTCTTCTACCAAGACTGCTAACAAGGTTTTCTTAAGTACTTTTCAGAGCGAGACCAAGCCTGACTGCAGTTTGCAGAAATTGAGTCTTGAATCACTGGAGCTGAATATAAAAACGCCACTGGAGACCGGCACAGACCCAAGTCCTTCTAACCAGAATGGCCTTTGTGAACATGAACTGTGAATTTTCATAAAACATATATCAGATGATACACCATATGCTAAAAATGGAAATTTAAAAATAAACAAGCAAGAGGTTACAGTCTGCAGGTTGCAGCCTCCAAGTTTAAGTGCTTGTTTCAATAGACCAGCTTCTAACAACATGAATGGATATGGGTTCTACATGGGTGAGTGTTGATCTCTGTTTTGTTTTTAAAGTGCATACTGGAAATTCAGACAACAATATCTATTTCTTGATTAAGAAAGTTGCTGAGATTTTTCCCCCCCAAATTTTACCTCTTCTTTCAGCATTTGAATGCAAACAGCAACATTACAATGGAAGCCAGCTGTGTCTTTGAAGGAAATAACACAGGACAAATGATGTGACCAAAAGACTCTTCCATTAGAGTTTAGCAATGTACTGGTGATAGAAATGCCAAGCCAGAGAGCAGCACGGTTGTTAATACACCAGCTCTGGGAATGGTGCCAGAGTTTCCCCGTTTCTTTGGCCTGGGCCCATTGCAGAGTGGAGTATTGCAGCAGCTTATACAAACAGAGTTTATTTTCCCTGGAGTACAGAAAGTCTGGTATCCGGCAGAGGTCATGAGGCAAGCTGCAGAGGATGCGCAGGACTTGCGATACAGGATGCCTGTGACACAAAACAAGAGTTTATTTAGCTTCATATGAACAAACATGCTTTCTGCTGCATGCTAGCCCTTCTTATATTTCAACAAACAGCCAATTTTTAGACACAGTGGTTCTGATTCCCAGTGCATTCCAGGGGATTTAGACCAAAGTCACCTGTTGTGTTTTTAATAGGAAACACAGCGCTGAAATAAATGACACTATTATGAAAGCCACCTTTCTACCCTCTTTTATCTTAGCCTCCTATAAAGCCTGGAAATGGCAAAATCATAAATTTTGGCATAAAACACTTTAAAGTTTAGAAACCTCTTTATAAATAAAACAGTACAAAGTTAAGATTTCATAACTTAATTCAGGGTGTATTATATGAATTTTCAGAACAATCTGTCCTTGTTTTAATGTTAGAGGTTTTTAAAATTATTATTATTTTAAGGAAGTTCCCCTATGCAATGTTTCTGTGACAAATTCAAAAAAACAAAACACTCATGGGAAAATTCAGTATACACATTGATATAGTATACAACATTATTGAGTGAACACAAGGAAAGAGATAATTAAAAAAATCTCTGCTTCTCCATACTTGTAACTAAAGTATTATAATAAGGTGTATAACCAGCATTTCGAAGGAAAGGGTGTGCCTTGTAAAAATTCCTTTAGAGATTGTTGTATATTTTATTTTTTAATTGAGCAAAATGTGTATGACATTAAAAATGTTTTGTATGATGTTAGAAATGTATTTTAGTTTTATAGTGATCATAAAATAAACAGCCATATTTAGTAAAAAAAAAAGTGTGTGAAGGTGCTTTTGTAGCTATGCAGCTGGCTGTGAATAATCTTAGAATGTTTTCTTTAATGTGGTCTGATAGGAATTCAGTTCTGAGCTTGATACAGAAACATTTTGATTATCCCATTCTAAACTTCTCTACTTTACTCAGTCAGTTGGCTTAAATTTCATAATTAATTTAAAGCAAATTATTTTCCTTTTTTTTTTTTAATGAGCTGCGTTGGTTCCCCCACCCTTGATACTCTCTGCTCCAAGCAGTATTAAGCCTATGAAGAACAACTGGAAAACAAAACAAAACAAAACAAGACTTGCGTTTTTTGTTGTTGTTGGGTTTGTGTCAGTGAAAGAACTCAGTAGGCATATTGTAAAATTCTACAGAGGTAGAACTCTGAAGCATCCCCTCCCTCCCACCCATCCCTTCTGCCAATCTGGACCTGTTAGCTTCTGCAGCTCCCACAAAACACTTTACTGGCTGGCGGAAAGCAGGGACGTAGCAGACACATAGCAACAAAGCATGTTCTAGGACAAAGCTTCCCAAACCTTTCATGTTGGTGACATACTTTTTAGACATGCATCATTTTGCGACACAGTAATTCAGCTTTACTAGCAAACCAGAGGTTAAACTAACCCTATTACAAGAGATACAGACATATACACAAATTGTAATAATGAAATGTATGGGGACACAACGTATCTAATGAAAACCTTTCATATATTTTTAAAAATATATGATTTATAAATAATAACATACACTTCCAAGATTGTAGGTGACACACCTACACACTTCAGGTGACAAATTAACATGTCACAGCACACTATTTGGAAAGCCCTTCTCTAGGACCTCCTCACAGATCCCCTGGAAGATGATGCCAGTGCTCTGCAATAACCTCCACAATGACCAAAGCTGACTGTATTTCTTTCTGATCGCGGGATATTTGCTCAATGGAAAAAAAAAAATCCGTCAGCACCCATGATTGTGCAATGCTCTCATCAGCCCTGGCCATGCGAAACCACAATCATGTGCTTCCTTCCCCAGCATGCTGCCGAAGGAAGAGGCATGTCGCTCGCACTCCCTTCCACAGGGAGCAGGCCGAATACAAAGGGGAGCATTCCCGGCACACTCCCTTCCCAGCAAAGGCATTGCCAGATTGTGACGGGACATGAGCAGGAACCGGTCAGGTACAGAAATGGTCTCTGTAAAAAAGAGCTTCTTTGTCGGAGGTTCTGTTAACAGAGGCATACCTGTACTTTTTTACATTTTAGATTGCTCAAACTGATTTACCTCTCAGAGACCTTGAGATATAGGGAAGGATTCAGAAATTTTAATAATAATCACAACAGTGCTACCGTGTTGGTGGCAGCTCCTGATTTTTTTCCCCACACCACTTACTGCCATCTGTAAGAAGTTCTGCCTACTTACTGTTTGGCATTGTGATGAGCAACCAAACAGTGCATGGACTTCACAAGAGGATGTCTGCTGCCTACATAATCACTAACAGTGTCATATCAACACTCTTCTTTTCTACTGTGGCAGCAAATGAGGGAGTTGCGGTAGTCAACTCTGGCAAGATAACAGCTTTGCTCCAGACTTTGTTCTTGCTGGTGGATATGAGCAGATGACTTTTGGCCAATTCTGCTCTCCCTCTGCAATACCTTGTGCCACCTGAAAATCTACTATGGAGAGCTGGAGGAACTTTCCAAAGCAGATTTTGGAAGGGGCTATGGCAGGGAAGGGAGAGGTTGTGAAACATGCTATGCCTCTTCTTCTGGCCTTCCATGGATCCAACGGAAGGTCTTAAGGCAGCAGGGTGCAACTGTGGAGAGTCTGAGGGTCATTTCCTGCCTAAGGGATCTGTATGAGCCATACCAACGTTTTCCAATGAAATAGAACACAGTAGGTAAGTCCCGTCCCCCAAAATAGTACATGTATCCTATCCCCATTTTTTTTGTCAGAGCAAGGTGGTGAGGGCAGGGGGCTTATTTTGTAGACAAGCATCACTTTCTCAGAATTTCTGGAGCTACAATTCAATTTTTGCCACTCTTTCCTGAGGAAGTACAGTAAGTCGGGGGGGGGGGCACAAGTTTCTGCAAACATGGCCAGGGGGATCACATGCAGCCCATAAAGTGCACAATTCCCATCCTGTCTTAGAGGAATCTGACACTAATTCTATGAGAAGATAAATAGAGCACATATCACCAAGATGTGAGGTGCTGATGGACATTTGTCAATACCTGTTAATTGCTGACAGTATTAGAATGAAGCAGGAAGTGTGCGAAGAAATAGTAGTAAAGGATGTTTGGAGGACTTTGTCATCATATGAAAGAGACTATACTTATTTTTCTGAAGTGCACCAATCTTGGTCACGAATTGGTATGATATTGGCTTCAAAACATTTGTTGACAGAGATAAAGAAGATAGAAATATTGCCAAGGATCATCTCAGACCATCATCCAGTGGAGATGCAAATACAAGAAGCTACAAGACAATTTCAGTAGAGACTGAATGACACTCTTCTAAATGATGAAAAAGTAGTTAAACAAGCAAAAGAAATTCTGAAGAATTATTTTAAAGAAAATGTAAAAGATGATATGAAGATGAAGACGGTCTGGAATGCATCAAAAGCAGTAATGAGAGACTTCTTTACTCAAAAGAGACAAATTCAAAACAAGGAAAAGAGACAGAAATATCAAGAATTGACAACAAAATTGCAAGAAAAAGAAAAAGAACTTAGGGATAATCCAGTGAAGAAATCAATACAAATTGAAATAAAGAAAATATAAAAGGAGATAGTGTTGAATTCACAAGAAGAGATAGAGAAGAAAATGAAACAATTGAAATTGACTCGATTTGAACAGGCAAATAAAATCGGGAAATGGTTAGCCTATAAGTTAAAGAAGAAGAGAGAAAGAAATATAATAGCTGAATTAAAAAATGGGGGAAAAAGAATTACGCAACATGGGAAAATAAAACAGAAATTTAAATACTTTCAAAAATTATTTCAAGAAGAAAATCCACAACATCGAATAGATGGAAAATGGGAAGTTTTTGTAAATAAGATTAAGATTCCAAAAATATCACAAGAGAAACAGGAACAGCTAAATAAAAAGATAACAACAACTGAGATAGAAGAAGCAATACAGGATTTGAAAATGGGTAAGGCACCAGGTCCAGATGGATTTACCGCGCTTTATTATAAAAGATTTGTAAAAGAAATAATTTACCCTTACCAAGAAATTTTGCAAGAGATAGAAAAAAATGGAAAACCATATTCATGGGGAGAAGCAAATATAGTGCTTATATCCAAAGAAGATAGAGACAAAAGAGAAGTTAAAAACTATAGACCAATATCTCTTTTGAATGTGGATTATAAAATCTGGGCGATAATATTGGCAAAACGATTGAGACAAGCAATACAGGATAAGATACAGGAAGGACAAACAGGGTTTCTCCCAGGCAGACAAATGAAGAATAATATTAGGACTTTACTCAATGCAATTGAATATTATGACAAAAACCCAGGAAAGAAGCTAGCAATTATATCGTTGGATGCAGAAAAAGCTTTTGACAATGTTTCCTGGGATTTTATGCATTATATCTTAAAAGAATATGGCCTGGGAGAAACATTTTTGTGAATGGATGAAGAGGATATATCAAGACCAATCAGCGAAATTAATAATAAGTGGGGAAAAAAAGAATGAAGCAGGAAGAGCTCCCTTAATCTCCACTCCGAACATTTGGTTTGATTTGTGATGAGAAATTTAGTTAGAACTGCTAAAAGGTAAGCTGTTTTTTCCGATATCCCTGTTGAGGTTTTCAAAGTTCACACAGTAAGGAATCACTGAAACTTGTTATCCCTATCCTTATTCAGATTAGATCCAAACAACTAGAATTCCTTGAAATATTACATACGGTCATCTACAAATAATAGTTAGAAATACTGCTGTACAACCTTCTTGTTCAGTGCAACAAATAATGAAGACCCACCATCGCCAAAACAAAGTATATATTTCAAACGCATTTTCACAGGATTTGCAGATGAAAGCAGGATTCCGATGGTTCTTATGAATACAACAATTCATAAAGACAAATTATGCCACAAAAACACCTTTTGTGAGTCAGATAGGATAATGATGCTGCATGGAGCATACACAAGAAGAAGGATATAAAAGAATTTTGAACTTGCAATGCCTGATCCCAATATTAACCATACCTCCTACTTGGACTATACTCCAGTGCATAGGATTTACTTCTGATAATCACGTTTTGGATTGTTGTATTCTAGTCACTCATCCATGACAATCTTGTTGTTTGAAAGTATGGAATATTCCACTAGGAGCAAGACTTTTGGGGTGAACTGGAGCCAGATAAAGAAAGCACAGACAATCTGAGGGATGTGATTTCAGTGCCTATAGATTATGAAGCAAAGATGGCTGAATGGCTGCCCTCCATCCTACTGTACAAACTAGAAAAAATGCCCTACAGAAAAGCTGGTGCAGAAATCATTTTATAACTGTGAAACACTTGAAAAACGTTAAGACATAGTCTAACGTCACAATTTGCATATCTTTCCCTTCCTTCCATAGATCATTATTCCCCCCATAACCTGTTTGCTCATTATGATTTGGAAGAGGACTCAAATCCTGTGTGGCCTTCACGTATGTGTAAGCACCACAGTTATGCTACACAGTGAATTTTGGCTCGAACCTCTCAATTCCCATTTACCAGAATGCAGCCACTATGGTCAATAAAGGTCTGTTCCCCTGTCAGTCAGGAAGTAAATGGTCGATGGTTGCACCTGTGAGCGATTTCTGGTGTGACAGGCAGAAGAAGGACCCCTGTCACAATTCCCCCTTGTGCTGGAGATCACTCACATGGGGGGGGGGGGCAGCCAGCTGCTTCCCAAGCAACAAGGAACCAGACCCCCATCAATCACAGCAGTTGCTTCCCAGTAAATGGAGGGTGGACTTTCATAGTCCCTACATAGTCCCTACACTAGAAGTTACATAGGGGTGATGAATATGAAACCGTTGCAAATGCATAACTCCAAGTTACACATTCGTAACTGGCCATCATTTTTAATATACTGAACACATTGCCACTGTTGTTGTGTGCCTTCAAGTCATTTCCAACTTTTCACAACCCTAGCACATTGATCGTTATTCTTTGCAGTGGATGATTCCCCTTTCTAAAATTCCATTACTTAACTTCAGTTAAATTCATTTTACCAAGGAAAGTGCTTCTTTTTATGATATTGGAGCCAGGTATGGGCTTTATCATGCAAAAGCCATCAGTGTGATCTCTGTTTTCAAAATTATGGATGTGCAGAAATCATAATGTGGCCACAGTTGTGAAATCCATGTCTTTGCAATCCATGGCAAAGATATAGATTACCCAGTCCCCATTTCATTTATTTACATCACTTTCTTGTTTATATACTGCCTACCTCATCTGAAATTCACATCTTAAAGCAATGTACAAAAAGAGAGACTTTAAATAAAATTACACTGCTTATCATATCTGAAATTAAATCTTGAAGCAACATACAAAAGATCAAACACTTTTTAAAAGAAAAATATTTTAATAAAAATATGAAATTTTCAATTAAAACTGTTCATTATTTAATTTATATCCTGCTTTTCTTGTGTAAGGGACCCAAAGCAGCTCACACTCTACATTAAAACAATACAGCTAAAAATATTCTGAAATACAAAAATGAAAAAGCATTAAATACAAACTGTTGGCTTAAAATATACACGAGGGATGTTAGAAGATTCTCAGTTGCCCTCTTATTAGTATGATTAACAAGAATATTAACTGCTTCTATTGACCCATTATATGAATAACCTGTTTTGTTAACTTTGCCGAAACCAAGAGTATATTTATTTCATCAGTGATAGACTTGCTTGTGAGCATTATGTTCGTTACACACTGCTCTGTTCTTCCAGACAACTGATGGAGGAGTTAGATAAAAAATAACATGTAGTCAGTCCTAAGTGAAATACTAACCTTGCTGATGTATGTTTTATTCTGCTTTCCTAATCAAGAAAATAGTATAAAAATGTGAAGCTTGAAGAATAAAGTTATCCTTCTGGATCACTACTGCTAGTAGGTTCGACTGAACGCAGTTCTGATTATCAGCAAGATCCTTTGGCCAAAGAAGCTCTTTTGTGCGTTTTAATGTATTGCATACTTTGCATTCTGTGTTGCTGCCTCACTTCCTACCTGGTTTCAGAGCTCATCCCAGCTCCATGTCCGACCTGTTCAGATACCGTGGGTATGAGACTGTGCAAACATATTCCTGGTCTTCCTGTCCAGGCGATGGGAGTCGCCTCCTTCCCCAGCACAGCATGGGAAAGAACATGGCTGTGCTGCAGAAGGCAGCCGAGTATCACTTGTGATCCCTTCCGCAAGAAGCTGTTTGGGTGAGGAGAGGAGCATTCCCATCGTGCTCCCTAGCAAAAGCACTGCCAGTATTACAACGAGACATGGGAGAGCATCCTCATGTAGAAATCGTGTAAGTTGTGGAGCTCCCTTCAACAGGAGGTTCACTTGGCCCTCTCCCTGATGTTTTCCACTAGAAGGCAAAGACCTTTTTATTTAGGTTCATTTTTAATTTGTTGCAGCAGATGCAGTTTTTAAGGCAGTGTATTGTGTTCTGCATTTTACTGTGTTATGTTTTAAATATTTTTCAAACAGGTTTTGTTTTTTTAAAAGTGCCTTTTTTTCCTTTTCATATTAATGGCTTTTTGGTTGTACTTTGTTTTAAATGGTTGTAAACCACATCAAATCATACTGGAAGAAAGCAAGATAATAAACAAATGAATAAAGGTGCTGGGCTTAGAACACTAGCTTTGAACATTAATTCAACTGTTAGAAACTGGAAAATAAACTGACTAGCACAAACACTAATAAGTGAACTCATTTAATTTGTTAAACAATCATTAATTAACTCACTGATTGGAACATTACTCTTGGGCCAGATCACAAGATTTACAGGGAATGGCATGAAAGCTGTCCCCGCTGCATGTTTTCTGCACAGGAAAACTTTGTGTATTTCTGTGCAAAAGAATATCCCTTAATAAGTCCCAGAATACAAAGGACCTCATGGCAAATCGCTCTTTCTCTGGCACAGTGCCTCATGTATCAGAATAGCTTTTCTTCATCTAGTATGTGATCTAGGATAAGCATTCTTCTTATTACTACTCCACCATCCCAGGCCTCTATCTGTGTGAGCTATGGCAGTTCACCACTTCTCTCACATCGCACAGGAAGACAAATTAAATCTCAAATTACTAAATGTCAATGAGAATATCTAATACCTTTGTTACCAAAAATTACTTAACTGATTGTAGAATAACATGTTTCTTGCAGCCAAATGCTTCTGCTCCTTTCATTTCTCTCTTGAGAGGGCCCCCTGTGTTTCCTTCATGGTCTTTCTCTCCCAGTGTTACTCTATATAATGATGTACCTCCTGGAAGCTCTACTGTGCTAGAAATAATCTCCCAAAGCACACCACTCAAAACAAAAAAAGGAATTTCTTTCTCTCTTCCTAGCACATCCTCAGAGGGCACATGCTGGTAGAAAAAGGCACAGAAAGTTTGAAAGTTTTGTTTACATGGTTTCATCAGACTGTCACATTGGCCTGAATCTTTGTTACACTTCGTTTGTAATGAATTTGATGTGAACAGTGAATCATGACTTAACTTAGTTCCCCTTGAATTTGGGGACATGATTCTAGATTCAGCCCAGTGGAACTGCAGAAGCCAAGATATTTGCATCTAAACAGACTTTTTTTTTCCTGTCTGAGATATTGTTACTTAATGCTAATCCAAGCGGATGGTGCACACATGCTTCAGGACATGGAATGCCAACTAGTAATTTACCAACAACTATTTACCTATGAAATTAAAGGTACTTTATCAAAAAGCACAGCGGGCAACAAGTGGCATTCAAATTTAGCTCCTTGTCCAATTTTGTGGTCTCCTGAAGGATCCCTCCATGCTACTAATTTGCTGCAACTATGAAAATTAAAACTGCAGAACAGTACATGTGAAGTGTATGCGGCTTGTTTTTCAAGTCAGCAACCTTTCCAGAAATCTGCTGAAAGTGCTAACAGTCTTCTCAAAAACGGCTCATGCACACCCTCTGTGCCTTGCTTCTGATGTGTGGCACTTAAGGGACCACTACTGCCATGATGTGTGGAGCATGTACAACTTTTTCTCAAGGCTATTAGGGCTTCCAGGAACACTGTCAGCTTGGAAAATCAGGCATCTATCTTGTTCCAAAGGAGTTTTAAGGTTTTTGCCACAGCACTAGATTCTATGGAGCCCCAACTTAATTCTAGAGGGTTGGCCTTCAACAGACATTGAAATGCCATTAGAGATTACATCAGCTTCCCCCAGTAATAGTAATAATAACAACTACTACTACTACTAGCATATTTACATAATGCGCACTGGTGGTCCAGTAAGTTAAATGCTGGTACTGCAGCCACAAGGTTGTGACTTCAATCCTGCTGGGCTCCAGGTTGACTCAGCCTTCCATCCTTCCGCAGGTCGGTAAAATGAGTACCCAGCTTGTTAGGGGTAATTAGCTAAATAAATTGTAAACTGCTTAGACAGCACTTAGCTGGTAGGCGGTATAGAAGTATACATGCTATTGCTATTGCTACCTGGTGTTGCCCGGGATTTTGTTTTCCTCTTAAGAACTCATGAAACTGTCTTCTCCACTGCCTGTAACTTTCCCCCATATTTCCCAATGCAATGTATTCAGAGTTATTAACATACAGAGGTTGGATTCCTGAGGGAATTCAGTGTCCTCCTCCTTGCTCCTAGGCCTCATCTCCATAGCAACTGGCCTATTCCAGTATCTGTAAGTTTTCCCTATATTCCCCAATCCAATCTGTATTCAGAGTTGTTAACATACAAAGGTTCGGTTCCTGAAAGAAATACAGCGTCTTCCTCCTTGCCAGCTACGCCTCATCTCCATAGCAACCGGTCTGAGCTCTCTGGCTGAGAATTCTAAAGGCCCCTCCCTGAACTGCCAACCCCAGGATTCCATATAATCTTCACAGCCAGCCAATCATATGAGTCTTCTCGCCTCACACAGCCAATCATATGAGGTCTTCGCCTGCCTGACATGGACAAACAGACAAGAGCACTCACAAACTTTGACTTTATGTAGATGATGATGATGATGATGATGATGATGATGATGATGATGGTGATGATAATAATAGAACACTAATATGAAACTAGATACTTGTGCCACCAAAGGTAACTGCTATCCCAATATGGTAAAAAGAAATTACAGCAGGAGTAAGTAACTTTGCAGTCTTGGCTTACAAACTGGATGAATATCCTTTGACTTGTTGACTTCTTCAAAATTCTGTTTAAATAACAATATCTGACATCACAGCCAAGATCCTGCATGGCTTAGCTACACTTTGTGCTATTACCAATGTCTTAAGGAAGCAATGCACATAACCAAATTTACACTTAAAGGAGCCATCCTGTATAATAGAAATCTGCAACACAGTCAAGTGGAATGCTTCAGGATGACGTGGCTAGTGTCTTCCTACCCCAAGCTATGGTGTGGTAAGTCCCCTCCCACCCCGAGCCACGGTATGATGAGCAGAAGCTTCTGCACATCACACACCAGTTTGAGGGCAGGAGGGGGCTACCTGTATTATTCTGAAGCACCCCACTCAACTGTGCCACAGATCTCTGTTTCATAGAGCAGCTCCCTTGAGTTTTAAGGTGAGTTCCAGGGGGAATTTACAGTTTTGATAACAGTGCCATGATCATGAATAAGTAACATGGGTGAACACAGGGCAGTAATGTATCTGTAATTCTAAGTTATGAATCTGTCCCTGCAATGCAGGATGCCAGGCCGTGTAACTAAGTTATTAGCTAAATCTGTTCCATGAACTCAAATGCGTAAGATGCCTCTTACCTGACTCAGAGAGAAAAAAAGTCACTGGAATTCTGTATCTCTTTTTTACGTGAAGTAACTTTATGTATATGTAGCTGAGTAGCAGAGGAGCTAAGAAACCCTGATAGTGAATCACAAAGGTGCATATCAGGTGCTCCATGTGCACTGACTCCCAATACACAATGGAACTGATACGTACTGATGTCCAGTGTGCATCGGTCCCATTGCACCATGCACTCTGTTGGCTCTGTTATGTGGTAATATGCAAGCAGCACTCTACTGGATATGAAACTTCCCAATTCTAATTCTCACATATGTAAGCCCGTTTACGGAGATGTAACTTCCATACAGGATTCTAGCTCTCATCCTATTTTTGTGACCAGGAAATAG
Organism: Cyclura pinguis; assembly: GCA_030412105.1. Lineage (NCBI taxonomy): Eukaryota > Metazoa > Chordata > Lepidosauria > Squamata > Iguanidae > Cyclura > Cyclura pinguis. The sequence goes on along the minus strand of CM059599.1, from coordinate 246,645,350 downwards.
TGATTGGCCCTGTGATAAAACTAAGTTGATTCTAGTGTCTGATGGGTACCCAATTCCTTTCTCCCTCTTGTCCCATAACTATTTAATCATTAACCCAGCTTCTGAAATGGCCCTTTCCCATTACATAATGCCATATTTAGGAGCAATTTAGATATAAAAATAGTAGTAGAATCTTTCCCTATGAATTTCTGCCTCTTACTTTAGGTACACACATTTGTATCTTAGAACAACTAGTCCAAACGCAATAGTTGTGAATCATGTTATTTTTCTATGGCCAAATACTTAGTATTACTTAACGAAGTATAATGAACTTTATAAAGAATTCCAGTCTGTACAGGTGTAGCTGACAAAACCCTTTATCATTCTATCCTTTGCTATCACAATTTTAATGGTGACTACAGTAAGCTACTGGTGCTTTTAGTTTCTAGTGGACTGCATAACAGAGTTAAACACTCCCAAGTACTCCCTTCAATAGAGAGATGTACCTATAAAGATATTTTACTTGTAATCCACACATAGCGGTTAAGAAGAAAAATACAAAGATACATCTTCTGAATTTGTTAAATAGCATAGTTTTACAAAGTTTGAGTTTTCACAGACATTGTACTTCTGAAAATCACCCTTCTTGCAATCATAGATTTGACCCTAAAGCAACGAAATTAAACCAATGATTTGAATATTTCATGTATGTCTGCATCAGATATATGTCTTTGCATTTTAAATAGCATTTTACCACCTTGTATGTCATATTGGTGGAAATGTTAACATATAAACTTAATTCATTGTTAAGCTATAAATGGTGATTTTTTTAGGCCCTTTCCACACGACAGCACCCACTATGCAAGAGGAGCAGGACTGCGACAATGCTTCCGTATGACGTCCTCACAGTCCCACCCTTCTTGTGTTCCCAGCTGGTGTGATCATGGGGAATATAACTGATGGAAAAACTGTCAATGGCCCCAACTGTGCGAGGCTTCCACGGCTGTTGGCCATGCAGAATGGATAGAATCACGATCACATGCTTCCTTCCCCACTGCAGCATGGGAAGAAGGCAGGTTGCTGGGATTGCAATGGGATGATGCGGGAGAGCACTGTTATGTGGAAATGACCTTAGTTGAACAGTTTTTACATGGAGAAGTGAAAAATCACTTACTGAAGAAGGCCGTCCTATCTCACTAATACACCTCCTCACCGGTTCCTTATTTGCAGTCTTGGTCTTGCTTCAAGTCAATCTGTATTTGATCCACTACATTTAATTTTTCAACATCTCATATAAACAAGCTAGTAATTAATAATTATCATTTTCTTAATGATACCCTGAAGTGATTTATGACTGTTTTCTTTTGGACGTTATTCTTATTTGTTTGTTCATAAAGACAAGATTGAATACCTTGTGCCTAAACTGATAAAGGCTTTTCAGCTCATTCCTGATAAGGGTCTTGTAAATGGGCTCATTTATCTCTTCTTTCTCCAATTTTCTCAATTTTTTTCTCCTGTTTTTTCTTAAGTCTGGAAGTTCACTTCTTGTAAAGCCCCTAGCTTTGATTGAGGTGTCTTGCTGAACTTACAAATTACCTTTTCCCACTGCATATGGCAGTCTTTGTTTCTTTTTAAGTTACATTGTGTCTAGCTCTGAACTGCAACCCACATTTTAATGTACAGATGCAGAGCGCATCATCACCATCATCGTCATCAGCATACTGTCCTTGTTCAATACATGTGCTGAATATTGATGAGCTTCTATTGTTACTGTTTTTAATTTCAAAGAATTACTTTCACAGGATGACATCTGTAGTGGATAAACTTCTAATAAATGAAAAGAAATGTGCAAGCATTCCTCAATTTGCATATTTACAATTTACATATTCAATTTACATTCTAGCTTCATCTAACAAACTAGTTACATTCACTCTGATGAAAGATTCCATTTTCCATCATCTCATCTTTTTAAATAGTCTGAGCCATCACTTAAAGTTGAATAGCAGACAAAAGCACAAACAGGCAAACTCTCAGGCATGGACTATGACCATGATCCAAGAAATTGCTCTGGTGATGAAATTGCTTCTTTGCCCAATAACCAGGTGTACGGGTGGCAGCTTTCCAAACTTCAAATAGTGTCGACAATGTCCCATTGCTCGGTCAATGGAATGCTTGAAAAAATGCAGGATCCTCTTTGTTACTCTAGTGATGATTTTACCACATTCCAGGAAGCACGTTCAGTAGCCTAGACATTTTCATTAACAGGATGATGGAACACACTAGGCATTCCTAGAAATATGGTAGACAGCCACCCAAACTCCCCAAGTGCCTACAGTGTCTTCTGTTAAACAGCATGCTTCATACAGTATAGGAAACTTACTGATTTCAGCTGGATTTGAGGGGCGGAGGTTTGAATGAAAAGGGTGTTTTCTCAGGAAAAGCCTAGAAATGGGGCAGAAGAGAAATCAACCTACTGTTAAATCTGGCCAGAGAGAGTAGCCTAAATTTGGGAACATAGCCTTTGGCAAAAAAGGAAGCCAGAAGGCTCTGTGTGTGAGACAGACTTGTGCCTTTATGCTGTTGTAAAGAGTTAAGAAACTGTTTAAATGCACTCTGAGGATCTGTTTGAACTTAGACATAAATACAAAACCAATACATTCTGTTTGCTCTTTATTATACTATATTTTTTCATAAATTTGGTCTCAACTGAAGGATTCTCAGTGGTTATAACATCCAGAACCACAGTACTATAAATCATTAAGGGAGTTTTAATTAACAACCAAAAGGGTTTACTCTGGTTATACAAAGATGGCGTTTCTAGGGAAGGCCAGAACTGTCCATAAGGTGGCAAGGTCTTTTGGTAGAATGGTTGGGGGGAAGCTGCCATTCCAGTCCGTGAAAAGAAAAATCAGGCCTTGCCTTTTTATTGTCTCCAAATTCTGTTCAGGAATTACAAATGCTAAGCAGTGAATCCCATCCTGATCCTCCCAATCCTTACTTACTAGGTAGCAACTGCTGCAATTGACAAGAGTCTGTTTCCCTGTCAATCAGCAAGAAGCTTTTGTATGTATGTCTAAGTTCAAACAGATCCTCAGAGTGCATTTAAACACTTCCATTCCGCCCTCTCATGAGTGATCTCTAGGCCGAAGCAGGACTGACACAACATCCCCTCATGCCAGGGATTGCTCACAATTGACAGGACAGACCCCTGTTGATGGCAGTGGCTACTGCCCAGCAAGTGGGGACTGGTTTAGTTTAGGAGCTCCGTAGGAATTATTAATATGTACTAATAATCATGAATACTTAACTCTAGTTACACATCTCTAGCTGCCCAACACCAATTCCAGCCTTTATTTTATATGCTCCCTTTCTCCCAATATGGGACACAAGGTGGCTTACAAAGCTAAGGCCCTTTCCGCACCTTACCTTTTTCCGGCGCTGGGGCGCAGGGATCGCACGAGCAGCCTCAAGTGAGAGGCTCTCACATCCCTGCTTCAGCTCCACACAAACTGCCTGCTCGCGCAAGAGCTCTGCCTCTTCCTTCTGCAGTGCAGCCTGGGACTTTCCCAGGCTGCATTGGGGCAGGAAGCACGACCGGTGCAGCTCCAGAGGCTCCGCAAGCCAGGTAAGTGCGTGCAGGGCCCAGGAGCAATGCATGATTGTGCACCATTTTAGACTTTGAGCTGAAAATGAAAAGGTGAGTGATCGGCACCGCCGGCCTCTGGAGTGTCGCACGACTGTAAGTGCGTCATGCAGATTGCTCCTCACAATAACGCAACACTCCAGGCGCCCTTTCGCGTGGCAAATAAAGTGTGGAAAGCACCTAAAACAAGATTAGCTTAAAATCTGACAATAAAAATTAAAATACAATTAAAAACAGTAACATTAAATCCACTAAGTATTAGTCTTTAAAATGCTGAGTATATTTCTTATTTCTTGTCCAAGTTGCCGCTTAAAATAGACATCAGTCTTTTGACCTCCAAACAGTCTGTCTCTGGGAATTAGTTTCATTTTTCAAGTACTTAAATAGGGGATATCAGATTTCAGGTATTCACAATGCAAAATGTTTGTACACGCTCAAACACAGTAAATCTTCAATTGAGTGGGGGGTTTCTCCTTCTCAGTTCAGCACTGGCCATCAAAGGTCCTGTTAATCATGTTGTAAATCCTTATTTGGAGGAGCTTCTATCTAGCCAATGTTCATGAATATTTATGATTCCTCAGCTTCACAGTGCATAGGATTGAAATCTTCAGGCATGTATTTCAACCAGACAGCCCTCTGCTCATTTCTCAGTCAGGAGGTTAATAGGAGGCAGCAATTTTGCCCTTGTGGAATCCATCCATAGTTTTATAAACTTAAAGGCAACAGTAAATCCTACAAAGTGGGAGCAGCACAAAAATCACACTGCTAACAATCAGCCATCTTGACCAAAACAACAATTAACTGTTTATAAAAACATCCAAAGCATAACAAAGAAGGGTGATACCTTCCACACTCCCTGGAATATGATCAATAAACAGAGCAACCAAGAGAGCAAGAACCCCTTTTTCCCAGGAAAACAAAAGGTTTGGCCACCTCACATGCTTAAGCACTAGTAAGTAATGGGAAGTACTATCTTGTTTGCATGAAAAGAGTCACGTTTGAGCACTTGTTGCTTTACTCTTTAAAACAGATTCTGTTTCTCCTCATTACTCAAAAAGCAAATGTATAATGACAACAGCATTTTTTTCAACACACTATTTTTAGATTCTGTGGACTTCAATCAGTGTCTTGAATGCCCAGCAACCAGTATTGAAGACATTCTGCCCCTGATCCTTTGGAAGTTACATGGCTACCCTTGACTTATAGCTCTGGATGGCCCCAATCTCCATAAATTTCTCTACCCTCTTTTAAATCCATCTAAGTTGGCACTCATCCACATCATGTGGCAGTGATTCCTCCAGTGTAATTATGCAGTGTTTGCAGTAGTACTTCCTTTTGTCTATACCAAACCTCCATTCTTCAGCTTCAGTGGATGACCGAAGGCTCTATAATTATGAGCAAAGGAAAAAAATTTTTATACACCTCTATCATCTTTCCTTATTTTCCTTTCTTCGTCTATGCTAAATAATCCCAAGCATTGAAACCTTTCCTTATAGAAAAATTTCTCCAGTCCATTGACCAGTTTGGTTACAGACAGATTGAAAAGCACTGGCTGCAATGCAGATCCCTAAGACACTTACACCACCACCACCACCACCACCACCACCACTTGTTGTTGCTATTGTGCACGTTCAAGTCATTTCCAACTTATGGCAAACCTATCACAGGGTTTTCTGGGCCTGAGAGTGTAAGATGCACCCAAGGACATCTAGCGGGTTTTCATGGCCAAGCAGGAAATTGAAGCCTTGTCTCCAGGGTCACAGTCCAACGCTCAAACCACTATGTCACACTGGTTCTCTACACCACCACTTGCATCTCTTTATTAAAAGAATTCCTAATATTTGCCTTGTGTTCTCCAGTCTTCAGTCTGAGAGTTTCTCTTTTTTCCATGGCTGCTTAGTTTGCTCAGGAATTGTTGGTGAGGAAATTTCTTAAAAACCTACTGGAAGTCCAAATGTCCACCACATGATGTCTTTGGTAAATTTTTCAAAAAACTCTAAAAGGTTAGTGGGACAGGAACTACCTTTGCAGAATCCATACTGATTATTTTTCAGCAGTGCTCAATCTTTGATACACTTGACAACTTTATTCTTAATTCTTTATCAATTTATTTATAACAGATACTGAGCTAAATGGCCTACGATGGTGTTACACTGGACAGTCTTCAGTCCTATGATAAAGAGGTATTTCTGGTATCTTGGAAATAGGCCACATATTTTAGATAGAAAATCAGCAATATCCTACCTGAGTTACTTAACAAGGAAGGATACTGGTTAACAATAGTTTCATCACTGATGACTGAAGCCTAGCCTAGATTGAAATGAACTATTGAAGAGAGCGGAATTCATGATTATGTGAACCTCTGAGAAACTCTTTGAGTTCCATCATCAGGAATAAACACACCTGCAAATGGCCAGCAAAAGTTGATTAGAAGTCTTCTCTGTGTCATTGTGAGAAATGAAGACAGCACCCTATCCTTGTTTTTTCTTAAATGTGCTTTCAATTTTTTTCCTGACAGTATCATTAGCAATAATAGCACTATAAAATTTCTAGCCTTCGGTGCTTTGGGTTTAGCAGTAAAGGAGAATATTCAGATACTTGCCCAAAGATCTGAGTAATAAAACTGAAAAAACCTATGCTGTTAAATCTACTTGTTTATTACAATAAACTCTGCAAGGGAAGAGGATAGTAGTGCATCTGGTTAGGTCACTAAAGTGTTCTGCAATTTACTCATTATACATGAAGTCTGAACCATACTCTAGTAGCCTGGAAGCAGAGAATTTGGAACCATTATGCCAGCAGCCTGTGGGCACCATATCCTATCACGGTATATAGCTTAAAACAAGTTCAAGAAATGGAAAAACATAAAAAGCTATTGTCCATATCCATGTGAGAAATTAAAGTTATTCAACCGGAAACTGCAACTTCCTTTAAAAATAATCTCTTTCTGCTTTTTTAATCTTTTTTTTTTAAATCATAAACTATTCCAATATTTAGCTCCATCGCTGCTTTACTGCATTTAAAAGCATGGAAAAAAAAACCCTAAACCCAATTTATTATATACTCTCCATGGCTTCACCTTATCTAATGCACTTAATTTAGTTCATCTCCTGCTTCCTTTGTAGTGTTACAGGCAGCTGTAAGATTGGAAGCAATTTATTAATAAGAGAACATGCCCTACAGCTTTAGCATCTGAAAACACTTCCTGCACGGTAATATATCTGGAACTCTGAATTTATAGGATATAGTGTAAGTTAATAACATATACCATAATTCTTTTATTCACTTGCAGCCTTGTTTGTCAGCAACAGAAAGGAGCTGGATGCTTCAGATATGGGTAACTATAAAATTATTCCAGACAAACATATGCACTGGTAAACAGTCTTCAGCACCACTAGTTTCTATTACGGAGGGGAATGCAAATCTCCATATCTGTCATTGCTGGGAAGGCTCCTTCATTAACATATCAAAAGAGACATTTTTCTCTTCACTCTTCACTGTCCAGTGACAGAGCATCCTACCCAAACTTAGTTCTAATTATGAACAAAATGCTTTGTAGCCTGAATTAGGGCCATTTCTGCACTGCACTGTTGCGGTGCTCTTATTCCACTTTCAATATCCTATGGAATCCTGGCATCTGCAGTTTAGGGAGGGATGTCAAAATGTGGAGATCTGGGCCAGCCAGGGCTATGTCAGACCTGGTCTGCTTTAAATCCTCCCTCCCTGGAGAAGCAGCACCCTTTTATATAATTACCACTCCCTGACTCGCTCTCCACATTTAATCACTCTTCTGCTTTCCCTAAGCCCACAACCCTTGTGGATATAGGACAAAGCATTTTCGGATTTATCCTTACTGAGCGCGTCAATTGTGGTAACGTGTGTCAGTGAGCTCAAATTAAAGACACGCTGTATGGAGGCTGCTCTTTTAAAAAAATTAGAATAAAATCTTTATTAGACAAAATATCAATGAACTTCTACATCAATGAACTTCTAGCTCTTAACATGCAAAGACTTCCGTAAGTTTTCCAGCTCTTAATTTTTCTCCCACCCTCTCTTTCTCTTAAGCAACTCCTCTCAAACTCACACATGGAGCTTTCTTTCAAATCTTGCTTCTGTTATTTTCTGTTATGCTTCCTCCCCTACCTAGCCCCTCCCTCTGATTAAACTGGGTTCTATAGTCAACATACCAATCAAATTAAATCCTTCTCTGTTGCTAGAGCAGTTCTGCTGGATATGCCCTCTCGCCCCCAGGGTTTGTCATGAGAGACATTTAGAATTCTCAGCCAGAGAGCTCTCTGGCCTCAATAAACTACAAAGCCCAGAATTCCACAGGATGTTGAAAATGGAATAATAGCATTATAACAGTGTAATGCGGAAAGATCCTTAGTCTGTTCAAGGAGAAAAGTGCCTGTAAAAAACAAAGTCCTCTAGATCAGTGGTTCTTAATCTTTTCTTCACCACAGACCCCTTTAAATATCTTTTGTTGCTGCAGTCCAACATTTAAGATACGGTAGCAAGGAATGTCACATGGTTTCTCTCACCCACTCAGTGTCATTCACTGGCATGTTCTCATCACACGCAGAAGTAATAAGTGCTGAGTACCCCCCCTTTTTTTTTTGCTATGAGTTGTTTTCACAACATTTGAATGGTTTGTGACATTGCAATGAAGCTTTGCATAAATAATGTCAATCACTGGCAAAATACTCCTACTCTTTGAGATCAATATAAAACCCTCTGTCTGTCCATCTTCCTTCCATTCTTCCTTCCTTCCTTCCTATTTTAACTATAAAACATTTGTAACATTGTTCAAGCCTTTGCAGAACCCCTTGGAGGACACTATAGCCCCCCCAAAGTCTGCAGGGGACAGGTTAAAAACTGCTGCTATTGATTATTTAGCATTCCTAATTTCCACTTGTACACCTCCTGTACTAAATATAAGTGACATCATTTAAAACTTAATGTGTACAAGAATGGTATGTAGGATGGTCAGTCTTATTTCCACCATTCCATGTTCTCCTCTTTACTGTACTATAGAGAGAACTGATTTTTAATAAAATGAAAAAAACTACACATTCTTACAACAGACTTTGTACTACATTACCAGAGATCAGCCAATTACCCCTGTCAACCCCTATTTTAAAAAGGCATTAATGAGTGAATATGATTATTATATGAATATACAAATTTCAACTTCTAAACTTTTTTTAATAGTGAAGAAAAAAAATCTTCGATGAAAAGCCCACTCTTTTTTTTTTTTGACAGAGACACTTCTGCTTTTAATGGCTATGTGACAAACAAAAACTGAGCAGCTGATGGTTGTCAACATTATCCCATCTCCAATCGTCAATAGATCAATTTCAAATATCAAGGCCAAACTGCCTGCCAATATGTTTCTGCTCTGAATTCAGGGTACTGGCAATGTCATTTAAAGACCTTAATGTCTTGGGACCTCAACACCTGAAGCAGCATCTTTCTCCATATGCGCTTGACGGAGATCTGCAAAGAGGGTCTACCTTTTAAACTTCTTTATTGAGTGTTGGACTAGGACAGTTGGAAACCAGGGTTCAAATCCCCACTTGGCCATGGAAGGCCACTATGTGACCTTAGACAAGTAATACTCTCTCAGCCTTAGAAGAAAAACAAGACAACTCCCCCCTCAACAAATCTTGAGAAGAAAAAAAAAACATGATGGGATCACCTTAGAGTTGCCACAACTTGAAAATGACTTGAGGACACACAACGATATGTTAAAACATTTGTATGTTTTTCACCTTTTCAAATTATTTGTATAGTTTAAGGTATATCTCATTTTAAACTGTTCATATTTATTTAATTCTTCATTCTGAAACTCCATGGTAAAGGGCACAATGTACATCTTTTAATAAACAAACAGCGATGCAAAACCAAATGTGACAGCAATAAGCTTCTAGATGCCTCAGGAAAAAAAGGATTAACTACTTATGGTAAACTTTTAAAAATTATTCTTCCTCCCTGTTTCTTAACATTACTATAAAAGCAATGTATACTGCAGAGCTTTACAAACACTTCTTTACTATTCTGCGCTATACTTCAGAAGGTTCTAGTTTCCTGCTATATTATTTGAAGTGCAAAATTACAGTAATTGCTTTAATTGCACTGCAACATATTATACAACCTTGAATACAGAGGAAAATGTCACTGTAAATCAAATGAATACAAAAGTCTTCTATTTACATATTAATTAGAATAAATAAAGTAGGAGGCAAATTCAATTGCAAATCCAACCTTCTAGACCACCTGACAATACATTTTGCAATTTTTCATAACCTCCATTTGCAAGAAATAGACTACCTAAACCTATACTATTGTTCTTTCCGTTTTTGGAATGGTATTATATGAGGTGAATGGGAGAGAAAGAACAGGAAACATGTACAAAGGCTACAGTGGGCAGGTGGGAATAACAGTATCATCATTCACACAGGTTTGATGTTCATTTCATGTTTGCTCATTTCCCTTTCTTCCTACGCTTGGTTTCCTTCTCATATGCTATTGACTAACCAGATTCAAATGACTAACATAAGCAGCCATATTCCTCCAGACCTTCAACAGAGTAAGATGTGTATTCCTATTCTGAGTTAAACAAAGTAAAGTGTACTGGGCCAATCACTAATTTATTTCAGATTTGTTGCAATAAATATGTGCCACAATTTTAGTTATCATATCTAAACATTTTTTTGAGCCACAGAAATCAGGACATCACATCACACAATGACACAGTGGGATATGAATTCGGCTAGCCCCCTTCCTCATCACTTTCTTCCTTCATGATTGAGAGGAAGAATTTGATGTCTTCTCCTTACTGTAGCATGTTGCGCCGCCCAGACCCACAAACAACAGCTTAATTTCAACAGTGACTGGTTTTGTACCACCCACTAAAGCCGGCCTGCTGCAAGTAGTCACAGCTAAGAGGAAAACAACATGACCCATGGAGGAAGTTAAGGTTGTTCATACCTCCCAGAAGGGCTTACTAAGGCCGATCATAGTATGTTGTTATGTGTCTTCAAGTTCCTTTTGACTTATGGTGGCCCCTAAGGCCAATCTATCCCAGGGTGTCCTTGTCAAGATTTCTTCAGAGGGGATTACCCATAGCCTTCCTTTGAGGCGGAGAGAATCTGATTTTCTTAAGTCATCCAGTGGGGTTCCATGGCCAAGTAGGGATCCGAACCCTGATCTCCCAGAGTCTGGCCCCTCCCTAAACTGCAAACACCAGGATTCCATAGGATGTTGAAAGTGGAATAATCACTCTGTAAGAGTGTAGTGCAGAAATGGCCACAGTCATAGTAGTATGAACCACTCAGCTTTTGCTCACAAGCATCCTGGCCAGTTGTCTGGTCCTGCACCCCCTATACTGGCATGGCAAAGGACAAGGTGGGGCAGATTACTGTTTCCCACTAAGGTTCAATTTCTGTACAGAAAACGGGTGCCATCCCATCATTTGCCTCAGGAAGCAAATTTGGTTAGCCCTGATGTTATTCCTGGTCCTAAACTAGGTTGGGAGCATGTAGCATTCCAGATATTGGGTTGCAGCTCACATCAGATATAGTAAGGACTGGTTCCAGACAGTGTTTCTATCCCACCCCTGCCATAGTCTTCCTAGTTAAATACAATTGTTAGTCCCAAATACAACAGACCCACTGAACCTATTATGGAATCAGTGGGCCTACTCTATTTAGGACTAACAACTGGACTTAGGCTGGGTTAGGAGTTGTGCAGTCCCACCAGATGTTGTTAAACTGCAAACCTCAGCATTCTTAGCTTACATAGCAAATGAAGAATGCTGAGATTTGTCCACACGGAGGACCGCACAACTATCATCCTTGAATTAGACCAGGGTGGGCAATATTCAGGAGGTGGGACACACGACCCCGAGTCATAATTTTTTTCCTCTGGAATGCCTCCAAATGCACTCTAAGGAGCAAAGAGGGCATTTCCACCATATTTGGAGGCCTCCTGGATCCCTGCAGAGTCGAAAACAAATTTCTAAAAACATTTTTTGCCCCTCATGTGCCCAGTGCACAGTGTATTTCCAGCACATTTTGTAGCCCTCTTGGCAAATTTTTAGGCCCAAGAGAGACCTTTTTGGAAACCCAAAACAAAGGGAAATGCTCCCCACTCACTACAGTGTGCAAATTTAAGGCCAAATTTTATTTATTTACTTACCTATTAACATGAGAAAGTACAGCCCTCCAAGGTTTGTAAGGGGTCAGTGTGGTCCTCTAGCCCTCCACAATTGCCCACCCCTGATTTAGTCATTAATCACTAGTGGCAGTTCTTCTTGGCTACAATAAATAGTGCAGCTAGACGAAAACTAGCTGTGGATGTAGCATTTCTCGATTTCAGTAAGGCCTTTGACAAAGTTCCCCATTACATTCTTGCAAAGAAGCTAGTAAAATGCGGGCTGGACAGGGCTACTCTTAGTTGGATTTATAATTGGTTGACCGACCGAACCCAAAGGGTGATCACGAATGGCTGCTTTTCATCCTGGAGAGAAGTGACTAGCGGGGTGCCACAGGGTTCTGTCCTGGGCCCAGTGCTGTTCAATATCTTCATCAACGACTTGGATGAAGGAATAGAGGGCATGCTGATAAAATCTGCAGATGACACCAAATTGGGAGGGGTTGCTAATACGCCAGAGGACAGGATCAAAATTCAAAATGACCTGGATAGATTGGAGAGCTGGGCCAAAGCTAACAAGATGAAATTCAACAGAGAGAAGTGTAAGGTCCTACACTTAGGTAGAAAAAATGGAATACAGAAATATAGGATGGGGGACACATGGCTGGACAGCAGTACGTGTGAAAGGGATCTAGGAGTTTTAATAGACCACAAGCTGAACATGAGTCAGCAGTGTGATGCGGCAGCCAAGAAAGCCAATGCAATTCTCGGCTGCATCAATAGGAGTATGGTGTCTAGATCGAGGGAGGTACTGGTACCACTCTACTCTGTTTTGGTTAGACCTCATCTTGAATTCTGTGTCCAGTTCTGGGCACCCCAATTCAAGAAGGACATGGTCAGGCTGCAGCAGGTCCAGAGAAGGGCAACCAAAATGGTGAGAGGCCTGGAAGCCATGCCCTATGAAGATAGACTTAGAGAGCTGGGTATGTTTAGCCTGCAGAAGAGAAGGTTAAGAGGGGACATGATAGCCATGTTTAAATATTTGAAGGGATGCCATGTAGAGGAAGGAGAGGGCTTGTTTTCTGCTGCTCTAGAGACCAGGACAAGGAGCAATGGATTTAAGCTGCAGGAAAGGAGATTCCACCTGAACCTCAGGAAGAACTTCCTGACGGTCAGGGCTGTCTGGCAGTGGAATATGCTGCCTCGGAGTGTGGTGGAGTCTCCTTCTTTGGAGGTTTTTAAGCAGAGGCTGGATGGCCATCTGTTGGGAGTGCTTTGAGGGTGTTCCTGCATGGCAGGGGGTTGGACTGGATGGCCTGTGTGTTCTCTTCCAACTCTACATTTCTATGATTCTATGAACTACAAGTGAAAATGGTGAAAACTACTGGGATCATTATAGAATATAACCTTGGTGTACTAGCATGGGTTCTACAAGGGCAGCTACTATAATTTTCTGAGAACCAAAGAGCTGGAAGATTATTTTTGGTGTCATATCATTTGGCTCATTTGCTGCAGAATACTTGGTGATGTGTGCCCTAAGGCGAAGCTATCACAGGGCTTTCTGGGACTGAAAATGGGTGATGGACCCAAGAGTTTCCATGGCTGAGTGGGGAAGAAATCCTGGTCTCCAGAGTCAATGTTCAAACTACCACACACACTGGCTATTAGAATATTTGTACACCTACATAGATGTCCATAATTATCCTTAAATGTATAATACTGGGTCCACCTTCTCATTGTATTAGACCATTTGTATCTCCTTAAGAGCTTAGAACATCATCAGGCAGATATAGCACATGTTACTACAGTCAGCTCCCCACATTTGCAGATTTCACTATTCATGGATTATTTGCTGTCATTTCTGCTGCCTCCCTATGCCATTTTCAATAGGGACAACAAGCCTTGTGAGATTGAGAAATTGCAAATGAGGCTTGTAAGTCCCTATTAAAAATGGTGTGGGGCAGCTGTGGGGGTGGCAGTAAGCCCCACCAGCCACCCACTTCTGTGAAGGAAGCCTGATGCCTCAAAGGAATCTGTGGTCTGCTGAATACGGTGATCATCCTTTTTTTGTGTTGAACATGGTTTGGGAGGGCCTAGAGTTATTCACGGTTTTTCCACTTTCACAAGGGTTCTGTGCCCCTAACCCTAGTGAATGTGGAGAGATGACTGTATTTCTTCATCCATATACCTCCTACAGTTACTGAAGGATTTCACTTGGTCTGTATTTTTATCCAAACAAACTCATTCACACTTTCACATACACATCAGAAAGAAAATTCAGTTCTCTGAATTTTCCAACAGAGTTCCTGGGAACAAAAAGCAGAAAATGCATCTTTAAGCAGAACAGAAATGTGCATTTTTGTGAAAAACACAGACACAAAAATATAGTGAATATTTGCACATTTTTAAAGAAAAAGATCAAATTTGTGGGGAGCTAGAAGAGATTTTGATTTATTAAAGCATATATGCAAAACAGGCACAGTCCAGAAACAGACTCTTCCCCCTCCTCCTTAAAAGGTCTTCTGTGCATATATGCATGGCATGTCTCAGATCTATATTGCTGCATCATGATAGGTTACACCCCCCTCCATGCTATCCCCTCTCTTATTTGACTTTACTGTAATGGTATAATTTAGGAACTCATGCTTTTGCTTTTCAGACATATGGACATATGTTTGTCCCTTTATTCAGCTACCAGTAAAACATAATATACAGGAAGCTTCCACCTTTTGATGTCCCATTATCTGACAACTTGTTCTTTTAACATTACCAATTAAGGACAAGTTCCATTAATTTGATGGGAGTTCATGCTTTCATCAATCTTGATGTCTATGAAGGCTTGTTTGGGACTGATCCTGTGCACACACTGCCCCAATGCAACTGCTCTCGCATGCACATTGCCCCACTGAGGGGGGGGGGGGAACAGCTGAAAGATTTTGCAAGCAGCACATTTGTGGCCAGTCCCAAGTGAGCCTCCATAAATTTTTCATGCTCCCTACAGTACAATACATTGGTACCACTTCTCAACCAGTTCCATTTTCTGCCAGGGCTCCGATCCCTAACCTGCGAGATAAGTGGAGGAAGCCTGTACTGCTTGTGCCTCTTACTTCTGTTCTAAATTCCTGTATGCAGGTTAACACCAGCTGCGACTGCTTTGGTCTACAGAGAAAAATCAAGGGATTGTTCCCACAGCTTTAAATATCACTTTGATACTCATACAGAGGAACAAAACATTAAAGACTTCTTGAGAACTTCAATGTTCTCTGCCTAAGAAAAGGGCCTGTGGCTTCACAAAAGACAAGCTGAGTTACTTTACTGCTGCTAATGGAGTTTAAATTTTACTGTCCACCGTGTCAGTCTCCACATGGCCAAGAGGAGAGTGGCTGCTGCCTGTGCTGATACTCCTCCAAAGCAACTGAACAACAGAAATAACATCTGATACAAAATCTAGGTCTGCGGCTACATTTCCACACTATACTATTACGGTGCTATTATTCCATTTTTAACATCCTATGGAATCCTGGGGGTTGCAGTTCAGGGAATCCTCAACCAGTTTAGAACTCTCAACCAGAGAGCTCTTTGGTCTCAGTAAAACCACAAACACCCGAATTCCACAGGATGTTGAAAGTGGAATAGCAGCACTATAACATGTATGAACTGACTAAAGTGAAATGCATGTTTTGGAAAAGTCTACAAATTTCCTCTGTAGTGTGTTCTATTGGCATATATAAATCACGATGACAACAACAACGATGAAGAAGAAGTATTTGCTTATTTATATATCCCACCTTTTCTCCAATTTGGGACTGAAAGCAGCTTACAATAAATTAAAAAGCACATAGTCAAAAACACAAAAGAGATGTTGTGGTCATCATGCAACGGACTTATGAAAGGCTGGCAACCTTCGGCCCTCTGGATGTTTGGACTTCATTTCCTTCCATCTTCACCCAATATGGTCAGTGGTAAGACATTATGGGAACTGAAGCCAACAGTCCCCATCTCAGATACAGAGGTAAAACTGAGATTCTCATGTTATCAGAAAAAGAGTTGAAAGCATGAGAGGACAGTACCAAAGAGCAGATAACTTAATCTTACCCAGTTGCCTGTAATTTTTTTTTAAAGTGGAAGTAGGAAAGTAACACTTCCTCTCTGTGCTTTTTCATATGATGACATAGCAATCATGAGGTTCATGCTCCATTGTTGACCAAAAGTTTTCTGATTCATGGAGGCTCCCATCACTGGAATGAGGAAGGAGGTGATTTCTGCTGACTCAACATGTCCCTTGCAGGTCCCTGTACCACTTCCTTCAGAACCTCCAAACCTTTCTAAGCAGATGCTACAGTAAGGAAGGGGAATTGCTATTCCTCCCTCCTCTGTCCACAGAGGGACACCATCTCTTCTGTGTTCTTTTCCTCAAAAGCTGAAACTGTTTTCAATCATTTGAGTCTCTAAATTCACAAGATACCTCTTGCTCTGTATATTCTGTCCAATTAGGAAATGATCTATAATGCCTGTGTTTCTCTAAGGTCTCACCAGGTTAATAGATTAAACTCTCCATCATCCTCTACTCTCAAAAAACGCTGGTTCTCTTGATCTTGAGATAAAACTATTTTGCCTCTTTTATGGCAATCCCTATTTGGTGAAGATGATGCAATTTTGGTACACAGGACTTGTTAGTCACCAAACGCTCAAGCAAGGCATGTGGTATGCGAAGTTTCAATGGGAAGCAATTCTTTCCTCCCACTTCTATGCCATTTCCCAAGCAGTTTCTGACACTTAGGAGACCATTCCGACTCTTAGGAGAGAGTGAGTCATATTAGGAAACACAAAGTATACGGGGAGAGAAGAGATTAACTCCATTACATAAGGGTAATTCTATTCACAGATGCAACCCACTGTGTTTCTTTGTGGCCATCCAATTTGTATACAGTGCAATGTTTTGAACAAGGGAAGCTCCTCCTATGTGAAAGCAGGCTTTTTCAGCTACAAACAGCACTGAGGTAAGTTATATGAGCAATGAGACAAACTAACAAACTTGTACAGGCAGAATTTTTTTAAAAAAATTATTCTTGGTACTGTAACTTGGAGCCTCACATGATCTGGGAAAGGCTCATGGAATGAATGATTAATGTGTGCAATTTACTATCACAAGGTCACTGTTTTAATGGCCTTTATAAAGAAAAGCCAAGACAAATAAAGGAAGATGAATTCTATCCAAGTCTACTAGCAATGATAACTAAAACAGCAATATCTTTCTGAACATCAAATATCAAACTAACATCATCATGTTCTGCTTCTGAACTTCCAGAAGCATCTTTTTGGCTGCTGCAGCAACAATTAAGAGGACTATTGGTCCAACCTAATGAAAACCATTCTTACAATTTAGATCACAGATGGAAATCTTGCAGCTCTCTTAAGTGCTGCTGGACTTAACTCTCAGTCACCTTAGCCAGACTAGCCAATGTTGAGGAATGCTAGGAGTAGTGGTTCAACAACATCTGGAGGCCTGCATGATTCCCAGCCCTAATTTACATAATCTCAGCATAAGTGTGACTCTCAGTAGACACATGGCTTGGTTTTTAATCTTGATTCAGGTAAAAGGAGAATCTCATACTTTAGGTTCATACATGGCAAATTCTGCTTCAAAGAATGTATTGGAAACATGGACTTTTCTTGGGGTTGGAAGGTAGATAGGTTACCCTAGTTATATAAACAGACTTAGGACAGAAAGTAACCAGCTTGTATAGTTGTAATTATTCAACTTAGTGAACAGTAATGCAAATGGAAGACTTACTTTATTACCATTAGCATATAAGCTAATTTACTGTCTATAAATAAGTAATCTTGTTTGTTAAAAAAAAAAGATAAATGTGTATTGCAAAGAACTCACCAGATCAGTATGGTTAGTGATTTAGACCATAAATTTGATGTCAATGTGCTGCACTAGATTTTTAAGTAAAGCTTATGGAAACAATCATATTAAACACTGACAGAAATCTAAATTTCACAAAGGACATACATTATTCAGTCTATAAAAAGCAATTTTACTCCACTGACTCTATTTAATTAAAGGGAAGGGGTTACAATTGCAAGACTGCACATTATTTGATTATATACATCAGATTAAAAATTCAAGCTCTGTGGCTCTTTTATAACATAAAAATTGATATTTAAATTCTTTGGAGTTAAATAAGTATCAAAATAATCTCAATTATAAAATAGTCTGTGAAATGGTGAAGTGTAAGTTAAAATGTGAGAATGTAGCATTTTATTGCACACATTTTAAAGTATCAGTTAGCAGTCCCCATGCAGGCTTGACTGAACACTCTGAGTATAATTCTATACATGTTTTCTCAGAATCCCCACTGAATTCAATGGTTTTACTTCACGGAAAGTGTGTAGCACTGCAGTCTGCTATACAATAGTACTGCTGGAATTTATGGACTGTCAAGTCACTGATTTGAGCCCTTGTTTTGCAATACCTTGCAATCTAAGGAAACTTCCATACCAGTTTAGCTACTCTTGTCCCAGTCTTAAACATACTTATATGGAAATATGTCACACTAATATAAATGGAAGTTTCTTGCCCAAGTAAGAATGCTGCATATTACAGTTTTGATTTCAATGAGACCAAACTAGCTTAAAAAATAGTTTGGGTTTTCCTTTTAGTAACAAAAGACTGTGTTGTCTCTTAAATGGATAAAAATATGTACTTCCAATGGAGGGGCCACAATCATGGAATAACAATGTTAAAAATGATAATTTGTACCCATTTTAAGACCCTTAGTTTGCCACGATAAATCTAGTCATTTATTCAATGATGTAGGTCTGTATATATCCTATATATTCCGTTCTGGAGGTACAGGTGATGTTCTAGTGTAAGTCAGATGCCACTGTCATAAACCAACTGAAAAATTCACAGGTTGATAAATTCAAGGGAAAAAAAATATCGTTACAAATGTTCCGTTTTTGTGGAAACCATTACAAATCAATCTCTCCAGAATGGGGAAGGCACATTTATTGCACTCTAAATGTTTTAAGATCCAATTAGTTCTTGCTTTGAACTTAGCATAGTCATGGTAGCTTAATCAATCAGCCTAAAAATCCAGTTGTAAATCTGATTTAAACCACACACATACATACCACCTCTCCAAAAAATCCATCTCTTACAAATCAAGACACCCAAAAATGGTTTAAGGAAACCATTCCTAGATAAAAACAGTTTTGCTGGCACACATTTTTCTGCCTCACTAACCTTCAACTTAAAAGATTACTGATATGCTTACTTGAAGAGTCTTAAAGTTTTAAATTCTATAGCCCAGAAGAAACAGTGTTAGATACTGCAGCTAAGGAAAGCATTAATATTGCTACTAGATTCTGCTTGAAAATGATTTTAATGGCCTTTCAGGTTCCATCATTTCATCCATTAATGCCTATATTAACCAAAAGTAATAATAACAATAATAGGATGAGTGAGAGCCTCTAAAATGCTCAACCAAAATTGTGTATAAGATTGCAAAATTACAGCAGAAGAGTATAATTATCTTAAATTTCCACCTATCAGAAGAGCACAGAGTGTATAGAGACTGAGAGGAACATCTGCACTAAAACTTTGTCTGTTGAACTTGTGGATTTATCTTTATTCTCAAAAACCAAGGACTAGTCAAATCTCTTAAGAGATTTAGATGGTTAGTATTTTGTGTTCCTGTGAAGAGTAACCAATGCACTTATAACCTACTGAACTGGTAATACCTTTTTATCTGCATAACCATTAAACACCCCAAGACTGTTACTCACAAATTATGGCGGCTTATAACTGATATAATCGTGCCATGTATCACAAAAAAAATTTCAGATTTACTATAACCAATCAGAAGCGTATTACTGCAAGTTTTTAAAGTTTAACAAATAAAATTCTGTTATTAGGTTGTTCATTATCACAGATTCTGGTATCACAGACACGCACATCAAAGCAGTCCTTGAACAACAGACATGGAAATAGGCTGAACTTCTTGATAAATGTATTTTTCCCATCCATAAATGCTATTTTCCCCCCAAAGTCAGTGATATAGGGTATTTTCTGCATATATTATTGTTGTCCCTTGGTATGCCCCAATTTTATCTCTGGATTTGCAACTTGGACACTATCTCAGGAATGCTATAGTCAATCCTTGTCTATGGGTCTCCTTGTAAATGAACACATTGCTATTCAAATGTACTTGAAATTACCACAGTTTCGTCCAGATTTATCCCTCAACTGAAAACTTATCTGACTTAATTGAAACATTAAACCCAGTTCATGGGAGTTTTGTGGATCTTAACATCTGTTGATGTCAGTTGTTTTAAACCACAGTCCTCCACTGTTAAAACAGCAGGTTTTGCATAACACAGCTTCTGTATCATCAGTATTTTAGTCCACAGATTCTCAACTCAGCAATGTATGGGTGGGGTGGGGTACTGTGCTCTTTTTGTATTTTCTTTTGAGGGGGGGGTGATGTATCTCTTAGAAACATTATATGCAATTCCAAAGCAAGGTTCTCTAACCTCTGGTCCTATGGATTTCCTAAATGGAATTCCATGCAGTGCTATTACATTTATCAGACTCATCTTAGGGACTAAAATGCCAGATTTCCATGTCTACTCTCTCTCTCACGAGCAACCGTTAGGGAGTATGAATTGCTAGAGTAAATAAAGGGAGCAACTAATTCAATACATTTTCTTCTAACTCAAGGGAGTAGGTCTGTGTAATTAACTGTAATGAGATTAAATGAACTTATTAATTTCCCTGAATGGTGAAGAGGTCTGAAACTTCCTGTGCTTTTCCACTATAGTTTTGTTGACTTCGTGTAAGTAAACATTGGCATTTACAATTTAAAATGAAACTGTCAGCAAACAACAGGGGTGAATGGCAGTCTGTATTCAAATCAAACGGAAGTTAGGCAGTCTACATTTAAATCAAATTAAAGTAGGTCTGAAGACACACTTGAATTGCCTAAAGAGCTGAAATAGATGGAGGAAGAAATTCAAAGGCAAGAGCACGCAGTCCATAATGAGAGAAGATTGGTATAATTTACCTTACCTGAACTTTGCTCCATTACTTCCTTCTGACACATGTCTTGGACATTCACTGTGCAATTCACTATAAACTCTGGGGATGAGCAGTCATTATTCAGCTGAAATTCCTCACACTGATAACACTGTATTTGCAAAGCAAATCCTAGAAGAGAAAAAATGACATTTAGTTTGCGTTAAGACAACTTCTAATACTGCACTCTTAGGCATATTTATATGGAAATAACTGAATTTATGGGGAACTGCTTCTGAGTAAATAAGCATTAGATCATCCCCCAAAGAACTAATTGGGAAGGAAGTGCTAATATGTTTAGAACTGGGTTATTCTTTATTCCTCTCCTTTATACTAACAACTCCCCCCCCACACACACATACATACTTTTAATTCTGCATGTGATCTGTCCGTAGCGTCTTTAGCTAAGGCCAGAGTGTCTGTCTCCTTTCGACAGCGCTGTCTGTTTACAGGAGCAGCACCCTAAACACGGAGAGGACTGTTTGTTATTTTTGCTTCCAAGTTTTCAAAGGCTTCCGGCTGCATCGGGCTAAACTGCATCCAGCAGGGGGCAGAATGAACAGTAATGAACCAGTAACAAAATCGATCTGTTTTGCACAGCAACTCAGCCCTCGTTCTCTCCTCCTTTCAGAGCTTTTAAAAAGCGCTAGGCTTCTTTTAAAAAGCAAACAAAACGACGATGCGGGGGTGGCGATGCTCCTCATAGACGCGCTCCGGAGCTTTTCCTGTGCCACAGGGTTTACTTAACTACTAATTAATTGCAAATGATTTAATTACTGTTTTGCCATGCACAATTACAGCGGCAAACCATCCTCAGCTCCCTTCTCTTTTATCATGTAAACGAACTCCTTTCTGGAAAGGAAAGCGAGGGCCAGGGACCTCATCCTTTTACTCTCTGACCGAGGAATGAGACCTGAACAACAGCTCCTACCCCTCCCCTCTGCACCCCCAAAACGGAGGGGTGTGTGTGGGGGGGCTTCTCTCGCTTCATCAGTCTTCGAAGGGCGTTTTAGAAGGGACGTTTCCCAAAGGCTTCGCCTTAAGAGGACTTTGCAAGACCCGCCCCGCCCGCAGGGCGCTGGATCGGGCGCTGCTAGAGGGAAGCCAGGCTGGGTCCCTGGGCTCGGCTGGTCCTGCCAGGGGCGTCGGAGTGGGGGCTGTTCTTCGAGCCCTTTCCGTCCCTCAGCCCAGTTTCTCCCCAGTTTTGTCCCCCGGGTTAGGACAGAGAGGGCAGGGGAGGGCAGGGGCGGATGGGCAGCCCGCGCTTTTTCGCGAAAATGGAAGTGAAGGCTGCATGCTCTCCACCGAAAAGGAACGTGCCTCAAGGTACTTCGCGAAAGGAACTTAGCAACTACTCCCTAAAGCTTTCTGCCCGTAGTGGGAAGAAGAGAGTAAGTCCTCTGCTGGGGGAGGGGGTGCTTCCTTCCGCCCTCGGCCCCTTCCCCCTCCTTCCATGCAGTCCCGGTTTGGGAGGCGGGAGTTGCTCTACCCCGCCGAGCCAGCCGCTCGAAGCTCCCGCAGCCTTCCAGAGTCTGTCAGCGTCGCCGGGGAGGGAAGCGGGGGTTGTAGGGCGGGGGGGGGGACATTCGCTGCCATCTGGTTATCCGAGGGCTGTCCCACACGGGGCGCTCACTCCCAGGGCTGCTAAAACAGACCCCGAGCTAAAAGGGGTTCTCCACGCCCGTCCACCCGCAGGGAAAAAGTGTAGGGAGAAAGAGGGCGGGCAGGCAAGGAAGGGGCAGTTTCCCCTCGGTATAAGGAAAAACCTCTTCGCCGCCGCCCCGACTCCTTCGCGTGGCGGTGCCAACTGTTGTTGGGTGCGACCCTGCCACTCCTCTTGGGCGACCCGCGGCCGGTGGCTCGAGCTGGAGAGAAGCAGGCGGGCTTCCAGGGAGGCTGCGAGCGAGCATGCCAGCCGCCGCCGCTGCTTCGGGGCTGTCCGGCTGGCTGGGGCGGGAGCGGCGGAGCCGGAGCCCCCGCGGCAGCTGTTGAATACCAGGCGCGAACTTGGCAGGCAGGCAGGCAGGCAGGCAGGGCGGCTACGCGGAGTCCCTGCCTCGCTTGAGGGGGCGGGTGGCCGGGCGGGCAGAAGGCGGCCGAGGGATGCCGGCTTCCCCGCCGCCGCGCTCTTACCTGGCGCCAGCAACAATCCCCAGAAAGTTGTCGCCACGGCAAGGAGCCACATCCTCTTAGAGCCGTCGGAGTGGGTGGCAGCCGGGCGCGGAGCGAGGAGGGAGCACGGCGGTCTCAGGCGCGGCGAGAGCTGGCCGACGCTGCCACCGCACCGCCGCCGCCTCCGGGGGAGTCGCGCACCTCTGCCTTCCCCTCGGTCGTCGTCGTCGTCGTCGTCGGACTGGCGCTGCTGTGGCTGCAGCCGCCGCTGCGGAGAGGAGCTCCGGGGGCAGCAGGCGATGCCTGCGCCCGCGTCGCCGGCCGAGCCGGGCTCGCCTCCTCCCCGCTCCCGCTCCCTCCAGCCTCGCCGGAGTTGAGAGACTGAAAGTCCAGCGGAAGACGCCTAGCAAAGAAAAAGCGGAGGGAGTGGGAGGCGGGGAGACCGGGAGAGGGAGAGAGAGAGAGAGAGAGAGAGACCCATCGAGTAACCCCCTCCCTTTCCCCAGGACCACGTGACTGCCATTCTGTTCCCCCCTTTCCTGAGGAAAAGAGGGAAGAGAAGAAAGTTTAGGAAAAGGACAGAATCTTTTAAGGTTCTGGAGGAGAGACGGAGAACCGTAAAGGCCTTCCAATTTTCTTTTCCACTCAGCCACCCTCCCCAGCCGCAAAAGCTTCGGGCTCCAAGGCAGCGAGGGAGAGAATCCAGACCCTCTCTTTTCTCCAGCAGAATCCCCCGTCTAGTTTCCACCTGCCGAGGGGGTTCTGCAACACTCCACTCCAGGCAGACTACCCAGTTTAGCTCTATGTGTGCGTTGTGGGGGGTGGACACGCACTCATCCAGCACCCGGCAACACAAACAGACTTCCAATGCCTGGTTGCTCCTGTGTTCCGACCGTTCATTCATTCATTCATTCATCCATGCGCCCAGTCCCTCCCTCTCGGGTTGGCTTCTTCGCTTTCTCTTACACGCGTTTGTGTCTCCGCTCCGCCGCCCTAGGACTGTGTGTGAGGAAGAAGATTCCCCTTCCCTTAACGTTTCTTTGGGGAGAGGCCGTTCCCCGAGCACCCTCTGGAAAATCAGAAAGAAAAACAAAACACTGGGGACGGTGAGAGTTTATCTTCTTAACAACCAACCAGACAGTGCCGGACAGTTTACGGATGCTAGGGGAGTTCTGGTTGTGTGAACACGGATGGACAGGCGGCCCCGCTGTCTTTTTCTCTTTTTTTTTAAAAAGGCGGTGGCATTTACTCGCTCTGCAAAGCACCGGAGTAGTAATGCTGACGAAAACGAGCCACACACCTCGCTTCCCTCCCCCGTCAAGCACAGCCCAGTACCCGGCGGGAGCTTTTTCGCACTAGGCTGTTATAGCGCTATTACTCCACTTTCAACGGCCGGTCCCTCCCGTAACTGCAAACCCCAAGATTCCATAGGATGTTGAAAGTGGAATAATAGCACTATAACAGTCTAGTGCGGTCTCTGTTCCCCTGCCTCAGCTGTTGCGAGTGATCGCGAATGCCCTCTTAGCCCACACGTGGGCCGTTGTCGTCAAGCAGGCAAAAGGCCCCTTGGGCTCCCTGGAGCCTAGAAAAGAGCCAGGCGCAGAATTTGAAGCCCCACTCCCAGCTAGAAACAAACACAGAGAAGCACCGTTCCCCGGCCAAGCGTGGCGGCAGGCTGATTAGTAGCCTTTCCACATTCAGACGGCCTAAAGAGGCGCGGCAGCGGCTTCAGAAGAAGGAGGACACCACATGGACTGGCAATGTAAGACCTGCTGTTGACAAGCGTTGTAGAGAAGCCTCGGACGGGGCCCTCCCGTCCCCATCGCCGCACGCCCGGGGACTGTGGCTTCGCCCCGTCCCTTCTCACTGGTTCCGGGAGAGCATGGACGAATGTGCCTGCATCAGATTGAGCTTGGTGGGAAGGGCGTGTATTTCTTCAGGATCGTAGTCCGGGTCATCACCTGGAAAGCAGCCTCTCCCCAGCACCCGCCATTACAGAGCTCGGCTCAGGCTGGACAACTCGGGGGTTACATTTTAGTCTGGTGGCGGGTAGGCTCTGCTCCTCGTGTCTCCTGGGTAACTTCGGCAGCATTTCAGGCAACAGCTTGTTGCGCTGCTAAGAAGGTAAAAGGACGGTACGGCGGAGGGAGGAAGAGAGAAGGAGACGAGGAGGATTCTTGGATATGGGAGGCAGGCAGACTGATTTCTGGGGCAGGATGGGTACTACAGAGAGCCAGCGTAGTGTAGTGGTTTGATCATTGGACTACGACCTTGGCGAGCAGGGATCGATTCCCCGCTCGGGCATGGAAGCCCACGGGGTGACTTTGGGCGCATCACACACTCTCAGCCCCAGAAAACCCCGTAACAGGTTCGCCTTAGGGTGGCCGTAAGTCGACAAGGACTTGAAAGCACACAACGACGGATAGTATGCAGCGCACCTGAGTCGTCTTCTTGCTGATGCCCACATTTGTGCGCTTCCAAGCCCACATCTGTGTGCTTCCAGTCGACATTTCCTCAAGGTTGAGTATTAAGGATGTCAGGACCAGGAAGAAAGAGTGTGCGTGCGACGGCGGGAAAAGAGGACAGCAAGAGGCTTCAGCGCGCTTGTTCCCCGCGCGTGCTTCCCCTCGTCGGTGGTTGAAAGAGGAAATGCGAGCCGACTCGCAAGGGAGTAGTTTAGGGCCAGTTGCTTAGCGTGGATGACGGAACCGAGTTGCACAGCAGAGTTGTGCTTCGATTCCAGTCTTTCCTCTGGTATGAACTTGATAGATGGCCGTAAGTTGCAAGCCACTCTCAGCCTCAGCGCGCCCATCGGCACTAGAGGACAATAATGCAGACCTGTTGTAAGGACTTACTAGTTTGTTTTCTTAACAAGACTTTTTTTATATATAAATTCAGCCTGGCACTCCCATCCGCGCTAGCCCGAATAGCCAACGATGGAGCTTTGCTCTAAAATCACAGGAAAACCCACAGCTGCTCCACCTTTGCTGATGAAAGTCCGTGAATGCGTGGGGTGTCTCTATTCTCTCTATTAACTGTATGATTATCTCTATTTTTGGCTAAGGAACTGCTTTCCCAGCCGCAGCCCCCTCCGTGCGCCGGAAAGAGCGGAAACAACAGTTCCGCTACTTCTCTGACCAAACCAGGCATGCCAATCGGTTTTCTTAAAGCACTGGGTGAGGACTGCGTGGCCCTCCTGGCGTTGTTGGTCTGCCACTCCCAGCCAGCGTAGCCAAGGGCGGAGGATGCTGGGAATTGAAGTCAGACAACATCTGGAGGGCTGCACAGAAGTCCTACCCGTGTTCCAAAGCATGCGCAGACGAGCCGGCGCGCGCTGTCTCGCCTTTATCTGGCTGAGGAGCATGAAAAACAGGCAACGCGATGCGTTTCGCTTGTGTGTGGTTGGCGGGGATTTGGAACTCGGGGCCATTTCCTCACGAGACTGTTATAGCGTTATGATTCCAGTTTCAACCTCCTACGGAATCCTTGGGTTTGCGGTTCAGGCAAAGGCAGGCTGGCCGGCCCATAGGAGGTTGAAAGTGGAATCATAGCGCTATCACAGTCTCGTGTGGAAATCGTCCTGCTAACACAGCGAGGCGCGCTTGTGGCTTTGGGTTACGCTTCCCAGCGCCTGCTTAATAATCCTCGCTGCAAAGCGGAGCAGCCTCTGGGCGACGAGGGTGTCTATCCTGGCTTTGCGATCGAGGAAGCCGCTCTCCAGCCGGCAGCTGGAGGGGAAAACGAAAGCTACGCCGTTATGACCCACCTGCCGCTGAACCGGGGTAGGAGTAACGCACACCTAGTCTAGATGATGTTGCACCCCCACTCCCAGCAGTCCTCACCGTTAGTTAGGCTATGTGCTAAGGCACGTAGGAGACGCAATCTAATAACATCTAGAAGGCTGCACTTTTTCTACTCCTGTATTAAGCCTATGGCAGCGCAAACATGCGGGGGAAAAAAAGATGCGTCTGTGTTACAACGAGGGAACCGGTGGTGGATTGTGCCGCCACGCTGGCGCAGCTAGGCAAGTTCAGACGCCGGACTTGACGGCTTTATTCCTCAGCCCCTGCCGCCTTCATAGAGAACAATGCTTTTCTTCGTGCTACCTGGTGCACGGGGGGGGTCGCTCTTATTCTGCCGAGAGCCCCCCCCCTTTCCTGCGCCCCACCGCCCTATCCTGAGGCGTCCATCTCCCTGGGACACCCATCGCAGCGGGTGGAGGGGGCGGACGCTCACGCCCTCCCCAGCTGTAGATCCCGAACTACGTGTTTTGGCGGCAAAAAGCGAAGACGGGGACGCTGGCGACGCCGTCTTGGCCGAGGACTGTAGGAAGATTTGTTACTGAAACAAAGGTGGGAGTCAAGCAGCAACAGGCGCGAGGCTTTCACTGGAGGCTCGCGGGGCCGCAGCTGCTCTCCCTCTTTGGCGGGAAAGGAAGGCGTTTCGCTTTGCGCGAAAGCAGACGAGGTTCGTCTTGGGTGGCGGTGTGGAAGGCCCGTTTTCCTGGTTTGCCGTTGCGTTCAGAAAGCACGAAAGCTCCCCTCGACCTTCCCTCCCCTTTTATAAGCGCACACCAGGCGCCTTGAGACCAGCGAGTGAGCCGGCTGGTGCTGGTTTCCCTCCCAACAGCCAACGTGGCTTCTTCTCTAGCCAGACAAAACGAAGGCGGCCGCCTAGCACGCAACAGGCGTGGAAGGAGCGGGAGAGGCACACCCCCCCCCGGCGTCTTTGTGGCCGCAACGCAGGAAAAAATAGTGAAGAGCATCACTCCCGGGGGTCCGTTGGTCCTCCTCTCTCACGGGAGGTAAAAAGTGAACCCCTTCTTTTTCTCCGAGAGCCTTTCCCGGAGAAACACAGAGGTGCAAGGGAATTGAGACGCCGTCGTTAAGGTTGGGGTCTTCGCTGCCTTTTGTGGCCCTTACGGAAGAAAACGCTGAAATAAGCACATGCCTTAAGAAATAAATGAATGAATAAGTAAAGCCCAGCCTTACTTTACGAGGGGCCTAGATCTCTACCTCTTTTTTTTTTTCTGCCTACAGTAATTTCCGGCCTTCCATTTTGTTGCTAGAGTACTTCATCTTGCCCAAGATAATTTGCGTTGTGTGTCTAAAGCGGTTCTATTACAACTCATGTACTCGCCCCTGATGGCTTTTTCCAGCCTCATCTTTCACAGAGCATTCTTTGCTTTTCATTATTCACCGTCTTGTCTCAGAAGAGGGAGGGAGCAGGCGCTAGAGAAGCTTGAATTAAGTTTAAATTAGTTTTTAGTTGCCATGTAGCAAATTCATTTGACTGATTTTGCATCCTATCAGCGCATTTATTACTCGTGGAGCAAGCCTAAGCCTTCTTGGTTTGAGAAAGGAAATAGCTGGCGAATCACTACCAAGACCTTCCTTGCAGCCTTCCTTCCCTCTGAGGAAATGTTGCCATATTCCCTGACACTTACATTTCACACAAAACTGGAAAGATTGTTCTTAATCTATTTACAGGTAGTTTTTGAAATCATTTGAGAAAATGAATGCATATCTGTTGCTGCGTATGTACAGGTTGATAGGGATATATTTCATTGTTTTGATATCCAGATGTGATATGACTTTTATTCCGAAATAAATTCCAAAAGAAGTCTGGTTGAAGTCAGAGACAATGAAATCCCAACCTGACTGTATATTTAAAACAACATGAAACGCAACATTGCACAAAAATATTGATAATGTAACACTGGTAGTACAACATCATACTAGAGAGGTGTGTGTGTATGTGTAGGGGGAATGAACAAATATACACTACAAATATTATAAAGCGGCTAAAAGTATCCCAAATATAGCTGGCTTACAGACTGCTGTACAAAAGTTGTTATAAATACTTCACATCTAGAAAAAATATGTTCCACCTTTGAAATAGACTTCTCCCTTAGGTATAAACAGCCTTTGTAAGAAAAAAAAACCCTCAACAAATCTGTTTGCTAGCACCAATCATTTTCTTGTTAAAAATTTCAAAATGTAAATTAGAAATCTAAATTTGCATTTTCATCCATGATTCCCAGATTGAGAGAATTACGGTAAAAATCAGATCAGAGCTGAATCAACACAGGTGGTATTAATAGGATGGAAAACAGCAGGTAAATAGGTAGAATAGTATGTCCATTTGAAGTTTTGACCAAATAAGGTTAACAAAAACTTGAGTTCACTGAGAATCTCAGTTTCAAAATTGCACTAAGATATTTTAAAAATGTATGTTGTACAGTGTGGTCCAATGAAATAAACTGTAGACAATTTGGCAAGTTCAAATTTGCATTAAAGCAGTATTCCTACGTACAGTTTTAAGACTAAAAAGTTTATAAATCTTTTTTTACAACAAAAAGTTCACTAACTTTGTTAATATTAACATCAATGTTTATAGTTAGCAAACTGCCATTTTAAGCACATGGCACCAATTAGTATTTATTGCTGTCACGTTTTTCTACAAATATAATTCTCTTTCCCCTCATCCCCAAAGAATATTTTTACAACTTCTGTACAAATATTCATAAAAGTGCAAAATTAAGACTATTTTTTAAGTAACCAGAGTTATTGTAAATATTGAAGTTTCAGTCCTTCTGTTGCAATGCAGCTTACTCCCTCTTTATTACTCTATATGAATATATCTAGATATATCATATTATGAGTCTTAGCAACTTTCTTGGAAAATTTTGAATGGCTCCTCCTTTTTTTTAAAAAAAATTTAGTTCTCTTCTTCCATAAGTGCTCCATTCAGTGTCCACTGCACTCGTGACTATCTCTTTATACATCATTTGAGCCTTGGCTTGCACAGGATGAGAAGCTATCATATAAAGAGTCGCTCAGAGATTCCAAGTGGTCTGTACCATGCCTATCAGAACTATTTAGAGAAACTTCTGCATTCTTCCCATTTTCTTCTTCCCCTTCAACCACCTGCAGACTGTTCTTCTCTTTTTCCAAGAAAATGCTTCTGCTGCTGTTAAATGTGTTGAGAGACTCCAGGGAAATTTTAGATAACCTCTTCCCAGAATCTTCCTCTTTCTCCTCAGGTTGCTTCAATTTCTGAAACAAATTAGGAAAGGAGGGGGCAAGAAATTAGAAACGACAGTTCTTATTAAAAAAAATGAAAACAAACGTTATCCGAACTGTAAATAGTCAATTATGGCATAATCACCGGTAACTGTAGAAAAGGAACAGATAGTTAAATACTTTGGGGCTGAATCTCCCACTAAAATTAAATGCAATAATAAAATCCATTTTGGGATAAATCACAGCTTTAATGATTCTGCTCAGACAAATAGGACTCAATTTGCAAAACAGTTAAGTGCCATTTACATTTTAAGCAGCTGATATTGGAATTTGTATGTGTGAAGTATCTCCCACATCACATAATTTACATTTTCCATTCTTCTTGAGGAATGATTTTTAAGGACAACTGGATATTCATCAAAGACTCTATTATTTATTTCATTTGGACTTCAGTGCTCCCTGTCTTGAGAGCTCCTGGCTGCAGTTGCAATGGTTGTACTGTATACAATTCAGCAAAAGATAGACATAGTTAAAATAGGCATGTTTAAGTCCTGTTAAATTTAGTTTTGCCTGCAGGTGAAAAGGCCAAGTCCAATTGATTTCAATGGACTGGATCAAGTCTGAAGTGTGCACAAGTAGACTGGATACTGTTCCTGCTTAATTAAGGTGATTCAGTGTGATTTCCCTTCCCCTTGCACCACCACCTGACCATTACGATGGTTTCGCCAATCCCTCTGAAGCATTTTTGAAATTTGGGAGGGGGCTGCTGCCGTGAGGAGAAAAAGACTGGAAAAGTCTGCTTCAGATAGCTGAGTTGCACACACTCAATCCAGTGAATCTTAAGTGCTTTGACTTACTCTTTTTGTGCATAATTTTTGTTTTGATAGAACCAGATTTTAGCCAGTTGCTGCATTTTTAAATGCTGCTATCTCCACAATGGTACTTTTTTCTATTATGAAATCTAGAGAAGGCTACAGGTCTGCTACTCATTTGAGAATATAATATTGGTATAACAAATACTTGCACACAGAGAGAATGGCACCCCTTATATCTATTATCAGCAGAAGGGAAATAACTTCTGCCATTTAATTAATGTGTATGTTAGTATATTATCTGTTTTCATAGGTTATTTATTTAGAACTTTAGTAAACAACTCAGAATATGGGAGAATTCAGTGTCTGCTACACATATTTACTTTAAACTTCATCCTAGCAGACACTGCCTTGATTCTGCATCAGAGTGTGTGGTGCATAATGTTCTTTATACAGAGCACTGCGGTACCCTCCAGGAGGCAACTTTCTGGTCCTGGTGGCACTGCTATGACCATTTACTAGCTAGAGCAGTAGAGACAGGTAGAAGGTAGATGGGGATGTTCCAGGAAACAGTTCTGCAAATCTAAAAGAGATGAAGGTTCCCACTGGCACAACCTCATTTCACTAGCCCCAGCTGTAAAACTGCAATTGAGATGAGCACCGCCTGGTTCTCTTTCCCCCACCTGCCACCAGTAAATAGCTGGGGCAGTGCCCCAGGGCTTAAAAGGGTATATGGATGTTGTATGAGGAGCTAGTGTGTTTTTTGTATGATGAAATAAATCAAGCAAGCAGGCTGTCCCTAACAGGATTCCAGCCAGTGTGTTTCAGTACTCCAAAGTAATGCTTGGTTGCACAATTTATACAGAACTAGAACTACAAGATAGACATTTTACAATGTTGTTACCTATGGGAGCTGACATTCTTACACATGTGTAAGTCATGTTATGCTTGCAGATTATTTGCCACAACAATATTTTGGTGGAACACTCTTCTGGAAGTGGAGTTGAACATACAGCAGTGTTGAACATTTGGCTTATGCACTGTACATTGGGGTTGCACATTGCAGTTGCATATTGCGGTTGTGCCTTGCAAAACAGCACCCAGTCATTGCTATACTGCACGGGGAGTTGTATAGTTCTGGTGCAGCATGTCTTCACATGTGGATGTTTACACTATGCTGAGGGGTGTTGAATGCAGCTGAAGAGTGTTCTTGACTATCAGCTACCTGCTCCATAGTGATTTTTTTAAAAATGGACCATTTTTAAACCCTCACCACTCATATAAAAATTGCCCCAACAAATCCACTGAAGCTTGCCATTGGGATGCTTTTGTGGCTCACATGTGCAATGTATTGAGACAAAAAAAATCCTTCTCCATGCAATTTGGTGATTGAACCATCATGTAAATATCTCAGATAGCATTCTTCACCATATAGTCCATGAAATAAATAGAGAGGTATGACATACATTCAGGCCATCAAACCATGGGATGAGAAGAACTCTACTGAAGGGTGGCAACCAATAGATATCACTGAGCTGAAGGCACAATTGTCTGACTTTTTATATGATGTATATCACTGCAACATGAAGCCTTGGATGACCTGTGGTATCTAATATCAGGGGCCCTGACACTTAAGAGATTTTACACTCTCAAAAGGTACTTAAGGTTCAGCAACAGGGAAGCAATAGAGATACCTGGTCACTGATAAACTGTCTTTCAAAAACTATGTTTGTTGAGCAGTTCTGAAAGTGCAGAATTGATGAACAGCTCAGAGCTAAACACCCATTCCAGCAATATGTGCAAGCAGTTCAAGAAAATGTAGAATACTAATGTGTTGGTGCCTTGATGCTAAGGCATCATATCCTCCCTTGAAGGAAGACATATACCTGGCAGGAAGCTTGGTACACGACAGGAAGCCCAGCTTGGTTACAGTGTGGTCACAATACTAATTCAATACTAATTCAGTACTTCCGCACTGGCTAAAATGTAGAGTGGGATACTCCTTTCTCATTAATGTAGAACTAATGGAAGATCTGCGAACTAAAGACCTAACATCTACTGGCACTCTATGACAGAATATGCCATTACTACCTTCAAATCACCGCCCATTATTTTATTTTTGTACTAGACAAGAAATCTTTCAGCTAGAGAGCCACATACAGAACATTTACTTGCAGTGACCGCTGTGCCATCCAAATAGTTGACCTTAAGTGTGGCTAGCACAGAGAATGGCTCTTCACAGGGGGACATTTACTTCAACAGGAGCTGTTTGTGCGTGTGTATGTAGAAAATTGCCCCATGATACCATTAATAGTGATAACCACAATACCCTTCATCTTCCTGGCTTTATAAAAACGTCAGTTTACTAATCGGGGGGGGGGGGGTCACACCAAGATTTATTTTCGTCCAGGAGTAACAGTGGCAATACTTTTAGGGCACATGTTAGTTACATTTTTCTTCTTTTTGTGGAAAAGGAAGTCTTGCAGGTATTAACAATGTTCTGCCAGATGTGGATAACTGTTTCCCAGCCCTACGTGTCTGGCTATTGTGGAACACTATCCATTGTAAACTAGGGGTGGACAAAGCATGAGTCAGGCTGTTGCTGGATAGCAATTCTGATCAGTAATAGCCAGCACTTCCAGTGATGAGGTTTGTTGGGAGTTGTAGTCCAACAACATCTGGATAGCAGCCCTTCTAAACCAATTTGATACCCACAAATACTCTTTGTGGACATTCTTGTCTGGTGAAATAAACTGAGATTCCTCACTAGGTCAGAAAATGCAGTAGAACCCATTGAATGCAAGGGTTTTTAAAGAATCTATCTGGATAAGAATTAAAAGGGATTCTGTATGATGCAGACATTAATGAAATTTGTTAGAAAATAATCCTGCATTTTGCACGTGTAAGCCTATTGAACTAAAATGCTCTCCAGTAGAAATGAAAGCAATGAGAGAGGAAATTACATTTAACTGTCCAATCCCCTTAGACCAGAATCAATCAGATAGTGGCTAGGTCTACTTGGAAAAGTGCTGCAGTTTGATGAAACTACACAAAATGAAACAATGAACATTTATTAAAAATGCAAAGCTGGATTGTACAATTTTAAATTTAACTCTGCTACAAGAAGACTTTTTATCAACTGTTTTAGGGAGGAGTTCAATAAAAAAGCAGAACCTGGTTTTTCTATCAGCTTGGGTTTTTTTTTTTTGGAAAAAAACCCTTTTATTTTCATCTTTTGATCCAAGTAATATCATGAAAGAAATATATGATAACTCTGAACATAACACAAGGTTTTGCAGCATCCATTGTTAAATGAGGTCTACTATTCATAGAGTAAAGGCACACTCATTCCTCATTTTCAGTATTAGTGCCAGGCAGAAATGAATGGATCAATAGACTATTGGCAGCCCAAGAACAAACACTGTAACTTTGTGTTTGGAAAGCAAGTGAAGTGGCTGATTTAGGATCATCCAACAAGCATATAGATAGCGTTGTACAGATCACACCAGAGACATGGCCACAAAGGAACACAAGGAAAGGAAAGGAACACACAAAGGAAAGTTAATTCTGAAGATGTTCACTTCTGCTTTGACCCATCAGTTAAACATAAATTCAACATACTGCTCATGTACTGTTTTTTAAAGGCCATAAACACCTGCCATTCTCATATATCAAGTACAGTCTGTGACCCTGCTGGACATGATTAGTTAAAAGTTGTAAAGTGAAAAAAAATAACAATCCAGAATTCATACCCTACAAATAAAATTAGACAATGTGATGGACCTATGTTTGCTGTTGTGTGCTTTTAAGTTGTTTCTGACGCATGGTGATCCTAAGGCGAACCTATCATGGGGTTTTCTTGGCAAGATATGTTCGGGGTGGTGGTGGTGGTTGACTTTGCCTTTCTCTGAGGCTGATAGAGTTGAGTTGCCCAAGGTAACGCAGAGGATTTCCCTCAGCTCCAGAGTCATATTCTGGTGCTCAAACCACTATACCACACTGGCTTTTGCTGCTGGAAATCCAGCCAGAAGAGGTGAATAATATTAGCGTTTCTGCTGGGTTACACTAACATTACTTCCATCTTTCCACTATCAAACTATAGCATCTGTGCTATCTATTCTATTCTGAGGGTGAAGTAAGCCGTTTGAAATCCAAGTCCAACATGTATTGATCAAAACCACGCAGCAGTACACACTTCATGGGAATAAGCTTCTCTTAAAATCAATGGCTCCAAGGAATGACTGACCCAATAAAAGGCATGTGCTCACATATAAGTTGAAATGATTTTTTAATGCTTCTGCTTTCTTTCACTATACACTGGGATGACCTGTGTATGATAAACCACCTTCATGTATGTATGAGAAGAATTTCCCTTTATAGAAAAAAACACAGGTTCTGCACTTTGGATAATGTCCAATGTGTTGAGCTTCAGAGTATTCTAGTAGTCTAATCAATTAAAAATAAATCAGTAGTAGTTAATTTTAAAAACATAGTAAAGGCCAGCTAAACATGTTTGTATTCAGAAAAAGTCCAACACTTCTGAAAGATTTTTCACTCAATCCAACATCCCTTTAGTGCAACCGTATAGGGACATATATCACACAGCACTACATAACCCCTAAGCAGAACTGCAACATTTCACATGACTGGGTGTCATTGCACAATGCTTAATACACAATGCACAACTACAGTGGACAGTTGCAAAACTAGAAAAAGAAGAACTGCAAAAAGATAGACAATTGCAAAACATCACCACAATGCAAAGTATTAAGATACACAACCATAATGGAAATTATAGGATACACAACAACAGTGGGAAGTACAGGATTCACAAACACAATGCAAAGTATAGAATGTGCAACAGCAATGTGTAATGAAAGTATAGGATACACAACTGCAATACACAGTCATAATGGAAAGTATAGGAGGCACAACCACTGTGAGTAATCACAATGCAAAATATGGGATTCACAATCACAAAGCAAAATATAGGATGCAAACTCATAATATGCAAGGCACAGCTTGCAAAGACAAGGCACAGATGAACATGCTGTCTGTGCAACTCTGCTTGCGCTGCTATCAGCAGAATACTTCTGTTGTGCAATGGTGACTTGTTGGTTCTGTATGTGCAGCATGACTTATGCACATATGTTTCCCTAAGTGAATTCCAGCTGATATAGTATGGACTACAGGTGGTGAAGTTACAACTGATGAAAAGCTGAAATGACCAGAAAACTAGCAAAGCCTTCACTGTTTATTTCTATGTAATGTGCACATCAGTAGAAAAAGCTGGTTGAGCTCTGAAGACATTAATAGAGCAACCTGAACATGGCCACTAAAGAGTAACTCCCACTGCATTTAATGGGACTTACTCACAAGTAAGTGTGCATAGGATTACTGCTGGGCAGACCAATCCTATAAAAGTCAAGAGGTGGAAAAAAGCCCACAATGGAAGAGCGACTGCTTACTAAGCCTTGCTGAGTTTGGGCTGGCTGCTTGGGCTGGTCTAGGTTCTCTTTCTCTCTCTGTGCATGAGAACAAGAGACAGAAAGAGACACTTAATTTTTTTTAATCTTGTTGCTCTTTTACAATGTTTTAGGGTAAATAACTATGCCAGTAGTAGGGCTAGTGGTGTTGACCCTCTGCTCCAAGTCTGGAAGCATGTTCATTAATCACAGCTATGGAGTTAGTATGCCAAACCTTGACTTCCACTCCAGCTTCTCTATTTTTCTACTGTTCTATTCTGACTCCTTCATAAATGGCAAATGTATATTAATTAGTAATATCACCTTTACTTTACAAGGCATTTCATGAATCATCAGGGTATTAGATTTACAGAAGATAAAATTTATCTATTAAGACATCTGAACAAGAAAGCTTTCCTAAATTCCTATGAAAGTAAATACACAACAAACTAGACACGTTAAAGAAGGTAACATATAAATATAAAATTACATATTTACCGTGTATTGGGTTTACACTTAGTGTTAGGGCTTATATCAGGGTGGGTTTACACTTAGTGTTAGGGCTTACATTTAAGGTTATTTTTAAGGTTTTATTTAAGGTTACATTTAAAGTTAGGGTTAGTATTAATATATTCAGTAATAGGATTATCTTTAGTAACAGCAATAGGTTCAATATAGTTGAAAAGGATAGAGTTACGAATGTAACAAAAACATGTTAGCAATATGATATATACCATGTGGAATAAGTATATGATGGTAAAGGATCTGGAAAGAAATAATGTAAGATATTTTGTTGTAATGTTTCTTTTTCACTTTTATGGGAATCACGTGGTGTTATGTTTTGTTTGTTTTTTCTTTATAATTAATAAAAAATTTACCATGTATTGCTGTAATTTATTTTGAAGCCACAGTCAGAGTTGGTACATTTCTACCAATTTCAGCTGTGAATCCATCCAAAATTTCTTCTGACTGTGAGTCCAGTTCCATGATTCTGATTCCAACTCCACAGCCTTATTGTCGATCCCCTCTTGGCACATGCCAGACTGGCCTTCTTTCTGCCATTATCCCAAAGAAACCCAATTGCCTTGGCAGCAATGATGGTGGAGTTTCTGGATGCTCGACCACAGACCTCCATAACAGACTATCCCTCTCCATCGATAGGAAAGTCCTCAGCATATTATGGTCTCAGGAGTGCACACCCAGGATGAAAGGATTGTTACAGTTTGGTGTGTGCATGGTAGTGGTGGCAGGGAGAGAAAGAACATGTCTCTCTTTCCAATAACATTGTACATAGAGTGTAGTTTTATTCCAACAGCACACTTGGCTGAGTGTGCTTACTGCTCTCCACCAGTGACTCAGATTATTGTTTATATAGGTAAGGATCTAAAAGCTCTTAGCATGAATGGAAAATACTTCTGTGCTTTTGAGGGGGCAATCATTTCTTCCTCTGACTGCCCTCCTACATAACCATACCACACTTTGTTCTAAGATCTTGCTATCAAGGATGCTTGTGCAAGAGGGTGGGTTCAGGGCTATAGGAAAGAGAAGCAGCAAAATAAGCCATTCTTGGTACTCATATTTTTTAAAAAATTATTGACAGTTTAATTTCTAAATCTGAGTCACAGATCACTGAACTATTGGCAGCTTAATTCTACAAATCAAACTCTGCCAATGCACATGAATTGTTGATCTTATCAGAATGTAACAGTCAAGAAATGGCTTGCAGAAGACATTCCTGTAGTCTTAATGTATATAGTTCCCTCCAGAGTCCTCTCCCATTCAAAAGGTGATAACTGGCAAATATGGAAAATATGGTCAGTTTTAGTTGGAGAAGCACCACCACCATAGTTGACCCAAAGATTCTTGTTGCATTGGCACTATAGTTGCTCCTGGTGCTGTTACAAGGGCCTTAGCTGTACATTTAAGGTCGTGGTTTGACTCTTACACATGTTAAGAATGTTAAACCGTTAAAGGAAACTGTATTTTTTCATGTATTCTCAATTATACAGTTTTGAATACACCTAGCATAGCCAGGAAAGGATTTGAGAGAAAGAATACAATCAATAATAATTTATATAAGTGTTATAAAGATTATGTTTTTCCCTTGGGTAGAACCTAGACCAGTGCATCTCTATTAATGTCATGTAACAAGCTGAGGAAGAATCTTCTCCTTCTCCCCAAGACAACCCAGTTACCTCCTTTTGATGGAAGCTCAGTCCCACAGAAATCAGAGAGCTGAAACCAGGCATCTACAACGTGGCACATGATTGTCCTTTGACAGTAAAAAATTATATTACAGGGAGAGATGCACAGAAGCTTTTCCCACAGTGGTTGAAACTGTGTAGACAGAATACAAGATTTCTGCTAAGAGAACTGAGGGACAGATGTGCAAAGGAGGATAACATGCTTCACCTCTAACTCTGGGCAGGGAACTGACAGGCTGATTCTAGGTGATGAAATAGTATGCCTATGGACCAAAATAAGTTGGGAAGCCCTTCCGTATGTGTTGTGTTTAGCAATCCAAAAAGGTATTAAATCAAATTCTATGATCTTAAATTAAGATAGTAAACAAAAGACAGCATCCTGCTTAGTATTTTAGACATCATAATCCAGACACATGACAGTGTAATTATTAGAATTCACTTTTATAGTTGTTGAACCCCTGCAATGACCAGTGTTCCCCAAACCCTATCTTTAAAACCAGCTACCCTCCTCAACAGATGCATTTCTGAGGCACTGGAAAGAGGGGTGTTGAGTGAGTATGTGTCCAGCCCTCTCCTGCTAGTAAGGTGCAACGCAATACAACAAGTAATGAGCTGCTTGTTGTATTGTAACTTTCTGAGGCATAGCATTGGACATGTCATCATTCAGCCCCCCAGTCTCCAGTGCCCTCAGAAATACTTCTGGTGGTGGGGATTGAATGGCTTTCAAAAGTAGTTTTTGGAATGGCATCAGGAGACATAGTTGTGATGACAGAGCTAACTGTTATAGCTATGACTCTTGATATAGGACTCAGCCATTACATTTAATACAATGTGAATCAAAGAATTTGAGATCTTTCTATTCACTGTAATAAGTTGTGGATAGTTACACTGTCTTCAGCATCGTGGTAGAGGCACATTCAGAATGAAGTAACTGGGACTTTCTGATGATTCTGTCTGCAACCTCTTCAACTTCTCCCTCTTGTCTCTCACATTAATTGCAATCCTTCCATTAGCCAGGTTGCACTCATGGAATTTACCAACAACAATAGTGCTTTTTTCAGTAACAACCCCACTGGTTGCGAAGTATTTGGAGTGGTGAGGGCTTCATCCTGAATGGGCAATGAGAACCAGGGCTATGGAGTCAAAGTCAGAAACAATATTGATGAAGTTGGACTCAGCAGAAATATAGAAACTCCAACTTGGGCTTCAAAATAAAAATGTATAATATTAAATGCCTAGCTTGTTGTATATTTACTTTCATAGAAATTTAGGAAAGTTTTCTTGTTCAGAACTTTTCATCAAATAAATATATTTTATGTTTTACCAGTCTAAGTATCCTGATGATTCTTGTGATGGTGATGAAATGCCTTGTGCTACCATTTAATATTTTTACAATGAGTTATTACTAATTAAAGTAAAATAGAGATGGAGTCAGAGGCAAAGTGTTGGCATACTGACTCCATAGGCCTGATGAAAACCCATTAGTTTTCATAAAGTAAAAAGAAACCCTGGGCAGTTATGAGTATGTAACCCTCAGTCACACATTCATAACTGCTACATATTCACAATCTGTATGTAGCCCCCCGTTTAAGGAACATACAGGGACCATGAAAGGCCTCCAAACCCCACTCACCACTAAGCACCCACTGGGATTGACAGGAGTCCATTCCCCTGTTAATCAAGAAGTAGCTGCACCTACTTTGAGCACGAGATCTCCCGGGCTAGGGGAATTTATGACAGGTGGTCCTTTTTTCTGCTTATTGCACTGGAGATTGCTCACAAGAGAGGTTGAGAACATCAAGAAGCTGCTTCTCAATTGACAGGGAACAGATTTCCATCAACCCTAGCAGCTGCTAGTTTACTGGTAAGTGGTATCTGGGAGATGGGGTGGTGGTCTGGCTGGGATTCCACCTCCTGCTCCTAGTGGAGGTAAAAACTACTAGAACTAACTTTGAGATAAAGGCCTGAATCCTATTGATTAATCCTAGCTAGAGCAGACACACTGAAACCATTATTGGATATAAGTCAAAATGCAGGTAAATTCCATTGATACAGCGGGTTTGCATTAGTTGAGACTAAGCATTAGGCTTCAGACCAAAATGTTTTTTGTTCATGCTACAAAGGCTAACTCGTAGAAATCTTCAATTGGCATTCTTCGAGGCTATGCCATGTGTCATTCTTTTTCCCTTTCTCATGCAATCTCAAGTTTCTCCAGCGAAGCTTTGCTGAGTTTTGCAGTCTGATGAGGGCTGCCTGCTTCTTTAAAACTGGTTTTTATGGTCTTTGGTCTATGCTCGGGGGATTTTCACGGAACATAATTATAGCACCGTAATTCCACTTTAACTGTCACAGTTGTGTCCTGTGGAATCCTGGGGCTTATACTTTGGTCAGAGTCACTAAAGGAGTTTTCTCGCTGAGAATCGTAAATGCTCCTCCTGAAACTGCCGGTCTCAGGATTCCATGGAACATCATTATGGCATTTAGTGGAATATAGCGCTATACTTGTGTGGTGTGAAGTGGTGCCGGGAACAGGTAACTTTGATGGGGGCCAATTTTTCTGTCCGAATGACTCTTCAAGGGCTGCACAGACTATTAAAAATGCAGGGGAAAAAACCTGGAAATGTGTCCCAAAGCTCACTTTTGGTTTTGGAAAATATATACTTTTAAAAAGGACACTCAAATTGACCTTGGAAGTGTCAAGGAGAATCAAGTCACTATATTTTTTTCTTTTTGTGTGTGCAAGAAATGGCGTGGTCCTGAGGAAGAGAAAGGTGGACCTAGAGGGTCTGCAGGCTCCAAAAAGCCTTGGGGGCTGTATGTAACTTGATTTACACACTCTTGCTATTTTTCTAGTTTCTCATTTCTAGACTTCTTTGTTCTTGACAAGTAAGTTCCAATCATCCAATCATAAAGTGGCAGCAGGTTTAGAAGTTAAGACTATGAGGGACAGCTCATGATACATTTGTTAGCCAAGCAATATATGAAGAACTTTTCTCCAGCACACCTCTAAGTTTAATCTTCAAGACAACCTATTTGCAGAACAGATTAATATCTGCATCCTGCTGTCTTTGGAATAAAGGCATTACGCAATATAATCCTTAACAAAACATAGGCAAATCATTACAAAAGAGTGTGATTAATTATGTTCAAAAATAAACTCAATTACATATCAGCTGCCTTCTTAAATTTATGGGAAGGAACTTTTCTCATTTCGTGTTAAGAGAATAAAGCAGGGGCTACCCAATTGTTGCACTTATCCAGAGAAGAACCCATCATATTAACTGTTCTCAGCTTGTGCTTTGAACATGTTTTACTCCTTCTCTTTTATATATCCCAGCCTTTGCAAATTTCTCTTTCCTACATATTAAGAATCCTGCGCAGAACCCTATTCTTATGGTTGTCCCCACTCTCTATAAAACGTGGACAATATATAATTAAGACAAAGGTTAGGTAATATACCAGAAATAACCTCTCTCTCTTCTCTTTTGTAATCTTCTTTTGTTAAGAACTATGATGATCTCTTACAACTTTGGTATCTGTGGAAGGATTTCAAGTCTTGTTAAAGCCAAAGCTACAGATAGGTTTCGGTTATTCTGAATGCCAAAATATAGAAATGTTTTGAGTTATGCTTAGAACAAACTGGAGACACTGTAATAAAAGAAAACAAAATAAGTAATATAACAAGCATTTGACTATAAACTGGAGATGTGTTTCAGATTCAGCTATCACTACCATTCCTCTATATCCACTACCAGTTTTGGCCACTAGGAAGCACAATTTGGCTCAAAACCTCTGCTCATGTTTAAATCATTATTTTACTAATGCACTTTTAGTGTGAATCAGTACCTTTTCTTGCTGATAAGGGCCTTTCTGCAGGATATCAGATAAATATTGCATCTAGGGGAATTGGATGGCTCAGGGATTTGGTAACAGTATATGGAGCCTTTAACCTAGAGGTCAATGGTTCAGATCAAATCTGGCCTACACAAGTGACTGAAAATCATTATTATCACAAGCTTGCTTGATGGACCTTGACTAACTCCAGTTACTTAGTTTATTTGCCAGGTGTTTACAGCAACCTTGGAAAGGAAAAAGGAGAAAGAAAGCAGGGAGGGGGGAATCACTAAAAGAAAACAAACAAAATTAAGTATCTACAACCTATTTGCTTGTTTTCAGATTCTGGATGGGGTTTATTGACAATTCAAAATGACAGTATGCATATGTGTACACATACACATTTATCTTTAAGGGTTTAATGAA
Organism: Cyclura pinguis; assembly: GCA_030412105.1. Classification (NCBI taxonomy): domain Eukaryota; kingdom Metazoa; phylum Chordata; class Lepidosauria; order Squamata; family Iguanidae; genus Cyclura; species Cyclura pinguis. The sequence continues at coordinate 246,602,611 of CM059599.1, read as the reverse complement.
AAATGTATCACCAAATTAATAGATTACTTATTGTTCTGGGCATTTGGAAGTATAGAAACAAAACAAATAGCATGATATACTACATGTTGTACATTCGAGCAAATAAGCTGCAACGCAGAATACTCCTTACCTGCCTATTTGCTATGCTAATTATTCTACAGAAATGTGTATGAATTAATATGCATTTTAAAAATCCAGACCAGAATTCTCTATCAGGGCCACATGTCGTAACTTTACGCATACGTAGCTACGTAGCAGAGGTGCTAAGAACCCTCCTACTGAATTTACAAGATGTTTAACAGGTTACAAGATGTTTAACAGGACATCAGCAAGAACGTCCTGATGTGCATTGGTCCCACTGTGCATTGGTTCAGATGTGCAGCAGTCACTTGGCTGGTTCCCCAACATAGCAATGTAAAAGCAGCCCCTTGCTGCACATGGAGGTTCCAAAACTCCTCAGTTCTGCTCAAAACTGCTCAAAGACCTAAGTCTCCAAGTGAATTCTGGCAGTATTCTTTGTTACTTGGAATTCAGTGTTTAGCAAATATTTTAAAACACATGTAAAAATGTCAAGAATCATTCCCAATGCCTGAGTGTGCTAAGTTTTGGGTCTTGAGATGACAGATGAGTAGACTGCCATATGGCAGTACAAGATTCCCATTTCAAAAATTAGATGGTGGGCTATATCCATGCATGTGTGCCTAAAGGCTATGTGGGAGTGGAAAAAGGACATGGCAAAGCTTGAAAAAAGTTAATGGTATATGTGAGGGGGAAGGCTAAGTCCTATAGTTCATTCCAGCTAGAGTAGACTCACTGAATCAATGGAACTTACATAAGTGTTGACTTATCAAATTCTCATAGATTTGGTGGATTTCCTTCAGTTGGTACCAACAATTGGATTTAGGTCTTGGACTACAACTCTCAAAACCCACCAACCAGCATAGCTAACAGCAAATGGTCAAACAGCTCATGCTCATGAATAGCAAGTCACAAGTTGATTATTCTCAACATTTTTAACTGTGTTTCAGATTGACTTATGGTTTTAGGAACACGTTATATTGAAACAGAACTGGAAGTTATGAAATGTGGTTAAGAAAGCCATCCAGCCATCCCACAAATGAAAAATCGAATGGATGCAACAAGTGCCAGAATATTACATGCACGCACGTAGACACTCTCTCTCTCTCTCTCTCTCTCTCTCTCTCTCTCTCTCTCTCTTAAAAGCCAGGATGTGGCCATCTGAATATGCCAGCCTATATTTGTTGTTGTTGGTACGTGCCAATTTCAGAAACGGAGTGAAGAACTGGTAGGACTAGTAGTTCAAATGTATTTTTACATTCAGTTTAGTTAAGCAGCAGTTTAAGATGATCAAATGCATAGTTGCCCAGGAGAAACAAAACCTTCCTTTGTCTCATATGAACAGAGGAATTGAGTTTTATATTAACAAAGAAAAGGGAAATGAGCCTTGCTCTTAGCAAAATATACTTGCAAAATGCTACTGTACAGAAGGAACACACACACACACACAGCCAAATTGCTAGGAGAATTAAATATAGATCAACAAAATCAATACTTAATTGTATAACTCAAGGTCTTTCATTTCATACCTAATCCCTAATCAGAAGTACCAAGTATGCTTGCTTTTGATTAAAAAATAAAAATGTCACTAAGAAGTGTAATAATTTTCAAGCGTTTTACATGCTCAAATCTGCAAGTTATTCTGCCTTAGCTTATCCAAGGTCATATTGATCTCATAATCTATACTGTTTAGCATGTTAATTTAATATTTTATTAGACCTAGATGTCTTAGAAATCACTGAAGCAATTTTTTTATCTATGCTACTTGCCAACTAATGTGGCACTGAATAAGCTTTGCAGTGCACATTAGAAACATTTTCCACTTTTCATTTTGGAAAATGCAGATTTTCTATTGTTAATAAGCTCCATGAAAACACTGGAATGGAGTCAAACAACAATACAAATCAGATCAGCCTCTGCCTCCCTCTCTCTTTTCTGTCTCTCATCACCCCACTCACTCCCCAGTCACATAACTGGTGATAAATTACAGCCAGTCTTTATAGGTTTGATAGTTGGGGTGAGGCAAAGAAATTTGTGTTATAAAAAGGAGCTTCATTTAGACTTCAAGCTGGAATCATCAGTTTTCTAACTGCTGGAAACTAAAGATACATTCAACCCAGCAGGTTTTGAGGTGCAATTTGCTGCCAAAAATCACATAAGAAGCACAAGCAGTTCATAACGCATCCTGTGATTGCCACTTTTATAGCACAATCCTATAACGTTTATTCAAAAGTAAATCCCATAGGTTTTAGTGGGACATTCTATCCATTTACCTGATTCCCAGGTAAGTGGGTATAGGATAGTTATTATTCATTTGCTTTGGTTCCTGGTTCCCATTTCATATGAAAGCTCTTATTATATGAAAGAAGGAAATAAAGATTCCTCCTACAATTCATCTGGAAAGAAGTTGTGTGTTATTCTTTCATTCCTTTCCTTTCTGTGCCTGTCCTTTTCTGTTCTCTGAGCCTCTGAGCATGAAACAGCTGAAAGAGGCAACCATAAGCCACAATAAAATAAGTTAAATTGTGGTGTTTTTTTTTCTTTTGCTAATTTTGAATTAATTCAAAGAAAGAACTAAATTGGGTTACTTATTAAACCCAGTAATGAGATGCTTTCAAATGGTTCCACTCCACCATCCCAAATAGTCCATAAACAATAGAACTGGAAAGCATAAACATGGATTTGGATGAGGGGCTATTTAGGAAAAGGAGCCTGCACATGTCCATTTGAAAAGCAGAATATAGCCCATGCACCAGAAGTGAAGAATGAAGCTCATTAAAAGCTAATGAAATGAGGCCAATTAATAGCACAGGATAAGGAAAGCAGAACATCCATCTATTAAAAATCCTCTTCCTTTTCAGTCAGTCAATCAGTTTCAAAAGCCTACAGCAATAAAAGCATCTTTGCTAGCCACTAGAAGGACAACAAATTTTTCCTCCTTTGGAAAAAATCCCCATGGCCTGGGCGAAGCCACCAAGAAGGCCCTCTCCTGCCTCTGTACCAGATGTGCCCCTGAGGGTGGTAGGACCAAGAAAATAGCCTCCCTCGAAGAGCCCTAAACCTGTCCAGACTTGTGTGGAGGAAGTACAGTCCTTCAGATTTTGTCATTTAAATTCACCAAAGTCCCAAAAATAAGTTTCAAAAAGATCAAACTGTCCAAACCTTTCATGTCCTGGCAAGTTTTTGTCTTGTCAGATATGGGGTTTGTGGGAAATCTCAGTTTGTGTTTTTTTTATTTATTTTTTTATATATATATAAAAATATATATAAATATAAATAAAAATAAAAAAATAAAATCTCCAAATCTGTTTCTGAATGAGATCCAATGCTATTTATCCACAAGCACAACAGACGTAATAGAAAAAATAGATTGTCCTGCCCTCCCCCCAGCCCCCTTCCATCTGCTCTGGAGTCTGCTCCATGAGCAAAAGTCCACTTGTCCCTCTATTTTTATGCTGCTTTATTTGTCATATGGGATTGTCTTGTTTTTTAATTGTAAACAATCCTGAGTGATGTGGTGCATTGGAAAGCTAGTGCACACATTTTCTAAATAACTGAGTGATGCATTTATTAAATTCAGGTGGGAAAAAAATTAAAATCCAAACCTTCAGTTCCTACTGGAAGTAGTAGACAGAAATTAAAAATCATTTGAGAATAAGTACCAGGGCATCAGATACAGCATGACAGCACCCAGACATAGCCAAGGTGCGAGGCAGCTCATATTTACAAAAGCAGGCTAGCTATATTTTTCTACCTGAAACAAAATAGAAAACTATGCTGCTTCTAAACATTAAGGGGCGTAGTTCTCTAGCCAGAAAATCCCCCTGGTGGTATAAATACAATGGCCAAGACCCTACATCACAGGCATAGTTACAAATGCGAAACTATGTATTGTGTCCTGATTCAGTTCCTCAAACTTGCTTTAAGAGCTAGCATGTACTGAATGACAGATGTCTGCTCTGTTCGTGATTGGGGTGCAACAGCTCCCCACCCCCAGTGATCTGTGGTGTGAGAATCAGAAGGAAGACAGCAACCTCATTGTCAGATCGCTGGTGGGAGTGGGCTTGGAAACATCATCCTGTTGCACCCCAGTAACCAGCAGAACAGACTTCTGTCACCTGGTGTAGCTCCCTGCTGTTAAGGTCGATTTTAGAGGACATTTGCGATCACGGTAATAGTGCCACGGTCATAAACATGAATGGTAAACAGCTTTGAAGTCTAGGTCAGCAGGATGCCAGCCAATTACACTAAATGCTTAGAAAGAACAGGTTGCTTATCGGTAACGGTGTTTTTTTTTTAGTGGTCATCGGTGCCCTCACACAACTGGGTTTGTGCCTGCACAGAGCCTGTAACAGAAAGTGACAGAGCTAGTAGCTTTGGCAGGAACCCCACTCCTTCCGGTACGCTCTCCACTCCTTGCTCCGAAGCTACCTCACCCTCAGTTCCGCAGTCTGTTCACTGTAACAGAGGATTTGCTAAGGAAGAGGGGAGGAGGGTGGGTTGTGCGAAGACACATAGGACCACTCAAAGAACTACAGTTACAGGTAAGTGACTTCTTCTTCTTCGTGGTCTCTGTGCCTTTCACAATTGGGTGACTGACAAGCTTACCATTAGACAGTGGGGGGGGGGGGATAAATCAAGAATAGAAGAGAGTGCCATCTGCTGAAGGAGGCATCAGCCTTCGCTGTGCAGTCGGCAATCTACTATATAAAAGTCAGTGTTTGCGCGTTTGTCTGCGTCAGCATATGATTGGCTGGCTGTGAAGATTCCATGGAATCCTGGGGTTGGCATTTTAGGGAGGGGCCTTTAGAATTCTCAGCTGAGAGTTCTTGGGCCTCAGGCTTGTTGCTATGGAGATGAGGCCAACCATCAATAAGGATGCCAGAAAACTTTTGGGAGGCATATGTGAGAAGAATTAAAGTGACATGCACAACATACCGTAGTTACAAGGTCTTCTCGCCCCACGCAGTAGACTGTACACGTTCCATATGTGACGAATCTTAAAGTTGAAATTCAAAACAAAAAATGCTTCCAGAACAACATAAAGCACAAATTGCACAAATTCAACAGAAATAAATTTAAAAAAAAAAAAGCCAGTACATCAGTGTCACCAGACAACACAGATTGGATTGGGGACTATGGGGAAAAGTTATAGGTACTGCAGTAGGCTGGTTGCTATGGAGATGAGGTCTAGCAGCAAAGAGGAGGACAGTGTATTTCCTCAGGAACCCAACCTCTGTATGTTAACAACTCTGAATATAGATTAGATTGGGTAATATGGGGAAAAGTTTCAGGTACTGGAAAAGGCTGGTAGCTATGGCAACAAGGTCTAGCAACAAGGAGGAGGACAGTGTATTCCCTCAGGAACCCAAACTGTGTATGTAAATAACCCTGAGTACAGATTGCACTGGAAAATATGGAGAAAAGTTACAGGTACTGGAGAAGACAGTTTCGTGAGTTGTTAAGAGGAAAATAAAATCCCAAGCAATGTCAGGTAAATATGCTAGTGCTGGATAAAAGCAGAAGGTTGTGACCAGATAACTGCCTTGCAAACATCTGTCGGAGAAACACCCTTGAAACATCCTTTCTACAAAAGGAAGTAGACATGACTTATGTTGCAAATGTAGAGGTTGAGGCAACTTAGCAAACTGGTAAGCAAAGTTGATGAACTCTACCACCCACTTGGAGAGCTTCTGCAAGGAGACTAGCACTCCTGCCAACATAACAGCTTGAGTAGCTTTCTTATTTAGGTAGTTTGGTGGATGTAGTAGGTTAGTGCTCTCCTTACATGCAAATAGTATAGCATGTGCCATAATCATGAAACTGGTTTTTGATAAAAAGCTGGTAGGACAATGTCATGCTTAAGGTGGAAGGACAAAGCACCTTTAGAGAGAAAAGAAGGATCTGTGTGAAGGACTACCTTTTCCTTATGGAAAAAAAGATACAGGTGATCAGCTTTCAAGATGCAGAACTCACTAGTGTCCTGGCTGACATGATGCCCACCAGAAACACTGTTTTGAAAGTGAGCAGACAGGAGGTCTTCCACAGCCATGGGTTCAAAGGGCTTGGAAGGTAGTAGTGACAGCACCAAAGACAGTATAGGATCTCTCACAGGAAGGTGTTAAGTGTGAAAGGCATTGAAGGAAATATTTCAAGATCTCACTCATTAATAGGAAGGCAGCTGGATGACCTGATAGCTGGCAGGCTACTATGGCAGCCAGATAAACTCAGAGAAGAAATTGAAAGTCCCTTACCTCAGGTGTAGAAGAAAGACCAATACTATATGCTCATCAGTTGGCAAGGAAATCCTTTATCCTGAGCAAAGGTGCAAAGCATACTCCATTTGGTCCTGTATGAGCACTAAATAGATTGTTTTTGAGAAGTCTGGAGGACTAACTGTATAAGTTCTTCTAATGACCCCAATCCTCCACTCTGTCAAGCAAAAGGAGGGCAGGTCTAGGTGGCACACACTGCCATGGAACAATGTTAGATGATCAAGCAGTGGTAAGAGGTATATATACTTGTGGTGTGAAAGTTGAAGAAGCATTGAGAACTAAGGTTGTTTGAGTCACCATTGTGTCATAAGAACACAATTGGCTGCATCTTCCTGAATTTTCACTAGAACCCTGGCTAGAAGCAGTATTGGAGGGAATAGATAGAGGAGAGTGCACATCCACCATCACAGGAACAGTTCACTCATCAACCCCTGACCTATGTCTCTTCTGCTGTCATGTCTATGGCAGAGCAAGCAGTAATTCACAAGCAGCACAGCTCCTACTCATGAGGTGAGAGTCAAATAATGTCCAAACAGAAAGGAAGCCTAGAACAAACAAATCCAAACAGGCAGAGTTCCAAAACAACAAGATCCAAGAGCACAGGGTTTCAGAACCCCCCCCCCCCCCCCCCATTACTGACCCTGGGAGTAAAAGCCAGCTGGAGCCCTTTTTTATCTATGGATGCTGTCACCACAGGTGTTCCCTCATTAGGGCTCACTTACTACTTAAAGGGGCCAAGCAACACAAGCCCTCCCTTTCACGGCATCTCTGCTGCAAGGTAGATATGTCAGCTATGTCTTCCTCTATTTGTTCTCCTGGCTCAGGCCATTATTGTTGTTGTGTATTGTTTCCCTCTGGACCAGCTTCTGGGGACACTTCAACATCTGGGGAAGCCTCTGCCTCAGAATCAGAATCCTCCTCCTTGCTGTCACAGTCTTCAAGACAGGGCATGACATCTGCTGCAATAACAGGTACACTTCCTGTTCATCCTGAAAATGAACATGTTGATCAAGGGTTTCCCTCATCATTGAACTACCATGTTGAAAGCCACTGGGGAGAGAGACCACTTGTACACTCCTTTGGAAATTCTGCTGAGAGAATCTGCCAGCAAGTTGTCTGAGCCCAAGATATGAATTGCTAGGAGAAACAAATAGTGAAGGATGTACCAGTCTCACAGGCCCATTGCCACAGTATTCAGTATGCAAGACCTCGTTCCTCCCTGTTTGTTGACGTAAAAGACTACAGACACATTGTCTGTAGCTATCTGGGTCACAGTCCCCTTGATACAAACTTTGAGTGCTCAAAGAGCCTTGGTGATTGCTAGCATTTTGAAAACGCTGATGTGGAGATGATATTTGTGTCTGGACCATGTGCTCTGCACCATTAGGCCTAAGCATTGAGCTCCCCCCATCCCATTAGGGAAGCATCTGACTTCAATAGAACTGTGGATTGTGGTGGGTGGAATGACATTCCCTTGGATAGGTTGAATGGGTGAAGCTACCAGAAAAGGGACTGACAAACAGACCTTGGGATGTAAAACAACCACCAGGCTTGTCTCATCTTAAATCAAAATACATTAGAAACCAATGTTGGAGAAAATGGAATCTTAACCAAGTTCATAATACAGCTGCTGCAGTGGAGGCAAGAAATCCCAGAAGCTGCTTAAGACAATGAGCCAACAACATTCTGTTCTGAAGTATTCAGAGAACTGACCCTAAGATGGTGCTGTACCATTCCTGAAGTGGGAATGCTGTTGCCAGTCTGGCATCCAACTGTGACCCTGTGGAGAGGAGGGACTGGGTTCATGTGAGACAGGAGTGTTTGAGGTTTATCTTGAGACTGAGATCACCTAGGAGATCCAATGTTCTGCTTAAGTGTCTCCAGAGGCAGTTTGCGATGGCCTCACAAGTAGCAAGTTGTCCAGATATGGGAATATTATGATTCCCTTGGTCCTGAGGCAGGCAGTGACTATTGCCATGATGTTTGTGAAGACTGGTGGGGCTGTCAATAGATTGAAAGGCAATACCTTGTACTGGGACAGAAAGAAGTGACTCGAAACAAAGATATCTATGGTGGTGCAGCCGAATGCCAATATGAAAATATGCAGCTAGCAATTCAATTGCAGTAAACCAACCTCCTGGCTTCAACAGCAGTAGGATGGTATGAAGGGTGACAATGAGAAATTTCTTTGGGACTATGTAGTGATTGATTCTTCTGAGATCCAGGAGCTTCAGAATCAAAAAGTACCAGGAAAATAGTAAGTATGGCCCCAGGAGAGTCCTGATGCAGATGTCTTCTGTAAGGCCTGCCAACAAGGCTTTTGCCCCACATTCTGCTCCATGTCCAGCTGCTTGAATTTATTGTGTTGCTTTTCCCTATGTGCTTCCTGTTGAAATAGCACATAGGCATTCCTCTCTGATCATTTGGCAGGTAGAGTATGAAGGAGAGCATCTTCTCCCACAGAACTGTTGGTAGTCCACCACGCATGTTTCACAGTTAAGTACCCAGATTGTGAAAGCTGATGAAGAGTAAAAAATATCTACACAGGAGAATTAGATGGCATTCTTCCCTGTCTGGAAAGTATAGCAAGATTTCTTTGTATATTTAGCTTGTGAGGCCTCCACTATGATGGAATTCAGAGTTGGGTGACTAAACAAAAAGCTAATATCTTGCTGAATCTTGTAGAAGGTTTGCAGCTTTCTGAAAATTGGAGGTATGGATGATGGTTTAGACACAATTGCTTTAACAGGTCGAGTAAAGTGGGCAGAAGAGGCAGCACAACCAGAGTGGCTCCACACGTCTACTCCCTGAAAGACTGGGTCCAGAAGAGGAGTCTGTTGAGCCTTGGCCTCTAGCCCTAGAGACTTGGCCATGCAAAGAATGAGGTCTGTAAATGGTCATAATTCTTTTGAGGGGGAAGCAGGGTGGTATCTACCACATCTTCCCCAGGGGAAGTAGTGAAGGGGGATGCTAGTTGAGGCTGTGAAACACAGAAAATCAGTATTGTCATATGACGAATTGTCATAGTCTGGCAATAAAACATTCAGATACAGAGCTGTTGTGGCTGGTGTTAATGAAGTAGACTCTGAGATAGCCGAAAGTGTGGTATGAAGTGGGGCTGTTGGGTCAGCAGATGGACCAGATCTGCCTGGAGGAAGTGTTTCAAGTTCTGTCAATATAGCAATTGGATGAACAGAAGGATTGGTCCTAGGAGAGTGAGAATGATGACAATCATGAGCGTGAGGGGTTGAAAGAGGATGACATCATGGAGAATGTGATGGATGGCAATTGTAAGCCCATCTGGGTGAGTGATGTTGGTGATGATCCAGAGACACAAGTCAATAACATCAGGCAAATGGTTAGTGATGAGCAGGCAAACTGCTTCTGTATGAAGGGTCAGGATCTTGTGAGAGATGGGCAGGTAGGCAGGAGTTGGCTTTCTCCACTGTGGTTCATAGAGATAGTGATAAGAACCCTCTGATCCCAGAGAGTCTTCCTGATATCAGCATGGGCATCAAGTATCTGGAGAGGGTTGCAAGCCTGGGGTTGGTGAAGGACGGAAGACTGACTGGGAGGACCCATAGGGCGACTCTCTTCTCAAGCTGTGATAGAAGTGATCTTGTCACACTGGTGATGTTCCATCCCTGCTTCTCGGAGACCATGATGAAGGCCTATCTTGGATTAAGGGGGGCTTGAATGGGAGAGGGTACTGAGAGCAGCTTGGATAGTGAAGGACACTCTAGGCCCAACCATCCTCAGATCAAGAGAGGCTTGAGTGGAGAAGGGTGACTGTGGACTGCACTAGGGTGCTGTGGAGATAAGTGACTATAGACTGTAGCTGGGTTACAGATTGTTGGTGATCCACATCATTGATACTGGTATTGGTAGGTGCTATAGACAGCATCCCCTGTACCAGTCAGTCATTGGACTGAGTTAAGTCTTCTGCCTGTGGGACCATTGATTCAGATGAGAATGATGTTGACTTCAGGAGAATAAAGTCAGATAAGCTGGGCAAAGCCTCCAATTCTGCCAGTTTCTCTTTGTCCTTCTTGCACTTCTTCCTAGAGCCACTTCCCCTGTCAGTGCACTTTTAGAATGGGTTTTGGCACACTTAGTGACCTCACCCAAAGATCTGCCAGGGGTTTAAGAGAGAAGAGTAGGTTCCAAAGCCCCTGGGGTGGGAAGACTCTGCAAATGAAGCATGATCACCCCAGATAACCTTCCCCTAGACAAAAATGATACAGGGAATGACTGTTGGAGGTAGAGATCTTCAAACCCAAGGTGCACTTTTAAAACAGCACTTTTGAGGCTTTACACAGGTGGGCAGTCTTCGACCCACAAGAGGCAAAGAGTGGGGAAAAAAAGTGAAACAGAAGAGATAGAATACTAGCATCATTTTTTTTTATAGAGAAGAAAAAGTACAAGAGATATAGGAGAACAGAAGAAGCTACTATCTGATGAAACTATCCAGGATGTGTGCTTGACGACAAATGAAAAGGAACTGAGGGGAGGGAAGCTTTGGAGTGAGGAGTGGAGAATGTGCTGGAAGGAGTAGGGTCCCCATCAAAGTTACCACCTCTGGACCCGTCCATGGATGTCAGGCTTTATGCAGGCATAAATCCAACCATGAGAGGCACAGAGACCACAAAGAAGAACAACAGTTTGCTTCTGTTTCATGAATCAAAAATCTGCCTGAGAGAGCCATTTCACTGCCTTATGAGAGGACCAGCAATGGTACAGAATTCTTAGCCCTAAAGAAGTTAGCTGTTGTTTTGATTTTATGGTGTTCCGATTAGAATTCCTTGGATGGTTTGTTCAGGTGGGGATATCTGCCCCCTTCCATTTCTCTTCGGGAAAAATTTGGAGCCAAATCTCAGCAACAGTTTTTACAACAGGCAAAGTACACTTTCTTGATCTCATTTAGCCAAATGAAAGGAAGTGTATGTTGGATAACTATAGCTCCATAGTGAAAGTAGTTTTAAAATCACCTCCTGGAAACCAGAAAGGTGAATGCTGTAACTCCATGACCTCTGTTATATTACAGCTAAGCTAAAAATGTAATGTTTGAACCTTTTCCCCTTTAAAGCATAACCTTAAATAATAAGTAAAACCTTTCTTTTCATTCTACATTGTTAGACGCCTTCATCTATTTTGTGGACCGAGAGTAAAATAATTTTTGAAATAATGAATCATTTTTCTCTCTCCTGCATGAAGAGAAATCCCATGATTATTTTGCTGAAGCAGATAATGACCTTCTCAAAGGGACCCCATCACTTTCTCAAGATAAATAATGAGAGGGCTTCTCTTTTTCACCTCAAGGAAAAATTGCATTGATATGAAGTGCCTGTGAAATTATTGATCTGTTCATCATTTTTTATATATAAGAAAACAACATACACTTAGGAGAAAGCACAATCTACATAGGTGCTATGCTTAAGAAAAGCTCAAGAAACAACTTTCCTCAGAGAGGGATGTATCTGCCCATCAGTCTGTCTCTCTGTTTATCTGGCAAAGCCTACAGGAGCACTGAGAGGAGGAAAAATGCATGTAAATTGTATGAGAGAGATGAACAAACTGTAAGTGTGATCTGTGAAGAGACCATCCCCATTAGCGCAGACAAAATTATTATTGATGAACGAACAGCTAGCTGTGAAGATGAGAGCTACTATTGTCTGAGCTTTGTATCTTTGAGTAATGTGAAAGGGAGAATGCTACTGAATGAATGACATTTACCGACTGAAAAACAAAATTGTCACAAAAGAGTCATGTGACAAAGTAAGTTTACCTGAGGTAGCAGAGGACAATAACAGAATCAATTCATTTACTTATTTATTGGGATCTACACCCCACTTTTACCACAGAAATGGGATGCAAAGTGACTTAAAGAAATACTGACTACAAACGGTACAATTAAAAGATCAGGTATGAAAACAGAATTAAATTAAGGACACAGTTTGATGTAATTGAATATAGAAACGGAAACATCAGCAACTGACCCACTGCCAAAAAACCCTACTCATTTTCAGAAAATCTTTGCTTACCATTAAAAAGTGTTCTTAAAGTTATACACCATCATCATTGTTATCTGTGGCACTGTGTTCTTGTATGATGCTTCAAGGGTTCGTCCCAACTTTCTGAGTACAATACTATATAATGATGAAGCAGCTTAACTATATTGGCTTTGACAATGTATCAGAACAGTAGCTGCACACAGGCATGTAGCCATTAATTCTGTAGAAGATTGTTACATATGTGGTTAATTCGTCTCATCCTATTTATGTAAACCCCTGGGCACTTTAGTCGTCTTAAATACATCAAGCATTCTGGATTATATCTATGTGAATGGTAGTCATTTTGTGTTAACATTCCACTGAAATTTTTGCATTCTTTAAAGGCATGAATTGCAAGTATTTTTGATCTGGAGAGGCTGCTCCATTTAAGGGTTGTTCTGAACTGGAAGCTGAAAGGGAGATAGTGGCTATCATCCTGTTAGTGGTGTACACAGGCTTACGCCAGCATATATCTCTTTTTGTCTGATGCAGCGGTTGGTATTCCCTTCTTCCCTCTGCAGTGACCAAAGCCTCTATGGACCATTTGCAGAGTTGCTGCAATCCACACAGCCATTCCATGCCTGATGAGAGTGCCGAGGGACTCGAGAATTATCTGATTATGTTCCTAGAGCCAGAAGTGAAATAATTACATCATCTGCTGAGACCTCCAGAGGACATCAATGGATCTCAGTGGAGGATGTAATCATTTTGTACCTGGTTCTAGGACCATAACCAGATGTTGTTCTGATCCTTCGCCATTCTCATCAGGCACAGAATGGTGGTGGATGGGTCTCAGCACCTATAAAGCAGACCTAGGGGGTCAGTGAATGGGCAGCTGTAGTGCAGTTCTGCATGCTGGACCATACAGCAATGTTCTCGTGACTATGCTAAGGCAGACAACCTGGCCAAACTGACTTTGTAATACTTTCCTAGGAAACCACCTTTGATGATGGAAGAAATTTAGCTCTGAAGACATTCTAATACATGGAATCTCATTATATCAGAACAAGGGAATAAGTGGCCCTTCAGAACTTATTGGACTGCAACTCCCATCATACTTCATCCTTGACTGTGCAGGCTATGGTTGATGAGAGTTGCTGTCCAACAACATCTCGAGGGCTTCACACGTCCCAATTCTGGGTCAAGTCTAGATTTTCACACTGTAGATTTTCACTTCCTGAGCCAACAAATCGATAGCAAATCTCCAGCTGACCTAAGATGACCCACATTGACTCAATTGTTTCTGTCTTTCCTGAGCTAGACACTTTATTTCATCCACCATAAGGGCCCTTCATCTCTGCTTGTCCCTCTCCTGTTATGTCTTATCTCCCTTAAAGTAATATCTCAGTGTCAGTAACCTGCTGAACTAGTGAAAAATCGGATTGTATTCCACAGTATCTCCTTGAAGGCTCTGGACTGTAGAGTAACTGGTGGTAGGTAATGACTTTTTATGCTAGAAACTCTTTCTCCTCTGGGAAATGAACTAGATTCTCAGCCTAAGAGTGTTATCTGACCCATATTTTGGGAGATGAGGTGGGAAAGGGCATAGGCAGGAAATGTGGAAATAGTATATTTTCCACTGGCAGTTTTCAGAAGCGATCAGCAGCCTAAGGAAGCTGTGCAGAAACCACTCTGCTATGAAAAGCAAGCAATTTTTAATGCATGAAGGGAAATACCTTTTCCTAATGCTCAGTTGAAGTAGCTTTTCTGCTGGGAGATGTGCATATGGAAGGAGGGAAGGAAATTCCTTCAGAAGGCAGCAAAGTTTATCCTCAAAAGTGCTTCATCTAAATGGCTTGAAAGCATTTGTACATTCTTTCTGTCTAAACAGCTGGAAAGCCTTTGCACATTCCTTCAAAACTGAATGGGAAGATATTGGTATTTTTGGTCGCTGTTCCATCTGCAGACTAGAGCAGTGCAAAAAACATCAATGTGATAATCTAATTACTAGAGTTAGACATAACCCTTCTTATACTGTGTATCTCAATCTTTGAAAACATTTCCTCTCCATATCTGCATCCTTAGTTTCAGAAGCGATTTAGCAATTTGGCTTAAGAACTAAATGTGGAAAAAGCACTGCATGCACATCAGTAATTGTAGGGTCTTTTTAAGCAAGTGCCTCCCAGTGAACTAGAGTTCAAGGTTCCAAATGTTTCTGAGCACTGAACCCAGACCTGTAAGAGGGTCTGTGTCCATTTACAAATAGGAAAGGAAAAGGTAAAGGACAATATGCTACAATTATCTGCCTTGAACACTGAGACATCTGACAGAAAATGGATTTGTAGATTATCTTTTCATCTTTGTAAGTTATCCTTTCACAGATGAAGTCTACTACACCCATGTTTAGGGATGGAATTCTTCACTAATTTCATTCTCAAAGCAAACACTGAGCAGTTTCAGCAACTTTCTTCCCTCTGCAAGTAACTCTTGGAAAAGCACTCAGTTTTTGAAGACTATTTGCAGTTCAGGACTTGTTCAGTGCTAAATTAGCACACGAAGTGGTTTTTATTTTTTGCACAGAAAATAGCAATTTATCCACAGAAAATAGTATGTGTTTCATTCACAGAAAAATTCTATAGTGAGAACTCATTCTATGCAAAAGTCACAGTCTTTTGCACAGGAAACATCATTTTCTTAACAGAAAATTATTGCTTCTGTCCTGTACAGAGGATACTGTTTACTGCACAAAACCCCCATCATATGCAAATTTCAGACAGAATAAGCCCCAAAGTGCAAGGTTTCTTGTCTGTCTAGGATTCTCCTTGTCAGGGTTTCCTGATGCTTGAGAAATATGTTTTTTTAAAATATTTTTGAATAGTCTTTCCATTCTCTGCCCAAAATTCATACAAAAGATTCTTAGATTTGTTAGTTTGTTTGTTTTGCTTCCACACCTGAAAGCAGTGGTCTGCCTTTTGTGTAAAATTCTGCAAGAAATATGCTCTACTGCAATCAGAATTGGAAACAATCAGGTTTTTTTAGCCCCTGCTGGCACAGGAAGTGCTGGTTCCCATGAAGAGCCTTCTATTTGCTGTGCTGGAAACTTTGCCCAGACCATTTTAAGCAGCAATCAGTCTTCCTGAGCCACGGGAACTTGGTTTTCTAAGTAGAGAACACTACTTACCTATCTTCTCCTAGATCAACAAAAGTCTCCACTTCCTCTTCAGCAAGGTTGAACAGATTTCTGAAGATAAAACAATCTTTGCCAACCTCAATATATCTTTTCCTTGCACAGTGACAGTTGCCCCTACTATTACCTACCTTCCTTGATATGTGTGTGTGTGTATTTAGAGACAATCTCTGATTACATCATCATCATCATCACGCTTCTTTGAGTTACCATTTCCATATTCTATGTGGAATAGAGCCACTGATTTTCTCTCTTCATTTTCTATAGGGTAGGCCCTGGGCATCATCTGCATCCTCAGGGAATACCTCGGCCCTCTGCACAAGCATGCATTGATTTCAGCCACATATCATTTGTTTGCTTTGGGAGGGATTGCTGCCTGGTGGGGAAACATGGATAGCCAGCCTGAGTGAACAGGTCTAAGACAGGTGACATCAAGACAGATAGGTCACCAGTGAAGCTGTAAGTAATAAAGAGAGATCCAATACTTTGTTATGCTGACAGAGACTGCAAAGAGGGTAATATGGGGAGACAATCACGGTAAATAGAGTGAGGAAAGGCTGGTCCATAAGCTGCATGCAGCACCCCAGGGTTGTTTCTGTGGCTCCCAGGGGTCAATTATAATTTTTTTTCCAAAAAAAAATTTTTTTGCCCCCAAATGATTTTTTGCCCCCAACCCTAGGGGGACCATTTTTGCCATGTATTTGGGTCCCCTTAGTCAATTTATATCAGGAGAATCCCTTAAAAAAAAAAAGGAAGTGAACCAGAAATGACTTTCTTTTGTCAAAAAATTTTGGTCTAAAATGGCCCAAGGAGGCTAAAACATGGTGAAAATGTCACTCACACTCTGTAAAGGATATCTGGGGTCAAATTTTTTTTTCAGGATAGTATGGCCCTCCAAAGTCTTGTGGGTGGCTAATGAGGCTCCTCGCTTTTCACAGTTGACTGCTCCTGGGGTAAGGAGTTAAGTGGGTAGGAGTTGGATATTTGAGGTCCCACAAGCTGTGAGGGATGATGATGGCAAAGGCAGCAAAGCTTTTGGTACAGTTCTCCAAATGGAGCAATTTTCTTGTTGCAATCTTTTTTGGAATTTGCCAGTAAATAGATGGTGTTCATTTCTCAACTGTAAACATTTTCAGAGTCTTTGATGTCTGATAAGGGATCCACCAGTTCAAGGACTCTTGACATTTGTTTAGAGACAAGCCAGAACCTGACAATAAATTCCTTGTTTTCCTTTTTCAGCTTTCAGAATGGTTGCAGCAGGAGCTCCATTTATAGGGGTTAATCTTTTCTGCCTCTCTGGCATGAAATGTCAAAGGAGACTCTTCAGGCTACCTAGAAGTTTTTTCTGGTTGCTTTCACAGGCCCTCGAATAAGAGTGAGACTGCTGGCACTGGGTCACTGCTGCCACATGTGAATCTCCTGGAGTAAGCTGCTCTGATCAGTACAATCAAGCTCAAAAAAAAGCAAAGAGTATGAAGCCTAATAGGAGAGGATGGATGAGCAGCTGTTTTGTTCAGAGTGCAATGAAGAGAGATTTAGTCAGTGTTAGGTTGTGATCAACCTTCAGAAAAAGATTGAAAAGGCAAATGGCTCAGCCTATATTAAAATCTAGACCTGCCCAAGTGATTAGCTGTCAAATCCTGCACAGTTAGTGAAAGCAGACAAAATAGCTGAAACCCAGAAGGAAAGGCTACTATTGTCCTTTCCTTGTGCCCTGCCTTTGCTAACATCTACATCGTCAGATTTTTGCTGATATCATCCAGAAAATATTAGTAATAGCTTGTGCAGTTATGCATTTACTTGAAGTATTTCCGTACCACCCATCATCCTGTCTAGAATCTGTGGAGGCATACCAATCCAACATAATGCAGATAAGATAACATAGCAAATAGAATGTGTCTGAACACACAGAAAACATTAATGATACATGAATTTTACCAGGATTTTCCCTGATTTGACCCTGTACTTCTGGGCTATATTTTGTATCTTGTAAGTGCTGACACTAAATTTTGTAAGTGCTGATACTAAATCTTTCAAGTTCTGACATTAAATCTCTGCCAAGATTTGTCTGCTAGACAAGTCAAGAAGCTGTTTTTTGCAATAATTTTTCTAACGGTTTCTTCTCTTGTTTTACTAGTTTCAATAGGTTTCCATTTATTACGTCAATTCCATTTCATGCCACATCCACGAATTCACAGATCTTTACAAAAGAGATATGTGTAATGTATTTGTAAGAGTTAGAATGAACCCACCTGTGTTTATAGGCCTTACAGAGATACCTTTTCAAAGTTGTTTCTGCTTTTTATATATTTGGGAAAACAAGGGCAAGATATGGCTTTTTATTGTTCGGGGAAAAAATTGCTTTTCTTCAGTACCAAAAATGACCTGTAATGATGATGCAAGGATAGCCCCTTTCAGCCATTCAAAAAGAGTAGTCACTTTGACATTGGAGAAAGACCACGTTAAATAGCAGCCCCTAACATCTTTCTCGCCTGTACATCTGTTGAGAAAGGGGCCTTTGCCCATGCAGCTGGATGCACACAGGCATCCTAGTGAGCTGGAGCCCTTACAATGCAGATGTACCAGCAAAGGCAAAGTATAAGTATGCTCCTATGGATGTAAAAGGAACAATTAAGTTGCTATTTCCAACACACTTTGAAACTAATTATTTACTGATTTACTAATTATTATTTATTTATTTATTTAAACAAATTATTTATCTCTTACCCATCAGTTCAAAATTGTCAAGGCAGTAACATTTGAAGTATCTTGCAAATTAAGTGAGCCTCTCAGAAACTGTATTTCAAGTCTACACTTTGAAAGAAGTTCTACTGCATCCTATGGATGTGGCCTTTAACCTTGCTGAATGCCAAAGGAGGAATTATCTCAGTGGCATCACACCATCAAGCTCTTCTCTTTAGACTCTGAGCTTCATAAATGGATTTCTTACAGTATATTGTGGGGAACGACTGAGAACAGGGTAGCTAAACCTGAAGCCGCGGCACAGAAGAACAGGTTGCTTACCTGTAACTGTGGTTCTTCGAGTGGTCATCTGTGAACTCACACAAATGGGTGTTGTGCCTGCGCAGAAACAGCTTTCGGAACCTTCTAGAGCCTACCGCTGGCGTTTTGGCAATTGACCCATCCCCCACCCCCTCAGGGTATATAAGCCCCCACCTCATGTAACGCTCAGTTCCGTCACCGCATGTGTAGCAGCAACAGAACCACCGTACAGCAGGACACATGAGGGGAGGAGTGAGGGGTTGTGTGAGTTCACAGATGACCACTCAAAGAACCACAGTTACAGGTAAGCAACCTGTTCTTATTCGTGGTCTCTGTGACACACACAAATGGGAGACTAGCAAGCTGACGAGAAAGGAAGAGGGTATGTCATGCTGCTGAAAAAGCACTTATGTCAACTTCCGGTTCCCCATTTTCCTTTCCCTTTCCTTTTTTTTTTTTTAGTCAGCAACAACATGTAAGATAATAAATAACATTTATTAATAAAACAGACAATATCATCTTTTTCATTCCACAGAGGAAAACAATACAGCTCTCCCAAAACATGCATCATTCCTAGACCAGTTATCAACTCTATAATGACTAATAAATGTAAGAGGTTGAGACCAGGTAGCTCCTTTGCAAACCTCATAAAGAGACACCCCGTGCAAAAAGGCCACAGAAGCTGCCACAGATCTTGTGGAATGAGCTCGTATAGAGTCAGGGAGTTTCTTTTTTGCCAATTCGTAAGACAGCTTAATAGCGGAGACCACCCATTTAGAGAGCCTTTGAGGCGAAACTGGGTTGCCCTGTTTAGATACTGAGTAACAAACAAACAATTTATTTGACTTCCTAATTGAAGAAGTGCGTTGAACATAAAAGGCTAATACTCTTCTAACATCCAAACAATGTAGAGTTTTCTCCATGTCTGAACCAGGATTCTGCACGAAAGCTGGTAACACTATATCTTGGTTCAGATGAAAATATGACACCACTTTCAGCAAGAACGTTAAGTCTGGTCTTAACACTACCTTATCTTTGTGGAATCTCAAATAAGGAGGATCAACCCTGAGTGCACAGAGCTCACTAGCCCTTCTTGCAGATGTTACTGCAACCAAAAAGACAGTTTTCCATGTGAGCAAACACATGTCACAAGTAGCCATAGGGTCAAAGGGCCTAGCAGCCAGGTGTTTCAGCACCAAATTCAAATTCCATCCCGGGAGAGGTGGTTGAGTTGGAGGAGGTAACTTTTTATAGCCCTAGATAAATCTCTTAATCAGGGGGTCCAAAAAACAAGATGGTTTACCCCATCTTTGAAAATTACAGGAAATTGCCGCTAAGTAACATTTCGTTGAGGACAAAGACAAACCCTGAGCTGATAGCTCTGCCAGAAATGACAAAACATGCACATTGTTACAACCTGTAGGGGAAACACCTTGTAATTTCAAGTAATCACAGAATTTAACCCATTTATACGCATAAGACTTCGATGTTGAGGGCTTATGCGCAGCCAACACAATATGTTTCACAGCATCGGGTAAGCTATCTACTACAGTAGATTCCATGCGGTCAAATGCAGTGTTTGAAAGTCGGGGTTAAAGATGGTACCATTGTGAATGCTGAGCAGATCTTGCCTTTATCCAGGAACCGGTACCATCCTTGTGATAACTGGTGGAGATTGGCAAACCATGGCTGCCTCAGCCACCATGGTGTTACTAGTATCGCCCTTGCTCTGTCTTGGCGAATTTTTGCAATAACCTTCGTTATCAAGGGAAATGGTGGAAATGCATAGACTCTCGGTCCTGTCCAACTGAATAGAAAGGCATCTCCCAGAGTTTGAGTGTCAGGAGCAGTACAGTCTGCATTGGTTGTTCAGTCTTGATGCAAAGAGGTCTATGTGAGAAAACCCCCACTTCGCAAACCACCTGAATCACATCCTTGCTGATCATCCACTCGTAGCAGGACCACGGTGTCCTGCTGAGTGTGTCTGCCAGGACATTCTGATCCCCTGCCAGATGGACCATTGATGGAAGAATCCGTTGTGACAGGCACCACTCCCATAGTTGTACTGATAGGTTCAACAATGCATGAGACCAAGTCCCGCCTTGTTTGTTTATGTAGTACTTTACTGTCATATTGTCTGTGACAATTTGAATTGACTTCCCACACAGGTAGTGCTGAAACGCTCGCAGTGCCTTCAGTACTGCCATGAATTCCAAGATGTTGACATGGAAATTTCTCTCCTGAGTCGTCCATGGACCTTGTATCGTGAGTGCTCCGAGATGAGCACCCCAGCCTTTCATTGACGCATCCGTTGTCACTGACAGCAATGGTGGTCAAGGAAGGAATGGCATTCCCTTCGACACGTTCTCTAGTTTTGTCCACCAATCCAGAGAAGCAAGGATATTCCTCAGTACCGTGAGGTACTTGAGGTGATGGTCTCGAAGAGGATTGAACAGACATATAAACCACTGCTGCAATGGTCTCATCCTTAGCTTTGCATATGGTGTGACTAGCGTAGTTGACGGCATCAGTCCTAGTGCAACCTGTACTGCCTTTGCTTGCATTCTGTGAAATCGTTGCATCTTTGTCAAACATCACAGAATCTTTTTCCATCTCTGTGGAAGAAAGGCTCTTTGTAGTCTTGAGTCCAATACTGCTCCAGTGTATTTGATCTTTCTTGACTGTACCAAGGTTGACTTTTTGTAGTTTATCATTAAGCCTAACTTCCTTAGAAGACAAATGGTGGTCCTGAGATGCATGAATAGTTGGTTTCGAGAGGATGCCACTATTAACCAGTTGTCTATGTACAGGAACACCACAATACCTTTCTGACGAAGAAAAGCCGCAACAACAGACATGCATTTCATGAAGACCCTTGAAGCCGTGTTTATGCCGAAAGGAAGAACACAAAAATGATACGCATGCCTGCTGACAGTGAATGCAAGAAACCGTTTGTGGTCTGGTTTTACGGGTACATGGAAATATGCATCTTTTAGATCTAATGTTGCAAACCAGTCATCCCTTTTTAAGAGTGGAAGAATGGCAGTCAAAGTCACCATTCTGAACCTTTTTGGTCGGATACAGTAGTTGACCCCTCTCAGGTCCAATACTGGTTGAAGACCTCCATCCTTTTTCTTCACCAGAAAATATCTCAAAGAGAAGCTTCTTTTCAATTGAGATGTAGCGATTCTTTCTATTGCCCCTTTTTGGAGCAGTGTTGATATCTCCTCTTCGAGCTCTGGAGAGGGCATAGTCCTCCGAATTCAACCTGTCGGTGGTAAACAGCAAAACTCTACAGTGTATCCATGTCTCATGATGTCTAGAACTCAAGAATCTGAGGTGATCATTGACCAAACATTGGCATGGTAGCTTAGTCCTTCTCCAAATGGTGGTTTGGAATGGAGACTTGGTTGCTTGTCTACATGCAAGTCTGCAACAGAAAAGATGCCTTGTCCCTGTTGACGGCTGGTAGCTGTCAGAAAGGTCTGGTGATGTTGGTTGTCAAACTCTATGCTTGCTCTGGTCTGACTGTCATTTCTTATATTGAGGCTGCTTGTACTTTGCAGATGGAAACTTCCTTGTTGAAAGTTGTTAAGGTGCGCTCTGTCTATGTTGAGGTGGAGTTTGACTCAACGTTATCCTCAGAAGCGGCTGGTACCGACGATACCGGTATCTCTGTTGGTAAGTCGATGACAGAATCCCATACTTCCTGGCTGTCGATCGCACTTTCTGGGCATGTTCCAGTTTTTCGTCAGTACCAGCATTGAACAACCCCAGGGAATCAAAAGGTAAGTCTTCAATCATCATTTTGGCTTGCTGAGACAATCCAGATGAGCGAAGCCACACATGCCGTCGAATCGCTATGGCACCCGCTACAGCTTTACTACTACAGTCAGTGACGTGTTTAGCTGTAGTGATTTGCTGAGATGACAAATGGTAAGCCTCACCATATAATGCAGTAGCAGTCTTCTTTTTGGTATCAGGAAGCATTTCCAGGTAAGGTTTGATTCTACCCCACAGGAACTGCTGGTATGCACCCATACAAGCAGCATAATTTGAAATCCTAAACAACAAGACTATGGTCAAATACGATTTTTTACCAATATTGTCTAATTTTTTCCCCTCTCGATCAGCAGGAACAGCATGTAGCCTCTGCGACTGCTTTGACTGGGCCACATCCACCATGATGGAGTTTGGTTTGGGGTGTTGGACCCACCAGTCATCCTCAGTCTCAACAAGACAGTACAGAGACTCCAGCTTCTTAGACGTAGACAGTACCGAAGATGGTGTCGACCACGACTTCTTCACTGTTTGCGACAGATATGGAAGCAGGGCAATTATAGATGGTACCAGAGCACGGTCCTGCAAATCTTGGAAGATCGGGTCTTTCAGATCCTCCTTGTGATCTTCAGTTTGCAAATTCAATGACCTGGCCATTCGGAGAATAAGATCCAAAAACGATCACACATCATCAGTAGGTGAAATTCTCTCGGCGGTGGAAAAAAAGTTGGACTTGATGTCTAGTCCATGAGACATTCCCGAGGATACCGAGGATGGTACCGACAGCGATCGAATCCGATGACCTCAAGAGGACATAACAACAGACTCTCTCCTATGTCCCTCTGGGAGGTGTTCTTGATGCCTATCATCCGCGGTTTGATCCTGCCTAGCAGATTTAGATGTGCGGCCAGAAGACGCTATCACTCACTGACACAGAGGGGTCTCTGACAGAGAACGAGAGCGATGGGTGACATCACGGTATTGATCATCGGGAACATCTCGATACTGACGGTGTCATTCATATCACTCTAGATCATCCATATAAGGGAACATATCCCTCGAATCATACGAAACAAAATCACGGTATCAACACAGAGATCTTTCCCTATAATGACGACACAGATATGAGGAATCGCTGATTGACTGATCATCCTAGTAGGCAGACCTTGGTGGAGAAGGTGGAGTGTGCTGAAGCACCATGGCCTGTTTGGTCGAAGATCTTCTGTGCCCAGAAGGTCTTACAGTAGGGGACAGCATTCTGTGGCATGAAGCTGACCCAACAGAGATGAACGATGTGTCTTAGACTTATCCTCCCTTCTGTGCTGCTTAGACACTTCTGTCAAGGGAACCTCCTTACTCTTACTCTTCCGATCCTTCTCCTTCCTAGGCAGTTCGGTACTAGGTGGAGGAGAAGGACGGTCTCGACGATCATTGGCATGACTCAACAATGCTGGAGGCGCCTGGTCTCGAGATCTCAACATCGAGCGACATCTCGGTCTCGATGACGGTACCAACACATTCCGTCGGGAAGTGGAGGAAGAAGTAGAATGGGCCATTCTGGATGGTAAAGAAGTAGGTTCGGTCAGCTTGGATGGTTCTGAAGCAGTCAGCATGTTCTCCCACAATAGGGCTTTCAGTCAAGCCGCCCTATTGCGACGAGTTTGTGGAGTAAACAGCTGACAATGACAACAAGCTCCTATGTTGTGGCCCTCACCTAAACAAAGGAGGCACTTTTAGTGCCTGGCCTTATCAGGTATCTTTCCTCCACAGGTCACGCAATGCTTAAATACAGCTGTTGCCATACAACTTGCCCAAACAACACAATCCAGAAGAATAAACCAAGTCCAATCCAATCTGAAGCTGAAATAACCAGTCCAAAATGCCAGAAAAAAAGGGAAAAACCCCGTTCACAATAGCAAAAGGCTCCTATACGCTGCACACGCGGTGGATAAAAAGGAACTGACCATTACACGAGGCGGGGGCTTATATACCCTGAGGGGATGGGTCAACCACCAAAACGCCAACAGTAGGCTCTAGAAGGTTCCGAAAGCTGTTTCTGCGCAGGCGCAAAACCCATTTGTGTGAGTCACAGAGACCACGAAGAAGAAACTGTGTGCACACACAAAATAGAGACCAGAATTTGGGGACACATCCAAGTAAGTATTTGAGGATCTTTGTGCACCTAGTCAAACCTCATGTTGCTCCTTTTCCTACTAAACTGCATGTGCCAGTAGAGTCACTACATGTTCCACACTTCCATTTATGTACTATGGGAATATGGTTTTGTGTCTGCCCATTCCTCCTTAATAACAGAGAGATTCTGGTATTTCTGAAAGAACACGTTAGTGAGAGTCACTTTCCACATCTCCAGTCTTCACTGTTT
Source organism: Cyclura pinguis (assembly GCA_030412105.1). Classification (NCBI taxonomy): domain Eukaryota; kingdom Metazoa; phylum Chordata; class Lepidosauria; order Squamata; family Iguanidae; genus Cyclura; species Cyclura pinguis. Next base: position 246,577,915 of record CM059599.1, on the reverse strand, counting down.
TTCTGTTCTCTTTCATTTTTCTCGTCTCCTCCCCAGACTCTTTTTGGTTCTGTCCCAGGGCAAATTTCCAAAACATTTCCAGTTCATAGTTAAAAGGACAGCCTCCCATATAAAAGTGCTGCCACAAGTAAGCACTCAGATCTAGCAATCAGGACTGAAAATTCACTCTGAATTTAAGTATGTATGTTACACACATGAAATGCCTTGTCCTTGAATAGCTCTGTCTTTCATCACAGTAAGGGTGATTACTCACTTCCATGTCAGCAGGAAAGCAAATCTGTTCTGAGATTTAGTCTGAACTTTAAGAAAGCTTTCCAAGGTGCTGAACACTTTGGGATATGCCAAATAGGCTCAATGCCTTGGATAACTTCTTGAAAGGTCAGATCACCATGCAGAACTGAGGCCCCACTGACGTAGCAGCCATCCACTGCCACTGAATGCAAGGCAACCCATGATTTTATCCATTCCTTAGTGAAGTGGAGTGGACACTCTTGCATGCATTTAACAAAAAAACATGTTCATGCGGGCACATTCTAGACCACAGGAAAGGAGTTACACCAGAATAAATATAGAAATGGGAAGAAATTGCTTGTTTTCCTTTACAAAAACACACAGATATTTATTTTTGTGTTTAGCCAGGAATTTCAATGAAGAAGTCACAGCACTATAAAACGCAAACTAGAAAATAAATGCTATGAAGGATGTTTCATTTTATGTGGTTTGAATTTGATTAGTGATTAGTCCTGGCAGCTGAAACCACATGGGAACAGTAATCAAGGTTTCTCCACTGCAGTTCCGTAACAACTGGAAAACACTCTCCTGGCTCTTGTCCCATCCTATGATAGGATATTAACCTAAAATCTAATTAATCTATGAATGAATTGTGGCTCCAGAAATGTAGTGCATTATAATCAATTTTAAGTGACTTCCTAACAGAAGATAAGATGAAGAAAAAGCTGTAAAATTACCAGAGGTAGATACAGTCTGCTTACTATGACTGATGATTTTTGGGGGGATAATTTTACAATCCATCAAACTTTTGTCAGCTCAAACATCATGCTGCCAAACATATGCAGTAAATTAATTGTTAAATTTACATATTTATTAAAAATCTTATTGAAAACAGCAAGAAGTAAGCCGCATTTGAATAGTAAAAGAACTTGTTATTCTACTTAATACAAAAAAAGTGTCCTCCTACTAAAATAAATTTTTATAGTCAGGCAATAATCATATAAATTGCCATCTGAATTAACTAAGCAAATAATTTATTAAGTTGCCCACTAAAAATTACATTAATAATTAAAGGAGTGATAGAAAAAGTCAACCCAATAAAATTTGTAAATAAGGATGAAATTTACATTATTTCCAAATAACTTTTTTTAAAGTTGTAAACAGAAGGCTTGGAGCTGTTGTAACCTTCAAAATTCCAACAGGAGAAAACGCAACACAATTACTTTCAAATGTAACTCTTAAAAAGGTGTGCTGAGGTAATTCAGACAATACTTTTTCCCCTTCATCTGCCTCATCATATTTAGGGAATGAGAGTGGACAGCATCTTTGTTCACCAAGTATGTTATTTCCCTGTCTGTGATTTAAGAGACAGATTTTTTTTTCTCCCAGCCACCTGTATGTGTACAAATCATGCATACTCATCATGCAGTCAATTTCTTAATTAAATCAGGAATATAAACTATTCATTTTGTATGGCACAGTGGAATGATATATCATAGACGGAGGATGAATATGGAGGAACTAAGGACAGTGCAGCAGGTGAAAAGGAGTAGCTGCCCACACTTTGGATTGAAGGGCATTAGTGCCCAAACCAGCCTACTGCCTTTAATTGGAGTTTCTCTGCTTAGTGGATTATAGGTCTGCTGCATTCACTTAAAATCTCAAGTGTCAATGAAAAGTGCATTACGTTCACTGGGGCTTCTTATAGTAACAGAGCCTTAAGTATTTATGAGTAGCCTACTGTGGAGTTAAGAACTGAATCAAATCCTGTTTGAATGGTATCTTAGTAATACAGTGAGTAATCAGTACAAAGATATCTACACAAGTACATATTACAAAACCTGGGAGAATGTCTTTGGATTTCTGGGTCATTGATGAACTTTTGGTAACAGAGGCAAAAAGGCTCCTTTTTTATAGGAAACTTACGATAGAACGCCAAATGTCCTGTGCTGTAAATGTAATTTTTGAGTGGTCACGTAGGGGAAATCTGTGCCTGGAGAACTTTAGGATGTGGGACTCAATGAATTATTAGAAATGGATATTTCTGATTTTTGCTTGCTGGTTACTGAATCCAATTTGTCATGAACAGTTATTACAAATTGCACTGTAAGTGTTTAGTGACTTCTCATCTGAAAGGAAAACAAACCTAATAGTGCTCCAACAAGAACTTCTCACATCTTGGGTACGAGGCTATGTAGAACAACATAAAGGATGGTTTGTTTCTATAACTTTCAGGTAGGATACTGGCACTGAGGTTCTAGGAACCATACTAACTTTTATTTCTTAAAAGCCACCTGGCACAAGAATTCTATATAAGGTAGAACAGGGTTCCATGACTGGAATAATAAAAGAAAACTTCCCTTAGGCTATTTAGGGGTTAAATGAGAGGCAGTGCATCTTTACTGATAAAAAAAAGAAAGAAAAGAAACCAGTTAAAGAAATAGTGTTAATATTTGCTTATATCAGGATTTCTGTCCTAAAATGTATGCTACTCTAAGTATAGGGAACAGGGCAGAATAAGAAATCCACAGTAGTACAGCCATAAAGGCAATGGCTCATCAGTTAGATTCCCCCATACCCAATAATTCTAAATGATAAGCCACTGTAATAAACTAGCTGTACAATGCCTTTGTGGTCCACGTTATTAACTGGAAAAGGTAATCTTAGGAGTTTTCCAAGGACAGAAGTGGCCAAGTTCAGCTCCAGTTATATCTGCCACATGAATTACCTGTATTTTAAGCTTGTATTTATTGTAAGTCACACCATCCTATATACCCTCCATATTTGGTGAAAATCTAGTGAAAAAAATAATCAGGGAGCCCTCCAAGTTCCTTATAAATTGAGCATTGTGTATGCTGTGGTGCCATGTCAAATGTACTTTCCAAATTTGGTGAAAATTTGCCAAACATTTTTGGTAAAAACAAACAAAACAGAAAAACTATTTACATAGATTAACTTTAGGTGTATTTAAATGCACTTTAAATATGATATTAACAACCAAATGTGATATTGACTACAGTACTGGCTCTTCCATTGACTCTAGTGCCCTTGACTTCTGACTGTCTCAGTGACTATAGCACATTTAGTTTCACCTGACTATGGAGTAGTTACAGCACCCCAGCTTTCAACCTTCTCTCCAGGGAGGCTTGCCAGTCACAGACTGATTTCCTTACGGTTTTGCTTTTGATAGTGCAGGACTGAACCAGATATAGACATAACCAGTGTAAATCTCAGTGTTTACTGCAGAGCTCACCCATATTAAATGGAGTTCTTAATTTGGTTCTTCATTTGTCCTATACCCTGGTAAGAAACCAAATGTGCAGAGAACGTCTACATTTGTGTGTAATTGAAGCCTACACAGGCACACTTTTAACTCAGATAGTCTTGTGTCCCAATTTCCACCTCGTTATGTCAGTGGAAAATGGCAACTACAGAATCAATGCCAAAGAATGGACATGTCTACCCGTAAAGTTATACCACATGAGTCCAAAACAGTTTTCAGTTTTGCAGTTTTCAGGATTAGCTGCACTCTTATTTTTATTGAACTGGCAGCAGAACCAAGACTAACAAGGCCTTTGAGCAGTGCTTTATCGCTAAAACATGTACAAACATATTGTCCCTATATACGTGAGATAGTTGAGGGCTCCTAGACTAGAAAATGTGGATTCCAGAGACGGTTGAGCTTAGCAGGTCCAGATATTAATTCCAGGAGTGGGATTATGTGTCTTTTGTGCAGCAATACAGTGTTGTATTGCAATAAGATGCAAGGGGCTGGTCTATTTATCATGCCACTACTGCTTTGTAGAGTAGCAGGAGGTTAAGATTCAACTGATTAAATGTATCTGTAGTCTAAAATGCATTTGGGTGGATACAGATATAGATCACAAACTAAATTTAATATTTGCCAGACAAGTCAAGGTTACAGTCTTAGAACGTGACCCATTTGGCTTAATCCTGAAGGAAATGAGAAACATGAAAATGGGGCCTGCAGGGAAAAGGTAATTCATGTCAAATACTGAGGCAGACTGCAAGAGACACCCACTGTCTTCTGGAACACTATACAGAAAAGCAATAGGATGAAGCTACATAGCACAAAGTGCAGAAAATGATGGATAACAAGAAGAAGAGATGAGGCAAGACAACTCACACTTACATCCAGGAAAGTTGCCAAGATCTTTGTTAAGAATACTTGCTTGGACATTTAAATTTTAAATAATGCAATCTGAAATTCCCTGCCAAGAGAGGCTAGATTCATTCCCCCATAAGCAGGCAAAGACAAGACAATTCTATTCAAGCAGGCCTTGGGTATATAAGAGAGTCTGCTGTTGAAGGGGATCTAATCAGATGGGTATTGGCTATGTTTTTTTATTGCTGCACTTTTTATGGATCTGTTTTTACATTATCTGATCTTCCTTTGTATTTCATTTTTGCTATCCGCCTTGAGTACGTTTTTGGCAGAAAGGCAGGACATAAATAGAATGAATGAATGAATTAATTTGTAATGGTTGAATATACAATGCTTGTTTTAGTTTATTTATTTAAAAAAATGCTTGAAGTCAACAACAGCTAATCAAGCTGGTCTGACAACACTTTGATTTTGCCTTACAGCTTAGGCCATTTTGAAAGGCTGAACAGCTCCCTGGCAATAACTGATCCATTTTACTCTGGATTAACAGACCAGATTTGGACTGCAGGTATAGTGGAGGATATGATTAGGCTTGAAAATGTCACAGATGGGAAACATTTTTTTTTAATACAGTACTGACAATGTGTTCTGGCTATGTTGGCCAAGATATTCTGGACTGCATTCAGAAATGGGAAGTGTTAATTTTTTTGGACTACAACTTCCAGTATATCTACTGGCTATGGTTCCCAGAGTATTCTGGGAGCTATAAACAAAAAGTAACATTTCCTATCTCTTAACAATATTCCTCTTTTTTTTTTTAAAAAAAAAAAATCCTTTCTGAATATAGAAAAAATTGCATGTCAGGGCAAAGGTTATGCTGAGCTCCCTGATGTGCTCATTGTCACTGTCTTTAATTCACCTAGAGTTTTTATAATGGAGGAATATTCACAACACATAAATTCCAAAGTGCAAATCAAAGTTGTACTGTCCAGGAAATGCTTTACCACTAGAGATTCTGCTGTATGTACAAACCAGACCCACATTTTAGCTTGCACTCTGCTTTAGTTTTGGCAGCTGTTTCTGGCAGATTTCATGTTCCAAATTTTGAGTGACAAATACTGCATGTTCATTCTCCTCTAATAATAAGATGCTGAATGCCAAATTTCAGCTTGCCATTGTGAAATAATCGGAGCTTGGAAACTTACTTTTGAAAAGAAATGAGACACAATTATAATTCCAAGGTCCAGAACGTTAATCACTTTTATAATTACACATTTAAACGAGGTTTTGTTGAACATCTCAAAGTAACTTGCTCCTTTTTGCTACTTTTTTTTTTTATCTAAACGCTGCCTTGTGGCAGAGAACACACTCTCACCCTGTCCCACCTTTTGTTCCCTTTGTACCATAAGGAAGCATGTGAACTATGAGACATTCCCCCTCCTAAAGCGGTTCCAGACGAAGTAGTTACTCTCAGGCTCTGGAAATCACCTTAAAGATTTTGACAGTCAGTAATGAATGAGTGAAGCCCAAGGTCCATATGAGAATCATGTCTGTTAATCCAGTTTGCATTATGATGAGGCCACTAGGATTACTGAAATGCTACTTAAATTCATAATGGGAATATACAACTAGATATATCTAAAATTTATTGCTATTCCATTGCCTCAAAGATGAATACACATGAAACCTTACATAAATACATTATAGTACCTATATTCACACTTGGGTTATAAGTCGTGTATTTGGTGGTTGATTTGTTTTTGGGTAAGGAAATTAGTTACTTCCCAACTCTTCAGAAATAAGACATCTGGATTACAAGTGCATTACACCGTAAATACAAATACAAACCATCTCTTCTCAAAGTTCTGATGAACATCACTGTTAAAGTGTCCTCCAGTGCCCTATGAAACCCTTCCAAAGAACTCCTCAGACACTGGATTTATTATGGAAAATTGTTTATGCTTAACTAGGGATGGGGAAGAGGTTTAATGGTGTAATCATAATTTATCTTGATTGTAGTACAGAAGACAGGAGATTTAGCAGTGGAAGTCTTTGCAGGGATAAGCCAGACAGAGATTAATCCTTTCTAAGCGTTGTTGTTGTTGTTGTTGTTGTTGTTGTGTGCCTTCAAGTCATTTCTGACTTACAGCCACCCTAAAGCAATCTATCACAGGGTTTTCTGGGGGACGAGAGTGTGTGATGCTCCCAATGTCACCCAGTGGGTTTCCATGGCTGAGCAGGGAATTGAACCCTGGTCTCTAGGGTTGTAGTCCAGTGCTCAAACCACTATAACACTCTGGCCATTTCTGCACTAGGCTGTTATAGCACGATGATTCCACTTTCGACCTCCTATGGAATCCTGGGGTTTGCAGTTTAGGGAGGGCCCGACCAGCCCCTCCCTAAACTGCAAACCCCAGAATTCCATAGGAGGTTGAAAGTGGAATCATCGCGCTATAACAGCCTAGTGTGGAAATGGTGTCTGGCTTTAGTATTTCCTAAAAGACTATCACACAACCCATTTTTAAACATTTACCTCTTGGCAGGGGAGGAGGGAAAACAACTGCATTCAGATCACTGTAGGAATGCTCATTATTTACTAACCAGCATCATGATATGGCCTTCTCACTGAAAATACTTTTTATCACTGCAGTTGAATACTAACTCCCTTGACCTCTTGTTTTAGTGAGGCATAGAATGTGAAATGTGCTTTTATAATTGTACACATTTGGAACATGGAATACCAGTGGACCAACAACACCACTGTCATCCCAGTTTCTTTCTCAGGTGCTTTAAATGCTCTGGCTCTACAAAGATTACTTGCTTTCAGCCAAGAAATTTCACTGCAATGTTTATCATTTTTAGGATTAGTCTTTACTAGGTTATTTCTTGCTACAGCGTAAAAAGTCAGATATTTTGTCAATACCTGTCAAAAGTTTAGGACTTATCTTTCCAATCTTTCCAGTGACTTCATTAGATTTTGATCAGGCAGATTATGAGTTACATACATATATGTTATTTAAACTCAACTCTCTTCCTTTGAAACAAAATGCCAAGCTGCAAACAAGCTAGCAAACACCAAATGGGATGCCATCTGGTGCAATGAACAGAACATAACCAGTTCCCCATATCTGAGATTCTTCCAAAATAAAATCTGAAATGGATTTTTATTAGATTCCCAAGTGGCTCACAAAATGGGATTAAGGTTGCTTAGCAATTACTTTTGACACCAGTTGCTTTAAGATGGATTTAGAAATACTGTGTAGAACTTGCTAGAGCTTTTATTCCTTTGGACTGCTCTTATGTAAAATTTACATAAATTCTTATCACAGAATTGTTTATGACCACCAAAACTTTACTGTAAATAAGTGTCATTAACTGATACATATACTTGGGTTTTGAGCAGCACTAGCTTTATGCTCCCCCACAATTATGGAGCACATGGTGACGTAAAAATTCAAACAGCTAGAGAACAGGTCAGTCCAAGCAAAGCAAACACATTTTGGCTTAGTGAATTAAAGAGGATGAAACCCTGTGTGAGAGTACACACATCACTCCACTGTCATCACCTCTAAGCAACTGCTCAATTCAATTTAGAGAAAGATGACTGCACTTGTTAGAATGGAAGCAGATACACAAATATTTAGCATGCTTCTATCTCCTTACATGCCAGACTGTTACACTGCCCAAAGACTCCAAGCAACCAGATCAGCTTCCCAAAATCTTGTGTGCTTTCTTATATATTTTAGTTAGCACAAAAAGTGGGGGTGCGTGTTTCTTTTTTAATACAGTGGGAACATGTTCGGCAATGCCTGCTTTTTCCCGGGATTTTTGCTCATCAATCTCTGACTGTCCAAGGGCTAATATATCTAAGCCCCTACCAAAGCCAGAGTCTGAGAAACAATGTAATAAACTTTACATTGGATTGGGTCTTGTAATAAAAGATTAAGACAAATTGCTAGCCCTACCTAGAGTAGAGCCACTGAATGAACTACTGAAGGGAAAATCAACACTTATGTAAATCCCACTTTATGCATTTACTCCAGTTAGGACTAGCAATTGCATTTAGGCACACATCAACAGAAAATGGAGGTTAGTCAGGAAGATCCTGTTTAGTTGTTGGATTTTTTTTTCTCCAGATAGTCACTCTAATCCAGGAAATTCAAAACACAGCAGAGAGCTACATCCTTAGTGATGCTACTATGCCTATTAATGTGTGACATCCAATGTGCAATGTGAGCTTTTTCTGTGTGCACTGTGTGTAGCTGTCAATTAAGCCCTTGCTACAGAAGATACATCACCAAGTTAATGTTTGCAGATTAGTGTTGCTCAATTAAGAATTTAGAACAGGATGATTCCATTCAGAGGATATGCAACTGTATGCCACCTTCAATTACCCCAAGAAAGCTGCAGCCTTTTATCATCACCATATGAAAAAATGGTACTGTTAATTTAGGGCACCTTTAATTGCTTCAACTACAAAAGCTCCTGGTCTGCCTTCCTGCCTTTTCAGACCAGGGTTCAGGTATGCCTGCATGGTTAGGCTTTCCACATGAAGAATTAATAAACATAAATTGAATTTCTAATTCTGTTTTGTGGCTTTGCGGATGCATGTTCTCCAATGTGTTAGATAGACAATAGTGGTAAAATTTCAAGTCCTTCTGCCGTAAAAAAGTACCATGTTAGGTTAACCATTTTAATTTCAAAATGTCTTTCTGTGTGCTTTATTCCTATTTGATATCCCCATCCTTACCTCCTTGTTTTTTGGGGGTGGGGCATTTACTGAAATCTGTTTTGAGCCCTTCTTTTATAGTATTCTTAATGCACTTTGGTACAATGGGTGCATCTATCAGGGAGATACTTTTGTATGTTTGGGGACGATTATTCAGTTATTCTTGAAGCAAACAATTAGGCTTCTGTTTATTAAAGATAACACCCGAACTGTTAGAAGAAGCCCTTAATGTCTGCAGACATTTGACAGTAGTTTCAGAGACTTTGCCAATGAGGAGCAAAGAATGGAATAATCCAGAGGTGCTCCTTACTGGAAATAAAGCAGTTAGGGAATGTCTTCAGTGATTAATGGAGAGCAATTCAAGCTGGCTGAATTCTGATATATGTCACTAAAGCTTACATCACTCTTACAAGTCTTTGTAAAATGATATTAAAAGATGACTAAATTATAGAGCTGCAACATACAATCCTCTGAAATTGTATTTGTCACTCATTGCTTACTGCTATTAGATCGACAGCATCCCTCTGTTGGTTTACTATGAGAGATACAGATATTGCTTTTCAGTCAAGAACAATATATGAATATTGCATGGGGTACTGGAAGCCAAGTTCCAAAGAAAGGAAGAAAAGCCTGATGTGAAGAAAAGAGAAACACTAGGAAGTGAAGAAAGGAAAAACATTACACAGTTTGAAATTAATGGCCTTGGCATTAATTACTGTCAGTTATTTAAACTTAACTCATGTTTGCAAGCTTTGACATAGAAATGAATTTTGTCTTTCATCAGTCTGCAGCCAAGTTGTCACTTTCAGAGGAGAATTCTGCAATGGTGTAAAAGTTGGGTCATTCTAAGGCAGACCTTTCCGATCTGGTCACTTCCAGATGTGTAGCTCTACTTCCACCCACTTAGCACAGTGATTGTGCTGGCTGGAAAAGATGCAACCCACAGTTCAACACATCTGAAGGACATCAGAGGGGAATGGCTGTTCTATGGGGGAAGGCAGATTTTCAGAAAAGAAGTAGACCACATGTCTTTAAAAATATAAATATATTTATAAATAAATAAATAAGAATATAAAGAATGGGTTTCTTTAAAAAAACATATTCATCATTCCATATTTTATTCAGATGCATTTTTAAAAATATTTGAACCTGCCCAACAATCAAGAGCTTAACGTGGATAAGAGGAAAATGCAACAACTCTTCTGTAACCGTAAAATGAATAGATCAACCAGTATTAAATATGATGTAAACAATCAAGCAACAGTTAATAGAGATAAGGCCATAATTTTAATTATATGGAGGAGATACATCCAAGTAAAGATGTTCCACCCCACTAAGGACAACACAGGAAGATGCAGACTATATTTTGACCACTTACTAAGTCCCATGGAAGGCAACAGGGCTTATTTCTGACTAGATATGTATAGGAGTTCACTGTTAGCCTCAATATATTTGTAAATAAAACCAACATTATAATTAATGTTTGATGAATCATACTCAGACTATTTAAATTCATCTCTATCATCCTATGTTGAGACAGAAGAGCCAAATTCAAATAAATCTTCTAATGTCTCTGAATTTAGACTTTGATCAGCTTTCAGGAGGAGGAAAACAACTGCTGAAAATACCTCAGAGGTGCACCTAGTGTGAAATTTGTATGCAGATGGCATAACTAAGAAGGAACCTCATTGTTTATTAATCATCATGGTGGTGTATGATACTGGGCCTAAAACCCTCCATCTTGAGTGTTTATCTCGCGCTCTCTCGGGTTCTCCATATAATGCTTGGGATATAAATATAATATGAACTGTAAGGACATCTACCCATCCAAAGTCACAGAACTTCATTCACCACACCCAGCCCTGCAGCATATTGAAACATACAACAGGATTCTCATAAGCATTTTTATAGCACACCTTTCAGTTGTTATGTTCTACAGGACCTCAAATCAATGTTGGGGAACCTGTGACTCTCCAGATATTGATGGACTACAACTTGCATTATATCTGAATAGCAACCGTACTATTTAGGACTGATGGGAATGAAAGTTCAGTATCTGGAGGGCTAAAGTGTCTCCATTTCTGTCCAATACCTTATTATTCTTTAAAATCAAATTTCTAGATGAGCAGGTTGATTACAGAAGAAGCCAAATGGTAGAAAAACAAAAACTTGGCAAGAAAGAAAAATAAGAAAAGTGGAAAGAATACGGTTGTTAAAGACTCTTCCACTAACAGAATTCTGCAAAACCAGATACAGGATTAGATAGACCTTTGGTTTAATCTATCAGAGCTCTCCATCACAACAAGGGTTGAAATAAAACTACCTGCTCTGCAGCTGTTCCTCCAGCGCCTGAGAATAATTTCTCTCATATAAAGGAGAGACTGAGTTTCAGGGTATTTTGAAAGGGCCAGGACATTTTGGCTGGGAAATATTTATATGGTCGGGGGACACTGTTTGAAGGATTTTACAAACATATATCTTCAAATCTTCCAAATGGCAACTGATAGTTGATTTTTAAACAGGTTTCCCTTGAACAAGGCCATATAAATATTTCTCAGCTGAAATATACCAGGCTAATTTTTAGAGAGGAGTTGGGAGGAATTCACTTGTATTGAGCAAAATTTATATTCATCTGGGAAAATAAGTTGTCCGAAGTCTCTAAAGATTTCCAACCTACAGCTATAGTCCAACGTTTTAATATTGAGTCCTTTTGAAGTGGTAAGAGGAAAACAAAATACCCAAAATACCCAAGATATCAGGTGCTCCTAAAAAAAAAAAAAAAAAAAAGTTCAGCAGTTCATTTTCAGTGCTGTAGACAATTCTCGTTAATGCACTTACGTAACTTATTCCCCACTCATAATGCTGAGAATATAATTTGTTATCCCTTTCTTCAAAAAACTACATAATGCAAAGCATTTTAATGTTATAAAGAGAGAAGGTATATTTCAGCTAGAAAGAAAGAAGGAAGGAAGGAAAGAAAGGAAGAAAATAAAAGAAAGAAAACCTAGTTCCCTGATATACATTAGTATTCATGCAATTTAAGGTGGCTGATAAGATTCTGTTTTTGGAATCAAAATATTTTTCCAATCCGGCATTATAAAGGGGAAGGGGCTTAAGTTTGTGAACAGCTCTCTTTTCCTATTTCTCTATCTTGATTGAGCCAATGCTGTGTTTATTGTACTCAATTTACTTTTTATCTCCTTTCTTTTATTAGTAATAGTATTTGTGCAGTTATAACAATTACCCTATCTTACAAACTTCCTAAGTACTATTTGTTATTTGTTGCTTTGAATGCCTATTCAATCCCATGTTGGGTTTATTGTATTAGATTATTATAATCCATTTCTTGGCAACAATAGGAAATGCAAATAGAAATAAAACCCCAAGGTTTCATTACTACAGTTTCAAGATTGAGGCAGACATGATTGAAAATGATAGAAAGTTTATTGTACATAGGCTAGATTGCAAATTGTAATGAATTCATCTGCTAATTTCTTTTAATAAATAGTTATCAATGTTACAGTATTAAGGGAACTAGGGAGCAAATTTTACTTTTTATCCAATTCATAATTCTTAATTTAACCACCTACAAATTACATATATGACTGTCTTTTTGTTTGTTTGTTTAGGCAGGAAATGAGAGGGCAGGATCAGTGGAATCCAGCAAAACTGGGAGGTATATAATTTCTCCCTCCCAACTGCATCCTGTTGTGGCCCCCCTGGAGGGTTGGAAAAACCCCTGGAATCTGTTTTTGGGTGGCAGAGTAGGCTAATGTGAAGAGTGGGCTGGCAGAAAATTCCAAAGGCAAAATATTAGATTTTAGCCCCGAGTCCTTAGGCATACAACATACACCAAAAGCAAGACTGGTGCCATTGTTTTCAAGTGCTTTTGCACTGGCAGGAGCACTACCTGAGCAAAGTTCTTAGGACAATGGGATTCTTTACTGAATCCATTCTCCCTCTTTCCCTCCCTCCAATAGCTCCTGGTGCCATCTCTCATATTGTTCCAGGGAGTTCCTCCATTCTTCTAGAGAAGGCTGGGTGGGAGATCATATCTCTTTCCTTCTGCCAACCTGTATCCAAAGGCACTTGCAGGAAGAAAGAGCCCTTCCATCAGCAGGAGGCAAATTTTGGATCCAAACTATTATACGTCTGATGTAGCTGAACCGTGAAACTGAAATCTGTACAATGCTGATGCTTTCAAAAGGCACATGAGTTTAGCCTTTAGGTACATCCTTTTTTCAGCCTATTCAGCAATTTTACAAGTAAGCCGAATTACACAAAGAGAAGCATGGGATGCTATATAAGTCAGACATTCATCGATTGTTTCAATACACTAATATTTCTCAGGGACAACACTTTAGACATCAGTAACGGTGGGTGAAGTGATTTCAACGGTACAAGATTTAGCTATGTAGTCAAGTTTAAATAGCTTTTAAAAGTTTTAAAAAAGTAATCTATTGGAAGTCTATTTCTTTTTTTTAAACACCTTCAGTAACTCAAGGTACACATCAACACAAATAAAACTGTCAATTTTTTTAAAAGCAAAAGGAGTTGTGTTTTTGTTTAAAATAACTATTATTTGGGGCCACTTACAATGAAAAAATGTCCAATCAGTGCATACTACAAAAAATGTAGGTAAAGCTTGTGGTTCCCAGAAACCATTCCTACACGTCAGGGCTTACTATCAATGGATTTTCTGGAATGGTGTGCAAAGCACGACAGGTGTGAGAGGGGGATGCAGCATGTGTGTGTGTGTGTATGCAGATTGTCAAAAATCACCTACCTGTCCATGTTCAAAGAAAAGTGTATTCTAGCACACAGGACACTTTGGAGCCAAGCCAATAGTGCCTCCAACCTTACCCCAAATGACAAACTTTATTACTGAAAAGCAGGAGTCTGCCTCTCTCAGATAAATCAGGGTGAAGTCCTAACAGACCAAGATATCCAAGAACACTTGGAACCAACACTGGAAAACTGTGCTGAATTCAAATCCCTTTCACTCAAAGGGGTGTCAGAAATCACTTAGGATTGCTTTCACTGTGAGCTAACACTGGGTTGGTATCATGGCAGCGTTCCCAGGGCTGGAAGAGATTCATTTCTAGCGTAACAATTTTTTCCTCATCCCAGTCTGTTTTTGGGCTCTTCTACTGTCATGAACCCTTTTGCTGGCAGAGTATCCCTTAGATACGCTGTCAGGAAAGAGTTTATCTGGCAAAAGGCAAAGTCTGCTGGCAGAAGAGGCTTTTGCATAATCCTAGTACCCTACAGCTGGCAGATCTTTGAATCAGGAATACACATTCAAAAAGCCAATAAAATTAGGAAACTTTGAGGAAAATTCCCTTGATTCGTCAGCTATGAATTTCTTTTGCTCAGCAAAGGTTACCACAACTTCTTTAGGTATAGTTGTGCAGAAGGGAAGCTTCTCCAGATCTCTGCCAAATGAAAACTAAAAGAATTTTCTCTCATCTAATAAAAATATACCGTAGAAACACAACTGTGCTGGATCTCACATCCATGCCCAACTGACAATGAAACAAAATGTCACTTCCTTTTGTTCCATGATTTGCAGCAGTAAAGAAAATTCCTTGCCTCCTCCCACTTAATCCAGATGTTTGCCTTTCCTTTCCTTTCGTACAGACCTAGAAGAATATATAAACAAACTCTATAGAATTAAGAAAAACAAAGGTTAAAACAACCAGCAAAAATGGTATACAGCCAAACGCCCAAAACAGGTGAGTCACAGACTTGGGCTGGCATTCTGTTAGTGACATATGCATGCTTGAGTGATGCTATGCATGTGGGGCAAATTAGTTGCCAAAGCGCAACAGATGCATTCTGTTGACAGAAGTGGGAGTGGAGAGGCAGATACAGCAACATTGCAGCTCCTGAAAAGGCCTTACGGCATGCTAAAGCTGCATGTTTTAGAATCCATGCACAATTAATAAGGCTGGGAATAACAGCCAAATTTTAATATATTTTTGAAGGATCGAGCAGTAATATACAGCTGAAGTTCCTAAGGGATTGACTCAATCTTTATTTCTCCATAAGAGATAGCTCAGGACACAAGATATTAATTTTACTTGTGGTTTGGTTATGATTCCTCCATTTGAAGACAGCATTAATTATGAGTTATCATTTGTGGTTCCTTCATTGATTTGGATACAAGAACCTCAGATTTGGAGTGAAGAATAAAAGTTCTTTCTGCCACCATTAGGCTATGATATAGCTTCTATGTATTTCAGATTCCTGAATGAATACATATGGGGAGATATACAGAAGCAGTATACTTAATAATGTTCTTTCTGAAAAAACCCACATGCATATAGACAGAAGGTTCTTTTTTATGAACTCAGGAATCCTTAAAAAAAAACAACAAGCAAATTCCTAAGCACCTGAAGCAGAATGGGAAAGTTCTGGACTACAATTAGCTACTATACTAACCTGCTGTTTCCTTACAAAGCACACCAAAGAAAATAGTTTATTGATCTTGACATTAGGGACATAATATCTAGGTTCATTAGACTAACAAGTTCTTTTTAAAATTAATTCTACATTGACTAGATTGTACTATTTAAGGAAGTGGTGTATGTCCATGTATGTGTGTAAGGCTGAGAGGGGGAAGAAGGTATGGAATTTAGCTGGGTGGAGACAAAGAAAGGGAAGGATACTTGAAACAATATTTAATTGGATAATGATGATCAAAGGAAGGAAACAGGTTCTTTTATATCCTTGCCAGTTCGTCCTTCCAGTGTTCTAAGGGCTTCTTTGTTGAGCTTTGCCCATTCATCTTCAAGGTTATTGCTCTAAAACTGTTATCCCATGGGAAGCTACACAATTTCCTACACAAATGTGTCTTAATTCCCAATCCCAAGATAAGTTCCATAAGCACCTTATACTGTAGTCAAGGGTTTCTCAAAAAGCCTAGCAAATAGCCTTTCATACATGTGTTCACATTGACAATTGCTTCAGGTTTTTTTTTTAAAAAATCCATCATTGTTGGGTTACCAAATGTAAGCTGCACCAACACAAACTATGCCCACTGGTAAACACATATGTGTTCAAGTCTCTCTGCTTCCTGTGAGGGACCGGAAGAACCGAGGAAATAGTAGGGCTACATCACAAAGGCTGCGGTGGCACAAGAAAAAGCACAGCAGTAGAGTCTAAGCCGGATGATGGTGTGTTCCTTCTTCTGGAAGGTAAAAGTCATACTGAATCAGACTAAAGGCCTACCTAGTCCATCTTTCTGGTCTCACAAGGCCAAACAGTTGCCCATACAGTGGCAGAGCTTGGAGTGTGTGGAGGGGGGGCATGAAGGGGTGGGGCTATGGCATGAGGGGCATGGCCACGGTGTGCGGGGGTGTGGCTGCAGTGCGTGGGGGCGTGGCCAGGGCGTGCGGGGACACGGCCAGGATGCATGGCGGCGTGCCTACGGGCTGTGATGTCCTAAAAACATTGCTGCCTGGGGCAAATTGCCCCCCCGTCCCCACACAACGGTGCCCATAGAGAACCCATAAGCAGGTCATGAGAACAAAAGGACCCTCCCACTCATGTCTCCAGCAACTGATATCCAGAAGCATATTGACTCAGTGTGATCCCTGTCGTCCATGAATAGCCCCATCCTTACTTCCTTATATTAGCACTAGGATCTAGGGATGTAATTCAAATTTTTCTGAGGAAGAAACAAGAAATTTCAGCAAATTTCTCCCCATTGTGAGAAAGTCTTTGAACACTGCACAGTTTTCAAATTCTGTTCATAATCCAGGATTTACTATGCGCAGAAGTCATACTTATTTCGCACAGCACTTTATTGACAGGAAATATTTCTTTCAGTGTAGGGAAATGCTGTTCTCTGCACAGAAAATACTGCTGTCTAAACAAAAATATTGATTCTGCCCCCCCCTGCACATGTGCAAATTTTACACAGAATAATTCCTGATCTTTGAAGATCCTCATCAGTTCAGGATTCTTCTGATTCGGGTTTCCCAACAATTGAGAAACACGCTTTTTTAGACATTTGTTTGGAATAATTTTGAATATTTTTTTTCATTTCTGCTAGGATCTTAAAATCTTTCCAGCATCTATGGCAATCTCAGTTCCTTAGAAATAATAAGATACACTTCCATCTTTCCAGTAAACTGTTCCAAATCTTCCCAATCGATTGTAACAATGTTATGATCTGATCTCATTACCTACAATCCCATTCCCAACCATTCTATTGCTTAAAATTCTGATTCCCCTTCAGGAATCTGATGAAGTGGGCTATAGAGAGCCTCTGCATTTAAGATTTTAAGGTGCCATGGGCCTCTTTGTTGCTTCTGCTGCGACAGACTAACACTGCTATCCCTTTGGAAATTGTTACATGGGCAAGAAGAGATCTCATTTGGCTGCATTTGGATCTACAAATTTCCAGTCATGGATGGAAAGCACTTCCGTGCACATCCTGCTTATATTTCTTCATGCCTTCAACAAGCCAGCCCATTACAGAATAGCATACGAATGAGGTTTAAAGAGTGCCGCAGCTAGAAGAGAAGTTGGCAACACTATGCACAGAGATTGTTGGATTCTTATCTTTGTTTGTGAAGTGCTTTGGATTTTTTTTTAAAGGCAGCAAAAGCAGTTTAAGTAGTCTGAAACATAATCATCCTTCTGATAGGCCTAATTTGGCTAACAGTTAGTGTTAATATGATACATCTGAAGGATCACAAGCCCAATGAGACATGTTTATGCCATTAATTCCAAATCAACTCACTCACTTGAAAAAAAAATCCCTGAGTTTATCTGGGAATGAAGCCATTTCAATTCTGCTCAAAGCCGCAGCCAAGTCAGCAATGTTTTCTTCTATAAGTATAGTGGTGTTGTTAAAGAGAGAGAGAGACAGAGAGAGACAGAGACAGAGACAGAGAGAGAGAACGAGAACAAGATTGCTTAGTCTCTGCTACCCCATTCTTGAACTGCAAGGCACGGTAACATATGAGGATCAAACCTCCTTACTGAATTGTTTATACAATACACAAAAGCATTCTGTGGTGCAAGAGAAAAACAAGAAGCTGAAAGAAAGAAATATTTAAGTGAATTTTATGTCTCTTTAGCTAACCAAGCTTTGCAGTGGAATTACTGACACAGTAAAAGGCCAAAAAAAAGGATATATGACCTGAAGTAGAGCCAGTGATCACACTGTAAGCTTAGGTGAAAAGTTACTGGATACTCAAGCTGTGGGGCGTTGGAAAGGAGAGGCAAATAGCTGCATTCCATGTCCTCCACTAGCCCAGCCAGCCCTGATTTTAGCTGCATACCTTCAGAAGTAAAGAAAATACATATTTTAAAATGCTCTCTGAATTTAAAGATCTTTTCTACATTTCCAAAACCTTTATTCAGGTTGCTTATTATGATGATTATCTAGAGCATGGAAAAGTTACTTTTTGCAGTAAGAATTCCCCACATCCTTCAGAAAAGTAACTTGTTCCATTCTTAACAAGTGGTGAAAGACTGGGTCAACTTCCCTCTGATAATTTCAAGCTTACTAAAACAAGCATGGGTTTTTTGGGCTTTGAGAGAATTCAGGTAGAATTCTAAGCCAGTCTTGCAGCCCACTAAATGCTGTTCCCATTCACTAGTCTTCGTGACACATACATGCTTTTCAATGTCTTAGTGTGTTTTAAATTGTTACATATTTTTTTTGAAGAGTGTATAGTATCTTTTACCGTTTTAATATTTATAATAATTAAAATAATTTTATTGCATTCCGCCTTGAGCTCTTTGGACGTAAGGTAGAGTATAAATATTAGGCAGGCAGGTAGGCAGGCAGGCAGGCAGGCAGGCAGGCAGACAGACAGATAGCATGTGAACACTATTATGATTATCATCTTTCTAAGGTGTGCATGTAGATGAAATAAAGGAAAGTTACTTTGGGAAATCTCACTGAAGGCAAACTGCTTTATCTCCAACTCTCAGAATGCTGTATTTTGTTGCTGAGAGAACTACTGTGCATTGTTTGCCACGATGTGGTTACCTAGATTCCCTTTGCCATGGTGACAAGCAATACACACCTGTACAGCCTCCATGTCCACACTATATTGTGACAGTTTTAGGTTTTATATCTTCTTCCATTATTCTTTCTAAACACTTGTTTTTCCCTTAAGAGGCTGGACACTGCTCTGCTGCACTATGAAATGGCAGGAGAAATTGCAGGGGCAATTACGAATGGCCTTAAAAGAGAGAGAAATGTCACAGAGAAGCAAGGGAGGTTCTTTTCTAATTTGTGAGCCTGCACTGGGAATAAAATATTCTATTTTGTTTGTAAACAAACAAAGAAGGGCAAGGATAGTTCCTCCTGCAACCACCTTACCCTATGCATAAGGAAGTGGTATCACACCACTGATGTATGATACAGCACAAATAATAAAACATGCTTCTCTTTCATTTATGAAAGCTCCCTGTGGACTAGGCTCTGCAGAGTAGCTAGAAATCAAATACAGCAGATGTGTGTTAAATATATATATATATTTTCCTCCTGATATTGTAATACCAGAAGGAGTAAAATGATGTTTTATCAGACAAGGAATATTGACTCTGAGGTCAAACCGTATGAATCCTTAATGTAACACTCCTTGGTCTGAACTACGATTGGAGGCAGTTACAGTTCCTCATGCATAGGCACTACATGCACATGCATCTACCAATCCCTATTTGCGATTTATATAACAATTCAACACCATACCACTTCCTCGGGAAGCTAGTATACGATATTTTAATTGGGGAACACTGAGGCTGAGGATTATATGAGTTCATGCTAAAGAAATCAGGACAGATACAGAACAGCTAAAATTTGAAATTAAGAAAAGCTCTAAGCTAGAGGTCAAACTTGACATTTGCATTACAATGTTCAAGGACTTAGGCATGCAGCATTCCAGGAAAATGGCTCCTCATTTTGTAGATAACTTTAGTCCCAACAGCGGTCTGCAGTCCCATGGGAGAGAACTGTATCTGAATGACAGGGAATTCAAATGCAAACAATGCAGAAGGCATATGGACTTGGGAAATGCATACTCACAGAGACATTTCCCTCCCCCACCTCTCTCTTACACTTACACACACTCTCACATACACACAGCCAAGCAAGAGTCAAGACCGGGAGGGCAGGGGAAACAGAGAGAGAGAGAGGGAGAACAGACAGTTGCCTTAAGTTGTTTCCAGCTGATGGCAACCCTAAGGCGGTGGTTTGCCTTTGCCTTCCTCTGAAGCTGAGGGAGCGTGACATGTCTAAGGTCATCCAGTGGGTTTACATGGCCGAGTGGAGATCTGAACCCTGCTCTACAGACCTGTAGTCCAGTGCTCAAACCATTATACAACCCTGTCTCCTAGAACAGACAGGTTTACATTCTCTTGATACATTTTACATCCATTTGCCCATGTTTGATAGGACAATCCAACTACTTCTGGGTCCAGCTAAGAGAATTCTGCCTCAGTTGTTTCTTCCCTCTGCAAAATGGGATGCTACATAATGCTGGGGCCGCTGATTGCCCTCCTGCCTTAACCTGCCTTCGTGTTGTTAATGGCACCTATCAGCTTCTCTGTCTTCCAGGGGAAAAGAAAAGTGTGTAGCCGGCAACCACTGTGATCACAAACCACTGAAAATTGCCTAGCAAACTACCAGTACATTGATTGATGTTGTTCCCACCTCCATAATAAATAATACAGTATATATAATCTTGGCTTCAGTACACTGGTGTTGCACCTTGTAATAACAGGTCATAGATTATGATACATTATGTCACAATACTTTACCCCAAGCCCTTTGCATTCTGGCAGGGTTCCTATACTTTTGACATGACTGACAAATACTTCATTAGGATCAGGTTTCTTTGACGCTGAGGTGCAGTGGAGTGAAAACTGCTCCTGCCACACAGCTACTAAAGACACAGAAGCCCTGCCAAAGGAAAGGAAGCCGACACTCTGGCAGAGTGAACCCTTATTAGAGAGCCAGACTGTAACCACCATATTATCTGTGCTTTAAAGTTCAATTTAATTGAGCTACACAAAGCTATGGCACACTGCCTTTCCGACAAGCAGGGTAAACTCATTCTGTCCATCACGATGCTTGGGCTTCCCCTCCACTTAAACCTGCACAGTCTTGTTCAAGGTAGGATTCTAGGCACATAACATTTTTCGTTTTAAACAGACTCCATTATAGAGCTAAACAGTTTTATGGGAAACAAGCAAGGTAGGCGTGTGTGTGTGTGTGAGAGAGAGAGAAGTATGTGTAAGAGATGGGGGGAGAGACAGAGAGAGAGAGAGATTCTGGATGATATATGTCTTTCTGAAAAGGACCACAGGCCTCTGGTGAACAAATTGCAACAGTGAATGCTGTTGTCTGTGCTGTTCTAAATAAGAATGTCAGTAGCAACTGTCTTTTCATGGTCATTGCTCTTCATTTGTCATCCTGAAAAGTTTAATACTAACAGGCAAACCCCATGTGTTTTATGCAACTGTCACTGTGTACCAAGAAGCAATAAGGTTTTCTGAGCACAGCTGAAAGTTTTCAGATAGTAAATGTTAAACGCCAGCCCCATATGCTTCATAACAAAATGCTGATGTGGAGAAAAGTTACCTATCATCCAGCAAGGGATGTACTTCTCCTCTCACATCAAAGCATAGCATTTCTGATCATTTCAAAATGGTATTACTCAGTGCTGTCTTTGCACACTACAAAGATTTGCTGTGTTTAAATAAAGCATCAGATGAAGAAAGCAAAAAACAATCCCATCTATCTGATAAAGGGCAAACCAAACATATTTATCGGTTAGTATTTTGAGATCTTGAACTCAAGAAAACAAAACATACTTTTTAAATACAATTGATCACATATGGACAACTGCATTGTGATTCTGAAATGTTTTAGTAGTGGAATAAAATGGAAAATCTAGCTATGTTTCTCTCCCTCATCCTTTTTTAGTATACTGGCACCACTGCTAGGTTGTTTGGGGTTTGGTTGTTGTTGTTTGATCCTTTTGCAAGTTTAGGTTACATTTCTCCAAAGATTTAGGGAACATTATGGGCTAATATGCTATATTAGTCATGTTGGGGGATTGGGCTAAGAAAGGTAAGGCCCAAAATCAAGTCCCCATTCAACAATAAAGGTCACAAAGAGGTCCTGAGCGTGCCATTGTCTCTCTTAGCTCCTTCACAGGATTGTCCTAAAGATAAAATCTGAAAAGGAACCCTTAGAGGAAAATCTGGAGGTGGGGGGGGAGCAAAGGCCCAAATGAAATATGTTAAGTTAACATGCTTTATGGCAAGTCACTTGTGTTCACAGATATTTCTTTTTAATGTCAAGGCTCATACCACACATCCAGAATCTTAAATTTCCAGAATTTATGTCCAAATAGTACCTAATAGTGTCTAACTAACTGAAAGAATGAGTAACCTTATCTACAGTGAGTTTAGAATTTGTATCTCTACACCAACAGCTTTGCTAATATAGCCCAAATTATAGTTCATTTTTAAAAACAGAAGCAATTATACTTATTTTACATAAAGGAAGGGATTCTGAATCTTTATATGGTTATTGTTTGCCACTATCCCCACGAGCCCTCTTTCCAATTTTAGGCGGAAATAGAGTTCTTTGTTCTAGCATATTGGGAGTTCACTACAAAATGGCTGAGAGGATTTACAAGCAAGAAATCTATGTTTTCAATGGTTAAAAAAAAAAAAGACTATGGTGCATTTCAGAGTGCCAACCTATCTTTATTTCACATTTGGTGTTTTCAATGCACTGCTACAAATGTTGCAGCGACGTATGACTTGCCTTGAGGAAAGAAGATGTTCAAAAGTTTTCTTTACTCTTCCCTGCAGTCCATGTGACATTTTCAATCTGGACATCAATAAATAGTAATGATGCGTGCAGAAAAAGAAATCAAACCAGACATATCCCTCAAGTAACGGAGAGGTAATAGCATTGGCGGGGGGGCGGGGGGGCGGGGAGGAGCGAGAGAACTCACACTGGGAAATGTTCGGCTCTTGCCATCTTTAGCGGAAGTTCCATTCAGCTGCTCAATAAAACTGTAATGCGCTAATTGTTCGGGTCCATCCTCTCCATAATGGCCACAGAGGCTGTGCTGGTATATATCCAAGATTGACATGGGCCTCCCCATAAAGGACTTCCTCACACTATTTTCTTCTTGCTCAGCTAAGGACAGATTTAAAAACAACAACAACAGCCGTACACACATACGTTCATTTGAGAGAAAATCAATATACAGCTCAGCATGCTGTGTATTTATTCACCATCAAAATGATTTAGGGCAATCAGAAACATGGAAGATGAAGGCTATAACATGCAAACAACAGGGACCTGCCCCAACTCTCTGGCATTATGGAAGTTATGATGTAATTTAAACTCACAAAGCAAGGCGATTCTGAGTTACAAGTCAGGCAATGTTTCATGCTTAAAAAAAAAGGGAAAAGAAAAAAAAATACGTGAGATAAGCATTCCTAGTTTCAATAGTAGGTAATTTCCTTGCCTGAAGAGAAATTGCTAATTTTACTTTAATACAGAGTTTTGTATATTAGGTTAGCTTAAATTTATATCTTAATCACAGTGGCCGATCTGCCCTACATATTCTGGCACATGTCTAGCTTCTAGTTTTAAACATTCTTTTCTCTCAGCTAATTGCATTTTTAGCTTGTTGCCTTGCTAATCTTAAATCCTTAAGTGAGAGGCAGAAACACTGACTGATGGTTATACATTTTTACAGCTACCATGGATTTCAAAATCTCCATTAAAAACTGTGCCCTTCTTAGACATTAGTTCTCTATAAAATTCCTTATTATCTTGAAAAGAAATATTGATGATATATTAGACCTGACACATAATAATGATGAATGAAAATAGGTTTTATTTATGTAAAGGGTGGTTATCTAGTGAAAGGGTAGATAACTGTCGTAGCACATCTAGGGGACTATTTTCTTCCCCTTGGGACCCTCCATTTCTAGTGTTGAATAACAGGCTTCAAAAATGTTTCAACAGTGCAGAGGGTCAAGCTTTAGCCTATTTAAAAGATGAACCACCACTTCCACAAGTTAAATATGCTTTACAATCTGTGGCCTTAATATCACTCTGTACTGCATCTGAAGAAGTGGGTGTATTTCCATAAAATCTTATGCTAAAATAAAAACCAGTTAGGCTTACAGTGCTGCCACACTCCTTTTTTCCTCCTCCCTCTCTCTTCTTCCCTTTTACGCTGCAAGAGACTAACACAGCTACTTCTTTGAAAACACCTTCGGGAAAGGAAATTCCAGAAATGGGAACTAATTAATTAAAATCCAAGGATCAATCAAAAAGTTGGAAATTTTTGAACCAAAAAACAACAATCTAGTTAAATTTATTTTTTAAATTAAACTAATTGACTTTAGGTGTAATTTCAGCAAAGTCTTAATTCTAAATTTGAATTATTAAGTATGTTATTAATGAAAGATTGTGCTAAATGAGAGATTGTGCTGAAGAGCCAAGACATTTTCTAGCTTTCTCAAAGCTCAGTTCTTTTGGAACTTGTTTAGTTTTAATGCCTTAGGAAAAGTGATCATTTAGGTCATAAGATCCAAACTACGTTTTTTAGTTCATCATTATGGAATGAGAGTTTACATAATTCCAAACTAACAAGTAGCAAAGGTAGGGGATAGTCTTCTTTTCACACTAACACCTTTGCTGTGTTCTACATTAAATACTACACTGAAGGGGTCTTTTTCTGCCCCAGTAAAGCAAATTCTGAAGTACCTATCACTGGAATTTTTGCTTCGCACACATTGGAATCAGTAAACTAAAGAAAGAACACAGGAAAGAAATATTAATCTGAAGAGGGGAGAAAGGGAAAACAAGAATAAGCTTTTAGATTTGATAGATGACAACAAGAGTTTTCAAAAATTCATGTGACTGTCTCCTTCTGTCCCAAGCTCAAAACAGGAGAAAGGAGCAGGGAAGAAGCAAAATCATGGATGGCATTTTTTCAGGTTCATTCTGATAGGATGTTTAGTTCTATCATTTAATTTAAATTTAAAAATCAATTTAACATATATTTAAATTATAGTTCCAATATAAGCATAAATTCTAGTATAGATGCACTGAATAAACCTTTCTATCTTCTTAATGATTAACCAAAAGCGTACTCTGCTATCTGTACAATCCAAACTCTTTTTTTTTTTTTTTTTTTTGGCCAGAAAAACTGCAGTTTGGGGAAGTCTGGGGCCACAGAAACAGCTTGGAAGTGGTGGGCCATGCTGCTTCAGGCACGTACTTTGCTCACTCTGGTCAGATTGTCATTTACCCAGGTATGGAAGTTCCATTCTTACATTACTATAGCTTTATGTTTATTAAGTAGTATTTATTACGTATTAATTAGGTTTGGTCTCTGGCCCAAGTTGCATCCTTATACGGCTTGCTTGTAACCATTCCGAAAAAGTAGCTCAGTGCCTAAAGCCTGTGGATGTTTGGGGTCAACTTCCACCAGCTCCAGACAGCATGGCCAATGGCAGGGAGTAATGAGGTTCACCAGTAAACATGCTTAGAACAGCATGATAGCTTTCTAAACCAAAGGTAACTCCCCTCCAAACAAATCTTGCCAAGAAAACCCTGTGATAGGTTTGCCTTGAGGTTGTCATAAGTTGGAAACTTGAAGGCACACAGCAGCAACAACAACAACAAGGCACCCTATCTTCCCAAAGATGCAAAACATCAGCAAAGATCAAGATGGAAGTCAGTCATTTAGATTTGGGTGGGATCAAATCTAGCCCTCCAGATGTGGCTGGGTAATCATTCCCCTCACTCCCAACCACAGGTCATGCTTGCTGGAGCTGATGGGAAATGATGTCTAAGATCCACAGGGTCCTGGCATAGACAAAAGAGTCTATGATTACAGACTTGACTGATTATATTGAACATCATAGTCTCAGATGAATGCAGTACACCAAAGCTCCCATGCACCTCTCACAACTTAGAATGTTCCTGGTGCTTATGGTGGGAGAACCTTCCCAACCCAAGAAGGGTGCTGTTGCCACCAGCACTGTTCTTTCACCCCATTAGCAGTTCCTCAATTTAATTTCAGCCATCAAAGAAGGAGTCAAAAAGAAGAGTAATGGGTTGAGGGCTATTTTCCCTCCCTTGTTCTCTGGCTTTTTTCTGCTTTTAACTACAGCGACTAGCAGCTAAACTACAAAGAGAAAGGAAAGAAAATAGCCCAGTGGCCTAATTTTCATCTTCCACAATGGCTGATGGAATAAAAGTGAGGTGCTGCTAGGAAGGTAAGTGACCAGAGGCAGCAGCAGTAGTGCCTGTCCTTCCAGTGTGTACACAGCAAAGCATTCTAATCTTTGGCTGGAAGCTTATAGGCACAGGGAGTGGGAGGCAAACTAAAATCCATGGCTATTGGAACATGTACTAATTGTAATGTTAAATTTAGAACTTCTACAGGTTAAGCTAAGGCAAGGGAGAGAGAAAATCCACAGAACAGAACAGGAGACTTTTTTAAAATTTCTAATTTTGTATTAGCACTTCTGATTGCCATGAAAGGGCGGAACACTTCAGAAGACCCACAGAACACCCTCTGCCATCTTTGCCTGTATTTCTCTTGGCAGCCTTCCTCCTCCTCATTTCACCTTCCAATTCCCTCTTCCAATTCCAGCCCCTGACTGACCGTTCCCAAAGGGTGCTCACTAATGGCTGCTTTTCATCCTGGAGAGAAGTGACTAGCAGGGTGCCACAGGGTTCTGTCCTGGGCCCAGTGCTGTTCAATATTTTCATCAGCGACTTGGATGAAGGAATAGAGGGTATGCTCATCAAATTTGCAGATGACACCAAATTGGGAGGGGTTGCTAATACGCCAGAGGACAGGATCAAAATTCAAAATGACCTGGACAGATTGGAGTGCTGGGCCAAGGCTAACAAAATGAAATTCAACAGAGAGAAGTGTACACCTAAGTTCTACCTACACTTAGGCAGAAAAAATGGAATACAGAAATATAGGATGGGGAACACGTGGCTGGATAGCAGTACGTGTGAAAGGGATCTAGCAGTCTTAATAGACCACAAGCTGAACATGAGTCAGCAGGGTGATGCGGCAGCCAAGAAAGCCAATGCAATTCTCGGTTGCATCAATAGGAGTATGGTGTCTAGATCGAGGGAGGTACTGGTACCACTCTACTCTGCTTTGGTTAGACCTCATCTTGCATACTGTGTCCAGTTCTGGGCACCCCAATTCAAGAAGGACATGGTCAAGCTGGAGCAGGTCCAGAGGAGGGCGACCAAAATGGTGAGGGGCCTGGAAGCCAAGCCCTATGAGGACAGACTTAAAGAGCTGGGTATGTTTAGTCTGCAGAAGAGAAGGTTAAGAGGGGACATGATAGCCATGCTTAAATATTTGAAGGGATGCCATGTAGAGGAGGGAGTGGGCTTGTTTTCTGCTGCTCCAGAGACCAGGACAAGGAGCAATGGATTCAAGCTGCAGGAAAGGAGAATCCACCTGAACCTCAGGAAGAACTTCCTGACGGTCAGGGCTGTCCGGCAGTGGAATATACTGCCTCGGAGTGTAGTGGAGTCTCCTTCTTCGGAGGTTTTTAAGCAGAGGCTGGATGGCTATCTGTCGGGAGTGCTTTGAGGGTGTTCCTGCATGGCAGGGGGTTGGACTGGATGGCCCGTGTGGTCTCTTCCAACTCTACATTTCTATGATTCTATGATTCTTTTCCAAAATAATGATTTTTTGTTTTTCTTTTTTTACTAAGAGGAAGAGGAAGAGATAGAAGTGGGTGGTCTGGGGCACAGAAGCAATTAAGGCATGGATAGCTCACAGCACATGGCACCTGCCTTGTTTCTGCTCAGAAGAACACAAAGAAGAAAATTCAGATGGTGCATTGTCAACTAACCCATACTTACAGTCATTGTAAAAGATATACTGAAAGTATGGCTAAACAGCCTATATCCCACCAGAGGATGAGTTCTATCAGCCCCAGCAAACATGGTCAGTGGTCAGAGGTGATGGGAGTTATACTCCAAAACCTGGAGAACCACAGGTTGCCAACACCTTATGAAAATGCTTAGATGTAGTTGGCAGTATCTAAGGTATGCACAAGCTTCCAAGTGGTATGGAGCTTTCTTGAGACACAACACCTGTCTTGTTTTGGAACTGGTAGACTGTACTGGCTGAGACTGAACAGGAAGTCTAAGGTATGAATCTTTTTGCGCCACATGCTTTTTAGGTAGACAGGCAAGCTACTTTTTCTTAGATAGCTTCTTCATCTGCAACAGTAGAATAATAGTATTAACCTATTTTATAGGGTGGTTGTTGGTATTACAGGGATTGCAAAATAATGTATACCCAAAAGCAGTTTAAATGTTGTTGTTGTTGTTATTCTTGTTACTGAACTGATCCTGTCAACAATATCACACCTAATGGAAAGTGCTCTTTTTTTTTTTTTTGGAGGAAAAGCCCTTGATTGAAGGGCCACTGAAAATAGTCTCTCATTTAACTCTACAATTGTTGATCACCTGCATGCTGAAAATAAGGTTATGGGCCTGCGGCCACTGCAAATATATTGCTATTTCTCTAATGAAAAAGTTATTTCATAACAGAATATTGATTCTGGAAAGATTTCAGGAGTCCTTAATCAAATCACTGCAGAATCTCAGAAAGGGAGTGTTTTATTTAATTATACAGTAAAATAATTATCCCGTCATTCTCTTCTCTCTTCAAACAGTCTCTTTTTACTCAGCACCAGTTCTGACAATTTAGTCTGCAATCTGCACATTGGTTCAGTCTCATATATGTCCCTGTGTTTATTCAGTGGCACTCAGGCAGGTTAAAAAAGCCAAATAATGCAGGAATTTTGGGAGTTACAAGCTGCAAACAAACAATCATGTTACCCAGGGACTGAGAGAAACGGACACAATGCAATCTGCAGTTCTGCGTGAGTATCTCCCAGCTTGGAGTCAAAGGTCCTTTAGTAAGAAAGTGATTGTGATCAGATCTTTTTCCCCATGGTCACCAGACACATCTCAGTGCCCTTTGTCATTCCTTCCGATGTACATTATAGGAGGCAGTATTCATAACTGGTGTGGGAAGTCACAACTCACTTTTGAGGTGACAAGTGACCCTCATATGAAGAGCAGTGGAAGCACTAACTTTTAGCCAGCTCAGCCAGGACTTGCCAAAGGAACTCTGAAATGTGTGATGCCAATGCACATAGTTTTGTATGCTCTTGGCTTCTTTCAGTGCTTGATACTGGGGAGCTGTAAGCCAGTGTGAACTTCAGCTAGCACACTGTCAACAATCACATCTGAGTTGCTACAGTTAAGCCCTCAGATTCCTTTTGATGCTCTTTAAGATTTAGATCATGTGCAGCCATCATGATTCACTGGGCACGTTGCTCAGAGAAACATTTCCATGTTTTTGTAAATGAATTACGTGAGTTACACCTGGATATTCAAGACATGTAAATTGCCATCTAAAAATAGGGGGGAAAAAACAACAGTAACTATTTTGGCACTGAATCAAAAATTCATCCTCTGCTCTGGGTTTGTGCAGAGTACACCTTCTGCCTGTATTTCAATCTAGATTTTGCAATCACTTAATAATAATAACAAACATGCATTTTTTTCAAACTGTAGATCCATCACTTACACTTAGTGAGATAAATCGGCCAAACTATCACCTTTAGATTTTTGACTCTAGTTTTCAGTGACTGGCAAGATATGGGTTTATCTAGACAAATGGGGGACAGATTAGGAAAAGGCTGTTTGGAGTGGCAGCTGGTGGCCACCCGTGTCAGTGCAGCCGTGAGTCAGCTCTGCATTTTTAGTCCAGACTTAAAAGGAGATACTGAAGATGCTGAAGCTCTTTTAAAGATAAGATTCAATACCCTAGGGAGCTCCTTTAGGCTCAAACTAAACCCCAGATGGGTTCTCCACTCAACTAAGATGGAAGCCACTGTCAGCTAATTGCATAAGGTAGGGTTTGACATAACTTTGGCTGCAGAAGTGTGAGCCCTGCCAGAATAATATGGAGATGAGGAAACTATCATGGTCATGGTAACTGGATTACTTTAAGCTAGCAAAATACATAATTTGATACAAATAGTTATATAGATATACTACTGAAACAATAGCCTAATTTAAGGTTTTGGGTCTTTTTTCTTTTTTTTTTTAAAGTTACATTTATGATTTTTTAAAAATGTTTCAGTTTAGCTTCTCATGGTAAACATGATATAAGAGACATGAACTGATGTATATATGCAGTCAAAAGCGCATAATGGAAAATTGGGTTTGAAAAGAGACACAGAAAAAAAAAAGGCACAGCACAAACAAACCACAAACAGCTGCAATGACAGAGATGAGGAGGTCTATAAATCCCTGTGCAGAAATGGTAAAATACCTTGTTTGTTGTTCATTAAATCCACCAACTTTTCCCCTCCAGTTCCAAAATCACTTGTTTCATATTCCAGTTCTGTTTCAGTGTCACTGCTACTGCTAGCAGAGTACGTGCACACTCTCAGTGCCCTGTCCTGTAAAAAGCAACAAAAAAGACAAATTTGTGTGTCAGAAGAGGAACCATTTCGATGAATGCAAGAAATGTGGAGTGCAGTACAATAGGAAAGCCATTTTGTCTCTTTCAGTCTGATCACTGTTTATTACACTGCTTCAGTGTAATAAACCATTGATTATTCAATTAAATGTTACAAATCTTTGAAAATAGATTTCATCCTCCAGCTAACACTGTCGAGATACAATGTAAGTATTAATATGCATTTTTTAAAGAAATCCTCAGTAAAGTTTAGCTGTGTTAAAATGTGGTTACCTTACCACTCAGCCCAATATTGAAAGTATTAGAGAACAATTGATTTGATGCAAGGAGAACAAGGTTAAAATGTTTAATATACCATGAGTGGTGAAGTGTTAGGTAATACCAGATTTCTCTAAAGAGAACTGTGTCACAATCTCATACACCAAGTGTAGTGAAGTATTAAGAGAATACTAGATTTCATCAAAGGAGAAGTAGGTTAAAATGTTTAACATACCATAGGTTGTGAAGTGTTAGGGAGTAGTAGAGATTACTGAAGGAGAACTGGGTTAAAATGTTATCGGGTTCACACTCACATGGGCTAATCACACTCACATGAATATTGGGAACAAACAAAACTTCCTTATACAGTGGATCCTCTGTGTATGCAGCCCCCAGATCTGTTATTTTGAGTGACTGCAAAGTGTTGTGTCCTATATATAAAATGGCAGCAACATGAATATGGATACACAGAAGCATCTGCATATTTCTTGCCATCATTTAATAATATGGGATGCAATCATTTGTGTTTTTTGCTATTCATGTAAGGTCCTGGAACCAAATTCCCACATATACAAAGGGTCCACTGTACCTAGTTGGAACGTCTATCCAGCTCAGTCAGCATGGTCTACAACTAATGATTCTACAGAAGAGGTGGTTAACTGTGGAAGGCCAGGGAGCTGCATTCACCCCTAGAAGACTTCGGAGGGCCTTATCTGCTCCTGCCAATCAATCAATCAATTAATCAATCAATCCTCAAATGCCTCTAAAAGCGTTGGGGTATTTGCACCATGTTTTGGGTTTCAGAAAAGGCCTCCCCTGGCCCATGGGGGCTGCAAAATGTAGTAGACATATATTCCATGTCCCCAGTGGAACATTTCAGGGCAACAAAGGTATGTTTTCCTGAAACATTTTGCAAAAATTGTTTTTGACCCCGGGGGAGCTAAGTGTGTGTGATTTTTTTTAAAATGTTGTAAAATATTATTTTTGACCCCTTGGGCCCAAGAAACAGCCGGGGGGCACATGCAGCCTGCAAGGCACACTGTGTCCACCCTTGCTCTACAGCATTTTCGACAGAGTTTTTTCCTAGCCATACCTGGAGATATCAAGGATTGAACCAAGGGGCCTTTATATACAAAGCACAGGCTTTGCCATCAAGATATGGTTCTTCCCCAGTGTAAACTATTAGACCGGGCAACTAACAGGCTCTCTGGGCAGGATACATGAACTTGGGAAATGAAACAACTGATGATTGCTGCCCACTTTTTCATTTGTACCTTAGCTTTTGTAGCTTTTTTGCCACTCCAGTCTGGAAATATCTCCTTGTTGCTACCTCTTTCTTTTTCTGAATGTTCTAATGAAGTGGAAGTCACAGAATTCTCTTCTGGTCTGCTTTTTTTCACATGGCTCATTATTCCTGGATAATAGACAGAAGTAATTTTTTTTCAACCTCAGTATATGAAAAACAGTGCTTTATTTCATTTCCATGCAAGGGTCAGGTTCTTTCACTTATCCACACTGAATACGTTGTACTTCTACCACGACAGTTTTACTTTAAGAATGAAATATTTGAAACTGTTAGATGAGTTGAACAGAGGAAAGGTAGCAGATGGATAGATGACTGAACAAAGCAGAGAAGGAAAAGGGCAATAAGCAGTGATCTGAATAAAATGAATGAGACTCTTCAAAGGATATCACTAAATATCACAGAAGATATTTATAAAAATCAAACAGATTTGGCTTCTGTACACTCATATTTTGTCTACAATCATGAGGACAAGACAATGAACCACATTCACGCAACATATGTATATACAGAGAAGATCAGCTATAATTTCAGTACATTTGGTTTGCAATAGTGTGTAAATAAACTTTCAGAGCATTGCATAGGAGCACCAAGTTGTTGAGCCACCTCTTTTTTGTGATATGAAGAACTCTGTAACCCTTTTGATTTCCAATACTCCTTTTAGTTCTTAATGTGAGGGAAGACAGATATAGGCCTGGTTCTTCTAATTGGGAGGAAAAGGGCAAACTGTTTAAACTGGAAGATTTGAAAAAAAAATCTTAGCACATGGTTTCAGCCAATTCTTTTCTTCATTCTTTGAACTAGCACCTTGCACAAGAATAAATTCATGGGGTTTTGATGTTGTAGGAGTCACACTGTGTGTGTGTGTGTGTGTGTGTGTGTGTGTGTGTGTGTGAAAGTGGAGGAGACAGAGAGAAAACTTGAGACAGAGATGGAGAGGCAGAGAGAGAGAGGGAGGGAAGGCGGGAAGGAGGAAGATGGGTCAGATGATAAAGTTTGAAAGTGAAACAAGATGACCTCCCAATTTGCTCTATACTCTTTTTTGCATCCCTTCAAGACAATTTAATTAAGAAACAAACCCTAGAAGGCTGTTGCAGTGAATATTAGCATTAAGATCAGGACAATCTTACTGCTACTGACTTCTTATGAAGCAATTCAGTGCTTGCAGTTTCTATTCAATTTGTTATAATGACAGTGTTTAATCATGGAGTCTAGTCTATAGCACAGTGCTGAATTGAGGTCACACATGTGGCTATCCAAGCATGTAGCACATAATCTATAACTAAGATTTCTCTTCTGAATGTCCCTTAGTTGTGCTATTAATTAACAATTCGCTTATTTTAAAAAAATTGTGAATTGAAAATATCTTTTCTTCAGCTTTGATTTCAAATGAGCAGGAGAGCTTCCAATGAAGCGTGCAATGTCTGTTTGCATTCCATTATAACCACTGCAAAACTGCACTGGGAATATTGCTAAATCAACTAAATTCCAACATGTTTAATTAGAAGAGTTCTCATAAACTCCCAAGAATCTTTAATGCAGCCTATTTACTTCTCTGCTCAATTTAAATATTGACACATTAGGAAAACATTATTTGGTAGTCTTGCAACAAACTTCAGCCAAATGTAGGTGGAGGTGATTTTACTATATAATTATGCAAGCTGAACACATTGAGATAGGCTTCTACCTATTTTTTCCCACCTGTATGAATTACTTGGAATGCCTGATTCAGAACTCAGTTGAAGCAGAGTGTCAGATTCTAATAAAATCTACTCCATTCCCACCCTTGTTAACCACATTTAAAAATAGGTGAATTTCCTCTGGTCCCATCACTGAAATGGGGATGAGATAACCACTTGATTAACTCCCACATAAGTCAGCCTGATGACCTTTGTGGCCATGTTTACATAGACTAAGGCAATAAGCTAGGCTGTTGCAGTAAGTTGGTCCAGACCTTAAAATGATTTCCAGGATTCAAAGTGATGTAGTCTTTCATTACTAAAACTGCTTGACTTTGGGCTTACAACTGTCAGTCTTGGTTTGATCACAAGTATAAGCTTGTGAGGCCCCTCCCTAAACTGCAAACACCAGGATTCCACAGGATGTTGACAGTGGAATAATAGCACTATAACAGGCTAGTGAAGAAATAGTCCCAGTGATTTCCTACAGAACAGCCATGTGTCATTGCAGGACAGTATATTATCTTAAAATTCCCCATGTAATTGAAATACAGTGTGCCTCCTGTATATGCTAGGGTTCCATTCTAGGCATTCAAAATGGCCAGGAACATATGCTACAGTGCTAGCTATATAGAGCTGGCACTGCTTAGGAAAAGCAGAGAGCAGGAAAATGAGATGTCAGCATTCTCCCCATCTCTTCATTTCTAATGGTGAAATCCAATTGTTATGTCTGTCTGCAATCAATGGGTAAGTTCTGCTGCATTAACAGAAATCCATCTGCACCACATCTGATGTAACCCTAAGCTTATTAACCACACATAGCAGCTTCAGGAAGAGGATTCATGGTATTAACTTTCTGTAGGGATAAAAATGATTTCTGCTATTTCAAAGAGCCAAGCAAAGAGAGAACTGGGAGGAAGGCACAGAGTGGGAACTCTCTGTAGGCAGTTATCATAAACTTGTTGAGTGTGTCCCTAACTCCTACAACATCCTCTGCTTCAAACCTGCAGTTCATTCAGATGCTACTTCAGGTTTTGGCTCTCTTAGTTCTTCAGTCAATATGGTATTTCTGTAGACATGACCATGACCTGTGTAAAGTACTTAAGGTCAAGAGTGTGGTAGTATTTCCTCAACCAAATCACTGTTGTTGCTCAGAAAGGCAGGGGAAGATGTAGATCTTCCCTTACCATTATTTGGTCTGAACCTCAATGCAAGTATAATGAAACTGCAATGATAGCAAAGGCATGTGCCACAGAGTTACAAACATTCATTTTAAAGATCTTTATATTTTCAGTCCTATACATCATGAATAATTGTAAAAACAAATAACCTTCTGCATTAGGATCTACACTGAGGTCTCATTCATATATATCTCCATATACATGAGGGCTAGAAAGAACAACAAACTGAGGAACGTGGGTCATAGTGTACCACTTTTATTTCATGTCGAGTTATTGATTTACAAGTTTTATATATAAGGGCACATGTTCCCTAGCTGCATCTTGGCATTTTATGTTGTTTGTATACTGAGGTACTTCTGAGTGGTGTTCATATTTGTCAAAGACTTAGCATTTATCAAGCTTTATGCTCACTTCAATAGATCAGCAATTGCTTCTAATGTAAATGTTGTTTGACCAAGGTAGAATCCACTATGCTAATACTTCATAAGTATATGTACTCTGATTGATGTCTGAACATCATACCCCTGCCACATCCATTGTGAATACTTTTCTACACACATTCTTCCCTGCTTGCTTTTGTTATGTCACTCATTTCTTGAGGTAATCCAATATACATATACATATCTTATGAAACATATCCATAAATCACCCTCATTTTATCATAAATTTAAAAAGGCATTTGAAAAACTCCATTTGACAAGTTGTTTTTCCACTGTACTAATTTTCCTGATATGATGACATTATAATTATGTAGCACGAACAGCTTATACATACCACAATCAATTTGAACAGGGTTGTCCATTATATGTTCTATTGAAGGGGGCCATTTGGAACTTAAGCTATTTATTCAGCATGGAAGTACATACCTATCACTGAACAAAAAGAAAGTCCATGCCACACAGAAACCAAGTTGGGGATGGCCCAATAATTCAATTTCACAAATTCAGTTAGTAAAATAATTGTTCCATTGTGACTGTATACATGTGCACATGGGAAATTTTGTAAGCCAAGTTTTAACATTTTTTGTACTTCTTACAATTGTACTCAGTCACAGCGTAAAACTGTCCTGCCTTGGCCTTGATGTTTTCTGAGATCTATTTAGAGATACAGTGTGTCATAGAGCAGCATTTATAAAATGACAGATTAGTATTTCATGTAACAGAATTTCAACGTCAGTGTGGTCACCAGCTTGTTAACCTTCTACAGTAACTCTGAAGAGTTTTTTCAGCTGTGCATTTCAAATGCCTTTTATCCAATGTCATTAGTACAGGTTTCTGCTAAGGGAAACAGACAAGAAGTCAGAAAGAATCTAATGTGCAGTATAAAATGTTATTTTTACCTGCAGAAGCTGGTTTTGGAAGGCGACTTTGAAAAGGCCGTAAACCTTTAGTGGTCATGGTAGGATCGGATGCTGAATGAGATATTATGCTCTCTGCAGATCCCTGGTTCTTATTAGCTGTTGAAGGCACTTCTCGCTCAAGGGTTTTGGCTTTCACAGAAGCAGCCTGAGGAAAAGTGTGCCCAGGTGATGTGAAAGCTTGAGTTTCTAAATCCAGTTCTTGTTTAGAAACATGTCTTCCAGTTGAGCGGTTTCCTGAGTCAGGGAGAGGGAAGGTTCCTATTCCACTGTCCAGTGTCCTCATTTGGCAGCAGGATTCTAAGATATAGAAATACAAAGTAATTTGGTGAAGCTTAAAAAACCTGAAGGACATCTTGAAGGAAGAACTTTTGAGAAAAGGAAATGGCTTTAGCCCAGTGGTACATCTGTTTTGCACACAGATCCTTATTAACTCTAGTTAAAAGGATCTCAGCTTTTAAACCTGGGGATGATGTTTGCAGTTCTGGAGAACTACTGAGAATCAGAATGCTGGTTCAGAATATGAAAATAAGAACATAAGAGCTGTGATGGATTCATCTAGGTGCATGTAATTCAAAGCGTTGTTGGAGCATTGGCCCAAATCCAATTGCTAGTTCCAATTTAAGGAGACATGTTGAGTGAATGGCTGCATGGTAAATCAACATTTAGCTGGCCTAAATACCCTAAAGGCACCAGATCCCATCTGATCTTAGAAGCTAAACAGCATCAGTCCTGGATGGTATTTAGATAGGAGACTGCCAATGAATACCAGGTGCTGTAGGTTATATTTCAGAAGAAGAACCTGGCAAAACCACCTTTGAGTATTTCTTGCCTAAGAAAACCCTATGAAATCCATGGGGTCACCAAAACGGAACATGAGACTTGAAGGCACATATACAAGTCAACATTTATGCTAATCCCATTGATTTATGTAAATCACATTGAATCATTTGCTGAATGATAAATCAACTTTTATGTAAATCCCATTGACTCCATGGGTCTATTCTGGTTGGACTAGCAAATGTATTTAGGCGAATATCCCACAATAGGCAGCCAGAAGCTGGAGATATGAAACATCTCACCATGAACAATAATGGCCAGCCTTATCATGAAAGGATTTGTTCAATTCTCTTTTGAAGATGGCTATTATAGGTTGCGGTACTTAATGCCACAGTTTAAATATATGCTGTATGAAAAAGCGCTGCATTTTTTCTTTCTTTTCTGAATTACCCACTATTCAGTTTATTGCATGACTCTGATTTCTAGTATTGTGTGTTTGAGAAAAAAAGTGTCCTTACCTAATGTCCACATACCACGTATAATTTCATATATCTTTATCATATTTACCCCCTATTCACCCTTTTCTAAGCTAAGGAGTTGTAGATGTTGCAACCCTCTTCACAGGGTAACTCTTCACAGAGATGTTCCTTGACAATTCTGATTACCTCTTCCTATATTTTTCCTAGATAGATAACATCCAGTTTGGAGAAATCCTTTTCAGCCTCTTTATTGTCCTTTGGTTCTTGTTGCTGTAACTACCCTTAACAATTTGGTAGTATCAGCAAATCTTGCCACCTCACTACTCCAATCTAAGATCATTTATCAAGAAGTTAAAAACCACTAGTCCCAATATAGATGCTCAGGAGAGCCAACTATTAATGAGGACTGACCATTTATCCACATTATGATGTTTATGTTTATGCTTTTTTTAATATTCTGCCTTTCCTAAAATTGGGACTTGAGACAGATTCCAATTTTAAAAAGAATGACACAGCTAAAAACATACAGAAAGGAAATATTAAAATGGAATTAAACTATCCACAGTATGAAAAGAATTTAAACCTACACTTTAAAAGATAAATGTAATTAAAAAGATAAAAAACAATTATTTTTTTTCTGTTCTTTAACCAATTACTATTCCATAAGTGGACCTTTCCTCTTATCCAGTACCTACTAGGTATTACTATCTGGATTCTAGTTAGACCAAATAGTTTGAATTTGCTCAGGGAAGGCTATGTACTATAAATAAATAAATAAACAAATAAATCATACACTTTAGAAGTGTTGAGTCTTAAAGTGTTGTGGCATATGTATTTTCTGTGCTCATTAGAAAAGAACACATGTTCAACTAGAATTAATAATCACCATAAAATTAATCAGAGTGAAAGCTGTGTTGTTAACCTCTGTCTGAGCGATTAAGACACACACATTGTAAAAGGCCCAACTCATAATCTTCTTAAGCAAAGTGCTTAAAAGTAGATTTTAATTTAATCTAGAATATTATTGTATACAAAACTTAAATAGCTGGTCAGATGATACCTCTTTTTACAGTCATTGCTCTCCCCCTCAAGATACTCCCACAACAGTATTTTGCTATTATTGTAGTCTCCACATACTGCCTTATGGGGACAGGATAAGATTAGGTTTACTGTTTCCAAAGGGCAACTCAATTCTAAAGGGTTAGCTATGACCAATGATCATGTTATTTTGAACCAGTACAATAACTCTCTTTGAATGCACCAATAAGGACAATTGGGATTTCAGCAGGAAATATAGCCTTTCTTACAAGATTCACGTCTGGCCATTTCTATTCATTTCAGCACCAGGCAGCTTATATCAAAGAAGAAAAACTTGGCTTACAATACTCTATGGGTAAAAGGCTCTAAAGAATAAATATCTGAGTAGAATGTGCATATTGTAAGTGAATTAACTAGTCTGTTTCAGGAGCACAGATAGGCATCTTTCAGGAAACAGTTCTAAGAAAATAAAATATATGAAGAAATATAAATGTAAACCCACATTCACGCTGCTACACATACTTTAGACGGAATCTGCTTTACCAAGAACAAGTTTTCAGGGTACAGAAATATGATTAAAATTTTTGATTAAAAAGGCATTAGGTGCTAATTATTGCAACCATGTGGCAATTACAGCTGATTGCCATTTAAGAATCATGGGCAGATATCACAAAAGCATACATATACATAAATGTTGTGTATATACACAACATATATACATATTTACAAACCTGTTCTTGTAGCAGTAACTGCCCTAAACAACTACTAAACTGAGGATGTGCAAACCTATTTTCTCAGCTTGCATTTTGGTGTGCAATATCTTAAACGAGGCTTAACTGTTAAGAGGAATGTTCTTCCCAAAGTGCTGGTAATGACATCCAGAACACCCTACTCCCTGATTAAGCTAAAACCAAGCATGTTTACCATACGTGTGGCATTATTTGTATTCACTGATGCTGCAAAGAGGAAGAAATTGGAGTGAAAGCAGAGAAAGCATCTGCTTTCTGAGGTCTTCTATGATTTCATTCTTGGGTTTGACTGAGTTTTACATGTGTGTTTGTGAATGGACAGTAAAATCTAAGATATGTTTTTACTGTAGAATATGAATCCTTCTTTTAAAACAATAGGTTGACTGACTACACATCCAACTGTGAAAGGGAGCATTTCTTATATTCACATTAGTTTAACTGAGAGCATTAGTGGTAACGTTTTGCTTTTGTTGTCAACTGCCATCAAGTTGACTTTGGCCATTTCTGCACTACACTGTCATAGTGCTATTATTCCACTTGCAACATCCTGTGGAATTCTGGAGTTTGTAGTTTACTGAGGTCAAAGAGCTCTCTGGCTGAGAATGGTAAATGCCCCTCCCTAAACTACAAATCCCATAATTCCATAGGATACTGAAAGTGGAATAACAGCACTATAACAATGTAGTGCATAAACGGCCTTAGACTTTTGATGACCCAACGAATGAGAGAAGGGATTGAAATACCCCTAAAGGCATCAGATCCATCTGATTTTGGAAGCCAAGAAGGGTCAGTTTTGGTTAGTACTTGCAGGCTATATTTCATAGGAAGGAACTGGCAAACCACTTCTGAGTATTCCCTGCCTAAGAAAAACCTATGAAATTCATGGGATCACCATAAGTCAACAGGTGACTTGAATGCATGCACACACACACACACACACACACACACACACATATGAATGAGAGACTTCCATGTCATCCTATCATCCACAGCCATGCTCAGCTCTTGCAGATTCAGGGACACATCTTCCTCTTGACTGAATCTATCCAACTATAATGCAGCCTTCTTCTCCTACTGCCTTCTACCTTACCAAGCGTTATTGTCTCTTCTACTGAGTCATGTCTTCTCAAGATGTGTCCAAAGTACAACAGTCTCAGTTCAGTAATCTTGGCTTCTAGGGAGATTCAGGCTTGATTTGCTCTAAAATCTACTCAGTTGTCTTTTGAGCAGTCCATGATAGGTGTAGAACTTTTCTTCAACATGAAAGTTTAAATACGTTGATTTTCTTCCTATCAGCTTTCTTCACTGTCCAGCTTTTACAACCATACACAGATATGGGAAATACAATGGCATTGACAATCTTAGCTTAGTACACAATTATGTATCTTTACACTTCAGGATCTTGTCTAATTCCTTCATAGCTATCTTTCCAAGTCCAAGTTTTCTTCTGATTTCTTGACTTCAGTCTTTATTCTGATTAAGGACTGAGATAAGGTATAGAAAATCTTGAACTATTTCAATGTCTTCATCAACTACTTTAAAGTTAATCATCTGTGGTAATTATTTTTGTTTTTTTAATTGTCAACAGTAAACCTGCTTTGCACTTTCTTACCTGACTTTCTTCAATAATCTTTCCAAGTCTTCGCTGTTTTCTGCTAGTAGTGTGTTGTCATCTTTCCTCCAATTTTTACACCTCCTTCCTCTGAGTCTAATCCTGCTTTATGTATATGTTCATCATACAAGTTAAACAGATAGGGTGATAAAATGCAGCCTTACCTGAACCTCTTACCAGTTGGAAACCATTCTATTTCTCCATTTATTCTACCCTGGCAGTAGCTTCTTGTCCTGAGTACAGGTTACCCACCAGGACAATCAAATATTGTGGTGCACCCATTTCTTTAAGAGCAATCCATAGTTTTTCATGATCTACACTTTCAAAGGCTTTGCTATAAAGGCTGATCTTCTTCTGAAATTCTTTTGAGTGTGCCATTATCCAACATATTTTTGCAGTATGATCCATAGCGCCTCTTTCTTTCCTGAACTGACTTTTAACATTTGGCACTTCTTGCTCAATATATGGTAAACGTCTTTGTTATAGAATTTTGAACATCATTTTGCTTGTATAGGAATTTAATGCACTAGTCCTATAATTACTGTTATCCCTGGTGTCCTCTTTCTTGGGCACAGGAATATGTACTGAGCATTTTCAACCTGTCAATTTGTTGACAAATTTTAGTTAGAACTAGAGTAGTCTGAGTAGTCTCTGTAGCCTGAAGCAGCTCTATTGGTATGCCATCTGTTCCTGGCAATTTATTTCTCCCAAGTGCTCTGAGTGCTTCCACTTCACTTTCTAAAATCAGAGGTTCATCCTCAAATGGTTTTACCATTGAATGAATCTGTCATCCTTTCATCTCTTTTAATGGTTCTTCAATATATTGTTTCCATCATCTTTTTATTTGTTCCCCTGTTGGTCATGGAGCAACCCCACTCTTGGTTTAAAATTCCTTTTGATTTCTCAGATCTTGTGCATATCTCAGGTCTCCCATTCTTCCTTTTTTGATTGTCATCTTCCGATTCTTTGCATTGATTGTTATACTACTTCTCTTTGCGAACAAGTTGCTGAACAGCTGCATTGAGTTCTGACTCTATTTCTGTCCCCTTTTACTTTTGTTCCTTGTCAGTCCTTAACTACTTAAAGAGTTTCCTCTGTCATCCATTGAGGCTTCTCTTTCTTTCTAACTGCAGATAGTGTCTTCTTGCTAGTTGATACTAGTAAAATGTGGGCTGGACAGAGCCCACATTTTACTAGTATCAGCTAACTGTCAAACTACTCTGTCCTATGCTGATGCCCAATAAATATTTGGCACATCAAATATTTGGCACATTTGGCTTCTCAGAAAAAGCCTATCTGACATGGGAAGACCCTACCAGCAACACTGCTGTTGCCAGCATAGCCACTTACCTCACAGGAGCACGTAATCCCTCCACTGCAGATAGTGAATCCAATGTCATTTGAACCCATATTAGCCATCTTCAATAACAATTTGGCTTTTGTACACTCTAGCAAAGGAACAGGTGATGGCACATTCTCCTTGTTTTACATCTTCATTTTTGCAGTGGATGCAGTTAAAACAAACAAACCTAGATCCCTCCCAATTTTTTTCCAGATATTTTCTGAGCCTTTTTAATCTCTAAAAAAGAAACAGTGGACCCACAAAAACCTGATAGTGCTCTAGAGAGATTCTTAATGATACAGAACACACATCCACAAATGATGCTGGTAGTTCTCAAAAGGTCAATTCCAACATATGGAAACTCAGGCCTTCTTTGGGTCTCTAAGGAAATGGACTAGGGTCAGAGTTCAGGAGCCAGGATGAGTGCACACAATCACTCCATTTATGACAGATGTTCCATCACAGAGAGAGAGAGAGAGAGAGAGAGAGAGACAGACTCACATATATTTCACCCATTTGTGACAATTTCCTGCTAATGGCAAAAAGCTCATGGCAATGGAATTATTTAATGCCAGCCCTATTGCAATTTTGTTACGTATCATCAACTCACATTTAGGAGGTTTGTAATGGTTGTAGCTTTTGCTAATGGATGAACTACTCAGTTTGCTATAGGCTGGGAGTCACTATGATCAGAATAGTAGCAAATAACTCTTTCTCTAGCCACAAGCTGATCTATACATAAGACAACAGAGAAGAATCTGATGAGAGGCTCCAAACTACTACATTCTCTTACACTAAAAGTCTATTTTTAATACTAGATTTTAGTTTCACCAGGAGAAGATAAGAAGACACTTCAGTCCCTTCTAGCACCATTAAAAAGAATCAACAGTGTTGTAGAACAGTCTACTGTATGCTTTCCCAAGTTGTTTCCAGGCACTATGAGCTATACTAATTGAAAACCAAAACCAGAAGCTTTTTTAATATATTACAAGGGCTATTTAGCAAAGGCATAAGTATCTTGCATGTGTCCTGTACAAGTTCTGTGCAACATGCAATCCCACTTCACCTGCACTTGTTCAGAGTAACTTATGAAAACCTTATGACAATGGTTTAAAAGGAGATTTCTTTATTTCTTCACATAGCTTCAATGAAGACAGCTTTTCTAGGATACCAAGATAAGTAATAGATGTGTGTATGTACACAAAGCATGAACAGTACCACAAATGAGGTGATTTCCAGAGGAGAAGTATGTTAGTTTGTTGCAAGAAAAGCAATGAGAGGCACTGTGGTTTTTTAAAAGTCCAACAAACTCCCTGAGGCATTAGTTTTAGGTGAGGACTGTTATTAATGGGAACAGAAGGAACTGGAATCTAAAAGTATTCATTCACCCATCGAAAAATGTGTATAAGTGAAGCAGCATTTGATGAAGCGGCCTGAACTCAACAAACTCTTATGCTAAATTAAGTATGTTCGTCTTTAAGGCATCATAAGACTTTCTTTTCTTTGTAAAACTGAGGGACACACTCCCAATTAACACCTAGTGAAGCATTTGATGTTATTTGCCTTTATTCCCAAGATCACAGACTTTGTCACTTAAATATATTGCCCTGTGCGTCTGGCACCAGCATCTACAAATAGCAGTTAAAAGGATTGTAATGGCAATTTACATGTAGCTTAAAAAGTAAATGCCCAAGAGACAGATTTAGAAGCATTGGCTTAAATCTGAGCAAAATTTAGGCTAAATGTCTGATAACAT
This sequence comes from Cyclura pinguis, assembly GCA_030412105.1. NCBI lineage: Eukaryota > Metazoa > Chordata > Lepidosauria > Squamata > Iguanidae > Cyclura > Cyclura pinguis. The sequence continues at coordinate 246,533,729 of CM059599.1, read as the reverse complement.
CTCTTGACAGCAAGCTCTTTAAAGCTGTGGCAGATTCCCCCGAGGGAAAAGTTAGAAGTTCCACTGCTTGGGCAATTTCAAATTAGACTGAATAAAGCCGTTCAGAATATACTGTAGTGAGCAATCTTGTATTGGCTGATGATGTTCAATATGATCTAACAAATCCTTTCCCTTTCAATTTTATGTTTCTATGTATTGATGTTTTTATAACATCCTCCATTTGTTATTTAACTCTGTCACACTAAGTGCAGCTCTTTCAAATTCTGTCCTTTTCTTCCATATTGTGATTCTTAGAGGTTTTCGAAGCCAAGTATTATTTATTTATTTATGTATTTCTTTAAAAAACAATGCTATAGTTCACATTCACTCGGATAGTTTACCTCACATTCAGGAACTATGGTTTACATTCATGCTCAATTTACTGATCTCACTGAATCTGATTTTGTAATCACTCCTTCTTCTTCTGTTGAGCATTTCCTATGACATAAGCTGAAAATGAGAAGACTTACAGTGCATCTTCCTAAGTTGTACTAAGGCTACTGACTGGTTTCTTAGGAAAGATATGAGGTGAAAATAGCAGCTCGACGTAGCCCCCGAATTTTTAATAACCATTTCCAAATAATAGTCTTCCATTTTCATAACATATGCAAAGCTTATAGGATTTTTTTACCCTCTGTATTTGATATTTTACTACTAATAAACATCTTTAAGCTACATGTGTTATTGGCAAAAAGATTTTAAAGTGCAGATGGTGGAGCAGATCTCCTTATTTGCTTGTCCTTTCCCTTCTTGGAAATGCTAAAACAAGTGGAGGTGGGGGGGGGACTCTGTACAAATTAATGTGTTTCTGCCAATTCAGTGTCAGCTTCAAAACAGATTATTTCCATTGGGCTTCAGCATCATTTGATTTAATTAATGAAAGCAGAACAAAGTAGCTGTTTGTTGTTTTCATTTGAAAGCCAAACTGGTGTAGAAACCTGAGAATGAATTGTCATCACCACCATTGTCATCCTAAGTAAAAGTACAAAAAGAAAAAAAAAAAAGATTCCGTTGTGGAAGAACATTACTTTCAGTTGAAAAACTTATCATTTATGCTGGCATCTATGAGACAAGCTGCATCTTCAGATGATTAATGAGACTGAATGTAAGGCTTTGTAATGCAGATGGGTCTCTGAACTCCAGCAGCATATTGCAGGCACCACACTGTCTTTACAACTGCAGTAAGTTATAGCAGAGGCAACTTCCAGCCTGATCTCCACATCATCATTCTACAGATGAGAGTGTAATGTAACAGGGGTGGCGGCAGTCCTGTTTGCCTTTTTATACCAATTCTACTGCTACGAAGAGCCTGAGAGCCCTGGCAATCTCTCAACTTGCTGGTTTTGAAAAGTTAGCTTTTGGATTTCTTGTTGTCCCAACTTATGGTGATCCTAAGGTGAACTTATCATGGGGTTTTCTGGGGCTGAGTATGTGTGACGCACCCAAGGTCATCCAGTGGGCTTCCATGGCTGAGCAGGGAATCAAACCTGGTCTCCCAGGTCATAGTCCAACATTCTACAGTCCCAAGGTCACCATGGCCACTGGCCATGATGGCTGAAGGATTCTGGGAGTTTTAGTCTCAAAAAGTAACCTTTACAAGTTTTGGTCATTGTTTTCCTGGTGTAGCTAAGGAGGCTAAGGAGACATGTCCTGTATATTACCTGATAGAATGGGAAATATGTATGAACCAAAGAGTTTCTGTACTCAAGGTTTCTTGAGTTCTGGAAAGCTTTAAAGAAAGTTTGTTGATCATGTCTATGGGAAGAGGAGTGGGAGGCTGAATTTATATATTATCTACATGCCCCCCCCCGCCTTTCAAATAGCTCTTTTGTGAGGAGATGGGCAAAATGGACAAAAGGGTACACACTATATGCATCCAGGCCCAGTTTGCTGCTCTAAAGGTGCTCCTTGTATCCAGGTATTTGTATACCTCCATGTTGGTAGATAAAGAGCTCATTCTCACAGCCAAACTGTCCATGTGGTTACAGTAGCTCACAGGGTCATCGTGCTGTCTGTCCTCTTCTCTTTAAAAAAAAAAGGAGGCCCATTTTGTCAGTGAGGAGTTTGTCAGCATCTGTATTTTTTGTCCATCATCCCCTGAAATAGCCTATCCTCAGCACTTGTTTCAGTTCATCTGAAATGCCACTAAACATGTTTTCTGATACCACATGAAATGGCCTTCCTCCTAGCGGTTAGTCCCAACTGAAGTAAGCCCACTGACTAGGGTGCTGATTCAGTGGGTCTTGTCTAGTTTGGAATAACAATAGGGCACCTATAACTATAATCCTGTGACCAGGGTACACCTGGCAGAAAGATGCAGAGGGGCATGCGTGACAAGTTTGGCTCACTGCAATAAGGATCCTGCTTTGCATGTACACACAGGGACAGCTGCAATTAGATTCAGCAGAGAAGTACTGTCAAGGGAAGAACAAGGCAGGCATATCATCTCTCCCTGCGAGGGGTTTAAGGGAGGGCGAGCTCTAATGAACCCAGTGGGGCTTTTTTCTAAGTAGAGATATGTAGGACTGCACTCTAGATAGGATATCATGAATCCAGATCAAGTTAATAATCAGTGTTTATGTATTCAAAGAAACCTTTAAGCCCTTTCTCTTCATTTTCCTTATCAAATCTACTGCTGGCAACACGCACCCATTTGTCTAATCAGTATTACAGTGATGATCTACCATTGCGTTAAGAAAAGATTCCAGGCTATGGGGCGTTCATGTTGTTGTAAATTCTTTCTGGTTTTTGCTATACGTTGCATTGCATTAACTGAAGAAAGACTGCAAAGGTTTTTAATAGATCCACACTAGGTTCAAGTAAAAAGACTGGCAAAGCCAGTCATTTCCAGTCCCTAGGCTTCCCTGGAAATGCTCCACAAAATGTTGGGGGAGATTGCTGAGTGAGTTAGGGTGTGATACAGAAGTTGGTTCATGCATATTAAGCAGAGGCATGTAGAAAATATCAGTGACAACTAAGTTTTAGGACGGCCATGGCACGGCTACTTTTAGCAAATTCACCATGAGTGTCCCACAACCTTGGTGAATGTATTACCTGGATAGACCCTAATTGTCCCATTCTTGCCATACAACAACCAGGAATTAGGATAGCCAAGAGACTAATAGAAGTTGTGTGGCATGTCGATCCCATCTGCAGCGTAAATGACAATAAAACATTGCAGTGCAGAACAAACCTCAACCAGGAGAGAAGAATCTTCATTAAAAGGTGTTGGATGTGTCCTTTCTCTAAATCTGTTTGGTTCTTGAACATTTTTCTGTACTCTTCACCCCCAAAATGGTGGGAAACATGGCTGACATAAACAAGCAAAGTCCTATCTGAGTGGTGCTTAGAAGGAAGTAAGGTCATGCTTGGCCGACAAAGCTGGTTTTGAACCAGGAATGACCCACTAGCAGAAGAAGCAAAACAAGGAAAATTGTGGGTGGGAAGGAGCAGAAACTGGAGAAGCTGCAGCTTCAAGCCTATGAACCATGATAATCTCTCAACTAATCTTTGTCTAGAATGCTAGGTTGGAAAAGGTAGTCTGAGTACAAATTCCTCAGCCTTGGGGGAGAGCTTGGGATGGGAGGCCTGAAGTCTGCAGAGCAGACACTACTTAACAGCTGTGTCAAAACACAGCACAGCTGTCCCCCTCCCTTCCACCCCCTGCCAATGAAAGTGACTACCATCAACCAGGTGGTGTGCTGTTCATTGTGAACATCAGATTGCCCCTCCCTTCTCATTCCGTTTATTTTGAAATAAAATCTAATCAGGCCACATCTGACAGACTGAACCCCATACATACTTACTTGGGAGTGATTTTTATTCAAATGCAACAAAACTATTTCTGAATAAATGCATGAGGTGAGACATGAGGTGGTTAAATGAGATTCCTAATACTGATTTCTACCCAGTGGGTTAATGGCCCTTGACAGAAAACTAAATGTTCCTCATTCCTGCTGAAAACCCATTGGCCAGCATGTTATCTTGACATCTTATCATATAGGGCAGGAAATAAATAGTTTCATAAACCAATAGTATAAAGAATACAACTGTGGTACCCTTCACAAAGTTCTTGGAATTGAGTGGGCTGGAGAAATGTGGCTATTTGTAATATATAGGCATCATGACCTTCAGTGCTTTTTCTTAATGCTAATTTTAATTGCTGGTTAATATTTTGAGGAGGAAATCAATTATCCACTCATCTTGTTACCTGCTCCTATAAATTAAGGAAGTGAAAACTTGTTCATGCTGACTTTTCAGAGTAAATTATACTGGAATTGCAGACTATTTTTTTTTCAGGTCATGGGTTCACCTCCTCCAGATCAGACGACATTCTACTTTCTGTAACCAAAGCTGGCTGATCTAAGCAGGAAGCAGCAGTTGATAACAAATGGCAATGATTTAAAGCCAACATTCAAATACTGATTTATTTCAGGAAGTTTTTTTCCTTGTAACAAATGTCTGATATATAACAGCTAGTCTGATCTTTGGAAATAGAATTTTGTGCTTTTATGTTGGCTGAGATGGAAATTGTTAGGTAATTAATATAAAGGCAATTGATGTATCTTGCATTATTTACATTTAACAGTGTAAACTTTTAGGTCAGTGATCTAGGCCATATGCTGCCTGCAAGAGGTCACAGACTGAACTCCTACCAACTCCAAGCAGGCCTAGGAAAGACTCCTGTCTGAAATCCCTGGACCTGCCAATGCAGAGACAATGTGGAGCTAGATGAAACAATTGTTTAAAACAATATAAGACATCGCCCATTGTTCCTACCAGGGCTTGCTCCTCATGGGTGGAAACTGTGGACAATGACCCCTCAGGTGGCCCCTGTCAGGTTAGTCACCCCCAGTACTGGAAAACATTCTCCCCCATCCCACGTCAGCCTGCAGAACCACTGAAAATGGCAGGAAAAAAGCCAGAATGAAACCCAGAAATATGGTTCTAGATATTTTTTTGGACGTAAGTATGATGGAAAGAAGGAACAGCAACTCTTAAGTTTACCAGGCCTATGTTTAAACTTATTTACAAGGATGTCCTTGTCACTGGACATAGTAGCACTGATTTGTACAGAACTGAGTGCAAGGCTGGGCTGTTAATAGCTGATTAAACTTATATCCATCTGTACTAAACACAGGCAAATACAGTATTTGGCCAACAAACACAATCTCTTTCCCTTTTGAGAATAAGTGATAAAAGCCACAGTTGTCCAACATTTAAATCATCAAACAGTATAAATCTCTATAATGCCAATGGCTTCTGCCACAATATGTATAAACAGCACTTCATATTTTATTCAGTCAGTAATCCAGTCAGAAACAATAACATATTTCTGCAAATGTTAGTCATTATATCATCTGCCTGTAACTTACAAAGGAGACTAGGCTTTCTGGCATGCTAGTTATTATAAATTCAGTGTCTGAGCTCTCCATAAATATACGGACAAAAGTTTTAAAAAGCAACTATGTCTAACAAGGAAGCTGCTCCACAATGCTATTGTGTTCTACACAGAAGAGGGAGAGCTAAACTGCATCCCACAGTAATGCTGCAGAAGAATTGCCAATTAGACAAGTGCTATGCGCACTATCACTTAGAAGCAGAAAGCAATTATTTGTCTTCGGCAGAGTGTGACGAAGAGTAACTTGACATTATTTAGAAGATACTAATATAGGCTAGATACTTATTATTCAAGGTGGATACATTTTTCTGTAAGTCTGTGTGAAGGGGTCCATGGTCAAAAGTGCCAGAAGCGATTATCTATCTATGGCCAACTGGTAGCCCAGAAGCAAGAGATTGTTCTTTGAGTGTGCTATGGAGGTCCCAATTTTAATGGCCAAAAAAGGCAGTTGAGCCAAGTCACACTGCTGGGGAGTATTGACACAGACAGCCTGATGCCATTCACACCCACAAACAGGGTTTCTTGATGATGGTTCCAGTGTTACTGTTCTTGTACTCACACATTGTGTTCCAACCTGATGTTAAACCTTGGCTGGACTCCTATTAGCATGTTATGCAGGTCTTGAGTTTCTCTTTGGAAGTGTTTGGACATATTTGTTGATGCAGCACAGCTGTATTCCATTCAAGACTGCTTTAGTGGAATTGCACATGTAATGCTTAGTACATGGATGTACACTGTGTAGGGGGGCACATGCATTGTGCACAGTGGTGCATCGAATGCACATACCCGCTACTCATTGCTGTTACACTGCACATACAAATGTATATATGTGCTGAACTGCACAACTGGCTGTGCAATGTTGCAATGCATCAACAAGGCAGCACTGCACAAATGCCACATAACTCTGTAAGCATAAAAATATGTTCTATCTCCTTGAGGTAGGAGATAAACCAATGATTTATTGTTAAGATTTAAGAGAACAAGAGAGGGGATGCATGTCAGACTGTACCGCTTTGACATAATTATAAACCAGGGGAGTATTGACATTATTAAATCATTATATTTGAATATGGCCATAGTATTTATATACCAGTTACATGCAATTGACAGAGTAGTCTCTGGTTCACAAAAGGTTATGCACAAGATTATTATAACACTCTTTCATATCACACTAATTAATTACAAACCCATGGGACATATTCTGGACCACAGGAAACTGCCTTATGATAGGTCAAACTGTTTGTCTATCTGTATTGCTAAATTCTGGCTGGCAGCACCTCTTCAGGGTCTAAGGCAAACATTTTTTACATCACTCCCTGTCTGCTCTTTCAATGGGAGGTGCCACACATAGAATAGAGGATCTTCAATATGCAAAGCTTATGCTGTACCGCTGAGCTAAGGAGCCCTCCCTACAACCTGATACTGAATTCATGAGTTCAAGATCCAATCACATCTGCACAGTCATGTGGATCTGATTTGCACAGCAATTTGACACAATGAACACTGATTAAAACAACAACAACCATGAGATACTTCACCCCTTCAAAAAAGCAAAAAGGCCAGTGCTTTTTCATCAGCAGAAATAATTAACAAAGGTGAATTTCATATAGACATGCTGAATTTTGGTACACACACAAAAAAGCTTTGGAATATGTTCACCAAAAAGTCTTGAAATGTAAAAAATAATTATAAAATAATTCTACTCTCATTCAGCAAAAGGAAAATACTTGACGATTTTTTTGTTCTTGTGAGCAAGAATGAAATATGTTAAGGTTTACGCTCCTACCATATCCATGTTTTAAATGAATAAGACAAGTTAAATATATCTAACTTTCAAAACAAGAAGACTATCTTCCTGTTTCTCCTTTCATAATCACAATATATGTGAGGCTTCCAGTTAGCTCTGCAATGCCTTAATGACCCCTAAAAGGTTAATAAAAGAAGGGTTATCCATTAAGATAAAAGTCTTTTTTTTTTCAGGTATTCAGCTATTTCTTTAAAGAAAAAACAACCCACTGACATATCACTTTTTCCACCCAACATGCCTGTTCCATTTTAGTTTTCCAATCCTCTCTTCCAAATAAGAAAGCAGTAACTACAAAGGATGATGTCTAGGTATACACATGCCCTTGTTAGGTATAATACATTTTTTTTAACCTGGTTGTCTCTGGGGTGCCTTGGGAAACAAGCCTCCCTTAGGAAGCGCTAGAAAATGTGTGATTACATGTAGCATTGTGTCCACATAAATGACTGCTGAAAAACCTGCTCTGTTCCCATTCTTCTTATCAAACTATAACACCTCGGAGCAGAGATTTGAAGAAGAAAAGAAAAGAAAAACCACACACCCCAGAAAAAGAGGGGGAAATGATTCAGTAGCACTGGTTTTGTGTGGCAGTGTTTTCACAGCTGGCAACTTGCTATGTTTGCCTGCAAAGACATTTAGGTATTCTTTAGATTTTCTTGGATGGCATGTGAGGAGATAAAGCAAACGTCATCCCTCTTTATCTGATTGTGTGAAAAATGAATGGCTCAAACGCTGTAACAGTGATAAGATGATTACTAAATGATTCTTCTCCATTTCGATCCAAAGGGTTGATGAAAGAAATTAAGAGTGACATTGATAAGTTACATTCTGAAGCACTCAGGTTTCATGTTGAGAGACTATTTTTTGTTGTTGTTGGGGGGCAGGAGAGGTAAGAAACAACATCTGCAGCACACAGCCTCTTTGTTTCACAGAGGAGGAACTTTTGCATTATGCCTTTCCTCCTTTTCCTCTTCCTTGCCAATTATGTACCTTGCTGTTCTAAACCCAAACCTTGTAAGTTATTATCTGCTGCACTTCATCATTCAATCCCATTTATTTTGTTCCATGATTCTGCTCTGTCTTAATAATTCATTTGAGCACTCACCTAATCTGACTCCAGTTTCTCAAGTCTTTCTAATGTAAATAGTATTTACTCAAATATGTCAGGCTTAACAGAGACATAACAGTATGACACCTGCCACATTTAATGCATAGACCTCATTAATCATTTCCTTCCATTCCATGAAATGCATCTGGACTATATATTTGAAGAGAATGTGGCAAAACCAAGCTACAATCTGGCACAGTCACAGAGACACACATTAATTACTGTACCAATACATAAATATTCTTACAGACACAGCAGATGTTAGTTACTGGTACTTGATTGTTTAAAAATTCTTGGATAATAAGAACCAGGTAATCACAGTCAGAATGAAGTTGCGTGAAGTGTAGGAAGATATGGCTGCGTATCAGTCACTTTTGCTTTCTGAGGCATCATACAATGGGGGAAAAGCTGGTCTAGTAGAGTGGCTACAGGGTGCTGTGAGGTAACAAGTCTTGCCTAGACATAAATAAATTAAGTAGGCAGTCTTATGAAATCCCTTAACTGCCTGATAATATTCTGGTAATAATTAAAAACTTTGGAGGCGGGTGGAGACACAAGCTGTAATCCAAATAAGTTAGCTGCACCTCAGCTGTACTGACATCTATGGGACTGAAAACTGCAATTGACCTATGTTGTTGATTTCAGAAGACTTCAGTTTCATGGAAAGGCCTCAGCCTCTCATCAGGAGCATATTTAGGGTTCAGTTGTTGTTCCAAACAGGCTTAGGCATGGTCTATCTAGGTTTCCAGAAGCCCAGGTTGCCTTCTATCATGGTTTTGGGTTTTTGTTCTCTTCGCTTCTGTGGCCCTGGAAGTGGTTCTACAATATCCTTCAGGAGCCCAGCCAGTGGTTGGTGGGATATGATACCCCAATAATAACCAGCAATCTGCTCAGGCACTGCTCAGAGTTTATGGTTCTTGGGGTGTTGGAAAAATTAATAAATAAGCAGGAATTGATATGGTCAAACACAGTTGTTTTCAGACTGTCCAAGAAATTATCTTAAAGATAATCTAATGGAGGCATTATTGTATATATTTTTACTTCTCAGGTGGTCAGTTCTCTGTGTGCCAGTCTTAGTGTAGTTAAAATGACACCATCCATAAAAGGGGAGGGGAGAGAGACAGAGAGAAGGAAACTTTAGGAGATCCCAAAATTTGCACAACTATAAATAAACTCGGGATGTTCCTAAGGAGAAGGAAGAAAATCCACCACTAAACTGACCAATCAGGACTGAAAATGCTCAGAGACAACAGAATATTGGTTGAATTTTGGAAGGAAAACACTGGAAAATGAGGAGGAGGGAATATAATTTAGTAACTGAAGACCTGAAAAGGAGCACTCTACACTACCACACTGTATTAGAAACCTCACTTTGTATGCATTAATAGTAAATTCACTCTCTTGAGTGCCTAACCCTATGTAACCAGAATGGCATTGTTCAGATCCTTTGGCCATTAGCTGGCCTTTGCAGGCTACAGATAGATGTTGTGGGGGGGACACTTGGGAGGGGACACCCCGCATTTAAAAACTAGGACTATGGGATTTCTTTTTTTTTTAAACCAATTTCTTCTTTACGGTTGAGACAAGCTGTCTCAAAATGGCAAGGCAGTCTGCTGAGCATTTCCAAACCCCCACAAGAGTTTCTGCTTCCACAATGAGAGTGAGGCAGTGTGGTTTGTGGTGGTACCTGTGGTGGTTTCTAGCATCTTCTCCCTATGTGAACCTAATCAGAAACATGAAGCAGATAGAAAAGGACACCCTGGCTACTCAAAAAGACACAATCAGCTCATCATTACATGAGCTTTGGTAGATAGCATCTGGTCAATAGTGCTGCTAGAAAAAATGACACATAACCTAAGAACAGCTAGGGGACCACAAACAAGCAATTTTAAATAGTTTGGTCTCCTTGTATTGGGTTTGCAAAAATTACAATTAAGAGCAAATATCTGTAACCACTGTGTTGTTATTGTACAACTGACATTTTCGATAGCCTTGACACTTCAGTATCTTTTCATTAATTTTCTACTTGTCTATTACTATGACATGCAACTTAAACTTCCTTGCAGGTTATGATGAAAAATATATTTATTAGGAAAAATGTCAACACAACTGTAATTTCATACAGTATAAGTCTTCTCTCTCACATATCTGAAGGTAAGATTACACCATAAAAAATATCCTTGAATTTAACCAAGGTCTGTATTACTCAATAAACAACTGAGTGGGCAGATAAGGATTAAAGAATGAATATTACATTAATTTACTGTACTATCCTTGGCCAATTTAATGTTGTCATTTAAACGTAAAAGCAATGGAGAACTGGACAAGTGTAACTTTATCAACAGCAGAAGTCGGGAAGGAAAAAATCTTTATACAAGACTCCCCCCTCCCCATAACCAAAGTACATTAAAATGCTGAAATTTCATTCTCAATCTACTGTTTACAGCCCATACCACTTTATCCCTATTTAAGTATTCTGTCAAGTTACATATGGAACTCTCTCATCTAAACAACCCAATCTCCCCTTAATTTTTTTTCATCATTCATCTTCCTTTCTTGTAAGAAACCTAAAGGTGTGGTCTGAAAAATACCATTGCTGCTACTCAATACCAACAACCCTCAATTTCAAGAACATTTCAAGAACCATTCAATCCAGCTCAACACTTTCACTAAATAAGTGCACCTACAGTCACAAAGGTGTAGGAAAGAGAGACCTTTCTTCTCTGATCAGATTGCTTTTAAATTAAACTACACAACCTTTTGCAGGGTTGTTCTCTGAAAGCAAAAACTGATGTTACAAGAAAGTGGTTGTAAGGTAGATGATTATCAAGAACCTTAATGAATTGTCGTGCCTGGCTACAAGAGTATAAAAGAAACTCTTCACCCTACACACACCCACACACAACATAAACACACATATATGGCACAAACACCTTTATTGTTGTGATTTCTGTTTGGCCTTCCTGAAGCCCTTCCTTGATCAGTTTATATTATTTTTAGTTCTTCATGGCTTATAAAAACTAACAAAAACAATTAACTGTGAAAGTCTGAGCTTATTAAACCCTCTGGGGTAGAGGACATTGTGTTCAACACAACACTACTTATGTTGGTCTCTCCCACTGATGGAATTTGCATTATAGCTTCTTGTTTCTGTGGTCATGCACACTGAATTTATTATATAAATACACAGACCTGAAAAGTTACACTCCTGGATGATGATAAGATGATGATGATGATGATGATGAACTTACACCATGTATGCTAGAAGATGGGTATATATGGAATGGTGCGGAGGTAGTGAACAGATTCTCGTATCTTAATTTCTGCAAATAATACAAGAGGAAAGGGCTACATCTAATATTACACAAGTGGAATTCTGGTTATGCATGAAGATTCTTCCTTTCTTCTTGGCTCTCAGATCTGCTCTTAAGTGACTCAAAACCCTCTGGAACAAATTTTTGGGTGGATAAAGGGATGCTGTTAGCAAAGGTATGGGGAAACCCTCAACCACTAAAGTTTTCACTTGGCCTCCCAGATTCCTTGCTACTCTCATTTCTGATCAATGATCAGATCACCACTGATCACTGAAGATAAAAGATTTACCTTCTTCCCACTCATGCTAGGATGATCCCCTGCTTTTTTTAAACAAGTGAATTAGTGCTAAGGCCTCACTGTAGTGCAGAAGCACTGGAGGGGGGGACAGTCATTTTGGGGATGGAAAGAGATTATCCTTCCCCTCTCCTCAAAGGTGCCACTTCCCCACTATAATTAGCCTTTTAAAAGGCACACACAGAGTATTTGTAAGAGTATATGATTTATTGTGACTGTGTGTATATATGGGTGTATCTTACTTAAGAGGATTGAGAAATTATGTCAGGGCAGCAGTAGGATGAAGGTTTAGGCCAATCTAGAAGAATCAGACTTGAAAGAGATGGTAGAAAGAGCACTTGGTTGGGAAGTTAAGAGTTAAGACATCTATTCTGGCCTTCTAGCTGAATAACTTTAGGTAAGTTGTATTTTGTGACTCAAGGTCCCTCAGCCATAAAAGCATCTTTCGATGGTTTAGTGTTTGGAATAACAGCTTACTGAAATGTATTACATTGCCTTCTCAGGGTCTTTTTAAGGAGGACTAATCCAAGAAACTATCAAGATATTTCAATCTATTGGCTCACGAAACACATTTAAACAGAATAAAAATGGTGACTGAGAATGCATGTCTATGAGTGATGCATGCATGATATTTAACAGAAACATGGGTATCTAATTATGATAAAACACTATAGTGAACATGAATTTGAAGTCCATTAGAAGATATTTAACTTCATGTTGTGGACCATATTTCAGTGTAATCATCTCATGCCGACAATAATAAAGAGTACCTTTTTCTTATTCAATTAGATTTGCCCCAGACTGTGCTTATGGCTATATTTATTCTCTTTTATAGTCTCACAATTTGGGGGGGAGGGGTGTGAAAAAAAAAAGGTAAAAAAACCCATGAAGGCTCATTTAAATGTGAGTATGTAACAATTTAACACAATAAATCTAATAATACAGTGCTCCCTCTTCTGGTGCAACCTCCACACAGACAAATGCAAGGTCACATAAGGCCTCGTGTCCAATTATCATAATGGCTGAGCAGGGTGCGTGCCCACACCAGCGCAAGTGAACACACGCTGCATTCATTGATGATAACAGGATGGAGCATTCATTTTTTTAACTTGTTGTTGTTGTTGTTGTTGTTCTGTTTTACATGAGGATTCTTGGAACAGAACTCCCACATATACAGAAGGTGCACTTTATACCACAGCAGCTTCTTTGATTGGGAAGAGGTTGAAAACAAACTGCTCTGAAAATGTTCTAGCAGCCTAAGAGAAAGGCTTGGTGAACCGGCAGCAAAAATATTTTCATATGGGATACGAGCAAGAACAAACTAAGCAGCAGACTACTTTCCAAATACTAGGGTTTATGAGCAACCAGTGCATGTGAAGTGTAATGTGATAATATATGCACCCTGATGCCTATGGATAATGAAGAAAACTAATATTGTGGGTAGAGTTATATGCATGGTAACATTAAGTATTGTATTGTACTAACAGAATCTACTTATTCCACAGGTTCTTGAAGAAGGAAACATACTGTACGAGTAGGTGAGGAACCCTTGGCCTGCCAAGGGTTTTAGACCAACTCCTAGAAGACTCAGCCAGTAGAGCTAATACTAAGAGATTATGGGACTTGCATAACATGTGGAAGGACAGTAAGTAATCTAGCTAAGTAATCTAGCTACTACTATATGGTCAGGCTGCATTTATAGTTAGAAAAAGCTAACACAGATACAAGCACACTAAGCATCACAGCTTAACTTGAGCTACTGTTTTATAGTGTTCACTCAAGAATATGTGAGACAGTTTATTCAGAGGATCTCTTTCCTCATTAAACCCTGTGTTATGACAAATCCAACCAGACCAGTTTCACTTAATCAGACCTGCACAAATGACAACAACAAATCCAATTCATTTCAATGGGTCTTCTCTAGTGGGGACTAAGATTGGATTTATCCCTTAGTATTCCAGAAATGTATATATATTTGAATTTATAGCACGCCCTTTGCCTCGTGATGATACATACATGTCAACAGGCCAATATAAATCACAATTCAGAGCTCAATTCACACTTATTTCACAGCATCACTGGGGTGAGAGAGGAAGCATTGTTTCATATGATTTATTCTTTTCTAAAGGCCTGGGTAGAGTGCTGTGTCTCAATGATCTGATGGAATACATGACACGAAGGTGCCAACTGCGCCCTGGAAAAGAGAGAGGTCTGTACGTTCCAAATAAGGCCACTCTCAAAATGAGGAAAATCACTGTCCTTTTTCTTTCTGAATGAAACTTGGTTTTTTTTCTATGTAAATTTCTGTCCCACAAGAGAACTTCAAGGGCATTTTGTTCATAAAAAATAAATGATTCAATAACTGTGTTAAGCATTGTAATAGTGTTTTACTTAGAAAAAGCAAGTAGGCATGACTCCTATTTTGGTAATCAGTCTGCTATTCCTTCTGGGGTAGCAAATTCACAACTAACTCTCAGGCTCTCTCAAGTACTTTGTCTCTGTGATACCTGTGCGGTTGAGGGAAGGAGGAAGAAGAGAGATGAGGTTTTTTTTAAACGGGTCAATTATCCAATGTAGTCCCTGCCCCTATATTGCATTGGTTAGTACAATATTAGATCAATCAAAGGTAGAACTTTTCATCTTTTGAGATTTTTTTTTTCTGTGAGTTTGCCAGAATTTTTTTCTGTATGTTTGGCAGAATGCAGAAATCCACTTGAAGAAGCTACAGCTTACATAGAAACCCTTCCCCACACTCTCATTCTCTTCTTAGTATGAAAGAATGTTAAAATGTGACAGTGGTCTATTTTAAATTAGTAACAGAGAAGACCACTCAACAGAGACAATGGTGCAGCAAATGAAAGTTCATAACATTTTGCCAGAATATATATCATATATAGGGTTTGTTTGTGGGTGAGCCCATAACCCTGATCATCTCAGATTCTCATTACATACAGTTTATAAAAAAGAGCTGTAACAACCTGATGTGTAACACATATCAATACAGTGTTTTGCTATGAACAGAATAAATACTGGAAAAGTCAAACTGTTCCATGCTTAACAGCTTTATGACAACTCCACGCAGTATCCCTGTGATCAGTCAGACACAACAGTGGTTGTATACCTTTTTGCCTTCTATACTATAATGGTACTATCTATTTTATTTCCTTTTTTTGTGGTTATGGCTGGCTTTCTGAACTATATGTCAGTTATGTTTTTTTCACATTGACAAATGGGAAAAGATATCCCATTATCCAAAATATGACTGATCAACAGTTTAACTACATTTGCAGGTCGGTTTCACTGCATTCAAGACATTGCAGAGAACTCTCAATTAAGTTAATCGGACTGCTTGTACTTGAATGAAACATTATTAATGTTTTCATTAAGAATATATAAAAAGATCAGAGTGCAGTCTCTTGAGAAATGTGCAAATGAATACTAGTTTAGGAGAAATTTAAGCGAAGGGTGGGCAACTGTGGTTCCCCTAGATGTTCTTGGACTACATAGCCCAGCAGCCCTAACCAACTTTTCTGATGGTGAACATTCACGGGAGCCATAGTCCAAAACATATGGAGGGTCATAGTTTTGCATTATTGGCTTAAAATAAGAAATGAAGTAAAAAAGAGAAAATTTTGAAAAATGTTCACCAAGTTTGGATTGGGAATGTGGCAGTAGAAAAGTTTAATGCATGGTTAATAGGAAAATAGCAGCTTCAAGATGAGGGTGATTTTACCAGGTCAAAGACACTGGAGGAAAGATTTAATCCCCTTCTTTCATTACCACCTCCAGTCTTCCCTGCCTGAAGATGAAGCTTGCTAAAATGGGTAGAGACAAATAATCTAATCACAGTTCCCCATTTCATTTAATTTGCCCCCTATAATTTATTGCGATTCAATGGGCTTTAATATACTTAACTCTGTTGGACTGTGGACTGCATAATGTACAAGGGGAATAGAAGACACACATTAATATACAGTTCAGCATTCTTGTTTTTACCTATCAAATGGCTTTGACATGTTGAATCAGTGACGGTGTCTTCTTCATCCTCTGGGAAGTTTTCCGTTACCACTTTAACCTGTGGTGTATACAAAAGATAATTACCAGTGCTTTCAAATATCCATTTTGAAAAGCACAGACCAAAAGCCACAATTTCAAAACACATCTGTTTAACTTCTGCCTGTGTTACCACCATTCACTATCCACTTTAATGCAACTTTGAAGTCATACATAATGAGACATTAGAGTACGGCTCATCTGGTTATGAATGACTACTAAATTGATACTCCTAAAGTGGTTCTAAATGTTTTAATAAAAGCAATACTATGCAACTGGCAAGAAAAATTAAATCTTGGAGAGGTATAATTCCACAAGAGGAAACAGCCAGTGCAATGATTTATTTCAATAAGAATAAAGAAATACACTTAGGTCTCTTGACCTTTCATTTACTTTTCTCAGGAAATATTAAACCTCATTCATTTATACTAAAGAACACAGGAAACAAACAGAACACAAGAAATGAGTTCTCTTCATTTTGTGTTCAAGTCATTTAATACTTGTCCCTATCCCATGTCTGTTACAATGCAATGCATGACTGTTATCAACTGTTCTGAACAGAGGTAGAAAGTGTTGAGTAATCTCCACCTCCTGTTCTGCCCCCTGCTCTATTGGTCTCAGCAGGCTCACAAGCTAACAGCCATCTTTTATTTTATTTTTTTTAAAGGAAGGTAAGGGGGCACGCAGTTGACATTCAACTTCCCAAATTCCCAGTGGTGGCATGGGACTTGTTCTGCTTGTCACAGGATAGCACAGTGTGGATAACAGGTTTTCTGCCTTACATGCTATTATGTCAATCAGTAGCTTATATGTACACTGAGAACATGGATTCTTTCAGCACCACAGCAGGGGCCTAGAAAGAAATAATGACTATTAATAGGATCAAGCGTCCCTTCCATGGCATATGACACTTAATAACACGTTTAACTTTAGGGTAAACCAAAGTAGGGATGGATAAGGATTCCATTTTCATTTACATATTTAATTTGTTGCAAGTTGCTTTGGGATTTATGTTGGGAGAAAGCTGAGGTCTAAGTTAATTAAATGAATAAGAATACAAATAAGAATCTATCAAATTTTGCAAATGTCTTCAAAATTGGAACAGAAAGTCCTTCAGATATGTGTGTGTGTGTGTGTGTGTATGCATGTGTATATTTGTATAGTGTGTGTGGATATATATACATGGGAAAAATCAGAACAGGCAAGTTTTTCCCTCCAGGCCATTGGTTTGACTGCTTAATTCTGAAACTCTCAGCATTTTGGTGCTGATTTAAGGCTGCCATCTCTTTGGAGAGGCTCCATATATTTAACAGTGGTATGCCAGGCAGGTACAGCATGGTTTTCTCCATGCTGGGACAAGCAGTACCCATTCAATTTGCCTGGTCCAAAGGGAGGGATTTTTTTTTTTTTTTGCATTTCATTGTTGAAGAATTCCCCTGAATTCACAAATTTCTTCATATCTGAGACAGAAAGAACTTGAGGTATATATATAAAAAATCCTTGTGGAAGAAAAAGAACACCGACAAATTTCACATAGTTGGAAGCCTTCATACAGATCACTGAAGTATATGTACACACACATAAATGCACATAGTTTCTATGGTGCTTTCCTAGCTAGCTATAATACATAGGGAAATATACATCATAAGCAACAGCATCTTGCCTTCCCATCCCCTTTTCAAAACGCAGGGGGTGCAGCTACTTAATTTTAGTCCTAGACTTAACAGTCTTATGGAAAGTCATCTCTGATGTAAAGCTTTCCAAACTTTCCATGTTGGTGACACACTTTTTTAGACATGCATCATTTTGTGACACAGTAATTCAGTTTTACTAGCAAACCGGAGCTTAAACTAACCCCTTATAAGAGATACAAAAATTGTAATAACAAAAGGTATGGGGACACAACATGTCTCATGAAAACCTTTCATATATTTTTAAAAATACATGATTTATAAATAATAATATACATTTCCAAGATTGTAGGTGACACACCTACACACTTCAGGCGACACACTAACATGTCACGGCACACCATTTGGAAAGTTCTCTCTTTATACGGTAATGTATATTACTTCGATATATGGAAATCTAGCCCTCCTGTGCTCGAAGACCCTCCTGTTAATTTTTCCAGGTGGCGTCCTGGCCCCAAAGGCCTTCCCTTGTATCAAGCTTAAAAACAAAAACAAACAAGCAATACACCTAACAAAACTGGACTCTTCGAGTCATGATGTTGCTTTCCAGGTGAGCACATGACCCCAAACTGCTAGTCCCTGTGGTGACGCCATATCCTTTCCAAGGTGAGTGTGCTCCATTTCTTTCAGCAGAACATAATTTTTGAAAGATTTCTATACAAAGCCAGTTACTAGCATGCTGTTTTGGCCAGACTGCGCAGATTCCAGAA
The DNA here is from genome assembly GCA_030412105.1 of Cyclura pinguis. NCBI lineage: Eukaryota > Metazoa > Chordata > Lepidosauria > Squamata > Iguanidae > Cyclura > Cyclura pinguis. Next base: position 246,515,314 of record CM059599.1, on the reverse strand, counting down.
ACAGCCCAGTTAAAATGAGGTCCCTGGACAGGACACTAAACCTTCAGTTAACACACTGAGAAATAAAAGATTCAATCCTATGGCATATCAATGACAGGACTTTGGAAAAATACATTTGTTTTTGAGGAAAAATGTATTTATTTTTGCTGTTTTGGTGAAACTAAACACCTACATTTTATGTCAGGTTTTGAAGTACAGGTGTTGGTTACCAGTTTAATCATCTCTAAATGTGTTTTGCATTGTTAGAGAGAAAGGATTAAAAGAAGAAGAAATAATCTAAGCTCAGGGCTTTTGAAATGGCTTATGCCATTTTTCCTCAGAAGACACTTATTTTATTTTTCAAAAAGAATGCACAATGGGAAAAGCTACCAAGTGCTACTGTTTTCAATCACCGCTATCTCTTTCTACCAAATTCTCCACAATCTGATTCAAAGTAAGTCAGCAAATGGAGAAAAAGACATTAAGAAGAAGAAATAAGAGGCAAGGTTTATGTATTGGAAGAGGTTAAGCTGTATGAATTTAGAGGACAAGTGGAAATTTCTTCCAATTTTCTTATCACCATCACTCTCATCTTCCTCATTATCATCATATACTCTTAAAAAATAAAATTAAGAACACAAATTAGGCATTTGTTTTGTTTCATTCCAAATGGTATTAACATAATAATGCTACTCATTACACTTACACAAGGAATTCAAGAAAATTCTTATTTTAAACCTCCACAAAGATGTAGCATATAATGTAATCCAATCATCAAAAAACAATATCCTAATAACACTTTGATTTTTAGCTTAACAAAGTGCAGCCAGGGAAAGGAAAAGGTAACGCCTTTCCAGCGTGACTAATTTGCCCTTAGAAGATAAAGGGGGGGAATTAGCATTTCTTCATTATTTATGTATATTCAGAACAATCTTTGTACTTGCCCAAGAAAATGAAGTGTGTTTCTTGAAGATATACTTAAAGTCCTAAATGGCTATTATTGTTACATTTGCAAAGACTTCACAAAATGAGACAAAGACGCCTGGAAATTACTGAGCCATTAGACAATAATAAGAAAGTTTAAAAAGAAATTGTAAAAGGAGAACGCTTTTAGAAAACACTTCTGTACAGTGAAGATATACCCTAAGCTGTCAGCACCATATTAAATGGAGCATAGTTAAATTGAGTGGCTGTGATAAGGGACTCAGCTCCGCTATCAAAGTTCTAGATCAGCTGGATTGAATTTCCTGCATATTGCACATTTCCAGACTTCCATTCTCTCTCATTTCTTTCAGTGACATTACAAGGGCAGACTTAGATATGCTTATAATTTGTGGTTTTATAATGCAGGGGACATCTACATTTTCAAAGAAAAGATGACACCACAGAAGCTACAGGCCACAAAAGAGGAGGAAGAGTGGGGGAAGGGAGGAAAAAGTTTTCTCAAGTGTACGTATTCAGAATACAGTCTGGAGCTATTCTTAACAAATGACCTTGTCTACTCGGTAGCAATGGCTTTATTTACCTGAAAATACACATGCACACACACACATACCTCTCCCAGAGAGCAAGCTGTTGGTACTTTCAACCTTAAGCTCCCTAAACGTCAATTCTAAGCAAACAGATTTTTAAGTGCACATTATGAAAAGCTTCTAAAATGTTTTAACTTTAGAATAAATTCCTGTGAAATGTTTATAACCACCCCTCCATTTTCATGAGGGTTTGGTGTGCAAAACCCTCAGGAAAGTAGAAAAACCATGAACAACTCTCTCCTCTGCACTCCCCCTCCCATTCACTTCTGGGACTCCCTTGCACTCCCTTGCCTTTTGCCCTGGTGCGCACTGCTTTCCTTCTCTGCGCTTGGGCAAAAGGCAAGGTAATCAGGGGAGGTGTCTGTGCCTCCTCCATTCCCTCCATGCCCAGGCAAATGGCAAAGGAATGGGGGAGAAAAGGAACATGTGTGCTGTCCTCCTCTGCATGCAGTGGTCCCCCTCCCATTCCCTTGCCTTTTGTCTTGACATACCTCCTCCACGCCTGGGGAAAAGGCAAGGTAATGGGAGGAAAGGCACACATGTGCTGTCTTTTGCGCATGGTTCTCCCCTTCCCTTTCTCTTGCCTTTTGCCTCAGCACACCTTCTCCATACCCTGGCAAAAGGCAAGGGAATGGGGAGGAAAGGCACACATGCACTGTCCTTCTCCATGCATGGTGCTCGCCCCATTCCTTTGCCTTTTGCCTCAGCACATGTTCTCCACACCTGGGGAAAAGGCAAGGGAGTGGGTGGAAGGCATGCATGCATCTTCCTTCTCAGCATGTGGTCTCTCTCTCCTATTTGTTTGCCTTTTGCCCAGCCACAAGAAAGAAGGAATGTGTGCCCTGGTAAAATGCAAGGGAATGAGAGGAAGAGATTGGGGGGAGGCACGGGCACCTCGCAAACAATCAGATTCATGAAGGTCAGACCCATGAATGTGGAGGGAGGACTGTACTTCAGATTTCAAACTTTCTTCTATAAAGCACATGGACATCCATGTGATTTTAATTGTTCATCGTCTTCTAAGCAACAACAACCTGGAGTGGGTAGGCAGGGAGATAAGAAGAAACCACAGGGAATTTTGACATAAAGGCTTTCGGAAGTATATTTTCAGGCAATTATTTCAAATTAAATTCTAAATGCAGGTCTTAAGAGTCAAATTAGGTATTCTTAAAGAGGATCTATTCATTTTTTTAAAGTGTTATACACAGCCATGGGGAAAGCCAGGTTTTGGTTTCTGACCAAGGTGCTGAGAACAGGTTGAAGGCTAACACTACTTTCATTGCATACTTTCCAATTCCCTCACCTACTGCTAATGCTTTGAAAAGGCAGAAAATTTGTGTTTGAAAAATGGTATGGAAAAAGAGTTAATATTACTTCCTGAACATGATGATCTTTCCTCAAATTGTTTCCCTCGCTCCATTAACTCTCTCTCTGTTTCCTCTCCCCCAGTATCTGGCTCTAAAGGAAAGCAAAATCAAAGGAGGTTTGCTACCACAATCATGCAAGTTCCCATTCCTGACATGATTTAGGCCATTTCCGCACTACACTGTTATAGTGCTATTATTCCACTTTCAACATCCTCTGGAATTCTAGGGTTGTAGTTTAGGGAGGCCAAAGTCCCCTCCCTAGACTGCAAACCCCAGGATTCCAGAGGATATTGAAAGTGGAATAATAGCACTGTAACAGTGTAGTGCGGAAACGGCCTTAGACTGCATTACTAAAGTAAGTATGAACTATGACTCCTCTCAGGAACATATATAATGGCAACTGGTGCCACAGAGTTGTACAGAGGTGGCTTAGAAATGTACAGAGCTGTCTTAGAATGTATAAGAAGCATTTTTCCCCAATTTATTCCTGGTGATATCTGATCAATTTGTAATGGAATTTGATTCCAGTTAAAATTGTATAGGAGTGGAAACTACTGCTGTTATCTATATCTCACTCAATTTGTTCTGGTTGCCCATAAAAGATGAGGAGGGTTCCATTACTTATGTTTCTCTCTATGCATGTGTATGCATACCCACACACACATATGTGTGTGTGCAGGCGTGTGCATATATGCCTAACCTTTTTCTATTTATTTATGAATTTCAGAACATCTATACTGGTTTCATCTTTTAAAAATCCCCAGGTTTGACCAAATACATATAAGTATTTACTCAGTTCTAGACTGCCCTTCTATAAGCTCAAAAAAGGCCTCCTTAATATTAAAAAACAAAGAAGAATAAGTGCCTGGTGGAATTAAGAACAAACTATTTTTACACACTTTTCTAAAAGCAAGAAAGAAGATGCATTCTCTCAAATCAGAAGTAGACCATTCCATAATGGGGGTGAGGTGGGGAGCCTTGTTTCCAGGCATGGAAGGTCTTATCTCAAACAGTGAAGGCTTATAAAGCACCACTTAGTTTACAGACAACCAGTGGAAGAGTTAATGTAGGGAGAGCAGGTTGCTTGGACACATGAATTTTAGACCACAGAATAATTGAAAAGATAAATATTAGCACCTTAAATTGGGCTTAGAAGTAGGAATGGATGGCTCAGCCTACTTCTGATTTATGCCACAAAATCCACAGAAATGTGTATTATTTTGATGCATTCTTTTTTTTTTGCAAACTACACATTCCTCCACACATTTTACCCTGTAAAACAATGTCCTATTTTTCTAGACATTTAACTCTAATGTACACATTTTTGTACGCATTGTAACCCGAAACACATATTTTGTATGTATTTTTGTCCTTTTTTTGGCCCATATTTATTTACTGTCTTTTGATTCTACTGCAAAATTTGAAGAAGTGAAAAAAATAAAGGGCAGTGTAGTCTGACCTGCACATTAGCCTGAGAAGCCTAAATAAGACTAGAAGTACTGGAAGCCAATGCAAATAATCATAAGACAGACTGATGGTCGCTCTGTATGATAAACAAGAGCATTAGTGTAATTGGATTCTGTAATCAGACCTTCAGTTGCGGATGTTAATCCACCAATCCCCAGCTATGACAAATGTATTTCTGCTACATATAATGGAGCATGCCTAGTGGTGGTAAAGAGTAAGAGTAAGAAATGAAGTGAACTTGAAATGAAACAATGTGTAACTGCTCACCAGCTTCTCGTTTGGTACTTCCATATCAGCCTTTGTTTTGCTGTTTTTCTTCTGGTTTCCTTGAGTGCCAATAGAGTAGCCAGGAAGAGAAGAGCCCTGGGAACTGCCCTTCGACACGCTCCTGTAGGAAACATTATCTGATCCACTTTTTGTCTGCTGGGCTGCTTTCTTATCAACTCTGCAGGTAGAAAGTGATTCCTCAGATAAATTACATTGCCCTTCTTCAATCATTCTACCTTCCCCATTCCTTTAATGTTTAACGTAACCTCCCTGTATCTTTCTCCCTGTAGACCTTTGAGTGATAAATGTCTCTAACTAGCCTTGGTTGAATCTGTCACTTGCAATTTCTGGTACTACATTAATCTAGTGTTTCACATATAATGATTCATTTTAAATCTTCTATGACTGTGGGGTAAATTAGAAAACACTTTATAGTCATTGCTTAATACATTTGTTAGATTAAGATCAGGATGGCCAGAAATGTAATTAACCTGGTAAGTTACTATATTCGTTTACTAAGGAGAATAGAGAAACAGCCAAATTTAAGAGGTATTAAAAAGAAAACAAACCAGAAACTGCATTTTTAAAAATCTACGGCACACTACATGACTGAAAAAAATGTTACAGCTTAAAATATCTGTAAGCTTTTATGAGACTTACTTTTCTTTAATTTCAGAGACCACTGACCTGGTTAACAAAAAGCAGATACAAATGATCAGAGCAGTCATGTGGCTCAGCTTTTACTAGCTATGCCATTGTAGTTGCAAGTGGTAGTGGTGGGATTGGGTGTTTCAACACACGTCCATATGATAAAAAGCTCACTGCCTACACAGCCAGTATGTAAAGGAAAAGGTTAATCATGAATCTTGACCCCTGATGTAGTAATTTAGTATGGAAAATTTCTTTCTTTGTTTCCTTTCTGTACGTAGGATCAACTATAATCCCCTGTCTGCAGCCTGAAATAGTACAGCCTAGGAAATCCAGCTCTCCTTACGATTACCCTGACTGCTTGATCCTGTTCAAAGTAAAATTATGAGGACTGTCATAAGCATGGTGATTATTTGCCATTCATTAAAAATATGGAATTTTAAAATTTCATTTAAAATGTTGACAGCTTGTTCATATGTTTTTGTTGTTACTTTTTTGGACTACAACTTTGGTAGAAACCAAGGAGCAAGGAACAAATCGTTTAAGCCACAGTTATATTGGCATAAAGTGAGATGAAGCAAGAGTCAAGCAGTTCTCTGCCAAGGAGGAAGTTCTATGAGGAATGCTACAATGAAAGGGTTCCCCCCCCCCCCGGTCACTGGTAATCAGATCATTGGAGGATCTTCCACTTTCTAGGCCAGAGTTGGGCAACTATGGCAGCCCAAGTTTGTTAATCTGTCACTGCCACTAACACTAGACAGCACAGCCAATGCTTAGTAGGATGGCAGTGGAACCCAACAACATCTAGGGAGATACAACTGCCCACTATACTAAGTCATACAGGACTTTAAAGAGTTTTGATCTATTGTCTACTTCCACAGTTGTGCTAATAGACATCTGCTAGCATGAAAAGAATCCCACCCCCCCTTCACCCTACACATCTTGTTATTGTCCAAAACCCAGCTCTGAACATCTGGATGTACTTCACATCTGGTGGGGGAAATGGATTTAGGGCAGTGGTGGAGAAGTGCAGTCTACGGGAAGCATGAGTTCATGGTCCCTACTTTTGCTGGCCCAAAGCCCCTCTCCTCTGCTAGTATCCCAAAGCTTCCTGAAACCATATTATTTTTAATTGGTACATTCAGGGCTGAATTGCCCCAAAATCGTGGCTTAGTCTCCTCAAACATGTGAGACTATGCAAAAAGACCCCTCATCCTCCCAATACCATTACCATTTTTCCTTCTATTTTCTTCCAAATAGCAGATGAATTTGAATGGGAAATGATCTATTGTTGTTGCTGCTGTTGTTCTTATTATTGCTGTTGCAATTTTTATGACAATTCTCATCCAAATCCTTCTTTTACATCACATTGGGACTCATATCTGGGACACTAGATACTTCTTTATCTATCTATAGCAGAACCTCCATTCCATATAACCCTTACCTGTGTAAAAGCTCTTTCATGAAGCTGTCCTTTCCTGAGTATGTGGTGGCAGAGTTGTTCTTTTGTTCACACCTAGTTTGGCTGAAGTTACTGTGTGTGGCTTTTGCCACCTTTTTTCCTTTTGGACCGCTGTCTAAAATACCACAGTTCAGAGTTCTCTTATTTAGTTCATTTTCTACTTCACAGTGTTGTTCACTCTTCTTTTTGTCTTTTCTTTTTTCTGATTTGGTTTGTTTATTTCCAAAAGTTGAACCTTTTGCTTCTTTCTTTTCTATTTTTACTTTAGAAATATCATTTTTTCTGCCACTCAAGGCTGGGAGTTTACTCTTACGGAAACCAAACCAACTAGCAATAGAAGGTCCCCCAGTCTTTTGTTTAGTCTCAGCAGTCGGAAGTTTGTTTTGCCCTTGTCCTTTCTGCATATTTTCTTGGATGCATAACATGACTTTTTCTTCTATTGTAGGCTGTAAAACAGATGAAGCTAAAACTCTGTTTGGGACTTCAGATGCCTTTAAGCAGCCTTCCTGCAATACTGTCTTGCTTCCTTCATGTTTACGAGGACATTGCACACTGTCCAGATTTTTCTGAAGTGGCAGTATTTGTTCTGATGAAATACTAGTTGATGACTCCAATGCCATTTCTGCTTGGGTAACACATTTTTTGCTTACTGGTTGATGTTTAGAAATTTCACTGCCTTTTTCATCATAGACAGATTTGCCCTGGACATCTCGTGGGGATGATGATTTGTTGCCCTCATTTTTTGATATGCTGTACAATGAATCCCCCTTTGGAGACTTATGAAATGGCAGCTTGCTTGGGCTACTGACTTGACTGCTAGAACCACTTGCACTCCCTCCAGAGGCCTGTCCAGAATATGAAATTTCTGGATCTTTTTTTATGTTCGGAACCATGTCTGATGTCAGTGCTGTTCCAGGAACGACTTTAAGCTGTAATCCTTCTACACTTGAGTTCTGCCTGGTTAAAGAGTTCCCTCTTTCAGATGTATTCGTTATAATCTGTGTCCGAAATTTTCCTGACCCTTCTGTGGAAAGTATAGGTGATTTTTCTGCTGTGTGAATACTGAAACTATGACTACGGGCCTTTGCTCCATTCATACCAAGAGCTGGCTTCAAGTATGTCCTACTGCTGGAAGAAACAGACCTCTTGACTAATTTGTTCTCTAATCCATCTTCCATAAAGTTGCAAGTTTCAGATGAAACAGAGGAAGCTGGGTCCACATCAAATTCCTTAGGGAAACTTTCCCTTATTTCTTTCTCAGCACTCCTCAATTCAGTGTCTGCCACATCTAAGGTAGTTTGAAATAAAGATTCACTCTGTCTCTGTTTACTTGAATTTACACAGCATTTAGAGGCTGCATTCATACTTTCTTTCTCCTGCTTCCCTGGTATGGTGGAGCTCTTTCTGAGAAATTGGGGAGATTTTATGAGTAATTTAAGTCCCACAGGCAGACGGGGTTTCAGGCCCTTGTCTGGCATGTTTCCAGCATCACTGCCCTGAGACAACAATGATAATGGAGAGTGACATATTGGATGCAGAAAAGGCTCCCCAGTGATGGTTGTGTGACAATCTGGTGATGAGGGGAAACTGTCTGGAAACGTTTGTTTCTGAGGCACTCCAGTGTCTTTTGATGGTGCCTCACTTTCCATTGAATTTTTATCTCCTGACATGCATGCTGGAAGGACAACCTTAGGTTTATGAAGTTCTTTGTTATTACAGGATACTAACTGATTTGAGGTTTTGGGGGAAATTTTCTTAGTGAAAACTTTGGAAGTGTCTTGGCATGTGCTAGGGGCTGGCTCTGATATGCATTTGCTTTGTGAAAAAATTTCCTCCTTCTTATGAAAGTGGTTTAATTCAATATTAGATGTTGCAGGGAGCTTGCCAGTTTGTCTTTCATGGGAAGTGATATTATGAGAAAAGGATATTGAAGCTTCATTAAGTAGTGATGGCTGAGCTGCACTTTTTACAGTCTCAGTAGGAAGATTTTCCCCTGGCTTATAAGGTATGGGTGGAGAATGTTCATAGTTTGGTCTAATCAACAATGAAGAGGACCTACCTGGTGGAGGAGGGGGTGATGGAGAACTGGCTTCCAGAGGAGGTAAATCACAATGGACATCTCTAGTTGGAGGCTCTCCACAGTCAATAGATTCTAGAAGATGCTGAGGCACTGAAGCTGATTCTGGAGGCTGATTCTTGGGCCAATCTGTTCTGCTTGGAATTTTAGAATTCTGTAATGGGTGGGCTACTACCTTTGGGACATGCAAGTCAATTCTTGAATCTGAATTCCGAGTTGGACTCTGCACCTTTCTGAATCTTGGGCATTTTACAGGTGACAACTGTGATTTTTCTACCATCGGAGGACATTGGGGAGAGCTGGTAGTAGGGTCTTCAGTCAATATAACTTTTGGTTTCTGTGGTGAAAACTTACCTCTGCTGGGAATTTTGGTCAGTTTTTGTTTTTGATTACTACCTGCCTGGATGAAAGAGGGACAGCTGGTTTTGGAAGGATTAGTACAAACTGACTTCACTAGCTTTTGCTGTGTAGTATTTTGAATCATGGGTTTTTCCAAGTGTACAGGACATTCAGTGCTGTATGCAGTAGAGCCAGTTTCACGTTCAACCTCTAGATTAGTCTGAACAGTCTTTTTCTCAGTTTCATTACCAAACGTTTGCAGAATACTGTAGTTTTTAGCATTCGTTGCTTTCTGCAACTTAGCTTCTCCCTGAGGTAAATATTCGGTGCATTCTGCATTGGACCTGCTATATGGGTGGTTGATTGAAACTTCATCTCTAGTTAAAGTCACAATTCCAGTCTGATGTGAACTGAATTCAATAGGTTTGCCATCTTCTGCATCAAATATTACAGTAATGCATTCCTCTGAAGAAGTCTTCTTTATAACTTTTTGTTGCTTAACGAAATTGCATGCCTTTGGCCTAATGTGTGAGTGAACAAATACCTGATTTGATTCTTTTTCAGAACATCCACACTGGCAATTTTCCTTCTTTATATGCACGTCAGAGTTCTCCTCATGCTTGTCAACAAAGGGCACTAATGACATATCAGATGGGCTCTTCTCATCACTGCTTTCTATATGTAATTCGTCCAGGATTTCATTGTCATCGGTATCTGAAAGGTGTAAATTAAGATCTCTCCAGCTTACATTAGTAAGACTTTTATCTAGCTGCAGCACTTGCTGTTTCGCATTTGTGGATGATTTTACCTCTGACTGAAATTCATTGACAAAACTTGTCAGTTTTTCAGGCCTTTCCTGCGAATTAAAATAAGAGCCTCTTTCTGGTAAATGCCTTCTCTCAGGTTGCCAACCAAACAGGCTGTCAGAAACACTGTGAGTTAATTTATTACAGTAGTGTCTACAGTCTTTGCTTGGTATTTCATACAGCAGTGCTAAAGATGAAGACTCGTCATCTGCATCCTCACGCGAATCAGAATCATAAATGAAGGTTTTTTGGTGCTCAATGCAAATGGCTCCTATTTCCTCTGGCATACGATATGCCTGCTCTTTATGGCTGCTGCACTTAATCCCAGGGGAGTAGATTCCTTCATTAGAATCCATGCAGTCTTTGTACCCCCATTTGGATATAACAGAAGATGGTTCAAGTAATATTTTTTGCTTTTGCAGTTTCTTAAGCCCTTCCAAAATATGGTTTTCCTTAATTCGAGTCGGAGGTAGATCATCAGCAGGGCTGGATAGATTACTGGGGAGCGAAGAATCAATGCTAATTCTTTTGTCCCAGTTTACTGATGACTTTTTTTTTCAAAAAAGAGAGAAATTAATTTAATTATTACTAAAGAGTAAACAAGCATTAGTAAGCAAGCATTTTTCCAAAATGTACACACTTTTCAAATACTTTTACTCATGAATTATCTTTTCTGATCTCTACTACATTTTTCAAATAATCTGAATTCCACTTTTGTTGTTGTGTGCCTTTAAGTCATTTCTAACTTATGGTGACCCTAAGGCAAACCTATCATGGGGTTTTCTTCACAAGATTTGTTCAGAGGGGGCTCGCCTTTGCCTTTTGAAGAGTGAGAAAATATGTTTTGCCCAAGGTCACCCAATGACTTTCCATGGTTGAGTGAGATTTGACCCTGCTCTACAGAATCATAGTCGAACACTCAAACCACCACACTATGCTGGCTTGCATTCCATATATAGACATAATAATCAGCATGTGGAGAGCTTATCAGCAAAAGGAGTTTTTGGAGGAGATTTTTCTTGCCATTATTTCCACTTTTGTGGAGCCTCTCCTATCTGATGCCTGATATCTAAGAGGCAATTCAATGTTTTGGAGTCGCACTATACTGAAGAAGACTCTAGCATCTCAGCTGCTTCTCAAATTACTCAAAGCAATGTATGTTTTTATGCATTTTGTTTTGCTAAGTCTTATGAAATACGTTTCTATCCAATAAACTTTACTGATCGAAATTTGAAACAAGCAAACAACCCTCTCCTCCAACACATTCCAGTCTTAAGCTATGGATCGCTGTTCTTTGAATAAAGGTGGGTGGATGTCTTCCTGAGAGCCAGAAAGAAGCACTTGGAATGCTATATCTTTTATGGGAAGGATTCCCCCCATGGATACCCGCTTCAAGTAGAGAGGTAACATATAATCTCAAAGGCATTTGAACAATAAGAAGCTAAAAGAAAAAGAGAAACAAGGCCTAGGACAAAATCTACCAGTTCCTTAACTTTAGCTAGCAGGAAGTGATGGAGACCTACCTGCCTTCCTTCCTTCAAGAAGGACAAAAATTCAAAGGTAAAGTTCAGAAATTCTGAACTGCTAGCTTAGGAATGTTGAATAAGCTTTGATTCCTAAGCTGCCTTGAGTCATGTTCTCTGGTAAAAGCTGGGGCATAAATAAAATAATGGATTGATTTTGTTCTGGGTGGAAATCCAAAGCCCATAAAACAAGGGTGCTGGCTCCTCCTATCCCAGCAGCAACCATTGACGATAAAGGAATAATTCAAAGGCTGTCTCTGAAATTGACCTTTGGGTCATACTCTGTCCAGCCTACAACAGACAGTTATTATGAGAATACTAAAGGAAACCATGCAAACCTCCTTGTTTGGCACAATGCTGGAATTAAAAAAAAAAAGTCTGAAAAAAAAGTCTGTGAGAGATATTCAAGTTATACATGTTGCTTTGAAGAACTGAAGTTAATAATGTATAGCATACCTATACAAAATGCTCTCCCCTTACTTAGTACTATTAATCCTTTTTCTGACTACCAGTCCCCCAAAACTAGTAGCTAATATAATCAAAATACAAAAACAAGAGAGAAACAAAACATGGTTTTTGGACTTTTTTTTTTTTTAAAAGCAGACTAAAAATAATTTGGCTTTAAATGTCAGTGGCATGATGGAACAAAATTTCCATAAGTATGGAGCCACCTGACTGCTACCATCCAACTGCCTAGCCTTCTTCTGACAACTCCAGCCAAGCAGGGCTCCAATGAGCAAACGGTTGTCCACGTTCCTTCAAGTCATCGTCACTGGAACTGGCACCTGGAAACAGTTTCTCTCTTGTATACCAGAACTGTTCATTGTAAATATTCTGCTCTAACACTCCCCTGATCTTCTTCTAGGAGTCTATAGGGCACAGTACTATATTTAATAGATTTAAGGCTCCATATTACAGTACCAACAGAGTCTTTAGTATCACTCAAAAGACACTAATTTGCCTACCCTTTTACTGCATGCCTTCCCATCATTCCAAGTATAGGAGGAGCTGCTGGAATATTCACTGCAGGCACTTGACAGAGAAAGTTCACTGCTACTGCAGCTACTTCGAGGATAAACTCGGTGAGGCCCAGCCACATATAATTGGCTCTGGCATTTCAAGGCAGGTACTCCAGATTTCATATTCTGTTGACATTCCTGAAACATGAAAGGAGGTGAAACTATTTTGTGGATTAAAAAAAAAAAAGATTTGATGTACTCATATATAAGGTGACAAACCAAGAGACCACATTCGTTGTTCATGCTGATAGAAATCCAATGTAATTACTGAGTCAGTATTAAAACTACAATGCTCATATTTCTCCCCTACTACGAGATTAAAATATTGAAATACTTCCCAGCTATTATTTTTTTAATTATGCATGTCACAGTACCCAAGCTGGGCTTTCAATGACAGGCTACTTGAAATATAGTGTGTTTATTAGCAATGTGCTCCAGAAAGATACTGAAAACAAAGTTAAACGAGTACAAGAACATCTTGACAACTGCATTATATCCCTACAATGTAACAGATGAGGCCCTACAAAGTGGACAAGGTAAATTAATTTAGTGTCCCAACCAGAGTGCCCATGGAGAATGGAATCTCTCCATTACAGTCTAATTTTGGTTTCCTATCTGGTTCAAAGCATTGTCTAAGGAAGTCTCAGATGCAGGACAATCCATCTTTGTGTCACTGTCTGACAGCTGAAGCCTCCTGCTTATGCTATTTATTGACACTTTATGGCTGCCTTTAGTACTTGTGTAGTTATCGGTCCTCTCCAAATGCAATCTCTGCTTCTGTGACTAAATACCACCTTCGAGGGAAGAAAATAATGAAGAAAAAGAGACTGATGCCTTAGTTAAAACCTGAAACCTTTGCAGAAGTTCCGAAAGTGTTCAATTTTGTTTTCAGAAAAATATTCTATTTCCTAACAAGGCTAGATATCTGTGAACCCTCATGAATATGGTGCTATAAAATCTACTATCTATTCAAGGGAATCAGACAGATTGCATAAGTTATCAATAACAACAAGATTACATTTACTTGACATTTTGCAGTGGATTTCATTAATCTCAAGATCAGTTTTTCTCTACAACCACTGAGCACAACAGAGGCAGGTGCTTACATTCCTCTACAGCAGGCACAACAAGATAATTTAGGGCTTCAAATGCACGTCAGTGTTCACACGGAGTTTCTGTACAAGCAGGTTTTTCCTCTTCATTGCCACAGAGGGAGGAGTTCTGAAAAGAGAATACTCTCCCTTCCCTAAAGCTGCCATGTCATGTGGATGGGGTGAATGTTCACAGTCCTGAAAAACCACATGGACTTAGATTTCTCACTGTTGCATATGGGGTAGAAACAGAAAGCTTGCTCTGTGCATCAATTTTCAGCCTTCCCAGAAACTGTGGGGAAATGATACACATAGTCTGTCTACACTAGAGGCAATCTGTTATCTATTTGGGGCCTGTTGAGTTACAGAGGAAATGTACGTGGGTGAATGTCTGGCAAAGGGCATAATGCTCCCTAGTATGTTAAGAACATTAAAAAAAGCCAGGATGGATCAGACCAAGGATCCATCTAGCAGACACAATTATATCCGCCGGTTGTGAATTTCATGGTTTATGGACTATGTGAAGAAGTACTTCCCCTTTGTCCTGAATCTCTCACCATTCAGCTTCGGCCTATGACGTCAAGGTTCTAGTGCTGTGACAGAAGAAGAAAAGTTACCTACCTACTTGTGCCCCACAACATGCATGATGCTATACACGTCTCTCATGTCCCCTCTTATTTGCCTTTTTCCCAAGTTAAAAAGCCTGGGGGACTTGTTCTAGCTCTTTGATCATTTTGGTTGACACTTTCTGCACCTTTTCAAGTTCTATAATATCTTTTTAAAGGTCTGGTGACCATAGCTATTCACAGCACTCCAGAAATGGTCACATTATGGATTTTATAAAAGCAGAATGATACCGCCAGTTATATTTTCAATTCCTTTTCTCATTATGCCCAAAATGGGATTTGCACAAAGAGGATTTGAGATTTTTATTGAGCTGTCTACCACAACCCTAAGACTTTTTTCTTGCTTAGTAGCTGCCAGCTCAGATTCCATCAGTGTATATGAGAAGCTGGGCCTTTCTCCCTCTGCTACCACCAAATGCGTATCATTTTACATTCAGCACACTTGTTTCAAACAATGGTGTTCTGCTAAATCTATGTTTTAACCATCACAGACAAAGCTATTGTCAGCATACAGTGTCCCTATACCAGCAATGGAGAGACATAAGATATAATTTGGGTTTAAATAGATGCCCACTAACCCTTAGTTAACCAGCAGATCCTATCCCTGTTTAGGTGGCTCCAAACCTCAAGCCACAGGGTGTTCACCAAGATTCCTCATTTTTTTTCCTCTCCTGATGTTATTCATTGCACTTGAAAACCAGAGTTATCAGAAAGCTCAATAACAAGAGTTCTCTGGCTGATGTGCAATACATAAAAAAATATAGAAAACGCAACCAGTAAAACAGCAACTGAAGACAACACATAATAAAAAGATAAGATAAAACCAGCATCAAAGAATGTGAACACTGCAATGCATTAAAACAAAAAAAACAAAAACAACGGTAAGGCAAAAGAATACTAAGATCTGTAAGCAGTTCTTAAAATGCAAGGGAGAATAAAAATCCAACTAATTCCATTATTTATCTCCTGACTTTCTCCCCAAACCAAGACTTAAGATGGTTCATAACAAGATAACATCAACAACAGCAATAACAACAATGGGTACAGATTTTAACGAAGATCTTCACCCTGCATTGCAAAGACCATAAAACAGCAGCTAGGCTTGCCCTCTAGGAATGATGCCACACAAACAGGGTATACTCACAAAAAAGGGCCATTTCTCCTTGGCTCATTTAGCAGGGGAACCTAGAGAGGAGTTTCAGATGGCAGCCTAAGAGATTATTCCTCCTTCAGTATGAAGTAACAGTCTGGCAATTTTGTGCCCTTCTATCAGAGAAAAACATGGCAGTTCTCACCTTCATCACATATCTGTCAATGGTCTCCTTTGGGAGAGCCCACTGGTGGCAGTTTACCACCAGCAAGAGTACAGTAAGCATCCCTCCATTAGAAGGAAGTGGATAGGTTTCTCTTGGCAAGAGATGTAGTTACTAAATGAAGGGGCAGGGTTATGAAACTTGGCTTGTTTTTTAGACTGACTATCATGGCTTTCCTGGACTCCTTGGTGACCTTTGATGACTTTATTTTTCCGGGTGGTCTTTCTAGAACTGGTTGGTTCTTGTTTTTTCAGACCATACATCCTCAGATGGTTGTGCTGGGGGACCCTGGATATCTTTCATGGTCCCTCTTTTTCCTTATGGCATAACCACAAGTTTCTATCCTGTCCCCTATGCTTTTTAAGATCTGCATGCCACTGTTATGTTAGGTTATCTGAATGAAAATATCATCTTTCTCTCTCTCTCTCTCAATTCTCTCTTATTTAGCTAACTTTTGAATTTGCTTTGATTGATAGATTCTAACTATTAATATTTTGAGCTGATTTGAATCGGTCTTAATATTTTTCTGTTACTGTATATGCTGTCTGGGGGGAAATAGTTGGAAAGCAGCTTACAAATTTGAATAATAACTTACTCATTAACAAGGAATAATAAATAAATAAATCTTCATATTATCATGGCAAGTGTGAGGTTGCAGTCCAATCTACACTAGTATGGTACTAAGGCCCATTTAACAGAAAAGGGTGTGCTTGTAAATAAGAATGTATGCAATTATTTTATTTTAAATGGAAGGCTTAGAATATGCATATAAAAATACACATGGGTGCACTGTACAGAGCAGCAATACTCTATGTTGTGGTCCTTGGACTAGTCCTGTACCCTGAGTCATTGGCTGCTGATCCAATCTGCAGAAATACATTGCCAAATAATTCTGGTCTTTCATACCAGACAACCCAAGAAAAACTACCCCAGAGAAATTAAGGCTACATCCAACTTGTCTTTATGTCTTCTGCCAGCAGGGGATTATTTTCACACTTTGCAGAATACAAATAAAAGAATAAAGTGCTCTTTCTGTTTTGGGGAAAAAAAGACACGAATGGATGACTAAGCAAGGGAAGATTACACACAAACATTAAAGACAAGCATGGAACACTGGAACAATACTCCATGCATCAGTGGATGTCCTCCTAAAATGCAGATTTTTAAATGGCACTGATAAGGGTTTTTTTTTCCTTACTGAGGTTGAATTCTCCTCCTAACAATATTCTAATGGTTTCCTTGAATTTTCTTTAAGAGCTCTTCAAAATTACCCTTAGGTGCATTAATTACATATACTTAACTTGTTCATTGGTTTATTAATTTGTATTTCCTAACTGGATTCTTCCCCTTCCTAATCATGGGTTTTAAACTATCATCTTTAATAAAACCAGAATAAAAAAGTTGGAACAGGATTATAATTTAAGCACATAATTGTTGAGTAGGAAGGAAAGACAATTGTTTGAATCTACCTGCTGTCAAGGTAAAGCTGGGTGATTGGAATAATCTCACCTGAAGGCTAAATTACAGACTATAAGGTAGGCATTAACATCCTTCTGAACTTCTGAAACAATCGTTCTTTTCCCTTCCATTTAGATACATGTTATCATACCATAACAAATTATACTTCTGTTGAATTTTTATTCTTAATCATAAAAGGTGTGTTTTCCATTCCTATTTGCTTTAATTCTATATTTATGCAATTTTTGTTTTTTCCCTTTTTCAGTGAAATATGAAAGCCATCATGGTTAAAGTTTTGCCAAATAAGCACAAAGCTAAGCCCATCTGAAAAGGGGGAAAAATTGCAGAGTCCATGAATTTTTAAAAGTTCATACATAATATATCATAAAACTAGGATGAATAATACAGTGCACCAGCTTTAATAAAAAGCTCCTTGACCATTTCTCAGAAACTTTGAGATGTAATCAATATCCAAAAAGGTATCTTGGGGACACTGCCAAGATTTATACCTTTTTGCAAAGAGTGGCACTTTTTGCTTCCTACTTCAGCCAAGGAAATGATAGTGAACTTCAGAAAAGAGAGAAAAAAGAAGCTGTTATCTTTCCTTCCACTCTGTTCTAGTTCGAGGATGAGCTTTATTGCCCCCTCCAACCATTAAGTCATACTTCACAGAGAGATAAGGATGTGCTAAATGAAGAAATCAAATACAAGAAAACTCACATGAACCTGAACATCAGCACTTCGCGATTGTATCAAACTTCTGTTCTTCTCTACCTCTGAAAGGAAATCCCCAGATGACAGATCTAAGATGCGGGAATGAAGTTTCTAGGGGGAAATAACGGAATGACCAAAGCATAACCATTTGACAAGTATGCAGAAGATCAGCAATTTTGAAAATCCCAACCACTGCAGTTAAATTTCAAGGGGAAAAACAGCCCCCTAAGGTAAAAGAGCTTTGCCCTAATTTCTGTTTTTTTGAATTGAGGACTTATAGTACAAACTGAAGTTGATTATTCATGAAAAAAGTAGAGACATTTTTTGCTAACTTATGATGTTGCTCACTTTTCACAGCTTTAGAAATTTAGGGGAGTAAAAAAAAATCCACTTGTCTATAGAGGTACCTAAAGATGCCCAGTACTATTAACAATATTGTATAAAATATTTACTAAATAATCAAGAGAATAACTTGATTTTATTTAGTACTTTCTGCAGCTTAGGTAAATGATTACGAAAGTGATTCTTCTTTGAAACAGCATTGATCTCACAAAGCCCTCCCTTGCACACATTTTAAGTCAAAGTCATTAATGTCATCTGTTAGGAACAATTAATGTGAATAGAAAATAATTGCATTGGGGAGGCAGAGACTCAGAGGATTTTGTGTATTAATATTCACATGCTGTTCGATTGCATACTCAATTCTTTCAGGTTTGCTTGGAAGGAGTGCTAAACTGGTGCAACTTCCCCCATATTAATCTGTGTACTAATTACCCAGGTTTTATGTGAACGTTAAGCCTGGTCTGTTTTAATTGCAAATACAATAAGTTTTGCAATTTACGTAAACATGGCTCCTTGATGGATAACTTCGAAAGATTCTAAACTCTGCAACATGCACATTCTCTAGCCAGCCAAATAGCCAGGCTTGTGTGTTCTCTGTAATTGTAAAAGAATAAAAGTTCTGCAACAAATTCTGCAGAAGAAATTCTGAACTGTGTGACCTGTGGAAAATAGGCAAAATAAACTAATTTGCATACTTTGCTCATTTCCATAATTTATTTTCTTCTTCTGGTCACTAGGGAAGGGGAAAAGGATTCTCTAACCACCAGAATATTATTCAGCCACATCTCAGCTTCTTGGATTTCATTAGACATTTAGTATATACTCTGCAGACAGTATTTGCTAGGAACACACTCTTTTTAGATGCAAGTTGAAAGCTCTCTTACTGTTTGCCATCACAGCTATGTGTTTTTCTGCACTTGCATGGAATCATCATGCAGCTAATACAGATCTTTTTGAGACTCCCTCCTGCCCAAACACACTCATATACATACAGATAATCAAAAAACCTACAATGAAATGGAACTACGAAGTGCATGGTCCACTGAGACTATTTCTTTGCACACTGACAGGCTGATAATGAGCAACAATTTTAGCCTCATTGCCAGAAACACTCTCTTTTTTTCCAATCTCAGTGTGATAGGGCCCTCAGCCTTAATGGATCGTTCTCAGTACCTCTACTGCAGTGCATCTCACTGAAATAGGAAGTCAATGAAGGACTACAAATATATTGCCAGGTGAACTTATAATACTCTATACAGCATCTGTCATATACTTTGAAATACAAACTATGGTGCAATTTGAGGATGCTGCAGTAAGGCAGTCTTATTACATCGTATAACCACTGTTCCTCCATAGCAAAAGCAAATGAAGTGATCTATAATAGAACCGTTAGGTATACTGTTGACCTACCCTCCCATACTTCCTACAGGTAGTATTTCTAAACATGCCATTGTTTGGTGTTCTATACTGGTACCTGTTAACTGGCTTCAGTTCAAGGCCAAACAATCATTTAAATGCAACCTATTAACAGGGAGTTTATTCCACAGACGTTTCATATTTGTCTAGTCTCTTTCAACTGGCAACACTCTATTCCAACAAACTGTAAGAAGTTCTCTGAAGAGTATAACCCTGTTTTCTTTTACAGATTGTTAATTTAACTGGCATTAAAACATTATGTATCCAATATAATTTCCACTGTAAATATTTACTCTTCTCAGAGGATATGGCCTCGTACAGGTAGAATGAAAGCTTAGAATCATTTCTCATTTGTTCACCAACTCTTTAATAAAGTGTAAAAGATGACACCTGGACAACAAATTAGCTGAAGTAGGCTTGTATGATCACATTTAAGGAACTGGAGCTCTAGATACTCTGGGGATCAGAATTTGACTAAATATTTTTTTCCAAAGAGATTTCCAAAGGCCTTAAGGCCTGCAGTGACAGCTGGAGCCTCTAACACCTTCCAAGGCTGTAAAAGGTGTCAAAGCAAGGAAATGTTCTTAGACAGAAGACTCCCTGAAAGAGCTCTTTCAGCACCTCTCAAGTGACTTACAAGAAGACTTGGCAGCAACCCTGTAACCTATCAACACAAAATTAACAACTCTTTCATGGAAACCGACCAACAGGGGAGGAAAAGAATGGGCAGATGAAGCCACAGAAGTTAGTTTTGCTCATTATAAAGCGTTGCTGTCACACAAGACCTGCAGAAGAGGATACGAAGACCTTGAAAACAGAAGTAGATAGCTGAAACTGCGTTATCTGTGCTCTTGGGGAGAGGGCAAGAGAAAGATGGCGACATGCTAATATTCTGGGCCCCTTGGTTTGGAGAACTATGCCCAGCTTCTGTAAACATGCACAGCACATACCTGGCCTGCATTCACAGATTATGGACTGGTCTATTACATTATGCCAGATACTCACAGAAACTGAACAAACTTTGGAAAATAGAAGGGACCAAAGGAGAGCCAGCGTGGTGTAGTGATTTGACCATTGGATTACGATTCTAGAGATCAGAGTTCAAATCCCTGCTCAGCCATGAAATCCACCTGGGCAAGTCATACTCTTTCAGCCTCAGGGAGAGGCAAAGGTAAAATGCCCTCTGAACAAATCTTGCCAAGAAAGCCCCATGGTAGGTTCACTGTAGTGTCACCGTAAGTTGGAAACGATTTGAAGGCAGAAAACAAGAACAAGAAAAGGTTCAGGCATTCTGGCCACAATTTACTGGAAAAAAATAGTTGGGCCATACACTGGGGCAAAGTGCAGCTACATGTCACATGTTCCCCTCAAACCTTTATGTTCCATTCCCACCAAAATCCCTCACTGCCAGGGAAAAAAATATCTGGAAAAGAGACATTTTGCTGCTTCCAGAAGCCTCCACCAGGGGTAGCCTCCAGCTTTCAGAAATAATCCAGGCTGTTTACCTCTCATTAAAACAAAAACAAAAACAAAAAATCTCGAAAGATCTCCCCCCCCCCCCATGGTGCAGGCTGCAGTGGGCACAGAGAGCCAAAATGTGGCACCCAGCGCCACCAAAGTTGCCTGCTCTGCCTTATACAGAGCAGTTAATATATCAGTGGAGCTTCCCCTTGAGGTCTCAAATGGGAAAGTAAGAACACAAAAATATCATACATGACACAAATTGGTAAGGCTTTTGATACACCCGGTTTCCAGAAGAATAGGTAATATGGGCCAATAGGATCAAGGGAAAATTAGACCCAGCTGTGTAGCAAAACCAGATTGGTGGGGAAAGGAAGAAGCTGTTGAAACAGCTCATTTGTCTATCATCAACACGGTTACAGCCATTTGCAACATATTTATCTCAGTGCCAATCACTGCCATCGAGCAGTCAATTTTTTTTCTAGTGATTGATGTGAAGCAACTAGATCAGGACCCATGACACTACAAATGGCTGACAGGCCAAGAATTTCTGCAACTTCTCTCTCACAAAAGACTCTCCAGTTCTCAATAAGGTGTATTTCCTGGTGGTGTGGAGTGGCGTGGTTTAGTTTTGTGTCAGCTTTGACGGATGGGAAAAATCAAAACCATGTTTTGAACCTGGAGATTGCCTACATTAATGTTGATGTCCTATAATGCAGTATTACTCTAAGTGCTGGTCTGTGGACCAATGTCAAACCAAACAGTATGAGCCTATCCACAACTAGGGGAGAAGTACAATGTTGGTGAGTAAACTGGAAGGATGCTTTATCTGTGCAACAAGGCTTAAGTGACAACCAGCTCACTTTAGGTTAGACTTTATACTCCTAACTGGTCTCAGTATATCTTCCCAAAGCAAGAGGTGACTTCCAGCCCATCACTCTCCAATTCCTATTTTGTAATTCATGAGAGAGAGAGAGATACTTGATACCTGGGCTTGACTGGCAGTGATACTAAAATCAGGTAAAGATTCAGACTTTCCAGAATCCTTTCCCCTCAGTAGTCCTCAACTAAGACACCAAGCTTCTCCTGGCAATTTTAACTAAAAGAAGTTAGCATTAAAAGCTAACAAGATCATGGCTGGCTGTAGTAGGAAAATGCTCAGTATTATATATCATAGCACTCATAGCTGAACCTTTTGTCCCTTGGGTACTCACTGATGCAATCACAGGGTGCTCAACTGTCTGGAATAGCCATATTTACTCACACTTTTAGATAAACTGGGTACTCCCTGTATGAATTGGTGATTTCCATAAATCCTATGGATTCACTTCCGATCAACGTTTGCAATGACAGGAATATCTGTTTTTCTCCCTGTTAAGCCCCTGGTATACAGTACTTAATCACAAATTGTCTTTCCATAAAGAGGGCATGTACCTATGGCTGCATTCACAAGGCTAGCCCTTTTTTGTAGATGATATTCTTCTATTTGTGTCCATCTTGACTGCATCCGGTAATACAAATTCTCTCAATAATAATGATGGTGAATTTGCTATTGAATGTAAGAGTTAAAAACGTGCTAAAAATCATAAAGGGAGATGATCTCTGTGTAACCCTGTGTAGCACTGAAATCTGTTCCTGGGTATTAAGCCATCTAAAACTAAAATAATAGGTAATAGCTAAACATGCCTAGACAAATCCAGCGTGGTTGAAATGGCTATTCTTGTTATGTGCCTTGAAGTAATTTTCTATATGATAACCCCATCATAGGGTTTTCCTGGCAAGATTTATTCTGAGCGGCTCCTTCACTTTACGCTGAGATGATGTGACTTGCTCAAGATCACCCAGTGCGCTGAGCAGGGATTTGAACTCTGGTATCCCAGAGTCCTAGCCCAACACTGAAACCAGTACACTATCCTAGGTCAAACACAGGCAACATTAGTTCCTTCAAGAGGAGTTCCCATATAAAGAAGTCCCAGGCACAAAGCCAAATCAACAGTTTTTGGCCTCTGGAACCAAGTTAAAATGAGGTGCAATAACTCATTGGATGAGAAAATGTAGACAACCTGTGTGTAACTTCAAAAAAAGTAGAAGGGAGTAGCCAGCCTGCTCATAGGAACTACGCCAGAAGAAGCTGAATGGCTGACTGCAATCTTTAAATGGGTGAGAATGTGCTATTTAAATGATCACAAAATGCTAGCCTAAAAGACAGTTTTACTCCAGCGTTATTGTTATAATGTGCCTTCAAGTCATTCTCAAACTATGGTGACCCTAAGGTGAACCTATCATGGAATTTTCTTGGCAAGATTTGTTCAGAGGGGATTTGCCTTTGCTTTCCCCTTTGGCTGAGAGACTATGACTTGCCCAAAGTCACTCAGTGGGTTTTCACGGCTCAGTAGGGATTTGAACTTTGGTCTCCAGAGCCATACTTCAGCACTGAAACTGCTACACCACGCTGGCTCTCTCCATGATTACAACTCTACTGAAATAATGCAGCATATGTAAATGTACTATAATGCTACATTAGGATGAAAAGTATCCGACCTTTATTGTGCTAATTTCCTTCTACAGTAGGCTAGGCTGGCACAGATTCTGCTCTGCTTTATATGGCAAGCTAAGACCTTTCCATTCAACTAGGCATTTCATGATAATTTGGTTGCAGGGAGTCTTTTTTTCATGGGGAATGTGTGCCACATTTTTACTCTATTGTTGTTGTTACTGGGTTTTTCTTCAATAATTTTACACTTGTTAAAACTTAATGGGATATGACATGATAATAAAATGAATTCTTTAATTATGTTTTAACTTTTTATTACTTATTTATTATTATTTATTATGTTTTAACTTTTTAATCATCAGATTTTTAGCTTTTTCCTTTTTTTAATATTTTCAGTATTTTTGTAAGCCATCTTGCTGGGAGAAAGGCAGAATATAAATAAAATAATAAATAAATAATATTGCAATGTACTGCAAATGCTGAAAAACTACTAAATACTAAAAAGCATTTAAACTCCTGTACATATATGGTATATTATAACTACTGCTGTGATTCATTTCAGTAAATGCTTTGTTTGCTGGTGCGGATGCAGGAACAAAGATGCCATATTATCTATTGGCAGCATTATCCTCAGGTATTCCAATTCCAAGAATGAGTTCTGAGAAGTTTGACTGGTATAATCAATACATTTATGAAATCAGGGGCAGCAAATCTGTTATTAGCATTTGAAGGTAACACTGAAAATTTGTTAGGCAAAGAGTTTACTGTTGGTTCTATCATACCTAGAAACAGTAAAGGCATTAAAAAAAAAACCCTCCCCTGATTTTCTGCAAAGTGATGGATAGAAGAAATGGGAAATATTTCCAGATATGAAAAGCTAGCCCATAGTTTAAAATTTGGTGCCTTTTATTGTCCGCACAAGTAAATAATCCTCCTTTCCTAGCCTATCCAATACACAACTTTGATTCTGGAACGATGCACTTTAATTTTCTGTGATTGGTTCAACCTCATTGGGCAATAATTGCCATTTATGGCATACTTTGCACAAACTTTATCTATGATGTCTTTTTTTCTGTTTAATGTACATGCAACATAAAGTGTTTTTTTTTAAAAAAAACAACAACGGTATTTGCTCCACAATATACATATTACAAATGTATACTCTCTAGTTATTTAGGACAGGTTGAGCTATACTACCATTTTACAACAGAGGGCAAAACCATGTTATCTTTTCATCAGGACAGTGATTAGAGGTAACCTAGGTGAAGAGACCAGGAAGTCTGATCACCTATATAGGCTCATTATTTTCAATGTAGTTTTATGAGTAACATAGAATTTAGGAGAACTCAAGCTGATATTTTAGTTATTTAAAGTAAAAATCCTCCCTCTTTACAACACAGAAGCCAGGAACTGAGATTGCTCTAACACACAAGGGAATCATTGCCCTTCCTAAAATTTCTGTTGTCTATATGCACCAAAACACTTTTTTTTCCTCCACAGAAAATCTTACATGCACACTCTCCTTACTATGCGACCTTGTGCAGTTTGACCCATACATCAAGCAAAGTGAAATAAGAATAAGGGCATATGCTTTCATGTTTTTATTTACATTCCCAACCCAGAAAAAAATCTTCCCTAGAGAGCCACTACACATGATATGAGAAACCATGATTAGATTCTTTGACATACAGTTTTCTTTACTTAAGAACAGCATGGACAGTTGCTTATAAATAAGGACCATGATTCTGGCAAGAAGGGGATTAACTCCGGTGCTATTTTCCCAATTTAAATAACTGTCTGTAGCTGCTATTGGCCTTACACTTGCCTTTTTCTGCTCTGTGGCTGATAGCTGCATATTAGTAATTCTCTGCTGGACTACAACTCCTAGAATTCTTGAGCAGCCTTCCTGCCTGCTGATGCCACATGGAGCCTAAAGTATCTGGAATGCAATAGGCTGGAGGAGACTACTGCAAGCATTCATTTTAAATTCATCACTTTTGAAGCTACTTTTAAGAAGAGACAAAGATATTGGGAAAATGCATCAGGGTTCTGACATATCATATCTAGTCTTGCTCTTGATCACATAAAAAAAGGTTATGAATCTTCACCAGTACCAATGCCATACCTATTTCTTGTCTTTCACCAAAATTCTCTTACATACATAAACAGCTTTGACCTAGTCCTCATTTTTACAAATCAGTATGCTAGCAGAAAGGTTGCATTGAGGCATAGGACTAGAAGATTTGCTATATCTGCTGTTAGCTATGCAAAAGTTATTGAATAAACATCTCAAGAAATTATCTAGAGACTGTTGCTCTGGATTTTTTGTTCAAGTCGTAAGGCTTATTCTTAATTATGAAGGATTTTCACTGTGAAAATAAATGCCTTGTTAACTTTCCTGCTAACCCTACAATTATTAGTTGCTGTTTGGAACTTAAATAAGGTAGAAAGCTCAGCAGAGATTTGTTTTGCAGTATGATAGGTAAAAAACAAAATGTAATAGATATGATGTGAGCTTTGATGAGGTTTTTTTTTAAAGTGAAGCTGTTTTCTTGGTGGATAACAAGTATGCTTTTCTGGAGCAGTCTGGCAGAAAACATGAAGATAAAATTGGGGAACAATAATTAACAGGGTAATCCTGATCAGAAAATTGAATTCTATAGGACCTGACAGGTAAATGTGTATAGGATTGACGCCTGGGAAGATTACGAGTGAGAATAAAGTTGGCTCTCGCTGCAATAAAGATGTGGTATGGAAGAACATCTGCATTTCATATAAACTTCCCCTTGCCAGTAATATACAGCCTTTACTGTTGCAAACATACATGTTTCAAACCAAGGCAGCTGTCATCTTAGAATTAACAAGAACAAAACAGGCTCAGGGGCATGCACAGCTAATGGATACTTTTTTTTAGCAATACAAGATACTTTCTGATGTAACAGTCATCTGGCAAACACACAAGACCATTTAGCAATGATGGTATGATTTCATAGATGTGGAAAATAATGCTGGAATTGGTTATCCTTGTAAACAGGTCCTCATGCAACCATCACACAAGTACAAACTCATAGGGTCATTTCAAGTCAACTCATGTGTGCCAAATGCTGCACTGGGACACTAGTTCTTGTTTTGATAGTTTGCTTAAATGCTCTATGTATGTGAATCATCTAGATCTAGAATGGAGTTGTTTCTTCCCCCGTTTCCATTGTACATTATATACATTCATACATGACAGATACCAGACCAAAAGCATTGGTGCCTTTGGGAAACATCTGATCCCTGATTCTCAGTCAAGGAGGACTGGCTGGCACAAAAAAATCTGTATAATTGGTAATAGAAGAGATCACAGTTTAGGTGCACATGCTGCCAGGTAAATTCATGTGTGAGACACACAGAAGGAAATGTACCTAGGGTACACTAGTTTTCTTTCGGTATAGAAGACAGACTTTTGTGCAACACTGCACTTTACAAATGAACAAAGAATTTTGCTTGATGAACTCTGTCAATATTTTTAGTTAAAAATCTTTTCAAATGCCCCACAGCCTGAAAAATTGTCAACAAAAGCAACAACTATTCATGGTAATAAATTACACCTAACTTTCTGATTGCAGGACCAATCCAGTGGATAGCGCCCCAGGGCCATAAGAATGAGCAGGAATTCCCTGAGAGATCTCATACAAAACTACAATCAGTGCATGTGTGGGACAGTCCTACCTCAGAGTCCTACTCCTGGCCTTCTGTGGGCAGCTGCTATTGTACTCCTCTCTGTTTTTCCAGGGAGAGGGTTTTATATAGCATGCTAAGGGTACCAGGTAACATTTGGGCCCATCCTGGAGTTAGTCTAAATTAATTCTACCCCACAGCTTCCAGTGAGATGTATTTTCCTCTTTTCCATGACAATAAAAATGGGGATGGGCCCTCCTCTTCCTCCACATGTTTGATCTGTAAACAATACGTCTGTAGTTTTAACGGAAAGAGACTCTGACACTGGTACATTCCCACATTCAAGCTCTTCCCCACAGAACTACTTTTGGACTAAGTTTAATCAAATTAATTTCTTTTTTACTTTTTTTCTCCCCTTTAAATTTTGGAACCTACTCACTTTAACAGCCAGGAGAGACACATGCTTCCGTTGGCAGATTTTGGGGGGAAAAAAAGACTTCATGTTATTCACAGAAGTGTGGGAAGGCCAGACTTCTAGTACATTTTTTGGTGTGTGAATTGTCTCTGCAAAACTCAGATATAAGCTATTGTAGATGTCTTCTGTGTAGACAATTGATGAGTGAAGTACAAGATAGAGAAACAGTCTTTCCAGTTCTTCTTTCTTCTGATCTGTTGAACAGTTTCCTTGGCTAACTGTTTTTATCTTCAAAGCAGTTTCTAAAATGGTAGCAACCATAATGTAACCAGTTACAGCATGGATGAAAAACAGGGATCTATCTCACCCTTGCTTTGTGCTGCCATATTCAAAAGAGATGCCTAGAGGCAACAAGGGAATAAGACGCCAATTTAGAAACATCTTGGTAATTCTTTTCAAAGACACTATTGATGCTACTTTTACGGTTCTAATTTTAAGATGTCCAACATCACAACCCAGGTAACAATTTTAACAGTTAGCATTATGGGGTCTCAGCTTTCCCCTTCTCTCTTTTTAAAATGCAGCTGAGTTCAATTCTGAACACCAAGCCAAAGCATCATGTATATTGTGCAGTATAATTATATGCCCAAGAGCAGCCAGACTTTCATGTGAATGGATTCTGAAAAGACATGATACAGCTCCACACATCATCTGTGGTTCAGTTAAACTCAAACATTTTTGAATCTCTGTCATAACTAGCTATCTGCAGTTTCTTTTCCAAGAAGACATTGAGTGATACTGCTGAAACTCTGGGCAAGTAGACAGTGCATGGGACAAATACAAGTGATAAGGAATAGTGGAGTTTGGAGAGTAAGATAACATTTGAGCTTTGTGACATACCAATGTTTATTTCAGAGCACTGTTTAGTCTGTGGATCTCAACTTACCTATGATCTTTTCCCTTAGCAATGTGTATTTCTAGAGAGGCAAAACTTGAGGCAAACCTTTTGCCATTCTTAACAATCTTTCATAGAATGATAGAACTTGAAGAGACCACAAGGGCCATTGAGTCCAACCTCCTGCCTTGCAGGAATCAAGCATTCAAACGAATCAAAGCATACCTCACAGCTGGCCCTCCAGCCTCTGTTTAAAATCCTCCAAAGAAGGAAACCCCATCACACTCCCAGGCAGTATATTCCACTGTCAAACTTCTCCTACTATCAGGAAGTTCTTCCTAATGTTTAGATGGAATTGCTTCTCCTGTAGTTTGAACCCACTGCTCCATGTCCTAGTCTCTTCCCTCAGACTCAAATTTTTCCTTGCCTCATCTTACACATTCTCTCTTAGGTTCACTTGTCCCATCATGCTAGTCCATGCTGTTTGCCAGTGATGTAGACTCAAGTCCACAGACTTGGAGTCAAGTCAGACTTAAGTCACTTCAGTGACTCGACTCAGACTTGACTCGGCCAAAATTACACACCGACTCAACTTGACTTGAGATTTGCATATTTTTAGTGACTGACTTGCTGCACTTGGTTCAGTAACATAACACATTCATCCAGAAACCTTACAACTTACTGGTCACATGATAATCTGTCTCAAGCCCAAAGTGTGGACACATTTCTCAGAGGAAACAGCAAATGAGTTAGGCAATGGGCTTGAGGTGGGGTTGAGGTCTGCTCAGCAGCCTGTCCCTACTACATATAGGAGGAGCTTTCTAAAACTTTTCCTAAGAGCAGAAGGCAAGATTCGTGCCCAGAGTGCAGGTCGCATATCACAGAGGGGAACAGAAAATGTGTTAGGCAGTGGTCTTGAGGAGGAAGGATCCTTCCTCCTAAAGCTCTTGAAGCTTCAGTAATGGGGAATAAGAAGGATTCCTATTCTCTACTTTTGAAAAAGTCTCCAGCTTTGCAAATGGGAAGTAAGAAGGATCCTATTCCCCACTTCCAAAGCTGCAGATGGCAAGAGCTTCAGTAATGGGGAATAAGAAGGATTCCTATTCTCTACTTCTGAAAAAGTCTCCAGCTTTGCAAATGGGAAGTAAGAAGGATCCTATTCCCCACTTCCAAAGCTGCAGGTGGCAAAATCACAAAAATAGAGGACCAACTCTACTTAAATTGTTAAAACTGTCTTTCAACTCTGTCCAGAAATTCTGGAATACAGGGTATAAAGTTGGCTCCCAGACTTGAGATTTGACTTGAGACTTGACTTGAAAGTATTTTAAGGATTTGAGACTCGACTTGAGACTTGAAGGTAGAGACTCGAGACTTGATTTGAGACTTGGAGTAAAAGACTTAAATACATCACTGCTGTTTGCAAGCAAAGTGCTCATACTTCTCTTTAATCTAGGGCAAATAACTTTCATTACACCTCTTCGCACCGAGTGCTCTTTTCCATTTTATGAAATATGTAGTATAATCTTTTTAAGGTAGTAGGCTGTATTAATATGGCCTCTAATACTGCAGCCCTCTATCTACACACTTACCTGGCAGTAAGCCTCACTAAAGACTTCAGATTACTTCTGAGCAAACATACACAGAATTGCCTTGTACAAGTAATTTATCCTGCCTCAAGTCATCACAAGTATTCTAGTCTATCAAATTTATATAAATTAACGCTGCGGGCAATAAATTGCTGAAGCTAAGGAAATAGGTCTGCCCATCTAAGCCATTTGGAAGCAAGACCTTGCTGGAATCCCACCTAAGCTTTTCTAAATTTCTGAACAGGTATAACTGTATCTGATAAAGTAGTAAGCGATCTTTAGACAAAAAGATGTATAAAAGGCACCAAGATTAAAGTGCAGAAAATTGAACTCTCTATACAGATGACACAGACCTAGAGCCTAGAACGTAGAGGTTCACTTTTTGCACACTGAAACTGGTTATCTGATAAACCGTCTCAATTCTATATTAACTGGGAAGAGGAGCTGGATCCCAGAGATAAAAATGAGATCTTTAGTGCCATAGGAAACAGCTTCTTAAATGTGCAATGCACTGTATTAAACAATTAGGCCATTTGTACCCAGAAATGGGAAAAGAAGGCAAAACATTATATAAGCTGAAGAAATGGGTTTGGTTTGCTTAAATCTGTGGAGGAAAATAAATACCTGTACAACAAAATGAATGTCATAAATCTATACATCTATCTAAGTTCTGAGAAGCACTACAGTACAAATAACACAGAGTAACTTCAAGAAAATTGATAATGGATTGGATCCAAAGAACCATGAACTGTGAAAGGAAATGTATTTGTGATATTTGATGTGCAAGTGGCCAGATGAAGATTTCTTGCAATTCATTGCTAACAGAGCTTGGATTTTTTGGGGGGTGGAGTTGGTTTACAACTTTTCAAAATCCCCCCCCCCCCCCCCCAGCCAGGAAAGTCAGTGGCCAGGCTAGCTGGAGGTTGCTGGTAGTTGGAGTCTGCACAAGTACCTCTTCCAAGCTGTGAGTGCTATAAGATTCAGGTAGTAATACAGTATAGTTCAACATATGAGGTGCCACATTACAGTTTAAATACCAGAGGACACAGAAGATACAGGTAGTAATATATACAACATAGCAGGCTATAAAAAGATCCTGACCACAGGCAGCTGTTAGATCTTTGCACTAGAACACAAAGACAGAGACCCTTTTCTCATGCAACTCCCTTGTGCAAATCTCAAAACAAACCTCCTGTGAACAGAAGAAGCTTTCTAGTAGCAAAAGGGCACATTTGAAAACACTAAAAAAACGGGCAACACTTCTCAATCAAAAATCAAAAACCTCATATTCTCCAATGTAAGATTCAGGTTGCAAGCCTACAGTCATCTACATAAGAGAAGTTGAATTCATTCAGAGAAGGCATGTGTTACCCGCTCTCAACTTACCCAGTGTCCAATATTATTACAGAAGAAATCAGAGTGGTATAGTGGCTATACTGCTGGGAAGGGATTTGGGAGATGTTTAGATAAGATATTAACTGAAATTAAAATGAGAGATGAAATGGCTGTCCAGGAGTGTAATTCACACATTGTCCCACTGATCACAAACAAATGTAATGCACGGAATCTCTGAAATAAATTCAATGCTGGACATAACTGTTTTCTAAAAGTTGGATTAATTATTGTACAGTCTTACCTCCATATTGGTGGGTTTGATTTTGATTATTTGCAAGGTACGTGCTTGCCCTTCCTCATTTTCCTCCTCCCATCCCTTGCATTCCTCACTCCAGGCTTGCGAGGCTTGTGTTTAAAATGGAGCTTTTTTTTCCTTTTGGGTGAGCAAAACCCTATTGCATTGCTAAAGGCATGGCCTCTCTGCCATGTGGTTGAACATTCTACTGTGTACTGGCTGCCAATCGGTCAGGTGCT
The DNA here is from genome assembly GCA_030412105.1 of Cyclura pinguis. Taxonomy (NCBI): domain Eukaryota; kingdom Metazoa; phylum Chordata; class Lepidosauria; order Squamata; family Iguanidae; genus Cyclura; species Cyclura pinguis. Next base: position 246,483,485 of record CM059599.1, on the reverse strand, counting down.
CTTTTCTCAAGATGGCCACCAGAAGGAATTAGAACTCCAAAACTCCCCCTTTTTCTGTCTGAGGGGAATGTACTGGGCTTTTAGGTTGACTTTTTTCTCACTGCCCCTCAACATCAGGGCCAGAGGCAAAGAAATGGGAGGGGGCAAGTTCTGGAGAGTAATGAGAGGGGAATCGCAAGGCAGAGTTATTTGTGGTTTTTCCACTCTTGCAAGGGTTCTGTGCCCCAAAACCTTGTGAATGTGGATGGGCTACTGTACTGTCCTTTGTTCCTATAATGTAGGCTACAAGTTTGGTCAACTTTCTTGTTTATCTGAAGACCATACTAATTGTAGTTTATTGTTGCTGTGTACCTCCAAGTTGTTTCTGGCGTATGGGCGACCATAAGGCAAATCTATCATGAGGTTTTCTTAGTAAGATTTGTTAGAAGGGTTTCCTGTTGCCCTCCTCTGAGGCTGAGAGACTATCACTTGCCCAAGTTTATCCAGTGGGTTTCCATGGCTCAGCTGGGATTTGAACTTTGTTCTCTAGAATCGTAGTCCAGTGCTCAAACCACTGTGCCACATTAGCTCTCTATTATTGCTTATATCATTCTCCAAATGCCCTCCAGGCTACAGGAATGGATCTTTAGAGGGGAAAAAGTTGCAGAGGTAGAAAAGGAAAACTTGCATTATTTATTTACTTATTTGATTTATATCCTGCATTTCCTCTCAAAAACACGACTCAAAATCTGCTTTCTAATGAAACCGACCTCTGTGCACTTTTACTGATGAAGTTACCCAGTTCTTTAATGATGTCAGTGAAAGGATCTTGTAGCACCTCAGAGACTAACTGAAAAAAAGAAGTTGGTAGCATAAGCTTTTATAACCATAAGTCTACTTCATCTATTTAAGTCTACCAAAGCTTATGCTACTGACTTCCTTCTCTCATTTAGTCTCTAAGGTGCTACTGATCCAGACTAACACAGCTATGTCTTGAATTCAATGAAATGCAATAATTTTTCAGTCTTTTTATAATCTGTTGGATAATTTTTATTGTGAAGTTTTGATTCTGTTTTGAAATATTTCCAACATTTTTAAAAAGGCAAGGAATGAAAAAAATACTTTTACAAAAACGTAAATAAGCTACATTTACTTTGGTTTTGACCGACATTCTGTCATGACGTAGAAAGGCAGAGCAACCAATAAGCATATGTAATTCTTTCAATCATTTCATATTCTATTATATTCTGATACCTTAGGACTTTTAAAATAGGATGAGAAATGCAACTGTGCAGTTGCTTCAGTTGTAAAATATACTGGCTATCAATATGGTAAATATAATGCAAGTAGCAGCTAACTATATATTACCTCCAGTAGTTAGCTATGTATTATGTCCAGTACCAGATGGCAGTACGCTTCTGCATGCCAGTTGCTAGGGGACAGGAGGGTGCTAACGTGCTCAGATCTTGCATATGTGTTTACTGTAGTTTGTTGGCCTCTGTGTGAACAGACAAGACAGGCTTTCAGTATGATCCAGCATGGCTCTTAGGTTCTTCATATGTTCTTAATACTTTAAAATGCCATAAACTTATGTAAATTCTAACAAACGTGCATCACATAAGACACATGTTTGATTTACAAATAAATGAAGGAGCTCCGTATTAATATCCTCTACTCAGATCTGGAAGGTCCCAAGGTTGTTTAAATTAGAAGCCCAAGTCACTATGCTGCAAATGGAAAGTGTCTACATGCTCTTCTCCCTCTTGATCTCCCTGCTCTTCTTTTCCTAACAGCTTTTTTCAACTCAAAATGCATTCTTTAAAAAATCTTAACAGGACAGTAGTGGATAATTAATAGGAGGGATAAAAGCAGAGCGGGGTCCTATACATTTTAAGTTTTGTAATTATTTCATTGTCTTGCCATTTTTAACATTTGTAAATAAATAAAAAAAAAAAGATAAAAGGCTTAGATCAGTAGTGTCAAACTTTTTACTAGAGAAAATACTCCAGAGGTGCTTGGTCAATAGTCTCTACAAAACATTAATCACTCAGATGACCTTGCTCTGAAAGAAGCAACATAGGAAATAAAATAAAATGGTATTTGCCATAAAGATTTCAATCACCGAGAGTACTCAGATAGACAGACCATTACAGATATTAGCCTTCACTCATCATACCTATATTTGGCATACGAAGAAGTCTGCTGCTGTTCTGAACTACAGGCCACACGTGTACGTATGCTGCACATCAGGCACACAAAAAACAGCAAGAAGATGTTGCAAAGAACTCTGCTAAGAGATACTCCTCTTGAGAAACAACTAGACAATAGTGGACTTTCCACCTGTAGAGTGAACTACTGGCACTAGCTAATATATGATTACTGTGCTTATGTTCAGAACTGCAGAGCTGGAAGAGACTAGAAGAGCCACCTAGTCAAAATGGCTGAATGGGAAACCTATGAAATGGGATCCTTGAGAGGGGCTATCTAGCCTCTGTTTAAATACCTCCAACGAAGCTTCTACTATCAGGAAAATCTTCTTAATGCTAAGTTGGAAATTATTTTGAAGCCACTGCTCTGGGTCGCTGGAACTAGGGGTTTCTAGGAGAGATTGTGGAATGCCTCACAAAACTAAACATTCCAAAGGATGTAACTTTGTAAGGTAATGTGACATCAAAATAGTACAATGATGCAATAGGGACACATTACAGTATTTATATACTATATATATCTCAGATCTTCCCTCATCCTTCCCCTTCTCTACTCCTGTCTTAGCTCTTCTTCTGGCAAATTTAGCCAGCAGAGAGGTAGGGCTGGGAGACTACTTTGCTGGTCAATCATTGAGATCAACTGGGAAAAGTAGGTTCTGTCAACAGAACATTTCTTACATCAGAAGACTTGCACCTAATTCTAAAACTCTAGTGTTGTTTATCATTTGAGCTGGGATTGCAGTGATAGTGAATATAATTCTTGGTTAGGAGGGACAGAAAGCACTGCCTTAGAGGATGCTTGGAGTGGGGACCAGTGGGGCCAGTGAATGGCCTGACTCAACTTAACAGGGTAGGTTGAAGGAGATAAAGAACTCAGGTTGATATCCAGGAAGGAAACTCTGCAACACAGAAGACTCTTTCTGGATACATTCTATTTTGCCGCAAGTTACCTTGCTCTGTCATCTTCCAATTGCAATTCCAGCAGTGCCTTTGGTGGGAAGGGAGCACAACAGGAATGCTCCCCTCTGCACTCCACTGCCTCCCAGTGGAAGGGAGCGTGAGGGACATGCCTCTTCCTTCCACAGTGCAGCTGGGCTCTTTCCTATGCTGTACTGGGGCAGGAAGCACCTCTATCGCGCTTCCTGCCCTTCCACATGGCAGGCAAATATGAGAGCATCACACGATCAGGGATCATTGACAGAGAAACTCCATCAATGATTTACCCAGTGATTGCACTGGCGGGTGACAGGAGAAGAGTAAGACTATGACAACATCATGTAGAAGGGTTGTTTGCTGTCCCATTCCTTCACGTCCCTATGCTAGGACACAGTCAACATGTGGAAAGGGCCTCTGATTAACGCAGGTGAACTAGTGTCTTCAATGGATGCTTGGACCTGAAGATGCAAATCTGAAGGGGTTATTCTTTTACCATTCACTTTCCTGCTATTGTCCTTTACATCCAGTCACAGCTCATAAAACATTCCAGAAGCAATCCTAATCTTTAAGAGTAGTTTTTTGTGGCAGTGCATACAAGGTAGGTGGCACAGATCCATTCCATGCCTGGCTGTCCACTGAGCTAAGATCTTAGCCACTGCTTTTCTGTTCAGTTCTGTGCACAGTAAAAGTATAAAATGGTATATTTCTATAATGAACAAGCAGTCTGCTTCTGTTCAATGAACTTTTTAAAAGATGCAGTTGATAGAAGAGAGTCTTGTGATTGGCATGTTAGGCATGTCATAATATCCGTCATCATCTGCAGTCCTAAACCTTACAACAGGGAGGGATTTACAAGAACAAGAAGAAAACTGCAGGACAACAAACTATGCCTCTCTGCAGGTTCCTTATACCAGTGCTCAGTTTAATATAATCCCACTCTATCTGTGTTATGCAATTCTTCCCCTGCAGCTTACAGCAATGAATTATTATGTGCACAAGCGGCAGGTACATTCCTTAGAGGCAACATATCAGCCAACTCAAAGCAGATCCCTAGAGAAAGGTACTCAGTAAACCAAGATGCTTCAAGCCCTCAATAAACCCTTGATTTCTCAACCTCCTCCTGTGGAGATCTTCCATAGTAATAAAAAGAAGTGAGAACTCTTGCAACAGAAAGCCTTGATTATTACTGGTTGGTGCCTCTTGCTGCTAGTTTTGTATCTACTTGGAGCCTTTCCAGTCTCTGTAGAAGTGGGAGAGGGGGAAAGGAAGGTGGATGGCATTGGATGCAGTTGGTCAATAATCATTCAGATCTCATGACACTATAGATCTCTTCAGTGCCTTGGTTCACATTGGTTCTGGAAGTTCTGAGGTTTTGTATGGACAGATTCTTTTTTAAAGGAACAATGTTCTAAAAATCTTAATGTACTATAAGAGACGATCTGTATGCTTCCCCCTCCCATCCAGCATGGAGGAGAAAGAAGAATTGCCAAGGAATCAATATGAATCACAGTATGAACCTTACAAGCCATTTGAGCTATTTTTTCCCTTGCAATGTACTTCGGATTTTAAAAAAGCACCCATCTTCTGAGTGGGAATAAAATATTGCTGGTGGTACTGGGAATTGCCACGGAATGCTCAACAGAAATGGTTATTTAAAACAGAACAAAACAACAATAAAAATGAGAACTATCACAACAAATTTAGCAGCCTACAGCAACATTTACTCCATCTGAAGACTTCATCGGTCTTGCTCTCCATCTGCTTTTGACTCTTCCACCTGCCAAACTGTGCACTTTGCCCAACCAACCAACCAACCACCCCTCAACTGCAGCCATCAGCCCTGTTCCATAAACCAGCATGGTATTGATCATTATCACTTTCCCAACTCTCATGGCTTTTCATTGCAAACACTGCAGAGATGACACATCTCTGTATCAGGCATTGATCTTCCAGCAATGAGAATGATGTTCTGAAGAGATATCCACTGGTCATCCTGGGCCATTAACAAATATTTATACATCCTTTGTCAAATTCCAGACACTGCTTTAGGACATTTACAGAAACCAGACAGCAGGACCACAACAGTCCCTGCAGGCATACACAAACACTTTTTGCAAGAGACACTTGACCCAGACTTGCCTGGTAGCAGTGGATTAATAGACTGGCAATTCTGGAGATCCCACTGGCCTCTCATGTTCTGTTGTCATTTGTTTTTCTTTTTGCAAAGATCCTACTGTGAGTTTACAGTCTCCTAATACCCTTAAAAAAACACACAGGCATTTACCTTGTAAGAGTCCCACACCTACACTCCTCAGTCTGATACTGAAGGATGAAACTAAGAAAGATATAACACTTTCTTATCTACTAGTTCCTCTTTTAGGGGAATAACACACAGCCTTATTTTATTGGCTGCACAGAAAAGGTCCAAATAAGCCCTTTGTATCCCACTGGATTTTGTTACATATAATACAAACAGAGAAAGAAAAGAAGAAAAGTCAAACAAAACACTAGCACAATTCAAAGCGGCACTAAGAAAAGGTTGAGGCAGACCTAAGAATAAATAAATATTATGATGAAACAATAGTTTAATAAAAAGCTGCTTTTCTTCTTTCTGTTTTATGGCAATAATCCATACTTTTAAAGCACTAAGCAAGTAAAGAAGCAATGTAATAAATTTTGGATCAAGTTGATCTCCAGTTTCTTTTTGTAGAATGTTTAAAATGTTTAAAAAAGTGTTTGCAGATATTAACAACAATGGCCATGAAAGAGGAAGTTTCAGAATTTTTCTAGACAGCTAATTATGATGTCTAGTATTTCTTACTCACAGCTTTATTTAAGTCAAAGACATTTGATTTTCATTTTCATTACCCTCTTGAGTTTTATCACCACAGTAGCTGTTTAAATATCTGTCTACAAAAATGTATTGTTGTCTTTACATCTGTTTTTCTAGATCTAAGACAGGTGGTTCCTTCCAATCTACCTCTTTCATTAAAAAACCTTTCAATTTCACTCCTCTTTTCTTTTTTCTAAACTCCTTTTGTGTATGTGCTATTTACCACACTGTGGCTCATTCAGCATTTCTGGAGACTAGATATTTCTTTAAGAGAAAGATGGAAAGATCAAGTACTACAGGTGTGAATCAGGCTCCCCAGTCAGCCTAGATAATCTTTTGACACGTTGCAGCAGAGAAATATATCACACAAGTGTGGACAGTTCAATCAACACTTGCAGAAACCTGTCTTCATCACATTCACTTATTCAGACCTTTCCATGTCAGAGCAGGTGGAAAATAAGGACTATCCCCAAAAGACTGTTCTTAAAACTTAATGTGGCCCAAAGCAAAAGCTGTGCAATGACTACATGCTACTTTGTCTACCGGATCACACATGTTCACAAAACAGGAGCAAAAATTCATTGGCTTGAATAATGTGATTACATGCCTATGACTGCTCCAAATGAGAAAAGGCAATATTTTCCCTGTGTATAGGTATTTGCATGCCTTCCCTACTCATCTTGCAACTCAGCAGTCTTGAGATGCTATAGTTGCTTCATTCCATACTCAGGAATATGACTATACGGGTACATCTCAGTTAATGAAATAGATGTGTTCCTGGGCATTACTTCTTTAATAGAAACTTTGGCATCAGAGGCAGGAATAATGTGGAAAGAATGGGGATTAGTTCCTATTGCATTAAAAAAAAAAAGTTCAACAGCTTCAGCAAACTTTTTTCCCCAAAATTAGCATTATGCATATATAAAATGAAACAACCAGGTCAAGTAACCCTTCCATAAGTTAAAAACATTCTGAACTTTCTAGAGACCACTTGAAATTCAGAGATGATCTGCTATTTCACTATCTTCATTTTTCTTATGATTTCCATTTTGGTGGCCAAACTTATAGATGTATGCTTTTTAATCTGTTGGTGAGGCAGGACTATTTCCTCTCCCCCTTCCTCTCTGTTTTGCTGCATATGCATGCCCAGTAAGGGATTCACGAGGAAACTGCTGTTTACCTTGCCTCTTGTAGGCAGGAACAGAAAGATACAGTAGAACTACTGTTTCTAAGCTCAAGCTGTATTACATTGTTTACTACAAATATGCTGCTACAAGCCTACACAAACAAGAAGGTCCGTTTCTCTAGCTTTCTCTATTTTCTCTATGCTGACACTGCTAAAAATCCCCTCTTGGTTTGACAGAGGATGAAAATAAAAAAGTGGCTGGGCAGTGGCGTAGCCATGGGGGGGGAAATGGGGGCGGTTTGCTCCTGGTGGCAATGTTTTTGGGTTGTTCCAGCTCATAGCCACGCCCTGTGCGCCAAGGCCACACCCCATGCCCCTGTGTACTGTGGCCATGCCCCCTACTTCCCCCCCTCCACAAACTCCAAGCTCCACCACTGTGGTTGGGCAGGCATAGAAAGGCTTTGTAAAAGGAGCTTCTTTTTTCAAAGGCTTTGCTAACTGAGTTATGCCTGCAGTATAGATGTTATTTGCCATCAAGTAAGGTTCAATTTATGGTGACCCCATGAAAGAAAAACCTCAATGAGTCCTGGTATCAACAACTTCAACAACTCTGCTCAGGTCTTACAGACACATGGCTGTGAGTTCCTTGCAGACTCAAGGCTGTGGTTGAATAAATCCATCTGTAATACACTTTTCTCAGCATTATCGTCTTTTCCAATGAGACAGGTGATCTGTCTAAAGTATAACACCCTTACTTTAATCATTCCGGTTTCTAGTCAGAAGCCAATATATATCTATATCATTTACTTTGCCTCTCTGTCTGATAGACACATATTCAGATGCATCTAATAGCCTCAATTTATGGGATTATACTTTGCAATTGAGCCAGTGTGGTGATTTGGGCACTAGATTAGGACTCTGGAGAACAGGGTCCAAAACCTCAGCCATGGAAACCCCCTGGGTGATCATGGGCAAGTGACACACTCATAGCCTCGGGGGAAGGCAAAGGCAAACCTCTCTGAACAAATCTTGCCATGAAAACTCGACAAGTCTTAGGGTCTCCATAAGTCGGAAATCAAGCAGACAATAACAACAAATTTTGTTATTGCCACACCTGCACAATAGATTTCATGTCCCATTTGTAAAGTGGTGCACAAACTAATTTCAGGAGGTGTTGATGTAATTCCGCGCCTATCCAAGTAGAGCAGCACTAACTCACATGGTGGGCTTGAAAATGAGTGAGGGTACGGTCTCCCTCCAGAAGTTTTTAGACTGCAGCTCCCACAATCCTTTAACCATTGGGTCTGCTTCCTTTGACCAAGAGGAGTTGTAAGCCAAAGGAATCAAAGGGCCACATTCCCCCACCATGGGCTAAGCATGTTGCTCTGGATTAGGTCATGATGTTTCAGTAACCATTGTATTAGGCACCATTCTAAATATTTGCTTTTTTGCTGCAGTACACTATTATCCTTCCTCCTGTAAAGTTTCGATATAGTTTATTTGCTACTATCTTCTTATAACATTTTGCCCCCTGGAGCTGCTTTCTTTTTAAAAGAAACAGCAAGAGACTCAATGCTTCTCGATAGTAAAGAGGGAAACTTATTTATTGGCATTTCTGATAGCTGTTTAAAATCTGGGGTAGGAAACTGAAAACATATAATTTTGTTTTAGTGTTAACAGTGGGATGATGCATGCATAAAACAAATATTAAAGGATTAGCTACAAGCACACAGTCAAAATAAGCCTCATCATTACTAAAAAGCAGCTTCTTGCTTTTATGCTGAATTTATCAGTTCAACCCCCCTCCTCAATTTTCTATTAGCACAGCAAAATACTTAACAGTGTAAGTTTGACTTTGCTTTATTTTCTACCCTGTGCTGTTGCTAGGGCAACATTTATTTTAAGAGCTAAAGTTGTGAGTATTTTCCAAAGAAAATATGAAAAAGAAAAATCCCACCAAAAAGACCCACCAAACTCTGGCATTTAAATATGAACTCTGCATTAAGAGATGCTTCCCAGTTTTGCAGGCAAATCCTCCAAGCAGGTTTACTGAGACTTAACTGACAACATCCAAGACAAAGAACAAGGAGATGATATTGCAAACATTTGTATGGCAGATTAGGGAGTTAGAACTACATCAGAAAATCCTGTTAACAAGGCAAATCCGCCACAAAATATTAAACAATGACTTAGAAAGCCTGCTTCAGCTTCCACAGGCTTGTTATAATCAAACCACTTCAGCATATGAAGAAGCAGCAGATGAGAATTCAAAGTGCTTGGAAGGTTGCAATACACAAATTCTAAGTGTCCTAGGGTGCAAATTGTGCAGCTTTAAGCAGATATTCTGAGCATAAACATAAACGACATAATCTTCCTCTATTCTTCCCGTGCTTTCTTGCCCGTAGTGTAAGCCTAAAATTACTCCTTTCCTCAAATTCCTCCCACAAAGTTTTATTAATGTTTATAAACTGCTTTAAATAAAAAGATACTAAAAAAAAAAAAGCAAAATAATCCTCACTGATCCTTAGATTTTATAACTCTTTTGGTGGTTTAAAGAAATGCAGAGAGTTAGTTATTGTAACAGCAGTAAATGGGACGACTGCTAGAAAAACTGCTATGTAACTAAAATCTCCTTTTGTATGGATAACATTTTTTAAAAGCAAGAAATGCCAACTTGTAAAATGAGTTAACTCATTAGGACCAGCAATGTAGCTCCCAAGGGATATAGTCTCTAGGCCCACACCCATAAGATTAGAGACCTGAGCTGGAAACTGAAATTCTCTAGTGCACCACAAGAAAAAACTGCCTGGTTAATCATGCAAACACAAAAACGCAGGTTGATGCATTTGCCCCTGCCTTACCAGAAACTCCATACCACTCGCCACATGCAGATCTTTATGTCCTGTCGTAGCTATAATGTCACACATAATCACTAGGATATGTGTGTGTTTGTGTGTGTGTGTGTGTGTGTGTGTGTAGATATGTCTGTGTGTGTGTGTGTACACATGCGTGCACACACACGCGCACACACACGCGCACACACATATATAAATAAATAATATAATTGTAATAATGTAATATATACCAATTTAAAGCGGCTTTATAGTCCTTGTGACCATATAGGACACGCTCACCCTAACTGTATTGCTAGTACAGAGGTTATGTTAAGCCCTTGAAATGTTACAGTCAAGAGGTTTTTTAAAAAAGAATATGGAAAATTCCTTCCCTGTTTGTGTTTTAGATTTGATCCCTTGACAAACTTAATAGGATATTTGCAGAGAGAAATGGGATTCAACAAAGGCTTCCCACTGGAAAAGGTGGAGGCATCAAGTCCCCACTGAGGCACCCTCTTTGGAAGATGGTCTGGACTGCCTAGAAAAGAAGGCTGGGCTGAGGGCTAGAAGAGCATGCTCTCAAAAGTGGGGAGCTCAAGCTCCTGAGAACATGGGGATCTAAAGACACAGGCTAGACTGGTGCCCATATGAAGCAGTACTCAGTTGCAAAGGAAGGCTTTTCAAGCCCACTGACCATAAGCCCCTCATTGTGGTTCATGTCGGAACCAATGACACTGCGAGGCACAGCTTTTACCACATCGCAAAGGACTACGAGCTTATGGAGACAAAGCTTAAGGACCTTGGAGTGCAGGTGGTCATTTCATCTCTCCTCCCTGTTCAAGGATATGGTGCACAAAGGGAAAGGGCAATAGCAGAGGTCAACAACTGGCTCCGCACATGGTGCCGCCAGCAACGGTTTGGGTTTTTGGAACACAGCCTGAATTTCCATGAACGTGGGCTTCTGGCAAGGGATGGACTGCACCTCACGAAACTTGGCAAGAATGTTTTTGCAAACAGTCTTGCATGGAGGATTAAGAGGTCTTTAAACTAAGTTCTGCTGGGGAGGGAGAGAATATTATTCAGGGCAAAGACATGGCGAGTGCAGGGGGGAAAGGCCCAAATTATATTGACCAAGTAGTACAAGCATCCAATGGTGGGAGGAGTAGAAACTATAGTACAGGACTTGTAGGAAGGGCCCGGGGATTTAAGTGTCTCTACACTAACGCACAGAGTATGGGAAACAAGCAAGATGAACTTGAACTCCTAGTACAACAAAATAAATACGATTTGATAGGCATCACTGAGACCTGGTGCGATGAGTCTCAGGATTGGAATGTAGGAATAGAGGGGTATAGCCTATTTTGTAGAAATAGACCAAACAAGAAAGGAGGAGGAGTAGCCTTGTGTGTCAAGGATGTTTTCACCTGTGAAGAGATCCATGACTTAAACCCAGAAAGCCAGGTTGAGAGCATCTGGGTAAAAATTAAGGGAGCGAGAAACAATAGGGATATTCTGGTGGGGTTTACTACAGACCTCCAACCCAGACTGAGGACCTTGATGATGCCTTCCTCAACCAAATGACCGCGCATTCAAAAAGGAGAGATACAGTAATAATAGCAGATTTCAATTATCCGGATATATGTTGGCAGTCAAACTCTGCCAAGACAGCAAGGTCCAGCAAGTTTCTTGCTTGTCTTGCAGACAATTTCATGGTCCAGAAGGTGGAAGAGGCCACAAGGGGATCAAATATTCTAGATCTGATCCTGACCAATAGGGATGACCTTGTTAATGAGGTAGAAGTGGTTGGATCTTTAGGGGGGAGTGACCATGCCCTATTGGAATTTGGCATTCAGTGGGAAGGGGAAGATAAGTGTAGCCAGACACTCGTCTTAGATTTTAAAAAGCGGACTTCTGTAAACTTAGGGAGCTGCTGGCTGAAATTCCGTGGTCAGGAATAGTGAAAGAGAAAGGAGTTCAGGAGGCATGGGAGTTCCTTAAAAGGGAGATACTGAAGGCACAGTCTAAAACTGTGCCAATAAGGAGGAAAAATAGAAGGCATCTGAAGAAACCAGAATGGTTGAGTAAAGAACTCTCAGCTGAGCTAAGGGTTAAGAGAAACCTGTACAGGAAATGGAAAAGGGGGGAAACCACCAAAGAAGAATTTAAGCAAGTAGCCAGGAAATGTAGAGAGAAGGTCAGAAAGGCTAAAGCACAGAATGAACTTAGGCTGGCCAGAGACATTAAACACAATAAAAAGGGCTTTTTTAAATATGTCCGCAGCAAAAGGAAAAAGAAAGAGGCGATAGGGTCGCTGCGCAGAGAAGATGGCGAATTACTAACAGGGGGAAGAGAAAAGGCAGAACCACTTAACACCTTCTTTGCCTCGGTTTTTTCCCAGAAGGATACAAGCACTCAACCTGGCGGTTGGGGAGCAGGTGAGGAAGCAGGGGAAATGCGGCACATAATAGGTAGAGAGGTGGTACAGGAATACCTGGCCACACTGGATGAATTCAAGTCTCCAGGGCCAGATGAATTGCATCCTAGGATATTAAAAGAACTGGCAGAGGTCATTTCGGAACCGCTTGCTATAATCTTTGAGAAATCTTGGAAGACAGGAGAAGTTCCAGCAGACTGGAAGAGGGCAAATGTTGTCCCCATCTTCAAGAGGGGAAAAAAAGAGGACCCAAATAATTATGGCCCAGTCAGCCTGACGTCAGTACCCGGAAAGATCCTGGAGCAGATCATTAAGCAGTCAGTTTCTAATCACTTAGAAAGCAATGCGGTAATCACGAGAAGTCAACATGGATTTCTCAAAAATAAGTCATGCCAGACTAATCTTGTTTCTTTTTATGATAGAATTACTAGCTTGATTGATGAAGGGAATGCTGTGGATGTAGCATATCTCGATTTCAGTAAGGCCTTTGACAAAGTTCCCCATGACATTCTTGCAAAGAAGCTAGTAAAATGCGGGCTGGACAGGGCTACTGTCAGGTGGATCTGTAACTGGTTGACTGACCGTTCCCAAAGGGTGCTCAGCAATGGCTGCTTTTCATCCTGGAGAGAAGTGACTAGCGGGGTGCCACAGGGTTCTGTCCTGGGCCCAGCGCTGTTCAATATTTTCATCAACGACTTGGATGAAGGAATAGAGGGCATGCTCATCAAATTTGCAGATGACACCAAATTGGGAGGGGTTGCTAATACGCCAGAGGACAGGATCAAAATTCAAAATGACCTGGACAGATTGGAGAGCTGGGCCAAAGCTAACAAAATGAAATTCAACAGAGAGAAGTGTAAGGTCCTACACTTAGGTAGAAAAAATGGAATGCAGAAATATAGGATGGGGGACACGTGGCTGGATGGTAGTACGTGTGAAAGGGATCTAGCAGTCTTAATAGACCACAAGCTGAACATGAGTCAGCAATGTGATGCGGCAGCCAAGAAAGCCAATGCAATTCTCGGCTGCATCAATAGGAGTATGGTGTCTAGATCGAGGGAGGTACTGGTACCACTCTACTCTGCTTTGGTTAGACCTCATCTTGAATACTGTGTCCAGTTCTGGGCACCCCAATTCAAGAAGGACATGGTCAAGCTGGAGCAGGTCCAGAGGAGGGCGACCAAAATGGTGAAGGGCCTGGAAGCCAAGCCCTATGAGGACAGACTTAGAGAGCTGGGTATGTTCAGTCTGCAGAAGAGAAGGTTAAGAGGGGACATGATAGCTATGTTTAAATATTTGAAGGGATGCCATGTAGAGAAGGGAGAGGGCTTGTTTTCTGCCACTCCAGAGACCAGGACCAGGAGCAATGGATTCAAACTGCAGGAAAGGAGATTCCAGCTGAACCTCAGGAAGAACTTCCTGACGGTCAGGGCTGTCCGGCAGTGGAATATGCTGCCTCGGAGTGTGGTGGAGTCTCCTTCTTTGGAGGTTTTCAAGCAGAGGTTGGATGGCCATCCGTCGGGAGTGCTTTGAGGGTGTTCCTGCATGGTAGGGGGTTGGACTGGATGGCCCGTGTGGTCTCTTCCAACTCTACATTTCTATGATTCTATGATTCTATGAGCAAAACAGTTTTTGTGAGTGAGGCTTTCCTCATGAATAGGGCTTAGTACCTGCAGTGATCAAAGCTGAATCCTTGATGGTTCAGAGACTTCAATGACTAGGCAAAGAAGGCCGCTGGAACATCTCTGTACCTGTGGTAGACCCTGAACACCTGTCTCGTGCTCTCTGGAGCTTCTCATGTACAACACTAAGCTGTCTCTCAATTCTGTGCATGGTTTTGCCCTTATTTTGATATATCACTCATGTTTTGACCCTATCCATCTCAGTCTTTGGGCCACCTCGATTTTGCCTCTGGAAACCAGCCAACTTTTGATTTTCTTGGGACAGGTCGTGATCATGAAACCTGATTTACCTTTCTCTTGGAATTTCGAATGCCACCTTCCATGCAGTTCCAGAGGGTTTCACAACCCTTCAGAACCGCTTTGTAAGATGCAATGAATGCTACAGGTGATGTGCAAGAATTAGTGCCAGTTCCCTTCGTCCAGTGGTAGCAGAACTCTGTGGAATGTAGCTTGAGAACCAAACCAAGACCCCTCAGAATTTCTAGCAAAATATCTCCTATTATGCCAGACAAAAGACTATCTACAGAAAAAGACAGGAAAGACATGGTCATTGCCCCAATATTCACGATGCCTAGGACATTCTTTATGGTGAAGAAAGGGGAGAGGTTGCTTCTACACTGGAACCTTTTAGTACTGCTATGATTTCTAAAATTAGCTAAAAGCGGAACCAAAACAGAGGCTCAATGCAACATTCTAAAAAACCCACTACATTCTTCAGCAGTGCTCTTCCACATGGCCAAGGTCCTTCTAGTCAGTCTACTCATAGGTATAATGCATGGACAAAAGGTATTTCAATGGCAACTGAAAGCTTCCTATTGGCTACTTTTTACAAATCCAGGCTAGAGAATTAGTGATAACTGACCACCATTTACAATTCACCTTTCTACAGGGATTTCATCTCATTGGTTAATAGATAGATAGATACATATAAATGTAATTAATAGCAAAGCTGCATGTTAAACGGACCAGATCATGAAAGGCATCTAGTAATTAAAGTCTTCCCCTGCAATGGTGATGTGGAAAAATACATGCTTCTGTCCATTCTTCTTTGAAGGTGTGCCTGGTGTGGTGAGGTCCAAAGGTTGAGCAGGACACAACATCAGGAAGCGCACAAACAGCAATGCCTGAAGATGCCTCAACATAGCAGGGGACTTTGGGTTTCCTTTAATTTTATGCTTGATATGTCCTCCTAAAATCCTCCTTGGCAGATAGAACATCGAATAGCAATCCCTTATCAGAGCAGGCATCTATTGTATCTGGGGGTAGGGGCTAGAATAAGCAGAATTTACTGCCTTTCACTCAATATCTTTCTTTAACTTGCTGACAGCATCTGTCAACAGCATCTTAAATTTTCATATTGACTTTGTGTGGTCATTTGTCACATACCAAAAGCAGTGCCATTTTTCTGGAAATTAACTCCTTAGTGATCCAAGAATAGCTGAAAAAATGACGACAAAAACAACAATATGCCCCTCAACCAAGTTTAAGTTCAAGAACCAGCACCACATAAGAGAAATGGGTAAAAGAAAGCTAAACAATATAATAAAGGATTCTTACACATTACGGCACCTTATCTTCTCGATTCCTCATATGGTTTCACAGTCCTCACCTTTATATCAAAAGGTTGGTCAGAATCATTTCACAATACTATTGTATATTTCAAACTTTTGTGACAAGGAAAAACTACACCATTAATCTTTTATGACCTACCTCACAGAAAAATATTTGCACTCTAACACCACAAGGCATGACTATCTTTCCTAATTCTGACATGCCAAAAGATGTAACCTCAAGGTTTCCAAAGGAATATCATAGTAATGTTTTAAGTGCCAGCAGCAACACTGGTGCGCCATTGCTTTTGATTACACACATTTCATTGCGCTGATACAAAATGTATACTTAGTGTCAATATCCTCAGAAATACATGACTCAAAGTACAATATATCTTTTGCCTTTGTGTCTTCGTCTTCGTGTGTGTCTTATAGTTTTAAACTTTTCACATCTGCTTCTTGAATCTGTCACTAGAACCAAAAATCATCTAAAGAAATTAGGCAGACCTCAATACGATCCTGTTATTGACATTTATGTTGATCGATGTTGGCTCTTACAGAATTGGAATCTGCAGATCAATTCCCTTATTAGATTCTTTCTCACTGCTGCCATGATCATTTTATCACACAAGCTGTTGCTATCAAATGCTGCTTTATCACTTTATAATGAGAGAAGCCAAAGTTCTCCTCCAGCACCGAGACAGAAATAAAAATGGTCACAGATCTAAACAGAATTTCTTGAGACCCTGAAAAATAAGTGAACAATTATATATTATGGGCATATCTTGAAATATATGTACTGCTAACTATATTACGAGATAGTATTCACATAAATAAAAAGTTAACCTTTGACAATATTACAGCCATTCTACAAAGAGGCTTAAAAACTGGACTATCTAAATAATTTCAAGTATATGATGAAATCTTTGATAGAATTATGTAGGTTTCTACAGTCAATCATACCGAAACAGCTTTCTTTGAGTAAATATCCTCTAGAGGTGTTGACTACATTGCCTACCACCTCAGGATGGCTGAGAATGAGGAGGATGGCAATCCAGCACATCCCTCCTGGAGGATGATTGTATTAAACAAAGGAAAAGGCAGATGAGAACAACAGTATGTGAAGCTAAATGGGCTGTTAGTAATTTTACTTTGGGTCCCATGTGGGAGAATAATAGTGCTTTGGGAAACTGACTTTCCCTTATTTCTGATCAAAATTAATGCTCCCCTCCACCTACAGAGTTGGTATTATCTTCAGGAAGCATGTTGCCACTGGCATCCATGGGAGTTTTTCTTCCCTAGCTAACAACAAGGAGGGTGGGCAGATTTCATCTAATCTACAACCACATTAGATAAACCTATAAATCTGGCCTTTAGGAGAGAGAGAAGAGAGAAGATTTATAACTATCATAAAGAAAGAAAGAAATGCTTTTTGACATTCATGAAAAAACAACTTGAGGCAAATACTGAAGTTCTGGTTCAGTATTAATCCTAAAGGTTCAAACTCGGACGGCACAGATTGGCCAGACAGCCAGATGGCCTCCCTCTAATGCCTACGTTACAAGGAGATGTGTTTCATGATTATGCATGTATACAGATCTTGACCTACACTGGGTGGCGTACTGTTGGTTTTTTCCAACTAGAGAGAGCAATTCAATTGATTGTTGAATAGTGAGTCAACACATAAGTAAGTACCATTAATGTGTGATATAATGATCTGAATGTTGACCGGAGTTCCATTCCCCACTCAGTGACTTTGGGTGCATCACATACTCTCAGCCCTATAAAAGCCCATGACAGGGTTGTCTTAGGCTCATCACAAGTCAGAAATGACTTGAAGGCACACAGCAGCAGCAGCAGCAGCAGCAGCAGCAGCAGCAGCAGCAGCAGCAGCAGCAGCAGCACTGGAGAAAGCATTAACACATTTTAGGTCAATACCTGCATATCTAATCTGTAAAATTATATCACGCCTGCCTTCTACGGACCCCAAGGCATCATATATGGAACTAGCTTTTTTATGAAGACATATGTGGTAGGCCATACTAAGAGACAGCAACTATTCTGATAACACTGAACTGGTTTTCATGGAAAGGGGTATTATAGAACCTTGGAAACTAACTGAAAGAAGTTCTGTTCCCCAATGACCATCTTTGAAATTGAACTTATCATCTTATCACCATACCCACAAATTTTATATTTTCACACACACACACACACACACCTGCTCATTCATGGGTATAACGGTCTATAAGCAGTTCACTCCATGAATCTGACGAAGTAGACTCAATCTATGAAATCTTCTACTGTGAACTTCTTTCTCTCAGTTAGTCTCAAAGATGCTACAAGATCCCTTTACATACTGATCCAGATTAACACAGCTATGCCTTTGATTTTTCTGGCTAAGTGGAAATTTGAACTTGGAATATAACCAAAGACTCTAGTCAGTATACCTTGCAATTAGGCACCAGATTCTGGGTATCCTACTCAGAATCCAATTCAAATTTTACCTATAGCTATCCAGACTCCAGGCCATCTTAACTAAATCCATAGCCCCAGCACTGCAAACCCCAACACGATGTCTCTTCTCATCACCTCCATCCCTGGACACAGGCCCTTTCCACACCTTACCTTCTTCCGGCACTGGGCTGCGAGGATCGTGCGAGCAGCCTCCGGTGAGAGGCTCTCACATCCCTGCTGCTTCAGCTCCACATGAGCTCCCTGCTCATGCAAGAGCCTCGCCTCTTCCTTCCGCAGTGCAGCCTGGGACTTTCCCAGGCTGCGCTGGGGCAGGAAGCATGACTGGTATGGCTCCAGAGGCTCCGTACACCAGGTAAGTGCGCATGGGGCCTGGGAGCAATGCATGATCGTGCACCATTTTCGGCTTCCAGCCAAAAATGAAAAGGTGCGCGATCGGCGCCTGCTGGCCCCTGGAGCGTCGCGCGATTGTGAGTGTGTTGTGCAGATCGCTACTCACAATCGCACGACGCTCCAGGCACCCTTTTGCATGGCAAATGCTGTGCAGAAAGGGCCTTACTGTGGAAGTGTGGGAATGATATGCAAAGTTTTGGATCAGGCATTACTGTATTTACAGATGCTGCTCTGTGCAGAGCAGCCTCTGATTGAAATTCCGAGGCTCTTGGTATCAGTGGAAAACGGTGCTCATGTTTGCAGCACTACCCACGGATAGCTGAAAGCTTCACACAGAGTTGAATATATGTCCTTCTTGATTCTCTGCTAAGCTGGGATGGAGGGACTAAGGATGTCACATCAGGTGCTGTCTGATCTGGTCTTGACCCAGTTCAGGGTATTTTATCAAATGTTTGGCAAAATAATTCAGATCTCCAATAGCATTAACAGAATTTACATGTGGTGTAGGCTACCTATCATTAATTCCTAACGAATATCTCACAGGGATGACATTTTCTTCAGTAAAGCAAAGGTGGGTGACATGTGGTCCTCTAGATATTGCGCTCTATCTCCCATCATCCCCGGCTATAAGTCATGCTTGCTGGGGGTTGACACAAGTTGAAACCCTCATCCTTGCTTCCTAAGACTCATCAAAATCTGAGACTGAAATGGTATTTCAGTGTTTATTTACAAGCTTTATCAAATTTTGATACAGTTATCACTCAGGATGGTAAGATTCCACGGCTTCAGATGTTCACACACAAACAGACTCTCTTTATATGCCCACATACACACATGTACATGGTAGCCCTGTTCTAGGCATGATGATCATGTATGCATGAAAGGGTTCTCTTCAGACCTTCCTCCAAGATATAAAAAGCTTGGGGTGAAGGGGCAAGGCTGGCACACATAGCCACACAACCCTTCCACACATGTACTTTTTGTAATGCCTACATGAATCCTTTTGTAGTTACCATGTTTTATATAAAGAAGATGTTACACACAGACACACACAGGGAGAGAGAGAAAGAGAGAGGAGATTTACTTTTGCAAGGATGGCATACGGGTTCCTGTTGAGAGAGAAGTTCATCACATTAATTTAAACCTCCAATAAAATAAATTAGTTTTTTATTGCCAAGTTGAACTATGTGGCTGTGATTATAATGTATTGCTGTAATCCAGGCCTTAACGGCATTTTAGCCCTGTGGTGGTCAAACAGAAACCATTTCAAGCCTTCTAAAGGCTATTAAAACATGTGCAGATGTCTGGAAAATTAATACTATTATTTGACTTTAACCTCTCGCCTGTAGGAGAGTCAAGGCTAGAGGAAGATGGATCAATACATTACAATAGAAGAAAGTAACAAAGCACTTCTGGCAAGTTCAGCAGCAATACATGAGTGTCCTGAACATGCTATACTCACTATTCTAAAGAGAATCCTTCTTGCTTGGTTTTACTGTCTTTTTCAAAACCATTTTTATCATTCATTTACCTCTATTAAAATCAAGGGAGATAAGTTCTATTTTCTACAATCTTTGCTTATTGCTGTTCCTCAAGGTCCAGAATGCCAGACGCTGGAGAGGTTCATTCATTTACATGACAAGAACATGAATTTGTCAAGGTTAATGTTGAACAAGCTGTCTTTCCATTTTTCCCTCTGATCTTTTGCATTTTGAAAGGTACTTTCAGTCTATCACTGAAATATCAGGTATGGAAGAAAGAGAAGCACAGTAAGATCAAGATTGCGACAAAATGGCCTCATTACTAGACTCAAAGGTAGCATAACTTTCTCTCTCATACATACACACACACACACACACACACACACACACACGCACGCATATGTCATTTTACATTACAAAATGTAATGATTCCTGAAGTAGTCGTTTTTACAATATTCAGGCTTTGTAAAGGTTTCAGCAGATAATCTGCATACTTTACTGAAAACTTTCCTTTTAAAATGATTTATTTTGCCCAGAACAAAACCTGTTTCCTCCCACCCCCCATACTTCCTTTCAAAAGCAATTTCTGGAAGTGAAACAGAGGAATGACAGTGCCGGAATGAGTCTTAAAAATTTATTAAAAAATCAAGATGAAACAATGCTGCATTTTGTATTGGGACAAACAATGTCTAAAGGGTTTTGAAAGGAAAGATAGAAGAGAAATGGGTTATCACTGCACGACTTTTTATTAAGAGGACAAGCAAGAGCTATTATTAAAATGAATCATAATGGTCACTTTCTTACATACTGTCAATGGCAAACCAGATTCTTGGAATCTGAGTTTTCATTGCCATTAAGGGCTTTGAGAAGAGAGACAAAGATAGATACTAGTTTTTTTGGAAGGGAGATATGGTAACCCATTCTACTCCATCTCCCCCCCTGCTGTTTTTCTGCCCCACATTCACATTCTCTTCTGACTGAGTATGCTTTAGTTGCCTGATTCAGGGATGTCACATTATTGATGGCAGCAGGAAGGGAGAATAAATACTTATTCCTAAGGCAGGCTACAATAAAATTCTTGATTTCTCCACTGATGCCCAAAGGCAACTGCTCCTGGGGACTTTCAAAAATAATTTTTCAATAGGAAACAGGACATGGTCTATTCAGATGGTGAGATGGTTCATCTTACTTTTTTAAAAAACCCAAAATGCATGTGTTCTTCTTTGGAGTATTTCCCAGTTGTGAGAGCTGTAATCCAAAATTTGAGTCTTCCAAGCACTGGTCCTCACTGGACTATTTTGGAGACTTCACCACTACGCTCCCCCTAATTTTTTTTTTGGGGGGGAAGGGTTAATATTTGGAATCCTCAAGGTTACCTGAAGTCTGCTGCTGTTTCACTCTTCTGGAGGGCCACTGCTGCTCTAGCAGTTTAACATACGGAAATAAGAGGAATGATACCTTATTTTGGTGGCATGACCTCACAAACATAAAATGGTAAATGGGGCCTGACAGAGAGACAGATTCCCACTAATCTGAATATACCCTTTGCAAATATTGGGTATGTTAGCAAGCCTGGTGAAACCATATATTACTCTTGAGATAGTATTCAGATTCTCCTGCTGCACGCAGCTATTCAGTATCCAGAGCAGAACAGTCTCAGACTTTCAGCTACAAAGAGTTCAACTGTATCTATATACATATATACTATCTATATCTATATCTATCTATCTATCTATATATATACATACATATATACACACACACAAACACACACACACACAGCAAGTATATGTTCAAAAGAATGTAAGATAGTGTATATTAGGAAATCTAAAAGTCTTCCAAAAGTCAGGGTTCTACTTTAATGCTCTACTTATGCAGGTTGATTTCTAGTTCTCTGGTAGCTACTACTATTCTGTATTACTACTTAAGAGGTCAACTGCACCTTATAACAGAATGAATATAAATAAAACCAAAGTGCATTTTTTTTAAAAATGGAAAACCAATGAGGGGATTGGAGTAGTGAGGTGGAGAGGGTCTAGAGCAAACAAAATGGAGTGATCTGGAATATAGACATGTTGAATGGGGACAGAATTAAATAGCTCCTTCCTTCTTCACTGAAAGGAGTTTTAATTTAAACTAGCATATTTACCTGGCATTGCTTGGGATTTTATTTTCTCATAGGTAATACTTATTAGAAAAACCTTAGGAATTACCTTACCTTAGCAATTAGATGCGGTTGAAATACACAGATTTGAGCTCCTGTGTCTGTAATTCCCCAAACTGTCTCGTCCAGTAAGTGTAACTTTCCCCCATATTCTCCAATCCAATCCAATCCAGTCCAGTCCAATCCAATCCAATCCAATCCAATCCAATCCAATCCAATCCAATCCAATCCAATCCAATCGGTATTCAGAATTGTTAATATACAGAGGTTGAGATCTTGAGGGAATACACTTCCCTCCTTCTTGCAGCTAGGCCTTGTCTCCATAGCAACTGGCCTGAGTTCTCTGGCCGAGAATTCTAAAAGCCCCTCTCTGAACTGCCAACCCCAGAATTCCATAGAATCTTCACAGCCAGCCAATCATATGAAGTCTTCACCTCACACAGCCAATCATATGAGGTCTTAGCCTGCTTGACACAGATAAACAGACAAACTCACTCACAAACTTTGACTTTTATATAGTAGATAAATAAGGTTAGGTCCCCGGTTATGTATAGCTGCATGTGATGTGTTCCTTCCTCAGTCCACAACCTTGCTGGTCTCCTTTCTTCTACCAAAGGAGTCTTTGAGATATATTTCAATTGATTCAAAAATGTACTTCTTTGGATCTGAAAGCACAGCAAGTTCACGCATGCAAACAGCAGGAAAGGCTTCAGGAGAAATAGAGTACAACCCTTCGCAAACAATTTTTTAATAACGAATTGTCCATCTTCCACTTATATTGTAATTTTTTATTTTCCAAAATTAGTTGAACAGAGCTATGGTCTGACAATAATCTGGGGACGATTTCCATCTTCTTTAACTTATTATTTAATGATTTTGTAGCAAAAAACATATCAATCCAAGATGATGTTCTATGACGATCTGAATAGAACGTGAACTCTTTTTCCTCTGCATGTAATTGTCTCCAAACATCAAGTAAAGCAAGATTTTCCATTAAATTAAAGAATGTTTTTGGAAGTTTTCCCTGACTCTTTTTCACTTTGGAGTTTGAGATCCTGTCAATTTCAGAGCTGATAATGCCATTCAAGTCCCTCATCAAGATCATCTCTTGACAGTCACTCTCCAATATCTTTTTACCATAAAATTCTCCTTTGTTTTCTAAAGGCCCATGAATAATAATAAGTATTTTTGAGTCTAGAATATTTATTTCTACACCTAAATAATATCCATGGGGATCCTTTATGATTTTCTGATTGTAAGCATTATTATTGTGAAATTTATCTGTATGTGCAGACAACACATGCTTTTTTTTTTTAACCAAAGGGTCATGTTGAGTAACAGTGAAAAAGTCTGAGAAGTCAGCTGGTTTCTAAGCAGATTTACTTAAAAATAGTCCCACTGACTTCGGTTTATATGCAATTAGGCTTCAATTACATACATACTTACATGGGAGTTTATGCGGCACCATATGCATAAACATAAACAGCACCAGACTGCATATAAAGTTGGGCTTGGAGTCCAGGTGTATTTTAGTTTTACAGTCCCACTGAAATCTAATCCAATTCCAATCAAATCTAAAAGTGCAGAACTGAAATTGCTTCATAGCAAAGCAAGGGTGAATATGAACGGAAATGTATTTGTGACTTATTAAGTAGTGTTGTTATTAATGTGAGACATTATTGCCCTGTCTCTCTGGATACCGTACTTCAAAACCTAGGCAGGAAGAGTTTAATTCCTAATGTTCACAATGCCCTTGTGCTCCTATGCAAGACACAGACAAATCACCATTTCTCCTTGTGTCTTGACATAGGTGAGTGACTAATGAAACATGGATTGCTCAAGTTCAGAGACAGAAATGAATATGAATGCTCAAACGCTGCCCGGCTAAAAATACTCTCCGTTAAGTCTGTCAATATCATGTTGCCAAGGTTTAACAATGAAGGTTAATGCTGCCATCCAGCTTGGGCTTATCAAGAATGGAGCCCCAATGGAAATGTACGAGTTCAAGCACTGATGGACTCTTTGGTTACACAGAGCAGTTGTGTTGATTTTATCTTGCAATACAGTATTTCACATCCTCAGCAAAGTTAGACAAGATTTCAGTCAATAGTGCCAAAGTTTCTGGCCTGGGAAACAAATTCTACAAAGTAACAAAATACGGTAACAGATAAATTCACATGGGAAAAAGGAAATCCATTTGTAGAATTAATAGATAGGGAAGCTAGTAAAAAATAGTTGAAACATTTATTTAATCATAATTTTTTAAAAAAAAATTCAACTGCAATTATGTTAAGAGGGATAAAATAACCATTATGCTTATGTTAAGTTGTTATATAAATTAAAGTCAAATGTCTGTACTAAAAGACTTAGAATCAAACTGGAAAACGCCATCCTTGATTTGAACTTCTCTACCTCTCTTCTCCCCATTTTGAGCTTGGGAGAAAATTGGCTGCATGAATTTTTGAAAAACTCCTTTCTCATCCATCCTGCCCAAAGTCCTTTTCTTTCTTTTGCTCATGTCTTTACACTCCCTTTTTCTTCAGCTTAATGATGGACACATGGAATCCAGTAAAAGTCTCAGGACAGGAAAACTAAGGCCTGATGAAGAGAGTGTCTGCTGCAGAACACAGCTAGACCATCTAGACGCAAAGAAGAATACCTTCTTCCAAGTCCCCCTTATTAGTTTACAACCTTTTAAACCTGGAATTAACTAAATTATTTCTTATAATAATGAACTAAAATAGACACGATTCCAACACCTATTTACATTTATTAAACTTCCTGATGGTGAAATTAATAATTAGGTACACATATTTGTACAATCTCTTAACTGGATCTATAAATTGTTTTAATCCATATTTAGACAGAGTGGGTGGCACTTGCAGTTACGAATATATTTCTAAGTAGTTTTCTAGGACAAAATCTGTCTTTTTGGAAGAAAAATAAACGTGTATCAAAATCAAATTCATAACCATTTGTTTTATGGTTTAATAAATCAGGTTGGTAGTGATTCTTCTATATTTTAAATGCAATTTTTCAGGTTAAGATTAAACATACTTCAGTAAGCTCCTACAAGTAGTCCTTGGTGAATGTTTACTTCAATTTTGTAGAAACCTTATACATTCTTGAATTCTGAGAACTGCACCTCAGTGGTTTGGAATCCTTAGACATTTGTATTTTGAAACTGTGGCCTAAATCCAGGTGCTAATCCCAGCTAGAGTAGATCCAGGGAATCAATGGAACTTCCATAATTTAAATTCTGACTCAACACTCTAACCAATTTAATACTCCTACTCCAGTTGTGACCAGAAATTGAATGTAGGCTGAAATTTTTTTAAAAAGCAGAAAAAAGTTGTCTGAAATTATGTTCTTAAGATTATTTACCTTCTTTATTAAATATGCATTTCACACAGATTTCAACTGTGTCTACAAACTTCTGAAATCTCCCAGACTATATAGCTATAAAGAATTCTCTGGTTTCAGTAATATGGATCCTTTACTGTTTTTAGAAATGGAGTGGGGATGAGGAGGTTCAAATGCTGAGATTAGTAACCTCAAAAGCTTTTAATGCAATTCATCCCACAGAAACCACTCATTGAATATTGTGACCAAAGCATTGCCATTCCCCAAACCTGAAGAACTAACAACAGCAAGATGTAGTTCTGCAAAAAAATCCATAAGAAATGGGTTCTCAATAAAGAACCAGCTAGGAAATGGAGAATTTTTTTACTCTTTAGAATTACTTCTCAGTTAATTCATTTACAATTTAATTCATATTGTACCTTAATTCAGGTATTAAAGAAATTAATTTAATTCACACTGACATTATCACTTAAGTTTAAAAAAATTTCCATTTGGTAGAAAAAAATCTTGCTTAATTGACAACGTCACTGAATTTAACTAAGTTGCCATCTCTGACAGAATTCAACGCAGAGAGAAGACATATTCATAGTCATCTGTAGTATTGTGTTCGGTTCTAGACAGATCATTTTAAGAAGCATACAGACAAGTTGGAGCAGGTTCCAAGAAAGGCAACAAGGATGATAAGAAGTATGGAGAACCAAATATATGAGGAAAGGTTGAAGGAGCTAGGCATGTTCAGCTTGGTGAAGAGAAGACTGAAGGGTGACATGATTGTACTGTTTAGATACCTCAAAGGCTATCACAGACAAGAGGGAGCAGGTCTGTTTTCTGCTGCTCCAGAGGGTAGGATCAGTTCTAATGGTTTGAAGTTACAGGAAGGTAGAATTTGATTGAACATTAGAAGGAACTTCTTGACAGTAAGAGCAGTTCATCAATGGAACCAACTGTCCAGAGGAGTTGTGGGGTCTCCTTCTGTGAATGTCTTCAAAAAGAGCTGGACAGCTATCTGCTGGGGACACTTTAGCTGGAGATCCTGCATTGAGCTGGGTGTTGGACCCATGAGCCCCTTTCCAGTGCTATGACTTACGATTCTGTATCTCAAATATCCTTCATATTATAACCCTTAATAGAAGTTATGTGTCATGGCATACAAAAGCTTTAATTTATAACTTATGCTGAATTACAGATAATAATTTAGATGACTTAAAATGCCCATCTGCTATAATCTTTAGAGACATTTTTAGATAACAAACGTATAGCTTAGTGCTGCTTTATGTTGTAAAATTTGTAGTCTAAAAGAGCTGTTAGAAAGAAGATAAAATAACTGTGAACAAATTTTTCCAGTGATAATCTCTGTATCCTTGCCCATAACAATGCTACAAGTAATTAAAGTCAGCACTACCGAACACATATATTACATATGTACAAGATGGGCTCAGCAATATAAATAAAATAGGGCCAGCACCTGGTTATGTATGAAATGGGGCTAAAGAAGAGCTTGAAAGCTTGCCTCATCTACCAACAGATGTTGAGCTCCATAAAATACATTAACTGACCCACAGTGTATCTTCTTTGCTGGAACCAAGACAGATGCAACTACTGCAGCCTCACAGAATTACAGCTGACTATAATTATGCATAGTGTTTTCCTATATTTAAATGTGAATCTCCAGCTCAGACACTGAGAACAAATGTTCACACACCAGTCTGTGCTAATAGCAATGGACGCACTTCCAGAACGCTTCAAATTTCAGCTTTATCATAAAGAGGAGAAAACCTATAAATCTTTGAATCATTTAATTTTATGCATTCTTTCTGGTATTTCATTTGGGAGTTATGGAGTGTGAAATATGCAGCATGATGAGAAAACAATTATCTTGCACACCTGTTGCTTATGCATATTATATTTAAGAGAAGTCCTGCAGTGGCTATTACTTTACCTTTGCATAATTTCATCCAAATGACTGAAGTTGATCCAAAGAGATAAAAGCACACTTTCACAGGGTGCTCACGCAGCTACCATTTCACCTGCCATGATCATGGTGAAATGAGTCTACTTTTCAAAACCAGACCAATTTTTTTTTAAACTCTGTATTTGACAAAATGAGATTGCTCAATTTTAGACATGCACATACACATGGGAAAGTTTGTGACTAAATACCCAATATAGATGTTATACATAAGGAAAAAGAGGAACAACTGTGCCTGGATCATGGGGAGAATAAACAATATATTGTCTTCCTCTGTTACTTCTGCAATGCACTGATTACCTCTATTCAAGCTTTGTGTCTTTGCTGTAAAACCAAGATGATAAATCATGTAACTTTTTAGGCTGCACTTTTACTTAAAAAGTTTTAATGTAGCTGTTTCTAATGAACTTTACGTGAACCTGAACAAAGGAAAACAAGGGGAAAACATGGTATACTGGTAAATCCACTCCTTTGCATTTCATTAAAACCTTTCCCCTGTGTTGTAAAGAGCTAAGTCAGCACCATGTTCCCAAGGGATGAAGAAATGGCTTGGAAATATAAAAATAACAGGGAGAAAAGGCCTACTTTAATCAACTGCAGAGCTGAAAACACAGACTTTCCTTCAACAACTTCAGCTTACTCCGTGACCATTTACGCAGGGATTTACATGAGAAGATGACATCTTACTCCCATGTTCTGTAAACACATCAGGTTGAAATGCCAAGGAGCCTTCATGTCAAATAAACAATCCCTTTAAATAAAAAGCAATATGAGTAGTCAAGCAAAACAACAACAACAACAAAAAAGTTTTTAGAACACACACACACACACATTCCATGCTCACCAGAAAGTTTAAATTAGATTGCATTTGAAAAGTGCCTCTTTCAGACTCACTATTACTGGGAGACTTTTACCCTGAATCCTAAAGAAATCTGCATACATACGCAGGCTTCCATACATGTACCCTTATGCAAAGCTGCAAACTGTGAGTGTAAACTAGAAGCTGCACACCCAACGGTCAACACCATCCATCCTCATTGAATTGTCATCAGCAAAATGGATACTCTCAAACACATTCTGTTGCTGCGAATAATTCATAAACACTGTTTTAAAACAAACACAAGTAAAATTGTACTAGAGCTGTTTTTCTTTAGTTTAAACAGGATTGTTTTTTTAAAAAAACTAAAGTCTGACTTTATTAGTGTTTTCCCAATTCACTGAACATGATAGATGATAGACAGATAAAAGGGTAGATAATGTGACTTATACATGAGTATATTAACATTGTCAGAGTTCTTTGACAACAAACATGAACTTGGGCACCGATTTAAATAAAAAAAGAGCCTTAGGCCATTTCTGCACTAGACTGTTACAGTGCTATTATTCCACTTTCAACATCCTATGGAATCCTGGAGGTTGCCTTTTAACTGCAATTCCAGGATTCCATAAGATGTTGAAAGTGGAATAATAGCATTATAACAGTCTAGTGTGGAAATGGCCCTATTCATTAATTCAGGTCAAACTTAAAAAAATAAGGTAATCTCATCTTTCTGACTTTTGATGGAAAAAAAAAAACCTGCCTCAATTCAAAAGTTCTATTATATTCACAAACCTATAATACAGAGGCACAGAAATCCAGAAAGCACATAAGGCCCCAACACCTTCTGTGACCTTGGAGCACCACAGACATCTCCTGAGGCCCCAGAATCCACCCCCAAAATTTTATTTTTTCAAAGTGATTGTTCACCACCAAATGATACCAAAACATTCAAAACTGCTGTAAAACATGGCCATTTACTCCCCCCACCACCAATTTGCTCAAACCTGGGGGGGGGGGGGACAAAACAAACAAGCAAACAAAAACTCACCTGAAAACAGGCCCAAACAAAACTGGAAATGATATCCTGTGAATTCTGATTTTTGCATTGGCTCAGCAGTACAGCTTGCAGGGGAGGAGGGAGGGAAATGACCCACACCCTCGTGCAGTTGTCCAACTCTGCCATAATGCAATTCCCCTTTTTATTTTTTGTTTCCAAGTGAGTTCTGAATGCAACAGAGGGCAGTAAACACTCTGATAACGACAGTATTTTTCCACACAGCATGTGTGTGAAGGCTTTGTGCAATGCAAAGGCTTTGTGAATCAACCTACTTTTCAACAGCTCAGCCTACTTTACTCTTACCCGCATATCTTTAGAAATGTTATAAGCACTGACTTCACATCTGAATTCATTACGAGCAATATCAAACTGCTAAAACCCCAAGTGGAGGAGCTACCCAGTATTCTTGATCTCATTCAATTTTATTGTCAATTATTTTCTAGAACAATATACTTATTGGATTTTTCCCATACATCACCAAGACTTTATTTTTTGGTTATTTTTCCATGTCAATAAAAAAAAAAAAATATGGTATGTGAATCAGCATAGGTGAACAAAATGGGCATCCCAGAATCCAAACTCCAGAACAAGTAAGTATGAATGCAACACTGAAGAAGATCCAAAGTGTCCAGGAGGTCTGACCTCTGAGGCTAAGTAGTTAATACAGTGAGTGCCATGTATCATGTACCATCAGTATGTTTCAGTGCATTTGTATACCTACAACAGACTGAAATTTCAAAAATGGTCATGGCACTACATTAAAAGATTGGCTTCTCTACCTTATCTCAGTCTGAAAAATAGAGACTGGCTCTACAAGAAAGCAATATAATCATCCTTCTGTCACTAAGGGGCTGAGGCATATACACCTGCTTTGTTTTCCTGAATCCACACCGAGTGACATTTATCTCCATTTCTCCACACCAAGGCACTTATTTCTTCCAGTTGTCACAATAGATGGCAATTCCTATTTCAAAATTATTCATAAATATTTCACTAAAGACCATTTATGTTTTGCCTCAAGACAGCCTCTCTCTTTGATTTATTGTTGGTGGCCTTTTCTTCAGCATTGTATTGTCATTCCAGTAGCAAACTAGCAGCTCTTGAAAAGAGACCCTCTTTAAAATAGCACAAACAGTCTTTGTTCTGATAAAAGACCAACTCAACTCCTCCCTCCTCCTCCGGTTTCTTTTTCTTCCCAATATTAAAATGGGTCCCTCACTCCTTTGCTCTAGCACTGACAGACAGCTTTGTCTTTAGCTCCAGAGGAACAGGTGGTTGTTTCTGACACATGGTAACCTTAAGGCAAAACCGTCATGGGGTTTTTCTGGCAAGATTTGTGTTTTGTTTCTTGTTTTTTGAGGGTGGGTGGGTTGCCTTTGCCTTCCTCTGAGACAGAGAGAATGTGGCTTGCCCAAGGCCATGCAGTGGATTTCCATGGTGGTGTGTGGATCTGAACCCTGCTCTCCAGAGCTCTAGTCCAAGGCTAAAACCACAACACCACATGGGCTTTGACAATAATGCTGCCAGAGTAACACTGGCACCAGCAGCAACTGGTAATAAATTCTCACCAATTCCACCCCAAGGCTTTTGGACCCCTTAAATTCCCTTCTGATAACAGATGTCCCTCATGACTGTTCAAAGCTATAACAGAGTATGCTTATAAAGGCTTTAATTTATTTGAAAATTTTATACTCCACTATAGAATATTCCGAACATGTTTCTGTTCAGGTACAACATCCGTACATGGAAGCCACAAAGAAGAAGAAACTTGCTTAACAACTGAATCTTACAGATTGTAACTATACATGGCTTATAGTGTGTTGTCTGTGTAACAGTCTGAAACAAAGCATCTGCGTGAGTTAGAGAAAAACAGAGGGTGCGAGAAATCAATTGTTGTGGCTGAGCTGTCTAAGGCAGAAATGTTGATTGACTGATAGAAACTTGTAGGCTTTCAAAGACAAGTTCTGGCTAGGCAGCTCTGTTCTGCATGCCTTTCACAAAATACTATGGATAATACATTACTACACACAGCCTGTAATAGCTATGGACAGACAGGACTGTGCACCTGAAAATAACAATGTCTGAATGGTTGGGGTCTATTTTTTTTTTCTGTTGTAATACATGTAGCACATTTTAAGGAAAATAGACTGACATCCTACATCTGTTCTTAGCTCTGCATGCATAGTTCCATGTTTTCCCACTATCTGGCAGGTGTCAAGCCCTGGGAGGCCCTTGCTGCTGTCACTTGCCAGTGAAAAGCAGCTGGTCTCAGTGTGATGCAGAGGTGGTGAAGGGAAGAAATGATGTACACTCCAAAATGGAGTGCATCCATTTTTTCCTTCCATCATGAGTCCAAAGCAGCTGGTTCTTCATGTTCTGAATTGACTCCCCACACCAGTATGGAAAAGCAGCAATGTGTGACAGATGTTGGGCAGTGGGAGGTTTTTGAACAGAGCGAAAGGGAAGTGACTAGGTCTTTGCATTTCAACCAATGAACATACATACATGCAAACTGAAGTTATGTGTGCATAAGTCACCACTAGGAAGCCAGCCACAGTGTCCCAGAGAACTACTATATTTTGGAAGAATCAATTATGTGCACAAGCCTTTTGAGAAATGTACTGAGCAAGAATTGGTACTACTTGTCTCATGTAGTAACTCTATATTTTCTAAAGAATCCTTCCTTGTGCGTCTGATTTTGGATGCAGCTGGTGCTAAATATGCTATGCAGATGAGAAGGCTTTTCCCTATTCTTCACCTATGAGATTTCATTTAGATTATGAACAGCACTTTATAAAAAGGCATCTCTGGTTGATATATTCAGTAAAATCTTGGGTGATGGAGGACTGAGCTAATAATCTGTGTGCAGAAAAGGACAGAAATGAAAGAGAAAAGGGAAAAGAGAGAATTATTGAGGAAGAAGACAAAACATTAAAAGGGTCTGAAGGATGCTTTCCAGATAGGCTTCCAGCCAATCTCCACAGTGTGACAGGGAAGCATATCAGCAAATCAAATAATGGTTCAACCTGTCTGCTTCCTGACCACTCCTGCCTTCACTCTTGGCAGCCTCTTATCTTTGCACTGTTTGGGTGAAATCAAATTTTAAATTAGTTTGGCTATGTTTTCTAACTAGTTAAGCAATAGTAATCATAAAAAAATACAAAAATATAACAACAAATAATCTGGAACTATATGTGTGAAGAGGATGCTCTTCTGTCCATGTCGGGTACATCTGCAATGCATTCATAGTACTTCAAAAGTTCATAAATCTGTCCTCTCCTTCAAACATTGGTTAACCAAAATCCAAAACCCACAATAAACGAGAGCTGAAAAAGGTGTACCTTATCAAGCATAATTGTTTGTACTGCTGCCTGTTTGGTTCTTGAGAGACCTCCCTCCTGCTTTGGGGACTTCAGGCAAGCAGTAAAAACAGTGGATTCATTGATTGCCTGCAACTCAGCTGGTGGACTGCATTCAGTTTAAGTCAATCACAAGGTATCTATTATTTATTCTGTGCATTAAGTAAGAGTTCTCTTCTTTTAGAGATTAACTTGACCACGTTCCAAGCTGGAACGTGCCCAGAGAAGGGCATCCAAGATGATCAAAAGTGTGGAAACCAAGCATTATGAAGAGTGATTTAGGGTATGTTTAGCTTGAAGGAGAGAAAACTGAGAGGAAGACTGAGAGGTGACATAAAAGCTATTTATAAACATCTGAAGGGATGACATAGAGAAGACAACCTTGCCTTTTGCTCCAGAAATTAGAACATGAGCCAATGAATTCAAATTACAAGAAAAAAGATTCTACCTAAACATTAGGAAAAACCTTTTTTATTACTGTAAATGCTGTCTGATAGATTGCCTTCATCCATCTTTGGTGGTCTTTAAATAAAGGTTGGATGGATATCTTTTTGAGTGGTTTAGTTGTGTATTTTTGCATGGCAAGGGGTTGGACTAGATGGCCCTTGTGGTTCCTTCCAACGCTAAGAGTCTATGATTCTAAGTAACCCATATTTGTTCTGCTCATGTTTGTGCTTGCAATTATCTGTTCAGACAATCAGTACCTGGCAGAAAGTGAAAGTAATGCTGCATTGTTACTCCAGCTAATAAAAGTCTCCCTTTATTTTCTGTGAAACAAGATATATATTATGGTACAAGATAACAGCTACAGAACATTAGGCGTTCCTGAACAAAAACTGGCTCTAGGAAACTATGGCTCCCAACCCAAGCTGCTAGAAGAATTGTGTATTCTGTTTCCTTAGTGATATCCCTTCAGCGCATTTTACCTAGAAAACCTGATGGGTTCAGTCCCAGAAAAGCATAGCTGATAAAAATGCCAGCACCACATGGCTCAAAGCCTTTAAAAAAAAAATTGAAAATATAGTATTACCTCTGCAAAAGACTTATTTAAAAAAAGACACAACCCTCAACCCTAGCAATATTACAGATGTTGAACATTCTTCACTCTTCTGGAGGCTTACTTATGTAAAAATTAGCAATTACTTCCATAGCATGCATTCTAATTGTTTTATCTGACTGAAGTAATAAGTGTACTAGAATGCATTCTTTCTAATATATGAGATATTCCCAGTGGACTGTGTATTTGAAAGGATTCACTGCAGAATGGGCTTCATCCCTACCAAAAGATATATATTTATTTAATTTATATCACACCCTTCTCCAACAAGGGACCCAATGTGATGATATACTATTTTTAGTTTAAGAAGGGTAGGATAGCCACAGATGCTCCAGGTGACACAATTCCTTTTGATTTTCATATCACTGAGAAATTCACAATAAAGTGGGAATATCTGGGTCACTGGAGATCACAAAATTCCTTAGGAATAATCTGTTAATTAATTTTTCACCTCTGCTTTGCTTCTGCCTGTTTGACAAGTACACTCTCTTTTCTAGATTTTACAGTAATCATTTCTCAGAGTCATACTGTAAGGAAAATCGGATAGCATATCTAGGCAGATGTTGACATGCTCCAGACTGTTGAAGTTGAAACGCCTTATTTATTTCCTTAAAAATAGTATCTTATTACTTCTTTATCAGGGAAAGTAATGTTGACAAACTCCACAAGAATTATTGAGCTCACTCATTAGATTTGTCTGAGGAAGGAAAGGACTTCCTGCATCAGTTAAAATACATCTGGTTTCACTTGTGGACCAACTCTTAGCTAATAGCACAGGAATGTCCTTGGTCACTCCTGCATATTTCATCTCTACCTCCAAAACTTTAAATATCCTACGATTCTGACATATTAAAACTGATAGAGGTCAACATTATTCTTTATCTCTCAACCTCTTGTAATGTCTAATGATAACTGAATCTGAGGGCATATTCTAGGGCTACCCACTCTGTCTTACGTTGTCAGATGCTGAACAATTAATTGCTCAGAAGTGTCACCATAAAAAATAATGTCACTGAGGTAATTTATCCCTTCTTGCTAGGTTGTTAGGTGCTTCCATTTACACCCAATTTCTTTACACATAAGCATCTCTTTCAAAATGCACCAGAGGATAATGCCAGTGTACAGACATTTTGTCTATGCTCTTAATCTAAAAATAAATAAATAGCTTGGCAGCAGAAGCCTATACAAAATTCAGATTCAAATTGAAGTGATGAGAGGCTTTCAGAACTGGTTCCAGAGCTCTTTGGATTCTGGCCACTGTGTTCACAGAATGGCCTAAATTAGGCCAATTTGAATGCTCCAGAGAAAAGAACTGCAACCAATAAATCACAAGGCAACTTTATAACATTTCACATCCAAGTATTTGAAAGTAATTTTCAAATGTCAATATTAGTGCAAAGGGATAGAACAAGGCCCTCTGGAGATAATTCAATCGAAACTATGGAAAATTTATTTATTTAATCTACTGGGTTTTTATGCAAACTACTAGGACACTATTTTAATTTTTTAATACACACATAGAGGTATACCTCAGCTTTAAAAGCCTTTGACAAAGAAGCTCATTTTTACAGAGTCTTTTTAAGCAAGTACAAGCCAGCTCTCTCCTTCCCTTCCTTCTGTCTAGCTGGACTTTTTTTTTTTTTAATCCAGCAATGGTATTGGGAGGACAATGAAGGACGGCTAGAGAGACATAGGCAATTTCCGCACGAGGCAAGGGAATCGCTCCGTGCCATTACTCACTGGATCTTCTGGCTCCTCCGTCTGGTCCAGGGTGAATCAGAGCAGCGCGAGGTCTTAGATCTGCACTGCTCCGGCTTACAAAATCGCGGCTTCCAGTTGGTCATGGGTCCCGACCAACCACTGAAGCTTGCCACACCTAAAGCCCGCCCTCCGCAGATCACAGGCTCGCATTGCACAAGGGAGCAGGCAGGCAATGGCGCGCTCCGGAAAAATTAGAAAGCTCTTTTTTCCAGTCTTTAAAAAGCGCGCTGGAGGACCTGTTGGGGGCATTTCGGAGTGGACTGAAGTGCGGATCTCCGGTAAGTAGTCCGAACCTACTCCGCTCCAAGGTGCAGACGTCCTCCATGGAGGACGCACTGCTTTGTTTTAATTCCCCCGTGCGAAAATGGCCATAGATTTTTAGCATTGGGTTACAGCAGCATATCTTCAGTAAACATTGTGATACAGATTGATATTGGAAAGAATGGGATTCTGCTCTAGGTGATCCTATTGCAGCTGTGTGTGCTCACATACAGCAGGCAAGGTAAACACAGTTGCCTCCAGAATCACATACTAAAAGTGTGTGAAGAGCAAAAGGCAAAAAAAAGCGGGAAAGCATATTAGCCTGCCTCACCAGCTACCATGGCATGTTGAAAAAGCAGAGATCTATAATTTTTGTCACCAAAACAGAATTCATAAAAAAACTGGAGGCTGCTAAGAGAAACAAAAAATCATCCCAGGATGCATTTTGGAAAAAGCTTCCATGTGGTCTCTAGTTTTTCATCACTTAAAGAAGACTTGCCTGGTGTGGTTAGTTCGTTTCACATATGGATAATGTTAGATTTGAATAAAAAGTTTTCTGAGACATATTGAAGTGCTCTTCTCCTTTGTGGTGTATGAACCAAATCTGCATTCTTTCCATGTTATTTATACCTCTACTACCAAAGTTTTTATTAAAGAAGTAAAGCCCAGGAACAATCTACTTTGTTAACTGGGGTATATGTATGTGTGGGGGGGTCTGGGGGGGTGGGCAGGCATTATCAGAAGAGTCACTGGTGGTATTTATTTTATTGGTATAATGGCCCTAATTGTGGTCCTTTTCCAGAACCTGAAAATGAAAAATGAACCAAAGCCTAATGGTTTCTAGTAATCTACAGTCTTGTAGATAAAATGCTGATACAGACAATATATCAGAACTGGTTTAACCACTGTGGTATCTAAAATTGGATATCTGGAGTATTATTTTTTTGATTTATATTTTACGTTTCTTCATAAAGTACAGGGTGGCTAACATTTAAAAAAGCATAGTTTAAACCATAAATTACGAATTCATACAAGCACAAGTCTAAAAATCACAGAATTACACATCTAAAATTATAAACATCTATAATAAGAACTTTAAAATATCAGCTAAAATACTGCAAAAATGATAACCGTAGCAGTCAAAAACACACGAATCACTTGCATTATTCCACTAAAGTTTGTACAGATAGGTATGTTTTTAAGTATTTCTTGAAAGACAAAAATATGGGGGTCAACTGGATCCCTGTTGAAACATGGTGCAACTACTGAGAAAATTTTGGGATATATAGCAGCTTTATGGGCACCCACTACTCTGGATAACACTAGCAGAATTCCCCCAGCTGATCTTAAATCCTAAAAGATGGTTGCCAGGTCAGGTAGTCCTGAGATGCTTATAGTTTAATTCTGACACACTGAATCAGGCCCAGTGAGACACTGGCAGCCAATTCATCAATTTAAGATTGATTGTCACAAGTTCAGCCCTTAATGCCCCTGTCAGCAACTGGACGGTTAACTCTTGCATCAGCTGCAACTTCCAGACTGTGAATAAGGCAAGTCCCATGTAGAGTGCTTGACAATACTCCAGTTAATAAGTCGTCAGAGCCCAGACTACTGTGGCTAGAGCAGCCTGATCTAAGAATGGCTCTAAGCCGATATACTAATTTTTATGAGGGCTTAACTACTCCCCTGCTGCTGAGGGCATTGGCCTTCAAGGGACATTATTGAATTCCAAACTATATACTTATTTTGTCAAGGGCGTACTGCATACCCCACCCCGCAAAAGACTATCGGTTTGTTATACTGGAAATCCCACTGTGGAATGTACTTCTCTTACTTCCTCTAGCATGGTCTCTCAATACAATCCACCACCATAAGCTTGAGAAGCCAAAAAGACTAAACCGCTATCATACTTTGGACTTGTCATAAGTCCAAAACATAACTTATTGGAAATGGCAAAACTTATGACCTAACTTATTGGAAAAGATGGTAATGATCAGTAAAGTTGAAGGCAGTAGGAAAAACCAGAAGGACATCTCATACATGAATTTACTTGAAGAAGCCATGGCCCCAAGTTTGCAGTCCTGAGCAGGGCTGTTAACAAGAGAGTGTCTTGGAGTTCTCTCATTTTTAGAGTTGCCATAAGTTGAAGGTGACTTGATAGCAAATAACAGGCCCCCATGTCTCTTCCATTTCATCATAATGGAGGACTAGCAGCCAGATAATAGACTGTTCTTCTATAAGTAATTGCATCATATTTGATAATTAAGTGACCAATCTACACTTTGGATTATTATTCGTGGACATGAACTGGTACTCTTCAGGTCACGGAAGACATCAGTACAATGTGGAGGTCGAAACAAAATGATCAATCCCAATTTTATGCAAGCTGCATAAGTAGCTTCCACACAGCCAGGGATGATGGCCAATTTTTCCAAGCTCAGGCTCAAAATGTAACGTAGGGGCCAGTGTGTGCTTCTCAGTAAGTGTACTGAAATTCACAAAGCTTTGGGAGCAATTTGCACCCCACCCCACAAAACAGAACTGTAACTACCACTACATCTTGTTGCTTTGCACTCTATTACGATCATATTGGGATAGGAGAGAATTATAGTCTTGCAGGATTTTCTTTTTTTCAGTTAAAAAATACCAAACTTTTCATATTTCTTCAGTTAGATTCTTTCTAACTTGATTTAAAAAAACCCCCAAAATAATGAAAAAGCAAATAATGACAGATATATCCACTGATTCATGAAAAGGCTTCAGATCTTAAAAGAATGGCTTTGATTCTCTGTTCATTCATACTTGTGGTGCTTAATTACAGTTGCTACCTCTTTCATCTGAGAGCATCCTCATCTTTTCAGTTCAGCTACGACTAGACAGGTCAAACATCTGTACACGCACACAGGAAAACACTGAAAGCATACAAGGAACCAGTGGTGTGTTTCTGCTGTATCCAGTGCTTCCACCAGCACTGGTGAACTTCTTCCAACTCTTGCGGCTACCTAGGCAACCCAAATCCAATTACTCTATATGGAGCAGGACTTTGGCACCCTTCATGGGTACAGCAGAAGGGGAAGTTCTAATTCCCTTGACACTGGCCATGGGAGTCCTCTGTTGGATTTTAACATATAAGACTTTTTCATGAAGAGTTTTCCATTCATTTTAAAAAGAAAGAGCCATTAATATGTGTCCACCTAGATCAACTTGCCATTCTGAGACCAAAGCAAATTGAGTTTTGCTGAAGACACATGCAGTGTGTTAGAGACTGAAATTTTCCCTGTTTTCATAAAGGCTGGCTATTTTGGGTCAGAGTTTTGTTTACTTAATTGCCTCATGATGGGAATTAGATTTCCCTAGTGTAACATCCACTATCAGAAATGGATGCATCAAATTTTCCAGTGCCAAGGAATTAATGTACCAATCTGCATAATCAAATCTCCAATATAAATGCAAACATCTTGTCTTCAATATCATCAGGTTCAAAGATATTGCAACTACTTTGTATGTGTATTTGTGTGTATTTTTGCTCCAAACTCATGACGTTATCTGTTTTATTAACAGTTATGTTGTAAAGTCTTTTCAACATAGTTGTGGAAAATCTGTTCTGCACAAAATTGACTAAATCTGGAATAATTATCTTTTCCTTTTGATCTGCATTTGGAACACAAAGAGGTGGGGGACACAGACCAACACAGAAGAGCTTATGTATATATTCATCTAACACAAGAAACAGTAACGGTTTTCAAAAATAAGAATGGAAATTATGTTCTCAACTTCTTAATTCTAGGACAACTAAATGATTGTAAGCCCTGCTTTGAAGTTGAATGTGCCAAAAATGAGTAACATGAGAGACTAATTTTCAAAAGATTACTTCTGTTCAGATATGAGCTGTTTTATACTGCTGTGAACAAGAAAGAAAATCCATGCTTTAGCTGAAAAAAAAATGCCAAAATATTGTCATAGTTTTAGAAGCACGAATGTGCCAGATTCTCAAAATATCAATCCAAAACTATTATCCACTGTTATTCACAGAGTTTGTCTTGCTCAAGACTGAGACTTTGCCGTTATATGGGGCTGCCGCATTCACACATTTACATTCAAGATTTCCACAGAACACACCTTTGCTACCACACTGGACACAGTTGCAAACGTGACATATAGTATCAGTTGTATCATAAAAGAGAGAAATATGGAGCCAGTCAGGTAGTTCCACTGAAGTAACTGCCTCTGACAATGGAAATAGGATGGGGGAATCCTTCTACGTCCAACCCTCTTCCGCTCAAAACTGGTTCTAGAAAGAAACTTCTAGAACCTGTTTTGGGGCAGCATAAAGAGCTTCAGGGGAAAAGAGAGGGTAAAAAAGTTGCATCCTATTAGCAGGAATCTGACAGCACACTCTTGGATGTAGGCCATGCTGTGTTGGTCCAAATTGGGAGAGCGAGATCATTATCAGGACATAAAGGACAAGAACTAAGGGGTGGGGGGAACAGAGGTACAATCTAATACATGAATTCATAATTGGCCAACCTACCTCTTAAGCATTGGAAAAAGGCGTATAACAAAAGACAAGAAACCATAATGCACCATTCCTGGTATACTGCGGCAAAAAAATTAAATACAGGTGGTGAGGAATGAGCTGAATAGAAGCCTATTTTTTCTTTCAGCAAACAGAACCATAATCAACAGATGGCTACTTGGTACATGCAGTCTATGTGAGGGCTGACCATTTGTTTCACAAATAAAAAAGCACAGGAATGACTCCAATGCAGCTATGTATACAGGAATGAGCTTAAGAACTGAGTAAAGAAATAAGAAGATGATGTAGAGAAAGTATATAGTTTCAGAGAAGTGTAGCTTAGCTATAGTTCTCTCAATACAATATATGCAAAGGCAAAGGCAAAGGCAAACTCCCTCTGAACAAATTTTATAATAGCTTTTCTGCCTTAGTGTTGCCATAAGTCGGAAATGATTTGAAAGCACATAACAACAGTATATGAAAAAATCCAGTGACTGGGCCCCACATGCAACTGAATCCAGGCTAAGTTAGTCATGCTAACTATTAATATACTTACAGCACCTAGAATATTAATAGTTAAATAGAAGCAGAAAGAAAATGTAAGGAGTTCAGCTACAGAGAAGTGAAACCAGAAAGTTTGGTTTGTTGTGTTAATGAATACAATTTCTGCTACAATTTATTTCTACAGAGGTAATTTAATCATAAATTAAAGACTGGGATCTGTTTAAAAGGTACTGGAAAGCTTATCATGGTGTTTGTGATTAAACTTTTGTTTTGATATAAAGGCCATTCTCCCTTCTTTTTGAAAATGTTTATAAGCAAAATAATGATTAGGAGGATAAGAGAAATGGTTTAAACAGTATTATTGCTGTTATCATTACTGATTTTATGTATACATGGATTTAATTAGTATAAAATGTGCTCTTCTGTTATGTGTGTTAGGCATGTATATTTTTATTATCTCTCTTCCATATACTGTGGTTTACTGTAAAAAAATCTTGCATTTTTAGGTGCTAGTATGAAAATTTGGAGCAAATATGTGCATTAACAGGTTGGAACAGTCATCTACAACAGAGAATATACTAAAACAAATTAGCAAGGAGTCAGTGGAATAAGATGTCATGCTTTGTTGTTGTTTTTGGCAACCCTATCATGGGATTTTCTGGGGGCTGAAAGTGTGTGACACACCCAAGCTCACCCAGTGGGTTTCCATGGTCAAGCAGAGAATCGAACTCTGGTCTTCAGGGATGTAGCCCAGGGCTCAGACCACTGCATCATGCTGGCTCTCTGCATCATGCTTTACTGGCTACCATTTTGTTTCAAAGTACGAGTCAAAACTCTGGATATGATCTACAAAGTTATGACTTGTGATCAGATTATCACAAGAGTGCATTCATACACATGAACTTTATGATTATTGGGGAATCTATTCTGCATCAAGCACATTATTTGGCAATTACTCAAGAAAGCGATTTTCTTAGTAGCTTCTTTCAGGTTTTAAAACTTGTTGCCAACAAAAACTAGGCTTCTTTGGCAGACAACACAGCCATTTGACCCATCAGCTGTCTGGTTAATCAACTAAAACTAGCTTAAGTAATTGTTTTTATCCATTCTACTGAAGCCACCTACTTTGGCACATATGGATATTCACAAACTGATACAGGGACACGATGGAACAAATTTATTTTCCAAAAGGTTTTAACATTCACAAACTGAGTCAGATTTCACTCAATGCCTACAGTCTTATTCATGGATTCTTATATGGGCTTATTAAATGGAAAAGCACAGTAGCCCTGTCTCCTTCACATTACTCAGAGGAAAGACTCCTCTACCCCTGGAGGTTCTCCATGCAAATCAGAACCCTGAATTTGTTGGTTGCGTGGAGGGCCTCCATGGATAAACAGGTTTTTTTCCTCATGCAGTTTAGACAATAACAGCAGATGGAGTAGGTTAAGACTAGCTTAAGAACACCTGAACCAGTCCACCTGGAAGGCCACTTCAAGTCACAGTAGATAAAAATAGAACAGATTAGGAAACATCCTGAGGTGGTATGAGGAAGCTTGTTTTGTTTCTAGCTTGTTTTCTGTTCTATGTAGAAAACTATGAAAACTTCTTTCTTACATTTCTTTCTTGAGGTTCTGTCTGACCATCATATTTTTTCTGTTGGGTTAAATTTTATCACCTTTTGTTCTCTAGTGCAATAACTCCTGCTTTTTACCTCTTTTTGTTTTTGTTTTATTGTGAGTCTGCAAATAGAGACCAATTATTTTTCAGCATATAACTTAATATAGTTTAGATACTTTTTCTAAACAATACATGGTGATAGTGACTATGGGATTTGTCAGCTGAAGGTATTATAATTATAATTGTTATTGCTATTATTTAGCTAGACAATTATTTAGCTACATATTTCAGCTCAGTTTCCTGGATGGGGTACACAGACTAAGATAACAAATATGAGAAACCTTTATAAACACAAGAAAAACAGAAGGTAGCCATAAAATCGATAAAATCTGTTTCAGCCATTAAAAAGAGGGACTAAAAGCCACGTATAAAACATGCTGGAATGTATGCACAAACAAGATAGTAACAAAATGGCACCAGTTGGAGTCATGTAAACCTCTTCAAGGAAGATTTTTCATATGTGGGATATGGATGCAGACAACAAAATGACATCTCTTCAGTTCCCACCTATATCAGTGACATACAGGATATTCACCTCAGACAGTAAAATGATGCCAGATGAAGGACAGAGAGGGATATAGAGCAAACCAGTCCCATGTTACAGTGACAAAACGTTGAAATGACCAATCATGGTGGCCATATAAAAAGGATTAACTGGAGGCATAAAACTAGTGAACTTTCAGATTTTGCTATCATTATATACATATTTATTATTTACTAGCATTGACCAGGATTTTATTTTCTCATAGGTAATATTTGTTAGAAAGATTTGAGATCATGTGCCTCTAATTCCCCCAAACTGTCTTGTCCAGTACCTGTAACTTTTCCCGATATTCCCCAGTCCAATCTTTATTCAGAGTTATTAACATAGACAGGTTGGGTTCTTGAGGGAATACACTGCCCTGCTTCTTGCTGCTAGGCCTCGTCTCCATAGCAACTGGCCAGCCCCAAGAACTCTCTGGCTGAGAATTCTAAAGGCCCCTCCCTAAACCCAGGATTCCATTGACCTTCACAGGCAGCCAATCATATGAGGTCTTTGCCTCACACAACCAATCATATGAAGTGTTTGCCTGACACAGACAAACAAACATACAAACTTTGACTTTTATATAGTAGATTAAAATATCTATGTCCCTCCCTAAATCATGGGATCTTAAGTAGATTTTGAAAAAATCAATCAGACCCAGTGGCTTTCATAAATGTCACATTCCAACTTCCTGCTGGAGCAAAGCCAACATTACCACCATTCTATAAAAAGGAGACCACATGACAGAAAGCCTTCTCCCATGTCTCCCACAGTATGTTGCTTCCATCAGTAGGAGTCAAAGAAAGATGCCTCCTGCAAGCATATATATGGTGAAGCAGTTCTTCAGGTATTGAGGTCCCAAGCTGGTCAAAACAATGGAGGACTTTGCATATCATACTGATATGATATTACACATATTTTCTACACAAAAGGATTGTGGAATTTCGATGGTACCATTCGTGCAAGTGAGAAGAACCATGGTGGGCATGGATCATCAATATCCTTAGTTGACTACCATTCTAAAACAGCTCACATACACATTTTTCAG
The DNA here is from genome assembly GCA_030412105.1 of Cyclura pinguis. NCBI lineage: Eukaryota > Metazoa > Chordata > Lepidosauria > Squamata > Iguanidae > Cyclura > Cyclura pinguis. The sequence goes on along the minus strand of CM059599.1, from coordinate 246,439,470 downwards.
AATCCGTTTGTAGCACAATGAAAAAAGCTTTGGCTCATTCACTACACAACAAGTACAACACATGCAACTAAAGATATATGCATAGTTCATAAATGCGGAGTGCTTTTCATCTATTGGCTCATGTCTACATCTATTCAACATGTAACTCTATCTGTGTACTCTGCTCATATCCTCATCCAGGGCTCTCTGTTCTATTTGTTCAGGAAACAAAGAATCCAATTGGAAAGAATGTGCCCACTTGTGATACAGCAGATACACACCGTCTCCCATTCATCCTAACAATCTGGCATGGTTTTCAAGTGAATGTCCATGTTTTGAGTTCAAGGGAGGAGCCAAACAAAATCTTTTTGTTTGATTGTTCCTCCTTTCTTTCATTTCAGGGTTCTATGTAACAACTTTCCTGATAGGGGTGCCACAAAGATCAGCTTTGGGTCCTCTTCATTCCTGTCTCAGTTGCCAGGAACCTCAAGGTCCTGCTGGATGATTGTTTGTCCTTGCACCCCTTTATTGGCGCAACAGCAAGTAATTTCTGTCTTTTGAACATCCATGGGATCTGTGGGTTTTTGACCACTGAGAATGCCCATTGCTTGTAAAGGTTTTGGTTATGTCTTGCACGGATTATTGTTAACAGTCTACTGGCAGGTTTGCCTTCCTGCTTTCTTCTTCTATTGGTTTTATTTCAGAAAAGTGCTGTATGGATTGTTTTACATCTCCCTAGATATTACTGTATATATTGATGACCTGCCCCTTGGGGGAAAAGGGAATTATAAATAAGCATTGCTGTTGTTGTTCTAGTACATTCTGTTTCTGATTTCTGGTGAACAGAAGGAGAACCTACAGAGGGGTTTTCTTAGCAGAATTTGTTCAAGTGGAGTTTGCCATTGCCTTCCTCTGAGGCTGAGAGTGTGTGACTTGCCTCAGGCCAACCACTGGGTTTACATGGCTAAGCAGGGATTTGAACCCTGGTCTCTCAGTTTCTCAGTCCAACATTCTGACCAATATACCTTGCTGTATAGTCTTGGATACAACAATTTAATAACAGTAAGCTTCAGCTGCTGAAGTAAAAACTCTAGAAGAAGATTTAATTGTCATGTAGTGCGGATGATTTTTAACGACTGGGGAAGAACTGTATTTCAGAAGAATTTAGAAGGAAATGAGACCAAATCCATTCCTTCCTAAGACTTCTTGCAGGAGAGGTCAAATCTCCATGTGCTAGGGACAGATGACAGATTAGTTCCTCTGCCCAAGAAAGGGGCCTGTGACTTCACAAAATACAGAGACATCCTGGACCCCAACAAGACTTACATTAATGCTGCTAATGGAGTTTAAATTTTACTGTCCTTTGTCTCAGTCAGTCCCAACGTGACCATGAGGAGAGTGGCTTTTGCTTGCACTGATATCTCTCCAAACCAACTGAACTACAACAAGAAAAAACATCTGGATACAAAATGTAGGCCTGCGTCTCTAATATCATTACTTTTTATTCTAATGTATGATTTTTTAACATCTTTTGCTTGATGAAGCAGCCAGCAAAGCTTGGAAACCCTGCACAACATGTTTTGTGCATTTAGGTTGCCCAACAAAGCTGTTGCTCTTTTGTGGATTTTGGACTTTGTTTATTTTAAAAAAATGTGTTATCCAATGGGAGAAAAATTCATTTGTTTAAGAAGTGTGTACAAAAGTACATATATTTTTTAAAAAACAAAATGCACAAAGCAGTAAATGAAAATTTCCAAGCCAAACTAAGGAAAAACAGATTTGTTTTGGGGTAGAAATCAGAGAATCTCACTGATGAGCTTTAACAGAGACTCATACAATGTGAACATTTATATAAAAAATGGAAACCTGTATCTAATGGAGGTGCCTAAATAGAATCTATTTCTCTTTCTCTCGCTAACTACTGCAACCCTCTCCACTATCCTCACCATTTTATGGTGGTGGGGAGGTCCCCAGTCCTCAATTAGAGCTTTGGAAGGCAGGAAGACTTAAGTGAGTGAGGGAAAAACCAGGCACACCAAGTTGTGTAATTCTAGTTACTGCCTGAGAGTTTCATAAATGTGAATAACTTAATTGTGTTTGTCTAGAATCTAGAAACTCTTAATCATTCAACTACATTTCAAAATGACAAGATTAAAATATTCATACTATAAGCAGGATAGATATGTCTTCTTACTCGTTTGCTTATTCTGCTTGTTCCCGGGATTTTTCAGGGAATGTTTTAAGAAATTTCACCATTTCACCATTAATATTGAGCCCTGCTTCTTGCCTCCCCCTTTTATCCTGACTCAACTTGCATGCCTCCAGAATTTGTATGCATTCAATCTGAACAATATCAGCTTTAGATAATAGATGTTCCTTTAATAGTTGCCTACCAAATTCCATTTTTCCCCCTTGCTGACACTGCCAGAAGCCATCTCATATTATGTAATTTCATTCAGTATAAATAGTACATATTTCATCTATACAAATATATTCCTGCATAAGTTTACCTGAAGCAGTAAGCCAGATGTTGGTTTCATTCTCTGTTGAAATAGCACACTTAATGTTCGGTTCTGTTGTTCCAGGTCAAAAACTCTTGTTTTCAGCTTCAAGCATTCCTCCCTCAGATCCTATATTAGCAAAAATAAATAAGATTAACAAAAAGCAAATACAAAAAGAGATGTTACAAAAACAACCTTGCAACACACTTAACAGAAAATCTAGCTGTTAAAAATCAAGACTGAAAATATGTTTCAGTCCTAGCAGGTCTAAGGATTAGGTAAAAGAGGCATTTAAATAGGGGGTATGCTAGTTAAGGCTAGTAGTTTTAGTATTTATTATTTCAACAGTACCATCTTATATAGATATACTGAGAAGGAGCTCAAGTGAGTTCAGTCAGACCTACTCCCATGCATGGGTGCATAGGACTGCAGTTAAAATAAATTGAGTTTTATATGTCTACATACACGAGAATAAAAAAAAGAAATTATGAAATATATTTTTACACAGCTAGGATATTACTTTCTCAAGCAAGAAGTATGACCAACAGCACTTTAGAAGCACTCTAAAGTTGACGGAAGATGAGTCAACCCATGCCCATATTTCATCATGATCACAAGCAAAAAATGGGGAAAGGAAATAATGAATGCCAGGTGAAAGAAGATGGAAACTAGACAAAACAGGGGATAGCTGTATTTGGGAAAGGCATGTTTCAACCATCTCTACAACCTTTTCATTATAAATCAACCAGCACTGACAGCATACGCATCCCTGGCCATTGATCTGTCCCTCTGCAATTTCAAATTTGCAGTCAGGTGTGCTGGTTCTGCTGATACTTTAATGAAACTTGGGGAAAAAAATAGACCACACAAACATTATATCTCATGCAACATCTGGCTGCACAGATACTGAAATATTAATCAGTACACAAATATTTCTGTGACACATGAGCAAGACACTGAATTTGTTTTCTTGGATGTCTGACATCTTTCTTTCTCTCTCCCCCGGTACAGTAGAGAGGAATGACTTTGTGCATATTCTGATATAGATCCACTGCTGTTACATTAAGGGGACTGTCCCAAGCCAGGACTTGGAAATTTCTTGATTTGTGGAAGCTACTCTGTCTCCAGATAACTGTTCAGAAGAGATAACAATTCATCCTTTCAGTGGACAGTCAGGTGCTGTAATATCTCTGACATCACCTCTATAGAAAGTAACAGTTGAGAGAGAAACTTGTATCAGAACCTCAGTAGAGAAGAAGCACATGTTCTGGTTTCAACAACCGTACAAACACACACACACACACACACACACAGAAGTTGAGGTACTTGTCCCTAAAATAGGAAGCCTCAAAGGCAGAGCAGTGAATGGAGAATGTATCTGTCTATATATTATCAGTAAAATCCCAAATTTCACTTGGTGAATGGAATGAACTCATGTCACAGGTTCACTGTTTTGTTTCCCTATAAGAAAAGATAAAAAGAATAAACCAAGTATTTCCACTATACTAGAATTAAAATTAGTGAAGGCTGCTTCAGGACAGATAAAGTTCATGCAAAGGGCGGATCTAGTCTATAGGATGCTGGTTAGCTATCCCGAAGTCAGAACTTGGAAAAATTTTCTAAGCCACAGGTCCTAGAATATCCTCAGCAATCACAGCCACTAGCTTCCTATTCATTCATAAACATCAATAACAGTATTTTAAAGTGCACAAACCAGCTCAAGCAGCAGGTTAGAATGGGAAATGGGGGTCTAAAATAACTTCAAGGTTTTAATATTTTCTTGTTCTGCTCTGGCAAAGCCAGAATGATGATCAGAAAAGAAGCGGTAACACAATGAGACACTTTCGTTAAAGGAGATAGCTGCGGGGGAAAGCCCAGACCCATGCTTTAGCTTTAATTCAAAGGTAATTCTCAATGAATTAAGAAGTCATTTTGCCTGAGCACGTTACAAAGGGAATGTGTATTTAAAGTACCCCTAAGGCTTACCCAGTTATATATTCTCTGCCTTCTAAAGTGACAGGGAGGCAATGATATCTTTTATTTGAAGTGTAGCAAAATCCCAGATCCTTTAATTCTGCAAACAGAAGTCTCTGATAATAACTGTATCATCTCAGACCTCTTTTGGGTAACTATTATATATTTTCTCTTTAACCAATCATAAGCATTAGTGCCAGTCCTTATGAGGTTCTAAAAACCAACTAAGACTCTGAAAGGCTAGTTTGCCCCAATTAAGGCTGAAATCCACAGACACAGTAAGAATATTCCTTCATGAGAACTGGTTAATTCAAACTACTCATAGACAAAGCAAAACCTTCTGCGTACAACTTCTTTTTTTAAGAAACTACATTTTGACATTTCCTGCCCCAATTTATTTTAAAGATTAAGATATAAATTGCTAGATACCCAAACTGTTGAACAAAGTTTTTCAACACTAGGGTTATTCATAGACACACTTATTTTAAAAAAATCAGTCCTAGTGGTATATTAGCATAATATGATTTTCCTGAGAAATGGATACTAAAAAAATAGATATTAAAAATAGCAATATGCATTTCAACATTTTTTAGCCTGTTATAATATTTGTATTCCTCTAAGAATTTGAGTTTGAAATATCCAAGGTCCTAGGTCTTTCTTGCCTTTTCATAGGAATATACTCTTTTTTAAGGTCATGTGGTTGCTAACTTGCCGATGTTTCACTTATAAGAAATTTCACCACCTGAAATTTCCTGAGTATTTACTTTCTAAATTTAAAAGCTGCACTTTCTGCCTACTAGGTGTGCAAGAAGATGAACAATCAAGAAAAGATTAACATTTTTTATATACTTAAGAAACCTAAGGAATCAAAGAGGGAGGGAAAACTCATACAATAACATTGAGAGCTGTCTTAAAATTAAGAGCAACAGAGTATTAATCGAGAATGGAGATCTACTAACAAAGAAGAGTCATTACTGCTCATTTAAAGTAACATAAAAAAACAGGCACTTCTTTTTGACAGACGTCTAAAAATGGGGGCTGATACCAAAAATTTTTATTTCTCAGTAACAGCCCCTTGCCTAGCCTCACTCGGTGTTTGATCATATAACAGGACCTCCAGGGATGACTGTAAATCATTTAAGAGTTTATAAGGAAAGCAGCAGCCCTTCATATATCAAAAAGAGTGCCTTGAGTTGTGCTCAGAAACAAGGAAGACAGTAAAGTTCTTCCAAGAATGCCTACAACGCACACTTGCGAACAAGTCTAATACCTACCAACATTTCACAGATGAAAACTAGGACATACGTGGGCAAGCGACGTCAGATAGTGGTCAAGAAGGAAAAAGTTATTAATGAAGATTAACACACAAACTAGGAAAGGCTACAGCAGTTTGATTTTGCCTGAGCCTACTGGGAAGGACAACACTCCACCCCTTCCTCTCTTCTCCTCCCTCCTGACTGAATTGATTGCAAACTACTTGAGCACTATGAAGTCTGAATAAAACAGATAAGCAACTTTAAGATGCAGGAATTGTAAGAGAATACCAATTCCCTGTGAGCCACCATGGGAGTAGGGTTATTGACTTCAATTCTTGCTTGTGGGACTGCCAATATTGTCTGTTTGGCCACTGTATGAAACATGATGTTGGGCTAGAGAGTCTCTTGGTCTGATTTGGTCCTCTGCTTGAAGGATGGCTCTGTTTATGTTTCTGTGTGAGAAGAATGTTCAGGACAAGACACTCTATTTTTTATTTTAATAAAAGAGCTTTTAGAAATGGCCACAGCATGAAACACCGTGACCACAGGGTTCTAGCCACAGAAGCCACTGTATTATCACAGTTATAATATAATGAACACCAGTCAGAAGCTTATTTGCCTTAAAACCTACCATCAAACTAGAGATACTTTTCTGAGTATGTTTATGACTGTTTGCGGGACTGTTATTCTCCCTTCAGTTTTTAGATGCCTCTTAAGTAAAACAGTAACTTGTGGAAATGAAGGAAAGAAAAAAATATATAAAAAATATCATGCTCAGAGGCAGAACTCCCAATTTAATATATTTTCCTTCATATTTCCGCATGAAAGCTGGGCTCACTGGAGGAATTCTGTATGTTGTATAAGGAATGATCTCTTCCAAAGTGCCCATTTCAAAATATAAATTCGATCTCAAGGATTCAGTGACATTGATAAATCACTCAGGGTTTCACTCTCGCAGTCGATGTCGCCGTGATCTCTCAGCGGAACTACAGCCGCCTCATATACTTCCAGGCCTCCTAGTACTTCATTCCTTACACTGTTATATGACGTGCTTAATTTAAACAATAAAAATCACTCCTTCTGGGGCAATTTAAAATTCATGGTATAATATACATGGTTGGTGTTACTGCACAGTATTACTCTTCTGGAGTCTTTGAGAGCTCTTCAGATTCCCTCTGTATCTCATGATACCCCTGAGGGCTGCTATCTCTTGGTGACATTACTTGTTCTGTTTTACAGCAGTGTGGTGGAAGACTTATCTGTTTACCAGTTCTTACTTGGATTTGTATAGAAGCCATTTGTGACTGACCCGAAGAGCCTAATTTCCTATTTACTGTACAGTATTGTCGTCCTGTCCTTTCTTATAAATGGGCTTTGTCCAAATGGCATTAGGAGGGCTAGAACAGTTAACATTCATTAACATTTAGACTGCTGCCTCGTGTTTCCCCTTCAGGATATTAAATTAGCTAGTGTTATTCGGAAGTAGTCAAGCATCTGTTAAATTGCATCAATACTAAGCAAATCACATTATTAAATACATTTTAATCTATGCTCTTAGTCCATTCATAAGAACTTCACAGCACCTGTGGGTTTTGTGTCTTCTGAAATTGACAAAAGAGGTTGTCATAAGCCAAATCTCAGTTATAAAGGAATTACAAATAACTCGTAAAAATTCTCTTTTAATTCCCTCCTCCATCTACACACACAATTTCTTGTCAGTTTTGAAAAAGGAAGTATAACATTTTATAAACTAACTAATAGCATACTGGGACTGGCAAATATGCCATCTCATATGAACTTTTATTCTGAAGAAAGTTAATCTGGCTCATGCAGGCACTCATATCCATGAACTGTTTAGCTGCATGACAACGGAAGTTGAATAGATTGCAGATTTGTTCCTGGGGTGGTAAATTACTTTAAATTCTCTACTGAGAATTTATAAAAGATAGTTAAATGAAAAATCCAACAACAAAATCAATTTATACAGCTACATTATACAAAAATCAGCAGAAGTTTCCTCCTACAGCTTGCCTGACATTCCCATCTAAGCTAGGTTGAAATTATTATAGGATAAAAAAGGTAACTGGGAAGACTTCATCATAAACGCATGCATGCATGTCTCCACCTCTCTTTTTGTACTCTGCCCGAAACCTGCACAAACACACACAGAAAAACACATGACTGTTCCCATTAAGTACCCTGGACAGAAGGGTCACCACAATAGCCAACTATAGCTCACTGGTAGTCTGTATAATTTTAGTGATTACTAATTTTATTTAATTCTCATAGACAACAACAAAGCATTTCAAATGTTTTCTCGCCAATAAATAAAATCACAAGAATTTTTGAACTTTCTTTGCAGTTCAGGAATCTGCAAAAATGCAAAGAAAAAACAGTGTAAAAACAGTGTTTTGTCTTTTGCAAATAAGTACAGATGCTTTGTTTTTGTTTCCGTCTTGTTTTGTGGACACAGATATACTACTAATACAACTGCCTTCATTTCTACCTTTGGAGAAAGATGAGATACTAAAATACATAAATAAGCTAACCAGATAGACAGACATACACACACCATGCATCGTATCTGCTAACAAGTGTGACAACAAGGTAGACACAATGAATCACAATGACACAATGAATCAATGGAAATTTGGTTATGTGTGCTTAACCAGACAAAAACTGCAGTTTCAAATGCGATCCAAAAGTGTGTGTAGGGGGAGCTATGATGGTGAAGAAGAAACAAAGAACTCTCATATGAGAAGTGACCTGGAAAGAAAATTTTGGATATAGACAAAGTGTGGAAATGTCCAAACTACTGCAAAATACATATTAGAAACAAAGCTTGACATCCTGCTTCATCAGACACAATGCTTCATCTTCATAGTTCTATCTGACAGTGCCATCCCCTCCCCACAAACATACCTTTCCAATGAAGTAGAAGCCCAGCTGAAGGTTTATGAGGTGCTGCAGATCAGAGTGCTTGGAAATTTCCTCTGCAGCACTCTTCCAAATGCAAGGCATGTTGAGAACAGGCAAACAGATAGACATGTATGAGGTCTACTGCTACTACTGCTTCTCTCAACACAGTCCACAACTGGGAGAGTATCAGAAATATCATTTCTCTGCACCCTGACCTACAGCACCTCAGAAACTCTTCTATGAGGACTATACTGCTGAAAGGGTAGATTTGGGGGGTCATGTTTGGCTGTTAAATACCATAAATCCCAAAAATTACAATATCGTATGTCCAGCTAGCCGTCTCATAACTACAGAACAAAAACAAAGTATTTCAGGGAAGTTTGGTTTCACTGTACATTTGAATTTCTTACAGACTATCTATTCCATCATGAGCCAATGGTCCTGCAGAAATACTGAAATCATCTCATGAGAGTGCAGTGGTTAACTTTTATCAAGGAAGATTTTGGTTAGAATTCCCAATGGGTAACTTTTCAAACAAATCCATTTCAAGATTAAAATGAGATTATGCTTTGATTACAGATGTGATAGAGAAACTGAACAAGGAATATATCTGTGTAATAAAAATATATGAGCTTGCACAAAGCTGTGCCAATACTAGCAATGATGCTAAAGGCCACACCTGCATGAGTCTTTGTTTCTTACATGTAGACTTCTTAAAACTGCAAAATGCATCAGCTAGGGTGGGTTATAATTAATGTGATTGGAGCAAGTATGGAGGAATAATTAATTTAAGCCTTTCCTCCCTTGCTGCAGTCCCAGAGAAAATCCCTCTTGAGAAGCTGGTATTTGCTTTGGGCAGAAATCTCCCACTGATACCACTAATAAAAACAAAACCTTTTGCTTTCAGACCACAAGAGTTTTTCTGTGTAATTGTCGCCCAGATTTCTCAGCTTATGGAAAATCTTGCTAGCCAAAAAAATGCGGGATTCACACTGGAGTGGGGTGAGGTGGGAGTTAACAGTTGGTTCTTATCATTATCATTATTATTGAGAGAAATTTTTTTTTCACTGGATTCTGGCAACCTAAAAATAAAAGAGTCAGCCGTACTTAATTGTTTGATTTATCTGTCACCTGTTTCCCAGAACTATTATCCAAGTGTACTTGACTTTTTTTTCCCCAACAAAGGCTTGGAACTGGTTTAAGTCTATGTTATGCAGTTGTAGGGCACTTTTTTGTCAGTGCAGAGATCTGAATTCCTTACTGACTTCATCCAGTGACTGAAATCTTCCCAGTCCACCATTCAGCTACAACAGCACGTCCATGGGCATTTAGTGACTTTTGGGTAATAGAAGGCATCAGGAAAGCAGGACACTCTCGGTAGATGATGCAACTGCTCTGCTTCTGACTGTAGGGATATAGCCAGATGCTTCTTTCATGCTCCCTGATCACCAGTCACTTTGGGAGGGGCTATTGCAGTTCATAGGTATATTAGGGAGATAACAGGGGATGTGTAGCGTAGTTCTTTATGTTTATACTACATTTTCACAAAGAGAATCTCAGCCAAGGAATGTTCTCTCTCATTTAGTTAAGAGAAAGTATAAATCTTCATAAGGTTACCTAAAATCATCACTCATATTATTATCATTCGTGTTGTGATTTTCAATAATAATAATAATAATAATAATAATAATAATAATAATAACAATAAATGTAGCAATAGTAGCAGTAGTAGTAAAAATTATAGCATGTGTGTGTTTTTGTCTGTCTCCCTCACACCTCTAATCTTATGAAGCCAAGATACATGAAAAGCTGTGATGGATACTAACAAGATCCTGGGACCATGCAACACAAGGTTATTTTATTTTTAAAACTGATGAATTTTATAAATTAAATATCTATGTGTATCCTGCAATACCACCCTCACCTATGAGGAACACTCTTAACCAAGAGAGATAATGTTCTAGGATGGCCTGGAAAATTCACTTCTCCAAAGGGCCTGTAGGCAGTTCCTTGTAGAATCTCTGTCTGCAAGGTCCCCAAACTTTTTAAGCACTAAGAAAAAGAAACAATCTCCTTCTACGTGGTAAGGAGAGGAAAATGAACAGAGAGAAAGTCTGAAAGAGGGAGAAAAAGACCAGAAAGAAAGAAAAGAGAAAAAGCAAAGAGAAAGAGCACACTAGAAGACAGGGACTAAAGCATTTCTAGTGAACTTCCAACTTCTAATTTTTAGTACAGATGTTGATATTGCTAGTTAACTACACTTCGATAACTCTAGTTTATGACCTCTAAAACACAAAGCAAAAGAGATGAATTACTCACCTTCTGAGTAAGCAGTGCTTGTACAACCTGGTTGGCCACCTATGTAAAAAATAAAATACATCTGAGTTGTATATAATCTTTCTTAGGTATCAACTGACTTCAATCTGCACACAAAATATTAATTAAGAAATATGCAAACACATTTTTAAAACCACGAGGTACCTTTTCAATGTTTACATTTTTCATACGCCTTTTAAATTATGTAATATCCTTTTATATATGCATACCTAATAATGCACTGAGAACATTATTTGCTGAAAGCAACATGTTACTTCATCTCTGATATTTATTAATGTGAACCCACATTTATATATATATGTGTGTGTGTGTGTGTGCGCGCGCATATGCATATGCATTTGTGTGCGTGCATGTATAGAGCTGATACTCATAAATAAAAATCCCTTCTTCACAAGGATTTCATTTTTTAAAAAATAGTCCATTCATATGAGCTAAAATGAACAAAAAAATCACAGTAGTTCATTTTGATAAATCATTTTATTCTTGTATGACCGAATAATTTGATTTGATTCATAATCTAATAAAATCACCCAATATTGTCTTCTCTTTGCAAACCCAGTCTCTAACCTAAGGCAACAAAGAAAGGAAAAGACACATAAAATAGCTCAGTATGTGATTTAACAGAATATACAGTGTGATAATAACCCATAGGAGCAAACGTACTATATCTTTGAAATCTACCTGCGTTGCCCTATAGGCTTTTTGAACTGACATATAATAGTGTTGCTTCTGCCTTGTACTTTCAGTTTTAAAACTGGCTAGCTTACTTGTAAATGGAACAAATCCTCTAATACCTCATTACTTAGTGACTTGAGATGACTTTTAAAAAACAAATAAAGTAACAACAAATCCCTAAAAAGTTCTCTGAGTGTCCAAGTCAGTTAAATGAGTTCTATCCATACAATCCCTGTAAGACAGGGATCATGGGCCACACCAGTTTCCACTGGGAACTTGGTGGGCTCAACCTATCACATGCACACCATTTTCCTGCATTTTGGTGCTGATAGCCTACTAACTGCAAGAGCTGCACAGAGTGGCATTAACAGAAGGTAGGGTGATCTCTTTTAAATAGCCTGTGTGTACTACTAAACAGGTTGTTTGAAATTAAGGATGTCTATTTATAGAACTAAGCAACTTTTGTGTAGAAACAAAACATATAAGCTAGTATAAGGATAGACAATCCAATTAACACATCAAGACAATATCACCAAACACTCCATGACAGCACTAGGCAGACTTACCTGCCAACATGAGTGCTCAGCACAGAATGAATAAAGAGCACCTCCTAAGATCAAATCAATGTTTCAGTATGCCACCCAGTGGCTTCCTGACTCCTGTATCATATCTGAAATGTTTTTACAAATATCAGTTCTGCATCCCTCTTTAATAAGGCTGAGATGTTTTTATGACTTCATTTACCAATTAAATGTAGGGATTCAGGGAAAAAATTCATCTTGACAAACCTAGGTTCAGCTTTTGCCTCCATCTTTACTTTCATAATCACATCAGTACAGGACACAGATGAATCTGCTTGCATTTGTTATAATTGCATTAGACCACCATAACACACCCTATGTGTGGCTGCTCTTAACAAGTGTTCAGAAATTGCTGCTAGTGCAAAATGCAGCCAGACTGGTGTTGAATGTGCGTTTTAGAGACCACATATTGTCTCACCATAGGATTTTCGAAGTAGAAAGCTCCAGGTGTGGTTGACCATTATCTTCCTTTGCACTAACACCAACAAGTGTTAGATATGGTGCTACTGCCATTGTCTCTGGGAGATCCTCTACTAGTGTCACCCTCCACTACTGCTGCTACGCACTAGCTGTTTGGAAATTCTACCAGCAGCACTACTACCATCAACTGAAGGGGAGGAGGAATCCAAGTCGGGAAAAGCCAACTTTTAAAGGGACAAAAAGAACACTTCTAAAGGTGTCAACAACAAAATTGGGTCAACAATGATAACCTCCCTGTCATTCTCCGTAAATCTCACTTGTTGTTATATGCCTTGAAGTCAACTCCAACTTATGGCAATTGTCTACTAGGTTTTTCTTGGCATCATTTATTCAAAGTAGATTTGCCATTGCCTTCCTCTTAGGCTGAAAGCATGTGATTTACTGAAGGCCACTCAACGGGTTTCCATGGCCAAGCAGGGACTGAGCAGTCCAACATTCATACTGTTCTGGTACTCTAGCAAATCTCATGGCCTGTCCCAAAACTAACATTTAAATAATGAGCTAATTGGCATTAATTTAACTAATTAAATTATTAGGGCTGGAGGTAATGATTTCTAATCTAAATCTAATCTAAATCTAATCTAATCTAATCTAATCTACAGTTTCTAATCTTTAACACTTTCAAGCTAATTTTCAAATTTATCATTTCAAGCTCTGATTAGGCCTATAATGAAACAAAGTCTTCATTCTCAAAATTATGAAATTCAGTGGAGTGAACATCCTACATCTACAAGCTGCTGGCTGAGGTCTTGCTACTCTTAAAAATACAACGCTAATGCTTTAATTCCAAATCAAGTATTGTTACACTTGAGAAAGGTAAAGCACGATCTTCTTAATTTAGAGACATTTTAACAACATTTCTGTTTCGAGTCATACAAATGTCAAAATACAGTAGAGCTAAAATAATCCATAATATATTTCCAATGAGTTGGTCACATTCTTTGGTTGAAGAACGGAAAAAATTGGTATGAAATTAGAATCTCTTTCCATTGGTTCTGAATACAAACTCAGACTGGAAGCTCTTATATTTTTGTGTGGCTAATGGCAAAAGTTGGCATGGTAATGTTAATATACTGTACTGTAACCTATCACATTGCTCTGAAAAGACTGGATCTGAGCTTGACAGCAATCTCTGTTGGCATAATAACATGAATAAATATTACACCACCTCTTGACAATAAATTGACAGCCAAATTCCAGAACAGGAAATCAGGATTAAGCATTTAAACCTCAGGTCCCTTAGGCAGGAAAAAGGTAATCCTGTTTCTTGCATTAGGTTTCCTAGAGACAAGGAGATAGGTTTAGGATATTTTAGGGGATTTTGTGTTTTTTTGAATTTTAAATAAATGAAACTCATTCCTACATAATAGAAAGGTAGACTGTTACAGTGCTAAGTACTTTCAAGTACAATTCAAATCACTGCTATAGCAATGTTAGAAGAAATAGCAGTGATAAACAGTAATTTTCAAAACAATTGTCTGACTTACAATTAGGATTTTAAAGGTAAAGCTATTGTTGCTGCATTCTGATCTGTTTTGTTCACTTTTTCTTCTACTTCTTATTTTTACAATGACTGGTTTTTTAAAAAATTATTCATACAATGTTTATTTCCTATTAATATGATGAAGGTAAAGTTCAAAATAAGCAGGAAACAGCACCAGTTTGAGAAAACAATAGTTTTTACACAATAATAACAGCACCCAGCAATCCTGGGATTTGTGCAGTTTGCAGCTTGTTTTAAATAACAGATAAAGGGACAAGAATGAGAGTGAGAAGGGAAGGAACTACTACCACTTGTTTTTTCCCCCTGGCTTCTCCTTTCCCCACCCAATGGCAGAGGAAAGTGCCAGAGGCACTGCCTGAGCCTGGCACAAGCTTGAACCAAGGCAGCAATGGCAAAGGTGTATCATCTAGTCAGTGGCCATTCCCACATGTTACCTTATCCTGTTGTCCTCCTGTCACAATCCCAGCAGTGCCTTTGCCAGGAAGGGAGCATGACAGGAACGCTTCCCTATATACCCAGCCAGCTCCCTGCAGAAGGGAGCATGAGCAACATGCACCTGCCTTCCACAGCACAGCCAGGCTCTTTCCCATGCTGCACTGGGGAAGGAAGCACCTCCATCGCGCTTCCTGCCCTTCCATACGGCAGGTAAGGACGGGAGTACTGTATGATCACAAGCACTTAACAGATTTAAAGTGAATATCCCACAATCGCAACAGGTGGGGGGTGGGATAGCAGTGGAATCGTGACAATGACATGTAGAAGCACGGCCCATGGATTGCTGCCATCCCATCTTCATAGTGGAAATAGCCAGTGTGTATGGGATCAGTTTCAGTTACTGAGGCATGACCCTCAGCCAACTTGGCTGATAAAATCTAGTAGATGGGTCCAAGGGTTCGTAAATGACTCATTATATCATGGGGATGTGCCTGCTGCTTTGAAGAAGGCAGTGGGGTACCCTATCCTGAAGAGAACCTCCCTGGACTCAGAGGCATATGAAAACTACTACCCAATTGCAATTATCCCCTTCTTGAGCAAAGTGCTTGAACGTGTTCTGGTTGGGCAACTTCAGGCATTCTTGGAGGAAACAGTATATGAATCCATATCAGCCTGGTGTCAGGCCAGATCATAGCACTGAAATGGTCTCATATGCACTGAATGATGACCTACTCTGGGAGAAAGGTGTGTGGGGGGGTGCCACTCTGTTGGATTTCCCAGTAGCTTTTAATGCCATTGGTCATGGTACCTTATTGGACTGGCTCTGTGTGATGTGAGTAGGAGGCATTGTTCTGCAATGGTTTCATTCCTATCTAGAGAGCAGGTTCCAGAGTAGCACTGGGGGATTCTGTTTGGAACGTAAGTTGTGGTGTGCCGCAGGGTTCCATCTTAACCCCCATGCTGTTCAATATCTACATGAAGCTGCTGGGAAAGATCATAATGGAGTTTGGAGTGGGGTGCCATCAGTATGCTGATGACACTCAGCATTATTTCTGTTTGACATTGGAGTCACCAGGGGTGGATGCCTGGATGTTGTATTGGGCTGAATGAAGGTCAATAAACTATCTCAATAAGGCAGGGACTCTGTGGATTGGTGGTTCTCAGGTCTGGAAACTGGGCAAACAGCCTCTCTTGAATAGAGTAGGTCCATAGCTTGGGTGTGCTCCCAGATCCATCTCTATCACCGAAGCCCCGAATGAACTCTATGGCTCAGAGTGTTTGGCACCAGCTTTGACTGGTGCGCCAGGTGGCCTTTTGTAGGACAGAGATAACCTAGTCACAGTAGTTCATGTACTGGTAACCTCCCCATTAGACTAATGCAATGTACTCTATACTGGGCTGCCTGTAAAGAGGATTTGGAGGCTGCAGCTAGTGCAAAATGCAGCAGCTCAATGGCTGACTGGAATGCCATATAAACAAGATGTCATGTCAGTCCTAAAATAAAACTGCACTGGTTGCCAATACATTCCCTGTCTGAATTCAAGGTGCTGGTGATGATGTTTAAAGCCCTAAATGGAAGCCCAAAATGCTTGGAAGCTTGACAGTTGACACTCTTCCCCAAAGCTGTCTGCCTGAGGCTCAAGGTCTCCTGGAAGCGGGGGGGGGGGGGGCTCTTCCACCAGTGATATCAATACACTGTGCTGCGACGTGAGACAGGGCTTTCTCAGCAAGGGGACCCCAACTATGGAATGCCCTCTCTTTAGACATCTGACCGGCACCTACACTCCTATCATTCAGATGCCAAGTTAAAACTTGTCTGTTAATCAGCCTTTGATCTCATTAATTTAAACCAAATATGGATGCACACAGTTTTAAAATCTTATAACTCTGTTTTTAACTTATTATTTCTGTTAAATATGTTTTTAGCTCATTTAATTATTTTATTGTTTTAAACTTTGTAACTAGTTTTAATGAGTTTTGTAAGCCACCTTGATATAGGGTGGGGGAAGAAGAGGAAGAAGAAGAAGAAGAAGAAGAAGAAGAAGAAGAAGAAGAAGAAGAAGAAGAAGAAGAAGAAGAAGAAAATAGGAAGAAGAAGCTCAAAAACATGCTTTTTCACAAAAATCACAGTTTTCACACATCTCCCACCATTAATTTTCTGTGCAGAAATTTGGTGTGTGCAAACACCAGGTAAAAATTGTGAAGAAATACTCATTTTCATCCACATCAGGGAGAAAACTACACAGCTATTTTTTCCTGACATCTGAGGGCAATGTAGTTGAAGATTTAATCCTTACTCTAGACACATAAAATGTGGTTCCTGGGAGAGCAGATAACCAACTCTCTGTAGCTAAGGCCAAGTTTTTCCCCCTCAGGAAATCTAGGAGTTCATGTAATGAATGTAATGAAAAACAACTGCCTCCTAAACAGTTCTGTAGCCTCTCTGAAGAGTTCCTGTAGTAACTTTCTTCCCACAAAAAGCTGAGCCTTCTTTCTCCATGCAAAATCTCCAGATATCTGGGATTCCTAAGTCTTCTAGTTTGCTTAGGCCTTCCTGGGGCTCACAGTGAAAAGTAAATAAATGGTCATCATTATAGTAGTTTGTAATTCAAAAATCACATATGTGGGCTGTCAGGAGCAACTTTTGTGTACGAGTATCCAATCACCTTTCATTAATCCATTTTGTAGTGAAATTAACCAAATCTTACTGAAGACATACAGTGAGTCTACAAAATGGCACACAGTTTGTGGAGTTTACATCTCCCATGTTACCATTAAGAGACCACCTCTCCTCATCATTCCTTCATTTCCCTCTGACTTCGGAAATAAATCTTGTTGCAAAAATTGTTGGAAAATTTCATTGCATGGACTACATGAATTAGTTTACTTGGCACATGTCTGATCCCTTGGGATGGCCCCCTCTACACAAGGTGTTGGCAGGTGGGTGTACCAACGGGAGCAGACAGCAGCAGCCTTGTCTAGTAACCATGACTGCAGCTCAGTAGCATGTGGTTGATCCTGCCAGTAATATAGGCTTGACAGAAAGATTCAAGCTACGTATATCAAAGTACCCATAAGTGTTATAGAGAAACTATGGTAGAATAAAGCATGTGGCTGTATATTCTATACAAATCTAATCTGTCCAGAAAGGATACAAGTCTTATTAGCACATTGGGACGGACATGTTACCTAAGCCATCTGCACGCAGCTGCCTGATAGCCCCCGGCCCCAGTCCCTTCCAAGGAAGAAGAGAGGCATGAACAATTTTCCAAAGAGAGACTGGTCAACATTGCGGCACTTCTCGCAGCCACAGAATGCTGAGACGGAAGGATTGCCCTCATTTTTCTCAGCTATCAGGACTACTGCAAGACCCAGTGTGGTGTAATGCTTTGAGGCCTAGAGAACAGGGTTCAAATCCCTGCTTGCCATGGAAACCCACAGAGTGATCTTGGATAAGTCACACTCTCAGCATCAGAGGAGGGCAATGTCAAACCTCCTCTGAACAAATCTTGCCAAGAATCTCCTCTAACAGGTTCACCTTAGGTTGCTTTAAGTCAGAAATAAATTAGGGGCACCCAACACCATAAACTACTGATGCTACTATTATCTTGCCCTCCTACTCCTTCCATAGCAGGGAGAGTACAGAAGTGTGTGTGTGCGGGAGAGTTAATAGGGTGGTTGTTTCAGCACTTAAAAGTGGCTATAACGGCTGCTAAAAAGTGTGGCTGATGCCGAGGGCAGTGGTGGGAAGACTTAGAAGCGATTTTATCTTCTGGGTAACCAGTCCCTCAGCTACAACCTTGCTCTGGGACAGATACAGGTGTATCCACCTTACCTCATCAAGGCATCTTTCATACTGTTCTCTCTGATTTTCATTTTCCATGGCCAGTGCAGAATTCTCTGCCTGCAAGACACAAAAATAATGCAAATTAATCAGTGCACATGGTGTCAAACATGACAACCAATCCAATACATTTACCCTATACATTTACCCTATACACCTGCTCAGGATCCAAAGCAAACTTATTGGAGAGGGAAAGGGATAATAGCAAAAAATAAACCACATTTATGTGGTCTCATTTCCTGTTATAAACAACAAAGAAATTCCATTAGTTTTATGAAATTACCCACAAAATACATTACAATTTACAGAAAGACTGACACTGCTATTCTACACACCTTTCCAATCTATTCTTGGCAGAAGCAGAAAACAGCCTTTAGTAAAAACATCACAGTGGATATTTTGCACATCAATTTTCTTTTATTCATGCCTGCCAAACCTGAATGCTTAGAAATCATGAGTCAGGAGCATTCTCTTCTTGCTCCAGATCAGAAAGCTTAGTTTAATATTAAGAGATTTACAGACACAATAATAAAATGTGATTTCTTTTTATCATTTGCACACAGCAGTATTGATGGATAGCACGACCATGTTTTCAAGGGCTCTCCTCCCCTTTCTGATATTGTAAAATCTAGAAATGTAGCACACATCTCTCTCTCTGGTTCTTTATTTCTTTTCCCCAGCATAATAGGTGAACTGGATATAAGATTTTCCACCACCGACCATTACCATAAAGTACAAAAATACAATTGACTGCTGAACTGGTAGAAATGTTAGGCAAAATTCAAGAAACAAGAATGAAAGCTGCAACACCATGGCACTGTTTGGAATGCTTCTATCCATGAAGCTAGACATTCTTCTCTGCTCCTTCTCAGCATTCCATTTCCTACTGAGACTGTCAGTCTTCACTGTGATATTGAGGAAGCAGAGGGGTCCCTGTTGAGATCTGCCACCCTACAATTCCCCCAAGTATGTTGACACCTCCATTTTAGGTACAGAAGTTGGTGATTGGGCTAAATATGAAGCAGTACACAGAGAATGGGATCAATTTCAGTATATAGGACAATGAACCACTTTTGAGACTTTACCAGACTTAACCTGGAATGGAATATGCCTTATTTATTCTTCTTAATAAACATGTGGACCAGTGTAGCCAGCTGCCAGGGAATCCAAGACTAGAAATGGGAACACCAGTATCAGAACCTTGCACTGAAAGCAATGTAGCACTGCACCTATTCAGACCCCAGATGGTGCACGCATAGAAAGGAAGGTGCTGTCCAGCTCAACTCCTCAGACAGCAGTCTGATGTCTCTGGATTAGCCAAGCTAACTATAATGTGCTCTACTCTACATTGGTGGGTCATTACGCAAAAATAGCAACTTTAACATTCAGTGTTATAAAACCAGTGTAAGCCACTCTGTTGTCAAACTTTTGATCCTTGGTTCAATTATAACTATCTCTGTGAGAAAAAATGCATAAGAAAAGTCATGATTAGTGACTGCTTGCTCATCTCAGTGTAGATTATTTCCTTGAACAAATGAAATGTTCTTGATCTTCCACACTAAAAACAAATGTCATCACTTATCAACCTGGTGCAAGAGTGGGTGGTTTGTAGAGGAACTGTTTAAATGAGAAATATCTATCCTTCTGTCTGGCTATGTATCTACCTATATTTTCAACCTTATCTTATTTCTGCAAGATTTTGCTTATATCTTGTGAGAATTCTTTTGGGAGGCCAGTCTCTCTCAAAACACATTAGGATCAAATAGAAATTGCAAGATGATTCAGGCAAGGGCAAGATTAAAATACCCATTGCTCCAGGAAGTAAGAACAAAAATAAATGTTCAAGAAAAAAAAATTAACACTTGCCTTGGGAATCCAGGCACAATACCTGGTCTCTGTTCATAACCACCACCTCAAGTAACCATGACACCACAATCAATACTCTCATATAATTACAACCATTACACTGTTCACATTGTTTGCTTCTCTTTTTATTCACTGTCAATCTATGAAGCAAGGTTTTTCAGGGTGTGAGCTGTTGTCAAGGGTTTTCAATAGTAGCAAATCAAGTTATTCTAGACTTGTGGTTAGAAATTTCCATTGTGATAAAAAAAAACACACAAGTAAGGGAACCACGAACACATATGGAGCTCTCTTTCATGTTTTCTCTATAGTGATACCCATTCCCAAAGAGGTTGTTAATGGTTCTTTATTTGCTTACACATACATTTGGATAACAGCAACTGGGGATCAACAAACATATTAAGAGCTACAAAATGATGTGCCAGTTCAGGAAAAGGAATGTTTTTTGTACTTGGTGTAGCATTTCTAGCAATGAGCAAAAAGTCGGTCCTAGCTGGTCACCATATAATTAGAAAGATGTGGCAAGATGAGTTGGCTGGGCGAGCTGATCTCCATTACACAGATGAAGCTTATCTCTACAGCCATCAGTTGACCATCCCATACTTAGTGTGGTGTAGACAGAACAAAGACTGAACAGGGGTATCACATTTCATGACAGCAGTACATCTGAGGAGCAAGTACATCTGAAAGAGGTTTCAAGTGAAGAAATGAGAAAAGTACAGGCAGCCCTCCACATCTGTGGGTTTCACGTTTGCAGATTTGATTAATTACGGAGTATTTGCTGTCATCTCTGCTGCCTCCCTATGCCATTAGAGACAGCAAGCCTCATGAGACTGAGAAACTGCGAACAAGGTTTGTAAGTCCCTGTTAAAAATGGTGCGAGGCAGCAGTGGAGCTCTCAGTAAGTCCCACCAGCCACCCATTTCCGCCTTGTGAAGGAACCCTGATGCCTTAAAGGAATCCATAGTGAGTTGAATACGGCAATGGTGCTTTTTTGTGTGTTAAATATGGTTTGGGAGGGCCTAAAGTTATTCACTTTTTTTCACTTTTACAGAGGTCCTGTGCCCCCAACCCTAACAAGTGTGGAGGGATGACTGTAGTCAAAGTACAGAGGGGTATCATTCCACTTCTTTTCAAGCAGACCTTATAACCATGACACTTCTGTTTTTCAAGTATTTATCATTGTGTCTCACCTAATTATCTCATGTCCTTTTTTCCCATTTGCTATAGGCTCTACGTGATAGAATTTTATAGTCAATAGTGTAACTAATTCTCTTGCTTTGATTGCTGTTGTCTTAAAGCACTGGGATTTTTATGTATTTATGATTACTTGGCAGTGGGCTAGGAGAAGTGGAGAATAGGAAATAGTGTCTTCTTTCATATGTCTTTCCTTTACAGAGAGCATAGACACACTATATTATGTGCGAGAACGTGATCGGTGTGTGTGTGTGTGTTTGTGTGTGATGACACAATCCATATAGATTGTCTTTAAACCTTCCCACCATGTCAAGTTTGGCTAAAGATTTGGTTACTTGTTTTTACTATGGTGTCAAGCAGATCTTTTTAACATAAATTGCATTCACATTCAAGATGGTTTAGGGAAGCTAAGGACTTTCAAAATATTTTGAAAGAATAATGAAAATGATAATCTATGTTAGAATACGAGAACATAGTCTGTCGGTGATGATGCTAAGGGATATGAATCAAATGTAAAGCAAAGCAGTGTGATAAGTAAGTTAGTGAAATTAAGCATGGAAATAAGAAAGCAATACCTTAGCCAAGTCTTAATTGTTTAATTTGCTATTGCTATGCTTCTCAGCATGTAATAAAAGCACACAGGAGCTGGGAATCAAAATGTTAATTCATCAAAGGGAGCAAAAAACCTTGAGTCAGCCCTGATTGCTCACATCCTAGAATTGATTTCAACTTGTGGTAAATCAGCTCATTTTACTGTATTTTCAATAATTACCTATTTCAAGTTTGAAATAAAAGAGAACTCTAACCCAGAAGCTAAACAAAATAATTTTATTCATACAAAGCTGCAGTACTCTGTATCTTAGGTTGAAATCCTGTATTTATGTACCTAAAGACATGTCCCATAACATTCAGTACAGCTTACATCTGAGTAATAGACATGTGTAGAACTGTGCTGTAAAAGAGCAAGTCAATGAAAAAAATGGCAATACAAAGATTATTTTAATGTCTAAATCACTTCTGAATTCACATCTATGTTTCACCAATTGGCCATGCTGGGTGCTATAAAAATGCCTCTTCAGGATGGTAAAGAGTAAATGCTACAGCAAAGAAATTTTAACAGAAATGCCTACATGGACACTTTCTGCTCAAATAACTGTTGGAATCAATGGATTTAGAGCGAGAAATCCAAAAGTAAAAAGGACTAAATGGTGTCTTGGGGTCATTCCGTTGCTGGCAATGAGATGAAACTTTCTCTTTCAAAAAACAACACAAAAACCCTAGATTATTTTTTCATTTTTTTTATTTTTTGGCCACAAATCCCAAATTTCTTTAACTACCACTTAACACATGTTGCCTTATTTTCAGTCCATCCCTACAATAATTTGGTTTTTTCTTAATCTTTCTGGAGATTTTGAATGTTACCAGATTTATCCTTAGCTTCTGGCATGCTTTGAAGTGCAACTGCAAGAACGTGAATACAGAGGGCCCCACATATATAACACAAAACTGGAAAAAAATAAACCTGTTATATCTGAATTTTAATTCTAAAATGCAATTGAAATTACACAGCTGGGTCTCTTCCACATTCTGCAGTAATTTAGCTCTTTACATATTTTGACTGATTTGCACTCTCTGATCAGAAAGACAATATAGGCAGTGCCTGCCTGCATGTTTTGTCAATCTTAGATGTTCCCCAAACACAAAATTAAGAAATAAGAAAATGAGAGTCTTCTAGTGAATCATACAGGCAATGTATGGTAATATTGCTAAGCATACTTTTTCCCAAAGGCTTTAAATATCTACTAACTGCATTTAGTATAGTCTATGAAAGTTTGGAGCCTATACGTTCCTTGATTGCTGAGCAAATCATAACCATTTATTTGACATTTTGTAATAGGGACTGAAATAGGAAGGCAACGCTTCAATGGCTTCATTTAAGATCCTCCTGTCAGGCCCCTAAGGATGAAAAAGCAATAACTAAACACATTAAATAACCCATAATATAACAGAGCATTCAACCAAACAAAAAATAAACTGGAAAAAATAAAAACCTATAAATTTTCTGATTTGCACCTTTAGCTAAATAACAGGATCTTCTATCACTCTCAACAGTCATGCTTCATCATGATTTTCTCCACCTCTGGTGGAAATCCATGATTCTATTACCTGTGGAATATTTATGCGTTTGCTCTAAGAGCCAATCTGTAAGTGTGCAGGGGGAAATTGGGTAACCTTCTTATACCTTCTCTTGCAAGTCTGCAAGTGCAAATAATTTTCAAAAATTGGGACTGAGACGGATTACACGGCAGAGAATATTTTTTAGACAAGAACACAATTCCATGCATATTTGTGTATCATGATGGCTTTCTTTGTGTTTATTTGTTATGTTACTAAACTATTTTTCCTGCCCTTTTATCATCAGATCACAGAGCAGAAAACAGATAAGACAATTTAAACAATTCAGGATTAAAACCAATGAAAATTTAAACCAGCTAAAAACATATTAAACAACTCAACAAGTTAAATCAGATTAAATGTCTGATTGTACAAGAATGAGAGAACTAAGAGTATCCAAACTGCTACAGTATGTAAGTAAACTTTTTTACTCATATGCTGTAGGGAAATTCCCTCTGTCTTAAAATAGCTTGGACTTCAACATTTCTATCAAATTTGCATTTTAATTAAAGGCCAATTGTTTTATTCAATATCTAGGTTAATTAAATAAAATTAGAAAGTGCTGTTTTTCCACGTTCAAGTCTTGGACATCAGATAGTATACATAGACAGTTTCTCTTTAACTCTTGTGCCAAAGTCCCCAAAAATGAGAAGCCAGTAACAAAACAGGAAGTCAGTATATACCAAAAAGCTCAGAAAGCAAAGGTAAATATATATATTCTATTCAAAAAGCTATCTAAAACTCTGGAATGTATTTTCCTTTTACCTCCCAGCTGTCATCCAACATGAAGTAAAAACCATATTTAGTGTTTGGGGCCATACTGTTCTAGCCAGCAACCAATCAAAAATTGCATCCAACATCAGCATTTTGTTGTGGTTTTGGGGAGCACAGAAGGCTGAAACATAGGGCAACATACCCCATGATTCAGGCCATTCTCCTCCAATTAAAAAAATCTGCCAATTAAGAAAAGGAAATGTTACAAACAGATGAACTATGCTAACATCCATTTTGATTGTTGTTGCTATGTGCCTTCAAGTCATTTCTAACTTATGGCAACCCTAAGGTGAACCTATGACAGGGTTTTCTGGGGGCTGAGAGTGTGTTGATGCACCCATGGTCACTCAATGGATTTCCATGGCCAAGCGGTAAATCAAACACTGGTCTTCAGTGTCATAGCTGCATGCTCAAACCTATTTGGTACTTAATTTGTACCTTGGAGAACATCTTCTTCCTTACCCATAAGATGGTGAGAAGCACACTGCATCTGTCAGCAATAAGCATAGTAATTAAACAATGGGGAAGAGATCTAGCATAAAACACAATCTCATTGGCCTCTATTTCATTTATTATTTTGTTTAAATGTTTTTCCCATAAATTCCATCCTAATAGCTGCTAGCTCTAACATTCTGTACGCTCTTTGTTCCTTTCATATACAACTTCAGCCCAGACTATCAGAAAGACTGTCATTTCCATGCATGAGCCAGACAACATTTTCAAATCCTTGAGGAAAGGCTTTCTCTTTGTTCGAGCACCCTCACAGGCATCATTGTTGTTGTTCTTGCACATTTTTATCAGTTTGGGACTTAAGGCCCTTTTACAATAGATTTAAAAAACATATTCACAAACAAACAAAAAAACAAATTCACAAAATAAAAAAGGTTAAAAAGTGTTTAAGCTCAAAAATCAAAACTAGCTAAAAACATGGATCACTGAAAAAAATCCATCACACACCAGCACAATAAAAGAGCAGATAGAAAACCAAGCACATTGTACAAGTCCCATCGTACCTAAACAATCAGTCCTCAAAAACCTGTTGAAAAAGGAAAGTCTTCATCTTTTTATGGAAAAAGAATATGGAGTTTGCCAATCTAACTTTTCTGGGAAAAATCTTCCAGAGGCTAGGGGTTGCCACTGAGAAAGACCACTCCTGTGTTCCCACCAGAAATACGTGTGAGGATAGTGGGACAGAGGGACCCTCCCCTAGCAGATTTCAAAACATGGGCAGGTTCATAACGGAGAGTACAGTCCATCAAATCACCTGGACCTGAGCCGTACAGGGCTTTATAGATCAAAACCAGCACATTGAGTTGTGCCCAGAAAGCAGACTGGCAGCTAATGGAGCTGTTGCAACAAAAGAGTTGTGTGCTCCCTGTAGCAATTTAGCAATCTCATTGTTTGGTGAGGAGATGACAGTGGGCCTTCTGGATGTCTGCTCCCAGCTGTACAATTCCCTGCCTTCTGGTCTCCACCTATCTTTTTATTTAGGTAGGCTTCTGGCCACTACATGGTTGCTGCAGAAAGTTCTTTGAAAAGGAAAGCACTGTACTTCCCTCCCTTTTTTGTTATATTTTAAAATGTTTTAAAATGTTTAATTTAGTATTTGGGTCTAATATTATAGCTTACTTGCTTAAAATTGCTCTTTAATTGTACTGGATTTTAGGTAGGGATAACTGGTAAATCAACTGCCTTAAGGTTGGGCAAATACTCTTTTGGTTTTATGGCCACTCCTTCTGCAGCTGCCCCGGACTGTATGGAAGAGCTGGGGCTCATTCCAACAGAGATTCAGCACCAAGAGAGATGCTGTACAACTTGGAACAGTTGTGGGAGGAGTGCTGGCTGTAAAACTGAAGATAGATTTACTGGTCCTGAAACAACAGGTCCATTGGTTGTCCCTAAATATAGCTACATCATATCTGAATTCGTGCTGTATGCCATCTTGGGTCCTGTACTGGAGTATAAAAGAAATACATCATGGAGCACTGTCTTATTTTAAAGCATAGCTGTCATTCTAAGCACTTTACCTCAGTTAACAAAGCCTCTGACAAAGGAGCTCCTTTTTACAAAGTCTTTTCATGTCTCCTCCATGCCTTTTTCCTCCTTGTCCTCTGTCTAACTGGAAATGTTTTAGTGGCATCTGTAACAGGAGAATAGTGAAAGAGGGCTGGAGACCTAGATTTTCAATGCTGGGTTGCAGCAGCAGGTCTGTGGTAAACAATACACTAAAGCTGGGAAATTGCTGGGAAAGACTGGGATTTTATTTATGCCAATCCTACAGTAGCCATGTCTGTCTACCTAGAAGAGGTAAGATAAAGAGCAGCTGCCCCCGGAATCCATTACTGAGCAAGCATGGATAACAAACTACACAGAGAACGAGAAAACAGATATGCCTGTCTCACCACCTACCCTAGCATGCTAAAAGAGCATAGATCTATAGTCTAAAACATAAATAATAAGAAAAGTGGATGCTAGTAAAAAATTTTTTAAAAAGCATCCTTGGACACATTTTGGAAAAAGTTTTCAAGTGGTCTTTAGAAGGCTGAAAATGTTTTCATATACAGTCCACCCTCCACATTCGCGAGGGTTCGGGTCATAGAACTCTCATGAAAGTGGAAAAATCACAAATAACTCCCTCATCTGCTGCCCCTCCCATTCCCTGCCAGGGATTCCCCCTTCCCCTTCAAAATGCCCAGCACAGACAAAATGCATGGGAAGGAGAAGGGGAAAACTCCAGAGGAGGAAAGGAGGGCTCAGGGGAGCCTTGCCCCCATCCATTTCCGTCCATTTTGCCTCCAAGAACACAACCCCAGGACAAAGTGACGGCTCTTGATCTTTTTAGGCCTTTAGAGACTGTCACAGTTACTACCATCTACTCCTTTAAGCATTTTTCCCCTCTGTCAGACATACTCAGCTTGTTTAGGCCCCTTCAAACTGTTTTATAATATTAGCTATCACAGGCAGATTATTGTGCTTTTCCATCTCTGTTCCTCTTTCCCTTTCTGGCTGGGTGTGTATCTGTAAATCAAAGAAAAGGAAGATGGAAGATTGCTCACCAATGGAAATTGCTTAGTAGTTTCATTGTTTTCTCAGTCTGACTTCAACTGTGCCTTTAACAAAGGATGAATTCACAGATGTCTCTAGTACCACAACTAATGTCTCAGAGCAAACTATTCTCCACTGAGCTATTACCCTTAGCTATAGCATCAAGTCAGCCAAATACACTGTGTAACACAGTTTCCCATTAGATGAGCCATTACTATTTCTTGGGAAACTATTAAGATACCAGAAAATCTGACTGATGTTCTTTCATTCACTTCAACCTCTGGAAAGGTAGTGGGAAGATTTCTATGATACTGAAAAGATTCTCAGAATTTTGCCAGAATTGCATAACATTAAGAAGCTTTGATTAGGTACATCTTCTTCATACGTCAGCTCAGAAAGTAAGAAATTTAAAGTTACTTGGAATGATGCAGGTGTTGCTAACAGTATAAACAGCCACTGATTAAGGACTCCAGCTCTTTCAGTTGCACTTTACCCTGCATGCACTCAACTTGAGATGAAGCATATGATCATGTATACCCATTACAGCTTACTCTACTTCCTGATTTGGATAACTTATGCATGACCATCATCTTCAAATAGGTCTCATGTATTTAGGCCTAATAATATAATATCCAAGCTTTTATTGGACAAATCCTGTGATCTAGAGAGCCTGCATAGTGATTTGAACATTGCATTATGACCCTGGAGACCAGGGTTTGATTCCTCGCTTGGCCATGGAAACCTACTGAGTGACCTTAGGCACTCCACAAGCTCAGCTTAGGGTCAGAAATGCCATGAAGGCACACAACGACAACAACGGTCTAGCTGAGTTAGACACTCTGGATTCTATTCATATGGATGGAATTTGATGTTATAAAGAAATGTGTAAGTGAGCTAGGTTTGGGGACTCCAGGAACAATAGAGATCAATACGTGATTGAAATTTCACTATCAACAAGTAAGAGATGTGATCAAAGGATATGAGGTGGCTCAACTGTTCAAGGACATAAACAAAAATAAAAAACTTTGAGTGGTATTTGTTGGACTTAATCCTCTCTCCCACTACGATTCCCTTTTCTTGTGTTTCATGTCTTTTTAGATTGTAAGCCTGAGACCAAGGAATTGTCGAATTAAAAATTTGTAAGCTGCTCTGCAAGGCTCTTTGGCTGAACAGCAGAGAATAAATGCTTTAAATAAATAAATACTATCTTGCAACTCTGTTAGCTGCATTGGCCAAATTTTATTTGATCTTAACTTTCTTTACTTAGTTGCCTACAGAAATAATTCGTTCCATGTCCTTCCTGAAGAAGCTCCACTAAGAATATGGAAGAAAATTATAGTTTCAAGGTGGGAAACACAGGTTTGATAGACCAGCTTTTCAGAGGTCTATTTTAGTTACAGTGACCAATGTTTTAAATATTGCACATGCTAATATAACAAAATTATAACTGAAATCATTCAGCTGACATGAAATCGACAAGCATACCATGCTGACTGTAGGTGAGAGGAATGTGTCATTGGAATCAAAGGGCAAAGCTGAGTTGGTATTGGGAAGGATAACAAATTAGCACATCTGGAGGGCTCTGCATGCTTCAGACAGAGAGCAAAAACTACAAATTACTCCCATGAGGAAAGAGAACAGAAGCACGAACAAAACTCTGCTTTGTACACAAAGAACTACAGAAGAACAACATGCAAATGAGATGTGGTGGTTGAAGATAAGACAGGGCAGTATATTGGAGATTAGCTCAGCATCAAGGGAAAAGGAAATGAGAGTTTAAAGGTCTTGTGTCAAGTTAAACCTCAACTAGCAGCTCAAAAATCTTTGAAGGTATCATTGATAAAGGTCAAGGCAAACAGAGTTATGACAGTGAACTTTAAAAATACTGACAGAATTCTAGAACACTAGTTGCCATGTACAGTTCCTTGTTATTCATACTAAACCATTAGTCTATATACAGAAAGGATTATTGATTTACAGACATTCATTTGGCATGCTCTATCCAAGCACATCAAAGATACTCAACTCTTTTTTCCCCCATCTTTTTCATTTCTAAATTCATACATCCTGTGCCCTGAGATGCAGGTTATATCTAATGGCTGATGACTAAAAAGCAACTACCACAAAGCCTCTCTAGAGGGTTGAAGATGCCTCCCCAAAAATGTGGATTTTACTGTTTGTTTGGTTTTTTTTTTTGGATTCCCCCCCCCTTTTTGTCACTGTTTTATAAGTAAAAATGCTTAGTTGATTTATTGAATCTTATTTTTTGAACTGTAAACATCTTTACAATTTTTAAAATACAAAGTGATACTAAAATGCTTTTAGATGAATTAATGAATGAACTGTACCAAGCTTACTCTGCATACTCATGTATACATCTAGAAATTTTAGTCAAAAAATTGATCCCAAAAACTTGGGTAGACTTATCTGTGGGTCAATGTAAGTACTGTACCTTAACTCTTATAAAAAAAAAAAGGAACCATCCCCTTCTCTAAGTAGAGTGGCAAAAGGTGAGAGCTTAGTCTGTCACAGAAGAATCTAAAAGAAGCATTGACCTGCTCTATTCTCTTCACTATGGCTCTGCTTTTGGCCTTCTTGAATTCTTGGGTGGGAAAATAGCAGCAGCTTTTTGGTACTTCCCCTCAAGCAGGGCCAAGACAGCAGTGCTTCTTTTAGGTTCTCCCAAGGTGAACTAAGCTCTTACTTTGGCCGCTCTATTCAGAGAAGAGGATGGTTTGTTTGTTTTTTAAAAGAGTTAATACTGTACCTTAACTTTTATCAGAAATAAGAACCATTCCTTTCTCTGAATAGAGTGGCAAAAGGTTTTTTTTTTTGAAACACTTAAGTAGGCAGACAGGCACCGGCACTTTCCTCTCTCCATAGAATGACCTTCAATTTGTCCATGAGTCATATCAATATCCATAACTTTGGCCCCAAAACTAACTCTTGACTTATACATGAAGTCGACTTACACAACTACCTAAATTGGAGAGAGGAATTTTGGCACACCGAAAGCCCCTCCACTTGATTTCTCCCCCATCCCATTGCCTAAGTTCAGGAGTTCCCCACATCTCTGGTGTCCCACAGCTGCAGAAGCAGCAGAGAAGAAGGAGGAAGGAAAGAGGACACCATTCATACAAGCACAATGTAGCTGTGTAAAATTCATTTATTGCTTTCATGAACACAGTTGCAAATTTTCAGGAAGGGTATCCAGATCTTTTAGTTTTCTGTGAAAGTATTTAAGTCTTATGGAGGCTTTACTGGCTGCCTTACATGAGTTCTCTAAAAAAGAGACAGCAGCCATATCCTTCTACTTACTTTCAGCTCTGGTAAACACTCGGCCTTCATTTTCCCCTGCCTGGATTGATGCATCAGAGACAAGGTGTACTTTCAGATGTCAACTTTTTACTGCTTCTTATTTCAGCAGATAGAACTCAACCACCCACCCACATCTGATTGAGCGGCTCTCCTATCTTTACCACAGGACAGCAGTTTATAGATCCCACAAATCAACTCAGTGCACCCCCTAGGCTGGGATTTTAGAAGCAACAAAAGTAGCTGAATTTCTTTGGAAACACACAGCTAGCAAGAATATGTTAAGTTAAAATGTGACACCTATTATCAGCTGTGCAGATAGCGGTAAGACCTGAATTTAATAAATACTATCATGCAGATACATTGCATAGTCTGCCTTTGTTCCCCCCTCTCCCTTTTTGGATAATTTTGTACTAGAGGCCCATAGATCTTGACTATTAATATACATTCTGCAATTAAGAATGCTACAAAATTGCCTTAAATCCGGTATTGTTTAATGTGGGAAGAAAAAAGGTTGAAACTCCAGGTGCCAAATTGTGGCTAAAGTATTTTTCATTTTCTAAATGCAATTATAGATTTTAAAATGAACAAATACAGATACATCTTCTCAACAAGAACACAGATACAACACAATACAAGATGCAAAGGAACAGATACTCTGAGTGATCTCTGCCTTTGTCTTTGTGTCTATAGATTTGAACAGGTATGTCTTTGTTGCTAAAGTATGTTGAAGGCATTACAGGCATGTGAGCAATACACCCTATCAGCTTATCCAGAGTTATACAAAGCTTGTCAATATTTATTATATTTCTAACTTTTCCTTCCTACAGATAACTCAGAATGGTCTAAGTGCTTCTTCCCATTTCATCTAAGGATGGATGGAAAACCCACTTCAGCTCTATTTCTTTGGGGTTGGGGGGGTGGCATTCAGTACTAACTGAAATATTTCACACTATCACATGGCTTCCTCCAAATTGTAAAATAAATTGTAAAATAATTAATTTTGAAGCTACATATTGCTATTATTAATATGCAGTTATTTTTGAAGAAGGTCTCTCATAGTTATTTTTACTTTGTCTAGAGGTCAGCAGCTGAAAACAAAGAGGCAAATCTCATGCTGGGCATATTTAGAAAAGGGACTGAAATTGCTGATATCAGGCTGCCCACATATAAATCAATAGTGCAACTACATTTTGAATACAGTGTGACATTCTGGTCACTACACCTGAGAAACAGATGCTACAGATCTGGAAATGGTGTAGACTAAGTCAACCAAAATTATCATTAGGCTGAGGGAGAAATAATTATGGCATATAGGACTATTTGGATTAGAAAAAGGTAAGTAGATACATAATAAAGCACATAAAGATATGCAGGGAATGGAGAAAGTAGATCAGAAGGTTTTTCTCTATCAATAATATCAAACTTCTGAGTAATCCACTGAAGCTTTTGGACAGATAAAAGGAAGTGCTTCTTCGCACAGTTAAACTGTGGAACTTGCTACCACAAGATGTAATGATGATTGTGAT
Organism: Cyclura pinguis; assembly: GCA_030412105.1. Classification (NCBI taxonomy): domain Eukaryota; kingdom Metazoa; phylum Chordata; class Lepidosauria; order Squamata; family Iguanidae; genus Cyclura; species Cyclura pinguis. The sequence continues at coordinate 246,407,087 of CM059599.1, read as the reverse complement.
CTTAGGTCTGAAAGAAGATTAAACAAACATGTGCAGGATAAAGATCATGAATGGCTGCTAGTCATGATGGCTATATACTGCTCCAGTATCAGAGGGAGTATATCTTTCTATATCTGTTGGTGGGGACCACAAGTAGAAGGTTACAACTGCACCATATTCTGTTTATGAGCTTCCTAGAGGCATCTGGTGGGTCACTGTAGGAAAACAATGCTGGACTAGATAGTCTTGGGTCTGATCTAGCTTGCTCCTCTTACGTTCTTAAAGAAAACAACCAAAAATACGGACAATGGTACAGTGGGCCCTCGGTATCCGCTACGGTTTGGTATCAACTCATGCAGATACCAAAATTCATGGATGTCCAACTCCCATTATGTACAATGGTGTCCCTTATTTAAAATGGCAGAATCAAGTTTGCTTTTTGGATTTTTTTTTTTTTTAATATTTTCAAGCTGTGCTTGGTTGAATTTGTAGATATGCATACTTGATCTTAGCCAAAAGGCCGAGAAACTATCTGTGGATATGGAAGGCTGACTGTATCCAAATTGCCACCTCCTTTTTGTCCCTTTTTGATATGGCAGGCAACTACAACATGGCCCTTTTACTTATGCCTCTTCAATGAGCTAGTAAAAACAGGACAATTTTTTCTTAATTTATTTTTTGAAATCATTATATCATTTGCTTACAAAAGAAAGAGAACCTGTGCTAATTAGTTTTTATGAAAAAACTAATTCCTTCTGATATTCTCTGATATTTTGACAAAGCTGATAAACTACGATTTGTTATCGTACCAAACTATTATATACAGTCCACTAGGTATGTGATGTAGGGATGTGAATCTTGGCCTATTTCATTCCTATTTCATTTCCCAATGGGTGAGATTACACTTTTTTTCCTGATTTTTTTTTTGTACTTGTGGACTTATTTTTAACAAAATAACTCCAGTTAGCCCCTATAATTGGGTTTTAAACAAAGAATATTTTTGTGCATAAATTTGTGTATTTTTGTGCAAAATATAGTTTTCTATTTAAAAAAATTGGATTTGCACGCAAAAAAGGTTTTCTGCACAAATATTTTTTCACAAAAAGTCATGAATTATTAAAAAAAAATCACAGCTCTTAACTTTGTCCTCTATAGGTTCCCAAAATGTGACAAAAAAACATTTCTTGTTGAAGAGGGGAAAACATGTTAGTATTCTTTATAACTCTTGGGATTGGGTACAAAATCAGAAGTTAACAAACAACCTTGGCAGAAGGACTGAAGTACTTAAATAAAATATAATGCAAGCACTATTGTAAGGCTTTAAAAATAAATTCAGAAACGACTGTAAATTCAAAGCCTATGTATGATAGAATTATAATTATTCCCAAAAGTTCCAAAGGCAACTTGAGAAAATAAAGTACTGAAGACTCACTGAAACAGTACAGGATTACATTACCTCACACAGCTGACTGAAGGTACATTTTTGAACATTATTCTTTTATATATTACTGTATTTCAGTACTTAAGTATTGTGAAATAGAAAATAACAGGCAAGGAATACATAATTTAAGGTTGGTTTCAAAAGTTACTTCCTTGCCATTTGACTCAGTGAAACATGCTGCAAGAAAACTCCAAATTGCATCTATACTGAATTGTGTTTGACTTAAATGACCAAATCAGAACGATCCATTCATCACCAACTGGGAGAAATAAATTAAAAGTAAATTACAGTCAAAATGAAGCATGACTGATTACAATCAGGATTCTTAAAATGTCCTCAGTAAAAGCCAAAAAACATTTGAAATTTTTTTATAAAAAATATGAAGTCTAACATCTGCATTGTATTGTCAGATTTTAGTCTTAATTGACAGCCAGTGACGAAATAAAATATCTTTATTTTTATTGTTCAGATAAATAGATACAAACAAGATTTATAAACCTGCAGTGAATGGAGAAACATATACCACATGTCTTATGGCTGTCTGCATAAAATATTGAGCTTTAGTTTTTCAGACAATATTGAGTATGTGTTTTCTGCTTTTTAATACATTTTTTGAAAGATGGTGCTATTTAAAAAAAAATAGCTCAGGAATCATAACATTCTATGTTGTCCTTCTGTTGACTGTAAGGTGGTTAAGAGTGACAAGCCTTTAAAACTTTCAACATTTTCCTTTCCTGGAATCACCAAAATGTCTGGGACTGACATTTCAAGAGAAGGTTAGGAACAATCTCTAGCAAAACAGAATGTACCACATGCTTAGACTCCCCAACAGAAAATAAGAGATATTGGCTTCAGCTTTTCTATTGTTTAGCCAACGCAGGGACCATTCATTTTAAATGGTAATACAAATACAAATACAGCATTTAAACAACTGAGCTTCTAGAGTAACACATGGGTCATTAAAGAAGGGTTTTTTTGTTAAGGGTTTTCAGATCCTCAGACAAGTTTGCAAATAGGGGAAAAATACTTTTCACTTTATGTAAAACAAACAGCAATAAACCAAACATAAGGGGAACATGCCTTAGTCTAATGTGAAATATTAAGGAACTCAATATGCATAACTGCTTTGTGAAGATCAAGCAGTACCCACATGAAGAAACAAAGAAAAATGAGCAAGGTGGAAGCACGATAAGAGATTTTATATTAATTGGATAGGGCTGAAAAGGAATGCTCAAATACCTCAGGGCAATTTTTTGTTATCTTAGATACAATGTTAATTGAGGTGGAAATGATACAGCCATCCAGATGTTGATCACTTGCAGCTGCCACTATATCGCATCATTGTCTGCACTTGCTAGGGCTCCTGGGAGTTACATTCCTACCACATGTGGAGGGCTGCACAATTCCCCTCCTTCACGTAAATGTCTACCGACTAGTGTACGATTTTGATAGTTTCAGATGCCTGCTTCAGGACAAGTACCCTGACACCTTTGCAGCCACTCTCAACTTACTACTACTACTACTACTACTACTATTATTATTATTTATATAATTTATCCATTTTTAGCTCACTTTCAAAACCTCAGTCCTCCCAGTGAGGATTACACCTTAAGAATCAATACAAATATTAATAACATCTGATCTAATATAAGCAGGTCTAGAGAAAATGATATTCAACAAAATAAAAACATATTTGTACACTATTTAATGTGCATTTTAAGTATTTTATGTCATCATATCCTTTTCTATTAAAAAAAAGTCTGGAGTGAATTAGCCATGGTACAGTGAAGACAAAGGAGATGAAGATTTAAAAAGCATGGTGTCTCAATAGCACCAAGCTGGGTTCTGAAAAGGAGATTGTCCTCAGTTACCTCCATTAATGTGTATCTTGCAGAGTACTGGGTGTGTTCAAGGCAAGTAGACAGTCCATGAGGTCCAACTGGTCTCCATAAATAAGGAGGTTTGAAAGTCATATATCTGGAGCAACCCAAGGCTTGAAAAGTTAGGAATTTCCTAGTTAGAGGGGAAGTTATCCTCAATCAATAACTGAAAGTTACACGTTGTTATAAGAAAGTTGCATTATATTCTGCAGCAGCTGACTGCAGTTGCTAACACAAAGTTGTGGAAACACAAAATGATCAGGAAGGCTATCCCACATAAACATTGTTTGCACTCCTGTATCCTATTTTGAATTCTGAGTATTCACCTCAGTCATTTGATCTTCTTATCCTAGCATTCCACAGCATTGCTCAAACGAAACAAACAAGAATTTCAAACCCAAGATAACTGAAATGATACCCACCATGAACTCACAGAAGGCCATCATCATGACAAATCTACTAAAGTTTTGGTATACAAAAAGTTTCAAGAAGTGGCTCTTCAGGTGCCATATTTAAATAAAGAAGAGTGGAATGGAAGATGTTAGGTTGTTGTTGTTTCCCTGTAACACAGACTTAAAAAAAAACCCTCAGCATGCATCATGAAAGTTTAATCTTAATTATTTCACTGGGACCAATTGTGTTTCACTGGGACCAATTGTGTACTGAAAGAAAAAAGAAAAGAAAAGCATGAACAGTGCGTGCAATGGGAAAACCTAGGCTTGGAATCACATAGCAGATAATTATCATTTTGTTCTGTTCAAATTCCCATTTCCTTATCTATCCATCCCCTATTAGCATACTCATCTCCTCCTTAAATCTGCTGTTAGGTTTGGAGAGGATAAAGCTATTCTGATTTATTTATGGAAATTAATCTGTCACCAACTTCACTCAGATAGGATCATTTTTTGATATTTCACAGCTGGTCCTTTGGAGATGTTCAGAGTAAACATGCAGTTAATAATCTCTCCCATTTCATGGCACCCTGGAAGAATAAGGACGAGCGCTGTAATACCAATTTTCATGCTACACATCAATTTCTGTAAATAGAACTAAGTACTGTATAACAGCAGTAAACCTAATTGCTTCTTCCAAATAACACAGTTGAGTGAAATATATCAGTTCTATCAGGCCAATTTAAGTTAGTTTCCAAAAAGTCTAGAGAGCTGACTCAGTCTTCAGATAGTTCATTTCATTTTTATTTGAAAATCTCAAATATATCCTGTTCTGGAAGAAGTGTTTCTTAAAAAGAAAGAAAGAAAGAAAGAAAGAAAGAAAGAAAGAAAGAAAGAAAGAAAATTACCACAACTCTCTCTCTCTCTCTCTCTCATCAACAGGCTTTGTTATGATGACCTACCTCAGTGGCCTCAATCTATGTCCCTGCCCAACATTGTGGAGCTTTGACTCCCGGAAGCCCCAGGCAGTACATTCAATTACAAGGAATTCTGGGAATTGTAGTCTATAACATCTGGAGCACAGATGATTGAGAACTAAGGATTTACATGATAAAAGGATTTAAAGGATCGTTGATAACATTGACAAGACAAAGATTGTACTCACTGCAATTTATATGTTAAAAAAAGATTTCTGGATATCTCAGACTCATTTATTTATTGGTTGAAATATTTGTAGGTATCCTTAGGACATAGTCTTTACAAGGCAGCTCATCATAAATAAGTAAATAAATAAATAAAGCAAGCAAGCAAAGAAGCAAGGGAATGCACACAGTAAATAAGATCCCACAGCTTTATCGGGAAAGAAGGGAAATCTGGAAGAGTTTGTGTTAGCCTGAGGCACTGACAAAGGCTCCCTGTATTACTTTGCGCAAATCACTTGTGTCAATGAAGTATGGGAATAAAAAAATTGAGACCGTCAGTCATCCTGAAAGACTGTTCTCTTTCAGATATTTCATGTGAAATGTAAGAAAATGCATTTCGTACTGCTTTACGACAATAAACCAACTCCTGTTTAGGTAAACAGGAAAGATTATAGCAAACAACAACTACAAAGTTGTTGTTGCATGTGTTGACTAACACTGATCTAACAGAACTTGTCCTTCTTCCTCTCCACTGTGCACCTGCAAAAGTGCTCTACTGAGCCTACTGATTCTTTTGAGTCATCTGATTCAGATCTCGCAGTGGAAGGTACAACTTCCTTGCTCTGTTCATGGAGACTTTCCTTTGGTAGAGCTGCAGTTGTTGGATTTCACAACTAAAGAGAAACATTCAAACTGTCTACACCCTTGAATACGTAGCCCTAAAGGACAAAGCTTGTTGCCTCTTTAACATTTAAATTCCAACTCCTAAAGCAGCTTAAAATATTATTTAAAAGTATCTATGCACTCTAATAACAAAAACACTAAGTATCTGTGCAACAGCAAAAAAAACAGCCAAACTAAAAGCCATTAAATGTCCCCCAAAATGTTCTTCACCTGTCATCTAAAGATCATCAGTTTCAGTGCCAGGTAAAAAAGTTAAGAGAGACAGCTCCACTGACAAGGTGATGGTACCTCGGAGGCTTTATCCCTGGAAGACCACTCACATCTCCACAAAGGGACAACAGAAGGAGTTAGTCTTCTTAGTAGTAAGCCTACTAGCAAACCCTATGGTAGATCTCTGCAATTCAAAATTCTTGCATAGGCGTGGACATTAAGCACGCAAAATTCTTAAGTGGCAGGTACAAGTACATCTGTGTATCTTGTAAGTTTTTTAAACAACATTCTCATGGGCTTAAGTCTAAGGAGATAAGAAAAGCCATCTGCAACATGGCTTGGACAATTGCTTTTCCAAAAGGGGGAGGTGTGATAACTGAAGCCCCTGTCAGAGCTGCTGAGGACGAGCAGCAGCTGCTGGTCCCTGTGGCTCTGGCTGGAGATGAGTCCTGCAGCTCAAGAGCTCCCCCTGCTGCCGTGGACCAAGCAGGCTCAGACGTTCCTCTGCCTGCTCCTTTAGGGCAACAGGGAGCCAGCTGTGATCCCGAGGATGCCTTGGAGCCTGCGTCAATCAGCCCACAAACAAGGTGGAGACTCAAGAGAGCTGAGCAAAGGGAGGTTTCCTTGATTAAGTTCAAGAAGCGGTGACCGGCCACACCTGTGCGTGGGCTATATAACTGCCTGCCCGGAAGCTTCCCTTTGCTTGTGGCAAACTTCTTTCAAGCCCTCCTCTTGCCTGTTCCTTGCTTCCAGCACCTGGCTCCTGATACCTTGGATTGATCTCTTGGCTGCTGAACGGGTCAGTCTAAAGCCTCCTCTTTTCAGAGCAGGTACCCTGGCAACAGGGCCAATATATGTGGTTCTCTCTCTCCAGTGCTGCCCAATCTCAAACAGATTTATTTTGAATGCCTGGAAAGAACTTAGGAATTCATTTAAGCTGCATCAGAACAGGAGCTCACATTTTGGTTAGACTCATAGAATCACAGAATTATAGAGTTGGAAGGGGCCTTATGGAGACATTGAGTCCCAACTTCCTGCTCAATGCAGAATCTCCAACTATAATGTCTCCAGTAGGTTGCTGTCCTGCATCTTTTTGAAGAAATCCAAAGGAGATCCCCACTGCCTCTCTAAGCAATTGGTTCAACTGCTGAACCACTCCTACTGTCAAGGAATTCTTTCTAATGTTCAACTCCCCCCTATAACTTCAAACCATTAAACCGTCTCTTACCCTCCAGGGTAGCAGAAATCAGGCCTGAAACCCCTCCTGTCCCTCAGTCTTTTCTTCACAAAGCTGAACATGCCCAGTTCATTCAACCTTTACTCATCCATTCTGTTCACCACCTTCTTATAATCCTTGTTGTTCCTCTCTGGACCTGCTACAATATGTCTATATTTTTATTAAAATGAGGTGCCCAGAACTAAACACAGTACTCCAGATCAGGCATGACCAGCACAGAATACAGAGGGACTATTACTTCCCTCACTTTGGAAACTATGTGTCTATTAAAGCAGGTTAAAATAGCATTTGTCTTCCTTCTTGAAGCATCATACTGCTGACTCATGCTCACATTATGATCAACAATAATCCCAAGGTCTTTTGTGCAAGTAGTGCTGCTGAACCATGTATCCCCCATCCTATACCTGTGCATTCAGGTTTTTTTGGTCTAAATTTAGAATTTTGCATTTGTTTCTACTGAAATTGCTTTTATTAATTTCTGTCCAATTTTCTAGTTTATCTAGGTCCTGTTCCTATCTTTCAATGCGTAGGCCACCATTACCAGTTTTATATCATCTGCAAACTTGATAAGGCATTCCCTACACCGTATCATCTAAGTCATGACAAAAAAATATTGAAGACTAACGGCCCTAGAACCTTGAGGCACTCCCCTTGAGGCCTTCTTTCAGTCTGAAGCACAGCCACTGATGATGACTCTCTGAGCATGATTTTCCAGCCAATTATGGATCCATTAGGCTCATGATCTGAATAGCTGTGATCACAAAAATCTGGTTTTCTTGTTCTGCTTTCCATTATAAATATTGTTAAAGTAGTTGAAGAAAATATAATAAGAGAGAAGAATTTAATTCTCCCTCTTGGATCTTTGAAACTTGCAGCTAAGTAGTTGAGCATCACACATTTCAGAGAAACAGACTTTGAGATGATTCACAAACTGGTAAGAGAAATGCTACTTGCAGTCTCCTATGTAATGGCCCCCTCTTCCCGCTTCCCTTTCAACTTATTGATTAAATTGTATACCTTTTGATCTCAAATGGTTTTCATCACGTTTGAAGTTCTATTTGTACTTTTCCTGGAAAATTCAATACATCTAATAACAATGGGGAAAATTGCTGCATTGTAGTTTAGATGGAAATTCTGTGCATTAACTCACACAACACAGTAGAGTTCAGCTGTGCCAGGAGATCTTTCTGTTCAAGTGAGAATCTGGCAGAGCATCATCCCAGTAAGGGGCTCAGCAACAGAGCCCACCTACCAGTGATGATTAGTTGTGTTGCTGATTTGAAATGGTCTTACAGAGATAGAGGCTTACATTCATAAGGGCTGGATGGCTATTAAAGGTAGTCTAAAATATGTAAATATGTAAAATAAATAACTCAAAAACCATATAGCATGTGTTTCAAAGGATTTGCACTGGCTGAAAAACTGTCAAGGTTCTGGCAATGCCATTTAAAGGACATCGAGAAACAACAGCTTAGGACCTCAATACTTGAACAAGTGCACCCTTCGTATATACGCCTGTGCAAACAGATCTGCTGGACAGCCCTCCTCTATACGCCACCCTGAGATCTTTAGATGGAGGACAGAATAGAAAAATTTTAATAAATAAAAGTAATAAGTTGAGCAGCTGCCATCCTTTTTTCTTCACCATTAGCAGAACATTTTATACATCACATTTATAGCTCCCTCTTATGCAGCAGAAGGTTAGGCAGACCCATCCCAAGATACTTTGTTGCCTGAGGCAAAGGCTTGCTTCTTCCACTAAGACATCAAGGTGCATACTGCCAAAACCCAGGCATATCATTTGAGCAAAGGAAGCAAAAAACACAAAATTCCACAACAATGTCTCTCCCTGCCTAATATTAAAAATATGACAGCAAGAACAACACCAACAACAAAAACAATGATGGATAGAATCCTGTATGGCAATTACAAATGTGTAACCTGGACTTACTCACCTGTGTCTGTTATGCATTCACATCACTGTATGCCCCCCTTCCAATTTAGATGCTACGTAGGGACTGTGATAATCCTACAATCCTCACTTACTAGGTAGTAGCTGCTCCAATCAACAGAGGTCTGTTCCCTTGTCACTTGGGAAGCAGCTAGCTGATGGTACTACTCTCTTCACACGAGCAATCACTGGAATGGAGGGGAATTGCAACAAGTCCCCTGCCTCTGGCTATTGCAATGGGGATTACTCGTGGGAAGGGGGTGAGAGCAGCAGCCAGCTGTTCCCAAGCTACAGGAGAACAGATTCCTGTTGACTGCCGTAGCTGCTGCCTCATAAGCAGTGACAGGCAGGTTGAGAATTCACTTGGTGGCACCATAACCACAATGTTTATACAAATTTAAAGATCATACAGGATTTTGGCCAATAATAATAATACAAAATAAGTAACTGGACAGGATTTGATGCTTTTCATGACATCCCCACTGCATAATGGTTGCAAGAATCTCATTTTGGAGCAAACATCTACAGTTTCTCCCCATGAGAAAGGGAAGCTGAGAGATAATGAAAGGCTTCAGCTCTACCAGGAATACATATCCACCGAGTGCTGATGTTAATTCTGGGCCTCTTTGGTGTAAGTTTACTAGGGACTACACAATACAACAGCATCATGTGGAAGAAAGGAAGGAAAAATCATGAAAAACAACAGCAAAAGTCTCTGCACAGTGTATATGTAACTTTTAATGGAAACAACGTGTTGAAAAGTCCTGGTCCTCAAGATCCTAAATCCTAGATTGGTTAAGTAATAATTAGCAATTACAGGCACCATCATCAAAGATTCAGGCTTGACTCTGTCCAATTGTTAGCAGCACAATTTCTGCATTGTTCTTAGTTATGCAGGATTTATTATTTTAAAGCGTATGAAGTTATAGAAGGATCCCTCATGGGCAGCCTCCTGGATACTCCTCCAGCTCAAGAGTGGGCTAGCAAACTGTCTGGTAGAGACACATGTCCTGGAAACTACAACATTCCTCACTGCAAAGCTGAAAAATCATAAAGATTCATTAAGGTCAGCTAGACAGAAGCTTCTCCAGTGTTATCAAAGGACCATGGATGGCCCATGCTGAACAGGAATGGAGAATCACCACTCCCCTTGGTTGGTGATTTATGATGCTCAAGTTAGTACAAACAATTTGCATCGTAAATATTCAAAGTGCAGCCTCCACTGATAAAGTACTTGAAAGTGAAACTAAGTGCTGAGAGAGACAGATAATATATCACTCAAGATAATACAGCACTTATTAAAATTCAAGTCTTAATATCTGAGATGCCTAACCAGATTTTAGATCTGAATAAATGTGTGACAGAAGGAAATGGGAATTTAGATCAGAAACTGGATTTGCTAAGTTTGGAGATTATAGGATAAGTAAACCATTTTAAAGAGCTTTCTGAAAAACAGTTCAAAGAGATCACAGAGTCTGTTCAGAAACTCACAATGATTACACATATACACTGAACAGGAGATATTTGATAATTCAAAGGGAATAGACATTTTACAGCAAGATTTGGAAAAGGCACAGGACAGAATTATGACAATGGAATTAAAATCAAAGGAAACACAGATTAGGTTACTAACTGTTGTAGAAGAGCCAACTGATTCAAAATAGATAGTTTTAAAACTTTGGTGGGCCTTATAAGCAGCCCTGGTGAGGACCTTAACAAAAACACTGAAACAACATATAGGAAAAACTGCTTATGCACAGAGAAAAAAACTTCCAATATATATGATAAATCATCAAACATAAAAGCATTAGAGATGAAATACTGAGAGTACATTTTTAGAAAAGCTTAAAATAAATGAGAATAAAATTTTTAAGTAAATGCTAAAAAAGCCACAGAAAGTATAAATTCTTGGTGGAGTGCTCAGAAAAAAAGGTAAAACCTTTTGCTGGATGGTCCTAGAAGGTTCGATAACCACACATGATGGTGAAAAATATACAATAAACTCTGGAGAGAGTGAAAGATCTGCTCAAAATGCTGAAGGAAGAGGCCCTAGAAGAATACATTTAAATGGTTGAAAAGTTGTTAAGAGGAAATAATAACAATATAATAAGATATCTAAATAAAAATAATTTCATGAAATGCAAATTGATTGAATTTGCCCCAGAAAATAAAAAGTGCCATTCAAAAAAAAATCCTAAATATGAAATTACTTGCCTTCAAGAGAATCCTATAAGAAAAAAGAAACGGTAAATTTTTGCAGAATAGAAGTATGGGCCTAGAGTTTGTGTCTGCAAACAAGAACAAAAGAAATGGAGCAGTCTTTTTCATAAATCAAACATTACAACCTAAATTGATTTTTGAAGATGGACAAGATAGATGTGTAATTGTAGAAATCAACTGGAATGGCAAAATAATGCATTTAATGGGTATTTATGGCCCCAATAATGCGAAATCAATGTTTCATGAAAATTTGTTAACAAAGACATCTGAATTAGACCTACAAAATCTGATTTGCAGGGGTGATTGGAAGAAGTTCGTTGATTCCAATAAAGATCAGTGTTCCAGAAAAGTATTAAGCAAGATCAAGGGAGACTATTTAGAACCTTCTTTAAATATACAGAGTAATTTGGATTAACAGACGGTTGGATATACAGTCAGCCCTCCACATCTGCGGGCTTCACTTTTGCAGCTTTGATTATTCATGGATTATTTGCTGTCAACTCTGCTGCCCCCCCATGCCATTTTTAATAGGGACTGCAAGCCTCATGAGACTGAGAAACTGCGAACGAGGTTTGTAAGTCCCTATTAAAAATGGTGTGGGGCAACAGTGGAGGCAGCAGTAACCCCCACCAGCCACCCACTTCTGCCTTGTGAAGGAACCCTGATGCCTCAAAGAAATCCATGGTGGGTTGCGTACGGTGATCACACTTTTGTGTGTGTGTGTTAAATATCATTTGAGACGGCCTAGAGTTATTCACGGTTTTTCCACTTTCATGGGGGTCCTGTGCCCCTAACCCTAGTGAATGTGGAGGGATGACTGTATTTATAGTCAAACTCTAGAGATCATACTTTTTTCTTCAGATCCTCATGAATCCTTTCCTAGAATAGATATATTTTGGATTTCTAAGAATATGCTGAACCTAGTAAAGAGGACAGACAGTTTACTCCCTCCCCCCTCCAAAAAAAATCAAATTGTAATCATTCCATGACATTCCTGAAAACAGGAAATGCAGTTTAGATGGGGATTTAATGAATATTTATTTCTGAAGATCAAGATATTCCAACAATATAAGCAAGAATTGAGGGAACTTTTTAACAAAGTTTATATGAGAGGATGTTTTTTAAAATAAAATATAGTTCCAGAATGAAGAAAAGGAGAGAAGCCGAGAAAAGGAAGTTGGTGGACGAAATATAGAATTTATAGGAACAACGTAAGAAAAAAATTATAGAGACTCAACAAAAGATTAAGTTACTCCAACAACAGTTCTCATTGTCTATAGTCCAAAAAATGTATGACAAACTACTACACCTTAAGTAAAAGAACTTTGAATTTGCAAATAAACCTGTGGAGTGGCTTTCCTATAAGTTGAGACATGAAATGATAAAGAAAAATGTCACAAAGGTGAGGAAGGGATATCAGTTTTTAATGGATAACTTGAAAATATTAAAAACTTTTGAGGAACATTACAGAGACTTATATGCAAATGGTAGTGACAAAAGCTCAGATATGGAAGACTACTTGAATAATAAATTATACTTGGAACAAAAGCAAAATGTGAATGGGACTGTGAAAACTGTAGAACCTTTTAAAGCAATTAAAAAGATTAAATCTAGAAAAGCGCCAGGCCCAGACAGAGTATCTGCAGCATATGACAAGAAATTTGAAGTTGAGTTACTTCAACCTTTAAAAAAGGTACGTGATGAGTTATTAGAAAAAGGGTAGATGCCAGATTCTGGGAGAAATGCCTATACTACAGTGATTCATAATGAAAATGTATCCCTTTGGGGTAGAACTGCAGTATTAAAAACAAATACTTTGCCAAGACTTTTGTTTTTCTTTCAACTGATCCCTTTTATAAGAAATGGAATATTTTTTGTGCAGTGACAGAAAGAATTCCCAGATTTGTCTGGCATACAAAGAAACCCAGAATATAATTTAAAACACTGTAGGATGCTAAGGAAAGAGATGGCTTGGGGGTCCCTAATGTCAAATTGTACTATTTGTACAATTTGTTTTAATTGGTTTAAGGAACAGATATTGCAAGACCCTTGCAACTGGAAAGCCATAATTTCAGATTTGGTTGGCATAGTTATATAGGGCATGATAAAGCCAAAGCACATGCTGAATTTAAAAATCATTTTATTAGAAAGACTCTCCTACAAGTTGGTGTAAGTATAAGCAGAGACTTTTTCCTGAGATGATAATAGGAAGTCTTTTTAAAGGAAAGTAGGGGTTAAAAACGGGCACAGTTGCTTTATGATGGCCTTCGGTATTTTAAACAAGACAGCTGGAAGTTTAAATCAAGGGAAATGGTTTTTAAGAAAGGCAAAGATCTTAATTGGTTTGCTTATATGCAACTTAAGGACAGATTTAACAAAAAGAAATGTAGCCACAGAAGTAAGAGAAAATTAGTTTTATTTAGAGTTGTGTAAAGATGATTACCAAATAATTTAAAAAGTGTACAAATGGCTTTTGAAACCAGATACAGAAGATGACCCTGGAAAAGAGTACATGATAAAGGGAGCCCAAAACTGTGCACATATTGATGTTTGGGGAAAAATGTGGTCCAAAGATGTGAAATAAACTTTGTGCAGTAATTTTTTAAAAAAAACTTGTATAAGATGCATCTAATCCAGAACAGGCTGTTGAAAATGTCCCAGAATATTCCAAACCAACACTGGGGAAGTCAAGATAAGGAGTGCTCCTTTTTTCGTGTGTAGTGTACATGCAAGAAGGCAAAAAGTACTGGCATAATAGTTATATTTTAATTTTAAAAGTGCAGATTTTATAACGTTATGGAAATGACTCTTTGGGCATTATGGATAAAGAATTGGAGAGTAAATATGAATTATTTCTTCAGTATATGACAAAAATAGCAAGAATATTGTTTGCTCAAACTTGAAAATGAGATTGAAGCATCAACAACAGAAGAATGGATTGTAAAGGTTGCTGAGTTGGCCCAAATTGCCAAATTAACAAGGTTTCTAATGGATAAACGAATTGAAGACTTTTTGAAAGACTGAAAAACATTTTGGGTTGGGGATGATGGAGGTTATGATCTAGTAAACTCCTACTAGATCATAATCCCTGAAGCTTTGTGCCTGACAGAAGGGGATCCTCCTGTCAAGTTTGTGGACTCTCTGATCCACAGATCAGTCAAGATCAGGACCTACAGGACATCAGCTCAGGAATGGAGCGGCCACTGCAGGTCCTGAGGCTGTGGAAGTGATCACGTGCTTTGGTGGAGCTGGTGGTTGAGTGTCTCCTCCCCCCCCATATACCAACTTTTGCCAAGACCTCTTGTATGTATATATTTTGATATTGTAACATTGTTGCTTAAGGGAGACAAGAAGCCTTTGATTGTTCCAGTGGAAACTGTATCTCTAAAAGTTTAAGAGCATTCTCATCTAACCGGGGTTTTGAAGAGACAATACCCCTTTTTGATTGCTATGGGAATGATGAACTATATGAGTTAAATAATTCAGCCTTTCTTTTCCATCTCTTTTTTACTTTGGGATTTACTAATATTAGTATTAACCCTTAAAGGTTTTTTTTTTTTTGTCTCTGGACTTTGATCTTGGACCCTTAATGATTTTTCTTTTCTTTCTTTCTGAATGAACTGTCATTGTTATATTTGCTTTGCTTAACTGGACAGGATGATGGCTTATATATTAAACGGAATAGAATTTTATGTGCTATGTTTGGAATTATGAAGACGGGATTTTAAGACTGGATTTTAACACAATCTTCTTGATCTGCTTGCTGGTTGGCATTCTGCCAGTTTTTACTGTTTTTAGGAAGTTTACTTAAGAAAAGTCCTAATCTATGTTTGAGAATACAAGCTGCCTTCTGTGAGAACATACTGAACAGCATATGGTCAGGAAAAACATATGAAAAACATATGGAAGAAAGGGAAGTTTTGTATTATTCTCCTTTCATGTATGTATGTGTGCATGTACGTGTCTGTGTGTGTGTATACACACACACACATATCTATATCTATATCTATACCTATACCTATACCTATATCTATATCTATCTATATCTATATCTATAAACAAAAAAATTACTATGGCTCCAAGGAAAATACTAATCAAAATAGAAAAGATTTAGTTGAGGAAGGTGACATTCTGGATTATTTTGTGAGCTTCCTGGCAGAATTCAGGCAATTTAAAGTCTCCATTGAAAAGGAATTTGAAGCAATTATAGACTGAGCAACAGGAAACCTTCAGTATCAGACAGGTGAAGTTGCAAGAATTCTACAGAAGCCTGAAAAAATATTTGTTCAAGTTCAAGACAAGGAGGAAGTTACAGGAATGCGCTCAGAAATAACTTCTGATATGGAGATCATGAATAACCAAACTGAGACAACTATGCAGTCTGAACTGGAGAGAGCCAATATTGTCAACGAAAGAAGGATGACGGCCTCAAGTGATGCACTAGTCCAGTCTTCAACTGAGAAGAGGAAAGATCAAATCTCAGAGACTGATTGGAAGACATTAAGGAAAATTTATAACAATTTGCATGTACTTCTAAAAGATTCCAGGAGAAGGGAAAACTATCATTTTTTGATGGAAGGTCACGTCTCCCTGCAGAACTTGCCGATCTGATTTTTACTTATAAGAATGAAAGACAGGTTGAGCGGGACTGATCTCACGAATGGCCCATCAGGAAAGCTAAAAAAGGACTTGATCTTTGGAAAGAAGGAAAGAAGCAACTAAGAAAGAAGAAAAAGAATTAGGAGAGGAGTCTAAGAATACTGAGAAAAAATTGTTTACTAGCATATAGACCTAATGTTGCTCGGGATTTTATTTTCTCATAGGTAATACTTGTTAGAAAGATTTGAGATCCTCTGTCTCTAATTCCCCAGGCTGTCTTGTCCAGTACCTGTAACTTTTCCCCATAGTCCCCAATCCAATGCGTATTCAGAGTTGTTAACATACAGAGGTCTGGTTTCTGAGGGAATACACTAGCCTTCTCCTTGCTGCTAGGCCTTGTATCCATAGCAACTGGCCAGCCCCAAGGGCACTCTGAGAATTCTAAAGGCCCCTCCCTAAACTGCCAACCCCAGGATTCCACAGAATTTTCACAAGCAGCCAATCATATGAGGTCTTCTCTGCTTGACACAGACAAACTCACAAACTTTGACTTTTATATATTAGATTGAGAGAGGGGGGGATTTCATGATGATATTGATAAATCTTTTTAAAGGTCATTTGATTATAATGATGATAGGTTTTGTTTAAGCCTTAATTTTAAACTTTAAATGGTCTTTTCTACTATATAGAAAGTGTAACTGGAATTAATAGTCTATTCTGTTTGTTGTTTCTAAAGGTTATTTCCTGCATAAAGGATTACTAACACTTTTTTAAAGAGATATTACCGGTTTTTTCCTCTATTGTTATTATTAAACTAATATAGAATATAGAATAAAATTAATTTAGTAAAACAAGAATATAGAATATAATAAGTTAAAGTTAATAAGTTAATAAGGACCTATATACTTGTGAGTTAAATCAACTAAAGAATTTAGGAGATGAACAACTGTAACTGATCTGTAAGTGATTATAAGTGATGAAGTGATGATATATGTGATTCTTATCAATTAAGTTTCTGTCTTTAATTTTGTTAGATTTACCTTCTTTTATGTTTGACTACTAGCTGAAACTAATATAGAATATAAAATAAGTTTATATGTAAGTATAATGGATTATAGGGTTTTTTCTACTAATTAACTATTTTTTTATGTATGTAATTGGATATAATGAGCATAATTAGCAACAAGTATTAATTTTTTGGTAAAAATTTAAGGATTCAATAATTAAGCGTAACTGTTAACTCACATGTGCTGTTGCAACAAGGATGGGGACCAATTTTTAGTTATTTGTAGTTTGTTTTGTTAGTTTGTTGTAGTGTTGCTAGGTACATATGTAGTTTGTTATGTATTGTTTCTCTTTCTCTTTCTATTATATTGTTGTCTGTTTTTAGTTTCATGTATTGTTCTGAAATGTTGTTTGAATTTGTTTAATAAAAATTTTATTAAAAAAAGATTGAAAATCATTTATCGATTTTTTTTTTGCGCAACAAGAAATGTAATGTAATAATACATGGTTATGGTTGTTAGCAATCTCAGTAGGGTTATTCAGTTGGATCTGCAATGATAGGGTTTTTGCTTTGTTTTCTTTTCATCACAGTCAGAACTGGGGGGAGGTCACAGCCCTGTTGTGCATTAGTTATATCTTTTTTTCTTTTTCTTTTTTCCTTTTCTTCTTTTTTCTTGGTCTTTTTTCTCCCTTCTGTTTATTTTTTTTTTGAAGGTATATTATTTTGATTCTAAATTACTATGTTTGTTTTGAAGCTTAATTTTAAAAATTCAGTTATGCTTAAAGGTGATTCAACAGACATAAGGAGAAAGATAAAGTTTATTCACATAGAAAAGTAGATCAAAACAGACAGGGCTCAAGAAATGCCCTGATGTTCCTATCATTAAGGAACAGACCATGAGGCAGACTCAAGAGGAAATGTCAGTTCAGTTCTTGTTAGTAATCAATTTTCCAGTTGACTCAGTGCCACCATTTAAGTTTTTTTTTTTAATCTGAAAATTTCAAACACCCTCCATTCCAATCCCACAATAAAACAGATTTTTTCACAGTACTGACGCAAGAAAGCAGGAAGCATGGCAGTAATAACAGCAATTTTTAAAAAAGAAACTTGGAGGCATTTTCTGTACAATTCAATGAAGGTTTGCTTGCTGAAAACAAAGGTGTGTGTGAGGGCCCTAGTTGCTTATAATTATTTAAGCTGACAGTTAAACTAAATGAGGAAAAAAACCCTTTGCTGCTTTGTATTTATGCTGCCAAAAATAAGAAAACCTCTATCTCTGCCTGCAGGAGGCTGTTAACATTGTCTCACGTTAAATAATAAATAAATTATGTAAATGTCCAAACCAAGGTTGAAGGGATTGGACTCTCCACCATGAAACCCTCCAGGTGGCCGGAATCACTTGTCTCTGTTAGCTGTTCACGGAGGCTAAAAGCCAAGAAATATATAACATGTACACATCTAAGTCAGAAGGATGAGATGGCATTTACTGGCCACTGAGGGAGGTAACAGGTGCCCAGCTCTAGCATCCAAAGTGGGTGCTGTGCTTAGTGACTACAGCCTTGTGGGAGTCTAGCTAATACATTCTCGGTGAACGTGGGTGGGGAAACATTCCAAAAATGGTAAAATGCAGATTATTGACTTTTCAGCCCTAGCAGAGGAACTCTTACAAAAACAGGTAATTTTACAGGTTAGTTTCATATTCAATGTTCAGATCGAAGTTTTGATTTGTGAAGCAAATACCCAACATAATTGTCAGAAATGTTTCTTTCTTTTATTTCCTTTATAGTATCATAATTAGAAAGCAAACTGAGGAGCATGACGGAAATATCTGAGTACACTATACTCACCCTTTCAGTTCTGAATCATTCAAATGCTCTAATAGTATTAGACTATACTTTTAAAATGGCTTGCTAAATCACTTGGGATAATAACCAACACTATATCAATACTAAATGTATTAATGAGATGGGAAACTGGAAGCATAGTGAGTGTGGAACATATTTTTGGCAGTCTGCATGCTAGGTCATAAAGTCTACCTGCATATATATCGTTACATCTTGATTTAGCAACACTTAGGATAGATCTGATGGGAGGGATAGGCAGCTGTTGCCTTCCCTGTGTTTTTGGTCTGCAACAGGGGTGAGTAAAGTGTGACCCACAGGCTACATGCAGCCCACCAGACTTAGAATTGCAGTTCCCCAAGCTTCTGGAGCCCGCCACCCACCGCACAAGCTGAGAGGCCCCCACTACTTGAAATAGCCAGCATCACCTGCTGTACTTTGGCATAAACAATCCTTTGCTTGCCATAACAATGAAGACACTCCCATGCCTTCCTTACACCCGCTCTCTGTAGTTCCTGCTGAACTTCCTTGCTGCCCATCCTTACACAGTACTCATCGGCAATCTTTTCAGTCCTTCCAAATGTTCCCATTTGGAATTGCTTTCTATCCCTTTTTGCTTGAATCCCTGCATTAAATCCTTATTACCCAACCCCCTCTAAAAGACCCCTGCTTTAAATCCTCTTTGCTCAACTTCAAGAGACCCCTGCTTTAAATTCTCAACCACCTTCAACAGAAATCTTGCTAGTCCCACCAAATGCTCTCACCCCTCCTTCCTGATAAGATAATAGTTAGATAATTTTTTAAAATTATTGGCTTTAAAAGTTTCAGTAGTCCCACATGTCTGACGGTGGCCCCTAGCCCTGCCACAGGTGCCTAGCCCTGCTCTATAACTTCCTCTAGCCCTGGTCTATAACTTCCCAACTTACAACTTCTATGTGGGCTAAAGATGATGAGACCTACAGGACAAAAACATCTGGAAGTCCACAGTTCTACCCCACCACCCAATGGCCTAAATCAAACTGTTAGTCCAAACTAGAGTAGCAAGCTCCGGTTGTTTCAATGGGTTTATTTTAGTTAAGGATAACAATTTGATTCAGGTCTTTGAACTCATAGGGACTAAAGTTACTAATGACTAATTTAATTCTGGTAATTGCAAGGATCTACTCTAAGTAGCTGAGCATAGATCCAACTCAGGACTCATTATCTACACTAGGCTACGGTAAGTTTATCAAAAATGTACTCCCTTATTCACATTCCAAATTTAATTCACAATCCACATTTAAATTTTACATCAAAAGCACATTAATGTTTTACCATTCTCCAAACCCATATGTGAGAGATGGGAGTTATATGATTCTAAGTACTCAAGTAAATTAAATGGGATTCCCTAGGCAGCCAGCAAAGCATTTAGAGACATAAAGCTCAATTTGAATTTTAACTACAGTGTCTATTAGAAATCTCTGAACTATTTGTTATTTCTTCATTTGGTTATTAAGCTTATTCTTAATACCAAAGGAAAAAAAATCATCTTGTTAAATCTTTCCTAGAGATTTCATTCTTTTTCAGGCAATACAATTGGTCACAGATGTCAATAGTTTAAATTTTTAAATACAGAAATTATATGGCATAACTATTAACTGTCTAATACTTGATAAGCGACATGAAGGCACATTGTTGTTGTGTGCCTCCAAGGTGTTTCCAACTTATGGCAACCCTAAGGTAATCCTACACATAACAGAGTTTTCTTGTCAAGATTTGTTCAGAAGGGGGTTGCCTTTGCCTTTCTCTGAGGCACACACACACACACACACACACAATTTGCCTTCATATTTTAAACAAATATGATACAGTTGAGAGTGTATTTTCCAGGTCATGATAACATTCTACAAGGGAAACAGAGCCACCAATTAGTACAGGATCACAGATGTCTCCCATGGCAGGATCAGAAAGATGCTAACCAAATTTATGTGAAGTTCATGATAGAACTTCTATCATGTTCTAAATAACCATTAAATAAAGGATCATCTATGTCTCCTGGACTCCCAGCTGGAGGGCATGAAGACAACTGCCATGTCCTGCCAGTGTTCCCTAGCAAATGGTCTCCAAAGGTGTATTGCCTCTATCCAGGATTGTAGGCACAAGAGGTGGGGCCACATTACCATACTGTGCCCCACACTGAGATTTTCTTTCTTATTGGAGAGTCCAATATCATTCCATTATTGGTTCTATACTAGGATAATCCAAATGGTCAAGAATGTTTAGAGATTTTGAAGGGGTGGAGTTGAATGTTATGGAGGTTCTGAACGCTGGTCAGGAAGATTTGGAAGTTTCAGAGGATTGAGGTGGAATGTTATGAAGTCCCAGCAGTAGATCAGGATGGTGTGTTTTGAAATTTCTCAAGACTGGAAAAGGTAGACATTCAGGTGGGAGATGAGACCTGTTAAGTGAGATGATGCTTATAATTTGATAAGGTAGCCAGGTGAACTTTTTTAAAGTTAGAGGTAAGCCATGCATTCTGCACAGACAATTGCAGACCACTTTTAAAATAGATTATGAATGGTACTGAGAATTACACGACGACCAGCTGTGGTTCTCAATGATATTATACAAGAAAAAAGATGGCTATCCCCATGACTGTATGGGTACAGTATTCTGTTAAGTCTTACTCACTCACACACACACACACACACACACACACACACACAGGTTGTAGCTTTTTTGTTTGCTTGCTTGTTTGTTTTTTGGAGCAATTTAATTCAGCAAAAATGATGAAAAGACCACATGATCACCTTTTCAAAACGTAAATACCTGGTCTACCCAGAAATGCTGCAGTTCTCACAGGACACCATTAAGGTTACATTAGTTCTCCTGGATCTTCACTGTAATGTGAAGATACAGGGAAGATGAGAGTTGAGATCACATGAGGTGTAGCCATAGATGGATATCTCCTTCATGAATTTGCTGAACCCCTATGAAATCCATCTGATTTACTGAGCACCTTCATAATTCTGTGGTAGCAGATTCCACAGATTGATGAAGTTTTGTCCATCCCAAATATATTGCAGTTATATTTCATTGTGCAACTGTGAAGGAGGGAGAAAACTCTCACTCAACAGTTTCAACAGACAAGATTTTATAAATTCCTAGGCTTTCCCCATTGATCATCTTGTTGCTGTTTTTTTTAATTACACCCACTTGCTGTCTTTCTGGAATCAAAAGACATATAAAATGTTTTAACTGATTAAAATATAATTTAATTAATGTAATATTCACAAATACTATAATCTTGCACCATAAGAAGATCGTCCAGATCCTTGTACACCTGTGTACCTTTTCAAGTCCTGTGTACCTTCTTCAAGAATATTAGAACTTTACAAGATTTCCAAATGTATATATGTTCTTTGGATGTATATTTTCTCATAGATAACCTTCTACAAATACATGACAGCAGCAGACGGTTGGAAAGCAAAAGCAGGAGAGGTTACCTTCTGAGTTTTTCCTGCTTTTTCATTCAGAATGTAATATGCACAAGTAATTTTCATACAGTTGTCCTCACATACAAACCTTCCTGTCCTAGCTTCAATTGCCAATGAAAATACACAGTGGAACAACAATCAGACATGAAACATGTCCATGGGAAGCTTCTCCAAGACTAACCACCTATTAGCAATGCAAAAGAAGAAGGCACAATGTATGGTGAAAGAAGGTTAACTCTTTTGTTGTCAGCTATGACCTACCACATGGCATAGCAAGTATACTTTTTAATGAAGTTGAAGAATCTGGCAGCATCATTAGAAAATTAAAAAAAAACACCTTAATTGGTGCAAGCAGACGCAAGAAGGCCCTGTGTCTATACTTGGACCACAGGTTGGGAGTTGCCCATCCTGCCATATAAAGCTTATAAAACAAGAATCAGCACTTTGAAAATGCTGCTAAACATAACAGAAGGCAGCTGTATATCATTTTGATATCAACAAAATCTGCCTCCACCAATCTTAAGTATGAAGTTATGGAAGTTTTTTGCTCTAATAATACAAGGAAGCCCAGTAATAAAAAAGATCATGGGAGGGGGAGTTATCATCATAGAAACTTCAAGAAGTAATAATAATTTTAAAAACCTTATAACCACTTAATCATAAAATAAAGCTTGTACATTTTTAGAAGATATAACCCAAGAAGAATTCACTAGAGATGCTAATGTAGTTAGCATTTAATGCAGTCAAGAGTTCAAAGGTATTCTTTTGTCATTTCCCTGTGGTCTGATCTTATGTAGGGTCTACTGACTAGACTATTAGCCAAGAATCACTGACACCACGACTTAATGTTTGAAACTTCTGTATTATTTTGTACAAACTCCACTGATAGAAACTGAAAAACACTGGTTAACCGAACTAAGGAAAAAGTTATAAAAGAAGTCCTGAGAACAAGTGTATTGTTTCGGTAGTAAGGCTATGAACATATCGCTGAGGCAGGTCAAGAGTCCTCTGACAAAAATGAGAAACTTTACACAATTCAGAGAAATTCTTTTAGGGTTTTTTTGTTTCGTTTTTTGTTATCTCTCTCTCTCTCTCTCTCTCTCTCTGTATGTGCATACGTGTATGTGCACGTTTTTCCATAGGCTGGTTGGTCCTTCTAGTATTAAAAATATATTTTTAAAGTAAGAATTGATGATCTTTGGTTTTTAATGTACTGGCACACCCAGTGTCTGTGTGTGCCTTTAAAGTCACCTGTTGACTTATGGTGACCCCATAAGGTGGCCCTATGGTCTCTTATGGTGACTCTGCTTAGTTTCCAAGATCAGATGGGACATGGCGCCTTTAGAATATTTACAGTAG
The DNA here is from genome assembly GCA_030412105.1 of Cyclura pinguis. Lineage (NCBI taxonomy): Eukaryota > Metazoa > Chordata > Lepidosauria > Squamata > Iguanidae > Cyclura > Cyclura pinguis. The sequence continues at coordinate 246,383,670 of CM059599.1, read as the reverse complement.
CATCACTAAAATTCAATAAATGTGGTCAACAGATGAATAAACAAATAAGAAACAGTATGATATCATACATCCATGTGCCAATGGTGGGAATACAATTAACAAAGAAAATTTTCTTCTATATGTAAGGCCCCAATTGTTGCATGAGAAACAGGAAAGATTTGTCTTAATTTGTCAGATGTTTAATATACTGTATAAAGAAAGAAATTATAAACTAAGGAACTGGGGACAAAGGTCTTTTTTATTATGCTTAAAGTACCATAGATAAAAACAGCATTGCATAAAATACATAGTACTACTGTTTACCAACTGATGAATACACATAAAAAATTAAGACTTAGAGACATCTAATTTTGACATGAATTGCAGTATTATCTAGCAGTTTCTGGAGCTCATTAATTCTTTAATTTGTATCTCATATCTCAAGAATGGATCAACTTTAGTCAACTTTAATTTAAAATTGTACTTGGGCAAGTAATTCCCTTGTATGATAGGAGAGACCGCTGTTCAAGAAATTAAGCATAAGATCTCAGTGGTAATCATTCATTTATTAATAACTTCTCCTAAAACAGAATTATTCCAAAGATGTGTAGAACTTTTAGGTGCTTTATATTCATGAAGAATATATGTGGAAGAGGTGTGTGTTTCTGCCCTGAAAATGTGATTTCTTCTCTTCTTCCCTTAATTTGCCTGTCCAATCACCCACTGCACTTTTCCTGGACTCACCGCATGTCACCTAGCCCCTCACATGTAAAATGTTGCAAGGAACAGCAATGATGACATGTTTCTCCCACCTTCCAAAGCCACCGTTGCTATATAGATGACACTGACAAACCAGACACAAACAAGCCTGAAGAACTGTGAGCAAAGGCTTCAAAAACAAAGAGTGAAAATGACAAGCCCATTTGAGAGTGTCTGTCATTTTCACCTGTACAATAGCAAGATGTGTGGGTGAACCTTGGCATCTTTTTCACTATTTGTGTAAAAACTACTTTTTGTACACCTAACCACATACTTCTCACTTTGGGGAAACATCCAGAGAGTCTGTGCATCAAACTGTCAGATTCTTTTTTTCCTAACACAAATTAAATTGGATGGCAGCAGACAAAAGTGCCAGATAGACTCACACGGGAAGATATTTGTTGTTGTGTGCTTTCAAGTCATTTCTGACTTATGGCAACCCTAAGGTCATTGTGTCCCGTGGTTTTCTTGGCAGAATTTATTTGTAGGGAGTTTGTCCTCACCTTCCTCTGAGGCTGAGAGAGTGCGACCTGTCCAAGGTTTCCATGGCCTAGGGAGGATCTCCATGGCCTAGTGGGATTTAAACCCTAGCCTTCCAGTGTCCCAGTGCAACACTCAAACCACTACAACACATTGGTTCATGGCCCTTCAGATAAAGCCATATAGGTTTGTAAGTTCTCTATGGTAAGTATTAGTTGAAGCACCTTCTGGAATGCCACCTTCTGAATGATCCTATAAATTCGAAGATTCAAATTACAGAAGACAGCCTTCTTCTTCGCTCTTTGTAACTGAAATGAAGCTCATTACTGAATGATTGAATTATACCCAAAATATTTGGTTAATGAGATGACCAATCCAGACAATGCATATATCTGAATGCAGTTGTCAATCCCTACTAAAAAAGTAAACCTATTAAATCAATAAGAGTTATAAAGTTCCCATTGATTTAGTGGATCTATTATCATGGGGATTAACCATTGGATTTAGACCATAGGGCCACCTTATCCACTAGGCACTTTAGCCACAGTGCCTAGGGCCCATAAAAACATCAGGGCCTACGAAAACATAGCAATAGCAATAGTATGTGTATTTCTATACCGCTTATCCGCTAAGTGCTCTCTAAGCTGTTTACAGTGTTTAGCTAATTGCCCCCAACTAGCTTGGTACTCATTTTACCGACCTGCAGAAGAATGGAAGGATGAGTCAACCTGGAGCCCTGCAGGACTGAACTCACGACCTTGTGGCTGCAGTACCAGCATTTAACCACTGCGCCACCAGGGCTCCTAGTAGTATGTCAAGGTGAGGCAGGAAGTCCAATACACGAGTGCCTAGGGCCTACAAAAACCTTAAAACCCTGCACACATATAATCTCACACCACTGGAAAGAGTTTGGTGAGAATAGAAGTATAATCTCACTGTAAAGCTATATCATTGTAAAGCACTGTAAAGCAGAATACCTAAGAATTAAACAGTAATTCTCTAGGTTTCTTTTCAATGCCAGTACTGTAGCCATCCAGTTCAACATCTGACATTTTCCTTACATTTGATGCAATCTTGTGCGAATCCCTTCTCTCAGACCTGCCACCTTCACGGGCATGTTTGTTAGGAAGGCAGAAGAGGACTTTCCAGAAGTCTGTTCTCAGGCTCTGGAATTCTCTTCCATCCAAGACTCGACTGGCCCCTTCCTTGTTATTCTGTTAACAGATGAAGCCTTTTTATGACTGACTGATAAACTTTGGGGAACGGACTGTTTTATCAGAAAATATAAGAAACACCGAGAAGTTTTGAGGAACTGCCTGTTTTATAAGAAAATAACAAGATACTGCACTTTTTACTGGATGAGTTTTAAAAGGTTTTAATTCCACAAATTAATTGTAATTTTACCATACTGTTTTATATGTTTTTATTTGTAAATTATTTAATTTTTGTAAGCCACCTTGAGTATCAGCTCTAAAAAAGTAAATATAAATAAATAAAAATTATTATTATCATCACTACGCAGCACCTCTATTATCACCTAAGTTAGAAATCAGTACGTCACTGATTCCCAGATTCCTGGACAGAATCTGAATCAATGACGATCAAAACTCCATTCAGTAACACATGGTAGACACGAAATAGGGAGATAACCCTCAAAAGTGGTAAATGTAATATGAGTAGGATAACATGCTTTGTTGCAATCTTCTGTCAACTTTTTCATTTTAATATTAATTTTATTTAGAGTGTGCATGTGCAAATTTTTCACTGCTAAGAAATAATATATTTTAATTGTTGCAAGATCAAAAAACTAGAGCTTGAAGAGAGGAAAAAAACATTGTTTCTGATTATCTTTCTTCTCTCTCTCTTTTTAGGCAAACTTTGAGAATGAGTACTAGCTGGAAGTACTACCTAATTATCAGTATCTGAACAGCAGTGAAATGAGTGATTTCCTCTCATTATTGCAGTGGAAATGTCTCCAAACAGCTCAAATTCCCATTGGTAAAAATCCTCCCTGGAAGAAAAAGAATTAAGAGTATTAAGAGCAAGGGGATCAGATAATTAGGATTAAGTAGGCTGACCTAGGGCAGCTGAGCAGTTAAAAAATTCTAATAAGGTGAATAGATGGTAGACTAAGGTGAAAGGGGATTTCTATGAATCAGATTAATTGGAGTGTGTGGACAAACTGGTACAGGTTCATCTGAGAAAATGGAAAATGTTCCGTACCAACTTAGTACAATTAAAGTCAGGATTTAACTGGATACGATATATATTATAAGCCTAGGTATCTGGTGGCTTCTATGCCAGTGGGACAGTGAATCTGCTTTGAATTTCAGTCCAAACTTTAAAAGAACTATCCAAGATTCTGAAGCTGATTTGGAGAAAGGACTCAACATCTTTGGTGGTTCTTTTAAAGTTTTCACTAAAACTTGGTGTAGATTCACAGATGTTGCCTATAAGCACTGTTCCCCTGAAACCATCAGGCAAAGGTTCTTTGTGAATTTAGCATACAAAGGAAAAAGTTTCCATACTCAGGAGACAAATAGCTACCTCCTTCAATTTACATTATGCATTGGACGAAATCAGTTTTTCCCCCTGCTCAAAACTGTATTGTTTAAAATGACCATTTAAAGAATTAAACTGAAAGTAATTTCTCTGTAACATTTTTAGCTCAGCCATGGAAAGTAGTCATCATTATTATCAGCATGTTTTAGTCTTGGTGCAGGCCAACAAATAGCCTGCTTCTAAAAGTGAATCAATAGGATGTCTGAAGAAGATTACAGAGAATTTTAGAAATATCTACCTGAATGCCTGGGCACATAAGCAAAAGTTGAATTTATTATAACAAAGCATGTTGTACCATAATTATTCATACAGAAGACAGCAAGCTATGATGTTAGACTATCAGAAAAGGTATTTAGAGTTTTCTTGGGAAATATAGGTCAAGAATAGTTCAGCAAACTTTTGCTGACTCCAAAACAGCCAGAAGCAATGGGATTTTCACACATCAAATTAAACTTTTCATTGGAAACCTTCAAGATTATACATTTATACTGGTTTGCAATCTCAGCCAGCGAAAGCCATGTTGAGAACTGCCTTCGGTCACTTGTGTATGAGTATTTTTTCTCCTATCCTTTGCAATGGAAATTGCATAAACTATCCTTTCACATTCTCTTATACAGTCAAATACGTTCACATGCAAACTACTAAAAGTTGTTCTCTTATTTCAGTGTGGTAATTATTCATTTGTCAGTGTGTTCACTAAAAGTATTTAAATTCCTTGTGTGTCAAAGTCAAAAAGACTTCAGGCTGCTGTATCATGCAATTATATGATCCACTCTCTTATTTTAGTGTGCATATTTGAAAAAAGACCACATGTGGCAAATAGTTCATATATGATTCTGAATTCACATGATTAGTCTGGGAGCAAAAGTGACTACCATCTTTCTAGATGCCTACTAGACAAGAAGGAGAAGTAAGCAATGTCAGAGTCTGTATCCAGTGCCACAAATGGGGTTCATGGGGCCTCTTGTTCTCACCCCTGCCCGATTCAACCTCAGATATATTGCTGTCAGTACCTCAATGAGCTGCCTGCTTTTCTGCAAATTATTTTGGCCTCCACAATCTTAAAAGCCTTTTTCTGTTTTCCCACCTGTTTCCTGCCTCAGCAACCCTAGCTGCAGTCTCTCAAAGATAACCTGGCTATAATAGTGCCAGCCACGATAACTTCCTGTTCAGGCTACTGCACTGTGTTCTGAGTAGGGATGACCCAAAAGAATAACACAGAGGCTGCAGCTATTGCAGTATGTGAGATGTCGGTTGCTGAGAGGAACACTATGAATATATTCCTTCATACATGTCCTATATACATTCCAGGCTTATCATGCTTGATCTAAAGAAACTCTACCGACTCTTCAATATGCTTCTGATCCGAATTCAAGATGTTTATGATGACATTTAAAGACATACTTTGATATGTGAAAGAATGTACTTCCATGAGAATAGCCATCCATTGAGATTTTTGTGCACTCTGCCTCTGGTTTAAGCAATACATTATGTATTGTAATACATCTGCCATGTTTTCACAGTTGCAGAATGGAGGCTAATTTTTTGCCAAGTTAAAACTTGTTTTTTTCACCAAACTTTTGGGACTTAGGATTCATGGTCTGACTTGGTTGTGCAGCTTTGATATTGTATATGCAACCAACAGTGGCTTACGGGGCAAAATACTGGATTCAGTTTCAGTGTTACCCTGTTTTAGATTCTTCCAAATTGTTTTGGGACTGTCTGCATGTGATTTAGTTTGTTTCAAAATGTCTTATATTTTTAAAGATCATTTAATATTGCTTTTCTATGTGTATTTCACCCTGAGATCTGATGACATAGAGTAGCTTTTACCTATTTTAATAAATGCATCAGTAAAAGAAGATGAAGTGAAGAAATGCCCAATGCAGGATGTATTCTGTTGGCCAGTTCATGTTAATATGTCTCACGCCCACCAAACAGGTCTATACCAGCAAAAAGCTACAAGAGTCACTGCACAAAAGAAAAGGAATAATGGGCAACAGCAAACCATGTAAGAAAGGTTAGGCTGAGAGATCACCATTTGTTCTAGGCTACTGAACTTCATGGCTGAGCACCAAAGCTGACACAAGAAGAAGCTTTAGACATAATTCCAAATCTCACTTCAGGCTTGGCCACTCCATCAAATTTGCCAATCCATTTGATCAAACAAATGATCAATCACACCAGATTTGTTTATGTTCTGTTCAAGTTCTGTTCTTCTTTGTAGGAGGCATCCCTCCTTCTTTCTATGTATCTCCCTCGCCCGCAGTCCAAACTACAAGTTAGGTGAATCCACCAAAAAAGCATGGAAAGTGGTACCAAGAGGGATAGAAAGCAGGAAGGAGTGCAGTGCTTAAATCAAAAGGCTTCAAGATTTTCTTGTTGCCAAACACAAAAGTGTCACAAAAGTGTCAAGACAAAACCTCACCAAAAGGTTACTCCATAAAATGTTTATGTTCATTGGATGGCCATATACACAAAGTATTATTTTACTTGGCATAAACCAAACAGTTTTCTATTGTAGCTAGAGAAGAAAATTAAATAGGCTTTCCTAAGCACTGCATGCTCATGGAAGAAGGGACTTGTGATATCCACAGGAACATAATTCAACAACAACGCCAGACAATAAGGCATATGTGGGTATGAACTACTTTCATAATTATCATTTGGTTGCTTTGATTACAAATGCATAGTATTTATCAATCACTGAGAAAGAAATAGAATTGGTAGAGAAAGATAAAGAACAGGGGGAAATGGTAAATGACTGAATTGCTAAGGGCATATGAGGATGTGCTGATTTTACTTTCATCTATGCTGCACGACCATGGAAATCTGAAGAAAAGGATGGTCACCTTTAAAAATACCATTAAAATTATTTTTCAAAAAGCATAACAGTAGCTTCTTCTTATCTCAAGGCAACATTATATATGTTGACTGTAATTCAATATTAAGAGCACATGCTCTGGACACAAAAGATCTTAGATTCAGTGCTTGGCATTTCCAGGCAGAGCTAGCAAATAATCCTACCTTAAACCCTGAGAAACAATGCCAGTCACACTCAATGAACACACAGACTCAGTTAATTCAGTATAAAGTAAACTCAGCATAAAGATGCTTCCTAGTTCCTGAGTAACATATGTTGTAGGTGCAGAGACAATAAAAGTTACTTTTTGGACAGCAATTCCCAGAAGCCAACATAGCCACTCACTTCCTGACAATATTGGAGACCAGCCATTCTCAACAGGGCCATTTGGTTCCCAAGGGGGCCCTGGCACATTAGGGATGGGGTCACAGGCTGAAAACTATGAGGAGTCCCAAGGGTTTATAGGAGCCCTGGTAACTCAACTGATGAAATATCTAAGTAGCAACCTTAATTAGAGTCAGTAGTTTCCTTCTATTTATAATATCTTTCCAACACATTTGACAGTTTCCTTGACTGTCACTGTCTAATCTGGAGCCTAATATCATGAAAGTTGCAGAAAAAGCTCAAGGATCACATTAGGCCTGATAGATGTTTAATTTCATACAGTTTTTTTTAATGTTTTGTCCAGTATGTCAGAATGTTCAAGTTTTCTTGGTGTTCAGAATAAATGATTTTCTGTCTATCTGTTCATGTCCTATTCCTGTTCAACAGGGGGCCTTGGAACCTGAGAAGAGCTCCTAAGGGAGCTGCGGCCAACAAACAGTTGAGACTCGCTGCTGTGGACAAAGGGAATAGGCATTATCAGACATCTTTTCTCTTTTTCTCTCATAAAGGTCAGAATAAAGCTAAAAGAACAGCTTTACAAAATCAATGTGAACTAGGGTGACCTCTGTGTTCAAATTGAAGTATTAAACACATAAAACAGTATTATGGTGTTTTTAAAGTAATCTGCTATCACCAGTGTTGAAAACCAGGACTTTTAGCATCCTTGATGACTATAGTCAGGAATGAAAATCTTTGCTTACTTTGCTTCCACATACAAGAATGAATGATTTCAGCAATTTTATTTCAATGAGACTATGAGGATTCCACACAATTTTCAAATACTCTTCATATTTTGGGATTTCATGAGGAAAAATTCATTTGCACAAAAACACACATGGTTTTGCTCAGCAGAAAGTATGTTTTGGGGAAGAAATTGAATATTTTGTACAAATACTGATTCCTGTGCAAAAATGTTGAGAGTTTTGAACTGAAAATACATGCAGGAAAAGTCCACAGGAATCTGTTTATTTGTGCAAATTTCATGGTTATGCAATTTTTGCAAAGTTTATATAATCAGAACAAACATACAAGATTCCTGTGCAGAAAAACCATGTGTAGTATTCCTGCATGTGTTCTCTGAGTGAAGAAGAAAGTCTTTTATATAAGATTCAGTGTATTTTGCATGTACAAAACCCACAATTCTGCTCCAGGACACATTTTCCACACAGGAGGAACTACATGCATTTTTGCACAAATGAATTCTCTTTAATAAATTTCCAAAGTGGAAAGAATCATGGCTGGTCTCTTTTTGCTTGGTGGGATGTCTGACTGCTGAGACACCTCTCCTTTTTTTCCATTGAGAATGAAAAATCAACAAGCAGTCTTCACAGCCCTAGCTGTAGGACAGTGTGCTCGTGGAGGACATCCCCCTTGCAAGATGCAGCCAAAGTTTACCTTCAGTGAATTCTGGAAAGGGCCACATGCATTTACATCCAAAACACAGTACCCTGTGTATTTGCATACCTAACTGAAGAGTACAGCACTGAAGAGTGGCACTGTAAACTGACATGCTGGCTAACTCTGTTAGCCTTGTGACTATCACACAGTAAAACAGAGAAAGAGAAAGGAAGCAGGCCAAATCAATATATCTTTGTAATTTCCCTAAATCAAACATAAGCTCTGAAAGGTAGTCCAGACCACACTATGTCCATCAGGAAGTAAATACATAAGAAAGACAAACCCAGTTTGTTCCCTTCATGGACCTAGTGCACCGGAATATTTTTGTTTGCTTGTTCTATTTCTGTCCTTCAGTGAATTTTGGGTGGCATCTATGTCTCTCTCTCTACGCAGCCTCTGACACATACTTTATCATTTTAAAAAAATGTTCTACTAAACTGTTGCTTGAATGCCCTGAATCAAAGAGATCATTGGATCTTCACTGGTGATGCAAATGTACTCTACGGAAAACACACAGCATTCAGTCCACAAACTTACCACAGAATTATCAATGAAATGTATGTAAGACTCAATATAATTCACAAATCTATTTTGAAAGAGAGCCAAATTGTGATATGGAGGTCTGAGTGTTGGACTAGTTTTCCAGGAGACCTAGGTTCCCCACTCAGGCATAGAAACCCAGTGGGCGCCCTTGGTCAAGTCACTCAACAACCCAAGAGGAAGGCTATGGGAAACCTGTTCAGCTATTGTGCTTTTGAGAAGATCTGTTCTATAGCTCCAGAGCCACAGCTTAAAGCATACTGCATAGTAGAGCAAAGGAGGGGAAAGTGCTGTCCATGGACCACATGCAGCCCCCCGACTCCACTTTTACACATCCCACTAGTACAAAGCCCCCAACCCCTCGCCACATTTTTAATAGGTTGATGTGAAAATCATGCAGAAAGACTCCAAGCGCGCGCGCGCATATATATATATATATATATATATATATATATATATATATATGCATGCATAAAACTGCCCACAGAATCCACTTTGATGAAAATGTAAGTATTTTTGCACACTATGGAGGGTCGCAAAGACATGCTATCTCATGCCCACCCCCCACTTTCTGTTAAGTATGGCCATTTCTGCACTAGACTGTTATAGTGCTATTATTCAACATCCTGAAGTTTGCCTAAAAGCCCCTCCCGAAACAGCAAACCCCAGGATTCCATAGGATGTTGAAAGTGGAATAATAGCACTATAACAGTCTAGTGCAGAAATGGCCTATGTGATTTGTTCTAGGAATGCTGGCACAGAAATTTAATGAATGAATGAATGAATGAATGAATGAATAAATAAATAAATAAATAAATATGAGAGACAGCAGCACAAAAATCTTCATGTGCAAACATATTTTCAGTTCTGCAGCTTCAGTTAGGCTAACACCTTCATCCCATCCATTCTTACTTAGTTGTCCAAATAATACATCATATGTTTATAATAATAGAAAGCTCAGGAGATTCAGGAAATGATTGGAGAAAAAGAGGCAGGTGTCCACTTTTTTTTCTTCCAGCATGGAAACCCCCTGGGTGACCTTGGACAAGGCACACTGTCTTAGCTTCAGAGGAAGGCAATGGCAAATCTCTTCTGAATAAGTCTTGCCAAGAACACTCTACAACAGGGGCACCATAAGGCAAGGGTCACTTTGAAGCCAAATAACAACAACAAGCTTGAAATAAGTAAGAACACTGCCTGCTCATTCAAGAAAAGGACAGTGAGATTTTATATTCTAATACAGCATGGAATTGAAAAATAACCTTTACCCATTCCCATATAATATATTATGAAATACAGGCTGCCGAGTCCAACATATAGACACCTAGATGTAGACATGAAAAAAAATATTGGCATTGTCTTACATAGGTGGATGAGCTACACATTTTGTACCTGTGAACTTTTTAAAAACATGATACTGAAAATACAACATCTGCACTAGAGTAATGCATGGATAAGGTTTTCCCCCCAAATCTGCTAATGAAATACAAAGATTAATTATTCTCTGAGCACCAAAGGCTTAACCTCACTAATTGCACAACTAGTAGAATGTATGCCTCTTGATTAATAACCCTCAGAGCTTCCAGCATGTGACATAAAAATTTATATCTCCAAAGCACAAATACACAAGGGTATGGATCTGTAACATTAAACCAACATACAATTAGCAACAGTTTATTTTAATTATATTTTGGTACTATTAAGGTTAGCCTGTAGTTCATTTTTCTTTATAGATTATTTCTTACACTGTTTGTACAGATAAATTCTGGAAGCATTGGCACACTCAATTTTTTTTTCTAACAAGCTGTATCACAAAACTGGAATCAATGAAGAAATCCCATTTGGTGACCTTCCACAGCTAGGTTTACCTATCCATAATACTGGAGGATTAGTCCCTCCTGTTCAAGGCAATTGACAATAATTGAAGAAATGTCTTACTTCATTAAACAACCTTCTATCACCAGAAAGGAAACAAAGACTTAAAATGGCTATGACGGTGAGGCACACCAAACTGGAAGAAGTATTCTGAAGATCGTACCAGAAAGAAAGATCAACACACAATATTCAATCCATTCAACGATGATTGCTTAAAGAAGAAGAAAAAAAACCCGAACAACATAATGCATTCACACTTTGTGAACACTAACTTAAGTACTGAGGTTATAAGATGATGAAATACATACATAATATAATCACAGATGGCATGATAGTAGGAAGACATGTTCAGCCTTAAAAATGGGCTATGGAAAAACATCCAGTATTTTGTTCCATAAGCCATTGTCGGTTGCAGCAAAGTCACTCTTAGATCCATCTAGGTTTCATCTTCCATTCCACAGTAAAATGAGGTTGGACTGTGAGACTGGCACTAAGAAGGTCAACTTCAGCTTTCACCTTTTACAAATATCTGAAAGTTACAAAGAGCTATACCCAGATGTGAAAAACAACACCAAGACAGACAGAACGACAAACCCTAACAGGTTTCATTTGGCTTAAACTGTTAATTCATCTCATCAGGGACCCTAGGAACTGTTTTTAAAGTTAGACCTCAAAACTGGTAGGGGATCACTATTAATTTGCCTAGTTGCAGATACCTTTTTTTTTACAAAACAATGAAAACACATAACAGATTGTACTTTCACAGAATAAAACAACATTAAACAACCAATGGAAGCAAGTAACAATCTTGACAACCATGAAAACAATGGATAATTTGTAATAATAAATATTACAAAGCTGAGTAAACAAAAACAAAAATACAATTTAATATATCAACCAAAGGGACAATGCATTACACTAATAAATAAACAAACACAAAGGTGCCTAACATACCAGCCTGTCTGCCACCCCCAATTCAAAAGCCAAAGTCATGGAGATATATTAGAAGATATGACTGCAGACAAATGAAGAATCTATTATCTATCTATCTACCTGCCTACCTACCTACCTACCAGGCTTGATGTGTAGAGTATCTCCTGATGCAAATCCTGGAATTAGTGGTATATAGTACAGTGGCCACATTTGTTGATGACAATAAATTATTTAGAATGGTAAGAATAAAAAGAGATTATAAAGAGTTCCAGGAGAATCTCCTGAAATACAGAGAATGGGCTTTAAAATAAAAATGGAAAATTCAGTGAAAAAAAGTAAAGTGGGCTATTGCGGGGGGTTGGAACACCCTCAACTTCACAGATCCACTGATGGGATGTGACCTGGCAGTAAATGACCAAAGGATCTGAGAGTCATGACTCATGTCTTTATGAAAACGTCAAACCTATGTTTGGCTGCTGTAAAGGCAAATTCCAAGATGGGCATACCTAGAAAAAGAATCAGAAATAAACCTGTCAATATCATATTGATTGCATATGTATGTATGTATGTATGTATGTATGTATATGTGTATACATATATCTCCATGGCATGACCAAATATAGAATATTATGTAAACTTTTTGTCAATGTACTTAGAAAGGATGCTGCAGACATGGAAAAGCTGGAGAAAAGGGCAGCCAAAATAACCAAAGGACTTTAGCAACACACCTCTTTAGTCTTTGGGGTTGACTGGCTTAAGGAAAAAGGGAAGTAAGGGGATAATCAGATAGAGATAAAATCATGCATCTCCCATAATTCTAAAAGCCAAGGTCATCCACTGAAACTGAATGATGGGGGATTTGGGACAAATAAAAGTACACAGCGACTGGATAAATTCCAGGAAAATGGGCTCATCAATGGCTACTGGCCAGGATGGCTATATATCATCCCAAGTACCAGAGGTAGTGTGACTTTGTGGCTCAACAGCTACAGAGCACAACATGGAAGGTACAGCTGCACTGCTATGGCTTCCCATAGACAACTTGTTGGCCACTATGTGAACAGAATGTTTGACTCAATAATTCATCAGTCTTATCCAGCATGGATGTTCTTATGTTCTTAAATTAGCCCAAAGGTTGAAGAATCGAGAACATCTTTGCGAGTTTCTAAAAGAATTCTTAAAACTAAATAGAACAATCAAGACTAAAAATTATAGCTTATACCAAAGCACAGCTTTCTGACCTAGGAATAAAGAAGCAAAAAAATTGACTTTCCTTTTTGTCAGAAGTCTCTCATATCATAATTAAAAACAAAACAAAAAACTTCACTGTGCATTCCTTCACTGGCAGTGAGTTGGACTAGATGGCCCTTCATATTGCTATGACCCTATGACCCTGTTCTCAGTCAGCCATGTTCCAAAAGTATTAAGTGAAACTAGCTCCACAGAATATGCTAACAAGAAACAAAGAAAAAAAACTACACTTTGTGAATGCTACCTACTCAAAAATAACTCTGAGTAATAATGCTATAGAATGCCATTCTTCAGATTTTTTTCAAGCACATAAAGTGGAAACGGCTGCTGCAAGCCCCCCCCCCCAGCACTGTTCTACTCTAGAAGGTAAGTCCAATTTGAAATAACTAAAGAGCATAAGCAATGAAAGAACTGAAGAGCATAGATTGCTCCTTGTGCCACTGAAAACAGGACAGTTTACCTCCTGCTATGATCTGGAACTATGCCACGCAATCACAACAGCTATTAAAGTCCCTGATGGCACAGTTAGGGGGAGAACAAATTACTTCTCCCATTCCTTTATCATTTAGTCAGTCTTGGCTGTGAACACTACCATCACAACGTGTACTTAGAAATCCCCTTCATTTGTTCACTGCAGCTTATTCCTGGGTAAGTATGCACAGGATAGATGGCAGGCTTTGTTATTCCTGGAGGAATCAAGGACAATAGCTGTGTTTGTGTGCGTGTGTGCATGTGCTATTAACCATTTAGTACATGATTCATAATCCTTGAGGCGGCTCAATAACACAGGAATCTTGACAGTCCAATTCTGCCTATTTGCCTAATCAGTCCCTCACTGATCTAGTCCCCAGTATACTATTCCATGTATGAGAAATGCATCAGGAAGGACTTTTAGCCAAATTTGGTGAGCGGGACAAGTAATAATTGAACTGCTTTGTGTTTGGAGAAGAAAATCTGCTCGGCGTGTTTAAACTGAGTCATACAGAATGTTAAATAGAAAGCCTACTCTAACTGTAGATGTGACCAGCAGTCATTTCTCTGTCACAGAAATAATTTTTAAATAAAACACCTTTCTGGGGGTAGGAGAATGCTAGCAAAACCCTCACTCTTCTTAGATGACTAGTTAAACACTTCAATTCCCAACTCTACATCCACATCCATAATGTCCAAATCTATCACACCCAGCCCATAACATGCCATATGTAGTTATGCTATCCCTTTCTGCATATTTCACAGTTCTACAATATTCTTTTTTTGTGACTAACAGACCAAAATAGTACACAGTATTCCACCTATGTTCTCACCATAGATTTCTATAAAGGCATTAAGATACTGCCATATTCATTTCTGATTCATTTCCTTTTTGATTTCTTAATGATCTCACTCATGGAAATTGCCTTTTCACAACATCCATACTGTTTTGTTAATTATGTAATTCACCATAACACCATGATCACTTTTCTGGTATGTTATTGTCTAGCTGATATACCACTAGCCATATGTGAAGTTTTTGCTCTCAACATGTGAGCAAGTCTTCCATTATCTGCAGGAAGCTAATAGCTTCCATGACGTTAATGCTAACCATGCTGTAGGCCTGTGATGTAAGCCTCAGTGTCTGTAACGGAGGCTCTGAATCACTTTCAAGCATGTTTGAAATATACTACATGTATTCTTCTTTGCCCCTTTCATCAACTTTAACTCCTGAATTTGGAGGGAGGGGTACTTTGGCAGTCAGATGTAAAAGCGTTGGACTTTCTTGGAAATTTTCCTAATTAGATAGTTGGTTGATCCTAACAATCAGTTCATCCATGCTTTTATCTTGCACTGTCTTCAGGAACCCTCTTAGGATTATATGCTTTGAATTCCAGATTCACTCTTGGAGCAAGGAGGGATTTTCAAAAATCAGTGGTTTCAGTTCAGGTCATGGTCAATCAACTATGTCTGTTACTTATTAGGTATAATGTTTAGAAGACCAGTCTGCAGCATGATATAGTCCTAGGGGCAATTGCACCTCTGCTGTCACCATCCCTGCTAAATTCCAGGAATACTGTTGATGTGGAAACACTGTTGTGATTCACGGGAGAAGCTGCAACAGATCTCAGAGAAGAGACTTGGAGTTGTTGTTACTGCTAATGGTACTGTTGCAGCAGCACAGGTAAGTTGCATGGCAATCAGGCAGGACAGAACTCAGACCTGGATGTGTCTTCAGTTTTCTGGGCCCTGATTCTATGCCTTAGCATGAAAGAAGAGAAGATATGGGCAATACAACCGAGATCTATTATTCTGCCTTGTGCCCTAAACGTACACTTGAAACTGTATCATAAAGGGAAAAAATCTGTATTAAAGTCTCTGTGGGTTTGAGCTAGCCTCAAGCTTGAAAGAAGTTACATTTATTTATGAAGTTTCTTTTTAAGGATATATGATCCTTGACATTAGGGAAAGATCATTTCAGCAGTTCCAAGACGGAGCATTTCACTCATCCCAGTTTAATGAATCATGATCAAAAAATACATTGTAGCACAAGCTTAGGTGAACTGAGAAAGATGAGATTTATATTGCACCACAATTCAGTACCAATAAAAGTTGGAGACCTCTTATGCAAGAAGTTCCTTTTTTATCTTACCTCCAAAGCCTTCAGCCGTTCCAACAGTAATTTCATCTTCTCCTTTTCCTCTTCAGTGCTGCTGTTTTCATTCCTTGAAGCTTTATCTACTGACATGCAAATGTCTTCCACACCTGTTTTGCATCTCTTGCCTTCTTGTGTTAATGTTTCCTAAAATGGTTAATATATTTTTCATCAAAGTTCTAATTATAACCTCATACACACAAATTACAGGCAAACACTGAAGCTTTCTAAATGTGCAACATCTAGAAGGAAAGATCTTGCTACATATATAACTAATACGAGCAGTGAGGTATGCCTGTATTGCTTTAAATTCTCATTTTGAATGTCAAAAATCCTTGTCACAGGTGGGGGGTTTTTTGTGGGTGTGAGTAGATCTGTACCCTCCTAGAGTGTTACTATTATTGTATATTTTATTATTACACATATATCATGCCTTTCCTTCAAAAAGATCAAGGTACACTACTCCTTTCCATTTCACCCTGACAGCAACCCTGGGACACATGTCAGTCTGACAGAGAGTGACTGGCTGAAGGTCACCCAGTCAGACCTTCATGGTGCAGTAGGGACTAGAACCAAGACCTCTCAAATCTCAGTTCAACACGCCAGCCACCGCTCAAAGTGGCCTGTTTAACAGTCATGGTGTGATCTTACATCTCCATCTCATCCTCGCTGCATTGAAGGGGTGGAACCAGAAAGGAAGCAAAGTGAGAACTACTGTTTAGGGATCCAAAGAAAAGGGGCAGGCAAAATTACCAAAGGAATGTGAAGACAGCAAACATAAAAGTTCTTTTTTTAAAAAAAGAAGTTATTTTTATTAAAACCCACAAATTCAAATCCAAATTAGATAAAGTTTGGACACATATTATATTACAACATAATAATCTTAAACCTTAAAAGAAATATTTTGCTACTCTCAAATGCAGATCCAATAACCATAATACCCCTGTTCCTCAACCAACTTCCTTCTCTGAAATTTATGGGTGCTTATCTATCTCCATTTGTGCTTTGGCTTATATTCTAGTTCATACAAAACTAGGTATCTCTACTTGTATTCTGTTTGTTTTTCCATTATTTTCAAATATTTCATAATATTTTCTACTCTGTAAAAATTTTAATATACATAGGAAATACAAATACATGCTTAATAAGTAAACATAAGAATTCTAAGCGTGAACAATTTTCAGTGTCGCACTCTCGGGAACGCCAGAAATTTGGGGACTGATGAAAAATTTCACTGGAGAAGGACAAATTCTTATGGAGGGTCAAAGCCTTCACTTGTCTCCCTGTTCCCCTGTAATCTTTAAATACATTTCTAAACACACTGAAGGTCACATCACTAAAATGAATGCCCCAAAACAATATTTGCCTCTTGAAGGAATGAAGAATTCACAGTGTGATGGTATTGCTCCGCATATTTTGGATTTCTAAAAGTAAACATATTTCAAACCACAATATCAGAGTTGCTATCAGGATGCGATACTGCTGCCTAGCTGTGAACACTCACACCCTCCTAAGACGGCACTGCTGCCTGTCCCTCACCTGCCAGTCCCCGCCACCTGAGACACAGAGAGAGAGAAAGAAGCTGTGAGGAGGCTGTGAGGAAAGCCGCTTGCTTCCAGGCACTGTTACCTATTGCTAACATCATCTGTAAGTACTGAGAAGCCGAAAGACAGAAGGGCACTCAAGATGTGTGTGTGTGTGAGAGAGAAGGAAATGCCGCTGATCAATCAACAGAAAAGGCAACATGAGAGACAGTCGGAAGAGACATGGAACACAGAATGTAGCAACAAAGGTCAATCTGCTTAATTACTCCCACAGGCTCCATTCTAGGGTAATCCAGCACTCGGGTACCCACAGCAATCTAATGCTCCATTTGGTGGCATGGAAATAAGCTCCGCTTACAATGGATCAGACTCCATCCTCAACTAACACATTGCTGGAGCTCTGAAGTAACTAACAAATGGTGAGTTAATTGTAATTGATTCCTTTCTCCTCCTTTTGCTATCTAAGGTACATTATGATTGTACCTTAATGAGGGGTAATTTCACTCCTTTTGCAGTATAACTGTAATCTTTGGACATTTTTATACTACTTTTACAGCTATTGGGGATGGGGATTCGTAAATGGTGGAGGAAGACTATCCCAGGCTTCACGATGTCGCTCGTGTTCTCCTTGCCTTGCTGCTTCAAGACCCAGTGTAGGTACTGAGTAGAGGCGAAGTGAATGGGAGAAGGGTGTCTTCCATACTACAGCCCAGTGGCTTTTAACATTCAGAGTTGGTTTAAACAATTGGAAAGTACAGGCTTTCCTCTACATTCGCGGGGTTGACTTTCACAAATTTGATTATTCAGGAGGGGCTGGCTTGCCTCCCTCCATTCTCTCCTGCTCATTAACTTGCTTTTGGTCCAGGTGCATGGAAGGAAGGCAACCGTGAGCCTGGGGAAGAGGCAAGCAATCCGGGGGAAGGTATCCATGAAGCTTCTCTGCATGGAAGGAAGGCGCGCGCGCACACACACAGGCAAAGAGTAAGAGAATGGGAAGGGGAAAATGGGGGGAGGCATGTGCCTGCCTTTGCCACACTTGGAAGTACTCTTCCCATTCACTTGCCTTTTGCCTGGGCATGGAGAAAGAAGGCAGTGCACCTGGGCAAAAGGAAAGACAATGGGAGGGGCAGAATGGAGGAAGGCATGCAAATGTCTTCTCTGTGTGTACAGCTGTCCCTCCCATTTACTTGCTTTTTCCCCAGGCACAAGGAAGGAAGGCACATGGGCCCAAGCAAAAGACAAGGGAATGGGATCAGGCAGGGGGAGTTATTCACATTTTTTTACTTTCATGAGGGTTCTGTGCCCTGAATCCTTGTGGAAGTCAAGGGGCCACTGTAACTATTTTAGTTACCTTTGAGAAACCCAAATATTTAAAAAAAAACAGTGTTGCAATAATGTTAACTGATCGCTTTGTGCAGCTATAACAATTACGTCTTAAAGGTAACCTTCCAAGCTTAGAGTTAGAGAAAGCAGGTATTCCTGTGTTTTCAACTATCTTTTCCTTTTTCGCCTACCGAATAACAGATACAGTAAATTCTCTATCTTTGATTTCTAGGGACAATTCAAGCTTCCATAGAGGGAAGAAATAAATTAAAGAGATATGTTGAAACCAGATATTTAAGATTCGTATGTTTTTGTTCTTTGTATATTTCCATGGGAAGAGAAACGACAATACAAAGAAGCAATAGAGCAGGCAGAACAAGCAAAGAGAAGACATACAAGATTGCTACAGGGAGAAGAAAGGAGAACCTGAGCAGAGAGAAAATAAGACAGCAGGCAGGAGCAAGCAGTATGCATATAAATAAAAGGCAGTCTAGTGATTTATATCCACTGCACAAAGCAAAGCCGCTTAATACAACAAAATCCAAAATCCACAAAAGAATGACACATCATGCAATCTTTTGAAGCTTCACTGTTTTCTTTATCAGGTAAAAATGTTAAAAATCGTACAGGAGAAGAAATGTGAGCCTACATTTTGTCTCAGACGTTATTTCTGTGGTCAGGTACAATGGTCTAGAGGAATATCAATGTAGGCCACTCCCCTTCTTGGCTATGTGAGGACTGGGGATAAAGGGCAATTAAAGACAAAATTTCAAGCCCAGTACTTAGAATCATAGAATCATAGAATCATAGAAATGTAGAGTTGGAAGAGACCACACGGGCCATCCAGTCCAACCCCCTGCCATGCAGAAACACCCTCAAAGCACTCCCGACAGATGGCCATCCAGCCTCTGCTTAAAAACCTCCAAAGAAGGAGACTCCACCACACTCCGAGGCAGCATATTCCACTGCCGGACAGCCCTGACCGTCAGGAAGTTCTTCCTGAGGTTCAGGTGGAATCTCCTTTCCTGCAGCTTGAATCCATTGCTCCTTGTCCTGGCCTCTGGAGCGGCAGAAAACAAACCCTCTCCTTCCTCTACATGGCATCCCTTCAAATATTTAAACATAGCTATCATGTCCCCTCTTAACCTTCTCTTCTGCAGACTGAACATACCCAGCTCTCTAAGTCTGTCCTCATAGGACTTGGCTTCCAGGCCCTTCACCATTTTGGTCGCCCTCCTCTGGACCTGCTCCAGCCTGACCATGTCCGTCTTGAATTGGGGTGCCCAGAACTGGACATAGTATTCAAGATGAGGTCTAACCAAAGCAGAGTAGAGTGGTACCAGTACCTCCCTCAATCTAGACACCATACTCCTATTGATGCAGCCGAGAATTGCGTTGGCTTTCTTGGCTGCTGCATCACACTGCTGACTCATGTTCAGCTTGTGGTCTATTAGGACTCCTAGATCCCTTTCACACATACTGCTATCCAACCACGTGTCCCCCATCCTATATTTCTGCATTCCATTTTTTCTACCTAAGTGTACGACCTTACACTTCTCTCTGTTGAATTTCATTTTGTTAGCCTTGGCCCAGCTCTCCAACCTATCCAGGTCATTTTGAATTTTGATCCTGTCCTCTGGCGTATTAGCAACCCCTCCCAATTTGGTGTCATCTGCAAATTTGATGAGCACGCCCTCTATTCCTTCATCCAAGTCACTGATGAAAATATTGAACAGCACTGGGCCCAGGACAGAACCCTGTGGCACCCCGCTAGTCACTTCTATGCAGGATGAAAAGCAGCCATTAGTGAGCACCCTTTGGGAACGGTCAGTCAACCAGTTACAGATCCACCTGACAGTAGCCCTGTCCAGCCCACATTTTACTAGCTTCTTTGCAAGAATGTAATGGGGAACTTTGTCAAAGGCCTTACTGAAATCGAGATATGCTACATCCACAGCATTCCCTTCATCTATCAAGCTAGTAACTCTATCATAGAAAGAGATAAAATTAGTCTGGCAGGACTTATTTTTGAGAAATCCATGTTGACTTCTTTTGATTACCGCATTGCTTTCTATAATACTTATAGAAAAATAACTTCCCTTGAGATCAAAACTGCCCCTGCCCTATGCAAATCTAACTGCCCCTTTCTTAAGACAGTAAACACTGCATTTATCAAGAAGTACCTGTACTGTTGTATCTGGACAAAATTTTAAGTGCTGTACAGGTGAAACTTCCCAATTATAGTCCAAATGAAAAAGTTTTACCTTTGTTGGGGGTAGAAACCTCAAAGACTTAAGTCTCAGTCCATTAGCTCCTTCTTATTAAAGTTTCCTGTGTCAGCGTTAGAGAAGATTCTAACATTGTCACTTTTATTCTCCTGTATGATTTTTAACATCTCTGCTTGATGAAGAAGCTAGTGAAGCTTTGAAAGCTCGTCTGATGCATTTTATGCATTTTGGTTGGCCAATAAATGTATCATTCTTTTGTGGATTTTGTATTCCGTTGTATTTTTCTGTGTGGGCAATACAGCCATGTTTCCTGGATTTGAAGACACTGAATTTTGCTGCAACAGGAAAGCTTTAACAAGAGAGAAAAACAGACTGGGACTTATTTCTTTATTGAATTTACTTAGTTACTGCTTACCACATCTTATATCTTATACTCACTTACCTGTGATTCTCACTGAATTCAATGAGACAGACTTTTGAGGAGATATGTCTAGGACAGACAACACAACTAATGCTGCACAACTAATGCTGCACTACAAATTAACAGTAGGTTTCAAGATCTGGAACAAGCCTACAATCAAATCTTCTTGTATTCAAGTGACTGTCCATAGCATCCTGCTACAATTCCCAATTTCTATGTTTAAAAATTATTTTAGATAGAAGGTAGAAAAAAATGAAAGGGAGAATCCAAAGAGGAAATGGATAAGAGGTGGCAGGACATAACAATCTGTACAAGAGTAATGGCTGAAAAGAAACAAAGGTGCTACTAGAAAAGGCATGGGCAATGTCACAGACATGGCTGCCCAAAGGCTCACAAAAACCTTAGTTGATCTTGCTCTCAATTACAATTAAATATGTTCAGCTTGATCTGTGAATTCCTTAGAAATGCATTAACTTGGACAAACACACTGAAATCCTATACACCTATACACACACAGCCACATTATGAGGTTAAAGCCTAAACAAATTTACCCGGGATTAAGCACTCTTCAGTGTAGAGGGATTTAATAAATAGGCATAAGACTGTAGTGTGAACCTTGCCTATAAGATACATTCCACCTTCCATTTCCTCCTAAGAAACTTACCCACATAACTTATGGAAGATATAACATCAAATCAAAATTATTGTAATCATCTTGTTAGTCATTATTAATGTATAAGATATCTAACAATACATTTGCAGTGACCTCTGCAAGAGAGAGGAGCACCCAGGCACAGATTCTTTGTGCCTTGGCTCCAGTATCATAGGGTTTTCTGGGCAAGACTTATTCAGAGGAGGTTTGCCATTGCCTTCCTCTTAGGCTGAGAAAGAACAACTTGTCCAATGTTATCCATGGGTTTCCACGGTTGGGTGAGAATTTGAACTCTGCTCAGGTTTGCCAGAGTCCAAGGACCGTTCCACACTATACTGCTGTAGTGCTATTATTCCACTTTCAACATTCTGTGGAATTCTGGGGTTTGTACTTTACCGAGGCCAAAGAACTCTCTGGCTGAGAATTCTAACTGCCCATCCCCAAACTGCAAACACCAGGATTCCAAAGGATATTGAAAGTGGAATAATACATTACAACAGTGTAGTGAGGAAAGGCCCCTAGTCCGGCACTCAAGCTACCACACACCGTGCTGACTCATATACACTCTTGTTGCAGTGAAAATGGTCACAGTGCTGCAAAGCACTTCTTTCATTTATAAACACAGCAATACTTCTCATGCTCACTGTAAGGCCCTTTCTGCACCATCCTCACAACCTGCCGTAGGGATAGGAGAAAGATGGAACTGCGACAACAGTTCTGCACAATGTTGTCGCAGTCCTGTCCTTCTCCTATCCCCAGGTGGCACAATCATGGAGTAAACGGGTTTTCCCCATCAGTGACCCACAATTGCGCTGCCACTGCAGACGTACCTGTCATGCAGAAGCCCAGGAAGCACAATGGCTGTGCTTCCTGCCACAGCGCAGCCTGGGCAAGTACCCAGCTGCACTGCGAAAGGAAGAGGCAGGGCCACTGAGCTTCCTTCATCACAGAGGCAGCCGGTGCAGAGGGGAGCACTCCTGTCATGCTCCCCTCCCAGCAGAGCCAATGCCAGGATCCCCACCAGATGCTACCGGGAAAAAGATATGGTGTAGAAAGGGTCTTAGTTACCTTGTGTCTCCTATCTTACTGTCTTTCTATTTCCTTGTTACTCTTTCCATCTCCCATTGAACCCACTCTGCATCCCTTCATTTGATGAACAAAGCAAGTGTAGGGTACTCTGGCATTCCAAACGTTGTTGGATTGCATGATTCTTCACCACTGGTTATAGTGGCTAAGGTGCAATACAACAAAAGCTAGAATGCCAGAAGCATTCTTCTTCCCCTGTTTTGTTTTGTTTTTGAAGCAGGGCTTAACAGCTCTATTACCACCTTGTACTGGCATCTGTAAAAAGTCTTACTTAAGTGGAAAGAAAGAAGGTCCATCACAATCACAATCATCCCACTAAATTACCATTTTGTAAAAAAAAAAATGCCAAAGAGCAGATTATAAATCTGCTCAGAAATTATGATTGCAAAGACAATTGCCTGAATGGCCTAAGGTCTGCAGTACTGGAAAGTTTGCCTTCTGAACTACAGCTCCCCAAAACGCACAGGCCATGTTGGCTGGGAAATTCTTAGAGTTGTAATCTGCAAAGTAACTATTCCCAACTCTGAGTCTGATCTACACATGAACAGAAGGAGATGGCAGAAAAGACTGTAGTCATATGCCAGCATTCACATCCAATCAGGCATCAAATTATAATTATAAAACCAGAGGAGGGGGCAAAGGTTGAGCTGGGCTTTCACCCTTCCTTTTATTTTCAAGATTCTGGGTTTAAAAAAAATGGAAAGAGATGCAGAAAAGGTATCTTCCATCTCTGATCTGAGACCTACACCCCATAATTAAGTCCATTTCATGTAAAAAAAAAAAAAAGAATTATCATACACATAGGTATTCAGAACTAATAAATTCCCCAAAGCATCTACTTGTGCAGTACAGAAAAACTAATGAGAAAAAAAAATCTCATAAGTCATAGTGGGTATTCAGTAACAGCCTCATGGCCCACTGAGACAAAATTTTCTCTGATAATATGGTTATTGTTGATCATCTTATATATTCAAATAATATCAATAGTAATTCAAACTAAGTGTCACTCAAGCATGGGAGCACTTTTTATAATGAAGGTCAAAAAATAAGTCTTTGGGTTGAGAAACAGTCTTGTCCCAGTATACAAAGACATTTTAAACTGAATTCATATCCTTTTCAAAGGATGGCACACACCACAACTTCCCCCCGCTTTTTTTTGCCATGAACACGACATAAAAAGAGACTCCCACCACCACCAGTACATTTCTCAAATACCTGTGACTTTTGGTTTTATAGAAAACAATTTGGAGGCCTTAAAATATGACATAAATAAACAAACCAACCTACCAAGGCCTTCCTGATGTCAAGTCCAAGTTAGGAGTATGGGAAATTTGCACGGCACGTCAACTAGATAAGAAACACATTGGGGCACAGATGGTACAAAAGGAATACTAGAAGAAGATACATAACATAGAGGGACTGAGCAAGGCAGAACAAAATGTCAAAACAATTCTTTATAAAAATTGCAAAAAGAAAAGAAAAAGACATAAGATGATAACTGTCACAGTAATTCCCTTCCTTCATTGAAATCAACTGAAGTCTGGCAGCTGTAGTTTGCATACATATGTGTTTTGGACAGTGGGAGTGTGTGTTTAATTATACTGCACCAGTGCCATCACCACTGTAAGATGCTTCAAAGATCCCACCAGGATAGCTAATAGACAAATTAAAGCTGAAAGATTTTTGAGATGCACAGAATTATACTGAAGGAGTATTTGTTAACTCTCAACGACTTACAAATAATCTCCATGGCTTTGCTATCACATTACACTGTTACTAAGAAACTCTCTACAGTAGGAGTGGGCAAAGGCAACCCATGGGACACACAAGCCCACAAACCCATTTTTGCAACTCCTGACCCTTGGAGAACTGCAGCATGTGCCCTGGGTTCTCCTAAAAAACATCAAAATAGCTTTCCCCCCCGCTCCTGTAAGCTTCTAGGAGTGGGGATGGTTTTGCACCAATATATGTCACAGACCCACACCTATCTGGAAATGGAATTTCATCTATTTTCAGTCTTGTATTTATTTTTTAACATATATAGTCCTAGAAAGGAAAAAGGGGGTCATGGAGAATGTGAAATTGACCATCCTACACAGTTCAGCTCTTAGTGCTGCCAGGTGAAATAAGAGATAGGAGTTCTGTCCCTTTAATGGTTGAGTAAAAGAAGGAATTTCAACAGGTGTTACGTGTCACACAACCGAGCAGCAAGCAATACCTGCTGAAATGTCTTCATCTGCACAAACATTAAAGGAACAGGAGCCATGTCCCTTATTTTACGTCGTATTCATTTGTTTGGTGCCAAAAGAGACCACAGCAATGGTGAGTAATGGCAGGAAGTGGCACTGGATCAGGAACCTGGAAATGATGCTAAAGGAGTCTGAACTGGAGGTGGATCTCAGTGACGGAAAGTGGTTGTAGGACCTGCATCAGGACACTGGAAATGGTAAATGGTTGCAAGATCTGGACATACACAGGGATCTTAGTGCTGGTATAAAATGGGGAAAATTGCACTTCTAGAACAGGCATGGGCCTATGGGCCTAATGCAGCTCTAAGGGCAGTTTTTGTGACTCATAAGAGGGAGAAAAAAAACCCTTTCCCTCAAACACCATCCAGGAAAAATAGGGAATATTTTTGCTGCGTTTTTGTCCCCTGGACCATTTTACACTCAGGGAAGACCTTTGTTAGAAACATGAATTAAACTGGTAGTGACTTCTGAACACTTCCAGTTGTTAAAAAGGACTAAAATGTTCAAGGGGAGGCTAAAACATGGTAAAAATCTCCCTGCACACTATTGAACACAGGGAGAATTTATTTATTTATTTATTTGCTTGCTTGCTTGATTTACTGCAGTAGTGGGTACAGCCCTTCGAGGTCTTCTGGCAGGACTTATGTGGCCTTCTAGATTCCCACAGTTGCACACCACTGTTTTAGAAGGGCTGGTAGACTTCAATGAAAACTAGGCAAGAAGATTTCAAAGGACTGGTAACCAGGGCTGCTTGCCTACCCAGACCCATTATTTACAGGACCCAGGGGTTGTGAAGAAACTTCCTGTGTTCGTTCAGACACAGCCACCTCTGTGGGGCTCCTAACTACTGACCCCTGACCTCTACTGGGGCATTTAGGCCATATTCTGCTCTCTGGTTCTTCTAGGCTGAAGAGGGATAACCCCTTGGAATGGCTACGCAGCTTTCTTCCCTGATGCATATCTGGGCCAGCATTTGGAATAACGAAACTCTTCTATTCCAGCTGATGGTGGGGCTTCAGTTCAGCTGTCATTGATAGTCAGGCTTCCTCATTGATGGACATGTGTGACACTGACTCTGTCGTACATACCCAAGCACATAATGCTGAACTATATTTGCTACAAAGTACCATAAATCATTCTGAAAGTACAGATTACTAGTAGGTTCTAAGGTGCCCCCAAGAGAAATTTTCAGGAACCTGGGTTGACTGTAAAGCAAAAACAAACTCTATCTTCTTCCCCTAACATCAAATTAATGGGATTTTCTGATTTTGAATTAATTTTTATATAACCAGAATTATATGCAAAACATGCTGACATATTCCCCCACTTCTGGAGGAGGAGGAGACGAATTACATTCATTATGGGACATTAACTTAAGAAAGAGAGGTCACACTTTCTCTGCAATGAAGGATAGCGTTTTACAAACACCTTAATTGTGTGGGTCCTCAGGTTCTCATTGATGTTCACTGCTTTGATCTACAAAATATTTTTTGCAGACAGCATGAAAAAAGATGGAGAAAGAGATAAGAACTTCAGAAAGAACATCAAGTGGGAGTGGGAATTTATTTACATCACTGTAACTGTGGAGCACCTGTAAGGGGCAACCTATTCATGACAGCAACCGTGTCTTGCATGATCTGCACATCTATTTTCTACTCTGCACAGATTTGCACATTTTGAAAGCCTTCATTTCTTTATTAACTTATAACACTTCACTGTTCAGTACCAGATGGCTATATTTTGGATCTTCCTTCTTCTCATGGTAGAGAAGCAAATGGTTGATATCTAAAGCTGAAGGGATTTTTAGGGAAGAAACTGCAATTTGAATGAAGAAATTTCATTCTATAAAGCAACTACCAGCAGGTATATATAGGGCTGAAAGGATGAATAATGCACAATTGGTTGTCAGAAGGCATGAGTTACACAGTTCCACCATTACTGGCTCCATGGCATCACATCAGTTTCAGCACAGCTTGTGTTACACTTTTATAGGAGACTGGAGTAGTCACCTTTTAAATGGTCAGCCCATTGGTTTATCTGGATAAATATTGTTAATACTGAACAGCAACAGCACTACAGGATTTCAGACAAAAGAATTCCCCAGCTCTAGCTACAAACATCAGGGCCTAAGCCTGGGACTTAGCTACTGTGGCTCTTCCAAAGTGTCTTTGCTTCTGTTTGTGAGATCACATGTAAGTGGACTACCAGCAATGCCTAAGTACTGATTAGCTCCTTTCCATAATCCAGCAGGATGTACATCAACAGAGCCTGCCAGAAAATTAGAGATAGAAAGGACTGGGTTATAAATCTAAGATCCTACTGGCTTCCCGGCACATGTAGACCAACAGTGGAGATGGCTACAGGAAAGCAGCAGCAGTTTTCAGAAGATCCACAGAGCCCAGGCATATAGGAAGCAACTGCCTAGGTATGTGGGGGACAACTGCCTTTGCCACAGGCCAGGGGATTGTTCACCATGTTACTTTGAAACTGTGAACCACATCCTTCTGTAACTCCTGACATTTGAGCAACAGCAGGTTTGGAGCTGGTGGTCTCCTTCTCCTGCCACCATCTTCTCATTCCTATATTCATTATACTTAGCATTCATTATATCTCTTACATGAGCAGTATACCACTCAGGGTCCCAACCTGACATTAATAGGAGCTAAACTATACTTTGAGCTAAATATATAGTATGCAGCAAACCCTGACTTTCTTTTTTCTTTCAAATAAGTATGGGTAGGAGCCAGATCAGAACTATTATGAATGGGTATGGGAGGTTTAAACAATTTCCCACTAAATGTTCACACCTGCCCACCCAGGAGCTTAGAAAAGAAAAGGAAAAAGAAACCATGCCTATTGAAAACTACAATGGTTTTGTTTCTTTATTGGTTTATAGGGATCAAGGAAAAATATCTGGGAAGGCAAGATTTAAGCCACCCTTACATACCTATGGGTACTCCTGGTCCAGATTAGGCCCCATGAACATAACACAGGACTAAAAAGTTAAGGCTGAGCTGCTTGATACATATTTAATCGAGCACATAGTTGAGACCTATGTGAAGTGATTTGGGAAAAGCTATGCCTCAAGTAAAACTAGTGGAAGATTAGACATTGTCTAATATTTTTTAGCTTCCTAGGAAGATGGTAGAAAATAACTGAGTGGACCAAAATAAAACAGGAGTTTAGAAGCACGTATAAAAGAAAATAAAGAAGGAAGGATGGGATGACAAGGAGAAGAATTGTGCAGGGGCAAGAAAGGAAAACAAGATGGAAAAGCGCTGCTGGGAAAAGAACTGAATGTACAAAGAGGGCAAACAACATGAGAGCAAAAAGGTGGTGGGAAGGAAAAGCAGTTCAGAGAGATAAGAAAAAATAAGTGAACCAGAGAGAAGTAGTAATTTTGAAGAACATGCCTCTACAGGCACTGGGGACTCGATTCAACCCTGGCCTCTGCATCATACCTTTTGAAAATTCTCATATTATCTCAGTTTTAAAAAAATGAGGCTAGCATAGAGTGCAGAAAATAACAGAAACCTCCACATTTAAAATAGTTTCTGAAGGGAGATATTAGGCAAGTGAAGGTAAAGCGCAGACTTAAAACCAAAGGCACAGCCAATTACACAGTCTTGCGCAGTAGAACATAAAAGAAGCAAACTGCCAAGTACAGTACCACTGTGTAAAACACAATCAGGGCTTGAATGTATGTTTTCCTTGTAGAGGAGGGATATAACTCATAGGATAGAAGGGTATATATAAGTCAGAGATGAGAACCATGATTATTTGATGAGGAATGTGTGAAGGAGGCTGTCAAGCTTTTTGTGCTGAAGATGAAATCTCCTTGTGAGCTGACCTAAAGAGGGGGACTGTCCATGCTAATACAGCTAACAAAGCCCCTGAGAAAGAAGTTCATCTTTACAAAGTCTCTTTATGCTTGCCCAGCTCACTCTTCTCTCCATTCTCTATCTAGCTAGAAGTTTTTAAAGCAGCTTTGGCACTGAGAAGATGGTGAATGAGAACTGGAAAAATACGAGGTTTTGATGTCAGGCTGCACCACTGTGTCTGAAGTAAACAATCCAATAAAGCTGGAGCTGGGAAAGAATTAAATTCTACTCTAGCTGAATCTAATGTAGCTGTGTGTGCCTGCCAAAAACAGGCAAAGTAAACAGCAGCTGCCTCTGGTAACTCTTATAGAACATGTAAGAATAGAGAAGGAAAAGAAAAGAGGGGAGGAGAATAAATTCCCAGTTTGTTAAAAAGGCACAAATCTGTAAGTTTAGTCACCAAAATGGAAATTACAAGAAAAACAGAGGTTAGTGAAAGCAAAAAAAGTCTTCTCTGAATGCATTTTGGAAGAAATTTTCAGGTGGTCTTTAGGAGGTTAAAATGTGTTTATTTATGTAAGACTTAGTTGACCTGTTTGTTTCATTTCACATATGCATATTGATAGTCTTAAATAAAAAGTTGGCTAGAACATGTTGAATTGCTCTTCTTTTTAGTGGTGTAGCAACCTACTCCTATTCTTTCCACGTTATTTCTCCCTCTGCTACCAAATTTTCTGTTAAAGAAGCAACATTCTGGAACACATCTACTTCATTAACTGAGTTATAGCCGTACAACAGAATTTAACAGTTTGCTACTAATCATTAAATCTTTCTTTATTCTTGGAATCATTGGTTTTATTCCCAAGGCCTTATTGTCCTTAGACATAGTTCAAATTACTTTGTTAAAGTCTGACACAAAGGTCATTTCCACATGTTACCTGATCCCATTGTCCTCTGGTTGTGATCCTGGCAGCACCTTTGGTTGGAAGGGAGCATGACAGAAATGTTCCCCTTTGCAACTGACCGGCTCCCTGCGGAAGGGAGTGCAAGGGACACACCTCTTCCTTCTGTAGCATAGCCAGGCTCTTTCCCATGCTGCACTGGAGCAGGAAGTGCCTCCATCGCGCTTCCAGTCCCTCCACATGGCCAAGAACGTAAGCATCACGTGATTGGGGTCATTGACGGAGAAACTCCATGAATGATTTCTCCTGTGATCATGCCAACTGGCAACGGGAGAAAGGTGGGACTGCAATGACCTCATGCAGAAGCACCATCGTGGTCCCGCTCCTCTCACGTCCCCATGCCAGGACACAGTAGTCATGTAGAAAGGGCCAAAATTTTCAAGTTCAGATATACTTAAGAGGTGCATCCTAAATTTCAGTACAAATATTCAATCTCCTTTACTTGAGTAGCCAAAAGAAAAAAAAATGCACATTAATATCTAAGGTACACACTGGAATCTCTGATAAATTTTGGATGTGCCACTTCCGCTCTGTTCTGAGCTGTTCTCTGTTCTATTTTTTCTTTTTCTTCTTTTCTTTCTTTCTTTTTTTTCTTTTTACTAGATTTAAAACAACTATTTTTCCTTACTAATGGAAAACCTTTCAACCAATTGAGACTATCACCTAGGGCTAAACAGCTTGTTGTTACTTAAATACAAAGCAAGTTACTCTGAGTGCTAGCTAGCTCTGAAAGAAAACTAAGGTTCATTGTATAAAATTACTGATTTTTATCTATTTGATTTGAAAGTGGCATGTGGAGACTCCAGCTTTGAAAAAAATTATTATTACTATTTCCTTTGCTGGCTGATTTTAACAGAGCAGAACAGAGTAAGTCTTTGCTTCATACAGTCAGTCAAGAGATGGGGGGGGGGGATAATATTTTCTTGTACAGCTAACAATTTTTGCTCAACACAAGCTGAGCAAAATCTGAAGCAAAAGAAAAGGATTCAGATAAATCAGAAGATTTTAGAGGACGAGCCTAAATTGTTCACAGTTTAACATTACTGCTGTCAAGTAAGAACATATAAAATCCCCCTTTTTCATCTCTACATTTGACTTACAAAATATACACAGAATGAGCAATAAGATCTCCTAGATTGAATGCTTGTGATGGATAAGAGAACAAAGTGTTTTCTTTATGTCTTTAATATGAACCTACAACCACTGGCACATCAATCTAAATCTACTTCACATTAGTCTTTACTCAAAACACTTCTAAACATTGCAGGGTATCATCCTTATTGAACAGCTCTGTAGAACGACATTAATAAATTTTCTGATGAAGCTTTTATTGGCTCTTCCATCTATCAGAAACATTTGTTTCTGCTGGAAAATGTTCAGCCCTAAGAGGTCTTTTGAGTAAATGGAAGCTACACAGGAAAATGAAATATCGGGAAAAGTTCAATGCCAACGTTAATTAAATGTGTTAAACGGGGAGACGCTCCTATTAATATTTGATAGCGAAAAACAGACTCTTGGCAGATCATCTCTCCAAATGGTAGTCTATAATGGCAGTTTACACGACCCAGAAATGGTCTACTTCCTGAACCTTTCCTGTGAGGGGGGTTGGGGGTGTAGATCATTATTCACATCTGTGGAAATGTCACAGTGATACACTATGTCATCGTAAATTAACAGAGGACTATTAGGAGAACACGAAAAAGAGAAACAAAGCAGATACGACCTCTAAAACAAGGCCTATGCATGAGAGTATCATACATGAAACCCATCAAGAGAAGCAAGGCCAAATTCATCCCCCAGTTAATGATCTTGACCAGCATTGCTCCTTGCAACTGTCAAACCACCACTCAGCCATATCTAGTCAGCCTTCCACATCTGTGAGGGTTAGGGATGCAAGACCCCCATGAAAGTGGAAAAACCATGAATATCTATAGGCCTCCCAAACCATATTTAATATACAAAAGTACCATAATTAACCTTTAGCATGTAGAAAGTGCCAGCACCTTTGTCTTACCTACTGCAAGGAAACAAACTCATGCAGGCCCTCCTTCAGTATCTCTTGCAATAGCAGTGAAAGGCTTGCAGAACAGCCTAACTTTCAGAAGGCCAGATTGAGCCCCTGACATCTCTTTCCCTCAGATAACGTGTAAGGAATACGACAAAA
The DNA here is from genome assembly GCA_030412105.1 of Cyclura pinguis. NCBI lineage: Eukaryota > Metazoa > Chordata > Lepidosauria > Squamata > Iguanidae > Cyclura > Cyclura pinguis. The sequence goes on along the minus strand of CM059599.1, from coordinate 246,351,570 downwards.
GGCAGTTCTTGCTTCATGCTGGCCTCATGCTGCACCACTTCTCCCCTCCACTGCTTAGGCAAAGAGGCCCAGCTTTCTCTACAACTATTGGGGCATGAATCTGCTTCTGATAACAACCAAACAAGAATGAGCTACTCATGGAAAGATCCTGACTCTGTTCGAAGCAAGCCATTGTCCTGCATTGTGTCTCCCTCCAAAGGAAGAACTTCAGGACCTGAAATTTAACCCATCTACTCCTTGGACACCAGTCCGGCATCTGGGTTTTCCAGATGGTCATGCACCTTTCCTGATGATACTACAATGAGCCAGTTTCCCACCTTTTGTGTGTTTTCCTATTCTGAAAAACTGAACTATCTCATAACACTTAGTTACTGGCAGTGAAAGCTTTAAGCTAAAATGTTGCTGGTTTTGGCCCCTTCTTCTACCTTTGCCTCTGTGCATCATTGGAATGTGGTCCCTCAGAATTGGCCTAGAATTGAATTTGGTTTTGGAATGAAGGAATTTCCACAGTTCTTGTTCCAAAGCAAAGTAGGCTTTCTCTGAAATGGTCTGAAGGAAATGGGACTCTTCCTAAAGCTTCATATGCATTTCTTCCTAAAGTTTCAGATCCATATCTAACTTTGGAGGGTACAATCAGTCAGTCTGCCATCATTAAAATATTGATATACTGCCTCACTCCAAAGTGTCAATAACATGAAAGCAGCAGGTAAGGAGGAGGGAAGAAAGGAGAGGTGGGGAATGTAGTTGTGTGGTTGACAGTTCTACCTTTCCATTAGGGTTATAATACCAAGAAGTTACCTTCCAATCATGCTGTTTTTATCAATGTTTACTCCAGAGCTTCAATCTATGCTGTGGTTGTATGTCTGTGGCAATAGCAGTACCTCAGCCTTTCAGAAATAAGTTCTCTACACCCAACCTGCTGGGAAGGCCTTCACTCCAACCTACCCCCATGCAGACACACGTGCACCCGCACATACTCTTAAAGGATGAACCTCTCCGTTAGGGATTTAACACTTTTTCTGACTTTATGCCAACTGAGCAGAAAAAAAAGCACAAGCCTGCAATTGTCCTTCTGAAATTTTTCTGGCAGCATAACTAGGGGCACAAATTGTCCATCAAAGGGGCACAGAAGAATTCCATTTTTTTGAACAGCCAAAGCTTTACGTTTCAATTTGTAACAAACAAATAAATACCACCAGCCTACATCTATCTGCCGGAAATTTGGCAGGCTTCACCCCCTCACAATGGGCTACTCGGCCTGAAAATACAGTCAGATTCTGCCAGGAAAGAAGAAATTATACATCATCCTTTAAAAATAAAACAAAACCTCAAACATAAAAGCTGTCTGCCACAAAATCACCACTTGACAGGTTTTGTTTTTCTCAGTGGGGGTCACTATGCCTACAGATCTAATCCAGTTTCTTCAAAAGAAAAAGTTACAACCATTTATGGATTTCCCTGTAACAGGCAATGGCGAGACAGATGAGGTTTCAAATTTTCCTAAGTAAGGCTCTGCCTTGGATTTCAGCATGGTGTAGCAGTTTGAGCTCAGGACTACGACAACCCTGGGGACCAGGATTCAATACCCTGCTCAGCCATGGAATCCCACTGTGTAACTTTGGGTGTGTCACACACTGAGTCCACAGAAAACCCTTTGATGCATCGCCACAGAGTCCGCAGAAAAAACCCTTTGATGCATTCTGACCATAAGTCAGAAACAACTTGAAGGCACAGAAAAACAACAGTCCCACACATCTAACTCAAGCAACCAGCTATGTAATGTACAAAAGTAAGTTCCAGAGAATCTCCCCTGTACCCTGCATCAACTACAGAGCTAATTTGTTTATTTAGTGTTTTTTCAACTTCTGGGTCAAATAGGTAATTTGTTGTAAACTGCCTTGAGTTCTGTGTCAAGACAAAGGGAGGATATATAAAAAACAAACAAACCAGGAAACAAAATAAATAAATAATAAAGTTTCCAGGCCAGATATGTGACATATTGGCAACTAGCACCTCTCACTTTAGTAACTAAAGTTGCAGTCTTGCACACTTTTATCTGACAATAAATTCCATTCAGTTTAATGGGAATGACTCCTAAGTAATTGTGCGGAGGACTGCACTGGTCAAAAGTCTTCCCAACACATTTGAATCCTACAACACACCCTGCATCAGTCCTATGCTCTCTGACATCTTCTGAGAGCAAAACTGACGCACATGAGTTATTTGCGTGCATCACCTGCCACTCCAAATAGCTGTTGGTATGACATATACGGTCGTATATTCACATATGTGTATATGCAGTATATGCGTATATATAGGGGTTCCATTTCAGGAACCTCTCCATAAAAGAAAAAATGTGAATGTTCATGTCCCATAACAATGACGGCAATGTGCACAAAGTGCTGGCACATGCCCTTTGCTTCTATTGTACATATAGGGACATATAGGGACCTCCATGTGGAGGTCACACATGGAGATTGTGGTAAGGGAGGTCCCACTGTACTGGTTTCTGAAACATTCATTCAGAAGTTTCAAAAATATGTTTTTATTATTAAATTTATACCTTCCACTGTCTCACGCTACACCTTCTCTATAGCTTTTGTAGAATGTTAAATTTTCAGTGAAATCTGAGTTCCAGGTAAGCACGCCAAATGTTACAGAATGAATGAGATATATCCCAGTGCCATCTTCTCTTTCTACCTCATTACCTGAAAACATGAGCACTTCTCAGGACTACTACTGAGAAGAAATTACATTCCCACTCCTGCATTGTTCTTGTCCCTCCAGCTGTTTAGATGCTTGTTAGCTACCTATCATGTAGTCAGGTGAAAATTATTACTCCCATTCACACGGTTTGGTTTTGTGTTTGCAAAGTGCACAAAAATTTAATCACATAATGTCCCACTTGACAGACATAAGCTCTCTGCTTTGAATGAAAGATCAGCCAGTGGCTATCCTAGAGATTCTATGGTATAATGAGCACTCTTGCTCTTGACACTTAAAATCTACTTTAATTTGAATTAATGAATTAAGATAGACTAAACCTATTGGACTTCTACTCAGGTGTTTCCTGCTTCATATTAATTTGCAATGCCAGCCCCAGATGTACCCTTAGGTCCAATCACCATAAAATATCTGGCTACATAAGCCTGGCGCTAAAGTGAAAGTGAGAAGTTTAAGATGCTACAGTACCGTCTCTGGTAGGGAGAGAAGGAAGCACAAATGTCTTCAATGTGCTCTACCGCATCATCTGAGAAAGAATTGATACAACTAGTATGGGGAACAGGAACACAAACTGACCATTTCTAAATGAAGGCATTTCCCACTGGGAGAAATACACAGATTCTATGTTGGATCAGAGAAGGAATGCACAGTAAAAGTGCAGAATGACAGTACTTTCTGCTTCCCAAACTACTCAACATCATCTTCATGTCTAAAGTCACTACTACATTTGTAGATGAGCACTCACATTCCTTATGAATATAATAGCTATGGCCTGAAACCATTTCACAGTAACTAACATGACAGAACCATTTCTACTCCCTGCTCCCTGAAACCCTCCTAGCAGGTTTTCCAGCCTTCTGTGGTAGGTTTAGGGTAGACTAGCGGGACACATAGGACTCATCTTCAAGTCTGACAAAAGCAATTCTATCAGCAGAAATACCATACTGGATAATTGTCTATGTTTCCACAAGAGATAACTTTTTGGCAACTTCCATCAGGACAGGATAGGTTTTTTTGCCTTTCCTTCTCAAGCAGAAAGGAAAGATTATGGTCAGTCTTTCTTCACCTCCACTTTTTGTTCACTTCACATTGCCACAGCCAGAAAGAACACCGAACTCTTCACTTTTCCTTCATCCAGTGACTGGTTCACAATAACACGGGATTGCTGAGATTTTAAATGACAGTACCTAAGCAAAGGGACCTTATGTGTAGCTATTGCACCTTTCCTGCCTTACTCCCAACATGCCTATTTTGTGTATATTTATATTCAAAATAAAACTACTATCTTATCACCCATCCACCATTCACAGCCTTTGGTCCTGATGCTTAAAATGAGCTATGAATATGAGGCGGAGAAGTGCCAAATTAACAGCTTTTGTTTCCATGTGTTTTGCCTACTGAAAGTGCATATTTATTTAATTTAGAACTGAAAGGAAGCTCATTTACCTTTCTAAGCTCTCATTTTCACTTGAAGTTTGTTCAGTTTTAATCAAAAAATTTTGCATACCACATCAAACCTCGGTGAAAAGAGCCACTTTTCATGTTCATAATGGAACATCAAAGACCCTGTGGTGAATATATTTCCACAGACACTAACAAGAGTACTCTTTTTTTCCCCCTTCCCTGAAAGGTGTGAAATAGTATTGTCTTCATTTTATAGATAGGGACATGTATTTCAAAGAAAGAAATTGCATGGTTTGCTGAAGTTCACACTAGAACAAAGAATCATTTCTACCAGGAAGAGCTTCCAAATGAAGTTGAATACAGTAGCTATGAAATCATTATCAGCAGGTACTCTGGGCTACTAGCATGAAGGTTCTGCTTCCCTTATAGCTTTCGACATGCCTGAGAAGAACACCTGAAGGAACCAAAATCTGACATATCGCTTTCAGTAAACCCACTGGCTAGTAAGCTAGAGGGTTTTAAAAATTCTTTGAACTTGGTGTAGCACACATGACCCTTCCTGGATTGGGTGGCCATGCAAGGTTCGAACTGCGAGACGCTGGGAGGCAAGAACCAAGCCAGTTCTGGTCTTTGAGGATGCAGTTTATTAAGTGAAGAAGCAAAAAGAAAAATGAAAGGCACACAAGCATACATACACTGTGATTCCGTCGGAAAGGCAAAGCAGGCGACGGAGCAGCATTCTCTTTGTTCCAACAGATTATATAGGCTTTTTGTACGCAAGTGGCAAAACAGGCTGCCAATCCATCAACCCACCATGCCGAACCGGGCAGGAGAGCGGCTATCCCACCTCGGACGCCAATTACTGAGGCATCCATGGGCCAGGTGCATGATAGGCTCAGGCCAAATCTCATTACCTGCCCCAAACGGAAGCGGATGGTCTCTAACCAGGCTTTGCTCTCCCCCCACCATGCCAGATGGCATGGGGAGTGAAGCACCCATCGTTAACATTCCTTGGCTATTCTCACAGGACTGCAGCGTACAGGGCAGCTGTGATAACTGAAGCCCCTGTCAGAGCTGCAGATGACGAGCAGCAGCTGTTGGTCCCTGTGGCTCTGGCTGGAGAGGAGTCCTGCGGCTCAAGAGCTCCCCCTGCTGCCATGGACCAAGCAGGCGCGGACGTCCCTCTGCCTGCTCCTTTAGAGCAACAGGCATCCGATTCTGAAGAGGCTCTGGAGCCTGGTTCAATAAGGCCCCAATCAAGGCAGAGACTCAAGAGGGCTGTGCAAAGGGAGGCTTCCTTGGCTAAGTTTAAGAAGCGGTGACCAGACACACCTATGCCTGGGGCTATATAACTCCCTGCCTCGAAGCTTCCCTTTGCTTGTGGCAAACTTCTTACAAGCCCTCTTCTTGCCTGTACCTTGCTCCCAGCACCTGGTTCCTGATACCTTGAATTGATCTCTGGACTGGCTTTGTTTTTTATGATGTGTTTTGTCTTTCTCTGGTGAGGTGTAAGTGGCCACCCTATGCAGTCACTGTAGTCAGGCACCAACTGCTAAAGGTAGTGAGTTTCAAGCCTAGATAATGCCTGATGAACTACACAAAATGCCATCAATACAGGTACAAACATGCTGCATTTACTCTTTTCATTTATGCTCTTATTTGTGTGACTTTACTCTCGGCTACAGTGCTTTACAAAATCAATCTATGAGTAATTGAGCATAATATTATTTTCATCACTGAAACAAACATTAATTTATATGGCAGATGAGTAGCATAAAAACTTCCCTTTTGTTATTACCATTAGTACAAGTCTTCAGAGTTTCACTCTTTTAAAGATGAAATCCTGACAAGCCCTACGAGAATTTAATGATAGCACATATGTGTTTTGGGCTGTATCTGATTGCTATTCCACTGACATAACTACTCTGCAACGTTTAAAGTTCATTAGACGGATTATTTATTCTGGAGTCTGGGATATTGATATTGTAATAAGAACTCAGTTTTATAAATCCCTGAACAATAATTAGGTTTGAGGACGAAAAAGCCAAATATGCAGCTAGTGGTCAATAGATCAAAAGTGTTTATTGCAAAGAAAGGCTTTTTATGACTACTCAAATATTAATTTGAACAGGCTACACACAGTAAAACTAACTAGTATAGAAGAGTTTTGCCAGCTTTTACTGACAGCCATACCTAAGACAATCATTCTGTGTTTCCTGATTTCTTCCTGTAATATTTTAGCAACCTTCCATTTTCTCTCTGAATACCGTCTTTAACTTGTGAGCAATTTCTACTTTGGAACTAATGTCTTGCATTATGGTAACATCCAGGAAGTTGCAATGAGAACTAACTGAACATGTCTTACAGTGCAAATCAATGTTTATTTGGAAATCATTTCCATTGTTTTCAGTGGCCCTTACTCCCAATGTCTAGAATTGTAATTTTAGTTAACAGGCATGTACTTGTTTGAATTATTCATTCTGGTAGGGAAGAGAAAGTAATTTGAAGATATTTCTTTTTTCCGCAGGAACATCTTTAAAAACTGAGTAGTTTAGACATTCTCACAGGGAGGAAAAGGCTTCCCCTTCCCACTCAACTTTTTCTTGCCCTTACCCACAACCAGGTAGTGCCTAACAGGAGAGCGCAGGGGGAGATGAGAAAGTAAGCAACTATTGTATCTCTTGTCAGATCAACCTCACTCGCTCGAACTCCTCCCACTGGCATGGCCATGTAATGGCCAGCAAGAGGGAACGGGGTAGGAGATAGAGAAGAATCACCCATTGATGGCTGTCACAGACTGCTATCCCTTGACTCCTCCCACTAGAAAGGCCAGTGGGAGGGGGCATGAAATAGACAAGTAAGGAAGTGACAGACAAGTTTCAGTTGGCTACATCCCCCTGCCATTCCTCCCACTCACATAGTCATGCAACATAAACAAATGGTCATGTGGGCAGGAGGGGGCGGGAGCAGCCAAGCGAGGAGAGTTCCTCACTCTAGCTAGTGAACACTGAGGCACTCTTTAGGATCTCTGATGCAGAAGTCCTGCAGGGTGAGGCACTGATCCTCCTCAATATCTGCCCCTGCCCTCTTGCCAGCCACTACATGGCTATGCTTGGGGAAAGGTGACAAGAGAAGGGTAAAACTGAGCTCATGTGGGTGGGAATGTACTCTTCAAGTCTGTTCCACAAGGGGGGAAGAAGAAAAAAAACCAAGAAAGTGGTCTGAGAAGGATTCTTCTGATCAGGATTTCTGGACACTCAAGAAGCCCCTCTCTTATTTTTTTCCCTCTGAGTTTTTGAATATTCTTTCCATCCACAGTATTTAATCAGGTGAGTTTGAAATTGGTTCAGTTTAAATATTAACAAGGCTATTGTTCAGGAGAATAAAAGCTGAAATAGAAATACAAGCACAACACACAACAATGTGTGTTATAATCACAACAACAACAATGTTCATGCACAGCCAGAAAAACACTCCATACACACATGCATACACACATGCATACACACATGTATGCGCGCGCACACACACACACACACACACACACACACATATATCACACATATATATGAAGGAAGAATGTTTCACAATCACCCTCTGAATCCCTTCAACTGCTACCCTAATGCTATACAAATGTTTCCCATCTACTTGTAGTGCTGCCTCTCCACCTTCAATTCTCCACACATCCCTGATGGTGTTCCTCTCTCCTTATGCATACTCACAAAATCAAGGTCTTTGACAGCTGCAAGAAATATCACTTCATAAAAATAATGATCCTAGATGTCACTTTTAACCATCTCTCCTTCAATTGCCTTTTTAGTACAGTTTAGACTAAATCTTATTGGTAGTCCCTAACCAGAGCAGATCCACTAACTGACGAATTAACGCACATGTAAATCCTACCGATGCAATGGGTCTACTTCAATGTTAACTACTAATGGGATGTGGAGATTTTGTTTTTATGATTTTTTGGTTTCTACGGGTAACACCAACATGCCGCTTCCCACATCATTCTCTCTATACAGGTGGTCTTCCTGGGGGTGTTTTCCATCTGAAGATGGAACTTTGTTATCAGCCCCAAAGTGAACCATCACTGAGACAAACTGTATCACTCAGTTATCCTATCAGTTACAGCACACGGCAGATGAGTAAACTGATATTACTAATACCTGATATGTCTTTATTATTGTAACAGGTTCTTCTCCATTTGGCTCCGAGGACCCTTGACTTTGCAGTAGATTCCTCACGGTCTCTTCCATTCTGGAAAGAGAAAATGGGGGGGGGGGGAGTGAAGGACAGAATTTATAATTAATCCCCTTCTACTGAGATAATTAAATCACTGTTCTAAGCCACAGGGTCAAACTAACTGCTTCATGTCTATACATGTCCATACATGTATGCATAACTCCAAAACAAAACAAAAAATGATGCAGTTTAATTTATTATTATTATTAATACTGCTGGCCGAAAAGCCTAGAGTTTACGGAGGGAAAAACAGAACATCAGCAAAACCAAAAATCAAAAGATGTGCTCTTTCGATGTAAAAATTTGATTTCAAATTCTATAGCGTTTTTCTACGTGCTCTAATATTACTGGGCTACAGGAAGTACTACTTTTGTGCAGGCTCCCTTATAAGCTCATCTTAGCTAGACCCTTTGATTTAGAAAAGGCAAGAATATGTAATTCTATCCACTATCACTAAACTGGTCTTTGCAGAAGATCTTGATAGTTTCAGGAAGATATTTACAGCATATCAAATGCTACAGTCATTGGTGCTCAGAATACATATCCCTTGCAATGGATTCTGATACCACTTAATGCCAGCGATTTCAAACAATGATACAAAATAAAATAATAAAATTTTACTTTTTGTTACTTTTGCATCCTTGTCAGTCCTCCATGGAGTTTATAGCACAGAAACTAAGATCTAATGGTCTCCTTCTCTGTCTATTGCCAGACTGCAAGCTAAGCAAGGATTCAAAGACAGGACTTTCAATCCAAAGCAGATGATCTGTTCAGTACTCCACTTTGGCCCTCAGTACAATGCTCTAAAGACAAATGGAAAGCTTTTTCAAGTGCTAAGACCTAAACACTGTCTTGTTAGATCAGACCATGGTCCACCTATTATACCATTCTCTTTTAGAGACAGAGCCTTACGGGGCTCACAAGCAGGCCATCAAGATAATGGCCTTTCACTGTTTATCCCCAGCATATGGCATTCTTTGGGATTATACTCCTCCATCTAGTCTATCAAATCAGTCAGAATTCATTACAGTTAGTTCTTTGATGACCACATTCCAGTTTATTTAGTCTTCCATGTTAAAATAAGCATTCTTCTGGCTTCCCAAGAAAGAGTCATCAGAAGAGATCCATTTTAGTCAGGTGGCCAGCGACAATTTCGCTATTTTTAGTCTAATTATCATTTATTTGATATTCAGCCTTCCAGTTCACCAGAATGCACCTAGTACAGTCATCCCATCTGTTGACCAAATGTGAATAAAAATGAACCAAGTATAATCCTTGGTTCAGACAAAAGCACATAGTTTCTCAATAGTAGACTAGAACCATTTTTACTTAGTATGTTGACCTTAATCAGAAGCTTTCTTTGTTCTAAATTTTCTTCTTCTTTAATACACCTTCCACAAAGAGAGTATTTTCTTGAATCATATATGCACATACAGCATTACAAATCTCCTTACTAATTCTCCAGTAGTGTACCCTAAAGAATAAAAAATTGAGATATAAATCTTGAGGAAAAAAAGAACAAATAAAATCATCAGAAGCTTTCCCCCCTCTGTTCTACAATATAAGGTTTCTGCATGGATTTTGATGGCTATGTGCATTTTAGGATGTTTTTTCCCAAAAGAATTAACTTGTACTAAAATCCACTTTTTGTGAAGAAAGAAAAAGCAACACTTTGTATTTTGTACACTCTGGCAGGAAGAAACCAAGGCTTTTCAAATATGAATACCATGAATTGCTATAAATAAATAAATAAATAAATAAATAAATAAATAAATGGGTCCAAACAATACCACAGGAAATCAGCCTGTGTTTTCTTGATTACAGCAAAGCCTTTGATTGTGTAGCTCATGAAAAACTATAGATAATTTTTAAAGAAATGGGTATGCCTCAACATTTGATTGTCCTGTTGTGTAACCTGTATGCAGGACAAAAGGCTACTGTTAGGAAAGAATATGGAGAAACAGAATGGTTCCCAGTTGGCGTGGGAGTAAGACAAGACTGCCTTTTATCACCTTATCTGTCTCATGTGTATGCTGAACACATCATACATAAAGCAGGATTAGACTTGGAGGAAGGAGGTGTGAAAATTGGATGAAGGGACATCAATATTTTAAACATGCAGATGATACCATGCTATCAGGAGAACATAGCAAAGACTTGGAACGATGACTGAAGAAAGTCAAGGCAGAAAGTGCAACAGTAGATTTATACTTGAAAATTAAGAAAACAAAAATAATGACCACAGATGATTAACTGTAGTTGATGAAAAGAGCCCTAGTGGTGCAGTGATTAAATGCTGATACTGCAGCTGTAACGTTATGAGTTCAATCCTGCGGGGCTCCAGGTTGACTCAGCCTTCCATCCTTCCCTTGGTCGGTAAAATGAGTACCCAGCTTGTTGGGGGAAATTAGTTAAAACACACTGTAAACTGCTTAGGGAGTACTTCACACTGATAAGTGGTATAGAAATGTAACTGCTATTGCTATGAAGACATTGAAAAAGGGTTTTTTTTGTACCTTGCCTCAGTCATTAATCGGAATGGGGACTGCAGTCAAGAAATCAGAAGAAGACTAGGACTTAGAAGGGCAGCTATGAAGGAACTAAACAAGATCCTTAAACATCAAGATATATAACTGAATACTAAAGTTAGGAATGTTCATGCCATCTATTTTTTGTATTTTCCATTTCTATGTATGGTTGTGAAAGCTGGACAATGATGAAAGCTGACAGGAAGAAAATCAACTCGTATAAAATGTGGTACTGGAGAAGAGGTCTACAGATGCTGTAGACTGCTATAATGATAAATGAATGAGTCCTAGAGCAATTCAAGCCTGAATTCTTCATAGAAGCCAAGATGACTAAACTGAGGCTGTCGTACTTTGGCCATATCATGGAAAGACATGACTCACTGAGACAGAAAAAGACATTAATGCTTGAGAAAGTAGAAGGCAGTTGGAAAAGAGCAAGGCCACATTATAGACGGACAGCCAAGGAAGTCATCATTCTGGATCTACAACACCTGATGATAGGGTGACTTGGCAGTTTCTCATACATAGGATTGACATAAGCTGAAGTTGACTTGATGGCAGTTCACCACTACAACAAGAGCAAATCAGGCTTGAACTCTGACTAGAAGCCAGAATTACTAAAATGAGGTGGTTCCACTTTGGATGTATCATGAGACAATGTGATTCATTGAAAAGGATAGTAATTCTTGGTAAAGTGGGAGGCAAGAGGAAAAGACGGAGACTGCACTATAGGGGGATTGAGTCAAACAAGGAAGCCACAGCCCTAAGTGTGTAAGATCTGAGCAGGGTCACTGATGGTCAGGCCTCTTGAAGATCTCTCAGTTATAAGGTCACCATGAGTCGAGGTCAATTTCATGGGAAGTAACAACAGATTTCTGTGGATAATGTTTTTTGCATAGTATTGTCAATACTGGGCCAAATGGACTAATGACCTAACTCAGTTTCTTCCTGTATTGTTGCATCTCAGAAGAACATGATAACTTGCGTGCTTTTTTTCACTAAATACAAAGAATGAGAATTGCATGCTTTAAAAAAAACACATACAAAACACCCAGAAACCTATTTTCTTTAATGCATTTGTAAAGATTGTAAACTCAGACTAGGCTATTCCTTGCTCAGATGCACCTTACAGCAAAACAATTTCTAGAGACAGACCAAAATACACAGTGTGGCAAAAAGAGTTGTTATAATGGAAAACTAAACGTAGCCCTTGTTGCTGTTCTTTTTATTAAAGAAATTTGCAAGGTTGGGTTATCTATACCGCTGACTCAGCAACAAGGAAAAGTGTTTAAATGTTGTTCATGCATACATGTATGCATAGACGAAAAGCACAACAAATGAAAAGTTTCATCCGCCCATTTTATTTGTTCTCCCACCCACCCCCAAAAAGTTACCTCACAACAGAGCTACAGCATCAACAACCCCAACATGACTATTTTCAGATAGAGTTATCATTGTTACACATGAAGCTTACCAGCATCATTATCTTTTGAAAAACCAACTGCACTGCACTGTTGGAGGCCTAAGGAACGTGCCTATCTAATACATGGGCCATCTATCTGTCTCTGAATGGGTAAAGTTTGGGCTAAGTTAAAAAAAAAACCACTGCAAGTTAAAAAAAAAATTAAAAAACCGTGTTCCCTAAGTAGTGTCACAACACAAACCATATTTATTTTCTTTTCCTCCTCAGGTAGAAGGACTTCAAAGTGTTTTAGAATTGATAGATAAATTCTCCTTCAGTGACATTCAAACAATTGAAGCACACAGGAGTGGTACATGCTGATGACAGATTTGACCTCAATTAATCTACAGGACACCCCGGTGAATATTAGTACAGCAGAACCTCTTTAATTCATATAAATGACAGAGAAGGCCATTGTGAATTGCTAAATTTTGTAAATTAGTTATGTGAACAAACACAATAAAAGAGGCAAGGACAATCCATCACAAATTGTAGTTTCTTCATTTATTTGACAAATGTAATTTGACTGTGGTTAATTGCTATTATGTTCTGTATACTAGTAAATGAAGCACACAATAATTTGGAGAAACAATGTAACAACCCAAGCCTCACTGTCTACAGAATCAGTTATTAAGCGCAGGCAGATGAACAGTCAGCTGTATATGATCGTATGTACAAAGGAGGACATACTCTCATCAAATGAATTTAAAAGGCTTAAATTAAGGAGCTTCTCAAAACTTACACCAGAAAAATCAAGAAGAAAAAGAACCTCTCTGCAGATAATGAGCTCCAGTCTTTCTTTTGCTTAACAAGCTGTGGCAAAACATTCTGACCTCGTGAGTGAGGCATAAAAGACCCATGTGCTAGTGTTACATTTGACTATCTGCATGCATTTCCCCCTTACAAGTGCTTCCCACTGGGCCTGAAAGCATAAGATTTTAAATGCACAACTGAGAGAAGATATTGTAATAATGAGCTACACAGTGCCAAGATCTCTTCTCATAAAATTAGCAATACAGAAGAAAAGGTTTTATCCAACACTACTCACAGATAGTAACAGAAGCAGGCACCCTTAAGAACTATGTTTTGCTATGGATATTCGAGATGAAGTTACTATTACTACTACGATAATTATTTTTCAAAGAGTAACATTAACAGACATGGAGATTTACAGATTATCAACTGAAAGCATGGCCCAAGAAGCTCACAATCAACATTTCAACACAGCAAAGGCAAGAGAGAAAGAGACAAGCATAAACTGGGAAACAGCACGGACTACATTCAATTGCTGGCTCTAACAAGAGTAGCTCTGTTGCATAAACAGGAACTTAATGACTCAACACTCATGAAATGCCACTGACTCAATAGGTCTACTCTAGTAGGGACTATTATTTGCATTTAGTCCAATTCACTTGAATTATACATCTAGGTTATTACTGAGTTATGCATCTAGACGGACATTATCATAGCTGGAGAGCCAAAGAGAAGTGGAAGGACACAAAAAGGAAGGTCAGTGTTGGATGTATCAAACCTGAGACGACGATTAAACATCTAACTGAAGAAGCAGGAGTGAATGAGTAAGTTTTGAGCAGACAGGCAAAGCTGGGGTATTTCTGCTATACAGGTGGAACTGAAAGCAAAGGATTTGATAATAAATTAAATAAATAAGTACAGTCAACTAGAGAGACCATAACAACAGAGCAGCAGGCAAATGAGATCAGATCCCCAGTCTGTCCCATCTAACCATATAGCAAAACTGTGTTGCTGACAGTAATCATTAGAGCAATGGTCTCTAAGGTCTTAATTATCTGTGTCATGTTAGGCAGTAGTTATAACCTTAAAGTGATACTGACAGTTCTTCTACAAGCCATCAGTTGAGACTAAAGCAGTAAAAGCACAAGTACAATTAATTCAGCTATCGTGCTTGAATTCCAGGAAGTGTACAAATGATGCCAGCAGGGAGGTCAAAGTACATGATAGCATGCTTAATTTTTCTTCCTGTTATTTGTTCACAAAAAAGTACTTTATAGAGCACAGTAACTTAAAAATAATTTGAGGAACATTTTAAAAACTGTTCATGGTGCTCACAGCCTAATGAAGACATATTACTTGGACTGCGGCCAGTCTGGTCTCACTGCAATGAGCCTAATTTTTTTCCACTAAATATTAATAGACATCGAGCCGTTATTTAGATAAGTGTTCCTATGTCTTGTGCAAAGATTTTTTTTTCCAAAATAAAAATAGGAAAGACCTACAAGGAAGGGAGAAGCCAAACATAAGTACCCTACACACTGTTACAAACAGATCGTAGAACAGATTTATTGCCACCAGATTAATACAACAAGCAGTAATATAATACATATATAATACAGAAGCACTGAAAGGAACAGATGAGATAGAGTTCAACTGAGCCCCTAAATACTACTATAGTTATGAGCATCCCACCAGAGCCACCATCAACTGCTGAAGTGACAGATCTTAAAGGATGATGGATATCCTCAAGATATGACTTCTGAGTACTGATTCCTTCAGTGAAAATCCAACGGGCAGTGGAAAGTGCTGAGCAGTCACTGTGATTTCCTAGGAAGTAACTGTTTTTATAACCCCCCTTGCTGCAAACTCCCCAATTCTTTATACGGACGCTTTCAGAAACTGTGTATATTTTAGCATTATGCTGTTGAACCCGTGCATCATTTTCAAAAACACTACAAGAAGGAAGCGCTGCAAGAAGGAAGAAACCCCCATTAGCTCTAGGAACAAACTTAGCTTCTACATCAAATGAAACACTCATTGCATCTCCACTTCCTCCTGTCACAGGAACCTCCTTCATTGCTGATATTTTCTAGATAGGTTTTTGAGAAAGTATGCTTTACAACATATCTGAAACCACAGTTCAGTCACTCCTCAGCCAAGATTTCACATGATTTCACAAGTCTCCACCAGCAAACTTACAGAGGGTGACGGAGGCTGCTCCATTTGCTGGCATTCAGGATCATCTGTTGGATAGAGTTCCGCTTTCCCACCCATTTATCAGCAGCAAGGGAGCACATGGTCCTATTCTGGCCCCTTTTGAGAATGGAGGGGGAAACAAGCAAGCCCCACACTCAACATAGAGCTACTGATCACTGGCCAGAGAAATGGAGTTATGCCCAGTAGCTCCTCAGCTGTTGCTGAGCACCGGGATAAGGGCCTTGCAAAAGGAGATACTGGATATTTCTTTCTGCAAGTTTTGAAAATGTACAAACACAGGCATAACTCCCAGTTCTGAAATGGCTTGGATCAGAGACTAACCTTCAGCTTCAAATTCAAAGGGAATCCAGTCCTGTCATTTTGTATGGGAATGAACTTCAGAGCATTCACAAGCTACAAGGTGCCATCTAGTCCCTTCCCTCCAAATGCCTTTTGGGAGCTATTGGTCAACTATAAGTGGGTAGTTGAAATGTGGGATTTTGATTCAGCTATATTTGGATCTAAAAATTACCTTTTTTAAAATGACTTTTTCTTCATTCTCACTACAACCTCTAGAACCACCAGCTCAAAGGCACTCCTGTATGTCAGCAACTGTCCTGTGATACTAACACTCAGCTTGAAGTAGATGAAAATTGGAGGAAACAATTCAACATGCCCTGTACTCATATATGTGGAATTTTTTTCTGGCTCAAGCTAATGAACAACAAGAAGATGAAAACGTGATTATTATTTTTTTGTAACATGCAATTGCAAATGTATTCTTCAGTTTGTCCATTAAAAAAGAAATTGGACTGATCCAACTTGCGCCTTCTTTACTGTTGGTTCTTGCCTGTCATCTGTCTTCAGTTCTTCCATACATTTTAGTTCAATTGGAACATTATCCTTAATGCCATTGAACACTTTAGGGTGCATGAATTACTAGTACAGTAGACCCTCTAGTTTTGTTATACACTTATTTTTTTACACTAGTAAACACATCATTGTAATTATACAAGCTCCTCACTGATCTTCCAGGTCAGCTCCAGGAAGATAGTCTGAAATTAGTCACAGCCTGTATGACCTCTACTACTTGTGTATTAAAAATGTAGTCTTGGAATTCCAGCTGCACTGCTGTGATTTCATACCTGCTGTTCATACTATATTTATCAAATTCTAGTAATCTTTTTTCCAGAGCATTCTATTGATCTGGTATTTGAATGCTGTTCAACTTCCAACACTTTGCAATTTTATAAAGAAATTGTACTCTTGCTCCCATATTTTTAAATCCAGGTTTTTCTGACCACTTATGGGGAATTCCCAGACCACCCAACTTACAAAGCTGAAGAATTCAGTGTGTCAGAAATAAAAGGATGTGCGTTTTCACATTTCTACTGATATAGACATAGCTTTACCCTGAGATTCTCTGTGGCTAGTTTTAGACATTTTGGGAAAACAGATGTTCTGCATTCTTTCTTTATGCAGGCCAATGAAAACCGTGTGTTTTCAATGTTCAAACTAGCCATTACAGTTGTCTGCAGTGGTATACCGGGGGCCTCTCCATAAGAATTCTACCTCCCACTCCCAAAAAATGAAATTTTCCTTCACTCACCAAAGTTCTAACACTGCAGTAACTTAAAACTTCAAGAGAGCTTTTAGAAATGCAGTCAGGCATCTAAAGAAAAGGGGCGGAAAAAGTAACCAAGGTGATTATGAGAACTCTAGGTGTGGAGGAGTTTCAGTTTCTATAATACTAAAAACTGGGGAAGACATAAAATTTCATTTAGGAAGGGTAGAATTTTAGGTGCCCTCATTTTGCCCCCACCCTTACAGCCACACTCCTGTTAACTATATGCAGCTAAATACTGCAAGTATCTTCGAAGGCTATTTGTCGTTGCACTCTCATTTCACGAGAGGCGTGAGTCAGACCTGTTGGGTCTAGGTATCATGCAGTCTGAAACAAAGAATGGAGTCAAGAATGCATTAGGTCTGAACTGTACAAGGTAAAGTTAATGCTGAGGGGAAAAACATTTCCACTTCAGGGAAGATCGTTTCCCACTACTTATTTGTTAACTGAAGACTCTTTGGCAAGAATATGAGGAATCTCATGGTTCCTAGAAATAAGACTTTGAAAATTCTGCATGGAATAAAATAAAGGCTACAGTTTAAAATAAATTAGAAACATAAAAACATGCAGAGAAAATGAGATGTATGGAATGGGAAATACGAAAGAGTTGAAGAGAGACAAATGTGTGTGTGTTTCTGTTTGTTTGTGTGTACAGTCAGCCCTCCATATTTGTAAGTTCTGCATCCATGGATTCAACCAACCACATCTTGAAAATATTCAGGAAAAAAAAATCCAAAAAGCAAACTTTGATTTTGCCACACAAGGACCATTACGTTGATGTGTGGGCTGTAGCCTTCCACCATTTCACAAATCCTCAGCCTGTCTCTGGCACTCATTTGAGTTGTTCACCATTTTATATAAAGGACACCATTTTATTACACCATTGTATATAATAGGCCTTGAGTATCCATGGATTTTGATATCTACAGGGATTCCTGGAACCATACCTCAGCAAATTCTATGGGGCTAGTGTATTTTAAGGAAAACAATGTAAAAGAGAATCTGGCAAAACGGAAGGACAGGACTGCAGAAGACAGTTGCAACTTATGTACTCAAGTATTTTATTTATTCACAGCAAGTTTCAATATATTTGCTGTTCACAAAAGGTGAGAACAAAGGGCAGAGACTCCAGCAGAGGATGATTTGTAAGGAGAGTCAGGGTGAGGAAGGATTAGTCTTAATGATAGCCCTCTCATGGGAATGACACCATCCTTTATTTACCTATGCCTCAACTACTTGCACTCAGCATCTATCTTCAGCACAGTGAGAAGTACATTTTCAAACCACCGTGTGGGTTTTTTGCTATAAAGCTCCCATTGAGCTTAATGGGAATCCTGCAGCTAAAACCCCAGGCTAACCTTTGAAAATGTACTCCAAAGTGTCTAAATAATGTACTATTTGAACATTATCCTGTTAACTTGTGATATGATGTGACTGAAGGAAAACAGGGATTTTTAAAGCCATATGGTTCTAATATTGCATACCTAGCAGGAGTCTCTAAAATGTTTGCCTGAAAATGAGTTTCTTTCTACCTACAAGTTTCTTTCTTAATTTTAAATTGCAAGCTCTTAGCTCATGTAAGAAACACCACAATGCTGGATACAAGCACTTCTAAGTTCTTTCTTGTGAGCAGTTTGTACTATTTTAGAATCAGAACTAATTCACCTGTAGAAGACTCTAGCCAAGAACGAACTGGCTTCGTGCATAAATAGTTTTAATTCTCAATAGTGTGGCATACAGAAACTTTTCATGAATATTTGATCTCTACTAGATATTGTTTAGGTCCTTGAATGGTGTTCTTAAATAAAGCTATAATATTTCTCTCTCACAAACAGAAGATCTCTTCAAAGTGAAGTGATGATGATGGGGATACTAGAAATGACTGGGCTAAGCCTTCCTTCACTCTTTTATTCACTCACCAATTAAAGGATTCAGAGTACCCCATTTCTCTTTATCATCTCCATGCCGGTGCGGAGACGGGAGTGAGGAGCACGGCCTTAGTGGTGCTGGAGATATTTTTGTTGGTACAGCATGTGCACGGGGGCATGGATCACTGAAGATACCCCACACACTGGGTTTCAGGAAACTTGTTCATGTGCGGGAACATGCCCGAAAGGTAGACCTAAGAGGAAGCAGTCAGGTTTGCCACTGAGGCATGGCACGACTGGCACCAGCCTTGGCCTGTTCTTCTGGTTTTCCACACTCCTTTATTTGGTGTAATATATTTTGAAATGTTTTGACACTGTTAATTGTTCCAACAGTTTGTTTTTAAATGTTATTGTGAAGCGTTTTTAATTGACTCTCCCTGGGAGCTGCTTTGGGTCCCACTCTGGGAGAAAGATGGCATATAAATGAATGAAATGAAATGAATAGGGCTGGGGAGGATTTTTACCCAAGAGACAACTGGACTGCGTAACTATTAGGTTTTTGCCTCCTCCTTGCCAATGACTAGCTTTTGGTAAAGTTTATTATCCCCTGCATCTTGTCACAACTTTATCTAAGCCAGATCCTTTGTAAGGGAAGTAGATAGGCTTACCCACCCCAATCAGGGGAACCCCCTTAAGAGACCTTGAAACTGAGGTTCACAGGCAACAACCCAGCTCAGGGGCTGGTATGCTGGCCTCACTTCTCTATAGTGGGAGAGAGGGGAGAACAATGCAGTACATAATACAGAGGATGCATTATCCCAGCCACATCTGTGGCCTTCCCAACAGATGGGCTACGGTGGGCATTGGTTGGCAGACAAGTCAATGAAGCAGATGCATGACTATATGACAACAAATTCCACAGAAGCTGTAATCAGTAAAGCCAACCCAACACAGTATGTTTGTCTTCTCTGTTTTGTTCTCCTTTAGCTCATACACTTATCACTGCTAGAGCACAAAGAGTTCTATCTTTTAAACTTTTTATCTGTTCCCATCTTGTTGCCAAACCTGCTGCCTCCTAGACTATACCATTCCCTCATAAATAAGCAAAAAGTCTACATCTTTCCATACGTGCCATGTTGCCTGTTTTCCTGGCAGGCAAGGGGTTGGATCCACACATTTCCTAAATTTGAAAGTATTCCAATTCACAAAAGAAATTTCATCTATTTAACAAAATGTCTGCATGCAATCTACAATGTGTATGTACACAGATTGCTGGATACTCTGAAGACCAGAACAGTGGCCCACAGGACCACATTTTACAAACTAGTGGTCTTCTTTGTAGAAGCCACTGCCCTCTTTTCTCTGCCAGGGGAAAGCAGACAGCAGCTCTAGGTCATATTGTTTTCCCACTTAATCTCCTCAAGGATAAAATAAAAACATTAAAAGAGGTGGTTTTGGAAATGAAAGGGTGAAAGTATTCAGGAGGATAAATAAGAAAAAATCACTGATAAATGAAAAGTGATAAAGTACAAAGACTTCCAGGTTCTAAATGATCATAGTTCTTCAGATTTAAAATATTTTAATGGAGCAATGAATCCACTATTTTCATTATGACTACATTTCATTTCTTGTACACTACAATGCTGTGTAATGCCCCTTTACACAGTGTCATTGAAAGAAAGAATTCTACAGATTTAACATACGCTATTACCATGGATTTAGTAGCAACACAATTTGAATGTTTACACATTCTATTATACTTATATAAGATCCAGTGCGGTGCAGTGGTTTGCGCATTAGCCTATGATCCTGGAGAGAAGGATCAGATTCCCCATTCAGCTATGCAAACCCACTGGGGGACCTTCGGTGTATCACATACTCTCAGCCCCTCGAAACTCCTTGATAGGTTTGCCTTAGGGTTGCTATGTCGGAAATGACTTCAAGCTACACAATAACAACAAAGATAAAATTTAGATAGTGCTTTACAATGTTACAATGCTTAAAATACATTGCCCTCTTATAATCACTTCTTGACACATCCTTGAGAAGGAAGTCACTATTATATAAAGAATTGAAACATTACTTTTTTGGAACTAAACTCCTAAATCCTCCAACCAGAATGTGCACTGTTATTCAGTGCTTAAAACAGCCACTGACAATGCTAGCTGGAGAATTTTGGAAGAGTACAAGCTCATCTGCATACTTTTTCCTGTCAGCCTTTGCTAGGCCAGAGAGATGGCAAGCTTTTGAGCAAGCAGACGAGGAGGTGAAGCTCTAGGAGGGTAGCAGCTCACCTGCATACTTTTTCCCCATCAGAAAAAAAACAAAACAAAACAGCCAGGTGGGAAGAGGCAAGAAACTTTTGAGCCAGTGGTGCATGCTGCATAGATATTTCAGAGAGGAATGGGAGATAAATAATTGCAAAGATGGAGGCAGAAGAATCCACAGTTGTCTACTGCAGTGTATGTGAAATGTTGTTTTCCTGCCAGAAACTATCACCAACTACACCTGCAGCATGTGCAAATTGGATGCTTTCTTGGAAGAGAAGGTCAGTGCACCACAGCTACATGTTGACACATCAGAGAACATGAGGACTTCCTGGATAGAACACAGGGAGAAATTGATCCTACAGAACCAACAGGAAGAAACTGCCACGGAAAATGGAGAGACCTGTGACAGTGAGGAAACACCCTGGAGGACAGTCACTGTCAGGGCCAGGCCATTCACAAGGGTTTCAGAACCTCTACAGCTAATCAATTGCTTTCTGCATCTTCACTAGAATAGCATCACCAGAGGCGTATCTAGTGTGGGGTAATGAGGACGTGTGCCCAGGGCACGAATGCTGGTGGGCACAAAAAAAGCAGACCCAACCCCCCACTCTCCCACTGGGTCTGGCCCACCACCGCCTGTCTACCCCCGCTGGAGTCCTTCCTAGTCCGGTGGAGGGGGGTGCCAGCAGCAGCAGCCCTCCTGCCTGCTTCTGTCCCCCTGGCTCCTGATCGCCGCTGCCTCACCCCTGCTGGGCCACGAAGGTAAAAGATTTTTAAAAGGAACTTTACCACGCTTCCCTCCGAGTAGTAGTAAGTGCTAGCTATGGTGCCACTGCCTTTGTCTCTGAGAGATCCTCCACCAGGGTCACCTCTCACTTCTGCTGCTATCCAGTAGCTGTTTGGTACATTTAGTACATTTGGTCATCAAAAGCCTGTCTGATACATGAGGCTACCTGCAGCACTGCTGCCACGAGCATAGCTTCTTGCCTCACAGGAGCACACAATCCCATTGCCACAGAAAGGTAGTTCCATTGGTAAGAAAAGAAGTACCAGTCTCACTATATTCTGCACTGGTCAGGCCTCATCTGGAGTGCTCTGTTCAGTTCTGGGTACCTTGTTTTAAGAAGGATATAGACAAGTTGGAGCACGTTCAAAGAAAGGCAATAAGAATGACAGAGGCATGTAGAAGAAATCACATGAGAAAAGTTTAAAGGAACTGGTGTACAGCTTAGAGAATAGAAGACCAACGAGTGCCATGACTGCATTCTTTGAATACTCTTTGAATACTGTCACAGATAGGAGCGGGCAAGCTTGATCTCTGATGCCCTGAGGGTAAGACGAGGTCAAATGGTTTAAGGTTACAGGAAGGTAGATTTCAATCGAACATTGGAAGGAACTTCTTGACACTGAGAGTGGTTCAGCAGTGGAGGAAATGCCTGGAGAGATAGTTGGGTTTCCTTCTTTGGACGTCTTCAAAAAGATGCAGATACAGCTGCCTGATGGGGATGCTCTACATAGAGATTCTGCACTGAGCAGGGGCTTGGACCTGATGGCCCAAGAGGCCCTTTCGGGTGGTATGATTCTATGGAGTACAGTCCATATAATGCTCAGGCATTATTCTCCTGGTAGTACTATTATTGGCCCTATAAGACAGAGGAGTGAGTTCAGAGGTGAGAGACTAATAGAGGAACTTGCCAAAGGAGGGCATATGGAGTTCAAGGTAGACGTGATGTTTAACTATGAAATGTGCTGCCCTTAGTTTCCCAGGATCAAAACAAAATTTACTGCTGAAAGAAAGGGAAAAGAATCATCACTTGAGGTGTCATTCTCTTGGCCACCATGCCACACTAGAATACTGCAAAATAAATAAAATTGCTCTACTGACTGCATTCATATAATGTAAGTCATACTACACCAAAACTTTTCACTATTAAAGATGTCATTCAATCTGTACCACTGTGTATGCATCTATAATTATTGTTCACAGGAACAGCTTTTTCACATTAAGTGGTAATGAAGGAGGACTGCACCCAATGCAGTCAAGGATATCAGCAAAAATAACATATTAGTGGGAAGCAAGAACTGTAGAACAGCAGAGGAGCCACATGAGTTCATGTCCACACTGCAACTTTACTTTCTTGTTAAACAGTGTAAATATACTACTTACATATTCGATTGAACCAACAGCAGTGGAGATTTCCTCTAAAAAACAATTAAGTTCAAAGACTTCATGGCCACAATAGAATGTTGATACAAATCTGCCTTATTCAGTGTTTCACATCACTATTTTAAATATAAAAATTCACTACTTCTTTGCCCAAGTTATTTTTAATTCTAATTTCTCTACTAAGAAACTGTAATTACCAGAACAAGCAAAGAGACAATGAAGCAGAAAATCTTGTACCTTTCAGTCATATGATGCCTGGGATGTTACTTATTGCTATTTTCACTATGCATTCCAATATGAGTCGGGGGGTGGGGAGAAAAGCAACATGGCCTTCATATTCACTATCCTGAATGGGTTATAGTTTCACCTGGTGAATCTTACTAAGCGTATTGCTTACATCAAATCTTGACACTAAGCAACATGGTATTCCTTCCTTAGTACAAAATCATGTCAGACACTGAGACTGTTACTTGAAGAGTGGGATAACCAAACAAACAAACAAAGAAGCAAGCAAGCAAGCAAACAAACAAGCAAGCTAGTTAGCTAGCTAGCTTGCTTGCTTGCTTCTATGATAATTAAAATCTGTAATTAATTTCCTTTTTGAGGGGGACTTATCTGTGACACTCTTAAGTGTGGCAACAGCCAGAAAAATGCATGTTGACCATTTAGATGTCAAGACAGTCTTCCTATGTAGAAAAATCTACACACAATTCAGTTTCAGTTTATTGTATTTCAGTAACCAGCTATTATACAGAAATATAGAAACAGGAAAAGTCAAATAAATTAATTTACATGTAATAGACACACAATTAAAAAAAATAATAGATAGACTTAAGATTGACTCATGCTAATGATCTGATTTTGGCCTATCAAAAGATATGATTGCAGACATTCTCACCAAGTGACTTCTTGATCACTTCCAGCTCCTGAGAGAGAAGATGAATCTTGTGAAGTTAAACAAGTGTCATTGAAAATCGGTGTTGAAAGCAAAGAAGTTTCAATGCTTGTATAAAGTGATTAGTGAGACAGGGGTTTCTAAATTATGTCTGATTTTTGTATAACCCCTCTGTATCGTTCTTTGGTCTATGTACTGAAGCCTTTTGCTTCCTTCTTACCATCAGACATCTCTTCCCGGTTCTCTCAAGAAATTAGTCAGTCATTTTTCTTTTCTCTGTCTGGAAAGGAGCATCTATGAGGCTCCCCCCTCAACAACAGATGATAGGCTACAGCCACACATGACAGCCAGCTTTTAGGGGTTCTTGCAACCAAGTTTAGATCAATTTATTTGTCATCTCCTTTACTATCCTAAGACGGATTTCCCGAGACATTTTTTTTTCTTTTTTTACCTTATCGTAGCATCCACAGGCATTTCTCCTGTTTCTATCACAAGTTCATGCTGCATTAGTCACTGCACTCTACTTAATACTGTTGTTGTTGCTGTCGTGGTGTGCCTTCAAGTTGTTTCCAATTTGTGGCAACTGTAAGATGAACCTATCATAGGGTTTTCTGGGGCTGAGTGTGTGTGATGCACTCAAGGTCACCCAGTGAGTGTCCATGGTTGAGCAGGGAATCGAACCCTGCTCTCCAGGGTCATACACTAACACTTAGACTACACTGCATTGGCTTTCCTGCTTAATATTGATACCAAATATTCTTATGTGGGAAGGTCACGGAGCATTAGTAGGCCTTCATACTCCACAGAGAGGTACAGTAGAGGATGTGCAAAGCCCATTATCACTTAGCATTTGGGGAAGAATGGCTCAACTGCAAATGGGAAACCTGTACAAAGTGGAGCCAGTGACATCAAAGGGGAAAGCCAAGCTTGCTGTTATCATCCCTCCCGCACAACTATCTTGACATCATCCAACTTGTACAGAGGCTTAGGTAAGGATATTGTGCATAATGTAGTGACAATTTGATTAAGTTATCTAAGTATTTCAGACTTTTACTGTGACGGTAGCACTGTGCTCAGGGATAAGCGACAAGTCCAAAAATAAACCAATTAAACAAATTAAAATGAAACAAATATCCTAGTGTCAGTTTCTATGCATTTCTTTTTCTAACAAATTCTTCCCATTGTCCAATCATGAAGAAAATCTATATGAAAAATGGTAAGTTCTGATGAACTATGGTTAAGTCCTTACAAAAAAAAATGAAGTAAACTGAACAAAATTCAAACTGATCTACACTGTCAAAATCCAATAGTTACCTCAGAAAGAGGACCATGTTGTTTTGCCTGCTATGTAGATGTTAAAGATGTTAAAGCTTGTCTGATAATCCCAGGTCCTCTATTCTTGCTATCAGTATCCCCACTAAAGTACAGTTAGCTGCATATCAACTTAACCCATTAGAAGCTAAGAGGAAAGTCCTCTTTGTACTAACATGATAGACTTTGCCAGTAAATATTGGCTGCTCTGGCCCAGAAGCGGAAATAGGTCTTCTTGAATCCACAAGACTTAACTCCACACAGTGTATTGAGCTGCGTCTGAAAAATGACTGCAGTTGTACAGAGAAATTTAAATAAAATTAAATGCAGAACCTGTACACTGCTCATTACTGGGTGAAGCAATTTCTATAAGCAATTCATTTCAGGACCATAAGTTTAAACGTCAGCCTGTAATAAGAATTTACAATGAAGGAAATGCATAATTGTAAATACATCTTTTGGAACAACAGACTTTCTTTTCTGTGCTTCAAATCATCTTGTAAAACTATTTGTCCATTATGAAAAATTGTCTGAATATATACAGGCTCTGTGATATATCAAAAATATATAAATAGATATCATTTGAATACTAACACTTAATCGGAAAACCATCAAAACTCACTGAGGTGTGTGAAGGAAAATGAGCCTTTAAGGTTTTTTCTTCTAACAACTTCTCCCATATGCATATGTATTCAGTTCCATTTTGATCCAATTTGCTACACAGAAATGCTGCTTCTTTGTGAGAAATTTCTCTGGTACAAAAGCAGTGCCGTTTAACCCCTTGAACCCAGGGAATCTTTTTTTTCCCCAGAGGAGCACTTGTGAAAGTTAACTGTTTGGTCACTCACATAAGCTATGGAAAAAATAATTACTGTACAGTTGCAAGTGGGTGCGTGTGCCAACAATTTTATTTTAGAGGTCAAGTAATTCCTGTTCAGAGAGCGCAAGTATGGCCACACAGACCATTAGGTTAACACTTGACATACACTAATTACTCTCCAAGTTTAAATGTTCCCATAATCAGCCAAAGAGAGGGTTAAAATTATGGATGTCATCTACTCAGAGTTAGGCACTTTAACAGCACAATCACACTCGTAAGCAAGTCTGAGTTCAGTGTTGTTTACTCCCAGACAAGCATGTACAAGATTGCAGCCTACTTCTCACCTCAGTGGAAACATATTTTATTCTCCACTGAAACAAGAGGGATTTTAAAAGTTTGGCTGGATCGTGTCTAGATCATGTCTGTATTTTTTTTAATTTAAATTCAGTAGGTATTGTTTATGTGAAACCATATTACACACATATTGAACCTCATCTCCAAATCTGTCACAAGAAATGGTCCTCTCTCTTTCTCTCTAGTTTAGTTTTGAACAGCTAATACAGTGGCGACGATTCAAACAAATCCCCACTTAATCCTACTGCATTGTAAAAGCATTAACATCAGAAAATTTATATGTATTATGAAATTATATGGGTACTCCAAGAACCCTCAATAGTTTTTTTTAAAAAATTAATGTCCCAGACTCTCAGTAGTGACATGCATGTGTATAAGTCTTCACAGGTATATGATTTCAACCAGATCAACGGGAAGCCTTAAAATGTAAATGTGTTAGCCAAAAATATTCTCCTCCCACCTCAAAAAGATCAAGTCTGTAACACTGTCCCTCTACCATTAAGCCGGTAAAATCTGAAATACTGGGAACAGACATGTAAAAGCAATTAACATGATTTAACATATATTAATAAGGTCATATTATCTAACTATTTTGAAATTTATAACAGAGTATATTTTTTTCTTCGTATCAGCATATACAAGTTAATCTATTTTGGTTCATTTTTCTTCTTATTTTCACTGCACAGCAAACTTCTAGCATGAAAGCGCTCATAATTTATGAAGATAATACTTCATAATCATTTCTCCAAGGTTTCTGATATTATTCCATTATTGCCTCCACAAAGATGTTTTGTATCTGTTCATAAAATGGCACATCATAATACAAGATTGATCAAGCATACATCTTCAAATGATAACATTATTTGACTACACTTCACATAAAAATGATTGCAGGTCGGAAAAATAGCTACATCTTGTTTTATTCCAACTTCCTTAAAATTTACCTTTCTGAATGGCTTTCAAATTCTATCCATCTTTATCCAAATGACAATTTTTTTAAGGAGAATTTTCCTGAATAAAGACACAAAATGGTTTTCAGTATTACATGACATTAAAAGCTCCCTATGACCTTTAAAGTTTGTTCCTACAAGTTAGCTGGATTTAGTATTTGTCATTCTTTCATCCTCAGCCTAATTTGTAAGAACCCTAATGGTTAAGATTAACACAGTTATATGTTCATTTCTAAACCTGACACCAGTTAAATATCCTTGTTTCACATTAGAGACAACAGATACAAAATACGCATAGGAAACAATTAGTTAAGATTTTGAAAAAACAAATCCTGTCTTCTGTAAAGAAGTACTAGTTCTGAAAGACCCATTCTGTTGGCTGAATCTGAGGACCAGGAATAGTTAATGGTGAAAACATAAAGAAGGGCCAAAATATCCTCTCAAAGTTTTGTATGCTGCAGTTCAGGGGTGCACAAAGGATGATTTCCCAAGATCTTTTCTATGGTTCCTAGTGCCCTCTTAAAAAAAAAATGACAACACTATTTGCTGCTGGAATTTGATGGCAAGCTATTAGATGTACTACTGTCAATGGAGAAAGATATTAAATGCACTATAGTCAATCTCACACTCCATTTTGTTCCTTTTAGTTCAATATTAATAGTCAGTATCTTATTAATTAAAGTATGTTAAAATCAGTTTAAGGACTCTTAAGGTTCACTGTGGTATAAATATAAATTTAATAGTAATTAACAATGAGCAAGGAGTTATTATTTGCCAGTAACAAGCAGGAGAACTTTAACTAATGCAACAATATGTTTTACATATATATGATTACGTATTTCTAACTTTTCAAACCCACTATAACTTTCTGCCAAAACAAAAAGGGCACCTCCTGATCCCCTTGCCAAAGTTCATGTCAATTTGACCTGCCTGAAAATTGATCCATAGCAACAGTTCTCTACCATGTTCTTGTTGGTGCCCACTGTTTCCAAAAGACTTTTGAAGTATATTCTTTTGTATAGTCAACTGCACAGTAGTAGAAAGGGCTATTGTAAATAAACTTTTTCTGGCAAGACAACCACAATCCAGTATGATTTGATGCCCTTTCCTTATTCTGCCTTACTATTACTAAGTGAGGAGCCTATCTCAGCAATTTTTTTTCAGATCAGGCTAAACACTGTCCTGTTTGACTTGCTGCCTTACTCTTATTTTTTCTTGCCACTGATGCTGGCTTTCAACTGCCACTGTGGACAAAGTATGTCAGTGGTCTTATCCTGAAGACTGAGTGATAGAGAATTTCTTATCTCTAATCCAGTTGTCACTCTCAGATCTCATTTTTTTAATTTACAGTCTAATGGCCGTGCTTCCTAATATGCAGAAGTATATTTTTGTTATAAATAAAGGCATGGACTTAGTAGCTTTATCCTGCGCAAATGCATCTTTTCCAAGTTAAATTTTTACGGTAGATGAAATTCAGAGTTCAAATCCAGATTTTGAAGTTGCAACCTAAGAAAGAGATCTGTGTTGGAGTGGTCAGAACAGAGGGAAGGGAATGAGGGAAATGATTAAGAATAATGTGCATTATCAAGCATTGTTGCAATTTGCACCTCCTTGCCTGACTTGAGAAGCAAGTGCTCCCAGGAGCAAAACTGGATGAAAAACACACAATACCATTCCACGTTGGATGCTTCTAGCCTTAATTATCCTGTCTCATAATGCAAAAACAAGTAGGAGTCATTAACTGGAATGAACAAGTTACCTAGACCAATTTTATACACTTTATACAATTTATTTCCCTACGGAAATAAAAGCTTTATCGAAATAATAGGAAAAAGTTGCATATTTCCTAAAAGTGAGCTCACATTATGAGTCTAGTCATTTCCACGCATCTCTCACTAGTGCAGGTTGGCTGTGACTAATCCCCACCAGGTCTAAATATCAGCAATAGACTTTTAACAAACTTTTTATGCAAGATTTTGTGGCCATATTTAGTGCCTCAAGATTTTTGACCTATTTCCGTCATCGAGTAGAGAGTAGCTAATATTAATATTAATTTTTCTAGACTGATTTTCAACCTATAGATCTTCAAATCATCTAACAGTCAGAATAACAGTAAAAGAAAAAAAAAGTAATGGCAATAACAAACAAAATACTAAATATAAACAGAAGCATGAAATACCTCAAGCAGTGTTCAGGGCAAAATATCTAACACAGATTGGCGAACAAAACAGTTTTGACACTTAAAATAGTTTTGACACCCTAAAAGCTTGCAATATCAGGGAAGAGAAGCATCCAGAGGGAAGGATTACCTTCAGCCTGGCCTTGCCAGAGAAAAAGCTCTGAGCCATGCCACTCACAATCAACCACCTTTATGATACTGGCAAGACACTCAGCTGTCTTTGCTGAAGATCTCAACTAACGGGCAGAATCCTTTGGAACAGTGCGTTTCACAGAGGGTCTTAAAGATGACAACCAGCCCTTTCAACTTAAAGATGACAACCAGCACTTTCAATCGAGCTTAGAAACTAAATAGGAGTCAATGTGGATCCAACAATCAAGTAGGTGACATGACATTTATGATTACATGTAAGTAGCCACAGCGTTCTCCACTAGCCATAATTTCCAGATTTTTTAAGAAACAGCCCTAGAACAGTCCAGTCCAGCGCAGCCACAGTCTGTCATCTCCAGCACAAGCTCGCCCTAGAAGACCATCCAGGATGAAAACTAACACCAGAAACACACCAAGGCCTTAGGACAGTATTGGTCAAATGCACTTTTGTCTGGTCTGGGTAGACTTTCACTTTATTCACTTTCACCATTCCAAAATTGTTCTCAGCCACTGATTTAGAACTTTATTGGTCTCCCAGTCTTACACAAAAGACAAGGAGATCATAAGGCAGCAGATCACCACTGTACTAATGATCACCCATCTCATACCTCCAGACAACATCTCCCACCTGTTTCATGTAGGTCCTGAATACTACAGGGGTAACAAGATAGAAGCCTGAGGCTAAATGTTCTCAAGCATATTCCCAAATCTCTTATCTGAGTAGCGTTGTCCTGCCAAGGTAGTTCAGAAGAAGACCATTGTCAGTAGCCCTTGTTGAACTACAACTCCCAAAATTTTCCTCCATTGGCTCTGAGAGCTAGGACTGATGAGAACTTCAATTCAACAACATCTGAAGGGCTTAAAAAAACTTTTGTAGCACATACTGTTTTAGCTGTTTTGTTTCAACTTACAGTGTAAGATTCTTTGGGCTTATAAAGATGGGAGATCAATCAAACAAACAAACAGGTACTGTTTATAAACACAACCAGCAGATACACTACCCCTTTCCAGTTCCCCATTTCAGTCATTCACTAGAATGTTTAAAACAGTCTTCCAAAGCCAAAACTAAAGGGATTAGAGGACCAGAGCCAAAAATGGCAATCAGTCCATAAACTTGCAATTCACAAGTTTGGATCTCTGCCTCTTGTACCAGAATGAAAAGTTCAGTCTATGTAGGAAACAGAGACTTCTGCTGAAAGACCTCCCATAGTTTGGTTAACCACTGGGCTGCAGAGAACATCTTGTTGGTTATTTGCCTACTCCTAGATTAATTACAGATTGAATTGTTGGGAGCCTGTAAGCAAATCATTTATGGAAAAAAATGTTAATCCAATCCAATTTCTTATTTTTGACACACCACTCAGCTTGGTTATACTTTATGCTCCCCTTTAGATTCTTTTCTGAACTGGAATTGAGATGTTTCTTCTGATGTCCTATTGTTTTCTCTACCTGCTGAAAAAAGATTTAAGACTCAGGGTCAACATATAAGTTCACAGTTCAAGAAAGCATAGTTTGTTTTTTGAAGCTTTCTTAAAATATGTAATTGTATTGCAGACATTAACAAAGATACAAAAGTAATAAACATAATATCTCAACTATCAATACTGGTGACCATAGCAACAACTTCAGTGTGGATAATTTATACTTTACTCAGAATAAAACTCAAAACAATGACATTCAGAACTTCAATCTGAACTGCCTAAAGGCCTTTCCATATACCCAAAAAGCTACCTAAAGAAATTGTCAAACTAGTAATTGTGTGAAACTTCTGTTCAATGACCCATCAGATGAGAAAATAAAAGATCAAGAATAAATGCTTTCTAGAGCCACAAGGATTACCTGCAAGGGGGAAAAAACTTGTTGCTAGTGATTTACGGCTTAAAGAAGATTTTGAGTAGGTTCTGAGTTTTTAATTTTTTTTCCCCTAAAGGGCATGCTACTGCTCCAAAGGTAGCTGGCAACCATTCTTGTCTAAAATATATTTTTCCTTTCCTATAAATGGATGAACTGTTCTAGAGGCATATTCGGAAAATCTGTAAACAATTCAGAATATCGACGGCACATGTGTGCGCGCATGCACACACAGTACAAACGACATCATGGGACACACATATCTACTTTGACCTCCATCTTTTTTGACAGAGTCATTTATTTCCGTATGTATTGTATTGGTATGTCACCCTTCCCCCAGAGTCAGACCCAAGACAGTTTCCAGAACAGTCAATTAAAAAATATTCACAATAAAATTTTAAAATAATTAAAATCAATCACATTAAAACAGTATAAAATCATTTAAAATACATAAAACATTAAAAGGATAAATAAAACATCCCAATAAAAATAAAAAGTTCTCCTGCTCACATAATGAAAGCTTGATTAAGCAAAAATTTCTTTGCCCGCTGCAGAAAGGAGAACGGAGGGGGGCAGCCTAGTCTCCTGAGAAAGAGAGTTCCAGAGGGTGGGAGCAGCCACTGAGAAAGCTCTCTCCCATGTCCTCACCAAGTGAACCTGAGATGGTAGTGTGGGATTGAGAAAAAGTCTTCCCCCGCAAGTGTTAAAACTCTGGCAGGTTCATATAGGGAGATATGGTCTTGGCCAGAACTAGAAGACCATTTGGTCCTGCTCCTATGGATCTTTTTCAGATTGTATAGCTCCAAATGGCTTGGAGGACTAAAGCTTTCCAACTGTGGTCTGGACTCATGTCTATCCTGACTGAAAACAAAAATATCCCAGGACTGGCTTCTCAAAACAAAACATGGCAGAGTTACAAATGGAACTTGTTCACATTGGAGCCAGATCTTTAAAAAGTTACTTTTTTCAATATTATAGTTCCTAGAGCTCACCAGCCAGAATGGCCAGTGTTCACGGAATATGTGTTAAGACTGCACCCGGGGCCAAGCTGGAACAGTAGTCCTCTCCCTCCTAAGACTGCATTTCCAAGCCTTTTGATTGAGAACCTCCCCCCATTCTCTGTGTGTAAAGCAAGATAATTTCTGGACAAAAGCCTTCTACAG
Source organism: Cyclura pinguis (assembly GCA_030412105.1). Taxonomy (NCBI): domain Eukaryota; kingdom Metazoa; phylum Chordata; class Lepidosauria; order Squamata; family Iguanidae; genus Cyclura; species Cyclura pinguis. Next base: position 246,318,656 of record CM059599.1, on the reverse strand, counting down.
AAGCACCCGTCTTCTTAGGGAATGTCCATGATTTAGTCCTACAGAAGCCCATTTTCTACACCAAAGGCTTTGAAGCCTAATCTCCAGCAAGGCCATTTCAAAGGCTCTGAGGCAGTAGTTGTCTGCTTGAAACTTTGGTGAACCATTGCTGGCCAGAGTGACAAGAACACACTTTCTTGCATATATCCAAAAGCCTTTGCAAAGCTCACGATCCCTTCAAGATAGAGAAGATAGTACTGGGGCAGAGAGGACAAAGATCTGATTTATTTTATTTTATTAATCTTACTGCTTTAATGTTTTAACTTTACAAATTGTTTGCTTGCTTTATACTTTTATTAATGACTTTGTATGGTTTTGATCTGGACTCTTTTAAAATATGTTGCTAGCCACCTTGATTCCGATTATTGAGAGAAAGGCGGGATATAAATGAATAAAAAAATAAAAATATGAACATCAGTCATTTTAAATACTTAGCTAAGGACTTATATAGTTCCAGTTACTGTGAAGGGAACACCAGTAAAACCATTGGTCAAGTTCAGATTCACTGCCCCTGGGAAATTATTGCTCAAATTTTTTTGAGTAAGATGTTATAGCCTTCAACTGCGCCCTTCCAAATGTTGCTGGGTTGAAACTCCTATTAGCCAACACAGCCATGATGTGAAATGGCAGGAGCCGTACTACGACATCTGGAGGACCATAAATTGCTCATCCCCTGTTAGAGAGTCTTTACAGGTTCAAGCAGTCTCTGAGAACACTGAATACTTAGATCTTTCAAAACTGTTTCTATGCCTGAGATCGTCAGAGTCCAACTCCCTGCCTGTGCCTCTCTGTCAACAAGGAAGGGGAGGCAAAGGTACTTGCCCAAGAGGAGGAGGCAGCAGTGGGGAGTGTCCAAAACAAACAACAAATGGAAACAGTGAGCTGTACTAAGTCAAGGTCAAATCCCAAAGGTCCAGAAAGCCGAAGGTCCATCCAGAGGGGCGGAGGGAGCCAGAACACAAGGGTCATGAGGGTTGGCATAATAATTTGCTGCAAGCAAACAGCAGGCCAAGCTGACAGACTTAAATAGCCACTGAAAACAGGCGTTACTCCTCATTGTTCTGTTTCCTTCATCTAGCCAAAGCGGCTTCCCTCTGAGCTGTTCGTTTCAGTCTCCTCTGTGATTGGGAGCTAAGGGGCACAGGTGACTGTAATTCCTCCACATCACTCCTGGTTCCCTCTCCCTCTGGATCTGGCTGGGTCCGCTCTGCCTCCACTTGTCTTTCAATTGATGGGGATGTTTGCAAGCTGGTTTGGTCAATCACTGGCTCTGTTCCTGGCATAATCAGTTGCCCATTGACCTCAGAGCCGTCATCTATCACAGAGATCAGGAAAGGAATAGCCTTGTTTACTCTGAAGGATCACTTACATTAGCAAGCAGATGAGGAGAATGAAACGCTATCGTTTCTCTTGGCTCTCTTAGTGATCTTAAACATCACTAGCCATAGTGTGATTCAAAATAATCTTTGTGGGATGACCTGGTAATGTAGTATTAATGGTAGTTCTGGTCCTTTCTGGAAGGACAGATTCAGAGAGCCATGCCAGAAAACTGGTTGTGAATCTGAAAAGGAGTTTATAAATAATTTAATGTAAAGATGGATGAACAAATGACATGGAAATATCTTGTTGTGTCTGCTGATGACTGTTAAGGGACACTGGAGAGGAGCAGGGCCTCTTCCAAATCTCCGTGCATTTCCCCTTACATTGACTCAAAGGGTTACTGTAATATTGTAGTGGTGTGGTCAGACCAAATCTCTACCATAGCCATAAAGTCCCCTTGTTTCTTGAGCAAGTCAGTATTTCTCAGTTTAGCACACATCCTGACTATGTTGGGAGTATAAAATAGAATGAACCCATGGACAACATTTTGAATTCCTTTGAGAATAACCAGGGGAAAGATGTAATAAATACATTTTTTAAAATCTCCCTATTGTCCATGACTCATGAAGTGTTTTGACCCCTGATAAGAACTATTAATTATATGCTACTTTCAGATGATGAGGCTACCATATTCTGCATGTAAACCAGTAGTAGTTGGCAATATAAACATTTTGATAAATAGTGAGCCTATAAATACAATTGCTAAGATATCTTTACAGTATTACCACAGCCATGAAGGAACAATGTCTAGATGACTTACTCTGCAACTCATCAGAGAATGGGGAACAAAAGGTAGCACGTAAAAAGAAAACATCTTCTGGTGTATCACATATCCCATTAATTTGGATTGGCCGCAAGTATTCCTGATTATTTGGAGTGCTAAAACAACAGGTTTCCAAATCTTAATTCACTTGATAGATTAATTAACTAAAGCTTTAGCTGATTAATTGGTAGGAGCCAAATCTTAATTATTGATGATGCATTTTAAACAGTGAGGTTGCTCCCCCTCCCCTGCTTATTTGGTCCCTGTTTGTTGAGTAACTTGGGAAATAGAAAAGAAAGTATTAAAGCTACTCTTTTCTGATGCATGGCAGTTTCTGTTTATTAAATTTTGGTTATTAAGTAATGCAGTTCATCTGGGAATATTTCAAAATGACACTACACACTGGAATTTTGGTAGCACATGAATTTTCTTAAATGCAATTCATGTTTCAAACCTATTAGGTCAGTTAAGAAAACTGATTACTTAACTGTAAATTCTTCAGCTGATTGCTCACTAAATAATGTTCAATAAAAGTGCCATTGATGTGCTACAGTATGTCTGGAGACTTCAGGAGCTTCATACGGCCTTTTCATCTCACTCATGTATGAGGACAAGCTTGAAAGTATATTGAATAGCAACATCCACTTCAAAATTTCACCCTATATATCTACGATATACTTCTTTAGGATACACTATACTACGCTTACATGCCTTCCAGGGTTGGTAGGTCAGCAGCAACCAATTCCCTGGTGTTTCAGGTCCAAAACTGTGACCAGGAACAGGTTTTTGTGATGTCATAGGGTGGTTCCTCATAATGTCACAGGTAGGGAAGGCAAGGGCTGGGAGGCAGGCTAGAGCTGTTTCTAACTCAAATGACTATTGAAAAAGTCATGTGGGCAATTTTATTAAATGGGCATAGAATTTCAATATAGAATTTGGATCACAGAATCTGAATCTGCAGATAACAAGGTAATGTGCCCCAGAAAAGGGGAGTAGGGTGGTAGAGCAAACATCAAAGCATTTTTGAGCAGGCAGCAAAATGTTCCCAGTAGCTGCACCTGTTGCTACCGCACCTGCTACGTCTCATATTTCACATGGTTTATCGATAACAAAAATAACACATGGGAAGTTTTTCTAGGTACAGTATTACTTCTGGGCCTTGCAGAAGGTTCACTGTCCTCCTCAGGTCTTGTACCGCTGCTGCAAGAAAATTCACATGTCCTTACCTTGCTGCAAATGACACAATGTGCCAAATCATAGCTGTCCACCAACTGTCTTCTCAGTCCTTTTGTCTCCTTGGTAAGTTCCACTCCTTCCTTTGTCAGTGGAAACAAAATATAACTATCTTCCCCTGCATTGGAGAGCCATGGAGTGACCTGGTAGAGATGAGTGCCCTAGCTTTAAAGCTGACACACACACAAAAATCCAGCTTTCTCTTCCATCAGAACCTGAGATTGATTCCCCCATCTAGAGAGCTGAATAAGCACAGCAATTCTCTGAGACTTCAGTTTGTGCCCTGAGACAGCTTAAGTATTACCCATGGGTGTATGACAAAAATGACACATTCCCTAGGTCTGGGGATACAAGGGATCCTGGTTGGACTTCAAGCCCATTAGTATGAAGAAAAATGGGGCATAAACTACAGGATATGCTTGAGGATATTTAATCTAATATCTCACATGTCCAAAAAAATATTTAATCTAACATTTTATATGCCGAGATCTTTCAAGATTTACTGGGACAAAGCTGTCAAAATGGAATAAGTGATATGTCAAACAGTGAGGTGTTGGGAAGTTCGTTCTGTAAAAAAGAGAAGTAATGAGGGGGGGGGGAGACAGACAGACAGACAGACAGACAATATGCTCTTGGATGAGTGTGGAGAATCTCTTTTAGCCCAAGGTCAGAATTCATTCAGATTTCAGGCTTTGAAGGGAGAAAATTGTACTGATCGGCCGGAACAAAGGCAAAAGGCTAACCTCCAAAATATTTGTTTTAGCATGTTTCTTAGTAGCTAAGACTTAAGAGATGCATTTCACCCTTTAGTATGGTAGAAAACTATAATATAAGCTAGAAAACCACCAACCGAGAAGGAGTTGGACCCCAGAAAGGCAAGATGTGGTCCAGCATACAAGGTTCTCCTCTCCTGACACAAGAATTCAGGTCAGAGAGAAAAACATTATGTGCCACCATATATAACATACTTGTTAGAGAACTAAAAGACTAATTTCTTGTTGTGACTTCATACGGGTAGGCTAGAGAAACAAACAGGGTGTGGCAGAAGAAAAGAAGGGTCACCACAGCAATGATGAGGAATATAAAGAGCCCAAAGTCGGAGTAGGAGATAGTGGGAGATAGTGAAGACAATTTGCAGGCCCTAGGACATATTTAGGCCTGCAGTCTTCGGATTGGAAAGAAGAAATTATGTTAGATCCTTGTGAGGCAGGAAGAATGTCTAAAACACTTTTGGCACTGATACATAATATATATCTATACGACCACCTTTGGATATAAAAATAAATTAGGCTGCCAGAAACATAAGAAACAAGTGCACCAAATCACCTTCTAATTTTTCAAAATGAAATGTTTATACAAGGGATAAGGTAAGTTTGTATTACAAATTTGTATTAGGTACATAGAAATAAAGCTCAGCCACTTCTGAAGGAAAGCATGATTCAAAAAAATCCAGAATTGTGGGAGCTGAAAGGACTCAGCAGCCCTAAGACTAGATATTTATATCTAAAACATCTCTGAAGGACAACTTTCAAGGGTTTCATAGCCTCTCTAATTAATAAAATAATTGCTAAACTGTCATTATAGTGCAAAGTAATTGATTTCCATAAATGCTTATATGGGGATCCTTTTAATGATCTCAAAATGAAAAGAACATCTCAGCTTGATTCTGCTTGCTGCACCTGGACCCAATTATGAGCTGCTTTTATAAGTCCAGAGAACTCTAGTTTGTAGAAACAAAGCCACTGCATGTCAACCAATCACTCCTCCTAAACATATCATGGGCCTTTTTTCATGGTTTCTTTATTGTGATGTCCAAATCCAACAATTTATGAAATGACAACAAATCCCAAGCAGGGCTTCTGATTAATTTTCCGTTGCCTTTTGGTTGCAGGGCACTATATACTCTGCACCAAAAGGGCTTAGTTTCAAGTTCACATAGACACTTACATCTTTTTTCAGACTAAAAATATACCATAGATTAGTGAAACTTTTAGCTGATTTCCAAAGGCAGACAACTTCAATATCAGTTTTTTAAGAACAGACTTGAACAGAGCTTATGCATCTCTAATTGTGCCCCAAATTACAGTCATCAGACTACCTTTATTTTGCTTGTATTTTGGGTCCTTGAGAGCACATTAGAAAGCTTTCAGGGTAAAGCTATGCTTGATGGGGCTCTCACTGATTAAATTTGGGCTTGCACATGTATTTCAGTGATCAAACTGGTTTTTCCTGGCTAGTTATACATTTATGCAATATTAGGGCAGATACAGTATATCAGAATGCATAGTTATGCATATGCTATACATAAATATAACAACATTATCATGTATATTTACCAAGTGCTTCAACAAGGCACTGAGGTTTTTATCTAGTATTACCGGAAACATATTTCAGAATGCCTTATATAAGTATGCTCAACTGATATTCAAAAGGTACACAGAATGTAACTCTTCTGAATAAGGTAAATAACAGTACAAAATAGGTAATGCAACTGAAGCAGGAAAAATAGATCATGCAGTTCACTGCACCATAATGGGTAAAAGGAAATTAAAATCTGCTCATAGATAGCGTTTATTATAAACTGAGAAGAACAAGTGACCTTGTTCGTGGCTCTCTGAAAATATATGTTCTATGACTGGGATGGTCACAGGAAAAAAACCAGCATATTGACGAAACATTATGACAAAATAATAACTCTGGTAATCTTTGTAGTAAAGAGCTACTCGTGAACATTTAATCACACTCTATCACTCACATCCAAGGAACAAAACACAAGAATAAAGATGAACTCCTCATCCATTTTACCTGTTTTTGCCTTGACACAAAACGGACTACAGAAACTTTATACCAGAGAGACAGAATCATAGAAAAATGGTGGGCAACAGTCAGGTAGCAAATAGAGAAGCTACACCACTAATCACACGTCACAAACTACATCTCTAAACCAGGCAACACAATAAAAATGATCTCTTCATCATTCAAGCTTCAGACATGTATGCTATAAATGCATCAGAAAGCTCCAAAAATCTCCCAATACTTAGGGAGAAAAACTGCCTGGACTCCCAGAATTATATGGCTGACTGAACTATGTCAGTTATAGGAAACAGAGTGAGTGTGGAAAACCCTGAAAATCATGCTTGACTGTATGTAACCCAGAGATGCGCAACAGTTAGTTCCATGCAATGTCAGGAGCCTTCTGCAGTCCCCGTTCAGGTAGCCCCAGAATTACACCATCAAAATTCAGCAGCAAAATGGGGAAAGACATTAAGGCCAACAGAAAAATAAATGGTTTCCTGAAAACTGGCAGGAGCTTATCTCAGTGCCTCCTGTACCTGCAACTCTTGACAGGTCCTGACATGCTATAATAATAATGAATATATTTTACTGCTATTGCAGAACTTGGCTCTGAGAAACACCAACTTCAAGGGCCCAAAAAGACCACAGCAGAAATAGTAAAGCAGCAAACAGGGACAGCCAATAACAATTTCCTGGCACAGAAAAGCTGGCCTTTTGCAAAAGGTCAGGACTATTCAGTTCACTGAAGAAATAAAACGATTATGCTAAAAGAAAGACTGAATGAGAACCACAGAAGAACTGTTAAATGCCAAAATGCACCAGCCTGCAGCTCAAAACAAATGTTGATACCCCAACTGAATGTTAGGTACATGGTCCCATTCATTTCAAGGGTAAACCTATTCATTAAAAAAATGATAATTAACAAAGTCATATCCATATAAATACATGGGAATCTGCATACACAAACATACACAAACATACACAAACACACAGAGCTAAATTAAATATCTTTGTGCTAAGAATCTCTATAAACAATAGCTAACAGAACTGAACTCCCAAACTGTGACACAGAGAGGTTGCCATATATGTGGCTAACACAGGCATACTTACTGCGAAGAAAGTCCCATTAAATACAATGAGGCTGATGTCCAAGTTAATGTGCACATGCTTGAAGCCTGTGGTTTCCTTTTGCAATATCAGTGGTCAAATGGGAAAGAACTTCTTAGTTGGCAGACTATGAAAACACAGTACTGAAATCAGTGCGCATGTATACACTCAGCCATATTAGATTATATATTTATTTGATATTAAGAACTCTCTAGTCATAACTAAAACAACTCTTTTAAAATGTATTTACATTCATCAGAAGATTTCCTCATTTACACATAACTTAAGAAATCTTTAGTGTATCCAAATAAATGGCCAGTTCAAAAGAGCAAGATTTCTGCTGGTTCTTCCTCTCTCTCTCTCTCTCTCTCTCTCTCTCTTTCTTTTCTTCATTTTTTTTTCTTTTCCAAAGAAAGGAATGGTTAAGCAATTAAATATTCTCCAAAAGTGCATGTTCAAACAAATTAGCCTAATTTCTTTTGACACCCTGGCCCCGAACTGAAGATATACACACATAGAAGAAGCTGTCCATATGCTGATATGCATTTTTTTCTGCCAAATGGATGAATGGCAGTTTCCACCTTGATAGAGCTGAGCTGATCACCCTCAGGGCAAGAGGATATTCCCCAGTGGATAAAATTTATCACACACTTAAGGCTTAAAAATGCTCACCAAGGGACAAATTCCTTTGAATTCAGTGAGCTTATTTTTAAGTAAACATACTTAGAACAGTAGTACACATGCCACTAATTTCAAGTTCAGTTATGTTTGTATGAGATCCTGCCTACTAAACAAAAGATGGATGTAGCCTTCTCAACCAATTATACCCTTTTATCCGCATAATTTTAATAGGACCAAGCCATTCTTCACATTCGGCTCCCGTTAGTTTGCTCCTGCTATTTCCTAGGGGATGACTTTATCCTCCAGTTATAAAAGAAAACAGCGATTTCAAGAGCCTCAAATGTGCTAATGGTATGATGTTTTGTACCCATTATGAATTCCAACTAAGAAATGTGTCTGTGGTGGGACTGCCAACCATGTATTTGTTTGTTTTAAAAACTAAGCAACGCAGTCCCTAAATGGATTTCCTTGGATGCCCTGAAGGCATAATGCTTTCTAAAGGCCTAATGTTTCTTTGTGCTCCCCATGTAGCCCTAGATGTTTTCCCAAACCACAGGGAGGGAGGGAGGGAGGGAGAGGGAACACTCCGCTTTGGTTAACCAACTTCTCTTTTGGTTTCAATAAATATCATGTCCAGAGGCCTTCCTACCAATTAAACTTACACATTAAATGTATGGCATAAATTTGTTTCATACCACACCTTTTAAACAGGTTTTGATGCATAATCTGTTCTTGGAAACAAGTTATTCAACAGAACATACTTTTAAAAGGAGCTCTATTAGGCTAAAAATTAACAACATATTCCATTTTTCATATTCCAATATATGTAAAAACAAAATACTAGGGTTTGGCTCAAGAGGTACAAAGGAAAAAGAAAGCCCAGGGAAGGAGAAGTATATGGTACATGCCCATGTGCCATAGCAACCCACTCAGAGAATATCAGCTTGCTATGCTTTAGGTCCTGTAACTCCATGCTGGTCAGAAACAAAGGACTAACTTTTAAATCTTGCTGTTTAAATTACATCAAATTAAACTGTAAAGTTTAATAATATTTCTGGATCATGGCTGCCCACTTTCTTAGCAGTGGCAACTGGTGAACACACTAGGTAGTTCTCATTTTTGGTTGTTTCACATGCAGCTCATATCCTGTACATAGTGAGAATAGAGAGAAAGGAAGAGATGGGGAGAGGAGAATGGGCACTGAATAAAGCAAGGAGTGTACGTATGTTACCGAAAGGGCTGTGTGTGTGGCCTTTACCCAGTCACTTCTTGATTTGTGCCCTCCCACGTTTTGGATTTAGTTCCATTCACCAATGGAATGCAGCCCTCACACCCAGAACGATACTAATACCCATCCTGAGCACATATCCAGCAAATTTCACCTAGCATATAAAGTGGACAGCGGGGATGATAGATACAAAGCAAATTTCTAGCTCTGGCACAAAATGTGTAGTGCTCTCTTAAAACTAGTACAAGAAAAGAAAAGTATTTGCCTTCCTTCATGAATGTTTTGATTTTTTATTATTTAAAAAGACTGTATACCTCCTTTTGAAGTGAAGCTTCCTGAAAGCAGCTTAGAAGATAAAACTTTAAAAAATACAAATCTGAAACACAACCAACTAAAATAGGAGCATTAAAAATTTAAAATAGTACGACAGTGAAAGCTCCAGATTATAAAATGAATACTGGCATCTACTTATTTAAAAGCAGACTGGAACATCTGGGTCTTTAAGACCAGCTTACAGACTGTTAGGAAGGGAGATACCAAAAAAAATCTCTAGTTCTTGTGCTAGACAGCTCATAAATCTTACCAGCAGGTAGATCAGCAAGACTTCTTGGTCAATGGCAATGAAGACCAAAAAAAGGTTGAGCATAACATAACATGACTGCATTCTGCATATCCTTTCACTGGTGCAATTCATCCATCAAAGTGACCAAGGTTGCTATTGTCCCAAAAACCAGGCTAGAAATCACATAAGAATGGATCCAAATTATCAGTATTAGCCAAAGCTACCTGGAGAATCTCCTCCCTTCTTATCTGCTACAACAAATATCTCAAACATGTCAGCCAAAGTAATTACAAATATCTAACAATATCCAAGATATTTTGTTCTCAACAGAAATAACTTACAGATCCTACCATTTTTATAGTTTTGAGGTACTTTATAAGTAGTCATATATTCATGGAAAACATCCAAATGGTGTGGGGAAACATCCACATTTTTATTCTGGTAAATGTTATTTTAAGCAGAATATTCAGGATGGGGTGAAAGAAACAAGGGACACTTTAAAACATGGTTTCTATAAAATTCTACTTACTACATTAAACCTAAAAATTTCAGCATTTTTAATAGGATTTGAGAATCAGGCCGCCATTAATGTCATACAGGAAAACAGCTTTTGTGCTATAACAATGGAACATGATCAAAGAACAAATTATGGCTTCTAGCTAAGATATTACTGGAAGTTAAGTAAGTCTCTGAATGACATTTTTTTTTTCTTCAATATACCGGGCCAATGGGATTCAATGGACAAACCGCTGTAATAATTTCTCTTGAGCCTCAATCATCATACATTACTCTTCACATAATTATTTTGCCCTGGGTTCCAAAAATTAGTTTTCCAGAGAGAAATATCACAACCTTGAAGGCACTTGATACAGGTCTGGTAAAAAGGTTAATTGCACACACTCATGGGATCACTGGCATCATTTATGAATGCCATTTGACAGGCAAATTTCATCTTAGTTTTTCTTTTCATTTAAATCCTCCTTAGTTGAACTATTTTATTTTAGTTTTCATCACAAATGCTGCCTAAAGGGTAAGATTTCAAAGAAAAATTCTTATTTCAGGTTATGCTTTGGTTTCAGCAACTAAGGAAGCATGCTGGCTCAATGTAAGCTTTTAATTCTCCCTTCCCCTAATTCTAAACAAACTATTTAAACAACAAAATGAAAGAATGAGATGTTCTCTATGATTTCATAAATAATCCTCCAAACAAAAACTTAGCAACTAGTAGCAATAACAACCACAAAAGTTCAGAGACACATGATGTCATTAATTTTCATTTAAATTTCATATAAATGCAGAGAGGGCCTTAATTTGATCCACAGAGGGTTGGGGTCTTATTTGTGTTGCCCCATTACACTGAATGGTATTAGTGGTATGATGACAATAAATCTTAGAAGTAAATAAACACATTACTAAATAATATTTGTGCAGTGTATAATTTCTGATAGCCATAAATTCAAACCTCATAAAACTTGGAATGGATTCAGAACAGTTTTTTACCCATCTCTATTACGGAACATACTGGGAAAACAGAACAAAAAAAGTATATGGGAATCAAATAAACCATCCAGAAAGCACTGAGCAATAGAGCTACCGCTGGACGTATCTTGATTATTGGCTCATTGGCCAGGCTAATTTTAAAAAAAAACAACTTCAATTAATGATAAACTGATATTATATAATGCTTTCAAAAAGCATTTCTTTGGGACATAAGTAATCATGACATGGCCTTAACTCAAACATGATGTGCAAAGGGAGAGAGGGAGGGAAGGAGGGGAACATTGTGCAATGGCAATACTGGAATTTGGACAATAGAACAGAAAAGCAATTTGGATGATGGGAATACATGCAGGCTAAAAAGACCGGTAAAAGCACCTGTGACAATACCTGGAGGTTTGGCAAAGGAACCTGGGAAGGGACTTTAGAAGAGGAGAGTTTTGGCATTGCAAGGTGTTCAGTTTGGGGACAAAATATGGCAGTACCATTGGAAGATATAATGGCCTATTAAAATGAACAGAAGCCATATTGGTAATGCTCCTTTCTCCCACTGACACTCCTCCATCCAAACCAACAGATGTTCTGGCCCCAAAACTGTAGGTGAAGTTTCTGTGAAATCAGCTTGGCAGGAATTTTGGTTGGCCAGGCTTTTTGAATTTCCTTTGTCCATTTCTGGAGCAGGTGTTCAAAACATAACCAGAAATGCCATCAAAATAATATTTCAAATAAATCATATGAATATGCTTCATGAAATTACCCTGTTTGTAAAGCAAAAACCTTGTCAAAAATAAGAGCACTCTCAAATGTTTTCTTTTTAATGGATAGCAATTACGTGATCAGTCCTGATAATTTGGCAAATCCATTTAATTCCTCCTTATTGTTGCTCTTTTTTTATATGGAAGCATCAGCAGGAAAGAAATAAAACAAAATTTAGGACTTTCAGAGCACAGTGACAAGTGTATCTAGTCAACTACCCTTTCATATTCTACACCAAGTTGGTATGTACTGCAGAATATGTCACCATTCATTAATGTGCAAGGCATTCGTAACAAGCTTTTGGAAAGTGCATCGCTCAATGAACCATTTCAAGTCTCATCACAACACATTAGGGATGCCAATTACTGCGTTACACACATTAATGCAGGTACTTGTTACTCATCTTGAAGAAACACTTTACAAATGTGAAGAGAAAGCTGGCATTGACTTCCAATATTTCATCCTCAATAGAAGGACTAACCATTATGATAAGTATGCTATGCCACAACTGTAAGGTCACTACTACAGTGCAAGCAAACAGAAGCCTTGGAATTCCATCTTTACATCTTTAAATATTAATTATTTTCTGGCGATAACAGCTTTATGAATGCACACAAGAACACATTACAGCCAGTCCTCTCATTTGTTGGTTTGACTTTCATAGATTTGATTATTTGCAAGTTTCTCCAACACTTCCTCCTCTACCTCAGGGGCTTCTTTTCCAGGGGGATCTTCTGATCAGGCTGTGCAGATCGGCGCAGACAACCTGCCTCTGGTCCTTTTCATCCTCCACCTGCCACTGGCTGGCCAGCTAACAATGGATTACAGCCCAAGTTCTCAGCACCACAAACCTTCTTCCAATGCTGTTTTCACTCTCAAGGAAGGAAATGGGTGAGAGATGAAGTAGAGAGCCACCATGCTGACTCACCCCCTTTCCCTCTCCTCTCCCTGACCTGGTTTGGACCCTGGGTGTTTTGTTAAGAAAGAGATGTCTGTACTATGAAAAGCAGATAGTTAAAAACAGTTTAAAATATTCTTAACATCCAATCCTTGTATCCAACGATTGGATACAAGTAGAAAATACAACAATCAAAGAATATAATCTTTGAGAAATCTTGGAGGACAGGAGAAGTTCCAGCAGACTTGAAGAGGGCAAATGTTGTCCCCATCTTCAAGAAGGGAAAAAAAGAGGACCCAAATAATTATCGCCCAGTCAGCTTGACATCAGTACCCAGAAAGATTCTGGAGCAGATAATTAAGCAGTCAGTTTCTAATCACTTAGAAAGCAACGCGGCAAGAAGTCAACATGGATTTCTCAAAAATAAGTCATGCCAGACTAACCTTATCTCTTTTTATGATAGAGTTACTAGCTTGATAGATGAAGGGAATGCTGTGGATGTAGCATTTCTCGATTTCAGTAAGGCCTTTGACAAAGTTCCCCATTACATTCTTGCAAAGAAGTTAGCAAAATGCGGGCTAGACAGGGCTACTGTTAGTTGGATTTGTAATTGGTTGACCGACCAAACCCAAAGGGTGATCACAAATGGCTGCTTTTCATCCTGCAGAGAAGTGACTAGCGGGGTGCCACAGGGTTCTGTCCTGGGCCCAGTGCTGTTCAATATCTTCATCAACGACTTGGATGAAGGAATAGAGGGCATGCTCATCAAATTTGCAGATGACCCCAAATTGGGAGGGGTTGCTAATACGCCAGAGGACAGGATCAAAATTCAAAATGACCTGGATAGATTGGAAAGCTGGGCCAAGGCTAACAAAATGAAATTCAACAGAGAGAAGTGTAAGGTCCTACACTTAGGTAGAAAAAATGGAATGCAGAAATATAGGATGGGGGACACGTGGCTGGATAGCAGTACGTGTGAAAGGGATCTAGGAGTCTTAATAGACCACAAGCTGAACATGAGTCAGCAGTGTGATGCGGCAGCCAAGAAAGCCAATGCAATTCTCGGTTGCATCAATAGGAGTATGGTGTCTAGATCGAGGGAGGTACTGGTACCACTCTACTCTGCTTTGGTTAGACCTCATCTTGAATACTGTCTCCAGTTCTGGGCACCCCAATTCAAGAAGGACATGGTCAGGCTGGAGCAGGTCCAGAGGAGGGCGACCAAAATGGTGAGAGGCCTGGAAAACATGCCCTATGAGGACAGACTTAGAGAGCTGGGTATGTTTAGTCTGCAGAAGAGAAGGTTAAGAGGGGACATGATAGCCATGTTTAAATATTTGAAGGGATGCCATGTAGAGGAAGGAGAGGGCTTGTTTTCTGCTGCTCCAAAGACCAGGACAAGGAGCAATGGATTCAAGCTGCAGGAAAGGAGATTCCACCTGAACCTCAGGAAGAACTTCCTGACGGTCAGGGCTGTCCGGCAGTGGAATATGCTGCCTCGGAGTGTGGTGGAGTCTCCTTCTTTGGAGGTTTTTAAGCAGAGGCTGGATGGTCATCTGTCGGGAGTGCTTTGAGGGTATTCCTGCATGGCAGGGGGTTGGACTGGATGGCCTGTGTGGTCTCTTCCAATTCTATATTTCTATGATTCTATGATTCTATGAAGGAATAAATAATAGGTTTGGATGGCACGGATACTTATGTTATGATAAAATAACAGTGAATAAAGAGTTCAATAATCACTGCATCAGGAGGACATTACTGAAAGTTTGGTCACAAATAAAACATAAATTTTATAGAAGGCTTCCGATGTGGACTTCACCTCAAGAAGCATATAAAATTGCCCTAACAAAACAAGGAAATCTACTAACTTATCAAGAGTTCCTGAAATGGGAAGGGGACAAGCCAAGAATGTGTACTGAAGAAGAATTGAAAGCTTCAGGATATGAATTTAACTGGTTCCCATGGAGAGAACTCAAAGAGAGATTCAAAATGGACCTAAAATTATATGGATTTGAAAGAAAAGAAAATGAATTAGATCTACTGATGGGGGGGGGCAGAAGAAAAGAATTTCTAAATTTTATAAACTATTGTTGCAAAGAGAAATGGAATCAGAGGTTGTTAAAGATAATATGGTTAGATGGGCACAAAATATTGGTCATTCAATTGAATTGGATACGTGGGTAAGGGCTTGGAAAACAGATATAAAATTTACACCAAGTTTAAACTTCAGAGAAAATTTCTATTAAATGTTATATAGATGGTATATGACACCAGAAAGACTGCAAAAAATAACTAAAAATGGAAATACAAGATGTTGGAAATGTGAGGAAAAGGTGGGGTTGTTTTTTCATATGTGGTGGACCTGCAAGATAGCAAGGAAATTCTGGAAGGAAATACATGATGAAATTCAAAGAATTTATAATTTAAATTTTGAAATGAAGCCAGAATTTTATCTGTTAAATATATTAGGGCAACAAAAAGAAATAAGGTGTCACCAGAAGACATTGTTATATCTGATAACTGCTGCAAGATTGATAGATGCGCAACACTGGGAAGACAAAAAATATATTGATATAGAAGAATGGAAATTTAAAGTCCTGGATATGGTTGAGATAGAAAAGTTAACATTTTCTTTGAAAAATAAACCTGTCCAGAACTTTGAAAGGGAATGGAGAGAAGTTTTAAACTGGATAAAGACATAGTATAGGAAAAGAAAAAGGAACAAAGTAAGATTGTATGTAATGCAATGAAACAATGTAATAAGGTAATATAACAAAGCAACAATGTGACAATGTAAGATCATCTTTTCCTTTGATTCTGCAGTAACAATGTATGAATGGCATGGAACAAGCAGACTCAACTGGAAAACAAGTTTGGAAGTGGGAAAGGGTTTTTTTTATTTTCAAGTATAAACTTTAATAAAAATATCATATATAAATATATATATATATAAAAATATATAAATAAAATAGATAAAAAAGAATCACCTATGATTGAAACGTACAATAATTTCTAGATTTTTTTTTAAAAAAATGCAACTTCTTAGTTGTACAATATTTCACCAGCACTGCTGTGATCCATGCTCTTTCTCTCCCTTTCTCCTTCTCTCAGATGTATTTACATATCCACAACTTCATATGAACATCCTGTATAATTCACCCTTCCCCAGTCATTCATGTGCACATACACTTCTCCCACTTCTAATGGATCAAGAAAACCTTAACTATGTTTGCATCATAGGCTTTTGCACTAAGAAGGAGTCACTGAGGCAATTCTGGGTGGAAAGCCTTTCTCAGATTGTAAAGAAGAAAAACAAAAAACAAAAACTCTGAGCGATTCTGTTCTCTGTACCTGAAAACTTTTCTTCAGATGTGAAAATTTGCTTCCTTAGACCCTCCTACTTCAAGCTCTTTTGCCTTTGTCACCATGCCATACTTCCAGAGGGAAAAAGAGATGTACTGGTATGCCACGGTGGCTACCAGAAGCAAAGTTTGCACCCTTGAAACAGGGCTAGAATATATACCTTCCTCTGGGAATATTTTAGCCCATCAGACTGCTGCTACAACAAAAGTCCAGATTATCTGCTCTCTGGCATAATTAGAGGCTTGGAACTTATTGTTAGTCTTAGCTAAAGTAGATCCACTGAATCAATGGGCTTTACCTCTGTGTAAATTTATTCAGTGAGTGTACTCTTGTTGGGAGTAACCAAAAGAATTCAGGTCTGACTTGTTTCTCTACCTCTAACAGATTGTTCTCCTGATGTTGCACTATGGTCAAAATTCTGTAAACAATTCATAGTTGGACTACTCTGCTACAGGAAGAGGAATTCTCTACAAGTGTCAGTCAAGCAGAAAGCACTTTTCCCACTGACCTTAATAAATAGATGGTCAGAACAAACAGAATCATAGAATCGTAGAGTTGGAAGCAGACCACAGGGGCCATCCAGTCCAATCCTCTGCTATGCAGGAACACACATCAAAGCATTCCCAACAGATGGCCATCCAGCCTCTGCTTAAAAACCTCCAAAGACAGATGATAGACAGATTTATCTGATTAAGTAGACATTGCAGACCTAATTATCACCAATAAAGGTGAAATAAGGCTGGCCTTGATTGTTTTTTGCACTGAGAATTTACCTAATTAACTGAAGCAACCATACAACCAAATCATCTGTACTTTGTAGCACTTTGGGTAGCATTTGGTTTTCCAGTCAACCAAGCAAAAAACTACTTCCTCTCTGATCCACTCCATGGAGCTGGTTTTTTAAAGCTGCATATCTTGGCTCTCTAGACAAATTTTGAACACCTTCATTTCTAGCCTCCATTCTTGATTTGCCCCGAAGTTCTAACCTCCTAGAACCTCCAAAGTTCTCACCCCCATCCAACCCGCTCTACTCTTCTGTAGATATCATGAATTTTTATCTGTTAATTCTTGCTCTAAGCAAAATCTCCTACATTCAATCCATGCAGGTTGAGATATTCCTCCCATCTGGATTTGTTTCCCTTTAGTATACAGCAAAGTGAAGGTTCTATCTTGTAGGGCAGCTAATAGAGTAAGTGCAAGTACTACACTGTATTATTACATCACTCTGATCAATGACTGCAAACCAACTTTTATTTTTTCCTCCATGTGAAATAATTATGGGCCTAAAAATGTAACACTAGGAACAATATTAAGTTATTTCTGTTCTTTATACTGACAGCCTGAGTGGTATAAACTTAGTTAAGTAACAAAACAAAGTTGATTAAAACTGGATCTATATTCAAAAAGCTATCGTTATATATTTTTATTACCATTTGCAATTTCTGTGTCTGCATAAGACACAGATGCGTCAACTTGTAATTACCTCAGCTGTGCAAGAAACTGTAACATTGCCTCAGGCTGTAATACCTAGGGTAAAACTTTCTCATGATTAAAACTGAAGCCACATTCTATTTTTGTTAGAAAAGCAACATTTACACATATATGTGTATGAGACAAAAATACACACCTATATATTTTTTTTCTAACAGCTCCCATAATCACAGACCAGCATCCTTACTCCAACTATGCAATGGTCCAGACAATACTGCCATATGTCATTCTTTCTTTCCTTCTAGTCATTCAATGATCATTAGTATGTAGTGAACAATGATGGTGTTTCAGAGATTTCATATCTATAGTAGGACAGGCTGCATCAGGGATTCCAGCTGTAGCTTTCATAGATCTGGGATACAAATTTGGTGCACTCACTGTTTGGTTGGCACACTAGTATTCTATGGCACTAACACATCACTATATACCCTACACACTTAGCTGGTTGTTGCAAACCTGTCCACTAAGAGGCAGGACACTTTCTCTTTCAGCTTCCTCCTTTTCCTTTTTGTTTTTGTCTTTGGAACATCTCAGGGATGCTATACTTCCAATGCCAGGGAAACAGAGAAGAGAAAGATGGAGGCACAGACAATTTTTCCCTCTTCTTTGTGGCTGAAATGGTTTCCAAATAAGGTCATGTGGAGTCTCTTCAGAAAAGTCAGGTAAAATGTTTAGGTCCTCTGTTGACTGGAACACAACACAGTCTGAACTAGGGTCAGAATCTGGCAAGGAATTAAATGTGCTAGTTAGTTTCATTTACTAAGCCCAGCTCTAAACTGAAATGACAGAATGTAAAGATGTCACATATCACCAGTTGCTCACCTTCTTTAAATTATATGATACTGCTAAAATATTTGGGGTGGGTGGGTTGGGTGGAATCAGTGTTATACAGTGTAAAAGGGACACAGGAGCAGATGTACGCAAAATGGTGACAGGTTTTTCAAACCTTCAGCCCCTCTTATAACATTTGTGTGCATTTCCAGAACATCACTTGGAAGTCTGCAGTCTAGAAAAAGTGGAGATGATCAGAGGATTTGTATCACACAGAAACCGTTGAATAGAACAGTACTCTTGAAACCAGCAACTCACTCGATCGATGCTGGGACCATGTGAAGATGGTTTGTAATTTTGGTGTTGCTATGTAACAAGAACTTGGAAACATTACTTTTGGAGGACTCTAACTCACAGAATAACAGAACAGCTTGAGGATTCTACAGGTTGTAGTCCAAAAGTAACTTTCCCAACCTAGGTATATGACCGTTAATGAAACAGAGCACCTGGCTGCTTTGGTCCTATGGCTATTTAGTTTGCAAAGAGAGATTTTGTTAATTAATGTTGTTTGGCTTTGAGGCAGTTATGACTGAAAAATTACAAAATCAGAATGGCAGCAGAAGACACATCATAGCAAACACAAAAATTTATTAGAGAATAACTTTTGTTTACACACAAAGGGGATGTTTTTGTTTGGTTAAAAACCTTTGATGGTTCATTAAGTCTATTAAATGCTGAAACACATTAATACAATCAATAAACAGTCTATGCATGTCTAGCTGTGATATTAAAAGCATTGCTTTCAAACCAGTTGAACAAACCTATACTATCCATTTCTGATTAAAGGCAATAGAAAATGATGCTAAGAACAAAATTCCTACTGAATGAAAAGGAAACAACAATGGCATTGTTTAAAGTTCTCCATGGCTGCACCACTACATGAAGGGAGAAGATTTCATTCAGTCAGAGAGAAGAGAACAGAACATCTATCACAGAAAGATTCAGATACACCAGGCCTTTTCTTGCTTGGAGACAGAGACAGATACATTGTCATCCCTCCTGAACTGGACTGGACTGATGGGCAGAGTGGCACTTTCCTGCACAAGCTTGGGAGATGCAAGAGGGTGTCCATCATCAAAAAACAAGGGCTGTGTGTAGAGAGAAAGAGTGGGGCAAGACACTGAGAGGATACTACTGCCTGTGCTGTCACATGGTATGGGATTTCACCACCCTACCTGGGTGCAACATGGTTACCTAGAGGCCTGAAGGAACGTGTCTGAGGGCAGGTTAGTCCTACTGATCTAGATTGGCCATAGGTTGAAGGAGTTTGTTTCACCCACATCACAAGGCAGAGTGAAATTTCTTGAGATAGGCTTCCTGCTGTTAGGCTGTGAAGGGGTCAGGCTAGGGGTGGTTAGCTTCTGCCAAGGTAGCTCACCTAGCAACTTCAGCGTTGCTGAGTTTCCCCTTGAGCATTTGTGGGTTCTCCCTATCTTTTTCCCTTTACATCATCCTTGTTATTTCTCCACAATTCTTTTTTTTACTTTATATCCTTTACTTGGTGTTTATTTTTTTTTCTTTTGGCATTTTTTACTTTCCTTGAAATACACAGGCTTTTGAGACCATGACACAGCTCCTTATTGTTCATGGCCTCCAAGTTGATATCCAAAAAAAAAAAAAAAAAAAGAAGGTCCAGTGTGGTAGTAAAATTCCATACACAGACATGTATGTCCACTGCCTGTTGTGCTTAGAAGAATCTCATATATCCCAAGCCCTGCAAGCCCTGTAAGGTGTTTTCTCACCAGGCTTATTACCCAAATTGCTCCGCTCAGCTATAGAGTTCCCCAGGATACTCTGCACAGGTGCAGAAAAGACCTACCCAAGACAGATGACCACTCAAAAACCCACAGTTACACATGAACAATCTGTTCTTCTGTTCTTATTTTCTTTGTTTATTTTAAAGGGCCAATGTATGGGTATCTGCCTGTTTTAAAATCAGCTATGTATATCTAGCCTATAAAACCTATGCCAAAAATCTTCATGATCAGTGTAAAAATGAGTTGCTCCCTTTGTTCAACCCCCTTCCTTTCTATTCACAGGTAATGGGTGTCTTTCATAATGAACTACTTTTAACACTTCAAACTATTTTTTTAACAAAATAATACATTTGCAGAAGTAACACATTACATTTCTTAAACATGCAAGGAGGTAGGATAATGGCCAACCTTTACTATCCACAATTTTAAAATTAATCCATTTGGTATAGGTTTTCAAATTACTTGAGTTTCCTTGTCCACTATGTAATCTGTGTCTTCCTCTTTTTGCTTATAAAAAATTGCAAATAACCGAGGCCATTTCCTCATTAGACTGTTATAGTGTTATTATTCCACTTCCAACATCCTATGGAATCCTGGGGTTTGCGGAAACTGCAATCCCCAGGATTCCATAGAATGTTGAAAGTGGAATAATAGCACTGCAACAGTCTAGTGCAGAAATGGCCCTAGTTTGCTTTCTAAAAGTCACCTTCGTATTTATACTATTCCACCTCTCATTTTAACATTAAGCAGGGGCCCACAGACTTATCTGGGAGACCGTTTTGCAGTCTGCAAGAGTTTAAACAGACAGGGCCTATATACCCATGATCCCCCATTTGAGTGGTCCTCTTAAAAGAACAGCAAGATTACCCCCAACTGGGGGCCTGTTGACCTGTTTCTCCCCAAGGTGGTGTGCTTATTATCTACACGGCATCTCAGCTGGTACTCCTTTATTGCCCACATCCCAGCAGGCAAGCACAGGTTAGTGCTTCTCAAGCAGCAGGCAGATTTTGATACCTAGATCTACGGCCCCATGCTGGGCCTACACAGCTGCAATTAACAGTAAAGTTTTGACCGTATTTTCTACAAAAAGGAGAACATGAACAAGACAACTGCTAATAGAATTAATGTTCACAACTTTTAGATATTAAAAAAGAAAAAAAAAGAACCCTGAATTCTTGAAAATTTGTTGTCTGAAAGCATCAGGAATTCCAACATGATAGGATTCAACTACACAATGAGAACATCTAAACTATTACTCAGTTAAGATGCACTGAACACACGGACATAAATATTAAACTCAGCAATTCGAAACAGGATTCTGTGTAACGCTTTTTTTTTTTTGTATAGACTAGCAATATCAAAGAGGTGTACAAGAGATGACATTTTCTGTTATAAATTAGATAAAGCTATTTTCCTACTTATCTGCAGGCAGTGCTTACAAAAAGCTTAGCACAGGAATGTTCAGAATGTAGAAAACAAGCCTACATAGCAAACTGTCATTTACAGTTATGTTTTCCCAAACACACACACACACAGAGTGCTCTACAGGTTTTGTTTCGTAACTAAAAAAATTCTGTGAATATGAACTTATAGAAATGTGGGTCTGAGCACATGAGGCAGTATTTTCTCAAGGCAGAGCTGTATAGAACATGCTTGTCCTGGTCATGGCTAAGAAAAGATATTTTTTAAGATTACACTTCACAGACCTCACAGTCAGCATGGTTGTGAACTTGCAGTTCAAATAAAAGTAAGTTTTTCAAAATGAGTTTCCAGAATTAACTTTCAAAAATAAGAGAAACCATAATGAACGGTAATATCCATTAAGTTCCTAGATTTAGGGTTCTTTTAAAAAATATGGTAACAGTCAGACTTTTAATCTATCCTACAAGGGGCACACAAAACACAAAAGGTCAGGACACATTTTTAAAAGTATAACCTTAAATATATTTGTTGAGTGAAACAACTATAAAACATAGAGTGAGGCATCAAAATATCACAGATTATACAGTTTGTCATAGTGTATAACTATCACTATATAAAAATCTATAGTCCTTGAGAGATGGCAAACAATTACTCAGGAGAAGACGATTGCACACTGCATTCAGAAAGATGCTAAGTACTGGATCCCAAGTAAGTTCTCAAAGAAGGTTTTTTTAAAAAAGAAAGAAATTGCATCCTCTACAACCAGCACTAAGAACATTCTGTTATGTGTCATTATATTTTATACCTCTCTGTAAAAGGAATCATTTCACCATTTATCTCACTGGGATTGCAAGCTGTGAGGGGGAAAAAAATCTCAAGAAAGCACTTGAGGAAAAGAGGGTGGAGGTCTTTGAGATACAGGCCCAGAAAGACTGTCACAAAAGATGGACTACCAAAGTAATAATAAAAAAACAAAAAGGCAAGCAATTTAGAAAGCATGAGAAAACAGAAAGAGAAAATAATAAAAAGGAGTAGAATCATTATGCTGCTAGACTAGAATTCTGGGAGAACAGGGGTTGAAGTCCGGCTCTTCTCTGGGAACCCACTGGTTGACCTAGGGCAAGCAACATTCTCTTAGCCTTAGAGAAGTTCCCTATAAACAAATCTTGCCAAGAAAACTTTAGGATAGAGTCCCTGTAAGTCAATATTGATCTGAAGGCACACAATAACAACAGAACTGTACAGATACTACAAATAAGTAGGTAGCAACCATCAGGGGCTTAGCTCTTTCTGAAAGTAAACAAACTTTAGATAATCATCGCCATCCAGACTGATTTCATTCGAGTATATTTCACAATTGTTCACAACAGAAAGATAAATAAATACGTCCAAGATCAAATCAAGCCAGAACTCTCTCTAGAAGCCAAAATGAAAAAGTTAAGACTGATGTACTTTGGACATATCATGTGAAAACACGACTCGTTAGAAAAGACATTGATGCTTGGTGAGGCAGAAGGCTGTCGGAAAAGAGAAAGACTACATTACAGATGGATAGACTCAATCAAGGAAGCCACAACCCTGAGCTCTCAGGATCTAACAATGGCAGTTGATGATTCAAGGATCTTGGAGGTCTCTAATTCATAGGGTCTCCATAAATCAAAGTCAGTTTGACAAACGTTAACAGTACTCCAAAACTGCTATATGATTGTGACAAAGCAATCTTGGACTGGGGGTATGAGGAAGGGTAGACAACCATTGCCAGTGTATAATTCCTAAATGTATAATACCTTAAATTCCTGGGGGGGGGGGGATGGCATAAATTTGCAATGGGGAAAAATGGCTCCCCCTTTTTTTTCTGAATAAGGAGACAAAAATCTACAATGGAAAGTTGAATAAGAAGTCTGAGATTAATATGAGGTGCCAGAAGGAAGCAAAAGGTCAGGCATCTCTCTTCAGACAGGTAGCTTCCTTTCTACCTGCCCCCGTTAGTGAACTGTGATGGTTACCTGAGGAAATCAATATTGACATATAAAGTATAACTGAACCATAAACTGAACACTAAAACGAATGTGCAAATATTAAAGGTGAAAATTAACTTCACCACGATATTTTACATTTACTTCAGAAAAAGTATGTTCAGAATGTAAGAGTCAAAGTGAAATATAGTTATTTTTCCCTTAAACATCTTACGGAGCTAGGCTTGTGCCCTGTTCCTGCCCTATCCAGAAATTCATTTTGCTCCTTCACTGCATTATCAATCCATTTCCTCTGACATTCACCACCGATGAGGCATCAAAATAGGTATCTCAGTATTTTACAAAATCAAAGTCCCACTGCAGTCATGTCTGCATCTAACCAGTTTGTTTATATGACCATAAATGTACCCTGAAAACCATTCTTCTGACTTCAAAAAGAATCTGCAATTATATGGATGCTTTTAGAAACTGTAACACTGATTTCAGAATACATTCAGGTGGGTTTTTTGCCTTGTGTACATTGAGTAAAGAAACTAAGACTATCAGTCCACAAATGCTTCCTTCCAGACTTATTTTAATACCAAATTTGCAATTGTGAGATTTCAGTTCACATCTCCTTGTCAACTGTCTCATATACCACAAGAGGCCACCCGATACTCACAGATGAATGTGTAAGTGGTTGCCCCTGAGGTTAATGGGACAGAAACACGTGTATCTGGAGGCAAAATTTGACCTTAAGCATACCACTATAATCAGTACAAACTAAGCGAGCTAGGCTAATACTAGAAACACCACGAAGTATTAGATTTGCTTCAAAATTAATTACACTCAGCAGGAATGACTTAATTTATCCAGATTAGTTGCAAAGATTCCTAGGGGGAAGAATCTAATCATGCTATTTTCCTCAGGAATGGAATGAAGATGTGATTCCAAATGTCATTTCTTAGGCCCACACAATCTACATTTTTATTATCAGCTCATCTCAAGAGTACAAACGGTCTCTAAATAATTTCTGGAGGCTTCTTTGGTTGGTAAACACATTGCGGATCAGGTGATTTTTATATTTTTGCACAAGCTGAGCATATGGAATACCCCAATGTTGGTGGAAAATTTGCCTTTGCCAGTGCTGGACAATGCAAAAAATGCACAGTGTTCTGGCTGCAGAGCCTTATCTTTCCCTTAACACAGTATCCTATAATCCCTCTGAAGAGTCACCTGTGTATTCCATATCCTCCAGCTGTCCTAATTTGGCAGAGATAGTCAAGTCAACAGAAGAGAGAGGAAAGGGTGAAAACAAGTTTTTCTTCTTCTTCTTCCTCTTCTCCTTGTCTTCTCCTCCCCTCCCCCTCCCCCTCCTCCTCCTCTTATTATTATAATTGTTGTGCTGTGTTATTGTAATTATTAAAATATTTATATCCCGCCCTACAGCAAGAGATTTCAGGGCAGCTTAGAATAGTATAAAAACAGATTAAACAAGCTAAAAACAGATAGTTTAAATAAGCTGAAAATATATTAAACAAAATAATGTATTAAACAGACTTTAAAAAATTACAAGTTTTTATGACTATCTATGATTTTAAAAACTTTTAAACTTTTCAGTTTAAACTTCTAAATATATATATTCCTTGGGTTGAATTAATTAGGTCCAAAGGCTCTGGAGTACAGTCAAGTTTTGACATGATGCCTAAATGATGAGAATGCTGGTGCCAGTCAGGCCTCTAGGAGGAGAGCATTCCACAACTGGGGTACCAGAGATGAGAAGGCCTTTTCCCATGTCCCGACACAACTTACCGGTTGTACACAGAAGAGTTCCTTCCCCAGCAGATCTTAACCCTCAGGCAGGCACATATGGGAATAGGTGCCGCGCTCCCTCAAGTATTGGGACCCCAAGCCGTTCAGGGTTTTATATGTTATCACGAGCACCTCAAATTCAGACCAGAAAGATACTGGCAGCCAGTACAATTCTTTTAAGACTACACCCCATGCTGTGTATATGATATTCCAGTGAGTAGTCAAGCTGCTGTATTTTATACTAGCTACAGCTTCCAAGTCTTTCTCAAGGGCAGGCCCTCATAGAGCGCATTACAGTAGTTTAGTCAGGATGCTACCAGTGCATGGACTACTGTGGCTAGGTTATCTCTGTCCAGAAAGTGCCACAGCTGATGTACCAGCCGAAACCAGCACCAAGCACTCCGGGCCATAGAGTCCACTTGGGCCTCCAGTGACAGTGATGAATCTAGGATTCTCTCCTGCTATGTACCTGCCCTTCAGGGGGAGTGCAACCCCCACCCAGAACAGGGTGTTTGCCCAATTGTCTGAACCAAGAACTACCAATTCACAGAGCCTCCATCTTACTAGGATTCGTTTTCAGTTTACCGGCCCTCATTCAGCCTATTACAGCATCCGGTTACAATGATCAACGGTATCAAAAGCCACTGAGATATCCAGGAAGATCAAAAGAGTAACACTTCCCCCTTTTCCCCATAGACTAGGATGTTAATCAGAGCAGCTAATGCCATTTCAGTGCCACACTCTGGCCTGAAACCAGACTTAAATGGGTCCAGATAATCTATTTCCTCCAAGAATGCCTGGAATTGCCATACCACCACTGCTTTTCCCAATAAGGTCAAGCCAAATCAAACTGTTGCAGCCTCTCTTAGCTTTTATGTTCTTCCTCATTAATAACTTTAGTCATCTTGATTACACTCTGATGCTACCTGGCCACAGATATCCCAGCAGAAGTGTATCTAGGATGGGGAAATAGGGCACATGCCTTGGGCACCACTACTAGGGGGCGCAAAAAAGCAGTGCTGGAAGTGGCAGAGGAGGAGGAGGAGGAGGAGGAGGAACCCCAGAGGTAGAGGTGCAACTTTCACTCTTGCCTTAGGCTCTGTTTATGCTAGATACACCTCTGCATCCCAGTTTTGATCTGTGAAATGTTGGAGGATAAGGCACTCCACAGGAAAAAGAGGAGTAAAGAAAATTCATTCCCACACACACACACACACACACCAGAACTTAGTCTGCAGAATGAAACACTCAAAGCCATTGGCATTCTTACTAGGAAATTACAAACATGATAATTGTGACGCTTCTTGCCGCCTAGCCTGACACGTCTTGTGTACAGGTCCGCACGGCCTGGGAGATTTCTGGATCAAGCCAGGGCGCACACACACACACACACACACACACACACACACACAGGCCTGCTTCTATCCTCCCCCACTGGGAATTGCAGCACCCGTTTCACTATTGTCCCCCTTGGGCCTCCTCCCACCAGACTGATCTCCCTCCCCTGCTTTCCTTAAACTCTGGTCCTCCTCAGTAATAAGAACAAGCAGACTTTTAATCCTAAAAGAAAATGGTACCCTTGGTACTAATGTTGTAACGGTAGCGCATATAAACCCGTATGTAGAATGACACTCTGTGAGACTGCTTTTATAAAAACAGAAAGTTACATTTTATTGAAACACTGTTACCGTAACTTGTTTGTAACTAAATTTTTATAATACAGCACACCCCTTTTTTCTCTCTCCCTCTCTCTCGCTATGCTCAGCTCATTTACTGTCAATTATTCACTCTGTTTCTCTACTCTCTAACACAGCTCTTTTCTCTTTGTCCCTCTCTGGACTCTTCTTCCCACTAACTCCCTCCTGTGTCTGCTAAATTTCCGTTTCTCCTCCCCATTTGGTTCGTCCCTCTCTTGAGCTCCCAAGGGTTCCATTTTGCCAACCAAATCATTTTAAACCACTCCTGGTCACTATGGAGACTGGGTTACTATGCCCCCCCCCAGGTTTCGTCGAAATAATGGTTTCTTTATTTGCCATAAACATGATGGTACATTATTGGTGACCATAATGATAATCACAACAACATACATGCAGCATTACTTGGAATCTCACAGATTTAAACAGGCAAAGGAGGAAGTCCTAGGCTGCTATGAGAGTTAACCTAGGGTCTCATTAAACTACATGGGACTTACTCTTGAGGGGAACTACATGGAAGTGCGGGAAATGTAGTCAGAAGACAAAAACAAAAAACAAAAGCCCAATCAAGAATGTGGGCAAATGCATTTGAGATGTGTGACAGCTGAAAGGATGAATCAAAATGTGGATTTAGAGGGAGGATTTGAAGAGGAAAGAAATGCTTATAATTTAATATTTAATATTTAAAACTTCAATAAAGAGCACTCATTATCTCACACTTTCTGAGGATTCTGTCTAGGACGTTCAGGAAATGTCTTTTATTGTTAGCCTCTTGCACACAGAAGAACTTGTTCATAATTTATCAAGCCCAGTTACAAAACATACTGATTGTTTCTTTTTAGCAGAAGTTCCTATCTTACATGCACAGCACGCCTCAAAACACAGTAGAATATTGTACTATTCATGCATGAGCTCTTCCTAAGAAACCATCCAATCCTTTAAAGAATTAACACAGCAAATAACAACAGTCACTGTATTATCATGCTAAAAAAAAAAAGTTGAAGAATAGGTTTCCAGCTTGACTATCCTACACTCTCAAAGTGCCTCCGGGCTAGTTCAGGTGCTTAAAAATACATGTTCAACCTCAGAGTTCAATCTCTGTTCTTTGTGAGCAGAGGCAACAGTGAAGTCAAAACAGGAACCGTCTTCAAAATAAGCACCCGATTTCTTCAGAATGCCAAATCATGGATTGTAGTCTGTCACTTTAAGAAACTTGACATTTACCCAGAAGTCTAATGTTTTGCCAAGAAGGAGATTTTTTTTCAACAGACTACCCTAGGGGAAAACACAGCTTTATGGTACTGATGGTATGAAATCTCTCAACCACATCTCTTTCAGAAACCAGCTATTCTGAAGCCCCTCCTGACTCACAACAACCTGCTTCCCTGCTCCTGAATGCTATCCTCTACATTTTCACTAAATTTCAGCTTTCAGATCACAATGCCAAATCTATAGGAACCAACAGTTATAGTATATGATGCTATGTAAGTTGCTTAATGTACAAAGCTTATGAAAGGTCAGAATAATGTTATGCGGGTAGGGATGGAGCTGAAAGGGACGGATCCCACAGATGCAAGTATTCCCTTCAGAAAACAAGAGGCAACTAAAAAAAATGCAATAACCTATTCTTGAGAGAATTGGTCAAAACATGGAATAAATGCTCCAAGGAATTAATACCCATTAATACCCTTTCTAATGCTGCCACAAATTAATAGTTCTGAAAAATCTCAATTATTTTAAGCAATGAGCTTCAGTGGGCAGGTTACGAGTAAGAGATTTGACTAGTTCTAACTAACTCAACATAAAAGGGCAAACAGTTGACAAAGCACAAAATATAAACACTTCTTGGTTACAAACAGAACATATTTTAGCTTTAGCTAAAGAAACTGTACAAGATAAACATAAGGTGATGTTTTTAACTTTTTTTAAACATATATGTTATAATATGAAAAAAAAATCACAGGGACTTAACAGCAAAACTATATGAAGGTTTTGTTGTTCCTGTTGTGTGCCTTCAAGTCATTTGCAACCTAAGGTGAAACTATCACTGGGTTTTCTTGGCAAGATCTGTTCAAGCCGGTTTGCCTTTGCTTCCCTCTGAGGCTGAGAGCATATGATTCACCCAAGGTCACCCTGAGGGGTTTCCATGGCCAAGCAGGGATTTGAACCCTGGCCTCCAGAGTTGTAGTCCAAATTTGGTACACTGACATATATTCAATTATTATGGGAGGCTGATATTGGATCACCTATAACTAAGCAGGAAAGGAAGCAAGCCCTCATATCACCTGTCCTGAAATCCATCTCAGCATTAACCAGGGACGATACACTAAAATTGCTTGACAGGTGGCACTATACATCAGTTAAAGCGACATAAAATAAATAATAGTATTTCTTCCTGGTGCTGGAAGAAATAACCTGTTGTCAATATTCACTGGAGCAAACTGCAACCTAAATCATAAAAAATTATTTACATTTTTAATATATGCAGCTAGAGCACTAATTACTAAAAAAAATGGAAATACTTAGAAAATGTAAATATGGAATGCTGGTAGAATGAAATCTGGGAGATTAAGGAAACAACAGTAGAAAACACAGACGAAAGCACTGAATGTTGGAACACTTGATCAGCCTTCCTAAAATATATGAACAAGCAAAAACAAAAAAGGGAGCCACGAAAGATGTACAAATCAGTTTGGATGAATATTTTCTGAAAGTTCAGTTGAGCCCTTTGGGTGTCCTTTGTTCACGTAATACAGGCAATAATTATGGCTTATTCTCTTGTCTACCCGCATGTCTAATCAGAAGACAATGTCTTTTATGAAGAGAGTTTCTGAATGTTTTTGAAGACATCCTCCAATATGTGCCAATAGCTCTGCTAGGGAGAAGGGGAATTGAGGAAAGAGAGGAAAACTACTCTCCAGTAGCTTGACTTTTGTTTCTTCTACGGTGAGGAAACTATTTGAGCTAATGGAATCAATGTGTGGGATCTGCCGATGAATTCACTTGGATTTGTAATCATGTCAATGAATTGTAATATCTTTTTAGTTTTTCTAATAAACATTTTTTTAAAAAATGTAACACAATCTATGTGGGACTGCCTTTGAAAAATGTTCAGAAATTGCAGCTGTTTCAAAATGCTGCAGCCAGGCTGTTGATCAAGGTTGTTTACAGGGAACATGTAATTCCCATTTTACCAGGGCTCCACTGGCTATTGTTCTACTGTTGGGCATAATTCAAAGTACCAGGTATGATCTATAAAGACACACATGACTTGGGTTTAGGTTATCTAAAAGGCCATATGGTTTCATATAAGTCTGATCTGCTGGAGAGACCATTCTCTCACTTCCACCAGCTTCGAAAGTACATTTGATGAGGGCACAAGAGAGGCCCACTTGCTAGCATTTCTTAAACTGTGGAACCCTCTCTCAATGGAAATTAGACTGTCTCTCTCCCTAGTGTCCATCTGAGAGCAGGTAAAGAAATGTCTGTTAATGTAATAAGTTTTTCATAGGTGTGTTGGATATTATACTTATTTATTATTAGTTTAGAGTTTTAAAGTGTTTAAAGTGACTTTGCACTTTAATATTGAGGGCAAGACTTGTAAAATGGCAGATTTCAGCCATTTCACAAAAGCGGACAGGTCACATAGACAATGGATGCTCTCCGGACATCCCCCTCCTCGGTTGAGTCAGCATTCCAGACCTCATAGGATTGGTCAGGTACTGATAAGAAAGTTTCTGCTCTTCTATAACTATCTGCAAGGCAAAGAAAGGCTTGTCCCCCCTTTGCAGGGCACCCATGTGTGCACGTCTGTTACTTGGTTATCTGCAAATAAACTGCAAATTCCTCAACCAAGCAACATTTGGCCTTTTTGTCTGTCTTTCTTGCTCTAAGCTGTGGCTTCTTGAGAGTGTGGGCTAACAATATTATCATTCCATTTCATTTGTATTTTAATTTGGTTTTGCAAATATGTTTTCTTCAGGAGCAATTAGAAGAAATAGTGAATCCCAGCCCTGGGAGATAGGCAAGGTGTAAATGATAAAAATAATAACATGAATAAATATGTTCTGCCCAGCTATGGCAGTATCTTCAATTAAAGCATATGTCAATATCTGTGTACAGTCCTGCATCACAGAGTACAATAGTTTCTTGTATTCTGGAAAAAACCAGTGTGGCTATATTAAAAAAAGGAAACCTATTATATTTGTTCATGCACCTTTATTGTCAATCAGTAGATTCAGTATTTTGAACTTTACTTTGTTTTGTTTTTTAATTATTTTTACTGGAAGTTTTCAACTACATCAACATTCTAAAACTACACATAGAAAAGAAAAAAAAAGAAAAAAGAACAAAAAGAGGAGGGGGGAAAGAAAGAAAAAGATTAAAGAATAGAAAAAGAGATTTCCATTCTCCTATTGAACAGCATATAGCATTCAAATTATTTCAAGCCTCCCTAAGTAAAAACCCAACAGTTCCCTTCTTTCCATCTCCTGTTACATTATCTTTTAAAGCCAACAACATTTTCCTTCTTCCCAAGGCTGACATATCTAGTGTTAAAATATCAAACAGTGTTTTCTCTATTCTTCTCAAAAATCTAAACCATTATATCATATTACATTGTGATAACTAAAATTTTATTTTCTCACTTTTAATAATAACTTACTAACAAACTGCATAACACCAAATCTTACTAAATGTAACTCTAACAAACTCTCTGATAACTCTGTAATTTCCATTACATTTAAACTCCCATGCTTCTATCAAATTTCATCATATAAAGCTTTTACAAAATCATGTCCACTTCCACATCACATTGCCTTATGCTGATAATAAGATCTCATAACCTTATTTCAACTAGACATTATGTTCTACTGTATTTGCTGGCATATTAGATGCACTGGTGTATAAGACGCACCATCCATTTTCAGACCTTATTTTTTAGGAAAAAATTTTTTAGTATCCAGCCATGGCAAAATGCATAGGAAGGGGGGAAGTGAAAGGAGGGGTGGCACAAGGATTCCCTCTTTTCCCCTCTTTTCCTTTTGAGAATTCTCCTTGGGCAAATCCCATTCTCTCAGCCTCAGAGGCAAGCCATGGCAACCTCCGCCTCTAAACAAATCTTGCCGAGAAAACTCACCCATAAACCAGAGCTGAGTGGCAGGTGCTTAAGTACAGCAACTGGGAAGAGGGAGTAAAGACAGGAACCACTGAGCCCTGTGCAGAAAAGAGGTGGGGGGGCAACAAAAAGAGGGGGCTCAAAGTTTCTGGAGGCTGTTCCTCCTCTTTCTAGGCCCCCCCTTCTTGCCTCATTTTCCTCCTCTACCCCCCTAGCAAGGTGGTGGAGGCTGGGGCAGAAAACAAGCACAACAGCCCCCATCCTGCAAGGAGGAAAAGGAGCAAGCAGCTCCTCCAGAAGAAAGTAAACCTCCCCTTCAGGCTGGAGAGTGAAGAAAGCGTGCCACCATCCCACTCCTTCCCCACCACAAATGGAAACCAACTGGTTTTTGCAGGTACCTCATCCCATTCATCCTTGTCATCTCCCCATCTCTGCTCCCGAACTTTGTTCAAATGCTTCACTTGAGCAGGAGCCGACCAAATGTTGGAGGTGGGGGGACTGGGAAAATGTCCTGTGCCACAGCATAGGCAATTCCTTACCCCCCCCCCAATCCCACAGGTGGTGGGCTCCAGGGCAAAGACTCTGTCAGGAGAGGAAGGAGGGAGGGGCTGCAGCAAGGTGGGCTCTTTCTTTCTTAAAGGGGCTGCCAATGTTTTTCCACTGTCAAGCCCCACTCAAAGTCAAGTCTTTGGAGTAGTTTTCAAAATAGCTGTGGTAGTCTGTTGCACTTTAAAAAGGAGAGGAATGGGTGTGTGTGGTAGAAATCTAGCAGTATCTTTAAGACTGATTTATTTTAGTACTGTATGAGCTTTTCTGGAAATGAATCCACTTACTCAGATGAAATGAAAGAGTGATATATAATCAGTTTATTAAGTGCATTTAGAAAGTTCCAGGAGTGGGACAGAATGCAACAGGATACAAAAAGATGAAGATCCTGACACTTCTCCTCAGTGTTCAGCGTGAGCACTTCTTTCACCCCTCCCCTTCCTATGCATTCAGGTCTAGCAGGAGTTACCGTATTTACTGGTATATAAGACATACTCCATTTTCAGTAGGAATTTTTTTTTTAGGAAAAAAGTGCATATTAACACCAGCAAATACAGTATTTTATTTTAAATTTAATTCTTGGTCTGCTCTTCTTTTGTTCTAACTGCGATCTTCCACCCCCACCCCCCATCCTCAGATTAACTTCTTTACATCCAATTAATATTTCCATCTCCTTTCAATTTTCTGCTTTAAAAACTTTATCTTCAGAGAGAATGGCTTTTGTTTTTCATATCAGTTTCAACCCCAATCTTTCAGACTCATCTTTTCATTAAAACCTAATGGCTTTGTTTTTCCATCAATATAAAACGATCAGACAACAATTCCAGATTAGCCTCCCCCTTCTCACTCTTGTGTTCAGTTTTACAGGCTAATACCTCTATTAAATCAACCTGAATTTGTATATCCATACAGTTTTCAGTACCCATCCTTTCCAGACTAGCCCTACATTTCTCCCCCCTTGTTATTACTTCCCCCAACAGTTCTGTCTTAAATCCAGCAATCTATCTGTTCTATCTTTTTTCAGACTCTTCTGCAACCTCACCTCATCATCATGTTTTGCAGTTCCTGGTCTCTTACAGAGCAAATCTTAGGCAAGAGTTGTAAAAAAAAAAAAATCCTGGGAAAATTCCACTTTTTTTTTTCAGTCAAGAATTCATACAGTTAACTGTCAAACTTTTCTCTTGCTGTTGTAGTTACAGACAGTCTTATCAGCTTCAATTATATAGTGCCTCCACCTTCCCATGAAGTAAGTTCTCTTCATTAAAATTCAGTTTGGACATATAAACAAAGAAAATCCAATCCGTCAACAAAAATATATACCCTTAAATCTGTTGTTATATCCCTTTAAGCACATCAACCTCCAAACTTTTCATATAAGTCCCAAACTTGTATGCCAAACACACTTATTCAGTTTCCAATTACAAAAAGAAGTTGACTTGACAACATTCCTTTCAGCCATCTCAATCAGAAGAATTCTTTTCTTGTATGATCTCAGGGTTTTATCTGAGAATTTTAAGAAAGCAGGTGTCAACTTAGTGTCCATCAGACCTCTCACATTAGAAAAGCTGCTACTTAGCTGTCCCAAGGTCCCTCGGTCCTTCCTCATTAATTCCATCTTTATCCATGAGCAAACTGAGTAAAGTGAATTCCAGACCCTCATGGGCAACCCTCTCACTCCCCCTTTAATTCAGGGTGAGTTCTACCAGCCAAAGATCCCTCTGGTTGGCACCTTAACTGTGAAAGCTCTCTGTAGAGAGCCAGCAAGGAATGTCAGTTCATCATCCTGTCCAGAAGTTGAGTCAATCACAGCTGTGGCCTCTACACCCACTGTCTCTATGTGTTATAAATAATACATATTTACACACATACAACAACAAAATCTTGCTTTGTGTACATTGGAATCCACTACGTTTATTACGAAAGGATGAGTATATCTTCTAGCTATTGGCATATCTAGTGTAAACAGAACCTAGGGCAAGCCTTACCTTCTTACCCCTACCCTGACCCCCTACCCCTACATGCATGACTTTTTGCACTACCTTGGCATTGGTGCCCAGGGCATGCGCCCTACTTACCCCACCCTAGATATGCCTTTGTTTCTAACTGCTGGTGCTGTAATTCTTTTCATGTGTCTCTAAAGCACATGAGGTAGTTGTTCAGTACTAATTTCCTTAAGCGAAAATTTTATCAGTCAAATTATGTCGTTCTATAGCAACTTGTGAATGGTATAGTTTCACATATGCTCATGAACTAATTACTTTGAAAAGTAATTTTTGGTCAGCAGAAATAGAAGTGGCTGAAAGATTTATATCACAGCTCTGAAAAACAAATGTCTATCCTCTATTACTCAATGGACAGAGGCCTTCATAACCATTTCATCATCTGAATGTATAGGATACAGAAATCAATTTCTCATAGATAATGTGGCCATATTCTCCTGGTGTATGTAATTTTTTTCTCTTTATTTTCAGGGAGTTGCTTGCTTATTTTTTTTATTAGTTTTGTTTAATTTCTTTTTTATTCCCCTTTTCTTTTCTTTTTTTCTTCCTTTCTTTCTTTCTTAATATGATTTCTGCACAATAAAAATGAAATAAAGATTGGAAGGGAAAGAAATATGTTTCTTTGAACAACAAAATAAGGAAATATAAGACAGTTTAGTTAAACACCTTCTAGTAGAGAAAATGAGAAATATATTCTAGTTTACTTAAGTTTGCCTCTAGATAAAGCAACGGAGCTGAAAAAATACTCTAAAGAGTTACATCATGGAAAATTAAAATAAAAATGAAAACTGTAACATTACATGATAGATATAAGGAGAAAGAAGTATACACATATACAGCGTAATACTCCATGTATTTTTAAGGAAGATCTGCTCCTAGATAAGTTTCTGTGCTTTTGCCTTTGAAACTCTAATCCGTCAAAGCATGTTGAATTTGCCTGATTTATTAAAAAGTCTTCAGATGGATGAAAACAAATGACCTGCACAGCCTGAAAGATTTCCACTAAC
The DNA here is from genome assembly GCA_030412105.1 of Cyclura pinguis. NCBI lineage: Eukaryota > Metazoa > Chordata > Lepidosauria > Squamata > Iguanidae > Cyclura > Cyclura pinguis. Next base: position 246,282,782 of record CM059599.1, on the reverse strand, counting down.
GCTCCTGCCTAGCTTGCACAATTTTGTTGCTTTTAATGGATACACACTATGTTCAAACTTGCTACCATTTAGGAAACAGAAGCTTTAAGCTCTGTTCTTGGACATCCAGGATTTTTATAGACATTAAAGCTAAACAGTACAGTCACTTGAAACAAAAAAAAACACAACAAAAGGAACATTCCATTTTTCTTCTAGAGCTTTCATGACACAAGTGAACGTGACTATCAACATTCATAAGAAATCTACCACAGAAAGATAAATAAAAATAAACCAAATTATTATCGATAGGTAACAAAGCAAAACAGAACTAGTAACTCAGATACTAAACGCTGGGGCATTATCTTTTTTTTTCTTTTACTGCCAACATGCAGTGACAACCTGTCAAAGAGTTTTTAAATAAATCTGTAAAACTGTGGAACTCATACAAAAACAAGAAACACTTAATGTTTCTTCCAAGTAATTACAATGTATAGTAAGTATGGAAACGGGAAATACATATTAAAGAATAATCCTCTCTCCTCAAAAAAAAAAAAAGTCTATAAAGCTAAAAGCCAAAAAAAAAACTTTTTCCAAAATGACATTTTTACATAGCTATGAAACTAGAAAAATGGATTAAGAAAGCCAGCTGAAATACCTGATGAATACATAAAAGTATTATAAAATACAATAAAAACTGCTAAGTAATGACACTTGAGCCACTGCTTCCATAAAGCAAGCACCAGGATTATGCAAATTTAGATTTCACATAAAATACTGAAAGATGACATGACGACGATGCTACAGTGTATAATACACGGCACTATATAGCTGTCCTCAGAATTACTGTTTGCAAAGCATAAAGCACCAACTCATTACCAGCCTTAAAAATATCTTCCATTTTTTATCTTAAAATTCTAAGTTAAGAGAAGCAGCTGGGAAAAAACAATTAACCTTTATTTATTTATTTATTTATTTATTTATTTATTTATTTATTTATTTATATTACCTGTCAGCCGCCTTTTTTAACCAGAAGTAAGGGTCATTACTCAACAGTAACAGGAAGAACCAGGACACTGTCAGTTACCATTCCTCTTTCTGACTGGGATAAATGACTTTTCACAACTGGCAGGTCTAGAATAGCTCACATTCCTTTTTTTAAAAAAGCATTAGCTTGGCTTCACACTGTTTATCCAGAGGCCGTCCTGCATAAAGTCTTCATTACTCATATGTTTCAAATCTGATACGTAGCACATGATGAATCAAATCTTAGCATCTTTACCAGACATCTGCCTCTGTTTGAAAAGCTTGGTGTAGACTAACTCAGTTGCATTGGAAATGAAGATTTCTTACTCAACACATAGTCATATCAGGGCCCACATCAGAATATTATTTAGATATAATATTCTCCAAATCATAATAGTCTTTTAGCTTAGTTCTTAAATCTCAAAAAGGTGACAGCAATAAGACAATTAACTTTTTTTTAACTTCTGGCTGATTCTCTATGAACATTTCTATGAATATTCTATAAATATTTCATAATTCTTGACATATTTCACATTGTTGAAACTCCAGATGAATACTATTTACAAATTTAAAAGACATTTACATTTGGAGGAATCTGATAAATGAGCTAGTCGATTTCACATTAAATATAAAATCAAAATCAGCTTTCATAAGCCACTATTTTAATGATACTTTTAATGATGCAGAATCCCATTGCAGATACTTTTTGTCAAACACAATTGTACCAAAAATCTGATTCATCTGTCATTCCTATTCCTCTCACTCTAAACTCTCTTTTATTTGGACAAGTAACATGAAGACTAGAGGACTAACCACAAACTGTTGTTCTTTAAAATGCTTTATCAAGGCTTCAGTCCTAAATCCATTTGAACTGAATGAGACTTAGTTCTGAGTAGTGACAGGCACGATTATATTTTAAAAAGTTATTACTTACTTAGAAATAAGTTGCTTTGAAAAGTCTAACATTTTTTAAACAGTAGGACAGATCCACATGGTTACTGACCAATTTATGGAACATTCTTTAACCTTGTGGAGGCTGCTGTTAAGAGAAGGAAGGTGACTTTCACTGATTCCCTCTTGCCCAACAACCTTTCCTTACCACTTCCCATGCTGCTACAAAAAGTTACTCCAGTGTATACATGTGTGAGGGCCTCTCTGGTTGACAGAAGCCTCAAATATAAGACGCTATTCATATCTAGTTAAAAGACGCAAGGTAGTCATTCTGACATTAAAAAACCTCCTCTAAAATACATATTGGGGTTGATTCCTTGATTTGGCCAACCCAAAGGTGCCAAACAAAACATTCTAGCTTCAAAGACAACTAGCCTCTACATCAGGTAAAGATAGTTTTTAAAAAAACAAAACATGGAGGAGAAGACAACTAAAAGTGTGAAAACGAGATATCACTTATATGATATGTGATCTTGCAGGAGGGTCGGTGAAGATGGGTTAGACTCGTGGCCATGTGATGACTGGTAAGAAAGGCCATAAAGGAAATGCAATAAAAATGTCTTTCACCACTGGCAGCAGCAAAGCATCTCCTGTTGGGAACAGGATCTGTCCCTGTCTGGTGTGATACCACAGATCACTTTGTAGGCAAAGTACAGAGAATCTCTTAGGAAGATTCTGTTCTGTCAGGTCTAAAGATATATTTAGCCACAGTAACAGACAAAGTATGTCATTATGAGCCACAATCAGATAGCTTTGCCTGTTGTTGGAGAGAACAATAATCAGAAAAGTTCCAGTCAGTCTGCTTCCTCAGGGTTGAGATTCTGTTGTTCAGTAGTTTACAAACTATATCCCAGTGTACCCTCATTGTGCTACCCTCTGTTGTTATTTTTCCTCCTGTGGGCTGCTGTTCCCTGGCTCCCAAACAGCAAAGACTGATTGTCATTATCACCAACAAGGGTGTATGACATTTTAAGAGCAGGGAGGCGGAGACTCAAGCATATTAACGCTAATTCACATTGTTACTGCTGTGGCTTGAGAAGGAAAGATTGGAATAGACATTAATCAAAAGACCAGCTTGTTCACAAAGTCGTTTGAGGCCAATAGGATAATTTTGCTTCTAGCCATGTATTAATTTAAAGTGGGAGGGTATATTCTTGGGCTAATTAACAAATAATTGTATCACTAGCATGTCCCAGAAGGCACTTCAAGATTATTCTGAAAATTATACTGAATACCATTACTAAACTTCTGCATCTGTCATATAAATGAATGTGGGTGTCGACTGCTGTTGTACAAATAGTGCAACCTCGGAATATAGGAACTAGTCTTTCACAGAGTCAGACAATTGTTTCATCTGATCCAACATTGACAATACTGACTGGTAACATCTTTCCAGTGGTTAGGGCAGGTTTCTTCCCTATTCCAGCATGGATATGCTGGGGATTGAACCTAGGACCTTCTGCATATAAAGCATGTGTTCCACCATCAAGCTACACCTTCCCCTTTGCTTCCCTTACCACTATCAGACAATTTACATTTAATTCCTTAGATTGTTTGGCAGATAAGAAAATGGTGTTTCTCAAAATGACCCACTTATAGAACACATATGTAAATTATTTATACAGACTAGGGAGGAAAACTATAAATGCGTATGAGCGTATATACCGGAGTATGAATATTAAGAGCTCGGTCCAGATTAAATTAATTGCAATCCGTTCCAATAAAAGGTCATTTCTGCACTACATGTAGTGCTATTATTCCACTTTCAACATCCTACGGAATCCTGGGAATTGCATTTTAGGGAGGGGCATCTTTGGCATCAGTAAACTAGAAACCCTAGAATTCCACAGGATGTTAAAAAATGGAATAACAGCACTATAACAGTGTAGTGTGGAAATGGCCAAATACAAGACTTTAGGTGTTACTAACTTTTATTGACTTCGGCACAGTGGTTAAATGCTGGTACTGTAGCCACAAGGTTGTGAGTTCAATCCTGCTGGGCTCCAGGTTGACTCAGCCTTCCATTCTTCTGCAGGTTGGTAAAATGAGTACCCAGCTTGTTGAGGGCAATTAGCTAAATACATTGTAAACCGCTAGAGAGCACTTAGCTGATGAGTGGTATAGAAACACACATGCTATTGCTGTTGGTATTCCATGGAATAATGATGCCATTAACTTAGGCCAGATCCAGTCCTAAGGAGTTTACTGAAACTTTAATCAATCTGTGACATCACATAACATACAGATCTTTAAAAATAATGCGCAACACTTTTTGCAGGCAGTGTACAAAGTGAGAAATACTTCTGTTTGCTATCCCTCCAGCGTAAGGAAAAATGAAAAGAGCAGAAACCATACCCAGAAGGCTGGGAAAGAAAGGCAACATGACAGTCTGAATTTGAGAAGTGGTTTAAATTGTTCCTTTAACACATGCTTGCATTTTCTTCTCAGATTCTGTCAATAGTTTCAGGATACTCAGCTTGCCATCCAGAATGCCACCACTAGATGATGGAAAATGGCTTGCCAGTTCTGATGGCCTGCCAGTTTTCCAGTTACACTGTCTTTGAAAAATACAGTCAATCTCAGGAATGCTAGTAATTCAGGAAATGCGCAGGCATTTTCTCCATCAACCACTAAAAGTATATAGGGATAGTTAAGCCTCTCATTGTACATGGCAAAATACACATGCTTGAGTGCAGAAGAAAATACCCAACTCCTATACTACTGGGATTCTTAAATATTCAAACTACGCACAGGCTCACAGACATGAAATTAAATTAAATTGTATGATTGGTAGATTAGGCATGAGAATCTTTGTCAGAATTTAACATCATGTTGTTCTGATCTATGGCAACCCTGGGCATGGGTTGCAACCCTGTTGTCAGATTCTGCATCACCTTGCTTCCCGTGGTTCTACTGTAAGGAGTGCAAGAAGCCCTCTAGCTTTTGTTTCTCTTCACTCTGCTTCACAGAAAGGGCCCTCCATAAATATTTGTTATTATTATTATTACTTTCCAACTACCAAGACAACATGATTAGCCCCTTGTATATTCTGCAGTTACGAGCCAAATGAATGCTAAACAGTCTGCAAATTAGGTTATTTAGAATACCGAAGACCAAGGACAGAAACATGAAAAAACAACTGACAGCCAATTTCAGTCAGTCCACAGGATTAAGAAATAAATCCATTAATACAGGCTGAAAAGTCATCCCACGGCAGAGTGAGATCAGGTAGCAGGGTCTGATACGCTCTCTGTCAATTACTAGACTCCACTGTATGCAAATAAAGATGAGGGAACAAAACAGACTACACCTTAATGATCTGATCTGTATTCTCTCAGAATCCACAGAAAGCTACATATGAATATGCCTCTTGTATTGCCCATATAACTATGCTGCGCTTTGTCAGCTATTCATTTTGGATACTAAAAAAGTTACCATACCTGCACTGAAAAATCATGCTTTATTTATGAGATGAAGAAAGAGATAAGATAAACAGTTTTTTCCTGAGGAATACAAATACGAGCAAGGGAAAAGATACATCTTTGGGAAACAAAGCTACTCCCAGACAGTGGAACTCCCTACTTATGAAGACTTATGAAGGGAGATGACGATGGGCGGGGGGAGAGTTAATTCCCTCCCTGTTTATTTCCGCTGTCAGGGAAATATATTTTTACTCAGGCAGGTGTTTGGCATGTCAGCTGTTCTGCTCAGAGGGGGTTCTAACCAGCTGGATACTACCTATGTATCTTCCACTGTTGAGGTTTTAGATTTGCTTTCAACTTATTTGTTTTTTGAATCAAATCCCTATTTTTAATTGTTATTTTATTCTTGTCAGCCACCCTAGGTCACCATTCTTGGCAGAAAGGTATGATGTTAAATTTAAAAAGATAGCAGTGTTGAATTTGGAAGAAAAGAGAAGTGTCACTCTGCAGGTATTCTCAAAGGAGCTTCTCACATTAGCAAAGTGGTCACTCCTACTTGCCTTCTAATGAGGCCAGCCTGACAAATGGGGATTTCTGTTTTTTAAAAAAAATAGCTATCTAAAAAAAAATTGCTATCTTTACTGGTCTAAAAATCCATACACGGGAAGACTGTATGCCAAAGGCAACAGATGACCAAGGAATGAACAAAGTGTACACAACGGAATGCAAAATACTGACAGAAGCACTACGGAGGGAAAAGCAACCTTACGACAGATTGAACGTGGGGAAGAAAGGATGAGAAAGGAAAAAGCTGAGTGGCTGAAGTTTTTTTCACTTGACTATAACGAAGTATGTCAACCTTAGCTAAACAAACATATCTGTTTACATATGTTTTCTACAGTGCAAATTGTCAGTGCCAATAAAGATTTTCTTATGGTAAGTAACCATTTTGGTTAAGTGTATGATAATTCAAAATTTAATAAAGAGACAGTAGACCTCACCATGAAAAGGGAAACCAATTTTGACATCAAATCTAGGAAGAAAAAAAAAAGGATATTCCCTCACCAATCAAAATGTCTTTAAGAAATTTAAGCAACTTCAAGGCTACCAGCACTGTGAAAGATTTATATTTAAGTAAAAGAAAAGAAAGTAGCTGCGGGGGCACTCCAACTGGTTTGCTCCCAGGTAACTCTCAAAACACAAAGGGTATGTGGAGACTGTTTTCAAGCAGGAAGTGTTAGGTACAGTTGCCTCAAGTTCCTCTTGCTATCTACAGTGGTGTCCTATATTAACTGATTCACCCAAACACATAACACCCAGACACATAAGTCACTTTTTATTACCAAACTTTTCCTCTTTTGACACAAAGGTTCTGATAGTATGAATGTCTTTAGCTCATTGCAGAAGGTCTTGGAAATGACTGAGAGCTACTGAATCTTATTGATTTCAGCACAAGAGATTTAAGACTCTGCTTTGCCTTCCTGTGAAATGAAAGAAAATTTCTTTCTTAAGTCAATCCACTATTAATTACAGCATTAATAAACTGTTCCACATTTCTTAAAGAAATATGAGCAGTGTACATGAAATCAGAACACTAATACAAGAGACCATAGTAAAAAAAAAAAGTTAGAACACAAATTCAAAAGACTATAGTAAAAACAAATTAACCAATACAACTCTAGTTGGGATTTGATCATTTGATTGAGGCAAGAAACATCTTTCCAAAAAAAGGAAGTCAATGGAAACAGAATGTATATATGCAATCAAATGTGAAGAGGACTTTTGGTTAGATGATGCAAAGAACCAGCCATACAAGAACTTTGAGTAATGCCTGAAGAGGTCAGCATCACAGAGGTAAACCCACAGAAGTTATAGTAACTAACTAAGAATTTAAAAAAACAAGTAAGATCAGAACTTACTTACCCTATCTCTTTCTCAGCTAGCTGTGAAAGAGAACAGACATGAGGCCAAACCATTCAACCAAGATCAAACCAGTACTTCAGAAAAGACAAAGAGAAGAATCTTGCAGATGAGTGAGTTAGTTAAAGAGGACTCCAATACTATGTTTACTATGTTTATAAATCTACAGTACGCTTATGGAAGTTGCAGGAAGAAAACCACATTGTTGCCCACAATCTGACATCATATCTCCTTTAGCTGCAGATGGACTGGTAAAGTTGTACGATATTACAATCCAAGGATTATTAACCAGGGTGATTCAGAGATGATGACTGATCATAAAACACAAAGTGCAGGGTTGTCAGAGCAAAAACTGGAGAGGACTGCTGTGCCTTTAATAGTTTTGTAGAAGAGAAAATTTCAGTAGGTGATGAGCAACAACTGTTGAAATACCCTCTTCTACACAACTATTAAAGTTACAGGAGCCCTCTCTAGTTTTCACTGTGGCAACCCTAATGAAGGTAAAGGCTGGATGTTAGGAAGTCTTTCCCAATTCATTACTGCCACAGATCTCCTGAGGAATTCTTCAGGAATTACCACCAACAGACGACCAGCACAACTGTATACAATTCAGTAGGATGCCACATTAGGTTCAATAGTGCTTACTCCAAGATATGTTTTGGACTACTGCCTCTGAGATCCATGTTTGAGGGACTAGAATACTAAAGTTCATGCTCTTGAAATTAACACAGAAGAGATCAGAAACTGCACATTCTCATATGTAGTGAGTTATATACACTACCCTTCTTAGCAAATACAGAGCACTTTCATCATGGATTGCACTGTGCATCATGCAAAGATGAGGAAACTGTATGGAATGTTCTTTGTATATGTGCACATGGGAATATGAATGATGTGATAGGGTTGTGATTTTTTTTTTCAGGCAACCTGAATACTCTGTACTGTTCATGAGTCATGCTGAGAGAAATAGGCAGTTTCTATTTGTATCCTAACTATAGCTTTCTGACTCCCACAGGAAAAACACCATTGCTTTGGGCAATGTAACATACTGCTAGCAACCTTCAGGCACTCTTGCCAGCATAGCCTGGCAACAATTATTATCATATTGCATGATTGGTAGAGAACATCAGTTTCTCTAAATAATTAAATGTTTAATTAATGACATTGTTGCAGGCAGGACTGCAGCAAAATATAAACTCTGAAACTATATGTGGGGGAGCAAGAATCACAAATGGTACAAATTGAAATTATTTCCATAATAATATGGTTTTAATCACAAACATCAATCTGCATTTTTGCACTATCTGTAAATGAATGTACTGCACAGTATGGCCAAAAACAACAACATTATTGGGCCTTTTCCCTAGCAACACATTATAATAAGTAGACAGTAATTGCTGCTAAATTGCAACAGAATCTCCATGGAACTGGATATTACATCCCCATTAGGGTCAAGTGACTTCAACATGATTAATAACTGCAAACACAACCAGAAGAATGTAAATGATTAGCTACTTAAGGACAGATCTGTACGTCTCACTGCAGCAACAGCTCAATGAATAAGCTTGTCATCTCCTGACCGAAGGAGTATTCTTGTTCTTTAATTGGTTTTAAACATCAAGAAGTTTTAAAAGTGTACATTCTCCTGACGCATTTTGGGAAGCAACATGATACACCTGCCAGACATTTAGCCAACATAACAGCTGCTGAACTAACACCAGCCCATTCTGAAGTGTGGCACCTCTGCAACTAATTGTAACCGGGGGAGAAGCCTTTCATATTTTGTTCACTGCATAGCGTAAAAACTTGAAACTAGTTATGAATCCATAACTGCTCTGTATTAATTAACTGTATCAAGTCACGATTGTGGCACTACTGCCACAGCTGTAAAAGCCCTCCCAAATCTGCTTTACCAAGGATCACCCACATCGGGTGAAGGAAGTCTGTTCTGCTGGAAATCAGCGCACAAGGAGGATGTTGTCCACCCATCAGTGAGTGAGGCTGAAACAGCCAGAAGCCAAGACCCATCTAGCAATTCCTTGTCGCAGCCTTGCTTGCTGTTGGGAGGGGGTTGGAAAGGTCATGCATCCATACCCTGACTGCCAGTAGAATAGGCTTCCTTCTCTCAGGCCATTTCTGCACTAGACTGTTACAGCACCATTATTCCATTTTCGACAACCTATGGAATCCTGGGGTTTGCCTGAGGCCCCTTCCTAAACTGCAAACCCCAGGATTCCATAGGATGTTGAAAGTGGAATAATAGCACTATAACAGTCTATTGCAGAAATGGCCTCAGTGTGGCTGATCATTGGTAAGGTCGGTTTGATGAGAGCAGGTCAGGATACATTATTTAGTTAAGTGTCCATAACTAAACAGACGCTGTTGAATATAGGCCATCAATTTAAAAACTAAGTACCTCAACTTCCAAAAATGTTACCATTTGTTTTATAACATTTATGTGGAGAAGAATTACTTTTTTTTTAAAGTCCGGAATGAATACCTAAGAGATAAAGGTAAGGTGGTGATAAAAATCTGGAGCCTTTAGAATGAGAAACATTCCAGGCAGTCACCTCTGAGACTGCAAGTCATTTACATCTTTGAATCCACTAATACAATTTTTAATACAAAGCTCTTTGTATGAGAAATTATGTTGTACTAAAATTAACAGAGAAACAAAATGATGATAAGCAGAAGAGCAAAGGATATGGAATGGAAGGATGAGACTTCAGTATCTCCCATGATGTTTCTTTTATGAATGTCTTTTTTAAAAAATAGTCATATCAGTCTGAGTTAAGACAGTGTTTTGAATATTAGGGGAAGGTATGCCGTCATTCTATCACTATCGAGCAGTGTTAAAATAAAAGCTGAAAGTGCTTTTAAAACCTGTGGCAGTGCCTGTGTTATTCAGTGGTTTCATTCTGCTACTGCAGTCCTTCCACACGGTACAAGCGTCATATCTAGTGCTTTGATTCTCTGTATACAAGTCTCTCCACATGCCCTTGCACAAGGAACTGCATACAATCTTCTGTCAGTCATTGTCCAGGGAGTTTTATATATATTAAGCAGACGGGTGCACAAGCTCTCACACAACTCATTGTGACTCGTTGGCCTAGATTTTGCTTATGCTAGTTCTCGTTCTAATAGCGGTTGTACAGTGTTAGTGGAATAGCAATGTGTGTAATTTTTTTCTGCTAGTAAAATGACAGACAGAACCCATGGTGTTCCCATGGTGTAGGTGCTATACCTACTCAGTGGTTTTCTTCAGACAAACAGAATGGTATGAAGAGGTGTTGTTTGTTTGTGTTATACTGGGCAGATCTATAACCACAGCAGAAAAATGTTATAGTTGCTTAATATTTAAGTGAACCAAAGCTGGACTACACACCTTTGCAGGCACATTTTATGACAAAGAAATCCAGTCAAGAGATAAAAGAGAAAATGATGGTTGTAAAATTGTTGCTAGAAAATGGTAGTTCTGAGAGGATGTAGGGACTCATTGCACAGACTTTATTCTTGAGTGCATTTAAAATATGTTAGATTTGTTCACTTGTTACACTAAGTTTAATGTATGTTTTTTTTCGTGTCTGCTAGCAAAAGCTGATGTATTGTAGCTATGCTCTCAAGAGTTTTCATATATTAAGCATACCATTGGGTACTGTAAGGTGTGAAGTAGTCCCTAGTAGCAAGTATAATTTGTCTGCCTTAGCATTATATTTTTATTTCCTCAGCTTTTTTTCCCAATTGCCCATGAAAGAGCTTCCTACAAAATGTGACCAATTTATATTTGCTAAATATGACCAGTTTATCATTTTGTGTCGTGTAATCTTTTAAGTGCCTACAATAACTAATAAAAATTTGAATAATTTATCATACTTGCCTCAAGAACATTTTATATGCATCTTTTCCAAACTAATAGCAGTTTCTGTTGGTTGCATATTTTGCATTGCTTTATGCAAGCATTATTATGGTAATTTAAATATTGCCATGGAACATGTAATTATTTTATAGTATTGTTTTAATAATATATGGTATTATACTGCACTGGAGATTATTTCTTAGCAGCACTCGGAACGAGAGAATATTACTAAGAAAAAGTAGTTAACCTTTCCTCCTTTCTTAATATAAGAATTTGAATGCAGAAATCATTTAAAAGATTTAATTAGATACAAGTTGTAGCCCAGTCTACAATACGAAAAAAATGCTTTGTTGTTATAATTATCACAACACATAAGGTGGGCATTGCTCATACAGTACAATATCTATAAAGCTTTGCTCTTTATTAAAAATCTTCACATACGTGAAAATATAGTGAAATCTGATTTGTGGCAATAAGACTGATGCAGTTGACCGAAATCAAAATGTAGACTTCTATTCAGTCTTTCCCCTCTTAGTGGGATGTTCCCTAAACACAGTTCTGGGGCCCTTTTACACTACACAATTATAGCACTATGATTCTATTTTAGCTGCCATCGCAGCAACCTATGGAATCCAGGGATTTGGATTTTGGGAGGTATATTTCAATTTTTAAGCCAGAGAGCCATAAAACCTCTGTTCAAACTACAAATTTCAGGATTCTGTAGCATGCTGCCATGGTAGTTAAAGTAAAATCTAACGGTAGTCTGTTCTCAATACTCATGCTGGTGACATAAAAAAAGCAGTTGTCACCAATTTCCTAGCCTAGGTAGCCTCATCACTATTTCCCATTCAGTATTAGAGAGTCCTCAACTGTCCTGAGATGGCAAGTATTGGTACTGGAGGGGAACAATAAACAGTGGCCACATCTTTGGTTGTTTTGTTAATGCACTACTAATCGGAAGCCTTCTGAGAACAGTAGGTGTCCTTCCATCCACAGGAAGCCTTCCAAGCCCTCTCAGAGTTCTCTCTCACACACAAATACACACATCCCTTACTTAACTGAATGTAGTGGATCTAAAGTACATTTTTTCACTTCATTTGAAGATATAATAGCATTATTGAGCATGACTCAGATGCATGCAGTATGACGGTCTGATTATTTGGGATTAGAAACAGGAATGCCAGGGCCTTTAATGGTCTGATATTTTAAGAGTAAGCAGTGTTGCAGTGCCGCACCTTCTGCTTTCTGCACAGCATTGTTGCAGAGCAGTAGAACTACAAAGGTTCTTCTGTGATCGTGTGGTGAATAGAGAATATAGTGTGCATCTTTTCACAGAAGGATAAAGCTACCATTCCCACCCTATGCAACTCTGCACCCCATTTTCCATTCCCTAGGAAAATTAATCAGTAAGAGAGAAAGGAGAGAAGAATGAACAATGAACTGAGGTGTTTTGGTATCAATGATGAAAGAAAGAAAGAAAGAAAGAAAGAAAGAAAGAAAGAAAGAAAGAAAGAAAGAAAGAAAGAGAGCAGAGGTAGCTGCATTGGCCATTAAGAACATTTCCACTATTACGGCAATATATTTATTACAACAACTAAAAGAACACAAAAATATATGCAAGATCTTGAGATCTTCATATTATCTCTATATATATCTCACCTTGGTAAAACATTGCAAAAAGTAGATTTGCAAGTTGTTTTGCTGTTCAAGTCATGTTTTAGATATTGTGTCTTGGGATAGCATGGAAGAAGAGCCTACAAACATTCAAAAGGTGCCCTCTCATGTGATCTTGTGGTTAGGCACCTGTAACTGCAAAACAGAACACCAACTGAAGTTGTGACATGATATTTCAACTCTAGGTAGAAAACCTGTGGAATCACGCACACTGTACAAGACAACAAAAAAAATGACAACTATGCCCAGTGTCAAAGGCCAGATCTTGTTATTCTTCCCATCCCCATTGTCCCATCCTTGCAATTCGCACAACACTAAGGATTCAGGTTGGACCTGTTACACACCACAAAACTATGGACCATCATGAAAGAGACATATTTTAGCAAATCTATCACATTGTTACTTCTGCTGAATAGATCCTGTTAGGTATTATCTTGCATAGAAGCACTATGCTAGACTTTCACCAGGTATCCTAATAATCCTCCACACACATACAAATACTGCAGAACTCATTTATCTTTTTTTTAAATTTATTTTTATTAAAATTCCATAAAAACTAAAATTTATATATCACGTTGTTTACATTATTACATATTGTACACCATTCTTACATAACTTTACTACTATTATTAATATTTTCTGTACAATATTAAATATTCCTTAATATATTGTTTAATCAACCCCTCCTCCCCCTCCCTCTCTATCCTGTCCCCCTCCATATTAACAATACATTATATATTGGCAATATATTTTTGCCATCAATTTATCCTTCCCCCTTCCCTTCTCTTTCTATGTCACTTCCCTCTCCCCCTCTAGCCTTCCTTTCCTTATTATGCGTTTTCCCCTCTCCAATCTCTTTTTTTGTTTGTTATTCTAAACCTCCTTAGTGTGAAATCTCTTTTTGTTATTGTAATCTACCTTAATTTTCCTACTCAGTCTATATTCCTGCCTTAATATAAGTGTTACCCTTTCGATCCTTTATTCAATTCTGTACCTTTATCTCACTTCTCTTTCACCCATCTAATAATTTCATTCCATTGCTTTTCGAATTGTTGAACTGAATTTCCTTTCAGCACATTGGACAGTTTTTCCATTTCGATAATATCCATCGCTTTAATCTTCCATTCTTCTTGGGAGGGTTCTATTCCTTCTTTCCAATGCTTTGCACAATTCAATCTTGCTGCTGTTATTAAATTTAATAATATTTTCCTTTTTGTCCTCATTTGGCTGTTCCTCATGATCATGTTTAGTAAATACGTTTCCGGAATCATCTCAAATTTAATATCAAGCAACTTAGTAATACTATCATGAACCTTTTTCCAATATTTTTTTGCTATAGGGCACAACCACCATGTATGAAAATAAGTTCCTGTTGTTTTTCCACATTTCCAACATTGACCATTCCCTTTTTGTGTTATCTTCGTTAATTTTTGAGGGGTCATATATCACTGATGCATTGACTTATAAAAATTCTCTCTTAAACTCAAGCTTTGAGTAAACCTTATGTCTTCGCTCCATGCTCTTTCCCATCTTTCCAACTCTATGTTGTGACCGATATTTTGAGCCCACTTTACCATATAATCCTTGATCCTTTCCTGCTCTAACTTTCTTTCCAGTAGAAGTCTATAAATTTTTGAGATTGTTTTTTTCCCATTTTTCAATAGGATTTCGTCTAATTTGTTCTCTTCTGACTCCATCCCTGTGGTTTTTATATCCATTTTGAATCTTTCTTTTATTTGTTGGTATGAGAACCAATTCAATTCGATGTTCTGCTCTTTCAGTTCTTCTCTAGTCTTTAACGCTGGTACTCTTCCTTCCCATCTTACTAAATCCTTATACCTTAGTATTCCTCCTAGTTTTGATTCTGATATTCTGAAGGCTTCTTGGGGTAATGTCCACATTGGTAATTTAATATAACATTTTTTGTTGATAATCTGCCGCATTCTAATTAGAGCTCTCCTCACATAATGATCTCTAAATTCTCTATCTATCTCTGCTTTGTTATAGCAGAGGTAACCATGCCAACCAAAATTAACATTAAATCCTTCTAATTCTGATAGTTTATGATTTTTCAATTGAATCCAATCTTTAATCCATTCTAGGCAGCATGTTTGATAGTATACTTCCAGGTGTGGCAGTCCGAATCCTCCTCTCTCCTTGTTGTCTTGAAGTATTTTCATTTTTATTCTCGGTTTCCTTCCTGCTCATATAAATTTTGATAGTTCTTTGTTCCAGCCTATAAATGGTTTTTTATAATTAATTCCTGGAAGATTTTGGAACAGGAACATAATTTTTGGAAGTACACTCATCTTTATTGTATTTATCCAGCCTAGTAATGAGAGGTTGAGTTTGTTCCATTTCTGTAAATCTATTTTAATTTGATTCCAGGTTTTTGATAATTATTATCATAAAGTTCTGAATTTTTCTTTGTGATGTAAATTCCTAAATACTTTACTTTTTTATCTAAACTGAATCCCGAGATCTCTTTCAGCTCTTCCTCTTCTTTTTTTGTCAGATTCATCATCAATAATGATGATTTATGTTTATAGAACTCATTTATCTAACCTGTTTGATACATGATGATAAGATGCAGAAATATAATATGCTACATACCATTATTTCATGAAAGATCAAGGAGGAAAAGGGATTCTATAGTTGGGTTACAAATATATGGAGCAAACCAATTTGCAGTCTTTTAGATCGTAGCTTCACTAGTAGGTATAACATCTGTTCAACTTGTCACAATAATTTAATGGGGCCATTCAATAAAACATCTAGGGTGGCTTCCCAATAAAATTTAATAAAATAAAATTTATATATAGAATAATAATAAATGCAACTCAAAAACAAAACAGATAAAACCAATCTGACGTTGTGTGGCCACATAGATACCCCAGGAGCTGATGCCAGGAGCAAAGTTTGTCTTCTGAGATCCCTGTGCTGCTGCAATTATGTGCAGGGAATTTTAAAAGTACTAGGCAGACAGACAGATAGAAGAAACATCAGACATCTTGTAAACTTACATAAGGAAAAAAAAGAGGCTTTGGACCTTGTCCTTCAGTTTAAATTCCTCCAAAATTCTCCCCTTCTCTTTTTTACTGCGAGGAAAAAATCTGGAAAAGCAGAGGACCAGTTAAAACAGTAGTTAATAAGTCTGATTCCTGCCCAGCTTTGTGTGAATAGTTCCTACAAACATCCACAGTATTCTGAAGCAGAACACTGGAACATCTGTGATTTCTTATTTACAGTCAATTTTTAGCCACACTACACACATGTGTACAGAACCATTTGCTTTTATCACAGGCATTGGGACTGCCCACAAATCCTCCTGGTTTGTTTTTTTTAAACCTTATTTTAATAAGTAAAGACCTGAATTTGAAATAATGGAGTGCATTGTTCAGTTTAGCATGCACTATTGCAACAGTGCCTTTCAGAGCACATAGTTTGTCCCTGAAAATAGTCCAGCAATTCATCTCAGCAAAATTTTCCCTTCAGCTTTGAAGTGATATACTTCTTTCTTAGAATCTGATGACAAGTAACCATCCTTCAGCCATAAAGCAAAGGGTCAAACCTGGAACTACTGCCACCGACAATAGTTTAAGGCTGAATGAGTTGTGGCAGGAAAATCCACATTTGTTTACTCTGCTCCCTTCTGTCCCAATCACACAACACATAGAGTAGCCTAACGATTTTTTACATCAGATGGTCTTGTTACTAGCTGTAACCCCCACACTTTGATATGGTCTAATTGGTAAAATATGATTTAATTGGCAAGATATATTAATTGGTGTTGATATAAAATATACCCTGATGTGACTGGAAGACCAAGCTGGACAAAAGAAAGACACTGGCTGTACACATGCACTTCAAAGATAGCTCAGAGATGCCCTCCAGGCATAGCCAGGTCATATTCAGGAAATCATCAGGAAGCTGCAGACGTGATAGGATTAAGCTAAGCTATAACAGACAATAGTGACTGATTGTTTCAACCCTTCTTCCCACCAACCTGGAAATTCTCCCCATTGTCCACAAGCCTGTCCAACTATTACAGAGCTATCATGATGTCTATTAAGTCTCTGTCACCTAGCAGTAAGACCATCAACTCATTCCAGACTCCATTGTATCTGTTGCAAGCTCCTTTGTTTACTCGGCCACACGGCCATTTATACCCGTGCCATCCAGGTAGAAATTGGGTATAAAAATCCTCAGCTTTGAGCAGTCAGACGCAGTACATCAGATGCTGAACATCACACTGTCGCCTTGAATTCTGATGTGTACTGCCCACACATGCAAGTCTAGATCACATTGCTGTTTCTTTGCTGCTCTTCTCAATTGGTAATTATCACCCATGCCTATTCCCTTAAGTCTCCCTATCAGCCTTTCCTCCATCTCTTGTGCGTGTGTATGACTTTTTGAATCTTGTACATGTGTGTGATTAAATTCACCCAATAAACACATTTAAGTTTACTTCTGAATCTCTGGCTGGTTTTCCTGCAAGGACCCTGTAAACACTGGTGAAAAATCTCACTTGGTTACCCCGCCGCTTGCAGCTCCCTTAATTAGAAATAATTAATTCCCCATTTTTGCATGGAGGTGTGGGCACTGCTGGAGGACCTCAATGATCCCTCATCTTTTGGGGTAACAGTCTCAACACTCCTTCTGTACCTGCACTCTGGGACAGGGAACCATGGTTTGGAGCGGAAAACTTTTTCCACCCTGCAGCCCTCCACAGGCCCATGATATTGGGGAGAGACCTGGCCCTGCCATGCCTCCTCCTCTCATCACTTTACCAGTTGAAGTGATGGAATTTTCCACTTAGTGCCAAATGCTCTAAGCTGGGCTTGCATATGCTGAATCCTTCCTCTTCCACAACTCCTGAGAAGAAGATGGGCAGGGCAAGAAGGAATTTCATTTTATCTCTAATCCCCGATCTGAAAGACACAAGGATGCCATTCTCAATTAGGAGGGAAGGAGATACATTACATGTACCAAGGATGTCCAGACAGTTTTCTCACATTTCTGGCTCATTTGGGGCTGGAGAAGGTAAAGAAATAATCTGAATAATAGCCTGTGAAAAGATATGGTAGGCAGACTGTGAGGAGATAAGCTTTGTGCCCCCTTCATCCATGTTCAAAAACAGCTTCAGCTAAGGACACTGTGAATGAATGCCCGGAGGAAGTAATCGGCTGGATGAGGAAAAACAAACTGAAGCTTAATCCAGACAAGACAGAGGTGCTTAATGTCAAGGGTTCTAACCTGGACGGGGTTACATTCCCCCTAAAAGACAGAGTTCACAGCCTGGGAGTTGCTTTTGGGTCCATCACTCCAAATGATACCTCAGACAGCGTGCTTACTATCAGCTTTGGCTGATATGCCAGCTGCACCCCTTCCTAGAGCAGGATAACCTAAAGATGGTATGTGCTGGTAATCTCAAGGCTTGACTTCTGTAATGTGGTGTGCATTGGCCTACCTGTGTACCAAGTTCAGAAATTTCAATTGGTTCAAAATATGGCAGCCAGATTAACTACTGGTTTATCTAGGAGCGAGCATATCACCTCAATATCAGTCACCCCACTGGCTGCCAATTAGTTTCCAGGCAAAGTATAAAGTGATGGTTATTACCTTTAAAGTCCTACATGGTTTGGGTCCAGGTTACCTACAGGATTACCTCCTTCCATATAATCCATCCCTCACACATTCAGGTCCTCTGGGGGACATTTACGCAAACCAGCCGGACTAGACTGGTCACCCAGAGGAGTTTTTCTTCAGCCACCCCTAGACTGTTGAATGACCTACCAAAAGAGATTTGAAAGATGCATACACTGCCTGAATTTAAAACAGCATTAAAGACCAATATCTTCTGCCAGGCCTATCCTGATGATTTTAAATTGAGAATTTTAAATATGTATGGTCTGCTTTTAGGCATTTGTATTATTGTTTCTTTTAAAATGATATATATTTTCAATTGTTGTTTTAATTGACGTTCTGTTTTTAACTGTTATATGTTAATCTATTGTTGTCCCCCACCTCAATCCATGGGGGACATGTGGGTAAAATTATTATTATTATTATTATTACTACTACTACTACCACTACTACTACTACTATTATTACTATTATTATTATCATCACCATCATCATCATCACCAGTATTATTATTATTGTTACTACTACTATATTATCATCATCCTTTTGAAGTTAAATCACACCATAACCTCAAAAAGAAAAATCAACCTTGAACAGTGTAAATAGCAACTGTTATACCTTGCTCAGACTTCTTTTTATTTTTAATAGGACTGGCTTTTTACAACTTAAGAGTTTCTCCTAAATATGTACATACTTTCATTTTACCTTTTTTTTTCAGTGAGACTGCCTCTTCATGCTTCTTTGAATAAGGCTTTATATGATGTTTGACAAAAAAGAGTAACATTGCAGACCGTTTCAGTTCAAATGGTAACATCTGAATTGACATTGTCTGTAGTGTGATTTTCATGTTACATTCTTATTGTCCACTTCAATAAAAACAATCCTTGGGGGTTATGGTTTCATTTACCCTGTAGGAAGTGTGTGTCTGGCTCCTGTAATCCACAGGCTCTGTGACCATTAAATTGCTTTTCACATTGTTTTGTACAGCTGTGCCCTTTTATTTAACTCTGCATATCATTCCAGTGTAAACAACTGTGGCATTTTACATTTTTATATCCGCTGGCCTTCCTCTACAATGGCAGCAATCTATCTGAGGCATATCAATTTCCTTTTTGGGCCCTTTTTATACATTCAAATACACTTATTACTGTCACCTCTCTACTTTTTTCCCCTCCTAGGTTTCCTTGAGTTGTGCCTCTAAACTTCATACAAATTTATTTGCTGATTCCATAGCCAGGGTCATCTTTAAAGTGGAGGTAAAGGTGAACTGTGGTTCAGATAGCAGTCTCTCTGCATTTTTTATCATTAATTCTTCACAGTACCCAGTCCCTTAACATCTGTGTAAGAGTTTCATCATAATTACAATTCTAAGAAAGTTTTCTCCATTCTGCCACAAACTCTTCTACTGTCTCCCAGACCTTCCAGATCATGTATTAAATTTTAATCACTCGACTTTTTCACCATGAGTTTAAAATGGTTTTTCATCAGATTTACCAGCATTTCAAAACTACTCATCTGTGCCTCCCTGGGTAAACTTAAACCGTAGATGGGAGATCCCAGAATACTCAGAAGAAATTACTACTTTTTCAAATGTATCATTAGTAGCTGTGGACTGCTGTTGTGTACCTTCAGGTCATTTCAGACTTATCCCTTGTCCTCAAAACATATGCAGAATGTCATGGAGTGATGATGAAGGAAAGCAAAGGGAGAAATCATGCAGATCTCAAGGCCCTTTCTGCACCAAAGACGCACGCGCGCGCGCGCACACACACACACACACCATTCACCCAATCATCAAAAGAAAAGAAATACTAATTTGGACAACGAGCTTCCAGAAGCCTCTATGGCTCACAAGTTCCTACAAAATAAGGCACGAATCTACCCACATACCCACTCACAGTTTTGGCCAAAGAAAGCAAATGGGTTGGTATGGCCCTGAAGGGTCCAGTTTCTGCAGGAAACAGGTCTCAAATCTTCGCAGTTGCCATATGTGAAGCCATTTCTAAAGTGTCTGTTTATGACATACATAATAATTCTGGAAAGCTGGGGCAGGGAGAAAACTTTCTTTTTCAGAAGACATGCCAGTTATTTTTTGCCAAGGCTTGTTATTCCACATGGATACCTATTCAACACTTAATTATATTTTCTATCATGTTATAGAGAAGAGGGTAGAGAAGGGTTACACTAGTGAAGAGTTAACTTTCTCACACTGTACATTTCCCTTTTATTGAGATAATACCTTCCAAAAGATGAAACATCATCAAGCACTAGCTATTGCTAATAAAAAATCCACCCCCTGCCCGTGGCAATTGAACTGGCATCTAATTAAGGCTGCAGCCTGGCATACCATCGGGCTCCTTCTTTTTCAGTGGGATACAGATACGCACTTATTATCTATGTCCAGGGTTGTAACCTTCATCCACAATGGAACTCTCACACTCTTGTTTAAAATCTCATTCAAAATTATTTGAATCTTGGCCTTGTTAAAGTTACACCCCTGCAGACTTCCCTAATCTTTGTACAGTAATTTGGCAGGTTCCTGAAGTTCTTCTACTTATAGCACATAATTCCCAATATATTTCCACAATTACTAATTTTCTCAGAAAAATTTCTTATATATTTAGTCCTAAATATAAGCCAGTTGCCCTTTTATTACATGGCATTCTTAATTAGCAATTATACCATCTTGGATTAATCTCACCGGCTTGGATAATTGCTCTTGTTTTGGCCTTGTAAGTAAAGAAAATCTCTCACTTCATTTGAATATCTTCTACATTACTCACTGGTCTACAATTACAATTCTGTTCAGTCATCTTTAATCCTGACTAAACACACCCAGCTGACTTATTATTTCTCCCTAAATTGTATATTTACTGTTATTACCTTGTTTCTCTCAAATCTATAAAGTAAGAGAAGAACTGTACAGCAGTTTATTTCATATTGTTCTCTGAATAGTAAAGAGAATGAAAATAGGCCATGGGTGCAAATTTAATAGAAAAAAAATTATTCAAGATCTGCCCTAATGGATATTTGATGGTCTATTTAATCTAGAAAAGGATTTGCATGCCTTGTGATTTACTCAACTGAATGCAGACAACAAATTTACCACATCTAAGAAAGAGTCTCATAGACAGATTGCCTTTGTTATCTGCTTACAAGTTCAAAAACAAGAAGACCATTAAGAACTTTGCATATTACAACACAGAACTAGCATATGGTCAGATATGATCAGATTGTGGGGTTATGCATGCTGTTTCAGCTAGAATAATATAGAACAGTGGCAAACAACACATCATTGTGATTTAATAAGAGCCCGAGAGTGTCCAGGGTCTGACAAAGTATTAAAAAAAAGGCAGGGCAGTTAATCTGTAGTTGTTCACATCTTGTTGGACTGTGGTTCCCAACAGCTCCTTATCCTTGTTGGACTGCAGCTCCCAACATCAATGGTGAAATATCAGAGGAATTGCAGTCCAACATTCGGAAAGTTACCTACTGCTCTCCATTCCACATCCCAATGTAGAATATGCAGTGCATTCCTATCTTCCCTATGGGAATATGAAACTGAATGCTATGGAATTTTCCTCCAGTGCTTCTTCTGGATCACTGTGCACCAGCATATGAAGTAGGCAAGATGGGTTTTGCCCAGCAGAGCTGCTCTGCTTATAAAAAACTTCTCACTACTTGTTGAAAAGAAATTTCATTCTTGATCAACTGTCTAGTCCAGTACTTTGACTTGGCTTGTGCAGGCCTGTAAGAAAGCTGTTGCAAAAGCACTTTTAAAACTCACTATGACTTAATTACAATAGCAGTTGCTTTTGGTAGTTGCAGTGGGTCGTTGCTCACACTCCACTGGCACTGGTGAACTATTTGCAGAACAGGCAGCCACTAGCAGAATAACATATCTTGTGCTTTTTCTAGATCCTGTTAAAATGGATAACATCTGCATCTGAAGAAAGCTGAACTGTACCCTTTCTAGAAAAAGTAATACCTATGCAAGCCCTTTTATAAATCTGGCAAGTAAAGCTATTTGTACAGTATATCGTAATTAATGTAGACCTTTTTTTTCAGACAAAAGTAAATTGCATCTCCTGTGAGATTTATTTAAATGACAGTGAGAACAAGATCTCTGCCATTTAAATTGTTCTTGCTAATTGTACTACTTGTTTTTAGTAGCTTGCATCAAACCAAATCAAAATCCAAACCAACTCCAGCTAGACTTGAGAGATCTGACAAGAACACAGCCCCATGGTGTTATGCCTTCAGGCGCCTGCCATGTATCTATTTTTGAAGCTGTTAGAAAAACTAGAGAAATGTGAGATTGCCCCATGAGAGTGTAATGTGGGTCAATATAAAATTCCTGAATAAAGCTGAGCTGCACTAAGCATATCACACATTTCTTTTATTCACTAAGTTCAATATTCAGTCAAAGAATGACATTAAATTGGCATGGTGTGACTTGCTGACAATCTACATGAGTGTCATTCATCATAATTTTTGCTCTAGGAACTTATAAAAAAATGTGGCCTTAATATTTATTCTTCCAAAAATACACCACACAGTGACTTAAGTATCTTCTCCAAACTCCTGTAAGACCTACTGTTTTGTTGCTGCAAAGGAGAAGCAAGGAATCTCAGGTCCCAAAGCTGATTCCAGTCCCCCTGGGATCTTAACCCAGCCCTCTCAGATTCTCCAGATTCTCAATTCCTTCCCCATAACAACATTTTGGGGTGGTTTCCTAGCTTTTAGGAGTTTGTGCTCTATTCTAAAAGGCTGCCTTGTGGTTTAGCTGCCTTGTAAGAACTTATTATTGCACCCTTCTCCCTTAGCCCCCACTCACCAGTAGAATGTGGCTACCAATAGTATCTCTAAAACTAATTCAGCCCTCACACTCAAAGAGGTTTCCCACTCTTATGCTTGACATCTTTCTGGACGTGATTTATCTCTGCTAGGGTTCTTGCTTTCCATTTCTGTTGGAGATACTATTCCATCTGTGTAGACTGTTATTCCAAACCAGCTTTATGTCAAATCCTATCCAATTTACTTTCCTTTGGAAAAATGTAAACCATATACTGATTGTATAATGAAATCTCATTTACTAGAAGAATTAGTTCACACATTGCTGGCAGGAGAACGCATTCTGTTGACGGTTCAAGGGTGTCTCCTCAATGAGTTCTCTGGCTTTAAATAGCTCTCTCATTTGTTTTATCAGGAAAGAGGAAGCCAAGCAGTGGCTTGGCTGAACAGCACAAAATTCCAATCCAGTTGTAGGTTTCGTGCCAAAACTCTCTATTGAGAGAGACTGGGAAATGGCTCTGTGCACTACTCAGTATCATAGCACTCCTTGAGTAACTACTCAGTTAAATGAATCCATCCACACTGCACTCCTATTGACTGACTATACAGAGCCCTGAAAAAAGATCAGCATATACACACACACAAATGCACCACTATCTTTGCACTATCCATTCCTTCATTAACACGAAGCATACAAGTCACTAACTAGCCAAATCTATAACTGTCCTGGAACTTTTCCCCGTTACATTCTGGAACACAATTCTCACTTCCTCCTCATACAATCTTCTCCTCAAATACTACATACAGGAGTTGTGCCCAGTACCCTCTTGCACAAAGAAGTCTTTTATAGGAAGGAAACAATAGCAAATGAGAAGTGAGTAACTGACAGGGAACTTCTAGATTCTGATCAAGACCAATACTGATTTAAGTCAAACGAAGAATTACTGACAGAAGTTTTCAGTTTTCAACAATAGTCTTATAGACAAATATTTGAAGGATTTAAAATGAATAAGAAAACGTATGGTTTTGAAAATAATACATCTGAAGTTGAGGTGCAGCTGTGCATAGATGATGAACATTTGATTAGTAAGATGTATAAACTATTGTTAGAGATTAACTCGGAAGAAGAAAAAGTTAAAGACTGTATGATAAAGTGGCCCCAGAACTTGGGATACACTATACAGACGGAACAATGGGAAACATTTGGTCAAATTTACTTTATGCTTTGTTATGATTTTAAGGAGAAATTTATAAAATGATGTACCATTGGTATTTGACTCCAGAAAAATTGGCAAAAATGCATAAAGGGATTTCTAATGTAGGTTGGAAATGTGAGAAACAAGTTAGGACATTTTATTATTTATCATTTTATCATATGTGATGGACTTCTGTGAAGGCTGAAGAATATTAAAGACAAATACATAACCTGATATAGAAGATTTTGAAGGTTAACATGCAATTGAAATCTGAATTGTATTTATTGGGGCTGCCGGATGACCAAATGGAGAAGTGTTATGGAAGCTTACTATGATATATGTTCATGGCAGATGAATGTACACACAGAAAAGGAAAAGTACTGTAATTCCAGTGAACGAGGATTGGTTGCTGAAATGACTGGTCTAGCTGAAATGGAGAAGCTAGCGACATTAATTAGCAAAAAATCATTGGGATCTTTTTTGAAAGAATGAGAACAATTGTTTTTTTACAGAATAAGGAGAATAACAATAGGTTTTTATAACCATAAAGTCTGGTTAACTTGGAAAAGTGCATGATAGTATATAACTGGAGAAGTTATCATTTAGTAAAATGTATAACCATTGTTAGCAAAGTCAGGAATCAATGTTTATTGTTCTTTTCTCTCACTTTCTCTCTCTCTCTTTTTTCTTTTGTGCTCTGTATTTTTTTGCGTTGAAAAATCTTTAATAAAAACGTTTCTCTAAAAAAGATTATCCTCTTGCAAAAAGGATCATTATCCCTCTTCTCCTGAGACCAACCTAAACAACAGAGTAGGCCAGGTAATAATCGACATCTCTCCCTGTCTTCCTACTTGTTTTTTTCCCAATTTCTATTTAGAGCTTGGAAACTTTGTCTTTTTGGGGCTACAGCTCCCTCACCCAACATGTAGGTCCAAAAAAATAACCATCTAGGCTCTGGTTCTACTGTTACTTTCCCATTCCTGTCATCTCTACAAATGTAAAAGATACACTGTACAGTTGCACCACAAATTCCTCTCATTTCCTCCTCTCTACTTTTGGGAAGCCCAACTGCTAAATACATAATTGATGATTATTATACTCCTTTGATAAAATGCTTGTTTCCTACAATTTTTTCCTGTAAAATCCCCAGTTAATTTTTGTTGCATCTCCTTGGGTACAGTTGGCCCATTTACTTTGTTTCAAAAGGTGCTAGCTTTGGACCAACTGTTCTTAACAGGCAGCAGCTGTCCTAGGGAAAAATACAGCCAAGACCATATTGAGAAAAGGTTCCAGTAGCACAACGTTGAGCTAAATTCCCCTAAGCATTTGTATTCTAAAAGGAATGATTTCCTGATTATGGAGACTTTGTCCTCAGACATGAGAGATGTCCTGAGCATGCCTGGTAATAATGCCATTTGGTGGTCAGCAACTAACTTGCACAACTACTGTAGGAACTCAAAAATGTAAACATTTTTAAGTTAAACAAGGTGATCCAAGACAATCAATGGATGATAGTTGAGGCTATGAGAAGGAAAAATGTAGAATGTTCTATAGAAACAGAGAGATATCATACATTCCTGCCTGCAGTACATTTCTGTCCCTTTTTGTCCATCTGAAAAAAAAATACCTTCAGTATGTATTAGAAGTGTATTAGACGCTTACTTGATTTGAATGCAGCAGAATTACTAACATTTTATACTAACTAAGTCTAACATTTTGTTATCACGTTGAGCGCGAGTCAGAGTGAAATATAGACTTAATTCTCCCATTTAGCAATATATTTTGCCTGGATCAGGTCCCTTGTTTATCATAACAAGATTACACAATTCTGTTGTATTTAATGGGTGGCCCTGCAGAGGTGGAAACCCATTTCCACGGAAGAAATGGGTTTTGTGCCTCTGATCCACCATACCCCCCCAATAAAACCTCCAGTATGCTCTAGAAGTTTCTCACCCTTCAAGAACAGAAAGTAAGATCAACTGAAGTAGAATGCTTACACCTAGCATTCCACTAGCACAAGGCCACCAATGAACACAACTAATGGCATTGGCTTCTAAGGAAAAACTGAAACAAACCAGCAAAAGTGATAGAAGTTCCTTAATACACAACAGCTCCCTTCATTCTATTGAAGAGAAAGTGTATTATTTCCTTTGGGGACAGTCTTTTTCCACTTTTTGTGCTTATTCTTTTTTTCTTTTTTTACTGTGTTTCAGATGCTGACCACATTTATAGAAAACCATTACATTTATCCATGCTATGTTTCTCCTACAATTCCTCTGGTTTTAAGGTCACAGAAATCCCCTGAAGCAGTGAGATTCAGTGAAGTCTATATACTGCATTTTAAATTGTTCATGTATCACAACAACGTTACAAAAATAGCCCAACTATTATCTGGAGATACTAAAGCAATTAAATGTGCAAGATTAAACAAGAACATCCCTGAAAATATTATTGTCACAAAGCTCAGCACTGTATCACCTGAAATTTAAGATTAGATACTTGATTTTACAACTGATTTCTACAAAGTTGTTTATCTTGATAGCAAGATACTTTTCTATCAACTAATTTTCAATTTTAATCCATAAGGGATTTTTTTAAAAAAACCACAGACTCAAAGGACAATGATGGAGCTAAACACTACTTTTTCTCAACATACATGCCTAAAAGTAAAAGAAATGGAGAATGCAATCATCACTATTTCTACACATTCACGGGGTTGCCACACTTGGAATAGTGTACAAAGTTATGGTCATTACACATGAAAAAGACTATTGTTGAGCTGGAAAATCTTCAGAAATGGGTATCCAAAATTATGAAGACATTGGAGCAATTCTCCTGTGAAGAATTGTTACAATGTTTGGGGACTTTCTGTTTAGCAATTAGGTGGTTGTGGCAGTATATGACATAGACAAATAAAATTATACATGAGTAAAGCCTCCCAAAACATAGGATGACATTTGTAAATGCTGTATCCATAATCCAGTCTGGGTGCTAGGTAATCCTGAACTGGACAAATAGACTGTATGGGTGTATGTCAGGTAAAAAACTGAGGCCATTTCCATACCGGGCTTCTGAAATGGTGCAGAGCGACCTCTCATGGAGGTCTTCTACACCATAGAGTGGGTTGGCGTGGACTACTTTTTGTAGTTCCACACCAGAATCCACTCAGGAGCGGCTGGAACTAGCCGTGCTGCGTGTTTTTTAAAAAACCTCTTTTTCGAGGTTTTTAAAAAGCACAGAGCGCACAGCACCGCACCACTCCGTTGCCAGGCTCCGAAGTGGATTTGCAGGCGCGCACAAGTGTGTGCCTGCAGATCTGCCGGGGGCGGGCTTCCGGCTGGCGAGCTTCTCCGGTTGGTGGAAAGCCTCCACCAACCAGAAGCCACCATTTGGGACGCCGGAGGACTGCGTAGCAGCTAGCTCACGCTGCTCCACGTGGCGACGGACTTACCCGGTTTCAGGTAAGCTCTGTTTTTGGGCGTTTTTGCCCGTTTCCCCCCACACACATGTGAAAAGGGCCTGAGATTATAAGGAATAGTCATGGGCATTCACTGTCAGCCTGTATGCGGAAGACAGGATTATGAGTTTGTGCCAATGCTTATAGAAGTTACATCTAAACTGGCACCATATGCACCCACTGTTAAGTCTTTTTAAAGGTGGAAAACTTGCCAAAGTTGAGACAATCTCTGACCATGTATGATTTAACATCCATAACAACATCTGTAAGAAATCCGTGTCAACTCATGACCCACAGTGTACTGACACTTACTGTTCTTTTTCACCTCATATATAACAGGGATTGTTGTACCAACAGAATAAGCCCATTAACAAGTTTTGGCAAAGGCAGATTCCCCTTCCCTGTGCAGTCACCACTTGCTCTTAATGTCTGCTCCAATAATATCTATTTTGGTAAACCATCCAGAAAAATTCAGAAAGGGATTTCATTGCAGGAGTGTTATGGATGGAGAGGGACAAAATCACATCATCCAAGATCCACAGACAGGCTTTCTCCATTGATGAAAGGCCCAGCTGGATTCAGCCTGAGAAAATAAGCTGTAACATGCAGCATGAAGACATTCTTGATTTACAAGTGATTCCTTTATCACTGTGAACAACTCACATCTGTAACTTAACATTTAACAAATGTACTTCTGTAACTGTATTTCAACTGGACCATAACATTATTATGTACATGATGCAACCACATCCATTCCCTAGTATGAAAAAAAATATAAGCAATTCTTGTATTGCTTAGTACAGGGTAAGTTAAGGAGTTAAGTAAGTTAAGTAAGTTAAGTAAGTTAAGTAGACTTTTGTAGCTTCTGATTTACATACACCAAAATTAAAACCATATTTTACTAATGAATGTTTTATCTTCTGATGTGACACTGGGATGATACAGAGACGAGACTATGGGGACAATTCTTAGAGTGAGTCAGTAATTTAAATGATTCTGAGAAGAGTCTAGAGGACCTCCTGTCACCAGACAAAGCTAGTATGGGCCTAAGGAATATAAAAGTGTCTAAGGAATATAAAAGAAATATGGAAAGCTACAGGAAATATTCTATTTTGTGCATACCCTTATGACTAAGGTACTAATCACTGTCAAAGAGCATGCTTCTTAAAAAAAAAAGTATGCCAGTCTGCTAATGTGTTATATATTATAAATGTAAATCTCCAGTTCTTCCTACATGCAAGAATGCATATGAAGAAATCAATCATTTCAGCAGTCTTCTCCCTACTCCATCAGAATATGTGGGTTTCTATTTCTGAGTGGTACTTATCCTTCCAGACTTTGGGTAAATTTGTTTGACATTGTACTTTAATAGTACTTGCATGATATAATTAAGGCATATAATTAAGGCATTTCCACTTAACACGGAAATCTTTTAAAAAATCTATATATGAATATTGTATAAAACTATATTTCTGGAAAATTTTGACACATGCATCTATAATTTCTATTAGTGTATGAAAAAGATACGTCACCATAGAGGTGGCAAACCAAAGCTTTCAGATTTATTTTGTTCTCAAAAATCTACGATTTCACCTTTGTCCCAACATTGAGAAGCTGAAGATTGTAAAAAGTCTTTTAGGCTATCTAAACAAAGTTGTGTTGTTTGCTTCCAATCATTTTCCCCTTACAGAGACCCTAAGGCAGATCTATCATGGAGTTTTCTTGGCAAGGTTTATTTAGAGGGGGTTCACTATTGCCTTCATCTGAGGCTGAGAGACTATAACTTGCCCATGGGTGCATAGGTGGCTTCCATGGCTGAGCAGGGATTTGACCCTGAATCTCCTAGAGTCCAAGTCCAACAATCAAACTGCCACACCGGTTTGGTTCTACAGTCTAAACAGAGTACAAGTATTTAAAGAGAAATGCTTCATGTGGCATTTTATTTTATATTACCTGTACAGAGTGTCCAGTATTATTTTAAATGATTTCACTAAAAAACAAATGTCTGTTCTGCTCTCCTGACTCTCTTTCAAATTTCTTTGAATTCTTTAATTTTGAATTAAGTAAGAAAGCTCTCCCCAACAGGAGAGAAGATTCATTGTACTTCTGACACATTACTTCCTTAGATTGGCCTCAGAGGGGCCTCTTTTTCCAGCTGAAGCTGCAAGTGAATTTGTTCTACGCTAACTGAGCTTATGTCAATCTCAAGCTGAATATTTAATAAGAGTGTATTAACAAATAAAATCACAGAGTACCTCCCTTTTATTATAACTGAACTATATATAGTGCTGCTCATTTTACTCTGGCATCAAGTTGCCTTCCAACCCCTTTCCCCCACCCTTTCCCCTTCCTTTAACAATTTCTCATCAGTGAGAGCAACCACAGGACACAGCTACCAGGGATACTGTTGTACCTATCTGAGGAGTAACCTTGGAGACTGCAGAGGATTTTAGACAATGTTTATCTAGACGACAGGACCAACACCGACGCTTGAAGCCAATGTTGTCTATGTGAAGTACAATCTGCTAGGCTTGTGGCTGGCAGGAATGTTGAGAATGCAAAATGCTGAGCAGGGATGGAAAGCATATTCAAAAACATTCAAAAATGAATGATTGAAAAGGTGTTTGTCAAGTGTCAGGAAACCTGGATGCAGGGAAACGTGGACTGATGAGAATTTTTGCAGTTTTAGGACTTCTTCAGCATAAAATTTGCATGTGTTTTCTTTAGACAGAAAACAGTATCTTCTCCACAGGAAACATCATTTTCTGCACAAAAAATAGTATTATTGAAGAAAATATGTGTGAAAATATGTATCAAAACATATGTGAATTTGCATGCTCAGGGGTGAGATCCCACACTCAACAGGCCAACCCGCCTGTTGATCAATAAGCCCATCTCTCTGGCCGATTGCTAGAACCTGTGTAATGATAAGTGTAAACTCAACCTAGTCACCAAGAAGTGCAGGGGATGTGTGCACCTCCCCGTGCCATGCAAGCCCATTGCCACCCCTGCACCTCTACTTTCCTCGAAGAGATGCCATAATTTATGCTGTCCTAAGGCACTGTTAACAGCATCTTGGATCCAGGACCCATGCCAACCACCCACACAAGTTCTGATAGTTGAACATATTATGCAATTCCAAACACCTAAGCACAGAGAGGGTGGGTGGAATGACGCTCTGAGGTGACACGAGCACTCGCCTAAAAGAACTTGTTTCCATATTCCTTTCCTGGACCAGAGGGAAAAATGACAGCCTCATGTAGTCTGGGAAAGGGGCACCCGATAAGATTAAACCTATGTTTAAAGCTGCTTAAGAGCTTTCCTCTGAGGTTTTCCCCTTTTTGAAATTGGCTCCAACACAACACATTACGATTAAGGGAAGTTTTAATACAGCAGAAATATGTATAGAAAAGGAAGTATGAGGCATATGCTGCTTCCCAGTGCTGTCTCCTGAAACTGCATTGATTAATAAAGAGACCCCACAACTTCCAAAATAAATACATCATCTCATCATATGTTTGCTGAATTATGTTTCTGGACACCAATAAAATGAACCTACATTGCATTTTTTACAAAAAAATAAAAACAAAAAATGCATTGTGTCCATCAAAGATTGTAATATAAACTGAAGTTTGCATCATCATTAAACTCTTATTGGTCCAGTTTTCTTCCCAGCATATTCTGTGTATATATAAATATTTAATTATAAACTGAGAAGCTTGTAGGAGTTAATCTCACAGTTAGTGTCATGAAGCTGAGACAATACAGAGTTACGGTGTAGTCAGAAGATATACAAAAAAAGAGAAAATCGGAGAACAACCAACCAAATTATTCCTTTTTTGCCCATGGCAGACACAGACTACTCATTTCCTCTTTCAAGAAGCATTAAGAACAGGGGAAGAATTTCAGCAACGTACATTACTCACTAGCATGTCTCTATGCTAAAATGGAACTTATTATTGCATCTTGATCTGACTTAACAGCCTACTGCTGGTATTCATGGAATACATGTCCTATTCTATGCATTTTGGTCCTCTGGTGTCTCATTATTCTATTGTCATTATTATGCATCATTACGCAGCTGTTAAATCAGCCTTTCCCATCTTGGTCTTTCCTAATGTTTTGGGATGACAAACGTATCAGCTGTCACCACCATAGTCTATGATTATAAAATAAATATGGCAGTTATCATTCAAAACATCTGGGCAAATGAAAGTTGAAGAAGACTGCCTTTGATTATACTCTCTGGAGAGGCAGAATAGGTTCATTCAGTACAAAACTGTCTGTCTGTCTGTCTGTCTGTCTATCTATTTAGACACATACACATACATACTGTTATTTGAACACACACCTATCATTACTCTGATGTTTAAAGGAACAGCAGCTGGGAATAGTATGGAAAAAAAACAACTACTATCTGGGTTAAAACCCATGTCTTCAGAATGAAGCTGGGAAGGTAAGCTTTGTCAGAATATATAGTACTAGACACCATCAGATCCAGGACAAGGAAAATTAACACCACATCAAGAACACCACAGTTAACAGCCAAGAGTTGAACACACAGACATCACTGAGACCAAAGGTTATTAGAAAGGTTCAAGCTTTGGAGAAAGGTTCATCATAAGAGAAGCAGGTAAATTCATACCAGCACTGATGTAAGTAGGCAGGGCAAGCAAAACTGAGGATTGTTTTGACTTACTCTGGGGCAAAATAGTTTGAATTTCATTTTGTTTCATAATGGGAAGTTGGGCCACTGGCACTAAGCTAACCACAATTTGATATGTTTCAGCAGGATGAGTAGTGTATCAGCTCCTGATATTATCTCAGAAACTTGGTATCTGACATGTTTTGAAGGCAGTCTTATTGAGTCAGAAACCAGACCGTCAATGCTATTGAATAGACCAGGTCTACACGGCCATCAATTTTTTTTCTTATCATCACTGTAGTTTGTAATTATATTTTAACAACTAAAGGGTAGAAATCAATGGACTTATTCCCCCCAAAAACATGGACTGCTGGAATAAGTGCTAGCAGCCTCTGAATAGTCATATTTCTCAGTTCTGTACAACTGTGGGCAAAACCCAAGGTAGATAGAAACTTTGAACTTAAAAGAACAACAACTACAAAAATTAAACTGGATTTAAACTGGAAAATATATCCTAAATAAAATGCCAAGGTCTACATCCAACTATTAGTCTCAATTAGCAAAATCCGGATACTAACATCAGAAAAATCTACAATGCAGATTAGAAAAGGATGGGAAATGGTAATGCCCATTTGGGAACATATATGTGGTAGGAAGGCAATCTTAGGATTAGAAAATTTAAGTTAATTAGCCTGAAATAATGTAAGTATTAAAGGATGTAGAAAAGGAGTGAAAATCTATATCTCTATCATAGAAAAATTATCAAAATAAGATAGATATGGCTACGAAAATAAGCATTGATAGGTATTAGAAATTGATAATTTTACGTTTTATGGTTTGTAACTAAGCTCTCTGTCAATATTTTTATTCTCAGCAATTAACAAGTAATTGATAAGATATAATAGACTTGTACAGAAGAAGGGAAATATGGGACATTCAGAGTGATCAGACACAGAAAATTTTAGAGGGTAAGGAACAGATATTTAATCACCAACTTCTTGAGGAGGTGGTGGGAAGGGGGTAGGAGGAAGGGGTGGAGTGAGGAAGGAGGGAAATGCTAAATGTTATTGGGATAAATAAGTAAATACGATAAGAATACTTGTAAAAATTGTAGAAGTATAATTTTATTGATGTAATCCCTCCACTCACTGTGTTCTTTTATACATTTCAATAAATTTAATAAAAAAAAACTATTAGTCCCAATTAGAATAGACAAATCTTTTAATGGAAACATGACAGGTCAATATTACATAAGTTTTGTTGAATCAATGGATCTTCTCCAATTAAGTTAACAAATAGATTCAGGTTGAAATTACTCTCTTGTCTAGAAATAATAATTAAAACTAAGCATTATCATAAACATGCTAGCTAACCTACATTTCAAAATGAATAAATGGCTATGCCCTACCAAGACACTTTGAGTTACCTAGAATTAAATACGGACACTCCTTTATATTTTTTGTCTAATGAAAACGGCTCTAGCCCATCATATACTGGGCTTTCACTTTCACTTCTTTTTCTTAGCAGATTAAAGTTGGATGATATAGAAAGACACAGGCTGTGTTCACGTTTTTGGACTTCTGCTAGGCAAGACAGAGGAGTTAGTTAAAACACAGAAATAATACAGGAAAGGAAGGGTCCCACAATTAGCCAGAGAAAAATAACTGTGACCATCCTATCTTAGCTGTTGAAATCAGTTATATTTGTAAAGTAATATATTTTATATATCGCTGATCAGAAATATATGAAAGTATCCTTGAAATATAAGAGCCAGTGCGGTGTAGTGGTCTGAGCACTGGACTACAACTCTAGAGACCAGGATTCAATTCCCTGCTTGCCCATGGAAACTCACTGGATGGCCCTGGATGCATCACCTACTCTTAGACCCAGAAAACCCCATGGTAGGTTTGTTTTCAGAAATGACTTGAAAACAAACAAACAACAACAACAACAACATGTATTTAAATTGGTCATTTAAACTGGGGGTTCCATTGATCAGAGAGCTAACAAACCTGATTAACTTAAGTTGATAACTCACTGGACTTCCCATAGCTCCCCTATACTTTCAGGTTGTTAGAATTCATTTGATTCCTCTCCCTCTTCCAGACTCAGTAAAACAGGAAGACGAGATGTGTAGGGAGAAGACTGAAGGAAATGCATCAGATGGTTCCTTGGTTAGGTAGGAGGGAGACTTTATGTAGCCCAGAGCAGAGCAACAATCAAAGAGGAAAACAAGTGAGTCTTGAAATGGAATAGAGGTGCAATGGGAGGGCATGATTGTTTGCTTAGCAAAAGACAAAGGTCCTCAAGCAGCCAGAGACCTTTTGGCATGTCAGAAAAGGCAGATGTTTCCTCCTCCCCATGCTCACATATAGAAGCAAGGTGTTAGTCTTTCAGGAGAGGAAGGAAAGGATCTACTATGACACTATTCAGTAACTTCTCCTCCTCTACTAAGCATATGCTAGATGGATTCCTAGTGCGCATTACTGCATAATATACAGTCTTGTTTACAATATTACTACTTCCTGTCCCATTTTGAGATGGGCTCTGAAGAAAAAACTGAGGGATTTCAGAACACCAGGAGAGGTGCATCCAATAGGGAGGTCTAGAGACATGTTTGGCCACTATACAGTTGCCTGGCCTTGGATTAGCAAGGTTGTTAAGTAGCTCTATCCCTTTTAATGGTACAAGTAAACTAAGATGGGTACAGAGAATAGTGAATTAGCTAGACAGCTGATCATTTAAATTGAAAATGCCACAGTCTGACTTTCAGATCCCAATCTCCTGAATGCAAAATATGTTTCAAACCACTGCTTTTTGCAGACCACAGTTCTTCGTTGGGATAGTGGAGACCAAAAGGATGCAGGGATTCAGCTGTGTGCAAAAGTATTTGCGTATACTTAGTAGCGTTTAAAAGATCTCTGATTAATAATTCTCCACCTCAATTCACTGACTGATCTCTGTAGCTATCCACTTCCTGCTTCACTTGTCGTGGATCTGTGTCCTCTAACTGGAATGTTTCATGCCTTATAAACTTTTCAGAAACAACATGGTATATGAAGAGTGAGCGCAGTGTGAGTGTTGCTGGGGGAGGAAAGAGAAATGCAGGTGACTGACAAGCTTAACTGAACAGACTGTACAAGGAGATCCATTGCTTTAGGATAGCCCTTTCCAGACATGTTAGATTCCATCCTCCACAGGCAACTCATTTTATGGGCTCTGTAGTACATATGGGGAAAAATAGAGTTTCTCCCTCTTTCTTTCCTTCTCTTTTGAAGAAAGCAATAATAAAATGTCCCCTAGTGTCAACAGTGACAAACTCCATGCCATTCTCTGTAATTCCAACGTGTGGCCAAAGGGAAAAGTATCTTTTGTTTAATTGTTCTAAATAATAATAACTAATAATAACTGAGAGGTCCAAGTAGAGTTGGGTGAAGTTATGTACCATCGGTACTATCTACCTATTTGGAATTAAAGAATGCCTGAACAGGGCTAGACTTTCACAGCATATCCTAAGGTTTTTTCTGAGGAAGTATCCTAGAAGAATACGTCATGAAGGTGGTCTGATTTCTGTATCTTCAGTATAATTCATCAGGTACACCCAAGCACATACACAATACACACATACAGTTTACTTCCAACCCTGATGTGGGACTGCTACAGTAAAGATAATAGTGAAGCACTGTTACTGCCCTGGCTAGTCTGAGCTTTGGGGATATTAAAAGATATCCTCTTGATATCACAATTCAGCTGCACTTCTCTATTCCCCTCCACGTGCTTTCGAGGCCACCGGACAAGCACATAAACAAGCTCGCCCATTAATTGCCGTAATATTCAACCAACAATACAGGCAGGCCAGAAAATAGCTGACTGGCTGTTTTAGGAGACCTCCAGGCAAGTACTCTAATTAGGTATGCACACAGCTTATAAAAGAGCCTCTGCCCCTGCTGGCAGCTTGATGGGCTAACTATACAATACCCAAGTACTCTGCATTTGCATACTGGCTACTCTATTGAGAACCTCTGCGATAACTCAATCATTCAGATTCTGACCTTTCGGAGACTTTGTCTCCAACTCCAAATCTACTGTTTTCCCCCAAGTACGGCATAGCCTGTGGTCACAATTCTCCTTATAAAAACCCTTGATTCCGAGACCTTCCTCGAATCGCTCCCGAGTTTCATCCCGCCTTGCTGCCGCTTTGCTTGGCGAGCCTTCCCTCAGCTCCACGTGCTGAGTTACATCGCACCCCAGCCTCGCTTTCTATTTTTCCGGGCTTCAGGACAGGTGAAGTATCACCCAAACCAGCAACTCCTCTAAAAATCCCTCTATACCACTCCAACCTGTATTTCCTTTAGTTATCTTGTGTGAATGTGCCGCATACACTGTTTTGCTTGTGTTTAATAAACATCGGTTATTGTTTCAACTTCTGTGTGCTCCTTGACTCGGCCTGACCCCGTAGACATAGGGTTCAAGATCTCGCTACGTTACCCTGCCTCTCGTGACGCTAAGCAGTGCTCTGAGCTAATTTTCCCCACCTTTAGTTGAGCACATTTTGGCGTCCCTCTCGGGACCCCCAGTACACAGAGTAACAGCACGGTGCCTCCATATCCAAGCAACCCAAGCCTGTTTTGCCAGATCAGCTTTGTAGCATGTCTTCTGCAGTTAATTAGAGTAATCTTTTTTCTGCACAAAGCTGATGTTCTAAAGAAGCCAGATAGACATCCCACCACTGCCTTTCATAAGTCTGTCAGACATAGAGACTTTGGAGGAAGAAAAAAAGTCAACCCACAATAAGTCAGTGTGATCTTATAAAAGAGAGCAGCAGAACGAATGCAAACTAACACTTAATCGCTAATGATTTCAGAATGATCTCTCCATTCTGCACTGCAAGGATGACAGAATATCACCAGAGCTACTAAACCACAGGGCAGAATTTGAAGAGTTCGTGTTTGCACCTGAAGCTGACACAAGTTGTCACATTATGTGCAGTGTTACCAAATTCACAGCAGCCATGTTCACACCTGTTGGAAATGTTAGGTATAACCTTGTTTAATATTTAGCTTGAGTTGGGGAAAGCTAAGGCATACTGAAATTGGAATTACAGCACCTACATATCATTTGTCAGGACCTCTACAAACCCTGCATGAATAATTTCCTACATTTCACTCAGTGTGCATTGTTGTACTCAGGCTACAAGCCTATGCCCGCTTACTAAGCTCTGCTGACGAAGTATTGTATGCAGTGGGACTTTCTACTGAGTAAAAAATTGATAGAGCTATGCTGCAAGGCTAGAAGCCTACACACATTAACCTGGAAGTAAGCTCAATTGGGAAAAAAAAAAGAAGAAATGGATCTTCTTCCAAGTTAGCACACATTGGTTCAGATCACCTGCCTCCTCCTGCAGCTCTAAAAGCAGCTGCAGATGTTTATCAGGAAGACTGTCATCATGGAAATGTTTTTGGTAGCTTTAAGTCTTCAATATCTGTTTGTAGATGGACCATTATGTATTAATGTCTTTTATTGCTTCCCATGGCCTAACACAGTAATTGAAATAATAAAAAAAGCCAAAGTTATCACTGTAACATTTGATCATTAGCCTCGATCTTATGCAGTGCGTGTTCATTCAAGACGAGCTCAGCACAATACCGCTGTACAGAAAATAAGAGATATTATCAATTTATATTCTCTGTACAACTTTACATTCTAAGTGGAATAACATCATATATCACCCATTTAAAAAAAAAGTTTTCTTGTCTGGTATTACTGTCGATATTTCTAGACAGCAGGACTGAAATAATATAAAAAATAAAAATAAAGACTCAGTCAAGAAAGACTGTATTGTTGTAGTTCCAACAGTAGCAACACGTAGGAAGAAAGTTCCTGAAGCAGCTTACAGAAAGAAAGAAGGGAAAATTGAAGCCCTTAATGCACCAATAATGCAACAATAGCTGATGTCTTGTTCCATAAGAAAAGTGAGAGATAAAAAAGAGAAATCATAGGAGGGAATGACATGGCCCTCCAGATATTGCTGGACTGCAACTTACAGTAGCTATATGCAGTCAGTGGGGAGAGATGATGGGAGCTGAAATCCAAATGTCCCAGTCCTTGACATCAATCAAGCTGTTATTCTCATGTAAGGTAGATCCACTGAATCTATGGAATTTATGTAAGTGTTGATTTATGGATCTATACTGATCCAACAGCTATACCCTGAATCACTGAGAGGGTGTTGCATGTAAGTTAGTTAAATCTCATTAAATTAACTCTCAAAATATGTTCCCTTTACTTCTGTCTCTAGGCAAAGGTAGGATCTTTTCAAACTGTCGTCTGTACAGTGGATGATAGGCAACACATATTTTTGCTGTAGAAATAGAGTTCAGTACACCTAGGCAACAATATTATGACAATATGCAATTTTGAGACAATGAATAAAATGTGTGTAGAGGGAGCAACAATGTCAAGAATAATGAAAAGCACATAATTGGGGAAAGAAACCCTAATTGCAAAAAACTCCATGAACTGAGGAAACATGTGATGGCCAAATGCTTTTCCTTCTTAGTAATAAGGTTGTTGTCGCATTCTGAAGGCAGCACTTATGCTGTACTGTAGTTGATATGCCATTTGTAGAATTGTGGATTACATTTTTTTTTATGAACAAAGGTTTTAAATTGTTTGAAATCTCAGGCAGAAATATTGCTGAGCAAGTAGCTGAAGTGTCAATCAAAATGCAAAGACAAAAATATGCCTTTAGTTTCAAGAGCCACATATGTATTCAAGAGAAACTACACATTCAAACTGACAGCTCATATGTTAACATCTTCTTACAATATACAATCTGAACAGACAGCTTTGTGCTCTTCCTAATTAAAGGAAAAGGTCAATTGACATAGTTCCTTATGTTTTAATGCTTCATTGGCCAGGTTTGGGCAATCATATTCTGCTTTAACATGATATCCTTTCACAACCTTCATGAACCTACATGCAGCCCTCTGTTCCTGACTTGCTCCTTCTTTCTCATAAATGAAAATATAAGTTAGGAATCTGTAGTTAATTATAATTTTCCATGCATATGAAACAGGAAATTATGATTTATTTTTTCCAAAACCAGTAAATATATGCAGTGATGCTTTAAAAGTAGCTTCCACATCTTGGCTGGTTCATAGTCAGTATCCATAGTTTCCAGGTTGAACTTAATGTTCCAGTTAAGGTTAACTCTAGTTGCTTTGCTTGTTCTCCTTCTTATTCAAATGAAGGAATACAGAGAGGCCTCATGCTGGTGTACAAAAAGTATCAAACCATGATATGATAGCTCAAATACTGCCCTTGTTATAGAGATGAACTGAATCTCCTTTGATCACAGGATGGAAATGAACATGTTATACAGGCCTCTCTTTCTATCATAATATACTTCATGCAGTGTATGCACAAACATATACTTTCTTGGAAACGAAAGCATATAGAATTTCAAGGATATATGCTGGTGGTTGCTTATCTTTCTTCCTCTGTTAAAGTTGGGTGAAACTTCAGGGGATGGTGTCATCTCATTTCTGTTTATTTTATTAAAATATTATGCCCTTCAATATAAATATCCCAAAGGAGATTCAAGCTATTAAGAATGGTTTGAATGTTATCTATGATACAAAAACCAAGAATAAAAACGTAATTAAAAGTGGCCTATCACCACATTGAAGAAACACCACTAGATCAATTAAAACTGCATGTTTTTCATGTGACTAGAACAATAGTTTTCAAGAAAAAGGTTAGCTCATGTCTATGTCACATCTTAGAAAGCGGTAGTCACTATCCCTTGTTATCATATTCCCCTCACTCAGCAACATCTTTCTCCAAACGAATGGTAGAAGCAGAGGTAGACGTCAGGGAGGAGATTCTGCTTGTACAGGCTCCTGTATAAATTGAGATCATGTTTCTGTAAGATTGAAGTAAGCCTACAATAATGGAGTACCCAGCTGACTACAGAAGTTGTCCCTCCACTGCAGGGAGAACAATAGGGCAAAGCAATAGGAATGTGACAGACGGTCAACAAAGAAGCTGAGTCGTATTGCAAGAAATAAGCAATCTACTAATGGACATTTCTATATATTTTTAAGAACATCCCTAGCTTCAGAATTTAACAATTAACAAAAAGGAAAATGCTTCTTTTTTCTGAATCTCACCAATGAAAAGGGCTTGTATAGCAACTTTAAAGGATTAATATTTTTTTAAAATCATTTGTTCTAGAAATCTGAGATCAACGGGAATAGCGACAAGTACTCAATACCATCCATTAAGTAAGCCTGTGAAGATTATGGTGCTATACCAGAGACATGACAAACTGGGTAATCACCAGAGAATAATGGGATTTGTAGTTCAACATTTCTCAAGGATACTAGGTGGAGGAAGACTGACATATACAGCAACCAGTAAAGCAGATCTGCAGCAAACACAGTACAACAATGTCATCTCATTTTATTGATTAAAATAAGAAAAATATGTTTAATCGCATTGATTTCTCCCTCTTCAACCTTTTCCATATTCCAAATAATTCAAGTTGTAAATAGGCTTCGCACTACAATCCCATACTGCTAGAATTTAGGTAGATTAAAGGACTGAGCAGAGTTTAGGCTTCCAACAGTACCACCTCGCTAAACGACACAGAAACGTAGGGACAAATCTGATCTTGTGTATTTGTGATCCTGCACATTTGTGAGTTTGACCCTTGCAAATTTGATTATTCATGAGGCGCCCATGCCTCACCCCAATTCTCCTCCGCTCCCCATTCCTTGTGTTTCTCTCCCATTTCCTTGCCTCTGTGCTAGCACTAAGAACTTGCATGAGACAAAAGGAAAAGCAATGGGTTGGTAGAAGACACACACACACACACACACACACACACACACACTTTCCCTATGCCCTACAAAATTCCCCTTTCCCATTTCCTTGCCTCTGCTCCATGCTGAGAATTCACATGAGGCAAAAGGAAAGGCAACAGGGTGGCGGAAGATGCACACGCACATCCTTCCCTGTGGCCTCCCATTGGTTTGCCTCTTCCTCATGCTGAGAACCTGCCCCTGCCCAGGCAAAAGGTAAAGCAGTGGGGGGCACACACGCTCCTTCCTTCTCTCCTTCAGAGCTTCCCCATCCTCACTGTCTTACCTCTGGCCCACGCATGAAGAAAGAAGGTTCCTGCACCAGAGCCTGGGAAGGGAATGGGTGGGGGATCACGAGGAGGAAGTTACTTGCAATTTTTCCACTTTTGCAAGGGTTTTCTGCTGCCAAACCTCGTGAACGTGGAGGGGCTACTGCATTCTCAAATTAATGATCACAGAAACGCAACTTTAGTTTTTTGTGTACATGTAAGCATGTATATAACTGTAAACAATTATGGTCTACCTTGAAAACTGCTGCTGCAATCCACGCATTTGAACCCTGTTGTGTTCAGATTCCAGTGTCACCTCTCGTAATTTTTTCTCAGTTTCAAGTCTCAAACGTCGCTCTTCCTCCAACTCATGTATCAGCTTCTCACGCTTAAAAAGAAAAGAACAGAACAAAACTCATCAGAATTAGGAAAGCAAATATGAGTAGAGCATAATAATTTTAAAATGATGCAGGGTTGTTGTTTTTTTTCAAAAAGAAGAGCAAACTGGTTTTAACGCATATGTGGTTGCCCTACAATGTCATTTTCACATTTTTATTTCTTCTTTTTTTTCACCACTTAATTTCCATTTATCAAAACACTCAGGCATAAAATGACAAGGATGTATGTCAAGGATGTATGTCAAGGATGTTTTCACCTGTGAAGGGATCCGTGACTTAAGCCCAGAAAGCCAGGTCGAGAGGATCTGGGTAAGAATTAAGGGAGCGAGAAACAATAGGGATATTCTGGTGGGGGTTTACTACAGACCTCCAACCCAGACTGAGGACTTTGATGACGCCTTCCTCAACCAAATGACCGCACATTCAAAAAGGAGAGATACAGTAATAAGAGGAGATTTCAATTACCCGGATATACGTTGGCAGTCAAACTCTGCCAAGACAGCAAGGTCCAGCAAGTTTCTTGATTGTCTTGCAGACAATTTCATGGTCCAGAGGGTGGAAGAGGTCACAAGGGGAACAAATATTCTAGATCTGATCCTGACCAATAGTGATGACCTTGTTAATGAGGTAGAAGTGGTTGGATCTTTAGGGAGGAGTGACCATGCCCTATTGGAATTTGGCATTCAGTGGGAAGGAGAAGATAAGTGTAGCCAGACATTCATCTTAGATTTTAAAAAAGTGGACTTCTGAAAACTTAGGGAGCTGCTGGCTGGAATTCCGTGGTCAAGAATAGTGAAAGGGAAAGGAGTTCAGGAGGCATGAGAGTTCCTTAAAAGGGAGATACTGAAGGCACAGTCTAAAACTGTGCCAATAAGGAGGAAAAATGGAAGGCATCTGAAGAAACCAGAATAGT
The DNA here is from genome assembly GCA_030412105.1 of Cyclura pinguis. Taxonomy (NCBI): domain Eukaryota; kingdom Metazoa; phylum Chordata; class Lepidosauria; order Squamata; family Iguanidae; genus Cyclura; species Cyclura pinguis. Next base: position 246,239,772 of record CM059599.1, on the reverse strand, counting down.
TGACTAAAGACCTCTCAGTTGAGCTAAGTGTTAAGAGAAACATGTACAGGAAATGGAAGAAGGGGGAAACCACCAAAGAAGAATTTAAGCAAGTAGCTAGGAGATGTAGGGAGGAGGTCAGAAAGGCTAAAGCACAGAACGAACTTAGGCTGGCCAGAGACATCAAAAACAGTAAAAAGGGCTTTTTTAAATATGTCCGCAGCAAAAGGAAAAAGAAGGAGACGATAGGGTCGTTGCGCAGAGAAGGTGGCGAATTACTAACAGGAGGAAGAGAAAAGGCAGAACTACTTAACACCTTCTTTGCCTCAGTTTTTTCCCAGAAGGATAAAAGCACTCAACCTGGCGGTTGGGGAGCAGGGGAGGAAGCAGGGGAAATGAGGCACATAATAGGCAGAGAGGTGGTACAGGAATACCTGGCCACACTGGATGAATTCAAGTCTCCAGGGCCAGATAAATTGCATCCTAGGATATCAAAAGAACTGGCAGAGGTCATTTCGGAACCGCTTGCTATAATCTTTGAGAAATCTTGGAGGACAGGAGAAGTTCCAGCAGACTGGAAGAGGACAAATGTTGTTCCCATCTTCAAGAAGGGGAAAAAAGAGGACCCAAATAATTATCGCCCAGTCAGCCTGACATCAGTACCCGGAAAGATTCTGGAGCAGATCATTAAGCAGTCAGTTTCTAATCACTTAGAAAGCAACGCGGTAATCACGAGAAGTCAACATGGATTTCTCAAAAATAAGTCATGCCAGACTAATCTTATCTCTTTTTATGATAGAGTTACTAGCTTGATAGATGAAGGGAATGCTGTGGATGTAGCATTTCTCGATTTCAGTAAGGCCTTTGACAAAGTTCCCCATGACATTCTTGCAAAGAAGCTAGTAAAATGTGGGCTGGACAGGGCTACTGTTAGCTGGATTTGTAATTGGTTGACCGACCGAACCCAAAGGGTGATCACGAATGGTTGCTTTTCATCCTGCAGAGAAGTGACTAGCGGGGTGCCACAGGGTTCTGTCCTGCGCCCAGTGCTGTTCAATATTTTCATCAACGACTTGGATGAAGGAATAGAGGGCATGCTCATCAAATTTGCAGATGACACCAAATTGGGAGGGATTGCTAATAAGCCAGAGGACAGGATCAAAATTCAAAATGACCTGGATAGATTGGAGAGCTGGGCCAAAGCTAACAAAATGAAATTCAACAGAGAGAAGTGTAAGGTCCTACACTTAGGTAGAAAAAATGGAATATAGAAATATAGGATGGGGAACACGTGGCTGGATAGCAGTACATGTGAAAGGGATCTAGGAGTCTTAATGGACCACACGCTGAACATGAGTCAGCAATGTGATGCAGCAGCCAAGAAAGCCAACGCAATTCTTGGCTGCATCAATAGGAGTATGGTGTCTAGATCGAGGGAGGTACTGGTACCACTCTACTCTGCTTTGGTTAGACCTCATTTTGAATACTGTGTCCAGTTCTGGGCACCCCAATTCAAGAAGGACATGGTCAGGCTGGAGCAGGTCCAGAGGAGGGCAACCAAAATGGTGAGAGGCCTGGAAGACATGCCCTATGAGGATAGACTTAGAGAGCTGGGTAATGTTTAGTCTGCAGAAGAGAAGGTTAAGAGGGGACATGATAGCCATGTTTAAATATTTGAAGGGATGCCATGTAGAGGAAGGAGAGGGCTTGTTTTCTGCTGCTCTAGAGACCAGGACAAGGAACAATGGATTCAAGCTGCAGGAAAGGAGATTCCACCTGAACCTCAGGAAGAACTTCCTGACGGTCAGGGTTGTTCGGCAGTGGAATATGCTGCCTCGGAGTGTGGTGGAGTCTCCTTCTTTGGAGGTTTTTAAGCAGAGGCTGGATGGCCATCTGTCGGGAGTGCTTTGAGGGTGTTCCTGCATGGCAGGGGGTTGGACTGGATGGCCCGTGTGGTCTCTTCCAACTCTACATTTCTATGATTCTATGATTCTATGACAAAGGATCATTAGGTGTTTTGTTGTTCTTCAATCAACAGGGGAAAAAATACCATAGTTTGATCTCTAGCTTGCCAAGGATGTTGATAAATGTCTAATAGTGGTGGCAAAATTTTATGATATAACCTACAACCATGTATTAAGAAATTATGCATACAGTTTCATTACAAAATAACAAAGCTACCTTGATATTAAGCCATTATCTCTATGGATCTTATGGTTATAAATCTTACTGGAAAATAAATCTTTAGTGGCAGTAAGGAAGAGACCTAAAATATGAGCAGTTGCATAGTCGAAAGGGAAACTTAAAGACAGTGATAAATAAGCAGATGACACACAGGAAGACTGCAAGGAATTAAATGAAGTATCTATATTCTTGTACTAAAATATGAGAGAATTACACATTGCACAGAAAATATGTTTAGCTAGCCATACATAAGTGCTTGGAAGTGGGAATTTTTAAAATGAGAAATACATTTCCATAAAAGAAATTTAGTGCTCTAATTAAATTAGCCAATTAAAATGCACTCTTACTACCGCACAATACAATTCTGCAAGAAGCTGAAAACAATACTTTATGTATAGGAATATGCAACATCTCCATACTGCAATAATCCTCCTCCAAAAACTATTGTCTTTCTTGCAGATTTTGAAGCTCACCAACCAGTGTTAGAGTGGAAATATGAGTTAAAATGGCAACTGTCTATCTTCTAAAGGCCTTATTGGTTAATTTTAAAGGAGGAATAAGGAATAATCATTTGCAGACTAGGATTAACATCTGGAAGTGAGGGTTCTTGCACCTTTCCACATCTATCAGTTCTCCTCTGCCAAAGCACACTTTCCCGCACCTTGATCAAAATCATACCATCTTTTAGGGAAAACTCAAATCTGAGTTCTCAAGAATATGCCTCATACAAATGGTTACAACACAGTTTAGATGCTCCTTCATTTCTTGCCAAGAGGTGCACTTCATGACACTAAGGGCTTTTCCGCACTACATTGTTATACTGCTGTTATTCCACTTTCTGGGGTTTGTAGTTTACTGAGGCCAAAGAGCTCTCAGTTGAGAATTCTAAAGGCCCGCCTCCAAACTGCAACCCCCAGGATTCCATAGGATATTGAAAGTGGAATAATAGCATTATAACACTGTAGTGAGGAAAGGCCCTAAGATTTTGCCTCCAGTTACATTTGAACAGGCCTTCATGTACACCAGCCACTATTCTGTGGCCACTTAATGGTTCCCAACACTTTTTTTTTTTCCGTTTTAAAACAGTAACTCAACTAAGCAGGTGAGTCCTAGAGAAGTAACAGGAACAAATGAACACAAACTAGGTAAATACTGGTCTTCATATGAGAAACTAACTTTTACTTCTTTGACCTATATTTCTCTGGCCATTTCCATACTACACTGTTCTAGTGCTATTATTCCACTTTCAACATCCTATGGAATCCTGGGGTTTGCAGTTTAGGGAGGCACATTTAGAATTCTCAAGTAAAGTACAAACCCCAGAATTCCACACGATGTTGAAAGTGGAATAATAGCACTATAACAATGTAGTGTGGAAATGGCCTCTACATTTTCAGCTCTTTGATCATTCTCACTACATTAAACTGCTCCTACAGAATTTTCACCTTTGTGCAGGAGACTGCTACAAACCTGGTACTCACTATTTCTACTGATGCTTTTGGGCTCCATTATGAAAGCTACTGTATAATTTCATTTAACATTACCCATTTAAGCCTCATATTCAAGAGGGAGTGTGAACCATCATACTATATAACAGCAATTCCTCTTCCAGCTGAAATATTGCCCATAAGTTTGTAAAGTGTTGCACTGTTCACATAAAATGGAAAACCATGTAATTTTTTTAAAAATTCATACACTGTCACAGAAGTCTTGAAGAACACACAAGTCAGAAAACTAGACAAAAACTTTATTGTGTTTCTTAATCAAGAATGAAACAGGAATGGAAACAAACAAAACTAAGGCCCCTGTTACTTTGCGACTAAACTGTATAACAGACTTGTATTTCAATGGTTTTAAATTCCTATCAGGTTGGCAAAAATGGGCAGTATATTACCTATCCAATCCTGGAAGAACTGCTGGGCCACTGGGTCCTTTATCCATATTTGGCTTAGCGTTACAGGGTTGATGAATTTTAGTGCAAAATTATCACAGAAATACTGAAAATTACTGCTAAGTAAATTGTACCTTGTTGTTCCTTATTGTTCTTATCTGTATTCATGGATGTAAACAAAAACTTAAACTATAAATTTTCAATTGCTATGTTATTGATTCTGACACATCTAATTATTGTTGAAAGTTGGAAAAACCAGTAGGGACTGAACATAACAGCTTGGATCATTCGATACTGTATGTAAGATAAGTGACAAAACCAAGAAGTGAAATTTGAAGAGAAGTAGTAAAGGCTTAAAAAGGAGTAAAATTTAGTGTAGAGTCAGTGTGGTGTAGTGGTTTGAGCATCGGAATATGACACTGGAGACCAGGGTTTTATTCCCTGCATGGCTGTCGAAACCCAATGGGTGATTTTGAGCACATCACACACTCTCATTTCCAGAACTCTCTGTGATAGTTTTGTCTTAGGGTCACCATAAGTAAGAAATGACTTGAAGGCATGCAACAACAACAAAGTTTAGTGTAAACTGGTTTCCTTTTATTTACTATATCAACAAATTCAGAATGAGTCTTCCTCTCATTCACTATAACTTTTGGAAAGATGTATCTTCTCATTTATGTCTATTTCAGAGTTTCTCTTCTAGTCTGAGTGGATTAAATTGCCACTTTGTATATACTCAAAGTGTGACAGTTTAGTAATGGCCTCATGAACACTTGTAATAGATTGTATGTATCAATGATATGTTTATTATGTTGTAATCTATTGGTATAATATACCGTCAGCCCTCCACTTTCACTTTTGCAGATTTGATTAATCACAGATTATTTGCTGTCACCTCTGCTGCCTCCTTATGCCATTTTTAATAGGGACCGCAAACCTCATGAGACCGAGAAATTGCAAGCCAGGCTTGTAAGTCCTTCTTAAAAATGGTGTAGGGCAGCAGTGGAGGTGGCAGTAAGCCCCACTAACCAACCATTTCTGCCTTGTGAAGGAACCCTGATGCCTCAAAGGACTACATGGTGGGTTGAATATGGTGATCATACTTTTTTGTGTGTTAAATATGGTTTGGGAGGGCCTAGAATTATTCACGGTTTTTCCACTTTCACAGGGATCCTGTGCCTCCAACACTAGTGAAAGGAAGGACGTGGAAGGATGACTGTATTTATTTGAGAAACCTAAACTATACAGTGACTTGATCTTAAAATCATGAAGTCTGTATGTTCCATTGAAATGTTAGGAGAGAAAGAATTTGAGATGCTGTGGGTTTCTTCTTCCAATAACATCTCAAAACAGCATGCAAAAACTACATGTTTACATTAAGAGCAAGTTATTCTCACTGTCCCCTTCCCTCTCCACTTTTTGCAATGCTATTTCCCAATAAAGGGACCTGGGAATCTTGGAGCTTTGTACAGATTTGGTTGACTTAATAAAGTCTTCTGGTTCACTTAATAAAGACATAGCCACAACATCACCAGAGGAGTTTGTCTTACAGTCAGTGTGGCTCCCCTCCATTACGGACCTGAAACAGGACCCAGTCCCAGGCTTCATAAGATACTTGATGACAAAGCGACTGACACATCTCTGATGCAAAAGAAGCTTAATTTACAACGAATAGGTGCAGTTAGTGTTTCAGAGAAGAGAAAAGCATTCAAAGGTGTTTCAGCCAATAGAGAACCAGGATCTATTTACCACTGGGTTCCCCAAAGCCCATCAAACATTGATCAGAAGTTTATAAAGCACACATTTATCTAGACTGAGACTGAAAAATGGACATTAGTCCAGGACTTAAGCAGCTACAATCTACATATAGAAAGCTTTATTGCGTAAATGTAAGACCATCCCTTTCTTCTAGAAGCTCTGGAAATAGCTTGATCAGGAGGCTACAAGAAAATTCACTCTCCCACATCCCTCTTACGTAGGTTGAAAGTAGGGGCATTATGTGTTCTGACAGCCTCAAATGAAAGAAGATGGCCTCAAATCCTTGTATCTGGTGTGCCACGCTGGAACAGAGTTTGCTCTCTAGTTATAAAAGGATCCTTTTACCCCTCTTGGAGATAGGGACACCATTCTTGGCACTACTGACAACTTCTCCTGGTAGTCTGTACCCCCAATCATCACCGTCTGCATTTAACGATGCTAACACACACATTATTTACAAAAGGTACATCTCTTCACATGGGTTCATTCAAAAGTCCATTCAATCCTCTTCAAATATAATTGTTTCTTTAAGAGAGAATCAGCAGGAAAACAGAGACAATATGATCTTTATTTATGCATTTTATGTGCAAATTTTATGGCAAAATAAAGATTTTATACACATTTTATCATAAAAATATACTTTTTAATATACATTTTGATATATTTTAAGGAGAAAACTGCCTCTCAAAATTCAGACACTATGAAAGAGGAAGAATAACTAGTTCTGACCCAGTAGTTCAGAAACCGTTTGTTGATGAAGCCAGCAGACTTCCAAACACAGACTGAATGAAATCACTGAGCTCTCCTAGTTCCATGTCATGGCAGGACAATATTGGGCTTGAGCTTCTAGTATACCATTTAAATGATTCAAACTTCAGACAGCCTTTTGTCTGTTCTTCATTGACTGTTGTTCAACTAAATGTTTCTCATCCTGCAATCGATATTTCTTTACAAAAATAAACCCAGGCATTGACAAACAACTCTGCGGCATATTGCAGCTTTCCTGGCAGTAGGTTTCAAGAGAATGAACAACTATTACCCCAAAGTGTGAGGAATGGGGGAGACTGTGTTTACTATGGTTTCTAGAAGCTTCTTGAATTATTCTTATCGAATTATTCTACCACATTAGAAAAGCACTCATTCCTAAATTCTCTCAGTCCAGTTAGTTAACATAACCTCTGTCTCTCATTACTATTCCAAAGCTGATTGATAACATTAACGGTTATCTTCTCAGGTTTTTTCCCAGTAACACTTGTACTACGTTAAATTTAAAGAAGCATGGAGTAACAAAGATAGATAGTAATCATATAGATCTTTCTGATGATGGACCAAGTCTGGCATTTTTCAAAAAAATTTTTTTTTCATATTTTGCTATTTGCTGTTTGCTTTCAGGGCTTTTCCAACTTATGAAAGCCCTAAGGTGGCTCTTTCACATGCTTTTCAGAGGAGATTTGCTGTTGCTTTCCTCTTAAGCTGAGGGAGTGGGACTTGCCAAAAGTCACCAAATAGGTTTCCATAACTGAACTGGGATTGAAATCCTGGTCTTTCAGAGTCCTAGTGCAACACTGAAACCACTATACCATACCGGCTCTCAGTTATGATGTGCATAATTAAATTAGGGAGGAAATGAGGAAAGTTTGTATGATGGACATATTTCATCTAAAACCTGATGTGCCCACTTTAGCCGTTCTTGAACATCCTCCTCCCACTACATTTTCCTCCTTAAAGGCTTTAAAAAAACTACAGCTAAGGATTAAGCAAAACTACTCCAGTTTACAAATAAGATTCCTAGTGACTGATGGTTCCAGTATATGCTAAATCCCTTCTTTCAAAGTCCATTCATTGAAAAAAAGACTGAAACCCAAAGCACAAGTTGGTGATTTAATTCTATGTGAAACGCAATTTTAACCACCACTGCTTCTTGGTTGTTGATTCCCTGCTAGAAACGTGAGGTCACAATATCACAGTAACACAGCCTTGTGGTACAAACAGGTTAATATCCAATTTTTTTTCTGTTCTTCCTGCCCTTTTTTTCAAGACTGAAACTTTTGTTTAATGGATAGTGGGACTACACTGAGGTTGCTTACGGTGGAGATGAGGGTGATGGATGAGGATGGAAGCCACACTGTTTCTCACACAGAAGCAAGTGTTACAGCACCCACTTATTTTCAGTTTAGTTACCTGTTATGCCTTTCTTAAGCACACTTGGAGCTTTGCAAGGATAGCAAACTAAATGTAGATAGATCCCTTTATGATCACCCCTTAGCTCTACCCCTCCAGCCCCAGCAGACACAAGCTCTGACTGGGGAAGTTCCCTGTCTTCTCCCATTTGATCGCTGGTCTCACTATCTAGTAGTTTATTCTCTCCCTCTCTCAGGCCCATCCAACCTTTATTCTGTCTCCTCCGACCACTGCTAAAATCTTCATTCACTACATACCACTGCTGTTTCTTAGACCATTGCCAAATCTGCATTCTTTTTAAGCATCCTTGATCTGGAGTCCCAGCCGTTAAATGTTCCTATTTCCTGGACTTTCCTCTCAATCTTCTTCATAAAATTCTAATGCTAGCCAACCAAGACAATTTTCTCATCTGTCAAAGAACGCAAACTTTAAAATGTTTGGTTCCTTGGACATTCAAAGTCATAACACCAGCTGAGCTCAAAGCCCTCCCACCAAGATGGATCAATCTATCAATCTAACTATGGACCAAGTCAGCTTCCAGTTTATTACATCAAGCAAAAGTTTTCTTTTTCATTTCAATTCCAAATTATATCTCAGTTAGGCTAAAAACACTCATGACTTTGGGGAAAAAAATCACCAGCTGTCAGTTACAAATTCTGTGGATTTCATTTTTATTTATCTATAAAGAAGACTAAGAAATCTGTAAGATTTTCAATGACCATGATGGGAACTTTAGAGTCAATGGGCAGTAGATTTTACACTTTATGCTTATAGTCAATGCAGCTGTTCTTTGTTGGAGTTGTCCCTCTAAACCAATTGTATGTGATTTTAAAAGGTTCTGATACTACTGCTCACTTCAACGTAAGTGGAAGATTACAGCTCTCACTATGCAGTAGCTCAAAATTGCCACCAAGTGACAGGACAGTGACTTTATTCAAATCCAGCTTGGCTCATCTCATTGGCACTGTGGCAGTTTTAACTGCAACCATGGAACAGAAGAGCTGCTGTTAAGAAGCTCCTTTTTTCATTATAAGTGTATGATTAATCCATATTTAGAAATTTAGGAGGTCATTACATGTGGAATTACTATATATGCAAAATGGCAAAAATTATTTTAAATAATAAAAAAGATAGGCTTTTAGCCGTGCTCTTGCTTTTTCCAGCTGTGTGACACAGCCAGTGTTTGGAAAAACAAAAAGATATTGCTGCCAAATAACAGTTTAATTATGTGAAACAAGCAACTAGGGCCAATAAAACTGGAGTCACCACTGAAGCTGCTTGTCATCTTCCATAGACTAATAAAGTGAAGCTACTAGGTGGATGGTCTTTTACAATTCTGCTTGGAGACTTTGGGTCCCTAGACATAACAGCACTAATACATATATAATCTACTACAAGTACTACAAACCATTTCAAGTAGAAGCAGAACTGACTTGCTTCAGTGACACCTACCTTTTCAGTTGCTGATTTCTCAGATCAAACTATTTATGGTATTTTCAACAGTAAATGAAGTGATGCCATAAATATATTTGACAGCCTCTTCCCTATAATGAAACATTTACCATTTATTCACATTTGAAGCTCAGGGACAATTTTTAAGACTTGGAATTTCGTTTCTAACCTAATTAATTTTGTGCTCAAAGTTATATCTTTTTTATGTACGTGCTCTGCACAAAAAAAGTAAGTAAGAAAGAAAAGTCACTTCGATGAACAAAAAAGCTCACACACTCAAATCATGGAATTTTTATCTTAAAACCACAAAGCTACTCAAAAATGAATTTGCAAATGTAATTGAGCTTCTAATAGCTTCTAGAGGCAGTAATTAAAGAAATCTCATTTCCCTAAATTAAACATAATGAAATGTTTTTGGAGATCAAATAAAACCTGGAAATGATATTAGGCCAGAGATAATTCATATGAAAATCTAATATTCATAAGTGTGAAAGATAAGCTTAAATCAATAGCAAAATAAATAATCTCTGTCTTGATCCAGTTATAGTATGCAATCTTTCTCACTGGATGCAATGAAATCCTGCTGTTTTATCATGTTTCCCCAAGGGCAGGTTTCATATTGATATGTTCAACCAAGGCCAATCAGTCTTTGTAACAAACCAGATATACAGAGACAGTCATAGTGATAGAGTTGTAGAAGGGGTCTCATGGCCTGTCAATTCCAGACCCTTCCTCAAAGATGGATCCCCAACTAAAGCATCCCCAGTAGATAGCTGTCCAGCCTCTTTCAGAAGACGGCCAAATAAAGAGACCTCGCCACCTCAATAGGGAAGTGTTTCCACCACTGAACTGCTCTTACTGTCAAGAAATTCCTTCTAACGTTCAATCAAAATCTACTTTCCTATAACTTCAGACCAGTAACCCTGGTCCAATCATCTCACGTAGCAGAAAAAAAGGCCTGCCCCCTCCTCTCTGTGACAGCCCTTGAGATATTTAAGGCGTGCAATCATATTGCTCCTCAGTCTTCAACAAGCTGAACATGCCTAGCTCTTCAACCTTTCCTTATATGTTTCCAGTCTTACCACTCTTGTTGCCCTTCTCTGAACCTGCTCCTCCAATCAGTTTATGTCCTTACAATGAAGCACCCAGGAACTGAACGCAATATTCCAGATGAGGCATGACCAGCATAGTGGGACTATTACTGTCGGGCCCCTATCCCAGGACCCAGACAGGACCCTTCCCGACACATCCTAGACATGAGAGGAACAGTACTTACAGCAGCCAGTGTAGATGGAAAAGGTATAGCCCAGGATTCTGGCAGCATTTATATAAGAAGGACTTGTTAATTAGGCCATGGCGGGCAAGACCCTGAGTCTATATAACAAGAGGCCAGAATGGGAGGAAGCTGTTGGAGCCAACTCATTCCATCAGTGATAACAGCCCAGCCAGCCCCTCTATTCTTTGCTCACATTCTTCAAACCTTTGACCCTTGCCTGGACTATGGATTTTGCCTAGGGACATCCTCTTCCTGGACTCACAGTAAATTTGGAATCACTTTCTCTAAACCTACTAAGAACTCAGACTGACAAAGACAAACTTTGCCTGACAGCTCCTGCTAGCAGCCTGATTACACAGCTGGAGACCTTGGCAGGCTCCCAGAACAGGACAATAATGTCCCTTGACTTGGAAACTATGCTTCTATTAATGCAGGCTAAAATATTATTTTATTATTATGTTCAGCTTATGATCAAGAATAATCCCAAGGTCCTTTTTCACATATTGTACTACTGAGCCCTGTCTACCCCATCCTATACCTGTGCATTTGTTTCTTGTGTTCTAAATGTAGAATTTTACATTGGCCTCTACTGAATTTCAATTTATTAATTTCTGCACAATTTTCTAGTTTATTTAGGTCATTTTGAATTCTGTTCCTATCTTCCAGTGTGTTAGCTACCCCCTCTCAGTTTTGTGTCATCTGCAAATTTGATAAGGATTCACTCTACTCCCTCATCTAAATCAGTGATAAAAATACTGAAGAGTAATAGCTCTGGGATAGAAACCTAAAGCCTTCCACTAGAGACCTCCTTACTATTTGAAGTGCAACCATTGATTATGATTGCAACCATTGATTATGATTATTTGAGCACGGTTTTCCAACCAGTTCTGAATCTATCTGACCATGTTTCCATCTATTCCACATTTAATAAGTTTGCTAATCAAAACATGATAGGAGACTTTATAAAATGCTTTGCTGAAGTTCAGATAAATGACATCCACAGCATTTGCACCTAAACTAGTGATCTGATTGAAAAAAAGATATAAGATTAGTTTGGCAGGCTTTGTACTTGACAAACCCATGTTGACTCCTACTGATCACTGCATTGTCATCAAGACTCCTGCGTAATCAACTTTAATGTGTTTTTTTTCCTGGTATTGAGGTTAGGCTGACTGCTCTGTTGATTCCTGGATCTTCTTTTTTTTGCCTTTTTTGAAGAGGGGGACAATGTTCACCCTTCTACAGTCCTCAGGCATCTTACCTGTTCTCTAAGATTTCTCAAAATGATGGCAAGGAGTTCAGAGAACACATTCTGAACAAGTTCCTTCAATACTTTGGGATGCAGTTTATCTGGCCTTGCAGATTTAGGCTACCTAGCAGTATCCTGACCAACTTCTTATCAATCTTGATTTGCAATGCAGATGCCTTGGCACACACATACATGTGCAAGCATGCACGCGCGCACACACACATAAATGTATCATAACTAAGGACAGGCTATTTAATGGAACAAGCCTTTCTATACTCCTGCTTCAAAAGCCTTAGATTAAGACAATAGGGAAGGCAATTCCATTCTGACATGGTCCATTTTCTTTGATTTATTCCATTTCCCAGGCTCCTATTTGGCCATCTAGTGGCTACTGTCATTATATCACAGTAAACCTTCAACTGCTCCTTCCTCAGCTGAGAGACATGGTGACCCCAGCACAGCTCCCCCCATGCCTCACCTGGCCAAGGAAGGAATGGACACTCCTTCCCAGTCAAGACAAGCACATTTCCCCCTGCTTGGCTCTCCCAGCCAGGGAAGGAGACAGATGCTCCCTCCTCAGCCAAGAGAGGCATGAGAAGCTTGGCTCCATGAAACCATGTGCTTTTCTCAACCAAAGAATGAGATGGACACCCCTTTCTTGGCCAAAAGAGGCACACAGCTCTGAGTAGCCAGGATTTGGCTCCCAGGGAAGGGCTGCTTGCCAAGCACCACCGAGAAGGAAGGAAGAAGTTGCTAGAGCTGCCTCCTTCCCTCAACACCTTGCCCAGTCTGGTGTGTGTGTGTGTGTGTGTGAAAACACAGCATTTGGTATTTTTCATGTTTTTCACCATCAGTGTTAAGTCTTGGAACATATCCTTTGCAGATATGGGGACCTACTGTATTCAAAATTATTCAACTCCAGGTTAAAAAAAAAGGGGGTTTCCAACAGATGGAACCCCAATGGGGAAGTATAATAGACACACCAAAAATGGCATATTTTATTCCTGGTATTTAAACGTTTCAAAGTGTTGTGCAGGAATTATTCTGCAGAGAAAAACATGTTTTCCTATGTCAAACATTTTATGGAAAAAATGGGTTCTCTGCATAGAGAACACTGTTTTTTGCACAGATGGTAGGTAAGGCAAGGTTCTCAAGAAACCACATGCTTTTCTCTTCAGAGTAATTCTGTGCAACAGTTTGGGATATTCAAATATGGGGAGAATACTTTGGACAAGCTGTTTTAGTTATTCATCTTTACATGTGAGGGAAGGATAGCCAAGGACCGGTATCCCTAGCCCAGAGCCAACAGTTCTTTTTATCACCTTTTATGACATTTCAATGTTGGATTAACGGGGGATTTCACAATATAATGTTTACGTGTAACTATGATACAGAATGACAGCACAATCCTTTCATCACACTTCCTTCATTTTTTTTCCAGTACCTGTCTTCTTCAGGCTTCTTTTCAAGTACCTATCAAGGTCCACCTGGTACAAATGAACGAGTCCTATATATTTAGGAAGGTTACATTTTAGCCGTTATCTAAGTAGATGTCACACAACAGTGGATACAATAAGCCACAACTGTCCACTTCCTCCCTCCTAAATCGGGAGAGGTGATTTGGAGCAGAGAAGTAGTATACATCTGATTTGTAGCAGAGAAGCAGACTTTGTCACTGTCTCTCTCTCTCCCTGCTATTCTATCTGTCTGTCTTTCTCTCTCACACACACATATACAAACACACTTTCTCATGAAACTTTCCTTTGTTGTGGCCAGACTATACGATTAAAGAGATCTGCAGAATTCCAGTGCTGCAGAAGGTCAAAGGGCCATGGGCCCTATGTAGCCCTTAAGGCCATTTTTACCCCCTAAGCATACTGTCAAGACTCCTCAAACACAAATCAGCCAACCATTTAGTGTTGTTGGGTGCCTTCAAGTCACTTCCAACTTATGGTAACCCTAAGGCAAACCTACCATGGAGTCTGGGGGTTGAGAGTGTTTGATGCACCCGAGCTCACCCATTGGGTTTTCACAGCTGAATGGAGACTCTAACCTTGGTCTCCAAGATCATTAGTGCAACGCTCAAACCACTACACCACATTGGTTCTACAACCACTTATATTTCCACTTTAAGTTTGCTCGTCAATGTTTTGTGTTCAGGCAACAGCTAATTAATGCCTAGAAGGGCAAGTGAAAAGAAACTTATCCCATATTAGAATGTCTAATATTCAGGCATTTGGTTTTAGTGTCAAAAATTACAATTTCAGCAGAAGTAAATTTTAAACTGTGAGTGACAGAAGGACAATCTCTATTGTAAGCTAATGAAGTAGTCACATACACAGGAGTCCTAGCCCCTCCCATCTGCGGACTCATGGTTCTACCTCACCTGAAGCATCTCTCTTTCTCTCTGGACATTAACTAATATGGAGGGTGGGCTGTGACTGGTTGGAAAATGCCGCAGAGGGAGTGAAAACTGTAGACATAGATAAAAAGACTTTGCCATACCCCCTGCCTCTGTTCCGAGCCTCCGGCACCCTGCTGCAGCAGACTTTTATACTTTTATACTTTTTATACTTTTGTACTTAATAAATCTGGCCTTTAGCCTTTGAACCAAGAAACGTCTTGTCATTTGCCTGTTTCTCAGAAAAAGCCGTCCTTCTTAAGGGCGTAGAAGGTGACAAAAAAGCCAAATCCAGGGCAAACTGAACATTGTGTGCCAGCAATGGAGAGTATTTGTTTGTATGAACATTGTTCCATATCAACAATTTGTTTGAGAGTTACACCTCGTGTGCTTTCAAGTCATTTCCAACTTAACGATGACCCTAAAGTGAACCTATCACAGGGTTTTCTGGGGCTATATGATGCGCCTAAGGTCACCCAGCGGGTTTCCGTGGCCGAGTGGAGAATCAAACTCTGGTCTCCAGGGTTGTAGTCCAATGTTCAAACCAGTATACCACCCTTGCTCTCAAGACTATTATCTTCCTATATATTTTAGGATCAGAAGTAATACAACTATCCACAATGAAATATCATTAAACTGAACACTAAGCTGAACTGGCTTATATACTATGGTAAAGGGAAGAAAGGAACAAAACACGTTCGTTTAGTCCAGGTACTCTTGATCATCCATACCAAAGAGATTCTGTCTGCAGAAAGAACAACAATGTCTGGATTTGAAGTCTCAGTAAGTGCAGGAGCTGAGATCTGAAGGACAATAAGGAGGACATACCAGCCAAAGACTAACCAGAGAGCTCAAAGCAAACCAGAATGCCCAGTGACTAACAATAGGCTGCAGTCGATGAAATAACAGCTTTCAGGTGATATTTACTACTTAAGCTAAGAAACTAGGCAGCTGTGCAGAAGGGATAAAGGGACTAGCTGGACCGGGTCTGACCAAAAAGCAAAGCAAATACTCCATGTACTTCCTTCCTCATAAAGAGTTTTTCAACCACAGAAACCAACAGAATCCTCAGGATATCCTTTATTCCAAAAACAAAACAAAACTCTGTATCTGCCTGTTGCTCTTTTTATTCCATGCCCATGCATCCATCCATAATCACCAGTAACCCCTTTGGGAAAAAGCTAAAACATCTATTTAGGGGTTGTTTTTTTTAAGGGAACACTTTCTCAGCAGTCAACAAACTGTATCTAGAATCACCTAAGTGCATTTCTGGAGCAGAACTGCCAAAAACTTTCATGGCTGATCCTCACTTGAAGAAAATCACAATGTATCTACCCTGCCCACAGCTATACCACATAAAGCATGCTGAGGTTACTCATCTTGCTCCATTCCGAACAACCTTTCAAATAATTCTGTGACTGCTCAACTTCTGCTCCTTTTCCCAGAAATGACACATTTCACCCCAAACCGTTTCTGCTTGTTCTGTTTTCTCTGCTCCCCAATCAGCCAGTAAATCCTACTGTTACTGCTACCTACGCAGTCTGCATGTATTTCTGCCACTGTTACATTCTTTGAATATTAATGTACAAAACAAGTTATCAGCCAAAGTACAACCTTGCTGTTAAATATTTTCCAACTGAAAACTATGCTGGTGGTTATTCCACACCAGATTTAACACTGTCCAGCTACTGAACTTCATAGGCTTAGATACTTTTCTTCCTCATCATCTCTACTCATGTAAACAATCATCTTCCTCCCATGTGAACAAACCTTGAGGTCTTAGACTTAGCTATACTTAGCATGGGAATTAAAATTCCCATGTAGCGTTCCTTTTTTGAACTTCAACTCACAACCCCCTCTTCCAGTATGCTGGCTGGGACATTCTGCTAGTTGTAGTCCAAAAAAGCAATTTTTTCCAAGCTCTAGTTAGCATGCCATTGAACCCAGCATTTTGGCTATGCACTGCTAGCCAAAATGCTGGGTTCAGTGGCATGCTTCTTGTCATTCTTTCTCATTCTCACTTAAATAATAGTCACATATTTGCATAAATAGACGATCAACAGCAATTTCAGACACAGAGCTGAAAAGAGTCTAAAAAATTCCTTCAGTAACACCGTCCAGCCTCCTCCTAGAAAGCCCATGATACCAAAAGATGAAACAGATAGATATACTTTACAGCAGAAGCTACAAAATAACCTGGGAGGCACCCTTTGCCCACCCCAGCTTACAGTGTTTCACTGAGCAGGATAAAAGCCATGAGCCTAGCTAAGAGGAAAAGGAAAATAAAAGAAGCACAAAGCAAACAGAGTCAAGCACTACATCAACCTCCCTCTGCTTCTAGAAGCCAGAATATCAGTGTGGCTGTCCTTGCAGCAATAACACTACGTGGACCAGACAGGTGATTTAATACTGTTTGAACACTGCCTATGTGCTACAGTGATAATGATCTGAAAATATTTGCCATGTCTGATCTTTCTAATAAGCTTGAAGGTACCAGAGGGAAAGGCCACTCAGAATGAATTAAATTTGTTTCATTCAAAAGCACAATTGCATGCAGATATACACTGCAAATAGGAACTATAAGCCTAAGAAAGGGAAGCCTTTTCTTTATGGATATTTACACTAAAGTAAATGGTAATGGGCTGCTTTTCAGAATTATATGGCAGGCTACCATCCAGAGTAAGAGCCTGATCGAAAAGCCAGAACTTCTGTTTCTTGGTCACACTGGAAGTCAACTAGAATAAACAAATTGTGCCAGGAGCAGTAAATATGCCCCAGTCCCTGCAAACTAAGGCCATGTCCACACCGGGCTTCTGTAATGGTGCAGAGCGACCTCTCACGGAGGTCTTCTACACCGTAGAGTGAACTGGCATGGACTACTTTTTGTAGTTCCACATCAGAATCCACTCAGGAGCGGCCGGAACTAGCCGCGCTGCGTGTTTTTTAAAAACCGCTCCATCGCCCGGCTCCGACGCGGATTTGCAGGCGCGCACAAATGCATGCCTGCAGATCTGCCGGGGGCGGGCTTCCAGCTGGAGAGCTTCTCCGGTTGATGGAGAGCCTCCACCAACCGGAAGCCGCCATTTGGGACACCGGAGGACTGCGGAGCAGCGAGCTTGTGCTGCTCCGCGTAGCAACGGACTTACCCGGCTGCCGGTAAGCTCCGTTTTGGGGCGTTTTCGCCCGTTCCCCCCCCCCACATGTGGAAAGGGCCTAAGCCATTCCACAACAGATAAAAGAAGTTAAGTCACATGACATAACAGAAAGGTTTTGAATGGTTTCAGTGGCATCTAATATCTATGTACGTTTTCTACTCTGAGAACAAGCAAAGGATTTACAGGTCTAGGTTCCTTAGATGTTTTTCTTTTGATGTTATTCCAGTTCTTATGGCCATTGAGAGAGATCTCTAAGGAATGGTCTCACTCTGGAAACCATAGCCAGTATACATGCAGCCCCCTAAGGTTGTTTATGTAGCCCCCAATCCCTTCAGACTTCCCAGACCATCCTTTTTCTGGCAAAAAGAAGGGTGGGGATAGATTGCTTTTCAGAAATCTAAAGGAGTAGTAAATTACATTTTAAATGGGTTGCAGGAGACCACTGTTCTGTTTGGAGAAAAAGAATTACAGAATTTGTTCAAAACTAGCTGTGAACTTCCTGACATGTCCAGTTTTGCTTTTCATTTTTTTTAGCAATCTGTATAGTTCACTAGGCAGAAAACTATCCCCTAGCTACCCAGCCTTGCATTTTAGGATGCAACATCCACAAAAAAACTTGTATTTGCAAGTTTTGCTACCTGTCAGATTTTTCCAGTCTCCTTGAACACCAGAGAAATACAAGATGAAACTGGAGGATTTCTATGCTGTACAATGATCATATCAGCAAACTGGCTGAAATAATTGGCTACTGGAAATAAACAGATGACACCACTATGGGATGATTTGCCCTGGAAATAAACAGGGTACATCAAAGTATTCCCTTGAAACTCACACACAGAGATTCTTAGCTGTCTATACAACCAGCATCTCCAATTTCAATTAAAGTAACATCCAAAGACAACCATCAGAACACAGAACATTAAATTGAGCACTGCAGTCAGACACACTAAATGACCTGTTCTTTCTTATATATCATCAACACCAAACACATGAAATCTCCACTACTTTCAGTTCTAATGCAAGTGTACAGCTACCTGTGTGTATTTGCCCATAAAAAAGTATGCCTGCCTAATGCTAACTGACAAAGCCTTTTATTTAAATACACACTGAATGAACACTACATCCAATCGAGTTTATGTTCATGCTGCTTGAGTAAACTAAGTTTGCAAGGCTCAAGTCAGCCGGCCCCATATGGAATGACAATGCTATCAAAAATGAAGGTATCCACTAGGCCAGGAAGCAGCAAATGTATATGTGCATATGCTATTCTGATATACAGAAATGTTTTCAGATGGAAATTTACTATCTGCTTTAAGAGTTAGTCTCTTGATGAGTGCCCATATCAACCAAAATAAACTACTGTCCATTTATATCCAAAGCTGAGAATAGGCAGAAAACAAAAAAAGAGTCTTGCTATATTCCTGGTGCTTCAAGATTTGGCTTCCATTGCTTTCAGATGAGGTATCAGCCCCAAATTCTCTCCTTCTTGCTAGGGAAAGCCAGCAAAACACCCAGAGCTGGGTACCTGAGTTGAGAAGGTGGTCTATCTCTTTCACCTCAGCCCACAGGCTGTAGGGTACATTGTGAAAGCATCAACTTAGACATGATTGAAACATGACTCAAAAGCAAAGTTAGCCTGACCCCCTCTCTCTGTTTACTCAAACTACTGGAAATTACATTGGGACTATAACATATGCACAGGGAAAATGTTAAGCCTTTCTTCTATGCTCTTTTCCTACTGAAAACCCCACAGGGAGTCCAATTGTTCAAGCTTATTCTTAAAGCTGTTTTTGTAAATAAAGAGATGTAGTTATATAAAAGCATTTTTTACATGCTGAAAGAGACAAACTAGCTATTAAGAGGAATGTTTATTCCCATTTGCCCTCCCACAATGAGATTTCCTCAGAGCTATGTGCCTCAGAGATCAAACTCGCAAACTACCTCCCAATTTTGTTTCTCTTTTCATTTTACATTCTAATGAGCAATCATGAAACAAAAATAGCTAAATGCAAGATACATAGTGACATTCTATGAGAAGCAAATATCTTTCACCACATGAGGAATCAGCTCTTCAAAAAAAGTGCCATACGCATCATCTAGCTCAGTGCTTCTCAGACGATCTCATGTGTGGGACCAGTCATATTTTTTCTACAGTGTGCAAGGGATTGGGACCATGTTAGTGTTCAATGGCTATGGTTATTTGTTTCTTTTCTGAGAATTTGGCAGGAAATCAGCAAGCAATGGTTCAGGGAGTGGCAACAGTCCAGGGACCAACACTTTCAGTAACGCTGATCCTAGCTTAACTCTAAACTAAATCTAGTTTAATGTTAAATTTCACAGAAAAGAAAGTCCAATGAGGCAGGCAGAACAAGTAAGAAAATGAGTAGGTGAGTAAGTGAACAGTCACAAACCCATTCAGCCCCTGTTTAATCAGCTGGTCAGTTCAATGTTGGAACTGGATACAAAGATCACATGAAAAAAGTGCAGTGACCCCTTTTTTAAATACAATATTTCTGTCTTCATTCTGAGTTATAGTAGAAAAAGTAATACCTCTTTGTACTCTAGCAGAAGAAATCATAAAAAGTTACAAGATAAGCAGAGAAAAAGATTCTGAGAGCCAAGCACCACCACGCCTTGCTGCAATTGTAATTTTATTCACTCTCTCTTATATTTTATGTGGCAAGAGTCCTGTCTACCTAATTTTCTAATTTTCTCTTCATAGGTGAGCAGTGTAGAAATGGCATTCTTTATGAAAAAAAAGAAGATGAATCATATTCTTCCTCATGAATTTTCAACAGAATTGTTGAGGACGCTTCTATTGTGAAGAGTTTCCATTTGCCAATAATACATGTAACAGAAAAGAAAAGGATTGTCTCTTATATCTCGAGTTCACTCTTCTACTACCCCCTGCCCTTAAAAAATGTCACACGGAATAACTGACAAGCAATAAATGTGCAACAAGATAGCACTATTTGCCCAGTCATTTGTAAGACAATAACTGCATTCTGCCTTCCACCTGAAACAAGAACCCCCCACCTTGGCAAATTTCATTTTAGATCTATTTCTGCTCCATTTTAGTCCACAATGCCTGTTGTTCTCCAACAGCATGCCACCCACCTCCTGCTTTCTGGAGAGATGAAATAACAGTGGGGGTAAAACAATGAAATAAACTTCAGCTCTAACAGTCCATTTTCTTCATCAAAGAAGCCAATCTGCATACATCATACAAGGAGGACAGCTTCTGCCCTCAGGTGGCATGTAATTTGTGCTTGATATGGAAAGAGGAAGAGATGGGACAAGGGGCTGTGGGTCTGAAGAGGGAGAATGACACAAGGTCTTCCCTAAGAACCTAAATCTGAACCTTCCCCAGTAACCTAAACCCAAGCATCTAGACAATCTCTTTATCAAAAAAAAGGTAAAAGAAAAGAAAAAGAAAAAGATGTAACCATAAGCTAAGGTGGTGTTACCTCACTGGTAAACCCTATCCCGAGGTCTACAATTTTTGATATTAATTGTGATTCAACATGCCAGAGAGGTCACCTGGATGAGCACGTAGGCAGCAACGGTCGAACGATCGAAAACCAGGTCAGGCCAATACAATCCCCCATCACGTAGCACCAGGAGACCTCAAGCTGTGCAAACCCACTGTAGGCAAAGGCTCCTCAGCCTCTGAGAAGCCAACTTGAGGGGATTAGTGTGCTTTCCCCAAGTTGAGCACCGATACCAGAAAATCATGTCAAGCAAGGACCATCTACATAAATTCACACCACAACCCAATGCAACCGAAGATCCTGAAACTTTGGCAACACCTCATAATCTCATCATGCAAAAGGAGCTGCCATTGTGGAGCTTCCTTACTGTTGCAACACCCATTGTTCTCCCAGGGAGGGGCTTTGCCCTCAGGGTACATTTTCCCCTACAAATAGCCCTAGTTTTTGAGAGTTTCTTTGGATAACTCATACCAGCAGACCGTTTCTCCATCTGTCGAGTAATCCCCTCAGCCCTCTCCGTGCCAAGCTCTACTTCATTCGCTGTTTTTCCTGGACCAAGGACTTCAGGAAAAGGTGCAGTATCACCCCAGCTACAATCCCTTCAATATTTCCCCTATCCAGTTTCCATTCTTTGTTTCTTAATAGGTCTTGAGTGAGTGTGTGAATGATTGCGTTGACGCATGAGATTTTCATTCAATAAAATCATTTAATGGACATCTTTGGTTGGTTTTTGGCTTGGTCTTACCCCATAAAAACTGGGTAAAAAGACCCCGCTAGGTTACCCTGCCTCTCGCTTTGCTATTGCTTGTGCTCTGTCGAGTTTCCATTCCCTATTACTGGAGCACATTAAGGCATCCCCTACGGGACCCCAAAAATCAGGGTTAACAGTGGTTAGCTACAGGCAGATATCAGAGTCCATCAGCTTCTATCTTCTCTAACACTTTGCCCAGTTCAATGTCGAACAAATGGGTCAGGCCATCCCAAACAAGGGAGATCCTGCCATATATGGGACATCATTCCTTTTAATCCCAGCTCTTCTGTTTCTCACCTGCTCCAAGGTTACCAGGGTAGAGTAAGGAGGATACCTGATTTGTTCACTGCATATTTATAATGCTCATTGACACTCGCATTCAAAAAATCTCTTTGCAGTGTAGCAGTGCTCAAAAATATTTTAAAAACCACAATACATGACACTGAAAGATGGCATTGCTGTATGTGAGCAAATTTTTCTCACTTTTTAGATTGTGTGTACATTCTTACTGGAATTTCTGTGCCCACAAAAAGGCTACTGAATTAAACTCAATACATGTCCTATTAAATAACATACAAAACACTTAAATACCTCAGTGAAATTTGTCTTTTCTCCCCAAAACCAATTATGAAAATGAAATAGATCTCATGTATATTTCAAAATGCATCCATAACAGTGAGGGGGAAAATGGGGGGAAAACAGCAGGGGAAAGTGTTTTTATTCCAGTTTACTAATTTACTTGTTAGGCTGTATAATCATCTGATCAAGCTTATAAAACAACAATAGGACATTTCTCTGAATTAAGACCCAGATTTGGTGAAAGTTAACACCAAAAACTCCAATGTGACAGAGTTGAAACCATTGTTCTTCTGTTCCACCAAATAGGATGTTGATGCTTTCTTCTAGAAAGTGGATTCATTGCAATCATGGTTGAACTTAGACCAAACCCACTAAAATTAATGAAACATAAATTATTTATACCTATATTATATCTCATAGACTTAACTCAGAGAAACCAAAATAGGACTTGGGTGGGGTAACTACTTACTAAAGTGATTAATTATAAAATATGTTACTTCCTATTTCTTCCTCAATGGATACTGTGTTGTTGTCGTGTGTCTTCAACTTGTTTCTGACTTATGGAAACCCTAAGATCGACCTATCATGGGGTTTTCTGGGTCTGAGAGTATGTGACGCACACAAGATCACTCCATGGGCTCCCATGTCCAAGTGGAGAATTGAACTGACTCCAAGGTCATAGTCCAGTGCTCAAACCACTACACCATGCTAACTTAGGATTTATTATCCTGAGAAGACTCTCCAACCATAATATATTGGGAAGGTGTAGCCCTCCAAATGCTTTGTTGGATTACAACTCCCATCCTTGGCCACTGGTCACTTGTTGGAGGAACAGCCAGTGAGTTGCAATCCAGTAACATCTAGAGAGATACTGGTTCCCTCTTATTTAAATATTAGGCTCCTTACTATAAACTGTTAAATGGTTGTGCTAAATTTAACTTCACAGCCTTTTTCAGAATGTTAAGTGCAAATTACCCCACAATAATTATGAAGTCACAGACTCATAGGATGTAGAGTTGTAAGGGACCACAACTGTCATCTAGTCAAACTCCTTCCAATGCAGGAAATCCACAGATAAAACTTTCCTGACAGAGAACCATCCAGTCTTCAGAGGCAGTCTGCACCACTGCTAAAAAGCTCTTATTCTCTCAAAGTTCTTAGTAATGTACAGTCAGACTCTCCTTTCTTTTAATTTGAATTCACTGGTTCAGGTACTACAGAGGTTGCTTCATTTCTCATGTCACAGCTCTTCAAACATCTGAAAACAGCTACCATCTCTTCTCAATCATTTCTCCTCCAGACTAAATATACATAACTACCTGAACTGTACCTCACAGTTACCCTTCTTTGGACACATTTACTTTCTTGATAGTCTTCTTAAACTGATTGATTATGTGCTTCAGTGATTTAGAAGAGGGGAGGGGTTATATAGTGGTATTCTGTCATTTTCTGTTTTTGTACCATAGTAGTCCCGGGTGGTAGTCTTGCCTCGTTGATTTGTTTTTTCACGTCACTAGGTAGGTATTGTATCTAACTGATGTTCCAATTCTGCGAGTTTAGTGCCTCTGCCATGTGGGTGTGAGCGGGTGCAGCTGAATCTCTTTTAATATTATTTCCCTTGATCTGTACAATACAGTTCGGTTGACACTGCTTAGGAATCCATTAACTTTTTCGCTGCAACATTATATTGTTGACTGCTGGTCTACTAAAAATCCTAGTGTCAGGTCAGCTACTCTTTCACTGCAATGAAAATGACAACAGGCTTGTTTTCAGATGCTTCACTAGTAGAGGGGAGAAGAGGAAGAGGGATGTAATGAGAAGATTTTGGATGTTATGAGAACAGTAGTGATTAGTACAGCCAGGCACAACTGCAAGGTCGGTTCCTTGGCAAATTGAGTAGGAGTTTGGGAGGGAGGTGTAAAAGCCTGGGAATTGAGTTATTTTGCTTTCTTAAAAAATAGGATTGTAGTGCACGCTAATCTGAATTGCTGATCTAGCACTGCATATCTTCTATTCCTGCCAATAAGCAAGATGTGCTGCTGTTACTCTGCTGTTCCTGAATTAAGCTTTTGGAAACTTCTTAGGACTGGAAATTTCTGGGACTGGAGTTATTCTGTACATCACACCTGGATTCTTTTCACATGTACTAATGCCAAGCCAGGTGTCTCCCACTATACATGTGTGCATCTGATGTGTTTCTGCCTAAACATTAACTTTACATTTATCCCAACTGAATTCATTTCATTTTGGGACAATTTTCTAATCTGTTAAAGTCATTTTGAATCCTAGGACCCTTTGCACTACACATTATACCACTATGATTCTAATTAAAGTGCCATGGTTCCACCCTATGGAATTCTGGGCTTTGAAGTTTGAGGCGGCACTAGAGTTCTCTGGTTGAGAATTCTAAATGTCTCTATCTAAACTGCAAATCCCAAGGTTCCACAGGATGGCGCCATGACAGTTAAAGAGGAATCATGGCATTATAACTGTGCAGCATGAAAGGAGCCCTGGTTCTGTCTCCTGAAACAAAAGCTTCACCTCCCAGTTCGGTTGGTGTCATCTACAGTTTTGATGAGCATTTCCCATAATCATTCATACAAGTCACTGATAAAGACGTTGAACAAAATTGGGTCCAGGACATAACCCTGCAACACTCCAGTTGTCACTTCTCTCTAGGATGGCAAGATGACACTGGTGAGTACTCTTTGGGTTGTTCCAATAACAACAAGCTACAAATCCACATAACAGTAAGTCTGTCTAGTCTACATGTTTATAGGCTGGTTCCCATGAATCTCATGGGACATTTTGTCAAAAGCCTTACTGAAATCAACAGATAGTGCATCCACAGCATTATCATGGGCTACTGGCTTAACTCTATCAAGAAAAAAGGTGGTAAAATTAGTCTGGCATAACCTGTTTCTTTGTTTGTTTAAATCCATGGCTTTTCACAATTACAGCATTGTTTTCTAAGAACTCACAGAGTTCATCACCCATTCCAGAACCCTTCTTTGTATTTGTGTCAAAGTCAGGCTTACTTACATATGTATGCACATAGAAAGTGTGCAACCACAGGTCAGAACTAAACAGTAAAGCCTAGAACAGGGTTCCAATCCCCATATTTCTTCATCATTATAGCACAAGATTGGATAGAAAAACCAGCAGGTTGAAGGTGAAGGCTTAACTCTTCTTGCCAGTTCTCACCCACCCACCTGTTTTATGCACTATTTCTCTTTCTGCTGTAATTGAACAAGATCTAACAAGGTCAATTCAGAAGTAAGATAAGAACATAAGATTAGAACACAAGGAAGGGTTAAGTATCCTCTCCAGTGTGACAATAGGTCACCATTCCCATATTCTTATGTAGATTTGGAAGCTTATCTTTTTAAAGGTAAAACACAGTTGCCTTGCTTTGAGAGCAATGGTACTGTATTTATTTGCAACTAAATTGGTACACTATTCATAACGAATGTGAGATGGATCAGAGCCATGGCAAATAAATGAACATGGGAGTGGGGAGAGAACCTACTCTACATACTGAAATAAATCTTTGCCCATTAGTTGTCATACCTTGCTTGGGAAAATGTTTGTCCATTGAAATTTGCAAGATATGTTATTTTTATTGTCACATGAAAATAAAATTGAATTAGTAAGGGGCTCAAGTAACATTAATTAGAAACTGCAAGCTAGGTTATACAATGCTGCATACACTGCTTTTATAATTGAAAAACTATGCACATTGATAGCGATACAGTAGGACTCTGAGGGTCACACTTCTGGAAGTAGCATAAATCCGTGTTTTGAAATTCTTATCAGTCAGCTGAAGGTCTCACCTTGAAGACATAAGACAGCTTTGGAACAAGAACTGAGCAGTAGCAGTAGCAGTTGAACAAATGAAGCTGCTCGCCTTGTTTTAACAACAACAACAAGAAAAAAGATGAATTATGTTTGTGTTTAAGATACATGTTTAATTAAACGTTGGTTTTTTTACAACATCAAAGCGATATCAATGCAAGTGGTAACATTATTTGGTAGAAGGGGCAACAATGATTTAATCCATAAAAACCTATAAAATTTATCAATTAACTACACACAAAAATGAAACTAGGTCTCCGTAAGTTACTCTTCCCACCACCACTACCCCACATACTATCAACAAAGAGCATTTCTCTTCAGTTGTCACTGTAAAAATATTAGCCCAGTAATATAGATGTACCTTACCTCCAACACACAGCCTTTGGGCAATTGCACAGGCTTTGGATTGCTGAGCTTAACCTTTTAAAATTAAACTAGTCACAATTCAGTATTATTAGCATCTATGTGCTTCATATCTATTAGCTACTGAGGTACTGCCCTAGGCACTGTAATCTCTTCCTAGCCATAAAATGGGATTTGTTCCACACTAGAGGCAACTGCAGCTTTGATATTAAATATAACCAGTGGAAAGTGGGGAACTCCCTCCAACTTTCCCTTGATCATCTTCTGCATGGGTTATCCAATCTATAAATGTCAGCTCCTACCTAAGGGTATTTTTAATTTTTTTTCCATGTCTGTGCTGTAGGTTTTGAAAACCACTGTCTCTTACATGTAAAGCTTACTAACTTTATATCACTCACATAGACAAACAGCATGGATGGACATGGATGTACTCTCTAACTTAGTATTTTTCAGAAAATGACAGAAAGGATGAGGTGCAGTTAGGTGAACCCGATCACCAATTTATGTTTTTTAAAAAAAAGGAGGAAGGAAACAAAGAAGCAAGGAAGGAAGGAGAAAAGTCTTTATTATACCTACTCCAAACTCAGTTGCTTCCAATTGCAAAAAGAATCATATAAGTGCCCTAAATCTAACTAATTCGAAAACTGAGGACAGCATACCCTGTGTTTTTGCTCCAGTAAATACTAAACTCAGCTCTTTTAAGGTAGTTCTCACTTATAAGCAAAAAGTTAGGGCCAAATTTTACATATACCTTCAAATGAAATTGGAATCACATTTAAAGGATTTAAACAACAATGGTTCCAATGAATCAGCATTTTCACTTAGAGGCCTGGAGACTCCAATGCCAGACAAGATTGCTTTAGCCATATATTCCAGTTTAGTGCAGGATATAAGTACAGCTTTTAGGCTAGACTATGGCAAACATTCTTGATGTAGTACTACAGAAAGAAAAATGCTTTTTTAAAAAAATTACTGTATGTTCTGCTCATGTAGAATATTCATACAATTAGACAGGGAAAAGAAAAGAATTCTTGTAAACATCAGTTGGGATGAATATGCCCTTAATGTCCTGCATGAGATTCTACTTGAACTGAACCTTTAGTTAAGGGAGCTATTTTTAATGTATACAGCTCCCCCTTCTGGAAGAAAAGGAGAGTCAGTAAGATTTCTCATTACTGAGCTAAAATTTAAAGTAATTCATCCAACATATTACACAAAATCAATATGAAGAGTAGAAAATGGACACATTTACCCTTACATTTTATGATACTGTTACAACGATTCTTAAAATTCATTAACATGAAAATAAAACTGAAGGTTATTTAAAAAAAGGCAGAAGGAAACTGAACGGAACCTGCAGACAGAAAAGACTATAGTTTCTGGGTACAACTGACCATATCTGTTACTCAAATAGGCAAAATATTTTGGCTAACATGAGAATAGCTTGTACTCAAAACAGAAAACCATTTCCGAATTTATCAGAAAAAACATTAAAGTTATATGCCGAAATTCAAACACTGGCAGGAAACAGGACGTAATTTTGCCACATGTAAATGTTTGGAGAAAGTGTTAACAGAAAGACTATAAAACTCAAAACCAAGGACTATCACAATCAGAGGCATATCTTGGGTGGGGCAAGTAGGGCACATGCCCTGGCTGCCAATGCCTGGGCGGGGAGGGCACAAAAAAGGAGGAGGAGGAAGCAGCCTCAGAGGTAGCCACATTTGCCCTAGGTGCTGTTTACACTAGATATGCCTCTGATTACGATTCAGATACATTCACAATACCCTTGTATATAAAACCAAAGTTAGGTACTAACTCTAAAAAAAAAAAAAAAAAGCTTGGATCTACATTATGTAAATGAGAATATGAAGTCAAATAAGGTAGAAAGAGCATTTTTATTTTTAAACCTCATGTGAAGAAACTCTACATGCTTAGGAATACAACTGCAACAGGTGTAAATAAGCAACTGAACATTTTCAGTGCATTTCCATTTTATAAATAGTCTAAAAGAGGCACACAGGAGTGTCACAACAGGTGTGCCAATGTTTTAATCCTGAACAAGGTTGACCATTTTAGGATTAGCAAAACAAATTATATGTGTTTCAGTAAATTCAAAGTGTATCTGATTCGATATGAAATTCTGAGGAAAAGTGCCACTGAGATAAGCCAGATGTGCAGAAACATAACAGAAAATGAAATCCATTAAATACCAACAAAAATACTGAAGCTTTATAAAGCTAGCTCCCAGCTGGTAAGATGGATTCCCAACACATTTCTCCATGCTTAAAAGCATGTGGGAATGTGAAGCCAGCTCAGGGTAGTAGCACTAGAAGGGGATATTTTACCATTTTCCTGCACACTATTTCCAGATTCAAATTTTGTCCCAATAGCAATTATCAGACTTGCTAGTGGGATAAGGATAGTGATAAGTTAATTATGTATAACTGTCCCCCATCTCCTGGGACAGCAGCAACTTTAGGAAAACACTGAGGTGGAAACATCTAACTTTGCTTTGGAGCGAAAAGATTCAGCCCACTAAACATATGCCTTCTTCATGCCAAGTCAGAAGTGAGTCCTGTTAAATTAAATAAAGCTTATACCCAGCTGAGTGAGTCTAGAACTACTGTATCCACTTCTAATAAGTCAGTTTTTCTGAGGCGACAAGATGAGTAGGGAGGGGGGAGATCAAGACATTTTGGAGCTTGGCTATAGACGATCAGCAAGGGTAAGCTGTTAGAGTAGGTATCTGAGGCTGCTTTAACAGCCTGTATTCACCAGTCCCTGAGTTACCTCAATTCCTTCCTGAATCTTCACCACAAGTATTTCACAGGTGTGATGTGAATCAGAGAGAGA
Source organism: Cyclura pinguis (assembly GCA_030412105.1). Taxonomy (NCBI): domain Eukaryota; kingdom Metazoa; phylum Chordata; class Lepidosauria; order Squamata; family Iguanidae; genus Cyclura; species Cyclura pinguis. Next base: position 246,210,351 of record CM059599.1, on the reverse strand, counting down.
GACAACAAACTACATGAATGCAAATATCACCTGATTTCACTCGCCTGAGATTAGAACAGTGGGCCTTTCACATTCCTGATCTTTTAAGACGGAAACACCACAGACTGAACTTCAGATGCTTGGCTCCTGCAGGCAAAACACATGCTGCATCACTGCTCTTCACAGTCCATTCAACTTGTTTAGAAATGAAGAGGCATAGTGTACGCAATAATTCAGCTTAGCATGAAAAAATATTCACTCAAAACATTTCTGTTTAAGAGTTCTCCAACTTTGATTTACTAACTGATCTTTTGCAACCAGCTAGCCAGCCAGACACTTATTTTGCACTTGTAATAATAGGAACAAATTAATCTTTCATTTTCCAGTGGGTATCATGAATGAAACCCAAACCCAACATTACCAATATTGATTAGAAAGGGCCAAAGACAATCAGGCAAGATCTGGGGTATTATAGTATAATGCTTTTACTGACAGTAAGTCAGTAGTAAAATGGCATAATAATCTTTCTGAATGGGTACGAAAACATTATCAAAACATGGTGTCATGGTCCACTGGGGAGATCCCAGAGACTGGATTAGAAACCCAGGAAGCAGGCACATTTGGTGCCAGAACCTGGGTTCCACAGATAGAGTTAACTGTATCAGTAGGTTATACTGTGGGTACAAAACCTTAAACAACGATCCAACAATGTAGTGCAGTATGTCATATTGTTGTTCCCCCGACAGCTCTCTGTGATTTTAAAAACTTGCTCCAGAAGGCTTCCAAACCCTCTAGAGCAGATATTTAGGATGTATGGGGAGCTGGGGGAGGAAAGAAGATAGTCAATGCTGAAGAAGTAGACAGAACCAGTGGATGTGTACCTCTGTATCTTGCCAAAATCACTATTGCAGAAAACAGACAGCATATTCATCTGCTGAAACTCTGATTATTTAGCCTATTGCTGGTTATACATAAGATTTGAAGATAAGGAACAAGAAGAATTACAGAGCATGCTAACAGCTGAAAGTTCAATCTGGAATGCCCAGCAGGAGGCAGACATATAACATGGAACACAGTTGGACAAACCAAAGCACTGAAGGAAGGAAGGAGAAATGAAGTTGAATGTATTTAATGGATAGGGAACATGGGGTCCTCCATATGTTGGACTTCAGTGCCCATGATACCACTCCATTTTCTATGATGATTAAGGCAGATGGATGGCACTTACATAAATCCCACTTACGAAACATATGCAGTCCAGATGGATTTTGGCCAATATATTTAAAAAATTATTTCTTTATCTTGAAAAAGTCCAGGTGAACCTTAAGGGTATAAGTAAAAGATAGCTGGACAAAACATGTGCTGCCTTTGTACACTGTAGGTCAAGAGCTGGACTGACAGACTCAGGATGGAAAAGGCAACAGTAACATGCAACTGAAACAGAAATGGATCAGTAGAGCTGACTTTTCAGCTTGAAATGGTTTCATGATCTTCACAACCCAAGTTCTAACATTTGCACTGACTTTCTCTCCAAAGGAAGTAAGATAGAAGTTCGGTTGGAAAGACTAAGGCCCTTTTCACACCCTACCTTCTTCCAGCATCCTCCCATGAGGATCCCAGCAGTGGCTCTGCTGTGAGGGGAGTGTGACAGGAGTGCTCCCTTCTGCACCGGCTGCCTCCATGATCAAGGAAGTGCAATGGCCCTGCCTCTTCCTTCCACAGCACTTTCCCAGGCTGCTCTGGGGCAGGAAGAGCAGCCACTGTGGTTCCAGACCCCCTGCAGATCAGGTAAGTCTGCGATAGTGACGCGATCACGGGTCACTGATGGGGAAAACCCATCAATGATTTACTCTGTGATTGCACCTCCTGGGGATGGGAGAAGGATGGGACCACGACAACATCATGCGTAACTGTCGTCGCGGTCCCTTCCTAAGATGAAAATCTTTCATAAGATGAAAATCAAACAGTAGCCTTCAGTTTAACATAGAGGTGTTTTCCTAAAAACCTGTGAAGCTGCTCCTTTTATAAAATTATGAGCCTGCCTGTCAAGGAGACTAAGAACAGAGGTGAGCAATTCATTCTCAGGTACAATAGGAAAATATGCTGACATCTTTCTAAGCAATAACAGCTAGGCATAAACCAAACAAATGCCTGTAATGCCCAGTGATGATCCCCCACATCACATCTGTTGTCCTGACCTCCAACTTAATTTGTTTTTCATTTGTTAGGATTTTGAAACCTAATCCATGATTAACCTTAACCAAACAGGATTTGGAGGCTCCTTATGCACACCTATGTAAGCACACCTACGTACAGAGAAAATGTAGATTTTTTTTAAAAAAATAGTCTCAGTTAAAATGCCAGACTTTTGCATGAATACATGATTCTTCACTAAAGGCACCATTACTGAAAGCTAATTCAAATACATTAAACATTGGCATCTCCTTTTTAAAGAAAGGGATAATTTGGCCTTTTGTATCTCATCTTTTAACACTTCATTTACTGCTAAACAACATCTATTTCCAGATGACCTCAATGCTTCTGCATCAACAGACTTTCCAGTTGCCTTAGGCAATCGCACAGATTTATCTCTTCTCTGATTTAAAAAAAAAGTGCTTCCAAACTTGAAGGGGGGGCATACACTGCGCTCCCATGTGTAAAGCAGCTATTTCAAAAGCATGCACATAACTCCCACTTGCCCAGTAAAGACCCAGCATGCTCCCAATAGAATGTGCTGGGTCTCACATAGCCAACTGCGCTGAGTTCAGATGCGCTCCCTGCCAGCTGATTAATGGAGCAGCATTAATGTCAGAAGAGGCTGAAGCCACAATGGGTAGCTGGCGAGGGGGGGAGGGAGCAGTGTCACAATGGCAATGACAACTATACAGACGTTATGGGGAGAGGGTTAAACAATAAAATCTTCTGTGACAGTGGTAAGTGCTTTGCTCATATTGTAGCGCTCTGGAATATTCAACCCATCATGATTCACATGCTTAAGTTTTTCCATGCAACTGGGCACACTCAGCCTATTGAATGTGCCTGGTTAAGGAGCAGATGACTGCCCCAGCAATCCCACTGTTGCTGTATGACACATCTTCGGTCTCCATCAATGTATGCTTTGGAAAGAAATCTAGACTACTTGCATTGCATTGTCATAAGTGCAATGGAACTTAGCCATGTACAGGACTGGCAACAAAGAACTCTCATCTGAAAACCTCTGATACTCCAAAGACTTAAAGGCCACTGTAACAACTTGGCCAGAAAGTGGTGTGTGCGTGCACGCATGTGTGTGTGGTGCTGTTGACAGGGGAAACATGAAAGCTTTGTCTTGCATCTAAAGATGAAATGAATGGCCATCCAGTCGTGGAATCCAAGTTTCAATTCCTAACTTCCATTACACTGGCTCCTCAAAATCATCTCTGAAGAGATGGGGATTCTCCTGAACAATGCTGGCTATATCATTTGTTGCTTCACGCTGTTGTATTGGTAACTGTGCAATTCTCCAATGACTTCAGAGCAAGCAGGGAAGGAGGGATTAGTTGAGCAAGCAACCTTCCACTCATGCCCCTCTACAACCTGCTGACCCATCCTATCATTGCATCATATTTTTAAAAGCATGTGAAAACTCATTAAAGGAAATTCAGTCATGAAAAATTCTTCATTTTCTCTCCTAACTGTACGAAAAAAACATGTATGAAATGAATCTTTTTCTGTATACCAGGCCAGCAAGTTGGTAGATAATTTATGTCATTATCACAAGGGCTGAAGATCATGAGAACACCACCACAGAGAAGATTATCCAATGTTTTAATCTATTTGAATTGAAAAGTTAATATTTCTTCTTGGTAGATAAATAATTATGTTCAGTTTTTATATAAATCTTCTTCTTCTTCCATTATCCTTCCCAAGACCTCAAGGAAGCAGCATCCCAAATGATACGCTACAGTTTATTGTGGGATTTTTTGATAGCTTGATCCTGGGTTTTTCCCTCTTTCTTTTAAGCATTATGCATTCTTGGTGGGGGGGGGGGGACAAAATTAGGGTACAGCAGTGATAGGGATGATCACACTGAAATTCATTAATATAACTTGGTTTCCTATTATTAGCACCATCTGAGCCTGTTGAAGGTCTTAACCAGGGCTTTAATTTTTCCCAGGAGGGCTTTAAATTAATTAGTGGTTTACATGCTAACAAAGAATCTGATACATTCATAAATCAATCTAACGCTGAAGGATTACAAAAAGGGAGGAAACCAATTCAGATGGGACCTCATATTCAGTTAACATGGTGTGTTTCTACAAAAGGGTGCAGGTGTGAATTAGATGGATACAGAGAAGAAGCCATGATAATCACTTTGTATCACTTAAACCCACAGCGGGGGACACAGCAAATAAGGGCTTCTGGCCCACCCTTAGTGAAATCTATGCCAACATGAAAGGCAATTCCATACAAATGACTCCACTTTAACCTTCATAAATAGATAGCTTGGATCCCATAATTTATGCGACAGAGCACAGAACAAAGAGAATGTAATAAGAGTTAATATAGTTGAGACTCAGGAGTAGACTTGTATGTGTGTGCAGCGTACTGATGCAACAATACAACTCATGTGCTTGAATGCGTATCATTACAAATATGTCTATGTCTATATGCAATGAAAATATTATCATCCACCATCATGGGCTAGATGTAATGAAAATACCGTCGTCGTCGTCGTCATCATCATCATCATCATCATCAATATAATCAATCTACCACAGACTTGAATAAAATAGCCAGTTACAGCACTAGCAACTACCCAACAGGACACCGAATGAGCTAAATTTCTTTCATTTCACTGAGGGTAAAGCACATCTAAACACTTGCTGAACTGCTGCCACCAAATTCAGCAAATCCAAGCATACACCTACTCTACAACCAAAGTAACTTAACAGCTATCCGCCTCAAAATTCAAGTGAAAGTACTTTGGTAGGTCTCTCAAAATAGCTTAAGTTGCATCATCCTTTGGAGGAAACTTAACAATTAAACAAAGAAAGTGCTAGATTTTTAGCCCTTTTATGTGTTCCCCACTTCTTTTTCCTCCAGAAAAAAAAAGTCTTTTATCTATTAATAATAGCAGCCCTCTGTCAGTAAGAACTAAATATAGAGCAAAAAAAAACTAACCTCAGAATCCACTCCATTAGAGAGGTGCAACTTACATTCCAGATAGGCATGGGCACACTTTGCTTTTCTGATGAATAATCCATTTGTGATATCCATGATCTATAAAAAGCTCTACAAACTGGTTTCTACTAATGTTTAAAGAAAGCTTTGTTGAGCCTGCTCTTGCAGAAATCACCTCTTCCACTTTTTAATCCAAGCAATTATTCTGCCTTTCTAATAATTTTTTTGAAACACAGGGCAGCTATCAAGGGTTGATGGTCCAGAATGCAGCAACCACACCTTGCGCTGGCTGCCACCTGGTTTCTAAGCACAACATTTCAAGTCCTAGCTTCATACTAAAAAGCCTTGTATGACCTTGGCCTTGGTTACCTGAAGGAACATTTCCTTCCATCTGTTCCACCCTATGATTTTAGGTCACCAGAGGAAGCTGTGCTTCATAAGATGGCACTGAAGATTAGAGCTTCGTCTCTTATTTCCTGGCAATGAACTCAAACAGCTTACAAAACATGAATACAATACAGAGAAAGGCACAGATACAAATATAAAATTCCACTAGTACCAAAATGCATTTAACAATGCATTCAAATATATGATCATGAAAATTGCCAAACTACATAAAGTGATCAATTTGCTAGAAATGATGGATAAAGTTTTTTCAATCACAATAATTTGTACTAACTGATCTCCAAAAAGACAGCAGATGAGGGCAGCCTTCGGAAAGGGTGTCACTGTCAAGATGTTTGGTGTTTCTCATAATGAGTCACGCTCACATTAAAATACAGTGTACAAGGCTTTGCCTCTTCACTGGATGTCACCTTTGTGCCTTAAACTCAAACATGATGTCTGCTTTTCTCAGTGTAAATATGCACCATGTTTGACAAGTGAACAATGATAACCACTTCAAAGGACAATGCTTTCATAGCAGTGTTTACTCTTCTTTCTTAATTGTTATACTGTCTAGCTGCTTCCTGCTGATATGACTTCTGTACTACCTGCCATGGGGCAAGACAGTGTCATCATAACCCTTATAGATTCCACAGCTTGGCTGAAGATCAAATACTAGTTGGAAGACTGACCAGGAGCCTTGTGTTCAAGGAAGCAAATCCAGCACAGAATATTCTTAAATCAATTTTTTGCTGAAAACCTAGGCATATAAATTACTCAGTGCTTTTTTATTTGTTAAACCTGTACCTCTCCTTTCAGCTAACAAATGGCACTCACGGCAGCTAACAGTGGAAAAATCAAAAAAGAAAATACTATTATATCATACAAACAGATGAAAAACATAGAGGTAAAAAGAAAGCACTTCTACCCATTTCAACTACCAACACTCTCCACTTTGATTCCAAAGACCTGTATGAATAAAAGATCTCTGATTTGGCATCAGTTAAGTGCCAGAGGAGGAAGATGACCTGGTTGAGCCTCATGCTGCCAGCTGAATAGCTGGACCATGTTCAGGACACTGACAACAGAACACTTAAATAGTCCCTGGACTCTCACAACACAATCCCTGAGACAGAGGAATGAAGTGCGTACTGCCCTACCTTGCTGATCCCAACAGCAAAGGGATCAGGGTTCAACGCATCAGTTCACCTCCAGTGCTTGGAAGAGCAAGCTGCTCACTTGAACTGCCTCATGGACTACACTGGCCTGCCTTGCCTTACCACATAAAGATTGGTCAGAATATTTCTCAGATCTATCTGCACATCTCCACAAGAACATGTCCATTAGGTAGGCCAGACAAATTTGGATGTTCCCTAATAACTTTGCTCAAAGACTTAGCCAACCATTAAATGAAGGTGTATTTTGTACATAGCCTACTGAAAGGAAAGGCTGCAAGAAAGGCAATTCCATTGTTCACTCAGTCCACACTCTCTTGGGAAAAATCATTTAAATAAACTTACAAATGCCTTTGATGATCCCTAGAAAAAAGAAGACTACTAGGTACAGGATCTGTTGGCTGTGACAGGTCTCTGGGCCATGTAAGGTATACACCAGTTCTTCTAGCCACTGAACTCAGGAGCTAGACTGGAACCAGCTCATCCTTATGGGCCAGGTCACAAAGAGTCTCCAAGATAAGATTCTGGATGAAATGTCCAAGATCAAAAATTATTGTACCCTTCCTGAACTGATCAGCTTGAGCCTCTGTCTCCCCCTTTCCCCAAAATCTTAGCAATTACAAGCACCTAGTCCCCTTTGTAATACAGAGATTATAATTGATCATGTTATCAGTCCTGTGACATGCCACCTGTTGCCTGGTATCCTTTCTACCTGTTTTTTTTCTATATAAAGAAATATAAACATCTTTTAATAAACCAAATGACACACACTTCTTTTACATTAAGGGGCGGCAAACTGTGGTCCGTAGGCTGTATGTGGCCTCTAGATCCCACTTTTGTGGCCCGTGAAACTTGCCACCAATCCCCCACACCCTTTCAACCCCCCATATTCTTCAGATATTTTTCCTCATGGCAGGTGTTTTTCACTCAAAAACCATAAGGCAAGCCCCCAAATATGCAAAAACACTCTTAGTCCCACAAAAAGAGCCCCAGGAGACCAAATACCTTTATTTTAATTTGAGTCCTTCTCAAAATGGAAACAGCAAGTGCCACAACATCACTTCCAATCACCATTTTGGGAAGGACTCAGTGGTATTTCAGAGCACTCTCAGGGAGGGGAGAAGGTGTGGCCCAAGGGTTGTGTTGGAGGAGGGAAATTGGCCTCTTGCTCCCATGCAGTTGCCCACCACTGCTCTGCATGAACAAATGTGTAGTACAGTTTACATTCTTTACCAGTAAAAGAGAACAGAATCTTTGGATTCTGTTGTAATTTTTGTTTCACCCACTGTGGTTCCTCAAAGGGCATTATTAGAGCTGCTGACGTTAAGCTCATGGAAAATTGTCAGAACTCAAACCACAATGTTCCTTGATTCATGTATTTCATCAGCAGTGGAAATAAGAGCTACCACCATACACAGCAGGATACAGCTCCTCCACCCTGAGGGCTATGAAACAGAGATATTTGTGAGGCCTGGCCACACACATGGTTAAACTGTGCAAGGTGCTGGTTGCAATTAGCATCCTGCTGCCACAGCAGCTGCTGTTCAAGCAGCCTCTGCTAGAACTCTGTAAGTTCCCTAAAGCACTGTGCATGCATGCTGCAGCCACATCATAGTATGGCAATGAATTCAAGTATGCAGCCCAAAAGCGATGCAGCTTTATAGTTGCAACTGATCCAAGCAGATATTCTGTTCCAGTATCTAGGATGATTCACATCCCCCTGTGGTTTTTTTTTAAATATTCTGGATGGATTCCAAGCTTTCACTCTGCCAACAGAAAGACACACTTGCAAGATTCCTTTCACATGTGGAACCCTCCTTTCATTCACAAAAGCAAAAAGATAGGATCCAGACATCTTCATCAAAGAGAAACTACGTCTTACTTATGGGAGAGAGAAGGGAGCATAACACCTTGGGCAATTAAGCCAAATCTTAGCCAAAAGACATTCAGGAGGAAGAAAACTCACAACACAGATCCTGTTTTCAGTGACAACTCCGTAGTGGAATCAAAGGCCATTTCCACCCTACACTGTTATAGTGCTATTATTCCACTTTCAACATCCTGTGGATTTCTGGAGTTTGTAGTTTATTGAGGCCACAGAGCTCTCTGGCTGAGAATTCTCAAGGCCCCTCCCTTAACTGCAAACTCCAATATTTCATAGGATATTGAAAGTGGAATAATAGCACTATAACAGTGTAGAGCGGAAATGGCCAAAGTGTTGGAAGGGACTGAGAGGTAACATAGGCTTGAAAGAATATACCGAAAGGGTGGCATTATTCTTCCACAACCATTGTGTTTTGATATTCATTCCAACAGGGCGAATATTTTATTCTGATATCCTAACCTTCAACATTATGGCTAAGATACCAACGTAATGGCCCCTGCAATTTCAACATCACACCAGCTCCATCTCAAAATCTTTATTTCAATTATTCAACATTTTTGTTGTTGTTGTTGTTGTGACACACTTTGCTCTGAATCTCCTTAATCTACAAATGAATCAACAATATAGAGTCCAGAAACATGACATAGTGTTACCTATTAATGAAGAATTTTATAACTAGGAACTGTTTTAGGAATACATGAAAATCATGTTTGAGGAGGACTTACAGATGTGAACCCTGGGAAAGCTAATCCACCAATCTCATCAGACTCATATCAGATATTAATTATAGTGAATCATGAGTCATGAGCCTCTCAAGCGTCTGCAACTTACACAAATATACTAACATATGAACAAGGCAGACACTTGCCCATCAGATGTGTACTTAGTAGCTGCAGCTCCTGTAAATAATGGTGTAGGCTTGAAGATTTTATGCCTAGCTGATTTTACGAACAAGCCAAATAGAGAAGCTTTAAAAGAGGGCAGGAATTGTCACCTAACCTCTCCCTATAAAGAGGTTCTTTTCTTAGCTGAACTAGTTGGGCCCTCACTGGCACAGAGACTGAATCATGGCCAAAGATTACCAATCAAAAATCACTCTGTTTCACTCTAAACACACATATCCATACACAGGTAAGAGACAGGGGTAATACAGGCATGGAGCATCTTACTTATCCTTTTCCTACAACCCTTTACCTTCACTGAGTATTTCAGCTGACAGGAAAGCCAATCCAGAAACTTTGGCCATCTTCACACATCCCTGTAAATGATAGGTTAGCACAACAAGTACTAGTGTCTAGGAGACTTCTTAAACTCTTAGGTTTGTGTGCTCCTGGGCTCATTTTCCTCTTCCATCTCATCACACAGATGACTTTAACAGTATTTAATTTCATCATTCCTGTTGCCACATACAAACCAGGCTTGTTGACACACATGGACCAGGAACTATCCTTTAAAACAAACCCTGGCTAAACAGTCTAAATAGAAAGCACTTAAGAGGGGACTGTTGCTATGTTTAACTAACCATAGTTTGTTTTAAACCATGATCCCTCAACAGAAGCAGACTTTGTTTGCCAAGCTTTTGTAAAAAACAGAAAGAGCAAGAAGGTTCACTAAAGCTAGATTCGCTGGCAAAACAAAGTAACATCAGTTCTAACTTTGCACTGAAAGAAGAAAATTAATATCAGAAACAAGAAGTGAAGGAAAACTGAATGAAAAGACAATTGGCGTGATCAGTCTTTCAGATATTTTCATTGCTTTCTTTGTCCATTCTTCATAGCCAGTAATTACTAATCAAGTGTATCTAATCTCAGTCTCAAATTGCCTATTTATATGTCTAATTATCATGATTATTCACATACTCATCAGTAGTCAAAAGAAAGCCAGAATAATAACATTTTCCCTGGGATTTACCACCAGCTTCTGACCTCCAAAGAAGGAATCTATTCCTAAACAACATTATTATTTCATTGATAAAAATTGTATTTTGTGTTTGACTATAATCTCCAACAAAACAAGTGCATTTGAAGTTTGAACGGGAAGGGGACAAGTGGAAATGTTAAGCAGATAACTTCCAAAACTTACCATTGTTTCGTCACTCTTATTTCGTGCAACTTCCTGCTGCAGCCGAGCCACAGACAGCTTCTCCCTACAGAAAATAGAAAAACATAAATAATTATTTTTTAGCAACTAGGAAAATGTATCATTTATATATATCATTGGAGCATTCTTGCTCACCAGTGGAGTAATCCCCCTAGACAGTGTTTACTTTGATTGCCATATTTTATAATATTTTTTAAATAGTTAGTATGCCATTTTTGCACTTCTAGCCAGATAATGTGATTCATCTAAGTACCAACTATTTCTGAAAGTACAAGAAAAGTGCCCCAGATTAGAGTTGAATGCCAAAAATTTAAGCTTTTGTATACTGCATGACAATAAGGACTACATTTCTTCTAGTGGATTCTATTCTACTCTTTGACAACATATTTTATGTCCTAACTTGTATTTTCAAAGATTAAGCAAGTTTAAATGTAAGAGGAGACATTTAAAAAGAAAAACAGACCTAACTAAATACTTCACATAAGCAATAAAGTAAGTAATCATTATGACCTATGTCTCCAAATAGTTATTTCAGTATATATCCTAAAAGGAGAAGAAAACCATTATGATACCCTATAATATTTCTGCAAAGACTCAGATGAACAGAATAAATACTACACATGTGACAAACTCACACACAAAATGTGCACACATACATGGGAAAGAGCGGGAATGCATTAGCAAGTCTATCTATACAGATTCTACCTGTGGGTTCAGGTCCACAGGGCTACTGCACTCTGTAGGTGCAGTAGGAATGCATGGATGGGTAAACTGGTCCCTCTAGGAATGCTGGCAGCTGTGCTAGGGATCACATTTACACAACTTTTAAGACCACCCAGTCAAAGTGAGACAGAGATGGTTGTGTGCATGTGCTTGTGGACCAAGCAGTTGAACTAGGGATCACACTTAAATAGCTTCTAAGAAAGTGCTACAACCTGCACAACGACTTTTATGCTAGTACAATGACCCAACAGAATGCCAGTGTTCACACATAAGTTTCTGCATTCAGAGCTGTGCAAAAATGTATTGTACCTGACTACATGTAGGGACATGACAGACAGTCAAATGAACAGGCACAGATTGCGATTTGCTATGATGCTTCTGCTTCTCTCCCATGTGAGTTTATTTTGTGAATAATCCCACAATTCCAGGTTCCCTCAACACATAATGCCCAAGTACTGACACTGGATTTACAGATAACAAAGCTTCAAAGACTGAGAAGTTGTCAATTCCATTCTTTCTTAGCTTAGAACACTCATGATCTAAGAAAACCTGAGAGAATTGATCAACCTACGCAACCTGATCTTCCTAGTCAAAGAGGTTTCTCTATTGTAGGCAAATCTTTTTAAAAAATACTTTCAAATTCTGGATAGATGGTGTTTATAGAAACCAGCATACATCTTTAAGAGATACAGCCGTTTCACACTACAATGCCTCCCAAGAGACAACCCCATAAGGAACTTCACAGAAAGGTTCCACTGTGCTGACAATAACAACTCCCTAGCCATTCTGCTGTCTGCCAACAAGCCTCATTGAGAAGGACTGGATCAAGTACAAGTGAGAAGACTGTGCCAGCAATGCTCTTTTGTGAATCAATCTGTCAGGAGGGGTAAGTGGGTAAAAAAAAAAAAAAAAGCCATTGGAGCAAGGAATAGAAAAACCTCCTGTATAGAGATTTACGTGGATCCACAGGATACCTTGTGATTGATAGTCATTGTGTTTGGGAAATTATGACTTCAGATGGAAAACTGGTCTGCCTCTAATAATAGGCAGGAACTAAGATAATAAATTTTCTTTCTACATATTTATTGCCCACTTTTTCTACGCCCATGGTGTGACTGGAAGCTCTTTTTAAAAATTTTAAAGAAAATGAAAAAGGATTCTCCTCAGGGCATCTAAACAAGAAGCTCTTCATCCTATTCTCTTCTATGCAGCAATTTAGTCCTTGCTGTGATCTCTGGCTATTTTAATGGTTAATTTTCCTACTCTTGAATTTTCACACTTTTGCATTTCCTACCCTTGTGGTTTCTTTTGATTTGTTGACAAGAACTCTGCATTAAAGCAAAGGTTGTATAGATGTAGTTGGGCCTCCTCAGCTTGTCCTGAAAACTTTGGTTATTTTTATTGCAGATTCTATTTTGTAATATAACCAACTGAGAAGGAAAATAAATTTCACGAAGTTCCGTAGAATTTTAGAAAGCAGACCTTTGACAGGCCAAATGGACAGCGTTCTATTTCTTTTGCTAGTCAATTTTTGTGACTTTCTGAAACACACACAACATTACTTCTTTAATTTCTTATTTTAAACTATTTCATGTTATTGGAAATAAGACTGGTAATGTAAAGTCTTGAATAAATTATTTTTCCCCAATTAGCTTTTTACAGATCTTGTTTGTTCCCTAATCCCAATAATAATTTCTTTACAGTTATTTTTAAAATGTACTTTCCATTTCCTTAATTAAAAAAGTCAAACTACAAGTTCACCATCATAATACGATTAGATAACTATCATCTATGATTGGTACATTAATCATACTTTGCTTAGAATGCTAACCTAAGCAAATCACAATCATGGGTGATTCAGTTTTAAGGATGAGTAGGCTGTATCCTTCATACAGTTACCTGAGAGCATATCTAAATGAGCTCAAGGTCTCTTACTACCAAGTAGACATATAAAAGATTGATCTGTTAATACTAGCAAGTGGTTAAAATGTGCTCCTGTGTTGGTTTGCTACTTGATTATGCTGTAGGCTGGAGCAACTGAAAAACTAATGCCAAAACATATCTTGAGCTGTTTATCCATAAAACAGCTGAGAGGATGGGTCATGGTGGAAGCAACATTAGATTATAGTTGGTAAAAACAATACACTTCTATATAGTTCTTTTCCTTTATCTCAGCTGTCTGTAAACAGCAGTCTTTGGTTTATTGTATCCCTAGGAGAAGTGAAAGAAATGATTAACTATTCCTATTCAGTCTTTCGTAGGAATGAAATATCGTTTGAGTTCCACTAATAAGATTTCATTTTCTGACACATAGGGTTTTTTAAAATCTTTTATCCAGTGCTCAGAAGATTCGTCATCAGTGTTAAGAGTCTTGGACAAATGAAGTTTGTTTAGTATTAAAAAAAAAAATTGAACACTTAATAACAGTTCTATTTTGAATAATGCTACCAAATGTTTACCAAGCAAACAAAACGCTACACTAGTTAAACTGGATTTTTTTAACTTTCTGTTTAATTAGTAAATACATTTATTGTTGGAACTACACTACAAAACAAACATGTGAAACGTAATTAAATTAAAGCTACAAAACCAAAATACCTAAGAGTAGTTGGAATGTGATTAAAAATACTAAGACTAATCCTAAAACTACAACTCAGGCAGATGTCTAGCAGGATTAGCTGGTACAATTCTCTTTCTAATTTTAAAAGATAACATAGTAGAAATGGCCACTTAAGCATGGGCATAAGGAAATGCATCTGCCAGCAAGCACTTAATACATTCCACTTCTGAGCCAGTGAAGCTATTGGTAATCTCACACAATGTTCTTCTCTTATTGCTTCATAAAAGGGGCAGGGTCAGACATAATGTTTAATGTTTTCCACTTGAACTAGACCACAAGGACCAAAGGTGTTGCTCCACAGAAACTTTGCAGAACCTGCCCTCAAGATATGCTGCAAGTCAAAGTTTGAAAATGTAAGCTAGTAAATGTCTTCCTAAATGGTGTACTGGTGAGGGTGACTGAATGCCTGTCAGTAAATTTATTTTTTTCTTAAAATACAGGTATCACAGAGAGAACTTCAAATAATAAATCAGACCAACATCTTAATTAGGCATCCTGCTTGAAGAGCAGGGCAGAGACTTTACTTGCAGGGGTTGAGAGAGCACATTTGACCACTCAAAATTTGAGATTCTCTAAGGAGGCCCTGTTGGGCATCCCTGACACTTTGTAAAGTGAGGTAGTGTACATACACATAACAGGACTTTCTCTATAGCTGCACCTCAACTCTGGATCTCTCCCCCATGGAAGTTGGGCTGGCTCTATCTCTATTGAGATTCCAGTAGGCAACCCAAACAGTGCTGTTCTACATGTTCTTTAATGTTTAAAACTGCTTTAATTGTTTGAAAATTATATTTTAAGACTGTTTTTATACTATTTTTAAAGAATTTTAAAAGAGCATTTTAATGTATTTTTAAAATGTTTTATCTTTCTACTATTTTGATTGTTTTAATTTGTTCACCACCTTGGGAGCCCTTGGGAGCTGAAGGCAATATAGAAATATCATAAATAAATAAATACTGGTTCATTTCCCAGTAACACTGACAGCAGGACTTAGCTATATCATCTTCTCAGAAATTGTTGCGCCTCTGAAAATATTTTAATGTCAGCTGAAGTTTTAGAGTAACTGAGGAGACCTCACTGCTGTCTGTAAATGCACAGTAGGGTTGCTGTGGAGAAGATCAGAAACTTTCTTAGATAGTTATTCTGAACTATTTCCATTTAGACAAGCACCTTCTCATTCCATACACAAATTTCAGCCCCACAGGGAACCTGTGTAATTTCCCTGGAATATTTTAAGAACAGGAGTTATTTTGTGATCTCCATTATTAGAAAAGAAAAAAACACATAATAACCCACAATGTCTGTCAGACATTAAGATGTACCTTCCAGGATAAGGATTCTCGGAACAGAATACCCCATTCTTTTTTTTTCAAGAGAGGGCTTTTATTTTTACTTGGCAGTTAAATAGTGATAAGGCAAGTTTCACTAAATAAGCCCAGTGATAACACTAAGCAAACTTAGTGGAAAAACAAGTTTTTACTGTTTCTGCGTGTAACCAAGTACAAACAAATGAAGTGCAAGGGCTAAAACCAATGTTAGTCTGACGTTAAGGTATAAGCCATTTACAAGAATGGTATGTGCTACCCACCCCTTACAACCATCTTATTTATTTCCATGTGTCTATTCTAATATGAAATTGAGTGAAAATCTCAAGTAAAAGTTGCCCCCGCTCTCTGCAAAATGTGATTAAGGCGTGCATCAGAATGTAAGGGTTATAATCAGAGTTTTTGTTTTAGCTGAAGCTTATCTAAGTTGAAGACTTTGAGCACTGTTTAAAAAACTTTTAAAAGTTACAGAGTTGGTTGGTTTGCTGGTTTTGTGTCACACCCACAAACAAGAATTATAGCACTTTAAGAAGCAATCTACCTTGCATATCAATGAGGTTTTTTTCTTCTTTTTAAAGCCCTGATTTGAAAGAAAAAGAGGCAGGAGAGACACCTGTCTGTAGGGCTCTCCTTTCCCTAGCGTATTTTCATACTAAACATCACCCGTTGTTACTTTCTAGGTTCATATAATACATTCACAGGGAATGATAATTAGGGATAGACATCAAGAGTGGAGACAGAGTTAATGTGAAAGTGATCTATCGAAATCATAGAACAGGTCTTAAGGGCTTACAGGCACTGGCTGTCAAATATGCTTCCAGTCTTAATGCAGGATGCTGGTAATGACATTTGAAGGCTCAGGATATTGAAGGAGCACCTTTCCCTATACACATCTGCCTGAGGACTACGTTTACGAGAGGAGTGATCCTCTATGTAGAGAAACAACACACTATAGAAGGACCTGGGAGAGGGCCTTCCTTGTTGCAGCACCCCATTGCTGAATGCTGTTCCCTTGGAGACCAAGTAGCTGCCAATGCTGGTTTCATTCTGCTGCCAAATCAAAACATCATTTTTATGGTTTAAGGATTTCATACCCATGGTTCTACATGGAGAGCTATGAAAAAGGGGAAAACTACAAGTGGATTAACTCAATCAAGGAAGGCACAGCCCTTTCTGCAAGACCTGAGCAACAACAGCAACAACAACATTTTAAACTGTTTCAGTTTTTTAAATTTTGAAATTGTTTAATATTGGAACATTTTTACTGACTCAAATTTTAAATCGGTTATCTTACTTTTATTGTAAGCCACCCAAAAATCTTATGATAAAAGATGGGTAGTATATATCTTAAGAAAAGGAAAACGTTCAGACCAGTGCAGCTCAAACTTGATTGCTTCTAAATCAAGACTCGGCCGTCTTATTTCAGGAATGAGGATTGGTCTTCCCCTTTAAGTATCTGCTACAGATACTTTAGTAAGATACTTTGTGGAGTTTGCAGCATCTCCTACCCTAATTCCACCCCCCCCCCGTCACTAACCTCTAATTTCACTATTCCAGATCTTATTATTCTGGTATTTTAATATAAAATTAAACAGCTGTGTTTTAAAAACAACAAAGAAAATACAGTGGACCCTCCAGATCTGTGGGGATTTGGTTCTAGGACTCCTGTGGATGCTAAAATACGCAAATGATAGTGTCCCATGCTATTAAATGGCAGTAATGTGCATGAGGTCTCTTGAGTCCATCCATGTTCACGCCACTGTCATTTTATGTACAGGATGTGACACTCTGCAGTCAACTGAAATCACAGATCCAGAGCTCACAGATCTGGAGAGTCTACTGTAAATGCCTATTTCCTTCTTTTGGGTATGAACAATTAATCAAATATATTGGATACTCAAAAAAGGAAACTTTACACAGAATTACTAAAGGAGTTCAGTCTGAAAGCTCTAA
The DNA here is from genome assembly GCA_030412105.1 of Cyclura pinguis. Taxonomy (NCBI): domain Eukaryota; kingdom Metazoa; phylum Chordata; class Lepidosauria; order Squamata; family Iguanidae; genus Cyclura; species Cyclura pinguis. Next base: position 246,193,044 of record CM059599.1, on the reverse strand, counting down.
CAACTCATGTGTCCATGTTCGTAATCTCTTTCAATAAATCCAAAATTATTCTGGAGAGTAGTATTAAAATGAATATATTATGTACAGCAAGTTCCATTCTACTGTTCAATAGAGCTGACAAAATGTTCTTAAAACTCATACCTTGGTGCTGAATAAAATGCATTTTAAAGAAATATGTGTCAAACATAAACACATATTCTTTTATTTAAATGTACCAAGAAAAGAAATATAATAATAGTTTAAACAAACTGTACATGGCTAAAAAAGAAAGGGCATTGCCTTTCCTTACATTTACCTGTCGGAACCATGAGTCTGCTTCCGAGAATTATCTTGGCTCACAAAGAAGCCTGCATTAATAGATTGTACCATTTGCAAAATCATTAAGAATTATTTCTGTTAAGGATCTTTTATCTTCACAATGCTGGTAGATTGCTAAAGTACTCTAAATATAGGGTTGGTTTTTTGTCTTGCTATCTAGTGATTCTTTCTCATTATAAACTTCAGCTCATCTAACTAGAAAGCAAAACTTATACTATTCAGTAACCAAACTGAACCCACACAGCACAGAAACTGAACGTTAAACACAAGATGCCATCTACCAGTACCAGGTTCTGCTTAAGCATAAGCCCCTTAAAAATGAATGGAGTCTATTTGGTTACTCAATAGACAAAGCAGAATTTAAAGGGATAAACAGAACACAATAAGGCAATTGTGTCAAATGAAGTAAGGAAATTTACAATAAACAATGGATGTTCATATACCTTCCACATCACCAAAGAGCCTCACAAGATTGTATCAAGTAAATGACTTACACAGTCGAGCTGCTCCCCAGGGTTTCATTCTGAAGCCCACACCATTTTTTATATGGTATGGCAGATAGGCTTCTACGTCATATATCCTTTGTGCACTTTGGTCCCTACCTTAGAGGAACTATCCAAGATACTGAACCTTGTCTCCAAGTAATTTCTACTTCTTGCATGGGTTCTTCAAGTGATGCACTCATCACACCAGAGATATGGAAGCCATCCAGCAGCTCAACAACATAGTTACCTAACATAAGGAGCTTTCAACAGGCCTCTCAATGCCATTTCATTTTTATAAATAATATAAGGCTATCAAGTAAGGTAGACCAATGTATCAATAAATCAATGCTCTTACATGGTGCTAAATCTAGAAAGTTTGTTCTCTCCTGCAATTTGGTCTACATTACTTGTGTACAGATGGCAAGGGACACGGCAAGCACAAGGAATTGAAGTGCTGGAGCAGAGTGTAAAATTCAGAGTTTGCTAGCACGTGCAGTCAAACAGGATTCTCAGACAAATCATAGTTGACATTAATCGCTACTTGGAGGTTGGATGCAACTAAAGTTACTTAAAAACAAAAACATCCAATCTGCTCCTTATGGTGCAGCAGAGGAAACGGGCAGGTAAGCACATGAGGTTACAGTTCGCTGTGGCTTATCTGCATCATGATTAGCTTTAATGGATCATGAGGTAGAAAGCAAAGGTTTTTTGCACACTACCCAAGGGTACCCTTTGATACCATGTTAAATGTCATGGTTCCATCATATGGAATTCCATAGGAAGTATTTTCATAAGATATTTAGATTTCTCTGCCACAGAGCTCTAGTTCAGAAGAACAGATTATAGAATTACAATTTTGGAGCCATGGCAGCTAAAGTGGTATCAAACTCCTCTAAATGTGCTGTGTGGATATACTCCAGGTCAACATCAATCAAACAGCAAGTAATCATATTCTATGGATCATAAAAAGTATTTCGGTCTCACTTGACAATTCATTTTCCAAAGAAATGGTGCCTACAAGCTCATTATACAGGACAAGCTAACTAGCCTTTCCATATTCTCTGTTTACAAGCATATTCAGTAATTGCTTCTATGACCAGTTCTTACCTTCATTCAGATATAGTGATCAACAATGTCTTCACAAGAAAATGGCCAACCAATTACAAAACTCTGTACAATCTTTTTATAATCCAATGCATATAATACAGTAGTCTCTCAAGGTGTCTTCTCACTAGACATTTTGCAAGATGAAGTCTTGCACATATATAAATAGCTACCTTTCTTACCAAAGCAGACAAAAACAGAGGTTGCTAATACTTTCTCAGTTAATGCTTCTCTGTATTGTAACAAGAAATAATGATACTTTCACAGTTTGTGAGATAACAAAATGCACACGTATTATGCATCTGTTAAAAAAAAATTTGGGTAAGAAACTACCATCAGTTGTCGATAAATAAGATTCCCCCCCCCCCAAAAAAAATATAGACAGGATGAGCATAAGGCAGCTTTTAATGTTGCAAAATAGCAACATAAAGTAATAAACAGTAACAGCTGTTCAAGCTTTTTTAATATCATCCCCCACCTACACAAACCCTCTTTAACAATCAAAAGTATCTAGGATCAAGTTTTTTCTGCATCATTTGACAGGCAGCACCTCCAAATCCAATAAATCAATGCACTTACGTGGTGCTAAATCTAGCCTAAAGGAAAAGGGGTTGCATATAGAAATAACAAACATCAGTGCCACCAAATCATGCTCCGTCACCTCCCTACTCTGCTTTATTGCAGAGTTCCCATAGAAACTGCTGACCAGCACTATCCTCATTAAATTGATAAAAACCCACCCCAAGGAAATGCGGCTACAGTTAATTACTTTGCCACAAGCTCAACTGGAACTATGGCTATAACACATTCATTGCAGCTTTTATCCATATGTGATTAGTGATGATTTAATACTACCTAGAGAGGAGACTTAACAGTCATTGCTAGGTTTTTAAGCTCCAAAATACAGTATGACAATGGAATGTGTCACTTGCCTCACAAGTGTTGCTGTTCTGTAACAGGTAAGCATGCCTGACATTCTTGGATATCAAGGCATTTGCACTGGTAGGGAGAACACAGCAGTATCCAGCTGGTCAAAGCTAAATCACAGAGTAGGAGTTGGCCTAACATTATCTGTGTTTACCTATAAAAATGAACCATCCAAATAAACCTTCCTGTCATCAGATGGCATTTGAAGAACCTACCACATATATTGGTTAAAACATTCTTGTGCTTGGTTATTTAGAGAAGTAGATGCAATACAACTTTCCCAATCTAGGTCAGAATCCTGTTGGGGATTTACATATGCACAAACACTGTAGAATCCAGTCCCCAACAATCACCACTTAACAGGAAGTAGCTGCTGCCATTTATGGAAGTCTGTTCTCCCGTCAATAAGAAAACTTCCTCCAGTGAGTGATCTCCAGTGCAAAAGGTAGAAGCAGGACCCCTGTTGCAATTCTCCCTCATACTGAGGATCGCTCCCACAAGTGAGGATGAGACATCCAGAAAACTGCTTCCCAATCAACAGGGGACAGATCCTCATTGACTGCAGTGGGTGTTTCCTGGTAAGTGGCGACTGGAGGCTTTTCATGGTCCCTAAGCTAGGGATTGTGAATACCAAACAGTCATAAATGCATCACTTTCTTTCAAACCCTCCCACCTTTAGATCATCCAATCCAGCAAAAAAGACAGATCAAGACTATGCGCTGTCACATACACAGTGCCAGATACTTACTGAGACAGGCCTACATCTGCCATAGAAGTAAGTCCCTGTAACAGCTCTTAACAGGGGACTGAGATGAATGTTAAAATGTTCAAGAACAATCTTGCCCACTGCAACTCTACTTTGCCTACCAGATCTTGTCTTCTGCTTTAACAGGAGGCAGAGCAGGGTCACACTGACATTGCTTCTCTTTACCCAAATAGCTTTCAGTCACAAAGGCCAAATCAGCTTTGTTCATTGAGGATCATATTTTGAATGACATAGCTCTTCTAACTCACTGACCTGGTGACAGGCAGCAGCACTGTTTGATCTGATGGAGTTCCACTAGAGTAGAAACCTACTGGCTGAATGGTAAAACAGTAGAAGAAATAACCACACGATAATTGCTTTCCCTTCTCTGTCTGCTGTCTTCTTTTGACCTCCACTGCAATGTTATTTTAGCGATTACCTAATGTTAGATTATTTTAGATCACAAGATTCCAAAAGGACAGCAAAAGCCTTCCTGTGGGCTTTCATAAAATGTTTATGCACTTTCAACAGTGCCTCAACAGTGCTTTCAGTCAAAGTTTGTCCAACAAACTCAGAGCAGGGACCCTGAGTCCTTCTCCATTTGTTATTAAGTGATCTAGTTTGAATCAAAGGTATTTCAGAATGGAAGAAGCTCCATATAGCTGCTATCATGTATGTAGACACCTCCCAACATGGATCAACTCTTCTGTGTGTCAAACAGATCTGCTCAGGGAAGCTTCATTTTCCAGTGAACCACTAGTGCTGGCATGGAAGCATTCCACATATATTTGGGGGAAGCAGGCAGACAATCCACGGCTAATGACCCAGCTGGATGGAGGGGTTCTAGGAACTGTAATCCAAAACAGTTATTTTCCCAAACTCTATGCCCAGGCAACAGTGTTCCACTCTGTATCAGGCAGGTAGCTGCAGGAGCTGCTATTTTAATTTCCCACAATGCCCCAACATATGACATCATTCCAAATCTAGTGCTGGAGAACTAGGTAAGGAATTAAGGAGTGTGTGTATGAAGCACAAGGCATTTGCCCAAAGGGTGTTGCACGGCAGTGAAGGCGAGATCACACAAAGTTTGATCCCCCTTAATGTCAGGTTTCAAGGACAGGAAGAAAGTGCTAAGCAAATATAGGAATCCAACTTTAAAGTAAAAATCAAAGTAATAAAATACAGTTTCAGGGATATAAAACATACAGCAATGAGAAAACACAGCATTCTTTTTAAAAATTGTGACATTTAAAAAAAAACTGAGAAAAAAAACTAAAGAGAAACTCAACATTCTGAGTCTCCTAATGACTAGATGGGAAAATTCCAGAGTCTCTTTAGACCAGTTTATTAAAATTTTGCAGGAATAAAGGAAAAAGGATCAGAAGAGAAGGGTTTTTTTTCCAAAGTATGCAGAAATAAGAGAGGAAGAAGAGCCAGAAGCAAAACTGACATACATGACAAAGAAATGTAGAGTACTGAATGTGGGTCAGACCCTCCTGTACATGACCTGTGTTCTTTTAATATAAAGATGTATAAAGAACAAGAATGAGACTCATACTTGATCCTCCACATTATGTTGTACTGCAAGTTCCAACAGTCACTGCTCAAGCTGTAGTCTAAAAAACATCTAGAGGGCTGCATGATTTCCACACCTGCCTTAGAACTTAACATGGCTATAGGGGGTTATGTTGCTAATATTTGCCATCGACTTATGGCAACCCTAACCTAGGGTCTTCTTGGCAGGTTTTATTCACAGTTGATTCACCATTGCCTTCTGAAAGGCTCAAAGAGGGTGAGTTCCTCAAGGTCACCCAGTGGGTTTCCATGACTGAGTTGGTATTTGAACCCTGGGTCTTGGTCAAACACTCAAACCATTACACAATGATGGCTCTGTAGGGCGTTTCATATTCTGTTATATTTTAAAAGTCCTGTTTGATTGATTCATTGATAGATTGATTGATTTACATCTTGCCTTTCTCCTTATGCAGGACCCAAGACAACCTATAGCATTTAAAAAACAAGATAAAGTCAAAACATCATTTATACAAAAGTTAAAAGAGAATTAAATAATAGTACATCTAAAAACAAGATTAAAACCATACGAAAACACTGATTGTGGAAAAAAATAAAAAACTTCATGCCACCACAAACACTTTCTGTCACATAGATTTTCAGCCAAAGCCCTACCTGAAGACAAAGGTCTTAGCCTGCCAGCGAAAGGAAAGGAGAGAGCAAATTCCACAATCTGGGAGCAACCACTGAGAATAATCTTGTGCCTTCACCATGCAAATCTGTGTCGGTGATGGGACCGAGAAAAACCTTCCTCCAAAGATTCTAAAACTCAGGCAGGGTCCCATAGATAACACTCTTTGAGGCAGTGTGGATCCAAGCCATATAGGACTTTAATGATCATAACCAGCACTTTGAATTATGCCTGGAAATGGACTGGTGGCCAACGAAGCTGTTTCAACAGCAAGGTTATATGTTCTCTGAAACCAGTCCCAGTCAACAGCTGGTTGTAGCATTTTGGCCCTGCTGAAGTTTCTAAACAGTTTCCATAGAAAGCCCCACATAGTGTGTTACAGTAATCCAACTGGGATGTAATCAAGGGAAGTGTTAACCACAGCCGGATCTATTGATGCTGCCAATATATATTGACTGTAGCAATACATGTTTACGGATACTACTGGCCTCTGCAGTCTAGAAAAGGTAAGCAGAGTTTAACAGTTGACCTCTTAATAGCTCTTAATCAAATCACAGCCAATGCAGAGTATCTGTCAGATCTGACATGCTTGGAATGATATTTCCTAAGAACTCCAGACTTAATTTTTATTCTGCTGATTAATCACATTAACAAGCAGTGTGAAGTAAGCGTTTATATACAGGTTTAACAAGCCATTCCCCTTATCTGCAATGAGATTTAAAAAGTAATACAAAACCAGTCATAAGAAAACAGAATAAAGGCAGGCATTTATGTTAATTTAGTAAAGGAGTGTTTCTCTCTTCCTTGCTAACCAGACAGTTAATTCCAGAATCTTTCAGTTGATTCTCTTACTACTTGGTTGTATTAAAACTGGACTGAAAGCCACATTCTCTTCATGGATGACTTCTGATCCTGAAGAGCATTTTTGCTTTACTGTGGAGTGGAAGAGGTGATTTCCACTGGCTGTCCATGCTTCTCCCCCCACCAAAAAAAAACTATGTTATGAAAGGTTGGCAGGACCCTTCAGAACATTGTAGGAGGTGGTGCCTGAGATCACTTCCTTCCACTTTCACACCAGAACATCCTGAGTAAAACTCCACTCAGAGAATTACCCTGCTGGCAGGGGCAAACCCTGGATCTAGCTTAGTATTTGGACAAGAAATTACAACTTTGACTCTTATTGACTTAGGTGACAATTCCACATCAACCTATCTGCACATATCTGGCTCTGGATCAAAAAAACTGCACCAATTACCTAAAATTGGTATATCTTTAGGGAGTCTTCCTTTTCTGATATTCTGCAAGAGCAATGGTAGCTCTTAACTCTCCACAAAAGAAATTCATCTTTCTATGAGCCATTCCTTGTTTGAATGCTACTGTCACTTGGTGGCAATCTCCCAATATTATGCTGATGAACTCACCTCTGTTTCTGATTAATGAAGGAGGGACTTGCATTCTAATACATGAAGTGCCACTCCACTGTCAAATCAAGCTTGGCAGGAAAGGAAGACCAACCTTTTATCTGATATCAATATCACAATAGCTATATATAATTTAAAAAAGCTGTACTACTTTTGCTTTTTGGGTACAAATTCTATTCAGAAAGGTGTTTTCTAATAGAAATCTTAGTTTTAAACTTAATTATTTGCACATTCAGAAAATTAGGTACAGAAAAAGGCATACCTACTAAATTGAAAAAAATATAAAGATAATGATAGAAGACACACACATTTAATTTGTAATAACAGTGCTTTATAATAAACAGCATCACAGTAAGGGATCCAGCTGTCTTCATCTGCAAAGGAAAGTGGGGTACTCAACTCCAACTAGTAACACATAGACTCAATAAAAAATCTAGGTTCAGGTATGTATACTGCCAAATTATGGGTGGACAGATAAGTCTGTCACTACTCAGCATCACTTTTGTATGTGCTTATTCATAAATTAATTACATCACATTTCCATATTAATCTATTAAGGGAAACCATACATCCATATTTAACCAAGTATTTTAAGTATGCATTTTTAACATATTTTCTGATTAAAGATTCACATTTCAAAACACATTCTGATAATTCTTTCAGAGCCACAAAACGCAAAATGCATTGCAACGTTGTGAAGTGTGAAATCTGACAGTCCAGTCCATATGTTAAGGCTAGGATACATCAAGTTGTCTGGAAGTCTGTAAGGTGCATATTCTTCACTGTTGATGTTGTATGCCTTCAAGCCATTTCCAACTGACAGAAACCCTAACGTGAATCTACCATTTCCATGGCAAGATTTGTTCAGAGAGAATTTGCCTTTGCCTTCCTCTAAGCTAAGAGAGTGTGACTAGCCAAAGGTCACTAGTAGGTTTCTATGGCCAAGAAGGGATTCTAAGCCTGGTCTTCAGTCATAACCCAACACTCAAACCACGACACCATGCTAGCTCATTATCTTCTTTGCTTCCCTGTGGATATGCATCTCAGTACAGATTCTTCTTAGCGCAGCTTCACCTTGTATGCCTAAACCGCTGGTGCACTTTCTGAGAAGAATTTCAACATCTTCTATTACGCTTTTACTGTACACTCTATAGGATAAAGTATTAGGGATTGAAAGAATAGCCTAAAATATTTGAACAACGATCAAAAACAGTATTGGCAAATGCTGATAAGAATATTGGGCCCTTTCTGCATTCTACAACAGCATTCCAGCAGGGGGACACGAGATGAAAGGGACTTCAATGAAGTTTCCTTATGAGGTTGTTGTGGTCCTGCCCTTCTCATGTCACCAGCCAGCATGAACCTGGGCTATATCATTGATGGAAAAGCTCCATCAATGACTCCCAATCATGTGAGTCTTCCATTGCAGCCGGCCATGCAGAAGCGTCGGAAGTGCAATCTCTGTGCTTCCTCCCGTACCGCAGCATGGGAAGAAAGTCACCTGTGGTCTGGAAGGACAGAGCATGTTCCTTGTGCTCTCTTCTACTGGCAGCTGGTCACATGTGGAGAGGAGTGTTGGGAACATGCTTCCATCTCAGCAGAGGCACTGCTGGGATTGGGACAGGATGATGTGCAAGAGCGTTGTTGTGCAGAAAACGTCTTGGACTAAGAATTTTCAGAGTTCTTAGGCACATGCCTTTTTTCCCCACAGAAAACAGAATTTTCTCTGCAGACAATGTGACTTCTATGTTATTTCCTGAACAAAAAATGAATTAGTTGGGAACTTGCAAAACTTGCAGGCATGCTCACACACACTCATACACTCTCTCCCCCCCCCACACACACACAGAGACAGACAGACAGACAGACAGACAGACAGACAAAGGAAATACAATTTTTTGTGCCGAAAACAGCAGTTCCATACAGAAAATAATATTATTGCACAGAAAATGGTGTTTTCTGATCAAATATACCACATGCAAATTTGGCAAAAGAATAAGTCTCCACCTGCAAATAACCTTTGAAAAGTATACAGTTTTTAAAGACTTTCTCACAGCACAAAGAAAATTGCAAAAATTACTCACTGCTTCCTTTGAGAACAACATTAGCAAAGATTTACATGCCTCTGTGGTCTGATATTGTATGACATGGGATACGCTATCTGCAGTAAATTTGACATATGAATGCTGCTGTGGCCTAAGCCCGTTTACATTGTGCTTGTTCTTATGCCCTTGCTAAGCGAAGCCCTCGTGTGCTTGTAATTTAATCTGTACAATTAAAATGGCAGGGAAAAATGCAATTTAGCATGATTCAACCTTGCAGCAAGAACCTCTGGAATTGTCTTGATCTATCCATCAAGAGATTGATTTATCAATTCTAATGTTGCTCTTAAATTAGTATTTGCATTCAACACTATATTTTACATGCCAATACATTGCAATCCAAAAGGCATATGGAGGGAATCTGCACAATTAGGCAAGCTGCCAAGTGCTTAGAGTTGTACTTTATTATCATCATTATCATGGGACCTCTTGGCTTTTAAAGGGGCTTGAATATAAGGACTAATAGAAGTCATTCTAAAATAGAAGACTAGTCCAGGAATGTTTAAATTCTAGAAACAGTAAGAAGCAATTTTGTTATTTTAAAACAGAAACCAAGAGTAAGGATAGTCAATCTGAGGCCATTTCCACATGATGAAGCTCTTCCGCATTGTCTCGCTGTAGTCCCGGGTCCAGAAGGGAGCGCATCAGCAATGCTCCCCTCTACACCCACTCGGTCTATGCAGAAGAGAACACAATGGCGCCACATCTTCCTTCCGCAGCACAGCCAGGCTTCTTCCATTGCTGTGCTATGGAAGGAAGCGTCGCCAATGCGCTTCCGCATCTTCCGCATGGCCAGAAGTCACAGGAGCGCAGTGCAATTGCAGGTGCAAAATGGATTTTTTCCGTTTTGCAAAAACTGCGCAAGCGCGATGCTCCGCAACAGGATGGCAGCGGGATGGCAACAACATCATACGGAAGAGCAACCTGCCGACCACTGCCATCCTGTGGCAAAACGCAACAGCGACATCGTGTGGAAAGGGTCTGAGTCCGCCCCCATTCTGTCTCTTTGCCCTGCTGCTCTGTTGAAATATTTGTAGAAATCATTTCATATTAATTTAATGTTTCCACATCTTTAGCTACGACAAAACAAACTCTGATGCTCACATAAAGGCCACTCTCTTGCAATCCTTTGAACAAAAGCAGCAGGTCAGCTATAGCAAAATAAATTATCCTATATACCTATGAATACAAATAGCAGGCCCTCAGGCCAAAGATCCTCTTCTTCCACTGAAATGTTTGATGAACCCAAGGCCACATTAAGGTGACTTTGACTTCTAGGAAGTTTCAAATCGGGTGCCCCTATGGGCATGTGTCTGAGCACTATTCTAGGAGTGGTGCCATAGATTTTCTAAAAAGTGAATAAATATTATGTGAAATGCAAAATATAAGTTCAGTGAGACTAAGAGCATGATCCCATGCATTTTTACCCAGTTAACCATAAAATGCTGATGTTCACAAAAACATCAAGATATTCAGGAGGTGACCAACGAAAAGAGGAAACAACCTAAACCCTTCTCCTTCAGTACTAGGCACCTAGTCAATGAGGAGCCCGAAGGAACTGTGGCAACTGAACCACTCATAATCCAGCCCTAGCTAAGTCAGCACATCCTATAGATCTTTGAACAAAAAGTGCACATTGGGTTCTGCACTGGCTCAGTTAGTTTCTTCCACCATAGGATTGTGATCTAGAAATCTACCCATTATTCCTTTAATGTATCTGAACTACTAGAAAATTAAATGGAGGGACTTGTCACTAAAAAAAAAACACTAATATTGAAAACACACAGAGTGGTAAATCATGTAAAGTTACTAACATAGGAGCCTAGATGAGTAGATTCTAATATGACAAGAAATACAATATTCTCAGTGCCCGGTATCGTATAGATTCAAGCACATGGAGACCTATGGTACTAAACACTTGTTATTGAGAAAAACTGAATGATTTTTTTTACCTTCTGTAAGACTGCAGGGCATTATATATACCCACAGAGCCTCTCTGTGTGCTCTATATTCTATATTATAAACTAGCATTTAAAGAAGAGTTTTCTGTATCATTGGCTCTCATTCGCAGTGTTCCAGAAAGCCAACTGTTACATATAGGTCAGGAATTCCCCTTTCAATTATTTTAAAAAACTGAATGTGGGTCTTAAAGAGAAAAGGTTGTTTTGTTTTGTTTTTTGCATTTTACGCCACTTTAATTTTTTAGCCCTTTTCTCCTGAGTTTTTTTAAACACCTATTATTTCATCAGCTAGTATGCATGCATATGTTCTTCAGCCCTATAAGATACGGAACAGCTATTGTAGCAAACCCACATTTCAAGAGAAGTTTGTTTCTAAGGCATTTTGAGAAGGATGGGAATATCTCTCAGTCTTGTCTTTGTTCAGTTTCTCAGAGACCCAAGTACACATTTTTCATGTCTTTTCATATTTGGTTCTTTGTGTTTTCCTTAAATAATGAAACTCACATCTTTAAAAACACATTTTGCAACTATTTGCAAAATTTAGACAAATTTCCCCTAAAGCTAAAGAGTATTTCCCCATGTTTTAAAATGTACTTTTCAGATATTTGCATTTTAAATTATGCACTGTTTATTTGTTTCTCAGGAATGCTCTGTAAGTGTCACAAATGTATACATGCTAGGGGCAACGTACCCATTTTCCTGCAACAAATCTTGAGAGATGTGAAATGTTACTTTTTCTGATATTGCTTCTTAGACTGTTTTTATTATTACTCTGATTCAATGTTGTAATCCAGCACTTCTCAGATCAAGGGTCACAATGTTTTTCTTGTTGGATTACAAAAATCAGAGCCTTTCCCACAGCATCAGGCCAATAGTACACCATTTATTTCTGTCACACAGACCATTGAGCAGCCAGTTTCATTCACTCCATCCCTTCCTATACATCATGCTTAATTAAGTTCTGTTCAAGTAGATACTGCACATCCTGCCTTACTCCCAATATGGGATCCAAGTCAGCTCACAATGTGATTTAAAAAAAAATACAGTTAAAACAATTAATCATACAAAAAAATTAAAAATTAAATAATCATATTAATAATATTAATTTTGAGCAGTTTTTAAAAGGCTACTTTTAATAATGATAAAGAAAGTGTACAGATACACAAATACACACACTAACAATAATGCAATGGGATAAACTGGTGCCTCAGCCAACAAAACCAGTTTTTGCTAGCACTGGACAAAAAGTTGATTGTCCAATATAAGATCTAGCACAGTGATTCTTAACCTTTTCTTTACCACAGACCCCCTTTACATATCTTTTGTTGCCACCAAGACTTAACTCAAGGGACCTTCTGGTTGTATGTGTAGTGGCAAGAATTGTCACGTGCTTTCAACCACTCAGTGTCATTAACTTGTGTGTTCTCACTGTGCCCAGAAGTAGCATGTACTGAGTCCATTTTTTGCCATTGATTTCATAATTTTTGAACAGTTTGAGATATTGTAATGAAACTTTAGACAAATGATGTCTGTAACTGGCAAAAAAAAACCCTGCTTTTTGAGAACAATGTATGGCTTTTCATCTGTCTGTCTGGTTTGCTTGCTAGTTTGTTTATTACTCCCTCCCTTTCATTTATTCACTCTATTTTAACTCATAACATTTCTTCAAGCCTTCATGGACCCCTTTTGAGCACATCACAGACCCCGTGTTAACTACTGATCTAGCAGATACAGCCTCAGCTTTCCAGACCTGTCACGTTAACTAATCATTGTAACTGAGTTCATGAGAAGCAAATGGGGTAGTGGGTGAAAGATCCCATATAAAATAAGCAAATTATGTACATAACAGCAAAGTTTCCTGACATACTCATTTACAAAGTACCTACTTTGTCCCTTAAGTTCTCTGTTTTCCTTTGGAAAGCATTCTTTACAATGCAAGAGAATAAAGGTCAGTGCATCAGTGCTTTTGAACTATGCGTAGACTGAAGTGCTATGCATGAAATCACTTATTTAAGGGACATCTAACCAAGACTGTTCTCATCCTGCCCTGCAACTAAAGGGAAATTGTATTCTAGAGCGTGGGTGTATTTTTTTTTTCATTCCCCATATTTGCAATGCAATTGCTTATCAAAACTGAAAAGCAATTAATAATGTATTACTTCTGCTCATAGAAAGATTCAAATATTATTTTTTCGTATAAGAGCTTAGCAACAGAAGGCTAGCAACAACATATTGTCACTACCAAGGGCATCTGTAGATGTTTTGCCTTGTGCAGCAATGAGATTGCTTTTCAGAGCCTTTCATGTTTTGAATGAAATCTCCTCACCATTTATATTTTGCATCTGTTTGCTTTAAACCTCATCAACACCTCTCCCTAAGAAAAAGTTTCCTCTTCTTTAGTGATCATCTTATCTTCAAAATAAACTGCTTTTCTTATAAAAGCTACAGAGTTCTTCAGTTTGAATGTCTTCTTAACAAATTACTTTCACTTTTAAACTGTGAAAACAAAAATAAAGGAATGAAATAATAACTATAAACACTGCAAAATATATAGAGGGGAAGTTTATGAGGTGACCAATACAGTTGTCTTTTGGCTGGACAGAGTGAGTGGGGGTACAACTGGCTCAACTTAGCTCTCAGCAGGCACTTTGTGAAGGTTTGGGAGAGGAGCTGATAACTCCAATGAATACTGAGTTACGATACTAAAATATAGTGTGCAGGGCATGCTTCTTGATCAGCTCAGTTGTGTTACACTTTCAGTGGGATAGGGACACAGTACACTGAAATCTCTCCCTTTGCAAGAAGGTCCTGGAGTAAAAGGTAAACTGCTCACTCAGGATAACATTCTGAGGAAATGAATCTCGGTGGCAAATCAACTGCTTTGCATGCTTATGGACCCAGCATTTTCAGCTAAAAGGACCAAACAGCAGGTGATAGGACGGATCCCTTGGGATTTTTTTTTTATAGCTCCTGCTAATCTGGCCTACAATAAAGCAGCATCCCATGTCCCTATAGCAGCATTTTGAAATAAGACTGAGGATATGATGTGGAATCACGGCAGTGACATAATGGTTCCTGACCATTAAATTTATGCCTAGGCTTGTGATTCCAGTGGTTGATGTCAACCCAGACAATGACAATAAGCTCTTGTAAGAAATAAGATCCCAGTGATGATCTGGAAAACTTCAAATCCAGGGGCCTAATTAGCCATTCATTCAATTCTATTCCTGAAATATAACTGTTTGTGCAAGTAATATCCCTTCCTGGGAACTATGAGCAGCCATGGGCAACAGATGTGCACAAGCCAGACGTTTGGAGCTGGCTTACAGCCCTCCTCACACATAACTTAAGGCTTACGCATCATGGAGGACCTGGGATATCTCTTCTCATTATGAGGAATGGTAGAATCCCACATTGCCCCTTGGCATATAAATCTATCTTCTACACTTTTTCTTAGTCAAACCACAAGTGAAACCTCGTATCAGACAAATGAAGGCGCCCCAGGGGCTCTGGGACTGTACATTTCAAGGGCCTGCTGACTCACCCAGAAGCAGCTTTTAACACCTTTACTCTGTAAAGCTAGCAACACACAGGATATTGCCAGCATTAAGAGATGATGGTCATTAAGCATCCCACACCTCCTCAGGCTGAAGTATCGTATTTGCTGGCATATAAGGCACACTTTTTTCCCTAAAAAAACACCCTCTGAAAAAGGGGTGTGTCTTATACACCGGCAAATACAGTAACACTAAAAATACATAGGGAAGGGAGGGAGAGTGAAAGGAGTTCTCCTTGCCGAGGCAAAACAGGAAGGGAGAGGGTAGTGGAAGCCTGGTGCAACACTCTTTTCATTCCCATCCTCTCTTGTGCATTTTAACTCTGCTGGGAGTCCTCCCTGCCCAAGCAAAACAGGAAGGGAGGGGTGGGGGAAGCCTGGTGCAGCACTCCTTTCATTCCCCTCCTTTCCCGTGCATTTTGCCTCACCAGGGAACTAAAAAAAAACTTCCTGCAAAATACCCATTGAAAAGTGGGGTGTGTCTTATATGCTAGTACTTCTAATATGCTGGCAAATACGAGTATTTGTCCACAACCATCTTATCCTAGCTCACTGATCAAGAATTTGAAGAATAAGTTCCTAACTGTATCTATGCATCTTATATGCTCTCATAAGCTTGTGCTCAAATATGTTTGCTAACTGACATTCTTACAGCCACCCGTCATCGACTGAATATTTTCATTAGTCCATTCATTACATCCATTCATGAATGTCCCTATGAAAACCTTTGAAGCACATGTGCAAAGGTCAATATATGACCACTTATTGGCAATTTTTGGATCTTTAGTCAGTGATAAGCACTGACAGCAATGACAGATGATGATCTATTCCAAGCACTGATGCTAGGCTTGCTTTCAGGAAACTTTGTCTTTCATTATTGAATTTCTCACTGAAAAATGCTTAATAAAGCCCTAAGGAACCCCAAGTTGAAAACCCAATGCATTAGAGAAATGGAAACACAAGCATTTATTTCCTACAGAATTATGAGCTATGGATCCATCCAAAATCCACACACTGAACTCCTGCAGAAGCACACTCACTGATTTTTTTTAAAAAAATATATAAACTGGGTGCATTTGGAGCCCTTTCCTACCATACAGTTACAGTGCTGTGACTCCATTTGAACTGCCATGGCTGCACCCTATGGAATTCTGAGGTTTGCAGTTGATTGACAGAATCCTCAACCAGAGAGCGCTTCTGGTGTCTCTGACCAAATTTCACAGGAGGCAGCCACAGCAGTCAGAATGCTGCTGTAATGTGCCTTTAACTCATCTCCAACTCATGGCAACTTTAAGGTGAACTTATCACAGGGTTTTCTTGGCAAGATTTGTTCAAAGGTGGTTTGCCTTTGCCATCATCTAAGTCTACAAGAGTGTGACTTGTCTAAGGTAACCCATGGGTTTCCACGGCTGAAAGGGATTCAAATCCTGGTCCACAGAGTTGTAGTCCAATTCTCAAACCATTACACCAACACTGACTCTACTCAGACTGGTATCAAAGTGCTATAATTAAGTAGTGCATCCCTAGCTTACCATGGACAACATGCTATTTCCTGCATTCTGACTACAGTGGACTTTTGGTTTGGTTGGTTTTTGTTTGTTTGTTCAGGCACCCCTGCTTTAAGCAGTCAACCTAACACGCTGGCTTACCCTCAATGAGCCATAATTCTACTGAATTCCATCGTGTCATGGTATCCCAAACACATTCACTCCCTTCTCTTCAAGAACTGACCTCAAGAGCAAAAGCGTATCTATGCAATTCTCTGTGGCATACTCTCCCTTTAGAGGCCCAAGTGGCACCAACACTAGAGTCTTTCCTGTGCCATGTTAAAATATGTCTTCTCACTAAAGCCTTTGGGGGGCCAATTCATCACATACAATTGTGCAGATGTGCATGGTTTTAAATTGTGTTAAACTCTTTTAACTTGTTGTAATCTGCCTTGTTTTAACTTGTGAAATAGTTTAATAAATTTTTAGTCTATTTATTTAGCAGCTGCACTCTGATTTATTTTGCTTACACTGATTTTGCTTTGTTCCGCCAAGAGATTTTTGAGTAAAGGGCAGTATATAAATATTAAAATAAATACATAAATCAAGCTGGCTATGCACTCTGCTGATTCGGTGGAGCCTCAAGACATGATGAAGCCAACCCTTCCAATCAGCAAAATTTTAGATTAAATGGGAAAGCAGTGCTTTAGGAAAAAAAGACAATGGCACGTCCATGTGGACTTTGGGAAAAAATATAAGGCAGATGACTCCAAATTAGCTGATAAGTCTACCTGTGAAAAGTATTGGAAAGCCTGAGGACAAAAAACAACAACAACTAGAATGAGTCCTGTGATTAAGATATAGTTATGCCTATACGTTTCTAAAAAGCTAAGATCAATAAACCTATTTTTATTTCTTTGCAATCACTCCCTTGTATCATGTATATTATACACCACCATTCTGAAATCACAGCTTCTGAGAAAACATGAAAAGGCAGGTAAAATGTAAGCCACACTTAAACTAATGGCAATGTATGTAATTTTCCTTACAGATGCTAGATTATTTGGAACAATTCACTTCCTTCTTTCAGTTCAGTTCAAATGCTCCTTAGCAGTTGCTCTCTGAATAGTGTGCAAATGGTTAGTTCTTTCACAATGCTGTATTTGAGAAACAAAATGATTAACTACAACTATCCAGCACAAAATCACTAAGACTCTGTTTGAAAAGAAATCCACACACACATAAAAAGCAAAATTGATAGGAACATTACAGGAATAGGAATATTACAAAAGAAATATGTCCACAAGGTATTTGAGGACAGTTGTCTACAAGATACCAAGTGATGCTTCCTTACTAGTAGCATTTATAATGAGGAAAAAAAATCATAAGCCTATTGCCACATACAAAACATGCTGTTACACCAAAGAACTGGCAAGCAGAATCATGTTGGGGGAAAAAAATATTTCTGACCATCTGTAATAAAGCGAAGTACACAGCAAGAATTGCAGCTGCACCTATGTCCACTTGTCACAAGAAACAGACAGACACCATCATAACATTGTCTCCTGGTTCACATGCAATTATTCTGGACAGATAAGCCAAAGTTTAATGGTCTGAATAAGCAGTGTGCTTGTGTGAGGCCTGTGGAAATCTCTCACTTTGGAACATCAAGGCTCTGAGAACTTTTCTCAAGATAATTTCAGAGCTCAAAGAATTTAAGTAATAGTATCACTAAGGAACTGACTCATACTTGCTACAGGCCCTCATTAAACCCAAATACAAATACAAAGTTGGGATATCACTGCATGAATTAGTCTTTGAGCATTTTCACCCATGTTGCTCACTTATGGGGGCCTCTGTAGCATATCACTCACATTCAGTTTATTTTTTTTAAAATAATTTTATTAAATTTCACAAATATAAAAAAAAGATTATTTGACTTGTACTTGTTACATGAATTTTCTTCTGTTCTTCCACACTGTTCTGGTCAACATTTCCCACAGCTTAGTCCACTTGTTACATTAGTGCATCACAATAAATTGATTATCTCATCTGTTCGAACATACATTTCCTTCTCCTAACAATCATAATGTAGTCGTTCTGGCTAGACAGTTCCCAACCATCACTCTCTTCTGCTTGACTCAAATCGTCCTGTTCCAAAATATTTCCATATCACTCTCTTGAAGCTTCTATTTTCTCCTTATATATATATCTTTTTTTCCCCCCCTTTAACTCTCCATTACCTACATCCCAAAATCTTAAAATTTTTAATTATTTCTGTCATTGTGTATCTGGCAGTCTGAGCAATTATTACTGCAACAGTCCCCCATCTTCTTACTCTAAATTCCATTGTACTAAAATGTCTTGTTTCTCCTTAAGTACTTTTTAAACCCCTTCTCCCATTCAGCAATATCACAATGTTCATATTCATGAAGTATATCGATATATCATCAATTACAAGCTTAATTAACAATGTCAAAATAAAAATCCATTTGTGTAATTCAGAAGCCTGTGCAATCGTCATCTTCCCGTTCCCCTCTCTCATCTGGTGCCCTGCAGCCCGGATATTCATTTGCACATTCTCTGTACTCTTAAAGTCGCTTATATTCCAAGCTGCACCACACCTAAGAGAGAGGGTATTTTACTCCACTTATCAAATCAGAATCCTGTGACTATATCCACTCCTTTTCCCCCCTCCCTTCCTGGACTTTGCGGTCCGGAGTCTATTTCTGAATTTTTACTGTATTCTCCTAGTCGCTTAAGTTCCGAGCCACTCCGTCCAGGAGAGTGAGGGTCTTTACTTGACTAACTTCCATCACAATCTCCCCGTTCCCCCCTCCCATCTTGGACTTCGCCACCCAAAATTCATTTCTGAAGATTATCTGTAGTTTCTTTGTCGCTTAAATTCCAAGCAGCTCAGTCCATGGGAGGAAGGATCTTCCAATCAAGTCTCTTCCATCACAGGTTTCACAGTCTTAACCCTTGACATCACATTGTTTATATTACTGACAGTATATCATTTGTAGTAAACTTATTTGACATTGCTGAAATACATTGCCCCTTCTCAAATCCAGCACCCTGTGCCTTTATCCGCTTTATATTCCCTCCTCCCCTCTTGAAGCTGGCCGGAATTCATTTCAGAAGATTCATTGCATTTTCATTGTCACTTAAGTTCCAGGCTGCTCCATCCGTGGGAATGAGGATGTTTTGAGTTAGATAACCTTCAGCACAGTCTCATAGTCTCAATAGTCCAAGAGAATCAAGAAACAAGAACCGCTCCACAGGAATACAAAAAAAGGGAGACGTGCAGCTCAATAGCTTTCAATCCCGAAATATTCCTCCAAAATCCAAAATCCAAACCCCTAATCCATGAATCAAATTCCAGATCTTCTCAGTCCAGCCAAAATATCGAAATATTATACTGTAAAAAATTTAGTGTCCAAATGAAGATTATAACTCATTTGTAATCCATCAGTCCAAATGATCAATTATACACCATCTTATACTTTAAGTCCCAATTATGATTCTTAAGTCTTTCTTTTTTCTTTAAAAAATATTAACTTCAGTCCTCGTGAGTAAGCAGCACACCCAGCTAGCCTCTTCTTAAAATTCCAGCCGCCCCTTTAAGAAAAACTCCCAGCCATAACGAACTCGCTCAGGCTCAGGGTCCCCTCGATTCTTTCACTTCCGCCCACCATTGCATGCCAGAACTGCTGCGATATTAACAGAAACACGACCAGAACAGGTTAAATGACTCTTATTAAATTCTTACATGTTGTTTGAAGTCTTCTTTTAAAAGTTGACGGCGGCGCTTGTGCCGCTCAGGCAGCGATCCCGCTGGCTCCGTCTTGGTCCTTCGACCCCCCTGGCGCTTTCCGCTCTCCCAGCCGGGCAGACCAAACGCCGGTTTTGGGGTCCCCGTCGGACCCATTCCGCACCCCTCGTACCAGAGGGGTGTTCTGCCGCCTCTATGGTGGCAAAAGAGGCGGCTGGAGTCCAGCGGGTGGCTGCTTGGAGCCGCGCCATTGCGCAGCTTCAATCCGAGCTGCCACTCGCGCCGACCATGCAACCGGAAGGGCATTCACATTCAGTTTATAATATCCAGATATGAATTGTCATATAATACTACTCTGATGCAATTTCTGATCCAGAAAGAGAATCTGGAATAAAGAAACCTACTTCTTCTTACAGTCCTCCCTTCTTAGATGAGGAAAATAGTCAACAAATTCCAGACGCTAAGACTGTGATCTAGGGAAGCATCCAACAGTAGCAAATATAACCCAGTTTTAAATAGCTCATGATTAACTGTTCCTACATGTCATTACACAGCCTAATTATTTAGGGCCCATAAGGCAGGCAGAATACATACATTTCAAAGCATATTGTAGATTTGCTGCTTGCTCAAAGAGGGACACATTTACTCTGCATAAGAACAGAGCCTTTAATGCACACACAGCTTCATAAATTCTGAACCACATAGACTATAACACCAATAAATAACAACTTCCCAAAAGGAAACTGGATGTAAGTATAACTTACTCTGCATCCAGAATTCATTACCAGCAAAGACTACATCAGTTGGTGGCAGGCTATTACTTCAGAAATTCAGAAGAAAACGATTAATTTCTAGAAATATTCCACGTGCTGTTTCTGTAACATATATTAATACTGGCTTTAAAATGTCATAGAATTATTATATATCATCTTGGAACTTTACCAAAGAAAGAAAAACACCTAAGGGATTTCACATCTGGTTTCCCTTTTGAAAATACTGGTGGCCTTTCTTTCAAACTTGCTTTCTGCACACCAGTTTTAATTAAGCTGCAATAAAATCTTCTATTTGGATAAACAGGGGAAAAAAGGATATTAGTATTGCAACAGCCTTTTCAATCAGACATCTCCAGGACGTTTGCAGCAATAAACTACATAAGACAGAACATAAAAGACCAAAGCATGACATTAAAACACAACAAGATATTTTAAGATTCATATTGCTGCTGTTATTACTGTGCAGAGCAAAAACCAACCTTTCTGAAATCACATTGAAAGCTATTATTATCTAATTCAGTGTGAAAATGAAAATGATAGTGTTGTGTTCTATGAAAGATGAAGCCACCTAGAAATGCAAAATATGCTGCTCATGAATATGATGAGTGAATACATGACTGGAATACCAAAATTTTCCCTCCCGCAGTCTAGAAGAGGAAGAAACTCATAACATCCTCTATTTACTATACACTGTTAATAAATGTTTAATGTTCTTTCTTGTCTACTATATCACACAAATGGTGCTTTTAACAGTGCTTATTTACAAGGAGTAGCACTCATTTTATATTATTTCTACATGGTAATACACTTCAGTCAATATAAGGAAGCATGCTTCCTTGCTATGAGAACACGCCTCATTGAGCTATGGGTTCATGTGCTAAACTCATTGTTTTGTCCAGTAAAGGAAACTGGTTTGAACAAACCACATTTTTTAAAACAAATCAGGATCTGTTTTGCTGTTACAAATTACACTGTTTTCAAACCACAGTTTCCTTGTATTAGTATATAAACAGAAGATATGGTTTATTTCAAAATGTAAAACAAAGTCTGCAATGCTAAGCCAAGAATCTTGCTTATAAGCATAGGTGTTAAGACTACAGAAACTATTTCACCAGCGCAGACAGGGTATTAAATAATTTCAATACCTGTCAAAGATCCCAAGTAGTGATGATTTCTAAAGCCATATATATTCTGGGGAAAGACGGAAGTGTTGATGTGCTGTCATATGGCTGACAGCAAATTTTAAAAAAAGAAAAGAAATACAAGCTTATTTTCTGTCCAGAAACAAATTCATTTCCAAGTATAAGTCAGTCAATGAGATGTCATGAAGTGAGCAGAAGAATAAAAAAAAAAAAAGACACCATAATTTTAGAATTACGTCTTTTACCTTGCAGCCTATTACAATTGTGCCATTCAAATAAAGATCCTCAGACACATTATTAGTATAATGTTTCAATATATTAATATCTAAAGCACCTTCTATACCAAGTTATTTAGAGTAGGATATACCCTGCCTTTTTTGCCAGAACAGGCATCTAGGGCCTCTAACAAAATGAAAATATAGGCTAAAATGAACATCTTAATCAAACTACACCAACTAATAGATTGAAAACATAATAGTATGAGACCAATACCAACAGGTTAGGTGCCCTTGAATGCCGCAGGTCTACATGAGTAAAAATGGTTATACTTGCTGGAGAAAAGGCAATCAAGATGAAGTGAAGCTATCCCCCAACAACAGGAAGTTTATTGAGGAGGAGGAGGATTTCTTACTCACTTCTCCCCAAGGCTTCAGGCAAGGTACAATATAGATTAAAATACAGCTAAAAACAAATAAAACCATGTAAAATACACCAATTTAAAATTGATAGTTTAGACTGGGTAGGTCTGCTAGAAGAGATAGGTCTTCATTAATTTTTTTTAAAATTCAAATAGCGTGTTTAGCTGTTGAATCTCTTCCAGCAGGTCATTCCATAGTCTAGGGGCAGCCAACAAAAAGGTCTTCTGGGTGACCATTGCCAATCTAGTCTTGTGTGGTTTAGGTAAATGGTATCCAGAGAACCTGAGTGTACGGGGCAGGTTGTATGGGAAGAGGCAATCCTGCAGGTAACTTGGACCCAAACCATGTAGGGCTTTAAAGGTAACAACCAACACTTTGTTCTTTAATGTTGGTGTGATATTCTCATTCCTTGATGTATCCCTAGTCGACTGAACAAATTTCAAGTCCTCATGTTTGCCCTAGGTTATATAGGGATACAGGTCCATCCTACTCCCTTACAGGCTTTAAGAAATAGTATCTCGATGCATCTAACAGAACTAAGGGACTGGCCTAGAAGATTTATGAAACAATAATGGAGATTACATATTGGTCCAAGAAAGGATCTAAAACTTCATGGGAAGCTGAGCTTCGAGTACATACCACCAAAATAAATGGGATACAGTTGGGAGATCTGTTCCATATAAGTTGCTGTCTGCAGCTGTAAAAGAGGCTTCTGTTAAAGTGATACACCACCAGCATTTGTGCCCTGTAAGACTGCATAGGATCAATAACAATTTGTCAGATAGATGCTTGAGAGGCATTAAGAATGTTGGTACATTGAAACATATCTGGCTAGAAGTTCTTGATTGGAATAACAAAATAACTAATCAAAATATATACTTTCAAAGTACTTTACTGATCATACTAATTTCTGATAAAGACAATGAAAATGCCACATGTAAAGATCTTACATCTATCTTACTGTGTGCAGCAATGATGGAGATAGCAAGATTATGGAAGAATACACTAAGCTCATCCATTAACCAGAGTTTAGACTCTTGCGTTGCCAGAAATGAAATAGCTGAAGACACCTTCAAAGACACATGGCACCCATTTATAACATATATGACATGCCTAAATTCTAGACATGACACACCAATGAGCCACATGATATTCTGGAATCTACCACGATGAGTGCTTTTTGGACATTGTCCTTGATACTACAGTCATCCCTCCACATTTGCAGGTTTGACCTACCTGAATTTCATAACTCGTGAGGCACATGCATGCCTCTTCATCCATTCTGCTCCCATCCTCTCGTGTTTTGCTAGGCATGGAAAAGGCAGGCAAGCACACCTGGGCAAAAGGCAAAGGAACTGGGTGTGTGTGAAGGCACACACATGCTGTCTTCTCTCTGGAGCTCCCCCTCCCATTCCCATGCATTTGGCCCCAGCAAGAGAACACACACTGAGGCAAAAGTCAAGGGAATGGGGGGGAAGGCATGTGTACACCTTTCATCTCTCCTCCAAAGCTCCCCCTCCCATTCCCATGCATTTTGCTCCAGCACAGAGAAGACACACTGAAGCAAAACACAAGGAAATGGGGGCAGGGAAGGCACGCATGCACCTTTCCTCTCCTCTCTGGAGCTCCCCTTTCCATTCCCATGCATTTTGCCCCAACACAGAGAGCGTGCGCCATGGTGAAACAAAAGGAAACGAGAGGAGGAAAGGCATGTGTCGCCCTTCCTTCTCCCTTCTGGAGCCTCTACTCCCATTCCCATGCATTTTGCCCCTGCGTGGAGAACACACACTAAGGCAAAAGGCAAGAGAATTGTGGGGGGAGCCCTGGAAGGGAATGGAAAGGGGAACGCAGGGGGAGTTATTTGTAGTTTTTCCACTTTTGCAAGGGTTCTGTGCCCCAAACTGTCCCAAAAGTGGAGGGGCCACTGTACAGTATTGTTTGATTATACTTTGAATCACAGAATGTTGTCCGTGGTGGGGACGGCAGGTAAAGTATAATTTACTATTATATCATGTAAACTCTTAATAAAAATAATATTATTAAAAATATGAAAATGATTTGAAAAAAAGAAAAAACTTTATAGGGAAGTAATATAATGGGAATCTCTTCAACAGAGATGCAGTGGTACTTTGCGCTGCATTCAGCCCAAATATATCGAGTTTTTAGAGTTAAAGAGCTTCCCATTTGCTTCCTGTCTAAAATGTCAGAAATACAATTTCTCTTTGGGCCTGAAAATAGATCACAGGTACAGGCACTGCAGCTGAAAAACTCAAGAACTTTCATGATCTTTCATTAAGCCTCAACTTAAAGTTAGAAATAAAACCTGTATACCTGCCTACAAAACTCTTTCAACCGGGAGGGATGCAAATCTGACAGTGTACAAAGGGCCTCTCAAGAGCATTTGGAAGCAATAACTTGCTTTGTTACTAGCATTAAAAAAACAGATGTGAATGTAATCCTACATGTCTATACAGGGTGCATATAATACCACCATACCACTCTACACACAATCTTGTCTGATTTCATAGATTAAGCAGGGTCAGACCAAGCTCGTACCTGAGTGGAAGACCACCACAAAGCACCAGGGATTTCCAGGCCTGGCTAGGAAAGAATCCTGTCTGCAATTTGAAGAATATTGCTGCCCATCAGAACTATCAATACTGAACTTACTCAGTACAAGGTAGTTTCCTATCCCTACATCTGCACCCTTCATGGTATACGCATATATTTTGGACTGAGTATCTATGAGTCAGTGCTATGATAGACTGCACTGTAATGTAGTTCTAACTAGTATTTTAACACAATTATCTAGACGGTGCAATCGTAAGAAAACTTCGCTATCTGGAAATGTTAAGTGTTAAACATTTCTGTAAAGTGACTTAATGAAAATCAATTGTTAACAGGAAAAAAGGCTCAAAATACAAGGAAAAAAGCCTGTTGCAGCATTTTCTCTCAGGGCAGGACAGTAGCTATGGAAACTATCTTCAAAGGCCAACTGGCCTCCATCCCAGCACAGTATAAAAAACCAAACCTCCACCCCCCAAAAAACCCCAAAAAAAACTCGCTACTAACAGTCAACAACTCAACAGCAGCTGCTTTAATTTTAACTGATTCAAGATTCCGCATTTAGCTCTGGCCAAGACCCTTTAAATAGAATAAAATGTTAGAGGAAGTAAAACAGCACACTTTATGGGTTTAATAACATGTAGCCTAGACTTCAGACTTAAGGACAGATACCTCAACCAATATTACAAGAAGCAACATACTGATGTTGGGGACTGACTCCACAAACTCTTCTTTACATTTCCTTTTTCCTAACCACTGCCTTAGCCCACATGACGTAGC
Organism: Cyclura pinguis; assembly: GCA_030412105.1. Taxonomy (NCBI): domain Eukaryota; kingdom Metazoa; phylum Chordata; class Lepidosauria; order Squamata; family Iguanidae; genus Cyclura; species Cyclura pinguis. The sequence goes on along the minus strand of CM059599.1, from coordinate 246,167,062 downwards.
ACAGGGAGAAATCCTGTGACCATTTTGTTGGACTCCTGTTCTTAGCAGTTGCAGCCAAGTTGATGGGAGTTATAGTCCAAGAACATTTGGCAGGGATGACAGTTCACATCTATATCATAAAGCATGGACAATATAGTGATGGCACAGCCACAATATACCAATTAAAATATTTAGGGTACTGTAAGAAATATTTGAGCAATATATTAAATCCAAGCAGTAGACTATAATCCTATGACTTTGTACTTTCAAGTTAAACTTTACAGAAAACATCGGCATACTGTTTTTCTCCAACCAGATTTGAAACTCAAGGTGCAAGGCCTTCATCACTTTGATTTCATTTGCATATATTTACTTTCAGAACAGATTCACCGAATTATGATTACAGCAGTAAGCATGAGAAATTGTTCTTCGCTACCACTGTTTCTTTATAACCGTCTTCTTCCTAGCTGTTCCGCAAGGCAAAAAGATTTTAGTGTCCAAGGACAGTGTCTACTGAAGATAAGGCACAGAATGCTCAGACTGACTTCTTATCATCCTTCTTTGCTTCCTTTTCTTTTCTTTTTTGATTTTGCTTTGTTTTGATAAAGTCAAAACAGCTTTGTAACTGAGTACAGGCACCAAACATGGTACACTTGGCACAACTGTGGTCCCACAGCCATGGGAGAGTGGAGCTGGTCCTCTGCAATCTCTCCATAATACCTCAGAACAACATGTGGACTGCATCATTCTAACTTCATCACTTTTCTCTCCCCTCTGCCCCAGATTGTTCTCTGCATGATCTTAAAGAATGTTGTTACCCTAAGAGGTGGGGGACCTTGAAGTCCACCAGCAGTGTCAGTGTCTCCTTAGGATCTGGAGGATTATTAGCTCAAAGGAGACCTGAGAGAGGAGGGTAACAGCAGGACTTTTTCACCTGTGTATATCAGTACTAACTGCAGTTCAAGGTTTAAGCAGGATATTTTTTACTGGATTAACAGACACAAGAAATCAGGCAGTCCCACGCACCATACAAGGCGAGTAAAGGGAGAAGAGAGAAAGGCTGGATAGAGAGAGATTTTGGGTGTAGAGGATGCTATTTACCAGTCCTGGAGCAGAGGATTAAAGAGGAGTGGGAGAGTTTGAGGGCAGAATGGTGGAATGGGAGTCTGGGGTGTAGCGTGATGCCAAAGTGCTAACAAATTACCTGGGCTGGAGCTGGGGTTTTTTATACACTTTTTACCACCCTGAAGAGGTGTGAGTTAATGGCTCTCTGGCAGAGTAAACAAAAGGGGTCTATAATGGACTGATTGTCTAACTTTGGATGACAAAACATTGATGGGAATCCTGACAGCCTCTTAATGTCTGGGTTGGGTGAGGTGAACGGGGATGATCTTTGTAGGAAATGAACACAGCAGGGGTGCTTGCCTGCCAAACCTGGGCAATTTTGTTTACTATTGTATTTGGATGTTGGGCCACTGACAGGATTATTGGAAGCCCATTAATGCTGTGCTTCCCTGCCTAATTCTTTTTGACCCTACGACCTGGCCATGCTGAGGTCATCCTGACCTAGCCCAGGCTTACAGCCAATGTCCTCCTTACCACATGTTTCCCAGCCATAAGTGTCCAGTTTTTATATGGAACTGGTATTTCTTGCGAATTTTGCTATTCCGCAGGATAGGGCGCAAAGGGGTGGTAACAATGTTTTTGCGTGTAAAGAAACTTTCAGCTTCAAAAACTTCTACAGAAATTTGTGTATCTTTTTTGGTTTGCCTAATGCCTAAATACCCTAAAGATACCAGATTCTGTCTGATTTTGGAAGCTAAGCAGGATCAGTCCTGGTTAGTACTTGGATGAGAGACTGCCAGTCAATACCAGGTGTTACAAACTGTACGTCAGAGGAAGGAACTGGCAAAATTACCTCTGAGCGTTCCTAAGAAAATCTTATGAACTTAATGGCATCACCATAAATTGACAGGCAACCTGAAGGTACATATACACACACAGTAAATGGTAGCGGGAGCCAGCACACTGTAGTGATTTCAGTGTTGGACCAGAACTCTGGGAGACCAGCATGGAAACCCACTGGATGAGCTTGGGCAAGTCACATTTTCTCAGCCTTGGCAAACATCAACGAATAAATCTTGGCAAGAAAACTCTAAGGATGGGATTATCATGAGTCAGAGTTGATTTGGAGACAAGTGGGATTGCGTTTTGGACCAGGACACTGGGAGACCAGGGTTCAAATCTTCACATGGCCATAGCAACCCACTGAGTGACCTTGGCCAAATCACACTCTCTCAGCCTCAGAGGAAGGCAAAGGTAAAGCTCCTATGAACAAATTCTGCCAAGAAAACCCCATGATAGGGTAACCCTAGCATTGCCATAAGCCAGCAATGACTTGAGGGCACATAAGAACAATAAAATATCACAAATAAATTTTGGAATTTATCTTATGTTCACTATGGCTACCTTTGCATTCATTTGCGTACAACAGTGTTTCAGATTGTGAACACCACACATCTTATTTAAATCTATGCCCATTTTGGACATTTGCTGGCTAAAATACAGAATTAGTGGAAGGAAGGTCCCCTCTTTTGTTAAAGCAGAAAGTTATCCATCCAGTCTTGAACACAACTATCTTGCGTTAGCAATGATTTAGCTATTTTTACATCTGTTTGAAATCTAACTTTTTACAACAGTGATTTAAATATATGGCTTGGTAGAGAAAAGAAACTAAGCAGAAATTTGATATCTTCTGTGGCAAGTTACTGTGCAAAGAGTCAAATTTGGGACAGTCATCAGTGAGCACTTACAGAACCCTTTGGCTGAAAGGGAGTTTTCTAGACTTGTTCTTTGGGTCCTGGTGGGTGGGGCAAGCTAGTGGCTTGTTTCTGGAGTCTGGGATGCTCACCATTAAAATACTGAAAAGGAAGTAGATACACACTTACTTCAGCATATACTACATCATGAAGCTCTGCTGCAGCTCAAGGTAAACAGTTAATAAAGTGGCCCTAGGTTTACCTATACATTTGTGTGTCTTTCTTCCAACTGAGTGGTCAATTGTGTCCAATCAATGGATGGAAAGAACTTCTCCATTTTTTGCATCTACAGACCACCCAACTGGTCAAGTTAGCTTCCTGGATGGTTTTATTATATTCAGTTACCATATACGCAACAAGTCATCACCATTAAATCCAGTTTTGCTGCCTGGGAGCAAATACCAATAGGTGATACTATCACATAGATTGGGAGTTATCAGAAACCCATTGGAATTTTTCAACATCATCTTCAACATGCTGTTGACATCCACTTCTGTGTTTCATTAACTAAATATCTTGGGGTAGATGATTTAATTCTAAACTAGTGCCTGAGATTGGCTGAATAATTAAGTCTAAATAGAGTAAAGCCACTAGTTAGGCAAAAATAGTACCTTTCTTGTAATACATAGAGAGGTAACTTCTCTATATGCTTAGGTAAGAATTAAGACACTGCTTCTCACACAACTGTTGCTCCTAGACAGGCTGTTGCCTGCAGCGGCCAAGGGCCAAACACATCTGCTATACAGGTGGTGCCATTCGCTCAAGTACACAGGTCATGCAATGCTGATGGCTGTTCTTTTCATTTCAATTACATACCGTAATGTTCTTTATGCGGAGCTGCCCTTGAAGATCACAGCTGTTGAGTAAATATTCTAGCTGTGCCACACTGCTGATAGAGACTGTACTTTTAAAAAAGGTAATTGATGTTTGAGATTATAGCTTAAATTATGTTTTTAAAGTTATGGGTAATGTTTTATGATTCACTAGAACCACTCCAAGTTTCAGAGAACCAAGTACAAATGTTTTAAACAAATAAATCACTGTGGGAACATGTGGGTGCATGTTCCTGCACCTTTAAAAAGAGGAGTTTTCCAATACATTTATCTTTTGTATGGGAAAGCTTTGTGTTCTAAATATCTGTTGTTAGGCTTCTATACAAAGCACAGGAGAGAGCCAGTAAAAAAACTTGCAGTGCTACATATTTTAATAACATAGCTTTAAGTTATGCTATATTTAGAAATCTATAAATGGAAAACACCACAAAAAAAAAAAAGGACCCATAGACAGTATTAATCTCTAGGCAGTACCATCTACACATCATTTTCTTAATAAGCCAGCACAGAAAGAGCAGCTATGCTGCTGTACAGTGCCTGTCCTACACAGTAAAAAGCTCTAGATTGTCTAAGTCATACTCTGCATGATAGACAAGAAAGAGTATTAGCCAGAAAAAAAATCCTTTGGTCAAATACTGCAAACAAACCAGAAGGACAAGTCAGTTCTAAAGCAGAGAGTATTTCCAACAAACCTCATATATACTTGCTGACTGTACATGTCTTCAAGTTGTCTTGTCAACTTATGGCAACCTCATCAATTTCACGCATTTTCCTTAAGCCATTGCTTTCCTCTGAAATGTATCCCGAAGGATGTGGTATTCCTTGGTGGTCTCCCATCCAAGTCCTAGCCAGACCTCATCCTGCTTAGCTTCCAAGATCAGAAAGGATCTCAATGTTAAATTGAAACAAATGTTCCCTGCCATCTTTTGAAAGATACATAGGCACATGGGAAGATGACTTGGACTGAACTTTGGCCCTCAAGGCTGTTTCTGTGCTCCTGAACACTTCAGAAATTCCTAGCAGACTGACCTTCTTCTGGTTTTAAAAAAAGTGGGGACGGAAACTTCCTGGAAACCTCCAGGTACAAAACCTGCATCCTAAATAGGTTTTTAGGCCTCCTTGTATTCTTTAATATTTGAAAATACCAATGTTTGAGAAGAAGAAGTGGGGATGTTCCCCCTCGCCTTTTTTCAGTAGGCCCTGCAGTCCCTGGTGGGTCCTGGGAGAGGAGGAAGAGCCTCCAGACATGTTGTGGTTACCCATCCCGACCCAACACATTGCCGCCTCCCCCCACCCGGCCAGTACTCTCTATAATGATGGGCTGTCAAGGCTCCAGCAAAGATAATTTCCTAGCCCTCCCTGGCAATGGGGGGGGGGGGCAAAATTAGGACCATCTGCATGCAAAATATCTGTACTAATACTGAGCCCCAATTTCTCCTATTTTTCATATACTTCATATATCCATATATATACTTTCATATATTCATATAAAAAAGAGCAAACAAAAACAAAAGTGTGCAGTCACAACAGACTTTTTTCAAGCCAAGACCTACTTGTGAAAAGCCAATACAGAATAGTTACTGTAGGACAGTTACTGTGGATAGTTAATGAACCACTTAAAATATTGAAGAAGTTGTTTTCCTTGCAAAATGGTTTGCTGAAAGCTGTGAAAGAATTCATTCATTAAGGAGCTTAACAAGCTGGAAACAGGTAGGATAGGAATGTTTCCAGTGTACACATTTTTGCTTCTTTGCTTAGGTTAATATTTCACCATACTATAATACAGTCTTGTGACACAGTAGTATTTAAATGTTATTTTCCACTACAGTCCTTCTGTCAAACACTTGCTAAAATGTTTATTTTAATATTTTCGCATAATCCTTCAAATCTGGCTCAGGTGATATCACTGGTACTGCTGATGTAAGGATTAATCTTGTAAAGAAGTATGGTGTAATATATACAGTAATTACAAGTCTAATTTAAAGAGCCAGTAATTGTTTCTCAGCTAAATGTAAAGCCCCCCTATCTCTCTCATACACATAACCCCACCCATTCGTGAGCCCAATATTATGCAAAATTGGACCTTAAATCAATAGTGCTTTTACTGAAACACAGTCTCTAGAGAAAGCTGATAAAATTGCTATGTGCCAAAATGGCAATTTGCCAACTGACTAATCATACAACTGTTAAGGCATGCAAGAAGAGCGTTCGGATTTAGATCCAAAGAAAACACATGGCTGTTTGGCAGGCCTAAATGGAAAAGCAAAATGTATACATGTGTGGAGGCTGCCACCTTGGCTAACCCAACCAGCACAGAATGAAGGGCCTTGAGACTTAAAAAAAAAAAAAAGGGAGGTTCTCTACAATCTGAACTCAAAGAATGCAGGCTTTGTAAACTGTCACAACCCATTATATACTACTTAATGCTATTCATTCATCTTGTCATCACATTCTCAAAAGGTAAATTGATTTGAGAGGGTTAAAAAAAAAAGAGAGTAACATCTTCAGAAGAGAGCACTACAAAACCTTTGTTACTGAACTGTTTACAGCAAACTGCTAACTATTCAGAAAGTAGCACATGGTATCATTTAGTCCATATCCGCTACATATTTCCAGAAGATAAAATCAAGTTCTTCCCAAACATCTGCAGTCCATAAGAGTTGTCACCGCTCAAATGTCACCGCCATACCAGCCTGAACACACCTGATCTTGCCTGGTTTACAAAGCTAAGAAAGTCTGGGCCTGGTTAATACCTGTTGTTGTGCGCATCAAGTCATTTCCAACTTATGAAGACCCTAAGGCAAACCTATCATGGGGTTTTCTGGAGCCTGAGAGTGTATAAGGCACGCAAGGTCACTAAGTGGGTTTCCATGGCTGAGTTAGGAATCGAATCCTGGTCTCCAGAACTGCAGTACAATGCTCATACCACTACATCATGCTGGCTCTAGGATGGGATACCACCAAAAAATATCAGGGATCTCTAGGCAGGGCTAGGAAAGAATCCTGCCAAAAAGCATGGAGATCCATGGTGCTAGAGCTAGATGGGTCAATAGTTATAACTTCAGTATAAGGCAGCTTCCTATGAACCTAGGGCAGAATTCTCTATCAGCCACTTAGAGGCATAATCACCTCGGTTATGCAGCTAAGTACTGTCTCTTGGTCCAATCCCCTCCCAAATTCCACTTTCCAGGCAGCAGCCACTGCAAGCAAGGGTGGTCTATTCCCCTGTAGACTGGGAAGCTGTTGACTGATGTCCTCCCTCCATGAGAACTCTCCCTTTTGACAGGAAGAAGCAATTTCCCATCACACCAGAAATCGCTTCACACAAGAGAAGGTGGAAACATCAGTTGGCTGCTTCCCAATCAACACAGCCCTCTTGGTTACAGTATGTTTTGGATAACTTTTTATGCACATCAGAAATATGCATATTTTGCTATGTACACTTTCCAAACGTGCGTTTTATCACAGCTGTGTGGTTATGTGTGCATTTGAGAATGCTTTCAAGCTCTGTCCATTCTCAGCAGTTCAGCCAAGTACACAAAAGTAGATTGTCAGATCAAATTCCCTGCACTGAGGGCCAGGCTTTTGGAGATATTTGTGGGCCAGTTTGCTTTCAGTCATAAACATAAACAGGTAGGCTCTCACATCTTGGGACCTACCAAGGAAGCACATTAGCCATGCATGAAAGTAACTCAGATCTACAGAGAAAAAGGGAAGCACCCGATGTCATCAGCACACAATAACAACTTTGGCTTGGTGATCTAGTTTTTATGTTCCAATAAGATCAAGGAAAAAAAGTCTCTATCTTTTATTAATACCCAATTTAGTAATTTTATGCATAAGAAGAACTCTACCACTGGGAATTCAGTCACTGACTTAAAAACAGCACAGTCAGTTGTTAGATATACAATGCATTTCCCTCTTGCTTAAAAGGACAAGACCTAATTATTACAAAAGCAGCAGTCCTCAGAGTTCCTGTGAACAGCCACAGCTTCTAGGAAACTGCTGATTTTGGTACGGGATGTAGCCTCTGTATTGATCTCTATCTGCCACCAATTACAGCCATAGAAACAATGAAAAGTCAACAGTGGCATTATCTAGACACATGAGTCTGCTCATTTATATCATTATCTGTGTCCTTCAGTGAACTTATATGTTGATTTCCTACAATGCATCATCATTTTATCCAGACAGACAGTATGTTCGGAGATTTTTCCTCCACAATATGGTAAGACTGGGCTTAAAAACGGAGATACATTTAAAAAGCTTGGACAGACATTTTTCATCACTCAGTAGCAAGATACCAGACTGACAGTAAATATTACAAAAACAGCTTTAAAGGTTCTCCATTGTGCTTATTTTCTGGGTTACTGGGGTAACCATGTAGGAATACCTATATTTTGCACCATTATCACTATTCTTGAATCAGGAGTAATTCTGGCAAAACAGGCTTAGAAGGTCTCACAGCAGATGCATTGCAACCAAAAAGAGGTAAGAGCTACTGTGTTTTTTACAACAGCATGATGTAGAAGTTCAACCACCATAAACATTTATTAACATGAGGACAGAAAGATGGGGAAAGTCTCACCCCTGGGCTTATCTTTTTATCAGCATAGTAACAGTTGGACTCCACATTTGCTAGAGTTAGGGATGCAGGACCCTTGTAAAAGTAGGGAAAACCACAAATATAAAAAAGATTGTGTGTGTGTGTGCGCGCGCGTGTGTGTGCGCGCATGTGCGTGCGCGTTTGTCTGTGAAGGAAGCTGAGGCATGGTGGGGAGAACAGGCACCTGGGGCTAAACCAGGTCAGAGAAGGCAGAAGGAACGGGTGGTTGGCATGTCGGCCTTATACTCTCTTCCACCCACTTCCTTCCTTGGATGTGTGGGAGGCATTCGGAGAAGGTTTGTGGTGCTGAGAAATCAGGCCAACAGCCATCCTTAACTGGCCAGGCTGTGGCTACTGGAAAAGGACCAGAGTTGGGTTTTTAAAGGGCTACACAGTCTGCTCAAAGCCACCAAGAGGAAAGGTTCTCCTGGAAAAGAAGCATCTATTGTGGGGGACGGAGGTTGGAGAAACTCACAAATAATCAAATCTGTAAAAGTCAAACCTGCAAATGTGGAGGGCCAACTGTATTGTGTATGAAAGTTGGATTAGACTCCAAGAAACTAAAGTTAAAATCTCTGCTCAGCCAGGAAAAACCCACCAGATGACCCTGGGCAAGTCACACCCTCTCAGCCTCAGAGGAAGGCAATGGCAAACCCTCTCTGAACAAATCTTCCCCACCGTAAAACCTCACTGCAAGTTCATCTTATGATTTCTATAGGTTGGAAATGACTGGAAGGTACATAGCAATATCCAGCCCACATGTCACACTTTCATCCACAGTGAAATGAATCCACTGCATGTTCACTTTCCTCACACTCTGCCATACAAGGATCAAGGTGTTCACAAGGCAGAAGATGAGAGAAGATATAAGTTTTCACTTCTGAATCCAATGACTTGATGCTGGTGCATTCTGCACTCTTTAAAGTACCATTCAAAATACCACAGAAAAACAACAATCTGGATGTGCACTTAGCCACACAGATGAATAGCAATGTTGTTCTTCTGCACAACACCACTTCAACTGGATGTGCACTGCAGTATCAGGGAGCACTGCAACAACTGGCTTCTGCAATAGGAAGAAGTTCTCCCTTCTCTCCCACAGATCAGCATCATGAAAAAAAAAATGACTGCTGACTGGTCTGGATGGGAGAACATGTGGGAGAAAATGCATGAAGGTGGAAGGTAAAGTTGTTTTCCCCCACATGTCTCTGAAAACACACATTTTACAACAAAACAAAATAATTTGACACAGCATTACTTTATATACTTTCTGTAAACTGATCCCACTATAACGCTATTGATTTGGGCAATTTCCCCAATCTTGGTAAAACAACCTCAGAACCCTCACAGTGTCCTTGGCCTCAAAGCGGAGAAGCTGTGCTGAATTGTATTCTTCTATCTCCAGGACTGTTTTGTTCCCTGCAACCCTAAGAGCAGAGCATGAAATAGTTAGGGTTGGTGTTTTTTGTTTGGTTTGGGCTTTTTTGGTTTTTTTTTTATTACAACTGCCCAGATGTTGCAAACAACAACAAAATGGAAACAGTCTCAAGTATAAAACACGTTTCACTCAAATGATAGAAAATAGGAGCTTTCTGGGATTGTACTTCTGGCACAGGCCGTGGCTAAAGCAACCCTAAAATGCAGTGCAATTTTTCTAAGCAATTCTGAGATTTATTTTAAATTATTTTTCAAATCAGTGGGAAGTTGCATTGCTTCCACTACTGTGACATTTTGCCTTCCTATTTTAGAACACTGCAAATAAACAGCATAAGGAATCAGAAGAAACTGGCAACATTACTCTCATACAAACTGCGCTTATTCTCTACAGTGATGGTTAATAAATCTCAAGGCTCAACTATATAATCTGAACTAGGCTTTGTCATGCTGATTGGGCTGTTGCTCTTCCCTAGCTATCTTCAGGCTAGATGTGGTCATACAGCAGTGAAGAAAAATAACTATGTATGCCCAGAGGCTCTCCTTGTTATTTTGGGCCAGACTTCAGTCTTTGAAAATGCCTTCTGAGGCTACATCTTTGGGAGTTTGGTCTTCAATTAATCCTTCAATGCGCTGAGCTATTTTTAAAAAGAAAGTATCCTTTGTCCATATCTTAAATTATACTGCTTTTAGTATGCTGTTGTGAGGCGGGAGTATAATTTAGGGACATTTCAGACATTTTGAAGGGTTCAAAACTCAGCATATTTTGTGTTCTGACATATTTGAAAGCCAAATTGCTAATCTGGCATATAGACACGGCAAATCCCAGATTGCTTGCAGAGCTGTTAATGCACACTGATATCGCTCCAGGGTGCTGTTAACATATACATCTCACTATTCACCGTTTACAAAGAGCCAAAATAAAACTGAAGGGTTTAAAAAAATTCCTCACATTAGGGACAGAAGGCTAGAAAAGGAAGTTTGGGGCAAGTGTGGAAAATTCTAGAGTCCTAGTAGCCCTTAGTATTTTAAAAGCAAATGCATAACCTCCAACCGTCCTAATTTGGTAGGGACAATCGCAGTTAATCCTCAGTCATCCCACTTTTTTAGCTTTCCTTCTGTTTTTCTCTTCTCTTTCCACTTTTCCCCTTTGTCCTCATTTAATTCAATCACTGCAAACTAAGTACAAAGTACAAAAGTGGTTTGTACTCATTTAACTCACTGGAAGGAGAGGAGAAGAGTGGGTGGAGTTTTGTCCTCAACCTTTGGTCCTGCAGATATGGATTTCTTCTCCCAGAATTCCTTACTGTTGGCCAAACTGGATGGGGCTTCTTGAAGTTGAAGCCCAAAACACATGGAGGACCAAAGGCTGGAGACAACTGTTGTAACTTCAGGGCCTTTCCACCCTGCACTGTTATAGTGTTATTATTCCACTTTCAACATCCCATGGAATCCTGCATGAGGCTTGCAGATTAGGGAGGAGCCTTTAGAATTCTCAGCCAGAGAGCTCTTTGGCCTCAGGAAACTACAAACCCTACAGGATGTTGAAAGTGGAATAATAGCACTGTAACAGTATAGTACAGAAAGGCCCTCAAACAAAAGCAAATTGCTGCAATCTCTTCTGGCTCGTGTATTCCTCATTAATTTTTTTTTGGCATATTGACTACACTCCGATATTGCGTGGTCACACGCGTCTCAATTTTCCTCTGTGAAATGTTGGAAGGTAAGAAAATGGGACCAGGCACTAGGCTTTGGTCACTGCAGATTTTACAAATCAGGTTTTCCTTCTTTTCCAGTTCCTAGAAAAACTCTCTAACCTTGCTTTGAAATTTTAAAAAACATGCTACACCACTGGCAGAGAGGACTTCCATCTCACCCACATAAGAGAGAAGCATTACTGTGAGTAACAAATGAGGAACAGATTTTTCACTATCTTTATTTTATATCAGAATGCTAGAAGCAAAGCAATATTAAGCCTACACTGAAATGTCATTTATCTGATGATTTGGGTGTAGATTAAAAATGTCTGAGGTGCTTTTCACCAGATTGAGAAGCAGAATGGTTCAACAAATAGAATATTGGAGTTGCGACAGAACTGGCCAACCTTCAGGAAATCATTAATTTTCAGTTTAACCTGCCTCACAGGCATACTGTGCAGAGGAGGAAATAGCATAACCCAATGCATCCTCTCCTTGGACCTATCCAATATATAAAAGTCAAAGTCTGTGAGTTTGTCTGCATCAGTTGAAGACCTAACCTTATATGATTGGCTGTGTGAGGCAAAGACTTCATATGATTGGCCGCCTGAGAAGATTCAATGGAATCCTGGTGTTTGCAGTTTAGGGAGGGGCCTTTAGAATTCTCAGCCAGAGAGCTCTTGGGCCTGGCCGGTTGCTATGTAGGTGAGGCCTAGCAGCAAGGAGGAGGGCAGTGTATTCCCTCAAAAACCCAACCTCTGTATATTAATAACTCTGAACACAGATTGGATTGGAGAAGATGGGGAAAAGTTATAGGTACTGGACAAAACAGTTTGGGGAATTAGAGACACAGGATCTCAAATCTTTCTAACAAGTATTACCTATGAGAAAATAAAATCCTGGGCAACGCCAGGTATATACACTAGTATAGGATACAAATTAATGTCAGATGTAGCATATATGGCCTGAAGTTAACATTATTTTGACATGCTATTCAGGCTATCATAAATCTTTCACCATCCATCATCATCACGATCATGATCATCATCATCTTCATCACAATCATCATCATCATCATCCTCTGCATCATCTAAAGGGCTAGTGTTCTATTTATATCCTTGAAAGGAGGTTCAAGGCTCAATTTAAGTCAAGTCAACAATAATTAAAGTAATACTTGAAACTCCAAATAAACAAGACAAGCTAACAAGAGTTAACCACAAGAGATAGCACATATCTACCGCTATTAAAATAAAATATTTTCTTAAAGAACCAAATATTTTCTTAAAGAATCTTTTCTTAGAGATTTTAACATACTGCCTTCTCTTAGATCAAGAGCAAGGCCCTTCTCGTGCCCTTGGTGCAAAAGCTGCTAGAGACCATGCCAGAATCAGCAAGTCATTCCAAGGCACTGAACCCACAACATGGCTTCCCTCTCATGGCTACACTACTTTCTTAAGAAAAGTGGGCCAGTGCTGCTTGGAGAATTATGGGGGCTGTGTCCATAAAAGTAACTCTTCCATACTCTGCTTTTGACATGACCTTTGTGAGCCAGCAAGGAGTGTGAAACTCTGATAGAAACATGAGAAAGGACCCATGTCTGTACAAACTGTCATCATAAGCTGTCTCTCTCATATTAAGACAGTTGGTCCACTGGATTTACAATAGGATAAGACAACTATAAAGAATTATACGTTCTTGCAGTGTTAATTAGCTCTATCAAAATCTATGGCTGCTGTCTCATTTTTAAATAGCAAAGGTAAATCCAACATCTAGTTCAGCCCTGAGGACATTAATCTGAAAAATATATGGATGTAACTGGAAAATACTACATAAAATATTAAAATATGCAATATGTGTGACACGCTGTTCTCAAATGCCCTGGTTAAATCAAAAGCAAAGCATGTTTTTTAAAACATACTTTAAAACTTTGCTCACACCGTGTCTCATAGATGCATATTTCAATAAATGCTGGTATTGTTTTTGATGGTTTAGTCAATAAGATTAGAACATGTGAGTGGATTTGTAAACAATGCATGTTTTGTTGTATACTGCCAGTCATGGAGCTCTCAAGACCTAGCAACAGAGGCCAACCCTTCAGTTCAGAGCTGTTGAGACTCATTAGCTCCCAATACTTGCATCTGTCAGAAAACAGACATAAAAGACACATAAAAGATGTATCTACCTCAGAAAAGCTGCACAAACTGCACAGAGAGAAAATGGAGGGAACTCTTCAATAAAAGGGAAAGATACTATGGTTTTCTTACAGATTGTTACACTAGCTCTCACCTAGTCACAACTAAAGCAATGAGTAAATCCTTTGGACATGTGATACCATGGAACCCATTGAGAAGAATTTACATGGAAGCAGAAAGCTAAAGCACTGATTCGTCCCTCATGCAGCTTTTCTGATCGGTCCCTATAGATTACTTCAAAGGCTCTCAGCCTCTCAAAACATTTTGTTTTCTTTTGTTTTTAAGAACAGGCAAGCCATTTAAGAACACAGACCCAATTAAGCTGTGTATATTTCTTGGACCTTTCCATGAAATGTGTTCCTCTTCTCTGTAACTCCTTCTTCATGTCAGCACACTGGGTGACATTTCTTACCCTTTCTACCTCAAAACGGGCATGGCCAATCCTTTTACTTTTCTCACGCACTGCCAAGTTTCAGATTAACACACTGAACCATATTCTGAGCATAATCCATGGAACCTACTGAGCTCTCCCTGCCAGCGCCAATTTACAATTATAACAAAGCAATAGGATTCATCCTCCCCCTACCCCATTAGGACTGCAAATACTGATGTATTCTGTCAATCCCGAATATAAAGTTTATGGTCTTTGCAGTCAAAATTAGAAACTCAATTATGTGAAGCTGAAAGCCAAACTCAATGCAACAAAGTAGCAAAATTTGCTGTTTATATATAATGCAAAAAAATAGATGTCTAATGCAAACAACCAAAAATGAAAGAGAAAATTTTTCCAAAGAGAGAAGAGAAATTTTTCCATCTTATCATCTCAAATGTTACTAAGTCATGCCTCTGCTTCGGCTATAGGAAGAACCCCTGGGCACAGCAATGTAAGGCAGGAGATAAATGAAGGTCCATGTCCTTTTACTCATGCATACCTTCTGTTACAAAAATAAAACTAATTCTGAATAGCACTTGAATGAGACAGGCACATGTCGTTGCTCCCATTCAATTTGGATGAGTCCAAAGGTGAGAGGGAGGAAAATCTTCCTAGATAACAAAGAACCGCTGCTGATCAAAGAGGTCACCCCACCTTCTCAGGTTGCTGATGTCTGAACTAGGCTCAATGGCTTCACCTTTAACAACCATTTGATCTGCACCACACAGCAGAGTGTAATGTATATTTCCATACTAAGAGGGATTCATCCACAAATCAAAGACAAAATAATTCATGCATGCTGTAGCACAAGAGGAGAACAGGATAGCTTTGTTCTAGCCACTTGACATGGTGTTGTGCTCTCCCACTTCCAACTTCATTAGAAGAGTAACTGAGGCAAGTTAAAAATGTGCAGTGGGGGTGATGGCATATCTCTACCAGACAGCTTTAAAAGTGCCATCATGAGTTCATACATCTGTTTGGAATCTAATGCACTCTGGATTTAATGTTGTCAGTACAAACATTACAACACTCACCCCAAATTATACATGAATAATAAGGAAATTAAACATGAAACAAATATACAAGCAGGATGAACATCACAGTCTTAGTCAAGAGTGGAAACAATTCCTTTAAAATCCAACTCACACTCTAAGGAATGATTAGTTGTGCTCAAAGACAAAATATTTGCTTTGAGGATGTGGTTAGTAACATCTGACATGCCACAGTAATTTTAGTTGAACTGCTAACCTATGTTTCTGAGAAGTCTGAAAGTAAAAATGCAATCATGGCTGGCAAATACAAGTCCCCAAACAAAGTGTAATCATCTTAAATAAACTACTGTCAAGCAAAGGTCTCATGTATCAAAGAGTTCCCACGATGCCTGGTGGCACTAGCTAGTGAAAAGGTCCCATGGTATCTCCATCCTCACACACTATTAAGAAAAAGTACTGTGCTTCTATTTACTTTCAGAGGTTATCCACTGTCAAGTAATATATAGACCTAATACTCTGGATGTAAATCACTTGCATGTGAAATGCTACCTTTTGTTATTCTTAGTAAACTTTACAGCAAAGACATTATCTAGAAGTTGAGAATTTTTTTAGTAAACGAGATTTACAATTATCTGAAAAATTAACATGCAAACATCAAATGGATATTGGAAGGAAAGAAGAGAGAGATAACACTGGCTGAAAATAGGATATAGACATGGCAACTTTTAAAAAAAATAATATGTCCTGTTGCAAACAAATGGATTAGGAACTAAGGACACTTAGTGCCAATTCTTATATTTACATGTAAGAAAAATGAATGGCTTAGGACCTTTCAACACTATACTGTTATAGTGTTATCATTCAATTTTTAACATCCTATGGAATCCTGGGATTTGCAGTTTAGAGAGGGGCCTCTAGAATTGTCAGCCAGGAAGCTCTTTGGCCTCAGTAAACTATAAACCCCCGAATTCCACAGGACGGTGAAAGTGGAATAACAGCACTATAACAGTGTAATGTAGAAAGGCCCTTAGTTAGTAGAATTGTTTGAGCACTGAAAATGCACACAGTTGAATTATACACATACAACACATGAGGAACATATATTTATGTCCTTTATACAGCTACGGACAACACAAAATAATGTGTAAATGTTAGGGTTGTCAGATCTGAAGGCCTGGCCCTGAGTCTCCTGTTTCCATAGATCATCTCTAAGGAAGAGATGTGAATGTACATTCTCCAGTTTTGGTGAGGTTAGCTCTAGGCAAGAAAGGACTGTTTGCAAATCTTAGGCTCCACTATTAAAGCACTAGGTTGCTAAAATTTGCAATGCTTAACTGATTTGTTAGGGCTACTTACAAAGACTCTCCATGCTCTAGAACAGTCCCTACAGCTGAGGTGTCTGACTTAATTTCCAAAGAGGAAAACATATTCTTTGTGCTTGTTTGAATGACAAGCCTTGAGCATCTCTTGGTTGATGTGTAAGGTGTAAGACTTTAATACATCACCAGTGATGCCCCTAGGTCTCAGATTTTGGTTTGGAATTTAAGGGCCTAGAACAATCCTAAACCTGCAATCCTAATAAATATATGTCCACATTATCCAAGATCAACACTTCATTTAATCAATTACACTCAGAATCTTTAAAAAGGAGACAAAAATCTCTTGAGAGGAAAAATACCATTTCTAGTTGTGCATGTTGCCTAAGAACAATGTTCAATATGTTCAAGTATTCCTTTGGAAGACTGCAGCATGCTAAACTGCCAAAAAACAATATGATCATCTAAAACCAAAGCTTGAAAATTCAATACGTAAGATATCAAAAGCACAAAAGCTTAACATTTTGACTGTGAAAAAAGAAATCACTGTGCAAGACCAAAACATGTGAATTAAATTAGCCTCCCAATGAGCACAGTGTGAGCTACTATAAGAAGCCAAGAGATCTTTGGCAGGCCATCGAAAATGTAAAGTGTTCTATGGAGAATTTATCACTTAATTTCACTCTATGCTCTACCACTAAAGCAGGGATAGACGCCACTGGAAAAATCCACTGGTTAATTTCCAAATAAGTATTTGTCATTCCAACCAACCTAGAATTTAAAGTGTCCTGTCTTCTACACAACATATTTGATGTTGCTGTTTGATTTGAATCAAAACACTTCAAGAGTGTCAGAACAAAGTATCAGACTTAAATAAACCAGTTAACAAATCAGATAACTATATGTATACACGCAAGTGTATACATTCACACATGCACGTATGAATTATCAAAATGCTCTGACTTCTGCCTTTGCCAGTTGCTTAAAACAAAATTATGTATCTATACCTATAGAATGAATTTGCTATGATGCTGCCATATACTCGATCAGATTATTGATAATAAAAATCAATAATCTATTTGATCATCTAATAAAATGGAAAAAAAATATTGCCTGCTCTGAGATGACTATGGCTTTCCAGGGTCTCAGTAGAAGCCCTTCACATCTTCCTGGCACATGATCTTTCAAACTAAAAATGTCATGGATTGAACCTCAGTAAAGTAAACAGTGCAGCCCATAAACAAAAGATTTCCACATATTAGATTAGAAATAGTTTGTGACAGCATTGCTACCAGTCTGTGTTTATGCATACATGGGCTACAAGACTTGTGATGTGATTATCACAGCATGGTGTTGTCTTTATATGCCTACCACAAAGGACATGAAGAGGTAAAAGCAGGCCATGAAGTCATGTCACATACAACTACAGTATATGTTAGGAAGAATACAAAACAGACAGACACAGCAGCCATGTTATTTCCTATTAAATGTAACTGTTCTGTCAGACAGTATTTACCTTCTGAAGTTAGAGCTAAACTGGAGTAGGTTTACATGCATTCAGGCAATCAGGGTATTTAATTACTGTAAATCTTGCAATACTTAGGACAATTTCTTTCTTAGTAAACACAGCTATGAAAACAATAGTGGTGTAATGCTTTGCCAAAATCGTAGTTAATTATAACACAAATAGTTGGTGCAATAATACTAAAATGTTCATTCAAGAAGATGCAAAGCAGCGCTTGATATGTCATCTTGCTGCTCAAAGCAGGGGTATATTAAATTACATGCCTCCAAACAAGCACTATCCTGTTTACATTTGTGTATGGGTGAAAGATCTTGTATCAACTTGTTATAGCCCATGAAGTACAGATGCACTGAACTGTACTTACAGAGCTTTATTTACATTTTATTTTACTTTTTTTAAAAATGACAGCCTGTATTTTCATAGCTTGTAATATAAAATACAGCATTAAAAGCCAAGCATCATAACAAAGCAACACAGCATCAAAACTAAAAGTTAAAATAGCAGAGATGAAAAAGGTGAGCTAAGCAAGTTGCCCAGACTAGCATCCAGTCCCAGTCAGGAATCTTCCTGCCATATTCTGAACTAACTGCACTCTTCTAAACAATTTTCAAAGGCAGCCTCATGCACAATGCACCATGGTCATGAACATGCTCTCATCTGGATCACTAGCAGATGGATGATTGAAGCAATATTCTCATTGTCCAGGCAGGTCCAAAACTGCTAAGAGATACTCCAAGCCACTGACCATACTGGCTTGGGGATTTGGGGAGTTGTTGTCCAAAAAAAGGACCTTCTAGCTCTCCTCCATAATGCATTGAATCAGCTAACCCTATCATCCCTTTACTCATCCACTAACGCATCCATTTAAGCAGAACCTTCTATTCAATCTGCACAGTCAAAAGATTCAAATTCCAACCTTTTTCAGTAGCTGTGGACTGAATAAAAAGCTCCGTCCCATCCCAACATCTTTACCTCCCTGTCCAAACATGTGCCTCTGGATAGAGATTTCACTACTTAAGGACCAAATTCTTTCTATTGCTTTGGGTACAAATTACATTTACAGAGCACAGAGTGGACTGCACCTTTATTGGTTCACCGCTTAACCTCAATTATAGCTATGTCCGCAGGGGGGTGGGGAACAATATCAATTATCAATCCACTGATACTCTAAGTGGTATCACTCCTCTTCCAGTTTTCAAACAAATAACAAAGCACAACCTTTAAAATAAAAGATGTTTCTAAAGTGTATATGGGCTTCTTTTATCTTTAAGGAACAGTTTTCAGAACTGGTGTTAGAAAAGCATTCAGTACCTCTCATGGTACATTCTAAATTAACTGGGAGAAGCAACAAGAAAGAGGTCAATAGATACTGAATTTAAACTAAGCAGCTCTGTTTTCTTCTAACATTTCACACATTTCATTATTATAAGCACACCTAAGATATTTCAAACGTTTATCCAAAATGGTTACATTCCTGCTCCAGTTTATACCTAGAACACACTACCAAATCTATTGTTTACAGCCAAGCCCTCCAGTACAACGGCATCTGTTCAGACCCATAAGGCAGATTTAAAACTCTTAGATTTACAAAAGGTATTTTTCAAACTATAATGTGGGCTTAAGTAGGTAAAGAAACCAATTGATCAGGCAAGATTAATACCCAGGAACCATTTACTACAAGACAGACCAAAAATACAAAGTGATAGAACACTTCTAGTAGTCACTTACAGTTCCCAGCTAAGATCACTCAAAGGCATCATCAATGAGCTACACCCAATTCTGGAGAATAACACAGCCCTCTCACAAATTCTGGGAGGCAAGCCTTATTGGTCCACAGGCAGCTCCCAATCTTAAACAACTACATATTTACAACAGGATACATAACAGGGATGGTAATACAGGATAAAACCCTGCCACAAATCCAGATGCCAACTCTTGTCCCCACATCTACTCCAGGAGAAATATTACAGGAGCCAATAACATGCCTCACAAAATCAGAGCTACCCTTACTTGCTCCTCCTCCTATGTTATATATGCTATCTTATATAAATATTACCCCTCTAAGTTCCACATTGGACAAACTGGACAGTCTCTACCCAAAAGAATTAATAGATACAAATCTGACATTAGGAATGGCAATACTCAAAAACCACTTGCAGAACATTTCAACCTTCCCGGACGCACAGTGAGGAATTTACAGGTTGCAGTCCTTGAACAAGGAAATTACAAAGGACAACCAGACAAAGGAACTGTTAAACTGAACTATATTCATAAACGTCAATCCATTAGCAGAGGTGTTAACAAAGACAATGACTTCATAGCACACTACATATATTAATACGAGAGTCCTTGCTACTGCACATATGCCAAGAAGAATCTTCTCAGAGAGAGTTTTGAACCCTGGGAAACTGACTTTTGGTAAGCAGATTTATTGCTTTCCCATATCAATACTAACTAACCACTGTAAAGGTTTGAAAAATCTGTGCCACCTTACTCAGCCCTTTGAAAATTTAGGCCAAGGGTCATGATTTACATCCTTCTGCCTTCTGCTACATTCTGCCCCACTCCAACAACTGTATCAATATGGTTTATACCCAAGGTCTTAATACTACTTGGTACTGCATCTTAAGAAGTGGGTGCATATCCTGAAAAGCTCATGCAAAAATAAAAACCAGTTAGTCTTAAAGGTGTTGCCATTTCTCTCTCTCTCTCTTCATTCCATCCTCTTTTTTGTGCTCCAAAATAGCAAGGTATCTTTGCAACAAATGTGATCACAACACATATGCATTATCCAAGTAGATTCATTAAGAAAAGCCTTGCAGGTTAGTTTGTTTCTCTGTGATAGCTAAAATGACCTCATTTCTGAATATGTTACGTGCCCCTTGAAGCTGAATACAGTGTAACTTGTGTACAAAATCCAGTGTCATCAAGGCAAATTTTTCCCGCCTCCTTTTTACCTGTAGCCTCCTTTTTACCTGTACCATCACCATGTCACAAAAAAAAAAAAAAAAATACTTCTCTAGGTCCTAAATATCCTAGATCGCATTTGATCTTAGAAGCTAAGTAGGGTCAGCCCTAGTTAGTACTTGGGTGAGAAACCCTCAATGAATGCCAGTTGCTGTAGGTTATATTTCAAAGGAAGGAACTGGCACAAAACACCTCCGAGTATTCCTTTCCTAAGAAAACCCTGTGAAATTCATTGAGTTGCCATAACTTGACAGGCAACTTGAAACCACATACACACACACCCAATGCTTCAGAGCAATTTGGGGGATGCACAGGGTGCTGTCAGGAAGACTGTGACTTGACCTGTCTGTCATTCAGTTGACAGAAAGTGGTCTGTTAGCAAGAGGAGCTAACTGGAGATAACCAATGAAGCCGTATTACGCTAAGTCAAGCCATGTCTACTCAGCTCCATACTGTCTACTTTGACTGGTGATAGTTCTCTACAGTATATCTTTGAATCTTTATTATTACGGTCATCGACCAGCATCCTCTACGGTATAAGAAAAGGATACACTTTTCAAAATAATCTCCTACCTGATTGGAGTTGAGATGCCAGCAACTGAACCTGGGACCCAGACCAGGCCTGCTTTTTGCTGCTGAGCAAACCCGATTCTAGACAGGGGCCTAAACAGAATACCACCCAATGTATACTTGAGTTCAAGCTCATTGCTGCATACTTAAAAAAAAACCCACACAGGCCACAAAGAGAGGTGCACATAAAGCTGGCATGTCCGTGTGATACTCTGTATGTATGAATGCCAATTTAGAAAGAATGACTGGAACTGAAATTTTACAGAAGGCAAGCCAACTGATTTTCCTTCCATATAGATTCTTCATGTAATTTCCAGTACACTTCTAGACCACCCAAATCTTAATTTTCAAAGGTTAATTTATTTAATTTAATTAAATATTTAATCAATTCTTATTTAATTCCCAAAGTGATTCTGCTCCAAACCAATTATACCCTCCTCCAATTATGCCATTACTCCCAAAATTTCCTTAAATATAATAACTTATCCAGTAATCCATATTATCACAAATAAATTCAGAATCAGTTCCTCTCCTCAGTCCACTCATTTCCCTTTTTCTCCCAGCTCCAAAACAGAGGGAGAGAAGGACAGAAAAATAACAAGAGCTGGGTAAATGTCACATCCCTTGTATAGAGGAATCTAAAAAAATAAACTTCAGGCAACAAAAGTCCAATGAGAAAGAAGGCCTACAAGTCATTGGCCCTTTTCACACGGCATTTTCAATGCAAAAGGGCCCCTTGAGCGTTGTGCAAATGTGAGGAGCGGTCCACACGACGCACTCACATTTGTGTGACGCTCCAGCGCCTGACACGCTGAAAATGCTGCGCGGTTGCACATTGCTCCGGGGCCCCACGTGCACTTACCTTGCGTGCGGAGCCTCGGGAGCCGGGCCGGTTGCACTTTCTATCTTGGTGCAGCCTGGGAAGGTCCCGGGCTGCACTGCGAAAGGAGGAGGCGGGGCTCTAGCACAAGCACGAAGCTCGTGCGGAGACAAAGAAGCAGGGAAGCGAGAGCCTCTCAATTCGCGCGAGCACCGCACCCCAGCGCCGAAAATAGGTGAGTTGTGGAAAGGGTCATTGTTTTGCCCAGTGTAAACAATTGTGAATATTTTTCAGAACAGACACTTTTGCACGTGACAGAACTGATCTGACTTACCTATCAGCCGGTCAAATATATTTCTTGGTGCCTACAAATGTGCAATGAGAGCAGCTACAGGAAAGTGGGTGTTGCTCCAAGCCCAGTTGCCCTCTTCCTCCTCTTTCTCAGATATATACCCATGCAAAATTCAGCCTTGGGTTCTGATAATATATAGTCTACCATTCCTCTCCCACCCCACATTTCCCTCATCAGTGCTGAAGGACAACTCATCTTTAGAATCAGCCAGAGCAACTCTATTCCTCCCAGCTTCTTTCCCCTAGAAGACTACATTTAGAAGATGAGCATTGAAGGTCATTTGAGACCCTTGCAAGTGGAGAGGATAAGCTACTCGGTTCACCAAAGCTGCCAGTAAAGGGTAGCTAGACATCACCATGCCTTCAGACTCAAGACTCTTTGTCTTGCCTTTTCCCAAAGCAGCCTACTGAAAAGTGAACACCAGAGAAAGCATCTCTCCCTGCTTCAATCATTTAAACACCAATTCCAGTTGTTCCACTGCCTCTGCACTCTCACTGCCTCTGCACTCTCACTGCCTCTTCACTCTAGAAGGTCAGGGCTGATTGGCTTAACTTGCTCTACCACTGGATGGACGGCATTCAAATTAAGAAAGTAGATGGCTGCTGGCTACAGGAGCGCTATGCTTCTCTTACTCACACTGGCAGGGATGTGAGGTACCCAAAACTAGGCTCATTCACACTGCGCAATTACAGCACTATGATTCCACTTTAACATTCATTTCAAACATTGACTTCATTCACTCCTGTTGCATTCCAAATGGTGCTGTGACTAATATCATCAGCTCCCCAGTCATACTGTAGCGCTTTTATTCCATTTTAATTACCATGATTTAGTCCTGTGGAATGCTGCGATTTGGTGGTTGTTGCTGTTGGGTGCCCTCAAGTTGTTTCCAACTTATGGAGGCAGAGACAAAGCAAAGCCATATATATATATATTGCTATATATTTTCTGGGGCTGAGAGTGTGTCACATGCCCAAGGTTGCCTAGTGGGTTTCCATGGCTGAGTAAGAATCAGACCTTGGTCGCTAGGGTCAAAGTTCAAGACTCAAGCCACTCCCACCACTCTGGTTCACATTTGGTGTTTGGGGGAGGTACTGCAATTCTCAGCCAGAGAGCTCTTCTGGTGCCTCTGATCAAACTACAAGGGCCAGGATTCTAGAGGATGCTGCCGCAGCAGTGAAAGTGGAATATAGTTCTATAATTGTTTAGGGTTAGCACAAAATAGATCCAGTGTGAAGTGTGAGAATTCTGTTTTAATCACTTTGACTTCCTTCTGTGAAGTCCTGAGGTTTGCAGTTTAGTGAGACACTCGAGAAGTTCTCTGGCTAAGAATTCTAAATGACCCACCCTAAACAGCCAATCCCAAGATTCCAAAGGATGTTGTCATGGTAGTTAAAGTGGAATGATAATGCTATAACTGTGTAGTGTGAAAGGCTCCAGGACACAATCTTTTCAGAGCTCTTCCGAGCAATACCTTTGCTTGAGTACTATGATGGAAAATGTATGGGACGTAAATGAAATAAATCTTGCATGAAAAAAAAGGTTTGTCATGGAACCATTGGTACTACATGAAACATTAATTATGTATTGTTCCTAATTCTAGATATTTTCCAAGAACAAGAGAGAAAAGTAGCTGAAAAAAAAGCATAAAATGATAACCATCCCACTTCCATAGACAAGGGGGAATGCATAGGAATATTGTTAAAGTTCATTTCTGATAATTAGTTACCAAAAAAAAATCACATGTTTTGTGGTATCTGGGATAGAGAGAACTTAGATTTTACAAGTCTAAATGGTGGAGAAACCAAAACAGTTTAAGCAATAAAAGCAACCTAAACAACATGGCGAAAGTATCTAATTTAATTCCACAGGAATAGCTGACGGAAAGAAAGGATTTCAGTATGGGTGGAAGTATCACCTGCCTAATGCCCTGCAGGCACCAGATCCTGTCTGATCTTGGAAGTTAAGTAGAGTTGACCCTAATTAGTACTTGGATGGGAGACTGCCAATGAATACAAGATGCTATAGGCTATATTTCAGACGGAAGAACTGGCAAAGCCACCTCTGAGTATTCCTTGCTCAAGAAAACCCTATGAGAACCCTATGAGAGGCAACCTGAAGGCACCTACAAACATAAGTATCACGTGCTGCTGTATCAGCAAGCCAGCACTGGCACAACCAGAAAAAGATGTGCTTATTGTTCTAGTGGATAAGAGAAAAATGTGTTCCAGGAAAGCATCCTAGCCCTTTTCATTCACTGACAACACTTCAGATTCGCAAGTTGACAGTTTTCATAAACAAAAGTCAGGACTGGACTACTGTTTTAAATTTTATGTAATTAATAATGGCAGTGTTACAGTCATCATGGTGCTTTATGCTTAATTGCACTCATTGGAGAAACTCACCACAACATTCAAACTTTTCAGCACTTGCCACTGTGCTCTCAATAAAATGTCACATCAACTATTAACAAATTGTTTTCCTCTCTGTCTCTCTTTTATTTAAGGATTCTCTTTTGTATTCAATGCAGAGAGTTCCCAAACCATGCAGTGCAGTTGTGCTGAAATATTCAGTGTTTTTGCTACTTACAAAAGTGGCCTGTTGGGAACTTTAAGCACAAAGCCTTAGGGTATAGCATCATATAAAGTTACAGTTGTGCCTTTATTACTTCAACCAGTAGAAGCTCAAACACACCAAATGATGTTTGCAATGCACAATGATCACCACACAGTCAAGTAGTATTGCTCATTTAGCTTGGATTGCATTCCCTGGCTGCCATGAATCTGAATTTAGTACAATGGTAACAAGGGACATACTCTTGGTCAATTGCTGTGGGAATTCTCAGAGACACTGTATATGAAGACAGAAATAACTGGTTCACCCCCACCCCCCAAAAAAAGTGCTATAAGATTTAGTAGGCCAGCTTTTGGACCCATCAACTGTTGTAATCATGAGAGATAGAGAGGAGTAATTAATGTTTCCCTTTCAAACCCCATCATCCCTTCCCCTGCTTGGGAAAAAGTTTAATCAGTTTTTAAAAGGAGGTGAACTGGGATAGGCGAACTGGGATGGAAAAAAGGGGAAATTAATATTTTTGTTATCTGCAGTAAACTGGCTCCTTTACAAATTGCTTCCGGAGAGCTTTCAAGAATTCTTCTGGGTCAGTAGAAGAGGTCGGTTTTAGTGCCCAAGCTCAGAACCAAATTTAGTTGGAAAGCTTCATTTATCTGAACTAACAGAAGCATAGATAATGAATCACAGAAATAAAGATACTTTGCAACCACACCAAAAGCTTAGACAAACAAGGCAGATCGCTGGGTTTAACCTCCCCCCAAAATTAAAAATCTGAATGACGATGGGGAACAATATAGAAAAACACACATTCATAATAGTGTCTCTCCACCCACCCCCCATCCTAGAAAAGATCATATTTCTCTGCCATCAATCAGAATTAAGCTGCTTATGGATGCGTAGCAATTCGGTACATGCAGTTGCCAGTAGCAACAGGGCATACAATTGTACAGCTCCCCTCCTCAGTAACAGCGGCAAAAAAAAGAAAGAAAAAAGGAGTGTCCAAAGAGGGGCAGCAGCAGATGGGACAGCAGAGCAGGGACAGCAGAAAAGGGCAGAGAGAGAAAGAGGCAAGGGGAAAGGGCAAGGAGAGCAGCAGGAAGAGAGGGGGAAACAGTAACAGAAGCAGAAGGGACAGAAAGGCCAGGCCAGAAGGAGCAGGGATCCCATGATCAAGCAGAAGGCGTTTCAAGAGGAAAATAAAAGGGACGGGCAGGAGATGGAGGAGGAAGAGAAGAGAAAATGCGAGTAGGGGCGGGGGAATTAAGGGAGCTGCAAAAAGTTGGAGAACACTAAGCAGTGACAGCAGCAGCAGCAGGAAGCGGCCGTGACAGGATCGACAGAAGCAAGCCGGCAGAAGCAGCAAGGGTCTCCCCGACTTCTCCGCCCCGCCCCTTCAGAAGCCAGCACGGCCCCTCCGCCTAATCCCCATTCCCCAAAGTGCCCTGTAGCAGCTGTCTGGTCGCCATTCCCTTTCCCTGCCTCCTAGCCCGGCTAATGCTCCGTGACACGCAGGTCCTGAGCGGGCTGTTGAGACTCTCTCAGCTTGGAAGTGAAGATCTTCCTCTCTTCCTACCCGGGCTGTGGGCAAAAAAAAACGGGCCTAACGAGTTAAGAGTGGCTGGATGGGGGCAACGGAGACACACATCGTCTCCTGCAACGGAGGCCGTTTCCGCACTAGACTGTCGTGGTGCTATTATTCCACTTTCAACATCCTGTGGAATCCTGGGTTTTGCAAGGCCCCTCCCTAACCTGCAAAGCCCAGGATTCCACAGGATGTTGAAAGTGGAATAATAGCGCTACGACAGTCTAGTGCGGAAACGGCCTCAGTCGCAGCCCCGCATTCCGCCGAGACCAAGACGGTGAGATTGACGGGAGGCACTGACATGTGCGTAGGGGCACGTGGGGATCGCCTTCAAACACCCCAGGGACTCGGGGGGGTCAGGGCTCTCTCCGCCACAACCTGAAAGCGGAAGACCGGGAAACTCCTCGGCTGCCCAGAAGTTTTTCCACGGACGGGCGCCCGCCAGCAAGCCCGCACGCCTTCCTCTCATGCGCTTGCGACCCGTGGAGGCGGCGGCGGCGGCGGCGGCGGCGCACGCTACCCTCCGCGCGCCCAAAAGGTGCTCCGGTGGAAGCCGGCGGCGCGCGCCGCGCGCGCTCTCCCTCCCTCCCGCCCTCCCGCATACACATACGCCGCAGACGACCTGCTCGCGAGCCCCTGTGCCTGCCTGCGCCGGCTGCTCTCCATCTTGCTTCCCACGGAAGCGCCTCGACCGCGCGCACACATCCCGCCGCCGACTGCGCTTTGCCCTTAACCCACAGGCGGAGGAGAGGCGAGGGCCAGGGCGAGGAAGTGGCGGGGGGGGAGATGGCTGGGAGGGAGAGGGCGGGGTCCAGTCCAGACCTGGAGAAGAAAGCCGGGCGGGCGAGCAGGTGAGGCAGAGGCCAGGCAGGCAGGCAGGGCCCGGCCCAGCCCAGCCCAGCCCGGCGTCGTCGTCCTCCTCCTCCTCCTCCTTACCTGGTCTGCGGAGTGGCATTCTGCAGCTGCCCAAGCACACGCGGCTGGGGAGGGGGCCTCTATGATCCCCGCGGGGGGGCGGCGGCGGCAAAGGGAGCCGTCCAGGAGTCCGGCGGCGGCGGCGGCCCCCGAGTTCCTAAACGTCCCATGGCCGCGGCGCAAGCGGGGGCACTCGGAGCATCCGCGGACCCGGCCTCGGCCGCCCCTTCCTCACGCTGCCGGAGCCGCCGCCGCCGCCGCCGCCGCTCCTTCCGCTTTGTGGCGCTGCCGCCGGGCCCCCTCTGGCTGGCGCTGCTCCCTGTCGGGCTGCGGCGAGGCCGCCACTTCGCATGTGCTTGGGAAGGGCCAGCCAGGCGGCGGCGGCGGCAGCGGCAGCGGCGGGCTGGGGTGGTGGCACTTGGCGCGGGCAGGGGAGCCGAGGCAGGGCGGCCGCCGCCGCCGCCGCCGCCGCTCCTGGAGGGGAGGCAAGGTGACGCCGGGCTGTGGCGGCGACCGCGGCTGCTTCCTCCTCCTCCTCCTCCACCGCGGCTGCTGTGTGTGTGAGCTGGCTCTGCGGCTGTGGGGCCTATTAATTCCCCCCAGCCCTGAAGAAACTGCTTAGGATCGGGGCTGTCAAATCCAGCCCATCTGCTGCAATCATAATCAGTCTCAACTGAATGGCTCTGACAAATCTGTGCCTGCAGCAGGGGTTAGGGAAGTCAGTGTGCGAGGGAGGGGAGAGGAGGGGGGGAGGGAAGGAGCCGGTGGGGGAGGCGAAGCGCCGCGCGTGTGTGCGCGCGCGGGAGTCGGAGGTGGGGGGAGAAGCTGCTATTGTGTGCTGGGATCTGGGGTGCCTGGCAAGCGAAGATGCTTAGGAGACGAGCAAGATGAGGGAAAGAGAGTCTGCAAGGGAGAGCGCGCGCGCACCCCAAACCCTTCCCCTCCTCCCGCCGCCTTCGCAGGGTCACATCAACAGAACAGGACAAAAATTCACGCACACGCACTTTTCCCTCTGGGATCCTTTGACCGAAATACCGCTTTCGAATAAACTACAGCAACGCCGCCGCCTTCGTACGATGGCTCAAATTGCTCCGAAGGGTCGAGCTGGTGTGAAAGGTATCATCTCCGTTTTTCCCCTTTCAAAAAGAAGAGGGAGAAGACCCCAGCCCCACTGGAAAAAAGCGGCCACTATGTATGTAGTACCTTAAGAGTGCCAACTTTATTCATTTGTAAGCAGACTTTCAAGAAGTAGCAGCAGGTGTAAGAAAGCATTTTTGAAGATGGGCAGAGGAGACCTTTAGAGCCTGTTTGAAAAAGCTGGGCAACTTGAAGGAAGTCTGGCCTTTTAGGAAAAAATCCAAGACCCCAAATTTCACCTGTAAAGTGTAAGCATGTTTCCATGGAAGTGGTCCTTTTGTCCATACTTAGCACAGAAATTCTACGTATATTTATTCTTGTGTGCCTTCGAGTTGACTCTGACTTTCAGTAACGCTATCCTAGGGTTGTCTTGGCAAGATTTATTCAAAGGAGATTTGCCATTGTCTTCCTCTGAGGCTGAGAGAGTGTGGCTTGCTCAAGTCACTCTGTGAGCTTCCGTGGCTGAGCAGGGATTTGAACACTGGTCTCCCTGCATTCCAAACGCCAGCATAGTGTAATGGTTTGTGTGTTGGATACATACAATTCGAATTCTAGGAGACCACGGCTGAATCCCCACTTGGACATAGAGATCTGCCTTGGGCAAGTCACACACTCTCAGACTCAGGCAAAAGCAATAACAAACCTCCTCTGAATAAAGTTTGCCAGGAAAACCTAGTGATAGAGTTGTTGTAAATTGGAAATGACTTGAAGGCACACAACAAAACAGCAATTCTCAAGACTCCAAGTGCAACCCTCAAAGCACTATACCACGCTGGCTTTCTATGTATATTTTAACAGGCTTAAATGAACCCTAGGGCCCACATAAACATATACATGACTGCTGTTTTAATGTGCAGAGGATATACCTGCTACTGCTGATTGTTTTGTTCTAGGAAATGTACACACTGTGCTTTCCCTACAGTGGAATAATTTGACCTGAAGTGAATCACTGGGCAGACTTCCCTGTCCCTTAATTTTCCTGGCACCCCTTGAGAATGCTACTTAGGGGAGTGGGAGCCCCTGCTGAATGAGGAGCACATTTCATAAATGGAACCTCTTCTCTTCCTAAACCCTCAAACCACTAGAGAGTTTGACTCTCTATTAAAACATATTTGCAATGTCATGGACAACAGAATCTGTTCTTCTGCTTGCAGAACATCTATGCATGTGTGGGCAATTGTGTGCACAAGAACAGAAACACAGATGGCTGGTTGGATGTACCCTTTTCATTCTCAAGTGTCTAGGGGAGATCCAGATATATAGGCCAGGTGTAGAAACTTGCTTGTGTACCCTTGCTTGTATACCTGAAATTCTCTAGGAAAAGTAGTACATATGACCAAAACAAAACAAGCAAGTATGGATTCAAATGCTCTGTGCAATTTATAATACCCACTGCCAAGTGATCACATATTTGGAAACAGGTGGGAAATACACATTTTATAAAACAGTAGTCAAAATGAGTTAAAATAATTTCCTACTTTAATTAAATGTCAGCCACCAAATGTCAATTAAAACTGAAAAGATGTAGAGCTGGTGCCCCACAGAAGCCACTTCAAATTGTTCCCTGTGGCGTGGTGAGTCATTTCTGCACAATGGCTCACTATGTGGTTAAGCCATCTCAGACACTTTGGAAGGGAGGGCATTCGGGCTTGGAGAAATTGCCTTATGCGCATAGTGAGTACAGTGATTGTTACACTGGGGGGGGGAGCAACGCAGTGGGAAACCCTGAGGAAATGCAAGTTCCACAGCCAGAGGCCATTTTAAAGCACTGCCTGTATTTGGGTCTTGAAATTCAAAATGGTGCAGAGCATGGCTTCCTAAAGGGCTGCCTAAGAGACAGACGTCCTGGCAGTCTAAGAAGACAGTGAGACTCCTACCTGGAGCACTGGTATAGCATTATCTACAGCTGCAACATCCTACATGAGTAGTGATGTAGCTGAAGTTCAGCACTGGAAAGTTTAGGGTACTCTTGGAAATAGTCCTGAAACATAGAATACTTGAATATTTCTGTCTTTTTGAGAACATGGCTTTCCTTGTATTCCTTGAGAGGACACCCAAGAACCCAGACAGCAAGTAAACACTGGATAAAAAAAAAAAGTCTCTTAAAATAATTGCTTAGAATTGTAGAATCACAGAGTAGAGAGATGATCTGAAAAGTCCTCTAGCCAGACCCACTC
Source organism: Cyclura pinguis (assembly GCA_030412105.1). NCBI lineage: Eukaryota > Metazoa > Chordata > Lepidosauria > Squamata > Iguanidae > Cyclura > Cyclura pinguis. Next base: position 246,136,142 of record CM059599.1, on the reverse strand, counting down.
AGGATATAGATAATCCCTGTTAGGTGATCAGCCAGATTTCCAACTGCTCATTAAAAAAAAAAAAGTCTCTAATGAAGGAAAGTTCACTACATTCAGAGGCTATGTCAAACAACTTTCACCACCAAGAATTCTTAATGCTTTTCTTGTAATTTAAACTTACTGTTGGAGCACCAGAAAATACATTTATCCACACTTGCAGATGATATTCCTTCTCTTATTTGAAGACAGCTATAATATTGCATTTTGATCCTCTGTTCTCCAGGACAAACATACCAAATTCCTTCAACCCTTATTCATACGACTTGGAGGATCTATGAAATACCAACCTGAACTGAAAGTTTGGAGAAAACTAAGGCACAGGCAGCAGCCGCAGCAGTAGACAATCTGAGCATTACCTACATTGATTAAGTTCTTAAGAAAAGGGAAGAAGAAAGTAGGGAATACAACTGTATGAAGAAAGATAATGAAGAGACATCAGCACCTGGGGCCCATTCAGACTACAAAATCATAGCACCATTATTCCACTTTATCTGCTATGGCCCCACTGTATGGAATCCTGAGGTTTCTTGGCACAGACACCAGAGAAGATTTCTGACTGAGAATTCTAAATGCCTCTTCCTAAACTGCCAATCCTAGAATTCCATAGCATGGAGCAATGGCAGTTAAAGTGGAGTGATAGCACTATAATTGTGCGCTATGAATGGGTCCCTGATCTTGTTTGTAACTGCAGCACTTGGAATACAACAAAGGAAAGAAGATCCACATTTGAAATGGGTTTATTTGGGCCAGAGCCAAATCAAGAAAGAAAAAGCGAGAAGGCACCAGTCATTGAGAGAGAGGAAGAGGAAAAACATCTCTAGATACACTAAAAGCCGTATCATAAACCACCCTCTTCCTATTTGAATAGGAAGAAGAAAAATTTTTTCCCTACTTTCCCGTTTATTGTTCAGCCCCTACATCTAATATTTTACACTTTACATACACACAAAAAAATACACCTTATTTTCAGGTAAACAGTGACATGCTTTCTTTGGCCTTGCATGGCCCATCACATATGCATTGATACACAACATTGCAGACCCCACTCACCAAGTCTCATTATATTTATCCTGATGCACACCTATATTTCACCCTACTGAAAAAACACCAAAACAAAAAGAATCTCATTGCAACTGTGTGCATGTCAGTACATTCCAATAGTTCTATTTTCTCAGTATTCATGAGCTCTCCAATAAAGACGGTTGTTGTTGTGTGGCATTCAGTCATTTATGACTTGCAGTGACCCCAAGGCAATCCTATCATGGTGTTTTCTGGGGCTGTATGACACACTCAAGATCACCCAGTGGGTTTCCATGGCTGAGCAGAGAATCAAACCCTGGTCTCCAGGGTACTATTCCAATGCTCAAACTACTACATCATGCTTCCTCTCAACAAAAACTGTCAGAAGTCTTACACAAGCAAAGCATTGCGTACAAAAATTCAAAATTGGCACCATAGGGAAGTGACGGAGGCATCTTTTCTTTTTTTCCCACTTTTTCCCACTAATCTGCAACTCTAAAACTAAGGGAGAGATTTACTGAGATTTTCAGAAGCATCCCTAGAATAAACACCCATGCATTCAACGCATAAGAAAATACAAATGTTGAATACATTTATCCAAAATTTTATGCATAACATGTTTTTACAATGTTGCTGCAAGGGAATGAGAGGCCTGTATACATTTCCAAATTCATGTCACCAGCTAGCCATCCACTATCAATTTATGCAGTCAGCAGAGGAAGCAGGGCTGATGGAGATCTGAGATTGTTGGCAGAGACCTTCCATTCCCCAGAATGGTCTGGTATGTTGCCTGGATGGAGATAGTAAAGCAGGAAAAACAAACTCTTCAGATTCTTCTGTGGGTGAGCACTGTATTTGCTTATCCCCACTAAACTTTGTACCCACTCACAAAGTTATCTCAAAGTAAGCACAGAATCTGTTTCAAAGGAGTAACAAAAAACAGTGAAGAACTGGGAGGAAGCACTACAACTACTAAGGTGACAAACACAATAGATGATAAATCCCTGTAAACATTAGAACAAAATTTTCATTTATGCATATTCATCATGAAGAAGTGTATGAAAGAGATCTCTGTTCGAAGAAATAGAAAATGAAGTGACTTAACACTGTGCACACTTGGATTAAAAAAATGTCCCTGATGGAGGGGATGCAAGCAACAACAGTGAACTGGAAAAGGAATATACGATGGCAAAGGAATGTATAGTACGGAAACTAATCCAAGTTAGCAGAAATGCGATTCCTAAACTATCAATAAGGGTGCTGAATAATCCAGGGCCCAGTTCTACAAAGCACTCCAGAATGAATCTAGACTTAAACACATAAATAATCCCACATGTACACAGCTGTACACCAGCTATACATACGCTAAAGTGAGCTGCTGGGTTGTGACTACAGTTTGTCCTTGTCTTCAGCCAATACATACCAGTATAATTGAGCAGTACATTACATTTTTGATACAGTTAATAACAACAACAACAACATATAATTTAGACAATAAAATATTATCATATTATCAATAGATGTCAAAGGGGGCCTTGCTAATTATAAGACAATTAGTCCCACAGTGGTTTGGAGTACAATCAGGGAAAAACTGTTAATAAAGTAATTACTGCTCTAATTATAAAGCAATTTATAAAAGCTTTTCAAAGACAAATATATGGTTACATTTAGACAATATGATTTATGAAAATGATGCCTGTTGTATCCTTTAACAGGGCTTGGGAATATGGCACTCTCCATAGGTTGTTGAAATGCAGCACTCATCATCTCTTACCCTTGGCTTTTCTGGCTAAGTCTGAAGAGAGCTAGGGTCTCCCAACATCTAGAGGGTTATACATTCGCAAGCGTTTCCCCCCCTGGCAAATGCATACCACTCTGATAACATTTGGCAAATGGGCCTTTTTAGTTCTGACCCAACCAGCTTCCGATCCCTGTAAGAATCCCTGCATAGCTGGTGTGGATCAGATAAAAATTCAAATAACTCAAACCATGTAGTTCTTTATTATAGATGTTCTCAACTTGTATAAGATCAAAGCACAGGAAAACATCTCCATGTTCCTCTAATGACATAATAAACAGCCTGAAATATATACATGAAATAATTTCAAGAACTGTCAGCAGTTAACTTGTGTTGTGTTAACTTGTTTCATGAAGATCCCACGTGTTTAAGTAATATGACCTCACATCCAGAAACCATAAACTTTGCCATAGTGCAGGTATCTGGTTTTTCCAATGATGTCAAGGAACTGTAATCTTATACTCAGACTCATGGGAGAATAACTCCCATTTAGCATAGTGAGACTTATTTCTGTCTAAACATATATAGGTGCCAGCACAACAGAAATTCCTTCTCTTTCCCTCCCAATCCAGCCCAAAAACTGGCTCCAAAGCATTTCCCAGCCCTCTGGAGCATACTGTTTTTGGGGTACAGAAAGTTTGGGGTACAGAAAGTTTCTGTAATAAGCAGAAATCTCCCACTTCTCAGGGATTCCTCAGTTATGTCTCCAGCAGGCGTGTCTCTTGGTGAAATGTATGTCAGCCCAAAAATTTAAAATTAGGAGTGAGGTATGAGGGCTTGGAGATGCCCTGGTGGGTTAGGAGTGCCAAATTGGTGGCAAGAGGAACATTTGGCCTGTAGGCCACTCATCCCTGGCATACAGATGTCGATAAATTGGACTTTACCATGGTTCATAATATATATCTTTTGTCCTCACAAAAGCACAGACCAGAGAAACCAAGCAAAAAATGTCTCTACAGGCCATGGTAGACACTAACAACCTGTTCATAGGCATCTATGCTAATGTGTCTAAGAGAACCCATGCCACTAGCATGCCACCACCATTTTCTGGATCTCTTATCTGGTAGAAAAGCCAAGGTAACTTCTTCAGTGGACTGGTGGGTTTCTCCCTAGAAGAGCCAACATTTACCACAAACACAGTTCATGCAGCTGATGATAATTCTAGACAAGAACTGAAACAGCCAGCTTTTATAGTGTTTTAAATACTATAGAACGATTATAACAAATCACAGCTTGGTGTTATATGTGTACATGACTAGTTCCTGTCTTCAACCTAAAGAATATAACAGAAAGAGAAAACAGATAAAAAGTAAGGAAGAAGAAGACAAGCAAACTTGGATACTGGGTTCTTAGTTACAAAATTCAACAGGTCTCAAAACTGTATATTATTCATTCATTCATTCATTGAAATTATATTCTATCTTTCTCCCAAAATGGGATTCAAGGCAGCTTTAGAATAGAAGAGTATTTCAACAGGATGGATTGGTATATAGAGAGAAGTGTTCTTTTAAGTGGCAGTACTGGATTTGACTTTTTCATGTATATGAGCAATGCAATTAGTATATGAATTTGCCTTTTGTATCAAGATCTTAAATGTGTTTACTGATAATATATGTGGATTTCCACATAAAACTTCATAGAAGGATGCACATTTTACAATGTTGCATAGTTTGTAATGCTAAACTTTGGCTTAGTTGATGATCAGGTCTTAAGATCAGGGCATTTGCTGTATCTTAACTGCAGCAGAGGTTTCAGTAAATTCTGTGATTTCTTTAATATTCAGCAGTGTGGCAGAATCAGGATCTGGTAGAATACAGAGAGACAGAAAAGAACTTTGGGATTTTCATTATATACATTTGGGCTATTGTATACGTTTGAAAAGAGTTCAGTCCTTTCTTTTCAACCTTCTTAAGAGACACAAATGTTGTTAGGGCTCAGAGAGCCAGCCTGTATTAGAATAGACTAGATATTTGCATATTTGTTTGATATTTTGATCTTCATGATCTCATTCGGTAATGAACCTCTAAGCTGGTTAAAATTTGTAGATTTGAATGTAATCCAATAACCTCCCACTCCTGCCCTGCAAAGGCATAATTCCTTTCTGTCGACCTATGTTTCCCAAATGTGGTAATACAGTTGTATATACATGCTGTGCCCACTGCCCTCCAACTGAACCATGGACTACAGTTCAAGAGAGCCAGACAATAACCATCTGCCTTACACAGATGGGATCAGGTAAAATCAAATCCCAGCATTTTTCTAACCCTTAATGCCTTTTAAAGTTGTAAGTACATCTGACTATATAAAAGAGTTCCTTTTTAAAAAAAAAAATTAAAAACAAAGGCACAAATGTGCAAGGATTACATATTTAACATTTAATGAGTGAACAGAGAACTAAGGGACTCTGGTCAGTTCATCTATGTTAGTTTCAAACAGATGCACACATATGTAGTAGATTATTTCATCTTTTCCTTGCTGGAAGGAACTCTAAATTTTCAGCTCAGAAGGGAACAGTTAGTATGGTCATTTCATGAAATAAATCTAAAGAATGTATTTTGTTCAAGTCTGCTAATTTTGAGGGGGAAAAATCTAAGTAAATCAATAGATATCTAATTTTGGAGAAAAAAAATCAACATGAATGAATCAAGCTAAGATTTCTACTGTTTTCGTCTTATGTCTGCTAGGCACCTGCTCAATAACATCTTCTAATTAACTGCACCATTTCAGTGAAACATGTAGATTTAAGAAACTGAATATTGTAAGCATGAAATAAAACTGAGCTTTCCATTTCATTCCACCCTGTGATAATCTTTAGTCATCTGATAAATATATACTTTTAAACGGGATATACAGTCAGTATGTTAAATAAATGTGGTTTTGTTGTTAACAATTATATAAACTTGTTTATGTTAGCAGTTCATAAATTCTCCTTCCTTGATCAGGGAAGAGGTATGAAATAAATACTAGCAGGGTTAGGAATGGAGTGAAATATGAAGTCTGTTGTTAACATGAAGTTCATGCTTGTTACTGCGTACAAGCTCAGGTTATTGGTGGGCAACTAACAGAGCTCTGCCAATGGGCTAGGAAAGCTATGCCAATGGGAAATCCCACTGATGTAACTCTTCTTCTCTGTCAATGTTTCTCTTGGTAGTAGGCCCTGCAGTGGGGATTCTGTGGGACAGGTGAGAGTGGAACAGAGGAAGTTTTGGATCCACTTGACTCCAAACAGTTTGAATGCTGCCTTTTGCAATATTTTGCATGAATGATGTTTTGATATCTATTGCATGACTTGTTGTTTTACAATCTGATGACAAGTCAAGGCCATTATAGAAGATTTTTTTTACAAGTTTAAGTATACTGTGGGTGATTACAGGCCACACTGTAATAATGTGACCACTTGAAGAGTTTAACCACATAACCACAATCAATGAGAAATTCTAATTAAGGAATTTCTCCTCCCCACTAGAAAGAACCATGCAAAGGGGTATGCTGTCATAAAACTATGTGTACACTATAGTAAACTTTCTGCTTGTTCAGTATCTGTATTCACCCTAGGTATGCCTTGTTCTTGGCTTGATTTAGTCCAGTTCTTAAGAGATTCTCTCATGGGGGAATAAACAAGTTGTTATGAATCTGTGTACAGCATGCACTTGTCATTATATTTAGAAGAGCAATCTCTTTCCCCCCACAGGACATGCAGCAGTATGGCAAGAAGTAGGTAGGTTTCTCCATTTGTTTATGTTTCATAATCCCAAGAGATTAGTTCCTTTTCTAGGAAAGCAGTTTAAAACTAATCATACTTGTTATTTTAATCTCTTTTTGCCATGAAGGATTCTTACAAAGTAATTTTGCTTGTGACCAATTAAGTTCTCCCAGTGGAAGTTTATGATTACAGGACAAGCAACCTGTTTAATGCTTGACAATCCTTAGTTTGCAGACAGTAAACTCCAGAGGACAGAGACGTGCTAATACTTGCAATTGATACGTATCACATTTCTGGAATTCTGTTTTATTAATTCCATGCTTTGAACCACCTTATTTAATTCCCCTCTATTTCAGGAATCCTCATAATTATATTATTCTGCGTACTCCATTTTTTATATTGTATTCAAAAGCTGAGAGTATCCCTAATGTCATAGCAGTGATTTTTAGCAAAAGACCTCAGTTATGTAAACTATAATTGCATTTTTAGTTGTTTTAAGGGATGTTTAAAATGTGTGCAAACCTGCTGAAGGTGTTGATTTACTATGTGCCTCTGTAACCATCTCCAAGCCCTTTCTTATGAAAGCAGCCTCCTTAGTTCCCTGTCAAGACAATGAGGCAGCAGGCTATGAATAATTCTCTTCATGCCCATCCAATGGTCATCCTAGTTCATGTTCAACAACTCTAGCTAGACCATCTCAAATGTTGCTCTCAAATGACATTGCAAATAGTTGGAGCCTCATTTCTGTCCCTCGGGGCTGACTCAAGTCATTTGCTACATGAGACAAAAGACAAGATGATGCTTCTCCATTACATGTACAAAAGTCAACCTGATCGGCAGTTTTAACTTAATTCAGCACTGACAATAGGACTACAGCTTCTCTGCACTAATGTATGGAGCAGGTTGGACAATGACTAGAGCGCAACTGGCGGAAATCTGGACTCTTATCTGACAGGACACGCTATAGGGAATTCCTTTATTCCTGTGGAGTGGCAACAGATGTGGCGAAGAAGACTTTCCTCTCTGCAAGTATTGCGTCTGCGACTTCCCGTCCAGCAGAGCTGTTTAGGGTGGTAAAGGATCTGACTCAAATACCCACTCCCCCAAACTCACTGTTAGAATCTAGCGTAGCTTGCTGTGATGCTTTGAATAATCATTTCGCAGATAAAATCTCTCAGATAAGAGTCGATTTGGATGCCGGTGTTACTGCAGGGGTTATGAGTGGAGTGTCCAGCGATTCCGTGAGCAGGATTATACTGGATCAGTTTCAGTCAGTGAGTACCAAGGATGTAGACAAGCTCCTTGGAAATATAAGAAAGACAACTTGCCCTCTTGATCCCTGCCCTTCATGGCTGGTCGTCCAGGGAGGAGTTGCAATTAAGACCCATCTAAGATACATTATTAATGCATTCTTTAGGGAGGGCAATTTTCCAGCTTGTTTAAAAGAAGCGATTATACGGCCGCTTCTAAAAAAGCCCTCCATAGACCCCCCTGGATATGAATAACTATAGACCAGTCTCTCATCTTCCATTCTTAAGCAAGGTCATTGAGAGGGCTGTTGGTCTTCAGCTCCAAGCTGTCTTGGATGAAACAGATTATCTAGACCCATTTCAAACTGGCTTCAGGGCAGGATATGGAGTCGAGACTGCCATGGTCACCTTAGTGGATGATCTTCGCCTAGGTATCGACAGGGGAAGTGTGACCCTGCTGGTATTCTTGGACCTCTCAGTGGCTTTCGATACCATAGACCATGGTATCCTTCTGGAACGCCTGAGAAGGTTAGGGATCGGGGGCACTGTGCTTAAGTGGTTCCGGTCCGATCTCTCAGGTAGATACCAGATGGTGATGCTTGGGGACAGTTGCTCCTCAAAAAAGGAGCTTAAATCTGGCATCCCTCAGGGCGCTGTCCTGTCCCCAATGCCATTTAACATCTACATGAAACTGCTGGGAGAGATCATCAGGAGGCAGGGAGCAAGGTACTATCAGTATGCTGATGACACCCAGATATATCTCTCCATGCCTCGGATAATAGCATCAACTAAGGGTGGCATCTCGCCTCTGAATGAATGTCTTGAAGCAGTAATGGACTGGATGAGGAAAAACAGACTGAATCCAGATAAGACGGAGGTACTCGCTGTTAGGGGCCCTAGCCCAGACATGGAGATTTGTCAGCCAGTCCTAGACGGGGTCACACTTCCCCTGAAAGACTGTGTTCGCAGCTTGGGGGTACTCCTGGACTTGCCACTTCAGATGACAGCTCAAATAGATGCGGCGGCTAGAAGTGCCTGCTATCAGCTTCGGCTGATACGCCAGCTGCACCCCTTTCTGGAGCTGGAGCACCTAAAAACAGTGGTGCATGCGCTGGTAACTTCGCGGCTCGACTTCTGCAATGCGCTCTACATAGGGCTACCCTTGTGCTTAGTCCGGAAACTTCAATTAGTTCAGAATATGGCAGCCAGGTTGGTCACCGGTAGACCTAAAACTGACCATATAACACCAATTTTAAAATCTCTTCATTGGCTGCCTATTAGTTTCCGGGCACAGTACAAGGTGCTGGTTATTGCCTTTAAAGCCCTTCATGGCTTGGGGCCAGCCTACCTGCCGGATCGCCTTCTCCCATATAATCCGCCCCGCACATTAAGGTCCTCTGGGAGGAATTTACTGCAGCCAGTCAGAACTAGGTTGGCTGCGGTTACCCAGAGGACCTTTTCTTCTATCGCTCCCAAGTTATGGAATGGCCTGCCGGAGGAGACCTGGCATATTACCAGTCTTGACTGCTTTAAAAAAGCAGTCAAGACCGATCTCTTCCGACAGGCCTTCCAAAACTAGCATTTCCATCGCCTCCCATCAATTGTCTTGCTGTTTTGTTAACAGTTAATTGATTGACCGTTAATTGTTGTGTGTTTTAAGGGGTTGTTTTAGGTGGGTTGGTGGGTGGGGAGGGTATGTTTTAATGTTTTTAATGTATTTAATGTATTCATGTGGTTCGCCACCTCGATCCATGTGGAGAGGGGGGATAGAAATAAATATTATTATTATTATTATTATTATTATTATTATTATTATTATTATTATTATTGATGTAGAGGTGGTAATACTTTAGCCCATGGTAATACCCATGGGAATATCTGAGGGCCTCTTCACTCTACACTGTTATAGTGCTCTTATTCCACTTTCAATATCCCATGGAATCCTGGGGTTTGCAGTTTAGGGAGGGGCCTTTAGAATTCTCAGCCGGAGAGCTCTTTGGCCTCAGTAAACCACAAACCCCAGAATTCCACAGGATGTTGAAAGTGGAACAATAGCACTGTAACAGTTTAGGGCAGAAAGGTCCTGAGTCTCCCTAGCCTCCCTAATCAAGATTTTAGTCCTGCTGAGGGGCCCTATATCTAAGGCTCCAGCATCTTGATTTGCCACAAAGCACTTTTATATTAGGAACAGCCTTCTAGTCTCTTCCAGTTTCATCAGAAACTATAAATATGACCTGGGATCTGAGGGAGTGGCAAATGGAGTAGGGGTGGTGTTTTCCCCTTTGCAGATGTCCATTCTTGACCTAAGGTAGAAACTTGGTGTCATGCCCTGCTTCCAGAGCATGGACTCTGAGTCGGGAGCAGAGGGCATGCCAGAGGCTGAAACAGAAGGCATCCCAGGGCCTGCTGTACAGAGAAAGGTTGCAGTGCCAGAAACAGAACAGGGTATGGTACCAGCTCCAACAGAGAGTCCTGCCTCTTCAGGTATAGAGGAACACTGACATAGACCCAGCTTTGCATAGCACTGGCACCAAAGAGAGACTCGGTGTCGCTCTTTCAAAATTTATAACTGGCAACAATCAATCAAGGCACAGCTGTGCTAGGCTCGAGACCTATTTAGTTGGTGTCCTTCCCCTCCAGGAGTTGTCAGAGCTTACCTGACCTGCTACCTTGCTGAATGCCTTGACAAAAGCTTGGATTGACCTTGGACACTCCCTTACTGTGAAACCCTGTCAGACTTTATGTTAGACTTTATTTATGACTCCTTGCTTACTGCCTGGAAGTAAGTAACAAGCTGGGAGATATATAGTTTGTTTTCTTTGATTTATCAGCTGTGCCAGGACTGATATAGGACACTTGCTTAGATGGTACATGGCAGGATGGATGGTGGCCTTAGTTCTGCCCTCTACCTCTGTACTTCTAGATATAGACCATTGTACCTGCCAGTAAGCAGTACCATCAGTTTCCACACTCTTTCCAGAGAAACAGTCTCTTTTTTTGTTCTCTACCAGAGATAAATAGGTACAAGGAGCTACTGAAACTGGTAACAAAAAATTGGACGAAATAGCATTACCGAAACTGGCGCTATGTTTGAAAAGCACAGAACATGTTTCATTTAAAATAAATATAAAATGTTAAGTTACCCAGTGATTTACAAGCCTCTTGCAATATTTTGGACCAATGATCTTTTGTTATCTACTGTATATGTGTGGTTTTATGATCTGATGATAGGTTAAGGAGAGCACAGAACATGATTTCAGACATGGTTGTGTGTCATTCTCATTCACACAAAGTTCCCATAGATAAACTTGTCAACCCTGAGCTTGCATTACTTCAGAAGAACTTCCCCAGAAGTCAAGAATATAATCAGAAATAGCCTAAATTAGATGAGTCAATCCTAAAATAATGTCAGAGGTATTTTCTACCCCATTTTCCCCCCACAGCTGTAAGACATTGTGTTTATCTTGAATGAATTCATGCTGAAAGCTCATTTTGACCAAGAGGTAACCATATAAGCCTTATATTTTAGATGTGATCTATGGATAGCCATTAAATCAACTGCTGCAACATTGTTTTGAAAATTTCCAAGGATATGTGCATCCAGCTTCTAGCTCTCAAAAAAACAGCATTTGACCTGGCGGATCTATGTTTTTGTTATGTGCCTTCAAGTCATTTCCAACTTACGGCAACTCTAAGATGAACCTATCATGGAGTTTTCTGGGGCTGAGAATGTGTGATGCACCCAAGATCACCCAGTGGGTTTCCATGGGCAAGTGGGGAATCAAACCCTGGTCTACAGGATCATAGTCCAGTGCTCAAACCACTATACCACAGTGGGTCTCTGAAAGATCTATAGTGTGGACTATATTATTTCATAATGCAGTTGGGGGCTACTGTGAGTAATTGCTTCTCCACACACAAAACTCACAAACAACTGGGCTTATGAGAAGAAGGACTGAACTGAAATCTTTTTCAGTTTACTATGGTTGTGGTAGTGGTGGTGGTTGTGTGCCTTTAAGCCATTTCTGACTTATGGAAACACTAAGCCAGACCTTTCACTGTGTTTTCTTGGCAGGTTTTGTTCAGAGGGGGTTGTCTTTGCTTTCCTCTGAAGCTGAGAGAATGTGACTTGTCCAAGTTCCACCCTATGGGTTTCCATGGCCAAGTAGACATTCAAACTATGGTCTCCAGAATCACACTCCAACTCTTAAATCACTACCCCACTCTGACTCTTTGCTATGTCTCAGAGTATTCTTTCAGAGAAACCCAAACATATAGGCTGAAATGATGTAGTCCAGGCACAAACTTTCCAAGTCATCCATCACTCTCTAACACCAAAGCCCAAGACAGAATTTACCTGGGAATCTTCCAGTTTTAGAATATACTCCCTGAGACCTGATCTCACAAGTCTGTTCCCCTTCATGACAGACAGGAATGGAAATGGGATGATTACCAGTCCCACTGGCTGTAGGATGAAAAAGGATGGATCCTGAATTAGTCATGCTTACAGTAGACCCACTGATATACATATGATGAATTATCCATGTGACAAATTGATTTCAGTGGTCTTACTTTATGCATAACTAAATATAGCACCAACCCAACATGAAACCTCAGAAATACTAGAGTCTAATGAAAAGTATTCACTTTCATTGTCTCCGTACAAACATACAACTAAAATATTTCTTGCTTTTGTTTTCCAGAATGTTCTCTAGTGTCCAGTCAGGGTCTTCTAGAATCCTGGCTTACATCAAAGCCTGGACTTGCTATGAACATTTCAGGGCCATCAATACTACACTAGATTTGTCTCACTTGTCCAGAAAACTCAACTGCTAGGATACGCTATAGCAATTAAGCTAAAATCTTTATGCCCAATAAAGTAGGACTTTAGGCTGAAGCATACCACCAAGAAAACCTCTCAAATCATGTTGTTTTGAATCTGTACTGATTTTACACAGTGGCCACAAGTAAACAGATTGTGCAGATGGCTAAATCTTTAACTAGCCATAGTACATAGCAGTGTGTTAGTGGTAATAAAAGAATATGATTAAGAAGCTGAAATAATCCTTGTCTAAAAAGGAGAGAAAGAGATTTATGCCTTTTTTTCAATATCATTACTTAGGCCTTTTCCGCACTTTGTTTTTAGAACAGTACAGAGCATCCTCCAGGGAGGACGTTTGCACTTGGGAGTGGACTGGGTCTGGACTACTTTGTGTAGTTCCGGACTTCAGCCCGCTCCGGAACGACCCAAAGTGGTCATTCTCCATGCTTTTGAAAGACAGCTTAAAACAAGTCTTTCAAAAACAGGGAGCGCGCCACTCCGTGGCCGTGCTCCAGTGCAGATTTGCAGGCTCGCACCAGTGCAAGCCTGCAGATCTTTCGGGGGCAGGCTTTAGGTTGGTGAGCTTCACCGGTTGGTGGAGAGCCTCCACCAACCAGAAGCCACCATTTTCATCCCCGGAGCAGTGCGGAGCGCGGTCACGCACTGCTCTAGACCAGCCTGGACCCGCCGATGGAGCACTCCGGTCGGGTGAGTACCGGCACGGGGCGATTTCTTCGCCAAGTGTGAAAAAGGTCTTATAATGGTTAAAAGTGGATGGAACTGCGACTACCTTACATATAAAGATATTTTCCAAGGCAACTAAAAGAACATCAAATATTCAAAGCATAGCATGTTAATTAAAATTAACAAGCCAAAACCAGATCTCATCTCAAAATTATCCAGGATTGCAACAACTTAATATTACAATCCCATGCTTCTTGAAAAATATAGTAGGAAATATGAATAGAGCTAGATCAGCTGGATTTGTGGAGATTACTGACAGAGACCTTTAATATTTTTTTTAACAAATCCTGAGGGAAAACAAGAATCTGGGATGTAGGTTCTTGATCTATTTTTGCAAAATGTTATGAAACATGAGCTAACCTTAAGCGGTCCTCCAGGGAATGAGATTGTAGCAATAAATTTTCATGTTTAAGAACAGATGGTTATGCCACATAAAGAAAAACAAAATTTATCAAGCTCTGTAAAAGGAGAAAAAGAAGAAATTCCTCTCCCACATCAAATTAAGCTTCTTCTAGTGTGCTGTTCTACATGTGGTAACATAGACATTCTGTATGAGCACCATGACATTGCTTTTAGTTTCCTCTGTTTCAGCTTGGTTCCTATAAATCAACCTGGGCTGTGAGTAATGTTGAAGGAGCTAAATGTTCAGAATTTGTGTCTGTCTGTTTTATTAGCTAGCCCAGAGTAAACTGGGGGCTATCGTTCAATGTCAGGTTCAATACCCAATGACCCAATATGTTAAAATTGTGGCAGCCATAAATCAAAGGTATAACGAAGTCTGAGAAGTGGTCCATGCTGATTTATTAGGACATCTGTCTGACTATAGACAATCTAATGTTGCCCTTGGACAGCATCATCTATTCCCATGGTCTTCCCCATATTGGAAACATCCCTCTGTTTAAACACACACACACACACACACACACACACACACACACACCCTCTAACAAAGCCACAGAAGTCCAAAAAGTTAATAAAACAATCCCACCCTTTTGAATTTGGATAGAATTGTTAAAAATCAACATTATGAGTTAGATTGGAATGTATTAACTATGGCATAGATATTAATATGTAGTCAATTATATGAAGCACCATCATCTAAACTACCAGGAATTTGTGAAAGATTTGGAGTCTTGATAAAATTGCAAATCAGAAAGTGTTAAGCGATGAAAAGCTGCATACTTAAATATTTAAGAGTGGGAGCAGAAACCTTACTGATGTTATCAATTCAATGTAAAACATTTTCATCTATTTTAACTGTTTTAATCTGTCCTTTTAACCCAGCAAATTGTTTAATATGTTTTTAGCTTTTTAAAATCATGGGATTTATTATTATAGTGTTTTAAATTAGTTAGATGGGTTTTATTGGATACCACTTTGACATCTTGCAATAGAGGGCAGGCTATAAATACTTAAATAAATAAATGTTAATGTAGTTAGCAAACTGTGTACATTATTTTGTATGTTGGAATTTTGCGCCTGTATTTGTATATTTCAAAACAAGGGATAACAAAAGCCCATTATTTACCTAGTTTGAATTAACTCATGAAGTTAATCCAGCTCTGCCCCATTGTCACTTTCCTCATGTAGAAAGTGACAAATCTGGAGAAGAGCTCCTGTTCGTTGACAGTCTCCACGTGAGCAAGAACACTGATTTCCTGGCTTCCTGGCTTGTTTGGAAAGGCCAAACCCACAGGAGACTACATTGGAAATAGTGAGTCTTTTCCCTTCCTACATTGATTCAGACTGGGAAACACTTGAATAGCAATAAAAGCAATGTTCAGAACCATCCCCTTTTTATTTTCTATTTCTTCTAAGAAGAAAGTAGTAAAAGTAAGCACAGCTTTAGTTCTGAACAATAGCAATACCCACTCAACATTTGTAATGCTTATCTACCTAGAACTATTTCTGTTTCTCATTCATTAATTAACATGCATTCATCCATTCATTGACCGGTAATCCAAAAAAAAAATAGTGCTTAACAAACCAATTGTGTGCACAGTTGTTGTTTTGTTATATGTCCCTTTAGATTATAGTTTCTGTCATCATGACTGAACTTCCAGCAGAGGAGCTGCAGAGGTGCTGCATTAGGAACCTGACACAGCCCATGTCAACCAATCAGAGACCACTAGGTATGGCAGCCCCTATTGTGGAACCAGCATTCCCCTCCCAGTGGGTGTGATGCTCCACCAAGGCTGTCAGCAATGCATCCAATAAGGTAATGGAGATTCCCAAGGCTGGAGGACTGTCCCTGAAAGCATCTTCATTCTGTAGCATGACTTCATTCCCTCCATAACTAACCATGCAACAAAGAGTCACGCTCAGCATATGTAAGGGCTCCTACATTGGAACTGCTACTCATAGGAAGAAGTTATCTGCTTCCTGAGTCTTGGTCAAGGTTTGTAAAAACCATCTCTAACCACCATTTCTTAATTCCATTTAAAACCTCTGATTGCACATCCAGTATAAGTCACAAGCTCTTGTTATCAGCTCCAGACCAGATTCCTCCAGACTCTTCCATGCGCTCAAATCTCACCAGGACAAGACACTATCCCACAGTTGTTGGAGCTCTTTTTGTAAATATTGTTAAGCCCGTGCATTGCTATTAATTAAGGCAAATGTCTCTAAGGAGAGGAATACATCATTGCTCTACCAAATCCACTGCTATAGCATGCATCTCCTCCTCACTGGAAATATATCTGACAGTTTTAGTCAAAACCAAGGTGTGTTTGAATAACAAGTTCCAAGGGGTTGTGGATAGATAAGAGTTTAGTGTAACTTTTTGTACATTCTTTTTTCTTGTCAAATTGTTTTTAGTTAACTTTAAGAGGTTTTACATTGTCAGTGTTGGCCCTGAGATTTTTAGATATGGAGAAGGATATAAATATTTTAAATAAATAAATAATGAGAAGGAAAGAGAGCAGGAAAGAAAGACTATAATCTTACGGCCATTTACATGGGGCAGCCTCTTTAAACATACTTCAATTCCATGGGATTTTTTTTTCTGGGACTATGCCCCAGTGAAATCCATGGGAATTACTTTTGAGTAGACATATTTATGATACTGTTGGAAATAATATTTTTGGGAGTTTGAAATAGGCACTCTTTTTTAAAAAAAACCTTTCGCCCTTAAAAGGAGAGGTAACCAAAGGTTTGCATGCTTGTTTGCCTGTGACCAAAGCTGAGGTTTCTCAATCCTGACATAATACTGCTGGCTCCAGAAAAAGTTACTTCAGGGATTCTTTAAATTTCTGTTTTTGTTTTAAAAAATGAGATAAACTACATACTTTGAAAATATGCAGTCATGCCTATAGACAGCCAAATCTACTAATAGGAAAAGTTAGAGGACTTTAATATTAGGCTATTATAGTTGAATCAGTTGGACAAATAATCTGAAATCTGTTTGAGAATAATTTCTTTCATATTCTATTATGTGATGAGATAAATATAAATATGATGAAATGCACACAATTCTTATGTTCATTATGCCCTAGTTGCTTTGATGCATTGATGTTTTAAAACTTTCTCAAGTGAACTCATCTCTGGTAATAAGAATTTCAGGTTAATGAGCTTTTGTAAATAAGATACTCAAGCCAGGAGGAAAAATACCTGATTAATAATTCTGGATCCTAATGGCTTTTTCTTACAAAAAATGCATCATCAGATAAACTTCCAAATGTAGAGATTCAGAAACAGAGTAAAGTGTCAGAAATATTAAGTATCTTTTTAGTTTAACACTGTTGTTTTTCTTGTTATTGTTTTTGTTGGGTGCCTTCCAGACATTTCTGTCTCTTGATGACCCTAAAGGAAACCTATCATGGGTTTTTCTTGACAGAATTTGTTACAAGAGAGTTTGCCCTTGCTGTCCTCTCAGGCTAAGGGAGTGTGACTTGCCGAAGTTTAACCTGAAACTAAGTGGCAAGATGTTTAAACTACTTTGATACTTGATGCTTGTGTGCATCAACTGGAAAGTGCTGCTTTGAAGTAACATACTGAGGAACAATTTCTTCCACTGTTCAGTACAATCCATGTATATTTTCTCATGTATTCTTTCACTGTTTAATGTGAATTAACGGTCTTTTCATTTATGCATGATAGTTGGGTAGTAGAGAATGTACAATATTGATCAGAAAGAAAGCTAACATGGGGTTGCTCTAGATGGAGTTGCACTTTTTAGAGTTGGGCTGCTGCTGGCCCTACTATTGCTACTGGAAAGCCATGTGGCTACTGTGGCAGTGCATTTGTTCAGCTATGGCTGGTGAGCCAGCTGATCCCTATCACCAGGAAGGGAGATTTGGTCACAAGGGTTTATGCCTTACTTAGTTTCCGCCTAGGCTACTGTAACGCACTCTACCTGGGGCAGCCCTTGAAAAGCCTTTTGAAGCTACAGCTCTTGCAAAATAGAGTGGTTGGACTGCTCCTGATGTATGTTTCAGGGTTCACATATCACTAGTCTTGTACTAACTGCACTGTCTTTCAGGCTGCTTCTGAGCTGAATTCAAAGTGTTAGTTTTGACTCTCAAAGCTCTGAGTGGCTTAGGGCTTGGCTATCTGAATATTACTTCCTCCCACATGAACCCACTTGCAATATAAGATCAATGGTGGCCCTATTTTTCATTTCCCATTGCTGTGAGAGGCTAGGTTGGTAAGTACATAAGACAGGGATTTCTCTGTAGCACGTCACTCATGGGACTCCCTCACAATGGAAGTAAACTGGCTGCAACCCTACTTAACTGTGTACTCTCTGCAACTTCAAACAAAGGTTGTTTTATTTGTGAATTCTTTTTTTAAAAAAATGCTTTAATTTTTTTTTTTTTAATGTTTTTATCTGTTGTGCATCACCTTGGGAGACCTGGGAGGCTGAGAGAAATAAATATTTCTAATAATACTAAATAATAGTAGTAACAACATGAAGTTTTATCAAATATAGTAATATACAGTGTGCATGCCTACTTGCATATATAAGGCATTTAGAATTAAATTTCTTCACAAAGTAAAAAAAAAATGGAAAAGTCATAGATAACCAGATATATATTACGAATTTTTTTAGAAAAATTCCCATCACAATGTATTTCAAATGACTGGGCGAGTGTTTTATGAAACTTCTAGAAGGATGAGTAGGTTCTGAACCAAGGCAGGATTATATTGTAGAATTGCTTTATGAAAATGTCCTTATACATCATTTTAGGTGACAATAGGTGTATCCATACTGCAACAGGTTGATACCACTTTAACAGCCATTGCTCCATCCCATGGAATCTTGGGATCTGTAGTCTGGTGAGGTGCTTTGAATTCTCTGCTAGACAGCTGTAGTGTTGTTGTTTCAGGAGAATGGATAAGATTTTTCTAGCAGCAGAAATGTAAGTGCTTCACCAAATTTCTTGTCCTAGGATTCCATAGGATTGAGCCAAAGCTGTTAAAGTGGTATTGAAGTACTATCATGCTACTGTATGGATACAGCCTATATAACAGAAACGGTCAGTTTAGCAAAGTGGTCATGCAACAGTGCCACAGAAAAAAACAGTGCAATTAAAGACTGCCACTATGAAGCTCAGATGGCTGAAAAGAACAAGCAGATCCTTATGCTATCATTCAATCTAACATAATACCACAGTATATCATCCAATCTCACACTCACTATGAGATCATAATAAGTATCCATGAATTAATGTTTCAGCTTAACTCAGCAGGTTCACATAGGGGACATTTTAATATTTGGCACTATATTTGAATGTAACAGCAAAAGTAAACTGAAGTCATTCTGGTTTCTCATGATACAACCTTTTACAATTACTATTAAGGTAAGGTCGAATGAAATCTGGAGGGTAGGTCCCTGTGTATGTGTATAAATAACACTTACCTCCATACATTCCAACGTTGCTCTTCCAGCTGAGTGAGCAAATGGTCAATATATTTATTAGAGTCCATATATTCCTGTGAGAAAGAGAAAGGTTCAGTAAAATAATTTCTGGATTTCAAAATTATTTAACTAACATTGTTTTTTATCACCATAAATTGCGTTTTTCTATACTTGTATTCCACAACCCATGGAGCAATAATAGCTACTTTGGGAGGAAGGCATGTAGCAGTTGATACAGAAAACTGTCATGGCAAAAGGACTAGCAAGCCCAAGCTGCTTTGTAGTAAAAGCAAAAACTGCCCAGATAGTTTGTCATGGATTTTTCATGTCATGAACTGAATAGCAGCATATTGATTAATTTGAAATGATTACATAAACATTCAATAATTGTTATAAATGGGAGAAGAATTACTACAGTATGACAAACATTATCACTAAAGAATTTTTAAGAGGTCATATTTCATTACTATCTAACAAACTGAAGTGCTATGTCTCTTTTTAGTTAAACTGAATGTAAACATGAATTATAAATTAGTAATCACAATATACTACTGTGCTCTATTATATAATTACTTTTAAAGTGTACAGTGTATAATACTGTTTTTAAAGAAATGTTTTGTTGCATAGATTTGTGTCAGCTAATGACACATTACTTTTTTGGTGTTTTATGCATCCGCCAACATCCAAAGGATGCACCCTCATTATGAGAATACACACATTTTGCAAACATCACTGATTTGTCCTGTAAAGGCTTATTATTGATGATGAAGGTGTGTGGTTATGGAACTCTTTATTCTGCCATTTCTTTTCATAATTGAAGAGTACAAAATTGGAGCACCATGAGTGATGGAACATCACATCTCTATTTAACATGAAGATATACATTAGATGATAATATCTTATTTCATCCACAGTGGGTACATTTTATTTTTCCAGCATTTTTCAGCAGCTTCCTGGTAGCTTCTCAGCTTACAGATAGATTGTGAAAGTGTAATAGTGTGAATGTCTTAATGTCAAGACACCCATCAGAAAACATATGCAGGAAAATGTGCCTAGGAAGACCTATATATTCTTTTTGGGAAAACTGAATTAAGCACTAATAAATTGACTGAAATTAGGTCATACCATCTTAAAGTTCTTTGATTTTCGGATAACAAGATGACATTGGTTGGAGCAGATGCTCCAAGTCAGTTGGAAGGCTATGATTAAGAAGATTTTTATCATTAAAAAATAATGAATGGTTCTAGCATTTTATGTTTATATCCCTGCAGTATTTATTTTGTTCTCCTAATGAAATTGGTATAGGGAGTCTTCTGAAATTATATTGTGAAATAGTGAAATTATATGTTACTATGATAATTAAAGAATATCCCATGGAAAATCATTTATCATCTGTTCCAGACTGTTAAGCTAAAACATTTTGCTACGGTTAGGAAACAGCTACCCAGATACTCAAGAGTGCTATAGTATGGGGACAGCTATTCACTCTCCTGCTACTGTGAGCAAGTTGTACAAGACTTTGGTCTTGTGCACCTTTGATGTTGCTCATGCTTATTGTAAACATTGTTTCAATGATAAGAGAGGTGTAATAGCTAACTTCTTTAAAAGAGAATGAGGACAGTGTATTGAGGATGCATAACAGAGTTACACCGTTGGATTAAATTATCTCAAATACTTAATTATCAGCATGTGGTTTTAAAGGTAGAAATCTAGAAATCAAAATTACATTTGTAGGAAGCCTTATTTTAACAAAAAGTTCTACTGGGTAAGAGCATTCTGACCACTATAGTTCTGATGTCAGACATCCCAAGAAAGCTTTAAATTAACTAATACTGATGTGAGAAAAGGTACTGGATCCTGCATACGCCAGCAATGTTGCTCAACAGTTGCTCAGAGTTGTGCTTCTTAAACTATCTGATACTGTGGACCAGCAGCCTTTTCCCTCAGATGTTCCAGGAAGGGGTACTATAATTGTACCATGTTGTGTTTGCTTAGTTTCCTGGAAACTTGCTGGTTACCAGCAGTTGATGGCTTGTAAGCTAGAACTGGTCCATAGGCTACCACTTTGAGTAGCACTGCCTTAACAGAAAAAGATACGTGCTGGTGGGAGTGCTGCCCAAACCAAGTCTCTTCTTTCATTTTGATACCATCTCTTCCAGTCTTGTCAGCAAAAAGATTTACGAGAAGTTAAATAGGAAAATGGACAACTTTACCACTGTGAGACTACAGAACATTGAGAAATGTCAGAAAGGATGGAAATTTTCAGCAAAGGACTTCCAGGCAGGATAGCAGATAGATTTTCCTTGTGGCAGCTCCACAGCAAGGATTGTTTTCATAGGAACTATGCCAGCCAGAGGGATTTCTGGCTGGAGAAACTCAGCCTGGATTAAAGGGAGAGCAGTGGATCACCCACAAGGGTCTCGAATTCCCTTTACTGGCATTTATTCATGAGTAAACATGGGATGAATGGGAAGGAGTTATATCTTTCATCCTTGCCATGAAATGCAGGTATTTTGATCTGAGGATCTGATGGCCCCAAGCCAGCAACCTACTTTTTAAAAATTCTTAAACAAAACTTTTAAACAAAACAAATGACGATTTCTTCTGATTAAAATAGATGGACAAATGCCCTATCAGATGCCTTCTTTCTCCAGCCAAGAGTTGAATAATTGAGTTTACAGCATAAGATTGTGAGTCAAATAAGTAGATTGGCGGTTGACGTGTTTGAAAGAGAACAATTAAGGATTTAAATGTATATATTCTCATGGACAGACAGAATTTCATCTTATTTGCAAGACTGAATTGGACTTTAGCAAGAAGAAATTACAGCATGAGAAAGTGCAGGCATTATCTCTTTAATGCTTGTAAGACTGACTTGCTGGCTATAATTGTTGTGGCAAGAGAATGATTGAGCTGTTAGATCTGTAAATTCTGGATTGAACGAAATATGGAAACTTCCCAGAAACTGTTCCAGGCCTTTCTACAACTGATGCTGGAGGAGTAATATTTTCTTAGAAAAGAGGGACTCCCAAATTTAAAGAAGAGACTGTAAGTCCCTTTCCACAGCTTAGTGGATCCCAGTGGTGTCCCGTGGGGATCTTGGTAGAGCCTCTTCTGGGAGGGGAGTGTTACAGGAGCACTCTCCCCTGTACTGGCTGCCTCCATGAGTAGAGGAAGCACAATGGCACTGCCTCTTCCTTCTGCAATGTAGCTGGGTTCTGTAATGCAGGCTGTGCTGGAAGCAGGAAATGCAGCCATTGCACTTCCAGGACCTCTGCATCTAAGGTAAGTGTGTGCAGGCAGTGGGAGGGCTGCACAATCGCCAGTCATTGACAAGGAAAATCCGTCAATGATTTGCGGTACAGTTGCACTGCCTGAGGACAGGAGAAGGACAATATTGTAATGATGTCATGCATAAACATTGTCTGTATCCCATTCTTCTCCCCTCCCCAATGCGGGACAATGATGTCCTGTGGAAAGGGCCTAAGAAAATTCAGTAGAGACCCTGAGGAATGAGATAAAGACAAACCTGTTGGGGGGTGTAAGGCAAGATGGGAGAATTGTGGGGCTAATATGAAAGTGAGGTAAGTTAAAAATCATATGGTAAAACAAATTTGGGTTAAGGGAGGGATTAGCCATCATTATGGAAAGGGGAAGAAGGAAGCTAATCTGAAATTGATGTGTAGGGGTACTCTGATGGCAAACAAAACCAAGTAATACAGCAGGGGGTGAGAGAAAAATGAAAAAGAAAAGGATTCTGTTTCAGGACCAATACTTTAAAACAGCAAGTAGGAAGGACTTGGAAATGTTAACAAGAGTTAAGGAGGGGACTCTGAGGAGACTGGTTGGGGAAGTTTATGAATGGGAGGGCTTAAAAGGAAGAGAAGAGCCAAATTTAAAATGAAATGGGGAATTGGTTGGTTGAAACAACATTATGAAGTGGTTACAGAAACAAGACAGTGAGTGCTGTGTTACTGCCCTGGCTAGTCCGAGCTTTGGGGATATTAAAAGATATCCCTTGATATCACAATTTGGCTGCACTTCTCTATTCCTTTCCACGTGCTTGCGAGGCCACCAGACAAGCACGTAAACAAGCCCGGCCATTAATAGCCGTAATATTCAAAATATAATACAGGCAGGCCAGAAATAGCTGACTCACTGCTTTAGGAGACCTCCAGGCAAGTACTCTAATTAAGTATGCACGCCACTTACAAAAGAGCCTCTGCCCCGCGCTGGCAGCTTGATGGGTAAACTATGCAATACCCAAGTACTCTGCGTTTGCATACTGGCTACTCTATTGAGAACCGCTACGATAACTCAATCGTTCAGATTCTGACCTTTCGGAGGCTTTGTCTCCAAATCTAGTGTTTTCCCCCAAGTACGGCATAGCCTGCAGTCACAATTCTCTTATAAAAACCCTTGCTTCTGAGACCTTCCTCGGATCGCTCCCAAGTTTCATCCCGCCTTGCTGCCGCTTTGCTTGGCGAGCCTCCCCTCAGCTCCACGCGCTGAGCTACATCGCACTCCAGCTTCGCTCTCTATTTTTCTGGGCTTCAGGACAGGTGAAGTATCACCCAAACCAGCAATCCCTCTAAAAATCCCTCTATACCACTCCAACCTTTATTTTCTTTAGTTATCTTGTATGAGTGTGTTGCATACACTGTTTTGCTTGTATTTAATAAACATCAGCTATTATCTCAACTTCTGTGTTCTCCTTGACTCGATCTGACCCCGTAGACATAGGGTTCAAGATCTCGCTAAGTTACCCTGCCTCTCGTAACGTTAAGCAGTGCTCTGAGCTAATTTTCCCCAACTTCAGTGGAGCACATTTTGGTGTCCCTCCTGGGACCCCCGGTTCACAGGATAACAGCTGGACTTGGTAATAATAGTGAAAAGGATTTAACAATATGAAATGTGATAGAAATATTTATACTTACTATATGTTATAAGTTATATAACTTATAACATATAGTGTTATAAGTTATATAAGTTATATAACTATATATAACTTATATAGTTATGTTATATGACACGTAAAACATTTATAGTTTTAAGTAGTGAAGATTGACACCATGTAATTAAGTCAATAAGTAGGTATTAGTATCAAGATTAGAAAATGGAATACCACTTATTATGAAGTAATATGATGTAATGGCTCATATGATGGTTGATATGGGCCCCCATCTTTAAAATACAATAATTTAAGCAATCAATAATTTAAAACTATTTTAAAAGCCATTTAAGAACACAAGATTAAAACCAACCAGGCATATTACTGTTGTTTAATAATATTAAGATTAGATCCTATGCTTTGGGAGCGTTTTTCCCAACTTGACCATTCCCAGACATATGGGACTCCCACCATTCCCAGGCAACATTCATATTATGGGATTTGTAGTCCATGTGGGGAAAATAATACAGGTTGCAAGCAAGCAATTTTAGAAGTACAAAAAGAGCCTCTTTGAATAAAGACAGTAACAAAATCTTTTCTCCTAAGGTCAACAATGGAAACTTCATGGCATTCTCTGTCAGTCCCATGATCTAACCCAACACTACTGTTTTACTGAAGTAATAAAACTATTTCAATTATCAGTGGATTAGTTTTTCAAGTTCTAATAAGTAATATTTTTAAAATAACTTTCAAATCTAACATTCCAAGCTCTGAAATTTAGTCAGTATATTTGATTTAAATATAGGCTTTTTCATAAGATTTCTCTGTGGTAGCTACAAGTCAGCCAGCGTACCCTGCTGCTTTACCTGCTGACTATTCCTCTCCATTGATTCAGTTATAAATCTATCAGTAATTTTATTAGCAGCCAAAAGCAAATAATATGTTGTAATGTTCTCTCAATGAAAAATAGGCAAAGACTAATAAAGGTAACTTGCAGCATATATTATGATGTGAACATTGAATACATTTTGATTGTGAACAATGTTTAAACAAGCCATAACCTCACTGCTTTTACAAAACATTTGACATTAATTGTTCAAAATTACATAAGGATCACTTAATGCTTCATATTAAATCCCAGGCAAAGTTACTAAAACTGATTCTCAATTGATATTTTGCTCGATTGTTTTTCTTTAATCAACTGCTGCAAAATTTTACCTAGGAATCCTTTTCTAACTTCATTCTCTTCAAGCACAGCAATGTAGTTTTCTTGAAGAAGAAGTTGAATAACTTTATACTTTTTAAAGTAGCAAAGTATTTTATACTTCATACAAATAAATATAACAAGAACAACAACAATGATTTGGAGCTCCTGAGACCCCCAGAGAGTCAGCGTGGTGTAGTGGTTTAAGCATTGAACTACGATTCCTGAGACCAGGGCTTGATTCCCTGCTTTGTCATGAAAACCCACTGGCTGATTGTGGGTGCATCACATACTCTCAATCCCAGAAGCCCTCGTGATAGGTTCACCTTAGAATTGGCATACGTTGGAAACAACAACAGATCCCCAGGAGTAATTAATTAATTAATTAATGGCATCCCCGCTCGAATTGGTTTTTCACTCTAAAATGCCCTCTAGGGGGTATGGGGACATTTCCATTAAGTTTTTGATAGCCCAAACCAATTTATGCCTTTTCAACAACAGGAAGTGAAGAAGACCTGGTTTCTGTTCACTTCCTGTTGTTTAAAAAAGTTTCTTCTGGGGCTTACATGTCCCGGAAACACCTAAAACATAGCGAGAACTCTCCCCCTCCCCATGTTCCCAATATAATGTTTTGAGAATTTGGGGCAATTTTTGTTTGTTTGTTTGTTTCTGCAGGAGTTGGGGCAGTGGCGTGGGTCTCCTGGGAGGTTAATGTAGCTCCCCAGCCTTCCACAATTGTCCACCCCAGTGTACATGGTCTATTTTACTACTGAGACATTTCCAGAAGGAGAAGAGGTTACAACTAAGTCATTTAGGGACAAATACAACTAGGATCATACAGAGGTTCACATTGGGTGTTGCAGACTTACATGAAATTCCTTCTGATCAAATTTTACTTGGGCCAGTAGTTGTGAATGACACTATGTGCAGACAGCCACATAGCTTCTCCCTAGGAGTTCTAACTGTGTTCATAGGCCTAAATTCAATTGTTTTTCCCAAGTAGAGTAGACCGCCTTAAAAAGCAGCTTGGTAAGGCAACACATATATAAATGAGTCCACTCTAATGGGGGAACTAACAAATGGATTTAAGACATAACATTTTGCTATATATCTATTTTCACATTGACACTTGGGAACTGGAATATAAGAAGGACAACACATTGACAGTTCCAGTGGAATTTGGAATACAGAGAAGAAGGCATCAGCAGCCTACAGCAGATGCCTCTTTTGGCAGCCCAGGACCAGGCTGTCACACTAAACACTTAATTTATCCATAACATGATATCATGGGTTCCAGTTCAAAACTGTAATTGTTAGGATGGTGGCGGGACTTGCACTGAGGAGGACATAGTTCCTCTCAGAATTTAGGATATTTTGACTGGGACTTTAAGTCAGCTATCAAGAGAGGACAGTTTCTCACTGAAACTGACTAAGAGGTTGAAATAATCAAGTTCTGAGTAATCAGCATTTTTTAATATGGGCAAGTAGGAACCATGCCATTGCTGGATCGCTGTTTGCAAGAAAACAGGTCAAATAAAAAATACACTGAATGTAAGTGATGGTTTTAAGTGACTGCCCTCTATAAAATATGGTGTTTGCATGTGACTCATGTGTGAGATGGATCAAATGAGACAGGAGGTGTTAACAATGCGTGAAAAGCATTTATGTGACTTGCTGGAAAAATCTAGCAGAGTGGTTATTTTTTTTCCCCAGTGCAGTTTTGATGGTGATATTCAGTACAAAAATAAGGCACTTCTTGGGCCATTTTCGCACTAGACTGTTATAGTGCTATCATTCCGCTTTCAACATCCTATGGAATCCTGCGCCTTTAAGGCCCCTCCCTAAACTGCAAACCCCAGGATTCCATAGGATGTTGAAAGCGGAATGATAGCAATATAACAGTCTAGTGCAGAAATGGCCTTGATCTTACCAGTTTGACTCTACATTTATGGTCACAGAATTGCAAAATATTTTGCTTTGAATTCAGGGCAGATTGTTAACAAGAATAGTTTGTGGTCTTCCCTGAAGGATGTCTTTAGAATCATTTCTATGAAGCTGCATGCCAGAATAAAATTGTTAATAAATTATAATGAAGAATAAAGAATAAAAAGGTGCACTAAAATAGAAGAGACTGGAAACATCCCATAAATGTGAGTCTCAGGATGTTGGTCTCATGGAAAAACTGAGAGCAACTACAGGTTTGTAACTCAAGAAATGAACTCTGCAATCATTCCTTTATTATGGCGTGGTTTCTATTTATTTATTTTATTAATAAAATTAATACAATTATTAATATTTTATTAATAAAAAAGAGACGTAATTTAGACTGGTGTTTCTTAACCTGACATCCAGGGATCCCTGGAGGTCCATGGAGCCCTCACAGGTGGACTATGAAGCCCTGTTGCTGGATACCAACAGCTACAGCAGCAATAGGGATTTGTCCAGGTGTCTAAGCAGGGATTGGCATGCTAGTCTTCAGAAGTCTTAAATAAATAAATAAATAAATAAATATTATTTAAATTTAAACATTCAAATCTTAAGGTAAGTCTTGGGGTCCCTGGTAACAAATGATATTTACAGGACATCTCCAGTAAAAAGGTTAAGAACCACTTATCTAGATCATCAGTTCCTCATGTCAGTCTTTGGAATGACATTTAAAACAAAGGCCCTTTCCGCACAAGGCTGATACATCTCAGTAGCATTGTATTGTCACTTTTACATCTGCACGTTAAACTGGTTTGACGTCGTTCTGTCCTCCGTGGTTCTGCACAAGTTGAGGTCTTAGCACAGTTAACATCGACGTTAAACTGATGTATCGTGAAAACAGAAAAACTCCACTGTAAGCCACCCAAACCGTTTCTGCTGCATTTTTTCCTACATGCAGAAGCATTACATCAATTCACACCACTTGTGCTAAAACGTAGCAACGGTTTCTACAATTTTTTTTTAAAAATTGACCAGTCAGCAGCGGTGGGTGGAGCGAGGAAGGGGAATAGGAGTTCCATGAGAACTGATGATACGGAAGTTACAAACGATTTTCTCCGTGTTACTTCAGTAGAAACCAGAGGGCGTGCAGATAGGAATTGGGGTAAGTCGGAGTAAAAAACACGGCTCATGACATGCGGTGAAATGCTCCTCCACTCTAGTGTACAAATGGCCAAAGGCTAAAAAAAGAAATGTATATATGTATGTGCGTGTGTATGTGTGTGTGTTTATTATATGCTTTATTAAGGATTACTGACACTCTTTATTGTGTTCTGTTGAATTTTGAATTTCAGTTACTCTAGGATCAAAGTAACAATTTATTTAAAAAAAAATTATTAGCTACCTTGAGATCTTGTGATATAGAATGGGATATAAATATTTTAAATACTGATGTATTAATTCAGCATCACTGATTACTAAGCCCAAATCTGTACTAAGACCCTTTCCACACGTGGGGAAGGAAATGCGTAGAAACGCCACTCACCGGCTTTTTCGTGGGTCCGATTGGGTCTGTCGGGATGAGGAGCAGTGAGAGCTCGTCGCTCCGCACTGCTCTGGTGTCCAAAATGGCGGCTTCCGGTTGGTGGAGGCTCTCCACCAACCGGAGAAGCTCGCCAGCCTAAAGCCCGCCCCCGGCAGATCTGCAGGCACTCACTAGTGCGCTCCTGCAAATCTGCACTGGAGCACGGCGACGGAGCGACACAGAGTCGCGCACTCTGTGCTTTTGAAAAATCTCTTAAAAGAGGTTTTTAAAAAGCATGCTGCGTGACCACTTCCAGTCGCTTTGGAGCGGACTGAGGTGCGGAACTACGAAAAGTAGTCTGACCCAGTCCACTCCACGGTGCAGATGACCTCCTTTGGAGGTCGCTCTGCACCGTTTTAATTGCCCCGTGTGGAAAGGGCCTAAGAAAACCACAGAATGGTGTTAAAATTGAATAATAATTGGTTGGCAAAGCAGATCTCCCTACTTTGCAACATTATGTTTATTTATTTATTTAATTTGTATCCTGCCTTTCTCTGGCATGGAACCCAAAGCAGCTTACAACAATGTAAAACAAAAAGCAGTGAAACTCTTACTTAAGTTAAAAGAACAACAATAACAACTAAAAACAATTCAACTGAAAAGCAAATAACCAAAATAATCTGAAGCATGCTTTAAAAATAATTAAAAAGATAAAAGCACAGTACATCACATTGAAAATACCCTTTTGTTACATAATTAGAGAACCAAAGTCTTGCCCAAATAAAATGGTCTTTTTACTTATTTAATTTTATTTAATGTTACAATATATGTTACCTTTGAAAACAAGCTTTTATGTGTGATTTCAGCTAAAAGAAACATGTGCTTTATATTTTGAAACGAATTGATGTCCGGTATCAAATATTTGTGTCAGATGTGTATCAGGTGTCAAAATAAATCTGAATTTTAATGGAAGCGGTAAAGGAAACAAAATATGCATTAATTTTTGTGTAATGTACACCTCCTCGTGCGTTTAAGGTATGCATTATGGAAATGTACCATAAAAGTATAGGTTTCCTCATGGATGATGCATGGATGTTGCTTTCTTTATGGATGTAAGGCATACATCATGGACATATGACCTTCATAATGGTAAATCAACATCCAACAGCTAGAACAGCACAGACTTCAAATCTCCATGAAAATTAAGTTGCTTATTGAAGAAATGAATCAGTGAATTTATAGTCTTTCCAGTCATCCTAACCCTACTGAAAGGAAGGTCCTTTCTGCACCCTACCTTACCTTGTAATCCTCCAGTGGTGATTGTAATCCTCCAGTGGAAGCGGCTCTGCCAGGAAGAGATAGCAACGGGAGTGGTCCCCTCCTCACTGGCTGACTCTTTCCTGAAGGAAGTGCAATGGATCTGCCTCTTCCTTTGCAGCATAGCTGGCCACTTTCCCAGGCTGTGCTGGGGCAGGAAGCGCTTCCATCATGCCAGGTAAGTGGGGGATGGCTGGGCGATTGCGGATCATTGATGGGGAAAACCTGTCAATGATTTAATCCCTGATTGCGCTGCCTGGCAACAGAAGAAAGATGGGTCTGTGATGGCATCATGCAGAAGTTTTGTTGCAGACCCGCTCCTCTCCTGTCCCCATGCCAGGATAAGAGGCTCCTGCAGAAGGGGCCAAGGATTCTACGCTATTGTTTTATTGACCAGTATTGGGGAACACTGGTTATAAATGGCTGCAGCGACAGATATTTCCATTGGTTGGGCTGCAACTGTATCAATGCTTCCACTAAGTCTACCATCAGCAGGGCTGTTAGCTCTGCATCCCCTTTTTCTTCTCCTTGAACTACAATGGTTAAACAGCAAAACCAAGCACAAATAGATGAGATAGTTCAGAGCTCACATATGTATCTGTGTGTGTGTTTATGTGATATATATGTGTATGTATGTGTATATATACACATATATATAGAAAGACAGAGAGGAAGAACAGAATTAATAAACAGAACTGAAAAATAAGCAAAATGTTTTCATTTCCTTCTTCTTCATTTGCTAAAGATGAAACTGACCTGCATACAAGGTGGCAGTTTAAAACAATCTATTTCTAGCATACTTCAGTGGGTGATGGTATTATTATGGTGTGTACATTTATAGAGAGAGATAGGATGATGTAGTGGTTTGAGCACTGGACTATGACGCTGGAGGCCTGGGTTTGAATCCCTGTTTAGTCATGGCAACCCACTGGGTGACCTTGGACAAGTCACACTCTCGCAATCTCAAAAGAAAAAAAAGGCAAACTTCCTCTGAACAAATCTTGCCAAGAAAATTCCATGACAGGTTCACCTGAGGATCACCATAAGTTAAAAATGACTTGAAGGCACACAACAACAACAATACACATACACATAACACAAACTTTTTCCCTCTATTAGGGTGCTACCAAATACTGTCTGTAACCAGTGACGGATTTTTTTATTTTGGCAGAAGAGCTTCAGCCATCACTATGAGGAGTAAAAATGTTTGTCCATTTCCTTTCCCTACCTCACTACCATTGTCAAACAGATGTGGACACTTCCTATTGTATACAAGAATGCTAAAACTTACACAGTGACAGTTACCCAAAGCCAATGATTCCCTACTACAGACAGACCCTATAAAGGATTAAAGGGTAAAGGAGGCTGCAATCAATTCAGCATATCCATTTGAGGACTAAGGAAATGGAATCACATAAATTTTAGGTGGAATGCCATCTGTAAGCACTATCCATTGACTAGTCTAATGGGAGTGAAAAACCCCATCAAAATTCCTTAGGCAAAGGTCTGCTGTTCATTTGCCCAGGCTCTCTTTATAAAAACATTGCTGACTTAGAAAATCATTCCCCAGAGCTATACACAGTAGCTCCTGTATGTTGTGACCTGTCATGAAGACACAGACATGAAAGATTAGCAGTGAGAGGCCAAAAGGAGTGCAAAGGCTGGGGCTTCCTTGTCTGCAGACATGCCAACACATTCTTCACCCTTTTAGTAAGACAGCTGAGAGGCATCCTTCTTTCATTGTTTCCTGCTATCACTTTGTCTTTCTTTCCTCTGTCTGACAGCACACCCAGTTCCAGCCACAGACTTTTTTTCTTCTGGAGGAACGGGACTTGTTCAGGCAGGCTTTAAAGTAACATCTGCTTTGCAGTAGCCAGCTCCTGTTCAACTTGCCAATGCATATTTATTTTCTATACTATACCATCAGCATGGTTCTCATATACACCACTCATTTTTAATGCAAATACCACACACACACACACACACACGTGCACACACACACACACACACACACACAAATGCATCCTTGTATTAGCAAAATGTAAACATGTTTATTTGTATCTTACACTTGCATTGAAGGTATTTTATGCACACTTGCAGAGATCCTGCATCATACTTGTAGCTACAATTGTATAGCTATCCTTTAACTCCCCATTTGACCCCTGAAACCCACTAAAAAGCTAGTTAGCCCTCCAGAACAACAGAGGTCTGTTCCACTGGCAAGTGGGTGTGCTGCAGGATGACATTGCCAGCCCTTTCCTGCTAAGTGAGTGAGGCTGAAATCGAGAGTTGTGACTCTTGGAAAAATTCCAGCATTCTCCCCCTCCCCCTGTTACTTTAAGGCAAATGGGGCTTAGATAGCATAGGGTTTCTTTTCCTTTGCATGCCAAAGCCTTCTCCCTTCTCACCTAAAGCCTCACCATTTGCCCTTGTGTCACTATGTGATCCAGGATAGTTCCTAGGTCTTATAAAAGACTCTGCCTCTCAGATATTTCACTCTTCTTCACCATTTTTTTTGCTTCTACTTCCTTCTCTCTGACCATGCTTCAAATCTCCATCAAGAAGATGGTGAGTTACGAACGAAGCTACTATTTTACCCAATCTATTCATCAGCTAGTTAGGATGTAGGTACCCCAATGCATATATTGTCAGGGATTCCAGGCAGGGAACCCTGGGAAAATGATCAGCCCACTGCAAAGATGTTGCATCATGCCCCAGCTGTGGGTAAGTGCAAGGTTGCATAAGAAACTGGGGTCGTGTGCAGATGGTAGAGGGAGGTGTGCAAACATCTACCTGATTGGTTATAGATATGTATATAACAAAGCAACGCCAGTATGTATTTGTCTGTTGACCAAACCTGGTGCCTGGTGCAAGCTTTTGTCCGTCTGT
The DNA here is from genome assembly GCA_030412105.1 of Cyclura pinguis. Taxonomy (NCBI): domain Eukaryota; kingdom Metazoa; phylum Chordata; class Lepidosauria; order Squamata; family Iguanidae; genus Cyclura; species Cyclura pinguis. Next base: position 246,103,157 of record CM059599.1, on the reverse strand, counting down.
CCTATGTTTTGCATACAACGGAACTTTGCTGCAAGATAAAGTGCCTCCTGTTTTGGAAGAAACTCCTCCGTGTGTGAATATCCTTACTGGGGAACAAGGCTGCTGCTGTTGGCTCGCTGAACTCTGGTTTTTCTGCTGCATTTCCGTGGGGCTGAAACTCCTATCATCCCCAACAGTGGTTATGGGCCCAGGCCCAGAGTGCACAGCATCCACAGCGCACCCGTAGTTGTTTTTCCCCTGGATACTGGGACTGTTTTTGACTGTTTGTCTGGCTCTCCGGTGCTTCGGGAGTCTGTGTTTTGGCAGAGAGACAGTTAATCTTCAGTCCGGAGCTCATCAAGGTCACTGAGGCCAGCTGCTTTGTTTGTTGAATTTTCCTTACAAAGGCAGCAGCATGGCTGAGGGAGGTTATCTGCGTTTTGAAAAGCTGACCGACGCTAATTATCAAAGCTGGCAAATTTATGTGAGAGCCACTTTGACGAAGGAGAACCTGTGGCACGTTATGGAAAATGAGGGACAGCCCCCAGAAGGAGCAACTGCTGCTCAAATAGCAGTGTTCAGGGTTGCTGACAAAAAAGCCAAAGCAGTTATTTTGCTTACTTTAAGTCCTCCCCAGTTGATTCACGCTGCTGCTGCAGACACAGCATATCAGCTCTGGGAGGCTCTGAAGCGTGTGCATCAATCTTCCTCGTGTTTGTCCAAAATGCTATGGACAAAAAGACTGTATAACACAAAGTTATGTCCCGGAAGCTGTGTAAGAGAGCACCTCATGCTGATGAAACAGTTATTTCAAGAGACAGCCAACAGATGGGTAAATATACCAGAAATGCAGAAAAGTTTTATTCTGCTGGGAAGCCTCACTAAGGAGTGGGACTTTTTGATGTACAGCCTGCAGGGTGTGCGTGAGGAAGAGCTGACTGTAGACCTGGTAGCCGGGAGGATCCTGGAGGAAGTCCAACGTAAGCAGTTCGATTCCAGACTGCAGCCGGAGGTGGCACCTGACCTGGAAGAAGGAGTATGCAGCTATGCCAGACGCTGCTACAGATGCAAAAGAGTCGGCCATCTCCAGAAGGACTGCAGAATGCCAGCGCCGAGCAGAGGGAAGAAGACAGCCCAGCAGCGGAGGGGCGTGTCATCACAGGCTGAAGGCCGTGTGTTTGTGGCAAAAGAACAGTCTGAGAGTGGTGTGTGGTTGCTAGACAGTGGTGCAACTCACCACATGGTGAACAATTTAAAGCTGTTGAATGATGTTACAAATGCAAATATAACAGCAATTTTCCTTGCAGATGGGCCACCAAGCAAGGTGCAGAAGATGGGTACTGCATATGTGCCATGCTTTGGTAAATCATTCAATAATGTGTTGTGTGTTACCAACTTGCAGAACTGTATTTTGAGTGTCTCCCAACTGACCAGTGAGGGTTACAAAGTGGTGTTTTGAAGGGGAGAAATGTACAACAACTGCAAATGGTGTGTTTTGTGCAAAAGGGGTGAAAAAGCAGGGATTGTACCACATGTTGCCAAAAGGAAAAGTGGCAAACGTTAACCCTTTGTGTAACAAACCTCTACATGAAAAGTGTGTACATTATCTCCACAGAGTGATGGGACATGCCAGCTACAAAAGTTTGCAAGAGTTGGCAAATGTATGCCCTGGGTTACAGGTCAGAAATTGCCCTAAGTTTCTAGAGTGCTCTGTATGCAAAAAGGTTAAGGTAAAGGCTTACCCCATTGCCAAGAAAAGCAAGTGTGTCACCCAACGGCCTTTTGAGATTGTACATGCAGATTTGGCTGTGCCATTCAAGCCAACTGAAGGGCAAAATAGGTATGTCCTGGTAATTGTAGACAGACACACCAGGTACTCCTATATCCATCTGCTGAAAGAGAAAAGTCAAGCAGCTGAAAAGCTCCAAGAGTGGGTGAATGCTGTTGAGAGGGAATTTCCTTATAAAGTGGCCAGTCTTGTATCAGACAGAGGGGGAGAATTCCTGTCCAATAGCCTGCAAGCCTGGATGCGTAAGAAAGGCATAAGGCATAAAACCACCAACCCCGCATCTCCAGGGGGAGGATGGTCTTGCAGAAAGAAGAATTGGGCTGTTAAAACAAATGAAGGACTGTATGATGGAGGATGCCCAAGCCCCAGCAGGACTTTGGGGAGAAGCAATAGTGACAGCAAACTACCACTTAAACAGGATGTGGTGTTCAAGTGTGAAGCAAACTCCATATTACCTATTGTATGGTAGAGCGCCAAACCTGCAGCATCTACGTGTTTGGGGTCAGTTTGCTAGTATGTATGTTCCCCCAAGTTTCAGAAAGTCTGGAGAGGAGAAATCTAGACGGTTACGCTTTGTGGGAAATGAAGGTAACAAATATAGATTTCTACACCATGCTGGCAAAATAGTGTATTCTAGGAGTGCAAACTTTGAAATCCATTCAGCATGGGATAGACTGCACTATAACCAAGAGGTTTTGATTCCCCTGGGTAAAAGTGTGAAAAGTGTTCCCGAAATTCCTGAAAATGGAGGGGCAGTGATGTCTGATGAGGAAAAGGACAGTGTCCCGGATACACTTGAAATCTCTGAAGATGGAGGGGCGGTGATGGCTGATGATGAAGAAGAAAGTACTGAGGAAAGTACTGAGGAGGAGAAGCCAAAAATCTCACTCAACGGCACACCAAAGAGTTCAATACCACCACCTAGTGCTGAACCTGCATTTACGGTCAAGAGAAAGCCTTGCACTGAGGTCAGCACTAGTTCCAGCAGTGGTTCCAGTGAAAGTAGGTCAGAAAGTACTCAACTTGCTGAGTCAGGAAGTAAAGTTATGCTTATCCCTAAAAGATCAGGAGGAGGGTATTTTGTTGTCCCGTGTGACTGAGGTAGAAAATTTGAGTGTAGGATTACATTAGGGTATGGTATCAAATGTGAGGCAAATGGTCCAAGATGGGATTTTGTACTTGCGGTATTGTCCATCTGCGGATCTGCTCACAAAGGTACTTCCAGTAGTAGGCCATGAGAAGTTGGCAGGTGAACTGGGCCTTGCCACCAGAGTGTAAGGTGGAAGATGAATTGTATCCTTGAATGTACGTACTGTATGTATTATGTAACATGTATTGTATGACATGTATGGATTGTGAAAATGTCCTACACAGTGGCCTGACCATTTTGGAGAGGATTGTCAGGGATTCCAGACAGGGAACCCCAGGAAAATGATCAGCCCACTGCAAAGATGTTGCATCATGCCCCAGCTGTGGGTAATTGCAAGGTTACATAAGAAACTGGGGTCGTGTGCAGATGGTAGAAGGAGGTGTGCAACCCTCTACCTGATTGGTTGTAGATATGTATATAACAAAGCAACGCCAGTATGTATTTGTCTGTTGACCAAACCCGGTGCCTGGCGCAAGCTTTTGTCCGTCTGTCCTATGTTTTGTATATAACGGAACTTTGCTGCAAGATAAAGTGCCTCCTGTTTTGGAAGAAACTCCTCCGTGTGTGAGTATCCTTACCGGGGAACAAGGCTGCTGCTGCTGGCTCACTGAACTCTGGTTTTTTCACTGCGTTTCCGTGGGGCTGAAACTCCTATCATCCCCAACATATATAAATGTAAAAGCCATTAGCAAACTTTTCTAAGTTTGTAACCTGAAACTGCCTGTCTTGTTTTGTTTTCTTAGTCAGTTTCAGTTCAGGGAAGCCACACAGAAATTTGGGCATGTTTTCCCTGCCACCGTATTAAAGGAAGGCTGATTCCTAACAGTTTAAGCTTTCATAGAATTTCCCAGGGCTAACACCCTGGGAAACTCTAACTCCCAACAGTGAATGGTCCCTGCAGAGGTCTCTACTTCTGGTCCTCACAGGCTCCTTCCTTTTGGGTGTAATGGTGGTGGATGTGTCATCCTGCATCCAGTGCCCTGATCACCAGCAGTATAGACTTCTATCACTCTGTGGAAGGCTTTCAAACAATGTCCTCAAGATGAAAGTTGGACAGTTTAAAGTTCAACACTTTAAAAAGTATTGCATAAAAAGACATTCACTAATAAGTACTTATGGATCTTTAAAAGTATAAATATAAAAAGTAAGAAAATAGAAAAGAAAGACAGAGGGAGGGAGAGAAGTACATAGGATATGAACACAGGCTAGATATATACATCAGTATAAGCTGACAATATGTCCAATACATTTTCTTGAAACTGAAGTCTACAAAATATACACAATCTGACTAAAGTACTAAGATCCTATGACCACTGAATGATGAATGGTGAATGTTTACCTTTCCAATGCCTAGATAATAATCTGTTTTATGAATTATATTTAAACTGGAATTTCAAATGGTATTAAATATAGACACACAAACACATACATAGATATATCTCTGTATATCTCTATCTCTATTAATAGAGTTCTATATATAGAGATCTCTCTGTCTATCTGTCTGCTGGTCATTGGTACACATATATGTTCTATATTGAAGTGCTTATAATAGTCCTAACTAAAATTTCCACAGATTGGTGGCGGTTATCTGTAGAAAGTGGCAACACATTCAGTCATAACATAGGAAAACTGCTTGCCAAAATTATTATTAATTCCCATTATGAGGCCGGACAATAGTACTCCTTAGGCAATGGGTATGCAAGTTATATGCTGAAGGAAAAGCTCTTACATTCACAAACAGCCACAGATTCACCACAAATTTTAACACTTTTAGTTTGCTGTGACTATTGTAGACTATAAAAGAGAGTTGCATTTTCAGCATGAGACGGTAAAAACAGCCAGTGTAGCTCCACACTCAAGGAATTATCTTAATAAAGCTTGGTGTTTCCCAAATGTTATATACATAGAATAGACAGCAATCATTAATAACAACTTTGGGACAGAATTTGGTAAAATGAAGTGTCCTCGAAAAGACAACTGTAGTTAAAATGTCTGACGCAACCTCAGCTGCAGGGAGCCCATCTGTTAAAATAACTGAGGTAGTTTTTACATTTGCATAACAAAGGTACTACTACCTTAAAATAAAAGAAATTCCCCAACACTTCAGTGCTCACTAGTGAAACGTTTTCTTCCTTAGAATGCATTTTGGATTATGTTTTCTATCTTAAAAACAATAAATTTAATAACAGTGCTTGCAGAGTTCTAACATTCTTAATCCTCTGAGTAATTCATGCTCTCAGTCACTAGTATCATAACTTTAACTTAGTACTACAACAGAAGGCACTAAAAATAAATGATTCTTTTGCTATTCTAATTAAGTATTCATTACATGGGCTAAAATCACTCTTTGCCAATGCTTACATAAAAGAGTATAGACATTTCTTTTCCATTTACAGCTACAAAAGTATCTCATTTTGCCTTATCTGTGTGGTTTACACAGCTGTAGTGTTAACCACTAAGGGCAATAATTGTTCTGCTTTATGACCAGCCTTTAATTTGCTTTTCTGTTAAACTCTAGGTCCACACTTAAAGGAGTCTTTCTAAGTCATATTTTCTTGTACTTGTAAGTCTCTCACCTTTGGCTCCTTTGGTTTGGAAGAACAATAGGATTCAAAACCAAGCAAACAAATAAATAAGTACAGGCTTCCTCTGCTTATCTGGCAGGTTAGAGAAAGCAGAAACTGGCCAAAAGTGGAACCCATCTACTGTAGGGAACATGGAGGATTTATGAAGGCTTGCTTGGGTCTGATCGTGCTTCCTCGTTGCTTATAAAGTCTCTCACCTGGTTTGGCGCCTCCTCCCAAACACAGATCACTTTGCAAGCAGTACATGCATGGTCCCAAGTGGGCCTATGTAGAAAAGTAGAACTGATGGAAGCCTTCTGTTTCAATGCTTGCAATTCAGATAGGTTCCATTAATTCAACCAGGTGATCTCCTTCTGCCATAGGCAAGACTTGGGACCATGCACACTTGTGTGCAGTTCTAAGCAAGTCTTTGGCCCTTTTCACACGGCATTTTCCATGCGAAAGGGCGCCTGGAGTGTCGCGCGATTGTGAGGAGTGATCTGCACCATGCACTCACAATCGCGCGATGCTCCAGGGGCCGGCAGGTGCCAATCATGTACCTTTTCATTTTCAGCTGGAAGCTGAAAATGGTGCACAATCACGCATTGCTCCCGGGCCCCACGTGCACTTACTTGGCGTGTGGAGCCTCCAGAGTCGCACTTCCTGCCCCAGTGCAGCCTGGGAAACTCCCAGGCTGCGCTGCGGAAGGAAGAGGCGGGGCTCTCATGCGAGCAGGCAGCTCGTGCGGAGCTGAAGCAACAGGGACGTGAGAGCCTCTTGTCAGAGGCTGCTCGCATGATACCCGCACCTCAGCGCTGGAAAAAGGTAAGGTGTGGAGAGGACTTTTGTAAGGAAGAACAGCTAATGAAAGAGTGGGCCCCATGTCAAATTAATGGAACTTGTCCTTAATTTGGAAGCATTGAAAGAGCAAGTCGTCAGATAACGGGGTGTCGAAATGTGGGGGCTTCCTGTAAATTGAACAAATGAAAATAATCATCTAAGGAATATTAGAAAATGTAAAACATAAATTATGACTGACCCAATGTTGAGCAAAAAGCAGGATACAAATAAAAGATAATAATAACCAAAATTTAATATTGTCATCAAATAAGAAACATCAATCATGCTGAGATCATAAAGAAGTTACACCCTTCCAAAATAATGTGTGTCTTGCCCTAACAAATGTTGATATATAGAATAAACACAAACCTATTTAAAATTGGTCTGATTGTGTTTATTCATCAGGCATACATATGTGGTCTGACAGTTTGCACATCCCAGGCTAAATAAACCTTTACCTATGTGCATCACTGAACAAGTGTAAGTAGATTATTTCTTCTCCACTTATGAACAAGTTCCAAACGCACTGTCCCACAAATGAAGTCCTTGTGAGGCAATTCAGTAACTCTTCCTTAAAAAACTGAAGAGATTTGTTTTGTAGGATTGCTACAGAATATTCCACAGAACATTCTAAAGTAGGACTCTAAGTGGTGCTCAGACATTACATTCTACAAAGTCTGCGTTGAAGTATATACAGTGTGTTGATGTGTACGCTGGTAGAATTATTCACATGTAACAATTAAATTGTGTACGCTGTACCCAGCTGTTCCCTGGCAAGTTTGCAATTATTCATTTGTAATGGCATGCATCCGCACAACAATTTCTGTGTTTATTGTGGCTAAAAATGTAGATGAATATATGGCTAGCATGTAAGCCCTACTTCAGCATCCTTGAGTACCAGGGATCAGATGAACCTTTGTGCGTAGAGCTAAAATGTCTTAAGAGGACTATGTAACTGTGTTCAGTTGAATGCCGTTAGAAAGCTCCTATGTGCAGGACCCTGACAAGGTGACTGAGAGAACAGTGCATTTTATGTAGCTGGTGCAAAACACAGTGCTTTCTGTGGAAACTTGTGTGGGTTTTTTTTGCATTTATGACTCATTCACAAAAACTCCCAAAATGTGGGGGAAAACAAATCTCACTGCAGATGACTATTTTCCCTATGGGGTATCCTGACATTTTGAGACTATCTTTCTCAGTGAGGACTAGAACATTTTAAAAACCGTTAAAACAAGCATTCACATCTGAACACAGTAAAGCAGGTAACACAGTAAAACACCCTCAAAAAGATAAAATGTAGCACAGCCCCTTCACAGACTTTTCCACAACACCCAGTTAACAGCCAAAAGCCTGTCTAAATAAGAAGTTCTTTGGCGGCTGTCAGAAAGATAGCAGAGAGGGAGCATGGGAGGAAATTCTACAGTCTGGGAGCAGCCAACAAGAAGGCTCTCTCCTGCGTCCTCAACAAACATATTTGTAAGAGTGGTAGAACTGGAAGAAAGCCCAATTTAAATTTAAGTACAGTTTTGAAACTGATTATTGCAGCTATGTAATTGTGTTAAAAGAAGGTTGGTGCCCTGGTTTTAAAGCCACCTCACACAATAAAATTAAACTCTCCTCTTCCAGCAACACATAACCTGATATCTGTCTCTCTCCTTGGAGACCCAAAGAAACCAAAGACTCAAGCCAGTGCCATGGGACATGGTAACCCTAATATGAACATGCATACAGGGTGAATACATGGATCACCTTACATATGAACACTCATCTAGTGACGTAGGTACACTGAACAAAAATCACCATATACCATATGTAATGTTCACACTTTTCAAACACACACTTAAATTATGCAAAGAGATATTGTAGCACCTTTGAGACAAACAGAATGAAGCTTGTACTGTATAAGCTTTCATAGATTGAGTCTACTTAATCAGATGCATCTCTTTTTCTCTTTCTCTCATTTAGTCTCAAAGGTGCTACAATATCCCTTTTCATACTGATCCAGACTAATATGGCTATGGCTCTTACCACACTATGCCGCAATCCCATATCATCCCATCGCAATCAGGATGGGATTGTGACCTGAATGCTCTCCACCACACTGCTCGGCTGCCGGGAGATGGGTAGTGTTCAGAACATGCTCCTTCCTTCCACAGTTCAGCCGGCCTCTTCCTGGGCTGTATTGCAGAAGGAAGCGCTTAATAGTGCTTCCGCCCTTCCACATGCCCGGGATCGTTGCATGAAGGGAAGCCACTGCTGGATTTTTTCTGGTAATGGTTTATGGCATTATTGTGATGGCTGAAGACACGACAGCAGTGGGACCACAATGGCGTTGTGTGATAGCATGCATCGTGGACCATCAGCAACATGTCCCTATGCCAGGATGCCATCATGGTGTGCTAAGAGCCTCAGTCTTTAAATACTTAAACTAGAAATTTCTGTTTTCATGAAAAAGCATCTGCAGATCTCTGACCTGGAACATGATTTTGATCTGAATAGGGATCTCACAACACTTCACTGGTAGAAATCACTCTACCCCTGGCTCCTATTTTCCCCTAGATCAGGAACCCATTCTTGATTGGGTTGACACAACTGCATTTTTAAAAAAGATGAAATTAACATTGGCCCATTAAATCAAACTTTTTAACAGTGAGAAGAATAGATTGTGTAGTTTCACCTTTTGTGCTATTCCCCACTCAGCCACGGAAATCTACTGATTGACCTTGGGCGCATCAACCCAAGAAAACCCCATGATAGGTTTGCCTTAGGGTTGCCATAAGTTGGAAATGACTTGAAAGCACACAACAACAACAACAACAACAACAACAACAACATTCACAGCAGTGGAAATGTCTTTTTCAGGATTTCTTCCATACCCTGAAGAAAACCATCAAATGCTCAGGCAGTGCTTGGCTAAACATCCTCCCTTCATTGGACTGAGTTGTTCATTGACAATTCAGAAACTGCCCCCTCTGCCCCACAGACCCATTTATATCACATACATAACATAATTTCCTTAAGTTAAACATCCCATTTTTGTGTTCATATTCAAGTAAATCAGAATTTTCCATACTAAGGTAGTAGAAGTATACAGACCATAATGGTAAATATGGCATTTCTCCCTGTAACATGTTTAAAGGGTAAATAATCCACTCATTGTCTTGACCCATTTAAGGCTAGCACGAAAGCAGACTTGTCTGTTTGTGGCCCTTGTGAAGTCAGCAACCTTGCAATCAGTTTGATTAAAGATTTGGCAGCTGGCGTATGCATTTCTCAATCCTTTCCATCCAGTACAGTAAAAGCAGCTTGGCATCTTAAAGTTGTGTGTGCATATGTGGGGAGGGGATGAATGAAAGAGAGAGAGAGAGAAAGAGAGAGATGTTTCATTTTCCTGCGTTATGTTATCAAAGCATCATGCGTTCTAAGGTGCTGAGCCAAATCAAATCTCATTGAGCCCATGGGATTATATTTGTGGAAGAGGCAATTAAAAAAAAAAAGCTGAACTATTTAATTATTTCTCTCTCTCTTTTTTTTTTTTTTTGAAAAAAAATCCATTTGCATTAGTCAGCTTAGCACTTGTTAAATGAAAGGATTTTGAAAACTCAACGATTATTCTCATACAGGAAGCATTTTCAAAGGACACCATTTAACATTCTGTGTGTTGAGAGGAGGGAGGATGTACAGTAATCATATCCTAGCGATAGCACTAAGAAGGATTTGCATCTAACTGGAAGGGTTTAATTTATTTCGCATATAATAACATCCAGTGGCCATTGTGAGCATTTCATTATCATGGAAATTAAAGACAACACAAAGAAATTAATGTTTTAAGAGAAACCTAGTATGGTCCATTAAATGCTTCCTTTTATTGTCTGTATAAATGTAATAAGATACTTCCCCCCGTTCTCCCTCTCTCTCTCTCTCTCTTTTTCTCTGTATCTGAATAATAGGAATGACACTTTCAATAAATTACATACAAAAGCTATGAAGACTAGCCACCAGCTCAGCACAACACTCTTCATATTTCCATATAAATGTGCACTGTGTATTTTTCCCCATTGTCACACGCCCCATAAAGCAATATAATTTATCTCAGTAACTGTTAACTCTGTCTAATTTGTAATGATCACAAATCATGACTAAGTTGAATTAAGTGGGAGTTTTGCCATCCATTTCTGCAAGAGAAACACTATGGCCATTTCCACACTACACTCTTATAGCGCGATCATTCCACTTTCAACATCCTATGGAATCCTGGGGTTTGCAGTTTCGGGAGGGGCTGGGCAGCCCCTCCCGAAACTGCAAACCCCAGGATTCCATAGGATGTTGGAAGTGGACTGATCGCGCTATAAGAGTTTTTGGAGCAAGGTAGGCAGCCTTTAGGCCTGTACCTGTGGAAGGTGGGATATAAATTAAATAAATAAATAAATAAATCACTAGGTGAACCACTACCTTCAGTGTTTTGTGGTTTGGGCAAAACAGGACAAGTAAATTAGAAAGTGGGGGGAGAGGGAATCTCTATTAGGCTAGGGCACCTTAATTAGGTTAGGACAAATCTTGGAAGAACCAAAATATAATGAGTTGCTTGTAATTAATTCCTTTTTTCAATAACTATGCCAATGCTAGGTTATATTTTAATTGTAATGTAATGAAGAAGAACACTTCTTCTGGAGTTTAACCAGGGTTCCAGTTACTTCTGTAATTCCTGGGGCCTCGCTACTGGTGTGTTTTGTACCATAGCCCACTAATTTGCATTTAAAAAAATTATTTTAAGACACTTAAAATAAGGAACATAAGGAATAAGTACATAAGGAAGATAAGTACAAAAGTAAGTATATAACAAAAAGGGAAATAATTCCTTTAAAAACACTGATGGCAGCTAACTACCACTGGAATTTTGTCTAATCTATTACTTCTAAAGTGACTATCCAAGCTCTGGCTCACAGCTACATGTGTGTAAATAAACATTCCTCGCTGAATAGGAAAACATGTGAGCAAATGAGATGTGCATGCCATTTTTTCCAACCCAATCCAGTCAATAGAGCTCTACAACTTTTCCAAAGGAGGAGTGTAAAATAAATACAATCTTATACACTTCTCCTTGGAAAACTAAGAGGGGGCAACTCAGTAAATTGCCTTGCCTTCCCTGTTAAACCAGTGATTGATTATGATCATAACCTATTTATACAGGGGTATGATTGGGTGCCAGATGCCATGCACTTGTCCAATAAGTTTAGTGCTTAGTCCATTGTCAGATTAAGACTCCTGAACATCTGGTAATAGATCTTTGGATTCTGAAGTATATTCCATGTCTGTTCAACAGACACACGTTCTTGGTGTCCCAGAATTTTCTTCTCTCTCAATCAGACCTTTCATGATCTCCCTGCGGCAGCTCTAACCACAAAGCACCACTGTTTACTTCATTAGCCAAGGAATGCACAGTGGAATGTACAAAACTGGTGTGTTCTCCCTTGCCTTTTCAAACAGCAGTATTCTACTCCCATGTTATTCCCCACTGGAGTTCATCCTTTGCCATTTCAGTGAAACTTTAATTAGCTCTGATCTTTTTCATTTGTCTCTTCTCTGACAAGGCTGTGGTCATTCTTTCTGCTGTATATTGGGAGAAGTAGTGAAAAAAAAGTTACTTTTCCAAGCCTTGCGTACTGACTTGGACTTAACAAAGGAGTATAGAAGATTTTGCTTCTAATTCTTTTCTATAAGGGAAAGCAGAAGCTGCCATTCCCCTTTTCCTTTAGGCCAGAGGACAGAGAGCAGTCATGTTAAGGAGCAGCAACAGATACTGTGGTCCTAGCATTCAGCAAGAAATAAGTTCCCAAGGGTACCCAGTGATTGCAATTCCTGATAATAGAATTGCCAGGGAATGCTGTGTGCCTAGAACACTGTTATCTGTGTCAAAGAGAACTTACAGAGAAAACAGGCTACCTATGCAGAATAGTGTTTCCCAACACTTTTAGTTTTACAGTGCAGACTGTATAACTTCTAGTAGGAATGCATGTGTGGATTTCCCATTTGCCAGAGATGAAAGATAAGATTACCAAGCTTTTATCAACATGGGACATTTACTACTTATGAATTATTTGTTAGAATTAATTACAACATCTGTTTTTAAACATGTACTTGTGGAAATATTCTAATACTGGAAACCACTTTATGTGGTGGTAATTGGGCTTTCTCTTCATAAGGGCAGAGTCCATTATAGATGTAGTTTTGAAAATCCATGAAAAATTAAATGGATACAAGACAAATAAGTCAATTGTATTTTCTCTCCTAAGCATATATTGTTTACTTTCGCATTTTGGTAAATTCTGCTTTTTTAAAAAACAAACAAAAAAACCTGAAATGAAATTCTCATTCATTGCTCACAGAGAAGTCAATTTCATCAGCCGTTGGAACCAACACAAACACTGGATGTCTGGGCTGGAAAGGCATGCAGAATATGCAAACATCTGTTAAGCCACAAAGAGAATATTCAAGGTGGAAGGGGAAGGAAAAGCCCTTGATCTGCCTTTTAAGTTTGCACAGTACAAGCTTTTAATTAACTTGATAAATGCTTTTTCTTCAACTCTTTTTTATGACACTGCAGCTTCTTGCCATTTCACAGTAGTGTTCCTAATGGCAATAATTTCCAGAGTGTTTCCTGTGCTGATCTCATTTCTCTGAACATGACAACTGTGCTCTCTGCATTAGTTCTGCTAACTACCTCCTCCCTCTTCAGAGAAGAGAGAGTGATATAGTACCAACGCTATAAGGAGCAGAGACACAGAGTCTACTTAAGCAATCATGAGAGTGGCCTAAAGTTTGAAGAGAATGCTGTCTTCTAGTCTAGACCAAAACTCAGGCATCTCTAAAACTTTAGAAAAAGGAGGGATTCTGCCATTAAAGCCCCATTCATGTGTTCACCTATCACATATAAACCCTGCCCCAATCATCACAGCAGAGCTGAAAATGGGTTAGAAATCTGCACATTGAGTGCACAGGTCTGCAAGAGGGCTTTGTGTTCAGTTGAATTTCCAACACGTTGCACTGTGACCTTTCCTGTATCTTCCTGCACTGTGTTCCTGTTGCTCCTGCTATAACTGAAAGCAGCAGGGGGAAATACTCCTCAGTGGGAAGCAAAGTGCCTGCTGCTGAGAGTAATGATTGTGTCTTCGCTAAAATCTTGGAACTATTCATGCACATTGGGCCACTTAGGTATATTAACAGCAACTTCCGTGCAGGTTAAGCGGTTAAATACTTTGGAACACCAGCTGGGAAGGGAGTAGATGTCACTATTAGTGCCTATTAGAGGTGAGAGCAGTTCAACAACCAGACGGTCCTTCCCTTACACAGGACAAGTGATGCTCTTTTGTGCACATTGCTTTCTGCTCTGAGGTAGAAAAGGATATATCCACCGTCAGTGTTTTGAAAAAAGATCCAAACTCCAGTCTTTATCTAAAATATTATTTTCATTTCTTCAGGCTTCAATTAATCCAAAGACTTTTCTTGACAATTCCTTTAATTGGTTTGACAGAAATTAAACAAGCACACACACCCTCCTATATTTACCTCAGCCATGAATTGTTTCAAAAATGTTTCCCTTGAACCTCACACAACCTTCCAAACTATGCTGCAGAAATCTATAAGATGCTGGAGTAGATTTTCAGGAAGCCACAAAAGGATGGAGAAATTAGCAAATACGACTTCTCACAATCCTCGCCTGCCAATTTATGTTTGTGGAAGTCCCCAGCAGATCAGGATCTTTTCTCTGGTAGATCTTTGGATTTAACATATAAATAATATGTCAACATAAATGAAGTTGTTTTTACTTGTTTGCTTCCATTGACTTGACCTATATTCTGGTAATGAGGAGTGGTATACTACTGGAAATTTATTTATTCTAAACTACTTTTAAGGACAAGAAAAGTTACATTTAAAACCATACAACATTATCATTATCATTACAAAATCCTATCCAACAATGGGACAGCAAAAATAAATCAAATCGGTGAACACTAGCAGGAAAAATATTCATCCTAGAAAATATTAAAAACTAAAATACAATTACAACTAGGGATTTGGAAAAATTCTATAAAACAGAGGGAAGGGGGAAAAGAATCAAAGTAGATCTTCAAGGCTAAAAGCTCAAAATGTTAAGTGGTGAAAGATCACTGATAGCAACCCAGGGATCACTGTGAAAAGGCCCTCTGTCCCGTGCTTGCACATTTAACTGCCCTCAAAGTAGAAAGGGTCTTTGTTGATGATCTTAAGGTACAAGGCAGGCTGATGCAAGTGAAGGCACTCCTTAAAGTAACTTGGCCCCAAGCCATTAAGGCTTTATTAAAGGTCCACATCAGTGCTGTACATTGAAAATGCACACCTAACCAATATTGTATAAATGTTGTCTGATCTGACTTGGCTCTTGAGGGGCTCCATGTTGCACTAGCTGGTTTCTGAACTGTCTTTACAAGCAGGACAATTCTACCTGGGCTTAGTCCTGGTTAGATGTTAGTAGTTCATAGATAATCAAATTATAACTTGTCTTGATGGCTTAGCAACTCGCAAAGCAGTTTTGACCACCACACCTATCCATGCTTCCCAAGTTAGTGGAAATGTCTAGGAGAACTCCCAGATTGTACACTTATTCTTATCAATCTCCATCCAGAGTAGCTGATTTCTCAACCCTCACTATCACCATTTTATCTATATTAAGCCTCAGATTGAATTGTTTTATCCCTTTCATTTTGTGATTGATGTTTTACTGTATTTTATTATTGATTTATCTTGGTGTACTGTGCACTTGTATTCTGTTTCTATACTGCTTTGGAACCTAGTTTTGCGGGGGGGGGGTAGTATAGAAATCTAGAAATTAACATAAGGTAGATACATTTTGAGGCTTATATGATTCTGAGTGAAGTGACAGTAAAACTAGCTGACAGAAGGACAGGTAGTTTATTTGTATTCTGTCAGGTGATATTATTTCTCACAGTGATCTGCAGTTACCAAAGAGAAGACTTCTTACAACATATAATCCTGTGAAGAAACACAAATGCTGATTGTGACAAGATCCCTCAGGCTAAACCAATGGACCAGTCACACACTGTGAACGTGTCTTGCACGCATACTGGTGTACAAGGCCCCAAGTTTGCAAGTAATGTGTTATTTGTAATGACTTACTTTGGTCACTAGTTACTTTTTTTGTAATAACAAGATGGAACAAATTTACTGTTTTGCCTGTTAGGGCAATAGCAATAGCATGTGTATTTCTATACTGCTTATCAGCTAAGTGCTCTCTAATCAGTTTACAATGTGTTAGCTAATTGCCCCGAACAAGCTGGGTACTCATTTTACTAGCCTGCGGAAGGATGGAAGGCTGAGTCAACTTGGAGCCCGGCAGGATCGAACTCACAACCTTGTGGCTGCAGTACCAGCATTTAACAACTGCACCACCAGGGCCAAATTCATTACTTTAAAGTGAGGGGGTTTCTACCTGTTATTCCTTAGTAGATGTATTCTCTCTCAGTCAGAGCAATGGGAGGTGGAGGAGAAAAGGTCACATGGGTGGCTAGCTGTGTGACCCCCTTTGCACAGTGATGCAGCTAGCAAGCAGCCAGCAACAAGAAGGGGGGGGGGGCATGGACTGTACTAAAAATTTGGATTACTTTGAATTTTTTTAAAAATTACAAGCTTGCTTTTTATGCTTTTCTCCAACTCCACTTTTCACAGGAGCCAATATTCCCAGCATTTTTGGACTCTCATTGGAGATGTGGCTATGGGGACAGTCATAATAACCAGCTGAGCTTCGAAATATATCACACATCACTAAACAGGCAACATAAGCACAAAAGCGTATGTATTTACTATTGCACCAACAGATGAAGATGCACTGATTATCTTATTCCTATTTCCTTCATTCATTCCCACAACTGCTAGCATTCTATCAAACTGGATTCTTGCACATTCTGTTATAAAACTGTTTTAGATACTCCAAAGTACCTTAATACACTTACACTCCCTCTAGCTGATGGACAACTGAGGCATCAGTACTACTCAATTTGCAAACAAATTAAAATGTAATGCCAAGAAGATGGAAGTAGTCTTGGTTGGAGATTTCTATGATTTGTGTGGATGCTTGCAACATGTCCTGGATGTGGTCGCATGCCTCCAGAAAGATTGTGTTCACATCTTGTGAGTTATGTCAGATCTGACACTGCTTCTGGATGGTCAGTTTGTGGTGGCCAGAAGCGCTTCTGAGAAGCTTCTGTGGGTTTGCAAGCTATGATCTGCCCAATATAATTGGATCATAAAAGAAGGAAAGAATAAAACATTTTTTAAAAAAAATCCTCCATCAAAATCCATTAATTAAAAACTAGGGGTTCCTTATAGCATTAACAATTAAGAAAATAATTAGTTAAACAGATGGACCTTCTGTTGACAGGTGAAACATCAGAATCTAATCTCAAAGGAAAATCAATCCCACATGAAACCCCTAATAGACATGTTTGAATACAACTTCAAATCAGGATAAAAATATATGCATCTCTGTTGATTACTTACAGTATCCACTTTATAAATGTAGTTCAAGTTCCTAGTAGTAACCCTTGATGTGTTTAATGGCCTAGGACTAAAATCTAAGGAGTTCCTTTTCTCAAGGTTTTAAGATCTGCCCCAAGATGTCCCTCTGCTTTTTTTACGCTGACATTCAATAAGTGGGCATGAGTAAAGGGAATTTCCCAGTGGTGGTAAGCAGACCATGGAAAGTTCTCTCTGGAACAGTTTTCTCATGCTCATATTCCCAGCATCTGGTACACAAAAGCATATTGCTTCTGACACTGATACTGGTGGAACCAAATAGCCATCATAACTAGAAGCCAGTGACAGACAGGTTTATTCTCTCTAAGTTTCTCCTTAAATTTTCCAACTGGCTTGTTACACAAGCAGCATTTAGTGAGCTCTACCACAAAACTCCAAGCCCTAAGAACTAGAAACTTTCTCTTTGGAGGAAGAATAAGAATGCTTGTGTAAACTTTTAAAAATTCCACACAGTCTTTTAATAACTTGGTCTAAATGGATGGGCTAGCCTTTAACTGTTTTCATTTGCTTATTACAGTGTTGCTTTAAAGTGTTTTAATTATCTTTAATTTAATATATAATTTTACATTTAAAATTTATTATGTTTCTTAGTTATTTAATATGGTATGAACCTCTTTGTATTAAATAAAAGGTGGGATACCAAATAAACCAACATGCCATGCTGATATCTGCACCCAAGTCTTCCTCCTTTCATCTTGCTTTTCACACAACACCCATTAGTTATAACAGAGAGCTACCAGATGTTCTTGGATTGTACCACCCATTGGTTATACTGGCTATGGCTGATGGGAGTCTCAGTACAACAAAATCTGTTCACTCCTCCTCCTTAGTAATAGGAACACACTCCAACTTCCACCATGAAAAATTCCAGGTCTCTGAATGTATAGGCATATTGTTCATTGTAAAATGAGCATAATCCCATTTCAGTCAAAATGTCATGAAGAGAGCTAGCAGGCAATGGAAAGGTTAACTATGCTGTTTGTGCTGTGTGTTTCTTTGTTGTTGTCGTGTGCCTACAAGACATTTCTGACTAATGGCAACCCTAAGGCAACCCTATTATGGGGTTTTCTAGGGACTAAGAGAGTGTGATGCACCCAAGATCACTCAGTGGGTTTCTGTGGCTCAGCAGGGAATCAAACCCAGGATTCTGGTCCCATGCTCACACCACTACATCATACGGTGTGTTTACTAATTAACACTTATTTCATTACTAAAGAGGAAAGCATGTACATTCATCAGTTCTGAAAGGATAATGATAATAGCTATGAAAGCTCTGAGCACTGAAGCATCTGTATATGTTGTGGTCTGCATGACAGCAAGCCTTATTGTTTCATTCCAGTGTGCTGAAAGTTCATCATGACCCCATGGCTGAAAGAATAAGCACAGTAGCAAAAGTGACTTTATCCATTTGCCCCATCAATATTTCAAAAATCTACTCTTAATGAGATGTTTAAAAAGGAACCTAATCTTGCAGTTTATCACTGTAATGGTGAAGAAGATTGTATTAGATTATTACTGACAGAAGGAAGGATGAAAGTCATTTAACAAATTACCCACAATGATTAGCATGTGTGTGTGTGTGTGTGTGTGTGTGTGATCCCTAATTCAACACACCAACTAGCATTCACTTCACTCACGTAATGGAAGCAGTAGAACAACATTTATTGTTATTTTGCAGTTTGCCATTACAGCAGAACATAATCCAGAAGAGGTGTCTAAACCCCTGTGTATGTTTCATAAAGTTGTGTTTGAAAACTGCTCTCAGGGGCTTTGCAGCAATAAAAATAAATATGTTGCTGTACTTGTGACTCATAAATAACCCTGGACTGCAATCACAGGGACCATGGGAATTCTGCATTCTGAAGCCAATGAGAAAAATGTCTGTAATGCTTGACATTTGTGAATTTGTGTGGGGAGCATGGTAAGCAGTTGAACAAATTTCATTGTGAGATTTCATCACCACACAAGAAGGCAATAAAGACCAAGTTCTATGAGACAGATCTCAAGGCATAAGTATTTCAGTTCCTCCAAGGACCTTTCAGTACTCCAAGGGTCAGTGAAATGGAAGCAGACTCCACCCTGCACCCTGTATATGAACCCATAAAAATTAGCATTATGAGTATGTTTTGGGTATATTTCTGAAAGGCCTTCTTGGATTCACTTTCCAGTCCAGGAATTTTAATGGCCTTTTGATTTGTTGCTGAGATACTGTGGACAACTGCAGGTCTTGAGCTGTCATGCTGCAATGAAATGTACAGCTTAAAAAAATGAAAATAAAAGTAGCCCCAGAGTTTGTAATTACAGCATTTAATGGTGCTGGATTTATATGTATATATAGTTACTGATTTGATATATTTACAGGCTGAAAATACCATGAGCCAATGTAATTATGTTGGGGTAGATAGTGAGCATAGCAGTGGTGGGAATAAAAAGAATATGGGAGCAACTGTGGTGGACAGAAGGCCAAGAAAACTGTCTGTGTTACTGTCCAGAATAGAGGTTACCCACCCCTGAGTCCACAGTAACTGGCTTCTGGATAGGCCCTCAAAGCCGGAAGCAAGCAGAGACTGCTTTGGGAAATCATGGAAGACAAGCACTATAGAAACAAGCTGCTTGGCAATCAGCAGCTTCTCTGAACAGCAATGGAAATAGTTTTCTCTGCTTTCCTCCTGCTGCCTCTGAACATCCATGCAAAAAGTGCACTATGCCGGCATAGCGGACTGTTACGCTGGTGTAGCGCGTCAATGGGATTCCACCCATAACATATACTGGTACTGATATATCTACCTATTTGTCTCATGTATTTATAATGCCTAAGCTGTTTCATTGAGAGCCAAGAGGTAAGAGGTAAATAAAGGCCATTTCTGCACAGGGCGAGAGAATTGCCCCATGCCGGTACTTACCGGACTTCTTGGCTCCCCGGTCCGGTCCGCGGTGCTCCGGAGCAGTGCGTGCTCGTCACTCTGCACTGCTCCGGAGACGAAAATGGCAGCTTCCGGTTGGTCGAGGGTCTTGACCAACGCCTGAAGCTCGCCAGCCTAAAGCCCGCTCCCAACAGATCGCAGGCTCGCACTGGTGCGAATCTGCAAATCTGCACTGGAGCATGGGAACCGAGTGGCACGCTCTGTGCTTTTGAAAGACCTGTTTTAAGCAGTCTTTCAAAAGTACGCGGCATGACCACTTCGGGTCGTTCGGGAGCGGGCTGAGATGCGGAACTACAGTAAGTAGGTCCGACCTGGTTTGCCCTCAGGTGCAGACGTCCTCCCTGGAGCACGCTCTGCACTGTTTCTTTAAGCCCGTGTGGAAATGGCCAAAGGAGAGAAGGAGAGGAAAAGGGAGAGGGAGAAAGAAGGACAGGCAGGCACAGTTTCATCATGCCTAGGCTCAAAAACTGATGAAAGGCCCTTCCTGCAACCTAGATGCCCCTTCTGTGGCCTCTGAGGGAGAGAAAAGCAGCCAGCATCAGCTGGACTTAATCCTCTCTCCACTGGCGTCCCCTTTCCCTTGTTTGTTGTGTCTTTTTAGTTTGTAAGCCTGAGAGCAGGGAACTGTCAATTTAATTGTAAACCACTCATGTAAAGCACCATGTACATTCATGGTGCTAAATAAATAAATGATGATGACAGTAATAATAATGATGATGATGATGATGATAATGAGGAGGAGGATAACCACAACAATAACAATAGCAACTATATCTCTGAACCTATGTTTCCCAATGCTATCCTCCAAACCTATGTTGTAAGCAGTGCATTCCCCTTCCCCGCCAACATGGCCATTTCTGGGTGGTCAGAGAGCAGGAAGATCAGTAGCTATTTTCCTTTAGCACTTCAATAGACATCTGCAGGCAGCTCTGAGGGCCCTTAGAATATCCCTGCAGGTAATACCCTTGCAGTACATCTAGTTGAAGGAAAATAGCAGGACACACCATCACTGATCCCGTCACTCTTTGATAAGTGGGAAAAGGCCCTGTTGGTGAGAGAGGAGCTGTGTGGCTTATGAGGTTGGCTGCGGGGGGGGGGGGGGGGCAGCTTTTATTTCTTTCATGGTTGAAACAGTATTTTGACCTATGCAATGACTGAAAAAAATATGTTGTGAAGTTGTAAGGCAGACTTACAATGCTATAACTTGCTAACAAAAAAACAGCCAATATTTATTTATGTTTACATGTCCATTTATTACTGACCCTGAAGTATTTATTGTATGTATAGGTATCATGAGAGCCAGAGTGGTGGTTTGAGCACTGGACTATGATCCTGGAGACCAGGATTCCATTCCCTGCCTGGCCATGGAACCTCACTGGGCGACCTTGGGTGTGTCACGCGCTCTCAGCCCCAGAAAATCCTGGGATAGCTTCACCTTAGGGTTGCCGTAAGTTGGAAATTCCTTGAAGGCATACAACAACGACACTGGTGTCATACGAGTAGATGAAGCATTAATGGAGGTTGATCTATATTTAGCTGTTGGATATTACACCATATATTGTTTATGTTGTATTTAATGCTTTTATTAAATATGAATTAATAAACCTTTTACTTATTACAGTTTGCTTTGCACTTGCAATTTTAGAACCAACCTACATTAAAAAAAAACTTGGCCCCAATGTGATTTTTTTAAAAAAAAAAATCCCAGACAATAATATTAAAGGAATACTAATACTGTTTATTGAATATTAATTTGCTCTAAATGCTGGATTGCTGAGTTTGCTATCTACGTGAAGGCTAAAACGCACCCATTTGCGAACAGAAGCAAAAGCACTGCTTTTGGTCTTTTACCTAACAAGATCATGTTGATAGGATGCTCCTAAGATTGATTAGACAAACTACTGCTTTTTTAAAACAAAACAAAAAAAAAAGTCTGATTAACATTGACTTTTTATTAGAAGCTCCACAGGTAATGAGAGTGGAGATTCCTAAGGTAACATGTGAAACTAGGATAAACTGGATGTTGCACAGACACCTAGTTCTAGTGTGCTCCCTACCCCATTCAGAATTAGCCACATGAGACCACCAGTGGAAAAACTGGGATAGAGAAGCCTTAACTTTTCTTTTGTAAGCAGTATTTCTGTTCAGAACTGGCCTTCTCAAATTTCATGTCCACTTTTGACTGAGGACGAAAAGCTATATCCTAGTTCCATTTTGTTCCTCTATTCAGAACACTGAGTTTATACACTTGTGAATGTTTACCTCTTATTGTGAACAATGCAGGTACCTTTAACATACCCTTCAACTGCCCCAATTTAGCAGCAGCAGTGCATGTTAATCCTGTTTTGCTCCACTTAGCTGCTTTGAAAATGTTCCAGTTTCTCTCTCCCCCTCCCATTCCCCCCCCCCCTTTGTCCTCAGCTTATTGCAATTGCTGGAAACTGAGCTCAAAGTACAAAAGTAGGCTGCCCTCAGTTAACTTAGCACTTGGCAGAGGAGGGGAGAGTGGAATCTTGGCCTTCCAGTAAGCTCAAGCAAAAGCAAACTGCTGCTGCCGATCCTAGCTTGTGTGTTCTTCCACATTAATAACTTTTGTCATCTTGACTGCACTCTGATGTTACTTGGCCACATGTGTCTTGGCTTTTATCTGTGAAATGTTGGACTTTTCAGAGTGTGTCTAAATTAATATATTCATAACACATGCAACAAACAGCGAATGTTCTATTGTCTGCAGCATGTATGTAGAATATGATTGACAGCATAGGTTCTGGTCTTAAGTCATATCTTGATTTATAGGGTGGAGGAGAAGCTGTCATAAAAGCATATAAATAGTATTGCTGGACTTTGGAATTTGATTTATTTAGATTATATGCAATATTAGAGAAACATTAAGGGCCCTCAAGTTTCCCAAAGTAGGGAAGCATTTGTGGACTAACATTATCTGTCACTGAGCTCCATTCAGGAAACATCTACAGATTTACAGTGTTTCATGGTACAAAAGTTTCTTGTATTCCATTTTCTGCAGAACTCATGGGGTAAGTTAATGGGCACCCCAGCACATCATATAGCTGCAATGAAGAACTTATTCAGATGAAAACTGAAACTGAGTGAAGCTATTATTCAGATTACCCTCTAGGCCTAAATCTAATGGGTAGTCTCTATTTGATAGACCCACTGAATCAATAGGAACTTGGTAAGTCAGCATTATGTATGTTCCGTGGGATCACAACTATCAGCTCAAGTTCAGTACTGCAAATCATTTTGTTTTTTTTTCTCCTGTTAATGTCAGGGCAGCCATGGATTTGGTTTGCTCTACTCCTCTGCTCCTTGGCTTTTGTTTGAAGCTGGGTTTACAGAAACTAGTTTACTAAACCACATCAGATCCTTTGAGAGAGAGATTTTCATCTTCCAGATGATTTCACTTCATCCTCACCTCTCTCCCACAACCTCTCTCATTTTCTGTTTCTTCACACAGAGACATAAATGTCTTCTTCAAATTCTATCACCTATCCTATTCCATAAGGGTCTTCACCTATTCGCGCACCATTTAACAACCTTGAAAACATCTTAGGCCCTTTTCGCACAGCATTTTCAATGCGAAAAGGCCCCTTGAGTGCCGCGCACATGTGAGGAGAGGTCCACACGACGCACTGACAGTTGCGTGACACTCCAGGGCCTGACATGGACCGCGCACGGTTTTTTCATTTTTGGCTTGAAGCCAAAAATGGTGCGCAGTTGTGCATCGCTCTGAGGCCCCGCATGCACTTACCTTGCATGTGGAACCTTGGGCGCTGGGCCGGTCGCGCTTCCTGTCCAGTGCAGCCTGGGAAGGTCCCAGGCTGCACTGCGAAAGGTAGAGGTGGGGCTCTCGCACGAGCAGGAAGCTTGTGTGGAGCCGAAGGACCCCGGACACCAGAGCCTCTCTCCGGAGGCTGCTCATGCGAGCACCGCACCCCAGCGCCGAAAATAGGTGAGTTGCGGAAAGGGTCTAAGAGTCCTTCTGGGCCATTCACAAGCAATCTGCCTGACAAAAAGTTATGGCTAAGCAGCAACATAACAGTTAGGGGTAAAAAGTTTTCTCAGGATTTGGTGTTTTGTTTCTGATTTCCTACACAATTCTACACAAGCCATTCTTTCTTCTTGCAAGGATTATGTCAAACGTCAATGAGATAACTCACTGAGAACATGTGTTTGTTTACAGAAAAAACGTTAGAATGGTCTGTGCATGCATTTTCTCTCCCTTTGGAAGCTCTATAAAAATCCTGATGTTTCAATAAAGCCTTGTCCATCTGATTAGACTACTGCTTCAGCCAAGTTGACAGCAGAGGCTGAGAAGATGTTCCCTCTAGGCCAAGAGTAATTGTCCACATCTGTGTTGTTGTGAGTGCCTCCTTCCCAACCTGATTCAGGGCCTAATCTCAGCTCTGTATTTATATACGTGGGAAACAAGGGTGAACTGATACCTCTGTCACTTCCATTATAAAAATGTGGTCATCCAAGTGTCTTCCTCACAGGCAGAGCCAAGGAACTTAACCATAATCACTGTAGTGATGGATACATCAGACAATGTTACTAATATTCTTACATCATTGTTGTTTCAAATGATTGAATATTCCTTTTTCATCCTCTTCACCAATAGCAACAGTTCTAAGCATAACCAAAATAAAACCCTTGAAGTAGTGAATAGTACATTCTGATGCTTTTCTTTTCTTAACATCCTGTTCTTGGCATAAAATACATTCTTTGTACTAGACCATAGAAGCATAGTTATTACATGATAGGCCATTTCCTCACTAGACTGTTCTAGCACTATTATTCTACTTTCAGCATCCTGTGGAATCCTGGGGTTTGCAGTTTAGAGAAGGGCCTCAAGGTCCCTCCCTAAACTGCAAACCCCAGGATTCCATAGGAAGTTGAAACTGGAATAATAACTCTAAAACAGTCTAGTGAAGAAATGGCCATAGTCTCACTTATATACTTAAGAGCACTGAGGTAGGGGGGGAGTTATAAATCAAGATACATAGCTTGACTAACACTAGCATTGTGAGTGTTGTCAGTTGGTTGGACATCTGAGAGAGATATTTGCAGGAGCAGGAAGTGAATTGAGCGGTTAATGTCTGTACATCAACCTACATTGCTATAGATGACATTGCTCACTTTCTCATTCTGTGATCTGCAGTTGAGAATCAGTCAGTCTTCCAGATATTTCACCATGACAGTACAATTTTATATTTTAACAAATAATGGTTCTGATTTTTTTAAACAATAAAATAAGTATTTGCCTGAAGTCTAGAAATAACACTAAATAGTGTGCAGTTGAAAGTAACAAACTCCCTTATTACTTTTAGTACAATGCAATCCTGTGAGGCAGTTTTCTGATGGAACTGCTTTTATTATCTTTCTGGGATATCGATAAGTTTCACTTAACAAAAGCTTCTTGCTGATCGCAATTGCCGTGCCATTGATTTTTCCCAGCCATCCAGCATCACTTTTCTTGCCTTTACTCTGCAAATAGAAATCCCAGTGGTAAGACAGCATTAGAGGGGCTTGATGATAAAGTCTATCATTACTCAACCTCTTCTTTTGAAAATTTCCATTGGCACAGCAAGGGCCCTTGCTTATTGCTCTGTACACTTTATAATAATTTTACCCATTGAACACCATCTATTTCATTGCAGAGCTAGATGAAGGACTTGAGAGGTTCAAAACAAAGATAAAATGCTGTACCAGAAGCATGGAGCACAAAGGGGGTTGTAATTGCAGCAGCTTTAACTTTCATACCACAAGGCTTCATCCAGAGAATGAGGAACTGCATCATGTCTGTATTTCTATTGTTCAGTCATGCACAATGAATATTTATCACTCTGGGATTTTAGCAGATAGTCTAAAAAAAAACAACCCTCAGGAGTAATGAGATCACACTGGAAGAATGAAACCGCCAAGTTTCTGTCTAACTTGCAGTCTTTGAGCCAATCCACATAAATGAACAATAAATGCTTAGTATATTATGTCTTTCACATCCAAAATTTATTTTAACAAGTCATCAGGAAGGGCAAGGTATTTTCTCTAGTTCTCAGAAACGTAATAGTACCATTACAAAGTAATCTAAAGACTTTATACTGTCAAGAGTCAGAAGGTAGCTTCAAGATTATTATCCTACGACTAGTAATTATCACCCTGAGATGATAAGATCAATGACTGCTAGTTATATGTGCAAATGTGACCTGAACATCATAGAAATTATAGTCCAGATATAACTTCAAATTAGATAACCATAAATCCCATATTTTACAAGGGAGGATGTTCACAATGCCATCTGTAGAGTAATAAATCACTTGTAAGTCATCTGTATGCCTGGGTGAACTAGTAATAAACCTGTAGCAAACAAAGAATTCAAGGTATTTTAATCACATACTATTCCAAGACCAGGTTGCCACAGAATCTTTGTTTCTGTGGAACTGTGGACCCCTTTAAATGAAACAACTTAGTATTGCTAACATCAGAGATAACTAACTAATGGCTGAATATGTTGGCTTCCAGCCACTTTCCTCTTTTGAGAAAGCCACTAGTGTATCATAAAATAAGCTGTAGAGTTATCTGGAGCATGCTGTTGCTTTGTACAGGACATCTGCCTGGATAACTTGATTGTGTAAAGCCATTCTTCCCCTGACAATTTCCGTCTTTCTGTCTAGTAACATCAGACAGCAAATCACCTTTAAAAACTATGATCTCAGACCTAACAGATACACACATTCCATTGACACCCATTCCAAAGGCTCCAGCCAAGCTTACTCTACTTTCTTCTCAGATACTTGAGCTTCAGCTTAACCTCAACTCTGTCAAAATCAAGCTGCAAAGATAATGAAAGCATGACAAATGGATCTTCTGCAGGAATTTTGTTGGCTTCTGTACACAGAACTATTTGAATTTGCCAAGGGTGTGAAATTTAAACAAACCTAGACGGGTAGAGAGATCAAGGTTTGAATCTGTGACAGGAAACTTGGTTGCAGCTGTAGCAAGTGAATAATTCTAATTACTAATGATTAATAGCACAAGACTGTTCTCAAGCATGCTGAATTTTGTTCATGCATTTATTTTAAGAAAGGCTACAGTGAATATTGAAAGAATCTCCAACATTCCTCTAAAAAAGAAAAAAGGGAAAAGGATTTGCCCAATCAAGAAAAATCCGGGGACAACCAATTACCTCTGAAATGGTGAAGCAGTGTTGCTGTTTTGGTACAGAAGTACAAGAATAATAACTATTTGATGTAACTTTGGCTTTTAAAATGATAATCTTGTGATGTGATACATTTGTACCTCTACCGAGCAGTATTTTTAAAACCTGTAGAGTGCATAATTGACTTCAGACTGTACCCATAAAAACAGTCCCACTCTGTCTAATGCTACAATCCGAAACAAAGAGAGAAAGAGAAGAGAGAAAGAAAAGAGAGCTTTGTCACATGGATCACTGTACAGAGATAACAAGGAAGAACTAAACTCAAATCTCTGCTCATCCTGCGTATACATCAGTGAAATTACTCTTAGCCTTATGTGTGTATCACAAGATTCCCTGTTAGAAAAAGAACACCAATTCTATAAATAATAGACATAAACCCAAAGATTATACTCATAACTGAAATAAGATGAACATGATAAAGACAATACAATGGCAATTACTACTGAAATTATTGGTATTTTGCAGTATTGGTGTTAACTGCACTGCTTCCCTATGCTTACATTTCAGTGGATTACATGCTTTTCTGGGCCTTGAACTACCATAATGGTTTGTTAATACTTAGCAACAAATGTGGTTGAAATGTTTTACCAGAACCGTACCACATTTTGTTGGTTCTCCAACCTACATCTCTATTATTACAGTATCTAAGGGTGCTAAGCTTTTGATTGCATTTTGAGTGGCTGAAACATTTCCTTCCTCTTACTCTTTTTGTTGGTGGGCATTTTATAATAAATACACTGTGTGTGATAAGAGATTAAACATATCCCAAAAATATTTGGATGCATAATAAAGACATGAAAGAAAATGAGATTATGGCAACAAAGCAGATATAATATAGAAATTCTATATCTACATTTAGAACTGATTCATACCTGTCCTGGCAAGCATAATATGTTTAATACACATTTTGCAGAACTGGGGTGAACTTCTGTCTGGTGGCTCTCTTCTGCTACATGATAGCAAACAAAAAGAATTTCAAATAGATTCTCCCTGCCTGGTGAGAATATGAGAGGTTTTCCAATTTTTTAATGATTTCTTGTTATTTCAGGATTTCTTTTGTTAAAAAACCCTGCTTGTGCAAAAAATCCTTATCTTGCACAACAGATGGGTATACACAACACATACTCTTTTTTTGGAAAATATGTTTCATGTGAAAATGAAGACTTTCCTTGCAATTCTTTTCAAAATATCTTGACATAATATCTCATGGCCATTGGACAACTTTCTCAATATGGAATATATCTTGATATCTTTTCTCAAGAAGTATGAGAAAAGGTATGTCTGTTCTTTATATCTTTATATCCCCTATACACAGAGAAAGTATAATTCCATAGAGATTATTTAATTATAGATCATTCCATAAAGACTGTTGAAATTTCTTTTTATTGGACTTTAACCAATATATTTAGGGCAGAATTCAGTAAAAAAAAAAAAAGACAATAACTTACTCATATCCATCATACTGGTTTCTCTGATTAACTGGCCATGCTGGCTGGGGATTCTGGAAGTTGTAGTCCAAAAGGGTAACTTTTTCAAGTTCTGATATTAATGTTCTACCAACCTCAATGGAACCTACAATAGTATTAATCTGTATTTCATTGATTTCATTGCATCTCTGAGTTACACATTTCGGGGATTCGCTTCAACTACCAACAAGCATTTAACAGAAGAAACAAAGAATGTTATAGGGAGCCAACTTGTTTAGGGCTTCCCTGGCTCTTGAAAACAACAACCAATAAATTAGCATGGAGACGGAGAAACAAGTAATGTGATGACATCATGGCACATATGTTTTAGTAGACAAATTACTGGGCATATATATACACATGGGGGAGACATCAGCTGGCTAAAAGTTATAATCATGGTTACATTAATTGTGGCTTAAAGAGGAATGTAACGTAGTAAAGTACAGCAGAAGAACGTACATTGTCTTCTTGATCTTCCAGAGAACTTATTAGTAGTAGACGGAACCATTTTCAAGTGAGGAGTTCAGGTTTCCCTCTCTCGCTGCTCAAACAGGGTCAATGAACATCTCCATGAACATTATGGCCCATAGTTTCTTTCTTCCCAGTAGCCTGGTCATAGTCAGGAAATCACCAAGTAACGAGATAATGGGCTTAAGCTAGTTTTTTGGACAATAGCATCTGGGAAGTTCAATTTCTCAACCCCTCTTCTCACTGACTTGTAAATCTCTCCATTATCCTCACACCTGCCCAACCATTACAGACTATGATGACATCTATTAGCCCTTTGTCACTTAACGCTAAGATCATTAACTCATTCCAGTCCTCAATGTCCACTCTGCAAACTCCATTGTTTACTCAGCCAGAGAGCCATTCACACCCATGCCCTCCAGGTGGAAATTGGGTATATAAACCAGGGTATATAAACCAGGTTTTGGCAGGTTAAGACACAATACACTACTTGATGATGGCCATACCGTCATTCTGTTTCCCAATTGTGTAATATCCTTAGAGACAAATCTAAGCCACATCATTGCTTCTTTGCTGCTTACCGAGACTGGTAAATATTACCCCCTACACCCTGAATCTTGGTATTCAAACACCTTTCCTCTCTTTTTCCTTTAGTTAGCCATGTGAGTGCATGACTGTTTGGATCTTGTGTGCGTGTAATCAATTTCCCCTATAAAATGAATTGGAACTTACTTTTGGATCTCTGGCTTGTTCTTCCCCGCAAAGACACCACAAACATTGGTGGAAAGATCTTGCTAGGTTACCACCTTTCACAGGCCTCCTAGTTTGAACTAATGTTCCCCACCTTTTCATGGAGGTACTGGCATAGTGGACCCCTGAGACACCCACATTTTGAGGTAACACACCCTGGTCTATGGTGAGCCCCTCATCTACTAACACTGAATCTGTGGTGATATGGAACATACTTTTATACGGTATATTTTTACATGTATATAAAACCTCCTCTGATAAAATGCTTCTGTGAGCATTTAGGTTTAGGTAAATTTTGTATGTATGATACACAACAATAAGTCTCTTGATCTAAATGCAATCAGTGCATTCTACCTGTGTGGTGCATTGATACTGATATTGTTAATATTCCCAATAGCATAAAAATTCTTGCAATTTCTTCTCATTTGAAAGGGAACCATACATGTGGCTGTCCAAAGTTTGCAAAGCAACCTAACTCAGCAAGACCTTAAACTGGACTACATGAGGCCAGGACTTTATGGATTTATATTTGGCAAGGGACTGATGGAAATTTTGAAGAAGTTAGATCAAATGGTTCCATGAACACAAGTGGTCAGCAAAAGGCTCACCTATACATGTGATCTTTCATTTGTAGATACTGAAATTTCACTTTTATCACTACTCATATAGTATACTATATAAATATAATGAGAGAAATTATTTTTGTTTTGTTTCTATACTCTCCTAATACGACGTTTATAGAACTAGCAATTTCCTAGGGCTGAATTGTACCTCTTCACACTTAGGCAGAGCTCTTACTGAATTTAATGGGATTTGAGTGTGAGTACTACTAAAAGACTTTGCCCTCTAGTTTCTAAATGGAATTTTAAGGTCAAGTAAATGTCATCAGTGAAACAGATTTGTGCAAGTGCTACATTTCTTATCTTTCCAACAAGAGCCTCCAATATGGCTTGCTGAACTGAAATAATTTTGACCAGTAAGTTTTTTATCTGGTGGCATCCATTCATGTACTACAAGGGTGGGAAACTCATGGTCCTCAAGATAACATTGCACTCCTATACCCATCTGCCCCTCCATGCTTGGCTGGTGATGAATATAATATTTCATTGACATCTGAAGGGCAACAGGTTCTCCACCTAATCTACCTTGCCTTCTCTGCAAGGAAAAAAAAATGATTTTGAAAGATGTAACAAGATAGACCAAATGCCCATAAAAGTACATTTTACATTTGTAATAATAGTGGATGGAGCAAACCCTTTCTGGTCTATGTCATTTAAATATATGTATATTCCTAAACTTGCTTTATACTAATCCACCGTTTTTGGGACCCATCCCAGGAAAAAGGCCAGATACAACATAAATACATTTTAAAACAACCTAAAAATTATCTGCATATATACAATTTGCCACATAACACTTACTTCTCAAAGTAATAAATCCTTACGTACACATTCCTAAATATATTAAATCTTTAAACATGCATTTTAAACACATTTTCTGAGATGAGATCTGTATCAAAGTATTTGGAGAAATGCAAAATCAAAGGACAATTGTTCCAAGCTACACCTTATTCTGGAAGGTGCAGATGGCCAGACCCCACTGGAATTAGCAAACACTGAATCTTCAGACACTGTACTAGTAGTAGTTGTTGCTACATTTATTTATTTATATCCCACCTTTTTCTCCAATATGGGACTCAAGGCAGTTTATAATAGTTAAAACAAATACTGTTAAAAATGTTATCATACAAACGTTAAAAATATAATTGAACTATCAATCTATTTAAAAGTGATTAAAAGCATTACTCTTAAAAAGGACAAACAAAAAATTTAACAACGCAACTCATGAAAGGCCCTTTCCTTCTCAGCAGTCAGTCCTCAAAGCCCTGCTGAAACAAAAAGGTCTTACTTCCCTATATAGGTATAGATATAAAGGCAGGTACCAGTCTAGAAAGAGGGTTTCAGAGCCTGGGAGCAGCCACCAAGTAGGCCTTCTCCTGCGTTCCCAACAAATGTACCTGAGAGGATGGTAGAAGAGAGCATAAGACCTGCCCAGAAGATGTTGTGCAAGGAAGTATAGTCCTTCAGATAAACTGTATCCTAAACTACTTCCAGTGACTTCCTAGACTAGTTCAGTTACTCTTTTTTTTTTTTCTAAGTTTCCCTGCAAGGTTCAGCTCTGTGACTCAGCCAGGACTTCCCAAATGTATTTAACAGTACAATGGGTATCTTAATGTAGGTTTCTGTATCAAAATGTCCCACACAAACATATTTATCTCTCTTGCTATCTTCAGCCTGCAAAATATATCTGGTAGTTTGTATGTTAATATGGGGTGGGATGCCAAGGACTACTGATGGAAGAGGTATTTCCCCCAAACTGGGTGGATGTTTGCCCAAGTTTCAGCAATTCTCTTGTCTTTTAACATCATCTTCATAGAATAAACACATTTGTCACAAACCAGACAGATTTAGGGGGAAGAGCAAGTGGCCCACAGGGTTGGAAAAGATGGGGACGGGAAAAAGAACTGAGAAATACATTGTGTTGCTAGGTAGAGCATGCAATATTGTGCAAATTATGTCCATATGACTCTGTATCTAATCTCAATAAGCACCGTGCCTTTTTTCTTCCAACCACCCCTATTACTTAGCTCAATTAATTCTGTGCCACTACTATCCACCTGTTACTGAAAAAATATCACTGTAATAAACCTTTGACATAAAAGAACTCCAGGTCAGTACAAAATAATTGGCAGGGAAGCATATTCGTGTGTTCAAGCACATTTTCTTATGAGCTTTAAAAAAAAAGAAGAAAGAAACAGAATCATGCCTTTCACATATATCTTTCAAAAGCAAATTCTGCAGGGTGCATAAATAATATGTATTAAAGATGCCTTGGATGTATGAATCTGCAGACTGCAAAGTCATAGAATACAATGGAAACTTAAAGGCTACTAAGATGTTTGAGACAGACAGCTTGTTGACCTTTATAAGTATAGTTGTTAAGGCACTTGATAAGAAAGAGATAAATGTTTCATTAAAAATGAATTGTGGCCCCCTTTTTGCACCTTAAATCTTTACTAGCCCCATTTTGTAATATTGAAGTCATTTACATGAATGATTATGAGTCCTGTCCTTAAACAGTTGCCTGTTGCCCTAAAGAAAATGTTTATGACCTCAGCAGGATAATTATATTCTCCCATTAAATATCATTCCTTCAGGCCTAGTTATTGTGGAGCGTAAATGTGCCACTTTATATGCAAATAAAATGCACTGAGAGTCAAATAAAAAAAGTTCTGCACTCATCCAGTGACGAATCATCTTATTACGTTTTACATTAACTGGCAGAATATCTTGTGGGATGAAATGTTAATAGAGTTCAATGGGATGTTCCGTATTGCCTAACTCACATGAAGCCTTGGTCGCTGCTTTTTATCCTAGCACTCTTCAGTTCAGGTTGTATGAAGGGAAACAGATTTCAACATTATACACTGCCCCAGTCCCGACAGTCACCAGCCTCCACTGCTGCTTAGTGACACCAACAGGTATCTAACCCTACAAAAATTTTAGAAAGCAGGTTTTAGAATTACATTTTCCTTTTACTAATTGTACTGGTGATTCCTGGAAGGAA
Organism: Cyclura pinguis; assembly: GCA_030412105.1. Lineage (NCBI taxonomy): Eukaryota > Metazoa > Chordata > Lepidosauria > Squamata > Iguanidae > Cyclura > Cyclura pinguis. Next base: position 246,069,773 of record CM059599.1, on the reverse strand, counting down.
TTCTGTATGAAAAAAGGGATGCTTCCAGAATAGTTTCCCTGTATGGATTGAAGTCATAATTTTTACATTGTGTCTCTGGAATTTTGTAAGTAATACAGTATATAAAGCAATCTGGTAATAAAAGTGTTTTAGTAAAACCACGTGGTTTCCAGCCTGGCCTAGTATACTGTAAGTAAGCCTACTATCATGAGGGAATAGAACAGGGACAGGTATGTAGCTGTGGGAACAAAATGAAGACAAGATAAGAATCTTGTCAGATAAGAATCGCTCCTTCCCTCTAGCATTGCAGTAACACAAAGCTTAACCTGAATATTTAGAAATGCAATTAGGCATTCAAAGAAAGAAAGAAAGAAAGAAAGAAAGAAAGAAAGAAAGAAAGAAAGAAAGAAAGAAAGAAAGAAAGAGGGGTGGAGAAAGTTAGCAAGAGAATGAGAATGAATGAATACAGAGTTCTAGGTGTGAATGATTTTTAAGTGTTTTACTCTCTGCATTGCTAGAAATTTGGGGTCTGGAGGAAAACATCATTAAGTGGGGCAGAGTTCTTATTTGGAGGAACCATCCTCTCATTTTGTCCATCTCCTAACTACATCCCAGAGTAGGGGATGATCACGCTACAGAGGGCCAGGGACTGGCTTTCCACCTCTTCTTCCAGCTGGAGGCTACACCAGTCTCCAAAATAAACAAAGCAAAGTGAGAAGTAGCCAGAACTCCACTTCTGATATTTACAAAGAAGGGGTTTTTTTAAAAGGGAATTTAGAAGGGTAGCAGAGGACGTAACTTGTTTTGATTTTCATTGGAGGCTCCAATTTTCCTTTTTGTTTTTTTCCCCCAGCAGAGGGTTCTAGATGAATCTGGGTAGATGCAAAAAACATGACTACCATTCTTGATCTATAATTACCTTGTACTAGATTGTATTTAAGGATGTTTATATATACTTATTTCTCTTGGCTACTTATCTAACTGTGTTGGTGTGTTAAAAAAAACAACAACCTTATGTAAATTTTGGTGCCAAAAAGAGGACAGGCTCTCTGGTCCACAACAGAGTTCATTTCAAATAATGACTTTTCTTTTTCCCTTTCAAAACTGTACTGTATCAAAAGCTGCACTGGCCTGAGGGCTCTTCTGGCAACAAAAAAGAGCGTATATTTCCTTAAGTCATGAAGATGAAAACTTGATAAAGGTTCATTCAGCAGACAATCTTGGTATGCAGACTAAAAGCCTACAGATAGGTCTTATAGTCGTAGTCAAGGCTATCAAGACAAGAGAAGCATTCTCTGTATTCGGAAAGAAAGACGTTCAATTGTCAGTTCCCATTGCTTGGCTTGTCCAGTCCAATTGCTTGTGATATACCAGAAGCAGGAAGAAATTAGAAATATAGGCCATAATTCACTGACTCAGTTATGAATGCGGAACACAGAGTTATGCATTTGTGATTATTTTGCATTCATGACCCATATGTATTCCCTAGTTTAGGGGACATATAGGGGCCGTGAAAGTCTACCAAGCCCCTTTACTGGGAAACAGCTATTGCAATCAATGGCGATCCATTCCCCTGTCACCCAGGAAGCAGCTGACTGATATTCCCACTCTCTCTCACATAAGTGATCTCCAGCGTGAGGGGAAATTGCAACAGGGAACCCCTCTTCTGCCTGTTGCACCAGCGATTACTCACAGGAGAGTGTTAGAACATCAGTCAGCAACTTCCCAAATGCCAAGGAAACATACCCCCAATTAATCACAGTGGCTGCTTCCCAATAAATGGGGTTTGGGAGTCAATGTGTAGTCACATCAATATAGTGGTTATGCATTCATAACTCCCCAACAGGATTCCAGCTATAACTCTACACTAATTTTCTCCTTGAAGAAAGCAACACATGTAGTCTTTCAAAATTGCATTGTTTTCAAAGACTATTTGCAGTTTGGGACTTATTTTGTACAAAAAAATTGCACATGGTATTTTTGTAGAGAAAACAACATTTTTGGCAGAGGAAACAGCATTTTCCTTCACAAAACAACGATGAATAAATTTTACATAGAATAAATCCCAGACTGCAAAGATTTTCATTAGTCCATGATTCTTTTCAGCAAGATTTCTCTATTCATGAGAAACATTTTTTTCAACCATTTTTCAAATATTTTGAATATTGTTCCCATCCCTAGAAGAGGTACAACTATCTATGTACTCTAAAGAGTATGTTATCTCCCCTCCTTTTAATGATGTATGGAATATGTGGTAGAGGCCCACAGTCCAAGCAGAGGGGAAAGTCATCCCATAGTGTTTCTTTAAGAGTTGACTTTGCTTCTTTCAGTTATCTAATGCAATTTGCGAAAAAGAAGAGTGTGGACCAAAGCCCACTTTATTTTCTGTATATATCTTCTTCTTCCTTCCTCTTCTTCTTAGTGTTTATTTTCTTTTGGGTGGGTGGGGGGTAGTTGTTAAAGTACCTCCAGTGTAAAACTTGAATCTAGTGCTATTCAACATCAGTGCGGTTGAATTTCCGATTGTGACACTTTTTTGTCCATTTTGCATGGATTTCTAAATGTTACAGAATGTATCTCTGAACGAGGAAAATGCCAAGACATGTGCAAGTATGCTTATGTGAATTCTAATCATTCTCCACTGTTTAATTTTACCTCTAAAGCACCCTAAAATTAGACCAATTTTTAAAATTTAAATGCTCACAGACAAGCAGATTTATGCAGAATTTGAGGCATTAATCTGGCTGAGTCTGCAATGCTAATTTTCCAAACCAGAAGGAGAAAAATGCTCAAACCTTTCATGATCTTCTGAAAATGAATTACAGAGAAAGCATGACATTCGTGTGGCCCACATTAGCATGGCACAAAAATGACTTTATATTTCAGAGCTGGAATTCTTGATTTTTCAGCTAGTATACTTATTTGATCACTACTTTCTTACACACAAAGCATTGAATTGCTTGTCCTTCCCTTTTGTTCGCTCTCCCCCCTTGATCTTAGAACTGTTGCTTCTCAATCTATTTGTGTATCATCATCCACCCACATGTCTCACCCTACATTTGGTTCATGAATTGCTTTGCTTCTTTTTGTTGCTACACTGAAAACCTTATGCATAACGATAGAATGGTTGCTATGGAGATTATGTCTGATTTGTCATGAGGAAAATCTATTGTGTTTAAGATCATTCTCCACATTAACAACCTGAGAATCTTTTTTGGCTTTCATCCTCAGGGAACAGAGAAATAGCAAGAACTAACTGCACTGAAATCAAACTCTACAAACAAAAGAAAATGTTATAAAGAACAAAGTAATGTTGATTGTGTTGCACACAGAGGCCAAACTTATTGCTTGCAGATGGTAGATAACTGAACACAGTAGAAATTTGATGGTCTTGTGGCTGCTGTACGAGAACATCTTTGAAGTGTCTGCACTGTTAATTCTTCTCCACTTCTGAAATGCCATGAAAGATTGCAAGTAATTCCACCTGTATCTCCCCAATGCAATAACCACAGCCTATGCATGTGTGAGGCAATTTGAAAACTTCTAACTTGCTGTTCCCCAAACCAATAATGTACTTCTTTTGAAGGCTGTTGAAATCTACACTTTCCCCTGCCCCCACCTATCCAGCAAGCCAAGCTTAGAAAGTGATTGATTACCACGCACAACTCAACAGGGATTCTAGCCATCCTGTTCGGGCAAAACAATAGCTGAAAGCTTAGCTTCAGATTGCAACAAGGTCATGGCTTTGTTCTTCCCTTACTCTACTGACCAGTCTCCTATTCTGCTTGGGTTCAGGGCAGTGGAAGAGAAAATGCACATTAGCTTCCTAGAAGTACAGCAGAAAAGGCAAATGCAGAGAGTTGCACGGGGACAAAAGGTGACACAAGAAATTTGAAGCTGATGACTTCAGGACAGAGGGGAGATGGGTGAAAAACCAGAGTGTGGGGACATGCAAAGGGAAATATTTTCAGAAATCCCCAAGAGATTACAGAAGCATTTCACATGTAAATTGTTTGGAAGTTAGAAATGTTGGCCCCATCTAGCAGTGGAAAGCTGTGTCCAGTGGAGAGGATAAAAACTTCTCCAGGTTATCTCATGGTTATATGGCTCCTTAAAGCCCTAGGAATGGGCGAGATCAGGATAATTGAATTCTCCTTAGGAAATCATAAGATTGTGCAGTTCATCAGATGTGCACGCCATCTATTTCTATGCTGCTTAAAGCTTGCATATACAGAATTATTCTGTTATCAACAGGCACATGGTAAGGTGCTCAAATCCCCCCCCCCCAAGTTAGCCTCTCTTATTTAAACCTTTCTAGAGCTCCTAGACCCTTTGGATCTTCTGTCTAAATTTATATGAAATTAATAGGGATGGGACAAATCCAGAATTTTCCAGATCCGAATCCAGATCTGAATCCCTGGAAGGTTCTGGGAATCCACAAATCTCACGAATCTCAAATCTTTCAAATCTTTTTTTTTTTAGAAAAGAGTTTAAAAAACAAGGGAAAGAATGATAATCTTGGGCAAGACACACTCTCTCAGCCTTAGCAAAAGCCTAGGCAAAGGCAAACCTCCCTCTGAAGAGATCTGACCAAGGCAATTGTCATAGTTTTGCCTCAGGATCTCTCCAGATTGAAAATGACATGAAGGCCCTTTGTACACAGACAGGAAAATGTGGATTAATCCCACATTTTCCTGCCTGTGTAAACAGGGCTACATACTACAGTAGAGAGATAATCCAGGTCAAAAGTGGCTTTTCTTTGCATAGCTCCTTCTGGTAACCTGGGGTTTGTAGTTTGATGATGCACCAGTAGACTTTGGCAGAGAAGGCTGTGACACATTGTAGAACTCTATACCCCAGAATTGTGTCTGAAAGAGGTTTGCAAGGGAGCTATGCAAAGGAATGTTTCAGCCGTCCTTGAAATCTCAAGCCTGTAGCTTCCAGTCAAGTACTGAACTTAAATATGAAATGTTCAATTTAAATATGTTAGAATACAAGCCCAGATGTAATTTCTGAAACTGTTAGCAAAGGCCATTGTTACTCCAAGGGAAAACCTCACCTACTTACCATCTTCCTTTGTATGTATGATCTCGCAGGTTTTCAGACATCCCAGTCTCCCTGGTTTTCAGGTGTCCCAGTCTCCAACAATCTATTTATTTGGAGGATTCAAAAGATTCAGTTTGCCTATTTTGGCACAGGGATTCAGATTCGGGAATCTCGAATCCTTACCGAGGGTTCGAGGATTTACTTGAGCCATCCCTAGAAATTAAATCCTAAGGATATCTGAAACTTCCCTGAATTTGCTAGTCTTTTTAGACATCTCACTTTGCAGCGAATTTACAGTGGCAAAGGTTCATCATATCTGATTGGAGATAAGATCTGAGTCCTGTCGAATCGTAGCACTTTGAATTGTACTCAGGAATAAGCATGGAACAAGGGAATAGTTTGCTTCCTGTTGCCAGCCCTGATTAGCCATCTGGCTGCAGATCTTTGGACCAACTAAAGTTTCCAGACACTGTGCAAAAGCCACCCCATGTAGAGCGTGTTATGGTAGTCAAAATGGTATATAACTAAGCCATGTTTCACCATGGCCATATCTGATGTCTATAGGAATGGCACAGTTGGCACACAAGTTTATCTGTGCAAACACACTTCTGGCCACCACCAAAAACCAACTTCCCAGACTCAGTGCTGAATCTAGGAGTTATTTCAAGCTGTAACCCTGCATTAGTGGCACAGTGTCCCTTGATCTGCATTTCACCTGACCAGGACCATTGCTGCCTTGTCTGGATTAAGCTTCATTTTCCACCCTCCTGTTATATTTATAGAGCCAGTATCAGGTAGTGGATTCAGTACTGGACTTAGGCCATTTCCGCATGAGGCTGTCATAGCGCTATGATTGCACTTTCAACATCCTATGGAATCCTGGGGTTTCTAGTTTCTGGAGGGGCAGGTCAACTCCTCCCAAAACTGCAAACCCCAGGATTCCATAGGATGTTGAAAGTGCAGTCATAGCCCTATGACAGCCTCATGCGGAAATGGCTTTGCAGGTCCAGAGGAGGGCGATCAAAATGGTGAGGGGCCTGGAAGCCATGCCCTATGAGGATAGACTTAGAGAGCTGGGTATGTTTAGTCTGCAAAAGAGAAGGTTAAGAGGGGACATGATAGCCATGTTTAAATATTTGAAGGGATGCCATGTAGAAGAGGGAGTGGGCTTGTTTTCTGCTGCTCCAGAGACCAGGACAAGGAGCAATGGATTCAAGCTGCAGGAAAGGAGATTCCACCTGAACCTCAGGAAGAACTTCCTGACAGTCAGGGCTGTCCGGCAGTGGAATATGCTGCCTCGGAGTGTAGTGGAGTCTCCTTCTTTGGAGGTTTTTAAGCAGAGGCTGGATGGCCATCTGTCGGGAGTGCTTTGAGGGTGTTCCTGCATGGCAGGGGGTTGGACTGGATGGCCCGTGTGGTCTCTTCCAACTCTACATTTCTATGATTCTATGATTCTAATCAGGGTTTGGATTTCTGCTCAATTTGGGAGACCCACTGGGTGACTTTGGGCAAGTCACACTCTCTCAGCCTCAGAGGAAGACAATGGCAAGCCTCCTCTGAACAAATCTTCCCAAGAAAAATCTAAGATAGGTTTGCCAGAAGTCAGAAGAGATTTGAAGGCACATAACAACAACAAATTAGCTTTATCGTGCTGGTTCCTTAGCCTTCCTACATTACTTGCTACTATGCTGACCTCATGTGTTTGTTCTATACTGGGCTTTTCCTCTGCTCTTGGTAACACCACCAATAGCCTTCCATGCTATACCATGTGGTATCATAAATCTTCCAAAGCACCATATCCAACTGGGTTAGATATTAGACTCTTGAGAGCTCAGCCGCCTGGTAACAGGGGGACTAGAGGAAAGGTAGCAAGGTATCCTTTTTGAACTTCTTATAACCTGGAATGCTGGGATGAAAAAGTGGCACTTTTATAATCTGGCAGACCATTGCATTTCTGTACTGGAAGTAGATGGAGGATGCCTTCTTTTGTATGTCCAGAATATGTATCCACCCTGGTTTAGTATAGAAGTTGCTTCCTTGGAATTGGATGGGAAAGAGAAAGAGCTAAGCATCATCATCATCATCATCATCAAAAAAAAAAAAAAGCTAGACAGAATCTCCCAGGGGTTTCATGTATGTGATAAACAGTGTAGGTGTCAAAATTAACCCTCTGATTGCTCTCAAAAGCCAGGAAAGGCACAAATTCAACACACAGGTAGTGGTTCTCACCTCTCCAAGGATCCTAATCCACATCCTCAGCTTTACAACCCCCTTCATTTCTGGCCACCATGGCCAAGGGTGACATCAGGTTGGGAAGACTGGTCTAACTACTAGACTACACTGGATCTCTGATGAGCATATGTCAGCAGAAGGACAATGTATGCTACTAGATGAGACATTAAACATATTTACCCCATTTGCACCACTACATTAAGCTGAACCTCTGACCTAAAGGCAGTGATTATCCCAACTAGAATAGATCCATTAAATCACTGAAACATACATTCATACATACTTATGTACGTACATCTGTGTGTGTTGCACGTTTGTTGACTTATCAATTTCCCTATATTCAGTCTAGTTGGGACTAGTCATTGGGTATAGGCTTCTGTTACTACTATGAATCTTTTTAAAATATGTGTTTAATATTATTTTAATCAAGTACAACTAGATAACAGTACAATGAGAAAGCCTCACTTCTGAAATTCTCCAATGAAGTGAAAGGAAAAGCTACAAGAATAATATTTGGACCCAAAAACAAGGCCATAAGCCAAAATAGACTACCATCATTTTTATCTTTCATGTTAATCATCTGCCTTGATCCTTAAAAGAACATGTCATCACCTTTATGGTACAATTACAGAGCACCTTCTTAGCTTTTATTCTTTACCTTTTTTTTCACTGCTTGTTTAAATATCCTTCAGAGTGCCATGAAATGTGAAAGATTTGTTAAAATATACAGTGGAACAGATGGGTAAGTGTAGCTTAGGGGGCATAGTGAATTTTGGATTCAGTGCAGACTTCATAACAACATCCAGAAACATATGTTCACCTACTGTATAACGTTCATCTTTTGCTTCTGTAACCTTTAAATGGTATATTTAAAGGTAGTAAATTGCAGTAAATGTTGTAAAATTAAAATATTACTCACCTCCTCCCCCATGATATCTCAGTGGAACTCAAACAATCCTAACTATCTAGCTGTGATGGAGCAAAGAATGGCCCAGCCCCGCATAGCTAAAGAAACATGGAACACACCACTCATGCTTTTCCAGCAGGAGTGGGCAAAGTGTGACCCTTAGGTTACTTGTGGCATGCGGGGCTGCTTATGTGGTCCTTAACACCTGGACCAGCTTTTCTCCTGCCAAAGAAAAGGGTGAATTACTTCTCCTAGAAGAGTCCAGAATAGCAATTTACCCTTGAAATAGGCTTCCATCCAAAACAATGTCTATTTTGCAAAATTAGGAGTGGACTTCTAGGGACTTGTGGGGGGGTGGGAGATTGGGGGTACTTATTCACAGTTTGTATGGGTCCCACACGGTCCCAGGAGCAAAAAACTGTCCCCAGGTATCGCTGTCCCAGAAATTAGGATTTAGGTATCTAAGGCCATTCACACACCAAACTTCATTGCCACGATGATCTGTGGCAATCCCAGCCTTGCCAGTCCTGGGACAGGAGTGGTTTAACACCATTCCCATCTGCACATGTCCCTTGGCAGTGGAGGAGTAACAGCTTAACACCACTGTGCCTTCTGCATTACAGTGTCCATAGCTACACCTTTCCCCCACCCTTTCCCCACCCCGCAGTGCTTAATTGGTCACCTCTTTCTGGGGCCTTTTTTCCTAATTGGGCAGCAATAGATGCATCCGTGCGTCCATGGGTCAAGGCTTCCGGATTGGCAGTGGGAGCTGGCATGATCAGGGAATTGTATGCCATCAGGTAATGGGCCAGTCGCATGAATGGGGGTCAGTATCAGATTTTTTCTAGTATTGACAGTGCACGATACAGGCACATTAGGAGTGGTTAGAGGCAGGATAGCCCATGACTTTGTGTGATAGCACAGCTCCTGGGACTGCAATCATCTGTCGCTGTGGCAGGTTGACACTGCTTTGCAGAAATGGCTTAAAAGTACCCAGCTGAGTTTAAATTCAGTATCAATGATATGAAATTTATTTGTATGCCACTTTTCCATAGTAAAGCCATCCTCAAAGTAGCTTATAGAAACATTGGGAAAATGTTATGTCATATAAAGCAGCAATATTTCCAGATAGTTATAAAAAATAATTACAACTCAAGATGTAGATAGTTGTGCAATTAACATCTTACAGAAATAAATATACATTACGGTTCAAGAATCCTCTAACAATTCACACTAAATTCTTATAAATAACCGGCAGGAAATATGCACATTTTATCTGAAGAATTAGGCAGCTCCAACCCCAAAGAAGCTCCACACCTTCTAAAGAAGTGGCAGCATTTGTAACTAGTATTAGAAGGGCCTCATCCTCTTAGGCCAGATGGACACACCAGGGTCTAGGAAGGACTCATATCTAGACATCTTGTAAGGACTCACATCTAGACTCTTTCCAAGTGTCTTCTCTAGCGTTTCTAGCTGGGATCAGTCAAAATCTTGCCTGGAAATGGACAGACAGGAGAGTCTGGGAGTCTCTCTTTCATATGTTTATCAGTTTCTGTTTCTTTGTTTGATTTGCTAAATCTAAGCAGCAGCACAATCACTGGAAATGTTACTTTTGTGACTTTGTAAAGAAACCCCCATCCATCAGGGGCATCCAAATGTATTGGGTGGTTTTAGCATTGTTACTGTATGATGTGTGTGTGTGTGTGTGTGTGTGTTTTAATATCCAAATGATGTTTCTGTGGTCTCAGACTGTTTTCTGTCAATTTCTGGCATCAGCTATAATATTTTCCTCCTACCTTCATATAGGCTTCTTTTTAATGCTGAAACATATTGTGACAAAACAGGATTCTCTTCGCCTCCTTTCTCACTTTAATTAAAACAAACAAACAAAAAGTGACAGAGAGCCATAGCACATCAGTGAAATAGCATTTTTGCACTATAGCACTATAACACTAAGAATTTGTTAAAACAATAATTTCTGGGAAAATAATTTGTTTCCTTCAAAGTATAGGACAAACTCAGCAAACCACATTCAGGTTAAGGAAGAAAGAAAGAAAACCCTTTGGAAGAGCTCTGGTGCAGATCCAAGAAATTCCTACAAACAGCCCCAGGAAAGAATGGAATGAATGGGCAAGAGTGCTGATAACAAGAGCAGAACCCAGCAGAATTCAAAGAAACAGATCACAAGAATTCATACTTAGAAAGAGAGCTCAGTAAAATGTGAGAGTTAAGCAGATCAACAGAAGAAAGTGTGCTCCATTTTATATTATGATGGAGATAATAGTATAAGTAATATGAACTACAACAACTGTGCAGACACTTGTCTCTTTAAAACATTCACAGAAATGGATGGCAAACCTTCACACAAGTGACTGCTCAAAGGAGTTTGAAGAAAGAAGTGGCAATTTATGTAAGTGTACATCCTTCATCCTTTGTAACCATATCGTGTGCATATATTTTGTGTGTATGTGTTTTATACTCTGATGATATCTACAACCAAAAATGAAAGATAATGTGAAAATCTACTTAAAGACACTACTTTCTAGGAAAGATGGAAAGCCAGAAACATGTCTTTGATTAATTTCAACAATATTCTCTGGACATAAACAGGCTAAGTAGAAGGGTGTTATGAAAAGGCCTTTTAATTTGTGTGATAAATTGATACAGTCCATTAAGTTTAATGAGTCTCATCAGTACATTCTTAGAATAGTTTTTAAAATCCTATCACAGACTGATATAAACAAATTAAATAAAGTAATAGCAATGATCCCATGCTTCTACATAATATAAGGGATTTCATAAAGTCCACTGTTACAGTTCTATTATTTGACATCTTTGGTAGAGGTGGTGACTGTTTTAATTGCATATTTTAAAACAATTTCCCCCTGTTTCCATCATATGTGAACAGACTGTGTATATAATTCATCCTTAAAGGCAGGCCTTCATATATATGTGTATTAGGAAACAATGCTTTCAGCTAAAATAATAATAAAATTTAGCCTGTACTTTGAGCGGAAGTATTTCAGAGAATTTGTCAGACACACCTGTACTTTGCCAGATGAATTCCTATCTAATTCTCTGTTTGTAGCCAGAACACACACACATAAACACCTCTGCCTGAGGACCTGATTAACAATTTAACAAGTCAGGCTTGAAACGCACAGCTAATTTTGTCTGATAGCTCAGGCAAAACAACAGAGGAAAGATTGGACCTGCCTTTAAACTGTGCAACCCTGTTTTGTGGGCAGCATCAATTCTAGCTGTTGTGAAAACAACCATGAGTCTTATGGCAACTTAAAGAGCAACCACTGCATGGTGGCAGAAGGTTTCACTGGCCCTTTCTGCACCAGGCAATTAGAACGGGGCAGTGCGTCCTCTCACAGAGGTCGTCTGCACCTCGGAGCAGACTAGGAGCGGACTACTTACCGGAGATCCACACCTCAGTCCGCTCCAAAACGACCCCAAGTGGTCCTCCAGTGTGTTTTCTAAAGACCGCAGAAAACAGGTCTTTATTCCCTGGAACGCGCCGTTGCGTTTCTGCTCTCTTGTGCAGATTCGCAGGCTCGCATTGTCTGTGGAGGGCGGGCTTTAGGCGTGGCGAGCTTCAGTGGTTGGTTGTAACCCATGACCAACCGGAAGCCGCCATTTTGGAAGCCAGAAGCCGCCATTTTGGAAACTGGAAGCCACAATTTTGGAAGCTGGAAGCCGCCATTTTAGAAGCCGGAGCCGTGCGGATCTACAGACCTCGCACTGCTCCGATTCACCCTGGACCAAGGAGGAGCCCTGCGGAAGGGCTTCAGGGACAGTCCGCGTTGCTTCGGACCCCAGAAGAAGCGGTAGGTAATGGCACGAAGCGATTCCCTCGCCTCGTGCGGAAAGGGCCACTGACTGCAATCAACCTCAGCGTATGTTATGGTGTAACTGTTTATGGCATAACAATCGTCATGGGGAAGCTAATGCCAGATCAATTTGTTAATCTTTGAGGTGCCATAAGTTTCTTTGTAGATATGATAGAAAAGCTTAGAAAAGATACTTTTTTGGAATTTAACTTGCAAGATGCCACAACAATCATGACCAGCAAACAGACTGGCTGGAGGACTCTGGAAACTGTAATCCAAAAGAGTTTTTGCCCAAACTCTGAAAACAGGTGACAATCCTTTATCAAATCCAGGTTATCATCACACATCTTGTTGATTTTATTTGAGACTTCTGCTTTGTGGAAGTCTTTTGACTTTTGTGGCAAAAGTCAAGACCTGATATCAGTGCTTTTTTGCTTATTATTATCTAACCCTGTGTGTCCTCCAGCATCTCTCTTCTGATACTGATTTCTAAGTTCCTCACCTGGTGCTACCTATGCTATGAACCCTTAGATTCCAATCCCTCTTCTTACTAGTCTGAGCTAGGTGATATTGATATAACTATTGGCAGACATTTCCTCATGCACTGTCTTCCAGGCTCCTTTTAAAGCCATCTAAGTTAACAGCCAGTTTGGCCATCATCACAAATCATTTATTATGATCATAGGGGAAACAAGACAAGGTACAGATTAGTGGCACCAGCCATGCCTCTTGTAAATAGATAGATCTCTCTTTGGATCTTATTCCCATTAACATAAGGGGAAAGGCTATTAACAACCTGGCTAGGAAGCTGGTGGCAAAATTCTCTGAATGTCAGCGATGCTTTGATTATGTCATCCTCTTCCATTTGTTCTTACCTTTCAAAACAGAGTAAAATCAAGCAGCCTATTTTAACCACTGTGTGAAAGCAAAAAAACAACAACTGGCCCTTGATCCATTTGAGCCACGTCTAGTTTATATGTGTGTCTATCTTCTCCTTAGCTTTCATTTGTGAAGTACTGCAGCAGTGTAATCCTGTACATATCTACTCAAAGATGAATACCACTGTACTACTGTACACATCTCAGAACTCATCATTCCATGAGACATATTTGCAAAGGAATGACGCATCAAAATTCCCCGACCAAATTTCAGACAGCCCATATTATCATTCTGACAGTTCTACACTTTCTGTCAGAGAATGAGACAGGCAAGCCAATTTGACTAAGAGTGATATTCACAACTCATCATCCCTATTGGCATACACCTGGTCTTCCACAGTATGCCACCGGCACAGCAGTTGAAGACTGGAGTCAAGTAACTGTTACTATCAGCTCAATCCCACAACAGGATGACCAAGACCTGAAGTATCTTTGGCAGTTGCCTTTGTATGGATATAAGTTTGAGAATGGTTTTTATTTTGAGAGAAATGGTAGAGAGATTAAGAGTTTGAGAACATGATGCAATCTTTTAGACTCTGCCCCATATGACCTACAATTTTTTTCCAGACCCACCTAAATTTTCCTACAGATGAATTCTATCCATCATAATGAAAGTATTTCCTATCCCTGGTGTAAGGTATAGGAAAAGTGGCTGTTTAAGGCATGCCAACATTTAGGAAAGTAATGAGCTTCATTGCAAGGGTAGGCAACTTGTAGACTGAAACATCTGGACCACAAGTCCTATAATCATTGGCCACTACCTATGCTTGCTGGGGATTATTGAAACTGTCATCACAAAGCTGTGGAAGAATTTGTCATCCAACAGCTTCTACTCCACTGGAATTTATTTTCATTCTCAGACACGTCAATAAGACATTTGTACAGACTGTCTCAACGCCACTTTTAGTGGCTAAGCAGTCTCACAGTTTCACAGCAAATGGACAAGTGAAGATCCCAGCATGACACTAATCACCATGTAACTGGAATCCTTGAACATTCTCACAGCCGTATTTTCTTCCTCTCTTACATTTCTCCTTGTCAGCAATGCCAAAGCAAATATTGCAAGATTCTTACACCTGATTTAGTGTTTACTTGCCTTCCATGAACAAGAAACTTCCATCAGATTTCCCCCTCCCCATCTGCCATTTTTCAACAGCACCACAATCAAGGGCTTCTTTTAAAATATAACAGAACTTGAATCTCAAACAGTTCTTGCCCATGCCACAAAATGACTTTTTGCTTTCAGACTCTTCCAGCTCAATCAGAATGAGAAAAGTTGATTTGAACTCTCAGGGATTTGCAAGCCCTTCTCAGAAGGAGTGCCTGTGACAGTGAAAGAAGCAGCATGTTGCATGCAAGCCGCCAGGCTTGCAGGGATGACTAAGCAGGAAATACATGACATTTAAAAGCTTCTAGTGAGATTTGTTTACTTTACAAGTAACAGTGTAATTGGGAAAGAGATCAACAGCTGGCATCTATCATGTATCTGAATCTTAATGCCAAGGATATGGAGAGACCCTCTTGAGACTGAAAATTACAGCAAATGGGGTCCCAGTGTCCTTCAAGTGGTAGCATTAACTTGTACTTTGAAATACTTATCTTCCACTTCAACAGATTATCATCTTTTCATTCCCTCTCTGGCTGAGCATAATGATTCAAAACACTTCGAATACGGCTGCCCAACTAAATGGTTGGCATCTAAAAAACAAACAGCTATGTTACTAATTAACAAACAGCTAAACCATGTGGCCTTTGGAGCAGTTCACAAAAGCTCCACCACAAAAATATCACAGATGAAGTGGGATAGCCAGCCCCTGTGTCCAGAAAGAAGTGGTGCAAGCTTGGTTTTCCCTGAAATTCTTCCTAGATCGTATTTCTTTCTCAAATTCATATTTATACACTTACTGAACGCAAAGAGAACAAACAGGATCTCATGTGCTGGCATGGTGGCCAACCTCTTTATGTTTAGCAAAACATGAAGAAGGGCTCTATTGACACACAGGTGAATGAACCATATGTGTATATGTTGGTAGGTGTGAGCATGATCCCTGACACAGAGGTACAACTTGTGCTAGCAACTGTACATACGTGGAGCTAATGGTCACCTTTAGATGATAGGAAAGAGGATGTAATACCTTAATACCTTACATGCATTCATGGAGGAGTAGATGAGTAAGAACAAAGCTCATTTTACAGTGAACTGGAACACTGTTTCCAGAAGAGAGGAATACATCCAGGTGAGACCCCCATCCATCTAGCCAACCACCTAAATGCAACCATCATATCCCAACTCCTACGTCATAAGATCCTGACTTACTCACATCAGTCTGGTGTTGAACTGAACAAAGGATGCTTCCACATGAATGCTGCCAAACTATGAGCAGCTCTATGCATGTCAAGTGTGCAGTTCCAGTAAAAACATAGCAAGCAAAAGATAAAGCAGCTTCTCTTCCTTGGCAACTTCAGTCCTATCACAACATCCTGAAGTGGCTTTCTCTCTGAGAGATACCCTGTTTGTTGCATTTATTCTTTTTTTTACAGGCACCCTTTCTGATGGCAAGTTAAAATCATGCTGCACTCCACCAAAGAGAAAACAATGCAGATAAGTAAGGTTATTTACTTAGCCTCTGCTGTTTTACTTTACTGCTTTGGACAGGTCTCCATAACAGAAGCTCTCAAGGAAGAGAGCTCCACTCTGTCCTCCACCATGGGCTTACTAGTAAGGCCTGTTTTCTTCCTACAAACACAGTATGGTAGGGCCAACTGTAGGTTTATTGGACCTTTGACTCTTTGTTTTTCTTCAGGTAGATTTCAGGGGCAGCCAGTGGCTTCCATGTTAGTTGGTGATGAAATCACTCCAGCTTTTAGGAGAAATTAAAAAGAACCATCCAAAATGCTGAATACTATTCCCCAGAATAGGTTAACACTTTGGATAGTTCCTTTAATATTTGAACTGAATCCACAGTGGAGTCATATTCCTGCCCCCCCCCAAGCTTCTTCTGATCTCTCCCTGCAGCATTCTGTACGGCCATTTCCACACTATACTCTTATAGCGCGATTATTCCAGTTTCAACATCCTATGGAATCCTGGGGTTTGCAGTTTAGGGAGTGGCTGTGTTACTGCCCTGGCTAGCCCGAGCTTTGGGGGATATAAAAAGATATCTTTTGATATCAATAATTCGGCCTCACATACCCATTCCCTTCCATGTGCTTGCGAGGCCCCCGGACAAGCACGCGCACAGGCTCGGCCGATAATTGCCGTAATATTCCGAAACAATACAGGCAGGCCAGAAATAGCCGACTTGCAGCTTTAGGAGACCTAAAGGCAAGTACCTCCATTAGGTATGCACGCAACTTTCAAAAGATCCTCTGCCTGGCGCTGGCAGCTTGATGATCGGACTATACAACGCTCAAGTACTCCGCGTTTGCATACCGGCTATCCTATTGACAATTTGGCTATTACTCAATCATTCAAATTCTGACCTTTCGGAGGCTTTGTCTCCAGCCTCAAATCTAATGTTTTCCCCAAGTCCGACCTAGCCTGCGGTCACAATTCTCCTTGTAAAAACCCCTGACTTTGAGTGCTTCCTCGGATTGCTCCCGAGTTCCAGACCGCCTTGCTGCCGCATCGCTTGGCGAGCTTGCCCTCAGCTCCACGTGCTGAGATGCATCGAACCCCAGCATCGCTCTCCATCTTCTTCCGGGCTTCAGGAAAAGGTTTCGTATCACCCAAATCAACTATCCCTCTGAAAATCCCGCTATCTTACTCACACCTTTATTTTCCTTAGTTATCTGTGTGCGTGTGTTGCTTACATTGTGCGCCTGTCATTTATTACTTTCAAACCGGTCTGCTTCTTGACTTGGCCTGACCCCGTAAACACTGGGTTACAAGATTCCGCTGCGTTACCCTGCCTCTCGTTTTGCCAACCAGTGCTCTTGACTAATTTACCCAATTTGTGTAATTGCAAGGTTATTTAGGTGTCCCTCCCCGGACCCCCAGAAAACAAGGTAACAGCTGGCTGGCCAGCCCCTCCCTAAACTGCAAACCCCAGGATTCCATAGGATGTTGAAAGTGGAATGATCACACTATAAGAGTGTAGTGAGGAAATGGCCCATATGTTTGATGAGTGGGGATTGATAGCTTCCTATTGTGGAATATGGACCTGAGTTCTGGAACAAACTCACTCTACCTACACTTTCCCCTGTAAGGAAGTTCAGGCCCAGATGCTCTTTATATTCCTTGACTCATTATCACTGACTGGATGGCCAGGTTCTTATAGTTCCCTGTAATCTATGGGACTAACTGTGGGATGCAATGGGGTGTCTTCCTGTCAGTAGCCTGACCTTCCCTGTGGGGCTTGCAGTCAACCCATCTGGCACATTGAGCAGATATGAGGTGGTATATAGCCACCCCCCAAGGGCTTTGTCAAGTCAGGTTGTTTATTTGGGGGAAGTGAGTTATTAGAAGCCTCACCTTGAGCATTTCTCTTCCCCCACCCCAGTTTGCTTTTGACTGTCACACATCTCTCTATGTTCAGAAATATTTAGCTGCACAATGTGCCTTGACACCAGAGCTGAGGAACCTTTGGTTCAACAGTTGTCTTGAATGGTGTATCCTGTAATCCCTTCCATGGCCATGCTGGCACAACCTTCTAGGAACTGAATATTAAATATCTGGAGGTCCAGTGATTCCTCACCTCTACATACTGCTACATATGTTTGAGTTAAACATTTATTCTGTACTAACATTTAGTCTTATTCTATATAGTTGTAGTTTAAACCCACTGCTTTTTATCTTGCCCTTGTATAAGGTGAGCAGTTTTAACCCCTTTCCTCTGTTCTCTGTTCATAAAGCTTTGATGGGCTTAACGCTGCTGAAGAACTGATGAAGAGCCACCATTGGCCTACCATCAGATCTCTCTCTTTCTCTCTCTCTCTCATCTTGTATTCCTCCCATTTTTGAACCATCTTGTATAAAGCTTGTCAGAAGTTGGACGCCAAATATTTTTTGCTTGCTTGTGAATTGCTTAAATGACAAATCATCTTCCTCTTCTGGAACATTTAATTCAAGATACAAAAATGTCATCACCCAGGGCTCATAGCAAAAAGTCTTAATCTCCATTTTCCCAGTCAGCAGCCCCTAAGAGCTCCAATAGCTAAGCTTATTACACACTGTCCAATCCTCATCAAAAGATTATCACGTATTAATTTTTTTTTAAAAAAACCCTTATATTGCATTTCTTCTTTCTGATAAAGTTTTTAGAGCCTGAATGATTTTAGAGTGGCAATTTGTAAAGGAGATTCTGGCAAAGTGGATCTGAGCAAATCGTCTCTAATTATTTCAGTAAATGAGCTTTACGAGAAATTCAGTAATCAAGAAATGCTGCCAAAGAAAAGAGCTCCAAGGGGTGGCGTTCTTCAGACACACAATCTGTAATCAAGCTATTAAGGCACATGATACCGTATGAATATTGCTGTCACCTCTGTCTGGATGGGTTCTTTTTTTGTTGTTGTAAAATGTAGACAGATCAGACAAAGGGAGAAAGGGAGAAAGTAGGAATGTTATGGAAAGCAATTGAACAGGCAGTATTTGCAAACTGGTGTTAGCTTTTTCCTTGTTCTGGAACAATTTTTGTTTTCTCTCTCTCTCTCTAGCTGATATTTGCAGTACTTTCAAATATACATTCAAATATATATACTCATGTGGACAAAGTATCCATAATAATATGCAGATATAAAATTATTCATATACTTTGGAATACATAAATTACAAGCATAATCCACTTTACCATATAACATATGCTGTGCTGAGGTCACAGTTTACTACCTCTTCAGACATTACTTACCTAGGATAAATCTCAGCCTGGCAAGGCACTCAGGAGTGCACACTCACCCTTTCCTCATTCACTCACCAACTTTCAGAGGGGGTTAACTCTGACAAATTGCAAATGGGCAGGTACAGTGATTTTTGTCCTAGTCGCTTTAAATGTTTGCTTTAGTGAATTTGGAGCCTGATGATATTTGTGCTGTTTTTTTCTGTGGAAGGGATTGGGAAATATGTGCTTTCTGTGCGTGAAGACATGAACAAGATTCTTATAACTGGCACCCTGTTAAACAACATACATAAGCATAATTCCACTTTACGCTTGCGTATGTATTTTTCTTTGGCTTGTTGAGGAGATTGATATTCTCTTTCTTTCTCTCTCTGCAATGAACAAGACCCTACCCTGGACTACAAATGAGTGCCCCCAACAGCCATCCCATTGTTGGTGGAGAGTGGAGGTGATCAGAGAAGTATCTAGCTATATTCCTATAGCCAGAGGCAGACCAAGGATATCTCCCACCAAGATCTATCAGGTCCTCCAGAGGTGATGTCAATGGTCTGGGTCTGGCTATGGGAAAATGCCCAAACGCTTCTCAGATGCCCTCCACTCTCCATCAGTAATAAAATAGCCATTGGGGAGAGCTATTGCAGTGATAGGGAAAGACCTGGTAGTAGTGGCAGGGGAGCTGTAGTGGAGTTCTGCATGAAAAATTCTTATGGTATATTTAACTATGTAGAATCTCAGAGAAGCAGGGAACTAAAACATACATAATTGGTACATAGAGGTAAACACAACAGGGAAATAAAATATATCCACACAAACACACTGAATACTACAAATTGACATCCATCCCAAACTCAGTCTGAAAAAAAAAATGGGACCAAAGCAAGAGGGGAGATAATAAGAAAAATGCTGCTGCCTAATAACATGACAACTAAAATCATACTGAGGCCAACAGAAGTACTCACTCAAATATAGAATAAGGCAAAATGGGAATGAACCAGAAAAGGGTTAGGATTAGGAAGGCTTAGTACTCGTAGAAGGAGGAAAAGAGAAACACAGAACTAGGGCTAAACTCTAATAAATCTCTGTCAAAAGCTTTCCTCCTGCTTACACAGAACTAGCAAGAGAGCAAAGAACACTTCACTACTGTTGCTATGAGGCTTCAACTCATTTCAAATTTTCAAAGTGAATCTACCATGTGGTTTTCTTAAAATTATTTGTTCAGAGGGGGTTTGCATTTGCCTTCCTCTGAGACTGAGAGAGTGTGACCTGCTCAAGGTTTCCATGGCTGAGCAGAGATTCAAACCCTGGTCTAAATATGTAACTTCTATGAATTGTTTTTGTGTCATTTAAAAAATGTTTATTGATAATGCTTAATCAAGTATGGCTTCAGACACCTAATGTTCTTAAATCATTCCGGGTGCAGTTCTCAAACCACCTTTCTGACAGTAAGCCCCAGTGAACTCAGTGGATCTTACTTAGAGTGGCCGCTATATATTATGTATTATATATTATTGAAGGAAGGAAGGAAGGAAGGAAGGAAGGAAGGAAGGAAGGAAGGAAGGACGGAAGGACGGAAGGAAGGAAGAGCATCACAAAGGAAGAGGAGCAGAAGAAGGCAGGAAGACAGAAATGCACATTAATTTATAATTTTAGTATATACTTTAGATGAATATTTTAAATCAACTTAATAATTCCATCATTTAAATAGAATAACAGTGGGAAATGCTGTGACAATGTGCCCCCCATATATGTTGTCCATGCTTCACAACTTCTGTTCTCCTTTATTCTTCTGGATCTTTATGTTTAAACTGCACAACCCTTCAAACAGAAGGGACCTTCAAACAGAGGATTGTCTTCAGAAAGCCCTTCTACAAGTAGGGCACTTGGCCAACCTAGACATATTTCTGAGCGTATGGGTGTAGGACTGTACTGTCAGTAACCTTCCATAATCACTTAATGGACCATAGAGGACACCCACATAGTATGTAGCCTCATTACAGTCACAGATCATGCCAGATGGCATGTAAATTGAGACTGTTGATGAAAAGGCTTGGGCTTCTAACAGTGAAAACAAGAAAAAAATGAAATCCACTTTTCTTTGTTTTTTCTACAATATTTCATATTTTTAAAAAACTGGGTTTAAGTGTGTATGTGTTTGTAGGTTAGATAAAACTGAAATGTTTGGATTCCTCTCCTTTCAAGTATTTGGAGGCTAAATTATCTTCTTGTCCATTCAGACTAAATGCATACATTTCTAAAACCTTCCCAGGAAAAGTTTGCCCACTAAGGACTCTAAGCTCAACATCTTTGAAAAGAAAATACTGCTACCTTTTAGTAGGAGCAGTAACGTTGTTGTTGTTAAGTGCCTTCAAGTCAACTCCAACTTGTGTCTACTTTGTCCTAGGGTTTTCCTGGCAAGACATGTCCAGAGATTTACCACTTCCGAAACTGAGAGAGTTTGACTTCCTCAAGGTCACCTAGTGAGTTTCCATTTCTGAGCAGGAACATACAGCGATTGTATCTATTAGAAGAGCCTCACAATCATTTTCCACATTGTTTCTCTCCATTTATTGGTGGTTAATATAAAAAAAAAAACAAAATTGTACATTGTAAAGCAATGTGAGAATATCCATAAATTGCTCTGACCAAGCCAAAGATTTATCTCCATGTGTCAGGTTACATGAGATTTAGTCTCTGCCTCAGACAGTGCTGACTCTCCCTCCCAGTCCAATAGATCTGCCTTTCAGATTCCAATAATTCTTTATTCTGTTTTTCAGTAACATGATGCAGCCTTTGAAAATAATTAAAAAGGCTAACTATTTTGCCTTAGTGCTATGTTTGCCCTGGTAATGATGTAGCAGCTGAAGTACAAAATCACGTTCTTATATATCAGTGGTTCCCAAACTTTTGTCCCCCAGATGGTTTGGACAGCAGCTTCCAGAAGCTCCAGCCACCTTATCCAACAGTTTAGAATTCTGGGAGCTGAAGTCCAAAATTCCTGGGAGAATCAAATTTTCGGAACCACTGTTACACATTATGCAACAGAAAGACAGAATTGCCTTGCTTTCTGCTTGGTGGAGGCAGCTATTTTTGTAGATGGAAAAGATATTTGTTGTAGTTCAAAATATTACAAGTAAATGGCCTATCTGGTATATAATGGCAGGGTGATCTTGACTAGAGAAGAAGTAAACTTGCTGGTGTCTAGCATTAATACACACAGTGCTATAAGTGTAGCCTAGCTGCATTGGACTTAGGCTGATAGCATGATGTAGCCTGCTGGATCAGCTGGGTTCCGTTGTGGCTTTTTGGAAAGACGAGAGGATTGTGCACCAGCTTTTCTATGTTTTAATCATAGAACTTTTCTGTTTCTGAAAACAGTTTCATCTGGACATTCATCTTTTGCATCATAGTGAAGAGGTCTGCATACTATCCATAAGACCATAGGGCCACTTCCCCTTCTGACAGGGGGAGAGTTTCTCTGGCAGACTTAACAGCACACTTCTTCTATCCAATGGATGTAACTGAGGCCATTTCTGCACTACACTATTACAATGCTATTATTCCACTTTCAACATCTTATGGAATCCCAGGGTTTTCAGTTTAGGGAGAGTCCTTTAGAATTCTCAGCCAGAGAGCTCTTGGGCCACAGTGAACTACAGTAATTCCACAGGATGTTGACAAGTGGAATGATAGCACTATAACAGTGTAGTGCGGAAATGGCCTGAGTTGACTGACCAGAACTCAGATCACTTCAGCCTAGTATATTTCAAAAGAAACTTTTTTTCTACCATCAATATCAAAAAGTAATTTAAATACGTTAGCCTGGAGCAATGTATAGCTCCATCTCTAAAACTGGATAAGTCATTAGTTATTCCTTGAATAAAAATCACATGTACACTTTATTTGCTGGCTGCTTTCAAGAAGAAAATAAAACTTATGCCTGTCACTTACAAGAATAGATATGTTACCCCACTTTGAATCTGACTTGTCACCTGTAGTTTGATTGTGAATCTGTGTTTTCAATCTCTAACATTATCGTCTGATTCTGATGACATTTTGGTCTTTCAGGATTGGGAATGGGAGAGTATTAACTGTTTAGAGAGTATACTTCATACCTCTGAAGAAAATACCATAGGTAACATGTTGAATTCATTTTATTTAATACTTTTTGTATGTACACAAACAACTGTGCCCACTGCAAGCAATTATTGTGGAGATTGCAAATAATAATAAAAATAACAACAACAAGAACAATAATAATTGTTACCTGCCTCTCCCCAAGGCCTGAGGCAGGGTACAGAACATAAAACTAAAAAAACCATAATTAATTAAAGAACTTATAGAATTACTCAATCACAATTGCTTTGGAATGCAGAAGGCTAGCTTCACCTATCAGCAACTCATTTACAGAACAAAACTAATCTAATTTGTTGACTCTAAAGATAACCTTTAGTGGCTGCCCCAATAACCTAAACTATAAACTATTCATAAACATTTAGAAAACACTGAAGAAAATGAAAGAGAAAGTCGGAAGGTTTTCTCTGGCTAATAATTATGGAAGATCCCTTTTAGTTTGAAGGGGAAAAATACTGCTTACCTTAACATGGTGTTTCTCACCTATTAGAGCTAACAATGGCATCCTAAGTATGCTTTCCTCAATTTTCAGTAGGGCTTACTTTCTACTAACTGCATTTCAGACACTCAGTTTAGGAAGGCATACTTCCAAGTAAATATGTATAGAATTAGACTACATGGTTGTAATTCCATGTACACTTTCTTCAAAGTCAATTCCACTGAGTCAGGGGCAGGGAAAGTATAACTCATTAACTGTATACAGGTATCAGATCTGCTTTTGCTGCCCTTGAAGCTCTCATCAGTCCCCCCAAAATGCTCATATTTGGGTACATTTTAGAGTGATCTGGGAGCAATTTGTTAAACATGCAGATTTGAAACAACACATGGTCACATGACCGAGTCCACATGTTACATGCCTTTAAGTTGATGACCCTATCATGGGGTTTTCTTGGCAACATTTGTTCAGCGGAGGGTTGCCACTGCTTTTCCCTTAGGCTGTGAAAGTGTGACTTCCCCAGAGTCACTGAGTGGGTTTCTGTGGCTGAATGGGGATTTGAACTCCGATCTCTCTGAGTTCCAGTCAAACACTCAGACCACTACACTGTGCTGGCTTTCAGAAGACCTTCTTATAAGTGCTGAAACACTATAAATATTTATAATTGTCTACAGATAAAGCATTATTAAACAAATTTTATTATTAAACAAACAAATAAATAATGTTTAATAATGCTTCCTGCCAACATATTTGCTATATCTGCTTGATTTAACCACATCTGTGCACTGCTAAAAGAAAATGCAAAAGGCATGATCTGGCTGAAGTGAAAGCCTCTTCTCTCTTAGATCCGTTGACTTAGATGGCTGATGTTCAGGGAAACAAATTTAGCTGGCAATTTTATGACATTAAATACAGACTGAAGAAACTAATAAGCACATTTATTATGCACATATATATATCATTAATATCATGTTGTAAAAAAACCCTTGAGTCTAAGTTCCAACAATATTCGGGATTTGCTTCTTTTTAATTCATCATTTCTGTCTCCAATGTAACTGATTGAGAAAAAGAATAAAGAGCACTGTTATTAAATCCCTCTTCAGGTTCAACAACTGATTAAAATCTGTGATGGCACAGATGTGTAAACAAATAGTTTTACACCTATAATCTCTATTCATTTGACAGTTGCACCTGATTTTTAAAAGCAGTGCATTCTGACCAATAAATTGCTGTAAGTAGTATTTCCATGCACTCAGTTGCACCCATCCACCTATATTATTAATTCTGAAAGTTTTCTTTAAAATTATTTTTATGTTCAATTTAGAACTACTGCTTTTATCTCCCATTAAACACAATGTTATCTTTCATTCCAAGAAATCACAGTGGTACACTCAATTATACGCAGTTCCCCGAGGTGAACCTATCAAAGAATTTTCTTGGCAAGATTTGTTCGGGGGGGAGGGTTGCCTTTGTCCTCCTCTGAGGTCGAGAGAATGTGTTCGCCCAAGGTCACCCTGTGGGTTTGCATGGCTGAGTGGGGATTTGAACCCTGGTCTCCAGAGTCGTAGTCCCACACTCAAATCATGATATTATGCTGGCTCTCTACAAACTTAACTAGCAGTAAGTCCTGTTGGAACTCATGTGACTTATCTCTGAACACATATGCATAGAATTTAAGCGAAAGTTAATGAATCTTTTTTTTTCTTTTTTGCTAAAATCAATAGTACCTTGTTTTATCAAAGTATTTTAATTGCTTTCATTGTTGTAGTTGCAGTTGTAGTTGTGTGCCTTCAAGTCATTTCTGACTTATGGCAACCCTAAGGCAAACCTATCACACATTTTTCTCGGCAAGATTTATTCAAAGGAGGTTTGACTTTGTCTTCCTCTGGGGTTCAGAGAGTGTGACTTGCCCAAGGTCACCCAGTTGGTTTCCAACCTTGTCCCCTAGAGTCATAGGCCAATACTCAAACCACTACACAATGCTGGTTCCGTTGTTGTACCAACACCATGAATTTACGTAGCCATAGAAGGAAGAGAAGCGGGAAAGCACATAGAAGAAACCTCAAACATATCCAGCAGACATTTATGACTGCAATTTCTTTTCATGTAAATAGAGCCCTGCATCTGACTAGTCCAATCCTAGATTATGGAAGAATTAGATTTTTCAAAAGCTTTCGGTCTTGAGATATTGTGCACATGGGACCTTGATTGGATGAACCTCTTTACTGATTTTACCTGAACAACTGGATCCATATATGTGTATCTTCTCATGTAACAGTTAAGATCAGTACATGGAAAGGATCCAGGCTTCTGTGGAGAAGTGTCATGTTCTGTGAGTTTGTTCTTTTTTAAAAAAGTCCCTTTGTTCTGGTGGTCAGGGTGAGAAATTATTACTTCAAGTTTAGAGAGGAGAAGGTTGTTTTGAATACTTTTATAGGATTATGTTTTCAGTTTCAAAACAATCCTTTTCAAATGTGTTGCTTTCTTTTGTTAAACATGGTATCTTATTTGACATATGACCAGCACAGATAAAAAACAGAGAATTGTTCAATGAGCTAGTGTCTGATCCGTGATAGGAAGCAAGGCTGAACTCCAGTACTCTGTCCAATGACTACGTTGTCTGTCTGGGTTGCATTTATAAACTATCATTGCCGAATAAGATTTATGTTTGCTCTTCAGCACTGCACATTCAAAACCAGTAGCTCCGAGCTGCACAAATCAAAAAGAACTTTGTAACTTTTTGGTTTTTTTTCCAGATAATAAAAATATAGCGAAGGAGCAATGAAAACATGAACAGATTACCAATGGAAGATTATAATGTCTGGACACCATAGAAAATACCATAGGTTCCCTGTATCCACAGGAGATATGTTCTTGGATGTACCATGGGTAATGAAAAATGTAGATAACAAAACGCTATTTCTTTTCAGTGAGATGAATAACATAAGCACTGAGATGAGTATGCAGCTTGAGAGGAAGCCCTGAAACTTGACAGAACTGTAAAATCTAAGACAAAAAGGGCTTTGTAGCCATTATCTGCAGTCGAAAACCAGTGCACAATTGATAAAAACATAAAAATTTAAAAGAACGTGTGGTCCAAAAAGAGATAGGTACAAAACATTTTCAGACTGCATTTCAGTGTGGATAAGTGAAACCGTGGGTACTGGTCACATGGATATGGGAGGCCTACTGTACCATAAATGTGGGAATGTGAGTTCACACAATAAGTCTTTTCTGGAAGCATTCCTATTCTCTTATTTAAAACAAAGGAAAATGATATGATTCTAATTTATATTTATATATAATATACAGTTAGTGTTTCTGGTTGCACCTATCTGAGACATCACAATTAAAGTATATTTTATCCTGAAGGGTGGCAACTGAGATTGTTCTTAAGAAGCACAGGCAAAGTTTTGATCTTAGAATATGGATATCCACTGCTTGAAGTCAGCATAGCCTTAGCAGTGGTGCAGAATACATGATATAACAAATAAAATAATGGGGAGACACATATACTGGTCACATGACTGGAAGTGGCTTCCGCTCGTGTACTGTAAACAACTCTTTATATTCACCATATTATTGGTGAACACTTCATAATATATTTATATGTTTGTTTCTTTGTTGTTATCCCATTCATTCCCTCAATCTGACACTCATGACATCTTACAAAAGCTAAAACATATATAAGCTGAAACATACGGCAACACATAACTACAAAACCAGGAAATGTAGTTAATGTTCTGCAGTCTTCCATACAAGCCTGATTAGTGTTCAGTATTTCTTTTGACTCTGTTGCGTCCACCTCTCCCTGGGCTGGAAATCACTCCTTGTCAACCTGTTACGTGTCAAAATTTCATTGCTTTTGATGCAGATCAGTATTTTCAAAGGGTTGAACTTATAATACTTCATTTGGCTCTTTTGGAAGTTTATTGCATTTTTTTTTTTTTTGCTGGTATATCTAATAGTGTTTTTTTTTTTTAATGAATGAGACGTCCAGATCTGAAATATTCAAGAAAAGAATGCTAAGGCCAATAAACAACTGGAAATATCTGATAGACAGAAATTCTAGATACATCTAATTCAATAAAAAGAATAGCAAAGTTCTCCTATATTTACCTACTGTGTGACAAACCTGCTATTCAAACAAGAAACAAAGACAAATAAGCTATCTTTCTGTCCTTGCAAACCTGACTACACACAACTGCTAGTGCATCTGCTGACTATAGCTAGGCTGCCATTGTGAGTCTCCATCCACGCCAGTCCTTTCCATATGTCTGGCAGCCAGCTGGTTGTCCAGATGGAGTCACAGTTAAAGATGATAGCCAGATGACCATTACTACCTTGGATGATGCATTGGAAAGGTCAAAGGGTCTTTGGCTGCCATTTATAACAAGAGGACTTTATCTGCAGGGGGTCCATTGGTAACTTGCAGTAAAACATGCAAATAATTTACAAACCTATTGTCCACCTTTTTCTGAAACATCAAGAGCTGAACCCTAAAAGATTACATTTGATTTATTTACTGTCAAAATCATTTGTTCAAATTTTCTATTCATTTCATTGTTGGGTGGTAAATTACCAATAGTAGCCCTGATGTCACATTCTGGAGAGTGATTTTTCTTTGTTGGAGTGTTTCTCTTCTTTTCTTAACACCTTCTTCTTAAACTTAGAAGGAGTTGGTCTCTGTTTCAAAACTCAGATCTTTAATCTGGATATCAGTTTCCATATTTTGAGCTGAGGATCTCTTCTTGTAGAGCTAATTTGCATTTATTTTTTAAAAAGAAAGTGGAATAGTATTGCTGCCACTGTTAAATGGCAAAGGTTACATTAAACTCACTCTCTAATATACTTAACAAAAATAAGTATATTGGTGAAGCTACACACATATAACAAAATGGACTACAGCATTAGTTAAGTACAGAAAGAAGCTTTCTCTATGGTCACTCCTAGACTCTGGAATTCCCTATGAAGTCTACCATATCAGCCTGCTCAGAAAGTAAGATCTTCAACAAAGGGCCTGTTACATATTCCATCATCTTGAAAGGCTAGGCTAGGGAGTATAGGAAGCACTGGTTTTTGCTTTGTCTTGTCTTTGCAGCTTTGTGGAATTCCTTCCAAAAGAAAATCAGACTGATTCCATCCTTCCTAAACTTTGGACAGGCAGCCCAAACTGTTCTATGGAAACTTAGGCCCTTTCTGCACCAGGCAATTAGAACAGGGCAATGCGTCCTCGCATGGAGGTCGTCTGCACCTTGGAGTGGACTAGGAGCGGACCACTTACTGGAGATCCGCACCTCAGTCTGCACCAAGATGACCCCAAGTGGTCCTCCAGCGTGTTTTTGAAAGACTGGAAAAATCAGGTCTTTATTTTCCTGGAACTGCTCTCTTGTGCAGATTCGCAGGCTCGCGTTGTCTATGGAGGGTGGGCTTTAGGCGTGGCGAGCTTCAGTGGTTGGTCAGGACCCACAGGCGGACAGAAGCCGCCATTTTGGAAGCTGGAAGCCACCATTTTGGAAGCCAGAGCAGTGTGGATCTACAGACCTCGCACTGCTCCGATTCGCCCTGGACCAAGGAGGAGCCATGCAGAAGGGCTTCTGGGACAGTCTGCATTGCTTCGGACCCCAGAAGAAGCGGTGAGTAACGGCATGCAGCGATTCCATCACCTCGTGCGAAAAGGGCCTTAGCTTTTTTTAACATTTGAATTTAATTTAAAACTGGCTTTCAAAATTGATTTGTAAATAGTGTTTTTATATCTCTTCATATAGCTCATTTGGGGGGCTCTGGTACAGAAGGAAGAAATTTTTAAATAGTTAAAAAAAATAATGGGCTATCTGCCTCCCTGTTGCCTTTCTGACAATTGGCAAAAAGCTTTTTATTCAGGTGGATGTTTGACAACTTTATTACTGAAAATTGGACTTGATACTATGTGAGCGCAGTGTTTTCCTTAACCAGTATGTTTTAAATCTTTTAAAGGACTTTTAAAAACTGTACAACACCTCCCGCATTTCACAGATGAAAATTGGGACACAGGTGGCCAAGCAACACCAGAGTCCGGTGAAGGTGGCAAAAGTTATTAATGAGGAAGAACACACAAGCTAGGAAAGGCTGCAGCAGTTTGCTTTGCTTGGTTTATTGAGAAGGGGAAAGGTCCACCCCTCTTCTTGTCTCCCTCCCACTGAGTTAATTAAGTGCAAACTACTTTCGCACTTTGAACTGAGTTTACAGGAATTCAAGCAAGCTAATGGTAAAGGGAGAAAGGGGAGAGAAACAGACATTTTAAAAGCATCTAGAAAAGTGGGATAACAAAGGATTAATTGGGGGAGAAGGGACAGAAACTGGGACGTTTTAAAAGCAGCTGGAAAAGAGGAATGAGAGAGAATTAAATGGGATTGTCATTATCAAATCACGACAGTTGGGGGTATGCTGTACTTATTTTATGTTTTACTTTTGTTTTATTTATTGTAAGCTACCTTGGGTCCAGTTTTGGGGGGAAATACAGGATATTGATCAAATAATGATCATCATGATGATGGATATGCCCTTAAGTCATATGTCAATTTATGACCACCCCATGAATTTCATAGAGCTTTCCTAGGCAAAGTGTAGTCAAAGGAAGTTTGTCACTGCCCTCCTCTGAAATATAGCCTACAGCACTTGATATTCTCTGGTGGTCTTCAAAAAACCAGCAGTCTGAACAACTTTACAGGTATATTCTGGAGTCCTCCAGTCCCTCCTGAACACACTGGAAATTGCTCTGCATACAATTCTGCCCACTGGTCCTACCCACTGACCCAAGTCCCATTAAATCAATCGGATTTATCTTCATTTTGACTCACTGTTCAGGAATTGATCCAATAGTCCTATTCTGTTTGGGACTAGTCAACAGGATTCTGGCCCCTGTTTTTCCTGTGTACACAGGGGAGAGAAGCTGCTAAAAGCATAAATGGGTCTGGAACAAAGCTTATCTATGAGTAGGGGAATGTCTTGCTCAGGTTTTCCTGAACCAGCATTGCAACAACAACAACTGATAAGGAAATAAAAAAGTCAGTCTCTTCCTTCAGCTAAAGATGCTTGGCCTAAATGCACCAGGTGAAACATCTGTAGAAATGTGTCTCTCAAGCTTAAGTTCAAACTAGAATAAGAGCTATATGATGTCTTCTTCAGTCTGGTGTTTTTTTTTTCCGCTAAGAATTTACCAAAACTTAAAAATTTATTCATAAGCACAACAAATGCAATTTGAATTTTATTTTATTTTAAAAAAAAAATAAATAAATTGTAGGAGAGAGTGAAACTTCAGATTTCCTCTCTGGACAAAGGCCTGGTTTTGACTTTTTTGAGTGGTCAAATACGCGAATTGGTTTTGTTTTTATCTTTTGCTATGACTTTAAAAAAGTTTCTTCATAAACAGAAAAAATGATATTTTAAAATTTAAAATATCATGGGAGGAAGGAAAATGGATAGATTTTTGAGATCTCATAGGAGGTGGAACTATGTGAGATGCCTAGTCCAAAACAATAATAGCATCAATCATCTTTTTGAATTCATAGAGACCGAGGGGACATGAAGGTCTCAGTTTTG
Organism: Cyclura pinguis; assembly: GCA_030412105.1. NCBI lineage: Eukaryota > Metazoa > Chordata > Lepidosauria > Squamata > Iguanidae > Cyclura > Cyclura pinguis. The sequence goes on along the minus strand of CM059599.1, from coordinate 246,038,850 downwards.
TTTTTAACATTGGCCCCAGAACACTTAACAGTATTTGGCATGGCTTTAAAGCCTAGCCCCAGCATCTCAATCAATTTTCAGCCTGGATAAATTAAAATGCAACATTTCTGTTGCATCACAGCTGATATTTGGCTTATAGATTCTCCGTATCACTTTTATATAGAATAACATTATATTATATTATATTATATTATATTATATATATAATATATTATATTATATAGAATATAATAAGAAATTTTTGCAGACAACTTATCTTAACAAGACAGAAATATTGATTTTTGCCAAGTTTTGACCAGCACTTTCTGAGATGGTTAACTGTAAGTACCATTTGGTAACTTTTTAATATCCAGATTGCATTTCATTTTACTGTTTTCCAACTGTTTTTTTCTGAGCAATAAAATCTCTACAGCATGCCAGAAGTTGAAGCTTGACTGTACAATCGTTTCATACATCAGAGAAAAATTTGGGAAGATGACCTGTATTATTTTGCTTACAAATATTAATCATCAGTTCTGGGATTCATGGCACCTGGTGTTAGTGGTGTGTGTGTGTGTGTGTGTGTGTGTGTGTTTTAAAAAAATCTGTCAAGTCATGAAGAAAATACATGTCAGTATTGGGAATCTGGTGCCAAATTTGAACAAAGCCAAACTTTGATAGTGCTATCTTTTAAATGTGAATAGCTCATTCTTCCCCTGCAACGTTTGGGTTGTGTTACTTACATAAACTATCTAACAGACTTTTCACTGCTAAGGAAGAGGAATGTGATATCTGATGACAGGTGACTGAAAAGCAAACCTTTTAAAACTTTCCTTTCTAAAAGTAATTTCCCCCACAAATTATTAAAATTTGCTTGTTTGCGAGGACTAGACAAAAGGCAATCTCTTCATTTACACACAATTATTTAATGTAGTTGTACAAGCAAATATTTGCTGTGCCCTGGAGTGGAGCAAACAGAAGGATCAAATCAATTACATTTGATCTGTTTTATTTTATGCTGTTAGGAGCTAGACACAATAAAACTCTGTCCAATTCACTTCCACAGTAGCCAGCTCAAGGTCACAAAGAAAATAAAGAGTTTATTCAATTGTTTTCCATATGTTCTGTGCAAAGCAGGGTCTAATTTCCTTTAACTTCTGCTTTCTGTGATTCTGTCCTCCCAAGATCATGCTCTATATAAGTGTAAACTGAACATTAAAAACAAAACAAAAACCCTATTCCAAAGACGTATCCCTATTTACATTCTGCACTAGTCAGAACCTGCCACTTGACTGGCAGTGAGAATTTAAATAGAATCATATTCTTAGCCAGCTTTGATAGGCTGTAATGTAGAGGAGGTAGTGCTTGCATAACCAAAGCACTGGGAATTTTTGATTACAGGGACAATGATGTTATTTGCCATTGCAGCCCACCATCACTGCCATGGTTTTCTCTCTCTCCTGACTGTAGTTGCAATCCTCACAGGAGCTAGAACACAGTGTGCAGGTGTGAGTACATGCGCACATATGTAGGTAATCTCAGCAAAAATGTGGTTTTTTATAAGCTACCACCATTGCAATACAAAATGGGTTTGTTTTGGAGCTTCATCTTCAATGGGAAATTAAAGCCCTTTCTGCTTAATGCACCCAACCCACAATAGAGATGGGGGAAGGACGGGACCAGGGCAACACTTATGCACAACATTGTCCAGATCCTGTCCTTCTCTCACTCCCAGGTGGCACAACTGCGTTGCAAATCATTGACAGGTTTCCCCTATCAATGACCAGCAATTGCACCAGCATCCTACCTCGCGCCCGTACCTACCTTCTCTATGGGCCCCGGAAGTGCAGTGGCTGCACTTCCTGCCCCAGTGCAGCCTGGAGCAGTACCCGGCTGAGCTGTGGAAGGAAGGAAGAGGTGGGGCCATCACGCTTCCCGGATTCCCAGAGGCAGCCAGTGTGAAGGGGAGCACTCAATTGCACTCCCCTCCCAGGAGAGCTGCTGCCACCATCGTCACTGGATGCCACCAGGATGAAGGAAATGTGCAGAAAGGGCCTTAGATTCAGCTTCGCAAAAGACCTGAACCTGGTGCAGACAAAAACTGCAACAAAAGGTTTGTTAATATGGATCAACACACTAGGTTTATTATCAGATTGCCAGCTGTACGTTGTTTTAATTTAGGTTACAAGTCCCCTTGAATCTCATATAGGAAGAAAGGTGGTATATAAATTAAATAAACAAACACAATTTGCAGCTTGATTTAGAAGCATGGCTCTTAGGGCTATAATGATGAGTGAATTCATTGTAGCAATGCTACTCAAAGACAAGTTTTGTAATATCTAAACAAACTATTTCCTGCTTCTGCTTAGATTGATTTCATTTTGCTGACTTATATCAACTTAGTTTGAAAAACCAATGTCTTCTTTGCAATATGTATATGCAATATCATCTATTAGCATTCTAGCATGCCTGAAAGAAATTAGAGCATCTGTAAATGCCAAATATTGCAGGAAATGCCCTACAGACCAAAACTGATCTAGTGGACCTTTAACTATAACAGAAGTAGAGAAAATGAAGCCATGGGCCACATGGAGCCCCTGTAAGGCCCTTTTTGTGGCCCTTGGATGGTCCCAGGACACACCCAGATCTTAGGCCCTTTCTGCAACTCACCTTTTTGCAGAGCTGGGGTGCAGGGATCACACAAGCAGCCTCTTCCGAGAGGCTCTCGCATCCCGGTTCCTTCAACTCTGCAGCTGCTGCCTGCTTGCACAAGAGCCCCTCCTCTTCCTTCCACAGTGCAGCCTGGGATTTTCCCAGGCTGCGCTGGGGCGGGAAGTGTGAGCGCTGCAGCTCCGGAGCTAATCACGCACAGCAAGTGCGTGTGGGACTGCAGAGTGATGCAAAATCACGCACCATTTTCAGCTCACAGCCGAAAATGAAATAGTGTGCGGTCGGCGCCTGCCAGCCCCTGGAGCATTGCGTGACTGCGAGTGGACTACTCCAGGGGCCCTTTCACATGGCAAATACTGTGCGAAAAGGGCCTTAGACTTCCCAGTTTTTATTTTTCTCATTTTCGTTTGCCCTCTAAAATATGTTCAAATCTCTGCCTTGTTCCTCCATTGCTGATACCCAGCTCCTCTCAAAACCATTTTTTTTTTAAAAGAAAAAGGTGGAAAATGGTTGAAAATAAAAGTGGAAGTGTTGTCACATTGGGGCCACTTCCACACTAGACTGTTACAGTGCTATTATTCCTAAACTGCAAACTCTAGGATTCCACAGGATGTTGAAAATGGAAAATAGCACTATAACAGACTAATGTGGAAACGACCCCGTTTTGGTTTTGAGCAGGAGTGTAGCCTGCCAAAGATATCAGTTGCAAAAATGTTACCTAGTGTAATTGCACACCCTTGACTTAGAAGGAAGCTATATTTGGATTTATGAAGTAAATTGCACAGGAAAACAGCCTTATAGGGCGACCCTCTACATGTCTGCTCTAAGGTGAGTCCCACCAGGGCATAGGACTGCACCCTTAACTATATCTCCTGTGAAGACTAGGGGACGCTTTTGCTTTTGCGGTGGCAACAGTTGTTTGGTACTGGTTGCAAATACAAAGAGCAGTCATAGTGCATGCACATGTATGAAACTCACATTTTTGAACCAATGATTGTTGCATGCACATGGGTTCTGAATCTAGTGGTGTCATTGGAGTAGGGAACTCGCAAAACTGAATTTCCAGAGTACTCTTCGTAGAATGCAACACATTAAAATGAAGTAAAATAGGCTCCAGAAGATTAGTGAGCATCCTTCACCTGGATATTCAACATGATAACTGCTGAGGAAGAAAGTATGACAAAAAGAAAATTGCTCCTATAGAAATAAAACTCATGCTGATTCCTTTTCCAAAATCTTTATTTCTCCTGTTTTTAACTACTTTCTGTCACTGATTTATGATGAGAAGCACATGGGCCATTATAGTCTTGATCACTATCAACACAGCAGATGTGATCCAGCGCTGTACATTTGCCCCAAAGGCATCTGAGTGTTAATATGTTAGCCATTCAATTACCATAACATTGTCATCAGTTCCCCAATGGCATATAGTGGTTGTGGCACTTAAAAGATGAAGAATGTCCAATATAGGTAGTATTTTCACAGCAGAAAAGGTATGCAAGTTGCATGTTGATCACCTCAAAGAACAGCAGCATGCATGCATAGATACAGATATAGATATAACAGTGATTTCTGTAATTGCATTGGGAAGCTATACCTAATGATGACTGCACAGTGCATAGATGTATGCATACATACACACAATAAAAGTTGCCTCTGGAACCAGCATCCCCATTTTCTATTCGTAAATGCTGCTTAATTAGGAAATTTATCATGTTTGAAGTCCTTCTCATGTTCTCATTGCTGACATTAGGAAATCTGCTCTGTCAGCAGAAAGGAAAACCACCAATATTCTAAAATACAAAGTTAAAACATGAAGCTTTTAGTTATCTCTGCTGTGACTGTGGATTTCTGAAGAGGTCATCACTAATGAGTACCTCCATGTTGCTGAGTTTCTTTTCTATAATCATGTCTAGTGGGTGAAATGCATGGTGGTGTGACACCAAGTGTGTTGTCAAATCTGCGAATGTTACAGCTTCTACCCCCATTAATTGTTTTCCTATATTCCTTCATTATTCCTATATTGAAACTGGTTTCACCTGTTCTGTAGCCTTCCTGTTGACCCAATGCTGTGTTTCCCTGAGCCAAATTCTGTGGATATTTTTGCTTTTCTTAAAAAAAAAATGATTTCACTTAAGTGAACATGGAACATGAAACACAAAACATACCATTCGCTTGTATTATGTAAATATTCCATAAATTGAAAGGAAACCTTTCCAGTAATTACTGAGTGAAGCAAGTAGGTAATACTGTCTGCTACTACAGTGAGAATAATTAATAAATAGGACCCATATAACATTTAATGTATTATATGGTTGATCGTTGTTTATTTCATGCCAGCTTTTCCATAAGGGTCAGAGACCAGAGAGACTTTTTCCAGATACAAAGGGATACATTCATTGCAACTATCCAATGGAATACTATTTCTAGGCAGAAAAAAAAAATTCTGCTAGGCAGAAAAAAAAATTAATGCTTTATGTAGTTCATTGATTCCCAAAAATAATGCTAATAGACCTGTTGTGGATCAGCTTCAACCTTCTGATTATTAATAACACATATTTCCTTAAACACAGTTTGACAAAACTGTTGAATTGAAGGGCAAGGACAACCCTACCATGTATATATGTAACATCTGGGGTTTTCCTAATTTTGCTAATACGTTCCTCAGCCTATCGTTTTCCAGTCTCCAATGTTCAGAATATCTACTGAAACTTAGGTGAAAGTGGGAACTTATATAATGGTTCTGTTAGAGGGATATTGATCCAAATATACTAAAATCACTGAGTACATGCATAGACATTTGTTAGGAAATATATTCAGGGGTTGCTGTATTGGCCATGCCACAAAATACAACAAAATCCAAAATCAACAAAACAGTGATACCTTTATTGGGCTGACTCAAAATTCACTATTTTGTGGACTTTGGATTTTGTTGTATTCTGCTGTTGCATTCAAGATGTGAAGATACCAAATTTAGCTGCAACAGGAAAACCTTTAACAAGAAGAAGCTAATGGATTAGGACTTGAGGTTTCTACCACTCACAAAGGTAAAACTTTCATTTGGACTACAGTTGGCAAGTTTCAACAAACAGCACCTAAAAGGTTTTCCAGATGTAACAATACAGAGAATTCTTGAGAAATGCAGTGTTCTCTGCTTCAGAAAGAAACAGTCAGCCATGCACAGGATAGATATAGCCTGAATTTCAATGTAAGTTACTTTGTGGCTGCTAATGGATTTGAAATGTTATTGCCCATTGTTTACTGTACTTTGTCCCCAGTACGTACATAGTCAAGAAGAGCAGCCTCCGCCTACATCAAAATCCTTCTAGACCATCTTAACTGACAAAAAGAAGTAACATATGAGACACTAACATTGATACTTTTCTTCTCCTGTATGATTTTTAACATCTTTGCCTAACAAAGAAGCCTGTGAAGCTTCAAAAGCTTGCATGGTATATTTTGTGTTTTTTAGTTGGCCCAATAAAGGAGACGTTTGTTAGGTTTACAATATTTGTATCATTGACTAAACCTGTCTTTCCACAGATCTCCATGGGCTTTCAGTGGTTTTCTTTGCGATACGAATAAAATTATGATTCAAAAAGGAATGAGATTTATTCTTTTAGCTGTCTCTGTGCTTGTAGGTGTTGTGTGACTTTGCTTATCATACGATAAATAGTGTCAATACAGCAAAACTGTCCAAGAGATGTTTATAGCTATCCTCATGAACTAAGAAACAAATGAGTTGTTCCTAATTCAGTATCAGTCCCATGAAAAAGCTCCTTATAATTAGTCATTTGATTATTGAACAAATAACAAAAAGATAGTGAGGGTGGTACAGTGATTTCAGTATTGAACTAGGACTTTGGCAAAACAAGGTTAGTTTCTCTGAAGACCAGGGTTGGAATCTCTGCTTAGCCATGGAGTCTCACTGTGTGACCTTGGACAAGTCACACTCTCTCAGTGTTAGAGTAAGGCAATGGAAAATACCCTCTAAATAAATCTTGCCGAGAAAACCTTATGAAAGAATCTCCTAAGTCAGAGTCTATTTGAAGGCACATAACAACATAATTACCATCATTACCCACAACAAAGTTGTTTACAGACTAAAACATTTATTATGGCACAGACTTTTTTGGAATCAAGTCTACTTCATTTCATTTCTTTTACAGGTGCACTACATTTCTCAGTGAAAGTGGAATAGAAAAGGAATGCACGATACATCCAGTAGTTTGTAGAAGAGGAAATACCAATTTGACCGGATTCCCTCTTGTCCTTTTCCTTGGCATCTATACACCTTCACTTCATTTATTTTATTAGAATTATTTTTAGGATTCCTTTGAGGTCGGATAGCCCAAAATTTCAGCCTTTTTCTTGCAAAGATTCGACATCCACATACACACATCCACACACACAAAACCTCTTCCTCCCCCACAAAACTTTGTTCCAGAGATGGAATGATCCACAAAAGCAAAATTAAGATAGTAACCTTTAGCTGTCTCTGAACATTATTTGCAATGAAAGCAATAATCTCATAATGCTCTTGATGTTGCAGGCTTTCCATTAACAAATAGCCCATTTAAAATAGCAATCTTATGGTAATTCTGTCAACTAAATAAATCTTTTTAAATGAACACAAACAGATAATCATCACTCCCAAAGGTCAGCTTGCAGCATATAAAATGAACAATAAAAAAGGTTTGTTGTTGTTTTACCAAAGGACTTGCTTTGATTTCATTCATTAAAATTTGAACAGCGTAAACCCATGCACAACTGCACAATTAACAATAAAAGCTAGCTTCAAGGCAACAGCATCATTCACCGCGAACGCACTGCATTAATAAGAAGACTGTCTATGGTGTGGTCCATCCTCACATTAACAACCAAAGAAAGGAAAAGTGTATAACTATGTCCAAATGTATCATTTGAAACCCAGAGAATACTGCTTCTGGTTTGAGAATATGCTGAAGAACATCACCTTTACTTTTCTGCTCAAGATTGCTTGTTAATGATTTTCTTCTTCCAGTTAGAAATTAACTAAATTTATGACAGGAGTGGGCAAATTCCAGGAGTTAGGGGATACTTTGCCTGGCCCCCATGGGACCTTGTGGAACCTGTTCCCTAACCCTCAGATTTTTCTAAAAAATACAGTTTATTCACTCAAAACATAGGCACACACTGGGGACCTGGGGCCAATTTCACTACAACTCCCCCCCCCCCCCCACAGCTTTAGGCCAAGGAGACACCTTTGTTTACCCAGGAAGTGAACTGGAAGTCAGCTTTTGGTTTACTTCCTTGATAATGTCTATCTAAAACGGTAGAATGGGGCATATAAAAATTCTCCCCCACACATTAGGGACTAAGAGGTCGTTGTTTGCACATAATTATGATTTCTAAAAGTTTGTGAGAAAAATTCCAGCACTGTTAATAATAATAATAATAATAATTGTTGTTGTTGTTGTTGTTATTACATTTATATTTTGCTTTTCCCTCCAAATTGGGACTCAAAGCGGCTCACAACTTAAAAACAATAAAATGAAAAACATACAAAAAGTGAATAACTAAAACAGAATTAAAGTGTTTACAGTATTAAAACAATAGCACCTCAGTAAAAAAAATGCAATTAAAAACAATAAAAAGCTATTAAAAACAATGAAAACAATATAGCGCCCACTAATCTTTAAAAACATTCCATTTTAAAAGTCTATCTGAATAAAAAGGTTTTAGCCTGCCACTGAAAGGACGGCAAGGAGAGGACCATTCTCGCCTCCCTGGGAAGGGAGTTTCAGAGTCTAGGGGCAGCCACTGAGAAGGCCCACTCTCACACTTCTGATGGTGGTGGGACTGTGAGAAAGGTTTCTCCTGATGTTCTCAGAGTCCAGGCTGACTCATACAGGGAGATATCATCTGCCAGATAAACTGTCCCTAAGCCATATAGGGCTTTAGATGTCATAACTTGCACTTTGAACTGTGCTCAGAAACAAACTGGCAGCCAGTGGAGCTGTTTCAACAGGGGCACAGTTTGGTTTCTATAACTGCCCCAGTTAACAGTTTGCCTGCAGCTCTTTGAACCAGCTGAAGTTTCTGAACACTTTTCAAAGGCAGCCCCAAATAAAGCATGTTACAGTAGACCACATGGGATGTAACTAAGGCATATACTGTCATAGCCAGATCAAATGTCTCAAGGAACAGGTGCAGTTGGCATACAAGCTTTAAGTGTGCAAAAGCACTTCTGGCCACCACAGAAACCTGGTGCTCCTGGTTCAAAGCTGAGTGAAGAGGACATCCAAACTGCAAACCTGTGTCTTCAGGGGGAGTGTAACCCCATCCAACACAGGCTGAATCTCATTCCCTGATCTTGCCTTCCAGTTGACCAAAAGCATCTTTGTCTTGTCTGGATTAAGTTTAATGTAATTAATCATATAAAGACAGTGTTTAGTACCACTGCAAGTGGCAAATTTTAATCCATTCTTTAAAGGAACAGATATGGATTTACCTGTAAGTGAAAGATTTTATTGAGAAGAGTAGGGTGTATCTATACTACATGACTGTAGCAGTTTAATACCACTTGAACGATCATGGCTCCATCCTATGGAATCCTAGGATTTCTAATCTGAGGGGGTACTTAAAATTCTTTTCAAGTGAGATGACTGGTAAATTTACTCGTGCACTATAGCAGAGAACTATCTCTTCAAACTGCACAGTCTAGGACTCTGTAGAATGGAGCGATGACAGTGAAATAGGTACCAAACTATATAACTGTGTAGTGTAGGCAGTACGCATAATGATCATATCCAGATTTAGTTGCTCTCTTATATTTCCACAAAATACAGTAGAAATCAATTGTACCTGGATTGCAGCATCAATTCAATAGTGATGTACTATAACAACATAAGGTATTACCATAGGATGTTTCTTTGCTCCAGACCTGGCAAATTTATTATGAATAAATGTGGGGACAAAACCCCAGGCAAACTATGTGTACACTGAGTAGCTGCAGCAAGCAAGACTTCTAAGGTGAATGGAATAAACTTTCACCTCCATACTTCAGAATGCCTTGATTTTCCTTGCTAGTTCTTCAGCAGCCCCACCGCGGACTCCTTTCATTGTTTAGAGGTTCATTGAATCTTTGCTACTTGCTGACAAAAGAAGGGGGAACATAGCTGATACTCTTCCTCCTCAAAATTCTGTCAAAACCCTCCATACTATGCATACACCAAGAAGATACACTACAAATGAATCCACATTCTGATTCCAGAGAGTGGATTGGCCATTTATAAGTTATACAGAAACTGATGTCTTCATAATAAGCGGATAACATGTGACTTGTAGGTTACATCCAATGTACACTACACTGAACACACACACCCCATGGACACACTTTTATTTGCTTACTCCTCTCAGCCTGCCAGGGCTTCCAAGGAGATACACACAAGCGAAAAACATTCTTTAAAAGCAGAGTGAAACAATTATTACAAACAAATTTTAAAAGCCGCACAATTCAAACAATCCTAAAATGAGCCCTAAAAGTAGTTTGAATATCAACAGCAAAAGAATATACTCTTGGCAGATTGCTAGGACACTCAGTGGGGATGCTGTTGATCCTGACTTCCCTTGGAAGAGAGTTCCATAAACAAAGTGGGTCTGTACAGGAAAATTCTGTCTCTTGTTTTCACCAACCATGGGGGAATAGGATACACAACAGGGCCCTTCCTGAGGACCTTAGTTTCAAGCAAGAGCTGATGGGATGAGACATCTTTCAGATATTATGGCCCCATGCCACTAAAGGCTTTGTATGTCAAAATCAACAACTAGCACTGGGATTAGAAACAACATGGAAGGTTGTGTATTTGATACAATGGTAATATGCTGTTTCTAAAGCACACAACATTATTGTTGTTGCATTTTGCCTTCAAAGCTTTTACTTTTCAAAGGCATCCCTACGTAGAGGCAAGAGCAACTCCACTATAGTATCTTAACTGGGAGATAACACATAGCATGGATCACTAGAACCAAATCCATATAACCTGGTACAGAAGCTGGGCAAAGCGATTGTTGGCCACAGCAGCCATATGACCTTCCAAGAGAATTCTAAGCTCAAATCTAGTCTTTCAGAAGGAATGCACTCCTATCCATAACAAGTTGATCCCAACCAGGATGGCTTTCTTACTGACCAACAGAACTTCTGCTTTGGTTGGACTGAGACATAATTTATTCACTCACATCCAGTTCCTCACTGCACTCAGGCAATAATTCAGGATTTTCATATGAACTGAAAAAGAAATAGAATGGGGTACCATCAGTACTGACCTGATCCTAAAACTCTAGATAATCTGCTCTAGAACTTTGTGTGGATATTTAATAGTGTAAACACAAACAATAAGACCCCAGTACCCAAACTAGGGCCCTTTCCACACCAGGCAATTAGAACAGGGCAGTGCGTCCTTGCACGGAGGTCGTCTGCACTTTGGAGTGGACTAGGAGCGGACTACTTACCGGAGATCCGCACCTGAGTCTGCTCCAAGATGACCCCAAGTGGTCCTCCAGCGTGTTTTTGAAATACCGCAGAAAACAGGTCTTTATTTTCCTGGAACGCGCCATTGCGTTCCTGCTTTCTTGTGCAGATTTGCAGGCTCGCACCAATGCTAGCCTGCCATCTGCAGAGGGTGGGCTTTAGGTGTGGCGAGCTTCAGCGATTGGTCAGGACCCAAGACCAACCAGAAGCCGCCATTTTGGAAGCCAGAAGCCGCCATTTTGGAAGCCGGAAACCGCCATTTTGGAAGCTGGAGCAGTGCGGATCTACAGACCTTGCACTGCTCCGAGGACCAAGGAGGAGCCCTGCAGAAGGGCTTCAGGGACAGTCTGCGTTGCTTTGGACCCCAGAAGAAGCGATGAGTAATGGCACGGAGTGATTCCCTCACCTCATGCGGAAAGGGCCTAGGTCTGAACCCCAACTGAAATGGATCTAAGTTATCAGTTTGATCCAAGACAGCCAGCAAGTGTGCCAAGAGCTCTCTATGGTGGTGAGATCCAGAGAAGGTTTCTTCAGCTTCTTTTAGAGGAATTGGAACATAATCGCCTTTTTGAAGAAGCTTCACAACCCCTACCACCCAACATTCCAAGTTTTCTCTCAGTTCTGATCAGCCAAAAGTGACACAGGTCTAATGAACAAGTGGTTGGCTTTACTTAGCATCTTTGCTACACCATCACACTGAAAAAACAAAAACTGTTCTATCAACACTCAGTCTAACATAAGTGAAGTCAACTATCTTCCCAGAATCTAACCTCAATGTGATCTCTGTCGTGTCCAGGGCAGATCATGCAGTTAATTACCAAGCAGCAGAGTAGTGCTTACCCACAAAGGCAAGAGCAGGAGTGGTCCAAACAAAGTTCAAATTCCAAAGCAAACAAATCCACAAGGCAAATCTGAGTCATTGTCAAACAAGCAGAAGTCCAAGATAGTCAGGAGTCCAGAGAATGTGGCACAGGACTTCAACCACCAAAAAGATCAGTTCCTGACCCTGAAAGAGAAGGGCCAGCTGGCTGCCTTTTATCTGCTAATGATGTTGGCATAGGTTTTCCCTCATTAGGGCTCCTTTTGTTATTTAAACGAGCTGAGCAGTGGTATCCCTCTTTCCGGCATCATCTCTCTTGCATAATAAAAGTCTGTGTTGCCTCATCTTCTGATATTTGTTCCCCCTGCTCAGGCCTCTGCTGTTGTTTGTTATTTTTCCCTTAGCAAGTTTCTGGGGAAACTTCTGCCTGAGATTCAGAATCCCCCTCCTCACTGTCAGGATCTCTAAGGCAGGGCATGGCAATCACCAAGTAGGAGTAGATATGTATTATTTCCTTGGCAAAACATATTGTCATTCAATCACAGGTTTTCTAAGGTCTCCTCCTCAGTGCTCTGAGGTCTAGACTACCCCTTGACCACCTTGAAATAACAATTCTGGACAGGATTATGCTAATGGATATAGCCTTGAAGATGCAATGGAAGAAGCAATGGAACAGCTTCTTTGTTTCCCTCACTTCCGCAGAGTAACATATGTTCAATTAGATTTGTTCCGAGTCTTTCTCCACCATTTTAGTGACTCCTGTTGAATGTGCTCCTGCATCATTTAATTTTGGAAATACAGAATGGCAGCAACAAAGAGAGGAATGCTTCCCACTGAAACAAGCTCTTCTGTCAGGTTTCACAGCAATCTTCCTCTGAAGCAAGGGCTGTGTGAAGGATCCCTCCAAACCCTGAAATTTCTCACCCCCTAGTCCAAAGATTTCATGTATTAGCCCAGACAACATTGTGCATTAAGTGAGACCTAATTCACAGCAACTTCTCTAATCCTTTTTCTTCTGGTTTCAGTTCCATAGAATCTGTGTTTTTCCATGTAAGTAAAAACCAGAGAGAGTAGTAACTCCCTGCTTTGTAGAGATCAGAGTTGCTGGTTGATGGGGTGGAATATAGTAAGTGTCCTCTCCCTGAGTGCTGAAGATTAGAGGTAAAACAGCAGGACTGCTTCATTTTGTATTGGCTAGAAAAGCAGCACTAGGGACTCCTATATGAATATTATCAGTGGATTGCTATTGCAAGCAAGCACTAAGGGCTGGCGGGTACAAAGGAAATGAAACAATTGTAGGAATGGCTTTCCTTTCATACAGAAAACTGAAAGTTATCCTTTTTTTTTTTCATTTCCATCTCCTCAACTTGCTACATCACCTTGCAGTTTCCTTGAGTCAAGCAGCTTTTCTTTTGTGCTTAAACCAATTAAATTCCACTTTCTTTAAATACCATATGTAAGTATAAACGTCCCATCTCTCCATTCTGCCGAGCATATCTATTTCTACTATCTTCTTCCTCATTCTTTAAAGTTCTCTCAACCTGACCCTCACCAATCTCTGTTGGTGTGCTTTTCCTTTCTTTCATTCTTCTGATCAGTCCTCAACCTCGTCTCCTCTACCATTTTGATGGGTTCACATTTATTTACTTATAATAGTTATATCCTGCATTCCCACAAATACGGTGCTTAAAGCAGCTACCAATAACAAAATACAAGTAAAAACAAAGTCTCAGAGAAGACAAATCAATTCTAAGCACAATTAAAACGCAAAGATAAAAACACTAAACTGCCCCCAATCAATTCAAGTTCACTTCAGCCAACAGATGAGCTTAAATCCTAAAGACCTGTCTGAATTAAAAACAGAAAACAAACTATTTACCTGTTTGTAGAAGGACAACAAAGAGAAAACTGGCCTAGCTTTCCTTAGCATGGAGTTCTGGATCCTAATGTAGAAATTAACAAGATCTTTAGTTATAAACCTATTAATTGCCTCTCTAATTGATTGAGAGAAGAGTATTCCCAAAGATCTCAAAATCCACTTGCAAATAGGAAAATGTGATCAGTCTTCACCCTCATCTCCTGCACTTGTCTTCAAATGGATTTTAAAAAATCTCTTCCTGAGACTTGTTGCAAAAATGTAATCTTGCCTCAAAGGGAATGTAAATCTTTGTAAATCACATTTTGTTTTTTTGGCTGGTAAAAACAAATAACTTTGCCATTTTTCTTTTTGGTGTGAGCAACTCATCAAATCTGAGGAGTTTTCAAGGACTACTCACCATTCTGTACATTATTTGCAAAAAACTTGTACTTTTGTACAGAAAACTGCATTTTCTGCTCAGAAACAAATTTCTTACATGAAATCTAATGTTTATGCACAGAAAACAATATGCACTAACCAGACAGCAAGTCTGCACAGAACAAACACAACCTCACTTGCCTTTTTCAATAAGTACTGAACGGCAAAGATTCTCATCCTGTCTTTTCAGGGCTTCCCAACACCTGTTTTTCAACTATTCTTCAGATAATGTTGAATATTCTTTTTATCTCTACACAAGAATTTTCACATTTGTGAGGCCCCCAGGGCATTTCAGATAAATAAAGTCTGCATGCTTTAAAATGTGAGTGGCTAATATCTGCACAATAGAAAAAAATATGCACAAACATGCCTTTATTAGTGGGAGAAATGCATAGACTAGCATAAATGCATCAATAACTAAATCCTCACATGAGGCAAAATACATTTATATATGTACATATTTCCATATGAAAATCCATTACAAAGTCTTGCAATCCAATCCAAAATGAAGTTGATATGGAAATTTGGAGAAATACAAATGAATTGAACCTAAGGCTTTCATATTCCTAATTCTACTTATCATGAATATATTCTTTTCTGTATTCTTTTCCTTTATTTTCTTTATTTATTTCCTTTATTATTTTAGAATAAAGAACAAAACCTTCTTGCAAAATTTATTTTCCAAAGATATTATTTTAGAACTAAAATTAGAGAAGGCTAGCAATCATATATGTTGGTCATAAATTTACCATGTTTATGGTTAAAGTAGGAACTGAATCTTATTTTCACAACAAGAATTATGTTCAAGTGAGGAAAGTTCAGCCCTTCAACTTTGCTCCGCAGGTATATTTGCTTTAGTATTTTTTTGGTTTGACTGACACAGGAAATGAGCTTAACTGTGGTTGCAAAGGAAGAAGAGTTCCTTTCATGAATGGAATGTCACAAGGCAAGATAGGAGACAGTTCAGATCCTCTTACTTTTATGTGTACTGTTTTATAAAATTGAACCTGCCCTAAACCCACTTAAGACGTGAATGGGTCAGATATCCAACTAAACAAAGAAAGATGTCCAATTTGACACTGAGGCAAAAGACTGCTTTTAGCAGCACACCAACGGGTCACAAAGTCTGCCAGATCTTAGTCAAATCCTCCTGCCCTAGCTCTCATTCCCAGTCCAAATGAACAAGTTCACAGTACATCACAAACACTTTACTGCGTACTCAAAAATCTGAGTGAGAGACTTACCATTTGACCTTCTATAAATGTCCCCCACTCCACATCAATATAGGAGAGTCATAGACAGAACAAGCAGGTTGAGTAGGTGTTGCATGGTTACAGCTGGGGAGATCCTTTCTGTCCAGTCTTTTGTGAGGGGGCAGTTATCTCTTATCAGCCATCACACAATGCAGGTGACACTTTCATTTATTACTCTCCAAATCATCTGCCCCAGTATCTTCCAGCTGCCTCAGTTCGCTCTTAAGCTTTTTGTCCCTACAACTAAAACACAGCTCTTACCAGATGCCTCTTCCATATGGGATCATCCCAACAAATCTATCCCAACAAGGTGTTTTATATTTAACATGTGATACTAAAATTAGGTTTAGCATGCGGTACTGAACTGTGTTTAGCATGGGATACTATTGTATTTTTTAACATTCTCTGTTAAAAAGAATGGAATTTCTTAAAACTGCCTTTTTTAAAAAACCAAATTTCAGAGCAGATAATCAGTAATACTGTATAGTGGTTTCTATTAATCACATCACAGAAAACGATTCTTTTTTTTTTTTTTTTGGTCTTAGATTTATGATCTGTGATGCATTTTCTGGCTGTGATACCATCTATCCATTAGGATTACATGATGCCACATGTCACTTTGTCAGGCAGGCGTGTTTTAGAGATTTTCATTTTGCACTTTCAGATGGCATTAATGAATACAAAACACCAATGACGGTAAATCCACAATTCAGTTCCTATAAAACCTTCACATAAGAACTTTGGAATTGATAATAAAAAAAAAAGTAAAGCCAAACACTGACTAGACTTTTTAAGTCTAGAAAATATATATATTTTCCTTAGTCTACCCTAAAGGAAATATTAAATAGACCTTTGAATTAATCCTTACTCCCCTTAGACTCCAAAAACCTGAAGACTGTTTCCTAAGGGATTGTTGCTAAAAATTTCACCAATGAACTACAGTTTCTGAGCAGAGGTTTCTTGTTCTATCTTTGTTATTCTAATGACAACATCAAGCATCCACAACTGTACTTACACAGGATCCTATTGCTTCTAGAATGGGTGATTTCTCTATTCTCCACCTCAATGAATTAAAAAAAAACCCCATAAAAATTCACCTCACAAACCCACTCTGGATTGGGGTGCTAGAGTGAAAACAGGAGATGGTTCGCATACCTTTAACAGCTGCTTAAAAGAGGAAATTTCAGCAGGTGTTACTTGTTACCTGGTGAATGACAAGCAGCACCTGCTGAAATTCCTTTTTCTTCACAACCATTAAAAGTGCAGGAGCCATTTCCAGTTTTCAGTCTGGCAACCCTAGCTCCGGAGGGCTGCAAGAGCAGACAGAATGGAAGAAAGTCTCAGGTGCACTGGCATTAGATGTGTAAGTACACCAGTGGGGGTTGGCCTATGCCTTTTTGAAGACATGTCTCCACAGTTTCCCATTACAAAACAGTTCTGCTCATAATATAGATTTTCATACATCAGATTCTCACTTATGCCGAAACACCCATTTCTACAGATGCATGGAAGAAAAGGGCAGCTCTTCTCTGCCCGTAAATAATGAGCCATTGCCTCTCAGTTCTCCCTTCACCTTTTTTGACTAACCATATCAAGCAAATTCCGTACACTATATACTGTATCATCTTAGCCATAACTCCCAAGGCAAAGAGTTAGTGGGGCCTAATGTAAGTAAAATCAGCCCTCCACTTTTGTCAGGGTTAGGAGTGCAAGATCCCCACAAAAGTAGAAAAAACATGAATAAAAATAATCTTTTTAAAACCTGAGAATACCTCTCTAGAAATATCTAGGTTCTACAGTGTAATTCTATGGCCAACTTCTGGCAGAAGCAGTCCACAGAGTCACCCTGGAGGACCTAGAGATTCCTAGATGTCCAGAAACACATCTACTTTGCTAACTGAGGAATTTCAGTGCAGGGAGGGAGAAGAGGGAGACTCTTCCACGAATTGATGTAGGAGGAATTTATATGGATGGAAAAACAAATACATGGGGTTTTAATGTGAAAGGATTGGCCTTTAAGATTGCTGAAGGTGGTGAAAGTAAGATGGAAAAAGAGGTATTCTGTCTGAAGATAATTCTTTTAAAACAGAAAATTGCATGGAGAATGGAAATAACTACATAAAGGAGAGAATCTGAGGAGACTGGTGGGAAGGAGGATCAGTTAGGATGGAGGAAGAAGAAAGCAAGAGTTAAATTTAAAATAAAAGAGAAGAAATTATGTTGAATATGATTATGAGATTTGATTACAAATATATGACAATGAAAATTGGATATGGATATGATCTTGAAAAAGAACTTTATACAATGAAATTTGATAGAAACATTGCAGCTTGAATGCAATGTAAATTCTAGAGTTATAAGACAGTTTAAATGTAATTTCGTTAGCAAAGCTGTTGTTATCAAAATGAGAAAATGGAATGCCACTTACCATCATAATGGCTTAGATGCTTGATAGGATTATAAAAAGAGATTGATTGATACTTTAATGCTAAAAATGTCAACCATGAGAAGAAGGAAAATATTTTTGGCTGTGAAGAAATAACATAACAGGAGATGGAAAAAAGAGATCTGCTGAGGTTTTTTATTCAAACAGGCTTGAAATGATTTAAATGTCATTTACCATTGCAAGGAAGAATGGAAATAATATTTTCCTTCAATTCCCTCATTTTTCCTTTTCTTTTTCTTTTTCCTTTTTTCCTTTTCTTTTTCCTTTGTGGATTTGTAGAATTTCAGTGTATTTGAAAACATCAATAATTTTTTTTTTGAGGAACTTTGCCCATGTACACAGACAGAAAAGAAGAAGAAGAAATGGTTGCAGAGGATTCCAAAGCCTCCTCCTGAATCAGTGGTGCATAGGTTAACCATTTGTGTTCAGGTTTTCAGTGACACAACCTGAGTTGTGTCATTTAGATCACTACAATGAGATGCTACATGATAAAGGAAAAAAGGACAAGACAAATACCTTTGCATTTTGGAAGAAGCCTTCAAGTGGTCTTTAACAGGTTCAAAATGTTTTTCTTTATTCACACAAGTCTTATCTCACCTGGTTGTTTCATTTCACATGTGCAAATCATTAGTTTTGAATAAAAAGATTGCTGAAACATATTGAAGTGTCCTTTTTTGTGGTGTAAGAACCCATCCTTAGCACTGATACCAGTTTTTTTGTTCAGTGTCCAGGAACACATCTACTTTGTTAACTGAGGTATACTTGTAGTAGGTTTTATCCCTGTAAACAACTTGTAGTAGCAATGTGAGATAAGTAAAGGACACTTTCCGGAGTTCTGGAGAATGCTATGATTTTTAAGTATGTTTGCTTAACACACTTTACATCATGCAATACAGTATAAAATCATAGTACTAATAATCCTGTGTATCAATAGCCCGCAACAAACTTAAATTTCATGTTCTTCATAAGAAAACTGTTATCAATTATTAAAGAGAGGACTAAAAAAATGCTAGCATATGAAGAAATTTTTTTTTTCCTACAGTTCCTTCCATGTTAAATCATTCATTGTCTACCAACAGACAATAGTGCGCAAAACACAGAGATCTGGGTTGCGCCATTCTTGTCCATCCTGCTAAGGCCTAAAAACCTGCTGAGGCACAAAAACTATCCCAACTAACTAGCTGAAAGAATTCTTCATATTCTTCACAGAAACTGCTGCAGCTCACACAAACTAGGCAGATAAATAATATGCATCTGTTCATTTATTTTTATGGGAATAAAAAATGAATGAAAGGAGCAGGAATGTGATGGAGGAATGTTCAAACCTAAACCCATATATTAATTTGTCTGAGTTTTCAGACTCGAGGTTTTTGAACAGAGGGGAAAATCAATCCCCTCTCCCTTTTGTTGTTGTTTTTGTTGAAAGAATCAGTGATGCTTACTGACAAGTTGTAGTCATATTCTACCTGTGCTTTGTGACTTCCACTGAATTCAATGACACTTGTTTCTGTGTAAATGACAGGCAATGGTACTCACTTCTATGCAAGTGACTGGAAATGCTTCAGGACAAGCAGGGCAAGAGTGTACCAGTAGTCAGTAAAAAGGGAGTAGTGTCTTACAGATGAACATTTGAAATTTTGCTTCAAAATCTATTTTACTTTATTTCAATTTTTAAAAATAAACATGTAGGTGCCAGAGGCCTAGTCAGGACCCTGATGTGGAGGAGGAAACTTTAACATTTTACCTTCCACTATTGTCCCCTTCCAGATTGGCTCCTCAATGTCTCTTCAATGCACCAGTAGGGGGAAGCTTCTATTTGTACCAACAAGAGCAGTTTTTTCCAATGCAAATTGGCTTGGGGTCTGATTTAGAACAGGAGTATAACAGGATGCAGAAGTTTAAAAACTCCAGTGTACCAACGGAAATCTTGGCTTATTGAATTCTCATATATAGGCTATATCTCAAGAGTTTCTCCACTGTAGGTTCAGTTATAAGAGCTTTGGCAGATTTCTGGATTTTTATTAATTTTATTACTTTTTTTAAAAAAAAATGTGCCCAGAATACATCCCTGTTCCAGAGTCCTTCAACGTATAAAATCAATTCATGCAATTGGTAATTTCATAAAAGCCATCTCATCTAGAATGGACCTTGTCAGCAGAGTAGAAGGAAGGCTAGAGGGGAAGGGAAATGGACTACAAAAAAATCTGATTGCAATAGTCAACATACTTCTGTGTGTGCCTTTTATATGGCTGCAAAAATGACAGAAGGAATCCAGCTATTACTACTCAGTGATGAATTCTGGCGCTGGGACTTCTAGTTGTTGTGTCCTAGAATACATGATACTGTATGAAATATCAGAAGTGTTCCTAGAACTCATAGGGTTGAATGCTTATGAAGACATTGAAGTAGGTCTTTAATGGTCTTAAGACCTGAGAGGCTATTTCAGATTTCTATGGGGAGGGACAACATTAATCATAATCTCAAACATAATGGAGATGTTTGCCTGTTCCTCCCCCAACTTAAATAGCATCCTGGCTCCAGGCATGGAAAACAAAGAAAAGTTGTGTGTGCATTGTACTTGAAGATACAGGGTTCAGTCTCCTGGAATGACCTGTAAAAACAAATTACACTCTCCTCCATGGTAGGGATGGGGGGCGGGATGGTGGTGGAGAGGACACATAAAAAGGTTACTCTGGTAATACAGTGGTTACTGATCTTCCAGCACTCCCTCCAGCTTTATTTGAGGTCAATCGATTTAGAATCTGGGTAATTATTTGAAGACAAAAATACAAACAAAAGGAACACTAGATTAGAGAATGAGTATGCAGCCAAGAAGAAACTGTTCACCCAGAAGCAGTCTCTCTCAGCCACATACAACATACACACACAACACATGCAAAACAACACACATATTGTGTGGAGGTGAGAGAGACTGCTGTTGGGTGAACACTTTCTTCCTGACTGCATATATATGTAGGTATCTCTCTGTGTGTGTGTGTATGTGTGTGTATTTACTGTTATTCACCTTTCTTTTCTGAATTGTAATGACTTCCCATCTGGTTCCATCAATCTGGCCATAAATTAATTAGGACCCCTACATATACCAGATGTATAAATCCTTGGGGTCCTGTTCTGGAGCCTGGAGTTAAAGAAGGATGCTTTTAAAGCACAATATACTTATTCCAGTTCTCCATTTATCCGAGAATAGTTTCTTTTATCATTGTGTCCAACTAAGTGTAAAATATAACACTGATTTCACCTTTGTTCTGCAGGGTAAAGCTTACAAAACTTATAACTTAGGATGTGTGCGCGCGCGCGCGTGTGTGTATGATATATGTCACATACAAGAATGAATTATACAGGTAACGTGAAGAGCATTTAGAAGATACATCTTTGGTGTCTCCAAGCCATGATTATCACCCTTGTTCTGACAATGAAGGGATTTCTTGAGAGCTTTGTTACACATTATAATGAAATTATTCTGAGTACCTATCTTCTAGAGGGCAGTTTTGCAAATTTATCATGTTTTATACTTCTTCTTCCTTTACCACAGGAATAGATAACTTGCTTTTTTGCAAAGGGCCACATTGCATTGGTGATAAACTGGCAGAGGGTTGAAACGGTTGTGGTAGACAGGGCTGAAGACTATAATGGATGGTACTAAAGCTGAAAGTAGGTAAAGTCACTAGTCCCTCTCTGTTTGCTACTTTCTGATCCCTGGCCTTCTGTCTTCCTCTCCATCTAGCAGGTTTAGGGGAAGGAGAAGTGACTTGTGCAGAGGCATGAATTGATTACTTGCAGGGAGCTTTTGAAATTAGGTCAAGTGCCATGTAAGATCAGTCCAAGGACTGTTTTCCCATCCTACTGTGCAGTAACACCACATCTGAAACACTGCTTTTGCATATCCTTGTCTAGTGGAGATGGCTTTGGTGGAAGAAATATGAAAGTTTATTTTGGGTGTGATTTTACTGAGAAAATGAAAGATGACATTGGAAAATTTTGCATCTTGTCCTGCATGGCTAGTTATGTACGTATAGAATCATTCTGACTCATTTGTTCTAGCATATGCAAGAGGGGATATCCTGAAGTATAATTTAGGTTTTCATCCTATTTATAACTATCTAGAAGTGAGCTTAGCACAACTCAACCAGACTTATTTCTGGGATAGCATGCATAAAATTGTTTTGTCAGATGCTCTAGTTTGTCCTTAAATTCTGCTTAAATTAGGGGTGGCCAGTGTCCTTGATACCAAAGAAGTCCACTCTGGATCTTACTGAGGCTCCTGCCATAATTGCTTCAACTGAGTGAGAATCAAGAAAGTAGCTAGGAGTAGGTGTCTACCCACAAGAATTCTGCCCCCCCAAAAAATTTCCCTTCATTCCTTGAATTTCTAGCATTGCAGAGTGAGACAATAAAAATCATTCATACCTAGAATTTTTATATTTGCCACACACAACTCTATCTTTCCTATACCTCCCCGCTGCTTGTCTGCCATTCCACCTGCTGCCTGCTCACTCCATGCTCATGCAAACTTTGCATTGGGGGAACATGATCAGTCTGGGTCACTATGAGTAGAACAGCATATGCACATACTGGAGTATATGGCCTGGGCTGGCCAGCTCTCTGCCTGCTTGCTGGGACAGGAACCTTTCCTAATTAGTTGTGTTGATGATGATGATGATGATGATGATGATTAGGATCTCAGTTACATACAATAATGTTCCAGTATGACAAAAGCAGGAAAACAAAAAAATCAAAAGGAGGAAAAATAATCAGATTAGTGGTAAGTTTCTACATAAGCTGACCAAATGTCTGAATATAACTCCATTCGTAAATTTCATCTAATCTGCCATGCTAAAAATACACTAGTGTCCAACAACAACAACAATCAAATGATTGTATTCTCAGTTAACAGGGTTACTAAAATAATTAGGAAACACTTCTGGTGCATCACTGTTAAACCGATAAACATTCATCAAAGCAATTAATTTTTCAAAATATCTTACAAGTAAAAATCAAAACCGTCCATCTGCATCTATTATTTTCTGCTGTATTGAAACAGAAAGATGTTTGTGGATTAGGAAAGCAATGCCTTTATACCATCTAGAAACGTTTAACATAAACTCACTAATTCAATTTTTCTGAAGGCTATTTGAATTTTCTGTTGTCAAATTGATTTCTTGTAGGAATGCAATGTCAGGCTTTAGTTCTTTTTCTACTTAGAAAGTGCTTGTTTTTGTTTGCTTACATCTTGCAGCCCTTTGACATTCTGTGAAATTATGTTAAGCATTACACTAGCAATACATTTTAGCATCTACATCACATTCATGATTTCCAGTATTACAGAACTTGATTTAGAAAGCTTGCATAAAATAGCATATATTTCCTAAGTTGTGATTTTAGGATTAATTCCATAAATCATCACTTCTCTGCTTGTACAGCTTATGGCAATCTTACAGACTCTGAGAAATCTTATAAAATCATATTGAAGTGAATGAAAGGGGAAAAAAATACAGAAAATGCATACCTAAGGTGGTTGAAAAAATAAAAAATAAATACTCAAAACTCCCTCCCCCCAAAACACTTAAACAAATGCAAAAACAAAAAACACCCTAAAATGTGAAGATGGTTTTTAAAAAAGGAAAGGAAAAGAAAAACAAATCCCATGGACTTCCAGATGAAGCATTATAACTCAATTCTCAGATGCTCCATTTTGGCTAAGATTAAGTGCAGTATCAAGTGGCAAAGATCAAGTTTAGCATTCCTTGACCTTCTCCATAAGCTCTACAACAACTGCATCACCATGGTGCAAGCTTTGGAGGGTGAGACTGTGGAAATTTGGGTTGGGTCCACTTTGGGTTGGAACAGGGCTGCCTACTTAGCCCAATTATTTTCACCCTCACTATTGTGCCCCTCCTCTGTTACACTATCAACAGCTCTGGCAGCTTCAACTTATATGGAAAGAAAGCTAGCATTATTTGGTTCTGGTACCTGAGAAACCTGAAGAGCTTCAGCACTTGCTAAATGCTATTGCACATGACATGGACTAGATAGGTCTGTGCTTTAGTGTTAAAACCTGGCAACACTCCAGACCAATGAGAGTCTGAAAGATCAAGTCTTACTATTTTTACTATTCAAGGTGAACCATAACTCATCTCAAAGAAGGAAGTACCTATCAAAATCTAGTCACTTCAATAGGTTTCCAAAGCTACCAGACCCCTGAGGTCACTCTTCATGCCATTGTGATGGATGTCAAAAAGATAGATGTGTCACTATTAGCCCCATGGCAAAAGATTGACATGCTTAGGGCTTTCTTTCTCCCAAGGACTGACTTTGTTCTTCCGGGATCATTAGTCCAGAAAACAGTGTTTAATAGAGTCAACTGAGCAATCACTGCTTTTCTTAAGAAGTAGTTCAGCCTTTGCAAATGAGCCACCAATGACACCTTGCACATTGCTCAGTGATGTGGAGGAATAGGGATTCCTAAGCTGGGAGATTCAGGAGATGCTGCAACCATCATTCATGCATTCTGCCTTCTTACTTGCCCTGACAGTACTGTTGCTCTGGGTTCCTGTAAGGAAGTTGTTTAAAAATGTACAGCCGGAATTCCTTCTGACAGTGATCTGGCAATCTGTCTCTCCAGTTCATAGAAAAATGAACTTGCATGTAATGGTGATGATTTTTCCTCCCTCCTCACCCATACCCAGAAGGCAACCTGGCCAATGGACCTGCATTCCTGAAGAGGGTCCACATCACACTGCCACCAAAGAGAACTCTTTAGTAGTACAAACTTTGTCCCATAAATTAAGGCACTTGCTAGAAAGTTCCCTCAAAGAACTCTTAAGGAACAAACACACCACTGTTCTTTGAGAAAATCAGATCAGGTTTTCAAGGTAACATCATAATGGGACTCAGGCAATCACCTTATACCACATGGAGACTTCATTTGTTTTTCTGATTGGTAATTTGTCCATCAAGCTTACCTAAACGTTGCATCTCTTAACAGTGCCATTACATATGGTAAGCACAACAATCATTGCTATTGCGGTAATCACCCAAATGAGATGTTCCCTTCCATCTTCTGTAATTGTCCCCCACACTCAATAGCCTGGAAACACTGGAATGACACAACGATGAACTAACTGGCCAAAGACATCCCAACATCAATGGGCACCATTTCCTTAAATCAAACTGTGCCTTAGACAGGAAGCCAGTTGAGCTCAAATACAGTCATCACAGATGAAATCCAAAAAAAGATAACTACCATGGCATAATGATCCCCTCTGAGAACAGGAAACCAGCCATGAGGGAGGTAGAGAATGTAAACACCAGAAATTCACCCCTCTGGCTGATGTACTGAGACAAAGGCAGTATGAGGTCCATGTGTTACTGGTTGGAGCCCCGGGTGTCTAGGATCCAGGAAGTGAGCCTATGCTGTGAGTCTGTGGGGTGGGGAAGTGATATGCCAAATTTATGCTCAAGCTAATGATATAAGATGCCAATAGATTGTCCTGAGATATTGGCATAGAGCACATCGCAGGTCACTGCCCATATGAGGAGTTAAGTCACTATTTTTGTAGAGAGGAAACCATGATAAGACTGGAAATAGGTTTTTATAATAGAAATTATCTATATTCTATATATGGTATGTAACTGTTTGGATATATTAATGATCATCTTAATATAATACATTTTGGTATCCTTTTATATACTCTTTTTTAAAAAAAAAATATGTTTGAGAAATTTAATATGTCCTAGAAATGAAATTTGCTTCTTATACAGTATTAATATATTACACTACTATTTCTATTTGCAGTTGCATTCTTCGTTTATTATTCTCTGTTTTATTCTATGTTATTCTTTCTTTCTTTCTTCTATGTTATAACTATTAGTCTATGTTAAATTATGTATATATATGAATATTCTGTAATAAAAGGACCATCTGTTCTTATCAGCCTTTCCTAATGGTGCTGAATGTGATACATTGGAGAAGCCAAGACCAACAGATAGTACAAGGCATGGACGACACAACACATAAGCATCCCTGTTGTCATCTCAGGAAATTGGGAAAGGTCCAGGAAGAATGTCTGAAGGGGCTGAAGACAATAAGACACCTCACTTTGTCTAATGACAGGGCTGGGCATTGCAACATCTCTTGCCTTCCATATTCCATCACTAGTTACTTTGTTCAGTGTTGTCTTGGTGGTTTTATGTCTGGAACTACTGATCACAGCAGTGGGCCTCCTATATGGCCAATTGGACTAGTATCTTCAGCATCTCATTGAAAGCATATGGACTAATCTGAGGGCAGTGAAAGCTGTCCTCTGCTCTTAGTACCAGATCTCTTCCAGTGCTATCTGAAAGCCATTAGTAGCACTACAGTGGCCAGTCTGCTGGTTCCACCCAAAGTTCTCAGGCAAAAACAGAGGCAAAACCTTTCTCAACTACTAAAAGAAATGACCACAGTCCAAGATACAATGTCTGAGTGCAAACGTAGTGGAAAATGTCTGTCAAAATTACATGTTACAACCATAAATTGAAACAAAACTTTGGAGTCAGACCTGGTACTAATGTAGAGGAGGAATGCTATTATACGAAGTGCATTTTTTAAAGGAAACATCAAGGCCATTTCCATACCGGGCTTCTGAAATGGTGTAGAGCGACCTGTCACGGAGGTCTTCTACACCGTAGAGTGGTCTGGCGTGGACTACTTTTCGTAGTTCCACACCAGAATCCACTCAGGAGCGGCCGGAACTAGCCGGGCTGCGTGTTTTTTAAAAACCTCTTTTTCGAGGTTTTTAAAAAGCACAGAGCGCGCAGCCCCTTGCCGCTCCGTCGCCCGGCTCCGAAGTGGATTTGCAGGCTCACGCAAGTGCGTGCCTGCAGATCTGCCGGGGGCGGGCTTCCAGCTGGTGAGCTTCTCCGGTTGGTGGAGAGCCTCCACCAACCGGAAGCCGCCATCTGGGACGCCGGAGGACTGTGGAGCAGCGAGCTCGCGCTGCTCCGCGTGGCGACGGACTTACCCGGCTGCAGGTAAGCTCCGTTTTAGCGTGTTTTCGCCTGTTTCCCCCCACACATGTGAAAAGGGCCCAAGTTATACCAGACCGCTTGCACACTGGGATATTTTTATCATGCATTTGTTGGGCTGATGAAGGGATATATATGAATTCCAAGAAAAATTGTTTTTGTCTCAATTAAAGGCTAAAACTTGAATTTAGTGACTGAGGAAAGATAGGACAGGATTTAGAAAATGAAATGTTTGATTATTAACACCTGTGTGTTCTTGCTGTTTAGCCTGCATATATTTACTGCAAAAATGTGTGCATTTTAAAGGCAAACTATTCCTGCAAATATTTGCCTTTTCTCAGTAATACCAAGTAATACCAGGGGACACCAGTGTGGCTGTTTAAACAGTTCTCTAAGGCACGGATCTTTTAATCACTAGGCAAGGCCTTTACTAGAAATGCAGAAATCAGTCAGTTTCAGTTTGACTCCAATATTCAGAATTCTACCTGCTTTCTTGTCCCATCCAAGTTCCATAATGGGTTGCAAGACTTTTTCCCCTTCCCATATGGAAACATATGCACATTTTGCATCAGCATCTATAGACTAAAGCAAGTTTGTAGATATTTGCTTGCATAAAATTCAGAAAAGAGCAAAACCCCCTGATGTTCGTGGTATCCTTATAAAAGGAATCAAAAGACTTGTAAACCAATAGTTTTGCAGATTTTAATAGTTTTACAGACCACACATTGGATAAATTCCTAAAATATCCCAGCAAATGAGAATTTCTGCTCCCTCCCTAGCCTTTAAATAGGGCTGCAATCCTATTCTGAAATACTTGAGATCAGTCCCGACTGAGAAAAGTGGAGCTTGTTTCTGACTTAACAAAAAATAGGATTAGACTGCAAAGCAAGGATTACAAGGCTGATTACATTTTTCATAATTTGTGATCAGTTAAGCCTGTCATATATCATGCTGCTATGACACAACCAAGGGTTCCCCCCACTTTTTCTTAGTATCTACAGAAAAGCTAAACTGCACAGCAAATGATATCTTCTTCGGCCCTTTCCGCAGGGCTTCGGTGTCCCACACTGGGGATAGGAGAAGGACGGGTCCCAGATGACACTTACGCACAACATCGTCCAAGTCCCATCATTCTCCTATCCCCAGAGGATGCGATCATGTTGCAAATCATTGACACGTTTTACATGTCAATGACCAATGATTGCACAGCTCTCCCACCACCTCCCACACTTACCTGAGTTGCGGAGGATCAGGAAACGCAATGGCCACACTTCCTGCCCCAACGCAGCCTGGGACAGTGCCTGACTGCACTGCAGAAGGAAGAGTCGTGGCCATCGCACCTCCTCCATTTTAACAAGCAGCCAGTGTAGAAGGGAGCACTCCTATCGTGCTGTCCTCCCAGGCCCTGTGGGACACTGCCGGGATCCAGGATCCTGCAGAAAGAGCCTTAGACTACAAGTGTCTACAGACCAAAAACCTTAACCAGGTTTTCTTCTATTTCTGCATTAGCCTTTCAAGAAAGGAATAATACAAGTCCTGCTCTTACAACAGAGGTGGGCATAGGGTGGCCCATGGGCTGCACGTAGCCCTGGAACCCATTTTCAGTCCAGTTCAGCAAGGATTCCTGACCCTCAAAACTTTTTTCCTGTGTAATTTTCACACGTTTTGCCCCAAATCATGAAGGAGATGCATGAAAATATGTAAAAAAAAATCCTCCTCCCAACTCACCAAGCACTCCAGAACCCTATGCTATCCCCAAACACGTCTATTTTCCTCTACAGTCCTTCTCAAAATGGTGACAAGAAGTGATACGACCTCACTTCTTGTCGCTATTTTGAGAGGGACTTCAGAGGAAAACAGAGATATTTGGGCTTGGGGTGGGGAAGTGGCCCATGGAGGACATCTGGGAGAATTGGCCCCATTCCGTTGCATAGCTGTCCACCACTGACTTACAGTATCTTCCCTTTAATTTGATATGAAATCAGATATGTGAAAAATTATGAGGTGGAAGTGGGAACTGCTTGTTATGTTATGTAGAGTATGGCTTTTGCACAATTAGCACAGTGCTAATAGGACTCTCTTCAGTGAGTAGCTTTTCCCCTTTCCAGGCCTGGGATATTTGATTGCAATATTTGAAATGGAAAGGAGTGTCACACAGGTGAGACTGTGGCCCTTTCCGCATGTGGGGGGGGGGGAACGGCCGAAAACAGAGCTTACCGGCTTTGTTTTCCGGCCGGCCAAGTCTGTCACCATGAGGAGCAGCGCGAGTTTGCCATACTCAGTGAAAACAAGCATGCTGCTTGTAACGAAAAAGCCAAAGTTCCCATGGTTCCCTGGATTATCATGCCATGCCAATGTAACCATTAGGCGCTATTAACAATAATGGCCCTTTCCGCATGTGGGGGGGGGGGAAACGGCCGAAAACAGAGCTTACCGGCTTTGTTTTCCGGCCGGCCAAGTCTGTCACCATGAGGAGCAGCGCGAGTTTGCTGCTCCGCAGTCCTCTGTGTCCCAAATGGCGGCTTCCGGTTGGTGGAGGCTCTTCACCAACTGGAGAAGCTCGCCAGCCAGAAGCCCGCCCCCGGCAGATCTGCAGGCATGCACTTGCGCGTGCCTGCAAATCTGCTCCGGAGCTGCGCGACAGAGCAGCACGGGGTTGCACGCTCCATGATTTTTAAAAACCTCTAAAAAGAGGTTTTTAAAAAACACACCGCACGACCAGTTCCGGTTGCTCCGGAGTGGACTGAGGTATGGAACTACAGAAAGTAGTCCAGCCCAGTCCACTCTACGGTGCAGAAGACCTCCGTTAGAGGTCGCTCTGCACCGTTTTACTAGCCCAGTGCGGAAATGGCCAATCTCAAATAAACAGAAAAGAGCAAGAGGAGAGATGTGACTGAGTATCACAGCCAAACCCACTCTCAGGGTCTGTATTAATTGTGTTCCCTTCTAAGGATACAGACAGCCATAAATGAAGAGAATATATAAGACAGCCTAGGTGGCACATTACCCTAGCAATCTATTGATTGCAAATTAGCACAGTGCTAATAGGACTCTCTTCAGTGAGTAGCTTTTCCCCTTTCCAGGCCTGGGATATTTGATTGCAATATTTGAAATGGAAAGGAGTGTCACACAGGTGAGACTCATTACCTTGGAGGCCTCGTGCAAGCCATGACTTCCGTTACTTCTGCACACATCAGTATGTAGTGCATATAACTATATTAGGTGAATTCCTTGCCCTGCACATACCTTTACAAAGAGAGAATACTTGCTCACTTTTGAGAGTATGATTTAATTTGGATACTATGCAATCAAGTTTTTCAAAGGTGCTAGTTATGGAGGACCTTCCTTGATGAGCAAAGTTAGGCAGACAAACTTAATTCAGATCTCCAATTCTATAATGATATATTAAATCCTGATCCAAATATAGCATAGCATGTTAAAACAGGGAAGGGCAATATCACAGGCATGATAAAAATAAAATATCGTAAAAGTTATTTGAAACAGGTCCCTAAAACTGAATTATCCTTCTAGAGTTTCACACTGCGTAAGCAGAACTAGGCCCCAATCAGTAGCTTATATTTTAATTTTCCAGTATGTTCGTCAGGGCTTCACTCATGAAAGGAAGAAGTCATACGAAAGTCTGTCCTCACAGGATACAACCGCCCATTTCCCCTACATTTTCTGCTTGATTTTTTTATTTTTAAAAAAGAGGAATTACAGAGCTACCTCTTTACTTGTGGAATACAAGGAAAAGCAAGAAGATAGTTTTCAGTTCAGCTGCTCAGTAAAAACTAAATCTTGGGGGTGCAAAACCACTACCCAAGTTCACGCAACATATTGACATAAATACTATTGAATTTTGTAACATTTTTCTTTGATGATAGAATAATGAAGCATAATTTACAGCTTCTGGACCTGGACCTTTAGCCACTGAATACTGCTGGATCAGGAAGAGGAAATCAGGGACTTGAGATATTGATAGCAACACAGGGTGTGTTTCTGTGTCTGTGCCTGCAGGGGCATAGCTACTGCTGGGCTGGATCTTTAACTGGTGGGGTTCTCCTTTTGCCAGGCCCTGTCCCAACAGACAAGATGGCAGTGGCCATGTCTGGGGTGGGAGATATTTGTACTTTTTGCTCCTGCATCCCCAGGAAGTAAGCTCTGTCTCTGGTCTGCTGCAAAAAGAGCTTTTGAAAAGGAACTCAGCTTATGATAAGGCTCCCAGTGTATCATTTCTTCCCCACGTAACACACACAAAATTTCTGGTAGAATGTAATGAATTTCTGTTAAGTAGAAAACAGCACAGCACAGCACTAGACAGTAGAGACTATGGCCCTTTCCACACCCAACTTTTCCCAAAGTTGTCCGATGGGATCCTGGCAGTGACTCTGCTGGGAAGGGAGTGTAACGGGAGCGCTCCCCTCTCACCAACTGGCTCCCTGTGGAAAGGAGCGTCATGGCCACACCTCTTCCTTCTGCAGCGCAGCCAGATACTTTCCCAGGCTGCGCTGGGGCAGGAAATGCGGCCATTGCACTTCTGTGGCTTCTGCAAGACAGGTAAGTCCCAGATGGTTGCACGATCACATGTCATTGACAGGGAAAAACCCTCAATGATTTAATCCATGATTGCGCTGCCTGGGGACAGGAGAAGGACAGGACCACAATGACAACATGCAGAAGCATCGTTGCAGTCCTGTCCTTCTCCTGTCCCCATTGCGGGACGGGAGGGTGCTGCGGAAAGGGCCTATGTCTCTAGTTTCCCACTTTATCAAATTAAAGTCTCAGGATGCTGATGATACTGCTTCTTGGTTTTGCCTCTTTCTTTTAATTAGCAGTGGTGGAGCTACAATTTGCGGCTCAGCCTCCTGTGTTCTCCTATATTCCTCTTCATGGGCAATGATACATTAAGATACAGTGTTATTCCAGAGACAGTGGGCACGGGTGCCTATCTTTTATCCTCAACAATAACTCTGAAGAGATGGTATTTCCTAAATAAACTGCAAATATGAACAAGGTTATTTTTTTTAAAAAAAAAAAAAGCCCACTGTTCACGAAGTGCTTGCTATAAACTTCCCACCTCTGTTCTTGTTTAAAAAAAACAACCAGGAATTATCACCACTTTTCAAGCTTATTGCCAAAAAACCCCACTCCCCTCCACACACTTTTCAGGGAGTGACTCCTTTTGTCTCAGCCTTCTCCATATCAGATAGTAATAAAGGTACACAGGGTTATCATCTCCTCCCTCTTTCATGGCATTTAAAGATGCAGAGTGAAGGTGAAGAAATGCACAAGCTGATGACCTCAAGTCACACATTTTAATACTACATATTACAGGAATAAGAAAGGGGAGAGTTTGGTATGCGGGATATGGTATGCCATTTGTCACATGCTGTATTCCTCCTTGCTTCTGGAGAAAATGTAAAGTAAATTCCTTATGGAGCCTCACTTTTCAGTGAGAGATTCATTCCCTAGACAATCCCTTATTCTGCTGTATAATGTAAGCAACAGTGGTTCTAAAAATAAACAGTTCTTGCTGACAGGCTTTTGCCAATTTCCTAGTATAACCAGAAGGGAGATTTTGTAGGCTTTAAATCCAAGCATTTTCCAATGAAATGATAAGAACATATAATGGATAATCCAGTATTATAGCTAGTATGTAAGATAATTGATTTAACCAACTGTGCTCCCTGCCAGCTAGTCCATTGATAACAAATCTGTCATGAACAGGGAGGATGGGAAATATGCAGGCTTTGTATCACTATTGCACAATGTGTTTAGTTTATATCATGTAATATTGTTGCATTCCCTATTATTTCTTCTATTCCCTCCCACTCACCACACACACACAATTTCAATTTAGTCTCAGCATGTTGGACCATTGCTCTCAGCAGTTTCAAATGCATCCGCCTAAGACAGGCTTGGGCAACTTATAATCCTCAAATCCTTGTACTCAGTTCACCAACCACGTATTGAGGTCAGTCAACCACACTAAGAACAAAACTCCCCCATGCTGCCTGCCAGAGAAAGGGGATATGTTTTCAGACATGTAGC
Source organism: Cyclura pinguis (assembly GCA_030412105.1). Lineage (NCBI taxonomy): Eukaryota > Metazoa > Chordata > Lepidosauria > Squamata > Iguanidae > Cyclura > Cyclura pinguis. Next base: position 246,005,796 of record CM059599.1, on the reverse strand, counting down.
AGATACAATATGTCGCTGAAGTTGTACAGGCATATACAGTCTAATTTTCTATCAGCAGTAGTTTTTTTTTTTAACAATAGCGACAAATGACTTTCTTATACTCTACCATACTAATGGGCTAAAGAAAGCACGGGAGAAGGGGAATCAGGAGTACATTTTTATATGGAAGCACTCTGCCTTCAGTACATTTCTCAACATTCCTTAAACCTGGCTCAAAATTCCTTAAATCTGCATGTATATGTTTTGCAACTGGCTCCATTAGTAGATCTCATAATTCTAATAATAATAATAATAATAATAATAATAATAATAATAATAATAATAATGGACCAACTCCATGAAAGGGAAAGCTGACTATTCCTGCTTTAGGCAAGGCCAGGATATTTTTTGGACCCATTCAGCAGAGCAAAAGCCACCATCCCCAAATTGTGGAAGTTCCAGAAATGGGTGACAGTAGGAGTAGGTGACTGGCTCAGATCTTCATCTAGCCAAGGAAGCTTGTTTGCTGACCTCAGGGCAGTTATTTTCTCAGCTACCATTAACTTGGAGCCACCTTACCAAAGCATATTTTAGGACAAAGACAGTGCCAAAAGATGATTTAATGGTGTTTTATAGACGCAGCAAGTATTTAGAGCAGAGAGAACCCACCTTCCTGCCCTGTCATAGCTGGATCTGAAGAAGCTATGGGAGAGGAGACTGTTTTAGAAGCCTGCACATCTTCAATCACATGTATACACTCCCCACTTTAGGGAGAGGTCTATAATGGGATAGAAACAAGAGACTTATATCAAAGATGTAGACAAAGAAATCTCTGCTGCACAGAGCAAGCTTCTCTCCCCCTCCTAGAAGACCTGAGAACAAAATACCCAAAAGACTATAATAAAGTCATCCCCTTGTCTCTCTCAACTAAACTGAAAAGTGTGTGGTAGAAATGCGCTCCAAGATTCTCACAGGAGAGGAAGCTATTCATGTTCTTATTTACTAAAATGACTGGTTGAAGTGAATAATGCAGTGAGGCTTCTTACCTGTGACAAAACACAATATTAACACCTCTCCAGGCCCATTTCAACTGTATGATACCATTCTGTTCAAGCACAACAAGTTCTCCTGAAAGTCAGGATAGCCATACAGGAGAGCTATATTTACTTCATTGTTCAGGGTAGGGAAAATTATGTATGCCTCTCACAAAATCCCCCTGCCTCTTAATGCATCCCAAGCAAGCAGAGAGAGAGACAAAAATCAGGTTTATCAAGGCTTTGGGTTGGTTGTGATGGGTCTCCTGGGTCACAGGTTGTTCAGATCTGGTGGCATAGTGCCATCCCCAACATCCATTCAGCCACTGTCCAGTTTCTTACATAGCAATGAGCTAAGACATGCGAACAGAGTTATTTGAGACACCCTGAAAGTTTATATGAAAACTCTGTTGTTCATCATTATTATTTAGGGAATATGGTTGGCTCAGGTTGAATGGCCTTTAAGTAGACACTGTACACATATAGGACAGTACACATACTATTTATTTCTTTATTTAATACTATAGTTGTACATTAGGAATGGTCAAAGTGCCCCACAGCCCCATGGGGTAAAAAATTGCTCCAAAATGTCTCCATTTTGGCTATGAGGAGGGCATTTCCACCATGTTTAGAGTCCCCCTCTTCCTTCCTTCCTTCCTTCCTTCCTTCCTGCCTGCCTGCCTGCCTGCCTGCCTGCCCGCCCAAAATGTCCTCTAGCAGACACAGGAGGGCATTTCTTCCATGTTCTGGACCAATATAGCTCTTAGAGAAGACATTTGGAGGCGAAATAACCTTTCCTTTCCTTTCCTTTCCTTTCCTTCTTTTTTTTGGGGGGGGGAGATGGGTGTGATGTGAGTGTGGACCTCCAAGGTCACCTGGGGGACCAGTGCACCCTCTACCCTTCCACAGTTGCCCAGCCTGATTTACATGGTGCCGTACCACATACATAAATAAAGCAGGAGTTCAAAAAATGTATATTTTTGTGGAAAGGAAAATATAGCATTTTCTCTATGTCCATCAGACTATCTCTACATTGCTTTCCAAGGGTGGGGGGAACAATGATGAAAATTCTGGGCAGTGGCATAGGAATGGGGGGGGTAGACACTTTGCCCTGGGTGGCAATGTTTTGGAGGCATCTGGGCTTGTAGCCATCCCCCCACATGCCCTGGCCCCACCCCCATGCACTGTGGCCCCACCCTCACGCATTGTAGCCCGCCCCAGCCCACCCTCCCTCCACACACTGCAAGCTCTGCCGCTGATTCTGGGAAGGGCTAAGATAAGGCAGACATGTGAATGAAGCAAGTCAATCTCTATTCTAGTTTTGTGGTTCTTGGCCCAAAAGGATGCTGTGCATAATGTCTTCAAAGCTTATGCAAATGAAAACAACATGAACAATATAAACAACAAAAACAACACCAAGAAAGATTCAAATTGCTTAATTCCAGTACAACTAGAAATGCAACAAGGCACCTAAACAAGAAACTACTAAAGAGTGAGCTATACAAACTCAACTCAGAGTATTGCACCACATATATCACTTTGAGACAATGGGGAAAAGGGGCTTATAATTCCATTGACCTAAAAGAAATAGACATGCATTCTGAGATGTTCTCAGATATAATCTTTCATAACTCCACCTTTATGGATTTGTTTTTCTTTGCAGCAGCTGCTTCTGTACAGCTGCGTTTGTTTTAAATGGGATTCTTGCTGGCCATGTGATCTCAGTCTCTGTAGTGGGGACTGGATCATGTGGACAGTTGGATATGGCCATGTGTCAATGTCTAAAAGCAAAATGAGAGTGAGAATAATGATTCATGGGGATGGCCAAATATCTTTGCAAATTTTTGTGAAGCACATGTTTGTCAAAAATTGTTCCCTACTGTAGCTTAGCCCTAGATTTGCTATCCATCTGTGCCTCTTTTTTCTTTCTTAAACCACTTGCTGGGGCTTTGGAAGGAAAGATATAATCTACCAAAGTGAGTAAACATTTGCCTCATTAGAATTTGATTAGTCTGTTAAGACTGGCAATATACCTCAGGGAAGGCAGGGATGTTCTATTGCCAGAAGCTTGTTTATATATTAGAGTTTGATATGCCCTCAGAAAAGTAACGAGATTGTTTATTTACAATTAAATAATACCAGTGCCCCACTGATGGTTATCTAGAAAAATTCATGGTGCTGTTCTACTTACAACTTTTAAGTTTACCATCTTCTTTCTGCAAAACCTATAATTAAATGTTCATACTGAGAAGTACTGTAAACTTTCCCATTCTTTTAATGGTTAAAGGGTAACTCACTGCCATTACTTGTTACAATCTTATATGAGTAACTGGTTGTTGCTTATTATGCTGCTTGTTACTTTTCTGATACTTTTCCTTATCTTTTTTTTAAAAAAATCTTCACTGCCCTCATTATATCCCCAAAAGAAATTGTTGTAGTTTCCAAGATTTATATCCTGCCTTTCTCCCAAAATGGAACCCAAAGTGGCTTACAATATAAGTTATAACAAAGTAGTTCAAACAATAATGTGATACAAAAGTTTAAAAAGTCATTAAACAATCAATCCAACTAAAACATTGCTTTTAAAATATTAAGTTAAAAGAATTAAAATCAATTAAAACACATAGTACAAATGAAAGAACAGCACACACATTGCACATCCTTCTACTGGTTGCTAATACCTTGTTGAAAGCCAGTTTTTGAAGAGCCTTTCTGCACTACACTATTTGTAAGGGCCTTTCTGCACTACACTGTTATAGTGAGATTATTCTGCTTTCAACAACCTATACTCTGGGGTTTGTAGTTTACTGAGACCAAAGGGCTCTCTGGTTGAGAATTCTAAATGCCCCTTCCTAAACTGCAATCAAAAAATCACTGCACTCATTCTTCTTCTTGAGTCCCTATGGACTTCAATGAATGGTTTATTCAGAAAGAATGCTGGGCATCCTCAGTACCTAAGGAACCAGACAGTAATGTTCATTCCTAAGAAATTCATTTCAGCCACATACACCCAAATCAGGAATTGTTACATGGCGGATGAAGGTAAAACAAGTAGATATAGAATTCTTTTGTAGCAGGGACCGTAAAATCATAAAGGAGTGACTCAGAATGAGACATAGGTGTAAGCGTCCAGGAAATGTTTAAATTGTATCTGCTGCATGTTCAACTGCAAGAGAACTAAAATGACATGCCAAAGAAGGTGCCATAACCTTAAGCATAACTATAAGCAACAAAGGTTCCAGATATTTGAGCCTCTGTGACTGTGTTTCAGAAAATTGAAAGCTGCAATTGTCACATTTGCAAACACAAAATGCAGTAGATGTTACGTTAAACCACAAATCAATATTATGTGAATAAAATTCGTTAAACCCTTCAGTTTCTGCATTCCACCTGGTCCCCTCCTCTAATTGTCAATATAGAGTTTGGAAGTTTCTGTTTCCATTCTAGATTAACTGCAGCTTGTCTTGTTATTGGAATGTAAACAAACTAAAACTGGACAAGTATTGTCTATGGTTTATTGAAGTCTTATGTCAAATATGCTGAAGCTATATTTCAATAGCTCATTTGTTTCAACTAACTATAGTTCAGACTAAGTGAAGTTGAAGATTCAAAGAACAAACTAAACCATGATTAATCTAAAATAGATGGAGAAGATTCTGAATGTCTTCTTGCAGCTGCACTATACAGAAAATGGAAAGGGGGAAGGACATTTGGCCAAAGCTCACTGTGTTTTACTTTTGTAACACTAAAACATGGTTCAATTATATTTGGATACAGCAAAGAACCATGATTTAAACAGTTAATAGAATTCATACATACAGTTAAGTTAGATAAAATAAGAGCAACCCTGTTTGGATTGTACACCAGGTATTACATTCAATATATAATGGCACTATACTTAGTGCAAAAATCAAATGACAACAATTCATAGATTAAAAGAAGTGGCCAGTATTATCCAACCGGTCCACATATCCACAAAATTCTCATAAACCCATGAGGGAGTTTGATGTGTTGACTTAGAATCATACCCAGTACAGGTTGATATTGTAATGGCAAATAGTTCCTCAACTCATTCCACCCTAATGTGAAAAATTTGTCTCTTCATTTTCCTATACATCCACTGTAATTGTTCACTTTAACTGCTACTGCGTTAACATCATTTCTTCCCCTTGATTCCCCTTTTCTTCACAGTAGTTTTCCTCAAATCACAATATAGTGAACATGAACATGTTAAAACACAGTATAAGCAAATCAGATTTGGCTACACAGTAATATTGCAAGGGCTATAGAAGCTGATTTCAAATGAAGACAATGATTTCTGACCTAGTTGCATTGGTGATCATAAGCAAACAGGAATGTGACTTTGAATGAAGCCTGCACAGGACCTTATCTCCTCAAAAGGCAAACATTTCCATATCTTTAAAGTGGTGTGAAGGGGGGGGGGGGGAGCACCAGAATTTAAGGCAAGTGGATTTCTCAAAACAGATTAAAATCTCTACAAAAAACATAGCATTTCCTTTGAACACATCACTAGACTACACTGCTAGACCAGAGCATATGTTAAAGAAGAGGCTCAATTTTTTCAGTCTCATGAATATTCACAGCAATGTTTCAGATGTTATAGATTGGCACAGGTCCACTAAAGTCATCTGTTCCACCATTTAAAAATCTGCAACTTTCCATTGAATAGTACCTTCTGTCTTCTGACTGCAGTCTTGCATCTTTAATATCTTTTGAACACAGTCATGTAGGGGTCCTCAACCCATTATTTTCTGGATTTCAAAGGCCTTGCTTAAGCTTTTATTCTGAAGAAACCAGTATTTGAAAGTAAATGAGACTGTAATAATATACTGTAGGAACTACCAGTAATGTTTTTTTGAGCGCTGCAGAGTGTTCTACAGACTATTCATACAGAAAAAAATATACAATGTACTTTATTGTGTATATTTTACTTATTATGTAAAAAACATACAATATACCCGCTGCTGTTTATCTTAAATGTTTTACTAGACTATTGCACCACGGAATAGGGTATCTCATTTCAGGATCATCTCTGTCTTTAAAGAAAATTGCATTAATGTTTGCTTTACCACTGTTAATTGATGTAGTTTCTCAATAAATTGTATACATTTGGAGATCAGCTACAAGTTACCTACCTCTCCTCATAATTGGAGAGCACCATCATTTCTAAATATGTTCACTTCAACGTTCAAACAGACCACATTCATACTGAGCACTTGGCAGCTCTTATATTCCTACCCGTGACTAATGGAGAAGACTTTGCCATGTTCTAAACTCTATGTGCGACTGCAGTTATGCTCACTGTTATTTACTTCAGTGGCTGCTGTGAATTTTAGGTCCCAGCCTCTACAGCCTCCTGACTTTTGGACTTGATCATACATTCTTTCCACGTTGCCTGAAGTGGGAGTGTTTTTGGGTGCAAAAGGAATAAAGAATAGGATGACAAAAGGTCAAGCGTTGTAATGCTGCTGTGAGCTATAGGACTCATGTGATTATGTGCCCTTCTCAGATGCCATTTTGATTAGTTCTCAAGTAATATATAAACTCCTTTTTCTGTGAGAGTAGCTTGGTCTCGAAAAATGCTATCTCACGTCTCCGCTGACAGCGTCCTGTGCTTAAGAGCACTCCCTTCTGAATGCCACCCTAGACTGTATCTTAATGTCAGATGTTTCAACGACCAAGGCTTTCACAGTCAGGGGATCGTATTTGTGATGAGGGTAGCATCTGAATCTGTTCATTGCCCTCAAGGTCTGCAGAGAAAGGAAAGGGGGAGCTGACACATTAGCCAGTAATACAATTGTAAGGTTCAAGGAGCACCAAAGTCTCTTTCTTTGGAAAATTCCCTATTGAAAAATTCTTGTAGCTGCATATATCCACCTATACACATATATACTGACTAGTGACTGCAAATCCTCAGGGCTCAGAGAGGGGGTGGGAGAGGGATTCTTTTCATCTCTCTCCTTTTGTTGTTGCTTTTTTTTTTTTTAAACTGACTGGCTCAACACAAATGGCTCTTATATGCCCAGTTTCTTTGTTCTCATTTCCTTCACCACAAAAAGCACAGAAAGCTGCATTATTCTACCCAGATTTCAAAAACTGGCTCTCTTGAGAATTCTCTACATGGTTTTTAAGTTAAGTTTATTTGTTTCTTTATCTTGCTTTCTGAAGTACCCCATTACTGTACAGTACTTCATTTCACTCGCCAAGCATATTTCACACATCCCTGTATCTATGTCATGTCAGAGACATGGCAGTTCTTGTTAGGCATTGTAAAGCCTTAATAAGGTAAACATGAGAGGAAGAGAAAGGGGCTAGGCCCACCCCTCTCCACCATAATTTTCACTTCCTTCTGCACACAGAAGGGGATAGAAGAGAAAAGTGCCACTTGGTGAGGTTCCACAGACACAGAAAGCTCTTCTTCTTCCAACTATTGCTATCTCCAAGTGAGAAGCAACATAAATGGCAAAGGAGGAGGTGAATACTAGTATAGTAGTTTCTTAAAATATTTACCTTATTCAGGTTTCAGAACAAAATTAAGGCGTATAATTTTGGCAAATGATATGAAATAGCCAAATTAGGGACAGACTGGCTGTATAACTGCTATGTAAGGTCACTTAGTAAATCTGCTGATACTGATAAGCTAGGGCTATTTCTTGCAAGTAGCATTGTGGCCCTGGACCTGTATGGCACAAGCCATTGTGAGGAGGGACTACCTTTGCTGGCTTGCAAGGTAGAAAGGCCAGGTGTCTTTACAGGAGGCCACAATCACACTTGGACGATAAGCTTGGGGGGTGAGCAGAGTTGGAGGATATTTAAGTTCTTTCTGCCCCCTTAGTGTCTTCTTTTGGTGGCTAAACATGACTTATTCTCCCTTCTCCAGTACAAGGTGAGCTTTGCTGGTCACTTCAGGGCCAGGTTGAAATTTCCCCCCCTTCCTTCCCTCTTTTTTGGTCTGTCTGTCTGTCTGTCTGTCTATTTACCCCACACTGTATCTGTGGGACTTTGACAATTGGCTAAGGGTGGAGTCGTTAAATAGGAACTTACTTGGTAGGTAATGGGGGTGGAATAAGTGTGAACACCTTGGCACCCTTTTGGTGAAGGGGAGTATTCTGGAACTGCCTCTTTAGGTCGTGAGACCCGGGAGTGGGAAGGAAACTATCCTTGAGACTGGACTGGGGGCTATACCCTCACTTAAGTCCTGCAATTTGATGGTAGGGTTCCTTTGGTCTGCCTTTCAGTAGGTTTGTCTGCAAAAGAAAGCCTTTTTTTTTTCTGCATAATTCTCATTTTACAAAACAAGATTTTATTCTTAAAGCTTGATTTCACTACTGAAGAGTATAGTGTATTAGAGTTTACTGTACTAGAGCATAAGTTCTTTCTTCTCTCAGGGTGAGCTGCTTGTGAAGGTTAATTTCTGAAAGGCGAGATTTAAATGTATTAAATAAATAATGCATGCTGTTTACCCTCAAGCAATATTCTTCCATAGAACACGAATCCTATCTCCTGTTTTGGAACAACCTTAAACCATAAAATAGGAGTTGCTTATCTTGAGATGCTGACACAGTATTCTTTCTGCTTCATACTAAACTGCCAAGTCTGATACAATGGGGAGGAGCAGAGGGGAACTGGTAGATTTTTGCCCTAGGAGCGGGAAAGCCACGCTTGGTTTTAGGTTTGTTCCTCCTGCAGCTGTTCCATGCTGTGTAGGAATTCCCTGCTTCAAAGCTCTGTTGGGAATTAAGAGTTGCTTGGTCTTCTCCTACCCAGGGGTATCTGGTGGATCCAATGTCTATGTTTCCCCGGGGTGACAAATTCACTTGTTAATATGGCTGGTATTCCCATAGATACTCTAGGTTGTATTGGAGCCATCCACTGATCAGTGATCAGAATACCAAGGAGGAACATGGTTTCCCCTGCTTTTCAGTATGGGCCTTAGCTACTGAATGCTCTCCCTGAGCGAGTAAGATGGGGAATCAGAAGATTAGGAGTAAGGTTTTTAATAACAATGGTCGCTACATTTTTCCCTTGTAAGTTAAGCTTATACTTTTGTACTGCTTTTATCCCCCAAATGGCTCTTCTTTGATCCAGTCAGTTTAAAGTGCAAGATCATGAATCTGAAATTTTAATGGTAGGATGAGAAAGGGGAGCTCTATTGTTAAGCCTACCTCTGGCCTACACACACAACCTATTCTTCCCTGGAAGAGGATTTCAATTGAACAAAATAAGATATATAACTAGGATGAGAGTTTGCTTCTCTCTACACTCCCAACTCCGAACTCTTCAGTCAACACCTTCCCTAATAGCTCCAGAGGCCTTTTTTTTCTACATTTCCCCAAGCTTCTTTTCTTCAACTAATTAGTTGGTGAGAAATAGAATTTGACTAAATGTACATTTTAACTGTTTTATTAGAGAACTCATCCTGCATACACACCATGGAAAATGGACAGACTGGGGGAATTCTAGCTGTAGTCCAAAATAATAATAATAATAATAAAATAATAATAATAATAATAATAATAAAAATAAAAATAAAAATAAAAAAATTATTTTTATCCCGCCTCTCCACCTGGATCAAGGTGGCGAACAACATTAAATACATTAATACATTAAAAACATTAAAAAACATACCCAATCCTCCCCACCCACCAATCCACCTAAGACCAACCCCCTAAAACACACTAAAATAGAAAAAAAAAAGAGTATTTTTTTCCGGGTTCTGCTCTTATACATGCTATAGGACCAAAACATAAAGACTACTACCTGTGGAAATAACCTGTTAAGGGTTGGCTTTCTTGAGAACTCCTTTCCTCCCTACCTCCCCAGGTTCTGCAAGTTATACCTTTATCCCAAAAGAAGAAGCTATAGAGGCAGGGTCTCCTGGTAACCTCTCACTGTGATCCAAGTAGCCATTATTAGCAACCGTCCTGCTTTCCTAGATGAAGTCCCATGTTGTCGTAACAATTTGTAGTTGTAAAGGAGCAAACAGCACTGTGTGAATGCAGAGTAAATGGGAAATCTGCTCCTCTCCTTCATTCCAGCTGGGTTTGAGGTGCCTTTTTTGAGTATTTACATAAATTTATACCCATTCTTGACTGGCTTTGTGTCTAACCTGGTTCAATGATTTTCAAAAGCCCTTGTCATTTATTCAAAGTCTAGTGCGAGGATGAAAGGATTAGGGTACAAAATAAATGTGCACCAATAAGCAGAGTTGAATTTAAAACAAGAGGGGATTTAAACGTAGAGGGAGCGGGCTAACCTGAGGAGGGGTGTAGCTATTTTGAAATAATGAAACCTTTTCTTTACTTATTTCTAAAATTAATTCTGAATAAAGTTAGTACCTGTGAGACTAATTTGATTATCTTGCTGGTTTCAATAACATTCCTTATCTTTTTTTTAAAATGCAGTTTCACTTGACAGAGAAAAATCTTTTCACTCCAGTGAAGCAAGCACATTTGAGAATAAGCTTGAAAAAATTGACTTTTGTTCACTGTCAGTTCATTTATTTAGTAAGTGTTACATGAATTCTATCTTCTAATTCCCAAGGTACTGAGAATTATTTATTTAAAATGGCAGGGATTGTCACGGACATCAAAGTACATCATTATATATCCATTTTGTTGTTGTGGCTGTGGAGTTAATGAAATACTGAATGCTTGTAAATGCCTAAGAATAAAATAAAAAATGTAACTCTATTTTTGTTTGTTCAGCGTTAAGTTACAGTTCATTCAGTGGGGCATACTCCCTACTAAGTGTGTTTAGGTTTGTAGTTTACATATCAATTTGTTGTTGTTTGTGGGAATTATGATTGTTATTGTATGCCATTTTGAACAAGGATAGCTCTAGTATTGGACAAAGCAAGGCAATTTTCCCAGACAGTAGATGCTGAGAGCCTGCAGTGGCAAACCCTTGCCCCATTCCTCATTGCTCCTAAGCATCCTGGTCATTTCCCTCCCTTGAGGAAATTTCCCTGTCTAGAGATATTTCCTTCTCTTTAGAGGGTGCCTGTCCAGTACCCTCTGAACTGGCCTGCTGCCTTCAGGTGTGGTAGAGGATCCTGTTCCTTTGTCAGCATTGAAGGATAAGAGAGCTTTTATTTCATGTGGGCAAGAAAAAAAATCTTGCATCATCCCTGTTTTGGACATTTTGCTGGCACATTAATTAGCAGAGCTAATTACCCAGTTTCAAACAGCTTTTCACATTCCATGTCAAAAAGCAAGGGAAACAGGGACTGAAAAAAAATTAAAATGATGCTACTATGATCCTTATCCTGGTCCTGATTAAAATGATCAATTTTTAAAATTTTTAAATTTTTAAAATGATCAATGTGTGAAATACTACTGCAGATGTTAGCCTAGAACTTCATATGGTGGATCAGAATATTTCAATCCACATTTCACATCTGTCTTGCATGTCACACTGAAAGCACCTGACAATCTCATCATGAAATACCTGTAGGCTGGTTACATTACACCATAAGCTGATAAGCATAAGCCAGCCTGAGTCAGATCCCGCTACTGCTATGTACTTTGGAAATGGTAGCAGATGACTCCTTATTGTACTGAAGAAGAAGGTTTATACTGTTGCAGGTACATCCTCTATATAGATCGATCTCCTTTAAGTATTCTAAATATGACAAAAGCAGACCTTTAACTGCCATGGCAATAACTTGTGGAATTCTGGAATTTGTAGTTTAGCAAGGCCCAAGAGCTCTCTGTCTGAAAATGCTCAGTGTCCCTCCCTAAACTGCAAATATCAAGATTCCATAGGATGTCACTCTGGTAGTTGAGTATAGTGGAGTATAGTGCTACACCGTGTAGTGTGATACAGCCCTTTGTGTCTCAGAAAGAGAACAAAGGTAGCAGATTTTAGTTTGAAGAGAGAGAGAGCGCTGAATTTGGGGGAAAGTGATCCTTCAGTAGCTGCATTTGGAAATCTGACAGAGATTCACACACAATGTATATATTCATATATATATGAATAAACTTGAATATTACAAAATGCTGATAAGCTTCCAGTGGTCTCCTTTCAAAGGAAACATTGCAAAGTAAGTACGGCACTCCTCCTGAATGCTCAGAGAAGTGAGGTAAATGTAACACTATCTTTGCAGCCTCTGAACCAATCCCCCAACCACATCTGTCCTTTGGGAGTAATAATACTGACCAATAGGGCTGATGTAAGAATTTATGAGATAACTGTATGTGAAGTACTTCAGATATTGTAAAGTGCTGTATGAATTTTGTCCACTGTTACACAGCTTTCCATCTTACTTCAGACAATTTTTTCCTCAGAGGAACAACTTGAGCACAACAGATATTTCATTTTGCAATCACTGACCACATACTATGATCCTTGACCAGTAACTTATAGTGATGCTCTGCTAGCAGAAGGGCAGGATCCAGTGGATCCAGGAGAGAAGCAATACTCTCACTCTACTATGTGCATCCCCCATCAGCTCTGGAGAAATCTCTGGAACCAGTTTGCAGAACCAAAGGAGAAGGGGAAATAAAGTTCTACTGTAACTTCCTGTAGAGCATTGGATCTAGAATACTCCCTACTCATATGGCCTTCAGCCAACTAGAACTTCCCTGGGCTTCAGGGCTAATTTATCATGTACCCTTCCAAGTGGGTGTTGCTTCTAATGGTGAAGCAGGCATTCAGTTTTCTGTTGCATGACCTGAGAACTCAGCTGAAAATGAGTTAGTTCAACTAGCCATTACTAATATCAATCTTTTGTGAGGATTCCTCTTAAGAGTTCAGAGTGGATTTTTAGACTTGCACCAACCCCATGCAGCAGAATTCACTGAATATTGTGAGTTACTCAAGCCTAGCCAAGAAACCTCGTAGTCAAGTATGAATCTAAGCATGGCATTCTCACATTCTTATAAAGTGTGCTTCTGCTGCCTGTGAACTGTAAGGCATCAATCATGACATTCCAACTTTCTTGAATGAAGAGCACACAGGTTGCTGTCACTGGAATGCCACAATATTATGGTTTGATCACACTACACAACTGAGAAACATTGCATCAGAATTCCCGTGCTCAAGACTGCTTTTTATGTTTCAGAAAGAACACAGACTGAATCAGTCATTCAAGACAAGACGGGCACGTTTTGCACATTCAGTGTTCCTTAGTTCAGTTGTTGATTAGCTTAAATTACTCAAGGCTTCATTTGCTTTAAAACTGTGTTCTTTACCTTAGAGAAATGGACATTTTGAATAATAACAAGCCAATCAGTGCACACCTACTGTGTAATTCAGCTGGCACAGAAAGCACTTTATAGAATTCCAGTGTAGTATAGTAATATGGCATTTTATTTCCAACTCTTATCTGAATCACAAACAAATATGAAGGAATAAACAGAATGAGAAACAATGCAAAATAATGTGCAACTATTAGTAAAATATTAAACATCATCAGTAATTATTTAATCAAACTAGGTAATATCTCATTACTCTAAAAGGTAGCTTTAAAGACATGAAAATAACAAACAAATCAGAAAACAATTTACAATCATTTTACAGGCTTTGTAACAGGCAATTTCTTTGTCAAATAGACTCACCTCACACACAGCAGTTACAAATGAAGATACAATTCAGTAGTTTCATCATTAACTATCCTTACTTTACCAATACATATACATATGCAAACATACATACAAATGTAAAAAACACAATGTCATCTTCCATTGTGCTGAGCTATACACACAAGCATATCATACCTACTAGTTTGCTAATGAAGTCGTTTCAACTGTGAATGCAATTATTTCCCTGCCATTTTTTTTTTAAATATATGGTTTCCTCTATATCGTTGGCATAACTGCAAAGGGCACAATCTGCTAAAAATATTTCACTTTTCCTAATATTTTGAATGCTCATAGATTTGAAAAATATCAGCAGATTCCCTAAAAATGTATTCCATGTCTACTACCTGATTTCCATTGTGTGCTAGGTTTTTATCTATTTAATACCTATGTACTTGAAATCTCATCCCACATACAGGGGTACCTCAGTTAACAAAGCCTCTGACAAGCTCCTTTTTACATTCAGCCTCATCCCTCTTTCCTCCTCATCCTCTCACTAGTTGGATTTTTTAAAATAGCATTAGGAGGATGGTCAAGAAGGGCTTGAGATGCTGGGTTGCAGCATGAGTCTGCTGTAAACAGAGCAATAAAGCTTGAACTGGGAGACAATTTAATTCTAATCTAGCAGTTCTACTGAAGACATGTGTGCCTGCCTGCCAAAGGGAAGGTAAATAGCAGCTGCCCTGTGAATCCACCACTTCACATGCATGGATAGCAGTACAGATAGAAAAGGGGAAAGCAGATAAGCCTGCCTCATCAGCTCCCTCAGCATGTTAAAAAAGGTAGATCTATATGTTTGGCCACCAAAATGGAAATCATAAAAAAAGTGGTAACTGGTAAAAGGAAAAAAAAAAAAGCATGCTTGATGCATTTTAGAGGAAGTTTTGAAGTGGTTTCCAGAGCGTTCACAATGGCCATTTCCACACGGGCTTAAAAAACCAGTGCAGAGCGTCCTCCAGAGAGGACGTCTGCACCTGGAAGCCGACTAGGTCGGACTACTTTACATAGTTCTGGACCTCAGTCCGCTCCGGAACGACCTGAAGTGGTCGTGCAGCGTACTTTTTAAAAACCTGTTTCTTCAGGTTTTTAAAAAGCACAGAGCGCGCCACTCCATGCCACTCCGTTCCCGCGCTCTGGTGCAGATTTGCAGGCTCGCACCAGTGCGAGCCTGCAGATCTGCTTGGGGCGGGCTTTAGGTTGGCGAGCTTCAGTGGTTGCCTCCACCAACCGAAAGCCGCCATTTTCGTCTCCTGAACAGTGCAGAGCGACGGCCACGCACTGCTCCAGAGCAGCCTGGACCCGAGAGTCGAGCCAAGAAGTCCGGTAAGTACCGGACCGGGGAGATTCTATCGCCACGTGCGGAAATGGCCTACATTTTCCTTTAGTTATGCAAGGCTTACCAGACTCAGTTGTTTTCTTTTACATGTTTATGTTGATAACCCTAGATGAAAAGTTTGCTGAAACACATTGAACTACTGTTCTTTTTGATGGTATAGGAACCTATCCCTATTCTTCCCATGTTATTTCTCCCTCTATGACCAAATTTTCTGTTAAAGAAGCAAGGCCCAGGAAAACATCTAGCTTTTTAACTGAGGTTTACCTGTACTTGAAAATTTGCACATGAGCAGTAGCTCCTTCTTGAATAATTTCTGTATGACTTTATACAGGCAAATTGACTTCTGTCAAAAAAATATCAACTGTACACAGAGAAGATGGATTTATTGATGACAAAGGGTTTTTTTTTCTTCTGAATACAAATTTTAGCTTTTTCAGATTACCTTGTTACAGCTGGTTAATTTGCTATATGATATGAATTCTACATACTGCTATAAAGTACCAGGGTAAAAATAGTTCTAAGCTGTAAGCAGAAATTTGGCTACAAGATTTGTAAGACTTGGCCCTTGTACAGATTTATGGCATGGGGGCAGCCAGTTATGGTTGAGATCCTGCAATAGGTGATGTAGCTATGACAACATAGCTACAACTTCATAGCAACACTTCCCAATGCTATCTCCCAAAACTACCTTTTAAGTCATGTAGCTCCCACAGCAGAGTAATTTCTAAGGTGCTAGAGAAACAGGCAGTGAGTGATGATGTGTCCAGTCTTCTTCTGGTAGAGGGCCATGATGCATCTAGCAGGATCAGGGATCTCTGTGAAATCTTGTCATAAGTGCTTGTTGCATTGCAGCCTGCTACCAGATCAGAGCTGGAACCATAGAATCATAGAGTTGGAAGAGACTACAAGGGCCATTGAGTCCAACACCCTGCTATGTAGGAATACACCATGAAACCATTCCTGACAGATGGACTTCTTCTATGGAGGTTTTTAAACAGAGGCTGGATGGCCATCTGTCAGAAATGGTTTCATGGTTTATGGACTCCACCACACTCCAGGGCAGTGCATTCCACTGCTGAATTGCTCTTACCATCAGGAAGTTCTTCCTAATGTTTAGATGGAATCTCTTTTCCTGACGTTTGAAGCCAGACTTGCTCCAACCTCTATATGACATCCCTTCAAATATTTAAACATAGTTATCATGTTGCCTCTTAACAGTGATGTAGACTTGAGTCGATTGACTCACAGTCAAGTCAGACTTAAGTCACTTCAGTGACTTGACTTGGCAAAAATTACACACAGACTCGACTCGACTTGAGACTTACATATTTTTAGTGACTGACTTGGTGCACTTGGTTCAGTAACATAACACATTCATCCAGAAACCTTACAACTTACTGGTCACATGACAATCTGTCTCAAGCCCAAAGTGTGGACACATTTTTCAGAGGAAACAGCAAATGGGTTAGGCAAGGGGCTTGAAGTGGGGTTGAGGTCTGCTCAGCAGCCTGTCTCTGCTACATATAGGAGGAGCTTTCTAAACCTTTCCTAAGAGCAGAAGGCAAGACTTGTGCTCAGAGTGCACATATCTCAAAGGAGAACAAAAAATGTGTTAGGCTTGAAGAGGAAAGATCCTTTCTTCTAAAGCTCCTGAAGCTTCAGTAAAGGGAATAAAAAGAATCCTATTCCCCACTTCTGAAAAAGCCTCCAGCTTTGCAAATGGGAAGCAGGATCCTATTCCCCATTTCTGAAGCTGCAGATGGCAAAATCACAAAAGTAGAGGGCTGACTCTACTTAAATTGCTAAAACTGACTTTATTCGACTCTGTCCAGAAATTCCAAAATATAGGTTGCGGTATAAAGCTGACTCCCAGACTTGAGACTTGACTCGAGACTTGAGTTGAAAGTATCTTGCAAGGACTTGAGACTTGACTTGAGACGTAAAGGTAAAAACCTGAGACTTGATTTGAGACTTGGAGCAAAAGACTTCAATACATCACTGCCTCTTAACTGTCTCTTCTTCAGGCTAAACGTATCTAGCTCCCTAAGCCTTTCTTCATAGGACATGGTTTCCAGGCCATCTATCATTTTGGTTGCCCTCCTCTGCATACGTTGCAGCTTGTCAATATCTTTCCTGAACTGTGGTGCCTAGAACTGGACACAGTATTCCAGGTGGGGTCTGACCAAAGCAAGATATGGTCATGTCATCACTCATCATCCTGCTCTCCAGTACTTCAGAAACTAATCTGTTTGGGGAGCGGCATAGCTTAAAAAGTACTTCTGGTTGTTGTAATGGTGGCACTTTTGCTTGTTGTAATGGTACAATGGCCATAAAAGTAAATTAAAGTAGTTACAGTATCACAAGTTGGGCTTATAGCATTGTGATTACTGAACTGGATGGCAGCCCATGTTTCCATTCTCTTCCATGTCCAAGACCTCTATTATTCCAAGATAGCTTTTCTATAGCCCTATCAAGAACAAAAGGTGAGTCTACCATAAGGAGCCCATTTTCAATCTGCTTTTGCCCACAGTCCTCTTCCTCTTTTTGCAACATAAGCAATTGGCCTGCACAGGTTACCATAGAGCACCTGCTATACAAATTGGAGGTGTTCCATTGTGCCTGATACTCCTGATGTCATGAGTGAGAAGATGATCCAACAGCAGAAATTCTAGCATAATTTTCAATGTGATAAAGCCATATAAGTAGTGCTACAATGGATGCATTCTAATTTGAGTTTTATAAACAACAAGTACATAGGAAAAGGACAGACCACAAAAATTACATGTACCTCCCTACAGCCATCCCAGGTCATTTCACATGTGAGTTGTGTATGTAAAACTCATGCATGTTCTCACAGTACAAATAGCTGAGAGTGAATGAAGCTCTCCATGATAAATGAGGCATATATGAACGGTAAGTTATGTGAAAGAAAATATTATCCATATATTTCATAACAAATAAGAGTGAAGTATAACAGGTTTGTCAACACAGTGCCATTTGGACCACTCCGCACATTATGAGGTTCTACAGAGACAGGATGTCTGAGCTGGGTATAGGATTTACACATCTTCTTAAGGCAGTTCTGTGTATTGCACAAGGATCTACTATCTTTTCACCCCAGGGAATGCACAAATGAGAAATCATTGGTTTATTGGTTTGATATTGGCTTTGCGTACTTACACTGGGAAGGCATACAATTTTGCTCTGGAGAGGTTCACAAGCTCTGCCTTGACACATAATACTGGAAGCATGGAAGAAAGATGCCTGAGATCCTTGTACACTTCCCATCACAATTTCTCTATAATGAAAGCCTTAATACAATAAAACCTACCCTCAGCAGCTAGTATTGGACCTGCAGAACAAACCAGTATCATTCCAAACAGTGCAAAGGTGAAGTGATAAACCAATAAACCAATGATTTCAACAAGGCCTGCCATCTCATGAAGCGGATGGATGCTAGAGCAGGATATTGGCTGTCATGTATCCTGAGTTGAAACTAAGGTCACCCCACCCCAAGGTCTTCTTCTGAGAAAGGACCATCACAGAGAGGAATATAGGGCCTGGAGAAAGCAGGGGTAGGGTAGGGTATTCCCTTCTCCTGCCTGGGACTGCAAACCTTATGCCATGTCTGGTTCCCTTTACCCTTGGGAGACATTTCTTGGGCACTCCTTACAGACACTGTAAAGGCAGTAATAACAACAAACCCTAAAATTATCTAGGTTAAAGTGGAATTTTCCTTTTACTCTAAGCCAGCTATAAAAGAGTCTCTATAATTTAACACATGCACACACATGCATACACATGCACAAATGGGGGTGGAGAGAAAGGAGGAAAAAAGAGAAAATGTTGAATGCTGGCTGGCACAGAGCTTTTTCAATACTTCCAAAAATGTCTGGATTTCAATTATTTGAAACTGAACGATTGCTGTAACCTCCTATTTCCAACAAAAGTTTCCCTTCAGTGAAAGAGACTGTCTTCATTTAGCCATCTCACTTGTTTTGCAAGTCAATATCCCCACACACAGTGCCTCTCTTCCATGCATCTGTGACAAAACAGCAAGTGTCCATTTTCTGATAAACATATTGAATATGGTAATGCCACTTTGACTGCTATTAAACCTTGCATTCTTCTGGAAGTCACAGTGAGCGAGTTTAATTATGCTTCATTAACCTCAAGCCCAACTTCTCATCCCCAGGCCCTAGCAGTGCTCTATTAAGTCTTGTGTCATAAGCCTCGCAGGAATTTCCCTGTTATCAATGCAGATGTTTTATGTGCACGCAAGAGTGCAGGCTCCATGATGTTGGTGAGTGGAAACAAATTACAATTAATCTTCTCCCAGAGAATTCCCCCCCCCCCCAAACAAAGGATAAGAAGACCATCCAATCTCTCTGTCCCCTCACAACTTTGGACAGATACATTCTGATTATGGCCCCAGCACAATCCTGCCCTTGATGTCTTCTGTAGAAAGTACCTCCTCTTGCGTCTGCCCTCTGGTTATTGGTTTCACCTGTAAACAGTTCACTGCCACTGCTGACTCCACTAAACATCTTTGTACTTCAATCTGCTTTTTATGTGAACTCTGGAGCTATTAGCCACTAATATCAACAGTGCTGCTCAGCCTAGGAACATTTATGGCTCCCCTGCTTAGTTTAATGTTTCTGCCTTAGTGCCATAATATTATTAATAGTCACAGAGCACAGTAAAAGAAAATTAAGTGTTTATGTGGCTTAGTCTTTAGCCACCATACCTGCAGCCTTTTTCCATTACATTTGCACATAAATGAATGTGCACTGCAATTTTTGGATGCAAATCAGTTTTTTAACTTCCCTAATCATACTATTTCCTTCCCTGGCCATCTTTTAGATCTTTTTCTTTGTAATTGCAAAACTGGCATATTATAGTAAATTAAAAATGCAAACACATGCACAACACAAAATCAAAATTGTAATATATCTTCATGTTTATAATACATAGGGGTCTATGAGACCCCCTCCTCCACCTACCATACAGTCCATATCTCACAATGGTCTGTTTGCATCTTACATTCATGTAACTCGTAACACAGACTCTCACATGT
Source organism: Cyclura pinguis (assembly GCA_030412105.1). Taxonomy (NCBI): domain Eukaryota; kingdom Metazoa; phylum Chordata; class Lepidosauria; order Squamata; family Iguanidae; genus Cyclura; species Cyclura pinguis. The sequence goes on along the minus strand of CM059599.1, from coordinate 245,985,768 downwards.
AAACAACGCAGGTCAATTTTGTGAATGTGTGTGTGGTTTCAGGAGTGTCAGATTAGATGACAATTATCTTTCCAACAGTCTTGAAATGAAGCTGCATCTAAATGTATAAGTGCAATCTGAGAAATTATTTATGAAACTAAAATAAACCAGACAGATTTTTTGATAATGAATGAGCTTCCACAGAATAGAGGCAGGTACATGGTAAATTAGCATTGCTGAATGTCCATATTTTCAACAACAATCAAACTCTTTAGATTATTATGGAGGAATTGCCACCAAAATGTTACTACTCATCCCCCAATTTTTCTGCTGCTCAAAATGCTAAAATGACTGGATTGTTCTTGCATGTGCTTAAATTGTTATAGCCCGTAAACAGTCACTTAACCAGTTTTCGATTTTTGAGCATTGAACATCTTCTCTTTTCTCTGTTGCAGTGCTGCTAAAGAAGGGCTCTGGCCCATCCACATGTGATATCTCTTTCTTGTGTCAGTCATCGAGCCATCTGTGCAATCCATTTAGTTCTTTTAAACATCCCAGAATGGGCAATTTTGTTTTTCCTATGGGAATGCTCAAAACTCAGTAAAGATTTCATTTTGAAGAAGCAAATCCAGTTGTCCATCTGGCCTCTCAAAATGCAGACTTTTTTTTTTTAAGTAATCAAGTTTTGCGTGCACTTCATGGGACCTTCTGTTTGCATGTCCATCTTCAAACCTTTGCCTGACTTGCATACAGAAATCTGGTGTTAATTCTTACTTCCCCACTGACTGCATGATGAATGTACCCAAAGAGAACATTCACTGCTTAAGAGGTGAAGGGTCCATTCTTTGCCACCCTCTAGTGATTTCTTGGGGCCCCAGGAGTTCTGTCTGGTATAATAAGCCCTAAGCTTCTGTTGAGCAGAACTTCAAAGGGGTGACAAGCATGCAAAAGAATGTACCTGTAGATCACTGTTTTCACTGAATTGGATGGGCTGTGCAGGGAGGGAGATCTCAGGTATACCAGCGTTAATGAAGTAGATGTGTTCTTGGGCACTACTTTTAGCAGAAAATTTGATATCAGAGGCAGAAACAACTAGGCCAGATGTAAGCCTTGCATAAGTAAACAAAAAACATTTTGAACTTTCTGGAGACCACTTGAAAGTTTCTTCCAAAGTGCACCCAGGGATGTTTTCTTTCACCAGTTCTATGCTAGTCTATGCTCTTCTTAAAAACTATGCTCTTTTTTAAAATCTGCTTCCCTCCCCTTTTCTCTGTTTTGTTCTTTGCCCATGGTTGGTAAGAGATTCCAGAGGCAGCTGCTATTTATCTTGTCTGTTGTAGGCAGGCACACACAGCTACAGTGGGATCAACCAGAATCCCCTTCTTTCTCAGCTCAGGTTTTATTGCACTGTTTGCTGCAGACATGCTGCTGCAACCCAACACTAAAAAGCCTGTGTTTCTCTTGCCCTCCTTAATTGATGATGCAAATGAAAAACTTCCAGCTAGAAAGAGGATGAAGATGAAATGTAGGGACTGGGCAGCCATAAAAAGAAGTTTCTTTGCCAGAGGCTTTGTTAACTGAGGTATGCCTGAATAGTCAGTTTTGTTTGCCATCTATTTCTTTCAAGTTTTCCTTTATTAGAGGAACTCTGATTCTGTTTATCTGTGGTAGCTGTTGTGATATGTGTAATGGACTGTTGTCTCACAACTATTCTGTAGAAGGCAAGGAGACAGAACTATAAGGCCACTTAGCTTGTCAGGTAAATATGCTTTTCCAGAAGCCAATTTCTTGCAGGCATCAGGGATATATTTTCTTTATGACAGGGTGGAACATGAAAAGTTATTTTTTTTTCATAACAGCTGCCAGAATCCATAACTTATGGTCCCGAAAGGAGGGTATCCAAACTCTGGGACAAGGACAACAGAGCACAGTTGACAGTTACTGTTGGATAGTATTAGTGAAAACATTCCAACAATAAATGCAGCAGTACTATCATATGGTATGCACAGCAGGGGGAAGAGGAGGTAATTCATGCTTGTCCTTTTAGTGTAACATCCACAAACACACCGAGTGCCTAGTAAACTCTGCAAGATGGATTCCATGGGTTGAATAACTTAGATCCTTTCCGCACCTTACCTTTTTCCGGTGCTGGGGTGTGGGGATCACGTGAGCAGCCTCCGGCAAGAGGCTTTCACGTCTCTGCTGCTTCAGCTCCACATGAGCTGCCTGCTCACATGAGAGCCCCACCTCTTCCTTCTGCAGTGCAGCCTGGGAGTTTCCCAGGCTGCGCTGGAGTAGGAAGCACGACCGGCACACCTCTGGAGGCTCTGCACATCAGGTAAGTGCGCGCGGGGCCCGGGAGCAATGCGCAATCACGCACCATTTTTGGCTTCCAGCCGAAAATGAAAAGGTGCGCGATTGGCGCCTGCCAGCCCCTGGAGCATCACGTGATTGTGAGTGCGTCATGCAGATCGCTCCTCACAATCACACGACGCTCCAGGCGCCCTTTCACATGGCAAATGCCATGTGGAAAGGGCCTCTGTCTTGCAGTGTTTTCATTGAGGCAATTACTAACAAGTATTATCTTGACACAACTTAAGAGAAGAGTAGAGGAGGAAAGCAGAGTGGATTATTAGAATGACAGAGTAAGCATTCTCTTATCATACTTTGTAGACAATCTTGAATTCATTAATGCCTGTTTAATTAATTAACATGTTTAACATTCACAGATAATAAGAGTCCTGGGTCTGGATGAGAGAGAAACACAGGTAAGTTTTTAAGTAGCTTGCATATAAACTATTTTGATTCTTGCATTTACTGAGTGACTATGCAGTGCAGTCCTAGTTGGTTAATGGCATCTATCAGGTTAACAACACTTACCAAGTTCACATTTCGACAAACTCAGCAAGTTGGATCTACGCTCAGCCCCCAGCAAGCAGTAGTGCTTTTAATATTTATGGACAGACTTGTGGTCTTACAAAGATTCCCATTAGAGAAAGAGGGCAAGGCGATATTTGCTTCTTCCTGCTCCACCCTACAAGCCCCATCACCGAATACCACACCTTTCTAGAGTAAATTTTCTCCTCTCAGGTTTATCCTGGGGTCCATCTCAACTAACATCAAACTCTGACTAGATTTGGTACAACCCATTCTTACTTTGGAGTAAAATAGATTGAAAGTGCAACTTATTTTTGAGTGGCCATTTACAAGATTGTCTTTTAAAGCATTAATAGTTATTTATTAAGATCCTAAACAGAGCTAGAACACCAGTTAAGAAGTAATCTTATGTGTACTTGCCTACAAATAGCCAATGACAGATTTGACATCTTTCTGCTGTATAATAAAACTTTACCAGTAAACCCAGCCACCATCTATAGACTGCTAGCAAACTCTGTGATATGTACTGAGCATCTGTTCTGTTGTTGATACTACCTACTTGTTTACATCTTCCTTTGGGTTTTTTAAATGTATTGGAACTCTTATCACCAAATGTAGCTGTATGAAATAGTTACTCTGAGTGCTTTAAACAGTGTTATGTACAAGGAGGAATATCTGAAGTAACATCTTGGCACTTACAAGTGAATCTTTCTTGCCCTTCCAATTTTTGTGGTTATATGGTCACCTTCTCTCCCCCCCCCCCCTCAATTCATTTGTAGGAGCCTTCCACAGCCTAGTGGTCTTCAGCAGTGATGGTGTAAAACTTCCATCATCTTCAGTCAGAAGGATGATTTATTTCCCTTTTCATTATCATGATCTCCATTTACCTTGCCATTTGATTCCAGGAATCTTGGGATACAGCAGGCTTGCATGCTGCATCCTTTTTAAAAATTTAATTGCAATGCAGATCACTTTTTAGTATTAAATATTTGAAAAAAATATGGGGGAATGGTTGGCAGGATATTTAGAAGTGATGTAATCTATTTGTATCTCTTTAGCTATGTCTGGAATGGGAATCACCCAGCCCTTCCAAAGTTGCTGGATTGCAACTTCCAGCATTTCTCGCCATTGGCTATGCTAGCTTAAAGTGGTAGGAGTTGCAATCTGACAGCCTCTGGAAGGCTGTCTGATTCCTGTCCATCAACAATATCTTATCACTCGCTCTATAAACTGTATTTTTCAGTCTATTACTAGTAATGGGAAGTTCAATATGTGTGTTTCTGGCAGTTTAATAACTGAAATTGTAACTTTTAATAGTCTGTACTGGAAAGCTGTACTAACTCTCACATGAAGTAAAGAAGATTGAACTGAGGCTGTCATATGTTGGACATACCATAATAAGATGTGACTTGTTGGAAAAGGTGATAATGCTTGCTAAAGAAGACAGCAGTAAGAAAAGAGGGAGACTGCACAACAGGTGGATTGATTCAGTCAAGAAATTCAAGAAATCCACAGCTCTGAGTTCACAGATCAGGTGACGACCTGGATATCTCTCTTGGATATCTCTCATTCATAAGATAATCATAAGTCAAAGTTGACTTAAGAGCAAATACAACAAACTGGAAGGACACAGCCAGAATTCTTAATAACGACAACAACAAAAGGTTAGGATTTATAAGAACTGTTCAGGATAATGGCTTTATGTGTCCAGCCAGTTTCTAACTGTCTCAGTGTTCGAGTGTATCCAGCCCCTTTCCTTAGAGTTGGTTCCAAAAATCCCCTGGTGGCCAGCCTGAACAAGAGGTTTGCTCATGTCAGTAATCTGGTCATGTGTATACACCACATTGCTACTGTAATTAATAAAAGATTGACATTCTTCTTTTGTAAAATGGAAAATCACCACAACTTGTCATTCACAAAGAATGTGTGTGACAAGAACACAGCATTTATGAAGGACACCTGTTGACTATTAGAGCAGTTAGTATGTAGGTTCTCGTCTAGTGAGTAGGAGTTGTATTGGATTACTTTCTGTTGTTTCCAGACTCCCACAAGCCTCAGATTCTAAAAGGTTTATTTGCTTCAAATCAGCAAGATACCTGAAAGAGTTTTTTTTTTAAAGTTACGTGTTATCTGGAATACGCTGCTCTTATCTAAACAAACCTGTTAAAAGAAAGGAATGCAACAGAAAGCAAAACAAACATATTACTTTAAGTGCTGACACAGACTCTCTTCCTTTTTTTAAAAAAGTGTCCACATAAAAACTTATGAGATAATTAAGCTTCTCTTTAATTCTGTAATACAACTTTCTAACCTTGTGCGCTTTTCATTAATCAAGGTTCGTCAGTTCTAATCAGGATGCGCTCATAAGCTCAGGATGGGCATGCCAAAGTAATTAAAGTTGCCAATTTTGCTGACAAAGTTACAACAGCAGTTATCAAAGTTACATAAGTTATCTGGGTACCACATTGATTTCTCAGATCTAGCACTGTCACATTAATGGACTAATTGGCTTTGGTAGAGGAATTAATCTTCAAGTATTTCTTCATTCTTTAAAGTTTTAGGATGGAGTTAAGTAGTAGCCATTGGTTCAATCCATTTAATGTCTATTAACTCAGTAAAAATATGAGCTGCAATGCTCCAACTACTTATCCTGGTGTAGTCTCCATTAGCTAATAGAGCTACTCTGGAATAAGAGAGCTGAAAATCTGAAATGCTATAATATAAGAGTCTTATTAGAATTTAACTATTTCAATTAAACTCTGAATTAATTAAGCTTTTAATATTCCTAGGGTAATTTGTTTGACCCACAAATCATTTTCTTATGTTCTCTACCACTTGGTAAGCTTTGCTGTGAATACAAGGAAATGTCAAGATAAAAATAAGTTGTCTATTAATTGATTCAAAGCATCCCTTTAACTATATGAATCATCAGACACAGAAGTCATGAAGAGAAAGCTAGTTTTGATAGAGGTTAGATACTGTACCATAGAAAAGCAAGGACATTAATTTCAGAACACTTATTTCACACGTCTTATTTTAGGGGGAAAAAAGAAATTTATATAGTACTATGAAATACTGGTGACTGGGTCATTCGGTAAGTAAAGGGCAACTTGATCAGCATCAAAGTCCTTTTTCTAAATGTGAACAAAGACTTGAAAATTACTATTAAGAAGATCGGAAGATAAGATTGTCATGCTGAAGCCCATTCAAAACTAAGCAAGCTGTATATCTGGGTTGTAGAGCATTATTTGCATTATGTTCATTCTTGTTACATGGAACTACACAAACTCAAGATCAGGGTGGGAAAAGAGTTTGTCATAGGCTCAATGTGTCCCCCACAGATCAAACAAATGACAGCAACATGTCTTTTTGTGTGTCCTGGAAAACAAAAAATGTGGCCTTCAGATGTTATGTTAGAGCAAGAAATCTATTGTCTTCCCACATTCATCTACATTCAAGCTAATTTTGCTTTGCAGTAGCATTCCAACTATCTAGGCCCAAATCTGCTGGAAACTGTCCATATGGATGGATCTGCTGCAATCCCTTTGGCAAGACTTCTAAGTTCCTTTGATGGGAGCACAGAATTCCAGATTTTAATCAGTCTTGCTCAAGTTGATTTATATTGACTGTCTCTATGTACATTTTTTAACTGAATTACAGGCAGTCAATATTTTTCTTAATGACTAGAGGGAGGAGGAAGCTGCAGTGATTCCCAGAATTATACTGTGCACCTGACTCTGACTTTTTAAAAATCATCTAAAGAAACCTATGATTAATTATTATCTTAGGGCAAATTTTTACTTTCCATTTTGTACTTGTCTATGCAAATCCAACACACAGTCACACAACAAGCCTATCAAGTGTGTAAAACACATTTCAATAGAATGATATATACATATATATGAATGAGATTTATATACACACACACACACACACACACACACACACACATATATATATATAAATAAAGACAGAGAGAATTTGTAAAAGCATCCAAAACTTGCAAAGGTTCCAGTCCAGTAGAGTTCATATCAAGAAGCTATGTGGAACTCAGACTGAAAAGCTCAAATTTCATCCTTCAGTTTTTTAAATTTTTGATGCAAAATAGAAGGGGAGAGACCCTGCTCTGTGAAGTGAAGTTGCAGGCCAATCAACTGCATTTGCCACTACTTTCAATACCATAAAAACCTCTGTACCTCGCTGTACCTCCACTGTGTTGGAAGGGCATTAGAATTTATTATTTGATATGATATGTGTAATGTACATATCATGGGTTATAGAGACATACACAATGCAATTTCATGGCCCAGCCTTATGGGATTCAGTTTTATCCTCTGAACTTAAAACACAGTAGCATGACCAATTCTTTCTGTAATATAACTGACAGATTGAAGTTTCAGTAGTCTTAAGCACTGTTGTGTTGGCAAATGTTTATCTATGTATTTCTACTCCTTATCAATTTATTTTCACAGAACGTATCAATTAACTTGCTAAACCAAATTTTGAAAGGGTAATTAGTTTTTTTTAAAAAAAAAAATCACAATGTTATACTGGAATGTTAAAAATAAAAATTTACTAGCAGTATTCCAGGGCAATCACGTCCCCCACACAGTGGTAGAACAGTAGCTGGTACCTGGACTGATGTGTTAACTTTTTACATTCTCAGGTTCATGAATGAGAAAAACCACCAAGACATGTGGAGTTTCAGAGAGATGTAGTCCAAAAACTAAGTCTTCCATGTTCTGCTTTGGAGACCTTGCTCTATCGATGTCTCTTCGTCAGAGGTGAATACTATGGAAATCCAACAGAGGGGTTCTAGAGTTATACCACCAACCAACTTTGCCCCCTCTTTTATGGCCTTTTAGCATCTGTTGAAAAGTACCATGTTTCACCATCAGTATGAGTTGAGATTTTTTTTTTTTTTTGGCTGTGCTAATTTCTCCTGTTGCCTCTAGACTGTATCTGGACTTAAGCCATGCTTAGAGCAGTGTATTGAAATCCATGATATTTGAGTTAGTTATGAAGGACTTGTGCCTCATAGATTACAAGGCATCTACTCTAAACATGACTAGCTCCTTTGTCAACAAGTAGCTGGTAGCTTCCTTCCTGTCCATTTTGGCCCTATGCTATTGTAGTGCTATTATTCTATTTTCAACATCCTATGGAATCCTGAGGTTTGCAGTTTAGCCAGCGAGCTTGTTGGCCTCAGCAAACTACAAACCCCAGAATTCCACAAGATGTTGAAAGTGGAATAATAGCACTATAACAGTGTAGGGCGGAACTGGCCCTTGCCAACAGGGAGATGGATCCATTCTGGTAGCATCAAAGATGTCCAATCCTGGCTCCTAAATAAGTTCAACATCTTGCGTTGCTCCGTCAACTATTAGACTAAAACTTGATGAATATTCTCTGCCCCACTGATGTGGGGGCCACAGCCACCATTGGCATGAATATGTCTGGATTTGACCTTTTTTTTAGAGTAAAAAATAAACATTTTGAGTTATCTTGCTTATTTATTTTTGCTTTCCTTATTTTAAGCATTTGATTTTAGACTGTTTTCGTCTTGATTATTACGCCCTGCTTCAAGAATGCCTTTTGGGATTTCAGAGGCAGAATTCAAAGAAATAAATAAATAGAAGATTTAAAACAGAAATTAGATATGGCAAGACCCGCTCTGCCATATGTTTCCTAAATAAACAAGTCATGTTTTATAAGCACTCATTATAATTGACCTTATATGATCTGAAATGATAGTACCCTGCTGTGCATATTTACAAAAGGGAAAGAATATGCAATTGTGCTTAAGGTTGAAAATACAGTAGCTACTGAGTGCATGGACATTTGCAAATCTGAGCTAAAGGAAACTGCAGTGAAAATAGGAACAGATGCCACAAGTCATTCTTGAGCTCTGAGTGACGGGGAAGAACTGTATCATGACACTGAGAAAGTGGAGTACCAGCAACCAACAGCATTGCTTTAGGACCCTTAAGATATATGAGCAGAGATGTATTTATCCAAGAGGAAAGAATCTTATGTGCCTGGTTCAGAAGGGGATGACAGCTCAATTGTTTAATATTTAGATGTATTTTATGTGCAAATATTGAAAATTGGGAACTGGCCTACAACTGAATGAGAAAATAATCCCTCAAATTCCATCTTGGCACTCAGGAAAGAGTCAAACCGTCAAACTAGGAGATGCTAGGTTAAGAGAGAAATAGGAGGGTAAGAAACTATAAATAACTTCTGGGCCTTTGTCTATGGTCCCACCCACCAAAGCTTTGGGAGAAAGGAGTGTAATATTATAACAGCATATAAAGAGATCTTGAGGCTAACTGAGAGAAGGAAGTTGGTAGCATAAGCTTTTATAGATTTAAGTCTACTTCATCAGGTGCATGGAGTGAGGTGCCTAGGAACAGAGCTTTATAGCCATGAATGATCAGGCTGTACATGTAAATGGCACTAGAAATGCAAAACTTGTAGTTATGGTGATGAGTTACATGTTCAATTTTAATGACAGATAAGAAATGTGATAAGAAGATAGTTTCCAGGCACACGATGCATATTATAGTACTAGTTAACACACAGCCTCATAAGGCCTCTCTTGCTCAGTTTCTCACATCTTGTTTCTGGTTTCCAGCCAGCATCACACTACATTCCAATAATTCTTCATTCACACGGTTCTCTACTCACCTTGGCCTTAGGCAACATATTTCCTCCTGCCTTTGTTCCCCAACAGCTATCATTAAAACTGAACTTGTCACCTCATCACTATACCTACAAGTTTTGCATTTCTATTGCTATTCACACACTACATGTCATTCATAGCTATGAAGTTCTGTTCCTAGGTACATCATTTCATAACTCCATCTGATGAAGCAGACGTAAGTCGAAGAAAGCTTATGCTACGAACTTCTTTGTCCTGCTCCCAGAAACCTCTCCTCTATCTGATCTACATTGATGATATCTTCATAATTTGGACTAATGGAGAGGACTTACTCAAAATCTTCCACCGGAATTTCAACAACTTCCACCCCACCATCAATCTCAGGCTGGAACAGAACAAGTTCACTTTCTGGATATCCCTGAGTAGCTACACGATGGACATCTAAGTACCAAACTATTTTGCAAACTCACTGACTGCTACACATACTTACATGCCTCCAGTTTCTACCCTAAACACACTACCTAATCCATAGTTTACAGCCAAGTTCTCCAATACAATCGCATTTTCTCAGACCCAGAAGACAGGGATGCCAAACTCATGGAATTACAACAAGCATTCTTCATGCTACAGTACCCACCATATGGAGTAAAACAAACAAACAAACAAACAAAAACAAATCAACAAGGCAAGAATTGTACCCTGAACTATTACAGAACAGAGTAAAAACAGAAAACAGCAGAACCCCACTAGTACTCACGTACAGCTCCCAACTGAGACCACTTAGATCATCAATGAGCTACAACCTATTCTGGACAATGATGCTGCCCTCTCAAGGGCTCTTGGTGGCAAGCCTTTAATTGCCTATAGACCACCTCCCAATCTCAAACAGTTACTTGCCTGCAGGAGAATACACAACACAGGTGGGAAGACAGATATAAGACCTTGCCACAAATCCAGATGCCAACTTTGCCTACACATCTACTCAGGAAACATCATCACAGAGCCTAATTACATCATCCCCAATATTAGACATACTTTCACTTGCTCATCCTCTAATCTGTGATCTGTGCCATCCTCTGTCATGTGCTTCAGCACTCTACATTGAGCAAACTGGCCAGTCTCTGTGCCAGAGGATAAATGGATAGAAATCAGACATTAGTAATGTCAATTCACAAAAACCAGTTACTGAGCACTTCGGTCTTCCTGGGTCTTCCCTCTGAGACATCAGAACAGCAATTTTTTGGGGGGAAAAACTACACAGAAAGACGGGAAGGAGAAACAGTAGAATTAGGATATATCCACAAACTCCAGTCTATTGATAGTGAGTTAAACAGAGGCAATGGTTTTCTGGCATACTACATGTATTATAACATTAGTTAACATCCCAACCTCATGAGGGCTCTCTTGCTCAGGTTGTCACATCTCCTTACTGGTTCCCAGCCAGCATCACACTACATTCCAATAAATCCCTCCATAGATCATATTGTTATCTGCTCATCTTGGCTTTAGGCAACATCTTTCCTCCTGCCTTTGTTCCCCAATGACCACTGTTAAAACTTAACTTGTCACTTCACCACTGTACCCACAAGTTTTGCATTTCTATTGTATTCACATATACAACCCTGCTCATTCATAGCTGTAAAGGTCTGTTCCTAGGCACTTCACTCCACGCATCTGATGAAGTAGACTAAAGTCTATGAAAGCTTATGCTACCAACTTCTTCCTCTCAGTTAGTCTCAAAGATGCTACAAGATTCCTTTGTATACTGATCCAAACTAAAAGGGCTATGTCTTTGAATCCTGATATTATAACAGTGTGAGTCATGTCTACAACAAAAGCTACCCTAAACACTTACTTAATTTGTGTAAGTGAGAGGGAGGTACAATGTAATATCTAAACCTTTATATAGTTTTAACTATATTAATCTCCACACATATATTGTGAGTCAGATCACTATTCCATCCATTTAACAATCAGAGAAATTCAGTTTCAGGTTATAAACCAGCTACTTACAGCATCTGCCCCCAGTCCTCAGTAAAGCCAACATCTTTAGTTATGAGGAAGTATAAAAAGTATCACAACAAATACTCAGAATATTCAGCTTTTGAGCAATTAAAGCAGCAATCCTCATTATAGGTACTGATGAGTTTAACTGAACTCTATGGGAATTGCCTCTGAGTAAACACTCATTGGATTGGACTGTATAGATTCAAGATGAGGCCTTTGAACCATGCTGTAAAATTTGGACCTGCTTTCTCAGTAGAGATGTGAAGAAATCTTGTTTTTGCTGAGATTTCAGTAAAAACAGCTCATCTTGTCAAAGCAAGAGAGCTTCTTGGGGAATATCTAAAGCAGGAGAAAAGGTGTCCCCCCCACCCCATGGTTATGTTTTTCAAAATTTCTGCAGAATTTACTTTGCACAAAATTTGCCTCCGCACAAATCTAATCTCTCCTCCTCTTCTTTCTGAAGTCACATTTATACACACAGGAAAAGCTATCTGATCACAAAGGTATAAATAACCCACCCAGTACTATTACTTTTACGGTGGTTTTCCAATAATGTGCATTACACAGAAATGTACAAAAAATGCTCATAAAAATGCACAACCTTTCTACAGTACTAACATGGACAATGAAAATCGTTCAGTTTTGCTCATTTACTGTATGAGACGAAACAAATTGGGACTTACGTCTTTACTTTTCACTGCTGAAATTTCTAGCTACTATGCACAGTACCCCGAAACCCCTGGTGCTTCTGACTGAGTTAGGTTAGAGATTTTCCTAAAAGTCCTAAGGCTGTATTAGAGTTATAGCACACATCTACCTGACTCACATAGGACAGTCTGTTCATTAGACAGCCTTTCTCCCAGACAGAGCACACATGAAACATTTTAAAAATGTCCTATAAAGAAGCAGACATCTATTTCCTCTTTTAGTCCATCAAAGGTAAGAGGCTTTGGCTATGATCCAGCAAGATGGTTCTGTTTAAGGATGAAAATCATTATAATCAGGTAGACTGTATTAAATGGATCCCACAAACAGAAACCATTTTCTTGCTTCCATCAGCTGGCAGTAGCAAATTCCTGCATCATCAAGTTGAGATGCCTGAGACTAGATCACAGCTATATTCCTAAGAAGAGAAACAGTTACATATTCCCCCACATGTGGGATTTAATACAGCATATGGGCTCTGAACCATAAGTATTGGCTCATGGAGATTTAGTTTGGCTATGACTATTTCTTCATGAAGCAAAGGTACTTTCATGAAAGAAGGCATGGGGAGCCATGTCTAGCCAGCTGAGGTGCTTTAGGCAGGTTTTAGGGAGTCAACTAGTGCTTTCATTGAGGAGGTGGCTGTACTCCAGCTTGGAAGACAGAAGACTTTTTTAAAAAAAAAAAAAACAAGCATAAAGCCCACCTAAGGAAACTCTAATGAAGACAGTGAAGGAACTTTCTCAGACAACTGGCATTGGCTCTCATGACAAAGCAACAAATTGTTATTGTTATTTTTGCTACTGCTGCTCCATTTTTACTTCCAGGAGGAGGATACTGATCTTCTACCAGAGACTCCAAAATAATGTGGTTGTTCCTGTGTGCTCTGTCTCTTGATGTGGAGTGGAGGGAACATTTTGTAGTTCTGCCTCAAAATGTCTTGGGTTTATTCTGACTGGGAGTGAAGCTTTTGTGTCTGGGCCTTTCTCTATGATAAAACAAAAATCCTGAGGTGAAGAAATCATCCTTGTATACGAAGAAGAGAAGCAGAAGAAGAGAACATTCTTATTGCTTCCGGTGCCTTTTTCAACTTATTAACAGAAGATTTTTTTTGTTCATATTGGCTAATAACAGATCAGCTGTGGGGAGAAGGTTCAGCACTGTTGAATTTAAGCATGCCATCCTTTTTCCTACTGACTCCAAATATTTAACCAAGGATGAACGGACTGGTTATGTTCAGGGTATCCCTATGGATATTAAGTACTACTGTGTTCTATGGGGCCTATAACTCATTTCAAAGGATTGCATGGAAACACAGATACAAGGTTTCTCATTGGAATGGACTGAATGAAAATATAGATACACAGTTGTATCTTGTCATAAGTTATGACTATTGGCTACAAGCAGTTCTCTTCAGCAATTGTGGAAAGATTTCTATTAAGTATGGTGACTACAGAACATAATATAACAGATACTTCTTTGCACATGACTCCCATGTATTTTAAAACCATCATGCAGTCATCCAAAGATGAGTAGTGGTCTGTGATAGGTTTATATTCCAGATTCAATAGCCTAGAGGTGCTGAAGATATGAACACCAATATCTACCCATGTACACCAAACAATCACATTTTCACAATTTCTTGTACATAGAAAACAGCAATGACCTCATTCAAGATGCTGCTCTTGTGGTTACGTTCCTTCAAGTCAACTCAGACTCATGGCAACCTTATCTTAGGGCTTTCTTGGAAAGATTTATTCAAAGGAAATTTGCCACTGCCTCTAAGGCCGAGAATCTGACTTGCCCAAGGTCACCCCGTGGATTTGCATGGCACAGTGGGGATTCAAACACTGGTCTCCCTTAGTCAAGCAGTCAGACCACTAGGCAACATTGCCTCAAGGTCCTACCTTTAGAATGATTACTGTCATGCAATTGATGCTTGTCTTGAAGCAAACATGTTAATGCATTGGTTTATCTCTGTTGTTCTTGTGTGCTTCCAAGTTGACTCCAGCTTATGGAGATTTCCAGCATTGGGTTTTCCTGGCAAGATTTATTCAGCAGAGATTTGTCTTCCTCTAAGTAGTGTGACTTGACCAAGACCAGTCAATGGATTCCCATGGCTAAATAGAAATTCTATTTTTTTGTCTTGCAGATTCCTGGACCAGCACTCAAATTGCTACAGTATGCCGGCTTTCAAATATCAGTTTATATAATTCTGTTCATACCCAGTCCATCATAAATATTACAAGGTGGGTAGTAATACTAAACAAATACAACACGGTTAATAAAACTAATAACAATTAGAGAAAGAGAGAAATATACTGCAGATATTTGCTCATAATTGGTCACCACTTGTAAAGACAAGGCGAAAAGGGAGGCCTTACCTGGCACCAAAAGGCCAGCAAAATTGACAGCCAGCCATACCTCAGACTTAGGACAGGGCACCACAAGGGGAAAGATAATATATTGTATCATCATGAATTGTTCTTCAGCCAGTGATGGGAATATGAGCTGGGCCTCTATCCAAGAATTAAGTGCCTAGTCAGACTGATATAGGGAGAGACAATCCTTCATGAAAGAAGATCAGGGATGTCCACAAACCACAGCCTTGAGTTCCTAAACCCAGTAACTGTCCACTCATAGGAATATTGTCTAATCAGAATTCCTTCTAACTTTATATGCTATCTTCCAGCCCATTACTACTTTGAGTATCCAAAGCAACACTCAGATAAGGCCACCCTCAGATGAAGATGGATACTCATGAACAGTATTGAAGAGCAGATCCAATTAGGCCACTTTCAAAGGTCTGGGCAACATTTTCACCCTAGAAAAGTATTTTAAAACTCCCAAATCTACTTTGTTAATTCAGCATGCAGGCTAGATGTTCCAAGATGGGATGGGCAATGACAAGGTTGAGTACATACTTCCAAGGAGCTTTCCCACATTATCAGGCTGCAACAACCAAAATTAATCCCACACAAACTAAATAAATGGTATTCTGAATACCTCTGCCAGTTCTACATCACATATGCATATGACTTTTCTCCTAAAGTCCCTTGAAAATTTGAAACAAAAGGTTTCCAAGGGTTCCTCTATTCCTCTGAAGCCCATTGCACTTATTTGGACTCCAAGTAGCCTCCCATCTTCATCAAAAGTTATTGGTACTTGGTGTACCTTTGAGGACAAACACAAGCGAAAATACTTGTTGGCAACTACCAATAACCCAAATATCTGCTACTACAACTTTAAAAAATAACAACAACAACCAGAATATCTGCTACTACTGCTATTGTAAAGAAGAGTAAAAAACAGCAGTGTATTTTGGTAAACCATGCAATATAGTAGGATCCTAAGAATATGAGATTGGACAGAATTTCTGATGGTATTACAAGAGAACACATCGTCTGCTGGAGGAGAGGGCGAATGGCTAAATAAAACATGACACCTTTGGCATAGCTGACTTTACTGTATGCTTTTCTTTCCAACTGATATATGTTCCTGGAGGAAGTTAACAATTCAATATTTATATATTTTCTGTGAAAAAGGAAACCTTATGTTTTGTGCTCCAAGAGCCACAAAATATAAAAGAAATTAATTTTAAATGGATTGAATTCAAGAAAGAACCTGTCAGAGGTCATTTAATAAATATCTTAATGGCAGGTTTCATCAGTAAACCTTTCATCTGAAAAGAGAGAGAGAAAAATCACTGCTGAAATTAAAGCGATCTTATCTTGCATGTTAGTTTGTAGAAACCAGTCTGAGTTTCTAGCTTTTCTTGTTATAAAAAAGTGCTGTCACAATAAGGGCTGACTTAAAATAGGGAAAGGTCACCAAGATTTGAACTTTCCAGTGTGGTGTAGTGATTTGAACATTGGATTATGATCTTGGAGAGCAGGGTTCAATTTCCAGCTCGGCCATGGAAATCCACTGGGTGACCTGGGTGTGTCACATACCTCAGCCCCAGAAAACCCCGTGATAGGTTTGCCTTAAGGTCTCCATAAGTCAGAAATGACTTGAAAGCACACAACAACAACAATAACAACAACAACAACAACATTTTGATCAGGTAAATCATGAAGTGTCTTCTTACAGTAGCATTCAGAAAAATTACTTGATTCTTAACTACTATGGACAGCTATCCCATATGGCGTGTTCTCAGAAAGTTAACAAACCATGTATTTGCACCATTTGTTGACAAAGTAGATCATTTATTGCATCCCACTTACAAAGTAGACATGGCATTAAAAATGTTACTCCATATGGAATATTGCCTTATTTGTGTAAACAGCCCGGAGGGCTTCTAAAACATTTAGATAACAAATTTTCCTGTACAAACACAGGGATGCTGCTTAGAAGAGTCCATAGCATACTAACAAATAACTTGGAGTCTGGAGATCAGCTGAAATAACAGTATCTTTCTCACCTGATAATTAATGCCATACTATTTAGTACAGGGGCTTGAAAATATCATTTTTGATAATGGAAGGAACTTTCTTATTTGAATAATCATATCAGAGATATAAAAGTATGGCATCTTTCTTAACTGTGTAGAAGCAAAGGACCTCTGATTTCAAGACAAACATGAATGGATCTATGAAGTGTGGCATTTTGATAGATCAATTGTAAGGTGTTCCTTCATTAGAAGGAAAGGTTTTTCCTTGGGTGATTAATTACAAAGGAGCCAAGGCTCATGACCCATTATTAGCTGTGCAGAGGAAGGAATTTTGATGGATGGTCACAATGCAATTAGGAAAGCAGATATCCATCTTCCTACACAATTACCAGGAATAGGGAAGCTCCTGTAGTTTTTATTCACTTGTCCTAATATTTCTTTATCTACAAATACTTATTTGCAGCAACAAGAATTGTCCCAGAGAGGGGGAACATCAACTACATAGTTCAGGCTGGACTACAAAAAATCAGGATGTGGTCTCATATATAGTCCTACAAGTCACCAGAAAATTAAAACAAACTCATTTTTACTTTAAAAGCAGAACAGTAAAGAGAAACTGTAGTCCCGTACATGTCTGAGTGCTATTGGTTTCAACAGATTTTAGCATGACTGTTCTGCATAGGATCACACTGGATTCATTTTTCATGATGTGAACAAAAAACATCTCACTCAAACCCTGGAGGACGCTAAGGCCATTTCTGTACTAGACTCTTATAGTGCTATTATTCCACTTTCAACATCCTATGGAATCCTGAGGTTTGCAGTTTAGGGAGGGGCCTTTAGAATTCTCAGCCAGAGAGCTCTTTGGACTCAATAAACTACAAACCCCAGAATTCCACAGGATGTTGAAAGTGGAATAATAGCACAGTCTAGTGTGGAAATGGCCTAAATTGTGGTTCCAGTTTATTTTATCTCCCATATTCAAAGAGATTTAAAAGCACTCCTCACTCTTTCTAGCCACCAGCTTCCACCTGAAGAACTTTTATGGATTTCCCTCTTGTCTGCTATCATAGCAAATGATAGAGAAAGAAGGAAAAATACCCAGAGTCTCAGGGAAGCTTTCAGCCAATGGCGACAGTGCCATGTATTCAGTTTCAAAAGATGGGAACTCTCACAGACCCCTGTACTACCTTGAAACTGTGGATGGCACAAGCAGGGCTAGCATCTTTCAGTCATACTTCCACTGAGTAATATTTGATTTTGGAAAGGCTAATAGTACAACATGCAAATAAAATTAAAATGTCAAGTCTCAGTTCCACCCAGGCCATACTGTTAAATGTGTAGCTATCTGCAGAGACATATTGTCAAAAGCTCTCCCTTTGCTTTTCAGCTTCTGACACAGATTTTAGCTCCCAGGGAAATGGCAGCATGTCACAGTTGGCTTAAAATGAACAGCCTTGGGAATGTGTTATAAACCCTAGTGTTTATTTCAGGCATTCCTCAGAGGCTTTTTGCTCTTCAAGCATTTAGTGCCAGTTTCCCAAAGTAGTGAGGAATTATCTGGGACTAGAAAACTCTATGAAATTTGTGGGATGACCATAAACTGACAGGCAACTTGAAGGCACAAACACACAGAGAATGTGCAAGTGGACTTTATAGTCTCATGGGTATTGCCTGTGTACTGTTAATTTGTGCAGTTCAGTGAATTGATAGTGATAGTGTTGTGTCTCCAAGTTGCTTGTATGACAACTTCACACATTTCATAGGGTTTTCTTAGGGAAGGAATACTTACAGGTGATTTGTCATTGCCTTCCTCTGAATATAATATCTGGTATTTCTTAATGGTATCCCTTCCAAGTAGTAACCAAGTCTGATCCTGCTTAACTTCCAAGATCAGACAGGATCCAGTTCCTTCAGCGTATTTAGGCGAATCAATGGAATGATATTTTTACAGATTCTACCTTGAAGCCACTGGAACCTCTAAGAAATTGAGTTTCTAGGACATTCCTATTTACAACATAGATCACATTCAGATTCATACAGGAATATCAGTTCTGTTGCTTATCTGGGAACAGAAGGACAAAGTACTTCACAAAGGAAAACAAGTGAAACAGGTCAACAATGCCTCAAAGCACTGCTTCTATTTTTCCCCACAGTAAAAAGGATGGTATGCAGGGCATGTAGGCTTCCATAGTGACGGAATAACTCTTTTCTTCCCCATAATTATGGGGAAATTACATAGTGCCTTAACAATCCTCTACTATTCAACAGGTTATGGCATGCATGTGTATGCGTGCGTGCGTGTGTGTGCCTTCAAGTCAATTTATGGTGATCCCATCAATTTCATAGGGTTTCCTTAGAAGGAATATTCAGAGATGGTTTTGCCAGTTCCTTCCTCTGCAATATAGCCCACAGCATCTGGTATTTGTTTAGCAGTATCCCACCCAAGTACTAACCAGACAGAGCTTGTTTTGCTTAAAACATGAGACAGGATCTGGTATCTTTAGAGTATTTAGGCAGCTCCAGGTATGCACTAGATACAAAAAGAGGCATTTTGCTCTAAACCTAGAACCGTAGGAAAGCAATGAAGGCAATGGCAATCACAGTACTTTTTGTGGTTAACAACTCACACTCTGTTCTTCTGCTACTTTAAAACTCATAACTCACTTTTCCATGTTGGGATAAATAGACCATACAAAATCGCAAGTTATAATAAGGCTTCTTTTAAAATTTTCTACAAATATTACTGACAAATCATTTGGATGAAGGTTTACCTCACTGACTTGCCACTTAATTTATCACTTCATAAAAAGCTGAAAGACCTGTGCTAGCCTTTCAGAACCTCAGAGCATGATGTTATCCTGCTCCTCAAAGTCTTCAGTCCTGCATGTTATGTTTAACAATGTCACTATCTAGATAGCTTTATTTAATTATTATTTACTAGTTCAGCTAGAGGATCTCTCCCATATATATAAATGTCACAGCAGCCTCTGAGATAAGAATCTTAGGGTAAAGCAAAGTCTCTTGAACAAATCAGAAGCTAGGCCGAAGAATAATTGATTGAGGGTTGCTTCCTTGAAGGAATTTTGAACAGAAAGAAAATGAGAAATAATAGTGCTTATTAATTTTCCATAGATATCAGTGAATTATATCTGTTCATATTAAGATATTATAGACAGCTATATATATATGGAGATACGAAAGTTAGACTGTAGCTTTCAGTATTCATTAATTGTCTTGAAGAAATAATGAAGGCTCAATTGGGATTCTTATATTCTTGGAATGATCTGCTGTGATCACATTTCCTTCACAAGTCAAGGCAGAATTTTTCCAACTAGATTATTCAGTGACTCTAGCAGAATGAGTTTATTGCATCTCTGATTGAAACAGAGGTAAAGCTAAACTTCTGATTTTTAAAATGGCATATTCTTTGGACAGATGCAGGTGTAACACCTTATATGATCATGGGCTGGTGGCAAGGGCACACATTGTCTTCCCAGATACCTCCCCTAACAGGAAAGAAGGAATTCCTATAACAAGAAATAAAGTAACATGGCTGTCCTTTCTTGATATATTAACCAAGATGAAGAAGTGGAAGTAGTTAAATCTGCATTGTGACCTAGAAAGCCAGCATGGTACAGTGATTTAAATATTGGATTAGGACTCCGAAAGACCGCTAATTCAACCATGGAAACCTATTGGGTAACCTTGGGCACATCACATGCTCTCAGTCTAAAAGGAATGCAATGGTGAAACTTTTCTGAATAGTTCTTGCCAAGAAAATTCTATGAGAGTTACCATATGTCAGAATTGACAGGGAGGCACATAACAAGAACAACATCTGCAATAGTCTAGAATCCGAGACATCTTAAATGGATGTTTTCACTTTACTGCTATAATAATCTGATATCATGCAAGAACTGAAGCTGCTAGTAGATTGATGCAATTACATTTGCACTGTCCTTGAACAAAGGAAACAATTTTTCACCTGCAAAAAACTTGAAGAACGTATTTGGAAAACTGAAAAATTGCAGCCAAGTCTAAGTTAGCTTCTAGAAATTGTACAGAAAGTGTGTTCCACATAAACACATTTTCAGGATGCACTCATATATTTTAAACATTATTAGTTCTTTGCATAGTTAGGGTTGCATTTGTTAACATGATTTGCATTTTTATTTATGGAAAGTGAAGAGGTAGTCTATTTTAAAAAGTGGCTCCCTGTTTCCCTTCACAATGGAAGTGACAAACATGTCAGCATATGAAATTTGGCCAATCCACCTACTCCTTCTGTTTCCCTTGAGTCTCTTGCTTTCTCCTCCAGTTCCTTCTGTTCCAACTAAGGTTTAGAAAGCAAAATCAAGCCCAGTGCCAAGCTACTTTGCCAACATCGAGTAGAAGTGAGTGGCTGTGAAGGAGGAAAGAGGCTGGATTAATATTGATGGGTTTCTAAGAAGTGTTTGATGCCTTAGCATGCTCTCCTATCACCTCAGTTTGTGAAGATGAGATCCTTGGAGAACCAGAAAAGTCACTCAGGAAAGAAAAGCAATAGGTTTTCAGGTGTTCTACTGTGCATCATGCACAAAATAGGGTCCCAAGATACACAATAGAATTTTGTTAACTCCCAAAGGTAAAGATGGACATTGTCCTAAAATAAAAAGAATGAAGTAAAAGAACAACTACGAAGAACATACAAAGAAATGTTGTTATCAAAACAAGGAAAATATTTGGTGTATGCCAGACTTACCTCACAAGGGGAAAAACCCAGATCTTCAAACATTATCTGGGGTTCTCTTCACATTACACAATTATAGAACCAGTTTAACTGCCTTGCCTCCTATGGAATCATAGTTTTGTGAGATATTTGAAATTCTCTGTCAGAAGGCTCCCCAAGCCACAAATCCTAGGATCCCATAGGATATAGCCATAACCGTTACAGTAGTGTGGGAGCAGCATATTTGTGTAGTGTGAAAGAGACCTGAGTTGAATGACATCGCTTATTTTCAGCTCAGTTCTAATCATAATCATTGAAAATACCTCACTGAATCAAACAAAACTCTTACTAAGTTTGTTTGGAAATTCTGCTGGTATATTTATAGGCTTCTGGAACTGCAAGCTATTTTTTCTGCATTCTATTAAACAAAGCTTTAATATAGTCACAGTGATAATACACAGCTCTACTGGAAGACAAAAAATCACTTTTGAAAGAGGTACTAGCCTAACTAGTCTTTTTCAACATGGAGGAGGAGGAGGCTACTGACACATTTATTTAGCATGAGATTTAGTGAATTGCAATCCACTTCCTTAGATGCATGATGGAGTACAACATCCACATTTCTACATAGCTCTAAACAGCTATACACGTAATATATATATAGAGAGAGAGAGAATGAGAATTCTGTACAGTTCTATATCTGGTTCATATATGAAATCTCTATCAGATAGTAAAGCAATTATTTTAAAAATATGATTAGAACAAATATTTAAAATATTAATGAAATCATTTAGCTATGAGGAGAAAGATGACCTTCGGATGTTACAAAAATGGCATGGGAGAAATCTACCATATGTTGCATTATTTAGTATAAGCTGACACTTCTAATGCAGCCAGACATAAAACATGATGTGTTGACCATGGAAGAACTGAAATAGATGTAGTCATCTGTGAAGTGGTCCAGCTGAGATTAATGAAACAGATTTCACTGCTTTCTTTCTCTTGAGGAGTAAGACTAACTACATGCTATTTATACTTTCTCAGATAACTCTTGGTTTTAAATTAGTTTTTAAAGTTGAGCACTTTTTCTCCTTCCAGCCATTAGGTCAGAGATTCTATATCTGGCCTATTTCTATTTAAAGAAGTCGAGCGTATGCTCCATTCCCCCCTCCTTTCTCGTACATCGTATCCAGAATCCCAGTGACAGAACAAAAGCTTGGGGCGATTGACCTACTGGAAATATTGAGCATCAGAGAGATTTCAGATTTCTTTTTCTGTGTGTATTTAAAGCTCCACACAGCTGCTGCTGCTGTGGCTACTGCTGCTGTTAACTCTCATTTTGCTTCACAGTAGAATTTGTGGGAGGTTAACCAGCTAACTGGATGTCTGTCCATTTTTCTCAGAAGGAAGCTCTAACATGAAATAATAATGCTTGGCATTTGCCAAGCATGGAAATCTTTTCCCCAGATGTTTTGGGAGTTGGACTAGCACAGTGTCATCAAGAGGACCTAATGGCATGACAAATGGCAGCTCTAAATCACAACGTGACAAAATACGAGGCACAAAATGCAAAGGTCAGTCTCTCTCAAAGGCAGTCATAAGCATATAGCATAGGTATAGCCTCTGTAATCTCAAGATTTCTAACATCAGCATTCTGAGATGTTGCAACTGATGAATTTGTATCCTTCCTTATCCAGACAGGAACATCAATGTTGTGGCCAACAGTGGCAAGGCTGCCCAAATGTTCATGAAAATCTTGTTGAAAAAGCTAAAAGCCTGAGTCCTATTGGATGTTTCAGACTAGAGTGACCAACTGAAACAATTGTTAAATACTGAGTCAACATGTACTCAGCTATTCTGAACTATAGAATATCATACCCTCCAATAATTCAAAGATTAAAACTGAGAAACATGTGGTCAAGTGGTATCAGAATGTGTCCGAGATGGCAAAAGCTATTAATGAGGAAGAATACACAAGCTATGAAAAGTTGTAGCAGTTTGTTTTTGCTCGAGCCTACTGGGAAGGGCAAGATTCTGCCCTCTTCTCTCCTCTTCATCTGCTGAGTTGAATGCAAACTACTTTTGCACTTTAAACTCAGTTTGTAGCAATGAAAATAATATGAAGACAAAGGTGGAAAGTCAAAAGGGGAGAAAGAAACCAGATCATTTTAAAAGCAGCTGAAAAAATGAGATGATGGAGGATTAACTGGGACTGTCCCTGGCAAAGCATGACAGTCAGAGGCTATGGAATATCTGCATGCCTTGACTATTGACTGTAATATTCTGCAATCAAGGGATTTAGGCAGGTTCATTTTCTAACTCAGCCTACAATATCTGTTCACTACAGTAAAGCTTCCAATAAACAGCTGTGGATCACAGTATGGTCAAGTCCGAAATCCCCACTCCTCTTAAACTGTATGAGGTTGTCCTACAGCTGCCTTCTCTTTTATTTTACAGCGTCTAGCTTCCTGGAGCACCTATTCAGTGCCAGGCATGTAGCACAAATTAGAAATGTTTTTTGAAAATCCTTCAGGTAGTAGCCACACATCACTATGTGCAGCCTTTTCCTGAGTGACTGGACTGAAAAAGAGAAGGCTAGCTTCAAGTTCTGATAGCAATATAGACATTTTTCTCCATACAGTAACCCAAGAAGCATGCTCATGTCCAGTTCCTAGTACAGTTTCCACCCAAAATGTGCCATTTCTAGTTTCTATGTAAAATTAGACAAAAGAAAGAAAGAAAGAAAGAAAGAAAGAGAGAGAGAGAGAGACAGACAGACAGACGGACAGACAGACAGACAGACTTGGAACTTGGACCATCACATAAGTACTTTTAAAATCTTATTTTTTGAAATGCTTTGTAGATAGTGTGAAAGCCATGGGAGTTTTCTGGAAAAAATAATACAAATGGAATGAACAAAGACTACTGTAAGGTTGTGCACTTGATCTGTCAAGTACTTTGGCTACCTTCCACACAAATATTTTGGCTTTCTCTATATTTCACCCTAGAATGCATATTTGTGAACTGATTTTGAACAAACTTGAACAAACATCAAACTTCTGAACATTTCCATGCAGGTTCATGACTGGTTGGCAAAGTCTGGCTGTTTTCAGAAAATTACTGGTTTAGTTCATTTTGCATGGAATTTCATGTGAAGCCAGGTATAAGGACTAATGGTTCTATCACTCAAATGTTTGTTTTGTTCAGATCATAAGCAAATTAATCAACATGCAAATAGGCAACACTGGACAAATTTCCTAGAGGAAATATAATTCCACAATGCACATTGTTGGGAAGAGCATTCCACACAATTGCAGGAGAAGCAAATCACAATTGTGAACTTTTTATATGTGGAATGGTAGAGACGTTGTAATAAATCTAGCATGACATTATGATTTAAGAGATTACTGACAGAAATATTTCAGCTCACTAGAAAAAGCATGATCATGTTTTTTGGATGCTATTATAACAGATTAATTTAAGGTTTGAGTTTTCTTGACATTGGCTTTTTACTGCACTCCAGCATGCACCATACTGAAGAACACTTGTCATTTTGATATTTACTGAGTGTTTGTAGAAATGAAGTATACACTGTAAATGTAACAATGCTGAAAAGTACAGAAATAGTACTTTTGAATGTACCATCAAAGCGTGCTCTTGAATGTACTTTTAAATGTACCATCAAAGCATGATCTTCAAATAGCAAGATAGAGGAACAAAGTAAAGTCGTTGACATTATTTAAAGCCAAATCACTCATAGAAAAATGGAGACTTATTTAATCCACAAACACTACTGAGGTGCAAGAAAAGCATATGGTGAAAAGATAAGCATAGCCCTAGAAGGAGAAAAGAACTGAAGTGTGAAATTACATGCAACTTATGTAGCAAGATTTCAACCCATTAGAAATCCATGTGGGAAAAGCACATGGACAATGCTGTTGCTATGCATGAATTGTGAAGGAGGTACTGGTACCACTCTACTCTGCTTTGGTTAGACCTCATCTTGAATACTGTGTCCAGTTCTGGGCACCCCAGTTCAAGAAGGACATGGTCAAGCTGGAGCAGGTCCAGAGGAGGGCGACCAAAATGGTGAAGGGCCTGGAAGCCATGCCCTATGAGGATAGACTTAGAGAGCTGGGTATGTTCAGTCTGCAGAAGAGAAGGTTAAGAGGGGACATGACAGCCATGTTTAAATATTTGAAGGGATGCCATGTAGAGGAGGGGGGCTTGTTTTCTGCTGCTCCAGAGACCAGGACAAGGAGCAATGGATTCAAGCTGCAGGAAAGGAGATTCCACCTGAACCTCAGGAAGAACTTCCTGACGGTCAGGGCTATCCGGCAGTGGAATATGCTGCCTCGGAGTGTGGTGGAGTCTTCTTCTTTGGAGGTTTTTAAGCAGAGGCTGGATGGCCATCTGTCGGGAGTGCTTTGAGGGTGTTCCTGCATGGCAGGGGGTTGGACTGGATGGCCCCTGTGGTCTCTTCCAACTCTACGTTTCTATCATTCTATGATTCTAAAGATAGAAGTAGCTGTTCTCTTTCCCCACCGTAAGCACCAAGAATATAGAGATGCACAAAATGGCCTAGGCCATTTCCACACCGGGCTTCTGTAATGGTGCAGAGCGACCTCTCACGGAGGTCTTCTGCACTGTAGAGTGGACTGGCGTGAACTACTTTTCGTAGTTCCACACCAGAATCCACTCAGGAGTGGCCGGAACTAGCCGCGCTGTGTGTTCTTTAAAAACCTCTTTTTCGAGGTTTTTAAAAAGCACGGAGCGCGCAGCCCCGTGCTGCTCTGTCGCCCGGCTCCGACACGGATTTGCAGGCACGAGCAAGTGCGTGCCTGCAGATCTGCTGGGGGTGGGCTTCCGGCTGGCGAGCTTCTCCTGTTGGTGGAGAGCCTCCACCAACCGGAAGCCGCCATTTTGGACACCGGAGGACTGCGGAGCAGTGAGCTCGTGCTGCTCCGCGTGGCGACGGACCTACCCGGCTTCAGGTAAGCTTCGTTTTAGGGTGTTTTCGCCTGTTCCCCCCCCACACATGCGGAAAGGGCCTTAGAGACATTGCACAACTTTCATCAAAAGTAGTAAGTGTACTTGAAATTCTTTTGATGTTTGGCCTAAGTAACAGCCTCTACATTTATCCTGAATCTTACTTTAGGCACACTTGGTATTACTTAGGGATATGTGAAACCCCTAAAAGTCTTTGAAGTTTTAGTGAAACTTTAAGCTTCCCCTTTTTAAAATGAAATATTTCAAATGTTTGGGTAAAGCAGCAATTTTCAAATTCACTTGGAATATAACTGGTAGTATTTCACAACTCATGTAGATGGGATCCATAGACATCGCCAGTCATAACCTAATTCATGTGAGACACAATACTTTGTGCAAATTCACACTTCTGCAGAAATTGAATTCTTCCCATTAAGAACAAGAGGAGATTCTTCCAGAGCTCAGAAAAGTTACCTTTTTAGACAACAGATCCCAATGGTTATACTGCCTGGGGAACTTGGGAGGGAGAAGCTGTACTCAAAAAAGTAATATTGCCAAGCTCTGATCATGCCAAAGTAATCACATGGAGCTGAAACGATGCAAGTTTGATTTTGACATGAACACTGCACTCTTGGGAGGGGGGCTGTGAGATCATTCACAACTATCATGGCCAAAAGGAAGTCTAATAATTGCAGTCTGGAAAAGTAACTCTTCCAAGCATATCTAACTCTGTATTCCAATCCTCCAGGACTACAAACATTCATTTCTGATAAACATTTTTTTAGTTTCCAGGCCAACAGTGGCCCTGAGATTGATGTCATCTCACCACTAGTAGCAGAAGAGAAATGATTTTGATTGCCCTCAGAGCACTGGGGATGTGGGGAGAGGAGGAGAGATGAAAATGTGTCTCACCCATATTAATCCTCATTGAGATCATTGTCCTAGCTAATAGTACCACAGGAACAGTGGCCTCCTCCCTGCAGCTTAGCTGATCCTGTGGGGAAAGGTAGGTGTGGCTCCCTCAGCTTGCTAAGCTGCAGGCAAGACAACAGAGAAGTGTATGCAGGCCACACATTGCCCACATAGAACATAAAACATATTACTATTTTGTTCAGTATTTACGTACTTTGGTTCTTCTAATCCTGATTGTTTCACCTTGTACCTTCGGCTTGAATTCTGTTTGTTCTGTTATTTACAACTCTCTATAAACTTTTATTAATAGCTATATAATTTCCCAAAGTCCCACAAAACAAAATAAAGTTTATGTCTGTAATGTCCAGTCTTGTCTTAACTCAATAAGCAGACTGTATGGATAGATTCAGAAAGCTTTTACTGAAGATTTAGTTCAGCGCACAAACATTGTCCTTGCCAGAACTGAGCATACAATGCAAGTTTGCCTTTTTAGAACACATCTTACCACTCCCAACTCTTTCCTGCTCACATTTCATTCTCATGCACTAGTCTGTACCAGTCCGTTAGAACAACCTTGGTTCCCAGGCTCCAACTTGGCTCCTTCTCCCATCACCCAAACATCAAAGGGAACATAGCACTGAAGGAAATATAGCAAAATGGCTACAGTGCAGCTAAGCTGGGCATGGCAACCAAAGAAGCTAGCATGGCAAATGTGGTGGTGGCCCTTTGGCAATGACCTGACAGCATTCTTTAGCAAAACACTTGTTTAATTATCTTTTTTGTCTTTCAGGTTAAGACATTGTTCTACATTGTTCTACAAACTGACATGAGAAACACCTGAATCAAGTTTATCTTTGTTTCTCTTAATAAAAGAAATAAGTGGGAACAAATAAAGGAGTCATCTATAGGCTCTTCTGGTATATGTTCTTACCTCAAATAAATACCAGAGCTTGGAAGAGTTATTTTTTGGACTACAATTAGAAGCGACCCCTCTGGCCATGGAGAACAGAATGGGAGTATTCCTTGAATATATAGTTGAAAAAGTAACTTTTCCAAGCTTTGAGTAAGAACAAGACATCTCATTTTCAGATAGCAGTGTGTATTTCATAGAAAGAAATTCCATGAAAGCAATTATGTGAAGATAATGGAGTAGTTTATAGCACTGTACTTAGCACAGGGCTGTAGCAACATAAGAGTTTCAGTAGGAAGAGCTGAAGGCAATAGACAAATTTATGAGTAGAGGAACTCAGGTGGGAACAATTTATAGGCTCAGTTCAAAGTCACGTACAATAATAAGGTGTAACAATATCTAACTTGTAAAGGGTGCTCATCAGGAGTGCTTGATGGGGGGATGTGTGTGTTCTTTTGCAGAAACCTGTACCAGCTTGTCATTTTTATTTTGTTTTTAAAGGCAAGGTAGATAGCACAAACTGAATATTCAAGGAATGCTTGGGTTGTGGAACAAACTCATTGCAACATGGACCCTGAGTTTAGACTTCATATCTTCAGCATTAAAATCCATGGAAATTAAAATCTGAAA
Organism: Cyclura pinguis; assembly: GCA_030412105.1. Taxonomy (NCBI): domain Eukaryota; kingdom Metazoa; phylum Chordata; class Lepidosauria; order Squamata; family Iguanidae; genus Cyclura; species Cyclura pinguis. Next base: position 245,956,991 of record CM059599.1, on the reverse strand, counting down.
ACAGGAGACACAGGATGTGAATGAAAAGAAAACAGGAGAGACAGAATATATTTTTCTGCAACATCTGCAGTTGGCTGCCAGTTGGTCTCTGGGCCTAGCTATCTAATGACCTGGCTGCTCCATTGGGAACCTGTCTGGATGCCAGTATCTTCAGGAGAGTCCCCTTTCAGAATACTAACACATGTGCTGGCCTGCTTAATGAGGCTGCAAAAAAGGGTTCCCTCCTATCTTGGGTTGTGAAATGAGTCCCCTTGCAATTGCAATGTGTTCTCCACATCACTGCTTTTTGGCAGTATATAGAGATATCTATCTTCTCTCTGGCTTTTAAACTACTTTAATGTTTATTGATTGTTGTAATAATTTTAATAGTTTTATTTATTTTTAATTATGCATACTATCTGCCTTAAGTGCTATAATTTTAGTGTGGATAGTGGGATAGAAATGTACTAAATAAATGAATGAGGAAAACAGGTTGCTCTGGACAAACAACCAACTAAGTGGGCCGCTACTTTTATGGAAGGAACTGTTGGCAATGAGCAAAAAACAACCAGATTCTGACTCTGAATGCCACCCCAGGCTGTTGTCTGTCCAGCATTTTTCCTTGCCAGCATGCAAAGTAGATGTGTTAAAGGAGGGCCTGCCAGTATCATTGCATCACAGCTGGTGAAGCTCCTGCTGTCACATTTCAAGGCTATCTACTGTTCTATATCCCAAAGGTAGCTGCCATTCTATATTCCTTTGCATCTACCAACTATGATGTGTCAGCTACACAAGAGGTCCTTTCTCATGCATACTCTTCGGGGCACCCACCTTTCGCTCCATTTGTAAATGTTAAGTCAATAACTTGAATTAAACACACACGCACACACACCAGCCTGCAGTGTACTGATGGAAAAAAAAGACAGTGTCTGTTGGCCAACTGCAAAATATGTCCCCCAAAGTCCTATTTCTCAAACAGTGTTCTTCATGCTGTCACCAATATCGCTAGTAGGTTGGCTTGCTATAGAAAGTATATTCTGACACCTTGGAGAAAGACCAGCTCCATTTGTTGACTTTTTTCACAGATAGGGCAGCCTTGTCTTCCTTGTTCATGGAGGGGAGTGGGATTCAACATCTGCTATCTCTCTGGGGGTGGGGGGAATGGAGAATTAGTCCTTTCTCCATAGGTGCAAAAAGGTCAATGTCACTGACCTCTTGATTCTTTACCATGATTTGGGAAACAAGTGGGTACCCAAACCCTTTCGGATTACAAGGTTCATTGGTAAACTGGTTGCACCCTCTTCTCTAACTGTTTCATAGTTTCTGCTTACTGTGTTAGTGAATTTTGTTCTTTATGAGAAATCCCGCCAATAATATGAAGTGCACTAGATGAGTATAGTATGAAGTATACTAGACAAACTACTAAGACAATAATACGGAAAATACTAGATAAGTATAAGTATTCACTTTTTGTTTGCATAAAATGGAGGAGAGGAAACATTTACCATATTTTTCAGTACTTTCAATACGTTTTGGTACACTTTTAAAGTATAGAAAAAGGCACAGAGAAGAAATACCCCATATATAAATGTTTTGGTAATTCTTAAAAAGAGAAAACAAGTGGAATTTGGTGGTAAATCCAGGAATCTAGAATATATTCAGACAATGTTGCATTGCAATTCTTGGCTCCAAAATAAGCTTAGGAAGATATATGTTTAGAAATTCATTAATTTCAATGACATAACCTAGAAATTTATATTTTGTGAGCAAACAGATTATATATGAAGTAGGCTTTGTATGCATACATTCATGGGTTAAAAATATTACACATTCATATGACACATGAATGCAAAAGTGGGATGGAATTGATATACAAAAGTGACGTAAGCTAGGAATGGACTGGCTATAAGTAGACCAATGTAAAAGAATGTGCGCTATCTTTACTCTGAGAATACTATAGATTTGTTTTTGTTATTCATTAGAAATGCTGTCTTGTAACATCATGGTGGTATTTGAATCCAGTGTTCCACAGGGAATGCCGTGATGTAATGAGCACGTGTCAAGGGTATTTTTTTATTTATGTATTTCTTATTTTATTACTTTTTATTATTTTTATTATTTTATTTTTTATTTTTTATTCTTGTTTATTAAGATGCTTGCATCCTGACCTATATCACAAGATCCTAGGGTAAAATATAGGTAAATTCTATTTTTGCAAGTTCAAGCAATTTAAAACAATTATAATTTGAGAGAGGCAGCATGGTGTAGGGATCTAAGTGTTGGACTATGATTCTGGAGACCAGGGTTTGAATCCCTGGTTGGCCATAGAAACCCACTGGGTACTGTTAGGTAAGTCACACTCTCTCTCAACCTCAGAGGAAGGCAATGACAACTCCCTTTTGAACAAAACTTGCCAAGAAAACCCTATGATAGTCACTATAAACTGGAAACAACAATAACTTTATACATAACATATGTCATGACCTACTTACAGGTATCTAAGTGCTTACTGTATAACCACATCGCCTACCTACATCATCTACCTCTCTACAGGTATCTAAGTGCTTATTGTACAACCACATCATCTTTACATTAGCTCATAGCCTTAGAAGGAGGAGTATAAAATTGCAATGTGTGAAAAAGATTTCCTTGATGGAACTCCCATATTTCTTTCCTTTTCTTTCTTTTTTAAACATGATTATAGGGAGTGGTAAGAAAATATAGTGGCAATGTCTTAACATTTCATTAACTGGAAGCAAAGAGAGGAAGCACAAATTCATTATAGTGTCAAATCACATGGCTATAAGTTAATGTCATTTGCAAGAGTTTATTTATTGTTAACTAACAGGAAAGATGCAGCTGGTGAGTCTTTAAATATTAACACATATGTTAATGATGGATTTAATAATGTTAGATATCCCTCTATTTTATAATTGTCTAGTTGCAACGTAATTGAAACAAATTCCCTGAACAAGCGAAGAACTATATCTGGGCAAGATATGCTCTTACAATTGATTCTGGGTGTCCAAACCCATCTTTTAAAGAGTTTCTTTGTTTCTTTTTTTAGAGCCTTACCTCTGGGCAAATTTTTGAGGTTGCTTTTTTGTGTATGAGTTAGAAGCAGAAGTGCAAGTTCAAAGCTAAGTTGACTGTGCTCAAATGGCTGTAGGATCTTATATTTTAAATAAGATGGAAGTTAGATTTTTCAGCTTGTAGACCCAGCAGAACAAACAGAGAGCTTTAAAAAAACCCACAAATTAAATTGCCCATCTCATTTTCATATATGGTACATAAACATTTTCAATTTTACATTTGTGCTCTACAAATTTTAGCGGAATTCTAAGTGTCCCAATTTTGGAATGAAAGTTACACTGAATTTTTTTATTTATTTATTTTTGGAAAGTGTATTGCAGTGGCAAATGACAGCAAAGAGCAGAAAGTGAAGCAAAGTCATACCTTCTGCACTCAAATAACAGCTATTCCAGCATGCAGAATATTTTAATGGAACAGTAATGAGATACAAAGCAAGGCTTTAATTCTATAGAATTAATATAAACACAACCTTCCAGATTCATAGTAAACAGCTTGCAAAGATAAGGAAATAGGTACAGCCATGGGCCCTTTCCGCAACTTACCTGTTCTCGGCATTGGGGCATGGGGATTGCGCAAGCAGCCTCTTACAAGAGGCTCTCGCGTCCCCGCTGCTTTGCCTCCACAGCCCCTGCCTGCTAGTGAGCAGGCAGCGTGAGGGCTCCTCCTCTTCCTTCCGCAGTGCAGCCTGGGATTTTCCCAGGCTGCACTGGGGCAGGAAGCGCAAGCGCCGTGGCTCCGGAGGCTCTGCACGCATGGTAAGTGCACACGTGGCCCTGCAGCAATGAGCGATCGCTCACCATTTTTGGCTAGAAGCTGAAAATGAAACAGTGCGCGATCGGCAACTCCCGGCCCCGGCAGCATCACGCTATTGTAAGGATGTCATGTGGACGGCTCCTTGCAATTGCGCGATGCTCCAGAGGCTCTTTCACATGGCAAATGCCGTGCAAAAAGGGCCATGGTTCACTGCATTCAGAGCTGCCTTCATCAACCTAGTACCTTCTAGATATTCTTCTTTTTTTTTTTAGACTACAGTTCCAAAAATTCCTGACCATTGACTATGCTGTATGGGGCTGATTGGAACTGAAGTACAATATATAATTTACAGGGGACACTGGAGAATCTCTCTTTTCCATTTGTTCAAGAACTAACTCAAATGTTCATACTTACATGAGAGTATAATATCAGAATAAGATTATTTTAGTGAATCCATTCACTCTAGTTTTATTTGTAATCTGTCAGAATGATTTCAAACAACTTAAAGAGATAGATTAGCTGCTTCATTTGTTTCTTGCATCTCCTTTACTGCTCCACACACTGCTGTGGAATTTTTACTCCCTCACTAATGAGGTTAATGCTAGGTGGGGAGATGGTGGAATTTTCAGCCTATCAGTAATCAGGGGGTACAGGGAGACGTGTTAGGCTGAGTAGCCAGAGGAGAAACATCCAGACACACAAACGTGCCAAGGTAATAAATCAATTTTTATTCTGAGAGTGTTCTTTACTGTGAGATTTTGTGGTATGATAAATCAAGGCTTCAAGTCCAAGGCTTAAAGGCTGATCTGTAACGATGACAACATTGACAAAGCAATTCAGAGAAAAGGTTAAATACTATATATCAACAGTTAAGCAATGCTATTCTAAATACATAGTTTTCTACTCTGTTTCTTTCCAATACACAATGGAAGGCAGCAGCTTCACCTGTTGCCTTATTAGGTTATCCCCGCTTGCTGAGGGACCACACCTTCCACCACTGGGGAAATCACACACACATTTTTGCCTTGAGTTCAACGATATAATGGCAATTATGGGGAAAGGGCACAAACTTTCCCATCTTTAGGATGCACTGCTTTTACAGCCTAGAGAACAGAACTTAATTGTTTCTCTCATCATACTGGCTTCTGAAACTGCAAACTTTATTAGAGAGAACGGTCATAAAATTAGCTGCAAGCATAGTGTTTATCTATGGGAATGGCATAATCCCAAATACTGCACATTTGACACTGGCAATTGCACTTTTCATTAAGGGCCCCTAGATAAAATATCACAGGCTTGGTACTGTTGAGCACTTGCCAAGATCTCTACTGCACAGCTCCCAGATCCTGCTGACCTTATTGCTTTTCTGCCTCCCTGTAGTAGTGTGTTCACAACCATGACAATCAGTGACAAAGGAGAGGAGATAGAACAACTTCCTCCATTTGCCTTGCCTTCTCTTTCTCTGGGTGGCAATGCAAATTGAGTCCCTAGAGAGAGACAGTGAGGGAGCAACCTTGAGTATTTTGGACCATTTTAGGAGGATGGGCTCATGAGTCCATGGGGGCCTTGTTTTGTTTTGTTTCATTTTTGTTTTAAGGAAGTGATGGTTTGGTCACTTACACTTTGTTGGGGTGGGGGGTATAATGAATCTGAAATGAGGCTAAGTGAAAATGTTTCAGAATGACCAATTATGTGCCCTGGAGGTTGTAAGGGTGCTAGTGACCAAATTTCCTTTTTGGAAAAAGTAATCAGGTACAGATGCAGAAGAATGAGGTCATGTTTGATGAGCCCCTTGGGTTTCATATATCTTTCTGAGTCTGAAGTGGCCCAACCTTGTTGTAGCGTAACTTGTGGTACATATAACCAACTGCTTATTGAGTGGTATGTAACTGTAGTATGCATATAACTTCTCATTCATATTACGCTACCAATTGGGAAAGGTAATCCTCCTTCCTTCTTTGGATTTTTGATCAAACTGTACCAACTGTGGTAAGTTTCTGGTTGGAAATGCAACTTATGAAGTAGGTTCTGAAAGCTCATGGTGTAATAAACCCATTAACCTTTAACATGTCACAAGACTGTTCTTGATACAAGAGGAAAAACACAGCTCCCTTCCAGCAGTTGGCAGATGACCATCTGTATTGACCTTCAGAATGTAGCTGAACCCAGAGTGACTAACTGTGGCCACAAGAAAGGAATGAACCCTACAGCTATTAGCACTGCAAGCAAATTTAAGGTATGATGAGCCTGAAATATCTGGCAATATTAGGGTAAACAGGTGTGTACTGAAAATGAGAGGGTGGTAAGGAGCCGGCAGACTGGGTGGAGGCTGAAATATTCTGGTAGTGAGCAAACAGTTTCACCAGCCCTTCACTGCTTCCAACTGTGAGAAGAAGATTACACAGGTACCTTGCTTGTTAAGGCTAATCCAATTGCAAATCACAGTGGTATGTGACTAAGCTTCGGAAAGGTGAGAGCAAAAGCAATCAGCCTCCTAAGAAACAATTCGCTGCTCTTTGCTCTTGAAAATTGAAAGCTTCCCATTTAAAAAAGGGCTTAAAAACCTCAACTTTAGAGAGACGAGGTACTTGTTGTAAAGATGAAACATTCTCAAGAAGACTGCTCAGCTAAATGCTATCACAGCTGCAAGTGCCAATCCAAGGCAATTCCCAAGCTAGCCTGGGAATTATTCTCGTAAATAAAGAGCACAGCTTGAAGCACTGACTTTTTCTGATCAAAAAGTCTCCTGGAGACAAGTGAACAGTTTTAGGTCAGGCAAAGGCCTCAGTTTCTAGTGGGCCTTTTATTATTTTCACATGCAGCACCATACTCAGAGTGGGTAGAAAGCTACATTTCTTCACAGCAATCATGATATTGTCAAATGGTTTTTCAACTTTGTACACTGTTACAGAAGGATTTTTAAAAAGAATGTATTTGAAGAAAGCTTAAAATCTTTTCAGGTAGCAGCTTAAGCAGCCATAACGGCAGCCCAGATTCTCTCAAGCACAAATCAAATAATCACAACTTAAACATTTTTAAAATAAAACCCTCTGTGCTGCTATTGCAAAATGTTATCTTAGACTATTAAAATGAAAATCCATAAAATGAGTTTTGATACCTACTTCTTAAAACTTTTAAAACGAGTATTCTTTGGGCTGAATCTAACCGTTAGTCCCAATAAGAATAGACCTACTGAATCAATGGGACCTGTTAAGTCAACAGTGATGTAAGTCTCACTGATTTAATGGGTCTGCTCTCATTGGGACTAACAACTGGAATTAGCCCATTAGCTACACAGTATAAGAAACATACATTATTTAACCAAATTATCTGTTGGACCCGATCCATCCAGGTTCTTGTCCAGAGTACTATCAGGTTTGTATGCAATTGTGAGAGAATCAGACAAAAAAAGAAGACCAGCAAATCATTAAGCTATTTTTAACGAACTGCATTCCGCTTTGGGGTCTAGACTCCTATGCTAAAATAATATATGGAGCCAGACTTTATGATGTCATGCCTTCAGCAACAACTTTAGAGACGGAAATATATTTCTGTGCATTCTGAATACCACTTTTCTTGCCTTATTTTAAATAAAGCACATGCCTTACATTAAACACATTAGCAAAGGCTTTGTGTTTAGTACATGAGATGGAAAGTCATGAGTCCTAGCTTTAACTTCCCCAACATCATTCAACTACACGCTCCACCATATCTGCGCATTGGTCAGTAATGAAAGGGAATGCTGTCCAACAAAACCTGAGGACTCAATGTTGGGGACCCCTGAGAGAAAGAAGAGGTCATCATTGACTCTTAAGAAAACCTGCAGTAGTTTAACATCACCATTGAAGTTGCAAACCTGAGGATGGTGTGCTGCATGAAGGAAAAGGTAAAAGTAAAGAAGAAAGTGACCAACCTTTACTTGCTATGACCCAGTCTGTTTTTCTCCCGGCCCTTGGAAAACTACAGCTAAGGATACAAAGAAAGATAGCTGGGCAATTATCCGTGACCTACCCAACACAACTACCTCGTTATATTGTGATGTAACTACTTTTTCCAGCCTGGACTCCTCTGCTTTTAAAGTCAGCTCCTTAATAATCATAAAAGTTAAAAAAAAGGAAAGAAAGGAAAATCCCAGCATGAAGAGAAACAGAAGAGAAAACATCACCTGGGATGTTCCCCATCAAACATTGTTTTAGACCCAGAGTCATTACTTTCTTCATCAATGATTAGTAACCAAACCATAAAGTCAATGGCATCTGAAACTACAGTGACATTCACAAAACTTGCTATGCTAGGGCTGATCAATTATTTATCTGGGACTTGAAAGACTCTGCTGTTGAGGGGGTAGAAAGGGAGAAGAAAAGGGAGTTCCTTGATTTATTTTACAAGCCAGAAGGCTGTCCTTTCATCTCTCCAACTATAACTGCTCTATTACTGACCCAGAAAGGGGAGGTGACTTTGATTTTCATCTCCACTTTCCATTCTTTCCCAGGTCAGCTGATTTCATCATCCACAGAAATCCCATACCAGCCTTCCTACATTTGCACTTTGAAGGGTACTAACTCAACATGTCAGCACCCTCCTGAAACACCAACCATGGGAACCTAATTTCTTTGAAAAGAAAGCTGCTTTTCTGTCATTGAGTGTGGGGTGTGTGTGAATCTTTATGCTGAAACCTGGCAGCAGTCACACAGATGTGGATTTTGCCCAAAGGAATCTATCAGGGTTTTGGAGCGAGGGACAAGCTTTCTTAGGCCATTTCCACACCGGGCTTCTGTAATGGTGTAGAGCGACCTCTCACGGAGGTCTTCTGCACCATAGAGTGGACTGGCGTGGACTACTTTTCGTAGTTCCACACCAGAATCCACTCAGGAGCGGTCGGAACTAGCCGCGCTGCGTGTTTTTTAAAAACCTCTTTTTCAAGGTTTTTAAAAAGCACGGAGCGAGCAGCCCCGTGCCGCTCTGTCGCCCAGCTCCGACGTGGATTTGCAGGCGCGAGCAAGTGCGTGCCTGCAGACAGATCTGCCGGGGGCGGGCTTCCGGCTGGCGAGCTTCTCCGTTTGGTGGAGAGCCTCCATCAACCGGAAGCCCCATTTGGGACGCCGGAGGACTGCGGAGCAGCGAGCTTGCACTGCTCCTCGTGGTGACGGACTTACCCGGCTTCAGGTAAGCTCCGTTTTAGGGTGTTTTCACCCGTTCCCCCCCCCCACATGCAGAAAGGGCCTTAGATTGCCACTCCCCTCTGTATTGATTTACACATGCATCCCACTTATCTCTGTGGAGCTTACTCTGAGGGAAAAACATATTCACTATTATGCACAAACACACAGTCCAGCCATTAGGTAGAGCAAGGAAAGTTTTACAGCATGCTGTAATTCTCAGGAGCACTGATATGATATTCAGTGCCAGTTCTCTTCTGCAAAACTTCTTCCAAAGAACACTGCCATGACATGATTGAAATTCTCAGGAGCACAGATATGATATTCAGCTCCACCTCTCCTCTGTGAAGCCTTTTCTAAAGGAGTCTATATTTCTTTCACCATTACTGCTAAGGGGATGTTCATAAATTTAACCTGTGTTTCAAAGGATTGGGTGGGTCCTGATGTACTGTCCCTCACACCCAAAAACACTTTCAAAATTTTTGGAAACCCCCTAAAAATGGTATGTGTTGAAAACAACTTGAGGGGAAAGCTACTCTGTTCTCTTCTGTGTTTGGCAGTGTCGAGATACTGCATAATATTATATTATATATATAGATTGCATCGGAATTGATGTCTCTTTAAAGTGATATTCCAGAAACATGTATATTCTAGTCTGAAGCATACCTAAAATATACTTCACATACATAATGAACAAGGGAGTTTCAAGGCTGAAGTATTGGAGGATATTAAGTCAAAGTTCCATACACTTGCTATAGACAATAGAATTGCTCTCAAATGTACATTCAGCAGAGAGCTGCCTCAGTCACAGCTCAGTCACTGTGACTTTTTTTTGTCTCATTCAGAGGCATAGCACATAGTATACCCTGAAAAACATGACACACGTGAAGTGTGGACCACATTATTTCTATTACCCTGGCAGTAAAACTTGGAACAATAGTGCACATATATGTCAGTTTTATAAGTTCTTTGTTCACAGAAGTCAAAATCATTGCTATCATTTCACACAACAGGTGCAAACCTAAGTTTGTCATCAGTTGAACATTCAACAGGAAACCACAGCCAATCATGGCTTCCAGTGACATATCTATACAAGGTACATAGTTTTAAACCTGAGTTTATCTACCGATTTTAAATTTTTAGATAAACACTTTAAAAACATAATGTACTAAGGCACACATCCACAGACCTTTCTTATTGTTTGAAGCAACATTCTTTAATTAAAGCAGCACAGCTTCATAACTGACATGCTTATTTCAGGACAACCCAGATTCACCAAACTACCTGAATAAAGAATGACTTAGGCCCTTTCTGCATGGCATTTTCCATGCAAAACGGCACCTGAAGCGTCGCACAATTGTGAGGAGTAATCTGCACGATGCACTCACAATCACGCAATGCTCCAGGGGCCGGCAGGTGCTGATCGCACACCTTTTCATTTTCGGCTGGAAGCCGAAAATGACGTGTGACTGCGCATTGCTCCTGGGCCCCGCGCACACTTACCTGGTGTGCGGAGCCTCTGGAGCCATGCCAGTCGCACCTCCCGCCCCAGCGCAGCCTGAGAAACTTCCAGGCTGCACTGCGGAAGGAAGAGGCGGAGCTCTCGCACAAGCAGGCAGCTTCTGTGGAGCTGAAGCAGCAGGGACATGAGAGCCTCTCACCAGAGGCTGCTCACGCGATCCCTGCGCCCCAGCACCGAAAAAAGGTAAGGTGCGGAAAGGGCCTTATTCTCTGTAATTCTTACCTACAGCATCAATGTATCATGTTCCTACACAGTTATCACGAGCTGTATTTGAGTAATATGCTGCAATCTTTACATCCAGCTCTCAAATAATAATCTCTTGCAATCTTAATAACGCAGTGGATTGGATCTTGTCTAACTCAGATTTAGGACAGACCCTCTGAAATCATTGAGACTTACTGTACTGGGTGATCATTTGGTTGGTCACAATTAAATCCTATTGATTTCAGTTCAACAGCTACAAAGATGATCAAGTCTGTACCCAACACAACAGCCTCAATTCAACATCCGATCAGGATAGTATAACAAGACATACGCAGACCTTACACTATGCTGACCCATATTCCACCCCTCACTTTACTTTAAACCCTAAAGCCACTTCATACAAGCATTGTGTGCTGCAATGTGAGCAGACAGAACTGGAGAAGGTCTGGCAACCCCTCTTGTCCCATTCCATGGATGCACAATGAAGATAGTGCTGAGATCCATAGGGATCCTTTGGAGGACCCAGCACTTCCATAATCATCATGCCTCCGGCAGCAGGTGGCAAGGATTGTCAGATGCCTCTCCAATCCTGTTGGAGCCTGTTCACACTGCAGTATGAAAAGTCTGTATGAGGTGGCTTTGGGGCTTTAAAGTAAGTTGGAAGGGAGGCTTTGGGCACTGCATGGAGAGGGCAGGAATATCGACCTCCCTAGCATCCAAAAAAAAAAAAAAAGACATCTATGCACATACTTATGTGTGTGGCTGTCTCTACTTGAATTCTGGCCACAGTTTTGAACATGTGTTTTGGGACATAGGCCATTTCCACATGCGGCAAGGGAATCACTCCCTGCTGCTACTCACCGGATCTTCTGTGGGTCCGGTCCGGTCCGGGGTGAGGAGGAGCAGTGCGTGATCATAGATCTGCACTGCTCCGGCGTCCAAAATGGTGGCTTCCAGTTGGTCGTGGGTCTCGGCCAACTGCTGAAGCTCGCCAGCCTAAAGCCCGCCCTCTGCAGATCATAGGCTTGCATTGGTGCAAGCCTGCGAATCTGCATCGGAGAGCAGGCATGCAATGGCACACACTGGCATTTTGAAAGACCTGAAAAATCAGGTTTTTCAAAAACATGATTGAGGACCACTTGGGGTCACTCCAGAGTGGACTGAGGGGCAGATCTACGGTAAGTAGTCCAGACCCAGTCTGCTCCAAGGTGCAGACGTCCTCCGTGGAGGACGCACTGCACCGTTTTATTTACCCCGTGTGGAAATGGCCATAATTAAGCTATGAGGGAGTACAACTTTGAAAGGGCCAAACCCACCAACCAAAAAGACAAAATATCGACAAGTGTAGAAACATTTTTGTACTCACCATGAGACTACTGTCCAAAGAGAATCTCTTCCCAAACTCCTTTTTCACTAATTTCCTTTTTCTGTCCATGCCTGAAGATACTTTAGTGTAAAGGCAGTTAGAACTTCCAGGCTTCCGCTGTTCTCACTGAGGAAATATATTAAAATTCACATTTTAAAAACAGACTTATTTAATTAAAAAAGTTATATAACCATAGTTGGTTGGGAATTTCCCTATTTTATTACTATTAATTTGAATTGCTTGTGTTTGAGGTTTTCCTAAGTTCTGAACCAAAAAACATAAATACTTCCAACTCATCAAACAGTAAATGTTTTCTGATTGGAGTAGGGCTGCATGCAACTATTTCAGTTTCAGTTTCTTTGTGATACTTTTTGTTGGGATACTTCATCTCCTTGCACAAATATTGGTGTGTATTATTATAAACATTTTCCAAATGTACACATTTTAAGGAGTATCACATTTTGCAAATATACACGTTTTCCTTATTTGTGCAGTTTTGTCAAATGTATGCAGGGCTTTGTGCATATTTTTCTTTGCCAGGACACACTAGTCACCTTGGAATTGGGTGAGTTTCTAAGGCAAGATTTATTTTGTCCCACTAAAGTAAAATGGAAGGAAGGAAGGAAGGAAGGAAGGAAGGAAGGAAGGAAGGAAGGAAAGCTAAACCCAGAATATTTCTTCTTCCTAAATCTCAGTCATTGCCACTGAGCTGCTGAATAATCAATGGGTCAAACAGAGCTGCAGTGAGATTTCTTGCCCCTTCCTTCTTCTTAAGAAGAAGGAGCTCTAGTAGCCACATGACTGTGTCAACAAGTAGCACATATAAGTACTAAACCTGTGTGATTTCACTCTTTCTTGGTAGGAAAAAAAACATATATAACATAAAAGATACCACTGAACAAGGCAATTGCTTCTATATGGCATCAGAACAGACCATCAGAGCAAAAAGTAAACTATTTCAATCATTATATGGAGCTAGATTAAAGTTAGAGGAAATTTGCTATGGATTATTTATCTGTTCCCATTCAGTTTCTTGGAATCTAACCAGGATAACACACAGTTAGTGTTGCTGGGTTTCAAAAGAGCAATAAGGAACAGTCAAAATTCATGATATGCAGGGCTGATAATCAGGAACCAGCTATTAACAAATGTATGTTTTGCCTAAGTACCAAATGGAAACACTGATTTCAGTGAATTTAGCTATCTATTTCTCTGTAATATTAACATATTTTCCACATTCATAAATTACATGATGAACACATTTGCTGTCCTTTTGGAGGGCACATATCTCAAAATATAGGATTTCTTGGTATCTTGTTCAGTCTATATAAAAGAAAAAGCTTTCCAGTCCTCAGATAGGGGGCATCTCTTATAATAAAGACACCTGGTAACCCTGCACACAATGGTATAAAGTGTTATATGACAGCTCTGATTATGAAGACAGTACTGTTGAAAAACACGGGTGAATCACTTTTATTCAGTTTTCTATTTTCCCCCCTGAGACATAAAACAAGCCAGAATCAATGCACCTTGTATTGTAGCATATTGCAAGGCTCAGGATCCCTTGCAAAACAACACTGAAAGTAATTCACAGTACTTTTGCTTCCTGATACAAACTGTAGTGGCAGCTCAGTGCAACTTACCTATTTTAGCAAAAGTTGTTTTATCAGGAAAGTTCATTTGACCTACATTTTGTTCCTCCTCCGAAAGCAGGTATCCAACTGGCATCATTTGATCCACTGTACATACTCATGTATAAGCCTAGAAATTTTAGTCAAAAAATCAACCGAAACAAAAATCGGGTTGACTTCTCCCTGGGTTCAGTGTCAGTATTGTATTTTAACTCTTATCAAAAAATGAACCACCCCCTTCTCTCGGTAGAGTGGCAAAAGGCAAGAGCTTAGTCAATCCCGAAGGTAGCATTGACCCTCTTCTACTCGCTCTGCAGCAGCGCCGTGTCTGGCCTGTGTGGGAAAATGGCAGTGACAGCTCTTTGGTGCTTCCCCTTAAAGAGGTGCTGAGAGAGTAGAAGGGGTTTGTGTTTCTTTTGGGTTGTTCCAGAACTAACTAAACTCTTGCACTTCACCACTCTGTCTCCTTCTTTGAGTAGAATGGTGAAAGGCCTTTTTGAATACCTTTGTGAGAAAATCGTGATTGCAGCAGCCCCTCTCTCCATGGAATGACTCGATTGACAGGTCATGTCAAAATCCATAATTTTTGTCGCAAAACTTGCCCTCAACTTATATATGAGGTTGACTTATAAACAAGTGTATACAGTATTAATAATTTCATACATCATACATTTCATACATCAGACTGTCAATAGTGGATATCTTTGCAACCTTTTCCCCAGTTTTCCCTAGTATTGAATCTAAAACACATTTATATTTTCTACTTGAATCATTAATATCACTGCTAGCCATATAGGGAAGATTTATTTATTGAATGATTTTTGAAATGTTTACTGCCTTGCAATTTCCAACAGGATTCTCAGAGCATCTTTTAAAAGACTAAAATTAACTATAACAAAACAATGAAACAGAAAAGCATAGGATACAAACCCTAGTCAACAAAACGTCACAATAACTTAGAAATTTCTAAAGTTAGCAGTGCTAGGAAGGTCAATACTTAGCAGTAAAATAACACCAAATGAGGTCCTTGAGTTGAAACTTTGTTGGAAGGGATTTTGACAACTAGAGAATGATTGTGGAAAAAGCACTCTTGTTGGATGATACATTAAAAATAGCCCCAGATCTCAGTGTGTAGGTGGATTGATAGAGTGATCCATCAAATACTGGGTCCTAAGCCAAGCAAGGGCTTTAAAGGCAAACACCAGCACATTGAATGTGACACTGCAAAGAAAGACAGGGGGAAGGGGAGGGTGTTGGGTTTATTTCTTGGATTTACATCACACTTTTCCCCTCAAGGAGCTCAAGATAGCTTATATGGTTCCCAAAAGAGACCTCATTTTATCCTCAGAACAATTCTGCCGAAAACTAGTACTAAACTTCGTAGCTGATTGAGGATTTACATTCTTTGTACTCCTAGTTCAAGACTCTAACTCTGTGCACACCATCCTGTGAACATATTCCTTTCTGTATAAAGAGCAGACCCCACACTTATTCCACACATAAACAGAGCAGACAAACTTGTATAAAATTTATGTTGTACCCACACAGAGTTGGTGTTAGAAGCTGCTGGTATTATTGAGCGCGTTCTGAGGCCCATACCACAGCAGATGATCCACTGGTGATCCCTAGACTTATTCCGCCTCTCTGTCGCTTCTCATTCACCTGCTCCATCCCAAGTAAGACAAGCAAAGACAAAGACCAGCAGCCTCCTTTGCCCTCTTCTATTACGCAATGGAAGGGAGACAGCCCTGTTTCTCAGCTTTGTCTCCCTGCACACATCTTGCTCAAAATCTCTCTAAAACTTAGGCCATTTCTGCACTAGACTGTTATAGTGCTATTATTCCACTTGCAACATCCTATGGAATCCTGGGGTTTGCAGTTTAGGGAGGAGCCACCCGGCTCCTCCCGAAACTGCAAACCTCAGGATTCCACAGGATATTGCAAGTGGAATAATAGCGCTATAACAGTCTAGTGTGGAAATGGCCTTAGAGTCAACATTCTGCTATCACTTTTTTTTTTTTTTTGCTCCAACTTGAGGAGCTATAGAGTTAATGCTATTTCTGAAAGACTTTGTTACGGCACCACGCAGCCCCCATGATTGTCATGGTTTAATTGGCCAATAATATTCAATTGGCACCCTATTGATTGGCATTGATATAAATGATACCTGAGGTGACAGCAAGGTCATGCTGGAAGAGGCAAATTCCTGACAGTAAACGTGACATGGCAAGGAGGGTCAGCCCCACCTACCTCTAGACAGAAGACCCAGTCAGTTCAGGAAATAGTGCCACTGCTCTGAATACAATAGGTGTGACATATCTAGCTGGACTCTCAGACCTGAAACAGGGAAGTTTCCCACCAAACTGTGATTGACTTAACCCTGGTCCTTGTGCACCTGGACATGTTCCTATTGTTTCCCCACCTTTCCACAATTCAGCTATTACGACAACCATTATCCCCTTGTCACTCAAATATGAAGCCCATTGACTCTGTCCGGACTTCATTGTTTGTGTTGCAACTCCCATTGTCTGCTTAGCGGGGAGTGCTTGTCACAATCATACCCTTGGGACATTCTTCAGATTTTGGGCTATCCAGTGCAGTCTCCCACCATTCCAAATGCCACTCTGTCTGTCTGATTCCTGAATGAGAACTGTCCTTAGGTTTCTACCTAAGCTACGTCCCTGCTTTCCTGCTTCTCTCTAAGCTGGTAAATATTGCCTGAATCCCTCAGTGTCCCCTTTCCCATTTTCCTCCCTTTCCTTCGGTTAGTCCTTGTGCGAGCGTATGAGTGTTTGAGCTTTTGCGTGCTTGTGTGAATCTTGTCGACAAAATACATTTTTAGCTTATACTTTATTTCTCAGATGGTTCTTTTTCCTGCCCAAGCCTGTAAACATGGGTAGGCAAGGTCTCGCTAAGTGCCCCCCCCAGACCTCCTATTTTTGAGCTAATTATTCCCCACTTTTGAATGGAAGTACTGGCATAGTGGGTTGGCCCTTGTGTCAGGATAACAACTTTCCTCCACATTTGTTGTCTGAGTGGTTTGTTTCTTGCTCTGTTTTTCACGCTGTAGGCATCCCTGAGCTGCGAATAGCCTCCTCTTCCACAATAGTTTATTGAGTACTAAACCATTTATAGCACAACAAAATATAACAGTATCATCCTACAATCTACACAGGGCTATTGAGGAATGCTCACTGTAAACCAACAGTGCTGAATTGTATCCCCACCTCTCTGCTCATCAGAATAACAGAGTGCTATTCCATAACTGTTTTTCATCTTACCAAATGGTTCAGTGTCCAAAACATTATCACAATAGGTATAGTCATCCAGAAAGCATGAAAACATTTTACAAAGGGATTAAAACAGGTCAGTAAAATGACTGTTATGGTAACACACCCATTACCCACCCTTTTCTGGTATGCAGTAAGCTGATTTTTTTTTAAATGAATTCAATAATTCCATTTAGAATTTCTGGCTACCTTTTAGAACCATGTAAAAAGGGAAGCAGAAAACTTACAGAAAGATCCTTACAAACTTGGAGTAGAATAGCTCTCCTGAGCCAAGAAGCAACAGTGATGCAGTAAAAGTCTACAACATATGAAGCTACCTTACATCAAATCAGATATCGGTAAGTGGTCTATTTAGCTCAGGAGTAGGAATCGTGAAGGCCCAGGCTGTAGTTATTGGGGGAGGGCAAAATGAAGGCATCGCTCCCTACAAATATGATTTCTTCCCACCCCCTGGAAATTTTCCTTCCATCCCTAAATTTCTAGGATTGCAGAAAATAAAATATTGAAAATCTTTTGTGCCTAGAATGATTATATTTCCTGTGTTCATATTCCTTTGGTACCTTCTGTCACTCATTTTCTTAGAACGCCTAAACAGCGTGAGTGTGTGTTTGTGCCTTCAAGGCATCTGTTGACCTATGGTAACCCCATGAATTTCATAGCGTTTCTATAGGCCAGGAATACTTAGAGGTAGTTCTGCCAGTTCCTTCCTTTGAAATATAGCCTACAGCACCTGGTATTCATTGGTGGCCTCCCATCCAAGTACTAATCAGGGATGATCCTGCTTAGTTACCAAGATCAGACGGGATATGGTGCCTTTAGGGTATTTAGGTACAGTAATTCTAAATATCCAGCTGAAGTTTTAAGTTACTGCAATACTACACATTTGGTGACTGAATAGAAATTTCATTGGTGAGGGCAGAATTCTTATTTGGGAGGCAATGCCCTAATTTTGCCTCTCCCATGGTTACATCTCTGCTGCGGGCCCCATTTTTGGCCTCAGAAATGCCCAGAGGCCATCGGACTTATTTCTTTTTGATAAACAATAAGAAGCCTCTGAGGGTACAATTCTCACAAAACAAGGCCCTCTTTGGGAGGTGGAGAAGGCCCTAGTTTTTTCTTATGATGCAGAGAAAGAAGTGAAGTTCTGGTTAACTCCAGTTTCATGGGGAGGGACTGGTGCATCCTGCAACAGATCCAAGATATGGAAAATGGCTCCTAGAGTTTGACATCACTGATCTTAACCCTTGCTAGAGATCTGCAGCAGTTTTTCAGGATCTCAGCTACGCAGGTGTCCTACACAAGATCCTTCTTAACTGGAGATGCCAGGAATTAACCCTAGAATTTTCTGCATGTAAACTTTTTATTAAGTTAATAATAGAGAACTAAAATGTATAAATAGATCTGCAGCTTGTGACATTAAGTATATCTCAGAGAGGACAACAGCATTAATTTAAGAGAAAAATGGACTGGAGTGACATGAAAGAATGGGAAATGTGGTTCCTCTGATGGCATTTACTGTTCTTGTTATAATATTTCTTAGTAACAAGGCTATGAACATTGATTAGACACAGCAGAACCAAAGGCAGTAACCTTTGCAGCATTTCATGCTTTGATTGGCTGTCTGTTTTTATCATGAGGTTTTCTGGGGCCATCCTTTAGGAGAAGAGTAAACAGTCTGTAAATTATGCCGAGGAAGACTGAAAAGGTCAAAGTAGTATTTTGCCATTCATTCATTTGTATGAAGCAGATGAGGCATTCAGGTTGCAAAACCAAACACTTGGGACAGTGTTCAGCACAGATAATATCTGGGAGCGTGGGTAGAGACAGTGACAGGTGAAGTTAGGTATGGGGATGGTCTGTCAGTATTATCCTTAAGAAGAGAATCCTCCCCTATGATAATGCAGACTGTGTTCAGTTCTTAGTTTCAAGAGCAGTAGGATGCAACCAAATTCAGTTGCTATGGACCAGAAGCTAGAGCTAGCGTGGGGGAAGGTCTAATAGTAAATAATAAAATTATCACATATGTGTTGGTTTTCAACCCTATTGAGTCATTAAAATTCATTCTGTTTCTTCCTGGAGGGCCAAACTAAGAAGGTGGTGCTGGGGGATTCCTGTTCGACCCCCCCCCCGGCCTATGGGGTTCCTCAGGGTACTGTTTTTTTTTGTTTTTTGTTTTTGTTCCCTATGCTATTTAAAATATACATGAAACCACTGGGAGAGGTCATCCAGAATTTTGGGGCACTAGTCATCAATATGCCAATAACATTCAACTCATCTACTTCTTTCCACCTCAGTCCGAGGAGGCTGTCCTGCTCCTAAATCAATGTCTGTCATCAGTAATGGACGAGGGCATCAAAACTGAAACTTAACAGAGACAAGACAGGGGTGCTCTGGGTCAGTCAGAAGGCAGATTAGGGAATAGGGATTCAGCCTGTGCTAGATGGGGTTACACTCCCCTTGAAATCACAGTTTATAGAGGCAGGTTATAGAGACCATACTATGCACCTGTTGAAACACCTTCACTGGCTGCCAGTTTGTTTCTGGGCCCAATTCAAAGTGCTGGTTATAAGCTATAAAGCCCTATATGGCTCAGGTCCAGACTATTTGGCAGACTGTATCTCCCTGTATGAACTGGCCCGGGCTCTGAGATCAGGAGGAGAGGTCCTTTTCTCAGTCCCATCACCACTGCAAGAACAGTTGGTGGGGATACAAGAGAAGGTTTTCTCAGTGGCTGCCCCTAGACTCTGGAACTCCCCTTCCCAGGGACATCAGAATGGCCTCCTCTTTGTTGCCCTCCAGGTGGCAAGCAAAACCTTTTTATTCAGACAGGCCTTTAAAGCAGAAACTTTTAAAGTATGAGCTAGGGGATGCTATATTGCTTTAATTGTCATTTTAAAGAGTTTTATCTTTTTAAATTGCATCTTATTCTTTACTGAAGTGTTATCATTTTAAAACTGCATAAAGTTTAATTCTATTTTAATAGTCACTTTTTGTATGTTTTTAATTGTATTGTTTTTTAAATTGTGAGCTCCTTGAGCCCCAATTTTGAAAAAAGATGGAATAATAATAATAACAGCAACAACAACAATAATAATGCTGCTGCTGCTGCTCTGGAGAAACAGCAGTCCTTAGTTTTGTAGACCCCTGGGTTAGTAAGAATATTCAAAAATATTTGGAAAATGATTGAAAAACATGTTTCTTAAGTATTGAGAAAAACCGTTGAGAAAAATCCTGGACTGAAACAAATCCTTGTAATTCGGGATTTATTCTGCATAAAATTTGGACATGGTTGTTTTTCGCAGAGCACAGGATTTTCTGCACAGAAGATAACACAGTGATCTCTCCACTTTCATGACAGTTCAGGGTGCAGAACCCTTGTGAAAGTGGAAAAAGGACTAATGACTGCTCCCTTCCCCATGCTCCATCTCTCTTGTCTTTTGCCTTGGTGTGCATTCTCTGCACTAGGGTGAAATATATGGGAATGGGAGAGTAAGCTCCAGAGGGAAGAAGGAAGGCGTACACATGCTTTCCCCCCATTCCCTTGCCTTTTGCCTGGGTGGGCTTTCCTTCCTTCTCTGTGTGTGGCAAAATGGGAGAGAATGGGAGAAGGAGATTTTTGGGGGGGAGGCATGCACCTGTCTCACAAACAATCAAATTCATGAAGTTCAAACCCACAAATGTGGGGGGAGAACTGTATTTATTTGCAGAAAATATTATTTTCTAAAAAAAAACCTGTTTCTTTTGCAGAAAATGCTGCAATTTAGGCAACCCATGCAAAAGAGTTGTACCAAAAATAGCATTTTCTGTTCAAGAAACGGTGTTTGTGCATGGAAATACTATTTTCTGTGCAGAAAATGCTGTTCTCTGTGTAAATATAACAACGTGCAAATTTACCATAGAATAAGTCCTGAATTGCAAATAGGCTTTGAAAACTATGTGGTTTTCAAAGTCTTTGTCACAGTGGAAAGAAAATTGCAAAAAATTTCTTTTTGTACCCTTTGAGAAGAAAAACAGTGACAAATTACATCTCTAGTAGACCCCAGGATAAAATC
Organism: Cyclura pinguis; assembly: GCA_030412105.1. NCBI lineage: Eukaryota > Metazoa > Chordata > Lepidosauria > Squamata > Iguanidae > Cyclura > Cyclura pinguis. The sequence continues at coordinate 245,935,942 of CM059599.1, read as the reverse complement.
TGCTTAACTTACTGAGAGTTAAGAGCTCTTTCACTTGGCTCTTAATCTGACAACTGTATTGTCAGACTGGATTGCTTGACTTACTGAAAGTCTCATACATTAATTTTTCTCTGGGCATACGGATATCAAGGAGTCTTCTACAATTGGCATAAAATGCGTCTTCACAAAACTATGGTCTTCAGTTCAGAAAACAACACACACACACACACACACACACCCCAAGCACAAAGGACTGGTTGATTAATTTGTTTTTTTAAAAAAGATGTGAATTACCCATCCAATGCTTCCGGTCTTTAAAAGTCCTGGCAATACAACAGTAACTATCTCAGTTTCAAACAATTTAAGCAATTTTATGCAATTACAACAAAAATCATTCCCACAAATGCAAGAATTCCTGTTGATGCCAGCCATAAATATATCACTGTCACATAGAAGAGCAGAAAATGTTTGCCATTTCTTATTCTCCATTTGAAGAATAAGGCAAGTATCTAGGCGCTGCAGAAATTAAAATATTTGCTGACCAACCATAGAATAACAAGACCAGACACAGACAATTCAGTTGAAAAAGGCCACTTTATTTAACCTAAAGCCTATTTAAACTGAGTTAAATCTGGGAAGGTGCAAGAAGGTGGAGGAACCTAGTGCAGGATCAGCTGAGGACAGATGTCATTCTATGACGTCCTCCTCAGCCTTTCCCTAAGCAAACCACCTGAGCCCTGAGGATAACCTAACATCTACTGGAAGTCAGACCCAAGAAACCCCACCTCCCAGTTGCAGGATTTAAGTGAGGGCAAAGCCCCTCCAAGTCAGCTCCCAGGGAAGTCTCCTTCCCATCCTCCAGGTCATAAAGAGGCAGTTCCAGAGCCCTGCCCTTCACCAAAATCATGCCAAAGTGTTCACTGTAACTCTTATTTCTCCCCCCACTACCTGCCAAGTGACCACTCCAAGCCAATTGTCACAGTTCCGCAGACACAGTGTGGGGGGGGGGGGAGGTAAAAGGGACAAAAATTCCTACTCAGCCCCTAAATGACCAGCAAAACTCACACTGCATTGGAGCTCAGACGGTGAGTCAAAGTGTAGTCCAAAAGTTAGCAAAGAGGAATAGACAGAGCTAATGAACCCCCTAGCTCTGCCCCCAAATACATGGCATCATGGCACCTTATATCTGATATCATGAACACTTGCCTCTCCTACCTTGGAGGCCAGCAAAAGTGGGTCCTCCCCTGCAGGGGCTTGCACTATGTGGGTCCAGATCCATAAATGTTTAAAAATATCAGTTAAAATCCAGCAAAGCTATGGTCATAGTTATGGTTGGCATAACTACGCTGGCAGAGGTGGTGGCTGAAGTGCCAGCAGTAGCACAGCAGCCAGGATATAATGGCCATGGAAACCACAGTGATGGCAGGTAGATTGACTAAGCAGTCAGCAAGGCCAATGGTGACAGCATTGTCCCCCATCACCTCATTGTTTCTTCACACTCCTCCAGAAAGTGCCTTTTCAAAGCACAGTAATGTTTGTTCACTGCCAAAAGAGGAAAGGGAGCCACCACAAATGCACACATCATTTTGGATGGATATTTTCTGATAGTTGGGTTAGTATTACACCTGTGTTTTGTTCATATAATGAAAATAATGGAGGTAATAATTTTGATCCATTCTCTTGCCTACCTGAAAACCCTACCAGACTAGATTTGAACTTTTGAAGATATCGTCCAATCTACACAAGTAGTTTTTTAGGAGAGAAAGGAGTGCTGAGAAGAAAGAGAGTAACTCTTTCCCAATAAGCTTGAATTCTTTTTCTTCTACAATAGGAAAGCTATTTGAGCTAATTAAATCAGTATGTAAGTTTTTATTGATGAATTTGCCTGGGTTTTTAATAATATCAATGCATTGTAATATTTGTGTGGCTCTTTTATTAAACATTTTCAGAAAAATCAACGGATACATAAAATGCAACATGGAAATCCTAAACAGAGTCCAGAAACAGATTCTCCAAAAAGTACTCTACTAGAACAAAGACCAGTCATTTCTTGCTCTGTGTTTGTGTGTGTGTGCGTGTGTGTGTGTGTGCACGCCCATGCCTGTGTGTAGGCTATTTAAGCCCTCACAGGGCAGCTTAAACCAGAGATCCAGAAGATCAGAAATATTGAAGGTATTTCAACAACAATAGTAGCATTGGCCTTGCACACAGAGGCCTTGCAAGTCTGCCAAGGTTGAATGTAATGAATTTGAATGATGACTAGAGACCATTAAGAGAGGGAAAATAATAATTTTATAGATTTTTGAAGGATGTAAACAATCACCAAAATGCTTTAGGAGTTTATTGCAATGATATGAAGTGGAGAATGAGTAGATGAAGCTCTCTGCAGTGAAATCTAATATGATGTGAGGTACCATATTCCCTGGGTATAGTTGGAAGACTTCTGATATTAAGGAGTACAGTAGCTAAAACACTATAAAATATACTACAGGGAGCAATGTATCAAAGACAGCAATGGAATAATAGGCTTTCTTTCCCCTTGATCTCTTCTGGTTTTCTTTTTTCTGCATTGATGTGTCTTGCCCAAATTATATAGATATTAGGTCAAGAGGTTTGCTTTGGAAAAATATAAATAAGAGTAATGCCTCCCATCCCAGGAGTAGTCAGCTGCTAACAGGGAGGGGTATACTTTAATTTCTCTGAAGAGAAACTAGTGGTTGCAGATGGATTCTCACCATCTGCCAGAAAATGAATAAAAATGTAAATTTTTTAAAATGTTCATGAACTACTACTTACAGTCCATAACTCTTCTGTGTTTTGTGTCATCTAAACCATTTCTTTTCTTTCATCTGTATTCAGTTATTTCAAGTGAAACAGAATAGAAATAGATATCTAGGAGAAGAACATTAAAAACAACATTTAGGGTTACAGATGATGAATATTATGAGAGATGGAAACTGGGGGTAGACTCTACAATATTCATTTTGGGAAGGTTTTTATAAACAGATTTTGCATATGTTCTGATTACAAAATTAGCACGTGATCAAATCCGAGGGCAGCTGGTGGATCCGCCACCATGGGGGCAGTGAGTGTATTCTTGATTTAACCACTGTTCCTTCTGCAGTTACACGGAGTTAAACGGGTCTTCTACAAGGGCTCTACAGCATTAGAGCTACCATTCAACTTGCAACAACTGTACATGTAGAACTGATAAAAGCAAAGGTAGATTCTCCACACTAACATCAGCAGATCTACCATATCGCCTGAAATACATCAGCCGAACAGCCTCTGATTAAAAACAAATTAAAAATCAAAGTCCTGTAATTTACTAAGTCACACATATTTTTCATCCTAGTAAAAGATGCCGTTGTTTTTGTTGTTGTTGCTGCTGCTGCTGCTGCTGCTGCTGCTGCTGCTGCTGAAATGGAATTATGTTACTTCTTATGAAATTCAGTGCAAAGAACAGCTGCTGAAGGCTTACCTGAACAGAAGGGTCTTCCTTATGGGAGAAGAACAACCGGAAGGAATTAGCCTAGCCTCCAGTGGATGGGAGTTCCATAATCTGGGAGCAACCACCAAGAAGACCCTCTCTCATTTCTGTACCAGACAAGCCTCTGAACATAGGGAGACAAAGGCCCTTTCCGCAACGCACCTTTTCATAGAGCTGGGGTGCAGGGATCGTGCGAGCAGCCTCTAGCGAGAGGTTCTTGCATTCCGGTCCCTTCAGCTCTGCAGCTGCCGCCTGCTCACACGAGAGCCCCGCCTCTTCCTTCCGCAGTGCAGCCTGGGACTTCCCAGGCTGCGCTGGGGCAGGAAGCGTGAGCGCCATGGCTCCGAAGCTCCACACGCACGGTAAGTGCACACAGAGCCCCAGAGCGATGCGCAATTGCGCACCATTTTTGGCTCACAGCCAAAAACGAAAAAGTGCATGGTCGGCGCCTGCCAGCCCCTGGAGCGTTGCGCGATTGTGAGTGCGTCGTGTGGACCGCTCCTCACATTCGCACAACGCTCAAGGGGCCCTTTTGCATGGTAAATACCGTGCGAAAAGGACCAAAGAAAAGGGCCCCTAGTGCAAATCTCAAAATGCAAGCAGTCTTACATGGTAGAATATAGTCTTAACTTTCTCCTGCACACAGTGGCATACAGAGGCTCAACAACACCCAGGGCAAGGGGGTGGGGCGACTGGTAGGGGAAAGGAAACTGGCAGGCAAAAGTGGTGGGGTGAGTGGTGGAAGTGGATGGGGTGAGAGACAGTGGGCAAGGGAGGAACAAGTGGAGGTGGGCAGCATGAGCGGCAGGCTGAAGCGCATGGGGCAAACAGTGGGCAGAGGTTGGCAGGGTGAGCTGCAGTGGGTGGGCAGGTGGTGGGGATTCCTTTTTTTTGCACCCCCCCCAACACTGGCACCTGGGGCACATGCCCCCATTGCCCCATCCTAGGCCTGCCTCTGCCTACACAACTCTAAGCATATTACCTCTCTTACTGGAGGTAATATGTAGCCATCATGACTTAGCAGCATAGATTTCTCCTTTGTGAATGTGCAGAATCACCTTTTAAAGCCACCCCAGTTGACCATTATCACATCTGATGGGGGGGAAATGCAGTACAACACACTACATGGGTCTCTTGAGAATCTCCTACCATGTACTTTCCTGGTTTATTAACTGAGATAATGCAAGCTGGATCTCCATCCAACAACTGTTGTGTGTCTGAAAGGAGAAGGGGATTATTAAGCTATTGATGTAGAAAGTGTGGGAATTTTTAAAAAGGAATCTGAATGTCTTTTTTCCATTAAGCAAAACACTCAAAATAACAGTGGATGATTCTTACTTGAAAATGTTAAGTGATTTCCTTTCTACATTCTAGTACTTTGGCCATGTCTTTTTATTTGCTGGCTCTGTGGTACCAAGGACCTTTGTTACACCACTTCAAATATTATCTACTGCAGTATGAGTAAGAAACACTCCAGGACATTTTGCTGTCTCAGACTTTCCTTCAGTCTCACTTTTATTAAGGCCTACTAAAACCATTAGGCAATGCAACTTTTATTTTAATCAGCTATAATTTATACATGATTCCATGTACCTGAAAACATGCAGACCCAAGCTTGCTTTAGTAGTGTGGTAATGCAGGAAATTGGAGACCTCATACTTCTGGTAATTGGAATTTTAACCTTTACCCTAAGAATGGAATTTTAGATTCAGACCAGGTTGGCAATAGGTAAAAACCATTACTGTGAAATGGCTGCTGAGTGACTTAAAGTTGGTGTCAAATAGGTGTCTTTATAATTAAAAGGCCACAAATATCACTGGTGATATATGAAAGAATCTCATTCTGAAATCCTCCTGTTTTCCACCTTGTATTTTAGAGTCATTTAAAAGAACCAGATTTCATGTCTAAGAGGTGAAAAACCCAGGATGAGATCCAATAAACATGCTGGCAGAGCTCAAGTTTCTATCAGAATACTTATGCTGTTGTCTGGGTTGGGTTGTCTGTTGGGGTTGTCTGTTGGGGTGCATTTGGTCATGTTCTGGCTGTTTTTCAGCATGTTATGGAGAAGAAGTACCAGTGTAAAGCTACTCCATCTTCCCCAGAGGTACACTGGCAACTGGAACACATATACACATATTTCTCCAGCCAATCAGTGACTATGGGGATGGAGCTGTGCCCATGAACTCCTCAGTTGCTGTTGTGGAGCCAGGGGGAGAGGCTTTGTGCAAGGAGGTACAGGCTATCTCCTTCTATACTGTCTTAAAATACATACATAGAGGTATCCAGGGATTATGCCTACATACATCACCTACAGGATTCTCTCCTTAAGTACACAGTGTGGGAAATGCAACAATGTTCGACACTTAAGACTTAAAGATGATTTACAGAGAGCAGCAGCAATAGGTTTAAGTAGTTTTCTGTAATCCAAAGTCTCCTAATTTCTTATTCATGTATTGTAACATCTCTGAGTTGTAAACTAATTCTCTTAGGGATCTTTCCATCTCTTCTTTTCCCACCTCTTATTCTCTCACTTCTACTAAAAGCTTATTTCTGTGTTAGCTCATCAACCCGAGAGAGCTCTCCAACCAATAATAGAGTTCTTACAATAAAGTTGTGGTCTGTTTGTTAACCAACCATGGAATAACAAGTTTAGACCCAGAGAACTAGGTTGAAAAAGGGCCATTTTCTTTAACCTAGAGCCTATTCAAACCAAGTTGAACCTAGAAAGATGTTGCAGGGGAGCAACCAAGCATGGGATCAGCTGAGGTCATGGATCACTCCATGTCTTCTTCCTCAGCCTTCCCCTGGATGAATCTCCTAAGCCCCAAGGGCAGCCCAATAGCTTGGTTGCTCCCTGTCTGACCATCTGTGGAAGGAAGATCCAAGGAGTGCCACCCCTATGTGTCAGGACTTGAGAGCAAAGCCCCCCAAACCAGGCCCAAAGATAGTCTCCTTCCCCACCCGCCAGGTCTTAGAACCTAAAGAGGTAGTTCCCTTTCACCAAAAGTGAGGCAAAGTGCTTACACAGTCAGGCTTAGTACCCAATATGTCTTCAGATCTCAGCATGTTTTAACAACAGTAACAAATATCTCCAAAAGCATGGGCAGAGGAGGTTCTGTTACAATAGCCATGCAACACCAGATAAAGTTGCATGCAGGTCAATATGAGCAGTGTACTTTTCCCATCAGAAACCAGTGAAGTCTTAAATAAGGAAGGAAGGCAAAATCCAGAGGCTCAAAAGTTTACTTTTGGGCTACAACTTCCAGAATCTTTCCCAAAATTCCAATAGACAGCTGTGCATATATTTTCTAATTATTGTGTTGTCGCTTTCTCTGCATATTCCAAAAATACAGAAACTGGGTGAACATTTTCTCAAAATGCAAAAGAAACCGTGAGTCTGATCATAAGCACTGTAAACAAACTGAAAGTACATATCCATTGCCCATTCAGCCTTATGTACCAGGTTGGTGTTCTCAAGTGAGAAAGCAGGGGAAACAAATCATGCAGAAAGCCATTTCATCCAAGTGTAAAGACAATTATAACATCTGTTAATCTTTTGTGCCAGTTATAATTAGGTGCTGTGGAGGAGTAATCTTTAAAGGATTACTCTTTTAACACTGTTGACAGGAAAGGCAACTGTGAGTAGGTAATAATGACCCTTTACAAACAGTAAAATGTGAGCACCATGAAGTTTGTTCACCCAATGTACACATTATACATTTTCAGAGGTTTTAGCTGAGAATTTTTTTCCCTTTCCTTTTTTTCCTTCGTGTCTGGTTCAAAATAATTTACTGTCAACACAGGCTTTTAGCCTGAAAACTACAATTTTTCATTTAACTACTGTATTCTGACCATGTCATATTGTGACTTTCTACATAGCTATGCCTTTATCTTATGAATTTAATCAGCTGTTGGAACTGTTGGGAAAATCCCTTAGCTTTCTACTTTCTCTAGAGTTCAGATTACATATTTCAGTCTAATTTATTCTGTGCAATCAAATGCTAAAATATTTCTCTACAGAACTGTCAATAGAATTAATATCCTATATTTTTTTTTAAAAAAAAATCAAAACCACTGAAAACATAAAAATGATGTCTATTAAAACGATCAGTAAGGAACACACTTGCTTAGTAGATCCATTCCAATATTATTCAGTTTAACATGGCCCTCTACTGGCAAAACTTGCCCCCCAAATCTTGTCACTGTAGTTATTCAATCATATATTTTACAATCTGTACACTAATAAATAGGGCACTAATTAGGTACAGCTGAATGTATATATTAACAGAACCATTTTTTTATCATTTAGAAGAAGCAAATAACATGAAAGATATCTATTTTAAACATTAAGTTAATTTAAGTTGAACATTTATTTAGTCATTTATTCATTAGATTTGAACCCATCCGTCACCTCCATATCATTTGTAGATGAGACTTTCAAGCAACAACAGGACAGAATAGAGGATCACATCCTTTTTTTATTTTTTTTTCTCCTATGAAACAAAACCTGAATGGCCAAACCATACTTTGAGTGACATCATTGATTTCAGTTTTGGGGGCCATCTTCACCCTACACTGTTATAGTGCTTTTATTCCACTTTCAACATCCTGTGGAATTCTGGGGTTTCTAGTTTCCTGAGGCCAAAGAGCTCTCTGGCTGAGAATTCTAAAGGCCCCTCCCTAAACTGCAAACCCCAGGATTCCATAGGATGTTGAAAGTGGAATAATAGCACTATAACAGGGTAGTGTGGAAATGGCCATAGTCTACAGCACCTGATATTAGCGAGGAAGAAATCTTTGCCATGTTCTATGTGACAGCCCTTCAGGTATTTGAAAACTGCTGTCATGCCTCCACCCCCAACACCCACCAGTCCTGTCTTCCCCAAACTAAACATATCCAGTTCCTTTATCTTATTTCAATACAGCTGACTCTCTTCATCATGTTTCTTTGAACACACTGAAATCTGACTACATCCTTAAACGGCATTGCCAAGAGCTGGCCACAGTATTTCAGAAGGAAGGGATCAGTGGATTCAATAAAGTCAGTCCCACAGAAGAAAGTAGAATGATTAGCCCTGATGAGAATCAACATGATGAAGCAGCTTCAGCACTGGATTACCACTCCGAACACCAGGGTTCAAATCCCCACTCAGGCACGTCATACTCTCTCAGCCCCAGAGGCAGCCCTCCCTCTAAACAAATCTTGCTAAGAAATCCCCCTGATAGGTTCACCTTAAGGTCACCATAAGTTGGAAATGACTTGAAGGCACACGGCAACAGATTGGCCCTCATAACACAGAGCTTTCTTTCTCTCCTCTTCTCACTATAGCCCTCAGCAGCTCCAGAAAAGTTTTGAGAGTGGAAAGAGAGCAGCAACAGGGAGTGGAGATCACACTCTCATTCACTGATGGAGACAGTTCTGTCAATGGATTGCTCTCCCCCATTAAACTTTGGTCACGATTTCTCATAACTTGGTCTCTGTGGATCTATTAATAGAAACTAAAGCTGTATTTACCTTGTTTGTTTGTTTGTTGTTTGCAGCTACGTAATACTGCTGTCTACCATTCAGCTTGTAACTGATCATAATGTAAAGCTTCTTTTCATACATATTACTGTCACACCATGAATTCCATGTTCTGTGCATTTGATCCCCTCTAACCAGAACTTTGCATTTCTCCATTTCAGTCCAGTTTCCCAGTCTACCAAGGAAATATCAGATTCTTAATCCAGTGCCATTTCCGCACAAGACTGTCATAGCGCGATGATTCCACTTTCAACCTCCTATGGAATCCTGGGGTTTCCAGCTGGCCCCTCCTGAAACGGCAAACCCCAGGATTCCATAGGAGGTTGAAAGTGGAATCATCACGCTATAACAGACTCGTGCGGAAATGGCCTAAGTCAATGATAAGCAGGGTTCAGATCCCAGTTTCATGTTATGTTTCAGAGCCCAGTACTGAATAACCATTTCTCTATCTAGATGGGAAAAATCTAATTTAAAGCAATCACCGTACAAGGCCTAATACTGGAAAATGAGGTGCTGAGAAAGGAGTAAAAAGCACGCTGACATGAAACATTTCTCCATGTTTTATAAAACCAGAATTGTAGAATTAGTCAACCCAATGTGTTTCTTATAAGTGGAAATAAGTAACAGTGTAATACCAATAATACAACTGTAGCAAACCCAACTGTTGTGCAAAACAGATAAAAACTCCACAGTCAGCCCTCCATATTTGCAGATTTCACTTTTGTGGATTTGATCATTCATGGATTATTTGCTGTCACCTCTGCAGCCTCCCTGTGCCATTTTTAATAGGGACTGTAAGCCTCGTGAGACTGAGGCCCTTTTCACATGTCGGGGGGGGGAAACGGGCGAAAACGCCCAAAAACGGAGCTTACCACCAACCAGAGAAGCTCGCCAGCTGGAAGCCCGCCCCTGGCAGATCTGCAGGCACACACTTGCGCGCGCCTGCAGATCCACTTTAGAGCCGGGCGACGGAGCGGCACGTGCTTTTTAAAAACCTCGAAAAAGAGGTTTTTAAAAAACACGCAGCCCGGCTAGTTCCGGCCGCTCCTGAGTGGATTCTGGTGTGAAACTAGGAAAAGTAGTCCACGCCAGTCCACTCTACGGTGTAGACGACCTCCGTGAGAGGTCGCTCTACACCGTTCCCCCCTCCCCCACATGTGAAAAGGGCCTGAGAAACTGCAAGTGAGGCTTGTAAGTCCCTACGAAAAATGGTGTGGGGCAGCAGTGGAGATGGCAGTAAGCCTCACCAGCCACCCACTTCTGCCTTGTGAAGGAACCTTGATTGCCTCAAAGGAATCCAGGATGGGTTGAATATGGTGATCGTAGTTTTTTTGTGTGTTAACTATAGTTTGGGAAGGCCTAGAGTTATTTATGTTTTTTCCACTTTCACGGGAGTCCTGTGCCCCACACCCTAGCAAATGTGGAAGGATGTCTGTATATGTGACAAAGGAACAGGTGTCTCTGTCAGGCAGAAAATGCTTTTAGAGGCATCGCCATCAATTTTAAACGGGCAACTGTCAGTGGTTTAAAATGTACCTCTTATTTGTTTTAAAAAGTCAAAATAAATATAACTTTTAAAGTTTTTTAAAAAAACTTTTAAAATAGTATAAATATAATATAAATTGCTTTGGGGAAAAGGCAATATGATATACAAAAAAAAGAGGGAGCATCTCCTTCTCTCATTGCAGGGCAGACAGTAGAATATACTTCATTTATTATTACATTTTTATTTTATTTGCCCATGATGCATCATGTAGTAATCAACTCTTCCTGCTGTGTACTTTTTTCTGTGTAACAGAAGAGGAGAAGGTAGGGGAAGAAGAGAAGTGGAGTACTATTGACCTTTATTTAGATAAGACTAAAGCCTTGTAATCAATTATCACTGTCAAAGAAAATAATCTCTGATGCAGATTTCTAACTGCATGGACCTCTTATGCATGCATGCCATCTAGGCATCTTCTGATTCTGGGAAAACAAACAGAATCCTCCAGCAGAAATCCTATCAAAATGGGTAGCTCAGTAGAAACAATTATTCTCCAACTGTCCATTTTTTAGGAATACAACATTTACTTAATGTTTTATTATCCAAGCTGCTTGCCCAAAGAGTTCACATTGTTCACAGCTTATAGGCAATTTTCTCAAATATGTCCCACCCTTTCTGCCACACTTCTGTATTGGAGCTGGACACCTTACTGCTAGTCAAAAACAAAATATCACAGCAAGATACTTTAAAATCATAGCTCAGAATCATCCTTATTCTTTTCCCCTGAACATTTTAATGAGCTTACGGAACTAGCAGAGAATAACCAAAGCAATTAAGGTTTCTGAAGACTATGTGAAGCATATTGTTAAGTGAAGTATAGACCAATGCACTGCAAATGCTGTGGATAATTTTCTCCATATTTTTTTCCTTGTACTGCATTTCATTCTGCTGTCTCAAAAGAGATGAGGTGCAATTGAGATCATTTTCACTTTGCCATTTACTGTCAGTTTTCTCTTTCTACCCTTCAGTGAATTCAGATGTACTTTTAGATATAACTTCAGTTTCATTGTCTTCCACTGGATTTTATATGCATGCTTGTGTTATAAATACTTTACTGAAATCCAGCTGTTTTCTGATTGTCACAGTCTGAAAACTATATTCATTCTGCTCAGACTATGCAGAAGTGTGAGAATAGTGAATGGCCAATTACTACCACAAGAACAAAATGCTATCACCATTCTATGGGCTCCCTATCAACCTTGCTCCAAAAGTTTCTCATTTTGCCTGGGAATGTAATCTAAGCAGGAGCTTGGTTATACAAAGCAAATCAAGCTGGGTTTTTCACCAAAAAAGTGCCTATTGACACAGATGAAGGAGCAGCTCAGTTCAGCTAACATGGGGCCGTATAAGATCCTCTTGTTTGATTTTAATCAAACCCACTATATGTTTTAATCGAACTCACTCATAGCCATGGTAAAGAATGTAGGTAATATTGAAAAGCCCACGATATGAGCAACATAGAACCATCTGAGCACTCCCCTGTTAAGTATTTCTTTTTTCTCTCTTAAGTTTCTAGCCAGATGTTTGCCTTGCACCTTTGGATCATCACCACACATTCATCCAATCATTACCCCTTTCTCCAACTCCAGAGAGATTTAAAAAAAAAAAAGCGCTTACTATTTCTCTCTCCTTACCAATTTTCTCTCTCCCTGTCCTACTGTAATTTTTGTTTCCCTTGCCTTGCGCTATCTGTGAAGCTGTACAGTTGCACCTCATCCACAACGATTTTTCTTCCTTTCTGTGTTCTTTCTCCTCTCCATTTTTTCTAACACTCCCTCCCAAGCACTTGCTCTCTCCCCCCTCCTTCTCCCTTTGTCTTTTTCTGGGCTTCCTCTCATAGTTAAGACTTCAGCTGTTATTTTGTCACATTTTTCTCAAAATGTGTGTGTGTGTGTGTGTGTGTGTGTGTATTAATGAAAGTCTCTGGTACTATTATGTTGTCTTTCTCTGGGTACCTCACAGAAGCACTCTGTATCCTAGGAAAAAAAATGGTTGCTCATTTTTGGTTTCTATTTATTTCAGTTTGAAAGTGCCAGTTTGGGCCAGATTTATTTAACAGATGGCAGTCTTTTATCAGGAAGAATAAGGACAGAATTGCAGTAGGAGTAATTTCTCTACCTCCTAGCACCAGCCTACCATAATATTTGTGCTAAATTCTCCTAGTTCGTTGTATTCCAGAAGGGCTTACTCCCTGAACAGAATAATAAGATGAAGATATGTTTAGACACATCTCCTGAGCAAGCAGCATTATTTTGCTTGCGGTCAGTGTCTGATTAAACAACAATATTTGAAACCAAGAGTTCCCACCAAGTTTTATTGCAAGTCATACTTTCTGAGTCTCAGAGAAAGGCAAAGGCTAATCTCCCCTAAACAAATTTTGCCAAGAAAACTCTGTGATAGGTTCACCTTAAGTCGGAAATGACTTGAAGGAACACAACATGTCCTAAATATCTTAAAGGCACCATATCCTGTCTGATCTTGGAAGCTAAGCAGGGTCACCTCTGATTGGTACTTGGATGGGAGACTACCGATGAATACCAGGTGATGTAGGCTATATTTCAGGGGAAGGAACTGGCAAAACAACCTCTGCATATGCCTTGCCTAAGGAAACCATACAAAATTCATGAGGTTGCCATAAGCCAACAGTTGACTTGAAGGCACGTACACACACAAACATATTTAGTGAAGGCATGAATGGGAATGGGATTGTGACACTAGCTGTCTCTGCCAACAAAGCAATTGTTATACGCACACACACACACACACAAATACGTCTGACTGCATGTTTGTCTGTAATATCTACTACATGCAAATAAACACGGCAGGCTCCTTCCCTGCTGTTTTTCTGCTGACAGGCAAAGACCTTTTTGTTTAGGCAAGCCTTTGGTTTTTAACTTGTTTCAGTAGATAGAGCTTTTATGGGGTATGTTGTACCTGCATATTATTATATTTTAAATGTGTTTTAAAACTGTTTTTAACCTGTTTTTCTTAAATAGAATTGTTGTTTAATTGTTTTTTAAAAAGTCCGATGTACTTTGCGTTTTTTGCTTGCTGTGAGCTACTTTGAAAGTTCTGCTGGGAGAACGGTAAGAAATGAATTAATTAAATAAATACTAGAATGTGTATACATTTTTGATGTAAATGAGAATTCTCATTGGGTGGGTTTTCTACTCATGGGGCAGAATTCTAAACTGGTAACCTGTATGCACACAGAACATATTATTGTTCAGCACATGCCTGCTAGGGGGTAGCCTTACCTCCACTTTGCACTTGCACTGAATGCATGGCAGAAGGGGCTACCTGAAGTGGGACTTGGCTGCCAAGTGTAACTCAACTGATGCTAAATACAAGTAAGATTGAAGTAAACTATAAAGAGCATGAAAATAAGGGGCAATGGTGTATCACTTATAGCACTAGGCTCTTCCTCTGTCCCTGTAGTACTGTTAAATCTAAAACACTATGCAGCAGTGTTGAGAGACAAGGAATAAGTCCACCAAGCACACAGGTTGCAATGACTACTTTCATTTTTGATCTCTGCTATCCTATTTCTGGCTTTCCAACCGTGAAGACAGGTTATATCATAGTCTCTGGAGATTCATCACTAGACATTGCTTGGAAATTATAACATCCTCTGATAAGATGACACTCTGTTTTTGGTCGAGCATCTGCATCAGCTTCTTGTTTGCTTCAAACTCCCAAAGCCTTAAAAGGATCAGTCTGTACGAATCTGGTTGTTCCCTTCTAATGTGATTTCAAAGATACTATAGATACTTTTTAAATATTTATTAGCAATAGAGCTTGTGGAATTTTAGGACACTGATGTATTTGATGCCATTTGTTCCATCCAAGTTGTCAATATTCTGCAAATTAATGGAACATTAAAAAAAAATTCAGTGCTACAAGCCACCGACCACCTGTATTACAAAACATTTTCTTCTGTCTGCCTAGCTTATTGTCAGCTTGACACTCACAACAGTGCACAAGACACAGCATTGAACTTTGTGATGTTTTACATCTACCATTTAGTTAGGGTATATCCTTCTAACTAAAAAGGTACGGTTGCACCACTAAAGGAGTGATGGAGCCTTAATTAATTGGTGTTACTCCTTGTGATTAGGGAAGGGAATTCCAAGAGAAGAAGCTAGTTATTTTTCGATTCCCTGGACTGAGAAGGAATGAGAAGCTATCATAGAAGGTATTCAGACCCTAGATGACATTTTTGCCAGACTTCTACAGGGACTTTTTCAGAAGTGTTTTCAGTGAGGTTACTTGGATGTAGAGAAATATTAAACAGAGTAAGACTCATTAAGTCCAACTTTCTTTCCAGTCAACATGTGTATGATTACCCTGTAAGACTTGCCCAGTGTTGGCAAGGAATGGGAGATGCGGATGATTAACATTTCCCCTTTTCCTCTGCTAAATAAATGTCCATGCACTTTGCTTTGTAACATTCTTTAATAAATGCATGCTGAGAAGTCTGAAATTCAAGGATGCTATAAGAGAGAAACAATTCACATGTTCCTTATACAACCAGAGGTTAATGTGAACTATTGTCCATTACTTGTGCCCAGACCATCTAATTGTCAACAAAATCAGCCAAACTTGAAACTTTCTTTTTCAAGCAGAAGACTTTTTCTAGCACAGCTGAAAGCAGTTAAACATTCTGTGATGCCTTAACTTCCAAACATCTAACTTTGCAAAACTTGTATTACAGCTCAGGATAGATCTGCATAGCCTGTATCTTTTATAAGCCTCATTGTGTTGAAGCAAGCAATCCAGCTTCGAAATGCTAATTCTAATTTAATCCGAGCATTAACACTGAAACCACAAGGGCTGGGTGGGAATGTTCAAGTTCTTTGCTTGACAAAATATTCATGATGATATTAGCCTTAAAGTTGTACTCAGATGGAATGATTCCCCTGAAAAGGACAGCTTAACATAAACATAAAAATGCAAACAGAGGACAGAGTCAAAATTTCACTCAGCTCCAAGCATTCCTATTTTACATGCAAATGCCTAAAGCATATTGAACGGACTGTAATTCTTGCTAATAGCCATACATTTGTCACCGTTACAGTTAAAAGCAAACACTGGTAGTGAACTTGAAAGATAATACATAGAGTAACATTAAATCAGTACAATTATCATAGAATGTTAACAGAGAAAACAATAATATTAACAACATCCTCTTACTTATTGTTTTCAGTTAAAATATGCTCCCACAGCAAAGGAATCCAAACCGTAAGAAAGTTTTCTGCAGTCCAGAAATCTCTTCAGTGAATGCTCTGGCTTATTTCCCAAACCTTAAAAATCTAGGTTGAAGAGTACCGGGTTAGCTTGCAAGTTCATCAAGAACACTGTTGAAGTCCTACTGTATCTGTAGACATAAAGTTTCCTGCCAGTTCACTTTTCTGCTGCTCTCTACTTGTAAATACAAGCTCTGTGGACAAAGTCCCAAATGACATCACAAGCAGCTGCTTATTGTTGAGTCTTTATTAACTGGCTGTCAAAAAAGAAAAGAAGAACTAGGAGGGGTGGAGTGTCTGCCCTGAAGCACAATCTGAGAGCTTAGTAGGAATTTCACTTATACATATGTAAATACTTGTGATTATCTAAACTATGCTTTCCTTAGGACCATGAAGTCAAGTTTCCATAAGAATCATATCCTTGTCAGTCTACAAAAATTAAAGGAATAAAAAGGATATGAGATCCAACAGGAAAAAAAAATTAAATGCTGCATTTATGTTTTATTTATTTCTTATCATTGCATGCTTCTAGCATGAGTATGCATGCATATAAATATTATATAGATGCATACGTGAAGTTAGCACAGATATCAAGACTGAAATGTAAGATAGTCTGTTGAATTCTACAGTGGAAGCAAAACTTATTATATAAACTGTAATTTCTTCAGCACACAAAATTATTTAATGACCTGTAGGATTAATGTTGAATATCCAAACTTCATTGTGCATTTAACACTGGGTAGTAAAATAAGTTGGGGTGTGTATATTAAAAAGGGGCAGAGTTGGGTCTGTAATCCCAATTATACTTACATACCCCCATCAGTTGTATTGAAATCAGTGGGACTCTTTTGTGACTAAAAAAAAATGGAGAAGATCAGGCAATAGGTAAAAAAGGCAGCCATTCAGGTTGTGGTGAGACAAGGAAGTACTGATCTTCTGCTGCTCTTGAGACCAGACTAGCTGGTTGTTTAAGTGTGAAATGGGTCTGACAGCTTTAAGGGAACTGCAGTGCTTCCAGGAGAGAAACTAGCATTGCCCCAAGTGTATGTCCTATTTCCCTGTTGCTCCCATGTCTTCTGAAAGAAAGGCCTTTAGCATAAATCACAAGGAATCTACATCTATTTCTGAGAAGCTGCCCTTTTTCAGTGATGATTTGGATCGCTCAATGAAAAGGCAACATAAAGAAAGTGCTACTGTTGGTACATAACCTAACCTCTATTGACAACATAAACATGGCAAACAACCATTGTTGTGAAATCCCAAGCAAGTTTTCTTTTTTTTTTTTAATGCAGATCTGGCAGACTCAACAGAAAGAAGGATAAGACTAAAACTGGAAATACAGGCTTCCCTCACTTATCTGCCAGATTAGGGATTGGAGTACTGTCAGAAAACAGAATTGATTAAAAAGCATAACCCATGTGCTCTACTGTAGCGAGCATGAAGGACTTATAGAGGCTCACTTCGGACCGACCACATGCAAAATCTGCTTGCAAAATCTTTCAGCTGGGATAGTGCCTTTCCCCCCTCTCTCAGACTGCTTTGCAAGCAGTGTGTGTGTGCAAGCAGCTCAAGCAAACCTCCGTAGGCAAGAACTGATGAAATTGCAGAACCCCCATCAAATTAATGGAACTTATCCTTAATTTGGAAGCATTGAAAGAGTGAGTCATCAGATAACGGGATGTTGAAAGGTAGGAACTTCCTGTATGTTAGATGTCAACGTTTCTGTGGCATTAGTTTGGGGGTTCTTGTTTGTGCCCCAGTTCAAATGGCACAGTAAACTGTGGCTTTACAAACCAAGAACTTTCAACAGAGGAGGAATGACAAGAAGGAAGGGTCACTTAGCTCATCATGTATATATATAGTTTAAAAGAAACATTCATTCTTTTTATAAAATAGTCGTTATGCAAGCTTCTGGTTTTTTGTGGTGTTATAGGCCAAGTGCTGATCTGGGTTATATTTTACAAAATTTAAGCCTCTGAAGCCTGAAGTGAAATGAAATAGGAATGTTTGTAAAGTATAAAGCAGAAATATTTGTGTAATGCCAGAGACATTAAACAATCCCAAGTATGAAGCCAACCTAACCGTAAATAAAACGATAAAGGGGGAAATGACCTAAAAGAGAACATAAAGGACTGACCTGTAAGGAACACAACTACAGAGGGTTACTAGTGTCAGCTGGTTGATATGGTCAGATAGAAGGCAGCTAAGAACTGCTGGTCTTCAAATAATAGGTAACGAGGGCCACTTCCACACTAGACTGTTATAGTGCTACTATTCCACTTTCAACATCTTACGGAATTCTGGGGTTTGCAGTTTACTGAGGCCAACAAGCCCTCTGGCTGAGAATTCTAAATGCCCCTCCCTAAACTCCCTAAATTGCAAACCCTGACTTTCTAATACTTAAGAGTGATTAAGTAGAGTATTGATGCTAACTCTGCCTGGTTGGACTATACCATTGATCATGAGATGGGTGCCCAGGCAACCAAAAGTTGATGAGAGGGATCACCAAAGAGAGACAGGTTAGCTCAGTCTCCCAGTCTAAAGAGATAGAGATGGCTGTTTCACATTGTTCCAAATGTTCATGTTCAAAATTGCATTATTATGCTTAAGCACAAGAACTCTTGCACTTCTTCTCTTCCAGTTTTTGCTCCGTGCAGAAATATTACTGGATTCAACAGAAATACTTAGGTTTCACTTTAAAGCATTTCCTCTAAAACCTATACACCAGGGCTTTCCAAATGGTACGCCGCGACATGTTAGTGTGTCGCTTGACGTGTGTAGGTGTGTCACCTACAATTTTGGAAATGTAAGTTATTATTTATAAATCATACATTTTAAAAAATATATGAAAGGTTTTCATGAGATATGTTTGTCATACTGAGTTTACTTCCAGCCCCCCTCCCAAGCCTGACTTCTACCCTTGAAAAGGAGCAGGAAATTCCCCAGCGTTCACTAATTTCGCACGCTGCCACCACCCACTGAATTCGGACTATACTTGTAACTGAACAGGACAGTGGGACCCTGTCAGTGAATTGCCAGTCTCTGTGCTGAAGGACCTTTCCTTTCCCTCCTCCTTCTGAGTGAGAGAAGTCCTATCTAAGCGTGTGCCGAAGAATGGCGTGGGAATGGAGAGGAAACAGAGGTTTTACAGAAAAGCATTTATTGTAAGGCATGCAAGTAAACAAGACAATAATACACATGAGAGGCTCCCCCCTCCCAGGTACGCTTAAGTTACAAGTAGTTATAACAACAGATACATTCTTAAGATCAGCCAACCTCCAAAATAATAAAAAGCCCTAACGCGACTAACTACCTTATTCTAGTTACTCACATTTGGGTTCACAGGCTTAGATGGTCTAGGAGAGGAATGAGACCAGGAGGCGAGGCCCAGGGCCTGCAGCCTACTACGGGCACAGATCCCATCTCCAGGAGGTTCCTTGGTTGTCTCCCTGCCACATGGCCTCTCAAGGATTTTTATAACTTCTCCTTCGAAGCATCTCGAAGATGCTCACCTCTCTTCCCTTGATTGGGCCATTCTCCCCCCGTGACCTCCGAGGCTGACCCACAGTAAAAATGTAACCTAATGCCAACACCTCATTAACCCTTGGTTTACCTGAAGAGGGAAGCATCCCCCTTCAGCCAAGACTAGATAATGGGAAGCCCCATTATCACAACGTTGTGTCTTCATACATTTTGTTATTATAATTCATGTATGTATCTGTATCCCTTTTAAGGGATTAGTTTAACCTTCAGTTCATTAGTATTACTGTGTTACTGAATTACTTAATTATACTATTATAGCATTAGTATACATTATGCTATATATATGTATAATATATATATATAGAGAGAGAGAGAGAGAGAGAGAGAGAGTATATAGTATATACTATAGTATAGAATTATGGTATTACTGAATTACTGTGTCGCGAAATGATGCGTGTCTAAAAAGTATGTCACCAATGTGAAAAGTTTAGAAAGCTCTGCTGTACACTCTTTTCCCTCATAAGGCACAGTAGGTAGGGAATATATTTAAATAAATTAGTACTATTTTCCTTATTTCTAAGAATCATCAATGTACGCCTCACATTGTCACAGTATTGTATAGAGTATCTGTCCTCGTATAACTCAAATAAGTTCACTCAGTGTGTGACTAAGCAGCTCTGCTTCGGTTCTTAATAATGTTCATGGAACACTTTCAAGATGAAATGTGCCATAAAGGTGATAAGTAATCTTACAGGTATAAATAGATTTCCAATTATACCACTACTTTAGTTCCCAATCCAGACATCAGAGCTGTGAGCTTCAGTGAACTGAAACGTTATGGCTCTTAGGTCTTAGGCTCTTTTTGCCTGGAAAGTAAAACTTTTGATCGTGCTAAAAAGAATTCGTCTATTTTGCAGTCAGTTTGGCTTCAGGTATAGGGGCTTGATTACAAGCAGTTAGGAATTTCGAAACCAAATGATCAGAATCAAAGTTTGTTGCAATAAACTCTTTGTGTAATTCTGACCTAGAACAAGACCCTATTCACTTCCATTTACAGTATTTCACTATGGGAGTATGACCTGAGGGCAGGTTTGTGGCCAGATGTAGTTTCATGTTCATTCTGGCTTCTGCACCCTGGGGACTTAATCCAATTTTTAACCTATGCTCTGGTTCAGAGGATAATTAAACGGAACTAGGAGGAGCAGGAGATACTGCTGAAAAGAGGAACTTAAACCTGTAGAAGGCTCCTGATTTAGAGAGTTTCACGCATGCCAACCTGGCAGTTCTATTTGGGCTAGCCACACTGACTACTGTAATTTTTTTGTATGCTTGACAGTCATAAAACCCTTTATTTGGAATGGAGATATACATTTCCAGAAATTCTGAAGTCAAGGGGGCGATCAGTTTTTTTCCAGGGGTGGTTAGAAAAACTGAGATTTTTGGAGAAAACAGGGGAAAAAATCTATATTAGGACTTTTTAACAAATTGACAGTCTCTTTGCTACTTTAGGAACAAAAAATGTGTTATGTCTCATTTGGTTTGGCATTAAATTATAATGTTTGGAATATTAAAAGTTCAGTTTATTCAGACAGCAATTACAAATGGAATTTACTTTTTTTTAAAAAAAAACTGTCTATCTATGTATATATCTATTTGGTTTTGTCAATCAATGACAAGCAGGGGAAAATGGTAAAAACAGAAGAAACTTTTAGAATTAGCAAAACAAAGAAAACTATTTTGTCTCTTCCAGTCCTCCATGATCTTAAGCAGATGTAAAGCACTCATTCTTATCAAAAGTCCTGAGAAAAGGAAAATATAAGACTAGGAATGGCAATGATCTAATCCTGTGCATAGTATTCCTATTACAAAATATTATTAAAAAATTTAGGGGAATAAATATATGAAAAACAATCCTTGGGCATTTTGCTTACAATTCTTTTACAAACTAAAAGAAAATATTACATAGTCCGGTTGTTTTCCACTTTAGCCCACAAATATGACAACATAGCTCCATTACTTGGAGCAGGGGATTGTGGGAATTGCATAGCCTCCCAGATGTTGTCGGACCACAACTGCCAGTAGTCCTACCCATCATCACGGCCTGAGATGTATGGCGACCGGTGGGGTGTTGGAGATTTCAGTCAATGTATTGTTATAGTGTTATGTTTATCGTCTTTGTTTCTTACTATATATTTTGCTTTCTGCCCTTTGGTGAAAAGAGTGTTATAAATAAACTACTACTATTATTATTATTATTATTATTATTATTATTATTATTATTACCACCACCACCACCATCATCATCATCATCATCATCATATGGAAGGCTGCACAATTTCTACTTCTGATCTGCACACATACACAGAAATTCACCAGCTGGTTCCATTAACAATGCAAACATTTAGAGTCCAAATGGATCACATGTTTTTCTAGCATGGAATGATGCCTGTAAAAGAAATAATAATACATGTGCTAACATTTTGTGGAAATGGCTTTAAACATAGAATTGGTTTCAATATTTTTTTAAAAAAAATAAGAAATTTATAAATCATTTTTTCCTGCCAAGGCCTACAAAGTGAAATACAATTCAAAAATATACCATCATATATTAAAATAACTACTAATAAAATTAGAAACAAAACATTCTTTGAAGTGGGCCAAAAAACCAAAGTCCTAGCCAAAAAAAAAAAAAAAGGAAAAAACAAAGTATAGTGTTTATTGCCTGTCTAAAACTCAGTGGAGATGCAGCCAACATGAATTCCCTCAGGAGATTCTTGATCAGGTGCTGTCATGTTCAGCTTTTCCAATGAAGACTACAAATTATGGGCTGATTTATATCAAGCATTCTTGCTCCCAAGCTGTTTGTGCCTTTACTGATCAAAACCATCACCCTGGATTGGGCACAGATACAGTGCATCTAAAACATGGCTTATTTGGGAGAGGAAGCAATTGTAATCCTGTTGTCGTATATATATAATTTTTCATTCCGCCTGTACACTTCAACTAGCTTATAAGGGATCTAAACGCCGTTTTAGTCATTTTCTGAATTAAAAAATAGTACAGTTACTATGATAGGGATGGGAAGGGGATAAAATACCCAGAACCAAAGTTTGAGGAGCCTGGTACTCTAAACACAAACTCCATTGTACAGCGTCTGGTACATTCAGTCTTATGGCCCATGAAAAAGTGTGTTTTAATTTGACGTTGCTTGAAAATTTAGTAATCGTAGATTTTAAAGGATTCCCTCTCCCTTTTCTGTGCAACACTTCACAAGAAGAGTTCTCAAAAAGAACGTTGGTGGCTGCTGATTCCCACGTTGGAAGGGTAGTGAATACACTCAACTTTCAACCTTAAATGAGCTATCCATGGTGCTGAAACTATTAGGGTTCAGCATGTTGGACAGTTCCTTCAGAAGCAAAACAACAATGGATTTCCAGTTCCACTGACAAACTATTAGTCACCACAGGTTGTTGTAATATATATTTGAGCACTGAACAGAATGTAAATTAAATGCTATGTGTTGTTTTAAACCAGTTCTTTAATATGTAAGTGACATGGTAAAAAGTTGCATCACAGCTGTGAATTAAGTGTTTAATCAGGGGTCTGCAAATCCTTCCTTCCAGAGGAAGCAGCACTTGTTTCCACCGTCTTAAGGTTCTTTGCTTTGTCCTTCCTGCCTATGTACTAGGAATTTTATGACTTGTAGTTCTTCATACAACAGATCAGGGGTGGACGATTGTGGATAGCTGGACGGTACATGTTAGCCCCCTCCCAGGAGACCTTATGGGGCCTTACCCTCCACCTCACCCTCTACCACACACACACACACACACACACACACACACACAATGCCTGCAAATGTACTCTATGGAGAATGGAGGCATTCTCACCATGTTGTGGGGGGGGGGAATGGCTTTGCTGGCCCCCAGAGGACATATTTGGTCATTTCAAGTCAAAAAAGTCTTTTAAAAAAATTGAAACAAATGTCTTGACCACTGGAAGCCCAGGAAGCCTACGGACTTTGTGGAAATGGGCTCCACGCCCCCTAGATGTTATCTGGGATCATTTTGGAACTATTATTTTTGGATTTTTATTTTTTTAAAAAATAATCCTTACTAACTCTGGGGAACCCTGGGTGTTGCATGTAGCCCATAGATCACACTTTGCACACGCCTTCAATAGGCCATGTCACTGTCTTATACAGTCTTAAGTTTAACTGTGTAAGCTCTGTCTCTATTGAGAAGTCTTAGGCTAGGACCAGACTAGGAGGTCTAGCAGTTCAAAAGGTTTCATGAGGTTGCTCCAACACTGATTCTGATTGTTTGCAGGAAATTTGACAAGATGTGGACAATTGCTAACATAGATACAGGTATTATCTACACTTTATCTCCTTTTTCCCCACAGTAATGTGGATTGCAACTTGGCCTGGGTCCCTATAGACCTCCCTTCCCCAGTAAAGTGTGCCCCAGGCATGGGCCATGAAGACACAGCAAAGCAACTAACTGTCATTTTGTACAGGTGGAAATTTACAAAGCATGGATTTGCACATGTTATGGAAACCATTTTAAATATATTTGTGCCTGTTTCAATTCAGCTATGAGCCAGATGTATAAACTGAACATTCAGAAGCTTGAAATGTTTTTGACCAAGACTCAAAACTCTTACTAAGTTCTGCAATGTATGTTATTATTTTTAATGCAAATATTGCTACTAATTCAAGAACAATATATTTTAAAAAATTAAAGGACAAATTACTTTCATAAGCAAATAAAAACTGCTTATCTTTCCAAAGAAAGGCAGCTGAGATGAATATTTATTTGTGCTCTTAAAATTCAAAAGAAAGCACTTTCAGGCACACAATTCCATATTTATCCCCATATTTTGCATTATTTTTACAACAATATGGAACCCCTATTCTCTCTCAGGTTGAAACAAATCATGAATCCCACGGCCAAACTCAATCACTAGCCCCAACAAGAGAATGCCCATTGACTGGGATTTTGACAAATGCTAAATTACAGTTGCTTCAGTGGGTTTAGATAGGACTGTTAATTTAGTTTAGACCTCTGTTTCTGTAGGAGTGTTATAAAAAATTATCAGTTCAAATATCTTGTATCTCTGAAAAGTGTTTCCTCTTACCTCAACACTTTCAAAATAAGGCTTTGTTATATTACTTTACAACCCTATGGCAAGAAAACACCGCCAGATTTTCCTGAAGAAGTATCACGACAATACCTGTCTGAAATTTCTCCTATGAGGCTTTTCTTTCCTACAGAAGCCATCAGAGTGACTGAGGTGTTCTGCAAGGAACAGGCTTTGTGATATTTTGGTCCTGTTTAGGTAAACTGCTGGTACACAAAGGAGGGGAAAAGCAAGCATTGGAGAAAGGTTGTGTTTTTTTCCATTTATTATTTATTTCACTTATTATTTCCTAAAGTAAACCATTAAGACAATGAAGCTGAGGAGGAAGTACCTATGGATATTAAAGCCAATGAAGTTATGACTATATATTACTGACATGCATCATGCAAATCTGAAGTCCTATGACTTTATTTGTTTCCTTCTACAAAGTCACTTAAACTCAAAGGAATCTGATTTTTCAGGGTGGCATTCTATGCATAATTGTACATAATGGGATCCATCAAACAAAGTAGAGTTTATAGACCTGTCAACCATTCCTTGAATATACCCACCTCTGCCTTATGTCAATGTAACCGCAAACGTTCTTGGTTGGTTTTCCTCCATTTCCACTATTTCACATCAGCACAATCAAAGCATATACCACAAATAACAGTGCCATTGAAGCTCATCTAACATGCAGTCAGATGAGATTTATAAAGAAACCGTAGGATATGAGCACCTTAAAATAAAGTATAAACGAACAAAATAACGTAACATTCAGTCAATCATCTGTGCTCTTATTACATGTTCTGTGATGGATGAATAGCACACATTTGTTCTGTCTACTGCAAAACAATCCTGAAGAAATCTATATACTTGAAGATACATATCTCCACAGTCTTTCCTGTATCTGATTAATTATTTTAAGTGATGAGTGCTACATTCTCCATATGATCTGAAAGCTCTTTAGTGCTTTCAGAAGTGCTTCTGTGCTTGTGGTGGGTCTTGCTATGTTTATGCTTTATGCTTATTAGCATGCCTTACTACTAGTATTAAATCACCTTCATAGAGGATTGGAATGTCTTCAAATAACCATTTAAATGATTCAGGATACAGCTGGATTGTGGGTTCATTGTGGCCAAAAAGTATTCAAAATTGGTTAGACCTAATTGTTAAAAACATACAAATAATTGGTTGTGCAAATCAGACCAGTATCATGCTGAGTAGGAATCTGTTTCTTTCCTTAGACATCTGCTGGATTAGTACAACCTTCAGGCTAACAATCTTTATGAGTAGCAATGAGTATGGCATACATGAGGCTGAGTAACTCTCAGTTGAATAAGTAATGAATTTGATTTAGCCCCTGCATCTCACCACAGCTGAATTATGTTGTTGCTATTGTTATTGCTACTGTTATTTTGATTGATATTATCTTTATTTATACAATGTCTTTCTCCCAAAACTAGGACTTGAGCTTATAAAATAGAACAAGTATAATATAGCCAAAATTATTATTAACAATAATTAAAATAATAATAAAATAATAAAATAATTTATTAAAATAATTTAAAACATGCAATTGAAAATAAAAAAGCAGTTAAAGCAGTACAATTAAAATAATGCTGCACCATGTTGAAAACACTTCTTTAAAAAGCCTGTTGAACTAGAAAACTCGAGGACCTGTTTTATAGAACCTGTTCTCTTCAGTTCCACGTGAAAGTGGTTGTGAGAAACACTGTTTCTAGGTAGGAAGTATATTGTGCTAGACATACATACAGTCCCTGTGTAGTTGTTTCTATGTGAGTGTTGCCCACAGGTAGGTTCCAGTCTTGATAGCTCTTGTGTGAAAACTACAAGGAAAGTGAACTAGCTGCTAGACTAGTTTGGTGAATGTGGCCCCTGGGCTGGGACACTTCACCCACATTTGCCATAGATGGGGAGTGTGATTGCTGCACCCACTTGTGCCTATGAGACCCAACCTGCCAAGTATGTCACCTGTGGCAAATGCAGGAAAATGTATTCTTCTCATGCAAGCAACTATCTCAGTATCCTCTTTGTCCATCACAAATAAACTTCACTGAGTCTCTGCTATCAAAAAGAGACAACAATCAGAACAGCTTATGGAAAATAAGGAATTTATTTTATCCTGACAGCTTTATGTCTGGCTCCCTTCTAAATATATACAACAGATGGGGTGATATCTAGCTAGCCAGGAGCTATCTGAAAATGTGCATAAAAGGCATAATTTTATATCAACAACAAACAACAGAGAAAGAGAGACTTTGCCGATATTTGCCTGGTTTTAACCAAAGAGACCACGTTCAAGAAAATGAAGCTTAGGAAGTATTACCACTGTCCATCCTTCTCCCCTTGGATGAAGGAAGTTTCATCTACTTTTCTAAACTGCAAGATCTCTGTTCCTTCTCTTTAAAAGGGAATTTCAAAAAACAGAAATATAATCAGTCACGTCTGATTATGAATAAAGTAGCCTTTTATTGTTGGTGAATTTAGACAGGAAAGGTTTGATAACATAACAGCTGAGTTCCTGCATCATAGGCTACAATGCATAACTTTACAATGGTGGAGCTACGCTACTAAGATGATAAGCAACCATACTAATGAACTGCAATGAGGCACAAAGGGCGCTGCATTAAGATGTCCCTATGTACAACAGTGGCTCCCATTGCACAATCTGCCCTGGTGCATAACATGTCTCATTGCACATTGGGACACATTGTTCATTGGGACCATTCTATAACAGCCATTTGGGTGACTCCATCTATGCAATGGTCCTGGAGGGCCCCTGAGAATACAAATGTGGCACAGTAACACAGTTCCCCTTTGCATGATAACCTCAGTTTGTGTTTGTATGTGCCTTCAAGTCACTTGTCAATTTATCATGACTCTGTTAATTTCACATTGTTTTCTTAGGTAAGAAATACTCAAAGGTGGTTTTGCCAGTTACTTCCCTTGAAATATAGCCTTTACTACCTTTGCCTCCCATCCAAGCTTATGATGATGTAAATAGCTAACAGGATTGAAGCCACAATTTATATTTATAATATGTTTTGTGAAACAATACAGACAAATCAAGATAAGATGGATTTAGAGAGGACTGGTGAGATCTTTAGTCTAAAACAAATGGTGGACACTTTTTTCAGTGTCGGAGAACCAAATTCTTATGCAATTCTAAGTGGTCTCATGAGCCATTTTCGTTGTCCGTCCACCAGTTCTCAAATATCATATAATTCAAAGAATATAATTCAAAAGCATTTTCAAGTTTCATTTAGATCTTAAAACTAAATTAAAATACACAATAACATCAAAGCAAAAGTCTGTAAGCACTGTAACCCATGTCCTGTGAGTTAGTAATGGAAAATCAACACCATAATGCCAGCTTATATCTAACAGGCATAGGCTCTCTTTGAAAAAAAGCTGAAGGGTTTAAAAAAAAACCTCCAAAATAATCATTTCTACTGTGTTATTTTTAACTACAGGTGTTCAAAAACCATACACACAAGAAACAAAGTGGCCTTCTATTGATGTACCTTTATGGAAAGTTCTGGTTCCCTTATCCATTTCTCTCAAATACCTTTGTGCCACTGTTAGTTTGTTGAGTAATTCAAAGAATCATAGAGTTCACAGAAATATACAATCAAAGCATTCTTGACAGATGGCCATCCAGCCTTCATTTAAATACCTCTGAAGAAGGATACTCCACCACACTCTGTGTCACTGTATTCCACTGATAAATAGATTTTACTGTCAAGAAGTTCTTCCTAATATTTAGGTAGAATCTCTTTTCCTGTAGTTTGAATCCATTGCTCCTTGTCTTAGTCTCTGGAGCAACAGAAAACAAGCTTGCTCTATCTTCCATATGACATCCTCTCAAATATTTAACCATGGCTGTTATGTTACCTCTTAATCAAAGCCATACCTCATAAGGCATGGTTTCCTGACCTTTTATTATCTTGGTCACACTCCTCTGGATACATAGCTTGTCAACATCCTTCCTGAACTACGGTGCCAGAACTGGACACAATGTTCCAAGTGAGTTCTATCCGAAGCAAAATAGAGTGGTACTATTAATTCCCTTGATCTAGAAACTATACTGTTATTGATGCAGCCTAGAATCATAGAATTGTAGGTGGATCATGGCTTTAAAGTCCATCCAGATCTTTCGGGAGAGAGGTGATGAATGATAACTGAGAACTGAATGTGGACAATAGAAAAATGAATGATTGAAAATGTGTTAATTGTAAATATGGCTGTTTACAAGAAGTTAGTGATTATAATTACTCTCTAGTTCAGAAAATGCTTCTCCCCAATCCTCTGGTCTTCCAGTGTTCAAACTGGTAAATATTACATCTTCCCCAGCTACTTTACTGTTGTCCTGCTAGTTCACTCCATTTACCCACTGCTGATGTGTTTAAATTAAACTGAATGTATTTCAATCCTAGGACATCTGAGACAGCAACATCTGCTCTTTTTTGCCAGTAGCAGAACTGCAGCAAAACTCTACCCAGGTACCCCCAACACTCCCATGGCCATTTAGTGGCTATAGCAGTTTACTGAGGCACCAAGAAACTGCCTTGGGTGAGTAGGCAGAGAATAAGTCCCTGTGACAGATCTCTTTACCCAAGTTGGTCCTAAAACTCCAACCCCCAGGGATCCTGCCACTCACTCTGTCCTTGTTTCCCCAATTATTCCCTTGCTGGAATGGGTTGCTGGGCCTCAGAGCGACCCCATTAATGTGAACTTGTGGTTGTTTTGTTGTGTGGGTTCTTTAGCTTTGGTAGTCATGTCCTGACTCCAACTCAGGCTGGATAGAGAGCCAGAGACAGGTTTAAAAACAACAGTAAGAGTTTGTTTATTGAACACAGTGAGGTTCAGGTCAAAATCTTGTCTGCTTCAGACCCTGTGTCTCACACTCTGTCTCACCCCGTCACACCCTGTCTGAATTTCTTTGAGGCAAGAAATTCTGTCTTTTGATATAACTCTGTCTTTTGATACAATTTCCCCACACTCCCCTTCACAGCGTGTCAGCACCTGATTAGTTGTCTGCATGCCAGTTGGCCTCCTTCACTGTCCCACATAAGTTTGTGCCATGCAGGACTGCAGACACTGTAAGGGTGGCGTATAACCATGTGGTAATGCATTCCCATCAATCCACCCTTATTATACCTCTGCAATCTTTCTTAAGAGTGGGACTGGATGGTACATTCCAGCCAATCTCTGCCTTGGCACAAGTAGGCAGCCACCATAGCACAAATGATTGTTCAAATAAGACCAGTGACTTCTCTAGTTCCAAGTCTTTTTGCTATCCCTTTCTTGACTTATTAGTTGTCAAAAAAAAAAAAATCAGGTCATCAAATCTTCTTATTGTTATTACAGTCCTCGCTTCACATTTGCTAGGGTTGGGGCAGAGGACCCTCATGAAAGTGGAAAAGCCATGAATAACTCTAGGCCCTCCCAAACCATATTTAACACACACACACACACAAAGTATGATCACCATATTCAACCCACTGTGGATTCCTTTGAGGCATCAGGGTTCCTTCACAAGGCAGAAGTGGGTGGCCGGGGGGGGGGGCTGACTGCCACCTCCGCTGCTGCCCCACACCATTTTCGACAGGGACTTACAAGCCTCATCCACAGTTTCTCAGTCTCACGAGGCTTGCAGTCGCTATTGAAAATGGCATAGGGAGGCAGCAGAAGTGACAACAAATAATCCGTGAATAATTAAATTCTCAAAAGTGAAATCCGCAAATGCGGAGGGCTGACTGTATTTCTTACCTGCCTCTCCCTATGGACTGAGGCAGGGAACAACAGGTCAAAATACCAACAGATACACACTATCAGCTAAAAACATGTAAGAGCAATTAGAAATACATAATCAATTTAAAAAGCATATACTATTTTTATCAATTTATTATTTTTGATAATTTAAAAATTTATAATTTTACCTTCTGTCTGAACATTAACCAGAATTCTGGCAGTTATATTTTGAATTCTCAGGGTATGTAACCCAATTAGAAAAGCTGATGTTTTACCATATAATCCTGTGCATGTTTGCTCAGAACTACATTATGTAAATTCCATGGTACCTCCTCTAATGTGAGTGTGTATAGGACAGCAACATTAATTCAAAACGTGTTGTTGTTTTCTTCCCACAGGGTTTAGGCTGTTTGCTTCCATTATTGTTTCGTCCATATGAAAGCACATCATAGATCACTGGTGGCCCAAATTTTGGAATCACTGTTGTACAGCTCTTACTTCAGAAGTCTTTATCAAACAGAGAAAGCACACTCAGAGAAAGCACACTTGGGTCCAGGTTAAATAGATAATGGTTGCTCTGATTTTGATAAAGGCAGTATAGATTAAGAGACAACATCTTGCATTCTCTTTTTTCAAAAGCAGAAGATATCTTTCATTTTTTATTTTTTCACCCTCAGGTGCTAGGGAGGAGAGAGGAAAAAGTTCAGCCTTTTCTTTCTTTTGTCCAGATTGTTTTCTGTCCTACCAACCTTAAACATTTTCACCTTAACTTTAAAAAGGAGAAATTGTTTGTAGCCTGATATTAATAAATGGCATTCCATAGCACACTGGTTATCTAACAAATGCTTTTGCAAATTTTCTTGAAATCAGAGCTCAGAGGTACAGTTTCATACCATGCGATAAAGTCCTTGGTGAGATTAGAAGCATCAAAAGAAAGCTTCAGTTCAAAATAAGCAACAACCTTTGTTGCATTAGTTACAATAAATCTTCTAAATTGGCAGCACTCTCTCACTCAGCTGTTCAAGTTGTTCTTTCTCTCTTACAGGTGAAGTTGAGCTCAGAATTTAAAAGTAGAGAGGTCAGTTTTCCACCCAGCTTACACTAATTGTATCTTGAAAATGAGGTGGGGAGGGAAATGCTGAGCATCAGAGACAAAATTTACAATGTTAGAGGGAAGGCTATTCTCAAGCTAAGCACAGAAGTACGTTTCTCAGCAATTAAAATGCCCACACTTAAATACATTCAGGTTAACTTATTCAGTCTAGTTTTAAGACCATTTGTTGTGAGTACTATTTCTCTGTCCAACCACTCTAGTTAATAGCATAGCTAACAAACCATCCCTTTCAAAAAAAGACCAGATGCTCACGGGAAATAATCTCATGTGATCTGAAAGAGAAGGAGGAAGGCAGAAGAGTATAAAGGGTGATACCAAACCCACTTTCCTTAAATGACAAATAGTTCTACTGAAGGAGTGTTAAGGGCCTGACTTCCATAATTTAAATACATGAATATGTTCAGTATGACAATTCTTTATTAGCCATGATAGCTAAATGGACTGTAGACCACGTGCTTTGCTTGCAGAAAATCCCGGGTTCAAAACCTATATGCTTTAGTCACAGCTGGAAAAGTACAGTTTGGAAACATTACAGATGGCAACATTTAAGATGGCTTCTGGGGGCAGGAGGGGCTGTAATCCAAAAATACGATTTTTCCATCTGAAGAACTGCTGAGAGGCAGTGAAAATAGTTCTGAGTTACATGGACCAATTGCTTGACAGAGAATAATACAGTTATGTTCCTATTCATTTTACAGGCAATACATCTATATATACCCCAGCTATTGAGGCCCAAAAGTGGAGGAGGTGTATAGATATTTTTTTCTGTCCAGTAGTAGACTGCCTGAAAGAGGACGGTGGGATAAATAGACAATTTCTGCCTGTAGTCTCCTCTGAAAGGAACCTTCAAGAGTCAGGGAAGCCTGCCCTCAGTTCTTCAGTGCTCTGTACAAGTTCAGTTTTCTGTAGGTTTCAAGTCAATGTCAACAAATGGACATCAAACTGTTCAGAGAAATATGATTTGACCTTATTGGTTTCTTCATTCTTCTTCATCTTCTGTAGTAGGGCTTCCATTACATCTAGAGAGAGTGTAATCATCTCATGCAGAAGATCATCTATTAGATCAGTCCTGGTCCTAATCTTAGGCAGTTGAGCTATATTTATCTACTACTTTAGACCAACCTCAAAGCCCAAACCTGGATCTTACAAATATGAACTTATGTATTTTGAAACACCAGCCTCTATAGATTAGAATGATTTGGGTGATGGAGGCAGCATATAAGCAGATGGAAGTAGTGATAGAGTCTGAGTTAGCACACAAGCAGACGGAATGTATCATCTTGTAAGAAATAAGAATGAACACGTTTCCTGATGTTAAAATGTCTTTATTGATTTGAGAAATAGGATAAACAAGCAATCCAGATGTCTCCTGAGCAAGCCATGTACTAACAAAACCATGTACTGGTGAGGAAGACAAAGTTAAAAATAACAATCACCAAGAGAAAAACAAAATCTGAGCAGAAATCCACACCCAAGTCTTCTTCCTAAATAATTAACAATCTCGGAGAAGAAAGAATGATCATCTTCCAGAAGAGAGATGTATTTGACTGTTTCTAGCACATGGCTATTCCTTTTAAAATCCCAATCAAATCTGGCCTGCCCATCTGGTGGGGTATGCTGTCTTCTCATTCATGCTCCTGTAAAGGCCTCAAAATGTTTGGTGTGCAATCTAAGTGCTCCCTAAGAAAATACTAACATCTTAAATATACCTTGCAGAACTTATTGATTTCTCCCACCACACTTGGAATGTAAAACCATACTTTCAACGCCATTTTACAAATTGATTTTCAAACCTTCCTGAGTTTCAACAAGGCCTTAGGTTTGTACACTCCTTTCCTTCTTCATCTCTCATATGGCTGGTAAAGGGAAAGACTAAATAAGAACTTAGGTTCACTTTGCCCATTCTACCCTCATCACAAGGAGTTCTGAACATTGGCCTATTTTAGCACATTATACTGTGAAGGAAAAAAAAATGTTGTGGTGTTACCCACATTTCACCAACAAAACAGTTTGTCCCCCCCCCCTTTCTGCAACTGCAATCCAGATCGGTAGATATGAGGTCCCATTACTGACCATCTGCTTTGCTCAGTGACTTCTCCCCAATACCCTACCTATAATACCCATGCCATATGTTTTCACCGCCCTGGTTGTCACGTTCTTGTTCAACAACAACATGATGTGCTATATTTGACTATAATGTTCTAGAATAGTTGTAGTTGCTAGATTGCTCTTCTGTCGTGCCACAATGTCCTCATGTAAACATTTGATTCATATTTTTCTGGATGCTCAAGAGCTATTGAACTGTTTCAGAAAATCTATTTGCTTTTTACATTCTGTTGCATCTCTTGCTTTCAGTGTATTATGTGTACGATAGTGCATGATGCAATGAGTTGTGCACTGTATGGTTTAATTCTGGGGATGGCTGTGTCACAGTGTTGTTGTATGTTATTAGGGGATAGGGAGCAAAAAGCACTACAAAAATACACAAAAGGAAATAAAGCCTGAATAGTCTGAGTAACTGCTCATGCCTGGGCCCCAACAATCTGCTGGGAAATGAAACACATAGTAGGGTATCTCACAGTGAAATTAATATTTGCAAGGAGAAAATGAGCAACAATAAGCCCCACATGACCACTAGCTTCACACAAGTTCTGACAGAGAAATAAAGTAGGCTTAATCTTATTTGTAAAAACATATGAAGTGGGTTTGCCTACAAATACTCAGGGTTTCATAATACCTCATAGTGAGAGGCTCTGTAACATGTGCTCTTCAAAGAAGAGGAAGGAAAGAAGAATGGCAGACTGCAAGATGGAGGATGAACAAACTCAGACTAATAGTAGGCTTACCCATGCAGGAAGAGATATGGTGCGGCTAAGACCAAGAAACAGGGAATAATTTGAATACATGCTGTTCCTGAACTCTTAGAAAGATGTACAAATGAGCAACTATTGAGATTAGTAAATACACATATAAGTTGCTACCTCTAACAGTCATTACCATGATGGAGTGGATCAGAGTAGATTTTTCCTGTTAGGCCACTGGAAATCATAATGTCAAACAGGAGGAAAAGGGACAAGAGGCTAGTAAAGGACAGAAACAGACAATTCATTTTGTCACCACACACAGCATCAGACATGCCATGTTTTCCTTCCATTCAAAAGCCATACTTTCAGCTGGAGAAACGACACAAGTGAGCAACATTGCATCAATGTTTTTATTTAAATAGGTTTATGGAGACATAAAAATCGTGGTTGATTTCAGGAAATGAGGCTAGACAAATGAAGAAAAGAAGCCCACCATTTAAACTGGCAGAAAGGAAGTGTGGGCTGGCATCATAGTCAGCAATTTCAATTCAGTAAGTCTGACTTATGACATCAAAACTCACCTTTATAGAAGTTGCACCATCTTAATGACCAGAAGTCCCCACAAAACTACCTTTTAAGCTGCACAGCCTCCCCACATCTGACCATTTCAGAGTTTCTGGAGAGAAGGAAGGTAAACCATGACACATCTAACACTTTCCTTGTGAGCATGCTGTGACAAAAAATTGCCACTGCCTGTTGCAGCATGCTCAGCTACCAGAAAGGAGAGGGACACTTCATAGTTCATCCACCTGTTCTCTGGCAACTCACCAATGACCATGGTAGGGGCAGCTACATGGCTTAAATGGTACATTTTGAGGGGGAGTAGCACTGCTAGATATAGGTAGGATGCATGTCCCATGTACAACAGCCATCTAGAAAATACAAACAAAGAGCCCTTTAGAAAACAATGTTCCCAACTCGTTACTGTCTTGATTTAAAACCATATTTCCTGATTCATACATTACAACAAAACTCTCAGCAACCAACTGAATACTGCTTGGAGAAGAGGGAAGGACATGTACTTGCTCAGAGCCTAACACTTTGCCCAGAGTTTCTGTTCAGCATGTATTGCTAAGCTGTGGCTTAGCCTTATGTGCAAATACAGTTCACTTTCTTACCCAGTGCTAATTAGGGCAACGGCTCAAAAGTTAGTGTTATGACACTTCAACCCATTAGAAAGTCTTTTTTTTTTTTTTTTTTTTGGCTATCCATTGGACCATCACATATGCACCAATAACAGTAGTAACAGATTGTGGAAAGAATCTGCTTCTCAGTGATACAATTTCAAGGCAACCTATGATATGAATTATTAATTTTCAGTATATTTCTGTACTGTAAATGAATTAGCCGCATCTCAGCACACAAAACCTAAGGTTTGGGCTTGGGTCCTGGGGGTATACCTCAGGAATCTAGTTGCTAATAGATGCGATTTGATACATAAATGGTATATATAGCTATACAAACAAATAAACTTTGTCATGTCCATTATGCAACCTCAGGATATAACAATTCATTGACTGCTTGTCTCTGTGTTGAAGGGATAAAACCAGACTTCTACACAGACACTTTCAAAATAACAGAATTGCAACCAGGAAATATGATGGCAATTAGTTCATTTAATGACCTAATCTGAATATTACCGTCTCTTAAAAATGTAATACTAACTATGAAATATACAGAGCATGTGAGTCACTCATCTTTTAAGCAGGTGTCTCTATTTTTGGGTAGCCCATCATTAAACTGGAGTATTAGCATAAATTTGATTTACCCTTTGAGTGAACAACACCTACAAACCTATGCATTCTCATAAAACTTTTGACTATGAAAATTGAGAAACCTGGTGTTTTAAAAATAGATTTATTTTCAAACCATTTAAAGGTTCCTATTTTTGTGCTGTCTTTATTTACAGTACCAGCATATAGTCAGAAATAGGTGGCAGCTGGGTAAATGAGCATGAGGTTGTAAACTCTAGTCTAGTTCTTATCATTTAAGGGCTATCTGCCCTACACCATTATAGTGCTGTTATTCCACTTTCAACATCCTGTGGAATTTTGAGGTTTGTAGTTTACTGAGTCTAAAGAGCTCTCTGGCTGAGAATTCTAAATGCCTCTCCCTAAACTGCAAACCCAGGATTCCATAGGATGTTGAAAGTGAAATAATAGGACTGTAATAGTGTAGTTTGGAAAGGCCTTTAGAAAAAGGGTGGACAGCTGTTGATTGAGCTGCTGTTTTTGACTGCAGCTCCCACAATCCCCCACCAATGGTTGTACTAGACGTGATTGGGGTGAGCTCTAGGGCAGAAACTGGAGCTGGAGGGCCACAGTTGCCAATGTACCACACTATCTTAGAACATTGCTGGCATATCATAAGAACTGAATAATTGGTGGAAAGCATACAATTACTGGTTGTGGGAAGAAGATGGATAGAGAAAAGCTTTTCCTTCCTTCACATATAATATTAGAAATGGTGCTTGTCCACCAAAGCTGGACAGTGGAAGATACAGGCCAAAAAAAAGTACTTCCTTGTGCAATGCCTAGCTGAAACGGACTTTGCTACCACAAGAAAGAAATACCTTTGAAGTGGAATTGGGAAAATATATGGAAGATGGGGCTAATAGTAATCACAGGTACGATGCATGCATATGCTGTATATACACACACACACACACACACACACATACACACTATATGTTAGAGCCTTTCTGTACTACACTGGTCATTTCTGCAGTAGACTGTTATAGTGCTATTATTCCACTTTCAACATACCATGGAATCTTGGGATTTGCAGTTTAGGGAGGGGCCTCAACAGTCTAGTGCAGAAATGGCTACTGTTATAGTGTTATTATTCCACTTTCAATATCCTGGGGTGGAATTTTAGAGTTTGTAGTTTACTGAGGCCAAAGAGCTCTCTGGCTGAGAATTCTAAATTAGACTTTTGTTAGATTCTTAAAAGATAAAGATATAAACCCCTATCCTCTCCCATTATATTACTCCTACTGTTGCAATACAGAGGATGGCCTCTCTGGCAGATCTCAATCTTGGGCAGGCATATACAGAGAGAGATGTCCCTGAAAGTATTTAACCCATAATAACATGAATCCAGTTTTATTAAAAAAAATGCAGAAGGATATTTGCATGATCAGATTCATTTGAAAGCCCATAATGTCTAGACAATATTTAAAGTACGCTCTTGTTTCTCAGGCCCTTTTCACATGGGGGGGGGGGGACGGGCGAAAACACCCAAAAACGGAGCTTACCTTCAGCCAGGTAAGTCCGTCGCCACGCGGAGGAGCGCGAGCTCGCTGCTCCACACTCCTCCGGCGTCGCAGATGGCAGCTTCCGGTTGGTGGAGGCTCTCCACCAACCGGAGAAGCTTGCCAGCCGGAAGCCCGCCCCCGGCAGATCTGCAGGCACGCACTTGCGTGCGCCTGCAGATCCACTTTAGAGCCGGGCGACGGAACGGCACGGGGCTGCGCGCTTTGTGCTTTTTAAAAACCTCGAAAAAGAGATTTTTAAAAAACACGCAGCCCGGCTAGTTCCGGCCGCTCCTGAGTGGATTCTGGTGCGAAGCTACGAAAAGTAGTCCACGCCACTCCACTCTACGGTGTAGACGACCTCCGTGAGAGGTCGCTCTACACCGTTCCCCCCCCCCCCACATGTGAAAAGGGCCTCAGAAGAGCTAGGCTAGCTCCCTTTTCCAATCTCCTGGTGATCTCTAAACTTCCTAACCAGGAAACAGAACTTGGGGCATTGTGGTGGACAGTTCAGTCTAAACTGTGAGCAAGTGCATGGCACCTATGAGAAAGACAACCTCTATGCCAGGGATCATTATGGAGAGGAACAAAAATAAAACTGTCCACCCTGCAATAACACCTTTTATATAAATACTAGCGTATATACCCAGCGTTGGCCAGGATTTTATTTTCTCATAGGTAATACTTGTTAGAAAGATTTGAGATCCTGTGTCTCTAATTCCCCAAACTGTCTTATCCAGTACCTGTAACTTTTCTCCACATTCCCCAATCCAATCTGTATTCAGAGTTATTAACATACAGAGGTTGGGTTCCTGAGGGTATACACTGGCCTTCTCCTTGCTGCTAGGCCTCATCTCCATAGCAATTGACCTGAGACTCAAGAGCTCTCTGGCTGAGAATTCTAAAGGCCCTTCTCTAAACTGCAAATCCCAGGATTCCATAGAATCTTCTCAGGCAGCCAATCATATGAGGTCTTCACCTCACACAGACAAACAAATATACAAACGTTGACTTTTATATAGTAGATAAGGTACAACCACACTTGGAGTATCGCCTGCAGTTCTGGTTGCTGCAGGGGCAGCCCAGAGCCAGATAGAGGCAGCAGATTTTCAGTATCATGAAAAGACAACAAATTATCTGTTAATTTAATTTACTATTTTTGTGTTTTTAATCCAGAGAGGGAGAGAAGTGCTTGTGAGGTTTTCAACCACAGATGCCAAAGTCATTTGGTTAGTGCCTGATCCTCTCTACCTGAGGGTGACTTTACAGGGAAGCAACCTTTGCTTTCTACCACAGGCAGGAAAATATATTGGGCTGTTCCAGAGGTTGCTGCATGTAGAGCTGGCAAAGGTGCAGGAAGGGGAATCAAACAGGTTTCACTGTCTGGAGCTTTAAGTTCAAGGGAAAAAGGCAAGAGTTAGGAAGACAAATATACAAATTTATGCACAGGATGAAGAAAGTGTGCAAGCTTTCTCATAATACTAGTGCAGCTGTCTGATGGGAGATTCAGGATGACAAAGGGACCACATTTCACACTGTAGAGATGCTGCTCAAGATGTAGTGATGTTCATCAATGGAGGTGGTTTTAAAGTGGGAACGAACAGAACCCTGGCAGGTAGGGCTACTGTTGACCACCATATGGCCACTAGTCATTGTGGCTACTCCAGACCTCCAGTAACAAAGGCAGCATGCTTCTGACATGAGTCAGTGAGAAACAGCAGCAGAAGAGAGCTTTGGCTTCCAGAGTGTGACTCAGGATTTCCTCAAGGTATCCAGCTAGCTGCTTTGTGAAACAGAACACTGGCCTAAATGTTACTTAGGGATCCAGCACATGGCAAACCCTGGACTGCCAGCTGCCATTTCAAATTTCCTACACATCAGGGTGTCTGCTGGAAAGTACCACGGGTTGAGTATCCTTCATTCATAGTTCCAAAACTTTTAGAGCTACAGCACATACATACCTGTACTCTATTTGCAACTGGAGAGGCTGGAGAGTTGCAGCTGGGAATCCAATCTCCCACCACTTCACAGATCGTCATCTGCCTCTAGCCAAACAAACAAGAAGAAGTGCACTACCAACGTGAAGGCTAGTAGCCCCACTGCTGCTGCTGTTGGAGTTGGCTGTGATTACTGGGTTCCCATCCACAGAAGATTTGGGTAGAAAAGACACTGACTGGGATCCAGGATCTGGCAGTGAAAGCAGGGTGGTTTTGGTTTGGTTTGGTTTGGTTTTGGTGTGGGGCTCTCTTCCAGGCCAAAGCTGGAGATGGTTGTCAGCAACCACTGGTGCTGCATCTTGCTCTAGACCTCACTTTGGCTGTGGAAGAGCAGGAACAGCCACCATGGCAGCTTTGCTTGTGCAAAGTTTGGCTGCAAATTCAGCCGCACCATCTCGCTCCTTCCCACTCCTCTCCTCTCCTCAGAGGCAGGAGAGCCTGAAGAATGTGCACCTAGCAGCCAGGGTTTAGTGCCACCTCCAATGCTGCCCTGCACTATTTTATATATGGGTACCTGTACTGTATTTCAAAATCTGAGATACAAAACAATTCTAGTCACTAGCATTTCGGATAAGGGATACTCAAGCTGTATCTTGAACATCTCTCATGCTCAGCCCAAGACATTTTGTTCTCTGAGGCAGAGCTAGAAATGGCATCCCCACCCATCTGAGTCAATAAACATGGTGCCACAAGCCAGCCAAGTTATAAAATGCCAGAAGTGACTCTCCCTATCTCCAGCAGGACAGAATAATAACAGAGTCAACAGCTAACAATTTGCTTCCTGTTCATGATATGTAAATTCTGCTGTCTGAGAAGACCACATCACTTAGG
Organism: Cyclura pinguis; assembly: GCA_030412105.1. NCBI lineage: Eukaryota > Metazoa > Chordata > Lepidosauria > Squamata > Iguanidae > Cyclura > Cyclura pinguis. The sequence goes on along the minus strand of CM059599.1, from coordinate 245,895,719 downwards.
CCATTTCCACACAGGACTATTATAATGCTATCATTTAATTTTCAGCATCCCATGGAATCCTCAAAGGCCCCTCCCTAAACTGCAAACCCGAGGATTCCATAGGATGTTGAAAGTGGAATAATAGCATTATAACAGTCCAGTGCGGAAATGAGCTTAGTCTAGTGGCAGGACTAATCCTGGAATCCCTTCAGTGCTGGCTCTGATTACAACTATATATTTAATTATTAGAAGAATGTTTTCAATTTCTTCATCAGAATTTTTTCTTTTTCTCCTTCCATGTTAGCATACATCTTATATCCCAACAGGTATAGAAGGAAAATGTGATCTTGAAATGTAGGACAAAGACAAATGCTCAAAATATCATAAAGCAATCCTATCAAATCAAAATGGGTACCATTTCTCAAATCTCTCATTGCTTTGGCAAAAATAAAATACTGATATAGTTAAAGGAGGACTTTTTTCTTTAAAAAGAGTACAGTTTGCACTGAACAATCTGAAAATCTGTTTGTACATAATCTCAGTAGACAGCAAGATAAATATTCTTGTAATTGGAACTTTGAAGAATTGTTCTCTGCCAGGCCATAAATTGAGTTATATTTACGATATTTAAAAAGCAAATGCGTGTGTGTAAGTAAAGTTCCTGGCATGGTAATTAATTGAAAGCAATTTAGATTCCCCCCCCCCCCCATGATAGATGGCACCAAGGTTGTATTTAGTTACTGAGAACTGTTTGTATTGAGCTGATTCTTTCCATCTAAGCACATATTACACAGAACACTGAAGAAATATAATGGGGGAATATAGACACCACAGACTAGCAATGCCAGATCAAACCCCAATGTAATAAAATGGCAAGTACATGCTTGTGCTGTAAGCAGCTTGCAACTTAATCATGACAAAATAAAAGACCCTTCCTTTCTACAATTAGCAGAAATGTTCTCGTGCATCCAATATTTTCCCTCTGGCTGCTGCAACCATATTTTAGAGGTAGGCACCCTTGTTCAGCTTTTATCTGTCTCTCTTTTGTCTGTCTCTCTGAACTGAAAAGGACAACAGCACTTACTTGGACAAAGGGCAAACCTTTTTTAAACACATGTAATAAATTGGTATGAGTATACAATAGAAGCTGACAGATCCAGTAGTATGAACTATTATCAGATGAACCAGCACTTGAATAGCTGATGCAGTGACAGATGTTCCTTAACCCACCCAGCTGTCAAGGAGTGTAAGCAGTTGAAAAGTGATTTGGTGCAATAAGTGGAGGTGAACAGATCTGGTGAGAGAGAAAGAGGGAAAGCATGCTAAAGAACACATAGTCAACATCACATGTTAGACTAAGCTATCCTTCAGCACATCCTGTCAGGCTCAATCATAATGGTTAAAAAACTATCATTAGGATGAGGAGATACTTGTGGTTTCATCATTTTGTTACCAGTTAAAACAGCGGCAGTCAGAAAACCTTGTACACCACGCAGGTTCCTTTAAAGTAGTGCTATGAACCTCTCAGAGGAGCAATTGGAAGGCACCATGCACCTATTTTTTCTCCTTTAGGGAAAAGAAAGGCAAAGGAAGCAGTAGAGAAAACAAGGGAAGGTTAGGAATGAAAGAAATCACATGAAGCTCTCATCCAGTTCAATGAGGTAAGGCAACTGACATGAGACAAGCCTTGTCTGAAAATGCTCCTCAGGCAAAAGACTGCAAAATGACCCATGCTGACAGAAGTATAATGGTGGGATTCAGTTTTCACGTGTGCATAAGATGTGCTAAGTCAAGAGAAGCTCCCCTGTTTGTAGACAGTCACTTCCACTCACAGAAGAGCACCTCTGGAGCCAGCCTTGTCATTTCCCTCCTCCCACCTGTTCCGTACAGTGGCCGGAATTCTGTTGGTGCCCTGCCCTGCAAAACACTGGCGACATAGCTGCATACCCCCCAGCACTTCAGAGATGCAAACCAGGGCATGTGTGGTCAAGATGGCAGACCCCATATGGCTAAGATGGCAGAGGTTATTAAAGAACACAAAGCTAGGATAGGCTGTAGCAGTTTGCTTTTCCCTGAGCCTACTGGGAAAGGCAAGATTCTATCCCACCTCTCACCTCTGCTGAGTTAATTGAGGGCTAACTACTTTTGCACTTTGGATTAGTTTGCAGCAATTGAGGATAAACAGTGGAAGCAGGAAGAGGAACATGAAACAGATATTTTAAAAGCAACTGGAAAAGTGGGATGATAGGAAATTAATCAGGACGTTTCTGCCAAATCTGGACTGTTGAAGGCTATGTAGTTGGTGGTGGAAGGTTTAAAAAGGTCACCGGTACAGTGGTTATAAAGGAAGGAAGGCACTGGAGAAGTACGGTGCTTGGGGGCAGCAGATTTTGTCTGTCTTTTCTCACAACTACTATAAGGGGGAAAAAAACATCCGCTAACACAGTGTGCCAGTAGGATTCTGGCCATTGTGCACATATCAGTGAAGTGAGGATTCTATTCCAACAGCCTTTTATTTATTTGTTTGTTACATTTACAGTGCACCTGCTGTATATGTCAGGGTTCCATTCCAAAGCACCATGTTCCATTATAGTCAATGGATGCAATATGCGCATGCCTGCGGCAATGTGACCACACACCTGCCATATCTATCTAATATATAAAAGTCAAAGTTTGTCTGTTTGTCTCTGTCAGGCGAAGACCTCATATGATTGGCTGCCTAAGAAGATTCTATGGAATCCTGGGGTTTGCAGTTTAGGGAGGGCCTTTAGAATTCTCAGCCAGAGAGCTCTTGAACCAGGCTGGTTGCTATGGAGATGAGGCTTAGCAGCAAGGAGGAGGTCAGTGTATTGCCTCAGGAACCCAACCTCTGTATGTTAACTCTGAATATAGATTGGATTGGGGAATATGGGGAAAAGTTACAGGTACTGGACAAGACAGTTTGGGGAATTAGAAATATAGGATCTCAAATCTTTCTAACAAGTATTACCTATTAGAAAAAAAAAATCCCAGGCAATGCCAGGTATATATACTAGTGGACTATAAGGGGATGTGACACTTCATGTGACCTCACATTTGTGTGTGCAGAGGTCACAGAAGAGGAGGGCCCACCGTATATCTGCCTTTCCTTCAGCGAGTGCAAAGTGGTATACGTGGCTCTCTTCCTCTCTACTCCATTTTGACAACAGTCCTATAAAGTAGGTCAGGCTGAGTGGAAATGAAATGTAATGTTATTCAGTCAGCCAGCTTAGCAGAGACCTATGCCCAGATATCTCAAGTTCCAGGCCAATCACTTTACCTACTGTACCATACTGCCTCTAACAATTGATGCAAAATTTGAGGCCAATACCATGCCCCACACCAAGATATTACTTCGTACAATAAGGGAAAAAATATTTTACTTGGTGACTGATTGATACGTGTGCTGCCCACAAAGATATTTAAAGAAGTTAAATCTGCAGAACATATCTGGTGACTGGGAAAGGTATCAGCAAACATCTCACTTACAAGACTTATTGGTATAACTGTTGCCAGCCTTTTCAGTATGGTTTTTGCTTGAATGTTTTCACTTCTTGCCTCCTTCTCTTATTGGCTGCTACCTCAAACAATCCCATTCTCAGGTACAGAACTGGGCCATTTCCGCACTAGACTGTTATAGCGTTATTATTCCACATTCAACATCCTATGGAATCCTTGGAATCGAAGGGCCCTTCCTAAACTACAAACTCCAGGTTCAATAGGATGTTGAAAGTGGAATAACAGCGCTATAACAGTCTAGTGCGGAAATGGCCTGTATTACAGAAGCAGGAGACCTACTATTCTGGATAGCTATATGTCAGGAATGCTTTGACTGTGTATTCCTACATAGCAGGGATTTGGATTCAATGGATCTTGTGGTCTCTTCCAGATCAATGATTCTATGATTCTACTAGAACTGCATCTAAAAGATGCTTGACTCACAGTTCTCTTGGCTCATCCAATTTTAAATTTCTGCAAATATGTACATGTCCCTGAAAAATGAACATATTTAATGAGATTCTTAATGGGTCAGTTCCTCTAATAAGTCCACTGTCAATATAATAAGTCATAAAACCTCAGAAGATTGTATTCCACTGAGAAAACTAACTCTCAACAGAAAAACAAACTCTGATTATGCAATGATATTAAGTATATCTCAAAAGGGCTTTGAACTCCAATTTTTTTCTCCATCTACATCTTCAGCAGCAGGTGAATGCATTCTGCAATAATGATGAGCCTGACAGGTTTTCAGGAGTGTTTTTGACAGATGGAGTCTTGGGAAGGAGCTCTGTCATTTGTTTAACATTTATTCTGTATTATGAAAAGTGAGATAACGAATGCCAGCCTTGAATCCACAGGTATTTTCATAGATTTGACAATGAGCTCAGGAGAAAGTTCCAGCACTTCCTGCTGCCCTATCTGACCTGTTGTTCACACATCAGATGGGCCTTGGATTTCTCACATTCAGAAAGTTCAGTCAGATTTGTGAGATATGAAAATGCTTCCCCTTGGGAAGCAATTTATGAAACATCGTGGATTAAACTTTTGAAGTAAATTTGGAGTCCTGTTTATATGACAGGCTGCAAAACCTGCACAGGGACCAGAACCTGAGCAGATTTTATTTGCAAATAAAAAGATAAGCCCAACTAAGACATTAAGATGCAAAATAACCATTTTTCCTCCTCCTCTCTCCTCAGTAACAAATATTAAAACATAGCACATGGCCCACGTCATGACACTCCAAATTCCCTGTCCTCTGCCCATTTCATTGACTGATGCTTGGCAGAGAAAAGAAATTTAAAATAATTATACTGTTGATTTCGCTTTCCCATAGAAGAAGAATAGAAAAAAATACTGACTTTATTACCTGAGTCAAAGACATGTGAATGACAATCTTCATACATGCTAGCTTGAACCCTCTTGGTTAGCCTTAACTAGAGCAGACCTCCCCGGATCTCTTATCAAACTATTTAGGACTTACAATAGGATTCAAGTCACTCCGTGTTGTGACATACCTACCCTAACATTTCACATCTTCCACAAAAGCTGTCTGTCCATACATGGATCAAGCCATGTGGTCCTTATATCCCCATGAAGACTGAATTCAGGTTATCATTCCGTGTTGGTGAGGGAATTTTGTAGCCTCCCAGATATTGTAGTTCAGGATCATTTCCAGGACTGCATGATTCCAACTCCTGGTCTATGTGGTCCCGAGTTTTACCTTTTCTGGAGCTTCTTGTTTCAATCAGACTCTCCAGACAAGACAAATGTCCCCAGATGCCCTACCTATTTCCCACACCTTTTTCTAAGGGTGAGGCCATCTGACTACAGCTTGGACTATTCAAGGACAAGTGTTACTATGAAAATACAAGACATATTCTCAACACTGTTCAGAACAAAAATTCCAGACATTGCAAAATATTTCCTCCTAATGCAATAATATGCTTACCATTGCATATATAAATCATCTTGGCCCTTGGAGACTTTTCTTTTATAATGTGTATATAGGGCTAGACGGTGTTTTGGGTTTAAGTTCACATCATGTTTTAAGACTCTGCACAAATCATTGCTTGTTTGTTTATGTGATACAATTGTTAGCATAGCTTGAGACAGTTTCTGTTTTAGATACAATTACAATCAACTTCTTTAAATACCTTTATGGGCAACACATGTAAATATCAATTGTTGTAAAATATTTTCCCCCTAGAGATTTAATATACAAAGTAAGATCTTGGTGCAGGGCATGATATTGGTTTAAAATTCTGCATTAATTGTTAGTGGCAGTGTAGTGAAGTGAACATAGTGATTGGACTGGGACTTGCTCCCAGTAAAAATGGCCCATGTCTATGCTGGCTGAAAGATTCTTGAAACTATAGGTCAGCATAGTAACTTTCCCAAGCTCTCGATGAGGATACAGAGATTTTGGTTGAAGAATGTACCTCATAATCAAATGAAGCTCCACTGTGTTCAATATTTGTAGAATAGGACTTAAACATCAAGGGTTCAAAAACAAGACCAGAGACCACAAACACAAGTTTGGTCCTGTTTAGGGCTAATCCATATCGTGCAGCTGCATCTGAAACAAAAAGGCACACTGCCTCCAGCAAAAATACAGACAAACAATTTAGCCATGACACATCGCAGAGCACACAAGGAAAGTTTTTTCCCCTCCCAGTCAAAGCAAAACCAATAAACAAAAATATCTGTGACTCGCAGCATCATTTTAACTTTGTACTATCTAGTAATATCACAAGAAGTCTACATAACAATGTCAAATTGGGTGACAAAGGGTACCATTCTGGCCAATGATGCATTAGCATGAGGTTAACATCCTAGGTCCACAGGTAGTAACAAGTAGCCTCCTTCATTTTGTGAACAAGCATTTCTAGCTATTCACATTTACTTAGAGTACTTACAAGTGCTCAGCAGCATGCAGGTATTACCATGTGGAGCAGGAGGACTTCTGCACAAATGATCATAGCCACTGGTCCGTATACCAGCTTTCAAAACCAAAACAGAAAACAAGTGCAGGCGCTTCTACAGGATGCACTGATCCTCATTGAAATTATGCCCTTTATCATTTATTTTATGTATTATTTGTGTTCTTCATTTTTATTTATGTACAAGATTTGATTCTACAAAGTATTGAGCACAAAATAGATCAGTCATTTTTCCATCAACAGTGAGACTTTGGCCCTTTCCACTCCACTCTTCTAACCCACCATAGGGACAGGGGAAGGATGGAACTGCAATGATGCTTATGCACAACTTTGTCATGGTCCCATTCTTCTCCCATCCCCAGGTGACATGATTGCACTGCAAATCATTGATGACTTTTCCCTGTCAATGATCGGCAATCACGCTACCATCCTGCCATGTGCTCGCACTTACCTTCCCTGTGGAGGCCCTGGAAGTGCACTTCCTGCCCCAGTACAGCCTGGGACAGTACCCGGCTGCGCTGTGGCAGGAAGAGGCATGGCCATCTCACTTCCTGGATCCTGTAGGCAGCTAGTGCAGAGGGGAGTGCTCCCTTCCCAGCAAGGCTGACGTTGGCACCCACACTGGATGTCTCTGCAACCAAGTAAGGTACAGAAAGGGCCTCTGAAAGTGACCATGATGTATTTTATGCATTTTGGTTAGCCAACAAAGTCATCACTCTTTTGCTATTTGGGATTTTATTGTAATTTGCTACATGGCCCACATGGCTACCCCAAATATGTTTTTTTGTAAGAATCTACATAGAGCAGGGCAAGTGAAGTGTGACGCTAGGGTTGCTCATAATCATCAACTTTGTATCTGTGGCACCTTCAGATTCTCTGTACTACCTCCTCCCCCGCTCCTGAAAGAGTTATTACTTCTTCTGGAAAGACCCAGACTCTTCCCCTACCACACACCGATACTGCTTAACATAAAAAAGGATCCATTCTGGCATTTTTGCTATCCCCTGAGAGTCACAGGGGTGGAAAACTGGTCCCACACTTACTATAATTGTCTAGTTCTGATGCAGACTGACAGTGACCAAAAAAGAGCAGAGGAAGAAAGTTCAGAGAGGCTGTCACAGGTAGGGAGTATCTCATGCAAAAAAGGGAGAACATTTTTCTATTTTAGAGAAAGAAGAGCAATTTCTCATTCTGGAGAATTAAAGAAAGAATGACCATGGCATACTTTGCTTTATTCCTATTCAGGAAGACAAGAACTAGATTCAGCAGATACAGAAAGCAATAAATAATATTTACAGACTCATGGAAGGGCCTGTTTCCATGTAGCATGGCAGTGAATACAAAATACCATGAGGAACTAAAGAGTTAATAAGGATATAGAAAGTGCATCATTATAGAAAACGCAATCTGTCACTTAGGTATTCCAAAGAGTATTGGAAGTAACTGGTCTAAGTGCATGGACTTCTACCCTAAGACCACTAGAGAGTACTAAAAAAGACAAGCATGATTTATACCATACTGAACTCATTGCACATCCTCATTTTGAATGTTCAAAAGCCCTTGCAGGCTGTCACTTGAAGAAATTCCTGATTATTTGCTGTTTTGTCGATCTGTAAATCACCTAAATGCTCATATTACTGCCATGTGCTCTGGTGATGTGCATCAACAGCCCATTTCAGAAGAACTCAAGTGATGAATTATTAACAATGCCGTTCATAGCTGGCAAACATTAATTTAGAGGTGAGGAGGGGGCAGAGGGAGAGAGAGATTGAGAGAAAGCAAAAGATCAGAATGTCCCAAGACATTAGATTCAAAGCATCAAATTTTGAATCTGATGTTAACTATAGTATGGAAGAGATTATGTACAAATACATTTCACTCAGGTCCTTGATTCATGTTTTTAGGGTTTTAACATGTAGTGACAATCATAAAGATGTTATTTATGGTGACATTAAAATAATTGAAGATATGTTCAACTAAAATACTCAAATTTCCTTCAAAGTACATTTAAATCCAGAACAGAACCTGCCTAATTTATATGCCAGGGTGGGCATATACCACGGATTAGAGGGCCATTTAGCAGACTTCACGTGCAGACACTTGGAAAAATAATAATAATAATAATAATAATAATAATAATAATAATAATATAGTAGGCCCTCCACATTCATGAGGGATAGGGACACAGATAACTTGTGAATGTCAAATAATCGCAAATAAGGTGCCCTCCCTACAGGCTTCTGCCTGGCCAGTGCACCCACCCAGGCGGGGGGCAAGGAGGCAGAGAACAGGCGATCACCTTCCCTGGTTCCCTGGACCTTCCTGCTGCTGGTGCAAGGCACACCCACACCTGTGGGGGTGGTGAGGGTTGCAGGAGAAGCATGAGAAATCGTTGATCGCCCTTCCTGGACCTTCCTGCCATCCACGCGGGCACGCCCATACCCGTGGTGGCGGAGGTGGTGGAAGGACCACAGGGAAATGGCGATCGCCTTCCCTGGACCTTCCTGCCACCTGAGTGGCGCACCCGCACCTGCAGTGGCAGCAGAGGTGGCAGGAGTAGCACGGGGAACTGGCGACCGCCTTCCCTGCACCTTCCTGCTGCCCATTTGAGGCGCGTCTGCACCAGGGGCAGGAAGAATGGGAGGAGCAAACAGGGTGGGAATGGGGTGGGAGAGGGAGAATGGAGGACAAGCGGGCACCCTGGGAACAATCAAACTAGCAAAAGTGAAACCCGCAAATGTAGAGGCAGAACTGTACTACTTACCTGCCTCTCCCCATGGATCGAGGCAAGGGACAACAATAGATTAACATACAACATATATCAGTTAAAAACAGAACATCAATTAAAAAGAACAGTTAAAATACATAATATCATCTTAAAAGATTATACGTGTCCCACAGATTGCGTGATATCCAGAACTGCTAAAAGCAAAGCATTTATCTGTCAGGTAGTGACAATTATGAGATTGCACACCCTTGAACTGCCCTGATTTGGCAGGGACTGTCCTGATTAATCCTCTGTCATCCCACTTTTCCAGCTGCTTTTAAAATGTCCCAGTTTAAAATGTCCCTATTTTCATATGTCCCAGTCCAGCTGCTTTTAAAATGTCTCCTCTCACCTTCCTTCTTTAAAGGAAACATACAGGCTTAAGCACAAATAAAGCTTTATTTACTATTACTGTTTCTATCTTTCTGCATTTTGCTTTCTGAATTTGGAAATAATTACTTCCTTTTTTTAATAGCTGAAGTAAAATGTACTTTAATCATAACTTAATCAGAGGTAACTTTCACAATGCAACTGTAATATTTTGGTTACTTTTATAGCTAATGGGAGTCTGGCTCCAATGAATGATGGAAATGAATATGTCATGCTTTAAATGCTGCCTCATGTTGTTTAATGCTCTATGTACTTTGTAGCATGGACCAATGGTTTGTGGCAATCAACCACTTCTTTACTTTAAAAAAAAAGTAACTAAAATGAATTGTTTACCTTTGAAAAACAGAAACAGAAAAGTGAACAGTTACTTTTGAGAAATCACAGCCATAATGGTAACTAAGTACTTGTGCTTGGAGCATTTGAGCTGTAAATAAATATATTTAAAAGTAGCTTGCCAAACTCTCATTTTATATAGGTTGATTATTGTTTCAGGATTAATGTACTAATAGATAAATATGTAGGATTGGACCAAGACTAGTCAGACTTATAATCAGTAGAACCTGTTAGTCATAAGTCACATTTATTTCAATGAATCCACTCTAAGCATGGTTAAATCTGAATGCAGTTCATAACGGGATTAACGTTTTCTTTAGTTATGATCAGTTATATCAGAAAGGTTGGTTTAGAAAGAGCTATATGAGAATAGGTTTTTTCAAAAAACATTAGAGGCCTCAAAGAGAGTCACTTAAAGGTACTTTAGATTAAGACTGTATAGTTGATATGTCAAAAATTTAAAGCAAATTGAGGAGATGCAGGAAGATGTAGGAAGTGCTGCCAACTTCCATGCGTGCTTCTGGAAACTACATAATTTCTGAAAACTGCATAATTTTGGAGAAGAACTATGAATAATTATTAAAGCAATTATTAATGATTAATTATCTGACAGAAATAATATAAAATAAAAAGGCAGGGTGCTAGCCAGCAGTGAATTATAGGCAAAATTAAGATTTCAAAGAAATGAGTTGAAATGGTTTATCAGAAAAAATAGTGGAAGCTGGAAAGTTTTAAAAAAAGAAAGAAAGAAAGAAAGAAAGAAAGAAAGAAAGAAAGAAAGAAAGAAAGAAAGAAAAGTACTTTCCAGTACTTAAATATGAAATCGAGCTCTTAAATCTCAAAAATAAACTGGTGCAGGAGCCCTAAAAGTGCAGACTAAGAAGGATTTATGGAAGCCAAAGTTGCTTGCTATCGTATAAACAAGAGACAAAGAGGATAACCTTTTTATTGCTTCTCTTCCTCAGGTACCTATAAAAGCTGTTACACGAATGAAGACTATAATCATTTGGCTCATTTACAATAAGCAGGAAAATTAATGTTAGATTCCTGCCTCACTCCAACAATACTTCATTTCTTAATTGTTGGCATCATTTACTTCCACTGCCCCCACCCCCACTGCTGCCTGTGTTCCCACAATTGTGTAAGCCAGCATGTTTCCCCTTATTGGGATCGCTAGGCTACTGTCCCCCTGTACAGCTTGCAAATTCATGTAAATCTGCCTTCTAAGATTATTTTCCACACAAGGTTCACACACTTAAATAATGTAATGAAAAAGCTCGCTGCTGAAGGATTCCAAAGCCACTTGGTCAAATCCTTGAGGGTAGTAAATAAATGTTATGGAAGTTCATGGAGAAACTATTATCTAAATTACTAAACAAAAAAGGCTGCTGTCATGTTCCAGGAATGCGTTGCTGGCACTGAAAGCAAAAACTTGTACACAATGTCTTTTTATAAGCTGGTTTGGGCAATAAATGGTTGCATTGATGTGCTTCAAATTGTAGCTATTTTTTCCTCAAGAGAATTAGAAGTGACATCAGTTTTCACATTATTTGAGAAGAACAGAATTCATTTTGTTGAAAGAATTCCAGTTTCTCTCTTTCCAGTGAGTTTTTCTTTTTGTTACTGATACAAATTTTTCTATGAATTATTGTTTAATGAGTCATGTGACTGTGACCTAATTGTTTAATTTGTGTAACAGCATACTTTTAACTCTCACACTTCTTATTATCCTTCCTTCTCACCACAATTTATGGAATACTATAACTTGCTGTCTCTTTTAAAAAGGGAAACAAACCAGCTTCTCTGTTTGGTCTGAGTTTTTCTTCTGTCTTTACTGTAATGTCAGAACTTGAAGAACTTTTGGAGACAGTGGGCTAAAAAAAAAGCAATTGTTAGTCCCAATTAGAACAGACCCACAAATAAATGAAATTTGCATAAGTATTGGTTTGCCAAGTTCCCACTTGAGTCAATGGACTCACTACAGCTGAAACTAACAACTAGACTGAGGGACAGTGAGAGGAACTGGATTCCAGTTTGCACGGAAACATGATTTCATAGAATCACAGGATCATGAAGTGGGAAAGGACCAGAATAGCCATCCAGTCCAACCCCTGCCATGCAGGAATATGGAACTAAAACATTCCTGAAAGACATCCATCCAAACTCTGTTTAAAGATCTCTAAAAAAGAGAGTCCACTGCATTCCAACAGTCTGCTCCCCTGTCAAACAGTTCTTACAGTAAAGAAGTTTTTCCTAATGCTTAGATGGAATCTCTTTTCTTGTAATTGGAACCCCATGGTTTGTGTTCTAGTCCCTACAGCACAAGAAGACAAGATCACTTCACCTTCTACATGGTTTAATCCAGGAGCGTGTTGTATAGCCAATGGGCCCCATGTGGCCCTTTGGAGTCGCCAGCTGTATTTCAACCCCCACTAACCATCCCATGTCTGGCACCCAAATCAATGAAAACTTTTTTTCATCTGAAAAAAATACCCACAACATTTTGAAGGTTAACAAAAACTTTTTATAAGGCTATTACATGCATATATCAGGGTGATTCCACCATTTGACAACTAATGGTCTTCCCACCAGTTGGAGAAGCAATTGGAAGTGACACTGCATCACTTCTGATCACCAAAATGGGGGCAGTGGCACCATTTGAAACCACAAGGAACCAATAATTCAGTGGTCCAGATCTCTGGGCTCCAGAGCATGCCCAAGCCTTGTTTAACACACTGAATGAATTTTCATTGGCTGCCCTAAGCATCCCATCCCCCACCCCAATTTATATAACAAGAAGATCTCAAACCAACTACCACTGCTCAGCCTTTGTCGTCTGAGTGCCACATTCATTTACTTTACAAAGGCCAGTTCCACAGTGGTCTTTGAAGCAGTTTGCAGAACCAATCTATATATTTAATAAAATGCAGGTTTATAATGGAGCTATTCAGATTTATTATTGATTAGCTGCAGTCTACACATTCAACAGTTTACTGTCCAGACAGAGGCATAAATCCAATTGCTGCTCTCAATATATAAACCACACATTGTAAATTCTATTGATTCAATGGGTCTACTCTAATTGGGACTGTCAATTTGATTTAGTTTAGGGTGTTATAGGTGTTGGGGATACGTGCTTTGGAAACAGCTGTGGTCCCATCAGCTTGGTTATAAATCAACAAATAAAAGCAAAGAAGGTATTTGTTCGTTTAGTTAAGAATGCCATTACGTTTCATCCAACACTGGGCCAGTAGACATCTGCTTTTAAGACAGGACTTTCTTCTTCTCTTCCAGCTGTAATCCATCCAATATGTCCTGCTCTGTCCTCCAGTCCAGATCCCCAAGTTGCAGGGAAAGGGAGAAACAATCCTGTTCTATTTGCAGATGGGCACAGTTGGATATTATTCACCCATTATTCTGTGGCAGTTGCTAGCCCCAGTGTCAGGGGAAAGTCAATCCAGTCTGGCTTTAGTCTGAATTTTAAAGAATCTATCCAAAGTACTGCTTGTATTTCAGGGATAGGAATCAGCACCTTAACTAGCTTCTTTAAAGTACTGTCCTTTTCCAGGGTGGACAGGACTGAGTGCCAAGGTAGTGGCACAGAATATGGTTATTTCCACACCATGGGGATCTTGTGAGTCATCCATCACAGTCCTGGCAGGGAAGGGAGCACAACAGGGATGCTCCCCTCTGGACGGCACTGGCTTCCTGCTGAAGGAAGTGCATTGGTCACACCTCTTCCTTCCACAGCACAGCCAGGCACTTTCCCAGGCTGCACCTGGGAAGGAAGCATTGCCATCGTGCTTCCTGCCCTTCCTCAGGACAGGTAGGTACAGGAGCATCACGCGATTGCAAATGCTAAAAGGATTTTATCCGTTTAGCAAATACTCTGCAAGTGTGATACATAGGGATGGGATGGAAGCGGCTGGTGATGATGGTATGTAGAAGCACCACCAGCTGACCACTACTGTCCTGTCTCCATAGCGGGTCCACCCCATCATGCGGACATGGCCTAAGTCCAAGGGATAGTCAGGGCACGCAGTACAAGTAGGCGAGGCAGGGAGAAGACACAAGGAGACTCAAAAGCAGTACCAAGGTGAAACAGAGTCCTAACAGGACAGACATCAGCCAGTTGAGGAGAATCCAAAACCAAAGCTAAACAGCTGTCCAGGTTCTTTTCTGATATTTCTGAGCGAAAACAAAAACCAAAAACCAGGAGATTTCAGGATTTCAAGTTGAACAGTACAGACACCAGCAGATCAATCACAGCAATGTTTCAAATTGCCCATTAGCAATCAGGAATGCAGGAACAGCATTGTCTCCAACAGCTTAACAGCCTCAGGAGTAGTGCTTATATTGTTGAGCTGCTAAGACCCAAACAGAGCTTAACTGCTGACATTTTAGGGTTATCTGCTCCTGTGGAAGTCTCTACTTACAAGGACTCCTTCCTTGCAGCCAAGGACTAAGCCTAGGTACCTCTAATCAAGCCTGTGCCTCTGGGCAATAGCATTTCTGTGGAGTGGGAGGAAGTTCAGTCTCTTTGTCTAACGCTATGGTTAAGCCACCTCTATCCCGGAAGATAGCCTCAAGCATGCAGACTTGAATGTCCTTGATTTGCAATCAGCCACTTGCCAGGTTCTGGTTCTGGAAGCCCTACTTTCTCTTCCCTAGGGGAGTTCTCAGGAGAATGACAAGTTCACACTAAAGTCCACAATCTATTCATCCCCAACACAGTTGAGGAAGTCACTGGATGCTACTGCCAGTTATTCTATATAGCAAAACAAAATGAATTTTTAATACATTAAGAATGAAGAATGAAATTTACATCCATATGCTCTAGAGTGGAAAGAGCCAGTGCATTTGACAACATGGTGGTGAATCCATTCTTAATTTTACCACCACTCCTTCAGCAGCTGCTCCAAGCAGGGTATGATGGTGCTGAACCACTGAATGGATAGAGTCCAGCCCAGGGTGAGCTCACATTCAGCTTAGAGCAGCTGTGGGAATAGCTGTAGTAAAATCAAGAGAGAATTGATTGCCACTGTGGCAATTGATCCATTGGCTGGCCCTACACTAGAAGTATGATCATTTTCCTCCACACAGATATTTGATATTCTAGAGACCTGAGGTCAAGAAGGAAAGCAGGACAATAACTTCCTCAGTGTATGTATGCACAGACACCACTAACATTTGTCCCAAGACCATTTTTTAAACTAGTAATAGGAACTAGAAATAGGGTCTTTCTCGAGTCAATACAGGCAATGGTGGACTACATAAGCTGGCTATGATAGCTTAGCTATGGCAA
Source organism: Cyclura pinguis (assembly GCA_030412105.1). Classification (NCBI taxonomy): domain Eukaryota; kingdom Metazoa; phylum Chordata; class Lepidosauria; order Squamata; family Iguanidae; genus Cyclura; species Cyclura pinguis. Next base: position 245,880,487 of record CM059599.1, on the reverse strand, counting down.
TCCACGCTATAGTTTCCTGTTTAGACTGATGTAGTGCTCTGTATGCAAAGCTGACCTTAAAAACAGCCTTGAAACTTCAACAGCCTTCAAATATAACTACAATGATTCTAACCAGGAAAGCTTGCTGGGAGCATAACTCCTCCATTTGAAAAGAGATTCCAAGGGATGTAACTTAATTTGCAAGCCACATCCAGGATGCTCGTGTTTCTTTAATTCAAGGGTGGGAAAAGTGTCCCCCATGGGTCTAGGAACTCACTTTTGTGTCCCAGGAAGCCCCTACCAATCCTCCAAAGCCCTTAAACTCAGTCTAAACTCCCATTGTTTCCCTGGAGTCTCTCTCAAAATGGTGACAGAAAGTGGTAAGATGTCAGTTCCAGACTCCCTTTTGATAGTGCCTCTGAAGCAAAAGAGAGCTATTTTGACATGTTGGAGGATGCATTCTGCAAAGAGATCTGATTGGAAATTCATCCCTGGACCTCATGCAGTTGTCACCAACTGTTCTAAAGTCCAGGTGCCTTGGGACCTACATAACTTAAAGAATGCTTGTGTTCATATCAAGCTTAACTAATGTAAAGTTCTTCTACCCAAGGCCTTTTCTGGGTGTTCCCACCTTCACAGGTAACTGGTGACCTGGGAGAAGGGTTTATTTTGTCGAGGGATAGTGGATGATGGGAGCTTGACAGTAATTGACAGTAATTGGGGTTTTACAGGCTTCCCCAACATCCTGCAGCCGTTGTCTTAGCCACTGTAGCTCCCCAGCTACCTCAGACAATGCAGCAAATTCATCCTCTGTCGTGCTGAGAGCTACACACGTTTGCTACACACATTTGCTCTCCAAGCAATGACACTATCTGCATATTTGATTACTAGACCAGTTACAGACTTCCTGTCTGTCTCTGAAGCAAAAGAGCTATCAATGTGACACTCTATGCCTGCTTCACTGCCTGCCACCTTCAGGCACAAATCACTGGTCCCCTTTAAATACCTTACAACTCTTTTGAGTGCTGTCCAATCTACCACTCTAGGCTTTGCAACTCTCCTGCTCAGCAAACTTACAGCATAGTTGATGTCAGGCCTGGTGTGATTGGCCACATACATCAAGCTACCAACAACAGAAAGGTAGAGATCAGGCTTATCAAGTAGTTATTCAGACTCCTGTTTTGCAAAGTCTACAATCATGGGCGTGCTGGTTGTTTTGGCACATTCAGGACCACATTTCTGCACAACCAGGTCTATCTTTCGTTTCTGGCTAAGATACACTGTGCCATTCTGTGCTTTTTCTACCTCAACGCCTATGTACTGCTTGAGACAACCTAGGTCTTTTAGCTTGAACTTCCCCTCAAGCTGCCTCTGCATACAACCTATGATTTCTTGGTTCCTTGCAGCCACGCACAGGTCATCTCTGTCTGGATTCAAAACTTAAGCAACCTTTGCGTGTAAAACAAAACACTGGCCAGGCAAAACAAAACAGCTGCTTCACTCTGCTAAGGAAAAAAATCCTCCCACGTGGCTTTTAACTCCCCAAACACCAGAGCTTCCCAGCCAGAGACTCAGAACCATCTATCAGGCTGTATGCCACAAAATCAACAGGGTTAACTGGTCCAAACTGCTTAAGGCTGGCCAGAACGGGGCAAGGCTGGGCCCATAACCCCTGTCAGAGGGATGGTGGATGATGACAGCTACACAAAAACCCCGGTAGCACTTCCCTCCAGCACTGAGCTCTGGCAAAAAGACAGTTCGCCAGAGTCAAGTGTTTAAAAATCACCAGACAGCAGAGTTTACTCACGCAGCTTGAAGCGTCCCAGCAGAGTGTTTAACATTAGCAGCAAAGCCCTGAAGCCAAGAAAAATACTCCCATGCAAATGTTATCTTCCAACTGTATATACAGACAGTATATACAATTCTCCAATGGAGTTTTCAGCATTCAGCAGCATGCAAAACATAGTCTCCGACCGCTCTCCAGACAACAAGAGGGCACAGAGGGCTAGAACACCTTCCCTTATATACAGCCATTGCTGATGCAACTCTAGCAGCCCTTGCTAGAGGTATGATGCAACCTTCCTACCTTGGTTACACAACCCAATGACTCATGCAGATATTACATGGGATTACATCACCCACTGTCATTCCCAGGTGCAAAATTAAAGGTACATCGTGTATATTTTATTGGGACTTAGGTTCTGTCCAACCTTTCCTGTCATATTTTGAGATGGGGTACACCCTTTGGAAAGAGTTGTATCCTCTGTCCATTGCAGAATGTTTTAGGTATCAGGCAAAAATATTTCTGTGTCCTAAGGCTTTTGAATATCGTTTTAAGCATGGATGTTTTTGCCATGTAGTTTATTGTGCTTTTTAAAACTGTTATAATTGATTTTAATATTTGTATTTGTTTTTGGTCTTATTGCATTTATCATTTTTAATAGGCATGGTAAACTTTCATGGGATACACATTATGAAAATCTAAGTAAAATTAACAAAATATGCCCCAAGTTTTTGTAGATGAATTCAGGGTTGCCCCACCACTAGCTTTAGGCAGAAGCCTCAGAAACACAGCTGTGATACAACTAAAGGCAGGGTACATTAGATAGCATTCTCTTTCTCATTTAAAAAAAAAACTAACTATCCCAATTCTAAATCAGGATCTGTCAAATGCAATGCTGCTTCCGTGCAGCTCTGTTTTGCTCCTATCATCTTTTGTGCCCTAAGATGGTACAACAGCCATTTACTGGCTGGACCAGGGGTGGGGGACAGGTAGAGAGACATGACTAGGACGCACCTGGCTGCAGTTATGGAACCAGAGAAAGACAATTGGAGTCGCTTTCTCAAATCTCCAGTAAGTTACCATCCACTGTTACAGTTCTAAATAGGTATGAGACATATTTATCAATGATAAAACAATTGATGGCTGTCATTCATGATGGCTATAAGCTATCTCAAGGACTAATGGCAACATGCCTGTGAAGAGATCAATAGGAGGGCACAGCTATGCTTATATCCTCCTTGAGTGTTTCCCATAGGTCTCTGGTTGGCCACCATGGAACAAGAAGATTGGTCTAGAAGAGCTTTCATCTGAACCAACACAATGCATCTTATAATCTTACAGCTTCTGAAATGTTATTGGTATTTTAGTCTATAGGGTGGGAAAGACAAAAACTGGAAACTTTTCTTGTCTTTAACTCTTTGCTTTTCAGAGGAAGGAACTGGCAAAACCACCCCTGGGCATTCCTTGCTTAAGAAAACCCTCTGAAATTCATGGGGTTACCATAAGTCAACAGGTGACTTGAAGGCTCATAAACACACATATATCATATGTGCTTCTGTATGACACAAATGGGGGGATCATGTTGGCTACTTTGGAATTGAAATGTTCTCTAGTTGCTGACTCACATAAGTTTACCTCCTACCCAGAGCTTAGAATGTTACTTTATGAAGGAACTAGTTACTTGATTCAGTATTGTACTGTTATGGCAGTTGAGAAATGTAACTTACTAGCAAATTACAGTTACCATTATGCTTTGAAAAATACAGGAAATGCTCTCCAGTCAATTCTGGTGGACAATTCAGATATTATAACTTTGGAAAACAAATCTCAGAAAAATTGAAAAAGATCTTACAAACTATCCTTCTCTGGCAGTTTTTTTCCCCCCACCCAGGTACCTTGGACTAAAGGCTCTTCACACAATCCAGTTGTAGATGAAATTTACATCTTTCTAAAATACACTGTACAACATTCCTCAAAGAAAGATCAGATTAGTTATTCCCATTGCTTAGAATGAGTCAGAACCCACGCAGGAATGAGTAACAGACAGAAAGTCTACTATATGCCCCTGAAGTATGGTAAATTGCAGCTCCCAAAATAACACTATTCCAACTCTTTACTGTAAAGAGTAACTAGTTACCAAAGTAACTCACTAAAATGAGCTATTTCCTAGTTTGGACTCTAGATTACCTTTCCTTCTTTGGTGCTGAACTTATTCCTCTCCCAACAACAATTTCCAATGGGACTTTTGTCACATGGGAGCAGATTACTCACCACCTATGTAAATAAACTGTTTACACAAGCAATGGAAAGCCAGAAGCAGGGATTTGCTTCTGGTTGTGGCTCCTTAGAAACTGAAAACAAAGCAAAATAAATACATATGAAAAAATTCCAGTCATGGAAGAATAGCTATTCATGGAGGAATAGCTAAACTAATGTGAGTCAGCAACTACAGAACATTTCAATTCCAAAGTAGCCAACATGATTCCCCCGTTTGTGTCATACAGGAGCACATATGGTATATGTGTGTTTATGAGCTTTCAAGTCACCTGTTGACTTATGGCAACCCCATGAATTTCATAGGGTTTTCTTAAGCAAGGAATGCCCAGGGGTGGTTTTGCCAGTTCCTTCCTCTGAAATGGTACCTTACCACTTTCTTATTAATGGAGGGCTTCCACATGACTGAGGAAATGAATAAACACAAATCTTGATTATTGGTTATTTGGACTTGATGAAATTTGCCTTCTTTTTCAGTTTTGGATGGGAAAAGCTTGTGTTTTTGCCTCTCCTAGCATAATCCACCAGAGAGGTTCACTTTCAGGAGATAAATTTAAATCTAGGCTACTACCTTCTTCTCTCAGTACATATTAGCCCTTGACTTTATTTTTACCCAGGGATTCCAGAATAGTTTTTAATGTGTGTGGGGGTTGAACATCGCCAGGCAGGTTGTTCTTAATTTTGAAATTTAATTTCAAAACAATGAAACAGAATACACTGAACTGAGACAATAACCATTTCCGCACTAGCCTATTTTAGCGCTATTATTCCACTTTCAACATCCTATGGAATCCTGGGGTTTGCAGTGCAAACCTCAGGATTCCACAGGATGTTGAAAGTGGAATAATAGTGCTATAACAAGCTAGTGCGGAAATGGCCAATGATTGTTATCATCAACATCATCGTCCAACTGAAGATGGTAAAAATCTGAGCACCTGAAAGGAATAGCAAAATAATGAACATTGAACATTACCATTCTGATTTGCAATTCCTGATGGGGCTCGACTACACAGAGTCTTGGTGGTCCTATTTTGCCAGATCATTATGGGGTAGGGCTTAGCCTCCCTCAGTGTATTCTAGGGTCTAACCATTTACTGTGTAAGTTTTATTGCTGCATTTCAACTTCTTTTTTTTTTAAACTCTTTCATACTGACTGCTTAGATTGTAATTTCATTGTGCTACTGGATGTTTTTATGTTTGTAAACCTGTTATCCTAAGAGAAGGGGGACTTTAGGACCCACCCAAAATGCTAGCTTCTTATTAGAATTTGGGGAAATTATAGCTTAAAGGGAGCTTGCAAGAGGGCAATAAAGGCAGGATCTTTTCAGCTATGTATACTGGTAATAACTGCAGAGAGAAGTTCCAGTTTTAAAAATAAGCAACATGCTTTCCTGGCAATAACAAGCACACACACACACACACGTACACACACGAGAAATCAGACACTCTCAAGAGTCATACAAGCCTATTGGAAAATAAGGCATGAAAGGCTGACAGAGAGAAATTTAGGGATGGAAGAGGGTGATATTTACCAGTCCTGAAGAAACAGAATGAAAAGTGGAGACTCCAATAGGCATCTGAGGACAACACAGACTGACAGCAACACTGATAATCCTAAATGTTACAAATTGCTGGGGCAAAAAGTCAGGGCTCAAATACCTTTTCCACCCTTTGAAGAAGTGTTATGGAGAAGCTTAAAAACCTTTCTCATGCGATTGACTGACCAAATGGTTCTGAAATCATTGACACCAGGATGACAGAGTTTATAGGAATCATGATAACCCATTGAAGTTTGGAGGGGGGTTGCCCGAAAAGTATCTGGGTGAGACCAAAAGGAGGGCCCCTGTTTGTCTCATCTGGGGTTGGTTTGGAAATACATAGATCTGAGATGAGAAGAGAGATTAGCTTGAACCCCTGTGCCTGGGCTTTTCTACCTAATCCTCTTTTGAACTTTATGGCTTGGCCATGTCTCAGGTCTTGGCCATGTCTCAGGTCAGTTTGACTTGGCAACAGCTCTTTGCTGAATGCTGGCATGATCATGGCTTTGATCATGTATTTTCCAGCCATAAATATGTTCAATTTATATAAAAATGATGTTCCCCACCAATCCTGCTATCCCGCAGGATGGGAGTGTAAGGTATGGTAACAAACCATCCCAGAGCATTTGTCACTTGATTGTCTATAAATTTAATAAATGAATACTATAAATCCCATTGAGTTTAAATGCTGTCCGCTGTTCTACTTCTTTTATTACCATTTGTAGAAAGGCCCTTATTTTTAAAAATCTTGTTCATGTGTGCTTACAGACATTTTGACTAATTAGAGCACAAAGCAGGAAATAATAAACTGAAATAGTATTTATGTGATACTTCCAAAACCACCTGTGACACACATTAATGCAAGATTATGAAAATCCCTGGTGTAGAAATGATGAGCAGTGGGATTTATGTAGGTTTCCTAACTGTATCCCACAATTCTATTCCTTTAAAAAAAAAAAGAATGACAGAATTCACTTACACAGCATGTGACCAGCTCTGGCAGCTGCTCACATTTCTGCAGGGATTTGGTGTCCCATCATTTTTATCTTGATAGTCTTAGTCTGGTCCACAGAGCAACAACCAATGTGCAATCAGCATTCCTTTGCTAAAATCCCCATTTTGTAAATCAAAGGTCATCAAATCAAATGCGCTTTAAAGGTTCTTGTCTAAATAAGGAGGAGTGTGGGGACAGAAGATTATATCAGTTTCAAAAGCAAACAAAAAACCCCTAGCCACTTCCATTTTCTCCTTCTTTAAAAGATGCAAAGCAAAAGTATACTGGTGTTTTTGCAATGTGTTCACTTACACATTTATGGCCACTAGAGCCCAGTTCCTGATACAGGCCTGTCATGGGATTTTGGATGAGTCATTTATGATTGTCTAATCCATTTCAGGATTATGTTTTAAATACCAAGGAAATCTATGTAGTCTTAAGCCTCATTAAAGTACTAACTGGTTTGATGTTTTCCAGTTTTTGTTCTCTCTCAGCTGCTGAAATATCTGATTAAGCAGTAAGAGAATAGCCCTGGAAATCTGAAGAAAATTCCAAGAATTGATGTCATTTGGTCACCTTACTGAATCAAATCCAGTATTAAAAACATGCTCATCTAACCCCACCCAATGATTTTACCACAAGCAACCAGGTAGTTGGTGATTCACTGCTTGTCAGAAATGAACATGTCCAACGTCCCTAAACTGACATCAAGGGCAGTCTGTGGTACAAAATGAGAAGGAACTTCAGTGGCATTTTGGAAGTATCTTCTTTAATTTAGGGATCGGTATTGTAATCTGTTTGTTTTATCTGCCCCAAGGTTGGCAAGAAACTCCAGAAAATCATTGCATATCTTGAAACAGAGGACCAGGGGGCTTGTAGCCAAGTATAATGCTAAAAGAGAGGAAAATTGCATGCTAGAGACATTTACTTGCTTATTCTCAGATATCTTAGGCTAGAAACAAAGGATTCATTGGTTGCACAAATGTGTGTCCATTGCCAATTGTAACATTCTTAGTTTCCTTCCTTTGGAATCCAGAATCCATACATAGATTTCTTTGTTTCAGTGTTACTCATAGCTGGCTCATTTCATTACTTTTGCTGGGAAAGCCAAATATGGTCCAAGGAGACTAACTATTTTCTTTGGGTCATACTTTTTCTTTATAGCTTGGAGATTTATTTTCAGTAAAGCACCTTTTTATTATGAATAGCAATCAGTCATATATTGTATAGATCTTGCCAAATAATCACAAAGCATTTACACAATGTTTTATATAAAAAAATACATCTCATTGCTTTATTGAGTCAACTGGATTAAAATTACATCATCTTGAGTCAACTCCACTGCCTAGGTACAATAGGAAATAATCTAGAGAATCTGGGTTTTGGATCCCAAGCATTTCTTCTTCATATGTGTTAAGAGACAAATCTATAGCAAGGATCTTGGCAAGGGGGACAGATTCAGATCTTCCTTACACATCCTTTGATATCTTTTATTTTTTAAAAATAGTATAGCATACCCTCCAACTATCCTGGCAGGGTTTGTCAGGGATCATGCCAATTTATCCTCTGTTGCCCCCCCCCGCCCTTCATTTGTTTTTAAAATGGCCCATTTTCTCTTTCCTGCTTCCACTTTCCTCCTCTGTCCTCAGGTTAGTTCAATTGCTGCAAACTGAGCTTGGAAGTGCAGAAACAGTTTGCAATCAACTAACTCATCCGTGAGGATAGGAAAGGAGGGAATGGAATTTTGCCCTTCCCGGTAGACTCAGACGAAAGCAAAAAAACACTGTATAAGGTATAGTATAGGACAGTACAATGGTATAGTACAGTACAGTGCAACCAAATCTGCAGTACCAATCCAAGAAATAAAAGATAATTTCAGAAATACAAAACCTGAGAGATTACAAAATTAAAGTTTGGAAATTAAATCTGAGAAAAGTATGAACTAAAGCATGAACACTGACCAGATATTAGCAATGAGTCTGAAGCATTATCACAGCACTTAACTACTAGATTCCCAAGGCAATCAAAGTAAAAGTAGAAGCTGATGTAAAAAGAGAAACCTAATAGGAACAATAGATGACTTCTTTGAAACATGTCTCAACTATAGGTAGATCAAAATTGCCCAAAGAAATTTATAACATGATTTGGAATATAAAGAGCAGATAAACATATAATATGGAACGTCTGTCACAAATGTGACAGATTCTCAGAATTTATCATAATCCAGATATAGCAGCTGGCATTGTTGAAAGGCAATAAATGAGAACACTGTTGAAGCTGGAAGAAAGAAACAGTAACTTCATAGGATGCTCTGTTCCTGAGATTTCAAAATGTCTTATATCTGTTTGGAATTTTGCATTTAAGATGAAGTTTCTATTAGTGGAATGCTTCAATGAAGCATCCACCTTCAATACCTGATAACCCAGTCTTTGCAATGTTGGCAAGTGGCTGTCATTGCAGACAAATAAGCATGACGTTTACACTACACAACGAGCTGCTGTCAGGACACCATATGGAGAGATGGAACCAGCAAGAAAGTCAGGCAAGTCTGCTGGTTTTTCACCCTATCTGTTTAATTTATATGCAGAGCATATCATATGGAAAACAGGATTAGATTCAAAGGAAGGAGACACAAAAACTGGGGGAAGGAACAATGTAATATATGCAGGTAATACAATATTATTACAGAAATTAGCAAAGATCTGAAACTACTACTGATGAAAGTTAAGGAAGAAAGAGCAAAAATGGAATAACAGTTGTATAATGACAAGAATAATGACAACAGATGACTTATATAACTTTGAAATGGGAAATAAAGACATTAGAACATTTAAACAGTTCCTATACCTTGGCTTAATCATTAATAAAAATTGAGACTGGAGTCAAAAGAATCAGAAGACAACTAAGACTTGGGGAGGCAGCCATGAAAGAACTTGATAAGTTCCTCAAATGTTAAGACATATCACTATATACCAAAATTAAAATAATCCAGGCCATGGTATTTCTGATTTCTATGTACAGTTATGAAATCTAGACAGGGAAGAAAGTTGACAGGAAGTGAGATACACCTCAAAAAATGGGAAAGATCTTGGAACAATCCTTTAAAGTATGTAAAACCAATATCCCTAAGGGAGGACTATTACAAAATGCTACATAGGTGGTATCTTTCACCCTCCCAAATTGCTAAAATGACAAAAAAAGAACCATTCTAAGTGCTGGAGATGTGAAGAAAAGGGAACCTTTTCCCACATGTGGAAGGGATGTAACTATATAAAGAAATTCTGGAATAATATACACAACTCAGTTTCGATGGTACTACAAACTAAATTTCCAATGCAGCCACACTTTTATCTACTAAATATGATTGATGAAATTCCTCAAATTCAGAGACTACAACAGCACCAAAAGAAAGTTGCATTGTATATGATAGTAGCAGCTCATTTAACAATAGCTCAATATTGGAGATCAGTTACAATACCAAGTATTGAGGACTGGTTGATAAAATTATATGATTTAGCTGAATTAGACAAGTTAACAATGATGCTGGCAGATAAAAAGGAAAATCAATATCATGATGTACGGAAGATAGTTGCCCCCCTATGGGAAAAGCAACGCACAAACCTGCAACAGTGGGAGTTTTGGAATTTTAAGTACAATAGATATGGTGAAATTGCTTAGATTTACTCCAATTTTTATTAAGATTCTAAGATTTATGAAATTCTGTTTAAGCAACATATGTATTCCTGGATGGATTAAAATTTCTATTCACTGTAATAGGTTACAGGAAATATGTATAAAAATATATGAATCTATAGGTTAAAAAAAGTAAGGGAAATACTGAAGGACAAAAGCAGAGGAATAAGTAATATAAGATTAAGAATGAATGCCCAAGCAAAATAAAGAATAATGAAGCACCTAGAACTTTTAGATAAGGAAGTTAGTAAAAGGTTAAAAATCAGGATTATAGGACTGATACTTAACACTACTGGAATGTATTAGAAGTAAAATGTAATGCAATGTATTTAAACTTTGTTTCTTAGTTTATGTTTTTAAGTAGATGGATTTAATAAAAAAAAATTTTTTTCAGAAAAGGAAAGTTGATAGAAAGAAAATTGACTCATTTGAAATGTGGTACTGTAGAAGAGCGCTGCTGATATCATGGACTGCTAAAAAAACAAATGAATGGGTCCCAGAATAAATCAAGTCTTAACAATCATTAGAAGCCAAAAAGACCAATACTGAGGTTGTTGTACATTTGATATATCATGAGATGATACGACTCATTGGAAAATATGATAATGCTTGATAAAAGGAAGGCATTTATAAAAGAGGAGGGCCACACGACAAGTGGCTTGACTCAGGGAATCCACAGCCCTGAGTTTGCAAAATGTGCGTAAGACAGTTGATGATTAGGGCTCTTGGGGGTTTCTCATTCATAGAATCACCATAAGTCAAAGTTGGCTTGGTAGAAGTTAACAACAAGAACAACATATGACAGGTTTACACAAATTCTCCTCTCTACTCACCTCATGTGGCAAACTTACTGCAAAACAGAGGCCCTTTCCACATGCGACCTTATCCCAGTGGCATCCTGTGAGGATCCTGGCAACAACTTGGCCAAGAGGGGAGCACAATGGGAGTGCTCCCCTCTGCAACAGCTGCCTCTGCAATCCAGGAAGTGCAATCCAAGAAACGCCTCTTCCTGCCGCAGTGCAGCCGGGTACTTTCCCAGGTTGTGCTGGGGGAGGAAGCACTTCCAGATGCTCCGCACACCAGGTAAGTGGAGGTTGGCAGCGCAATCGCCAGTGGCGGAGCTTGGAGTGTGTGGAGGGAGGGCAGGCAGGAAGCGAGGCTATAGTGTAGGGGGTGGGGCAACAGTGTCGGGGGGCATGGCTACAGTGCATGGGGTGTGGCCATGGTGTGAGGGGCAGGACCACGGTGTGAAGGGCAGGGCTACAGCACACAGGGGTATGGCTACAAGCTGGGATGCCCCCCAAAAAATTGCCAACCGAGGCAAACCGCCCCCATCTCCCCCCTATCCCTACGCGACTGGCAATCGCTGGTCATTGATGGGGAAAACCCATCAATGATTTACTCTATGATTGCACTGCCTGGGGATAGGAGAAGGATGGGACCCAGACAATGTTATGCAGAACCTTGGTTGCACTCCTGTCCTTCTCCCGTTGCCATTGCAGGATGACAACGTCCTGTGGAAAGGGCCAGAGTCTGATATACGAATTGGCTAGACCAGTGAAATAAGGTTCACCAGACTTAGAGCAACCATAGAGGCAAATCATGTCAGATCTTTCCTCAGACTTAATTTCAGCTGGGATAAATTGTAGTGAGGGATTACATTGTAGTTACAAGATTATGGTCATGTGATATCATCTCAAAATGTTATGTAATTGAGATAAAGAACAATGGAGGAAAATAGTTGTAAATCCTTCTTGCAATAGAGATTTAAAGGTAAGATACAAACAATAGAAAGTTCTCTTTTAAAGTTGGCATTGGGAATGTTAGGACAGTCTCTCTTTCCCTCTTTATCATTTTTTAAAATTTTATTTTTTAACATATATTTTTTTCATAAATAGTCCATATATTTATGTGCTTTTCTCATAAAGAGCCCCAGACAGCTAATGATGTATGTAAAACACAATACAATAAATATTAAATAATAACTCTGCAAGGATCAGCTCTTACCTATCCCAGAGAAGCTTGCAAATCATCATCATCATCATCATCATCATCCTGCAGTTGATTACCAGTCATCATTTTGCATGACACGAAGACTTCAGACATAGAAAAACCAGTAAGCAGAAACTGAGTGGATGGCAGAGAGAAGAGATCCTGGCCAGGTTTCAAACTCAATGTTCTTGGGAACCCCTAGATCATTTCTACGTGGGAGTACAGTATTAAGGATACTAGTAACACTTGAATTCTCTCCTTTGCCGAAATTGTGCAGGAAATAACATTCCTTGTTCTGTCCTTTGCAACATGTCCCAGACTATTATTGCACTGCATTAGTGTTCCAATTCCATTTGTAGATTTTAGAAATAGCTGTTCAAGCAGAATAGTGTGGATATGGAACCATGTTGCAGCAAATGGACTGCGCACAAAATGAATTCACCTCTCCTTTACACTTCTCTGAATTTTAGAAGAAGCTACTTGAGACTGATCCAACTGGATCCTCAGAGGGAACAATTGAGTAAGCCGGTAGTAAGAAAAGCTTTAAATGTGCCTATGTATGTGTAATCTAACTCTTCAAAGTGAATCTGTCTTGAGATTTAAGACACTGGATCCTTATTCTCTTCTCATGCTATCTAGCCACCAGGCAAGTTAACAACTATTCTACTGGACCAGAACAGATTAAAATATACATAACAGACTGTCATGCATCTTATGGTATCTATGAACCACTGATTTTTTCAATACAGTTCATAACTACTTCTTTCTACCATGGCCAATATGATAGACATAAACGGGGGACAGTATTTGTCTGCAGTGTGACTTAGAGCATCGGGTGTAAGTTCCAATGAAATCTCACTATCCTCATTTCTAAGCTGCAACCACCTGACCATTTTAAAGATGGTGGGGGGGAATGCTACTTCATGCCTTCCTGAAATGCTTATGCATATAACACACACACACACACGTGAATATTTTGAATGCTAAGTTCATCACAGAAAAATGCCCAGGTGGAAGCCACTTGAAGATAAAGCTGAAGGTGAGACTCTAAGTCCAGACATAAAGGAAATACAGAGCATAGCATATTTGTCTGCATAACTTGCTCTAACCTCTTCATCTAGACAGACAACTGAATTCTTACCCAGCTTTAAAAGGGAGTGGCTTCTTAGCCTAGTAGTAAGGTTGATTTATTAAGTCAGGCTGCATTAAGATGATTAGAGCTGGTTATCAAAACCACAGGCTTTTCTTCAAAATATAACACTCTTAATACTTTTGGAATGGATCCATTGCCAGTATGAAACTTCCTGTATACATGGTAGGACTTAAAAGCAGTCTTACGAGAAAAAAAAAACAGAGTTTTTGAAAACTAGATAGCAGCGATAAATAAATGAAGCAACTAATGATTAAGTGTGGATCATAGGTGCTATGTATATCTACCACGTGTATCCTGCTTTTTCTTAAGACAGAATGGTTTGGAGATATAAAATCCCAAGATATACTACAAAAGCCTGGGAGAGAAAATCAAATAAAAACAGAAACATGGGTCTTAAAAATCTCCTACTGTCATTCATGATCAGACTCAATATCCTTACAACTTAACCTACAATATCATGAAGCCTTACTAAACAGGTTGGCTGTTTATCATTTCATTTTCTCAGTGACAGGACAAAGGAATACAAATGGATACTTTCTGAATGGTTGCTCCATACTGTTGAGGCTAAAGCTATACAGGCAGTATTCTTATATTCTTGTAGTTGTCATATAAATGGACCAATAAATGGACCGTTCTTAGAAATAAGAATGCGGAGCAGTAGCCCACTACATTAACATGCAGATGCCTTCCTGCTTTTAAAATGGGTTAAACTGCTAGAGGAGACATAGGCACTCAGGTAAACTTTGCCCTAAATGTCATGAAGCACTTAGCATTTTGTCTGCCCTATATGTGCTGAGTATGAAGTTCTGTATAGGACCGTGTAATTATATTCAGTTGAATGTGCTTACAGACCTTCCATGTTTAAGAACATAGGTTTATCATGGTCCCTGTTTGTGACAGCTTTGTCAAGTGAACAGTTAGAGAATCTTATATAGAACTTCACACTTAAGATGCAAAGATCTGTGAAGATGATAGGAACAGTCTTAAAAGTATATCCATATCTCTCATCCCTATTTGCCATGAATTCTTGCATTGGCCATAGAGAGTAAATTAAGGAATTCATATGATGAGAACAGCATACAAAGTATGTTGGTCCCGTTGTGTTGAACTGACCCTTAAAACAACAAACTGGAAGCCAATAAAGCTGATGGGAAATTGGTTGAACATGGTACTACTTTCCACAGCACGGTACTAAGAGCATAGGACACATAACACACAGGCTTTTGTGACTTACAATATTGGGTCTAATTCCTTAACAACATCAACTGTTCTTCCTAACCTATAGCTATAATATAATTTACAGACTGTTCTTTCACTCTTTGCAAAGCTGTTTCTTCTGCTGCGAGAAGATTGTCCCTCTCTCCCACTTCAAAATCAAACACTCAGTTTTGATAAAAGGGAATCTAACTCTTCTTGCATAGTAGTAATTAAAGCTGATAACTGAGAAGCACTGCTGTGAAAAGCCTTGGCAAGCAAGCCACATAGCTGTGGTTTGCTAAATGCTACTCATGCTGCTTTAATGGAATTACTGCTTTCCAAAACATGAGTGCCTTTCCTTCTCCCAGGACCACAATTATCTTCCAAAGCCAAAGAGGTTTTTCTTCTTTTTCTTCTTCTGTGTGGTATGAACCACTAAGTATAGACAGAAGTCCTTTTTTAGAAGTACAACTACTGTGGTAAGCCACATAAATGTTGTGTTTTGTCACTCTGTCACATCTCAAGTTATACCATATTTGCTGAGCATTTCTCTAAGACTGGAGATTGGGGTTTAAGATTAGCTCATTTATGCATGGAATTCACCAACAGGAGTCCATGGTGTTGACATAGTTCATGTGAAGAGCAGGAGGCGGATGAAGAGGATTGTTCAGACTGGAAGGAATGCAAGATCTACTCATTATCTGTCTTGCCCAAAGGATGAGGGGATGAGAATAACATGTGAGCCTCACTGTTTTGCATCTTTGTTCAACCATGAACATCACTGAACTGGACAAAGCATAGCTGAAACCCTACTGTATAAGGTCTAATTCTATGGACATGTTATCTTTCAAAGATGTCCGTTGTCTGAATAGTCAGCTCTGAAGCTCTTAATATAGCCAAGCTAAAACATCTTAATACAGTAAAGTTTATAAATCAACCTTCCTTCTAGACTCAGTAACCACTCCCTTTAAAAGCTAGCCAGGAACTCAGTTATCTGTACAGCTGAGGAAGTTCAAAGAAAGTTATGCAGACAAATAAGCTGTCCTCAGATAGCAATAGGTGCAGATTTTCATTTTTTTAAAACAAAAAAATTCAAAATACCTAACAATGGCCCTGCAATTTGTATGTATAGTGCCAACCTTGAGCATTTTATCAGTTAAGGTAGAAATGATTGTACTTTAGCGTTTTGTGTTTTCTTCTTACTTTGGATTACTTTTCACTTTTCACTTTGAAGTGAAACTCTCTTTGGTGGTTAGTCAGCAATGTTGTTGTGCCATTACTGTGTCAAAAATTTATAAACTTATATAGCTTTATTCCATTATAGCACCATGGTGCAGTCCACTCTTAGATCTACAGCAGCTGTTCTAAGTAAAAGAAATGCTGTGAAGTGAAAATATTAGGAAAAAAAGAAAACATTTTCTAATGAATCCAGTTTGATTTGATGGAAGAGGTGGCAAAAGTTCATTGAGTCACATTAAGTTTTGCATTAAGTATTGAGTTGACTCAAGCGTTAAAACGAACTTCCCAATGGTAAGAGCAGATTGACAGTGAAACATACGTCGAGTCTCACCACGCCACTCCTTTATGTCATTTTATTCTGTTTGAAATTCTCTCCAGCCATTCTTATGAAGGTAGCTGATTGCTGATGCTCTCTATCACACCCTTGCCACATCTGTGCTTTAATGGGGTCATTTACACGGTTTGTTTATCTGCATTAAGGCATCACCACTGATTCTCGTACCCTACCCTTCACTTCATCATTGGTTCCTCTAGCTGTAATGGCACCATGATGGTGTAATGTCACAATGCTATGACGCTTGACAGAGGGATAATCTGGCCATACTCACACCACAAGTGGAGAGAGTACTGAAAAACATGTATATAGGAGGAGACAAATAAGAAGACAAGCTCCGCAGGCTAATAGATTGTCAACTGTTTATTCCTTTAAAAAGCCCAGTGTGTTTCAGCCTATATGAGAAAAGGCCTTCTTCAGGCAATTAAAGCAAAACACAAATACAAAACTATATTAAATATTTAAAAGGAAAGAGGATAACACTCAATTAACCATACCTGATGAAAACATAAGTTTACATTGTTTTTCATATCAGAAGCATACACACCATTCAACAAAAATTTCTGGAGTTACAGACACACTCTCCTAAACTCTGGACCATTAAGTACAAAAAAAGCAGAGTCCACAGTTTTTTGTTATTTATACATATATCAGATAGTCTTTAAGCAAGAAGAACCAATGATATCCGCTGAAATCAGTCACAAGGGCATCTGGTACAATCTATATTGGCAAATACTCAATTTGTTAATGATTTTATGTTATGTTTTATGTCATTCTATGCTTCTTTTCTCTTAAAAATTGTAACCCCAGATCTTGATTCAGACCCATTGGAGCCATAGATTTCAATTTTAGTGTCCATTCTACCTCGTTTTTCTTCCAAATGTTGTCATTATTATTATTAACTGTTTCTAATACCCAAAAATTAAAGCTGATGCAGAATGTTGCATTTCTTCAAAACTACCAGCTAAAGGAGCCCTCATCCTTCTATTTTTTAAGTTAGAGAGATGTTCCCCTGTTCTTTGTTTTATTGGTCTTGATGTCCTTCCCATATAAAGTTTCCTACATGTGCATTCAATAGCATAAATAACATAGCTGCTATTGCATATGCTGAAGTGCTTGCAATTTATATAATTTATATCTATACCAGTTACAAATTCTGTCATTTTAGTCCACATGGATGGTATACCAGCAATGTCGACATGAATGGACATATTTCTTTGGTTTTGGCATACCCATGAAAGTATTGTTTAATGTTGCCTTCTTTCTTTTTTAATATTTATAATAGATTTGTAGTTATGTTCTATTTTTAGCCCTTGAAGAAGACCTTTTCTCATACATGCCAAAATACATTGGGCTTTTAAAAGGAATAAACAGTTTACCATCTTCTAACACAAGGAGCTTGTCTCCTTTTTCTTTTTCATGCCCACACCACACCTACTAATGGATCATTGGCGGAAGAAAGTGCTATGAGACATTCATACCCAAACTGGTTACTGAATTACTTCAGGAAAAGGAGGTCATTAATGGATTATTTCAATGACCCTACAATGCAATAGTGCCTGGAGAGCAACAACATTGGGAGATAGGACTGACGCAAAAGCAGGACTAATGCACTGCTAATATGATATAACACCGTGGTGTGATAAGGCTCTACCACAGGATATAGGATTTGTAGTTTTTAAACATAGTTCAGATGGCTATTAATTCCAGAACTGACAAAAGACCAGATTAAAATACCCTTGGGATCCCTACCAGCTCTAAAATTCCATGATTGTGTGATTCTCAAAGTTTTTCCCCTCCCCCCTTCTCTACTCAATAGAATCTACTAAAACAACTTCTTCTTCCTCCTCCTCTTCCTCGTCCTCTTCTTCTTCACCATCATCTTTATTTATATCCTTCTTTTTGGCTCAGAATGATTCAAAGTGCCTTACAGTACTTATAAAAATGAAAACACAGTGTAAAAATCATAGCAGGAATAATAAAATAATTACAATGAAATAGTAATTAAAGCAAAGCTAAAATATTTATTTAAAAACACAAATAAATTGCAAATACTATATAAATTAGGAACAGCTAGCACCTTTCATCAGCCAAACACTGGTCATATATCGAATGCTTGTTTACAGAAGGAAGGAAGGAAGGAAGGAAGGAAGGAAGGAAGGAAGGAAGGAAGGAAGGAAGGAAAGGTACCAGTCCGACCTGTCTGGGAAGGAAGTTCCAGAGCCTGGGAGCACCCACTGAGAAGGCCCTCTCCCGTGTTCCCATCAGATGCACCTAGGAAGGTGGTGGGACAAATAGAAGGGCCTTTCCAGCAGATCTCAAAGCCTGGGCTGGTTCGTAAAGGAGAATATGGTCCTTCAAATAACTTGGACCTGAACCATGCAGAGCTTTAAAGGTCACCACGAGCACTTTGAGCTGAATTGTTCATTCTTCTCCTAATCATCTCACAGTTTTTTGGGGGCTGCAAAAGTGTTATTCATATTGATTGAGTAGATCACAAGGAACATTTTCTTTACAATTAGCTTCTTTGCAAATTTTCATTGCACCTTTTTTTCTTTTTTTTCTTTTTTTTCCAGAAAAATAAAACAAATAAAAATACATAAACCATTAAACAGTAGTAACATTTATGAACTCAAGTGAAAAAATTTGCGTATCTTCACAATGTTCCTCAAAGGTTATAAGCAATAATATATGATGATTTACAAAATGCGATATATAGAATACTTATTTCTTAATTTAAATTGGGGACAACTTATATAATTTGAATATTTTCTCTATTACTAATAGTACTGCAATGCAATATCTGTAAAAACAGACAGGCAAATTTTCATTGCACCTTTTGATATTTCTCAGAATGCATACACTCAAAAACATTGTTACGAAGCCTTTCCAGTCCCTAAAGTGCTTCATGGTTCCTATGGGTCAGCTAGCAAAAGAATATGGTAGGTTAGAAGGAGAGGGTGATTTTCTAATAAAGACTAAGAAACAGGTATGAAGCTGGGTCTCCCACCTCCAGATGTAACATTATAACCACTGAGCCTTGGAAAGTGTTGATTGTTTGGAGTAAAAATAGACATTGCCCTTCTTTGATGAATGTATGGCTTCCTGTCAACCTTTGGCCTGAATTATTTACAGGCAATGTACACAGAACAAACTTTTCCATTTATTCCAGGAAAGACCAAACAAAGGTCATACTCTTACAACAGCCTTCCCCAGTCTCAGTTGCATTTTTTTTGCTCACAGCCAAGCTTCCCCCTACCCGCTCTCTGGCAACTTGGACTTTGCTGTGTTGAGGGGATTTATATGGTTTTAAAAGAAGTTTAGGGGGACTTTTGCAACAACCATAAAAGTGAATGGCAATGTCAGCATCATTGTTGGTGAACAGGATGCCAGTCATTATTTCCCATCAGAACTGTATTTTCTACGAAGAAAATATCATGTGGTATTGGATTCTGTGTCCACTGTATTTACCCCATGAGCTAGTGGTTTGTGGGGACTGGATGCAGCAAAGGAGCTTATGGGACATAGATGGAGAAATCAGTCTAGCTGTACCCTGTATCATGTTATGGTAAAAAATCGTTAATTCTTTGAAGAATGTTACTGAAGAGTCTCTTGAGAAACCTTACAGGAGGAGTAAACAATGCATCTGTTCAAATTCTACATATATATAAGTCTGTCCTAAACCATATGTTGAAACCTGACACATGGATGGATGGATGGAGTTCCTACTCATTATTCTCTTTCAATAAACAGGTGGAGACTTTTCCATTTCGACAGGTTTTTGGGGATTGATCGCTTAGGCAGGACAGACCTTGTGGATTTTCTACCTGTTACTTTGTGTAAATATGTACTGTGTGTAGATATTTATGTTTTATGTTTTTAACTTGTCTTAATTTTTCTGATAGTTTGATCACTTTTTAACTTTATAAAATTCATAATTTATTAATTTTGAACTACCTTTTTTTAGAAAAAAAAATCCATTGTAAACCACCTAGAGTCAGGAAGGAAGGAAGAGAGGAGGAGGAGAAGGAGAAGGAGAAGAACCAGATTGCTGCAATACCATCTCATTTACATTTTCATCAGGTTTGCTCATCATCCACTGAATTCAACAAGAATTTGCTGTGGAAATGTAGTATAATCCAAATAATTGTTAAGGTTACTTGCAGTTTAAATAATCTGGTATTGTGGAAATTTTGATTTTGATACTCAGAATCATATGAATATATTCAGATCTAGTGTGCAGTGGGAATTAAATTTTCATATTAAAATTGGTGCTTTCTAGATAGAAACCTTCACTGGCAAAGCAACTGCATTTTTAAAAACAGTGTTCAGTTTGAAACCAGTTGGCATACTTTTTTTTTCTAAGAGTACGCATTATGTTCCATTCCTCACAATATCAATTTATTGTCATGCAAGACTTTGAGGTCAAACAGATTTATAAGGCATCAGGTTCTATCTAGTAAATAGGATGATAATACAGAAATGATGTAAAGTATACACACTTGAAGCTGAAAATTTGCCCTTCTCCCCCCCCCCCCATAGATACGTACACCTACTACCTGGTTGTAACTCCTACTGAACTGAATGGGGCTTACTTCTGAGCAGCAACCCTATTATAGGATTTTCTTGACAGGATTCATTCAGAAGAAGTTTACCTTTGCCTTCCTCTGAAAATAGTCTACAGTACCCTGGTAATCTGCCTTCCAAATACTACATATCCTCCACCATTTCATAGATGAAAACTGGGACACATGTGACCAAGCAGCATCAATGTGGTCAAGATGGCAAAAGTTATTAAAGAGAAAGCACATACAAACTAGGAGAGGCTGCAGCAGTTTGATTTTTCCTGACCCTATGGAAATGATAAGGCTCCTCCTGTTCCTGTCCTCCCCCCATTAATTGAATTGAGTGTAAACTACCTCTGCACTTTAAATCTATCCATCCATCCATCCATCCCTGGGTGGGTAATAATATCTATCTATCCCTTGATGGGTAATAATTTTACAACAATTGAAGTAAGCCAAGGGCAACAGGGGAAAGTGGGAGGAAGCAAGAGTTACTGAGATATTCTAAAATCGGCTGAAATATGGGATGGCAGAAAATTAATCAGGATTATTCCTATTCAACTGGGATGCTTGAAGGATATAGTACTTAACCAGGCCTCATGCTGCTTAGCTTCCAAGATCAGACAGGATCTAGTACTTTTAGAGTATTCAGACAGAAACTCACATGTTAGTCTCAACTAGAATAGACTCATTGATTCAGTAGGAACTTGTTAAGTTGACATTGTTTCTTTAGTAGGCCTGCTCTAGTTGGGAGATTCAGGCCATTCTTTAAAATGATGCCTTGATATTGCTTTTCTCACCAGAGACTACAGAAGAAGCAAATCTAGCCAAAGGCCCAGGAAAAGAGGCAGGTTTTGCAGGATCTGCCGGCTATTTGATAAAGAAATGATCGTTTTTGAGCCATGACTGAAAAAACTGGACTCCTAGTTATTGATGTGCTGACCTACAGTAAAAACAAAACCTGTTGCTTAATGCTCACTTGAAAAGTGGCACATAAAGAAAGAGGTGGGGTGAGATGGTGTGGTGTGTGGAACCTTTGTCCCTCCAATGCCAAAATATTTGTTTAGATGTGTTAGAAGGTGTCTTCTACTACATATCCAAACAAGAGCTAGAATAAAGAGTTAGTAGATAAATAGCACCCGCACTTGACATATGTGTTCTTGTGCTTGTCTCAGTCAGCTCTCTTGGATTTTCCACAATGCAGTATAACAGCAAATAGGGAACACTGGCCCAGTTGCTAAAACAATGAAAACATAGTACTTTATTCCCCTCAAATAATTTGTATCCTTGAGATGTCTTCTCAAGGAAAATATACAGGACTTTGAGATCAATTCAGAAACCTGGATTTCTAGCTTAATTCAACCAAAGCTTTTTCTGTGCAGCCTTTTTTTTTTAAGGGGACAGGACTGTGACAGCAATAGCAAAATGCTTTTTCATATGCTGCTGTGGTTATTGCAGTGTGCGACTCATTCCTGCTGTCAGTGTAAAAATATACGGAAACCATTTTTGTATGAAATCTTAACCAGCCAACTTAACTGTTCAGTTTATTTGTCTTCCAAACAGATGAAGTAACAGGGACTACACTAAACAGAGCTTGGGAAAGTTGTTTTGGGGTTGCAACTTCCAGAGTCCCACAATCAGCAGGGCTGTTTTCTGGGCTCCGGCGTGGAGTGAACCAAAGAAATTATTCAGCGTTCAGGGACCAGAAAAAAAGGAAAAGAAGCAGAGAATAAGTTCCAAAAAGAAATGTTAGAGTACATCTGTTTGTGGTTACAAATAGTGAATCCTGTCCCAGCTCAGGCAAAATTCCCACTAATGTCTGGATTATGAGACTGCAGTCAATGCCAAATACTCTCTGATGTTAATTAAGGTGCTTTGTTTCTGCATAAAACTGTTCCATTGCATTCAGTCTTGTCGAGTAACAAATGTCCAAAGAAGGCTCACTGTGATATGGACATAAATAGTCCATTATACTTGAATTTCTTTGTAAGGAAGGATCTACATGAAACACCTTAGAAGTCCAAGAGCTGTTTGACAATCCTATCCATGTTTGCTCAGACTTCAGTGATACTATATTCAGCGGAGTTTATCCACAGGAAAAGGTGCACAGGATTGTATCCTGACTTTTGAGAAAAGAATTAATTTGAGCTGCAAGAACACCATTCCATTTGTCATCCCATCATCAGCTGTATTTAGGTGTACTTTGTTCAAAATTGTCCAAGTTCTCTATCTCAAGACATTTTCTCCTTGGAAAGAGTTACAAATAAAGTTCACATTTGGAGATGTCCGTGTATTTATTTCTGACTGTACACTTCTTAAAATACTCAGTATAATATACACTGTTAAGACAAAAACAAGGAGAAGGAAAACTGAGTTAGCAAAGGATGAAAATAAGAAGAAAGTGTCCAAAACAGGACCTATTGCCAAATCAGTTGATATTTCCTGCATACATTGGTGTCAGTCCTGGTTCTGAAAGCATCAAAGCCACAATATTTTTCATTAAAAAAAACAAAAAACAAGATTCTGAGAAAGCTACATTCAGGTATCACAATATTTTTACATATAAATAGTGTCACCTTTCCAACCTGCATAAGTTTTCAAGCTATTGTGTAAAATTAAACAAACAAACAAAAATCAGATTTGAAAACTGCAAACAGAATAAAAAAGCATAAAACACTGAGCTACACCATGTGAGAGACTTTTGCACGCTAAGATCAGCAAAAGCATTTGAAATTAATATGTCCTCTTCTGCCAGTTGAAAATATGCTAGATATTATCCTGCCAAGTGTGATGTACTCCATACACCATACGCATGCTCTTTCTAAATAGAGCAGTGTTTGTCAAAATCCACAAATATTAACCATATGTAACTATGGACAAACATGCTTTGACCCAGTCTACACGTTACACTAATTCCAGGGATTATGCCAAAAACTGCCTCTCTGGTAAATGATCCCCTACCATAGCTGTTAGATTTCAAGCTCCTTTCTTTGATTGACCACAACCAGCGCGACAGTCAAACTAATATAATGTTAACTGCATGAATGTAATTAATATGCATGCTAGGAAAGATAGGAGCCATGGATGGAGTCAGAGTAAGACTGAAGACCCAGACGGTGGGGTGGAAAAACAACAACCCCCACCCTAATCCAAGACTGTTATTTGTCAGTATCATTGGAGGCTTTACTCCTGGTGCAAACAGCAGCCATTCAGGGAAGAGTTCACCTCTTATTCTCTACCACCTGGGGACTTTATGCTGCTCGGACTCCCCTGAAGCTTCTATTTAGCACTTTTGTTTTAAAAAATGACAACATTTAATGCATGTTGTTGTTGCTGTGTGTCTTCAACTTATTTCCAACTTACGGCAACCCTAAGGTGAACCTATCACAGTTTTTTTCTGGGTCTGGGAGTATGTGATGTGCCCAAGGTCACTCCGTGAGTTTCCGTGGCCAAGCACAGAATCAAACCCTGGTCTCCAGGATCATAGTCCAACATAGTCAAACCACTACATGATGCTGGCTCACATTTAATGTATTTACAAATCCATTCTGTTCCCAAAGGTTTCCAGATCCTAACTGAACATATTTCTATTGAACATTTATGGTTATAAGTATAGCCTGGTCCCATGACTGTCTTTTCAAGATAAGTAACATAATTTGTTCTAAAGCAGATGGAGGAAAGTGCATTCTGTACTTAGCATTATGTTTCTGGTTTTACCTTAATGCATGGGCAGGCAGCGGGAGTTGGGGATACAGTCTGAACACCGAGCTTTACATATGGCATAGGCAGTTGAAAGCAGCAACTCATGTGAACCAGAGGACTTTCAGGTCTTATTCTAGTACAGTGGCAGATGTCATAGCTACGATGGACTTAACTATCTTATTCTATCTCCATCTCAGACCAGCAGACTAGCAGAAAACACTACGGTTGGCCCTCCACATTAACTAGGGCTAGAGGCACAGGACCACCACAAAATGGAAAAAAGTAGAAAAAACTACAAATCTGTGTGTGTGTCTGCGGGAAAGTGGTTGAGGCATGGTGCAGAGAGAGGGCACCTAATCCAAAACAGTCAGGGGAAGGACAGGAAAAGGGTAGCATGGTAGCCTTATACTTCCTCTCTCTTTCCTATTTCCTTCTTTAGGCTTGAGGGGCCTCAGGAGGTTTGTGGTGCTAAGAAATTGGGTTGTGACCTGTCCTTAGCTGGCAAGGAAGCTGCAAGTGGAGGAAGAGGAGGACCAGAGGCAGGTTTTTAAAGGACTGTGTGGTCTGATGGGAGCCACCAAGAGGGAAGATTCCCTTGGAAAAGAAGGATTTGAAGGGGGGGGGGCAAATAAATTTGTGAAAGTTAAACCTGCAAATATGGAAGACTGGCTATTGTCTTCCATTCCTAATGTACTGCAAGTTCACTATGTGAGACCTCAAGGGAAAATCTACTTCACGCACAAGAGTGGTAGCTGTTGCCATTTATTTAAGGACCCATTGTCCTAATTATTCACTATGTATATATTTCACATGTAATACACAAAAAGGAATGCAGATTTTGCTACACATAGTGTCTCACCCAAAGTCTTAAACATTTCACACCATTTTTTTTCTTTTTGACCTCTGCAATGAACTGTGCTGCATTTAAAGAAATATTTACAGTGTCTGTCTACTAAGTTTCTTCCCAAACTGTCAATGACAGATTTAGAATGTAGCCCCATAGAAAAGTACTTAGTTTTATGTATGTCTTTCGGCAGCCTCCCAATAAAAAGTGTTGCCAGTAAACGTACTGGAACAAATGAGCCATGTTTGAGGTATTCAGCTTCCTTATGGTTTTCCTTAACATACCTCACAAATCCCTCTGGAACAGTAGCTCTTTTGATTTGTTCTTTGATGTGGAATTATTGCTTAACTGTGTTGGAAAGTTAACCGTTTTTCATTTAATGAGGTGATGACCCCCTCATTTTGTCCACCCGTCATTGTATGGTCTTGCATTTGTAAAGAATTGCCAGGAAGACATCATCAGTACTCTGGCATCTTTATGCTCTGCAGAAGAAATGGTATTTTCATGAATAGTGTGAAGAAAACATTGTCATTGCATTGTGTAGACCATGCAGCATTCCCATTTCAGGTGAAGCAATGGAGACATGGCCATTGTAGATCACATTGTCATAAACTGAGTTTCAGCTAGGAATAGCCCAAAATGTTTTGCTGCCTAACAGAAGCAGCAAAGGAACCTTCCCCACAATCAGTGTTAATATAAGTACCTAAGGCCAACCATGTCACTTTGGCACCTGAGGCAGAAAATCCCGGGAAAAATAAACTATAAACTAACCATTTGCTGCCTGAAACATCTGACTCATTCTTCCTAACGGTAGGGCCAGCCCAGAAGTAAATACAAGAGTAAGAACCAAGCTGGATCAGGCCACAGGTGTATCTAGTCCAGCTTTCTGTTCACACCTCAGCCAAGCAGGTGCCTCAGAAATTCACAAGGAAAAAATAAGTCCAGTGTATCCTTGCACTCATGTTCCCCAGCAACTGATATACAGAGCAGACTAGCATTCGCTTAAATCTCCATCTTTCATATATACATCCGTTCATCTTTTGAAACCCTCCAAGCTGATGTGTGTGTATGTGCCTTCATATCACCTGTTGACTATGGTGGCCTC
This sequence comes from Cyclura pinguis, assembly GCA_030412105.1. Classification (NCBI taxonomy): domain Eukaryota; kingdom Metazoa; phylum Chordata; class Lepidosauria; order Squamata; family Iguanidae; genus Cyclura; species Cyclura pinguis. The sequence continues at coordinate 245,854,095 of CM059599.1, read as the reverse complement.
ATGAATTTCATAAGATTTTCTTAGGTAAGGAATACTCAAAGGGGATTTTTAGCCAACGGCACCTGATAATCCTTGGTGGTCTCACGTCCAAGTACTAACCAATCTGACCCTGCTTAGCTTCCAAGATCAGGCAGGATCTGGTGCAGCCATCAGTATTTCTTATGATAGCAAATTCTACAGTTTAACTATGGGCTTTATGGGATAAAGTACTTCATTTTATCTGTCCTGAATCTCCCATCTTTCAGCTTCAGGAAGAAGTATTATGAGACAATCCAAATTATAATCAATAGATAATCTGAAGAACATAGAATTTATTGGCTTGAATTCTTTATGGCAGTTACAAATATGTAACCTGGAGTTATGCACTCATAACTGTTAATGTAGTCATGACGTATATAGGGGCCGTGAAAGTCCATCAGTTCCTACATACCAGGCAGTGGCCACTGAGATCAATGGGTATCTGTTGCCCAGTTGATTGGGAAGCAACTGGCTGATGGTCCCACCTTGTGCAAGCAATCTACAGCATGGTGCAATTGCAACAGGGGTCCTTTTTCTGCCTGTCACACTGGAGATCACTCATAAGAGGGGGTGGAAAAACATCCCCTCCCCATCACAATGGCTGTTTTATGGTAAGGGTGGAAAGGATAGTTGAGAATATTTGGTCAAAAAACATCTCTTTCAAGTGTTGAGAGATCCTGACAAGAAGAATCTTGGACTGACAAGAATCTTCGCAGTTTGGCATTTATTCTGTACAAATTCACATTTGGCTGTTTTCCACAGAAATATTAATTCCTGTGCAGAAAAAGCTGTTCCCTGCACAGAAAATGCTATACTTGGGGATTTATTCTATATGAAATTCACACATGGTTGATTCACCCAGAAAACAGCATCCTCTGCTTAGGAATTTCTGTGTTGAAATATTATTTTCCATCGAGAAAATACTATTCCCTGTTGAGAAAATGCTGTTTTCTGCACAAAACAACCATGTGTGAAATTTGCATGAAATAAGTCCTGAATTGCAAATAGCCTTAGACTACAGAGGGAAGAAAATTGCTGAAATTACTCTTGTTACCTTTGGGTTTACTGGGGCCAAAGGGCTCTCTGGCTGAGAATTCTAAATGCCCTCCCTAAACTGCAAACCCCAGGATTCCATAGGATGGTGAAAGTGAAATAATAGCACTATAACAATGTAGTGCGGAAACGGCTCTAGTGAAGAATTACTCCCCTATTTCCTGGTAACTGGGAATTTTTTTTGCGGGGGGGATTGGATTGGGATTCACAGCGTACCCATACATATCTCCCATACTGAATTCCAGCCATTAAACCAGTCAAACAAGTTAAGACAGCTTTAAATGGCTAAAAGAGTCAGAACACCATGCACATGCTATAAAGTAAATGAGGCCCTAAAGACTTTAATAAAAAACCATGCCTTGACCTGGTATTGAAACGAGTTCTACATTGGTGCCATTGGCCTCCAAAGGGAGGCATTACACAAGTGGGTTGCCACAGCTGAGACGGCCCTTGCCTTTTCTACCTTCACTACACTATATGAAATTTTACACAATTCTCTCATGTCTTCCATTATTCAAATATTATGCCATTACTTAAATGGCATCACTTTGCCCTTCCTGCTTAGTAAAATTGCCTGGCTTTTTCTACAACTTTTTTCACCTCTACAATATCCTTTTTCAGGTACAGTGACAAGAAATAGAGCCTGGGTTCTGTCTCACACCAAGGGGGAACTGGTTTCTTCATTTTTTCTTACTGAGATCCTGCCCCAGGAGACAGTAGCTTGGACACACAGAAACAGGCATCCAGAGAGACCTCTTATGCAGGTGCTGTTACAGCATGTCCAGCTACAGGAAAAGCACTGGGTGCATCCCAGTTCATCCTGCAGCAACACAGAAATAGTCATGTTCGGGGAGGGTGCATTGATCAAAAGTTAGGTTTAGAGGGAACCTCTGGATGCTGTGTGGCTGGAAGAGACTTTGACCTATGCAAGAACCATAAAAAGTGAATTTGGTGGCACAAACCAGATTTATGTATCATAATTCATGAACAGGTTGCCAGCCTCTGTCTTTTGACAACCATAATAGTCATCTGCTAAGACCAAGGAGGCTGGTTTCAGTTTCTCATATAACCATGAACCTTGCTGGGTACCATTAGTCCAGCCATTTACATCACAACTATACCACAGTATCATTAAGAGAATAAAAATGAGGAAAACTATTATGCATCTTCTGCACAAGTTCCTTGGAAGTTTGGTTACGAATAAAATACCATGGTTGGGTAAAATGGGGAATGAAACCAATATTAAAAGCAATCCAAAAGCTTGAGCTTCTAGTCCCCTCTCCTGCCTTTTCATATATCTGGCTCCATATTCCTGTTCTTAAAGACCATCACACAAAATGCTTTTATGTTTCTTAACATGTTGCTCTGCAGAGTAGCTTTCAATATTAATCATACATATATATCATTTGTCAATAAACATTCACTATGAGACTAATTCTATTTAACTCTAATGATGCATAGTACTGATTCAAACAGGCTGTTCTATTGAGCTTCACTGGACCTGCTTCATGAATAAGTGCCATTGAATCAAATGAAAGCTTGCAAAAATCCAGCCCCTCCACCCACCAACCCCAGCTGTAGGATTTTAATCGGCAAGCTTGCATTTGCACATTTTCCAAACTGCATCAAAGGCTTGTGGAATATTAGAACTTAACGTGTTGAAGTTTGTTGCAAAATTCTTTTTTTAAATATTGTTTTGTAGACTGCCAGCATTTATTTTGGCAATGGATACATAGGGTGTTTCTTAAATGTTTCCATTTGGCATGTGTTCCCTGCTACTGACACATTAAAGATTAACAAGGCACATTTAACCAAATCCCTACTATAGCAGCATGATACGTAGGATAACAGATTCTTTGCTTACATCTAACAATGGTGAAGTCCCCCAAGATTTATGATAAGCAGCTCAAATAGAAAACAAGCATCACATTTCAGCAGCTTGAAGTGCTGCTATGGAGCAAGCAGAAATCCCACACAGTAATCCCTGTGTAGTACACAATTTTTTTTTAAAAAAAAATGTTGCTTACAAAAAGCTCATCTGAGGAATTTGTTGGGTATGCACGCTTTATTTCCATAATGATTTCTTCTAAGTACCGTACATCAACAAAAACATTTCAATGTTCAAAAGTCATTTAAGTTAAAATAAAACTTGAAGTCAAAAAGGTTTCTCAAAAGTCTTTAGTTTATACTAGAAAGTCCCATGACAGCAACTGACTACAAGACAGGGACAATAATGTTTCACAAGAACAACTCAGGCAGCAAACTTTGAACTCACATGAGCACCACTAGGTGGAATTCTGAGGTAAGTTTTCACATGTCCCAGATAGTGGGATCTAAGAATGTCTTTAAAACGTCTGAGAAGATTCATGTGCCTATCAGCCACTGTAATGGAACTGTAAGAAAGGCAATATTAACATTTCATGGTGCATAGTGACTGGCTGACATCATCTGTCTATTTACCAAGATTGTCTCATAACTTTTACCCAAATTTCAGGATTAAATCACATGCCTTAATAGTTCCTTCCAGCACCGCCATACATTTTTTTTAAAAAAATAAACAAATTGCCACACACCTTTCTTACAGTGAGATTTACAACGGGAAACAAAAATATTTTGAGCAGTCTGTCCTTACCTATACCGCAAAGCAGAGGAAAAGAAGGTCAGTGCTCTCCTTTGGCCAAACTCAGCGTTTTCACTTTCACTCTTTGAACGCTGTAACATGACAGGGGGGAGGGAGCTGGGAAGAGGAGAGAAGATCTGAAGTTCTCAGATCTTCCTTCAGAGTCCTAATCATTCACTTCCCAAGATCCAGCTTAACAAATACCACTGTGTTCTGTCAATATTTGTATGCAGCTCCACAGAGGGCAAGCAGCCAGACGCACATGGTTTAAAGAGCCAAGAGAAGAAAACTGACACCCGAACAAACACTCCCTGCTTTGTCTCTTTTAAGGTGGTGCTGAACATGTCGTCTTAGCTTCTGGCTGCAGATAGGCGCTGTTCAGATATTCTGCTACTTTGGCTAAAATAATAACAGTCATGTGTTACTTGAACGACCTTGTTTTGAAAACTTCATGACTTTTCCCCCATGCCTTAAAACATTGTCCATGGCTTTGTTTGGGTTTGGTTTGGTTGTTTGAGCTTGGTGTGTGTGTGTGTGCGTGTATGTGAAGCAGCTGTCCTTTAAATGTATTTTAATTGGCTGGAATGTTGAAAGAATCTCATTTGGCAGTAATTTGCATTTGGAGCACACCCCTCAGCAGCTGAAATTGGCCCCAGAAACCTCTCAACTACTTAATCAAAGAGATTGCCAGAATATCATTGTCTCACACGAGAGCGTTGAATAAAGTTATATAGGCAAAATTATCATATTAATAAAAATTAATATAATATTAATAATTGTCAGCAATTTTTAATTAATTTGAAAGCAATACCAAAAAAGTCGTAGGAAATCTATTAAAACTGTTTTAAAATGTTTGTGTGTTGATTTCCCCATTTTGAGACATTCTGGAAGGAAAATACATCTGTGTCCTTTTGGTATTTTGACTTGTCCCCTTGGAAGTACACTACTTCTTGTTTCCTCTGTTGCCGGTGAATATGTGTTGACTGTATTTTAAAATGATTTTTTTACTGATATTCTTTGAAAATTTTAAACAAATTAAACAAAAAGAAGTTTTTAAAGACAATCTTAGTTTGTCTCTGAATCAAAAACAAATCTCTAAAGTTTTTATATACATTCAGCCCTCCACATTTGCGGGTTTCACTTTTGCAGATTTGATTATTCACAGATTATTTGCTGTTAACTCTGCTGCCTCCCTATGCCGTTTTTAATAGGGCCTGCTAGTCTCATGAGACTGAGAAACCGTGAATGAGGCTTGTAAGACCCTCTTAAAAATGGTGTGGGGCAGCAGTGGAGGTGGCAGTAAGCCCACCAGCCACCCACTTCTACCTTGTGAAGGAACCCTGATGCCGCAAAGGAATCCACAGTGGATTGAATATGGTGATCATATTCTTTCTGTGTATTAAATATGGTTTGGGAGGGCCTAGAGTTATTCACGGTTTTTCCACTTTCATGGGGGTCCTGTGCCCCTAACCCGAGCAAATGTGGAGAGAAGACTATATACATATATGTATGTGTATACACACACATAACCTTTGCTTAACACACACATACCTTTGCTTTCTAAGACAGCAATAATTGGGAGGAGTAATGGAATAATGACCCCTCCTCCAGTTCAGCGTAGCTTATTTCCTCCAAAAATGCACATCGGACTTTGTATACAATAAAACGTGTGTGTATGCACGCGTGTGTGCGCATACCTGGCTTCAGTCAGCTGTCAATTTATGACAACCATATGAATTTCATAGGGTTTTCTTAGGCAAGGAATCCTCTGAAGTTGTTTTGTCCATGCCTTCCTCTGAAATCTAGTTTACAGCACTTGGTATTCCTTTGTGGTTTCCCACCCAAATTCCAACCTGGGCTAACCCTATTTAGCATCCAAGATCAGACAGGATCTAGTATACCTTCTTACAATTCTATGCTAGTTCAAAGGAGGCTAACCTGAAGGCAAGAATGATCATGATATGTACCTTGAGCAAGTTTAGCATAAGGGTGGGAAATTTGGGGGGCATGAATTGCTTTTGTTGGTGTGTGCCTTGAATTTGTTTCCAATTTATGGCAACCTTAAGTAGAACCTATCACAAACTTTTCTGGGGCTGAGAATGTGTCACATGGCCAAGGTCACTCAGAAGGTTTCTACAGCCAAGCGGTGACTCAAACCATGGTCTCCAAGGTCATAATACAATGCTCAAACCACTAGATTATGCTGGCTCATATTTTCTGAACTCCAAATCCCATGATCTTGAACATTGACCAGGGACACTGGGAAATACCACCAAGGAAAATCTGGACAGCCACATATTCTCTACTCCTTCTCAAATATCAATGGTACACAAGAACTGAGAAATTCAGAAAACTTGTACCAATGATGTAATAGCATAAAAGACATCTGTATAAACAAAGCACCAATGTAACATTTGATCATGCAAAATATATCATTTCATTAGCAAATATGTAGTCAAAATAAAATTCTTTATTTCAGTGGGGAAATTAAGTTGATATTTCTCACACTGAATTTACAGGCTTCCCCCACTTATCTGACAGGTTAGGGACTAAAGCACTGCCAGAAAATGAAATTGGTTGAAAATTGAAACCCATGTACTATAGTGTAGGGAACATGAAGGACTTACAGAAGCTCACTTGAGATCAACCATGTGCTTGCTGCTTGCAAAGTCTCTCAGCCAGCTTAGGTACCTTCCCCCCCTCCCTTGCTTTGCGAGCAGCATGCACGACCAAGTGGTTCCAAGCAAGTCTCCATGGGCAAGAACAACTGACAAAAGAGTGGAACGCCTATCAAATTAGTGGAACCTGTCCTTATCTGGAAGAGTCAAAAAAGCAAATCATCAGATAATGGAGCATCAAAAGGTGGGGGCTTCCTGTAGTGGGAGTGAGATGTGCTTAATTTGGATTGTGCCTTAAGAATACTAGTATATCCTGATTTAAAACGATGAAGATAATGATTGCATTACTGGGTCAAGTCAGGGAACCTGGGCATATTAGTGGGGGGGGGTTTCCTCTGTCTTGTAGAGCAAGAGACAGCCTGTGAAACTAACTGTTTAGAAGTTCACTTATCATCACCTTCATGATCATCATCAACATATTCAAAAAGAATGATGATAACTGAAGAAAAAGAGATTGTCTGTTAATGAAAACAGTTTTTCATAAATATATGTTGATGGTCTTCCTGCAGAAATTCTAACAACAGTTGCCAGACACTGAAAAAAAAATGAAGTACTTAAGGCTTACTCTGTTGAAAGAGAAATACACATTATATACACAGAGCCCCACACTTAATTATCAAAGAGCTGCATGATTTAACAAGTTGGCTGCATGCAAGCCTTTTAAAATTAATGCTCAAGAGCCTCAAGATTCTAAACATTCATTGTGCAATCCCTTTTTGTTTTAACTTCCTAGAAAAATTGTGGCTTTAATTATGACCAGAGGCCTCACAATTGCATACCTGAGCTACAGATCTCGCTTTGGTGGGATTAACTGAGATGTTAATCTCAGCTCTAATTTTCAGTCTATGTTTCTGGTTCTCCTTGTAGCAACGTAACTTGGAAATTTATAGAGATTTTAGGCTGGCATTATTTGGAAGCCAAACTGGATCAAGATGAGATATCCACCAGTCTGGAGTCAAGATATCTTTGTACTTGTCTCCCTCATGCACTACTGTCCATGTTCCTGTGCCTTTCATACATACATATGCGTGTGTAATGCCCTTAGAGATGCCAATATTTTTCCTGGCAGAGGTTCTGTAAATGGAATTTGGTTTTGTTCTTTTTTTTTGTTAAGTAATCTTCAACTTACACTGACCTCCATACAGATGAGAGACCTCCATGAGCCCTGGTCATCCACAGCCCTGCTCAGCTATTGGAGACTCAGGGCTGTGGGTTTTTTATCGAGTCTATCCACCTGTGGTTCCTCTTTCCTACTGCATTCTACTTTAGCAAGCATTATTGTCTTTTCCAATAGCTCATGTCACAAGCTAAGTCCAGAGTACAATAGTTTCAGTTAGTCATTTTGGCTCTTAGAGGCAGCTTTGCTCTGTGAACCATTCATTTGTCTTTTGGGTAGTTCGTGGATATCTACACGCATAAATTGTGCATAACTGTGTAAATTGATGCTAACTTACACAAATTCTACAGATAACATTTTTCCCACCAAAGAACTAGCTAAATAGCCTGCAGTCAAATCTCTTTTCATACAGTTAAAATGCAAAAAGACCCTTACTAGAACAAAATGTTAGCAGCCCTAACTTTCTCTTAGTGTTTGGTGATACTTTCTCTTCTTTCCTCTGTTCCCTGCCAATTACAAAGGGTAATTATTTTGCTGGCCTCTGCAATGAACCGTACTGCATTTGTGCTGATGTTTGCCACTAGAACAGCATGTAGGTGAATTTAGTATGGGGCATTACTTTTCACAATTAGGAAATTGATTGATGTGTTTTAGTGTTTTTATGACAGAAACCAAACAAAAAAAACAAAACAAAAATTAAGAATAACTTACTTCCTACTGAAAGATAGTGGATGCACCTTGCTAATTCGTATGGCTTTCAACAGTTTAGCTCTAGTGACAAGAGAAAACCGTTATGGGAAGTCCATGAATAACAAAATATGTATCCTCGGTATCCTGTTATCCAAGCAATATTCAATAAAATCTGCCATATCAAAATTATTCTGTAAAAATAACATTAGTTGGGCATATCCCTAAACCAGAAGAGAAACTTTCCTTGTTCTTTGGCTGCTACAGGGAAACATGTTTCTCTGTGAGTTGCTGTCCTGGAAGATGGCTGGAATTCAAGTGGTAGATTACACACTTTGCATGCAGAAGGGTCCAAGTTCAGTTCCAAACGGCCAGGATGATGGGAAAGGATACCCTCTGCCTGAGACCCAGGAGAGCCAATGTCAGACCAACTTAACTGGCATAGATGGACAAACAGTTTGAGGTGATAGGAAGGCACAAATTACAAAATTATCTCCCTTAATAGGTTATAGATACAGAAGCCAGCTGGAGCATGCTGTGCACTGCAAATATTCCCTAAAAGTCTTCCATTTGAAATACATGTCGGGCAGGGGGTCCAGTAATCCAGTAATGCCCCCCTTTCCCATGAACAGGTTCATTGGGAGATATCTTATACAGGACCCTGTATATGGTGGGTATGATATCTTGAAGAACAGCCCTGTCTTCATTTCCCCCAGTTTCCTTTTAAGCCTTTACCACACAATGTCACCATTCTAGCATGGCAACACATTGCTGCCAGCCCAGGATGCATGCCATCACACAGCGTAGTTGAGGTCCCACTGCTGGTACATCTCCATCTGCTGCTGTTGTACCCTATACCATTACCCAAAAAAATCCAGTAGTGCCCCCTTTTCCCGTGATAATCCCATCAGCTGTGTGTGTTTAGGGCAGAAGCGTTTGATAGAGCTTCCTTCCACAGTACAGTGCAGGAAAAGGCAGGGAAAGGGACCCACCTTTCACACTGTACTAGGGAAGGAAGTGTCTCTCACACTACCCATCCACCAGCAGCCAACCAGATGCGCTGGAGAGGATTCAGGCCCCCATCCCATCCCAGCAATGGCACTGCTAGGATGAGATCGGGATGAAGAACTATTGGGCCATAGTGCAATAAGGGCCTCAGACCCTAACAAATGCATGGATCTAGAAGAGGCATTGGAATACCATCCTTCATCAGGGGTAATGCTCTCTTCTGTTAATTGTTTTGCCATGGAAACCAGTTTGTAAATATACATCCATACTCACAGGTTGCCACATATATATAGTCAAGACTGTATTCTTAGTAAATAACCGCTCCATCAATATATTGAACATATTGGGAGTTTATTTATATGCAATTGTAGGAATTCTATATATCAAACATTCTATATATTCTATTCAAGAGGTGGGCAAAGTGTAGCCCACCTCCTGTATGTGAGCCCCATGGCTGTTTTTGATATGCCTAAGGGCCTCCTAGTTTCCTTCTACTTATTTTTTTTTAATCTTCAGTTTAAAATGTAAAAATGGTCTTCAAACCTCCAGGCTGAACAATTTGCCTTTCTTCCCTGCCCTGCACCCCCAATTTTGGCACAACAGAGACCTTTTCTCAAGAAGTAATCAGTAAACTTCCTGTTTTGTTTTGTTTTTTAAGGCCTCTCCTGGGAGTAAAATTAGCCCTGCCTTCACCGAAACATGGCAAAATTGCGACTCTCGCACTCCCCAGTGTTTTTCAAACAAACAACAACAACAAAAAAGAGAGAGAGAGAGAAAGGGAGAGAAATAATTTTAAAAAAGAAGAAGAAGACAGATGGTACAGCAGGTAGGCTTACATCTCTCTGAAACCCTATAATGGCCAGTGTGGCCACTAACTCCACATAGTTGCTCACCTTGTTCTACTGGGTCATTTGCTCACGGAAGCCCATAGTTTGGATATGCAACCATGAACATGATTACAATTTTAGATCTCCAATAGATGGCTCATATGAATAAAAGCTATATATACGTCTCAATGCTTGCCAAACCAAAAGGACTTAATCTATACAATGATAGTAAAGCCATATTTTTCCAGCTAAAATTTAACATATTTTTCCATCAAGTATTTTATGGAAGCAAAGGGCTTTGGAGAGTTATGTATTATATTAGGACTATGTTATGAATATATTAAATTAGGAATATGTCTAGTAGGAATTACCATGAGCTAAAGCAGCTCAAAGTGATTCCAGATATGAAAGGGTTCAATTTAAAGTTGGAGATATGGAAAAAAAATGTATATCATTCAAATTATTGTGTTTGATATTTCAACATTTAACTCAAAAATTAATCCTAGAAATTTGTCTTGGGTCAGAAAGACTTAGCTCTCTGCCAGAAGTAGAAATGCCAGTACTATCTTATGAATGATTCACATTACTATATACCACTGAGTGCTTCATTAGTCAACCTCTGAACTTATGAACAGCATGATATAGTGATTTGAGTGCTGGACTGGAACACTGGGAGACCAGGGTTTGATTTTCTGCTCATCCATGGAAACCCACTGTGTGACTCTTGGGCAAGTCACACACTCTCAGCCTCAGAAGAACGCAAAGACAAACCCCCTCTAAACAAATCTTGCCAAGAAAACTCTGTGATAGGTTCATCTTATTGTCTCCACAAGTCAAAACAACTTGAAGGTACACAGCAACAACCATGCATCTATCTATATCCTCTCAAATGCTTCTCCATAGAATGATATTGATACCAAGAATCATGGCGAACAAAAATCACCATAACTCATTGATACACTTTGCATAAATAGCATGACATGTGGAACAAATCCCATATATTTGCAATATTAAAGGTCACCATGTGGTGCTCTATACAGATAAATTTTCAGTCAATAACTTTCAAGTAAATATGTGAGTTTCTTCCATTAATAAGTGCTTGAAGTTCAATTAATAAATTCTGGAAGTTAAGTCATGCCATAAGAAAACACAGTGATGTTTAATATGTTTCTGCATTCCTAAGAAGAAGAAGCTGAAAGGACAGAGTATTCTGGTACTGGAACCTCTGATCTACGCCATTTCCGCCTTACGCTGTTATAGTGCTATTATTCCACTTGCAATATCCTATGGAATCCTGGGGTTTGGAGTTTAGGGAGGGGCCCTTAGAATTCTCAGCCAGCGAGGTCTTTGGTCTCAGTAAACTACAAACTCCAGAATTCCACAGGATGTTGAAAGTGGAATAATAGCACTATAACAATGTAGTGCGGAAATGGCCTTAGTCAAAAGTTCTCTTGGGTTCTTGATAGCTTTAGTAGGCTTTTGCTAGGACGTTTTCCTTCAGTCTTCCATGAAGTGTGCACTTGAAAAAGAAAAACAAGGAGAATAGGCCTGGTATAAATGTTTGCCGAAGCAGATGGTGTTGTCTGGGGGCTTCCTCCCTTCCTACCACCAACACAGCCCAATGCATCTCATTTCTCCTGTACACAAGTTGCATTCTGAGCCTGGAAGCAGAGCCTGGGAACATGGTAGCTGGGAGAGGAGACAGTAGAAAATCCATGACAAGGGGCCCATTCATACTACACAATAGTAGCACTATATTCTGGTTTAACTGACAGTATGACAACATCCCATGGAATCCTGTGACTGGTAGTTTGGGGAGGAGTATTTAGAATTCTCAGCCAGAGAGTTCTAGTTCCTCACCAAAGTACAAACCCCATCATTCCATACATAGCAGCTAAAGTAGAATATAGCAATACATTTGTACAGTGTGAATGGGCCAAAGATCTCCTCTTGTGATATCATGGCATCTTCTAAGAACTTGGAGGGGAATTCTATTCATTTCTAGGACCCCCCAAATAATGGGGCTGCTTAAGAAGTTTATTACAGGTTTGTATATGCTCATCATTTGTGCTACACCACCCAATATTCCAGATGTGAAGAAAAGCAGTATAAACATGAATTAAGTATTAAAGTTATTACTTGATTAGTAATGAGTGTAGATGTCTAACCTGCTGTCAAATAACTGTCAACGCATTTCACTTCAAGGGCAGACAATCGGTAAAGAATATACAGATAGAGGCAATCTTAAGAGGTCTTCTTTATCATTCCAGCCACCTCGGGTACATGTAGACTAATTTTATGCATATTTATTTCATGTCTTTTACACTCCAAAGAGCTTACTCCCCAGTTAGTATGCAAAGACTGTAGCCTGAATCTCCCTAAGGTTACCCAAATGCAATTACCTAACCTGCTTTTAAAGACATCTATTTATAGAAATTCTGCCTTTAATTACTGTTTTCGTTGATGAGATAATTTCAAGGCTACCTTCACTCAGAAGTGACAGGGGTTCATTGTCAATGATGTTCTGGCTCAACTTACATAATCATTGCAGAGCCAATTGTAACTATGTAGATCCTCTAAGTCATCACATAATGGGGACAGTAGATGGTGGAAACTAGTCAAACAGCTCTTATTACTAAAAGGAGACCCATCTCTAAGCATAACTCACACATGCTATTTTCCATTTCACTGTGCTTTCTCTCTCTCTCTCTCTCTCTCTCTGGCATTGAAAAAAAATATCCCAAGGTTTCAGGAGAGGATGTTTAAAGGAAGGAAAAGACACAACAACCTGTTTGCTGACAGTTCATTTGTGTTGAAGTATGAAGATTCACATTTTTTCATAAATATTGCATTTGTCCAGAACTAGTATCTACTGTACATGCTAAAATGTGACTGGGTTATGTCATTTCTGGGACAATAAAAAGAAGGGACAGATTGTGAACCCAAATAAAAAGCTGGAAATCATGTGCAAAAATAACACTTGTTTGTGAGACAGATCAGCTGTTTGATAGGTTGTTCAAAGGTGTTATTTTCCAAAGGATCCTCTAAGCCAGCAAGAACAACAATGTATTGTATCGTTTTATTCTTTCTGTTCTTATACTATGCAGCATTGCATTCTTTCTGGGCTGAGTGTGTCTTGCTAGCTTTATTGTATTAAAATTTGCAAAGCGCTATAACTCAGAATTATTGAGAGCCAGCATGGGCCATTTCTTCAAAGGCCCCTCCCTAAACTGCAAACTCCAGGATTCCATAGGATGTTGAAAGTGGAATAAAAGCACTATAACAGGCTAGTGCGGAAATGGCCATGGCGTGATGGTTTGAATGTTGGACAAGGACTCTGGAGACCAAGGTTTGAATCCCCCGCTTTGCCCTGGAAACTCACTGGGTGACCTTGGGCAAGTCACATGCTCTCAGCCTCAGAGAAAGGCAAAAGTAAACCCCCTCTGAACAAATCTTCCCAAGAAAACCCTGTAATGAGTTCACCTAAGATCAGAAATGACTTGAGAGCACATGGGAACAACAGCAGCGACAACAACAACAAAAAATTATTGGGGGCATTATAATGTAAGGACTGAGTCTTCTTTAGCTGATTTATTACTTATTTCCTTGTTTGATCAATCACATTATTATTCCTTTTAGAGTTCATTTCTCTATTTAAGACTTGCTAGCTCAAGGTCTGTAGAATTTGGTAAAGACCACTATAGCAGTAGTATGTCAGATATACCCAGCCCCTGTGACAGATACACCCCAAAGAACATTGCTGATGGATGTGTTTGATAGATACTATTGCAGCACAGGGGTTGCTCTTGTGTTTTCTGAAATTCTTGTATTTTGTCATGGGATTGCTCTGTCACATTAGTTTTCCTCCTCCCATTTTGTTATGTAGCTATGTAGTCCCGCTGTATATTTCTTTACCGTTCCTGTACTAAGCATTATATTTCCTTAAGTCACAGTCACAAACTTGAGTCTGTGGTCCTTGTGACAAGTTCAAGGTTGCCAAGGATCACGTAATTTGGAACCACAATTTCCATTGCTGAGTCAGCTTTGCACAGAGTTTGGAAATTCAGGGAAAGTGAGGGCTGAGGTTACTAGTTTCTCAAGGCAACAACAACAAAGCCAAACAGTTTTGGAAGGAATCATGGTTTATTAAAAACATTCCAACTTCACGTATGTTAGAATAGCCCTTGTTTGGATACCCAGAAGCAGTGCCTACAATCTCTGTGAGCGAAGACACAATCCCCACAGCCCCCTAAGAACAATTGGTGTTATCTGGGGAAGGGGATATAGCTGGCCTTTAGTTTACTCATGTTGGGAGTGGCAATCTTTGTATGCTTAATTAACTGACTAGTTAGTTTGCATGTTTATTGTAGGCATAGAGGGGACTGCCTAGAGTAAACTTCCTGTTGTTTGGTCAACACCCACTTCCCCTTGCATGTTCTCTTCCTCTTTTGTCTTCACCTTTTGTCCTGAAAGCATGCTCTGAGATCTCCTAACAGGGGTTATTTCCTGCAAGCTGCTGACTGCTTAATTTTGTCTTATTTTCTTCAAGAATTGAACCTGTGTAGACTATGCACAAGATTTTGTGAGTAAACTTTTCATGCTTTTAACCAAACTGTTTGTGTTTATTTTGAGCTACATTAAGTATGTCTGGAGATGATGAAGTGGGCTGGTAATCTGTTAAGCTTCTACCTGTGCATTACAAAATACTCTGCTGATTGGGAGACTTATTACTAAAAATCTCTCAGTTCCCCAACAACTCATGCAAAGAGTTCTTGACACAAAGGGCTAATCTTCCCCCAGAGAATCTACTGTCCACTCTTTAATACATGAAAGTCTTCAAGAAAGTGCACACTGCCCCATCCTCACAGGGTAAAGTCACAACCTCTTACAGCCCTAAGTACATCTCCTGCTCACCTCTGAGAGGGACCCCACAGGAATAGGTTGTCTATAGCCCTTAGCATGTCACTCCGTAGGGTTCCAGAGACAAAAGAATTCCATTTTTTACTACTGAATACCCTTTGTAGTTCTGAATCAAAGTTACCCAGCTGTCAGAAGCAGGCACAGTATGCTTGCCCCTTCTGACTTAAGCCAAGGAACACCTAAGCACACCCACCACCAGGTTGCCCCCTTACACTCCTCAAGGGAGGGAGGAAACTGCCTACCCCATTCTCTCAAGCAAAGCTGCAAAAATAACAGGAGGGCAACCCTGCAACTCTGTTCCTGAGACAACAGACCCTGAGGGCTTCAAGCTATATCAACTCCAGTTCTATAAACTTGTTAGGGAGGTGTGTCACCTAGTGACTGAAGACTGTAGTTCAAGCTTCAAGCACACAAACACATTTTAATTAACTAAAATAAAAAAGTTTAAACTTCACTAATTCTCCACATGCACACATCTAAGGTCCCCCCACATGCCAAGTTTCAGGTATCTTGGTTTCATAGCCTTGCAGCATTGGCTCTGAAAGACAGATAAATACACATTCCCTTTTATTATTATAGATACCTGAACCTTCTGCAAGATTTACTCCTTCAACAAGCCTCAGCAAAGCTGTAAACTATCAGAGTTTGCTGGGTGCTGTTACACACAAGAAAATGTTGAACTGTTTTTTATTAAGCTACATAATAGCCTCAAGGAGAGAGAAAATGGGAAAGAAATACTTTTGAAACTTAGAACTGTGTGTGCGTGTGTGTTGCAGATATCACAGAAAAGATCATCAATCCTTCAGAAGTAAGGACATAAACAAGCAAGGACTCTTTCTACCGTTTCTAATGGCAATTCTCCACTGCTTTCCTTTCCTTCCTGAGGCTGCTGGTATGTTGGTGGTTGAAGTGTGCAAAAGAGTTATTCAGTATCAGGGAAGAAGCAATGGGACTTATGGCAAAGGAGGAACCCCACAGAGAATGATAATTTAATTTATGGTCAGGCAGTAACTCCACAGAGAATGGAAAACTAATTTTCTGCAACACAAATCATGTGTCTTTTTGAATCATAGTCACTGGCCTCACAGAACATTTTTGCGGAAATATATAGAAGGGTAATACAAATAGTGGTATGCTGGCATGCTGATACAAGCTTTCTTAAGACAAAAGTCCTGCTATACACTCTGCCAGCTTAGGGGTACCTGTGTTGCTCTTTGAGAAGGAGGTTTGACCAAGTGGGTACCATCTCATATTGTCCTAATGTCACTTTCAAAATTTGCAAAAGACATGTCATGTCCCTACTTCTTGCATTTTTGGGAGATTTATTTTCTCCTGTACCTCTTATTGGACAGCTATGAAAATGATGTGTTTGTGTGGCTCAGCAGGCTTGTGACTGCAATCTAGTCTACCTGTTCACTTCATCCACCCATCTTTGTGTTGTTTCCAGCTGAACTCAGAAAAATGTCATGGGCAAAAAGCATAATAGGTATGGAATATTTAAAGGTTTAGGCAAGTAACTATGTCAGTGGCTTTGTCGTTTCCTGGCTTTGTATCAAGTCAGTTCATACTGAACACTGAGGCAGTAGTTGTGTTTCAAGAAGCTGAGTACTGTCATAGTTGTGACCCACAATAGTTGCCTCAGTACCCCCAGACCTGCTTCTGGGTGTTGCAGAAGGCAACCCCTCTCTGAACCAGCACTCTTCTTATTTGAGAAAACAACAGCTGTGACCAGAATAGAAAGGGATGGCAGGGTCAGCCAAAATATGTGGGAAGACCAAAGGCCATTTAAACATCCAGTCATTTCTTTCTTCCTTTACAGCTTTTATGTACCACTTTTGATTTTAAAAATTCCCACACGGGTTTTACAATAAAACCATGACCTCTGGACAGTGACCTGCATACAGACTCAGAGGCCAAGGAATCAGTGGTGAAAAAAGAAGAGACAGTGAGTCTGATGACCACTGTAGTCTTGTGAGTACATCATACTGGAGATCTCTGACCCTAAGGCCATTTCTACACCACACTGTTGTAATGTTGTTATCTACTTTCAACATCCTATAGAATCCTGGGGTTTGCAGTTTGCAGAGGGGCATTTAGAAGTCTCAGCCACAGAGCTCTTTGGTCTCAGTAAACTACAAATCCACAGGAACTTGAAAGTGGAATAATAGCACTATCACAGTGTAGTGTGGAAATGGCCTAAGTCTCTTGATCCTGGGTGAAGAGCTGTGGTCCCCAAGCCCGGCTGCAACATTAGGGCAGTCCACTGATCTCCAAGAAATCATAATCTGTGGAGCAAGTGCACCAAGTTGAGTGAAAGACATGATGTAAATTAAACAAACAAACAAACAGTATATTCAGCATAAATTCTTGAAGGGTCAAAGGAGCCCCATGCTCTAGGACAGAGGCTTATCTCATCACATAGGAAAGAACTAAATCTGACGGTAAAGGTTAAGTGAAATGCATATAAAAACAATGCAATTTCTTGTGAGATGGTACTTCTGTAATCAGATTTGTAAGTTATGTACATTTTTACCTTCCAATGACCAACTACAAAACAAGTCACATATCTTTGCAAGATACATTGAGGATGATCATGTGATCTGACATAGACATCTTTCACCTCTCAAGGGAGCAGCTCTGAAATAAGGAGGAGGAGGAGGAGGAGGAGGAGGAGGAGTTGTGCCAAACATGGTCTAGTTTGATCTGAACTTCGTTGGAGTAAGTTGCTCACTAGGAACTCTTCTGTGCGTTGCAACATTTGGCCAAGTTTGTGGCATGTGGGTTCCCATGTTAGGCCAGAACATCATAAACACGCTTTTTACTTCGCAGGAAATAGAGTAGACAAAAATTTCTGGATAGCAGAAAAAGCATTAGGCAGCCATCCAAGGAAGGAGGGAAATGGAAGTTCAAGAAAGGTAGACACTGGAAAACTGTGCACTTCCTTCTTGTGGTGACCAAATTAGATCACAGTAGAGGAGCTGGTGTGGGACTTTAACCTCAGAGTGAAGTAACTCCCAATCTTCTTTTTGAAAAAACAGTCATGGAAGGGTTCCTTTGTTCTTCTTGTTGGTTCCTGCTCTCTAGTGGGGACTGATGGGAGTGCAGTAACTCCAACCCCCTTTAATGACAAAGATGCTTCTTCCATCATCTTGTCCAAAGCTCTCTGATGCGCAGACATCTACAACCATACATTCACCATTAGCAAGAACAGGCATGAAGAAACACAGCTTGAGAGCACAGATGCTTTCTATCAAAACAGCTGTTTGTTATTGTTTTGTTTGAGGAGGATTTTTAGATGGTTGGTGAGCGAATGTTGGCTCCCTCCCTGATAAAATAACTGGACAAAAACAGTTGGACCAAAAAAAAAAAAAAAAAAACTTGGGCAAAAATGGAGAGAAAAGAGGGAATACCTGTCTGAAAGCATCTCCATATCCTTTGAGGAGAAAAAGCCATGAGAGAGTTAGAGGTGTACTGGATTTTAGTAAGATGTGGCTTTGCTCCACATTTTTATTTTTCAAGAAAAGGAAAAGGTGTGTAAAAAGAACTTAAGCCAATAGTTTGGGAAAGAAATGTGCCAGTCCCACCACCTGCTGTGATTGCTTCGATCATGTGAAAAGTGTAGGCTTTGAACAACAGAGCTTCTTCTTGCATGGAGGGTCTCCAGATGAGCCAGAACATGGATTTTCTGTGATTCTGACTCAAAATCAAAAAAGTTGCAAGCTACCACAAGGGCCATCTAGCCCGAACCAGTCATGCAAGAATTTACAACTAAAGCACCCCTGAAAGATGGCCATCTAATCTCTATTTAAATAATAGAGAGCCCACAAGTGTCCAAAGAAGTCTGTTTCACTGTCGAGCAGCTCTTTACTATTAGGCAGTTCTTCCAAATATTTAGGTGCAATCTCTTTTCTTGTAATAAGAGTCCATTGTCTTATGCATTAAAGTCTGGAGCAGCAGAAAACAAGTTCATTTCATCTTCTACATGACATTCCTTCTGCATGTCATCTATCAATTTTCTCTTTCCTAAGCTAATCACACAGAGACTGGTCTCAATAACCAAACTGGGAACAACACCATTTCCTGAGATCTGATCAGGTGCTCATTCTGAAATTTGTTAACAGAGACTACAGTGTGAACTGCCTTATGCCTAGCAGTCCTCCACATCTCTACCACTGACCAACACATGTACCTCTTGCTGGCAATACATGTCATAACAACAGCCTTGACTTTAAGCTTTATGCAGTGGGGAATTCCAGGCAGCCTGTGGTACAATGTATGCAACAGTGATGAACTAAAGTTTATAAGACTGGATTACCTGTCTCCCATTGGGAAATGGAAAGAAAAGAAAAAAACCCTGCTATTTAGTGGTTACTGTTGAGATAGCTGTTTATGTTTAGAAGCTTTCACTTCGGTTTTCAGTAGAAACCAGAGAATAGAAGGCTGTTTGTTTTTGTTTGTTTTGGAAGATAGTGGCTTCAGGTGGTGCTTACAAGGGTGTTTCCTAATGTGGAGAAATCCTAGTTTGTATCGGGTGAATTGGAACCAAACATTATTTATATTTTATCTCTTAGTTCATCATTCTGCAAATATAACTATTCATTATAAAACAAAAACTGTAGTTATTTTTACTGAAAGTCATATCGCTTTAATATTTTTCACAATAAATCTACTGCTGTGCAATTATTGACATACACACGGTTGTGCTTTTCTGAGAGAGCTATTTAAACAAAAAGGCCATTTACAAGGCAGATAATGAAGTCTGCCTAAGGTGATGAGGAAGACGAACTCTATAAAGTATAGGTTCATGCAGAACTGAAGTATGAAAGAAAAGAATGGAAGAGTAGGAATGTGATTCAAATTATTCTCTTCACCAAAGGCCAGCAAGCTCTAAGATGTTCAGTTTTTGCTGGCCTGACATGGCAGTGTTATCCTCCAGTGTGTCTGTCTGTGTGTATGTGTGTGTTTGTGATGGGGGGGAATGTAAGAGAGGTTATTGTTATGCATTTTAACAAATTATTATTCCCAGTTTCTATAATAACTGATTAACGTATTTCATGAAGTCAAAGGAAGACCAATCACATTCATATGTGGCAGGTCTATGGGCTTGGGAAAATGCAACTCATATATGTAACTGAGGCTTGTTGTGTAAATGCAGAAGGACTCAACTATTTCACAATACCCTTGTATCATTCATATAACTTGACAGCAAAGGACAAAATGAAAGTAAATGGCTTGACTAAACCAAACAAACAAACTAAAAAATGTTCCTGTTTATAAGGCAAACAGGAAAGTTGTAATAAAAAATGTTTACTTATAAAATAGAAAGACACAAACCACAACAGTTGGGATGCCTACATGTCCTTCTTTAGAGGGCAGTTTTCTTGTTGAATGACTATATGACCAAGTCCAGTTTAAAGCTTTTAAAAATATATATACAAGAGAGAGTAGCAGGGGCTAGAAATTGCCCATCACAATCCCTGGGCAGGAGACTGAGCAGGAGACAACTAGACAACTGGTCACAGTTTTTCTTACTACAGTGGGGATTGTTGTTTTTCTGTTAAAACACATAGTATTTTTAAAACAAAATTGTGCATGCATATTTGTGTGTTTTACAATAAGCAAATCTGTGTCTTCCTTTGTCTTCTCTTTTTCGGTGAGACATTTCATGAGCTAGGAGGGATATATGAGTATCTCTCTTACTAGCAGTTTGAAACTATGAAGGCAAAATGAGAGCTATTTTCATGCATTTTGTTAATTCCTCCTGTTTTGATAGATTGGTGCAGTTTTATACCAAGCAACATATGTGCTGCATGTCCCAATACTGTTGTGAATTTACACATGAATAATTTTGGAACCAGCTTTATGAATAAAATATTCTATGAGGATGGATGATCCTGTCTCTCAAACCCACTAGTATGCTGGTTTATTTTCACAGTTCTCAACCCTTAAATATATTGAATAACACAATGCTCATTACATTATGCTCACTAGCATAAAAAACCAAATTTTAAAAAGGTGAACGGGAGAGAGAAAAAAGAAATTTGGATCATTATTCCTTTAATCTATCACATTGTTGTTGTTAAATGCCAATCCTATGTATGAGAGATCTCCAAGTCACCCTATCTATCGCCCTGCTCAGATCTTGCAGATTCAGGGCTGTGGCTTCCTTGATTGAGTCTATCCACCTGTAATCTGTTGTCCTCTTTTCCTACTGCCTTCCACCTTACCAAGCATTAATTGTGTTTTTTTTTAAATATATATTCTTTATTAATTTCAACAAACAAAAATGGTAACATAATAGTAACATAAGAAATAACTTAATATACTTGTGTCTATCAAATTTAAACAATAATTAAACAATAAGAAAGCAGAAAAAAAATAAAGGAAATAGAAAAAAAATTACAAACACTTACATACCAAACTTAGATTAGTGAAAGAAAAAATAGAAGAAAAAAGGAGAAATTTAAAAAAAGAAAGAAAAAAGACACAGTTTCAATAAAAGTCTCTAACGCACCATAGCATATTGCTTATAACTGTTCTTAATCAATCTCTAGTGCATAATATAGTAAATAGGAAAATAAAGGAATAAAAGAGCATAGTGAAAGGAAAAAAAAGATAGTAGATAACGTAAATTAGTTAATATATAAAAGTTAAAAAGAGGAGCGAAGAGGCAATATTGGACTTACTACTTACTCCCTTCTCCCCTTCCAGACTTCCTACATTTTCAAACATTAGTTTATTATGTCAAGATCAAAAGAAAAACCCTCACTTTAAAAAAAAGGAAAATCGTTATATATTATTTTATCTCTAAATTTCAGAGTTAATAATCTCTATATATCAAAACCTAATTGTGCTTTCTCACCAAATCTGTCCTTCACATACTGTATAAATGGTCTCCAAATTTTTAAATATACTTGTATGGATTACCCTTCAACCAATTAGACATTTTATCTATTTTTCCCAGTTCCATCAATTTCTCCAACCATTCAGTTATTAACAGAATTGAATTTTGTCTCCAGTATCTCACGTAAGTTATCCTGACTGCTGTCACCATATAACTTAACAATATCTTTTTTTTCCCCACTTTATCTTCAAAGTCCAACAAGTTTAAAAGAAACAACTCCAGTCTGAACCTAATTTTTGTTTTTAAGATCTTTTGTATTTCCCCATTAATACACATCCGAAACCTCTTAGCCTTCCCACAGGTCCACCACAAATGATAAAACGTTCCCTCTTGTATTTTGCACTTCCAACATTTATTACTGACATTTTTGTGAGGAAACGTTGGACATGACCTATAGTCTAATAAAATATATATGATGCACACTGAGGCTTGCACCTGAGAATGACAGTGAATGATGCAATCCCATGTCACTCTTGCTGAGTCATTGCAATATGTAAGCAGGGCAGAAGGTTGCATCAGACATGGGAACATGCAAAGTTGGCTACAGTTGCATCAGCAAGGTATGGATATAAGGGGCTGAGTCCTAGCCAACTGTCCTCTTGATTGTCTGATCGTGCAGCCGAAGGCTATGTTGGATGCATATCTCCACTTGCTGTGGAATACTGAAACTCTGTTGGAGTACTGTAAAAATGTATGTATCATAACTGAAGAGCAAAAGCTTCCGAGTTGGAAGATAATATTGCGTGGGTGTATTTTGTGGCTTCAGAGCATTGCTGCTAGTGTTTAAACTCTGCTGGGCACGCTTCTAAGCTGTGTGTACAGTCTCTGCTATTCTCAAGGTCAGAGACCCGGGCAGCGAGCCAGCCTGGAGAAGGGAGAGGGAGAGATAGCAGAGTCCCGCCAGGAGGAATCAAAGCAAGCAATTACTCATAGGCAGTCCATTTACCTAAGCCTAAGTGACAAGCAAAAGCCATAGTCAGAGTCCAAAATCCAGGGGTCAGGAGCCAGGTGCTGGAAGCAAGGAACAGGCAAGGAGAAGGCTTGTAGAAAGTTTGCCACAAGCAAAGGAAAGCTTCCAGGCAGGCAGGCAGTTATATAGCCCAAGACACAGGTGTGGCTGGTCACCACTTCTTGAACTTAATCAAGGAAGCCTCCCTTTGCTCAGCTCTCTTGAGTCTCCACCTTGTTTGTGGGCTGATTGACGCAGGCTCCAGGGCATCCTCGGGATCACAGCTGGATCCCTGTTACCCTAAAGGGGCAGGCAGAGGAACGTCCGCGCCTGCTTGGTCCATGGCAACAGGGGGAGCTCTTGAGCTGCAGGACTCCTCTCCAGCCAGAGCCACAGGGACCAACAGCTGCTGCTCGTCATCAGCAGCTCTGACAGGGGCTTCAGTTATCACCGCAATTTGGTGGTTTTTGATACACTTGACTCTGGTACAGAGGTTTTGCCAGAGCTCAGTGCAAGAGGGAAGTGCTATCGCGGTTTTGCATAGCTCCCATCATCCACCAGCCCTCCACAATTTTTATATATTTTTGCTAATTTAGCAGGGGTTAAATACCACCTATACATCATTTTAACAAAATTTTCTTTATAATTATAAGAATTGTCTTTTGAATTGTCCATTAATTGTCTTTTCTAGTGAGTCATGTCTTCTCATGATACAGTCAAAGTACAACAGCCTCAGTTTTGTCATCGTGGCTTCTAGGGAGAGTTCAGGCTTGACTTACTTTAGGAACCATTTATTTATCTTTTTAGCAGATCATGGAATCTGTAGAACTCTTTTCCAGCACCACATTTCAAATGAGTTTTCTTCCTATCAGCTTTCTTCACTGTCCAGCTTTCACAACCGTATATAGAAATTGGAAACACAATTGTATGAATAATCCTAATTTTAGTATTCAATGATAAATCTTTACACTCCAGGATCTTGTGTAGTTCCTTCATAACTGTTCTTCCAAGTCCTAGTCTTTTTCTTCTTTCTTAACTTGAATCTCCATTCTGATTAATGATGGAGCCAAGGCATAGAATATCCTGAACGAATTTGTCAACTTTCATCTCTTGTATATAGTTTTTCCACATATTTCCCTCCTATATTTTATTTCTACTTGTCCATGTAATATGTTCCCCTTCTGGTCATGGAGCATCCACATTCTTGATTGAAATTTCTCTTTGATTTTTCAGATCTTATGGAAGAGGTCTCTTGTTCTTCCTTTTGTTGTTGTTGTCATCCTCTGTTTCTCTACATTGATTATTATAGTGGTTCTGCTTGTTTCTGTGCACAAGTCATTGAACATTCATGGTTTTGACTCTATTTCTGTCCCCTGTTACATTTGCTTCTTGTTATCCTTAACTGCTTGAAGAATGTCATCTGTCATCCATTGAAGCTTCTCTTTCTTTTTGGCTACAGATAGTGTTGGGCAGTCTGTTAGTCCACCAAAAGAATTGCAATAGCTGTTAGGGAAATAGGTGCCTATCATAGAGGAATGGGAATGTTAGAATAGAATGCTGCTGTAGTGAGATAAGAGGTCAGCTTGCCTGGGAACCACATGGGGGAGGTACTCCATAACTGCTTCGCTTCTTTCCACATTTCCTCAGTCTGAGCAGTGAAGTCATGACAAGCACAAATGCCAATAAAGATTGATTTCAATCAGTACCTATTGTGATTTGAGTCCATTCCTGACAGACAGTGTCTATTTGCATTTGCATACACTCCCAGGCAATGTCCCTGATTTCAGAAATCATAGAATCATAGAATTGGAAGATACCACAGGGGCCATCCAGTCCAACTCCCTGCCATACAGGAACCCACATCAAAGCACTCCCAACAGTTTGTCATACCCAGCTTCCAGGACCTTGGCATAGACCCTGACTCAGAGACTGAGACAGCAGAACCTCCTGAACAGGGCATAAACTCTGGCTCAGAGACTGTAATAGCAGAACCTGCTGAGCAGGAGGAAATAGTACTACCACTTACCACAGAGACAGAACAGGGGGCAGTGCCATTCCCAGCAGGGAGCCCTGCTCCTTCTGACACAGAAAATGAATTACCGATACCTACCTTCACCCAGCGTAGGCAGCAAAGGGGACACCTACTCCAATCCCAGTGAATTTATAACAAATGACAATTAATCAAGCACCAGTTGCGCTGATCTCTGAACCTATAAAAGCTGAGCCATTCCCCTCCAGAACTTGTTGGTGATTAACTCACCATTTTTCTTCCTGTATGTCTGCCTGTTGTTCCTGCTTCCTTGCTGTGTCTCTGACAGGAGATTGTATCGACTGACTTGGATTTCTAGATATTGCTGGGACTGCTTCCTTATTAGAGTAAACTAAGTAATTACTTTGTTGCTAGAACTGTGTGCCTCTACTCCTTATCAGCTGCCCTTTGGCCGGCTGCCCAGACTGAGTGTGGACACAGATGGCCGTCCAGTCTCTGCTTAAAAACCTCCAAAGAAGGAGACTCCACTGCTCTGAGGAAGCATATTCCACTGCCAAAGAGCTCTGAATGTCAGGAAGTTCTTCGTGAGGTTCAGGTGGAATCTCTGGCTCCTCGTCAATTATGGTTAATAGTAGAAATCTAGTTTTCACATTATCTTTAAATTCTACAGGGATGTTCCTCAGGATGTATTTCAGCATGGTGGTTGGTTTAGTGTTCTTCCTTTAGCTTTATTCTAACTTTTGCTATTAGTAGTTCATGGTCTGTGCCACAATCTGCTTCTGGTCTTATTTTTCAGAGAGAATGGAGCTTCTCCATCTTCTGTTTCTGATTATGTAATCTATTTGATTTCTATACTGGCTATCAAGTGTTCATGTATATAGTCGCCTTGGGTAGCTTGAAGAATGTGTTTGTGATGAGCAAACGGTTGGCCTCGCAAAATTCAGTCAGTTGGTCTCCTGCTTCATTTTTTGATCCTAGGCCAAATTTTCCTACAGTTTTTGATTCTACTTTGTTGCCTGCTTTTGTATTCCAATTGCCTATGATTAATAAGAAGATGTGTTTTAGTTTGTGATCAATTTCCTGCTGGACTCCAGCACAGAATCTTTCAATTTCTTCTTCTTCATCATCTGTAATTGGAGCATAAATTTACATTATGGTTATATTGATGGGTTTTCCCTGAAGTCCTTATTGACATATTTCAGTCGGACTTTGCATTGTATTTTTTGACTGCTTTCGCTGTATCTCTTCTCACGATAAATACCACCCCATTTCTTCTTGGAGTTTCATTTCCTGAGTAAAACACTGCGTAATTACCTGACTCAAAATGACCCATTCCAGTGCACTTTAGCTCACTCACCCCAAATATTGCGATGTTTATACATTCCATTTCTTGTTTTGCTAAGTCTAGCTTCCCCGATCGATGCTTCTTACATTTCATGTTCCTATAATATGTGTTGTGCAGCTTCAGACTTTCCTTTCACCTTTGAACACATCATCAGCTGAAGTACTTTCAGCTTCAGTCCAGTTGTGTCATTAGCCACAGTGCTAATCATAATTGTCCTCTGCTGTACCCCACCAGCTTGTTAAGTGCCACCTGATCTGGGAGTATCATCTTCTGGCACTATCTCTTGTTTCAGTTTGGACTGTCTCATCATAGGGTTTCATGGTGAAAGACTTTCAAAAGGGGGTTACCATGCCTCCTTCTGTGCAGTACTAACAAGCATTAGGTACGGTGCCACTGCTGTTGTCTCTAAGACATCCTCTACCCACGTTACCTCCCTTCTACTGCTGGTGTCCAGTAGCTGTTTAGCACATTTAGTCTTGCTCCTCAGTTTCTGTCTCCTTGCATTTCAAACCACATCAGACTACATATGAAGCAGCATGTGAAAGGTGTTCTCAGACTTGTGCAGGTTGCTGGACAGGTGTCACAGGATATGGAATGCCTGGAGAGTTGAAAAGATGGTGGGTGTCTCAATTAAGTCTCAGAAAATGTTGTTCTTGTATCTTCCACCCCCACTCTTCCATTCTTCTCAGGAATATCATATAAAATATAAATTCTCAAAGACTTCTACAGACATCAGCACATTCAGTCTCTAACCACTCCAATGAAACTGCAATTATGATAATTAGGAAGAGGCATCATGTCATCAATATGCATTTGGAGCCTGAGCATGAATAAGACATAATTAACTGAAGATGTAATTAAACCTTCTCTCCCTTAGAGGTAGAGAGGTAAATATAATCACAACCTGAGCATAAATTAATAAAACAACTGTCTTTTGCTCAAAATTATATGACTGTGAACATTAATATAGAGCAGAGAAGAAAGCAAAAGTGATGGAAATCTAATAGAGACTTTCAAAGTAATAATATCTGCCATTAATTTATTGTTTATATTACATTTATATTAACCCAGCAACCAATTCTCACTTCAATGTATGTCTGCAATAATCTTTGTTACATGTGAATAAACCTTAGTTTAGCATAGTCCGATCTGGTATAGTGTAGCCCAAAAAACAAAACAAAGCCCCCAAACCCCATACCAGGTCCTGTAGGGTTGTTTTGGAACTAAGAACTAAAAAGGGAAAAATACGCTTCCTTCTTTTGAGGACTTTGAAACATCTATCTTTACAAGGCACATCTGCCCATTTAAACATCTCCTGAAGTGCGTATCCTCAGGGTGGGAAGGACATGAGGAAAAGTTACCTTTTCCATCACTGGGGCAGCAACAACTGGATACTATTCTGTACCTTTATCAGGAATGGATATGTGTGGGTGAATGTAATAACAATACTAGCATTTTGATGTACAAGAAAGCACTGATACATTTAGCTCTGCTACACTTACAGTACTCCTGCAAAGCTGATTAAGCTGAAAGATAATAACAATTTGCTCAAGACCAATCAGTTAGTATCAACTAGATAATTTTTAAACATGGCCCTCCAAAGATTCAAAATCCAAGACTCTAAATATGCTCAACACAAACTCAACACATAAGATTTTCTAATGATTCCACAAACATGTTGCTCAAACTAGTTATATATTCTTCTCCATTAGCACTGACTGCATGCAGTTGCTTTCAAAGAGAGAGGGAAAAAACTAGTACTACCACTCATACTTCTGAAAATCTTCGTTTTGACACTTGGGGCATTTTTATTCCTGGGCTGTTTCTGCATGCCATAGAATTTCTTCCATTTTTAAAAACATTCTGAGTTTAGTATTGCATGATTGAATCTGGCTTTGCACTGATATTTGGAAAAACTGCACTTTGCTGAAACTGTTGGTTCCATAAGTCATAACTTGTTGAGACTAGCAAAATTATCATGAGAAAAAAGGGAGGAAGATGGGACCTAGTGATAGCTGGGATGTTCCTTGCAAAGAACATTAATCAGGTAAGTTCAGGCATTTTCAGAATGCTGATGATATGAAGTCCTTGGAGAAATTTTTCCTGGTGCATAATCTTCCAAACATTGTGGATAGAATGCTTGCCATAGTTCAGTAGCATAGAAGATATAAGCAAGTCTAAACTGATAAACCACATTTTAAAATGATATAAATACTTACTCATAGAAATAGCTGCAAATATTTTTAAGCAGAGAGCTAGTGTAGTGTAATGGCTTGAGTGCTAGAGTAGGACTCTGGAAGTTGTTGTTTGTGCCTTTGAGTCATTTCTGACTTTATGGAGACTCTAAGGTGAACCTATGGAGTCTTCTTGCCAAGATTTATCCAGAGGAAGTTTGCCTTTGCCTTACTCTGTGTCTGAGAAAGTGTGACTTGCCCAAGGTCATAGCTGAGAGGGGAGCCTGGAAGGCCAGGGTTCACTTTCCCACTCCAATGAGAATGGAAGAAAGGTAGAAGACATTCTGTTTCAATCTGAGAAAGAAAAATTGATGTTCCAAAAGTTATTGGCTGAGCACTGTTGTGCAGTACTCATTTCTGGATTCTCCCTTGAAACCACGGCAGCAACTATTCTTATGGGGTGATGTGGGGTAGATGATTGTCAGCACTGGCACCAGACCAACTACATCTTCCACGTTTCTTTGAGAGAAACCAATAGGTTCAATGTGGTATTAAATTAACATAGTTCTGCCCTCAGTAGGAATGATAAATATTGAACAGCTTATTTATTGCCGTTAGAATAGTTCATGTATGAAGAAAAAGAAGTATAAACAATAAAACATAAAATGCTGGGCCAAGAGACAATGGATATGTTTTACCTAATGAAACTTGGTGGCTGTAACACCAGTGGAGTGGTCAATCTGCTCTGAGTTTTCATCTGAACTATCCGAAGCACTGAACCCTATTCCCCAATTGGCCCAGCATCAGGTGTATAGCCTTTAAAGTATGGAGTAAAAACCAGAGTGGTTTCACAAACCCACTGACATTGTAACTACAGCCTCTATTGCCTCTGCCAAACATTCTTTATAAACCTGAGTTTATAAAGTTTAAGGCTTTATAAAGCCTTAAGTTTTCCACAGTGGAAGTATGAAGTTTTGTTTACAATCAGCATTTTTATAATCAATCGCCTCCATGTATATCAAGGTGTAGTTGTCTGGGCATTGGACTATGACTCTGGAGACCAGGGGTTGGATCCCCACTTGGCCACGGAGACTCACTGGGTGACCTTGGTCAAGTCATACTCTCTCAGCCTCAGAGAAAGCCAAAGGCACCCCCCTGAACAAATCTTGCCAAGAAAACCCTGTGACAGAGTCACCTTAAGGTCATCATAAGTCAGAAATGATTTTTAGGCACACAACAAGAAACAACAATGATATCTAAATTAAATTCCTGCTATATGATATTCAACAAAGACTTGAAATTCTCTTTTTAAAATATTTATCTTGTATTCTTCTCCCCAGGGCCACAGTACACTTTGCGTAAGAATTATTCAGTTCTACCATCACCAATAATTGCCTGATGATTACCCTAACTAAGGACTACAATTCCACCCTATCATTCAACATGGACACTTGTGTAAAATTGAGTGAAAAAGTGATCAGAACATGACTAGGAGAAGAGCAATTACAGAAATAAAATGGAAGTGGTCTCCATCTGACAAGAAATAATATGTATTCTGCATTTTTAGACTCAAACACTGGTGCCATCAAGGGAAAGGAAGTTCATATTGCACAAATGAAAGAGTCCTATTCTATAATATTGGATTTAGTGCACAGTTATTTCATTATAACTTATTTAATGTATAATTTAATTTATAATTTATTTATCACTAAACTCTGTTAGCCTCTGATATTGTAAGCCTAGCGATTTACAGATTATTGAAATACTTGGAGGGGTGTATTTACTTCTGGTTCTGTTGTTCATAGTAGCTTTATCCACAGTTCCTGTAATATTATAACTGTGCACAATCTCCTTTACTATGTATCATAAAAAGCTAAGCATACAACATTCTCTTCTCCTTGGTACCATTTAGTTCAAGAGAAGGTTCAGATTTAGGTACACTGGAGTTGCCACTGCACTTGGGATGTGTGAACAATACATGACATCTGTGTCCTAGACACATCTACTTGAAAATAATTACCTTGAAGTTAAATGGAATAAACATTTATCTAAACATGCTCTGGACTACAATAACTCCCTCAGTTTAGGAATCTGTTGTGAAATTTTATGCCATTATGTGCAAAACTTATATCAAGTGTTACTATCTTTTCTACTGCATGACCTGACTTTCTGACTCACTGAGTTAATTTTTCACTTTTATGTGTGCCCATTTTTATTTTCTCTCCACCTTGTTTTACTAGAATAAATTTTTCATGGAACCATTTGGCCATTTTCCCTATTTTTTCATGGCTATAATGCTTCTGGCTGGTCTTCAAGATATTAAAGTATCACTGCTCACTCATTAAAGCTGTTCCTCATTCACATTTTCTTTCCTTAGTCAAGTAATCAGTGATGCCAATTGTAATTAATAAATATCCTTGAAGGATAACAAGAACAACAACAAAAAACATAAATCCAAGCATGAAATTTGCTTCTTGAAAATCTCTGTGTCTGACATATTTTCCTGGAATATGGTCTCTTAACTAATGAAAGAATAGAAGGAAATGTCTGCCAGTTCACTATGCATAGGCATTTTTGCTGTTGTTGTTGTGTGTCTTCAAGTCATTTCTAACTTACGGCTAACCTAAGGTGACCTTATTATGAGGTTTTCTGGGGCTGAGAGTGTGTGATGCACCAAGGTCAACCAGTGGGTTTTCATCACTGAGTGAGGAACTGAATCCTAATCTCTGTGGTCATAGTCCAATGTTTAAATCACTCGAACACTCTGGCTTGTAGCATTACCTAGTTTAGTAAAACTAAATTGTAGTATTGAATAAGGAGCTGTTTCTTCATATAAGGACCAAGTGCTAACCTACTTTAGTGGGTGAAAGAAGCACTGGTGGTTCTGGGTGAGTGAGTGGAGGTCATACAGTGGATATTCCATTGCTTTGTTACTGCCCTGGCTAGCCCAAGCTTTGGGGGATATGAAAAGATATCTATTGATATCAATAATTCGGCTTCACATACCCATTTCCTTCCACGTGCTTGCGAGGCCCCCGGACAAGCACGTGTACAGGCTTGGCCGATAATCGCCGTAATGTTCCGAAACAATACAGGCAGGCCAGAAATAGCTGACTCGCCGCTTTAGGAGACCTCAAGGCAAGTACCTCCATTAGGTATGCACGTAGCTTTCAAAAGATCCTCTGCCCTGCGCTGGCAGCTTGATGATCTGACTATACAATGCTCACGTACTCCGCGTTTGCATACCGGCTATCCTAGTGACAATTTGGCTCTAACTCAATCATTCAAATTCTGACCTTTTGGAGGCTTTGTCTCCAGCCCCAAATCTATTGTTTTCCCAAAGTCCGACCTAGCCTGAGGTCACAATTCTCCTTATAAAAACCCTTGATTCCGAGACCTTGCTCAGATCGCTCCTGGGATTGCTCTCGGATCGCTCTTGGATCGCTCTTGGCTTCCATCCCACCTTGCTGTCGCTTTGTCCAGCGAGCCTTCCCCTCAGCTCCACGTGCTGAGATCCACACTCTCCATCTTCTCCGCTTCCAACCGGGCTTCAGGACAGGTGAAGTATTACCCAAACCAACAACTCCTCCAAAAATCCCTCTAACCCACTCCAACCTTTATTTCTTTAGCTATCTTGTGTGAGTGTGCCGCATACACTGTTTTGATTGTGTTTTTAATAAAACCACATTTATTATTTCAACTTCTGTGTGCTCCTTGACTTGGCCTGACCCCGTAGACATAGAGTTCAAGATCCTGCTAAGTTACCCTGCCTCTCGTAACGCTAAAGCAGTGCTCAGAGCTAATCTTCCCCACCTATTGTTGAGCACATTTTGGTGTCCCTCACGGGACCCCCCGTAAACAGGGTAACAGCTTCCTAAAGAGAAAGGGATAGGGTTCCTCTGTTAGTTTTTAATCCCATTAAAACCAACAGGAGGAAAAATGACCACATAAGCTTCATACAAAGTTCATTAAGGAACTCGGTCTGTGAGTATGTGAGGCAACATGGGGGTTTAAGGATCAGGTGGAACAAACATTTCTCCCAACAGTAGAATATGTTTGAGTTGCCCTGACTACCGGCAAAAAAACGCTAGTGTGACTGCTATACTCCCAGCACTTTACTTCTGGGAGTTGTCTTCCAGAAGTATAGAAGGACTGACCACAGCCATATCATCCAAATATTCTGCAGGGATGAGGATTGCTCCAAGAAATATGTCTTCAGTTCAGTTGGTCTAGTACCTGAATGTATTGTGGTGCCAAATAATTATCCTGATACATGAAACAATCTCAACCTCTGATATTTCCTGTATTAGCAAAATATCATGAGGAGGAGAAGTTGGTATAACACAGATGAAAAAAATATCTTTGTATATCATTCAAGTGTATTCAATAAAAATTAATTTTTTTTGGGAGGGGGACATTTTCCCCCATCCTCTGTATGTTGCTTCTATATTGCATGGTGTTTGCTTTTCATTCTGCTGTCTGCTTTTATATTGTGCTGTTCTATTGGCCTTGTTTCAATCCTTTTGTTTTAATGTGTTTTATTGCAATGTCATATTTTTATAAACTGCTTTGGGAACTTGCTGAAAGTTGGGGTATAAATCAGGTAAAGAAATCTTTCTATGGGAAGTATAAAACAGCCCTGAAACCTCATCACACTAAGGGTATGGTAGAGCTAGCAGGAGACCATGCACTTTATTTTGTATGCACAGTAACCATGCTGTGGTATAGTCTAAAGCCATCACTTGTCTGGTCTCATTGAAAATCCAAGTGATTTATTGTATTTTTCAGTCCTACTGGAAAACAGTAGCATAAGGAGGTAGCCTTTCCTCCACACATGCACACTTTAAACTACTTCTGATCAATTCTTGTTTATCTCTTTAGCTATTATCTCAGCTAGCACACTTCAGCATATGAGTAATCAGCCTGATTAGGACAATATCTTTTTTCCATGAGACTACCGCACTCTTCTTCAATCTTCAAGTGCCCCAAAGTGCCTACTGTCATATTCATCCATAACAATGAAACATCCCCCAACCCTTTCTAGTTAGGTGTGTGGTCGTGATAATGTAACATCAAATAAAACCTCATAGGCTGAGATGATGACGATAACAACAACAACAACACTGTAGGCCCCAGACAGAAGTAATATCAATGGAAGTATTCAGCAAATGCTGGTATACTGCCGAAGCAGGTTATTTTGTATTTCTGGCTTCTCTTGGTCAAAAATTGTAGTGCTTCAAAGTTGTGCTGTGATGTGGTGCCAGCCAGATAGGGCTGCAAATCAAGAAATTCTCAGGGCCATGAAAATCTCCTGGGCTCCAGAGTAATTACATCATCCAGGGAGCATTTTGGTTTCCCTTGACTTGCTGTGGCTATAAAAAGTTTTGGGTCAAGTCCAGCCTATGCCTGAACAACATTTAGCCTTGGTTGCCAAAGGTAACATAAGAGAATTTTCTCCATTGTCTGCTGGGTACTCTGAGACTCTGCTGGATTGGAGATGCATGCTGCCGATCAGCAGCTGTTTCTGTCAAGTATTCTGTGTATTATAAGCCAAAGCTAAATTTGATACAAAGGAAGGAAAGTTGCCATTGTTTACCAGTGACAGCTGGCAGCTCCCATGTCAGTGGGATGGTGAATCTGCTCTGGGATATAGTCTGAAGTTTAAAGGATCTATCTAAGATGCTGAACTTATTTGACAAAGAAGGTTCCACACCTCATATAGTTTCTCTAAATGTCAGATTACAACTTAGAGGAAATTTACCACTCTACTCACATAGGAGCCAACAGATGCCACTGTTAATAACCTGTCTTCTGAGTCAGAAAGGATTCTATTCATTCATTCACTCATTCATTCATTTATTCAACGTCTACCCCACCTTTTACCTACCATGGGATCCAAAATTACATTAATTTAAAATAGAAGTTTAGCTAAAATGCTGTAACAATTTGGACAATTTATAAGGTTGCTGAAATAAAAAAAAATCCTAGTTGTGGAAAAAATGTGCATATTTGTTACAGAATGTTTCTAAGTAATGATTAAAATATGTGGAATGAGACATTGTTTGTGTAAGAATAAAGCTAATACATAGTGAAAACAAATAATTCCACCAATTTGCTGATATTTGCTTTGAGGTGGAGAGAGGAGATAACATTCCTCTAAGTAGAGCTCTTGTCTACCCATTCAAAGGGACAAGTTCATTCTTGATTTTTATGTCTATTATTTCTTGCTCATGGCATGGGTGGATTTGCTATAGCCAAGAATATGATTAAACTTGGCCCAAGACCTATGATGAATTTACAGGCTGAAACTGAAACTTTAGAATGTATATGTATTTATTACACACCTTGTCAACATGCTTCCAGTGATATTCCCTCACAGCCCTATGTGACCTATAACCCTTCATAAGGCTGCCAGGCAAAGTTTTCTTGCTATCTTAAATCTGCCTTTGGCTTGCTTACTTATGGAAGTGGTTTGCTTAATAACTTTAATATCTGGGCTACACCCAGATATTTTATTGATGGAACCAGAGTTTGAATCTAAAAATGGCAAATACATATTATTTCTTGTCAGATGGAGGATACTTCCATTTTCTTTCTGATCACTTTTTCAACCAATTTTATACAACTATTCAAGTTGAATGACAGGATAGAATTGAAGTTCTTAGTCTACAAAGAAGCTTTCACTTGATGACCATCAAGTAATCATAGCTGATGACAGAACTGAATGATTCTTAGGTAAGGTTTACTATGATTACTGGAAGAAGATCATGAGATAAATATTTTAAAAAGAGAATTATAAAATCTAGGTCTTTGATGAATACTGTACGGAGACGTTTAATTTAGATGTTGTGGTTTGTTGTTGTGTGTCTCCAAATCATTTCCAATTTCTAAGAACCCTAAAATGACCTTGTGACATGGTTTTCTTGGCTAAATTTGTTCAGAGGGGTGTTGCCTTTGCCTTCCTCTGAGGGAAGAGAGTATGACTTGCCCAACGTCAATCAGTGGGCTTCCACGGCCAAGTGGAGATTCAACTGTGGTCTCCAGAGTCATATTCCAACACTCAAAGCACTATACCAAAAGTTTAAAAAGCAATCAAACAACAATTCGGTTAAAAACACATAATTCAAAAGGTTTAAACTACATGTAAAGCATAATTGAAAACATACAAGGTAAAAAGACAGCACATCACTTTCAAACACTATTCTGCCATGTGATTAAAAATGAAAGACCTGCCTAAATAGAAAGGTGTTCACCTACTGGAAGGAGGCGAACTAAATTTCCTATGGGAGGGAGTTCTGCAGCTTGGGAGCAACGGGGAGCTGTTCCCTATGTCCTCACCAGACGGGCCCAAGATGGTGGTGGGGATGAGAGAAAGCCATCACCCAAAGATTTTGAAAATCAGGCCAGTCCATATACATTGATACAGTCAGAGTTGTGGAAGAAGACAGCAGAGGTTTCAGTATATCAGTCACTTTATTTTTACCCCCCTCCCCACTTCTCTAAGCAACTTACAGATAAAAACAAATCCTAATGAGAAAGTCTGTATCTCATTCATCTCTAAGTCTTCCTGAAACCCTGAGGGTATTGTGGGCTCTAGTGTGTCATAATGAATTGGTGAATTTCATGATTTGGATACCTTTGTTCATGAACATAAATAGAGGAAAATGGAAGAAATGAGATATTCTTCTGAGAAGGCTGAAAATAAGAGCTTTCTGACCCCTCAATATTTTACTTGAATGGAAATATTCTATCCCTAGTACATTTTGAAAGCAAATCACCCGCTTCAAAACACATAAAATGTATTTGTGATGATTTCTCTGAAAATACAAATGGTCTTTTGAGGATCAAAGGGAGTATAAGAAAAGAAAAACAATCCTAAGAGTGATAACAATCATTATAGTTTGTGGGTGAAAACAAGAAACAGACCATTATTTCAAAAGAAGCATGTTTTCTCTACCTTATATGAGCTCTTGTCATTGGCAGGAAAACCAAAGTGAGATGAAATTGAACTGACTTTCCTTGTGGCAGACATTCAAGCTATTTAATGTGCTAATGAACTCATCAAAAAGATACACAGTAAAAGCAGCTCATTCTGACCAATGTTTTGTTTCAGATCAAGCCCAACGAAGCTCAGACTCCATTGTTTACCAAGAGAAGCTCTATCAGTCATTGATATAATATTTCCTTGTTTAGCAGCTACATCAAACATCATTTCTCTTGAATAGTTTACTTTTTCTTTTTTTACAGACATAACTGGGAGACTTTTCTGAAATCAGTACAAGAAGTAAGCCAAATGAAAACATAATGAATGAATTATGAAATCGTCCAAAATGAATGGTCTTTAAGCCTTCAATTCCCCCCACCCCATATATTATCACAAGAGAACACAGTCCATTTATTCATAGCTTCTCCTGGAATCACTGTTGAAACCTCTGAAAGCCAACCAGACATGGGTCCTTGCTACCTGATGCTGATCTAAAGTGGCAAATGGTGGCGCCCATGTCAGTGCAGTGGACAGTCCACTCCACATTTTAATTCAGACTCTCAGGGATCTCTCCAAGGTGCAGAACTCATGGAGAGAAACCTATTCCTCAAAAGATTCAGTATCTAAAATAGTTTCTTTAAAGGTTGCTAAAACCTGGAATGGAATCACCACCTCACTGACTCGGCAACCTCAGCCTCCACCCCAGTAATCTTCGCACCAAGCATATTGTCAGTGTCAAATCTTCTAACAAACTTCATTTAGATTTCAAAGGAAAGAGTATGAGTCTTTTAGAACTTAGAGGATCTTATATAGAATAAAATATCTAGCACTCTCAGATAGAAGCAACTGTATGCACAATTACAGTGGTTACTACTTCCTTTCTATAAACTCTTCAGAACTGTTCTTTTCATCGAAAGGAGAAAACACACACACTATTTTTGCTTTTGCTTTGGGAAGGGTAATGTAAGGCAAGCATAGTGTAGTAGTTTGAATGTTGGACTAGAATACTGGGATATCAGAGTTCAAATCCCCACTCAGCCATGGAAACTTACTGGGTGATCTCGGACAAGTCACACTCTCTCAACTTCAGAGGAAACCAAGGGCAAACTCTCTCTGAACAAATTCTGTCAAGAAAACTCCATGATAGGTTTGCCTTAGAGTCAATGTAAATCAGAAATGACTTGAAGAGACATGACAACAACAAAGAACAGGAAAGCAAATACAGCAGTTAGGCTGGCCTGGATGCGATGGCAAATCAAGGAATGGAAGGAATCCTGGCTTGCCATGTTTGAGCTGTGTTGTTCATGTAAGCTCCCCAGTTGCTGCCATTTGCAACCGGTCTGGGAAAAAATGGGCATGTTTTCATGGTGTGTTTATCGTGATGCCTGAATGTGGGTCCAGCTGCTATTCAGGTTTATTTCCTTTTCATACAAGGTTAACAAAGAATCCACAGATTGTTCCAAGTTTCTTTGTCTAGCTTGCTCATGTACAGGGGATGGTGCAAATCAGAGTGGCAGCTGCTCCTGTGTCTGAACACCACATTAAACAAAATACATAGTGGGATCAGGGAGAAATATAAAATGATAAACATTTATGTATCTTATGTATATTAAAATTAATCCGATGAGTAAGTAGAAAGGGGAATTTCATGGAAAACAGGTTTTGATAATGAAGATTGGAAAAAAAGCATGTAATCTTGGAAAAGCACAAAGCAAGGATGAAGGGTTGAGTATTGAGGGAGCGGATTATTTTATGCAAACAATGTCTGTAATGTAGATTGGATACATGTATTATTATATTGACTTAAGTTTTGAAATTAAAAAGTTTCATTAAAAAATAAATAAATTACATAGTGAAAAGGGATATACTCATAATTTTTCTTTTCCTCAAAGATGAAAGATACCCTAACATATTGAGATGCCCCACTCAGAAAATGGTCATCTGCCATCTGATTTGCAAAAAGTGCAAACCCCCCACTCCACCCCGTTTTAAGTATTAAAATGTTGTTTTGTGAAAAATCCAAGACAGGAGGGTTGCACTAAAATAATAATGGGGTTGTACACCCTAATTTTTCAGGAAAAGAGTCTCAAACTGTAAAAAGGAAAAAATTAATTGAAATATGTGCAAAAAACCTAACAATCTCAAATCTCAATAAACGTTGAAATTGTTGTTGGTTTTTTTGCTTGCAAGAGTAAAATAAATGAAGATTTGCATGCCTAATAGTGAATCACTGTGTTTTTAAAGCTTCTCCCACTGCAACCAAGAGGCAACCAAGCACTGTGCACCACTGTGCTGCTCAGACATGCAAGCCAAAGTTCTTCCACTTCCCTGCCTTGTCACACATGTGGCACCTATGTAAGACTGTGAAGGACCAAAAGAGAAGCAGAAGCAAGGGTTTGCTCCAGCATAAGGCTACTGTTATTTTCCTTTCCTCTGTTCTCCACCATAGCTGTTTGTCAACAAGGCAGCTGACATAGAAAGCTGAAGGACAGCATGCCATTCCAAGCATATCTGGCCTCTCTTTTTAGAGCAGAGGAGAATAGGCAGGCTGTAGTGATTTGAGCATTGCACTACATCTCTGGAGACTTGTGTTTGAATCCCCATTCAGCCATGGAAACCCACTTGGTGACCTTGGGTAAGTCACATTCTCTCAGCCTCAGAAGAAGAAACCCTCTCAGAATAAATCCTGCCAAAAAACCCTCATGATAGGCTAACTCTTAGAGTCAGCATAAATCAGAAACAACTTGAAAGGCTCACAACAACAACAAGAGTAAAGTAGAGTAGATATTTGGGGGTGAGGAATTGTAACCAATGTCTGTTTGGGTGCTATTACTGCAGCAGTCCTCTCACTGACTTTTCCCCGTTTACACTCATTGTATTGTCACTGAAAATTAAAATGAGAGGATTTTTGTGGAACCACATTTACTGCCTCAGTTGAGCTTAAGTCTGTAAAGATTTTCAAAGACTGCTCAAGACGATAGTCAGGAGACTAATGAAATCGCTATATGTTGCCTTTGGACATTGCAGCGGCAATAATCTTCAAGAACAAACTATTAAAGATACTACATTTCATACCTTAATATCTGTTGCTTTTGCAGAATGAAAATCCCGTCCAAGCTATTATCTCTAATACCAGTGATCTCTAGTACTTGAAAAAGACAGTCTGTGGATTTTATGTGCTGAGCTGGCCCGGTGACTAATTACATGGCACAGCATGTGGCATTGTACCATCTTCCATAGAGCTAGGTCATTGTAATTAATTGCCTGAGCAAAGTAGTTTCCAGAATGCTGTTATAAATAATAAATGTTTAAAACTGGAGCAGGTTAGAAAACTCTGGGGATACCAGTGTTGTTACCTTCCAAAAGCTGTGCTAAATCTTCCAGATTGCTTTGCAGAAAATGAGGCCAGTTCTGTACAGTCGCTAACCCATCACTGGCAATAAATTGCTAAAGAGCAATAGCAGAAGTGATAGTGTTAGTAGATTTCAGTTGGCTCCTATTAAAAGTGTTCACAGTGACTCATTTGCCACTGCCGATATACTGTAAAAGTTTATACCTTGTAACAAAAATGTTGTGGGTTCCTGCTACACTGCTAGCTACACAATGCCCCTAGGAATGTCTTTTTCAACATGCATTCAATAGAAAACAGTCCATTATCCTCAGGAAAAACTGAATAAATTTTACTATCTGTCAAGTGAAAATCTGAGCAAAAACGTACTTGATATAATCTTCTAGACCAAAATATCTCCAAAATTCAAGCAAGCAGACATTACAATGCAGAATTATAATGCAGAATTACAAATGGTAGTAAAATCAAAATGTATCTAAGAGAGTCATCTGGAAAATGCATCCAACAAAAAAATGACACATTTTAAGCATACTTACTTTTTATTTAAAAAAAAGTCTTGTTTCTAATCCAGTAGATGCTCAGATTCTAAGGACGACACACTCTCTTGCCAAATGAGGTTAAAGTTGAGGGATGGTCAGGGATGCCTCTTTGAATTATTTCAGCGGTCATATTTGAAATCAATCAACTATTTGCCCTTAGCTTGTTGCAGTGCAAATATAGATGAAGAAGTGAATGATCTATCATTTAAAAATATACAACTAAAGTCATTTAGGACTTTGAAGTTTTTTTAAACAATGCCACCACTTTGAATTGCTCTTAAAAGACCATAGAAACCAATGAATACTCTGCAATAACAGTGAACCCTTTGTGATAAAAGCTTACGGGCTTACAATAGCACTCGAGGTGACTTGAGATAAATAGTGAGCAAATGTCCTTAGCCCCATCATGTGAAAACTGAGAACATGCATAGCCCTGGTTTGGAAAACCAAACATTTGTAATGATTTACAATGGACAAAGCTCTAAACGCAATGCCTTAACAGTGCCCTAAGGCAGTGTAATTTGGTCTGCACGGTGGATGTAGAAAACCAAAGTTAGGTGTGTACATAATTATACTTTCACTAATTACATTGAAGTCTAGAACATACTATAAATTAAGATGAGATTCCATCTTGGATTCTTTCTAAATATGATTGAGCTGAACCATCATCACAGTTGTTCCTGTTCAACAACGGTGACAAATGATGAGTCAGACTGTAGAGCTGTAATGCTTGCCGCCTCTCCACAATGTTTTGTTCTGTCTGAAACTGAGATTCCTAAAGTCTGTAATTTGCACATAGGAAGAGTATGCAGAAGGAGCAGATTCCAGTGACTGACTGCAATTATTCATCATGCTGGTTTATCCCCAATTGCTCCTTAGATCTGGACTCATTTATCATGTTTATTGGGTTGTTGAAATGCCGAGCCTTATAGAATTTCTGCACCTCTGTGTATGGAATCTATAAATTAGATACCATTCCTTTCTGAGTGAGCTCGTTCTAAAATACCCAGAAATTGTTTTTAATACACAAGCCAGAGCAAGGTTAACAAAACACATTCTGGCTGCATTTTGTTTATTGCACTATAAAACATCATAAAAGGAAAATCAATTCTCATTCAAACATA
Source organism: Cyclura pinguis (assembly GCA_030412105.1). NCBI lineage: Eukaryota > Metazoa > Chordata > Lepidosauria > Squamata > Iguanidae > Cyclura > Cyclura pinguis. Next base: position 245,812,809 of record CM059599.1, on the reverse strand, counting down.
TGCACTCTGAAGTCATGATACAACCATCATACTTTTAAAGAGCATTTATGCAAATACCCTACTACCCAGTACGCTATTGGCAAGTTTGTCAGAATTTCATGTTCACAGTTCATTGGATGATTTGTGTTTTCCTCAGATGTCTAAGCATTCAAAATTTCAATGTTAGAAAGAATTCCAGAATAGATTTTTTTTTCTTCTATTAGGCAATTTAGGTGTCACTATAAACTCTACACCACTTTTACTCAGTGGTGTACAATTGCATGGGTTTTTACAGTTCAAAAGAGGGGAAGGTTTGGTGTGTTTGTCTTTCTGGAACAATATTAAACTGCTGCATAACTTCATACAGCCAGATTGGCTCAGTTAAACATGCTTATACATAGTTGTACAGCTGGATAGAACACAAAGATCAAGTGAAGGGTGTAACTATTTGTTATTAAGCTGTTAGATACAAAAGTCTACAAAATGTGAGGGATAATTGCAAAAAGTAGTTTCCTAAGTATCAGTCAATTGACTCTGTAGAAAAACCAATAATACCTTCCATGTTAATACTAGAATTGTCTTAATGTATGATAATCAATCACAGAATTGCAGTTTTCCAAGGTAAGCAACAACCACCACGGACAAGTTCAAATGAACTCAAATGTAAATGACTGAAGCTGAAATGGCTGAAGAAAATTTAAATGGTTAAAGAAAGAAAAAGGAAGGCTGCTAATGGTTGTTAACATGAGCAAATAAAACTGTCTTTTCAGATTACTGAACATGTCATTGATTCATGTAATCGAGGAATGAGAATCAAGGGCCCATCCTGATGCTGTTGAACTGCTGCAACTCTCATGAGCCCTAGCATAGCCATGTAGCAATTTTAGTTCATACAAGCACTGATGATGATATACAGTACAAATAATAACCCTGAACTGCAAGGGTGAGGAACCTGTTCTAGCCCCAAGACTGAATTCAATTTTAGACAGGTTCTCAGGGGTTCCATTCTAGTGGTGAAGCATGCCAAAGGTACAATGGGACAAAAAATGCCTGCATAATTTTGCTTAAAGCACTCACTACAGTAACGGAACCCAAGCAGAGATATTCAACCTTTCAGAATGGGGAGAATCCCACACAAAGGCTAGGAAGCCACCAAACAATGATGTCATGGAAAAGGGGGACACACACCTGAAAAGATCAAGAAGTCAGATTTGGCTCCAGGGCTTGAGGCTCCCTGCCCTTGCTGTGCTATTTGTTCCAAATGCCAGCAGCTCCCTGAGATTTCTCGTGGAAAGTTTTACCAGGTCCGATTCTTCTAACTGGAGGTGAAAGTGAGGGAGTTAGAATCCTTCTATATGCAAAGCATGTGTTGGATCATACAGTTGGGTGATGTGAGAATGAAGCTCTCCCTGACCTCAGTTACATTGGTCCATGAGCATGTTGCCAAATCCATCTGTGAACTTCTCAAATATTTGAGACAAATCATAACACAACCTTTTTTATCCTATTCACAGAGGCTTTTTGTCCCTGCTCTAATTCAGAAGTCTTTTTAATGCATCTCAAGGTGTGCAAATAAAAAGAGAATGTACTGTGATGAAAAAAGATTTAGACAACTTAGCAAGTGAGGTAATAATTTAGCCAAAGCAAACAAGATAAGCTAAAGTCTTCATCATAAATAGGCTTGACCTACAACGCTTGGCTTGAGATCCAAATTCCAGTTCTCTTCAGGGATCTGCCACTTGGATTCGGTTTCATCTCAGGATATTGTACGAACTGCCTATTTCAGCAAAGGCCATGCCCTTCAAAACTGCTTCTGAAATAGCAAGAGAGTTTTGTTCAACAGATACTCTGTTCAGGGAGACTTTGCAACAGCCAACAAATACACTACATGGGAGATCCATGGTGTCTGTTTGTGTTTGTGTGTGTGTTCTAAGCAAAATACAGATGCAGGAGTTATCAATTTCTTTAAACACTTTCAAGGGGAGGAAGTACAGTATTTAACCATTTCTTTCCAGGCTATTTGTCCCTCAATTAAACAATGTTTGGACCATAGCAGAGGGAAGGACTACAAGACTGTGGGCCAGACTCTTGTATGGTCTTTACTTATGTGTAAGCACTGCAGTTACAGTGCTACGCACTGAATTCTGGTGAGGAACCTCCAGTCCCCATTTACTGGCCACCAATGTGGATCTGTTCCTTTCATTCCTTCAGAAACAGCTGGCTGCCATTTGTACCCCTTCCTCTGAGTGATTCCTATTGCAACAGGCAAAAGCAGAGGTTCTGTTGTAATTCCCCCTTACACCAAGATCACTCACAGGAAAGGGGGTGAGAATGGCAGCCAGCTGCTTCTAGATTAACAGGAAAACAGAGCCCCATTGATCACAGTGGCTGCTGCCCAGTAAGTGGAGAGTGGGGAACTTTCAGAGTCCCTACATAGCCCCTAAATTAGAGCCTACATAGAAACCAGGAATGCATAACAGTCACAAGTGCTTAACCCCAAGTTATGTATTTGTAAATGTGATGAAGGATTCTGGCCTTTATTTTACTTACTTAATTAACTTTTCTCCAAATATGGGACTTACATAATAGATGAAAAACAAGATAGATTAAAAAAAAACAGATTTTTTTAAAAAAAAAGTTTAAAAATCCGTTAAATAAATTATCCCTATTAAAAACAACACTAATTAAAACATTTTTGAAAGCATTTAAAACATAGTAATGTGGATACAAATACACCATCCCCACCCCACTAAAATAACTGCTGCAGCATTTCCATTTTTAAAAAAGCATTCAAGAATCAGTTGCAGATACAATTTTCTACTGAACAGATCTCTCTATCCCTTCTGACTGAAACTGTACTTTTTCTAAAACAAGGTGGATAGTAGATATGAAATATGCTCGTATTTCTTTCTGCCATGGCTGTAAGGTTGTGTGGTTGAGAGAGAGTCTTGATTGCTCTTCCTCACACTTCTACATTACTTGTTCATGATTCCTAGGAATGACATTAAAAAAACAAACAAGGAAGGCAGAAAGGAAAACTGAACATTGGGTACACCCAGATTAATTGAAAAGTTCCAGATTTTGTTCCCTTTTTTTTCTTTTTCTGATTTTATAATGGATTAAAACAAACTAACCTGGATATAACAAGTCTTTGATCACACCAGGAGCTAACAGAAAATACATTAGAAATGTAGTCCAAAAATAACTTTTCCAAGCTCTGGAATGGGCTAAGCAGATTAAATGGACTGCTAAAGTGATAGAATAGTAACTGATTTCAGCTGAACCCAATGGCCCAGTAAAGAGTGTGTTGAACTGAAGTCACTCATGTATTGGATTCCTCAGTTACCATACCACTCTGTACCATGAGAAAATGACCACAGCAGCAGGGGGACGCTGGCAGCTGTAGTCCAACCAGTACTATTCCCAAGTAGTACCCTTTTCTTTTCTTCTCCCCAAGATCACTAGGTAACCCAAATAGAGGTCATTGTCATAATGCTATCACCTACTTCATATCCTCTGAAGATGCCAGCCACAGATGTAGGTGAAATATCAGGAGAAAATACCAATAGAACATGGCCTCAAAACCCAGAAAACCCACAACAACCTATGGATTCCAACTGTGAAAGGCTTCGAATCACCTACTGATTGCAGCAACAAGTGCTCACTGATTCAACTTCATATTCAAATTTCAAGATGACAAGATCTTAACATATGGCTGTATTAAATTCTGATGTCAAAAACATGAGATTCTTTTTTTCGCAGCTGAGAGACACTGAATGGGAGAGGGTTTTATTTTTAAAACAACATTTTCAAAACATTGTAGAAATACATTCCCAGCTCTGTTGATTTCTGGATCCTAGAAGTTTGATGTCTAAGGAGTGTTCCATACCCAGCATGTTACTTTCTTGTTGATGATTTATTTCAAGTTCACACATCTATCTGGGAGTGAGTAGGGAGTGATAAAAAATCAGCAGCTGTTTATCTAGACCTGGTGGGTTTCCTCTCCCACCTCTGCCACTTCTGCCAGAATGACTCTTTGCTCCGTATTTCCCATTAAAATATTGCTTTGAAATACCTCTGGCCCTCTTTTAGATTGGTTTGAAATCTGGCACATTTGTAGAACTCATCATACAGATCCTTGAATTTTACAGTGAGATGAGACATCCCACCTTAACTCAAGGGACACTCACACATCCTTTTAATTTTAGATGATGCTGAGTTTTATGAGGTTTATGAGAAAACCCATTGCTCGTATTTCCAGAGAAGGATTTGAACTTTATGCATTCAACTTACAAATGTTTTCTTTTTTTTAATGGGATCAAAAAGGTAGGATATCTACACTCTAACGGAAGAACGATAAGCTGAAACGAACAGTTATAAGCATTAAACTAGTATTATAATTGTCAGGTGAAATTTTCTTTTTGAATATGAATACATATCTCAGTACTTGAACCCCAAGTGCTTTAGACCTGTTGATATGTTTTAACTGCTTTGATTTTAGTAGACTTTAAATAATGAGCTGTCCTAAGCTTACTGCTAAATAGCAATATGTAACATCTTTTACCTAAATGCCATCCCAGGTAAACTGCCAAATACTTTAAAATCCCTATATCAACAATGAAAAAAGGGCAGATAAAAACAAGCAGTTCTACAGATGTTGTTGTGTGCCTTCAAGTTGTTTATGACTTATAGCGACCCTAAGGCAAACCTATCATGTTTTTTTCTGGGGGTGAAAATGTGTGACATGCCCAAGGTCACCCAGTGAGTTTCCATGACTAAGGCCCTTTTCCCATGGCATTTTCCATGTTAAAGGGCACCTGGAGCATTGCGTGATTGTGAGGAGTGATCTGCATGACACACTCACAACTGCGCAATGCTCCAGGGGCCGTCAGGGGCCGATCGCGCACCTCTTCATTTTCGGCCGGAAGCCGAAAATGGTGCACGATCACGCATTGCTCCTGGACCCCACACACACTTACCTGGCGTGCGGAGCCTCCAGAGCCGCGCCGGTCATGCTTGTCATGAGCCCGGCTGAGCATGCTGCCGACTCAGACGGGGACTCTGAGTTAGACGGAGAACCCCAGGTGGGGGTGGATCCCTGGGAGGGAGAGGGGGCTCCTGCAGAGGCAAGGGAGGGGCCTGCCAGCGACCCCACAGCGGTCCCCGAGCCAGTACCTGCAGCAGAGGAGACCAGTGCTTTGGGCTCGACAGAAGCTGCGGTTCCTGACTCCAGCCCGGAGTTTGCTGCAGACCCTCCCCCCACGTTCCTCCAGAGGCGGCGAGAGAAGGAGGCGGTTCACAGATCAAAACGCTTGCAGGAGAAGCGTCTGAAGTCTGAGGGCCTACAGCTGTGAGCTGGGCCAACAGACGCTTGATCAGCCCAGCTGGGTTAAGGACTATGTCAGACGCTGGGGGGAGTTGGGCACGGGGCAACAACTGTCTTACATCTGGGGAATCTGCATCCTGTATTTCCCGTTCCAGGCCTAGCTGTTGAGTTTGCTGTCTCTTTTCGTTTGGGTGATGTAACCTCTTGTTTATTTTACTACTTATCACTAAAAGCCATACACTTTGGCTCCTGCCTCTGTTTTCTGTTCAAGCCGCCACCTGATATTGACAATGCTTCCTGCCCCAGCGCGGCCTGGGAAAGTCCCAGGCTGCACTGCTGAATGAAGAGGCGGGGCTCTCGAGCAAGCAGGCAGCTCGTGCGGACCCGAAGGACCCCGGATGTGAGAGCCTCTTGCTGGAGGCTGCTCACATGATCCCCGCACCCCAGCGCCGGAAGAAGATAAGGTGCGAAAAGGGCCTGAGTGGGGAATTGAACCCTGGTCTCCAGGGTCATAGTCCAATGCTCAAACTACTACATCATGCACACCAATTCTGAAATCAAACAGCCTCAGTGTTACTGTGGAGATGTACTCCCCAGTTTTTCCCTCCATCACAGAATTGAATATTATAGGATATAACATAGAACAATAACACACACAGAGAATATTTGGAAAATATTTCAGTATATCTGGAAAATTTCGAGGACAACCTTTAGGAACAGATAATTTCACTCCATGACTCTACCCCAGAAGCATGTCCAGAAGCATGAAAGAAACAAAAAATGTTTCACAATTGGAGGCATATTTGATAGGAAATATATTATCCAACAACATTAAAATTTGTTCTTATCAGCTGTCTAATATCCTTGGGAGAGCAGCCAGTGTATGAAGGTAGCCTGAAGCAACCTCTGTGTTACCTCAACCTACCTCATAAATGTGCAGAGCCTATAAATGTGGATGCCCGGTATAACAAGTACAGATGATTCAGACTGTTGCTTAATTTCAAGTTCTTAAAAATTATTTTGTACCTAGCAATACGAAAGAACATACAGGCACACCTATTCTTTAGGCAAGAAAAAGGGAGAAATGTATTCATCGTCTGTCATGCTGTATTTTTTTTTTCTGGCAAAGGATTGTACACTTACTATATAACAGCATTATGGACACAGTTGTAATATCCAAAGGCTCAGTCCTGTATCCTTTGTAATGTAATATCTAGATTCTCTCCTACGAGAACTGTTCTTAAATGGAACCATCTACTTTCAGGATAAAGTCTAAAATAATTTTGTTCACAAATCACTGATGTTGTTTATTTTCCTAACAAATTGTTAATTAAGGTAGGATGCATGGCAACAACATGCTGCCAATGAAGCAGCAGGGGGCTAAGGAAAATTATACCATGAATAAGTCTCATCATTAGGTATAGCATTGGGCAATATTTCAACATCCTTATACAGAACAGGCATGTCTCCAGTATGCAGAATTTCACATTAATTTTTGGTATATGTTTCCTAATATTTAATGGTCTCAATAAATCAAGCCCAGCAGAAGACTCTTCAAACTCAGCCTTAATCAAATAGGCAGCACAGTCCCAACAAATGGATACACCAAATGTAAGGAGTTTAGATAAGGCATGATCATCTACTGAAAGGATGCATGACTGGGGTGCAGGAACAGGGGCCAGTTCTCCCTTGGACCCCCTCATGAACCTCACCCCTCATACCCCTTCCCGCAGCATGCCCAAATAAGCCCATTTTGCTCTATAGCCCATCTCAAAATGGTGACCAGGGGTGGAATTGCATTACTTCTTGTTATCATTTTGAAAGGCAATACAGGCTGAAATATTTGGGTATTGTGGGGGTTGAGTGGATAGAGTGGAAGTATTTTGTGTGCTTTCTGGGAGGTTTTCAGACAAAAATTGCCAGAAAATTGTGTCATTTTATACAAAAATAATGGGGGTTGGTGGGCTTTAGAGGATTGGTGGAGGCCTTCAGGAATTGCAAAAGCATGATCCAGGGACTGCATGCAGCCTGCAGGCCATACTCTGCCCATTCTTGCTCTTCTGCCAGCTGAAATGCCCTCTTACCAGTGTCAAACTTCAGAGAAAGGCATGAAAACTTAAAAGGGATGCTTGCTCCAATAGATAGCGCATACATTTGAAAGTAAAGTAGAGTTGTCCCCCCACATTTGGAAGAATGACCTTCATGAATTTGTTTGTGGATTATTTGTTGCTGCTTCCTTTGAGCGCTCACTCGCATGCATGGGAAGGGGAAGGGGAGGATGGAAGGACTGCATATGCGTTCCCTTGTGCTTGTGCAGGTGGGCGAAGGGGGGCAGAGGATGGGGCAGGAGAGCAAGAGAAGGGAAGGTGCACACACGTGTTCCCTCATGCTCAAGTGGATGGGTGGGGGACAAAGGGTTGGGACAAGGGAGTGGGAGGAGAGAAGTCACATGCATGCATTCCCTTACATTCAGGTGTGTGGGCAGGGACAAGGGGATGGGAGGGGGAGCAGGAGGAGGAAAGGTATGCACACACATTCCCTCATATCAGGGAGGCAGCTGAGACTGAAGTGGACTGGATGTTGGAGTAGGAGGAGGGAAGGCACATGTGTGGGTTCCATCACTCACTCAAGTGGGTGGCGGAAGATATTCATGTTTTTTTCCACTTTCACAAACATCTTGTGCCCTTAACCTTCATGTACATGGAGGACCAACTGTACAGTGTGCCTGCCGTATATATGGGAATTCCATTCCAGGGACCTCTGTGTAAAACAAAAAACATGAAGTGTCATGTCCCAGTATAGTCAATGGACTCAACATACACACACAAATACCATGTTCATTGACTATAATGGGATGCAACACTTTGTGTAATCTTGCATTCATTCTTGCAGAGGTCATGCAAGAGGAGGGCCCACTGTATAGTAGTTTGAGGTACAGGTTGACCTCAGGCCATAAATGCGTTCATCCATTGCTGCTAAAAACTCCTTGTCAAATCCCAATCAGCCTGAATGGTCTTCTGTAAATACCCAATTATCTACATAGTGAGACATTTTGCATACACCAGTTTACCACACAAATCAGTTCTCACCCCATGGCAGTGACATACCAAGGGCAGGGCAGTGACAGCAGTTAGCAAGGAAGTGTATTGTCTGCAGAGAATTTAAAAACAGACAATGCACCCCTTTCTTTCTTTGAGGGTCCCAGGCCCCACATCTGCCTGAGTTCATTTGCAAGAAACAGGCTGCAAGGCAGGGGTGTGTCTTCAGCTTTGGCCTGGCCTCCTGGAAGAGAGTGACACACTTCCCTCATCGCTTAAAGTACATCTTGCTCCAGTGGTGGAACCCAAGTCTGACAATGGTGGGACCCAAGTTTGATTTCTCTTGGGGGTGTTAAAATTATCTACTCTCTGTGTTAGATACACTAGATACCCTACTGTCACATGGTTTGTCTCCAAAATGTCACAAAATCCAATCTGGTAGTCACAAGACGGTAAGCTATGTGAAATAACTGCCACACACAAGTATGTCCAAACAAACTCTATCAACTACTTGGATGTGGTTATAGTGCCCCTCCCAACCAGAACAGTATGCTCAAGGTCCCACAAAGTTAAATATTGCATTTAGATTTCATTTCAGTTAAATAAATCTGTTGTTATTCTGATGGCCATTATGTATTTTCTCATGTCTGGATTTCATAGAAAATGACTGTCAGGTTGCACCATTATACCTTACTGAGGACACCCTTCATATACTTAGTGAGTACGTCAATATACAACGAATAACTTCCAATACGGCTATTTTCTTCAATCATTATTTTACAGTGAAACTTTTTTTTCAAACTAGTTGAGGCTTCAGACTTAGACCTTGTAAGTCCTACTGAACTTAACAGGACTTGCTTCTGAGTAGACGCTGCAAGTACACTGTCTTCAATATTCTTCTCTTTCCTTTATACATTAGCTCCTTTTACAAAATTGTGCATTGTCAGACAAGATTTACATTTTGTAAATCCATGATGATTTGAATTCTGTCAGCTCATATTTCTCCAGATGTTTTGTGATCTCATCCCTTATTAATGACTCAAGGAGCTTCCCTACTATTAAGCTCAGGCTAACTGGCCCATAATTTGTTGTCTCTTGCTACTCTAAATGACTCCCCGGCTACCTAGTAGGTCCCACCAGCAAGTTCAGCCAAAGTGAATTCTATATATAGTTCTATATGTATAGATACACATTCACACACACATTTGTGTCTGAATGCATGCATGCATGCAAATATTCCATTTGCTTCTAACAATTTAAAATCAGAAGGATATGTTTTCACTCACTTGCTATAATGCTTGAAATAGTGGTATATGTCATTTTATGACCCCTGGGTCCCCTGGACTGAAAAAGCTGTCCAGAAAATCTAACATAAAGGTTCTGAAATCAGCTCAAGACAATAACATGTCCTTTTCTGTAGGTATTGGGATAATGAGCTTGAGGTCTTATTTTCCATGAGTTCTTGGTAGGACCCTGGCTCAGTTTCCAGGTCCCAATGTCTCCTGACCTTGAACCAAAATTTAGTGTGCAGATGGATAGCACACTCTATTTGGAATCTCCTTGGTGTCTTACACGTGTGTAAGCTCCACTCCAATGCATGCAGCTGCACATTTTTTTTTGCCAATGTGCAATATCTGTATCCAGATAAAAGTTACAAAAGGAGAGTTACATATATGGTGCCATCACACATAATTGTGTTTGCCACTTTCACATTGCACATTGTTGTGCATTGCCTATTGAGTACATGCTCATGTATGGTTGCACATTATGCATCAATGTTCAATGCTTATTTGGTTGTGTAACATAGTGATTCTGTGTGGTAGCAAAACCCCATAGTGTGTTTGTATGAGGGGAAAGTTAAGCTATGTCTCTTCAATGTATGATCTCAGCCTCTGTTTACTAATTGTGTAAAGTAAGAGCATAGAGGAGCACAAGCTCTTCTAACCAAGGAGTGCAGAATGAGGATTACACAAAACTCCACCAAATGGGCCAAAATCAATCCCTGAACCTATCTGAGGGGCCTATAATGGACTGTTCCATCATAGTCCTCTTGAGGTCTCAAACTTAGTTATACTACAACCTCTAGCTTTGGTTTTTGACTTGTCCAAAGATCCACACTGGTGCTTCATGCTGCTGTATTATGTTGCTTGTAGAGCCAAAAGGAAGGCAAGGAGATGATAGGCTCTGTGTTGCATTTGTATGTGGTTTACCATGGATTTTTTTTCTTAAAAAATGATCACTATGCCATCTTTAAATGGTAATTCTCAAGATAGCTGTCAACATCATAGTAAAACAGTGAAATATCATAACCTTCCCCTTCACCTATTGCAAACTACAGAACAATCTCGTGGTGCAGTGGTTAAATGCCGGTACTGCAGCCACAATGTTGTGAGTTTGATCCTGCAGGGCTCCGAGTTGACTCAGCTTTCCATCCTTCCATAGGTCAGTAAAATGAGTACCCAGCTTGTTGGGGGCAATTAGCTAAAATACATTGTAAGCTGCTTAGGGAGTGCTTTGTACTGATAAGCGGTATAGAAATGTAACTGCTATTGCTATAATCTGATTTCAGCCTCTTCTTGCTTCTTTTATTCTCTCTCTAGCCTCCACCCATCTTATCAGCTGTCCAATCAAAACAAAGACACTGGCAGTTTATGTTAGTCAATCAAAACTGAGATCATAGGTATGATATCACTCTGGGTCCTGTTGGAGTGTTTAGCAGCCTGTCATCCGGGGGGGATGTTATTAGCAGTCGGACCTGTTCATATCTCAGTGTTGATAGAAATGCAGACGTTCTAATCTCTTTGGCCCTTTCTGCAGCTTACATTGTTCCAGAGACATCCAGTGGGGATCTCGGTGTTGTCTCTGCCAGGAGAGAAGTGTGACAAGAGCACTCCACTCCACACTGGCTGCCTCTACAAATGGAGAAAGTGTGATGTCACTGCCTCTCCCTTCCACAGCACTGCCAGGTACTGTCCCAGGCTGCATTGGGGCAGGAAGTGCAGCCATTGTGCTTCCAGGACCTCCATACACCAGGTAAGTGTGAGTGGGCAGTAGGAGGGCTGCACAATCACCGGGTATTGATGAGGAAAACCCATCAATATTTGTGGCACAATCGCGCCACCCGGGGACAGGAGAAGGATGGGACTCAGACAATGTCATGCAGAATCATCATCCAGATCCTGTCCTTCTCCCGTCCCCAGAGCAAGATGACGATGTCCTGCAGAAAGGGCCTTTGTCTCTTTGTTCTCAGTAAAAACAAGGCACACAAACATATATTCTAATATACACAGCTTTCTGCATTAGATCTTACACTCTGAATTCTATATGTATGTTTCCAGGCATTAAAGTTAGCAACTAAGATAAGCCTGGCCTGTAACAACAGTGGCCTGTGGAAGCAAAGGAGATCACCCCTTTCTGACTCCATTAGTGGAAGCAATCATTTGGATCCAGCTGATAGAAATGTATGCAATGGGGATTGGGAACAACACTGAAGTACCAGGACTAAGAAGATTCCAACTCTTCTAATCAGTCTCCCTTCTGAAAGGCATACATAGCTTGTAACAAATTACTTTTCCATACTACAATACCCAACATCACTCTGGGATGGTTCAAAAAAAAAAAAGTGATTTCTCAAGCTTTTGATATTGTTATATACCAATCATCCTGAATAGCAGAGTAATATTTTCCCTTATATGGAGGGCTGCTAGTTCGGGATTGTCCTGGATTTTGAGGTTTCCAGGTCAAAACATGAGATCTACGTGCAGGCTCTGATGATGTCTTTAAGTTATCCATTACATACCCATCACTGATTGTCTTCCTATGTGGAAATTAAGACAGAAATCTTAGCTAAAGTGGCTGTTCTCAGATCAAGGTGAAATGAAGGGATTACTCCTTCTCTGTTACTGTTCAGCCGTTTAGAATAAAGGCATAAGAAAAATTTAGTCTAGCCAGAAGATGAATGCAGAGCAGAGCAGAGCATGAGCTCTGGCACCACGATGACTCGGAGGGGAAAAGCATGCTAACTGAGCAAATATTTAGACCTCCTGGAAAGTCTTTGGAAATTGCAGCATCAAATTAATCAAGACTTAACAAATTGTAGCAAGCTGCTGTTCTACTAGCTGAGTTGGACATTCATGCACACAGGCGTTCCCCTTACCTGGAGCTGAACCCACACAAACTGGTAAATTTGGACCCTTGTTTCCTGCCTGGTGATTACCCAGGAAACTGGAGAGTCTGGATGGGCCCTGAGATCTAGCAACCCTATCTCTTTGTGAGCACAGATCGTTAGAAGAACCCTGTATCACAATGCAGCTGCACTGGCAAATCATTATTTCATGATTTTCAGCTTAAGCCAGTCTGTAGGGTCTTTGCATTCAAGTCATTTTTTACTTATAGCAACCCCCGGGTGAACCTATCATCAGGTTTTCTTGGCAAAATTTGTTCAAAGGGGGTTTTCCCATGCCTTTCTCTGAGGCCGAGAGAGTGTTACTCGCATAATCCAGTGGGTTTCCATAGCCGAGTGGGGATCTGAACCCTGGTCTCCAGAAATCAAGTCCAGCACTTAAACTACTATGCCATGCTGGCTTCCACTGTAGGGTCTAGGCGAACTCAATTTGGAATGAATTGTGACTACCTCTGTGGAAATGTGCCCAGTCAGGCCTGATGGGGCTTTATTAATTATAGAAGGATCTGGGCATGTTCAGCTCAGTGAAGGAAAGTCTGATTGGTGATATGATTGCAGTATTTCAATACCTGAAGGATCTATCACAATGAGGAGGAGGCTGTGCTCTGCTGCTCCAGAGAATAGGGTAGGGCCAGGTCTTATGGTTTTAAGTTACAGGAGAGTAGATTTTGATTGAACATTAAAAGGAACTTCTTGACAGTAAGAGCAGTTTAGCAATGGAGATGATAGTGTCTCCTTTTCTGTGACATCTTCCACAAAAGGCTGGACAGTTCCCTGCTGGGGATGTTTTAGCTGAAGATCCTGCACTGAGCAGGGAGTTGAACTCGATGGCCCTTCCAACTCTATGATTCTATGATTCTATGGTTCTATGAACTACATCAGAGGGATGTTAGACCTGCTGCATGATCTTAAGTAGATGAAAAATTAGAGTTCTGCAGCAGAAATAATAATCTTATTCTAATGTTTAATATCTTTGGGGGAGAAATATACTTTCCCAGATACTTTACCTTTAACATTCCTGCTCATGTTTGCTTATATAAAATAAGCTACCCAAGCCACGTGAAGGGTTAGCTAAGGCCAGTCAAGACTACAATGAACAGATACGAAGGAAAAATATACAAAGTCTTAAATCTGTTCTTCAATTTTAAAGCATAGTAATATAAAGTGCCTTAATGTGTTTGATGGTTAACATTCATTTAGGAATATTTGTAGAATGAATGGGATTACCGAAATGCCTAATGAAATTTTATTACCTTTTCACTAGAGATCAAAGGGATGTGAATTTTAAGGTCAACTGGCTGGTAGAGTTTATGGGCATGATTCACCCTGACCTTCTCAAATACAAACCCCACTGAAATGAATAGCAATTGTACCATGGGCTTTCCTCCACAGAACTTAGATGCATAGTTTTTTTTTTTTAAGGCTATTCCTTTCCAAGTTCTGCACTTCCATGGCACACTTTCATTTCTGTGAGACTTGCATGAGACAAATGAATGAACCATGCTAAATTCTTTGCAGAAAATAGAAGATTGGCAAATTAATACTCGCTGTTTTCACCAACACAGGCTTTTACAAGTAAGCTGTAGAAACTCACCCGTCTCTGACAACAATCCTACCGTATTAAATATGAAATCTTTATCCCTATCACTCAGAAGATAGATCAGGACTTGGAAAGACACTTTTCTAGAGAAATCTGGTCAGTTGCATGTTACTTATATAGTAGCCTGTAGCTGTTACTTGATACAATCAGGAAAGTATAAAATTCATTGCATTACATTCTGTGCTGCTCGTTACTTTTCCATTATTTTCTGTTACTTTTCAGAGGTTGGAAAGAATGCTTAGGATTAATGAGAACAGCATGAAACCTGAAAAATTCTTCTCAAAATGCCCATAAAAATATCCTTAAAAGTAATATCTGGACTTAAAGGATACATTCCTTTTTTTCCCCTCTCTTTCTCTCTCTTTCTTTCCTCCTTTCCTCATTTTTAAGCTGCAGCAGACTAACACGGTTACTTCTTTGATTACTGGAAAAAAGTTACTTTTGTTACACTGATAAAGTAGTTTTGCTCTTCCTGTTGTCACATGATTTTAAGGTTTTTCTGACTTACAGTGACCACAAAGTGAACCTCTCACATGGTTTTCCTAGCAAGATTTGTTTGGAGGAGGGAGTTGCCACTGTCTTCCTCTGAAGGTTAGAAAGTGTGACTTGCACAGGGTCATCCAGTGGGTTTCCAGGGCTAACTGGTCTCTTGGAGTCATGGTCAAATACTCACACTACTACACCTTGGTGGCTTCCCAATTCCACACTTGCTCATATTTTTTTTTGATATGTGGCTGTGTTACACTCCCATTAGTTCCAAAATCTGCTAGTCACATGAAACTGTAACTGGCTGCTTCCAAACTCTGACAAACATCAACTTCATAAAGCCAGATATTTACAGTTGTTGAGACATACACATCCTCCTCAAAGCTAGAATTGTCTGCTAACAAATATGCTATCCAAAATGATATGTTCCCATGTCTCTGATTTGGATGAACAACTGTTGGGTTATAAAGCAAGCATTTGCATTACCCCAAACAAATATTAATGTTTGGACAAATGAGATTTCTTCACATTTTGCAAAGATAATATGTTGAACTCTTGACTTCGAGGGGAAGAGGTTGCCTGAAGTTCAGAATATCTCATGGAATGTGGAATCTATTTTTCAAACAGCACTGTGTTATATTCTTTGGAAAGAACTATAGCATGAACACAACAGCATTAATATAACATTATAGGTATTCAAAACGTAAGTGGGAGAACAATCTTCCTTGTCACCAAAACCATATGTTTCATTACTGAAAATAGAAAGTTGGCTACTCTGCTGGGAAATTAAGCCACATCTGTCTCTTGGCATATCTTGTAGCAATCAGTGGATGGACTAAGATCCCATTCAAAACATGTTAAGATAAGCCCAGAATTATCAATACAGCTAGTCTGTGATTTTGCTTGCACTGGAACTACCCTATTTCACTCAAAACAAGGACTTATTTATTTATTGATAAATGCAGGGTCAGGGGAAAATTGTTTTTCAATAACGTTTTCTTTTGACTCTCCACCCAGTTCCTCCTCCACATATTTTGAGACAAAAAGATGCTAATTCAGAGGAAACTATTCCAGTGTTAGTAACACACCAAGGATAATGGGAGAGAGGTTTACTTTATATTAAAGCATTTATATTTCAGCTTTCCTTGAAAAGCTCTAAGAAGTTAAAAACAAAAGCAGAGCTATATATTAAGAATTTTAAAACATTTGTAGCCATAATAACAAGACACTAAAACAGGTTAAATGGTAACCAACGATTTAACTCAGTACTTTCCTCAGAAAGTGATATTTTTACTAATTTCTGGAAAGTCATAGAAGAGAATGGAATTCACACCTTTGGAGCTCCAAAGCCTATATATATCAACATAGCTGAGCAATTATACAAAAGGCTTCTCCCTGATCGCACCGAAGCATGTCTTGGAAATGTTGGGGTACATAGATGAGACTCCAAAGATAATCACTGTCGGAGGCAAATTCATATAGGAGAAGGTACTCCCTCAGAGATCCTAATCCTATACCATTTAGGAATATAAATGCCCTCACCAGCACTTTGAAATGTACCTTAAAATAGCTTGGAAGCCAATAAGGGTGTTTCATTAATGTGTTCCTTTTATGTTTCATTAATATGCTCCTTTTATGTGGTTCCTGTTCCCAATCTAGCTACTGCATTTTAGACGAACTATAGTTTCCAAGTACCCTCCAAAGATTGCCCTATATAGAGCATATAGCAAATAATCCCCAAAGCCATACTGCTCCCATACTGGAGTAAAGCTGGTATGGAAATTTCTAGCTCAGCAAAGAGATTGTTTTAAAGCATATTGTAGCACTAGCATGAATGGCTATTGTCTACGTCTTCCAGAAATATTTACTCACTTGCAGTTCATGAAACATGTTGCTTTAGACAAGCATAATCAAGCATGAAAGCATTTGCCATTTCTTTTGCATACACTGTCTTATACTGGTTGCATTTTTAATTTAACACAACACACATTTCTTGTTTTGGTAATCCATTTTCAGCACACTATCTGCACCTTATACAGAGAAAGAGTTTAATAGATTTGTTTTCTGCATATTCTTTGACTTTTTGTTAGCACCCCAGAGCACATAAAAAGTATGCTGAAGGCAGTAGTCTGGGACAATGGATGCCCTTGAAAGAATCATAGAATCATAGAAATGTAGAGTTGGAAGAGACCACAGGGGCCATCCATTCCAACCCCCTGCCATGCAGGAATACCCTCAAAGCACTCCCGACAGATGGCCATCCAGCCTCTGCTTAAAAACCTCCAAGGAAGGAGACTCCACTACACTCCGAGGCAGCATATTCCACTGCCGGACAGCCCTGACTGTCAGGAAGTTCTTCCTGAGGTTCAGGTGGAATCTCCTTTCCTGCAGCTTGAATCCATTGCTCCTTGTCCTGGTCTCTGGAGCAGCAGAAAACAAGCCCTCTCCCTCCTCTACATGGCATCCCTTCAAATATTTAAACATGGCTATCATGTCCCCTCTTAACCTTCCCTTCTGCAGACAGTGAAAGTGAAGGTATATTGCTACTTTTTTCAAAATAAAAATAAATAATAATAATCTACTACTTATTACGATTTCAAGGCGACCTGTTATTAAGATTTCAAAGGAAAGTGCTCTCAAAGTAGCTCACTTAAAAAGCCAAAAATTATTTCTATAAAATACAGAAAAAAGTTAAAAGAGACTAACACAGACCATCCTACAAATGCTTCTGTGAAGCTAAAGTCTGATGATCTTCGATAATTCTGACTCCCAAATTATTGTGCACATATTACTCATCAGATCATATCCCACTTCCAAGAGGACACATGTAGATTGTGGTATTAATGTGAATCATTTGTTGCTCAAACCTGGATCAACTGTTGAATGGTGAATCAAGACTTATACAAATCTCATTGATTCAAGGGGTTTACCAATAAGGTTCAGGACTTAATGTATTTTGACAGCTGTGTTATATTCAGAACCAGAATGATTCCACCTCATTTTACAGGAATATGAGTAAGGGATTGTAGTTCTTTTACACTAATTAACATGGAGCAAAGGAAGTACAGCTGGCCTAAATACTCTAGATTCAACAGATCCCATCTGATCTTGGAAGCTAAACAAGGTCAACCCTGGTTAGTACTTGGATGGGAGATCACCAATGAATACCAGCTGCTGTAGGCTATATTTCAAAGGAAGAACCTGGAAAAACTTCTGAAGATTTCTTCCCAAGATATTCCTACCTATGACATTCATGGGGTCTCCATAAGTTAACTGGTAACTTGAAGGCATATACACACATAGGATGTGATATGGGGCATATCAGCTTCCTCAACCCGCTACACTCCACTTAGGTTGGACTGAAACTCCTCTATCATTCCCAGCCAGAGCACTAGGTTGGAAAAATTGATATGTATTAATCTAAATTGCTGGTCTTGGTTACAATAAACCTGTTGAATTACTTGCTGAGTGGTAAACCCATATACCTATAAATCCCATTGAGTCAGTGGGTCCCTCTTGCTGAGAACAGCAACTTGATTTAGGTCTTGGTGTTTCAAAAGTGGAATTAAGAAGGCTTAGGTTATGTACAAACCCCAGAAGCTTTCACAACTTCGGGAACCTTGCATTATTCTTCATGTGTTCATTTTGTACACCTAGAGGAGCTCATGCTGAAATTAATTTGAAAATGCAACAGAGCAGTGGACATGAATAATTGTCTATGCTATCTGATCTCTTTATTTTTAAAGAGCCAAATGAGACAGAACTCTTAAAACTAATCCTTCATCAAAAGAGTTCAGGGAATATTAAGAAGAGTTCAGGGGATCTCAGAAGAGTTTGGGGAGTATTAAAGTCTTTTTTTAAAAAAGTTGCAATTATATTTCCTACTTCTCCTAACAATAATTGCCACTATAATTACAATTTCAAAATCCCTCTTTACTTGCTTTTCTTCTCAAATATAACTAGACTAGTTGACTAGACTGGGTAGTTTTTAGTTATTTTAAACAAATCTGAATGCAATACCACAAGGCACAGCAGAAGCCAGCATTTCAGCTATGAGGTATTCAACCACTGAGACAAGCCACACCCTGTAAAATGTCACTGTTCTACAGCAAAAGAAATGAAGCTACCACAGGTAACTTGGTTACACCTTGCTGTTGGAGAAATGTATACATAACTCTTATTTGTAATGGAATGTAAATTTTATTTGTAATGTGTTACTTCCAGACTTTGGGAACTACAGTGGCCCCTCCACATTTGCAAGGGTTTGGAGCTCAGAACCCTTGCGAAAGTGGAAAACCCACAAATAACTTCCCCTCCCTTCTTATCCCCCTTCCATTCCCCTCCAGAGCTTCCTCCTCCCATTCCTTTGCTCTGGCCCCAGTGTTTACGGGAGGAAGAAAAAAAGCAAGGTAAAAGGCAAGGTAAGGCTTACAGTACTTTCCCCTCAGACAGAGAAGAGCAGAGTTCTAGCAGTCTAGCTACTTCTGGTGGTCATCTTGAGAAAGGAGGGCTAGGAGCAAAGAGAGCACTTGACCAATCAGCAGCCATTACACAGCAGACTGTGCAGCCACATGGTAGAGAAGACATTCCTCCAGCAGTGGGAGGGAGCTTCGCTCACCCAAAAGGAAAAAAATGTCCATTTTAACACAAGCCTCGTAAGCCTGGAGTGAGGAACGCAAGGGACTGGGAGGAGAACAAAGCAGTGGTGGGGGGAAGCATGTGCTTCACAAATAATCAAATCATGAAGGTCAAACCTGCACATATGGAGGGAGGACTGTACTGACAATTAATATATCTCATTTATTTGGGCAGTCCCTTGATTAAGAAGGATGAAAGCTTTGAAGAAGACCACAAGATCTTCACTATAAGGAATTTTTACAACTGGTAAACCTGGCACAGCCAGCCTCAGATAGTTCCTCTGTTAAATGGATATTAACAGAAGGATGCAAGTTCCTTGGCCAGATCTGTTCAAAACAGCTGATAAAATAATAAGCAAACATGGGCATGCAAATGAACTAATGTGCTGCATTGTGGCCTTCAAGAGGCAAGCTAGACAGTTCTGCGCAATGTCATCTACCATCTACAGATTCATTTCTGTTAGTGTGGTAGGTGGGCCATGTACAGGCACCATCCATTACAGAAACCGCTTTCTCATTACTTGTAAAGTCAGAACTTTCTGCACATTAAACATTTCACCAAACAAGTTCTAACATTTTTCACCTTGATTTATAACTGAAAGACTCAGCCAGTAATCTTGGCTAATTTCAGTCATTCTGCAGTCAGAAGCACAATGTAAATAATGGCCTTACGGTTGTTTAAAATAATAATTTCAAAGCATGAAAAATAGTTTTGGGTCATACTTCATCAATATAACGTTTAAACAAAGCACAGCAGGGGCAGCCACCACAAGCATGTTTGCTTAAAGTAGGAAATTCCAGATTAGAGCTATATAACTCATAGAGCCATATTTCGTGTGATAGGATCACTCAGCACATTCCCATGTGTGAAATTGCATTTGCTGGTTAACACTCATAATATGCGTTTTTGTAAAATATAACCAGCACTTTAAAAATGTGACTCTGTATTTATTACTGTATGGTAATGAATGCAAATTATACTAAGAAGCAACTAATAAAGGTGTTCACTTTGTTTGTGGGGAGTGAATAGTTAAGATTAGTTTTTCAAACATGTGCTTACAAATAGCAAACTTGTTTATGTGTGCGTGCATGTGCATGCCCATATATATGTCATATATCTAGCATGTGCTTATATTACTGTCTCCTGTGTGCTGGGGAGCACTATGCCCTCTGTCATGCAGATAAAGTAGCATAGGAAATGGATTCTCAGTGTGATCTCAAGCCTCCTCACAAACAATCACTTATTTGGGTAGTTGTTATTTTCCATCAAATGAGCTTCAATTTATGGTGACCCTGTTAATGAGAGATCTCCAAGTCACCCTATCATCAGGAGCCCTGCTCAGTTCTTGAAAATTCAATGCTGTGGCTTCTTTGGTTAAGTCTATCCACCAGTAATATAGTCTTCTTCTTTTCCCACTACCTCCTATTTTACTAAGCATTCTTGTCTTTTCTAATGAATCATATCTTCTCATGATGTGTCCAGAGTCTGATCATCTCAGTTTAGTCGTCTTGACTTCTAATAAACATTCAGGCTTTATTTGCTTTCAGACCCATTTATTTGTCTTTTTGGCAGTCTGTGATATCTGCAGCATATTTCAAATGAGTTCATCTCCTTCCTATCATGTAGGTAGGGTGGAGTCTAAAAAATGGATTAGTGGGATCTCTGTTTGATAAAGCATTTGGATAAATATTTCAAACTATTTTTCATGTCATACGAAAACTGACATCATGCAAACACAAATGTTGAGACGTAATCCTACCAGACTAATCTTTTATCAAGATGATAGCTCAGTGGAATGTGGGAATGCTATGCATGTATTAGACAAGGCCAATATGAAATTTTGACCACCAAACTGATTAAATGTAGGTTAGGTAATAACATTGTCAGATGGATTCATAGCTAAAGGGCATACCGTACAACTATAGCATTACAATTCCATCTTAAGAGTCATGGCTCCATCCTGCGGAATCTTCAGGTTTGTATTGTGGCAAGGCACTAAAGCTCTCTAAGTACCATAAACTGCAGATCACAGGATTCCATAGGATAGAACCATAGCTGTTAAAAAGCAATCATCCTGCTATAATTCTGTAGTGTAAAAGAGGTCCAGTTGGAAAAAAATGTGCTCAAAGAATGTTCATATTTGGTTCCTTAGTCAACTGAGGGACGCCACAGGGCTCAGTACTCTTCAAAATTTTTGAGTAAAAGATGTGTATGAAGGGGATAGAGGATTCTTATTAAATTTGCAGATGACAAAAGTGCTGGGAGGGATAGTTAGCTCTTCAGCATACTGGAATAAACTTCAAGATGACCTTGACAGAATGATAAACTGTGCTGAAACTATATGCAACATTCTGCGATTAGGCAATCAACCAATAAGTCAATCAAATGCAGAGGTAAAGAAGGAAGAAGCAGCAGTACATGTGAAAAGGATCTTGAAAGTTTAGTCAATCAAAAAGTGTCAGTGACATTAACACAGCTACAGAAGAGGTAAAAGGAGTTTTAGGATATACAGTCAGCCCTCCATATTTGCGGGTTTCACTTTTGCAGATTTGATTATTCACGGATTATTTGCTGGTAACTCTGCTGACTCCCTATGCCATTTTTAAAGGGACTGCAAGCCTCATGGGACTGAGAAACTGTGAATGAGGCTTGTTAGTCCCTATTAAAAATGGTGTGGGGGCATCAGTGGAGGTGGCAGTAAGACCCACCAGTCAGCCGCTCCTGCCTTGTGCAGGAACCCTGATGCCTTAAGGAATCCTTGGTGGGTTGAATGTGGTGGTCATACTGTGTGTGTGTGTGTGTGTGTGTGTGTGTTAAGTATGGTTTGGAAGGGTCTAGAGCTGTTTATGGTTTTTCCACTTTCACAGGGATCCTGTGCCCCTAACCCTAGCAAATGTGGAGAGATGACTGTATTAATAGGTCCATACTTTGTAAAATGAACCCTAAGACTTCCCCTTTATTCTGCATAAGTCCCATCTCTTCTGTATTGAGTATGGACTGAAGATAGATAGATAAAGACACTGACAGACAGATGAATTGGCAGATTGTTTCCAGGAAAATGCAGGTGAAATTATATTAAATTTCTCTGAGAAAAAATACTTCACATTCTGATTTGATTTTTTAAAAAACACTGTTTAGCAAAATTAATATCAATGCCTTGGTTTCCAATTCTGTGGAAAACTTATCAGATGCAAACTAAAACTTTTCTTCCTCTCCCATGTCTGTCTAGTAAACTCAGTGAATGAGTCACTGTCTGATAGAGCTGTACATTATCAGTTCTAAAAGACAGGAATGGCAAGAAATTCAGTGACATGTGCTCTGTGCAATCAGTACTTGCATTAATTCAGGCAGAGTGAATTAACTGTCCATGCTTCCCTTAAGTACAGCCCAGAGTTCTGAATCTTCTGTCCGTTCTTTCCTCTGTGCTGGAATGCACTCTCTTTCAGTCTTTAATTTATATTCCTCTAAGATGCTGTATAATACCTTATTAACAAAGCTCTTTAGTTAGCAACACACTCTGGAGTTTAAATACGATAGTCAAATTTCACAGACAATACAGTAATGGTCAGCTGTGGGCCTGCAGTTTCAAAGCACCTTTGCCACCAGCACCTCAAGGTCGTATTTCATACCACATGAAATAGAGGATCAAATCTGGGTTTGATTTGATTTGATATTGCTTAGATAAATCCACTTCAACAGAATTTCAAAGAGAATATTATGCCATGAATCACAAAACAGCTAATTTAATGTAATAAATGCCATTCCCACTAAAACTACAATGTACTCAATTTTAAGCTGCAGAGCTGTGTTTTAAAAAGGTTGTTGAAAAGGCCTGATTGAATAAAAATGTTTTCACCTGAAATCAAAGTGATCAAAATCACACAAAGATTATTGTCTTTTTGACACAGAGTGAAAAGCTTTTTATTCACTCAGGCCTATGTGCATTTGTTTTCTTTCTTTTCTCTTTCTTTTCCTTCTTCTTTGGTCTCTGAGTGATTTTAATCAGTTTGAAAAAAATAGCTAGAATACAGGCAAGTATGACATGAATTATTCAGATTCATTCTCTGATACCTACTTTACTAAATGTAAGATAGAGATTAATATAAAAACAAAAGTAAAGTGATGATGAGATGGATTATTCTTCTAGAATTAAATATATGATGATAACTGTTTTCTGAGCTTCTAAATAAAGGGGGAGAGGGGAAGAGAGTAATGAAGGTGTCTGTAACAAGGGAGCTACCACTGAGAAGGTCTTCTTCCTAGTGGTCAGCTGCTTCATCTGGCACTATCTCTTTTGTTCACTGAACTGGATCAGGATAGCAGTGCACAGGAAGAAGAGGCAGTTGTAATAAACAGGATTCTTTCTACTACCATGATTTGACAATTTTAGGGTAGCGCAGTATAGAAGGCAAGAATTAAACTTCACTTGCAGTCTCAGTCTGTACTGGAGCACTCCACACACATCTAAATTAAATCTTTGAGACAATAAATAACATAGTTGTCTGGAGCATTGGGATGTCCCATTTCAAAAGCAAAGCAATGAATGAGAATATGGGCCTTTCCGGACTGCACTGCTATAGCGCTATTATTCCACTTTTAACATCCTATGTAATCCTGAGGTTTGCAGTTTAGAGAGGAGCCTTTAGAATTCTCAGTCAAAAAGCTCTTTGATCTCAGAATTCCATAGGATGTGAAAGTGGAATAATAGCACTATGACAATGTAGTGCAGAAAGGCCCTTTTTTTATTACTCGTGTGTGATTAATGAATAACATACTCTACTACTTTTTTTGGTTACTTTCAAAGGGTAATTTAGGCATTTTGAAAGGATTGTTTCAAGTTTTATGACATTCTATTATCAATCCTAAGGGTTTTTTTTAAAAAAAGAAAATACCAAAAGTAACAAAAGTAATGAACAACATAATCAGTAATGAAACACATTTCAAATAACAACACAGAATTTGCAAAAAGTTATAGAATTATTTGTTAAATAACTTTGGCAGTTCTGATTTAAGTAAATGAAAAAAGCATGCATGGAGCTGCTTGTTACATTTTTAATGTAATCTGTACTTTGGCTTTAGGTGTTGCCTCTAGAGAGACAGGCAGGAAGGTTTTACAGAATTTTATTCTCTCCCCATGCCACATCTTGTAGTCTACAAACATCTGACATTGTTATACTGGCAAAGTGTAGGCCAGAGAAAATAAAAATGTTTCTGATCTACTTGAAAAATGTGTGTGGCCTCACAACTTTGGCAGACTGTTCCCAAGTTTTGCAACATCAAGACCCAAGTATTGTGATCTTGTATTTCTTGGAGTGTCAGTCCTTGGTTGGCACCTGTTAACTCTTCTATAACAGTGACATAAGCCACTTTGTTACCAAAAATGATTCAAATGTTGTTTGTTGCTCATATTAATCTGTTGTTAGGCAAAAAAAAAAAATTAGTTACCATCACATATTCTGCAATTCCATTTAAATGATTTATGTTACTAATGTCCCAGTATCCACCCTGAAGAATAAATCAGCCAATGTATAAGAATCCTTGGCAAGGGGAAATATAAGATTTATGTACAGCTCCATTCACTAGTTACATAGTCTTTCTAACAGCAGAAGATGTTCTCTAATCAATTTTAGAAACATCAGTTTTCTCCTTTCAGGGTTTTTCAAATATAGCTTCATTTATTAAAATTCTTTTCTCATTAATCTTGTAAGTCCACTTCGGAAGCACTCCATCAGTTTATATATTCCCAAACAGTCTCTCTCAAATCTAGTTAAATGAGAGTTTGGCTCTCCAGGCATAAAAAGTAGTTAAGACAACTTTAGCTGGCTTAGTAACAGAGATGGATCTGCACACATGCCAAGAAAAGTAAGTCTATTTTTTTAAAAACTCAGAAATATCAACAACAGCAACTTTATGAAGACTGAGGCCAAGATCCTGGATTAAGGCAGATGAAACAAATTCCACCAGGAAGAACTATGCCAAGTCTCCTCTCCCACCCTCCCCTCAGACCCACCAACTCCATGCCTCCCAACACACTCATTTTTTGGCAGGGGGAGAGTGGGAACACAAACTGGGAATACAATGCTGTCATCCTCCATGAGGACAGCAATGTTGTCATCCTCCATGATCTCCAGAGCAACACCCAAAAGGCCCTGAAGGGTGACATCATTGGTGTGAGTCCAACTATAAGAATATAGCTGGAAGCTTCTCTCCTGTTCCCAGTCTCCATAGCACAGGAAATGGCTGGAGGAAGCTGCAGAACATATAACGTGGGTTGTGGGGGGATTTGGTCATTGTGCAACTTAGGTAGAGAATTCTGACCTCCACAACAGTGAAAACAAAAGGACTTAAACAAGCATTAGTTTTACTTATCCTTGTGTAAGGCAGCCAATCAAACCTATGCCGACTTTCACATCCAGACCTACATTCCTCCACATGGTGCTTTCCATAAATGATAGGCAACAAAACCCATCACCCAGTGACCAAGCTGACTGGGATGCTGGAAAGTCCAGTACACCAGGAGAACACCAGATTGGGGCTGTACCTGAGAGGATGAGGAACAAAGGCATTTCAAATAGGTTGGTCAGGTAAAGGTTGTTTTCTTGGTATGCTGCGCAGAAGCAGTAGTTTTTTGAACAGGCTTCTTATACCTTACTTTCTTCTGTTAGCTTGATAGCAAGAAATTCCTGCTCGGTGATGAAAAGGGCAGAGCTCATGAATGTAGATTGCCCACTGGATTTCAGCACAAATTCTGCACGCAGGGATGTGTGACAGAAATCAGAGTTATGGGAGCATAGGAAATTGAATACTATGGTTTAAAATGGTGCACAGTTTTGCCCAGGACACGGGATAATTTGTTCTTTCCTTTTTTGCTTGGGAACTGAAGGATTAATTCCAATACACTTCTATGCATGCCTCAATGAAGGGCTAAAAATGGCATGGAGCTGAGCATAATTTTTCCTTAGGTGGACTCCATTGTTCTCTCTGTGTGTAAATGTCATATTGTTTTTTATAATAAGAGACTTGTGCTTTATGGCCCTGCCTGGCGGTTTTATCTTTCACGAGGGAAATAACACAAGAATGATGATAAATGGTGTAATAATTGCTCTTGTAGAGATCCACAGGCTGAGCAGAAGGACCATTTTTAAATGGGAAAATGGAGGTGAGGATTAATGGACAAAGGATTTTTTTTTGTTTTTGAGGAAAAGGCTGTCTCAAAAGTTAATGCCAAGTTCCTTCTTTTAATCTCATTACCAAATGGTAAGAATCTATCTGCAGTGTAACCATTCTGTGCAGCTAAGACTTTCTCTGCAGCAATAGCTCCTGGTGGCTTCCATATCAAGTGAGATGGTAAGACTGATCCAGGTTTTAGTCTGAACTTTAAAGGAATTGTCTAAGGTGCTGAACCCTATTCCCAAAATAAGAAGTCCAATCTCGTACATGGCTTATTTAAAGTTCAGAGTGGATCTGCTATCACCACTAGCTGCAACCTAAGGCCCACTTTTGTAGCTTTCATGATCAGGAGCTATGCAAGAGTTAGGAGGATGGTGTCATGTGAAGCATTTGCACATTGAGCAAGTTGAGAATTCTCATGTTCCATTTCCATGTTCCATGAAAGTGAGCTTCCTGTTGCCCCCATCTACTGCTCTCCCTTCACATTCAGTGCTAGGCTTCCTGGTCTCATTAGCAGCCTCTCCAGTAGGTTGGAAACACAATGGTTTATAAAATGTTTCCGTTACCTTCAAGAAGGTCACTCATGTCACTCAAAGTACATTGGTCTGTGGCAGGCAGGTAGCTTTGGGCAAAAGCCAGGCAAGGCAAATCTGCTTCTTAAATTTAGATCTCCTGAACAAGTTCACAAAACAGCATTAACAGTTCTGATCTTTGCTGCTAGCCATTACACCTCCACCCACCTCACTGAGCCAACAACATCTTTTACATCATCTTTTAGTCATCATCTTTATTTTTGATTGCATCATAAGTATTCTTTAAAATATTTGTTTTCTCTCAGACACTTCCCCCTGAATATATTTCAGTGCGTCACACCAGCTGCGTGCCACTCTGGCAAAAGAACAATGTCAACAGGCATACTGTTGCCATAATATACACTCATCAGTAACTAGACATATATTTTGATTCTTTGAATCATTAAACAGGACAAAGGAAAGCTGGATATGACTGTCTAAAGTGTGTCAGAACTGTGGAAAATATCCTCTTGAAAATACTATCTCATAGTAACAAGTGATCAATAGCAATGCATCCATTATTTCTTTAGATTTGCACTTTGCATCCTGGCAGCATGATATAAAAAGTGCTTCATTTGGCTTGCAATGCAAAATAAATAAATCAGTAAATAATCAATAAAATTAAAGGGCAGCATTGCCATAGTCATACAGCCCTTAAGTGAAACTCCTGGAAGCATCCTATTGCAAATATTAATTTCCATCTCCATATGCAGGAATAAAATGATCATTCCTTTTGAGGAAGGTGTTCTTTGTATGATAACCAAGAAAAGAAATAAGAAGGAGAGAGATAAAAGACGAAAGAAAGGGAGGAAGAGATGGGAAGAAAAGGGAAAGGAGAGGGGATGAAAAAGAGCTAAGCATATGCATGGAAAACCATATTTCCAAAAATGCATTTCCTTGAATCTGGCTTCTTTAAAATACACTTTCATGTGTAGACAGAACAGTAAGATCTTCTACCTTTTGAACAATGTGTTGAATAGTTACCTTTCCAACCTTAAGGTCATGGATGTTTTCTTCAATAGTAAAAGCTTACAGGATGGTCAAAGCCAAAGACCCTCAGTTAAATTCCATGTTGCAGGAACATAATTGAAAAGAACATGTGTATCTGCATATCGACCACCTGGATAACAGCTTTATTCACAAGATGAAAGAGCAACAGGCCCTTCAGGAGGCCCTGTTGGGTTTTATCTCTACATTCCTACAGTCATCTGCAGTTAAAATTTTGTCTACTCAGAAGATTTGGAAGGAAGTAGGGATGGGACGAATCCAGAAATTTTCCGAATGCAAATCCCTGGAAGGTTCTGGGAATCTACGAATCTCACAAATCTTGAATCTTTCGAATCCTTTTTTTACAAAAGGTTTAAAAAACAAGGGAAAGAAGGATGATCTTGGGCAAGACACACTCTCTCAGCCTTAGAAAAAGCCTAGGCAAAGGCAAGCCTCCCTCTGAAGAAATGTGGCCAGGACAATTGTCATAGTTTTGCCTCAGGATCTCCCCAGATTGAAAACGACATGAAGGCCCTTTGAACACAGGCAGGAAAATGTGGATTAATCCCACATTTTCCTGCCTGTGTAAACAGGACCACTACAATACGAAGATAATCCAGGTCAAAACTGGATTTTCTTTGCACAGCTCCTTATGGCATACTGAGGTTGCAGTTTGATGATGCACCAGCAGACTTTGGCAGAGAAGGCTGTGACACCTTGTAAAACTACAAACCCCAAATTGTATCTGAAAGAGCTTTGCAAGGGAGCTATGCAAAAGAATCTTTCAGCTGTCCTTGAAATCTCAAGCCTGTAGCTTCCAGTCAAGTGCTGAATTTAAATATTAAATATTCAATTTAAATATCTTAGAATACAACCCCAGATGTTATTTCTGAAATTGTTAGCAAAGGCCATTGTTACTATAAGGGAAAAACTCATCTACTTGCCATCTCCCCTTGTATGTCTGGTCTCCCAGATTTTCTTTCTTTTTTAAAAAAATATTTTTATTAAAGTTTACATTTGAAAATATAAAAAGAAAACCCCCTTCCCTACTTCCAAGCTTATTTTTCCCAGTTGAATCTGCTTATTTTCATTCCACTCATACATTGTTACAACTTATTCAGAGAAAATAAAAGGTCTTACATTGTTTCATCTTACATGGTTGCATCCTATATTGTTGCATTGTTACATTGTTGCATTACCTTACAGACAATCTTACATTGTTTCTTTTTCTTTTCTTATGTTGTGTCCTTATCCAAACCAGAACTTCCCTCCATTCCCTTTCAAAGTTCTAGATAGGTTTGTTTTTCAAAGAAAATGTCAATGTTTCTGTCTCTACCATATCCAGGACTTTTAATTTCCATTCTTCTATATCCACATCTTTCCTTTCTTTCCAATGTTGCACATATGTCAACCTTGCTGCAGTTATTAAATACAACATTATCTTCTGATGACATCTTATCTCTTTGTTGCCCTAGCATGTTTAACAAATAAAACTCTGGTTTCATTTCAAAATTTAGATTATAGATTCTTTGAATCTCATCATGTATTTCCTTCCAAAATTTTTTTGCTATCTTACAAGTCTACCACATATAAAAGAAAGATCCCACCTTTTCATCACATTTCCAATATCTTGTATTTCCATTTTTAGTTATTTTTTGCAATCTTTCTGGTGTCATATACCATCTATATAACATTTTATAAAAATTCTTTCCTAAATTTAGACTTGGTGTGAATTTTATATCTGCTTTCCATGTTCTCACCCAAGTCTCTAATTCAACCGAGTGTCCAGTATTCTGTGCCCACCAGGTCTCCCAGGTTTTCAGGTGTCCCGGTCTCCAAAATACTATTTGGTTGGTGGATTCGAAAGATTCGATTTGCCTATTTTGGCAGAGGGATTCAAATTATAGTGAATCTCAAATCCTTGCCCAGGATTCCAGGATTCAGTTGGCCCATCTCTAGAAGGAAGTGTGTAAAGCAACTTGTGCACTTTATTTAAATATTGACTTGAAGAAAGAGATCCAAGAGATCCAAATCTTGGAAGGACCAATTCCTCTGCTTCACAAATGCAGCTCCCTGGCAGCTTCAATATCTGCTCCAGAGAGCTAGAAAAGATGGGTAGAGAAGGAGAATGTGGAAATGATGAATGGGAGGAAATCGTCCTTGATTTTCTGATTTTTCTTTTCTTCTGAATATGTTTCTTGGCCATCTGACAGGCTTCTTCTGCCCTCATAAGGTTGCCGTTAGATCAAGAGAGAGAGAGAATAGAAAAAACTGTTTGAGTAGATGAAGATAATGGCTATTCCCTAGATGAAGACAGCAAGAAAATGAAAATAAACCAAAATCAAAATATCCCTTCTTAAAATATTTCAATATTTTAGGGTACACTGTTTCCTTCTCTTTTAATTTTTTCTATTTTCTGCTCAGCCACTTTAACCAGCCTCTCACTAATTGTAAGAGACACAATTAAACACATAACTAAAAGACAGCTCATGTTCCTCTATTTGCAACCAAGGTGGAATGCCAGG
The DNA here is from genome assembly GCA_030412105.1 of Cyclura pinguis. Classification (NCBI taxonomy): domain Eukaryota; kingdom Metazoa; phylum Chordata; class Lepidosauria; order Squamata; family Iguanidae; genus Cyclura; species Cyclura pinguis. The sequence continues at coordinate 245,782,305 of CM059599.1, read as the reverse complement.
TGTACTAAATGACCAGATTAAGTTGAGAAAAGGGAGAATAATAGAGAGAGCTCATTGAATTTTCTGAGCACCTTCTCATTGTGCAGGCATAAACCTCTTCTCGCGTCCTTTCATTACTAAGCCACTCCCTCATCTTCCCTACCTCATCATTATGTCCCTAAAACAAGGAGCAACCTTATTCCTCAAACAGGTGGCAAGACTGCATTTCAGACTTTTTTTTTCAAATAAAAAAAAAGGTGGAAATACAGTTTGTGAATTCCTCTGAAAAAAATGGCTATGAAAGATGCCCTTCCTTAGAAATGCAGCCAATTCAAGATTTCAGAAAGAGCTTAGAAGGCTTAAACTTCTTCTCTCTTTTTTTTTTCTCTCCACCATGTCTCATCATCTAGGAGTATGGGATACATAAGCTGTTTTTTGATCACACAAATATCTTTGGCAATAAGTGGCAGCACATAAATATCACAGGGAATAAGCATCACCACATAACAGATTAAAGAGGACATTCTTGCAGCGTAATTACCACCATTTTCTCATTTTGTTAGTAGAGTCAAATTTACTGTTTAGCCAAATGGTCATTACAATAGCATACACAAACACTAAAGCAGCAATAAAAGTAAAGTATTAAGGGAGGTTTTTATGTTACATGTCAAAATATTTATGACAAATATATTCCATGACAATTTGCAATGTTCAGGTCTTTCCACTCCTCAGCTTCTGCAATACTACTGCAAATATAAAAGATATAAAAAAATACAAAATGCTATAGGTATCTTGTTATGTTTCAGGATATCTGTGAGCCTTTACTGCATTCCTCTCTACCTTTCTGTAATCTTCCTGCCAACCAAGGCAAGCATTTGGCACAGATTTTACCATACTTTCCATTTTCAGCATCCCAGATAGCCATAGAGATTTTCTGACCCTCCCCAAATATGTAGGAAGTTCAGATGCTCTGCTTAATATGGATGAAACTTAACATGGTGCAAGTAGACTGTACTCATTCCTCTCCGTGCAGCACTACTTTTTTCCCAAGCACCTGCTTTGGAAGATCGCTCAACCCATCAAAGCAGATTTTGAAGAGTTGCGTGGAGTGACAAAGTAGAAGGGGGAATTGCCTTCATACCCATTCTGCTGATAAAACCCTTCTTGTTGGTGTGAAGGGTTAATTGATTACCACCCACCAGTTTATCAAGATGTGGATAAATGAAAATCTCTCTAGGCTTAGGCCCTTTCCGCACCTTACCTTCTACCGGTGTTGAGGTGGGGGATTGCGCAAGCAGCCTCCAGTGAGAGGCTCTCACGTCCGGGGTCCTTCGGCTCTGCACGAGCTGCCTGCTCGTGCAAGAGCCCCGCCTCTTCCTTCCGCAGTGCAGGAAGCGCGACCGGCGTGGCTCCAGAGGCTCCACACGCCAGGTAAGTGCACGTGGAGCCCAGGAGCAATGCGTAATCATGAAGAATTTTCGGCTTCCAGCTGAAAATGAAAAGGTGCGCAATCAGCCCCTGCTGGCCCCTAGAGCATTGTACAATTGTGAGTGCGTCGTGCAGATCACTCCTCACAATTGTGCGACACTCCAGGCGCCCTTTCACATGGAAAATGCCATGCAGAAAGGGTCTTAAACTCAACCCTCACCTCTCAATCCATGGCACAACTGTAAAGACAACTCTGGAAGCATTCACGTCTGCTTTAGCTTAACACACAGTTCATAATATCAAACTGAAACTGACACTAAGCCCATTTCTGCACTACACTGTTATAGTGCTATTATTCCACTTTCAGCATCCTATGGAATCCTGGGGTTTGCAGTTTAGAAAGGGGCTTTTAGAATTCTTGGCCAGAGAGTTCTTCGGACTCAGTAAACTACAAACTCCAGAATTCCACAGGATGTGGAAATGTGCTACAGTTAGTGAATCTAAATGGGATTTGTTACAGAGAAACCAAACTCAGACCATGGTTTATGAAGCTGGCTTGGTTAAACTAATAAAAATTAGTTTCACTAACCACAGTACCAAGTTTGCATTATACAGCAAGTTATGATTAGGTAAAAGTGAAAACCTCCAAACTCCTCTTCTTGGCCATGTGCAAATAGGCTGATGGTGTCATATCAACATCATGGGAAACATTTCACTTTGTTGTACATTTCATGTAATTATCTATCAATTGGATTTATGCACCAAATTAATCCCTTCCAAAATGGACTAATTAAATCAAGCAGAAGTACAATTGACACGTAGCAGTTTATTAAAACATTAAACAAATTAAAGGCAGTTAAAACACATCAGTGAAGGGGGGGGGATGCTCTCCATAACCAAAAAAGTCATTAGGTATCAATTCTGCATGATTGCGAAAGACCTACTTCATATCTGAACGTAGGCATGTTTAATATTTGTACTTTAATTCCTTGATATATTTAGGCTGCAGTTTTGGATCTTACTAAGTCCTGCTGCACTTCCTCCAGTCCAGAGCCACTGTGAACAGTCCAGAGCCACTGTGAACAGGATGAGGATTTGAGGATTTGATTGTGGTATCTTTTATTCCTTGAACAGAATCCTTGAACAGAAAAAATTTAAGATATGCTGGTCAAGCGTTAGTTGTAGACTTGAAGTAGATCCACAAAGCTATGTCTTTCCCCCAATCTAGTGTTCTCCATGTGTATCATACTATAGACCCCATCATCCTACAAACTGTAGTTCAGAAGATTTGGAGGACACAAGACTTGGAAAGGCTAGTCTTGTGTATTTGGAAGACATACACAGGATGCTGTCAAAAAGTAAAGTAATCGTCAAGACTGGGATCTCAAATTTAGCATCTGTAGTGGGCTTGATGAAAGTTTTAAAGAGTGATGGAACACAAAACTGCAAAGTTCCATAGACAGAGGCCCTTTTCACATGTGGGGGGGAAACAGGCGAAAACGCCCAAAAACGGAGCTTACCTCCAGCCGGGTAAGTCCGTCGCCACGTGGAGCTGCGCGAGCTCGCTGCTCCACACTCCTCCGGCGTCGCAGATGGCAGCTTCCGGTTGGTGGAGGCTCTCCACCAACCGGAGAAGCTCGCCAGCCGGAAGCCCGCCCACAGCAGATCCGCAGGCACGCACTTGCGCGCGCCTGCAAATCCACTTTAGAGCCGGGCAACGGAGCAGCACAGGGCTGCGCGCTCCATGCTTTTTAAAAACCTCTAAAAAGAGGTTTTTAAAAAACACGGAGCCCGGGAATAGTTCTGAATTGGTTTCCCTATAGACAATTAGTTGAAAGGTTCCAGATGGACACTAAAACATATGGAATAGAACACAATGAGAAAACTGGAGTAGTTAAATGGCTGTTTGAAAATCCTCCTCACTTACTAGCTCAAGTGTATCAAGAAATATTACAACAGGAGAGGCAGGAAGAAACAGTGAAGACAACAATGATTTTATGGGCTCAGAATATTGGACATACAATTCAATCAGAGTCTTGGGAAAGGAGCTGGCAAAAAACACAGAAATTTACAACAGCTCAAAACTTGAAAGAGAACTATTATAAGCTTTTTTATAGATGGTATATGACACCGGACAAATTAAAAAAGATGTAGAAAACAGGTAATGGGCATTGTTGGAAGTGTCAGAAAGAAGCTGGTACGATCTACCACATGTGGTGGATGTGCCCAAAAGTTAAGAAGTATTGGAATGTAATACATAATAAAATTTGCGCATTATTGAAAATTCAATTTGTTAAGACACCAGAACTGTATTTGTTAAATATGACTGATATAATAGAAGATGTTGATGTTAAGAAACAATGGAGAATACTGCTCTATATGATAACAACTGCTCGGATTGAATATGCTAAGTTGTGGAAAACTCAGCAAATACCTACAGTGGAGCAATGGTGGGGTACACTTATAGAAAATAAAAATGCTGATATGGTCTCTCAGAGACTAAAAGGGAAATCAGACAAAGAGATACAAAGAGAATGGCAAATGGTAAATGGAAGTGGGTAATTGCTGGGTATACAGATGGAGATTGGTTATTCATGATGTAAGATAAGATATGAGTGGGCGGCAGGGTATATATCATGACGCGGGAATATGGGAGGGAAAGGCAAGAATCAATGAGTAAAAAATAGCTGTAAAATGTAGTACAGTATTATATATCTGAAAAACAGTTTGTAAAGCTAGATCTCTGTGGAAGATCAGAAATATGTCAAATAAACTGTCAGTTACTATGTATGTTTTTTATAATGTGAAATGGAATAAAATAATTTAAAAAAAAAAAATTAAAAACATGGAGCCCAGCTAGTTCCGGCAGCTCCTGAGTGGATTCTGGTGTGAAGCTACTAAAAGTAGTCCACGCCAGTCCACTCTACGTTGTAGACGACCTCCGTGAGAGGTCGCTCTACACTGTTTCCCCCCCACATGTGAAAAGGGCCAGAGACAGGTGCAAATCCACCACAAACCCAGTAGCCTTTTTCTTGTCCCTGTTGTTAAAAGTTTGGGTTCAAGTGGTTTCAGCTTATTTGGAAGTTCAATAGGTAGAGATGATTGGTAGAGATGATTGGGAAGAAAGTCCTCAAATGGATATCATGTGCTGTTCACTGCAGCACATAATGCAAATAATTGATAAACTAAGGTAGCAAAGCTTAGAAGCTAATATGACTATGTAAACTTGTATGCATCATGCTGTGAATCTCTTGCTTTTAAAAATATTATTAAATATATTTATAATAAGGCCTAAATACCCTAAAGGCACAATATCTCATCTGATTTTGAAAGCTAAGGATAGTCAGCCCTGCTTAGTACTTCGATGAGAGACCACCAGTAAATGCCAGGTGCTTTGGGCTATATTTCAGAGGAGAGAACTGCCAAAACCACCTCTGAGTATTCCTTGCCTAAAACATCCTATGAAATTCATGGGACTGACAGGCAGCTTGAAGGCACATGTACACACACACATATTTATAATGAATTTTAACCATAGAGTATACTAATAGCCACAAAGATAACTGAACACTGACCTTTCTTGAGACCTTAAGGGTATTCACACCACTGACACAGCAATACATGTACACAGATTGTAAATATGTGCCCCAGTTTATACCTTTATACTATCTATATGTGCAGAAGAAGTATTCAAGCAGAGAGTGGACAGCCGTCTAATAACAATGATGTATGCATAGCTACACTCTGTACTGTACAGCCTGGACTAGATCATGGGTGGGCAACCATGGATCTTCAGATATTTTTGGACTGTAACTTCTATAATGTCTAGGGCTAGGGTCATTGTTGCTATAGGCTAAAACTTCTGGAGAACCATACCAGAGACAAACCTCGTAAATGCTTAAATCCGGTGTAAAATAAGCAGACAAAAACAACACTGTAGGGAGTTATTTTTGTTTTTCCAGCTGCACAAGCAGTTGTTTTTTTGCACTTGTGTAAATGGTTCTGCAACCATTCTGCAAGCAATTGTACAACTGGAATAGCATTTGAGTCCTCCACTGCATATAATCCAGAATTAGGAATCCATGGCTGAAATCCCACCCAGTTGAGGGACTGTAAGAGTTCTACACGTGGAACTAGGCTATAGTTCCCCTGTCACCACTTTAGGACTCATTATTTTATTGCAATAGCTGCTCTACCCATTCTGTTGCTGGTGGAGGTGGGGATTGGAGAAGGATTTGACTATGCCCTCATAGCCAGAGGCAGGCCAAAGATAACTTCCACCAAGATCCACTGGTGTCCTGCAAAGGTCTCAATGGATGATACTATCTGCCTGGGTCTAGCTATGGGGACATAACCAAATGCTTCTTTGATCCCCTCCACTCTCCATCAGCAATCGGATGGTCATTGGGAGGCTATTGCAGTGGCAGGATGAATCCTGGTGGGGCTTTGGTCATTGTAGAGGGAAGAAGAGAATACCAACCTCCACAATTAAAAAAAGCAACATGCAAGGATAAGAAAAACTTATGCTTGTATGTATTACTAACAGAATGCCAATCCATGAGTGCAACATTGTTTATGCTAGTAGAATGACACTCTAGGATACTGACTGTAATAAATAGATACATGACTATTGAACTCCACATGCCATTCATAGAGATGTTGAAGGCACAGAGCATTTGCCCATTCAAAAGATTTATGATCCTGTGTCCAGTCTACCATTCTCCCACTAAAGTCCACAAAATAAAATACAGAAATAAGCCAGCTATTTAGGCACAACAGCATGATTGCCTCTGCCCACAAAACTACAGCAACAACAATCCTTGCTTCCAGCTACTATTAGAAGATAGCTATCAGAAATATCATGCTATGTACGGTTGTTAGATGTTGTAGCGCCATTGTCAGATAATATTTCCAAGGGCTATGCAATAGCTGTTCAAAGTGGTGGTGGGGAAGCTTTATGCTGGGATTAAAAAGAGAGAGAGAGAGAGAGAAAAGAGAAGAGAAGAAGAATTCAGTAACTGTGAGCATTCTGCAGAGTCTGGGAAATTTGGTACCAAGTTCATTGTGAACAAATATGTATTGTTGTGCTAAGTGTAATACACTGACGGATGGAACTTGGCATGCATCACAGAAAGGGGAATAAAAGAAAACTCTTAGCCTGCGATAAGCCTTATGACGGCCCAGTAAAATATTGATTGAGGCACACTGAACCTCACAAAGGCATTTATGTGATGTGATAGAGGCTTAAATGAATAGGCATATTCAGCATGAAATGAAACAAGCAGCCTGCCTTACAGACTGATGTGCTGAAATTTCAAAAGTATTGCTTTTTAATCCTGAAACACACTGATTGTTCCTTATTGATTCTAATATTATGTATGATCATGTCTATATAACTGTGAGGACAGCAATAATTTTGGCTACTTGGAATACGCTGTGTGAAACTTCTATAATTCCTTTGCCGATAACAGCAGCTGCAATGTCTTCATAATATGATCCTTAAGAACTGAGACCTACAGAGGGTAACCACAACCTTGGGTCTCAGCCTTGGGGGGTGGAGACTTCCTCCACAGCTTGTCAACATTTATTAGTGCCATAAACATTTATACTGCTACCCACCATCCCCTAGGCCATTGATGGGAAGCTCGTCCCCCTCCCCCAATGTCCTGGGCAGCGTCTCTTACAACCCCTTAACATTGGTTGTGCTAGCTGGAAGTTTTAGGCCAAAATGTTTGGAGAGCCACAAGTTTTCTATTCTACCCTCTGTGATTGTGCCAACCTACAGAGTGTGAGAGAGGAGGGACTGAGAGGGAGGGAGACAGTAAGCGAATAATATAGCAGTAAGAACATATGCAGCCACAAGTTTTGACTGTTATAAATAAATACAGAAGAGTATGTGTTAGCTGAGATGATGTTTACTTCTAGTTCCTTGGGGTCTTTTGCAATTATGTTTTTTTTTTCCTCGTTCTTTTATTCCTGCTTTTCTTCTGCTTTCTATAGTAGTACTCTCTTAAGTGAAACTGTCAAATTCCTCTGAGGCAAGTGTGTTATATGCAGCACTGAGTCCAAGGATGTTCAGCAAATGTGGTTCAATAAACATTATATTCCAAGCATGTCAATGCACCAAATGTATCCATTGTCCATGCTTATAACAGCATGAGTTCTTACCATGCTTCAAAGTGATAGACATCATAAATTCCACAGCCATTCCTTTATCAACACTGCTCAGCCATATTCCCCATGTGGTATAATTCCATTCCTAGAGAAGAAAGCCAGTTCACTCTTACACAATACCTCCTGTCTCTGTCCTACTTTTTAACCTATAGGGCAATGATGGGTATTAACTGGTTCCCAGATACCTACTGTACGGGTATGAGTGCCTTCTCCACTGGAAAAAAAAATGAAAATCATTTCTTGTTTCATAAAATGAGCAAGTAAAGTCTACAGAAGTGTAGGGGTGGTGGGAAAAGGAGTAGTGTGGTCTCCAGACCCTCCATAGATACTTTTGCTTGCCTGAAGAATCAAAGATCTGGCTTCCTGCTTCGACCTCCAGTACTAAAATGAATCTGTCATCTTTATAGACCAGCAACATCCATAGCAACAAACACATTTAGTCTGGATTTAGCCCCAAATAACACATCACTGCTTGTGAAATGAAACTGGGTGAAGACAATGCTGCGGAGCATTAGACAAGGCTTCTTATGAAAGGAGCAAGGTAAACATACACATCTGGTCTAAAGACATGGATCAGCAACTGAAGAGACATTCTGAAATCCTGTTTTTCTATTCACAATTTCTCTAGTATGTGATACAGCGGGGTATGGAACCTTTGGTGTTTCAGACATTTTGGATTAGAACTACCACAATTGTTTAGAATTAGTCATGCTGGTTGTGGCAGATGGGAGTTGTGGGCTAAAACAGATGAACAGCCAAGTATTCCCCATCAATTTTCATGATTGTTTTAAGGGAAGATAAAAATGCTTATTTAGAAGAAAAACAAAATCTACAGCAATCAGACTGAATGAGCGCTGTTTTTCTTCAGTGCAAGCAAAACATAAGGAGAATGTATGTACTCTCCACATGTTAAAAGCAAGCGTGATGGCACTGTAAGTCCTACCACCAGTCCCCTCACAGTCCATGTGCTCTTCCAGTCATGACCCTGCTGTGTGGAGGGGTGCTGTGTATGTCTACAGGGGTATACTGAATGTGTGGATCTATCCTGGGTCAGTTTCACACCTCATTTTAGGTAGTAAGAGAAAGAATGATGACTAAAATGTTCAGGCAGGTTCATTTGATAGGTAAGCATGTAACTCTACATGTTTAGGGTTTGAGGCTGAACACCAGCACTTTGACAGGTGACCAATAGGTAGCATAGCTTTATAAGAACTAGCAGTTATGACCTGACAGGTATTACTTTTAGTAGAAACTCATGTATTTCATCTTACCAGTCCCAAGGTTTTTGCTGCATTTTGTCCAGCTGAAGCCTCATGCAAATCTAGAAAACCAGCCCCACGTAGAACATGTTGAGGTTAGCAGCATGCTGATAACAGTACCCAAACTGCTTCTGTCCAAAAGGAAATGTAATTGGCCAAACAGTCTAAGATAATGAAACATGCTCTGTCACATGGAAATCACTAGGACTTCTAGTAAAAATGCTTGATCCAATAACATCCCCACAGTACAAATCCTTCAGTGTTTTGTCTCTTTGTTCATAGTAAGACTTCTTTGGTTGTTGTTTTTAGGCAGCATTGGACAAGGAGGATGAACTACCTCCCAGGATAGAGCTTTCCAAACTTTTCATGTTGGTGACACACTTTTTTGGACATGCATCATTTTGTAACACAGGCCCTTTCCACACCTTACCTTCTTCCGTTGCTGGGGTGTGGGGATCATGCGAGCAGTCTCTGGCGAGAGGCTCTCACGTCCGGGGTCCTTCGGCTCCACATGAGCTGCCTGTTCACGCGAGAGCCCCACCTCTTCCTTCCGCAGCGCAGCCTGGGAGTTTCCCAAGCTGTGCTGGGGCAGGAAGCGCGACCAGCATGGCTCCAGAGGCTCCTCACGCTTCTAGCCAAAAATGAAAAGGTGCGTGATTGGTGCCTGCTGGCCCCTGGAGCATCGCGCAACTGTGAGTGCATCATGCAGGTCGCTCCTCACAACCGCACAACGCTCCAGGCGCCCTTTCACGTGGAAAATGCCATGCGAAAAGGGCCACAGTAATTCAAGCCATTTCTGCACTAGACTGTTATAGCGTTATTATTCCACTTTCAACATCCTATGGAATCCTGGGGTTTGCAGTTTCAGGAGGGGCCAGCTGGCCCCTCCAGAAACTACAAGCCCCAGGATTCCATAGTGTGATAGATGATGATGCTGTGATTGAGCAGCCAGAGATTGTGCAGGGGGCTGAGCCAGTGACTGAGCAAGTCAACCTGCAAACATCCCCTGCACTGGAAGATCAAACAGAGACTGAAGCAATTTCCGCACGGGGTGAGCGAATTGCCCCGTGACGCTACTTACCGGACTTTAATGCTCCCCGGTCCGGTCCAGGCTGCTCTGGAGCAGTGCGTGGCCATCGCTCCACACTGCTCTGGCATTGAAAATGGCGGCTTCCAGTTGGTCGAGGGTGTCAACCAACCATTCAAGCTCACCAGCCTAAAGCCCGCCCCCGGCAGATCACAGGCTCGCACCAACATGAGCCTGTGAATCTGCATAAGGGAGCAGGCTCACAGTGGTGCGCTCCATGCTTTTGAAATACCTGTTTTTAGCGGTCTTTCAAAAGCACGCTGGACGACCACTTGGGGTCATTCCAGAGTGGGCTGGGGTGCGAATCTACATTAAATAGGTCCGACCCAGTTCGCTCGCAGGTGCAAATGTCCTCCCTGGAGGACACTCTGCCCCGTTTTAAAAACCCCTTGTGGAAATGGCCTGAGTTGCCCCAGCCAGCTCATGACAGAGAAGGAACCAGCAGTGATGCAGAGGAGTTGCAGCCAGCTGTGCCCATCAGCCCTCAATCATGCAGAAAGTTGAAATGGGCTGCTGAGAGGGAGGCTGCTTGGACTAGGTTGAGGAAGCAATAATGAGCAGCACCTGCTCACAGGGGCTATTTAAGTCTGCTGGCGGGGCTGCTCCTTGCTTGCAGCAAATTATTAGCAAGCCCTCACAACCTTTGTGTCTGCTGCTCCCTGAAACCCTCTGGGTGGATCTCTGCCTCCTGAACCGTTGGACTGGACTTTGACCTGGCTTGGCTTGTGTTTTCCTGGTTTTTGGTATATTCAGACTCCCCAAGTGTTCCTGACCTCTCTCCTCCTTTGTTGGCTGCAGCCCGGCAGGGAGAAATTCCTGACACATAGGATGTTGAAAGTGGAATAATAGCACTATAACAGTCTAGTGCAGAAATGGCCACAGTTTTACTAGCAAACCGGTGGTTAAACTAAGCCCTTATAAGAGATACAGACACATATATACTGTATTTGCCGGCATGTAAGATGCGCCCATGTACAAGATGTAGCCCATTTACACACTGGCAAATATTATTTGATGGCGCATAAGACACACCAGCATATAAGACACACCTCATTTTCAAACAGTATTTTTCAGGAAAAAAAGTGAGTCTTATACGCCAGGGAATACAGTAAATTGTATGTATGTAACAAAATGTATGAGAACACAACATATCTCATGAAAACCTTTTGTAAATTTTCAAAAATATATGATTTCCAAGATTGTAGGTGACACACCTACACACTTCAGGAGACACACTCACATGTCGCGGCAAACCATTTGGAAAACCCTGTCCTAGGGCATAGGAGCATTTTGGAATGAATGCAGCTTCAGTCTGAGGACAGCAGAGAAGTTTCCTCAGCAGTGGAGGCACTTTGACAATAAGACAACTTCTTCACTGCACAGTCTACTTCTCAGGGAGGCTTTAGGAAGGGTTGTTAGCAACTGAGCTTGGGTAGGAGTCAGGCTGCTCAGTCACAAAAAACAAAACAAAACAAAAACCTCAGCTCTGGTTGAGTCATTCTGCTGGACCTAATTAGCTCATCCTCCATTTCTTGCTGATTCATTTTGCATTTGGTTACAGCTGACTTTGGACTGTGTTCATTAAACCGCTTGGAATATCCCTGACAATTTACTGTTGGGAAGTACACCGGTTAAACTTATGATCAACAGCAGTGGTGACAGGGATAAATTTTCACCAGGTGGAGGGCTGAGTCATCTCATTTTTTCCCAAATTGGCAGAAAATCACAATCAGAAATGATTTCTTCCTGTGATTTCCGGTTTTCCATGTTTTGGGGGGCATTGATCAGTTGATGGGCTGACGTATTTTAACCAAATCTGCCACTGCTAGAAGCCTGTAGGAACCATGATTTGGCATTTTTCCTCTGGGGACAAAATGGCTGTGTTTGGAAGGACTATGCAAAGTTAAGAGGTTTGAGAAATCACACAAAAGGTGTGGGAGAGCCACATTTTGTAGTGGGGGGGGGGAGAGAAAAAAATAAGAAGAAAACAGGGAATACATAAAGCATGCATGTGAACTAGTTGACCATATTTCAAGAACAAATTTTCTGGAAATTTATAAAATATATTTATAAAACGCACATTCATGTGTGGCTAAAGCAGTAAGATCTTCTGATTGCAGATTTATGGAAAATTGATAGACATCTTTTCAACATTTTATGTAAGTCTTTTAACAACAGGAAGATCTTATTCCAGATCCCCCCTGCCTTGATCTGCTCTGTTTGTAGCATGAGAACTTCCTGGTGTAGACTTGCACTTTTAGACATTGCTGGCAGGACATGCCTGTCCAAAAACAGAATACAAAGTCGTTCCAAAAGAAGCTTGAGTGGTCCTCTCCCCGCTATTCTTCCACCAGCAGATAAAGAGTTTTTTTTAAATTCATCTGGGTTGCTGTAGAAGGAGCCTTCAATGGCCCTTTATGCAGCATATCTTAATATTGGATAGTTCCATGCTCATCACTGCATTGCCATTTCTGGGTTGGAATCAAAATTAAAACCCTGTTTTCCTCAAGCCTCCAGGGTCAGCGAATAAGCACCGGCATTGAAACTGGTGTGTCTTCCTCAGCACAGCATCTCTGGCCACTCCTGCCCCTGCCTCCCCCTGCCCTGTCCCCACCCCACAGCTCCTGATTGGTCTTTTAAAAAAAAAAAAATCTTGGAAGCCATGCTAACATTAGCATAGTGGACTGGACTAACTGGATCATGTCAGCCAGCTATACCATGCAATCATGCTAATGGTAATAAAGGGATTTTAAAAAATTAAAATCTGAAGGGGACATGCAAAATCATCATGCAGCAGTATCAAAATCACCATGCAGTGTGCTCCTTTGTCCCCTTCTCCTTCTGTGTTCAGTGCTGACGCAACAGAAGCAGGCAGCCATCTGCTGGGCAGAGATTGCCCTGGGAGTCACTGAGGGAAGGATAGGCTGGGAACACCTGTGGCCACCCCCTGCTGGATCAGTGATGAGAGGAAACTGCTATGGAGGAACTGCACTCACCCAGCTGATTCAACTGTTGCACTAAGGGGAGGTCAATGATGGTTTTTCCCCTTCATTGAAAAAGAACTGATTGGGCATGCTTGGGGACAGGATAGCAGCTGGCTAGCAATGACGTCATGTAATGAGATGGCTCCTAGATTGGGAGCAAGGTGTGGCTGAGGCAGGTTGACAACGTCATGTGGAAAGAGCCAATGTCTGGGTGTTGTGGGTCTCCTCGGGTGGCCAATTTTGAAAGACAGTCAGAATATAGAGGAGAGAGGCAAATAAACAAATGCCAATTTCTTGGTCAGGTTAAGTGGCTACCTAGAGAATCTCCATGACATTTAGACTGAGCCTTCCTTTATTGGACTCCATGCAGTCTATATGTATGTAGGCATGTCCATACTACCTTTAACGCTTCTCCTCCAGGATGCACTTTGAGTACTTGGCTTGCAAGATGGAAACATTACACAATTATGGTGCCCAGTGTAACTGTGTCAGCCTAGATGGTGGCAGTGTTGTGGGCTTTGGCATCAATGTGGGTGGCAGTGCTGTAGTGGGGGTAAGATGGCTGTGGACACTGAAAAGTACTGACACAGGAAGTTGTATCTCTCAAGAGGGAAACCTGCTTTGCTGGTTTGCAAGGTCCTTGTGGGCAAATATGGCAGATTTCTCTGGCAACAGAAATGACTTTCTCTTCCTTCCCCTTGCTGCACCTGCCCACCTTACCAAGAAGCACTTTAGGCTGATGTAGCAGAGCTTTACACTGGCTTATGTCACCAAGAGGATTCTCACTTGAGCATTTCAAGTACCCAACCATGATACACAACATGGCGAAGAGAGCAGCTTTTACCTCTGATTTGTTTGTCATGCAGTGACTTTTTGTTTGTTTGTTTGTTTGTTTGTTTACCATAAAATATCTGCAGTAATGCAACATAGCATATTCTATTGGCTGGACCATGTTGCCTCTTTTCGGTAGACTTGTCTTAGTGAAAATGTTTATCTAGACTAAACTCAGCCAAGAAAAAGGCACATCAGTCTCAGATTTATCTCCAAGCATTATTTGAAGGTTAAATTACATACAGACACAGACATCATTCAATGCATTTAAAACAAATAGTGCAACTATTGCGTTTTAAAGCTGTTCATTACAGCCAGAGCAACTTGGGTCAGTAAATAAAAATGAAGGATGTTGCTGTCTGGGGTGAAACTAAAGAGATATTGAACTGATGGCAGTCATTTTCTATTCTGTTGGCTTCACTACACCTCTTTCCTGTCAAATCACCATTAGAGAGGTAGAAGGTTCACTCTGCAAATATATAATCCCAGCATTTCCCAAGTGCTTCTATGAACTGGGCCCCTTCAGACATCAATGAACATTCACCTACAAGATAAAAGATCAAACGAACACCATCGTACTTGATTCTTTCATTTTCCTTCCAGCCTATTTCCACATTGAAATTGGAGGTGTAATGATACGACAAGCCCATGACCGCATCTGTGAGTTGGGCTTTATATTATTCCTTTGACGTCTTCAGATTACAAATCCCTGCTTCTGAGTTTTTCTCTCCAATTTGACTGGTGACCTTCAAACATCTGTGACATGAAAAAGCAAGCATATGCACATAGGTAATATAATTATTGGAGAAGCTAGAAACTTTTACTTGAGGTTTTTGAAAAGACCTTTGGTTAATGAAATCATTAATGCCTACTGTCAGTGCTTTGTTTACAAGACACCATCTGGAATTAGCACAATTAAATTAATCAAATTAATTATCCAGAATTAATAGTAACAGAAGGAAGATGTTTATCCCACAGAATCAGTCAGATCTGACTAAATACATGAAGGAATTGGGTCTTTCTTCTTGTTTTGTACTCTTTTGTTTCCCAGATATACAGTTTTAATTTTGGGAGGGCCCATTGTCTGTTGTAGTGCTACATGTGTGGCATATAGAACACCTTGGGATCAGTCTCTCTGATTCAGATCAGGTAAAGATAGGAAAGATCCTCTCAGAGATACTGGAGACTCGTTACCAGTCTTTGTAGATGGGTACTGACCTAGATAGACTTATGGTCTGATTCCATATAAGGTACCTTCCTACGTTCCAGTTTTGAAAAACCTTTGAGAACAATTTTAATGGGAGAAAAAAAATCTGGGCTACATCATTTTTACTGAGGAAAGTTAGTGCTGCTCATAGTCAGCTGAATCCACCACAGTGACTTTGCTTTAGATCCACTGGCCCTCAAGTCTTTTAATTGATAATTTTTACTTCTATTTTGCAGCGTGATGATTTAAAGAGATATAAAATGTCTCCAAGAAATTGCATGGAAGGTGAAGGAAAATATAAAATCATTTCCATGGCAATGGTTCTGATAACAGTAATAGTCTATCTAGCCTGAAGGTAGAGGTGAGTAAGAGACTAAGAGGTGTGTAGAATAAATGCCTTCATGGACATTTTTTGGAAGTTAGGGTACCTACATTTAAATTTAGCTATTAGAACCTACAGACAGATATTAGCAATCACATCTGTCCAAAAAAAAGTGGGCAGCAGCACCAAAAAAAGAAAAGAGTAGCGGGTATGAAGAAAATGGGTTACTGTGTTTAACCATGCAATTCAGGCATCAAAGCCGGATCTTAGAAAAAATAGTTTGGGCTACAAGTCCCAGAATCCGCAACATGGCAATTCACCAGGCTGGTCTCTAGCCATGCTGGCTACAGAATTCTAGGAACTATTGTCCAAAAATGTAATTTTTTCAAAGTTCTTATTTCTTCAGGAGCAACTATTAACATTTCTGTTGATATAGTCAATACACTTAATACTCACAATAGCTAAAATATTTCTTTATGAAATCTAATCCATTAATCAGCACTAAATATAAAGGATGATCGTATGAGACATTTGAAAAGTGAAAACCAGTCAATGTGAAGGTTAAAATGTACCATCTATGACCCAAACATAACTACTTTTTCAACTGCAAATTATTTTTTTTGTTTGTTTTTATCGTGGTATGTTAAATATTTTTGTTGATGACACAATAGAGGCAAAACAATGTATTCTGTGACCATTTTACATAAATATTACTAAAAAGGTAAAAACTGGAAACACATTGTAGAAGATTGTATATGTATATGTGTATGTGCATGTATACAAACAAGGCCAGCCCTACCATTAAGCAGACTGAGGCAAACTTCTCAGGCAATAGGTGAGAAAGAGGGGCAGACATTGACCTGTGGACTTATGTGTGATGCCTGGTGTGACTTGCAACCTGTTTTCCTTCCTGGTACACTGCAAGAGGGGGATGAGAAGAGAAAAAGAGGTTGAAGAACCAAGACAGATGGAGGGGTTCACACACACTTGATGTATCTTCCCCACTTCTATCCTTCAAATGGGCCCAAAAGGTGAGGGAAGTGGAAAGTGTAGCATCAAGAATCCAAGTTCCACAGGCCTGAAGTTCCACTGTAGCATCTGCGCTGGTAGAAATCAGTAGGACCTTCAGCTCTTGACACTCAGAGACAGCTTTAGAATAAGCCATCCTTAGTTGCCCAGTCTTTTGCTGCCATACCCTCTTACCCCTTCATCAAGACTTCTTTTTACATCCCAGTTTTGTGTGAAGAAGTGGCAAATAAGTTGTCACCCATGGTCTCCTCTTTCTGGAAAAGAGAAGACTGTTCATTTACAAGATCCTGGAGGGAGGTAGTGAGTGGAGAATTCTATACAGGCTTTTGTTACTGCCCTGGCTAGCCCGAGCTTTGGGGATATAAAAAGATATCATTTGATATCTCAAATTCAGCTTCACATATCCCTTCCACGTGCTTGTGAGGCCCCCGGACAAGCACGCATACAGGCTCGGCCGATTATCGCCGTAATATTCCTAGACAACACAGGCAGGCCAGAAAATAGCCGACTCGCCGCTTTAGGAGACCTCAAGGCAAGTACTCCATTAGGTATGCACGCAACCTACAAAGGATTCTCTGCCTCGCGCTGGCAACTTCATGATCGAGCTATACAATGCTCAAGTATTCCGCATTTGCATACCGGCTACTCTATTGATAAATTCGGCACTAATTCAATCATTCAAATTCTGACCTTTCGGAGGCTTTGTCTCCAACTCCAAATCTATTGTTTTCCCCTAAGTCCGACCTAGCCTGCAGTCACAATTCTCCTTTTAAAAACCCTTGATTCCGAGACCTTCCTCGGATCGCTCCCAAGTTCCAGACCACCTTGCTGCCGCTTTGCTTGGCGAGCTTCCCCTCAGCTCCACGTGCTGAGATACATCGAACCCCAGCTTCGCTCTCCATTTTCTCCCGGACTTCAGGACAGGTTTCGTATCACCCGAACCAACTCTCCCTCTAAAAATCCTGCTGTCTTACTCACACCTTTATTTTCCTTAGTTATCTGTGTGTTTGAGTTGCATACATTGTGTGCCTGTATTTAATAAAGACTATTCATTATTTTCCAACCGGTTTGCTTCTTGACTCGGCCTGACCCCGTAGACACTGGGTTGCAAGATCCTGCTATGTTGCCCTGCCTCTCGTATTGCCAACTTGTGCTCTGAACTAATTTCCCCAACTTATAGCAATTTGATGTCCCTCCTAGGACCCCCAGAAAACAGGGTAACACTTTGAAGACAACTGAACTAAAGCAGCCTCAAGAAAGGCCAGAGAGTTCTAATACCTCATGATTCACACCTCTGGTGTAGGATCTTTCTGTCAGCAAGACTTGGGAGACTTTTCTCTCTATCTCCAGGCCTACTGTCATCACCAAAATCTCCACTGAAGAATAAATGTTAAAGTTACATACATAGAACATACAGTTAGTGTACAGTGAAAAGTGAGGCAGCTACAGATTCTGTGTCTTGTAAAAGAAAAGCTATTTTTATTTTTATTATTATTATTATTGTACTTTTACTTTCAGAGAGAGGGGAGATATTTGTGGGATTTTCTACCTCTGGTGCTAAAATGAACATGACAGGTCTTGGAAATTATATACCTTAACTTGATTATGTGGTGTAATGTGTGTGTTTGTGTGCCAATTGCTGTTCTACAGCAGGTAGTAGAATATCTTGGTCCACACCTACACCCCCCCCCAAAGCACAAATAAGTAAAAGCTGTTTATAAAGGCAAGTCATTTAATTTGCTAAATTGGCATCCAAATTAAACAGTTTGTAGTCATGACTTCATATTCAGACTGGCATGTGTTATTTCTTCCTGTCTTTGCACTCTGCTGAACACATTGTTCTGTGCTTACCTTAGAGCAATTGCTAAGGAAAAAATATTCCGTAAAAGAAATATAGCATTGCATTCTACATTTTTGCTGTCTATCATTTCAAAGTAGCTGAAAAAAAATTAGCTAGAGAAAATATCCTATTTCAAAAGAGCAGCACCAAGTTCAGAACATTAAGGCTACAATCTGATACACATATACCTCATTACAGTAAGTAACTTAGCTAACATTGCTTCT
Organism: Cyclura pinguis; assembly: GCA_030412105.1. NCBI lineage: Eukaryota > Metazoa > Chordata > Lepidosauria > Squamata > Iguanidae > Cyclura > Cyclura pinguis. The sequence continues at coordinate 245,763,941 of CM059599.1, read as the reverse complement.
GAATAGACAGGTACAGGGTTGCAGGCTAACAAAGGAACTGGGGTAGGGTTGCCATAACTACCCTGTTAGCTGGGTTTTACCCAGATTCTAGGCATGCTGCCTAGTGCCCATTTGGAGCATCATCTGGTCAAGATTCCAAGGCTTTTCTTTTTTTTAAAGTAAGTTTTTGGCCCCTGTTGAAGCCAAGATATGGGAGGAAAATGTTTTATCACTCTTCTACTCAATTCTTTCATATGAAACAAGTCCACCTCAGGTTTCAGTTGCAAGATGAGATACAGGAGGGAAGGGAAAGTGTGTGGTGCAGGTGGTGGAATGCAAAAAGCAAGGTCTTTTTTTTTTGGATGGACAAATTCTATATTTATTTGTCGTAGGAGTATGATATGTGTATTTGAACTGTTTACTCACATATATGTCTTATCAGATTAATTAGATCTTATATATCTAAGAGTTAATGTACATAAGATATTTGTCCATTTGTATTTATTGGGAATACAATTTACTTTTGTAGTATAAACTCTGTCAGAGAAACAAAGGAGCAGATATAAAGGCGAGGAAAGGATTTATAGCAGGTACAATGGTTGTGCTGGGAGGGAACACATCTGCCACTTTGGACTGGGACTTTGGCCCTGTCTGCACCCTACCTCCTTGTGTCATCCTCCAGTTGTGATCCTGGCAGTGCCTCTGCCGGGAAGAGAGTGCAATAGGAATGCTCCTCTCCACACCAGACTGGCTCTCTTTGGGAGGGAGCATGATGGACATACCTCTTCTTTCCACGGTGCAGCCGGGCACTATCCCATGCTGCACAGGGGCAGGAAGCACCTCCGTTGCACTTCTGGGCCTTCCAAATGGCAGGTAAGTGCAAGACCATCATGCGATCGAGAGTCATTGATGGGGAAAACCTGTCAATGATTTACCCCGCTACTACATCAGTTGGCGACGGGAGAGGAGCAGGACCACGCCTACATTTTGTGGAAGCATCGTTGCAGTCCTGCTCCTCTCACATCCCCATGCCAGGACACTGGCCTCCTGTGGAAAGGTCTTTGGTTTTTTTTTCTCCCTTGTAGAAAGGAATACTTTTCAAAGTTTTCAAAGGGGTAGCTGTGTTTGTTTTGTACAGCAAAACCAACCACATCTATTATCTACCCAGCAGAATCTACCTGGAAAGACTAATAGGTTGTATTTGGCATAAGCACTTAAGGACTGTAGTACACTTTATTAAATACTGGAGTGTTGGCAGCTATTAATATATATGGCTGAGGAGGGAGGATGTAATCACTTTGGTGAGAGGTAATGAAAACGTTAAAAGTACAAATATTTATCATGACCTTACCTGGTCATTAACAAACAATAATTGCTGATCAACCATGGAATAATGAGACCAGACACAGAAAGCTGGGTTGAAGAAGGATCACTTTATTTAACCTAAAACCTACTTAAAAATAATGAATCTGGAGAAGAGCAAGAAGGGAGGAACAACCTAGTGCAGGATGAGCTGAGTCAGGTGTTACCCATTGACTTCCTCCTCAGTTTTCCCCTGGACAAAACACCTGAGCCCCAAAGGCAGCCCAATAGCTGGATTGCTCCCCATCTAGCCATCAACTGGAAGGTAAACCCAAAGACACCTCCCCAATCACAGGACTCCCAGGCCAGCCCCAAAAGAAGTCTCCTTCCCCATCCCTGGGGTCCTAGTAACTAAAGAGGCAGTTCTTGAGCCCTCTCCTTTACTGTACCTGCTACTTCTCTCCCCCTCTCTCTGCTACCTGCCATGGACAAGGGACGATCGTCTGCTTAGTCCCTTTTCCCCACCAGGCTGGCTAAAAGGGCCTTCACCCTTTGCTGCATGTCTCCAGGTATTATCCTCATCAAATAAATGCATGCTATCTGCTCGGTAAAACTCAGAGCACTGAAATAATATTTGAGATGTGGGAGGAAGTGGGCCAATCCCCTGTTAAGGGCATTAGAAACTTCCGTTAACCCTTCTCCATGCCCTGTAAAGTTAACGTGGATCACCCTCTCCTCACCAAATTTCATGAGACAAAATGGCAGACCACATCAAAGTTATCCCCAGCCATTTGGTCTGAATGTTCCTAAGATCATGAAGAACCTATCTGAATAACGGCCTTCCACATCAAGAAACCCAGGTCATTCCCACCCAGGTGAATGACCAGAACATGAGTGTAGGCCCTTTGTGCTCCATAAACAACAAAGGCAACAGGTCATGCCAACAAAGGCCTCTTTTTCCAAGCCACTGCACTGTGGCCTGATCACTCAGCCCCAAATGGTAAGTCCAGGGCTGGCATACCACTCAGTAAAACATACTGTGACAGCAAATCTGGAAACAACACCTCTCCAGACAAAACAAAAAAGATCCCTCTGCCGTACTGGAGAAGAATGAGCTAATGATGCTATCTTCTCTTCCTCCTCCTTCCATGGCAAGAAGGGTGTGTCCACATTTTCAAATAGGGTTGAGGTTGAGAAGGCAGCAGGGGCACACTGGAGACCCTTTCTGCTTGTTGCTCTTAGACTCCTAACCCCTCTGATTCTCTGCTGACTGAAATCAGTGCAAGTTAGAACATTTATTTGCATCATATCCTTATTAATTTTTCCACGACAGAAGGTGTGATATTTTTAAAAAGACTAATTAAGCAGTTAACACGCTTTTGGGTTTCGCTTGTTAGCTTGTTTCCACCAACATTTTAGACACAGCTATCAAAACTTGGATTGCCAAGTAATGGAGTTTTTCCAGCTAAGCTAGCTCCAGGAAGAAAACTGGTGCAATAGATACTGCTGATGCAAGGAAGGCAAAGGTTTTGTTGTTGTTGTTCTTTTTCCCTCTCACTACCGCCACATTAAAGTCTGATATTCAATTGCCCTCACAGTACTTCTGGAAGCATATTTAATGTAGCATGAAGCTGAACCCACAGAGAACTTATTCAGAAGGGTATTATGATCAGTGGTATTGAAAGCCAGTGAATGTTCAAGCAAAATAAGCAGGGTTATAATTCATCTGTTCTTCCAACATAAGTCAGATTGACTAAGGTAGTCTCCATAAGAGTTAGGCTGGAAACAGCTTTAAAATGATACACTTATAAAAGAGGGTGTAGGGTTGCCCAGACACCACCTAGCAATTTAATAAGGAAGGGAATATTTGCAAGTATCTAACTTATTGTACATAGTCATAATAAAGGCCAGACACACATCCTAACTGTCCACATGGTCTTCAAGGCCAGCCAACAATTAGGGTGAGTGAGGTGACTTCCTTTTATTAAGTGGCAAATTGTGCCACTCCCCAACACAAGTTCTTGTCACTCACCTTCCTCCTTACTGTCCTGTGCCAAGATTGAAGGGGGGCACAGGAGCAAGGTCTCTGTCACTGCAGAAATCTGTCACAAGAATCCAGCAATTAGAATAATTAAAATCTCAACAGAAAGACAAAAAGACAAACATGGTAAGCCAGTCCAGAGGTCAAGAATCCAGTTGGCCCTCCACATTTGTTAGGGTTAGGGGTGAGGGACCCCCAGAAAAGTGGGAAAATTACAAATACCAAAATGTGTGTATCGTCTGTGGGAAGGGGGCCAAAACATGGTGGGGAGAACAGGCACCCAGGGTCCAAACCAAGTCAGGGAAAGATGACAAAAATGGAGTGGATCAGCATGGTGGCCCTATACTTCCTCTCTCACATCCATCAACTTCTTTGGGTGTGTGGAGGCATTGAGAGAGAGTTTGTGGTGCTGACAAATCAGGCTGCAAGCCACCCTTAGCTGACACCTGGGCAGTTCCCCTGGTGGGGAAGGAGGAAACCATAAACAGGTTTTAAAGGTCTGCAAGGCCTGATTAGAGCCACCAAGTGGGAAAGTTCCTCCAGAAAAAAAGCACCAGGGTGGTGGGAGGACGGGAAGAAACTCACAAATAACCAAATCTGTGAAAGTCAAACCACAAATGTGGAGGAACATGTCAGTAAAGGTTGGACCAAACCTGTAGAAAACTTTGTGATGTGGGTTGTTATGTGCACCTGTGGAGAGCCATGTGACTTTAGCTGAGTCATGCTGCTCAGCAACCAGGCGAGAAGGTTGCATCAGGTGTGGGGAGAATGCAAAGGCCGGCAGGATTGAATCAGCTAGTGTGAGTATAAATGTAGCTGAGAGCTAGCCAGCAAGTTGCATATGGTGTCTGATGTGTCTGCTGGAGGCTCTGTCAGAAAGAGCAAGTAGAGGGATGCTGGAATGCCTTCTGGAGAGTCTTGTAAATATGTACACATTGTAACTGAAGAATAAATTGCCTCCTTGATGGAAGAGAACAATTGGCGTGGGTGAGTTTTTCCTGGCTACAGGGCATTGCTGCTAAGTTATTCTCTGCTGCTGGGCACGCTTCCAAAGCTGTGGGAGCAATCTCTGCTATATTTTGGGTGTGACAAAACAGCTATAGATTCAAGAGCAGGTAGTTTACAAAAGTCAGGGAGAGTGAACAGTTGTGAACAACAAAAACTCCCAGCAACTGTTGTGGGATTTATAGCCACCTGATCTTGAAAAAAAAGGTGCTTGATTGCTCTAGTGTTTCTTAGAGGTGTTCACTCCTTCACCACTGTTCTTTGCCCTGATGACAATCCAGAAATGATGGGGGTCTTTGCACTCCCCCTCAGTTCTGATGGAGATGGGGCCTACTCTGCTGTAATTTCTCAGCAACTGCATTGGGCACTGGCTGGCCACTCAGATTCCAGAGGGGGCAGAGTTGTTTTCTAGAGGCAGAAGACCTTCTATATCTGACTGCTCTGGATCAGATTTCTCATACTCTGCGAGGTGAGTTAGGACACTCATTCCTGTTCCTCACTTTGGAACAGCTGACATCTCAATTCAAACCCTGCACTGAGTCTTTGGCCCTTTTTGCATAGCATTTGCCATGCAAAAGGGCCCCTCGAGCGTAGCGTGATTGTGAAAAGCGATCTGCACAACACACTCACAATCGCGCGATGCTCCAGGGTAGGGCAGGTGTCACTCGTGCACTTTTTCATTTTAGGCTTTCAGTCAAAAATGGTGAGTGATTGCATATTGCTCCACGGCCCTGTGTGCACTTGCTGTGTGTGTGGAGCCTCTGGAGCCGTGGCGGTCACGCTTTCTGCCCCAGCGCAGTCTGGGAAACTCCCAGGCTGCACTGCAGAAGGAAGAGGCACGGCTCTCGTGCTGCCTGCTCGGGGGCAGGCAGCTCATGCAGAGCTGAAGCAACGGGGATGCGAGAGCCTCTCGCTGGAGGCTGCTCGTGTGATCCCTGCACCCCAGCGCCAAAAAAAGGCAAGGTGTGGAAAGGGCCTTTGTTATGGTCACTAGCACCCAACTACCTGCCTGCTTGCTCCCACTATGAAGAACTGCCGTCTGTCTGACACTTTGCATCCAAAAGTATTGACCACAACTGGCATTTATTTATTTTGGAATTCCCCCTGTCATGAGACTATGTGACACAAAAATCTTTTTGGCATCTAGTAAGGCATTTCATGACATCTTAGGGAATTCCCTCCATGTGGAGGCTCTGTTGGACCTTCTCTGCCATCTTTCTACTGGCAGGCCAGGAGTATTTTGTTTACCCACATCTTGGATTGTTAACTGGCTATTGCAGAAGGTCTTTTAAATGGGGTTTCAGGTATTTTCTATCATTGTCATCACTGATATGTTTTAACTGCTTTTTCAAGTTGCTTTAAATTATTGTTTTCAACACAGCTTTAAGCGGACGCTTGTCCCTTGTCCATGGCAAATAGCGAGAGGAGAATATAAGGGCCTTTCCTCACTACACTGCCATAGTGCTATTATTCCACTTTCAACATCCTGTGGAATCCTGGGGTTTGCCATTTAGGGAGAAGCCTTGAGAATTCTCATCCAGAGAGCTCTTTGCCCTCAGTAAACTACAAACCCCAGAATTCCATGGGACGTTGAAAATGGAATAATAGCACTACTACAGTGTAGTGCAGAAAGGCCCTAAGTCTTCGGTGATCACCTTTGGCATACCTTTGGTGTAGGGTAGGGCTCTGAAACGTCTTCTTTTAGGGTTCTAAGGCCAAAGTGGTGGGAAAGGAGGCTACCCTTGAGGTTATCCTGGGATCCAGGTTCTGACTTGTAAAGTTCTGTGGTCTGGGTGAGAGTCTGCCTCCCAATTACAGCCAGCTAGGGAGCAACCCAAGAGATAGCATGGTGTAGTGGTTTGAGCATTGGACTACAAACCTGGAAACCAGGGACTGATTCCCCACTCAGCCATGGAAACCCACTCAGTGACCTTGGGCATGTGACACATTCTCAGCCCCCCAAAAACCTGTGATACATTTACTCTGGTGTTGCCATAAGTCAGAAACAACTTGAAGGCACACAAAGACAACAACGGGGGAACAATCCACATATTTCGATTTCCCTCAGGGCTGAGGTGTTTCAGCCAAAGGAAGGCTGAGGACATTGTCAAGGGGTGACACCTGGCCTCAGCTGCACCCACATCAGGTTGCTCCCCCCCTTCTTGCTCAGTTTCCAGGTCAACACAACTTAGGTCCTTTTCGCACCTTACCTGTTCCCTAAGTAGACAAGCGAGGATCCTGAGAGAAGCCTCTTGCAAGAAGCACTCACGTCCCCTCTGCTTCTTCTCCACAGCAGCTCCCTGCTGGCCAGAAGGAAGCATGAGGGCTCTGCCTCTTCCTTCCGCAGTGCAGCCGGGTACTTTCCCGGGCTGCACGGGGGGAGGAAGCAAGATGGTCATGTCTCCGGAGGCTCTGCATGCAAGGTAAGTGTGTGTGGGGCCCAGGAGTGACACGCGATCACGCATCATTTTCAGCAAGAAGCTGAAAATGATATATTCCACGATCACCGCCTAGTGGCCCCAGCAGCGTCGCCCGATTGTGAGGACGTCATATGGAATGGTCCTCACAATCACGTGATGCTCCAGAAGCCATTTCGCATGAGAAATGGCATGTGAAAAGGGCCTCAAATAGGCTGGGTCAAATAAAATGGACCTTATTTAACCGAACTTCTATGTCTGGTCTTGTTATTCCATGACTGGTTGTCAATCATTGTTACATTTTAACTGCTTTTGAATATTGCTGTAAATTAACATTTTCAACACAACTCTTTAATTAATGATTTTTAAACTTTTATTTTATTTTTTATTTTTAACGTACGCTGCAAGCTGCCTTGGGTCCTTCACTGGCAGAAAGGCAGGCTATACATTAAATAAATAAATAGATGTACAGGTAGGATCCCCCAAGTAGCTGTGAGCAACCCAGAGTGATGCAGTGAAGGGAATACAGGGGGAAGAGGATAGAGCAAGAAAGATGAGGCAGTAGGAGTGGTGGGGCACTTCTCTTCCCTTCTCCAGTAACAGAAGGGCTTGAGACTCCAGTGATAGCCCTTATCTACTATCATGTGTTTTATCCATACAATCACTGCCTATTATAACAATCAGATGTTCTAGATCAGTGATCAGGTACCCATATCTTGTCTTCAAGCTGAAGTTCTGTGGTCAGCACATAAACATTTCTGTGCTCACAGAAGTGCTTTTTTTCAGCTGCAGTCATGGAAATGATTGCTCCCTACAGTTGCCCAGATCCACATAAAATCTAAGTCCTGTTTTCCCAAGAGTGTTTGATCATACGAAGTTTTCTTCTGGAAAACAAATAAGAACTGGATTGCAAGCGTGAACTAGCACTGTAAACCATACTGTTTATAATATAAATGAGTTTGCCGCAGTGTCTAATTAGGTGAATTTGAGGTTTAATATGTAAGCAGCAGAGTGGAATTAATAGAGGAGGAAAACAAAGAACAATCCATGAGGAAAGATAATAGAGCACGCAAGTATGCTTGAAAGTCACACCCTCGCTAAAGAAGTTTGACAGATACTGACAGTAGAGGTTTTTTCCAAACTCGTACAACATCTTTTATCTACCCAGGAATTTTGAGTTGGTTTCATCGTTTCTCTTGTACCTGTTCACTGCATGGTCCTTTTGCTTTTTAGGATTACTTCTATTACAAAATAAAATACTATTATCTGTTACAAAATAAACTGTTACATTATTTTCTTATATTTTATGCTTACTACATGCTTTGTCAAGCTCAAATGGAATCTATCAATAAATAGCATATAAATCTACTAGACCTCCTTGCAGAGTGATTCAACTGGTAAATAATTTGTTACTGAAAATAAATTTAATTATTTAGTTACGGCATTTGTTTATTACCCCTCAACCCACCAGAACTCCTGAAGTGATGCACAGTGGATAAAAAGATGTAAAACATTTCAAACATTTACTATTGTGTCCCAGATTAAATGGCTAGACTCAGCTAGAATAAACCTGTTGAATCAATTGCTGAACAGATTATCAACACTATCACAGTAAATCCCACTGATTCAATAAGTCTGTACTAGTTGGAACTACCAACTGGACTCAGGCCATTGTACCCAGAACAAAGTGTTTGTACTATGGGGAGAAAAGCATAAGGCTGCTTTGGCAGCCTGTTTCTATGTTTAGCAAAGGCATACATATCTTTGTATGTTCTGTCACTCTTTAATTTTCAACGCCACTTTTTATTGATTTCATTACGAGTTTTTTTGCTCCTTGTTTTACATCAAATTTAAACATTTTCATTGTATGTTGCCTTGAGCATCTGCTAAGCAGAGAGTTAAATTTTATAAATCCAATAAATAAATAAATAAATAAATAAATAAAGTGAGTTCCCTAAAATTGTTCTCTGCCGACAGAAATAGTGAGAGGAATATCTATCCATCTTGTTCATTGTCTGATTTCCCCATTCTCTTCTCCCAAGCAGAACAAATGATGGAACAATATGCTTTCAGTGTGTCTTTTTCCACTTACCTTTTAGTACATTGCTGAAACTGTGCCCTTTAAAACATGAAATACCATTCTTGCCACTTCTCCTTTTCCTCTTCATATTCCAAGATATATGGTCATGCCTTAAAAGCAAGAGATGCCAGTAGAAGGGGCTGGGTTCCCTGTAACTCTTCCATATAATTAAATCATAAATGGGATTAAATGGTTTTCCGTGGGAATCTCACACCCACTCTGTGGGAGCATTTTACTTTCTCGCAGCCAGCACTGTATGCATGTCGCTCTTTATTAATATATGCACTTCTGTTTCAGACACTAAGCACACATGTCTGTGTCCCTTGTCACCCTTTTTATGTGTTGCTTTTTAATCTGGTGTCTTTCTTTGCACAATCACAATTCATTTTGCATTTAGTCTGGGCATATTATTGCCAGGTGCTCATGCAAGTCTAAAAGGCTAAGCATAATATTCACATACACATTTGAAATGGCTTTCAGAAGGCACACTGGCAGACATTAAAATTAACATCTCTTTTTACAAACAGGAGGATGTTTAAGCCGTTGAGCACTACTGCCTCCTAAATGCTCGATTTGGATGTCATCATGAGGATCTTACTGTGGTTAGAAAAAACTTTAGCGTAAGCTGTTACACTTTTTTACAAGAGGAAGACAGCATAGACCATCAGTAGACCATGGGCTGGGAATTGTCATTGCATTAAACTCATATCCCAACATACCACTATCCTAATGAAAATTGACCCTCCCGCAAGGAAGTGGTTAACTATCCCAAATAAAGAAATTTAGGTCTCTCCTTATTCATGTTAATTAAAGGGCAGGGGCTAATGATAGATTTCTGCATATAGAATGGGAGGAATCCAGCAGAACTCAGATGAGATAATCACTTTCCTACTGCAGCCCCCAGTGTGGCTTCAAATCAGTATTAGATGGAGTGAAATCCTTCAGAACCTTTTTTTTTTTTTTTTGCCTCACAGAGGGGTACCCTGGGGAAGAAGGAAGAGACTTCGGGCCCTATCACACTATATTCTTATAGGACAACATTCTGTGGAATTCTGGGGTTTGTAGTTTCATGAGCCCTAAGAGCTCTTTGGCTGAAAATTCGACATACTCCTTGCTAAACTGCAAATCTCAGGATTCCCTAGAATGGAACCATGGCAGTTAAAGTGGAATAATAGTGCCATAATACTGTAGTGTGATAGGACCCTTCATTGTGTTGGATTTAGAACAATGAATAAGGTTCTTTACAGTTTCAAAGGATGGAATGGGTGAACGCTGGTCTAATCAGGCCATTTCTTGCAGATGCGCGTCTCCAAGCGCACATGAGTTTGTTCCATTTGTTAGGAGATATGTTGATGACACTTCTTCATACAAAGGCAAATATACATGATGCCGACCTCTGGGGTACAGTGAACCAAAAAGCCTGCTTATGTAGAACGGCCACTTATTCAGACCCTGTTTCTGGATTTTGGCACAGATATTTTTTAATTTGTCTCTGAAATAGAATCAACAAGCTGAGTTTTTGCCTTTTTTTTTATTTATTTATGGAAAGACTATCATTCTGCCATGAGAACACCAGGGAGCTTTCCTCCAGTGTTCAGAAACCTGAGGTAGTAGAGTTTGGGATTCTATCTAATGATTAGCTCTTACTAATATAATTCACCTTTAAATTCTGTACAACAGACCTAAAAACAAAGGCAGCTAGTTATGTTTACTTCCCTGTTTACTTCCAGTCCCTTCATCCTGTTACTCTTAAGCCTTTCCTAAATCTTCTTGGGCAGATCAAAGTCTTCCCCAAGTCCGTCAAGAGTGGGATGTCACTGTGTGTGTATGTGTCTTCAACTCATCTGTCGACCCCATCAATTTCATAGCAATTGTTTTAGACAAGGAATAATTAGAGGTGCCTTTGCTAGTTCCTTCCTCTGAAATATAGCCTACAGCACCTTGTATTCATTGACTGTCTCCCACCCAAGTACTAGCCAGGGCTGATTCTGCTTAGCTTCTAAGATCAGAAGGTTATATAGGTCTTGCCTCTGTCATTACCCCTGGACAGCTGCACAGCTTATCTGCAATGTTTTACTACCAAACAGAAAAGGGGAAATGGAGAGAAAGTTATACCATGTGGAGAATTTTGATTTTATAACCTTAAGGCTTATTGGCCTATTCATGTATTACCAAACTGATTCTCAATACATCTTAAATGAAATGGTGATTTGAACTATGCAGCACTACTTTGACAGTTGCAAGTGATCTATGATTGCCTAACATCTGGATCCAATATGTGGTACATATTCATCTAGGTTCATAGGTAGAAATGATAGATGCATTGTTGGTTGTTGTTTTTGTTGTTGTTGTGCCTTCCAGTCATTTCTGGTCTATGGCAACTCTAAAGTGAACCTATCATGGGTTTTTCTTGGCAAGAGTTGTTCAGTGGGGATTTGCCCTTGCCTTCCTCTGGGGCTGAAAGAGTGTGACATTCCCAAGGTCACCCAATGGGTTTCTATGGCTAAGTGGAAATTTGAATCCTCATCTCTAGAGTCATAGTCCAAAGCTCAAACCACTACACTGCACTGCGTCTCTTTTTGATAAATAGGATCACATCTATTATATAAAAGTCAAAGTTTGTTCGTCTGTGTCAGGTGAAGGCCTCTTATGATTGGCTGCAGGTGAAGACCTCATATGATTGGCTGTGTCAGACAAAGACCTCATATAATTGGCTGCCTAAGAAGATTCTATGGAATCCTGGGGCTTGCTGTTTAGGGAGGGGCCTTTAGAATTCTCAGCCAGAGAGCTCTGAATAGGCTGGTTGCTATGGAGACAAGGCCTAGCAGCAAGGAGGAGGACAGTGTATCCTCTCAAAAAACCAAACCTCTGTATGTTAATAACTCTGAATACAGATTGGATTGGGGAATATGGGGAAAAGTTACAGGTGCTGGGCAAGGCAGTTTGGGGAATTAGAGACACAGGATATCAAATCTTTCTAACAAGTACTATCTATGAGAAAATAAAATCTTGGGCAATGCTGGGTATATACACTAGTTTTAAATAAAATGTGTCAATCCATTATTATATAGAATTTCCCTATTAGAGGCATGGATAAAAAACAGGCAAACAGAAACTTTAAGGATGCAACCCTTTCAAACTGATCTGTGACAAAGGTGTACTATGAATACAATGACACTTAATACTGACAAACATGTACAGGCTAAGGCTGCAGCTCAAATACAATCTGAACATTAATGGGACATGTTGGTTTTTGGTCTCAAATACTTCCTCTGTCACCATTTTCAAATGATTCACTCCACATGATCAGAATACACACTCATCTGATTCTGCCCAGCACTATTCACACATTAGGCAGAGCTGTTATAAAGAACACATGTAGAGATCATCCACTGCAAAGCAGCGTTACTAGTAGTATTTCACACTCAGAATGCTGTTTTAAGTCAATATTCAAGCTACATCACCCAGTGACAGGAACCTAACACTAGAGAGGATCATCGGACATCAGAAAGGAAGGCACTTAAACCAAAGAGAGACCAAAAAATGAACAATTATCTCCAACTGCCCATGGAGCAGATCAACAACACCCTTAGTAAGACATTAGTTTAACTGTATTCAAGTGTTGTAATCTCCCCAATGTCTCACAATCAGAATTTAGAAAGTTTACTTTTTTAGACTACAACTCCCATGTTAGCTAGGGAATTCTGGGACTTTTAGTTCAAAAAGCACACCTTTCAAGCCTTCCATAATATATGCACTTTCCATAATATATGACAGACAATGTTACCAAGGCTCACCCTTGACACCTGTTTTCAGTGCTAAGGCTGAAGATGTAAAACATCTGGGCAGAGGCAAAGTGCATCTTCAGTCCATATGAATAGCTATGGCTGTTAGGGGCATGGAAACAATTATAACATAAAAGTGTGATGTATGGCAGAAAGGGAACACAGTGTTTTCAGTCAGATCTGAGCCCTAGCATCTCTTCTTTAAAAACTGGTATAATTTGAATTTCAGCAGCTCCTACATACAAATAACCTGAAAAGTACCCCTTAGCCTTCATCCATTTCATGGTATGCTATATATTTGGGCTTCAAATTTTACTGCTTGATATAGCTGCAAAGAGACATCTAACTGCTTCTTTACATTTGCCAAAGACTATTTTTGCCTAGTAATAGATTCCTATTTCATTTTAATGCATCAGTGACTTACTGCTGAAGTTAGACACCTGTGCTGTAAATGAAAAAGTATAAAATAAAATATTCTAACAAAAAGAATTTCCCTTGCCATTTCCCACAAAAGCCATCAGTGTTTGGCACCAATATAAGAAGTCTATGAGAATCCTTCCACCCTCCTACCTCTTTGCACCACTGTAAAATTGAGAGAAAGATACTTATCTTCCTTATCAGCGGCCTGTGTAACATTTTTAACATTGTTCAAAAGTTTTACACAGTAAAGGAGAAGAAAACTCATTAAAACTGTTCAATGCATTAAAAATAGATGTGGTTAGACAAATCCCAAAATACTGCATCGGATTACTGTGCTTAATGCCTGCTAAGGAGAAATATTATGTCCCTAGATTTATCTACCTGCCAGATAATATGATAAAACCAAATTTCTTCCTTGTTTAAGTAATGGAGCTCAAATGTGTGTTAACATCTTAAAAATTCTACACCTCAGGATTTAAATTCCAGACTGTTTATTGATTCAGTTCTATTTCATGGAATATTGCATGACATCCCAGTATGAAGTTCCATTTATTTCAAACAGGCAAGTTAAGCAGTCTTATGTTTGTCTATATGCTGTCCTATGTTACTGCCCGGGCTAGCCTGAGCTTTGGGAATATAAAAAGATATCTACTGATATCACTAATTCGGCCTCACATACCCATTCCTTTCCACGTGCTTGCGAGGCCCCCGGACAAGCACACATACAGACTCGGCCGATAATTGCCGTAATATTTCGAAACAATACAGGCAGGCCAGAAATAGCCGACTCGCCACTTTAGGAGACCTCAAGGCAAGTACCTCCATTAAGTATGCACGCAGCTTTCAAAGGATCCTCTGCCCCGCACTGGCAGCTTGATGATCGGACTATATAACGCTCAAGTACTCCGCGTTTGCATACCGGCTACCCTATTGACAATTTGGCTCTAACTCAATCATTCAAATTCTGACCTTTTGGAGGCTTTGTCTCCAGCTCCAAATCTATTGTTTTCCCCAAGTCCGACCTAGCCTGTGGTCACAATTCTCCTTATAAAACCCCCTGACTTTGAGAGCTTCCTTGGATCACTCTTGGCTTCCATCCCGCCTTGCTGTCGCTTTATCCAGCGAGCCTTCGCCTCAGCTCCACGTGCTGAGATCCACGCTCCCCAGCTTCTCTGCTTCCAACCGGGCTTCAGGACAGGTGAAGTATCATCCAAACCAACAACTCCTCTAAAAACCCCTCTATCCCACTCCAACCTTTATTTCTTTAGTTATCTTGTGTGAGTGTGCTGCATACACTGTTTTGCTTGTGTTTTAATAAAACATCATTTATTATTTCAACTCCTGTGCACTCCTTGACTCCGCCTGACCCCGTAGACATAGGGTTCAAGATCCTGCTAAGTTACCCTGCCTCTCGTAACGCTAAAGCAGTGCCCAGAGCTAATTTTCCCCACCTATTGTTGAGCACATTTTGGTGTCCCTCACGGGACCCCCAGCAAACAGAGTAACATCTAACTCTATGTGGAACCAGTGTTCCTTCGCCTCATCATACTTTTAGTTTATGGTGACAAAACAGTGTAGTCAATAGCTGGTTACCTTGGGTGGTATATTCAGAACATTAACACGTGGATTTAAAGTACACTAACAGTTATTCAGAATTTTTAGTTTGCCTGAAAAGTATTGAAAAATCCTTTCAAAGAATAGGCTAGGTCACCAGGTAGATCTCTCATTGCAGTGGAAAAATCTGAGCTGGATGTGGAGCACAGAGATAACTTAATAAAGCCATAGTACTCACCACTGTGTATCAAGTATTGGGAATAGGACATATCTAAAGGCTGGCTGCTATAGATTCTATAACCTACTGTAAAATTCATTGCTGTAAGTCAAAAAGCTATTTCTCTTTAAAACAGTGGCAGAGCTTAGAGCGTGGGGAGGAGGCGGGGTTACAGCACGAGGGGGTGAGGCCACTGTGCACGGGGGTGGGGCCGCTGTGTGTGAGAGTGTGGCTGCGGTGTGTGGGCACATGGCCACGGCACACGGGGGTGTGGCTATGGGCTGGGATGCCCCCAAAACATTGCCGCCTGGGACAAACGGTCTCCCTCTGCCCCTACGCAACTGCTTTGAAATGACCTGTGTTTAAAATGGGAATAGAGAGATAGGTGCGTGAGTACAATTCAATGTGCATAAAATCCTTTAAATAATGACCATATTATAGAAAAGAAGTGAATGTTAGTTGTTTCTAATTTATATCTACTAATCTTATCAAAAGCAAAATACTGGTTTGCATAGGAGAAAACTTTTTTTAAAAAATGTATATATGTCAATATTTGCTAGTAATTTATTAGCTAAATTCACTTGCTGTCATAAGATGGAACATATATGCAAAGGGGTGAAAGCATTCAAGCACTCAGGAAGAAATGCTCCACGGTATACACTTGGACTACCAGATAAACTTTCCTGTAACTCAGATTATATAAAAGACTGATTAAAACATACCTCTGCAGAACTGCCTGTGAACAGCTCTGCCACAGTTAATATGAGGAAGAAGGACTACACTAATGGCTTTGATATGAGTGATTCATAATTTCCCATGAACTGATTTCCTCTTTAGGGTGGAAGGCAAACATTTAAAGCAAGCCACATGTAAACAGTGCAGCATACATATTTGTTCACAAGCTGCCAGTTGTCAACAAATCCATAGCAGTGACACAGACAGATTCTGTTGCCTCTTGTTATCGAGACTCCAATTGCTTTGTTTTTATAGCTGAATAAGAAAGTATTTCACGCACATCTTCTAGCACAGGAGGACCCAATTACATGTTACATGGTAGTTGTGTGTAATGAATCCCTGACAGCCTTTGAAAGTGCCAGTAGGAGAAGCAGAGCGGGAAGGGAGGGCTTAACCAGCTTGTGTTTGCCTGAAACCCCTTCCTTGTTCCATAGTACCCAGGCTTAAGCCAAGACATTTTGCAGCCTGAACTACAGTCGCAAACTGTACCCTTAGCAACCCCTGTTAATATACCTAATATTCAAAACTAAACAAGTTATCTTGCCATGTGAGACACAAATCCTACACATAGCTCTCACCGTACCTGTTCATATAACTACAACAAACTAAATTGTTAGCCAGTTGCTCTCCTTTCCTAGTACCCAAATTCTGCTGCCTGAGGCAGCAGCCTCACTCCATCAGATCACAGGGCTGTTTCACCCCTGTGTTGTTACTGTGATAAAAACATAGGTTGGTAAGACTGCTGAAGTCAGAAGCAGATGTGGGGGGGAGGATTTCAAGGGGAAAAGTAAAACTCTACCTTCTCTTTCTTTACCTTTTCTCCCTTGACCAAAGAACAATATGCTTCTTCTATCTAGGAAGGTTGTCCTCTTCCATTGAGCATGCAGCTTTGGAAATGCATGAAGCGGTAAGGGGAGAAAGGGATACCTGCCTAGCCAGCTAAATCATCCAGATCAACTCTATTGGTCAATGGGGTGAGAAATATTGCAGCCAGATTACCCTCACATCTTCCTTTTTCACTTTAAAGTTGGACGTAATCCTGCAATCCTCCAGACATCGTTGAACTGCAAGTCCCAGAAGCCCTAGTCAGCACAAACAATGGGGGGAATTCTGGGAGTGGCAGACCAGCAGCATCTGCATTCCCACGCCTGCTTTAAAGCATCCATTCCTGAAGACCATTTCCAAGGCAAATGGGGTCACCAAGACCCTTACAACACATCGTGTATTTTGTTCTTCATACTCCTTACTAAAGCTTTTCTTGTTCTGTCTTCTGTAACAAGTAGCGCCAATTGTGATAGATCCATGTTAACAACACTTTGGATAAGCCCTGGATACTGGGAAGCTAGAAAGAGCAAAAAAACAGATATTCAAGCCATTAATTTGTATCTTCTTGGCAGATCAAGCTAATTGTTCCTTATGGAGAAAATGTCTCTGCCAACTTCCTAACCCTCATATCCTCTCAGTACTTCTAGATCTCCCAGCACCACATTAGACTGCTTTCTATTCTCATTTTTAAACTGCTCATAGATAATTTATGAAGTCAATGTGTTTTCAGCATGTGTGCTACATTTCATGTAAAACATGTGGTGGACACATGTTGGAGAGGCCAGAATGGGTAGTAGTTCCAACCTGGTGGTGGTGATGCCAACCTGATGTTTCACAAAAGCAAAAAGATACCCTTCAAACAAGTCAGTGTGCCCATTGAGCAGATGAATAGCGTGCTGTTTTCATGGCACACCGCAAAACTGAAAGCAAGTTGGAAGCTCTGTAGAAATGCACAGCAAACCCCCTGCATCTGCCAATCTCTCTCTGTAAGTCGGAAGGCTATAACTTTCCAAAACACAGGAAGACAAGACTGCATTTTATTAACGATGATAGCCAGAAGGGAAAATGTTAAACAGCCACCTCCATGACCTTCTAAGAGCTTCTCATATCTGATAGGGGATTAGAAAAATACTTGGCAGGTTTTAGAGATCACTGTATTGCTTCTCTTTTTATGACTGGGACAAGGGAGTAATGAAGTCATGGTGAAGTCATTCAGCAGGTTTAACTTGGTGCAGCTGCATCTGTAGAATATTAAATGTACTTTACTCCTTTCTATTTTTTCAGCATACCATTGGCGAGTCTTCTTCAAGCACACAGGGCCAAGTTTAGATTAGTATGGAATGTTTCCTATTTAGATTACACCATGCTAAATGGGGAGGGGGGGAGAGACATGGGATCCCCATTTTAGAGATTCTATTCTTTTCATAGGCACCAGTTCTATTCCTAAGGCTTATCTCTTGCTACCCCGCCATAGTAAATATCATTATTCTTCGAAACACTGCAAGAAAATACAGTGTCGAGTCCACAATGCTGAGATCAAGGTATACAACAGCAAGTGTTACCCCATATTCTGCTTTGGTCAGACCTCACTTGGAGCACTGCTTTCAGTTCTGGGCACCATAGTTTAAGAAGGATATTGAAAAGCTGCAACACTTCCAAAGAAAGGCAATCAAATTGGTAAATAGTTTAGAAACCTTGACCTATGAAGAACAGTTGAGGGAACTGAGTGTGTTTAGCCTGGAGATTATCAAGTGATAATAGGATTGTTATTGTTGTTGTGTGCTTTCCGGTGATTTCTGACTTATGGTAAGCCTAGGGTGAACCTATCATGGGGTTTTTTGGGCTGAGAGTGTGTGATGCACCCAAGGTCATCCAGTGGGTTTCTGTGGCAGAGCAGGGAATCAAACCTTGGTATCCAGGGTTGTAGCCCAATGCGCAAACAACTACACCAAACTGGCTCTCAGCAATATGCCAGCCATTTCCAAATATTTGAAGGAGAACCACGTATAAAATGGAAGAAACAAGCTTGTTTTCATAAAGACTTTTTTTTGTTTTCATGAAGACATAAAGGATTCAAATTACATGAAAGAAAATTCCAGTACCAAATGGTACCAAAATGGTACCAAAAAATTCCTGATCATAATAACTAGCCAACAGCAGAATTGATTTCCCATATGTGGAGGGTCTATGTTCAATAGGAGGCAGCTTGACGTGACCCCCATGCTGCTACCGAAAAGACCCACACATCTGGAGCCAGCTATGCAGTGAGGATAAAATTTTACAGCCCAGCTTCAGTCAATTCTTCAGAACACCACAAGTAAGTGCCAGCCACTACATCAGTATATTGATAAGTTTATATCTATAGAAGCAGCTAAATAGGACCGACATTTTTCAGCCAGAGTGTAGAGTTGAACCTAGCGGGCAAGGAGTGGATCAAAGGCCACTGCTTTCACAGAAATATCACAACAGTTCAGCCAGGGAACTTTCTATAAATAATTCTCTTTTTCTCATGTTCTGCTATAACTAGCCGGCATGACTAGGGCTTAGACAGCATGAAAGCAGCACTTTAGAGATGACTTGCTCTTCAAACTGGAAATCTACTGCCATCTGGTGGCAAATCATAAACAGGACACCAAAGTGAGAAACTATTTTGCACATTCCTTGTTCTTTTTTTTTTTTTTTTAAATGCCAGTAACTATCAGTATCTTTATTTTTCAGGAACACCATGTAGAGGTATTTATTCTCTAGTCCCAGAAGCTTGAGAGCCAAGATGTAGGAGATAGGGTACTCAGTTGTTGTTCTATAGATTCAGGTCATTTCTGACGTACAGTGACCCTGAGGCAAACCTATCATGGAGTTTTCTGGGCAGAATTGGTTAAAGAGGGAGTCGCCATTGCTTTCATCTGAGGCTGAGAGGGTATGACCTAACCAAGGTCACTTGGTTTTCATGGCCAAGCAGGAATTCGAGCCCCGGTCTACTCCAAGGCTCAAACCACTTCACTATGCTGGCTCCCAGAATACTTGGTACTTAGTTTTAAAAGAAAACATAAATATAGCAGTCATTGTGAAAACTGAGCAGGAAAAAACACCAGAAGAGTACAGTCACGTCCAATAGAAACTTTTTAAGAGTAGGGTATATTGCTTGATGTAACTACACAAAATAGGGCACAGTGTCAAACACATTTGAATCCTCAAAGGGGTCTGAATCCACCACAGAATTCTCCGCAGAATCTCTGGTTAGTGACAATACTAGCATGCCAAAGTAGTTTGTTATTGGGGTGATAATATTGCTCTCCTGGACAAAATCCTCACGTTCACCTTGCTGTTAAGAATTAAATCAAGAGATTTCAAGGAGAAAATGTTGCAGCAGTGTGTGATTTCAAGTAATTCCACACAAAGACTGGATAAATGTTTGTTCTGTTCAAGATGGAGAGGTAAAACTTCTAGGTATATTAGAATGCCTGCGCCTCAGAACACTTGGTGATGAAAGTGACTAGAGAGGTGGTGCCCCTGGATTTTATGCTAAGCAATGCTCAGGGCTTAATGCAAAAATGCATTGTGAATCCACTGGAAACACTGATCACAGTACAATCAAAGTCAGTGTATTGGAAAAACTGCTAGGGAAGCCCAGCACATTTTTTTTGACATGAAAAGAAAAAAAAATGAGGCGATTGGTTTAACAAATTGAAAGAGAAATTTAAGAGTCATATTTTTCCAGAATGCTTCAGTTTACTTCATCCCACAATAATCAAAGCTTTGCTAGAATGCAAGCCACCAAGACCAATGTTAACAGCGAATGTAAATATATCTGTTCATATATACACCCATTCTATTTCCCATTGTGCAAACAGAATTTGAACTTGACTGGATAAATGGTAACATCTAAGGTCTAGTGGAGGAAAGAAGGAAGAAAGGAAAGAAAGAAAGAAAATTTAATATATAAAAGTCAAAGTTTATCTGTGTCAGGCGAAGACCTCATATGGTTGGCTGCCTAAGAAGATGGAATCCTGGGGTCTGCAGTTTAGGGAGGGGCCTTTAGAATTCTCAGCCAGAGAGCTCTTGGGCCTCAGTCAAACTGTGGCCTTTTCCACACCGGTCAAGAGAACCGCCCCCCCCGCTACTCACCGGACCTTTCGTCTCCCCGGTCCGGTCCACGGTGCTCCGGAGTAGTCCGTGCTCATCAATACGCACTCCTCCGGCGTCCCAAATGGCAGCTTCCGGTTGGTCGAGACCCTCAACCAACCACTGAAGCTCGCCAGCCTAAAGTCCGCCCCCGGGCAGATCGCAGGCTCGCATTGGTGCAAGCCTGCGAATCTGCATAAGGGAGCAGGCTCGCAGTGGCGCGCTGTGTACTTTTGAAAGACTGGAAAAATCAGGTCTTTCAAAAGTACGCTGGAGGACCACTTGGGGTCGTTCCGGACCGGACTGAGGTATGGATCTACCTTAAATAGGTCCGACACAGTCCGGTCCGAAGTGCAGACCTCCTCCTTGGAGGACAGACTGCACCGTTTCAAAAACTCCATGTGGAAAAGGCCAGAGTCTACCTTGAACAGTCCAGTTGCTATGGAGATGAGGTCTAGCAGCAAGGAGGAGGGCAGTGTATCCTCTCAAAAAACCAAACCTCTGTATGTTAATAACTCAGATTGGATTGGGGAATATGGGGAAATGTTACAGGTAACACAATACAGTCTGGGGAGTTAGAGACACAGTATCTCAAATCTTTCTAACAAGTATTACTCATAAGAAAATAAAATCCCAGGTAATGTCGGGTGTATATGCTAGTAACATATAAAATAAATAATGCTCTGCCCCACAAGAGCAGAATGCAGATCATCTAACAGCCTACTGTGAAGAATTTGCAAAACACTTTTACAGATAAAATTGCTCAGGTTTGCTCTGACTTGGATGCTGTAGTGTCAGCAACTACAGGTCTAGTAGATGTAATCCTAGCTCCTGTTTGTTCTTTGTCCTTGGATTAGTTTCAATTTGAGGATATGGACAAGATCCTTGGAGAGATGAGAAGCACCACATGTCTGTTGGATCCACGCCCTTCCTGGCTGATAAAAGCAACCAGAGGGAATGGTAGCCAAATGGTAACATGAGTCGTGAGTGCCTTTCTGCAGCAAGCCTGGGTTTCATCCTGCATAAAGGGGGAAGCAATGAGGCCTTTATTGAAAATAATAATCCTCCCTCAACCCCATCATATCAGATAATTTGCAAGTCTCCAACATCCCTTCTTTGCTCAAGTTTCTGGAGTATATAGTGACCTCCAAATCACCCTCTCATGAACAGCCCTGCAGACTAAGGGCAGTGGCTTTCTTGATTCAATCAATCCACCTGTAGTGTGGGTTTCCTCTTTTCCTACTGCCTTCTACCTTTCCAAGCATTACTGTCTTCTAGTACCACAGTCTCAGTTTAGTCACATGGCTTCTGGGTAGAGTTCAGGCTTGAATTGCTCTAGAATTGCAGGTTCTTAATCTGGGGTTTGCGGACCCTCGGGGGTACACGTAGAGTTGCCATTCACCCCAGAAAGCAGGGAAAATCCCAGATTTAAGCAACTAAAAATGTCCCAGCCCATTGATGTAGCATGTCCTGGATTCCTCAACGGCAGTAGTAACAATGGCAGTAGCAGTGGTGATGACACACTGGTGGGTGTCTCACCCTGCACTGGAAGCTCTGGGTACTACTGTGCAGGTGCTCCAGAGAGCCCAGAAGATGGGAAGGGGAGAGAAGAGCCCAGAAGACAAGGGAAGACACCCAGCCCAGGCCTTGTGTGGCAAGTGTGGCAATATTGCTTGAGCCCAAGCCAGGCAGTGTGGTGGAGCTTCATTTCCAAGCAGCCACAAGAATGGAAGGGAGTGGCTGCTTGGAAGCAAAGCGGCAAGGGTCTCAGGGCTCCTTTGAAGGAAAGTGAGAATGAAACACTATTTCCCTCTGAAGGAGCACTGAGAGAGTAGAGAGGGTAGGTGCTTTCAAAAGAAGTACTGACCGTCTCTACTCTCGATGCTTCTTGGAGGGAAATAACATTTCTTTCATGAGTTCCCCCAAAGCAGCAAAAAGACCCTTACTTTCCAGGCACTGCTCTGGAAGAAAGGGCAAAAGAAATTATTCTTTCAGCCTGCCTCCATTCATAGCCTTCCTTTAGAGAATTCCAGTTTGTTCTACTCTCCTGGCAGTTGAAGGATCTCAGCATGCTACTCCACAGGCCATTAACAAGCCTCTTTTCCTTTGCATCATCCACTGGAAGAATAAGAGATAAGCATGAGCAACTTTAAATAAATATTTGAATATTTCAATCTAAATTTAAATATCTTAATCTTCAATTAAGTTTTTGATGACCCTGAAAAGAAATTATATTTACAGGGAGTTCCCAGTAAAGAAAAGGTTAAGAACAACTGCTCTAGGACCCATTTATTTGTCTTTTTAGCAGTCCAGGGTATCCATAGAACTCTTCTCCAGCACCACTGTCCAGCTTCCAGAATCATACATAGAAACTGGAAATATGAAATATTTCATATATGTTTGCACTTTGATCCCTAATGCTCCTTTCTTTCCTGAACTTAGCTTGGACATCTGGCATTTCTCTCTCCATATATGGCAGAAGTCTTTGTTGTAGAATTTTGGGCCTCGCTTTGCTTGCATGGGAAGTTAATGCAATGATCCTGTGGTTGCTGCAATCCCTGATGTACCCTTTGTTGGTGATTGGAATGTGTATTGAACATTTCCAATCCATGGCCCTTTCTTTTGTTTTCCATATTTGCTGACAGATTTTAGTAAGAATTTGTGTGGATTCTGTCTCTGTTGTTTGAAACAGCTTTATCAATATGCCATCTCTTCCTGGTGGTTTATTTCTCCCAAATGCTCTGAGTGAAGCTTCTATTTCACTTTCTAAAACTGGAGGTTCATCTTCAACTGGTTCTTCCTTGAATAAATTTGTCATCATTTCAGCATTTCTATATAGTTTTTCCACTGTCTTTTCATTTTTACTTGGTCATGTAATGTGTTCTCCTGCAGATCATAGAGCATTTCCACTCTTGGTTTAAATTTCCCTTTGATTTTTCAGATCTTGTGGGAGAGGTCTCTTGTTCTTCCTTTTTTGTTGTCATCTTCTCTTTCTCTGAATTGATTATTATAGTGTTTCCTTTTGTCCCTGTGCACAAGTCACTGAACAGTTGCATTCAAGGTTTTGACTATGGCCATTTCCACACTACACTGTTATAGTGCTATTATTCCACTTTCAACATCCTATGGAATCCTGGGGTTTGCAGTTTAGGAAGGGGCATTTAGAATTCTTAGCCAGAGAGCTCCTTGACCTCAGTAAACTACAAACCCCAGAATTCCACATGATGTTGAAGGTGGAATAATAGCACTATCACAGTGTAGTGAGGAAATAGCCTATACTTCAGTCACATTTTACTTTTGCTTCATGTCTGTCCTGTACTTCACACACTTAAGTGTACAATGGTTGAAATCCTGTTAGTTTCCCTTAAACATGCTTGTGCCCTTTTTTGAGTGCTGTTGGGGTTGATATTCCCTTTATCCCTCCTCACTGCCCAAATCCTCACCAGGCTTACAGAATAGCCTCTAAAGGCCCACACTCAGCCATTCTATGCTTCGTTGGGAGTGGGCAGGATCAAAGAAGCATCATGCTATGTCCCTATAGTCTGATGCAAAGTGATAAGATCAGTGATGAAATTCAGTGGAGTCCTCTGGTGGTCTCAGATCTACTGTCTCAGATCTACTGTGAGCCTGCCCACTTCTGACAAAACAAGAAATAGGGATACAGGCATGGGGAAACTTCAGAGGGTATTCAGAAAGCCGAGTGATATATGGCTCAGCTTAGCCTATGCTGTGCTGAGCCATACAGGATTGCAAACTATAGATGAGTAAAAGTGACCATGTTACTATGTGGTTGATGGGAATAACTACATCTGCTTCTCAAACAGGTATTACAGTATGCTGAAATGGGTGTGTGATAAATGCAAACGTATGGGAATTTTTTCCAAGGGATAAGGAACCCAGTGTACATGATAAAATCACTCAGGTGCTTCCAGAAGAGCTGTTATTTTGTCTATACATGGACTGAAACTGGAAAAGTCTGAACATTAATGTAGGAGAGAAGGCATTTTCCATAACAGTCAGGAACAATTTTCTTATGGCCGCTGGATGCTTTTTGCATCTGTCAAGGAGTGAGGAGCACTGTGTTTGGGCCAGGCAGGCTTTCCACCTGTCAGCAGTCCCACTGGGAGAGAGAAAGAGCAAGGTACCTTTTGTCAACTGCCTGCTTCATGTCCACTGGACACCTCGCATAAAGAGTTATTCTGTTTACCTTTCAGTGCCACACCAAGGTCAAATCTGGCGTCCTTTCTATTCCTGTGATCCAAAATGGGAACTAAGGTCCATTGAAGTTTGGGTGTTCTACGTCAATTCAAATTCTACAAGCAGAGAAATCCGTCATATATATCATTTTTATTGTTCTTTTTCTAAAAAAAAAAAATCAGATTTACTTTTTCTTGCTTCTTCAAACAATGAATAATAAAGTTGCCTTTGACCATTAATTTGTTTGATAAAAGGATTCAGAAACAATGCTATCATTTCCTGACATTTGTTTTGTTTATCTCATCAGATAATATGGCATTATGCCTTGTTTCACTTCAGCGGAACTTTGACTAACCCGGAGTCATCAAAATGCTGGGTATTGAGGGAAAGGTTAAACAGCCCTCAGGTGCCTCAGTCCTTCACGTGTCCTTCACATTTTCTACCTGTACGAATGAGATTGTCAAGTGTATAAACTTGAGCGAATCACTCCTAAACAGCAAGCCCAACAAAGGGACTCTGCTCAAAGTAGAACCAGCTTCATTATACAGTTACCCTATCTCAACCCATTACTTGCTGGCATTGCTGACTTAGAACAATTTTCCAGATAGCCTGAAAGCTGGCACCATGACATTTTACATGACAAGCATGGCTGCCCTCAAGTAAAAGGCTTATAACAAGGCTTCATCTGCAATTCCAAAACAAAAGGACTAAGCAGCTGCTTGTGTATGAGTTGTGGCACTAGACTAAAGAACATGTGAGGGGGTGGAGAGAAAGACTGAGTTACAACAAAGCTGGTATTTGCTTTGGTTGCTTCACAAAAGGAGCCAAAGTAGACTGTTCAGGCCTAGCCAATTCTTCCCTCGCTCCTACCTTAGCCATATGAACGTCTCTGAACTAGCAGTTTAGCATAGCATGAAGTAGACATATGCAGGCCTGAGGGGGAGGGAAATGGAAAATTGGGGAGGGGGAAAGACTTACTTTCTTCCCCCTGTTTTTCCCCCCAGGTCTCCATATATCTAATAGCGAATACGTTATACCAAACATGTCACGATAAGAAAAAAACCTGAGCTATTATGAACAATTTTGGAACTGTTTTCTATTTTTCAAAAAGTATTTCAGCTGATGATCCTAACTGGTTTGAGGTTTCATATATTTTGCTGAAAATTACTGCTGCTAGGAGAACATTGTCATTTTCTTTGTAAGGATGTTGTTTCTATCTGTAATACACTCATGCGCGCGCACACACGCACACACGCGCACATACTGGAAATATCTGTCTATATGATGACAACTGCAACATAGGGATGTAGCTCCCTCCCTTGAAAAAGGAAGCTACATCTAAACCCAGAATCTGTAAACTTCATATCATCCTCAACAGATGCCAATGAAGAATCTATTTGAGTCCTCTCACACTGTATGTTCATATAACAGAATGTGAACATCAATCACCACATGGCAAGTTGTGATAGATTCTTTGCACTCTCTCATTAGGCTCCCATTTGAGGTCTGTTTGTGAAGAGAGACAAGAAGTAATAATCTATGGCTAACTATTGCTAGCAGTTTCACAAATTCAAGAAATAAAGTGATCGGTGCAGTTTCTACAGGACAATTACTATGTAACATGGGGAACCAGCCTAAGATTCACACAGTAAGCCCTGAGATTTCCCTGGAGCAAAAATGTTGTGTTTTACATCTGTTTAAGCAAATATCTACAAGAGGAGCAAGCCACGAATTTGCCCCATGCGCAAAACGAACTTCACAAAGTCATCTAGAAGAGCTGGCAGGTGACTGAGTGATTGCGTCCTCTACCATATCCTAATGCACAAACACCTCACAGGAGTTAGACACAGGAGTCGACAGGTAATTAAATAGACTGATAGACCTTGGTTTCTTAGAGAACAACAGTATCAGCAGAGACATTAACTCAGAGAAATTGGATTCCATTCCACATCTCAGCAGTAAGGACACAGAGGCTTAGAGGCTTCCTGTTGAAATTTTATTTGTGAAGCCTTGACATGAAAGGCAACTCCTTTTAAGCCGGTTGACAGAAAACTGAAATCAATGGGTTACTGGGTAAGAAGGACTGGCAGGATCAATGGCAGAGTTGAAGAAATTTCAGCCACTTCATTCCAGCCATTTTAGACCCCATCTAATAACAAAACTGAATTAGAGGGAAACTAAAAGCACAATCCTATATATGTCTGTTCCAATGTAAAGTCTGCTAAAAATACGTGTGAGCTGTTTTTGAGCAGTAATGTGTGAGATCGCATTAAATAATGTTACTAGGATCATATATTGGCTGCTCGTGGCTTCTATGTCAGTGTGGTGATGAAACTGCTGAGCCCCAAAATAGGTTCAGCATCTTGGATCTATCCTTTAAAGCCATTCAAAACCTGGAATGGACTTGCCATTCAACTGAGATGAGAACTACTGGCTTTCACTGAGGGTCAGTATATAACACTGATGGGAAGCCAATTGGATTCCAGATTTTATGGTCTGAAGAAGCATTGTCTACAGGAGATAGGATTCGGTAGGCTTCTGTGCAAAGGTCTGAGCAAAACAGAAGGACTAATCAGTATTCTTCTAAGTACCTTCACTATGTGTTTTTTTCTGTCATATAGTAACATGAAGTACTATGGATGCTTCTAAGAAAAGCACACAGTCTAAAAAACTGGTGTTAAAACTAGCAACTTCTTTGCTTGCCACATCTATAAGACACTTGTGTTCATAGTTTGAAGCTTCACTGCAGCTAGGATAAATAATTGACAGATTCAGCAGTCAATTCACCTTCCCCTTCCCTACCTGAATTTTCCATGTAGATTTTACCACAGCCACTACACACAGCAATCCACTCTATTGCCATTCTGCATATTACCACTTTGTTCTTCTACATGAATCAAATTGTTAGATAAAGGTTCTTCCTGAAGTGGGGACAACAGCATGGGTTTAGAAAGAATTTTCCATTTCCATGATTTGTCCTTGTGGTGGTGATGGGTCTTCTTTTTCCTTCTCTCTAGCTGGCTGACAGAACCAATTAAATTCATAGAATAAAAAGAAATTCTGACATTCCACTAGAATTAAGTCACAATGGAGCACTGAAGGTGAGCCAGCAACTAGAAGCCAGGAATCAGGCATCAAACCAGAAGCAAGAATTAGAGAAGAGAAAAGTTTTTACTCAATCAAAGTCTCAGTCTGGATTTGTTGTTAACAGTCTTCAAGTGAACTTCAATTTATGGAGATCCTATGAAAGGGGGACCTCCAACTCACCTTATCCTCAACTATCCTGCTCAGGTCTTCCAGATTCAAGGACATGTCTTCTTTGATTGTCCATCTGTAACACAGTCTTCCTCTTTTCCTACTGTCTTGTACTTTAACAGACATTGTATTTCCTAGTGAGTCATGTCTTCTCACAATATGGCCAAAGTACAACCACCTCAGTTTAGTCATTTTGGCTTCTAGGAAGAGTTCAGGCTTAATTTGCTCTGGGACCCATTTATGTGTCTTTTTTTAAGCAGTTCAAGGTATCTGTAGAACTCTTCTCTAGTACCACATTTCAAATGAGTTATTTTCCTTTCTGCTTTCAAAATCCATTTATTCAGAACTGTATTTAGAAAATTCTCCTTGGGAGAAGAAATCTGCCTTGTTCCATGTGCTTGTAAGACTCCTACATGACACATGACTTAAGTGCAACATTGGTAAAAGTGATTCTGTATAACCCATTGAATACAAAGACAGTCAACCAGTGAAGTTTCCTTCCCACAACTGCAGGCAAGCATGCACAAAGGAGTGCAGTCTAGATAGCCTTGTGTGGGTGAAGGCAACCATATATTTGAAAATTTCCACATGTCAAAGGGACCCTACACATAGTAACTTTCCCATGCTAAAACTCTGTAGACATAGCAAAGATGCACACCAGAAAAAAGGCTAGGCTTCTTCCAAATGAGGCAGCTTTCTGTGGGCAGCTGAATTTTTACACAAGTCAGCAATTAATAAAACAGTCTGTGATCTGTACTACAAAGCAGCATAGTTTCAAAAGACTGGTAACATTTTCATTTTTGTAAAGTACACATTGATCATTTGTAAATATTACTTTCTACCTTCCCATATTAAAGCCAGTCTATACAGTAAATGAACCAGCAGAGGGAAGCACATCCCAGCTCGCCTGATCAATTCAGACAAGATGTAGTTACCATACTTATGTACAGTGTATAAATATATTCCAGAACGTGGAGCCATTATGATCATGTTATTTCCGTCTACTAAAATTAATTTTCTATTGATGGCATTTGTGAAGAGAATACAAGCTTTTCTTTTATACAGACTCTCAGAGTTTGCCAGGAGTTCTGCGAGTTATAGTCCTAAAAAGTAACTTAAATGAACTGTAAATATGCATATTGCTAACACATATTAAGATCAATAACTTATATGTGGGAGAGGGGATAGATGGCAAACTATATGGTAAAGAGAAATAAAATATCAATATTCTTTCAAACGATAAAATCTGAGTAAATTCATTATGTAATAACATGTTCAAGTAAAGATAAGATTCCACCAAATACACATACTCATAAATGTAACCATAAATGCAGTGAATATAATTTTAAACATAACATTATTCACGACAATTAAAAAAAAACCAGGTTTCCCTCATTATGCAAGTAATAGCTATTTTGGTAATTTTGGTGACAGCAGTGGCATCCTAACGAGGGGTAGGTAGCACTTTGCCCCCCAGGGGCACAAAATAAGGGCAAGCAACAGTGGCTCCCCCTCCCCTTCTCTGAGGAACCCGAGAAAGGAAATGGTGACTGGCTGTCAGGAATGGGGGCTAGATAGGACATATTTAAAATCCACATCAAATCCAGTTTGTCTCCTCCCCCCATCTTTTTTGCCTTCCTGGAGTGAGGTAAAAAAAGGGGGGGGGAAGGGGATGGGTTGAAAGTAGCTGCAGCTTCCTTTTGAAAATGAAACTGGGAGAAAAAAAATGGGGGTGGGGAAGAGAAAGAAACCGAAATCTGGCAGCGCTTTTGTGTATCAGTCCACCTCCAGAGGTACAATGACTGAGGAAGCAGATTGATATCTACAAAAGCTCGTGCTAAAATATAAATCGGTCTTTTTTCTTTTTCTTTCATTTTCTTTTTTTTTTCTTTCCTTTTTTTTTTTTTTTTAATCTCTAGCCCATTTGGAAGTAGAAAATGAGGTCCTCTGTTCTTGGAGGGGAAAGACCTTGCTTTCGTTATTCAGTTTCCCAGGTGAATGCTGCAATTTCATGATCTGTAGTCTGTGCAAAGAACAGAGCTGTTTTCGCTGTCTTTTTTTTTATTATTTTATTTTACAGAGGTATAAGCATACAAGCACACAGTGCAAAGACATGGCAATCATTTCCAGGAAAATGTGAGGTATATTGTATTTCCCCCAAGTTTCTGAACTGGATTCTCCTAGACGGAAAGGAGATGACAGAAAGCTAGATAAGAGGACAGATAGAGGCAAAGGTAGATATATGGACAGCGTCTCTTCACTGAGGAAGGGAGGATGTTTACTGTGGGTTTTAGAATTTTTAAAGTAACTTCAGATAATAAACAAAGTTCATTGGGAAAAGCTAACTCCACATTTCCTTGTCTTTGATGTATTGTTTTCATGTATGGTTGTTACCCCAAAACACAGGTGACTCAGTACCTCCTGCGATGCCAGTTCCTCCATGTGACAATGGAGGATTAGTTAACTCAGTTAGAAGGCCAGCGAGAGGGAAGTAACCTAACAAGATCTTCCACCAGTGTTTATGGGGTCCCTACAGGAAAGAACCAGACATAGGCCCTTTCTGCACCAGGCAATTAGAACAGGGCAGTGCGTCCTCGCACGGAGGTCGTCTGCACCTTGGAGTGGACTAGGAGCGGACTTTAATGGAGATCCGCACCTCAGTCTGCTCCAAGACGATCCCAAGTGGTCTTCCAGTGTGTTTTTGAAAGACTGGAAAAAGCAGGTCTTTATTTTCCTAGAATGCGCCATTGTGTTCCTGCTCTCTTGTGCAGATTTGCAGGCTCGCACCAATGCGAGCCTGCCATCTGCGGAGGGTGGGCTTTAGGCGTGGCGAGCTTCAGCAGTTGGTCAGGACCCACGAACAACCGAAAGCTGCCATTTTGGAAACCGGAAGCCACCATTTTGGAAGCCGGAGCAGTGTGGATCTACAGACCTCACACTGCTCCGATTCGCCTTGGACCAAGGAGGAGCCCTGCAGAAGGGCTTCAGGGACAGTCCATGTTACTTCGGACCCCAGAAGAAGCGGTGAGTAACGGCAATATTAATATATTGATTGATTGATTGATTGATTGATTGAATAACGGCACGGAGCGATTCCTTCATCTCGTGTGGAAAGGGCCAGAGATTCAAAAGTAAACTAAAAATGTATTTTATTGAGGGGAATTTACTCATGGATGCACACAAGACACAAACAGTCACACATTCACAAAATAGCTAACCAAAGTGAGGAAAAATTATGGATAGTGACGCTGAGGTTTTGGGATTATAATTACCAATCCAGAAGAGTAGTGAAGAAGCAGTGCAGTGGCTTAGACTCGTGTCTAAGAACAGACCAAATTGGAATCTAGAGGGACATAGTGGTATCCAGCATTTCAGGTACTGCATCTGACTGCTCAAAACTGAGGGTTTTATACTCTATATATACTTTATACTCTATTTCCTCCCTGAACGGGTGTGAGTTGGTTGCTTTCTGGCAGAGTAAACAAAAGGGGTTTGGAATGGACTGATTGTTTCAATGTCTTCGTTGGGTAATGTAACTGGAGAAAGTTTCGGTAGGAAATGCGCATAGCAGGGGTTCTTGCCTGTTGCACTTGGGCTTGACTAGGCAGTTGAGAGGATTAGCTTAAAGCCATTAAATCAGGCTTTCCCAGCTAATCCACAGTGAAATGACCTGGCCATGCTGAGGTCACCTCTGACCTAATCTTGCACATCTTCCCAGCCAGCATTCCTTCTTCACGTGGCTTTTCAGCCATAGGCATATGTAATTTAATTTCATGCCTATTAATATTCACCAATTAGACTATATGAAAGTGTGGGGGTGTACAGCTGCTAACATGGTATAGTGTTTTAAACTCTTTACTCAGACACATCTCAACCCCTACGTTAAATAGGGCTTTAAAGTAAATATGAGTTATGTATAGAGAAGATGGTTGTAAGACTAGAGGAATTTATTTAGAAAGTAGAAATAGTGTGGAAGGATGGTGTTAATGGGAGAAAAGGTGTGCCACACTGGATTGCTCTGAATGTGTGTGTTCCTGTGTGTGTATTCTTGCACAAAGGAAAACAGACTTTTCAGGGATTTGTTGTGTTAGTCTTTTGCAGAAGAAATGACAAACACATCTTGTGGTAGCTGAAAGATTAACAAATTTTATTTGACATTATCTTTCATTGATGGCACTGTCTTCAGCTGCCCCATGCTTGGCAGATTCACCAGCCACACAAGTGTAAGTAGGAGATCCCACAAACCACACTAAAATTCTACAGAAACTACCTTTTTCAACCCACTTCAGGCAAAACACCCAGAAAATGGCCAGGGATGCCACCTTTTCAGAAAGATAAAGGCACCAAATTAAGCAGATGCACAAGGGTAGATGGGAGTGATGCCACAAGTCACAGAAAATTGCTCAGGAATCACTTTCTGCTATCCATTCTAAGCAAAATATCTATCTATGTTCTGGAAAATAACTCAGATAACCATGCTTACCAAATTCACAAGTTATTGAAAAATATTTGGCAGTGATGCAACAAGCCAAAAGAAAAATCAGAACCAGAACCAGAGCTGAAGTCTGTATTCTAGAACATGGCCCAAAATGCCAGCTTTTGAAGAAACTGTGTCTGGATAGGTACAAGGGAACGGTTCCTGTGGAATTTTTGTGGCTTTTTCCAATCACACTTGTCTAAAGTCATGGGTATCTGGTGAATTGGTAGGTGTGACTTGTTATATCTTTCCCATCTTTTACAGAATGCACTTGTGTATAAATTGAACCAATAAGGTAATAAAATAATATGTAAAAATTACAAATGCAGATGCAAATAAAATGCAAAAATTACTGTTAGTCTACATAATTGGAAGCAGAAGATGGAGAAGTTCCATTCTCTCTGCAAAAATAAGACCTGAAACAAATTGTGGCATTGACCATGAACACTAAAACAACCACTATGCCAAAATGCAAACTGAAGAATATCCCTGCAGAATTTGAAAACCATGTACAAATAGATTTTCACTGTAAAGCCTCAATGACCAAGCACTAGAAGAACTCAGGACTGAAGCTAGGGATATTGTCAGGGAAGAAGACAAAAAGACACTATCTGTAGCCCAAAAGAAAGAAAAGTCTCAATGGATGATAGATGAAGCTTTCCTAACAGTTAACAACAGACAACAAGCAAACAAAAAAGTGACAGAACTAGGATCAGAATCTTGACTGCAATTATTCAACAAGTTGAGCAAAGGGACAAAGAGTCCTACTTTAATAATTAAGGCAGAGAAATAGAAAATAACAACAACAAAAGCAGAACAAGAGACCTCGTCTTCAGGGTCTCTTCAAATTTAAACCAAGAGTTGGGGTGCTATATGACCAGCAGGAGAACACACTACATGATCAAAAAGAAATATAAAGATGATGAAAACAATGCACTGAAGTATTATAACAGAAGAGATAAAAGGATGACAGATTCTTTCAAGGAAGAACCATGTGAAGATGAACCCATAATATTAGAAAGTGAAGTGGAAGCTGCACTTTATTTTAACTGACATGATTGTATACAATGCACCTGCCATATATGTGGGGGTTCTGTTCCAGGAACCACCGTTTAAAACAAAAAATGTGAGCATCACATTGCATTCCAGTCAATGGACACAACATATGTGTGCCTACAGCTGCACAGGCACACACCTCTTACATCCATTGACTATAATGGGACATGATGCTTTGTGCAACCTTGCATTCATGCATGCTGAGGTCACATTAAAAGAAGGTGCACTGTATGCAAAATTCAATAGAAGAGAATTTTCACTAGCTGTGTTTCTTTTCTGGTCATTATTATTGTTTTTTGTTTCATTTCATGATTATTACTGAAAATCCACAGCAGGTATCAAATATGCTAGATACGCCATTGAGTGACAATTTCTTCATGCAAGAAAGAGAGAAGGAAATTGCTGTTTTAGATGAACTGCAAAAACCGATCTTCACAATTTACTTGTATATGGACGGATTAAAGCTAATGACAGTATTAGTACACAGAAGAGCACAGTTAAACAATTTTTTCAGTGTATACCATAATCAACTCAAACTGTCAATAAGGTATTGAGGTGGCAGGAACACTGAACAAGTTTCAAGCAAAATGGTCTTGACACTGTGCTATTTTGGATGTTGCCTATCTTAATACCCGCCCACACAAAAATCACTAATCTACCTGTTAAAGTACCTATTTGATAAGTAACATCTCACAGCAAAAACTGTAATAGGTTTTACTCAACCAAACTGGCTCTAGAGTTAATGAAGATATGCAAGAAAATTGTTGCATTTTTTGCTTGAGTAGATGTAATTTTTGTTTCCTTCACAGTATAAATGTTTTAGTTATGTAAATACTGCAAAACAGAAAATTCTTGTCGCTGTAGAAGAGAATGAACTATTTTCAGAATGTATAAAGCTAGAGAGCTCACACATTACAATTAGCCAGTGGTTTTTTTAAGGAGGAGGGAGTAATTTCACCTTATTTATAAGTAGTGTGTGATGGTACACTCTGACCAACTTCTCCTGCTGCAAGGGGAAATGGCTAAACAAACCACATACCTTCTGTCCATGGCTTCTTATCATGACATCCAAATCCAAGCAGTCTAGCTTGTCTGTTCCTGAAAATCCTGAGGAATAAAACAACAACAAACCATGAGTAATGAAGTATAGTGCTGTATATGCTTACTTGGAAGTGAGTCCTGCTGAGTCCAAGGCTTATCTTTCCAGCAGGTGAGGCTTAAAGTATAACCTCTATTGAGAAATACAGGTTCATATTGCCTATGTAGTGAAGCTCTTCAGTTCAGATTAAGTGGTTTCCACCTGAAGAAAGCAATAGAAGTGAAGATGAAAGGAGGAGGGGAGAGCATGCTTCTCTCTCCAAATGTTGATTCAACACACCTTTCAAATGAGTGAATACAGCCATTGGCCTCACTTGTGTTGTGAGTCCCAACAAGAGTAGACCCATTGGTTCAATGGAGTTTATCTACATGTTGACACACAGTGGCAGAGCTTGGAGTGTGGGGAGGGGGGCGGGAGGGGCGAAGCTACAGCGTGAGTGGTGTGGCCAGTGTGCGTGGGGGCATGGCTGTGGTGCATGGTGGCTACTGGCCAGACGCCCCAAAAACATTGCCGCCCTGGGGCGAACCACCCCCCCATGTCCCCCTACCCCTACGCAACTGTTGACACACTATTCAACAATTGATCCAGTGTGTAGAGTCTAGCTGGGATTAACCAACAGGATCACGCATGATGTCACACACAACATGAAGTGATACTTGTTTCAATTACTTATTACATTGTTCAGAAAGCAATTCAGTGGTGTTACTTGTTAACACTATTTGAAAATAACTTGGCTTTAAGAGTAGGCTGTTTTCCTTCTGCTGGCAGGCAAAGGACCTTTATATTCAGACAGGTTCTTGGCTACTAACTACCCACAGATCTTTTAATGGGTTTATTGCATTTCCCCCCCTCATTGTTATGCTAACAAGGCTTTTAAACTATTTTTCATCAGCATTATTTTATAGAATATTTATTTAATTGTTTAACTTTTTAAGTATTTTTCTTAACTATAATTTGTTTTAATCTGCCACTTTACACCCTTCATTAGGAGAAAGGTGGGACATAAATAGAATACTGTAGAATAGAAATGTTGCCCATTTTGTTGCCTTTTATTTTTTGTTACATTTGAGGGGCAACAATTAAAGCTGATAAGAAAATGGTATAAAACTTTAATTATTACTCTTATAATGCCTCTGGTATCCTCATGAAGAGTCACCCAAATTCTCTGTTACATTGCATAACTTTTGAATTACAGAATTATAGTAGACCATTTCCACACTACACTGTTATACTGCTATTATTCGACTTTCAACATCCTGTGGAATTCTGGGGTTTGTAATTTACTGAGGCCAAACTGAGCTTTATGACTGAGAATTCTAAATGACCCTCCCTAAACTGCGAACCCCAGGATTCCATAGGATATTGAGAGTGAAATAATAGCACTGTAACAGTATAGAGTGGAAATGGCCTTAGTTATGTAGTAGAGGTGCTAAGGAACCCTGCCAAGATTCATAACGGGATGCCAGCAAGACTGTCCCAATGTACTTTGGTCCCGTTGGGCATCAGTCACACTTACTTTGCGCTCTCTCTCTCTCTCTCTCTCTCTCTCTCTCTCTCTCTCTCATGTAGTAACATAATAGCAGACCCTTGCTGAATACAGGCATTGAAAAACTGCTCAATTCTATTTTAGACAGACATAAGTGCACTCATGAAGATGTAGGTCCCCAAGTGAATTCTGGCCAACAACTTTCTAAAAGTAGTAAATACTGCCTATTATACCAAGTAACTTTATTCCCATAGACTAGATTCCTTTTGTAATGTGCCTTCATTACACAGAAAAAAGGTTACTTGTTACATTAACTATCTTATTTGCTTCTCAACCTATGTGGTTTCATGCAAAAAATAATACAAGGAACTTTAGAAAATGCCTTAAATGTTTAAAAATGGCCTAGACAGTCAGTCAAAGCCTTAATCCTAAACCTGCCGTTTCCTTCTTCACCTCTCTTCAGTCTATTAAGTTTCATGTATCTGAAACAATCCTGGTTCCTAACTATTCTAAACTGGTATTTGGGATAAAGTGCATAGTTATCCATCTAGCAGATTCAAGGGAGCTTGAGTCCTTCCTTATCATTTGGCTCTTGTGCTTCTTTTGTTTCCTCCTTTCTATTGTTCTAGTTTTGTTGAAGATGAAGGCCTCAGTCTAGTTGTTAGTCCCAACTGGAATAGACGTGTTTAATCCATGGCGATTTAGGACTATGGATGGGGTGAATCCAGAATTTTCTGAATCCGAATCCAGATCCAAGTCCCTGGAAGTTTCTGGGAATCCACAAATCTCACAAATCTTGAATCTTTCGAATCCTTTTTTAAAAAAGTCTTTAAAAAGCAAGGGAAAGAAAGCACGTCTCCACCATCTTTTGCCACCCAGCCCGGGCAGGATTGGGCTCACAGCCTGCGGCAGCAAAGCAGGCAGCACGAGATCATGCTCTCCACTGGTTTTTCTTGCCCGCCCAGGGCAGGATCCAGCTGCGGCCAGCAGGAGACTGGGGCAGGATTCGAGAGATTCAATTCACCTGTTTTGGCAGGGGGATTCGGATCCTCAAATCTCAAATCTTTGCTCA
This sequence comes from Cyclura pinguis, assembly GCA_030412105.1. Lineage (NCBI taxonomy): Eukaryota > Metazoa > Chordata > Lepidosauria > Squamata > Iguanidae > Cyclura > Cyclura pinguis. The sequence continues at coordinate 245,726,817 of CM059599.1, read as the reverse complement.
GGATTAGAGGATTCAAGGATCTGGTTGGCCCATCCCTAGTTAGGACCCTTTCACACTACACAGTTCTATCACTATGATTCCACATTAATTTCCATGTTAGAAATTTCCCTTTGATTTTTCAGATCTTGTGGAAGATGTCCCTTGTCCTTTCATTTTTGTTGTCATCTTCTGTTTCTTTGCGTTGCTTGTTACAGTAGTTCTCCTTTTCCATATGCACAAGTTGTTGAACAGTTGCATTCAGTGTTTTGACTCTAATTCTGTCCCCTTTTACTTTAACTTCTTCTTGTCCTTAACTGATTGAAAAGTTTCATCTGTCATCCATTGAGGCTTCTTTTTCTTTTTGGCTGCAGATGTTGTCATTTTGCATTCCTCCCTAACAATGTCCCTGGCTTCAATTCAGAGTTATTCTGGCTCTGGGTCAATTAGGCTTAATAGTACAAACCTATTTCTTTTTACTTTATCGTTAAATTCTTCAGGTTGTATTTTGGCACGATTGTTGGTTTAGTGGTCTTCTTTAGCTTTAATTTTTGATATTAGCAGTTCATGGTCTGTGTCAGAATCTGTTCCTGGTCTTGTTTTTGCAGAGGCAATGGAGCTTTTCCATCTTCTGCTTCCACTTTTGTAGTCTATTTGATTTCTATACTGGACATCAGGTGATAGCCATATAAAGAGTCTCCTTTTGGGTTGTTCGAACATTGGGCCTTTCTGCACTACACTGTTATAGTGCTCTTATTCCACTTTCAACATCCTGTGGAATTCTAGGGTTTGTAGTTTACTGAAGCCAAAGAGCTCTCTGGCTGAGAATTCTAAAGGCCCCTCCCTCAACTGAAAGTCCCAGGATTCCATAGGATGTTGAAAGTGGAATAGTAGCACTCTAACAGTGTAGTGTGGAAGTGGCCCAATGTGTTTGTGATGAACAAACTGTTGGCTTCACAAAATTTAATCAGTCAGTCTCTTGCTTCATTGTTTGATAGTCAGCCAAATTTTCCTACAATCTTTGATTTTGCTCTGTTTCCAACTTTTGCCTTACCATCACCTATGATTGATAAGAAAGTCTTACCTGGTTGTGTGACCAGTTTCCTCCTTGACTCCATCACAGAATCATTCTGTTTCTTTTTCTTTTGCCTCTGTAGTGGGAGCATAAATTGGGATAATAATTATATCGACGGGTTTTCCCTGAAGTCTTATTGATATCATTTGATCAGACTTTGCATTATATCTTTTGCTACCCCTCTCCACACCATTATGCCACCTCATTTCTTCTTAGATTTTCATATCCTGAGTAAAAGCTCTGTAATTATCTGGTCAAAATGTCCCATTCCTGTCTACTTTAGCTCACTCATCCCAAGTATTGCAATGTTTCTGTGTTCTGCTTCTTTTTTAACTATGTCTAGCTTCCCCTGATTCATGCTCCTTACATTCCATGTTCCTATAATATATGTTGTTGTTGTGCAGCTTTGGACTTTTCTTTCGCCTATGAGCATGTCAACAGCTGAATGTCCTTTTAGCTTTAGTCCAATTGCATCACTAGCCTCAGTGCTATTCATAGTTGTCCTGTGGTACACCCCAGTAGCCTACTGAGTGCCATACAATTAAAGGTTTTTTCTACACAGTAAATTTGCACTGTGAGTGACAGTGCCCACAAAAAGATAAAGAAAACAAAATGTGCAATGAAGAGGAGTAGCTAATGGCCTTCTTCAGAGAAGAGACGGGGGGTGGACTGCTGCTATATTTTTTAGTGGAAAATTTTCCACCCCACCACTTCAAATTTTCCACCTCCATCCCACACAAATACACACATATACCTAGCTAGCTAGATGTCTCAAAAGATGTCTATTTTACTGTTTACTGTGCTAAACATAGGATACAAAAGTCTACTTATTTATAAGGAAACAAGCACTGACAAACCCCGGGCAATTTGAGGAATAGATTAACAAATGAACACACTGATAGGCTTATTTCCATTTCACAAAATATCTTTCTTCTCAATCAGTGTACAAGTAATCAAAACAAATGGTAACAAACTCACATATACCCTTTAGTGAAACAAAATACTAGTTGCACTGAATCAGTTTTTTTCTCGACTTGAAATGGAACAGATAAATACTGCACGGAGTGCACAAATGAAGCTCAAGCTACCACAGATATATCTTAGCAAAAGAAAGTTAAATGATATAAGGTATATCTGATACAACTCTCTTTAGGTATGCGATCTTTAAAAATAATGTTCCTTCAGGTGTAATCTTTTTTTGTTAAATGTAAAGGAAGTATATGTTATTCTTTTCACATTATTACGAACATTGCAATAAAATAATTCCCACCCAAAACTTTAAGTATATTTGAATATAATATTTAAACCAAATGTACTGAATCAGATAACAATACCTAGAGCACTGGGAAGTTTTCTAGTTCTGCTCTTTCTGGAAAACCCACCAAGTAATGGAAGCAATGCTTTGAAGTAATAATTCAAAGTGATGGAAGAAGAATGTGACTTCAGTCATTTAAATAGTGTAAACAGGTAAGCCACAATGTAAGTGAAAAGAAGCAATGTACTGAATGGTGGATAGCATTTGACACTCCATTTATAAAGTTTCTAAATTTTTTATAGCGCAGTTTCTCAACTGAAATAAATTTTCTGTTCATGACCAGGGCATAACAGGTTCAAGTTCAAACATTAGTCTAGCTCTTATAACCAGTTTTCATGGGAAGAATATACAGTGAAACATTGCATTCTTCTTAGAAGATGAAGATGTCTTATGCTGACTCTTGTGAGTTTGAGTATTCAGAGCAAAATTATACACATTATGTTCAGAACTGCACTAAGCCTTCTAGTCTTTTTTCAAGAACGTCAGTTCTGTAAACACCAAACGTGTCTTGTTTATAATCCTTGACATGGGTACTGTTAACAATTTCAATGGCAAATTGAAAAAAGGAGAGATAAAAGTGTCAAGAAGAAGAAGCAGGAAGTGTTGTGACAGGTTGCATGGGAATATAAGTAGAAACAGAAAAGAAAAGAAATAGAAAAGGATCACATAAAAGGGTTTTAGAATGGGCGGACTAGACCTTTAAACAGACCCTTCTCTTGGCACCTCATTCATTTGCTACTTCAGTATCATTATACATAGAAGCCTTCCAAGATGGCAATCCTTTGAACAGTAACTGTCACGTCATTTGTTTATCGCACAGGCTTTACTTCAAATCTTCCCCCAGGCAGATTCCATTTGCAAGGATGTCCAAATTAGTGTGCACTGCGTTACAAAATGTTGTTCTTGAGAAGGTGCATTTTCTTTCACTCACTTATGCTCTTTCAGTAATGTAATCATCCAAATGCCATTGCTACATAAATATGGCTTGATGAACATGAGAGTCAATTACTGAGCAAGATCTACACTGGAGACCTTTTTGTATGTGTGGGATTATTTTACTGGTATTTTTGAAATAATTGAATTCTTTCTTGCTGGAGCATGCCAGGGACTATCACATAGTATCCTCTATCTCTCTGTGCCATGAACATCAACATGTACTAATATAATGGTAGGCAAAATGTGTGATGCTTGCAAGATCACATGAATGGTATTGCATACCTTTGTCATGGCAACCTATGCTACAGATTATTTGTATTGTGTTGGATGGAGGAGGGATGATGTGGAACCAGAAAACAGAGCATCTAAGTTGCTGCTTTATATCTTCAGCATTAATTGAATTCTGTATTGGTTATAATATTGGCTGAAAATGGATGACCATCAAATTGCCTTTGTTTGTGTTGGGCCTGGATTTTTGTCAGTGAAGCAAAGTCCAAATGTCATGTGGTTTATATCTGGTAAAGCTTGAAGGAAAACCTTTGTTGTTTTCCTCTCTACTTGATTTATTATTGGTGGAATGGGACACACTTTTTATACCCTTCAACTCAACTTATTCGTGTATTCCCACAGAACACAGAGATTCTTTTATTTGGATGGCAATATGGTACTGCACTAAATCAGCCACCAGCAAAGGATCTGAAGAGCTTCTGATCAGGACAGTAAACGTATGTTGAATTTAAAAGAAAAAAAAATTCAAAACTTTTATTTTCAAGCTCTTTTTCCCAAGGCCATCTTACAACACGGGTGTGGGGGAAATAATCAAGTGATAGTACAGTGTGGTGAAATATTGTTCCTTTGTTCTTCATAAAGATTCAGTTGATTCAGTGGCTCTAGTCTAGGCAGGAGTAAACAGATTTAGACCCTTGAAAGCTGCCTTATATTAAGTGAGACCACAGGTCTGTCTGGCTCATTGACTGTCTGCAAATGGCTCTTCAGGGTTTCAGGGAGTATTCTTTCCTAGCTTTACCATAAGATCCCTGTCATTCCCTGGTGGTCTCCATCCAAATGCTAACCAGGCCCATTCCTGATTCTACCTGCCACGGCAGTAGGATGATACAAAATGAATTAGGTATAAATAGGCTGAGATCACTGATGATTCCCTCTTCAACCATGCTATACACCTTGCAATGAGAGAACAGAAGATTCATCACTAACAAAGTGACCTCGGAATATTTAAGATAAACCATTTCACTAACCAATTGATGTTTAAAACAATAGAATGTAAATTAAATTCTCATTAATGTGCATGTATATCTATATAATCTATGTCTATAATCTATGTCGATATATGTCTACATAGATAAATGTACACTTGTGTACTTCTTCCATCTATAAAAAAAGAAGGGACAAGTTTTTAAATCCATAGATTTATTAATTTTCTACTGCTTACCAACGTCCAAAAATTAATAAAAAACAAAATTATATGAATTCAACTAGCCACTAGAGGGCAACATAACATGAGCCGTTCAAACAATGACATATTTTTCATGACTCAAACATGGAACATTCAGTTAGGCTTGACAATGTCCCTTCTAGTATTGGCTCAATAAAACAGAGGTCTGTGTCATTTGACTTAAAGCTACCTTGCCTGATTCAAAGACAATTCAAGCTCTGTTCAAGTATTACAATACTTCTTTTCTTCAACATATTATAAGGAATGGTATGCCAAGTTGCCCCTCCTTTCATCCCACCTGTAGCACCAGCATCTGCCAAGGAAAGAGCTCTGTATGTACACCTGAGCAAACAAAGGTGTTCATTTGAACCTGAAACTTGTGGGATTCAATCTCATATGAAGGTTTTTGAACATATAGATGTATACAGGTGGGCCTCTTCTTTTCAGATGGATATTTAAGGGGAACATGCTATCTGTGGTGCCTGGCTAAGCAAAGACTCTATAGTGCAACTAGGGTTGCCAAAATGAAAAATGGAGGAGCACCTGTCCCATTAATGGTTCTGTAAAAGAGGGAATTTCAGCAGGTGATGTCTATAATCTGGTTGCATGACAACCAAAACCTGCTGAATTTCCTTCTTCTACACAACCATCAACGGTAAAGGAGCCCTCTCAAGTTTTCACTCTGGCAGCCAAAGTGCAATTCTGTGTCAAAAATTTCATGTTGAGGGAAGTGAATACAATAAGACCCAGACAGAGTTATAATATTACTCAATTCACATCTGATGAAAAGAGATATAAATTTGCTTAAGAGGATCAGCAATGCTGTGAGCTTTTTCCCCCCCCTTCAATGAGTGCATTGAAGAAAGGGTTCACACTCTTTAGTCAATGCAGGAACTACATGAGAATTTACATGATCCATGCAGGACTGTTAGGTGCTTCCAGAACTTAAACAGCTCATATTCGTTGACAGTGTAGGCACACCTCACACACTCACACACACACACAGAGACCAAGGACTCACTAGCTGCTCGCAGTGCAACTTTCTATCCCCATGTCTGTGCCATTATGTAAACCTGTTAACATTTAACAGAATAATATTCTCCAGACCATGCTAACCATTGCCATTGATATTAAGTTTGAAAGTTGGGATAGTCTGATGTCCCAGCATCAGAGAAGTTTTACCTTCATGAAAGGTACTTGGTTCTTTTACAACAAAAAAGGCATGGGGTGGGGTGGGAGAGAGAAAGAGGAGGTTTCCTGTCACAACTGCCTGTCGCATTCACCCCATTACCAGGAAAGGGCTGGATGTGTCATTGCTCACCACCGCACTTTCAAGAACTTCAGAAAATCCTCTGTTGAAGGAGTACAAGGCCTCAAAAGCAGGACAATTTGGAGGACAATTTCAGTTATTATTCAGTGGTGCAATGACTGTAAAAGTGAATACAAATAATTACAATGTCCTTAATCAGGCTTACAATATCATAATTACTGATTAGATTGCCAGTTATGGTCTCATCAACTGTTTTTCTTCACCTGTATTTCTCCGCTTACTACAACACTGGAGAAAAGATTAACTCTCCCGCACTAAAACCCCGAGTGACATTCTGAAGTAGGCTTGACTCTTTTTGCTGCCACAGGAACAAAAGCATAATAAGCCTTTTTTGTCTGAACCTTTAATTCTGAGAGCAAACAACATAGAAGTGGTTCCAAAAGGCAGTCTTCCAAAGAATACTGGCCTTACAAATATAATCAAAGGTAAGTTGGGCAAACGTATTAATCTTCTAAGTTTCCCTTGGCCTATAATGTTTCTGCCAGTAGTTGTCAGTGATACTGATCACAAATATGCTGCCAATTACAGAAAGCACTCCCCCCACCGCCAATTGCCCTGAGTGAATATCTGATGCAGAACACCATAAAAGCCTTTTGTTGAAAGTGGACATTTTGACCTTATTTACTTACCTCTTATCAAGAACATACAGGGACTGTTTTACAAATGAAGTATAATGTATTACAGACCAACTTCATACATAAAATACATTTTTCAGTTAATGGACTGATAGGATTTTACCGCTTGCTTGCACTTTGTTTTTTGGTTAAAATTGTATATTGTTCGCAGAGATGAATTTGATGACTTAACGGAAGTTTAATAATGGCCATTTTTATTCTCTCTTTTTAGTGGCTTTCACCTAGAGATCTCAGGTAACAAAGTGGAATGGGGACTTAAAAGACAATGTTGGGGATCACAAAGCTGACCTGTCTGAATAAGGATTTATAGCTGGTTCCAGCTGTGGCCAGCAGGGCTTTTCAATAGGTTTGGTTTATGTGCTGCTTGTGGCCCTCTTTGTGGCAGTCTGACCTTGCCATAGAGATCCATTGTGTGTGTGTGTGTGTGTTTGTTTGTTTGTTTAAAATATTTCTGTATCACCTCCCAATTCACAGAGACTCCTGAGATGATGAACAAATGGTGTAGTGAAGTACAGGCCTAGATGCTTTAATGTACTCTGTATATGGCTGCTTCTAGAAGCTTCAGTCTGATAAAAAATGTTGCCAGCCATGTATTGATGGGGAGTAGTCAGTCAGTCTATAGATAACTATACAGTGCCAGCTGTGCTGGTTGCCAGTACATTTCTAAGCTCAATTTGAAATGTTGCTTTTCCATATTAAAGCCCTAAATCAGGGAAGAGTGGACTGTAAGCCACATCTGACTCTTCCCCCAAAACCATCTATGAATTTGGTCTCAATAATATCAAGACATGGAGGCAGAAATTACAGGAATACCAATATTACTATCACGTACTACACACACAAGCCAGATATTGCAGTAATTAGGGACAAACCTAATGTAGATTGATCCAATTTTTCCATACTCCATCAAAAACCATTTTGCACATAATCATTCTTGTATTTGCTGGAAGTTGCTGTTAATTTCTTCATATAATGGAAAGTTCAGTTTCTTCAAGAAATTTTTCACTACCCCAGTAGGAAAAAAGATGTAAAGAGGAAGAATACAAATCAAGGAAATAAGTACAGAGCTTAAAATAAATTCCTGAGAAATTAGTCTCAGGTGTGTGTCCTCTCCAAATCGTTACTCAGTATCATGATGAGCCTCCATATTCTAAACACTCCATTCACCAGGGACTAAATCCAATTAGTAGACAAAATCATCGAAATTCATGGAATTTAATGCAAATAGAGACTAACACATCCTATTCATTTCAGTTGTCTGCTCTCATTAGGACTAAAACTAGATTTAAACACAGATAAAACCCCACAATAGGTTCATCTTTGGGTTGCCATAAGTCAGAAATGACTTGAAGGCACACAACAACATTTAAGTCTTTTGTTTAACACATGATAGGTGAAAATACAAGCTATGAATTATTATTGTTGTTGTTATTTTATCCCACCTTTTTCCCAAATCAGGGCTCAAAGCAGCTTGCAACAATTAAAAAAAGTACTGTTAAAAAATCCACAGGATACAACATTTGCAAGAAGATTGAATAATTGAAAAAAAAACCTTAAAACCAGATTAAAACGCATATCACTAAAACACACACACACAGAGAGAGACACACACTAGCATAACAATCAGTAATATCCAGCACATTGTGTAAGACGGGCCTTATATAGTCACTTGTGAAATGCCTATCGGAATAGACATGTATTTACTTGTCTACAAAAAGGTGCCACTTATCTAAGAAGGGAGGTCCAGAGCCTGGGAAAAGCCACTGAGAAGGTCCTTTCCTGTATTCCCATCAGATATTCCTCTGAAGGTAATGGGACAGAGAGAAGGGCCTTCCTGCTAGATCTCACAGCATGGGTTGGTTCATAGGGGAGAATATGGTCTTTCTCTTAACCTGAACCCAAAATGTATAGGGCTTTAAAAGTCACAACCAGCACTTTGAATTGTGCCCAGAAAGAGACTGGCAGCCAGTGGAACTGTGGCAGCAAGGGAGTTGTGTGATCCCTGCAACCATCCCCAGTTAGTAGACTGCTGCCCTTTGGACCAGCTGAAGGTTCTGAACACTCTTCAAAGGCAGTCCCATGTAGAGCTTATTACAGTAATCCAACTGGGATGTAATTACGGTATGTGTCACTGTTGCTAGATCTGTACCTATGTCCTATCCCATAGGATAATGCATGTGGGAGTGATACACTCTTTATGGGACTGCCAACCAAGCAGGTGGTCTGCTACTAATTCTGATTAGCTTATTGTCTATCTCCCTTCCCTCTATACTTAGGAAATGGCTAGCAATGAAGGGTGTGAGCAGATGAGCTTCATATGTCTCTGTAGTCCATCCTGAGCCACTCAGGCCACAAAAGACTAGCACACAAGTGAGTCTTATCTCTCTCTCTCATGCTCCTGAGTTGCAAAATGGGTCAGAAATACAGAAGAGAAACACACTGGAAGGAAAAAACGGTATTTTCCTAGAAGTCCAAATGAGACAGAAGGTTGGAGAAAGTGACCAACAAGAAGGGGCTAGGTCACTGTAGCATAGGATTCTCCAAGGAAACTGCTAACTGACATGAGAGAATCTACAACTTTGAACTTTACAAGCCTTGTGTTCAACTTTGAACTTTACAAGTGTTGTCTTGTACAATAGTTACTGTTCCTTTTATCTTTTTTTAAAAAATACAGTTATCAGAAATTGTTAATGATCTACAAAACACTAATCTACAGAAGAATGTTCAGAATAAACTTTGATCAGGTGCTATGTGTTTATAAATGGCTCTTTTGTTCTCCCACCCTCTTAAATAAAGATAATACCTAGGTTCAAAGTCTATAGAATATCTTTCTCCCTAGACGGTGACAGACAATCTAACAATACATGTTGTTACTGAGACATAATTCATTGCTCCATGCATAATAAGTACACATCCAGAGCCAAGAAAGCAGCTTCTGCCTGACCATCCCTAGAGCACACAAGGACAGTCAGATGGGTCTCAGGCACAGCCCAATAATAGCAGAAGTTACTTCTTTGTTCCTGATTCTGTGAAGGTAGCTGGAGGGTTCTTACGTGTTCCTCCACAGCTAATCCATGCATTAGCCAATAATCTGTATCATTTATTCCTAATAATACCTGATAGTACTGCTGATATAAAAAACAAAAATAGAAAGCTCTCACATTTCAAATGTTTTCAAATCTGTTTGTGTTTACAAATTATTTGGGCATGAATACTTCAACTATCTGTGGCTTTATGACCAGCAGCCAGAGTCTCTGTATCAGTTAATAAACCTCTCCTCACTAATTCCCATTGCTTCTTAAAATAACAGCCCTCTTTAATAAGCAAACACCTGAACACCACTTTCAGTGTCATCCAAATCAGAGACAGGTTATCCCTGAGTTCATATTTTCCTTGGCAAAGCAGTTAATTGGGTTCTTAATATTGTCCAACATCTAAGGCTCAAAGAAGCTAAGGTTCTAAATCAGAAGTGTATGTTCCATAGTTCTACTGACATGATGATGATGATGATGTAGATGATGATGTAGATGATGTAGTATGGGGGTTCTACAGATGTAATGGAGTTCATTTCTGCTTCTTCTGCATTGGAAGAAAATGATTCAAAAATTTAAAAGCAAATCAATCCTTAAATTAGTGTAGAGTAGATTCAGTTTTCCAGGGTAACTGGCCATATGATCTCTTGTGAACCACAACTTGATTCATATACATGTGTCAAATTAATTTTGTGCAGTAATCCTAATTTAAAAACTGCAAGATAGTCCTCTCTATTAAGAAATGGGCTGATGGATGGAATTTATACATTAGATTTATACATTATATAGTAGCATGCATATATATATATATATATATATATATATATATATATATATATATATATATCTCTTATACATTAAACATTAGACATTAGGTATTACATCATTTATATATTAGATCAATCAATAGGGCTGGATCAAGAGTTTGCCCCATGTTTGTTCAACTAGTAGAAAAATTTTCTAGCCTTAACATATAAAATTTCTTTCAATTTAAAACATTGATTCGCTCAGCAAAAATTGATGTTGTGGGCAAAAAGGACATGACTTTATCTTTTAAAGAGTGCAATTGCCTACTTTGGTTAGACATGGATTAAGTAATACAGGTAATGCTTTCTTTTGGCTGGATGTATTGTACATTAATTTTTTATTAATTTTGAGCTGGTAACTCCCCTGTCAGTGGGGTGATGATCCACTCTGGGCTTCAGTCGAAATTTTAAAGGAGCTATCCTAATTTAGGGGCACTTAGATTTATGCTTTAAAGTTCAGACATGCCCTTGAGCAGATTCACTGCCTGCCTGACATAGGAGCCACAAGCCACCAGTGCACATGTGTACTTTTAAACTACCTCTCTACAACTTGGAACTTAACTTAGGGTCAACAAGTTTGAAGCTTGCAAGCTGTTGCTGTAGCTAAAGAGTCACACTTCAAGGTTGGAAGGAAAGATTTCATCCTCCATTGTGGCCAGAAGGTTCTGCTGCTTTAGCCTCCCATAAGAGTATATTCTACAAAAAGAAAATCAGAGTATTTATTTATTTAGGACATACAGCCAGCTTAAGAACCAGTATGATGTAGTAGGATGAGCATTGGACTAGGACACTGGGAAAACAGGGTTTGAATCACTGCTTAGCCACGGAAACCTACTGAGTTTCCATAACCTTGAGCAAGTCACACACTCTCAGACTCAGAGGAAGACAAGGGCAACCTCCTCTGAACAAATTCTGCCAAAAAAAAAAAAAAAACCCTCATGATGAGGTCACCTTAGAGTCACCATAAGTCAGAAATGACTTGAAGGCACACAATTATAACAGTGGTCAGCTTATATTCAGATGCATACCTAACACACAATTGGATCCAATGTATTTCTCTTCCTTGCTTTTTATTTTTCCCCCTTTTCTCTTTTTTCTTGATGTTTTCTTTTCATTCCTCCTGTTTTAAAAATTTGATGATTTTTTTTTAAAAAAATAGGAGTGTTACTTCTGTTGGTCTCTACAACAAAAACTGACTCACATTTTCACAGCTACATGTTGCACTGTAGGCCACTGAAGTGTTTTCTTATTATATTGCTAAGCTTTGGCACATGCCTTTGGCTTTTTTAATTTTTTTTAAAAAATATTGGAATATGGCCTCTGATACATACTAACAAATGGCTAGAAAATTGTAACCATAAAAAAATCCTATACAGTAATTAATAATTGCGTAGTGAACACTGAAGCCTTTGTTCAGACCAATTTCTCATTATAAATAAATGTGCCTTACTCTTAGAAGCCTTAGGAGAGTGAACAATATGCTTTCAAAAGCAGTTAATTATGAAATAATTACAGTCTCATGGCAATGTTCAGTCTAGACAAAATAATCACAGCATTTTTTTTTAAAGCCCAAACCATATTTAGGTTTAGGGAATTCTAAAATTATACTTTTTTTTTTTTTAAAGAATCCAATAGGTTTTTCATCCCATTTGAAAATAGTGGAATCTTTCTGCTACCTAGGGCAGGTATGAATAAGATAAAAGTAAGTTCTACTGAAATCTGATGGTACTTAATTAAAATGAAATGTGATTTGAATCAAACCAGGAAAACAAAGAAATAATTCTCTTCAAAACATTTATTACAGTGGAGCAGGAGTGCTTTTAGCCAGCAGTCTTAAGAAAGTAATTTTCTGTGTGCCAGTTACTACAGTGCTGAGCCTTCTTTGGCATGTCTTATGTTGCTCTGGTTTCTGTGCCAATATTATCTTAAGCAAATTTGCCGTTAATCAAAGAGAGACAGAGAGAACAAAAGAACTCAGATCTCATTCATACCTTTAGAATGAGTTAGTCAACTGGAGCCTCTCAAACGTTTTTAGACTGCAGCTCTCATAATCCTTCAGCATTGGCTGTGTTTTCTAGAGTGATGGAAGTTGTAGGCCAAAAAATCAGAGAAGTCAGAGTTGTCCACCCTTGCTTGACAAAGAGATTGGTCTAATGACAATAATAGATGACATTTTTTCAGAACATGGAGATGAATCACTATTAATGGCAGCCTATTACAGTGCTTTAAAGGCATATGTGAAGAGAGTTAGTAACTAAAGAAAGTAAGGCCATTTCCTCATAGCATCGGTGTCCCATGATGTCAACAGCATTGCCAACAGTCCACAAGTTGTGCTTTCACACGGCATCATGGTCCTGCAACCAACACATCCCCACCCATCACAATCTTGCAACATTTGCTTAGTGGAAAAAAATCCATTCAGTGTCCATGATCACACAATGCTCCCATCACCGCCAGTCATGCAGAAGAGGCAGAAGCACAATGTAGATGCTTCTTTCCCCAGCACAATACAGTAAAGAGGCTGGCTGTGCTGCAGAAGGAAGGTGAATGTTGCTCATGCTCCCATCCTCAGGGAGCCAGATGGGTGTGGAAGGAAGTATTCACGTCATGCTCTCTTCCTAGCAAAAGTGCTGCCAAGATCACAATGGTAGGACAACAGAAAGAGGCACGGTGTGGGAATGGCCTAAGTCAGATATGCCTTACCTTACTTACACAGTAGGGGGGGTGTTTGCTGTTGTTTTGTAGGTTTTTTGGTTTTTGGGTTTGTGTTTTGTTTTGTTTTGTTTTTGGTGTTGTGTCCTCAAGACATTTTCAACTTATGACTACCTCACAGTGAAGCTTAGACCAAATATATCAAGATGATCCCATTAATTCTTAGCACATTAGCTTCCACTACCAGTTCAACTGAGAACTTGTTAAGTTTTTGACATAAACACACAACCATGTATTATAAAGATAGTGATTCAAACTTCTGGCAGTGTAGAATTTGTCAAAATGAGACATTTTAGAGAAAGGCTTGGATTCAAGGCCATCTTGTTGTTTTGACAGCTGTCTACCTAGGGGTGTTTGATGAACACATAGTTCTGGTTTAATATTCAGCCAATGTCAGTATTCTGAATCTCAGAGGAACTGAGAATCCAAATTTAATATCTTCTGTCCTCTCGTAGTCCAGTAGGAAAGGGACATGTGTCAGTAATAAACAATATTTAAATGCTTTCCAAAGACACAAACATTGATTCCAGGATTTAAATTAATGTTTAGGCAATGCTGACAAGTTTTAAAATACAGTCGCTGGAAATATTCAAGGAATGATGAACATGGAATTAAAAGGCGGCCCATCTGAAAAATCTGAAAACTAAGACTTTATTACAAACATTACATATTCTGAAAGATCATCGCATGAAACGACTTCCGGGTTTAATGGCGGTATGATAGGCAGCTTAGTGGCATTGCTCACCGCTAACTGTTGTCCTGTGCAGTTTAGCCAGCTTGATTAAAATGTATAGAGTTGGCCAATAACCCCCCCTGGTAAAGGGGGTTCAGAGGGACTCACAGGGGACCAAACTCCACTCATCAGTCTTCAAGAAGCAACACAAGTTGGATTGGAGAGGACGAGGAAGAGTGTGGGGTCAAAGAGATACCACGACCGTGCTGGAAGGCAGCCGATTGTCAGACCGGCACAAGCGATGCCAAAACTTTTTTAAAATAAGCAAGTAAGCTTTCAAGCTAAGATTAAAGAAAAAACAGACTCTTGATTGGTCTTGAGAAACCTCAACATAAATGGACTTTGCCAAATGTTAAATAAGATGCTTCAAGAATAAGGAACACTGAGACTTTATTTAATCATTAGCTACTTGAAAAGCGACAGATTTATGGACTTTGAGTTTCACAGCCCAAAATGTTTAACTGACTTAAGAAAGAAGACATAATTTGTGAGAAACTCAGATACTAAAAAGCAGTTTCAGAGAAACGTACATACCCTGTTTGAGCTCGTGAAAAGAAAACAGAAGCGAGGAAAGTTAAATCCAAATAAGATTCTCTGATCTCGCCAGGGAAGAAGACGGAGCACAAACCAGTGGGCGGTATAATAGAAGGAATAAAAAGAACAGGAATTAAAAACTGATTCTTAAAAGACAAGTTGCTGAAGCGGGTTGGAAGTGACCAAGGGAAATAAAATTGTACACGAAAGAGGAAGAAGAGCAAAGATGATCGAGGCGAGACTGGTGGAGGAATAAAAAGACTGCAAAATAAAAGAGACAGAAATAGATTTGGATATTGGTTACATTCAGACTTTTTCTAATTATCGGACTTGTGGATATTTAAATAGCTTTTTCAAGGATACAAAAGAAAAACGGGACGAAGAACGGGACTAAAGGATACATATTAATGATCGGGAGAAGCTTCAGTAAAAGACAATATGGGGCGAAGATAGTGCGAGACAAATAATCTCACACGAGGAAGATAAATGTATGGTGAGAAGAGAAGTCAAGCGGACATTTTGAAAACTATTAGATGATAAGTGCGCCCGGGGGGAATTGGTGGAAAAGAAGAAATGTCAGTGAAGGGGAATGTCATTAATTGTTATTAATTATTTTGAAGGAAAAAAGTGGTGTGGTGGGAAGTATTCAAGCATCTAAGCATCTAAATATATGTTTAAGTATTTTGATCTTAAAAATTAATTTGACATATTCAATGAAATAATTATATTAATATAGATTTGATTAATGGATTAATTTATTAGAACTACTTATTGATCTTCTTGATTAATAGACTGGTTAATTAATTGTATATATGATTAAGTCAGGGGGGAAAAAAAGGAGCTCAGTAAAGGGAGGTTGATTAGTTGTTTGAACACAGCTGCTCCAGTTGATCTTGAGAAGGAACAAAACTAAACAAAGACACAGTGCATAAGATAAACTATCAAACAGATAAGGAAATAATTTAAGCTATAATGCTACTTAGTTATACAATGTGTTAAGAGCTCCATCTAGTGGCAAAGGATAGCCACTAAACAGTAAATAAATAAATATCTCAAGTTCTCTTAAAAATTGAGAAAAAGAGAAACTAAGATATTAACCTCACAGCATGAACTATTTGACAAATATTTGATATATATTAATAGTGTAATATACTACATTTGGTTACATATTAATATAGTATTTAAGAGAACTGTAATAAGAATGGCAAGCAGAAAGAAAACATCTTATGTACAATCTCAAATAACTGTGGAAAGAAGACCCTCTCTAGAGCAGCCTGTTCAGATTCCAGAACTATGTCAACAAATATTAGAAGAATTATGAAACTTTAAGCAAGAAATTAGGCAAAATTAAAAGACACCAGAGCTGAGATAAAAATGGACATTAAAATAGAATTGGAAAGCTTTAATAAGAAAATAGAAAAGATAAACAAGGATATGAAGACAATAAAATCAGACATAAAAGACTTACAGGACAAAACAAAACATGCAGAAACAGAGATGAAGACACTGAACGACAATCAGAGGCAAAATGGGACAGAGATAGATATTCAATAAATGAGATATCGAGATAAATTCCTTAAACTGAGAGAGATTTTGGAAAAGACAGGGGAAGACCTTTATGAAAGATTAATCCCAGATTTGGCAGCATATATTGAGACATCTGAGGAAAACATGGAGGCTGAAATTGATAAGATCTTCAGATTGAATTTGAAGATTGCAAAAGAAAGAAATTGGCCAAGAGATATAATTGTTTGTTTCACTAGAATAAGGGTGAAAGAAAAAATCTTACAGAAAAATTATGAGGAAAAATTAATAGTGGACGGGAAAGAAGTGAAAATATTTAAAGACATACCATTCCAAATACTAAAGAAAACACAAGAATATAAAAATTTAATACAGCTGTTGGAGAGACATAAAATAAGGTATAAATGGGAGAGAACTGAAGGGGTCTCATTTACTTTCAAATTAAAAAGATACAAAGTCACCACCCCCTCACAAGCAAACGAACTTCAGGAGAAGTTAAGAAAAGAACTAGAGAATCCAAGAAAAAAGAAAGAAACTAAACATAAAGAGAAGAAGGAAACTATTGAAGGGCAAGACAAGTTGGAAGGAGAGATAGACATAGAAGAAGAAGAGTAAGAAGAGGAACAGGAAGAGGAACAGCTTGACTCAGATATAGAAGAGAAATTAAGGAGAAGGAGAAGAAGCACAAGAAAATTAAAATGTTATTAAAATGTTTATCATGGAATGTGAAAGGACTGAATTCAAATTATAAACATTGACAAGTATTTCACTATTTAGAAAAGAATAAATTGGAATAAATTGCCCCCTGCCCTTTGTACACACCGCCCGTCGCTACTACCGATCGGAAGGTTTAGTGAGGTCCTCAGATCGGCCCTGCCGGGGTTGGCCACAGACCTGGCGCAGTGCCGAGAAGACGGTCGAACTTGACTGTCTAGAGGAAGTAAAAGTCGTAACAAGGTTTCCGTAGGTGAACCTGTGGAAGAATCATAAATTTAGTCTCCTTCTTTGGAGGTTTTTAAGTAGAGGCTGGATGGCCATCTGTCGGGAGTGCTTTGAGGTTGTTCCTGCATGGCAGGGGGTTAGACTGGATGGCCCGTGTTGTCTCTTCCAACTCTACATTTCTATGATTCTATGATTCTATGGGTGTGATATGTTTACAAGAAACCAACATTCGAGAATTGGACATCAAATACCTAAGAAATTCTAAATTCAGGAAAAGCTTCTTTTCAGCTTACCAAAAGAAGAAAAGAGGGATTGCTATATATGTAAACTCCAAATTTCCCTCAGAAGAAGTTTTCTGTGATGGCTATGGCCATTATATCAGACTGCAAGTACAATTCCCGGATCTTACACTATTGCTGGTTGGAATTTACTCCCCATTATAAAATAAAAGTGAGTTCTACAAGAAAATAGAAGAAGAATTACAGAGATACACTCAAGAGAAGAATCAGGAAAACATTTTAATCATGGGAGACATGAATGGAGTCTTAGATCCTAAGAAAGACAGATCAACAATGATGAGACAAAGGGAAAAACAAGGAAAATTGCCAAAGAGTTTCTTTAAACTAATAGACAATATGTCACTGACAGATATCTGGAGATAAAAATATGGGAACGAAAAAGGATTTACCTATTATTCAGACAGTCATAAGTCAATGTCAAGAATAGATATGTTTCTAATCTCCAAAGTGTTACATACAGAAATAAAAGATATAAAGAAAGATTTAAAATGGACTTAAAGCTTGAAGGTTTTGAAACAAATAAACAATTTAATGAAATCGAGAAGGTCATCTTTGAGAAATCAGACCATCTAACATTTCAAATCTACAAGATTCTATTAGACCGGGAATTAGAAACAGAAGTGATTAAAGACTCCATGATTCAATGGGCTCGTAATATAGGACATGAAATAAAATTGGGAAATTGGGAAAAAAGCTGGAAAAATATCCAAAAATGTACATTAGCTCAAAATCTGAAAGAAAACCATCTTATGATGATGTACAGATGGTACTTAGATCCCGCCAAGCAAAATTTTTAAAACACAGAAAAACAACCATTGGAAATGTAATGAGGAAAATGGTACTTTTTTTTTTCACATGTGGTGGTTGTGCCCCAAAGCAAAAAGTACTGGAAAAATATACATAAAAGAATAACTGAAATCTTACAGATAAATATTCCATTGTCCCCTGGGATTTTTCTATTAAATATGCTACATGAAATAGATAATGTGTCAATGAGGTAAAGCAATACTTTACATGTTCACTGTGGCAAGAACAGTATACGCTAGATATTGGAAAAATAGTGTCACTCCAGAAACAGATGAATGGTTGATTAAACTAATGGAATTTATAACATTAGATAACTTAACTTTTGCAACGAGGGGAGAAATGCAAGGGAAAAATGAAAGAGAAATGGCTCCAATTAAAAATTATTTAAAGCAAAGCTGGGCACCGTAAAAACTAACAAGTTCCAGAATAGGATGAAGTAATAAGCGATATTATAATGGAATGGAAATGGGGATGGTAATTAAGCAAGAGGCATACAAAATAGATGATTTTGTAATTTTTCTTGAGTTGCTGGCAAGCCATCAGGTTGATGTACGGATATAGAGGAAGGTTATAGGCATACAACTGTCAGCCAAACAAGAGAATGTGGGATGTGGATATTATGTACTTAGAATACAGATAAGGACTAATTAAAGATAATAGGTGAGCTTTTGCAAACGCAAATAGAAGATCCTTGTCGAAACTGTACTAATAAATGAAAACTAAAGATATTAGGAGAATTGTATTTTAGGAAAAATTGTAAATCAAATATTGCTATTAATGTTGTGTATTTATAAATATTGAAGATTTTAATAAAAATAATTTTTTTAAAAAAGATCATTGCATGAAACAAACACATATTACTGGTTTGTTCAGGACACATTGCAAGATCTAGAAGAGCTAAGTAAAACCTTTGTAGATTGGGCTGGGAAAATATGGCCTGTGTGCCACATGTAGCCTCTGCCTGTTTTTGCAGGGCCTGCTTCCCCAGCTGAACACTTTGGGGTTCATTCTGCCCTGGAGTTCATTCCATCAGATGAAGAGAAATAATTATGAGATTTTCCTCTCTCATATGCAAAAATAACTTGGCTGGTTTTAGGCAGCATGCACTTTGACAGGTAAGTGTGGGGGCACAGTACCACATGGTACTTCATTTGTGGCAGGAAAATGTTTTGAACTAACTCTAGCTGCTTTCTTCTGGTACCTTACAGGACTACTCTACCAAATGAATTAAAGTTCCTAAAGTTACATACACTGCAATTCGGTATATTTAGCAGGATGGAACCACAGTGCAAAGAGAAAGATCTTCTAGCACTAAATCTAAATTGTCTTCAGCCATTTGCGTTCTAGGATGACATTTTCCATATACAGAAAAGCAGATTTTTGGAAATGTATAGAGGTACATGTCCCAAGCTGGAAATGTGTAGAGGTACCTATCCACAGCTGAATCAAGTTGGATTCATGACTCACATGCAACACACAGATCCAAAGGAAGGCAGTGCTGTCCCAAATATGTTTTGATGTCCGATGCAGAACCAAATTGTTTTCTCCCCACCCCCAACAGCAGCTACAACTACATTTGTAATGTCCAGCTGCACAATTCAGATTCCACTACCTTCCTTTGTCTCCGTCATGTTGCTCCTCATCTTGATCCCATTATCTTGCAACTCAAAAGGTGAAAGTTCACTCTACTGCTTGCCAGTGCTGACCCTAAAGCAGGGTTGAGAAAAATGTGTCCCTAGGCCCACATGCAGTGCCAAGGTCATTTTTGTGGCCCCCAGGGCCCTGAGGGCATCAAGATTTTTTTCCCCTTCTACATCCCCTCAAAAGGGCATGTAGGGCATTTTCATCACATTTTGGAGCTACTCTAGTCCCATGAGATTTCTTTTTTTGAAACATGGAAGTAAACAAGAAGTGACATCTACTTATGTCCTGTTGTTAAAATGTCCTCTGCTGAGTGTAAAATGGCTCAGGAAGGGCCAAAAACATAGTGAAAATGTCTCCTTGTTCCATAGAGGGCATCTTGAGGCAAAAAAAAATTTCTTTTGCAGGAGCAGTGTCATAGTGGGTCTAATCTGCCCTTCTACAGTTGCCCAAAAGGGAGGTAATCTCTTGTCATACAGTCCCTAGAGAGAGAGAAAGATTGCTATAACTATATCTTAGGTGACCTAACACACTCATTTGAAGAACAATGAGGCAATTCACAAAGAGAGTTATCGTGAATGCATGAAGTTTTAAAGTTTAGCAGTGTGATGTCCTCTTCACACAATGTCAGTAACATTTGTAATGTCCATGTCATTTTTTAAACATCACATGCTCCAAGGAACAGAACAGCACAAGTAAGATAATCTTGCATGTCGGATCTGTTTTCCCATTAAAATGCTATTAGTATTTTGCCTCCAGAGCTTGAAAGTAAAAATGCATTGAGTAGTTTTGTGTCCCTCAGACAACACAATAACCTTGAAAGGTGGCTTCCATGTCATAATTTTTTTATATAAAAGCAATGAAGAGCAGGTATTCCCATCTGACTGGCTTGCCTGCTTATTTCTTTCCATATATAGTATCTGCATCATCCATGGAACTGACAAAAATGTCTCGAAGCTATAATGCAATTGATCAAAGAGAAAAGCAAAGTAAACTGCATGCTTCTATTTTTGCCCACCCAACTTTTGCTGAGGTTAAGTGGAAACTGTAAAACTGGGGTCATTCAATCAATCCAGCAGTCAATCACACTGTGGGATATGCTGCAGAGAGTGGCTTCCTTAGAATGCAATGGATACAATATATACCTGACTCAGCAGCTACTATGACAGCGGTTGATCACAGTAATTTTGAAACCACATATGCACACATAATTCATATTTGAAGACTGAAAAAAAAAAAACACATCCACAGTTTTTACTACATCCTAGGGCAGAAACAATCAATACTCTGAGCCCAATAGCACTCATTTCTAGAAGCTACAAGTCTCACTGTCCCAATTACCTTTTTAATTACTGCAGCTTCACATCAGATTATATCCCATGCTAGAGTTCTGCCTGTTGGTAGTTCATCTGTAGTACTAAATTGGATTTAGACAATTCAGAACTAAAGAGAAAAGCCCAGGTTTCCATAGGATGAAAGATACGGAGCTAGCGAGTTTCAATATAACATATGTGCTATATCTGACATTGTGTCACCCAATATAAGCCTACCTGGACTATGAGATCCACAGGAGAGGCCCTTCTCTCAGTCTTGACATTTTCACAGGTATGGCTGATAGGAAAACAAAAGAGGGCCTTCTCAGTGGCTGCCCCACACTTTGGAATTCCCTTTCTAGAAAGGCTAGAATAGCCCCCTCCTTGCTGTCCTTCCATCAGGTCAAAATCTCTTTATTTCAGATAGCCTTTTAGGACTAAAAAAAAGGGCTGTAAATGCTGTGTTGTTTTAATTACATTGTTTATTATTTTAAAAAAATATTTTAGAATGAACTTTTTAAACATTGTTAGTTTAATCCATTTTTAATGTGGTTTTTTATATATATTTTTAATTGTTATCTTTTAAACAGCTCTTTCCGCATACCGCTCCCAACCCACAATGGCTTGTGGGATTGTGATGGGATCACGATGACGGATCTGCATGAGGTCATCGCAATCCTGTTGTGATCCCGTGGCCACCAATTATAATCGCTCATTAAATCATTGACTGGAGAAGTGCGAGAGATGCGATTGCACAGTCCTCCCACCTCTCCCACACTTACCTGTCATGTAGAATGGCACGAAGTGCAATGGCTGCGCTTCCTCCCCCAGCGCAGCCTGGGAAACTGCCAGGCTGCCCTGTGGAAGGGAGGGGCAGAGACATCGTGCTTCCTTTCATCCAGCAGGCAGCCAGTATAGAAGGGAGTGTGACAGAAGCACTCCCCTTTGGGGAGAGGCTTTCCCTAAATCTCCAAGCGATGGCTTCGGAAACAGGTAAGGTGTGGAAAGGGCCAATATGTAAGCCACCTTTGAGTCCCAGTCTTGGTAATTATAATAATAACAATAACTATAATATTGGGAATGATAATAATAACAATGTTTTCAGATTTACTCAAGACTAAAAGGGAAGTGAAAAAAGGAAATTTCCAAAATGAAATCTGAAGCACCAAAAATACAAAGAATTTGAAAGGGTTGTTGATTGGCCATTTACACGGATGTTACGAATTAAAGTTCATGGATTTACATCAGTGCATTTTGCCAGTGACTCACCTCATTAATTGTTTTGAATCCCATCTAAAAGAAAAAGGGAGAAGTGTTTATTATTCAATTCATATTGAGTGCTTTTCTTTTCATTGGCCAACTGCTTGTAATGCAGTCCAAGATCATGGGCCAAAAAAAAAAAAAAGTGCCACTGGAAGCAAATTATTTTAAGGAAAAAAAGTATTAATCTGAGTCATTCCCTTATATTTCACAGCACAGTATGGATAGCAAAGCACTGATTTATTAATGATCTTGAACAATAGATCTAGTACTTCCTCATTTGGTTTTTATTACCCAAGAATTCCATTGTGAGACAGTAGTAGCTGTAAATTTCGCTTGTACTACCCACAGTCAAACTGAAGAAATAAGCAGGCTTTGGATTTCACTGAGGAACAAAAAAGACTTGTTCTCTTACAATTCATTATATCCCTATCGACAGCAATTTTTGCAAGGCTTTAGAAGGTGGCACGACCTGAGGGTAAAGTGTCTGGTTGTGAAGCTTGCAGATTCTTTTTTGAAAAGTTGAGGCTCCACTGGAGAACCAGTGAAGTGTTGTAGTTTGAACTTTGGACTATGGCCATTTCTACACTATCCTGTTGTAGTGCTATTATTCCACCTACAACATCCTGTAGAATTCTGGGGTTTGTAGTTTTCTGAGGCCAAAGAGCTCTCTGGCTGAGAATTCTAGATGCCCCTCCCTAAACTGCAAGCCCCATGATTACATAGGATGCTGAAAGTGGAATAATGGCACTATAACAGTATAGTGCAGAAATGTCCTATGACTCTGGAGATTAGGGTTCAAATTCCCACTCAGCCGGGGAAACAATTGGGTGACCTTTGGTGAGTCACACTGTCTCAGCCTCAGAGGAAGGCAAAGGCATCCTCATCCAATGGACAAATCTTTCCAAGAAAACCTCATGATAGGTTCGTGTTAGGGTTGCCATAAGTCAGAAATGACTTGAAGGTACACAGCAACAACAAGAATCCTCTACATTTGCCTTAGATCCTGAACAAGGAGATAGGCAGGATATAGAAAGGAAGGAAGGAAGGAAGGAAGGAGGAAAGGAAGGAGGAAAGAAAGAAGGAGCAGGCAAACAGAGATTTAAAAATCTCTTATCCAAAGAAAATCAAAACAGAATAGGGAATCATTTTTGGCATTTTTAAGCTGTTCTTATTGTTGAAGAAAAGGAATTGGAAAAAGAAGTACGGAGTGCTTAAAGACTTGCTCCTGTATAGTAGTAACATACACACTTCTTACACTATCAGTATACAATTCCAAGCAGGATACCATATCAGTCTAACTGTTCTATGTGTTTTAGAACTATGGGCATGTTTGTATATTTTATCAGAAACTGCTAGCTGTGGTATCTCAGTAATCAGAAAGAAATCTTTCAGGGTTTTGAAGGAGAGTCTTTTTCCTTACGTCCACCATAAGATTCTGTTCACTCTATACCAGCCTTTCCTTTTATCAAACAAATGTGGGGGAGGAGAAGCATGATCTCTTCAGATTCATGATTTCCCACTATTCTGATTACTCCCAAAATATTTTATTGTTGTGTGTCTTCAAATTGTTTCTGACCTACAACCACCCTACGGCGAATCTTTGCCAGGTTTCTCTTGGCAAGATTTGTTCAAAGGGGGTTTGACTTTGCCCTACTCTGAGGGTAAGAGAGTATGATTTGTCCAGGGTCGCCAAATGGGGTTCGATTGTTGAACAGTGATTAAAATTGTGGTCTCCCACAGGCCTAGTCTAACAATCAAAACACTAAATCACACTGGCTTATCCTCACACCCACCCTGTGTTAATCATCTCTTTTTATTCTTCTTCCTTTGAGTTTTGCAGAAGTAAATTTCCCTCCCTCCTTTTGTATAGTCCAGTGTCCTCATCAGTGGAATGCAAAGTCCCTGCTCCACCAAAAGAACCCAGACTGAAGGAAACATCATTCCTGAAAATGCCACAGTGACTGTAGAGCTCCATACGCAGAAGTAGGCTAATAATGAATTATGTAGGACTTCAGTATAGTAACTTCATGAATGTTGCATCAGACACATTATACAGCTGTTGGATGATCATACGAATTGTAGGTGCTGTGGGCATTCTCCTTCCCTCTTTTGCTCCTCTTGCTCATTCCTGCTCTCCCTCAGGTATGAATCCAGAGCTTGGTTCAGTGCCCAGGGCACAGACTGGGAAAGCTGTTTTTTGGACAACAGCTACCAGAATCCTCCAGCCAACATGTATCATTTGAAATACATTCCAGCAAATGACAGGAGTCATGGACTTCAGAACAGACAAGTATGTGGACTTCCTTGCAGAAAATGTGAGAGAGAGTATGCATAGTACTTAAGTTCCCTCGAGTCCTGTGGGTGGAAGAAAGAGCTACCACTTCTAGGAATATTTGGTATCTATATTAAACAGGGTGCAGGGGAGCTAATGCAATCTGAGCTTGTGCTAGAAACAGGATAAATGATTCTGAATGTTCACAGCAAGCAATGAAGAAGTTATTTCTGGGATACTTGGTTCAAATCTTTTCCTGGACTGGAACTTCCATACCAAAACAGTTAACCAGTTCAGACCAGTTGGCTTTTGTTTTTGCTTTGAAGATTTAACTGCACTGTCCTAAATTGAATCAGGAGGTATTCTATAACCTTTTTTTTTCTTCAGAAAGAAAAGGAGGAGCTCAAAATCCTCTCTGGTGACACATATCATTTGACTCTAAAGTACCTCAGAAAAATAACCAGCATAGTAGTTAAGAACTAACCTTGCCTCTTCCTTTTCTTTTAGGAAGCAAAACTGTTAGCAAAGAAAAAAATGTCAGGCTGTTCCCCATACCAGCTGGCTGACAACTCTTTTTAACCCATATTTGGAAGATCTGGGACAAATGGGCTAAAGCTGGGAAGAAAGTATGATATATGTCACTTTACCAGAAATATAGCCTCTAAATTTCATGTAAAGCAAAATTCAACATGAACTTGAGGAGTTCCCATCAGGTGATATCAATAAGGTAGATCTATGAAAGAAAGGGGAGAATTTTGATGCTGGGAGGCAATTCATGGTTGTTAGCATTCCCACATCTCATACATACTGTATTTCTCTATTTTCTGTATCTGTTGCAGGTGATCTTTCACTCCTATTTACTATCTTGTTACTCCAGGTTGTCTTTATTTCCACTGGTGTGATGCTGTAGTTAATAATTTATGTTCCTTAGACAATAGTTTATTTCCATTAATGATGTTTCTCAGTCTCTTGTTACAATTTCACCACCCAGAGTGAGAGCACAGGTGTCAGTGGTAGGCATCACTGGGCACCTGCGAAGGCCCATATTCTCAGAGGACATTGACATCATATTTATCATGGACATAAAACTAATAACAGTAGAAGCAACAACAATGACAGTAGTAGTAATAGGAGGCCCTCTGTCATTGTCTGATATCACAATGCCCATCCTTCCTTCTCCTTGGCCTATACCTGCTCACTCTGGGGCCATTTCTACACTACACTGTTGTAGTGTTGTTATTCCACTTTCAACATCCTATGGAATCCTGGGGTTCGCAGTTTAGGGAGGGACCTTTAGAATTCTCAGCTAGAGAACTCTTTGGCCTCAGTAAACTACAAACCTCAGAATTCCACAGGATGCTGAAAGTTAAATAATAGTATTATAACAGTGTAGTGTGGAAATGGCCTGGGTTTGTTATTGACTTTGATGTATGGCTGTAGGTATCTTCGGTGTCTATATTAAGTAGAGTGCAGCAAGGCTAGTGCAATATAAGCTTGTGGTAGAAACAGGAGTAATTACTCTGGGTGCTCTCGTAAGGTGAAAAGGAAAACTTGTGTTTGTTGTCTCAGCAAATCCATCTTAGGATAGGAAAGAAGAAAGGCAAAAGAAGTTCACCTAGCCTTGATTAGAAGACACCCTCTCCCAAATGGATCTCATGTGTGGATGTAAGCCAGCATTCATTATTGGAGCTGGAGCCCCATGGATGCTCTTTCCCAAACAAAGAAAACAAAGAGTCCAACTAGCTTCTTGAGAGAAGGGGGAAGTGACCTCTGCTGATAAAAGGAAGCAAAAAGCTTGAGTACAGGGCCCAAAGAAAGAGACAAAGAGGTGGAAACAAAGGACAGGCATTATCTTGACTCCCCTCTCTCACTTTATACAAGCCTTGGTGCCCCTTTGTTTCTAACAGTGAAAGAGAAATCTATGAAATCTTTGTTTTTAACAACAAAAGAGAAATCTATGAAAGAGAGATCTCTAAGTCACCATGTTATCAACAGCCCTGCTCTGGTCTTGCAAACTCAAGGTCAGAGCTTCTTTGATTGTGCCTCTCCAGTGTGGTCTTCCTCCTTTCCTGCTGCAAACTCTGCTTCCTTTGTGCTCTTGTTCAGAGCAGTTCTACAGACTGAGCACAGGCTAAGTAGACAAGGAAATGGGCCTACTGGAAGTGTTTTTCCCAAGCTCCCTCATTGTCCCTGTGGCATGTGAAATGTCTCAAGTATCCAGAGCCCATAATAAAAACTGAACTCATTGCTCTTTAATCTTTTCCAGGGACATAGGCATCTGCCCCACAAAGGAGTAACAGTGGA
This sequence comes from Cyclura pinguis, assembly GCA_030412105.1. Classification (NCBI taxonomy): domain Eukaryota; kingdom Metazoa; phylum Chordata; class Lepidosauria; order Squamata; family Iguanidae; genus Cyclura; species Cyclura pinguis. The sequence goes on along the minus strand of CM059599.1, from coordinate 245,699,915 downwards.
ACTCATGTATTTAAAAATATGGAGTTGGAGCATTTTAGGACCAACACTTAGCGATGACAGTTGGTGTTATCACCCCAAGCTGGCCCCAGTGATGTCATTATTATTTATTTGAAATATTTATATCCCTCTCTGTAGTGGGAGAAAAAAAAAAACCTCCCAGAGTAGCTTGCAAATAGTTAATTTGACAGTTTCTGGCCTCTGTATTACCATCTGAATAAGATATGACACACAAGGGAAAAGGGAATTTAAGAGAGTACAGGAAAAATAAGCACAATGCATTAAGAAGCAACTGCAGTAGTAGAACAAGTTAGATGTTTTCTCAAGAGTTGTGGGTAGAAGGAAAAAAGACAGCAAAAGAGAGAGAGAACGGGTATTAATAATTAAAAGAGAAAGGAATCGAGTGCCTAAGCAGTGCTGAAGGGAGACAAGTATGCCATAATTTTCCTGACAATGGTGGAATGTTTGTGTGCCTTGAACTAAGCATGGAAATTATAGTTTGACTTTAGCCATATAGGATATGGTGAATAAGCTAGGAAGAGAACTGTGAAATTTAGCACTAAGGCCATTTCTGGACTAGACTGTTATAGCACTATTATTCCACTTGCAACCTCCTATGGAATCCTGGGGTTTGCAGTTTTGGGAGGGATCCAGTGGCCCCTCCCGAAACTGCAAACCCCAGGATTCCATAGGAGGTTGCAAGTGGAATAATAGTGCAATAACAGTCTAGTGAGGAAATGGCCTAAGATAGGAAAAGCCGCAAAGAAGCACATTCAGCAACTTCTTCGGCCGTGAATACTGAGGCAGCTCAGTATTTCCCTACTTGACTATTTCCCGTCTATAAACCATGCTGATTAGAGAAATTGCTAGAGGGAGAAAAGAAAAGGGAGGAGGCTGCCAGGTAATCCCCTGGAAAATGTACAGCAGCTGGTTCAAAGCAGCCTACAGGAGCAGGGGTCAGCAGCATGCCATTCAAGTAAACATTTCTTTTCAAGACAGTGCCCTCACCCTGAAATTTTTGAAGGTAACTGACTTGGTCATGGTGACAAATCCTGTTTGGATTACTGTAATGTGATTTATGTGGGATTGCATTTGAAGAGTGTTTGGAAACTTCAGTGGGCCAAACCAGATTGCTAACTGGGGCTGGCTATAGGGAGTGCATGACTCTTTTATTGCAAGAGCTCCATTTGGCTGATAATCTGGCCATTTCCACATGGCATTGCTGCTGCATGATAGAAATGTGTTGGCAGGAGTCTGCAAGTCATGCTTTTGCATGTCGTGGTCCCACTGGCAACATACCCCCACCCATCGCAATCGCAGAATATTCACTTAGCAGAAAATATCCATTAACTACCCATGATTGTGCAACCATGTGGAAGGGGTGGGAGCAGGATCACATGCCTTCTTCTCCAGCACAGCACATGAAAGAGGCTGACTGTACTGTGGAAGGAAGGAGCATGTCGTTTGTGCTCCCTTCCACAGAGAGTCAGCCGGATGCAGAGGGGAGTGTTTGCCTAGCACTCTCCTCCTGTCACAGTTGCTGCTAGTACCGCAGTATGAGGACAACGGAAGGAGGTATGGTGCAGAAATGGCCTCTGTTTCTGGACACAGTTCAAAGCACTGTTTATGAACTACAAAGCAATAAACAGCTAGGCTCCAGCCTATGTGAAGGACTCTGTCTCTCTACATGAGGCTGTTCAAGCTCTTTGACAGATATCGTTGTCTCTGTCCCACTACCTTCTCAGACTTATTTGCTGGGAACAAAGGAGAGGACCTTCCCAGTGGCTGCTCCCTGACAGATGCTGAGGAGAAACAGATTTTCTTTTTTTCACGCAGAGCTTGGAAAGGTTACTTTTTAGACTACAACTCCCAGAATCCCCAATCAGCGTGGCCAGTAGTCCTGTTGGCTGGGTGTTTGAGGAAATTGTAGTGCAGGAAAAAAATAACTTTTTAAAATGCTGTTCTGAACATGACCATTTAGTTACAGTAGTTGAAAGATCAGTCCTCCATGAATTCATCAGGTCTCATGGTAGCAGGTTCCATAAATTACGCATTCTGTGAAAAAAAAAATTATCTTTCCTGACTGTCTCTTCCCATCAGTTTTACCCAACTGACCCCAAATTCTAGCACTACTAGGAAGGAGAGAAATAATTATCTCTATCTACTTTCCCCAAATAATGCATCATACCACACTGGTTTCAAGGGCAAACTGTTCCCTGATATACCACTAGGGTCATAATTAGACAGCTATAAGCTCCCAAAGTAAGGTTTCTTTTTATACCAGTGGCATCAATAGACTAAGAGGGTTATTGCAGTCCCACTATATTCAAGAAGGTGAGTACCATTCTTCTCTGTAAACAGTTGCTGTGGCACTGACTAAATCATACACACACGGGCATCACTGCCCTTGCAGAATATAAATATACGTCACTGGCTCTTAACTATTTTCTTAGTTATGTTGATTCAAGAGCCTGAAGGAGATCAATAAAATGTGCTGCATCAGACTTATTTATTTTAATCACCTTGAAATAAACCATAAATATTGATCCTAAGCTTTTGAGTAGCTTAAAAAGTGGCATAGTCTTTATCTGTTTCTAATGACATGCAGACATTCTGAGAATCTATCATTCTGACAGAATTAGGCAAATCTCCATGTGCTAAAAAGGAAAGACTTATAATACCTCCACTTCTTCATTGGATGATGTTCTGGCTTCCTCCCTAGGAGCTGCAGTTAAGAGTTAAAACCATCAATAAAATCTAATTAATGAAAGAATAATCGATGTTGTTATTGTTGTTAGATTTATTTATACCCCACCTTTTTCCCAGTTCGGGACTCAAGGTGGCTTACAACCATTAAAGCAATCATAGCTAAAAATTCACAGTAAAGAAAGTTTAAAATATAATTAAACTATCAAAAAATCAAAAGCGGTTAAAAACATAAACTGTTAAAAAGAAAATAACAGGCAATCCAGTTTATTATGCAAGACCTATTGTCCCTGAACAACCAGTCCTCAGAGTCCTGCCAAAACAAGAAGGTCTTCACCTGCCTACAGCGGGATAGCAAGGAGGTGCCAGTCTAATCTCTCTGGGAAGGGAGTTCCAGACCCTGAGGGCAGCCATTGAGAAGGCCCTCCCCTGTGTTTCTACCAGAGGTACCTTCCAGGGTAGTGGGACAGAAAGAAGGAACTCCCTAGAAGATCTCAAAACATGAGCAGTTTCATATGGCAGAACTTCCAATAGCCTGGACCTGAGTTGTATGGGACTTTATAGATCATAAACAGCAGCATTGTTGCAAGAACTAAGTCATAGAATTATAGAGTTGGCCATCCAGTCCAACCCCCTGCCATGCAGCAACCCACATCAAAGCACTCCCAACAGATGGCCATCCAGCCTCTGCTTAAAACTTCCAAAGAAGGAGACTCCACTGCACTCCGAGACAGCCTATTCCACTGCCGAACACCTCTGACCATCAGGAAGTTCTTCCTGAGGCTTAAGTGGAATCTCTTTTCCTGCAGTTTGAAGCCATTGTTCCTTGTCCTAGTCTCTGGAGCAGCAGAAAACAAGCCCACTCCCTCCTCAACATGACATCCCTTCAAATATTTAAACATGGCTATCATGTCCCCTCTTAACCTTCTCTTCTGCAGACTAAACATCCCCAGCTCCCTAAGCCACTCCTCATAGGGCTTGGCTTCCAGACCCTTCAACATTTTGGTTGCCCTCCTCTGGACACTGGTTACAGGGAGTCATATTCTCCCTGTAACTAGTTCCAGTTAGCAATTTTGCTGTAGCTCTTTGGGCCAACTGAAGTTTCTGAGCACTTTTCAAAGACAGCCCCATTTAAACTGTGTTACGGTAGTCCAAATGGAATGCAACTAAGGTATTTGTCATTATGACCAGAGTCAGAATTTTCCACCATATGCTGCATACACTAGTTGACTGCTTAAAAATCACGAGCAGTATGTGTATTTCCATTTAGATGTCTTCTTTAGGGATCTGGTCTTTGAGTCTGCTTTCCTATTTTCCTGGTGATGTCATTCAGTCATTTGAAAATCTCTCGGCAACATCAAGCAAGGGGAAGCGTGACTGTGTAATGGGCTGTTTTCTACCCCTTTGCAGCTGCTTCTACATCTACTGTAGACGGTGTGCTCCCCATTCTGCTGACAGAAGAATTGTGGAAATTCAGCTGGAAGACTTCAAGATGGTCCATTAACACGGCCATTGTCCTATGTCTCTGAACTTCCAGCTGAAGCAAACAACTGTCTCCTATGAAGATATTAAATCAGAGGTGAGATACTCCTAGAAGACTGCTTTTAAAGCAGTCGGCTCATTCCGCCTGGCTTTCTACTCATTTCATCAATAAATTTTTCAGGAGCTAGTCTTCATTAAATGACAACTGAAGAGCAGCACTCATGTAGGCAGCACATTCTTCCACCAGCAGTGACGTTGTTTGAGAACTGCATTTGATATGTGGAAGCCTGCATTATGATAGTAAACAAACTTCAGTGTGCCGAAGAGATTTCCGTCAGAAGATTATCAGGGCTGGTCTGGCAGTTTTATTCAAGTAAACTAGGTGAATGTAGAATTGGGAAATATGCAGTCCAACATATTAATGTCCACAGCATTTCACGGCATATTGGACCTGATGTCTCTTCCAAAAGTAGCCATTTCAGATTAGGATAACCTAAATGTGAAGTGGGTTATGATAAAAGATAGTCCACCTGATGAGCTTCCTAGCTGAGAAAAGGATTTTAACTAAACCTTCCAACCCATTTATCCGCTCTGACACACTGGTCTCATCAATTTTTGATGGAAATGTTGTTCTCTGACTCATGAGCCAAATCTGATATGTCTTTAAAGAAGAACATTTAATCATGGGTAACCTTCACCAAATAGGCATGGTTTGGGAAGCAATCTCATTGAAAATAAAGCATTTGAACCAAAGTTTAGAGGATCACCTAGAAAACCTTTATGTCCTACAGCTTCCAGAATCATCTAACCATCAAGACCGTTGGTGGTGTTGGCTGAGAGACTCTTGGAGCTGTAGCCCCCAAAAAGGTAACTTTGCTAAGTACCAGTCTGTCTTGCAAAAGCCAGTTAGGGCAGAGACTTTACCTGATGTCCCCTCCCTTAAGCAGAGGTCTGTGCATTGCACTGAACAGAATTTACTGAGATAAACCTTGCCCTCTATAAAATGTGATGCAGTGTTTAATTGCTTTATGACACTGGTGGTATTATCTTTTACTGCCATTTACACTGCACGAACAGGTTGCATTTTACCTTTACTTCCCCTCCATACATCTTCTTAATGCTTTTTGCTCTCTCTACAGCATTTTTAACTTCCTGAGTGATTTTTTTCTCCCTCAGACTGTCCACCACAAACCTCCTTTCCCCTTTCATTTCTTTTTTTGGTTAGGGCTGCAATTTTCAGGTCCTTACTTTTAAGCAATTTGGTGTTATTTCACAATATATGAAATGAATCTATGATGTCACATAAGTACCTATGGGAAATACAGGGTTTTCTCTCTCTTCAGATTGCCTGGGTATTTAGAGATAAAACCTTGCTGTTTGAGATAAATATTGTAGACTTTTGGACTAAAACTCCCAGAGTTCATCAGTCACTATCGCCATTGGCCCTAGTGGTCCACAAAATAACTTCCCAGCTATGCTCTTTTCAAATGTCCAAAGTTAGATGAAGAGGTAACAGGATGGGTGGGGATGACTAGCTTGATCTCCTTCCTGCATATTTAATTTATGGCAAATGTAACTTGTGTCTTACCATTTGTCAGAGTTCCACTCCTTGTCCGTGCCTTTCTGCCAGCAAGCGAAGGAAGGCGATAGTACTTGCCCAGGAGGAGGAGGCACTGGGGAGTGTCCAATGCAAACAATCAGTAAAAATGCTGGGCTGAGTAGAAGTTAAGGTCAAATCCAAAAGGTCCAGAATACCAAGTCAATCCAAAAGGGTCAAGAGAGATGGAACACAAGGGTCATGACAGCTTGCAAACAGCAAGCCACACTGACAAACTTACATAGCTGACAAAAACAGGTGTTTTTGTTCTGTTTTCTCAATCTTGCCAAAACAGCTCTCCTCTGAGCTGCTCTTTTCTGTCTCCTCCATAAAAGTTTGGTGCAAGCATCTTCCACTGTTGTGCCTTCCTCCAACTCAGACGTAACAAAATTGGCTTCCCTGTGTTTATGCTTTTCCCATCCAGCATCTCTGGGCATTCTATCATTGGCACAACAGGCACATGCTCCTTAGAGGCAATGAGGCAGTTTCTTGAGTGAGGGGAAAGTGATGTGAAGAAAGGAAGCAGAGAACTTAAGAAATCAGAATTAAGATGGAGAGTGCACGGGAGGAGCCTACGACAGTAGGAGAAAAATGCACAGGATAGGACATTGTGGGGTATGACATGGAGTTGGGGCGCAATATCTTCGTGTAGATATAAAGGGGGTCACGGATGAAGAGTTTGAGAACCGCTGATGTATTGGGATATACTGCAAGACACTGCTGCTCTTTCAGAAAGAAATGAGGCATGCTCTATCTCACCAGAGTTGTTACATTGTAGAATATGATGTATGCAGGGGTCCTCTAGTTTGATACAACCTAAAGAGAGAATTCTGGCAGTCAAAGCAAGTTAGTTCCCTCAATATGACAGGAAGCTAGTTTAGTTTGCTCCATCAACAAAAAATGGATTCTGTGGCATTTATTCTGCGGGTTAATAGGAAAAAAGCTACAGAAGATCGTAGTTATGACTACACTTCAGAATACCCAGGCAGTGAAGACAACAGGAGGAAAAATTCCAGATCTGCATGTATTTGTTTACACTGTTTTAGCCCTGCTTTCTAACCATGGGTTATAATGGATTTAAAATACAACAAAATAAAGAGTAACAACACAGAGATGATGGACCAGCATTTTAGGAACCATAAGATGCTTGGGTAAACAGTCACTTCCACTTTTTATTCTGTGCCTGAAGATCATTCAAATAACTGCCAAGCCCAAGGACATGAGGAAAGAGCTCCATACATCAGTTGTCAACACTGGAATGGAAACATCGATACATGGACATCTGTAGTGAATAGGAAGAGATATAACACTGTATGGTTAGGCACTGAAAAACACCTTTTGGTTAGATTCTGTAGTCAGCCAGGCCCAAATTGTTTAGTACCTTTAAAGGGTTAAGCCACTGAGTTACACTCCAAAATGCAACAGGAAGTTACAAATTAGACAAGATTTCTTTCTCACCCTGTGGCTTGCTGACAAAATGAAGTAGACATGGAAGTTCACTTGCAAATAATCTAGCGCCATCCAAGCTTACGACGAAGCAGTGGTGGTTAAATAGTTCAGAATGTCTAGTTAGACATGATGTGATATGCATGTGTTTTAAGGACTTCTTGGTGTAAACAGATATCTTCTACATTTTTTCATAACTATAACATAATTCCCAAAGATTCTTTTCTCTTTGTTTTCACAGTTTAAATTTGCTCGCAACATCTCAAAAATACATATTTTTTGCTTTCTTTTTAATCATCATTTGAAGAGCCTGAAAACAAATATGTTAGCATTAATGTTATTAGTGTTTTAAGTAAGTTGCTGGTTGTTGTTTGTTATATATTTGTGTGTGTGTATGTGTGTGTGTGTATATATATATGCCTCAGAATGACATCTCAAAAACAACATTTTGAAGTAATGTGTAAACATCAGTCATTGCACAATAACATAACAACAACCGTAGCAGGCCTGTAATTTTTCAAAAGCAGTTCATATATCCTTCTCCTTCATCCCACCACAAAAATAACATGTTACAAGTAATGTCATCAAGTTCTGCTAATTTCTTAAGGGAGTTATGATAAAGTCTTCCTGAATGCTTCTTTTCGAGTTCCTAAAGTATAGAAACAAGTTGGGTTGGTGGCACTGCAAAATCCAAGGAGAGAGAGATCTGTACCTTGAGAAGGTTAAACCCATTTCCTGGGTCCCAAGAAAGGAACATAAAGAATCAAAGAGCAGAGTGTCAAAGAAGCTTTGACAGCCTCCAGTGAGTATCTAAACACTGAGTGGGATTCATATGTTATGTCATGTGATTTTCTGTCATTGTCATCTGGGCTCCTTCATGCTATATAGTTACAGTCCTACAGTTCTACTTTTATTGCTGTGGCAATAGCCTATGGAATCTTGGGATTTGCAGTTCAGGCATTTTTAGAATTCTCAGCTAGAGAGATTGCATGCCTCACCGAACTATCAAAGGGTATGTCTATTTATCTACTTATTCATTTGATTTATATCCCACCTTTCTGCTAACATGTAACACAAAGCAGCTACCAATACAAACATGAAAATTCCACAGGATGCAGCCACAGCAGTTAAAACAGAATCATAGCACTGAAATTGTATAGTGTGAAAGGGCCTCAGATTAACCTTCAATTAAGAAAAAAAGTTTAAAAATAGATATGTGCATTCTATTGCCGTCCCAAACATAGCAGGAAAGAAATCTAATCTAATAAATCTATCACATAAACTATGAATAGGCTCTACAGTAATGCCTTACAGCACTTTATAAATGTATTTTTTTTTTTGATAGCTTCTGTTGTCACTCACATTTCATCCAGATGTTCACTCACTATTGCCCTCTTTGCAACATGCTATTACTCTTCTTAAGTAAAATGTGCTTAGGGTTAAATTGGTATGCTTCTTGGTAAGAAATACACTTTACAGAAGCAAGGCTGTCTTGATGTCCCATTCCATCTTTGGAATAAACGCTGACACATGAAGTACTACCTCTACTGTTACTGATGCTGAAAAAGGAGTGGAATCTTGAAAATGCAATCAGAAGGTCAGGAAGACATTACTATGCCATTGACATGGTATAATAAGTATGAGATGTATTAAAATGTTTTCAGCTGTTCAAAAGTAAGCACTATCAAGATAATTCACACAGATTATTGTTTAGTCTCTTTCCAAGATGAGCCCTCTAAAAGAAGCTGACAAAATAATATCTGAAAATATATTCATGGGTACCTAGATATGTTGTTACATATGTCAGTGTGGCTGCAATCCAAATAATACATATTTGGGAGTAAATGACATTGAATTTAGTGCAGCTTACCTCTGAATAAATACAACTGTGCTATTATTCTTATTTATGTATGCACATTGTCATCATCTTTGAGGGAGTAGAATTATGTGTAACATTTTTTAAAATCATTATTACACACACCGATGTCTGTCATTGCTCAGGCACTGAACCACCACACATTATTTCACTTCCTCTTTGTCGCTGTCCTCTATTTACATATAATAGAACTGCCATCAACAGTAAATTAATCCCCAGGAGAGGATTTTCCTTCTGTGTGTGCATTTCCAGAATTGCAGTAAGTACCCTTTTTAGCCTAATAGATGCCCAAATGGAACATTAAATGGAGTAATAATCATAAGACAATGTTGCTTTTCCTGTACAGAAAAACCTGTGCATTTTCTGATAGGAACATTCTGTGCTAGAATATATTGTGTATTTACTTGTTCTGTTTCGTGAAAGAAAAGTGAGCTGTGGGGTTGCCTGAAGGCAAAGTGGGGTTGCCTGAAGGCAATAATTCCATCAACAGTCTCTCTTTGGGGCAGTAATGGTAACCCACTGTCTTTTCCTCTTCAACAATCGCTTCTGTTGGAGGACACATAACTTGTCTTTATTCCCTAAACAGATCTTCTGATCTAGGCTAGTGGAGGGTGTTCTCCCATCACGGAAGATGCTCACTCATCATCAGTACTGGAGTGTGTTTCAACATTCTGTGCATGGGAGGGGGTACCATCTTATACCACAGAAGGTCCACAGGTTTTGCAATGAGATTGCAATCCTACTCACATTTACTAGAAGGTTGTCCCCTCCAGACTCAGCACCCCTTATTCATACGTGAACAAGTTTAGCCTAATCAGGTGGACTTTCAGTTGCAACAACCTTCACCTTCAGCCTTTGTGAATCACCCTTCTCTACAGTCTAGATAGAGATAGTCTGGGTACTATAAAATGTTACATAATAGATTTCAAACTGCACCACAAATTTGTCAAAGTCTATTTTAGAGAGAGAGCAGGTTGTTGATAGCTTTGCTTTCTTTTGACTATCGTGCATGAAAAATAGATTAAACGTTTAAAAAATGTTCAAAGCATTGAAGAATTATATTCTTAGTATTACAACTGTCATTCCACAAGCTGCAGAAATAGTGCAAATGATGGATCCTTTCCCATCAGTCTTCTGTTTTCAAAAACATATTCTTCTCTCTCCCTCTCTCTCTGGTTCTCTTTTACCATTTCCGCACTAGACTGTTATAGTGCTATTATTCCACTTTCAACCTCCTGTGGAATCCTGGAGTTTGTAGTTTAGGGAAGGGCATTTAGAATTCTCAGCCCGAGAGCTCTTTGGCCTCAGTAAACGACAAACCCCAGATTTCCACAGGAGGTTGAAAGTGGTATAATAGCACTATGACAGTACAGTGCAGAAATGGCGTTTGGGTTTTTCACTTTGCCTCTCCTCCTCCTGAAAAAGGAAATCACTACTTTTCAAATTCCTTAGTGGGGAGCCAAATATTTAAACAAAGGAAGAAATAATCAACTCCACAGAACTTTGATTAATTTTAAATGAAAACCTAGAATAACAGCAATAATATCATCTTTATTTTGACCCTACCTTTTCTCCAAAACTAGGACTCAAAGCCGTTAACTGGACCTCAAGGATGGCTTTATCTGAACAAAACTCAAGCAAAACATCACTAAAGTCTATATCTTTTAATACAGCATAGGATCAGACGTTGTCCTCTAAATAGTCTCAACTACTTGACTGAACATGATTATAGCTGAAATTTAGGATTGTGATTATGATGAGATACACAAGACCCCATCCCTACACATCCAATGGGATCATGGGTCTACATGTGTTAGCCTCATTTACCTCCTGAATTCCCCTGATGTAAATCCAACACATGTAAGAAAGTTCTTCACACATACAGAGAGTTGCTACACATGAGGAAAGAATCCACCTATTAGGATTTCTCTGTACATGCCATTATGCCTGTAGAGAACTCATTTTCATGAATGTCCTTCCATTATTTGCCAGGAAAGAGAGGGAAATACATGGGTCCAGCAGTGACTGGAATTACCTCACATGTTTCTAAAGCCACCTTCAAACCATAGAATGCACTGAATGGTTTTGTGCCTCACCTAAGCACTCTGGCTTACTAATGCTGAGCAAAAATCCAAGGCCATTTCCACACTATACTTTTATAGTGCTATTATTCCACATCCTATGGAATCCTGGGGTTTTCAGTCTAGGGAGGGACATTTAGCATTCTCAGCCAGAGAGCTCTTTGGCCTCAGTAAACTACAAACCCTAAAATTCCACCCCAGGATGTTAAAAGTGGAATAATAGCACTATAACAATGTAGTGCAGAAATGGCCCAAGTTTCTGGACATCAAGTTTCTGCTAGGGTAGCCCTCCACAGAGCAAATTGCTTTGGCCAAGATAGATGTCACCACTAAATCAAACCAAGTTAGGAACTGTTGTAGATTGACTCAGTACTAGTTTTGAGCTTAGGACTAGAGTGTTGCAATGATATACCTAATATTTCTTTGAATATTTATGCAATAGCTTCCTTGCACTACATACTTTACAGTCGCCCTCATCTCATTCTACCATATGTGACTGGGGGGAGGAGGAGGAGGAGGAGGATTAGGGAATCTTTTCCACTGAAGGCTCACAGGTGCTTTCAAGGTTACTCCAAAGGTGGTTGCTGGGGATTAGCGCCACAGAACACTATTCAGATAAATGTAACATACATCACTCTATTCCATTAATAGTTGCTCATGCAGGGCCAGCTAGCTGCTGTCTACTCAGAAGTAAGTCCCACCAAATGCTTAACTGAGATGTAAGTGATTTTCTAAAGTCTGCCTAAGAGAAAGACAGTGATTACAACAGCCTTCTCTAGGTCAAAATACAATGCTATCCACTGAACCATAATGCCCTGAATGTGAAGATATGTTCCAGTTGTTATATTTCTGTCTCTGGAGTTACCGCCTTGAATGAACAAGCTATTTCCAAATCACTAGCGAGAAACATAGATTTAAAAACAATATTGATTGTCTCTTTCAATACATGCTCTTCCCCTGTATTCTTCAGTCTAATGCAGTTGATTGAGCATCTGTTTGTTAAAATAGATGGGTTACTCCAGTGAATGAAAGTATATTTAAGGAATGAATGAATGTATATTAAATAATATCCTTTTATTATTAATGAGTAATTATAACAAAGTTCTTTTTCAAATAGAAGCAAGTCATATACTTTTTCTCAGAGATAGGAAAGTCAGTAGGAAAGGGTTAATGTATTTAGTTAATCTTTAATGACCTAAAAATTCTAATTCAGTTACATTTACATTGGAATGGAAAAGGTAACTATTAAATGCATGTACTAAAAGCCTCACAAGAATGAAATTGAAAAATGCCATCCATTATTTTATTTCCCGCCACCACAATCCATGTTTTAAGCTTAAGAGAAAGGCAAAATGCCTCATGAATTTTTCAGATCCTCATGTCCACCCCACTAAATATCTATTTGTTTTTCTTTCTTCCTCCCTCTCACTGCTTCTTATTTATGATTGCCAAATGAGCAGAGGTAACCGCCCAACACACATTTATTTAATTTGATTCATACAGTAGAAATCAGCATACACAATCACTTATCTCTGTCTTCTGTGGAAACAAAGTTTTTATCTCCTACAGAGAAAGTAGCCAAAAAGAAGTGCATCACCAAACAAAAAAAGATGGAGGCAGGCTTTGCATTTACACATGCTAATTTACATCTGTATGCACAAATTTAAGTGCAAATTTATATCTTTAGGTGAACACTTTAAAATTATTGTAATAATTTAAATACAAATAGTCTCACTATAGCACAGATGACTGTGACCAGGTGATCCATACGCCTGCTCAGTGTCCCATCTCAGTGCTGTTGATCACTGATGCTTCCTTCTTTATCTTTAAATAGGACTTGGACCATTGTTAAAATGGACTTGGATCAGACAGCCATTGAAACAAAAGACGCATTCAGGCAGAGGACTGTCCTCAGTCCACCCTTCAAACTGAAGGCTATCTTCTGTGAAGCAGAACACTTGGCTATCCTATCTCCTCAAGTCTGCAGATCCAATTGGCACCCATGTTCTTAAACACAAAAGACAGACCATAGTCAGTAGCACTGCTTTCATATGCACATAAATGGTTTCTCACCTGTATGCAACTTTACACTCTTTCACCCCATTCCAAGTTTCTTAATTTTACAAATTGATGTTTGATCTCTGCTTTGAAGAGTTGTGAGGCGGAGTGGTTAATTGATCTAAGAACTGCAAATAGCTCTTCTATGAAACTTAAATCAACTCTCTGTATTGAATTTTGCATCACTAAAACAGAATCCTCCCTCATGGTTTAATTACAACAAAGCTGTTCTGTTGTAGAATAAAGAGGTTGTACTGCCAGCAAATCAAATTAATCGGCAAACTAACCATTCTTTTTTGTTCCCACCCTCAGCTCTAAATAGAATGGATCTTTACTTTTATCAGGGTCATTTTCAAGTCATCATTGCTTGCAACCTTGGGTTGAACTCAGTCATATTGTGTTCAAAATATCATCCCAGCTATAGAAAGAGCAGCATTTATTTGAAACACAGGTAGATTGTCAACACAGAGAGAGACACACACATTACCAAATCCTCCAAGCTCCTTTACTGGTATTGCCAATTTATAGCTGACACCTGTTCATCTAAGATTCACATTCCATCTGTCTCTGTTTCAGAACACCAAACAATACTTCTACTGCTCTAGCTCCTAAATTTATATACTGACAGATTTCATGCACATAATAACATAAGAATTGTCATACCTGATCAGATCACTGGTTCTTACCTGTTCTGGTACTCAGTCTTGACAGTATCTCAAAGGAAAGGTAAATTTATCACACAGTTGGTTAATTAAGCAGCACTGTAGAGCAGTGCTATCTTTTTCTTCATTCCAAAGCAGAAATAGCCATATTGGGCAGTTGAAAATTTACAAAATCTATATTGCAATAATATCTTAGGTCAACCAAAGATGCATAAAAACTTACACAGACTTTCAAGATCTTTGGGATCCCTTCAACAGGCAAGATCTTTCAAAAACCAGGCAGGGAGAGGGAAAGAGCGGATGGCGAAAACTTTTATATGCTCTTGTGCACTACAAAGAAGAAAAGGAATAGATCCAAAGGCAATGCCGCATCCATAAATATTGCTTTAGTATATCCTTTCATGTAGATATTCTCCATCTTGGGTTTCCAGATATTGTGGGGCTCCCAGTAACTCTTGCCAGGCTTAAATGAAGTCCAGCAACACCTGGGGATCCAAGTTTGCTAACCACTGCTTCAACAGGTGTACATGGTATAATTTTGCACTTCCCATTTTCCAACAAAGTAGGAAGTCTGGGAGATCCCTTTTTCTTGTCATGTGAGTGCATGACCAGGAAATTGTCCTGAGGGGTTTGGCTGGTAAGTGCACAAGACAGGACTGTTCCTGCAGTGGCAACCAAACTGTAGAACTCTCTCTCAAGAGAAGTCAAACTGTCTCCATCCCTCATGAGCTTCCAGCTGTCAACCTTTGATCCTTAAAACCAAGGTGGCTTTTAAAATTGTTAAATGTGTATGTGTATTACAAAAATTATTTAATTTTTTTTTCAGGGTGCATCCCGACAGATTAAAAAGATGAGGAAGTCCCAGATTTTGTTCCGTTCTTTTGAATTTTCTTTTATTTGAATTTTCTTTTATTTTATCTTAGAATATTTTCCATCAGCTCCTGGTACAATCAGACTTTTATACCGACTCCCCAAGTCAGTTTATTTTAACCCATTTTAAGAGCAATACAAGAGCAAGCATTGTGTAGTGTTTTGTGCATTGGACTACAACCCTGGAGACCAGGATTTAATTCCTCATTCAACAATGGAAATGCACTGTGCAACCTTAGGCACATCACACACTTTCAGCCCCAGAAAACCGCATGATAGGGCCTCCTTAGTGTCTCCATATGTCAGAAATGACTTGACGGCACACAACAACAACACAAGAGCCAATGTGGTGTAATGGTTTGAGCACTGGGCTATGACTGTGGAGACCAGGGTTTGAATCCCTGCTCATCTATAGAAACCCACGGAGTGACTTTGGGCACGTCACACACTCTTCACCTCAGAGAAAGGCAAAGGCAAGCCCTCTCTGAACAAATCTTGCCAATAAAACCCTGTGATAGGTTCAGCTCGGGGTCACCGTAAGTCAGAAATGACTTGAAGGCACACAACAACAACAAAACTAGAAAGAAAAGGAGCAAAATGTGGGACTTTTCAATCAGTTTGGATGCATCCTTAGTTTATTTTTAAGGAGTGTTTTTACTCATTTTATCTGTTTTCATTTTCCTTGAAAGCCCTAGCATGCTGAGGGGATTTTTTTTAATATATATAAAATACAATACAATACAATACAATAAAATAAATCATGAGGCACTTTGTATGTATGTGTGTGTGTGTGTGTGTGTGTGTATGTATGTGTGTGTGTGTGTGTGTGTGTGTAAAAAATGAAATGAAATGAAATGAAATGAAATAAACCATGAGGCACTTTGTAATAAACTGTTAATTAACAACTGCAGTCAGAGCTAGTTTTTCAAAAAGGATCAGTCCTTAAAAGCAACTGCTTCACTCTTATTGCATTCCCAATTTCTTTTTATCAGTTAGTTAATCCAAACATGTGTATCTTTCACAAAATTCAAACTGTAACATTGGGCACAGTTACCCAAATTTCAGTAACCTGGAATAGCACCCTGGCATTAAATGTTACTTATTAGGACTGCATTGTACATTATCACTAGTCAGGAGACAGAAGCCTGCTGAGATAGAAAGACCAATTTACATACACAAAGAACATGCATATAGTAACCTTGGCCATTTCTGCACTAGACTGTTATAGCGCTATGATTCCATTTTCAACATCCTATGGAATCCTGGGGTTTGCAGTTTAGGGAGGGGATGACCAGCCCCTCCCTAAACTGCAAACCCCAGGATTCCATAGGATGTTGAAAATGGAATCATAGCACTATAACAGACTAGTGTGGAAATGGCCCTTGTTAACTGGCTGTTCAGGTATCAGAGCTACAAAGTGGTCTTCATGACAGTGTTGTGTGCGCTTAGCCAGGAGTAAGAGAAAGGGACTGGGGAGAGACTGAGGGTACACATATTTGCATCCACTGTCTCCGTTTGAGCAAGGCAGGGTTTATAAGGCCAGCATCATAACTCACAAACCTTCTTGTTCTACAGACCCTGGCATAGATAAGCCTGAAGCCCCATTAGACTTCCAGAAACCTGAGCAATGAAAAAACTCTTTGTATGTCCTGTCTGCTGTATGTAAGGAATGGCAGCAAACACTGCAGCTATTGGATGCATTTTTATGTCTGGTTATCAAAAATGGGGTCCCTATCACCAGAGGTGTATCGGGGGGGGGAGTAGGGCACATGCTCTGGATACCAATGCCAGAGGGTACAAAAAAAGCTGTGCTGAAAGTGGCAGAGGAGGGGGAGGTGGCCTCAGAGGTAGGAGTGCAACTTCCATGCTTACCCTAAGGTTCTGTTTACCCTAGATATGCCTCTGCCTATCACCCCTTGGCTCTGAATTGATATATTATCAAATTAGTTGGGTTTTAACCATTTACCCAGGTTCTCATTGTGCCCATTTCTATCATTACCTAGCCCAGAAGCAGTTCTACCACCCCTGAATCCTTGCCTGGCTCAAAACTTGGTAATATCACAAAGATACACCCCATGAATTTAAAAGGGCCCTTCCTCTCATCTCAGGATCTGGTCCTGAAATCTCAGGGAACAGGATGCTGCTGACCTGGTATCTCTACTGCTGATAAGTCTCTTCGTCCCTCTGTCTTTACCTTCTCAGAAAGTCTTATAATGACTATATACTTTTTCATGTACTACTATGCTAAAAGCCTGAATCCAAAACAGACTGGGCTGATATGGAGTGAGCCAGATAAAGTGAAGATCAGACCAATTGGAAGTGATTCAAGCTATTACAGTGATTCAGATTTCCAGCTGCATTAAAATGAAAAGCTAGCACCTGAGCAGCACATGCAAGACCAATGTTCAGGTGTGGAGAGGAGGGAAACTAGACATCGCCCTTTAATAGCTCTAGCTTCTGGTCCAGGGCAAGAATCACAGTACCTGAGGGACTGGATCTCTCGTTTGTTTTATTAGCAGCAACAGTTTGACAGAGTTTGGTAGCAGTGTCTCTATAGTTTCAGCTTGCTTCTCTTTCCCTTTCCTTCATTATTCCACAACCCACCTTTGAATTACCCTTTCCTAATCATTTCCCAGTCCACTCCCATTGGGCTCTTACCCCTATTTATTTTGGAAAGCCTTTGTATTTCTTTCAGTGTTATGCTGCTACTGCTGCAAAGGCAGCAGATTAGTTTTATCAGGCACTTGCAGTTCCCTCATTCCTCTCCCACACCAATATTTTGGCTTCAGTTTTTTTAGGTTAGGCTTTGAATTTGATTTCATTCTATGATGAAAACAGACTGCATTTCTGGTTACAATTGTCTGTATCATTTCTCTCATATGTTTGTTCTCTCTTTACCTTTTCTGCTCTGTCTATTTACTGTGTCTTGGTTAGCTACACACAAACACTAAGTTTTAGTTCAAATAAGAAAACAATGCAATCTAAGTGCAGGAAAAATAGTGTATATTTTAAATGCAGATTTGCAATTTGGTTTTATTTTATTTATATGTTCATTTAATTTATATCCCATATTTCTCCCAATATGGAACCCATGTTTTAGCACTTTTAAATCTATGTTTTTCTGGGCAGTATCTCAGCTCTTGACCATTACAATATTTTGCTTTTGCTTCCCATCTGAACTTAGCAGACACTCTTAGGGCTCCCCAGCACAGTAACCCCAATACTATGGGATTGATTGCACAGGGGAAAGGTATATGAACTTGCAAGACCAAGCACTGACTGGGAGTCACAAACATTCAAGTTTCTGAATTTCAGTCTGAATTTATAGTCTGAATATGAAATGGGGCCTAGCACAATCTTAACTTTAAAGCAATCTTAAGATGCCATTTTCCTGGCTGTTTCTGTTATACAGCACTACTCGAACAGAAAATGCAATTTAATTTAAGATGCTAAATAAATCAGATAATATTAATCCACTTATATGATATACAGCTTACCATATTATCTGAAGTGAGCTGTCTCTAGATGTAAATAGTGGTAGTTTACTAGATGTTTATGTACAACAGGTAAATCTCTACAGGGAAGCCCAGTAAGCTTAAGGGCAAAGTTGTGGCAACTAGGGTATCTCCAGTCCTAATTTGATCAGACTGGTTTTCTTTAGTATTTTTTAAGAGATTGGCATGTTCTGGAGTAAGCACAATTCTTTGTCAGTAGAGATATTGTATTTCCAAGGCTTACATTGGAAGAGTATCAAGCTTGACACCCCTCTTGATTAATAAAGTGAATGGTGAAGAATACTGGGAGCTGCAGTCCAACAATAGGCAGACCACCACTCTTGCCCTAGCTTGTGCCAAATAATAATACAGAGAATGCCTTTCCTTCACTACCAAAAAAATCTACAGTCCATGGTAGCTGATTATCTCCATGTCAGTGGTGTAGTCAGTCTGCTCTGAGTTATAGTTTGAATTTTAGATGACCCATCCAAGATGCTGAAACCTACCTCAAACTAGGTCCAGCACCATTTGGATCAGAACTGATTGTGGATTCCGCTCCCACTGAAAGGGAGCCACCAGCTGCCGCTGACCACAAAGGGTCCTCTTGTTAAAACTGCATACCATCTGACATTTCACAGTTGAAAACAGACACATCTGGCCAAGCTCCATCACAGTGTGGTCAAGATGGCAAAAGTTATTAATGAAGGAGAACATACAAACTAAAAGAAGCTGCACCAGTGGCAGAGTGTGTGGAGGGAGAGCAGGAGGAGGGAGGGGCTATTGTACATGGGGGCGTGGCCTTGGTGAGTGGTGCGCAGCCGTGGTGTGTGGGGGCACGGCCAGGGCATGCGGGGGTATGGCTACAAGCTGGGATGCCTCAAAAACATTGCCGCCCAGAATGAAGCACCTCCCCACCTCCCATTTCTATGCAACTGAGCTGCAGCAGTTTGCTTTAGCTATAACCTCCCAGGAAGGGCAAAATTCTTCCCCACTCCTCTCTTCTCTGCTGAATTAATTGAGCGCAAGCTACTTTTGCGCTTTGCAGTCAGTTGCAGCAACTGAAGTAAGCTGAAGGCAAGGGGGGAAGTGGTAGGAGATCAGATAAGCTTGGACCTTTTAAAAACAGCTGCAAAATTAGGACAACAGAGGAATAATCGGGACTGCCCCTACCAAATCAGTACATTTGGAGGGTATGAAATTGAGTTATTATTGTTTTCATCTGTACGTTGCCCTAAATGTACCAATGAGGATTAGAGGGTGATTTGAAAATATTAAGTTACATACAGCACGGATGGGAAGAAAGGTTTTTTGGTACTTACAGCCAGTAATTCCTTTTTCAGACATGACTCACTCACTGCATATTTCTGAAACTTCTTGTATTATGAAGGACACCACTTTTCCAGGAAATATTTGATTATACACTTATTTTCAAAGGTTTCATGAAGGCGTCTTATGGGTGAGATATATCTATTGTCCTGGTGAATACACAGAATGGATTAAAGCTTAGGTTCTTAACTCTAATACTCTGGCAGGCTGAACAAAAAGCTTCAATCTGAAAGCAAACAAAGGCAGTAGCAAAATAGTATTTTCTGTAGCTATTAACTCCGTAACTGTTTCTGGGGTCAAATAAGGTATTTGTTTTCGTTCTTTCTTGTTGGGGATGATAGGAATTCCAGCCCCACGGAAACGCAGCGGAAAAACCAGAGTTCAGCGAGCCAACAACAGCAGCCTTGCTCCCCAGTAAGGATACTCACACACAGAGGAGCTTCTTCCAAAACAGGAGGCACTTTATCTTGCAGCAAAGTTCCGTTATATACAAAACATAGGACAGATGGACAAAAGCTTGCGCCAGGCACCAGGTTTGGTCAACAGACAAATACATACTGGCATTGCTTTGTTATATACATATCTACAACCAATCAGGTAGAGGTTTGCACACCTTCCTCTACCATCTGCACACGACCCCACTTTCTTATGCAACCTTGCAATTACCCACAGCTGGGGCATGATGCAACATCTTTGCAGTGGGCTGATCATTTTCCCAGGGTTCCCTGCCTGGAATCCCTGACATTTCTTTCTCTCTCTCTCCCTCCCTCTCTCCCCCCTATACATTCATTCATTTGTTTAACACGGAAGAAAAATCTAGTAGATTGTTTTTCTTGTTTTGTTTTTTCAAAATTCCCAGGAATGAGGAGAAACGAGATCTCTTAACAGAGAGGTTGTTCCTTTATCCTATTTTATTCCTGTTCAACTCTTCCCATGTGAAAATCACCCGCAGGAAATGCCCATAATTAGGCATGTGAAATGGCATTCTGGAATACTTCCCAGCTAGCAGTGGGGGTAAATTGTTGAGGCCTATACCTTCCCACTATAAGACTATTTAGAAGGAGAAAGGGGGGCAGCTGGGGGCTGGTAGCTTTAACTATAGATTTGCAGATCCCTTTAATTATCTAGCTACTCTTTTCACTGTTTTCCAGTCTCATTTGCTTGATAAATTGGTTTTTCTATATATAAAAAAAGCATCTGAATTCTAATTTTAGAGCCCGGTTTGCTTCTCTGGGAACTTCTGCTCTGAGCCTCTACTTGCTTTAAATCTCCTTCTGCTTGTATGGGGACTTCCATCTGTTCATCTTTGGCAGGTGACTGAAGCTTGTAGACTTCATCCCATCATATAAACCAATATGCTATCAGCCATTCTATGTTGTGAGCTTCCTTTGTTGTACAATCTACATCGACATGGTTTGTGCCTGTTCTCTCACCCTGCTCAAAATACACAAGGCTGCTCCTGACAATTATTCTTGTTTTCAGACTCAGGACTTTGTAGCCTTTATCCCATCAATAGCAGCCAACCATAATTCCTTTCAGCCCTGTCATCTAGTTTGGACTTCTTCTTCTTTGGTACATGGCCATACGTTTTAGATCCAAATACTCTAACGTGCTCCATATCTGTCTTTGCTAATGTCACAATTCAAACTGAGTTTCACTGATAGCTTGTCTAGGCAGCCTGTTCTATAAGTATATAGCTGATATCACATGCTCTCCTCATTATCGGACAGGTAGCTTAATCCAGCAACATATACCCCAACATTTCTATTAGTTCTCTGTTTTTTGCCTCTGCAACACCATTTTCTTCAGGTGTTTTGAGGGTGGCTTGCCTACGTGGAATGTCCTGCACATATGCCTATCTGTAATGGGATATGTTCTCACCAACACTGTCTGACTGAATGACTTGTTGCTCGCAGTTGCAACATATTCCTTCAACAGCTGCAAAGTCTTGCTTTTGTCTTTCATCAGATATATCACACAGGCCTCTTTCACACCACACAGTTATAGCACCTTGATTCCATGTTGACTGCTATGGCTGTATGTGATGGAATCCTAAGATTGGTAGTTTTGTGAAATGTTTAGACTTCTCAGTCAGAGAGCTCTAGTGATCAGTTAAACTACAAATCCCAGCACTTGGCAGGATACAACCATGGCAGGTAAAATGGAATCATAATGTACTATTTGTGTAGTGTGAAAGAGACCACAGCGCCTGGAATAATAATCTACAAAGATCAGGAAAGGTAAATGATTCCCTGCTTTAGAAGGGATCTAAATGGATACACTCAACTCAGCGTATATGAGGTCCAGCAGCTCCTCTGAGTAGTTTTCACTCTTTGTGGGAATGGATGACCTGGTGCCTTTCCCTTGTATGCAATTTGCCCATCTGGTATTGCCATTGTTACATATTTTTAACTTTTGGTATTGCCACTGTTAGATATTTTTTAAGTTTATACCTTTGATCAGATCCTTCCTGTCCAGGTCAATTATGGTGTGTTATGTCACCAGTACCAGTTTATTTTTGGTTACTTAACTTTTGTGCCATAATAAATATATTTTACGCCTTTGCCACATTAAGTATCTTGTGTATGCCAAGTGGTAATAACACCAATTGAATACATTTCAGTTCCAGACTGTACCATAACAAAATGGGGAAAAGTCAAAGGGCATGAATACTTCTAGAAGACAATAAGTAAGTAAAAGCAGGGTGACATCACTTATAGTCTTTACTTCCAAAGTCAAGACACAGAGACAAACAAATCATTTATCTGGCAAAATCATCCAAGATTCCTTGTAAAACAGAGGGCAGAGGGATCTGGTTTTTAATGCTCATTATGAGCTTGCCTTACTATTTGATATTTTTTCTTAATTAATTCCTTAGCCTGACTTTGAACTCCTTAAGTTATCTTTATGTGTGGTTGTAAAGTGCCATAGATATCCATTGAGCTATAATAAAACTGGCAATGAATAATGGATTAGATTGTGATCTTCAGAATCAGTGGTGCCTTTTGTATTATATAATTATTATCTACCCAAATCTCTTCAGATGAGGTAAACTTCCAATCTCAAAGAAACACTTCAACCATCAAGTTGTTTCCAGAGAAGATTGTTGCATATTCCTATAGCAAGGTGTAAAATTTTGATCTTTTACCCATTATTCAATTTTCAAACACACTGAAGCACACATGACCTGCAAACTCAGTCAATATGTCTGTTGTTAGCCTGGCTCTCTAGGGCCTCAAGGAGAGGTCTTTTCACATTACCTGGTAGCTGATTCTGCTAAATGGAAAAGCTAGGGATTGAATCTGAGGCTTTCTACATGCAAAATATGGGCTTTGGCATTGATTTAGAGTCTTTCCCTATTCTGTGATTCAGATCCCTCAGAAGCAAACAGTAACTGCTCAAAGCTAACTTATGAGATAAGCCAGTGAAACAGAACTAGAACTTTTGGGGAAAAAAAGCCTCAAATCCCCAGCCCCTACAGGCAATAAGAAAAAATAATTGCAATATCTATCTCATCAAAAGCCTGGAGAATTAATGTGGTCACACTTCCTTGGTCCTTTTAACCAGGCAAGATCATTGAACCAAGCAATGAATTGCCTGTGCCCCAAATATAGGACACAAAAACAATGGAAAGAAAGGCAGAAAATCAGTTTCATTCAAGAAGTAGACTTTCTTTTTTTAGCCTTTTTGGACTTAATTATGAAGAGGAGGATGGATTTTCTATTCTTTCATCATCATTAACTTGTACCAGTGTTTTCTTTTTCTGTCAAATACCTGAGACTTAAAGTTAGCATGCTACACTTACACTACAATCTACATGTCTGCTTTAAAGTAATTCTCACTAAGTGCATCATTCCTAGGTAAAATATATATTTATATGATTGTCACAAGCAAAGAGTGTATCCACATTACAGTGATATCTGTTTCATACCATCTTAATGGTCCCATCCTCGATAATTATGAGAATTGTAGTTTCGTTGAAAATAGTTAGGATTTAGAGGTACTTAGAAGTCACAACTGCTAAGTTCTAGTGCATATTCTCCTAAACTACATCATGAGATGTCTGTGACAGAGAATCTGAAGCATCTCACCAAATTAAATCATGAGATTCCTTAAAATGAGGACATGACAGTCAAAATGGTATCAAACTGCTATAATGTATCATGTACATATACTCTAATTCATCTACTGAAAAGGTTTCTGAGATCACCTCTTTACTGCCACAACTGTATTATCAAGCAATTTCCTTTAAAATATTAATTGTCCATAAGCAGAATAAGGAAAGGTCTATACTAAATTTTAAAAAATGAGAGATAGCCAGATTCAAGGCTGTTGCAATGGCATGCTTTACAACCCAGAGACCCTTCTTCCTCTCTGTTATGTCTAGTAATCCTTTTTTTGACTACCACAAACATCCAGCAGATGCTAAAAAGCATTGACTATTACTCCACGAGACAGAGGGCTTAATTTTGCTGAAACTTGGCTCACCTTAAGCCTTGAAAAGGACTTTTTTTTCCTTTGTTCAAAACACCATTACTTTGTCTGCTTTTTCTTTGTGAAGAGAGCCTGTTCTACAAAGCATATGAATCACAGGGGAAAACTTCAAAAGTAGCTGATCCTCTGGAAAGGAAGAGGTCCAAGCCTTTGATCACTAGCCACCTATGAACATTACAAGTACCAAATTATGAGCTGGTTTTTAATGACAATGACATCATTATCATTACAGAATAATGCATGCTGAAATGTACAATAGTACAGCTTTACCAAAGATGTACACTTTGGGGAATTTAACTGAATTTTCAGCAGCAACATCTGTGTCTGACATGTCCGCTCTGAAAAATACAAGAGTAATGTTATGTCTTCAAGTACTCTGACTATAATCAAGAAGATTA
Organism: Cyclura pinguis; assembly: GCA_030412105.1. Classification (NCBI taxonomy): domain Eukaryota; kingdom Metazoa; phylum Chordata; class Lepidosauria; order Squamata; family Iguanidae; genus Cyclura; species Cyclura pinguis. The sequence continues at coordinate 245,675,428 of CM059599.1, read as the reverse complement.
ATGTTATGCATGCATGTACAAGTATTTGTTGATCTATTGACCACAGTAAATTGAGAAAATTGTGTTGCACTGTTTAATTTTCTTCTGATGGCTTTCCTGTATAATAACTGGCACAACTAGGTGCACTTTTGCAAATCATATCATATGCATAGATGTCTCTTTCAGAGCCAGAGTGGTATAGTGGCTTCAGCACTGGACTATGACCTGGAGACCAGGATACAATTCCCTGCTCGGCCATGGAAACCCACTTGGTGACTTTGGATGCATCACACATTCTCAGTTCCAGAAAATCCCGTTATAGGTTCACTTTAGGGTCCATAATTCAGAAATTACTTGAAGGCACACAACAACAACAAAAAATCTCTTCCAAACTCAGACTTTTTTTAAAAAAGTATGCTGCTTGTCTTTTAGCCTGACACAGAAGCATTACTTTCAACATATATCCCCCTATGTCTTCACAACAGTCACACGCAGATAAATCCCACTGATGTAACTGGAAAAACTCAACTGAAATATTTTACTGATTATTAAATCCACATCATCAGTAATAACTTTCACAACATGAGTGGCAACTAAGAATTACACTGACCACCAGATGTCACCCATCCTCCACTGCCTAGTCCTGTTGTATCAGTCATTAAAAATACCCCAAGTGTTTATACGACTTCTTCCCCATCCCCTCATAATTAAAAAAATATAGATATACTATAATATTATGTAACTCCTTACCATCATTTCCATTCACTTCCTTGTGCTACCTCCATTCCCGTGTAAGTCATCCACCAGAGCAATCCAGACAGTTTCCAGCTTGGGTACAAGGCAGAAGCCATTTTGGGATGTACCTAAATACTCAATATCCTCCAAGACTGCCTGGAGTTGAAACAAGGTATTACTTATTCCAAAACATGAGCAAAGACTGGTGTATTTACAAGTGGGAGATAATCAGGGCAGCTTGTGGGCATACCAGAGGACACAGGAAACCTCAGTTCAAACCCCAAGTACCCGTTCTTCAGCCCACAGGCCATTGGTAGTAATATTTGAAAACAGAAGGATTCAGACCTGGCTGCTTGCTTGATAGTTTCACTGCTTCATGTTGGAATCCCCCACCTCTCATGGCCATATTGAAAACCCAGTCTAGGGATATATCTTTAGGAAGGAGATTCAAGAGCAAGCGTAATGCTCTAAAAATTTTTTTTAAAATTGCAGTTAAAAAACTAGGTCATTTTCTTACTGCAAATCATCATGGATGCATGCAAAAAATACACAGAAATTGGATCATAGAAAGTTCTACATATTCACTGTAGAACTTGTAGTGAAGCTCTATGCAATGTTATGGAGAGACAATGTTGGCTGAGAAGTAGCTCTCTCTCCTGCTAACATGGGCACAGAGTAGGCTCCAAGATGGGCTTTGGCCTGTTTTGGTCATATTTGTCTCAAATCCTCTGCCTTCTCCATTTTGGGAATCAACCTTGCCTGACTTTCATCACTCTTGAGTCAGTAGCGGCTGGTGGCTCCTTTGTTGGTGAATTCACTCCACGTTTTGGTCTGAACTTGGAAGGAACCATCCAGGGTGCTGAACCCTATTTCCTGAATAGGTTCAGCCTCTTGGATAGCTCCTTCTGGGAACAGGATTTGACACCCTAGATAGTTCCTTCAGATTAAAACTCAGCATGGATTCACCACCCCACTGACACAGAAGCCACTAGCCATCATGAAGCATAGTTTATCAATGTTGAAGGAAAGTCGTTCTCTGTATCTGACACGAAACAAGCCAGTGTGACATAATGATTTGAACCTTGGACTAGGATTCCGGAGACCAAGGTTCAAATCCCCACGCAGCCAGGAGAACCTACTGGGTGGCATCAGGCAAGTCAAACTCTGTCAGCCTCAAAGGCAAATCCCTTTTGACAAGAAAACGCCATGATAGGTTTGCCTTAGTGTCACCATAAGTCAGAAACAACTTGAAGGCACACAACAACAAGCCACTAAGAGACCTAAAGGCTTCTATATCTCCACAGCCAGCATGGCATAGTGGTTTGAATGTTGGACTGGGACTCCTCTGGAGAACAGGGTCTGAGCCCTCACCCTGCCACAGAAGTCTAGTGGGTGACCTTGGGTGAGGTGCATCCCACAGAGGAAGGCAAAGGTTAAAAAAAAACCCTCTGAACAAATCTTGCCAGGAAAACCCCATGATACGTTCACCTTAGGGTTGCCATAAGTTGGAAGAGACTTGAAGGCACACAACAAGTAGCAGTACTAAAAACTTGGAACTGCCTTGAATAAATACCAGACTAGACTACAACCTGGAGCAGATTAAGCACCTGGAGTGAATATACTGTCTTAACTAAAATCCCACCGGCATGGAAGCTAGCAAATGCCACCAGTCAGAACACCAGGGAGGCAACATAGTTGTAAGATCAGTCGAAAATGCTAGGAAGCAGACTGAGAGCCCAAGACTGTGCAGGAAAATCCCCCAGAGATATTAGGAAAATCTAATGTCCATAAAAATACCATGACCATAACTGACTATGGAGCATGAAAGTAGGTCTACCACTTTTGTGCAGGTTAGAATCAGCAAGCCTTCCTGGAGCCCAATACACTATAGAATTGCAGTGCTATTATTCCACTTCCACTGCTATGGTTACATTCTGTGGAATCCTGGGGTTTGTAGTTCGGTCCAAGGGGAAGCACCAGAGGAGCTTTCTGGCTGAGAATTCCAGGATTCCATAGGCATCATGACAGTTGAAGTGGAACTGTAGTGTTGTAACTGTGTAGTGTGAGTGGGCCCCAGATCTATTAATGGAAATTGAGCCATTCACTGACAGATCTGACTGAGACTGGCTGCCTTGGATAGCAGAGGCTGTGCAGAGGGGTATGGCTGTGAGGCATTAGAGAATATGACCTGCCTCAGCCATCTTGTTGCCCTCTGGTGCAGGGAGAATATTGTCTCATCACTGCTGTTGAAAAAAAAGAGTGAATTGCTGATAGATTTGGCTTCTGTGCATGGAATAGCAGAGCCCCATATTGGTAGGAAAAAAAAATCTTGGCCTGGCCCTGCCACTCAACCCACTCTGCTTGATTTTTTTTTTTTTTTTGAAAAAACAAACAAACACCAATCCTGATCACCCTGCCCTAGACTCTTCCTATAGAGAGCTGGTCCAGTGTATCATTGGGTTCAGATGCCCCTGACTTTATGTCTACTACATGAGCACTCAGAAACCCATGCAGGAACCCTCCTGGTGTGCCACATGTATGTCTTGCAAGTGTGTGTGCATAACGATGCCAGTCAACATGACCCCCCCCCCTCCACAACACCCTGTCCCATTTTCTTGGGAGGTGCTATTCGAACTTTCCTTGTAGCAGTGAGTGTGTTGTTCCTTCTTCTATTATTACCGGACAAGGGGTGACTGCCATATGACTTCTGTGACCTGCGCTGGAAAGCACCGCATCCGAGTTTAAAGGGGAATGATACCTGAACTCAATCCACCGCGTGCAAGTTGGAACTACTGTGTTGTATATGCTTCAGCATACAGATAATGGATAAACCTGAATGTGTGAACGACCTTACCTTAACGCGCGTGCTCACCTGTGTTAGGACAGCTTGCATCAAAGGGGGAGGGAGATTAAATCGTGCTTTTCCACCCAACTCCCCTGCTTTAGATTTGTGATGGACAGCCCCGCCTTGCCCGTTTCCCAGGTGTGCTTCCTACCCTAGGTGCAGAGACGCTTTGTCCGCCAAATCCCTGGCTACCTGTATCCAGGCGGGAAACCCTGCACTGCAGAGGGGGTTCACTTCCTCGGTTTTGGGCACGCTTCGGCGCCGCGGCCAGAAGCTTAAGAAGGCGGCAGGAAACGCGTGGAGGCAAGAGGCTTTCCCTATGGCGATGGCTACGATTGCCAGGGTCTGTGTCGGAGAAATCTGCCAACGTAAAGCGAACCGTTTGCGGAGCTGAGTCCTGAGTTACTAGACCGGGGACCAGCAGACTCTTCCTGCTCATGCAGTATTGTTTTACACACGCACAAACGGTTAGAAAGGATTTAACTCTCTCCTGCCCCTCTTGGGGACTCTCGTTGACAGCTTTCTGAAGGACTGGGGGACGTGTTGCCACTTAATTAGACACACAGAGGCCGCCACTGTCGTCAACATCCATGAAATGCCTTACCGCTCGCAACTGCACACTTCTCCGGGCCCCCCCGGGGGGAGCAAACAACAACAGCAGCCTTTTTAACGTTACACTTTGGAGACGTCCCCTCCCCTGTTTCCCCCCCTGCTCGCGCGGCGTTTGAGCGCTTCCGCGCTCCGCGAGGGTGGGGACTTTGTAGACGCTCCCTGGCTCCGGCGAGGCTGCTGTGCACGCTCCCGGCCGGGCGGGCGGCTCCTTAGACGCTCCCTGCTCGGCCCGGGCTACCTTCGCCCTGCAGGAGGAACCCGAAGCGGCAACAGCGGCACCTCCTCCAGAAGCGGAGGCGCTTGCAGACCCACCGCGTTGGGGCTCCTGTGCCGCTCCCGGCGCTGGTGGTTGGCGAGCCTGGCCCTACCCGAGCGACGAGCGCCGTCGCCGCCGTAGCTGCTGTGGTGCTCCTGACTCCTACGACGTTGTTCCAGGTCCGGCCTCCCCGCCAGTCGTGCGGGTGGGGGGCCGGCGGCGGTGGCGAGCCCCGGGCCCGCTCAGGGAGTAGGATGGGCAAGGAGGATGGGGCGACTCGGCGACGACGACGCAAGAGGAGCTGGTAGGGGAATTCGCTTTTTTCTCTCTCTCGCTCTCTCACACACACTCTCCCTTTCCTCCCCCCCCCCTCACGTTTCTGCCCCACAGAAGCCGAGAGCAGTAGCCGCCCGCGAGCGACCCCTCCGGGGAGGAAGCCTCGGTGGGAAGGCGGCGTGTGGAGCCAGCGCGGCCACCTACTACCCGCGCCTGGTGGTTGTGAGGGCCCGGGGTCTGCAGCGGCGCCCGGGAGGAGGGAGGGAGGGGGGAAAAAAGAGGGAAGGAGCATAGGGACGCCTTACTCATTCACCCTCTCGCTCCCCCCTCCATTTAAACGTATTCTACTCCTGCTTCTCTTTCCCTTCCGTGAGGGCTCTGCGTCTCTCTCTGTTTGGTCAGAATAAAAAACAGTTTCTTTTTTTCCTCGCCCGCATTTACGTGGTGTGAGGAGGGGGGCGGGAGGATAAAGACAGCGCGTGCTTCTTTCTCGCAGTGTACCAGAAGAAGGCAGAGAGGGAGGAAAAGGAACTCTTTCTGCGTGCCCGCCCGCTGCCTTTCTGGGCTTGGGGAGCCTAGTTTAACGCTTCGCCGCCGCCCACCCCCCATCTACGTTCGCCTCTTGGGCAAGCAGGAAACCATCCGCCGTTGTGCCCTCCCGAGTCACTGGACACTTTCCCCCGGTTTGCTTTTTCTCCTGGAAAGGCTTCTCTTTCCGTGTTCAGATGGAGAGTGTAACAACAAAGTGGTTTGTTTGACTATCTCCCCCCTCTCCTTTTCTCCACTTCCCCGATGAAGCTTGGTACCGCTGCCTTTTTTTTTTTTTTTTTTTAAATCTCTCCCGTCCTGGTGAAAGGAGCAGAGCGCGTGCTTCTTTTGGGGTCTTAGGCAGCTTGAAAAAAAAAAAATCTATACGTGCTTATGCTGTGGGTAGGTGAGGTGGCGTCGGCGGCGTGATTTGCCCTTCCTGTGTATGCGTGTTTAGGCTCGGAGCTGCTACGCCCCTTTCCACCTGCCCGGCCGTGAGAATCTGAACAGGTTGCCGCACCTGCTCCCTCCCCCTTTTTGTTCTTCTCCCCCCCACTCCCCCCCCCTCAAAGGAATAGATCGCTTTCCTAGGAGGTTGATTCCTTATCATGACCGATTTGCTGGAGACAGTCTCAAGTTTCTTTCCTTTTCCCCCCTCTTCCTCTCCTTCGTGCCCGGAGCAGGGTCACCTCCACCTCGCCTTTTTTTTTTCTTTTTGCCTGAGGGAGTCTCGTGAATGGAAGCTTCTGATACAGTTTTGTTTCATTCGTCCAAGGGCCGGCGGAGCTGCCTCTCTCTTCCTGCCCGTGCCTGTTTCTTTCCAGGCTGCGGGTAGCATGCGCTCTCCGATCCCTCTCCCCCGCCGCCTTTGTCTTTCCAGGCAGCTTATTATTTGTACTCCATGAAAGAAAACTCTCTGGCTTTCTTTGGTCTTCTCTCGTGTCTCTGCCACGGCCCTCCCTCTGCCAGTGGGTCGTAGTTCTTGTTCCCTTGCTCAGCCCAGTTTTTGAGGGAAGGCTGAACCTTTTCAGTGTGATAACCTTTCTTGATTTTGTCCCTGAGAAAGAAGGGAGGCTGTGATGTTTTTTTTCTGCGAGTCTCTGAGACTCAAGAACACTTGTTGGGCTTCCCAGGTGCCCACTAGCTCTTTTGACTGCTGCTACTGCTGCCTTCCCTGAAGCAGTTACCCTTCCAGACATGTTTTGTGTTACACCCTGTGCATTATCCTCAACCAGCATGGTCACCATGCTGGATAAAAATGATTAGGGTTACTCTATAATGTATCTGGAAGGCATCAGGTGTCCCCCAGTGCAAAGATGTCACCCCTGCAAGGTTATACATGTGAAACAGGGCAAGCTTTTGCTTGCTTTTCATCCTCACTTGTAATAGACTGTTAGGGACTGGGTTGATTTTTTGCATGTAAACACACACACACACACATGCTGCTTTTCCAGTCCAAAATAATAATAATAGGTGCCTTTATTTGATAATAAAATACATATTTTTAAAATAAAGAAAGCAAAACATAAAAATACAAGCTACAAACAAAACAATGCAAAATGTAGCTGTCACTCAATGGCCCATTTCAACAACAATCCAACTAATGAAGGCCTACTTGGTTTTTTAAAAAAATTAATTGCTTACAGAAGCACGGTGAAATTATCTGCCTTTGGTAGGGAATTCCACAGCATGGGAGCAATCACTGAGAAGGCCCTCTCAATATTTCCTCCAGTCATGCATTTGACAATAAAACAAAAAAGAGAGTCTCTTTGAATATCATAATATCTGTACAGCTCAAATGGGGAGAATTTGGTCTTCCGAACAGTCTGATTTTATTACATCCCCGTAAGAGGACCATCTTGTATTTCTTCTATCTTTCCACAACCAGCTGAAGGTAAATTTTACATGTGTTAGCGTCATGCCTTGGAAGAGGCATAGATGTCTTGAGGCCAAAACACCAACATCTGTTCAATGGGTATAGTATCTAAACACTTGTATCGTCCTCTTTTTATAGGTACTAGGTATAAGGGCTTTAAGCCAAAATATGCTGGCATTTTCACTCCAGTCCTTCTCCCTTTGTCTTGTGTTGACTTTCCATGTGTTTTTGGGTTACAGTTCCCATAACCCCCCATCTTTGGTAATTGTAACTCAAGACAAAGGGAGTCCTGGGCAAGCACAGTTGGAGGGCTGCCCAGCCCTGGTCTAAGTTCTCTCCCTTGTGATTGGTGTTTTAAGCGGTGAAGGAAAACAGCTTAAAACAGGGAGAGAAAAGGAAGAAGAGCAGCAGAAGATGGTATCCCCTCTCTTTCTCTATGATGGTGGGATCTCAAACAGCTTGGAGATGTTGGGTGTCTCTGACCTGAGTGCAGTGGCTGAACTATAGGGTTACTCTCCCTGTCTGTCTTGTGGCTAGTAACATGATTATGGTGCCATATCAATGACGACTCCTGGATATAACATACTTCTTGTTAAATATGGCAAGGACAGAATGTGAAATACTGGAATTAAAATTCCCAAGCCAACTGTAGCCCATTTAATATACGTGATTATTTTGTACAAAACTGAAAAGAGCAGGAAGATGATGTCCATTCCACAATGTAATTCAGATGTAACACAGCAAGAGATGGCATTAAATAATTGCAGGGAGGATAAGTATATTCGCAATAAAACATTGTGAAGAATAGTTGGGTTGTCATAGGAATTGCTGAAGGGTATATTCCAATGAATATAAGAATTGTATCTACTCTGGATTTTTTTTGGGGGGGTGGAAATCAGGAAGTGTTTTGTTTCTGAAATATTTCTATTTCTTTCCACTACAAAGGAGTGTGAACATTCTGTTAGTCACAACTGTTTGTGCGTTTGTGAAAGGCGTTTGGTATTCAGTATGCCAAGGTTATGAATTTTGGATTGTGTGCGTAGATGACTGTATAGCACAAACTGCACCTTATTTTCTTCATATATACGATTCAGATTTTTACATACTGCCTTCCAAGCATTTTGCATCAAGTTTACAGCCTGAAGAATTATTGTTAACAGCCCATTCGTAGCATGCAATATCCCAAAGTCCTTAGATGTCAGGCTGTCACTGGAAATGACTTCAAGGCACACAGCAACAAATGATCTGCTGCATCTTCCCTTAGAGCTGATGGGGAAATTCACTCGGATTCACTGAGCCTGATAATACACAGGCTCAGTTGACAAAGCCTCTGACAAAGACTATCTTTTCTACAAAGTTTTTTTAAGGCTTGCCCAGCACCTGCCTTTTCTTCCTCGTCCCTCTGTCTAGCTCAAAGGTTTTTTTAGTAGTGTGGACATTGAGGGGATGGTAAAGGAACATGGTAGAGAAACACTTTTAAGTATGTTGCAGCAGCACGTCTGCTGTAAACAATGTAAGAAAACTAGAACTGGGAAAGAATGGGATTCTGCTCTAGGTGATCCTACTGTAGCTATTGTGTGCCTGCCTACAACAGGCAAGGAAAATAGCAGCTGCCTCCAGAATCCCTTACTGAGCATGTGTGAACAGTAAGAAGAGGAAAGCAGAAAAGCCTTCTTCCCTAGCATGTTAAAATGGCATGCATCTGTAATTTTGGCCACCAAAATTAAAATCATAAGGAGAGAGGAGGCTGATGAAAGAAAAATTCATCCCTGAATGCCGTTTGGAAAAACAGTCTTTAGAAGACTCAAAATATTTTTGTTTATTTAGGCAAGGCTTACCTGGCCTGTATATTTCATTTCGCACGTGCATATTGTTAGTTTTGGATAGAAAGTTTGCTGAAGCACGTTGAACTGTTCTTCTTTTTGTGCTGCGGGAACTGATCTCTATTCTTTTAATATAATTTGTGCCTCTGGTACCAGATTTTCTTTTAAAGAAGTAATGCTTAAGAACACATCTGCTTTGTTAACTGAAGAACAGCTGTACAATGTATTTGGTCTGCCCTTTGCAAAAACAACATATTAGGCCTGCCCTCTTCTTTGTTGCTTAAGAACATGTTGACATCCTGTGCCTTGTTAGCTAGGCCCATCTGTAATCATCTCTACCTGTCTAATGTACTTGGCTTATGAACTAATGTTGTATGCTCACTGAGACTTCTCTGCAAATGCCACATGGTTATATAGTACCAAAGAATTAATTTCTAAAAAAATGTGTTCAGACACGCCTTTTAATAGTGGGGTTTGTTCAACACGCAAACTAAAGGCATGAATGGCACTATTACATGCAGCCTAAGTCTGTGGATTTGTACGTTTTTCTTCCTTGTCTCAGTGTGAGAGGTTATGTAATGTACAGTTTTAAGGACTAACCCAGCATTTTGTTTCTATCAGGAGTCAGCCAGATACCTATAGTTGTAACAGACAAGGCATGGATGTAATAGTAAACCCTGTTTGTTTTGCAGTGTCCTCTGGGAAAAAGGTTATAGCTTAATGGCAAAACAAATCCTGAACATGCAAAAGGTCCCATGTTTAATCCCTAGGACAAGGAAGTAGTGTTTGAAATTGAAACAGCCGTTTCTAGTAGCCAATCATTTTTAGTAGCCATAATCATTTCTAGTAGCCAAGAAGGCTCAGGACCATTTGGTGCCCACTGATAGTGAGGAGAGGGGTTTAGGGTTGGAGATGAAGATGTGTGTATTGCAATCCTTTTGCACAGACTGATAACACTAATGACATGCCACACTATACCACACAATTTAACTTGGCAACATTTTCCCCCTCATTCTATTGCCAAGAGGTATAATCCCCTTCTGACCCATATGACAGTCTTTCTAGTTTGCTGCTGAAATAACTACATTGAAATCAATGCTCGTGTCCTAGAAGCATTGCAAACACATTTCACATGTCTAGACTTTTTAGTGCCACAAGAGTCTTTGCTGGTGTGTATGTGTGTGTTTAAGTAAGTAACAGACTAGTATGGCTACCCCTTTGGAAATTGCACAGCCAAGTATTGTAGAAATGTAATTTTTTTTGGTAGTGCAGAAAAGAGTGGTTTATATTCTGACTATTAAAGCTACTTGCTGGAGACTAAATTCTTGAGCTGAGCAGAAAACCCATAGATGATTGACTTTACTTGTTTATTTATTAAATATCCTGCTTTTTTCCCAGTACAGGCACAAGGCAGCTGACAATATGATAAAAAAATATAACTAAAAACAAATCCCTTACAACACTGAAGAATAATTTTAAAAGACAATTGTTTGATGATAATTTTTATATTACTTTCAGGCATTGAATTGAAACACTAAAAGACTAAAAACAAAAAAGGAAAGTGAATAAAGCACTTTTTTTTTTTAAGTCTTCCTCAAAAGCTTGTCAAAATAAAAGTTCTTTGCCTGCTGGTTGAGGGCAAGCAAAGAGAGAGTCAACCTAGCTTCCCACGGAGATAAATTCCACAGCCAGGGAGCAATCACTGAGAAGACTGCCTTGCTAAATGTACCTGATGGCATTGAGAGAAAGCCTTCCTGCAAAGATTTATAAACTTGGGCAGGGTCATGTGGGAAGATACATTCTGAAAGCCATATAGGGCTTTATAGGTTACAGGCAGCACTTTGAATTGTGCCCAGAAAAAGACCGGCGGACAGTGAATTTCAAAAACAAGGAGTTTGTTTTGCACTTGTAGCTAGCTCCAGTCTTCATTCTGGTAGTAGCCTCTTGGGCCTGCTGGAGTCTCTGAACATTTCCCAAAGAAAGTTCACTTTTAGTGTTTTTCAGTAATTGAAACAAGATGTGACTGACTGGACATTTCCTGGAATGGTCACAACTGAACCGGCACAATAGTTTTATCTGTGAGAGTATTCACTTGTGTACTCCTTTAATAGTGCAAATATATATTTGTATGTCTAGAAGAGCCATGTAAATATAACCAATGTTCAGATGCATATTTTTTCCTGTGTTTCAGTTGTCTTGTTTGTGATACCACAGTCTAGACTTGCTGTAATGACTCTGCCTACAGTGTTTCATGGTGGCATGTGCACAGTAGGTACATTCTGTTATAGTTCAATTTGGAAAAGTTACTCAGACTGCAGAGTGCAGTTAACGCTATATGGATCTTCTACAGAATGTTAAGTGCTGGTAACATATTTTCACAACCAGAAAGCTTCAGTTCTCAACACTCTGAGTGTTTTTCTTCTTCTTGAGTCTCCAAGCAACATAAAAAATTTGCTTGTTTCATGTTTGTCTTAGCTGCACAATGTTTTCTCTGTTTTCAACACATCTGCCCTGCCAAAACTTTATTCACTTAGAGAAAAGATTAAAGCTAAATTGGGTAGAGTCTGAAAAATTTTAATAAGGATGACATGGGTGTTATGAATCTGGCAGGATGGCAGAACTCACTGCTGGAATTACGGGCCCAGCTTAAAATACTGAATCACATTTGGCAAGGTAGTCAGTCTGCCTCAGAGAGCTGTCTTCTTTCTGGTAGGATTTGTTTCGTGCATAGGTGGTCTCATCGTGTACACAGTGGTGTTAACAATCCATGTACAGTTGCTTTTAAGACAAGTGCTTTTGCTGATAGGTAATTTAGCCGTGTCATGAGATGGTGTGACTCGGTAGCAAAGTAAATAATGCTTGCTAAGGTAGAAGGCAGTAGAAAACAAGGAAGACCACATTACAGATGGATAGACTCAATGAAGGAAGGCACGTTCCTGAATCTGCAAGACTTGAGGGGGGTGGTTGATAATTAAGTGTCTCATCCATGAGGTCATCATAGGTTGAAGTTGACTTGACAACAGTTAACAACAACAAAAACTTGTGTGTTTATAACATTTTAGGCTGCCTCTCCCAAGGTGTCAATACAGCCTAAAAAATTATTCCTGAAAACCAGTTACAAGTAGCAAAACTTAAAAGAATTGTTATACCTCAAAACCAACTAAAAGCCAGTTAAAAAAAACCTTTGAACCTTTGATGAAAGCTTGATGATGATGAAAGCACCTTTTCTTCCAAAGACAAGGCATTGCAGGCACTTGGTATCTGGAAGATACCATGATGTAATAATGAGCAAGCAAACATTAGTTCAAAAGATAGCAGGGTACAGAAAGCTGCCTTATACTGAACCAGACAATTTGTCAGCTACTGCTATCAATACTAGTGTGTTTTAATAAAATTGTGTAATTGTTTTAATATTTAAGGGTTTTTTCCAGGTTCTTATCTGTCCGCTTTTTAGTAAATTTTGTTGTGAACTATCAGAGACCAATGTTGAGAGGAAGGTGTGGTATGTGTCAAATACTGAATTGTTAATGATAAATTCATTTACATTTCCAGGGTAATTTTTAAATATTAGCAAACTCAAAAATTTTTGTTTTGCATGAATCATATGCAAATCACCCTGAACTAGAAAGGATGTGAAGTCCTGTTGTGGTTGCTCTGTTTTCTTTTTGATGGGTGTGCTACTGGCCTGTTACAATAACAAACTGTTACTTTTCCTATGAACAGTTACCATTTTAGGAAATTTCTGTTAAAAAAAATCAAAATGAATCAGGAAGTCACATCTTTTGGTGAGTACGTCATACTACGGGTGTTATCTCTATGGTTAGCAGCATTGCTGGTCCTTCAAACATGGATTGTAACTGACTTTACTAATTGTCTGAGAATTACTAAAAATGGACCAGGCTTATTAGCCACAGAATGAGGCTGAAGCAAAGGTAGTTTTAGTTGCCCACATGTTGTTGGACTTTGGACCTTTCCCCACTACACTGTTACAGTGCTATTATTCCACTTTCAACATCCTGTGGAATTCTGAGGTTTGTAGTTTACTGAGGCCCAGGAACTCTCTGGCTGAGAATTCTGAAGGCCCCACCTTAAACTGCAAGCCCCAGATTCCATAGGATGTTGAGAGTGGAATAATAGCACTATAACAGTGTAGTGAGGAAAGGCCCTTAGTCTCTGATCAGTCACAGTCAGCATAAGCAGTGAGGAGGTATACTGTGCAGTTCAGTATCTGGAGGACCCTGCTACTGGGTTAGAAGGTTTTTTTAAAAAACCAATAAGCAACCTGAAAGCTGGGAATCTAGGCCAGTTAAGATGCAGGAGTGTTGTGTGTAATTCATGTACAATTCTAACCCAGAACGGTGGTGGGATCAGTGCTGTTGTACCCCTAGCCCATACCTTACTCTAACCACAAAGTTTGTGGACCCTTCATGTAAAGCTTTCTGTAAAGCACAGAAATATTTCCGTGTAACGGAACTGTTATTCCGAAACTGACTGATGGTGCAGCGATGAGGTTTTGCTGATGCAGAAGAAAATAATTATGGTGAGGCTGAGTTACATGATTGCAATCATAGTTACATGATTGCAATCATATTGATTTCCTTATTATGTAACTTCGGTGATATGAGTAGCAGAGGCAAATGTTAGCGCTAAATTTTCTTGTGGTTTTACTATAACTGCACAGGATGAAACTGAGATATCAGTGAAATAATTGGTCCAATTCAGGGCCATTTTTATTTAACCTTGCTATAAAGTTTTTAGATGTTTTCAGGTAGGAAATTCAGAACTACTGTGTTGTAATGTATAATATAGTTTTCATGTTGTGAATTAGTATTTTAAAAGAAATGTTTTTAATTAGATTGATTAATGCTTTTTAAACTTTTATAATGCATGGTGTTTTGGTTAATTTGTTTTAACTTATACTGCAAGCTGCTTTGTGTTCCATTTCAAGAGAAAAAGTGGATAGAAGTCGAATGCAGTGAAATGAAATCAAGAAGTAATAATATGTGGGTATTCTGATAATGCTGTTCCTTACCTGACCTATGTGGCTGCTGATGCTCATATGAGTAGCAGCTACCTAATTGGTCAGTCAGATTGATAACAAATATATTTGGGTGGCTGCAAAAAAGAAGTGGTGTGTTGCAGTAGCATCCTGGAGTATTAACAGATGAGCGAGCCATTGCTTAACTGAGGCCCATTTGAAAATCAGCATGGGAAGTTGCACTTCTAGTGTCCTGTGCTTCATGTATAATGTTTATTTTGGTTTTTACTTTATACATGTAGTTAAGTGTTAGTCCACCCAGTCTAATTTTTTGAGTTCAAGGTACAGGCACAAGCAAAGGACCAAACTGTATTTAAAACCTGTAATTGTAATGATCTTTTGTGCATAAGAATGTTTTGATACTGTCAGTAGTAGTTAAATATGTTATGCCCATTTTCATTGTTTAAATCAGATGTCAAGTACATACATGACACTATCTCCCATTAAGTTTTTTGATTATAACTATCTTTTGTGCATAAGAATGTTTTGATACTGTCACTGATGGAAGTGTTGATTTTACTATTCCATGTTGGGTATTGGGTCAGTGAAGATAAAGTAGCTTTTCTTACACTATGTTTGCTACCAAGTGATCACTTTACTTACTTGTAAGGAAATGTTAATTAATCATTTTTGGTTGCTCGTTTTTTAATGGCATGGCTTCTTCCATCATAAGGAAGTACATAATCCAAAACCTCTACCTGTCTCATGTTCTAAGACTAAAAATAACAAAGCTAGATCAATCTCAGGTTCATTTAGTCTTCCATTCTAGCGTGTGTGCGTATGTGTCATCAAGTTGCCTGTCAATTTACAGCTGCCCCATTAATTTCATAGGGTTTTTTTTAAAGGCAAGGAATACTCGGAGGTAGTTTTGCCAGCTCCTTCCTCTGAAATATAGGCTGATACTCATTAGCAGTCTCCCATCCAAATACTAATCAGAAGTGAACCTGCATAGCTTCCAAGATCAGAAGGGATCTGGTGCTTTTAGAGTATTTAGTCATGCAGAAGCAATATGTAGCTATTATTCTGTGGTGAGATCTTTGTGTCTGGAACAGAGGTGAATCCCTTTTGGGGAATGAGGTACATTAGGACCTATGTAACCCACAGTAGCAGGTGGTTAGGTCCAATGTAGCCTCCCCTCATGCAACACAGATTGCGTTATTATAGTAGCAAGAAAACACTGATTCTGAGTGGTATTGCTGGTGTGAAAGAAGAGGCTTAGCCTCCTCACTGCACCAACTTCTAATGAAGACTGCAGTTTCCCTGATGCTAATAGCCTCCCATAATGTTGATTCTTCCTACCAAAACAAACATTTGCTATTGTAAATAGCAAAATTCATACTGTATGGTACCTTTATTAGTACCACAAGTGGGACACAAACATGTGTTTAAACTTTGGGAATGTCCAGATCTCTTCATCAAGCAGTATATGTTACAAAAAGCTGTTTTTTGTGAGGGATGAAATTGCTAGATTTCTCAACAGTGTTGTTAGATGGAATCAGAGAAGAAGAGACTACAGACTCATCAGTGAGGCTCTTGTTGATGTTGTGTGCCTTCAAATTGTTTCCCGTTTATTGCAACCCTAAGGTGAACCTATCATCAGGTTTTGGGGAGCTGAAAGTGTGTGACACCCCCAAGGTCACCATGGCCAAAGTGGGGAATTGAAGCCTGGTCTCTGAGGTTGTAGTTCGACACTCAAACCACTATACCACACTGGCTCTCCTGATGCTGAAATTAAGCTCTAGGATTTGGTGCCTTTGGATTACAGTTGGAATAACCCCTAGAAATGCTGAGAGCAGGAATACAAGCAGAAAATTTTCTTCAGGCTCGTTAATAAAAAGACGGCCCATTTTTTCTTTGTTTCAATTAAGGAACCAGTTTGCTTTCACCAGAACAGAAAAAGTTCTGAGCTTACTGCTGATTTTATATTTTCCATAATGAAGGATCAAACTATGTCTTTCTTGCTTCTAGCATTCCTAGTGGTTACTTAACAGATTTACTTTGTAGGTGAAACATTACCGTTTTTATTCTTGAAAATCTGAGTGTGTTTTAGTGCTCTATATGTATTTCTTGATCCTCATGGAACAATGTAACTTGGCAATAAAGACTTTATTATGTGACACTGAAGCCCAGCTCTCCTCTCTTTGATTCATGATAAGGTGTCCAGCTTATTATTGTATTTTAACACATTCTGAGTCTTGATTTCTAGAAGAAAAAAGTCTTACAAGTGAGGCGTGTTATTTCTGTCCCCTCAGCCTTTCAGAAAAAAATTATGAAAGGCTAAAGAAACTAGCTACAGATTAGTCTGAGAGATTTGCAATGCAGAGATTGTAGCCCACAACACACCCTGTTCCACATCATGTGAACATTCAGAGCACATTATAAATAGATGGAATATTTAAAATATGCTTGGTAAAAGAGGCAGTTTCTGTTTGTGGAAATAGAGAGAAGCTGCCCAGTTCTACATATTAGTGACAGTTACAGGCAAGCTTTTAAACAGGTTTTGTGGCACTCACTGGAGAAGTGATTCATAGGGGTATTACTGACTTAGAATGGAATGGAAACGAGGTAATGTACTACTAGGTGTTTTCTTGTTGACGTTGTGGTTGCAGTTAGTACCTCTGAATAGTTTTTATCAGTATCATTTTAATTATTAGCATGTCTAACAAGTTGTGTGTATGAAGGAGTGATCCTGGTTTATACTCTCCCGGAATGATTTGGTGATAAAGTGAAGGCTACTTAAATTTATTCCAGCTAGTAGAATTTACAAAAAGTCTTCTGCCTTTTCAGTGCCATCTTAATGAAGAACAATTCTGATTAAGGTAAACATAAGAGTTCACACTTCTTTTAAACTAGTAATTCTGTTCCTGAAATGTTTGTGAAAATATTGTCAGGGTAGTACTGTGAGCCCTTGTTATGCGCTAGAATTTTGTTCCAGGACCCCTGTGGATACCAGAGTTCATGGATGCTAACATCTCATTATGTACAGTAGAGTACTAAAATGGTGTCCCTTGAATAAAATGGCAAAATCAAAGTTGGCTTTTTTCATTTTTTTTTCTGCAGAGATTGAGGGCTGACTGTACTCATTTCACAGTTCAGGAGAATTTTGTAAGCGAAGCTACAAACCTCTTAGCCTCTCTAACAGGTTGACCCTCAAGTTCTGCTAGCCTTTGTTAGTTGGTTGATAAAGTGTAAAACTCCTATTGTATACAAAGAGGAGGAGGAGATTTTTTGTTTCGTTTGTTTGGTAAGAAGGCAAGTAGTTGTTGTCAGACTTTTCCTATAGTCTTCCTCATTCTCCATTATAAAGGAAAAGGATGCTTTGGAAATTAGAACTCTGAGACTGGGCCACATGCGTATGATCCTCCTTGAGGAGGAAAACTCTGAAGTATCTCTACAATGAGCGTGAATTACCTGTTCCTACATAACATGTCTGTTTCCTTTTAGGAATCCTATTGAACTGTTCCTTCCCAGATTTCTGCTTCTTTAGTGCAGAAATCTTTCACAGGTAGTATGGGTTGGATTAAGTAAAGTCTGTAGACAGTCAGAAAGTGTATAGTGTTTGGTTTGCTGGAACTCCCAACTAATAACAGCATGGGTTATTTTCAGAAGACTGCGTTGTGATTCTGAGAACTACTGATTTGAAAACAATGTCAGAGGTCAATCTGTGTCTCATTCGTTTGGGAACATTTTTACAATCACTTCATCAGTATTGTGAAAGGTGTGCCTGGGGACACACAAGCAGTTGAGAACTGCACCATGTCTGTGTCAGCAAATGAAGCCAGTGGGCCTTCACTAGTTAAAATAGTCAGCATGACATGAGCATAGTGCCACACATAGTGTTGTAAGTCCAGGGTAGGAATCTTGTTGGACTGCAACTCCCAAATTTTTTGCTGCTGGCTATGCTGGATGATGCAACTCAACAGCATCTGAAGAGCCACACAAGTCCTGCTATCCTCCTTCCTTTTTTTACTATAGTGATGCTGTAGTTTAAAGTGGCTACCTGTTAATAGTTTTTGTGGAGAAGGGTTTCCGGGAAAGATGAAATTCAAACTCTTTGCTACATTTGAAGATCACGGGTGCTAAGATAAGTTAACATTCATAGGGAAAAAGTTTTCTGGTTTGTCATCCTGTGTTGTGGAAAAGTGTCTCTTGAAGATTAGGGGATTCTCTGGGACATAGTGCAGAAGACAGCTGGGTAAAGAGGAAGGGACAGAAAAACGTAATTCCATCATCTTCCTTCCATTTACAGAAAGGCAATCTAAGCCAAGGGTTTCAGGATCCCTCTCAAATGGGAGAATCTCTGCTTCAGTTTGAAGGTCTGAGGGACAGCTTTTCAAAAATAAATGCTGAAAAAATTAAATATAACCACTTAATGTGTTATAGTATAGAATGACTATAAATAAATGGAACAAAGGTGTGCAAAAGAAGTAGCGGAGACACTAGTGAGGTTCAGTGGAAGGGTCTAAATACCCTAAAGGTGTTGGATCCTGTCTGATCTTGGAAGCTAAGCAGGTCAGCCCTGG
This sequence comes from Cyclura pinguis, assembly GCA_030412105.1. Taxonomy (NCBI): domain Eukaryota; kingdom Metazoa; phylum Chordata; class Lepidosauria; order Squamata; family Iguanidae; genus Cyclura; species Cyclura pinguis. Next base: position 245,656,937 of record CM059599.1, on the reverse strand, counting down.
TTAGTTTACTTGGATGGGAGAATACAATGAATACCAGGTGCTGCAGGCTATATTTCAGAGGAAGGAACTGGCAAAACTACCTCTGAGTATTCCTTGCCTAAGAAAACCATATGAAATTCATGAGATTGCCAAAAGTCAGCAGGTGACTTAGAAGGCACGCACGCGCACACACATACACACACACACAGGATTTTAAGACTCCATAAATTTTCAAGGATTTTGAAACACTTGCAGTAGCTCACATGTTCTTCTATAGCACAAGAGTTAGAAACCAGATATTCTGATCTATAAATCCCATGTACCGTTCCTGCTAGCCATACTGGGTGGGATGGATGAGAGTTGTTACCCAAAACTTCTGGAGGTCCAGAAGTTCCCCACCCATGGAAAAGCAAATTATGGAGTAACTGGTCCAATGTGATTCCTCCAGGTTATAATGTAGTGAGCATACTCTAATCAAAAAGTTATCTAATATTGATTTCAATAAGCTTTAAAAATATTCTGTTGTCTGTGTACTTAAGTCTCTTAATTCTTCAGCAATGCTTTTCAGATGTTGTGTGGGATTCAGAGTTCATGTTAACACCATCCGAAATGTTTAGCTGATGATTTTTCTGCTGCCAGCTAATTTCATGGAGCCTTGAGAATGTTGTAAGATTGCCAAAATTTTTCAACAAAGTAACATGATCAAGTAGTGCTGATTTCATTCCTGTATCTGGACTACAGTGAAGAGGAATCTGCTTTGAGACACAGTCCACTGCTGCAACAGTTGCAGACTTACAGCTGTGTGTTGTTACTTGTTCTGCAGGAGTCTTTAGAATTTAAAAGGATGCTTTGAGATACTTTGGAGAGTAATTTCATCTGCTCTGTTCCTATCACCAGGGTCTCTTGTGGGTTTGTGATGGGGCACTAATATGTGAGTAGTTGTGCTCCCATTTTTCTAGTGTGCTACTTTCTCAGTTGATAAATTGATATTAGATTAAGGCTTTTGTTCCTATATGCTTAATTGGCATGAACAAAGGGAAAGGTTATAGGACGTAGGCATATACATGGGAACTTTATTACATTCATAGGTATCCCTTTGCACCCTCCTCCTTTTGTAAACATGGTATGGAAAAGACCGTATGACTGTAGGGATGAACTGCAGCTGACAAAGATTGTAGGGGGATCCAGTTCTCACAAGCTTGCCAGAGGAAATACTGACAAGCGGAGAGGAAATCAGGAATAGACTTTTAAAAATTGATGAAGGAGTTTTGTATCATTAGGAACTGATTAACAGAAATCTTTAATTCCTCATGGCAACAGAAAAGTCCTATCCTGTATGCTAGAAAGATTGCATTTTCTGTTTACCTCTTTTATGGCTGGCGAGATCCAGTGTGGTGTAGTGGTTCGAATATTTGACTATGGCCCTTTCCGCACTAGGCTGTGATAGCGCTATGATTCCACTTTCAACATCCTATGGAATCCTGGGGTTTGCAGTTTTGGGAGGAGCCGGCTGGCCCCTCCCAAAACTGCAAACCCCAGGATTCCATAGGATGTTGAAAGTGGAATCATAGCGCTATAACAGCCTAGTGCGGAAAGGGCCTATGACTCTAGAGTCTAGGGTTCAAATACCTACGCGGCCATGGAAACCTACTAGATGACTTTAGGCAAATCGCATTCTCTCATCCCCAGGGGTAGGCAAAGGCAAATCCCTTTGGATAAATCTTGCCAAGAAAACCCTATGATAGATTCAGGTTAGGGTCACTGTAAGTTGGAAGTGACTTGAAGGCACACAACAATACAACAAGGGTTTGAGAATATTTCCTTCACCTTGACTTGCAGATGCATCCTCCAAAGGAAATGCTCAAAGGCTGCTCTAGTGAAGTGTTAAGGAGAAGATTATGAATGTTTTTCCTTCTGACATTCTTTGAAAATCCTGTTAAAATTAGTCCACAATTTTCACACTACATCTCTTCTTTTAAAATACAGTGTTTTAGCATTTTTCCTTTATAGGAAGAAAAGTATGGCTTGAAGCACTGTTATGCATGCCTACTCAGAAATAAACCTCACCAAATTTACCCAGACTTCTTTCCAGGTAAGAGGGCATCTAGAATCACAGCCTGAATTTTTCCTCACCTGGTAGCATAACAGGATTCTGCTGTCTCTTCCCTTGTTACCAAAATAACAACACAGTGCTGATAATTGTCTGTTCTCAAGAACACAACAACCTCCGTTAAAGTAAGTGTTTAGGGGGTGGTAAGCCAATATGTTATATTTGGCAGAGGTGGGTATTATATATATAATTTATAGAAGAATTGATGCCTACCTCAGGTTACTGGTAAATTAATGAAAGCACCAAATTGGGCTTCATACCTATCGTGTTTATATATGGCATCCATTATTTTAACTCTTTCAGCAAATGCACAAGAATGGATTATGTATTAATAAACTAAATACATATGGACAAAGAGATTCATTGTTGATTGTACTTTCCTTTTAGCTGTTTATTCTAATGGTGTATGCACAAAGATGTTAGCTACTATGAAGCCTGTTTTCCCTCTTTGGTGCATTCAGTTTAAACATACCATTAAAACTAGCATTCTGAATGAATAATGATTCTTGAAGCATCATTTAAAGATAAGGTAGCCACACGTTGCAATAGGGGCAGTGTCACAGACATTTCCCTATGATTGAATTGATATAACATTATTGAAAAATGGTGCAACAGTATATAGCGCATATTGAACAATTACACCCCTGCTTTCAGGCCTTTAAGGATCTCCTAGCTAAGTGGTAAAGATATTCACTGTCAACCAATGCCTTTGGTGCATTTGTGCCTTTGTGATATTTATTAGGTTGCTGCTGTATTTTTCTAGGTAGTGAGGAAGCTGAACTCTATTAGACAGGCAGGACTATTTTTTAAAAAATAGAGATGATAGAAAAAGAAGGTGATTTCTTGGTAAGAATAGGGTGCTTGGTACGGATCACAGAGTGAGATTAGAGCTGTGATAAAGATTGGTTAACACCTCCTTACCCCAGATTTATGTTACCTTTACTATGTCTGAGAGTGTCAGCAATTGGAACCATATAATGTTAACTGTGCAATGAAATGAAACCCAACTATTTGGGAAATAATAATTGGCTTACGATGAAGTGCTGTTTTTAACTGTGATTAATGTTGGCAGTAAGTCACAACAGAAAGTAAGTATATCAAAAATGTTACCCTTTTGGCCACTAGTTTGGGAAAACTTCAAAATGAATCCCTCTCCCAAAAACTGAACTACATTGGATTTGTGCATTTTAGGTGCCCAGGTGGTGATTTCTAGGCATTTAGCACCACTTTGGTGGATTTTACTGAGCCAGTCCTGATTCTTCTTGGTTGCTTCATGTGTCTTTGTGATTGTTTTTAATTATATATTTTTAATGCTTTAATTTATAAGCTGTTTAGGAACCTTTCAGTTGGAAAGCATGACAAAAATGTCATAAAAATTTTTGCTCACTTGTCTTATGTGTTCATTTTAATCTTTATATACCCCATTTTTGCTTACAAAGTGTTTTATGTACATCCTCTTAGTAATGCTTACAACAGCTTTGCCTCTATGTTGAACGTGAAGCTATGACAATAATGGCATTTCTAAAATCAGATTCTATAAACTGTGATAAGATTCATAGATATCTGAGGTCACTATGATGGTACCTCAAGTGGAGGGGGTTGATTCTGTTTGTTGTCTTAGTGAATTCCACAGGTGCTTGGAGCGTGACTTAGATTAATCCCAGTTGTGGAGCATGACATCAAGAACACCTCAGAAATCTTAGTACTAAACCTAACATGTAGAAGTTAATTTGAAAATTAATTATCTGAGTCATTTTAGTGAAAATGACAAAATTTATTTCTTATCTACAAATGTATGATTGTTGTTTCACTTTATAATTCTTAAAACTCAGTTAAAATTTATTTTAAAAGTCCTCAGATTGATCTCAGATTTACCCGCAAACACCTGCAAATTACCCCGATTAACAAATCAATGTGAAATGTTAACTATTGTTCAGACCATGAATAGTGATTAAAGGCCTTAAAATCACTGTAAAATATATAATATATTATGAATAGCAAATTAATTTTTAATGACTTAATTCCAGGCAAAGAATTGTGTGATGCTGGGTTTTTAGAAGCTCTCAGAGAACTTCTGAAGTGCAGCATAAAACCAGGCACAGTCCATTGTCCTGTGAGCAGAAGATCCTTCCCCAACCTGATGCCCACAATATGTATGTTTGTGTCTCTAAGCTTAGCAGAAAGGTAAGATTCATTCTTACTAGGAAGGGTGTTTTTGTATTTTTATTATGAGTGTTTTGCACATCCTTTGGTCAATAAACAAGTATCTATTTGTCTACTTAGAAGGGGCAGATTATCATCTGTGACTAATCAGTTTTTGGACCTCCTCCTAAAGTCACGTAGTGCATCACTCCTGAAGTGAGTCTGAGCCAATGGTTTCAAAGTTCATATTTATGTTATCTTATACTGACTCTCCAACCATTTATGTATGGCTCACTTCTTATAAATTTATATAGTAATTACTTTTTTGTGAAAGAAGCTAGCATTTTTCAGTTAACCACATCTCCATTGGCTTGTTAAAATCCATGTGATTATCTCCCAAAATACTGCTATTTGTCAAGAGTTTTATATTCTTCTATTCTAAAACATAAATCCTTTGGGCAGCTGATCACTAATGATAGTCTCAGATGTATTGTCCAGTGCTACTGATCATTCCATTAGGTTGTTGAAGTGCATGCTCTAATTCAGTTATACCTTACTTCATTAATTTTGTCATGGATGGCTTAGCTCAGCAGCTTCCTGCTGTTGAGTCTAGTGGCTTTCTGTCAGCTCCACAAGGATGGAGTCTTTGAAATTTGATCATCAGAGGATATCTATTTATCAGTGCTTCAGTTATGTAGAAGAGGAAACTTAATCTTATTCTTGATCTAGAAAACTCATCATGCCAAACATGTGACTGTACCTCTGTATTTGTGTGAATCTGTAAAATTTGGCTTTCTTTTGGTTGTCTTTCTCCTGTCTTAGGATGAGCAAATAAATAATCATTTGATAATCATTTGAAGTCTTCAGCACTTAATCATTACAAATTGGAAGTATCAGTTTTGTAGCAAGCATATATTTGTATTCTGATTTTCACTTCACAAAAAATGTACACTGAAGAAATCTAAAACAACTCATAGCTGCAGAATTTTGGGACCAAATCTGGTTTGTAGTTGGATTTGCTGGAATAAGAGAATAATTGTTCCAGTTGCTTGAAGTTACTTGACCTAATATAAACATTGGCATGTCCTTAAATCTCTCCCAGTGACTAGCATAATTGTTTAATGCAAGTGCAAATCTTTTTTAAAAAACATTTCAATCATATCAGTATACACAGATAGGTATACTGGACTTGGTGCACTAGAGGTATAATACTGCAGCAAGTAATTTTTAGTTGTGGTTCTTTGCCTTGTAGGAGATGATTGGTATCCCATTGAGTCAAATAACCTGCCTTAATAAACCATGACCTTGGATTCCCAAAGTGTTTGGAATAATTGTTTAATATCAGTGCTTCTCCAGTTAAGGTTAATGTGCTTTATAACAATTCTTACAGAAGGGAATTCTGTGTGCCCACTGATACCTCTTATTGTTATCAACAATGTCCCATTTGCAATCTTATCTTATGCCACAGAGCTCATTCCTCAACCTGTGTAATGAAAAGTAAAACTATAAAAATGGGTTTTATGAAGAAACTTTTTCTATTCTGATTGTAAATTTTAAATATGTAATTAATTTGCTTTAGACTGAGAACAAGTATAGCAACACTTACTGAACCCTATCTTCCTTCTCTCAGTGATATTTATTGTCTCAAAGTCAATATAAGGCAATAGAAACTTGTCTCATTGCCCTGCTATTCTTTTATTCCTTTCTGCATCTATAAACTGTGTCTCTCCTTATGCTGGCTGTATCAACAAATGCCACTTTCTTAGCTAATTAGCCACCATAGCTATGAGTTCCAGGCTTTATTATTCTTTCTCAGCTTGAGAAAGTTTGGCTTTTTAACCTAGAGAAAGTGCTGGGTGGTAAATAATTTGAAAAAGTGCAAAAGGTGTAAGACTATAGATAAGGTATAGAGACTGCCAAGACTGGACTGGCTTCCAACAGTTACAGCACTGCAGCTACTTTGAAGAAGAAGTTAGCTGGCTGTGAGACTGTTTACCAAGAGTTACCAAGTACTTTCAGGCTCCTCAGATATGGACTAAAGTTTACCCTCTGCCCACGATGGTCATTGTACAACTCGCTAGTCAACTTAGATTTCCAGATACTCGCCGTCACTTCTTTGCTATAAAGTGGCACTGAGAACTAAAAGTAGCTGGTAGAGGGGTAGATGTTTACTCATCTACTTACCATGGTGAGGTTCAAAATTTCATGTGAATATACAGTGGGATTCCTCCTGGCTAGGCAAGTTTCGAAGGGAAAAAGGGCATGTCACAGAAAGGCTAAATGGTTGTCTGTTGTTCCTGATTTGCAAATTGCCTCTTTCTCGATACTGCTTTGCAGCAGATGGTAATTTAGATATACAGTTGACCCAGTATTGTGTGGTTAAAAGGTAGGAAATACATTCCTGTACAATTGAAAAAGTGTCTTGGTGTGGAAACAGTAGCAGCAGGAACTACAAAGAAAGTGCATGCTGGCAAGTGAACAGCATATTTGATCAATTGTGGACTTAATTGTGGATTTTGGATTCTTAGTTTCTTCTCAAGGGTGGGGGGAGGCATTTCTGTTCAAGAGTGAATTCCACTAAGTTTCATAATTATCTCTCTTGCTGACAGGCACTTGCTCATATGATCCGTTTATTATCTTGAACAACTGTCTGTTATAATCTAGTGTTTTTCTGAGAAGCCATACTTTGTTAGCATTGGGAGAAAACTGAATCTTGCTCTCACATTTCATTGTACAGCTGCCAAGTGCACTTCAAAAAGATCACAGCAAGGAGCTTACTTAACATACATATTTCTGATTCTTGGTTGTTGATGATGATGATGATTTTGATTTCAGTTTCCCTAAATATCAGTCTTAATGTTTTAAAAAAAGTGGTGAATGGTTCTGGTAAAAGTGGGCTTTGTTTTTTGGTTAAGGGCACATAGAATCTGATATTAAAACCAACTGATCTGAATAATTTAATGTGCCTTCTGATGTTTCTTCCTAATGCAGGTAAAATGTTCTGTGTAATGTAATGTATAGTGTGTGTGTGTGTGTTGCCTTCCTACAACATAGCTTGGTGTGAGGAGTTTCACTACTTTAATTTGACCAAGGAAAGGCTAGCACTTTTTTCATGTTTTAGAGCATTTATCTAAAATTCATAGTGAAATTATAGGGTCCCAGTAGGAGGGGGAAGAGATGTGCAAGACATGATAGCTCATATTTTTTTTACTTCTTAATGAGAACTGTAAATCCTAAATTATAAACCCAGATATGGTGAGATCCCAAGAATGTGCTGTTGAGTGAGCAGTTAAAATTTTAATGTTTCTGTATTATGGGAAGGAGAGAGGAATTTGTTAAAAATAATGGAGAGTAAGCAGCATTTTATGACAGTCAGAATTGTAATTGGAATGGAGTAAGTTAGATATCTGTTCTTAAGGACAGACATAAAACCTGATGCTGTATGTAGTATTTTTTTTTAATATAATTTTATTAAATTTCACAAATATAAAAAAAGGATTATTTGACTTGTACTTGTTACATGAATTTTCTTCTGTTCTTCCACGCTGTTCTGGTCAACATTTCCTGCAGCTTAGTCCACTTGTTACATTAGTGCATCACAATAAATTGATTATCTCATCTGTTCGAACACACATTTCCTTCTCCTAACAATCATAATGTAGTCGTTCTGGCTAGGCAGTTCCCAACCATCACTCTCTTCTGCTTAGCTCAAATCGTCCTGTTCCAAAATATTTCCATATCACTCTCTTGAAGCTTCTGTTTTCTCCTTATATACCGTGTTTCCCCGAAAATAAGACATACCCATAAAATAAGCCATAGCAGGATTTCTAAGCATTTGCGCAATATAAGCCATACCCCGAAAATAAGACATAGTGATAGGCGTGGCTATGCAGCGTACCAGCACGGGCAGCCCCATCAACAAGGTCGGCTCCCCCTGTCAGGTCCCGGTCATTCTGTGCGTGCTACAAGCTGAGGCATAGAGGGAGACAGGGTAGAAGCAGCAGGAGGAAGAAGGGGGAGCGAAAAACCAAAGGTTCCCAAGTTTTGCAAACTTTCTTTTTCTCCTCCCTCCAACCCCCCCCTCACAGAATCCATCCTGGATATAGAATTCCTTTGGATGCTTTCCTTTAGTCACTCCCCCCCTCTTTCCACTGTACACTCCGGACCCCACCTCTCCCCTCCCACTTCCCTCCCCTTTACACAACTTTGTAAGACAATCCCCCCCCCGGCGTTTCCCCCTTTGTGCTCTTGAATCTAGAGAAGGTTAAGGAAGGGGAGGGGAAAGCCCCAAAACAGATCCAGGAAAGGAGAGCCAAAACAACGCGCCAGCCCGCCCGATCGTCCCAACAATTGGAGGGGGCGAGGGAGGGATTACACCACCACGCTGAAGCCGAGTAAGGAGGTTTGGGGAGGGGAAGGGAATCCTGCTTGTTTGCAAACACGACGGTGGGCGGAGGTGGTCGAGACGAGTGGCGTTAAGGAGGAACTGCAAGGATACGGGCTGCCAAGGGATCGAGGCGGAGGAGGGAAGGCTGGACTTAACTATATTTGAATAAATGTAGATTGTTGTTGTACCATACTTAATAAAAATAAGACATCCCCTGAAAATAAGCCATACTGTGTCTTCTTGAGGAAAAATAAATATAAGACAGTGTCTTATTTTCGGGGAAACACGGTATATATCTTTTTTTCCTCCTTTAACTCTCCATTACCTTCATCCCAAAATCTTAAATTTTTTAAATTATTTCTGTCATTGTATATCTGGCAGTCTGAGCAATTATTACTGCAACAGTCCCCCATCTTCTTACCCTAAATTCCATTGTACTAAAATGTCTTGTTTCTCCTTAAGTACTTTTTAAACCCCTTCTCCCATTCAGCAATATCACAATGTTCATATTCATGAAATATATCGATATATCATCAATTGCAAGCTTGATTAACAGTGTCAAAATAAAAATCCATTTGTGTAATTCAGAAGCCTGTGCAATCGTCATCTTCTCGTTCCCCCTCTCTCATCTGGTGCCCTGCAGCCCGGATATTCACTTGCAAATTCTCTGTACTCTTAAAGTCGCTTAATTCCAAGCTGCACCGCGCCTAAGAGAGAGGGTATTTTACTCCACTTATCAAATCAGAATCCTGTGACTATATCCACTCCTTTCCCCCCTCCCTTCCTGGACTTTGCGGTCTGGAGTCTATTTCTGAATTTTTACTGTATTCTCTTAGTCGCTTAAGTTCCGAGCCGCTCCGTCCAGGAAAGTGAGGGTCTTTACTTAACTAACTTCCATCACAATCTCCCCGTTCCCCCCTCCCATCTTGGACTTCGCCACCCAAAATTCATTTCTGAAGATTATCTGTAATTTTTTTGTCGCTTAAATTCCAAGCAGCTCAGTCCATGGGAGGAAGGATCTTCCAATCAAGTCTCTTCCATCACAGGTTTCACAGTCTTAACCCTTGACATCACATTGTTTATATTACTGACAGTAAATCACTTATAGTAAATTTGTTTGACATTGCTGAAATACATTGCCCCTTCTCAAATCCAGAACCCTGTGCCTTTATCCGCTTTATATTCCCTCCTCCCCTCTTGAAGCTGCCCGGAATTCATTTCAGAAGATTCATTGCATTTTCATTGTCGCTTAAGTTCCAGGCTGCTCCATCCGTGGGAATGAGGATGTTTTGAGTTAGATGACCTTCAGCACAGTCTCACAGTCTCAACAATCCAAGAGAATCAAGAAACAAGAATCGTTCCACAGGAATAAAAAAAAAAGGGAGATGTGCAGCTCAATAGGTTTCAATCCCGAAATATTCCTCCAGAATCCAAACCCCTAATCCATGAATCAAATTCCAGATCTTCTCAGTCCAGCCAAAATATCGAAATATTATACTGTAAAAAATTTAGTGTCCAAATGGAGATTATAACTCATTTGTAATCCATCAGTCCAGATGATCAATTATACGCCATCTTATACTTTAAGTCCCAATTATGATTCTTAAGTCTTTCTTTTTTCTTTAAAAAATATTAACTTCAATCCTCCTGAGTAAGCAGCACATCCAGCTAGCCTCTTCTTAAAATTCCAGCCTCCCCTTTAAGAAAAACTCCCAACCATAACGAACTCACTCAGGCTCAAGGTCCCCTCCATTCTTTCGCTTCTGCCCACCGTTGCATGCCAGAACTGCTGCGATATTGACAGAATCGCGACCAGAACAGGTTAAATGACTCTTATTAAATTCTTACATGTTGTTTGATGTCTTCTTTTAAAAGTTGACGGCGGCGCTTGTGCCGCTCAGGCAGCGATCCCGCTGTCTCCGTTTTGGTCCTTCAACCCCCCTGGCGCTTTCCGCTCTCCCAGCTGGGCAGAGCAAACGCCGGTTTTGGGGTCCCCGTCGGACCCATTCCGCACCCCTCGTACCGGAGGGGTGTTCTGCCGCCTCTATGATGGCAAAAGAGGCGGCTGGAATCCAGCGGGTGGCTGCTCGGAGCCGCGCCATTGCGCAGCTTCAGTCCGAGCTGCCACTCGCGCCGGCCATGCAACCGGAAGGAGGATGCTGTATGTAGTATTGAACAGATGTAAAATGTATGAATTTTCAGCTCATTCTAAGGTATGCAAGTACAGTTAGCTCTCCACATTTGCGGGTTTGTCTTTCACAGATATGATTATTTGTGAGTTTCTTCAAACCCTGCCCCTCCCCGGCAGTTCTTTTCCAGGGGAACCTTCTCTCTCGGTGGCCCCAATCAGGCTGAGCAGCCCTTTTAAAAAACTGCCTCTGGTCCTCCTCCACCAGCCACTACCTGGCTAACTAAGGAAGACTGGCAGCCCAATTTCTCAGCACCACAAACCCTCTCCCAGTGCCCCCCACACACACACGTGCCCAAGGAAGCAGATGGGTGAGAGAGGAAGTATAGAGCCGTCATGGAAACCAACCCCTTTTCCTCTCCTTTCTCTGACCTGGTTTGGACCCTTTGTGCCCATTCTTCCCACCATGTCTCAACCCCCTTACCAATTTTTCCACTTTTGCAAGAGTCCTGAGCCTATAACCCAAGTGAATGTGGAGGGCCAACTGTACAGTTGTTCTTGGTTAAAGATACAATAAATTATTTGCGAGATATGTGCTTAACAACATTTTGTATTTTTGAATTAGCCAACATAAGTCAGTTTTTCATGTTGGGATACTATATTTATTTTAACCAGAATTGTTTTGCTCATTTTAAAAGTAACATTGCTAAAGCAAGATTTCTAGCTGTGTAAACCAGTGCCTGAAACATAGAGCTATGTGCCATTTAACATGGACCATGTTTGGAGGCAATGCTAAAACATGTTTAAGCAATGTGGAAACAAATCCTTTCAGAATTACATGTTCCTCCCCAACTTTTCTTTTCTGGGATGGCCATGAAAAGTGTGGAAGCTTTTGCTTCTGTTTTAGGTTAATTACAGTTTATTATGTTGTCCAAGCCACAAGCTATGGCTGATTTTAATTGTGGTTTGTCAAAATAAGCCAAATTCATAAACTGTAGTTTGAACCAGATTTGATTTCAACTTCTGACAAAATTTTGCAATTAACTATACTCTGTGCAGGGTCATAATCAAAACCAAAAGTGAGAGCTTCTGAAATGTTTGTTATGATGTTAGAAGAAAAGGGAGGAATGTGCAAGAAAAGTCAGAATCCAGGCTTGTTTTCATAACAAAAGTGTAGGTTAGTATTGTTCACAAACAAAGCCAATATTCAGTGGTCAGAACAAAGGGATATTGACCAGTCCTGGATTTAAAAGTACAAAAGTTGTCCTCTGTTTTGTCATTAAAAAAAAAAATCGTTTGCACAGTCCTGTGGAAAGATAAGTGGAAGCTCAGCTGAGGTGTTAAGATCAGAAATGTAAAACAAAGGAAACACAGAAGTTAATAGGATTGATTAGATTGTGACCATACTCTGTAATTACTACCAAAAATGTTCTTTAGATTTCCTTGTAGTATTTACAAATGCTGATTAATACATGGAGGTAATCTGTGTGTGCATACGTGCACATGTATGTCTGTGTCTAAAGCTTCTATTATGTAGTAGGAAAACTAAAGTGCATTTTGGGAGTAAGCTCTTTGTAAGCTACTTTTTACAGTTCACTACTACTGCATATGTCCATAGCAAGAATTCAAAAGGTGGCTTGGATACTGTGAGCTATCTTAGTCTGGGCCTTCAGTGGGAACGATGTCTGGCATTCCTGCTGTATCCTTTGCAACCTAAAAAACAAGGGTATGACGGGCTCCTGTTCTACCACATCTGTTCTGTTTTGTAGTTGCCTGGGGCAAATTCTACTTGATCATACACAGGGGTCTGCCTCCTTCAGCCCACCATGTTGACAGTGTTTCTTGTGAATCAAACAGGAAACCATTACTTAGAAGCCTGGTCTGCAGAAATCTCTCCCCGGCTGTGTGTGTGTGTTTTTTAAAAAATATGTGGTGGGTGGGGCAGTCTTGCCCTTCATGTGATGGAGAGCTCCTGCAAATGAACAGATGCTCTGTCTCATCCAGAGCCTTCTTTACTTCCTTCCCCTGCCTTTACTTCATGAAGATGTCCAAGCACCCAATGAGAGGCAATTCTAATTCCCTTCCTCACTTCCCCATCAGTGCCTCATCTGAAGCTGCTCTAACTGCTAAAGTTTTGATGAATGTACGTATTTCTGCCAATGAGCAACTGGCTCGAGATGAACATCTTGTTTGTGCTAGGTGATGGTAACCCATTACATAGCTATTTTGTTACCGCCATTCTCATTCTTGAATGACCTGATTACACTAAAAGGCTCCATCTACAGAATGAGGAGAAATAATATAAGTCATTTCATGTATGACTGCAAATTTTGGCTGGAACCTGTGCTCTCTTTAAGATGAACACTAGATTTTATTTTACTAATTTTTTTTTAATTGCCCAGCAATTAATTGCCAGTGACGTACTGAAGAAAGTGATTTACTATAGAGGAAGCAGAATGTGAAGTTCTTTCAAATTAAATCTTGCTGTTTTGAGTAATTTCCTGCATTTATATTTTTATTGGTCAGGTTGGTTGAAAGCAGTGTAATGTTAGAGGAGAAAGAGAGTGTTCATTAAATTTCTTCAGAGGTATCAAGAGTACTTTCAAGATACTGGTCTACATATAGCAAATGTCTTCAGCTGTGAGAACAGTTGGGTCTTTTAGTAAGATGGGACAATGATTCTATTTATAAGGAGGTGAACTTAGTGAATATTGCTAGGATTAAAATACACATCGATTTTAGTTTGTTAGTTTAACACTGAATTATGTCCCAAATGAAATATTGTTGTAATTTCTTACCCCATAGCCAACAGATGCACTACATGTCCTTACCATTCTTAAAATGTTTCATCTTATGTTTTTCCCTCTTTGATATAAGCTTAAAACAATTGGTGTTAAGGCATTAGAACTATTTGGAGATAGTTCTACGGTGGACATCCGTAAGTAACCCTAGCTGGGAAAATACGCAGGCTTGAATTGAAAGGAGTACTTAAGGTATGCCCAGCAGGGTTTTAGATTTCCTTTTTACGTTTGAACAGGCCTTCATACTATTCTGCTAACTGCTTTGACAATCCTGTCAGGTCCTTGTGGCTAGGATAAGGGATAGCTGTTCAAGCAATATGTGCCTAAAGCTGCCATAAGCACATAGAACGTGCTGCACAGTTATTGGAACAAAGTCTTGATATTTACTACCCTTTATTTCCATGTAGTCATATCAGTTCTATTCATGCTGTAATGAGCTAACTATCAACTCTTTCATACCTTTAGTTCAGGAATAGACAGATTTCACTCATTTGGAAACAGTGTTTGTTCTGTATGTTTTGGACTATAGTCCTATCATCTTCATTCAGAGATCAGAGATAATAAAATCTGTAGTTCAAATTATATGGAGTGACGTATATTCTATGTGCCAGTGTATTACAATTATGTAGAAAATAATGATGCCTCTCATTTCAACAGCTTCAAATAATCTTTTCATTATTTTTAAGTATTATATAGATCAGGCTGTGTTTTCTGTTGTCTACCCTAGTGTGTTACTTAAAGTGGCAATCCATGGAACAGTGCTGGTCCACAAGACATCAGTGAGTTTCAGGAGAATTATCTAGATACAGTAGTAATACGGCACAAATACGGTACCAGTCCCTAGAACAGGTGGGGGGAAAAAGTCGGTCTGCCATATCAAATAGCTTGGGAAGTCACTACATAACACATTTTGGCATGAACTGTCCTTGATGACACTGATACCTTTTGCCATGGAAGGTAAGCATTTGATGGTTCTTTTAAAAGGCAGAAAGTAGGTTTTCTGATTAAATCAGATCTGGGATTTTTAGAGGGCTTTTCTTTTTTTTTCTTTAAATTGAACTGCCCAATAACCAAGGTTAAAATGTCACTTGTAGCTTGTTCCTTAAAAAGTCTTTTAAAATGAAATCTGTCTGTAGTACTGATATGTTAAATTTATATTACAGTTTGTTAAGTCAGTGATCATTGCTCAGATATATGAAATGTTTTTTCTCCCATGTGTGAAAGTGAGCCATGGTGACAAATACTTCAGTATTTTTAAATGATGCTATTATGTTCCATATTGTATGTACCATATACATTTGACTATAAGTTGATGTGATGGATAAGTTGAGGGCAGTTTTGGGGCCCCAAATTAGGGACTGTGGATCTGTTGATGCAGCACAAGCAGCACAGGTTCCTTGGAGGTCCCTTAAAAATTATCCAGACCTTCAGAAAGCTCACGCTGCTTGGGGTGAGGTTGAGAGAGCAGATTGTTACAAACTCCTCCTGGCTAGAAGAGCTGTAGGGCCTTTTCCCTTCTCACTCACTCAAACTGGACAGCTGGCCTTTGTGTGCCTCAAGCTGGGAGGAGCTTATGATGATCTACTCTCTCAACCCTTCCCCCTACCACAGCATGGGCTCCCTGGAGGTCCATCCTGGAGAGCTCATGTTGCTTGAGAAGGGTGGGGGAATTAATAATCACAAACTCTTCCTGGTGATCCACTGCCTCCCCCAACCCAGCAGGGATCTCAAGGGAGCCCATGCTTTTTGGGGGAGATTGCAGGAACGTGTCATTGCAACCTCTTCCCAACTTAAAATGTGCAGAAACCAGATGTCTAGCTTTGGGGAAGATGTGAAAAGGCCCTATGGCTCCTCAAATTGGGAGGAGTTTGCAACAGTCTACTGCCTTGACCCTGTCCTTAAGCAGAAGGTCTCCCAAAGATATGGATGGTTTTTCAGGGGCCTCCTGAAACCCCTTTTTGGCAAGTTCAGTTCCTGTGGAGCATCACTGACTTGTGGATAAGTCAACCCAAGTTTTTAAGCTTGCCTTTTTGACTAAAATTTTTTATAATTGCATATGTATGATATTAGTGTTTATTATTCCTATTATTCCTAAGAATAATGGGCACTTTCCATTTTGTAGAAAAACTATTTTTAACTACAAGTGTTTTTGCACTGAGAAAACTTTGTACCCTTTACTGCTCAATCTTACAAATACTTATTCAGAAGCATGTTTCAGTTTGTTCTCTGAGACTTACTGGAAGGCAATCCTTATTTTGAAGCAAGTGACCTTTCTTATTATTCTCCAAATGAACACAAAAAAGTTGGTATGCATGACATGTAATTCTGGAGGACAAAAGGCAGGAGGTGTGTATGACCAAAGGCTTTGGCATTAGGTAGCAGAGTATATAACAATCCTGTTTATCTAGATACCAGTTTTGGTAAGAGTGACTAGCTGTGTATATGCTTGTTGAGTAGAAAAGCCCCTGTTCAAAACAGAATATTTAACTTCAGTAATTGACAGAAAATCATCTCCTTTCCAGTGAATGTTTTGGAGAATCTTGGCAGCTTATTTGTTGATTGTAATAGTTATTCAGGTACTCTTTTTTGGCTCCTGAGATATAAAGCCTTTGTTCTGCCTGTAGCTTCCTGAGCCAGAATTAATCAGTTACCTCATTTTAAACTCACAGCTGAATAGCTGTTAAATCATTTCACTTGTAGGCATTTATGTCAGCGAGAAGAACTGTAGAACTTGGATCTTTTTAATGGAAGCATTTCTACACTTTAAATAGACTGAAGAGTATTTTTAACATTCACATGGCAAAGTTTAGAAGTTATTTTAAGAATGCGGTGGATATCTAAATCTTTGGAAGTGGTAATGAGCTCATTTCTGTGAAGTGGGAAAGAAAGGGTTGTATTACAAAAGGCTAATTTTTCCACAACTGAACATATATTCACATGAGTTATAACCAATACTATGGCATATTTACTGATCATCCAACCAGAGTATGGTCCTAAGAATGTATGCCAACATTCTTTTTTTCCTGGCAGAAATACTGTTCTACTAGTAACTCCTGGACAAAGTATTTCACGTCCCATCCTGGTAATGAAATAAGGCCTTCCAAATTATTTTTTTCGCTTCCAGCACAGACAAGCCATTGTCCAAAATTATAATATTGAACAGTGTGTTTCTTCTTAATCTAGATGTTGCATCCATGTTGGAAGTAAGGATGGTGTGTGAATATCTGACACCCAGAGCAGTTAATTCAGATTTAACACTGTCCATCTGAACAGTTGCTTTGTAGTTAAGCACTGTTGGATATGATTTTTCAAGTCCAGATTATACAGCCATTTTGTTAATAAAGTCACTTTGAGCTTACTCTGAATGACTTTGGTAAAATGGTTTATTCTGGGATTTTCTCTTGCTGGGTAATTTGACCATCTTAACAGCTGCACTATCTTTGGTTCTGTTGTGTTAAATGTTTCTGCTGCTTATTTTATTTATTCTGCTCTGAACTGTAGTTGAATTTTGATCTATTTGGGTTATCCCTAATAATCTTACTCTGTAAGCACAAATCTTCTACCACTTATGAAAACTCACTGTTCATCCTTGAAAATGTGTCATATTCCATGTTATGAATCTGCTTTTGCAAGCGTTTGTGCAAATTGCGGTACAAGCATTTTCATAACTCATTACAACTTCATTATGCTAGCTAGTTGTTCCACTACAGCTAGATATACTTGTGCTAGTTACTCTGCTTATGTGTATGTGAGTATGTACGTGTGTGTCCAACTGCTACAAAACATGTGTCATTATTGAAACAATGCCATTTCTTATTCTGTCACACTAGATACAACTCCTTGGATTTTAGGGCTTCTAAAATTATCTTATCAGGTCTAGCCTTTCAGTTAGCTACACAGAGACCTTAGTTAGGTGTTGTTAAATAATGCGAATAAATCTAATTGGTTAAATAATTGTGGCTCATCATTTCTTTTTGCCAAGTGTTTTCTGATGTGATAAACCATGGTACTTTACCCATGACTTATCACATCAGCCATGGATACTATTTCTTCTGAGGGCTCACAAGAACTATTGAAACAATAATATCTACTGAAAAAGGGTTCACTATGTATCCACAGTGACTGGAGTCTTTACTAATTCAGTTGATAATACATACGCACACATGCATGCATGCACTCATACACCCCTACAAGGCTTTCAGTGTGTTTTAACTGAAGCACAGCTCTCTTAAAATAGAGAGGAATCTCAAAATAAGTTTATACTATGACATGAAGGTCTGCTGTTCAAAGGAGAAAAGGCTGGAGATCCAATCAGGCATGTCAAGCATTTCTGTTTACCTAAGTAGCACTTTGCATCCCATTCTGTGATATATTTACTTCTCATACTAAGATTTGGAGTCCTGTTTTATATGCTTGCATTTTAGATCTCTCCCTGAACATATAAAAACAACAAAGCAGAACAACTGACTTTGTCTTGCTTGGAAACATGGAAGATTCTTCGCACCCACCTCACCATATCAAGTTTAGTTTGTCCTGCCAGCAGGAAGAAAATATTAATGTAAGTTTTGCAGAAACTGTGTGGAATTCCTTGTGAACACTCTGTCAGATAAGGTGGCTCTCAAGGCTATAGTGGGAATCATTTTCCTCTATCAAGTAATACAATCTGTTGGTTCTTTGCCTTTTGCCTTCCAGGAAACCAGCGGAAATTGTCTTATATATTTTCAGTGCAGTAGGGAAAGAGAATATTTTTTCTTCAACACTCTTCGCTTACAGGCTCATGCTTGGCCACCAATAATATTTGGATTTGGCTGGGATGTGAATGACATGATACAATTGTCTTCTCAATTTTTAAGCCTGAGAATTATGCAAAACCATGTTTCTTTTCTTTCTACTGTATGCGTATGGGACAGAGACGACGAAGATTTTCTTTACCTAGTTCTTCTTTAAAAATAAAAACTCCCCAAAGAACTATAGTAATTTTTTAAAAAAAAATATATGTTGATGGTACTCTTAGTTGATGTTATGTGCTTTCAAGTCATTTCCAACTTATGGTGATCCTAAGGTGAAACCATTATTAGGTTTTCTGGGGCTGAGAATATGTGACACACTCAAGATCACCCAGTGGGTTTCCATGGCCGAGGGGAAAATCGAACCCTGGTCTCCAACACTCAAACCATTACACCATACTGGTTCTTCTGTAGTATTAGTATTCCACCACAAATAGATGGGGACTGTTTAAAATACCTGTGGTAAGCACAGAGGGCCAGTGTGGCATAGTGGTCTCAGCACTGGACGCTAGAGGCTGGGATCCAAATCCTGCTCAGCCACTGAAACCCACTGAGTGACCTTGGGCAAGTCATACTGTCAACCTCAGAGGAAGGCAAAGGCAAACCCCCTCTGAATACATCTTGCCAAGAAGGCCTTGTGATGCATTTGCTTTTTGATTGCCGTAACTGGAAGTGACTTGAAGGCACACATAACAGCCATAAGCAATATGCTATTATTGTCATGGGCTTCCAGGACCTAGACTCAGACTCTGAGGCAGCAGAACCTGCTCTGAGCCCTGACACAGAGACTGCTGCAGCAGACAGTACCACCACCCGCACCAGGGACAGAAGTGTGAGACCCAGCAGGGAGCCCTGCTCTCTCTGACACAGAGAATGATCTAGCTCTACCTACCTTCGTCCAGCGTAGACACCAAAAGGGTCTCCTGTGTCGCTCCCGGTGAATTTATACCAATCACCAGTTAATCAGTCACCAGCTGCACTGACCCTGGAGCCTATAAGAAGTGAGCTTTTCCCCTCTAGCCTTTGTCAGCAATCAACTGATCATTTCTCCCATGCATGCTTCTCTTTGCCGCCCTTGCCTGTGTTTCTGCCTTTGACTTGTGTTTGTTTTTGTCTGCCTCTGGTTTATGGACATTGTTGGGACCCTTATTGCTTCTCATTTGCAAAGCTGTTTCCTTTCTTCAGTAAACTGACCACTTAAGTTACTGCTGAGTTTCCGACCTGTGTTTGGTATCAGCTTCTCCTGGCTGCCAGCCCAGACCAAGCTAGGACAATTGTAGTCTTCCCTGCACATTCACAGGTTTGACCTTTGCAAATTTGATTATTTGTGAGGCACGCGTATGCCTTTCCCTTTCTTCTTCTCCCCACCCGTTCTTTTGCATTTTGCCGGATGCAGTGAAGGACGGCAGTCACGCCCATGCAAAAGACAAGGGAATGGGGAGAGGAATGCATGCTCCTTTCTTCTCCTCTGCAGAGCTCTCTTCTCCCCTTCCCTTGCCTCTGGCCCCAGTGCTGAGAAGTCGCACCAAGACAAAAGGCAAGGAAAAGGGAAAGGAAAAATGGGAGGTATGCAGGCACTTTCCTTCTCCCCTCTGGAACTCCGCTCCCATTGCTTTGCCTTTGGCCCTAATGCAGAGAAGGAAGGCTTGTGCCCCAGGATAAAAGGCAAGGGAAGGGAAGGGGAGGAAGAAGCCCCAGAAGGGAATGGGAGGGGGATCACGGTTTTTCCACTTTCATGAGAATTCTGCACCCTGAACACTTGCAGAAGTGTATTTTCAGCAGTTATTTTTTTTAGAAAAGAAAATCTAATGTTGCAGGTAACAGATGTAATCAACTTCATGGTATAAATGAGGATCTAAACTTGCTGTGCTCGGTCCTCATGTATTTCTGGATAAAGAGAGTAGCAGTAGTAGCACAGCTCTAGTAATCTAGTATAATCGAGTATTCATTACAGTTGTTTACTAATGGGATCTACAAAAAGATTTTGGAGCGTGGAGCCAGCCAGCCAGCCAGCCATGGTCTTTTCCAGGCTGTAGATATGGAGAACTTTTTTCATCCCAAGGGCTGTATTGGCTGTGTGTGAACACAGCATAAGCAGGGCCATGAAAGAATCCCTCTCACACATGCTCTCTCTCATATGTACAAACATGCATAGCAACTATTCCAGAAAAATGGAATAAACTCCATTCCTCCAC
Organism: Cyclura pinguis; assembly: GCA_030412105.1. Taxonomy (NCBI): domain Eukaryota; kingdom Metazoa; phylum Chordata; class Lepidosauria; order Squamata; family Iguanidae; genus Cyclura; species Cyclura pinguis. The sequence continues at coordinate 245,636,408 of CM059599.1, read as the reverse complement.
CACCACCTCCAGCAGACTATCAAAGTTCTAGGCCCACAAAGTTCTAGGCCCACCAAACCAGTCCTCATTTGGCTTTTTCTGTTTTTCTTCCTCCACTTACTCATTTCTTTTCTGAAGATACTGCCACCAACTTTGAGGTTCTCTCAAGTTGTCAGTGACTGATGATGATGCTGTTTTGATACAGTATATAAGCTTTACAGAGTATTGTCAAATTGGAACAGTATTAAATATTTTCAAAAAATTCTGGATGAACCATCTCTAGTTTTGATTATCACCATTGGCTTAGTTGGTATCAAAATGTATCATTTCAGTAGAAACTGCAGCTTTTGCTATGCCTTTGTTTCTGTTCTGCAAGGTCGGTTAATTCAAGAGAGAAAACCATTAATTCAGGAGCATTCTAGTATCTCCAGTCTTCACCTTGAAAGCAAAAATTAGTAGTGGTGCTCATAGCCTCTTTCACAGAAACATTGTAAATGGATGATTCAACAACTTTTGGTTTTGTGCCTAGCGTTCTCTTTCAACTACATCTCTAAAATGGTCTACTATAAATCCTAATATTCAGGTTTATTGGGGCACACTTACTTATGCCCCCTTTCCTAAAGTGTAACTGATCCTTAACCTATATGCGTTAAATATCCACCTGTTTAATTAGCAAGTAAAGTTTAGATGATAGTATTTTCTCTTCCTTTGGACTCTTCCTATCATAAGTGGTTTATGCTGTATTTACTGCCTGGTGGCCTATTATAAAATTGGTGTGTGTGTGTGTGAGAGAGAGAGAGAGAGAGAGTGTTGAGGGAGAAGCTTTTGCAATTCACTTGCAGGACTGGCCTGTTAATATTCAGGCTTCTTTTTAGAATGGTGTTTCAGTAGTTTGAGGCTATCTTTTTTGATAAAAGCTGATTGGTTTTTTGTTAATGATCTTGCTTGATATTTCCTCAGTGGGAGCTAATGATGAGAGATGTTTTCCTTAATGGACCATCTACCTGCAAAGTGAAATCACTTTTTGCCCAGTGGGGAGGTGTAGATATAGGTAGAATTAGACTATAAATGTTAAATTAGATTGTAGATTTTTTGTATTTAAGGAGGAAACCCTTTATTGCACACAGCTAATGGACTGAAGGAGACTTAAAGGAACAGGAAGAAATGCAGGCTACTTACTAAGTGCAAACTAAAAGGTTGAAATCAATACATTTGGCATTTACTCATAATAGGTCTGCAGAATGTAGTAGGAACTGGGATCTGAGGGACATGAGAGGATCTCAGAGCTGTGCTAGATGTTTTAATTTTATCAGTTAAACCAGCATGTTGAGGGGAGCATGAAACAAGTTGCCAGTGTAAGCATAACTGTAAAAGCAGACAAGACTGTATTGTAAAATGGTTTACTCTTTTACATAGGTCTTGTATGCCTGCACTTGAGTATCTTTTCCTTTTTAACATAACCATATTTAGTAGCATATGAGAATTGTGTGAGTTGTTAAGGCTGAATGTTGGCAGAGCAGAGGGCAAAAAGGAATTTGTAATAGGCAGCAGTCATTAAAGAATAAGTTCCTTTCAATCTCTTAATCAAGGATCTTCCTGGCAATGATACTGGTTTCAGTTGTTGGCTTACATAAGAGGATTTTACCAGTAACAACCTAAGGTCATTATTATTGTGTGCTCAGATGCTTTTAAGTTCATGATGTTTGGGCTATGTTTCAGTCTTATTTGATGTAGCTTGACTTTCTGTTATCTCACCAATAGCTGAATTAAAGAAAGCTCTGGAGAGCTCACTGCAGTGGTAAGTAGATTTTTAGAAAGGTCAGTACTCATACAGTTACGTAGCTCTTGTATAACCACAGTACACCCACTCCTGGAACGATTATAATACATAGTTAATAAAAAAAAAAAGACTGAGTGTTTCCTTGATGCTTTTGTGGCATTCACTTGAATATATTATAACAAAGCAATGTAATTAGAAAATCTGAGTTAAACTAGGGGTGGATTGCAAACAAAAGTCAAAACTATTTTATAAGTGAACGTAACTCAGACAGGAAATAACTATGCCTCTTCCATCTGGCTTGGAATAATTACATAAATTAAAGATATGTTTCTGTAGCCTGCTTTCAGATGATTTTTTGGCTAACATAATCCTGCCAGGGAACATAATCTGGCCTCATTCTGCTGAATGATGACATCACTGTATACCATGCAACATGAGCTGTTTGTTAAACAAGAACCACAGAAATCTGCTTGCTCCTTAAGCAATAAGTATAATATATTATATAACAGTGTGCTACTCTATCTAAATAAATGAAGAGTGGATGCTTTTAATGACCAATAGCAAATCAACTTTTAAAATTTCAGTGTTAGTTGTTTGAATCATATTTCACCAGTTCAGTTCCTTCTTTTAGAGATGCTTCTTTATTCTTCACCCCAAAGCTCAGTTGGCTTCCTGCTACCTCCTTCCTGCAGTCTCTACAATAACAGCCAGATGGTAACTGAATGAAGGTAACATGCAGGAGAAGAAAAGGAGGGGAGGTAGTCTTTGTAATTGTACTTTAAATTATACATCAATCTCCATTGGGACTGGTCTCACAGGAGACATGCTATATATTTATGCATGTTTTCTTAAAAGATTTTTAAATATGCTCAGGCTTGTCCCTCTGTAATTGCTGTTGTTCACCTCCGTGCCATTTGTTTGACCTCTTGGGGATTTATCCACATGATCCTGGAAAGATTGTTACAAACATATCTTTTGTTTTTGTTCTCATGCAACTCGTTCAAATACCATGTCTTGTCAGCATATGATTTTAAAAAATAAAGAAGGGAGAATAGAAAACCTACACATATGTATCTATAAATAAAAGCAAACCAACATCGTATATAAGGCATACATATGTACATACACACAGATGTAAATATGGGGGGGGGCGAGGAGAGAGAAAAAAGAGATAGTGGATGGACACAAATCCAGAATCCACAGTTGGGGAGTATCTAATAAAACTACTGCACTTTTGGAGATTTTTTTTTAATCTTAAAAAAATGGATGACAGATATGGATGGCAGACTTTCTTTGTGGTATCAGAAGTGAAAAGTTAAATTGCCAGCTTAAATTGTGTCTTGACTTGCCACATCAAGCATAGCTCCACTCCCAAGGCGATTCTGTAGAAGCTCCTTATAGGAGATGTAGGACAGAAGGATCTGAAACTCTCAACATAGGTCAGCATCTTTCAGGTGTTCATATTGCTTCACACTAAAAATAAAACAATCAGAAGTTGACTTTAGTGAACACTAACCACAGTTTGTCTGGATTTGGATATAAATAACAAAGCAGTAATTACTTCAGAGCACAAGCAAATGCTTCTGATCTCCTACTTGCATCTGTGCCAGAGGAAACCTGTACATACAAGCACTGAAATGTGGTTTTGCATCCTGTATGAGGCTGGTATTTGTGAAACTTGCCCTGCAAGGCAGCTATGCTGCGGTCATTGTTTATTGTCAAGTCTATTTTGGAGCAATGTGCTGGATCTGGTTTCTGTGTTCCCATAAACAGAACACAGGTAGCAGGATTGTTCTGCAAACTGAAGAGTAAATTTGTGCTTGTTCCTCTCTCTCATTGCACCTCCCTCTGTGCTTGGCACCCTTTTGCACCAGAGGGTTCAGGGAATTTCCATTCAGTTAGTATCTTTTGTGAATGGAAGGAGCACAAAATGTGAGTCTTATGTTTTTCTCTGCTAAGATATAACTTCCATTTCCTTAACAAGCCGTGTTTGGGAGCTTGTGGTGGCCCAGCTGGTGCCGATGCTGGTGTTGTTCTAACACCAAATCAAAACATAGATTTTTATTAAAGCCTTCAGGGCTTAATTTATTACATTCAATTTGCACATGTGCTGTGGTTGGCATGATTTTAAATTGTTTTAATTGGATTTGAGTTTTAACTGGTAAATGATTTAATGTATTTTTAATAAACATACAGTAGCAATAACATTTCTTCAAAGACATTGCCATGTTAGTCTGAATCAGTGTGCAAAAGGATGTTGTAACAACTGTGAATCTAACTGAGAGAAAGAATTTTGTAGCCTAAGTTTTTGTAGACTAAGACTTTTAGACTTCATCAGATGCATGACTGTAGTGTCTGTGGATAGATATCTATGCCCATGATGGACCGTGTGTATGTGTGAATGGTGATAGAAATGCAAAACTTGTGAGTATGCTGATGAGGTGACAAGTTCAGTTTTAAGGATGGATTTTATTGTAAGCCATCCAGAGATCTTTGGATATGAAGTGGGATATGAGTAGTTTAAGAAAATAAATGAAAATGCATTTACAGTGAAGGCAGCCATCCTTTGCTCTGGTTGATACATGTATTAAGTCTTTTTTTTTCACCTGAATGCATGTTTTGAATTATGTATGTATATATTTAACTTTGGAGAAATCAGCAGACTAGAAGTTTTCACAAAGATCAAATTGCAGTAAAGAAACAAATAGAATTGCCCTTCCACTTTCACTGAGATTATGGGTACAGGACCCGCAGAAAAGTAGAAAAACTGTAAATATTGTAAGCATCCCAAATTGTATTTAACACCCAAAAAAGTATCCGTACTGGTGGGCTGGCTTGGCCTTGTCATTACTGCACACAGGTGGGAAGAGAAGGGGCGGACCAGGAGATGGGAGAAAAGGGACACCTGTCCTATCCCTTTCTCCTCTTCTACCCATGCAAGTGAGTGAATACACATGCACCCTCCTCCCTCCCCATCCCCTTCTCCCCCAGCATGAGTGAGCAAACACGTGGGCCCCCTCCTCCTGTCCGATTCTCTTCCTTTTGCCTGCATGAGTGAGCAAATGCAAGTGCATGCACTCTCCTTCTGTCCCATCTCTTTCTGTGCCCACATGAGCAAGGAAATGTACATGCCTTCCCTGCTCCCATTCCCATCCCCGTCCCGCTTCCTGACCACACTAGTGAGTGAAGGTATATACCCTCCCTCCTCTTGCCCCTTTCCTTGGCCCCCCACCCCAGCAAAGTACAAATACAGTCGACCTCCACATCTGCTGGTTTAATTTTCATGGATTTGATTGTTTACAAACTTCTCCAGCCTCTGCCCTCCCCACCTCAAGAGCTTCTTTTCCAGGGGAGCCTTTCCCCTCAGCAGTTCTGTTCAGGCCATGGAGCCCTTTAAAAACCCTCCTCTAGTCATCTTCCTCCTCCAACAGCTGTTGTCTGGCCAACTAAGGATGGGTCACAGCCCAGTTTCTCAGCACCACACGCCCTCTCCTGATGCCGCCCCCGTACACCCAAGGAAGGACATGTGTGAGAGGGAGGAATATAGGGCTATCGTGCTGACCAACACCCTTTCCCTCTGCTTTCCCTGACCTGGTTTGGATCCTGAGTGCCTGTTCCCCCCACCATGCCTTGGTCAGGGTCAGCTCTGGTTAGTACTTGGATAGGAGACCACCAACAAATACCAGGTGCTGTGGACTGTATTTCAGAAGAAGGAACTGGTAAAACTGGTAAAACTATCTCTTAGTATTCCTTACCTAAGAAAATCCTGTGAAAGTCGTAGAATCACCATAGTTGATAGGTGACTTGAAGACACGTACACACAAAGCGTGTGTGTAGAATTATCACATTAGTGTTGATCTCCTTTTCTAGAAGCTTGTAGGCATGAAAGTACTTCTATTTATTGGTGACTGAATGAATTTTAAAAGATAAGTTTAAATCAGTAGCACCATGGTTTTTTGAAGAGGCTGTCTATTTGAGAAGTCTTTTTCATGGTGTGCAAGAGCTTTTTATATTTTCATGTGAAATCTGTAAATTGCAGTTGGAATGTAGGGGAGGGCATCATTTTCCAGAAGAAGCCACACTGGTGTAAAAATATAAAGATTGTCTCAATAAGTTTTGTAACATATTGTATGGCTCAGGATTTTTTAAAAAATGAAAATGTAAGTCATAATCAGATTTAAATGACTATTTAGTTTGAATTATTCTCTACACTGAGCCCTTTAAGTTTCAAACTGATTTATAGACTAAGCTGGTGTGAACTAGTGACTTCTTGACAGAACTCCAGCAAAGCTTCAGTAATAGATTTAAAGTAATTAAATTTCCAAGACTGCTTACCTGGACCGGCACAGCAAATGGTATTGGGGAGGTGGTTAATAATTTGCTGGCTTCCACGTGAGAGACCGGGGTGCTTTAATGACTGATGCTTAGCGCCACATCACTGCACATGATGGGGTTGGGGTTGTAGGCCATTTAAGTCTGATCACCCCCTTCATGTGCCCTCTTTGGATTGTCACAGTGTGACTTCTTGCCTTCCGTGCATTGTGAGATTCATTTGGTTGCCTTGGGACTGAATAGAAGTTTTTTTATCCTCTATCTCTTCCCCTTTATTTGTTCCCCCCCCATACCTGTTACTGTATCTGTGGGACTTGGGTGATCAGCTTTTAGAATCATAGAAACATAGAGTTGGAAGAGACCACAATGGCCATCGATTGAAACCCCCTGACATGCAGGAACAAACACTCAAAGCATCCCCAGCAAATGGCCATCCAGCCTCTGCTTAAAAACCTCCGAAGAAGATGGCTCCCCCACACTCCGAGGTAGCATATTCCACTGCCAAACATTGCTGACTGTCAGGATGTTCTTCATGATGCTTAGATTAAATCTCTTTTCCTGTAGTTTGAATCCATTGCTCTGTGTCCTAGTTTTTGGAGAAACAGAAAACAACGGAAAACATGACATCCCTTCAAATATTTAAACACGGCTATCATGTGTCCTCTTAACTTCTTTTTGTCAGGCTTAACATACCTAGTGCCTTAAGCCTCTCCTCATAGGGCATGGCCTCCAGACCCTTCACCATTTTGGTTGCCCTCCTCTGGACACATTCCAGCTTGTCAATATCCTTCCTCAACTGTGGTACCCAGAACTGGACACAATATTCCAGGTGAGGTCTAACCAACGTAGAACAAAGTAGTATTATGTGGTGTCTTTAAATAGGATGTCATTTGGGAGGTAACAGGAGGAAAACATGAGACTTCAGTGTATACCTGTAGCATCCTTTTCGTGTAGGGCTGGGCTCTCAAACTTCTTTCATTCTTGCAACCCAGGGGGATGGGAAAGAGGCCACCCTTGAGGCTAACCCAGGATTCACGCTCTCACTTGTAGAGTTCCGTGGCTTGGGTGGGAGTTCCCTGGGATATCTTCCAGTTATGGCCGGCTGGGGAACAATCCAAATATTTGAATTGCCCTCAGGGTTGAGGTGTTTCACCCAAAGAAATGCTGAAGAGGTAGTCAAAGGGTGGTTCCTGGCCTCAGCTGGACTCACATCAGGTTGCTCCCTACTCTTGCTCCATTTCCAGGCCAACACAACCTAAATAGGTTAGGCCAAATAAAGTGGCCCTTATTTAACTCAGTTTTCTGTCTCTGGTCTTGTTATTTCATGGTTGGTCATTAAAATACCATGACAGATTGTAGCAAGAGGAAAGGAAGACAAAAGACATTGGTATCTTAGCAAATAACTGGGTTTCTTCTTCCAAATCTTCCACTTGACATGAGTGCTTTATCAAAAGCTATGCAACTTTAATTTTAGCTAGTTTCAGTCAAAACTATTTACCTTACAGTGTTAATTTCTGTAATCAGCAAGTACGGTGTGCACCTATTTTGTTAGCATGCCTTTCATCTACGCATCTTGTCCTCTCTTATCCCCCTTTCACTTTTCTTCCTGTTTGCCTTTTGTCCAATGCTTATTGTGTTGATTCTAAATAACAGTGAAAACTAAATAATACTAGATGTGTTTTGAAATGTGAATAATTTTACAGATGAATTTATTGTCCTTGGTATTCTCAGAAGCTTATTATCTTCAAGCTATTTTCATTAAACAGAATGAAGTGATAAAATAAAACAACATGATGCGGAAGGCATGTGTGCGATAGAGAGATGGTTAACTTTGACAATGTATTTTCTAATCCCTGAAATTGTTAAAAAAATAATAATATAACTCTGTCATGGATTACATAATATACAGTCTGTGCTTGTCAGATTTTCCATGGGAAGGAAGGGGTGTGTGTTGACATGACACCATTTGCAAAGTAAGAAACAACGTATTCATTGAGAGTTTTCCTAAGAAAACAACAGAGCTGAAAATAGGCCTTAGAAATCAATGTATAGTGCAAAACACAGGAACAGTGTATAATGTATCACAGACCCCACAGTATATAGAATGTGAAGCAATATACTGTAGTAGTAATAGAAATGTAACACTGCACAACTAATAAGCAATGAATTATTGAAACAATAACGTAATTTCACAGGACTTGCAAATAATGTACACGCTACTTAGGCGGCTTATGCCCAGTTGTCCTGTTTCACAATGAGTATTGCAAACAAAGGGGCTATATGAAGTACATTGTTCTTTTAATTTTCTATTATGGTATCACCTACAGAGATGACGCCTAATAATAGCAGTGGCTGGCCCTACAGGTTCTGAGGCTCTCTTTCTCAACATACAAAGTGAAGTGAACTGTGTCCTTTTAGATACCAGTCCCTGATTTGTTCCACTCTGATCAGGAATAAGGTGCTTTTACCATTTTCATATTATCATGGTTTGTTCAGCTTTCAAAAATACAGTTACTGAAAGAGGCAGTATTTCTCTGAATTTGAGAAAAAGCGCATCAGTAGACCATTTTATTGTGCATGTACATGTGTACTTGTAAGCCTTCTTTTCACAGGTACTGCATCATTTTTAGTTTTATTATAATAAACAGCAAGATCAGACTTGTATTTGTTGTTTGTTATTATTATTGCTGTCTACATTGAAGAAAGTAAGTATATAGCCAGTGTAAAACACAGACAAAAATGGTTTCTATTCACATGTCTGGATTTCAAGACAGATAGACATCCTTGGTGTTTCTGCTTGGAATTCAAAATAGATAAATATAGAATTTTTGGTTTTGGTTTTTTATCCTTTTTAGTTATGTATCAACTTCCTTCAGTCTCCTTCTTTAATGTAGTGGAAGTATTTTCAATTTGTTTCCCCAGAAGTGCTTAATTCAATCACTATATGACTGTACACAGCCCTGGAATCTATTTTGAAATGAGGGCAAAAATCCTTGCTTCCACCTCTCTCTCTCTCTCTCTCTCTCTCTCTCTCCCTCTCTCTCTCTCTCTCTCTCTCTCTCTCCCTCTCTCCCTCCCTCTCATACACACATGGCATGCTTTTGTAAACATCTTCTGATAGCACCATTTGTTATAGCTTGGTGTTGTTGGTTTCGTGTGGACCCTTTTCTACATTGGTTTTCTCAATTTTTCCTATGGGCCCTATTGAATAAACATAAACTTGTTTTCCCAGACATGTGAAAAATAAACAGTTCCTTAATAAACAACACTTAGATATAGGATGGGATGTCCTAGAGTACCACTTGGCAATTCATCATGGTTGAAGAATACCAGGACCATGTTTTTCTGAAAACTAACACAAACATTTGCTGAAATTTTCAGCGCTGCTGACATATATTTGACTCCAAATGACAAGGACTAAATAGGACTCAATTGAGCTTGAATATCATTAAAATCAGAGAGCCAATATGATGTAGTGGTGTGAGCGATGAACTATGACCCTGTAGACCTTAGTCTGATTCCTTGCTTGGTCAGGGAAACCTACTGAGTGATCTTGGGCATATCACATACTCTCATCCCCAGAAAGCCTCATGATAGGTTCACCTTAGGGTCACCATGAGTCCGAAGCAACTTGAAGACATGCAACAACAAACCTTAAAATCAGTGGAATATGTTAGCCTTAACTACAGGCTAACTTTCCCTGAAGGCTACCCGTAGTGTGTTCTAAATACAGAGGAGCAGAACTTGATGTAGTTTACAAGATATTCTTATCAGGTTTCTTTGTGTTTAGTTTGTTTGTTATCTAAAGCCGTGCCGCCTGAGTCATGGAGAGGGCAAACTGTAGGTAAGGACACTGCACAGTTAGGTTTAAAAAAAAAAAGCATGAAGTAAAGTAGTTTTTAAGAAGTAAAGATCAACTGAAATATTAATTTTTTTGCCTCGTATTTTGTTTACATAGCATTTTTTCTTTTCAATAAGGCATATAGGAACAACATGAAATATTTATCATGAAGTAATTTTGAATAAGAATGTTAATCCCCACCCCCACCCAATGTGGCCTGATATTACATATGACCTCACTTTCCTATGTTATTATAAAAGGTCAAGAAAATAAACTGCTGTGCAACGATATGGTTAAGTGACTATTTCATCCATCCTGTATCACTGTTGAGAAAAAGGAAATGACAATAAGATAATCTCTGAAGAACCAGTGGAAAAGCAGCTAAAGCTTAGCATTGCGTGTACAGGAGGTATTAGAGTATCTGGAACTTGCTGAATTGGATCCAAACAAACATGAGCTTATTATTAGTGCTGTTTTGTGAACTATTTGCACAATTGTGCGTGGAAATGATAGCACAGGGTAGGCAATTCCTACAAAGCTGGGGGCCATATTTGAGATTGATGAAGAGCTTGAGGGCCATACTTGTTTCTGTTTTGTTTTTAGCATTTTAAAAGCTTTCCTTTGCTCGAGGCCTTCCTAGAGCGGACCAAACAAAGACAGAAATACTCAGTTTTGATTTTTAGAGGATTATTTCACTTCTGAATCTTAACACATTAATATGCTACCAAACGCCCCAAAGTATTACACATTAAATTAATTATTTCTTGGCATTAACCCATACAGATTAAATTATAGAAAAAAATTCTTAGTATCAAAAAGTAAAATCAACCTAATTATTTCAAGTTTATTAAAAGATTTTTAAAAAGTGGAGGTTATGGTATTTTGTCATTATTCTGTTGTTTTTATTCTGTTCTAAATTTAATAGTGTTTAAATATAGTAGTTTAATTTTTAAAAAAACTGTATCATCAGTTTTTAGCTATATCTTGTTCTAACGTTGTAAGCTGCCTTGGGTCCTATATTGGGAAGAAAGTAGAATGTTAATTAGCTAACTGCCCAATTTTTGAAGAATACTGGGAACATTAGGTAGCAACAGAAGAGACTCCATGTAGCCTGTGGGCCACATTGTGACTAACCCTTTTAGCACAACAGAGTCAAGTGCTGTGTCACAGTATGAAAAACAATCATGTAACTATATGTTACACAAATCCCCATTGTTCTACAGTTCCTCACTGAAAAGCACAGCTAGTCTTGCAGTCAGAGTATAGGACTGCAAGCAGCTGCTATATGCATTTTACTGTGGAAAATTATTTGCTTTCTAGCTCTTAGGTCTTGCTTGAATGGGAACGCGTACACCCCAGGTACAAAGTTTTGGCTGGCATGCATGTTGAGATTAAACCACAAACAGGAAAAGACAGATATGGAATCCAAAGAAAAGAGAGTAAACACTGTTGGGCAAACCATTGCTTAAGGGCTTGTACAAATGGAAGAATATCTCTTGATTTTAATTCACTTTTCTTGCAGAGTGACTCTTCTGTAAGAAGCTGTGTTCTTAGATTCTGTTTATTCATAAATTTGGTGTATTTTATTATTTATATACTGCTTTTCCACAAACAACATCAATGTCGTTTGGAAACAACTCTATACAAAAGAATAAAAACCAGTTAGAAGTATTAAAACAGACTTAAAACTACTAGTCACAGTTCAGAATTAAAGAGGTGTGTTTTAATTCCTTTCTCAAAAGCTGAAAACAGTGGGCAATGTTCGTTCTGAAAAGAGAGCATTCCACAGTTTGAGAGTGTAACAAGCAGAAGTGCTCTCCAAACAGGCCTCTCCAAGCTTGGGTGTCTTTAAGAGAGCTTTTCTTGAGGGTCTGAATTGGTGGTGGTGGTGTGTGCCTTTTAACTTATGGTGACCTAAGACAAATCTATCACAGGACTTTCTGGGGGCTGAAAGTGCATGACATACCCAAGGTCACCCAGCAGGTTTCCATGGCTGAATGGGGAATCAAACTCTGGTCTCATGGTCATAGTCCAGTGCTCAAACCACTACACATGCTGGCTCTCTGCAAAGACATAATAAGGCAGTGGGCTCCCCAGACATGCCATAAACCATGTAAAGCTTTAACATCAGAAAACAGTAGGCACTATGTGCATCTTTCAGTTTAACAGCAATATGTTCATGAATATCATTTAATTAGGAGGTTAATTCCTCCATTTTGTACCAGTTTAAATATATAGGGAACCTACCCCTTTAGAGCGGTTGAGTCAATATTCCACATATCACTTATAATACTTTACTTACTTTTTTTATTTAAATATATTATTTTAACTGACATGAAAACTATAAGCACATTATGTACAAAAACGAAAAGAGCAAAGTACATTTACAGTTGGTTTAATATAATTTCCTTATCTTCCTTCTTCCTTCTTCATCCTTTTCTTCATTTCCGCTTGTCTTCTTTCTTTGTCAAATTAGTAATCAGTATAAATATTAACCATTTTTTGCTAAAGTATAACACCAGCTACTATCATAACAGTAATAATAATAGAATAACCAAGTTAATATTTATAATTCACACATAATATATAACAGAATAACAATATCAATATTATTAACCTATAAACTTTATCTAATTGTCTATTGATTATTTTATTAAATATTATAGTTTACACTGTATTATTGATGGATTCACAAAGCTTGATGTTTGCAAGCAAATCTGTGGAATTTTAGAAGTATCATCATCCCTGTGACTACTGAAAAAAATAGACTTGAAAATGGAACTTGAATGTTGGCAGAGAACACTTGCAGGTACATGAGTGCAAACTATTCTTGTACTTAGAAGGTGACAAGACTGAAAGAAGAACTTCCCCAAAGCCAGGTCAAGATCATGTGAGGGAATAAGGCCTTGAGACAGCCTGTAGCTAAGTCATATAGGTCATAAACAGCACTATGGTTTGTGCTACAAAACAGACAGAGAATTGTATGATTCCTTTAACTGGCCTAAGTCGGCAGTCTAGCCACAGTATTTTGAAACAACTGAAGTTTTTGAACACTTTTCAAAGACATTCCTGTGTAGAACACTTACAATAATCCATTTGGGGTCTAAGTAAGATGTGTTTCACTGTGGTCAAATCAGGCAGTCCTGAATTGGAGTTCACAAGCTAGATCTTTGTTACGGGTAGTCTAACACTATTTTGCTGAGGGACAGAGATAAACACACATTTATAAATCTGATCTTTTTGAAAATTCAGAATTGAGTGTGTAAGCGTACTAATTCTGTTTATGTTACTATCATGCACAGTCAGTTTGTGCTATTGTAGTAATTACTTAAAGGGAATACCTGTTAAGAATAGTTTGGCAGATATTTCTTCTGGACCACAAGATTGTATACCACCCAATTCTGTTTCCATCTACAATCTGCTGATGTACCCTTTGTTTTGGCATTAACAGCCCAAGGAGACATCTATGTTTAAAAATAAAGCTCTTCAAAAATGAGTAAAGTTGACGCACCACAGAGAAATGACTAATAAGTGATGTGTAGAATATTGATTCAACACCTAATCAAAACCTCTGTGAGATTTTTGATATATAGTCACATTTTACTGAGAGGTAGAATGGTGTGTGTGTGTGTGTGTGTGTGTGTGTGTGTGTGTGTAGGGAGTTACTGTGAGATTAATAATAAAATGCCTTGGTTTGATAAATATCTTACATCTTATTTTCACTTTACAATTTTCCAGTTTTAAACTACCAGGAATCCTTGAAGTTGAATTGCTGATATACTTATAACTTAGCAGAGAGGTGGAACATCACAAAGAGATTCAGATCTATTATTTCTCATAAAGGCCAAAACTCAACTGTATATAAGAGAGGATGTCAGTGAGTGTCTTACTCTCTCTCATCAGATAAGTGACTGTCCCTCATTTCCTGTGTGAAAGTAAGTGCTTAACCTTGCACTGCATTTCAGAATTGCTTGGGAAGATAAAATGGCACAACTAGATGTACACAGTTCTTTTGATTCATACAGTAATAAAATCCAGTTAGGAAAATAATTCTAATAGGAGACTGTTCAGAATTGTTAACAAATTGGAATTCAGGTGTGGTTACTATGGATTTTTTTTTTCAGATTACTGTAGGAATTGTGGATGTCTCACTAATTATGAGTGAGATATCTGTCAGTGTCATGCCATTTTGCATGGAGGAGAGTGATGACAGTGAATGTTTCTTTTTAGTACAGGCAAGAGTATCTTCTTCTAAAACGTACTTTTGTGTGATTTAATATTGATTGAAATACTGAAATCGTCTACCATGGTGTGTTTGTTGTTAGCACATGATTCTTTGCTATTATGAACTGTTTACAGAGTAGAATGGTTTTTGCACATCATAATTACAAAATTAACATAAGTGCTTTCCTTCTGTTGGACTCTGTGATTCCCCCCTTAAAAACTCAAGTGAGATGCTTGTTTCATTGCAGCTGTCCTTGAGGCCTACATTCTCTTGTGTAGACTCATTAAACTCACTAAATTCAGCTTGTAAAAGAGTTGCTAGCCATCTTACTTAGGATGTATGAAATGGTGTCTTTTGTCAGTTTTCATGTGTAGACAGCATGAGATCAGTAGGGAGTTTTATGCTGTACAGACTGTGGTGGCACAATTGCAGTTTCTCTCAGCTGAAAATCTCTTTCTTTTGTGTAAATCAATGCTGTTGAGCCATTCAGTGTGGCAGGCATACATCAGTAGCTGTTTAATTCATCTCAAGATGTGAACTCCATTAAGATGCTGTGTGTCTTTGTAAACACCTGCAGGGTTACTAAAGAAAAGATATCCTGAAAACCTTGAATCAACCTTAAAAATTTCAACAGCTTTTGCATAAGCATGTTTCCGTGGAATGTGAAGTTCTCTATTGGGTGTGTATGTGTGTGTGTGTGTGTGTGTGTGTGTGTGTGCATGTGGCCTTCACATCTCCTGTTGATTTATGGCAACTCCATGAATTTCATAGGGTTTTCTTAAGCAAGGAATACTCAGAGGTGGTTTATGCTAGTTCCTTCCTTTGAAACGTAGCCTATAGCATCTAGTATTTGTTGGTGGGTCTCCCATCCAAGTACTAACCAGAGCTGACCCTGTTCAGCTTCCAAGATAAGATGGGATGTGGTGCATTTAGGGACCTTCTAGAATTGTTGTGTCTTGTTGTTTGGAAAACTGAAACAGTCAGCTGCATGTACATACTATTCTCTCAGTAATTTAGCCTGTTGACAGTGAAGATAGCAGATTGGTTTATGCCAAAGCTTACTAACTCTTATATGAAGGTCGCTAAACAAATCTGTATGTATTTTTGTACTGTTCACTGTCTTTAAATTTTTGACATCAGAAGATGGACTGGAATAAAGTAAGTGTGAGGGAAAGGAAAAAACTAATTAGTGTGAATAATGTATGATTGCCACATATCTACTTGCATGCAATACCTCCTTTCTTGTTTCTGCTGTTTTCAGATCATACAAATGGCCTTCCTCATTGCTGTGAGATGGGAGAAAGAGAAATTAAATTGAGGAACAATTTTCAGGGCTTTTTTTTTTTTTTTTTGTAATTACAAAGTACCATTTCAAAACAGAATTCAAGGCAACGAAAGTGGTATTTCTAGAAAATATCCTCACTCACTACGGACCCAGTCCAGAGCTGCTTAGCTTCAACAAAGTTGCTATATTACGTACCTTCAGACTAGATCCTGTAACTGAAAGGTCTTTGTTTTATTTGGGATTCTATTGCTCTTTGACTGCAATTACCTACATCCTTCCTGTCTGTCTGTTGTTCATATGAGAGAGTACATGCCCTTTCCAATATTGGTGCTTTTATTTCTATAATCATGCTGCTGGGCAGGAGAAACAGACTTAAATATATTTTAAGTTTCCACAGAGCTGTATGTTTTGGCAAAAGAACTTGTCAAAGAAAGAAAACTGACTAGCATTGCAGCTCTGGGTGAAGCAGCTGCAATATGCAGGGGGAGTAATAGAGTTTTTTTTCCTCCCCTTTAGATGTGTCTTCTGATATTTTACTTCTTACCTTCACTGTGACCTGTATTTGTCAGATCCCCTGAGGCTAGCATTGTTAGTGAGTGGGGCGACAGCTGTGCCATGTTAATGAATCAGGAAAATGGGGCAGTTGTCTGGCTGTTGCAACTCCTGCAGAATATTTATCAGCTTTGTCGTGTATTTTTAAGGCCACATGTCCTGATGCACTATTTGTTATTTTATAAAATGTAGAAGCAAATGCACAACTGAAAAAGGGAGATTCATTAATTAGTATATGAGATTCTACAGCCTTACCAGAATATGCTGTAACTCAGAACATTAATAGGGGCATAATGTTTGGTGTTTTTGACAAGGCCTCATAAGCCTGGATGGATTTATTTCTTTAGGTTTTATAATATCATGTGTCTTACTAGGTTTCAAGCAATTCCTACCTGGAAATCAAAAGCATTGGATGCAGTTCATTCTTTGAAAGAGGTCTGGCTCATGTGGTGACTTCTGTTAGTTTGGACATCTGGAATAGTCTTATGTTTCTCTCAGTGTTACTGACAGTTGGTGTGGATACTTTTGGTGGATTAAAGCATGTAAAATAAGTGGTACTGCTGTGTACTTGTGGCTGAGTGCCTTACCACTTATGGTAGTAACTGCACATTTTGACCATAACAAACCTATTATGTACCATGATAATTCCAACTACTCATGTATGCTACTGTTATTCATGGCAGGATTCATCATCATCAGTGCTTTAGATGTAGCCTCTCTGAGCTTAGTCCTGTGTGTGCGTGTGTGCATGTGTGCGTGCGTGCATGTGCCTTCGAATTGCCTGTCAACATACAGTAACTCCATGAATTTTATAGGGTGTTCTTAGGCAGGGAATACTCAAGAGGTGGTTTTGCCAGTTCCTTCCTCTGAAATACCGCCTATACAACAAGGTGTTAATTGTTAGTTTGCTATCCAGCTACTAACCAGGGCTGACCTTGATCAGCTTCCAAAATCAGACAGGATCTGGTCCCTGTAGGGTATGTAGGCCCCCTGAGTTATTACTGTAGCAAAACCTTGTACTGAAGACCATACTTTCTCGGCATACTTGACTTCTTTGGTAAGGCATTGTACAGAAGATGTTCTGCTTTTCCTTCCATTGATTTGGCATTAGCAATCAAAAAACCATCACCACCACATAACTGTCAACCATCATCTGTCTTCAGTGGTGGAACTGACAATAGTTTTCACTCTGAAACTTTATGTGTTTGCTTCATATGTGTATTCTTAGAATTCTTGTGTTCATATCAGTAAACAGAAAAACAAGAATTTAGGACTGAAGAGCAAGCTTGTTTTTTATTAATGTAGTGTAAAGTAGGGTGGTTTTTTTTTTAAAAAAAAACATACTTTCTGTCACTGTACAGCGTGCAGCTTTTAAGCTGCCAAACAAGTTTGTGCAACCCTGTAAGTGCATTAATTTTACATCCTTGCACCAGTTGGCATGCTTATCTGTTAGGATACAGATAACAGTGTGTATAGATTTCAGGAAACAGTATACTTTTTGAAATAATTAATGGTAGATGTCTAAAAGAACCATTTAGACAGTAATAGCAAAGACTTTTTGTTCAGTTTGACGATGCAATGAGCCAAGCTACTTGTAAACTTGAATAGCAAGTAAACTTAAGGGTTTAATAGCCACAAGATTAATACTGTGACAGAGGGCAAATTGATTTCCTTCCTCCCTTTTCAGTTTCTCAAAAGCACCTAACTATTGGAAATACAGTGGGATTCCCTCTAATGTTTTAGTCTGATCCTGCAAAAGACAAGTTCTTAATATACGTACGTTTATGCATACGCATTTTATTTTATCACCCTTAAAGGAGCTACACTTGTTGCCATTATGCTTCTGGACTGAATTCATGGTACTGGTGATGATATTCAAAGCCTGAAATGGCTTGAGATGTAAATCTGTCTGTCTATGGCTGAGGTATTTGGGAGGACTCCTCCTCTGTCTCCCAGCATTAGGAGCAATATAGTGCGGGAAAGAACTTTCTCTGCTGTGGCAGTGTTGTTGTTTGTGTTGTGTGCCTTCAAGTCATTTTTAATTTACATTTTCATGGAGTTTTCTCAGCAATATTTGTTGTGGGGGGGCTACTTTTGTCATCCTCTGAGGCTCAGAGGGTATGACTTGCCCAAAGTTTCTCAGGACTACTGATAAACCACCACTACATTGGCTCTCATCCTGAAATTCCCTACTTTTAGAAGCCTGATCATTGCCAATATTAGTCTCACTCTGGCACCAAGTGAAAACATAGGGGTTTCCATGTTAAAGGCTGAGTTCTGTCAGTTTTATCCAAATCTGCTCATGTGTTATGGTTTTAAATAGTTTAAAACTATTTTAATTTAATAGTCTTATTTTAACTTATTAATTTGTTTATTATGCTCTTAGCCTATTTAATTTTTTTTACTGTTTATATATTTAATATTTGTTCAGCATACTAAATGAATGAATAAAATGCAAGTTTACTTATAGAATTATAAGAGCTGCTTCTTAAGTTGAAACAAGTGCCATTGCAGTTCTTGAAGGTTGTTAAAGGGATATTCTTAACCCTTGTTCCGGATACTATGGAGCTGAAGATACTCTTCATCGATTATCTTCCATGTACAAGGATGCAGTAACTAAACATATAGTGACTTTATTTGGTTGTGTAGAATAGAGTACTAGAGCTTAGAAGAAGATGGAGTCTGCAGCTTGAGCTGGCTTGAGGCTGGCTCAGGCATGAGATTTAGAGCAATTGTTTGGAGGAGAGGGGGATGGGAAAGAAAGAGGGGGTGAGTGAGTGACTGCTTTCCATGCCTCCCCAAAGTTTCTGTATGATCTGCTATGGTTTGTCAGTGTGTGTGTGAAAAAAGTTAGAGAAGATGGTGATCCGAAATCGGAAGGTGGGGAAGGCAGAGGACATTTTACTGTGTTATTCAATAGCACAATTATAGCAGTACCATATTAGCCAGAAGTGGACACACTGTAGTCCTGCAGCCCTTGGGCCTCGTTTTAAAAAGTAACATCCAGCACTCTTGTTTTCTCTTGCCAGAAGAATGTTCAGTTCACCTTGGAAGTGGGGAAACTATGTCAGTCTTATCTAGAGCATGATGTGTTTCCTTGCCTTGTAATTAAGCATTTTATTATATGTGTTGTTCATGGGGGTTTTTTTCCTCTTCTTCCTCCTCCTCCTTTGAAGTTCTCTGGACTGTTATGTAATTTGCTGGCTTAGCTCTTATCTTTGACTTTTCCTAGGAATTTTGGAAACTGCCTCACACCCAAGAAGACTATTAGGCAGTCTGCCTCAAAATGGGAAAAGACTTTCCAGGGATTCAGACAGTTTTCCTGTTTCAGTCTCACTTAAGGAAATTCTGCATACAGATCATGTGCTCTCCTACTGAGTTCCTCTTCTCCCCCCATAATAAATTAGCCAAATAAGCATGTTTTATAGCTTTCCACATCATTGCTCTGATTCATCTACATTTTGGAAACCATTTTCTTCTTTAAGGTGAGCAATTAATGTAAGATAAGCCTAACCGAGAGTTCAGTTGCCATATCAGAAACTGATAAAGGAATTGAACTATATATATTTACTGTGACATTCACTGTATTTACTATTATGCAGTGGGCAAGTGCTGAATAGTTAAGGCCAGACAATACTCTTCTATTGAATTTTGAGCATTTTAGTATGGTATTAAATATAGTGTAAATATTGTTGTACTAGAAATAGACCCCATATCATGAGTTATAGTTTATACCACAATTTTTCACATTTTAAAGTTGATACAAGTATATGCACATCTTGCCCCCATTCAAAATTGCATGACTTTCTGTTTATGGGAACAATGGCTGTGATCATAGTGCCGAGGACATAATTTACAGATTACATGAATGAAAGGAGTTAGAAAAGATGGATGAGGATGACAAATGTTGAGGGGATAGTAATGTCTTAATGAACAAGTTCTAAATACAGCATGAATGTTTCATATCTAGTGTACCACTGGGAATATGTTGTGAACTAATACAATTACTGTTTAATACTTGATAGCAATATAATTGTTACTTGGTACTTGAGAAACAAAGAGACATGGTTAAAATCCTAATTAACATATATAAAGCAATAAGATGAACCAACAAATAATGCCCCAAAGCACAGAAGCACAAAAATGATTAGCTACCATCCTCAGTTGCCACCACGTAAGTCTATGCAGTATGAAGCACTAAAGTTAAAACCCATTTCGTGTTAATAAAGACCCATCATGATATATAGAAAATTCCTTTCTTTCTTTCTCATAATTGTATAGTGCTTCTTATAATAAAATCTCTCAAAGGCTTACACTAAAAAGATGCATATATTTTAAAAACAATTAAAACAATTGAAAACAATATAAATTATTAAAATCACTCCCAGTAGTGACATGGGAGAACAGCACACTTATCATTAACTGATAGAACCTGCATAAAACAGGTATGTTGAAACTGAGTACACAGTGTATGTTGGATTTTGTTGATCTCCACTAGTCATGCTTCCCATGACAAAGTGACCAGAAATAAATAAGGGTCCACATGAAGCTTTGCAAGCAATTTTGATTGCAGTCAGTCTACAAAAAGCAAAACACAACCTTCATCATAATATTTTTGAAAATGCCTGAATGCGGAAGAGGGTTCAAGGAGAGAAGATTATTCAAATGACTGCTAAGTCCAACTTTTAATCACAGGGAACATTTTACAAAGTGCTTTCCAATTGCTTTGCTTTGTCAGAAGAGGTTGTGAGTCTCATAAAACGGATTTCCCCTCTTCTGGTGGTCCTCTTCATTTTATTTTGTGGCTTTCGGCTGTGTTCTTTGTGTGTATTATATTAGTACGTAGACTGATACAGTGTTATGTGATCATTGTTGTTGTTGTGGTACCTTCAAGTTGTTTTCTACTTATGGTGACCCTAAGACAAATCTGTTGTGGGATTTTCTGGGGCTGTGTGTGTGTGACTGGCCATCCAGTGGATTTTCGTGGCCAAGTGGGGAAGTGAACCCTGGTCTCCAGGGCTGTAGTGCAGCACTCACCACTGCACCACATTGGCTTGCCTTACAGTTCTTTAATTCCATGGCTGCTCCCAAGTTATAGAATCTCTCCCATGGGAGGCTCAGTTGCCCCCCCCACCCGCCATGGTCTGTCCTCCTTCCACCAGCAAGCAAAGGCCTTTTTTTAAAGGCAGAGCTTTGGCTCTTAACTTGTTTTGGCAGAAGGTTATTTTAATGGGGTGTGTTATGATTTGTCCTTTTTACTATATTTTGATATGTTCCTAATCTGTTTTGATGTAGTGTTTTTAACAGATTTTTTTTTCATTTTACATTTTTAAACATTACCGTATCGTGTAGGTTTTAGCTGTGCCTTGTTTTGATGTATTCTAAGCTGCTTTAGTTCTCATACTGGGGAAAAGCTGGGTTAAAAATTAAATAAATGACTTTCAATTAACAGTTGTGAAATATTGTTGCAAGTGAAGGTGGGGGTAGATGTCTTATTGACACTGTAGTCTTCTCCTCCCAGTCCCAAATGGTCAAGCATTCCTCATTTTCAGCAGGCAGCATTAGTAGTTTGGAGCAGTAGTGCCCAGCAGTTTCAGTCCACCTTAGACACTGGTGGTAGTGGATGCCCAAAAGTAAGCCCATTTGTGAATTGGTCCCCTACAATGATGATTAATTTTTTTATTGTTGATATTCCCCTGGAACTTGAAGGGTGGACTCTGTAGTAGTGAAAAACTAATTTATTTGCCAGCCCTGCCAGCATTGTCTGTAGTTCTTTTGTAACAATTAAGAAGGAGGGACAGAGTTGCTAGTGTTGGTAGGTCCACTATTTTGTTCCCTCTCTACTTCTACACTGTTGAAGGAGACCCATAGTTTAGCCGTTGGTTCACCTTTGAAGCATCGTAAGGATCGTGGTGAGCTTGCTGCAGGTCATTTACACTGTACATCTGTTCTCCAGAAAGGGTCTGAGCAGGAAGAAGCAGTCATGCACCATTTTAAGCTTTCTCCTGTACTTCACGAGGCAGTGCTGGTCAGTCTTGCAGTCTTGCTAAGGGGCAAGGAAGTTTAGGGACATGTTCAGTACCATTTTGCGGGGACAGAACCAGTGCAAACAGGCAGCTAGAACCCTCCCCACCATCACCACCTCTACAAAAAAGTAGAATCTTAGGCTACTGTGGAGGACATGGGATGGGAAAAACATGGGTCTAGAAGATGATGGTTCCAACTGCCAGGACCCACTCACCACCTGTGTTAGTGAGATGTTGGATGATCAGCCATGCAGTCTGCTAGAATCTTGTAGATTCAAATAGAGCTTGTAAATTCTGGATTATAGTCTGCTACTGCATGCCACATTCAGCCAGACCATACTTCCTCCTCTACTATATAAGCAATGAGAAAAAGCTGTCAATGATGCACAGAGCCACAAATGGTGAACCTCAGTTTTGGACAGTTCATGTCTTCCTGCTCTTCAAAGTGCATTGTTGGGAGAGGCCTGCTGGGATAGGAGTCAGCATTGCTTGAACTGTGAAGACACATTACAGGTGGGCCTTGCCTCATGCTGAAGTCCTGGACAAATTCCATGCAGTAGCAGAAATCAAGGAAGCCCCGGACCTTAGACAAATGATTGCTAGAGGAGCAGTTCTCCTGCACTTATTTCATTTTAGGGGGTGGGGAATGCTGATGTTAAACAATGACTTAATTCTAGCCTTGTGTTCTTATTACTGCAAATTACACTCTATGACTTCAAACTCTAAAGGGTTGAAACTTTGTTCTTCCACCTGGCAGAGAAAATGTTTCCACATACTGAAGCTGCTAAAGGCACCAGATCCTGTCTGACCTTGGAAGTTAAGCCAGACCAGCCAGACCTCCCATCTTGGATGGGAGATCACCAACAAATATCAGGTTCTGTAGGCTATATTTCAGAGGAAGGAGCAGACAAAACCATCTCTGATCATTCTTTCCTTGAGAAAACACTGTGGAATTCATGAGGTCACCATAAGTTGACAGGCAGCTTGAAGATACACACACATATGGAATTGACATCAGTCTCAGAAGTGGTTCATTGAACCAATCTATGCCAATTTCTTTTTGAGATTTAAGACTATGAACCTTCAATTGCCATTCTTTTAAAGTTCAGTTTCTTTCATTTGGACAGTATGTCAGCATCTGTGCATCTTTCACTTGCAAATTTGTCTTAAGCATGAATGGAAAGAATTGTTCACATTAGAGTTTGGGAAAGTTGCTTATTTGGAGTGAAACTTCCAGAATCCCCCAGTTAGCAGAGCCAGCAGCTGAGGAATTCTTGGAGCTGTAGTCTTTACAAATTTAACCTCCCCAAGTTCTGTTTTGCACAAACTGTTATAAAGTTGCATCTCAAAGCTGCAGTCTGAAACATTGTTACTATAGGGTAAGTCCCTTTGAAACCACTTCCACGGAGTTTCAACTACCCTTGTTGAGAAGCTGGCTGCAAAATAAATTGTTAGTCGGAGAAAAGTTAGACACAACACCTGTAAAGCTTGCATGCAGAAAAATGCAAACACAGAATCACAAGTCAGATCCTAAATTATTAAAAGTGAGTTGAAAATGCAACTGAAAAGTAGTAGAATTATCTTGCTAAATATGTTAGGCCAAAAGAAGACTGTAATTTTCTGCTGTAAAAGTTCCATTTTATCACTATAACTAGGAACTGATGATAGAATTGCTATGCAGACATTTAAATCAAAGTGTGCATACATGATTGCAAGCACTGTACACACTCAGAATAGTAATTTACCTCACATATTTAAAAGGTCTTTGGATTCTCATAAAGTAGCTTAAATATTGTTTGGATACAGCTGAACTTGAAAATGTTTTGTTTTGTTTTGAATGAAGAGCCTGAAAATGCTTTGCATGCAGTTGTTTTTCCTTTGCTTGGCTTATTACATGAAAGGTAGTGACATACAGGTTTTTTCATGGCGATTACTGAATTGTATCAATGGGAACACTGTCTCTTGTGCAATCTGTAACTTTTCCTTTCTATGTGCTTTAGAGTTTTTGGGTTATTTTAAGTAAAATCCAACCCTTCTGCAGATTTAAAAAAATTATAGAAATTGCAGGTAAATGATTACAGAAGCTCCTGTTACCCTGGATTTTGACCATTGTCAGCCAAAGATTCAGTCTGTGCAGTACTGACATGCTTCACACTAAAGGAAGCAATACACAGAGAGTACCAGGTCAGGTGAGCTTCATAGATACTTAAGCTACCAATTTCATTTGGCTTGTTGGTCTGATCAACTACTGTGGGAATGGGTGGGTTTCAAACTTTTTAAAACAGTCTACCAATAAACAAGAAAGAATTCTGTGATCCACACCTAAATTCAGATACAAAATAATAGTTCATGGTTTGGTGATGTAGTCATTCACTTAAAATTCAGCAACAGGATGTGCCTGTCTGAGCTTTTTTCAACCTGAGAATTCGTTTGCTGTAAAAGAAGTGGGCTCAAGTTCTTACATTAATCTGGTCCCCCTGCGTTCCAACATCAGCAACCTAATTTACAAAGAGAGAATGGTATTTTTTTAAAAAAGGAGCTTGAAGCTTTTATTAATCTACTGTACATCTCCTAGTACAGTACTAAAGTGGTGATCCATGTACTAGTGCTAGTTCCTAAACCATCAGCTGCTGGCCCCAGAGAGTTTCCAGGAAAGAAAAAAAAGTTTAGCTACAAATATAGTGCTGATTCTGGGACGGGGGGGAAACGCAGCACAGAATAAGTAGAGAAGTAGTACAGGAATATCTGGCTAAACTAGATGAATTCAAGTCCCCAGGGCCAGATGAATTACACCCAAGGATATTAAAGGAGCTGGCAGAAGTCATTTCTGAACCACTTGCAATAATCTTTCAGAACTCTTGGAGAACAGGAGAAGTCCCAGCAGACTGGAGGAGGGCAAATGTCATCCCCATCTTCAAGAAGGGGAAAAAAGAGGACCCTAATAATTATCGCCCGGTCAGCCTGACTTCAATTCCAGGAAAGATCCTAGAGCAGATCATTAAACAGTCAGTTTGTAATTACTTAGAAAGCAATGCCATAATCACTAAAAGCCAGCATGGATTTCTCAGAAATAAGTCATGCCAGACTAATCTTATCTCTTTTTGTGATAGGGTTCCAGGCTTGATAGATGAAGGGAATGCTGTAGATGTAGCATATCTTGACCTTAGTAAGGCCTTTGACAAAGTTCCACATGACATCCTTGCAAAGAAGCTAGTAAAATGCGAGCTGGACAGGGCTGCTGTTAGTTGGATTTGTAACTGGTTGACCGACCGAACCCAAAGGGTGCTCACCAATGGCTTCTTTTCATCCTGGAGAGAAGTGACTAGTGGAGTGCCACAGGGTTCTGTCCTGGGCCCAGTGCTATTCAACATCTTCATCAATGACTTGGATAAAGGAGTGGCAGGCATGCTGATCAAATTTGCAGAGGATACCAAACTGGGAGGGGTTGCTAATACACCAGAGGACAGGATCGATTTTCAAAACAGCCTTGACAGATTGGAGAGCTGGACCAGAGCTAATAAAATGAATTTCAACAGAGAGAAATGTAAGGTCCTGCACTTAGGCAGAAAAAATGGAATGCACAAATATAGGATGGGGGACACGTGGCTGGATAGCAGTACGTGTCAAAGGGATCTAGGAGTCTTGGTGGTAGATCACAAGCTGAACATGAATCAGCAGTGTGATGTGGCAGCCAAGAAAGGCAACACGATTGTTGGTTGCATCAGTAGGAGCATGGTGTCTAGATTGAGAGAGGTAATGGTACCACCCTATTCTGCATTGGTTAGGCCTCATTTGGAATACTGTGTCCAGTTCTGGGCACCTCAATTCAAGAAGGATGTCGACAAGCTGGAATGTGTCCAGAGGATGGCGACCAAAATGGTGAAGGGTCTGGAAGCCGTGCCCTATGAAGAACGGCTTAGGGAACTGGGTATATTTAGTCTGCAGAAGAGAAGGTTAAGAGGGGACATGATAGCCATGTTTAAATATTTGAATGTCAATGTTAAGGAGGGAGCAGGCTTGTTCTCTGCCACTCTAGAGACTAGGACAAGGAGCAATGGATTCAAGCTGCAGGAAAGCAGATTCCACTTGAACCTCAGGAAGAACTTCCTGACGGTCAGAGCTGTCCAGCAGTGGAATATGCTGCCTCGGAGTGTGGTGGAGTCTCTTTCTTTAGAGATTTTTAAACAGAGAATGGATGGCCATCTGTTGGGAATGCTTTGATGTGTGTTCCTGCATGGCAGGAGGTTGGACTGGATGGCCCCTGGAGTCTCTTCCAACTATGATTCTGTGATTCTATGATTCTGGACACCATTTGGAAAATAAACTTTCATTCCTCCACATCAGATAGCCTACAAAGCTATGCTCTGGAATGTAAGGCCTCTAGTCCTGCTTCTCAGATTCGTACAATTTGATCTTTATTTGATGAAAGCTGTAGCTGACACTCAGGGATAGTAAAATGGTGACAGGAGTGTTGGACTCCTTTCAGTCAGTTTCTGCTACTAAACTAAATGTGCATTTATGTTAATAGTTTTTCCAGGTGGGTTCCTAGAAAAGAATTCTGTGTACCATATCAAACTATAAATCCCAGGATTCTGTTGGAGGAAGCCACACAGGTTAAAGTGGCATCAAGCTGCTATATCCCTGTGGCCTTTTTCTGTTTATTTTTTAGTCTGATGTTATTCTTTTTATAAATGTTGGTCCCAGATCCTGCAACAACAAAGGTACTGAATCTTCAGCTTCAGAAACAACCTTATTTGTTATCTTAGCTTTTACTATAGCTGTTAAGCAGGGGTAAGAGAATGGAACTCACATTATCCTTCAACATTGGCTAGGGATAATGAGAATTTCAGTAGTTCAGTCCAACCCATACTGTAATGCAAAGTGAAAAGACCTTCAGAAAAAACCTCCTGATTGTGGAGCAACTGCAGACAGTATTTGAGACTAAACTTTTGACTCTTTTAAAGGTAATAAGATGTTGCACTTAAAAGCTTCTGATCTCTCCTTTTGAAAAAGAAATGATTCTTCTTTTTTCTTAACTTCCAACGCTATTATTTCATTGTTTGCTTGCAAACCGCAGCACTAAAAACATGAGTAGTTTGAGAGCTGAGTTGCGGTCTCCCTACACTTAATTGAAGGGTGTATAGAAAATGTTGAATCTTAACACTCCTTAGTGTCTGTCTCTGTACCTAGAGTTTCAGCCGGCACGTGATAAACAGCCTTGCTTGAGTATTGCCCTCACCTCTTTTGAAGATACATGCTGAGTGTTGCTGCTTGAGTTGTATAGTACTGAACAAGTTTACCATTTTGCTGATCAATTCAGAATGAGAGGATATTAAAAGTTACAAGATAGCAGCTAAATTAGGTGGATCTATGAATTTATTAACCATTAGGATAGATCTGTGTGCCATTAACTGTAATGCTATTTCCAGGACAAGAAGATATAATCATTCACCAAACCAATACTTCTTGTCCAGTTCAGATATCATGCAAAACCATTTACTGACTTCCAAATACTGACAGCATGTTCTGTCTGCTTAGGGATGATATGACAAATTGAGAAATGCACAGTGTCTTCTCAGAGTTTTCATAAGTAGCACATGTTACATATGCAGCTCACTTGCTCAAAGGCCAAAAGTCAAGTCCCAAGTGATTCTTTGTAGTCCTACTAATAGGTTCTGTTTGTTTCTGTAATGTCACAGTCTACCACTGACCATATTACTACTTGTGGTACTTCAAAGTAAAATAGGTCAATAGTGCCAAAATCTATTTGTGTCAAAATCTCTTTTTGTCAGAACTTCAAGAATTTTAGTTAACTGATTTATGCGTTAATTTCAGAAACTGACTTTGATTCCCTTGGCAAGAGGGAAGCAGAATATAAATCAAACAAAAAACAGGTTGTAAAAGATTCTCCACTCCACTAGATCTCTGTGTATCATAGCTGTCCAAATACTTGCTTGTGTTTTTTTTATTCTCCCAGTGAAATAAGAGTTCTTATTATAGTAAACAGGATTCTTCTGATCCGATCCTATCTGCATTTATTCAGAAGTAACCCTTGCTGTGTGATTGGGCTTACTCTCAGGAAGTAATTCATAGAATTAGAGACTGGATTATTGTTGGGAATAATATATGGTGCTTTTCTAGAAAGCAAATTAGGCTAATTCCTATTTGATTTTGGATGTTACAGATCTATACTTCTTGTAAGTTTGTCAGCCCAAAATTACTACTCTCTTTTTGCCAATCAACCATCCTTCACCACAAAAGAAGGTGAATTCTTACTATCATGTTTTGACCAAACAATAATTCAACAACCTTCTCTCAATTTATTCAGAAGCTAGACAGACATAGAAAAACACCATATTTAAAACCAAACAAAGATGGGGAAGAGAATGCCCACCTATTTGATTCGAACAAAGTGATATACATGACAATGTTTCTTCTAAAACTTATTCACTAAACTCAGTGTGAATTAACACGGAAGTAAACATATGTAAGAATGTGTAAGATTATAGCACAGGTTGGAACCTGCCGGGGAGAACTGTCCCATGAGCTTCTGGGGTGGCAGATAGCCAGGCTTATCACATTTTGTTTTAATTTTTGTAAGACCCCATGAGTCTCTACCATGGGGAAAGGATGGGATATAAATTAATGTTATTTTTATTTTTTATAATAAATACAATAAAACTGTTATTGTTGTTATTAATCGGAGTGATTGGGCAGCCAAATATGCAACACAGTATGACTAAATATGCAACATACTATATTACATGTTACATTCACATCTGGGAACATTTTTTTCAAGTTGGTATACTTTCTATTAGAGTGACCTTGAGCTGATAGATTTGCTTTGTAAATCCATCAGCCCAATGGGTAAACTCACCAGACCCACAAAAAACAGCTGTGGTTTCAGTGGTTGCAGGTGTTCTCGAAGAAATTCCAAATGGGTTCACAAAACATCTGAATAAAATAACCCTTGACAAGGTCACAATAGCCCACATACTGAAAGTGACACTTTTCCCACATTATCCCATGATATCTCATGGATTCCTAGATTCTTGGATAGAAACTGAATCATAGATGCCTCCAAACTCCAGTTGACAATACATGGTAGACTGTAAAACAGAGAAGAAAGAGAAGGAGAAGGAAAAAGGAGAACTATAGTAGGAATCAGGGTTGTGGCCCAAGAGATTTACTGCATGGGCTGAAAGATAAGATGGATCCCTCCTCTTTTTAAATCTTAGCACTGGTAAATGGGACAGCATCTTCTACCGCAGCTATGCATCTCAGTTGAGGGGCACAAGGCAGGTTATAGTCCACGCACAGCTCTGCCCTTCATGCATTCTGCTGTGCTCCACTGTATCTGCTGTCTGAAACAGCCACCTCATTCTGTCTTAATGGTGTGGCCAGCTTTGGTAAGAAGCCAGCAGTGGTTTGAGCAGTACCTTCCTGAAGTACTTGAAAATGCTGACCATTGCCATACCCCCTACTGCTTATTGTTTGTTTCCAGGGCATGGCCGCACACATGGCAGGTGCACTTGGGTTTCTCAATGTGTGATGGAGAGTGGACATTTAACAGCCTGGGGATGTTAGGTCTTGGAGCTTAGAGCCAGAATCTTAAACCTGGGAGTTCTTAGACTGACCCATTGAGGTGTCACCCAGCAACATTTGGGAAGGATTATGCTACTGTATGGAGCTTTTTCATCAGTCTGGAATTTCTGATGTTATAATAGTGTGTGAAAGACCCTTCTGACACTGTTTGCCACACCACTGTTAGCATGGAATTTTTGATCTGGTAGGAGATGTATTGTGAAGGTCCAAGAGAACAAGCACACTCCCTCCATCTCTTTCTGTTGCCATCCTCATTGCCCTCCATGTGCTGAAGGAGGTGAATATCTGCGTGTCTCCAGATGGAAAAAGTTCCAAGAAAAATGGGGAGGCTACCGCATTAACTTTGCATCAGACATTTGCTTTCAACATGTAGAGTGAGATGAGGCCCACACTGGAGTGGAATGAGAACTAGTATGTTCATTAACAAACATTGGAATAGGGCTGTAGTTAACTCCAGCGAGGCAAATTTTTCAAACCATTTTGCACATGTATTCTAACATTGCTAAATAAATATATCTTGAATTGAGGCCAGTGCAATCTCATACAAGTACATGATAGTAAACTGCTCAGCAGATGGATGATATTTAGCATTTATATTGAACTTTAGAGTGTCTCTTTAGTATCTTTCCCAGGTTCATGCAGTGCTAAGAAGAGATACTTGCCTGAGACATTTACCTAGAATAATTTGAGTTAGTTGCAAAAATATATTCTAACAGGTGATTTCTTGATTTGTATCTTTATGCTTTTCATCATTGTCGTTGTCATCATCACCTAAAAAATTACATATTGAACAATGTATTCCAGATGGTACATGCAGTGAACAATTTGTCTATTCCAGAATATCTTTTTAAAGGAAAACATAGATCTGTTTGGTATTTTTGGTGGTGGTTTTTTAGAGTGGGCAGAAACAGGTATTTCATAATGTGGGTATTTCCATTGCAGATGTTGGGTTTCCCTCACTCCGCTCCCAAATTCCACATCAATCTTAGGTTTATCCTTAAGGGGAAAGGGTTGTGCAGTGTATCTAGCATGTCTGTGTTTAACAAAGGTTCTGGTCAAGTAGGTCAAAGCAACACTCTTAAGGCAGGCTTCCTGCATATGAGCTGAAGCACATCCCTACCGTCGTTAGTCAGTACCACAGTTTTTATGAGAAGGGTAGCTTTTCATCTAGCTGGTCATTAAAATAAATTCTGTTTCCTATTACATTCATTTTTTTTCAATATGGAAATGAAACATTTCAGCTATTCCCCAAACTGCCTGGCGGTCTGGGGAGAGTGCCAGCACAAGGGAAGTAAAGGAGCTCTGTTTGGTAGCTAATGATATCGGCTAGGAAAATCAGAGAGGCAGTCAAAGTAGTGAGCTGTTGCCAGAAGAGATAATTCTTGTAAACGCCATGTAATTGAAGTAGTTGAGGGCAAGAGGAAACAGACTCTGATACAAAATTTTGGTTTGTACATGTTTGTTGTAACAGAAAAGTTTTTCAATGGCAGTTAAGGATAGAGATGTAATATTTATATGACTCTTAAATTAGGAATAGTTGGTTTATATCTGTTCTGATAGCAGCTCATGAAAGAAAGAAAGAAAGAAAGAAAGAAAGAAAGAAAGAAAGAAAGAAAGAAAGAAGATTGTATGATGACATAAACCAGGCTAGCTTCATAGGAGGCTTCTGTGGAGAACCTATGAAGGACTTTGTAGCATAAATCCAACTGTTAGTCTCATTCACAGCATCCCCTCTGAATCAGTGGAACTTACAAATGTGTTGGCCTACCAGTAATGCAAAGGGCTGTTGGACTTGTAATGAGCAATTGGAGTTAGCCATATACTAGTCTGTTGACCAGTGAGCCTCTGGTATAGTCTTGCAGGGCTACCACCACAATCTCCATTTGAAAGTGAACCTAGCTCAGTTCCTAGTTTCTTTCAGTCTCAGTTTCGTACATTACAACAACCAAGAAGAACTGTGCATTGGAGGGTGTGCAGTAGAAACCTAATACACTGCGTATGGGAGGATCTCTTGGGGATGGACAGGACACACAGCTCATAACCTTGCTTCCTGCAAAGGCAGCTTTCAGTGGACAAGGAAGAGGACAGTGAATCAGCAGAACAGATAAAGATATTTATTCACATCAAAGCACTCACAAGGTGTCCTCGGTAAAACATAAAAATACAGTGTGATTGGCTCCTGTTTATTTCTTATTAATAGAAACAGAGGTAAACTAGATCTACCTGGTTCTCATGTTAGCTTTTGAAATGAAAACTTAAAGAAAAAATGTGCATGTGTATATATATATGCATTTATTATATATTTTATTAATGAATGCTGAAAATCTAAATTTTATTTTGTTCTGATGTTAAATTCTGTTATGTTCTTTCTTTCTTTCAACAAGACCTTTAGTTCCAGTTTAAGACCAGTGGTAAGGGAACTGAACTTCTTAGTGAGTTTCAGCTGAGCAGTTTCATGTTGCAGTCTTCCCATTTCTGTTGCTCAGCAATAATTATTTAGATGTTTTCATCAGGTCACTCATGATACATTTGCAAAGTTTTAGCTGGGAGCTATAGGTGACAATAAGTTACATTGTCATTCTCTCTTCTAGTTGAATCCATAGGGTACATTGCATGAGGTACAAGGATAAGGCCCTGAAAGCTCTTAAGTGGTTTTAAACAGATTTATAGTGCGTAATGTATTAAATAGCCTTCTGTTCCTCAACCCTGCAAATCCTGGTTGAAATTAAGAGCATATCATGTCATCTCTCTCTAGCAAATGCTGTTGAAATAAATTAAATTAAGTACCTTTTTTATGTGAACTGACCTATAGGAGCTAGCAAATGTAGTTATAACTTACTCTTAGACCTGTGTAATAAAGTTCAATTTTAAAGATACATTTTTAACTTGTAGGTGATACTGTTGACTTTGAATTGTTAGCATTTTTCTTGTGTTTAAATTGTGTAGAATAGTTATCCTAAAAATCACTTGTGATTTTAGGAGACTAATACTTTTTTATTTTGTTAATGTGTATGTTTCATGTGAAGAGCTTTGCATATAACATTGCCCTTTAATTGTTTTTTTCCAGGCAGTTTGATAGGCTGTGTTTCTTCAGAGAGCATTTTGATGGTTAAATAAAATGCTTACTATCTAGCCAAAGGTGCACAATTGTAGGTCATATCATCTGGACTAAGAGTTAAAGATGAGACCTCCTTCTTCTTGAGAAATTCATTCCATTGGCTTCAGTGTACCTAATTTTTTAAAAAATAATTACTTAATATTGGGTTGTTGTTGTGTGCCTTCAGTTCATTTCCAACTTACGGCAACTCTAAGATGAACCTATTGGGGGTTTTCTGGGGCTGAGTGTGTGTCACCCAGTGGCTTTCCATGGCCCAATGGGGCAATTGAACCCTGGTCTCCAGGGTCTTAATTCAGTGTTCAAACTACTACACCATGCTAGCTCTCTAATATTAGGTGCACTAGTTCCTAATTCCTGGAACTTTGGTAATACAAGGTGATTTCTTATTTCTTATTTTTGTGACTTTCTTATTTTTGTGAGACAATCAGATTTGTTGCAAAAGACTAAAGCATTTCATTTGAACAACCAGCAGGCAACCATCATAATCACAGATTTTTATTCTGAGAACGTACTCCAGAGTTGGAGCTTTCTTACAAATTAAGCTGTACGTTATCTCTAACAATGACATTAATGTGCCCCACACCGGTTTTCAAGCTCTAGCATATTTTTGTGATATTCTTCTTTGGCCACTTCTTCTGTATCTTTAATCTCATTGTCATTGCTGTTCAGCTTTGAAAATGCTTGTTTTACAGACATGTCTTTGTGTCACCGTAGTGCCTATGGCGTTGCCTTTGATCCTCACTCTAAAGAATTTGTGTACTTAATAGTTGTGCCTTTTTCTTTTTCAAAGAACTCTGTAGAAGTCTAGTGCATAGTAGTAGTAAAACAAGTAAGAACTGGGCTGTACAATTTCCTTTGGTTAGTGCTGGAACATACTACTTGATTTCCTCGAGTAAACTTGTCTAGAACCTTAATTATCTAGACTAAAATTGCACAAATAAGTTTCAGGTGAAATGTTTTGTTTCTTCCTGAAAATGTAAATCCTGATGTGAAAATTATTGACAAGAAAATAGTTGTGGTCTGCTGCTTGAGAGTTTACTGAGGGGTACATTTCTGGTTCTGTGACTTAGAAGATGGTTATGAGGCTTAAGTTCCAAGTCTTAAATAGTACAAGGGAGATTGTATTGGCCATTAGAGTATGTTTTACTCTAATGTCAATACCCAACAGTGGGTATTGACAAGAGAGTCTGAAGGAGGAGGAAGAGGAAGAAGAGAGCTGCTTTTTTTTAAAACTTTAAAGCATCGTTGGGGGCTCCCACAAATGGCAATCCAAGCGCAAGTGAAATAAAATAGGTTGATGGCACAATGAGAAAAGTGTCTTCTGATGGATTCATTTTTGTGAGAATAAGCGGTGTAAGAGACACGCTTGACAGAAAATTGGAGAGATTTCAAAATACACAGTGCAATCAAGGACTCCTGTATCTGTTTGAATCATGGCTGTGTCGCCACAGGCCTCTTCAGCAGCACTCCCAGCACAAATGAGATGGCGTTTTTCCTGAAAGTAAAATTACATTGCTTGTTCCAAGATTAAAAGTGATTTCATGTCACATTATCTTACATCTCCTCTTGTCAGTTCTTATCCATGTCTTCTGAGAGCTGGGTGGGAAGATGCATGTGTGTGCATACAGGGTAGAGAACTTACAACTTTTTTTCAGTTCATCTGCGTTACCTCACCTCTCTTCACAGGAAATTTTTAGTCATGCTCAAAATACAGTTTTATGAGAACTGTGCATGATGGCAAATGCCACAAAATATAGAGGACTGGCATTTTGCTTGAAGAAGGAAGCAGTCTCTTTGATGAATGAGGAGAGTGCAAAAGAAATACGTTGTTCAGTGCCACATTACCTTTTCCCACACAATTAAGTTTTAAACATGGATTTTGATGCTGTACACACTTACCTAGGAAGAAAGTTTATTGAGCACTGTAGAGCTGACTTATAAAGAATCATGTTGATAATAACATTGTGAAGATAGTTAAAGGGATTTTACTAAACTATTAGGAGTTTTCTGTAGTCTAATAATTGGAAATGAAATGCTGAATGGTTCAGCTGCAGATTGTTTCTTCGTATTTTTCAAGAGGTCAAAGCTCCAAGTTCTCCCTTCCTTCCTTCCTTCTAGTGTCTTTCATTTTTCACTGTGTTTTTCTGGAGATTTCAATGAGCCTTTTGTGCTGAGCCCTTTCAGCTGATAGTCATTGCCTGCGCGTTATGAGGATGTAGAACAATGCAGCGGCTGCCTGGAAAGAAATAGAGTGTGGCCATTGGGTGTGGAGGTATGAACGTGTTCTTGAGTTAAAATGGGAAAGCAGTCATTTTTCTGATGTGTAGACGGAAATCCAAAGGAAAACATTTAAGTCTAGAGTTCATCTTTGTGGGTTGTATCTAGCAGTATTCATCCACTACTCTTAACCTTTCTGGAGGCACAATCCCCTTTGAGAATTGAGTGAAGGTTACAGAGCCCTCCCCCAGAAAAAAAAATAAAATAAAATGAACATTAAACACATACCAGGGATGCTTTAAAAAAAAGTAATTTTTCTTATCTCTAATGAGACACTCCACTGAGAAATTGTCAGCACTTCCAGAGCTTTTGCTAAGTATATGTTATATCTTTGTGAAAAAAGAAATAATTTGCAGGGAAGAAAACCATGCTTTTTTCATAAAACATAACCTTTTCTGATTTTTAAGGGTTTTTTTTTTTGCTTTTTAATTTGCTAAAAGAAAAAAAAATGAAATCATTTGTTTCTTGCATGTAGGAATGAAGCAAGCAAAGATTTTCATCTCTAACTAGTAAAGCAGTTTGCTTTTAGTTTCTTTTACTGCGTTGGACATTGATTACCTTCATGCAGACTAGAACAAAACAATTTATAATGAACATTTAATGCTAAATGCTCATCTTAAAATTCACTGTAACATGAAAAAAAATCAGGAAGTAACAAGGCAAAACCCCATCTCCTAAAGCAAGACCGCTTCACTAGCAGATCAGAGGCTGCTAGCAGAATGGATTCTCCACTTAGGGAAGAAAGAGAGGCAGGAGGAAACCTCACTGTGTCAGTGGTAGTCTGCTTTTATGATGTTTAATGGAGCCCTGCATATTTAAACATAATTTTAATTGTGCTGACATCTAACTCTCAGCGCAATTGCAAAAGGAAATTATGGATGAGCTAAGTGGGCCGTGCCACATGAAGGTTTTTTTTCTGTTAAAAAGAGAACATGTAAACTTGCATAAAGATATGTCACCGCTGGCCCTTAGACTTCATCTTTGCTAATTGCAATAACATGGAAACTACCTAGTCCTAACTCTAAGCTTCACTTTTTTTCCTTTTCGTTTAAATTGGTGTGAATCACATTCCTGATCTCTTTTCCTCTGCAGCCACATATGTTTCCTAGTTGTGAAAACTGCTGAAGTTCACTCCATATAAAATGAGACTCACATACTGAGTTAAGGTAGCAAAATATTTTCCCTCCAGTAGCACCAGTTTTGAACTGATACATCTACTGAAACTGTATAATTGTGTATTTTTATAATGTTACTAATAGAATCGAAGATGAGACATCTTGGTGCAGGTTTGATATATTTAATTCTTGATGTTGCATTCCTTCATGTCAGTTCTGACTTACAGCAACTCTAAGGTGAATCTGTAATAGAATTTTCGTGGCAATATTTGTTCAGTGGGGGTTTGCCATTGCATTCCTTTGGAGCTGAGAGAGTGTGACTTACCTAAGGGCATCCATTGCCATTCCATGTTCAACAGGGAATCAATCCCTGGTTTCCTAGTGTCCAACATTCAAACCATTATACCACACTGCCTTATATATTTCATTCTAGAAGGAAATTATTTGAGCTTGTCTCTGCACATAGTATTTGGTAACTGATTGGCTGCTGACAAAGGGTTTCTTGCCAGTTGGGTGCAGTATTTTCTTGAATGATATGTTTTTAAAATGTGCTTTTAATTTAATTCGGTTTTAATATTGGACCTTGTTTTGCATTTTAATTATAATTTATATTCAGTATTATTGTAAGCTTTGAGCCCATATTTTAGGAGAAGTGCAAGAAAAAAGAATCTAATAAATAAAAGAATAATAATCTATTATTCAATATTCTAATGTTGTTTCATCAGAAAA
Source organism: Cyclura pinguis (assembly GCA_030412105.1). Taxonomy (NCBI): domain Eukaryota; kingdom Metazoa; phylum Chordata; class Lepidosauria; order Squamata; family Iguanidae; genus Cyclura; species Cyclura pinguis. Next base: position 245,599,544 of record CM059599.1, on the reverse strand, counting down.
TGTACTAAGAAAGGCTTCCATGTCAGATCCAATAAAAATAAAATCAAACAAAAAAAATAAGATACTCTTTCCACAGTGGTCTCTGATACTGTGATGCTGTACCAGGCTATTTCAAGTGGGATTTGGGTCATATGGAAACAGTAAGTGACTCTCTTCTAGGCTTCTAAGCCCCAGGTATCTTCTTCTAGAGTAGGCAAATGCAAACAAATTTTTGTTTCTTCCCATGGGAATATTCACTGAAGTCTAACTTGTATACCATTGTCCTTACAAAAACCACAGGCTTATATAATAGGACTAGAAAGAACAAAAGCATTGCTGCATCGGCATATCCTTTTCAAAATGTAAACCTGCCCTGCTCCTGGCACATGAAGAGGCATTGCCTAGAAATTTAGATTGGAAACTTTTTGTTGTATTGAATTAGTTCCAAGTTTTTGAAAGGTAAATTCTGCATTTGTTGAGACACACTTCTTGACGCATTTCCAATTGCTTCCTGCCTGTACTCTATATACTGTGACTCATGTTATAAAATATTGATTTGTGACAATTACAAATTTGTCAAAGAAGCATATTATCCTATTTCGGAGTGGGGGAACAAGGAGAATGAAATAAACATGGAAACAACTTGGGCAGGTACTTTGCTACTTAAATGACCATATTCTTTGTTTTTCTCTTGCAGCAGCAGGATGGAATTGAAAGGAGACAATATGTTGGCTAAGGAGCCAGAATGAACAGCTTCTGAGTTGTGATTGCTGCTGGCCTAGACTATGAATTGAAGCCTTGCTTTTGGCTGTTAGAGCTTTTCCAAGTGACTCCAAAGCTGGTCAGAGAGCCATGGCATTCTTTACTCCGTGGAAGTTGTCTTCTCAGAAACTTGGCTTCTTTCTGGTGACTTTTGGCTTCATTTGGGGAATGATGCTCCTGCATTTTACTATTCAGCAGAAGACTCAGCATGAAAGCAGTTCAGTGCTTCGTGAGCAAATACTGGACCTCAGTAAAAGATACATAAAAGCACTGGCAGAAGAGAATAGGAATGTGGTGGATGGACCTTATGTTGGGACTATGACTGCATATGGTGAGTAGGTTTTCTAAAACTATTAGACAAACCTGCCAACTGGCTGATTTTATAAACAGAATTATTTAGTCAAAATGATCCTTGGACTTTTCTGCCACCTCATTCCAACAACCCTGTAAGTTTAGACTAAGTGACTCTGTCTGTCTGTGTACCCAGGTCTTTGCTAATATCCAACAGCCTTAATTATTAAGGATATTTTAACTACTAAGAACTACTGGCATCATGCACAAAGGGATCAGATGATGATAAGAAAAGAGTGAAGTGGGAACTTGTCAGCAAGTTCAGAGGGCTATTAGTATTTGTCTTACTGTCATAAGATAAATATGGATATAAATTGGTTCATGAACTTTCACTACCTGCTCCAGTGATTAAATCCTGATGACAACCTGGAAACATCGATCTGTGGGGGAAATATATATATAATCATAAAGACTTGAATATTAAAGACATGCTGTTACCAGTGATAGATAGGATGAGATTCCTTTTATGCAAGCAGAAGAGGAAGTGTTTGAAAAAGCTGTTCTGTCTAGAAATGCATTCCTCATTGCCACTATATTAATACTGCTTGTTACAAGAAAAGCACAAGGACTGAAAGTCTGTAGAGAAGAATGGTGTCACTTCTGGTGTACTCATGTGGCCTACCAGAAAGTGCAGCAACAGAAGATGGCTCACACCCCTCCATAGTTCCCAAAATTTCCTACTGTACTGTGGGCACAGGGGGAGGAGATGAAAGGGAAGTCCCATTGCCCAAGTAGAAATCAATATTTGCATAATGTTTTATTTAGCCCTTACGCTATTTAGCTATTGCTTCCAGAAATCCCCTCAAAGTTAAGAGAACCTTGGGTTTAGGTGGTACGGTACCTATTAAATGAACATTTGTTAATACGTAGAGCCTTAAAATTTGGCATACAGTTGACCCTCCACATTTGCTAGCATTAAGGGCACAAAAGCCCTGCAAAAATGGAAAAACCACAAGTATCAAAATAGGTGTGTGTCTGTGGGAAGGGTGCCAAGACATGGTGGGGAAAGCAGACATCCACAGTCCACACCAGGTCAGGGAAAGGGGGTGGGTCAGCATGGTAGCCCTGTGCTTCTTCTCTCTTACCAATCCCCTTCTTTGGGTGTGTGGGGTATATTGGGAGAAGGTTTATGGTACTAAGAAGTCAGGTTGTGAGCAGTCCTTAGGTGGCAAGCCATCAGCAGGTGGAAGAGCAAGAGGACCAGAGAAGGGTTTTTAAGGGCTGCGGCTTGATCAGAACTGTTGAGAGGGAAGGTTCCCACAGAAAATAAGCACTTGAGTTGGGCAGGACAGGGGTTGGAGGAATTCATAATCAAGTCTGCAAAAGTTAAACCCACAAATGTGGGTTTAGCTGTGTTAAAATTGTATTTTCTACATGAGCAAACAGCTAAGCCTGAATATATTTCTTAAAATTAGCTGTACCTGATTTAAAATATGGGTAGTATGGGTATAACATGTAATAAATTATTGAAAATGATTAATATTAACAGTTTAAGTATGAATCCTTCTAAACCCTTAGTTTTGACTGTACATCTGGAAATGTATATCTCTATATATTTGAAAATACTGATAGCACTTGTCAATCTGTGTAATATCTCATAGTTAATTCTAGAAAATTGTCTGGAAACTTCTATCTGGAAAAATCTATCAACTAATAATCAGTTATGTCGTCTATGATCATGTCTGTCTATTCCACTTTCTTTCGGAGTTTTTGTTAGGGAAAAATATAGCACACTCCAAAAATAACACATTGCCTACTTTTTCTAGTTGTTTTTTTAAGTAACCAGAAAGCTGAATCAGCATCCTGACATGCTCAGATCACACAGAGACTTCATTGTGCTGCTTGCCCAACTAGCATAACAAGATCAGAATGGAAGTGCAACAGTGTAGCACTAAACCAGATGTAGTAGCTGTACGTTAGAGGTGTGTCTTCTCTGAGGTCTTGAACCAAGGAAGGAGAAAATTCTGCTGCCTCACAGCAAGGCTTCCTCCACAACTCCCACTGTCAAAGGACGACACCTTTGCTTTCTCTAGTAAACAGAACCAAGTTACAGAGAGATATTTTGTATTCCAGCTGTTGCTTCCCCTCCTACCTGCTAAATTCTCTGAGTATCTGAAAAGCTGAATATGACAGCTGCAAGAAATTGGGCTTTCATAACCACAGTATATATAGCAGAAACTCCCCACCTACTTTAAATGTCAGTTGAGGTGGTTGTCCCTAGCAGCAGAGAAGCATCTCTCACTCTGTGGTTGAGATGTTTTGTTTCAGGTTTTTCTATTTTTACAGGTAATATTGCAAAGTTTAAGAAGCAGGGTATTAATAGCTGGAAGTAACCACAGTGAGCTCTGCTTTTCCACTGTCTGAAAACCAAATACTACCCTTTCTGTCTTGCCAAGAAGATTCTTATTCTTGTTTAAAAAATGTTCTGGTTTTCCAGCTCCAGAGCTTTTTTTTTTCTTTCATAGCAAATACATAATAAAATATGTCATCAGACCAAAAGCCGAAGGGCACATCGCATTATGAGGAATAAAGAGACTTTCCAGTGCACCAACCATATGTTACTGTAAGGCATCCTAGAATCCAGAGAAGTCTCAGCTGGTCAAGGGCAGAACTGCCTTATAAGTCAGCCAGCCACATGACAGAGCCCTACAGAATTTCTTCTAGGCACAGTCAGGATACTGGTATCTTCCTTTATGGGCTTAAATGTCTGGAGCCAAACTCTGTCAAGGCATATATCCCTCTGTATGCCCCTCAACAAGCACACATTGTGCCAAGTTCATCAGAGCTGTATTATCTAAACTGCCTGTGACATAAGTGAATAGAGCCATGCTGTTGGAAGCAGTATGCATCATGGAGACATGGGAGAAGTCTTTCTTGGTTGTGGAAGGTAGCTGGCCTCATTGTTGGGATTATGTCAGTGCCAAGGTAGAACTTCACCATAACTTATGGGGCCTCAGTGGCCATCTGGGTTTTGTATGACTGTGTTGAAGAGCTTAAAAGTCTGAAAACTGCTCTTGTTCTTTAAGCTGTTTTATGGACTGCACTTTACCCTCAGATCTACATATACAGTGTGGAACAAAAATATTTAAATAAAGAAAAGTTGCAAAAATGAGAGTGTGATGGCACATTATGGAATTCCCACCTGGTTTTTCTTGGATAAGTATTGAGGATATTTTTAGTATGCCTTCAAGCAATTGGATTCACTAAAATGTTGGTGTCTCCATAACTATGACTTGACATAGTTTTTTTTTTAAAAAAAAGAAAGAAAATGAGTTGTTATCGTTATGATACCCCAAGAATATCCCACATTTTGCCTTGGAGGTTCCCTTTTATTAGATGGCAAGATGCCACTATAATAAATTGTAGGCATCAGTCGACATCGTGCTTATGGAAATGTTGGAGTCCTGGAAGCAGCCTAGTGCCACAGAACTCTTGTTCCTTTGAAATGTTGGCCTGATTACGAACAGACATACATATTTTTAACAAAAGACCAAGACATGAACAAATGAATGAGGATGTGTTAATATAAATACTTATTCCCATGAGAAACTAGTGGTGAGCTTCCCCCAACTCAAAAACAAACAAACAAACAAACACAAACCTGCAGCACAGATTTTTGCTCCACATGTCCATGAGAACTGGCAAAATTTTGGATTAATTCTAAAGCATCCAGATGTAATCTCTAGGAGCAGAACCGTACTGTTTGTGTGAACTTCTATAACTTTTTCAGTATATTCCCCCCCACACACACACACACACACACTTTATCCAGTGGGTTTTTTGAGGCTGTTGCTTGAAGCAGAAGAGGTGCATGGACAATAAAGGGGTATCTTAACCTTGTGTCTTGTGTCTACTCTTTCTCTTGTGTCTTTCCCACTCTGATGATAGAATAGTCTGTGTATAGAGTCAGTGGCTTCGGGATGTGACATTGGCAGCAGATAATGGAAGATTAAAAAGGCTTTTTTATAAATGTGAAACTGTGGGTAGTGTGTAGAATTTTCTTAAGGAAGAGAAGTATAGGAACCCATTTCCAAATCCCACAGCAAACATGGAAAGTTGTGTCAAAAAAACCCCAGACTATTTCCTCCCATACACTACTAACTAAATCAGAACTAATAATTTAATAATTGAGGCCTGCCCTCACTTTGGAGCATCTTCTAGTACAGACAGCTCAATTGGACAACACATGTTTGTAGTGGAGAGGGTCTTCAGGGACAGGAAAGGTTTATACCTGATAGCTTAGGAGGCAGGTGGTTGTCTAAGTAGACCAAAGAAAAGATGGCCCTTTTATCTTTTTATAGAACTGCTTGATATTTTGTGTTATTTTTTTACTTTGTTCTTGATACTTGAAAGGTTCATTTGTACATCACTAATATCGCTGAATAGCTTAATTATCTTCTAAAGTATCTCTTTACAGTTTCATCTAATACAAAAAATAAAATACTAAAATGCATAATTTTTGCACAATGTGGCACAGTTAGTATAAAAAAAAAACCTTGTCTGTACTAGTTGCTCCTTTTCTGTTCTGTAGGAAAGCAAGCACAACGGAATCTATTTCAAGTGATGAATCCGTGCGTAACAACCAGAAGTGTTTCTCTTTCGTAGACCTTGATTTTTTATCAAATAAAAACTTTTGTATTGTATACCAGTGATGCGCTTAAGAATATTCTTTCCTTTATAGGTTGAAAACCTACTTCTGTTAATTTCTACTCATACACTTCAATGAAGTGTTTGCTTTCCCCTAATTAAAGGCGAGGAGGGGAGGGCTGCAGAAGAGAGAAATGTGAGAGAAAAAGGAACACTCAGTGTAGAGAAAGAGAGTGTGGGGAAATCACAGATACTTCAAACCTCTCTTGGAAAGCAATAATTTTCTCAATTTCTGGAGTGTGTGCAGTGCCTCTTCAAATGCAGTGTGACTATGGGTGTTCCCTATCCTGTTTTTTTTTGTCTTTCTAACCTTTCTGTTTGTTTTGCCAGAAGGCAGCTGCCTCTTTTTAGGTACTCTGGAAAGATAGCTGCCAATTAGTTGTTCACCTGTTTCTGCTTACAATGGCTCCTTTTTTCCCCCCATCACCATCTTATCATTAAGAGATCTTACTTGGTTTGTCAGTTCATCTTGCCAAAGGAGCACTGTTGGTTCTGATGCCCTGACTGGGGTTGCACACAAGTTGGAGCTTAGAGCCATTCATCTGTGGCTTCGGTATCTTCTTCCTCTTCACTGTTTGAAATGAAAGCACTTCTTTAGAACAGATGCCAGAGATGCTGGTGTGCCATGCTGCTTTTGTTACACCTTTGTGTCATCTCCTGATAAGTTCTGCTGTTTCTGTGAATGCTTTAGCTCAGGAGGTTGAGGTCACCATCCCCTAGGCAGCTGACTGCAGCATCGCCTTTGTGGTGCAAGTAACAAGTGGCCCTTGTTCTGTATCTCCTGTCTGACTGTGATAGCCAGCAAGCAGTGTTTGCTCATATTGTGACTCTGCTGTATATTGCAAACCAACCAGAGTTTGCTGTGCTAGGACAGTACCTGAATGTACTACAGTGTAGAATGCAGTGTAGAAAATTGTGATATGATTATTTCTTCCTTGCTGAAAGCAATGATGTGTCCTTTCTGTAATCAATCCCAAAAGAAATTCCACTAAGCTGATGGCTATTTAAAAAGCAAAGTAACATTTACAATTTGATCCCATGCATCAAGGTAGCCAAGTACAGAATCATAGAATCATAGGGCTGGAAGAGACCACAGGGGCCATCCAGAACACTCCCAACAGATGACCACCCAGCCTTTGTTTAAAAACCTACAAAGAAGGAGACTCCACCACACTCCAAGGCAGCATATTTCATTGCTGAACAGCTCTGATCTTCAGGAAGTCCTTCTTGAGGTTCAGGGGGAATCTCTTTTCCTGTAGTTTGAATCCATTGCTTCTTGTCCTACCACATTTCTGCACGACACTCTTATAGTGCGATGATTCCACTTTCAACCTCCTATGGAATCCTGGGGTTTGCGGTTCCAGGAGGGGCCGGCAGGTCCTTCCCAAAACTGCGAACTCCTGGATTCCATAGGAGGTTGAAAGTGGAATCATCATGATATAAGAGTGTCGTGCAGAAATGGCCCTAGTCTTTGGAGCAGCATAAACCAACCCCACTCCCTCCTCGACATGACATCCCTTCAAATATTTAAACATGGCTATCATGTCCCCTCTTAACCTTCTCTTCTACAGGCTAAACATACCCAGTTCCCTAAGCCTCTCCTCATAGTGCATGGCTTCCAAACCCTTCACCATATTCATTTGTGGCTTTGCTATCTAACATTGTGTGTGTGTGTGTGTGTGTGTGTGTGTGTGTGTATAAATATAAATATATAATCTTGCCCAAATTATCACTATATTTGCCTTCTGACTAGTGATAATTTTCAGAGTTCTTAGTTCTGCATATGCATTGTTCAACCATGGTGAATCTTGGTGAACCAGGGTGAAACATGCAAAGAGTAAGTGCCCTGCCCTTTAAACCCAAGCCATTCCTACCTAGGTCAGTGGGGGCAGGGTGCTGCACCCCCAAAGCAACAGAAGCAACGAGCTATGCCAATGAAGTCCTCATTTCTTGAGCCACTCCATCGTGGCCTGTTCACTCAGCCCCAGTTGAGCCTCAAGATGCCAAATGGACCATATTGTGGCTGCAGATCAAGAGTTGTCACCTTACCAGATATAACCTAGAATCTGGGGGAAAAATATTAGTACACTGAACAATATAACTCAGTACTTGAGAGCTCAGAGATATATTTTTTTCTATACAAGAGATCTCCAACATCCTTTGGTGTAAAGGGAGTTATAGATAAATGTTGTTGTTGTTGTTACCACTACTACTACTACTGCTACTACTACTACTACTACTGCTACTTACTACTACTGTTTGATCCCACATCCAGACCGATGGCAAATCCATAGAAGCAGCCTCTATCTGAAAGGAAAAGATCCCAAATTTAGCCCCATGTAGAGCTTGTAGGGCCTTGGAAATAAAAGTCCAAAATAAGTATTTGGTAAGGGGTAAAAAGTCCTTACAACAAAATAAAGGACCAGCCCTAGGTTCCCTGGCCAGGACCTAACCCTGCAGAGCACAAACAGAGTACAAGGCTGAACTGCAACAAAAATGAAGTGTTACCTTTGCCCCTGCACTCCTTTGATCCATCTTAGAGGTATGGATTTACAACTCAGCCTATTGCACAGAAACGTTTATACTCCTTGGTTCCATTGCTCTATCTGCTATATCCCCTCCAGACAACACAACCAGTTCAGTAACCTACAAGGCAGCAAAAAAGGGTGTCAAAGATGTTGCATAGAATAAAATGACCTCATAATCTGAGCTGCAAATGCCCAGTACCTCCCAACCCTTTGGGAATATCAGATGATCATGATTCACACCTACCAGATACTTTATCCTTTCCTGAGACTATCCCTCCAGCATTTTGTGAATTCCAAAGTTCCTTGTGTTGCACTGGTACCCAGGCCCTGGAAGCAAACATCAATACTGAAACCTAGGCCTAATGGAACGTGGAACTGAGTCCACAGATAAATTGGGGGAAACAGGGATTGGCCAAAGAGCTTGAAGACCAGCCTGAACTGTTCAAAGCCCATACTTACTGTACTTCTTATACTGCCTCCTTGTACTAGGAGCTGATAGCCTTGACAACATCATCTCTCGAAGCCTCCATAGGTCTGCTGGCGTCAGATCCAGACAGACCGGTGTATCTGGAGCCAGTTGTCTGAAGCACTCCATCTGTTGGCAGGAGACAGCATTGGCAATCCTGTTGTCTTATCACAATCCAGGGAAGAGCTGTGAAAAGAATATGATTAATGACAGAACAGTGTAAAGGTCCACTGTGTTACTTGTGGGACTGTGGAGGACGTAGAATTAATAACTTGTACTGTTGCATGTTATCACAACAGAAATGAACAAAAGAGTTAGTCAGATCCTGAGCCCAGAATCAAATAGCCACCACGACTGGGGGGAAAAAATCCAAAAACGTTAAATCCGACAGCAAGCCTGCCCGTTCCTCAGGGCATGCCTGTGCACACCAGTGACCGTGAAAATAAACCTCAAACCCAACAAAGCCTACTGGATCTCAAAATACCTTCAAGGCATCTCAAATCCTCAGCTCATCTCCAAAAAAGAAATCCTGTTGAAGGTAGCCAGAAATTCTTGGCACATTCTGAAGCTTGCCCCTAATCCCTTGAGTAATTCTGATCCTATCATGGGTCTTACATAGTCTACAGACAGCGTCATAAAGACTCTGTAGGAAACCCCTACCAGGTGGAATACATGCAAACCAATGAGCTTCTGGAATTCCTTAAGTGTACCCTTCTACACCTCATAAATTCAGAAACCATCTGCCTCAAATCTCTTAGCTTCTCCTGTGGTAGCCTGCAGTGCAGTTCCACAATATCAATATCAGACCTTAGAAAAATCAAACACTGATTAGATTCCTCTATTTTCTCATGAGCCAGGGATACACCCAGTTCTGCTGTTAGGGAATAAAACTCCCTCATCACAAAAGCACACTGTTCCACTTCTGACTGCCTTATGAACAAAAAATCCTCAAGATAAGGAATAAACCATTTTTGCCTGGACCTAAGCTTAAGAGTCCATTCAAGAAGTGTACTGATTATTTAAAACATGGCAGACACTGAACACCTCATATGAAGGATCAATTCATGTAAAAAAAGGCCTTCAGAAGAAAAGCCCAGTAACTCAAAGTGCTGCTGATGAACCAGCAAAGGGTGAAATGCAGACTTAATATTTGCCAGTTTAGCCCCTGCTGTTTTCCTACAGACCTCCTGAACAGCTGCTTCAAAAGATGTATAAGGTACAACTTTGCAGGGATGACATTGTTAACAGACTAACCCAGGGAAAGACAAATAATGGATAAACCTCTGTCCACCAGGTTCCTTTGTGAGAATGACCCCCAGAGGTGACATCCTCAAAATCGGGTACAGGAGAAGATACCTACAACCCTACCTTCCATCATTTCTTTATGAATATTCTGCAGGTGCATAAATGTGCATAACGTTGTAATATTGTTAACACTGAAAGCTGGCTGAATCCCCCCTGCACCTGCTCCTGGAAAAAAAACATTGCCCCTAGGTGCCCTCAAAGGTCTGTAGAAGAAATGATGGTATGTTTTTGGGACTTCCTGGACCTTTAAGGAATGTTTTGAGACATTCTGAGATATCTTTTTTTTTTTTTACATTGCAAAATCTTGTTTGGACCTCTTTGGAATCCAGCAGGGCTCCAAATGTACTGGAAATGGCCTCCACAGACCCTAGCAATTATGTTAGGAAATTTCAGATCAAAACGTTGGTTGTTTTGTTTTGTTTTGTTTTGTTTTGTTTTGTTTTGTTGAAAATTGGGGGAAGACTGATCCTGGGGGCCTTTGGTAGCCACAAAAATGACCCTGAGAATTACATGTGATCTGTGGACCGCACTTTGTCCACCTCTGATCTAAAGCATTTTTCCTACTGTCCCCCCCCCCCCCAAAATTCCTATTTCATCTGACATTTCTTTTATTGTAACAGAATCACCTAGTAGCAAGTGTTTGGCATTATTTGAAAAAATGTCCCACAAAGGCTTCCACAGAAGTACTATAACATGGAAGTTACAAAGAATCTTATGGTACCCTAAAGGCTAACAACTTTCATTTTGCATAATCTTTTGTGGACTGCAGCTCATATCTTCAGCTTATGAAGTGGTCTGCCATCCACTGAGTGAAAAATATTAGTTGGAACAAGTAACATAGTGGACACTCCATTGCTTTTCTGGCAATAGACTAACACAGCTAACACAAAGTTGTTCAGGATCAAGCATGTTCCTGGTCTCACCTAGTTCTTTACCAGAAGAGATGAGACAAATAACAGTGCTCCTTATTCAAAGACATATTACCTGAAATAAGTGCACAATGCACACATTCAGAGAGAAAGAGAATTGGAACATCATGCTCACAAAAATCAACTCTTGACATGTCTAGCAGCAGAATGAAGTAATCTCCCTTGGGTGGCATGAAGGGAGTAGGGGACAAATAGAGGCAGGGATTGGTGTTTGAATGGTATAGTGTCACTTTGCAGTGTATTTCCTTTAGCGGGATTCAACTTCAGATGTCTTTGGTTGGTAAAAACATTTTTCATGACATGGTCACACGTATGGTGGTGCTCCTTATTTTAAATATTAATGCGGTTTTATCTTCAGGCCTTCATTATTTAGGTAGATAGATGAAGGAGGATATTTGAGGCAGAAAGGAAAAGGTTTGAAAGGTTTACTGTAAAATCATTGCTTCTGCCTAATGGCAACATACAATGCCATTAATATTTCCATGTAATGCTTACTGGTTTTGTTTTGGTTTATGACTTAGATTTGAAGAAGACACTTGCTGTTTTGCTGGATAATATCCTGCAACGTATTGGGAAGCTTGAGTCTAAAGTGGAGAACCTTGTAATCAATGGCACTGGTGCAAACTCCACAAACAGCACCACCACTGCTACTCCCAGTTCAGGAGCAGCTGAAAAGCTCAATGTTGCAGGTAGGTATGAAACTTGCTATAATTTGTCCTTTATTTTTATTTTCCGTATAAAGTAAAGTGGTCTAGCTCAGTGGTTTCCAAATTTGGTTATCCAGACATTGTTGGATTACAACCCTGAGGCTCTGTCACCACTGACCATACTGACTGGGGATCCTGAGAGCTGAAATCCAACAATATATCTAGAGGCCTGAGTTTGAGAACCACTGGCCTCGGTGGTATAAAATGATACTTCCAAACTGTTTCATGATAGTGGACTTGAAAATATGGTCTCATTGATAGCTATTCTTTCTCCAGTATGCTGAAATTGAAAACAGGCTATACTTTAAGCACCCTTACTACTTTCGGCACTCTTACCTTTACTAAACAGTGTGGTATAGTAGTGTGAATTTGGACTAGGACACTGGAAGACTAGGGTTCAAATCCCCACTTGGCCATGGAAACCTCTGGGTGGCCTTGGCCAAGTCACAATCTCGCAGCCTCAGAAGAAGGCAGGTACAAGCCCCCTCTGAACAAAACCTTTCAAGAAAACTCCATGATATTTTCACCTTAAGGTTGCCATAAGTCAGAAATGACTTCAAGGCATGTAAAGACTCAGTGGAGCATGCATCTGTGTGTATGTGTGCGCACGCGTGCATGTATGTATGTGTTCATGCATGTCTGGGACTGAATTTACATTGAACCTCGTAAAAAGAAAAGTAGTATTTAAGCAGTGCATTTCCGTATTTGACTCATTAATCAAGCCTGTTAGCATTGAACCGCTTCAGCTGAACAATGAAATGCACTAAAAACAAGAAGAAAATGAAAATGCCAACATAAGAATAGCTACTGATAAAAAAAAAAAAGTAATGACCCTGGACAATCTTTTTTTTTCCTCCTCTTAAAAAATGGTACAGACATCCAGATGCAGGGTTGCCAAACTCCTGTTATATTTTTGTGAAGAACAAGAGGCTCTAAGCCAGGTCCCAGACTTTGATCTCTCAGTATTATCGTGAACTCAGGTCTCACCTAACATCTGGATACAGCAACCGAGAGCTCCTGCATGAAAAAGGGAGAGGAAGGATGACCTCAATTGAGGTGCCAGCTATAGAAGCTGCACACAGTACTTTGCCCAGGGACCCAGTGATGCCCCTTCACATCACCCATCTCATGATGGAGTCAGAGGGAGGATCTCTCCCTGCACCCTCAAAAAGATTTCCACACCAACCTTAAAAATCACCACAAAAATCCCGTGACACAGGCCAGTAGGATTATAACGATATTTGGTGAGGAAGAGAAGTGGTAAAGAGATGAAAGAAAAGTGATTTTCTAAAAACAAATTTATGACAGATTTAAAATTTTAAGAAAAAACCTTTCCAATGCTGGTGGTATGCTAGTTTCAGAAGTCCATTTTCTGAGTGAGAACCTGGAATTATGAGGTAGTTGCAACTCTGAGATTTCTTGGATGAAGCTGATTATCTGGGCTCAGGTTCTAATATTGTATAGTTAAAGCAGTGTTTTGCAGAACACCCAGAGTTCTGTGGCTGGATTGGTCAAGCAGTGGAGAGTTTTAAAGATGGTTTACAGTAATCAGGCACACCAGTAAAACAGAGCTTGCCCATGTTTTGATCTGTGTGAAATTTATTAAACATTTTCTATTAGGAATACTTTCCTTTGCCCTTTATCAGTAGAGTGTAATATTTGTTTTGACTTCTTGTGAAATTTTGAGTGAAATGCAATATTTTCACCTTTTGTTGTTTTGTTGAATGGTGGAATATTGCATTTCAGAATACAAAAGTTTTTACAGACCTTTCATGTTTTCATAAAACAAAGGGACTGATAGAATTGCTGGTGACATTGGCCTCAGTTAGGTACCAAGTTAATGCTTGGCTATTTACTCAACCATTTGAGACCTATTGAAACCACAACTTGTCTTTTTTTCTATTGAGATCCTGGGTTTTATTTTGATTTTTGAATTGTTTTGAACTGTTCAAATTGCACTAAAGTTACTTAATTGATCATACCCTGCCTGAGATAGGGTAGGCTATAAATACTTTTTTAAAATCACAATAGCTCTATTTTGCCAACAGGTTTCTTCACATTACAGGTTTGATCTTTGAGGCCAGATCAGTTTTCTTCCATTAATCTTCTTGGTCATGTTTCCATGTCTCCAGATTGGCTTGCTTTTAATCACTGATATACTTGCATTAAGCTCATGGATCTTATTTAATTATTTTTGAGTTTCACTGAATTAAAGAGAACAAAGCTGTACCAGAGAACACCTCCCACCCACCCAGAATATCTTTTTTTAAAACTGTTCTTTGCAGTTAGGAAATATTTAATGGCATTTAGTTAAGTCTCCTTTTCTTTTTCGTATGTAAAGAAATGTGGCGTTTACAGTTTTTTTTACAGTTCCTGCTGTACAGCTTTACAGTTTACAGTTCCTGCTGAGAATTTACATTTTGGTCCAGGCTTTAATATTAGCGATGTCAGTAAGGGGAATCTGTTTGTAGGTAGTGATGTGTGACAGAGGTGGCATAGATCAGTTTGAGCAATTTTCTTGTGTTGAAGGAATTTTTAACCTTCAAGGAACACTACCAAAGTGATAAGTTTGCCAGCTTTATATAAGATCTGCTCTGTTATGATTAAGTTGCCTTTTGTTATTCAAAAAGCTGATTAAAAGTTAGAGCAATAGCTCTAAAATGTATAACAGGCGTCTACACCTTTGCATAAGGCTTTGAGAAACATAAGTTTTCTGGGTGGATTCTACTGGGATCACTGATCCAACATGGTGTAGTGATTTGAGGGTTGGACTATGACCTGGAGACCAGGCTTCAGTTCTCTGCCTGGCCATGGAAACCCTCTGAGTGATTGGGCACATCACACACTGTGAGCCCCAGAAAATCCATGTTTCCATAAGGCAACTTGAAGGCATACAGCAAAAACACTGAAAGAAAGGAACTGCACTATTTAACCCTTGACTAGTATAGACTGGGAGAGTCCTGAGGTCAAAATGTAAGGTCTGACAATTAATGCTGTGAGCTCATGATAGGCTGAACTACTAAACCCCCCTGCAAATTGGAGGTTCTGTAGAACGTGCCATTTGCAGAGAGTTCTAGCAGTTCAATCTATGAAGTTTTTTTTTTAAGCTATGGCGCTTTTATTAAATTTAATTCAATCTATGGCAGGACTTTTTTTTTTTTTTACACTATGGAGGATTGGAGTTTCCTTTAGCTATGGAGATGAGGGATAATGGATTGTAAGGAAACATTCTGCACCATATGATAAAAGACAACTAGCTAAGTAAGGATTAAACCACTAGTTCTGCATGAGCTCCCAGGTTCAATACCTGGCATGTTCATTTAATTGATTTCAGGTAGCAAGACTGACTGAGGGAGACTAATTGCTTCTTTGTTGCCACTCAGAATAGATGGTAGATGGATCAGTGATTTGGCTCAGTTTAAGGAAACCGTTTTATTAACCTTCATCAGTCCTAGATGGCATAGGGATCCCTGGAGGGATAGCACTGCCCATCCCTGCCTTTTATATGGGTAGTTATTAAAATTATTAATATAAGCAGTCTCAGTCTTGGACTTGTGACCTGATCCACTGTTTTAATCTCTGTTTATCTAGAAATTATATTACTCAGTGTTTTACTTGAACTTCTTCAAGTCTCTGCACACAGACTCATAAATGCTGTTAGAAGTAAGGTGAGGAAATCTAGAAGAGGTATAGATTCATAGAGTCTACATGCAACTTAGGGATGTCAGTTATATGAAATTTAATTCGTGTGTGTGTGTGTGTGTGTGTGTGTGTGTGTGTGTAAAATGAGGGGTGGAGGTAAACAGTTGGAAAATAGAAGAAAAATAGAAAAGAGGCTGTTTCACCGTATTTGCCAGCATATAAAACACACTCCCCCCAAAAAATGCCTTCTGAAAATTGGGTGCATCTTATACATTGGCAGATACGGTAACTCCTGCCAGGGCATAGGATAGTGAGGGGGATGAAAGGAGTGCTCGCAGAAGTGCCTGGGCGAGGAGAAGTCCCCTCCCAGTCAAAAAGGAAAGGAGAGGCACCTTTCTGTTCTTTTTTGCCTCAGTGGGAACTTCTCCCCACCAAGGTAGAGACAGCAGGAACGGGACAGAAAGGAGCACCTTTCACCCACCTCCCAACCTTCCTATTCTTTCTGCCTCGGCAGGGAGGTCTCCTCATGAGGCAGAGACAACAGGAATGAGGGAGAAAGGAACACTTCCTGCTCCATCTTTCTTGGCAGAGAGGTCTTCCCACCAAGGCGGAAATGACAGGAACAGGGAACAGGGTACTAAAAGTTTTTTTGTAAAGAATACAGTCTGAAAATAGGGTGCGTTTTATACGCCAGTGCGTCTAATATGCTGGCAAATACGGTATGTTTAAAATAGAAAAATAAACATTAATAGCAGGATTAGTGCAAGAGAATATTTTACTTTTTGCAAGAAAGAAAATGAAGTTTATAAATACTATAAAAATAAAAAACAAGCAAGATGTCTTAGCAGCATGAATAAATAGGAGGTTTTTTTTAATGGCGCCTTCTCTTTTACTAACTAAAAGTTGCTTGTAAACAACCCAAAGAACTAACTTCATGCAAAAGGTGGTGATTTAGAAGTCGGTCTTTGAAGACAGTTTAATGTGAGATATTGAAAAAACTACTTTTTTAAACAATATCTGTAACAATACATAATAAAAATGAAATTAAAAATTAGCTAACATTAAGATAAAAACTTCAGATTTTGAAAAAAGTTATATTATCATTCGAGGCTGTCCATATTTACAGTCTTGGGCCTCCTCAAAACTACAGAATGATTTGGTAAGATAAGCAAAAGGAGAGAAAAAGATATAGACTCTATACTTTCTTTTCTCCTGCTCCTTAGATTATACAGGGGCATCAGATGAGGGGAAAATAGGATGGAAGACAAGATTTTGGGTGTCAGAAGGGCAAGAAGCTAGATTATTGCATCATAGCAGTGTGTAGTTTTTGTGCCAGTATTTGGTAGTCTTCAAAGTAGTTTTACTTCTTTAAGATCATACCTCACCTTTTTCTCAGCATGGGACCTGGTACTACAGAAGGACTCCATGTGACATTAAACCTGTGCAGTACATTTCCTTGCATGTATACTTGTTCATTTTTCAGAATGCCAGTCTTTAAATGCCAATTCAGTGTGTTACTCTACTCACTCAACAATGACAAGTGGAGAACAGGATTTCTAAGCCTCAACCAAGTTTGCTCCACATGTTTGGACTTCACCCTCACTCAGCCTTGTTTGGCCAATGGTCAGGAAATCTGAGAGCTGTAGTACAAAACATTTGGAGGGCACCAGTTTGTGCAAGGCTGCCAGAAGATACCAAGAAGAAACATCAGTAAAGCAATGCAAGCTAATGAGTGAGGAAATTGCAGTGGAGAGGAGATAGAGGAAAAGGATCCTTTAGTGGTTACTGAAGAAAAGTAATTGAAGAGATATGTTCAAAACACCAAATTGGGAGGGATTGCTAATACGCAAGAGGACAGGATCAAAATTCAAAATGACCTGGGCAGATTGGAGAGCTGGACCAAGGCTAACCAAATGAAATTCAACAGAGAGAAATGTAAGGTCCTACACTTAGGTAGAAAAAATAGAATACAGAAATATAGGATGGGGGACACATGGCTGTATAGCAGTACGTGTGAAATGGATCTAGGAGTCTTAATAGACCACAAGCTGAACATGAGTCAGCAGTGTGATGCGGAAGCCAAGAAAGCCAATGCAATTCTCGGTTGCATCAATAGGAGTATGGTGTCTAGATCGAGGGAAGTACTAGTACCACTCTACTCTGCTTTGGTTAGACCTCATCTTGAATACTGTGTCCAGTTTTGGGCACCCCAATTCAAGAAGGACATGGTCAAGCTGGAGCAAGTCCAAAGGAAGGCGACCAAAATGGTGAAGGGCCTGGAAGCCATGCCCTATGAGGATAGACTTAGAGAGCTGGGTATGTTTAGTCTGTAGAAGAGAAGGTTAAGAGGGGACACAATAGCCATGTTTAAATATTTGAAGAGATGCCATGTAGAGGAGGGAGTGGGCTTGTTTTCTCCTGCTCGAGAGACTAGGACAAGGAGCAATGGATTCAAGCTGCAGGAAAGGAGATTCCACCTGAACCTCAGGAAGAACTTCCTGACTGTCAGGGCTGTCCGGTAGTGGAATATGCTGCCTCAGAGTGTGGTGGGGTCTCCTTCTTTGGAGGTTTTTAAGCAGAGGCTGGATGGCCATCTGTCGGGAGTGCTTTGAGGGTGTTCCTGCATGGCAGGGGGTTGGAGTGGATGGCCCGTGTGGTCTTTTCCAACTCTACATTTCTATGATTCTATGATTCTCTGAAAATGATGAAAGACGTCAATAAGGGACTGCGTACAGCACTCTTCTTTCTCTTCCTTCTGCAGCCCTCCACCAACAGAAGAGTGTTTCCCAGACCTCTATTCAGTGTTGGAGGCTTATGTGGACTTCAGATGGGGTGGTAGTGGTGGCAATGCCTCCTTCTGTTCCTCTGGAATCTCTTGTTGCACCAGTGTAATTTCACTGTCAGACTGTGCCCAGAATTTAAATATCAGAAATTAAAGTGAAATTTCAGAGAAAGGGGAGCAAACCAAATTGTGCGAGAACATGACTTAAGCTTTATATTTCTATTTAAAATATACAGCCCTCCATATTTGTGGGGGTTCTGTTCCAGGAACCCCTGCATAGAGAAAGAATGCAAGTGTTCTCATCCCATAATACTAAACAGCAGTGACGCACACAGCACATGCGCATTGTCACCATTTTAGGTATACGACACGACATGATCACACACACTCAGATTTGCATATCTGGAGACTGCAGGTAAGAAGGGCACACTGTAAACACAAATAAACAGAAAAATTGACTGGGTAGGTGCTGCCATATGAAATGAATAACACACAATCAATAACCCTCTAACCCCACTATCCCTTGGTATAAAATATTAATATATTGTTAGGAGCGTAAGATTTCTTGTTTATGTGTTGAGGTATACTGCAAATAGTGACCTTTAAAAATTTGCTCTTGCTTCTTTCCCCCTAAAAGACAATGATTCTGTTGTATTGTATGATGTATCTGTTTGGCTGCCAGTTTTAACATGCTTAGTGGAGTAATTTTCATCAAAGCTTTTTATGTGTTACATCTCTGTTGTCCCACTGGCAGATGACGCCATGAAGTTCCATTCATGTTATGTCCTTCACACTTCAGAGAGCTGAGTGTTCGGCATTGCTCCTTTGAAAACAAAAATTGCTATGAAGCAGTTCGTTTTATGAAATGGGAACTGACGTTGATGGAATAATGGCCTGCTGAAGGCCTGTAGCTGAGTTTCTGTAGCTGCAGTAAGAATGTTAAAGGCTTTGAAGCTTCAAGTCAAACGGTGATGTAATACCAATAAAAGCTCTACATTTTTTATAATTCAAGAAATGGTTTGTGTTTGGTAGACTCAAGTATGGGATCTTATTGAGCAAAACTAGAAGTATAAATCATGTGATTCTCCAAATGTTGTTGGACAGCAACTCCCAGAACCGCTGGACAGCCTGGCCAGTAGTGAAGAAAGTGGAGGGTTGTGTGAGTGCCGCCCCTGCTCTACATCGTGGAAGTGGAGGAGACATTTTTTTTAACAAAAAGGGTGGGCAAGACATTTCCGAGAACCGGCATGGACTAGGACACTGGGAGACCAATGTTCAAATCCCTGCTTGGCTATGGAAACCTAGTGGCTGACCTTGGGCAAGTCACAATCTCTCAACCTCAGAGGAAGGCAAGGCAACCCCCCTCGGAACAAATTCTGCCAACAGATTCTACATGATAGGTTCAACTTGGGGTTGTTGCCGTAAGTCAGAAATGACTTGAAGGTACTCAAAAAGAAGACATTGCTAGTTGCTCTGTAGTGCTTCCACGGCAGGGTGGCTCACAATCAAGACTGTTTTTCTCCCAACCAACCGCAAACGTTGTATAGTTGGAGCCATGTAGTACTTACAATCTGTTTCTTTTATGCTTTTGGTGTTCACAGTGTTCCACAGTCATTTCCATTCTTCATAAAAAATGATATGGAGTAGAAGTAATAATTTTTTTAAAAAAATGGGTGTAAGATTAATTTTGCAGTTATCGAAGTCCTGCATGAGGTCTGTGGAATACAGCAACTTCACATTAATACAGACAGTCCTTCTCTGTAACCTTGTTAGTCCTCTTGAAATAGCCTTATGATAGAGGGGATGTTTCTGCTTTGCCTGGGCAATCAAGCAGGGGAAGGTTATGAAACTGTGTTGTGCTGGGTCACATCATCAGATTAGGGTTCTGTGATACGTACCAGGCATGAGGAACTCTGGAGTATCTGAAGCTTTCTTGGCAGATCTCCTTCTAGTTTTTAAAAATCATTTCCAGGTTGTTGTTTTTAAAAAATGATTAGGTTTTCTTGCTAAAATGAGGTTGTTTTACAGAAGAATGGTGTATCTTGGAGCTTTCTGTGTGATTATCTCTTTTTGCCCCCCCCCCCACACAAATTGGGGCAGCTCCATGGATTGCAAGAAAGCATAATAAAGAGCTCAGGAACTGCTCACTTATACTTTCTAGCTGTGAAAGGATGCCCTAATTTCCTGCTCTCTTCTAACCTCGTACTTGCCTATTCTGTCTGTACTAGTGTACCTGTACCAGAATGTCCAAGCTGTCTAGCTCAGCTGTACATAACAGCTAGTAGACACTTCAAAAGACCCAAACCTTCCTTTTAGAAAACTAGAAATAATCAACTAGTTATGAATGTACCCAAGACTCTTTCAGGAGTGAGTTGCTTGTGCTAATGCAAGCTAAAGTTTAATCATATGTCCTGTAGTGATATAGTTATGTGCTTCTGTGTAGAATTAGGGGCTTTTGGTCAGTGGATAGTTTCATCCAAGAAATCTAATCAAGGGACAAGAAATCTAACTTAGAATGGAAAGCTGAGATCTGTTCCTTTGGAACAAAGAAAACGGACTGGTGATGGCTGTGAACCATAATGACTTTAAAAAAAGGACTTGAGGACTTTAGGAACCATAGGGACATCAGTAGTTAGAAGTAAAGATGGCTATACCTTCTCTCCAGTCTCAGAGAAATTCTCCTTCTAGCAGAGAATTAGTATTGTGCTCTCCTGCTTTCAGGTATCTGGGTGGCCACTGCATGAACAGAATACTGGACTGAATAGGCCTTTGGTCTGTTCCAGCATGTCTCTTCTTACGTTCAGACAGGTGTGGAGACAGAACCAGACAGTAAACCCAAGAGGCTAGGGAGGAGCTCCTGTGATCCATCAGTGAATCAGAGCTCTGTTGCATATTTGAGGTGCTTTGTTTCACAGAGAACCACTGAAAGAGATTGTTTTGCATAGGTGTGGTCAAAGTCAGTGACTGTCTTAAGCATGAAGCAAAGCCAAGAGGTAGTGAAACTGCTTAAAGTAGAACTGGATCGTGTGCTGGAAGGAGGAAGCAGAACATCAGGTCTCTGGAGGCCTGTTATTTGAGTTCTTTTTCTCCAAACTCTCTCACACACTCCCTACGTATTCTCTTGTTGGTTTCTTTTGGCATATCAGTTTCATTTTCTTGGATTGCTGCCAGTATTTGGCAAGAGTGGATAATACAGGAATGCAGAAACTTGCTTGAATGGTTTGTGGTGACAGCCCTGTCTTTGACTGTTCAGTCTAAAATGTGTAAGAAAAACTGAGGTGAGCTGTAGGTGGTCCCTGGTCAGCATTTGGGAATTGACAATGAGAATTGTTATGTATTATTTCAGTAGACAAGGTTCCAAGCTCAGCAAGAGTCTTCTTGTGGGCAGGGGGACAGTGGACAAAAGAATTTTCATTTCATTTATATCTAAAAGTCCATTAATGCTCACATTGGAATAGAACTGTAAAGCATTTTACTTTATTATTCAAAAAGAAAACATTTTCATCATTTATAATTATTTTTTGCCTAAATCCCCTTTTTGTGAGCTGAAGGGGAAATGAATGAATAAATAAATAAGAAAAGAGGGTACAAAGTAACTGTTAATGCAGCCTTCGTTGCCATGTAGATTTTATCTCTGGACACTTTCTTTTATTTTTTTATTTATTTATTTTTTATAAATCAGTCATCATTACAAGCATCAATTATTGTCTGATCATATTACTATTTTACGTTGTATAAAATACTGGCTTGTATGAATATATCAATACATTCTTCAATTTTTCTTTACATTTGTTTCTTATACCCTTATTGTTATAGGTTAGGATCTTCTATTTTAGTATTTAAGCATTCATATTCTTGATCATACCATACATTACCTATCATCTTTTACCTTAAATAATTTTCTTAATCAAGACAGAATACATCTTTATTTTCTACCCTTTTTACATTAAAGTTTCTTCATTAGATCCTATTCCATTTTCCCTGTCATATCAACTTCCTACTTTCTCTTGTTTGGATGTTAAACCCTCATTTTATCTGATACCTCCTCCTTAATACTGTTTTTGTGGACACTTTCTTTTAAAGGCAGAAATAGTTCTAGCTTGGAGAAGAGAGGATCAAGCATCTATGATTCTGTAGGAATGCTCCACCAGCTGAAGAAGGCACCTTACTCTACCTAATGGGAGCCAGCCCTGACAACAGAGGCAAATGTTTGATCTTTTTGGCCCTGAAGATGGCTGTGGAAAACTGTCTTTTTAGAATACTGTGCCTGCATGAACATGTTTATTTTCACAATCTTAAGAAAGCCTCATAACCAGTTTTTAAAATATCTTCTTGTGTGTGTGAATATTCCTGTGATTCTGATTTCCTTGATACAA
This sequence comes from Cyclura pinguis, assembly GCA_030412105.1. Lineage (NCBI taxonomy): Eukaryota > Metazoa > Chordata > Lepidosauria > Squamata > Iguanidae > Cyclura > Cyclura pinguis. Next base: position 245,577,070 of record CM059599.1, on the reverse strand, counting down.
GCCCAATTTCTTAACTACAATATTGTATCTCATTCCGTTTCTCCTTTGTGCCACTCATTCTTTTGGAATTCTGTAATAAAGTGAAGACATTAAAGTGGGACCAAAGTCAGGAAGAGAGGCTGATAAGCAGCATCTGTTGGGTCATTTAAATATATTTGATAGGTGAGTGTGAGAAGTTAATAAACAATTCCCCTTTGTACACAAAGGGCACCCTAGCAGACTGCCTTCTATACTCTCTGTGGGTCGTTTATGACACAGCAAGCTTGCTAAAACTAAGCAGGGCTATCTCCTTGATACTTCATGGATGAAAGATCACCTGAGATCCCAATGGACTTTATCCAGTTATGTTACTATGCTATTGTCCTGGTGCTTGCAAATTGTCTGAATTTCTTCTTTTGGAATATGATATTTTCTTCTCATTTTCTGGGTGATATTACTACAGGCTCTACTGTTTCTCAGGCTAGATAAACCTTTTGTTCCCTGCTGTTTCAGATGGGGTGTAGATTTTTGTTTCTGTTTTTAATTCCTTTTTATTTTATATATAATTTACACACACACACACACACACACACACACACACACAGACCCTATAACTTTAACTCCACCACACATATTAGGTACATTCATAACTATTTGATTATTTCTAGTTTTCTAAAAGGAAGGTTTGGGTCTTTTCCTTCCTCAAGTTATAGAACAAAATATACTTCACAAATATGCAAAAATATTGTTTGTATAATAGGGTTCATGTTCTTAAACTGGCAGCCCTTGGGATGCCATTTTGACAAAATCTTTTGATACCATCATGTACTGTGAGATAGAATGCATTCCTTTAGGTTCTTCCTTTCATCTCACCAGTCACTGTACGTGGAAGGTAACTAAAAATACAAGGATTTTTGGTGTGTTGATATCAATGTGGGATTTCCCAGTATAGCTTTGTGTGCATAAGGAAAGGAGGCTTTTGAGTTCCCAAAACCTCATCTCCTCCTAATCTTACAGCATATATAAATCAGATTATAATGAATATAGCCTGGAGAGCCCCTATATTTATAAGTAAGTTGTACTGAGTATATTTCATTTTCCCTCCATTTTCCAGAAATACCTATCCCCTGTTTTTGTTTTTCTTTTGGTTTGTTTTTTTTCCTTCATGCCTTTAGCATTCCCACACAACATTTGTGATATAAGGACAAACCCTGTTATACTAAATTGTAAGTAATAGTATACAGGAAGAAAGGAATGTATTGTGAGAGAAAGATAGAACACATGAACCAATTTCTTGTCTTGCAAATAACAGTGGAACACACTGCCTTCATCTTTGGAAGTTTTTAAGCAGAGGTTGGATAGACTTTTTTTGGAGTGCTTTAGTTGTGTTATTTCTGCACAGCAGGAGTTGAACTAGATGGCTGTTGGGGGCAATAATCTATATTGAGGAAATGAAAAAATGAATTTTCCTAGTTGCAACGTGAAAATAAAAGGTGATAGGCAAAATCCAGTCTTAGTACCATTGAGTGTATCCACTGAAGCGAATGGTACTGTTAATTATCACTTTCATAAGTCTCATTGATTTCAGTGGATCTACTAATGCTGGATTTAGGCCAGTTACTTTGTTAAAATTCTGCTCACTCATGCAATTTTCAAGCCACCTTTTTTAGCCCTGTGTGTGTGTCTGAGTGAGAGAGAGAAACAGAGGTGATGGAAATGTTCTTCCTCTTTTAAGGGAAAAAAAAGTCTTCCTGGAAATTATAAATAGCCTGTAGAAAGGTCGCTTTCCAGTCAGCCCCATGACAGAAAAATCTATAATGAATCTCTTGCAAACTTCTCTTTGAATTAATTTACAGATTTTATACTGAAGGACAAGTATAGGACTCAGCTAAATTAGTGACCTTACATTGGGTTTTTTGTGTACTTTCTAAAGCAGTAGTCAAAATGTCAGCTGTCTAGCTCATACTCATCGGATATTGGCTTAAAGGATTTTCTTAATTACTGTGCCTCTGATTGACTTGACAGTGATCATTGCTCGTACTCTGACTTGCCATCTCATCCTTTCATGTAGTTCCAAGACCTGTGAGGCAGAGGGGCAGCACCTGTCAAACACAGCTTGCCTTACCAGCCCCCCTCCCCTTCATTGTTGTCCTTGTGGAAGCTCTTCAAAATAATTGCCAGCTGAGTCAGTATTATCTGCAAACAAACCTTGGTGTGCATATAAATTTTCTTTATAACAGTGACTTCAGATTGACATAAATTTTTAGCACATGTGCTGTGTTCACAAGTACTTAGCAGGAGCATTTGGTTTGTTGTTTCTTAACTCTGCAAGCAATCTTCTGTCCTGTCACTACCTACACTAATGCTATATTTTGATGACACTAACATTTTACAGAAAGCCAATGCCTGTTCAATACACAAGGAGGTTTGGATTTGAAATGACTATATTTGTATCTTGGGCTGATATTCACGTACCATAGTACCTTAATATGTGAATATACTTTAGTAAGTGAATCTCAAACCAGAACACATACTTTATTATGAGAATACCTTCTTATTTCATTCTTGTAAGCTGCCCAGAAAGCTGCTGTTACAAGGAGCCTGTAAGTTCAATAAATAAATAAGGTTTTTATGTTTACCAGAGTAGTACATTGCTGCATAGTAAAGCCTCACAGAAAAAACCTCGCAGAGCTTGAGGATGCAGTCAGTATAGACAATTATTCTGTCGTAACCACTGTCGCTGCTATACAGTTGTCACTTGCACATTTCTGGATGTCTTTACGTCAGGTTTTCTACCACCTGCATTCGTGCCATCTGTGCACACTTCACTGCTCCCAGCTGTGTGATACACCACAAAACAGAACAAACTCTACAGAGTAAGATAATACACTAACTGATGGTTATGTCTGCCACCCAAATCATTTCTCTATCCCACAAACTGACTCAAGTTTCATCAAGAGTGCCAACTATGCTAGCTGGAAACTGAGAATATTTGGAAATCCATCAGATACCACCAGACACAAATGGGAGAGAACTCTTTTAATAGGTCTGCTATTCTTGTAGGAGATAAACCAAACCCAGACCAGCAAATGGCATGATTATGATAAAGAAGTCAGAAATAACTTCCCAGCTGTCAGACAATTGCAGTTAATTTCAATTAGGAGAACAGTTGTATCGAATCACTCAAAGTAAAATAGCTGTGACATGCTGTAGAAGTTCATTTACAATCAGCTAGACCACCCGCCTGAGTCCCCAGTGTCAGGTTTCCATTCATACAAATGCACTGCCCACACAATCCCTTTTTCAAATTCCCATTGGAAGGCTGATAGCAAGTAAAGGAGAATACTTCAAATGTCAGTTCCTAAACTTCTGACCAGTGGCAGCAGGTGGCTTTCATTTCAGCGGGGCAGTGAGTCTACTTTTATAAGAGAAGAGATATCTAAGATACTGGATCCAAAATTAGTTCAGACTAAAATGTGGAGCAGATATTAGACTATTCCACTGAAATAGGAACCATCATCCACCATTAGTCTGACCAAACTCTGTCTCTGTTTCTGCTTCTCTCTGTTCCTCCATATACACAAATAATGTAATGCAATAAATGTATGTGGGTTTTGGAATGACAGTAGGACATGAAGCTTTAAGATCTGTTAAGCTTTCATCTAAGTACATTTGTCCCTCCATATCCATGGATTCTGTATCCACAGATTCAACCAACTGCATCTTGAAAAAATCCCCCCCCCCAAAAAAAAATCCAAACAGCAAACTTTGATTTTGCCATTTTTATATCAGGGATGCCATTTTCCTACACCACTGTACATAATGGGACTATGAATTTTGGTATTCACAGGGATCCCAGAACCAAACCCTAGAGAATAGCGAGGGCCCACTGTATCTTATGTGATTTATCATTGAGATATTTGGTTCCCAACATACAGTAGAACTACATTACTTAAACTTTTAATTTAACCTAGTTAGAAAGTTATTTGTGCTTCGTTATAAATTATGAAACATTATTTCAATTATTTTTTAATAAGCTTTAATACTTGTTGAGTGTTGAATTTTATTACTCCCTGGCTGTGTGGACCTCTTCCAATTTCCCAGCAGGGAGAGATGACAGTGCTGAATTTTAGAACTCAGTTGGTGTTTCAGCGGTGACTCATCTGCACAGCCAACTGGAGTGGAAATCTTCTCACAACATGAAACTGTTATGATGTCTGCAATGTTACTCGATTATGTTATGTTCTTTTTCTCCTTTAGATCTTATCAATGGAGCCCAAGAACAGTGTGAACTGCCTCCCATGGATGGTTTTCCCCACTGCGAGGGCAAAATTAAAGTAAGTTCAATATTTTATTGCATTTCCTATTTTGCAAAAAAAAAAAAAAAAACAGCCAGTGGGGCACGCATTGCTTAGGTATATAGGTGAAGGTAACCAGTGTTAAATTAACTGAATGGCAAGGGGTCAGAGACCCATGCCATTTTAGATGTTTCCTTACTCTATACTAAATTGTGTTACTACTGTGACTGACTAATCATTTTCGATCAACCAAGCTTCACTATGTTCATTCACTATGTTGACCAGAAAGACACTTCTCAAAATAATAATTGTATTAATGCATGGTTTTACTGACCAGCCATGGGATAATAAGACCAGACTCAAATGGGCTGAATGAGGTCACTTTCTTTAACCCAGAACCTAGAATTTCATTGAACCTGGGAAGGAGCAGCAAGGGAGAGCAGCCTAGCATGAGATCAGCTGAAGCCAGGCATCACTCTGTGACTTCTTCCTCAGCCTTCAGATGAAAAACCTGAGCTCCGAGGGGTTGCTCCCTCTCTGGCCATCTACTGGAAGGCAGACCCATGGAACCCCCCCCCCCAGGTCACAGGACTTAAGTGAGGGCAAGGCTCCCTGGGCAGCTCCAAGGGTAGTCTCCTACTGTACCTCTGGGTCTCAGGACCTAAAGAGGCAGTTGCAGAGCCCTTCCCTTCACCAAAAAGGTGCCAGGGTGTTCATGTAATGCTTATTTCTCCCCCACTGCTTTCCAAGTGACCTCCTATTTATGGGCTCCACCCCTAGCCAATTGTCAAAGTCACCTGTATACAGTGTGAGGTAAGCAAAAAACTTCAGATGAAGGGGAAAGAATATTCCTACTTGACCCTGAAGCAACCAGCAAAGCTCGCAGTGTACTGGAGGCAGGATGGTTGATTGAGTTTAGCCACCAAAAGAGGATGCAAAAGGGGCAGGAGAACCTTCAGTATCCTCTAACCCACTCCCTCACCCATCCACACTCACCATCTGGCACAGTTACACCTGATGTAAAGACTCCTCTCTCTGTTGGAGACCAACAAAGGTATTACCTGCACCTTGCACCACACAGGTCTGAGGCAACATTCTTGGTTTTGCTGTTTAAATGAGTTATGATTGTAAGTTGAATAGTAAGTGTAATGTGTGACAGTGGGAGAATGGATTCATACTCTCCTCTGCGGTTGCCCAGGCACTCCAAAATTTGTTTTGGAAGGTTTGGGAACTTTCCAGAACAGGTCTGGGGATGGGACTTGGATCTTGGGGTAGGAGAAGTCCCATTGCAGAAGTGAAATTTAATTACATATCATTGCATGGCACCTTATATACTTCCTAACAGTTACAGCTTTTAAGAAGTGTTAGACTTCTTAGATATGAGCAGACATTACCAAAACAGACTGCATGGAATAGATTGATAAATCTTCCAGATGATCAGAATTTTTCAGCTAATTAGCTCTAAAATAACTGGTATGCTCTGGTGTTGTATTTTCAAACAGAATCTGTTTGAAGATCCTTTCAAACTTGATGCAGATTTTGACAGACAGACCTATTTAAAAAGTTAGAAGGCCACCAAAGAGCACAAAAATCTCTGTGCAATTTTTAATAATAAAATGTTATGTTTTGTTTTTTTAATCAGGCAATACATTTTTAAAAAAAGCATGTAAGGGCCAGCAGGTCCCACTTTTAATTTCAAAAGTTTGCACAAGAGATTTTTCTGCCTTTTTAGTTGGTCTAATAAAGGTACGGACTTCAGCATTCTTGTTACTGTTGTGTACCTTCAAGTCGTTTCTGACTTACAGCAATCCTAAGCCAACCCTATCACAGGGTTTTCTGGGGCTGAGAATGTGTGATATGCCCAGGGTCAACCAGTGGGCTTCCACAGCCAACTGGAAAATTGAACCCCGGTCTCCAGGGTTGTAATCTAACACTCAAATCACTACACCACGATGGCTCTCAGACTTCAGCATAGAGTCTGAAATTTGTCTTATCGTCAGTGGAGCTACTCCTACATTTGTCAAATAGACACAAAATTTATGTTCTTTTCTAAATTAATGTGAATACAGCCACCCCCCACATTTGCTAGGATTAGGGGTACAGGACTCCCGTGAAAGTGGAAAAACCATAAATAACTCTAGACCCTCCCAAACCATATTTAACACACAAAAGTATTATCACCATATTCCTTTGAGGCATCAGGGTTCCTTCACAAGGCAGAAGTGGGGGGGCTGGTGGCGCTTACTGCCAACTCTGCTGCTGCCCCACACTATTTTTAATAGGGACTTACAAACCTTGTTTGCAGTTTCTCAGTCTCAGGAGGCTTGCAGTCCCTATTAAAAATGGCATAAGGAGGCAGCAGAGGTGATAGCAAATAATCCGTGAATAATCAAATCTGCAGAAGTGAAACCTGCAAACGCGGAGGGCTGACTGTAGTTGTTTAACTTGGATTACCGATGAGCGACTCCAGTAGGAGAGCCAGTGATTCTGAGAAAATATTTGAATGCATGCTGAATGGGGGTGAGAGTGCTGAAGACTGATGAGGTGCACAATACAAAAGCAAATACATCTTGCAGAGCAGCAATGAGATCAGCAGCACGTTGCCCTCCCCATCCTTTCGTTTGTAAAGATCACCATATGGGCATATATTTTAGCCTAGATGAGCCATTTATAGTGATGAAAGCTGTCTTAACTAATAGTTAAGTTGTTCCATCCACTCCCTTTGTGAAACCTTCACAGGGTGTAGTAATTACTTCATGCTGTTGACTGAAACCTGTACTGAAGTTGTTTATCTAAAATCCTCTTCTCTATCAGCTCCCTGTGTCTTACTATAAATGTATGGCCAGTTTTGCAGTCAGGCTCATAAATCTCTAACTGACTGGCTCTCTGTGTCTGTGTGTTGTTTTTCTTTCTAGTGGATGAAAGATATGTGGAGATCCGATCCTTGTTATGCAAGTTATGGTGTAGATGGATCCACATGCTCCTTCTTTATTTACCTCAGTGAGGTAAGTACATAGTTATCGCAGCTGATATTGGACAGCTACAGGAGGAACCTGGTGAAAATTCAGTTTTTAAAGACCATTTCAAGCCCTGTTACTGTTGTAGAATGAAGAAATGTGCTTTCTTTATAGCAAAGAGGGAATAATTTATAGCCTTCCACAGGTTGAACTCTAGCTCCCATGATCTGTCACATTGACTGTACTGGCTAATGGGAGTTGCAGTCCAACAATGTCTTCAGGGGCACACATTCCCACTCCTGCTTTATAGGATACTGGCATGAACAATCATTTTCCATCAACCAAGCTTTGCTGATATGTCCAAACACTGACAGACTCTGGTTACTGCACTAATGGAACACCCATATTCAAATATTTTTAGTTAGTTGTCAAGAACTTAATTGGAAATTTGCATTTAAAAAGGCAGCTTGTTTAAATTTATTTTAAAACGAGTTAAGACTTTCAGTATTATTTTTCGCTAATTATTAATTAAATCATGAATTAATTAAATGGGCCACAAGGAGCTAAAGAACCAACAATTTTAAATTTCCCAGTCATTTCTTTACCTTAAACCTGCCACTTTGCGTTTTTTGCAGAAACACTTCTTTTTGATTCCACCCCACCTCATCCTGGGGAATAACAGGTAGTAAGGGCATCTTGGAGGCAAACTGTGATCTTCTTTGCATCCCTATGGTTCTCCAGTGTTCTAAACCAAACACCACGTAGAGACTCCTCATTTGTCCCTGGAAGTTAACTCTGGAAGTTTTGCTGGGATCCATGTGGAATCAATAAGCTAACAAGTGAAGGTGGATTAGAAAATGAGATTAGAAGGAATGGAGAAGGGGAAACGGGGGGAGGGGGCTGGCGGATGCATGGAAAAATTGGTTTTTCAAAATTCATGCAGCTGTTCCCTTCCATCCAAAGCTCAGGGGGCAGGGAAAGAGGAACAAAATCATAGATGTGATTTTTCATATTCATTTTGATAAGACTTTCGGTATAAGTGAATAAATTTAAATGCCTATTTAGAATTAGCTTACGTTTTACAGTATTCCACTCTCAGTGTAAATACCAATTAAATTATTTTGTAAAGCATGTTAATAATTAACTTATGATGGTATGTTTCTCAGTAACTTCGCGTCTTATTATTCATTATAGGATTTTTTTTTCAAAGATGCCATTGAGTTGTTCTTTGATGTGAACAGCATTATACTTACCATAGTTTGCCTAATTATAACCAATAGAATTTTAATGTATATTGCCTATTATTATTTACATTAGACAGCTGATAATAAATTAAGTAGTTGATGTATTATCACTTAAATACAAATCAAGATTTAAAAAACACAGTCAGGTTCCAAATGCTGTTATTCATACTTTGAAAGTGTTTCTATATAATAGAAAATGCTTTGCTTTATTAATGTTATTTCTCTCCTGCATAATCTCTCCAATTAAAAGTGTAAATTTGACTGTGCTCCAGAATTCTCTGTATTTTTTGATGATATAAGTAATGCAGAATGTAGAATGATACTCATGGTAAATTATTTAAATGCATATTAAAATATTCTCCTTCACAGCAGCTTTTTAAAACTGGGATATTTATTCGCTTGCTTTCAAGAGGGAGTGAAAGGCCAAAATGTTTTCATATAGCAAGTTAGCATGTTAATAGCTGCCTCACCTCAGGAAGTATCTTAGTGTTTCCTGGCATGTGTCATTGAGTATTACTGGTATCTTTTTATAGACATGCTAATTAAACTCAGTATAGATGATAGAACAAATACTGCTAGCTGGAAGGAGTTGCTGGCATAAGAATTGCTAGCATTCCTGATGGAAAACCATTCTTACTAGAACAGGGCCTCCGGTTTTTATGGTTAACGAATATCTAGTTAACCTTGTAAAACATTTTTCAGATCTATATTGGCTAATCATAATTCTAGTCTGAAAGATTATTCTTTTCAGTTACAGAAGCAGGGTTTGAGCCTGGGTTCATGTGTGTTCTGTGTATAAATTAGCCAGTGCTGTAAATTCTTAGTTATCTGTTTGATTTATAGCCTATTTTACTACTAATATCTTGGTCTGTAAAAATGATGTGTAGATGCACATGCAGCACCAAAGGAGTTGTAAATAACGTAGGCTTGTACTGCTGTTTGTTGGCAGACTAAAAACTGACATCGTTGAATGGTACTGAGTTGGGAGATCCTACTAGATAGGATCATAAATTGCTAGCAATAAATAAATAAAGTCTACTTCAGCACCATTCATATACATGGATTCTGACTGGGTAGCACTGTCTGTCTGAGACAGGTCTCCTGTGACTTCATTAATCCCACACCAGTTACCGACCATCCTCTTAACACGTATATGTCTGCATTATACTGAAATATTATTCCTAGTACTCCTGCAGTCACTTTGTGACACCTTCTGTGAAGTATACTGAATCCTCTTCTCCTATTCAGAGATAGTAATAATTTACAGTCAGTCAGTTCAGAAGGAAATTTGGAAGTATTGCATTTAATTTAATTTGTAATCCAATCTGAGTCCCAGTTCTAGGGAAAGGCAGAATACAAATAAAGTTAATAAGTAATTTTGACTCTTCTCACTTCATGGTTCAAAAAAGCAAGTTATTTCTGATAAAGATAAATACATAATTATCTGGATCTCTTTCTGTTCGACTATTGTTGCAAAGATTTTTTTTTTTTAACCATGTCCTTAACCTTAACACTGTTTTGGAGAGGTAGTGTGCAATTGTTTGAAGGGACCCACAAAAGAAAATGAAGTATCAAGATAAATATGTTGGACAAAGTTTACACCCTGCACCACCAATAGGTCATTAACCAGAGTTCCATGTTGTGCAATGCATTGGGTCATATGACATCACAGGTAAAATTACAGCTGTGGCCATTCGTGATGTGAAATCATATGTGTAGTTCAGAGCTTTCCAAACTTTTCATGATGGTGACACACCTTTTAGACATGCATCATTTCGTGACACAGTAATTCAATTTTACTAGCAAACCCGAGGTTAAACTAACCCTTTATAAGAGATCTGGGCATATACATAAATTGTAGTAACGAAATGTATGGGGACACAACATATCTCACGAAAAATATTTAAAATTTTAAAACTATATGATTTATATAGAACATATAACATACAATTCCAAGTCTCGGATGGGGGGCTTGTTCTCAGTCCAGGGAGATGACACACCTACACCCTTCAGGTGACACACGATTTGGAAAGCCCTGGTGTAGTTCTTGCAGATTTCCTTCAATATTGGCCTCTGCTGCCTTGTAACTGAGGCTGGATAAAATTTTGAAGGCTGATTGCAAGCAAAGAATTATGTTCCTAATGTCCTTCACTTGACACATATTCAGATGCTTTTATATTTATAGATAACACTGAATCTTGTAGGTCTTTGTACCATCTAGCAATCTAAGATATTTACAAATCACTTCATGTGGCATTTGTTACAGTGCATAATTTTATATGAAGCAAATGTGCTTCCCTGAAGAACAAATGAACCATTTTGCACATCAGTCTTTTTTATGTGTAGCGAACAGCAAACATAAAGGTCTTTTGAAGGTTTCAAAGTTGGAGCAGGGAGGGCTTTGACAGCACATAAAACTAATATTGTTTGGTCATGCTATTAACCTTGAGTTTAAATCCAGCATACTTAATCCTGTGATTAATGCTGTGATTAATACTAAACAGAAAAGACTGAAAACTTAAATATTTGTGAATGCAAGCATGAAATGAAATTCTTATATCCTCTGCAGTGATGTGGATATATGAAGTGTTTGACTGCTAAAGATAACTTGGACCTGGTGTTTTACAAAGTAATTTTTTGAAGTGGACAGTGAGAATTCATCTGTTTATTGAATGTATGAATACTTAATCCGAAATGTAATAGTGACGTGTAAAGTAGTCTGAAGGGTTTAGAAACATAGCAGCAGAACTCTGAATTCCCTTAGTGTGTTGGGAGAAGGCACTGTCATTATTTCCTTGTTAATTACATTATTAGTTTCAAAACCATTGTCAGGAATGAAGAGATAATAATGTTAAGCCTAAACCAATCACTAGCCCAACTAGAGTGGAGCCACTGTATCAGTGAGATTTATATGTTACTTAAGTAGTTGGTTCAGTGGGTCTATTGCTATTGAGATTAGCAATTTCAGTGATTTTGAATAGATTGTGAGAAGGCAGGGGGGGTTTCCAGCAAAATAAATGGTTTATATGGATGCATTATATGCATAGAATAACCCTAGAAAATGTTTGAGAACAGGTGATCTATAGGGGAAAAAAGTGAGTGTAACCACATACTTGTGTTCCTCACACTGATACTTGGGGAGTAGGAGGTCTGTGATTTCAACTGACTTCTCCCTTTATCTACAGAGCTTGTATTTTATCCCCATATCATTTTTGACAGTTCTCAGACTGCCACAGTTGACTTTTCAGGAGTGCTGGGGATGCACTACAGAATAAATGTGGAAAGTTTCTTTCTGCAGTTAGAATCCTGTTTAAGTGGGCACAACTTCTCTTATGTCCTCGGACAAATTTGTCTAATGTAGAAGATTACTTAGTTGCGTGCACACACACACACACACCACAAAGATATATAACATTTGGACTTCATGTATCTACTCTTTTTTTTAATTATTAGAATCAAGAGAGTGTTATTTTGGTCAAAAAGCGACTAAAAGCTTATAGTCTTCGTGATTGCAGGCCTGACTGAAAAGCCTGTTGATGACAGCTTAATATGAGGCCTGCTGCTGATTCCAAAATACTGTGCATAGTGAAGTTGCAGGTTTGAGAAGGTTTGTCCAACAAAGTGAACATCAAAGTCAGTGATACCACAGCAGCAAAACAGTAGTGGTCATTCCTACTCAAAATGCCTACGAATCCCTTGGACTTCATCAACCCTCCCTACCACTATTTGCTGAAATGCCAAGACCCAACAATAAGCATTAGAGCAGAGTTGGTGCTTCTGAAACACTAGTGGAAACACTGGTTATGTCTTGCTGGGAGGAAGGAATGCCATAGTATTCTCCTCTGGCCACTGAAAGGCAAATGCTTGTGAAGGGAGGGCACGGCCTTGCTCAGGTCTGTTCTGACAAAGTGGTTCTTGAATTCCTTCTGCCTATGTTGCCCTCCTGGAATGGAGGGTACTATGCTGGATGCCCCAGTTACCTTGTCAGAGGAATAAATCAGTCTGAGCTTGTAGCAGCTGGGGGCTATCATGTGAATGGAGTGATAAGTCTTTAGGTTTTAGTCTAAACTTTGCGAAGGAGTCATCCAGAGTGCTGAGTCTGCTTGGAGAAAGTAGCATTCAGTGTCTTGGATAGCTCCTTTAAAATTTAGAATACAATCTGGAACATCCTTAGAACCCTGCTAACATGGGAAGTGATGTATAAAGTAGTCCCACTGGACTTGACCGGTTGGCTGTTAGCAGTTTCTGGCTTGCAACTACTTCTTCAGATGAAAGCGTTAGTGGATGGAAAAGGACAGTCTAAGTGTTGCTGGCTGTCTCAACTATTACAGTCTTTATTAGATGTCATGCCAAAAAAACATATATAGTTAAAATTGGGAGCAGAAAGGAAATCAAAAGAATCTGGATTGTTGTGTAATTTTCACGAAAATCAAATGATGTTTTAAGATATGATAAAACTAAAAAAAAAAATCAAGTTTTGTAAGGAATAATCTTTTATTATGTACTGATTGTAACTTGTCATCTGAGTTCCCAAAGATTATATGCAAATATATTATGCAGGCAGTTTGTTCTATATTCTCAAAAGTGAACTGGTTGCACATCCCTCATCTAGCTATAAAGTCCTCTGGGCTGATCTGCATGTAACATTAAAATGAAGTTTAGTGTTACATGAGCAAGTCTTAGATTTGTCTGCCCCCCTTTCCTCTCTTAGCACAGCAGCAAAAAAGATCAGTTGCCAGGTATAAGCTTTGGAAACCCTCTTTTTAGAATTCCTGCTGGTTGACTTTGAAGTTGTAATCACCTGAAGAAGTCCATAAAAATTTTCAGACTGAAACATGTTGGATTATTGTCAGGAATAAAATGATCTTTCTTTTCTATATCCTGAGACTTTGTCTCTTTTAGACACTATTTATTGGGTGTTTTCAGTCCTCTTTGCTCCCATGTCCCTAATGTAGGCCTTCATATGACAGTTAAAATTCCAGTGATTTATGCATTCAGAAGCAAATATTTTTAAACCATCACCTAAAACAAAACAAAAATTTCAATGTTTAAACAAACTATGGGTAAAGAATCATTATAGGATAATCATTATACGGATTATAAATTTTTCTCAAGCCAGTTTGAGATTGCTATTATCTTGCCACGGGATTATTGCTGGCCAACCATGGACTAATGAAACCAGACGCAGAGAATTGGATTGAATATGAGCCATTTTATTTAACCATCTGGCCATCAACTGAAAGGCAGATCCAAGGAACCCCAACCAATTCCGAGGACTTAAAATGAAGGACAAGCCAGCCTCAAGGACAGGCTCCTTTCCCCATCCCACCCCAGGTCCTAGGACCTAAATAGGCAGTCCCAGAGATCTTCACTTCACCAAATGAGTGCCAAGGTGTTCACTGAATCTGTTACTTTTTTCTCCACACTATTTTTCCAAGGGATTGCCTACTTAAAGACACCACTGAAAGCCAATTGGCAGAGTCTCCCAGATAAAATGTAAGGTTGCTGTTGTTGCTGTGTTCCTTCAAGTTGTTTCCAACTTACAGTGATCCTAAGGCAAACCTATCACAGAGGTTTCTGGGGGCTGAAAGGGAGGATAAAATCCTATCTGTCACCAAAGCAACCAGCTACACTCCCATTGCACTGGAGGTGGGAGGGTGGATTGAAAATGTCATCCAAAAAAGATGTGGAGGGGGCAAACAGGACTTTAAAAATCCTCCAGCTTCGCCCCTCAAATGCATGGCGTGATGACACTCTGCACCTGACCCAATCACTGCTGGCCACTCCCCCATGGAGGCAAGCAAATACGGCCCTTACTCTGCAATGCTTTGTGCTGCATGAGTCTAGAGCCACATTCGTACAGAAGACAACATTTCTTGAGAAGTTGATAGTTGAACTTTCCAGCATTAAGTAGTGGGGAATCATGTGCACCTTTCACCATTGGTTTTATTCCAGCATTTCTATGTTGATGTTTTCTATGTGATAATATATTTCAGGGGTTTTTATTGCTTGTGGAATGCATACTGAAGCATTTTGACAACAGGTGATAAGTTTTATTCACATATAACAAGTACATTTTGTTATATTCACTCATGCCTCTCTACCTATAACAGCTTCTTGTCAAAACATTGTCAGTGCAGCCCCCACAACATTACAAAAGCGTGCTTGACAAGGACAACTTTTAAAAAAAAAAGAAATGAAAAACATGCCAGTTCTACATGTGAAATAATGCTTCCCTTTTATCTGGAATAGTCTTGACTGTATTTTGTTTACATTATGTTGTGTCACAACCTAAGCAGTGTAATTGGATTGTATATAAATAGGTGGACTATAGAGAAAAATTAATTATTAAAGTCAGATGTCAAAATATAATGGCTTGAATTCAGAGAAGCTCAAGGAAGAGCTTTTCTGCTTCCTTTTTCCAGTGGCAGCCTCCTCCCAATTGAAAATCCTCCAGATCAGAGCCTCATGTGGAGAAGTGAACTGCCTCCAGATGCAAAAATTGGCTGCTGCCTCATTCTTCACTGTAGACACACACCTTCTTCTTTGAATCCAAGCAGTTGAATTTTGAGGCTGTGGACAATTCTCTGAATTTAGATTATTATTACTACTGCTGCTGCTGCTGCTGCTGCTACTACTACCATTATTATTATTAGTAGTAGTAGTAGTAGTAGTAGTATTACTACTACTACTACTCCATGTTTACCTTGTCCCCCTCCTGAAAATAATAACATTCTGCAGCAGTATATAATGTTTTAACATGCATCTGTATGGCAGGTGATACAGTAGGAAGTAAAAACAGCTCCTGGCTCTTGTAGTGTAACCTGAAAATTTGTTTATATGTTTCTCTTGAATATGTACTAAAGCATAGAAGGTGAAGCAAAAATGCATCTATAGGCCTTTCACCTGATGTTGATGCAGCATAGGCAATGTCTTGATGATTTTCACAAGTATCAAAGAATGTATTAAAGGAAGCTTGTATGTGTACAGCTGTACACATTTAGCAGCCCCTTGCAGATAGCCTGTGGAACCTCTGCATGTTTGGAGTTCCTTCCAAGGTGTTAGAACTGAGCCACAGAGTACAGTCTGTGATTGAATGTATGGGACGATTTCTGTCCATCCCTTGAATTTTGACAGTGGAGACCTACTAAAAGATACAATTGAAAGTATGTAACACTTTTAGTAGTGCACTAGAGCAAAGGAGTTATGAAGTCACAGAAAAGTTTTGTTTTGACAAGGAGTTTCTGTGCTTCAGCTTGGTTCTCTACACACAATAAATTACTGTTTTTCTTCAGTGACTTCAGATTATGTTTGTGGGTTAGAATTTGTAGTGCTTCCTCATGGCTTTGTTTTTGTTTTTTATAAAAAATTAAGTATCACGGCAACATGTCAAAAAGATAAAGTTGATAGTGAAGATGCTTAAGTGTGCTTGATAACTGGGTGAAGTTGCACAAGCTACATTGATGTTGGTAGGTCTATTGTACAAAATCAACAACTGGTTTTGTTAGTTTTAAAAAAAAATCAATGTAAGAATCAACTTTTTAACACTTAAAACAGGCTGCACTGAGTTTTCAGGCATTGAGATGTAATGGAAGGAGACAATTGTATCTTTCCACCCCTCTGGCTATTGTTTCTATTTGGATGTAGACAATATAAGTTCTGGCTATCAGAAATGTTTCTTATTCATTGTCTTATTCCGTCCATCTCTCCCTCCTTCCTTCCTTCCTTCCTTCCTTCCTTCCTTCCTTCCTTCCTTCCTTCCAGAAAAAAAAATTAAAATTATGTATGGTTGTATTTCTGAGCAGTCCTGAAATCCTGAAGAATATCCTGATTTACATAAGCAAGCATTCTGATTTTCTAAAACTTCAAAAAATGTTGATAATATAGAGCTGGAAACAATTTTTTGAATTTGAACATTTGGTCCAATATCAGTAAAAGCTATATATAATATGCCAGCATGGGCAACTGTGGAAGGGGCGATACCTGCTACTGAAAAAAAAAATTATGCCCCCAAATACTATCTTTGAGACAAGATGGCATTTTCACCTTGGTTTGTTTTTGTTTTCTTTTGTTATTTTGCTATTTTTTTTAACCTTTCCTGGGCAATTTTATACCCGGGAGAGGCCTTTTAACAACAGGAACTGAAAATCACATCCTGTTTACTTCTTGTTTCAAAAAAAGCCTCTCATGGGCCTAAATTGACCCAGGATGGGTGCTCCATAGTCCCTAGAAGGAATTTTGAACCAAAAAAATTTCTTAACCTCCTGAGTGGCACAAAAATGACTCTGGTGGCTGTATGCAGCCCATGGCGCACAGTTTACCCAGTGCTGCATTATGCAGTTGCATAGGGTCAAGCAGCCTACTAACGCAATTTGGGATGGGTAGAAGCATATTTGCTGCTATGGCTCCATGTATGCTTTTGCATATTCACTTGGGAGCTGGATATAGAGTGAGTCAAGAGAACACCCATTGAAATTGTATTCATGACTTAAGTTCCATTGATTTTAGTGTGTCTTAATCTAGATCCAGCCCATTAGGAATAATATGAACAGTCTTAGAACAGGAGAATGGATTGGTGACATCCTACATTCATTGAGGTTAAAGGAAGATGTGAACAGACATAATGTCTTCTGCAAGAGAATTTCCTAATACCTCAGGGTTTTTGTTCTTATTGGATACTCATCTTTGTGTAGTTTTTCCTTGATGGTGATCTTTCTTTCTGTAGTTTGCAATAGCCTATGCCTTCTCCCATCTGCCAGATGTCTTCTTGTACTGAGAATTCTGATTCTTTGACAGCAACCTTTTAAGAGCCTCGGAGTTTGTTTGTTTTTTTAAAGTGATTATGATCTATTAATAAAAGGGAGCTAGTTCATTCAAAAAGGCCAAAGAGGAAACTGTAAGAGCAAACCTGTTTTCTACATCTTTTGAATGTCTACTGCATTCCCCACAATCCTCCCAAATAGCATGTTTGGTTTTTTGGTCTTGGTTTTTTTTATCACCTGCTGATCTTGTGCTATCCAGTTATGGCTGCCAGCAAATGAGGAAGAAATCAGTTCAAGGAAACGATTCAACATTTTGTTGAATCAGTTGAAACTGAGCTTAACAAAAGATTACCATTTCTGCAGGTTGAAAACTGGTGTCCTCGTTTACCCTGGAGAGCAAAAAATCCTAATGAAGAAACTGATCAAAAGACAATGGTGAGAAAGTATGCCTTGCATCTCTAAGAAATCTCAGTAAAGTGGGCTTTAGATTTTTGTTTTCAGATTTTTAAAACATCTTCAGCCTTTATGGGATAGTAACTGTTTACAAATAATTATTTATAAAATAAAACCAAGTCATAGTCTCAGTGCCCAGTGATTCTGGTATCAGTCTGGAATTTTTAACTCTTAGTGTTCTCTTGGAAACATTTTGAACATACCCTGGGAGGAGTTCTTAAATATCTGTGCACAGTTTTGCAAAGATTTGGGTGTGTACTTCATATTATTGGCTCTGTCAACAGTGGTGGCAAAAGTGGTAGTGGTGGTGGTAGTGGTATCTCCAGAAGAAAACAGGCTTGGTCAGGAAATGAAGAAACAGTCAGTGGTGGCAAGGACAGAAGAGAGAGGTTGCTGTTCATGTTTTGTGAATGCCTGCTTCCTGGGTGGGTGGGTGAGAAGGAAAGCAGGTGGTCCTATGGAGCCAAGGCAGCATGGTAGGGATGGCTTAGAAAATTCCCTGTCCTTTGATATAAGCCCCATCCAAGCCACTCTCTCTCATAATGCCTTAGATTCAGGCCGCCTTTTCCTGTTCTGTTACTTAACCCACTCCTGCCTGAAAACCAAGCATTTAAGGAAGAGACTGCTGGGAGTCAGCATATTCCTTCTGCCACTGCTGCCCCACGTCCTTCTGCTTGTGCAACTGGAGAGAAAGTAGTACTGTTCACATAACAATCTGTTACAGGAGTAGCGTGCCATTATAGGATCCATGCCATAGCAAATGTGTTTACCATGTCAGAAAGTATATTTGCAGTATATAAAGTTAAGCATATTAAACTGGAATCTTTAATGATAAAATGTTTAAAGGGCACGTGCTAGTTTATTTCATGAGTTAAGTTATAGTTACAACGATGCCATCTTCATTACAGTCAACAGTCATGTAAAAACCACTTCATGCTTTTAATACTTGTGTAAATTTACAGTGTAAAAGTATGGGTCCAACACATGCAAATAACTCGACTTGTGAATAATATATATGTGCAGTAGTCAGGGAGCTAATTTGGATTTGGTTGGGTTTAGGTTTTTTTGTTTGTTTGTTTGTTTTTGCAAGGGGGTTGCTGCTTAGGTCTGTTCTCAGATAGTATGATACAATAGTAATTGCATATATTGGCCTGTTTCTTCAGTTTTTTGAAACTTTATGTAACTTTCCTTTGAATGAAATAGAAATGAAATACAGGTATCATACCCTACATATATGCATACTTTAAAGATGGTTTATAAAGAGAAAGATTATCTATTTTGCATTGTTTCTCACTTGAACTTCCTGTCTAACTGAAGGCTGAAATCAGAACCAATTTTGATTTGCTATACAAAATGATGTCCAGACATGAAGAATTTCGGTGGATGATGCTGCGAATACGGAGGATGGCTGATACTTGGATAGAAGCAATTAAGTCACTTGCTGAAAAACAAAACCTGGAGAAAAGAAAACGAAAGAAAGTGAGTTTGATTTCAAGACATGAAAGAAACATTTACTTTGTTATGCTGAGAAATGCCAGTGAAATGAATGGTGTGGTTTCATACCTCTAAGATGCTGCCAGTTATATATTCACTGTAAAGTAAGGGCTGACTGAACATGTTAAAAATATGCTCTGTCTTACCAGAGAGCATTTCTGTTACTTTGAGACAAACAAAATATTTTAGTTGCTTCCTGACCTTCAAAGCTTCAGTGACCTTCAGTTGTTGTTTTGTTGGACTGAGAGATTATTTGGGTTAAATTGCATTCAAGTAAACAATGTAATACCCCCTACACAAAATCAAACCAATGTACCACCAGTTAACACCAAAACATATTTTCTTTGGATATAGATAGAAAAAATATTGTGCACAAATACTGACATTTTTAAGGGTTAAAAAAATAACCAGAAGTTGGCTTTGCTTAGTTTTTTCAAATTAATTTTGAGAGTGAGTGGGTCAGGGCACGCAAAAAAAATTTGGTCTTGGAGCTAAAAAAGTTGCTTAGCCTTGACTTAAAGGCAGTGAAGCCCATTTCTACATCAGATTATACTGCTGACACTAGCCTGAATCCTATTAGTCAAAAATAAAATAGATCCATTGAATCGATTGTTGACTGATAAGTAAATCCCATTAATTTGATGGGTCTACTCTAGCTGGATTAGTGGTAGGATTTAGGCCACTGTATTACTTCAGGAATTAGAAACTTGAATTAGAAATATGTGTGTTCCCCACCCCCACCCCTCCTCATTTCTTATTCCTTTTGTATTACAGTATCTCTTGGACTGGAAGCCTTAAAACAGAGATTGTCTTTTTTTAAAAAAAAGAAAGAAAAACTCTGTATAATGCTTGGACAACTTGAAGTGCACTAAAGTTGATAATTATAATATATACAGATGCTGTCATCTTTAGTTTCTCTGGGTTTCCAAAAATATGGCTGGTAATTGGAGCTATTTATGCAAAAAGCTGTTATATTTATTATGTTTTTTTGTTAACTTATTAAACAACAATCTGAACATGACTTAAGAGTTTTTTCTGGAAGGGTCCACTTTATACTTAATTACATTTGGCTTTGTTTTTCAGGTTCTTGTTCATCTTGGACTACTCACAAAAGAATCTGGATTCAAAATTGCAGAGAACGCCTTTAGTGGTGGTCCACTTGGTGAATTAGTCCAGTGGAGCGATTTAATTACGTCTCTCTATTTACTGGGCCATGACATTAGGATTTCAGCTTCATTGGCAGAATTGAAGGAGTAAGGAGTTTGTTTGCTTTTTTTCTCTTTTGAAACTAGAGTACTAAAAAGGGCCTCCCCTTACTGTAAACTCTCTTCAAGCCTTTATTGTACAGCCTGTAATTTGGTGAAGAGGAAAATGAAAGTGATAATTCACTAAACAACAGTAAGGAGGTTATTTTCACAAGCTAAATATATGTACCATAAAAAACAATAATATGCTTGCTTTGTGGTTGTTTCCTCCTGAGGCTTGATTAAATAATGCTGAGAAATTCAAATGAAGCAGCTTTATTTTCTGCCCATACAGGTGTGTTAGACATCTGCAGAAAGATAAATGGGTTGTCTTTCTCTTAAATGAACTTTATTTCCTAACAAGAAACGGGTTATCAGCAAATTAAATTGGTTGTAGCTAATATCTCTGACAGTAGTCATTCTTTGAAGCAGGTTTAAGATTTCAGTCTGTTGTTCTGAAGGTCCTATTCTGTAGTCAGTCACCCATAATTTCAAAATGGTTGGTTTAGAATATTTCATTGAAAGAGTTTGGAAAATACCAGAGTTAACCGTGCTACTCTTCAAAAAGGGGGAGTGCAGTTTAAGAGAACAATTGTTTCACAATGGATGTTTGGGAGACAGATGGGCATCCAGGACAGTGCCCCAGAGCTCTTCAGCTGTCAGTACTGTAAACCAATGGGGATGAAAGCCTTTCTGTGGGGTTTTTTGACTTGGTAAATTAAACCAGGCTGTTAATGTGTGAGGTTAATTCTGCAAATGTGTCTGTGTATTATATTGCATTCAGTAGAATATGCAAATAGGAAGGCTCAAATTAAAATGTTTACCACATTGAATGGAAGAATTAGTCATACATTATTTGGTTAACATTCCCACAATTCATGAGTTGGTGTGTTTGTAGTGAAAAATCTGCTTTTAAATGGAACATTAAAGGGTGTCCCTTCCTATATTTAAAGCACCCTGAAGCCAAACCTGGGTTGTACTGCACAGTATTGCATGTACTGATTTTCTATTAGGATTCCTCTTGCAGGCAGCATGTTAAAAAAAAAATTCCTGCTTTATATCATAGTCTTTCTAGCAGAAAGGGACTAAAATTACACAGAGTAGAATACAGCTCATTCATGTTAAACCACAATTCCCAAGAATCCTCATTTATTTTGTCCAAATGCAACCACCAGGTCCTACTTAAAGAAATAAAGGTGAACCTGATGTCTGTGAACTATATATGTCAGAAACTGACATATGTAGTTCACAGAGTAAAGAACTAACCAAGGATAGTTTTGAAGTTTAGCTATCTGTGTTGGCTTGCTAGACCATAAGCCACATGTGGCAGAATTTGAATCTTTAGTGTTAGTGCTAATGTGTAATATCAAAATCACAGAGAGAATTTGATTTGTTACTCTAGAAACATTAAGAAAATTTTATGAAACTAATTTGCCCAACTGATTTGTTAAATAAAAAAAATCATACATATGATCAGTAACACATTACAGTAATGAGAAGTGGTAATCTTTACTCAAAACTTGTACTTAATGCTTAATTATTAAAATTGTTAATTTTAAAATCAGTGTGGAATGTTTTAACAAATCGGCAAAGTGAATCAGTTTGTAATGAATTAGTTTCAAGATCTAGCATGTGTTCATGATAGGAAAACATAGGCTGGAATACAAAAGTGGAAATGCTCTTGAAGATTTATGCTAGCATACCAGATCTGAATCTACTTTTTTCTGTGTTGCTCAAGGAAGCATACAGTATCTTCTTATGCAAGAGGTTTTCTTAACAGTGCAACACCCTAACTGAGATCCCCTTCCCAGCTAACTCAAAGGGCCATTAACTGAACATGGAGGTGTATCAGGAGTGTTCCTTTATACCATCACCAGGCTGCCCACTTTCTGGTGCAGAGACCTTCATGTAATACACTGGAGAAACCTTATACTTTTATCAGCCTCAAATAGGATCTTGGCCAAAAGTACTCTACATGTGGACTCATATCTGCTTTCAGATCATTCCACCTTCTGCTGCAAACTCTCTTGCTCAGTATTCCATGCTATTCTGGAAAATCTTTTAGAAGGTTTACGTTTAGGTTTAGGTTTAAGGTTTTAAAAGGTTACGAGGGATTGTGAAAAACTGCCTTGAGAAGATGAGGGCAAGAAAGCCATGTTGAACAAACTGACCTTCTATCCATCCTTCCTTCCTTCTGTCCTTCCTTTATTTTTGTGTTGCTCATTAAGATGTTATATCAGAGCTGATAATTTAGGCATCAAGATAATTCTTGGCCAAACTGCTGGACCGCAGTGGCTCCACCTGAGACACTCCCATTAATCTTGTTCCATAGGAATATGCAGGCTGCTTTGTGACTCATTCTTCCTCTGGAAGGAGGGGCAAAACGAATTCTTAACCGATAGGACTAAATCTGCTTTCTAGGCCATTTCCTAAAATGCCCCTCCCTAAACTGCAAACCCCAGGATTCCATAGGATTTTGAAAGTGGAATAATAGCACAGTAACAGTCTAGTGTGGAAATGGCCCTGTTCTTAAATATGAATGCAAAAATTTACAGGAAAGTTTTCTTTGTTGTTGTTTTACTAGGATTATGAAGAAGGTTGTTGGTAACAGATCTGGTTGCCCCACACAAGGAGATAAAGTTGTAGAACTCATTTACATAGACATTGTTGGACTCACTCAGTTCAAGAAAACCCTTGGACCATCCTGGGTTCACTATCAGTAAGTATTAGTTCTTGTGCAACATTTGGTAAACATTCTATTCCTTAAAAAGGAATTGTACTTCCATCTGTGTTCCTCCAGAAGTTTCTGAACCCCGGCTTCTTTCATATCTAATTGTTGGGCATGCTGGCTGGTTCTGACATGAGGTATTCCAACAATATCTGCAGAGCCAGTTATGTTTACACCCTCTCCTTAAATATTTCTGATTATGAATTTGCTTTTTCACTACCACTCTTTATGTGTTACTTTTGTGTAAGAGATTTGCATATAGCAGTAAGAGTCCAGCTATGCTTCTGGACCCATATGTAGTGCTGCATCCCATTTACACTTCAAGTGCCTGTATTTGAAAAGAAATCCGTGTTTCTTTTCAAATACAGGCACTTGAAGTGTAAATGGGATGCAGCACTACAGAGCAACTGGTTGTTTATAGGCTGCACATGATTGGGACACTCATTTGCTTACTCCTCTTCACTTCCTTTTTAGACATCCATGCTAGAAATACATGTAGGATGTAGATTTACCTTTGGGGTAATATGTTCTAAGCAGAGCTACTAGCACTGCTTTACTCCTGCTTCAACACATGAGTACATGGATTAGGAATGGTTTACTTGTGACTCTTTGAACAATGTTGGATTGTATTCCCCATCATTCCTTGTCATCTGCTATACTAGATGGAACTGATGGGAGTTGCTGTTCAAGAGCATCTGGACTTGTGCACCCATAACCTAGTAATGCAAATGTAACATATTTTGTTATCAATGCCTCTGACCCATGGTAGGCTGAGCAGATGCTGTTGGGCACCATTTCATTTTTCCCATCTCTTATCTGACCAAACTGGAACATCCTTATTCTTCTTTTTCTCAGCACTCTAAATACATAGATTGGGTATTTCAGCTTTTATTTGCTGCTTTGCCCTAGTTTAGTTTTGAGCATGAGAGGAACTTGGTTAACTGTTCACTTCCAGTTAGTGAATGCCAGCTGAATCATTGAATAAGCTACCTTTAAAATGTATGGAATATGCAGAGTTTGGAAAAGTTACTTTTGTGGGACTATAGCCCCCAGAATCTCCCAGCAAACATGGTGAGCAGGCGTACAGCCGTAAGGCTCCTGGTCCTTTTGAAGTATTTGTCAACAAAAGATTCAGAAGAGGCCATTCTGTTGTTAAATTAGAGAGATGAATTGGATGTCTTACAGTTTTTATTTGGCTCTGTGTTTCCCAGTAAGTTTTACGGCACTCTCTTTAAGTACTCAGTAGAAGTGGAAGAGAAAGAAATGTAAAGCAGTGATGCTGCACTGAGAAACATGTTACATACCTTCCTTTAATTTGAGTTTCCTCTCATTTGAGAAATGTTTGAGTCTGTATTACAACAGTGGGTGATTCACTTCTTTGTCATCAGTTCCAAAGCTGTGAGGAAAATAATGTTACATAACCTGTCACTGTATTTCAGATAGTTAATTCAGGCTAGCCATATTGTTAATCTTCATCTTTCCAAGAATCATCCCACATCCTGCATTTGGCTTAAAAGCGAATGCTTTTATTCAGATACCACTTTCTTTTGCACAGTATAATCCCATAGCTTCTTTCTACTGCAGGATTTATTGCAGTTATATAATGTTTGAGAGCTAGCATGGTGTAAGTGATTGGAGCAGTAGACTATGATTCTGGAGACTTCGGGTGTGAATACCATGGAAACCCATTGGGTGACCTTGGGCAAGACACACACTCTCACCCTCAGAGGAGGGCCATGACAAACACCTTCTGAACAAATCTTGCTAAGAAAACACCATGATAGGATCACCTTAGGGTTGCAAAAGTTGGAAACAATTTGAAGTCACATAACAGCAACAATAAAATATTTGACTCTCTCTGTATGCTCTTCACAGAATCTGAAAATAACTGTACTACTATAAAGTGTTTTCACTGAAAACAGTTGACATAAATATTTGAATTAACAAGCTGAACTTTTAAGTGCCAGCTGTGTTGCTTTAAGATTTCTCTGTTTATCTTATTGTCATATTGAACCATATTTGTCATATTATTAATTGCTCTGAGATTCTATGCTCAAATAAGAATATTCTGATGTAGGTGAATGCAAAAGATTACCTTTTTATGACCTAATTTTTCCCAGCTATACGTATAATGACCCCTCATTTTTCGTGAGGGTTCACAAAAGTAAAAAAAATTGTGAATAACTCCCCCCTGCCCATGTGAGCTCTCCCCCTCCCATTCCTTTCCAGGGTTTTCCCCTCCCTCCAATTCGCTTGCATTTCACCTGGGTGTACTGCCTTCCAGGCATCCAGGCAATAGGCAAGTGAATCAGAAGGGGCAACCGTGTGCCCAGATAAGGCATATATGTCCACTTCCGCCCATTCACTTGTGTTTTGACCAGCATGCTGCCTTCCAGGAACCCAGGGGATAGGAAGGCAAATGCGAGGGGGCAGTGACACAACTGGGGAAGGCACATATGTAGGGATGTCCCCTGCCATTTGTTTGCCTTTTTCCCAGGTGTGTGGAAGGAAGGCACACATGCCCGGGCACAAAACGCAGGGGAATGGGAAGGGGAGAATGTGGGGAGATGGGCGGGCACCTTATGAATAATCAAGTTCACAGAGGTCAAACCCACAAATAATGGAGGGAGGACTGTGTATCAAATAAGTGTGTAACCAGTGGCGCTGAGGGAAAGTTATGGCTTTCCTTCAGGCAGCGGGACTTAAAATACTGTAAGAGGAAATGCTTTCCCTCAGCCATCCTCTACCCAGAGATTTCATCTGAACTCTGTCTCATATCATTAATCTGTTGTTGCTGCTGCTGCAGTTATTAGATCATTACAGTTATATTGAGATCATTTATAAATGGATATTTCAGGGGAAGAACAAGAATACCTCAGATTTGAGCATTTAAGGCCCAGAGTCTCTGGGTTTGCAGTTTAAATTGGGCCTTGGTGCTGCTTTCAGAAGCAGTTTGTTGACATATTTTCTTGTGGATAACCAATTATTTTCAGTAAACATAAACAGATCTTTGTATATATAGTGGTTATTGGCTGGTTTTATTTTTCAAATACATGAGAACCAATTATTTTGTGGTTTGGTTTCAGAAAATGCAGTGGTCAATAACTAATCCTGTTATTGCTTTCCTTTGTTTTCACTCAGGTGTATGTTACGAGTGCTAGATTCATTTGGGACTGAACCAGAGTTCAACCATGCTCATTATGCCCAATCTAAAGGCCACAAAACACCCTGGGGGAAATGGAACCTTAATCCACAACAATTTTACACAATGTTCCGTAAGTTAACCTTGTTTACAAAGACATTTGCTGTTGAAGACAGGAGTTATGTATCTGCTGGGGAAATCATCCTCTGGTTTGGAAAAAAAATTACTGGCAATAGGGGTGTTGATTTCTTAGTGGAAATAGGTGTGTGTTGTGAGACTAAATGATTGTATTGTACTTATCCACTAGGAAGTCCTCTATACCACTGTAACAGTCAGCTTGGAAACGTTGTCTTTTAGACTACAGTTCCCGAAGTCCCTAGCTAATATGGCTAGTCTAGGAGTTGTAGTCCAAAAAGGTAAATTTTCAAACACTGGCAGCAGTTCCATTGTAACTTGGTTGTGACTGTAAGTTCTTATCAGTAAAACATCCTACAGTCTCTTTCCAAACTTCTCTAGATTTCCTCGTGCCAGAAACTCTTTCATCTCCTATTATACCCTTTAGTATGAAGGTGCTAAACCGTGTAAGTGATTTTACCCACTTTGGGCAATGACACCTCTTTGAGATGCAATAGTAGCAGACTATGTGATGAGACATCAGCAATTACACAGAATAAACTTTGAAAAAAAAGTTAAAAAGTGGAATTTAAGAAATCAGCTGCTGAATAGAAAAATAAATAACCTATGCTTGAACACCACCGCATAGAAGATTGAACAATTTCCATAGTTCATCTAAATAACATCAGGCATTATGGTATATTATGATAACATGCCTTTAGTTAATATGGAGAATATTTGTGGTTCATATACCATGCTCACTATGGTTTTTGGTATATCTTGAAATAACTTTTCTTAGTTGTTTTTTGGCAGTGATTTTTTTACATAAAATGTTTGTATTTATACATCCTTCTATGTGAATTTGTGCCATTGGCTTCTGGAATTGCACTACCCACTAAGTGATTAATGGGGTGATAATTTGCATTGAAGCTAGAGAGAAAAGTCTCCTTCATATTTTCCTTGCATATTTAAGATTCATTCCTTGGTAATATCTGTTTTGTGGACTTTATTTTGAGAAAAGATGTTATAGAGTGCCTGGATCTAAAGAATTATTGTGTAAAGAATTTATTTTAAAAGCAGTAGGACTAACTCATCTCACAGTGGGCCTGAGGAAGTATTACATAACCAAGAAAGTATATGCACATATGGAATTATAGAAGCATAACATTTAATATTTATAGTTAGTATTATAGGATGTGAATCAAACATGTTGCCAATAGAGAGTTAAAACCTTCAATTTTTTTTCAATATAAAGTAAATCAAAGGGAGAAGATAATCTTACGGGCATTTATTACGTGCAAGAAATCTCCATTTTGCTTGTTTTATGATGAAGCATCATGACAGCATAGTGATCTTTTTCTGTTTGGTTTGCAGCCCACACTCCAGACAATAGTTTCCTTGGTTTTGTTGTGGAACAGTATCTTAATTCCAGTGACATCAAGCACTTCAATGTTATTAAAAGGCAGAATCAGTCACTTGTTTATGGAAAAGTGGATAACTTCTGGAAGGTAAGTTGCTATATCCTTTCAAGTTAGAGTAAGCTATGTTTTAATCAATATTTGATAGTACTTTTGAGAAGAAAATACAGTTATATCTATTACAGAGCTTTTTGACAAAAGGAATGGCTCTCTGTTTTAGGCAGCAGTCACATGTACTACTTGGTTTTCATCATTAGCAATTACACTGATTGTACCAGAAAATGTGCTTGTAATGTTAGCATTAGACAGTAACAAAGGATAAAGATCAAGGAAATACATTTGACCCTCCGCATTTCCGGGTTTGACTTTCATGGATTTGATTATTCAGGGGTTTCTTCAACCCCTGCTGCCCACCGACTCGGCACTTCTTTTCTGGGGAAGCCTTCCCTTTCGACAGCTCTGATCAGGCAGCACAGCTGTTAAACATCCACCCCTGGTCCTCTGTCTCCTCCGTTTCCACCAGCAGCTGCCTGGTGAGCTGGGGATGGCTTGCATCCAGATTTCTCAGCACCACAGACCCTCTGCTGATGCCTCACAACATCCAAGGAAGGAGATGGGCAAGAGAGAGGAGGTATAAGGCCACCGTGCTGACCCACCCCCATTCCCTCTCCTTTTCCCGACCTGGTTTGGACCGTGGGTACCTGTTCTCTCCACTATGCCTCAGCTCGCTTCTCACGGGCACATACGTCCATTTTGATATTTTTCATTTTTCCCTATTTTTGAGGGCCCTGTGTCCCTGGCCCTAAGTGAATGTGGAAGGCTTAACTGTACCTGATTTTGAAAGTAAAAGTGAAACTAATGCTGATCTATAGAGCAAGAATCCCAGCTAGCTATTGCTTGAGTTTGGACATCATAAGAAATGAGAAAAGAAAATTTAAAGCTTTTGTTAGAAGGGTTTAAAGAAACCATAGTTTTTCCTTTATACCTGAATGCAGCAAACATAAACTCTCCAAGTTGTAATAAATGTTTATACTACATCTATCATATATGGTGTTGTTGTATTGTCGTGTGTGACCTACTGAGTTGAATGACATTCCTTTTTACACAAAGTTGTTTGGTTAATTGACATGTTAATCCAAAATCTAGATTGCCATTTGCCTTCAACAAAATTCACTTTCCTGAAGACACAGTTTTTTCACAATCAGTACATTTACAACATTGCTTTGGTTAGCCCTCAGCTGGCTGGAAGGAAAGGTTTCATGGGCAACCTGCAGATCAGAGATTGTTTGCCTCTAGACAACCAGCAGGCTAAAGAATCTCCACTCTCAGTTTACATGTTGGCAACATATATCTGCTACTAAAGTTGTTCTAATTATTTTTGTAGAGAGGATGAAAGTATTGAATATAACAATTCATTGTAGATATATGCCACGCAAAGGAGTAAAAATCACAGTATAGCTGTGATTTAAAACCTTAGGACTTTCTCAAATAGAGATTTGTGGAACGGTAGAAATCTTGGACTTTTTATTTGTGATTTCTTCCCTTACTTGGCTTTCCCCAGTGACAGAGAGTTCAAGGAGCCGGGGGGGGGGGGGATCACCTCAATAGAACTATAAGCACAGTCTGCAAATATCCTGAAATAAAGCATTACTGATTATGCTACAAATGAGGAGTGACCCATGATGTTATGTCCATCTTGAATTTTAAAGTATGATGACAGAAAAAGAAAGAGAAAGAGAGAGAACAAGTAAAAAGAAAGTACATAACACATGAACATGGATTAAGAGTATACATTAATATAAACTAACCATTTTCTTGGAGTTGGCATTTGCACAACGTACTTTCTTGCATACCTAAAATAGTGCTTGTTGGACAATAGAGGGATAATGTTTACTTTTCCAATCTTGGTGTATAAATCTTTTAGGAGCACTAAAAATATGCAGGATCCAGCCACACTGACCTTCAGCTAGACAGGGATGTTATTTAAAAGAACAGGGATATTATTTAAAAGAACATAAGCATCTACAAATGCCAAAGATTTTTCTAATACAAAATTAATGCTTTGTAACACATCCAACCCAAAAGAGATTTTCCGTGCTGAGTCCACTTTAAAAAGGAGCCTTGACAGAAGGTACACATGGAGTCTCAGAGGTTTAATAGTTTAGTATAGGTTTATAGCTGTAGTCAGATGTTAGAAACATAAATAATTGTAATGTTTGAGGGATGCAGGGTGATTCATTTCAACCCTATCCCTCCACCCACAAACTCCCCTTGTGGTTGGGGAAAGTGCCTAGTAGAAATGTAACCACATTCACCTGAATCCTGTTGCACAGCTCTTCATGACTGAGAACCTTGTATATCCTGAATGTTTATTGTGTGTATAGGTAGATAACATATTCATTTTATTTGTCCAGCAACATGCTTCTTCAGTATAAAAATATTCCCCACTGATTGAGTGGAAATTGTTCCACTGTCTTTAGATGCAACTGAAAAAAAAGGATTTCATTAACACTTTTGATCCTCATTTATGAATAATAAAAGATTTTCTAGCTCTTGCTTTCAGGAGTACATCTTAACATCACTGCAATCTGTTGATTTGGATCTTTTCTCCAAGTTTTCAGCATTTGTGATTATGTTTTCTAATCCAGTTACCAATACTGGAAGATATTAATAAGCGTCAAGGGTAATTGAATCTTGTTCATCAGCTCTACTTCCTGACGTGATTAGTAGATGTCAGAAGAACAACATACCATACATAGTTGAGTGTTAACAGTCAAGAGATATATTTTTAAAATTTTCTTTCAGTTTATTATTCAGACATGCTTCTGCATATGCCTATTAGTAGACATACTGTTCAATTTATTTTCAGGCCTTTCTTTCAATTTATTACTTTCTAGTTCCTTGCTTTCTCAGTATCAATTAGTCTGCCATATTCAGCATATTTGTGATAATATCTCAAATGTCCCATCTGTTTAGTATTTCCTTTCCAAAATGTCAGTTAATACCTCTTTGCATATTAACATGGACTTTTGGAGAATATAAATGATTAACCCATTTTAAACAATTCAGTAGTTGTTTTCTAGTGTATATTTGTAGTGCTATAAGCTCTTATTTGGTTTGGTTCTGTCATGGCTGGAATTAAGTTTGAGGACATCATTATGCTTTTTATCATCAAATTATTTTATATTATTATGATGTGTGTAAGTGAGTATGTGTGGGAGTATGTGAGCGTTGTGCCTAGCTCTATGGCTATGACTTGCCTAGAAGTTTTTATTTCTGTCACTTGTCTGTCTGCTGTATTTACTGTAGTGCAGGAAACATTTCCCTTGTTTGTTGGCGTCTTTGCCTTACACAGGGAGATAAATACAGGCATACCTCTGTTAACAAATCCTCTGACAAAGAATCTTCTTTTCACTAAGTCTTTTTATGCATGCCCATCCACCCTTTTCTCCTCATCTTCCATCTAGCTTGAAGACTTTTAGTAGCATCAGCTTTGGAAAAATGATGAAGGAGGACTAGTGACTTTCAGTGTCACAGTACAGCAGCATGTCTTCAGTAAACAGTGCAGTAAAGCTTGAGCTGAGTAAGAATGGGAATCTACTTTACCCTATCCTACTGTAGCTGTATGTAGCAGCCTACAACAGTCAAGGCAAAACAGCAGCTGTCTTCAGAATTCCTTACAGAGGATATGCGAATAACAAAACAGGGAGAACAGGGACGAGCAGATAACCCTGCCTGAGCAGCTACCCCCAGCATGGTAAAAGAAGCATAGATCTGTATGTTCATTTGCCAAAAATGGAAATCATAAGTAAAGTGGAGGCTAGTGAAAGAAAAAGTCATGCATTTTGGAAGAATCCTTCAAGTGGTCTATAAAATGTTTTTCTTTACTTATGCAAACCTTACCTGACCTAATTATTTCATTTCACATGTGCATATTTTTACTTTTGAATAAGAAGTTTACAGAAACATGTTGTGCTGTACTTCATCTTTGTGGTGGAGGAAACTATTACTATTCTTTCCATGGTTTCCCTTGTTTGAGGAGATGAAAGCATGCTTCCAAATACTAATGTATGAGCTAGTCTTAACTGCATGTGATATTGCGATAGTATACTAATACTGTAAAAGCTCTGTGAGTTATTTTTTCTATATATTAAAAATATTTAGCTTTTTCAAATAGCCAAAAGAATATTACAGAGTGTGGGAGTGGTGGGGAAGAGAAGAACTTGCTTGTGGTGTACAGACAGTCCTTCACAAGATTCCACTCAGTTGGCACCTCTTTGAGGAAAAAGCAGTTTACACATATGTTTTTTGGAACATAATTTGTTTTACAGAAACTGTTGTGTGGCACATGAGATCCAATGAGGAAATAACATGTTTTTCTGCCAGAAAGAGTTTGTATAACTGGCACTCATATGCTCTCTCAGTACATTTATGCGTTTAGCAGAGTTAAAAAGAAATAACAAGCAGACAGGTTTTGAATTCTGTCATACTCCCAGATGAAAATTTGAAGATTACCTGCTATTCATGGCTATAAATAATTTTTGGTTCCACCTGTCTTGTTATATTAAATGTGACATTTTGAATAAAATAATCTCATTCCCATTCAGTGACTTCAAGTTTTATTGAAGTTTGTTTGTGCAAACAATTGTCCCCTTTGTTCTTTCATCATATCTGAAAAGTTAAGGAGTACGTACCCACTAACCATGTTCCGTTCCCTCAGGATAGAAATTATCTTAGATGTGGAGGGATTTACTATAAGATCAGTCCATGGTTTCAACATAGTTTGGCGGTTTTCTTCCCTGATGAGGTACAGTGCTGTTGTGATTGGGCCTGCACTCGATCCATATAGTGTCACCTCAAAGCGTGAGGAGACACCTTGACAACACTGCTGTTGCAGTGCCACTTTGATAAATGGAAACAAAGTCTTGACCTTCTTGTCCAGGGAACCAATGAAATTGGTTATTCAAGAAATACACTTGTTAATTAGGACAGAGGTCCTCCCCGCCTCCCCAGGAGATTTAATTTTTATGTCAACATATTATGATTGAGAGCCAAACTACACAGTTATTAAGAAGAGTATGGGGTATTTCTTTGTCACTTAAGAGGTGTTTGTGCAGATAATGCCTAGTATTAAACTGTTACTGCATCAGGCAACCTGAGATTCAGAGATGTTGCTCTTTTCCACCACATTTTATGTCACTGTTTTATATTGCACTAAGTAATTGATGGTTCTTATGCTTGCGGGAATCTTTTTTGCCCTTTCAGAAATTAACATATTCATGTCACACAGCTGGTGTGGTGATGGAGTGTGGTGATGATCTTGCAAGCAGCATATTAGACTGTTTTGTGAACATGGCTGTAAACATGTGAGAATGGCTTGATTATTTAGTTATTAGTGTCAGGCAGAAGTTTGAGCAGACTTTTCTTGACTGTATATTAAAAAGTTATGCCCCCAGTTTTCTCATGACTGTAATTTCTAAACAAGCAGTAAGGAATGTTTTGCTCTAGAAGAATGTGGTGTGGGCTATAACAGTATCTTTTTTTTTTCAGTTGCAATAGAAGTGTTACCTTTAAGAACACGTGAGAAGTCTTGCTAAGCCTGACCAGTACAGGATAGGCACCAGCCAGTTGCCCATAGAAAAACCACCAGGGGGACTTGAGTGCAGCAGCGCATGCACACACACACACACACTCACAGTTTTGGTATTATAGAGAATGTTTAACCATACTAGCAGCCTGTGCATTTGTCTAGCCTTTGTCTCTCCTGAATCTTGCAAGATTCTAGTTTGTTTTCCTCTGCAAGATGGAGAAAAGCAGTGGAGAAAAGATTATTTTCGTGCATTGTACTTCTGTCATGCCTTCCTTTACTTCCATTAGCTAAACGGCCATCAGATGTTTTGATCTTTTGAAACAGTGCTAAATATAGGTCCTGTGATAGGACAGGGAGCCGGCATGGTGTAGTGGTTTCAGTTTTGGACTATGACTTTGGAGATCAGGGTTCATATCCTCTCTCAACCATGGAAACCCACTGAGTGACCTTAGACAAGTCACACTCTCAACCTCATAGGAAGACAAAGGCAAATCTCCTCTGAACCAATCCTTCCAAGTTCATTTAGGTTTACCAAAAGCTGGAAATCATTGAAGTCACACCTATTGATGGTCTAGTAGGGTACATGGGTTGGGCTGTCCCTTTACCCACCCTTTGGAGCTCCACCACATTTAATCCCTGTGCCTTTTAGGAGTTAAATGGTTTGTCAGGCTTACCATCCTGTAGAGGTGATTGAATCATTTTTAAATGAGGCATAACTGAAGGCTGCTAAGCAACATTTGTTTCCCTTTTCACCAGTTCCATATAAATAGAACATGTACTCACGTTCTACCTTCCTCTCTCTCTGTTTCTTTATTGTGGTTCTACAGACATGTTTCTATTCTAAGCTGTTTTTTAAAAATGCTACTTTTTTGATGTAACTATTTCTGGTTATTCTTAAACTTTTCCAAGTTTTATGGTGTTCGTTTATCAGTTGTAAGGTCTCCTGGCCATGCACCCCCATACTAAACCACCCAGAAAGTAATGGGAAGGTAACAAGAAGTATGACAAAAATATAATAAATTAACGTTTTCTGCCACTGTAATGAGCAACAGCAATGGGTTACTCTTTAAATGCTGAAATGAGTAACTGAACAAACTTCTCTCAAAAAGTAACTTTCAAAACTATGCAAAAAAAAAGTACAACATGGTAAATAGTGCTGGGAAAATTCTAGTCATAGTCAGTCTGTATTAAAAAAAACAACTATACCTAGCAGCTGGCTGAAACTCAGAAACACTGTTTTACAACTTCAAATGGCAGTATTATGTACAATGCATAGCTCCATTTCTGTTGTGAAGATGTGACTCTGGTGGAGTCCCAACCAGCTGGATTAAAGTATAGCATTTTTGGTAAAGCACATAAAAGGCAGGGATGTTAAAATAAATCTCGATAACTTACTGAAATCAACAATAACATTTACACAAAATGGTTCTGCAGTTCACAGGAACAGTATTTGCAGTATATCTAATCTGAGTTTTATCTGTAGAAAATCCTGCATGGTTTCAGTAGGTAAGATTTAAGGTGGTCTTTTTATTTTTCCCAGAGTTGGTATATTACATTGTTACAGGTTGCTTTCTACTTGTTTCCATTTTTGTGTCTGAGACACTTAAGCATAATTTATGGGCCTTGTTAAATTCCAGATACTACAGGCACGGTAGATTATTAGCGCACTTAGATTATAATAAGGCAATTTAAGAAGCCAGGCTTCAGTGTTTGAAATATTTTGCCCTCTTTATTCTAAGAAAATGCCACACCAAAAGAAAAAAAGAAAAGAAATGAGCTTTTAAAGTCACTGCTGCTATTGCAGGATTGTGACATTTGGTGAGGCTTTTTTCATTATAAACCACAAATGTAATAATCTCAAATTTATTTTTGAAATATTCAGCCCTGCAAAAACAAGGAAATCAAGGGCTTCTTAGCCTTTGTTAGCCACATAATGAAAACCCAACCCCCTTCAGCTAGAAGGCAAGCATATCAAAGCCCTGTGTCGAGTAATATATTTCTTATGTATAATAGCCAGCACTTCCCCCAAACAGAGGAAAATTTTGCTGAGGAGCCTGTGTGTAATTCTTTGCTTGTTCTCTCACCATACCACACACAGCAGCCACCCTTCTGGTGTGTGCTATCTGAAGTATGCTGATCTTGTTAGCATTGTCATGTCAAAGAAATGTTTATCCGTGTTTGGAATACTCTTTATGAAGACAGGGTTAGATATTTCAAGTTTAAGAGTATGCAGTGCGCACTGCTGTTGGGAAGTCAACCACCAAGAAGCCTTTGAAAGCAAAGGGGAAGCCTAGGTAAGCAGGGATGTTCAGAAACTTCTGAAGAAGTCTCAGGATCACAGTCAGTCTGAGTTACTGTCTCAAATAAAGGTAGAATATGCAGAAAAGAAATACTTTGTTATGAAGAGAACTAGGAGGTCTAGCTCCTAGACTTCCAATCTGATACACAGATCAATAAAACTAACTTCTTACCTTCTCGTCGACAACGGAATGTATTGGCATAGCTACTGTATTTCTTTTTAATAAAAGAATTACGTAGGAAGAATTCACAATTGTCTCATCATTCTAAGTAAGCAGTGTTTGCCCTCCTGTAACCTATGAGTGAACATCTGTGCATGGCTTTTACCATCTTACACACACGAAAGAAATAGTGTGTAACAGTTCCATATGACAGATTTGAAAAATGCAGAATACAAGCTCATACATTTTGGTGCTACTGAAAACAGAGGAGAGGTTTACTTCCTGACTAGAAAACTGGGTTTTGGGTTTGCTGATATATCCCATTTGAGAAGGAACACTGATATGTTGTGTTGGAATTATAACTGCCCTTTTTAAAAAAAATTTAGCAAAGAAGAAGTAAGGTCAGTTTTTGCTGCATACATACACATACATCTTCCAGACAGAACACCTACAGTTTCTACAAAGAAAAACACACCAGAAATACCTGATTTTCACCAAAGACAATTCAAAAATACTAGAATGTAATGAGTAGTAAGTATAACACTGTCATTATGTTACTTAGATAAAATGGAGATTTCTTCCACTATTCTGGTTCTGGTATGGGGAAGACTGAATATGTGGAAACAGGAGAAAATACGTGGTGTGGTTCAGATGTGTGGGCCACAAACATTAGCATAGCCATTTTTCAAAAATTCAGTTTAATATCTTCCCTTTCTATTTGAAATTTGTTCTTTTGATATAATTTAACTTGCCTATTTAGTTCAAGATTACTTGTGAATTCCCACTTATGAAAAATGTGCCCTAAACCTCATTTTGATCCTATGATCAGCAGCTACCAACTCCCTTTGGACATGCAATTAGGCTGCCTAAACCTTCAAATGAAAGTTTATGTATACCTTCATATACTTCTTAGTGGCTGAAGTCATAGTTCCATGGTTGTGTTTCGCTTCTCCTTTAATAAACAGTTGCATAGAGAAGGCGATAATTGATGTGAAGACTCATCTTTGATTATGTTTTCTTATTAGGATAAGAAGTCTTATTTGGATGTCATTCATACATACACTGAAGTTCACGGAACTGTCCATGGAACAAGTGCTATCTATATGCCTAGCTATGTTAAAAACCATGGCATCCTTAGTGGCCGGGATTTACAGTTCTTGCTGAGAGGCACAAAAGTAAGTTCAGTGGATTGAGTGAGTGAGTGTGTGTGTGTGTTTAAACTATGTACAATCCAATGCGTTAACCTTTTGAGACTTGTTGTATACAGTGTTTTTCATATTTGCAACATAGCTGCCTGTATCTAGTGTTTTAAAGTCTCCATTAGTTATCACTGTTGTGATGATACTTTGTAAGTGTTTAAGGCTTCAGCTCTATATATACCTTTCTGGAAGTAGATTTTGTTTGAACAGGGCTTACTTCTGAAAAGGCATACATGTGGTTGCATTGTCCTTTTTATTTTAAAAAAAGAAAGATAGTGTGCCAACATCCTGCATCAGGAGATGGAGCTACAGAGATGTAGCTATTACTTCTCCTGACGCCACCCTTTGAAATCTCACAGCCACCCCCCACTCAGCCATTTTCAAGCCGCCGGAGAGTGGAACATTGAGTAATAATGTGTCCAGCCTGTCTTGGTCATGGGGTGTTCTAGATAGACCTTACAAGATGCTTTTGGGATCCTATTCCAGCTGTGTGACTCAGAAGACCCCACAACTAGGACACATCATTACTGCTCTCCAAGATCTTAGAAATGACTATGTTGTGGGGAGTGATAATGCAAAGCTTTAGAGGCAGGATTTCGGAGCATTTCTGGTCATTGTGATTATGCAAAAACTGTAAATGTGCATTGGAATAGTTATAATGTCCTAACTCAGGCTTAAGACATTTTCATTGCCAAACCTGAGGCCTGCTTTTGTTTCTCAAGACATTTTTTAGACATAAGATCCACATTTGTTTAGTAGTTAGAGAAGCACCAGTTGCTTTCCACACCAGTTCAGTTCACAATTTGGCTCCACAATCCAGTGTACTTGCATCATCTACATACATGCCCCAAACTGGGAAACAGCTTTGATTAAGGGAAGTTGAAGGTTTTGAACACTTTTGAATCATTGAGGTAACAGTATTCATAACATTTCACCCTGCGTCAAAACTAATGAGAATTGAGGTATAAGCAGCAAAATAGCAATTTGAAACAATTTTAAAGTTTGGAGTAATTTAAAACAGTGTATATAGTTTGCAGTATATCAAAGCACTATAACTGTGTCCATGATCCTTAGGCCCAGAAGGTTTTGGTGAAAGCCCATGTTATAATTTGATGCCAAAGTGAGACCAGTGTCATACAAAAAAGACTTCATAGGGGAAAGACATTTACTAGTGAGGGCACCACAATAGAAAATGACCTTCTCCACACCTCCACTGGTGGGACACAGAGAATGGCAGATAAGAGCCGTTGAGCAGGTATTTCTAGGAAGAGGCACTCCTTTAAGTATCAAGGTCCCATCGCATTTATGTCTTTAACTGTGATCATAACACCATGAATTCAGTGTGGAAGTATATTAGGAGCCAGTACAACTCCTTCAGAACTGGTGGCATGTAGTGTTTGTGATGTTTTTCTCACTGTAGTGTAGCCGCTTTGTATTGCACTAACAGCAGCCTCCATATCATCTTCACGGGCAACACCCCATATAACACAATGCAGTAGTCTAGCTGGCAAGTTACCTGTGCATGAACTCTTGATTATCCCTTCCCAGGAATGGCTGTAGCTGGCCCCACAATTGTATGCCATAGAGTACTTTTTTGGGGGAATGCAACCCCCTCTATGGCAGGTTGCTCAGTCAGTTCCCAAACTGAGAACCACCAGTCCACAAAGCCACAGTGGGTGAGACTTACCTCAACCAGGGCCTTTATCTGTCAATTGTTTTCAAATGCCAAGAAAAGAGATAGTGGCCTTTGCCCCCATGAGACCCAAAGAAATGACATCTCCCTGCCATGGGTGTCCCATTCCACCCATGCTGTTTATTCTCACCGGTCCAGCAGATGAAGGTCATGGGCTGGCAGGAATAGCTGATTCCAGTTAGCTAATCAGCCTGGATGTTTTTGCCACAGCACAGTCTGAAAAAAGTGAGAAGCTCTGTAGGACTCCATGATGATCATATCACTCTGTTCCTTTACAAACACAGAATGCTTCATTCATAACTTATTTTAGCATATAAAATTACTATTTCACATATTTATGAATTTTAAAAATGTAAAAGCCTTAAATTTTTGCAAGCAAAATTGTAAATATGCCCTCTGTAATAAAGAATGAGCTACAGGCTGATGTGCTGTTGGCTGCCTAAGCATGTGTATCCTAGTTTTTGCCATCTGAGAACGTATATAAAAAACAGAAATGTTACAACTGTTGTAATGAACATAATAAAGTGTGTTATGCATATATAAACAGTTTTAAGGACTAGGCTTAGCAGTCTATTTGGATATAAAGTTTTAATTCAACACTGAAAATACTGAAAT
This sequence comes from Cyclura pinguis, assembly GCA_030412105.1. NCBI lineage: Eukaryota > Metazoa > Chordata > Lepidosauria > Squamata > Iguanidae > Cyclura > Cyclura pinguis. The sequence continues at coordinate 245,537,681 of CM059599.1, read as the reverse complement.
CTATGGTAGTGTATTACCATGAAGCCTGACCCCCGCCTCACCCCATACATTCCTGTCATGAAGATGGCAGCACCCCCTAAGTGCAGAAATGCATTTTGGATTTCAGTGTTGTATTTGTATACAGTATGCACAGGAATTATTATTCTCTAATTCCATAGGCTGTCTTACATACAAATATGTACAGTAAACCTTGTCTTACATAGCACTTCACTAATTCCAAAACCAAAAAAAATCTGAGGTGTTTTTTTTTTAAAAAATGTTCTCCAATATTTCCAATTTTTTAACTGGAAAAAAATGAAAAATTTCTTTGCACAATTTCTTTGCAAAAATTTCCTTTACCAGCAAGCTGCTGTGGTTATCTCCATCTCTTTCAAAAGTATCTAAATCTTTGTTTACGTGTAACTTTCTCAGATATAATGCACTCTGGGAAAACCAGGTGTGCCTGGGAAAAGTTTTAGAGGGCGATGTGGAACGTCCTTTTCTCTCTGCTGTCAGCATAGTAGCAAGATGAGGATGGAACTTGTGAGCAGACCCTTGTGCATGCTTTCCACTTGATCCATGGATGAAAGGAACCATGGAATTTAGTCTTTTCCATGTTACTCCTTGGAATCCTTCTCTTCCCTATCCGGTACATGATAAGTAGAGTAAGATTCCATCAAGCACTTAAGAAGGAACAGAGGCCTTTGGACTGGCTTGGACCCTGGCTGAGTGAGATTTAAGCTTAAATATATCTGGATCTGCGGGGTCAAAATAAAAACACTAAAATAAATTATTCTTTGTCAATACGGGAGCTTGCCACAATGTTAATTAGCTCAGTAATGAAACATTTTAGAGAGATTTCAAATAAACTGGAGGAAAAAAGATTGGTCATCTAGAATACAGTTAAATTTTTGGTTTCCAAAGGATGCAGTTTATAATCACAGAGGGAAAATAATTGAATGCACGCACCATTTACACTAGGAGGCAGCATTTGAATAACTTGTATTCTATGTTGCGGTTCTACAGCACCTCGAAGCATGAGCTTTCTTAATAGTAATGGTAAAGTTTTGCTTTGTGGTGTGTGTAGTAAAGGGTTCTGAAATTCATTCCTGCAGAAGGATTAAAAGTATTGTCTCATGTCAACATTTTAAACACAGCATTAAGGTACTGCTCCTATTTTGATCATCTTGCCAGGTGACATGGCTGCGGAGGACAGTTGTTGCTATATTTATTATTAAGTGGTAATAGAAACTCCTGTGTTGTCAAGAGGTGCCCACTCCAGTCTCCTCCCTCAGGAGTTTTCATTAAATAAGTTGGTAGCATAGAAATGAAAAAATGTTCAAAATACTGAGGTAAAAGCTGAAGAATGTTTATCTACCCAGTAGTATCCTTTTCTGTAACTAATTAAAACCAGGCCACTACTGAATTGTTGGTGACATCTTTAATCCTTTAATTAATGGTTCAACCATGTTCTAGTTGCAGCTAATTAAAAGATATAATTTAATTGCTTGGCAGACTGACTATTTTTTTCTTTTGGCGGTATGGGGTTTGAGAAATGGATTGTTTTGTGCTTCATGAATCTTGAGTTCCACTTTTATTTTTGAGAACTCATAATAAAATGTGGTATACCCATCAATTTATGAGTAGATTCAGTTTGGAAGGTATTCTTTTCCTGTCTTGAGTTTTCCACTGCCATTCTTGGCTTGTAAACAAAAAGCACCCTGCTTATCAAGTTTATAACATCTTGCAGCCAGATGGCACGTTGCTTCATTATTCTTTTGAAGACGTATATTCATAATCTATAGTAAATATTTGTTGCCTTCTTATCTAATGTACTTGCTCTCAGAGAACTTGAATCATGCTCACAAATGTCTGCTTAGAGCCTCTCAAGGAAATAATACTAAAATAATCTATGCCAGGGGATTGGGGATTAAGGCTTGTTTTTTCCTAAAATGGCAGGAATAAATGCAGGATTTCACTTGCCTGGTTTTTCCTTGTCATATGAGGTTCTGGCATTACTTGGACACTGTTAAGATTCTGTGCTTTTAAGTTTTTAGGTTTAAGTTAAATTCAGGAAGTCTTAATTTGCTGGAAGGATGCTGATTGCAAAGACATCCCACGTGGAATTCCTTTTTGATAATTTAATGTAACTCTTCCAGCATTATTACTATTCAGTACCTAGTCTGTCTATTCAGTAGCAAACATGCTTTTTGCATATTAGCGGAAATAGCTAAATTTGGGGGGTGGGGTGAGGGAATGTAAGTACTAAAATGGTGATGGAAATCCAAAAATAACTTGTATGTCTCCTTGTAAATCACTCAAGCTTCCTCTTTCCTTATTCCTGTAATATGCAAACAGTGTCTAAGAATAGCCGTTTAATACTCTTCCATTTCATTTGGCTGTGGTGGATTAAGCACACATTCTTGCAAACTTTGCTGCCACCTACTGTTGGGAACTGGAAGGCTCACCCGAGAGTGTCACTCTGCCAGTGTTACTCCACTTACTGTGTGAGAAGCCTTAGGCCATGTCAGTTGTAATCAAATTTGTAACATGAATACAGGCTGAGTATGTGAGGGGTGATTCTGATCAAGCCGTGACCCCACCTGCTCTCTGAAGATGTCTTCTCTCTCTGACCCAGAACCTAACGAGGGTCCTTTTAATATCTTATTTTCATAAAGACATCTTACAGGGTATACCATTTTTCAGCCCATAGAGTTATTTACACGAAATGACAGAACCTCATCAAATAATAAAAATTCAGCTAATGCCTTAAAATAAAAAACATTGAAAGCAAAGCAGAAGAATGCTTTCACTGCCCATCTCAGTGCCTTAATATGCAATCTTGCCCTCTTTTGGAGACAATTTCATAATCAGAGTGTAACTTTAGAAAAAGCCCTGTCTTCCATTGCTACCACCTGGGTCCGTTTAGCTGATGGCATATAATGGCAATGCTGTTTGGTGGGCTCAGCATCTCCTTGTAGAAGATTTAAATGTTAGAGCTTAGGAACCAGGGATAAGTGTTACTAAGGCTAGAGGCTTGCCTGTTTGAGAGCTGCAAAATAGGTTCAATAATGGAAGAAAATGTAAGTTCACCCTCCTTTTCCATTCCACTTTGTCTGTAAGAAACACCTAAAATGTGATGTCCCTTCTTCCTGCCTTCTCAAAGGCCCATGCTTTTAGTTTTAGTTTAGTTTTAATTTAGCCAAGGTTTTCATTATTTTCACTTCAGCTATAAGAGAAAGATGGTCAGGTTTGGGGGATATGTGATAGGTTCTTTTAGTACAGCAATGTGACTGTTTCTTAATGTTTTTAAGTCATAGTTTTATGAGTCTTTATGCTAGGGTAGATAACTTCTTGTATCATAAGTCACATTGCAAGTCTCACCTCTGTGTTTGTTAGCAGAAGAGCTTAGAAAAGTTGCTTTTTGGACTGCACTGCCCCAATCCAGATCTCAAAATCCATTATGGCCATTGGGATTCTGGGAGTTATAGCTGAAAGGGTAACTTTTCCACGCTGTTGCCAGTAAGCAGCTCCTCCAAACCTTTAATGTTTTTTTTCCAGTTCTTTTCCACCACTGCTGCTTCTCTTGACTCCTCTCTCCACTATTTTCCCACACCCATCCTGCACATTTCTCTGTTGTCCATGTTAGCGGCTTGTGCAGATTTCTTTATGATGTTTGTTTATTTTGGATTTTTAGGGTAGCCTGTTTCTCACCATGAAAAGCAAGTTCTCAGAGCTGGTAACAGCCAAAAATAGGCTTTTAATAGCTTCGTCAAGACCAACAAAATTCACACAAAATTGTGGAGAAGTTTTCAAGAGCTCTACTGCTCTTCGTCAATCAAGGTGTTATAATCATAGAATAACAGAGTTGGAAGAAACCCCAGGGGCCATCCAGTCCAACCTCCTGCTATGCAGGAACATACATCAAAGCACTTCCAACAGATGGCCATCCAGCCTCTGTTTAAAAATCTTCAAAGAAGGAAATTCCACCACACTCCGAGGCAACATATTCGATTGCCAGTTAGCTGTGACAATCAGGAGCAACTTGGTGGAGAGGCAAAAAAAAGAAGAGGTATAGTAGGGCTGACTTGATGCCAAAGTCATGGTCAAAATCTTAAGATAGAATGGAGGAAGAATTCTAGGCTTCTCAGGATTAGGCCTTATTGGGTGTCATGCAGCTTTAATGTTACACTTAAGGTCATTGAGACTAGTATGCAGTTTTTCCTCATTTTTTGAAAAGTTTTTCTAGCCTAATGGAATATCTGGGTTTTTTTTCCATTTTTCTGAAAAGCATTTCTATTTTACAGCTCTTTGTTGGCCTTGGTTTTCCATATGAGGGTCCTGCTCCTCTGGAGGCCATTGCAAATGGATGTGCATTTCTGAATCCAAAGTTTAATCCACCCAAAAGCAGCAAAAATACAGACTTCTTCAAAGGCAAGCCAACCCTCCGAGAGGTAAGGAATCAGGTGCCGCACCCATTTGTTTGTCAACATAATTGACTAGATATGTGAATCGTAAGTTTTGTATCACATCATTTTTTTGAACATCATACTAAAGATTGTCATTTTAGAAGACATAGTGTAGAATTTGGAGGATATTCGAGGTGTTTTGTGAAGTACTCTGAAGTATCTTTTGGTTGATGAAAGGTTTCCATTACGCTACATGAGAGGGGAACAAGGCTTCTACTGTGGTATGCCTGACTCATATTTATCTGTCTGTCTGACTGATTTTCTGTCTGTCTGTCAATCAGTTGATCTACCAGGGCTCCCAATGTGATAAAAATTAGGAAAAACATTATAAAACATGTAAAACATTAAATACATGACAGTAACAAACCCAAACTCCACTTGAAAAATGATTCTAGACTCCCAAAGAATTAAAATCATTTAAAAATAGCAAAACAGCCTTCCCTAATATTAAAATCAAAGGCCAAGCAAAACAGCATGGTCTACCCTACCCATTAGGAATTTATAAGGGATGGAGCCAGCCTATCCTTCCTAGAGAAGACAGTTCCACAGTCAGGGTGCTGCTATAGAGAAAGCCCTATACAAACACCATGGGCACCTTTCTCCAACCTGGGAAGGTCAAGGTATTTTGGATTTCCATTTCTGTGTTTGTCCACCACTGACTATATTAGCTTCAGTTGATGTGTCAAATTGTTTAGAGGGCACCAGGTTGAGGAAGGTTGCCATAGGTCTCTATAAGGGTGAAGCTTCAGTTCAGTGTGGGGGCAGTGAGGGACAGTGTGTAGAAGTGGGGCTAGACACACACTCTTGAACCACAGTGCTCACCCAAAAGGCTGAAGGGGAGGGGGCATTGTCAATAATCTTTGTAGGGATCCACACTGAAATGAGATTAAGTGGTCCCTCCCTTGCTGCAACCTTTTCATGCACAATCTCTATCATACATGAAGCATTGCATCCCTATACCTAAAATGACAGTGACGTGCATGCATGCGCCCCTGCATGCAGATGTCACCACCATTAAGTATCATGAGACACAAGCATTTTTTTCTTTTATATAGGGGTTCCTGTAATGGAACCCCCTACATATACAGAAGACCCACTAATTTCAATCAGAATGGTTGAATGTGCTGATCCTCCTTTTGTATAATGAATATAAAGTTGTTGTTCTTTTAAACCCAACAGACACATGTCATCTCTTACTTGCTGGTTCCAGTTAAAATTCTTCGGAGGGCACCATTTGTGTGCTTGTGCAGTTTTAACCTAAATTCCTCAGCTTTGAATGAGGAAGGGGGAAAAATGCAAAGACAGTTGATCGCTCATCCTGGACCCTGTTTCCTCACACTCTTCTTTTAGTCCTTTTGTTCTAAATGAGTATTCACAATGCAGCAGAATCAATACCACCTGCATCTTGTATGCTGACCACATGTAGCCTATTAAACAAGTGCAAACAATATTCTATGTGTGATAGAATTTCTTTTCCATAATGAAAATATTTGTTTTTAAATCAATACACTGAAACATATTTGTTTAGCTGGTTTGGTTCCTGGAAAGAGCAATCAAATGGGCCATTAACTTCCTGAAGGAGAATAGATACAGCATGAAATTCAATTTTAATTGTGGTCTGTCGGTAGCAAAATGGAATAAAGTAATCATGCTTTTCATAAATCATGTGACTAGCAGTAATATCTTCAGTGGTTTATTTAAAAGGTGCTTTAATCCTCGCCAGACAGCAGGAATAAGCTGTTAAGAAGTCCTCTCAGTGAGTGTTGGCTGGGAAAAACAACAGAATTACTATATGGTAGCTAAGATTTAGACAAAACCAGAAGAAAGAGCAGTGGGGGTTTAAGCCTACCTTCAGCTACAGGCCTCATACACTCAGTTTTTTATGAAGTTAAAGTAGAAGATGTGTTCCCGTGCATTACTTCTATAACAGAAAATTTGGTACTTGAGGCAGAAGTAATATGGAAAAAATAGGGATAGGTTCTTACACCACAAAACAGAAGAGCAGTTCAACTGTTTCAGTAAACTTTTGCTTTGCATGCCCATGTGAAACAACCATGTCAGGTAAGCCTTGTATCAGTCAATAAAACCATTTTGAAATGATGGACTGTTTATTTTTTAAAGTAGGATGTTTTGAGCAAAGCTTTTAAAACAAAGGAATAAAGTCCCCTGAAGTAGCTGAATATTCATTGTTTATACACTGCACATATTTTGTATTTTGCTTATTAAAATGAACATGGTTTTTCAGAAGGATAGTGTTTGATTCTCTTCTTACAGCTGACATCTCAACACCCTTATGCTGAAGTCTATATTGGAAGACCTCATGTCTGGACTGTAAACATCAATGATCTTTCTGAAGTTGAGAAGGCAGTGAAAGCAATTTTGAGTCAAAAGGTTAGAAGATTTTTTTAAAAAAAAATGCTTCTTTGTAATTAGTTCCTAAATATGTTTCTTTACAAAAGAAAAAGACTTATATTATGAAGTAGGAATAAAGAGTTCTACAAAAGGTTTTGTTGTAATATGATGATCCTAAATTAAGATCATAGTCTGCAAAGACCTGTGGCTCAAAGCATAATAAATTCCATTAAGCTGTTCCTAATGAATATGTGAAACTATATATTCAAAGTAGCACACGACCCACAAAAAGAAAATAATTATTTCAAAATATAACAGAGCTAAAATACATTTGTAAACCAGGGAGGAAAGATCTTGCCAAAATTTTGATGAGCAAACATAATTCTATTCAGTGTACTTTTCTAAACTCATAGAAGGACATTGCTTCTCTTTGGTGAGTAATTATCTTGTGGCTGGTATGTATAAGTATGTATGTATGTATAGCCTATTTTTTTTTAAAGGAGTACACCTTTATCCTGAACAAGTAAGCTGTCACCATGTGGAAAAAAATAGAAATGATCAAAATACATATCTTAGAAAATCATGAAGATGTTCCTCTAGTTACAGAGAAATTTCATGGGGAAAATGGCATACGAAACATTACAACTAGTAAAGCTCCTGAGCAGCTGTATAATTTATTGTAGAAATATTCATCATGGTCAGATAGTTATATATTATTAATATCTGTCTTTTCATTTGAACTTACTAAAGAACATGAGCCTAGATCCACTTTTATTGCTGGCAGAGTGGAAAGCCCTACCCTTGCAGTTATACTGGATTGCATCCTCTCTCACACGTATGGACATGCCCAAGCAGTTGGCCATTGTTGGCACCAGATAGCCAGTCCTCCTCTAATGCTTAGAAACGCCTCTTGGAACAGATGCCCCTTCTTCAAGAAAGTCAGCTGGCTGGCCAGCAACAAAAAGACACTGAAGTAGGGGTCTCAGCTCGTCCACCCCCACAAAAAGGCACATTTATTCAGCTGCAACACTCCTCTGACATCTCCCCTGGTTCTTTGATGTAGGGAGTCTGCTGAGAGGAAGTACCGGAATATGTCAGAGGGAGGCAAGGAGAGGAGTTGGACCAGATGAGAGGGAGAGATGGAGGAAACGTTGTGAAAGAGATACTGCATACCAGCCTTGTGCAAGTTCCTAAAAGCACATCTGTTTGCACAGTTGGAGCTGCCCAAGTGCAGTGACACAGTTGGACCAGGCTGTGATAAACACTGTTGGAGCCCTTGTCCAAACATGGGGCGCAACAGTACCTGGAATTAAATACTTGTATTAAAAATCAGCACCATAATAAATGTGTTCTGTTTTTGACAGATTGAACCTTACTTGCCCTTTGAATTCACATGTGAAGGAATGCTCCAGAGAATGAATGTGTTCATTGAGAAGCAGGTATGCTTTCTATATCTGTAGACCTTTGTTGTGTGCATTTTTGCATTTTTCTGAACAACTTCTACAAATGTTTGTCTTCTGCTGAAGATCCAGTTGGCTCCCCTTCACTGACATGTTGACACCTTGTGGAAACTGCCCAACTTGGGCAGCTTTTTGGTAATGGATTATTTCTTTCACCCTCCTGGCTCAGTGGTACTGTGTTCTGACATGCCTACCCTAAAGCAAACCCATCACAGGGGTTTTATTGACAACATAGGGAGTGTACCATGGCCTTTCTTTGAGGCTATGACTTGCCCACACTTGCCCCATGGGTTTTCATGGCTGAGCAGGAGTTTGAATTCTGGTCTTCTAGAGTCCTAGTCCAGCAGTCCAACCGCTATACCACATGTGAGACTGCCAGTACTCTTCTCTGCTCATAGGAATTATAGGAATCATTTGTTCTTTCAGCCTGCAAAGTTGGCAGTGATCACATGACATCTGGACTTTGGGAGTCATGCTGATTGCCTTGCAGTCCTGAATGAATTGCCTGGAGACTATTGAAGTTTTTTAACAACAGCAAAATATTAAGTGTGATTTGTGTGGTGGAGTTTATGTAATTATGACATGTCCTGTGTTATTTCAGGATTTCTGCCATGGGCAAGTGATGTGGCCCCCATTAAGTGCCCTTCAAGTTAAAATTGCTGGGCCTGGAAAATCATGTAAACAGGTTTGTCAAGAAAATCATCTTATCTGTGAGCCTTCCTTTTTCCAGCACCTGAACAAGGACAAAGACCTCCTGAAGTAAGTATTGCAGCTTAGAGGATAAGAAAAATCCAGGGCAGTTTTCAATTACTTTTTTAATATTATCCTAAAATTAAAAAAAAAACTCATAGCAGGAAATTTTTTAACACATACACATCAGAACTTCAGTATTTAGAAAGAAACTTAGTGACTTTGGAATAATGACTTTATGTTCATGCATATATTGGATATATCTATATAATATTATTAGAGACAGAAGGAGAGAACTTCAGTGCAGTATGTTTTACCATTACCAAAATAGTTAAAATGACTTCGTTTCTCCTATTTTATTTATCTTAATAATCTACAAATTACAGTACTTGACAACACTGAGATCTCATTATTAATTACTTGTTCCTAGAGTGGTTTGCCACAGGTTGAATGAATGAATGAATGAATGGATGAAGCTCTGTACCTTCTGTTTATCCTGATGTATGAAGAAACTGCATATCTCTTTGCTGCATCTAATCTTGTGGGAAACTGACTCCCAAGTGTCCAAATTCCTTGTTATTTTCATGTCATCCCACATTAGAGACAATTCTGACTGAAAAGTAGTACCTCTGTACTACTTTTTTGTAAATACAGCTGCACTCTGTTGTTGTTGTGTGCTTTCAAGTTGTTTCTGGCTATGGCGACCCTAAGACAAGGCTACCACAGAGTTTTCTGGGACTGAGAGTGTGTGACATTTCCAAGGTCGCTCAGTGGGTTTCTGTGGGCAAGTGGAGAATCGAACCATGGTCTCCAGGGTCATAGTCCAGTGTTCAAACTGCTACACCACACTGGCTTTGCACTGTTACACCACACTTCAAAAATTACTTGTGTGATTTGGAAATTAATGGCATCTGGTTGCTGCCTGGCCTGTTTTCTGTATGAACCAAATGAGAGGTTATTGCAGATGCTTAAAACGTATTTCACGATAATGATAGAGAATATGTAGCTCTCTAGATGCTGTTGAACTTCTACTGCCATCGTTGGTCAGGCTGGCTGAGGTGACGGGAGTTGGAATCTGGCATCATCTGAAAGGCCACACCCAGATCTGTTCTTGTGTATGATGCAATAGTGCATAGGTACTACTGCGCCACAAAATCTCTGTTACATATCTTTTGCACTGTGCGTTACAAGTAGCAGTAGAAGTTTGCATCCAGCGTAACACTAACAGAACTACAGGATGTGATGGCATTCTGTTACTTGATTTCATATGCCACTGAGGTTGCTCAAGAACTAGGTAGAACAGCTAGTGCAGCTACAGTCACCAGCTTCTAGTACAGTAAAGTCATAAGGAGTTTGAGAAACAATGTTTGAATAGTTTGCCTCTGTGTAATTTGAATACTGGACTGAACATTTGTGTAAGGATGAAACTATGTTTTCTTGAGTGGGGAAAGGTTCACATTAGCAGTATGGCCCTGCAGGATATGAGCTGCACTGCTTCCTGTGTCTTTAAGTGAGCAACTGATGTGATTCATATTGCATTTCTTTTTTTCCAGGTACAACATCGAATGCCATACAGTTGAGTCTGCAAATGATATTCTAGTTCCATCTTTTGATGAAAGGAGAAAACACTGTGTTTTCCAGGGCGATCTCTTGTTGTTCAGCTGTGCAGGATCTCATCCAAATCATAAAAGAATCTGCCCTTGTAGAGACTACCTTAAAGGACAAGTTGCACTTTGTAAAGACTGTCTATAGCAGCAACTCACATGACTTTATGAAGGGACAAACAAAGCAAGTGGCTTAGAGAAAGCTACTGCCATTTTTTTGCACTTTGCCATTGCAGGCGGAACAATTGCTGAAGGGTAGACATCTGTACCAAGAATGGAACAGATAAGCAGATTAAAAATAAAACCTCTGATGATAATGATAAGATTTTTCCTAAGTCAGCAACTGCCAGGAAGTCCATGGGAAGTCTCTTTATTTACTTAAGGAAGTGACAAATGAAATCCCAACACTTTGTTAAAGAGGTAAAACAAAAGCTTGGGATATCTTGGGTTTCTCTTCTTAACAACTCATCCTGGTGAACAATTTTTTTGAAAATTATTTCACCAGTACAAAAAGCAGGTGTGAAAGAGACAGTGTGAGAAAGACTCCAAAACATATCCTGGGTACGCAGACTCTAGCCTTCTCCTGAACTCTGAACAGGCTGGTGCTGTTCCTGTGAACTTGGAACTACAAGGTAATGCAGCTACTGAACATCTCACCATTGGCTCTTGGTTTCTCTCTTACCTGTCATATATTGCAGTAGTATCACCTACAACCCCATGCAGTATTGAGAGAACTGAGAAAGCAGCACCATGAATTTTGAGAGCATGTGGCTGCTGGAGTAACAGATCCTGTCTGCCCTGATCTTGGATTATGATGGTGGCATTCATCAGGGCTTCAGTAGCCACATAAACATACTGTCTAGAATTATGAGTACACTCATTCCCCTATTCACCCTAAGTTTTTTTCATAAGGTGTGTTTAGTAATATTTTGTGATCACTGAAAGCAGAATGGCTTCCTTTGAGCAATATTTTCCTGAATTTGCTGTAAAGTAGTGAAACGGTGACTGAAAGATGAGAATAGAAATGATGCTGTACATGAAACAATATGTAGTAGAAGTGTGGTTTGCCTTGCTACCTTGTGGCAATTTAAAGAGCTACCATGGAACACGCACACCACACACATACATAACACCTACTACAAAAGAGTGAGGCTTCTTTTCTACCCTTTTTATATCTAACAAAAAATAATTATGTGGAAGCAGAACAGTTATGTATAATTGCAATTAATGCAGAGTGCTGAACTCAGATTTTGCCTGTAGATATACGATAGGTTCTTCCTTTTTTAAAAAAATTGTACAGTATCTTTTATTTTAAAACTGTTTTTGCTGCACAACTGACACATCTTTATATGCACTACTTGTGGATGGCGAAAAAAGGCATTTAGTGAAAAAAAAAAGAATGTTTCATAATTCTGCAGGAAGGTCTGAAAGCCACTGTAGGTTGGGGAACAGTTGAACCATTTTCAGTATCACATCTGTATATGCTGTTTTGGTTTTCTTCTTCAAATATTTCCTACTGTTTTTATTAATGAGGTAATACACGTATTTCTATTCTTTTGTAATGTATTTCATTATCTTATGCTGTAAGCACTAGCATCTCTCTTGACATGCCAAAGACCATATGAGAAAACATTGTTTTCAAACAAATTGTCAAGCTAAAGCATAAAAACAAAATTTGAAAATATAGGCCAGTATCTAATTGGTATCATTCCTCTGCAGCAAACAGCATTATGTCTGCAGACATTGGTTGAAATCCTGCATGGTTGCTGACAGAGTGTCAATCTCTGCCAGTGTTCTTTTTCTTGGATGCTTCTTCCGTTGTCACCTCCAGTTGCAGCTGACGGTGCATACACTCCTTCAGCCAATCAGTGCAGGGTGAGGGGGGCTCTTCCTGGCTGCAAAACTGCAGCCAGATGGTGCCCAGGATCCTGCCTGCTTCCCACTGATTGGCCATGTGGTCTGGCCCGACATTCATAGGCTGGGCGTTGCGAGTTAGGGATGGGGTGTCATTGGATAGGTAGGTCTCCCTCTGCAGTCACCTTAAAAGTATCCCTGCTACTGTAACACAAGGTTAAACCAGCATACTTTACTAACAGAATTCAAGCCAATCTTGTATGTGCAAGGGGATGATCCATGTGCAGTTACCCATTTCCAGAAGCAGTTGCATGGCAGGGGGCCACAAAAACAAGTGTACTCCCACTTGGTACATCTGAGAGAACCAACAGAGCAGTTTTCCCCTTTCTTAACATTAGGTGGGAATTTGGTCTTGCATTTATTGCAGTAGTATATAAATCCATGCACATGTAATATTTGTGGAAAAGAACAACTGTTTTTATTCTAGAACATAATGGCAGATCTGGGTTAAAATCTTGTTCCTTTTAATCCTGATTTAATCATTTCCCTTTTCTAAACATTTTATGCATAGTCATATCTCCAGAATTGTTTTTCAGTAAAGGTGCTAAACTTTCATTAAATGGTTCATCCAGGTAAAAAAAAAAAATGTTTTACCGAGACTAAAACATTTTATGTGGAACTGAAACTGAGCAGCAGCTGATCCAAATTCTGTATTCAGCTTCACTCAATTGGCTTTTGGAATGAAAAGGCCAACTAACATCTTGAATTTGTGCATTATTTAACACTTGGAATCTATGACTGTGTGGGTTAAGTATCAACTAATTTTAGCCCCACAAGCAGATGAAAGTGCAACAAGAACCACCCTGCTTTTAAAAAAAAAAAAACATTCTAAATTTGGCACACTTGGTGACTGACTTAAATTATTCCATCTATGTGATGTTCTTAAATTAGAACAGACCTGTTACCAAATTGAAGAAGGCAAAAATCAAAGCACTACCACAGTAAATGCAGCAGCAAAACCATTTGACCTGTAAATACATCTTTATCAATGTATTCAGATTAGTTTCCTTTAGTAATGCTCTGGTCTAATATTTCTCCTCCAGAAATGGCTGTCAAATTAGTAAGCCTAAGTAAGCTTTGTAGGAAAGATACAGCAGGAGAGGTTAGGAATCTGATCTATTGCTTGAGGATCTTTCTTCCAACACTGCCATGGATTTCATATTCTGATGCTAAATTCTCTGTGTGTGTGCATGTCTGTCTTCATACATGGCTTGCTGGAGGAAAACATGCCAGAATAAGTTCTGAGACAAGCATAGGGTTTTGCTAGTTCTTTGGTGCAATATAGGGCTTTCAGCAGAGGATAGAAATGTCAATTGCTAGTGTAGTGACTTAATGTTCATTGGCCAAAAACAATATATATATATAGCTGCTTAGTTGCAATGTAGCAAACAATGAGTAACTGTATGGGAAAATAAAACAGATGAAATTCTTACTGCAAGAATGTTATAGTATCATTGAAAATAGGTTCAGAGCATTGATAGACCCAGTAAATTATTTCATACTTTCCTGTTGCATTTTTATGACAGTAATACACTGCTGAACATGGAAGGGATTTATTTAATTTGTGTATTTGCCTTGCTGTGGCAAATGCTGTATTTGTTTACTCTGAAGACTTGGTGGTGAAACAAAATCTGAAGCTTCAGTTGACCATTGCTGCAGTCAGTACAGGCTTGATAGACCTGGGACTTTTTCCTAGAAGGCAGTTATATTTCAGTGCAGAAACGATTGAGTCCTGTACCGGTTAGCCACCTGTTCTGTAATCTGGCAGATGAATGATAAGGTGTTTTGTTTTCAAGTTGTGCATTAAAGCTCTACAAGTCCGTGGATACATTTTAAAGAATGCCTTCCTTGCTTAAATTGGATAATTTCCTTAAAGGCTAAATGCAGAAAGCAAATTCTTGAGGATTTATTTCCTAAGGGTAGAAGTAGAACTACAGATCTTTTTGTTAAAACCAAATTCCAGTGCCAAACTTTGGCAGATTTTGGCTTGAAATACAAAGTATAATTAATGGATTTCCATTAAATCAAAAATAAAATGAAAAACACTGTCACCAGAAGCAACAAGTCTTCATATATCAAAAATTCCTTATTTACAAGTTTAAAGATGTATATGTGTGTATATGTATGTATGTATGTTTTTCTTTGATCTGGTATTTTTAAAAATCTTATGTGAGATTACCAAAACTTGAGAGAAGCATTTACATAATTTATTTTTAAAATTTTTAACATTTAAAGCTTGCCTTTGAAAGGTAACAAGTAAATACACTGTTTAAAAATGCCAATAAAAACCTCATTTATTTCATATATGCAAGTTGATTTGCACATATAAATAAGTATGCTTTCAGTATATTTCACATAGTTTTAATAGTTTGTCTCTTTTGTAGTTCATAGAAGCGGTGGTTAGAGAGAGTATTTTTGATTTTTGCATGGCAATGATAAAATACTCTGTTAATAGTTGTGCCTTTAATTTTTATTTTAAACAATTGTGTGTTTGGGATGCAGACAATGCCTGAACAACTGTAATGGAACACTGACTTTTGATGATTAATAGACTTTATGTATATAAATATTTTTTAAAATTGTATTTTCTATTGAGAGAGGAGAAAGGTGTTGAAGCAAAGAACATCTTACAACCTGCAGCATGTCAACAGAATGCTGCCTATTGATATTTGTACTTGAATGTTTGCATCTGTAACCAGTGCACTTAGCCAAGGCATTATTTGTACTACATCTTAGCAAAGAAGGAGAGACAAAATACGGTTGCCTGCATATGCAGATGATTGATGCTTATGGTTTGAAACTGTACTTATGATGTCTAATATCACAGAATCAGAAAAGGTAAATTGACAGAAATTCATAAATGCTGTCATTTCGTAAAGTAAATTACTAGTACATTGTTTGTAAATTGGCGTATCTTTCATATTAATGCATCTGTTTTGTTACAGAGCATGAAAGGGTTGCAAATTGTAAATTTTCATTTCTACGGAAGCACTCTAATTCCTCTCTTATTTAAATGTGGGGCCCATTTCCCTGTTTTTAGTGATTGGCATGATATTTTGAAAAACTTATTCTAATGTCTCAGGAAACAAAAAAGTCTGTTTGGGAAGATACAAGCTTTACCATGTAAACACTCCAGATGCTGTTTGAAAAAGAGAAAAACTAGTGCAAACGTTGTTCCTCTTTCTCTCTCAGTACTTTAAAAAAAAGTGATATGAGGCTTTGCTTATCTCTGTAGCTTCAGACCAACTTCATTGCTCAGTCAGAATCACACAGCTCCTCCACTGCCTGATGCCACTATTCACACACTTAAAGAACCCCAGCCCTAAGTCACTAGCAGCAACCACAGACAAGTTGTGCTTGTGGGTTGTTGTTTTTTTTAAGGTATGGAAAATATGCTAAGATTTAGTGGTACTTGTACTTTTAGTGGCTTTAGACCTCTTTATTTCCACAAATGGCTACTGAAAAGTGTCACCTTCCAAGATGGATGAATTGGCTCCTCCATTTCTTTCTTAGCATGACTCCATTTAGTCAGTTATTCCGCATGAAGAATTTCAAGGGTTTAGGCAGGCCCTGGTTTGAATCCCATTCAGACCCTCTGAACCAACTTTTAAATGGTGAGGCAACATTTTTCAAGGTACAGAACTTGTTTTGAGTCTTTCTACTTGCTAATATCCTTCCTCTTACTAGTGCCTTTTTTTTTTATTGTTTTAGTTCTGTAGAATTGTTGTTCTGTAGAATTGTTCGTTTGTTTAAAAAAAAAACTCCTCCAAAAATCATTTTAGTTGGTACTGAAGTTGAGACTAGAAAAGGTAACAGTACTTAATAGTATGGAAAATGTTGTCCCTTCTTTAAAATGACTGTGCACCTCCCCCTTCCCAAATGGGCTTGGTGCTGGCAGTGGTCATGAGCTGCATAGTTTTTCACAAACAGCTCTAAGCACAGCCAACCTGATCACAGTTGGGTGGTTCATATTCCAGGTTAGGGGCTCTCACACTATGTATCACTAGACTGGAACCACATTCTTTTCACCAAATGATGTAAAAACTGGTGATGTTGTTACTTTTCCATGCAACAAATATGTACCAGTTATTTTTAATTTTGTTTGAGGGGACCTTTTGAGGGAGATTCCCTTTTTCATTTTTAGATAGCCCTCTTAAAAAAAAAACAGCAAGTAATGATACAACAAGCAGTGAAAGGATATGAGTAATGCATTGCATTTTATTAATTATGATGGTACTAATTCTTGTTTCAAGTTTGAAAGTTCTTTAAAACTACTAACCTAGAAAGCACTGTTTTGAAAAAAAAATGACACCTATTATTTAAGAAGCATGAGCATGTATAGAGAAGGGGCACTCCTTCTTAAAAAAAACAACAACATACACACTAGACCAAATTTGGTGCTAAGGAGTGCTGTGCCTTGAGCTTCTAGATACACAGTAGGCAAAGCATGGTTTAAAGCAGCTTTAGAAGTTTCACTTTAAAACCTCTGTTAGTGGCCCTAATTGTTATTGTCACTGAACTGCACAATTGGGCATAATAGCACTCCACAGTACAAAGTTTGGTATGCAAGTCAGACTGAAACCATAGCTTCAGATGTGCATTTTATCCACTCAAGGCAAACATGTTCCAAGGTCAGTCTCATGTTCAGAAGTTAAACTGAACCATTTTTTGTGTTTCGTCTCATTCCCAGACATAGTAGTGTATGCAGTTGCAGAGTACACTGATGATTGATCATCTAATATGTATTATGTGCATTTCAGTGTGCCCAAAAGCCACTTTTCTGGATCTGCTGATTAAGCCATTCATTCAGAATGTTACTGTCTTCCTCTTTGAGGTCCCTCTAGTACTCTAAGCTTTCTGTTGTGAAATGCAACATCCAAGGCATGGGTTTCTCCATTGATGTACCAAATTAGCATTCATAACAGGACTTCAGTACCAGTGCTCCCAAACTATTCATAATCCATCAATTTAATCCATCCATTGGTGAAGGATAGCAATTAGAGTCTTACAATCTTAAATTAAATTTCTTGTTATATTCCCTCCAAAAGAGAGCAACTCAACCCTTAAACAAATGACTTTTTGGTACTACTGCTTGCTGTTAAACTTGCAGTTTTCATCATTAATAGTCATCTCTTCCAACTTTGTGAATCCTATTGTCCTGCTGTACCAACTGGGAAGCCATGCTTCTACCATTTATATATTAAGGATAGCATCCAACATTGCATGAGTAGACCTCCACACATGCAGAGTTGGATGTCATCTTTACGTTGCATGAGTGGCCATCTACTTACACAAAATAGCTTTTCCTTACTGAACTTCTTGAAAATCAGCTCAGATAGAGTCCCCTGACACTCTGGAGTGGACTACAGTGGAGAAAAATATTCCTTCCACTAATAGATACCATTCCAGGGAAGATGTTCATTGAATAACACACATGACGAATTCATTTATTCATCATGTGCATTCATCACTTCAGAGCCTTCTGTCATGCCAGTTCTCACTGATAATTCATATTTGTCACTCAGCTTTACAATTTATTATTGTGGTTTCTGATTTGTAAAGTAGATTCCTATATTGATTGAGGCCTGGAGCTCTTCCTACGTTTCTCTCTCAAAATCTTGCCGGTAACAGAATGTTCAAAGCTTGGCTGCAGGAGTTCTGAAGGCTGAAAGGCAGCCGTAAGAGGGGAAGGGACACATGAACTGAGATTTATCTCCATCTTAATACTCTCTGAAAGTGGAAATGAGAGCAGTATTAGGCTAGGGAGGCTGGCTAATGTCGGACATTGGCATCATTTAGAAGTTGTGCTAGAGCCATTTTGATGGGACTGAGCTACTTACTGGCTGACATCCTGCATCAGCAGACATAGCTGTGTCTCCTGATGCTCTTGTCCACACCCAAAAAAGTATCTTTTCAGCAGCACAGCCCCCAACCCAGATGGCCATTTCTATTTTGCTGGAGAGCAGAAGGAAGAGTGGATACAGGTCCAGCCTTCTTCCTGTACGTGGACATGTTGTGATTGGTAACTGCAGGGACTCAAGGTAGGGGGACTGTGCTTCTGAAAAGATAGATTTGGGGGCACACATTCATTTACTGCATGCACAGTGACTAAAAAGTGGATTTCAGTGGCATAAAGCACACATGCAACATTGTCATTGCTGAATAGGATGCCAGCCACTATCTTCAAACAACATAAGCATAAGAAAAACATTGTCAGCTTCTCTCTCTCCTAGAAGAATAACCTGTCCAAAAAAATCCCACATGTATGTATTATAACATGTCGGTTTGTGGCCCAACAACTGCCTTCCTTTCCCCATTCACTTTTAAAGAGGCTTATACTTGGAGCCAGTGCGTAGTTATTTATGAGGTTAACATAAACCTCATTGAAGACAAAGCCTAAAATAAACTGGATGGCTTATAAATTTATTTTATAGGCCAGGATTAAAAATATGATGTTATAATTCTAATTACTTGTACTCTGTGCAATTTTAAGTGGGCATTCTGTGCTTAAGTCTTTAAATGTCTTCAACCCATACTTAGTAAGAAAGAGATTGAAAATGCTGAAAGAGAAAAAAGGGGCCAGACTATACAGCAGAGATGACCTGCTGGAATAGGAAAGGTTGTAACTTCCATGTGCCACTTCTGGCAAGATTCACATTCCACCAGTCAGAAATGTTTGAATTTTACTATTCAATATTTTAATTTATTTTTTGAATCCCTGTTTGTTTCCATTTGCCACACTCCTGGGATTTCATTACTTTTGGCAGCTCCATTTTAAATGATGAAAGCTGTGTCAGTACATATTATTTTAAGTCAACACTTAAATAGTTTCCATAATTCCATTCTTTCTTCACATCTTTAGTCAAAGAAAGGTGTAAAAATACTCTAGCTGAAGACGTTTGAACCTAATGTCATTGTGTAATAAATGGACTGTATAACAGAACTGCTAGTAAGGTCCGAAAATTCTATATTGCAGATGTTCAAGTGTTGTGTGTGTATATATTATGCTATAGAAATAGGTAGTATATACAGGATGGGTATACTTTAGTAAAATCTTCTCTAGATTGCCTGTTCAGGACATTGAATGGTACTGCTCAATTACATGCCCTTTATAAACAGTTCAATTTACTAGATATTGTTATGTACATGAAGGTACTAGCCTTATTTGTAACTATGAATACATTCAAAATGATGAGTAGACTGAATTGCTATGGCCTATGCTAGAACAATGACTTTGGAAGTGAATTGTTTGATGGAATTGTTCATATGCTATATACCTCAGTATGTGTTAGTAGCACAGTATATTGCTAGTTCTGCTCCCCTAATGATGACTTAAACTTTTTCCTTTGAACTACAAGCCTCTCTCCCACACAACAGGAAGAGCTGCTTTGAAAGTGAGGGTAAGTTTCCACAGTAGTTTACAAGGTGGTTTACATTTAAAAATAAAAACCCTTGAAATTCCAATAAGCTACTAGTTTAAACCTTGTGCATGACTTTTAACACTCCTTTTATATCAATGTCCCTACGCTGTTGGAGTGTCAATTCCTCCACTTACTGACTTTTTCCAAGAACATATTTATGTTATGCACTAATGCCCAACTGGATTGGGAGATAACAGTGTGTTGCAGTAGCGATAACTGTGTTAACTAATGGTATGTGTTAAAGAAAGCTTATCTGGTCCCAGTGTCTAGCTGGGAAGTACCCTGCTTTGTTTTCATTTTTCTTTACTAAAACACCAACTACAAGGAGGAGATGTTTGAAGACAAAATGAATCTTGTCTGTGCTTACCAGTTGTCCAGTTTCTTTTAATGGTGGAACTAGTGTCAAGCAGATATGCATAGACTGCATTTAATGCATAGCTTCATTAGAGTACTTGGGGCACTCTGTACACAGTGGTCAAGATTGCTGCAGTTGAGTGCCGGATACTAAAAGACACCTTAAAAATATGTGAAAGGTTTCATAAGTGTGAGTAAAATGGGGTGACAGAAAAGCAAAATCCACAGGTGTGTGTTTTTTTTGTTTTGTTTTTTTACTATTGCAACAAACACATACTGAGAGAGCATCTTGAGAAATCAATGTGTTGCTAAAAAAATAATGAAAAAAAGAGGGGAATCACCAGTTCTGTGAGTACTATTCAGCTGAGTAACAAGTAGAATTTAATATGTTTTTAAATTTAACAATCTGTTCTAAAAGCACTGTTCATTTTTTAAAAAAAAAATACATGCTTGAAAATTTATTTTTTTATTTCCTGAATTGTGTTCCACTATATTTTGTTCAAGCAGTTTGTTTCACAGCAAGTGTAACTGTCAAATTAGAGGTGTAATAACATGGGCAACTTAAAACTAAGGTGTAAATGTCTGTATTTTCATGGCTGACAAAATGCTTTTGTTTTCACTGTTGTAGGGAGAACTAGAGGAAATTTTATTTTTCAATAAACTTTTTTCTTGTGTGACTTGAGTTGTATTTTTCTACCTGTTCCCTTCCTGATGCTTGAATCAAACATACACTATTAGCTTATTCTGTATTTTATCCCTCAGAGCACTTTAAGGATGCCATTTTATTATTTGTAAGGCTGGATTTACCAGTTATGCAGCAAAGAAAGTTAATAATTCAGGCTTCCTCCTTCCAAAACTGAACATCTGGACATCTTTCCATTTATTTGCTTGCTTAGACTGCTCTACCTATAGTATCTCAACAGATATTCTTTTCTAATGACAAAGATTCATGGAATCATGCTTACTCCCATGCATGTGATGGTGAAGTAAATGGGGTCTATGCTGAGGTTTGGGGGGCGGGGGTTGTTTTGTTTTTTGTTATAACTTTGTTTTTGTCCGTTGAATAGGATAGCCAAGTGACAGGTATGAATATCTGCTGTACCTATAGTTTGCCTATGAACAGCGGTCATCATTTAACCAAGCCTAAGACACATTTTTCCAATCAGACTTTTACCCCATTTACAGAAGAAGCTTCTTTTCATGGGAGAAAACTTGTGCTCATTGAAAAATTCTTTCCAAAGTCAGAGCTCTCAAGCTCCCAAGCATAAAACCTATGCTTCAAGCTTTTACTATTAACAGAACCTCTGCAGAGCTCAAGCAAAGTATTTCCACAACCATGCACCTGGCACCCCCCCACACACATAAAAAAATTATGTTACTACAGTAAGCTGAATCACATGCAGTGTATATTAGGCATTTAAAAACACCCCTGATTTATTCATTCAGAATGCATGGAACAAATGAAAATACTCCCCTGTTTCACTAGAAGGTTGAGTGCCTTCACTCTAAGGTAGTGAAATGGAGTGGGATGGTAATAGGACAGCAGCTCTCCATAGGCAATACCATTAAACATCCAGATTGAACCAATTCAGAGTCACTGACATTTAAAAATAAACACTTCTAGCATCAGTCCAGTGTTTTGAGTTCTGCATAGGTACTGATTTACCATGTAAGTATGAATCATGCAAGCACTGCATGAAAAGTAGCAAAGAGTTGTACTACTAGATTGTTTTTCAAACTTCATCCCACTGGGTGCCTGCAAGTGAAACTACATTCCACACTGCAGTCTTCATGACAATTCATAGAGTAACTGGGAAAACTCATTTGGCAAAGGTACAAAATACTGTTTTGGCCTGTTTGAAAATAACAGCTGCAAAGTCATGTTGACTGCATAATAAAAATCAAAACATGACATCATTGCCTTAAGGGGAACTCATGTGGAAAACCTTCAAGTGAAAAATGGCAGCAGTAGCTTATTTAAATAGGTTTCTTGACAGGAAAACATGAGGGCAGGGTTAATGAATTATCTCCATGGCTTTCTGGAAAGGTTAATTACAGGTACTGTATAAAATAAGTAACAGCTTTATTGATTATACATAATGGGAGTTGGAATTTGTAATCCACTTGTTAAATGACATCACACAGTGGGTGAGAACACAAATGCCAACAGAATACTCTTAACTCTTCACAGCTAGAAAGGTTCTATCATAGTACAAGCTTGAACTATCACATTTCATTTTCACCAGAAAACAGGACACCCGTATATTTAGCCAGACATAGTGCTACATGAGTGCATAATACAATCCGAGACGTATAATCAATCTTCACTCTTAGTTTTTGGCTTTTGCCTATATATTAACTCTTTGTGCTTATTTTGTCCGTGCAGCTTAATGTACTCGGTGTGGTGCTTGGTATTTACGTACTTCAGAGAATTTCATAAAATAGTATGAAATCAGAACAACATTCTTGGCATCAGTCAGTACCGTAATTTGGGTGAAGTCACTGGAGGAATTTGTTACTGAGGACAGGGTATCATTTGCTGCGGGGGGAGGATAATTTCATGCATCATGTAATGTCTGTTGGCAACCATAATCTAAACACGCCACTGAGCTCTGTGCGGAAGACACGGAGGCAGTGACTTAGAAGTTGCCATTTTGGAACTTTGGTGGCAATGGAACTAAAAACCATATCTTTTCTCCAGCTGATAAAGTAGCCTCTTGCACATGGAAGCTCTTGCCACATGATATCTGTTAGCTTCTAAGGTGCCACAGAGAGAAACTAAATGCAACAACCCTTTCTGAGTTTGGCCCCTTTCTACAGACAGTTCTTGAGTGTCATTTAAAAACTGACAAAATATAGCAGCTGGTTTAGAACGGTGAATTCTCGTTCATTTCTATTGCCACTTGCAGGATTTTAATAGCACAGACAAAAAAGGGAAAAGCCTGCTGCAGTGCATATAATTTGCTTATTTGTACAGATAGACTCCCTTGAAAGGTAATATAAAAAAAGAAAATATACCATGAGGAATAACGTACAATCTTGTAAATATGTTTGGCACCACTTGCCAGAATGTAGGACGTTTATCTGATTTTGAACAATTTATTCAGTCCATGTAGCTGAGTTCTGTCTTTATTCAAACATTTCATAATGACGCGTTTGCCGTACACGGGGGATCATGTCCACAAGCAGCCTGGAAATGAAAGTAACATGTTGATCAAGGACAAGAGGCATAGGCGACAAGCAGAAAAGCATGGGTAATACTGCTGGATGTTCCTGACAGTGCTTCTTTGAATTCTTATCTCCAGAAGTTACCTACCCCAATATGGGCCTTTATCAGTTGTAATGAATACTAACTTATACAATGACTTAGTAGAAATGACACAGTTAAGTCAATGGTAAAAAAATAAAAGTGGAAGGCTATATGACAGAAAACATTTACATTTGTGTAAAAGGCATGCAGGACACAGACTGAAACATGATAGTGAGAGAGCAGGTTACTACGCTGCCTATGCACATGCAAATGCAAGGTAAAATAGAAGGAGAAAATAAACTCACTTAGCTCCATAGGCAAATATTGTAAGTCCGATTAGAACTCCTATACTTCCGTCCAGGTACCAGACGGCAGCATTGTGTTTAAAGACTTCTGCACTTAGAAGGATAGAGAATCCCATTATTCCTCCTACCAGAGAGTTGAAACCTGAGATAAAAAGCATGAATTAAGACTAGGAGAAGCTAACAAGATCAGAGTGCAGAGAGCTCAATTGAAGGCGCAACTGGTATCCAAGGCCCAAAAAGTATGTACATGACTAAAGAAATCCCATTAAAAGCTCTTTTATACTAATGCAATTTCTGATGCACACCTTTCATTTTTGCAGCAATACACCAAATTAGTCACAGACTTCATTTTTACAGCAATATACTGAATTAGTCACAGACCGTTCCTTTTAGAAAGAAAAAAAACAAAAATGGTAGATCAGAAAACTCCAACTGTATCTGATGATTACAGACTGCACTCCAAAAAGACTTCTGGTAAATAAAACCAGATATTCATCTTTAAGATGTCACAAGACTGCATTGTTTTTAAAATAATAAACTTATTAAAGGGCACTCCTCCCACTGGCAGGTGTCTGTGAGCAGTGTTCCGCTTATAGGAATTCATAATGCAACACAATGGCCTGAATCCCAAATTGACTCACCATTCAACAACAGATTCAGTAGGTCTACTCTAGTTGGGAACTAACCAACAGGATACAGGGCGATCTAATTTGGATCCCCCCAACACCATCCAGTTTGGTGTTGGAAGGAGACGTGGCTTGCTTCAGAGGCATATTTAGGGTGTGGCAAGTAGGGTACATGCCCTGGGTGCCAATGCCAAGGGGGCACAAAAGAGCCATGCATGTAGGGGTGGGCTAGGGGTAAGAAGGTAGGGACACAACTTCCATGCTCGTCCTAGGCTCTGCTTACGTTAGATATGCCACTGCTTTGCTGACCTCCAATGAAAGGAGGCCACAATGAATCACACCACAGCACTGTGTGCCATGACATTTGGAGTTAGGGGCAGAGTCTGAGCTTATTTAAGCCTTTTCCCCCAACTCTTCCTCATCTTGGCATCTCACTTAACTCACCTTTCTGCCTCTGACACAGTGTAAGCTTGCTGGTTGCTTTGGGGTCAGGCACATGGGCTTTTTCCCTCTACCCTACACCATTGACTTGGTAATCTGGTCCAGGCTGGTGTTTTAAATAGGCAGTCACATGGTAGGATGAGAATGTAAGAGTCTGGTGAAGACCTAATAGGACACACATTTCATGAAAGATAGCTCTCTGGACCCTGACCCAGGGATGGGGAAGGAGGCTCTCCTTGACGCTGGCCAGAGGGTTTAGCCCTTAAAGTCATGAGACCTGGGGGGCTAGATCCTCTGGTCAGCCTTCCAGGACTAGGCTGGCGAAGGAGCAACCAACATGTGGGTTCTCCTTGGGGCTCAGGTGTTCAACCTAGAGGAAGCAGGGGAAGAGGTTGGGGACAGACCACCTGCCTCAGCTGCTCCCACTCTAGATTGCTCCCCTCTTTTGCACACCTCAGGTGATAATCCTAAATAAACATAAAGTGGCCCATATTTCAATCCAGTCTTTTGTGTGTGGTCTCATACTTCCATGGGTTGGTCAGCAGACAGTGACATAAACAATCATTCAGGAGCGTAGAAAATACCCATACTGAAAAACACTAAAAAAAAATTGAAAGCAAATATAAACAGGCTTAAAACACCAAAGAAAGCATAGTTCTCCTCTCTTGTCATCCATTGTGACACAGCTACTTTCCAAGAGCTGCCTTTTGGCAGTTGCCAGCTACAGAACAGAACACTGCCAATGGATGAGGGGAACAACAGCATTTCACTAGCATATTTCCATTTGTGATTTCACCAACAGTAGCATATGCTGATTAGTAGAGATTTTTATGAGTTCCAACTGTGCTACCATTCCTCCTAGAATAATAAAACTCAGAAGAAAACAAATTATAGTTCAAATAAGCTTTTTCAGGGTCTGGCCACAAGATGTCAGTCCGATCATCTCTCTTTCCCTTACATCACACACATATTCCCAAGCATCTAGATATTTGGTTGCTGCCCATATTCACCGTCTTCTATATTTTCCCTGGATATTGTGCTACCATTGTAGTTATAGCACATTCAGAATTTAACACAAGTAAAAGATTACTGCTGATGTTCTAATGTGGCAAACAATTCATATACTGGTCCATTACATGGGGAGTTTGACAGTCTCTGTGCATATATAGTTAGCAGCAGTTGCAGTTGGAGAAGGGTAGAACTGACTTCAAGCTGCCTATTCTTTGAGCACCTGGTTTAGGGCAGGGAGTGGTACTCACATTCCAACAACACCAGCCACCTGGAAGCCAGGCATTCAAAAAATAGCTGGGTTTAAGCTGTCCTACCTATTTCTCCAACTGCTGCTGTTGGATTTTCTTCTTTTCCTTGCTGCCTATTGGAGCTTTTTCTTACTTGCAACAACTGCCAGTAAAGAAATAGGATCACAGTCTAAATCTTTTCCAAGATGGCACAGTATTTAATTGTTTGCTGAGACTGTGGTTGTGGAAGCACCATGAGTACATCTGTAATAGTATCAGTGACAATGAAGAAGTTGTCTACTGTTTACCCATTGTCTGTTTGAATCTAGTGCCCTCCTGTTATTTATAATGGCGAAGATCTTGTGTTGGCAGACATAGCTACAGGGATAGAACTCTGTCATCATAGATACTTTTGCTGATGCTACCCACCCCTCGAAAAAAAACTCTGCCACTTAAGCCAGGCAGCAGCTAAACCAAAAGGTCTCCTAAGATTCTTGTCACTGTGCTCTCCAAGTCACCAGCATATTGAGAACACGCGGCTGGAGAGACCATACAGGATCCTGCTACAATTGCTTCTCTCAACTCACCCCACAACCAGGAGATTGCTGTAGTCATCATTTCCTTGCATCCCGCTCTGCAGCATCTCAGAAACCCTTCAGCTGGAGCCCTGCCTGGCTTAAGAGGCAAGCTTTAAGGGTCACATTTGACCAATAACAACTGTTAATCCCCAAAGATACAAGTCTGGTTTATGGTCTCATAAATAGCGAACAGTTGTGGGAAGCATAACTTTACTATTGAGTCCATCCATATTTGCTATGTATTCTTCTTCTTCTTCTAATGTAGGCTTCTAGCTGGCTATCCTGGTTCAGAAGGGACCAAACAGGTGCAATGTGTTAGGGTGAGTATTCTTGGTGTTAGTGAGGCTACCTTTGCAGGCTTTGCGCTCTATTTAGATTCACTCGCTTCCAGTACTAGCCTTGGGCTGGATGTCCCTTTAAGTCTGGTCAGCATTCCCACACTGTCATTCTACTGCATGGCTCCAGAGTTAAAATATATAGCTTCAGTAGCATCTGAAGATGATACCAGATCTCACCCTGGTGGATATGAACACTTCATTGGTGGCTTTACCAGCCCTCTGCTACCACAACAGTTCTTTCGCTCTGTTACTGTGTATCGCAAACAGAGCATGGAAATAATGTGTTGAACTTAATCCATTACTCCTAACTAATTGAAATTGTCAACAACAATTTAGTTATTCAGTATTTCTATCACTGAATGTCAGTGGTATAGTTCTGGAGTACCAATTTAATGCTTTCTTCTTTTTAGGTAATCAGGAATTTGAATTTTTTGAATTTTTTAGTAATTTTAATTTTTAAAAACACTATTCAATAAATTTATCAGCAAATTAATTGTATGAATCTGTCTTAATGGTTTAATGTCAGTTAACTGACTTTTACAGCACTAGCATTCCTGAACTCTACAATCCAGTATCGGTGTTTATCTTGAGGCTACCAGGGAAGTTGTTCTCTCTAATCATGTAGAAGTTGAGCCCAAGCTGCACAGGATATGCAGCAATATGCCTTATTTTCATTTTAAATAATAGTAACAACTTTTATCATTCTCACAAAAAGAAAGAACATCATGAAGAACAGGTGAACATTTATCCTATTCACTCTTCTCACACTGCAACTGCCAGTTGCCCTAACTATTCCCTCTTACAGACTCCCACTGTCTTGTCCAGTCTTTGAGAAAAGAAGCCCAACCACAGTAGAGTTCTATCACCTTCTCAGTCAGTCTCCAAAACATATTTGCCTACCTTTGACTTTCAAAGTAAACATATCCCCAGGTAAAGTGTGCACAGGAGAGCGGAGAGATCTGACAACCCCAAAATTTTGTTAAACCCAACAACCCTTCATTTAGCTACAAAAGCAACTACACCTATAAGGTCAAAATCAAACCTAACATGATGGGACAAATGGTAACATCTTGTCATAGTGAGGACCCAACCAGGAATCATAATTCTTGAAAGCCATTCACTAGAAGAATGCAGAGTCTGTGGTTTGGATCAGAAAAGCAGAATGCTCCGGCCCTGCTAAGCTCTCTAGACTCTGTCTCCTGACCCATGGCAAGCTCCACCCACATTCTTCCCAAGGGCTACAACGATACCTGTTAAACAGAGGGCACTAGATATTCGTTCTTATGAAAATTAGTTTTTAACCAGTTTTAAAGAATGAACTGAGTAATACTAAAAACCCATTAGTCTGCCAACTTGAAAAAAAGGTTCAGATATAAAAATGTTGGGCTCCCCCAACAAGCTATTTAAAAGAACTTGCAGTTCTACAAACTGTCATATTAGGAAGGAAATTAATAAGAAACAAAAAACAGCTAACAACTCTGACAGGGAACAGACATGCTAATTCAACTTGGCCAACTGCTGCCACCACTTACAATATGGCTGGCTTGCAGCTGGAAATCTCATTATTCCAAAAGACTCCATTCCATTAAACCCCACAAAAAAATAGAATAAAAATCTGTGCTTAGCTGTGTTTCTCTAAAATAGCTAGAACATACAGAGTGGGAGAGAGAAAGAGAACACACAGATATCAACCTAGTTACAGAGTTCATTCTCCAGTTTTGCTAATTACAAAAAAAAAGCAGCAATGAAATTATCACAAGGATGTAATTACAGGAAAGGAAGGGAAGATTTTTTTCCCGTCTTTTTTCATAATTCTTTTTTCTTTTCCCCAGCCACATACAATATTCTATGATTCAAAGTGTAATCAGACAATTACTATCGAAGACAAACGACATCTAGAGACAATGACCAATATCCAAAAAGTGCTCATTATGATAGCTTCCACAATATCACATGGTTCAGCAGTGGGCAATGTCTAGAACTTGCATGTGTCATATATGTTATGAACAGATGCCATAAAGTCTCAAAAGTTTCTTCAGCTACTTAGGTAAAGACTGAAGTCAATTTCCCTAACAATGCAAGAGTCTAAACTCTATCTAACCAGCAATCTGGTTGTCAAAAATAGCAGAAAAATACTTTTTCAATGAATCCAAGTAACTCTGGGAAGCAACTTGGATATTTCATACAATGGTAGAAACTCAACCAATTTGTTACATGTATTTTAACTAGCACTGCAACTGTAAATTGAACCATTCATATGTTTCAATGGCTTATGTTCATTAGTCTAACCTTTTATCTGATATAAAAGCAGCAAAACATACAGAACATGGTCTCTTTACTTACCATCAGTTAGCAATGCTCTGCTTGTAAGCACATTTCCCAACATGAATTTGATCACTGCCAAAGTAGTGCACAGGATTCCACTTAAAATGGAAACACTATAAAGAAAGTCATCCTGCAAAAGAAAATATGAAGTTGTCAAAAGGGTACACAGATCTGGGCGTAGCTTTGACCGCAGCTGGAAGCAAGGAGAGTGGGCAGAGGCATGATTCACACTTCTTTTGCACACTACGCTGAATTTAGGACAGCTTTTGTTGTTGCTGTGTGCCTTCAAGTCATTTCCGACTTATGGTGACCCCAAGGCAACCAGGGTTTTCTGGGGATGAGAATGTGTGATACACTCAAGGTCATCCAGGGGGTTTCCATGGCTAAGCAGGTCTCCAGGGTCACAGCACAACACTCAAACCACTACACCACCCTCGCTCTTAAGAGCAGCTTTACTCACTGTTAATTTATTGGAGCAATATCATTTTCACTAGCAATCCAGGCTGCTGCTCAGCAAAAGACCCTGTCTCAAACACGCACCTACTTCACCGCTACAGGAGGTAGGAAATGTTGCAGAGCCTATGATGACAAATTTAAACTCTGGACAAGTTCATAAGGAAGAGATGGAATTCCCTATTAGTACTTCTATCTAGGAAAGAGAGTTCTGGAGACAAAGGGTGGGAGAAGTAACTAAAAAAAACCCTTTCTTTCCCATACTGTGCATTCTCCAGAATCTTTCTCCCCTGCACTATAGCTATAAATATTCATATTCAGGACTGTCTACCCCAAACTATCCTGAACCTTCAAGCACAGTATAGAGCAACATGGGAGACAAGATCGGAAAAGGTTCCTCTTTTGTTACTGCCTGAAAATTCCTGCCCTCCCCTGAGATATTTTGGTGCAGATCCCCACATGTACTATAGATTTCTAAGACAAAAAAAAACGGGTTTATACAAATTCTGATGTAAGAAAGCAGTATTTAACTCTACTATTTATTTTGGGTTTGTTTTTTTTTAATGGCTACTGCTGCACATTCTCTGAAAATATTACAGCAAAGACATTCTTTGCTGTTCTCAACTTCATGGAATATATGCCAAGTGTTAAATAAACAGAGAAGGGAAACAGAAGGCAAAAGGCTTCAATCCCCCCCCCCCCCCCGGTGGATTCTATTCAAATACATGCAGTGAGATCTATTAGAAGAATACCTGCAGTACTACTAATCTATCCACACAGTGGAGCTACACACCACAACACCTGTATACCTTTTTTGTCATCTACAAACCAATAAATTCCCCAAGATTTCTTCATATATATGAAGTGCATGCCTTAACAGACAGGAAAAAAAAAACTTTTCTGTCTTGTCCAGCTTACAGTTGGGAGTCAGGATGCATTACCACTATCTTTCCTGACATTGATATATCCAGATACCTTGGACCAGTTCCCATGATCTTCATAACTGATTGAGTGTTGGCTGGGGACAACAGGAATTATAGTCTAAAACACATGGAGGACACGAGTTTGAGTAAGTTTGCATTAACTGAATTGGCAGGACCTAAACACATTTCTTGACACTCTGGTGAGTTTTACCATGCACCATTTGTTAAGGGGACAGATAAGGAAGGCTTATGGCAAGAGTGGAGTGTAGATGCTTGTTACAGAGAAGAAAACCAAATTACAAGGAGACGGACAGTGACCTGGTGACTGCCATCACTGGCAACACAATGACAGACTTAACAATCCACGTCTGGTGTGAAGTATTACCTTTCCAAATTAATTCATCTTCCAGAAAAATGATCAGAAGAGACATCTTAATACAGTACTAAATTAATAAAATAAGCCTGACCATCTGCTGCCATGTCCCTCAGGATGTTTCCTCTTTGCTGCCCATATTTTTTTTTTTTACTTGCCATTCCTTCTGAAAACTATTAAATACGGGACTCAATCTATTGAGCTTCATTGTTCACTGCCTCGCTATATTTTAATTAGAGAAGCGGCACTGAATTATAAACAGAAGATTAATATTTAAGCACCATGCTTCCACAATATGAAGAATTATTTGTGTTTGAAATGGATCTATCTTTCTTTCTTTTCTCTTTTTTCTTTTTTTTTCCTCTCTAGTTTCTCCATCACATCTATCTACATAAATATATGCACATACTATCTGCTTTTGTTACAGTGCACTATCAAATCAATATGAGTTTAACTGTTTTAAACTGCTATGCTATTACTCTAGCATATTGTTACTCAATAGTTTCACCTGCAACATGCATACAAATGCAGTGAATCTTGTATCAGCCTGAAGTGCATGAGTGTAACATATTGAGACCAAGATTTTGCTGATTATTTAGAATATCAAAGCCTTTGTGTCATCCTAGGTCACACTTATATGTAGGCCTTTTATCACAACAAATCAGAGAGAAAAACAAACAAACCAGGGGAATTAGTGGTAAAGATTACATTTCTTGTAGGTTAGTAATATTAAATAATATGAATACAAGAATGTCAAGCTGACAGTTTATCTCTAAATTGGATTAGTGCTTTCTCCCCTTTTATGTTATTGAATTAAAGCAAGCTTTTCTATGTAAATGAAGAACAACTTTCATCATTTTCAAATATGGGTATTTAACCCTTAAACACAAGAATTTCATATTTAGTCCTTGAAGATAAACTGCTTTAGTCTGCCCAGTAACTATTAGATTTTATGTTGACGTATCAGTTATGACAATTCCATTTTGATTTTGATTATTTGCAGCTTTGTTTTTCTGAGAACGGGCCTTTGTCAAGTAGAAAGCAAGCAGACTGGAAAGGAGAGAGTATGATAACAGCAGAACACAGGATATTTAATCCACCTTTCTGTTCCTAAAGTGACCAGCCAGATGTTTCTAGAAAGCCAAAACAATAAAAATAGCACAATAACTCCCTCCTCCATGCTTCCTAACAACTAGCCTTTCAGAGGCATGCTGCTTCTGATATCCATGGCCTTGTACAGCGATCATAGGCAGAAGCCATTGGCAATGCCGATGTGTTAATGGCTATGCCTTAGTTATGATGGCACTGATAACCTTATATTCCTCTTGAATCTCCAACTACTTAACTTCAGCAGATGGGAACCAATGACACTGCAAGACACAGCTTTCAGCGCATCACAAAGGATTATGAATTTATGTGTAGGAAGCTGCAGGACCTTGGTATGCAGATTGTGATTTCATCTCTCCTCCTGTTGAAGGACACAAAGGGAAACAAGAGTAGTGGAGGTCAGCAACTGGTACCACAGATGGTGCCACCAGGAACGGTTTGGATTTTTGGATCACAGTCTGCATTTTCACGAAGATGGTCTTCTGGCAATGGATGGGCTGCACTTCACAGCCATTGACAGGAATGTTTTTTGCTGATCAGGAGGTCTTTAAACTGAGTTCAGGCGGGGAGGGAGACTATTATTCAGGGCAGGAATTCAGCAAGTGCTGGGCAAAAACCCCCAAATGTTATAGATACAGCAGGCCAAGTAATACTACAGACCAACAGTGAGAGGAAAAGCAACTTTAGTAAAGGGCTTGCGAGAAGGGCACATGGTCTTAAATGTCTCTACGCTAATGCACAGCGCATGAGGAATAAACAAGATGAACTGGAACTCTTAATACAACAAAATAAATATGATATAAAATATGATATAATAGACATCACTGAAACCTGGTGCGATAAGTCTCATAATTGGAACATAGTAATGGGGGGGTATAACCTATTTATCAGAAATAGACCAAACAAGAAAGGAGGAGGAGGAACTTTATATGTCAAGGATGTTTTCACCAGTTCCATGAGTTAAATTCAGGCAGTCAGGTTGAGAGCATCTGAGTAAGAATTAAGGGAGCGAGAAAGAATAGGGATGTCATTGTGGATGTCTATTACAGACCTCCAGGCCAGCCTGACAATTTGGATGATGCCTTCTTGGAGCAGATGACCACACATTCAAAAAGGAGATGCAGTAGTAATGGGAGATTTCAACTATCCTAATATATGTTGGCTGTCAAACTCTGCCAATAGCACAAGGTCCAACAAATTCCTCACTTGCCTTGCAGACAACTGCATGGTCCAGGCGGTGGAAGAAGCGACAAGAGGATCCACTATTTTAGATCTGATCCTGACCAACAGGGATGACCTTGTCAATGGGGTGGAAGTCATGGGATCCTTAGGTGGGAGTGACCATGTTCTACTGGAATTTGTCATTCAGTGGGAAGGGGAAGCCAAGTGTAACCAGACATGCATTCTAGACTTTAAGAAAGCTGATTTCTGTAAACCTAGTAAAATTAAATAATTTTTTTTTTTTTAGATATGTCTGAAGCAAAGAAAAACAAAGAAATGATAGGGTTGCTGCGTGGAGAAGATGGCCAAGTGCTAACAGGGGGAAGAGAAAAGGCAGAACAACTCAACACCTTCTTTGCTTCAGTTTCTCCCAAAAGGATAGAAGTACTCAACCTGGGGGGTGGGCAGCAGGTGAGGAAGTGGTC
The DNA here is from genome assembly GCA_030412105.1 of Cyclura pinguis. Lineage (NCBI taxonomy): Eukaryota > Metazoa > Chordata > Lepidosauria > Squamata > Iguanidae > Cyclura > Cyclura pinguis. The sequence continues at coordinate 245,503,835 of CM059599.1, read as the reverse complement.
AAAATGCCGCACAGAATAGATAAAGAAGTAATACAGGAATATCTGGCTATACTAGATGAATTCAAGTCTCCAGGGCCAGATGAATTTCATCCAAGGATATTAAAAGAACTGGCAAAAGTAATTTCAGAACCACTTGCAATAATGTTTGACAACTCTTAGAGAACAGGAGAAGTCCCAGAAGACTGGAGGAGGGCAAATGTTGTCCCCATCTTCAAAAAGCAGAGGCTGGATGGCCATCTGTTGGGAGTGCTTTGATGTGTGTGCTTGCATTACAGGGGATTTGACTGGATGATCCCTGTGGTCTCTTCCAACTCTGTGATTCTATGATTCCATGATTTTATTACTCAGGCTTCTAGCTTTTGGGGGGGGGGGGGAATCTCCTTATCCACTTTCTTCAGATCAGGTGTGGGCAGCCATGGAGGGTGTTGAGGCTGCACCCACCCATGTTTTGAAAGCCTAAATAGCATTTAATACATTACTGCAGATTTAAAGTATCAGGAGGAGGAATAGCATTTAAATGGAGAAACATGCACCTTAGATGGGAAAGTATGTAGAACAGGGGTGGGAATCATTCAGCCCTCCAGGGATTTTCAGACTGCAAAGGTCAGTAGCCGTAAATCACTACCCCAAGTCTGAGGAACAGTGGCAACTGGTGACTTCCACATCATTAGGGCAGTGATTTTGCTCTGGGTTTTAGTAAAAGACCTAACCAAAGTATCATACTAATTGGGAAGGCCTTTTTTAAGGTTCAGATTAAAACCCAGAGTAGATCCATCATCTCTCCAACAGGGACTCTTAGCCACCATTTGTGAGGAATGCTGGGTGTTGCATTTCAACCATTTCTCAAAAATTTCATAATCTCCCTGATGTAGAATATACACAACGGCACAAATAAATTGAAAACCTGGCTTTAAGAGGGAAACTATAGGGTAAACAATGTTTTATTTCATTGTAAATTAGTATGGTTTAATTATAAGATTGACATGACCGTTTAACAAATATGAAGTAGTATCAAAGAGAAACTTGATTTAAATTGAACATTTCTTTCCCTGATTTAAGGTGCCTTTATTTTGATCAACCCATCCTGTAACAAATGTAATTATTAATATCTATATGAAGTTATTAATACTGAAGTTTGCCCCAGCTAAGTTCCAAGCAGCTGAATTGCAGAAGAACATTTAGCGTGAACTATGCAAAGTCGCCAGTCATCTAGCCCAGCCTTTTTCCCTCTGCAGGATCAGTCTTCTCCTATGAACTTCTGCAAATCTTGGAGCTACTGAACTTTGCTACATGTGTGGATGGCATTGCTTAGGCTACCTTAGGATCTATGTTTTCAGAATGAATTCACAGGCCATCTTTCAAAACACAGATTTTCCCTGGTTGAAAACATGTTTACAACAGTGTCTTTAAAAATGAAGAAACAGAACAAAACAACATTTAATCTGGGACCATATCAAATTCCTTGATAATGCCTTCTACCACAGAAGTTAGAATATTTATGAATACTGCATGTCATTGCAAAAACTGCAAATAGATGGAAGCTATAAACATTTTAATCAATTCATTCTCTTTGTCACTCTCTATACAGACCAGTGACTAGTTACATTTTGATGGTATGTAAAATCATGTAGTCCATGATTAGTCAGCTCAAAGGTAGAAAGCTATCATCTACACAACACTTGGGTGGGAAGCAAACAATGCTGATTATTAAATGATCACACTACAGCTATTTTATGATTCATCAGTACACAATATCAAATCAATAGAAACTGGTATGTAGCCTTGTTGACGGCAAGGGCAACAATCTTCTTTTATTGTTATACAATGACTAAAATGCAACATGAGATGAAATCTTACCATATAGAGTACCATACTAGAAAATGCATTTCAAGTCAGTGCTCTCAAAGAGTCACCATGGAAACTGTATATTACAAAACGCAAACAAGAACAGCACTTGTGATGTACCCTTGCTGGTGTAAAAACTCCCAGCCATGGTTACCTACAAGTGCCCCTTGGGTCTAGACGAAAGCTTCATTTAAAGATTAATTTACAAACAGTAGATGCCACCAAGCACAAGAAGACATAGTCAAGTGGCAGTGGATCCAGCAGTTTCCAAAGTGCTTAGTGCTAATGAACCATGGATGTATTGATTTTATGACCAGGAGAAATGCTTCTTCAGGGTTTGTTCATACCTGAGGCTTACTCCATTCAGCTATTAATATTTAGTCCACTATTCTCTGCCTTGTATACATGCTGCATTATGAAAGGATGAACAATGAAAATTTTGTCATTTCCCACTTAGGGCAACTTCAAGGCAAGCCTATCATGAGGTTTTCTTAGCAAACTTTGGGAAGAATTAAATGTGAGGCTGTGTAAAATATTTCTAAGGTTGACACTCTTCCCTCAAGTGAGCAAATTCACAAAAATTCTTTCTGAGATATCCAGTCTTCATTTGGGCAGTACACAACCATATCTTCTGGAAATAGACAATGCTGCTCTTAATGACAAATATGAAAGTCAGAGTGTATTGTAATATGTGAAAGGAAGGAAGGCATCTACAGAACACAATTTAAGAGTTCAGAAATCAGAAATGTATTTTAAAATAAGTTGTCTGTATGGGCCACATAATTGCATAGGTGTTGAATTATCACATACTAGACACACGATACAAGTGGACACATTTTTTGGTACTTCCTGTTTGGAACTAAGAGAAACCACCATACAGATATATCCCAATTCTATCTATTCGCCCCTTAAGAAGCACATTTTTTAAAACCTAGCTGCATTTTCAGTCAACATTTTCTAAGTCATATACAGCCCAAAAGTATGATATTGTAGCAAATATAGCTACTAAGGAAAGATTTAGTGTATAATTTAGTTGCATGGCATCAGAGTTTATACTCAGAGAGCACCCTGTGGTTATATGTAACTGTGCTCAGCATTTAAACTTGGGTATAGAAGTTTGCTGTAGCAAAGCAAAATGTCTTAGAGCACCTTAAAGACTTATTCATCTCCTCCTGGAGGATGGATATCATCATGGTTAAATTGTATCTGGATGTGGCTGCTCTAAGCAAATAAATGGCACTGCATCCAAACCATTCTCTACGGGTTTTCCATCTTAGATAATGGTTTGGATACAACACAGTATCTGACACGTTTCTTATAGCACAAAAGAAGCCACAAAAAGAGATCAGCAGGTCTGGCTAAGGAACAAAATTTATTGAGTGTTCCAAGAATGACTGAGATGTGAGGAGTGACAGGTAGTCTTTGAGGTACAGACACATTAACTGGTATCCAAAGTCATATGGACAGGTGTAATCTGAGTATCTAAAGGCAGTACCTCAGGCTGGAAGTGGACTTCCAGTCCACTAAAAAGCTGAGAGTCAAGTTACAAGTTACATTTCAGATATAGTAAGCAGGTTCCTAAAGTAAAAGGACTTTTCTTTACTTAAAAGTTGGAAAGAAACCTTTTCTCCTAACCCATATTTGACCGTGAAAATGACCCAGCAGACGGCAAGAGGAGAAGACTTCTCACTGGCACTAAAAAGGAAAGATTTCCCATTTGGAGACCAGGGTTTGATTCCCCACAGAAACCCACTGGGTGACCTTGGGCGGCTCACACAAACACAGCTCCAGAAAACCTCATGAGAGGTCAGCCTTAGGGTTTCCATAAGTTGGAAATGACTTGAAGGCGCACAACAACAACAACACAAACCATATTCAGGCTATCAAACCCTTATCATGCTCTACAGATACAAGATTAGGAAGGCTAAATGCATAGGATGTGAGCTAGCAAACAGAAAACAATTTAAGCAAGCACATCGAACAAAATGAATTAGATTTTTAGAAACACCAGCATCTCAGTATATAATTTTATTTTAAATTTTATTTTAAAGAGTTGTCACTGTAGTCCGTTAGAAAAATCCAAAATCCACAGGTGGACAATACGGTACCATTATTAGTACTAGCTATAATTGATTTTAAGTTCTTCAAAACTCTTCATCAGTTAGGTGAGTTTAAAAAAAAAGCCAGAGGAGCACTGCAGTCCAAAAATTCAGCTAAATGTCCTGACAATGAGAGACAGACAAACTAAATGCCAAAACAGAGAAATTAGAACTTGATGGATCATTGATCAGATCTCACATTATGTTCAGCAAAGCCTACTGGGAGGCAGAGAAAATGGTGTTTCCAACACAAGTTTTTGTCTAGTACATGGGATTGCTTCCAAAAAAATGCTTCCCTCCTATTTGAAAACATATCAACCTATCTAGCCAAAGCTACAAATAAGCAAAAGCTTCTTAAAATTCACTTTATACTGTGACTAACATACAGTTATGTTCTTTCTTGTTGCGACAAATGAAAGATATATGGTAGAGCATTTGCTTTCCTCCTAGAAAATCACATCCTGGTCATACTAATGATAGCAGAATCCCAACGGCACTGGCACCATATGGATTATAGGGCTGTCTGGGGAAATGCACATTCAGCCAGAATTGCAAATAGCTATTGATTTACTACACCAGGTAAAGTCAGTGGTTTGCATTTCTCTTTGGCCCTTTAAGTTGCTTTTCCAGACAAGAAATTGCATGCAGTCCCTTGCTGCATTACACTAAGAGATAGTCTGCATTTCTGTACTATTAAATTGCAAAATTATATTAAATTTCATTTAATTGTTATTATATAAGATACTGAGTCAGAAGAAAATTCAGTTCCCTGAAAGAAACAGCCACCTTAAGTGAAAAGAAGCCTGAAACCTGAGAACCAGTGCATTCCCTATATTTGAGGAAGCAGAGTAGAGAAGACTGTCAACATTATTTTAAATTAGCTTCTGGTGGGTTGTCCAACTAAGAGAATCCAGTGATTCTTTAAACAACTAGCACTATGGCCACTTATCCTGCCCAATTTTCACCCCAGAATTCTCCAGGGCTAGGATGGAATACCACAGAATCAGAAGTGGTTGGAAGCCCACTTCTGGTTTTGAAAAATAGCAGCATAAGGGGCCCTGCAATCTATTTAAAAGACAATTCACTTCTCCCCTTTGCCCAAAAAAAAAAAAAAAAAGACAGTCTAGGACATCTGGAGTGAGCATCCACCCACCCCTTGCTATAAATGAATGAATGTTGGATGAAACAGCCAATAAAACACAAGAACCGGACATAGAAATAAGAGCCAAAGACAAGGAAGACAGTATCAAATTCTTGCAGACAAAAGGACCATAGTTTTCCTACATTCCTGAGTCAGTGCATCCTGGAGTGGTAGGCAGGGACGTGAGCAGCTAACTGGCAAGCTATGCTGGGACCTAATGCAGGATTTCATCTTTGTATGAGGGAATATTTTGATATTACCTTTGCAGCATAGAAGCATCTAATGCACACTCTAGGTTGTGTTCATCAGTCGAGGCTTCTCCACACGCATAGAAAAGCTCTTCCACAAACTCAGAATAAATGGAAAGAAGCACTATGGAAAATCCCACGATAAGAGCTTTGCTCTGCTTATACAGAAGAAGCACAGACTACAGGGTCTGCCCCTCCAGGTTTGAAGAGCAGAAATGGGACAGGCAGCTCTGAAAGCTGCTTGCCACCAGAAGACATATTTGTTCCAATATTCATTTAGCACTTAAAATATTTCTACCAGTGGCTTCTGCTCTGTCAGATCAGGTGTTTGTGTGTGTTGTGTACTGCAATTGTTTTGCCATATTTTGTAACCTTGAAAGCCATCTTATGAGAGCAGTATGTCCTGAAGGTTGTTAAAATCATTTACATAAATAATATGCTACATAAAATGGAAATACAAAGATTAAGCAATTTAACTCATGCAAACTTGTGTGCTCTTTTATTATTTTCCTACACACAAAGAGCTGATTTTATGTTCCTGATTGGACCATGCATGGAAAGAAACTTGTGTCACAACCACATGATTAAAAATCCTAGGAAAAAGAAACTTGTGGCACCACCACATGATTTAAAATCTAAGTCATGCAGCTAATATTTCACACCATGCTTTGAAAATCCATTCTAAGTGGAAAAACAATTACTAGAATTTACGCAAATTCAAGTTCTTAAGTGTCTTCAGTAATAAGCTCTCCTATACTGCTGATAAATGTGCTCTGCATTGACTTAATTCATATATAGGCTGTATAAATATTACACATGTATATAAACACAATTCAGACATTACTGTAAGTCTTCCAGTTTTTACTTCAAACAGCCCTGTATGTTGTAGCCCAGCAGGAAGATCAATCCGGGTTGCAGAAGTAACCTTTTGAACCTAGATGGTGTGCAAGTCAGTCATAACCATAGCCTGGTGAAGGTAAGAAGATTTTTTATCCTTACAGTGTGAGAAGTCTACTATTTGGTTCTGTTGAAAAGAATTAAAAGGTAGCTAGATATAAAGGACTTCAAAGCTGTCTACTGATGAAGACAATGGTGTTGGGAGGTATCTAGCTCTTGCTCAAGTGTTGGATTATGTACATGAAGGGTCATAGTTTTCTAATCTGTGCCAAATGGACTTTCACTTCTATTGTGCGTTTAAAGTTTCAGAGCTCTATGGATTATGTACTTAATATGGATTACTGACTGCTTATGTTCATTTCCTCAAAATTAATCTTTTTAATTTATAAACATAAACATACAGATCGATGCACATATATGCATTTTACTTATTGATTAGCTGACTCTGTTGGCTTCTCATCTGGATGTATTGCTGAGCAGAAGATAACTTCTTGAGAAACCTAATAAAATCTGATTCCTGATATTTTTCTGTTTCTTTTTCAGGATTTTCTTGTTTTAAGCACTCCTAGACCCATTATCTGAAGAGCCAACTAAAGCAGAAATTCTAGAAGTGAATGAGTTTTCACTTATAATTGTACAGAAGGCCTTTATCTGAGCAGCAAAATAAGACTATATCCAGCCCAGTGGATAAATACCATTTAACAACAAGAGACATAAATTGAATATAAAACAACATACCTTTTAAATTTTCAGGGAGATCCTCTAACTTATAGCATGGTGTAGGGGAGTATGATTGTATCTATAGATCATCTTATTGTAACATCAGGTTCTAATTGTGCTGTTTGATCAGACGAAATAAAGGGGCTTACCACTTCTGGAAGCAACTTGGTTGCAAGGTCATGGATAGCTTTGATCACTATACATAAAGCCGACAGAAGAAATATCACACCCAAGATGACACAGGCTCTGTAAAAAGGAAATAAAGATTTATAACTTTTTTGGAGCATTATGTCTGGATGATTTACGGCAACACAAGATGGATCAGTGAACATAGTCTCTGAACAAGGAAGATTTGTGAAGAATTAAATATACTATGACTGTGGCCATTTCCGCACCGGGCTAGTAAAACGGTGCAGAGCGACCTCCCACGGAGGTCTTCTGCACGGTAGAGTGGACTGGGGTGGACTACTTTCTGTAGTTCCATACCTCAGTCCACTCCGGAGCGACCGGAACTGGTCGCGCGGCATGTTTTTTAAAAACCTCTTTTTAGAGGTATTTAAAAATCATGGAGCGCACAACCCCATGCCGCTCCGTCGCCCGGCTCCGGAGCAGATTTGCAGGCGCGTGCAAGTGCGTGCCTGCAGATCTGCTGGGGGCGGGCTCCCAGCTGGTGAGCTTCTCTGGTTGGTGGAGAGCCTCCACCAACCAGAAGCCGCCATTTGGGATGCCAGAGGACTGCGGAGCAGCGAACTCACGCTGCTCCTCGTGGCGATGGACTTGGCCGGCCAGAAAACAAAGCCGGTAAGCTTTGTTTTCGGCCGTTTCCCCACACACACACACATGCAGAAAGGGCCTGTCTTTTAATTATAGGACAGGAAAGTAGATTCACTGACAGGAATTCCAATATCTGGACCAACAGCCTTGTGGTATTCCTGACACACAAACCTTCCTTGTCTAGTGAACTACCTGGGTGTATAGACCAGGCCTTGAGGAGAATTTGAAATGGAGGTAGTCTTACTAACTAGCATTTTGCAATTTCTGATTTTTCTTCAGCTTGCAAACAGCTACTGATTCAGTGTAAACAAGGAGTACTATTTGCAGCAACAAAAGTAAGATTCATAGAGCTACACGCAGACTTACTAGATGCAGCTTAAAGCAGGTTTGTGGTTGGTATCCAAAATTTGTTGCTAATAAAAGTCACTACATGTAGCTTTTAACAAATCTGACATAAACAAAACTTAACAACTTAATAAAAGTGACTACATGTAGCTTTTAACAAATCCTACATAAACAAAGGTTGCAATAAAACAAATGTTCTGATTGTCACTCTGATAAATGATGTTGAATGTTATTTCACCTTGTAACCAGAATCTGTTTTCTTTATTACAAGAAATAAAGCAGCAATGCCTCTCATTTGACATTCAATGTCTTCTCACCTATCAGGAGCACAGTCTGGGGCTATTGTAATTAGCACAGCAGCATGCTACTATTTATACCCTGTAGACGTTGGTCAATCTGGTGGTCTGGCAGAACATACAAAATTCACATGACACTCATTAAAGAATCTGCTGAAGAGACAGCAGGGTACTGCCAAGCTTAAGAAATGCAGACTCAGTCTGATGATATAACTGGCATATCCTATTCAGAAGTGGGCCTTATCATAGGGCATACATGCAAGTGGAATCAAGATACTAAAGGTGTGACGACGGTTGGAAGGAAAGTTCGGTGATGCACACAACCAAAGAAGACCACAGGCCACACATTCCCAACATTCTTCAAACAGTAAACTTGCAGAACACAGTCACTTAAAACACAGTGACATATGCATGTGCAGAACACAGTCACCACTTTGCTGATGCTGAGATAAATGTTTAGTGCTCTGTAAACGCCAACATTAACAATCTGCTTTCTTTGCTACAACCCATGGCCTAGATAACACAGATTAGTCTAACAAAACTTACATACTGGAGTATGTCTGTTCCAAAAATTGTCCCTAGCGGCATCTAACCACTTGGCCATTGTCCGCATATAGGCAGTGGCAGCTGTTCCAACTGCCAGCCACAACTTGTTCCACTTAGAGAAGCATCACTGATGTATTCCATACCTGCGCCCCAACTCACAATTAAATCATGGAGTCCACCTTTTCCCATACTCACCCACTTACCAAGTTATAATGCTGACAGTGCTCTAGTGCTGGCAGTAAGCCAGGGAGGCAAGGAGAAAGGAGATCTATTCTACCTGGGAGCAATGGCGCCTCACCTATGATGGCAAACAGGAAGGGCCTCACCCATCCCTAGACCAGAAGTGTTACTGTGCATCTCACTAGGACAGAGGATTTTTGACAGCACTGACACAACAGTGAAAATTGTTTCCTGGATATGGGTGTTTGCGCTATCATATTGCACATTAGCAGGTCAGGCACACGACAGAAGATGAGAAAGAGATTTTCCATCTTCCCTGTCTCTGCTCATCTGCCAGTACCAGAACACCAAAGTGGCAAATGGCTTGACAGGGAAAGGAGAGAAGATGGAAAAAATAGTGGAGTTCTGCTTTAGCATGAATTTGAAATCTGTTAGAGTTAGAAAACTTTGCATGCTTATACTCACTAATTTTGAGTTTGCATGTTTGTTGACTTCCTTTTTATTTCACCACACTCACTCTCTTCTTGTATCACTCTAACCTACAGTGATTTTCTGTTCACTCTCTCTCTTCTGTTAGACCATGAGTTTGATTATACTTTTCTATTTTACAAATAAGACTAAGCTTGTTTCTCTCTCTGCTAGACTTTGCAGGTGGGCTCATAAATCGTTGTTCAGTATGCACTTGCCAATTTGGTTACTCTCCTTACGAAATCCATACTACCTCTCACATTTCCCAACAAAGTCAAGTAAAAGGAATATTGGATGACTGTAAAGTTTGCCTTGTATTTGAGGCTAGCCTTGTAATACCCTATGGTTCAGCTTTCTAAGCTGACAATGTTATAGTATCTCATTATCATTCTTAAAGGTGAACTCTATACAGTTTGTGAAAAGATAAATCTAAGATGAGCTGTAGAATACTGTATTTGCTTTGCTTACTAACTTTTCATTTGCATCCCTTCTCTACCTTCCCTTTTTCTTGATCACAGACTGTGAGTGCATAGCCAAAGTAGGCTTTCCACAGTAAATATTCTTAGGAGGATGGAAAACATCTACACTCTCAGGTCATCTTCTGAAACCTGCACACTGCAGTGTAATAATAAATATGCTGAAATCGTATTATTGGAAAGCCCAAGAGTGCAATCGTAATCTTAGTGTTGCCAATATGTCAACGCCATTTCACGCAAGTGAATTGTAGGAAAATACCGCATTATATTCTGCAGACATTAGCTGTGCTAATTGTAAATGAAGCAGGGCATAGCTCTGGAATATTATTCATTTATTATATTTGTAATCCCATTTTTAATTCTAAAGAGCTTCATGTTATATTGTAGCTTAACAGTAGCTTGTTAATGACACTTAACAACTTATCCAAAGCCACCCACATCTGAGCAGAAACACAGGCTTCCAACATCTGGTCCAGCAATAAACTATTTATTTCTAAATGTTTGTAGCAGATCATATCAGGATATGAAACACTCCAAAAGATGTATCCCTTGTCAGCAGCCTTCTTGATCCTGTTCAAATACTTGGGATCAAATCAGATGCGATACTAAATATTTCTTCGAATTAATATGCATGTTTGACTCTTACCACAGTACAAAAGTATTTCAGCAGTAGCTGGTAATTATTTGAGATCACAAAAATTGAGGAAGAGCTGAATCCTTTCAGCCCCTATTGTGGTCTTGAGGAAAATGGCTCATCAGAAGCTACTGTTTACATTGGAAAAACTATATTCCCTTGGTATTAATGGGAATTTTCTCATCACTATACAAACAGCAACTTTAAAAGAACAATTTTGACAGCGAATTCATCAGAAATTGTTGAACCCCTTTCTCCCCAATTCGCTCTCATCCTAACAGTTTTCTACTTTGACCCTTGGACACAAGGTGCAAGTGATGGAACATACTTCAAAGAAAATGTTTCTGGAATGCTAACCTCAGCAAGATGGTTGAAAATTTCCCTTGATTGAACTTCTCTTGCTTTGGGGAAAAACGATCCTTAAATAAGTTCTGCATTGTCTCATGTTATTTCCACATGTGTGTTCACTTTTCATGCAGTCAGCTGGGAAATGTCGCAAGGAAAGAAGGGAACAAGGACTGTAGCATCAGTGCTGCCCACCAGATGGTTTGGTAGTTGCCACCCAAGAAGGAATACCTGCTGCTCAGCATAGCTTGTGCAGCTTCCATCCATCTCTTCACAGATGCAAAGGAAACCTACTCCCAGGAAATGATGGTGTAGGTTTACAGAGAGATGAGTCTATCTAGAGGAGAGGGAACTGCCAAACTGTACATCTGAAGACTGGAAAGACCAGCATTTGACTTGGTTTACTCCTCCTGAGCAAGGTATTTTCCTTTCCCACAAGAAAACATTCTGTTTTTATGTCTCAGCAGATGGTTTCATGTGATTTTCCTTTGTATGAGGTATGCTTGACCCTTAGGATGTACTTGAAGAGCTGGTGCTGGGAGGAAATAGGCATACAAGAATCACAGTCTTCATTTAAATAAGTAAAAGGCCATTTTTAGGAGCAGGGCTCAAAATAATTCCTAGAATGCAGGAAAAATAAATCTTCACTGCAAACTAATATTACCAAAGTGAGTCCATCATTAAAGAGCTTTTTCTCAAAAATCATGTGCTGCTGGATAGATTTTATCTTCATTCCTGCAGGTACTAGAAACTACATTTACCTCTGGCAACCATCAGTAGTCTCTGGCCAGAAGAAACAGAACACTGTTACTCACAGACAAACTTCAGGCTTTCTACTTATTTTGTTCATAATTGAAATCAACATCCTCATGGAATTTCTAATGTCATCTATTGGAACACTTGCCATCTGGTAGTGAATTCCACTACCTTTATCTATGTGCACAGTAGTTCTTAATGAAAGTGGAGAAACTCACTGCAGTTGCAATTCTAAATCAACTTACCTAGGAAGAAGTCTCACTGAATGGTGGATGCTGCTTCTGAGTAAATGCATAGGATGGGCTGAAAGTATGATATGTTTTACTAGACAATACAACCAAAGAATGAGGACTTCACCATGGATGAATAATCAAACACAAAATAAAAGCAGGAAAGTGGTATCTATATCTTTCTCATAGGATTACCACAGCCATCATGCTGGACTAGACAGGCCTTGTCTTGTCAAACACGGCTATTATGATTTTTTTATTTGTTTGTATGCTTACCCAGAACAATATAAAATTTTGTTTACAATAACCAAGCATAACAATACTTTAGAAACAAAATCTACTACATAAAAGTCAGAGTTTGTGAGTGATCTTGTCTGTTTGCCTGCGTCAGGCAGGCAAAGACCTCATATGATTGGCTGAGTGAGACAAGAAGATCTCATATGATTGGCTGGCTGTGAAGATTCTATGGAATCCTGGGATTGGCAGTTCAGGGAGGGGCCTGTAGAATTCTCAGCCAGAGAGCTCTGAATAGGCTGGTTGCTATGAAGACGAGGCCTAGCAGCAAGCCCCCATGAACCCAACCTCTGTATTTTAACAACTCTGAATACAGACTGGATTGGGGAATACGGGCAAAAGTTACAGGTACTGAACAACACAGTTTGGGGAACTGGAGACACAGGATCTCGAATCTGTGTATTTTAACTGCATCTAATTCCTAAGATAAAGTAAGGTAAGATAATTCCTAAGGTATTTCTAACAGGTATTACCTATAAGAAAATAAAATCCCGGGCAACACCGGGTAAATACGCTAGTAAACTATAAAACCATAAAATAACACAGTGACAAACCCAACATGTCTGCCCTTCCAACTCTGGAAAGTAAAACAAAGTGCAAAATGTTATTTTTCTGTGTTCTTCACAGGTAGTGCCACCACTACCAATATGTTCATAACTCCTGAGCCCTGAATATGCAAAACTCCAGGCTTGTACACTTATGGAGAAAGAGAGACCATTTTTCAGAGCTTCTTTGAAAACCTGAACAACCATGTCAGCATATTGGTGCCAAACAGCAAAGTGCACAATTAAGGCCAAGTCTCTGGCTAGATGCAGAGAACCAAGTCAGCTCTAACTTCCAATTCAATAGAGGGTATGCCTCAGTTAACAACGTAGATGTGCTCCTGGGCATTACTCCTTTAATTTGCTACCAAAAGTAGAATTAACATGGAAAGAAGAGGGGTAGGTTACCACACCACAATAAAAGAAGAGTAGTTCAACATGTTTCAGCAAACCTTTTACTCAAAACTAAACAACTGCACATGTGAAATGAAACAGCCAGGTGAGATAAGCTTTACATAGTAATCGAAAACACTTTGAACCTTCTAGAAACAACTTGAAAGCTGCTTCCAAAATACTGAACTTCACTTTTCTTAGGATTTGCATTTTGTTTTGCTAGGATTATAGATCTAAGCTTTTTATACATGTTGGGGGTAGCAGAGAGGTTTATCTGCTTTTCTCTCTATTTTGCTGTTCCTGTTCGCTCAGTAAGGAACTCTGAAGGCTGTTGCTGTTTCCCTTGCCTGCTGGAAGCAGGCACATGCAACTACAGTAGAATCAGCTAGAGCAGAATTTTGCTATTTTTCAGCTCAAAATTTGTTTGTTATGTTGTTTATTGCTGACCCCCTATTGCAACCTCACAAACACTGACAACCTGTGCTTCTCCAGCCCTCTTTCACCATCCTCAGGGGCGGGGGGGACCCTTCTACCTAAACAAAGGACAAAGGGGAAAGGGGCTTTGTCAAAAGGGTTTAGAGTGTATTAAAAAATGTTTGTAAAAAGAAGCTTTACAGTCAAAGGTTTTGCTAACAGAGATATGGCTGTACTTTTATTGCAAAAATAAAGCAGAGAAAAATTCATAAATTAACAGCTTTTAAGTAGCTAACAAAACTTATACGGATCCTGCAGGTGGTGGTACCTGTAGTTATTATTTTATAATTTACCAAATGCATTCCTCTGGAAGGCTGGGAAGGTTCCAAAGAAAATACAAAACTGACCAATACCCTGGGAAGAATTTCAGTCCATTCCCTAGGCAATTCTTAGGGGGAACAATTTCTGCAGTACATTTAATCATTTAAAAAAAACTTCACTTTTATCAAATAATTTCCAGCTAATGAAAGCTAGTGTTAAAGGCTGATAAAGATTAACATGACCACTCACAAAAGGGTGCAGGGAACAAGCTCTACATGTGAAGCTGGTTTTCTACCTGGGTTCACAGTTACCCTTCCTCCTCAGTAAGGCACAACAACAGACCTGCTTGATCTATTCATGGCAATTCTAATAGTGAAGTACAGGGTTAAATTTCAGTTTACAAGTTCACACACTTAAATTTCATGAGTTCATTCACGTTATAGCTTTATTTAACTATTATGCTGCTATAGATCAGTACTACAAAAGCCTGATGATTCTGCTAAAAGCTGAGTTCAAGGTTTGAACTATTTGGTGCATCTAAAAAAGGCAAGACTTTCAGCAAAATAAACTGGGAAATAATTGCTAAAAGAGACCTATTATGCACCAGTACTAATATCCATTCTACAGCATCTACCATGGAAAAATAGATTTATATTTAGCAGAAACATTCACCAAAGGCAGGATGAAAACCTTAGTACGTGCTATTGTCTCTCAGATGACTCATCATTCATTCAGCACATTTAGCTAGGGCAGCATCTTTTTAATATACTGGTTGTGAAAATTCTGCAGTCATGAAAAATTCATGAGTGTGTCTACCTATAGAAGAACATCTTAATGGTTAAAGCACACCCCTTTTCTAAATGTGCTGCTTTCTCTCTGCACTGCAGCTACATCTTACATTGCCTGTTAGCAGAACATTATTCTATTGCATTCCAACATAAATTAATGAACAAATATCTTCTCAATCTAGAAAACTATCCCAAAAGTATCTAAAACAAACAAACAAACAAAAAACCTCAGCTCTTCATATTTGACTAACACACAGCATAAACACATTCCCCACTTCAATTTTCTGTTTAAAATTTCAGACTCCAAATCTAAAATAGAAGTAGCATTATCTGTCAACAGTTACTGTCAACAGTTACTTAGCCATTTTGGAACTACATATGCCCCCTTGGCCTACATCCAGTGTTACACAAGCAGTCCTTCCCTGTGTGCAATTCCTTATGCCCCACCCCCCATCTTCTTTAATCTGCCCCAAATTCTCCACAGCAGGTTGTTGTGGGTTTTCCAGGCTTTGAGGTTGTGTTCTATTAGTATTTTCTCCTGATGTTTTGCCTGCCTCTGTGGCTGGCATCTTCAGAGGATCCAGAACACAGCCTCAAAGCCCGGAAAACCCACAGCAACCTATGGATTCCAGCCGTGAAAGCCTTCGATTTTACATCTCCATAGCAGATTTGGAAGGAATCTATTCTGCTAACAGCAATATAAGATGCATCCCATGATAACAAGGTAGAAATAATATTAATGTAGCATTACCCATTTCACTGCTACCCTAAGTTAATTGTATATTGGAATCCAGTATGGTCAAATACATCTAGTGGGGTGCAGCCACAAAGAAATCAGTTGCATCCTAGGTGCTAATACACTGTATTGTAAGCCACTTTGGGTCTCATTAAGGAAAAAAGTAGGTTATAAATCAAATAACTAAAAAACTAAATAAATAACACAGCTCTTATGATCGTTTCACAGGACAAATTTTCCCTGTCTGACTGAATCGAGCACAGGTACGAGACATGTGGCCTTCTCTGTGTTGTTGGACTAAAACTCCAAGCAGCCCTAGCTAGCAGAACCAGTAATTAGGAATGCTGGCAGCTGTAGTCCAACAATATTTGGAGGACTGGATTATTCTGATCCCTGAAATAGAAGGCATCTTAGACCTAAATCCCAAGCACTAGTCCCAGCTAGAGTAGACCCACTAAATCAATGGAAACTTGGTAAGTTACTACCAATGCAAGTGGAATTAACAGTTGTATTTAGCAATGTACCTAAACAAGAGTACAGTCCACTGGTACCTTTTCTTTCCTGCCTACAGTTTATCAGAAGAAAAGTAGTACCTATGAATGAATCTCTTTGCCTCCCAAATAGGGATTTGTAGGGATGGAAAAAAATATTCACTGTTATTTATTTCTGGGCTGAAAAATGGCTTTCCCAAAATTCAGAAACCCAGTTGGAAAGAATAATAACAGTGGTGAGAATTTTGCACAGGTTCCACCTGGCATTCACACATTTCAAAGTGTTTTGGGAAATTATTCTGTGGAGAAATACCTATGAGTATTCGCATTAAAACTGAGACAGTTTGAGTAAAAAACAGTTTCTAGACACATACCCTCCAACATTTCACAGAGAAAAAGAAGGACATGTGTGCCCAAGCAACATCAGAGTAGGGTCAAGGTAGCAAAAATTATTGATGAGAAAGAATACAAGAGCTAAGAGAGCCTGCAGCAGTTTGCTGTTGCCCAGGCTTACTGGGAAAGGGAAGACTTTCTCCCCTCCTCTCCCCTGTTGACCTAACTGAGTGCAAATGACTGAGGACAAAAGGGAAAAGTGGAAGGAGGATAAACAAATTGGGACATTTTAAAAGCAGCTGAAAAAGTGAGATGACATAGAATCGTTCAGGACTGTTCCTGCCAAATGGGAACAACTGGAGAGTTTACAGAATCATGTGTGTTCTTTGAGCAAGACTTGCTGATTTCCATGTAAAACACAGCAGTTTTTCACAATAAAAAAATATCTTCTTCCTTGCTCCTGGAAGTAGCACTGCAATGTTACAGCATCCATTCAGAACAGAAGAATGGAGATGCAGCACCTCTGTAAAGTATCTTGCTTCTCTTTGTGAGCTTAGCTTCAGGCTTTGCTGTTGCCTGTGCCTTTGCACTCTCTAGTTAACTCTGTGAATAATGTTAAGCACTGTGTAACTCATGTATTACAGCAATATTTTGTTACAAATGCTATGGCAAAGAATGCCTCTTTCTAGCCCAACTAAAGAGCTAGCTACTTTATATAATTTAGCTTCTGTCAAACATCCACTGCAGGGTACCTCCCTGTCTAATTATCATCCTGCTGGCTTTCTAGCAAATGGAATGTAGTGACAACAGTAGATCTAACTGGATATATAATTAAGCCCTTGGTAATTGCTACTCTTAGTTCAATCTGTTCTGAGCACACTAGAGGTGTGGCAACAGAATTAAGGATTAAGAAAAAATTAGTGATGCATGCAAATACAATCTGTACAAATGTTTTCATTTAAACCTGCCTGTACATGGATATCATGTCGCCTTCTCCATCTCCTATGCTATATTTAGCAAGATCTCTTTTACATGGAATTGGAACCAATTTTAGTAGCTCTCCACAAAGTTAATTAGAATCTTCGCTGAACTGTGATGACATTACACTGAATCAAACAAGATTGTCAATATCAGTCAGATAACTAGCTGGTAGGCTTTGTTAGCTTGTGGTTATCTTACAGCTTGATTGTCAAAACTGCCAGAAAAACAGACCCTCTTTTCTTCTTTTAACATAAGAGCTTTTTGAAAAAAGCGAGTTTTTTAATTACAAAGCTATAGCTAAAATTATATCGCTCAAAACTCACCCATAAGAATGGATCAAAATCAATGGAACTTCAGCTAACTTAACTGTTTTATTGCACCCATGAATTCCTTGACTTATATATTATTGCAAAACATTTACAGTGTTCATGGCCTATACCCCTTTGGACTTTTTTTTTCTTTTTTTTTGGTGGAAATTTAAACCTTAGGGAGCCATGAATAGAACAAAAAAATGTAATGGTTTATTCCAGCTTTCAAGTTCCTAGTGAAAACGTTATCAATGGTGAATGTCAGTTTAGATTCGTTGGAATATTTTATTACATCACTGAAACATTTTGTAGATGTGATATTTGCACATTCTGTTACTATGTCCTTGGCTAAATTGCATTTCAGTAAACTGAAGAGAAGAGTTAGTCACAGTGCCTAACTTTATTGTAGTTTAAGCCATCTTTACCAACTGAGTGAAACTAGAAATAAAGAAATGTTTACTCTCTTTTCAATGACAAATACAAGGATGGTGCTCCATTAAAACTGATATATGGCAGCATTACAGGATAACTGGAGGGTTGTGGAGTTTGTATCCTAGCTCCACAGTATCTTTAAACTCCATTAATGCAAACTTTTGAGAAGAAGCTATCATTCAGGTGATATATTTATTTAGCTTATATGCATACATGTGCTAAACACATAGATAAAGATAGCTGGAAAATGATGGAATGGGGATCAATATCATGAGCTCACACAATTTCTATCACAAAGATTATCAGTGCTATGTGCAGAATTGCAAATCAGGCTCTGAGATGACATTGCTTCAATCATATTCTGATTATATAAAATAATAGTTAATAAAATTAATACTAGTTCTATTGACTGTTATGTTTAGTTCTTGTTTACTGCTCATGATTTTTCCTGTTCAGAAGCACTATAATCCATACCAGTAGCATCCCAGGAACAGAGAATCATTAGACAGAATAGAAGATTTGTTCATTTACTTAACTTTGCAGCCAGCTTTCAAGACAGCAGTGATCCCAATATCAACAGACTACAATCCAATATCATATCAAATTATGCAGTATTCAAGCAGCTCGAAGACTTCAATTAGAACAGAATATTCTTGCTCACACTCTGTTTGGTAGCCATATCAAGGATGCAATGGCTCATATTCTATACCATGAGAAGTTTCCAAGTCATCTTCAAAAGCAGTGTGTTACAGCAGTCCACTAACTATAACATGGATAACTGAGTTAGTATATACCATTATGGCCTTCTTTTGGCTTGATGGAGAAAGAGAATCCAAGGTTGGGAAACAGCCAGACCAATAGGTATTATGTACCATGGAAAAATTTCTCACACTTTGTATCTTTTCAAGCAATTATTTGGCTTACTAAGAAAACATTGCCCTTTATTATAAAGAACTCTCCCTCGATACTTATTAGCTAAAGTAGCCTATACTGCCTACTGCATTAGGAAATTACATTTTTTGTAAAATATAGTCAATAACCATGCTTTTTTTCTATTTTTCACAAAATAAAGTAAAAAAAATGGTTAATGCCAATATGCAAGCTAAATCTTGACATGCTATATATACTGGCAGAAATAACACATTTTTTTTAGTGTACTAGAAAGCACATTTATCTCATTTACTATTCTTGAGTTTCAAAATTCTGAAGGTACAGAAGATCTGATCATTGTATGTATACACACAGACACACAATCATCCCTGTTTTGTAGAAACTTGCATACTTCTTCACATTTTTCAAAGTATTCTAAGTTCTTTTAATGCATGATAGTGATTTTAATTAATTTTCGCAAAGTAATGAAAAAGTTTACACTAATAGTTCTGCACTCTACTTTCAAAACAAGTGTTCAGCACTAGTCAGATTCTGAGAACAACATAGGGATGAATGGGAAAACAAAGGATACAAAAGTTCTCCTTGGCAGAGGGACACAAAGCCTGAAGTGCAAGTGCTTTAAAAGTACACATTAAACAAGAAACAAAGAATGCTTTTTCAAGGTCTTCCAGCAATGTGTCTAGTAGCTTTTTTTAATATATAAATATGTGTGTTTTGTTCAGGAAATCAGCAAGCAAAACACCTCTCATCTGCTTTTTCTGCAATCCGAAATGGGTACTGCCCAGGACATATAAAAGAGAGAATCAAAATTATACAATCTGACTGATCCATGTGCATTTGCTTAACCTGTAAACTGGATTGGGCACGCTCTAGATCCCAGAGAAACACACCATCTAATTTTCAGCTTCTCAAGAAGATCCAGAGAGGTTCACAATCTCATCATCTGTGGTGATCAGAAGTGACATCTTATCACATCTTGTTGCCTCTCAGGGCATTTGGGGACAGTTGGCTTTTTTGAGGTGGAAAGCTTCCCAAAAGATCATCTAATAGTTCTGTAAAGGGGCTTTTGTTGCATTTCAATGTTAGGGGTTTTTTTAGAAAAAAGCTGGAAAACAATATTGGGCCAAGAAATTGGAGAGTGCAGTTGCAGAGCATTTGGAGTCAGTCCTTGGAGAAGCCCCAGGGGCTGCAGTGAATCCCCCAAAGGACTGCCTGCAGTCCATAGGACTCCCAATCTTGCTTTTGGTATATAACAGTACACTATCACATAACAGAAATACACCGAAGTAAAAAGCCTAGGCAACTTCACTAAGGAGAACACAATCTGTACTTTCCCTGCTCTCAGTATGCACAATAGCAAGTATGGTCTAGGACTGTACAAATGAGGCCATTTCCGCACTAGACTGTTATACTGTTATTATTCCACTTTCAACATCCTATGGAATCCTGGGGTTTGCAGTTTATGGCCTAAGACCCAAATGCAGCTATTAATGGCCTCAGATGTAAACATTCAAAGTGTACTCTTCCAACTCTATGTTTCTATGATTCTATACTCTGTAGCCAGATTTAAAGCAAGAAAATGTAAGGTTCCACTACAGTGGCTGTGGCTTCTTACAGATTGTTTCTGGTTTCAGGGTGAAGAACAAGTCATGTAGCAAGCACTTTTCCTCCCTCGCAGTGAATTAACAGTGAATTCACTGAGGGCATTGGGGCGCAGTTCTGACATAACTGGAATGTTTGCTTGAGGCAACAACATGGGAAAAATTGTGTTTGGAAATATCTCTACAAAAGAAGCCGTGCTGAAAAGCACTAGGGCTATCTATAGCCAACCTAAACCAATCTGTTGACTGGCATGAGATTCAGCCACACCCTTGGGGGAACTAGACATGCTGTTATTCACTTCTATATATCTTGTGTGGCTCTTGAATCAATAGCAAGCTTAGGTGTAGGAGGGGAGGCAGGATCTGAATAAAACAGGGGCCATAGCATAGAAGAAGGAGGCTTAAAGTGATAGGATCATACTGCTAGTTTTGAAGTAAAATGCACCTGCCAGCCCAGTGGCTTGTGTATATGAAATGGAAGTGGGCACTGTTTTGTTGGTTTGCCTCAGAGAGGAAAAAAAATGACTTGGGTCAACACTGAGCAAGCATGATGTCTCCTTACCAGGAACAAGACCATACCAAAGGCAAAATGTTAAAGCTCCCCTCTTTTCCCTGTGTCACGGTTAAAAAGAAGTTTAGGTCTTACAGATTTACTTTTTTTAAAAAAAAGCCACAGCTTAGCTTTCCATAGAAAGCTAAGCTGGTCCCCTCTCTGCTCATCTTCTGGCAGCAGAATAATTACTTTTTTATTGCAACCATCCTTTGGTGGTCAACTGATGCAGCAGGAGGGTCTTTTGGTTACTGGCACATCTAGGAATGATCATGTTACATCTATATTAAAATCACTCCGCTTGTTGTCAGTTCATTTCCAGAAAATACAAAGTATTTGGTTGTTACCTCTACCTACATGGCTTGGGCCCAGATTACCTATGAAATCACCTTCTCTCATATAATTTGCCCTGTCCATGCAGGTCCTCTAGGGGACATTAACTTCAGTCAGTCAGGACTAGGCTGGCAACTGTTACCGAGAAGCCTTTTTTTACGGCCCCCTGAAAATTGTGGAATGACCTGCCAGAAGAGATTCAGCAGCTAGATATGAGGGCTGAGTTTAAAACAACACTAAAAAACCATCTTTTCTAGCACGCCTATCCAGATGATTTTTAAAATTATGAGTTTTTAAATTATGAAGTGATTCTTCTTAATATATATGTTCTTTTAACTGATGTTATGCTCTTTTAACTGGATATGTATTTTTAATTCATGTGCATGTTTTTAATTGGTGTTATATGCCCATCTGTTGTATTTTATTCTGTTGTTCCCTGCCTCAATACAGAGAGAGAGGGAGGAGGATAAGAAATCATCATCATCATCTGGAATTATTATTATTATTACTACTACTACTATTATTATTATGCTGGAATATGTGTGCATATATTTATTTTTATTGTTAAGGTTTTTAAACACAATTATACTATGGGATAGGTGCTTTATCTTTTTCCTTTTTTATTGAAGACTTTTTCATACCAATAAAATGAGCAAACACATAACATATAATAAGTTAAAAAAAAAAGACTTTGGATGCAAGATAAAACACGGCAGACTACTTCAGGTGATTTATTTTTGAAAAAGATCTTTTCTTTAATCAGGCTTTTAACTGTACTTTATTTTAATCTGTCTTTGTAAACAACCTAGAGTCCCATGTTAGAACTACAATGGAATATAAATTAAATAAATCAATCAAACCAACTCTAGATTGGTCTGAAAGGCATCTTGACCCATATATGTTATGCTTCTTTCCGCTCACATTGTATTTAGACCAAATTTATCCAGCCATCAGTATCAATTTATTAAATTTTACAGCCACCAGGCTAGGCAGATTAAGACAGATATTCCTGCCTCCATATTCTTCTGAACTAACTGGAAATATTGTTAATAAAGCCGTGGACTTTTCTTTCCATCCAGTTCTGTGTGACGGGAAGTTCCTTTCCCCACTGTGCCTACAGAGGTCACAGATATCTTTAAAAGGCAACATGAACATGCATCTTTCTCTGATATACATGTGTAACCCATGCTGTTGTTTAAGCCATTGTTAAGAGTCGGGTGTCAAAAAGAACACTTTAAAGCCACAGCTGAGTTCTTGCAACACGGGGTGAACCAGTTGTCCTCTCCCCAATCCCATGCCCCAGTCAGAACAATCAGCACAGCCTCAGAGGAATGTCTTCCTTGCCTGCCACATGGGACTGCTCCTGAGGAGAAAAAACCTGTTCTAAATTTTACAAAAACTATTAATGAAGGCTACAGAAGATATCAGTAAAATGGAAGGAAAGAACTTTGTAAAAGCTGTCCCAAGAACCTCTAGAACCTCCCTCTGTACATAAATTCCATTGTATTGTTAACTGCAGTCTCTTGATTGCTGAATTTTGTTAGTTTTGTTTTCATTTAAGAGAGCACACGCACACACAAAAAAGGAAAACAATTAATTGTTAGGAATTATTTGTTGTTACTGGTTTAGGAGTGGAGACTAATGCAGCCATGGATGGGAGGTCCACCGTTCACTTTGACTGAATAACCCTAAATACCAGGAAATAGTGAGTTATACATCTATAGACACGCATAAGTATGAACAGTGTCTCTGCACATTATCATAAGCTTTCACTCACAAGCACCTAGAGGAATAAGGTCCCTCTTGTTCCCCATAACAAAGTAACACAACCAACTGCACTAGGGCAGCAGGGCAGCAGAGCAAGTACAAACAACACAGAAGTCATGTAATACATTTATAGTTATTTCTTTTAATTTTGAAATGTTCAGATATAGGCTGGAATCCTGCATCAGGGAGACACAGCATAAATGTTCTGCTAATTGAACTGTGCTATGTCTTCCCTCCCACTCCCAAACCCTTCCAGATACAACACTTAATGGTCTGTAGAGATGAAGGGACATCAGAGAAGCATCTGACCATGTTTTTGGCTGACCTGAGTGGTCCTCGCTGTTGTTCTCTGGAAGACTATTGTGACCTCAGCAACTGGCTGCAAGGACACAGCTAGAAACTTCTCAAATGTCCCCTGCTCTTCACTGGCCACTGAACAGCAGCTGCAGCAGCTCAAAGGTGGATGGATTTTGGTTGTTGCACAAAGTTGGTAGAGAATTCTGACCTCTGCAAGAACCTAAAAGAAATTTAAGATGGCACAGTTGGACTTACATCATAGTAAGTCATTAATAGGATGCCAGCCATAGTGTTTTTTAAATGATACTTTTAAAAATTGCTAGATTTTTTCTTCCAATGAGCTCAAAGGAGTATATATGGTCTTCCTTTCTCCCAGTTTATCCTTACAACAACCCTGTCGGGAACATTAGGCTGAAGGGGACTGGTCTTTTAAGGCAGAAAACAGAAAGCTCAATGCCACCTTGTTGAGAGGCTTTCCTGAGGACAATAGGCCAGAAATAATAGTCATCCTTGCAGCTGAATACCAATTCTAAATCTGGAGTCCAACACAACAGATCCTATTTGCCCAAATACTGCCAGCAGGAAAGAAAAGAATAAGATATATATAACTCTACAGAACTATTGTTGATTGGATACCAATGCTTTTTACACATTTTTTGTTTTCTTTTGTTTGCCATTTTCACTCAGATTCACACAGATTCACTCACAGTGGAACACAAAAGCAGCAGGAGGAGTGAGAATTTCAGAGTTCAGGAACAGCATGCAGCACCATTAAAAGGGTTCAAAGAATTACTGGCTCATCCAATATTTTTACCAGCCATTCATCAGAGGACTTTTATCACAAACAATACTTTTGACTTGTTTGACTTGAGGCATTAGGAAATTGCAGGGGTCAGAAACATATATTTAAAAAAAAATCCCTCAGATGATTAAACTTCAACAAGAGATAAAAGCAACCATAACTACTCACATGTATTCTCTGTGTGCTGAATGTACAGCAGCTGCATTGCTATAACGCCAAAGGACTATCACTGATGACAACACATCCAAAGTGGCATCGAACTGGAAAAGAAACAAAAGCTATTAATTCAAACTATGCTTAAATCAATATCCTGCTAATTGTACTACAAGACTGCAGACTAATTGGGTACAAATCATTTGAATTAAAGCAGAGATCAGCACTGGTTAAAATGAGCAGATCGTTTCTATTACAAACAAACAAAACCCCCTACAGAACTTGCTGTTTCAGTCAAAGAGTTAAGAGTTTGCCTCTTTCTTTATACCAACAACATGATTCCATGTATGCTATAATACGTAAAGAGTGCCATAAAAATGAAATCTACAAAAATCAGAAGAATGACTGTTACTGTCATGGATCTTACTTTCTCTGCTTTGTAAAACACAATGCTAATCTCTTGGCATCATGTCAATTCACTGTTCATATGAGGAATAATTTCAGGATAAGGGATCTTTTCGAATATATAACAGTGACAAGGTTTGCCATTTTATCCTGCTATATTGGAACAACAAGGAGTCTTATTTTCAACGTAACAAAACTGCCTCTTTGAAACACTCTCCAGTAAAGTACTCAAGAGCTGTTAAAAGATGCATCCACACCACACAATTATAGCAGTTTGATACCATTTTAACAGTCATGGTTACTACCATTTAGAATCCTGTGATTTGTTGTTTATGAGTTATGTAGAATTCTGTGCCAGAGAACTTGAGTGCTGTAGTTCAGGTGTTGTAGTCCAGGTGCTGTTGTTCAGTACCTCATCAAACTATAAATCCCAAAATTTCACAGCACAGAGCCATGGCAGTTAAAGTGGAATCACAGTGGTTTAACTGTGTGGTTTGGATACTTCCCTAAAATGAAAAAAAAAATTAAAAGCCCCGTGGTATCTTTAAAACAGGCAGATTTACTATAATGTGAGCTTTTGTAGTTTACACAAAGTGCATATATACCTGAAGCTCTAAGATTATACTCCACTCGCGGACTCTAATCTGCTCATAAATCTGGAATGTTAAAGATGCCACAAGATGCTTTGTTATTTTTATACAGATTTTGTACATATGGCGGCAGGGATCTCCTCAATGGAAAAAAATATTTTTCTTCACTCATCTGAAATGTGCCTTAAGCTTTTTGAGTTTCTTAACAGGTAGACAATAGCAGACCAGAAGAAGATCTAACATCTAGTTCAGCTGTCTGCTTCAGTCCTTACAAGCAGAAAACCAAGTTATTGCATTTGTTTCCAGAAACTGGTATTCAGCAGTTCACTGCTTCTATACATAAAGTCTTATGTTTGTTCTTCTGGATAACAAACAGTTGATCACAGCTAGCAGCAGGGGGATAATGCTGGTCTATAACTCCCTAAATCCCCAGGCAGCAGAGATTATACATGAAAAAGTGCAGTGCTACTCAAAGTGAAGGTCCATGGACCTGGATTGGTCCACAAGACATCAGTGCTCATCCTTGGCAAGTTTCCAGGAAAGAAAGAAACAGTTGTAGCTAATGGACACAAATGTGGTAACAGTCTCTAGCACATGGAGAGGGATGCCAGCTCCCCACACCAGATAGCTGTGACTCACAGAAATACTGGATGAAAAGACTCTCAACACGGCACTTAGTCTTTTTCTCTTGAATTTGGCAGCATTAGAGTTCCCAAGCATAAAATTCCAAGTACACCAGCAACTACAATTCTGAGGATTCAATAGGTTAGAGCCATGGCAGTTAAAGTAGTATGAAACTGCTAAAACTGTGTAGCATAGATATATTCCAGATTTCTGAGACATGAATTGGATGTGAAACAAAGTCGTCAGAACTCAGCTTAAAGAACAACGTCTGGACAAGTTTCTCCCTTAACTGCCAAGGCTCCATCCGGCTATGTATGAAATTCTGCAGCTTAGAGGTGTAAAATTTCCAGAATTTTTGAAACCATAGGGAGAGAATTCCAATTTTTTCTGGAAAAAAAGGAAATTTTCATGAAATTTTTAAAATATAACATTTGTATACTTCACAAATTAAAAGTCACTTTGTTACTTAAGGAACATAAAATGCATTATTTATAATTTGGTTTTGCATTGAAGTATAGATGATATATTAATTATACTATACTGAACTATTATTCAGAAAAAAATCATAAATTGATTTACTTTTTAATAGTGGGACAGAGTGCTTTGGAGGGTGATGGCCTCTCCATTTTTGGAGGTCTTTAAGCAAAGGGTAGATGGACATCTTTCAAAAGAGTTTTAGTTGTGTATTCTTGTATGGCAGAAGATTGGGCCAGATTGCCCTTGTGGTGACTTCCAGCTCTAAGATTCTATGATTCTAGTAAATGTTATTGTTAACAAGTGGAGCTACAACATCCTGAAGTAAAAGGAATACCTACAGCGTAGATAACCTCTTTGCTTTTGCCTATTTATGAGAAGCAGGAAAAATAACAGTGAAATCAGAACAAACTACCAACATTAGTAAAACGAAGAAAACTATTTTGTTTGCTCTAGTCCTTCACAGTGCCAAGGAAAGGTAAACCATCTAGTCCCATAAAAAGAACTGAAGAAAGTAACGAAGACCAAGAATTACAATGAAGTGAGATAGTCTACAAAGTCTTATATTAAAGCCTACCTGCTTTATAGATTTCAGAACTAGCAGCAGCAACAGTAGCAATATCTTTACTGTGTCTTATCTTAAATATTTTAGTCATCATTCTAAAGGGAAATTTCATAATTTATTTTTAATTTTTTTTCTGAAAAAATGCTTAAACAACAAAAAAAATGGGGGAAACTAATTTTTTCCAGCTTTTTTCTGGGCCTTCATATTTCTGCATAGAATTCTCTACTAGAGAGTTCCACTTGACTCACTCCCACTGAACTAGAGCACTAGAGCTCCCTAACAAAGAACTCTAAGTACTTCTCCAAACCATAAATTGCATTACTTTGTAGGTTTGAGCCATGATGATTAAAATAGTGTCAAACTGCTGTAACTGCATAGTGTACATATACTGAAAGTTGAAGAAATGTGCTAGGTTCATGTCTATTTGTTTCTATTTAAACATTAAAGGGATGGTAGAAATATAGAATGCAGGAAATCAGTATGGTAATTTCATGTGCTATTCCTCTGCTGAATCAAAATCCTTCCATTTGGAACTGGTAGTCTTTGTGAGACTTGCAGCAGAATGAGAAGGTAATCTGATCCAAGAAGGTCTACAATATATACTTCGGTTGTGAGTTTACTTACAGCAAATCCAAATGATGAAGCACTGTACCTCATTACGGAGACAGCTAGAAAAAAAGAGATTTTTTTAAAAATCTGTCTGTGTATTAAAGTAAGAAATACAATACGAAGAAAAAAAAAAGAAGGCAACCAACCAAGTCACAGTGTATTCACTAGCAGTAACAGACATCACACTGAACTTCTATAAGCCATAAGAAGAACAAATTGCCACTTACAGGAAGTCTATAGAAAACATTTTCCCAAGGAATGTGCATGAAACAAGAGCTAACCACATGTGCAAAAGCATGTAACAGTGCCACAATGCTTCTTTTTTACAAAGGAAACCACTTCAAAGCCATTCAGAACAATATGGAAGCAGAAGAGGGAAGCCAAGCTTAAGTCATCCCTTACGACATGTACTTCATCTATGTTGTCCTCCCTCACTGCTTTAACACCTTGGCTTCTAGAGCAATTTACTCATATTTTTAAAGAAAGCAAACTCACATGTTGCAATTTAAAATGCTTAATAAGAATATAAAGCACTCCAAACAATGAACTCAAAATAGTTAGAAAAAACTAAATGCTTCAATGTAAGATTTAATGACATTCAAAACAGTAAAGGTTTTCTGAAAAGGCCCCTCGAGAGATCCAGCAGAAAAATGACATGTACTATCCATTAGTTACCACTGCAGCACACACAGTTTCTCTCTCAAAACCTCTGAAATCATATTAAAGTGGACCCAGAACACTAGTTTTATCCAAAAAAGAATACAACTGGTTACTGAGCATGTACTGGGCAACTCAACCTAAGGGGGAAAAAACCAAACAAACAAGATTTGAGACTGTTCAGAAATGACCTGACCTAACCGCTAGTTCCAGCTAGGGAAGACTGACTGAATCAACTGGATTTACTTACAAAGTTCCCATTGATACAGAGGGTCTACTCTGGTAGCATTCAGCTAATAGCATTTAGTTTTCTAGGTGATAATATGGCCTTATTTAAAGGTGACCACCCTGCTCCAAAAGCTATTTTGACTGACAAACACACAGTTAGAATTATACACAAACCGCAAAATTGCAGAGTGATGACTGCCTGGGTGGCTCCAGAAACTTCCCACACATCTTTAAGCTAGAAAAACTATATACAGTTCTTATAAAGAACATCTCAGATATGATGGTGAAGTCAAACAGAAGTCCAGCTTGTTATCGATCTGAAGATATCTCCTGGTAACCCACACAAACAAGTTGTTTAAGTCCATTTAGGAGTCCGCATAAAACTCTGAGTTGCATAGATTCCAGAGTCTGAACTATTTTTGTATTCTCTTTCCACTCTCATTCAGCTGGTCAGTTATATCGTTGGCTATCTCTGTTTGGGAGTGTGTTCTCCCTTCTCCTAAGGAATATCAAAGAGGAAGTTTGCTCTTTTGTTCACCTGGTGAATCTGGGTCAATCTTCTCTCTGTTGGTTTACCAATTCTCCTTCTAATTGCGTTCATGAAACTGTAACTGAATTTGTATTCACAGTTTGCTCATTCTTTATTACAACTTTGGTGGTTCCGGCAAGGGGACAGAGCCTATTTTGAGTTAGATGAGGCCTGCTTGTCTGTTTTACTCAATATTGGAAGTCTGCCAGGAATCTACCCAGCTCCAAGTGACTGAGTGATCCATGCAGTGGCTTGTACTTATGTAGAATCGGACTTCTGTCATTCCATGGTTCCTCTCAAACTGCCAGCGTGGACTCTCAGCTTATGCCTGGGATCAACAGGGGCTTTCAACTGATGCCTGGTTCTATTACCCTATGTTGAACCAAGCTTCTCTAATTGTACCAAATAAAATCATTGCCTGACACTTCCGCTGCCCATGTTCCACTCACCACTTATTGCTAGGTCAAATTATCTGGAAGATACCTGTTTCCTAACATTCTGCCCAGACAACATAAAGCCTCATTAGCTAAACACTGAAAATCCTAGTCTCAAGTTGTGGCACATATTATTGACTTAGTACAGATACAGAGGCTGAGCACACTTACACTGTGCTCAGTTGTGCATCTCTCTTCTGTAAGGTCTGCACTGTTCATCACACTAATGTCTTGCCCTCAGTGCCATTCTTGGTTTAATTCAGCCAAGAACAATAACAATCTCCTACCATGGTCAGTAAAATTTGCACGAACTAAAGCATCATGTTGGGACTGGATACCTTGTATTATACAACAGATCTGTGCTCTGATTTGTTCGAGCCTATTTGGGAACAATAAGCATCAGTGCAGATAAATCTGTCTTTTCTTTGCTATTCTGGAATGGTTTAAAGAGATAACAAAGAGAATGACAACAAGATCAGGGACATTTTTTTTTCAGACATGAAGAGACTGCCAGAGGAATTAGAATACTGTGAAGAGTTGTTGAGTCCAGCATGATCACTAACATTTCTCCTATGCGATTGACACTGAAACAATGCCCAATTTTCAGCTTCTCAACATTCTGTGGCAAGTGGAAGGTGCTTTAAGGTATCTCTAACATACTTCCAAGAGCCAGCATGGTATAGTGGCTAGAAGATAGGACTATGATCCTGGAGACAGGGATTCAATTTGCCACTTGGCCATGGAAACTCACTGGAAGCTCATCTTGGGCACATCACACATTCTCAGTCCCAGAAAACCCTGTGACAGGTTCACATTAGGATCACCGTAAGTAGGAAACTACTTGAAGGAGCACAACAACAACAACAGTCATACTCTCATGCTTTCAAAGATACCAAATCAGCAAAACCATTCCATACGATTCTCATACCTTATCTCCCCCTATCCTGTTGTGTGGGGATGATTCTAGACCACACATAACTGTAGTCCTACTAACTATGTAGGAACCAGCACAGTTTAACTAGGACTCCTGGAATCAAGGATTCAAATCCCCACTCAGGAATGTAAACTTACTGGGTGGCCTTGGACAAGTCACACTCTCTCAGGTTTTAGAGGAAGGCAATGGGAAACTACCCCTGAATAAATTTTGCTAAGAAAACACTATGATAGAGTCCCCATAAGTTGGAATCAACTTGAAGGCACATAACAACAAAAACTAACTATGTGGAAGAGTCTACCACAAATCTCCCAGTTTCACAGGTGCAATAATAGATCACATAGATTTGTCCTTTGGTATTTATTATAAAAATCAGCCCCCCTTCTTTCTAGATAAGGAGTGTACACTGCATTTCCTGAATGGCTATTATGTCTAAGAATGTGTGGAGCTTTAGCTCAACATGTCTCAAGGGCACCCAGGTTGGGAAAGGTTAGCATATAGAATCATGAACAATCACGATTGTCACAGTCATGTATAACTTAGCCCTCAATCTCTGAAGAATGAAGAAGACAGACACACAATCATTTGTTTATTGATCAACATATATTCCTGTATTTCTGCTACTAATGTTTCACAAAGCAGTTAAAAATAAAATACAAAATTATAATTAAAATAATTCAATTTAAAAAAAAAAAGCATTTACAGCAGCTGTAATGGGTTACAAGCCAGAAGCTATTAAAGATTTTGGGAGGTGATGTTCCAGTTGCTACAAAACTTATCCTCCTCTGTCAATTTAACATTCTAATTGCAAGAGTATATTGTTATGTTATTTCTTTTTCAGGAGTCATTTACCACACAGCCAAACAATGATTTGTGGTCACTATATTGTTTTTTTGGAGTAGCTCACCAGGTGCAGACAATGGCTATGGGATCCCATCTGGCTAGTAATGAATAGTTAGGAAGGAGAAGTTTGCACTGGCAATGCCGCTTTCCATTACTTTCTGAAGAAAATATGGGTCCTCCTCCAAAAATTTTAGTATTTCACTTGCCTAGAAATGATCTGGAATGGCTAAAAGGCAAAACCCTTATTTTACAAGCATTTCAAGATATGAGATTGACAAAGAGGTGCTGGGCAAATGTGGAGGTGATTTGGTCAGCAATTTTGCCAAGAAGAGAATGGAGAGGAGAAGGTGACTATAAATATCTAGATTTTGCAAAATGAAAAGTAAGCCAGGAAATACATAATGCAATGACAGAAGGTTTAGGACACTACTTTTCATATTCCCCTATTCTCTATGAGAAAGAGGAACTTTTCAGGGAATACAGTATTCACCTGTCAGTTATGGGCAATGTATTATTTTTAGAGGATCTGCAGCAAGGCTTGAAAGCCATATTAAGTGGCCTTATGGGGGAAAGGAATAAAGCAGAAGCTTGACCCTTCTCTGGCAAGACAGTGAAGGAAAGTGAAATCTTGGTCATTGATCAGTGACCACCCACAGGGACATTTTTGTGAGAGTTCTCCAGGCTTTCCCATCAGATCATAAGACTCGGGGAAATGAAAGGAAACAACTTTTGAGACTGGACTTGATAGGCTTTCTCATATAGGGCTAGGGACTTGAGGAGAGGATAAACATGTTCAGGCTTCCTGTAAATAGATCCACTGAGGACAAGCTACACTGGGTATCTTGCCTCTGGAGTCAGAGGTGGCTCACAGTTGACATACTGGAGAGGATGTAAGATTAGACTTGCTTCAGTATGCAACACACTAAGCAGCGCTGGTGCAGATCAAAATTAAACAATTAATAAAGTGGCTTCTAGTTTATCCATACATTTTGTATGTCTATCTCTTCATTCCGACTGCGTGAGCAATTAAGATGTAAGCAGCACCCACCACTTAAAATATTTCAGAAAAACTGGAGTCTATTCAAAAGGCCAAAATCCTGTCTACATAAATATATATGTTTTGGCTTTTGTAAGAGGGAGCTAGTCTGGTTTCAGTTAACAGGGAGTTCAAAATCCCGAGAGCAGCCACTGAGAAAACATGCTTAGCCTCCTGCCAAACAATCTTCAAACGACCAAAGAACAAAAAGAAGGAAAGAAAACCTGGTCAGGATCATATGGAAGAAATCAGTCCTCAAATTGAATGATGTCAAGTTAGGAAGGGCTGTATACTTCATAGCTGGCACTCTTAACTGTGCCCAGGAACTAAGAGGTAGCTACAAATAGATGGGTCACTAGTGAGAATACATGGGCATACAAGTCAAATGGTACTTATTATTGAAATACTCCTTATGGTGACAAGAGATCTATAACAGGACATCATACATTTATTTTAAAAGGCTACCTGATCTCAAGTTCAGAACATCTATAGAGGGGGTACCAGGGGGAGACAAAGAGAGGGCAAGAGACTCTAAGATAGAGGAAAACCACCATAGGAGATGTGAACCTCTAACATCATGACAGGTTTCTCTTCAAGTTCAACTATTTTTCAGTATTTTATCTCAGAAGTAACTATACATAGGACTGTAAGTTGCAGTCTTAACATTTTTCCTCTTGACAGCTGTTTGTGAAAAGAGTAAACAATTGGAAACTAAAAATAGAGGCAGCAGAGAGGAATAAATCTGTCACTGTCTCTAATGAAGGAAATTGTACAGAATACATTTCAAGGCTTTTCCAAAACTTAATTCAGATGTTACTTATCCACTTTGATCGGGAGAGTTACAGAAGAAAATGCGTCCAGCAGATTCCCTCCAACACATCATAAAAGCTTCTCAGCAAATTTAAAATCCCCTCACCCCACTGCTCCCTGATCAAGCTCACCAACAGGATAATATTTAGCAACCTTTGGTATATCTGTATCGGGGGGAAAAGGGCTTTCTACCCCATACAGGAATATTCCAGTATAAACCTTGTACTGGAATGCATGATTCCTGCCCCCAAATAAATTTCTCCTTTTTTAAAAAAGAAAAAAAAGCAGCTGCTAAGACAAATGTAGAACGTGATGGTCTGACTCCAATGTTGTCCTAATGCACATCTGCTTGTGTGATGGGACTTTCTCCCTGAAATCCTCTGCACTGCCTGAAAACCTACTATAGAGCATTTACCACCCTCTGGAACAGGTTTTGAGCTCTCAGGGGAATGCAGGGAGGAAATAACCCAGCATCATTTCTGTCAGTGAAAAATAAGCATTGGCTCCTCTTGAACCAGAGTTCAATCAGACACATTAAAGTGTAGTGACATGGCTGGGACAGGCATACACATTCTTTACCCTAAACATCAGTTGCTCAGAATACTGGAATTGTGTACTAAATATAGAACCTGCAGCATTTTTTGATGCATTAGTCTGTTTTCATTCTCATTTGTCAAGGGTCAAAGGTAATTTGTTTCCTGTTCCTACCAATCAGATATGAACCAACTAGTTCCATGCCCAAGACATTTATATCAGCTCATATTTATTCATTGCACCATTTATCAGAAGGATTTTTATGCCTGGCTCTGCAATATTGTATGCCATGGGAAAGAACAACATAAAAACAGGGATATTATTTTAAAATGTGCATATAAAACTTTTTTTAAAAAGATTACATTGCTTGCCTGTGCTGCCTCCATGTACATTTCTCTTGTCAGACTTTTTGTAATGTATAAATTTAATACAGTTTTTATAAATGTTTTAAAAGATCCATTCCACATTCATGTACGAATAGAGCTCTCTGAAATCAAGTGGACTGATATTTTTTTTCTAACCCCTCCTTTCATTCTCCCATCAACATTTTTAAAAACAAGATGTTCTCACATTATAAATGAAGTAACCAGTATAATTCATACTGAAAAAAGGTTGTATCAGGCAGAGACAAGCAAGCTACATAAAGAAGTCAAGAAGCATGTGTCTTCTGGTACCAAGGACAGCAGCATTAGCACAGAAAATAAGCAGATATGCAATAGCAACAATACACAAACCTAGAGGGAAAGCAATTTCGGATGATCTTGACCTCAGAGCATCCTTTCAGATTGATGTCAATTATCAAAGGATTGAGAAGTGTAAATCTGCAAATCCAGCAAAACAACAAATGTTTCATGTCCATGTCTTTAGCATAGCAGGTGTCACCACAACAGAATGTCTTAGTCAGTAACAGGTACACATTTTTGTTAGTAACATACAACATGGGTAGTATTTCACAGAACACATGGTTCCATATTACTCTGTGAAGTACGGTAACTGTGCTATTTCTTTCAAAAAATACAGTTTTATTTATACTGTGTGACCAGCAACATATGACCTGTGACTTCCTTATTCAAATTCCCCTATTCTGGGCGTTTTTCCACAAGGTTGCACTCTTCTCAGAACAGATTTTATTTATTCATAGATTTTTATCACATTTCGCCTTAACGTCTGGTGGCATTAAAAAAATAACTAAAAATAAAGAAAAAACATTGTGTCACAACAAATGTGCCCTGCAAGAAATCAAATATCAGCAGATAATCACAATTTGGTCCAAAATTCACTAACACATTTACGAACACCTCCTTAGCTATGTAGCTACATAGTGTCTCCCAAACCAAACACTACCACCCTGACATTCACTTACCAGGCAGCAGCTGCTGCAAGCAACAATATTCTGTTCTGTGTCCATCAGGCAGCTGCTGAATGATGTTTCCACCCTCTCCCATGAACAATCTCTGGTGTGACAGCCAGAAGCAAGGTTCCTGTTGTAATTTTCCTTTCCATCAGAGATTGCTTTGTAGGGGTGGGTGGAAATGTCAGTCAGTTGTTTCCTGATCAACAGGGGAACAGATCTTCATCAACTGCAGAGGCTGCTGTCTGGGAAGTGAAGACTGGGGGACTTTCACAATTCCTGTATATTCCTAAGATTAGCAACCACATGGGGATTGTGAATTTAAAGCAGATACAAATGCATAATTCTAGGTTATGCATCTGTAACTGCCTTAGTGAATTCTGCTTTGATTCTTTTAATACAAAAGCTATATATCACTCTTTAAGGGAATTTGCATACATTAATTAACAAATTTATCCAGGTTATCTTTTTAATACAAAACATTTTTCCCAAAAAGCTGAAGAAAAGGTCCATTGTTACAGATCTTCAAAGCACTCTGGACCCAAGTTTGATTTTAAAATTGCCTTTCGCTGCTCTTTAATGTTCCCATATTTTCATGCAGTTAACACAGGGTGACTGTTACCCTGTTTTCTGGGGGTCCCGGGAGGGACACCAAATTCCTATAAGTTGGGGAAATTAGTTCAGAGCACAAGTTGGCAAAACGAGAGGCAAGGTAACTTAGCAGGATCTTGCAACCCAGTGTCTACGGGGTCAGGCCAAGTCAAGAAGCAAACCGGTTTGAAAATAATGAATAGTCTTTGTTAAATACAGGCACACAATGTATGCAGTACAAACACACAGATAACTAAGGAAAATAAAGGTGTGAGTAAGATAGCGGGATTTTTAGAGGGATAGTTGGTTCGGGTGATACGAAACCTGTCCTGCAGTCCGGAGGAAAACGGAGAGCGAAGCTGGGGTTTGATGTATCTCAGCACGTGGAGCTGAGGGGAAGCTCGCCAAGCAAAGCGGCAGCAAGGCGGTCTGGAACTCGGGAGCGATCCAAGGAAACGCTCAAAGTCAGGGGCTTTTACAAGGAGAATTGTGACCACAGGCTAGGTCGGACTTAGGGGAAAACAATAGATTTGGAGTTGGAGACAAAGCCTCCGAAAGGTCAGAATTTGAATGATTGAATTAGTGCCGAATTTATCAATAGAGTAGGCGGTATGCAAACGCGGAATACTTGAGCGTTGTATAGCTCGATCATCAAGCTGCCAGCGCGGGGCAGAGGATCTTTTGAGAGTTGCTCAGATACCTAATGGACGTACTTGCCTTGAGGTCTCCTAAATCAGCGAGTCGGCTGTTTTCTGGCCTGCCTGTATTGTCTAGGAATATTACGGCGATAATCGGCCGAACCTGTATGCGTGCTTGTATGGGGACCTCGCAAGCACGTGGAAGGGATATGTGAAGCCGAATTGGTGATATCAATGGATATCTTTTATATCCCCAAAGCTCGGGCTAGCCAGGTCAGTAACAGTGACCACAATTGCCTACTTGCGGTTGTTATTCACAATCATGAAATGCTGTTTATGCAACTAACCATTATCCTTCAAGTAGGTTGACAATCATAGAACCAGCCTTTGTTTATTTAGTTGAATTTGTGCTTCTCTTATCCTTTAAACTATACCACAAAGTGCTGAATTCACCAAAATGGTATCTATAATTTTATGGGGTTTTTTTTTTTCAAATAAAAAAAAGACACTTACCACAGAGAGAAAATGATTGCTTCTAGGTTAAGGTATTAAAAATTCATCAGTTCAACAGCATACTTTATAGATACTATGCAGTTAAGATTTCTTAGTTAAATATTCAAATTATTGAGACCCATAGGATTCAAATACGAAATGCGCAGATAACATTGGTAAAAGAGAAATCATCTTGAATGGCTGTATGTGTTTTTATTGATTATGTTATTCTCAAATAAACTACCACGTCATAGCTTTTTCCAATTTTTAACTGAAATGATAAAACCAAAACCAGATGTTAAAATAGTAATCACAGCTGAGATTACAATCCAGAGAAATGCATAGTTCTCTCATCCCATAATGGTTAGCAGCAGCAACAGCAGCAATACCTTGCTGGTTTGGAAATTGTGGAAAACTTCAAAGTATTCTGCAGCACACCAGTGAGAGGGGAAATGTTATTTGTCAAATGAAAAACCAACAAAATATAAACCCCACTCCATTCATGCCATTCATGCCGTGCCCTTTCCCCCCCCTCTGAATCCTTTTTTAGATTGGGTTCCTGGGCCTCAGCAGGACCCCTTAAACATGGACCTGTGGCTATGTTGTTATGTGGGTTCTTTATGGTAGACATGGGCTGATTCCTTATCAGGCTTGACAGAGACAGTTAAAAAGAAAAAAAGAACAACTGTAGATTTATTAAACCTCAGTAATACAATACATTAATGCTTGAATATTCTAATCTCACATGGGTGCCTCAATACCAGGATCAGTTCTCCTTCCTAAGGCCATTTCCGCACTAAACTGCTATAGCACTATTATTCCACTTTCAACATCCTATGGAATCCTGGGGTTTGCAGTTTAGGGAGGGGCCTCAAAGGCCTGTCTCTCTGAAATCCACATCTTGTCTCTGCCAACTTCAAAACCCGGTCTGCTTCAGCTCAAAACTCTATCGGTTCTCCCAGAGACAGCGTCTCTGTTTTTGTAACATCCTTTTCACCCACAGCCCATCTTCACAGCAGTCCCTGAGCTGTGATTGGTTGCCTTCTGCCAAATCTGTCCAGTGCCTCCCTTCACACCCACTTTACTAAACTTTCCATTTTAAAATGGTATGTATAAAGTCTGATAACATGCTGAACTTGTTGGTAGCTGATGGAGTGTTATTATCACCACTTATGTCATGTCAAAACAAATATAAGCGTTTTGCTTTTATTTTCAGTTGCTGTTCTTTTTCGGTAATTAGGGTAGAAATGGAGAAAGTTAGTCTGGCTACTGGACGTTTAATCAGCAACAGAAAATGAAAGTCATTTTTGAATTGGAGAAACTACATTTTATGCTCAATTTGCAGATTCATTGATTAACAGTTAATGTTTAGACTAAATTTATTTTTGAATTTAGTTTAAAACAGTCATGTCAGGCAATTTATTTTTTAACCCTGTTAGCATCTCTTGTCTCGCTACTTATAGATGTATTTCTTTATAATTGTTACTATGGAATGAAAGAAATAGCATGAGCAATGAATTTGTGACATCAGGCATATTAACAGTTTTGCTCCAGCACACCAGAATAAAACTTTGAGATAATGATACAGGAATAAATCCAGCCACATCATTACTTGGATTAATTAAAACTTCAACAAATGTTAATCCCAAATACAATGCAAGCTGCTAGCAAATTAGAGACAAAGCATTAATACCACAATGATCTCCAAAGTGAAAGGGAAAATATTACTCCAGTTCCAATCAGAAGCTCAGAAAGGAAGACTATCTCTTCCACACACATCCCATGATGGTCATTTCTAAGAGGTGAGGACATCCTTTCCACATCAAAAAGTGTTTCAAGGTGCTCACCAG
This sequence comes from Cyclura pinguis, assembly GCA_030412105.1. Classification (NCBI taxonomy): domain Eukaryota; kingdom Metazoa; phylum Chordata; class Lepidosauria; order Squamata; family Iguanidae; genus Cyclura; species Cyclura pinguis. The sequence continues at coordinate 245,465,214 of CM059599.1, read as the reverse complement.
TGTGTGCTAAGTCACTCTGTCCAGTCCACACTCCCTGCTAGGTGAGAAGAATGTAAATACCAATCAAACCAAATACCAAATGCCTTCAACTTGTCAAATAATACATTTTCCCTGCCATATATGCATGGGTTCCATTCCAGGAACCCCTGCATAAAACAAAAAAATTCAAAGCAATGCATCTGATTATAGTCAATGGATGCAGCATGTGTGCACCTGCAGCAACACGCACAGGAAGACTCTGTATCCATTGGCCATAATGTGACCCGACATTTCACATGACCTTGCATTCATGTATGTGGAGGTCATGTAAAAGGAGGGCCTGCTGTATAAGGTAGGTGAAAAAAAGAGGTTCCAAAGGCCAATTTAGGATCCTCCCAAAAAATTCCATTTAGTCACAATAGGCATCTGTATAATTCAAACTGTTTTAGGAAAGAATGAGTGACTGCTGCAAAGTCTGGAAAATGAAAGGCATAACATAAAAGGGCCTTATGTAAACCCATGGCCCCAACCCTAAGAAGCAAGATGCATACTACAAGTCCCAGCGTTTCATGAGATCAACCCCTCTTGAGAGCCTTCTCTCTTTCAGGCAAGGTAGGAAGAGTAAGACAACTCCTGGCATAGCACTGGAGGATAACTATGATCGCCAAGAAAACTCCAACAACCAGAAATACTGTTAGCCTTTTACAAGTGCACCTACAGCAAATAGCACTTTTTTAAAAATGCAGTACTACTTATGATGTGGGGAAAGGGAAGTGAGTGGCAATTTCAAAAGCCCCATCTGGGCATGACATGGGCTCAAGAATCCCAAATGCTTTCTAATTTTTGGAGGTAGAAAATACTTCAGTACCTTTGTGATCTGTTTGCTCCCATATTTTAACCAGGACAACGAATGCTGCTGGTGGACACTCGGATTCTAAACTGAGAAAGGTGAGTTCTGTAAACTTCCTCATCTCCAGCCATTGTAACATACAGATTGTAGAAGCACTGTGGTGAGGGGTCAATAGTTGTTGATTGCATTTATTTTTCTTATTCTGCATATTTTTTCCTGTTTTTATCAGTCACTGAGGAGCAAGAGCCACAGCAGTGGCATACCAAGGTGAGGGTAGGGGGGTGGTGTGCCCCAGGCAGCATATTTTGTGGGGGGGGGTGCTGGACCACTCTCCACATGCTGGCAGATGCCCAGAGGCTAGATGAGCATTGGAGCCTCCCGGAGAGGTCTGATGGAGGGGGTATGCCACCCCAGGAAAGGGAGCTGTCCATTTCCCCCTCCCTTCCTCTCCCTCCCAATCTGGAGTCAAACCTGTTTCCAGCCAAAGCAGCAGTGTCAATGCTGGTGAACCTCTGGGCTGGGCAGAGAAGGAGGGAGGGAGAAAAGGAGGAGAGGAGAGAAGGAGCCCTGAGGAAGTGGGGAGAGACACCCCCCTTTCATCCAACCCCACCTCTGAGACCAAGGATGAGCCCAGCCCAACCAAGCATCCAAGGTGGGAGGGGGGAGAGAGAGGGGGGCCCTCACCACCATGGGAAGGCTGGCGTGCCCCAGAGCAGATGCAGAGTGCCCCCTCTGAGCACACGTGTCCAGAACCCAATCATCCAATGCTAATTGAGTGGGTTTTATTTGGTATTTGGATAGGTTCTCCCTCCCCTGAGAGAGGTGGCCAACTCAGGGACAGTCCCCGGGCAGCAAAAGCTCTAGCTACACCACTAGCCACAGTGATGATTGTTGCAGTCCTATCTTGCTGGCTGCCAACATTTTCATTGTTAAAAGCCCTTTTGACACTTTCAAGCTTAGTCTCCTTGTTTCTTGGGGAAAAAAAAGAAATCAGGGTTTCCCCAGATTCTGAACTGTAAATTTCATTTGGAATTTCTAGGCATTTTGCAGAGTTGTTACACTAGTTGGTCATATAATTACAGAAGCTGTGGAAGGGGAGGAGAGGGAGGCCAATCATTGCAACTTATTTGGGCTCCCAATCCATCCCATGATTCAGAAAGGCTGTGCTTTTTGCCCACCCTGTAAAACAAAGGCAGAAAGTATCTCCACAGTGCAGTGTCTGCCTATCTGCATAGCACTCTTTAACGAAATTAATGTGATTATTTGGTTATTGTTTATTTTTATCCAAACTACTGAACAAGCAGAAACTTGTATAGGTAGAATTATATCTAATGTTAATTTAATACAGCTCTAAGCAAAACTTGGGAAATTATGCACAGCTAATGGATTTGTAACTACCAAGATTTATGCACACGAACACATAAAACAATCAATAGCCAATTGTTGGCATTAACTGTTAAATGCATACATACTCAAGCTTCATAGTTTTATTCTGCAGCAATAAAAACATTTTAAACATTGTTGGGTTTTACTAAATAACAATTAATGTGTATACTACATCATTTGCTTTGTAATATAAAACAGAGAGCAAATAGTGTCTTTAAGTTTATAGCAATATGCCTTACCTCAGCAGTATATCTTACACTGCAGATTTTTTAATCAGTCTTCATTTGCATATATCAGCCTAGGTTCAGGACACAAAGAATAACACCAGGCATGGTAAACCTAGCTTAAATCTTTTGCTTGCTCCAACTATATCCATTGAATCATTGGGAATGGATTCCTACGATTCAATGAGTACACTCCAGTTGTAACCAGTTAACCCTACATTCTGTTTTTATTGTTCTCTCTCCACTACTGACAAACATAACATTCACATTTTTAAGAGTCCTAACCCTTTTTGGGGATATACTGGACACAGAAGGCAGGAAGCAGTTTCTTCTAATCATTTCTAAACAGACATTCAAGAGTTTCCATCACACAGATATCAGCAATGTTACATACAGTTTGAGTGGTACAATTATTGACTGTGTCTTCTAAAACGGAATGAAACTATCTTGCCCCAGTGAGCAGAATTATCGTACTCAAAGCTTCAAAGCAGTTGAAAGAAACAAAACAATCCAAAGGAAACTACTGAGTAGGTTCTATAGCTTGATTTATCATGTTTGAACGTTTGAAGTTCATCAAGGTATTTGAGCCAGGTGCCCAAATCAGGACTCTGTAGAAGTAGATTGGAGGGAAGAAGCTCACACTGGTATGTTTCCCAGTCATCCAATGTGAATTCAGTTGTCCTATTGGGTGGGTTCTCTGCATGACAACAGTACGATGCTCTGGGGAAAAGCTAGTGCTTTGTTTGTCTCTCCACATACTCCCCATACTCTCTGTTGTGGAGCAGAAATGACCTGTATTTAAATAGCTTGGAATTATTGTCTTAGATTTAATTGTCATTTAACTGCCTTGAATTCCATGAATGGAATAAATTGTTATTTGAGTGCTGGACCCTCACACTGGTTTTCTTTTAAAGATAGGGCTACCATTATGGGTTCTAGAAAACCTATAAAATTAGAACCAGCAATCAGAAGAGAGGTGGTTGTAAAAGACCTCAGATTGCCAACCAGATAAAAGACTGAGAGAAAAACATTTTCTAAAAGTTGCTTCTGTAGTATGCATGGGTGACTTTTAACAGTTGTGCTCATAACTAAGGATGCACACATTCTATCCCATTTACCCTACATGTATTTTGGCAGTTCAGGCACTCTCCTCTAATCTATCGAGTAATCTTTTCAGTTTTTGCCCTCACGAGCAGACTTAGTTCACAAATAATATGGAAGAAGTACAATTCTTACTCACCTCATCTGAAGTCATTTGTTAATCATCTACCTGCTCTGTTTTTGGCAAGCACTTTAAAAATATATTTTTCAGTCATACACAGAAATCTGTTAGAAAAGCAAACGTGAATTATGGACCAAAGGCATTATTTCTTTAACATGTTCAGTTTATTGCTGTTCTCCACTTAAATCCACAGGGGGATGCAGGTCAGAAATAAATAGTATAAACTTTTTTTAAAAAAATAACAAATTCATCATCTTCCTCACCATCATTTGTACTTGCATGTACACACATGCATGCATGTGCTGGGTACATGAGGGAAGGAGTGATGGAGGGGCCAGTATATTCCAAGCACAATTGATTCCTCAGACATTAGGGAGGGAGCAATGGAACTGGCAATAATCATATAGTACCATCTTGTATAGGAAGCAGGCAAAGTACATTCACCCCATATCCCCACTGTACAAGAATTTGCAAAAGTAACACAGTATTTTCCACAGAAATTAAATAACTATGTTAGTTTCAACAGCTGCTGATCCCTTCTGGCTGGCATCAGAGAAAAATCAGTTTGGCAATGCAAAAAAATCTGTCAGATTTGGAGCAGGAAAAATTTGGGGCCCGCAAAATCTGTTGTGGATTTCCCCTGCCACTTCTACTCATAACCTGATTGGAAGAAGTTTCCTTACTGTATGCTTTTAATACATATAATATTTAGAAACTGTTCCAGTCCTTCGCCAACATCACCCAGGGGTACTCCTATCATTATTAGACATGACACAATGGTTTATTACAGACAGCAAACTTCGGGTTCCACTGAAGGGTGGTGAACTGTCAAGTTCACTTAGTGTTTGTTCAGTTCAGCTCATATATTATCACCAGGCTTGTTCTGCCCTTTGGTGAAACATTTTCATCATCATCATCATCAGTAACAGTAGTATTGTTAGTATTATTATTGCCACTATCTCTATAGAGTAATAGGACACTTTTTAGATATTCGTTCTGTCATCCATCTAAGAAGATGGTTTCTCCTTGCCTCCTCATTTAGGGTGATAATCTGAGAAATATATTTTAAAAAGGAGGTCCACAAGCCACAGTTGAGATCAAGCATTCTCTCAATATCTATCCCTCCCTCCCTCCCTCTTTCTCCCACTGACTTTTGAACTCAGCTATATCTAATGCCACTCTTTACCAGCAATGCCCTACCATACTCTTAATAAGGAGGATCAGGCTTAACTGTACACAGAACTGGTCATAAATCTGGCATAAGAAATTGCAGTATTCAGAGAACACTTCAGCCTCTTAGAACATCTTTGACCTCTCCCCACCAGTGATTACTGTGGAACAAATCATGTACAAACTCAGATTTCACTGGGAAGAAACAAGAATTCTTCCAGAGGGTCACCACTGTCTTCTGTGGTTTCAACAGTGTCACACTACATGCCTTAGTCAATGTAAGAATGTCTGTGTTACCATATAACAACTTTTTGTCAATGGCCACTGTCTGCACTCCCACTTAGTCCAACACTTCACCTGCCTGAGCACCCAAGTTTGTGTATATAAATCTTCCAATTGAGGTCACACTGCATGAATTTGATGAAATGGACAGACCTCAGGAAAGCTTATGCCACAATTAAAATGTTTTACACTTTGAAGCGCCACAAGCTGATAAAGGGCTGGCCAGTCATTACATATCTTAGCACATATACTGGTATTCTCAAGAACAGACACTCAATTTTAGTTTCCTTCTATTTCCTCTACTTTATTCTTTGCCTCATGAGACGGAATAAATAAAGTAACGCATTGAAAATAATTCAAGTAATGAAATGGAATTCATTTAAATGCTGGCATCTCTGGACTTGACTAATTGGATACTATTCTATTCTGTTTTCTATGCTGCGATTTTAATTTGGTTGCTTAGCAACAATGCTTGATACAGAAGGCATTGAAAAACATATATCAAATAGTATTTTACTTTTTATCTGGCTTTGGATCTAATGCTGGTGAAAGGATTCTGATTTAAAATCATTGTGTTCGTAACTGCGGAAAAACCTTCTGCTGGAATACTACAAAAAAATCAAAGATGCCTCCTTCTCTAATTCCCAATGTGCCAGATTTGCTACTTCCCTTTCTCAGCAGTGAAAAGACTCTGAATCTGCTCAGCCTGCTGTACCAATGAGACATTGGTCCAGACTCCCTCAGTGACGTTAACACTGCAGAGTCCAATGATCTCTACTGGCTGCTGCCTGAAGATGACAAGATGGAAAGCAGAGAAAGGTGAGGTTGCAATGGTTTCTCTTTATCAATAGAGGTTTCACATTCAGGTCTAATTGGCTTCCAGGTATACTGATTGCTATGACAGTGTGCTACTAGGAACAGTTGCTCATTTTCTGTGCTGAACATTCGGTTCAGCTCAAGGCATTGTGAGCCTGTTATATTGTGCCAAGGAGAGGTCAATTTTTTGCAGCAAAATCAGAATACCACAGTGCTGACTTCAGGTCATATGTACATATTCTTCACTCACAGGGTTTCAGCTGATCTCATATCCAGCTAACTGTTCATTTAACTTATGGCTGAAGAGGTCTTTCGGGGAGATTGTGTGAGAGTTTGTGTGTGTTTTAAATATTTTTGTTAAAACACCAATTTTAAATATATAAAACAACACATAGGGAAGTACATACCACAATGACAAAACAAGACTAACAAAAAATAACCTATTTTAAAAGCACAAAAGACAAAATTAAACTAACAAAAAAGTGGAGATCTGGAAAATATATACATGACTTCCACCACCACCCTTCCCTCATGCAGGTGGCTGTAAGATCAACTAGTAATTATAGTTCCTCACCATTATAAAATTATGTAAATACCTCTATTATCATAACTACAAGCTACTAATCATCAAAACCCAAAGTTGAGATACTCTCCCAGTGATCTCTCCAATAAACAATTAGTATATCTTTCTTCAATCTATTCATGTATCTTTCTTCAGTCTATTCAATGATCCTTCTTTAACCAAAATTAATCAATTTGCCCATTTCTGCCAAATCAAAGAATTTCATCTTCCAGTTTTCTTGAGATGGAAAAATTGGATCCTTCCAACTCTGAGTAAAGAGTAGTCTGGCATCATATACTGTACAAGTTTTCCAAATTTCTTTCTATCTGGTCATCTATCAAGCTCAGTAAAAAGAGCTCAGGTTTCAACAGGAACTTTATCTTCAAAATGTCTTCCATTAATCAATGAATCAAGACCCAAAACTTCTTTCTTTTCTCATATGTATACCACATATGGAAAAAAATGTCTCTTCTTTCTTTTTACATTTCCAAGAAATATTCGTGGATCCATTATACATTTTAAAAAGTCTTTCTGGTGTCAGATACCATCTATACATCATTTTATAGAAATTTTCTCTAAGATCATACTTAATATACATTTTAAATCTCTTGACCACCTTTTTTCCCATCAATTATCTGCATATTTTGACCCACAATTTGTGCCCATTTAATCATATAATTTTACCTGTTCATCCTCTATTTTCATGAGTAATTTACACATTTTAGCTGTCAAATATTTATCATCATTACACAATTGCTGTTCAAATTCTGATTTGGATACTTGAAAGCCACACAAGTTTTGTTCATTTTAAAATACTCAGATAACAGTCTGTATGCAAACCATTGAACCTCATAACCTTCTTGTAACAATTTTTCACTCATTTTCATTTGGAAGTGTGTGAGAGTGTCTGTGGGTATGGGGTGCGTGTTTTAAAAAGCACCAGCTCTAATTTAGTAACAGGATATAAAACTTACAGAAACTCATTAGTTTTGGGTTAATTACAAAAATTTTACCCTTAATAAATAAGAAATGTGTTTGTTGTTATGAAACCTTTAATTTCAACAGATATTTGAGTAGCATCAAAATCTAACACAAGGGATAAATAGCAAAGTATCAGGACTGCTAAAATGATGTCTCCATCATGACATAAGAACAAGTGAAGGAGAGACTACAGTTAAATGTTCTACAGAATCAATGTAACCACAGGGGCAGGAAAAACAAGGGTACAATTCATTTCGAGAGAAAGCTGAGTTTAGACGACTGGTGAGAATTAAAAGGTAAAGGGGAAAGTGCTATCAAAATTATATGGTACATTGCAAAATTGTCCAAGAAAGGAAGACAGAAAGGCAGGAATGGAATAAAAGATTAGAGAAAGACAAATGTTTAGACAAAGACTTTTGCTTTTGTGTAGTTCCAAAGTATATGAAATATTGTGTTTAAACAGTCATGCAATGTCATACCAACAAGCAGAACAAAATAAACAGAAATAGAGAATGGAAGTGCTGGATTTGTTCAAAAGCCAATGGAAACCTTCGGCTTACACATGGTGTAGCAATAATGTCTTTCAAGTTTTGGAAAACAATTCTGCAACAAGTCAGTGAAACCTTGCCCAGCAGGGTGATAGCAGATCCAGTGCTGGGTTTATTAATCTACATGCATGATATAGTTCCTATTTTATATATATTTAGAATTATCAAAATTAAGTTTTCTAGAAGTTGGCAGTGTATCAGTGTAAGATTCCCTTATAAAAGCAGATGTGGAAACAGAAATAGTGAAATGAGCGGTCTGATAAATATGTACACAGGAAAGAAAGATATGAAATCCTGATTAAATGTGTATGTCTGTGCACGCACACACCTTCAAGATGCTTGTCAACTTATGGCAACCCCATGAATTCCATAGGGTTTCCTTAGACAAAGAATACCTAGAGGTGGTTTACCAGTTCTTTCCTCTGAAATATAGCCTACATATAAGCTGATATTTGTTGGTGCTATCCCATCCAAGTTCTCACCAGGGCTGACCTTGTTTCACTTCCAAGATCAGACAGGATCTAGTGCCTTTAGAGTATTTAGGCCTAGAATACTATTAGGACCCCATACAGCATAAAAATAGCTGTGCAACAACCATAGCCCTCTCTCACTTTTGACTTGGCAAATGGGGAGCTGACTGAACATTGCACAATGGATGAGCTCAAGGCTGTGGTCCCTATTGTACTATCAGTTGAACAACAGTAGGACCCAGCATTGCACTATACTAAAAATGTATGGTATATTTGCCATAATATGAATCTTTAAACTGCACAGGATGGGATACAATAATTTACACTGGGTGACACCCAACATTAAACACATGAACTTTCATTTGTGCAACAAGACTTCTCCTCTCCAATTTCACCAATATATCCCAGATCTGCTCCAGAGGGTCCCACAGTCCTTGAAAGCACGGCTTGGGAGCTTATTTATTTATTTATTTCCTAATCACCACCTATTGTCCAGCTTGGTACTCAGGGCAGCTTATATTGGTTAAAGCAAACAGTCAAAAATTAACAGCATGCAAAAGTTGAAAAGCAATTAAACCATCATACCCTTTGAAATCAGTTAAAACAAAGTAAAACAACAACAATAAAAGTTTACTCTATTATACAAGGCCTGAAAAATGCGTTCTCAAACTCCTGACAGCATAAAAAGGGTTTTATCTGTTTGTGGAAAGATAGTAAAAAGAGATGCAATCTAGCCTTTCTGACAGCAGCCACTGGCAAAGCCCTCTCCTGTGTTCTCAATGAATGTACCTGTGAAGATGGCAGGAGAGAGATCAGGCCTTCCCCAGAAGATCTCAAAATGTGGGCAGGTTTGTATGGGAGAGTACGATTCTTGAAATAACTTGGACATGAACCTTGTAGGGTTTTACAGATCATTGCTGCCACTTTGAATTTTGCCTGAAAATGGTCTAGCAGCCAGTGGAATTATTTCAACATGGGATTTATGTGCTCCCTGCAGCCAGCCCCAATTAACAAAAAAAATGACAGAGAAGGCATACATGTGCCCTCCCTCCCCACTGGGGCAAAAGAGAGGGGAAGGCAGAGAAGGGTGCTAGACGGAAGGCATATGGTTGTTTTCCCTCCCTGTTGGAGAAAATGACAGAGGGAAATCACAGAAGAGCACAGGGATGGAAGGTGTCTTCACTCCTCGCTGGGGCAAACAACAGGGCGAAGGCAGGGAAGGGCATGGGGATGGAAGGCACATGTGTCCCTTTGCTTCCCACTCAGGTAAATGACAGGGGGTAGGAGCAGAGAGGGATGAGAAGAGAAGGAAGGGGTGTGCATTCCCTTGCTCATTCACTTAGGCAGGAGGACAAAGGATATTTGTGGTTTTTCACTTGCATGTGTATCCTGCACCCCAAACCACCCACCATACATGTGTTCCTGGGTGTTACTTCTTTAACAGAAACACTTGAATCAGAGGCAGAAATAACATGGAAAGAATAGGGATAGTTTCTACTCCACAAAAAGGAAGAGCAGCTTGAACATGTTTCAGCAGACTTTTTATTCAGAACCAAAGATAGGCATGCGTGAATTGAAACAACCAGGTCAGGTAAGCATTGAATGAATAAACAAAAACACCTGGAATCTTCTAGAGACCACTTCTAGCGACCACTTCTTCCAAAGTGCATCCATGGATTTTTTTTTCTTCTTTTACCACCTCCAAGTTTTTAATAATTTCCATTTTGGAAGCCAAACTTACAGATCTGTGCTTTTTAGCATGCAGAGAGGAACTGGAGAGCCTTATCTGCCTTTGTCTCTCTGTTTTGCTGTTCATGCATGCTTAGTAAGGGATTCCAAAGGCAGCTGCATGTGGCCAAAGGCACACATGGCTACAGTTGGATCAGCTAGACAAAAACCCTGCTCTTTCTCTACTCAAGCTTCATGCCATGGTTTACTACAGACATCCTTTTTCAACCTAACACCTAAAGTTTATGTTTCTCCAGTCCTCCTTCCCTGTTCTTCCAATGCTGATACTGTTAAAAACTTTGAGCTAGAGACAGGACAAGGAGGAAAGGGGAGGGCTGGGCAGATATAAAAAGACTGTAAAAGGAAGCTTCTTTCTCACAGATTTGTTACTGAGGTATGTCTGTAACAGGATTGGATGTCATCTGCACATGATGACATCAGACCTAAAAGCTCCCAACAACCTCTCCCAGTGGTTTCATGTATAAGAAAGGAGGTCATAACCAAGTCCTGATGGACCCTACAGGCCAATGGCCAAGGAGCCCCCAACAGTACCACCTTCTGGGTTCACCATTCCAGAAAGGAATGAAGCCACTGTAAAACAGTGCCTCCAAAGTGTCGTCCCAGCAAAGTGCCCCAGAGGGATACCATGGTCAATGGTACTAAAAGCTGTTCCCCCATCCTGCACAGAAAACAAGGTCCAGAATGTGCCCAGCAACATGAGTAGGGCCAGATCTATGGTTGGTACAGATCTATGGCTGTCATGACAAACATGAAGTCCTGAGCCACTCCCAATAGGGCAGTCTCAGCATGCATGTTGAAGACCCCCAGCACAATAAGCTGGGGAGACTCTGATACCTCCCACAAGAACGCCCCAGCTAGCTCAGGAAACCTTTCTGCCAACAGTATCCATTCCACAGGAGGAGAGATGCTGCTAGATTTCACACATAGCATATGAATGTATTTTCCATGCATACAATATATTTTGTTGGAATCTTGTTGCTATGTTTTGGACAAAAATAATAAATAAAAATTAGAAGCAAAAAAGTGAAATATAGTCACAGTAGAAGGACAGTGCAAAAAAAGAATTAAATTTGTTTCTTAAAGGACGACGTTCTTCTACTTGAAAACAGAACAGATGTGTTCAGAATCTAAGACCAAAAGATAAGTAGAACTTACACACTAAAAACACAATTCGTTGATGAAGAGGTCTATAACTAGTGATATCACACTAATGAGTATCTGCACATGTCATCTAACTGTTCTCACATAACCTTCCAGCTGGCAAAGAAACTATAAGGTAAGAGAATATCTCATATTTTTCCAGCTACAAATTTGTATTATTTGATTCTGCGAAATGTAGCAAGTTATGCAACCAATACTTTCCTTAGAAAACTGCCTAGAACCTTCCCATATCAAATGGGTGACAACTGGACATTCACTGGATGACAAAAACTTTGATAGCCAAGAACATCTATATTCGTCTGTTAAAAGACAATACACAGGCTTTAAAGAGCCAATCTTATCATAGTACTGTGCATGGGACGTATCCAAGGGGATGATGGTGGTTCATTTCTCCAAGACTATCATTTCATGAAGTGTAGCTACATTACTCTGCTATAGCAAGAGCAGCAACAAACAACAAGAACACATTCCAGAAAGAAAAGGTCAGTTGCACAATTGAGTCTATTAATGAACAATTCAACAGACCTGTGCTGTAGCTCTGGGAAATTGCACAACTGCAACAGATAAAAATAGAATGAACAAAAGAGTTCATCTGAGTCTGCACACTGCATCTATAACTAGAAGGAAGGAGGGAAAAATTAAGGGAAGAATCTAGGAAATTTACAGATATAAAATGTTTCTGCCCATGTGGCATACCTTCCATGGTGAGTGATTAAAGTTTTAAATTTGCCCACGTATGATTCGATCCCATATTTCAGAACAGAAAATTTCCTTTGTTAAAAGGACCAAATCCAACCTGTACACTCACATATGCATGTAGGCTCTGATGACAATTCCCAGGTGCAGGTCACTGAGCAGATAAATCAATGTAAACTCATTACATATGGATTGTGGAAGGCAGTATGATGCAAACAAGTTCCAGGCTACCTTTGAACAAAACATTAATGGCTGCAATCCCCCCCCCCAAGAAAAAAGCAGTCATGGGACAATACCACACACACACACACACACACACACACACACCACATGCCACTATGCATTGTGAGTTTTCAAGACAATATATCCCTCTCAAAAGACACTTGAGAACTCAAAAACCACTCTGTGGTTGTGTTGATTTACCTATTTGTTTACAAAATGCTCTCCATTAAAATGCAGATCTATTTGTAGAATATTTTTAAAAAGCATTAAAATTCCTTTGATGACAAATCTTGACCCAAGAATACAAAAAAACACAAACAAATACTGTAGGAATACATTGGCCTAAGTCCACTGCATGCCTGGTTTGTAATCCAGTGCATGCCTGGTCACTTGTGATTCAATATGCAGTCCTATTAGTGGTTGTTAAGCCTGATGTGGCCCACACTTCAAAAATTTGGGATCCAGCCCTCTCAAGATTGCCCACCTCAGACAAAAAACAAAACAAAACCCAAGATCTAGCTACAAGAAACTGTTGTCATATGTGGTAATCTTATACCATTCAGTTAGTCAGTATTCAGTCATGCTCTTGTCCATGACATACTCTTTCATTTCTTGAAACACGTGTTTTGTTGTAACCCCATAAAGTCAGCCACCATTCCACAGCTCTTGAGCACACTCAGCACAGTTTTAGCATCATTTATCTCATTTATCATTTATCTCTTCCCTCTGCTTGGATTCTTTTTTCCCTGAAGACTTTTTGTTCTTTTGCAGACCATGTTGATTTTTCAAGTTTGATGATATGCTCCCTCTTTTTTGCTGTTTTAGCCACATAAGCAATGGCACACTCAAACTGAAGGAGTTGGAATCAATGAAGTACATACCAAGCATTAGTTCTGACACCCTTCAAAAGTGGCAAGTGATAATAACACATACATATAGGAAAACGTCTCTTAAAGTCATTTACTCCAAGGTAAAAAGTACAGAAAAAGTGTTGGCATTTCACAACTACACTTCATTCCCAATAGCTACCAAGTGCCAGGTCTATACACGTGGAAGTGCAGCAGAGCTTCTGATCATCCACGTGGAATGGGAGTGGGCTTGGGCTCGTACAGTTTTGCTACACTAAGCTTTCCAAGGCAATCATTTGGTAAAATCAATGAATACATGAAGTAACAAATGGCAGGAGTTACCGTGAAAGGGGACATTATTAAAGACATTATCAAAAGGCCTGAGGAGAACATGTGAGATTCCAGTCTACCACCAATTAGGTAGGAAAGAAGATCTGAGGTGCACCTGTCTTGGAAAGGAGTACCAAACTTGGTCTCTCATATGAGGGTTTTAGGAACAAAGGAAGCTCAGGAGAAACAGTCTATTGATCCATTTTCTATATTGACTGGCAGGAGCAATCCCGAGTTTTAGATACAAGTCTTTCCTAGACCTATCTAGTAGAATGTGGGATCTTTTCTTTTTTTTTAGAATATTTTTTATTAAAATTTTTAATTAAAAATAAAAAAAAATCCCCCTCCCCACTTCCAGGCTTATTTTCCAGTTGAATCTGTGTGTTTTCATTCCATTCATACATAATTACTACTTGCTCAAAGGATTTGTTACATCTTACATCACTACACAGTTGCTTTGTTACATTGCCTTGCTGCCTTGTTACATTACTTTGTTACACTGTCTTGCTACATTATTACATTAGATTACTTACAATCTTACTTTATTCTTTTTTCTTTTCTTGTACTATGTCTTTATCCAATCCAAAACTTCTCTTCATTCCCTTTCAAAGTTCTGGATAGGTTTAATTCTCAGAGAAAATTTTAATTTTCTGTCTCTACCATATCCAGGACTTTTAATTTCCTTTCTTCTATATCAACATATTTCCTTTCTTTCCAATATTGCGCATATATCAGCCTTGCAGCAGTTATCAAATATAACAATGTCTTCTGATGAGATCTTATTTCTCTTTGTTGCCCTAACATACTTAACAGATAAAATTCTGGCTTCATTTCAAAATTTACATTATAGATTCTTTGAATGTCATCATGTATTTCCTTCCAGAATTTCCTTGCTATCTTACAAGACCACGACATAAATGATCCCACCTTTTCATCACATTTCAACATCTTACATTTCCATTTTTAGTTATTTTTTTCAATCTTTCTGGTGTCATATACCATCTATGTAACATTTTGTAAAAATTTTCTCTTAAGTTTAGGCTTGGTGTAAATTTTATATCTGTCTTCCATACTCTCAACCATATTTCTAGTTCAATTGGGTGTCCAACATTTTGTGCCCACCTAACCATTGCATCTTTAACTCCATTGTATCTTTAACTACCTCTGATTCCATTTCTCTCTGTAACAAAAGTTTGTAAAATTTAGAAATTCTTTTCTTCTGGTCCCTCCTCATCAATAGATCTAATTCATTATCTTTTCTCTCAAATCCATATAATTTTTGATCCATTTTAAATCTCTCTTTGTCTCCATGGGAACCAATTAAGTTCATGCCCTGCAGCTTTTAATTCTTCTTCTGTATACATTCTTGGTTTATCTCCTTCCCATTTGAGCAACTCTTGATAGGTTAGTGAATTTCCTTGTTTTGTTAGAGCAATTTTGTACACTTCTTGAGGTGAGGTCCACATCGGGAGTCTTCTATAAAATTTATGCTTTATTTGTAACCAAACTTTCAATAGTGTCTTCCGAAAACAATGGTTATTAAACTCTTTATTCACTGTTATTTTATCATAGCATAGATATCTGTGCCATCCAAACCTATTATTTATTCCTTCCAGTTCTTTGATCAGTGTATTTTCTACTTGTATCCAATCTTTAATCATATCCAAACAACATGGTTGAAAATAGATTTTTAGTGCTGGTACATCAAAGCCTCCTCTTTCTTTTGTGTCTTGCAATATTTTAAATCTTATTCTTGGTTTTTTCCCTTGCCAAATAAATTTTTGTAATTCTTTTTCCCATTCTTTAAAAATCTTGTCTCTTCCTATTATTGGTAAGTTCTGGAAGAGAAACATAACCTTTGGTAGTAGCCTGATCCGTTTTCAAATCCCTTATAGCCTCTTCTATTTCACTAAATGTTATTGATTTATTTAATTGTTCCTGCTTCTCCGATAATATTTTTGGGATTTTGACCTTGGAGAGAAATTCAGTCCAATTTTTCTCTTTTCAATGTGGGAATTTTTTTTCATGAAATAATTTTTCAAAATATTCTTTAAACTTCTGCTTTATCTTTTCATGTTGACTAATCATCTTCTTCCCATTTTTCAGTTCCACTACAACATTCCTCTCTCTCTTCTTCTTAAGTTTATAAGCTAACCATTTCTCCATTTTATTAGCTTGTTCAGATTGAGTCAGTTTCTCCCAATGTTATTTGTCTTACATAAGTTACCCTCTCAAAACTGATTATCTGCCACTGAGGTGGAGCAGGGGAACAGAAACAGGTAAATGACTACACATGCCTTACTATTACTTCACTTGTAATCTATATATTGACAGAAATACATTTCAGTTAAGAAGGTGAATTATGGAAATATGTTGTAAATATTTTTCTTTGAGGGAATTCACCAGCTCTACCTGTTAGCTGAAAGAACAAACTTGGTTGCACATTGGATTTTAAGACAAAAGATATTGAAATATTGTCAAAACACGAGGCTCCCACCCTAGCAGCAATATAGTTTTACATTCTAATGGCAAGGAGGAGTAGAACACAGAAGTTAAACTATTTGGTGTCACATTTGAAACTAGCTCAGCAGGAACTGTATGGTCCTTCAGATGTCGGATTGCAGCTTCCAGCAGCCCCAGCCAGTATAGTCATGTTGAGAATTACAGTCCAACAATATCATCTGAATGGTTGCATGATCTCCACCACTGTCAATGAAGATATCCTGGCAGAACACAGGCTTTTGCTACTGGTCAAAGGATCGAAAGCCACTGGGAGCTGGCCCTTTGCCAGAATAGCTGCACTGGAACAATGGGAATAAGGGCCAGTTGATAAGGATACTTGTCTACACAAGAAAGACCAAAAACAAGAGAAAAACCTAACCACCTAAAACCACCTAAAAATAAATGCTACACCTCCTCATTCTGCCACTGTCAAACTGCTCTCCCTTCTCCACTTTTTCTGTCCATTTCCCTTCTTTGTGAGTCTTTTCAGCCTAGATGTGCTTTCCAGCATATATATCTGGCGTTGCCCAGGATTTTATTTTCTCATAAGTAATAGTTGTTAGAAAGATTTGAGATCCTGTGTCTCTTATTCCCCAAACTATCTTGTCCAGTACCTGTAACTTTTCCCCATATTCCCCAACCCAATCCATATTTAGTTATTAACATACAGAGGTGATGGTGGGGAATACACTGCCCTCCTCCTTGCTGCTAGGCCTTGTCTCCATACCAACTGGCCTATTCAAGACAGACGCAGTTGACTGAGGCTGAAGAACTCTCTGGCTGAGAATTCTAAAGGCCCCTCCCCTCCCCCAGGATTCCATAGAATCTTCTTAGGCAGCCAATGATATGAGGTCTTCACCTGACACAGACAAATGAACTTTGACTTTTATATATTAGATGTACAATGGCTGCCCAGACACCGCATTGAACCGACTGATGTTACACTGGTAGATTTTTTTTTTTTTTTTGATAAGCAGCATAAACATACATACTTATATGAATGGCTTAAGCCCATCTCACAACTTCTACACTGAAATACTCCAGTCTCAATCTACATGGAAGTTTGAAAGAAGGTATGACAAATCCATATATAAAACAGAGAGATTGAGAGAAAGGGTGACAAAAAATACAGAGACAGAGTGGGGGGAAAGGCAGAACAGGCAGGCCAGTTATAGCTCCCAGTTAAAGTATATTAATTAAAATTATTCCCTGTAGGAATGCTTTATTATTTGAAGCAATTAAGTGTAGACTTTTGGTTCTAACATGCATTCCATTTACATTAATAGAAAGTAATTAAAGAATTTCTTATTTCTGATTCCTATATCTAAAAATGACGGAGTCCTATAGAAAAAAACTTCCACCCAAAGATATTATGTCTCTCTGTCTTTAGGTTAGGCTGATATAGAAGTGTAATAGTAACCTGGTTAACATCACTACTCTTCTCTGAATGTGAAAAACTAAAATGTGGAGGGAACAGCACAGCAATTCAATGCAGGGGACTGCAAGTGGGATGAGATGCATGGTTCAAAAGACTAAAGGGTAATTACAAGATTCTGGTATTTGACATGGAGGCGTAAATGAAATGAATCAAAGCATTTGGAGTTTGGAGTGGAGGGTATTTTTCTAAAGGATGTTTGCTGTATTAAAAACTTTCCTTAGCAAAGACGGTCAGTAAAGGTGCACAGACATCAGATTTTGCAAATCTATCCTTTCCACGGCAGGCTTCTCCATTTAAAATAATGAGCAGAATTCACACTGGGACATCTGCATGCGTATGTGTCCCTTATGCATTTGGATCTGATTTTGGGGGGTTTCGCAAGAATTGGTATTCCCATCCTCCCTGTATAGCAATCAAAGCTCCCTCCTCACTTCCTTTAAAGCCCCAAAGCCCTTTCATACAGGCATTCAGTGTGAGTAGGAGAATCTGTCTGGCAATCCTTCCCCAGATGATAGCCATCACACAGATCTCAGCACTGATATCATCACTGGATGTCCACCCATGGGAGGGGAGTAGTCAGACCATCTCTGATCCTGCTTGCTCACCTTGAAGCACAGAATGTCTGCATGAGGATGTTTCAGGGCTTTAAAGTAAATCAGGGGATGGTATACGGGTCAACATAGCATCAGGCCTGCATACAGGTCTTTACATTACACTGAGTGGATGTGAAATTGAGGCCATAATACAACAGCAAATATGAGGTGCTACAAAAAAAAAATACAGGAATAACTTTCAAATGCAGATGTTAGGTAAGGTTATGTTATGACTTTATTAGTTAAGTATACGTTATGTTAGACGATGACGTTAAGGTGAGCTTTATATAGTTCCTTGGTGTGCTATATATGCACCACAGGCAGACTCTAGCTATGTTCAGCAAATGCAGCTCAATCAAGACTGTGTTCCAGCTGAATTAAGAATGTGACTATGCACCAAATGTATCTATTGATCAGATTCTATCACCAGGAATTCTTGTCATGCTGCAAAGTGACAGATAGAATAAATATCACAATCATTTCTCCACATAACACTCTCTAGCAATGTTCTACATACAATATAAATCTCTTCCTCTGCAGTGGCAAAAAAATGTTTGTGAATCTCTTAGGAATGTCACTATGATATCCTTCCGGGTTGACTCTCTGGGATGGGACCTGAGGGTACAGTTATGCAGGGATACCAGTCATTCCTGGAGGGACAAACGCAGAAGGTAGTGTTGTTTGACTCCCTCAGCATTGGCCTGTGGGATCCCTCGGGGTTCTGTTTTGTCCCACATGCTGTTTAATATCTACATGAAACCACTGGGAGAGGTCATCTGGAGTTTTGGAGTTTGGTATTACCAATATGCTGATGACAGCCAACTCTACCTCTTCTTTTCATTTGATTCCAAGGAGGCTGTCTCGTACTGAACCAATGTCTGTTGTCAGTAATGGACTGGATGAGGGCCAACAAATTGAAACTTAATCCAGACGAAACAAAGGTGTTCCTGGTCAGTAAAAAGGCAGATCGGGGAATAGGGACTTTGTCAGTGCTACATGGGGTTACGCTCCCCCTGAAATCTCAGTCTCGCATCCTTGGTGTTCTCTTGGACTCAACTCTGAGCCTGGATGCCCAGGTGTCAGCAGTGGACAGGAGTGCATTTGCAGAGTTAAAACTTGTGCACTTGCTGTGCCCATTCCTGACTATAGTGGCACACACCTTGATTACATCTCAGTTGTACTACTGTAACATGCTCTATGTGTGGCTGCCTTTGGAAACTATTCAGAAACTTTAGCAGATTCAAAACACAGCCAGAATGTTGACCAGGGCCAGTTACAGGGAGCCCATAACTCCCTTGTTAGAACAGCTTCGCTGGCTACCCGTTTATTTCCAGACACAATTCAAAGTGCTGGTCATGACTTATAGAGCCCTATACGGCATAGGTCCAAACTATTTGAAAGATCATATCTCCATATACAAACCTACTAGAGCCCTAAGATCTGCAGGGGAAGGCTTTCTCTTGATCCCGTCAGCATCCCAGGCTCACTTGGTGAGGACACAGAAGAGAGCTTTCTCAGTGGCTGATCCCACCCTATGGAACGCTTTTCCACAGGAGGCTAGGTTGACCCCCCTCCCCGCTCTCCTTTCGCTGACAGATAAAAAAATTTCTCTTTAAGCAGGTTTTTATGTGAGCTGGGGAGCTTTTCATTTATTTAGTTATTAACCTGTTTTTTGAATTGCAAATTGTTATAGGCTTTTATAATTTTACATGTTTTTAACATTTTAATTGCTTTAAATGTTTTTAATATTTTAACTTATTTTTCGAAGCCACTGTGGGTCCCATTCTAGGAGAAAAAGCAGCATACAAATGTAATAAACAAACAAACATATTCCCAGACTAAAATATTAGCAGACTTCAGTCCAACCTTGTCATCCTAGATAAAGAATAATACATTATTTCAGGACATGATTAAATAAATGACACAGAAACATGCTGCATTTTCAACATTTATTTACCTATAACTGATTCAGTAGTCAAAAATCCATGTGTGAACCTGGTGACACCTCCTTGAGCAGCAATGATTTCAAGTGATTGCGTTCTATAACTTTTAGTTGATCTCCCACACTAACTTTGAGAAATGTTGATCCATTACTTCTTACAGTACTGATAAAGTGATGTCTGAAGGCTTCCCTGCATGAATAGCTCACTTTAGGACCTGCTACATTTTAATGAGGTTTAGGTCCCGACTTTGATAGATCTGATTTTATTTTCAGTTAGGACCACTGTCATATTGATTGACTCACTCTTGATACTGCTTCTGAACTTAGATGGATGGCTTCACATTCTTCCTCTAGAATCTTCTAACACACTGCACAATTCATGGTTCACAATTCATGAGGCAGCAAACCATCATAGTTCCACCACCACACTCGTTTGTGATAAGGTTCTCCTGTTTGAACTCACTGTTCGTGTTTCATCAAACAAAACATTTCTCACTGAGGTTAAAAAAAAATTAAATCTCCCTTTGTTTTATCTGTCCACAAAATACTGTCCTGAAAGTCTTGGTGATCATCTATGTGAGCTTCATCAAAGTTCAGATGTATAGCAATATTCTTTTTAGAGATGAGAGCTTTCCTCCTGGGTATCTTCTTGCTTAGACTTTTCCTGATCATTGAGTTATGAATACTTACTATATTAGCCAAGGTGAGAGTAGTTGTTTATTTACTATCAAGTCAGCATCAACTTATTGCAGTCTTATGAATAAGAGACCTCTAAGAGTCAGAATCAACCACCTTTCTTAGGTCTCGCAAGCTCATGGCTGTGCCTTCCTTCATTTAAATTTTCTTCTTTTCATACTTCCTTCCACTTTTCCCAGCATTAATATCTTTTCCAATGAGTCATGTCATCTCATGATGTATCCAGAATACAACAGTTTCAGTTATTTATCTTTTTTGGCAGTCCTTGGTGCTCACTTCAAATAAGTTGATTCTCTTCCTGTCTGTTTTCTTCACCTTTCCACTGTAATAAACTGTACGTTGAAACTGGAAATGCTATGGCATGGATGATTCTGAGACTGGTATTCAATTATATATCTTTATACTTGAAGATTTTTTTAAATTTTCCATATCATATTTAAAAAATCAAAGTCAACATTAAAAAAAAAAAGCCTTGCATTCAGCACATGTTCTTTCATCACTTAATATGCACATTGACTTCCCCCTAACAGTTTTTGGTTGATAAATCACCTCAATAGTTGAAATACGTCTGATCCTAACTCGTTCAGAATGAAGTTTTATAAGTTATTTAGATTTATAATACATTTTACTTGAATTATTACTTCTGAAATCTTACTGAGAGATCTGAATTTGATAGAATGTAATCTCAGTCTAAAAGGCCAGCTACTGCTAGGTCACTCCATGTGCTTCTTAAAAATTTAATTACTGAATCCCAACTTCTAAAAAATTTCTCCATATGACTGTTTCTTTTTAAAATTAAATCTTTGGACTCCTAAAGTGTTTTTGGTTTTATTCTTGGTTTTTTTCCCTGTATACTTCAGGATTTTAACCAGGCCATTCAGCAGCCTTTGTAGTTGGATCAGGGCTCTGCCATCGCAGGTCAGATGGAAATGGGGAAGGCAGAAGACCAGATAGTAGGGGTCTCACCTCCTCAGCTTTATCATTCACCAGGAGTCTCTCTCCCCTCAGGCTGCCATACAAGCACCCTAAATCCAGGTCTCTACACTAGAGCTGGGAAAGTCACTTTTTCTACTACGTATCTCAAAATCCCCCCAGCTAGCACATTCAGTGCCTATGGTCTGAAAGGGATTCTGGGATGCTGTGGTCTGAAAGTATCTCCATAATCTCTGACACATGCAAATGTACATATAAAAATCTAAAGCCAGTTGCATTCTGTTGAACCTATATTGTGTGCTAACATTATAGGCTGCATTCTTCTGTTTCTAAGTGGCACAATTAGTCTCAATTCCAAATAAAATAGCATCGATTGTTCTTATTAAACAGAAACCCACAGTGATACTATCTGCCTACTGTATGCACTACCAGTTTACCTTAGCATTCTTTTACTTTAAACAAAAATACACTAAAGTCTAAAACAGTATCAATTATTCACAGCCAGAGCTATGGAAAAGAAAAGCAGTTCTATGGAGCTGCTATGAATACATTTCTCTTTATCCCTAGGAAGACATCTCTCTTTAGTCTTCAAGCCAGAGATATCTAATATTAGTTATATCCAACTCATTTTTCAAGCACTCTAAGGGTAAAACATCTAACCAGAATTGTCCTCCTTTGGAAGGACGTCACTTGTAGGATTCTTGGCATTCTGTAATATTTGAGCCTATTCAGAAATACATAAATTGAACACAAATGGAAAGACAACTTAAACCCACTGCTTTGTATGGGCAGTCTGAAGTCCACAGCTTTCCTATGTTTTTTCCTATTCAGAACCTTCCAGAATGGTACTGTGTAAAGAATCAGCTGTCTAACCTTTCATTCCCACAGAAACACACGACCAGCTGTTCACATTATTTCAAGTCTAGGTTACAATCAAAGAACTATTGGAAAATCATAACAGAATCATAACAAAATTATACTAATAAAACCACTGAACAAAGAGAAATTTTGTATATAAGTCTGGGATTCCAGTATTTATGTGCTCTACTGCCATCAAGCATAAGAGATTTTTAAATTCTGTATCTCTCAGTGGCACATTGTGTATCTGCCAATATTTTTCCTCCACTGTCTTTGTCTTCCAATCCCCACATCTGATGACACAGATAGAAATCTTGCCTCCCACTGCATGGAAACAATGTTCTGCTTGTGCATTTGGGGTGGGGGTGGGGGCGAGGGGAATATTACCCTACCACTAGTGATTGGAACATTCAGGTGATGAATACATGGAAATTAAACATGGAAATTGGCAACAACTCTGGAATACTTCCTGTATATCTGTAGGACTTGTGTTTCATTGACTATCTAACAATCTATATTTAAATTACATTAATTTATATTCTACCTCGCACAGGATTTGAAGGCACTTCACAACAAGTTAAAAAACAAATCACAGTTGAAAGATTTTTGAACTTTTGTATTAATACACACTTAAAAACTAATTTGATCACTAAATTTTAAAAGCAATCTTAGAGCTAAATCCAGCATTGCCCTAGCAGCTACAGTGTAATGTTCTTCCCATCTTCAAGCCTCTGCACTGCTCAAAATACTGCTCCAGCCCTGCAGTGTCAAATTTGGAAGGATGAACGGATCACTCTGTTCAGCCCTGCCAGATCCCATTGTTCAGCCTGTGGAAATCCACCACTGAATTCTGTGCAGAGTCATAATTAATTATAATAGCATGCTACAAGATTTAACTACACAGAGTTAATGAAAAATGTCAACCAAACAAATGGCACAACAAAGGGTAAATAACACTTGAAGAGTTTAAAATGCATGTTCCTGGCATTTTGCATCTGAATTATTGTACATTTGCAAGTAACTTGGATGCTATATATGAATGGCAATAGAAGACTCCTGCATGGTACTAAGCCAGTGCTTTGATGGGGGGCAGAATCAATATTAAAGAAATCAAATAAACAAATTTTGATTAAAAGAAATGTGTACAAAGATTGTGGATATTTGTATATGTGGCATTATTTCTACATGTGGCACACAAGGTACTTTTGCCTGGTAAAATAAATTTAAGTGATCTTCGGATCCTCCACCTTTTCAAAATTCTGTTTTCCAAAAAGTGGGACAAACTCCATCTGATGGCAGCAACCCTGCCTAGATCTACCTACGCCTAGATCTACCACAATCACATACAGTCTTGGTAAATGTGAGGAAAGATCCAGCCTTAATAGCAAAGGGACTCAAAGATAAAAGAACTGAGCCTTTCCTCCCACAGGCTACCTCTCACCAACCTCTAGGCTAGCAGGTACTTTTCTCTCAGCCAAGCTGTAATATATGGAGACCAAGTCCAACTGGAATTAAAATATATGGGGAGAGCAATGGAAGGGGAAAACATTCCCCACCCACATGCATTTTTTGAGGTTAAAATACTTGCTTGGTTTCTCATGCAATGAATCTGGATGTAAACACACCATTCTGCAGCTGTCATACCTAGTTTGGCCTTGACAACAAAAAGTGAATAAACAATGAGATTCAGAAACAGCAGAGGCAGAGAACTGAGAAAGAACACAGATGTATACACACATATATGTATGTAAGTATGTACAAGGCACCTTTTAGCAATGTCTACTTGAAATATTACCTTTGCATGAGATATGATCCAATTTGGCATTCTCAAGATACATATTTAGTTTGCAAATTTACTAATTGCTAATGTGGTAGCACAATAAACTGAGGAGAGCACACAACACTGATTTCTCAAGAGAGCAATATACGATCGGCATGCATGATACATGAATAATTTAAATCTTCTGTCTGGAAAATACTGCTGTATAATAGCTTAAAACATACTAAAGAAATCTTTCTGTTTGGGTTTTTACACCAATTTTAACATACTTACATTTATCAAACCAGGTTAATTCTATCTATTAGGACTATGCTAGAAAATAAAATGTTGTGTATTGATTTAGCCAAATGATAAGATTAGCCTAGCTTAAGGGTCTACCATATCATATTTACTTGTTTTGAGCAAATCACTTCATATAAGACTTTCACACAAAATAATGCAATACTTTTATAGAGAAAACAACCAAAAACAATGAACAATCTATTTACATATTATGGGATATTAATATTGTAGGAAAACATTCCTCCAGTTGTTGCATTGTTTCTCATATAACCAATGCTTCTTCTTTCTTTGTACTCTATTCCATACTCTTGATTAAACCTTTGCTTTGATAAATTACATGGGTTTGACTAAATATATTTTATAAGTTAGGCAGATACTTATAGGCTACCTGGAAGGTACACATGCATTGCAAAGTCACAGGAAATAGTAAATAAAGTGGCCTTTAATTTATCCATACATATTATGTGTCTGTCTCATTATTCCAAGTGGCTAGGCAATATCCAGTTTGATTTTTTATAATCACTGTGCTTTAGCCAGAAGCAAGTTATTTAGGTGAAAGACTCTAAGGTATCAAATTTAAGATTGACCTTTCCTACATTCTGGTCAACATCCTAGGGCAAAGTGAATAACACAATGTCTCCTTTCTATGATAATATCATAGCCCAAAGCAGATTAGTTTTAGTTGTGCATTACCAAAAAGCATTTCTCCAGAGGATTATGTTTCATAGCCAACAACATTGCATATATAATGACTCATGAGATGTGCTTGAGCTATTCAAAAATTACAAAATCTGATCAGTCCTCTCTTGATGTAAAAGCTACAAGGCTAGCTTAACAAAATAAATGGCTGGGTTTAATATTCACTGAAATGTACTCCACTGAGAGTATGATCCTGCAATATTACACAGACATGCCTCAGTCCACTAAGCTTCTGTCAAAGAAGATCCATTTTACAAAGTCTTTTTATGCCAGCCCACTCACCCCCACTTTTCCTCTTTGCCTCTGTCTATCTGGAAATTTATTTAGCAGAATTATCATTGTGAGAATGGTTAAAGAAAGCCCAAGAAATATTCTGTATCTAATTACATCACCATGTGCCCAGTAAACAATGCAATAAGACTTGACTTGAGAAACAATGGAATTCCATTCCAGTTCATCCTATTGCAGCTGTGTGTACCTCCCTACAACATACAGCTGTGTGTACCTCCCTACAGCAGCAGCTACATCCAGAACCCCATACTGACCAGCAAAACAGAGTAAAAAGGGTGAGGGGGGAGCAGATATGCCTGCTTCACCAGCCAACCCCAGCATGGTAAAAAGCATAGATCTATACATTTGGCCACAAAATGGAAATCATAAGAAAAGTGGAGTCTTGTGAAAGAAAAAAATCATTCCTGGAAGAAGCTTTCAATGGTCTCTAGATTTCAAGGCTAATTTGACCAGGTTGCTTCATTTCACATGTGCAAATTGTTGGTTCCAGATCAAAAGTTTTCTGAAAACTGTTTTTCTCCAGTGTAGTAGCCTATCCCTATTCTTTCCATGTTATTTCTGCCTCTGGTACCAAATTTTCTGTCAAAGTAGTAATGCCCATGAACATACTATCTCTTCTTTTTAAGCTGAGGTCTAAATGCATTGTGGTGAAACGGTAAAACCATGCATATATAAGGTCACTAACATTCTAGTGGGTCTTCAGTGGTGCTAAGGAATTGCTTTTCTGCTATCAGCTGGAAGTGAAATTACAGCTGCGGCTTTATACAGCAACTTAATATCATGCTGTATTCCCTGGGCCTACCCACATGACTAAGGAATTGAGGGTATACTGGCTGCTGAAAAGAACTAGGGAAGAATCAATTTGCTGATCAACAAGAAAGAGTGGGTATCCCCTGGATATAAGCAGGCATCATTTAAAGAAGAGATAATGAAGAAGTGTGGGGGGAGAAGAAGGATTAGTTGCAAACCCTTTATTAAAAAATGCACTTTTTTGTCCCTCTAGAAAACTTACCTTGTCTGAATTCTTTCTAACTTCCAGTCTTCTACACGCCAGACCAGGTCTCTATCCTCACCTTCTCCAATAATGATCTCCAGTTAAGTTAACATTTTGCATAGTCAAATTAATGCAGCTGCCTATCAAACCTAGCAATTCACTGGGGTAAGAGTAGTCTTGTCTAGTCTTCTTCTGCTCCAAACAGGAAAGGAAGGACAAAATACCTTTTCAGTTTAATGTCTCATCCTCCACTCCCCTCATTGCTTCTGCCTCTTGTTATTTTTCTTTATTTTTTCTCAGTTTTATTATCACAGAAATTGCCCAAGAATTTCAAATACATATATACAATTAAAAACCAATTCCCCGATTGAAAATTTTGAAAGGAGATAATCCTGAAAGTTACTGGCCTAACTGGGGAAGTGTGGAGGCAGTGGTAACAGAAGCAGAAATAGAAGTGACTGGTGTGGCCTCTTGTCAGGCACACAAGGAGGTTATGACCAGAAGATAAGAATTGTCACCTCCTTGGGAATTCTCACAGAATAGGGAGGTGTTGTTTTTCTAATTTCATTTATATACTACCTTTCTCAGAGAGTGAGACCCAAGGCAGCAGGCAAAAAAATGTTCAATTAAAACCTAGCAATAAAATTTTAAAGACAGTTAAAAAATATCACACTAAAATACTATTAAATCATTTAAAGGCATACAAAAGTTAAAAATCAAGCACACACACACCCATTAGAAGCTTCCCTGTGAAGAATTACATAGTAAAAGCCTGCTTAAATAAGCAGATTAACCAAAACCTTCCAAAGACAGCACTGAGTGTGCTAGGCACTGCATAAAGCTATTATAGGGCTTTATCACAGGAGGCAGTTAAATCACACTTACAGGAGGATAACAGTGTCTTTGTCTGGGATTTATCACATGACATCTTTCCTCTTCTGTTGTTCTCCCAGTGGGAAGTTGTTTGGAAAGTTTTTCTTTTACAAAGGGTTTTATCACGTGAGGCAGGTAAATTACAATAGCTTTTATGTTGTTGTGTGCCTTTAAGTCATTTCCGACTTATGGCAACCCCAAGGTGAACCTATCACAGGGCTTTCTGGGGCTCAAAAAGGCCAGCCCAAGGTCACTCACTAGAATGACTAGGTTTCCATGGCCAAGCAGGGAATCAAACTCTGGTCTCCAAAGTCATATTCCAACACTCAAACCACTATATCAGGCTGGTTCTCTTTGTACAAGAAATGTTTCCCAAATGGTTTCCCACCAGGAGAACAACAGAATAAGAATGAAGGAATGTGATAAAGATCCTATTATCCTGTTGTAAGTGCAATTTACCTGTCTCCTGTGATAAAGCCCAAAGGAGGTCAATCTAAGCCCAAAGGAGGTCAATCTATTAATTATCTCCTTTGTTAAAGAAATATTTCCGAAATGGTCTCCCATTGGGAAAACAACAGAAGAGGAAGGAAGAAATGTGATAAGTTCCAGCCAAAGACACTATTATCCTACTGTAAGTGCGATTTACCTGCCTTGTGTGATAAAGTCCTAAGTGTATGGAGGCAGCCAGAAAACACTTGGCATGGAAAAGGTGAGATTATTTTGGGGCATTGCTATGGAAAGCACACACACTTGCTAATCTCCAGTGTGGCAGGGATAAAAACAGGGTGCATGGTCATATCCTAACTATCCTTTCCTTTCTCTGGAAAATGGGACTGGAAGAAAAAGAACTGAGCAGGGGTACTTGCACATTATGCAATTATAGCACTGTGATTTCACTGCATTGGCTGCATGCTACAGAATTATGGGGTTTGTAGTTTGGTGGGGCACTAGATCTCTCTGGCTAAGGATTCTAAGGTCTATACCATAAACTGCAAATCCTAAGATTCCACAGGAAGTTGCCATCATGGAATCATAGGGCTATGATGTGCAATGTGTGAAAGGACTTACCACTTTCAGGAACAACTAATTTCTCTTGGAGCATTCAAGGGGGACAACACATAATGAGAATTATTTTTAAGAGTAAGGAAAATAAAACTCTGCAGGGAAAGAAGTTTTTCATAGACTTGTCTAACCAGCAAAGGTGTGGACAATAATGCAGAAAGATAAGCATCTCTAGCTACATTATCTGGCTCAAGGACCACTCCTTCCACAGTCAGGTTCCAACATTAAGCTGCAGAGACAGTGATTCCATTTCATTTCTTACAAAAGAGTCATGCTTCAAGAGGTCTAAAAAGTAGTGGCAGCAACACAGGACACATAGGAAAGCAACAACTAGATGACACCATCATGTATACATGCTGTTTAAATGGACTGAAGAAAAGGTGGCAATTCCACAGTAAATACCTGGTGTGGAAGCATCCAAATGATATCAAGATCCATTACAATATGGACCTATGGCTGTAAGATGCAACTAGTTACAACAAATTTGGGGAACAGAGAATAGTCTCCCTGCATACTGCAATCAATATTTTGAAAAGCAGACTATTGTCTCTGAAACAAAAGCAGACTATTGCCTCTGAAGCAAATACTGTCCTTTCTGAGGAATGAAAAAGAATAGGTTAATGCAATCACAGTTCATGTTCCATAGATGTCTCTAAAGATCTCCTAAAAGCTGATTCATCAGGGGACTTTTAGAAATGTCTTCTACTTCAGTACAATAAGATGACCCAGGGGTTGAAAATGCATATACTGGTCTCTTAAGGTTCCTGTCATTAGATTTTCAGCATAGTGCAGGTTCTCAGGCTAAATAAAGCAGTATCTGCATTTGGGTAGGAGAGAGGCAAAATGCTTACATTACTACTGGAGAACAATTGAATGCAGTATGATGGAATATTTATGGAAGATTTTTTAGATACTAATTTTGCTCCAGCTGAGCTACAGACTTGCAAATCCATCATTCTGATCTCAGTGGAGAATTCTTTGTTCAGATTCAAGTAGAACAAAATTGGATTCAAGCCCCTTGTCAAACAGAGATTCATCACTTAATATTACCAGACTGTCAGTTATTTATATTAGGTTTACTACTGAAGTCCTGAGAATAGTTTTCTTTTCACACTGCACCCTAGCTGTGGCAAAACAATGTTAATCTTTTGTCTTTCTTTCTTTTTTAATTTAGAAATAAGAAGAATCAGAGAGAGAAAGATTGACTATCAACAGCATTTTAGACTGATAAAGTATCAACTTCAAATACAACAGCCAACTTTTTTTCTAATACAAGGCATTTCTGCATAATGAGTTTTTAGTTGTCAATAAAACCAATTCAAGTCATCTCATGGGAAATGCATTATGCTATCCCAACTGTCTATAATATGAGAAGCATTCTGCATAAAATCTTGCTGTACCAGTGGTGTCATGTTTCAGTTCAATAATCACGTTAGCCATGAAAATCTATAGTAGCAGTACATTAATGACACTTGCTGTTCTCAACAAGTATAAATTTAACTCAAAAGTATGATATGAGCAAATACTTTTTCAGTGAAAATGAGAAACAATTAATCATTGTAGTTCATTCCAGTCTTTCATAATTCCATATTAAAGATATGGTACTCAAGCTATATCTACAAAACCTGAAGGAAGTAATAAATGGACTGATTTTAGAGGAGATTGTTACCTAAATTATTGCATATATTCTATTAATCCAGCCCTGAAAGCTGAGTATGGGCCATCATCTCCTTTCCGGATCTGCAAAAGAGGTAGTTGGCAAAATAGGAAAGAAAGAAAGAAAGAAAGAAAGAAAGAAAGAAAGAAAGAAAGAAAGAAAGAAAGAAAGAAACCCAACCCTTTCTGCACTATTTCCATTAATGTCAATGCTATATTATGTAGGTTTTGAAAAGTTTTTAACTGATCTGTTTCCATGCTTTAACTATAATTTTTCATATTTTCTACATTTATTTTTTGTTAAATTAAATAAGAAACATTAAGCACCATTTGTAAGCAAGGCATCACTCTAGGCAACATGAATAGGATTAGTTAGGACCAGTTATGTACCAATGTTGTAGTTATGTGCCTTCAAGTGGACTTGGATTTACTATGATCCTATCCTGGGGTTTTCTTGGCAAGATTTATTTAGAAGAGGTTTTCTGTTGCTTTCCTCAAAGGTTGATGGAAGATAACTTGCCCAAGGTCACTCTGTGTGTTTCCATGGCTGAGCAGGGATTCAGATGCTTGTTTTGCAGAATCCTAGTCCTACACTCAAATCAGTCTCCACACTGATTTGATGAAAACAGTACTAAATCGGAAATGCCTTTTTTTCCCTACAGGAGCCTTTCCCATGGAGAGGACAAGGAAGCCACATAAAGGCACCAGATGATAACATTAGCATCAAGAAATGAAAATTATGACACTGCCACTCTCTTCAAATAATCTGACTCTCGTCTGTTTAGGGCTTTAAGAAATGAAACCATCAGATACCTAGTCTAATTCCAACAGAAGTTTAAAAAAGGTTCCTGTGAGACACAGAAACAGAGAAAATAGTCGGAGTTCACAATGTTAATATATATGAATGAAGCTTCATTTCAGAACTAGAAGAATCACCTGGGTCCTAAAATGAATCAGTGTCAAAAAGATGAATCTGAACCACGCTTGGGGTTTTTTATGCTTCCATTCTGTTCTCACAACATTATTTCCTATAAGCCTATGAATAAACAATATACACTGAAAACTGTGCAGCTTCTGGCTATTTCTGAAAATGAGAACATACATTTCTCTTGAAGGCACAGATTTCAAATTTCTGTAAAGTCTTCTAAATTTTGTTTAGATTCAGCCACTCTAAATTCTCACTTACTTACATCAAGGCAAAAAAATCCAACATTAACAATGTGTTCTTTTTGCTAGCTTCTGTAAACTGGTAAATTATGATATCAAAACCTTTGGGTTGCAAACTAATGTTTTGTCACTTTAAAATAAAAATGCTGCATGCCTCTGACAAGCTGTTCATAAAGCACAGGTGGCAATATTGCTCTCTAAATTATATTTGGTAGGAAAATGCACTATTTGGATGACAGTTAAACAGATTAATTGCAAGCAAAGGTCAGATATTTCATGCACCTTATGCTGCATAATAAATCACCATTTTATCCCTCCATAAAATATTCCAGAAGAGAACAAAAAAAATGATGTGGTTATGCTGATACATATAGAACAACGACTTATTTCATTTTTCTCAGAGTACAATGAACAAAAAATTTAGCTTGAGTTTTTAAGCCACAGCATTTTAACTACCATGTCACTAAATTATGATCAGCTTATTAGCTTGAACAATGAACCAAGATATTCCTGTAATTATCATACTGCATTATTATTCATATACATGTTCATGTTTTATATATTAATAATAATTAATATTGTCTATAACTAAGTGCAGTGAAAATTATTAAGTGATAACTGGCATCTGTATTGTGTATGTTTTTTCCCAACTGTCCAATGACTTTACATATATCATCTTAGTAATCACGAAAGGCAGGCCTAGGTCAAGCACATTGCAGTAGGTTACCTTGAGGAGGTTATGAGAGCATGGATAAGTCAAGCTGAGATTATCTCACTGTCACACAGGGCCTCAACTGGAATGTTAATGTAAACTGGTTAGAAGCATCCCACGACACCAAAGCAACCTCTGTATCCCAAGCCTGTTCATTCAGGGAAAATGCATCAGTGCCTAGTACAGGTTGAGCGTCAGTTCCTCAGGTAGACAAAGCTCCTACACACAGTATTTTCATTCTGTCTGGGCTGAGCTCCAGTTTATTGGCCTTTGTCTAGCCACAGCCAATCACTGAATTACAACCTCCATAGCTTTACCAGATGAAAAGGAGAAATAACATTTGGATGTGATCTATGTATTGGTGACACCTTAGCCCATATCTTCAGGTAACTCATTTGGTCATTTCAAATAAAAGATAAACAGCATGAGGATGCAAGACTCCACAGCATAATTGCTGAATTGCTGTACCCTCATCACAACCTTCTGGAACTGGCCCTCGAGTAAGAAACAGAACCACTACAGCACAGCCTATTCAGAAAGATAACATTGCTGAGAGCATCAAAAGCCACTGAGACATCCAGGAAAATCAACAAAATCATGCTTAGCCTGTGTTTTCTCACTAGTACAGGACATTTGTCAAGATGATCGAAGGAGTCTTATTGGCAAATTAAGGCCTGCAGCCAGATTGAAATGGATGAGATAGCGGCTTACCTAAACTGTGAATTCATAGCTAAGGAGAGATCTGAGGAAGGCATTTCACAAGGTACCCGTTTGTTCTCTTAACTATTAGATTCCTAACAGTATTTTTCCACAGGAAAATCACACAACACAACATTTTTAGCAAGTAGTCCAGAATCCATTCTTGTCACAAGGACATGGCACATATTTTGTAAACCTTACAGAATAATTGGAAGATTTTTTTAAAAAAAGACTGATTATTATTCCTAGTTTTCTATAAGGTTTACATAATCTACTGAAGTATCATGCTCCTTTACGACATCCTTTAATTTGCACTGGGGAAAAAAAACATCTACAGGCTTCCAAATGGTTGCTGTTTTTACCCTTTTTATTTTAAACAGCACTGCAGAGCCACTGATTTCCACTCAAGAGAAAGCAGTGCTTTCAAATGACATCAGTTCATGGACAGCAATAGCCAACCTATTATTCAGATATCTTTTGAAATCGTTTCTTTTTTGGAAAAAAAAAGTTAAGTCATTATATAACAGTGCAATCCTCACTTATAAGTTCATGAACTGCAGGGAGATCAGATGACAAAGTTTAATTTTTATTACTGAGGTATTCATTTTATAGGAAAATGACATTATCTATCTAGTTTTATCAAAACTATTTTTTTAAAAAATGGTTTCAAAACAAACCTGACAAAATATCACACTTAATAGAATTCAGACTTGACACTGGAAAAACAAGAAACTAGAACAGAAATGAAAAATTAAAAATTTATCCATCTTGAGACACTAGAGTACCTGCACAGTTCTGAAGGTTAAAGATGCTGGCCTGGCCACCTGTGTTATCAGGTGGCAAAATATTAAAGTCTGGGTGATGTTTCCTCAAAGGAACGAATGGCTAGACAACAATTTCTTAATTTTGAACAGAACAGGCTACAAGAACATGTCAAGCCAGTTGACAAGACAAGACCTCTGTCCTTGATTATGAGATCTGAGGTATGTAGGTAGTTTTAGCAAAGAGAAGGACAAAACATAACTAAAAGTACTCAGGGGTATTAGGGTATCTTTCTGTAGATCTGGTGTGGAACAGTCAATTTGCTGCAGCAGATTTGCTGCTTGTTCAGTTGCTTAAGGTTATCCTTACTTGTGTATTTGTAAGCAAAATCAAATGGGGCAGGAACAGTTAACACCCTGATCAAATATTTTCTCCACTAAAGCAAGACAAATCCATCTGTACTCTTCAGGGGAAACTCACAACAACTCTAATATTCTACACTTTTAGCTGCTATAAATTGCCCTTTCTGCTGCCTCCATCCCCCATCTTCAGAAAAAGGGCAAGAAATTTAAAATGTGTTGCTGCTCAGTTCCTTTAGGAATATGCCTTTATATATGGAAACTAAACTACCCATGTTCTTACTCTTACAACAGTTTAGTGCATTTTCTTTCAAAATCACAAATAGTACTCCAGGCATCTTAGAACCCATTCGTGACAGGCTTGGGCTGAACTATAAGCAATTCTTTTTCTTCCCTGTTATCTCCAAAGCTGATTTTTACAAGCACTGGTATAGAATATATATGTATTTATCAGCCACCATACTACTGTAAATGCACCCAATCTTAACTGATTTTGGAAGCAAAGCAGTCAAGCCCACTTAGTACTTGGATGGGAGACTACAAAGAAATATCAGAGGTCTCCAGTAGGGCTAGGAAAGAACCCAACCTGGAAAACTGGAGAGCATTATCAGCCAAGATTTGACAACAGCAGGATGGATGGAGTAATAGTCTGTCTCAGTGTACAGTAGCTTCCTGTGTTTCCATCAGTTATTATAAGTTGTGCTGATATGTCAGTTCCATATCATAGGAGTCCACAATCCAAACACCCCAAATTCAACACAGGAATTAAGGATAAGGAAATCAGTTCCAGACACAGGAAAAGCACAAGTAGGGGGAAAAACCTTCTTTCACACAATTCTGTTCATCACACTACACACAATGAAAGAAGTAATCACAAAAATATGCATGTGTCAACATAGGACAACCAAGAAAAGTGACTGCAGTACATGGATTAGGACTGAAAGACAAAAGCCAATCAGCCACATACACACACAAACACAAACAGACACACAGTGCCTTGCAAAGTTAACAGAATAAGAATCATTTTCTTCAGCACACATTTAAAAACCACATTCAATACAAAGTGTCATATCTCAATGCCAGTAGAAGCAAAATTGTATAGTTCTTCCACAGAATTATCGCTTATGAAATGGAACACATTCACTAAATGGCCTATTTTATTTTTTTATAAATTTACTTAATTAATATTCCTCCTTTCTCCTTGCACCAGGACCCTCAAATCAAAGGCGTCTTAGTTGTTTTTCATTGTTGTTATTAAGAAAAACAACAAACAAAAGTGGCACATGAAATATTTCTTTCTAGCAAAGGCAGTATCCAGGGCACCAAGATATTTTGTTTTCTCCAAATGGGTTTTAATGTTATCAAAATGTGATAAGATATTGAAACATGGAAAAGAAAAATAATCTCTCACATTAGCAATGACTCCACATAGTAATGACTCTGATTGTCCCATTCACTCCATCTGCCCATAATAGATAAAAGGCATGTATATCTTGCATAGCAGACTTTTATTATGCTAAACTGCCCTCTTGGATATCCCCCCCCCAAAAAAAAGCCTTTTTTTCAGTAAAAATTCACTTCTATTAGTCACGCCTGATTATGTTATGAAATACAAGCCTTGATAATTAGAGTGATGAGTTTATGTTGTGCACCTAATATCCCACATGTCAAACCTGTAAAAGAGGGTCCTTTGGGTATTATTAGTTCCACACAGCTGGAAATGATGGTCTGATAAATGTTGGCTGCCAGATCCAGTCACACAATCGTGAGGTCTGTCATGTCAGGAAGTAAACATTAATTAAGAAGGGCTGGTTTCACTCAAAAGATTAACGTTCTGAATATACAGAGAACCCTTCTTCCCCTAGTGATTCGGTAACGTTTGAAATTGATTTTACAAATTCATTCTATTCTCTTGCTGCACAGTGGGTGGATTTCTTGTCAAAAGTAACATCATAAAACCTCCAAGACTAGTAACTGATTGAAAGAATCTGGGGAGAGTCTTTTAAAATCTTACAAACAACACTGCTCTCAAATCCTTAACCCTAAGAGTGAAATCCAAAGTGACACCAGCAAGTAACAATAGTTTCCTCTCTTTCTTCTACACTGTAGCTCCTTATTTTTCCCAAAACTGTGTACTAAGGAGTCCCCCTACCTTTCAGAAGCAATTTTTAGGGTTACAGTGGCTGCCAGCAGAAGGCAGATTGCATTTCTCTCCTCATTCCACTGACATAAGATGTGACAGAGTGAAAGAACCTAACTGGAGACATTTTTAATGTATTTATGTCCTTAAACACTAAAACTAGCATTGTATTCTCTAACATTTCGTAGAAGAAAATGACCATATGTGATGAAGCAGCATCACAGTATGGTCAAGAGGGTAAAGGTGATCAATGAGAAAGAATAAGGGAGTTAAGAGAGGCGGCAGCAGTCTGCTTTTGCCTGAGTCTACTGGGAAAAGGAAGATTCTGCTGCCTCCTCTCCCTTTGTTGAGTCAATGGAGGGCAAAATTACTTTTGTACAGTGAACTCAGTTTGCAGCAACTAATGTAAGCCAAAGATGAAGGTGGAAAGTGGAAGGAAGAAATTGGTACATTTTAAAAGTAGCTGAAAAAGTGGGATGACAAAAGATTAATTCAGATTGTCCTATTGGACGGTACATACCATTTCCAGCTTAATTAGTATAATCTTCTGCTATGCTTCAAATTATACAACATCCAACACTTAAGATCTAAAAATATCTTATCCTATACAACCTGAAATTCTTTCTTCAAAATGCAATAAAACAACAAAAATCCCTTCTCAAACACAAAGCTGAACAGGTGATCTTCAGACCATAGATTATCTTCTCAGCCGAGTATACCTCACAGAATTGT
Organism: Cyclura pinguis; assembly: GCA_030412105.1. Classification (NCBI taxonomy): domain Eukaryota; kingdom Metazoa; phylum Chordata; class Lepidosauria; order Squamata; family Iguanidae; genus Cyclura; species Cyclura pinguis. The sequence goes on along the minus strand of CM059599.1, from coordinate 245,428,548 downwards.
TGAGAGAATGAAATAGGCATGTGAAACTAGTCTGAGTAACAGAGAATAAACTATAGAATCTGTTTTAATTTGTATAAGCTGCCTTGAAGTCTCAGTGCTAAGGGGAAGGTAGGTTTAAATAGACAAGAACAATTAACACTAACAATAAAACATTTCAATTTTTACACTGTTCATCAAGAAAATTCTAAAAACATTTTATTCCTGCAGCAACTTTGTAAGAAAGTGCAACTGTAAGTTTGTCAAGGCAGCGTGATAAGTGGCCCACTCAGCTGTAAGGCCCTTAACACTGCAGCAGCTATAGAAGAAATTTTCTATAACTTTGTCTCCTGAGATTGCTATAACTTTTAAAAGGCTCCTTTAAAGGCTAAACAAATCCTTCCCCCCCAGTTGTCACCCTCAGTCCCAACTGGGCAATGATGAGGTGAGAAAGATGTCTGAAAATCACATGGGTGGCACCAGAGCTGCTAACACTATAATTGTGTTATGTGTTGCTACTTTTAATTGTTAGAATGCCACACAGGAAAGAAAGAAACTACAAAATGATGGTTCCAAGACAGTTCTGTAACATCCAAAGGAGACTTGTGTGGGGATCTGAATTTATCATCTAACTCAAAACCAGCACTCTTGTGCAGGAACTAAGCCCACAGTCTCCCATCACCATATGAAAATATCAGATAAAAATCTGGCTTATAAATTAAGAGGAAAATACAATAAAGAATAAAACTATGGTAGATTCTTTTTAAAGTGATGGTAGTATAGTGACATGATGTAGAGATACTTTTAAGGAAAAGCAAATTTATTATAAGGTAATATACAGAAATTATTCAGCAGAAAAATAACATTATTAGAGATCACTAACCTTGGGCATATCACACACTCTCAGCCCCAGAAAACCCTGTGATGGGATCACCTTAGGGTCACCATAACTCAGAAACAACTTGAAGGCCCACAACAACAAAAACAACAACAACAAGCATTATGAGACTGCAACTGCAGATTTCCTTGAGGAAGCTACTTAAATAGAAGCTACTCATGCAATAAATACAAATAAAAATAAAGATAGACTATCAGAGGATTATCATAGTAGACTTGCCTTCATTCTAAGCATATCTACGAGCAGAAGGAATAAAAGTACCAGAAAAAGGGTACCTTACCAGACAAATAAAGCTCTTTTAAGTTAAAGTGGAGAACCTAATATTGCCTATTGGGGTCCACAGTCTAACCCAATAAAGATCCTCCATTTCTTCTTTCCTTCTTCCCCCGCCCCCCACTGTACCTCCATCAGGGAGTTGGGGCCAAAGCCAGGGACTTTCATCGCCAGCAAGACAGTTTCAGCCCCATGTCATTCTCCCCATATGGGCAAGGCAAGCAGAGAACAAAATGTAGTCAGCCAGTACCTTGAGAGCCTGCTGACTTCCAAGGTCAGGACCCAGCCAGTGGTCCTCCCTCATACCCTTGGAATTCAGCCAGTTCTGAAATCCCCAGTTTTGCTTTTCCCATCCGTCTTCCCTGCACATGGAAGACAAAGATGGAACAAGATGTCTCTCAGCCTAAACTGTCTGCAGACATTTCAGCTGGTGCTTCAGCCAGTGAGTTGATGCTGTCATCTGGCCTGTAGGAGAAAGTGGAAGGATCCCACTCAAAATGGATTATCCAGCCCTGTTTTAAAGTACAAGATTTTTGCTACCATATTAGCATGAAGGTTATATTAAAATTACCTGAAAATATACACATGTGGAGTTGGGTCAAATGGCTATTTGATAGTGAATATCAGAAAGATAATGAATTTACTGATTTTGCATCTTCAAAAAAAATCACCTGTTGTGGTTTTTAGATACTGAAAAAATGCCTTAAACAGCATTGCATGGTCTGTTCTTATTGCAGTTTGCAAGCAATTAAAACTGGAAATAAATGATTTCCAATCTTAAATGGAGTTTTATTTTTTATTTTATTTTTTACTATATATATGTATATACCTTTCCATTGTAAAAGTTCAGAAACATGATAAGTTATGATTTGAAACAAAAAAACTGATCAGTGAAATAAAAATAAAATTGGAAGATTATAAAATTAGCATATATGCAAATTATGTTATAAAAGAGAAACATTAGAAAGAGAAAAATTAGAAAAACAGAACCTGTCTGATTTCTGAAGCTGAGTAGAGCCACGCCTGATCAGTCCTTGGAAAGGAGATCACCAGGGAATACCTGGGCCCTTTAAGCATAGCATTTGCCATGCAAAAGGGCGCCTGGAGCGTCGTGCAATTGTGAGCAGCAATCTGCACGACACACTCACAATTGCGCAATGCTCCAGGGGCCGGCAGGCACCGATTGCGCACCTTTTCATTTTTGGCTGGAAGCCGAAAATGGTGTGTGATCACGCATTGCTCCTGGGCCCCGCACGCACTTACCTGGCGTGCAGAGCCTCTGGAGCCACGCCGGTCGCACTTCCTGCCCCAGCACAGCCTGGGAAGCTGCCCAGGCTGCACTGCGGAAGGAAGAGGTGGGGATCTCACGCGAGCAGGCAGCTCATACAGAGCTGAAGCAGCGGGGACACGAGAGCCTCTCTCTGGAGGCTGCTCGCGTGATCCCCACACACCAGCACCGGAAAAAGGTAAGGTGCAGAAAGGGCCAAAGTGCAGTAGGCTATGTTTCAGAGATACATGGGAAACTATCTCTGAGTACTCCATGTCTAAGAAACGTGGTTACCATGAGTGGACAGATAACTTTTTTTTCCCTTTTATTTGTGGATCTTCATTTATTACTAGCAGTAATACCTCTAAAACTGCTATGAGTGGACAGATAACTTGAAGGCGCACACACACACGCACACACACACACACATGTACACACACACACACACATGCACAAACACACACAAAAGAGGCATATCAAAAAAGATAAGATGACTACAGTCAAGTGCCATAAAAACAGTGAATAAACTACTGGCTGTGCAGCAAGAGACAAACAATCACCCTTTAGCAATATTTAAGTTGGATACAGTGAATTTTCATAACTTAAATATTGCAATATTAAGTACTGCAACTCCAACAAGTCATTCTTTGCTGCCACCATTGCGTCTGTACAGTGTTGTCCAGTGGCGCTATCTTGAGTGGTCAGGGACTTTTTATGCTCTTCCCCACAGGAGCAGCATGTAGACCACTGAGCAGCCTGCTGTAAAGAACCTGCACAACACCTTACAGAAAAAAACAAATCAACCAGATCTGCTCCAATTTGGACACTGGTTGACACAAGTCCATTGAATGTAATCTTGGTTCCTGCTTGTTTCATATTAATTGACACATTCAAATTTGTACAGCCTGAGGATGGGGACAGGAGCCTCGGAGGAAGAAGGTTACTATATGTGCACTGGACTCTTGTCCTTCCTGGCTTATAAAAGCAGCCAGAGGGGGGTCAAAGAAAGATTGGCTTAGGATTTACATGAGAAGAGCAAGGAAATGAAGCATACACTAATGTGGAGGAAAAAGTTTCAAAATGAAGGAAGAGAATCAGGCACGCAAGTAATCAGTTTGGAAGACGAGCGACACAAAGTAAGATCTTTAAAACATGAAATATAAGATCAACCCACTCACCCCCAAAAAACTAGAAAGAAGAAACCTGACCAGGAAAGAGGAGAAATAAAGCACAGATAAATAGATATATTTAATATTTATCAGTGAGAATGAACTTATTTAGATTTAGAATAAAACACAGTCCTGAGGTAGGAAAGAGAACTGAAGGTTGGGTAGGGCAGAAAGCACTGAGAGGTAGAAGAATGGCAGTAAAAAGGCTTAGAAGAATAGTCATATTTGGAAGATAAAAGAAGAAAGGAACACAATCACAACAGAAATATAAAATTAGTAAGATCAGAAGTGTCAGATTTGCATAATGCAGTCTTCCCTCTACATTTGTGGGTTTGAACTTTGCAAATTTGATTTATTCGCAAGGTGCCTGCTTGCCCCCTCCATTCTTCCCCTCCCATTCCCTTGCCTTTTGCCCAGATGCACCGAACCTTCTTTCTCCACGCCTGGGCAAAAGGTAAACAAATAGAATTGGGGAGCCCTGCATAAGGCAAAGGAAGGCATGCGGGAGCCTTCTCCCTATTCTCCCAGGCACTTGGAAGGAATGTACACGCCCAGGCAAAAGGCAAGAGAATGAGAGAGGGAGTGCTCAATCAACTGGGGGGGGGGTATTTGTGGGGGGGTTGTTTTTTGTTTTTACTTTTGCGAGGGTTCTGTACCCTGAACACTTGCAAAAGTTGAGGGGCCACTGTAATCTAAGCAGAGAGTCATTCTGCTCTCTGGCTGTAGGGGTTGTATCTTACTGGTGTCTCTCTGCTTTTTAAGAACATAAGAATACTCCTTCTGCACCAGATCAAGGCTCATTTAGTCCATCATCCAGTCCGCACAGTGATCAACCAGTTACCTTTGTCAAGCTCCCAAGCAAAAAATCAGTACAACAGCATCCTCCTCTTTATGTTCCCATCAAGTGAAACTAGAAAGCACTCTGCTTCTGGTGCTAGAGGCAATGGTTTATGAATGCCTCTAATCCCCTTTAAAGCTGTGTGAGCTAACAACAATCACATCTTCTTGTAGTAGCAAATTCCACAGTTTAACTGTGTGTTACTTAAAGTGCCATCATTCATCTTGAATGAATAATCCTAGGTCCAGTATTATGTTTCCCTTGCCACTTTTCTAAGCTGAACAATCCCCAAAATGCCTTTCCTCATAGAGGAGCTAATCCAATCCCTTGATTTTTCTGGTTGCCCTGACGTTTAACTCATGTAAGTTGCAACGGCACAAGGATAACAATAAGCGTTCTTAGTTAAGTATTGTAATGAACCTCCCTATCAGCATTGGTTTAGTGCCTACGAGGTTCAGCATAAGGGATTAGACCAAGGAGGTGAACCTAGCTGAGGTGATCCTAGGAAAAAAAGAAACACCAGGCATTATGAATCAGAATCCTAGTGGGAATTTTTCCAGATTTGAAAAAGAGCAGGAATTATAGCTGGTTATAGCTACTATATATAGCTATATATAGTTACTCTGAGTAACCATGGGGCCAGCCAACTCAAAACCCTTTGGCCTGGCAATACTTGAATGTGAATAAGCAGAAGAGTATGTTTAATTAATCACAATTAGGGTTGTTCCTTCATTTTCTGTGTTTGGAACTCTGAGTTTTGTCAGTCTCTTTATATCCCTAAAGTTGTGCCCAAACAGTAAAATCTTCTGTATTATAGCAGCAGTGGTTTTAAACCCAGGAACCTAAGATACAATGTAATTTCTTTCTTTTGGAATGAAGTATCCTTTTACCTGAGAAGTAGCTGCCTCAGATTGCAATATTATTGCCAAAGGGAACACAAAATCTCAGGAAGTTACAGCTGCATTGGGCTGCTAGAGGATTCAGCCTCTCTCTCCCAGGTAGTTGGGAGACAGAGAGAAGATACCCTGAAAGGAGGAGGACTCATCTCCTTTCAGGGTTTAATAGGAAAGCCAGATGGGCTGGTGGTAGCCAAACCAAACCATGGACAAAGCAAATCTTTGCTTTGTGATGACTGGGTTGAATCCCACTTCCAGGAAGTAGAGAGGACCTTTTGGGCCGGTGTCTCCACTTTGAGTGCAAGTAGAAAACAGCCTTGTCTATCAACTAAATGTTTTATCAATACTACAGAACAGGGGTGGGGATTGTGCAGCTCTCCAGATGCTATTTGTTTGTTTTACATCACATTCCATCTTTCCATGGGGCCCAAGGTTAAAATACTGTTGGCTGGCAACTGTAAATTGTTGGGTCTCAGATCCAGGAATCAGGTAAACAGCCTCTCCTGCAAGAGACTGCACTCCCCCTGAAGGAGCACGTATGTAGCTTGGGAGTGCTGCTAGATCTATACCTGTCACAGGAGGCCCAAGGGGACTCTGTGGCTCAGAGTGCTGGCAGCAGCTTCAACTGGTGTACCAGCTATGGCCTTTCCTGAACAGAGATAACCTAATCACAGTAGTCTGTAAACTGGTAACCTCTCAATTTGACTACTCTAATGTGCTCTATGTTAGACTGCCCTTGAAGACGTCAAAAAAGCTACAGCTAGTGCAAACTGTAGCACCAAAACTGGTCACATAGATAACATATAACACTGATCTCAAAGGAGCTACACTGGCTGCCAATTCGTTGTTGTTGTTATTGTTGTTGTGTCTTCAAGTTGTTTCCAACTTTCATTACCTGTCTGAACTCAAGACACTCGTGATGACTTTCAATGCCCTAAAATAACTTAGGATCTCAACATGTGAAGGAATGCCTCTCCCTGTATACACCTGCCCAAGGAGTGAAATCTGTTGGATTAGTTCTCTCCTGTGTCATACCAGTGGGGCAAAGCATTATGAGAGTACATAGGACAGAACTTTCCCTGCTATGGCACCCCATTTGTGGAATGCCTTTCCCTTAGAAGTCTTGTAGGCACCAACATAGTTTTTCTTCTGACACCAAGTCAGAAATGGTTTTTTTTAGAGCCTTTGGGCCCTAATTTACTTTTCAAATCTACATGGTTTTAAATTGTTGTAGCCTTTTAGTATGTTTTAACTTGCTGATATGTTTGATATATTTTTATCTTGTTTAAATTATTGACCCCCCAGCCCTAAAATCCCTTGGCTCTGTAATTCATGTAGTCTTACAACAATAAAGAACTGCACCCGTATGGAGCCAGCTAACTAGGTTTTTCAGAATTTCATTCTAGATAACAAACTCTCATAGAAAATTATGTTAAATGAATAATACAGTTGGGCTATAGGTACTATAACATCAGTACAGCTCTTGACAAATTCATATTCCAAGTCATTAAGTTACAAACTTTGGTGACATCATTAAGGTGAGGGGGGGGGAGACACTTATCATTGCTTCTGTAATCTGCTCTCACTTCAAAAATCTTCTTTCCCATGTTTCTATACCATGTCCTTTCTATTAGACAAAACTAGCAGAAGAAACTTTAAAGGAAGCCCCCACTCTTTGAACCCCTGTTATCTGGTGACTCACTCTTTTGAGGCTTCCAAATTAAGGACAAGTACCATTAATTTGATGGGGTTCTTCTCTTTCATCAGTTCTTCTTGCCCATGGAAGCTTGCTTGCAACTGCTTATACATGCTCATTGCTTGCAAAACAAGCTGAGAGGGTAAAAAGGGCTCTAAACCAGCTGAGAGACTTTGCAAGCAGCACACTTGTGGTTAGTCCCAAGTGAGCCTCCATAAGTCCTTCATGTTCCCTACAGTATAGTATATGGGTTCTATTTTGCAGCTAATTCCATTTTCTGACAGTGCTTCAGTCCCTAATCTGGCAGATACGGGGGAAACTTGTAAATTCTTTTCACGGTTATATTGTCTGCTTTTCTTCATATTTTTTCCTGTTTTGACAAACTCAAAAGTGTTCCATACACACACACATACACACAGGTGTACAACAGCATTTTAAAAATGTTGCAAAGGTTCTTCATAAAAAAATAGTTTCCAGAAGTTCTTTAGCAACAATGAATGGGTACCAATAAATAGACAGGCTTGGCATTTTAACAATTAAAATTAAAGGTTTTCATGTAATTATCCTGGGGAAGTGTGTGTCAGAGTACAACAGCTTTATAAATAGGTGTAAAAAAACAAAACCATAAACATGTACTATTTAAAGCAAAGGTGTAAATTCAAGTTTGGGGTGTTCAAGTCAAATCAAAGCTAAAATTAAAACTTTGATTCATTATTATTTCACTTTCAGCAAACACAGAGAGCAGTATCTCATTCCTTTACTTGATTTTGGGATGTTGGAAGTGTGTTTGCATAAGATATGTTAAGCACTAACAAGCATAATAATGCCTTATCAGGAGGGGAAAAAAATTCTTAGAGCGGGTACTATGCTTAGGGTTCCCTCACTCCACCCAAATATTTCAATTCAGATACTTATGAGCTGTTCAGAAGGAGCAACCAATGGATTTGCCAACCATTCTTGATTTTACAGCAACTCCTCCCACAGCTGCACCGAGCTGAACAGGAACTCTGCCAATGCGGAACTCCTGTTGGGACAGGCTCTGCACCAGGAGAGCTACCAAGTCCATCCAATTGAGAGAGGCTGCTGAAGGGGAAGCAGTAAAATCAGTAGTGGATGCACCGTCCCCATGGAACTACCCCTACTGGTGAGACATTTAAAAATTTTGTTTAGTAAATATACATCAAACATTCAAAATCACACCATGCTCTGTTTACAGCACTGAGAAATTTTCCAGAAACTCTACTTCACTAAGCTCATGGGCCCTTCTCAGTATGATGTGATCAGAGTAACTTTGCCCCATTCTTAAACACTTTAGCTTTTTCCTTAATGACATCAAAATTGTCCTAGCTTTTTTCTTACAGAAAACAAAATTGTCCTAGCTTTCTTATCTAGCCAAGAAAGTTATCTTCTTGGAACCAATATGTATTCTGGTATGCAAAAAATGGCACAGTGAATACGCATAAGGCTACAGACTGCATGCATAAGTGTCATTACAGGCCTTGGGGATTAGTTTTGGGGTATCACTGTCATTTTTCTGAGATTGCAGAGTTGTCCCATCTGGCCTTTTAATTAAACACCTGAAGCTGTAGGCAATAACTTAGAATTTTTGTTCCCCATACTCCGTTCATTGGCAATGAATGAATTACATCATGGTTAGCTTGTTTTATCTGTAAATTATTTTATAAAAATTGTACACACACACATGAAACTCTTATCAGAATAGTCCACTATAAACTGTAATCCACTTGTGAGAAAAAAGCAAAATAAGGATAATTTAAAATCTATTCTCTCAATACACAAAGACCCTGGTATAATTTGAGCAACAACTGGCTTCCTATGCTTTGCTAAACAAGTGGCAAATAATCAAATAGATAAGTTTGTTTCCATACAAATAGATAAAGGTTTTGAAGCTATTTACAGAGTCCTGTACTGAAAACATTAACTGGTCTATGTTAAGAGTGATAATATCCATGTACTAATTAGAGTATCATGCTAGCAAATCTAATAAGGAAGAGTATGATTCACAGTATCATAAGACTGAGCTTAAAAATTCATAACCAATAGAAAGAATATTGTTTGTCTCATTTCAAGCATGACCTTCATACCATTTAGTAGAAGAGCTGTACTGCTAGAAACATGTTATATATTGTTTTAACTACAGGGAACTTCTACTTCCCATAGATATTGTGAATATAACTTATATTCTTCATAGACTTAAGTATGCTGTTATAATTAATAAAATTCCACTTACACAAGTAGATTCTACATATTTATTTAATATAATTAGATCTAAAAAATATATTCCAAAAGTATTTTTCATAATTAAATATTTATGCCTTTACATTCCAAGTTCACAACTTGAATATTCATGATAAAATATTTACCTGTTACATAGTATCCATAAAAAGTGGATTGGATCCAAGCCTACTGTTCCACGCATGACATTTCTGCCTCCAGAAGTGAGTCAAATTCATCAGAGGCTCTTGTTAAGAATGTGGCAACTACTCATGTTCTCTGAAGGTCCCAGAGCAGATTTCTGGGGTAGCATGGGGGAGATAGGGACTGTCCAAAAATGGAGGGACTTTGGCCCCCATCCATGCCCCTCTAATATGTGAGTGTGCAAGTAGCAGAATTGTGTCCTGCTCAGTTCCAGATCTAACCCAACAGCTGCACTGATTTGTTTATATCTGGACAAGTTACAGCACTAGAAGCTCTTTTATAAACTGATGATAACACCAAAAGATAAGTTCAAAAGCCAAGAAGCATACAGGAATTAACCTCTTCCCAAATACATAGTGAAGTGAATTAAAACCAGATGTCTTTCACCGATCCCTGCAAGCCATCTTCCCTCAGGAAGACAACAATAATTTAATATTTGACTTTGTAGACATCTCACTTTTAACATGAGTTCTAACTCTGGTAAGCAGAACATCTCAATGCCTTAGCGTTGGTATATTTTCCTGAATAACAAGGTTCAGCTTATAATCAGATATATTTCACCCACCATTCTGACTAGACTGACTCAATACTCAAAACAATGAATCCAAGGATTAGCTTTCCCCAGAATCTTTATTTTAAAGTAAATACCCATTTTATATGTGAAGCTCTGATCTTTAATGGACTGGATTAACCAGTCTCCTAACAAATATGTTGAATGCTCTTGCCTCTGAATATCAGAATATCAGTGCTTTGGCAACATGGGCGTTTGGGGAAACCACTTCTCTCTGCTTCCCACCACATAAACAAAACATCCTTTCAGGAGGAAGACGTGCACACAGTTCCCATAATTTAGAGCTCCATAAAATACTATCTCCTTGCTAACTATGGCAAATTAAACTTTGTGACAGAACAATATTTTCCTTTACATAACCTTTACTGAGAAAGATGCTCACCTGCCAGGAACCTCTGGCCAATCCACACAATCTGCGGTCATGGAAAGCATGATCTGGTTGCACATACGTGTGCCAGCATGCTCCCTTATGGTGGTGATGGACAGGGCAGGTGAAGACTAATACCCCCTTTCTTACCAACTAAAGCCCCATTTGATCACTGGCAGAAGGAGGAGGAGGAGACAGAGCTACGGCTGGCATGGAATATATGTGTCTGCAATTTTGGTTACTACCTAATATATGTCACCAGAAGAGTTTGTTTTAATTCAGCATGAGCCTGACCTAGTCACTTTCCTGATTTGCAGTTATACTGAGCTCCAGAAACAACTGCTGTGTTAAAATAGTCAACTAGAAGCCATTCTGGCAGCTGAGAAGAGCTTGATAAGAGGAGGTGAGATGTTACCTCCCTGCTAAACTATAAATATAGCCTAAATTAGCTTCTTGATGTATGTACTGAACTGACATCACTGCCAGCAAGCACACCTTCCCTTGATAGAACTTGAATAAGAACACATCCTGTTAACCAGCTGAACCAAAAGGCAGAAAATACAGCATGAATAGAGCCCTGCTTTCTGCTGAGCTTCAGTCATTCCTTATTATCCATGACTGGTCCAGAATATCTGGCTAATTCCTACTGAGTTCTTATGGTCTTAGCATGTGAAGCCTGGAGAGTGCAGGGATGATTCTATCCAGTCCTGAAAAATAGAATGAAAGCTAGCAAGCAACACTTGGAAAATGTAAGCAATATTTCAGCCATAATTGGGGAGAGAGGATTTCTGTCTTGTACCTATTGCTGTATCTCCTTTTCTAGGAATATAGATTCCTATCTATTCTCTCTAAATATCTTATATGTCATGAGTTATGCATTAACAAAGTTAAAAGTCATATAGAATCATAGAATAACAGAGCTGGAAGAGACCACAGGGGCCATCCAGTCCAACCCCCTGCAATGCAGGAACCTACATCAAAGCACTCCTGACAGATGGCCATCCAGTGTCTGTTTAAAAAAACCCAAAGAAGGAAACTCCACCACACTCTGACGCAGCATATTTCTCTGCCAGACAGCTCTGGCCATCAAGAAGTTCTTCCTGAGGTTCAGGTGGAATCTCCTTTCCTGTAGCTCGAATCCATTGCTCCTTTTCCACTGCTCCAGACGGACAACAAGCCCACTCCTTCCTTGACATGACATCCCTTCAAATATTTAAACATGGCTATCACGTCCCCTCTTAAACTTCTCTTCTGAAAACTAAACGTAGCCAGCTCCCTAAGCTGTTTTTCATAGGGCATGGTTTCCAGACCCTTCACCATTTTGGTTGCCCTCTGGACATGCTCCACCTTGTCAATAGCGTTCATGAAATGAGGTACTCAGAACTGGACACAGTATTCCATATGAGGTCTAACCAAAGCAGAATAGAGTGGTACTATTACTTTCCTTGATCTGGACACCATACTCCTATTGATGCAACCAAGAATTGCATCGGCTTTCTTGACTGCCGCATCACACTGCTGACTCATGTTCAGCTTGTCGTCTACTAAGACTCCTAGATCTCTTTCACATGTACTGGTGTCCAGTCAGGTTTCTCCCATCTTATATTTGTGTATTTCATTTTTTTCTGCCTAGGTGTAGGACCTTACATTTCTCTCTGTTGAAATTCAGTTTATTAGCCTTGATCCAATTCTTCAATCTGTCAAGGTCATTTTGAATTTTGATCCTGTTCTCTGGCATATTAGCAACCCCTCCAAATTTGGTGTCATCTGCAAATTTGGTCAGCATGCTCTCTATTCCTTCATCCAAGTCATTGATGAAGATGTTGAACAGCACTGGGCCCAGGACAGAACCTTGTGGCACCCCGCTAGTCACTTCTCTCCAGGATGAAAAGCAGCCATTGGTGAGCAACCTTTGGCCTTTGGTCAGTCAACCAACTACAAATCCACCTGACAGTAGCCCTGTCTAGCCCACATTTTACTAGCTTCTTTGCAGGAATATCATGGAGAACTTTGTCAAAGACCTAACAGAAGGCAGGAAATGCTACATCCACAGCATTCACTTCATCTATCAAGCTTGTAACTCTATTGTAAAAAGAGATATGATTAGTCTGGCATGACTTGTTTTTGAGAAACCCATGTTGACTTTTAGTAATCACAGCATTGCTTTCTAAGTAATTACAAACTGTCTACTCTAGAATTTTTCTGGATATTGATGTCAGGCTGACTGGATGATAATTATTTGGGTCCTCTTTCCCTTTTCTGAGGATCGGGACAACATTTGCCCTCCTCCAGGCTGCTGGGACTTCTCATGTTCTCCAAGAATTTTCAAAGATTAACACCAGTGGTTCTGAAATTGCTTCTGCCAGTTCTTTTAATATCTTTGGATATAGTTCATCTGATCTTGAAAACCTGAATTTGTTTAAAGTAGACAGGTATTCCTGTACTACTTCTCTACTTATACTGTGCTGAGTTTCTGCCACTTCCCTGCCTGCTCTCCATCCCCCAGAGTGAGTATCTTTTTTTCCTTTTGGGAGAAAACTGAGACAAAGAAGGTGTTGAGTAGTTCTGCTTTTTCTCTGCCCCTTGTTAGTATTTGCCTATCCTCTCCATGCAGTGATCCTGTTATTTCCTTGTTTTTCCTTTTACTGCGGATATATCTTAAAAAGCCTTTTCTATTGTTTTTAATCTCTCTGGCAAGCCTGAATTCATTCTGTGCTCTAGCTTTTCTGACTTTCCACCCTACACATCTTGGCTATTTGTTTAAATTCCTCTTTGATGATTTCCCCATTTTTCCATTTCTTGTACATGTTTCAATTGAGCTAAATGTTAAAAGAAACATGTGCCTTAGTCACCCATTCTGGTTTTTTAGACACCTCTCATTTTTCCTCCTTAATGGAACAGTTTTAAATTGTGCCTTCAATATCGCATTTTTAAGAAATTTCCAACCATCATGAACTACCTTCTCTTTCAATATTCTTGACTATGGAATTTCAGCCAGTAATTCCCTAAGTTTACAGAAATTGGCTTTCTTAAAGTCCAGAATGCATGTCTGACTACACTTGGCTTCCCCTTCCCACAGAATGAAGTGGGTTTCCATGGCTGAGTGCGGATTCAAACCCTCTTCTCCAGAGTTGTAGTCCAACGCTGAAACCACCAAACCATGCTAGTTGTGCTGTACAGTACTGTCACCTGCTGGGCCTTTTATAAGCCCAGAATAAAGAGCAGTACATGGAAAGCAGACAAAAAACTATCAATATTTTTAGCAAGAAGCTGATAAAAATGAGAAATATATATAAAGATTGAGCCACTAGTATATCTGAAGCTAAATTCTACACTCTTTGTATGTTTGAATAGTGCCCTGCTGGCAGGATGGGCCAAAAACATTTCATCATCTGAGCTCAGTATAAAATAGGACAACTATACCTCCTCAATTCCACGCACAAAGGCAGAGTAGACCAACCACTGAATCTCACTTCAGTTCTGATGACAAAGCAGCATCCTCTACACACATGAGGCTAGGCGACTAGAAAAAAAATCACTTTTGCCCAGCATCTGCTACCTGCAGTGGTCACATAATGATAGGGCCAGCCCTGTCCACTGCAATCAGATAAGGAAAATAAAAATGCAACATGTGAAATAAGCATTTGAAAGCTGGACAAGATGGAAATCTATGGGAGATCCTGACATCATTCCAATGTGCAGCCGGACAAATTTTGTCCAGTAGGAAAATAAAATCTGCAATAGGAAATAGTAATCATGCAGTTGGTAATATGGGCTTCAATCAGGAACCCTTCAAGTTACCCTTCATAGTCCACAGTCTTATATTAGTAGTACGGTGTGCCCTCTGTGTATGTGCGGGTTCCATTCCAAGAACCTTTGTGAATGACAAAATTCATGAATGCTTGTGTCCCATTTTATTCAACGGTGACAACATGCACGTGGATGTTTGAACACCCACATCACTACCACAGACACTCAGATTCAAACATCCAGGGATCATGGATAAAGAGAATGCACTGTATATTATTGGGGCCAACTACCAGACTTCTTGATCTTGTGATCAAGGAAGGTTCATGCATGAAGATACATCTAGCTTCTTTAGAGTCAATGGTGTTATTGTAGGCACTGTCAACTATATCTAGCATTCCTTTTGCACTACAGTTGCAGGGTTCATTGGCACTGAGAAACTCCTGCCTTCTATCACCAGATGTCTTTCAGCATTATGTTCAATTTTTTCTGGTTCAGTACACAGTGACATCACACCTCTCAGACAATGACAGGGCATCTTCAGTCATTATCTTGGTGAGGCTGTTCTTTCTACCCTTAGTATACCATACAAGGTACCAGATCCTGATTGATCTTGAAGGTCTGCTTAATACTTGGTTGGGGGACAGCCAGGGTATGCCAAGTGCTGTAAGCTATATTCACAGGAAGGCAATGGCAAACCACCTCTGAGTATTCCTTGCCAAAGAAAACCCTATGAAATTCAGCTGACCTGAAAGGATGCATGCATGCGCGCACACACCATGCAAAGTTCAACATTAAAGTCAGGGGAGTGGGTTCTCAGGTCCTCAGTTATACAAGAACTGTCCGATCTCACCTATCTTAGAGTAAGACAATTTTCACCTTTCCTTTTTCACCTGTTTTCCTATCCTTTCTTCTTGCCTGTCAGTGTCTTAGTTTCTTCATTCATTCTTAATTTCTAATGTCATTGATTCATTTTTCCCCTTTCTTTTACAGATTTCATGTCCCTGCCCACACTTTTTCACAGTTAGAAAGAAATTAGGAAGCACTCACAGAAACGGTGCTAGCACTGGAACGTAACTAGAGGATTCCCTTAGTCTGAGAACATACATTATTTTGCATACAGTGCAACTACTCTGTAGTCTTGCACCCTGGAAACTGGAGAAGCAGAGCTTTCCTAGCTGTAGCATATGAAGGGGTGACCTTCAAATTCCTGTGACTAGTGATTCCAGTGAGAGCCCTCTACACATACTATGCCAGAAAAGCCCCAATTCTTCGCTACTGGATAAGTGGGGCTAAAGCATGGCCATGTGTGACAGGCAAATGGAAAAGAAGCTTCTCAGTAGTATCCATCCACTGCTTCTTGGGCAGTAAGAGAAAAAAAACTTACAATAAAACCTGGGGAGAAGAGCGTAAGTGGATAAGGGCTACAGCACTAGGGATGGACGTTAAGTGAATTTCCTAATCTGCATCATTCCCTTTGCCAAACTGTACTTGGCTTGTTTAGAGGGAGGCACAGGTATAGAAACCCATATGTTCTCCACCACAAGATCTACAGCATCTCCAAAGATTAGTTAGATCTGGAAATCCTGGTCCTCCAGTCACACAATTCTGGTCAAATTTGGAGTTTCGACACATCTCTTCTTAAAAAGGAACTCCTGCTTCTTTTAATTTCTCTCACATAGTATCGACATGTGAGAATTAAAAAGACAGAAGATTGAGTATAGGTTTTAGATTAGAAAATGAGGTAGGTTTCTTTCTTCCTTTTTCTTTGAACAAGTGAAGGAAGGTAATCAACTTTTTCGGTCCTAAATCTAATTTCAGATAATTGATATGTAATCCCTAAGTTATGTAACTCTGAATAAACAACGCCACTTTTACCATTTTAGGACCATTCTGTTTTTCAAACAAATTTTGAAATATGTTCTTTTTGGAATACTATTTATGATTTCTTCAATCAACTTTTTTTTTCTTTTCACTGTAAATTGTCCACTATAGATTTAAAACCTCTGTGCCACCCTCAGGTCATCCTATATATATTTACTTGTATGCTCTGGAATTTATTTCTGAGCAGACTTATTAAAGGACCAGAATATCAGAATTTTTCTTTTGTTCAAACTGCTGGCAACCAGACACACGGTAAGTTCTAATCAGGAAACTGTAGCATTTCCAAAGGCCTAAAAAAACTTGGGCTGGCCAATTCAATCAATCAAGGCAACTATGTAAATGTTTGTAACACTTAGAGGGAACTTTCTATGAATATAAGTGCATTTTTTTGAGTAGCTTGATTACCTCAGTTGCTTGACACAATATGCCACTCTTTCTTTTAGTGGAGGTTTCTCTCCCCTACCACATTTTAAAACAGTGATGGTCAAGAGTATTGTACTCAGAATTGAAACATTGCTGATTTCAACAAGACATACTTCAAAGAAAATTGTATAGAAGACTTATACTTTAAACAGCATAATCTTTCCACAGACTAAAATATTTACTACATTTTGCCCATTTAAGAAGAGAAGTAAAAAGATCCTTTTAAAAATCTTCCTTTTCCAGCATACAGAAGAACTCTGGGAAGCCATAACTGATTTTCTCTACTTACATAGTTCCTTTTGCCTAAATTTTTATACCTAGACATCATGTCACAGACATATTTGAGAAAGAAATCATTCATTATAACTGTTCTGATTCCAAAGTATTATACTAATGAAATAGGACATTACAAAAGCTTGTACAGAAAACCCTGCTTTTATGTTTTGTTTCTTCTTTCTTTGTAAAGATCAACACAGAGTGTATGTGTTTTCCATACAAATTACACCAAGTAATATATGCTGAGTTTTGCAGAGCCCATTTGGTCACATCCTAATAACACCCCTTGGGAACTGACACCAACTTTCAGCACTAGCCCATCACTGCAAATTAGCAAGACAACATATGCTGTAGCAGCATTCAGTTTCTCTCACACCAGGGGATGATATTTTGAATATCTCACACCAATCCCGTGTCTCTGGGAATTGGAGTTCTATTTTTATAACAATAAATAGTCTGCATTCTGCAAGCAAACAAAGATAAGTAATATATCTTTTAACTACTACAACAATCCAGCATTTCACATCACATACTCTCTGTACAAAATTTAAGAACACTTTACATTATTCTAGCTACCTCCTAAGAAATTTATAATATTTTAATTTTGTTTGAGCTAGTGACTCTCTCTTCATATGAAACCAGCAGCCTTTTACTTTGTTTGATTTTTAAAGTAATATTTGCTTTAAATGTCCACACTGAGCACTTCAGAAAAACCTGATTCTCTCTAGAATACTAACTTAAATAGCCTAAAGCAGAAAATCACACCTACATGAACATCATTAAATCAGTCTCAAGGAAGAATTAATCTTTGCAGAATGGTAGAATGTCCTCCAGACTTTGATGTCACATTATTAGATCAGTAAATAAATACTGTGTGGTTATTAACACAGTAAAATAAAATATTACATTTTTGTGGTTTATTCTGCATTTGATATATAGAGATATAGATGTCTCAGATAAATATGTCTAAGCAAGATACAGCCTTCACTTCCTCTCTTCAGTAAAGACTCAATCCCTTATATAGTTGGATACTACTCAGAAAAATTAACTTATTGCCATATTCACAACTACAAAAGAGAACCAAAGATCTATTCCTTCATCTGACCTTCAACAGTTCTGTTCGGGGGGAGTAGGGTAATACACAGAGCTCTTTTATTGATTCATAAGCATCAAGTATGTCTTGTCTAAATCACTTCATCAGTTATAGATGAGCTATATAAAAGCACAGAGCACTATCATGTGTGTTGCTTTCAGGTATCAAAGACAAAGCTAAAGATTTGAAGTAAGTCCAATACTCACTGAAGGCAGCAACTGCCAATGCCAGCGTGACAACAATGGAAGCCCATGAAACCCACAGCGCCTTCTTTCTGTAGCTTTGAGCTTCATGAGGTTTTAATCTTGTGCTGCTTTCTAGTAAACCTGATGAGAGAATTTAAAAGTATTCTTTTTATTGCTTTGAATAAAATATAGCCAGATCTGATCAGAACCCCCAAAACAGGTTTTCCCCATGTATGCTTCTTGTGTGTACTGTCGTTTGGGCTGGATTCCACTTATTTAGAACCATAAATAAAGCAAATACATGTGCATGTGTTCAGCTGTGTCCAGCTATGTGCCTGCATCTTATAGGAAGGTTTAAAATGTACTACTTGATGCCTAGAGCACACTGTGAGCACAAAGGAACTATACCTGAAGGTTTCACAGCATCTTCACAGTTCCATTTTGCACCCAGACTCTCATTACAGATCAAGTGTCAATGAACAAGGGAAAAGCTTGCTTAGGGTGCTAGTTAACCAGATGTAACAACCCAAGAGGTACCTTGACTACAAGGTGAAAGAAAAGGACTGAAATGATGCATATCTGAAAACTAGAGCATGCATAATAGAGGCAGGCATAGAATTCGTTTGTTACACAGACACCTTCTCTTTATTCTTTTGTTACTTCAATTCTAACGGTCATACTGTACTAGCAAAATTTAGCCACTCTTCTAAAATGACTTAATTTAGCTTCCTTTTCTTTTCATCCTGTTCATCTGATTTCTGAAAAGAATAGCAAAATATTGCTTTTCAATTGGAATATACATATATATATATATGTATGTATGTATATGTAGAATATATATAGATATAGATATAGATAATTGAATATATATACACATACACACACACACACACACATACATACACATACATAAATAATTGTGGATAACTATGGAGCAGCAGATTAGATTAATCTAATCAGGCACAGCTATCAGAGGAATAAATTAGACAAAGCACCATAGAATTAGTGGTTCCATGCCAAAAGAGCAACATGAGGATCTGTGTCGAAGATACAGAAGGCTGATATTCATGACCTACAAAGGTAGTGATAAAATAAAAGGACATATGGTTCTAATACTAGATTTTGATGATCAAATGCCAGAATGTGCACAAGGCTACTTCCCCACATGTGATTTTTAACCATCTCAATCTTAGAAATTTTATACTGTTCATTTCTCCCAGTCTAAAATAATTCATCATCTTGGTTTAGTTAAAATTGTTCCTCCTGAAAGCCCTGCCTTGTATCTATGAGAAAGTCCCAGGGGACTGCATGCAAACATCATACTGCTGCCAAATACATACAATGAAAGAGGTTTCACTGGGAACATCAGACCTTTAGAGCTTGTATTATGTGTGCAAATTTCACCTAGAATGACCTTTCAGATATGTATTGAATTATTATTACGCTAAACTATAAACAGGAATTAACTGACAACTTACAGAAAAAGCCTATAATAGCCTCATTAAGGTAATATTTTTGTTATCATTAAAAGTGATTTTTATATCAGAAAACATTTTAACACACATAATGATGGGTTTTATTTAACTTCTTTAATTTTCCCAGTTGCTTATTTTTAAAAATGGTCACTTGTAACTGATATGGAAAAGTCTTTCAGCTGATGATGTCTTTATGATGCCAATATTTTATAAACACTGTTTTAATCAGCACCACATTTGTTGCTGGCATCCCAAAAGCAAACCTGTTATGGGATTTTCTTGGCAAGATTTGTTCAGAGAGGGGTTGCCTTTGCCTTCCTCTGAGGCTGAGAAAATGTGACCTGCCCAAGGTCACCCAGCGGGTTTCCATGGCTGAGCAGCATAGCTCAAGGCTCAACCCACTACATGCAGTCTCTCCATAGAACCACATTTACTTCCTCAAATTTCTTATGAAAGTGCATATTATGTTTTTAATCAATTTTCTTGCTCCAATTAGTCCTGCACTAGTTATCTAAATCTTAATGGTGTGGGCGTGGAATCCTAATCAGAATGGCAATAACAAAATCACTCAAAAATCCAAAAATTAACAAACAAAACCTGAGCAAAATTCTCAGAATAACTATGAGCATATCCAGACTGATTGGAAAGTCCCTGATTTTGTTCCTGCTTTTTCCAGTTATATAATGAGTTAAAATAAACTGACCTAGGAAGCTGGTATAAAAAGTCTCTGATCATACCAGGAGCCAAGAAAAAATATTCCGGAATAAACAAAACCTGTGTGGATCTCCAAAATAAAATTGAAAAGAACAGGAACAAAATCTGGGGCTTTCTGGTCATTTTAATCAGTCTGGATGTGTCTTAAGTCTAAAACTTTCATATTCCATTGAGAAGCATCCAAACAGTGTGAACTACACATAATTAAAAGGAATGTTTGGTTAAAGAAAAAAAATGAATGATAAAATTATTCCCAAACTTTCCTCAGAAATAATGTTAAGCAAAACCAGCAGTCTGGGCTAATAAGGGGAAGCAGGAAAGCTGGTTTTAGGAAATAAAACTGTATGGGTTCTTTGTCCCATTTTTCTCTCACACACATAGGCACACTTACAACCCATTTAACCGCTGCCTTTGTTCCTTCTGTCACTATATATATACACATATATATACACATATATACACACACACTTAAATACATATATAAAATATCTCGGAGTGAGTAAAAGACGCATAGTGGGAGGAACATTCCCAGATAAGTCAAAGTCTTCTGGTCCCCCCCACACTCTTAAATATGGTCCTTAAACAAAATTGATAGGTATTCCCCCTAAAGGCACTAGATTCTGTCTGATCTTTGAAATACACAGGGTCAACCCTGGTTAGTGCTTGGATAGGATGCTGCCAATGAATACCAGGTGCTGTAGGTTATATTTAAGAGAAAGGAACTGGCTAAGCCACCTCTGAGTATTCCTTGTCTAAGAAACCCTCAGGAGGTTGCCATAAATGGACAGGTGACCTGAAGGCACAGGCACCTCTACATTCCCCATTACTTCAAACTAAAGAAAGAAGACGTTTCTAATCTTTGCATCATCATCATCTTGATTTGTTTAACAGGATTGCAGCCAGAATGTTTCCCGGGGAAGGTTGTATATTTTTTTTTATACAACACAATTAGGAATCGGGGAGGTGGAGGGGAGGAGAACCGCAAACAATAGCAAAGAGGATGTTCCAAAGGAATGAGAGAGGGAATCCTCTGAATTCAGAGAAAACCCAAATGCCATTGTCTGTGCAGCGCGGGAGGCGGGAGAGGAAGGGCACCCTTCGACTAAATTCAAATATATGCCAAGGGAGCGCATAGGCACGCGCGGGACAGGTGCCCGGGTCGGGAGACAATGGGCTGGAACGACCCTTCCTTCAGCGACGAGGCGGGGAGCCGCGGAGAGGCCTTTCTTCGCCCTGGAGGGGGACGCCTGTCCGCCGGCGACTGAACGCATTTTAAATCACGTTTTGAGTACTGGAGGTTCAAATGCCCTCAGAAAGGCGGGCGTCAGGGGGCGGTTTTTGCCTCACGGCAGCCGCCTTTGCCGTTTCAACGACGGAGAAAAGGAAGATGAGGGGGGAACATAAGAGAAAGGCAACAACTGATTCGACTACCTAGTTGGGAAAAGACACTTTTTTTTTTTCAAAACGAAGCTCGTTTACGGCAATCACTGTGTTTGGGTTTGGGTTTGTTTGTTCGTTTTTTCCCTGAAGAGCGACCCCAGGAATGGCAAAGGACGGGAGGAGAAAGGGTGGCCGGTCAGACGGCTGTTGCGAGGGCCAAGACAATAGGCGACCACCGGCTGAGGTGGCGCGAAGGACAGCGAGGTGGCGGCGGAAGAGCCCAGAGAGGGGCTGAGGGAGGGCCGCCAAGTGGGTGGACGATGGGGAGTGTTCTACAAAGGTGTAGTCGTAGGGTTTGGGTGTATTCTGTTTGGGCGTAACTGCAGCTCCGAGCGCGTTAGAGCGGATACGTGGCTGATAAAGACGAACAAGGCTTTCCAAAGAAGTGACAAGTTGTGGGTTTCCACAAATAATATATCCCCAGCTTCTGATGATAACCTGGGGCTAAAGTTGGTCTGTACTCCTTTTCTCTGCCCCCCCCGCCTCTTCTTTTTAAACAGCGGGATGTAGGTCTAGAATGACATGGCAACCTTTATCGGATGAAAGGTAAGGGATTAGCAGTCGTCGGCGAAGTGAACTGGCCCGCACAAGACGCCTCTTAGGAAGCGAGACGACGGCGCTACTCAGAAAAGGAAGGAAGGGGTGGAAGCTGCAGAGAAAGAGCCTCGACGGAAAAGAAAACGCCTCAGGTCCGCGAAACGGAGCCCAATGGCCAGGGCTGGGAGGCTGAGAAGAGGCTTCCTTGAGAGCCCAGAAGGGAACTGGACGCGACGCCCGCTCGAGAACTTCGAGATTATTTTTTTCCCCAAAGCTGGGAGAAAGTGGGGTGGGGGGAGAAAGCAATGGGCGCGGCGCCTCGGGAGCCCGGCTACCTGGGGGGGGGCGGGAGGTGTCACGCGGGACAGAAAAGCTCACCTCTGTCTTCCAGCTCTTCGCTGAACTGCACCTCCTCCCCGATGCGCAGCTGTTCTCCTTGCTGCTGAGGCGGGGGCGCCGGGTCCCGGGGAGGGTAGGCTGGCGGGGGAGTGGTCCCGGCAGGCTGCACGATGGTGGGCTCCGGCATGCTTCCCAGCTTGTCCCCTGCCGCAGATGCCTCCATGGTTTGGGCAAGGCAGGCAGCAGAAAGCGGAGCGGCGAAAGAGGAGGAAGCGGGAGGAGGCAAGGGGGAAAAGCACGCTCAGAGGCGGCGGAGAAGGGGGAGGCGGGCTTCCTCTCACGAACCGTGAGGGCAAACGGGCCGCGAGCCAGAGCGCCCCACCACTTCGCTTCTCCCCGGCCGCCGCTCCTCCTCCTCCTCCTCGCCCATCAACTGCGTGCAGGTGGGACCCACCGGCAGCGCCTCGCCGGCCGCCAGACTCCTCCCACCGTGCTCAAGGCGGAGGAGAAAGAGAGAGCGCGCTCAAACCGCCCTAGTCAGAGGGCCTGAGGGGAACGCCGAAAGTAGCCGGGCAGCCCGCGAAGGACTGCTTCCAGTCAGGGTCTTAGCGCAAGAGCGCCTCGCTTAGGGTTTAAGCGCTACCGCCTGGAACTCCAGAAGTCCTGGGAACCCACCTGCCCAGGCCGCCCTCTTCCGAAGTGGGCGGTAACGTGCTGGAATCCCGACATCTGTCTAAGGGCCAGCTCTAAACGACCGTCACGAGGGGGACTGCTATGTCTCGGTTTAAGAGCAGACTGGATTTTACTCACAACTGCTGCTGCCGCCACCAGAACGGCTGGCTGGACCTTCCCCTGTGAAAGGGCGCGACGCCACCCTAAGCGCGTTTATTCCCAGGGACGCTTAGTACCTAGGAGAAAGTATTTGATCGGGCTCCGCACTGTTCCCGAACGGTATGGCCGCAGCGGGAGCTTTCTTTCGAGTAAAACCTGCACAGGTTCGCCTGACAGCCAGAGAAGGCTCCCCCTCACGGGGACGCTTAACTCCCCGCAGCGTTGAATAACCGGAATTTGTTAAGCCTTAGTTTTTTCCCTAGGAAAGCTGGTGTGTACGAGGTGGGGGCGCCTTATATTAGCTTGGTCTGAAAAGATCAGAATCTTGTTCCTAATACCAGGCACTTGAATGGTGAGAGAGAAAGAAGTGGCGCGGGTAGGATTGAGGCCTGGTTATGGGGCGCAAGGCAGAAACCAGACAGACGATCAGACGGCTTAATCTTTTTTCTTAGCAGACAAGAGCCTTACATGGATGGAGACCAGGGGTCATAACTGAGGCTGCAGGCTTTTTCCACCTCTTATATTAGCCGGTATGTAAAAACTGCGACTCCTCGAATGAGCATCCAAGGCGGGGCGGGGGTGTCCCGTGCTTTTTCCAAGACTATCACCTAGATTTGCAGGGGATTATTAGGCACAGGTTCGGACCAAGGTATGTGGAGGCTAGGTGTGTAGAAGGAGTGGAGCCATCAGCCCAAGCGTCATTCACGCGCATTCTGTTGCTTCCATTTGCTCAAGATGAATACTTTCTCACAGGGAAGCTTCCTTTTTATTTTTCCCTAAGTCGTGGACTTGTAAAACAGTGAAAAGTTATCGGTCTAAGATTTACATGCTAATTCAAAAAAAAAAAAGTGGATTTTGTAACCAGAAATGTTTTTGTTGGATATTAGGGATAAAGAATTGGATAGTAAATGAATTACTTCTTTGTTATAGGATAACAGCAGCAAGAATATTGTTTGCTTAAACTTGGAAATGGACTGGAGCACTGTCATGGAAGAGCAGATTGTTCAAGTTGCCACCTTAGGTCTGATTGCCAAAGGAACCTGGATTTTAAAGGACAAGTCTACTGAAGTTTTTTTAAAATCATTTATAGACTTTCTGAGCAAGGAATCATTTTTTTAAAAATGATCCTGCAAAGATAGTGAAGGTGAAAAAATGAACTGCTGTCTTCACTCATGCCCTAATAACCTCTACGTTCAACCACTGTCTCATATTTACTCTTGAAGATAGCACATCAAATATCAATATCAGATACATACACACACACACATATTAGTTGAGAAGCTTCCACAACTACATCCTCATTAAGATTGTAATTACACAATTACCTGGAAGTGTAAGATTTTTTTCAAGTAGGACATCATCATTAATTGCAGCTGGTAAGCTATAGCTGATACTGATCGGATGACAAATTATCAAACTGTGGAAGTACTTTCTTGGTAAGCAGTTTTCAGTTCCATCCTACTTACTGATGAGGGGAATTACAGCATGCATAATCAAAAATTTGGGGAAGCAGAGGACCAGTAACATCTTCCTTCATCTCTGATGGAGTGTTGTAGCTCAGTTTACAAAATACACAGCTAATCAAGGTAAATTACCATTTAAAAATGTTTCCAATGTGCTATGTTAGTTTACTGCAGCACAAACAACAAGAAACCCTGTGGCCTTAAAGACTAATAGGTTCAACTGGGCAGTATTATTCATATGATGAAGTGGATGTTCTCATTTTATATTTTGTATTTTCATTTTAAATTCATTTGACCTCTGCCAAATAAAATGGCTTAACCCTTAAAGCAAAGCTTGAAACCATGAGACCATCCAAATGTTGTTGGACTGCAAGTCTCAGGAGTCCTGGGAAATGCTGGGAGTTGCATCTGGAGCTCCCCGTGGTTCCTTTCTCTACTTTAAAATATGCCACAAGACTCCCATTGTTGGGGGGTGGGGGCAATTACTGGCTAAAGCAAGAAGCTGAAAGGGTCTCATGAGAAATTTGGCTAGGTTGTGAATGATTGGAGGAGACAAGTAGACAAGCTTGAGAATTTTGGAACCTTGGGAATAGGGTGAAAATAACTGGACTGCTGGTAAGGAGAGGCTATTTTAATTTTCAGTGAGTCCACTCCTGTTTCCAGCCAGTCTCTCAGGAATCTTTTCCCTTTTTCCCCTGTATGCTTGCATGATTGAGTAGGGAGCTGATGGATTGACTCAGTCCAGGAAGCCACAGTCCTGGGTAGACCTGAGTATAATAGCTGAAGACCAAGGCTCTTGGAAGTCTCTTATGCATAGGGTGGCTATAGCGAATAGCTTCAACAATGTGACGGCTACTCTGTGAGTTGCTTATATACTTATTCTGCCCACCATGAGATATACCTCTGGTTGACTTTTTCTGTGGGCTGATGGCTCCTCAAAGCCTCCCACCTACCAGAAGCCTCATCTGTACTCTGATATGTCCCTGCCTTTGAAAGTTTCACAGAAAGCTGTCACATATCTGGTTTCTATTAAATGCACTGTAATCAAATGATTGTTAAGATGGCTAGAACCAAGAACCAGTAGGCTCAAATAGAAGACTGAACTTCAAGTCTTGATTTTAAAAAACTATCTTTTGTTGTTGTTACAGGCCAAGGCCTGTTAGGAGGAAAGGACTAGGCAGGTTTTCAAAGCAAAGCAGGGAGTTGGACTCAATGGCCCCTGGGGTCTCTTCCAACTCTATGATTCTATGAAAACAGCAAATCCCACTGGACACAGCTGGATTGAATTCCAAGCTAAACCTGCACAGAGGGCCAGACTGAAGCCACACCTCAAAAAAACTGCATCTTTTAATTTCTGTGCTTAGAAGTGAGCACTCTTGAGTTCAATAGGGAGTACTCTTAGCTAAGTGTGCATAAATCTTAAGGACACTATCTTGTAAGAATTTATAAATATTACTTTTTTGGAGCACTGAAAGGGTTGTCCTCCTACTAGTTGGGGAATTCTGGGAGTTATAGTCCAAAAGGCAATGCTTTTGAAAAGCCCTGAAAATTGACAACATTTGACAATTCACAGGTCTGATAACCTTCATTGGAATAAATGGTTGTACATCTTAGTAGACAAACTAAAATTCCATCAGGGAAGACCCATATTGGCAAGGTTGTTTTTCTTGTGCAGCTGTAAGAATTAGACAGGTTTTACAGACCTTTATAGACCTAAAGACCTTCAAGGGTAGGCAGCAAGGTCCTAGGAGAGCCTTGGCATTGAAAAAGAGTTGCATTTCATCAACTGAAAAACTAAGTAGCTACAGTGTCTTGAGCAGCTAAGCACATCCATAGCTTGTATTGCTTCCTTTTGGTGGGTTCTCACATCACAGGCTAAAAGACTAGCACAACACAGCTGGAAGCAACCGAAATTGGTACTAGTTTTTGCTGCTTCTTTCCTTGCTCAATCGGCAGTCACTTCCTCCTTTGAGAGGCACAGCTATGGCAGCCAGATGTAGAAGACCACAGGGATTCTCCCCTGCCAAAAGTTTATTGTAGACCACATCATTTCCTATGTCATAACTCAGTGTAACTTCCAGTCCATTCCAGTACACACTTACTCAGAAGTCCTACTGAGTTGATATGGGCTTACTCCCAGGTTAGTAACTGAAGAGGAGGGCAACTTCCCTTTCACTTGTATGAGTTAGACTGAGATTCATCAATTTAAAATGTGTGTCTTGGTAGGTACACTTACTTTCAGACATGAGGAATAAAGAGGAATGAATTTACAAATAAAGTAGTTCAAATCTGTCTTGAGCTGTCAGAATGAAGTATGGTTGTTTCTTAAAGTCAGCACTTGCGCTAATGGCAGAACTTTAATGAGGCTTTCACAGTTGCCATTTGGGACTATTCGCTGAGTCTGAATATAACAAGAGCTTAAACCTCTCTCTCCCTTAATCCTAAATATTAATCCTCAAGATACATTCAACTGAGCTTTCAAACATATAAATTTATTAAACAACAAAATGGAATTAGGAAAAGAAATTGAAATTGAGCTAAAAGCTGGTTTTAAAGGTTTGGAGTCATATAAGTGATGTAAAGAGTATAAAGAGGAAAGAATTAACATATTCCAGGATTATGCATGCAGATAGCATGAACATCTGAAATATAGGAGTGTGTTAGTCCAGCCAGCTTGCACATGTATTTTTGTCATTTTCTGAACAGAAGCACCACCTCTATACATTTCTAGGGGCTCTCCATGTGATTCAAAGCACAGAGAAATCAGCATGCAAAGAGAGGGGGTACTTGCACATGCTTTGCATGTTCAGTCTGTCCACATCCATAAAACCCCAAAACTTGATTTAAGCAAATGCATGGGGATTATATGGGGTGATAAGATGCAAAAGGATGCAAGGCTCCTGTGTCATTAAGAGTTGCAGAGAAGAGGGAATTTCCTCATGTGTAGCTTGTCATGCAGACCATACTTGCTGAAATGCCATACACTGATAGTTCTCAAGGTTTAGGTTTCCAAATGATTTGGACTCCTAGAATCCCTGACCATTGAACTAAAATGAACTAATTAAGGCTTACCACTGAATAAACATTTCTGGCATTGCACTGAGATCCTTCACTACCCATCCTGTGACAGTCTTCTCAATTAGACGGACTTTGACTTTATTCAAATAAGAGCTTAATCCATATCAACTCCTACATTTCATTCATTCATTCATTTCTTGTACTATTTTGTAGTGTGTGTGTATTGTAGTTTTGTGGGGGTTTTTTCTTGTTGCAGATTGTTAATTGTCATTTTCAAAGCTTGGAAAAGTTATATCTAGGAATAAAACTCTCTGCAACTCCTTGCCAGTATAGCCAAGGACCTGGCCTAGCTGGGAATTCTGGAAGTTTCATTGCATAAGACTACTATTATTGCCAGAAATAAGACATAAAAGACAATTGAACATGGAGCTCCAATTTCTTTTGCCAAGTAAAGAGTTAGTGGCCAGGCAACTGGTGGGGCACTATGGAGTCTTCGAAGAATATCTTCACCTTTAATATGAGTGACAGATACCAAAAACAAATGCTTTTAGATGACCAGATATAGTCTCAACCTAAAAGCAGCCTAAGCCAGGATCAAAGGAATCCTTTGGGTTCTCTGTTCAGTACACATCCTCTGGGACCATCTGATCACTTCAGATAATGAAGCTTAGTGAAGAGGAGTAAGGGAACTCTAAGCCATCAACTAGGGGAGGAAAAAGTGACAGCTAACAAAGGAGCATTAAGGAAAGTGTTATCTCATGGTGATATGCTGGAAGACGCTGAGCATTTTCCTCTGTTGAACTGTCAAACCCCTGCTTCAGCATGGGCTCCCTCATGTGTTTGGCAGGCTGACCAAATTATTCTGAGTCACAGTATTTATGCTTACTGATCAAGGAATTACAATGAAGTTTTAGTATGTTCTACCTGCAAGATTTTAAACATTCTTCTAAATTATCTATATATGTTTCCTATTTTTTAAGTTAAGCAAAGTTTATGTTTTTAAAGTATCACCTGTTTTGAAACAGTGCAGCACTTTTAGTTGGTCAGGTAAACCTTGCTTACCTGGAACCCCCATTTGCACTGCTAGAAGGATTCAGCGAAAAAGATCTTCCTCCTGGCTGAATGACTAGCTGGTCCAAAGGCTAATAATATTCAGAGGAATGTGACATAGGTAGCAGCTTCAGTAGGTTTTTCTGTGACTCAGATAGGCCAACCTGCCTGCCTCATGTTTAAGAGGGGAAGCGAGTGTTGAGACATACTCAGCTTCTGGTAACAGAGTAGCATACTCAGATAATGGAATGAGTCCACATTATTGGTCCATGCTGTATGAGGCCAGCAAATTCCCTAGCATTACTATTTATTTATTTATTTACTTACTTACAAAGAGTCACCCAGCAGCTGGACTGCTAGATCAGTACCCTACTGTTGTTGTGTTCCTTCAAGTCATTTCCAAGTTATCATGAGCCTAAGACAAACCTAGCACAGTGTTTTCTTGGCAAGATTTTTTCAGGGGCGGGCATGGTCTTTGCCCTTCTCTGAGGCCGAGGGAGCATGATCTGCTGAAGATCACTCAGTGAGTTTCCACAGCTGAATGGGGATTTAAACCCTGGTCTCCAGAGCTATAGCTTGAACCATTACACCACATTGGCTCTTCAGTGACCTGTGCCATCTCAGGAATGCTGTAAGCTATAACCAATAAACATTGTGGCTATTTACAACCCACCCTTGGCTACATGTGGTTCCTGGTCTGTCACTTTCTTCCACTTCCAAGATGTACTACTGATGCTGGTGTGGCCTTCCATGGTACCCCGGAGGGCTAATGTGACCCCATAAGTCCTAACAGTTGCCCATTCCTAATCCTCCATAGTTGCTTTCCTATGACCTAGAGGTCCCATGATACCTTTATGGGAGGGGGAATACATGGCTGGTATTCTTTTGGTGAATTACAGTGGTGTAAATCTGCCTTTGAACATCTCAACTTACTTTTTTTGGCCATTGCAGAGGTCAGAATTCTGTTCTGACCATTCAGTGACTAAAATACCCCTCAAAAAACCAAACCATATAAGCACACAGCCCACCATCTCCTGCAGCCATTTCTATGTTGTCAGAGACAGGGGGGTTCAGCAGAGATGCATCCAGCTATTTTCCTGTAGATGGAAATGTGCTATAGGCATCTGGAGACACCTCCTGAGGACCCCAGAAGTCCCTACAGATGCCTGTCACAGTGCATCCAGCTGCATCTCCACTAATTTCCCTTCTTCACTTTCCAACATGGCTGCATTGGGCAGGTTGTACTGCTTGTATGGGAGGTGTGGTAGCATCAGGAGATATAGCTATGTGATACACAAATTGTTTCCCAATGCAGATTCTCAGCCAATATTTTTTAAGGTCTATTTTTTTTTTTTACAGTAAATATTTGGCAGTAGTAAGTCAAGTTCTTCTCCTTCGCAAAAGCTGAAAAACAAACAAACCAGAAAATATTAGCTTCCTCAGGTGTGTTCTATAATATGTGTCAGGTAGTTCCCTGTTAGCAATTGTTATATAGGATCACCATTATATAGAGAAAAACCAAATGTTGCATCACAGGTACCTGAAAATGGTTTATTTGTCTTTCTGTATTACTCAGTTCCCTAATAGCAAATCTACTGTTTCATTGTTATTTGACACTGAGTGGTTAAACAAGTTTACTTTCACTATTTACCACCTTTCTCAAGAGACAGGAGAAGGCTCTTGAACTGAAGTCAGTGGTGTTCAGCACAGCAATATGTGTAGAGATATTCATCTAGTCTAAACAGCACATTTAGTGTCTAATATGAAATTCAACATCCTGGATAGATCAGATTGACTTAGCATTACCCACCCATATTGTTACCTTCATTATGAACGCATAAATGTTACCCAAGTCACTTTGCCTGTCATTGGGCCCATGGAATACTTGGTTGTTACTTGACATGGGGTACACACATTGAACCATGCAAAGGAGAGTGTCTACCTGAGCTCTTCCATGGACCCTTGGTTCTATAGAAAGGGATGAGGAGATAGGTATGGCTCCAGATGTTGTTGGAGTGGAATTCACATCAGGGAGCAATTTTGCCCTTGCTTCCATGCCCATAGGCTGCACTGGCAAGCTATGGCACAGTGGAAGTGACACATAACTCTATTAGCTTTGGTCACATATTCAGGGCGTTTTTCAGCTTTAGAAAGGCCTCGGGGTTAGAACAATGAGCAGAAAAAATAGCTATGTTTGCAAGCCATTATTTTGCATTTGGGTCATTTTCAGATGAAAACTGATGGAAAAATGGACTGAGAAAATTAAAATTTGGAAGTTTCAGGGGGCTTGGGAGGCTCATCCAGCCTTCAGGCTGCACTTTTTGTGTAGGAAACTAAAGAGGGCCATTTCTAGGGAAGGATATACGTGTTGGTAATACACATGTGTCTGTGAAAATAATAACCCAGATTCAACCCATGGTATGTCTCAAAAGGGCTGAAAAAAATATCTGTAGCTGAGACTTGGTACCACTTGGCAGTCAGTGTAGACAGCCCCAGGCATGGTGAACCAGTAGTCTTAGTCAGTATAAGTCAGCTTTCTGTGGTCAGGTAGTCCAATGTACAACAGAGTAGGACATTCTGGAAACTTGTTGTTACTTAGCAATGCCTTGTTGTTCCCCTGTTAGTCTCCCTCTGCTGCTGTTAGAAAGCTCTTTTATACAACAGAGGTTTCAGTGGGAAAGGGAGGGAGTTATTTTTAACAGTTCTTTCCTTTCCTCTGAAGGCTCACTCATCCTCCTGCAGAAGGCTGAAGGACCCTCTGGAACAGTGTTTGTGAGGAACGGCCTAAAGTCACCTCCATCTTCTTCAGAAACAGAAGTCCCCAGTGGCTCAAAAATCCTTCAGTCAGCAGCAGAGGAACTCTAACTGGCTACAGTCCAATATTTACCCCTAAACCTTCACCCTTTCTGACCTATTGCTTTCCCACTCGTGCTGATGTCTATATCATGAAGGTTTTGAAAACTAGGGTGTTTTCCACATGCATCATCTGTCTTTAAATCTGTGGCTTCCCGTCCATTCATCTGATTATTCTGGGTTCTGCAATTCTTGTTTTGTCAAGCTGCTTGTTCTTTCATCCGTTCCTCTTGGCATCACACTTGTTAAAATGGGAAAGAATAACAGCAGAAGTGTGACAAACACTTCTTGTGCAGGCAACACACACCCACAAAACTAAATTTGCAAAGGATTGCTTTACACGTAATTTTCATTTAATTTAATGTGAAAAGTCATGTGCCATGTACCTGTGAAGTGGGGTTTTTTTTAATTGACAAGCTTTTAAATATCTATACAAGCAGGTACAAGATAATGTCTCAAGGCATGGAGGATGAATTTAAATCAGAATTTAAAAGATGATTATTCCTCAATACACAGCAGATGTTCTGTGACTGGATTGTACTGTAACTGGTTTGTATTAGATTGTACTATCTTTTTGTATGCTGAATTTAGCCTCAGCATTGAGTCTGAGAAAATATAACAATATAATATCTCTTTTCACTCTTTTCACTTTTTTGTTGCACATATTTTGGGTTAATCCGGACTGGATTCATACTCTTAACTGTGACATCTGGTAACCGAACTGCCTGCTTTCAAGTTGTTGTGCTTAAATTAATTTAAGAGGAAGGATCAAATTACATCAGTTATTCTATATAATATTACTTAGAAATAAAATCCTCTGTATAAAATGGGGCTACCTCCCTTTTAACAGAGTTTCATCTGTGAGGCTACAATGAAACAAGCATGAGCAGAAAACAGTTTTACTTTAAATTTGATATTCTGCTCTCCCTCCCCACCCAATCTACCCTGGGTGACACTGAAAGTGGCAAGACTGCAAATAGCAAAAAAGGATTGATGGCCTACATTAGTCAGATGATATGTGTTTGTGGGAACTAAGATAATCTAAGAAAGTTAAGTGATGGGCATAGGGGCTGACTCACACACCTTAAACCTGGGAGGAGGGGACGAGTTCTGTGTGATGGAAAGAAAGGGTAGACTGCTAGAAGACAGGAAGGGCAAAAGGCATGCCCTCTGTGCCAGAGAAATCATTGGATATTTAGTTTAGATATTTAGTTTTAGAGCACTGCTGTCTGTCTCCCTAGAGATATGATGTCAGAGCAATGTATGTTAACAGTCTGCTGAAGTGTTTAAGCTATGCCTTCACTTATTCTCAACCTGAACATTTATAAATAAATACAAACACCACACAACATCAATAAGCTTTGGGGGAGTTTTCTTCTAATGAGAACTAAGGTAAGCACTGTGCCCCTGAAATGTCTCACTGCTTATAGAAAGGGACTGAGCATAACATAAATTTAGTGAAATCTTAGTTTGACAGTGGGGACTAAAAGTATTTCTGCTATGCTGACATAATTTTTAAAAGACTTTCCTCAACAGGAACCCATGGGAGGAAAGGAAGAATATTTTTATCCTTGGTTGTTTTGGTCCAAAATGTGAATTGCAGCCAACTAACTAATCTGAACATTGATGATATTTGCATTATCAATGAACTACTTTCCCCATCATTTTAGCAAGTAGTGTTACACAAATTAGCATGGCTGACTTCTTCAAGCTACACGGATACCGTACTGAAAAAGAAAACTATGCAAAAAACCAATTCAGTTAATCCAAACAGGAAGCAGAATGATAATACTGCCTAGCCAATCAGCCCTGTTCCAACCACATTAAATGAAGAACCTATCTGAAGTACTTCCTATATTGCCATTTCATTTGTTAAGACAACTGTAATCTGGAGGTTTGTCGTTATGTGTCTTCAAATCATTTCTTAAGGCAAACCTATCATGGGGTTTTCTGAGGCTGAGAGTGTGTGACATACCCTAGGTCACCCAGTGAGTTTCCATGGCTAATCAGGGAATCAAACCCTAAACTCCAGGGTTGTAGTCCAGTATTCAAACCACTATATCACTGTGGCTGATCTGGAGCTAGACTGATTTAATTTAAACATCAACACAGTCTCACATATTTACTTATGGGTCTTGCCACTAGATGGCATTATCCATTAACTGTAAATACATTTTATCACGACCTCAGACTTGATAGAAGTGAACATAAAACATAAAAGCTGTAAAGACATTCTACCAGTGCTGTATTATTTCTTCCACATTGTCCAGCAGTGGACAACTGCTTGGGAAGGCCAATTTTTACCCCTGTGTACCCTCAATGGGCTGCACCAGCACACTGGAAATGACTCGCATTACTTTTAGTTCATAGGTGGACCAATATTTTTCCCTTTATTCCAGGGGGCTTGGGGGATGGTTTCAGGTGGTTTTAGTTTCTGGAAGCCATTTTCAGGTGAAAAATCCCATGAGCATTGGCCATGCTTTAAAACTGAGAGCAGCTTGGGGAGGACACAAAAAATAGAGTGGGGTACATATACCTCACAAGTCACCATTTCTCTATCCTTAACAGGGTTCTATATTATCTTGAAGGGAATGTATTCCAAATGTATAGACTCCTATGATCTCATCCCAGTTCAGCCAAGCATTTTTATTTGGTTCATTTTACTCATTTTATTCTTCATTAAATTTACATACTGCTTTTCCTCCATGGTACCGAAAGAGCTCTACACACAGTTTCCAGTCTTAGGCATCACCCACTCAGTAGGCAAAACATTGCTTTCCACTAGTGCCCATTAAGAGCCAGTGTAGTGTAGTGCTTTGAGTCTTGAGCTATAAATCTACATATCTGGATTCAAACCCCATTTTGGCCATAGAAACCCAGTGGGTGAAGTTGAGTGAGTCACACTCTTTCAGTCTCAGAGGAAGGCGAAGGCAAACCCTCTCTGAACAGCTCTTTCCAAGAAAACCCCATAATACGTTCACCCTAGTGTCACCATAAGTCAAAAATAACCTGAAGGCACACAACAAGAAATGCCTATTAGAAATATGTTTTAGTTTTAGAGACATTCTGAAACCCACAACAGATCAGGTTGATGAGGACATGTTCAGGACATTCCATCTCACAATGGGTCTTTCTCAAAATATACCAGCTCCAAATCTGAAGATCAGTTAGCCTTTTAGATTTGAAGGGATATAGAAACTCTGTTCAGTCAGTACTCATGATGCTTTCCTGAAGAAAGGAGAGCCTCATCCAGAGATGTAGACTCAAGTCGACTGACTCGGATTCAAGTTGGACTTAGGTCACTTCAGTGACTCAACTCAGACTCGACTCAACAATAAATGATGCACTGACTTGACTTGACTCATGACTTGTATATTTTTAGTGACTGACTTTCTGCCCTTGGTTTAGTAAAATAACACGCTCATCCAGAAACCTTACAGGTTAGGCAGTGGGCTTGAGGCAGGGTTGAGGTCTGCTCAGCAGCCTGTCCCTGCTGCGTATTGGAGGAGCCTCCTAAAAGCCTAAGAATAGAAGACAAGATTCACCTCCAGAGTGCATTTCTCAGAGGGGAAACAGCAAATGTGTTAGGCAACAGACTTGAGAAGGAAGGATCCTTCCTTGTAAAGCTTTTGAAGCTTCAGTAATGGCGAGTAAGGAGGATCCTATTTCCCACTTCTGAAGCTGTAGATGGCAAAATTGCAAATGTGGAGGGCCGACTGTTTAAAGTGTTAAAACTGACTTTATTTGACTGCCCAAAGATTCTGGAATGTAGGTTGGAGAATAAAATTGGCTCCCAGATTTGAGACTTGACTTGAAGGTAGAGACTTGAGACTTGACTTGAGACTTGGAGTAAAAGACTTAGGCCATTTCTGCACGAGGTTGATACACCGTAGCAGCATCAAATTCTTACCCTCTGGTCTGCACATTGCACTGTTTTAGCATCGTAGTTTTCCTCATGGTTGTGCACATTTTCAGCTCCTAAAACGGTTCACTGAGGTTCACTGCGATGGGAAACTGCTGTATGTGAAAACCGAAAAAACCCTAATGCAAATCTCCCAAACTGGTTCTGCTTCGGTTTTCGTCTACACGCAGAACCATAGCATCGATTCACGTTGCAAAAGTGGCCGGCTATGGGCATTCCCAGGCTGTCCCTTCCGGAGAGTGGATCTGGTAATGGACTGTTAAAATGTGGTTTGTTTCCACATATCAACAAACATACATTCCTACGCACAAATGTAGCAACACAGAAATGTGTTAAAAATGTGTGTGTGTGTTTTAAAAAACAGATCAATCGACAATGGCGGGGCGGAGTGAGGGAGGGGAATGGGAGTGGGCAGCGACTTGCTGTTGTAGATGCAACAACCGCTGTTCTCCACAGTAGTATGATGAAAATTGAGGGGTGGTGGTGCAGGCAGCATAGTTTCTGAATTTCTGAAATCAGTTTCCAAATTGAGTGTAAAAACACTGCTCTTGACATGCAGTAAACCGCTCCTCCCCTCTCGTGTGGAAATGGCCTTAAATACCTCACCGGCCTTATCTCAGTACCTCTCCACACCTAGGCCTTCCCTCTCAGCTCTCAGCAACTCCCCTCAGTCATCATTCTCCCCACCTTTGAAGAGAAGTTCCTGTGCACATGGACACTTTCCTTGTCAGCAAGATGACTGATTTTTCTGACTTCCTGTTTGTGCAGAGTACAATCCAAACAGGATTTTCTCATTAGACATGTCATTTTTTGAAGAAGAATCGACAGAGGGGACCAGTTCCTTGCTCCTGTGCTCAATAAAGCATGGTGACTAATGCCTGGATAGGGCTAGAAAGACAGATTGTGTGCCCCCCTAAATTGATACATTTATTTTCAACTGCTCCATATAGGGAAAACATCAGGGAGAGGAGAAGGGGAAGTCATGAGGGTGCTTTATGATTGGCTGTTCTAGCTTCTAATCACAGTGAATGTTTTTACCAGGGCTCTCCAATTTCCATGATTTGGCAGGAAGGGATGTTGAAATAATATATTACAATTCTGATTCATTGTCAGACCTTTTTGCTGGTTATCTGTCCCAATAACAGAAATGTTAGGAGTCTTTAGGAAGAATCTGTGGGACCTAAGAGTGTGTAGCATTCGTTGCTTGTTCGGAAAATACTGGATGTTGAAGTCATTCTTCCTCTTGCTGTAGATTGGATATTGTATTTTGTGTATATTTTGTAAAACTTCCTGAGGCCTGTATATTGGAAGAAAGAATTAACAGAATTAACAGCATAAAATAAAGCCATTTCCGCACTAGCCTGTTATAGTGCAATTATTCCACTGTCAACATCCTATGGAATCCTTGGGTTTGCAGTTAAGGAGGGGTCTTTGAGGCATACCCCAGGATTCCATAGGATGTTGAAAGTGGAATAATCACACTATAACAGGCTAGTGAGGAAATGCCTTCAGCTATGTATCAATAATTCCTCTTCTCCACATTCCCCACAGCAGCAACAGTACAGACAGGAGTAGAATCATAGAATCTTAGAATCATAGAGTTGGAAGAGACCCCAGGGGCTATCCAGTCCAACCCCCTGCTATGCAGGAACACCCATCAAAGCATTCCCAACAGATGGCCATCCAGCCTCTGCTTAAAAACTCCAAAGAAGGAGACTCTACCACACTTCGAGGCAGCATATTCTACTGCCGGACAGTTCTGACCGTCAGGAAGTTCTTTCTGAGGTTCAAGTGGAATCTCCTTTCCTACAGCTTGAATCCATTGCTCCTTGTCCTAGTCTCTGGAGCAGTAGAGAACAAGCCTGCTCCCTCCTCAACATGACATCCCTTCAAATATTTAACCATGGCTATCAGGTCCCCTCTTAACCTTCTCTTCTGCAGACTAAACATACCCAGCTCCCTAAGGCGTTCCAGACCCTTCACCATTTTGGTCGCCCTCCTCTGGACACGTTCCAGCTTGTCGACGTCCTTCTTGAACCGAAGTGCCCAGAACTGGACACAGTATCCCAAAGGAGGCCTAACCAATGCAGAATACAGTGGTACCACTACCTCCCTCAATCTAGACACCATACTCCTATTGATGCAACCAAGAATCGTGTTGGCTTTCTTGGCTGCCGCGTCACACTGCTGACTCATGTTCAGTTTGTGATCTACCAAGACTCCTAGATCCTTTTCACACATACTGCTATCCAGCCACACGTCCCCCATCCTATACTTGTGACTTTCATTTTTCCTTCCCAAGTTCAGGACCCTACATTTCTCTCTGTTGAAATTCATTTTGTTAGCTTTGGCCCAGCTCTCCGATCTGTCAAGGTCATATTGAAATTTGATCCTATCCGCTGGTGTGTAAGCAACCCCTCCCAGTTTGGTATCATCTGTAAATTTGATCAGCATGCCCTCCACTTCTTCATCCAAGTCAGTGATGAAGATGTTGAATTGTACTGGGCCCAGGACAGAACCCTGTGGCACCCCACTAGTCACTTCTCTCCAGGATGAAAAGCAGCCCTTGGTGATCACCCTTTGGGTTCGGTCGGTCAACCAATTACAAATCCAACTAACAGTAGTATTTTGTGAGTATTTTGACTCAACAATTTAGAAATTTTGACTGTTCTTTTTGAGGACTCTGGACTTGCAAAATGAGACATGTAAATTGTTCATATCACTTGTTTTCTCTTCTCACATTTTTCACTTATTTTCTGTTCACACATCTATTCTCACACCTCTTTGGATGCCTAAACTAAACGCCGAGATTTTAAGCTACTGAAATATTGAGAATTTGAGGGCTGAAAGAAATTTTAATGCAGGGAGGCACTAATACAGGAACAACTGTTATTTGAGGAGGCACTGTTCCCGTTAGTCTCCCCGTTGCCACAGCACTGTATACAATGAGGACAGGAGCATATGCTGCACCTCATTCTCCCATCGGTAGATGGTATTGATATAATAATAGCAACTAGAGCTGTACCTACACACAACTTGACCCCCACCCTTTTCTGACTGTGACTGCTGCACTGCACTTATGTGACTGCAAGGCTGCTTTTAGCAAACAGTGACTTTAAAAAACAAATTAGGAAAGTTCACCGGGAAATCTTTTGCAATCCCCCTACCCTCCATGGCCTTGCTACTAAGGCCAACATTACTTGATAGGTAGCTGTGTCCTTGGCTTTCAAATATCAGCTGCATAAACAAATCAATCCTCGGACCTGGGTAATTATCAGTCGATGCTATTGGTCCCTTTTTTACAATCACATCAAACCAATTTGATTATACTTTGCTCAAGTCTAAACTGTTCTCAAGTGGTATGGACAATCACTCTCCTTATCAGACAGAAGAAAGCTGCCATTATAGCGTAATGCTAAAATTGTTGGATTTTTCTCCATGGCAACAATATTTACATAGCCTTTCCTTCATTGAGAGATTCTTCTATGTCTCTCTCAACAGCTTTATCTTCCTCAGTGACGAGCTTGAACTACCACTATTGCAGTCTCCAGTCATTTTTCAATTGATTTCTTAATTTCATTTCTCTCTAAGATTTTACATCCTTGAAGCTGAATAGAAAACCAAATTAGACATAATGTGTTGAGTGCCCTTGCGTGCTTGTGTTTTAGTTACTGAATAGCATCCTATAAGGGTGATCTACCTTGGAACCATGACTTAGGGAGAAAGATAAGCTGATCCCTTCCCTCTCCTACAGCCCCAGTACGGATTGCCCCAGGAGTAAAAGTACCACAGAGAATTATTAAATAGCATTTTTAAAAAAATATTAATTATTAGCAAAGGTGTCTTATTTGGAAACTAACTCGTACTACGATACAGTATCTGATAGGATTCAAAAATTTTGTGTAACTAAACCTAATTATTCAGTTATGTAAAAAAACTCCTCTCTTTGCTGGTTACTTGTGTATCAGAAGCAGAATGGACAGAAATACTTCATCCATTTTGCAAAATTAAATCTGAGTTCTGGGAGTGTTTTTTAATCCAAAGAAACATTTCCTTAGGGCAGGAAACTACTAACAGCATAGTAGTTTAAACCTCTCAGTCAAATTCCTCTCATAGAGTTTATACTTTCACTCTTGTACAATACCAAGGGTGCATGCCACTGCCTTCTGCAAAGTGGAACTCCTGTGAAATGCTGGCTGGCTGATTGGTAAGCAGGCATCTTGACAGGCCAGTGGGAGGACTTGCACAGCGGTTTGAGTTAATGAAAAACTACCGATTCATGGACAACAGACAATATACAGGCACAATTAAAGTTTAATGGCAGGCAAGTCTTTATTATAAACGAATCCTCAGGTGAAACTTCAGAGATGAAAATCGACATTCATAGTCACATTCTACCTAAGGAGTGGCCTGATCTAAAACAGGTAACAGCAGAACTGGATATTTGGTACAAAAGCAACAGGGAAGCAATTGAGTTTCTTATATCTTTTAATGTTTTCAGCTGAGCTTTCTCTCTGATATTTATGGGCTTTGAGAACTCTCTTCTGGATTGGATGTGTGCAATGTGGTCTCTCTCTCTCTCTTTCTCTCTCACATTTAAAGCTGAGCTCCCACTCAATAAGAAGAAAAAGATTGACCTTCATTTCAGAATACTTCAGGCAGTGTCACGTGCCAGAGTCCCTTTTGAACAATTACATTCATTTGGATATATTGAACAAAGACTTTCTGATAGCTGGTCAGTGAGGCAGGTAGCCTGAGTGTCATTTTTTTACTTGTTTTCAGAAAACAATAATCTTTGTTGTTGTTTTTTTAAACTTGTAATTAATACAAAATGATAAATCTTCAGTTTCATTACTGCCAGGAAGAAAAACTAAACAAGGCCATGGCTGGGTTGTAGTCATGGACATTTTTTCTGTTCTTCCCACCTTTGAAAATCTCTTTTCATTGCCCACCAAACATGGATAGAACAGGCTTTTATCAGCCTCATACAAGATCAAAGTAATGAGCGCATTAAGTTCTTGGGCTATGGTGTAATTCTAAGCATCTTTATTCAGAAGTAAATAACATCTTCATTTGGGCTTACTTGTAAGTGGGTTCAACATTGTAGCCAAGTTACCTTGAACCATTTAATTTACTTGAATGATTCAAAGACGTAAAGAATATTAGATCAGACAATGGTCTGAGCATTTGCAAGTGCTCTTTATACTGAGTTATGATACAAAGGATTCTGGCAGCAACCAGGAAACTGCAGGAAATGACATTTCACTTAGCCGGCGGATCTACTGAATTTTCTTAGTTCTCATCTTAAAATCTCACCATCTGGTAGGTTTGAAGGGCAAAATGATAACATCATGAGAACAAATTCTGTTTTGTGTTTTTTCTTTGAAATGATTGATCATGTAAATGAAGCCCCAAACTACCCATTGTCAAGACCAGTGTTATAATATACTAATATTATATTAGATGTATGACCTAAAATAACATTGGCTTTTTGGGGCTTTTTCAACAGCATCGTTCTATGAATACAACTATAGCTGGAAATGATTTATACTTCATCTGGTTTTTTTTAAAAAAATTGGGAATACATATGTGTATATACTTAATTGGAAACATATATTTGAATGTGTGTATGGCAATAAAATCAAGTCATCTTAAAGACTAAGGCCTCAGGCCAAGCAAATAAGACTTACAAAAGTTACTACTGAGTCAATATAGGATGCATTGAATTAATGGGTCTTTTCTTGTTGGGTCCAGCAACTGGATTTAGGCCTAACAGATTTATCATGCTAATGTGTTCTTTCCATGTACATGGAGGTTCCATTCCAGTAATCCTCATGTAAAACCAAAACGCCAATGTTCCATCCCATTATCTTCAATGGGCGTAACATGCACACTCCCATCCTGGCACATCCATATGGGACACAACAAGGCTTTGCGCAACCTTGCAGTCCTGTCTGTGGATGTCACGCCAGCAGAGGGAACACTATATAAGCCTCACTGCAGAGGTTGGCCAGATGTCATACAGTTGCATGTGTTCTCCCAAGCACCTTCAGGGTCCCCAGACCTTTTACTGGCCAAAAGGAAGAGGCCTTCTGGTGTAACAATGTCCTTTGTAAATAGGTTGCAAGGTCTGCCTGTACTCTTTGACATGTACACATTTTTGAGAACCAGAAGTAGATATCAGGCTACTTTGCGGGGTGTTGTTTCAGTTTTCAGTAGTCCATGCAGCCCCAAGAGGGTCCCAGGCATAAAAGAATTCCAGGATGTGCCACAGTTGCCAATCCCTGCTGTCTGGAATAGAGTTCACTGCTTCAGATTTTCGTAATATCCTCAGAGTCTAGCTAGATATGACATTTATTCATGCATATAGTGTATATGCAGTTAAAAAATAAAAAGCTACCACAAAGGCAAGC
The DNA here is from genome assembly GCA_030412105.1 of Cyclura pinguis. Taxonomy (NCBI): domain Eukaryota; kingdom Metazoa; phylum Chordata; class Lepidosauria; order Squamata; family Iguanidae; genus Cyclura; species Cyclura pinguis. The sequence continues at coordinate 245,386,495 of CM059599.1, read as the reverse complement.
AACCTGTTTCTTGGTGTTGACAAGACCTTTCTTCCCGTTTTGAACAAAAGAGATAATTCTGATTAGAACCACACTAGGGACAAAAGATCAATGCTCTACACCTTCAGTCGCACAGGTTAAACCCCTTCCACTTTACTGTCACCCATTTTGAAAAGTCATGCATGGGCTAAGTAACATTACATCTAGTCTGACCACCAGTTAACAAATATAGCTAAGTAGAAGAGTGGGAGTAGAGCAACCTAGCTAGGAAAAAGCAACAGGCAGAACTGGTGACATTTTTCGACAGTGCTGAAATGTATACAACATAATGCTTGTTCACAACTGCAGTAATTCCACCTTCGTCAGGACAACAGCATGAGCAGAGTGCCATAATCCCCACCTGAATCACACGCTAGCTCCCTGGCTGGCATTCAATGTGTTTTCAAATCACAAAAGAGCCAATTGCAATTCCTGGCTGAGGGAAAACATTGAGATACCAGCTTATGGAGGGGCAACTGGCTTTCTCATTCTCACCAGTACACAGGAACAGACCCTGAGGAGGCAGCGGAAATGAATCTCATTCCTCCTCACTTCCCTTCCTAATTGTATCAGAACCATTTTTGGGAATATTTTCGTATTCCCTGTGCCTAGGTTGGAGGAGGAGGGAGATATACAGCCAGCTGAATCATATTAGGTGACTGAGAAAACAGCTCACTTTGCCCATGCAAGACTTGCCAGCAGAGCACAGCAATGCACTGAGATGTTATGCTTCATTCAGTCTAGGATCCATTTCAAATAAAAGGTGACCACTATTCTGATGCAAGATGTGGTGACAGCCATGGTATTAGATGGCTTTAAAAAGCCATTATCAGGAAGGGATTTTCACTATGATAACTAAATGGCACCTCCAGGTTCATTGCCTCTAGTATTGTTCACGTTACGTGGACAAATCAAGGGCTCGGACACAAAAGAGTGATATTCAAGTTACTCCGAAGATTTGAAAAAGTACAAAAATTAGAAAAAAAAATACCTGGAGGAGGATCCCTAAATACCCCAGCAATCTCAGAATAGCTCATTGGAGGTGGAGGAGCCTAAATCCATTTGTTGGTCCAACTAGAGGTGACCCATTAAATAAACAGAATTTACATAAAGTAAGGTATATACAGTCAGCCCTCCATATTTGCGAGTTTCACTTTTGCGGACTTGATTATTCACAGATTATTTGCTGTCACCTCTGCTGCCTCCCTATGCCATTTTTAATAGGGACTGTAACCCTTGTGAGACTGAGAAACTGTACGCGCAGCTTGTAAGTCCCTATTAAAAATGGTGTGGGGCAGCAGTGGAGGTGGCAATAAGCCCCACCAGCCTCCCGCTTTTTGCCTTGTGAAGGAGCCCTGATGCCTCAAAGGAATCCACGGTGGGTTGAATATAGTGATCATATTCTTTTTGTGTATTAAATATGGTTTGGGAGGGCCTAGAGTTATTCACAGTTTTTCCACTTTCATGGGGGTCCTGTGCCCCTAACCCTAGCAAATGTGGAGGGATGACTGTAAGTTTTTCTGACACAGCCAATCAGAAGCCATGTTAGTTGGCTAGTCCAGGGCAAATTGGTGTCCATTCTGTTTCATAGACTAAAGGCACCACGACTCACAGTTGAATCTTATTTCAATAGTGGTAATGAGCTGGCATCTTCCACTGCCCCAAGGGGGTGTGGAACGGTCAGTATGCATGAACACCTCTGCCTTCAGCACCTTGCCAGTGGCCCTAGAGGGGAAAATTCAGAAAGTAACCATAAGGCCTAAATGGCCTAAATTCACAGAACCAAATATATATATATAGTCCAATAAATGGTATGAGACTTTCAGCTCCAGAAATTTCTGAAGTTACATTGCAAATATCCCTAAATTCCTAGATGAGCTAGAAAAGGAGGCAGTTTGCATAGAGACAAAAGATGCTGCAAGTTCATACTGATTTCAAGTTAACTGGAACACATACAAAATATGCTGAGCCTTGGCCCAAAACATCTTGGCACATTCTGCTGGTAAGATAACAGCCAGAACACCAGAACAAGATACACAGAAGAAGTGTATGTACTGTAATTTGGAAATAACGCTTACTCCTTATTGGTGAGTTTGTTTGTATGTCACAGATTTTTGTTGCTCATTTGCCACCATGGCACTTTTTTGTAAGAATATAAAGTTGGTTTAATTGTAATTGTATTTTTGGTTGTATTTTGGTTGTATTTTTAATTGAATTTTTGGTGTGGAACTGTGGGCTTCCAGACCACAGTCCACTTGGCACTGTGTTGTAAAATAAACTTCTGAATTCCCTTTACTATCAGACTCAATTCATAAAACCTAAAGGCTTAAAAAAATTCCCTTTACTCCCAACCCTTCAGTATCTGCTACCCAAGTATCAGTTGCCTCACTGTTCCTAATCATAGGATAGGCCCAGATAGAGACCCACCCCCCAAGATTTGGCATCAAATCTGCCCCATGCTTACCGTAAGGTTACCATGCCACTTTAAACATTTACATTGCTTAAGACACAAGACCTTGGCCCTATGGGTGTTCTTGTGCAACACCTTCACAGACCTAATGGCTTTTTTCTTTTGATTCTTTTGAATCATGAACACGTACAAACCAACATTTCAGTGGAATTTTTTTTTTAAAGTGTCATTTCTTGGGACTATTTTGCTGTTTTTGCTATTCAGGGCTCCATATCTAATCACTGTTTTCTTCCACAAAACTTATACATCATACTTAGATTTGAACATGATATAATGGAAATGTATGACTTCATTGAGTAACAGTCACAACACTATACGTAACTATTTTGCAAGAGTAATCTTTAAGAACAGATTGATCATGTCTTAAATATTAACGTTGATCAATGCGTGAACACATCACTTTGGCAAAACCAGTTCAATGCACTTCTCTTGCCCAAGCAAAATTCAGATTGATGTCAACAGAAAATTCACACAACAGGATTTGTGCCAGATTATTTTTTGCTGCTTTGCATCTATGTATGTGTGAGCATGAGCGTATGGGTAACTTAGAGTACAGTACTTCCTTAGCTATCATTGTGAGATCCAAGAATCTTTGAAATAAAAGAAGGCTGTGCTTATTCCTTCTTTGATTTTTATTTCTTGTTAGGAGAGATTTTAAACTCTCTGGGAGAATTAATGGACGCTTCAGCTGTATATTCACAGTCTTTCTATGCTCTTTAAATATTAATAGGAGAAGGTGACCTTCAGTCCTGCTGCTCAATCATAGAGGCAGCAAGAGAGAATCAATACACAGCTACACTAATGATTAACTAATTATAGCTCAGCAGAAGACTTTGTAATAATAATAATAATAACAATAAAAATAATAGCCACATTAGCCACCAATAACTTACTGATCTCTAAATTCTTAGACAGAATCTGAATCACTGATCCTCCAAAACTGCAGTTGATAATACTTGGTAGACTGTGAAACTGTATGACAATAACAAATTTGCTTAATAAAGGCTTGCAGTTCTATGCACTTCTGCTTTGGAGTCCAACCTACGAAACTCAGTGGAACATACTAACAAGTAAAAGCACGTACCATGCACAGGGTTAGATATGCTGGTCTTCAGCAAAAATAGAGTCCTTTGGCAGTTTACACGAGCTATTGCATCAACATGCTGCAGTCACAAACCTGGCAAGGCATAGGACTGCACTGTTAACAGTTTGTTCAAGCAGAAACCTTGGGCCATTTCTGCCCTATTATTCCACGTTCAGCATCCTGTAGAATTCTGGGGTTTGCAGTTTACTGAGGCCAAAGGGCTCTCTGGCTGAGAATTCTAAAGGGCCCTCCCTAAACTGCAAACCCCAGGATTCCACAGGATGTAGAAAGTGGAATAAGAGAACTGTAACAGTATAGTGTGGAAATGGCCTTGGTAAATCTTAGGAAGCAGATGTTACCTTAATCAGTAACAAAAGCCAGTGCATCCCATTTCTTTGCAGCAGTTCTGGTGCTCTAGCAAACATTCTGTACAAAGGCAGATGTAGGACAGTTCTATTACCTGGGGTCACCGTGACAGCAGAATTTCTGTGTGTAAACACAAAATTGTCGGAATCACTTGAAACAATGGGATGGGGTCAGCTTCTAAAAGGAAAATGACACATGGGTTAAGTGTGGGAAATAAATTTCTTCTTTCAGAGGCACACCTGTACTTAAACTTTCCTGTCCAAGCTGTAAGTGGGGAAGAATTCTTCCCTCCACGTTTTGTAGAGCACTTCTGTTGTAAAAATTGGACATCCACCCATTGCAAAATGATTAGAGCACTCCTGTGTTTAAAACAGATAGCATTTACTCTGCCATTTCTCCATTTGCTCTAAGCAATTAGCAAGCAGTAAGATGCTGCAGGTCTCCTCAATAGGTCCAAGTGGAAAGCTTAGAAAAGTTACTTTTCAACTGCATCTCCCAGAATTTCCAAGCTAACACAGAGAAGCAGTCCAAAAATACCCCAGTAATTTTTCAAAACTTTGGCCAAACTAGATGTGATGTTGGAGGTATGTATTAAGATAGGAACTTCAGCTACCAACCCTATTCACAATTAGCTATGTGGGCCGGGGCTGACCTGAGCTGCAGGCCAACCAACACCACCTGGAGAGCTGCATTATCTCCCCCCACCCACTCCATATTAAAAGGAAGTACGGTAAAAGATCAAGTATGGAGCAGGGCCATAAGGTAAGGAGCACTTAACACCTTTGCTGAGTACCTATTCCTTAATGGCAAGCAGACTTCTAGAATTTCAGCTGTGGCATTAAAACAGGCACAGTAAGAATGCTTGTATAGTTCTTCCCCTACAGCTGACAGCAGCTCTGAGAATTGGAATGTGATGGTTTGCTTTGCTTTGAGGAATAAGAGTAGGAAAGGGTTAAGCACTCCTGTGAATCAGATTATTTCTCTGTCATTGATCTATGGGCATTTTGCTTTGCTTTTCCAACAAAATAGTGATGCATGCCAATCTGAACTAAATTGCTCTGATTTGCCTGCATTTAACCAAGAAAGAACTGAGGAAATGGATTGACCATAATTATCACTTTGACTCTCTAATATGGGGCAAAAAAGGCTAATAACAGCATTACCCGCTCCCTCACCTTTCATGACAGTCCTTTCACACTACTCAGTTATAGTACTATGATTCTACTTTAACTGCCATGGCTATATCCATGGCTATACTCTTTACTTTTGTGAGGCACTAGATTTGCATTAGTGCTTACCTTTGGTCCTTCGGATGTCTTGGACTTCAGCTCCCAGAATTCTTGACCATTGGCTATGCCTGCTGGGGCTTGTGGAAGCTGAAGTCCAAACAAACTGGGGAACCAACAGCTGAGAACAACTACACTAGGGGCTTTAATCATGCTACATTATTATAGTGCTATTATTCCACTTTAACAATATCACATGGAATCATGGGATTTGCAGTTTAAGGAGAGGCATTTAGAATTCTCAGCCAGAGAGCTCCAATGCTTCACCAAACTACAAACCCCAGAATTCCAAAGGGTGCAGCCAGGGCAGTTAAAGTGGAATAATAGTGCTATTACAGTGTAGTGTGATAGGGACCTTGAACTCTCTGGGTGAGAATTCTAAATTTACCTCCTTAAATTAGAAATCCCAGAATTCCATAGGATGGATCCGGGGCAGTTAAGCTGAAATCATTGTGCTATCATTGCACAGTGGAAAAGGATCCAATCGTGAAAAAAGAAATAAAACTTATGTCTGCTGTTGCCTTTGCTTCCAACATTGGAGAAAAAGCATGGTGGTCTTATGTTACATAAATTTGTTGATTCTATTGTGCATATTGAATTGCATCCAGAATAAGCTGGGGTATACTACATTATACACTTAGCATATATTTATAGAATTGCTCCTCAAATGGTGAACAATGTCTCTTTGCAATAACATGTGATTGGCTTCACGTATATATTTTACATTTAATGTCTTCTGTTTTGTGGCTGGCCATTGGAATGTAAGCACAAGTTTAAATTGCAGGTTTCATTGGTGATGCTTGTATCTCTGAGGAAATGACACAGTAGAAAGAAAACAGGTTTATTGCATGAAGGATGCAACATTTCCTCAATATGTAGCTGGACTCATAGGCCATTTCCACATGGCATTGCTATCGCACGATGGGGACGCATCGGTAGTGGTCTGCAAGTCATGCTTTTGCACAGTGTCATCGCAGTTCTGCTGCCAACACACATCCACCCATTGCAATCATGGGATATTCACTTGACAGAAAAAATCCATTGAGTGTCCACTATCGTGTGATGCTCTTGTCACCACTGGCCATGTGGAAGGGGTGGAAGCACGATCACACACTTCGCTTGCCAGTGCAACATGGGAAAGGGGCCAGCTGTGCTGCGGAAGGAAGGAGCATGTTGCCTGTGCTCCGTTCTGCAGGGAGCTGGCCAGGTGCCGAGGGGAACGTTCATGTCATGTTCCCTTCCCAACAAAGGCACTGCTGGGATCACAACAGGAGGACAACGGAAGGAGGTATGGTACAGAAATGGCCTCAGTTTCATTTAGCACCATTGAAATCAATGTAAATTCAGCTAACTCGCTCAGGATCCCATTCATGGGTTCTGTTAAAAAAAATGCTTTATTCTGCTAGCAGCCATTTCAGGTATTGAAAAACATGAGAATGGTCTTGTAGCAACCACTGCAATAGGTCTATACTTATGTGGGTCCATAAAGTCCCTGGGACCTGGACTTTCAGAGATTCTGGAGCTTTGGAGGCCTGAACCGTGAAAAAAAAAGCCAAACAATACATTGCAAAATACATTTTGGTATCTCAACAGACCTGAGAGTGGCTAAAGAGTTCATTACTTAATTTGAAGTGTGGGGAACATGCTCAAAGGCCCTGTATTTAAGTAGTCCAATATCTTAGTTCCATGATGCAAGCTTGGCTAGATTCATCCAACAAGTGGAACTCCATAAGCAGAACATCAAGGTTAAAAATTTAAAGGAGGAATTGATCTGGTTTCAATATATCTGAAGGCTCGCAAATACAAAAAGACTATGAATTTGAGCCTGGCTATTGTATTTTAGAGAAATTTCCAGCCATCTTAGGGTTATCCATAAAACGGCAGTCTTACCTTTCCCTCAAATCAATCTGGCTTTTCACATGGTCACCTTAATTCCTGTTTCTGTGGGTGTTTAATTAACTATCTTATGTATATTTTTCCTTGTAGAGATATGGCTACGGAGGATGGGTCCAGCTGGAGCAACACCATAAGGTAAGCTGAGTTTGTGCTCAATATGTCTTGTGGGGAAGGGGAGAAAAAGACAGTTTCTTGGCCAAAATGTCAGATGGAGAAATTACACCCAATGCTTTGGCTGGGAACCCAGTGATATCAGCTGTAGTCTGGCTTTCGGTTGTCATCTGGATCAATGAAGGTAGTAGCTACCGACACCTACATTTTCTTACTCCCACCCTAAGATATGTGAAGTATTACAGAGATGAAAAACTTAATTTTGTCTCTACTGATCTATTTTAAAATACAAGTTTGAAGGTAATATATAACATGTATTTGCAGACATTGGTTGGATGATTGTGGACCCTGGCTTCTGTTTTCTAGGATTTTTAGTGTATGTTTTTACTATATTTTACAGATTTTGTTTTTAAACTATTTCACATTGTTCAGGTCTGCATCACCTAGCAAATCTAGGTTATTTGATGATTAGGTTGTTGGGTTATAAAGAAACATAATAAATAAATCATAGAAAGAGACAAAAAAAAGTAGATGATAGATGAGCAGGCAGTCAGGTAGACAGGAAAGCACATGCAAAAATAATAGGTTCCCTTCATTTCAGGGTCTTGTGTTATTACCATGCCGTACACCCCCAGTCTATAGTACAGCGTAGTAGGTGATGAATAGAAAATATAAATCACACACTTGTGTCTGAAAGCCGTGTGAAAGAAGGGACTCTGATGGTGAGCTTCGTGCTAAGACAGACAACCTCAGCATGGGTAGGTCATAAATTCACAAAGATTAGCCAGAGAGCTGAACTTAATGGGTTTGAGATAATCCTATCAATTGCCCAAACTCAGAAAACAATAGCTAACACAGCAGTAAGAGGAAGCAACCAAAGGATCATCATCCTGTCACCCTTCCTACAGAAATTTCTCTTTGTTTCCTCACTTGTCCGTTAACGGGCTATCATGACCTTCATCCATGCTTTGTCACCTGAAGTCAAGACTATTAACCATTCCAGACCCCAGGGAGTAATTAACATACACCACTCCAGGGTGGGGAGAAGGGTATAAAAACCCCAGCTTCAGCCCAGGTAAATTTGCAACATGGCAACACGCTAGCACATGGGCATCATGCTACATCCTAGACTCTTGTTCCTCCATGCTGCCCTCAAACTCCCGTGTTTGAACCATCTCTCCTCGATCCTCTGCTTCAGGACTGGTAATAATCACTCACTCTACTCTAATCTCTCCACTGTCCAACTTTTCTCCCCTTTTTCTCTCTTAGCTTTGTATGGTTGTGAGATTGCTTGATTTCTTGCATGTGCTTGTGAATTCCCGCCAATAAAACATTCTTTTGACCTCCAACTATTAGTACTGGTATACGCAGGTGAACAGGTTCCACACTTCCCCTGCCTCTTGCAGACCTCCTTTTGAGCTATAATTTGCCACCTTTCTATGGAGGCATTGGCATTGCAGCTGGATTACAGAGTTACCCACCTTTTGGGGTAACAATGCAAAGGCAGAAAATGAATGTACTTGTATTTCAAGGGCCATAAAGCAACTTTAAACCTATTTCTGCCACTCTTAGTATGCCTTATCATTTAATTTAACATGGTAGAAGTGATTGTGAGAACATGTAAGTAATCTTCCAGATTTCAGAAAGTTGAGTTGCTCCTTCACAGACTTTAAACTGAAGACCCAGGTCCTGATCCCAGTTCATTAACTGCCAATCCCTGATCTTAAACAAAATTAATCTGGTCTCAAATAAGTCACCTTATTGACTAATTATGTACTATTGGAAGACAGAAAAATTAGTGCTTTGTGGAAAATCCTGTTGAAGCTGGGGCGAATAACCAGGAAATAGTGCTTAAATAATTTGCAAGGGGGCACACATTTCATAGATAAAGTGCAAAGAGTAGAGAAAGAATTAGCTATAATAATCCAAAAAGCAAGGCTGCCATGTAAAGAAAGTAGCTATTAATGTCCTTTCTGGTCTTTCCCAGAAATTAATCTCTGGGGGAAAAAATAAGGAATATAGTATGTGTTTGAACAGAATCAATATTACCACCAGTTCCAAATTCTGTAAACCTCTGAGAATGTTGCAGCTGTCGTTTTATCCTCTGAATCTTTGCCTGAACCACTTCTGCACACGTCTCCATAACAACCACTGCCTGAAGCTTAGTTGTTCAGAGCAACTTTTGATAAACTCAAGAATCACAGCTCACATTTGCTGTCTTCTGAGTAGAACAGTGCATTTTAGAACATGACCAAACAGCTGGCCTAGATTTACATTTATCTGTGATTTAAAAAAAAAAAGATGTGAGAAAAGATAGATGAAGATGATATCACCAAGTGAAGACTGTGGTCTGAGACAAGCTTCATTCCACCAAACTTAAAAACAAGAAAACAATGTTCCAGTGTGAAAAATATTTCTCCCAACAAAGCAGAGTGGTAAGCTAATGAGCTGAAGCACCCCAATGAACAAGGACAGGCATTTAGCTGTAGGTTATATATCAGTGGAAGGAACTGGCAAAACTACCTCTGAGTATTCATTGCCTAAGCAAACCCTATGGAGTTCATGGAGTTGCCATAAGCTGACAGACATTTTGAAGGCACGTACACACACGCCTGGGAAGAGTGAGAGCAAACATGGTATAGTGAATGTTGGACTAGGACTTGGGTAATCAACTGTTCTGATTTGTCAGGGACAGTCCAGATTAATACTATGTCATTGCATATTTGAGCTGCTTTTAAAATGCCCTAGTTTCATTCTCGTTTTCTCACTTTCCCTCTTTGTCATAAGCTTATTTCAATGGCTGCAAACTGACTTTGAGGTGCAAAAGTAGTTTGTACTCAATAACTCATCAAGTGGGAGAGGAGAGGAAGAGGTTATCTTGCCCTTCCCAGTAGCTTCTGGCTAAAGCACACTGCTGCAGTCTCTCCTACCTTGTGTGTTCTTCCTCATTAATAACTTTTGCCATCTTGACCACACTGTGATGTTGCTTGGCTACATGGTTCCTGGTTTCATTTGTGAAATATTGGAGGCAGGCAGAGTTTGAATACTTGCACAGCCATGGAAACGCACTGGGTGACCTTGGGCAAGTCAAACACTCTCAGCTTCAGAGGAAGGCAATGGAAAACCCCCACTAATAAATCTTGCCAAGAAAACCCAGTGATAGGGTCATCCTAGGGTAGTGATAAACTGGAAATGATTTGAAGGCACAAGGCAAACAACTGGGGAAGGAGGTAAGCATCACACAAAAAAGCCCTGAATTATGAGGATGTTGGGCTAATTATGGGGGGAAAGTGGTAAAAGTGCCAAAAGCGGTCTGTTACCCTGTTTTCTGGGGGTCCCGGGGGGGACACCAAATTGCTATCAAAATTATACAAGTCAGGGAAATTAGTTCAGAGCACAAGTTGGCAAAACGAGAGGCAGGGTAACTTAGCAGGATCTTGCAACCCAGTGTCTACGGGGTCAGGCCAAGTCAAGAAGCAAACCGGTTGGAAAATAATGAATGATCTTTATTAAATACAGGCACACAATGTAAGCAACACAAGCACACAGATAACTAAGGAAAATAAAGGTGTGAGTAAGATAGCGGGATTTTCAGAGGGATAGTTGGTTCGGGTGATACGAAACCTGTCCTGAAGTCTGGAAGAAAATGGAGAGCGAAGCTTGGGTTCGATGTATCTCAGCACGTGGAGCCGAGGGGAAGCTTGCCAAGCGATGCGGCAGCAAGGCGTCTGGAACTCAGGAGCGATCCAAGGAAACGCTCAAAGTCAGGGGTTTTTATAAGGAGAATTGTGACCGCAGGCTAGGTCGGACTTAGGGGAAAACAATAGATTTGGAGTTGGAGACAAAGCCTCCGAAAGGTCAGAATTTGAATGATTGCATTAGAGCCGAATTTATCAATAGAGCAGCCGGTATGCAAACGCGGAGTACTTGAGTGTTGTATAGTCAGATCATCAAGCTGCCAGCGCTGGGCAGAGGATCTTTTTAGAGTTGCTTGCATACCTAATGGAGGTACTTGCCTTGAGGTCTCCTAACGCGGCGAGTCGGCTGTTTTCTGGCCTGCCTGTATTGTCTAGGAATATTACGGCGATTATCGGCCGAGCCTGTATGCGTGCTTGTCCAGGGGCCTCACAAGCATGTGGAAGGGATATGTGAAGCCGAATTATTGATATCAAAAGATATCTTTTATATCCCCCAAAGCTCAGGCTAGCCAGGGCAGTAACAGGTCCCAGACTATATGCTTGAAAATTCATAGAAGTTTCTACATTGAGGTAAGCATAGAGAGGTATCATCAAACCCTTCACAAAAAAAGTGAAGCTTCAGATAACTAAACACAAATTATTGATATACTGTCATGCATGCAACTGACAGGAGATCTCTAACGATAGGTAGAATGTCTAGCAAATATAAGCCATAGGCCAAAATTTATTAATCTTAAGCATAAAAGACAAACATGGGGGTGAATTCCTAGTAAATTCACACCAAGTTGTTTCTGAACTTCAGTATTTGAAAAAGGATATGGAACGTGTTCACATAACATTGTAGATGAAACCACTGGATGGAGTGAGACCTAGAGATATGTAGGCATATGTTACTCTAACAGGGGAGGACATCGGGGTCCACCTGGAATGCCAGTGTCTCCATAGAGTTTGAGGAATTATAGCTCAAAGGAGGCCTGGAAGAGGAGGGTAATGGCAGGATCTTTTCACCTGTGTATACCAGTACTAACTGTAGAGAGGACTCCAGTTTAAAAGTTAAAGTATTTTATTTGGATTGACAAACACACAAGAAATCCAACACTCTCAAGAATCACGCAAAGTTATCTGAAAATGAGGCATGAAAGGCTGGAGAGAGATATATATTGGGGGTGGGAAGGGTAAGTTACCAGTCCTGAAGAAGAAGGTTGAAACGGAGGGATTCAGGCAGCATCTGAAAGTAGCATGGACGAACAGTAGCCTGGGCATTACATATTACATACAACATACTATAAAAAGGCTGGGGTCAAAGCTAGGGTTTTTATACCCTTTTTCCTGCCCTGAAGGAGTATGATGACAAAGCCATAATGGCTTTCTCACGGGGTTGACAAAGGGGTTCCATAATAGGCTGACTGCTTAACTCTGGAGTGACAAAACGTTGATGGGACTGGTAAAGATGTCTTAATATTTGGTCAGGTGGGGTGAATAGGGAAGGTCTCCATAGGAGAAGATTGAAGGATGATCTCTGATGGCTCACCAATCTGGGCAGTTTGTCTTTCATTGTTTTCAGGGGTGCACAGAGCCTTGAGTGTTGAAAGGATGAGCATAAACCCATTACCATCAGGTTTTCCTGCCTAATCCTTCCTGGACTTTTCAGCTGGTTATGACCTGGCATAACCAGCCATTATGTCAGCTTGACCTGGGAACACACTTTCCAGTCAGCGTGCCTCAGTCATGCTTTTCAGCCATAAATATGTCCAGTTATGAATATAGCACATCCCACAGGATGGGCCGTATAGGGTATGGCAACACATACCTCAGTTACAAATCTGCTAACGAAGAAGTTCCTTTTACAAAGTCTGTTCATGCCTACCTAGACAGTGTGGTTTAGTGCTTTGAGCATTGGGCTATAACCCTGAAGATGAGGATTCAATTCCCTGCTCAGCCAAGAAAACCCAGTGGGTGACTGTGGGCACATCACAAACTCTCAGCCCCAGAAAATCCCATGATAGGTTCGCCTTAGGCTTACCAAAAGTCAGAAATTACTTAAAGACAAACAACAACAGGCCTCTCTTTCCTCCTTGTCCTCTGTCTAGCTGGAAATGAAATGTCAAATTGTTTTAAAATAGCAATTCTGAGTAGTACTGAGGGGCATGAAAGTTCTGGGGAGGCCATGCAGCCTAGATACTTTGCCCAACCTATAGTTCTATTTCACTTAACTTTTTGGCTTGGTAAAGTTGCCACAAGATGCTTTAGAGTTTTAATTTAATAATCTCTTTATCTAAAAACACTGTTATTTGATGAGAACTAAAGCTTACCATTTCAAAGGAATTTTACCCTTTACTGTAATAAATACCGGTTTTTTGTCACTTAACATTACAGTGGGGGAGGGAGGATAAAAAGAAATTCAGTGCAGCCTGACTGCATCAAAGATAATTATGTTGCAATATATGTTTCCTTTAAAAACACAGCATGCCATGGGCTCCAGTTTCACCTAATCTAACACTGAAGCTTCCTTTTCTTGTTTTGTGCTTGGATTTATGAAAATGAATGCCTATTAGTGTAGGAACACACTGTACTAAAGACCAGTGTTTGTGTTATAAAGTAAATTGATTTAGCCTCAAGATGGAAAGCCTTAAATTAACTTTTATGAAGAGTTCAGTGTGGCAGTCATCGCTTGCAATGGAAAGTAATTTTCTCCGGGTCCATGTGTCTTGTAATTACAGTGGAGCCTCTGAGAATCTGCCCCAAATTGACTTTAACTACAGATCTGGCAAATAAATTCTTGTTTTTTAAATAATCTCTGTGCCTTGAGCATTTACACTGATGATGACAGTATAAATATGGAATTTCAGCCCACACCTTCTGCAACGAGTGACGTTCTCCCCTGACAGGCTAATTGATCTAAGCCGGTTTGCTTGTGTATTCTTTACAGGACTTGTCACAGTCTGCATGTCATTAATGCAGATGGAGTGGGGGGAGCCATCATTCTTTAATTAGGACATTGCTCATTGGAGACTCAATTTCACAGCACAACCCTCAAGGCCATTAGAAAGGCTATTATTTAACTTGCTACAATCTGCATTTGTTTATGTGGGTTTCAAGCAATCCCTTAGAGAAATCACAGCTTTTCTAGCCTTGCTTCCAGCTCTGCAATGATTCCATATACCAATCTGCCAGAAAAAGAACCATGCTGTGCCTACCAAAATATCCCCAACCATCTATATTTAAACAAGATGCTTGATTCTATCCAGTTCTTTCTATCTCCCCTATACGGCTTGGTGCCGACTTTGTAATAGTCAAGAGAGGGCTCATATTTATAATTTATACTTTATAGGCATGCATAGTTAAGTTGCCTCCTCCTGGTGCTTTGGAAAAATGAATTCTTGGGAGATGTTTGCCAGAAGAATCAGATGGTAGCACTGTAATTATAGCCTGTGATATTTGGAGCAATTTTCTTGAATTTTGACACTGCTGCCAAGTCATTTTGAGAGCCATCCAGAATATAGTCACACTTTGGGGTGGTTGGAATTGAGGTTTTAAAATATTCATCACTTATAAATAATGCATCAAGCTAATCACATATTCAGGGTTACATCTGACCTTTCTTCAATTTCATTATGGATTTTAAGCACTATTGTGGAGCAAAACATGTAGTTGTAAAGGTGCAAAAGCGCATGCAGAGCTTAGTCAAACTCCTTATCTTGATGGAGGAAAAAAAGTAACTCAAATGCCCTTTCTGGTTAGTGACTCATTTTATTTCAAAATAAATAGTCAAGCCCTAGTCTGTATAGAAGTCACATTGTTGTGGTCATGGCTCTCAGTCCAAATACAGGACTGTAGTAAAGCCAGAGGAGGTCTATGAGTGCAAAGATACCCCAAAGCGTCTCTCTCCTTTAAATGAATTTACATTAATAAATAACATTAAATGTGGCAGACTGACATCCAGATATGTTGCAATTTCATATTGCATATTGTTGCAGCTTCATGTTTGTTCTCTCTATGACAACCTCAAGAAAAACCATTTAGTTACGGTTTTTAATATTCTGATAATCTTTGGGTTCAGCCAGTTCAAGCCTCTCTTGGGTCTCCAGACTGTGCTTGGTCTCTCCAGGCTGTATTTGCCTTGCTTGTCTGCATATTGATTTCCCGGTGGAGGAAAAGCCTATTTAATCACATGTTTACAAGGACATTCTTTTTATTAAAGTATAATGACCACCCTCACCATAGCCTGGCCACCCCAACTCAAAATTTCTGCCTACAAGCCTGATAATCTTCCATTTAGATGATTGTGACAGATCATACATGGGGTTTCCCTTGAATGTAGCCCAGAAAAAAAAATGATACTGAATGCAGCAATCAAAATAAACAACACCAAAGCACACAAACAACAAAACACAATCAAAGCAAGCAAGCAAGCAAAGAATTTAGAAGCAACTACAGTCAAAAGAATCTTTTTTAAAAAAAATTGATTTGATTATTGCAAACTATACTGTGGTCTTCAGATGTAAGTCTTCAGATGAAGAATGATGTCAAAAATGTACCAACAGAGTTTTGGGCTACAGGCCAGCATAGGTGTGACCAGCTGTGGTTATTCAACAAAGAAGAAATACACTTCACGTTGCTGCAGTGATATGCTTTCCCCTTCATCATCAGTACACATGCTCAAGGAAAAACAAGTATCTGGGGTGAGCTCTGGAAAGCTCTTATTCTGATGAGTCTTGTATTTGAAAAACAATGCCTCTCTTGTTCAGGTTCTCATCTGAGCCAAGAGAAGGCTCATTCTTCTTTTAATGACAAATCCGACAGCCAATACTAACAAAATAGAACTTATTCAATTCACAAAAGCATTCATTATTATGAAATACTAGCCAAGCTTTCTCTTCTTGGGTAGTATTTCTTGAATTCATAGAACCAGAAGGTACTTCAAGTCCTCCCAATGCAGGGATTCACAGCTTTGAATTAATATAGTTCTTTTCATACACTGCAGTGGTAAAATCAGACACATTATTTTTGTTGTTAACTGCCATCCAGTTGACTTTGACTTATGATGACCCTGTGAATGAGAGATCTCCAAGGCCATTTCTGCGCTAGACTATTATAGTGCTATTATTCCACTTTCAACATCCTATGGAATCCTGGGGTTTGCAGTTTAGAGAGGGGCCAGCCAGCCCCTCTCTAAACTGCAAACCCCAGGATGTTGAAAGTAGTGTGGAAATGGCCCAAGTCACCAAGTCATCAGCCACCCTGCTCAAGTTTTGCAGAATCTGGGATGTGTCTTCCTTAATTGAGTCTCTTCATCTGTAATATGATCTTCCTTTTTAATTACTACCTTCTACCTTACCAACCATTATTGTCTTTTCTTGTGAGTAATGTCTTCTCATGATATTGCCAAAGTAAGACACCCTCGGTTTACTGATCTTGCTTCTAGGGAGAGTTCAGACTTGATTTGCTCTGGGACATTTGTCTTTTTAGCAATCTGGAGTATCCATAGAACTCTTCTCCAGCTCCACATTTTGAATGAGTTAATTCTCCTACCACCTTTTGTCACTGTCTGGATTTCACAACCATATATAAAAACTGGAAATACAATGGCATTGACAATCCTAACTTTAGCATTCAATAATATACCATTATACTTCAAGATTTTTCTTCAGAGCTGCTCTTCCAGGTCTTAGTATTCTTCTGATTTCTTGACTGCAGTCTACATTCTGATTAATGACTGAGCCAAGATATAGAAAACCTTGAACTATTTCAATGTCTTCATCATCTTCTTTAAGGTTACATAAATAATCTGTGGTCATTATTTTTGTTTTCTTAATGTTTAACTTCAAACCTGCCTTTGCACCTTCTATCTTGACTTTTGTCAGTAATCATTCCAAGTCTTTCGTATTTTCTGCCAATAGTATGGTGTCATCTGCATATCTTAAACTGCTGTTGTTCCTTCCTCCACATTTCATGTCTCCTTCCTCTGAGTCTAACCCTGCTTTACAATGATATGTTCAGCATACAAGTTAAAATGATAGGGTAATAAAAGGCCTTGCTTGAGCTCCTTGCCAATGGGAAACCATTCGATTTCTCTGCATT
Source organism: Cyclura pinguis (assembly GCA_030412105.1). NCBI lineage: Eukaryota > Metazoa > Chordata > Lepidosauria > Squamata > Iguanidae > Cyclura > Cyclura pinguis. The sequence goes on along the minus strand of CM059599.1, from coordinate 245,369,485 downwards.
CTGTCCTAATGGTAGCCTCATGTCCTGTGTACAGGTTACACATTAGTACAATCAAATGTTGTGGCACACTCATTTCTTTAAGAGCAAGCCATAGTTTGTCATAATCTACACAATCAAAGGCTCTTCTATAATTTATAAATCACAAACTGGTTTTCTTTTGAAATTCTTTGGTGCACTCCATTATCCAACATATGTTTGCAATATGATCCTCAGTGCCTATTCCTTTTCTGAACCCAATCTGGACATTAAGAATTTCTTACTCCACATATGGCAAAAGGTCTTTGTTGTAGAATTTTAAGCATAGTTTTGCTTGCTTGGGAAATTAATGCATTCATCCAGTGGTTACTGAAATCCTTGCTGTCCCCTTTCTCAGGGACTGGAATGTATATTATTTCCAATCTGAGAACCATTCTTTTGTTTCCCATATTTGTCTACAGATTTTAGTTAGATCTCGAGTAGATTCTGTTCCTAGTGATTTATTTCTTCGAAGTGCAGCTTTTATTTCTCTTTAGTGCAGGTTTCACTTTACTTTCTAAAACTGGTAGTTCAACTTCATATGGTTTTTCCTTGAATGAATCTGTCATCAACCTTTCATCTCTTTTATATAACTCTTTTATATAGTTCTTCCATGTATTTTTTTCCACTTGTGAAAGAAGGCTGTAGACTACACCTCTTCAACTTGGTGCCTTCTAGATACACTGGATGGTATATAAGTCCTAGTATGGGAGTTGTAATTCAGCACATATGGAGTCATTAGGCTGGGGAAGCCTGCCATAGCCACTGGAAGGAGTCTTAGACCATTTCCACACTAGACTGTTATAGTGCTATTATTTCACTTTCAACATCCTGTGGAATTCTGGGGTTTGTAGTTTACTGAGGCCAAAGAGCTCTCTGGCTGAGAATTCTAAATGCCCCTCCCTAAACTGCAATCCCCAGGATTCCATAGGATGTTGAAAGTGGAATAATAGCACTACAACGGCGTAGGGCAGAAATAGCCACAGAGTGGACTCTTTCCTATATGACTCCAGGCTTCTGGCTTTACTTGATGGACAAGCTGCACTTAGCTCTCAGGCAACAAAGGCAATGTGAACAAAGGGCCTAAAGATGCCAGATAAATGTTTAAAAATGAATAGACAAAGATTTACAAAAATATTCCATTGTGAAAAAAAAAAGGCGAACTTTGTACTAATGCATGTTTACCATTTTACAGGGAGAAGCAAAAATGGTGAAAGATGGGAAAGTTTTCAGAGTTATCCAAGACAACTGTTGGGATCCAGAGGTTCGAATCAAACAGATGGACCAATCAGGTATCATCAGTCTGGATGACAGCACAGATCTAGTAGGAGAAAAATGGCTCCTAAGGCAGGGCTAGGGCAACTACTGGCTCTCCGCTTGGGCAATGACCAACAGTTCTCAGCTGGGAATACCCCGGAGCCTACACCATCTGGCAGATTACACAAAATTTTCAGAAGTACTGTTTCAGTCCTTCTGATGTTGAAAAATGATTATTTTTTTAATGCTAAACAGTACCCTGTTTAAAGGGTGAACTGGTGCTCCTGGAGGCTTCCAGGAGACAGTTTATCCTTTGCAGGTGTTGGAGAAAAAGAGACATCCAGAGAATCTTGGGTAAAGGAATATGTGACTCAGGGACAAAACACCTGGAATCAAAACATTCTGAGTTACACCCCGCAATCCCTTAAGAGTGGCCGTGCTCACTGGGAAACTGAACTGGAAGGGCAAATGTTCCTCATCTGTGTTCTAAATGACAATTTTCCAGAATATTCCTCATTATTTTGCAAAATATATTAATGTAGGTCAGTTAAAATGAAGGAGGCACAATGATCTTTGATACCCCAAGAAAGAATAAGATTTGATACTTGATTGATAATAGCCGATTTATTCAGGCACATAATGTAGACTGAGAACCTGGTGAACATCTCTGCATGCTGAGCAGCTTGCAGAATATGCTGAATATACATTACTGTCAAGGTGTGAAAGTTTGAGACTAGGGCCATTCCACACTACACTGTTACAGTGCTATTATTCCACTTTCAACATCCTGTGGAAGTCTGGGATTTGTAGTTTACTGAAGCAAAAGATGCCCCTCCCTAAACTGCAAACCACAGGATTCCATAGGATGTTGAAAGTGAAATAATAGCACTAAAATAAAGTAGCGCAAAAATGGCCTGGATTTCTTAAATTCTGTTGAAACTGTCACCAACTGTACATGCCTTATCTATTTCTTATCACACTTCTCTGATGTCCGTATGATAGAAACTGAAACCTTAGTGCCTGTTTATTAATATCCATGGCCGCCCTTTACATTCCTACTAAAACCTTAAGTTATAGGATTGATTTAAATATTAAGATAAGTATGTTATTGTTTATTTAATATTATCTACAATTTAGTATGCTCAATTTTATAGAAGCTTACATGTTAACAATATGCTAAGGCCATTTCTGCACTGGGAAATTAAAATGGTGCAGAGCGACCTCCAACGGAGGTCTTCTGCACCGTAGAGTGGACTGGGGTGGACTACTTTCTGTAGATCCACACCTCAGTCCGGTTCTGCATGACCAGAAGTGGTCGCGCAGTGTGGTTTTTAAAAACCTCTTCCGGGGACGGGCTTTCGGCTGGCGAGCTTCTCCGGTTGGTGGAGAGCCTCCACCGACCGGAAGCCACCATTTGGGATGCCGGAGGACTGCGGAGCAGTGAATTTGCCCTGCTCCTCGTGGCGACGGACTCAGCTGGCCAGAAAACAAAGCCGATAAGCTCTGTTTTCGGGCATTTCCCCCCACACACATGCCGAAAGGGCCTTAAAGGCAGAATTTCTTTAAAAACTTCAGCTAATTCACTTCCCTATAAAGCCTAATTGCCCAGCTGGAGGGAACAGCATAAGAAGAGCAGCCTTGGAAGGGTTGAAGTGAATTAGCAGAGAGGAGAAGAAACTGGAGTAGGCAGTCAGGTCAAAAAAGGGGTGAACAGACTAAACCCAGAGAGTTTTGGGAGCAAGTTGGACAAAAAGCCAGCTAAGAAAGAGTGGGGGAGGAGGGGACGGCTGGAGAGGAGCAGCTTTGGCAGGGATGAAGTGAATTAGTAGGGATGGGTAGGAATTGGGAAATCAGAGTAGGCAGTCAAGTCAAGAAAGAATGAGAATACAGACTCAGAGCTCAGAGAGTTCAGGGAGCAAGTCCTACAGAAAAAAAACAGCCAAGAAAGAGCGGCAAAGGAGAGAGTGACAGAAGAGGTAAGGATAAAGTGAATTAGAGGAGAAAGTAATAATAGTTTTCACAATTTAGGTGCGCAGCTTTAGGGCTTAGCATTCAATGTTCTACTCTGTTCTCTTTTTTTCAGCGTTGAATCATTGAGGCGCTCATAAAAACTGTGCAGTTTCAATTAGTATAGGTGTGCAACTTTGCCTTGGAGAGTTGTGCTACATTCCAACCGTACAGCTTTTAAGGCTGTGCAGAGTTGACAAAGTTGTGCTGTTTTGCTGTGCTAAGAGCAAAAAAAAAAAAAAAAAAAAAAAAAAGTGTTCTGCAAGTTGCAAGAACTTTTTGAATGCTTTTTTTCCCCTTCCTGTCAGTTTTTTTCTGACTGGTCAGGAACACCAAATTTCAACCGCATTAAGGATACTTTTGAATATCCATTCCATCCATACTCTCCACCAATCATCTTCCTTATGCAAATACATTCTCCCCATCCTTCTACACCAATCACTCAGTATCCATGCATGCTTTAACCACAATTATTTAATACAGGAGCACAAAACATATTTAAAGTTTATATAATATCACAGTGAGAGAAGCTGCAGCTTCCAAATATTCTGGTTGGAACAAAGCTCTTAAGTATGTTCTCTTGTAGCTGTCTGTATGCCTCTGCCTGCCTTCCCTCTTTTGTTTCACATTTTGTAAAGGTGGAATGCTGCCATGATGTAAGGAAGAAAGGTTTACAAGCAAAAAAATAAAAATAAAAATAAAATGTGTCTAGAATGTGGGTCACAGTCCTTTCACAACTTGGGAGATTTTCATTGCTCACTTCACCACTCCACCCCCATAAACTACAGTAAAGCACCAACAGTAAATTAAGTTTGTTACGTAAAAGAGATTAACTTGAATTAAATCAGGATGATCCCAATACCTTTAATGGATCTCAGAATATTAATGGTGTTGGGAGATAGAAATACATTAACTTTATAATTGTGGAGATTTTAATTTTTAAGCAGTCTTGTCACAAACGTTTTTAAAAAGAAATCTGCTAGTATACTTGTAGCTTGATTTAGACCTGTGAGTGTTGGGGGAGCAGTTTGAGAGTTCTTCAAGAACAATTCACTGGTTTTCGATTACTCTTCGAAGTTATTCATTAATTTTCTTTCTCCAAAACAAAAAATCAGGTTCAAGTTCAGCCAAGACTAGATAATTGCTTACATATGTAAGGAAATATTTTTCAAATTACTTGTTCCCTTGTAGACCTAGAGCAATCCATGATTGGCCATAATGAAAAGCTCAGAAGCATCAGTCTAAATGTTAATATAATGGTGCTCTTCTATTATTATCCTTTTTTTTTTAATATGCTGCTGTACACTTTCATGGGTGAATCTGTTATTTTAGTTGTTGGAGCTATTCGAAAGAGTGTTGCCTGCCTCTACTTGATTATACATACTGGCCACAGGTGATTTTCTTCTGCTTTTAAACCTTTCAATTAGGTTCTCATGCCACAAAGCAATCCAGGACCCCACTGCTTGCTCTGAAAATTTTTTAAAAAATAAGAAAACATGTGGTTGACTACTGTGTTTTGGACAACAGTTTCCATTGTGTCAAATAAGTGGCCATGTTGGGTGATGCTACTGGGAATGGAAATCAAAAACATTTGGAGCACATCAGAATGGGAAACAAGTAGTGTAGCTTGACTACAATGCTCATTATCTTGAATGGAAACACCATCAGGTTGAAGTATATTTCAGCAATATTGGCAGTATTATGTTTCGGCAGATTTTCTGTGCCAAAGATGGCTTCTGAAGTGACTCCTCTTGGTTTATATGCGTGAACATTTGTCCAAACTCAGTGTGCATTTATTCCACTACCCAGTACTACAAACCAAGGTCTTTCTAAGCAGCTGCACTGGACCGGTCTATGAGCCAGTTACATAGATAATCTATTTGGATTCAAAGTTTGAAAGACTGCTTTTTATTTTTTTATTTTTTTTTTATTAATTTTATTAAATTTTCACAAATAAAACAAAATTCTTTAAGATGTAGTTCTACATGCATTGTTTCTGATCTTCCACTCTGATCTGGTCTTCACTTCCAGCAATTCACTCCACTCATTACATTTTGTATCACAGCACAATGATTATCTCAACTGTTTGAACATGCATTTCCCTCTCCTACGCAATCATAATGCAGTCATTCTATCTTGTCAGTTCCCAGCTATCACTCCATTCTGCTTCTCTCAAATCGTCATATTCCAATATGTTCTCTTTTCTCTACTTATCTCTTTAAACGTCTGCTATCTTCTCATATATATATATATATATATATATATATATATATATATATTTAACTCTCCATCACTTATAACCTAAAGTCTTACAGTTCTAAAATATATCTATCAGTGTATATCTGGGAGTCTGAACTATTATTACTGCAACAATCACTCATCTTCTTACCCTGGATTCCATTATATTAAGATGTCTTGTTTCTCACTTCTACTTCTAATTCCTATTCGACCCCCTTCAAGCCTTCAACAATATCACAATGTTCATATTCATAACAATGTATCGATATATCAGTCAATTGTAGGCTTAACTGACATTGCCAAAATACAAATCTACTTATATAATTCATAGCCCTGTGGTTAAACCCAGTTCCCGTTCCCCTCTCTCATCTGGCACTTGGCAGCCCAGAAATACATTTCTGATAGCTCTCTGTATTCTCTTAGTCGCTTATATTCCAAGCTGCTCCGTCCCTGAGAGTGAGGGTATTTTACTTGAATAATTTCCATCACAGGCTCACGCCCATTAAAAAATCCCAAAATTTATACTAATAGAAATACGTCAATGAAACACTTAAACTTAATTAACATTGCTGTAATATTACTGCTTACCAAGTTCAGAGCCCTATGCCTATATCCACCTCCTATTCCCCCCTCCCACCTTGGACTTTGCTGCCCGGAGTTTGTTTCTGAAGGTTATCTGTATTCTCATAGTTGCTTAAATTCCAAGCTGCTCTGTCCGTGGGAGCGAGGGTATTTACTTGAATGACTTCCATCATAGCCTTGCCAATCTCAATACCCCTTTCAATATCACAATGTTTATATTAATGAAAATATATCAATCAAATACATAAGCTTAATTGACATTGCTGAGGTACATTACCACTTGTCAGATTTAGATCCCTGTGCCTATATCCATCTTCTATTCCCCCCTCCCACCTTGGATTTGCTGCCCAGAGTTTGTTTCTGAAGATTATCTGTATTCTCATAGTCACTTAAATGCCAAGCTGCTCCGTCCGTTGGAGTGAGGGTATTTACTTGAATGGCTTCCACATAAGCTTACCGATCTCAATACCCCTTTCAACCCTTTGACAATATCACAATGTTTATATTAATGAAAACATATCAGTCAAATACATAAGCTTAATTGACATTGCTGAGGTACATCACCACTTGTCAGATTTAGAGCCCTGTGCCTATATCCACCTTCTATTCCCCCCTCCCATCTTGGACTTTGCTGCCCGGAGTTTATTTCTGAAGATTCTCTGTATTCTCATAGTCGCGTAAATTCCAAGCTGCTCCGTCCATGGGAATGAGGAGGTTTTGCTTAAATGACCTTCCAGCACAGTCTCGCCAGTCTCAACAATCCGGGGTCCAAAAAAAGTCAGGCAACAAGAGTCACACAACAGGAGTTGGGGAAAAAAAAAGAAACGCACAGCTCGATAATTTTTCCTCCCAAAGTATTCTTCTAAAGTCCGAAATCCAGAGTTAGAAAGCCAAAAATCCAATCGTCTCAGTTCAACCAAAAGATTAAAATAAAGAAATATAAAAAATTCAATGTCCAAATGGAGATTATTAAATCTTGTAAAGTCCAATCTTTTCCCTTAGGGCAATACCAACTGTTTAATTATTTGACATTTTAAACTGTAAGTCCAAATTACGAATCAAAAGCCTTTTTAACAATAATAACTTCAGTCCTCGTGAGAAAGCAGAAAAGCCTCATAGCCTTTTCTTTAAATTCAGCCACCCCTTTAAAATGAACTCTCAGCCATGACGCACTCACATTTCCTCTGGGTCCCTCCATTCCTTCGCTCCTGCGCTCCTTTGCAAGCCAAATTCTGTTGTGATATTTTCAAAATGAAGACCAGAACAGGTTACATGTTTTCTTATTTATTCCTTACTTGTTTCTTGATTTCTTGATTAAAAGTCAACGGCGGCGCTTGTGCCGCTCAAGCGACGATCCCGCTGGCTCCGTCATGGTCCTTCGACCCCCTGGAGCTTTCCGCTCCCCTAGCCGGGTAGAGCCAAACGCCAGTTGTGGGGTCCCCTTCGGACCTGTTCCGCACCCCTAGTACTGGAGGGGTGTTTAGCCGCTTCTGAGTGACAAAAGAAGCAGCTGGAATCCAGCGGGTGGCTGCTCGGAGCTGCGCCATTGCGCAGCTTCATTCCGAGCCGCCACTCACGCCCGCCATGCGACCGGAAGGGGTGAAAGACTGCTTTTTAGAAATAATTTGTCCCTATGTTTGGAAGGTATTGTTGGGAGGAAGTAACTTGTTGTGTAAATTGTTGCACTCCTCATTGCTTTTCTATTACTTTCTGTTACTTGTGGCTTTTTTGTTTGTTTGTTTTTTGGAAGGAAAACATCCAGGTTGACTGAAGTGACATGAAATCTGAAGAATCTCTGCCAAAATGTCTCTTATAATGCAGTTTAAAAAATAGATTTCAAACTCAGTTACAAACCATTGGTAACCATTGGTTTGTAATGTGTAAAAACACATTAAAGTAGATTTCACTCTTGTACATTATATAACTTTTGCAATGTAGTATTGTCAGACTTTCATCCTCTGCCGAATAACAAGTTGCATTTCATACATAGGATGATAACCAGAATTATCTACATGTTCTTAATCACCTATACATATTCTGTTCAACAGGAGTCACTGCCCAAGTCCTTTCTACAGTTCCTGTCATGTTTAGTTATTGGGTAAGTGAATTTAGCCTTGGAAATTATTATATAATTGCAGGACTTCCATACAAGTCAGCATATAAATGAATTTATGTGTAGAAATGAAGTCTGCTTTTTTACTGTAATTAATTGTGAATAAAGTTAGATATATTTATAGTTGTTAGAAATACTGTATAACATAATAACATAACATCTGCATATCAGAATATTGTTTTCTATCACAAAATTAGATAATAGAACTTAACATCCACTTTTAAAAATTTCTGCTGCTCCTTCTGATGGTAAAGAACAAAAGTGAAACTGATAGCATCTACTGGAAATAGTCCAGAAAGGAATTTAATGAATCCTCCTGAAACAGTATTTGTTTGTTCTCCTTCTCTTTTCTTATTGCACATGAGACTGGAGGCAGACACAATCACTTCTGCTGTCATGTTAGTTAGCCATTTAGGAGGAAATGCAGTGGTCCCACCACATTCACTATGATTAGTGGTGCAGGACCCTCACAAAAGTGGGAAAAAAGCAAATATCAAAATGTGTGTGTGTCTGTGGGAAGGGGGCTGAGGCATGGCTGGGAGAATGGGCACCTATGGTCCAAACCAGGTCAGGGAAATCAGAGGGAAAGGGAGTGGTCAGCATGGTAACCCTCTACTTCCTCTGTCACACTCATTTCCTTGTTTGGGGGTCAGCACTGGGAGCAGGTTTGTGCTGCTGAGAAATCAGGCTGCCAGCCATCCTTAGCTGGCCAACTAGAGTTGTCCCACTGAATCAGTGGGAACTTGGAAATCAATGCTTATGTAACTTTCATTAATTTGGTGGGTTCATTCTCATTAGAATTAACAATTGGATTTGGGCCCTCATGTCTGTGCATCTATTCATTTTTGTAGTATCCATACGTTGTGGAAAGCCAGAATTTTTTGTCTGAACAAATTTCACTGCAGCCACACTGAGGCTAAAAATGTATACGTGGAGTAAGGTGTTTCCCAAGGCAGGAAAGAGCAACAGAAAAGGCACAATCCTATGTTCAAATTATAGTGGCCAAAGAGTTTTAGGATTTGGTATTGCCTATTGCAGATTACACCTAGTGTTTCAACTTATGAAAACTGTACTGTTCCACAGGGTGGGGACTCAAACGGACCGTGTTACTCCAACAGGTCTTTTTAATCTTGCATTTGTTTTGCGTGCTTTATCTTCATATTCTGCATAGTATTGTTTTCAAAGGCTCCTGCTACTTATTTATATATCCAATTTTTATGTTCCTCTCCCATCTTAAAAACCACATTTTAAATCATTCTTCTAATAATTCTTACCAGGCCAAACCACACGACACTCTAGACCTGTGCCAATTATTAAACAATGACTTAGCTGCTACAGTAATGAAGTACCCAAAGAGGTTCATTGGTCTTGGCACACTCCCCATGCAAGCTCCAGACTTGGCTGTGAAAGAAATGTATCGTTGTGTGAAGGAACTTGGATTTCCTGGTGTCCAGATAGGATCTCATGTGAACAACTGGGACCTAGATGCCCCAGAGCTCTTTCCAGTCTATGCTGTGAGTAGACACTCTCTTGTTTCTAAGAAGGTGATGTAGTCATCTCTGCAGTAGGAGTAGAAATGTAATCTGTAGATATTATCTTTCCCTTGGACAAAATTAACACAGGTTGTATTGTTGTCTATGTCTTTAAGTTGTTTCCAACTTATGGTGACCCTAAGGTGACCCTATCACAGGGTTTTCCAGGGCTGGGAGTGAATGACATGCCAAAGATCATCCAGTGAGTTTCCATGGCCAAGCAGGGCACTGAACTCTGGTCTCCAGGGTCATAGTCCAATGCTCAAACCAGGACAGCATGCTGGCTTTCAAGCATAGGTATGGGATCTTAAATGGAGGTGGAAATAGTAACTCATTTATGTTAGTGCTGAAGCTGGTGGAAACTCAAAGAATTGTAGCCTGCACTGTGACTGAACCTCGAAAACAATATTCTGCAGTGCAGATGTAGATGGACTTTGAACTCTTGATGCACCACGTCTATTATGAGGCAAACCATGGAATCCTGTACAAAATATCAAACACTAGCATATTTACCCGGTGTTGCCCAGGATTTTATATTTTCATGGGTAACACATGTTAGAAATACCTTAGGAATTTACTTTAGGATTCAGAAGCAGTTGAAATAGAGATTTGAGATCCTGTGTCTCTAATTCCCCAAACTGCATTGACTGAGATTTTATTTTCTTCTTAAGAACTCACCAAACTGTCTTCTCCAGTAGCTGTAACTTTTCCCCATACTCCCCAATCCAGTCTGTATTCAGAGCTGTTAATATACAGAGGTTGGGTTCCTGAGGGAATACACTGCCCTCCTTCTTGCTGGTAGGCCTCCTCTCCATAGCAACTCGCTTGAGCTCTCTGGCTGAGAATTCTAAAGGCTCCTTCCTGAATTGCCAACCCCAGGATTCCATAGAATTTTCACAACCAGCTAATCATATGAGGTCTTCTCACCTCACATAGCCAATCATATGAGATCTTTGCCTGCCTGACACAGACAAACTCACAAACTCACAGGCAAACTTTGACATTTATATAGTAGACTGTTACCCTGATTTCTGGGGGTCCCGTGGGGGACACCTTAATATACTTTGATCAATGGGGAATTAAAATTAGCCAGAGCACCAGCTATAGCAGACGAGAGGCAGGGTAACTTAGCAGGATCTTAAAGCCCAATTTTTACCAGGTCAGGCCAAACCAAACCACACCAAATTGATAAAGAAATGATTTTTATTCTATTTTTAATAAAAATAAGTCACTGCGCATGTGCACACTTGCGCACCCACTCATACAAGGGCTAAAAGAAATAAAAGAGAGAAAATTGATAGGGGTGCTTGAGGAGGGTTAGATCGGGGTGATACTGCACCTGGTCCTGTAGTCTGGGAATCTGGGATGGCAATGGTGAGTGAGTAGAAAGATCTCAGCGTGTGGAGGCTGAGGGGAACACTCGGCAGACGGAGTGACAGCAAGCGGGGAGGAAATCAGGAGCGATCTGAAGAACTGCTTGAAATCAGGGGTTTTTATAGGGGAAAACGTACCTTGGGGGCTAATCCTTTCCCGGGGAGAAAAATCATTTGAGGAGCTAAGACAAAGCTCCAAAATGTGCCTGATTTGGAGCACAAAGCTCCGAAATGTCAGGGTGCTTAGTGTGATTAGATTTGCCGGGCTTCATCAAAAGCCACAGCAGTAGGTAAATTGCTCTCGCTTTGACAGGCTGTTTGTCGGGATTGCTAATCCTGTCAAGCTGGCTTCTCGGGGCAGCAAACTCTTTGTCCGTTTGATGGTTTGCATGTCTGGAGGGCTCCTGGGGCTACGTGACAGATTGATTACTGGCCAGACCTGGTTTTTCTTAATTGCGGCCGTTCAGCCGCGCCTGCCTATGTGCTGTTCCAGGGGACCCTGTCAGACACGTGGAGTGGTTTTTAATATCAGACACATGGAGGTCTTATAAAATATTAAATTGTAGACCCCGGGATAAGGCTAGTTCACCGCAGTAACAAGATGACGGTCAAATTTATTACATTACCATTGTTGCTGCTACTGCTGCTTGTTAGTATCAGCATCATCAATAATCAATCTAGCACTAAGTCTTCTTGTTCTAACCTACAGTGGCTTTCAGTAAAGTTCATTTCATGAAGAATTCATCTCTTATCCCAAGGTTAAGAATTGTTCATGGTTCATTATTATGTCACTCAGGTTCAGATATGAAAGAAAAGACCCTGATCATTCCTGCAAAGTAGAGTTCATTCCAAAGCATTCCAGCTTACCATCTAGAACAGGATGTGAAAGAAACCGCAATATATGAGATGACTGTGTGATTGAGAATTCAAACAAGGCAATCTACCCACTCTATGGGACCCAAACAATAATATTTATCCTTGGTCCTTGATGTGGCATCCTGGGCTTGTCTGGTTTCGGGTGCCTATCCAGGACAGAGCTTCTTAGCATCTGCCTCCCAACCTCTGAGTATGCCCAGGAAAGAATACAGTGAAAGAGGACTTCACACCTTCGAGAAACAGTAGATGAACAAGAAGTAGATTCCCAAAGGAGCCACTTTAATATACACCAATATCTGGAAAGAATAATAATGGGACTAACAGTGGGAAATGAAATTGGGCCATGCCAATATTTCAGCTCAGCCATGCACATTTTAAAATTTACAAGTAGAACTATTCTGAGGTATAAGAGTGGACTGCATTGTAACACTTGTATTGCTGATCTAACCATTACAGCATCTTACAACTGCTTTGCTTGCATTTGTCTTGAGAACTTTAGCTTTCCCTAGAGAACTGTAGTTCTACTTGCCCATGTAAAGTTAATCAGAAAATCAGCAATATAATGTTGAACAACAAACACAGTTTTGTACAGAAATAAAATAGGGAAAGTACTAACATTTCACTTCAACCACATAGTTAAATATGTTCCTATTAACTCATTGAATTCAGATCTTAAGAGGCTTTAGGAAAATTACAGAACTCCATGTCAAGTCAAAAAGCATGTTGCATATCACTAGCTGCACTGTGAACTTAATAAGCCTGTGTCAGAAGAACTGGAATGAATAAACAGATAGGTTTAAATGCGCAGTTCCTTTATGCTAGATGAAGTGGGTTCCCTCTTCTTTTTTTCCTCTCAGAGGGGAACAAGAACAAGTTCTGGACAAACCCCAGCAGGCACAGAAGGGTTTAAGTGTCCTATGCTCACAAGCTCTGGTCTCAGTCCGGGTAAAGACACTACACACTTGCTAGAAAACAAAAGACAAAAGAGAGGAACCGCAACTGCACAGTGTATATTTCAAACTACATGATTTAGTTCACAGCACAGGCAGTTTTCTGACTGCTTCCCTGGAACCAGCAGTAATTGCCAAGTGGCAAAACACACTATTATCATTAGTCTGCTAGTTGCCTACTACTCATTCCCAGTTTCCATTAAAATATGTTCATACTCCAAAATTGGTAATGGTGGCAATAATGATAAGAATAAGAATAAGAATGGAAATGTGAACAAAAAGGTTCCTTTTATCATCTGTGATGGCAGTGTTCTAAGGCAAAGAAATTTTAGAAACAAATCCATGAACACATCATAAAAAATTTTAAAACCAACTTGCCCATGCAGCCAGACATATATCTACTGATATGCTGGATGGAATTGACATCCAAATAAGAAATAAATACTAGAGAATTTTGTTATATATGATTTATACTGAAGGAATATCCTTTGCCCAAAGATGGAAAGATGTGCACATCCCCATAATTGATCACTGGACCTTAAAACTCTATGAAATGGCAGAAGTGGATGAATTAACATCTTTAAATGATAACCTGGGTCAGTGATTTAGACTACAGTGGAATGTTTTAATTTGTCTATGGGAATTTAAACAAGGGAACTATCTATAGCACGTTTTGAGGATTAAGTCCAGAACCCTATTTCACAATTATTTTTACATTTACTTAGTGATTAAAGTAACATCTTGCTGTAGAGATCTCGGTAAGCTTATTTATTTTTTTCAAGAGAAGATGCTTATAAGGTAATACTCATCACTATCTGAGAAGGGAATCACTCTTCTTTACTTCTGTAACTATCTTTTTAGTTATTTGCTTTTTGGATTGATCAACTTTTGCATATTCTTTGTACTATTAATTTTGATATGGATCTCTTTTTTCATTTTTTTGCACTCCATATGTTTTCTTATTTTTAATGATTTCTCTTTTATTTATAGATATTATTTGTTGACACTGTGAAATGGATGTCATAGCATCTTATTTGTAACATTTTTATAAAAATAATTTTAAAAAATGATATGTTCACACTTCTCAGTTCAAAGGAGTATAAGAAAGAACACCCTGCACACACCTGGATAATTGCTTAAAACTTTTCTTGAAGCAATTTCCAAATCCAAAGAGGCAAGCTATGGTTTTGTACTATCTCTCTAGCTTAGCTCTCTGAAAATGGGAACTCCTCTAGACAGTCTTCTACTCCCTGGATAAAAGCAATACTATATTTACAACAAGAACAAATAGTAAATAACAAAGAATATTTCATCTTTTTCTTCAATGTGGCAACAAAAATGGTAACGTGATGGTAAGCAAAAATTGCACATAGATATGTTTGGAACAAGCATATAAACCTAGCAATTTAAAACCAGAACTAACAAATTAACATCAGAACGAGAAGTAGTTAATTAGTGAGTAATAAGATGGACCATGTGATCCATACTATGATAACCATCTTCAAATATATGAAAGGCAGCCATGTGGAAGATGGAGCAAGTATTTTTTTTTCCCTGCTGCTTTAAAGTATAGGACCTAAATTAATAAATGTGAATGACAGAAAAGGAGATTCAGACTAAATATTAAAACCACCTTCCAGATGGTAACAGGTATCTGACACTGGACAAACTGCTTTGGAGGGTGATGGCAGTGGGCTTTCCTTCATTAGAGGTTTTTAAATAGAAACTGGAAAGCCATTTTTCAGAGAAGATTTGGCTGTTGATTTCCTGCATGGGGTGAGTTTGGGCTTGCAGAGTAGATGACCTTTGGAGTCTCTTCCAGTTCTTCAGTTCTTTGACTCTATGGCTCATTTTTAATCAGAAGGAAGTCTGATTTCATGAAGTGAGAAAATATTTCCTATGAACTGAAACCACAGCCTGTAATCCTATGCACACTTATCAGCAAGAATTCAGTATCAGACTAAGCATGCTACACTGTGCACTGTCAATAACATTCCTTATATTATGTCTATCTGAATATTCATTGCCAACCTGTGCAGGACCTGAACACTGCCAGCTAGAGGTACTCTGTCTTCATAGGTGCTTCACGTAATGTTCAACTCAATAATACAGTGTATTTTGCTATAGATTTAGGATTGCTGTTTTTAGGTTAGAAATCCCATTACTGTGTAATTTCCAAAATTATTCCTAAGCATCCTATAAAGATTGTCCATTCCACATGTATGTGTAGCCAGTCAATCTACTCTCTCAACCTTCTCCTTGAGTGCTTAGCCAGTCTAAATACTTCCAGAATAAAAAGGATATTATTGGCAGGATCCAAAGGAATCCTGTTGAACTGCTTCTGTCAGCTCAACCAGGAAGCATCTGGGAAGACCTCCAGAAAAGATTTGGGAAGTTTACAGAAGGTTCCAGGCAAGAAATACAGGAAGAAGCACCCATTATTCTAACCTTCTAATGCAAAGTTGAAGGTAGATGTATGTATAAATAATAATTCCCTTACAATATAATTATTATTCTTTTATTATTTACTAATAATTTATTAAAACATTATACTTTCACTTTTTGAAAGTGACAGCTTTATTGCCTGGAATATATTATATTTTAATATTTAATCATCTCTTTTATTTTTTCTCATTAACTTAAGGCTGCCGAACAATTAAACTGCTGCCTCTTTGTGCATCCCTGGGATATGCAGACAGATGGAAGGATGTCTAAATATTGGTTTCCCTGGCTTATAGGTTAGTAGTGATGTGTTAGTAGTGACATAGCTTCAAACTCAAGGAAGGGAGGGTAGGATGAAGTTCTAGGCCAGGACCTTGCAATGTGTTTACAGAAAACACAAATTGAAATATACAAGGAAGATATTACTTTCCCAATTTCTTAAAAAGACAGTTATAGCCACGAAACATCCAGAAGGAAGTAGTATGAGATATAGGTCCAATTACTAATTAATTAAGAAACTAAAAAAGCTTTTAATGGTAATAGTTCTGACTATCTTCTCCTAGAAGTTTCAGGAACTGTGTGGCTGAATTAACAGTTTTTGGTGGCCATAGTAGTGACTGGTGTGGCCAAGCACAGGCAATGAACACATGAATGTAAAAGGCTACAACTTTGTTGGCATAGCTTGGACAGGCTTAGCCCAACATGGGGCACAGATCAGAGTATCAGACAAACTACCTGCTGACCAAAAGAAGCCCGGTCCCCCAGCCTGCATGCTAGAGCTGGAATATATAACAAGAGTGAGATCTCACACAGATGGGTCCCACAGCCCATCCACACCAAGGTCCCTTAAGGAGACCCCCTCATGCACAACATGGGGATGTAGGGCATGCAGGGCCAGTCTCCTCCCAAACTGGATCTTGTGCCATGCCAAAACCAGCTGACAGAGGAAAACAGTATCAATGCAAACATGTCCAACCATTAACCAGTAATTAAAGCCAAGGGAGGGAGGATGGGAAACATTCAAAGCCCAATGGGGAGAAGGTAATATGAAGCTCCCATATCTGGCTAAGCATTTGGGGGACAGTTTTAACCTCCCCTTCTGGACTAGGTCTCCCTAAGTAAGCCCTCCCAATGGGATAGTTGGCTCATTATATGTGTCCTCTAGGAAACCCATGAGAATGCATGGGCTTCTGGAATGAAGGAGGATGGCGAGGAGGACAATGCCACTGTGCCCATGCTGCTAATTCGTTCTCACTCACAGAGCACAAATAGGGATCTAGGGACTTGTGTCAATCTAAGCATCTAGTGATATAATGTGAACTTTAGCAGCTCGGCAAGACAAAAATTGTCTAGAGTAGAGTGGGCAACTGTAACCCTGCTGATGCTGCTGGACTGTAATCCCAGAATCCTTCATCATTGGGTATGCTGGCCAAGACTGATGTGAACTATTATCCAACAACATTTGGAGAATCATAGTTGCCTGCCCCTGACCTGGAGAA
Organism: Cyclura pinguis; assembly: GCA_030412105.1. NCBI lineage: Eukaryota > Metazoa > Chordata > Lepidosauria > Squamata > Iguanidae > Cyclura > Cyclura pinguis. The sequence continues at coordinate 245,352,601 of CM059599.1, read as the reverse complement.
ATCAAAATTTAGGTTTGAAAAGATCTGTTTCCCACCTCAGGTATTGAGGTATCCCACACATATTGATTGCAAAGACTCACGCTGTACAATAACATGTTCATTCATTCTCTCCAGCTGCAACAAGGAAGGCACTGGGAATATTTCTGTACAGTGATAGCTCACCATGGTGACCATAATCTATCAAACGTGCAGCTGCCATGGAGTTTCCTTGCCAGCACCACATGTTCTCATATATAGCTTGATATTGATCAATAGACAAATGTCTCTTTCAGATTATGGCTTGTTGCATTCAGTGTTTTCCGTGACTTTTGTATCTCTAAGATAAGCTCAAAGGAGAAACTTCAGGAATGTATTGCTAGCCCCATCTGTGTCTCTGACCAACAAGGCTCATAAATACCTCTGTGATATAACATCGTCATACTCAGTATTCAAGAAAGTAATGGCCAACAAAGTGGAGTAGGAACAGGGAACTTCTTAGCATCATAATATTAGGTAACATATAAGATACTGGGTAACTTTTTACTTAGTGTTATAGGCCACTGCCTATTCTGGCTGGTGGACTTTGGGAACTGTAGTCCTTAAAAGTAACTTTTCCAGGTCCTATAGAAAGGTGTGAATTGATATCCAAAGAATTAAACTTAAGCTTCTGCTCCCTGTTTATACAATCAATCAGATTCCGTAGTAATCGTGATGAAAGATAAGTATTATGGAATCTGATTCACTGTTTAAGAAGGATAACTGGAAGAATTTTTTAAATGATTATGCATAAAAGTGCAGCATAAATCACTGATATTTTCTATTAAACTCTTTCTTGTTAATAGGCATGCCCTCAGAAACAACCACTGCTATTTGTTCCATGATTATGGGAGGGGTTTTTGAAATGTTCCCCAGACTGAGAGTTTGCTTTGCCCATGGAGGTAAGTATCAAATAATTTTATGGCTCAGAATGATTAAAATATAATGGGGAGAGTGAGAGAGAGAGAGAGAGAGAAAGAGAGGGAGGGAAGGATGTCTAGCTGAGCACAGGTATCTTTAAGCATAATACTCCACATGGCCAACTCTTATAAATTGACAGAACAATCCTCAGAAACAAGTCTCATTGTACTCAGTGAATCTTATTTCCAGATAGAACTGCACTCTTTGTACCTTTTAATGATAAGACCCACCACACCTACCTAGGACAGTTCTTCATAAAGATGAATATGATTGCACTAGATAAGATATACAATTGAGAACAAACTGTGCTATAAGCAAAGGACAGGACTAAGAGAACTAAAAGACAGTACAGTATAGTTAGCTAGGGCCCTTTTCACATGTCGGGGGGGAAACGGGTGAAAACGCCCAAAAACGGAGCTTACCTCCAGCCGGGTAAGTCCGTCGCCGCATGGAGCAGCGCGAGCTCGCTGCTCCACACTCCTCCGGCGTCCCAGATGGCAGCTTCCGGTTGGTGGAGGCTCTCCGCCAACCGGAGAAGCTCGCCAGCCGGAAGCCCGCCCCCGGCAGATCTCCAGGCACGCACTTGCGCGCGCCTGCAGATCCACTTTAGAGCCGGGCGACGGAGCGGCACGGGGCTGCGCGCTCCGTGCTTTTTAAAAACCTCGAAAAAGAGGTTTTTAAAAAACACGCAGCCCGGCTAGTTCCGGCCGCTCCTGAGTGGATTCTGGTGTGGAGCTACTAAAAGTAGTCCACGCCAGTCCACTCTACGGTGTAGACGACCTCCGTGAGAGGTCGCTCTACACTGTTCCCCCCCCCCACATGTGAAAAGGGCCTACGTAAGTCAAAGCAATGGCCCAAAATACATGATCGAGAAAAAAGATCAAAGGCAAAATATTTTTCTGGCAGCAGGAGAGAAATTATACATAGCTTTTGAAAGAAAGCCTTGCTGTATATTTTTATTAAAGCACAAGGTTATTATACCATAGACTATCAAAAGGGGGGTTGCTTTGCTAAAGCATATTTTACAGTCTGTACATATGCGAAGATGACAAGGTTGTAATAGCTTTAGACTTCCATACATGACAAGAAAGAGTTAGAAAGGCACAAGCTACAGGAGTAACTATCCATAATACTTTCCTTCCTTCCCCCTCCCTGCCTTTCCCACTGTGAGCTCAGAGCAACTTGCAAAGTCTCAAAAGGTGGTGCCAACTCAAGAATGGCTGAGAAAGAAACTATGCTAAGAAAAGAGAGAGAAAAATAAATAGCATAACTAAAGAGAGCCACAGGAGAACACAGAGCCATTTATACTAACAGCAAAGGGCTGGAAAGTAGGTGAAAGACTTTTCTTTTTTCAGATTGGACAATAATGCCACCAGAATACATTTTTTTAAACTTAATCATGATGGGCTCCTAAAAAATTGAACCTTCAGTAATCACATATACTCCTTGTTAAAATCAGAGTTGGGTTACTGTTTCCTCAGATCCTGCAGTCTGTGTGCTAACACAGGAAAGGTAGTTGGCTCAGTTTGTTCTTGTTGCTTTTCAGAGCAATATTGTTGAATAAATTAATAAGTAAAGATAGTTGAATATAATGGCCAGTTCTTGTGTAACCAAAAGAGCAGAATACTTGTCACAAAGGTCTCATGGATTGGACCTGGGCATCTTTTTCAATCAACAATTGCTTTGCTCTTCCAGAAGTTATAACCGATGATCTGATTGGATGGGAATTAATTATACTACATTTTAAAACATTTTCTGTAGTCTTTCCTACCACTTGTATTTATTATTGGCATGATCATTATTAATGTCAACATTCCAAGGCTGCACAACTGCTAAGCACAGGTGGATACCCTAAGCCTTAGTAAAAGAATTCTTAGCTTCCTGCTTTTAAAAGTGCTATTTTAATTTAAATGTTCATTTATTGAATATCTTTTTAGCTCAACCTTTCTTTAAGAAGTTCATGATTAAGACAGTCCATTTGTATTTTCTCCTCACATATCCCTTGTCAAGACAGGCTGAGAAGAAGTGACTAGGCCAATGTTAGTGAAGTACAGTGCACTTGCCCTATATGTGCGGGTTCCATTCCAGGAACCCCCATATAAAACAAAAAACATGAGCATTATGGTGCATTGTAGTTAATGGACATAATGCGTGAGCAGCCACAACAGCATAGGCAAGCATCCGTTGCATCCATTGACTATAACGGGACAAAGGCCGCTCCCTAAACTGTAAACCCCAGGATTCCATAGGATGTTGAAAGTAGAATAATAGTGCTATAACAGTCTAGTGCGGAAATGGCCTAATACATGCTGACCAAAGAAACAAAATTATACATTATTCTGAATTGACCTTTAATTTGACTCTAGTTGTGATATTAATTTTAATTCTGAAGTGTTACTCCATATCAACACTAGCACTTGGAAATGCAAGCAATTGCAAACATGAGTTATTTGTAAATCATTCCTTTTTACAATAATGAAGATATATCTAGGTCACATTACAATTCTGGTATCACTTCACTCTTTTTTAATGTAACTGTAGCTGATATAATTACCTCATAGTTATAGGGTATGTGTGTGTGTGGCTTAACTGTTTAAGTGTCTTTTGTACCATAGGCTAGTGATTTATAGCATTCTGATTCTTTAAAAACTAATGAAAATGTAAGTATTTCTTTAGCATAACAAGAAACTAAAATCGGTTTCAAAATCTGTAACAATAACAGTAAACAATTACTCAAAGTTTGAAATGGTAACTACTGTTTTTTTAAAGGGAGCTTTCCAAGATCTTACTCCTCATAGCAAACAGGATGAGTTGTTGGTGTTAATGATACATATCTGGCATTTACACACATAAGTGATCTCGTAAATGAAGTCAATTCTCAGTTAAGTCAGTCAACTTAAATAATTGTAACATTTATACCAGTAATTCCATCAAAATAATGCAAATGAAAGCAGGGTTTCTCTGACAGTTTAACACGATGGTGGACAATTCTTGGAAGCTACAGGACCTCACTGGCTTTCCAGGAGACCTAGGAAGGTTGCAATCACTGGTGTACCTCCTTGAGAAAATTCAAACTTTTTTTTTTACCCCCAATAGCCTCCAAACATCCCCCAGAGCGTGCAGGGGTGATTTGTCATGTTTTGCCCCCTCCCCAGTCATTTTAGGCTCAGGAGACATCTTTTTCACAACACTTCCTATTTAAAAAAAAAAGCTTCTTCTGAGTGTAATGTGGCTCAGAGGAAATCAAAAATATAGCAAAAAATACCTCCCATGTCCTTACAAAGTGTTTGGAGGCATTTGGTGGCACGAAAAGTTAAAAAAAAAATCATTCAGGCACTCCAGAAACCACAAAAATGCCCTTGGGGACACACGCAACCTATGTACTATACTTTGCCCACCTTTAGTTTAACAGTTAGCAGATGTTCCCAAAGCTGGTGGTAGTTAATTGATGTTACCTAGATGAAAATAAAATAAAAAATCAGAGCTGGCTAATACCTTTATGAGGACCGCTACAAGTATCACAAAAGAGGCTACAACAGGTGCCACCCTCTGAGGTGCAAGAAGGCCATATCTGCTCTGTACCTCCCCCCGATGTACACACAAAAGACATGGCCAAAAGTTGGCCAGAAACATCCAAGAAGTGCAATTGGGCATCTGGGACCATTTTGAGGGATATCTTGACCTGTTGTAAGCCAAGAGAGGCCTTTTTTCCTCCTCAAACTAGAAGTGCCCTCCTATGGCTTGAACTTTGGTCACTTTGACTTAGGTAGAACACTGTGACTGCTATGTTGGCTTAATTAAAAGCATGAATGAATGAATGAATGAATGAATGAATGAATGAATGAATGAATATTAATATTCATTGAGAATAATCATATTGTGTTTTCTTTTTACGTTTTGATAAGAAGTAACTAATACATTAACTGAATATACTAACAAAGATGCATTGATTTCCCACGGTTCTTTCATTGCAATATAAACAATTTGAAAATGAAATGCCAGGTCAACTCCTGATCAGATTGGCAGTCTTAAAGTACAATGTTGTGGCTAACTCAGAGAAGAGGAACGGAAGATCTTTGGGAATAATCAGCCCTTATTAAGGCCACCCCCTTTCAAAAAACTGGTTTCCAATCTCTTTATTATTCTTCCTTTTCATGAAGTATGTGTCCTGCCTTTACGCTGCAGTGTTCAAGTACTTTGCTCGCCTGTCTTTTTCAACAACGCTGTGAGGTTTTTTGAAGCTAAGAAATAGTGATTGGGCTATGGATGTATATCAAAAGAAATTTAAAAAAAAAAACAACAGGAAAAGAGTTGTTCTATAGACTCCAGGATGAATATATCAAAGAGCAGATAAAATTTATTCCTGAAAGGTTTTTGAAGAACAAAGCAGTTGTTTCTATGCAGTCAGCAGACAGCCTCTGAGAATAACAACAGTATATTGCCCAGCCAACTGCTATTGTCTGTTTGAGGTTATTTCAGGTATCTCTGTCCTGGATATAAGTATCCTTTTTTAAAAATGGAAGCAACCACAGGAATTGAGCTGACACTTTTTTCCCCCATTGGTTGTCTTTGTTTTTTTGCTGTGTGGTGTGTTGGGTGCAGCCCACTAAGATCTGGAGGAAGGCAAAAATGTGTGTGTGTGCCTTCAAGTTGCCTGTCGACTTACAGTGACCCCCATGGATTTCATAGGGTTTTCCTAGGCAAGGAATACTCTGAGGTGATTTTACTGGTTCCTTCTGAAATATAGCTTATGGCACATAGAGACCCATCTGTTGAACTGATTTGAAATGACACAATGTCAGGGAAAAGTGGTTAGGAAGAAAGATAAAAAGGCATCATTGACAAAGAACATACATCAGTTTTTAAAGTTCCATGTTCATAAAAGTCTGTGTGCCACCCTGCAGAGCTATGAAGCTCAGTGCTTGACCTTGGACCAATCACTCTCTCTTAGGCGTTCCTATTTCATAGGATTGTTGTGAGGCTAAAAATGGGGAGCAAGGAAGACCATGTCCCTTGCCTTGAGCTCTTTAAAGGAAAGGTAGTCTGTCAGTGTTATACTAAATAAATAAATAAAACCAGTAAAATTGTTTGCACTATTGTAATATGTCCCCATGTTATTAGATGCATTCACTCAGGTGGGGAAATACATAATGTATATTTCTTTTCAGGTGGTTCTTTTCCTTACACACTTGGTCGTATTTCCCACGGATTTAATGTGAGACCTGACCTGTGTGCAGTACATAATAAAATTGATCCAAAGAAATACCTTGGTTCATTCTACACAGACTCACTCGTCCACGATGCACGTGCTCTGAAGCTGCTGACAGATGTAGTGGGAAAGGTGAGTGAGGGGAAGCTTTCCAAGGTGGGCCCTTTGGCTACAAGCATGTTCTTTCTTGCCTTTCAGACTGAAGTCCAAGCTCGACATGATATGCACTAAGCAGTGGTGGGAATGAGTTTTTTAAAAAATATAGCATGGCCCCAAATTTGGATTGGACTTCCAGCAGCTGTGGTCCCTTATGCTTGCTATGTGTATGGGAAGAAAAGCTCCCTTTGATGCCAGTGGGAGCTCTCTTCCTAATATAAATTACAGGAATGCTGTCTCTTCCCTCACCACAACAACAACAACAACAACAACAAATCTGGAGCAGGGCCATAGAAAGAAGCACATGGTTTTAATCTTGTTGGGAACTGCCCTGAGGCTCAGTCCATAGAAAGGCCCCACTCCATGTAAGTTAAATGAAAAAATACAAAATAAAGGCTGAAAATGTTGACACCACACCCTCCAGTCCAGGTCTAAGACCTCAGGCTATACTTATTTTTAAAAAGTGTTAATGCTATTGCTAAATGTATGAACAGGATCATGGCTAGTTTCAGCTCAAGAGCAATGAAGCCTTGATTGTGCTCATGGAGAAGGGGAGGGATAGAAAGAGAGAAGCTCAGCAGGGCATGTAAGCAAGAGGAAAGAACCACTCTCTTGATAGGTAGCAGGAAGGATGCATGTTGGTAAGGAATCTTCAGTAAATGTATATGATCAATTTCATTCCTATTTTTGTTTCCTTTTTAAGCGAGATGATCCAATACTGATTAATGGCAGCTCTTTGGTTGGAGCTGATGATCATCACTGGGCTGCCTGCAGATTTGGTAATGGCTTGCATTTTTAGTGAGGTGCCATTGGACACAGTCCAACAACTGGCACCTGAATTGCAGTAGGACCCCCATATCCACGGGGGATTGGTTCCGCCCCCCCCCCGTGGATACTGAAATCCACATATAGTACTGAACGCCCTGTCCTGCTGCCTGGCCTCGTGGTGGCAGCCAGTGGGAAAACAGCAGGCAGTGCACGATCCTGCAATCCCCACTGTTTTCTCGCTGGCCACCACCACAATGGGGCCCAGGGCGAGGGAGGAGGCAGAGATGAGCGTGATCCCGCACTCATCAATTCTCTCGTGCCCACTGCCACTGCTGTCACGGGGAGCCAACCGCAGATAACTGAATCAGCGGATAATGAATCCACGGATACAGGGGTCCTACTGTATTATAATTTTGAGGGTGGCTTTAATATTGAACATTTATATGTGGCTTTCCACCCTGTGGGTTAGGTGAGAAGGAATCACTGCAACCTTCAGATAATCTCCAAACCCCATTAAATCTATCCACTTTCAGGGGTGTAGCGGGAAGGGGAGCAAAATGAGGGCATTTCTTTCCCAGTCAGAATTCTCCCCTCCTCAAGAAATTTCCCTTCCGTGCCCAAATTTCTAGCATTGCAGTAACTTAAAGCCTCAGTCAAGCATTTAGAAATACAGTTCAGGCATCCAAAGAAGGTAACATGGACCTGCAAACACAGCAAATATAACAGTTTCAGGTGTGAACAGTTTTCAGCATCTTACTTTCTGCAAGGCTAGAAATTTGGGGACTGAGTGAAAATTTCAGTGGGAGGAGAATTTTTATTGGGGGATCAATGCCCTCAGTACCCTCTCCCTGTAGCTACATCCCCATCCACATACTTTTCCATCTGTTGCTGTGGTCATGCATTGTCACAGCTTCCTGGAATGTAGGGGCAGATGCCTTGTACGTTCCAGTTGCAGTTCAGTCTCATGTGACAGTTTCCTGGGCTGCAGAATCAGTGTTCATTCCCATGCAACAGTTTCCTGTGCTTTAACTGGTCTCTGATCATTGATCATTGATTATTGATCAGAGATAGCAGAAGCATAATCCAGATGAGAAAAGGCTGCAGGTTCAATTTGGGCCCATGGGTCAGAGATACTGTAAATGATAACTCAGCGAGAACATCATAAAGATAGAAATCACATTCAGCACACCCACCCATTTCACTGATCTTGGGACATTATCTCCATTAATCATAACTCATTATACTTAAGTTAACACCATGCAGTTTTTAGCATTGAAGTGGAAACTTGAAATAGCTCAGAGAAAACTACAAGATAATTTTTAGGGTAAGCAAAAAGGCAAAAAGGGTAAGCAAAAAATCTTGAGCCTTTTTGGCTGAGGAGTGATTATAAATACAAATAAATAAATAAATAAATCTGGATATAATGTCAAAACCTTAAAATTTTATGGATTAAAAAACAAAAAACAAAATTGGAGCCAGACAAGAGATCATTCACAGCTCCTTAATTTGAATACTTCAGCCAGCAAATAGTGTCTTAGGACTTTATCACACATTAAAGTTTGTTACAGGATTTCACTGGCTTAATTCTGTATTTGATCTTTGCTTATCATACAACATTGCCACTCTCCCATGGTTGCAATTTTGTATTGATGGGGGAAAAAAAATTAATGTCTTCAATATTGCTGCTGTTCAACTGTTGCTTCTTGGTGCAATTGTTTCATTCCATTACAGTTTCGATGTTCCAGCAGTTGTGGGGTGAGAGTGGGAGTGGTTCTTCTTTTCTTCCACTTCACATCTGCAAGCAAGGTGAAGTCACTCCACTTCCAGTGTCCCAACAAAGGGGAAACCATGGTGCACAGCAACAATGTTGCTTTTATTCCATTCCTTGTATATATTTATTTTTAAATGTATTTTGTTGCAATTGTGCTGCTGTGGTGGTGCCAGCATGCCACATTTACACAATGGTGGCAAAACAAATTAAAAGAAAAAAAAGAAATACTTACCAGGGAATTGAAATTGTGGAGGGGGGAATAAACAGCAACACTGTTGCATTTACTCTGTTCACCAGTACAAAATATTTGTTTTACCGCAATTGTGCTGCTATGGCAGCTGCCAGAATGCCGTGGTCATGCAATTACGTCAAAACATTTTTTAAAAAATGTACCAGGGAACCAAAATTGTGTAATTGTGACAAAAAACAGCACACATACACTATATAGCATGAACACAGGTAGGAAAGTGGAGTCAGTGTGGTAGTGTGGAAGACAAATTGTGGGAACATGCATCATCTAAGCAGTACCATAGTGTTATTGCAGAGAAGTCATGAAAGTTATTGTTTCTATTCCAGTATGTTGTTTGTTTGTTTAAATGTGATTGCTGCAAGACAACAGGATGATGTGATAAAGCCTTTATATGGAGTCTAATTTTGCCTTAGAAGCGCTAGAATAATTTCTTAATTAAATGACATCATGTCCAGAAATTAAAATATATTGTGAAGCTGTACCTGTTTGAAAGCAGGGCATCTGTTTTGTCTAGGTGGAGTGCTCATGTTTTGAGGAAAGGTGAGATAATTGGTGAAAAAACAAGGCACCTTTTAAATTTAAAGCAAAGGTTATTTGTAGCTTTAGGGCAATATCAGAGAAACACATGCACTGATCCCACACCTGTTGCAAAAGACCAAATATGCTGTGGTAAAAGCACTAACCCTTATTTAATCACATCTATCCCAGTCATTTATTAAGTGGATGGACAAGAAGTCTAAGTTTAATGTCAAAAAGCATGGGCAGATGAGAGGAGCACCATGAAATTTTGTCATCACATCAGGGACAACTTGGGAGTATTTTTTTTTTTACCCCAGGAGACCACAAAAACAGCCTTAGGAGCCAGATGTGACCCACAGGCATATACTTCCCACCCTTGCAATACAGCAATGGTGATCAACCAGTGAGACATGCACCCTGAAAGGAGGCGACATTGCCTGGATTTCAAAGGAGGTGTGCAGTTTGAAAAAATTATCTAACATTTGGAAAACAAGACAAAAGCAATTCTAGGTGTGCAATTGTCGTGCAGCAGTACCCTTATTATCTTTCCTTTAGCATTCTCTGTTTGTGTAGTGTAGGGTTCGTTGTATGTGGATTGTACCAATGTGTAGTCCACCTCTTTAAAATCTCTACCAAATCTGGCACTGCACCAAAATCTAACCATTTTTTCCAAATGTGTTCTAAATTTGCAAATGCTTTGATTTGTCTTTAGTTGCACTGGTTCATATTTCCATATTGAAGAAAGATGTGTAATTTCTTTATTTATCAAAAGACAGTAGCCTTTTTTTAAAAAAAATGTTGGGAAACACTTCTTCTCTGTATCGTTCCAATTTTAGTATATGTGCTGCCGAAGCGAGCACAAGGAAACACTTCCATAAACGCATTTTTGATACCTGATGCTTGGCTGGGGGGAGATCACAGGGAGATAAGGAAAGGGCAGCCTTCCGTTGCCTTCATGAATATGTCTCTTTTGCTATGAATATTAAATTGCCACTCCATTACATGTGAACACAGAAGACGTGAACAGCAAACAAGCTTTCCCTGTCTCTTTTAGCTTTGGCATTTCTTTGGCAGTATGTTTAATTCAGTCTTTTTTTTAATCTTGATTATTTTGGGAGGGAGACTGCTGTTTGAGAACAGAGTCTCTAGTGCTACCAGGTGAAAAACACGACAAGGCTCCTTTGCTTTTAATGGTTTTACAAAAGAGCAGGCAGAGCTTTGCATGACAAGCCACACCTGCCTAAATTCATTCTTCTGCACAACTATTAAAAGTACAGGACCTCTGCCCTGTTTTTCACTAACACTAGCTCACAACACAGTGTAAGCCTTTACATGTTTCAAAGTTGTTTCTGAGGTATGAATCCCAGTTCTCCTCCTCAGAATAAATTGGACCTTTAAGGATGTTAGGCAATGATGTTAGACATTTTTTTATTGAATCCATTGTGCTGCATTTTTTTTCTGTTGCCTTTTTTCTCATATTCTTGTAAGGCAATCACTCTTAAAAACAACCATATTTTTGTGTATCCCATTCGTTCCATCCTATAAGCACAGACCATCAACATCCTATACCAGCATATTGTAGTGTTGTATGTTGCTGTCATGTCATAACTTACAAAGCATCCTTTCTTAATTCTCAGAATGATAAATTAGCATTTTAGAATTCTGAAGTGCAATTCTACTCAGGAATAAGCCCCACTGAGTTCAATGAGTCTTACTACCAGCCAGATAAGTTAGTATAACATTGAAACTCTAGTTTCTTTTAATGAATGTGTTTCCCATATTAATAACCTTCTTATACAGCTATCATAAGTGCAGAGGAACGTGGAGCCCTCTTGATATTGTGGAACTACAATTACTATCACCTTTGACTAGAAGCTGACAACTAGAAGCTGCAGTCCCACAAATCTGACGGTTCACATTTTCTGTCCCTGGGATTATCATCAAGAAGGATTTAGTGAGTTAGTATATAGGACTGAAAGTTGGTAGGTTTATTTAAAGAAGTGCTGATCTGCTTCTATGAAAGCCTCGAAAATTATATCTGTGCTGGAATTATACTGTAAACTTGTTAATATATGCCATACTTTGTAATTTTCATTCTTAATTACATTAAATTACATCTTTATGATAGCCAACATGAATTCCAACCAATACAGTTAGAAAAAGTAGTTTCTATCCTCTAAAGATGTATACACTCTATGAGTTGTTAAATTAGACTATTGCTATGTTTCTCTGTTACCTAAATGGTCACAGAAGAGATGGAGAAAAAATTATGGTAATTCTTTATCATAGTGTAAAAACAATTAAACACTCAAGCTTGCGTGGATTGTTATAAGAACCTGTTTTCTCCTTAAAAGGAAGACCCTTGATATCCTTATCAAGCCATCCCTCTTCCATCACAACTGATCTGGTTAACGCTAGTGTGGACTGAGAGACAGCAGTATTAAAAAATATTTTTTCATTGATAAACCATACTGTATATGTCCAACATGTTTGCTCTTGATGTTTACCACGGCAAACATTATAAAATGGGGGATGTAGCTATATAATCACAGTAGGCTCAAGAGGGATGGGAAATGAAAGCATTTCTTCTGTAACATGCTTTTTACAGTATCTTACAAAAGCTGAACTGATCCTTTGACACATGACATGTAGAGAAGAGCATTTCTTTAAGAAACCCCATGGTGACACCTACAGGAAACACTATGAATGAACACAAATATTTGTCGGACAACAAAAAGGGAAAAATATCCTACTTTATGAAGCAGTTTAGTCTTCACAAAGGGCCTTACAGACATATTCCACAATTAGATACCGGTAAATATGAAATCTAAAAAAATAGCAGTTTGTAATTTAAAAAAACCAGAATGTATAATTTTGTATTTTCACTTAGTATGAGAAAACGACCAAATGTGTCACTCAGTACTATGCTTTGCTGTAGTTTTGTTAGTGCTTCCTTCACATATAGTGCAGTAGAAAGTGTTACTTTTATCAAGAATGTGCAAAGTTTGGCCCTTGAGCTACATGCCTCCCCGTGCCCCTGCTATGGCAGCCATCAAACCTGCTAAATCCATGAATTACCCCTTTTCTGGCCAAAAAAGGAAGGTGAATTATCAACCTTCCACATGCAGCATTTCTCATTCCAAATTTGTTATAGTTTTTTTGGGGGGGGGCATTTTTGGCGATCCATACACACACACACCCAAAAAATTACTGCAGTTGCTCACTCTTGATTTTTATGGTCATCACAAAAAACAGGGCATTACAGCAGTCTTAGCTACCTTCATCAAAAAGAGAACAGCCTATCTATGGACAAAGGAGGAAAGATTTATTTCTATTAAGTACCAAATCCTCCCCCTTTTCTTCCATCTAACCCTGCACAAATCTCAACTGACTTTCTGTGTGAGATCTGTAATTTCATGATATTTTAAATCTGTGATATGTTGCCTTTATCAGACCAGCAGTTTGCATCAGCCTGCTTCTTCTAAACATTTTATCTCAGAACCATAACAATCGACAATGCTCTATAAAGAAAAATCCACATATTATGCTGCTGACAAGGAAGGCATGTTGTATAAAAAAGAACACAGTTCATTTAGTATAGAGCTGTCAAATGTGTGGTTTCAGAAAATTATTATAAAATGGCCAAGAGGTCAGATAAAAATTTCATACAATGAAAGACTAAGGCATTTAAGCCAATTTGGCATAGAAAAACACAAGATACGAGGCAGTTATTATGGAAGGGGTTTTTGTGCTACCATAATCTTTTAGAGACATAAATTTGTAGCTCTTGCTCATGACAAGTCACAAAAGCCATTTATTAATTTCTTTTAGAGTCTATATAGGAACTATCAGCTTTGAGTCATATCTGAAGAGAAACTGAAACAAATAGAAAGCACCAAATTTGATGTCCATGTAGTTAGAACTGAGCAGAATAAGAAGTTAGATTGTCCTGTGTGAATCAAGCAATAGAAAATTGTCCTCATTTCCATAGCTAAAATCTTTTTAGTTCTAAAACTATGTTTATTTTGTCACGTATGTATGTTTTGGGTATATAGGACAACACTACATCTATCTGGACAGAAATGGTATATTTTAGCTAAATGTTAATGATGCAATACAGATAATAAATACATCTTTGCAGGATGTGGCAGAGGTGTTGTCAATGATCACCCCTTTTTAGTTGAATGTATTGGAATATATCAATTTTGTACTGGAATAATCTTTGATATTTGAAGACACACTAGAAAGCTCCTTTAAATTAAATTCCTGCAACTTGAATGTAACTCATGGTTCATACTGTTAGATCCTGCATGCTTTTGTTGTAGCTACAAGATTTATAATCCAAGATTAGAAAGATAAATATTTACCACCCATTGTTCAATGGCCTGAAGATCTAATTATTTAGCAATGCATTGAGTCTATAGCACCTTGGAAACCCTTTGGTTGAAACACTGAAAGATGGGTTTCTGGAGCCATGTTTGGTCATTAACAGCCTCATAAATGTGAATCCCAGAAGCTACGAGATCAAAAGCCTAACTTACAATTTGTAACTACTGAACAGGATGTCAGCCTGTATTTTAAAAATCCATTGAGATTTTGTGATAAGAGAAGAAAAAAGTATGCTACAAGATCATGGATGCTGGCTGGATGAAATGCTGATTGGATGAAAATGTCTGACAGGCTGGCCAGGATAATTTTTTACAATAACAGAATCTAATTTTCAGTTACTTTTGAGCTGGATGCTGCCCCAGTGCTACTTTGGCAGTGGAGTCAAGTATCCTGTTTGGAAATAATCATAAGCAAGCTAACCATAATATACAGGAAAGTGGGTTTATTTATTTAATGAATCTTAAAATTCACTAAGTATTTGATGGAACTTACAATTAAAAATGATGTGCTTGTTTCTTTGATTTCACACTTTCCATAAAGAAATACGTTAAAAATGTAACTAACACTGCTATCCACCTGGTTGTTTCAATTTTCAGGACAAAGTGATATTGGGAACGGATTATCCATTTCCACTTGGGGAACACGAACCTGGAAAACTGATTGAATCCATGGAGGAATTTGATGAGGAAGTGAAGGTATAGTGATCATTTTTTAAAAAAAAAGTTTCAGTCTTGGAGTTCCTGTTTTAAATTTTCCTTTAAAAGCTGCTAGTGTCGATAGAGTGATAATTATCCCATTGGACTCTGATGCATGATAATATTCCATCTTATCTTAAAACATCTCATCAAATTAAATATTGAAACCACTTCTCATTAAAACTGTGGGTCAGGTCAGATTTTAAACTAACATCCACAGACTAATAGCCTGTTGCCAGATATGTCTCATACTGAATCCCTGCATGAGAAAGTAAAAAATAAATCAGACTCTGAATTCCCATCTCTAGTGAAACGGATTCCTAACAGGTCTCACTCTGGTAGTAGCACAACACAGGAAATCTGTAAACAAGAGAAGTGCCGCCAGAGTGGAGCCATCCAGTTGGGGTAAGCCCTGGGAGAAAGCATTTTAACGCATTCTCCTGAACTGTTTTCTCAGTTTAAGTTAGCCACAAAATTATTTGCTTTACAGAGCAAAATGTGTACAAATCTCAAAGTAGGTTGTTTGCTGCAGAATATGTTGTTTCCTGCAGAACTAACAGAAAACTGGTAGGGCATTTAAACTGAGGAAATAGTATAACGCGAAAGTTAAAAACCTGTGCCCTTGCAGATGTGGTGATTACAACACCCAACATCGCTGACCACTGGCCACACTGGATGCAGTTAAAACATACAGAAAGTTAACATTAAATGTGCTTACATTATTGATAACATTAAAAACAGTTGAAAATGTATTATTAAAAACAGTAAATAGTTGTAGTTACAAGCAGTACAGCAACCTATTAAAAATCCATTTGTTAGAAACATTCAGTTCTCAAAAACCTGTTGGAATTTTTTTTTTAAGTATTTTAAAGAGAAGGACAACAACAACAACAAAAGGAGGAGCTATGCTAGACTCACTAGGAAGGGAACCTCAGACCCAGGAGCAGCTACCAAGAAGGCCCTAATTGGTATCCCCTCTAAACATGCCTGTGAAGAAAGTCTTGGAGGTGACAGCAACATCTCTCCAGAACATGGTGATTGTGTACATTGTTCTGTTTTTGGACATGCTTATTATTGTTGCACAGGGGATAACAATAATATTCACCAGTTTGCCACAAAGCACAAGGAACCTTTTCATGGTAACCATCTACCCCGTTCCCCATAATGTGAAACACTGCAAGTTACTGAGATTTGTCAGAGCAGGTTTCTCTTATTTTAAGCCAGGCAGGAGAGAGACTGAGGAGGGGAGAATTCCATTTACTGATTTTCAAAGCCAAGTGTGACATGAAAGTCTAGCCTCTTTCTTCTGTACCTTTGCTATTACGGTATCTTAATTCAAGGGAAGCAGCAGCAGCAACTAAACCTGCTACTTAGGTCTCTGCTTCCTCAGTATTTGATCATTAATGTAAATTCATTTTTAGGCAATGACTCATATGGCAGATGTATAGGAATAATCACAAGAAATATAAATATATTTTCTAGCCATTATGTATAAATAAAACATTAGTTTAAGCTCTCTAAAACTTTCTTTCTTTCTTTCTTTCTTTCTTTCTTTCTTTCTTTCTTTCTTTCTGTTGCAGGATAAGCTCAAGTTTGACAATGCCCTGTCATTTTTGGATCTTGACAGAAAGCAGTTTGAATAACATTAGGACTACTACCAATATTTATGGACAATTTTATGTTTTTGCATACAACCATACAGCGGCGTCCTTACGTGAATCCAGTCCCATGCCAATTCTTGATATATATATTTTAGTTCTGTTGGTTAATCATGTCTACACACATACAGTGTATGTATTGTTTTTCTTCAAAGTCCATGTCTACTTTCTTCATTGTTGTGGGCATTATCAGAATTAAGACTAACTAATGAGGCCTAAATGTAGTAGCCTAACAGCCTAACTACACTAGACTTATTGACAGTGGTGCTGATTTTCCCATTAATTTGATGAGTTTACTCCACTGCAGAGTTAGACAACAAATGTAAGAGATCACCTTGTTATCTGCAGGATGGAAAAATTCACCTCTCCCAGGTGGGAAGAGTGATAGATGTTCTCAGATCAAATACTAGATAGTAAAGCAACATCTGTGGCCCTTTTACACACATAGCTGAAGGCTAATATTTAATTCTTTGGACCAGAATATGGTCATTTCCACAGAATATCCACGTAGAGGATTCCTGTGACAGACAGCAGAGTCAGAAGGTTTGTCCAAACTAGGAAAACAGCCAATCACATCCCACCTAATGCTGAAAAAGTGGGAGATTGAGGAGAAAGTTAGCTCTGGCAGTTTAATTGACAACATTTTTGTGGTATAACTGATAGCTGAATGGAGTGGTACTAAGTGAGAGTAGGTGGAAACTGGAAGTGGAGTGTCTGAGAGAAAGAACAGAGGAGAGAGTAGCTATAGGGTTCAAGAAGAATTGGACTTGGATACAAATTGTAACACTAACAGGAGTGAGCCAGCATTCATGTTTGTTGTGAGAAAGAAGCCTTTTATTGAATAAACTGTTTCTGGTTATTTATGTTTGGCCTAAGCCATTCATGCAGAGGACTTTCAGACTTTCAGCCACGCACAGGCTAAAATTCTGTAGGACACAAATATTTGTTCCTGTTTGGAGCAGCCTCAGGGCCTCAAGATGGCAAACCCAAAGAAAGGGGTTAAAATGGATTGACAGAGAAGCCCGGCGTTAAATTTTGGAAGTGACGTACCATCACAGATGTGTCCCCATATACACAAAGCAGACCAGCCAAAAGCATTTCTCCAATGCACTTCTGAAGCATATTACTAGTGAACGGGTTGAAAGTCATGCATCCTTCACTTATTGAAGCACTATAGTGTTCCACAAAGATTTACACAATTTAAGGCAGAGCAAATAACACGGTATATCAGCACCTTTAAAATTCCACTCTTTCTGCCATCACCAGCAGCCCCTGAGATTAGATGTTTCTGTCCTGTGGCTTCTGGACTTATAGCTTTCCTTCAAAAGTTTCTCTGCCAACAGACTTTCTCAACGCTCTCGGCCGTCACTCCAACCCAAGTTGTCCCAGGTCTGTCCATGCTTCATCCACACTTACGCTGTCTACTTGCTTTGTACCATTTCCTCTGAGCAGTTTTCTGCTATGAGTAGCAATCTTCTTCCCTGTCCTTGCTTTCTCTTCCCTAAGGTCCAATTGATACTCTCTTCCTTGGGCTGTTGCTTAGCAACTTGATGGGCACAGGCTTAATATTTTCAGAAGGGAGCGAACTGTAGCCCACTTCAGCAGCACTGCAGAACAGACCTATTCATGTTTACCTGGAAGTAAATGTGATAATGTTCAGCCAGGCTTACTGCAAGGTAAATGTGCATAGGATTAGGGTGAAATTAAATGTACGTCTGCATGCAAATAAATGGAGCACAATAGGTATCTGCACAATTATGGGGAAGGGCATAGAAACAGGATTATGGCAGTTGTAATCAGACATATCTTAGATGCAATCTTTTTTTTTTTTTTTTCAAAAAATTCAGCAGCTAGATCTGTAAAAGTCACTATGAAGATTTGGGGGAATTTAAATGCCCATACACTATTATTGAAATTACTTTATGTGTCTTAATGTACAATGACATCCTATCATTTGTCCAGAGGAGTGGCAATTCACATTTTAATGAGGTTACAGTCTATTCACTGCACTATTTAACATTAAAAGATACCCAGTTTTCAAGATGAGAAACAGATTCCTGGCCTCTAACCTGTGTGTGTGCATGTGTGCACATTAGCAGTCAATGTGCCCTCTTGATCCACTGTAGTTACCTTCCTGGGGCCATGCAGACTGCCAGCACTTGGTCTACATTTTGATTATGCACATCTTATATTCCAGAAAGGGTAACTGTGGAAGGGCAGGGGCCAGTTTTCACACACAGAAAGTGTATGATGCATCTTCAGTTTTATATTCCCAAGCTGGCTGAAAATGTGGCCCAAAGGGACCAGAACACACATCTAGTTTTAATTTTTTAAAAAAATGTGGGGTTTAGAAACTGGTAAACCAACTTGTTTTGGGGATGTGGTGTTTTCACTGATTTTTGCCCATTTTAAAAATATTGCTAGGTATGGGAGCTCTAGGGTAAATTTGGGGAGCTGCCCAGAGCACATTTTCTGTGCTATACTGAGCAGTATTCTTGTGGAGACTTGTAGCAGTGATGTACAGTATTAGTTTTTCCAATAATGTTTGAGTAGGTAGAAGATCTTGAAAAGCTGTATTACAATTCAAGGAAACCACACTAAGTTTTGGCTTTATTTTTGTTTGTTCGTTTGTTTCTATGTTATCTGCAGTCTGCTAGCAGCAATTGCTCTGCTGTTTTTCACAATCCCTATCCAAAAGAACATTGGCAAGTCTTTTGAAAGTTTTTTCCCCTTCATACCATCATGTTCCCACTGTCAACCCATACTAGACAGTGATTCCCTCCTGGCATATGCCCTGCCTTCTCTGCGTTCTGGTTGCAACCCCCCTGCTCAATCAAACATCCTACTCCCTCCAGCCTCTCCACCCCCTTGTCAGAAATAAAGGCGTTATTGGGAGAAAGAAAGGAAGGAAGGAAGGAAGGAAGGAGAAGTTACAAATCAAAAGAAGGGAGGTAAATATGACCAAGTGCCAATGGGTCCAAACGGTTAGCTGCTTTTCCCACAGCACCACACAAACAGCTGTAGTTTGGGTGGACTTAAGAATATTTCCATGTGGAAAGCATAACTATCACAGGAGGAAACTAGGCAGGCTGTCATTAACACAACCTTGGGGGAGAAGGTGCTGGTGAGAGGGGAAACTAACAACTTTCAAAATTCAAACATTAAGTTGTTCTTCTTGCACCACTGTGCGCTGTTTAATTCAATTTGGGAACACAGCAGTTCTATTCTGCAATTCTTTGTTACCACCACGACCATTTGGTATTTAGTATGTTGCAGCAGATAGAGCTTTCAACTGGTGGGAGGGAGTATAGTGTTTTTATTTTATTATGTTTTAAATCTTTTTAACATAGTTTCTAACTTGTGTTTTTTTTTTAAATCAAAGTTTAATTTAATTGTGTTTTAGCTTTTGCATTAAGAGTTTTTTAACTGTATTGTGTTTTTAAAATGTTGTACACCACCTTGAATTCTGTGCTCGGAGACAGACGACATAAAATGATTAACTCATTCATTAATATTGCTATTTTAACCCTTCACAATTCTCTGGCTGCCCTATGGCAGCTGAATGACTTGTAACAAAACGTCACATGTTTCAGGAGAAACCCTGTCTTCTTCCAATATTCATTCAATTTACTTTTTAAAGTATACTGTAAAATGTGTATGGAGTTGAGGGATGGTGGTGCAGTCAGATATGAATCGTTTAATTTACCACTGAAGGTAACCTGTCATTATACTGCAATGTTAAAAGTCGAAGACATGCTGGTAAAGGAGAGAGATACCACACACAACATCAGTAATGTGCACTCCAACAGTGAAACACTGAAGTTTGTAGGAGCTGGATGAAGGGCATCAAATCAACCCATTTTATTTTTGTCAGTTTTATTACACCGCATGAACACAGTATGGTTGATGCTGGAAAATAAGACCTAACAAAGTGGAACAAGGAGTGTGTCATTTGGATTACCCAAAAGAATTCATAATGTCCCCTGTATACAAACTCCACAGAGTGCAACAAAACCCCTCTGGTAACCCTATAAGTGAAATCTAACATCACAATACAATGTGGCTATAACTCCTCAATCTATAATACAGAAATTAGAACACAGTTATGTTACTGGATTATTTTAAACCGCAATCCCTATCTCATACTTTCAAAATTGAAGGATCATAACAAGAAAGCTAATACATATGCCATCTTCTCAAACCACCCACCTTTATCAGGCCTGGAATATGTTGATTTTAAACTTAAATGTAAGTTTAAAAATATTCTCAATGCAAATACATTTTCCACACACAAGAAGACTTAATTTGAAAATCCCTGTCAATTTATTTCATTGAATAAATCCTGGATGTCTCTGCTGTTTCCTATAAAAATCATAAAAGTTATCTTAATAGTCAAGTGGGAGGGGAATACGGCATCAAAAGTTACTTGTTATCTGAATTTAAGCACTGATAGATTTGCTAGTTTAGAATTAATTTATGTCACAGGCTCTTCTAATTTGCTCAATAACACTTCTTCATTTAAAACTTGTGTGTGTATATGTATATATATTCCATTGCTGTTTTTTTTCCTCGCAAAAAAATCCATCACAGTTGTTTTGTTTAAATCTTTGTCTCCCACTTCCAATGCATCCACTATTGAGATGCCAAAATGCATCAATCCCACCTGGTTATCTATAGATCATCATCTGGGTAACACAGAAAAACACTGATGGGAAACAGGTAGCTTTCCAAAGATTGTTGGATGCCAGCTCCCTTTAGTATGCTGATTAGGCCCGGGAATCCAAAAAACCCCAGTCCCTTATTTATTTAGATATTTATTAAAATATACCCTGCTCTCTAATCCAGAGATCTCAAGGTCTCATAGAATAAAATAAGATCTTATACAATAACATAAAATAAGGTTTCATAAAATAAAATGAGTCCCATAGATTTTAAAAGTATGAATTGTTATAATGATTTCAAAAGGCTAGAAACGAATTAGCAAATTTAAAACAACTGAACCAAAGTTTTAAAAGTTCAAAATGAATTAAGACCCTTACAAAAAAAAATGCCTTTAGGGGTTCATCCTTAAGGGCAGTACAGCAATTACAGATACAATGGGTGAGTAATACCACTTCATATCCACTTGTGCCACATGGGGCCTTTCTGCACTACACTATTATAGTGCTGTCACTCCACCATCAACGTCCTGTAGAATCCTGGGGTTTGCAGTTTAGGGAGGGGCATCTAGAATTTTCAGAGAGCTCTTTAGCCTCAGCAAACTACAAACCTCAGAATTCCACAGGGAGTTGAAAGCAGAATTATAGCACTACAACAGTGTATGACAGAAATGGCCTGAGTGGGGCTAAGTGGGTAAGTAGTTGAGGCGGAATCTTTTTTGTAGCTGCACCTCTGTTGTGGAACTCCCTCCTTAAGAGAGGTTAGACACAGAGAACCAACACTGTCCTGTTTAGTTTGTGTTTAACTGTGTTTAAATGTTTTATATTTCTGTTAGCTATCACTCTCTCCATCAAGGCCATCCTCTTCAACACAAGATTTGGTGCACCGTCATTTAAATATGAACAAGAAGAACGACAGTCTTATGATGAGAGGTAGATAAACCTCAACTTTAGGTTTCTTTCACATTACACAATTATAGCAGTGTTCCCACACTTTTTATCCATCCTATGGGAATCCTAGTATTTGTATTTTCACCAGACACCACAGCAACTCTGGCTGGCAGTTCAAGTTCTGTCACTGTGCAGTAAGCCCATTTCCACCCTACGCTGTTACAGTTCCCTTATTCCACCTTCAACCTCCTATGGGATCCTGGGGTTTGCAGTTTAGGGAGGGGCATTTAGAATTCTCAGCCAGAGAGGTCTTGGGCCCCAGTAAACCGCAAACCCCAGAATTCCACAGGATGCTGAACGCGGAATAACAGCACCATAACAGGGTAGTGCGGCAGTGGCCTCGGTAATCCATCTCTTGCAGCAAAGTACTGGGGAGAGGAAACTCTAAAGGAAGCGAGTTTAGCCTCTAGATCGGGAGTGGGACGTTATTAGACTGCAAGTCCGACCGGCCCTAACCAGTATGCTGTGGAACGCTGTGTGTTGCAACCCAAAAAGTGGAGCCCCGCATGACTCTCATGGCACACTTAAAACACTGGGTGCGCGCACGCCTGTGTGTAAGCGAACATCTACTATATCTGTGCATCCACATACAGAAGCACACTCTCTAGGAGGCAAGTCGCTTAGAGAAGACCTCCACCGGAAGCGCCCTAGAGAAAGCAAAGCCAAACGCACTCCTCGACTTCCGGTTTGATTAAGGAAATCCCTTTTGAGCTCCTCCATACCCTTCCAACTCTATGGTTTATTAAAGGCAGCGCGCCGCGGAAGCCTTCCGGCTTTGCCACGTGGGTGTGAGCTCTCGCGAGACGAGCCGGGATGGACCAGGCGGAGGCGGAGGAGGAGGAGGAGGAGGAGCGGGAGCCGGGCGCGCCGGCGGTGGCGGCGGCGGGCGCCTCTGCGGGTGGAGGAGGAAGTGTCATGGCGGCGGCGGCGGCGGCGGCGGGCTCCGGACCTGGCGCGAGTTCGGCGTCGCGCGCGGCGGGCGGCCCGGGCAGCCCGCGCTGGTTCTTCAGCCGGGAGCAGCTGGAGAACACGCCGTCGCGGCGCTGCGGCGTCGAGGCCGACAAGGAGCTCTCGTACCGGCAGCAGGCGGCCAACCTCATCCAGGACATGGGCCAGCGCCTCAACGTGTATCCTTTGGGGCAGCGGCTGGGCCCGGAGGGCGGGAGGAGGGGGAGAAAGGGGCGGCAGGCAGGGGAAGAAGCTCTTGTGGGGCGGGCGGGCGGGCGTCTCATTCCCGGGCCTTTTTCGAGGCCGGCCCGCTCGGGCCCGCACAGGCCTCGCCTGGCGGCGTGGCTCCTCCCCGTGCCTGGCCCCCTCCCCTTTTCTTCTTCTTTTTTTTTTCAAATTCCTTGGGGGATTGATTCGGGAAGGCGTCGCAGGCTCCACCGGGAGTCGGGAAGGGTGTAGTTCGGCCCCTGCGTTGCGCGGCCCAACGCGCATTAACTCTTGCGTCGCAGATTCGCCCTCCCCGCACTCACAGGTGTCCCGGGTCGCCTTTCTTGCGTGTTGTGGTTTTCATGGGTGTAGTCTTCGGGGAAAGGAAACTTACCCAGCGCCGGCAGGGTGTCTTTTCAGAGCAGCCATCCTGTTGGAACAAGTCAATTCCTAATTTCAATACTTTATTATGTGTGTGCATAAATCATAAACAGTATGTAATAATACGGTCGTTTACAAAACGTGCGATGAGAGGCATTGTTTCTACTGCTACTACTTATTTCTACTGCTAAGATTAAACTATGCAGCTTGTTTCCTTTCAATAAAATTGAAGATAATTGGAAAGAAGAGATAAAATATATCGTTTGGAGACTGCACAACATAGGCCTTGTTTTTAATATTTCTTCATCCAGAAGGTGAAATTGGGTAATACTGAGTAGATAATACAGAGCAGTGACCTCAAGATTCTGGCGAATAATATTTTTCTAGTCTTATTCTTGGAGATGATAGAAAAACTGGACATTTTTATAAAATAAAAATGGCTGAAGCATAGCAATTCAGTTTTTCAAAACTGAAATACAGAGCTGCTCTCTGTGTTTTCTGCAACTATTTCAGGTGGTTGAAATAATGAATAGAAACTGCAGTATTTTATGGAGCTCTTTTAAACTGCAACATGGAATAATCTCGGGGGGATATTAAAGATATTTTTTAAATGAAAGAAAACATTGGGTAAAGAGCTTTAGACTTGCGGCAGTTTTCATTGGACAGACATTTTGTGGAAGTCGTTGTTAGCAAGTAGGCAGGCTGCTGTTTATGATGGAAATCATTTATATTGGTTGGAACAAATTTGTGCTAATATTGGTTCACACATTTCCTGCAAGTTCTGTGTTGGGAACTGTGAGTCCAGTATGTTCACTCTTATTTGATGAGCAAACATTGTCTGGCCACAGGAATATGTGATTTGATGCCTTTATTGGCAACATGTTTTGCAACAGAGAGGTACTTGTTGAAAATCAGGATTTTTACAGCCTTTTCAAATAGGTTTTTTAGGGATTATAAACTGAGGTAATGTGAGTATCTCAAAAACGATGACAAGACTCAAAAATATGCCAATGAACACCATCCAGACTCTGGAGGTCCCTGTACAGGGAATAATACAATAGATTGCTAACGTGCTTATGCGTATCCCCTGACTAACAATATACTCTGGGGAATATCCCATTTAACAATAGGCCGTCACATAGGCTAAGTATAACACATGCAGATTGCTCCCTCCCACCTGGGGACTACACAAGTATATGTACTCTGTCTCATTTCCATGCCACCAGATCCTCTGAAGATGCGAGCCACAGATGCAGGCAAAACATCAAGAGAAAATACTAATAGAACACTGCCTCAAAGCCCGGAAAACCCACAACAACCTATGACATAATTGTTTGTAAAGATAAAATTGAGGTACTTCTAAAAATAAATTATGAAGTTAATAGTTTGTACCCATTATGACATGACTACAAGCTTCTTTGCATGACTGTTTCTAGTTCCAACTGTGGACTGCAGCTCCATGTACTGCATTCCAGGGGTTTGCAGGGAGAGGAATTCTGCTGACCTTCTGGAGGAACTTTCCAGGTGGTGCACAAAACAGGCAGATGTTCCTCTTATTTGAGGGCTCCTTGAATATAACTAAACACATTTTTTTTATTCCACTATAAGCAGAAATTTACTGGTGGCAAAAGGGGGAAAGGCAGTCTCAGTCAATTCCCTCTTCTCTCTGCAGCTTTCTGCACCACTTCTCCCAATATTTTGTGGAGCCCCCAAACATCAGGGGCAAACATCAGAGCAGATTTTCAGGGGAGATAGAGCATGGGGAGGAAGTAGATGAAATTTGCCTTCACCCCATTCTGCTGGATCAGAGACCTGCCAGGGACAGGAGTTCTTCTGCCCAAAAAAGGGTTAAATGAGTGAGTTTTGTATCATGCAGTATGGTTTATCTGATTTAATGATTATTTATTCATTCATACTATTTATGAAAATATTTCTTCCCACCCTGGCTTGCAGGTAAAATGAAAACTGAAACAGTTTTAAAATTTTGTTTGAAAAAATGGCCACTTTGTTTTCCACTTTGAGAGAAAAGTGGCCTCAAGTCAAATAAATAAAATACTGTAATCTGTATTTCTTGTATTCAACTAGACTAGGGGTACCTTAATAAACATTTCAGGGGAATTTTGTAAATTTAAGTGGTTATGCATGTGTGAAACTTCCTTGACTTTCTTTTCAGATCTCAACTTACAATTAATACTGCAATTGTTTACATGCACAGGTTTTATATGCACCATTCATTTACAAAGTTTAATAGAAATGTAAGTATGTTTATGTTTTCATAGGAACAGCAGTCTTTTTTTAATGATACTTGTGTTTGATACATAGTATTTTCGACACTGGGATAAGATAGCTGCATCCTCATAATTTGACATATCTGTAATGTTACTATTTCAGATTCTACATAGATGTTTTCTTATAGTAAGAGAGAATTTCTTCAAAGCGGTGTCCCAGAGGAGGTTGCCAATACTTGTTGTATTTGCTTGCCCATACAGTGTTACAAATCTGTATCTTAATAGAAAGGATAAAACTAAACAAGTGTTGGTAACTTTTTGAAAGAAACTGTAAGGTATCCTTAACTGATTTCTGGGTAGCATGCCCGACTCTGCTTTCACATTAAAACCTGAATCCAGTGGTGTTGTACTACAGAATTACATTTTTGTTGTTAGTGCAAGGGAGGGATCTTGTTACACACAAGATAGTATGTTGCAGTGATGCTTGTACAGTGGTTAAATGCATTACAGTTAATGCTAGTTTTTACTCTGTTAGTGCCATGTTGGTGTTTACCCAGCAGATGTAATGTTGTGAGCTGCAGATAGTGGTAACAATTGTTATGTAAGTGGTATAGGAAACCACTTACAGGAAAAGGCAGAGGTTAAGTGAGAGTCAGGATGTCAGGCTGATGAAGCGGAGCCATGCAGTGATTTCAGTTCGAGATTATTTATCGTTTCACTCGAGATAAGCTTGTTGCCTTAGATGTTGCAGAATGTTCATGTTTACAGAACAGAAGGAGACTGCACATTTCAGAGAACTAGGTGAATTACTCTTACTGTGGTTGCTTACAAGTACATAAAGAAGCAAAACTCCATTTATGTTATACAGTAACCCCTCCACATTTGTGAGGGTTTAGGGCACAGAACCCTTGTGAAAGTGGAAAAATAGCAAATAATTACTGCTCCCATTGTGATTTCCCCTCCGGAGCTCCCCCCCCCCCATTCCATTCCTTTGCCTCTGGCCCAACATTGGACAGGGGGGTTAAAAAACAACCTAAAAGGCTTACTGGTACTTTCCCCTCAGATAGAGAAGAGGGGAATTCTGGACTTCTACCATATTTGCCAGCATATAAGATGCACCCCATTTATACACTGGCAAATACTATTTGCCAACATGTAAGACACACTGGTGTATAAGACGCACCCCATTTTCAAACAGTATTTTTTTGGGGGAAAGTGACTCTTACATGCCAGCAAATACAATAATTACTTCTGGCAGCCATCTTGAGAAAGGAACATCTGACCAATCAGCAGCCAATACACAGCAGAATGTGCAACCACATGGCAGCAGGGCACACCTTTAGTAGTGGGAGGGGGCTTTGCTCACCCAAAAGGAAATACGTCCATTTTAAACACAAGCCTTGCAAGCCCGAGGTGAAGGATGCAAGGGATGGGAGGAGGAAAATTGAGGGGAGGCAAGCATGTGCCTTGCGAAAATCAAATTGGCAAAGGTCAAACACACACATGTGGAGGGAGGACTGAATGTTGAATGAATGATCCCGTGTTTGTGCAACAGAAATAAGTTACCCATTTCAAGGAGCTACACACAGCCTAAATTCTCTACTGGACTATAGTTGCTTATAAAGACATAAAAAGTCAAAGCTCTGTTGATTTGTTGAACAAATATTCCATTTTGATTTGATTTAAGTGAAGACAGTTGTTGCAAAGTGCTTTTGAGAACTGAAAATCTTATACAGATAGATTTGGTCACAAATAGGTGTTGCTGAATCTTATTGGTTAGTAGAAAGCTAGTAATGTTAATATTTTATAACTAAAATTGAATGAAATAGCTTAGACTTAGTGGTCATGTGTGGTTAGCATGCCTCCTGAAACTGATTTATGTAACATTGTAAGGATGTCATTAATGCTGAACCTTAAATCAACTTCCAAAGGATTAGCTGTGTAACTTGGTGCATCAAAACACAAAAAAGAGTCTTGTGGCACATTAAAGATTAACAACTATATGTAGGCAAGGGTCTTCTTTGACTGCAACCATGATGTTGAATCTGACTTAAGATTCAAGTTTCTAGTGCATTCTCTCAGTTTCTGTTATTCCAGAAATCAGGTTCAATTTACTCATTCTCTTGAGCATGGATAAATGTGGAATCTGACAATCTGGCCTGGATGGAATAGGGGAATAAGCCATATGAGCTGATGAGTTGTACAATGAAGGTAGAAATGAGAAAGGTCAGTTACACAGGTAGAATTGCATTTAGTCAGCATTGGATGTAATGGTGTTTTTGTGCAAATGAATAGGCTTTCATTCTTCACATTTTTGATAGCTCTAGTAATATCCCAAAGTGAGTTAATTAATTCTTTACTGGGGTGGAGTGTATGTGGCTCTAAAGCTGTTTTTAAGGCTCCTAGTACGTCCCAGCAATCACACACACACACACACACACCATAATATGCTCCAAAATGTCCCCCAAGTGATGGGTACGGATTAGGAGAGGCTTTTCCTCACCTTCTAGGATAAAATAGTCTGCTGGGCTGAAAAGTGGCAGCCCTGCCCCACAACATTCTTGGGCATTCTGGTGGGGATACAGCCCTTCAAGACCCCCTGGGGACAGTGTGGTCCGCACAGTCACCTACCCCTGTTCTGTATGTTCTTTTAAAATTTGTGTGTGTGTGTGTTCAAGCTAACCGCTGACTTATGGCAACCCCATTAATTTCGTAGGATTTTCTTAGGCAAGGAGTATTCAGAGTTGCTTTTGCCAGTTGCTTCCTCTGAAATACAGCCAAAGCATCTGCTGTTCATGGGCAGTCTCCCATCCAGTTCCAACCACACCTTGCTTAGCTTCTGAGGTCAGACGGGAGCTGATGCCTTTAGGGTTTTTAGGCATACATGGCCATTATTTTTTTTTATGACTGTGAAATTATTCAGGTTTTCTTTAGGATGGGGGAAGGTAAGTTAAGATGATGTTGCTGCTTCGTGAGGAAGGTTCACATACTTTTGTAATCTCTTTTTTGGTAATTGAAATAAGGTGGTAACAGGATAGTTACTGCAGAGTTGTGAAATTATAGAACACTAAAATCACTAAAAATAATTGGATTAAACCCCATGCAAAGGACAAATATAAGACATCTGGTGGTCCTCTTTCACGTGGGAGTTTTGCAGTTTGTGTATTATTAATAAAAAGCTGCAGATGTGCCCACCTGTTATAGCAGTGGCATCAGTGGCACTATCTGTTCTTTAATCTTAATCTTTAATCAAGGTATACAGAAGACAGCATTTTTGAGGTTGCATCTATGTTTAAACATCAAAGATATCACCTTCCTTGTCTTGAAAATAAGCTTACAACAGTTTGTACACGATCACTTTATTGAGGTATCTGATCTGTCTGGATGCAGCTTGGTGTAAAGTGTTTAACAGTAACTAAGAAGTATTATCGTAATAATACGGCCAGCATGGTGTAGTGGTTTGAGTGTTGGAAAGCAATCCTGGAGACCAGGGCTCAGTTCTTGTCTGGACTGACTTTTAGTTTATTCACTGCTGATTGTAAGCAGCTGTCCAAAACATTTACTGGCACCCTTGAAGCAGATGACACTGCTATGTATCTAAGGCTGATCCTGATCCACATAGTTGAGGATGTCAATTATAAGGGGAGATGAGAAAGAACGAATATAGAAATAGCTTCACTCTCTCATTGGAAACACTAAACATATATTGACACTAAATAATATATCACATGCTAGTTACTATCAAGAAATCCTGAAGTTTCCCTGTAGAGGATATTTTAACAAAAGTACATTTGCCGTAATGTTGGTAAGTAGCAAAAGGTAATGTGTAAATTTATGTGCACACTTATTAAGAGTTTCACTGGTTCACAATATCTAGTTTTATGTTGCAGCACTATTTCTGACTGAAGATTTTTTTCAACAGATTATATCTCCTACTGCATTATTTTTGGCTGCAAAAGTGGAAGAGCAGCCACGAAAACTCGAACATGTTATCAAAGTAGCGCATGCCTGCCTTCATCATCAAGAACCACAGTTGGACACAAAAAGTGATGTATGTACTGCTGGGTCTAATCTTAATAAAAGATTAACATCAAGGATTAGAGTAGATACAAATCTAAGTAAATAATATTTTTTTAAACAGTAAACAAAGCAGAAGAAATTTGGAATTGGAAGCACCTGAGCCCATCAGTCATTCCTCATCTCTGTATTTAGAGTTGAATAATGTCTGGATGGTCCTCATGGTGGTTTGTATTTTAATTCTAACAGCTATAATGGAAGTTTTGTGTAAAGGCTGTTGAAGTTCTAACAGAACAACATTGAAGGAGAAAACAGATTGTTGAATAATGTCTGCTTTGGTTCCTGCTGCTGAGTTTTTTAGCTGCCTTGGTGATTTTATTGTTTTCCCCAAAGTAGGCACTGGTTGCCATCACACATGTTGGAGTAGCATTTAGCACTATGCATTGCTAAGTTATGTCATTAACGTTTCCGCATTTTCTCTCTATTTTTAGGCATACCTTCAGCAGGCCCAAGAGCTGGTTATACTTGAAACAATAATGCTTCAAACTTTAGGTAAGTATAGTAAATCTGTGTGATGGCTTCTTTACAGTTTTTCATAACCAGCTACATTTTCTCATAGTGCTATTCCATTAATGGAATACCTATACATTTATCATGGTAAATATGATTTGCTAGAATGTTGGTAATATTTCAGCAGGTTAATACTTACATTTTTAACTTTATATATTCTAATCTAGTCAAATTCTTGCAATAATTGTACATTTGTAGTAACTAAGCAGTGTATTGTATGCTGCACACAGGAATTTTAAAAACTGATTGTTGATATCCTTAATTTACTTTGATAGCCTGTACTGAGAGAATTAGGCATCTAAATAAAAATCAGGCACCAGACACTTCTAGAGT
Organism: Cyclura pinguis; assembly: GCA_030412105.1. Taxonomy (NCBI): domain Eukaryota; kingdom Metazoa; phylum Chordata; class Lepidosauria; order Squamata; family Iguanidae; genus Cyclura; species Cyclura pinguis. Next base: position 245,321,957 of record CM059599.1, on the reverse strand, counting down.
CCATGCATCATTTCTTAAATAACACATTTATTTTTCAGGTTTTGAGATTACCATTGAGCATCCACACACAGATGTTGTGAAATGTACGCAGTTAGTAAGAGGTCAGTAACAACTTAATTGAAACTTTCCTACATCTCTGTACGAAGATGCTGGTATGACTTATTAATTCTGTTTCTGGAATATTTCTACTGTGAGTAAGTCACTAGTGTATCTTACTAGGTTTTATTTTAATCTGGTTATTTAAAAGGTCTCCCTAAGACTGAATAATTGTATGTCATGGTGTGGTGTCTTATTCTGTACATAGAACAAAAACTGATCCTCCAAGTACTTATTCTATATATGGTAGAATTGGTATAAGCTCTGTTGTTATTACAGTAATGTCAGATTTATGGGCTTTCCATAAGCATCTGGTGAGCTGCTGAGGGAACAAAATGTTGGACTAAATTGGCCTTTTGCTTAACAATCTGTTCTACATTAGTATAAAATAAGTGGAATGAGGAAATCTAAGCTGTAAAAGGCATTTTTATTCCAAGTCTTTCTGCCAGAGAAATTGAATAACATTCCATACCTTTGCTGCATACTTTTTGGGGTATTTTTGTCCATTTTATTATATTGTTTGGTTTCTTTTCCTTTTAGATTCTTAATTATCTTTGATTTGGTCTCTTGACTGTTTGATTGTATTTTAAACAATTTGAAATGATTTGGTTTCTTATGGTTTAAATGCTTTGTGATGTGGCAGAACCTTCATGTAAATACACTTAACGATCACATGAATAGGAAACATTTCTAGGGAAACGTGTATATAGTGGTACTCTGGAAGCTCATTGTGAAGTCACACTATTTAAATTAGAAAAAAATTAATAAGAAGGTATAATCTGTAATGGTTTTTGTGTCCTAGATTGTTCAAATTCCTGATCTTTAAATGTTACTCTTTGAAACAATGATCCAGTGAACACGTAGTATTGTTAAATGCCTCGTAAATATACTTCCAAGCCTTTAACTTACAGTTAAAACATGGTGGCTTGTGGCATGTGTGCTCAATCAGTGTAAAAGGTGTTTCTGTCATGAATGTTTCCTCAGAAGAGAAAATTGAAGCCTCTCAAATAACTGTTTTGTTTGAGTCTTCAGATTCTGAGGTATCACGGCCCCTTATGGAGGCCTCTGCTGCTGTGGCAAAACACTCCAAAAGGTGATCATAACTAGATTGCCAGTGTGTTTATCAATATTTAGTGCCTTCTTTTCTTTGGTTAAAACTGAAGATATAAGTCTAAGGAAAGAAGGCAAATTTATTAATGTAATCGTTTATAGCTAGTCTTAACGAAAACTATTTGTTTGACTTTACACTGTATGATTGTGTTTTATAACAAAATCCACAAAATTAATTATTCAGAAAAAATTTTTTAACTACCTTCCTGCTTTCACATGCATGGGTTTGAGGATGCATGTAAAAATCTAATTTACAATTTTTAGAAGCAGAAGTGTTGAAAATAGCTGTCCTATAGGATTTTCTTTTCATTTAGGAGAGAGAGGTTTGGCTTTCTATTTCTATTTGAACAACTGCAAATTATCAGGAGAGGAACGAATGTGATAAGAAGGCTTGTCTTAGTGGGTAGATACCTGTTTCAGTTGCCATAAGAGGGACACTTTTGTCCAGATTAGAAGGAATGGTTTACAACAGAGCTTTCCTGCTGGAAGTGGGTATTTACTCTCCTGCAACACTATCAATGGTTAATGTGACCTAAGAATTGTATCTATAAATTTAGAGTGTGTGCAAAAGTGTGTATTTAGAGTGTGTGCAAAAGTATATTTCATAAGTGTATTTCATAGTTTACTGAGTATAAAAGTATATATACAGAATATATGTACTATATATACTGAGTATAAAAGTATATTTCATAATTTACTGAGTACTTACAACCAGCCTAAACAGCTATATAGTGCAATGTTGAGGAAAACTAGAATAGCTTGGCATAAAATCCATAATAGTAGTGCAATCCCGTGCCTTTAAACTCAAAAGTGGGTGCTATTGAGTTATTTGGGACTTAGACTCGGATGATAATCTTATATAAAGTTACGCAGGAGTTTAGCCCTACACTGCTTTTCCTCTTTTTACAAAAGGAAGAAATCTGAATATTGATGTCACATGCAGTGACTTTTACCTTGTGTCTCAAAATGTGCAGAAGAGAGTAAATGGAAGAAGAGAGGATTTTTGCCAAGAAATTTTGTGTTTTCTATAATTATTTGCTATTTGATTTGTTTAGACTTAATTTTTAGATATTGATATGACTGTGCATGATACAAAAGCTGTCCTGTAGAAGTCTTTTGAATGTCTAATTACGGTGCTGAATCATAAAGAATCACCAGAATGTAATCATGATCCTTCACAGAGTATATGATCCTATCTAAAACATGCTAAACACCATTCATCCAGGTGGATGTCCTACTCACTGACAGGTTTCTGTCTTGCCTGGATTGGGGATCATATTGTTGCTCTCATCACTTTAGTACCCTCAGCAAGTATGAATTGTAAAAAGCCACAGCGTTGCAGGTGTTGGGTGAAAAAGAGATAAGTGTATGTCATCATCATAGTGGTGATACACAAATATCTGTTTTAGTTTCTAGAGATTTTATGTAGATGCCTAACATAGAAGAGACAATACAGGCCTTTAGGTCCTCAGACCATAGTTGTAGTCCACCAACAGCACCTTTGCTATCCAGACAAAATATCCAGAAGCCATGCTTGATGGTACTCAAACTGCAAAGTGTTTTTGAAATATCAAAAGGATCATATTCTCCCTGTCTCTCAACAGAAATTATACCACAGGGTAACCAAGACAATTTCTGAAGCCTTAATGAAGCAGATCTAACAATTGTTGAGCTGGTTGCTTCCACTCTTACCTTTGTAGTTATAAAATTATTTTTGTTCTGCATCATCTTCCCTAAATAGGGCCACATAATGGCTTTCAATCAGACATTGAAAACAGAACAACCTTAAATCAAGCTTTAATCTTTATTTAATAAAGATACATTTAGACTGTAAATTTGTTCGTTTAATCAGCACAATCCTTGTGGATTTAAGTGATTCCTATTTTAGATTCTCAGCTTCCTACATCTTCTCTGGCAAAGCCAACTAATGAGCCCTTGCAGTTTGCTAGTTGTGTAACTGTTGGTAGCAACTGCTTCCAGCCTGATTTAGAAATGTAGTGTGTTATAATGCCATACAGGTATTCTTTGCTGCCCCCTTTTGATTTTGAGAGTGATAGAAAGACGAGTATTTGTAGCCTACACAATGCTATACTATATTCTGTTGCAAGCTAAATGTACAGAGAACTCTTCCCCCACCCCGTTTGGCCAGGGAGGTGGTGGTAACAGGGACTAGTGGGTGCAAATGAGAGAGAATCCACTCCTTAACTCAGCTCTGCACTTCTTGTCCTTCTTTACTGGTTTGTGTTATTGGTTGAATAGCACAAACAGGATCTTAGCTGACTTGTTAGGTTTAGACTATGTAGAAGATTCTATTAGGTTGAATTACCAAAAACATGTATTCACACTTTACCAGTATGAGATTAAGTACTAGATATCTTCCATCAGAAGTATGCTAAGGGAATTAGCAGTCCAGTGCTTTGAGAATCCTTGTAGGGAAGTTGGTTTTGAAGAGTTAACCTTAGGATAAACAACTGGCTCTTTATTATGATGATTAGTGATTTATAGTGTATGTATTTGGAAGCAAGTAGCTTATGCTCATATAAACAGTATCTTAATTTGAGAAAGTAACAATTACTAATGGCTAACTTGTTTCTCTTTCTTACAGCAAGCAAGGATTTGGCACAGACATCATATTTCATGGCTACCAACAGGTTGTTATCCTGAACCTCTTTGTTGCACTGTTGTAGCACACTATAGCTTCCTTTACTGCAGGGCCCCCTGTCTGTGTCTAACCCTTGTTGCAACAGGCGACTGGGCCATCTACTGTGGTGGTACCTTCCTGTTTGCAGTGCGGTGTATTGTACAAGGGCCTGATGGCACAAAGGGGTTAAATGCACGATGTGAAGTGTAGTGGTGCTTTCTGGTGACATTTTCTCGATTGTGAGTGCATAAGTCTAAAATTGGTAGCCTGAATAGCAGCTAAAGATTACAGAGAGATAAACTTAACGTAGAAATCCGAGCATCTTGGTAAGTATAAAGCTGTTTCTAGTTTATCATTGTAGTTAATGGCAATTTTTTTTCTTAAGGAAAATTATTAGCATTGTTGTTAAAAATGGAATAAAAATATTAGTTAAGAAACTTGGTTAGGCATAAAGATTGACCTATCCTATGATTAGCCATGCAGAAGCTGGTTGGTTAAGTAATGCATTTGTTTTATAAAAAGAAAGAAACTCCATTGTTGTCCCTCGTCAGTGGTTTTGGAGTATAAAGTAAAATGGGCAGGTGAAATGAGATATAAGAGCTTGGTAAATAGTATGACAAGCACAACAGAGAAAGTATAGCTGTTTTAACTCAGTAATTTGGGGGAGAAAGTAGAATAGATTTAATGAATATTCAAACTGACCATTGCAGTCTTAAGCAGAGCACAGAAGCAGAAAACAGAAGGAGTTTGCCTCTTAATTTGTGGAAAGCAAAAATTGAAATGGAAGGATGACGAGGGGAAAGCCTTCCAGATAATTTGACCTAGAATGAGAAAATTAAAAAAGTGACACTGAGGGAACGTGTAAAGTAGTACAGAAGAACTAGGAATTCAGTGTAGTCGTTGAGCTGGTTGAATAAAAGGAAAGCTGGAGCAGGAGACCATATACGACTTAGTCCAGATTAAGTGGATGGATATGACTTTAGAATTAGATGGATAAGAGGGAAAAGGATGACTTTTGGCTAACTTCAGACCAGCAGCGAAGAATGTAGGAAGTGATAAGGGCTAGTGGGGAAAAAGTGGAAGATAATGCTTCTCACACAATTATTTCTAGAGAATTTGGGAGGATAAAGTAGGAGCTGAAAGCAGCATTATTCTTGCCTTCAATTTGAGTAACAGATTATGGTATAGAGAAAATGAATGAGAGCAGATAACATTAAGCTCATCTTTAATGTAAATATGTATAACAAAAGAAATACTACCAGGAATGAGCATAGCAAAGATCTTTCAAATGAGATTTTAATTTTGAAAGCAGCATTAGAACACGAATTAACATAGTTTTTTTTTAATGACAACTAGGTATTTTTACCTGATACTAATGTAAACAGATTCGGTTGGAAAACGTGGCATTTGTTTTCTCCCTGTTCATTGCCTTGCATTGTAATTTGATAATATTCAAACATATACAAGACCAAAAAATCTGTTAAGAAATATTCATTTTGGCATAAATATTTTTATCTGTGAAAGCTAATACTCTGGATTTTTAAAATATTGAGTGCACATTAAATAATGGATAGAATTAATGTAGTTTTATTTAGTTAACAAGAAAATATAAATTGCTCTAGATAAATGATTTTTGTTTTGTTAGGATAAAGTCCCACAATAAAAATTTTGAAAAATGTTACAGTTTATTAGCTTTTACCTTGAAGAATGTAGTAATAAGTGCTTTTTCCCTCTTTTTTTTCTTCTTTTCCATGTTTGGGATTTGTTCCATTATGAAACGTTTCCAACCACAGTCTGCACCTTACTACATTTTGTCTTCAATACAAGCCAACTGTGATAGCATGTGTGTGTATACATTTGGCTTGCAAATGGTCCAACTGGGAGATCCCTGTGTCAACTGATGGAAAACATTGGTGGGAATATGTAGATCCTTCTGTTACCTTAGAGTTGCTTGATGGTAAGTAATAACAGCTTAGCTTTATTTAGCTTAAACCTGTATTTTGTTTGTGACTTTACTGTTAACTACCTTATATGGTTGACTAAAAAGTCTAACTGAACACATGCTAGTTCCCTTAAAGTTCCTGTAGGCTGCATTTTTACCATTTCAGTATGCAATGTAAATTATCTTGACTGTAATTTTTTTCTCTTCAGAATGTTTTCAGATTTGTTGTAATGGCTGCTTCTGATGTTTTATCCTTATGTTCTCTATATATTTTATTGTATGCTGCTCTGAATATGATCCTTTATGCTAGAATTAGTGTGTAAAATTGTCTTGCTTTCCTTGTATTTTGGCATAAGCACTCAAAGCATACATATTTGGAATACTTTTTTGACTGAAGATTTAGGCAAGCCTGGGCAAAAATGTTTGTTGAAAGTTGTTAATGGGATTTGGACTAATTATTTAAGTGTATTCAGCTTCATTTCCGCTTCTTTTGCAGAGCTAACACATGAATTTCTTCAGATATTAGAAAAAACTCCTAGTAGACTAAAGAGAATTCGAAACTGGAGGGTAAGATATTTTTCTCATAAATAAAATTGCTGGAACATTATTTACCTATTTGCTGATTTTCTCATTGCTTTCTTGAAAGTTATTATTCTGCTGTAGGTCACTTATTAAAATGAAATTTGGTGTTCTAATAACTTGCCTGAATTACATTTTTTAAGATTTGTTCTAAGTTAAATGGAAGTTCATGTTAGATACAGTATTTAGAATGCTGCATTGCCCTTTTGTGAGAGTGAAGGAATGTGATCAGCAGAGGAATGGAGAAGTATTTTTCCAATCCACTCCCTCCTCTACCTCCCCCAGCTAGTTCCAAACAGTCAGTGAAGATGACTTTTCCAGTTCTCTTTAACAGGAAGTAATATGGTGTACTAATGGAAATTGTTGCAGAAATCTCATGTAGAGCTGCATGTGTGGAAAGTGGGTCCAGCACAGGGATTTTTATTTAAACCAGAGTTTTTGAGCTATGTTTTCTTTGTAAAAGCTCAAGGTTGCTTTCTTTCCACAGACAGCTAAAGACCTTTCTCTGTTGATAGGCCTTAGAGGACTTAGCATGCACAGCCTATCCACCTAAACAGTGTGCTGGATTTTTCTGTTTGTTGTGCTGAATGATGGGTCTGTGTGTAGATGTGCTTTTAATGTTTTATGTTTTAACTGGTTTTAATTTTTTTGATAATTTAATTGCTTTTTAATATTTGTATTTTGTGAATTTTTTAATCTATTGTAAGCCATTTTGAGTCCTGAACTGGGAAAAAGGTAGAATATTATTATCATTGTTATCATTTTTTTTAAAAAAATCAGTGGGTTGGATCCAGAGTAGCCAGTATCACAAGATGAGGGGGAAATAAGTACAGATCACTTCACACTTTCCAGCACTGGGAAGTCTCTGCTGCATCTGAGTTCCTTCCATTAGCAGGAGGAACGCTTCCGTTATGGAATGGGCTGTCTGGCTCTGGGACACTGTTTAGAGCAAAATCATGTACTGCTCTTCTACCTTCTGTTGTTCTCTTTTGGAACTGAGTGGTTTCTTTGTTCCTTGCATTTGTAGACTCTGTGCTGAAGAGCATGCCCTAACTATACCAATTCATTTTTGTATAGGCTAACCAGGCTGCTAAGAAACCTAAAGGAGATGGTCAGACATCTGAGAATTCTCTTCTTGGCTCATCGTTGGTTCAGAATTCCATGTTGGTAGATGCTGTTGCTGGTGTGTCTGCAAATGCAAGTTTTCCAAAGCAGTCGACATCCACATTTCCTGCCCCAGTTCCTCTGAACTCAGGAAGTATTTCTGTTCAGGACAGTCAAGAAAATTTGGCAATACTAGCAGCAGGAATGCCGAGTACCTCATATACTTTATCAACACACCAAGAATGGCCTCAGCACCAAGAACAAACAAGGACAGAACAGATATATGCTCAGAAACAGGAGCCTTCTCTGCCTGGTGGTCAGTTCAACATAAGCTTCCAGCCAGGCACTTCTTTGCAATTACATTCGGGGTTACATCACAGAGCTGAAAAACTCTCTGAGCATTCTACCACACATAAACCAGGAAACAAACACCATGGGCATGTTGCCCCTGCCCCTGTAATAATGCCTCAGAAAATGACATTGGATAAATACAGAGAAAAAAGGAAGCTAGAAACACTTGAACTGGATGTGAGAGAACACTATATGGGAACAGAACAGCCATTCAAAAAACACCAGTCCCAAGCAACATGTAGCAGTTCTGTAACATCTCCTATTAAAATGAAAATTCCCATCACTAATGCAGAAAAACCTGAAAAACACATGCCTGACAAAAAAGAGAAGGGTGGGTCGCTAAAATTGAGGATACCCATTCCACCCACAGAAAAGAATTCAAGTAAGGAAGATCTGAAAATGAAGATAAAGGTCTCCTCCTCGGAAAGACATAGCTCATCAGACGAAGGAAGTGGGAAAAGCAAGCATTCAAGTCCCCACATTAGCAAGGAAAAGCACAAGGAACATTCCACAAACCGCCATCATGGTACCAGTCATAAGCATTCCCATTCTCACACTGGTGGCAGTAATAGTGGCGGCAGTAAACATAGTAGTGATGGATTAACTCCAGCTGTTCTGAGGAGTCCTGTTGGCTTGAGCAGTGATGGCAATTCCTCTAGTTCCAGCTCTTCACGAAAGAAGCTTTACAGCAATGATGCTTCTCACAACCATCACTCCAAAATGAGCAAAAGTTCCAAAAGTTCAGGTAGTTCATCTAGTTCTTCCTCTGTTAAGCAGTATGTATCCTCTCTCAACTCTGTTTTTAACCTTCCCTTACCCCCTCCTCCCCCTGTCACATACCAGGTGGGCTACGGACATCTCAGCACCCTCGTGAAACTGGACAAGAACCCAGTGGAGAACGGTCCTGATGCCAGTCACGAGTACAGTACAAACAGCCAGCATATGGACTACAAAGACACATTCGACATGCTGGATTCCCTGTTAAGTGCCCAAGGAATGAATATGTAATCAGTTGTTGAGGTCCCTTTCTTCCTTTTTTTGTTTAAGAATATTAGAATGGAGACCATTGTAATATAAGAAGAGCAACCCCAGCAGTTGCTGTCTCACTTTATATAGATATAGATATATATATATATATAATATATGTAAGTGCTGCTTTATCCTTCACTCTGAAAAGAAGAGATCTAGTAAATGAGCCTATCTCCACATATGATAAGTGTTATAAATACTGTAATGATACAGAAGGTGCAAAAATCACAGTGTTTCCACAACCACAATTAAGAATAGTAGACTGAATGGCTGCTTCTAGCTGTATTGAATGCCTGATGCATTGACTATTTATAATTGAATATGCCAGCCACAATTTTTGTTGCTTAGTTTTTGAATGAGTGTATTTTTTTTTTGTGTATTTATACTGTATGTATGATTTGCATGTTTCAAAGAAGGGATATGTAAAGTATGCTGACAATGTTTACAACAAAGTGGAGAGAAATGTACATACATTTTTGTATGTTTAGATATACCATAATACTCAGGATTGGAGCTGCTTTGTAAGTATAACCAATATACCTAATTTTTCCCATGTGTCAGAATCCGTCAGTAATGGAAAACTAAAGTGGCACTTCATGTTAAAATATAGGCCTTTTAGAGGAGCCAGTTCCTCAGAGCAGTTCACTGACTGAAGATTGTGTAACAGCTGGAAAGAGAGTCAACCATGACACTGAACCTCCAGCAAGGAAATGAGAAAACTGCTCAGGCCTCCACTTGTGATTTTTTTTATAACTATTATTTTTTACGAAAACCCAGTTGACTGCTGAAATGCCAGTAGTTTTTGGAAGGGGAAATGAAAATAAAAATATAATCTTTTTGATGTGAAAGTGCATTTAAATGTTTGGCTTGATGCAGTAATAGAGACACAGAGCTGTTAATAATGGTTATATAGATTAACGTGATTTAAGAACTGATATGCGTAAACTTATATAGTGAAATTAGTAAGGGTTTTTTTTAAACTTAAGTTATTAGTGAACAGGGATCACTGTTTTCCATTAGCATTTCATACAGACTGCCACGTTTTGAATCCCCCTTCTCAAAAAAAATGTGTGTTGTGAGTGAAATGCCATTTCTTTTACAGGTGGAATACTTTGCAATAAATGAGTACAATTGTTGGTATCCCAATTTCTCCCTTATCTCAGACAATAAAATAATTGTCACGTATGCTACGTGAATTGTACTTGTGCTTGTAGTAACAAACTGGAGGCTGTTTTTCCAGATCTGAATAATCACTCTCCAATTAAACCACTAGTATACATTTTTATGGCTGTAAGTGTCATATTGCTGGTTTCAGTCACCTGCCTTTTTTGAACAAATGACTGTTATGAATGTTGATGGGTTTTTGTTAAGCCAATGTCTCATTTTTTTATTAGCTGTGACCCTAAGTGCATGCAAATTACCTCAATATGAATTCAGTACAGTAGCTAGTGTTACTTACTGGGTATTTAATGTTAAAAAAAAGAAAGTTATCCTCATTTCTGAGGGGGATCCACTACTTGGTGACATCTGTCCTTGCACATTTTATGCTCTAATTGGTTCTAAACATTTCAGATGTGATTCTGAAGTTTTAAGCCCTTTAGCTACACTAAAAGTGCTTTAGATGACTGTTGACCATGTATCCAGTTTGTAGTTACAATATGATGTAACTACTTAATGCATCAATTACTATGTAATATTTAGTTGCCAGTAATACAAAACTTTGTACTACATACTTGAATACATTTATTTGAACTTTGGGTGTCTTTTTTAACACTTGAACATGGACACTATGAATAATGTATCTTCATATTTTAATCTACTCCTTACCCTTCAGTCTGGTTCGTCCAAAACTGTTACTACTTCACCCTTGTAATTTTCTACATTGAAATAATATTTCTTAAACCCTGTATTGTGAACCTTGATCCTGCATTGTTGCATTTTTTTTAGCCTTTTTAGACTTTCTTCACTACCTCATCCATGCTATGAAATCCTGAAGAGCTTTTGCCATGTAGTGTAAGCAAGATTAAAATGTCTTAAATTGTGATTCCCAGTAGGAAAGAAGATAAACCAGTAAATGTTTACTTTAAATAAAATGTATTTGCAAAGCCTCATATTATTTGCTTACAGCCTGTAGATTTACTTTGGAATTTATTTACCAATTACAATACATCTACCCATTCTCAAGTCTAAAACAGGTATAGAACCTAATAATAAGGCTGCCCTTGTTTTTACACTTGCAAAAATAAAAATGAGTTTGATTAGATTCTGTCCAGGCATTTATAACCCAACCCTGTGTGTTTGATAAATGACCATAAGACGTTAGGCTTCAAGTCTGACTTAACTCCTCTGCTGTAAGTGTACAAGATACTTTTGTTGATTTCATTACTACTGTTGTAGTCATAGCGTGTAGGTAATACTATTTTGAAAAGATGTAAGTCTAATTGAGCAACAACAGGTTTTTGTTAACATTTAATCTGAATTTGCTGCAGTACTCTGAAATGTTAGTCAAATGCTGGATTAAATTAAGATTGTTGAAACTAACTAAAGTTCCAGGTTTCTGTATGGAAGCTGTACCTAGGTATTCTACCACGCTGGTGAGCAAGGCAGTTGAAGGATGATGTGTCCAGACCCTTCTGCCAGTGAAATGTGGTGTGATGACCAGCAGCAGGGACTCCTACAGGGTCCTGTCACAACCACTTGTCATATCACAGCTCAATGTGAAAAGAAAGCTGGATGTTGCCTTCTTAAGGACCTTGTTCACTAACCCACCAGAACTTTTGGGGTTTTAAGTTGGGTTTGTGGGCATCTGCATTCATGGAAATGGTGCCACGATCATAAATATGAATGGCACAATTTACAAGGTCATAAGCTTAGCATACCACCTCATAAATGCTGAAAAGGAAACCAAGAGCCAGTGACTTGGATCCAAGTCTGCCGAATGTGAGTGAAAGGGCTCTTGTTATTTGTGAAAGTGACTCTGATCCTTGTGTTGAGTGCCATTGGAGAGAACAGAGCATTTAGGTGAGTTCCCCTTGCAGTCTCTGATGCGATGTCCCACACCTGACTTAAGCAAATTTTTGTGGTGGTAGATTGGGGATCAGCAAAAACTGCCTCATGCTTTTCCACTGGCAGGATTATCTAGTTAATAGAATTCTACTCTGCAACTCTCATTTCTGTTTCATAACTTAGTCTGCAGCTCCTCATGAAAATACCATGGTCTGATTTCTTTCCCTTGTAAAAGCCACATCTGATTTTAAAATTAGCTTTTTAGCTGATGTTCTAATGTACTGTAGAACAAGTATCAGATTTCTAAATCCAATGTTACCCTGGCACTGGATCATGTTAGAAGTTTCTTCTCACCACCACTGCAGGTCTCGATGCTGTCTGAAAATGATTCAGCTCTCCAGAGCAAGTTTTTGGTGTGCACAATAGCATACATTCCCAATTCTACTGATGGAAGCAGTTACATCAGCAGATGTCCCCCTTTGGATTCTGGCCAAAACCAGAAATATTAACACTGATCTCTAATCAACTATTGCTAAGAAAAAAAAAGTTAATCTGGAGAAAATATTCCATGACAATATTTCAAATATGTTAAGAAACTGAAGAGTTAATTATCTACATGCTTAGTTGATGCACTGAGTAGTGTATAAATATTCATGCCATTGCAAAATGTTGATATCCCATCTTTTTAGTAGTACATAATTTGAAATAACTTAGTATGTATTTTGGGGGTTCTATGTCCTGCTTCATACATGTATTAGGCTTCCTAAAATCAGTATTTTGGGCAGCACTAGATTTTTTGAATAGTTGAATTCCAAAAATGTTAATGTTTTATCTAAAACTTGTAAGATATATTCTGTACTGTATTGGAGTAGACAGCCATGAAGGGCTTTGCTTTGCTAGATTTTATCGTGGTTCCTGCTGCTTTCAGTTGTTAACTTAGAATTGCTCATTTAATGTGGAATTAATTAAATCCATTAAGCTACCATTCTGTTGACATAATAAGAAACTTCACCATTGTGAACCCTAGCCATTTTCCCAGGTAGCATAATGTTATGTTACAAAGCTTTCCTTTTGTGCTATCATGTTCACAAGGGCTACTATACTGATGAAGCAATCAAATGTTGCATTCGGATTCTGGCAATTAAATTATACTATGCTTATGCATCTGCTTTAAGCTTTAGTATGTGTGTGTGTGTGTGTGTGTGTGTGTCAGATTTACATTTTTTATGTAACCTTAAAAAAAGAAAATGAAGTAGACTATATATGAGCTTTATCAGGAATATGAAGGCTAGTGATTTTTAGTAATTTAATATTATTTCAGTATGATTTTGGACACCATATACAGTGCCGAGGAAAAGTTTGTGAATCTCTTAGAATTGTCACCCTTTCTAACCAAAACTGTTACATCTTAATGACATAATCTGAGACCAAAAAAAAAAAAAGACAGATAACCTGATTAAAGAAATGACACAGAAATGTATGTTTTCAATGTTTATTTATCCACAACTGATTTCATTAGTCAGTATCCTTGTGTGGAAAAATGTGGGCCTTTAGATTCAGTAGCTGATACTGTGTTCTTGAACAGCAATGACTTCTAGTGAGCATTTCCTATAACTTGGTCAGTGTAAAAATGGCTTTGTGGAATTTTTACCCATTCCTCCTTACCAAACTGCTTCATCTTAGTGACATTTGAGGGCTTCCTGACACAACCAGCTTTCTAAAGATTTATGTCCAGATTTAGAATAGGTCATTTCAGAACATGGAATTGTTTTTCTGCGGTCATTCTTTGGTAGATCTATTTGTATGCTTAGAGTCTGAGCTAAGCTGAGCACAGTCAGCTCTGGTTAGTACTTGAATGAGAGACTGCCAATGAATAGCAGGTGTCGCAGGCTGTATTTCAGAGGAAGACTGGGACAACCACCACAGAGTATTCCTTACCCAAGGAAGTCATATGAAATTCATGCAGTTGCCGTAAATCAACAGGCAACTTGGAGGGACGCACACATACTTATTTTTCCCATCCTGTGCTTGCACAACCCAATCCTGGTTTAGTCTTTTCCTGAATCCCATTAGGTAAGACAACAGTGGCGTTCAGATCTTTGAATATTATTCAAGTTATTTGTGTCTTCCTAGATGGCACACTGGTTCTTGCAAAAAATTTTGGTAGGATGGTCACTTTTGAGTTAAGATGACCATTAAATCTTTTTTTATATATATAATTTTTATTAAGTATTTCAATTGAATTGTTAAAAGAGAAAGGAGAGCTGTTACATAACATTTCCTCCCAGATGTAACCTTATTACAATAATCCGTCCAGAGGATGACCATTAAATCTTCAACCTTCTGTATTTGTTGAGTATCTAACAGTAGATTAGAAATTTCTAAGGTTTTAGAAATCAGATCCTTAGAAAAGGCTTTGTAACCTTTGCTAGACTGATGAACAGCAATGACTTGCTTTTCTGAGGTCATTAGGTGTTTTGATCATGATGTCATGTGTTTCCATACACCTGCCAACGTTTCTGGTCCTTTTACAAGGTGGGGTCTCCCAAACTCAGCCTTGCAGAACTATCTAATTACCCAGCACCTGATTCTGATAATTTGCTTTAACTGAGCTGATCCAATGAGTGTTTCCCTTATGACTTACTTATTCATTGTTCATTGGTGAATATCAACTATTAGATAGTTAGAATAGGAATTAGTTTGGCTCATACAGGCTGTCATGGTAAACTTATTAAAGTTCTATAATTATTACCAGATTTCACAAACTTTTTCTTGTCGAATGTAAAAAGAGTATTAAATATTTTGCTTCCTGGATAACCCTTAACATAGAAAATGAGTTCTTTAGGATGTGTCTTTTAGTGCTTTCTGTGTAGCTTGGAGGAAATAATTCAAAATGTAACAATCGTAGGGCATAAATGATGATGTTAACAGTTACTGCTTTCTGCCCTGGAAGCTAATTCAAAGACAAAGAAGCTAGGCTGCACAGTGAGGGAAATCCCTAACCTTGACTCCTACCTGTTACTTTTGCAAATGGAAAACTCCTGCTGCACTTGGGAGGTACTAAGCTGAGGTGAGGCCATGCTTGTTGCTCTTGAGCCTGGGGGCACTGGAATTCTCAATTGTTACTTGAATTTTTCTATTTTACGAATTTAAATTCCTATTATACAAGCATGTGGAGTTGTGAAGATCTGAAAACCACAGATAATTAGGACTGGTACAATTGCTTCTGGTATATTTTCAGAGTAAAGAAGTTAGAATTCCATGAAACATCTGGATGTAAAATAGGATTCTTGCTGATAGTTTCATAGAGAGCAGTTAACCCTGTTGTCTGTCAACCCTCCATGATACAGAAACTAGCCCATTTGAATGTGATAGCTAAAAAATTACTCAAACCACTCATTCCACATAAGATATTCTAGTCACTACATAAATAACTGGTAGCTATTAGATGAGAATAGTGAATAGTATGTGCTGTTATGAAAGAAATTTCCATATGGACTTGGAATTATAAATTATATGTTAAGTAAGCTCATATTCAGTACTATCCCTATTGATATTGTGTGTCCCAAATTATTTACAAATTGTTAAATTTGCTGGCATGCTTTCATTAGGCTGAGAGAAATGTGTCACCACTGTATTTTTTTTTTCTTAAAGCAGTGTGGTTATGAGAGGGATTTGGCCAAGAAATTAAAAAATATGATCCTTATGAGATATGTGTAAACAAGTAATGAATTAGGTGTATGGTTTAGAGAAACAAAGCTCATGTTCTAGTCATCTTTCCCACTCTCATCAGGCACTTCCAGGATTTTATGGAAGCACCAGTTGAGAGCTGTCCCCTCACATAAAAGCTCCATCCCCTATGTACAAGTTCTGCCCTGTGCCGTGTACTTTCAAAAAGAGAACTGTGCCTGCTTGGAATAGAAATTGTAATAAAAGGAGAAGAAGATGAAATTATTCAAAAGTTCTCTGCTAATTCTCAAGTTTCTGTGAATTTTTTACTTGCTTTTCCACGTATTGGTGGACTGCTAACACATCTAAAAAGTAATGCAAAATATGTTGTGTTTATGTGTGTTTAGTAGTATCAGGATTATGCTTGAAAGTAATGTGAAATGCCATGGAGAGCTGGATGCTGTGTCCTTTATAAATCTGCCTGGCATGTCATCTCTGCATGCCTTCGGAGAGGTAAGGAGCTATGTAGAGTAACTGCTTTGTCTCCAAATATTCTGTTGTCCTCAGATTCATCAGGAACTCATATTATGAAAATTATTTTTTGCAGCCATTAGAGTTGGAAACCTCATACCTTCCATAGTTGGAAGCTAAAAGAATACTTTACCAAATTAGGTCACAGTTAAGTTTTTAGCAAACCCCTAAATTTATCATGATGTGCTGTACTGGCAACACAGATGAAATTCAACCATACAATGTCACAGTAATAGAGTAACATTAAGAATGACCACATTTGCTTATTAGGAGAACTCGCATTACCAAAATTATTTTATGAATGAGATCTACAAAATACTTACAAGCTTTTGCCATGCACTTAAAGAACAATACATGGGAAGGTTTGTTTTTGTTTTGTTTTTCTACATTATGCCAAGCAGGATCAGCTCTAGTTAGTACTTGGGTGGGAGACTGCCAATGAATACTAGTAGGTTATATTTCAGAGGAAGGAACTGGCATTTCCTCTTGAGTATTCCTTGCCTAAGAAAACCATATGAAATTCATGGGGTCTCTGTAAGTCAATGGACAACTTGAAGACACATGTGTGTATCTGCCCTGAAGTTCCTTGTCAGCCTATGGCAACCTCATGAATTTTGCCAGTTCCTTCCTCTGAAATACAGTCTACAGCACCTGACACTCATTTGAAAATTGCTCTTTGTTTCCTTCAAAATACAAGGAGATTGAGGGGAGAAGGAACATGCAATAACTCTAGAATGAGTTATATGCCAGTCTCTCTTCTTCCTCCAATTAAGCACCCTAGATTTTACTTGGGGTGCCTTTTTCAGTGCTTCCTTTCTAGAATATGTGTACTTAGAACTTAACAATGTTTTAAATATTAAATTCTATGATTACTGGTCCACTGGTCTTAGTCACATGGATGACAGTCTGAAAAGTGGTGAGTGGGAAGTCTTTCATTAGAAGAAGAGATTTTAACTTGCTTTTCTTTCTTATAGGTCATTATTTTGTGGGTCTTTTATTCAGACACATTGACAAATTATTCAATGTTAAATGCTGTTACCATCATTTACATATGTTTTATAGTAGAAAATATTATAATTTTATACCCTTTTGGGTCCCACTTGGGAGAAATGTGGGATTTTAAACCCACCAAGTTAAGAGCACTGTTGACTAGTAACAGCAATACAGGTATTTGCTCCAGAATGTACGTTTACTGTACAATATATGGCCACTCTAATATTAGCAAGGTCCAGACTTATCCAGAACTTCTGTTGAAAAACCAACCTACTGAGACTTTACTTTCACTCAGACAAACTGGCCTTATTCACTGAATTGAGATGTCCATTCCTCATTAAGATGATGGAAACTCTGTAAGCCACTCTAATGACTTCTGCACTGAAAAGGGTGGAAAATGTCACTTTTCATGCCTGAACATCCATATTACAATAGGAATTTTTGTTATGTCTTGAGGGTTGGGGTGGAACAGGTAAATAAAGTAAGCACACTTTTGCAGCTCTGTTAACCTGGTGGATTTCATAAACATCAACCTAAGAGAATTGTGTGCCCTTATGTACAACAGTGTGCAGTTTCAACTTACAATAATTTTTCAAGTCAGCCATGTCAAGCCACAACTGCAGGAGTGGGAATTTTGTGGCCCTCCTAGTATTGCACTGAAATTTCCAGAATTTCTCACCACTGGCAATATTGTCTAGGATTGATAGAAGTTGCCACAAAGTTCCTATCCCTGCACTACAGAATGCTCATTCTTTATGAATCAGGGCTGCTAGTGTGGCCACCCCAATGAGAATGGAAACAAGAATTTAAAGCAGTGTATAGATGAACGTCTAGTGCTTAACAAGAAACAACAGAAAGCTGTAGGAGTCATCAGTAGATAATAGGGGACAGGAATAAATGTAAGCAGATATGCTATGTTCTAGTTGTAATTAATACTTTGTTGTTGTTGCAGATTTTGCTACTACTGAATGCTTGCCTCTATGGGGACATTTTGGTACTCCAGGCACAAAGACCAGGAATTGCCAGGGGCCTGGGAATGCAACTCTGCATCAACTAGTGGGCCAGCATTGATTGTATCAGCTATCAATGAATGTTGTACCAATTGTGCTACAGAAAAAATGAGACAACAGCAGCTTCCTCCAGAGTATAGTAATCAGTCTCAGCAAGAACATACCCATCCTTGAACTGAGCAGCAAGGGCCTGAGAGAATTTAGGTCCATTAAGGATTGCATCGCTTGAAAAAAGGTATGATGAAGGGATTGTAAATTTGCTTATGGCAAGCACGGTCAGCTCTCCATATCCGTGGATGCTGTATCCACAGATTCAGCCAACCACAGCTTGAAAATAATATTTTTTAAAAAATCTGAAAATCAAATTTTGATTTTGCCACTTTGTATAAAGGATACCGTTTTACTAAACCATTGTATGTAATGGGACTTGAATATCCACAAATTTTGGTATCTACGAGGGGTCCATAGTGGATACCAAGGGCCCACTGTTGAAAGGTTTTTGGGGTGGAGGAAAGAAGGAGACCAAACTAAGCTGACTTCTTGCCCATGCATATGTTTATATCATATTCCACCTTTTTCTCAAAACTGGGACTCCAAGCAGCTCACAGCAAATTAAAAACATAGCCAAACTCCGGTACAGGGAGGACAGTGTGATGACATTTGTTTTGAGTATGATGAAAGATTGAAGGGCTGTATTTCCAAATATGTCCAGATTTTCTTCCATTCATGGTTCTTGGAATCCCACCCACAGTTCATTGACTTGCCATGATCAGATGGTGTCTGCTCTTGTCTTACAATCTTAAAAGATCTTTGCAAAATAAAGGTTACGGTGCCTTTCATTAGTTGGGTATGCTATCATTTAAGCATAGTAGTAAAATAGTCGTACTATTCTTCCATTTGAACAATTTTAAACAATCTGTCTACAGATACAAAAGTAGGTGAATGTGAATTTAGGACAGTTGTTGTCTACAGTAGTACCAAGGAGTCAATCAACTATTTTCTCCACCAATTTGAACATAGAAAGTGCTACTGTTACCTGTCTTGGTAAGGGATCTCTTCTCAATAAATAAAAGCAGTTGTCAACAGTGCAGAGGTAAGGACAGAATTTGTGTTACAAAGCAACAGTGTTTCAGATAGTTAACAACCTGGCAAAGTTTTGACTTCAAAAATAAATTGAAGGAAGGATGTTAAAGTAATATTCTAAGAAGAGCAGAAGGTTCCCAAGTACTGTAGTCATATATTTTGTTTAAAACAATAACATATTTTTAAAGACAGACACCTTACCTAGATCTGAAACATCTCTTAACTAATCTTATGCATGTTTACTAAGGGCTGGGTTCCACTGAGCTCAACAGGAGTTCAACATTCTGAGTAAATATGCATGGGAGTGCACTGTTGAATTCTTTCATTTCTTGTAAATACAAAACAATCCCATTTGAGGAAACGCTGCTCAAGCGTACAAACATCAGATTAAACATTTGACCGTTAATTTTAAGCCAAATTCTGAAGAACCCTGCCCAAAGTTTTTTGTATATACTCAGGGCAATTCACTTTATCCTTTTCTACTGCAGCGTTCCATACAATGTTGCAGATGGCATTAAAGAGTTGCCAGCCTTTGGCTGCTTCACTTGGAAGAGTACAACAGAAGCTTGTCAGGTTGAGAATTAAATGTCCCCTAATAAGTCCAGCTTCAGTTTTTAAATGAAATTAATAGTGTGTGTTTGTCCATGTAAACATGTACATGTATTTCCTAATATTAGTCTTCTCTAACAGAGAATTGGCATTGCTTGAGCTGAAACAGTTGAAGACATGTTTTGAAAACCGGAAATAAAGATGTACAATTCACATATCTTTCACAAGTTGGACAATTTGGCTTTACCTTAGCTATTTTAATATTGCAAGTGAAATGCCAACTTTGTTAAGCATGTCTAGCCTCTTCTAGAAAATAATTTGACATCCATTTGAGGCTTTGCAAGGTTCATGGGTTTCTGGTTATGAAGGGATGTTGCAGCAACTGTGCAGCACTAGGCCGCTCGAACTGATCCCTGTATGGAAAATGACAAAAACGGGGGAAGTGAGACTTGCTTTTCTGTGGAAGCTGGTTCAGCAACCATGGATTTAAAATCCTTTAGGCCACTTGTGTTTTAGACTTATTTGTATATCTATCTTGTACCTACAGAATGATTGCTAGGCAAAACAGTAGCTCCAACTTAAAATGCATCAAGTGCATGGAGTGCTTCACCTGAAGAAAGAACAGACTGGATGCCTGATATTTACTTAAGGCATGAAGAAACATAATATTTCACCAGCACAATAAGCATTTGAAATACTTTGCAAAATACTAGTATTGCCCCCTAAGATGCTTTTTAAGCAAAACTGCATGTTTTAAGATCAACACAGTATTATTCAAGTATTTGATCTGCCTCTTATTTTTTAGAAGCAACAAATTTGCTTCCCAGTTCTTGGTTCCTCTAGAAGGCCATAAAACAAAATTAATTAAATTATTTAGGGTAGGGGGCCAGAGAGGTGTAACAATAATAGCACTGGTTCTTAATGTTTTAATTTCATCCCAAATTGAGTGATCAAAAGAGCTCCTAAAAGCTGCTTAAAATGAAGGGTGGGTAGGGGTACCTACTGTGAATACTTAATGTTGCATAGCAGGAGGAGCAATCCGCACAGATGTGTTTTCCCCATTTGATTGCAGATATATGCTTTCACAGTTTGACTGTCCATATAAACCTGACCTGTCTGTATCTTAGCATTTTGCAAACCTTAGAAGTGCCAGTCTCACAGCTTTTAGCTCCAAAAAATTTATATTGTGCTCCGAAGTCTTTCTTAGTCCACAGACCTTGGACTGAATATCCTTGTCAGTGAGCCCACCAACCAAGCATCTCTAGTCACTACTACTCTTGGTTGAATTACATATGGAACACCTTTGTTCAGCTTTCTGCTGCATAGTCACCATTTCAAGTCCTATTTTAGAGACTGAGGTATGTTCACTTTCAGACGCCATTTCCTTATGATATTCAATCAAAAACTGATGTAACTTTCTTGTTTGGTAGTTCACCCAAGGCAACAAATGAATTGTGGAAATTAATAGGACCTGAATTCTTGCCATTACTGTAACATCCTCCTACTTCATTAATATTAATTTCTATAACTCCTTCCTTATCTTCAAATTCCTGTCCTGTGACAAACATAGGCAACTGTTATTTGTATCACTTAATGCACCCAAGTGAGTTAAAGTCATATTTGGCTTTAGATTACTCTTTTCAAAATTTACCACAAAATCATCACAAACGACATACAAATAAATCTCTGTTCCTAGCCTTTAACAGTATATCATCTAAGTAAGGATACAATTGAATCCCTTTCCTCCTAAGGCAAGCAATTAATGGAACCAATGTTTTTGTAAAAACTCTAGACATGGCCAGGCCAATTAGTAAAGTCCTAAACTTAAATGCTTTGTTTTAAACTGAAAACAAAGGTACTTCGTACGAATATGAGCCATAGCAATGTGCAAATCTGCTTCTTTAAATTCTACTAATACTAACCAATCTCCTTTTTGCAAGTTGTCTTTAATAGTTTGAAGTGTTTCCATGTTGAACCTTTTGTATTTAACAAAACTGTTTAAGAACTTTAAATCCAAAACTGGACAAAAAGAACCATTACTTGTTGGAACTGTAAAAAAATGAATAAACTTATTTAAATTGTTGTATCCTATGAACCTCTTCTATTGCCCCAATTTGTAGGAAATGTATTTCTTTACTATCTTCTGTTTTTCTTTAAGCTTTGGTACTGATGAAGGAAAATGTCTATTGTGTGGCTTCATAAATTTAAGTTTATAGCCATTAGAAACCACAGTAGTTACCCAGTTATCTGCTGTTATCCTTGTCCAAAGCCATGATCTAATCAGAACCACCGTCTGCTCCTCTGACTGGTTGACTTGTCCCCCTTCTAGTTTTTTGAAAACTCTGTCTTCTAAATTGAGGTTCATTCCAGTTCCACTGCCATCTGTTAATGTTGTTCTCTGATTGCCAACTATAGTGTCTTGAATCTCAAAAAGAAAAAAAACCTCCCTCACAATAGTTTTCTCTTGATCCTTTTCCTTTAAATGGTTGGTATGACTTGCTTTTTATCCTTATAAGGACTTTCTCCAATGCCTTATCTTCAGAGAGTACTCATCCCTTATATGGCATGCATGCTAAGTTATTCCTAGGTTTTTAGTTAACCTCCCAGTGGCATAGTCAAAGTGATCTTCAAGCTATTGTTGTAACAGTAATATTTCTGGTTGCGTATACTACTTTATCATGCCCTAATAAAGCCCTACCCAGGGCTTTTTTAACAGCGTGCTTACTGGTCCAACTTATAGCATGCTTACTATCCAACACATCCATAACCAGAGGATAGCCACTTTACATTGACACTGATGCTGAGCTTCTAATCACTAGGGCAGATGCTTCATATTCCTTCTTCAACACTGACTGTGCCCTACACTCATCTACTTCATTATAAACTTTGTCACCCTCCTTTGGAGCAGTTGCACCCAAAATATGAGCTTCAGTGGAGGCATCCACAAGTGGCACTTTAAGAAACTCCATCTCCTTTTTCTTTATCATATATAGTTTCTGACTGAAAGACATTAACTTCTTTGTGTTTAAAGGAAGCTCCCATTTCAGTTCCACCACCTCTCTAAACATATCATGGAATATTATGGCCATGGAATTTCTGTCGATTTTGACATTGGCCTCTTTAAAACTGCTGCCAGTCTGAATTCATCCTTCTCTTCAACTTTTTTCAGATTGATTTTCATTTCTACCCATTTCCAAACCTAAAGTTTCCACACTCTTTTCATTCAGTGTTTAAACTGGGGAAAAAAACTCTTCAGATATATCTTCCCTATCTGAATCAGAATCTAATGAGTTCTCTCTTTCACTGTCCTGTAAGTATTATCTTTGTTGTTCCTTTTCATTATTTTCTTCTATCTCTGAACCCATTTCTTCATAAAGATATTTAGACTTTCTTGCATATTCCTTTCCTCTTCTGGAATTGTCCTTTTTATATAGATTTGAATCTTTTCTACCTATACAAATTGAATATTTTGTGTGTTTTTCATTTGAAGTGCTCTCTCAGTACTTCTTATCTATTTGCTATTGATGAATTAATTCTTCTTTGTATTTTATACTTCAGTATCCAATGAATACATTGTAGTTAAATTGTGATGTTGAATCATGTTTTGTAAATTCATCTGCATTAAATAATTCAATAGGTTACCATTCACTGCAGTTGTGCTGGATGTTTGCTCTGTCATATTAAATTGATTTTCAGTGCATATATTTAATAATGAATTTACATCTTTATTTATTGCTTCCTTAATTAGTGTGTTCAGTTCTTTAGTACTGACCCTGCTCTCTGTAACAGAACTGGCTACTGCAGTAACTGAATGCTCTGCCTTCCCTATGAAGTTGTTGGCTGTAGCTTCAGGCATTCCATTATTGAAGGCTGAGCACAAAAGAATGAGGAGAGCTCTAACCCCACCCTTTCTGACAACTAGAAATGTCAATCACTTGGCAAGCCTGCACATTAGATGCTTTTCTCCACCGATCTTTCTGTGCTAGCTGTTGCCTGCATTCTGCCTCGAGGTGTAAAATCTCCCTTCACAATATGACAGCCTGAAGTGGTTGCTGTTAATTGTTCCAGACTTAAGCTTTGGATTTGTCCATGTGTATGCTGGAGAAGCTCAGGGTTTTGTTTTGTTATGTTTTGCTATTTGTACTACTTTTACTTTTCTTTACTTTCTTTGTTTCAGTCGCCAAATTTTCTTTGTCTTTGTTTTCTTTCCATTTCCTTTGGTTCTATTGTGAAGGAATTGCTACTGCACTTTCCACCCCACTCTTGCTGGAGGTAATAAGAATCTTGTTTAATACTCCATCATCCTCACGACTACAGCCATTCTGTGTAGTGGACAACTGGTTTACTTTCAATTTATTTTCCTCTACATTCACAACCTGCTGGGTAGTAGACAGTGAGCTGAGGTCACTGAATGGTTTAGTCAAAGCTGGTTTCTCCTTTTCGTGGGCATAGGACCATTGTCACTTTTGTCCACCTTATCTTCAGATATCATTTTCTTTCTTAATTCCCTTCCATTATCAAATTAATTGATCATATGATAGTTTGTCTAGCTAAAGGAGAAAAACATGACCAGCTGGCACGGCAGAAAAGAAAAAAATGTTGGTGAAGGGAGGAAAGTCAATGGATGCAACAGAAAAAGAATTTTGGACTTTTGCCTAGCCAGCTAGCATGTGGAGAAAACTTCTCTATGTGGATTGCTCCTCCTATCCTTCCAGAGGATGATCCATCACTCTAGCAGGGGACAAACAGGCAGTGAATATGGAAGAGGGACTGTTCAGGCAGGATACTTTCTCAGCCCTTCCTGAAGGTGCCAAGAATTGAACAATATTGGATATTTTGCATGCAAAGGATTTAGTCTATAATGGCACTACAGTACCCCCCTCTCCCATCTTCTAGGAACTTACTGATCTAAACCTGTTTTTAAGGGTAGAAAAATAAATTTGTTTTTCTCCCAGTGCCCAAAATAACTTACCTGGTTAAACACAGATGAACAAAATCTGTTGCCTTTTTTGAGCAGTGCTTAGGAAGTGAAGGCATAAGTCCTCTGTGAGCACCAATATAAAACATGGCAGCTATCCTGTCCATGGAAGCCAATGGTGGCTTTCCTGTAGCCATCTCAAAAACAGTACAGCCAGTGCTCCAGATATCTGATTTTCTTCCATAGCCAGATTCATTTATTACTTCTGGTGCCATCCAGTATGGAGTGCCATGCACAGATTTGAGTAGTTCACTGTGTGTATTAGTCAGGCTTAGACAAGCTAAGCGCTTTGCACATCCAAAGTCTATAAGCTTGATAACACCATTGGGCATAAGCATAATGTTGTTGCCTTTAATATCTCTGTGGACTACACCATTTTCATGCAAGTATGCAACCCCTTGTATAATCTGTTTGGTGTATTTGCAAAAAACAATTTCAGGCAATGGCCCAAAACGATGAATAATACTGGAAATTGAACCACCAGGAACAAATTCCATAAAGATGCTCACTATGTTATCTTCCAAACCTGTCCCCAGATAACCTACAATGTTGATGTGTGTTAAATTTTTCAGTATCTCAACTTCTTCTTGCAGTTTCTGATACTCCTTTTGATTCCCACTTTGGTCATAGATATTCAGTGGTACTTGTTTCACAGCAATCAGCTGTCCTTGGCTGGTAAGTCCACAATATACCTAAAAATCAAAACATTTAATATGAGAAGTAAACTAGGAACAGAGCTCCAGCATTTTAGCACTGGAAATAAAAGCAGTTCCCAAACATGGACCAATGTGTTCAAAACCTGTTGCCACAGACAACTTTTGAACAGCTGCTGTAGCAAATTGATTAATTATACCAAATCTGCAGAAATATGCAGTTCTTACTTATTCTTCTTCTCATTTAGTATCTAAGATTAAGTAGCATGTAATTTTTATTTCTCTTTTTTCCCTCTCTCTTTTCTGTCTTGATTGTTTTTTTTTTCCTCTTAAATTGGGAAGAAATGTGCTAGAATGCCAGAGATGGTATCAATGTCAACGTACAGTCCCAGAGGAAGTGCTGGTAGGCTGCCATACAAGCTTCTTCCAGCCACAGAAATTTCCTTTTTTGTGTGAGGCATTTCCTCCTTTTAAGGGATGTGCTAGAGGCCATATTCATTTTCACTAATGAGAAAAAAATGAATATACATTATATTGACAGACACTTTGCTAGAAGTGATGGCATTGTAACAGTGTTTAGCTCAGGGCATATAAGGACAGCTCAATTTTTCCTTTAAAAGTCAACTGTAAGATAAAGAGGAGAAGCTCTGGTATAAATTTATTGTGGTTAGTTATGACTTTTGTTGCTTTTTAAAGATTGGAATGCACGTAAGATTGATTCAAGTTTCCTTCTGCCACATACAAAAATTATCTTTAAAAAATCATAACGATATTGTGAATAGTCTGAGGTAGGAGGAGTACATTGTGATAATTATTTTAGGCTTTCTAGATGTATAATTAAATGTTATTCTTCCTGGATGTTCACAATATTAAAAAGTTTTAATAATAGTCTATGTTTTGATCTTGTGGTCTATGATTGTGGGCCATCTTGAGAAGACTTTGTCTGGAAAGACAAAGGATATTCAAAATATGTTAAAATTACTCTTTGTCATACACATAATTGCACAAATGTGACTTACTGTGCCATATGCTCCTTTCCCAAGTATTTCCCCTTTGGTCCACAGAACAGGCTCTTCATTAGGAAAACTGTTTTCTGAAAATGCAGTTACATTTTGAAATCTGTGTTCTCTACTGGATTCCAGGAAGTCTTGACAGACATTCTGTACAATATGGCAGAAGAGAATACAGAGCATACTGAAAGAGGAGCAGTACAAAACTAAAATAGAGATGTTATAACTTGCCTTGATACTAGTAAAGGTCATATCCTGTGGAATACAAAAATAACATACGAAAAACATTTTATTGCTTCACTGGTGATTGGCATTGCTGCTATTTAAATTACAAATAAAATTTTGTAGAATTCATTGACAAGAAGTGGTAATAATGACAAGCTTAAAAAAGTATTGGGCCTGTGAAGTGCTATTGGCAACATCATAATCATCTAAATGGGAATTTCCACAACAGAAGCCCTCTATCTATGAATGCCAGTTCCTGGAGACAAAAGAATGGAGATGGCCATTGCCAGCACCAGTCTGGTGTCTTTCACTGTGTTATGGCCCTGTGCGCCCCCAACAATTGGCATGGTTTAATAATTGGCAAATATTATTTAGTTGGCAGTATTAATTGGCATTGATGTGAGTTACACCTGAGGTGACTGGAAGGTCAAGCTGGAAGAGGCAGATTATTGACTGTAAATGTGAGATAGCAAGGCAGGTCAGCCACACCCACCTCCTAGGCAGAAACCAAGTCATTGTCAGGCTAATAGCACAGCCACTCTCAAGACAACAGGCTTAAAGCTAACAAGTCAGACATCTCAGAGCAGAAAGGGGAAATCCCCAACAAATTGTGATTGTTTTAACCCTAATCCCACCTGGACCTTTCCCTATTGTCTTCCCAACCTCTCCACAATATTGGGCTATTATGACAGCCATTATCCTTTTGTCACCTAAACTCTTAAGACCATTAAATCTCTCCAGACTTCATTGTTTGTATTGCAGCTCCCACTGTCCACTTGGCTGGGAGAGTGATTCACACCCATACCCACAGGATATTTTTTGGGGTATAAGAAGCCCCCAATTTCGAGCAGTTGAGTGCAGTCTCTCAACTTCCTGAATGCCACACTATCTGTTTGATTCTTGAACGAGAACTGTCCTTAGGAGCCTACCTAAGCCATGTCGCTGCTTTCCTTGCTGCTCTCTGGACTGGTAATTATTGCCTCATACCTGAAAGTCCTCTGTCCACACTTTCCTCCCTTTACCTTTGGTTAGCTCTGGTGTGAGCATGTGAGTGTTTGGATCTTTGCATGGTTGTGTAAATTTCTTTCAATAAAACACATTTTACATTTGGAATCTCTGGATGGTTCTTTCCTGCAAGTACCCAGTAAACATAGGTGGTAGATCTTGTTAAGTTACCCCTCCAGGCCTCCTAATTTTGAGCTAATTAATTCCCCACTGTCACATGGAGGTACTGGCACCATGGGTCGACTCCTGAGTCACCCACTTTTTGAGGTAACAACTGGTATTGTCACAACTAACAGCTAAGCCATTCGAGCTATTTACAACTGTTGACAAAAGGCTGTTGTGTATTAAAGTGGTGTTCCTAGGGCAATTGCAAGTGTTAGATGATCAGGAGAATCTGCTGCACTGAGATGTGACAAGTTTTCCTTCTTCCACCATGATAAAGTTGTCCTACATCCAGGAATATTCTTCCTTCCAGAAGTAGTTTCTCAATTTCATCTCGGTGAAGACATACAGAGTTAGCTACCTTCTTTCCACAAACAACAATGCCACTATAAAGGTCACTTCACACACTAGATGCCTGTGTTAAAATACTACATTCAGCGCACCTCAACTTACTGTGCTACAACTAGACTCATGGTCTGTATGGAAAAAGGAAGAGAGAACAATCTGTGTCTGCCCAAAGACTATTGAAATGGGTTGTAGAAGTAATACAACTTTGGCAACTTTAGCCAAGCGACCTGTTCCAAGTGCATTCAACCAGAGCAATGGCCTCATCAAAAGCTTTTCTACATGGTCTAACTTTGCCAGATCTATGCAGAGCTGTGGCGTAGTCACAACCTTCCACATTCATACAGGATTACAGATTGGATGCCAGAGCCAGGTCTGATGCTAGGTTTGGAGATGCAGTGTTGCCCTCAATTCTCCAGTGACCTGTCCACCATCCTTGGGTAAGCTTTGCAGGCACTCATCTGTGTGAGTCACAGAGACCACAAAGAAGCACAGGCTACCTACCTGGAACTGTAGTACTTTGAGTAGTCATCTGTGCCATCACACAAACCTGCCCTACCATCCCCGCTTATACATCCCTGTGATTTTAATGGCAGACTTCAAAACTGATGTAATGGTAGCTTAGTGGGCTCAAGTCTTTGTGGTGGGTATGGAGAGGGGGGAGACCCTACCCAGCTGCTCAGCTCTAGAAAGTTCCAAATTAGATCTCTGTGCAGGCACAAAACCTATTTGTGTGTGGGCACAGGTGACCACTCAAAGAATTACAAGTAAGAAACCTGTCCATACCTCCATCGTTGCATTGTTATTAAGTAAACAGTCAACATGTAAGTACTTACTTTCCTATTTCTGTCAATCACTGTGCTGTCATCTTTATTCTCTGCAATTCCATTTGATATTTCAACATTTGCATTTTTTGCAACTACTCTAGAACAGTTGCTATCTGCACCACCAAGAGAAAGCAGTTCAGCTACTGAGCAACAAAATAAGTCTTCTGTTACTTCATTCTTTTCATACGTCAGGGCATCTGGATGTGTCTGAGAAAGCGAGTCTGCAGGATTCCAAGTCCACTGAGGTGGTAGATTTGCTAAGCTGATGTTTCCAGCTTGGAGGTTTTGTGGGGGTGAGTTTACTGCTTCTGGAGTAGATATTCCAGTGAGTTTTTCTTGATTATCTCCACAACATAGAACTTGGTTTGCTTTCAGTTCTACAAAGCAAGTAGTTGCTTCAGTTTTTACCTGCTTTAAGTTCCTGCTTTGTCCTGAATTTATATGTTCATTGATACCTTTCACACAGCTTAAAAAAGGAGCATATTCTGCATGAACTTTAACCTCTGGCCGAAGTAATTCCTGAACATTGGTGACAATTGCCTTATTAACGATATCAGATGTGTATTCCAGTGAAACTTCTTCAATAGTTGACAAGTTTGAAATTGGAAGGACTTCATTTTGTTCAGCAGATTTTGCTAGCTCAGTGGAAGCCAGAACTTCCTGATCAACATCTTCATAAATGCTCCCTTCAGTCTTTATTTCTCCTGCTGCACTAGAGATTATTCCATCTTCATCCTTTGCTTCCAACTCAGGGGCCTCTTTTGGAACCAAGTCCTCCTTCTTTTGTTTGATGCCAAGGGAGACCTTGTGTGACTTTGGGTATGTTTTCTTTGGGGCATTTCTTAATCTACTGCTTGTCTTTCCCTTTAAATGATTAGATTTATGTTTTGTTGCATGGCGTCTCACAGCTGGAGCAGAATACACATTCCTGGAGTATGTGTTTTCATATCTTTCGGGCTCACGAGTGTATACTGGAGTTCCAAACATTTCATAAATGCCAGGACCTTTGTCATTTGAATTTATTTCCTTAAACATGTCACTGTATTTCAGATCCATTGAGTCCTTTGATAAATGTGTTTGCCTAACAGAAGTAGCATTGGTTTCTCCTGAGGTTACAGAATTATTGGAAATAGAGGGAAGCATCTGCTTTGGGGATTTATGACTGATCTGGCTGAAGTGGTGTTTCTTCTGCTGAAGATGTCTTTTCTTAAACTTTGAGGAAGTCCCAGTCTCTTCACACGAACGTCCCAGAGAATGGGAGTTGGGATTCTTTATCTCCTTAGCTTGACATTTGATAGAACTCTTGCCCAAAATAATAAAATCTTGAGATATCGTGATGCCTACTTTAGCTTTTATAGCAGAGTCAGTTTTACTGCAGTGTGCTTTACTTTTATCATGGTCTTTCTGGGCAAATATGTTGAAGCTTTGGCTTAAATTAGGTGGCCTGCTCTTTATTGGTGTGGAGTGTCTGGAAGCTTGAGTTGATTTGTCGTGTCCATATATAATATTAACAATGGGAGCCACTTCAGTAATATTGCTTTCAGTAGCTTGAGACACTGGAGCATTCTCTATAACTTTCATGTCAGCTACTGTACCACTACTGCTTTCAGATTGTTCAAGACTCATTAGGGCATTGGGAACAGTAGTCATTAAAGTATGCTGTACTATAGTCTTGGTCTGCAAGCTTGAATCTCCACCATCATTTCCATGCTCAGTATTCATAACATTGTTTACACTTATATCATGACCAGGTTTCACATCTGATAATTCTGCTTTGCTTAGATGCAGTTTAGGGTCACTCCTGTTTGCCAAATCACTTTTCCAGTTCCTGACCTTCAAAGTCTCTGGAGGTTTTGAAGGGTACTGTCCACATTCTTTGCCTGATATTGGCACTATTTCACTTGGGGTGGAATAACTGTTGGAATTATCTAAACCACCGTCTTTGTTTATAACACTTAAATTCTCAGTGGTTACCCAAATATCCTGTGTTTTGCTGCTGGAGACTTCATTTTTGATATCTGTACCCAAATCGTTGCATGTTAACTGGATTTCAGTTTTTTGCACTTCAGAGTATCCAGAGGAAATGCAGTAATTATCCACACTGAGTACATTTGGATATCTGGTTAAAGAGAGAGCATCAGGCACAGTACTGGGAATCTGCCTCTCAGACTGGTTTCTTTGCCACTGATTATCTGACTGGGGACCAATATACTTTCTAAGGAAAGAATGAGAGTTTGAAATACATGGAAATTCATCACTGTCAGTCTTTTTCTTGGCATTGTCTTTTAGAGAAGGAATATGCACCATTCTTACACAATGCAATGTCACTGGTGTCAAAGATAAAAGCTGCAAGTTCAAGAAAAAATACAAATGAATCAGTATTTACATGTGAGTGAAGATTCTTAAATTAGTTTAAACATGGATACTACTTGATAAGTGCAGTTCTGAGGCCCAATTTTATTTCTGAGGGTTGCAACAGAAGTATTAAGAACTGAGAGACATATTTACAACTGAAGCATTTAGTTATCAATATTTAGGCAAACCCACTCCTGGAACTGTTTTTAAGATGGAGGGGCAGGCAGGTCATTATTAATTTTGACTAATTGCAGATATGGTTTTGCAAAACAAAAATACATTGCATTACAATAATCACCCTCAACACCACACAACTAAAGGTGGTAACAATCTGAAAACAACAGCAAAATAATGACCAGTTAGTGCACTTCTGATTAATAATTCTAGAGATGCAACAACTACATAGGAGCCTTGGTCGTCCAATTTTACCTGATCCAAAACCAGGCCCCCCACCTAGTTTTGGAAGCACCCTATTCCAGGGTCCATATACAAATGTATTATTTGATCTTAAAAAAAAAAGTCATGAAAGTTGACTAGAAGAACTGAGATCCAAAGTGCTACATAGGTTCATCTTGATGACCTTGTGCTAGCTACCCCATTAGAAAAATGTTGGGATTTCTTATGAGCAACTGATCTCTGATTTTTAAAACTTCCTACAGACTTAAAAGCAGTTTACCATGTAACATCAGAGGGTTACTGCTTGAGAACCACAGTTTTAATGACCCAAGAAGCTCAAGGAATTAATTCAGTTGCCATTGGGTCCCAATCACCATGCAAAATCATTTTACATAAATACAGTATGCTTGTCTATGGGCATCGTACGTGACTAGATACACTTCTAGCTTTACATGGAACAGAGAGCATACATTCACTGTTTGACTACTCTCTTATGCCAAACCATTTGGCTGCTTCAGAAATGTTTTATTTGGATGAAGATCAGTAGTTCTCATTGGGCTACATTTGATCTCACAGACTAACTTGCTTCACAAGATTGTTGAAGATAAAATGGCGAGATAATAGGTATACAGCATGATAAGGAAATAACACCATCACCTTTAATGGTGATTGACAGCACACTTAATGCATCTGACAGATTCTCTCAACAAAATACATTATGGCTTCTCAGAGTTAATTTTGATGTGCTATCACAATGGAAGATCATTTGCATTTATCTTACTATTTTATACATTCTATTTTTTCTAGAAAATAGTAGGACAAAACTTAGTATTGTGATTTGATCTTCTGTGCTAGCCACCTGTCATTTACCAATATATAATACAGCTCCTGTCTTCTGCCATTCTGTTTGTGCTTTAACAATAATACTCTGAAATTGAAGTCTTAGGTGGTTTTACTTACACTTTAAACAATACAGTGAAGAATGGCTGTCTCACTTTGTTTTCAAACAGACTAGCATATGGCTAAAGAATATACTATTTAGTGTAGAATTCATGCATATGAAAGCATCTGGCTGCTGCAGTGCTCGTATTACATGACAGTATGACAAGGATGTGCTGATACTTACTCTAGATCTTCAATTGATCCGTGTGTCCTTTTTAAAACTCTTCTGTGTATAGAGAGTGAGTTAATCTTCCTAGAAATTCAGTACAATACATTTGGATGTACAGGTATACCTCAGTTAACAAAGTAGGTGTGTTCCTGGGCATCACTGCTTTAATAGAAAATTTGGTACCAGAGGCCGAAGTAGCATAGAAAGAATAGGGATGGGTTCTTGCACCAGAAAAAAAGGCAGTTCAACATGTTTTAACAAATTTTTCACCCAAAACTAACATGGACATCTGGAATGAAATAGGTAAGCTTGGCATAACCAAACAAAAACATTTTAAACATTCTAGAGACCATATGAAGACTTCTTCCCAAACACATTCAGGAACCATGATTTCTTTCGCCCAGACTCTGCTTTTCTTATGTTTTCCCTTTTGCTGGCCAGATGTATACGTCTATGTATTTTAACATTCCGCTGGGAGCTGGTGAAACAGGCTTCTCTTCTATCTCCTTTCTCTCTATTTTGCTGTTCATGATTGCTCAGTAAGGGATTCTGGAGGCAGCTGCTGTTCACCTTGCCTGCTGGAGGCAAGCACAGACAGCTAAAATAAGATTGCCTACAAAAAAATACTGTTCTTTCCCAGTTCAAGCTTTATGGCATTGTTTACTGAATCCTGTGTTGGTAGAAAGGTGGGATACAAATAAAATAAATGCTGCTGCAAGCCAACACCAAAAGTCTGGTTTTCTCCCTCACTCCCCTTCTTTACCATTCTCCCAATGTGAATTCTGCTTTTAAAAAGTCCAGGTAGGCAGAAAACAAGAAGGAAAAGGGGGTGGTCTGGGCAGGCTTAAAAATACCTTATAAAAAGGAGCTTCTTTGTCAGAGGGCTTTGTTAACAGAGTTATGCCTATACTGTACCTACAAAGTAAAACAATGATAAACCTTCCTTTGTTACAAATTTCTTTGTGGGTTTAAAACAGCATTTTACATGCATCATTAATTTACTTCTTACAAGTATCATTTCAATATCATCATTTCAAAGATTTCCGTATAGACCTATATTTCTATGACTTTGCCCCTTTCTTCTTTCCTTTAGCCCAGTTTTCTTGTAAAGAATTGACAGTAATCCTATTTAAGTGGTATTCAAAAATATTGCTGTATTTGTTTGTTTTAGCATAAAAAAGTATAGAGGAATCCAAGAAACCATTGTCCTTGTTCCGACCCCTGCTAATGGATGGGAATTTGTGGGTGTAGCCCAATTCAGCTGTTTCTGTTTCCGTACTTCCTTTAATTGTTTTTTTCAAGAATATCTGCTTGGAAGTCAAATTTGACTGGCCAGGAAGGTTGATATGTTTTGCAGTTGTTTTATGGATATTCTTGTCATACTAATTATACAAATATCACAGCTACATATGTAACAAAAGGTCTTTTTTCGTCTTACTTTATGACAATATTTAACTGTTTGTGTACCCATACCTATACACAAGACAAAGACTTTTCTTTGCTATACTTGTGTTTACCTGCTTATCTATGCTTGTATTGAAAATTTGTCTCCCACATTTATCCTTTATAACTCTTTACAGCCATCATTAATGCAGTATTTCACCATGCCAATTTATTTTGTATTTCCATTACATTTATACATACAACACACACATACATCTCAGAGAGGCTTCACTGGATCTGATTAATTGCAGCAGTCCACAAAAGCTTGTATTAGAATAAAAGAGGTGGTTTCAAAGATGATAGTGGATTCCTTTATGCCTTTTAAATCATATTTAAGATGACAAAGTACCTTATAGAATAATTTTGTATTATACTCTGCTCTGAAAACTAAATTCATTGATCTGTGCCCCATTGTTTTTAATCAGTAGTTGTCAACGTTTTCACTATACCAGATCAGTGAGAATACCTATTGTTTTTCAAGGAACATGCTCTTTACTGAGCCAAGAGGGGCTCAGGAGCAACAGTTTTCATCAGATGACAGGTGAAGGGCAAGGGTTAGGTTTTGCTTTCCTTACCCCACAGCGGCTGCTTAGATTTAAAACAAGCATGCATGTTAACTGTTTCATGCATATTAAAATTACGTGTGGTTAACTCTTCAGTCATTGCCATGTCCAAACAATAGCTGCAGTGCTTCCTTTATTAATTCTTGTGTTTTGGCTTTTTTTAAAAAAAGACTTACTTGGTCACTATTTTAATAGGCCAATGTTTTTGAACTACTTCTTAAATTCCTTTAAGAAGGAATTCAAAGTTTAAATTAACTTATTTGTTTCCATTGATTGTACTCAACTATAAGCATTGTATATATTATTAAACTGTTAGAGCTCTTAAGTATTCTCATGAGCTCTAAGAGCTGAAAGTCCTCTGAACAGTGGTGGCAGTATTCTCCAATTTCTTTCCCTGTCCAAATGGTGAAAAGATGTAAACAGCTAGCACTTACATAAACGACTCAGATTATTTTTGGACTCAATGCATAACCAACATGGTCTAGAATAATTAATATATACTAATAGCTATTTTAATGTCTGATTTTGCTCTGTTCCCAAGTGACACTACTGAGAAATGAGAGGTATTGCCATACTTATGCCAGTTCCAAAGTTTGCAGAAGTACAATAAGAGGAAACAAACCTAAGATTGGGGGGATGGGACCCAAACAGCTAAATGATGACTGAGTGTGGGGATACAGAATGCTGCCAGTTAGGAAAAGAGAAACTTAATGGATTTATCTTGGAAAAGAGCATGGCTAATGATGAATTAACAGCTCTACATTCTAACATTGTGTTTGAAGTCCCACTTGTGTACCCTCAGTTTTAAAAATCAATCTCTCCTGCTATAGTGAATATGTAAGTGCCAAGCGAGGAACATAACAAGGCTTGAGTGGAATTACTGCATTATTCTGAGAAGTTCAAAATATTGTACTAAACAGTTGTTTTCCATAGTTTTAACTAGTTTTGCACATTCCTCTCTTTAACTAGAGAATTTCTTTATAAGTACAACATATCTTCACCATTAAGTCCTGCCTCATTCTCTTACATGGCTTTTTCTAGTTGCATTTATGAATAGAAGAAATTGGGCAACCAATTATGGCAAATAACTTGATAAAAAAGGAAAACTAAAACTTTCCTTTGAATCATTATCAAGTTCTGTATTTTAAGGGCAAGCAGAAAAGTGGAGAAAAACTTTCCATCACTTACAGAAGCATTTGAAGTTGTCTTGTTGTCTTAATTGTTATCAGCTCTGTCTGGATGATCATCCATGCTCTGTTTATAGATGACAGCTGTTTCCCCTATGTATGGGGATCAGCTACACAAAGAGTTTTCTAATTTCTCTGCTTACAGAGAATTGTGTATTCATCCCCTTTCCACAGCAAAGCCAATAACCTACAATGCTATTTAGTAATATTGCAAATAATATTGCATACAAAGGAGATTATGATTTACTATACATATTCATCACTTTAAAAAGAACTTGAATCATAAAGAAATGTATTGGGGGCATGTTGAGAGCCAGCGTGATATAGTTGTTTGAGCATTGGACTACCATCCAGGTTCTATTTCCCACTTGCCCATGGAAACCCACAGGGTGACCTTGGGCGCATCATACCATTTCAGTCTCAGAAAACCCCATGACAGGTTCACCTTAGGATCTCCATATGTTGGAGATGACTTGAATACACACAACAACAACAACAACAACAACAACAACAACAACAACAACAGGATCTGCTGAAGCTAAAACCTGAGCACTAGCTGCAAGTGTTGGTAAGATCTACCTATCTATGAGCTGGCCTTAAAGGTCACTGTTAAGTCAACACAAGGAAATGTAATTTGTTTCTGTTGATCTTTTGATTTGAAACCCCTTTCATATTTATGGAGTATGGTTATAAATCTAGAATGAACAACTGGTAAAACTTATTTTTAATTGTCTGGAAAGGTCCAAAGTAGCAAAACTTATGGTGAAATGTATACTTTTGAATAATTGCTGCTTATCCCCCAAATAAATGCTCTTTCAAGACCAGGAACTCCCTTGGAATCAAAGGCTGCAACATGAGCCAGTATAGTTTGAGTGCTAGACTAAGGCTCTTGGAGACTAGGATTTGAATCCCTGATCAGCCATGGAAACTCCCTGGGAGAACTTGGGTAAGTCACACTCTCTCAGCCTACATTGGCAATGGCAAACCTCCTCTAAATAAATCTTGCCAAGAAAACCCTAGGATAGGGTTGCCATGAGTCTGTCATCTTGAAGGCATATAATAACAACATGAAACGAAGATCCCAGGCACTTAGTGGGTGGATCTCATGCATTCAGGGCACAGTGAAAACCTAATTTGGAAATGTTGCCCTTGTTTAAACTACAGATCCAAGAATCCCTCAGCCAGCATGGCCAGCAACCATACTGGCTGGGAGGATCCTGAAAGTTACAATCTCCAAAAGTAACATTTCCAACCATTGAGGTGAGGAGGGTACACTTTTTAAAGAAAAGCTATGTTAAAGTGACAGCTCTTCCACTGGGATTACAAATCCTTTATCACCAAGCAATACATCCATACTTGATACTAACTTCCAGTCAACACTGATCGGTCTTACGCAATCTGTACTTCAGCTGTTTCACAAACACCAAAGAACTAAAATTATGTAATTAATGTGGTTTTGTGTAACTCTGTTAAATATGTGCACAGCTATGTAAAAGCAATGCTTTCTTCAAATGTAAAAGTAAAAACTTTATTTATTTCAGCCTGACAGGAAATGGGAGAAGGAATCTAGCAGCACATTTAAGAATAACAGATTATTTTAACATGAAATTTCAGGTATTTCAGTCTACTTTCTCACATGTGTTGATTGTGTCAATATTCTCCTCCATCAATGCATTTGAGGAAAAGGTAAAATAAATCTGCTGGTCTAAACAATGTTGCTAGATTCCTTTTCTTTCATCCCTCTCCTTCTTCCTCATGTGTGTCACCTGTAATCTACTGAGGTTCCCAGAAGGAAAAGAGGCGATAAAATCAAAGATGAGCTTCAAACTTACCTAGAGTGTTACTCTTCCAGCATCATCTATGCAAGCAGTGAAGAAACCTCATGTAAGTTGTTCTGCACTTAATCACAGAGGCCATTCTATTATTTCCTTTAAAGGTTTTTCTGCTCCTTAACATAATCCCTTCTGGTGTTCAGAGCTGCATTGAGGCTGTTTAGTTTACAGGCTGTCACCAAGGCAACTCTCCTCTGGGCATTTTGTATGGTGAATTACCAATCAATCAAGCTCAGCCGACTGGGAAGACAAATGAGAAATCAATTCAAACTACTTCATTACAGCAATGGGAATGCTATGAGGATTGGAGCCAAAGTAAATCTTGCACATACAGCCCGCTTTAAAAATGTGATATGATATGCTCGTCTTGTTTGTTCTCTTAGGAACTCTGTGAAGTGGTTGCTAGTAGGGTAGCAGCATTAGTCTCCTGCAGTAAAAGCCACAAAGAGCGTCTATCAAAGACTAACAAATTCCACATATTTGTGGAATTAAGTCCACCAAAGTTTATACCATCATATACTGGTTAGTTTGCACTACATCATCAGACTCTTTTTTTCCCCCTTGCAACATAGGTGCTGGCTCTTCTTCATGTTTACACAGAAATGTAATATAGTAGACAAAAGAGTTATAGCGGAATCTTTCCCTGGACAGAGACTTTTCTGTGTGCAAGGGATTGGTTTTGCAGAGAAGAGAATTTAGATATATAAGTCTCATTGAAATATCCAGAGCCAGCCCAAAACATTTTACTCACTTAAGTGAAAACAAGTTAGCATATCCCACGTACCATCTACACAAGATGACTGGATGGTCAGTTAAACCTTATTTCAATGCTGCAAATACAAGTGTTGTCCACTGCACCTTAGGGCGGCAGGCTAGCTGAGAAGCTGCAAGGTAAGCCATATGGTATACACACAGCTTGTCAGCGCTATTCCATTTGCTTCTTCTATGATCTGTAATCCAAGGCAGCTCCTCACACTCACTCAGCTGAGGTAGTTCTCTTTATTACAAAATGGAAGCAATAGTGCCCAAATATAATTCTGTCTAGAGAAGGCTGCTTAGCACAACTCAGTGACCAGATAAGGAGGACGTTAGTCACAGAAGCAGCCAAAAGACCTATCAGAGACCAAGGACTGTTGTTAAGGTGAAAGAGCTCAACTCTTGCAGGTAGTTTTTTTTTTTTTACAGAACAATGCAAATACAGAATACATTTAAATAATAGCACCAGGTGAACTAGGTAACAACTGAAAATGAAAGTTATGAGAAAATAATAAATCAATCATTAAAAATAAAATTGGTATATCAAAGAGAAAGCTATCTAAGTGAAACCAAAGGTGAATATAATGTCTCCTAACAGATCTGTCTTGTTACGGCTCTCCTTACACCCACAAATTCGATGTTAACAAAATTGGCTGAATGTGATTTTCACTGGCAACACACATGATTCAGGCTTGATATCAAGGGCGACTCTGCATCGAGTGGATAGCTGGGCTGTTTTAGAGGATGACAAGCTGGCAGACATGTACACCAGACACGCCCCTCCAAGGCATGGTGGGGTCACAAGTAGGAAATCAAGCAAAGCATGTTGGAGATGAAAGATTTCTGCCAATTGTATCAAGTGATAGGTCACACAACGGGAAGATTCCCATCAAAACAATAGTTGCATCAAGCACTTTGTCCTCTTGCCTACAGCCTCTGATCCCTGATCCCATCCTCAAACACAGGGCTATCACACAACCATCAGTGCCTTAATCATCCACTGCTAAGCCCATCAGCCCACTCCAGACTATACTGACAGTTTGTGAAACTCCAGTGTCTGAGTGGCCATTAACACCCATGCCCTCAAGGCAGATTTTGGGGATAAATAGTCCTGATTTTGGGCAGAGCAGCGCAGTACCTTTAACTGCAGGACTCCACTCTATTGCTCATATTTCTTACTGGTATTGTTCTTGGGTGCAAGCCCAAGCCATTTTGCTTCACTTCACTTTGCATTATGACCTGATCCCTGAAACTTCCACTATCTGCTTTCCTCCTTTTCTCTTCAATTGTGCGATTGTGTGCATGAGTGGCAATCTCCATAGGAGTACTGAACATTTTCCTCAACAAAAACATTTTTAGCCTGTTTGAGAGTTTTGTAGCTGGTCTTTCCTGCAGTAACCCTATAAACATTAGTGGGAGATCTCACTAGGTCGCCTCCCTCTCACAAGCCTTTAACTAAAACCTTTCCAAACTTTTCATGTTGGTGACACACTTTTTAGACATGCATCATTTCACAACACAGTAATTCAATAAGTAATTCAGTAATTCCCTAAATGGCAAATCCCAGGATTCCATAGGATGTTGAAAGTGGAATAATAGTGCTATAACCGTCTAGCGTGGAAATGGCCCAAGAGCCCATTTTCTAAGATTCAAAAAGTTATATCCTCAACTAAAGTTGGACGGGCTGTTTATGACATTTCTTCAACCAACTAAAAATCACCAAAACTTGGCACGCCACTGTATAACCCCATTTGCAATAATAACCTACCTAGCTTCAGTCTAAGGCCATATCCGCACTACACTGTTATAGTGCTCTTATTCCCCTTTCAACATGCTGTGGAATTCTGGGGTTTGTAGTTTACTGGGGCCAAACAGCCCTCTTGCTAAGAATTCTAAAGGCCCCTCCCTCAACTGCAAGCCCCAGAATTCCACAGGAGGTTGAAAGTGGAATAAAAGCACTATAGCAGGGTAGTGCGGAAACGGCCTGTTGCTAACCGAAGGCCCAGGGGAGGTCAAGAGTTTCCTCATCTACATATCTAGTCTTGTTGGTGATAAGACAGAATGTAGGATGTTGATGCTGCCAAGGTCTGGATGAGAATTTGAAAATCTGAATAAAGGTGTAAGACCCAGGATGGATCAGCACTATCAGACGGAGCTCGCAGCCCAAGAACAGCTAAAGGCGGTCCTTTTATTTGTTTCCTGCATTTATGTCTCGCCTTTCTCCCGAGAGGGGATTCAAGGCGGCTCTCAGGGTGCCGCGGCTCCCAGCCGACTCCTCCCGAGCCGACGCGCCGCCGCTCCCTCCCAACAACCCTGGGGGGGGAAAGAGGCGAAGGGCCCGCCGACAGCTCCACCCCCGCAGCGGCGCGGCCTCCCGGCCTCCCGCCTTCCCTCCCACAATCCCTTTCGGGAAGCGCCGCGCCGTCCTGCCGCCCCGGGGCTGCTCAAGATGGCGGCCGACAGTGAGGTAAGCCGGCGGAGACGGTCCCTTCTTCCCCGTTCTCCTTCTGCGCTCGGCTGAGGCGGGCGACGAGGCCTCCTCGGTCGGGCCGTAACCGGCCCCCTGTGCTCATCCCGTTTCCCGCCTGCCCCCTTTCTTTTCTCTTTCCGCAGCCGGAGTCCGAAGTGTTTGAAATCACAGATTTCACCACCGCCTCCGAGTGGGAGAGGTAAGGTGTCCCTTCCCGGTTCGGGTATCGCTTCTCGCTCCCCGAAGGTCGCCCCGCGGCTGTCCTTTGATGGCTTCACGGCCGCCCCGCTCTCTTGTCCTGTATCTCCGGCCCTCCCTCTCCTACGCGGTTATTTTCCATCTTGGTTGCCGCGGGAAGAGGCACTTTTCCACCCACCACCCAAACTTTTGGGAGTTTGCGTGATGGGTGGGAAAAAATGAAGGGCGTTTTAATTTCACGCCCCGCAAATAACCTGCGACGGCTGCTTTTCCGGACCGCAGGCCTCCTGAGTTTAGGGAATTGGGGACGAGGGAGGGGAAGGTATACTCGTAGCAACATTTGTGAGAAGTTCCCTTTTCGGTTTTCGAGGGGCAGTCTTAGAAACAGGGTAGAGCAATGTGTCTTTTTAGTACGCAAATTGTGCATTTGGAAAAATCGGGGTGGGGGGACCTGGGCACCTCAGGTATTCACTGAGCACTTAAATGCCGGTGTGTATCGGACAATCTTAGTGAAAACAGGAGAAACACAATTTTGGGGACGTACCAGTGTAGCAAGACACATTTGATGAGGTGGCAGTTTGATTTGATGAAGTGTGTCTTTGCACACAATGTAGGTGTCGCTGAATTGGAATTTAGATTGGGGTATTGGTACATGGGCCAGCCACTGATTCCTGTGGTTGAGGAAATGCTGCACATACATGGTGTAAACAAAGTGCAGAGCATACTTAGTGCGTTTTTTGTCCCCACCCCCACCCCCGTTCCTGCTTTTTCTGGGGAATTTGAACAGCTGAAATATCTGCATTAAAAAAGCCCTGAACTTGAAATGTAATAGCCTATGGTTGTCAGCTTGGTTAACTTCATGATTGCATCAGAGCAGAGTTGTTGATCTGTTTTGGTTTCCTAGTTTTGTACTTTGCTGGATTTTACCAGCCCTCTGATTTGCAGGTAGCATTGTTAGATTTGATTTGCAGAAAGGTTTTTTTTATTACTTTGTCATAGGAAAAAATGGTCAGTTGTTGTAGATGGTGGTTACTTGCGTCTTTAGCAGGTTGCACCAGATATATTTCTGCTCAGTGAATGATGAGAGAATAGTGGACAGCCTACAAACTTGTAAGTAAATAGGTTTGTTATCAAATTTTGAAAAAACGTATTAATGAGAAGTATATATATAATAAAGCATGGTAGAACCTAAATTGTCTATTTTAGCTGTGA
Source organism: Cyclura pinguis (assembly GCA_030412105.1). Taxonomy (NCBI): domain Eukaryota; kingdom Metazoa; phylum Chordata; class Lepidosauria; order Squamata; family Iguanidae; genus Cyclura; species Cyclura pinguis. The sequence goes on along the minus strand of CM059599.1, from coordinate 245,279,536 downwards.
ATCTCCTTTGAGGAGGAGATTTTCTGAAATCTGTTTGGAGGATGAGTTCTTAACCATCACTTAAATCATAAGCACCAATTTGGTACTGTGGAGAAGTATGTATGTCCTGTAACAATTGAATGTTTAACTATCATGCTTAAATCCCAAGAAGAACTGAAACATGATGTTTGGTATGGTGTAGTTTGTTCTAGAAAAATAAAGTTTAGCAACATTGAACTCAACCACTTACCTGCTACTTGCATACCTAGAAATAGAAAGATGTGCGTTAACAGCACAATCTTAATGTGTGTACTCAGAAATAAAGTTCATTGGAACTTACTTCCTGATAAACATGGTCAGGATTATAGCATAAATCCATCAGATTGACTTCTCAGGCCTGTCCCATTGTCTGTAGCCTTATAGTCTTAAAAGGAAGGCACAGGGAGGCAGCTTGTTCATGGCATCTGCTAACCTGGCACTAGAAGTGAACATAATGTACAAATCATAATTTCAGAAAAAAATTCCCTTATTTGCCAGGAACTATTGTGCTTGTGTAATGAAGTGTTCTTCTTTAAGGTATCAATAGCTTTATTAATATATATGATGCAGAAATTCTAAGGATTAGCCCCTAGATGTGTTGGCCTGGTTTGTGGCCTAGTTTGGCAGCACTCTTGGTAATCACAGTGTATAATCTGCATTGGAGTGAGGGCTGTAGGAGTGTGTCTCTGCTAATTCTCCTTGATCTTTTAGCAGCTTTTATTATTGTTGAATGTGGTATGCTTCTGGGTAATCAGTACTGGGAATGAAGGATTCTGCCTTGTAAGCATTTTGCTCCAAATAGGCTTCAGACAGGTTCTAGGAATGAATTTTCTCCTTTGTGGAAATTATCCCATGGGTTTTTTCAGGATCCACTAGTGTTTCCTGTTTTTTTAACATCTGCACAGAGCTACTAGGAAAAATTGTCCTGAGATTTGGAATGTGGGACTGTCATTATGCTGTTGACATCAAACTCCATTTATCATTTTTGTCAGATTAAGATGAAATTGTGATTTCATTTAGTAGGCATCAAACATCAGTTTTTGACTGGTGGGATGAATACATTGTCTTTTATCTCAAATGAAACAAAAGAGATTATATTTGAATAGATTGGTTGGGGGAATTAATGAGACCATGGTCTCTCTTAGGATGTTCAAAGTTATGGTGTGTTCTTGGTCCCAACATTCTTCCTGCATTCCTAGTTTAATGTCATCTATTGATAAGGTAGCTGTGCCTGTTGAAAACAAGCATCTGAGACCATTTAAAGTATTTGGATTAGACTAGATTAGGCTTCTATAACATCCTGTATGCAGGGATAACCTTAAAGATTGTCTGTCATTTTTAGGAATTTAAATTATAACACAGGCATTGCATGATAATAATTCAACATCACAACTTTTTCATTAGATTTATTTCTAGAGTTGAAGAGGTTTTGAATGATTGGAAACTTATTGGCATTTCATCAGGCAAACCTTTGGAAAAGGTAAGAATGTCTGATTCTGATTAATTCAAGGGACAATGCAAAGGTAACAACAGCAATCCCTTAACTGCATGTACAGTCAGCCTTTCATATTTGCTAGAATTAGGAGTAAAGGGCCCTTTATTTCCTCTCTCTTGCCCGTCTCCTTCTTGGGTGTGTGGGGGGCCTTGAGAGAGGTTTGTGGTGCTGACAAATTGGGCTGCAAGCCATCTTAGTTGGCCAGCAACTGCTGGTGAAGGAGGAGGAGGAAGATGAGAAGCAGGTTTTTAAAGGGCTTCATGGCCTGGTCTGAGCCGCTGAGAGGGAAGGTTCCCCTGGAACAGAAGCGTCTGAAGTGGGAAGAGGGGGGTTGGAGAAGCTTGGAAATAATCAAATCTATGAAAGTCGAACCTGCAAATGGGGAAGGCTGACTGTACTATAAATAAAGTAAGTCAGTAGTTAGACAAGAAAGAATAACGAGGAAGTGAGAGAACTAACCGAGAGGACTGGGAACAAATGAACATCTGAAGTCTTAGTTACTAGAACTGGAATATCTTTATGTCTCTTACTTAGCCTTAGTAAGGATAGAAAGGTATTCCTATTATATTTAATTGGGACCAGAGGACATATGACTCACTAGGTGTTCTGGCACTCCAGTTTCTGTCTGTCTGTGGTGAGGCGTAATGGAAGGAGTAGTTTGTCTACATATGGAGGGCAGTAGTTCTCTTCCCCTTTTGTTAGATCTTGCAGAGTTGCATGTAAAACTTGCAAATACATTTTGGAAGTAGCAATGGAAGTAGCAGATGTGCATTAGAATTGTATTGTAGATTATTTTACCAATATATAATTAATGTGTGCCCTATTTGATATGCAGGGTGTATATACCACTGAAACATGGGAGGAGAAATCGGATGAGATTGCTTTTGCTGATTTCCGTTTCTCTGTAACACACCATTACCTTGTGCAAGAATCCAATGATAAGGATGCAAAAGAAGAACAAGCAGAAGGTAGACACATTGTCTAAAGCTGAAATCTTCCTGAGTTAATGGCTTCCGTGAGACACAGTAGTACTTTACTTTTTCTGTAAACATTGTTATGTAAAAACAGATGGCTTTCTTTTTAATTTACAGGAGTTTGTAGATATCAGTGGTTTGATCTTCTGTGTATTTTTTTAAGTGATATATTAGAATAAGAGAATTTGAATTTAGTAATCCATTCTTTTTTTCCAGTTCATTATTGTGGGTAAAATGAACCTTCTTCCAGTTCTGCTTGTGATAAAGAACAGACTATTATGTAAAAACTGTTTCCAGGGTTGCTTATTCTTTGAATATGTACTGAAGAAAAGATTTGCTGTAGCCTGGAGTGAAGTTAAATATTTGTTTAGACATTGGGTGGTTTCTTTACTGAAGTCTCATAGGTATTGTGAAATAATAACCCATTAGAGAAATGGTACTCCTGTAATATATGACATATATGCTAAAGTATATACAGATCTGAGCAGTATTAAAGAATATCTTAGTCTGCATCCATACACAATACATTTTCCCTTTGTTATTTCCTCTTAGGCCATTTCCACACTACACTCCTATAGCACGATTATTCCACTTTCAACATCCTATGGACCAACCCCTCCCTAAGCAAACCCCAAGATTCCATAGGATGTTGAAAGTGGAATAATTGCGCTATGAGGAGTATAGTGCAGAAATGGCCCTAGTGTTGAGATCTTTGTTTTGAGTAGACATGCACAGGTTTGGTCAGAGGCTTTCTCCCAAGTAAATGGATATAAAATTGCATTCTTTGCCTACAGTCACGTGCATGTTTCATTGGGGGGTCAGTCCTGTTCAACTCGGTTGAATTTTCAAGAAATATGGACACGAATGGACTGTTGCAGTCTTTCTGTGTCTTTCTATGATGATAGAAAGTGTTTTAGTTTTGTTCTTCTTTTCTCCACTTCAAAGGATTGAATCCAAGTAACTCTTATTTAAAATGGGTTTACCTAAATTGATTGCCGTGCTAGATTTTACATTTTAAAAATCCCAGTTATTTCTCAAATTATGTAAAGTTCCCTACTTTCATACACAAAAATATGCTATTATGTGTCCGTCAATCAGGAAGTAACATTAGATTTGTTCATCTGTTACCAAGTATGATCTTGAAACCCATGTATGAACCTGATCATATTTTGAGTACATCTTTGAACCTTGAGAGTAGCACACCTAGTGAGCAATGAGCAATTGCTGGCTGTTGGAAGTGGGGCTACATTAGCTTCCCATGGGACTTAGGAGGGCCATTTTGTGCTGATTTCAAATGTAAGACCTAATGCTTTCAACTTTTTGAATGATTTTACAGATGCTCTTCCAGTTGCTATGCAAGATCTTCTCTGTATGAATAATGATTTTCCTCCCAGAGCTCACTGCTTAGTGAGATGGTATGTTTGTAATTTAATATGTAATGTTTCTTCAACTAGATTATAGTTGCAGTGAATATAGATATATGTAAGTAATTTGCAGTAGATAACATATAGAATTTCTAAAGAATGACGTTACAGCTTTATTTGAGTGTCATATGAACCAGGCTGGCAAACCCTGGGCGTGTCTCCATGGTCAAGCATCCGTTCCTTCCTAGACAAACAGTAGTTAGCCTTGCCTGTGGCTAACTGTAAAAACCAGTATGCAGACCATGGTTTGACTTGTTTCAGTAAACTCTAGTTAATTAGGTTTGGATATAATGGGTGGATATAAAGGATGGGTGACCAGTTTCCTTGGTGCTGTGCTGAAGAATGAAAACAGAAGGACTAGTGTATGAGCCTGAGGATTGCACATGCATGTTCGTAGAAGCTGCTGTTCATGAAAATACTGTATATGCCTTGTTTGATGATTAACCTGATTAACAACATCAATAACATAATTACCATATTAATCTGGTAGAATCACTCAGAGAGCAATGTTGTTACATAGTATTGAATATGGCTGGATCTAGAGGTGTGCTATCAGATTTTACTAGTTCTGGTGTGCTTGATTTTTCTTGAAAACCTGCTTGGGAGGGTCAGAAAAGGGCACTAAGGTGCAGAGGACTGCATGGGAAAGAGAAAATCTATGTAAATCATTTTCCTGTGCCATTCCGCCAGCTGGGAGCCTTTGTTGGAGTTTCTCATTTTGATTTGTAAGGTTAAGAAAGGTTAAGTCTGGATCCAGCACATTGCAAATGAATAAAATGATACCTATCTTTAAATTAGGCTTCCCTTGAACAAATTTTAGTGGAACAAAAATAAGCATTTGAGAGAGAGTAAACTTTTCATATTTCGATAGCAATTGCAATACAATATGTCATGGGATTTAATATATACGGATAATGTTGTTGCTGTCATTCTAGGTATGGGTTACGTGAATTTGTAGTTATTGCACCAGCAGCAAATAATGATGCAGTTCTTAGTGAATCAAAATGTAATCTTCTTCTGAGTTCAGTTTCTATTGCATTGGGGAATACAGGATGGTAAGTAAAGTTATATAATGTTGATATTTGGCTGTTGTTACATATGCAGTTCTAGCGAGAGAGAAATATTCAACCAGCAGCAAAACAGTGTATATAAAAAAAGCTTCCTGTTTCAAATGTTAAATAGCTGTTGTCTTCTGAATAAAGGGGGGGGGACACAGAAGACTACATAAAGATACATTTATTTAGTTTCTCACTTACTGTTTCTCCTAAGTATATAGACTGTAATCCTAGCCAGAAAATTAACTATTTTAGATTGATGATGAAGATCCCCTCCGTCTGCTAGGTGAGCAGGCCTTTGCAACATGGAATTAAGAGCTCTTATCTTCCAGATTTTGATTAATAGTGTTTGTAACCAAATCATGTCTTGTTGCCATGCTGCTGAAACAGTTTGGAGAAGGTGTAAAGATAACTACTTATGTGTAGGATATATTTGCTTGCATGCACTTGGTTTTTAGTGTGTGCACATGTTCTGTGAAACTCAACTTGGCTAGGCCTTCTGGCAGGTCACACAATGGGTTAGATTCACTGAAATTAGTGGAACTTAATATTCATCATGACTAACTTAATTCCCATATACCAGAGCTTTCCAAACTTTTCATGTTGGTGGCACATTTTTTTGACATGTATCATTTCGCAACACAGTAATTCAGTTTTACTAGCAAACCGGAGGTACCCAGAGGCGTATCTAGAGTGGGGTCAGACACCCCCCCAGTCCTGGCCCGCTACCAGAGAAAGGCCCTAGCGAGAGCAGCAGCAGGGAGAAAGGCAGCTCCCTCCCACCCAGTCCTTGTCCGCTGCCATCATTCTTGCCAGGAAAGGCCCCAGCGAGAGCGACAGCAGCAGGCCAGGCTCGGGTGTTGGGGGTCTTTCTCGGCTGAGGAGATCATAGAAATCATAGAATCATAGAAATGTAGAGTTGGAAGAGACCACATGGGCCATCCAGTCCAACCCCCTGCCATGCAGGAACACCCTCAAAGCACTCCCGACAGATGGCCATCTAGCCTCTGCTTAAAAACCTCTAAAGTAGGAGACTCCACCACACTCCGAGGCAGCATATTCCACTGCCGGACAGCCCTGACTGTCAGGAAGTTCTTCCTGAGGTTCAGGTGGAATCTCCTTTCCTGCAGCTTGAATCCATTGCTCCTTGTCCTGGTCTCTGGAGCGGCAGAAAACAAGCCCTCTCCTTCCTCTACATGGAATCCCTTCAAATATTTAAACATGGCTATCATGTCCCCTCTTAACCTTCTCTTCTGTAGACTAAACATACCCAGCTCTTCTAAGTCTATCCTCATAGGGCATGGCTTCCAGGCCTCTCACCATTTTGGTTGCCCTCCTCTGGACCTGCTCCAGCCTGACCATGTCCTTCTTGAATTGGGGTGCCTAGAACTGGACACAGTATTCAAGATGAGGTCTAACCAAAGCAGAGTAGAGTGGTACCAGTACCTCCCTCGATCTAGACACCGTACTCCTATTGATTCAGTTGAGAATTGCATTGGAGATATACCAACACACTACAGGCAACACACCATTTGGAAAGCCCTGCCATATACAGTTCTCCCGCCACATTTGTGGGTTTGATTTTTGCAGATTTGACTATTCATGGAACCTGCTGGCCTCCCCCTCCTCCCCCCCTCCCACTTTGGTGATGTGATTCTGTGGTGTGGGGGGCAAACAGCCAAGCAGGGAAGATCTTTCCCCACTGGCTCTTTCCCTTGCTGCCCCCACCCAGGCGATCATAATCCCTGGGTGAGAATGACAAGACAGCCAAGCGGAGAAGATCTTTCCCTGTGGGCTCTCTCTCCTGCTGCCCCCCTGGATGGAGGTGGCAAGACAGCCAAGCGGTGCAGATCTTTGCCTGTCTCCTGCGCCCCCCCTCCACCAGATTGCCATCGGGCAGGTGGGAGGCAATTGCACGGTTTTTTCACTTTCGTGGGGGTTCTGTTTCTGTATCACCCGCGAATGTGGAGGGTGTACTGTATTTCAGTAAATTTGTTCTAATAGATGTGACCCAGTCTATATGCAACTGAAGTGTGATCCTGGATGGTTACAACATGCAATAATCTGCATTTTAAATGCTTCTTGTATGTTATTTGACATGGCTGTTTGTTCTAATACAATCTCCAGCGTAGTTTCGGCTCCTGATAAATTGGTTTAGGATATCATGGTAAATTGTGTGGTCTGATTGCACTCTGTTTGCTAGATCATAGTCTGCTTAAAGCATTTTTAAACTTCTGAATATTTTGCAGCCAGGTGCCAGTATTTGTACAAATTCAGCACAGGTGGCGAAGAATGTATGTTGGAGAATGTCAGGGCCCTGGAATCAGAACAGATTTTGAAATGGTTCATCTTCGCAAAGTGCCCAGTCAGTATACTCATTTGTCAGGACTTTTGGATATCTTCAAATCAAAGATAGTAAGTATAGCTGTGAGCACGCATGCTAAGAATTGTCTTCATAGAAACAAGCAAGTGCATCTTATATTTGTTATTTTTACGTTCCAAGTTAGATATTACAGACACCAAAGCAGAAAGAATACACACCTTCTGGTAGTTTGTGCAAATGAGATGTTTGTCGGATCTGTGCAAATTCATGGTTACATACAGGTATAACCACAGAAGTATTTTAGATCTTGTGAACATAATACAGACTGGGTTATTGCACATGATTTAATAAGAACGTATGCCATGCTGTTGTTTCATCAGGACTACTTGGACATTATCCGTATTTCTTCCCTGTTCCTTAATGTCAGTGTGATTAAGAATAAACGGAATATTCTTATAGTAAAAGCTGTTGCTATTGATTTTTTTTTGAAGTTCTTCACTTTGTTATCATACTGAAGAAAGATAAAATATCAGTGTTTTTGCTGATGTGTTTAAAGATTTGTTTTCTATATGATATGTGCAGTATAGTTTAAGATCAGCAAGTCATTGCATATCTAACACCACTGAGCACACAGTCCCCTCACCTAATATCATTTGTTGTAATTTCAGATTGGGTACTTCACTCATTCACTTACTAGAATTAGAGTGGCCAATACATACATGGGTATCCAGCAGTAATCAGCTGTTTTGTTTAACGTAGTCATATTTCTTTTCATTCCTCAACCTATTTCGTTTAACATACTCAGCCTATGCTACCAAGGGGACTGGGGATATTTGCATGTGCACTGAGGTTTTCCTTTCTGAGCAATAGTCAGTATTTCATTACTCAAAGGCTGCTTCTGGAACTTAAGTGAGGTTCATAAGTTGCTGTGCAGAACAAGGAGAGAGCTATTAATAGTGCACGTATCTCCTACTAGCAGAATTTTTGAGGCCAATAGGTTCTTGAGTTTCTAATTGCAATTAGTAGACCAGCTTTTTGTAACTTTTACCTACATGGATAATAAACAGTTCAATTTGAGTGCCTCAAGAGGAGAATGATGAATGAACTTTGTGTACTTCTATCCAGTGCAATAAATCACAACAGTATTGAGATTCTGTTCTAAGTATTGAGATTCTGTTCTAAGATATTTCTTGATGTACTTCTTAGACTAAAACAAATGTTTACGTATCTTAACTTCTTACAGAATTTTTTAATGTATGTCTTTTAGGGCTGCCCATTAACTCCATTACCTCCAATAAATATAAGTATTAGACTTACATATATACTTCAGGATTGGCAACAGTATTTCTGGCCTCAACAGCCACCAGGTGGGATATTGTTGTTATAATTATGTGGATTTTACAGTTCTTTTCTATAGAATGTAGTACATAAAATGATCTAAGGTATTTTTTGCTTGGATAGCAATATAATAACCTCTTCTTCATATGATTAGCTGCTTTTCTAATTTTGCAGGGTTTTAAAATGGTTCTAGATATAATAAAGCCATTGTCAGTATTTTAGAAGTATACTAACTGAGCTGGTATGTGAAAGAGTTTAAGTACTACAGAGGCAGTCTTAAAGTTTGGATATGCTTAGTGATGTTTTCCTATTGATGGTGAATAATTTGATTTTCTAAGTGGAGTCCTTGACCTGTTTGCAAAATTCTTTTATAAGATAGAACCCCCTCCCATACCCTAATGTACATGTAGTTAAAAACAGATGATCCCTCATGTAAGGATTGCTTGAAAGGCTTCTGACATTATATCATGTTAAAACATAGTGCACACTCTCTTTGTGCTTTTGTGTTTTGTTTTAAAAGAGAAGTGGCTTGTTTTTGCAGCCATGATGTAGAGGACAGCCCCTTATGGGTTCAGATGCATTGCTGCTTTCTGCCGTTGCAGTATCATTACTGAATTGTAGCAGTGCAGTGACAAACTAAGCAGTGAGACCAGAAAAATGAGGGAGGGTATCTGCAAACTGCATGATATCGTTCTCTCTCAATTTACTTGGTGAGTCTAGGAATATGTATAAAATGATGTCTGATTCTGTGATTCTGAGAAAGTTCTGTATGCTAGAAGACTTATTTACCCATCTTGTTTGCAACTAAGATGCTGAAATGATTTGTGGTGGCTAGTTTATCTCCATTCCACATCATATAGGTTACCATCTGTTCCAGAAGATTGAGCTAAATCCAATTATATTCTTAACAAGAGTAGAGTCATTGAAATGAATCAGGCTTGTTAGCACCAACTTAAGTCGATTTTAATTAACTACTTGAAATAGGTATAACATTGTATTTGGCCCATTGTTTAGTGAATGCTGTTCTTACTTAATGCTGATGTAATGTGCAACATGTTTTGTCAATAGATATTGATGCTTTAGTTGGAGGAGAAGTTGGAGGCCTTGAATTTGGAAAGTTACCATTTGGTGCCTGTGAGGATCCTATCACGTAAGATCTAGTATGATAAATATGCAGGCCTTGTAGTCAAATGAAGTTGCCTTTGTTTGGAAGTTCAACGTGCAGTCACCTTGCTAGTTTTTTAATAGTAGTTTTGTTCTTGTTGTTTGTTATTTAACATTTGCTGTGACTAAACGTATAGCAGATGAATATGGCTTTGCAAATGTGCTTGTTAACCATAAGTACTGGTTTTGTGGCACTGCATATAAACATTTACTTTTTCCCCAAAATTTAATACTTCTGTCTAGCTGGTCTAATAGAAAACTCAGAAACAACATCTGTTATAGATGGAATGTTAGATTAAATTGAAGTCTCACTTCAGTTATGCAGTATGAAGCAAGGAAAAGATTTAAATCTTACATCTGTGTATTTAAAGGACAAAAGGAAACATACATGCTATTTGTTAATGGCACGCACAAAATGTACTGCATTGTAAAGCAGTTGTCTTGAATTTCAGTTTATTTCAGTACTACGAGCTGGAAAAACAGAATTAGGATGGAACTTGGTTTGAGATGTCCTCAATGGTAGAAGGTACATAATGGAGAGGTTCTTTTCTTTTCTCTGCAGTCCCTTGTGCCCTCTATAAAACTAGAGGGTTTGGGAACCCTTCAGAACAATACTCAGAGGTAACCATGTTGGCCATGCAGCAAAATGCAGCAAAATCCACAAAAGAGTGGTGTCTTTATTGGCCAACCAAAATGCAAAAAAACAAACAAAACAGTGTGCAGGGTTTCAGAGCTTCACTGGCTTCTTCATCAGGCAAAGATGTTAAAAATTATACAGGAGAAGAAAAGTGATGGTGTTAAAGTCATAGGCTTGCATTCTGTTACTTCTGTTGTCAGTTAAGATGGTCTGGAGGTATCTGAGTGCATGCAGAATAGTGTGCATACATACACATCTGTTTGTGTCCTTGAGGGGAGAGAGAAATATGGCAGAAGTTTTCTTTCTTTCCACTTCTTTTAATATGATCCCTGACTAGACCAAAGCTTTCTACGGATGGAAGAAGTCCTACTTTTCACACTAGGCTAGGTTTGGATCCAAATAGTTGCCAGTACTTGTTCAATGATTTTTGGACTCTGTTTATGAATGTGCTTCCTTTTGTTTTTAGTGAACTCAATTTAGCAACCACATGGCCTCATCTAACAGAGGGCATAATTGTAGACAATGATGTTTATTCGTAAGTATATTGTTTTTATTTGTTTTTCTAATCCAAATATGTGAGCAGCATGCTTCTAAATTCTTCCTTGTCAAAGAATCCATCTAACTTAGTTGGCAAGTCTTTGTTGCTTAATGAGTAGTAAGTACTGTATGTTGACTTCCTGTTTATATCTATTGTTTAAGAGGAAACTTTCTTTGTAAAGGAATTTTTGGTTAAAACAAAGTATGCAGCAATAGACTGGAGTACTTTTTTTCATATATGAACAGTGCTTTTGTTTTGTTAAGCAGTGTCTTGGAATCAGAATATTAGAGTGGCCTCAGGCATAATCTAGGAAAGCCTACTGATGCTGAAAAATACTACCAGATCCCTGAGCAGTGGATATTCAGCCTTTGCTTAAAAATGGCTCATACTCTCAGGAACCTCCTCCTGGTGTTTTGGGCAAATCCTAGCCACAAGAGTTAACAGAAAACAAATTGGATCTGTTAGTGTATGTGACAACTTTTCAAATCTTAGTAGCTGGCTTTCATGTTGCTTTTTAACAGTCTTTTCTCTAAGCAATGCTTTCTCTAACAAAAGCTGTTGTATTGGTTTTCATGAGCCTGAAAATCTAATTTTTTAAAAAAAAAATTCTCACCTTCCTCTAGCTAGAACATCTGTTATTAAAATGGTGATGGGCCAATGTTTAGTGAATACATCATCCAAAGATCTCTGTTAATTGATTCCCTTTATTTCAGTTTCTTTATTTATGATGTAGTTCTGCCTCTACCCAGCTTTTTGATGGATTTTTGCTGTTTTTAATAATAAAACAGAAAATCAGGAAAGAGAGGGATGGCTTGCACCTAGAGCAGGGATGGGCTATGCATTGCTGTCGAGAATTGTTACATTGCAGCTCCTGAAATCTCTCACCGTTGGGTGTGCTGGCTAGGGCTGTTAGGAGTTGCAGTCCGGCAACGTCTGGAGCAGTGCCCTTTGCTAACCCCAGACCTAGTAATAGATTTCTTTTCAGGAAATTTGATGAAGTATGATGAGAAAAGTTATTAGTAATACATTAAAAGCCCTTGATATACCAAATATAAAAGATTGTTACCATCAGAATATGTAAGAGGAAGAAATACTGTGCCTTCTTGAGAACCTGACTTTGTGAAGAAAGCACAGGATAATCTTGAGTTTGCAGTTAGAAACAGTAATAATAGAATTAGATAAACTCAGAAAGACTGGGTGAGTAAGAAATGGAGAATGGAATAAAATATATTCTGTTTATAGTATGTTGCGAATTATAATATGAAACACTTGAAGTTGTTATCTTGAATATTGATGATCGAAGCAGGATGAATATAACTTTCTTTTTTTCAAGAGACTTGGATCCTCTTCAAGCACCTCACTGGTCTGTAAGAATTAGAAAAGCGGATAATCCACAGTGCTTATTGAGTAAGCAACCTAAAGTTTATATCTTTTGCCTTTTTCTTTTCAAGTTTCTTGAGTAAGATGTTTTGGTTAATAAGCCACTGTGCAGACAAACATCAGTAAGAACATAGTTGTATGTTCTATATCCAGATGCCTCAAAATGGCATAAAATCAGTTAAAACAACTTAAAATTTAAAGTAATAAAAATAAGTCACAGTGAAAAATTTTGAACTGCTGTATTTGCCGGTGTATAAGATACACCCCATTTTAAAAATTTTTTTTCTAGATGGGGGAGGAAACTAGCTTAAAAAAATAGCATAACTTCTCCTGTCCCCCTTCCCCTCTGTTTTGCAGAGGAAGAGAAAGGAGGGAGCTCCAGAGGCAGGGAAATAAAAATTCCTAGGATCTTTCTTTCCCCTCTGGTTTGTAGGGGAAGGGAAAAGGAGGGAGCACCAGAGGTGGGGCAAGAAAGTTCTTAGGATCTTTCTTTCCCCTACTTTCCCTCTCTGGTTTGCAGGGGAAGGGAAAGGAAGGTGCTCTGGAGGGGCAGGAAGAAAGCTGTACGAGCTTTCTTTTCCCCCTTTTGGAGCTACCTCTTTTATCTTCCTCTTCAAAATGGAAGGTAAAGGCGGGGGTGCAGGAAGCTGCAAGGGTTCCTTTACCCCTCCAGAGCTTCCCTTTGGTTTCTAGCGCATTTTGCCTCTATGCTGAGAACTGGCACAGTGGCAAAATGCTTAGAAAAAAAGACTCGTCAGCGTGTAAGATGCACCTTATTTTTAAAAGTTATTTTTCAGGGGGAAAAAAGTGCATCTTATACACCAGCAAATACGGTATATAACAAGCGATAGCAAGTTAAAACATGGACATGTAGAATTTTGATAAAAGCATTAGACAACTAGGTGCTGAAATGACGCCATCATTGCTGGCACTTGGACCTCTAAGGGGAGGACACTCCACAAACAGAACACCACAGAGGAAAAGAACCTCTCTCTTCTTCCCATGCAGTGTTTTGTTACTGCTGGTAGAAATGTTCAAAATATTTGTGTTCACATGTGCAAAGTTTACCTGACTTCATTATTTCAATTCATATAAATGAAAATAAAAGATTGTTAAAATATATTGAAGTGTTCTTTTTTTGTGTGGTGTAGGAACCTACCCCTATTTTCTCCATGATATTTCTGCCTCTGCTACCAGATTTTCTATTCAAAAAGTAATGTCCAGGAACACATACACATAGTTAACTAAAGAATATGTATATTTTAATAAACGTATGTATTACATTTGAATCCTGAGTGCCTTCTATAAATTGTACTTGTTTATGAGGTTCTCAGGTAGCCTTCCATCCAGACACTGGTAAGATCAAATAACATTGCTACATTATGTGGCTTCAGTTAACCCCCCCCAAGATCAGTGCTTATACGCACTGAAATTACTATAGAAAATGTGATTCCTTTCTCACATCTTTTTTATTATCAAGCCGTGTTAGATATGTAAAAGAAACTACAATGAAAAAAAATCTCATTGTGCCTTTAAATTATCCCCTTCCCCTTTTCATAGGTGATTTTGTTACTGAATTTTTCAAACTCTGTCGTCGGAAAGAATCAACTGATGAGATTCTGGGAAGATCAGCTTTTGAAGAAGATGGAAAAGGTAGAAGTTAATATGATTTTCTTTTAGAAAATTCTTTTTCTTGGTCATTATGTTTGTGAAAGTAGGTGTTCACCACTGTGGAAGTAAGACCCTTTTGAAAGAACTAATGGCAATATCTGAGTTGCTGGATTAATCTCTGTTGGCATAAAACAATTTCTACTTTCTCAGAGCAGTATTGTTTTTCTTCCTCTTCTTTCATTTAGTCTGTTTTTGCCTATTTTCAAGCCAAAAATATTTTACCTTGTACTGGCACTTTAGGTACTTACTGTGGAGGTCCATTCTTGTATGTGGAAGAAGGAGACATGTTCAGCTGGGTTATCTCCCATTGCTGCCCAGGCTAGACAAGGAACACATTAATCCAGAAGAACTCCCCCCTCTCTGGCTGTACCTCTAGTTTTGGCCACAGCTGAGTCAGAGTAGGATAGAGAGAGCAAGAAATGAACTGGAAGAAAAGGAAAGAAAATGTATGAAGCATTTGGAAAGGCTATGTCATGTTCTAGGGTGGGCATGGACATCTCCTTCTGTGACATACAAGAATGGATCTTCACAGTAGTACCCAACACACCATTCTCTGTATGTGGCGAGGGAGACATCCTCAACTGGGATATACCCAAGCTAGCCAAAAACCGGGGATGGGGAATGATAGCTAGAGAGGTGGAAGCATCCTCCTTCCAAAAGCAGCCTTGGCTGAGGCAAACCTGCCCAATTTACAGTCTCTGGTAAAGGCCAAAGGGTTAGACCATGTGGCTGCAGATTGCTCCTAGGGTGGCATTAGCGAAAAAGGTTGTGGATGTGGCTGCTGATCCAGTTGATTGGGTGGTGACAACAACGTTTTAGGGAGCCTCAGTGTGAAAATGCGTGCTTTGAGCAAGTGGGCCAGATTGAGTGGTTTCACCTTTTTCCCCCTACGAGACGGTGAAGAAACAGACAAACAGTGCTTCAGATTGTTGAAAGAAATGGATTGGCCAGGTGTATATTTTCAGAGCCCTCTGTACATCTAGTTTGTGCCAAATCTGTCTGGAGACATGAGAAGGGTGAAGGGAGAAGGAGGGGAGAGAGATGTACTGTGACCTGTGAAAAATTGAATTAATTCTTTGGGACATAGGATGGATCCTAGGAAGAAATGGAGTGTTTAATGGATGGGGATAGGACTGAAGAAAGGGTAGAGATCTGGTGTTGGAAAGTATTAGGTTGAGGCCTATGTCCAGGCTGGCCTGCAAGAAGCCTAATATATCTAGTAACTCTGGGCAGGAATTGTTGATGCATTTTCTTCGATATCAAGTGGAGAAAAGCCTTCTGTGTGGTCTCCTATATTTGGATGAGAAACCAGCAGTGTGTAAAGTCTATTGTATGGGAGTATCCTAGGAAACATTTAGAAATTATTTCTGGTCAGTCTCTGGGCAGCCAGGTGAAGCCACGCTGGGTCTGAATGAGAGATGGGACCTTGACAGAGAAGCTGTGGGACTTGAGGGAGGAACCTGGAAAGAAAGATGAGCATCTTGGACATCTACAGCTTCCTGGGTCAGTGAGGTACTACCAACACCACATCTGCTTTCTTGTATCTGATTTTGCAAGGAAGGCATGAGATCAGGGGAATGTGGGGAAAGCCATAGTGGAGTCCAGGAGGCCACAGCACTGCCAGGGCATATTACTAGACAGGTGAAGAAGTAGAACATGAATTTGGGAGGTTGATATTTATTGGGGATTTCCAGCAGGTCCACCTCAAGGGTCTGAAGAAGAGATCTATCTGAAGAACATTCCTGGATTCATTTTCCATTCACCTGGAAGTAGAGTTGGACAGCTGAGAAAATCAGCCTCTATGTTAGGAGACCCATTGATAGGATGAACGATGAGAAAAGGAATAACTTGTTCTGTCCACCAAAACAGGAAAGCTGCCTCTTAATGAAGAGAGTGGGAATGGGACCCTCCTTGCTTGTTGATGTGTGCTCTACTCACTCTGGAGTCCTTACAGATTAGCACAAAGCAGTGAAGGGTGGGGTGAAGTAAAGTAGAATTAGATAGACTGCCTGAAACTCCAGTCAGCTTATGCTGTATTGGTTCTCCTGGGGGAATAAGCAACCTTGAGCTGTGAGCTGTGAGACCCTGGTAGTGTGCACCCCAGCCCAGGAGACTTGCATCTGCTGTTACAACTGTCCTGGTGGCATCCTTGAAGCACTTCCATGGGTGTAGTGGTTCTATTGTCTTGAGAGTGAGGAGGTGTTAAATTGCCTCCATGACTGCTTGCCTTTTCTGAAGAGACTTGGACAGTGGTAATGGAAGGAACCTGGAATGGGGAAGATGGGTGAACTCTAGGGAATAACCATGAGCAGGACTGTCTAAAATCCAGTGGGTTGCTGCTAGGTTGGGAGGAAATGAGTTAATCTGCCTCCCACCAATTGGAGTGGTCAGAAGTTTGCCCTGATGAGCTTGAGGGAGGTCCCTGTTGTCTGGAAAGGTGTGGCTGGGTTCCCTGTGGCCTGGATCAAAAATGTGATCTGGACCAGTCAGGCTTGAGATTATGGAAATTCCTGGACCTGGAGAAGGAACAAAAGGGCTGAAAGGAAGGAAAAGGACATCTCATTTGACATCAGTCCTCCTTCCTCTGTACAGAGGATATGACCTTCTTTTTGTCCTTTTTTAACAAGGATATCCTTCACTGCCTCCCCACCAAAGAGGGGGGCCCCAATAGATGGATCAGCAGTCCAGTGTTTTAGTCAAACTGAGCAATGCACCACTGCAGAGGCAGCTGTGGCTGCAGCAGAGAAAGAAAGAGAGTCTTTGGTGGCATCCACTGTGAAGGCCAGAGATTTGTAAATCTTCAGGAGAGAATGTGATGTAACATTGTTCCATCAAAATTGTGATCATTTAGAAGGTCCTCAGTCCAGATAAAGGATCCTTTTAAGAGGGATCTTAAGCATGTCCATTGCCTTAGGAGAAACGGTATAAAGCATTTGAGCAAGATAGATGGCCCTTCCTCCATGAAGAGGGTTTGCCAGTTCAGCCTGAAAAAGGTGGTGAAAATCTGAAGGAAAAGACATTTCCTTCAAAGAGGCCTTAGTTTTGTTTTGTTTTTTTGAAACATCTCTCAGTAATGCTCGTGGGGGTTTTTATAAAAGAAGAGAATTGATTGTCAGAAGAAGGATCCAGCAGGCCTAAAGCATGTACAGCTTTGGGCGAAAGTGGAATGAAGTCACTGGAATCAAACAAGCAACCATGAGAGAATGCTTCCTTACCAGGAATATCAGGCCATTTTCTTTCCTCCAAATCAGAGCCCTTAAGAGCTGAGTGGAAGAAAGAGAAGTGGTATCTCCCTCTTGATTCTGCGTGTCAGGTTGGACTAGCAGTCTGAGTCTGGAGGGGCTTGACCCATGTCTTCATTACCAGAGTGAACTGACGTTGCAGGAGGGGGCTGTATATTCAAGGGCAGGAAAGGAGGGAAGGTTGCTTGTCTTGAAGAGGAGTGGATTGAATTGTAGGCTTGGATGGTATGTGCCTTAGAGAAGGAGAGGAATTAAGTCGAGTTTCCTTGGTTGTGACAGATTTAATCTTCTGAAGAAAGTTGCTGAAGGAACCAGCATGAGTTGCTATGGTCTGAAAAACTTATTGTGAAAAAGGGGCACTTCAAAATGTCTACCAGGGAGGGAAGGTGGAAAATTGCCGCTGTGAGGAGGGTGGCATCATGGAGGGTGCACAAGGAAGCAAATGAAGAAGCTATGCAACGTGGGAGGAGAGGGAAAGCGCACATGAGGTTGAAGGTGGCAATGCTAAGTAGATGGTGATCTGAATGCTGTCTAAGAAGAGGGGAATGTGCATGTGATATATTGCTGTTGTGACCCCATTCCTCTTTACTATGCTCCAAACTTTCCCAATGAAACAAAGGCTGGACTCGCCATTCTCTCTCTCCTCCTTGTTGCCCCCATGAGTTTCAGTTTCCAGCTCTACGGAACTCCCCATAAGGACAAGAGCTGAGAAAGACTCTGGTGAAGTAAAGCCCCAGAATGTCTTCTTCTAAGTGAAACTGACCATCTGGGAGCTTGGTCAGTTGGCCCAGAAGGTTCTCCTCACTGAAGGAGACAGTAGAGAGCATGTGGCC
This sequence comes from Cyclura pinguis, assembly GCA_030412105.1. Lineage (NCBI taxonomy): Eukaryota > Metazoa > Chordata > Lepidosauria > Squamata > Iguanidae > Cyclura > Cyclura pinguis. Next base: position 245,261,444 of record CM059599.1, on the reverse strand, counting down.
AGACCTGACTATGCAGATGTGTTTTTCCCTGTCTGCTATGGGTTTTGAGCTGCCTTCTTGGGGGATTTCCCTGCAGCTTTGCCTGTGCTTGCCTAAAGCAGGAAGGTGACAGGGAAGGGGATGTGCGAGTGAGTGAAGAAGCTAAGAGAAACAGGAAAGCAGCAGAGAAGGCCTCCCCCTTTTAAGGAGCTGGGTAGGAAATTGGAAGAAATTAAAAGAAAATAGGAAAAATAGAAGAATATGTGGTCTCAGGGGAAGAAAGCACAAAAGTCAACCTCACCTGGATGAGGCAAGGAAGGAACTGTAGGTGGAGCTGCAGGCGGGAGTTCTTCTGGCGTCACATGTTCCCTGCCTAGCCAGCAGCAGGAGATAACCCAACTGAGGATGTTGTCTTCAATGTGCAACAGGAGGTAAATCAGTTGTCTCTTTCACTGCATATATCTCACTTGCCCTTGCATTGCCCTGGTTTTGATCATTTTTTGCAGTGTATGCACAGTTACTTTGTAGTACCTTTATAGCCTTGTTGTGGATCAGACAGCAGGTGGCACTCAGAATTAGCAAAGCAGCCTAGCCAGTTGTGTTCTTTCTTTAGAAATCAAGTGAGGAGTTAGGAGAAGGTAATGAGGACATAAATGTAGATTACAAATAAATTGTGGGCTTGTTCTGCAATATCTTGATATTTATAGATGCTGATATAAGTCATGCTTTGTCGAAGCTCACAGAGCCAGCACCAGTCCCAATTCATAAACTGTCAGTGACAAATATGGTTCACACTGCGAAGAAAAAGATACGTAAACACAGAGGTATAGATGAGTCACCATTAAATAATGAAGTCCTCAATACTATTCTCTTGGTAAGTTGTTATCTTAAATTTAATAGTGATGCTTTATAATTAAATTTGCGTTCTTCTCAAGCTACGAGTGGCTTTGTCCAGCTGTAGTGTCTTATAGGTAAGATGATCTTGAAGTAGTTTCACATTCTTAGTCACAGCTGCAGTATACTCTCTCTCTGGCTTTCTGTAAAGTATCTACAGGCTTCAGTCTGAAAAATGTAGCAGCCCTTTTTGTCTGGGAAAAAAAGGGCTGCTAACAGGAATTCAGGTCCTTGATATCATGTTGATATTCCAGCAGCTACATCAACAAAGTTAGCTTGCGTTGAGCCCACCTCAGAGTGCCAGTTCTTACCATTTGAAGTAGTAAATTATGTGATACCTATGTGGTGCCATAGAACATGAGCGCATCTGTTCTGTCTCAGTGGCCAGACTTTGGAACTTGTTTCCAGAGGAGGCTCAGTTATCTCCTCATTGCTTCTTTGGAAGGAGAATGAAAGCAGTATGTTTTGAGCATGCCTTGTAAGTAGATCTTTATTGGCTGTGTTGTTTTTGCTGCTGTATTGCTATTATTTTGTACTTTTAATTATGCCTGATACAGTGTGAACAGCCTGAGTGGTTGATATTGGGAAGAATAAATATAAATGATTTTATAAAATCCCTGGGCTTTTTACATGCCAGAGCAACAAACATCTAAGCATTTTTAAACAGTCCTTTGTCAGCTGAGTTTTGTTGGAGTACCTAATGCCTGTGAAAAATTGTCAGGATGGCAAATCTGTTTGAAAGCTGACACTATGAACTTTCCCCTCAAGTACTTATTCCCTGATGCTGCTGACAAATCAACAGATGGATCTGAAGCCCGAACTAGTACATCAGCAGGCAATCTTCCTCCCCCAGAGAATGAAGACTATGTAAGTTCAGACTGTGTATGTGAGAAATATGTACTGCATTTTAATGGCTAAATAAAAGAAAAACAGAATTCAGAGATATATCTGTGGAGTTTTGAATATGAGTCTATTTTCATGGCCATTATTTAGAATAGAAGGATAATGCTTCATATTTAAGCTCCTTACCTCTGTTAGCTTTGGTACTTATATAAAAACATTTATGTGTATTCTCAAACGCATAAATTGTCTAAGATAACCCCAGTATATTACTTAAGGATGCATTCTGTAGATTCTGTACATCAGATGTATTTGTATATGTTTACTAATTTTAATGTCTGCTTTGCAGTCTTTCCTCATGCATTTTTGTTTATCTTAACCCGCCCTTACTCCTTGTGTTTAGAATCTCTACATCCAGTTCAAATCAGCACCTTCAGACAGCTTAACTTACAAATTGGCTCTCTGTCTTTGTATGATCAATTTTTACCATGGTGGGGTCAAAGGAGTTGCACATCTCTGGCAGGAATTTGTCTTGGAAATGCGTTTCAGATGGGAGAACAACATCTTTATCCCAGGGTGAGTTCTCTTAGACTTGAGTGATAGTGTACAATAGGGGCGTGCAATGACCATAGGTTGTGGTATGGCCCTTGATTTGGTGCTTTAGAGAAAACCCCATTTTGTTGCTTCCACAAAGGTCTTCCTGTCTTAAGCACATTAACCTGACCCTGCTTAAGAGGATATGGCCAATTATATGTGTCTTTGGTGTAAAATGGCACTTTTGGCACTTGGTGTAAAATGGCACATTTGATTATGAATAAACCTGTGAGGAAGTTCGGGCTGATTATTGTGACCGTGCCCAAGTGAACTTAGCGTGCATTTGGACATAAGAGACAGATGTTTGGCAAAAGTATTTACAGAAACATCTTAAATGAATTTCTGGATTGCATCCCAGGACTTCAACCAAAGTTTGTTACGTATTTTTTCCTGTATTCTGCTCCTTCTGAGAATCATATAAGGTGACCATGTCTTGCACAATTTTTTCTGTAATAATACTAATATCAGAAATGTAATTTCTTGCCAGGTTAGCCAGTGGTGCTCCAGATCTGAGATGTTGTTTACTTCACCAGAAGCTCCAGGTAAATATTGGAGAATAAGCAATATAACATTTTTTAAAATTCTAAGTTTATATAGTATAACATCTCAAATTGTTGTACAGAGCACCTGTGTCTTTTAAAAACAACAGATGCACTTCTTGTCTTTTTAAACATCGACAGTAATACCAACTGAATTTCTAAGGGCATTTTTTGAACATTTTTGAACCATAGGCTTGGATACAAAGAAGTTTTTTGTCTCCCTTTCCATTTCTACAGTCCCCTGCATCCAACTTTCTGAAAATTGAGGGACGCATAACAATTCTTCATTGTGTATTTATTTGCAGATGTTAAATTGTTGCATAGAAAGGAAGAAGGCAAGAGATGAAGGGAAAAAAATAAATTCTGATCGCTCTTCCAGTGATACTGGAAAACCTGACAGTTCAAAAGAAAATGATAAGGAAAAAGGAGAAATAGGAAAATCTTGGGAATCCTGGAGTGATAGTGAAGAAGAATTTTTTGAATGCCTGAGTGACACAGAGGAGCTTAAAGCAAATGGACAAGAAGGTGGAAAGAAGGGGATTGCAAAAGATGGTAACAAGGAGACTCTAGCATTAAAGCCAGAAGGTCGTCTCCATCAACATGGCAACTTGACTTTGCTTCATCCTGGAGACCCTCTCTATGTTCCAGTAACACAGGTTAGAAAGAGAGACTTCTGGTCATCTGATTTCTACAAATTGTTTCCGTTATCGTATAGAAGAATGAAAGTACTCCAAGGAATGAAATGTTAATTTGATTAACAGTGATTAGTTTCATTTTCCCATAAATATAGACCTGTATTTGGGATGTTTATCCATATATATTCAGGCTTCACAAGTGAAATATGAATGGATATGGAGGTAGTGAAGTCTGTGTGAGTTGAATTTGAGGCTCTTGCATTAACTCTGAATTATTCTTTCACATTTTTCTGATTTAAAGAGTCATCCCTGAACTTTAATTAGAGTTACATATGATGCAGCTCTTCCCAACAAGCCAGTGAATTCTTTCACACAGCTGAAAAGCTGCATTTTTCCAGAACAATAATTAACTGGTTTTTTTTTCTTTCCTTGGTCCAGTATGTTCTTTTCTGTATAGCTTTATACCTCTTACATCCAAATGGAGGAAATGTGGCTTGGTTTCTACTACAAGTAGGCATATCAAAGTGTGCTTTATATCCTTGATTATAGTTCAAAGTAAAGACCTGAATCCAATTGTTAGTCCTAATAAGATTAGATTTATTGAAAGTTTAATTCACTGGATCTGTTCTTGTTGGAATTAATAATTGTGAATATAGGATAAAATAACTCCTAAAAGCTGGGTTGTAAAGCAGTAGCTTCTAGGACAGATTAAGCCAAAAGAGTAAATTTTTTTATGTTCTTTAGTCTTTTATTTATCCCAACAAGATAACAGAAGCCTGAAAGACATTCTGCAGGTTAGCACCTAGCACCTTCTGTCTGTGTGCTTTGCAGGAACCAGCTCCTATGACTGAGGATCTGTTAGAAGAACAGTCTGAAGTATTGGCTAAACTGGGAACATCAGCAGAAGGAGCCCATCTCCGAGCTCGTATGCAGAGTGCCTGTTTACTCTCTGATATGGAATCTTTCAAGGTACATGCAGGTTTCAAATTGCAAGTGATTGTATTAATAACATAAATATACTAGTATAAACCCTCCAAATAGACTAATTAGCAGAATTTTTGAAGCGTAACTTCCAGTCCTTGCTTTCATTTTAGTCTCTATATAACAGTATAGGTTTCTGCCTAGAGTCGCTTTTTAGCCATGTACATAGAGAATTCAGCCATCTGTGCTGTGAAAAGATGGCTATTATCTTGTCCCTGATGAAATTTCAGAATGTATGTATGGCTTGTTTGATAAAATCATTGAGAATAGTTAATTTGCTTTACTGGTACTCAAGAGGCAAATAGTCTAAATCTTGTAAGATGGCATATGCTTGTGCTTATGACATTAAACCTCATTTGTAAAGCAGCTGAGATTTCTTGGCAAACAAAAACATTTGTGTAGAGAAAAATCAGATTGTAAAATATACACTATTGACTGAAAAATCCATTAACCTGTATAGGCTCCTTTATTTTTATTTCATGTATCCTGATCTTCCTTTGTTGCCATTTCTGTTAGAGAGGAAAGTGGTGATAAATGCATTTGTAGCTGATACCTGCACCTAATTATCTCCTATACATGAGACAATCTATACCTGTCTCGTACATAGGTATGGATGTAAACAGTATACCAGTGTAATGTCAGAAGCAAGTCTGATTCATGTATTTTCTGGAGTTGCTTTTGGATTTTGTAACAATAAAAACTCAGGTTCGCCCTTTCTGCTGAGTTAGTGACTGTCATTTCAGAAGTTTTATACCTGCTTCTGCATATGTATCTTTTTAAAAAGGTAGGTATCAAAATGCAGTGCCACCTTGCTAAGCAGGTTTTATTTTGGGAAACATATGGAAATAAACATGTTCTCTTTCTGTGTCCCGTCCCCTCCCCCTCATTGCATCCTAGGCAGCCAACCCAGGTTGTTGTCTGGAGGATTTTGTGAGGTGGTATTCACCTCGGGATTACATTGAAGAGGAAGTTGTGAATGAAAATGGGGACATAGTCATTAAGGGTGAGCTGAGTGCCCGAATGAAGATTCCAAGCAACATGTGGGTTGAAGCATGGGAAACAGCAAAACCAATACCAGCAAGGAGGCAACGGCGGCTTTTCGATGACACACGTGAGGCAGAAAAGGTAAAAAGACTTCTAATAGGCAGTTCAGAAGATGTTGACATTATAGTCTTCAGTTACATTGAATTAATAATGACACAACTTAGGGTAATTGTATGTTCTGTACTGAATCCTGCTCATAGTATTGTGTATAGATTGTTTTTAAGATTGTATTAAATAATGAGTTTCCTTCTGGAAAAAGAATTGTTTGGATTGGAAGTTGTTTTGTTAGTGAACACATATAAACAGAGTCATCAAAGGCTCTTGAAATAAATGCAGAGATCAGCACTTGGAAGTTTAATGTACTTTGAAAATGAGGCCTTCAATGATTCTTACTTGGCAGTAATTATGACAGTTTTTCCTTCCAGCCCTCTGCTTCTTGCCCTTCATCAGTTCCAGGCAGTTCCCCTTCTTTCTGCAGGCTATGCCACTTCATTGCTTTATGCTAGCTGGTTGAAAGCCAATTCTGCATAGCTTCCCTTGTTTGGAGCTTTTTTAAGAAATAGTTTCTAAAAACTACCAATTGATTAAAAAGGTAGTTGTACCTTTTTATGCCATCCATTGTGCTCTGAATATTCATTACTTTTGTTTGTTAGAGTTCAGTCACTTTCAGATGAAAGAAATCAAATTATGCTGGACTTAGAGCCTCAACTTTCCCCATAGTACAAGAATCCCTATGACTTGTTGTACAGATTCCGCTCCCCACCCTCCGGAGTTATAGACAGTTCTTACAAAAATTGTGAGGTATACATACAGAAGACCCAGTATCGAGGTTCATTCTGGTAGCCTTTGTTCCTGTAACACCTGTATATAGTATTATGGAGAGATTATGTCTATTCAGCAGAAGCAAGGTACTCTTGATTATTAGCGATAGCACTATTATGGTAATGAGGTCTTTTTACTATATCTTCTTCAGGTGCTGCACTATTTAGCAGTTCAGAAACCTGCAGATCTTGCAAGGCATCTTCTGCCTTGTGTCATCCATGCAGCTGTACTCAAGGTAAAGGAAGAAGGTAAATAACACTTAGTGAACAATGCTGCATGCTTGGAGTAAAGGTCAACTGTTACTACAGTATCTTTTATTCATGTTTTTCAAACAGAATCATTAGAAGATATTTCTTCAGTAAAGAAGATAATTAAGCAGATAATCACTCATTCTAGTAAAGTTCTCCGATTTCCAAATCCAGAGGACAAAAAGCTTGAAGTAAGGTGTTTTCTTTTTATATATCTATATAGATATCCAGAAAAAAAACTTTCTAAAAGTTTAACATGTAAAAGAATGGAAGGGTTTTCTCTTCTTCCATAGGAAATCATTGGTCAGATTATGAGCGTGGAAGCCACTATTGCCCTGGCACGTTCACTGAAAGCAAAATTTGGCATAGAGAAGTGTGATCAAGAAGAAGAACGCAAAGATCTGGAAAGGTGAATGATCTCAGATTCCTTGTGTTTTACATCCCTTTACAGATCAAATTCCTTTGTGCTCTCTTTTCTTTCTTTAGTTTGTCACCATGAGTGCAAGACCATTTCAAATGTATAAGTTGTATTTACTTTTGGGGCATTTGATTATAAGCAATATGTAGTAACATCTCTAGTTTCAGACATTTGCATTTACTTCTGTATCCCTGGCTATATTCTGAAGTGAGGAAGTATGCCTCATGGCCTTCACTGTATGCAAATACCTTTATGTGTTTAAACTGGTTTTGAATTGGCTAGCAGAAACCAAGGTTAATGCTAGTGTTCATGTAACTGTTAGTCATAAGGGAAGGTAGTCAGGGAGGATTTGTATAAGAGAACAAAGATGATCGGAATCCCATACTGTATTTACTGTCACCAAAGATTATTAAATTGGCATTAGCCCTGTATGAGGCAGCAGCCACAGATTGTGATATCTAACGTTTTGTTTAGTTTTATTTTTTTAAAAAAACACTTCTTTTCACCAGAAGTCCTCTGGATGAGAGAACCAAGAAATAACACCTGATGGCAAAACATTGACCAGTTTAGTAAAAGCTCTCAGGGTAGTTGATTCACAACATAAATGCTTCATACTTCATGACTGAACAATCCCATGCTTTCAGTGGAATTAATCTAGGTGGCTTAATCAGTTTTGCAGAGTTGAACAATCAAGGTATGACCAGACAAGTGATGTAATTATATGTTAGTATCTGTTGAGTATAGTGTTTATACTTGTATTGAGAGGTTTTGAAGAAGCAAGCTTAAAAAAAAAAGGGCAGAAAATTGTGCGTCATTTACTGAATTGTTATTTTCCCACTTTCACTCTGTCAGATTTGTGAATTCTTTTCTGGAACAACCAGAGGTATCAGTCATTGGAGCTGGAAGAGGTCCTGCTGGTACTATAATTCACAAGCTTTTTATGAATGCACAAAGGGTAAGCCAGACTTTTTAGACCACATAGACAATGCAAAATTACTATTCTTGTTAAGGATGACAGCTTGTGCTAAGTTTCAGACATTCTTTTGTATAAAGATTACTCTGGTTATATTTTCTAGAAGAATGACTGTGGAAGCTTGCAGGAAAACCAGTAAGGTCTTGTGGCATGTTAAAGACTATGGCCCAAATCTGATTGCTATGTCCAGCTAAATTAGATCAGTTGTATCAATAGGATTTACACAATGTTGATTTACTAGCAGTTGGATTTAGGGCTAAAAATCATTATGGCACTAGATTTTCAAGGACCAAAGAGCATTCCATTAGATTCATGATAATGCTGCTAATACTGGTTTGTTTGATGAACCAAAAAAATAGTTCAGTTTAACAAGAGGTGCTAAGAGCATTCTGTGTTCTCTCAAGGCCCCAAATACTATTAAGTGTTACTTCTTAACAGATGCAGCATGCCATATTCATATAGGTTAAGATTTGCTGGTCTCAGCTTCATCATTTGTTTGCACGTGGATGATTAGCGGTGCCAGAATGGTAGCACCATGCCCAGATTTACTTTTTCACTGGATGTTTATTTCACATTAAACTAATTTTCTTTTGATTCATGGATTTTGATTAAATTTTGATTAGGCTACAATGGTCTGACTAGACAAACATGAGATTGAAAACAAAATGTTCTACTGAACATTGGAAACACTGAACCCTTCAGTTGAAAAAGACATATGTAAATAATTCATTTTTAAAAAATTGCATAATACTTAGAAAAGTGAAGCAAGGCAAGTCCTTGACCTTCCCACTGTAGTTAGAGGCTGCCTCCAGAGGCTGCACAGATTTTGCCTATGGCAGGAGGTTTATGCTAGTCATTGCCCTGTAATGCAGGTGGGGCATTCTGCTTCTTCAGAACTGAGTAAGATTTCGTGCTAAGGATTCACAGTTTATCTTATGCCTGTCTGATGTATAATACATTATGTGAAAAGTGAAGCATTTATAGATCAGATGAAGACATCAAGTTGGATTCATAATGTTTCTGAAAATGTCCCAGACCCTCTTTTGCTGTTTTTGAATTCCTTTGTTGTTAATTATTTTTCCCCAACAATGACTTTTATGTAGTCTTTCAATCTTTGTATCTCTACTGTTTCTGTCTGTGGGAAATACAAAAGAAGTAGACACCTGGAATATAGCAGCATTGTCACGAATCTAATGAAGTGCTCTTTGAAAAGAATGTCATGGATCATCCTCTTTGCATTGGGAAGGAGGGAGATGATAAGACTGATAAGGATGATGAGATTATAAGATGATGAGGATGGGAAAAATAGCAGGAAACCAAAAGAGGACTCAGTAGCAATGGATGTACACCCTGCCCATGCTCTCATTAATTACTCTCTTTTAATAATTTACTTGCTTGTGAATTTCTTCCTGGCATTTCCTGACTGTTTTCTGCCTCTATGCCTTTTTTAAAAATTATTTTAAAACTGAGATACATTGAATAGAGAAAAACAGAAGTAAAAACAACTCTTAAGGTGTGTGAAATTCAGAACTCATGATTCTGGTGTTAATAGCACCTCACTCGTATTAACTTGGCTGTTGAACTAGGCATTTCCTGTTCCCTCTCTGGGTCTCTCATTCTGTCTCTCTTGAGACTTTTGTAGTTGAAGTTCTTGCCACACACAGCCTTAAGTAGTTAAAAATGCATTTTAAGAGAAATTACAAATATATTACACCATCACTGCAGCAAATAATTTAGTGGTGGTTCCCCTTAACAACACCAGTTAGTTTCCCCCATAATCAGTACAATGGAGAAACTGGCTGCCAAAATCCACTTCTGGCAACATCTGCCCCATCGTATTGCTGGAGTCACTTAAAAATAAGCAGTTTCTACCTTGAAAATGTGTCCTAAAACCTGTCTCTTACACTGCTGAATTTCAAAGCAGTCCGTCAAGTCATTTGTCAAGTATAAGCCATAGAACCTGCTACCACTTCCTCCCAAACTTCTGGCCATAAAAGCAGAACGTGTGTCACCTGTCTTGCTCTTCACATAAAGCTGCAGTGCAGTTAAATGTGTTCCTTTCAGGGCATTACTTGTATGAAATGACTGTAGCAGTTTAGGAAGATTGCTGCACATTATATATGTACAGTCCATTTTGTACTTAAAGTAATTAAAACAAAGTAGTCATTTTCTAGCTTGCCAGAAAAAAAAATCAAATAAATTTTGTAATTGCTAGTAGTGAATGAGTTTAAATTCTTCTCCATGTGATATTTCAACTTCTGGGATGTTATAGTGTATCTGATAATAATCAAAGAATCCTTTGCTATTGCAATTCATGCTATTGATTCGGCTGCTTGAGGCTCCAGGAAGAAATCTGGGCAGACAGAAGACCTCAGGGACTGTCTGATGGTTATAGGAGCAGACAGGGCATCTGAGAAGGTTATCAGAGTAGACCAAGTTGGAAGAGGAGTGAGGAGAGCTGAAGGCCTGAAATGAGAGGATTATATATGGCCCTATGTTGATCTTCACAAAACAGCGTGGAATAATATGTTTAGCTATAGACCCCTCAACTGTTGATTTAATATTTATTCAAGTAGTTTATCACGCAACTTGAATCCAAAGTACTCCTTACATGACCCACAAGGCATTCTATATCTGCTAAGAGATAGAGTTGCTGGTTTCCCTAACTGGATTGTAGCCTCTTACTTTTGCATTGCATATTCTTCTGAAGGACTTTATAAACTCAAAGAAGCAGCTTTTCAAACATGCAAGTATCTGTAGTGGGAAAGCCTTGTTCTTCTACACATAGGTTTGGATATGTTTCCTCTAATGGGAGTAATCTGGGAGAAAAACTCCATATGGCAATTAACTGTCAGCAGATTGAAAAAGCAGTAAGTAGAAAAATCTGTTTAGACTTGAGAGAAGGAAGTCTGTATTTAATACTGGTAAAATATACAATTGTATATCAAATGAAATGTGACAAAATAGCAGGATATTGTCAGTTTATTACATTGAGGTATATGCCATTCTATACAAGCGGAAGTCTAATGCGGGGGCCTGAAGTAGAGAAGAGGTGACAAGAAAAAGCCCTCTAGCATAAGCAGTCTTCCCTGCTACATTGGATGGTTCCCACCATGGCTGACACTTTAAAGTGTGTCTGGAGCAGTATTTTGTATACTCTTCCTTCATTGTGATGGGGAGGGTCACAGCTTATATCCCACCATTTTTTATTCTCACAAGAATATAGTGAGTTAGGTTGTGCTAAGAGTGACTGACTGGCCCTAGCAAGGGAGTGACCGGTCACCTAGCAAGGTTCAGGAACATGAAGGCTTTCAACTTGATTCTCCTCCATTGTAGTCTAAAACTAACTACTGTCATTGACTTCCTGATTGTACAGAGATGAATGTTGAGCCAGGAAAATATAGCCGTGTTTCCTTTCCTTCCTGTAGAAGTAATTCAGTAGATTGTCTCATTGTAAATGTACCTTTTGTGTTGTCATTATCTGACTAGTACTCCTTGTGTGAATTCCTTCACCTAAAATGTAATGATCTGAAATGGATTTAAATCCTTTTAAGAGACTGGAGTACCAAAGCTAGGCTGGCTTTTAATGCTAGTGTAGAAATAAGTGTGCTTCAAGGTGCAGCAGCTAAATTCACATCACTGCAGTAGTAGGGGTGTAATGTAGCATTGCTAATTTCCATGTTGGTAGTGGTGAAGATCTGCTTTGGTGAATTTGCAGAGACTAGAGTGACAGTGGCAGAAAACTCAGAGTGAGTCTGACCAAAAGCAGGCTAAAATTTATCTACAGGCCTGTGGTGGGGCACTAAAGGTAGCAAAAAATGCTTTCGTAGCTAGCACTGTTGCAGCTTTGAGTGGTCAAAGATCTGTTACAACCTAAGGAGAATGTAAGCCACTCAACAATCCACTATGAAGAATTTCCACACCACCTTGCAGTCAAAATCCCTTGGATTCACTCTGATACAGTTGATAAAGTTCTGTTGGATATAACCTTAGCCCTTGCTTGGCGAGTATTAATGGATACTTTTCAATTTGTGCAGCCTGGGGATGTGGGCAGTATCTTAGGAGAAGTGAAAGGCACCAAATGTATACTAGACGCTTGCCCTTCTTGGCTAATTAAACAGGCCAGAAGGGGACTGGCTGGGTGGTTAAGGGAAATGATTAATGCCTCTTTACAACAAGGCGGGGTCCCAACATGCCTGAAAGGCTGTGATCAGACCTCTTCTGAAAAAACTTTCCCTGGATCCTACTATACTAGATAGCTATAGGCCAGTCTTTGGTGGTATAGTGGTGAGCATAGCTGCCTTCCTGTCTTTAATCTTCTATTTTTGGGCAAGATACTGGATTGCATGTGGGCTTCTCAACTCCAGGGGTTCCTGGATGAGGCAGATAATCTAGATCCATGGCTTTGGTCGCCTTGGTGGATAACCTATGCAGGGGTAGTGTGTCCATGTTGGTTTCTGCTTGGATCTCTCAGCAGCTTCTGATACATCAACCATGGTATCCTTCTGAGTTGTCTCACTGGAATGGGGCTTGGAGGTATTCTTCTATGGTGGGTCCTTTCTTTCTTGGAAGGGCACTCTCAGAGGGTGGTTCAGCTCCTTGGCCATTGGCCTGTGGAGTCCCTCAGGGATCAGTTTTGTTCCCAGTGCTATTTAATAGCTACATGAAACTACTGGGAGAGGTGGTATGGAGTTTTGGGAACCAGTGTCACCAGTATGCTGATGATACCCATCTCTATTCCTCCTTCCCACCTAATTCCAAGGAAGGGCAAACAAATTGAAGCTTAATCCAGATATGACAGAGAGGTGCTCCTGGTCAAATCAAAGGGAGATCTGGGAATAGAAATTCAGCCTGTGTTAGATGGGCTTACACTCTCCCTGAAAGTAGAACTATTGCAACAGTGGAATTGTGTACTCCCTGTAGTCAGCCCAGTTAACAGCCTGGCTGCAGCTCTTTGGACCAAATGTAGTTTTCTGGGCACTTTTCAAAGGCAGCCCCACATAGAGCACATTACAGTAATCCAAATGGGATGTAACCACGTATGTGCCACCGTGGCCAGATCTGACTTCTCCAGGAATGGGCATAGTTGGCACTGCTGGTCACTGCTGAAACCCTGGCCTCCAGGGTCAGGGCTCAATCCAGGACTACCTCCAAACTGCAAACCTCTGTTTTCAAGCAGAACCCTGGAACTCCTAGAACTGAGAAGTGATTGCCACTATTGAAGTGAAGGGGGCAGGTACTACCAGTGGGGAGCTCTGCTGGCCATCAATTGCTGGATCTGGAAAAGCATAGAAAGTTGTTATTCTTTTCCTCCCAGTGGCGTTGGATTGCAGTAGTAGAAGAAGCAGTAGAAATAGAAGCCCTACAGCATTGGGAAAGCCACTTGTTCCCCACTCATTGAGTCAAAATGATCAAGTTTACTTTTATATGGATTTCCAGCATTTTTTTCAATATAATTTCCTGATGTTTAATACTAATATGATAACTGGTTTAAAAAAAAACATGGGATAGCTTCTTGATATGGGCATAAGAATTCTGTTATCCTGTATTTTTAGTTAATTTTCATTGCAGACACAATATATAAAATTCTTCATGTGCAGACATGGTTTTATAAATAGTTTTCTGTGAGAATACTATTGTTTTTAAAAGAATTAGTTCTGCTTCTTAAAGAACACCATTCTTTATAATCTTGTTAAAAACATTAATTTCTGCTATTCGTTTATGTGGATGCTTTAAGTGACAGGCAGAATCCTAGATTGTCTTTCGAGTATCAGTTGGGTTGAAATTTCTCAATTACATAAAAATGCAAGAAGAAAAGTTCCCTGGATTAAACCTGTCCATGTACTCTGATGTGCAAAAGAAAGCTCAGGGATGCATAGGCTGCCTGCCCTGTTCATTTTCAATGGCAAGAGTAAAACCATTACAAAAGAGTGTGTCTGTAGGGATGGCCTCTATTGAAATGAAGGGGGCAGCTGTCCTAGGAGGAAGAGCTCTGTTGGCTGTCAGTTGCTGGGTCTGGAGGTGCATAGAAAGTTTCATTTAATGGATAGCCTTAAAAAAAAAAAAGGCAGATAGGTTTCACTGCTATATTGATTAAAATTGTCATCTTCTCTGTACAAGTTATACGTTGGTGTCCTCTACATGTTTGTGATCTGTGTTAATCACAATTCTCTTGATAGCAACAAGGGCATGCTGCTTCTTAAAGCAGACAGTTCTGAAACCTCTCTCTAACCCCATGTGAGTCATATCTGACTTGCCTTTCTTTCTATCTTTTGTTACTGATTTTCCTTCTTTTTATCCAGCTGACTGAATCTTCTGAGGAGGTAACTAGATTCTTCCGTCATCCTCTAGTCATCTGCCTAGCTTCATGTAGGTGCACAGGAATGAATGCTGTAGCAGCATAGCATAATGGCTTGATTTGGGTACTTCTGATCATTTGCATATTCACACCATAAAAGTTTTTTTTCCCCATATTTCCAGCTTCTAACATGGTTTTATAAAATCACAAGTTTTGAAACTAGTTAGGGAGAAACTTGTGATTGAAAAACTGGAGCTTAGTATGGAACAGAGAACTTTTCAGATGAAAAAGAGAGTATAAACAAACTGGTAAACATTTTGAAGACCAAAAGCATCTTGTTTGGAAATACAGTTGTCGTCTTTGACTTCTTACTGGGTTATATCTGGGTTTTGACTAGCAAGGATCAATCACGTATAATGTCAAGAAATTAAAACACTGCAGTGAAACTATTGCAGAAATACATAGAGCCCTTCATTGCAGAAATGGAATGCAATGTGTTCCTTTACTGATACAGTCTTTTGATTTCCCCAAATAGGTTTACCTTGGTTAGTTGTAAACTCTCCCAGCCATCATTTCCTTTGGGGGTGTGTGTGTGTGTGTGTGTGGGGGGGGGGGGGGGCTTTTAAGTCATTTTGTAAAAGGGGTATAATATGGGGAAGGGGATTATTTTTGGCGTGGTTTGTGGGATCAGTTTTCAGCCAAGACTGTTAATTTGAAAGAGAATTGATAGCTAAGGGTAGAACACATACTATGTTTGCTGGAGTGCAGATGGAATTTCCAGCGTAATTTACATTAGCCATTTTATTTTAATCTCAGGATTATAATTTTATGTGTATCACCTACTTATTAACTAGGTAACCTCTCCTGGTGTTCCCCCTCGCCAAAAAACAGCTTATGGAGGTCCATTCCATATTCATGAATATGGAACAGTTACCCAAATGTACTCACCCAATAACTGTTCCATATTCACAATCACTGCTTAGTCAATGTTGTGACAGTTTTGCCCTGACTGTAACTCCCTCTCCCCCTCCTTTACTACACATCAACTACATGGGGAAGAAGGCCCATTCCACTAGTGGGCAAAGCATGGGTGAAAGATGTTTCCATCAGCTGTTTTTGGCGAGGGGGAAGACCAGGAGAGGTTACCTAGTTAATAAGTAGGTGATACACATAAAATAGCCTAAGAGAAACATCATGCTCCAATCACTGGCAGAATGGACTTCCTCCCCATGCAACTGATGTCTGATAAAATGGGGAAGGGAGTTACGAGCATGGCAATAGTGTCATAATTCTACTTAAGCTGGGAAGGAAAACTTAGGCTGTGAGAAGCTACTTAAGGAAGTAGCTGATAGAGAATACTGGCCAATATTTGACATTTCAAAATTGGTGTGGAGATCAGATCAGTGTGAGCCATTCAAGGTCCACTTTCATGCTGACACAGTGGTCTGTAGAGTGTGCTCCCTTGTGTGATACTCAGGGTTGAGCTTTTAATGCTTTGATACTACAAATAATGTGTAGTAGAAACACAACAAACTCCAGAATTAAGGAGTAGGTGCTTTTACCGGAACTTAGTAACACAGTTGTGTTAACATTGTGCTTTCTCTGTCATGTTCATTTGTTGGGCTCATGTTTTTGTGTAGTGCTGCTTGTAAACATCCAACTCTCATGTTTACTTATACAGTACTTTTGTCTAAAATTATTTATGAAGCAAGCATAATCTCTCAAGTGAAAGGCTTCTGTTTTTTAGGTTGCCACAATGATGCCCCTTGATGATGAACTCAAGAGATCTGGCTTCGTGGATGACAAACGTCTGAACACGGGAACATCCTCAGACTTTCCACCCCCAGCAGGGCGCGAAGTAATTTTACGCACCACTGTTCCACGGCCTGCTCCTTACTCTAAGGCTCTGCCTCAGCGAATGTACAGTGTTCTTACAAAAGAGGATTTCCGACTGGCTGGTGCCTTCTCATCTGATACAACATTCTTCTAATGTCGTCCTGTTGAACTTGTATCTTGTGCTGGTGGTGTTTTTCCATGGAATTGTATATCTGTCCAGTCCTTTCAGGATGAGGATAATACTTTTGTAAATTAGTGATCACGAAATTCTTATAAGAATAATTAAAATGCCAAACATTTTTCTCATGAGATGTTTGTAGGATTTTAGAGTATTTGTTATTACCCAATTTCTGTGGAAACTCCCCATCTAGCTGTAGGTGTTAGAGGGCTTTCCTAGGATGTTGAACAGGATTATTAATCTTCAGTCACATAATCTAATCCACTTCATCAGATCTGCTTACAGTAGAAATCAAAATATTGGAGAACTATGTTAATATTGTATAAAATCTAAATACGGTGGTACTTGTAGAATTTCTTTTGTGGCCTTTTGTGAATGCTTGTTCTGTTCAATTTTAAGGTAAGCATTACATATAATACTGCCATAAATTGGTTCTAGCTGTTTAAACATGTGTATCAGGCTTAATAAAATGCACCTTATTTGTGGCTCTTGATTGTTGTATACCTTACTGAAAGATGAACAAAATCTTGCTTTGTACAGTGTGATCAAGATAGCACAACACACCAACATCATTCTTGCCATAGGGATATAAGCTTTGAATGTTAAATATAATAATCTTGTTTATACATGTACTGAAAAGAAAGAGTAAAGGATTATTTTAAATGGCTGACTTATAATTGCTTTGGTCTTCTAAATGAGGAACAAGTAATGTCTATTCAATATTGAAGTGTCACAATCTGGATTGCAGCAGTATGTACCTTTATTTAAGAATGCTGACAGTTACTTTGTGACAAATGGCAAAAAGTGAGAAGCCACTTTACAAAAAAAGTCATCAAAGTCATCAATTTGTCATCTATGACCTAAATCTATTGGTTAGGTCCAACAAGAAATGACCTGTTGAACTTGGTAAGTCATCTGTTACGCAAGTTCTGCTGATTCATTCTAGTTGGGACTACCAACTGGATTTAGATCTCAGTGTAACTAAACCTCTAATGCTCTTCTCCAGTTGTCTGTCAGAGTTAATACAGCACTAGTTGAAATCATGTGAAACATAATTTTTAAAAATACAGCACTAGACAAAAAAAAAGGGTACGTAGGTCACGTTCCAGTTCCTTCAATGAATGCTAAAACAACAGGTACTACAGCTTTATTTTTGAAGTGGTATTTATACTATTCAGAATTGTATCCTAACTTCCAGGAGATGTTAGAGGCTAAGTAGTGGCCTATACTACATATGAAGAGAAAAATGTAGCAGCCAGTCAGTTGTAGGATTTCAGAACAAATGTTTGCCATGAGTCTTGAATTCAATTTTTTCTAGCACTGGGAAGGAAAACTATAGGTGCACGCAGGTATTATTTTCCTTTTCTAACGTATGTCACATTACCCTTCAGTAGCTATCACTAATAAAAGCTGGATAATATAGCCATTGGCAACTGTTAAACCCTAATAGTGGCATTTCCTTATAAAAACTGACATATTACTACATGATTAATAGGAACAGTTTCACAATTTCACAAGAAATTTAGTAATATCAGATCCATATTTTGAAGCTATACACTGTCTCTTCATTTGGCTTCTTTCCTTAGCTTGCTTTGCTGTTCTCTGTAAAGAAGTAACAGATTTAATCAGATTTAAAATGCATTTCACAGTGTGTATCCAGAGTAAGAAAGAGCACAGATTGCAACACTAGCCCAGCATCTGGTGTTAAATAACTTTATATGGGTTGGGAAGGTGTTACCCTGAAGTTATTGGACCACAACGCTTTATCAGTCTTAGGCAGCAAAGCCAATGGTAAGGAATACTGTGCGTTGTAATTCATCAACACACAGATAGCCACACTTGGCTCAAACATGCTTCATTGAGTAATATTTGCTGTTTCAAGCAGGTACTGCGTTAAAAGAAGACAGCTGGAATCCTGTATCACTGTATGTAACACAACTTTTCATATACTTAACTACGTAGCAGAGGTGCTACAGAATCCTGTTACTGAATTGCTAAGATATCTAACAGAACACTGGCAAGAGCATCTGATGCATATTGGTAGAGCTTAGTGCACACTGGAACCCCCTCATTGGTGTTCCATAACACATTAAAAGAGTGTACCACATCAGTCACTTTGCCAGCTGTCCTAGGTAGTAACATAACAGTGGGCCTCTTGAATATTGATATTACCGAACTACCCAATTGCCCACATACATAAGTCTACTTATGGAGATGCAACTCCCATGAAGGATTTTAGCCAACAATCTAGACTGAGGTTAAGATCAAGATGAAAGAATTTACAGTTATTTGGTAGGCAAACAGTCCTCTTTGTTTTTACTGAGCTAAAATCAGTGTTTAAAAAGCCAGAAAACATGTAGAAAGAGAAGGTGGCCTTGTGTACTGTGAAATGTATATTACAAGTACTCACCTCCTTGTGACAAACTGTACACAGTGTTTGAAGATTTTCTAAAGAACATTGTCCACCACCACTATAAACCGGCTTGATATGATCCACTTGCCAGAAGTGACCTTCCATGGGATTCAGTATAATTTCATTTAACTGAAATCAAACAGGGTAAGATAGGCTGTTCAATCTTTTTCAACAAGGACAATAACTACATTTAAATGGCACATTCCTCAACTGGAAATGAGCTATGCGTGTACAGTTTTGTCCCCTTGTGCAATAAGCTTGACAACAAGACCCCAATGGATAGCCAGGCTAGATTTTCATGACATGGAAAATGAAGATTTGAGTGATCCCCACAATCCTGGTTTGAAGACATCATGTCACATACAGTATGCCAGTTCAGATGTTTGTAACAAGCGCTGATTCTACTAAGCCAGAGCTCGTGAAGAAGAAATAGCCTGCTCCTGACTATCCAAATCATTGTTTGGAAGACCTGTGAAAATGGCATCTGAAAGAAGCCTGCACAAGCACCTCGAAGTTCCTGGCCCAAAACTCTTAGGTCTCTAAGCATGAAATAAAGAACCAGACCTTCAAGTCTGCACGCAAGAATGCAACAACATATGGACTCTAGCCTTATTCAGGCATTATTCAAATATGTCAGTGGGAGGTGGAGGAAATGATTGGTTCTACACCTTCCATCACCACTTCTGTTACCAACTATTCATGGATAGTATTCATGGATAGTATTCAGTCAACAGGTCTCAAGCAGTTCACAATTCAGGCTCAATCTATGTAATGTGTGTGTGCTGTGTGCCTTCAAGTCAACTTAAAGCAACCCCATCAATTTCATTAGATTTTCTTAGCCAAGGAGTACTCAAGAGGTAGTTTTGCCAGTTCCTTCCTCTGAAGTAAAGCCTACAGCAGCTGGTATTCAGTGGCTTTCTCCCATCCAAATACTAACCAGTGCTGACCCTACATAGCTTCCAAAATCAGATAGGATCTGGTGCCTTCAACTAAAATGGAGTTGGCAGGGCTAGCACACACCCCCCTCTTGCATGTGTACTATTCACATTTGAATAATACCTGAATGGGACAATAGGCAGTTGAAAGCTGTGAAATAGCTTGCAATCTGGACTGTGCACAAGATTGCATCAAATCCAGTGATAATCTTTAGTGTTCTCTATGCTTTTTGGGAAGAAAGGCACAGCGAGGTAGAATCCAGAAAATCAAAACACAGCCTGAAAACATGATTTTTGAAGGTTTTCTAGCTTGAGAAGCTTAACAAATTCACCTTTCCATAGAATTTCTCTTTATGAATAAGCTGAAATAATACTGTATGTGCTTTATAGCTGTAAAAAACATAATGATCACCTGTCCTTTTCAAACCAGAGTTGATTTTTTATCCTACATATCATGTGTATGAGAAGCTCTAATTTGATGGAATTAACGGCTTTACTGCATTCTTCAGCAACCCACTCATATTGCACTTCTAGATTTTCACTCTAGTGAAGTTCAAAACTGTTAGTAAAGAAACACTCAACTCTTTCAAAGGCAGAAATCAGATGAATGCAAAATCATAAAAACTCTTCAATACCATAATCTAGCACAGGGCAGATCTGCATCTATCAGATTTTTGGATGATCTCCTGTATGTCAGCAAGGATTTCTTACTCCCCAATGATTTAAAAACAGCAACTATAAAATTATTCCCATCAATTATACTGCTGAAATGAGAGAGTTTGAGGTAACTAAGAATTAATATTTGCAAGGAAGTACTATGAGTCTCATTCAGTTTCTTTACTGAAAACATCATATAGGCTCAACATCTTTTCACTGTTAAGTTTTATGTCTTACACCACGATGTGATCAGTAGATCTTAGGGTTATAGTTAAAAAAATACACATCTCACAAATTTGCTCATGCATACTATAACCTTCAAATACATATGAAGAGTATGTCTTCTCAATGAATGGACTGTTTGAACATAGCAAACCTGTACTCTGTTTAGTAATAGTTTTGCAAATGTGTTTACCGCTGCTTGTTTGTAGAGCATTGTTATTTGTTCCTTTACTCAAAACTAATGAATGGGAAGACAAGTAGTCACCTAGAGAATGAAAATGGCCTGCGTTCAGCAGCTTATCTTACCTGTGTTAAAGGAAGCTTGGACATCCAAGAACTCTCCAGAAGACTCTTGCGTTTATTCTTTGGGGCATCTCTGACGCAGAGGTAGAGTTCCTGAGCATTCAGACCACACATCTGACAAACTCCATGCTCAATTTCAAAAACTTTACTTCTCAGATAACTTTGGCTAGTGTGGAATAGGAAGTCATCCTGGCACTTATGAGAACAAAACCGAATGTCCCAGGCAGAAAAGGTGGCCACTTGGCCAATCTGGACTGATGGCTTTTGGCAGTTAAGACAAAGTGGATTCCCTTCATTATCCACAGCCTGCACGTAGCCTTCGCTCAGAGGAGGTTCCTTAAGATCATCTCTCTCACCAGAGTCCGAGCTGGAGACTGGGCAGTTATCATCAGAAGCCAGCCTATAATAAAGATGAAAAGATAGGAATTGACCCTTTCTTTAGAGTGAAAAGAGAGTTCATACATTTTATTTATATTCTGTGCATCTGTATTTTGTTCTTCAATTTCCAGAGAATAATTTCAATAAAACAAAATTAAAAAAAATCAAGAATTTCAGCAGCATAGGACATTAATCAGTTAATATTGTGAAATAGGTTAAAACACTGCGTGTGCATGCACACCCCTCACGATTGGCATGGTTTAATTGGCAGTATTAATTAATTGGCACTATATTGATTGACACTGATATAAATAATACCTGGAAGGTCACGCTGGAAGAGGCAGATTACTGACTGTAAACATGAGATAGCAAAGCAGGTCCAGCCATGCCCACTTCCTAGGCAAATACCAAAGTCACTGCCAGGCTAATAGTGCAGCTACTCTCAAGACAACAGGCTTATGCTAAAGAGCTGGACATCTCAGAGCAGAAAGGGGAAATCCCCACCAAACTGTGATTGTCTTAACCCTCATCCTGCACACCTGGACATTTCCCTGTTGTCTACCCAACCTCTTCACAATACTGGGCTCTTATGACAGCCATTACCCTTTTGTCACCTAAACACTAAAACCATTAACTCTGTCCAGACTTCACTGTTTGTGTGGCAACTCCCATTGTCCGCTTGGTTGGGAGAGCGATTCACACCCACAGGACATTTTTGGGGTATAAGAACCCCCAATTTTGAGCAGTTGAGTGCGGTATGTTTACTTCCTGAATGCCACGCTATCTGTTTGATTCCCGAATGAGAGCTGTCCTTACATGCCTACCTAAGTCACATCACTGTTTTCCTCGCTGCTCTCTGGACTGGTAAATATCACCTCAACCTTGCAAGTCCTCTTTCCACACTTTTCTCCCTTTACCTTCAGTTAGCTCTTGTCTGAGTGCGTGAGTGTTTGGATCTTTGCATGCTTGTGTTAATTTCTTTCAATAAGAACATATTTTATTTTACATTTAGAATTGCTGTCTGGTTCTTTCCTGCAAGGACCCCATAAACATAGGCAATAGATCTTGTTTAGTTACCCCGCCACTCGCAGGCCTCCTAATTTTGAGCTAATTAATTTCCCTTTGTCACGTGGAGGTACTGGCATCATGGGTGGATCCCTGAGTCACCCTCATTTTGGGGTAACAGTAACTTATGACAGTCCCAGGAAGTTCAGATGTTTTCTTAGGCAAGGAGCACTCAGAGCTGGTTTTGCCAGTTCCTTCCTCTCAAATATAGTCTATAGCACCTTATTCATTGGCAGAATCCAACCCAAGTATTAATCAGGGTTGATCCTGTTTAGCTTCCAAGATCAGATCAGATCTGGTGCCTTTAAGATATTTATGCCTTATCAGAGTTTAAAAGACTGGGTTCTTAAAAAAAACAAAAACAAAACACCTTAATGTCACTGAAAGATAACAGACTAGGTGCTAAGGAAGGCTCCATGGAAAAGTACTACAAGTATTAGAAACTAAGAAAATGCTCTCTCTACTTGTCCTCTTCCTCACTGTAGACAGCTGGGATACCTGGAGGGCTTCTGAAGATGGCTTTAAGTGTATGAGCATGCTGACATGGAAACAGGTGTTCAAACACTCCCAAACACTTCCTCTCCAAGCACAGAGTTATGAGTAACAGCACACAATGCTTCTGAACCAAGATGAGACAATATTCTGTGAAGTAACTACTGCAAAGGTTATGGTCCTTAGCATCTTTGCAAGAGAGGACAGGGAGAAAACTGATCAAGTTCTTTCCACTTATCTATTGCTCTGCTTTCTATTAGCTGTCCCACCAGCTACCATTTGAGGTAGGTAATAGTTAAATTCTCAACAACTATTTGAAAGTGAGTGACACAAAACTATAATCTAAATATTTAATATGTCAATAATTACAGATTGTCGTTTTGTTTTCGTGTGCCTTCAAGTAATTTCCGACTCATGGCGACCCTATGATAAATCTACAATGAGGTTTTCTTGCAAGGATTTGTTCAGAAGGGGTTTGCTTTTGTCTTCTTCTGAGACTGAATGGGACCTGCCCAAGCTCACCCAGTGGGTGTCCTCGGCCAAGGAGAGAGTCGAATCCTGGTCTCCAGAGTCCTAGACTAATGCTCAAATTACTATACCACACTGGCTTGTGTGTGTCTGTCTATCTTAGAGAACCAACATGGTGTAGTCGTTCGAACCTTGGAGTATGACCCTGAAGAGCAGAGTTCGATTCCCCATTTGGCCATGGAAACCTACTTGGCTGACCTTGGGCACATCACACACACTCAACTCTCAGTTCAAAAAACAAAAACAACATGATAGGTTCTCCTTAGGGTCACCATGGAAATGACTTGAAGGCACATAATCTAACTTACTGACAGAACAGCTTAGAATATAAGGAGAGAACAGCCAGAGAATAAAATCACAGTTAAATCGGCAGCAGTGAAAAGTCTCAAATGCAGAAACATATTTTTAAAACCTGGAGGATAAAAAGGGTCTTCAGCTGGAGCTGTGAAGGAAAAGACAAGCCTCTTTAGGGACAGCATTTCATAACTAGTGCACCATCCCAGGAAAAATCACCTTCTACGTCTTGTTTGATAGCAGTACCCAGAGAAAGGCCCCAGAAAATGTTCTCCAAGTCCAGTTATGTATCGGAGGAGCTTGAAGGCTTTCAGGGTCCTTAAATGTCAGATCAGAATTACCATCAACATTCTCTTTCTGGCACTGCTAAACTTACGTTGTACAATGTTTCTCCTTTTCTTCAGCAGAGACAGTAGGGATTTTTAAGGCAGCTGTAGATTTTTTGGTGACCATATGGACACTGCCCCCAATGATGCCAGCTTTCTCTAAAGAAGCTTTCGTGATATCCTCTTTTGTCATGTACCTAGAATAACATCAAACATTACCTTTTTTAGCCCACAGCTGAACCAAAAAGTTGAAGCTTAGGATTCCTGAACACAGACCTGTCCCTGTCTTCAACATTACAGTCTGGAAAATTAGATAACTTTCAGTGGCCACTTCTATTTATTTTATAAATAAATAAATAAGGTCACCTTATTCATCACTGAATTGCAATGGTATGAAAACTGTCATAGAGTGATGAATTACTGGTTGTTCTATCTTAAGAACACAGGACTTCAAGAATGTTGAATCCTTTTATCACTGTTTTTGCTAAGATTTTTTCTATTACTATGCCTCTACCCATCCCAAATTTTATCACACAAAAACATTAAACGAGATTAAATCCATGATATGTTTGAGTTAGGGATGGGCCAACCGAATCCTCAAATCTTTGGCAGGGATTCGAGATTCGGAAATCTGAATCCCTGTGCCAAAATAGGCAAACGGAATATTTCAAATCCGCCACTCAAACAGTTTGTTGGAGACCGGGACGCCTGAAAACCTGGGAGACTGGGATGCCTGAAAACTTGGGACCAGGACAGGATCCCGCTCCTCACATGTTTCCCCACCCAACGTGGGCACGGGTGATTGACCGGCAGACCGGCATAAAGCCTCGCACGCCCTGGAGGCCGCCATTTCTCCCTCCTGCTGCCTGTGCCCCTAGTGCTGCCTCCCTCCGAAAGGTAATTTTGGGATAGAGATTTGGGGGTGAGGGACAGAGGAGAAAAACTGAGTTTGTGGGGGGGGGTCTAGGACCTTGTGGGAATGTCCCAGGGGGTTCCAAAGACTGCAAAAAGGGCTTTGGGGTTCCATGCAAGCTATTCCAGTCATACTTTCCCCTTCACCAGCTTTCTTTGGTCAGTTCTGGGATTAAGGTTGTCATGATGCCACTTCCTCTCTTAGTTCCTGTGTCTTGAATACATGAATACTTCAGTTAACCCGTTTTGAAGCTCCCTTTTAGAAAGTCTTTTTTATGCTTCTCAACCTCCCCTTGTCCTCTTTTTCCTCAGTCTAACTGCAAGTTTATAAGCAGCATTGCCATTGGAAGGGTTGCAAAGGGGAGCCGGAGAAATACAGACTTTTGGTCTTGTGTTGCAGCAGCATGTCTGTGGTAAACAATGAATGCCAAAAAACCTGAGCTGGGAAAGAATGGGATTCTACTCTAGCTGATTCTATAGGAGGAGTGCGTGTTGCCTACAACAAACAAGGTGAACAGTAGCTGCCTCCAGAATTGTGTATTGAGGATGCATTAATCTGTATTATTTTTTGATTTGAGACTGGAGGGTAGGGATTGGGAATTGTAGGGACAGGCCTAGAGATTTGACTTGAGTGTCCCTTGCAGGACTTGAGGGTAGAGAATTGACTAGATTAGAGGCTTGTGTGTGTGTGTGTGTGTCTGTGTTTTTTAAGTGCTTTCTTTGTTGCAGGACTTGAGACTTGGCTCTTGAGACTGCAGGGTGCAGAACTGAGACTGGACTAGAGGCTGTTTGTTTGTTTGTGTGTTTTAAGCACCTTCCTTGTTGCAGGACTTGAGACTTGACTGGAAGGTACAGTCTTCTTGAGATTTCAAGGATGGCTGAACATTTCTTTGCATCACTCCCTTGCAAAGCTCTTTCAGACACAATTCTGGGATTTGTAGTTATACAAGGTGTCACAGCCTTCTTTGCCAAAGTGTGCTGGCGCATCATCAAACTACAAACCTCAGGATGCCAGAAGGAGCTATGCAAAAAAAAAAAGCTAGCTTTGACCTGGATTATCTCTGTACTGTAATATGTGGCCCTGTTTACACAGGCAGGAAAATGTGGGATTAATCCACATTTTCCTGCCTGTGTAGAAAGGGCCTTCATGTCATTTTCAATCTGGGGAGATCCTGAGGCAAAACTATGACAACTGTCCTGGCCAGATTTCTTCAGAGGGAGGTTTGCCTTTGCCTAGGCTTTTTCTAAGGCTGAGAGAGTGTGTCTTGCCCAAGATTATCCTTCTTTCCCTTGCTTTTTAAATCCTTTTTAAAAAAAGCATTCGAAAGATTCAAGATTCGTGAGATTCCAGGGATTCAGATCCAGATTTGGATTTGGAAAATTGTGGATTCGTCCCATCCCTAGTTTGAGTATTATTCATTTCTTTACATAGTTTCCTCAATCTGAAACACAGTATCATGAAAGAACTCCATCCACCAGCTTTGCAATGCATCTTTTAAATGTGTTGATATAGTAACTGTATGTTTGCTAAGTGTGATTCATGGGGCAACCCACAGCAGACCATGTGGGCAGAAGACATTAGGCCTTATCTGCTTGGGAGCAATTATAAATTCAGCAATAGAAGCCTGTCTAGAAGGAGTTTAAATGCCCTATTTCAGCCAGAAACACAATGACCAGCAGATAAGACTGGCTGAAAAAACCAAAGCACAGCTTGCTTTTAGTCTGGGTGGCGATTTTTTCCACCTAGGAAGGGTTTTTGTGCTTTTCACAGTCAAGTGTTAAGCAGGAATCTGGCAATGCTATGCTTTCCCAGTCACTGTGTGTGCATGCTGGGAAACAGCATCACTGTTTCAGTTTTGACTTCTCTTACATTGAAAACCTAGGAGAACTCCCTTTTTTAAGAAGCACCAGCCATGACATGTTGGCTTGTCCCCCACTTTACTGGGGATAAACAACTTTGCACCTTGTCCTACAGCCATGCTTCCTAAGCTCTTTCATGTGCAGGACTACCAATTTTTCCCCCTATGTTCCAGGAACTGGTACCATATTTATGCCAATTGGCTACAACTGTTTCTTTCTCTCACCAAATTCACCAAAATTCACCAAAAATTGGCAGCCAACGGCTCATGGGTCACCATTATCAGCAGCACTATTCTGTATTTTGCTGCACTGCACTGTGGGTTGGAGCGTGGATCCTTTGGACAAGGAACAGCATCTTACGACTTTTTTTGCATTGTACATGGAAGCATTTTAAAAGCACCATTAAATCTAGCTTTTCAATAAATCACCATACCATGGAAACACGCTTCTGGCATAACACATAGGAAAGCTGACTTCCACTGAATCAGGGCACTGGCCCATCCATCCCAGTGGTTCCTGAACTTTTTCACTTGTGTACCCCTTGGCAGTCCATTTCCCTACATTGTACCCTTCATATTAGCAGTACATTTGTAATTAATGTAGTTGCTGTTATGTTAAATTTATATGTTGTAATGGTAAATAAATCGCCCGATAATGGCTTTAAAAAGCAATGGACAGTGAACAGACAGTGCGTATATATTTACTGACTGACTGAAGTGCCTGCTTATATATCCACTGGTACTGGTGCAACTGCACTTGAATGTTTGTGAAGTGTGGGAGAGTGAAAGCTGAACCTGTGAGGGGCGTGCTGCACACTGTTCAGGAAGGGACTCCCCACCATTTGCAAATAACAAAGCAAGAGAACAGGGCTTTTCTCAAGGTTAAATAACTAAGGAAACTCACTCTGCTACTCGTCATAACGTTTAACTAATTTCACAGCCTTTGACGTGTATCTTGCCTTACACTGTTCACATATGTACCTTTTCCTGCCATTATTTTTCTTTCATATACCCTTAGATGTCCTAGTTTGTACCACTGGCAGTATGGGAATCTAGGTTGGGAATCAGTGATGTAGCCAAAGATCACTCTGACCACCAGCAGTTTTTCAGGGCTTCCAGCATGCTTCTTTCCTAGCCACACTTGGAAATACCAGGGCATAACCTTGGGACCTTCTGTAGGCAAAGCAGGTGCTCTCCCACTGAGCGATGACCTCTCCCCTCCCCTCCAGCAAAGCAGATGGATGGCTGTTCCCACATACCGTTTGGTACTGTTGAGCTTGGCCTGTTGTTTAGATAATATCTCTTCAGCAGCAAGTATGGGACTGGAAAATAATTGGCCACTTCTCCTAATAATTTTTTGCTTCATGGATGTTAGACCACTCCATTCTCTTACAAATTTCAGTATCTGAAGGAAGAAACACAATATGTAAAACTATATTCTGAAATGGTATAGAGTTCACATGTGAACAAACAGCCAACAGACAACAGATTTGGGTTTGGACCTGAGACTTGATTCAATGATCTCTTCAATCTGTCAAGCTCAGTATGTGGTCAACAAATTACTGTTTCTGAAACTAATTTTCCTGACTGGATTGTTTTAAGGGCACACTGGATGGTAGTGAATCAAAATCTGAACATTAAACTCCCTCACCTCAAAACAAAACCCGCTGCTTTGAAATACTGAAGGTCAGCAACAGCTATAGACAAAGTTTATTTCTGTTAACTCTTGTTTTCTGGTATAATGTAGTTTGCTTCACTGGTGGCTGGAAATGCTAACTGAGGGCCAGATCACACAAGGCAGGTAAATTGCAATTACATCAGGATAACAGCGCCTTCTGTTAGGGTTTCTTGCATGATTTCATTGTTCTTCTGTTGTCACACGGGAGACCATTTTAAAAGCAATTCTTTTGACTAGCACAAAAAAATCATCAATGACCTCCTTTCCCCCTTCTGTCATGCTATGATTTCCTGAGTGAAAGTTCGACTGCACTTTTATTCCAATTTTGGGTGGTCTGTGGGCATGCTTTGGGTGGGAAAACTACTGATTATGGGGAGATGCAGTCCCATTCTGGAGTCTGCCACTACAGTGCTACAATGCCATGGTGTGCTAAGGGCCTCATTCTCTCCCTTTCTCTCTCTCTCTCACACACACTCCTGGAAAGGTAAGACGAAAGGCTTATAGTTTAAAAAAGCACTTATTTCCTTAGCCCTCTGCCACTTATTTGCTGTTTCTTCCTTCAGACAAGCTAACTGCTGCCACATGAAAGCCAGGGATAGGTCAGATGGATAGATCAGTGGCTGTTGACTTTCCTCTGTAAGAAATTACTTAAGTCTGGAATCTCTCCCAATCAGGATTCCACCACCCCCTCCAATAGGAAAAGGGCCTTTTTGAAGATAAGCCTAAATATTTATGCATTGGGGGGGATATAATCTGTATGTGTGTGTGCATCAAACAATGAAAAGGGGCAGGGATTATGTCTTGCAGGAGTCAGTGGGTGTGCACTCCAAAATACTGGGTGCAATATGGTTTTAGCATAAATGGATGCAATAATCCTGGAACGGTTCTGAAGGAACGCAAAGAAAAAGAGCAGTATCAATTAAGCAGCATTGTTACAGACAATGCAATTGTAGTGGGAGAGGAGCCTTGTGTAATAAGGTCCTGAATCTCTTCCACCATGAACACAGGGACATATTCATTGGCCAAAATGCTTGAAACTGATGAGGCTTCTCTTTTTCCAAATTTCATGACTCTAAAAGTTTTACTGCTTACTGTTAAGCAAGAAGAGAAGTGGGAACATTCAGGCCACAGATTTGTTGGACTCCAACTCCCACCAGTCTCAGACTTAATGTCCACTGGCCAGGAATGAGGAGTGTTGGGGATGATCAACATCTGAAGGGCAACAGATCCACCAACCTCATCAAGGAGCTAGTGTGTGATGTACATCTTGCAAAAACTTCAAAAGCTAGAAATTGGGAACTGCCTAGTACAGATCTTGCCTCTGCCATCAGGAAACCTTATAAAAATGCATCCACTTTCAGCCCCAGCCTTCCACACAGTAATATACGGGTAAGACTGATAAACCTTTCTTGGATGCTTATTATTTACTAGTAATAATGACAGCCCTTCAACTTCCAATAAAGTCAAGGCAGTCTAGATGAATGTCCTACCCTCTTTATTCTCACAACATTCCTGATAGTCACACCAGGTAGAACAAAGCAATTGCCTTAGTTTAGCCAATGAGAGCCTCATGGCTCAACGTGGACTAGATCCTGGACCTCTTAAATGCCAGTCCACTATCCTAATCAATGCACCTCACTCCTGTAACACCGGTTCTGGATTATAACTCAGTGATTCATATGGAACATTTTCCACACTTGAAAGTGCTAGCTGATATTAAACATTATATAAAATGTGCAGGAATTACAGGTATTTCCAGTCTTCATATTTCCCTCTCTCTCTAAAACAAATACATGGGGATATGGTTTTTGGAATTTGATCCTTCTGTGATACTGGCACATATTTTCACATTTTTATGTTAATATATTTGAAAGTTAATGTGCAGTTTTTCCTGTCTTATTTTACAGTTTGAGCTATAGTACTAAAACTGACAATTCACTGGGAAAGGAAACCATGTTGTTATCAGATAACTAGAGTTAAGTACCCTATTATTTTCGGAGACAAAAACTACAGCTAGGGAAAAAAAATCATGGTACCATGTTGTCAGGATTCAACAACTGAAGCAGTACAAAAGTGAGAACAAAAATGTTCTTATTGGAATCTGCAAGTGCATCCTACGAATTCTACCTGTTTGGTTTTTAAAACTTATCTCCCAACATATTGGAAGACACCACTCTTCTAAAAATGTGTCTGGCAACAGAATTCAATTACTCATTACTACAGATGAGCCGTTTATGTAGCTGACTGTATGTACACACAAGGGAAGTGTGATTTTTTTAAAAAAATATCAAAAATAGTAATTAAGATCTTTAAATGTCCACCTAATAATTAATAAAACCTTTGATATCAAGACATTCTTCTAATTAAATGGAAAAAGCACAAGTATGTACCCTGAGCATTATTTATAGCTACATCAAGAATGGCTAAATTTAGCTTACCAATGAATGGTTCTGCTTTTGTTGAAAACACTCTGGTAAATCTTCCCAGTTATCTAATTTTATATCCAATGGAATGAAGTTACAATTCAAGGGCTCTCCATCCTGGGTGATTCAGAGAAACATTCTTTTTAAACTTGTAAAGCAAGAAGGCATTCTGTTCTTTGAATATTTCAAGAAAGGTGTATTTGTGGGGGTGGTTTCCTACTACAGTGGACTCTCCTTATCTGTGACCTCTGTATCTGTGACTGCCAGCAACTGCAGAGTGTCGTGTCTTGTACATAAAATGGCAGTAATACAAACGTGGGTGTGGTGAAGCATCTGCACGCATATAACTGTTATTAAATAATATGGGACATGAACATTCACATTTTTTGCCATTTGCGGGGGGTCCTGGAACCGCACCATTGCAGATCTGGAGGGTCCACTGTATTTGTTTATCTCCA
The DNA here is from genome assembly GCA_030412105.1 of Cyclura pinguis. Lineage (NCBI taxonomy): Eukaryota > Metazoa > Chordata > Lepidosauria > Squamata > Iguanidae > Cyclura > Cyclura pinguis. The sequence goes on along the minus strand of CM059599.1, from coordinate 245,230,222 downwards.
GTGGTCAACAGTGTTGTTTTTTAGAGTAACTGCAAGTACAAAATACTTGCACTTTTCATTTTCCTCATAAAAGTTGCACAGTTCAGCAACACTACTTTGCCAATTCTTCCACATCCTCATCAGTAGAAGTGGTTACTCCTGTGACATTAAAGATGGCAAGACAACTAATACCACTCTCTTGTGGGACTCGGATCATTGTTAATTACTGCAAGGTATACTAACAGTATTTTTTAATAAAACGCTCCCTTCTTCAAGTCACATGAAAAATATGAAACAGACCAAAGAAACCAAGAACAAGACTACAGTGTCAAGCCACTAACAAGACTTCGGAATTTTCTGCAGGAGGAAAATTAGACAATTAAATAATACATAAACACAATTGCCTTGTTAGTTCTTCTAAATGCTAAATGTTAACTTACCAAAGTAAAAGCACTACTCAATCTGCTTGTTGTTCACAAGAATCATGCAAGTGTGCACTGCCTGATCTGTTACGCTTGTAATGTGAGTGACTAAATGGACTAAAAGGACTGTGGTTTGTTTAGCGTGACTTCTAAATATAGAAGAAGTTGATGCTTTGGTTGGTTTTGTTTCCTCTCCTAGCAAGTCAGAGAAACAACCTAAGAACAAACCATTTGGGGCTGCTCTTCTGCTGGTCCTTGTCAGAGGAAAACCAAGGCACTATTGGTGATGTCATGTCCAGGGTTTGCTTAGCTGCTACTGCTGCCAAGCTAGAGCAACATGCATCCACAAGCTGGCTCATCTGCAACAAGTTTTGATCATGGCTGTATCATCACCCTCTTTCCCATGCAAAGGAGTGGCAGTGTTTGAGCATGGTATGTACCAGCAGAAATGAGCCTGTATGGAGCACTGGACATGAGTGTTCTCCCACCCTTCTCCTCATCCTTTCATGCTGCTGGAGAAAGGAATAAATTGGGCTGCTGGTTCACATGAGTCAAATGATGAATTCTTACATAAAAGCTAGAAATGCAATGCGTATGGAGCCTTAACAGTGCCCAGCGCAAGGGGGTGGAGCAAGTGGGTGGGGCAAGTGGGGGTGGGTGGGGGAGAGGTGAGTGGTGGGTGGAAGTGGGTTGGGCAAGCGGCAGAAATGGGCAGGGTGAGTGGCAGTGGGTAGAATCATAGAAATCATAGAAATGTAGAGTTGGAAGAGACCACACGGGCCATTCAGTCCAACCCCCTACCATGCAGGAACACCCTCAAAGCACTCCCGACAGATGGCCATCCAGCCTCTGCTTAAACACCTCCAAGGAAGGAGACTCCACTACACTCCAAGGCAGCCTATTCCACTGCCCGACAGCCCTGACCGTCAGGAAGTTCTTCCTGAGGTTCAGGTGGAATCTCCTTTCCTGCAGCTTGAATCCATTGCTCCTTGTCCTGGTCTCTGGAGTGGCAGAAAACAAGCCCTCTCCCTCCTCTACATGGTATCCCTTCAAATATTTAAACATAGCTATCATGTCCCCTCTTAACCTTCTCTTCTGCAGACTAAACATACCCAGCGCTCCAAGTCTATCCTCACAGGGCTTGGCTTCCAGGCCCTTCACCATTTTGGTCGCCCTCCTCTGGACCTGCTCCAGCTTGACCATGTCCTTCTTGAACTGGGGTGCCCAGAACTGGACACAGTATTCAAGATAAGGTCTAACCAAAGCAGAGTAGAGTGGTACCAGTACCTCCCTCGATCTAGACACCGTACTCCTATTGATGCAGCCGAGAATTGCATTGGCTTTCTTGGCTGCCGCATCACACTGCTGACTCATGTTTAGCTTGTGGTCTATTAAGACTCCTAGATCCCTTTCACAGGTACTGCCATCCCCCATCCTATATTTCTGCATTCCATGTGGTGGAGGGGAGAGGGATGGTGGGCGGAATGAACAGCAGCAGGGACAGGGTGAATGGCAGGTGGAGGTGGGTGGGGCGAGCAGTGGCAGGGGGAGGTGGGAGGATTTCTCTTTTTTGTGCCCCCCTGACACTGGCACCCAGGGCAGGCACCCCAGTTGCCCCACCCTAGATCTGTCTCTGTAGAAATGGTATCAAATATATGCTAACTTATAATAAGCCAGCTAAACAGGGCTAGGTGGTTTATAGTGTTGGCTTATTTAGCAATTAACTAGTTTTTGTTTCTCAAACCATGATTTCTGGGTCTGCATGAAGTTATAAGCCAGGGGAAAAAAACTGGAATTGAATCCAGGCTATTTGTTTCCCTTTGGTTGCATGGGAAGAACAGGGAGGACAACATTACACTTGAATACTTGGAACAACATTCAGTACTTTAACAACTGCATAAAAAAATAGCAAACACTTAAGGAAACACTCTGTATGTAACTCATAATCATCATTTTTGGTCCTTAATGTGTACAAGAATGGAAAAAGACAGCAGCTCCCAAGATGCATACATAAAGTGACTTGCATCAAACAGTGTCTTATGTGAGCAACAAAGGCATTCCTGCTTATGAGCCATCATAATGATTTCCATCATTTCCAACTCCCATCCCAGTGCAGCCTTCCCACAATATCCCACACTGTTGTGGAGAAGCTCTTAACCCTCAGGAACAGCTACAGAAGAAGGAAAATAAAGCAGAAATTTTTCTGCAGAAATGGAGTCCCACTTGCAGTTCTTTGGATCTAAGCCAAAAAAAAATCTTACCTACCTTCGTGTAGACATGAATTCTGTCAGTGTTAACACTTGCACAGAACATCAGGCCAGAATAGGCTGGAAAGGAATGTGAATCCTCTAAATGATCTAAAAATGAAAGTTAAGAGGCTTCAGCTATACTTCAGATCATTTCACTTTCATCCCCTTAAAGCAGATTACATTATACTCTAGCAAGAGACAAAGGTGCAGCTGTCCAGATGTTTGTGGACTTCCCATAATTCCTTACCACTGGTTATGTTGGCTGGCAGGATCTGCAGTCCAGCAACCTCTGGAGGGCTATAATCCTTTGATCACCTCCTTCCTCTACATGTACGATCACAGCATAAGCATGTTCTACTTCAGTACAAAGAAACCTCAACATCGGGGTGGAGGCAAGGTCCAGGGCCCAATCTTCACTCTTCACCAAAAAGCAAGAAGCAGCTGGAAAGAACAGGTTGCTTACCTGTAACTGTGTTTCTTCCAGTGGTCATCTGTGCCCTCACACAACGGGATGTTCGCGCATGAGCAGTTACATTTCAGAGAGTTCCAGAGCTGAGTAGCTTGGTGGGAACTGCTCCCCCATTTGGTACTGAGCATGCTCAGTCTCGCCAAGCTAACAGTCTCTCCTCAGTTTTGAGGTCTGCCAATGAAGGGACCTGAGAGAGGGGAGGCTGAGCAGGTGTGTGTGAGGGCGTGGATGACCACTCGAAGAAACACGGTTACAGGTAAGCAACCTGTTCTTCTTCTTTGTGGTCTCTGTGCCTCACACAATGGGAGATTAAGTAGCTTACTGTTGGACGGTGGGTCAGGTCCTAGATGATAGAGCGCACAGCGCGACCAAAGCAAGCATCACAGCAGGCTCTACAGTCAAGGCAGTAATGCCAAATGAAGGTCGAGGGCTGTGACCAGGTAGCCACTCGACAAAGTTCCCGCAGATCGACTCCTTTAAGGAGTGCTGCTGAGGAGGCCATAGCCCTAGTAGAGTGAGAGTGGAGAGGAGAAGGAGGTGGTTGTTTAGCAAGTTCATAGGAGAGGTGAATTGGTTCGACAACCCATTTGGAGAAGCGCTGAGTGGAGACTTTGTGGCCTTTCTGCCTTCCACCATAGCAGACAAAAAGGTGAGGAGTGAGATGAAAAGGCGAAGTTCATTGCAGGTAAAAGGCCATCCAAAGAGTGGAGGGAACACTCAAGAGGCATGGATGGATCAGGATAGGAGGTTGGAAGGATGGTATCCTCGTTCAGATGGAATTCGGAGACCACCTTAGGTAGAAAGGACAAATCAGGGTGGAGACGCACCTTGTCCTTATGGAATATCAGAAAGGGTTCATCTGCCCGAAGCACAGTCAGCTCTCCTGTTCTCCTGGCCAAAGTCACCGCTACAAGGAACACTGTCTTCAGAGTAAGAAGGCGGTCATCCGATGTGGCTATGGGTTCAAAGGGGTGACACATGAGTTGGGAAAGGACCGATGATAATTACCACCGAGCAAGAGGTGGAGAGGTCAGAGGATAGAAATGTTGAAGGCCTTTAAGGAACTGTCTGAGCGTAGGGTTCCTGAAAAGAGCCGCAGAGGGAGAATTGCATGGTTGGTAGGCAATGATCGCAGAGAGGTATACCTTGAGAGAAGAGAAGGCAAGCCCTTGTTCCTTGAGAGACAAAAGGAAGTGGAACATGGTTGACAGAGAGGCGAGTGAAGGAGTCTCCGACTGGGCGTCCGTGAAGGCGGTAAACCTACACCACTTGTAGTCATAGGACCTACGAATAGACTCCTTCCTAGAGGCTGTAAGAACCACAAAAATCCTCGGGGAGTCTAGTACGTTATCCTCCATGCATGCAGGTTGAGACGAGAGAAATCTAGGTGAAGCACCCAACCGTCTGAGTGAGAGAGAAGGTCTGGGGTGTGCGGAAGAGGCATCCGACAACTCTGGGAGATGGTGAGGAGGCGACCGAACCAGTGCTGTCTCGGCCAATACGGGGCTATGAGAACCACGTCCACTTTGTCTGCAGCAATCTTGGCCACCACTCGGCCTAGGAGTGGAAAGGGGGGAAAAATGTAGAGGAGCCCCTTGTTCTGCAGGAACTGAAAGGCATCTCTGAGAGAATGGTGACCTATGCCGGCCCTGGAGCAATAGCGAGGACATTTCTTGTTGTGGTAGGTGGCAAACAGATCGACAGATGGCGTGCCCCAGCAAGACATTATCCGACGAAAAGCCAGATCACAGAGGGACCACTCGTGGTGGCAGGGTGTGTCCCTGCTCAGAGCGTCCGTTGTAGTATTGTCCCGTCCAGCTAGGTGTACAGCGATTGGGTGAATTTGAAGTGGGACACACCAGTCCTATATTTGGAGGGCGAGGTGGAGAAGTAGTGAGGAATGGGTGCCTCCTTGGTGGTTTATGTAACAGACAGCTGTTGTGTTGCTGGACAGGACCTGCACCGTCCGTCCGAGAAGGAGTTTCCAGAAGGCTCAGAGAGCTTTGAAGATTGCCAGAAGCTCTAGGGCACTGATATATAGATTGTTCTCCAGCCTGGTCCAGTCATCCTGGACGGAGAGGCAACCGCAGTGGGCTCCCCAGCTGAGGAGGGACGCATTGGTGATGGTAGTGATGGACGGATGGGGTTCAGTAAATGGCATCCCGTAGAGTAGATGAAGTGGGGAAAGCCACCAGATGAGAGAATCCTTGACCAGACATGGGACATATAACCTCCGACACTGATCGTCGAGAAGGGGATCAAAGTGTCTGAGGAACCAGTGTTACAGAGGGTGGGCACGGAGGTGCGACAGGTAAGTGACAGAGGTTGTGGCCACCATGTAACCGAGGAGTTGCTGGATTTCGTGAGTGGAGGCAGAACGACTGCAAAGGGTCACGGAGATGGATCTATGGAGGACCCTCATCCATTTTTCTGGGAGCACAGCCCTTGCGGAAGCAGAGTCCAGAGTAGCCCTGATGAAGTCGAGGGTACGCGTAGGTTCTACGTGAGATTTCTTGGGACTGACCTTGAGGCCAAGGTTGGAGAGTAGCAAGAGAGTGAGATGAATGTCCCTGAACAGTTTTTGCCTGCAGGACGCCACCAATAGCCAATCGTCGAGGTAGGGATACTGTGATAACTGAAGCCCCTGTCAGATCTGCTGATGACGAGCAGCAGCTGTTGGTCCCTGTTGCTCAGGGTGAAGATGACGAGCAGCAGCTGTTGGTCCCTGTGGCTCTGGCTGAAGATGAGTCCTGCAGCTCAAGAGCTCCCCCTGCTGCCATGGACCAAGCAGGCTCGGACGTTCCTCTGCCTGCTCCTTTAGGGCAACAGGGATCCGATTCTGAAGATGCTTTGGAGCCTGTGTCAATCAGCCCACAAACAAGGCGGAGACTCAAGAGAGCTGAGCAAAGGGGGGCTTCCTTGATTAAGTTCAAGAAGCAGTGACTAGCCACAGCTGTGTCTTGGGGTATATAACTGCCTGCCTGGAAGCTTTCCTTTGCTTATGGCAAACTTTCTACAAGCCCTCTCCTTGCCTGTTCCTTGCTTCCAGCACCCGGCTCCTGATACCTTGGATTGACCTCTTGGCTCCAGACCCCTGGCTTTAGGAACTCTGACTATGGATTTGCTTGTCGCTCTGGCTTAGGTAAATGGACTTCCCTTGAGTGAGTGCTTCCTTGACTCCTCCCGGCAGGACTCTGCTAGCTCTCCCACTCCCTTCTCCGGGCTGTCTCGCCACCCGGGTCTCTGACCCTGACAGATACACCATCAAGTGCTTTGTGCGAAGGTAAGACACCACAGGGGTGAAGCATTTGGTGAAAACTCTGAGTGCTGTGGATAGGCTAAAGGGAAGAACCTTGTACTAGTAACACGTATCCTTGATGGCGAATCGGAGGTACCTCCTGTGCTGAGGGCGGATGGCAATATGTAAGTAGGTGTCTTGTAGATCTATGGACACAAACTAGTCCCAGCGCTTGAGGAGAGAAAGGATGGACGAAAGCATGACCATCTTGAACTTCCGAGGCAGGATGAAGGAACTGACCGCTCGGAAGTATAGAATGGGCTGGAGGGTGCCGTCCTTTTTTGGAACTGTAAAGTATCGGGAGAAGAAACCAGTGTGCTTGGCAGAGGGGGACAATTCTTCTATGGCCCCTTTTTGAAGAAGTGAATCTATCTCCTTAAGAAGAGTGGGACTGGAAGGTGTGGAGTAGAAGACGCCAACAGGTGGAATATTTAAAATTCAATGGTATACCCAAGACGGATAATGGTCAGCACCCAAGAGTCCGAGGTGATGGTACGTCAGGTGTTGTAGTGGCAAGAAAGGCTGGGGGCCTAAGAGGACAGTCGGCCCACGAGATGAAAGGTTGGCAGAGGTGGTGACCTGCTGATGCAGTTAAAACCTCGACTTAGCAGCAGAAAAAGACTTCTTAGAGGAGGCCTGTCAGTGTCGGAAAAAGCGACGGGATGAGGAGGCCGGAGCAGAGGACTGCTGTGAAGACTGCAGTGAAGACCGAGATTGGTAAGAGTAGGAGATGCATCTCCAGGAAGAACGGAATGAGGGGGGCTTTCTAGACTGAGTGGAACAGTGAAGACCTTTGCTGTGAGGCAGGCTTTCATGAGATGATCCACAGCATCATCCATGGTGGCATGGAAGAGACCTTGACTGTGAAAAGGAAGGTCTTCAATCCCCTTTCGATTATTCTCAGTCAGGCTGGCGGAGTGGATCCAGGCAAAGCGACAAAGGGCAATCATGCCAACCATGACCCATGCTGAACCCTCCACAGAGTGATGAGAAGACGGGATTTGCTGATTAGTAGGAGCCACTGACTCAGTGTAATATTGGAGGGCTGTGGCCTGGTGATCATCAGGGAGATGGGAAAACAGGGGAAGAAGCCTGTCTCAGATGTTACACTGGTAGGCTGCTAGACAAGCTTGAGTGTTAGAAACCCTGGTGATTAAGGAGGCAGAGTAGAAGCGGCGACTGAAGATGTCCAGATGGTGTCCCTCGCGATCAGGAAGGGTGGTATACGCTTTCTTACCTCCCTTGGTTTGAGAGAACTCAACGATGATGGAGTTGAGAGTGGGGTGGTTGAAAAGGAACTCCACATCCTTACGCTGAGTGCAATAGAGGTGTTCCAGATGATGAGGGAATGGCTAAAAGGAAGCCGGCTGAGACCATGGGTGTTTTAATGACTTCTTGCAGAGCTGGTAGAAATGGAATCGGTGCTATAGTAGTAGGATGAGAGTCAACATAGTGAAACACTGGGTCTTGCACCACAGGAGCGGGTCCAGAAATGTCGAGGGCGAGGGTATTGGCCATGCGAACGAGTATGTCAGAAAACTGCTTGACATCCTCGGGCACTCTATCAGGGATTGGCTCCCTGAAGGTAAGTGGGGGGAACTGTGAGACGGAGGAGTAGAGTCATGTCAAGTCCAGCCAGCGGCTAAGCAGACACAGAGGCAGGAGCTGAGTTTTATGGCTTTAGTCGTAAATAAAGCAAAGCGGTTACATCACCAAAAGAAAGTATACACAAGCGACAAAGTCCCAGGAGCGGCAGACTCAGGCAGCAAGGTCCGACTGGGGCAGAGAGCTCACGACACGGGATGCAGATTCGCGGTTGGTAGACGGTTGTTGCCCCGTGCCCACCCCCAACAGCGTCTGACTTAAGCACTCGGTTTTCAGCCCAGCTGAGGCCGGTCAACTGTCCTTTGGCCCCGCTCACAGCTGGAGCCTCTCAAGAGTTCAGAGCCGCTTCATCAAGAGCTTCTCCCGCAGTCGCTGAGACCTCCGGACCACCCCCTTCTCCAGTCGCCTCTGGAGGATCATGGGGGGAGGGTCTGCTGTAAACTCTGGACTGGAGTCAGAAACCCTGGCCTCTGCCTCTGGAGCGCAAACGTCTACTGCAGGTGCTGGCCTGGGTGCCGTGCCAGGGACCGCTGGGGAGTCGCAGGCAGGCTCCTCCCTAGACTCTGAAGCAGACCCCCCTCCAGGAGGCCCCTCCCCGGGACTCACCCCGGGCTCAGAGTTCAAGTCTGAATTGGGAGCGAGGTCAGCCTTGCTCATGACAAGTCAGAAGAATCCTTGTTGGAATCATAGGATGCAGAAGACGGGGAAGTTAGAGGTGGGCGAGGCTCCGGAGGGGCTGAAGGCAAAGCAGCCGAAGCTGGGACCGATGTTGGTACAGAGAGAGCCGGAACCAATGTTAAGGCCAACAAAATTGGGAGGATGGTCAGGATTGGAGCGACAAGCGACTGTTTTGGGAGCAACGCAGTTGAAGCAGGTAGATGGGTAGGGGCTGAGCGTTCTGCTGGTGGAGGCCTGGAAATCGTAGCTGTCACAGGTGGAGATGGAGAGATGGCACGGTATTGAGCGGTGTGATCCTGGGAGCTGGGGTGAGGACAAGGCGGTGGAGAATGCCAGTAGTAATCAGAGCGGGATCGAAAACAGGACCGGGAGTGACAGTAGTGAGATGAGTGGTGGTAGCATGGTTGAGACGGAGAGCATGATAGTGATCAAGAACAGCAAGGTCTATAGGGAGACCAACAACGGGCGTCAGGATGGTAGCGATTGAGGTACACTGGTAAGAGTAGTAGGAGCTGGGTTGTTCCTTCTACAAATGCTCGTGATCATAGCGAGCGATATAAGAGGCTGAAGAAAATGGTGAATCTTCCCTGGCCGGGGGAAGATCATAGGGACCGAGGCACCCACAAACCTGGTGATGAGGGAACCTACTGTGGTCCTGACAACTTGGAGAGCGGACCATGCTAAAGTCAGACTGGTTGCGAGAGGTAGCCCGAGGAGCGTCCAGAATCAGTGGATGGTCCACAGCAGGTAGATGAGAGGCTGTGGCTGGAATAGACAGGTCATGTACAGGCCTCTAAATAGCCAGGTCCTGTGACAAAGGATCCTGTGGCGAAGGAGAGGTTGTTGGAGAAGGTTGGCACTCCTGCTACAAAGTAAGGTCGGTTGGTGCTGGTGAGGGCAGAACCGGGCGTTGGAGAGCCTCTGGTGCTGGAGAGAGGATGGGAGCCTGTCTGTCCTCAAGAGTGGCTGGTACAGGCTCATTTTGCATTGGCAGTGAAGTGGGTAAAGGCCCGAGAGAGACAACTCGAGTGGTTGGCAGACGCGCAGCTGATGAGGGAGAACAGTGTTTTCCCTTCCTTTTCTTCGGGGCCACTTAGGAATGATGCAAGGAAAGCCACTTCTGCTTGGCCAGAGTGGGAACAGCCCAAGGCTGTTGGGTCAAAGTTGTTTGAGAAGCAGAAGGCGTGGTGTCACCAGAGCCAGAAGATTGAGGTAGCACCAGCACCGTGGAAAGCTTCCCAATCCTCGGGAGCAGAGCCGAGGAAGAGGCCGACATCGATACCGAGGGAGTCAGTATAGAGGCCAAGGTCAGTACCGAGGTGTGGAGGAAGATTTCGATACAGATGGGCCTTGAGATGGATGATTCGAAATCGAAGCAGTAAAGAGAACTGTGTTGGAGGCCGCTTGATCCTTTAGGCGAAGAGCTTGCTCCCAGCAATAGGATTTCAAGAGGGAGGCCCTGTTCTTCAAAGTTTGCAAAGTGAACTCTTTGCAAATGGGACAGGCTTGAACATTATGGGCCCCTCCTAGGCAGAACAAACATTCCGAATGAGGACTGGAGAGCGAAACCTTACGGCCGCAAGTTACGCAAAGATTGAAAAGTGAAGAAGACATAAGAAGAAGGGGTTCTTACAGTTTCCGTATGAAAAGAAGAAAAAACCAAAGGAAGACGAGAGAATGCTACTCAGCAGAGGAAGCCTTCCGAGCTGTGAACTGGTTGGTGGATGAAAAGAAACTGAGAAGATACTGTTAGCTTGGCGGGACTGAGCATGCTCAGTAACAAATGGGTGAGGGGTTCCCACCAAGGTACTCAGCTCTGGAACTTTCTGAAATCTAACTGCGCATACACGAAGATCCCATTGTGTGAGGCACAGAGACCACGAAGAAAAAGTATACTTCCATTTTGGAATAATCCCATTTTAGGGGAGCTGGGGGGACAAAACAAAGAGTCTTGTTACCCCTGCAGCAGGAGTGGCAATTTTATGTGGGAGCTGATTTTTCTGGTGGCTTGGTAGGGGGAATGATTCTCAGAGGGGCCTAAAGAGTTGAAGAAAGAGCCCTGATCCCCTGTTCTACACCCTTCTTTATTTTTGCATTTGTCTCAAATATTACAGCTTTTATCAGGTGATAAGAATGATCGTATACTCTCTCAAATGCCATAAAGAGATTTGTGTAGGACCGCTGTACCAGACAGGAGTGGGAAGTGAAACATCAACTCAGCAGTGTTCAAGGCAACTGGTGCAAGTCCTAGTCTCAGTAGTGCCATATGGAAGTGTGGATGGCACAGGTTCTCTGCACTATTATTAAGGGCCTTGTGCAGGACAAGTCCTGTTAAAGTGTATCTGCTCACAAAACAAAGGTGTGAAAGACCAGTTCTATTTCAAATTTCAGGTTCAGAAACAGAAAAAGAGAGTAGTTTGTTTCCAGTTCTGAACACTGAATTGAAAAGGCCTAGGCTCAAATTCTTGTTGGGTGAGGATGCTGCACAGAGTTAGAAGTAAACCGTGCATGTGTTTTAGCTCCTCTTTTGTATCAAACAAATATTTATATAAAATATCTTACGAGATTATTCTGAGGTTTTGCAAACTAATTAATGCTACTATAATCTATGTACAGGTATACCTCAGTTAACAAATTAGATGTGTTCCTGGGTATTACTACTTCAATGGAAAATTTGATACCAGAGGTAGAAATAACAGGGGAGGAATAGGCATAGGTTTCTAGATCACACAAACAAGAAGAGTAGTTCCACATTTTCATTCAAAACTAACAAGATGCACATATGGAATGAAATAACCAGGTCTGGATATTTTGGAAAAAAAAATTTGAACTACTAGAAACCACACTGATTCTACCAGTGACTTCTGTTCTGTTGGATACATCACATTACTAGTTGGGGTACCACAAATTTTGCAAATTTTACACATACACTGATCTCTTGCGGGTGGGAAAGCACAACATTCATTCATCTACATCTACTGAAAATTTCAATTATCTTAATTCTCACATCAAAACTGAAAATAATTTCTCCCAGACAGATATATGAAAGGCCAGAAAAAAGCAGAAAAAAATCCAAGTACTTCTTTCTCCCTTTTTGTGGAAGCCTTTTTTCCGGAAAATTTGGGATAAAATGAAAATGGAAAAAAATGGATGAAATAATTTTTCATTTTCCTTAAGAATGATGAATACAATGTTTAAGACAACATATTCATGTATTTATTCCCCTACAATTATTTCTGAAAATGATGTAACAGAAAGACTTTTATGTAAGACAATGTAAAAGATCAGATCTCTGCAATTCCTGGTCTCAATTTCCTCTTTGATCTCCCTGTTGTTTTTTTTTAAACTTCCTTTTTAAATTAGCTTTTTATCTATTTTGATAGACTGAAGAACTGATTTAACTTAATCTTTATGTCTGTTTGATACTACAAGTAAATAGAGGAGACAAAATAATATTCTCTATTTAATTAATATTGACAGTTACTTCTGTTTTTTAATTGATTTTTGCTTGATAAACTGGTAAAAAGAAAGAGGTTCCTTATAGTTCAGGACTTCGTGGCTTTATTTGTTGTTTTGGTTTTTTTTAAAGCAAATTCAATTTGCAATTATTAACAATTTGAAAATTTTAAGCCAAACAAAATTATAAACAACACATTTATATGTACAGGGTAATAATATCACCATTTTTCAATTATTCCAAAGATCTGATTTATTTTCTCATTGGTTTCTGAAAATTTCTGAAAATTTTACACCTCTAGCTACAAAAGGAAGAAGTTTTCCCTTACTTTCTCTGAGCTCTTGCTCAAAACAATCCAGCTGCCTTTTTGCATCACTTTCAGCTTCTTCTTTCCTTCTTTCAGAAGTCTCAGTCACTCCTGTATTTCTTCTTTGGTTAGCATTACAGGCTTCCTCTACCCCATTTTGACTGATGATGTCTTGTACTATATTTTCCTTTTCCCTCTGAGCAGATGTTTTATTCTGTGTAACTGTGGAGGTTAAAACAACAGTGATAGCAGTTAGATCTTCTTTCTGTACCAACAGGAAAAAATAACAGTGTCGTGTAGTGGTTTCAGTTGGACTGTGACCTTGGAGACCAGGTTTCCCACTCAGCTATGGAAACCCACTAGATGATCTTGGGTGTGTCACACACACACACACACACACACACACACACACACTCAGTCCCAGAAAACCCTGTGATAGGTTCACCTTAGGGTCACCATAAGTCAGAAATGACTTGAAGGCACACAACAATAACAAAATAATAAAATTCTGCTGTTAAAAAATGCATTTTTAAAACAAAACAAATCCTGCACTGCACTACTACATTACCAGTTCTTAAGGGAATCAGTTTGTAAGGGAACTGCTGTTAATAGAATTGATTCCTGAGATAATTCACAAAGTAGAAACTAGGTCGGAGCGTGTGCCTGCCAGTTCCTTCCCTTCTTGTATAAACAGTGGCTTTGGATATGACAGTGCTATGTTGTTATACAAATTAACAGGTAATAACTTTTATGCCTGGCTGCTTGTGAGGTCTATTTACACAAACTCTCTATTTAATCATGACAACGAAAACAACGGCTGGCATCCTGTTCAGTAAGTATGATGCTGTAAGCCTGACTTATGACTTTATAATTATTCGAGTTTGCATTTAGAATTTTCGCACTTGGGTAACGATCAAAAGTGTCCCTAAAATTTTATTTTTTGATAAAGATGATGCTGACGCTGATAACTTTGCTGCTTCACAGCCTGCCCTCAACAGACGCATTTCTAAGGGGTTGGAGAGTGGGGCAGTGAGTAAGGATGTACCCAGCCTTCTCCTAGTTAGAGGGCATGCTGAGACAGGTAGCTGTGCCAGGATCTGTGAGGAGGGAGGTGTGAGGCTTCAAAGGTAGCATTCTGGAGGGTGACATCAGGGGACTACATCTCCATAGACACACACCCTGATGCAGAATCTCAGCTAATATTTTATTATTTATTTTATATATTTTGTTTTTATTATTAATATTTTATTTGCCCATCTTGTTATGCTCTTTTTTTTTGGTTCACTTTGTTTTGCCTCTATATTTTGTATTTTATCTCCCTATAACAATAATGTTAAAAAAATGCTTTCCTGCTTTTGCTTCTTCATGAGAAGAAGGTGTAAAGCCTTGACGAGTGCCCAGGACTGTCATATTGTAATAAAGGATCCTCACTCTCTTCATTAAGGAATGCTTTTGTTTCTAAAGAGACCCCAATAGCCACCATTTCTTCAACTGGAAGCTTTGCGTATTTAAAGAACAGATACAGTAAAGTAAACTAAGTAAACCCCTATACTGGGATTTTCATCTAACACCACTGTCTTAATCTTTTCAATTTACTGAAACAAGGCAAGCTTATAAGTCATAGTTTGAACTTTATTTCAGTAAACTATAGTTCATATTAACCTGTTTGTTTAAGGACAGTATAATACTAAACGGTGCTCAATTCAAACCAGAAGCAAAGGATTCTGACCTCTTTATGGCCAAGCTTGAAGATCACACACGTAACACTAAACTGCAGTTTGACATTATGCCTGAATGAGGACTATTTCAATTAAAAAGTAACAAAATCCAACATGAATTTCATTTTATTGTGGGACCTAAGGTTATTAAACATCCTTTCCAAATATAAAGCATCTCAACTTTACCTACCAAATTCACAGACATTCATGTACTTGCCAATATACATTGTCTGATCAAGAACAGCAACAGAAAAATATGCATGTCATGAACTGGTTGAAAAGCAATGATGTGGGTTTCTTTCTTTTCTTTTTTTTTGAACAAAACTAGAACAAGAGCTCCTACGGAGCAGCATCATTGCAACTGAATTTCTATTATGAACCACAACTTTTTTCCTGATGACCAGAGACAACCAATAGCAACAAATTTATGGGATGTTAGACTTTCTGATCAAAGTAAAGATTTTAAGATGTTTATCTAGAAAATGAATGTCTTCCACATTTTCCTTCAAATACTTTGTATTTCATAATGTTCTTTCATATCATTTTAAAAAATGGCTGAGCTTTTATTACAAATAAGAAAGTTCTTGACTGTAGCACAAACGTTGACTTACTGTTCCTCCTCCGTGGAGATTCACACATTTCACAATAAGGCAGCAGTGAATTATTACTGTAAGTGCACAGACTGCAATGCCATATTGCTTCAGAAGCAGATCCTTTACTTGTATGAGATAATGGAGTACCAAAGTCCTCTTCCATAACTTCTTTTTTAAATAAACACTTCGATTTTTGAAAAAGAGATTTCCTTCCTTTGTTAGGAGAAGAACGCTTTGGCGTACTTGGTTCTAAGGCTCTTGGTCTCTTTGCTTCTTTACAAGGTACACCTGATTCATTCAACGCCTCAGAGTCCAAAGAATCACCACTCTCTACGCCGTTTTCCTCCAAATCTTGAGAAGGGTTATCACAAGAACCTTTCTTCCGCTTTCGCTCTGTATTTGACTTTGGTGAAAGGAAAGTACGGATATCATGCTGCTTTTCCTTTTCAAACTAGGGGAGAGGACAAACAAACATACATTAACATATCTTTCATTACACTTTATTGTCCTGCTCCATTCATCTATTTTTATATTTTTCAAATTCAGCCTTATACCAATAGCCAGTCTTCTTTTAGTAATGGAAATGGGTTTTAACAGACAAATCACATATTACAAAACAGGAGGGACTATATTATTACGCCTGTTTTTTTTTCTGACCAGTTTAAGCTCACAAACGACCAGTACAAGTTTCACAAAAATATGTGCATGGACTGTCATTTTTATGTTTCACGTATAAGCAATTTTAAGTCAAAAATTTCATAGAGAGTTGTAGGGCTTGACACCATTATCAGGTGCTCCAGTGAAACCAGTGTTCTTGCTCATCTAAAGCCTCATTATATTTGCAAATACTGGGCTAAATCCAATGTTAGTCCCTCTCAACTCAAGAAGATCCACTGAAACGAATGGTACTTCTTAGTTACCAGTTATGCAAGTCCCATTTATTTCAACAGGCCTACTCTAGCTGAGACTAAAATTAGATTTAACCCCCAAATGTACACTTGATTCATAGGATAATATAGTTTTTCACAACCAGCACAATACAAACTATTTATATGATGAGACAGGTCCAATGAATCACGTAGTAAGCTTCTTACTGGCATCCAATGGCATCAATCCAACTTAGGTCATCATAGCCCACTTTTTTCTGTCACTGTGGAGGTCGGAATTGTTCTGACTATGCAATGACCAATATCTCCCATCCAAAGCCCACTTTTTCAGTGTGGCAGGCCACCTTAGACAACCATTTCCATCTCAGTGAAGTGGCAGAGAAGTTACTGAGGTATTTTCCTACAGCAATGACATTCTTCTCAGGCACTGCTGCAGATCACTGGGAGGTCCAGAAGAATGCATATTGCAGTGTGTCCAGCTAAAGGAAAACAGCTGGCTATGTCTACTCATGCTCCCAGCCACCACAGGAAATGGTCATCTTGGGTGGGTCCCCACAGTGCAAAGGTGGGTTGAGGGGGCTGCACCAGGAGATGCATTGTAGTTATGTGCCAGAGCTATACCTCTTGATGCAAGATCTCAGCCTTGATCTCTTTTATGGTTCAAATAACATAGCTGAAACTGTATTATCACTGTTGTTGCTGTTACTACTAAATCAGCCCTCCACATTTGCAGGTTTCACTTTTGCGGATTTGATTGTTCACAGATTATTTGCTGCCACCTCTGCTGCCTCCCTATGCCTTTTTTAATAGGGACTGCAAGCCTCGTGAGACTGAGAAACTGTAAATGAGGCTATTAAAAATGGTGTGGGGCAGCAGCAGAGGTGGCAGTAAGCCCCACCAGCCACCCACTTCTGCCTTGTCAAGGAACCCTGATACCTCAAAGGAATCCATAGTGAATATGGTGATCATACTTTTTTTGTGTGTTAAATATGGTTTGGAAGGGCCTAGAGTTATTCACAGTTTTTTTTACTTTCACTTGAGTCCTGTGTCCCTAACACTAGCAAATGTGGAGAGATTACTGTATTACTGAATTTGGATGTGGCTCTTAGGCCTCAGAACTTGAAACTTACAAAATAATCTTTCTATTCTAATATTACAGAAGATCGGCCCTGTTGTTAACAAAAAAATCTTTTTTGTGCATTAGAGGAATTAGGCTGGACACACATGTCAGTTTCATATTACTATTCATTTATGTAATGAATACGCAGCACTATTCTAAAGCCAAAAGATACGTATCTGATTCTGGCTGTGTGCCTGCATGCTGCTGTTCAGTACTTAAAGTTAACCTAACTGCTTTTTAAAGCTACAAGCTACTAGCAGCCTCATTCCAACAACATGCTGAGTACTCGGATTAGTCTGGCTCAGAGCAGCGAATGGTACAGGTCACATCCAATCTCAAGTTGTGCAATTTATCCTCCAAACTTTTCCACGCCACCTGAAATTGTGGGACCCTGTTTGGTAGGTGGATCCTACTAAATCACATCATTTGATGTTCATTTCAATGAAACTGATGCCATGAAAAGTAAAGCAGTGATTTTTAGAAGCAATTGAGACCAAAGCTGACAATCCATTTATTTGCTAGAACATCCTTCCAAAATCTAAATAGTATTAGCATAACACTTACTGCTAAAGAGCTACCAAACCAATCCTGATCATTTTTTAAAACTTAAGTTTGAACAATCTAGACATGTGGAAAATTCACATACTACAAAAAAGTTCAAAGCTCAAGATTTAATAGCAAAACAACCAGAGGAGCTCAGCACCAAAGCAACAAGCTGTCTGTCCTGTTGTCTTTTTGTTTCCTACCAGCAGAGGGTTCCTGCCACACCAACAAGAATAGCTACTTCTGCAACAGATTAAGAGGCTTTTGGGCTGGTAATAAGGTGGGGATAAAAAAAGACTTTGTGGGGGATAAGACTACCCCTGGTGACATTGCTGTGGCTCAACGGAGAAATGAAGAGCTCAGAAAAGATGTCTTCAGAGTGATATTGCATGTGTCAGTTTCTGAGGCTGGCTGTCCATGTGTTTGAATAGCTGGTGAGGTACCTACATATGTAGGTGAGTGACTGGAGGAAAGTGTTCTGTGCATGGATGTGGCCAAAATGTGGAAAAATTTTGTAAAAATGAAAATAGTGGGGTAGAGATACAGAGAGGCAAGGATGGCTAGAGAACAAAAGAGAGGTAAACAGAAGCTACTACTTCTGCACTGCAGCTTCCTGCATTTACAGGAAAACAGGTATAAGAAGTGAACCAGGGTGATGTACTGGTTTGACTAGGACACTGTGAGACCAGGGTTTGATGCTCTGCTCAGCCATGGAAACCTAATGGGTGACCTTGGGCAAGTCACACTCTCTCAATCTCAGAAGGCAAAGGCAAACCCCCCTTGCCAAGAAAACCCTGTGATATGTTCACTTTAAGTGAGAAATGACTTGAAGCACACAACAATAAGTTCTCAGAAAGATCACTGAGACTTATTTCTAATTAAGCATGTACAGGGTGATAGTGTAAAGAGACACTGGTTGAGATCCCGCACCGGCAATGGAGCTCCATTGTTGTAGCTATTTCAGCAAATGCCATTCCAGCAAAACACTTGCCACTTAGGCAAGGCAGTATTTCAACTAAAGACCTTCCAAGGTGTTGCCGACCAGGGCAGCAGTCAATGACAACTGCAGCGCTCTCCCAATCACAGGGAGCATTGAGATGGGCAGCTGGAGATACACCCTGTGAATGGGAGAGCACTACAGCCGTCATTTCCTAGAGTCCTGGTCTGTAGTGTCTCAGAAGCCCTTCAAGCTGGGGCGCCTCCTGGCTTAAGAGACAGGTTTTCAGGGCCATGTTTGGTCATTAACAACTGCAAATACGAGTCCCAAAAGTTATGAGATTCTCAGAGATTCTGTCTTATGATTTCATAAATATTGAACTGGATGCTGGTCTTAGTCTAGATTAGTTTTAAACTTCAGCTCCTCACTTCATCCCCTTGACCTCCAAGACCAATTTTGCTCATTTACAGAATAGTAACACCCATGGTAGCATGGATTTTCCGATGTCTCAAGAACACACTACACTCCCTCCATGTTAGTCACCAGTGAAAACACTGAATTTCAGCTGAACAGGTAGTGCCATTAAAGTCAAAATACAGTTATGATTCTTTTAAAACAAAGTAACTTCTTTTTAAATTTTAAAAAATCAAATGATGAAGTGCAGCAGTATTTAACCAGCTGCAGGAAATTACATTTATAGCCAAAAGATAAAACAGATATTTATGCAATGTCCTATAAATCTCAGCTAACATTGTGCCTACACATCAATACAGGAATCATGAGTGTAGATACACAGAAAATGTAGCTTTAGCTCTACAAACACATAATGGATCTTTATCTGTGCATACATACATGGGTGAATAAAATCTCATTCTTTATTTCATTTAG
Source organism: Cyclura pinguis (assembly GCA_030412105.1). Classification (NCBI taxonomy): domain Eukaryota; kingdom Metazoa; phylum Chordata; class Lepidosauria; order Squamata; family Iguanidae; genus Cyclura; species Cyclura pinguis. The sequence goes on along the minus strand of CM059599.1, from coordinate 245,211,072 downwards.
ACTTTCATTAGGAGTCCAGGCTTCAGCAAAATTCAGGAAATTCCATTTCTCTCTGTCGCCATCTTCTGCTTGCAGTTTTTCTTTTTTGCCATTCAGTGTCGTACCTGTAACTTTGGCCTGTTATGTAGCAGAATGGGAAAAAAGGTGTCAATTTTTGGAATAATGCTGAGTATGCCACTGGAATTATTTTCAACTTTGTTAATATAAACCTGTTAACTTTCCCTCCATATCTGTTTTCCACCTAGCACAGAGATCTGGTTGCACGTTCTATCACCCCACTAGGCTAGGTTAATACACACACAGGGCAGCACTTTCTTTGTAACAGCACCCTGATACTGGAACGGCTGCCCAAGGGAAGTCAGGCTGCCTCCATACCTTTTAGGTTTCTGGGCAGGCAGCTGAGACTGTGTTGTTTCACATGCCATTTGGTCCCATAAAAACCAGGGGTGGCTGCCGTTTTAATTAACTGTAAGTTCTAAACTATTTTTAAGGAGTTGTATAAGCCTGCTTTTAAACATTTTTATCTGTTGTACATTGCCCCAGGGCTTCTGAGAAGTGGCAGAGAAACACTTTAAATAAAATGAATAGATGTCGTGTGCCTTCAAGTCATTTCTGGCTTATCATAACCCTAAGACAAACCTATCACAAAATTTTCTTGGCAAGATTTGTTCAGAGGGGGTTTGCCTTTGCTATCCACTGAGGCTGAGATAGTGTGACTTGTCAAAGTCACCCAGTGAGTTTCCATAGCTGAAAGTGAATTTACACCCTGATCTCCCAGTATCCTAATCCAACACTCAAATCACTACACCATACTGACTCTTTTAAATAAAATAAATACATACACACATACCAAGGAAACAGACTGTACACCATTGGCAAGGATGCATGTTTTTACTGTATCATTTTTATATAGAGCCACATATGCTAGCATGCTGTAATGGACAGAGCACTGGACTATGACCCTGGAGACCAAGGTCAGCCATGGAAACCCACTGGGTGACCTTGGGCTCATCACACACACTCACAGCTCAAGAAAACCCCATGATAGGTTCACCTTAGTGCCACTGTAAGTCAGAAACAACTTGAAGGCACACAACACCTACAGTGCTGCTGATTCCCCCTGAATAAATCAGTGTATCGGTTGATAATGTTTTGCATCTAGGAATAGAGCCAGATCTAAGTAACAGTTGAGATTTCTACTCCTAAAAATAAGGGATCGACCATTGTGTCTTCATGCCAGCATCACTAACTGACAGTGTTATGGTACGAAAAGGGAGTACCACAAAACTGTCTATTGTCTTGTTTGAATGTCAAAGACACTACACACATTACATTTTAAGACAGTGACTAAATGGAGATTCCATGACTTCACCACCCGTTAATTTTTCCTCCTTCATCATCTTTTCACTGACACACTTTTCACATCATCTTTTCACTGTTTCCTGTCCAGCCTGGTGAAGAACAACTTTAGAGACCTTGACAGACAGTGCACTACACCTTGTGTACAAAACTGAAACCATTCCTCACAAGTCAAATCCATTCTGCTTTTGGTGGAGAAAGCAAGAAATCTTCTTAAAGGTGAAGACTAGACTACTGTCAAAACACACCTTCTTGGATCTGGTGATCCCCAAAATGTCTCCTACAATATGCCAGCTCCATGATTTAAAATCATTTTAGGCAGCCTTGTCAATGAATTTTAGCTGGGGACTACTGGTATAAGATGGTGACCCAGCACGTTTCTTAATGTTTGTCAAACCCCTTGTCAACAAAGATCTAGCAGCTGAGTTCGCTTTGTTTTCTCAAAAGCAATTATTTTTAGAAGTCCTTCTGTTCACTTATGAACAAATCTGATGTAAATCTGGAATACTGATAGTAAATTTGTGAAATGGGTTCTTCTAAAGTAGATATTAAAGCGGGGAGGTTATGTGAAGTTATTATTTCTATTCTTGTCAATTTAAATTGCCAGAAGAAACAAGATATAATTTAAAATAAATAAATTAGAAGAAGATGAATTCCAATGAAGCCTAACATGCACCTCCTAGAAAATTTATAGTAAGTTCTGTCTTGTTTGTCAAATCAGGTTTGCATCTGTTACTTATCAATCTTACATTTAACAGTTCAGATTATTATGTTTCAAAACAATCTGTTAGACATTAAAACCAGACTTTCATTTCACCTCCCATGTGTAACCCTACTACTGTCATTTCTAGCCTGCATTTTTTTATTAGCTTGCCAGTTTTGTTCTTTTTTTTTTTTTTGAATTCTACAAAGCAAGTGGACAAAGGAGGAACGGTTTGTTTGGGCATCATCGACTAATGCACTGCATTTCTGTACTGGCTTCAGAAAACAAAAATTTCCTTCTTCCACAGATATCATGGAAGCTACAGTGCTTTGCAGAAGGATGAGGTCAAACAAACTGAAACTTAATCCAGACAAGACAGAGGTGCTCCTGATCATTTAGAAGGCATATTAGAGAACTGGTATTCAGCCTATGTTAGATGGGGTTACGCTTCCACTGAAGACACAGGTTTGCACTTTGAGGGCAAAAACTGGGCCTTTCCCCACTGCAGTTGCCCACCCCTTTGAAAGTGGTGACCACCAATATTTAAGCATATCATCATACCTTGCGGTTCAACATTGCCCACATAAGAGGATCCAGTGTTCCATTTGCAACTAGATAATGGATATTTACAGAACTGCACTGTCCAATCCGATGTGCCCTGTCTTCTGCTTGTTTTATGTGTCCAGGATCCCAGTATAATTCAGCAAAAACAACATGAGTTGCAGCAGTAAAAGTTAAACCCTAAACAAAGTGAAGAAACTAGTATTTACAGATCATTCTTCCAAGACATATACAGCAAACCATCATGAAGACTCAGAGAACATTGTAGCAGTAGCAGTTTTTATATCAATATTCTTGTAGTCAGCATAAGAAGCAGAGCCAGCAAAGGAACAAAGGTATTCCACCTCCAACATTAGCTTTCATGTGCTCATTATGGCTCAGAAGTTTCCATAACATCTAGAAAGATTAGCAGATTGAGCCTGGCATCCTGGTAGAGATGTATGTACGTGTGAGATTGTGAGATTTCCTTTAGGCATGCATGAGATCCTTCTTCAGGTACTGTAGGGGTTGGCATTCCCATTCTTTCTCCACAGCACCCAAAGCCTCCCCTTGACTTACTGAACAGGCTCTGAAGCCCTCCATGTGGCCATTCCATGCTTTTATGGGAAGTGGGCAGAATCACCGAAATGTCTGGTTACATCCCAGTACCCAGATGCAGAACGTTTACATAAGCACTGACATCATCCAGAGTTCTCCAGAGGTCTCTGCTGCTGTAATCATTTTGTCTCTGGCTATGTGGATATAGCCAGAAGCTTCCGTGATCCTGCCTGCCCCTCATGAAGCAGAGAATGGTCATAAGGAGCTGCTTCAGAGGATTTTTACTAAGTCAGGGAGACAGTACATAGTTCAGCCTAGGAGAGATCTGCACATGGACCTACTACGCTACATTAAACCATAAAGAATCGTAACCAGGATTTAATGAGTTAGTACAAGATGCACTTGTAGTTCCTCCTGATTGAAAGGGAGTGTCTTCACCTCCTCTATATGATGGTTCTGGATGTCTTAGACCCATGAAAGCATAATCTTTCTCTCCTCTGTAGTTCAAATCGAGAGAAAGCCCTAGAGCAGAGCTTTCCAAACTTCTCATGTTAGTGACACACTTTTTAGATATGCATCATTTCACAACACAGTAATTTCAGTTTTACTAGCAAACCGGAGCTTAAACTAACCCCTTATAAGAGAGACAGAGACATACATAAATTGTAATAACAAAATGTATGGGGACACAACATATGAAAAGCTTTCATATATTTTTAAAAATATACAATTTATAAATACTAACATACATTTGCAAGATTGTAGGTGACACACCTACACACTTCAGGCAACACACTAACGTGTCGTGGCACACCATTTGGAAAGCCTTGCCCTAGAGTGACCTCTCAAGTACTGCTCTATCAGAATAAAGCATGATAAGCATGATATTTGTAGGTAGCAGCAGTTTAACTTCTACAGGAAGGGGTTACTGTGGGCCTGCTGCTAACTGAGCTCAAACAATTAGAGCAATAATTTTGCTGATACTGACATCTCTTTCATCACTTCACTAAATATAGATTTGAATGTTAGAACCACCTTAGAGGAAATGAAATAAAAAGGTTAAATGACTTGGGCCCTGTACTGTCCCTGACCAAACAGAAAGGCTCATTCTGTTCATGGAAAGGACTTTGAGCAGCAGAGATTCCTTCTGGGGGAAGACTGAGAGGAATTTTTTTGCCAGTTTCATTTTTTATTCTGCTGACCTCTCAGTGCAACCTCTCATACTGTCCTGAGGAAAGCTAGTAATCCACTACAGCAGATTTTCAGGGAACTGAGGCTCATGAGATAATTGGTATCAACTGAAAAGCAAATTACTTTTAATATTTTTTCTGGTTCTGTATTTTAAATTGATTTTATTTAAGATATTTCTATATCACTTTCCAATCCACAAGGGTTCCCGCTGAGGTATCCCAGGAAGGAACTCAGGGAAAGCATTTAACTACTATTTTGCTCCATTCACATGGGCTGAGAAACTGCAACAATATTTTCACAAGAGAAATGGGTTTGTGTTCTTATCTGATGTCCCTCAAGAAAATGGCTGACATTTTCTTAAAGCCACACTAATCTACACTGGCTTCTGCACGACCATGGTTTTCTGAACCATTCCATTCACAGATAGCTTTATCTGAGATTTTCTCACACATGAAGTCACCAAACAAAAAGAGGGGGGCAGCAGCTCAACTGAACACTGTTAAAGTGCCACAACCACTAAATTCATCACAGGATAAATTTAGGATCCTGTATATTTTCTTACCTGACCTGCAGCTTGAATGCTCAGTATGGCCACCCTAGTATCTGGATCTTTCTGGAACTGATTGACAAGGTTTATTCGTTCCGCTGAAGCTACACTTCCATCTATTCGAATATAACGAGTCTGTAACAGTAAGATAACCAACAACATGACACTGAAACAGAAGGAATCTTTGGGTTTAAATGAAAGTAAATTAAATGATTAGGAAATGTTGGTTCACTTTATAAGGCTGTGATCAAATCACAAGCCAGGGTATTATGGGATAATTCCAAAAGCTTCCCCTCAATCCTCCAAAAGAATGAGAAGCAGGCTCTGGGTTCACTATGCTTGCCCTTCCAACTACAGACAGACATTAAAAGCTGAAATGCCATCCATGTACATTATTCAGTTTTGTTACTGAAAGAACTTTTATCCTGCTTCTCAGAGTGGAATCTGTATCAATAAAAACATGATAGTCCTTTCCCTCATAATTACACTCTAGAACAAACAAACCAGTCACATGATGCAGAAAAAAGGAGGAATGGGGAAGAGGAAGAAAAATAAAACTCATGTACCACTTCTTAATGTTACATCATTCTTAGACTGAGCTGTAATGCTGCAATACAGCCAGATGCAATTTTCTTTTTATCATAATCAGCTGAAATGAAAACAACTGAAAGAGAGGAGGAACCAAACCCTGTTTTCTCTGCTGAGGGATCAACAGAGTAGTCCTGCTTGCTAACTCTCTTGCATCTGACATAGCTGCTGCTGAAAAGTGGCCTTCTCAGGGAGGCTAACAGTAGACCTGCTTTTACTTCTCTTCCCCTGCTGCACCTGGATGGTACTCAAGATAGTACATTTTCTTGTCCCGAGTAGCTCACAGTTTATAGTTTAGTTCAGATCGGATAAGCAGGTGTTTGTGAGTCAGAGACCACAAAGAAGAATCTAAAGTTCAGCACAGGAAGGAGACAGAAGTGGGGGTAGGGATAAACAGGAGAAGATGCAATATTTAAATTTCACTTTCTTAGAGTAGAGCAAGGGTGGAAATCATGCAGCTATGGAACCAGCAGATATTGTCAGATTGCTACATGTCATATTCCTGACTCCTGGCTATGTTGGCTAGGGCAAGTGGGAGCTGTAATTCACTAATATCTGAAAGCTGCATGATTCCTGACCCTGCTGTAGAGCATGGAATATAAGGTTCTGTTTCACAGAAAAGGTGGGATCTGAGAGTAAAATGTGGTCACACTGAAGCCACTATGTCTGTAATGTTAATACATTACAGCCCAAGATATTACAGTTACCAACTTGTGAGTAAACTTTTAACAAGTTTCCTTTGGCATCAACGAAGAGAACACATACAGGATTATGGTTAATAAAAACTGTTTAATCAAATAAAAAGAGACATAAAGGAATCCAGTAGTCCCTTTGAGATAAACTCAAAAGAAGAAATTTAAAGCAAAAGCTTTGGCGCACTACAGTTCACTTCAATACATCAGATGAGTGGACTGAGTCCACAAAATGTTGTGCTAGATTTCTTTTCTTCTCAGTTAGTCTCAAATGTGCTACAGATTCCTTTAAGTTTTTTAATGCCAAATCATGGCTATCGTTTTGAGTACCAATCAAATAAAGAACACTTACCTTGCTTTCTATCACTGCTTCTGTACATGCCTGGAGCATACTTAAGTGGTGAGCAAAGACTAGAAACTTAAGGTTGTCATTTTCCAGTAGCATTTTGATATAATCCTTTACTGCTCCTGCCTAAAATGTACAAGGAATGCTAAATTTTCTTTAATTAATAAAAAAGGGAAAGCAAGTACAGACCCATTTAAGACAGAATATATGGTAATCAAATAAAACTAGCATAAACGTATATAGCATTCATATTTCATTATTTTTCTTGGCACTAGTTATTACTCTACAGACATTTAAATATGAGGCCCCTTCTTAAAAACATCAACCACCCTTTTAAAGGAACAAGAGTTTTATTTTATTGTAACCAGATAATTTTGCCTTTTTTTTAAGGCAGAATGGTGCAGTGGTTTGACTGCTGGACTAGGACTCCAGGAGAAAAGAGTTCATATCTCTATTCAGCTATGGAAACCTCCTGAGTAACTCTGGCCAAGTCATACTTTCTCAGCCTAAGAGGACAGCAGTAGCAAACCTTGTCTGCATAAAACTTGCCAGGAAAACCATAAGGTAGGGTCACAGTGTGTCAGAGTTGACTTGACTGCCACATAACAACTGTAATAATTGTTGTTGTTCAATAACCCAGAGAAATGGGACCGGACCAAATGAAGTCCTTCTGTGGGTAGAAGACATTCCCATCAAGTAGAAGTTTCTATGAACGAAAGTGGGTGAAAGATCACTGTGTTTTCCTGAAAATCTTTTGAGGGATCCTCTAGAAGAGTATGGAAGAGATTACAGAGAAATTCTGCAAAAATAACCTCCCATCCTATATCCGTTCATGGAAATTTCTACGAGACCAAACATCTTCTATGAATGGAAAGCATTTATTCATGAAAAAGCACCACTAGATCTAACCCCAATATTCAAAGCCACAATAGTTCAATATGTTTTCTGAAAGTCTGGCCAACACATAACAACAGAAAAGCATTTATATCAAACAAATACAATCGATAAAACACACAGAAAGATGTTTGAACACCTCTAGCATGGCAACATATTGTAAATACAGAAACAAGTAATACAATGGTTAAAAAAGAAATAGTTAAAGAGTTGCAAAGCAATTCAAAAGTACCTTGGCGATGGCAGTCTGTTTAAACATCCGGGTAATGAGGCCCATCACTTGGACAAAGTCACTTTCTGCAGAATTTAAGTTTGAAGCCCGCATTAATTTCTCCCATTCTTCAAAACTAGTGTTTAATTCCTGCACAGGAGAGTAAAACAATATTTAGAGGCAAAAATGTGAAATTGCATTTCTTCTGAATATGTTTCTCTACTTTTGTTGTAGAAAAGAGAGAACAATAGCCCACAAATTTGCCAGCTTCTTCCGAGAATAATGTTACTGTAGAGGGAATACAGTCCCTACTGAGTACAGAACCCCTAACTAAAGCTAGGAGCAAAAAGCAAAAGTCCAACTCATCCTATCTTGATCATAACATAAAATGCTTTTAGATGTTGATTTAAGTCCCAGAGGAACAAAAAAGCACTTAAGAGATCAAAACTGCAATGCAGACCAATCAGTCCATCTGCAGACTATCATTCTTTTTTACATATGCATGTATGATAATTAAATAGTAAGATAGTAAATAGTAAGATCATAAGCTTGTTAATTATTTTAAAATATTAAGATAAAATGAGCTAGTGAGTATAGTCGCTTGAGTGCTGGACTGGGACTCTGGAAGACCAAAGTTCAAATCCCCCCTAACCCGTGGAAACCTACCGGGTGGCCTTTGGCAGCTCTCTCAGCCCCAGAGGAGGACAATGGCAAACCCTCTCTGAACAAATCCATCCAAGAGAACCCCATGATACGACCCTAAAGAAAACCCAAGTTGGAAATGACAGGGAGGCACACAGCAAGGTTAGACAAAGTACAATGTGAAATATGGGAAGAACTTGTACACATCATGCGAGACATGCATGGTTTCTCCCAGTCCTGTAGGATGAGGTATCTTCGAAACTGATTGATCCATAGAAAACATCAAAAATCCCATTGTGTACGCAACATTAATTATATGGGTATTTGGACAGGCACCATTGTTAGTGAACGGGAATTTAACTGGAGACACAGACACATACTTTAAGAATGTAAAAGATAAGAATTCACTCTGATAGAAATATAGCATTCAATGTAAAACAAGACTCACAAGCCTTGCTTCTGTGAACAAATGAATGCCACATTTAGTAAAAAGCATTAACAGGCTTGATCCGCATTTGTCTGGCCTTGAATGAAAGGGGTTCAATGGTTACTCCGGTTCAGAGGTCAGAAGAGCCTCAAGACCCAGAAAAAACACCAGCAGTGAAAATAAGCAGCCAACCAAAGGGAATGTATTTTTTACCATACATGAAAGGGGTCACAAAGTATAGGGAAACTGATGAAGAAACATAACCTCCAACAGTCTACAGACCGACCAAGAAAATTCAACAAGTGCTACATTCATCAAAGGACAAGAGGGATCCTCTAACTTCTGTGGGAATTTACTGCATACATTGCAGCTGTGGGCAGGTCTACATAGGGACTACGAAATGCAGCGTCCAAACACGAATCAAAGAACACGAAAGACACTGCAGACTGATCCACCCAGAAAAATCAGCAGTAGCAGAACATGTTGTAAACCAGCCTGGACACAGAACACTTTTTGAAAGCACATAAATTCTGGGCCTACACAGAAAGGCCACTGAAATCCATAAACACATGGACAATTTCAACAGGAAAGAAGAAACTCAGAAAGTAAACAAGATTTGGCTACCAGTGCTGAAAAAACTAAAATCAAGACTCAAAAATATGCCAATGAACACCACCTAGACTCTGGAGGTCCCTCTACAGGGAAGAATACAACGGGTTGCTAATGTACTTAACTCACTGATATCCATATCCCCTGACCAACAATATACCCTGGGGGATATCCCATTTAACAAGAGGCCATCACACAGGCCAACTCTAACACATGCAAATTGCTCCCTCCCACCCAGGGACTACACAAGTATATATACCCTGTCTCACTTCCATGCCACCAGATCCTCTGAAGATGCCAGCCACAGATGCAGGTGAAACATCAGGAGAAAATACTAAAAGAAAACAGCCTCAAAGTCCGGAAAACCCACCATGGCCACGAAAGCTTTCGACTTTATTAGAACAGCTCTCTGGCAAGAGCAGAATGGATGTTAACTTGTACCTGCTTACCTTAGCAGCAGTTTTGGGAAGATCAAAAGGAATTCGCTGTCTGATTTTAGGTGGCAACTGGGTTAAAACATCATTCTTCAGCCTCCTGATCATTACATTACTGAGCAACTGGTGCAGTTCATCTAAATTTGAAGCTCCTCTACAGTCCCACTGTCGCTTTCTACCAAAAAATCTGCAGCAGCCGAAGAACAATGGAAACAAGAGAGTAAATTTAAATCAGCATCTGTTAACATTTGATTTAACAAAGAAGGGCCGTGCAAATACATATCAGATGAACATTACCCACCTTTGCATAATGGGGCAAACATGAAAAAGTATGTCAGGGCACTCTACATACGTAGTACCACTGATCTCTCAGTAATGCTCTAAGCACGTTGGAATAAAATATAGCTCTGGCTGAGCCATGGCTCCCACATAAAATAGATATCAAAATTGTCTCTTCAAATGGAAAACAAATCTTGCATTGATTGTCCATGTCTCTCCCAGGTTTGTTTTTACCAGGAAAACCAAGACAGGTTCACGGCACATAGCCGAATTCAGTACCAGATTAAATGCATTCCTACCACAAGATGCTTTATAAAGAGGATGAACAAAGGATGCCCCACATAAATATTTTCAAACTGCAGATCCCATCAACACCACCACAGCCGATGGTGAAGAATGCCAGGAGTCCAATAATATTTGGGACACTTTGCCCATTTATGCTTTACAATATACATCCTTCAATGTTATATATATATATAAGCTCAGTCCTGTCACAGAGAACGTACCGTTCAAGAAATCTTTCATAGCAGCATCCATCACCAATGAAGAAGAAATATGGGGGAAGACTTGGCATGCATAAAGAAAACACATGAGTTTGAGTGTGTTTTCTTTATGCATGCCAAGTCTTCTCCATACTTCTTTTTGCATCCCTTTTTGCATTCCAACCCACAATAGTACACTACTGAAACGAAAAGGATTTCTGCTACTTCCCTTTAAAATACTGAAATAAGCCTTCTATAAAAGAACACTGCAATGTTGAACTTCCAGATATAGCACACAGCTAGAACACGCTACTGTTGTCAAGGTTATGCCCAATCAGTAGCAAAGCTCAAAAATAATGAGTTAAGATTACCACCATGACCTGCAACTATGGTGAACCTTCAACTTTTGTGGGAGTTAGAGGTGCAGAATCACCATTAAAGTGGAAAAAACAGAAATATCTCTACGGCCCCCCAAACATGTATTCTACAGGCTCTGCTGCTGCAAAAATCTCATTCTGTGTCACGATCCCTCCCAAGGAACCTCTGCTACCTCTGCCGATCTCCAAGCCTTCCACAAGATAAGGTCCTAGATCCTTGCAGGGCCAGGCACTTTTGCCTTGCTCCAAAGTTGCCTCTGCTGGACTCTGTGGCTTCCGCCAGTCTCCAAGCCTTCCTCTAGAAAAGGCCTTAGAACCTCACAGGGTTGGTCTAGCAGCAGCAGTTTGTTCTCCTCCTCCTCCTCCTCTTTCCCACCAACAAAACACATGAGTGAGGATGGCAAGTATTAGAGAAAACCTCATTCACATGTTGTGTCTCTTAGTGTAGGATGTATCTCTAGGGAGAAGAGTTATTGACTTCGATGTGCACAAGTCCCTTTTTGGACAGTGCTTCATGACTCTCCACTTCTGGGGAGCAACTTTATTGACTCCAATGCGCACAAGCCCCCTTTTTAACGGTGTTTTGTGATCCCTCACTTTTGGCAAGTCGGCAGGGATGACCAGCTGCAAAAATCTCCTTTGTTGTGGTTGGGGAGTAGGCAGAGCGGGAAAGCGTTGGAGTGGAGGAACAGTGGGAGAGGAAGGAAGGGGAGGGCAGAGCCAGTGGTTTCCCATCATTACAGTACAGTACTATTACCACTTATATCTAGAGCTATATTGCTAGTTAAGCAGCAGCTACAAACTCACATATAATTAAATTTGCAGCAGTTAAACCCGCAAAGTCAAGGGCCAACTGTAGTTATTTTTTCAGGTGACAAGGGTAAAGTGTAAATTGTCAAGTGAAGTAAAGGGTAAAAGTGAAGTTACTTTAGTTACTTCCAAATGTGACTTTCAAAAGGCATTTTGACATGAAGGCTTAAATCATTCTCTTACCAATCCTGCTCTTTTTTTCCTTCCAAAAGGCCACATTAAGAAACAAAAACTTAATGAGCAGGGCAATATGCAACAGTAGTTCTCTCTTCGACCCTGCAACGAGCTATGGCAACCAATTATTCTCCAACATTGCTGAGAGCGATATGAATGAATTACTTTTAAAAACTAACTTCCCAGTTCTGATCAATATCTGGGGGTACATAGAGAGGGTGATTAAATTACAGTACCTGATCCGTGCATCACAGTATTTTTTGGCATATTCAGTCCATGTCCCAAATTTTCTTGGGCAAAGTGCTTCAAGTTGCATGAAAAGCTGTAAGCAGAACGATGACAAATGTACTTTATTACAAAGCTACAAAAGGTATCAACAAAAATCTTAAGCACACCACATTTTCTTCTAAGAGCACTCTATTTTTCATTCATAGTCAAGGGTGCCCCCCCTATATAAAGCTTGTTAATGAACAGACTGAGATGCTTTATCCTGGCCACATCTACACAACATAACAATTTTTTAAAATAGTTTAGAACATTAAACACTTTTTAAAAAATAAATCTTCATTCAAATAGAAGTATGCCTTATTACCTTATCCCCTTTCTAAAAAGAAAAAACAAAATAGTGTAAACCAGAAACGATCCATTAGTGATCTAAGCCCTTTCCTAGAGGGGAAGTTTCAGACATTGTACCCTACAGGCAAATAGCATGCTTTCATAATAGTTCCAAAAACTGTGGTATGCACCAAATCCTTATTCAATCCATATTCAACTATATGAACTATACCGCACAATGCAAAATGCTTTACAAAGGCCATACTATGCATTGCTTTGTTTTATGTCCAGTCTAAAAGATAAAGCAAGTTGGGAATCTGCTTCAGAGTCTGTGCCCCCCATTGCACTTCCACAGCCTCATTTGTTTGCTCTCTTCCTGGTTTGCAGCAACTATTGCTGGGGAAAAAAAGTCAGGATAGCTGGGATTGACACAAGCCATGGTTGCTGAAATTCAGTCTTCTGCATAAAATTGGGGACCGAGACAATGAATGTGAGTGTGGAAGGGAACAAGAAGCAGACACACTTAAAGCTTATTCTCAACAAGCCACCATGTTTTGTCTGTAACAAGCAGAATGTGCCCTGGAAAGTTAGAGGTGATTTCCAGAACCTCTTCAGGTCTTCCTAAAGCTGGAGTCCCAGTGAGGAGAATGGCCCGAACAGCATTCTGCACGATAGGCAACAAAATCTTGCTACGGGCTGAATTTCTGGATTTCATGTAGTGGGATTCATCAACGATTACTACTTTGAACTTCTGCTTATGCAGACTATCTATGAGAATCTGTGCATCTGAAGTCAGCAGTCCATAACCCAACACAATCACTTTGCTTGTAGATATCCTCCTAGAAAAAGCAAAACAGGAAGCTATTTAGTCACTAGATGATAATGCAAATTTCAAGAGATAAGTAGACATAACTGAAATTAATATGCTCTAAGTGCTTAACATGCCAAGGTCTCTAAAGCAGAGCGTTCCAAACTTTTCATGTTACTGACACATTTTTTAGACGTGCATTATTTCGCAACACAATAATTCAGTTTTACTCGCAAACTAAGCCCTTGTAAGAGATTCAGACATATACATAAATTGTAATAACAAAATTACAAGAAACGAAATTCTTAATTAGAAGCTTACCCATTTTAGGTGTAATTCAACTGCAATTTAAGTAACTAAACATGAAAATAACAGCAACAGCACTCCACTCCCAGTTATAAAGTGAGAGAACAATCCTGTGGGCCACACACTTCTTGTGGAGCGGCTATGCCTTTTCATCACATTCACTTCCATTGTTTCAACCCGATTATGCATGCACAGCACTCAAAGGTGTAGCTAGGGTGGGGTGGGCCTGCCGCCACTCTTGTTGGGGTCTTTCTCGGCCTAAGGCGGCAGCAGTAACACACTTACACACTGCAGCCAACACAATAATGTGTCACGACACACAGTCTGGAAAGCTCTGCTCTAAAGCGTAACATTCCAAATGGCCCAAGCTGGAAGCTAAATCCTAAGCATGATTTTTTTAAGGACAGCAAAACTCAATTAACAAACTGGATCAACCAAATACTTAGTTGATCTATCAGTAGGAGGCACTTTTAAACAAAAAACACAATTTTTTAGCCACAAAGTTTGCAAGTCTAGGATCCTGATTAGACTGGTCTGGGTCACATATGGATGGTCCATAGGAAGACTCAGAAGTCTTCCATGAAACTCATGTAGGTGCCCACACTGCTGCCACTACTGCTAAGTGTCCTCTGCTGCTCATCTGAGTGACAGACAGGCGATCCAGAATATAATTATGGCAGCAAAAAAGGAGAGAACTGTTACCTTATACCACCATGCACACCATAATTGTGCTGTCCCATTCAACTGTATGATAGGCTGCACAAACTTAAATTTAAATGTGGAAAGCAGCACCAAGAATCATGCCTATACATTCCTCCCATCCAAATTGCACACCTCTCTCCCACCCTGCTGACAGGCAATAAGAAAAGCTATTCCCAGCATCCGTTAGCTGGAGTCATTGCAGCAGGGGCAGGGAGAGGGAACCTATGAGAAGGAGGGGAGGTTTAAACCTTTTCAACCTTGGATTTTGAGAGGAGGAGGAAGAAGTATGGGTAGTAAGTGCATATCTGTGCACAAGGATTATATGGGTACAACTTCTCTCCCCCATTTCTTCTTCAGTTACAGAAATCTGATAGCCCCAGTTCTAAGTCCTTGTGAATTAATGAATTAAAGAATGAAAATAAACATGAGGATCTCCCTGCTTTTTAGACTGCGACATAACGTCATAAATTCAACTGAAAGTTCAAATTAGAAAAGACTGACAGAATCAACAGGAATCTGCAAAGTCCGTGTTTCACAGAGTCAGCAGGACTTTTCTAGTTGTCACTCATAATTGGATTTGCATGACGAGTGGGCAAACTGAACCCTTCTCAAAGCTGTTTTTTCAAGTACTTGACTCTTCCAGATGCCCCGGGACCATCCATTATCTGATGCACAAAAGAGTGGATCACCTCTCCCGGAAGACGCCAGGAGCAGCAGTTTGCCTTTTAAACAGTTTTGACAACCTCCTTCCCCCAAAGCCTGCAGCAGTTTGAAGTTCTGGTATTCTACCTTGCTTCTCCCAATCCTAAGAATGGAAAATCGTCCTCTGACCAGGTACAGTTGCACAACACAGATTTAGAGCAAGTTTTGCAAGTAAGGAAATGAAATCATCTTGTGCCCACTTACGCAGCTATTAGCTGGAGCAACGTCACTGTTAACATGCCACTCACCAAGTATCAGTTTTATTCTGGATGATTATTATATCTTCTGGAGAGAGGTCTGGAATCCATTTCTCTATCTCATCAACCCAAGGATATCTCAGAGATGAGGGCACCACTATCAACAAAGGCCATTCATTTTTGTAGTAGTAAGCTACAGCTATTGCTTGGATGGTCTTCCCCAAGCCCATCTAAGACAGAATCAGATGAAAAGGGGGAAAGAGTTTAGTATCCGTTATGCGAAAGCAAAAGAAAACGCACTGAACATATAAATTGTTCACTTAAATTGAAATTAGCTTATACTACTAGTTTTGCAGTATATTTGCCAGCACCTGACTAATCTGTTAGCATAACACCATGTAAAAACAATCACATCTTCCAGTTATAAATGAGTTGGATGAAATCTTTTTGAGTCGTGGTCAATTAAAGATATGGCTAGATATTATTTACTTAAAGGATGATATGCTTTCTTCAAAGGAGCTCAGAGAACAGGGTACAAAACAAGCTAAAATATAAAAATAAAACATAATAATTTGTTAAAAATATTTTAATAAAATGCTGTTATAGTGTGCTTTCAATTTATTTCCAACTTATGGCAACCCTAAGGTGACGTCCTGTCTGAAGAATAAAAATAACCTTGCTCTGCTGTGGAATGATAACAGTGTTGAGGCCAGGCAGATCTCTTTAGAGTGGGTACAGTTTCTACAGAAAAAATTCCTTGAGTAGGAGTTAGACCTTGGGAAGTGCTTGGTGGGTCAAGTCCCTAGTTTTATTAGAGAGTAGTTTGGTGGACCATGGAAGCAGTCGTGTACTTCATCTCTATGCTTGCTCCCTACACTGAGATAACAGCAACATAAATTCCAAGGAGGTTGAATCTATGTGCCTGTTCAGGGAGTTGGACTACATGCCATGTTGTCTCACCACCTGGACATCCCATAATCTTCATTTGCTTTCTTCATTCCTTTGCTCAGTGCCGTGAAGAAAGAAGAAAAGTAAACAAAAAAAGTAGAAGAAAGTATTTCCTCTCACAAAAGCCAGAAAGAAGAAGAGAAAAAACCAGAAGAGGAGCCAGTGTAGTGGTTTGAGTGTTTCAGTATGACTCTGGGGAGAAAGTTCAAATCCCTGTTTGACCATGGAAACCCACTGGATGGTGGCTTGAGCAAGTCCCATTCTCTCAACCTCAGAGGGAGACAAAGGAAAACTCCCTCTGAAGGAATCTTGCCAATAAGACCCAGTGACAGGTTCACCTTAGGGTTGCCATGAGTTGGAAACAACTTGAAGGCACACAACAACAACAGGAAGAAGACTAGAAGACTGAAACAGGTAGTGAAAGAAGTCTGACAGGCAGAGGCTCAGAAAGAAATTTTCTGGGTTAAGCAGGAAAGGAACCAGGGAGAAGCTGGTTGGCAACAGATTTTATTGGACAGTCAACATGTGACCTTGCCTCTCCTGGGAAGCAAGTGACCCACAAGTGCTCTTTAGGATGCCTCCCTCAAGGACCAGACAGAGAAGCACTTCTTTTTAATTGCCAATTTGGTCTAGCTGCTGTGTCCATCAAAACACGTAACATTAAACTTTGTGAGAAATATGCTAAGGAAAATTTCCCCTGCTAAAATTCTATTTTATGTATCACGATGAAGACCACATCTTCCATTTGTAAATCAGTTCTACCTCAAATTTTATTCAAAAAAGAAACAAACTAAAAGGACAAAATCTAGGTTTTTTTTAAAGTTAAAAACACAACTTTTCCAATTCACTGGGGGGAAAAAACTAGGCGTCAGCTGATACAGACACTGCTTTTCATGAATTTAATTTCTGTGGTTACCTAAAGAAGTGCCTTAGTTTTTTATGCTTTTATAACTAAAGTGGAAACACCACTGAGTCTGAAAGGTTTCTTTACACTCAAGTTCTTCTACCTCTCAAAAGCTAGCACTTGAAGCCTCCTGCCTCTACTTATTGAAAACAAAAAGCTGGAAACCGAATGTTATTTTAAAACATGAGTTTGTATCTCATAGGCACATGAAAACAACAAACGAAAGTAGCACACAATTGTGTAACAATAGCAAGGTAATTACTTGCTACTACCAGCCTCATTGATCTTCTCAAATACCTTCCCCTGTCACTAAAAACAGAACTAAAACAAAATATATTAAAGAACCATATGGAACTCACAGGAACACATTCTTTTTTTATTTGGAAATGGTGGCATATGTGGGCTTAATTATTACAGACAATCAACACTAAAACCTATACTTCAAACTCTGATTGCTTGAATTTAAAGTTTTTTAAAAAGCGTATCTTTTCCTGTAGCATACTCAAATGGTTGAAAATGCTCAAGAATGGTTGCAAAAAGACATCTTATTTCCTTATTTGGAGTATCCTACCCTTCCTTGAAGTTCTTTTAAGCTTAAAAGCTAGTTCCAAGTGAAACTGACCCAGTTGCATCAATCCCTCTGTCACCCAAGAAAGTTATTGTTAAAAAAAATTAAGACAGCTTGAATGAAAAGCTAAGTATCTGTGACTCTTCCTATTGTACAACGGCTTCTCATAGTGTGAACACAGAAAGTCTCATAACAGACTTAGTAAACTTGTTGCATCTATATACTGTTGGTGTTTCAAAAACAATCTTTGGTTCCAACATTTCCTTATACTTCTATAACCACAGTGTTATATTCCAAATAGAGTGCCTACAAAAACGAATATAAATGCATTTAGTTATGATGCATTTATTTATGATATCTATCTATAGCCTAAATATATCCCAACTGTATGCATGGTTACTCAGAAGCAAGTTTCATCATGCCCAGGTAAAACTGAAAAGAGGACTGAAAGCTGCCTTATAAATCTAACTGATCTTAAGGAAATGTTCTTTCTTGAAATGCACTTAAGACTTAAATAGCCAAGTTCTTTCTCAAGTTACTGCTCCACGTAAAGGCAGCTACTTCTCCCAAATTAAATTTCTACATAAATGCGAATGTAATAATTAACTATGATGAATATATTCATGAGCATTTCTCCTTTCATTTGGAGTTTTCAATTAATTACTGTACCAGTAATTAAAACTGAAGTAAAATTATTGGACATTCAAGTCTATAGACTCAAAGTTATCACAAGATCTAACACAACCAAGGCCTGAAGGACTATGTTACTATGGTTTAGGTAGCACTGTCTAGAACAGAGTGGATACAACATCTTCCCCACCCTGATCTTTGGGACAACAAGGTGGCAACTCTACTTACAGAATACTTACAGAAGGTTACCGAATTCTACTGTCCAACTACAGTTGCCTATACCATATCCATGTTAATCTACAGGATTCAGTCTGAGCCAACATACAGTTTGTTATATTTCTCTAGAGCCAGCCCATTAAAAAAGCCCTGCAATCCTCTGGAAGTTCTCAAGTTCAAGCATGCACTGGATTCATAATAACGGTTCTTCAAATCTCTAAAATACTTGCACAATTAAATTCTTTGTTCTAGAGTCACAGAACAACAGAGTTGGAAGGGAACTCATGGTCCATCAAATACAACCCTCTGCCAGTGCAAAAAAAATAACCTCTGTTTAAAAACCTCAAATGAAGGAGAGACCAGTACCTTCCTTGGCCTATTGAACAGTTCTTGCCATTAAAAAGTTTCTTATCATAATGTTCAGATGGAATCTGTTTTCTTGAAATTTGAATCCATCAGTTCAGTTCCTATGCTCCCTGGAGTAGCAGAAAACAAGCTTGCTCTATCTTCCATTTGACAGCTTTTCAGCTATTTAAAGACACCTATCACATCATCCTTAATCTTCTCTTCTCTAAGCTAACCATAGCTGTTCCTTTAGAGTGTGGTTCCAGACTTTTTATCATCTTGTCCACTCTCTTTTGGACATGGACACAGCATACCAGGTGAAGTTTGTAGTCGACATTTTCAAAGATGATTTAAGATTTCCATGTTGACTGTTATAATTTCACATCCACACCAAATATTTGTTTGGCAGATAGAGGTCCTCACATTTAATATTTTACTCTAATAGTTTGTGAAACTGGTATTGTTTGTGTTGGTACCTCCTGGGAATGTTTGAGGGAGGCAGCTAGCATTGTGGCTTGTGGCCCATATGTAGGCCATAAGTGGCAAAGTCATGTGATGATGATACAAGATCCAAGAGAAGTTGAGCCTGCTTCATGTTTCAAAGAGTAATCTAGAAGAGTTCAGGCTTATATGTTTAGTCTTGACCTACTAGTGATTGTAGGGCCTATCTACAGAAGCTTGCTGTTACAGGAGAATATAAGTCTGGTCTGTTCTGGAACTGCATGTGGTTCTAGACTTCCACTACATTTTGTTTGGTATTGAACACTGCCAAATGTTATTGTTATAAGATAAGCTTTATTGGTGGTAAATGATGATGGAGCACATGGCATACAGCAGAGAAGGATTCTAGCCTTTTCACTGATCGGGTCCAGCATCCTCGCACAGTCTGTGGTAGAACTGGGTCCCTCAACAATTATTTCTATTTACACTACACCTAGCTAGCAACCCTATTCCCTACAGCTGGCCATAGGGACCCTGGGCTCGTGTGCACAAACATAGCCTGCTGGTGACACCAATGGAAGATGGACTTCCAAGGGTTGTATAGCATCAAATACAGTTCTTCCTCCATATTAGCGGGTTTCACTTTCACTTATTTGATTATTCGCGAAGTGCCCGCTTGCCTCCCCGCCAGTCTCCCGCTCCCATTCCTAGCCTTTCCAAGGAGGCCTGTAGGATTGTGCAGGGGAGGTAATTGCCGGTTCCCTGCACACCCTGGGGCCTCTGCCTGCATGGACTATCGCAGGTTCCCTGCACGGTCTGGGCCACAGCTGGCGCAGGCTGGCAGCAGGCAGGAGCATGGAGGGAGAAGCCACAGAAATTATTTGCGATTCACATTCACGAGGGTTCTCTGTCCCTATCCCTCGCGAAAGTGGAGGGCCTACTATAAATCCAAAGTGCAACAAGTGTGACCCATCCTGCTCATACCTATGAGAAATATGCAAGCAAGTTCATAATGGAGTCTCTCAGTCCATTCTCAGCTTTCCTATCTTTTACCAGCCTCAGGCTGATCTAGTGTAAAAAAAAAAGTATCAAAGAAAGCCACTAATACAAATTAACCCTTCCTGTATCACTGGACAACTGTTAATGTTTGGCCACAATGCCAGCAAGGACTGTAAAACCCATCTGTCTAATGACAGAGGCCCCACTTACTACAAGGCCCATTTTATAGGATCTGGCAAATGTACTCGGCCTAGTTCATGAGGTTATTCTACTGATTTCAGACACTGGGATATTAGTAGAAAAACACTGCCAATGCTGTCCGTTGTTAAATAAAGAGTGCTTATGAGGTTCCTTCACTGAGGCAAATAGGCACAGTCGTACGCTCGGGAGATGCAGGCTTTCATTTAATGCACTAGCTAGATCAGGAACCTTCCTCGCCTAAGGAGGAGGAGTTAAAGGATATGAAAAAGAAATCTAACAATGTCTCATGCCTCTTGTGTGTGATATAGATTCTGAGAGTCCTGAAGAAAGCTAATGTATGCCACAACTTTTCAGAGAGATGACAGGGGTCGGGACAAAAAGCTCGCAGTTGCAGTTCAACAACATCTGGAGGAGTGCACAATTTCAATGCCTTCTATAGATGTTGTGTATCCTGGGATGAAAGGGAATATACTCTCTAAGCAGTACTGATTCAAAGTTTCCCCTGTAAGAGAGCATCCCATTCCCCCTTAATGATTTGGTCAAACATGGGGTGAAAAGGGAAAAAATGCAGTCATTAGATTTTTGTTATGGAAAAGCCATGGAACCCTCATCAGAGGAGAGAGCAAGTTTGGAGTCTGAAGATTAAGCCCTAAGGGGGAATCATGATTTGAACAGGAATGGATTAAAATAACCAGAATTAAATAACTGTCTCAACAAAGGCCAGGTCACACTAATCTCTTTCTTCTTCATCCAGGTCAGCTGAAACAGATTCCCAGGGAATTCCTCCACGATGGGGTTAAGGTGGGTTCCAAAATTGCTGCCTGGTTGCAGAAAATGGGATCCCCAGACACTGCCTAAATAATCCGAAAGATAAAGGTAGTACTTTTGCCTGGACCTTTTTCCTCAGCTCACTATTCTTCATCACCAGAGCTGGAAAAATACCGGGAGTTTTGCAAGCTTTTATTAAGACTCATTTCCCATAGAATCTGTTTGTTCTGTAGTCAAATGAGCTTCAGCAGCTGGGATAAGTGATGTAGCTGGAGACTTGTTCACTGAGATGGACTTTGTAGCATGCAGACCTAACAGTCTAACAGGGACAAACTTCTTTGATGTTTTTTTCAGGCTTGATTAGCGAATATCCTTGACCAGAGCTACGGAGAGGGAGACAGAGAGAGAGATGTGGCCAAATGAAAATAATGTAAAAGAGGAATTTGAGCTTTTGGGAGGATGAAGAATAAAACAGAAGCAAGTTATATAGAAAGTTAAAGAGAAAAAGATAAAAACTAAGATAGGAGGGAACCTAAGGAGAATATGTTTATAGAACTCAGAAAGGAAATACAAGTTGAGTATCCTTTATCTGAAAATTCAAAACTTGAAATGCTCCAAAATCTGAAACTTTTGAAAAGTGGAACCCAATCTTCTTTCTGGAGGGAACATGAGGGATTCACAGAGGCTTACCTGAGATGCGCTGCTTACAAAGCCTCTCAGTTGGCTTGGCTCCTCCCCTTCACCTGGCTTTGCAAGCAGCACACCCCCAGCAAACGGAGCAGGGGGAAAAAAGGAGCCAAGCAGACTAAGAGACATTGTAAGCAGCACATATGCATGTAGTCCCAAGTGAGGCTCCATAATTCCCTCCTTTTCACTACACGAAGAAGGCAAGAGGAAAAGAACTTATCAAAGAGCGGGCCCTGCATTGAAAGAATGGTATATAATCTCATTATGTATATACAAATATGAAAAAAATCCAAAATCCAAAACACCTCTTGTCCCAAGCATTCTGGATAAGGAATACTCAACTTGTATTCCTGGGTGAGACAAGGAAAGAGAAGCTGGTAGACAGAAACCTCAAATCATCATATGACCTTGCCTCGTTTGGGCAGTGAATGGAGTACATCCCACAATGCTGCCCACCTTCTACAGGACCTCCCAGAGAAGTAAATGTGTTTTAGAATTGCACACTTGCACAAACATTCTAAAATAAGCGGTAAAAGAAGACATAACAAATAAGTAGAAAGTCACTTACCTCATCTGCAATCATGCACCTAGGGGAGAAAATGTAAAAGTTAGAAGATAGCCACAACTGGGATTAAATAAACCACACATTCTATATTAACTGAATGATTATTTGGAGGATACAATATACAGCATACAGTGGGCCTTCCACATATGTAGGGGTTCTGTTCCTGCATAAAAGAAGAAACATGAATGCTCTCATCTCATAATACCTAATGACGGTGACATACAGGAATGCAAGGCTTCACATTTCATCTTTTACTTGGAGATTATGCATAAGGAGGACCCACTGTACTTCTCAGACTGAATGTTATTACTCTCCAGAATCCAAATATTTATGTGCATAATTCCAAGTGCCCAAGAGGAAGTTAGACTGAACACTTCCTGAATATCACTGTTTACATCCAACCCACACTACATGCAAATTTGTTTAACAGAATGGAGCATTTTTTGATAGGGCATGGAATTACTCTTTCAAACGTGGTCATGGTGGGATGAGAATAAAGATTTCTCAATGGGAATGTCCAAGTTCTTGCTTCATGTATAAAGCACAGTTCCATTTTCCTTAGCATGTCTTTAATATAGATATTGCTGGACTAGTTAGCCACTGGACATTAATAAATGTGTATGCTGATCATATCATGTGTATGCGGAAAATGAGCATGTTGTACTGGTGAGTGTTGGTTATATATCCAGGAAATCTGGGTTTAAATCCTCTTGTCATGAAGTCAAGTGGACTAGTAATGCTATCTTACCTACCTCACTGGGTTGTACTGACAGTAAGTGGGAGACAGAAAAACAGGTTTGGGGGCTGGTGGAGACTCATGGAATGCCTCGCTCCACGCTTGATCAAGACTAGCCTGTCCCAAGCCTATGGATATCTTGGACAACAATTCTCACCATCTCCAACTAGCATGACCGCTTCCTTTTTCATCTGTTTTACAGCATTTGTCATTCTAGCGAACATGAATAAATTTTGCCTGTAATCATGGTAAGTTTACTGGCAAAGGCTGACTTTCTTGAAGATGATCTGAGAATTGCCAGTTCAAGTATCTACAGAAATACAATTTCACCATCAGCTCACTCTTTGCAGGAAGGTCTAGAGGCAGCTAGTAGATGACTGGTCCTAGTTTTTTTTTAAACTTTTTTTATGGGACCTACAACACAGTGCTTTGATTCACCCTCTATTCAACCCACGAGAAAACTGGAACAAATTGAGCAGTTATTTGAAAATAACATTTGCTTATAACATAAATATTATTTCCAGCTGTTCCATCAGATGCCATTCCTACAGATAAGACACTAGAGTCGCCTAGTTATTGCTACAGAGGGCACCCTTAAAACTGCCCACTGTCATGTATTTAATTTTTCTAAGAGAGGGGAGACGTGAAAATCAAAAGCCTTCTACTTGAGGAAATGGAAGGAATTATCTTTCATTCATGTCAGGATTTTTGGATCCAAGCTACCACCTCTGAACAGACTTCTTTGATATAGGCCATATATGCCTGAAGTGATGGATTTGTTTTTTCATCAGTATTAAATTATGAATGCTATTAGAAGCCATGCCACAATCTGTATACAAGACAGAAGCCTGTAGTAATAATTTTTTTTATTTTTATTTTGAACCCAAAGGAAACAAGTTTTATTTGGAGTCACAGTTGAATTATAAGATGAACAGGTTGCTTACCTGTAACTGGGGTTCTTTGAGTGGTCATCTGTGCCCTCACACAATGGGAATCTTCGCGTACGCGCAGTAGCGTTTCGGAAAGTTCCAGAGCTGAGCAGCTTGGTGGGAACCCCTCCCCCATACGGTACTGAGCATGCTCAGTCTCACCAAGCTAACAGTCTCTCCTCAGTTTCGAAGTCTGCCAAAGCAAAGACCTGAAAGAGGGGAGGCTGGGCAGGTGTGTGTGAGGGCACAGATGACCACTCGAAGAACCCCAGTTATAGGTAAGCAACCTCTTTTTCTTCTTCATGGTCTCTGTGCCTCACACAATGGGAGATTGCATAGCTTACCATTGGACAGCGGGCCAGGCCCTAGATGATAGAAGACAGCACTGCATGACCAAAGCGGGCATCGTGTCAGGCCCTGTAGTCAAGGCAATAATGGCAGATGAAGGTCGCAGGTCGCGACCACGTAGCCACACGACAAAGCTCCTGTAAGTCAACTCCCTTGAGAAGGGCCACAGAGGAGGCCATCGCCCTGGTGGAATGGCCATGAAGTGGAGACGGCAGCGGTTGTCCAACAAGTTCATAGGCAAGGTGAAACGTTTGGACAACCCATTTAGAGAAGCGTTGAGTGGATATTTTGTGACCTTTCCGGTGCCCACCATGGCAGACAAAGAGGTGGGGAGTATGGCGGAAGGCTGAAGTCCATTGCAAGTAGAAAGCCAGGGCGCGATGCACATCAAGCAAGTGGAGAGAGCGCTCGAGAGGGGAAGGCGGGTCAGGGTAGAAAGTAGACAAAATAATATCCTGATTCAGATGGAAGTCGGAGACGACTTTAGGAAGAAATGAAAGATCTGGACGCAAGACCACTTTGTCTCAATGAAATACCAGGAAGGGTTCATCCAAACGTAGTGCAGTCAGTTCACCTGCCCTCCTGGCTGATGTAACAGCGACCAAGAATGCCGTTTTCAAAGTAAGGAGGCAGTCATCAACGTTGCCATGGGTTCAAGCGGATGACGCATAATCCATAATCTGAGAAAGGACAAGCGATAATGACCATGAAGGAAGCTGCGGGGAGACAGGAGGGTAGAGATGCTGAAGGCCTTTCAGGGACTGTTTGACTGTGATGTTCCTGAAAACGGTCGAGGAAGGAGAACCACGTGGCTGATAAGCGACGATCGCAGAAAGATAAACTTTCAGGGAGGAAAAGGCCAGTCCTTGCTCCCGTAGAGACAGGAGGAAGTGAAGCACCGTTGACAGGGAGGCAGGAGAAGGGGCCTCATCACTGGCATCTGTGAACCCCACAAACTTCCTCCACTTGTAGTAGTAGGACCTGCGAGTGGATTCCTTCCTAGTGGCCATGAGGACAGCCTGGATAGTAGGAGAGTCTAGAATGTTATCCTCCACGCATGCAGGTGGAGGAGAGGGAGGTCTGGGTGAAGCATGCGACCGCCTGAGTGTGAGAGGAGGTCAGGCGTGCATGGAAGTCGCATCTTGTGGCCCCGGGCAATGGTGAGAAGAGGACCAAACCAATGTTGCCTGGGCCAATAACGGGCTACAAGAATGGCATCTGCCCTGTCTGCAGCAATCTTGGCCACCACTCGACCCAGGAGAGGAAACAATGGGAAGATGTAAAGGAACTCTCCTTTCCAAGGAAACTGGAACGCATCCCTGAGAGAGCAGCATCCCAGGCTGGCTCTCGAGCAGTAACGGGGACACTTCTTGTTCCAGTCTGTCACAAAGAGATCGACTGTTGGGGTGACCCATCAGGCCACTATCAGACGAAAGGTGGCTGTTGAAAGGGACCACTCGTGGTGGTACACTGTATCCCTGCTCAGCGTGTCTGCCATAACATTCTCGTGTCCCGCCAGATGAACTGCAATGGGATGTATCCGCAACGGAATACACCAGTCTCATATGGGTAGAGTGAAATGGAGCAGAGTGGAGGAGTGGGTGCCTCCTTGCCGGTTTACGTAGCAGACAGCTGTTGTATTGTGTGACAGGATCTGAACGGTCCTCCAACAATGAGGTTCTGAAAGGCCTGACTCCAATGCGTTGATATGAAGGTGCATTTCTAGGTTGGCCCAGTGGCCCTGTACCAAGAAATGACCGCAGTGGGCTCTCCAACCGAGGAGGCATGCATCAGTGGTGACTGAAAGTGACAGATGGGGTTCGACAAACGGTATTCCCGACAGTAGATGGTGTGGAGACAGCCAGCAACGAAGGGAGTTCCTTACTGGCGGAAGGACCCGGAGAACCTGGCGTTGATCGTCGAGGAGAGGGTCGAAATTGCAGAGGAACCGGTGTTGAAGAGGGTGGGCCCGGAGGCGAGACAGGTAGGTGACTGCCATGTAGCCGAGGAGCTGTTTAATCTGGCGAGTGGAAATGGACGGATTGCACTGGACGGCAGCCGTGGCCTGGCGCAAGATCCGCACACGCTTCATCAGCAGGAAAGCCATGGTGGAAGTAGAGTCCAGAGTGGCCCTGACGAAGTCCAGGGTGCACGTGTGTTCCAAGTGGGACTTATTGGGATTGACTCTGAGGCCAAGGTCGAAGAGAAGGGAGAGAGCAAGATGAATTTCCTCGTATAACTTCTGTTTGCAGGTCGCCACCAGTAACCAATCGTCCAGATAGGGGTACACCATGATGTGTTTCATACGGAGGTAAGACACCACAGGGGCAAGGCACTTGGTAAAGACCCTGGGGGTGGTGGACAGGCTGAATGGTAGGACCGTGTATTGGTAGCACACGACGTCAACCGCATACTGAAGGTACTTCCTGTGCTGGGGACGAATATTGATGTGGAAGTAGGCGTCTTGTAGATCTATGGACACAAACCAGTCCCAACGCCTGAGGAAAGGCAGGATGGATGACAGCGTGACCATATTGAACTTCCGGGGGGGGGGATGAATGAGTTGACCCCTCGGAGGTCCAGAATGGGTTGGAGACTGCTGTCCGTCTTCGGTAGCATGAAATACCGGAAGAAGAAGCTGGTGGCTTTGGCTGAGGACAGCAGCTGCTCTATGGCCCCTTTGAGGAGGAGGGTTCTGACCTCCTTAAGGAGAGCAGGGCTGGCAGATGTGGAGTAGAAGATACCGGGAGGAGGAGTATTTGAAAACTCAATGGTGTAACCAAGACAGATGATGCTCAATACCCAAGAGTCCAAAGTGATCGTGTGCCAGGTGTTAAAGTGGCGAGCCAGTCCTGGGGTCTTCGACAGGTGGCTTGGAAGGTGGAAGAGTGGTAGAGGTGGTGATCTGCAAGAGAAGTCAAAATCGCAACTTAGTGGTTGAAGAAGACTTCTTAGATGATGGCTGATGGTGCCTGAAGGAGCGTTGAGACAAGGAAGCCAGTAGAGAAGATTGGTGAGATGTGCGACGTGGACAACGCCACCTATAGGAGTAAGAAGGGCGTCCCCATGAGGAGCAGGATGACAATGGTCTTCTAGGCTGAGCCGCTGGGTGAAGACCCATCTTTTTCGCCATCAAACGAGCTTTCATTAAGTGATCCATGGCGTCGTCTGTAGTGGCATGGAAGAGTCCTTGACCATCAAAGGGTAGGTCTTTGATCCTCTTCCTGTTGTCTGTAGTCAACCCGGCAGACCGAAGCCATGCAAAATGGTGAACAGCGATCACATCCACCATCACCCGCGCTGCATCTAGTGATTCAAAAGAGCCACAGACTCATTATAGAATTGAACAGCAGTCGCCCTGTGGTCATCTGGCAGGTGGGAAAGTACAGGGAAGAATCTATTCCAAATATTCCGCTGATAAGCAGCCAGGCAAGCCTGAGTGTTGGAGATCCTAGTGATCAACAAAGAGGTTGAATAGAAGCAGCAACCGAAGATATCTAGGCGACGACCCTCATGATCAGGGGGAGTCGTATGCGCTCCCTTGCTACCTTTCGTTTGGGAGGACTCAACGATGACTGAATTCAGAGTCAGATGATTGAACAGGAAGTCAACATCCTTCCTTTGGGTACGGTAAAGGTGCTCCAAACGGTGAGGGATCAGTTGAAGGGAGGCCAGTTGGGCCCATGGATGTTGCAGTACCTCCTGCAAAACTGGGAGAAAAGGAATTGCAGAAGCTGATGAAGGTCAAGTATCAACATAGTGAAATACAGGGTCCTGCACGGTCGGAGTAGGACCGGAGATATCAAGGCCCAAGGCATTGGACAGTCTAACCAAGATGCCTGAAAACTGCTTGACATCCTCTGGAGCTGAATCAGGGGTTGGGTCCCCAAAGGCGAGTGGAGGGGAAGTATGAGATTGAGGTGTCGAATCCGATGAATCACCGTCGGAATCATAAGAGCTGGAAGAAGAAGATGGTCGAGGCAAACCGAGACCAGTGAGCTTGAGTAACCAGAGGTGTGGCGAGAACAGCCGGTGGAGCAGGGGCCACGACTGGTAAAATAGACGAAGTTGGTACTGAGGTCGGTATTGGAACTGGTACTGGGGCCGGTACCGACACTATAGGTAGAATCGTTGGGATTGGAGCGATGACGGACTGCGTCGATAAGGAAGCAGACAAAGTGGTTGGCAGAAGAGTTGTTGGTTGGGTACTGGGCGAGGGCTGGGACACCATCGCTGTCACTTGAGGAGGTGGAGAAACAGCCCCATAGTGAGGCGATCGATCACGGGACCGGTGATGAGTACGAGATGGAGAACGCCAGTAGTAGACCGATTTAGACTGAGACCGAGACCGGGACCTAAAGTGGCAGTATCAAGGAGAGTGTCAGTAGTGGGATCCAGGAAGAGATCGCGATGGAGAGCGCAAATGCTGAGCGTGGTATGGAGATCAACGACGTATGTCGGGACAGTACCGGTCACAATAAGCAGGTGAGTATGAGTGATATGAGCTGGGTTGCTCTCTCCAGAGATGCTCGTGGCCATATTGAGCTATGAAAGAAGCTGACAAGAAAGGTGAGTCAACTCTTGCCGACTAAAGCTCATGAGCACCATAGTAGCCATAATCCTGGTGATGCGGGGATCAACCCCTTTCACCACGTCCCGGAGAGCTGGCCACACTGACTCGAGGCCGGTCTCGGGAGGGAGCCTGAGGAGCGTCCGATCTAGGCCGACGGTCCATCTTTGGGCGGCCAAAAGAGATAGCTGGAGGAAGTGGAGTCTGAGAGGATCCATCTCTGAGCTGGCCCGACGTAACAGTTGGAGAAGCAGGCGGCATAGGCCGACGGTCCAGGTCACATGCAAGGTTGACGGTAGCCAGGACAGATAGCACCGGAAGCTGGGTGGAATCATGCACTGGCGAAAGAGTGGGCACCTCGACCTCCTCGACAGTGGCTATCGGAGGCTGTGTCAGAGGAGACGTTGGAAGACGGCCCAGAGAAGATGGTTGAGTAGTCAATGGATGGGCAGTGGGTGAAGGAGAGCGATGCTTCTCCTTCGAAGAGATGGAAGAGTGGTGCGAGGATGTTCTCTTGCGCTCTGCCAAGGTAGGAACCTTGCAAGGCTGCTGAACCAAAGCCTGCTGTGAGCTGAAGGAGACATCTCTAGAACTAGAAGACGGAACAACAGGCATCCTTGAGAGCTTTGGAATCCTCGGCAGAGACGTGGTTGGTGGTAACACTGACGAGGTCAATGTTGGTACTGATACCAAAGTTGTCGGTATCGAGACAGCAGTCGATACAGTCGACATTGTAGTCAACAAGGAAGCTGCAGCAGAGGGCTTCGACGTCAAGGGGCCTTGCGAAGGATGCGGCGAAACTGAAGCGGTGAAGAGGGCTGTGTCCGAAGCTGCTCGCTCCTTGAAACAAAGAGCTTGCTCCCAACAATAAGATTTTAAACAGGAGGCCCTACTCTTCAGCGTCTGCAATGTAAACACTTTACAGATGGAACAGGCCCGAAAGTTATGGCCTTCCCTGAGGCAGAATAAGCACTCAGGGTGGGCGTCAGAGCGAGACCTTGCAGCCGCAGGTAACACACAATTTAAACAAAGACGACATAAGAAGGGGGAAGAGTTCTTACAGATTTCCTGTCTGGAGGAATCAGAACGATGGAAATGAACGAAAGAGACAAAATCCAAAAAGAGAAAACAACTGCTCAGCGAGGAAACTTCCGAGCTGCTAACAGGTCGGCAGATGAAAAGAAACTGAGGAGAGACCGTTAGCTTGGCAGGACTGAGCATGCTCAGTACTGTATGGGGGAGGGGTTCTCGCGCAGCTGCTCAGCTCTGGAACTTTCTGAAACGCTACTGCGCATGTGCGAAGATTCCCATTGTGTGAGGCACAGAGACCACAAAAAAGAACTCCTAACTACCAGAAACTCAATGTCTCTTTAGGCGACAGCAACTCTTGCTCGTAGCCTTACGAGTCTGGCGGCAGTGAGCATCTGCCAATTTCCATGTACCATCTTATAACTATTTGCTAAACAGAGAATGAGCTTTAAATAAATCCTGTCAACAATGTCAAAATTATGCTTCACATGACAGTGATCTACAGTATTAAAGTATTTATACTTGCCTTCCCATAAAAAAAAAATGCTCAGTGCAGCTTCCAACTAAAATTATCTTTTAAAACTTCAAACAAAATATAGGAGCAAGATTTTAACAAAATACAATCAGAGCCACCAAAAATAAATTAATTAGTTGAAAATCCAAGGAAAGCCAGAAAACCTAGCCCTTGGACAAACTCATGCCAGAAATGAGAGAGAAACATTTAAGAGTATAAGAATGTTTTTTCCCAGTCCATCTGAAACTTTGGGGGGGGGGGGGGAATAGTGATCTCATGATATCTAAAAAGGTGACATCTAAAAAGAAAACTACCATGTACTATATACAGTAACATCTAATTACCACTTACTTGATTATATTACGCCTAGTTAACCATTCCATCTGCTTCTTGTGGGCAGAATGAAAGGATAATACATACCACATAAGTCTCATTATGGTGAAGTTACAGTAATTCAGTATTATATCCCTTATCCTTGTAATAAAATGTAGCATCTGACACTCATGTTCTGTTAGTACTAAGATCTTTTTTTCTCATTGCTTCCTATACCAATGAAGTCAGAGCAAGCCACCTACGCCAACAGAAAGGTTATGTGCTGCTGAAGCACAAGAAAACAGATCTTCAGATAAAAATTTTGAGGCACAAATCTAAATTCTGTCACACATTTTGACTGCTACAAGTAGGACATCTTGTTCTTTGAAGCTCAATTAGTCATTTCCTTTTAACTGGTAGTTACCCAAATGAGACTAGATCATTCACATACCATCTGCTCCTGACAACTCTATGACGACTACATCCAAGAACGCTAATTTGAGTGCTGAGGCATTCCACTTCATTTCATTCTATAAGTTCAGCTCACATGGAAAAATGTGTCAGAAAGCGGGCATGAATAATACTCAAGTGTCCTAGACTCCTGCCTTCCTAGATGTGACCACTGACAAAATAGCACGCCTAATCAATTAGCTTGAAACTACAAGGATTTTAAAAAATAAAATAAGATTAAGTGCAACATATTCCAAGTTGATTCCCCTAACTAATATAAAAATGGTATGAATTCCATACTAAACCCAATGAAAGTAACAATACCATCCTTGTCTTTTTTAAATGCCACTGGAATGACAGGGAAAGCAATTATTCCCCATTCAGTATTAAAATATTACAGGTAACTTTAATTAATTATAAACCATCCAAAGTATGAGGGATATAAATCTGCAATGAAGCAAAAAGCTCACAGAGTGATCTTGGGCCAGTTCCCATGACCTTACTTAACACAGCCCACAGGTTCCTTTGGAGTGACAGAGTTTAGGAAACGTGCTGTTGCTTTTGCTAATGAAAGCTTTAAAAATAAATAAATGGAAGTATGATCTTCAACTTCATTGTGACTTTCTTTTGAAAAAAAAAAATCCATTCAATTTTAATGTCACTTGGCCATAGTTCATGTTTGCACTTAAACCTGAAACATTACTACCTTTGCCTCTTCATTGTACTTAAACTGTACACATCCAGGGACTGTCAGTTAGCTCAACAGCCTGCCAACAGATTGGCTAAAACAAACTTTTATGGTTTATTAACCATAATTATATCCTTCCTCCAATAAGCTCAAGGTCACAGACACAGTGGCTCCTCTTTCCCTTATTGTATTCGTACAGCAGGTGGAGAGAGTGTGGCTGGTTCAAGGTGAATCATATAGCTCAATGACAATTAAAGTTCTCTATCCCAACACTCTAAACCATACTTCAGTGACATATTTACAAAGTAAAATGAACAAATGCAATCCAAAATGTTTTCCCAGAGTTCATAAATGACAACTTGCAATAAAGCAAATGGAGGGCATGCATCCGCTGTTGTGCAAAGAAGTAACTTCTGCAGCACTAAAATCATGCATGCACATAAAGAGATCTTCAGAGGCATGGCATTATCCTAATTATAGTGTGCTTAACTACAACTCTGGCTGTAGGCTGGAAGTAAACCATGGTTTGCAGTAAACACAGTTGGCTCAAATCAGATATCATGGCAAACTATAACTACAAACTACAAGGGGAGAAGGACTGCACAATCTTATGTTGTTTTGGTATCTGATCTGGGCCAGCAAACCTCTATCAGTGCTTATATAAAACTAATATCAAAGGACTGAGAGACATGATGTACATAAAATTAAAACAGGAATTAAAACCCATTTTTGACCTTGGGCATATCACATGCTCTCAGTCCCAAAAAACCTCGTGATAGGTTTGCTGTAAATCGGAAATTACTTGAAGGCACACAACAACAGCACGTTTAAAATGCTTCTTATTTCATTAAAACATATATATCCTGCTTCCCATGCTTTCTGGAAGCAACTTACTTCAATTCAGCACAATTTAAAGATAGATAACAAAAGCAAACACAAAAGGTAGATAACAAAAAGAAAACTCGTTTTAGCACCAAGGCATTCTATTTCCCTTTAATTAACAGGACTCATGCATTTGAACTGAACATCCTGTAGAGAGGAAGAGGGCTGTTTTCCTTCAATGTGCAGTTCCAGATTTTTCTAGGATATTCACCCACACATGTGAATCAGTTTTATATAACAGTCCAGTGTATAATTTGCATCCTACTCACAAGCCAACACTTAAGCATTAACATCTCTCTCATACTGGGGTTATTTAAGGAAGAAGAGACTGGTACATTTTAAAATCTGCAAGTAACCATTTCATTTGTATGTCATTAATCACCTTATATAGTCCTAAATCTGTAACAAAAATGACTTGTCTTGCAAGAATTAGTTACTTTCACCCAAAATAGAAGCTTGAATGACTTGCACATGGTATGTTAAAGCTGAACCTGAGGCTAATGAGAGGTACCAGCCTGACAGCAATACAAATTGCAGCAATTCACAGGAAGGTATAGAAATAGGTAAAAGTGTCTGGCAGTGAGACAGATTGCTGAGCCTTCAAACCCACTTACAACTTTCGGTCTCAGAATGAAAGTCCTTTTATTATTGTAAAATGAGTCCAAAGTGAGTCAGCAAATCCCAATGAATTATGTTAATTAGTGAAAAGGTATTTCCTACTGTATATACAACTAGCCAATTGAAAACGAAATGCCCAAAGTACCATTTCAAGCAGCAGATGTCTCTCTGGATATTATAATGCCTCATGAAATAACAAATCTTAACATGGAAGACAAGCAATAACGAAGAAAGCTTGGGGGGGGCGCAGGAGGAGGAAAGATGTGGGACAAGAGGAGGAAAACATTTAGAAAGGAACAGTTTTTTTCCTGTTTTCAATTTTTCCACTAGGAAAAATGGGAACCTTTGAGAACACAGGAAATGAGAAACTTTGGGGAACACAGGGGAACATACGAAAAACCTCTGATGAAGTATTTTCTCCATTAAAGACAAGGTTTTCCTCATACCAAATGCCAGAAACAGTGTAATATGAAAATCAGGCAAGACTACAGGTTTAGAGAACAATAACTCCTGTGCCTACATTAGACACACACACTACTCATATCCAAGATACATTTCTGCATCTAGTGAGTTCAGCACCCTAGTGGGTGCTATGACATAAGTTTTTATTGCTTGGGATAACATATGATTTAAGAGTTGAATGTTTTCAACACTGAGTTAAATTCTGCTAAATCTAGTCCTTAAGACTGTTGACCATTACTATCTGAATAATATACTTTATTTCGTTCACTAAAACACTTGTGATTTGTTTTGATTTTTCCCCTATTTCTTAGGCGGCAAAAACTAAAATATATGTGCTTGAGAAGTATGCATGTTTAAGTCTTTAGTACAGGGCATACTCATTATTTTGCTCGTACAAAATTAAGTTTTTTGTATTTTTAAATTTCATAAATATGCCAGATAGCACCATTTTATAAGCTAACACAAATGAAACATTTTATTATGCTAAAACAATAGAATGTCTTTGATTTGAACTACTACATATACTTTGATTGTTTCCTAAACATTATGTGGTTTTTTTCTCCCTAGGAAAAAAATTCTGGGGAAAACATGTCCCCCCCCCGCAATGGCTTCAAAACTTTCACACCTCTAGTTTGCAAACATCCTCGTCCTAGTATTTTTAATCTTATCTATTCAAGCAGTTTTATAAGGGGGGAAAAAGTCATCTATGCAAAGCCTCCTTCCCCCGCATTGACAGTCTAGGACAAGCTTCATTTGTTGTATGACTTGTACAAGCCACTGGCCTAGAAACAATGCCCCAGGCTTTCCAAATTTTATTATTCCTGAGAATTTCAAATTATACCTAAAGAAAGCAAAATGTACTACTATTCTTTTGGCTTTGAAAACAGAAAAAACTCCATTGCTTACTTACTAATCCATTAGGAATTACAACTAAGTACGATACCATAGCTGTAATACAGCTTTACAGTACCACAGGATGTTCAAAGCACATTTAAACAGATTGATGATTAGTTAAATGTATGTTTTGCTTATGAATTTCTATGACATCATCTTTTACAACCATATGTTCTCTGCTCTTCATGTTATGGATCAATCAGAGGATCCCAAACTTTCCTCATTCATGGCTCGCTTAGTTTTTCAGTAATTTTCTTCAGGGGTCCACTAGGGCAAACCATTCCATTAACCATTCTATTAACTAAGTCCAATCAATTTAATAAGTATTTAGGAATTGATTCTGAATAAAAAAAAATCGGGAGTTGAAAAGCTTTAAGCATCCATTCCCATTTCTCAAGCTTGTAGGTTTGTTGCTATGTGTTGTCAAATTGGCTGCAAGTTATGGTGACTCTATGAATGAGAACTGTCCAAGAAATCCTGTTGTTAATACCTGGGTTTTGCAAACTTTGGGCTGTTGAATAAATCTTACAGTAACACATTCATTCGCTTTTTCTACTGCCTACTGACGGTAGGTGTCGCTTTTTTTTTCTACTGATCTACTGATGATCTTTTAGGCCATCCAAGTAATTATATAACTCTTCTTCAGCACTACATCTGGCATATTTGTCATCAAGAAAGCTACAGTCCATCACATCTTGCTGATAAGACTACCTGATCTCTTATACAGATATCTGTCCCAATGACACTTTCTGTTTTCAGATGCCCACTTTTAAAAAAAAAACTTCTAGAGATACACTTTAAATATGCAAAGGGCCTTTAAGAAGAACAAACTGCACTAAAATTTAAGTGCCAAAAACTGATGGAATGCTACCTTGCTTGATAAATGTTGAGACTGAAGGCAAAGGAGAGGTCCAAAATGCTTGAAGGGTAGAGAGGGCAGGAAGTGGAATTGGCAGGAAATACGTGGGGATAGGAAATATAAAGGGATGAGAATCTGATAAGGTGTGACACACTCCTGAAACAGAAAGGAGTTTTACAGAACTGTGGGGAGGGGAGGACAGGTTAAAAGTTTGGAAGACCAGGAAAAAAAGAAGTTCAGCCCTGTCCTCTGTTTTCGGAATAAGGTACAAAACCTACTCTTCAGTACACAAACACACCACTGGTCTACCACCTGTTACCGGGTCCATCACAATATCCCCTCTATTGGCTGGCCTGATGGCTCCCAAGTAGGGATGGGACATCTGAACTGCAGACGAATTTGACACTATGAAGGAGAAAGTGTACAGCTTTCCAGAAAACCATGCTTATGGTGTTTTCATTATGTCTACATACCATTTTTTTTGTATATACATAAACAGAAAATGCTAAATCAAGAGCTTATAATACAATCAATTATAAAACTTGTGGTGTGGATTAGTGTGGCTCAAGACAAGAAGGAAAGAGAGAAATGGAGAAAGATTATATTACAATCCTCCCTCCACATTCATGGGTTTGACCTTCACAAATTTCATTATTTGTGAGGCATGTGAATGCCTCCCCTTGTTCTCTTCTTCCCATTCCCTTGCATTTTGCTGGATGCAGAGAAGGAAAGCAAGCACCCAGGCAAAAGGTAAGGGAATTGAGAGGGGTATGTGTGTGCCTTCCTTCTCCCTCTGGAGCTCCCCCTCCCATTTCGTTTCCTCTGGCCCCTATGCTGAGAATGTGTGCTGAGGGAAAAGGCAAGGGAGTGGGGGGGGAAGGCTCATATGAGCCTTCCTTCTCCCCTCTGGAGCTCCCTCCTCCCATTCCCTTGCCTTTGGCCCCAGCACTGAGAACCTGAACTGAGGTAATAGTCAAGGAAATAGAGGGGAGGAATGCATGCGCCTTTTATGTCTCCTCTGGAGCCCCCCTTCCCATTACCTTTCGCCCCGGTGCTCAAAAGGCAAGTGAATAGGAGGAGAGACCCTGGAAGGGAATGGGACGGGGAACACAGATGGGATTTACTTGTAGTTTTTCCACTTTTGCAAGGGTTCTGCACCCTGGAGGGAGTCACTGTACAATGATTTTAGGATTAACACAGATGAATCCAAATGTCAGTGTTTTCAGTATAGTGATTTGGGATACTTCTGCATAGATGGACTAGTTTGGAGAAAGAGAGGACAACAGAAAAGGGGTGTGGATTTCCATTAGGGTTAACAATATCAGCCAGGGCTAGAGTTTTCAGTACAATTATCTGGGAGATCTCTGTATGCTATGGACTACTGAGAGGAGGAAAGGGCATTTAACACGGAAATTAGAAACTAAAAGTTAATCATCACAAAATGTTTTGGAGCCATTGAAGCTCAAGCACTAGATCAGTTTCCCCTCTTCTTAGAATAGAACTGACAATTTCAGCACAGCCTGTATTTAAGGTAATTTTACCTGCCACCTCTTTCCACTGCAAACACAATTCCTTTCTTCTGAAAAGAAAGGAGCCTCTTTTTTAGTCTTTCTGGAAGGTAAGATAGTTCTTCACCAGCATCAAAATCCGAACAAGACGTTCCAAGTGTCTCTTGGAGGGCACCTGCCATCTTCAACCTAATGAAAAGGAAAGAATGTCTTGTTTAAAGATCTGCACTTGGTACTGTCCAATATTTTCCAGCAATTTTAAATTCTCAAAACAACTGCTGTAATCTTATTGAGATGCTATACTAGTGCAAAAGTACTTCATTAAGGTTGTGCAAGTGCAGTCCTTAATGCAACTTAGCACATACACAACTCACTCTATCACACACACACACACACACACAACACACACACACACACTTTTTTGATGGTGGGGAACTAACTGACCACTGCACAGTGGGTGAGTTCTAGGCCATGGTGCCCAATACGCAACTGGCTGTACAACAGTGGCATCCAATACAACAATGTCAGTGTATATGTATGCTATGCTACAAATGTAAAGAATGTTCATTAGATGGAAGCTCGTAATCAAATAAAGAAAATAAAGAATTTGGTAAAATAAAGAATTTGGTAATCAAATAAAGTCATATGGATTTATAGATCATTCTCTTATAAATATCTGTTATTTAATTGTTTTCTCTTTTGTAACAATAACCATGCTAGATTGATTTCTTAATGGATTCAGCAAGACATCATATTTTTTCCTTCTGAAAAGCAAGTTTCCAAGTTTTGCTTTTCTCATATCTTCTCCTTCCTTCAATGACTTCCACTCATCCAGCAGAAACTCTGAAACGTATATGCTAGCTTCTGACACATGGTGGCCATTTTCAAGTCCTTCTGGTGAATGAATCTATGAAGGTCATGGGTTGGTCAGTGCACTAATGCAGGATGATGACATTTCTTTGTTTGTATAGATGGGGCTTCCTTCTATTTAAAGGGCTAAAAGAACACAGTCCTCTTTTTTGAAGAGGCAAAGAACCAGAAAGATCAGGGACCGTGAAGTTTCCCACCAAAATAAGCACCTGGATAACAGGCTCAACAAGGACACAGGTCACCTGTTTCACCGTCTTCTCCACTTGAGAGAAATGTATTCTTCCTCAGTGGCCTCATACTCAAAATCTTTCTCCTAACCCCCAGAAGATGCATTCTAGGGAGCACAATTAAGTGATGAAAGCTGCATAGGTCCCTTCTACTGCAGACCTAGAGAGTTATCTACTTCAGGCATCCAACAGACATTGACCAGACCTCTACATTATTACCAAAATGGCATACACAATCAGATCCAATTTTGCTTGAATTAACCTCCACAGGATTGTTATCTTGTCCCATCTCACTCATATACAGACACACTTCCACTACTTGAGGCCTGGGCTCGGCTCTAGTCTTTATAATGTGGGCAGGCGCTGCATGTGTTGCTGCACCGCAATTCTCATCAGACCTAACCTTCCTAGCAAGCAGTAACGGATGCCAGGAATAGCACCTAAACACCATCCAGAGGATCGTAGGTTGTCTACTTCTGCTTCATAACAAGGTTCCTAGCCCTAGTATCATTCAACCAGCTCAGCCATTCATACTTTGTAGCTCCTGTAACTAGCTTCCAGATAGCTTTT
The DNA here is from genome assembly GCA_030412105.1 of Cyclura pinguis. Taxonomy (NCBI): domain Eukaryota; kingdom Metazoa; phylum Chordata; class Lepidosauria; order Squamata; family Iguanidae; genus Cyclura; species Cyclura pinguis. The sequence continues at coordinate 245,172,201 of CM059599.1, read as the reverse complement.
AGTTTTTTACAGCAGTACAAGAAGTAGATAGAAAAATAATGCTTGGTAAGGTAGAAGGCAGCAGCAAAAGAGGAAGAAAGCTACAGGTCTAAGTTTACAAGACTGATTAACACGTTGATTAACTGATTAACAGTCTTGATAACAGGACTAATTGGAAGTCCCTCAGGATCACCTTAAGTCAAAGTCAATTTGACAGCATTCAACAACAACAAATAGTAGTACAAGCTGTGTAGTTCTCTATGTCTAAACCATACTCGTTAGTACTGTTGTCCCTGTGAATTCCACAGTAACTCTTAGCCTCAGCAATGTAGTGAATATTTCTTTATTAGGCAGACATGCAGCTTGGTTGTGTGCTTGTTTGTTTTGAACTAGTACACAATGATAAATCTGAATAAACCCCCTAGAAACTGAACATGAAGTACACACAGCAATCATGTGAACATGAATGCTGGGATGGATATGGCATTGCACATTTTTCTTTAACTGGCACTGAACCTATGTGAAATCTTAACTTATGCTAAAAGAACTTATTTGTACTTAATTCCAAGTTAAATCAAGTTAAAACAGCCTAATAACGTTGAAAAACCAGCAGCAATCAGCAAAGATTCAAAAACACACAGAAGATATTAGTCATATCCAACTTCTATTTATGAGTGTTAAACAAGTAAATCTTAGCTGTAGATACTTACAATGTAGAACAGAGAGGACAATTTCCCAAAGGTTAGGAGGCCACCCTGCGCTGCGCCTAATGAAGGTGCCTCTCACCAATTATCTTTGTAATTTAGCAATGCTTTAATGACAAAAACCAGCAAACCCCCCTTTAAAACATGATGTATAAGAGTATGTGCCTTGATTTCAAGCTTAAAAGTGCTTCTCACAGTGCTATTAACCTTGAAAACAAGGTATGCACCTTGTTTTGCAGGTGAGTTGCTGTCTCTTGCCATCACATCCAGTTAGCAGTGTGGCAGCAAATTCAGCAGTGGGGAACTGTGGGACCCATAAAGAGGGTGCATGCAGCAAGTATGTCATTTTACATAGTTATCTTAATACCAAATCACTTACCCAGAAATCAACAAAATTTCCTGAATCAAAAGCAAGTAAAAGAGGACCGATTACATATACTTTTTCTAATTCAGAAACATACACACATCTATTTGAAACAGTTCTCACTGGGTTTTTATCAACAGAGTCTCTCTCCCAGCAGACAAGACACTGCACAGAGACCTTCAAATCTGGGGCCCTTTCACACTACCATCAGTCTTCCATATTCACGGATTCTGTATCTATAGATTCAACTAACCACAGCTTGAAAATATTCCTCCCACCCACCCACCCCCAAAATCCAAAAAGCAAACTTTGCTTTTGCCATTTTATGTAAGGGACACCATTTTACTACACTATTTACATAATGGGACTTGAGCATTCATGAATTTTGGTATTCCGGGGGGGGGGGGGGAGGGGGCTGGAAACCAAACCCTAGAGGATACTGAGGGCCCACTGTACACATTTACAGATTTCACTTTACTGTCACGGTTTCATCCTATGCAATCCTGGGATCACTTGTTCAGGGAGGGGCATTTAGAATTCTCAGCTAGAGAGCTCCTCTACTGCAAAGCTTTCCCAAACTTTTCATGTTGGTGACAGACTTTTTTAGACATGCCTCATTTCGTGACATAGTAATTCAATTTTACTGAGAAACTGGAGGTTAAACTAACCCCTTCTAAGAGATACACACACACACATAAACTGTAATAACAAAATGTATGAGGACACAACATCTCATGAAAACCTTTCATATATTGTTAAAAATATATGATTCATAAATAATAATATACATTTCCAACATTGTAGGCGACACACTTACACACTTCAGTGTGTCGCGGCACACCATTTGGAAAGCCCTGCTCCACTGCCTCTGATCAAACTACAAACCCCAGGATTCACAGAGCTGTACTTGTGTAATATGAAAGGGCATCTGGTTGGAGAACTGTCCAGGTCATAAGAAGGGCCATGCAGGGTCAGATGAGAAAGGGAATTCTTGTTCAGCAAGCAGCTACTCACTACCATGACAATGACACTGTGTTCAACAGGGCATAGTCACAAGTAAGAAGACAAGACGTTAACTGCAAAGCAATCTTTAACTTTGTGCATTTGAGAGAGTAACGGATCAATTTTAAAATATAGTAGCCCCTCAACTTTTGAAGGGCTCAGGGTGCAGAATCCTCACGAAAGTCAAAAAACATGAATAACTGCCCCTGCCCAAGTGAATGCTCCCCCTCCGATTCCCTTCCAGGGGGCCCCTCCCCCCACTGACTTGCATTTCACCTAGGCACACTGCCTTCCAAGCACCCAGGCAATAGGTAAGTGAATAGGAAGGGGTGACCGCGTGCCCAAAGAAGGTATGTGTGTATTCCTTTCCCCACCATGCACTTGCATTTTGCCTGGGCATGCTGCCTTCCAAGTGCCTGGGCAAACCGAATGGGAAGAGGCAGCAAAAGAACCAGAGAAGGCACATGAGCCCCTTGCCATTCACTTGCCCTTTGCCCAGGTCCATGGAAGGAAGACACGCGTGCCTGGGCAAAAGGCAGGAGTGGAGGGGAACGGGTGGAGGCAAGCTGGTGCCTCTCAAATAATCAAGTTTGTGAAGGTCAAACCCGCAAATGTGGAAAGAAGACTGCACTAAATTCAGATCCCATTTTAAGGTTATTTCTGAGAGATATCTAACTATTTTTAAAAATCTAACTACAATTTTTAAGAAAGCCTTTATTATTTTGCTGTTGTGTGCCTTCAGGTCATTTCCAACCTACAGCGACCATAAGGTGAATCTCTCACAGGGCTTTCTGGGCTGAGTGTGTGATGTGCCCAAGGTTACCCAGTGGGTTTCCACATCCCAGCAGGGGATCGAACCCTGGTCTCCAGAGTCATAGTCCAACACTCAAACCACCACCATGCTCGCTGTCCCTGTTTTAATTACAATGCTGTAACTGGGAACTGGAACTCATCAAACCTCTATAATCCTTTGTTTTAACCAATACGTTTAAAACAGTCTGTTCCAGAAAGGTATTGACTTGCAAAACAATTAGCCATTTAACACTGCTATTAAGGTTTAAGTTGATTACTGTTTTATTTATTAGGCTTTGCATTTTAGATTTGTGGTTTTAATGAACTGCCATTATCTGTTTTACACTTTTAAAGTTCACTGTATTTTGTTAAAACTCAAAGCCATCCAGTTATTGATCAGTTAAAAAGGTAGGCACTAGTATGCACAAAAGGCACAACGTAAGTCTGTGAGAATTATTCCAGTGTAACTTAAGTCTACACAGTATATGTTACATTATCATCATTCAGTACAGCTATGTGTACAAAATAAGGTTCTGAAGATGGTCTTACTGTCTATGATGGTTAGGAGAATCTGTCATTAATTCTAACTGTATTACTTCAGATAAGCAAGAAATAGCGGAATAACGTCTTTTCCCAAGACCAGACAGATTCTAAGTAAAAAAAAAGCCTAGCTCTAATAACAGAACCAGCTTTATCAGCAAAGCACAATTAAATATCCAAGCTATTCTGCTGCTCATACTAAGTTGCTGTACATAGCAAGAAAAAAAAATAAGCATGACATGACCTCATTTGATAGGGGCAGGCAGAAGGCTTAGACAACATAAGCAATTTATAGTTCTTGGTAATCACAACAAAGTAAAACAGTAAACTGTATTATATAATCTTGGCTGACTTACTTTACAACCATTAGTCTATTTTCTTAAGTGTCTTTTTGGTACATCTAGGTGAATATCTGTGTTTATGGAGGAAACTATACCTATTAGAGGAATTCTTCAAGAAAATGACCATTACATATCACTGCAGATAGGAGCATAACTCCCAATGTAAGACACAGGATTTCAAATTTTGGGTTTTGAAAGAGCCTATATGAATGTCTAAACCAGCTTTCCAGATTTTTTATGTTAGTGACACACTTTTTAGAGATGCATCATTTCGTGACACAGTAATTCAGTTTTACTAGCAAACCGGAGCTTAAACTTGCCACTTATAAGTAACACAGACACATACACAAATTGTAATAACAAAATGTATGGGGACACAACATATCTGATGAAAACCTTTCATATATTTTTTAAAAATTTATTTTTCCAAGATTGTAGGTGATACACCTACACACTTCAGGTGACAAACTAACTTGTCACAGCACACTGTTTGGAAAGCGCTGGTCTAAACAGTGAATCTTTGTATAGGAAAATTCTGAGTGAGGTATAGCTGTATTACTCTCTTGCAGCAAAACAACAAAGCTTTGTAGCACCTTAAACCCATAACAGGTTGCATTTAGCATAAAGTTTTTTACAGAGCAGTCCACCCAATGAGATGCACTGTGTGGTATCTCAGCTATCAAAATATTATATGTATGTTTGGACAGCCAAGTAGATGAGAGCTACAATGGGGCAAGACAGAATAGACATGCAAGAAGTATAAGCTTTGACCATTATTTCAAAAGTAACCATTAACAAATATATTTGGATGGTAGCATAGGCATCCTTCTATAGATGAACAGATTAGTTCATGTGTGCCTATCACCTGTTCTCAAGAGGTAGGCCCTGTGGGTAATTCTTGTTGGAGAAGGGAATTAGTCAGCTCTTCAGGAAACAAACCCAAGAAATACAGACACATGCTATTACAGCAGCTATTAACAAACAGTAACAGGTTGGTGATAACATCTGTCTGCACTCATGTGTTTATCGACACATGCAGAAAGATAAAAGCCCCTTGTCTCTATTCAAGACACACAAAATAGAATAAATCAGAAGGGTCAGCTCTTTCTCAGCTGTATCTTACTAGAAGCTGTCTGTGCTTTTGTTGTTGTGTGCCTGCAAGTTGTCTCCAACTTGTGGAGACTCTAAGGCGAACCTATTACAGGGTTTTCTTGGCAGAATTTATCCAGAGGGGCTTTTCCTTTACCTTTTTCTGAGGCTGAGAGTATGTGACTTGGCCAAGGTCACACAGTGGGTTTCCATGGCTGAGCAGGGATTCAAACCCGGACCTTCAAAGTCATAGTTCAATGCTCAAAAGCACTACACCATGCTGGCTCTCTTCAATGTTTTAACTTTATACTTTTCTATTTTCTCTCACCCTATTGATCACATTCCACACATGTACCCATTCAAACATTTGTATAATAAACTTCCAACTAAGGCACCAGTGACAGCCAGCATGGTTTAAGTGTTGCCCTCGGACTCCAGAGAGCACGATTTGAATCTCTATGACCATGGAAACTCACTGGGTGACCTTGGAGAAGTCACACTCTCTCAACCTGAGGAAGGCAAACGCAACCTGCCCAAATTAATTCTGCCAAGAAAACCCTGTGTAGGTTCACCTTGGGATCACCATAAGTCACAAATATCTTGAAGACGCACAACAGCAACATAGCACCTCTCTTTGCATACGCAGTCAGCAAATGTTTATGCTGAACAAAACTTTTGTGTTTAAGGCAGTACAAGACTTTGTTTTTATATGAGGACTATACCACAACTTGAATCAATGTGACTGGAAATCCTACTGCATACTTAGCGCGCGCGCGCGTGTGTGTTATATATGCTCAATCTCCATACAGAAGTTTTTCAGACTTTATTAAAGGCCCAGCAAACATAAAACTTGCTGGCTTCACTGGAAACAAGAGGACATTTCTATCATAAAAGAACTACTAGACTGAACTAAGCAAACATAGTAGTGAAGTCCAGTTATTCTATATAATAGTGCTAGTGAGAGTGTCAGTATGTGGATGAATGGCAGTCTACAAGCCATCGGCTGCTGGTCTGCTGCATGTTTCCAGGAAGCCACGTGAATGAGAAAAATAGGGTACAGATACGGTACTAGTGCCTGAAATACTTGCGAGACAAATAGTCAGTGCACTACATTATTTAGCCTGAGAAATACTTTTCTATAATATTTGGCAAAATCGAAACTGACCTTGGACCACCAGCTATCCTATCTCATCAAACTCTTTTTAAGACAAAAGAGGGGGTAAAATGAGGAGATCACATATCCCTCTTTGGAGGAAAGGTACGATATAAATATAAGTAATACCACCACCTTTATTGGAACAAACTAAAAGGTGGCAAAGAAATAAGCAAATTTTCCAGTTCATTACAATACTTCATCAGAAGTAGGAGAGGCAGAACAAAAGGATGTTGCCTTGCAAGATAAAAATCCACAGGCTGAGTACTAACTATTCAGCTCCATCAGCTTGTAGATTCACAGAGATGTTCAGGAAGAGCACAATGAAATTCTGACACTGTACTCTCCATCAAACAGTAGTAGTTTGGCTGAGGGAAGCAGAACTACATCTATCAATGTCTAGCAGCCATTGTGAACCCGGGGGGGTGGGGGGGGGAGACACATTGTACAGGAGGTACTTGATGACTATTTGCATAACGTCCAAAAAAGTAAACACCTTGTTTATGCAAGCATGAGTTCACGAAGAGAATTCCAGGCAAGCTATGCACTTTACCTCAGTTTTAGAATGGCATGAACAAGGAACACAGATGATCCTATAGATACAGTATAACCTCCATTGTGTTTACATGAAGTCTCACCGTGTTAGTTATTATCAAATAAACATACCTATGACTGCAACTTTAATTAAGTTTATTTGGAGCAAAATTTCAGATTTACACTAATGCCTAGAGGTAAGTGGAGCTGGTTACTTGCTCTCTCTTAAAACATAAAAGCACATGCAGAGCACTACAAACACAGAGAGGTCTCTTATGAGAGAAGGAAAGGAAAGCAGAAATTAATTGTAGGTGTTGTTTTTCTCACCTTTCCAGTTTTTATTTCCGGAGCCTGGGAGGGCCAATGTACATAATCTGGCACTCCTGAAGGCCTCTAAGAGTTTCAGTTGTCCTGTTTGGGGGATTTTGTTCATATCCCAAATTTTTTAAAGTTTTTTTTTTTTTTTTGGTGGTGAGAGGATCAGTGATGGCTTTGGACCCTCAAAAAGGGTTGGTGGTTACATGTAGCTTTGGGATGGATTTTCCCTATCCCTGCTCCAGAGCACTGCTACTCAGGTTTTTTTTTTTGTACATACATATACACAACACACCCAGATACATACACACACACATACTTTGTCCTCATATACTTTTTTTTATATCTTATAAAAATAAAAATTAAACAGTGGTGGTATGTGGACCAGTGCTAGTCTGTGAGCTATTGTCTGCCTGTCTTCAGCAAGTTTCCAGAAAAGAAAGTTTTAGCCAATAAGCACAAATATGGCACACTGGGAAAGAAGCACCTATAGTCCTTCCACATCAAAAAGCTTAAGAAACACTGCTCTAAAGGAACAACTTGAAATCTCTTCCCATAGTGTAACTGAATCAAACGGGAGCAATACCTTCCAGCAGATGCCTAAATACCCTAAAGGCACCAGATCCTGTCTGACTTTGGAAGCTATGCAAGGTCAGCCCCTGCTAGTACTTGGATGAGAGACAGCCTACAAATACTAGGTGCTGTAGGCTATATTTCAGAGGCAGGAACTGGGAAAACCCTGAGTATTCCTTGCATAAGAAAAGCCTATGAAAGTCATGGGATTGCCACAAGTCTACAGGCGACTTGAAAGCACACACAAACACAATAGCTTCCCAGTTTCTTTTGACCTATCCATGACACAAGACAAAGGCAAAGACACCTCTCAAAACATGAATTTATAAGTTGGTTAGAAATCCCTCTTTTTGCTTGTAGCTGAGCAATGTCTGAATAACCGATTTAATGCACTGACACAACTATGCATCTAGAGCAGGGCTTTCCAAATGGTGCGCTGCAACATGTTAGTGTGTTGCCTCAAGTGTGTACCTGTGTTGCCTACAATCTTGGAAATGCATGTTATTATTTATAAATCACGTATTTTTAAAAATATATGAAAGGTTTTCATGACATATGTTGTGTCTCCATACATTCTGTTATTACAATTTATGCATGTGTCTGTATCTCTTATAAGGGGTTACTTTAACCTCTGGTTTGCTAGTAAAACTGAATTACTGTGTGGTGAAATGATGCATGTCTAAAAAAAAAGTGTGTCACCAACATGAAAAGTTTGGAAAGCTCTGATCTAGAATCCAAAACAATTTACATGTCCAGCTATACTTTTACTAAGATCAGTCCTAATTACCATGTCGCTTACTACAATACCTTCAGAGTAGTAAGTGTACTCTATTTGTCAATTCTACACCTACCTAGAATGCGGTAGTACATACACCTCCAGTGACAGAATGAACAGTAAAACGATAAAAAATGGTAGAATGAGGAAATCCAAGTTCAGAGTAAAGACCGGGGAAATGAATTTATTTCTGAATGCTCTAATTCATTTCAAGTGCAAAAAATAGCTCTGCAGGAAGTAAACCGCCTCCCCCTAACTCCAGCTCTTTATATCCTTGTTCCCTATCATAGACAAAAGGAACTAGTTTCAAACACTTCATGCATGCACAAAACACACAACAGACCCTTTCAGTAACTTCCATTTAAGAGAAATCCACTTTTAAAACCAGGGTTTACTCAGAAGATACACGTGGAGAGGGAAACCGACTCTACAGCCCCTAAAGGCGCAACATTCTACGTTGTTACTAAGACGTGAAGCCTTCCCGCGCTCCCTAAATCCTGGGCAAGCGCGGACAGAGCTGCAGCCCCAATATTATAGCCACAAAATTCCGTCCCCGGGGGGGAGAAGCTGGAATTATTAGTCTGCATTAATCAGAGAGCTCATAACCGTGCCCGCGGGGACGGGTAGTTTACCGTGAGGCAACTCCTCCGGGAGGCTCCTTTCCTCACCCATATAGGAACAACTTCCCTGCGGAGAGCGGCAGGAGCTCCTCCTCCAAGCAATTCCCCTCCCGCCTGATTTTTCGCGCTCAAATACAACGGAAGTGACCTCTCGAGGACCCGGGTGTCCTCAGAATGACTGCCCGCTCCGGTAACGTGTGGTCTCTCTCCCCCGATCTGATAACCAGTATACACGGCGTGTGCATCCTTGCAGAAGGTGCCTTCTTCCCTCTCATAGGAAACCAGGAGGTGAATTGGAGTGAATGTCAATGCACCCTCTCCCAACGAAGCGACTCCCCACCGTAATGCTGCAGGAGCGGGGTGGGGACGACAAGAGCTCCCCCCCCCCTTTCCCAGCACATACGGTACTCTAAGGCCATTTCCGCGCGAGACTGTTGTAGCGCTATGACTCCACTTTCAACACTCTATGGAATCCTGGGGTTTGCAGTTTAGGGAGGGGCCGCTCGGCCCCTCGCTAAACTGCAAACCCCAGGATTCCACAGAGTGTTGAAAGTGGAATCATAGCGCTATAACAGTCTCGTGCGGAAATGGCCGAAGAGAAGCGACGCGTTCGAGTAAGGGCGAAGAAGAAATGGGGTCCGTATAACTATAACAGTGACTATGGGGCGACTGTTGGGTTGGGGAAGTGCAGGCGTTACCGCATTTGGTGGGTCGGGGAGCAAACGAAGGATGCGGCCGCATGTGTACTCGGAGCAATTTGGGTTGCAATCATTTTGCACGCCAGAGATAAACTGGGCCTCCAGATGTTATTAGACTACAGATCCCGTGATTCATCCTCAGCGGCTCCGTTGGCCTACGGACGCTGCAAGCTTATCTGGGAACAGGTCCGGCAGAATAGTGCTGCTCCCACTGTCGGATATAAGAGACCTAGCAATTTTTTTTCCTCCCAGTGCCTGGCGCTATATTTGTGCCCATTGCCTATACAACTATTTCCAGGGACTGGCTGGTCCAGGGGCAGTCACCCGGACTAGCGCTGCTGTACAACTTCATGGAGCTCATTTACGAATAGACATGTACAGGATTGCAGTATTATAGAAGATCAGTGGCACTCTTCATTTACTTTGAACAAGGCAATCAAATGCATGACTATTCAGAAACAACTAAATGGGGGATTATTCCCTTTGAGATTTGTATAGGATTCGCATTTACCCATACTTTGGGCGCATAATGTCTCTCCCCCCCCCCCCGCCCCGCAAGCGTCCTCCCTCGTGAGCCTCCCGGTCTTTCTTTCCCATTCTGTTCCTTTGATAATCTACTCTGTTCGCTCTTCTCAGCCTTCCCACCTCTTTCTTTTGCAAGCCCCCCCCCCCGCCGCCGCACCGCACTTCCTGGTTTGTGCTCCTGTCTGCTTTGTCTCTCAATTTCCTCGCAAACATCCACAGCGAACAATTGTTTTTTCTTCTGTGTGTTACTTGATCCTATTCAGTCAGTGAAAATATTCAGCATAAGAAATGAATAAAACATCATTATGTTTGAACCCATATTTGAATGTATTTGAGCTTATAAAAACTTTAAAAGGGGGGGGGGAATAAAGCAAAAAATTAAATAAAATGTGTGGCCCTTGGGCTCTTCCCAAAACTTAAATGTGCCGCCTCCCCAGTTGCCCACTCCTGCTCTATAATGTTTGGGATGCATTTGGCCACTCTTTGTTAAAAGATTATAGGGCCTTTCCGCACTACACTGTTGTAGTGCTATTATTCCACTTTCGACATCCTGTGGAATCCTGGGGTTTGTAGTTCACTGAGGCCAAAGAGCTCTCCGGCTGAGAATTCTAAAGGCCTCTCCCTAAACTGCAAACCCCAGGATTCCATGGGATGTTGGAAGTGGGACAATAGCACTACAACAGTGTAGTGCCGAAAGGCCGTATGAGCTGTGGTGGAGCTAAGCTGCTCTGGATCTCACCAGCCTTCCCTTCTTTAGGTGGTAAAGGGCACTACTACTTACTGCAAATTGTAGTAAGCCATCAGTGTTGTGTAGCCTTTTAAATCTTTATTTTTTGGACCTCTGCTCCAAAGTTTCACTCTAATGGTAGTCCTAATTGTAATTCATAGAGCCCCGGGGTTCTAATAAGTCTCAAACAATGCAAATAAAGTGAGTCGCAGCTGTTCGTGGCCTCTAAAAAGTGACGGGCAGCAAGCACCCCACTGCCCACTAAGTAGTACCATGTGTGGGCAGTCAGAGCAAAGAAAAGGATGCATGGACGATGCTCGGGGTTAAGGAAATATGAAGGAGGTCTCCGCGATGTAGAAGAAAAATGGTAACCAACAGGTGTACTGATCGCAATAAACTGACGAAAATCTGAGACGCTTTAAGGTGCCGCAGGACTTTTTTTTTTTTTTCCTGTGTGCCCAACAAACACAATTTACCTTCTGCAATGGCTAAATATTACCAAATAGGGAAAAATGAAGCACGGGCACAGAAAGGTGCGAAACGGGAGTCGCTCGGTGAGAGCTGAGCGTGCTGGCATTTGGTGACGCTGAAGCTCAGGCGTCGTGCGGCGCCCTTTGCTCGCTTATTTCCAGCAGGGTTGCGTCCTCTCCCATTTCCGCACTAGACTGTTACAGCGCTATGATTCCACTTTCGACGTCCTATGGAATCCTGGGGTTTGCAGTTTCGGGAGGGGCCCGCCGGCCCCTCCCGAAACTGCAAACCCCAGGATTCCATAGGACGTCGAAAGTGGAATCATAGCGCTATAACAGCCTAGTGCGGAAATGGCCCCAGAAAGGTACCGAATCGGAAGGAAGCCTCTTAGGAAGGGCCAGCGGAGCATTTGTGAAGCCCGTAGAGAAACACGCCACCTACACGTGCGGGTGGCCCTACCCAAGGCTACTGCCGCCACTGTGTCAGAGGAAGCCTTGCCACAAGGACGACGGCATGAGGTAAGAGATGTACCTGGCGCTGGGAGGAAAAATACCTCTGGAGGTCGACATATTGGCAGAAAAAGAATGAAGGCTAGCCTAGAAGTACTACAAGTCCCAGCATGCCTAGCTTCATTCGCCTCCCCCGCCCCCGGCAGGAGCCAGGTCGTATTGAAGTATGCGCTGGGATATGTAGTTCCTTCTTCTCTATCTAGTAACGTAAGAGAGTTTTATTATCATCCTCATTACGGGACTCCCTAGGGAAATGTCTCACTGTATTTCCCTCTATGGAGAAGCTTTCCAAACCTCAGCGCCAGCTTCCTGCCCACATTACCCCTCACCGCCGTCAGTCACCTCACAGTTTATAAGTGCGTCAGTAGGCGGAACCTTTAAGTCTCACTCCGCTTTCCCATTGGTAGACCCACACCGTCGCTCAGGGAAGACGCAGTGCTTCCATTGGCTATCCCTGCCTTGCCGGGGCGTTTTTGTGCGTGGGCCGAATATTAGACCACTCAGCGGCCGGCTCCCGGGAAGAGGCGGGAAGAGGGAGAAAGCTTCCTTGAGAGGCTGAGTGGCTAGAGCGGATGTCAGTTAGTGGCGCAGAGCGAGGCGATTGGCCGGCGACCACCCCAGGGGGTGGTTCTCTATGGCACCCGCGGCGGCGGCGGCGGCGGCAGGAGCAGGAGGAGCCGGAGCCGCTGTTGGGGGCTGGTGATGGGGTTAATTCCCCCTCGTGTATGAAGCCCCCTCAAGCGCGCCGGCCTTGCCGTCGTCTCCTTTTTCCCCTCCTCCCCCGACCTCCCTCTCCCGAAACCCCGGTCCGCCCGTTCGTCAGCCTCGCGCCACTGCGGTAAGTTGCCCCCCACCATTCCCGGTTCCATTATAAATGACCATAGCGACCCCCCTCCCATTCCGCCACCCATATAGATACACACACACACACGCCACACACACACACACACACCCCGACCGACCCAGCACTTCCCTCTCCGCCGCCTTCCTCTCCCCTCGCTTTGCAAAAGGCAGGGGAGCCCCTTCCCGGCAGGCGGCAGTGGCGGCGGCGGGGAGCAGCTGGGCTCTGCTTTGCACCGCCGCCGCCGCCGCCGCCGCCACCTTCCCGCAGGCCTGCATTGGACGGAAGTGCGCGCCAGCCGCGTGGATGCAATTGGTGCAGTTACGCCCCCGGGCCTTGCAGGGATGGGGAAGTGACCGCCCCCCGGGGTCGGGGGCACGCAGTGTGTGTGTGTGTGGGGAGGGGAGGGGAGGGGTGGCGATGGATGCGCCGGCTGATTAGCCCTGGGCATGCCATGTGCTGGTTTCTCGCCCCGGGGCAAAACCCTTCGGTATGAAGGCGCGGCGATCGCGCGGGTGTATGCGTCCGCGTTGGCATCGCGGAAATGTCTGTGAGAATAAGACACCTCTGTGTATGAATCCGTCTTTGAAAACGTAAAATATGCCTGCGTGTAGCGTGCGGTACGGAGCAGGCATATAGTGTCCGGATATTCTGTATGGGGACGGCAGATGCCTGCAAGACCCCCACAAGGCAGGAATTACAATCTCGGGGTCTGCAGTGGAGAAAACTCACTGTCCTCTTGTGGATGTGGTTGCCTTCTTTTCAGCCCTCTCAACACGATGTGTCTTCCCTGCACCTGTCAAAGCGAGAGCTGCGCCTTCCCATTCATTCACAGCGGTAGAAGCTGATGCACATGCTGTTAGGAAGCTGCACCGGCTGATCGGCCTTCTTTCCTTCTGAGGTGCCATTTCTTTCTCCAAGGAGTAAAAGAAGTGGCGGGTGAAAATCTGTGTGGTTCTCGTGCTAGTTTCTACAGTAGTGATCTTGACCTGTGGTGCAGCGACATCTCTGGATTCTGGCCCAGTGTAGTGGATACTGGCCATACTTGTACTCTCCAAGTACGTTGTGGAAGCATCTTCAGGATTCCCCTGGTGAATGTAGAGCTTGATTTGTGAGTGGTGGTTGTAGGGTATCCAAGCTGAGACACGCTCTCTTATTTTATTCCTGGGAAATATTTCCACTTCTGGAAACTAAATGTCACACACCAGACAGGGCTGTAGCAACTGTGGGGAGAAACTCAGAGTTAGGACAGACTGATAGTACACATACGTGATGGGTTTAGTGAGATGCAGTATCTGTCTCCCCGTACCTCTGTTTGCATATAATTCTTGAGATCATCTGGAGAGGTCCTCCTAGGGGTGTCCTCTACTCTTGGAGTCTGTTTTACATCTGTTTGGAGCTAGTATTGTAAGAATGAGGGTACCCAGTGTGGGGCATACTCTTTCCATGCCTTAACATGTCTTAATTGTATGTATGTATTGAAGTCCTCTACCATCTACATTATGGATTGTGCAAATGTTGTATCTTATTTTCTGTCATTGTTTTGTTGTTGTCATGCTCTGCTTTGAAATCTTCACATACAGGTGGCATATGAAGATTTGTAAAAACATAAAATAATATGAGGTTTACATACAGTGAAGAGGCTTTCTGTTTTTTTGTTTTTGTTTTTGCTGCTGACTCATTGCCTAAATATAATGAGTGGTGTGGGCAAGGCGGTTATGTCTGCTTTAGTGAAGTACCATCGATTGAGTTGGTCAGTACAAGACAGTATTACTTTTTCCTTATCTACTCAAAAAACATATTCCTCCCATTAAGGCTTCATAAGTACAATTGTGCCGGCTGGGGTAGTGCTCAATGTCTGCCTTGGACAAAGGCTTGAGTGCTCAAGTACTTACTGTGAATCGTGAGGTAAATGCTTTCTTTTTCTAAATAAACACACACACAAAATTGTAGATGAATTGACCAGCCCAGAAGGGAACTACTGTCTTTCTTACTTCTGCATCTAGTACATGTGTCCTTCTTTAATACGTAAATTCCTTTAAAAAGACACCACTATTCTTAGGGGCCTATAATGGGAAATATTAGCTTGACCCATGCTGGCTGGAGGAGGAGAAAATGTTCTATGGCTATGGTTTGTGTGTGTGTGTATCTGTGTGGAGAAATAACAATTGCTTAAAATATATTTGTATCATAAAGTCAATTGGTACATAATCATAGATAAAAATGCCAGCATGTCTTTTAGAAAACTTAGAATTTCATTATGCTTCTGAGCTGATTTGGTACCTCTTATAGTGCCAACCAGTGATAAGACTTTCATAATATATGTACCCTCATGTGGTATACCAAAAAAAGAACATTACCAGTTTAATTTTACTATTTTTTTCTTAATTTAAGCAATGTAAGGAATATGTATAGCCTGAAAAATATTTTTGAGTGTAGCTTTCAATTAGTTTATTTCAACCCTCATATATCAAATTTTAGTACCCCACTGTTTGCTATAACCTTTTTAACAAACCAAAAAACAGTTTGCACAAAAATGTCCCAATGAATGTATGCTTTTTGCCGTTGAGATTCTTTTTTGTCCCAGCCAGCGCACCATGTGCATGGGCCTTTAAATTACCTGTTGACTTATGGTGACCCCATGAAGAGTTTTGTTAGGCTAGGAATATTTAGAAGGCGTTTTGTCGGTTCTTTCCTGTGAAACATTTCCTATTGCACCTGGTGTTCATCACGAGGCTCCCATCCAAGTACTAACCAGGGCTGATTCTGTTTAGTTTCCAAGATTAAACATGATCTGGTGTCTTTACGGCATTTAGGTCCCAGTGCAACATACTGAGACAAAAATATGCCATGTCCCTTTTCAGCATGCCATTAAAGAGCAAAGCAAAAGTAGTATTCTTTGGGTTGTTGGTAGGATGGTTCCATGCAAAAGGACATTCTGGAAAGTCAGGAAATGCAGGGAGGGTACTTTCCCGACTCTAAACATCCGTACATTTAAATCCTTATATGTTGGAATTATCGTGGTGATCATAATATCCCACAACTCATTCAGTGCAACAATCCCTTTTTATGAGGCTTAAACCACATTAAAGGTGTTTTGTTGAATTGGTATTCTCATCATGTCTTTTCGGTCAACTTCTTCTGGCTTTATGGAAAACCTTTCTCATTTTGTTGACTAAATAGAAGTAAAATACACTTAGTTGAATATTTCATTTTAATGTATCAGGATATTCAGATTCAACACTTTATAGAAAACCCAAATTACTGTCCTCTGTGGGTTTGCAACTGGTGTTTTCATCCTCGAGAGGAGTGGTTCCTAGTCTTTGGTCCTCCAGGTGTTTTGGACTTCTGCTCCCAGAAGCCATAGCCAACATGACCAGAAGTCAGGAATTCTGGGAGCTGAAGTTCAAAACATCTGGAGTATCAGACATTTGGGGACCGCTGCTCTAGAGGAATAGCTCTAATATATCACTACCAATAGTAGCATGAAAATTGCTGGTGGTCTTGTCAAATTGGTTAAACTTATTTTTGTTCTACATATCAAAGCCTGTGTATAATTCATATTACAATAACTGTACTCTTGCCTGTTGGTTGTAACGGCTGTATCTATTGGGAACAAAAATTGCCTGAAGTTAGAAAAATATATTTGTTAGCTTAGCTGAAGATTCATCCTTGGTTGAAGATTCATCCTACTTCTGTGTTTGGAAGTGGAGTAGTTGCAGAGCTCTTCAGACCAGCTTTTGGTCCACAATTTGAGAATCTCTTTCCAAAATATTCACAGCTTGTTGGAGATTTGCAAGAAGGTGTAAATGCTGATATATTCTAGAAGTGCTTGCTTGGATGGTTTTCAAGATGGTGGGACTGGGAGGGAAGAGTAATTGGTGATGATATCTAACTTGTAGACTTTACTCCAAAGGAGGAGGAGTGAAATGCCAAAGGAATATTCAGATATTGTAGTATGACAATACCTCTTCCATCTGAAATATTACCATAATAAGATAAGGGGACTTTTGGTGGTTTAGGTTTTTTTAAGGTTTAAACACTTAAAACTTTTAAATGTATATTTATCTATGTATAAATAATAAAAATAAGTATTTTTAAGTGCATGGGAGAGATATATAGGTGTTCTGTATATCTACAAGTTTTGCTTTAATGAGCTGTTGATTGCAAATCAAGGTAATGATGGTATTTGCAAGTTTGACTGTTTGATTTAAAAAAAAAATCTGAATTTACATTACACTGATCCTGCCTGCAGTCTCTCTCATCTTACCTGACTTTGAAAAGTAATATGTTTTGTATTTTAATATAGCAGGGATTTTACAAAAAGGAGTAGAGTAGTTTAATATGAGGATGGTGATTATAGGATTGAATGAGCCTTTTAAGACGTTATGTTAACATTGTATATTTAAAGACAAACCATTTTGTCACCATTAATTAGTGTCAGCAGTGATTCTATTTAGCAGGGTTTTTTTAAAAAAAATTACATAGGTATTGTATTGCTTTATTTCTTTTTTTGTGATTCAGATGTGTTTATTTTTGTTTTGCTTGTTTCTGTTGCTTGTGGCAGTTTTGTTGTTTTGTTTTGTTTTGTTTTTGTTGCTTGTGGCAGTACTGAAAAACAACTCACCGGTATGGTTTTGGGTTTGCTGGAATGTTACTTTTCCTGTTCATGGTTGTATCTGGCGCAGTGTGAATTGAAGTCCAGATGGAATAGGACATGAGCTACATCACTGCCTGCTTTTAGCAGCCTCTCCATATGACATTTAACTCAAAATGGAGCTTAAGTGTGATGACTAGCAATGAACAACTGTCCAATTTTGCTTCAGAGGAAGAAGCAAACAAGGCTTGTTAGATATCCTTAGACTTCAGTTTTAAGGTAGGGGGGAGTTGTTGTGGTAAACCCAGGTGAAGCTGATAATCATGTTCCCTGTGGTGTTTTTCACCCTTGCCCATAGTTATGATTATGAATGTTTGATCCATGTGATTATTGTCTGCATGGGTTTGATGAAGCAGTCATCTATGTGTTACAAGGTGTAGTTCATCATGAGAGGGGTAAATACAGGAAATAGCTGCATGGATTAAATAATATGAAGCTAGTAGATGATAAATTCACATGAGCAGTCTGTGATTAGTTCTTTGCCTCCCTGCAGTAGCACCAAGCCCTTTTCATTGTATTACTGGGGGGGGGGATAGAGATAACAGTGTACAAATGAGAGGGGAAGCATCCCCCCCAATGTCTCTGTGTCTTTATTCTCTATGCAGTTGAAAGAGAAAAGGGAGAGCAGCAGTTAGACTTGCTTTCAGATCCCTTATGGGAGTGGGGGAGGTAGCAAATCTGCCAAATTGAATTTGTTTTGTGTGTGTGACCATGCTGAAGATGCCCGCCACTTGCCCTTAGGGAAATCCTGTGACCCTTATTTGTGCGTATAAATGTATGTTTGCTGTTGGAATCCTTGCCTGGGGCCATCTTAGGAGTGGGTTTCAATTCAGTTTCTTGATTTAATTAGATAGGAGCAAGCCAGTTGCCAAAGGGTAGGTGTATTGGTAACTTTGGCCTAAAGATGTGGAGAAAACTCTTAAAAGTGGACAACTAAGCATCCTCTTATAATTTAATGCATGCTTTAAGGCAAGGGTCGGACAAGTGTGCCCAAGGGCTTTATGTGGTCTGAGCCCCTTTTTTGCAGCCACCTGAGCCCCCAGAGCCCTTTGATTGCCACTATTTTAAAAAAATTCTCCCCAATTTTTCCCCCGAATGCTGGTTCTTTCTCTCTCTCTTGCAAAGCGCTGAAAATCCCCCCAGGAGAAACCTGGAAGTAGATTTTAGTCAGTTCAGCACTAATTTTCTGCTTATTTCTAGCTATAAATCTGATGTTATGGCCTGCCATGCTGGACAAAAATTGGCCTGCAGTGTAGTCAGTGGAAATGAGGGTGCACGGTTTGTACCTGTTGATCTCTCCAAATCAGGCTGCATCTGTCTGTTCATTCAGTGTTGAAAGTTAAGATTAAATTTACCTTTTATTCTTTCAGCAATATGCAGGCTTATTGATTATTCTGTGTATATCCTACATTTCTCCCAATATGGCTAGGCAGACTGCAGGCTCGGTTAGAGCTGAATTGTGTTTACAGTTATACCTCTGGTTGTAGGACTGAATGGCTTGGTTAGGACAATCAGTTCTGTCTCTCTAAACTACAGGCAGGAATGAGGTTTGGGGCAAGTGATGCGTCTTTATCTCTTCCCATCACTTACCTGCTTTAGTGCCTCATCCCTGGCTTGAATTAGTCCAGAGTTTAGCTATGTCTAAACAAACAAACAGCCATAATAAATGAGGAATAAGGGAGGTATATGTAGCTCCAGTATTGGTTTCTGGCTTTTTAACTATGGAGTAAATTATTAAGCAATCTCTTCTACTTTCAGACATGGCTGAAGGAGACCATAGTACGTAGAAATGTGAACACTTTATTAGTACATGTTAATTTCCTCAAACCAGGTTGCTTTAGAGCATCATTTTGAAGCTTGGAATAATAGAGTGGGGCAGTTTGAGTTCTTTTTTTCATTGTGTCTCTTAAACAAGAATTAAGCACCACTATAGAAATTGATAAGGTGTTTTGTGTTCTGCTTTTGTAATGCCTTTGTTTATTCTTTTTCAAGAATTTTGTTAGATCAAGTTGTAGCTGTTTATTTTGACATTCTGGTTTGCTGTTAGGAACCCGTCTTCCTTTCTTTGAGTCTTTGGCTCTCTGCTCCTCACAGTCATAGGTCATAAAATCAAATCAGTCTCTGAATCTTGCTATGAAGACTCCTAGAAAGTATGAAACCAGTTATTGTTCAAAGCCACATATCCTGCATATGCGGCATGAGAAATTATTGAATTCAAGAGATGTGCCTTGAATGCAAACGTTAAATGGCTTTTCATGTTTTGGTTGGACAATGATTGACATGTCTACAATCTCATAATAGTCCATAGGAGTTCTATGCTGGGTTTAAAAAAAGTCCCTCTCCAGATGTTGGACTGCAGTTCCTTGCATTCCTGAGCATGGACTTTGCTGGTTAGGGCTCCTTTTGGTTAGTCCATCAGCATTTGGAGGGCTGCGTGATTCCCTCTCCTTTGCT
This sequence comes from Cyclura pinguis, assembly GCA_030412105.1. Lineage (NCBI taxonomy): Eukaryota > Metazoa > Chordata > Lepidosauria > Squamata > Iguanidae > Cyclura > Cyclura pinguis. Next base: position 245,152,538 of record CM059599.1, on the reverse strand, counting down.
ATGAAGTCAGAATGCTTACAGATTATTTGCTTTATTTGATTGTAGTTAAGCATTATATTTTGTACCTCAGCCATTGTAAAGGCCTAGCCACAAATTGGGTTTGTAAATTATTTTTTAGTGTGAAAGAGGGATGAAAATGGAAGAAGTAATTTGCCCGTTCATCAAGATTACAATCAGGATTTTGACCTGGTTTGTAACTGTGTCTTGTGTTCATGCTATAATATGAACTGATCACAGTTTGCCAATTTTCGATGAAATGGCAAGCTATGAGTTGCTACTAAAGAAGTGGTTATTCACTAAATGTAAGAAGAGAAGTGATGCAGCCAAATCATTAAAGATGTAGCATTTGTTTGAAATCTTTGTATCAAAATTCCTCTTATCTATCTTGTATTGCACCCATTTTATACTAATATTATTAATTACCAGTTTGTTTCTGGACTTATTTTAAAGTGCTCATGTTCACCTTTAACATATGTATAGGTTAAGGCCATTTTATCTAATATTTCTCTTAAAGTCAGCATAAAAACACTCTCTCTCTCTCTCTGTCTCACACACACACACACACACACACTGCAATGTATGAGTCTCATATTGTAGTGTATGAATTAAGCTCTGAATGTAGCTCTCAGTGTGCCTACATGCACTCTGCCGGTGTAAATTTGTACTGTTGGGCCTGGCTTTTTGCATCATATCCTGGAAGATTATCAGCAGAGTAGTCTTTCCCTTGCTTCCTCTTGGTTTCTTTGGCTGAAACCCAGGCTTCATGGCTAGTTCCAGACACCACTTCTTGCCATCCTTATTTTATCTTTGCTGTTCGTGAGTTACAGCTCTTTGGAGGGCTAGAAGGGCTCATAAGTCCCCACAGGACAAGAGAGAGAAGGATGGCTAAATCAAATCAAATCCCTTCATGGTGTTGCAAAATGTTCTGTGCTGCTTATCTGAAGGTCCTAATAAAAAGTAACTGATGTTGGATAGTCTGTGTGCATAGGGATTTTACAGTTGTGCCTGGTTTACAGGATATTTTTTTCACTACCATTCTACTTTCACGTTGTTTCGGAAGCTACCGTAACAGTCTGTGCTTCTGCTGGCAACAAGCCAGGTTAACTGCTGTCAGTACCAGCATATTACCCTTAAAAGGCCTCTATAGACATAGGGGACAAGAAGATTAATCTTGGGTCTAATTAAATTAATTCTTGACACTAGAGTCTAAATGCATTCAAATTTCCCTCAGCCAGGCTAGAAGTGTGGATTATAATTCTCAGTCTGTTTTTGCATATCGTTTTCTCAGCTGCCCAACAGCAACAATAATACAGTCATATAAACTTCACCTTTTGCCTAGTACTAGACCTCAAGAAACCTTACAAAAAATTAAAACAAATACAGATAAATACAAAGATATAGGTAAAAACATAGAAAAGTTATTTTTAAAATACAGTTAAACAATTTAGAATCCTTTAGAAAGGAGTTCTAAAGCCTGGAGACAGTCAGTGAAAAGGCCATTTCTGTTGTTCCCACCAAACTTCCTTGGGAAGGTGGTGACACAGAGAGAAGGGCCTCCTCCAGAGATCTTAGAGCTTTAGCAGGCTTCTGTGGGGAGACAGTTCTTTCAGGTAACATAGACGGAAGCTATATAAGGCTTTATAGGTCGTCATAGGTCTAACTGCCCAGAAACAGACCAGCAGTCAATGGAGCTGTAGCAACAAGGGAGTTGTGTGCTTCCTATATCAAACTCTCACTAACCATCTGGTTGCAGCTCTTTGGGCAAGCTGAAGTTTCTGAGCACTTTTCAAAGGCAGTCTCACATATTGCAATGTTACCATAATCTAAATGGAATGTAACCAAAGCACGTATCACTGTGATCAGAGCAGACATCTTCAGGAATGGGCACAGCTGGTGTATTAACTTCAACTATGCAAATGCACTCCTGAGCACTGCAGAAAACTCAGCTTCCAGGCTCAGGACTAAATCCAGAAGGCACACCGAAACTACAAACTTGGGTCTTCAGGGGAAATGTAACACCTCCAGTACAGGCTGAATCTCTGTTCTCTGATCTGTCTTTTGATTGACCAGATGCACCTCTTGTCTTGTCTGGCTTAAGCTTCAGTTTGAACCCCCCTGTTCTAGTCTATTACAGATGCCAAACAACAGTTTAGTGCAGAAACAGCATCCTTAGAGTTAGGTGGAAAGGAGAAGTAGAGTTTGTGTCATCAGCGTACTGGTGGCACCTGACTCAAAAACTCTAGACAGCTTCTCCCAGCAGTTTCATGTATATGACATATAAATAGCATGGGACCCAGAGAGAGCCCTGAGAGGCTCCGAGGCCAACAACCAAATAGTTAAACAGGAATTCCTCAGCAACATGTTCTCAGTTTGCCCCTGTAGGAATGGCCAGAGCTACCGTAAAACAGTGACTCCTGGTCCTATCTCAGTGAGTTGTTCTAGAGGGATACCATAGTCAATAGTATCGAAAGCCACCAAGAGGTCCACCAGAACCAAAATGAAAAGTTCCTGGTGTAGATCATCCATCAAAGTGACCAAAGAAGTCTTCATACCATAACTAGGCTGAAACCGATCGAAACAATCCATGTCACACAGGAACCCCTGGAACTGAGAAGCTACCACATGATTCAGTACCTTCACGGTCCTGCACGTGACTGATGAGGTCTTAGGAGGGAGCCTTCTTTGTGGCTGCTCCCTGTGGAATCCCCTTCCTCGTGAGATCTGGTTGTCTCCCTCCCTTCTCTATTTCTGCTGGCAGTTGAAGACATTTTTATTCAGGCAGACCTTTGGATTTTAGTTGTGGAACAGTGCTGTGTGTATAAAATGATGAGCTGTATTTTTAATCTTATATTAAAATTGTGTTTTAAATATGTTTTAAGTGTTTTTAACGGTTCTTAATCGTGCTTAATTCTTTTTAAACCTCTGTAAATGTTTTAGCTTGATTTTTTTTTAATTATTGTAAGCTACCTTGAAACCCATCTTGGAAGAAAGGTGGAGTATAAATTCAATAAATTTATAAAATAAATACCTTGCCCCACAAAAAAGGAGTCTTGAAGACAGGCTAATAGTTATCCAGTCTGGTAGGATCAAAGCAAGTTTTTTTTCAGTAGGAGTCTTACAGCAGCCTCCTTCAGGCTTGTGTGGATGCTGGCTTACTGTAAAGAGTCATTGATTACTCAGTCAGTTCCCCTCTGACCTGTTTCAGCCATGATGTCTGAGTTAGAATGGATCTGAACAATTTTATCTGCAAGTTCAAAGAATTGACAACACAGTTCATTGATGCAGAGTGCATAAAAGATGATGCCATAAGCATGTGTCATGTGTGTTTTATAAATGTTATAGATTCCTGTAGACTCTAGGGTCTATAGTAGGCCATCTGTTCTGCTGTATCTGGCAGATGTGTCTTCTGTAGCTGATTCACAGGCACGTGAATTCAGATTATTTGGGCACCATTAGTGAGCTACTGTTCATTCCTTTAAAAAACACTTTGACAAAGTGGCTAGCTCTGCCCAGAGCTTGGAGTAGTTCTATAACATTCTGGGATTTTTGAAGTTCTAGTCCAAAATGAATTTCTCCAAATTGGCCAGGGCAAGAAAATGAATGTCCTCTGGTAAGCGTAATGAACAGAGGCAGGGTGGGTGGGAAATATTAGGCACCATGGCTCAAAGGTGCTTGGAGGGTTTCCAGATAGCAGCTTCCAATCAGCCATGTGATGCTGTCCTTCTCCTGATGGGAAGAGCCATCGGGGTTGGGGGCAATGCAGGTTACAGGTGTGGGACTTTTGATCAGCATGGCCAGTATGGCATATTCTCTCTTTCAATCTTCCTGTAGGGAAAGTCTAGTGTCAACAAGTGTGCTTAGATGTGGGAGAGGATTGAGCCATACTTTTTGGCTTGGCAAAAATTGTGGATTGGTGCCTAACATTTTTTTTTCTTCACAAATAGGGGATAAATATATATTGTATATGTCTGCTGATATTTTGAAGAGTTAACGGCTTCTCTGTGTAACAGACCTAGAGGCCCAGACTAATCAAATATTCTTTTCCATTACATATGCGTACAGGAGACACTTGAAAAAATAAAAGCATGTTAGGTTGCAGATTCAAAAGGAGCCGTTTCTCTGGCCTGGTGGTGCTGGTGTGCCTTCAAATCATTTCCAACTTATGGTGACCCTAAGGTGAACCTATCATGGGGTTTTCTGGAGCTCAGGGTGTGTGACACGCCCAAGGTCAACCCAGTGGCTTTCCATGGTCAAATGGTGAACTGAACCCTGGTCTCAAGGGTTCAAGTCCAATGCTCAGACCACTATAGCATATTGTCTCTTTCTCTCTAACCTTAGTTCATCATTATGAAAGCGGGTGGGGAGAGGAAAAATGGTAGCTGCACCCTCTGAAACATTTCCATCGCCTTCTCTACTTGTACGGTAGCTTTCTGATACGACGAGCCTTCTTAATATGTAAAGGCTTTCCTTGTGAATTTAGAATACTGGTTCTTCTAGTGTTCTGAATTATATGGCGAGCCTCTATAATAGCTGTGGGAATTGTGCCCATCCCAGATGCTCTTTGACTGCAATTTGTTAGAAGTCCTAGCCATTGGCTCTGCTGGTTCAGGCTTCTGGGGGTTGTAATCCAGCAGTACCTGGAAAGCCTCCTGATTCACACTCTTTCTTGACAGACAGAGGAGAAAATCACCCTCTGTGTGAAAGCAGTATCGCTGTCAAAAGTCCCCATGCGAACCACTTTAAGTTTCAACCTTCTTACTACCCCCATCCTCCGCTATGCACTTTGTCAATCAAGGTGGTAAATGCTGGGCTTAAAAACGGGCAGCAGCCTTCATAAACTGAATCTAGTGTAACACATTAATTTCCAGAAGGAAGAGGATGGATAACTGTAATTATTCAAGAGTGAAAATGTAGAAAAAGATCCCTCTTGTCTGGGAGTCTTCTCTCAAAGAGTGTCTTAATGGAAAGGCATTTTCGCATGTGCTCAGAGTAATATTAATTTGTTTCTTGCATGTTCAGGGCTGAGCCATGATACTGGTAGTTGGCTGCAAGGCTGATCATGCTTTTTTGGACTATGTGTCTTAATTGCTTTGAACTCTGTAGAGATAATACCATCTATTCTGAATGTGTGTTTTTTTCTTATATGGATGGCTACATTGTTGTTTTTTCCTCCGGGTAAAAGCACTGCATATTTTTCCTAATCTGGTATAGTTTTGATGGACCATGAAGTAGCATCCTTGACTGCTGTGAAAATAAAAATCATTTCACTGCTAGTTTCATGGGAGCCATTAGTTAATTAGTTAAGCTGATTGCTTGGCTCTGAAAAGGGACAACAGTATTTTTTGAGACTTCTGCTTTTATAGAAGGATGTACCTCCAGTTGATGGCATGCTACAAATATTGCTGTCTTTCTTAGTGGATGAAAGTAATATAAGCTGAAATGTTTCCTGTGCTTTGCTCTTGGTCTTTAAGGCCAGGAGACAGAAAAATGTCCTGCACAGCAGGAGAGGAATGAAACCAGGATGTGAAAGCGTATGTCCTGTTATAGTGATGCTTGTTAAGGGGGCAAGGGGGACGCAAGAACAACACCTAATATAAGATTCCTTTCTTGTTAAAAATATGTAAAATAAGCAAGGCAGTGTTTTCTGAATGATGAATGTCTGCTGTGGAATGAGGTGGAGTTTATAAATATTTACCATTATAAGCTGTTTTATATTAGTCTGCCACTTAAAATAGATAACATCGTATAAAATTATTTTTAGTCCTTAAAAATGGGCTGCATTTTCTTGGACGTTTCAGTTATTTTTGGTGTGATTAGCAAGGGAGAAAGGATGCAGTAATTTTGTTGCTATGTGTTAAATCTGAAGAGGCGAGTGACTAAAAATCCCCCCCCCCCGCCATTTCGTATTGTGTGCTCACGGTTTCACAGCCTATTTGTATTGCTTGCTGCGAATTGCTAATGAAGAGCTGAATATAGCTTCTGAAGCATTTCAGTTCTTCTCTGTGGAGACTGGTTAAGGTGTTGCTGACATCACAACACACAGTTGTTGATGTTCTGTTATGTCTGAGCTTTCAGCAAGTGCCTCAGCAGCGACCTGCCAAATGCCTGAATAATCAACAGTGCGTACGTTTGTGGACTAGGTTCTAATCCAGGGTATCCCTGCAGAACTTTAGGAAACTGATATTATGGAAGCAATACTTGCAGTGACTTTATACCATGGTGCTATATGCCAGCATGATGAAGGTATGTTCATTCTCAAGGATTTTTTTTTCCTATATGGGGAAGGATTGCATCTGTTTGCAGAACTGTGAGTATTTGTGCCAGTTTATTATTGCAGGAACATACACCTTGCTGAATATTGGATTTAGATGTACACAGGTTTTTTTTAGAAAAAATACTATACATAAACATTATTTTGAAGTTTGAGGATATTCTAATTATTTTGTGTGTGTGTGTGTGTGTGTGTGTGTGTCTGAATCAAGCCAGAATTTTTTCCCCCTCAAATGTCATTTTTGCTGGGAAAAGGACATGATATACAAACTGAAAAGCTGTTCAGTTTGCTTACTTCCTTTTATGAAATTCTCAAAGGAATCAGGTTGGTTTGAAGGTTACATATTGCTTCAACTACTTTATTCTTGTGTGTTTAGAGTCTATCTTGACATGCTGTACAAGCTGTACAGAAATTAGCATGCCATCTTATACATGTTTACTCAGAAGTAATTCCTAAGGAGTCCAATTGTATTTGCTTTGAGGTATATACTTGGGTGTGAGCTCCTTTGAAAACAACAAGATTATATTTTAGGAGACATGGAGAGGATGTCATATTTGCTTCTGTATAGCTATAACTTACGTTTATGTCAGACATTAATCCTACAACTGTGACAATACTTCAGATTTGTCCAAGTGAGCAGATAATAAATGGTACAATTTTTATTTTTTTAACTGGTAAAATATTTCATTAATAAAGTAAAGCTTAGAGAAATATTACAAATGGGTTCCAGGAAAAGAAATTGTAGAAAATGTTAGCAATGTTAGTAAAATTAACCAGTCTAGCGCAGGTGTTAAGAATAGAATTCTTGAAAGTTTGGTTGCACATCCAGTTCCAAATGTTCCTGTCTTATGCTGCAGCCGTGAAGATGCTCAGTATATAAAAAAGAAATTAAATTACATATCTCATGCGCATCAGAAGTTCGTGTGTACAACACAGATTTAGTGGGTAATGCCTAGCAACGCGTTAAAGCCTTCAAGTTAAAATTAGAAATCTACTCAAATAGAAGGTGTGGTTTTTTAAAGAAAAATTGGTCTTGGATTTTTTTTTTTAAATCACTTGATTTTTGTGCTGTGGTAGCAATAAAAGAATGTGAGGGGGAAAATACAGTTATACCTTTGGTTTATGAAAGTTCAGAGAAAGAGTATTATTTGTCCTCACTGAAAATGTTTTTACCAGTCAGTCATAAAAGTAATAGTAGAAATGCATGCTGCTGCTGTCATATGCAGTCCAATAGTGAATCCATCTGTGCATAAATTTTAACTGTTCTCCATTTAAATTACAAAGATAACATGGTAGCAGGCTTTCTTCTTCAATCTGATTTTTTTTCTTTTGATGTTTCTGTAGTATTTAAATTAAATGCATTTTATTATGTGGCGAGTGCATGTTTTATTTCATTATAAACAGATGAAATTGATAAAATGGGGAAATTGGTACATAATTGTGGCAAAACCTTTTTAATATTTGGAATACAACGTAATGCTAAAAGATAAGTAAACATAAACCACCTATTAATGAGGCTACTGGATTATCTTGAGCTTGTCTTTTGATCTAAGAATACTTGAAGTAATGATGAATCCGTTCATCTGAATTAGTTTAATTGTGTTGTTGCTTGTTGAGGCTCCAGTATTAGGGGTGTGTGTGCGTGCGTGCATGAGCCTTCAAGTGACCTGCCAGTTTATGGTGTCCCCATGAATTTTTCATTGGGATTTCTTAGGCAAGGAATACTCAGAAATGTTTTGCCAATTCCTTCCTCTGAAATATAATCTACAACACACGCATTTGTTGGCAGCCTTTCATCCAAGTACTAACCACAGCTTACCGTGCTTAGCTTCCAAGATCAGACAGGATCTGGTGCCTTTAGGGTATTTTGACCCTCTCAAATATTACATATTTATGGACAATTGATAATTATTCGGTACCATTTTTATATCTAGGTGTTATAATTGAATAAGGAAGAAAAAGAATGAGTAGAGTCTAACTAGTGTCCCTCTGTCAGTGGAAGGCTTCTGTAAGATTTCTTCTAACCCCTATAGCCCCCACATAATCTCCAGATCTGGTCCACCAACAGAAGCTTACCTCAGCTCATTCAAGAGGGGGACAATTCACCTGCTCCTCAAATTGTGGATGTTTCCCCAGTCTTCTGGAACAGAAGGAGCAGAAATTGCTCTCACTTTTTCATCTGCTAGTGGGAACATTCCATTGTTAGAGGAGCACATTCCATTTCAAAGTCAGTAACACCTTTGGACAGTTCCCAATTTTCTTTTTTGACAAGAGGTTTCAGAAGTGTCCATATAAGCCTCTATACAGGTACGCTGAAGTCTCTTTAGTACTGAAGTCCACTTGACTCTTCATAAAACTGAACCTGGGTATAACTAATATTTCCAGTAAAAAATGTGTTGCTTTTTAGGTAATTCAGATAAAATCTATCTTTTATTTTATGACACTGGAAATTATGTGTATACAGACAGAATTAAATATAGACAGATAATTATTGCCTATAGTAATTTTCATTCATTCATGAATTTCACCTAATTTAAGAAAAACAGGATTTGGAAAACTATTAAGAGATGTGAACCACTATGGCTAATACAGTTAAAGTGGGCTTGGGAGAAGATTCTCGTCCTTCTTCAGCCACAGATCTAAGAAATGGTTCTGAGCAAGTCTTTCTTTTAGTTTTCTTCCCCAACATCTAAAATTACCATTATAATGAACAAAATTACATTTTTTGGAATAGTATGGATACAGTGGTGGCAGTGATGGTGATGACAGTAGGAAAAATTTGTTGACAAAGAGCAGGCAGATTATTAAGAAAGGGAAATGTTTAGACCTTGCTGTTCAAATTAGGACCATGGGAGAGCAAAAGATTAACCCCTAGAATTCCCAGTATAGGTTAGTGGATGTTTTCTGGTCATAAAGTGTTCACATATTGGGAAACCTGTGGTAAATCTATTTCTGGTGACTTTGGCCAGTTGCCAGTACCTCTGGACTTGTTGAACACATATTCTGAATGCAAAAATCTTTTTTAAGTGCTGATGCTATGTTATGGATCCAACCTCTATAGCAGTCAGTTCAAAAACATGTGGCTGAGTAAAATAAATTGGAAACTCTGCATACTGCAGTGCTGGCAGTTTTGCGGGTAAGTTACTGGTGAAATGGAAAGAGAAGAGGTATATAGATTAAAGCAATCCTGCTGGATGGTAAAGTAAATGCGGTAGTATGGTCTTCAGATGTAGCTATGTAATTGTTTTGTTAAATGACCTGCATAACTCCAACAAAATGGACGTCAAATGCCTCTTAACCTGTTTGTTCTTGCTCCTGTACAGTCATAATATCGTGAGCGGCTTTCATTTATCTGCCTTAAAGATTGTTACAGAACCCTTTTCCTGCTTAAAGTATTGAGAAGTTTTGATGTACATTTTAAAAAGGAATATTTTTATAACAGTCTTTCTGCCAGATCCAGTGAGAGAAGCAAAATTATCTCTGAAAGTAAGAGAAACAGAAGAGTATTACAATAGAATATTGTAGTGTTTTCTTGGCCCCTGGAGGTATGCTGTTATTTACAGTCTCAGGCAACGTGGAACAGGAGCTTTGTATTTCTGTTCAGTCCTTGCTGAGTAGAGCGGGGAGGATGAGCTTTTCCCAGCCACCTTTTGTTGTGCTAAAAGGATCATATAGCAGCTTCAATGCTAGGAGACTTGGTGACAATTAAAGTAGACCATGCTGGCCTAAATGGACAAGTGTTCTGACCATGATAGAAGGCAGCTTCCCCTGCCTTCCTGTTGTGCTAGAGGGCATTTGGTAGGAGTGCAGTGGGGAAGCTAGAAGCTGGGAAACAGAGAAAATAATGTCCTTTTCTCTTTTTTATGTATAGGGAAGGGAGTTGATTTTTTTCCTAGCAACTCTAATGCCATCCACCTTCTAACATGCTTACTAGAAGCTATGAAGGTCTTTAGCATCTTCCCATGTCTAATTCCGCATACCTGCTAGAATACTTAATTATCTAGGTACTTGAGCAGACGGAATTTCTCTTCATTTCTCACTGTCTTACAGTGATCTTTCAGTGCTTTATACATTCAAGAACCTCATAGTTTTAGGTAACAGTTCAGACTGTTACCTAAAATATTATTTTTCTCTTAATTTATAAGCCTATATGAATCTGTGCACCTAAAGAAGTCCATATAGAACATGGCTAGGTTTAGCATGTAACTTGTACAGTGGGCCCTCAGTATCCACTAGGGTTTGGTTCCAGGACCACCCATGGACACCAAAATTTGTGGATGCTCAAGTCCCACTAGGTTCAGTGGTGTAGCAAAATTGCATTCCTTATATAAAATGGGAAAATCAAAGTTTACTTTTTGGATTTTTTTTAATGTTTTCAAGCCATGGTTGGTTGAATCCGTGGATACAGAATCCACAGATACGAAGGAACAACTGTAAAAATAACTAGCTTATTTACGGGTGGTTCTGTTTCATTTCCAAGCTACTAGAGAATTTGGGTAGTGGCAGGCCGATTAGAGGTAAAGGCAGAACAGATACCTACGTGAAAGGAAGTTTTAAAAAATCTTCAAGTACAACTGTTCCTTCTTGCCTTTTATGGAGAATGTTATTTATAGACCAATGAATAATTAGGTTTTTACGAGTTTTTTTTCCTATTTCCATGGTTACTACTTTGGACTATAGCAAGACATTTCAGGGAGTTGCAAATAATCTTACCTAAGCCTTGCAACTAATTAGGGAATAGATTGGCCTTAGTGGTACTTAAGGACCTATCTATCAAATCATAAATAACGTAGTTTTTGCTGTGAAAAGAAAGAGGTAGTTTTAAAGTTAGACTTCATGTACTAAGATCACATATGCATGGCTGCGGAAATAATTTCATCAGTCATATTAATTGTACCTTCTGTTGACATATAAGCCAAAATAGTAACAACTGCATTTTTGTGTTAAACTATACAAAAGCAGCAGTTCGCTTTAACACTGTACTCAGGTAAAGAAGAGACAACCAAATTTCTAGTATTTCTAGTCCAGATTTCTAGGGCCTTTCATTTATTGTGTTTTGGATGGCAAATCTAGCTTCTATGGCATGTTTTTCTATTCTGTCCTTTCAGGGCTTAAATAGAAAGAAAGCAAAAGAGAAAATGTAGATTGAACAGATCAAAGCCGGTAGACTCCAAGCTTTTAAGACTGCTGTCATTTCCCTATTCCAAATGAAGCAGTGATGCTTTTAAGAAAGCAAAGGTTTGGGGAGCATTTGGTCATCCATAAATATTCTGATACATTGTGTGTGTGTGTGTGTGTGTGTGTGTGTGTATGAGGGAGAGAGAGAGAGACAGAGGTTTTAATTTTCAAATGACACAATGATTTCTAGATACCTTCTATTACTCTTTGTGCCTTTTTCATTAATTCTAGGGGACTTACTGGAGAAAGCTGGTGTGCTTTTCTGTCTAATAAGTCTAGACAGTTTAATGTTCCCAGTGTAAAATACTTTTCTTTTGATGCATTTTAAAACAGAGATAACACTAATGCAGTATTTTTCTTGGCATTATGACTCATAGATCTTTATACATCTTTATCCTATTAAATGCTGTGGTAAACTACAATTATCAATTGAAAATAGTATGGCACTTAATGTGATGAATGGTGATTCAGCCTCTTATGGGTAACGTGCGATTTTTTCCCAAAATTTTAACACAGTGAATGGCAAATGCAAACATTATTTTAAAACAGGTCCACACAGTCATGGGACCAGGCATGTTTTGAAGCTACTTATTTAATCTTTGCACCCACTTAGAGTGTAGGTTGAAACCCACTTTGGACTGGGCCTTTTAATGTGTTGCTGTCTCCTTATATTTGGAGCAACTTGGTGTACCTGTGTCAGACTCTATATATCCACTGAGGAAGAAGCTGGGTGCTATCTTGGTGAAGTGGGAGCAGCAAAAGAGTGGTGAGCATGACTACCTAGTCAAACTGGTTAGCACTGCAGGAATTATTTCAGGACTGAAAATTCTCAAGAGTGATCTTGCTTTTAGTTCCATTTACAGTGATAGATCAGACTCCTTATTGTAAAAGGAGGCCAAAAGATTACTTGATCATGGTCTAATATATGACTGAAAGCTTGAGAGAACAATTTATTTCTGAAAATTTCCTGCATGATTTTTAAATGATCTAGAATTAGGTGGCAATGTATTATAATTTACCATATGTAAGTAGAAAGGTCTGATTTTCCTTAGTGAGACCAAAGATCAATCAAAAAGGTTATGGAAGCCTATGCACTTGAATGTCACTAACATATAAGACTGCACTTGATATGATGAATTTTTTTAAATGGTATTTTAGTAGCAGTTTAAGGAAGACTGGAGGGGTAGGGGGAGGCAGTGGAGAAAATGGTATGTAGCCTGTTTGGAAAGCTTGCTGAAGTTAGTGACTAAGTACCATTTCTGTTCTGGCTGATGTTTGAAATCACTTGAAAATGATTTTAGTCTTTTATCAGAAAGGAAATGTTGCATTGTTACCCTTCCATCTCTAGAAAGGATGCCTTTTTTTCTTACATTCTTGAGGAAGAGGACATCGCTACAGAATTATTTGGGGAGGAAACAATTACATTATGATGGTTGAAAATTTTCTTTCACCAGAAAAGGTAGCAGTGCTAAACTGTTGTAGCACTTCTCACAAACACACCTTTTTTGTAAGATGACCATAGAATATTATTCTGTCTATATTTTGGAAGGAAATATTGCGACCTCCTTTTAAGGCACAGTGTTTTCCCGTTTGTTTGTTTGCAGTACATTAAAATAATTATGTAGCTAACAAACAGGCCTCACTTGTGTACATGTATATAATTGAAATCCCAATCCTATGCATATTTCTTTAGTGAATTTTTTTTCAGTTAACCATACGTCAGTTTGGCTTTTTAGTAATATACATACACCATTGTATTAAATATATTGAATTACATGAATATGTATGACATGATTTTCTGTTCCTGAAGTAATTAATAAAGAGATGAAAGTTACCCTTGTTGCGTCACTATTTCAAAAGAAGAAAGATTCTCACAAAAATTCAATAGATGCTTGGGTGGTTTATAATCATAAGGCTTCTGCCTTCTTGAACTATCAAGTGTCAGTCTGTGTATTTGGGATGTAGAAGAGATTTACTGCCCTCTACTGGACAATACGTTTCTCATCTTTCCTCTGTTTTTGTAATTTTTGCTTTTGTTTACTCTGATCCTTTATTACATTTCGGCATAGTACTGCAATTCAAGCTTGGTCGTAATACTTACAAAGTGGAGCCTTTCTGTCTTTTAGCTGCAATCATGTTGTTACCAGGCACAGTACATTTTTTTGAGACCTTAAGTGCAATCCTTCTGTATAAAGACATTAGAATTCCCGGTGGCCTTGACCTATTTGTAACACTTTCTTTTGTTCATCAGTGTGAAGCAGGAAACCATAAATGGCATTTGTGAGAGATGCTGCAACAATGCCGCATTTCAATGCTGCCTTTAAGGGTATCATATGAAATGAGTTATTTGTGGCACATGATTTAAACAAGGTCTACTTGTCATCCTTATGAGACTGTAGGATGGAGGAAAATATCTCAGCTACCAATGGGATCACAGTTTTGAATGGTCTTCTAATAATCCTAGTATATTGTGAAGAGACAGTGCTGGTTGTCTGGTTTGACAGTGCAAAAATATGTTCTTATACAGCCTTATGAAGTCTGCGTACAGACTATGCCTAAGTATGCCAGGATGGAAGAACAATGTTCCTATCTTATTCGTAGGCAGAAAATATTCATTGTTGCTGCTGCTGATAAAAATATTTGATAAATATTAGTAAGGTGGATACATCTTGAACCTGCATAGTTTTAGACTAAGTTTCATGCTGAATTCAAATCAAACTGGCTTCCCTCAGGGGTTTTTTTTTTTTAATAACTTTGTGCGAACACTGGCTTCGTGCCTTCCTTCCACATGTGAAGTGGTATGACAGTGATCTTTGAATTCACACTTGTGGTAAGATTGGTAAATTGGATAGATAGCTTTAATCTGCAGGAACTAAGTAAAATGTAAGTGGACATAGGAGCGTTATGCTGGAGAGCTCCTATGTCATTCAAACAAAATGGAATTCATCTAATTGGGACCTTAGCTTGAGAAAATTAGCAACCATTCCTCAAAGGTGTTCTGAGCAGAAGATACATAGTTTTTATATGTGCGACTACATCTCTTGATACCTGGTGTGATGTAAGGAACGTAGTTTTGAATCCGTCTGCAGCTGTGAATTTCATGGTGTTGCCTTGAGCTGGTCATAATCTTTGAATTTACTTTACCTTGGACAGTTACCAGTAAGCTGAAATGGCACTCTGAACCTATTGGAAATAAGTGGGATGCTAATGTTAATGGACGAAAGCTAGAACAATAGCTTTAAGATTGCTGTACAAGCCACCTAGAGCAACTGCGAATTTGACTTTCTCTAGGCAGGTTCATTTGTATGTATTGGGGAACACTTCATGTTGTTGTAGGAGGATGGTTATTATTTTTCCGTAATGGATTTAAATTTGGTCTGGATTTAAGCCTACTCAATACTTTCAGCAATTCATTCAGTAGCAAACAATCTATATTTCTTACTTACAGAGGCATTTATTCTTATCTAGCTAGCAGCTGCTGATATAGGCATTCAGTCTTCTAGCTGTGTTGGATTACTTCATTTTAGTAATTGGCCTTGTACAGATGCATTCACTTCTCTAGAGGAAAGAACTGAAGGCATTTTCCCTACAAAATGTAGCCAGCATACCATGGGAACTTACTTATCCTCCCTGTAACTCTCACCCAAATAAACAACCTTTTCCTTGCTGTATGTTTTTAATACTGCTATTCTCTGAAAGGTTGAGGATCTCACAGAGATTCTGTAGGAAGAAACGGAAAAGGTCGTCAGTGTCAATTTCCCCTGCTCTCAATGAGAGATCTCAGGTCATGGTGGGCAAAGTATGGCTCAGAAACTGCATGTTGGCCCATCAGGCCATTTTTGTGTCTCTCACAGAGGTCTTGCATGAGAGCCCTGAAAATGGTGGATTCAGCTGTGACTGGAAGTAGCTTTCCTGGACGCTCCTATCCTAGGTGTTCTGTGTGTGTGTTATGGAAGGAAAGCTCATGTCTTCCACCTTTCAAGCACATACTCCTGATATTTAATATGCTACTTGTGGGACTGTTTACAAGGCTGTAACTTTCTCTAAATTAGAAAAGCAGAGCTTAATTCTAAAGGGAATGGAGCTCAGCCATTTTCCTTTTTAAATGAGCACATAGATTTTCTATCAGTTTGAATTGTTAATCCCTGCTGTTGCTGTGAAATGGGTAATACATTCCAGAGTTCTGAAATGCAGTCTAGTTTAAAAAAATGGCTCTTGTTTCTTTGTTCTCCTGCTCCTTCCACAACCTCACATGGGCCATAGAACTGAGGATCTGTCATTATATAGTGGCATTGATTTGACTACGTAAACCTGACACCAAGTGGTGTCCTTGAGTCATGCAGCAAAATACCATTTCTTTTTTCAGACGTGTAGGTTCATACAACATCAGACCAAGTCCTGTCTAGTCCTGTATCCTGTTAACCAGTTGTATGTGGGTAGCCCATGAGCAGAACATGGGTGAAGTAACTGTCTCACCCATGCTTCCCCTTAGCTGATATACAAAGGCATATAGTCTCTGGTACTAGAGAGAATTTAGACCCATCATTGCTGGTAGCCACTGATGGTACCATCCATTGTGAATGTATCCCTTTTAAAGCCATCCAAAGTGACAGTCCTGGTGACTTCTTCTGATAGTGAATTCCGCATTTTATCTGTTGTGTGTAGAGACATTATTTTTAGGCTGTCCTGAATCTCCCACTGTTCAGTTTCAGTGGATAACCCTGGGTTTAGTATTGTGAAAGAAGACAAAAAGCTTCTCTGTTTCTATTTTCTCTACACATGTGTGAGCTTTTTTTGCCTAGGAAAATAGCAGCAAATATTGTAACTTTCCTTCATAGGGGAGTTGCCTCCAGTCCCTTGACCATTTTGGTTGTTCTGTAGACATGTCTAGAGAGTCAAGTAGTCCAGAAGAATACAAGAGATGGCCATTCTTGCCTTCAGCTCACATGTTTGCTCATTGATTGTTTTGGTTTATAGTCCAGCCTCCTTCATAAGAGCCCAGTGCGGCTAAAAGTCTGCATAAAACAACAGATACACTCAAAATTTAAAAAAAAATCTCTAAAATCAAAAACTGTAGATGTCTAAAATCACAAATCCCGAATAAAATATAGTAAAAATGATGTAGTAATAGCTTATTTATTTTATTCTGCAAGCAGTGAAGTGTAATGTGACATCTATCATGTAGACCAGAGCCTTCCCGGGTTATTATGGTAACAGGGTCTCCAATGCAAAGAGAGGAATGAAGTGCAAGAGTGCTGGAAGAAGTCTGTTCTGTACTGTCTACATAATGGCATGCACAGATTTGCACTGTATCAAGGGCAGAAGTATCTGTAGCTCATTCCACATGAGTTGTTGAATGGGCTTTAAACATGACTGGAAGGTCACAATTGATGCTGATTCACCATCATCAGATTCTAAAGGCAGCTCCAGAACTCGCACAGAATGAGCCACTGAAATTTCTGTCCCTGCCCAATTCTTATTTTATTACTGATTAAATGAATCAATGAATGATTTATATCCCACTTTTCTCCCAGGATGAGATCCAAGGTGGTTTTATAGGGAGCTATAATTCTTGATTCTGTAAGGTGCTGACACTATACCATAAGACTGAGTAGAGATGTTTAACTTGATACTACTTAGAAGTCCCAACTCAGTCTTATGGTATACCGTCAGCACCTTACAGAATCAAGAATTACAGCTGATTTTGATTTGAATTGATACAATTGGTCAGTAATAAAATAAGAATTAGGCAAGGGCAGAAATGTTAGTAGCTTGATCTTGTTTCTCTTTGCCTCAGTTTTGTGCATTGTGCTGACCAGAAAGCTGCCATTGATTTGTTATAAAGTATCCTCTTCTCAATAACATCCTCAAGTATAGGGGATAAGGAAGAAGAAAAGACACATAGGAATGATGTTACTGTGGGATTAATCCTCTGGTGTATCCTTTGAATCTTAGCAGAATCATAAGCATGATTGAAGTTTAATAGCAGGAACTTCTTCCAGCCAAGTGTGATCACATCAGTTTTACTGAAATACAATAATGAACATAATTTGTATTGTAGAGACTGCTTTTCAGAAAAGTTGCATCAAACATACAACCTAAGGGGAAACTATGGAATAGGTGTGTTGGAAGAGGTGTTTTTCTTTTTTAAAAAAATAATAAATCAAATACTAGATGACTCTTTGAAAACTTTCATTTAGGTGTCTAAAAGGGATGGTATTGCTGATGCCAGAAAGTATAATACAGTCCAGGGATCTCCAATGGTGATAAGGACATGGGACTCCTTCCAGATTCCAGATGGTTCATCACAACTGACATCTTGGTCAACGACTGTGAAAAAAATCCTTGGATTATTTTATTTTATTTTCGTGGGAGGCCACAGTCGCAGATCTACAGAATACATCAAGTAAGGAATTTGAAGCATTTATTGATTGTATAGTTGTTCTGACACAAGAGAGGATAAAATAAATATTGAGTCTTTTGTTTACAATGCAGACCAATGTCTTATTATTCAGAAGTCTCACCATGTTCAAGAGATGGTTCTAAGATATTTCTCAATCATGAGGACACTTGTTCAGAATATTAAGGTTAACAGTCATGTTACATTGATTGTAACATTTACCTTGGAAGTCAATGAGAATAATGATTTTTCTTATTCCTTTGAAAGTTAGCAACATCTCCATTTTTCTAATTCTTTCCCGTAGTTATTTCTTTTCTCTGGACCTTTCCTACTCTGAGTGGACAGATAGCTGTGTGTTATAGGGCAAGGGCTAAAGTAACTTTCCTTATCTTTGAAGGTGCATAGAATTGCATACTTCTGATCCTTCTTTCAACTTCCTTGCAGAATTTTTCTGTTATTGTTCCTAGGTAAGATATACACAGCATTCTATGTTAAATTAGAAGTAATTTTTATCTCTTGTTATCAAAATTTGAAAGCTGTTTTTGAACTTGGTAACAAACCAGATTTCGAATGGAACCTTCTTAATGTTAACTGGATTAATGCTGGTATATTTGAGATCATTGTATGATAAGAAGAATTCACATTAAGGAGTGGAGGAGTACGCATGATCTTCCTGGGCACTCATAGTACTTGAACCAGAGCTTTCCAAACTTTTCATGTTAGTGACACACTTTTTAGACGTGCATCATTTTGCAACGCAGTAATTCAGTTTTACTAGCAACCAGAAGGTTAAATTAACCCCTTATGATAATATATAATACTATTATTATTTCATTATATTATATTATTTGTTATATTATTATTTCATTATTTCATTTCATGATAATAATGAAATGTATAGGAATACAACATATCTCATGAAAACCCTTCATATATTTTTAAAAATATATGATTTATAAATAATAACATATATTTCCAAGATTGTAGGCGACACACCTACACACTTCAGGCGACACACTAACGTGTCATGGCACACCATTTTGAACCATGAAGCTGTGGGTGTTAAAAATTTCCTGTTGATCCACAGTCAGTATCGGTAAGACTATGATCTTACTTTCATTTGCTGTTATATTATTGGACTCTGTGATTGTAGAAACTGTGGGTTGGATCCAGATTTGCAATCAGCAGAGCTCTGCAGAAGCTTGAAGAAGCAGGTAGAAGTAATGATTTTTGTTATTTTTTTTTCCTTTTCCCTCTGCCTCCTGGAAATTTGCTCCAGAGGGTCAGGGAGGCCTTTCGGAACGGCATGGGATGTGGTCCCAGAGCCTTCAGAGGAAAGAGAAAATATGTCGGAGTAACTTCTGCTGGATCCCTGTTTTCTATGCAAGTGGAATGAGCTGTTTATTCACAGAGGGGCGAATATGAATCACAGTCTCTGTTGTTGTCATTGTAGTGCAAATATTATTTAGAGGATATTGAATAGAATTTTTTTTTCTTGGATCAGATTCAAAATACCATTTGGAAGATCACACTGGAATTTGAATGGGGGAAGGGTGTGCCATTCTTATTAAGTAAGGTTAAGAAATCTCACCAGGTTTTAACTGTTGGACTTGATTATTACAAGGGTTTTGGAATCCAGTCATTCTTGATGCAGATAACCCATTCAGGAAGGGTGTTGATGGAGATCAATTTTTTGTCGCAGTACTTTGGGACTGTTCTTTTTACATCCTCTTTGATTTGGGATGAAATATATAATAATTATAATGCCCCTTTTGTTCCTCTCTTGTTCTTCTTTTAAAGGCTCCACATTTCCTCTAGAATTTTAAAATAACCCTTTCTAATGAGGATGACTGATACTGTTACTGTAAAGGAGGAAAGTGATACAATGAAAGGTTCAGAAGCAGAAGTAAAAGACAATGCCACAGTGGAACACTTCATAAAATCAGAAAGCCTTGAGCAAATTCAAGCAGAAAAGGATGAAAGATGTACTGATAATAAAAATGATGTTCAGGTAAGAGAGACTTCTCTCATATATTTACTCTAATGTATATTGAATTTGGCATTTCTTGAAGTTCTATTTTTTGCTCATTTCCTAATGTAACACATGTTTTGATTTCAACTGTACAGTCAGCCCTTCACTTTTGCAGGGGATAGGGTCACAAGAACCCCTCAGAAGTGGAAAAACTGCAAATCAAAATCAAAATCATGAATGCTATTTTTTTTTAACCTGAGAAGACTTCTCTAGGAATCACCAGGTCCTCCAGTGTGTTTCTGTGATCCACTTTCACTGGAAGTGGACCATAGAGTCATGCTGGAGGAGCTAGAGATTCCTGGAGAGAATATATTCTTTCCATTGCAGGCCAAATACAGTAGGATTTTTAAAAATTTTAGGAAATAGAAAACTAGATATAGTTTCTCTCTTAACTTGGCTTTTCCCTTATCTGATCCTTTAATTTTTGCTTTGTTCACAGTTGTTTGTGGACAGATTTGAAGCTAGATTTCTCAACTTTCTTATAGGAAACAAACAATGCCATTCAGTTAACCGTGGAACTGAATAACCCTTAATGAAACATGAGGCCAAGATGCATAATTATTTTTTTCCATATGATAAAGCAGCAGATAAATTATGTATACTCAGTAGCAAGAACTCATTTTCAGAATGACATGTTACAAAGATTACAGCGAGTTAGTTACCGTGAATATGTTAGCCTGCTTTCTGTGTTTGGATAAGTGAGTGTTTGCTCTTCTCTGAATTGCATGACTATATTCTGTATAATAGTATGCAAATAAGTGAATGTCGATAGTCTCTTAGGGTTTGTGCATACTTGATTTTTGCTCACCTAGCATTCATATTTGTCAGATTTGTGAAAGCAATGTGTTTCTTTTAAAATTGGGATTCAGACAGTAATGTAAGGTCAGGAATATAGGCCCAAAGATAGATTTGTAGATACTTTTGTCTGAAAAAAAAAATCAGTGTAGAAGAAAGAAAGAAAAATAGGGGTAAGGAATCTAGCAGCCCCTTTAAAACTTATTTATACATTATATTAGTATGAGCTTTCATGGATATCAGTTGCTTCCTCAGATGCACTGATAAAACGTTTGGTTGCAGAGTTGCTCAGCTAAACATTTCTAGCTTGTGTCCTACTCTCTTCAGAAACAACATCCCATTCTGCATTGTCAGCAGAGATACACAAATATTGCAGTAGCCAAAACTTCATTTTGTCGTGTCCTCCCTCCCTAGTCTTCTGCCATGTGCTTCCCACCTAGGGGGAATGGCAGGCAATTCTGTAATTTGTGGCAGTGTATGGGAAAGTTAGGAGAACTGGAGGCATGCTTGCTCTGGCGTCCTTCCAAGTACACAGTATCTCTTCCACACTATCCAGCACTGCTGGCTGGAGGAACTGTGATTTTGTCATCCTTGCACAGAGTTCTAGATCACAGGCCACAGAAATCTCTTCTACTGTTTCTTATCTTGTTCATACGCCAGAGCAGGTGATACAGGTTATACCTATTGCTCACAATTTTCTGACTAGTAGTGAGGATTTCCTAGGAAGGTGGGGTTTCCTCTCACTTTCAGTGTAGTTTTGAAAAAAAAAATTATTTAAAAGGTATCCCAACCAATTTTTGTCAGAAGGGATTCCAAGGTGGTGTATACGGATTTTGGAAAAGAAAAGAAACTCTGGCTTCCGCTTCTGTTTCCCAAATCAAAGTATAAAAAGAGTCTTTTGGAGGTTTCTTAGAATTCTCATTCTAAAGCTTGGTGCAGTTGTCTCTAATAGCTGTAGGTTTCTCTATTGTCAGTTACTTTTGTCTGTCAGAGTTCATCTCTCAATAGTTTTGTTCAAGTTATAAGGAACCATCTTGCCATTTGTTTTTTAAATAAACTTGTTTGTTAGGTCATATGTGATCTTTTTGAGTTTTAGTTTTAGTTATTTTTCATCCTATAAAAATTCCTTACTCCTAGTCCAACACCATTTCATCTAGTAAGTGCAAAGGCAGGTAAAACAAGAGAGTAAGTGCTAGGCTACGAAAAGAGTTAATCGTCCTTCTATCTTAACACATCCTCCTTCCTTTTTTCCAAACCTTTGGAAGCTCTTTTATAGACCAGTTACCATTTGAGCTTTTAATAAGTAATATGTTCACCTTTTCAAATCACCTACTTGACAGTGAGAAATTGACACCTGCCCTTCAATTAAGAGATCATCAGGTTCTACATTAGAATTGTGTTGAATTCTAAATCCTACAGTTTTGTTGTATAGCAATCAAATTTATCATCTGATTATAGCAAGTAATTTTCCAGTCATAATTATGAATCTAAGGTGAAAGAAGGAGGGAGGAAAGTGGTGGTATCTTAAAACGATGCTACTCAAAAGTGCTGGTGCTGGTTTGTGAGCTGTTGGCTGTCAGCCCATAGCAAATTTCCAGTAAAGAAAGAAAAAGTTTTAGCCAGTGGACCCAGATACTGTGCTGGACCCTGGCACGTTAAGAGGACTTCTGGTCCACCAGATCAAGTAAGAAGCAATGTCTTAAAGGACAGATTTAAGAGAGGGATGGTGTAACAGGAAGATGGGTGTGTGGAATACAGTTAATGAAACCAAGAAATAATTACCACATCATTCAAAAAATAGTTACCACACAGTCCTGTCTGTATCTACATAGAAGTACTGAGGCTTATCCCTAGGCAAGTGTGTGTATAATTATGGCCAAATCTGTTTTTGTAGATGGTTTACTGAAACATTTTCTGGAGTGATTGAATTCCCTGAGAAGTAAGCATTGGATTCCCTGAGAACTAAGTGTTAATATGTAGATACAACAAAAAGAAAAAACACAAAGTAATAGTAAACACAAGACTAGACTAGTTTCTCTAGATATTTGTACAAGGAAGATATTTGTAATCAAGGAAGGGACTTCTGTGCTCCCATTGTCAATATGAGGAAAGATAAAAAAAGTTTGCTCACCATTTTTTTCTGTTTATACTTACTGGTTTGATTTCGTCAGAAGTTGAATTAGTGCTTGCTGAATCAGATTTTGGTGGTCTTCAAATCTTTTGTTTCAGTATACAGTATTTCACATAGCACTGAATTATAAAAGATTTCTTTGTGCTGCAAATCCATATTGTATCATGACAGATCTCCATGCATGTTTATATGCACTTTAAAAACAGGATTTTAATGCAGTTGAAAGTCTCAGAGACTTGGAGTTGCACTAATACGTTTCCTTGGGAATTTTTTTCCCTTTCTTTTGGTGGGAGGCTTAAGTTTAGAAGAACGGCTAACTGATTCAAGTAATTAATCACTTGGTGTTTTCTGAACAGTTTGTAAATAGCTATAGGCAAAAGGGCCTGTATTTAATAGTGCAAAAACATTTAAAGTTGGTGGGTTCCTTGTCTTAAGTGCTGCATCTGGCAAGATATATCCGTATTGCCTCCTGGTGGTGATGGTTGTCATTCTGTTTGAGCAGTTATTTCATGATAAAACCATGTAGATCAGAGGTGGCAGTGCTAAATAGGAATTCACTCTAGATCTACTACACTTTCTGTTAACATAAACCACATTTTATGAGAAATCAGCACCGAACAGTTTACACTTTGAAAGATCCCAGTTTTAGGGCTGGGATCACTTACTGAACTTGTTGCTATGGTAGTGGTCTTAAGTGTGCATGCTTCAGAGTAAATGGCTCCACTGAAGTTGGTGTCACATTGGTGTTCTTTTGGTCAGAGCTGTGCCTGCAGATGAACTCACCTTGTACCTGCTTGAATTTGCCTACAGTACAGTGGAAGAAAAAAGAAAACAGCTCAGTGTTACAGGATACTGCCAATGTTTTACAGTTGTAGTATGATTGTTACCGTATTTGAAAGTAACAGGACACCTTTTAGTTTTGCAAACATTTGTATGTAACTTTCAAAAGTCATGCAACAAATGTGTGAGTCCTTATTTTTAAAGCTTCCTTATTAATGGTGATAGAACGAGGTGAAGCTGCCTCCTCTGTCTATGTCCAGTTTATTCCAGGACTGTGGACTGTGAGAAGCAATTGCTTACGATAGAAGACCAGTCAGGAATAACAGGATCTGTTGACTCCAAAGACCTTCCAAAATCTATACAATACCCATATTCTACTGACTGTATTATTCTCACTATGTTAGCCTTGGTTCATACATGTTCTCTGGTTGATATTTTGAGGAACAGAGGCTGCCTAGCAAGAAAGCTTGAATAAGGTTGACATGTATCTCATCAGTCTCTAAAACATCCTTCCAGATGTCCCTGTAGTCTCTCTCTTGATGGGAACTGAGTATGTTCTCCTTGATTCTAGAAAATGATCTATCAAATGCTTTTATATCTAGAAATGGGACTAAAGTATAGCAAAAGTCTTTCAGTCCAAAGTTTTCCTACTTCCTATTAAAAGAGAAAATGGTTCAAATCTTTACTGGATTCTTCTATATGTAAAGACCTTTTCTGTGTATTTATCCTTTAATGTGGAGTCTCTCAACCTCTCTTCGTAATCAAGGATATCTGGTGCTTTGATGGAATCGTTCCTTGGTATGGTGCAAGTTTACCTTCTGAGCAACAGCAACATGTGATCTTCATCCTCAACAGTGGTAGCCAATATTCTTAGGAACTGTTAGTTTGGTTCACTAGTTATCCTTTGACTTTGTTTCAGAATTTGGGAGAGATTGGTGCTGATGCCTGAACTCATCTGTTAAACCACGTCGATCTTGGATTAGTAAACTAGTTAGGATGCTGTTTGTATGTGTTCTTACCTAATTTGAGGGATATCAAAGAAGTATCTATCTTTGGAGTTAATTACTTCACCTTTTAAATGTAGTTTGTATGGAATATGTCAAGGACAAAATTATTTCCAGTAATCCTTCCTGGCTGAATAATTTGGCCACCTGCCTAGTGATTTTTAAAGTATTATAAAAATAATTGGTCAGTGCTGTGGGACCCCTGGATTTTGATTGTTGTCAGCATGAGGCCTTTCTATAGCAACGCAAGTGCAGCTGTAAGACATAGTATGTCTGTACATTGCAGCAACTTGGGGCTTTAGAATCATCTGCCCGCTTTACAGAACTTGTTTTAAAATGTGGGTTGTAGTGAAGTGAGGGGTTCTCCAAAATCATCTTAAAATGAGCTGTTTAGATAATATGGTAGATAATACAGTAGGAAGCTTTGCTAAATTTTAGAATGTGTAATCTTCTAGTTGACCCACTGCAACAAGAAGGGCTGAGTCTTGGTCTCTGGTGATGGTCAAAAGGCATTTTCCCCTATGATTTCAAAACAATGGTTTTATTAATTGTAGAAATGGGATATATTGAAAGATGTGAAGCAGAACAATGGCTGAAATCCTTAAAATTGGGTTAATGGGCTAGGACACTTCTCAGAAGCAAAAGTCAGAGAGTTAAAGGAGTGAAATTCAGATTATGAAGGAAATATATTGGAGTATCAATAAATAAGCAGGCAAATACAGATTTTACTGAAATATTGTAAAAATAAAATGCATCAAAATATGAAGGGGTTTTCCTTACACAAGCGAGTAATTTGAATGATTACTTGGTGGTTTTAATGTTTACAGTAGCTTCTTGACTATCCCATAATCTATATACTTATTAGGTATTATATTATTAGCCTAATACATTTTACTTAGTGTAAACCTTTGTTGTCCCCAGTCCTCTTCATCAGTCGAAAGTGGGCTATAATCTGTGAAAGTTTATGCCAAATAAAACTTATTGGTCTTAAATATATCTTAAGATTCTTTGTTGTTCTTGCTGTAAAAGACTAACATGGCTACCTCACCTCAAAACTGAGAATAAATCATTGCAGTGGGACTAACTGTCACATACAACTGAAGCAAAAGTGGTTGCAGAATGCTAATATGTATCTGTATGTGTCCTAGTTAGGAGATACAAATTCATGCCTAGGTTGCTGTAGTGGACTATGTGATTTGAGCATTCAGGACCTGCATACATTGATTGGTGCCCTGTAGAGTACAGGCACAGCCTTGTAATTCAGCATATGGAGCTACACTGTCTTCTATCAACATCTTCTGCACTCCCTCCCTGCCATTTTATGGCTAATGGAGAGTGGGCGGAGCGGATCAGAGAAGCGTCTGGCTATGTCACCGTAGCCAGACATGAAATGATTACGTCATCTGCTCAGGCCCCCCCAGTGCCTCCAGAGGTCTCTGTGGATTACTTTTCACTAACGACTAAAGACTTTTCTATTTAGGCTTTTCATGATTGACTAAGCGCTGGATTGTTGTGCTGGTGTATGCGTGCATGTTTAAGGATTTATGTTTTTTAAACTGGTTTTAAATTTTTTGATTATTTAATATTGTTTTAATTTTTGTATCTTGTTTTAACTTTTGTGTCTTGTAGATTTTTAACAATATTTTTTTTAAAAAAAATTTCAGTAAGCTGTTTTTGAGTCCTGAATTGGAAAAAAGGCAGGATAGAAATAAAGATGATGGTGGTGAAGACGATGATGTGATAATTCAGCACTGGCTACAGTGATCATCCCAGTCATCATCATGATCATTGTCGTCATCATTCCCCGCCTCTCCCCAAGGTTTGAGGCAGGCATAGCATAGATACACCTAAAAACAACTCATAGTTAAAGTACATTAAAACACAGGCCACGTTCTCCACTTGCCACAGAATGGTGGACAGGGCTACAGAGGCTCAGTAGCGAGCCTGGTGGCAGGGGAGGCTGTAGTCATTTCACAGGGTAGAAAATGATCCCAAATCTGCAGCAGAAAAGAAAAGTGGTTGATGGTAATGTCACTGCTTAACACTGCTGTTAATGTCATCCTGTTTTTATTCTATGGAATTCAAGGCAGTGTAGATGGGGTATCTTGGTGATATTTCATCAAAATACTGATGGAAACTTGAAACCAGGGAAATTGCATGGAAAGTATTTGGAAACACTGTAAGTACTTACTAACTCTATGTGTTGAGCTATAATTCCTTCCCATTGGGAGGTGGATTTGAGCAGCTTCTCATAATAGCAGGGACCCTCATTCCGTAGAAGACAGATAATAGGAGATGGATCCCTCATGATTTTCATATCCAGCAAAGTGCTAGTGTTGATGGGTATTTCCTGATGTTTTTCATCTTGTGTGGGAGAGCAGTCCTAAATCTCTTAATTGCTTATGTCTGGTCGATCTTTGATATCAAGGTGGTTTGCTACCAGCACAGGGTTTTTTGTTTTTCTTTTTTGATTAAGTGTAGCAAATTAGCAAATGTCTTTGAAGATGGAGTTTTTGCTGATTTGTACAGTGAGAGGTTGTAAGAAGAGGAGATATTTTATCAGAATGTACATCATGAAAAAGTTGTGGCTAAGCAGTTGTCCTCTCTTTTTGAAATTTGGACTTGATCTGTGATGATCAGCACTGTCCCAGGGCAAAGAGAAGACTTAACATTACTTTCTGGGAGTCAAGCAATGCTTTTGCCAATCTTAACTGAGTAAAATCTTTTTGGCACCTGTCTTTAGTATGTTATTTCTTCTAAGTAACCAGCAGCTTCTAATGTTGGTTGATGTACAAGTAGAATTATTGTTTAGAAATGTGAATTTTGAAATTTTTCCAACTGAAAACCTACCAGCGCGGTTTTAGTCCATGCCGTTCGCATTTGTTTATGGGATGGATTATCCTATAATTAATAGGTCACCATGAAATTGCCGTCTGCCTGTCGTGCACATTGGTGAATTGATTATTGCTTTATACAGTCAGTACATAAAGTTTAATACAAACTCTCTTTTGTTATGCTCACCATTCAGCGACCAGTGCAGTCTTTTGGACAGACAGGAAAAAGGTCAAAGGTACAGTAGATTTGTGTGCTGGCATGCGAAGGAAGTCTTCATGCTTGATGAAGCCTTGCTATTTTGTGAAAAAAAATGTATTGACTTAAGTTTTGTTCTTATTTCTTTGGCAATAAAGTGTTTTTGTTTTGTTTTGGATTTTTGATTTGCCTAATTGTTTGCTTTGCTTTGCCTTTGTATTTCTAGTGGCTTCTTGTTGCTAGACAGAGGAATTAGTGCTGCTCTTTGCTTCAGCTTTTTTTTTATTAACTGAAGTTGCTTTCTGCTGATATCATGATGAATTCAAAGCTTTAACTGCTTTTCCGTTTGGCCTTGAATAATGAATGATTGTGTATTGAAAGCAGTCAGCATTCAAATATGAGCAGTTTTGTTATGCGCTTGACAGGAAAAACATCTGTGAACTGTAGATTTTAATTATAAATACTTTTCTTTAGTCAAGTACAAAGTTAAAGCTAGTTCGGAGCCTGGCTGTGTGTGAAGAATCTCCTCCACCTCCCACAGCTGAAATTTCACAGGACATCCAGGTAAAAAAATAAAATTGAGTTTGAGATGTCAGACCTGGTTTTTTTGCTGTTTAAACAATGTTTGAAACAAAGGGAAAATATCAGCTGGATGGGGGAATATGTAAGTAATAAAAGTCTGTGTGCCTATGGATGCATGATGGTGAACAGTTGTGTGTGTGATTGAGCAACTGAGTAAAACCAAAGTTCTTAAGCAGAATACATTTCATCCGCATTCATGTTGTATGTCTGATGTGACGTATACAGTGTGATCAGCAGAAGGAAATGGCTTTTCACCAAACTGACTGACCAAAGTGTGCAGCATATCTTTTAAAAGGTCTCATACCTTGGAATATTTATTTGGGTGATTAACTTCAAAGCCTTAGCACCACAGCCAAGAAGATTGTTTGTAGTATGCATTCGAGTAACTTAGGAGACTTTTTATACTTAATCGTGAGTTCGTGAGTATGAATTTCTGCTGTCCTGAAGAAGAGCTTGCCCTGACGTCGAAGTGGACTTATAACTACACCTTTTCACTTTGCCAGGGCTATAGAGCAGGCTCGTACTTGCCAGTCTGTTAAAGCTGCCCCTTTTTGTGGGGACACTTGGAAAGATGCAGTTTTACTACAAGGCTTTGTTGTAGTCACTACCTGGAATCTTTTTGGTACAGTACCAACAATCTTGTAACTATACTGGTTTAGGCTGGGAGCAGAAAAACAAAGGCAACAGGCACTAAGGCTGTGTTGGAAGAGAGGCACTGGAGAAATAGTCTCCTTGGAGTCTCTGCCTGTCTTCGTCATGGCCCTGGGAAAAGTGCAGCATTCACTACTGCTGCACACCCAATAGCCTAGCGTTCCAGTACAGTTTGGACCACTGAGTGATGTATGCAGGTATGCCTTGGTGTTGTTGATGTTGTTGGTTGTTTACTAATGTAAATTGATTCCTTCCATTCATGCATGCTTCCAGAAAGCTAAAGTGCATCTTTCATGCACACATTTTCTTCTTCTAGTATTTTCCATGTGAGAGTGTGTATAGTGATTAAGGGAAGTACTTCGTTGATAAATCCCTGCTGCTTTTTCTGATATAATGTAAAATGGTCCTCTTGGTTACTGATGAAGGCATATGTAATGCCTGCTCAAGAAAGTTAGATGGCTGAGCAGTGTGAAGGATGACTGGGTTTCTTTTGCTTTTAGGATATGGCTTTTGGGTTTGTAAATCAATGATTGTGAAGAATACCCAGGTTCCTGTTTCAAAAAAGAACAGTCTTGCTAGTTTCATTTGTAAGTGCTGTGTCATACAACAATCTGATAATTTCCTAAAACTGTAAGTTGTCTAGATGAGTTGTAATGTAAGGGAGGAGCATAGGAATATTTTTGTGTTTAAACTGGGTAAAATTCTAAATATATCCTGGTATTTAAACATGGACAGAGAAAAGACAATTTAATACGACTATTTAGCAAGAATTTAGTTGTTTGAGACATTCTGTAGAGGCATCTGGCTGATCATTTTGCTGAAATTGCCTTTCTCTATTTGTGAAGTGTTGTAATTTTAGATCCCTTGATTTAATTTTTGACCCGCATGTAAGTAACTTTGCATATGTTTCACCATTCAGTCCATTAACATCTGGGGATTGACTGATCAGCAAATACACAGAACCTCTGTTTTCCATAAGTGATGAAATAAAAATCTGGCTGTGCTGGCATAGGGCTCTGCTTCTCAAGCTTCAAAGGAGTTATTCTAATGAAACTGCTTCAGAGTTAATTGATCTGATGATTTATTGCCTAATCTCTGTTAAGAGGTTAATCCTTCAATTTAGTGTTCTTCCTAATAAAGCAAGGATATTTGTGTAGACTGTGACCCTTTTCTTCCATTGTTCAGTATTTTTAAAAATAAATTGTTAGCCTAGAATGACTGAATGTCACTGATGAGAAAGATTAGTAGCATTTTCACATTAAAAAAATCTTCAGGATTTTTTTTTAAATTTAAATTTTCGTCCTGATTTACAGTGTCTGTGCTATTTTCATGTTCTGGTATGGCATTTGTTCTTGAATTGTAAGAAGGCTCTATAAAGCAGCACTAGACAAAAACAGACTAATATGGAGTGATTTTCCAGTTTTAGGTCTCTTTGCTCTTTGGTATTCACCATGAAAACACGGAAGACTAGAATCAGACCTGTTTTTGAATGCAACAGTGGACTTTATCGCAGTAAAAACAAGTTGACTTAACAGTAAAAAGCAGTACTGAATGTTCTCTTCTGATATTTATTGAAAATGAGCAAGCAAGATGAGTGCATCCATTTGCAATTTGCCTGTGCCTCTTTGCATTCTAGCACCCTCTGTCCCTTTTTATCAAAGCGTCCATTGATACACACAAACACACAGACATGTATGGAGTGCCTGATAGAAAAAAACTATTGTTGGGATCAGGACCCAGAATTGTGGGCTTGTGTGTGTTTGCATATGTGTATGTGCCTTCAATTTGCCTGTTGACTTATGGTGACCCTACAGATTTCATCGGTGTTTCTTATGTAAGGTATATTCAGAGGTGGTTTGCCATTGTCTTCCTCCCAAATATGACCCTTGGAAGTCCCCCATCCATGTATTAGCTAGGCATGATCCTGCTAAGCTTCTTATATTGGGCAGGATCTGGTGCCTTCAAGGTATTTAGGTTTTAAGAGTTGGAAGTTTGGGAATGGGGCATAAGAAAGAACAAGTTAACTTAAAGGAGAATTCTGGCAGATTTCAAGCGTAAACAGGCAGAAAGAAGAGCTTTCAAGAAGCAAGATATTTTGTCCCATGATACACATGAAAAATGTTAATGGACAACAGTCTGGAGACAGAAGAGGGGACGTGAAGAGAGGAGCTGATGTCTAGAGATTATGGTGTAGGTGGCAGAGACTAACAAAGGAGAGCTGAGATCTCCTTCCTGTTACTTCCAGAGGACAAGAATGTATTTTTTTTCCCCCATGGTCGTCTAATATGAAAATATGTGTAATGCTGCTTTTTGTTTTTTGGAGGCAACAAAATTGGAGATTGCTTCCTTTTAAAATAGCTTTAAATATGCAAAATGAGGTGCCTGTTTTCTTTAGGCAAGTGGTGTGTGTTCTCTGTTTTTTTGTGTGTCTGCTCTTTTCCTTTTAACAATTAGTCATTTTTCTTTAGTAGTTAAGGAATGCCTTCTGCTCTTTCCTTATTAATCTCAAATTCTCAACAGAGAAAATGGTTGATTGATTTTTCAGGAGCAACACATTTCTACATCTGTTAGGCCATAGATTGTGCTTTGAGACAGGTGGATGCAGGATTGATTCTTCACAATATGGTTGCTTGTCTCCTCTTGACAGTTATATTATGCAGGAGTTGTAATCCAACAGCATCTGGAGGACTGCATGATTCCTGCCCTTCTTATAGTGGAAGCTGGAATCTGAACAGATTACAGATTTCTACACTAACACAAAGGGATCTTTTTATATGTGTATTATCAGTTTCTGTCTAGACTCTGGAATTTCTCTCTAGACAAAGACAGCTTTCCAGCTTCCCCCTCTCCAGCTTTCTTGTGTATTATCAGTTTTATTTTATTCCTAATCTAAAGTCTGAAATTATCATTTGAAAATAATAGATTTCTCTTAGAGAGAACATTGGCTATGGGGAAAGTCCATAAAAGTAGAGGCTCTGATCCTGCTTAGCTTCTGAGATCAAACAGGACCTG
Organism: Cyclura pinguis; assembly: GCA_030412105.1. Taxonomy (NCBI): domain Eukaryota; kingdom Metazoa; phylum Chordata; class Lepidosauria; order Squamata; family Iguanidae; genus Cyclura; species Cyclura pinguis. The sequence goes on along the minus strand of CM059599.1, from coordinate 245,120,672 downwards.
GTGCTTTCAGGATGTTTAGCATTTTCTTAAGTAGGCTATCCCATAAAATTTATGTGTGCATGAAGTATTTAAGTGTTTAACAATATACAGTAAAGCTAGGAATGACCTAGTGGACTGAGCTTTTCTTTATGGCTAGGTTGATACCATACAAAGTATATGTGACACTAGCAGGAAGACTCCCTGTGTGAGTAGGTGAGTTGATCTAAGCTGCTTCCACAGGCTTTTATTTCAGGAAGCCACTTGAACTGGATCAAATAAAAGGCCTAAATCCAGACTTCACTGTTTTAGAACATTCAAAGCTTTTCCCCAAACTTGATGTTTTATCGGTAGTTTATCTATCATAATAGTTACGATGACCCATCAAAATTGTTAGTATGTCATTTTTTGATCTTAATCTTTAAATAAAATATTTAATGAAGCAATTACATTTTTGTAGCTTATGTCAACTGTGACAGGCCCTTAGATCTCTCAGATTGGTGTGATAGTTTCAATCTAATAAGGCACACCATCAGTGTTACTTTTGCCCTTACTGTATCCTTTTATCACATCCATTGTGTAACAGGGCTAGAGTTTTAATTGTTCCTCAGAACCAAACTGTTTATTTACGGTGGCGTGTTCTATTTATTACCAGTGGCTTTAGATAACTCAGGCTGACTCAGTGGTTATAAAATAAACTGTAACCTTTATTACAGCAACGGTAGAAATAAAGTATCATGTGTGAGTTTAAATTGTTACATTAACAATTTAAACTTCTGGCAGACTTTGACAATCAATCCCTGCTTCAGACATCAGTTCCGTCTGTCTTCATCGCTCCCAAGCCACCATGTCTCTGGCTAGTTCTCACGAAATACTTGAGACACACAGAAGCTTCGCCTTGTATAGAATTCTTCTCATCCATAAGTCTCTACCACACACACCAGTGTGCTGGGTTTTACTCTCGTGGTGCTGTGCCTCTTGAGTAGCAACCTGCCATCAAGTTGCATGGCATTCCAGATAGCTAACTCACCCAAAGCAACTTGGTCACATCAACAACTACTTTTGTTTTCTTGCGTCGTCATACTGTGTCATCTGGCAGGGTTTGAAACTTAAATTTCGTTTTTGCCTTTCTGGTATGTAGACTCACAGCACAATCAAATGTTTGTGTGCTTAGACGTAAGTCTCGCTTAGTTCAGTATGGTTTATTCCCAGGTAAGTAGGTATAAATTTGCAGTCTGTGACTCAAATCCTGTTGATACATTATGGTCCATTACATTGGGATAGTGTACCCAGGTTTGTACAGCAGCAGCATGGGAATGGCAGAAAGCCATCACTGTATGGGAGAAAAAGCTACCAGCGCCTGAGAAGCTGATTTCAAGTTCTTTTTCCATCATGGCTGTTTTCCAAGGCACCTTTAACTTCGAGGACCCGGACAGGCATTGCAGAAACAGCTTTCTCTCTAGCTTTTCTGGAAAGTAAAAGCAGACTTTTCTAAATTGTTGTTCTTTCTTGCTAAGGAAGAGGAGTGGGAAGCAAAGAAGTCCAGTTCTTTTCTAGGGCATCTCTGAGCTTATCTGTCTAGCATTAAACCAGACATGGGCAATTGGGGCAGGTCCAGGTCTCAGTTTTCTGCCCTGTGACCCTCCAGGAGCTGCTTGGAGTGCCAGAAACATCCCCCACCCTTACCCAGAAGTGGCTAGTAATGCTCTTTTCTGTTTTTTTAAAATGTTAAACAATGCAGGAGCCCCCTGCAGCCTATTTTAAAGATGAAGTGCTACTCCTAAACACTTCTAGGAGTTACAGTCCTAAAGGCTTCCAATACAGACTTTTTTCCCCCAGCTAGAGGAAGTTCAATCCTAAGGTTCTGGAGCAGTCAGTGGACACACAAACAGCTTGTGGGGCCCCATGCAGCTCAAGGGCCTTGCTTTGTCCATTCCTACACTAAACCATGGCTTAGCATTGTGTTCAAACTGGCCTTTTAAAATTGTTATAACTCATCTCTAACATTTCAGTTGAAGACTTTTTAGGACTTGATGGTTAATTCCATTTCACATGTATAGGAACTGAGTAATCTTTTTTTAAATGTCTCAAAGACAGTTCTGTCCGATTACTTCTTGCAACCAACGCATTAAAATATCTGGTATATTTATATGTTGTTTTAATTGACAAAGATTTCTTTCTTGGTTGAAAAATAGCTGATTTTCTTCCCTTTTTTTTTTTAAACAGGAGAAAATTCAAATTCATTTATCACAGTCTTTTGAAAAGGAAGACAAGCCCTTGAAAGATGAAACTGAAAAAGAAAAATCCACTGATAAATTGCCCAGGAAAATGTTATCAAGAGGTTTGCTATCAATTCTACTTTTAAATTACATATATCTGTACCTGGTTTGAAAAGCCATTTTAAAAATAACATTTCTTTCAGTGTCTCATTTCCTCATATTTGCAACTCCATTGTTTTGAAAGTTTGGAAATATTTTCCATGAGATATTAAAATTATACTTGACTTAATTTCTGTGACTGTTCCAACAAAAAAGCTTCTTCTCATATGGGTATATATCACAGTGAGATATGCACTGGCATGTTTCTTTTGTAGTAAATTAAGTGCAAGGTTATTTGGAAAGTTAAGTTTTCACAGCCCTATTTTCACTCTCTTTTTGGCTTTTGAAGAAGTAAAAGAAGTATGGTCAAAATGTCAGTTAGGAAAGGCAGAGCCCATTAATGTTTTATTTTTAGAGTTATTTTCTACCCTATATAGAAGAAAGACTTGAGTTTGAAGAAGAAATAGAACTTTGTGCATCGTTCACCTGGAATCTGGTTTGAGGGGACTGTTCTTTCATTTCCCTCCTTTGTTCAGAGGCTGAAGGGTAAAGAAGGGGGAAGTATTAAATCTTTGCCAAAGTTAGAGAGCACTCACATATGTACTTTGGAAGTAAATTGTACAGTTTTTCAAGTATGGCATACTCACAATTATACTTTCATTGGATTGCAACCCACTGATACAGTGGCAGATATAGTGCACAGGAGCAACGTCTGGGCTCTCTTTGCTCCAGCGCACAAATATACCTACCTGTATTTGCTTCAGTGTTGCTGTGATCTGTGTTGAGAACTACATAGCATTGTGACACCATGAAGATATTGATAGTTAACTAATGTGATAGTGAATGCTAACTTGTAGAAACTGATCCTTTGAAAGTTTCCCAGAAGAATTCACTGGTACATTTAAGAGACCATCTTTGGCTTAGGCCACCTGGAAGACTCCCAGAAATGTTTTTACGATATTAATAAATCATTATAGTTTGGTGGTAAATTTATGAGTGAGGCATAGGTGGTTTAAGCTTTTAAGCAGAAAACATGGTGGCAAATAGATTCAGCTGCCTGTCATTTTAACTGATGTCTTTTCTCGATGTCTTTTCCTCTCATAATTTCTCAAATGTCTCATTAGATTGGTTCACATCCAATTAATACAGATGCTAACTAATTATAAGACTGTGCTTCAGAATCTGGGAGTATATTTAATGCATGCACATACCTGAGTTTAAGATTTCATCCTTCCCTGCCAACGACCATCAGGGTACTACTAGAATGAAAGTACAAATAACCTTAGTTATATGTGTGTCTTTGGCTTTTATCATGATCCTTCTTTGAAACCTAAAATGTTTGGTAAAGCCTCATAATAAATGAACATAAAGGCTTGAATGTTAGAGTGAATGGAAGGTCACCTTGGCATTCAAGACAATGTGCAGGTAAGTTTCCAAGCTTGGTAATTCGTTTTCCCAGTATGTATAAAGGACAACTCTTGAAACATAAAAGGTATGGCTTTATTGAAATAATTAATAATTCTCTACAGTCATGGCTTTCTTTTTTTATTTTTTAGATTCTAGCCAAGAATACACAGATTCAACTGGTATAGATCTACATGAATTTTTAGTAAATACATTGAAAAACAATCCCAGGTAAAAAACAAAAAACAAAATCAGTGAATTTTAGAAGTAGAATTTTAACTTCAAAGTACGTTATAATTTGCTGCACTTGCAAATGCTCCAAATACTGCTTTAGAACATCTTGTGTAAAGCTTTTAAAGATGTATACTTCTGCACATTCAGCATCCTCTTGCGTTAGCAGAGCCTAATTCTTTATAAGCTTATTTTATTCATCCTTTTCATATATCTTTTTCTGAATTTATATAGGATCAAAATTCTTATTGCAGAAGCCTTTTTCTTGCAGGCTGACTTAATGGAAGGTGTGAAATAACATGGTATCATGTTAAACCGTAGCTTAAATGCGATGAGACCATGCTATATTGAGCCTAGGGCATTGACACTTCCCCTTCTCCTCTGTCATAACCATAAGGATGGGTCTGCAAATGTTTGTTCCTACCTTATATTACCCAAAGTTTGTCACACAAAATGTGGCTAGTCTTAACTGCAATTAATGGAAACAAGACATTTTCCAACCAGTGTTTACAAGGTTGGTTTGTTTTTACTAACCTTAGTTATGATTACCCAAGCTCCATCAGGTGTGGGTGACATGGCAAACTAGAGGTAATACAAAATGAAGCAAATGAAGCAAAATGTCTGAACTGTTCATGACTGTGCTGGAAGAGGCCAGAAGAATAGGGAAGCTGCTTGCTACATCTTATTCTTACCATGTTAAACTGTGGTTTAGTATAGGGCTAGGGAATCCCTTTTAGACTGAAGGCCAGATTCAGCTACAAGAAATTATCGGGAACCATTTTCAAATGAACAGATCCAAAGGCAAAAGAATGGAATCAAAAATATTAGAATATTTTAGATTGAAGCTCCTATTGTCGGTATGTGAATCTTAGGAAAAGTACTTCAGTCTTTTAGAATGATGGACTATGCATCTACAAACAGACAGACGTACACAAGCTGGGAACCAGTGGTTTCAAGGGGAAAGGTACATGAGCATCTAGGGAAGCCTAAGAGGGCAAGATTCAACCTGTAGGAGAGTCTGGGAGTCCTCATCCCCAACTGGAATGAACATCTTATGTGAATTCGTGGGCCTTTATAAAGTAGTCAGAGGTTGCTCAGTATGCCTGCCGCCTCCATATTTTTTTAATAGGGGCCCAATCTTTCTTAACCTTAGAGTTCCGTGGAAATTAGAATGGAATTTTTACTACTGCCACAGGGTTCTGTCCTGGGCCCAGTGCTGTTCAATATTTTCATCAATGACTTGGATGAAGGAATAGAGGGCATGCTCATCAAATTTGGCAGATGACGCCAAATTGGGAGGGGTTGCTAATACGCCAGAGGACAGGATCAAAATTCAAAATGACCTGGACAGATTGGAGAGCTGGGCCAAGGCTAACAAAATGAAATTGAACAGAGAGAAGTGTAAGGTCCTACACTTAGGTAGAAAAAATGGAATGCAGAAATATAGGATGGGGGACACGTGGCTGGATGGCAGTACGTGTGAAAGGGATATAGGAGTCTTAATAGACCACAAGCTGAACATGAGTCAGCAGTGTGATGCGGCAGCCAAGAAAGCCAGTACAATTCTCGGCTGCATCAATAGGAGTACGGTGTCTAGATCGAGGGAGGTACTGGTACCACTGTACTCTGCTTTGGTTAGACCTCATCTTGAATACTATGTCCAGTTCTGGGCACCCCAGTTCAAGAAGGACATGGTCAAGCTGGAGCAGGTCCAGAGGAGGGCGACCAAAATGGTGAGAGGCCTGGAAGCCAAGCCCTATGAGGATAGACTTGGAGAGCTGGGTATGTTCAGTCTGCAGAAGAGAAGGTTAAGAGGGGACATGATAGCTATGTTTAAATATTTGAAGGGATGCCATGTAGAGGAGGGAGTGGGCTTGTTTTCTGCCGCTCCAGAGACCAGGACAAGGAGCAATGGATTCAAGCTGCAGGAAAGGAGATTCCACCTGAACCTCAGGAAGAACTTCCTGACAGTCAGGGCTGTCCGGCAGTGGAATATGCTGCCTCGGAGTGTGGTGGAGTCTCCTTCCTTGGAGGTTTTTAAGCAGAGGCTGGATGGCCATCTGTCGGGAGTGCTTTGAGGGTATTCCTGCATGGTAGGGGGTTGGACTGGATGGCCCGTGTGGTCTCTTCCAACTCTACATTTCTATGATTCTATGATTCTTTGTCTGCATGATACTATGGATTTACAAGCCATATTATCTTCTCGGGTGCTGTGAAGAAGGAAGGTATTCTCTCCGTCTCAGGCACACATACATACATATCAAGGGACTTTTCATTTCAGTAAACTTACTATGCAAGCATAGCCTTTTGTTGTATGACAGAGCTGCTGCTCCATAACCTTACAGGGCTCATTCTCCATAACCTTAGAGGGCTCATTCTCCTTAGGTTATCTAGACGTGTATTTAAGAATTAGAGGTTTAGCAAGCAGTATCCACAACTGGTAGCAATAAGTAAGATTGAAGAGCGATTTACACTGTAAGGCTGGATGCAGTATGTTATGAATAAAATAAGTGATTTGCTTTAACATTCATCCTGCTTGCATAGGGTATGCTTTCTTTTAGTAGGAAAAAAGGTGGGGGTTAAAACCTAACAAATTCCAGAAACAAAGCAGCTGAAGTTAGGAATTATAATATTATATGATATTATAACTCCTAACTTCAGTTGTTTTGTTTGTGTTTTGTTTTAGACCATATTAATAGATTGTATTAGACCTTTTCACCACAAGGCACCCAATGTAATATACAACTTTAATAAAGCCCGCTTAAAACAAAAGCAAATGCAGTAAAATGAGTCACTGACAACTTGTCTTCCTTCCTTACTTTTTTATCACATTGGCATCCTGCCATTTCTCAAAGAAGATAAACACAGTGTTCATGGAGCTGGTTCTACAGGGTTTTGTGTTTGAATAGCTGAAGGTCGTTCAGTGAATTTCATGGTGTATTAGGCATCAGAAGCAATAGAAATATGTCTTTATTATTGGTGTCTAAACCTTTGCAGGATGAACCTAGTTAAAACAATTGTAAGCCAGCTAAATTTTTTGGAGTTTGGAAAGAAGAGCAAGGTAATACTGTAAAACATCAGCAGCTTAGTTTCCTTCTGTAATTAATGTTGCAGCTTTTTGATGTTTGGAAGAATTCTTTTAGAAGGAATAATATGCTTGGTTAATATACCTACTGTTGCTAGAAGTACACGTGCTTACTTTATGACTGCTTGTCTCTCCAACTTCTATATTTTTGGTTTCCAGGGACAGAATGATGCTGCTGAAATTAGAACAGGAAATCCTAGATTTCATTGGTAATAACGAGTAAGTTCTACAGGCTTTCAAGACATTTGCTTATGTGCCATGTAATGCTTTTGACCTAAAACAAAACCTTACTGCTTCTTTTCAGAATCCCACGAAAGAAATTTCCCCCCATGACCTCTTACCATAGAATGTTATTGCACAGAGTGGCTGCTTACTTTGGACTGGAGCACAATGTGGACCAGAGTGGGAAGTCGGTTATAGTAAATAAAACCAGCAATACAAGAATGTAAGTTAGGATTATATTTTTTTAATTATTCATTCATCAGGCACTCCAGTTCTTTGGATGATGGAAAGTTTTAGCCTGTGACTAAGGTAGAATCTAGAAGGCCTTGTGTTTTTAGAGTTTATTTGTTTTCTTTCACTTGTTAGAGGCAGTCCCTAAGTTATGATAGCTTTATCTCCTCACCATGATTAAAGGAATCAAGTATTTCAGATTCATAACCAAAAAATATTCCTCTTTTGCTTCTGGGCAGGAACCTGATGCCTTATATCTAGGCATCTCTCAGTGCTGTTTCACCTTCATTTTTTTTAAAATAATAATTATTTCAAAACTATAATAACTTAGGGACTAAGAAATAGAAAGCATGTTCTTTGAAAAAGTATTAGGCATCAAAGGGATTACATTAGGCAAGACAGATAAAATCTATTGCTGGGTTAGAATTAGCCTTCTGTTGCAAACTGCCTGATTTTTTTTCCTTTTTCTTTTTTGTGAGTGTTAATGATATTAAAATTCCTGAAATGCTTTGCGTTTGGGAATGGAGTACGTCAGCCAAAATGAAAAATGTCATCACATCACATTTTTGCAGAAACAATCAGTTTCAACAAGAGCAGTAAATAAATTGCTTAGCTTCTTCAGCATTCATATATAATACATTGGTTTCAGTTAAAAAGGCAACCTATCCTCCTTCTCCTTGTAGAACTTTACCAAAATACTGCTCAGAGAACCCCTGATTTTCAAATTGTTTACTTCTTTGTTGAAAACCATTAGAAATATATTTGATGCATGGTGTCTGAACATGGAGAAGGGGATGTTGTCCTTAACTTTCACTTGCCATGAGAGTAAGCCTGCTGTCAGATAAAGTCAGATAAAGCCCACAAAAGGCACACATGTATATGGTGCAGCAGAAGACATGCACCGAACTTTCTTTGCAGCATCTCCAGCTCCAGGAAGGGCAAGCTGTTATTCTAGTGAAAAAGTATACTCTTCCATTTGCAAAGGGCAGTTGCACGTACAATTCCATCCATTCAGCCACTGATTATTTATTTAGATTATAGAGTGATGAAGTTGTCTACAACTACATGTTATTGTCAGCAGTCATACATACCTTAAAGTTGACCTGTGTCTTTAGTTGTCAACTGTACTTACTGAGAAACATGATCTGCAGAAAAGCAGAATCAGGACTAACTGGTAGGAATTGTTTTAACATGTATTTCCGAGTTACCTACCTGCGTTTCTCTGTTTTTCCATGTGTAAAATGGAACCAGTGCCCAACAAAATTTGTTGTTAAGCTAAAAATGTGTTTAAAAGATTCAATAGATAATATTTGTTTTGTTGCTAAACTGTGGCATGAGGTTGTCAGTCCTACTCTTAACTAGATAATATTGACACCTGCTTGATGAAGATTTTGGGGAGCTGGAGAATGAGCTACAGTAGTGGACAAATCCTTGAGGGTGAAAAGAATTTTTAATGTTTCTTTTTTTTTTAAACCAACAACCACAAACCTAGATTGGTATCTGGAAGCCCCAATAACAATTAGCAGGCATTTCATATAACCAATAGACTATGTAAATTATTTCTAAGGGTTTTCATTGTTCTTATTTTATATCTCAAGTGATTTAAAATAAGAATTTAGAAAGAAAACCATGGAGATCTGCTCCAAATTGAATAAAACCCAACTTACCTTTTCCTCATAGGGAGATTCCCCGCTCCAGTGCCGGTCAGTGCTGTTAATGACATCATCAACCCAGTGCACACTGGGACGACTCAGTGGAGTGGTGATTGCAGGGCAGTAAATTCAGGGACCTTTAAGAGAAAAGAGGTAAGACAGTCTATAAGGGTTCTCTGAAGTGCCTGCTAATTAGATTTGGGCGTCCAGTAACACCTAGGTAGATCTTGGGAGTTCTTTATTTATCTAATTGTAACGTAGTTGCAGATTAAGAAGTGACCTGATCCTACTTTTATGGAAATTTATTGAATAACAAATAAGGGAAGACAAAAATAGAATAAAAGTTCATGCACTCCTAAAATAGTTGCCTTTCATCTGCTTTGAAGGGTATTCATGTTGTAAGACCTGGTTAGCGCAAGTAGTTGGGACATCTAAAAGGAAAAGATGTCATAATTTCATAAACATTAAGTTTTACCTTTTTTTCCCCTGAAATGCAAGGGTAGGTACTCTTGCTAGTTCTTAAAATGCATTTATATACACTGATTTCCATGTCTTTCAGTAATAATTTTCAGTTAAGCAGTTCAACATGTGAGCCAGAGAACAAACATTTGAATTATACCCTATCTGCAAAGCAGGACAGTTCACTTGTGGAGATCAGGATGGGCTTTGCTATTTTCTGGCTTTTACTGCAACCAGCAAGTGAGGCTAATGAAGGATCTCAAACAACATTGCTGGTTGTGATGGGCTCAGTTTCCTCATTATGTTCAAATTAAATACTTTTTCTACGGTTAATGTTTGTACAATATTTGTATGCCCCACTGCAAGACTTACTCAGGTAAACATATGAATAAAGAGCCACACCAATTCTCAGAGAGAACACCAGACTTCTCCTGAGGTTGCAAATGAGGGTCAGAATAAAAGGAAGTCTTGTGAGGTTCTCTTGATAGCATTTATATGGCACAATGTGTATGAACATATACACTTGGATATTTTGTTAAAAGATGTCTCTTGTCAATTTTCACAGTTTGCAGGTTTATTTCCTACAAAAGTTAAGGCCCATAGACTTTGGAGGAGTCTCTTTCATGTTAATCAAAATTTATTTTATCTTAATCTTCTTTTAAGACCTGACCAGAAGTTTTGTGAACATATAAAAGATGAAAAAAGTGAAGATTTTCAAAAGCGGTACATCCTTAAAAGAGAAAATTCTAGTCTAGACAAAGATGACAACCAGGTAAATGTTAAACTTATATAGTTATCTTGACTACACGCTTGTACCGTGCAATGGAAATTGGCAATTAACAACTTATTTAATTTAGATGCGAATACGATTAAAAGAGGACAGAAGAAGCAAATCTATAGAAGAACGGGAAGAAGAGTACCAGAGAGCTAGAGAGCGAATATTTGCACAAGATGTAGGTATTTAATTAAAAGGAATGTTCATAGCATCTTTGACTGTGTGACAACAGTGAATCTGTAATGTGTATTTTGGTCATAATATTGGAAAAAGGTTTTTTTTTTCTCTGCTGTGTTTAAAAGCTCTATTTTGATATATGTTGGATGAGATAAATTTCTGTTATGGCATTGACGTTCAAGTGTAGCATTTTAACAACATACTGAGAGAATACTAACAAGGTGGTAAATGAAGCAGCAAGCCATTTGGGAATTTTTTTGCAATACCTATCTATTTGCAATACCTAATGTGTTTTTTTGCCACATTAGCCATGCCTCTCTTACCTTTTCGTGGAGACCCTCGTCATTTAAACCACCATTCTTGTGGAGAAGCTTTTCATTGACTGTACATCTTCTCACAGTTACTTAGAATGGGTTCAGACTTCCATGTATGCATGTGGTGTTCTTGTAATCATTTTTTCTTTCATCTTTTATTTCACGGTAACTTAATGTAATATAAAGTTGGTCTGTTTATCTTGTCGAAACGGTAGAGTTTGATCCTCATGTGAATGGTGGAATAGTAGGTTATTTTAATTCACTCTTGGAAGCCTGAGTTAGAGAGAATGAATAATAACCTAGTGATTTCCCTATTCAGTGTATTACTCACCTTGGGAGATGAGATTAAAATGGTGTTTGAGGTGGCAGGCATGTGGTGCCCAGTCTACTCACTGTTCCCAGCTCCGGGAAGGTCCTTACAAATGGCAGTAAAGAAAAATCATACATTTTCATAGGTTACTGCAATCTCATTGGTAACGTGTAAAAAGCTATATTATCTGATTGTTCGTGGTGGCCGGTGGATGTGTACATACATTTGTATTTCTGAATTTCTGTCAGTATCTGACACATTTGCATTGGTTACACGAATAGTTAACAATGGTGATTTTTTTATTCTATACTGTTTCTTCCTCAGTCGCTGTGTTCCCAAGAGAATTACATTATTGACAAACGGTAAGAAGAATCAGTATTTAAACAAGTTCTTATTTGCTTTTTCCTGATAAAATGTTAAGCTCCTATTTTGTTGAACATGTCAACAGAATCCAAGAGGAAGAAGCCAACAGTACCCAGCAAAGGCGGCAGATATTTAGGTATTGAATACATTTGTATTTTTTAAAAAAAATAAAATAAAGCATTTCGTATGTTTTTGCTTCCCCCTTCCTTCATTTTTGCAAACAAATGGTTTGTTTTACAAGTGAGTTTTGCAACTTACAGAGTCAATAAGGATGCTTCAGGGAGGTCAGCCAACAGTCTTCAAAGCAGTACAGACAATGAACTGAAGTATTCTGAACCCCGTCCATGGAGCAGCACAGACTCTGATAGCTCCCTTCGCAATTTGAAGCCAGCTGTGACCAAAGCCAGCAGCTTCAGTGGGATCTCGGTTCTGACCAGAGGTGATAGCACTGGAAGCAGTAAAAGCACTGGCCGGCTGTCTAAGACAGGTATGGCTGAGGGGAATGGAAGAGACAAGCCATTAATCTATGTCTGCTAAATCTGTCAAGTATGTAAAGGGAAGATACAGTTCCACTTGCAACCCCCCTACATCTCTCTCTCTCTTTTGTTTTGTTTTATTTCATAAAACAGGTCTCTACCACTTGGTTGTAAGTGTCAGTAAAGTTTTTAGTGGATAATTTGTGTAAATAAAGTCCACAGTTTAATTCGGCTAGGTCAGAGGATAGTGGTTGTCTTATCGCTGTTTACTGTTTGAATCTTGGCAAATGAAACATCAACTAGTCAATTAGATTAGGGCAATTAGATCTGGCCCTGGTTTGGAGGCAGCTCCTGTAGTTGCTTACCATTGGCTGTATTGCCTAGGTCTTCTAGGAGTTGAAGAGTCAGGAGTCTTGAGAACCAAACATTCTTTGCCCCTGGATTTAGAACACAGGTACACACTGGTAACTTTGCATATGTTGAGAACAGTGATGCGGCAAAGCAGCTGGTTTCGGATGGTTTTAAAGGGTCATCACTGGAAAGATAACCCAACATCAGGAGATGACACAAGACTCATAGTAATAGATAAAAGTAGGCCTGACTTACATTGTATATCCTGCCTGCTTCATACTTGCTGTGCAAGAGTCTACTATATTACACTGGACATTCCTTTAACACCACCCCCATGTGCATGAATGTGATGTTGCACAAAGCGTTGCATCCCGTTACTGTCAATGGATGCAACAGCTGGGCACGTGTGCTGCTATAGCAACATGTATTATACATGGGAGTTCCTGGAACAGAACCCTTACATATATGGAGGGTGCTCTGTACTCAATATAACACCACAGCAGCAGATCTCCATGTAAAAATACAGGCTGATACATTTTATAAAATCATATTGAGAGGTTCCTAAATTTACCAGAGGTTTAGAGGGATGACTACTCAGACCAGTTTTTAAGATTCATGAGGGGCTCCTTGATATATAGGACCAACTACAAGTCGTTTTCAGATGAAATAATATCAGTATTGAATTGGTTGAATAAAGTGTTTTATTACTCCTTAAAGTGATCTTCAAACCAATTTTGTGAGCCGGGTTTTGTGAAAACAATTGTAACCAGCCTGTTGTAACCCAGTGAGTTCTGTGACTGAGGTTTATATTCACTCTCCCATTAGCCATATATCTTCCCCCAGAGCACTCACTTTGGTATCCTGGTTTTCTGGGCAAAATGTTGCTGAGAAAAAACCCAAGAGGTACAAGGCATTTGGTGGATACTCTGATGGCAACTATGGCATGTGTGTGTGTGTGTGCATGCGTGCGCGCACACAGATACACACTCGTACAGAGACAAGACAACACTGATGTATATGACGCCCTCTTCCAAATAAATAAATAGATAAAGGAGTGGCAGGCCACACCCTATTGTTGTAGCTCTCCAGGCTACAAAGAAGATAATTACCATTTCTGGAAGCATTAGGGCTTAACTGCTCGTTCTGTACAGCCTCATCTTTGCACACACCTGATCTCATCTGATTTAAAAAATTAAGCAGCATCAGGCTTGTTTAATACTTGGGTAGGATACCACCAGAGAATTTCCAGGTAGGGCTAACAAAGAATTCTGCCTGAAACTTTAGAAAGCTACTGCTGTACCAGTGGTCTGACTCAGTATAAAGCTGTGTTCTTATACTATTTTCCTGTATTTCAAGGTAACCTTCAGGAGTTAAAACACTTTCATAAATGTGTGAGATCATAACTCAGTGCAACAGGGACTATAATCAGTCCTTCTCATCTCAATTAAAAGTTGGCAGAGATAGTACAAGATGGTAGGGAAACTGGTACTAGTTCCTAGGTGAACCTGTGGTCTGACTTATCTCTTCTTTCTACATTTAAACTGTCTCTATTTGAAAATAATAATTTCCTGTCATTCTATCATGTTTTGCTTTGCTAATTAAAATTATTTTGTGTTACACATGATTTTTAAGAATTACATTTGCTTGAGAGAAATTCAGTCCTGCTAATATGAACCAATATCCAATTAAAATTGCTCATGGGTACAGGAGGAATGCTTCAGGTGATAACCGGGCTGAGAGCTAAAATGTTTAAATTGATGTAAGAAGGTTATCCGAGAAGTGTATTCTTTGCTGGCTAGAAAGTAATCAATTATCTGTTGTTGATTCTTTTTCAGAACACCTTGCCACCCTGCATCCTGTACAAGGAGAAAGGCAGGGGTAGAAAATAAATAAATAAAAATTTAAAAGCCTCAAATCTCAGCCTTTTAATTTAGTTTCCTTATCCTTCCTTCTTTCTTTCCTTCCTTTTTTTTTCTTTTTTTTAAGCCTTACAGTTTTGACAAACATTCATGGTCCCCAGGATTTCTGGCATTCTTAATCTTTTGGGTTCCTACTGGGTTTGTTCTTTAGGGCTTCACTTGACATTCATTAATGACAAGGGGAACTGTAATTTACTTGTGTGGTATCATTGCAGAGGGGCAGGGCATTGGGCACTGGAACTGCTTTTGAGTATTTGCTAACCTCTACCTGGAACCTTTACGTAGGGATCCAGCATCTCTCTGCCCTGCAGGTCAATATCTGGGTAAGGCTACTAATCTTCATTACACCGAGCTTTTGCAGTCTTTAGCTCTTAACTCTTAATCATTGACCAGAGGTTTGATGTTAGTACTCACATTTGTTCTGTGCACAGCCTGGTGTAATGAACATTGTCTCTTGTGGGAAAAATAGAACATGGGTAATTTGTGTTCTATCTCCTGGGGCCACCTGATTGCTTTTAAAGTCCCTGGTACCCATTTGTTCACCTAGAACTTTAGCATTACAGGCCCAGCAATGTACTCACAGCTCATCACATCACCAGCCCAAAAAAATTGCCATTGTTTTAAGCTGGGCTCTGACAGTGACCAGGCTTTCGTAGCATGGAGGCTGCAGGGTGACTCTACTAGTCTGATACTTAGTTATGGTATTTAAAACATACTCAGTCATTCCCTTCTTGACATCCTAATGGGCATTCACAAAATTAAAAAAAAAGTTTTAACCTGTTGTGTAAAATATTTTAAATTACAAGGAAAACACATAACTACATATTGAAAATTGGTCCTAGAAGGTCCTGTCATAGATGAAAAACAATTATACTCTCTTCTTCAACAGAAGGGATTGACTTAGTCTGGTGTAAGTTTGTTCTGTTTGTTTCTCGTGTGCTAAATTTACAAAGAATCCATATACTACTTTGACTGAGAACAAGTAGTATGCCCATATGGGTCCTCCTCTCAGTCCTTTCCCCTTTTTCTCATGGGCCATTAATGCACAACTTCCAGAGTTTTTTAAATCTGCTGTATATTGCCATCAGCCTGTGCACATGAACATCATAACCTGAACACTCAGATTTCACTATTTCCATAGCTCTGTCAACAGTACCTACCATCGCAAGACACACTTATAGTGTACTGATTTAGCCACAACATCAAACAAAACGAAAGAGCACTCTTCTATTTGGGGCTCATTCACGCTACATAAATGTAGTGCTATGATTCTACTTTAACTATCATGATTCCATCATATGGAATTTTGAGGTTTGTGTTTTGGGGACACATTAAAGCTCTCTGGCTGAGAATTCTAAATAACTGTCCCTAGTCTGCAGATCCCAGGTTTCCATAAGATAGAACCAGTGAAGTTAAAGTGGAATCATAGAACTACAATTTCTATAGAGAGAAAGGAACCTTAGTCTTCTGTGAGAAGATGGAAAGTATGATCCACATGAGGGCCTCTTATCAGCAAAAATTAATTGCTTTTTAAAAAAATCTTGGCATAACTGGGCAACTTAAAATGAAAGATGTGACTTCATTGCAGTTATGTACTAATTTCCAGAATGATTAGAGACTGTTATGAATTTTAGTGTTTACTGTAAAAATGTATGCATTTATTACAAATTTCTAAAGATTCAAGCCAAAGTTAGCTTCTTAAGCCCCATTGTAGGAATGCATTCTTAATGTTCCCATTTAAATCAATGTGGCATAGCTTTTGCTCAGTTGTGCCCATTATGATTAGCTTTGTGTTGACAGTACTATTGTGTGAGGACTCTGTAGATAAATGCCTCACAAGCTGTGTATCTCAAGGTCTTTGGGACTTTTCTGAAGAGGGGATGGATTCTTTGAAAACTGCCTTTTCATGCTTTGGTTGCTCAGATTTTTCAGCTTGCTGTTCCATTGTCTAGGTAGTTTTGTGATTTATGGAAATACTGTACATTGCCTTTCTGCTTTATTCCCCTGTCTTGCTTGATATGAAGACAAAGGCCTGTGCAAAGCTGAGTGCAGTGTAAGGCAGGCCCTCATTCTCATAGAGTTGGGCTTGTAATAGAAGCTATCTCAGGGGCTGGGGAAGGGAAGCTGCTCTAGTTAGGCTGTGCATTAAAAGGATAAGCCTTTAATAACAACCTGCATACTTAAATGTGCATGATATTATTCTGTCTCTAGGTAAAATCCATTTCTCATTACTCCTTTCCTAGGTTCAGAGTCTTCTAGTAGTGTAGGGTCCTCCACGGGTTCTCTTTCTCACACCCAGCAGCCTCTTCCAGTCACAGCTCTCAGCCAGCCTTCTCATGGCACATCTGCCGTCTATCCAACTGTCAGCACTAGTAGTTCTCTTTCCTTTGACGGTGGCATAAGTGGGCAAGTGGCGCCTTCTAGCAGTAGCTTCTTTTTGCTTCCCTTGGAAGCGGCAGGCATACCACCTGGAAGTATTCTGATCAACCCTCAAACAGGTTGGTATCCAGTTGTGGATGTCTCTTTGTATTAATAATTTTTCAGTAACATGTTTGAAATGTTTTGACAGCAGAGTGAATATTTGTCTTTCTCCTCTTCCTCCCTGTTACCCCTTTCTTAATTTCTTAAGCAACATGTATTTTAATGTTTCCTATAAAGAACTTTATGAAGTTGTACTAATACATAATGTAAAAATAATGTTGAATCTTGTGTTAAGCGATGTTTTCTTTGCCTTGTGAAGAATTATCTTTCATAAAGTTTTTAGAAATAGGACATTAATAGAATTGGCAGTTACTTTACAGTTTAAATGATATCTTGCAATGTCCAGGTTGGTTGGTCCGTAGATGGAAAATAGGCTCAGGGATGCTAATATTGGACCACCTTCTGACGAACTGATGCATGTTGTAATATCAGTTTTGAAACACTTGACTTCTGTTAGTATGTAATCTCTGATACAGTATTGGCTTTCCAGAATGTAAAACTTTTTTTCTGCCTGCTAATACACTGTGTTTTGCAACAGAATCTGTATTTTTCACCCCAACCTTCTAGGTCAGCCATTTCTTAATCCAGATGGCACTCCAGTTGTTTATAATCCTCCTATGTCTCAACAACCTGTTAGAAACCAAGTGCCTGGACCTCCGCAGCAGCAACGGCCGCCACCTCCCATACCACCTCAGCAACAGCCAGCAACCAATCACATCTTAACACAGGTGCACATGTCAAATATGCAACGCTTGACTGAGCTTTTTTGCCATCTAGTGAGAAGAAAATGGTAGAGTGCTACAGAAACATGTTAAGAAAGGTGTTGGCCTATTCTTTATGGCTTGTGGTCTAATTCTTTATGACTCATTTTGGACAAGGAAACAGTGGTTTCCTAAAGGGGCAGGACAGCCTGTCATTGCTGTGTATGTGTGTGTGTGCACATATTCATTTTCCAAACACTAAGGATATTACAAGTTTGTCATCTTACTCTGTGTGGCATTGTTAAAAGTTATGAAATTAATGATGTCTCATGAAAGATGGAGGCACGATCGTTGTGAGAATTATTCTAGGCTAGTGGTTCCTAACTTGTGGGTCCCAGATATTGTTGGAGTACAATGCCCACCATTGCCCAGCGTTGGCCATACTGTCTGTAGCTTTTGAGAGTCATGATGGTTAAAAAAATATATATCTGGGGAATCGAACTTTGGGAACCGCTATTGTACGTAATCTGAACCTTTGTTAAATTTATTTTTTGAGAAACAATTAATATGTAGGACATTCACTCTTCTTCTCTGTACTTTTTTTAAAAAAAAAACAATCAAAAAAATTCCCACTTCCATTTCTTCTTGCTCTGTTGTTAATTGTGTGTGTTCAACTGTTACTTCTTCAGCCTATCCGACCTCTTCAGCCTTCTTCACAGCCTGTTCAATTCTCCACAGTCACTTATCCACCCCCGCTCCTGCCAGTCTCATCTACCCAGCAATATACTGTGGTATATTATCTTCTAATCATCTCTTCTGTTGCATGACAGAATCTTTACTAGATTAGCTGTATGTGTGGAGTGTGCATGTATGCAATAAATATTGACTGGCTGCAATATGCAAAGATATCTCAGTATTGGCAAGAGAACAAAAGATTGTCAAGGAGGAAAACTTGGCCTAATGTACTTAAACAGAAAGATTAATTGAAATAAGCTGTAAGTTCCAATGAAAGTACCACTTTCATTAAAAACTTTTTAGTTCTTAGTTTCACAGCCAATCAGTATTCATTGTAGCCTTTATATTTGTATGTGTAAATATATATATATATATATTTATATGTATGCCTTTCCTCCTTTTCCCTTCTTTGTTTCATCCCCTCTGAAGTGTTTTACTCTGTCTCATCTTTAGTGGTAGTTAAAAAAAAGTCTTTGGAGCTTTAATGTTTGATGGATTTGAAAAGTTTGTCTGAGTTTTGGATCTTTTACAATTTAGCTGCTCTCCTCAGACCCACATTCACTAAATCATGTGTCCCAAGGTAAGATTCTCCACACATCAGTATCCTTGGCTACATTTTTTTTTCCACGTGGCTCAGAGCAGCATACTGAATTAACAGGTCAAGCAAATTAGCATAGCCTTTAGTTTAGATTAGTGTATTTTTGAAAGGAAATTAGAGAGCTTCGTGCAGTAGATAATACCAGTGGTTACTAGGTCATGGTATCATTATGCTGTTACCAGGCCACTCTGCCAGTAAACACCATTTGCTGTGGCAGAACGGATTTGTATTTTGTTTGTCAGCTGCTCTGTGTGGGAAACTGGGAGCCAGGGTGCTGGACAGGGTACAGCTTTGGTCTGATCCAGATTAGCTCTTCTTGTTTTCTTATATCTGTAAGTCTGCCCTGTGTTTTCATGTTTTGCTTCCAAGTTTGTCTACTTTGGGAGGCATTCTGAAAGGGAAGTATCCTTCATAATTATACATGGTGCTTTCTTTTTGACTTGGAATCAGATAATATCTAAATTCAGTAATAAGAATTTTCTCTGATGCTTGTTTTTAACAACCATGTCATTGCTTGTGTTAATGTTGTGTTGGGGAGGATAGAAAGCAGGATGAGAGGAACTGAAGGTTCTCTCTACTGTGATTTCCTTTTTAAAGTTGCAGAATTAGCCTCATGCTCATTTGCAGAAAGGGGTAACCAAGATGAAGCAGCTCCCCTGTGAGGAAAGGGTGAAAGCTTTTGGACTTTCCACCTTAAAAATAAAAGTGTGGCCACAGAAAAACATGATTGAGATTTCTGAAAGTATGCATAGTGCATAATTTCAATTATGCATCCTTGAAATTATGCAAGGATAAGGGGATTTTTTTCCTCCATCTCATAATGCTCGGACTTGGGGTCATCCAATGAGACTGAATTATGGAAGGTTCAGTATAGATCTCTTTATTTATTGAACATTTGTATCCCAATATATGTCCAAAGATCTCAGGACAGCATACTATCAAAGTAGTTCAGGCAAACTAAAAACAGTTGAAAATATAAAATAGTAAAGGATAATTTACAGTCTAAAATCTTTTTAAACAACCTAACAAATTGAGGCAAATTAAAATGGTTAAAACATCTATGCCAGGAGTGGGCGACTATAGAAGGCTAGGGGGCTTCATTAGCCATTAGCTCCCCAGGATACCTTGGAGAGTTGTACTCCCCACCAAAAAAAAAAAAACTCTAAAAAAAGTTTTGTCCTTAATGTCCCCCAGTGCCCTCTGCGAGGGTATGGGGAGTATTTTCACCATAAGCCATTTTAGACCCATGAGAAGTCTAAAAAAAGGGGGGGCGGGGAGTGACCAGAAGAAAATTCTGCTTTAGTTCCAGTTTCTAAAAAAGGCCTCCCCTAGGCTTCAAGTGCCCAGACCCTCCCCCCACAAATGCCAGAAATGCCCCCAAGCCTTCAAGAAAGCATTTTGATCAAAAAAGGGCACCCTCCCAGTTCCTACTTTGCCCACTCCTGATGTACATGTACAAATTCGATAAAATAATTAAATTTCAAAGATAATTAGGTGACACAATAAAGGCATTGTTGGCACCAGTAAGAAGTCTAAGGGAGGAGCATTCCAGAACTGGGATGTACTATTTCACAAAACACATAGATAAAGAATGAAATTTGATACTACAGAGATGTACTGAGAGACACAAACTTGAACAGCTTTAAAAGGGAAGCATGGCGACCAAGTAGCTGCTAGCCAAGATGGGTAATTAAATATTGCTTCCAGCTGCTGATGAACTCAAGCAGGAGGATGCTGTTGTATTGATAGCCTGCTATGAGTTTCCCAGAGGCATCTGATTGGCCACGGTAATAAAAGAATGCTGAATAAGAGGGCCTCTGATGGGATTCAGTGTATATTTTATGTTATTGCTGTAGTTAGTCCACAAGTTGTACAATCCACTTACCTGGAATTAATTAACACTGAGCATAGCGGGATTGACTTTTGAGAAAATGTCGCCTGAGTTACACTGTGAATCAGGTTCTGAAAGTTTGGAAAAATGCGCTAGGTTATCTACAGAAGACTGCCTAGCACAGTGAAATCATGCACATTTGTAAATTTGAAGTGATGATATATATGCATGTATTTTGTTTCTTCCAACTCATTTAAAACCCATTGAAATAAATGATGATTTAAATAACATTGATCTTGATAATAAGTTTAAATACTCTCTTCTGTTTTTCTTTCTTATAACAGTTGCCCTCATTAAATAAATTAAAAAAAACCTTTCCTGAACTTGCCCAAAATTTATTTTTCATTATTTGCAAATATTTTTATAGTAGAATAACATCAGAAAATAATACGAGGCTCAACTGATGCAGGTGTGTGTGTGTGCGTGCACGCGCACATGTGTGTGCATGTATTTAAAACCATTCAATAAAATTCAAATTTCTTGTTGCAATTTAACATACGTGTATAAGTTCGTTTAATTCCATTCACTCGTATTACCTTTAAGGTTTTTTTGCCAACTTGACAGAACAAGATAGGAATATCTTTCTGTGTTCCATGTTTAATATGGAAATATTAAATAATGTTTCCATATTATGTATAATAAAAATGAGGGGTTTTTTAGCAAGCAGTTCTGTTTTCCTGTGTGCCTTTGAAAGAACAATAATGCTATTCGTTTATTTATTTCAGCAGGACAACCTAGGATCCCAATTTAGCCATATGAGTCTCTCCCGACAGCCATCTGGGGAAGCTGCTGATCCTCATGCCACCATGTTCCAATCTACGGTTGTTCTTCAGCCTCCACAGCAATCTGGTTTTATCATAGCCACTGCCCCTCCTCCCCCCCCTCCTCCTCCACCTCCACCACCTCCTCCACCTCCACCTGGACAGCCTGTTCCTGCTCCTAATTACAGTGCATCCAGCCACCCTGTTAACCAGCAAGTTATTCAGCAACAGGGATATGTGCAGCAAGCAATGCCACAGGTACAGATATCCTCTGAATGTTCCTAATCCATTTGAGAAGTTGCTGATCCTATCTGTTGATTGAACTTGCATTTACAAAAGCAGTGAGTTTGGTTTTTTGTAGGATTTCATCTCCCTCCTCTGTTTTATTGATTGTTGTTGACAAATAGAGGAAGTAATCTAGTCGTCATGTTCCAACGACAAAATAAATGAGGGAAGTTTGTATTTTTGCTGTGAAATAAATACTGCTTTTTTGCCTCACCCGAGAAGAATTAGAGGTTGATATGTACTTAAGAGGTATATGCGCTTTTGCAGTTAAAATGATTGTGTATATGTTGAGGTAGAGATGTAATGGATTATAGATATTTCATTTCCATTACCATGTTTTATTTAATTGCAATATTTTGGTCTAAATTTAATTTAGTGGTAATATTTAAAGCAAGCAAACAAATATCCACAAGCTGCTATAGCATTTATCAGCCTGTAGCCATTATTGTTGAGGCTTGCATTAAAGCCTTGCCGGCAGCAATTGATTGATTATTCTTTGTTCCCCTGGCTATTTATTTTATATCCCTGCTTTCTTCCTATGTAGGATACTACATACCACATGATTTAAAACAAAATACAGCTTAAAAAATGGTCCCTTACAATGTTAAAGAGCAATTCAAAAAAATTAAGTTGTTCTGTTGAAACCAGTCACTGAAATAAAAACAAAATTTAAAATAATTTCAAACATGCTCCGAATAGTTTACATCACTAGCAAGCTAAGCATGTGTTATCTTTTCTTCTGGGATGAATATATGGCCATGTACAATTGATGTGTGTCTTGAGAGATTCAGAAAGAAATTATCATCTTCAATATTTTAATGATCTTCCTCTTTTCACTAATTTGCTTCTTTAATGGCAATGTTAAGTGTGTCTTTTCAACTGGCCCTCATTCAGAGTTGTAGCTCATGTCTGTTTTAGAAACATATAAATGAACTGCCTATTTTTCTTTTTTAGATGCCAGCCTGTTACTGTGCTCCAGGCCAGTATCCACACTCCAGTCAACAGTATCGGCCAGTTACTTCGGTCCACTACAATACACAGCAAAACCAGCCACTGCCACAGCCTGCACAACAGACAGGTTTGTGGCATCCCCACTCCTGCTAATGTACTTCTAGACATTTCTGGAGGATGGGCAGTTCAAGAGGAGTTAATGGGGAGAAAAACCCAGCAAGGTCGGTAATGAAGAAAGCCATATATTTTGGCCACAGTACTAACAGTACCCCCATCCGGTGGAAATGCATTCCTTGAAGTGTGCTTTAAATGGTAAATCCTCAGTGTCAAGGCAAAAAGAAAGTGCTGTTTGGATAGGAAAAAAAAAAAGGTACTCGTCCTTCCTTATGCACATTTAGCAATGTAGAGAATTTCTAATGAGAAACCAAATTGATGTTCAGATCAAAGGTATTAAATATATTCCAATCTTATTTGCACTTAAGTTACGCTGTAATGTAAGCATTCTGCCATGAGTTACTTTAACTGACAAATGTCTGAAGAAATATTTCTGATCCCTAATGACTCAGATTAAGTATTTTTTTTTACCATTTTTAGTTTGTGGGGTGTTTCTCTTTGACTGGAAGCTGTCTTCTGAAAAATTTGCACAAAACTAAATTTCTGATTCCTTTTTTTAAAATGTTTTTCTTTTCTTTGAATCATACTCAGTCAAAGCTAACAGTTTAATAAAATGGCACCCATATTTTGCAGATTGTTTCCAGTGCTCTAAAGGTCTATACTCCAGTATGGTTTAGTTTCTGTGTGTGCATGAATTATTAAGAGAATGTGAAGAATATTTTACTTTTAGGAAATAAGCAGTGAATTTAGACAGCCTGAATTATAAGTCTATATTAAGCTTCATGTTCATGTTTCCTATGTTTTTATCTCAGTTTTGAAACTAAGCTGTGCTTCAGGTTTCTTAGAAATGCTGAGTTGAAATTGTAGCGGCTTGGTTATGCTGTTGGAAACTCCTGTCTTCTTAGTAAGCATGTTTATCTTAGCTAGACAGATAAGCTAATAATGGAGAGCATGGGACTGACTTCTCAGAGTCAAGAGCTGGAGTACGAGGTCACTATTAGAAGTGAGTTTGTACCTGGATTTAGCTGTATGTCTTTGGGTCAAATCTTTTATCTGTGTTGGTTTTCATGGAGAAGGTTGATTGTTTCTGCATTGGGTGTTCCTGTGAGCCAAGAGGCTGTGCTGATGATAGCAGGGCTGCTAGAAGAGTCTCCCATGTAAAAAAGGCTTTTGCTGAGGAGCCAGACTCAATGTGCAAAACAGCAACTGGGCAGCAGCTGTAACGAGGAGTGACACTGGCAGAGGATCTCTCAGAGACAACAGCAGTGGCAATATAGGTAGTGCTTGGTAGTACTATGTAGAAGAAGGAACAGTAAACATCTTTTGAATTTCTTTTATGATGAAAACCATATGATAAAACAATCCTAAATGATGCAAGAGATAGTGCCAGAAGATGAGACTCCCAGGTTGGAAGGTGCTAGTAGAGGGAAGTGGGAAAAAAGCACTGTGGCTAATGATACAACTGGACTCAAGCCAAAAGGACATTCGGCTATTGATGTGCTCAGCTGTGAAAGGAAAGTCAGAGGCTGCACAACACATATTATAGGAACATGGAATGTGAGAAGCGTTGGGAAGCTAGGCATATTAAAACAAGAAATAGAACATACAAGCAATGCAATACTTGGAGTGAGGAAGCTAAAGTGGGCAGGAATGGGTTATTTTGAGTCAGATAATTACACAGTGTTTACTCAGGAAATGAAAATCTAAGACGGTGGTATTAAAAATGAGGAGAAATGTTGCAAGAGCAGTCAAAAGATGTAATGCAAAGTTTGACCAAATAATACCAATAAGGCTTCAGGGAACCCATCAACCCATAACCCATGTTTATGCTCCAACTACAGAGGCAGAAGAACAGGAAACAGAAAGATTCTATGCTGGAGTCCAGGGGGAAATTGGTCACACACCTAAACAGGACTTGTTGTTAAATCGTAGGCAATTGGAATGCAAAAGTAGGAAACAGAGCAGAATCAAGGGCTGTAGGAAAATTTGGCTTAGGATCAAGAAATGAAGCAGAGAGCAACTGATTGAATTTGAGGAGGACAACAGTTTATTCATTGCAAACACATTCTTCAAGCAATCCAAGAGATGACAACATCACTTGATGGCCAGTACAGAAATCAAACAGACCACATAATTGGAGGCAGAAGATGGAGAAGGTCCTTTCTCTCTGCAAAAACAAGAACAGAAGCAGGTTGTGGCACAGACCATGAGCTGTTCATATAAAAAAATTAGAGTAAAGCTAAAGAAGAGCACTGAACACTAAATCATGCCAAAATACAGCCCAAAGAACAGCCCTATAGAATTTAAAGATAATGTAAAAAATCAATTTGCACTGTTAAGCATAACTGATTGGGAGCCAGAAAAACTCTGGATTGAAGCCAGGGACATTGCCAGGGAAGAATGCAAAGAAGACAATATCTGCAACCAATAAGAAAGGGAAGCCTCAATGGATGATAGCTGAAATTCTTCAAGCAGTTTAGGACAGATGAGAAGCAAAAGTAAAAGATGACAGAAGTGCTGAATGCAACTGTTCAGCTGCTAGTGCGCAGGAACAGAGAGAAATACTGTAATAATCAATGCAAAGAGATAGAAGATGACAGCAAAATAGGAAGAACAAGAGACCTCTTCCACAAGTTCTGAGAAATCAAAAGGAAATTTAAACCAAGAGCAGGAATGCTATATAACCAGTAGGGGAACACATTACATGACCAAGTACAAATACAAAGATGGAAAGAATACACTAAAGAACAATGTAAAAGATGAAAATACACTAGACTTATTCATTCATTTGAAAATTAATCTACAATTTTCGAAAGTAAAGTAGAAGCTACACTCAGAGCACTTTGGAGAACTAAATCACCAGGAACAGATGACATACCAATAGAGCTGCTTCAGGCTACAGAGACTAACTCTACTCTAGTTCTAACTAAAATCTGTCAACAAATATGGAAAACATAAGAATTGCCCAATATATACATTCCAGCTCCAAGGAAGGGGGCGTTAGGGATTGCAGTAACCACTGTACCATTGTGTTAATTTCCCATGCAAGCAAAGTGGTGCTCAAAATTCTACAACAAAGACTTTTATCATATATGGAGTACAAAATGCCAGATGTCCAAGCTGGGTTCAGAAGAGGAGGAGGCACTAGGGCTCATATTGCAAACATCTGTTAGATAATGGAGTGCATCAAAGAATTTCAGAAAGAAATCAGCCTGTGCTGTATGCATTACAGCAAAGCCTTTCCTGGTGTAGATCCTGAAAAACTATAGATTGCTTTTCAAAGAGATGTGTGTACTCACAACATTTGATTGTCCTGATGCATAACCTGTGCTTCAGACAAGAGGCAACTGTTGGAACAGAATACAGGGAAATGGAATGGTTTCTAATTGTCAAGGGGGTCAGGGTACGTTGCATTGTATCAGTCTATCTGCTTAACTTGTGTATTGAACATATCATACATAAAGCAGGATTAGACTCGGATGAAGTAGGTGTGAAAACTGGAGGAAGAAACTTCAAGAATTTAAGATATGAAGATGACACCATACTACTAGCAGACAATAACAGTGCTTGACATGATTACTGAAGAAAGTCAAGGCAAAAAATACAAAGGCAGCTTTACAGCTGAACGTTAAGAAAATAAAAATAATGACCACAGATTATTTACATAATTTAAAGTAGATAATGAAGACAATGAAATAGTGAAGATTTTCCATACCTTGACTCAGTCATTAATTAGCATGGAAACTGCAGTCAAGAAATGAGAAGAAGACTAGAACTTGGAAGTGCAGGTGTGAAGGAACTAGACAAGATCCTGAAATATAATGATAATCATTGAATACTAAAGTTAGGATTGTCCATGCCATCATATTTCCAATTTCTATGTATGGTTGTGAAAACTGGACAAAGAAGAAAGCTGATAGGAAGAAAATTCATTCATATGAAATGAGGTGCTGGAGAAGAGTTCTTTGGATACCATGGACTGCTGAAAAGACAAATGAAGCCTGAACTCTTCATAGAAGCCAGGATAATTCAACTGAGACTGTCATACTTTGGACATATCATGAGAAGACATGACTCACTAGAAAATACAATAATGCTTGGCAAAGTAGAAAGGCAGTAGGAAAAGAGGAAAACCGCATTACAGCTGCATAGACTCAATCAAGGAAGCCAAGGCCCGGAGTCTGCAAGACCTTAGCGGGGCTATTGATGATAAGGTGACTTGGAGATCTCATAGGGGTGCCATAAGTTGAAATCAACTTGAAGGCTGTTAACAACAATTAAGAATAAAATGTAGGCTGATTATGAGGTGTTCGGTGTTCTTCCCAATTGACTGCTTTCCTTCCCCTTTTTGTTAAGCTGCTCCCCTTTGCATCGGCAACAATTGGGCAGCATTTGCTAGCACACCATTTGCCTTATTGCAGGCTGGAATTCTAAAGAATTCTGGGTTATCATGGCATTCAAAAATCTGCACACTTTTTTTATTGGGTCAGGATTTTATATTTATAAGTTGAATTCTTTAGTCACTCCAGGAGTTTTATGTGTGTGCAATAACCAACCATTTAATATATTGTATGCTAAGTGCTGTCTGATTTTCAGTATATTTTGCCATGCAGTATTGGGGACTGCAGGTGAAAAAATACAAATTCCCTTTTTAATGCATAACTAGTTGCATAATGTTTTGAACACTGGCCTAAATATTTACCACTTTGATAAGTATTCCCCTCTGCCTTATTTGTCCATGTCCCTTGGCAGAAATTGTCGCATATGTCTTCATTAGAAGACCAGAGCAGGCTTATTGTATGTACTATTGTATAAATCAACCTCATATATAAGTTGAGGGCAGGTTTGGGGGGCCAAAATTAGAGATTTTGTTATGACCTGTGTTTTAAGTTGAGTCTAAAATTTAGGGGCACGTAACAAACAAATCTTTTTTCTCCTTTCAAAAATGCATAGAGGGAACATGTTCAGAAAGAGCTGAAGAGGAGAGGATCTGTTTATATGAGGAGGTTACAATTCTTCTTACTCAGCCCAAGTGGCATTCAGTAGCAATGTGAGGGAGCCTGAAGAACGCAGCATGCCCACTCTTTTGGGCACCTGAGGTGGAACAGAGGGGCAACAGCCATTTTTAATAAGGGCTTACTGCATAAGCCTCACATTGTGAGGCATGCAGAGAGACTGCAAAGCCTGCAAGGCTTACACAGAAACCTCTGTTAAAGATAGCCACTCGACTGCACCTCAAGTGCCCAAAATGGCAGAAAGCACAGAACTCATCCAGCTGGTAGTGTCATCATCTGTTGCTAACATTGACCTGTGGATAAGTCGACCCAGGTTTTGGGGGCTGATTTTTTTGTCAAAAAATTTTCAGCTTATATACAATTATGTATGGTATTTCTGAGGAGCTGAGAGGCAGAATTTGGTGCCAGTTTTTCCTAATGTTCTGTGTTTCATGCATCCCTTTGGTAGCTTGTGGAACTGCCAATAATCTGAGAATAAGTGAGGCTCAACAAGTCAACTTTGAATTTTGCTTAAAGTTGGACACATGCCAAGACCACATTCTAGTTTCAGGATGTTTAGTGAAAGAGCTGGAGAAGTCTCTGGCAGTTTGAAACAATAGATATAAGTACCAATAAGCATGTGTCCTCTGGGTTTGTGAACCTAGTTGTTAACCAAAAAAAGAAAACAAGAATAAAAAGAACTGAATGCTTGCTGTTGTACATAGTTGTGAACAATGATCTGTGGGTTTTACTTAGCAACATATTTTCTTATTCAAAGTATTCCTAAAATATCTGTTTATAGTTTATGTAAGTAATGTGGTTTCATGTGTGTCTGTGATGAATCAGGTCATTTATGTGTAATATTATATAGACTAGGTTGGCTTTATTCATGAGCTGTTGGATTCGGGGCCGTAACACTGTCTGAGAGGGTTACATTTCTCACAGTGAACCGGTCTCTTTTTCAGCTGCTTCCTGGCTTCCTTTTTTAAGGGATTTCAGGTGTGTCTGTCTTGGATTGCCGCTCTCTGATCAGAGAGTACATGCTGTTTGTCCCTTTTTTAAAAAGCGCAATGTCTGTTCTTACATAGATGGCACCAAAAGTATCAGGAAAGTGATATCCAGAAACAGACTGGGTGGGAACACTTTTGAAAAGTCTTTTTTGTGTGTCCTGTACTTTGTTTTTAATCTTGTCATGCTTGAGATTTTCATTTTGTTAGTGAAAGCAGTGTCTCTTTCTAACTGATATATGTATGAGATGTGGAGCACGATACCATAAGCAATTTCATGACTTAGGAATGATAACATGGCAGAATTCCTTTTTTGCAGTCTCTGGGTTTTGAGAGGCCCAAGTTTTTAACTACATTTAAATAGCACTGCTGGAAAAAAAAGCCATCTGTTTCAGCAGGTGCTACTGCTTCTTTCCTTCCTTTTTCTGCTGAGTGCTATGTTTCTTTCATGCTACTTGCTATGCTGGAGTGGAATAAGGCAGCTAAAAATAGAAAAGTGCTATGGAACCCTGTGGGTTGCTTGATAACAGTCAATTTATATTGTCCTAGTTCCTCTCTCAGCATGGAAAATTGATTTTTTTTTTCCATTCATGTGAGAATTCTAGAAGACACTGAATAATTTTCACAGCTACCCTGCAGTCCTTGAGAAATGAAAAATTTGAAATTGCAGCACTTTGTAAATTCCATTCATATGCAGTAGTTTGAGTCCTAAAGTTGCTTGGTACAGGGGCAGCCTGTATTTTTTGCTGCATGGTTTGTTGGTTGGAGAAATATATTTAAGCATCTATTTTGTTAATTGAAAATCTGCAAGGCTGTTGCGAAGGAAATATACTCCAGGTTGAAAGTTTGGTGTGTTTTTCCTTAAAATCATTGGGCTAAATAAACTGTGTTACGTTTGCAATAGTGTTTATTCAAGCAAATTTCTGTGCACCAGTTTTAGTTCATTTCGTAATACTAGATTGTTACACATTTTTAACTACAGGCCTAACCATACTTAACTAGGAAGTAAATTCATTACTTCATTCAGTTTATAACTGATCTTATTTTTATAAAAATATTCAATGTTTTATTTCTGTGCATATATGTATAAGTTAATAAGGTGAATAAGGTAATAAGGATACTGCTTTACAGAGCTGAGGTGTCTGATTTACTCTTTTATGCACCACTACCAATTTTTGTAGAACACCTAGCTATTGTGGACATCCATATTTTTCAACAGTACACATTTCACTGCTAAGAAGTAGAATAAGAAGAAAATGTATACTGGAATTCTCTTCAACAGAGATATTTGCTGAAAAGTAGGGGGAGATCTGTGAGCAAAGTTTTAGGTACAAAATAACTTATTTTAGGAAGACAGGAAGTTGGCCAATATCATCCACTGGTCCACTTCTTGCTTTTGATTTTATATATACCTGAGAATCTGATACTTAGTGCCCTTTTCTAGTAAACAGATATAGCCTTCTCATCTTCAGCTTTGCTATGCGCTACATGAAACCTATATGATTCCATATACTTTCTTGACAAAATGTGCTATAGTAAAGAAATATAGGATTAAGGTTTGTGGGAGCTAAGATACCAAGTATGGCTTCATCGTTTTAGGGAGAATCTAAGGGTTGTGTTTGACACTTCTAGAGTTGCTCTTAGATACATGTAAATAAGGCAGCATGGCTGTCCAAAATGAAGCCCCTCCATAGAATTAGGCAAATCCGAATAATAATATTCAGGTTAATGGGGGGCAACATGCAACAGAAAGTGATGCTTCCCTTGAAGGCATGGGTTTAAAATAAAAATTGACATGTGCAAGTTGAGGATAGCATTTTTCCTTTTTCAGGTACAAATACAGCTTGATACCTGCACCTGTTTTTAAAGGAGGCATTGTAATTGAGACTTTTGCAGATAAAAAGTTTGTAGTACAGCATCTAAAGTGAGATGTTTGAAGCTTACTTGGCATCTAGGGAGGCAAAAATGAGTAATGGGAGTTGGACAGTGAGAGGGAAGAAAAAAATTTTGGAGAGAGGGTAACAGAAACTCAAAAGAGGGTGGTAGAGACTGCAGAACTGATTTTCAGGAGATTAGCATGAATGTGTGACACTTGTATTCTTTCAGAATAGGAACTGAGGTTTTATATGGGGGTTCCTAGAGCTCAGTGAGAGTTTATTGTGGTATTTTTCTGCATTACTGATATAGTAATGGGGCTGTGACTGGGGAAATGCTGTATGTCTTTAAAAGCAATGTCACAAGCCAAAACTGAGCAGATGTACCGTATTTGCAGGTGTATAAGATGCCCTTTTTTTCCTAAAAATACCCTCTGAAAATGGAATGGGTCCTATACACAGGTAAATATGGGTAAGGCTAAAGGCATAGGGAAGGGAGGGGGAGCAAAAGTATGCCTCTCTACCAGAAGGAAAACAGGAAGGGAGGGGCAGAGGAACCCTGGTGCAGCACTCCTTTCCTTCCTCTCTTCTCCTCTGCATTTTGCCTCTCCAGGTTACTAAAAAAAAATTTTCCTGAAAAATAGCCTTTGAAAAGTGGGGTGTGTCTTATATGCTGGTGCACTTAATACACCAGCAAATACAATAGATTTCCCTCCTGCAGTATCTTGAAAGGTACAAGGCTTGTTTACATGTCTCTTTGCTAAAAGTATGAGAACACTTTTATCCCTTCCTCCCTCAAAATACTTGAACACCCTGTTGCTTGCTTTCTCCTTCATGCAGTAGCAGAGATCGTGATTTTAGGAAAGGAAACTGGTAATCTTCTGCTTGGCTTTTGTTAATGAAATAGTTCATAAACTTGTCCACTGCATCATTCTGCTTGAAGGGAATGTGATGCAATTGTATCCTGGTCAGATGATCTGATAACATTGTGGTCTGTCAGCTGATGGGTAGTTGCTCCAGGAGAGGGCAGGGAGAATTTAGGCTTTGTTCCTGCCTATTGAACCCTGTTGAGGGGACTTCCCACTGCCAAATTACCATTCCTTTAATGAATGAAAAAGACAGTGTAGGGAAAAGATGTGTACTGCAAAATCTTCTTATACTTAGGATGTTCTAACTCATGAAGACAAACCTGTGACCAAGTAAACATGTACACACATGTGTCTTAGTTGCTAATCTTCAAAAGTAAGATGTGCAGTCTACCTTAGTTTGTTATTTTAGTGTCTTTGATTAGCTTGATGTACGCATATTACCAACTGGAGTAATACAGAGCAAGACAACATGTACTGGCGTCATTAATTTCATTTTTCATTCTGAAGTGCTAATGGCTGCAAAGAAGTCTGTGTGAGATGAAGAAGTTAATGGATTCATAGTATTACAATTTTAATGCTGATAGACATTTACATTAGTAGACTGTAATTAGAATATGAAAGCTGGAGACTGAGTGCAGCATAGTAATTAACTTGAGAATATGCCATTTTAATGAAAGCGAGACGCCAGCTGTCATTTGCATGTTACTAACATATGCAAATAGTTGCTGAACGTGAGCTAAGTTTGGGGAAACCTGAACGTCGTGAGAGAGCTATCCCGTGTACCTTTGGTGCCCTTTAGATGATATAAGGTGGCATGGGAACTCTTTTCAGTGGCTTTATACAGCGATGATGCAGTTGTGACATTTTCAAAGGGCCGTTGTTAAGTAAGCAGGGTCACTGGCATGGATCCTTACTACAAAGCTATTTCCACAGGCTATACAATTTTCCCTGCCTATGTCATAGGCCATTAGCATTACAGAAACAGCGTGAAATCGGTCCAGAGAAAATGACTTCTGTGGTTTAGTTACAACTTCTAAAGCGACAGTAGGAAAAGTTTAGACCATGGGCCCCATATAGCCCCTTGACCCACTTTTGTGGCTGCTGCCAGTCCTCCAAAACCCCTAATTCCCCCTCCCTTTTTTAATTTTAGTGCAATTTTCAGGCACTTTTTGCTGAAAAAAACATTTAGAAAGCCCCCAAACATGCCCCTACCCTTTCCATAGAATCCTTTACTACCTTCAAATACCTCTGGTGACAGGAAGTGAAATAAAGTCATCTTCGGTCACCATTTTGAGAGGGACCAGGAAAACAGGTTTTTGGGCTTGCTGTCAAAGGAAGACCTTCGACATGGCCTGCATGAGGGTCTGGTGGGAAAATAGGTCTCCTGACCCCCATGCAATTGCCTGCCCCTGATCTAAAGGGCACTCAGTTGTAAATTTTCATTCACAATAACATCAAAACAAATTTTGAATTTTTCTTTTCATTTACAGGTTACCAAGTTATGCCTAACCAGCAGCAAAACTACCAGGGTTTAGTTGGCGTCCAGCAATCTCAAAACCAAAACCTAGTCAGTGGCCAACCCAACAATATTGGAAACCAGATCCAAGGTGTACTTGTCCCATATCCTCCTGTGCCATCTTATCAAGTAAGCTGCACTCTGTTTCTGTATCACTGCAACTATTGAAAATACAAGTGATCCTTCTAAACCATTGAAGCTCTGCCTCGTGAAATAATGTTATTAAAAATGTAATTTTATAGGGACTGCATACCCATAGAATGATTGGTTGGAATGGGATCTGTGGAAGGAAATCCTTTTCACTAATTTAGATTTTGAACTCATGAAATTTTGCATATTCTAAAATGTTACTAGAAGCTATCATTCCTCAGTGTTTCTAGAAAGGATAGTGTACAGAGACAGAGCACGTCATTTTCGTCTTGCATGTATTAGATTTCTGTAGCTAACATGAGTAAATAGTCTGTGTTACCGTAAAAGAGCTACTACTCTTGTTCTTGCAGTGAAACACCTTGTTTTGCGTATTGACAAATGATAGTCGTTTGAAACAGTCTCACTGATGCACAGAGAATGGGGTATGGTTTGTGAACAGCTGCTGTTGGCGGACTGATCCCAGGAGGAGGAGGAGAAACATGGGCTTTGTCATGCATGCCCTAAAAACAGAGGCCTGGAGAATTCTGTCTGCAGTCTCACAGGCAATGATCAAGACCAAGGCCTAATTTTCACTGATGGTGTGGTGGGATTCTCCCATGCTGAAAAAAACTTCAGACTGTAGGCTTGGACTGGTGTGAATGAATTCCGTGCACTTAGGCAGCTATACACCAGTAACAAAGTTATGTTAGGAAATGGTTTTACTGAAACTTGGTTTAATATATGAAAATAATTATTTGGTAATGGATTATTTTTTGTATCCTACATATAGATTTATCCCATACTCAGCAAATACTAGGCTTCTGTACAGCACTGTGTTTCTTTCCTTTTGCTTCTTTGGGTTTTTATTTGAAATGTAAGATGTCACAATATACGTGTCATGTAAAGGAATTTGGATTAGCATTCTTAATGTGCTTCTGATCCTTAGGTTTCAGTGGGTCAGGGTTCCCAAGGAATGTCCCAGCAGACATATCAGCAGCCAGTAGTTATTCCCAATCAGTCTAATCAAGGACTACCCACATCAGGAATGCCAGTTTACTACAGTGTCATTCCATCAGGACAGCAGAATAATTTAAGGTGAGTTTAACTTTAATGAAATGCCACTCTTTTGCCAAAGATTGTGCTCAATGAAAGCAGTCATAATATGCACGAAAAACAAATAAGAATTGTCCCATTCAAAGCCAAATAAATTTTTCTGATTTCACAGTAATAATGAAGATGGAATTTTATATTTTGTTGTGTGTAGCGAATTGAATTTCATAAGAGTTTATTTTTTCATTGATAAGGAAGTGTCTTTGGGCCAACATAATTAAGAAATACTGTCCTTGTGCAGAATAGCAGAATTCTGCTCAAGCTTCAGAAACAATTTAGTGACCGGCCATAGATTTCTTTTGCTTAGTGTCATATTCTTCATTGCACTCTATTCTCCTAGTTCCAGATTTTATTCACTTATAAAATGACATGCTTGTTCACCCTTGCTTTTTCAAGAACACTTTTTTCACAACCAGCTATTGCACTTTGAATAAATCTTCAAGATTTATATGAATAAAATTCTTTTAAAAAGTATTTATGCTCTATAAAAAAATATTTATAACTTAGTATATCAGTATCGTTATACATGATACAGTGACTTGAGTGTTGGATTAGAACTCCAAAAGACCAGGGTTCAAATCCCTACTCAGCCATGGAAGCCTGCAGGGTGACCTTGGGCAAAGCATATTCGCTCAGTCTTAGAGGAAGACACTGACAAACCTCTGAATAAATCTTGCCAAGAAAACCCTGTGTTAGGGTTGCTATAAGTCAAGGTTGACTTCAAGGTGTATAACACTACTACCACTAGTCCTTGTCTCTCAATACTGTATTCCATATCTAACTTTATAATAAAACCATATTTAAACATTTCTAATTTTGTCCTAAATCCACTACATAAAACAAAACAAAATCATATACTAAAGCTGTCCTAAATGCTTTACAGTGGTACACCAAAACAGGACTCCAGTAAATAAGAAGTTTTACATGTCTAAAAATATGGTGGGAATTGGCTAATGTAGATTCCAAGTCCTCTGGTGCTCATTAGTTTGCTAGTAATTACGTGTAGTAGTAATAGAGTAGAGGTGGCTGCTTCATTCTCCACAGCTGTCCAGATGCTAATAGTACTTCCATCCTCTTTCAGCCAGCCAGGTTGGCTGGAGATGATGGAGGGATGCAGATGCCCCAGTCTGCTCAACAGCATGGCTGAAGTTGAGTAGGCACCAGATACCATATAGGCTCCCTCATTGGATTACCAAGAATACACTTCTTTCTTAGCCTGCCTGTTATACTGTCTAAGTGCTCTTAAGTAATTGTTGTTCTTAATTTTAAGGCAGTAAGCAGCATGTAAAAAAAAAAAAATTCAGGTTCATCTTTCATGTGGGTTGCCTTCATGCGTATGTGGCTTGATTAGTTGCTGATGCTCTCTGTTATGAGTTTAGTGCTTTTAATCCTTTACAGCCTGTTTGGTATTGAGTATAGAGGTCTCATTGCTATGCCTTGTTTTCTATCACAGATAAGAGCTAGAGAGTGTCACTGTCTGTGATGGTCTGCAAGTTAAGGCCAGAATTGCTTAGGAAAACGATTTTTACAAAACTGCATGGCTAAATATTCAATCATATCAGTAAATATTAGATTCTTTACCAGGAAGGCCGGCTCTTATGTACACACAGAGCAGTCAAAGTAGCATAAGTTTCTTCTGAGGCTTTTTTGACTTTAGGAATGAGGAATTTGATGAAGGAGAAAAGAAGCAGACATGTAGTAAGAAGAATAGAACTGGGAGGTCTGGGAAGAAAAAAGTAGCTGTGAAG
Source organism: Cyclura pinguis (assembly GCA_030412105.1). Lineage (NCBI taxonomy): Eukaryota > Metazoa > Chordata > Lepidosauria > Squamata > Iguanidae > Cyclura > Cyclura pinguis. The sequence goes on along the minus strand of CM059599.1, from coordinate 245,084,645 downwards.
GACCAGGAACCATGCTGGATTTTTAAGCATATTTTTGTCATATGCTTGCTTTGGGTTGGTTGGGTTTTGTAGCAGTCTTCTTTTTCTAAGCTGTGTGCGTCAGATATATGGACATTGTTATTCCCCAAGAAATAAGAACATGCAACTTTGGGCCCAGACAGATAACACTCTTTAAGCAAGCCTTGCCACTCCCCTCTCTGTAGGGGAAGTCCAGCTTACCTTGTGCTTCTTCCTCCACCCAAAAAGCTGCCTTAGCTCTGCATTTGGTAGCAATACATTAACTCTGTGAATGCTAATTGTGGTTGTCTTCCCCTTTCACCTTTACCATCTTAAATTTTCTGACTTTGTTTTTTTAAGAGATCATGCAAATACACCATAAAGAAAAAAAATCTATTTAAAAAAAAAAGGTCTCTCTGGAGGCATGAGTGTGAGATATTTGCACATGCCAAGGGGATCAGGCTGTATGCAGGCAGCTTCTGCTGCGAAGTTGGCAGAACTGACCTTGGATAAGGAGTGGTACATTTGTTTCTGACCTGGCAGGTGCATTTCCATTGCAGTTGGGACAGCTCGAATGCTGTAAGCCTGGTTTCCTAGAAGGAGAAATTTGGCTGCAGTCCCAGAGCAAGTGAGCAAAGTACCTCAGCTAGCTGTTTCTTCTGTCCGAGTCTGCAGGTGGCCGGTTCCAGCTTTTGTAACATTCACTGTGTTCAAGTGGACATTTCCAACACACTAAAATGGGAAGAGATCCCCTGCCCTAAATGCATTAGCTCAAGAGAACTATTTAACTATGTCCAAATCCTTGGTGCTGTTGTCAAAAAAACTTTCCTCTTTTAGCTTTCATTTCTCTTGCATGACAGATCCCACTGCCATTTAGAGTACGTTGGTTTTGATTCCTATTCCTTGATTATAAATACATTCCATATTTAAAAAGGTGGTTGTGCATAAAAATGGAAATATGGATAGATTTGTTTTTCAAAAGTTCAGCCCATAGTGATTATAGGAGAGGAAATTATACTGCGACAATTTTTTTAAGAATGTTTGAGGAGAAAAAAACATACTAAATTGACTATACCAGTCTTTTGGAAATTCTTAATTGCAGTTTCATCAACACAACAGATAGTAAATTGTGATTAAGTGAAACTGAAACAAGTTTATTTTTAACAATTTGTTTTACACTATCCCAAAGAAGATTGTGACTCCTGCTTTGTGTGCTGATAATGAGCTTTCCAATATACTGGTGGATTTATTCAAGCATTTAAGAAATGGAGAGAACAGTGACTGTAGTTCTAACAATTATTAGAGACTAGTGTATTTACCCAGCGTTGTCTGGGATTTTATTTTCCTCTTAAGAACCCACCAAAGTGTCTTCTCCATTTCCTGTAACTTATCCCCATATTCCCCAATCCAGTCTGTATTCATAGTTGTTAACATACAGAGGTTGGGTTCCTGTGGGAATACACTGTCCTCCTCCTTGCTGTTAGGCATCGTCGCCATAGCAACCGGCCTATTCCAGTACCTGTTACTTTTCCCCATAGTCCCCAATCCAGTCTGTGTTATCTGATGACGTTGATGTACTGGCTTTTAATGATTTTTTTTTTCTTTCTGTTGAATTTGTGCAATGGCTTTACGTTTTTCTGGAGGCATTTTTTGTTTTGAATTTCAACTTCAAGATTCCTCACATATGGAACCCCTACAATCTACTGTGTGAGGTGAGAAGACCTTTGTAACTATGGCCATTTCTGCACTACGCTGTTATAGCGCTCTTACTCCACTTTCAACATTCTGTGGAATTCTGGGGTTTGTAGTTTACTGAGGCCAAAGAGCTCTCTGGCTGAGAATTCCTAAATGCTCCTCCTTAAACTACAAATTCCAGAATTCCATAGGATGCTGAAAGTGGAATAATAGCACTATGACAGCGTAATGTGGAAATGGGCTATGTTCTGTATGTCACTAATTTTTCTCACATATGCCTCCGAAACATTTTCTGGCATCCCTATTGATGGCAGGGCTCATCTCCATAGCAAGTGGCCTGAGGCCCAAGAGCTCTGCAGCTGAGAATTGTAAGGGCCCCTCCCTAAACTGCCAACCCCGGGATGCCATTGAATCTTCACAGCCAGCCAATCATACGATGTTTTCTCGCCTCACTCAGCCAGTCGTATGAAGTCTTTGCCTGCCTGACGCAGACAAACAGACAAGCTCACAAACTCACAAACATTGACTTTTATATAGTAGCTATAGCTGTTATTAACCAGCACTGCAAAGCTGTAAATGCGTCTTAATTGAATGCTTCAGTAAACCATACTTTGATCTTTTCCTGAGTAGTAGTGGAGCCCTATACGTGCCTACTCAACCTGTACTCTAAAGTGTTCAAAAGGAGTTACTACTAGCAAGGTTTTTTATAGAATTGTGATTTGAAATTTACTTTTCACTTGGTTAAACAGACAGTTTCTTTTAGCTTCTCACTGCTTGGTTCATGGAATCACTCTGTGTTGCACCCCTCTCCCACCCCGCAAGGTGTCCATAGAGGAAATATGTAACACAGAGATTGTTTCTACAGTTCATCTGATGGATTTCTGAATTAGGATGAATTGATCTGAATGATTAGGGATAAAGAAATTTCTAATGGTTTCATCATGGCAGAAGAAGAAGTTGTTGTTGTTTAGATAAAGGTTGGATCTGTACTTATTGTCATTGAAATTGAGCTGCCACTGGAAGAAGGGGTTAGGTAACAGTTCTTGCCAATTCTCTTCTCACTTCAGTCTCTTTTTAAAAAGCTGACCTGAAGCATCAAAATACTTGGTACTAGGTCGTATGTGGTACTTGGGCTGTTCCACTTGCAAATTTCCGGATCCCAACCAAAGTGTTTCAAGTGATACCAGTATTCCATAGTTATATTGTGAAAACATAGATGTAGTATCAGGCATCAAATGCAGATTTGAAAATCTTATGCCCACAGATTACCTCTAAAATTAAGGGAAAGAAGGCAGGATTTCTGGAGGATAGAATACTACAGCACTCTTCTGTCTACTCTGGTTACTCTGCCAAAGCAGAATAATTTAAAATTTGAGGTCACCTTGGTACAGAAGTCTGTCTTATTTTTTAAACAGTGGATACATTTTTTTGCCTGCAGGTTATCTTTGTATCATTTCTTTTTGATATTTAGGAATCCTTTGATCTTTGTGTGTCGTGCTTTGAAAGCTGCTTTTATATTTTTTTAAAGTCAGCAATTTGCAGTAATGTGTTGCATTAATGGCAATCTTCAAAGCCTGGTCACCTTTCTGAAAGTCACTCCATGAATAATTCACAGAAAGATTAGAGAAAGGAATATAGAATTTGAGTCACTAATTTTTTTGCCCTTAGAGCAAATGTTTTACTCATTTTAAATTTATTAATTTAAACCGTAAGTAGCATTCATTTCTGCTGCAACTTGAACATATAAATCTCTGATTAACTTTAGAATGATTAATGACCAAAATGTGACAGGTGAAGAGAAGAACAGATAATGTCAAGAAGTTAAATTGATACTATCAACCTGCAATCTAGAACAGATATCCCTATTCTGCAAGTGGTGGTAAGGAGAGTAGAAGGCAGTTGCTTCTGTATCCCTTTAAATTATGTTGCCAGGAATAGGCAGTGATTTTGCTTGTTGTTAACTGCCATGAAGTCAGCTTTGATTTTTGAATGAGAGACAGACACACATACACACACACACCCCCTCCAAATCACTCTGTCATCAACAGCCCCGCTTAGGTCTTTTAGACCCAGGGCTGTTGGCTACTAAGTTCTGATTTCTGGAGTGAATATGTTTGCTTTTTGTTCTCTTGTTAGTATGTTGAAATAGAGGTTGTTTATAGGAAGTATCTGTCATGAATTTAAAACACGATGACTGTGGCATACAAATTATATTTGATGCACTTCTCTTTCTTGCCTCCTTCTACCCCACTCTTGTCACCGTCTGCAGCTCTTCAGTGGCATATCTACAGCCTCCAGGATCAGAGCAGATACAGTTTCCCAGAACAACATCACCCTGCAACTCCCAACAGCTCCAGGGACAGCAATGTGCAAGTAGGAAAGAAAGAATCTTGACAAATTGGCCCTTTTTTGCTTTTATTTGGGCACTTTTCAAAAGCATTGTTTATGTATTAGTTGAAATTATTAGTTCATGAAATGCTTCTTGTTGACAGCTTTAGACACAGTGCACATAGGATTGTAGCCTAATATGGAAATTTGTGAAAAGAAAGCTTCCTTTCCCCTCCTACTCTTAACCTGTCTTGGGGTACTCACTAAACGATGTGGAATGGAGTTTGCTGGAGGGTGAGGGTATTGGATAACTACCTCTCCCTGGAGTGGCCTATGTCCTGTCTCACACTACATGGGAAGAGCCATATATGTTCTGAGAGGCTTGTTGGGGGCACAGGATGGAAGAGGGGGCAGGAAACATCCGTGTTGTGAACTGGCAAAGCAGGACCCCTTCCCTGAATTTCTCTGGGAAGAGTACCCTGCATCTTTGTAAATGTGAGCCAGGAAGCCACAAAAGCAGGATAGAAGGGAACTTGCACTTTCTTTGGTATTACCCTGAATGCGCACTTTGGTACAGTAGATTTTTGCTGTAATGAGAAATGATGCCTGCTGCTGTATTAGGGCTTGGCAATAAGTCCCAGCATTGGGATAAATAGGGCCACTGTTACCCATTAGCTCTGGCTGATAGTTATCTTTAAACTTCATCCTGCAATTTGCTGTTGAGGATCTTTTACAAACATGGTTGCATGGTGTAAAGCACTAAACAGTGCAACTGCATGGTGCCATTTTGTTTCAGCAGGCCTCCTGTATACCTCCTGCTAAAATGAGCGGACTGGGTACTGAACTGTCCTTCCACTAGTGGTTAATCCAGTCTAAAAGGGCTACTTGCAGTATTTTCTGTAGCAAATAAACAAAGCAGCTGGGTAGTCATCAAGAAAAACAAACCCAAAGATGGAAAGTATCTTTCACTAGGACCACCACTGTGTTACATAAGTGCATGAGCTTTCAGCTTCTCCAGCATGCTTCATCAGCCTGATGGCACAAGAACTGGGATATGCAATTTTGGAAGAAAGAGATTAAAAATAGCCGAATAGCATGCTCTGAAATTTCTAATTGATAATAATTTGAATTTTGAAGACGTATTTCTATGAGCTAAAATTTCTTCCTTCAAGAAGATGGTTTATATCACTGTGCTATTGCAGATAATAATTCTGTTGACAACCCTTTTGGCCATTATGGTGTTCCTTTTTTCTCACGTCAAAACAGGAGTTGTAGGAGTTGAAGTGAAAGTTTAGCAGCAAAGCATAAATGGGATTAACTGTTTATAAACATATTTTACATAATTATTATAGGGTCTGTGTTTAACACAAGGCTGCAGGAAAGAGTACCATTAACTTGCCTACCACTTAACTTACATATTTATTGAATTCTTTTAGAATTTACTCTATGACTTTTCCATTTTGCACTGACGGTTAACTTATCTGATGCTAGATGACCTTAATGAGATTAAATATGAATATTTGAAATAAACATACTGGAATTTCACATGGTTGGATGCAAACTTCCTTTTTTTCATCTAGGAGGATTCGTTCCACTGGCAAAACGGCCTGAGATCCAGCAGAGGCATTTTCTGCTAATTTCCCCTCATCACATCACATGATGTTCCAAAGAGTCCCTAGCTCTGCAGTAAAGTCTTTCAGGGGCATAAGGGGCTGCAGCAGGGAAAAGAGAGATCAGTAGAAAATGGATGTCGCCCTCCCCACAGTTCTCCAGTGGGAAAGGAAGTCTCTTTATACTTAGCACAGTCTCATCCCCATTGCTTCAAAGTGGCAAAGCCAAAGCCAGAAGTAACAGTGATATCAAAAGAGGAAACCAGGAGAAAATAAAGCAAATGAGACAATGAAACAACACTATTCTAATTTTCTCTCTAACTTGGCAATAATGTGAGAACCTCCTGGGTTTCTCAGGGAAGGATGTTCCAATTGTTGGCACCACATTCAAAAGGCCCCGGCCTGGCCTTTTTTAGCCAGGAATCCTCACTTCACCTCTGATGTTGGCAAGAACACATTACAAGATTGTCCCATCCTTGAAGACTTCTGTGGGGGGGGGGCACATTCCTGCATCAGGAGGCTATCTTGAGGAAGTGGTAAACTAGAAATTTAAGCAACATTGTTTCCTAATTTTGTTTTGCAGCAGTAGCACCACCACCAAGTGGAGGGATGGTAATGATGCAGCTCAATATACCCAACAATCCTCAGCCTCGGCCCCATTCCCCGCCCCAGTGGAAACAAAATAAATATTATTGTGACCATCAAAGAGGGCAAAAGTCAACAGATTTTGGCACTTTGGACAGCTGTACACAGGTATAACATTTGTTTTCAACACTTTTTATATTTTTAGTTATTTTTAAAGGGGAGCATTCAGTTCATAATTCTTTTGCATCCATATTTGAATGTTATGCAAAAGAGTTGGGTTTTTGACAACATACCTTTGCTTCAATGCCTTCCCCTAACCTCAAGACAAGTTTTGTCAGGAAGATAATTGTTGCCAATTATGGAAGTTACGATAGCTTTACATCATCACTATGTAAAACAGAATGATCTTTCTGTAGAAATTATTAATTTTGAGAATTTACGTGTGATTCAGACCACAGAGATTAACAGTATAATATGCAGTCTGTGAAACTGATTTAAATAAGACCTGCCAATCAGCTAAAAGGACTCAGATCCCTGCTCCCTCTATTCTGACAAACTTTCTCTCTCTCTTTCAATTGTTCCCCCTCCATCTTCCTTCCTTCCTCCTTTTTTAGTTACAGCATAGTCCGCAAATAGGTAGTCCTGCCACTTCTCCAGCTCAGTCTCCAGCACCAGCCCAGCTGTCAAACATGAAGAATATCCGTCCCACATTAACGCCTCTCCCTCTTGTGCCCCCATTCTCTAGGCCTTTTCTCCCTGGACAAGGTAAGAACCCTCATTAACTAAGAAATGAATAAATGTTTACATTGCTTGACCTTTTTTTCCAGTTTGTGAATTGGTTTTAATGTCTTTCTCGAAGCAAAATTTCCTCCCCTCCCCCACCTTTGATATTCTCATTTGACTTCCCTTGAATTTGAAATAGATTACATCCTAATTAATTGCTAGCAGTGAGGGTTTTATGAATTCTCAATGTTGGTTCTGCTGCATAGAAATCCTTAATTGCATTACCATGTGGTGCACACTGAAACTAAAATACTAAACCTTCTTTGTCTTTCTTATAGGCTTATAAAATATAGTAGGAGGTAGCCTGCTGGATCCCCTTTATATAATGTTCTTTTTTTGGTGAGGAGTTCAAGTGCTTGTTAGTATGTTCAGGTTAGTGCAGTTAGGTTTATGAATTGCTGAGAGCTACAATGAAAGTACATACAAAACTTCCAGAAAACACATTAGAATAAAGAAGGAAATGTAGAACTGCCCAGAGCAGAGAGTTGGTGGTTGTGCCTGTACAGCATCATTCCCTACAGCAGTGTAGGTTTCTGTGCTGAAGCTCTGTCTGGTAGATTGTCCATGCAGGATCATTTTCTTTTCAAAAAGCTCTCCAAAGTAGAAGATTTATAGAATATATTTAGTATACTTCCTTAGAGTTCAGGAGGCATGGGAGTTCCTTAAAAGGGAGATACTGAAGGCACAGTCTAAAACTGTGCCAATAAGGAGGAAAAATGGAAGGCATCTGAAGAAACCAGAATGGTTGACTAAAGAACTCTCAGCTGAGCTAAGCGTTAAGAGAAACGTGTACAGGAAATGGAAGAGGGGGGAAACCACCAAAGAAGAATTTAAGCAAGTAGCCAGGAGATGTAGGGAGAAGGTCAGAAAGGCTAAAGCACAGAACGAACTTAGGCTAGCCAGAGACATTAAAAACAATAAAAAGGGCTTTTTTAAATATGTCCGCAGCAAAAGGAAAAAGAAAGAGGCGATAGGGTCGCTGCGCAGAGAAGATGGCAAATTACTAATGGGGGAAGAGAAAAGGCAGAACTACTTAACACCTTCTTTGCATCAGTTTTTTCCCAGAAGGATACAAGCACTCAACCTGGCGGTTGGGGAGCAGGGGAGGAAGCAGGGGACATGCAGCACATAATAGGTAGAGAGGTGGTACAAGAATACCTGGCCACACCGGATGAATTCAAGTCTCCAGGGCCAGATGAATTGCATCCTAGGATATTAAAAGAACTGGCAGAGGTCATTTCGGAACCGCTTGCTATAATCTTTGAGAAATCTTGGAGGACAGGAGAAGTTCCAGCAGACTGGAAGAGGGCAAATGTTGTCCCCATCTTCAAGAAGGGAAAAAAAGAGGACTCAAATAATTATCGCCCAGTCAGCCTGACGTCAGTACCCGGAAAGATCCTGGAGAAGATCATTAAGCAGTCAGTTTCTAATCACTTAGAAAGCAATGTGGTAATCACAAGAAGTCAACATGGATTTCTCAAAAATAAGTCATGCCAGACTAATCTTATTTCTTTTTATGATAGAGTTACTAGCTTGATAGATGAAGGGAATGCTATGGATGTAGCATATCTCGATTTCAGTAAGGCCTTTGACAAAGTTCCCCATGACATTCTTGCAAAGAAGCTAGTAAAATGTGGGCTGGACAGAGCTACTGTCAGGTGGATCTGTAACTGGTTGACTGACCGTTCCCAAAGGGTGCTCACCAATGGCTGCTTTTCATCCTGGAGAGAAGTGACTAGCGGGGTGCCACAGGGTTCTGTCCTGGGCTCAGTGCTGTTCAATATTTTCATCAATGACTTGGATAAGGAATAGAGGGCATGCTCATCAAATTTGCAGATGACACCAAATTGGGAGGGGTTGCTAATACGCCAGAGGACAGGATCAAAATTCAAAATGACCTGGACAGATTGGAGAGCTGGGCCAAGGCTAACAAAATGAAATTCAACAGAGAGAAGTGTAAGGTCCTACACTTAGGTAGAAAAAATGGAATGCAGAAATACAGGATGGGGGACACGTGGCTGGATGGCAGTACGTGTGAAAGGGATCTAGGAGTCTTAATAGACCACAAGCTGAACAAGAGTCAGCAGTGTGATGCGGCAGCCAAGAAAGCCAAAGCAATTCTTGGCTGCATCAGTAGGAGTATGGTGTCTAGATCGAGGGAGGTACTGGTACCACTCTACTCTGCCTTGGTTAGACCTCATTTTGAATACTGTGTCCAGTTCTGGGCACCCCAATTCAAGAAGGACATGGTCAAGCTGGAGCAGGTCCAGAGGAGGGCGACCAAAATGGTGAAGGACCTGGAAGCCAAGCCCTATGAGGACAGACTTAGAGAGCTGGGTATGTTCAGTCTGCAGAAGAGAAGGTTTAGAGGGGACATGATAGCTATGTTTAAATATTTGAAGGGATGCCATGTGGAGGAGGGAGAGGGCTTGTCTTCTGCCGCTCCAGAGACCAGGACAAGGAGCAATGGATTCAAGCTGCAGGAAAGGAGATTCCACCTGAACCTCAGGAAGAACTTCCTGACAGTCAGGGCTGTCCGGCAGTGGAATATGCTGCCTCGGAGTGTAGTGGAGTCTCCTTCCTTGGAGGTTTTTAAGCAGGGGCTGGATGGCCATCTGTCGGGAGTGCTTTGAGGGTATTCCTGCATGGTAGGGGGTTGGACTGGATGGCCCGTGTGGTCTCTTCCAACTCTACATTTCTATGATTCTATGATTCTATGTGCTCCCCACCTTAACATTGTTCTCAGGTGATATTAGAAGGAAAACTGAAGATAATTACAAGTTTTAGAGAACCGTTCTGGTATCACTGTGTTGTGCTTAACGTGGTGTAGTAGATTTTCTTCTCAACACTATTGAGACTTCTCAATAGTTCTCAAGTGTCTTCTCAACACTATTTTGTTTATTTAGCCCATCTTATCCTTATTGCTCAGAGCAGGTTGCAGCAATATATTCCATTTGTCATATTCATTTCCTCCGCTGCAACTCCCTTTCACTTAATCCACAGGACTGCAAATAGGAAAAGACTAGGGGACTGTTGAAAGATACACTGAAACAGAACACACTTTTTGATACTCTTTGTCCACTTCTCCAATTTGGTGAAAACAAAACATAAACAAGGCCTTACCATTTTTTTAATCCAAAGCTAGCAGTTGGCTTTTCTTTTTTCAGTGACATTAATATAGCTGTCTTTCTGATGAGAACAAAGCTGTATAATTTTTAGCTCAAAGCTATTTGTTGTTAAAGGGAATGTTGTCAATTCCATATTTTCATAATTGATAGAATAAAAATGATTTAAAATAACATCCTTCTGATACTGACTATAGCTTTTGATCTGGATTCAGACTTCCATGGTGGAGTTTCACCCACACATTACTCCTTGACCCTGAGGTGGGGTGGGCCTTTTGAGCAGAGGAGACTGCTGTAGATAGGGTGGGCAGGATTGGGGAAACTCGGCAGTGCCCATCCCCATTATTCTTTGGATCTAAGCCTTCATTTGTTACACTGTTTACGTTTTCACACTTCAGACAATATGTCCTCATTTCAGTTTCTGGTGATATACAATACTAGCATTGATGTTTTGCATTATGTGAGTGTGTCTAGATTTGATTAAAGAAATTTGTTAAAAGCCAAAAGTCAAAATGATTTTAAGATTACCAAAAACTTTATGGCTAAGATCTTGCATTAGGAGATAAATCATAAAGTTATAGCAGAAACATTTCCTCTTTGGCTTTGTAGTGGCTGGAGGAGAGGAGGGAATGGCTGAGAAGCATTTAGCTATGTGGCTGTATCAAACACGTGACCACAGTGTCATCTTCCAGGACCTCCAGCAGATGACCATAAGTTGGACTAATGCCTACATATGTCAGTAAAAGAATGCTAACTCTTTAACTGCCTGGCTGAAGAGAGAGAAAATTAAGTATTTTTAACTTGAAATTAAGCTTCTTCTTGTGTCTTCAGGAGATGCCAGATATCCTTTATTGGGCCAGCCATTGCAGTACAATCCTCAGTCTCTGCTACATGGACCCGTAGCAGGTCCACAGGTAGGGGAAGTCTCCTCTTCATAGTAGGGAACACTAGCCTAATAACTTGGATATAATTTACTTGCAAATGAGATGAATTATGTTATAAATAGGAAAATAAATTTCTTGTATTATAAAGTGTCTGCTTTCTTAGTGGAGGAATTGTTTGCTGTCAGTAAAAGTCTTGTTTAAAGTTTTAGTACTTAATTGTGTGTGGGAGGGTTAAGATTCTTTTGGGCCCACCTGAAAAATGGGATGTCATTATATATCATTTAAGTGCTATATTTATAGAATGCAGTTTAAATAAGCACCACTGAGATCTATAGTACTAGCCACAGCATCTACAGTTCAGTACATAAATATATATAGTTAATACTATAAATCCAAATTTGTTTCTGGAACTCAAAAACTATATATTGCAACTCAGAGATACAGGTGTGTGTATTTGTTCCACTGTGCCACCTGGATGCCAAAAGGATTCAATTACCTTTGCAGTGCAGTGAATGCTTTACTTTGGAATATGCTACCATTCGTTCTTCTAATTGAATTTATTTGCAAAACAATACAAACATGCACCACATCATTTATTCAACTAATACAATGCTACTGCTTTTCCAAAATGAACCAGCGGTGTACTATCTTAAATTTAAGTTTGTCCATCTCTTTTGGGTTGTGCGTGTATGTGTAATGGTGTCTGAACATTCCCTCTGCAGTGTCAGCCTGGAAGCAGACATGGAAATAGAGGAAGGAAACCAGCCAAGAAGGCTGCCTCTGCAGACCTTGGTGCAGGAGAACCAGGTGTGTGACTCACTGTGTGGCATTTCTTCACAGTGCAGCTGAAGTACTGAGAAAGAGTATTTTGCCTTGTTCTATTTTACCACAGTTCTGTAGTTCTCACTGTTGTCTGGAGACTGGCTACAGAATATGATGCCGCAAAAAATTTCAGAAGATGTGAATGGCTATTAATCCAAAGGACCCAGTATGCCCTCCAAGCATCTCTGTTGTAAATATTTCAGCTGCTGTGGTCCAACCACCACATGCTTTAATATTTTTATCACACTTCAGTGACATATGCCTTGATCACATCATGTTTGGATTACTAAAATGTATTTTATGTGGGGCTGCCTTTGGTAACTGTTCAGAAGCTTCAGTGGGCTAGAGTGATGCAGTCATCTGCTGGGGCAGCATATAACCCCTTTGCTGAAACAATTCCATTAACTGCCTGTCTGTTTCTGGGCAGAATTCAAAACACTGGATATGACTCTTAAAGCCCTACATGGGTTGTGCCCAGACTGTCTGAAAAACCGTATCTCCCTATACAAGCCTGAGCTATAAGATCTGTGAGGGAAGGCTTTCTCTTGGTTCCACCACCATCATGGGCACATTTGGTGAGGATACAGGAGAGAGTTTTCTCTGTAGCTGCTCCCATTCCATGCTAATGTTCTTTCCATTAGCAGGTAAAGACCTTTTTATTTAAGTAGGCATTTGGCTTCTAGTATGTTGTGGCAGACAGAGCATTTAATGAGGGGAGGTAGTGTTTCTATGTTATGTTTTAAATATCTTTTTAATACTGTTTTAACTTGTGTTTTTTAAACGGAAGTTCAGTTTGATTGTGTTTTAACTTCTGCACTAAGAGGGTTTTTTAATTGCATTGTGTTTTTAAAACATTGTACATTGTCCTTATCCTTACAAGTTATGTATAATTCTGTTAATTTTTTTACAGAATAGCAGATTAGGACTTGGCTTGCTGCTGATTCTAACAACACTAATAGCCATTTAAATTTACTGCCTGGTATCCAGGGCTTCAGGCTATGTAGAAAGCTGAGAGTTAATAGATCACTGTCTTTCTAGCTGTTAAAAATGCAGAAATACTGTTCTTAACTCATGGCCGTATGCTGAAGCTCAGTGCTTTTCTTTAAAGTGGCTGCTGCCTGGTTGTTGGTGTTGCTCTGCCCTTCCTGCAAACTGGGGAGTATAATTAAATTGGGAAGGTAGACAGTCGAAGAACAAAACCAAGCACACAGATGGCTCTCTTAAGTAAAATGACTTGCATAAAATAGACCTTGTGCAGTAAGCTATATTTAATTCTACATTTTTCTTCAGTTGTAGGAAAGGTCTTAGAAATTACTGAACTACCAGAAGGAATAACTCGTGCAGAAGCAGAGAAGTTATTTGCAGAACTTCTTAAAGTTGGTGCCAAGATTCGGTGGCTACGGGATCCCCAGTCTCTACAGGTGCAACAGCAACACCACCATCATTACTGTGGTAGTGGAGATAGCAGTGTCAATGCTGAACCTTCCAAACTTAGTGACTTGGCATCTACATACACGGTTCTAGCAACATTTCCAACCATGTCCGCAGCCCAAAATGCATTGAAGAAACAAAGTAACTCACTGAACAAGTTTAGGCTGAGAACAAGCAAGAAGCACTACGACTTTCACATTCTGGAAAGGGCTAGTTCTCAGTAACAGCTATGCCATTGAACATTCAGCCTTTATTACTTCCATGTCCTTATCTCCTTTACTTGATTGGCTTGATGTTTATGGGTTTTTTGTTGTCTTCACAAAGACTCTTTGGACGTCATACAACAATAAAGCCTTTGAAGAATAAACCCAGTGATCCAGGCAGACGATGCAGAAAAGGAAAAAAAACCCCACAACCAGTTAAATCATCAACAGCTCAAAACAAATACACTGGTGTGATATAAAACGGACAGGCAGCACTCTCTGAAGAATGCTGTTAAAATGCCCCTTTTCTAGTAGTTTCATTTTATATTTCCGAATTCTTGTATCAGATCCAAAGCTCTGTTGTACAGCAAAATTTTGTTCATAAGGAATATTCATATTCTTAACTTGTATTTTGTAATCCCTTTGCACACAGCCAGCACGCTTCTATCAGTTTAAGTGATTGAAAGGGAAAGAAAGAAGAGCTCCTAAAGGAATTACACTGTGTTCCTAGTCCAATAGGCAAAAGGCAAGGAAGGTAGCGTATTTCTCTTCCCTTTTGTCCTCTTCCAAAAGTAACAGAATCCAACAATAGCTACTGAAGACTTTCTCCAATCCTTCCCTTTTTAAATTTACTTAGGGGATGTGAACAATAACTGCCAATAAATCCTGCTTGCAAGGGAAAAAATGAACACTGAAGATAATTTTAACTGGAGCCCATTGGTTTTCAATAAACAGTGAGGAAATTAAATGTGACTCCCTAAATGGCAAGAAGTTTGCACTTTAATTGTGTTCCCAACAATATGTTTCTCTTTCTTTTCTTTTTTTCTTTTTTTTACTGTAAGAGTAATTGCATTTGATAAGTGCTGGAAACTTCTTAAGTGGTTTAAATATGTTTTTTCATCATTTGTAGAGGATCACTGGACATCAAATGATTCATTGCACATATAAAGGAGACACCTTCTTCAATTTCTGTATAATTTGCAAGGCTGTACAATGTGTGCTGATGCAAGCCTTTCTTCAGTTTGAAAAAAAAAATAAATGTTTACAAGTACAGGTTTCCTGGTTGACTCTTTTAAAATGAGAGAAATGACTTTAAAAACAAGTGGATAGAGCCGACGGTTCACATTCCTCACATAATTGTGTAGGAAAACTCATTGATAGTTATTCATAAACAATAAGAGTTTTGTCATTGACTTCATGAGATCACTAACTTCAACGTATCTATTAGATAGGGATCAGGTTACATAAGCCAGGTATAATATCACCGGAATAACCACTGTACCTCACCCCCATCCCTACTACTGTCACAGCTGAATTGTAAGCAATGGGAAAAAGTATTGTTTTCCCTTGACGTGAAGTTCTCTGTAAGCCTTAATTGGCTCCATAACATATAATGCATTTCTTGAGGATGGTGTTTTTGGCTGCAGAGTTTCAGTGAAACAGCAGAGGTGTTTATAGACCTCAGTGGGCTGGGGATGGCAATGCACCTAACTCTTCAGAGACTGCCCCACCCATTAGATGTTAATGAGGTGGTGCTGTGTTATATTTCATGCGGTAAATCTTCAGAAAAGGCTAGTTAAATTTATATTTCTGTTTACAATTTCAAAACTAAAATAATATCAAAGTACGATTATATGCGTGTTTGCTTAGAAATAAATCTTAAGGGGGTTTAGGGTTGCAGACTTTGTGCCAAAGTTTTTGTGAGAATTAAGATCATTTCCACAAGATTCCTCTGCTCTATGCATCCCTTCCTTACACTGAAAGTACAGTGAAATTATAGTGGCATTGAATGAAAGGAGAAAGGAATGACAGTGAATGAAAGGATGGTTGAAGGAAAAGAAGATTAGAGAAAAGCTGTGTTAGTCATCTCTATAGAAAATGTCGGGCAGAAAAACACACCTGAATGGGCATTTTATGAAGGATATCTGAGGCAAACAGTGGGGCCAAGAGGTGAAGCTGTATGGCGGGGGCAACTGCCCAGGAGGCAGGAACCAGTTTTCACACTGGCGGGTTCCACAGGCACATTTCCCTGGAACTGGAAATGTTTAGAGTAGTGAGCATTGCGCTTTAACTCTGGAGTCCAGGGTCTGAATCCCTGCTTGGCCATAGAAGCCCACTGGGTGAGCTTGGGCAAGTCACGCTATCTCAGCCTCAGAGGGAAGCAAAGGTAAACCACATCTGAATAAGTCTTTCCAAGAAAACCCCATGATAGATTTGCCTTACTGTTGCCACAATTCAGAAATGACCTGAAGGCACACAACAACTGTTTCTAGCTTTATCTTTTTTAAAGCTGTGGATGTGGGGGAATGGGAGGAGTCATCCTGCCACATTTTGGGGTGGTTTGGGACACTTGGGAACTTTTTTTTTTTAAACAAAAATGTGGCCCAGGCACTTGGGGCACATCCTGGGGAGCTAAAAGAGCACAAAAATGTGATTGATTGGGGGGCTGCATGCTCCCCTGATTTAGACGTTACTAACATACAGAGAACAAATAACTGGCTCTAAACAGTATTCCTCCAAGAATTCTCTGAAATTTTAAAATAAGAGTTTTGTAATTTGACAAAAATATGGATTGGAAAGTGGTTAATGTGACCAGAAAGACAGTAGGAATCAATGGTCACAACTGTTTAGGGTTGTTAATGAAGTAAAAAGGGGGTGCTTCAAAAGGATCTTAACAATTGGAGGAATGATGTGAAAAGTGGGAAATGACCTTCAACGTGTACAAAGAGGAACATGAGGAAGGGAGAATCCTAACTTCTCATGTATGCAGATTAGATGTGAGTTGGAAGTGGCTAATATGGAAAAGGATTTTGGTGTTGTGGTGGACAGCTTGGTGAAAACACAAACCCAGTGAATGAGAAAACACCACCAACATCATCATGGCTTCCTATAGATCTCAGGAGTCAACCAAAAGGTCAAGAAGTTAGAGCAGTTTCCTTATGAGACAGCTCATCATGGTCAAGTACATCAGATGTACTTTTTACTTCTGTAATTACCCCTCTGGTTTCCAAGATGCAGAGGACTTATCGAGAATTCCTGGATGTTTCAGACATTTCCCAAGTCCTTTTGTTTCTCCCACCATCCTGATCTTGTCCAGTGTTGTGTGCGCGCGTGGGGGGAGAGAGGCAAGGGAAAGTGAGAAAGGAGGTGGGAGAATATAACTGATTAAATCTACTAGTTACCAGTCTTGAGCATTTTTTTAATTTTAGATAAAAGGTGAGTAAAGGCAAGGCAAAAAATGCAAAATTGTTGTATGAGAAAACAAGAAAAGGAGCATCTTTGTACCAGAGAACTGGAACTTTTGCTACTGGAATGACAGTCAAGTTGGTTGGTGGAATAAGTATTTGCTCGCTTCTATATACTTTTATATACGACTCCAGGTACTACAAGGCAAATAATTTTAAACAAAATATAACTACTAGCAGCATAAAACAGCCAACAAAGTGTCAGATGCAATTCCTACTAAATTCAATGGGAACTCAATTTTTTCTACAGGAAATGTGCATAGGTGTTATAGAAATCATTGTGTTCGGTTCAATAAATGCTCATCTTGAATTCGCCAAAAGTCACTTTTTTTGAGAGAGAGGGAGAGTCCATCTGTGAAAGCACTTTTAACAAAGTTCACACGCTAACATCCCAACCACGATTCCATTTTCATCCAAGTTTTAATTTATTTAAAACTTTGATACCGCCCTCCAAAGGAGATCAAGATAGTTGAAAACTAGTGTTAACTTCAACGGGAGGGAAGGTTTCCGGACGATTTTGGCAGAGCCCTTTTTACAAGCGTGAAAAGATGCAGTGGGAGAACACATCTCCCCCTACTAGGAATTTGCCTGCCCGCCACGCAGCCAGAAAAGTCACGGCAGCGTCCAGGGGCGGCGGGTGGGCGGGCTGTTGACTACTTTGACCAACCGAGATAAAAGATGCGAGTCGGTGGTAATCCAAGAGGATTGACTAGAGACATAAATGACAGCTCCCACTCTCCGCACCCACCATTCTCCCTCCGTCATTTCCTGTAAACTGTCACCGCTAAACGCCAGCTGAATCACCACGGAATGTGCGGTCACGAATCCCGGCTGGATTTACCTTCCTATCTCGGCCTATGGGATCCTCCGCTTTTCTACTACTTCCGGCTTCTCCCGTTACTCTCTCACACACAAACACACAACGCGCATGCGCCACCCCTTTGTCTCGCTCCGGGAAAATGAAGCGAGGAAGATTCTGCGGGGCGGGGGAGGAGAGAAAAAGGCGGCGCTGCCGCCGCTGAGCGGCGAAGGTTGAGTCATCCTGTCGGAAGGGGGCTGACGTTTGTGACGCGCATGCGCGCCGGAGGGAGCCAACGGGCGGACTCCTGGGCCGCGGAGGCGCTGGCTGCGGAGCGAGTCGGGGCGCGCGTGCGTAAAGGCCCCGCTTCCTCCTCTTCTTCTCCCGCCGCCGCCGGCGCCGCGCACCGACCCCCCACCCCGCCGCCGCCATTATGTTGTGGTTTCCCGGCGCTATCCCGGCCGCCATTGCCGCCGCCAAACAGCGCAGCGCGGTTTTCGTGGTGTTCGTGGAAGGTACGGGCGCGCCCCTCCACCCCCAACGAGGGCTCCCCGCCTCCCCTTCCCTGCCCTCCACCCCCCCCCCCGCCTCGGCTGCTTCGAAAAGGAAGAGACCCTGTCGACCCGAGAGAGGCCGCAGAGGCGCCCTTCCGGGGTGCGTCTGGCCCTTGTTCTGCGCCTCGGTCGGAGAAGGGCCCTCTGCCAGCCCCAGTCCCGGGCTTTCTTAACTGGGGCCGTTTCCGCACTAGACAGTTAAAACGCCGTTATTCCACTTTCAACATCTGTGGAATGCTGGGGTTTGCAGGCCCCTCCCTAAACAGGCTAGTGCAGCAATGGCCAGGGTCCAGGTTGAGCTCTTCCGCAGGCCTCCTTGCTCCCCTGTTTATTTGGGCTTAGATTAAAGCAGGGTTTGAGGGAGGTATATACCCCCTTACTGTATTGAATATGTGGGGGGGGGGATATAAAGGAGGCGGAGGGGAAGAACTTGGTACCTCGAATCAGTTCTCGGGGTTCTCAGAAAAGGGCTCAACAGACTAAATTGTCTGAGCAGAGCGGCATGCCGTGTTCTGCTAAGTGACTATGAAGTGGAAATAGGCTGGCATCCTATCCTCAGGTCTTGGCAAGGCAGGCATCCCCATCTGCTCCCTTCCCTCCTCGTTTCCTCCCTGGGGTGCTGTTTGCCCTTGGGTGGGCCTTAGGCTGGGTGCCTCTTTTTCCATGTTACTTGTACTTGAGGCCCGATATCACTTTTGTAGCATGTGTATGCTACAGCTGTGTAGGTAGGTGCTTTGGCTGTTATCTCTGGCGTGTTACACTCTTTTTCTTATTATGTCACCTCTCTGTAAGAGGATTTGTTTATCATGCTGAACAGGAAGTAAAATGCACTTACACATGGACAGGGAAGAAGCTTAAAAATGATATTGCTGAATGTTGCTCCGAGGTGAGGAATCTTGCGGGAATGGACCTCAAAGAGCTTGTTAGTTTAAATTTGATCCGGATCTGAATAGTTTGATTTAGCACTCCATACTGTGTGATATGCAGCTGAAGGTGCATGTGGAACAGACAAGTATCCTGGGAGATCTGTGCGCTGAAGGCCCAGTCTCCTGTGCATATGTAAACTATGGGGAGCACAGGTGCTCAGCTGAATGTCAGGATACCTAAAATTATTACCATGGTATATAAAAGTGGCTTTCTCTGCGATATTATGTAGCCCCTTCCTTTTCCCTCAGATTTCATTTGTTAAGATAAATGGGCTTCTTTTATGCCGTATGTTAGTCAGAATTGTGACATTTGAATATGTGTCTGCTTAGAATATAGATAAGGGCACGAGTAGGTTGGTTGCCATTCCCCAAACTGTTCTATAACTTCCATGTAACAGTGTCATGACTGTAGCCATAACAATGTTGTTCTTTCAGTGTGCCGTATAATTTTATTTAAGGAATTTGTCTACCACTTGCCCCCTACCAGGACCTCCACATTGCTTACAGCAGGTGAAAACACTTAAAATATCAATTCAATAAGCAAAAACATTTAAGAACAGATTAAAAACTTAGTTGTAAAACTACAGAGGATTGAAAATAGCCGGAGCAGCTGCCCCTAATTTGACGAGCCAAAGGCTGAGCAAAATAGGACAGTCTTTGCCTACCAGAAAGTCAGAAAGGATGGAGCTGGCCTGAGCTCCCATGAAAGGAAGTTCTATAGTACCATAGTTGGGAACGCTGCTACAGAGTGGGATACTATCATATACATCCACCAACCTAGCTTCACAGATGGTGAGAGACACAGCAGGGCCTCTGCTAAAGATCTTACATGTTTGGTGGGGTCATATGGGAGGAGGCAGCCTCAAGTATTTTGACCCTAAACCTATACCCTGAAGATCTAGATCAAGTTACAAAGACATAACATTTCCTCTACTCCATGGTTGTTGCTTCCTTAAGGTTTTTAGTGTGAGGTAGACGCATGACTTCTGTATCTTTTCAAACTTCCTCAGGTGGCTCTTCTATAATTTACTTCACTTTTATTCTCTTTCTTAAATTTTATTCCTTTTTGTGCCTTCATAGTTCTTTCACCATATGTCAGTCTTTTGGACATGCAGGTGCTCAGGAATGTGTCATAATAAGGTCTTTTCACTTCTGTGCTGTGTGTTGTGTAGGTGGTTCTTTGTGGGTTTTTTATATTCATGCTTTCATAGTAATAGTTAATACTTAGCAAGTAAGTGACAGGTTAGCTGTTAGTATATATAGGTCGTTTTTTTCTCTCACTAGTATGAATGTGACCCTGTTCTTTCAAGGGTCCCAAAGATCACGAGGAATTTAGCAGATATCTGTTAAGTCTGTATAGACATTCTCAGTAGTCATGTTATCTGTTGAAATGAGTTAATTTTGTTTCCCTGTAACATGAACCATTTAATAATTTAAAGCTTATTGATGTTAGTGTGAGAGAAATAAGCTTTTAACGTTACGATTGCAGTAGCACACGAAAATATTTAAATTTGATTGTGCTCAGTGTGTTTGGGACTGTTGGTCAGTTGGGAGGCTAAGTGTTAAGTAAGACTGGAGAGCTTATTTATAGTTTACAGAGTATCCTTGGATTTACCAACAAGTTTGCAGAAAGCCAAGTTAGCTAACAGATACTGATTAGTTACAGTTTGGTGTTCATGGGTTACATTAGTGCATGCCAGTATCATTTTTGTAACTGGAGGATACTTATAAAGAATAACAACTCTGCAGAAACTCAGCGTGGCACAAAGAAGGACACATCCCACTATCTTTACAGAATACAAGAAATGTTTTGTTAATTTTGTTATTGTGCTATGTAAAGAAGTTATAAGGAGTTACAAAAGCACACGAAAGAAGCCGTAGACTCAGTTCTTATTGTAAGATAGCACCAAAACCTTAGCTTGTTTGTGTTTCAGTATGCAGTTATTGTACTTAATTGTGCCACTGGCTTAGAACATTTTGGCTGCTATCTACAGGGTCTGGACGGCAGTGATCTTGATTTGATTCAGATTATTATGTAAATCATGGTTTAGGTGTTAATCACAAACGAATAGCACAAGCCTTGGACCCTCACACTTCCAGACTCATGTTTCTGTTCTCTCTGTGTAAGACCTAAACCATAGTTTCTTGCTACAGGCAAACTTAGGAAGCTGCAATCTATTCTAACTTTGATCTGCTAAACTACAGTTAAACTATGATTTAAGACTTTTTTAAAAAAACTAAATCTATTTAGACTAAACTGCTACCTCCTAGTTTGTACGTAATGGGAACCTGATTTAGTCGAAAGCAGAAGGTTCCATCTCAGGCATCAAGAAAAGAGATAGGTTCACTCACTACCTAAGGGGTCACTATGGCTCATTCATGATAATCTAACAATTGCTTAGGTGGTGGTGGTGGTGGGGCTTCTAGCTTGCCAGCCTCTTCCTAGACCACAGTGTCTCTTGCTGAATACAAGAAGCACAATGTTCTGTTCCTTCTCTCGGCTGTCATAAGAGAAGCAGCATGGAAAAAGCTGGCAAAGAAGGAACAAAGTGATCTGTTTCTTCCTCCTATGGCAGCTTGCTGTATTTCTATGAAGAGGAAGAGATGCCTCTTTATTCCCATCCCACATAAAATCCAAGTGAACCTTCAGTGGTTGGTTATAGAAGGGTGGAATGAAAAGGAGAGGCTACAGGTCAGCAGGAATGTTATTGGCCACATGCGGTCAAGATGCCAACAGTTCTACACTTCATCCTGGTGTACTGATTTAAATTAACTAGCAGAGCAAGTAGCAGAGGGAATATTTTTGTTCACCCAAGAAATGTCAGTGAGCTTCTGGAAAGCTTGCAACACAATTATTCCTACAACTGATTTCCTTACTGTGTTCTTACAAAATTGGACATGAGTGGCATCCTATTCCTGCTGAGTGCTGACAGTGCCTATATTGTAGTTGATGGACATACACAACTTTATATACATCTCTAGGAAATTGTCCCTAACTTGATAAGTTTCACTGTTTGGCTCTTGGCCTACAGTTATTTTGGATACGTCAAAAGCTGCTTAAAGGATTTGATATAAATATAATAAGCAATTAAAAGGATTGCAGCTATAACTGTTAGTTTGATTTGGGTATGAGGTATCTCCATATCTTAAGCACAGCTCACGAAAGGGTTAAGCAGGACTGGGGGAACTGTGGTCCTCCAGGTGTTTTTTGTTTTTGTTTTGGTTCCAAGAGAACATTGGGACATTGTGGCCAATTATGAAGAATTGTGAGTGTTGTAGTTCGGCAGCCTAAAGTGTCACGAGTTCACCAGACCTATGCTAAAACAATGACAAAACTAGTCATTGTGGAAGTGAAAATAGTCAGATCTCAAAATACGGTAGGAAGTGCCCAACTGATACTATCAAACTGGCAAATAGTCTTGGACAGGTTGGGAGAGAGCAGAATGATTTGGACTATGTCCCTACTAGAAGCTTTTTAGAAGCACCCAGTTCTTCTAGTTTTTAAGAAAATTATACAGCATTTTGATGTAGTCAGTTTGGACATAATCTGTTATCTGCATGTCCTCTGTTACATGATGAACATCCCATGGGAAATGAACACACTTGAGTTCCTTATTTTTCTCTTCCTGTTCTCTCTGGGGAAATAATTCTTGAGTATGCAGGTTATAGCTGTACTGGCAGTTAACTTGGCACAGCTATTTGGCTCAGCTGTTTTCTATATACTTTCTTCCCTCTGTCAATACAGTAGCATTATTTTTAAGCACAGTTCAGTGATACCAGTTAGCCTATTGACAAGATCATTTGAAAAAACATTACCTTCTCATCTAATTCCTCTCATTCCAGTGTGCTTTACTATGTATCTACAAATGTATAATAATCTTAAATAGGAGACTGATAAAGGATAAGATACAAATATATCAAGTAAGTTAGAAGTTTAGCCAGCTCATGCCTTTCCATTGTAGCGTTCTTAAAATACAGAAGATGCACAAAGGATACACCACAAAAAAGTAAAAGGTGCAGGTAGAATTTGAGCACTAATTCAAGAGTGTTCCTATTTCTGTTGTAAACAGGGACTTGGAAGTGTTCTTTCCCCACCATTGCTAACTGTGGGAGATTTCAGTTTATACATGTGGACTATTATTGCCAGTCTTCATGACTGAGCATTATTAACAGTGCAGAAACTTGTCCTCTGTTTTGCACTGTAGGTTATGAGGGCTCAAAATATTGAATACTACTTTATTGTTGATCCTAATAGAAACTTTTGATCTTAATAGATTTTTAAACAAACTGAAGTCAGCCTTAAAAGACTAGACAACAGGAAAATCCCAGCACTATGAAATAAGCCATTTGAGGTAATCTAATGATGGTTTATTAAACAGTTGGTTGACCAAAGAATGAATTGTATCAATAGGCTAGAGAAAAAAGTTAGAACTTCTTATGAACCTATAGCATTCTAAAGAATTAATTTTCAGTTCAGAACATAATTTCTCAGATAATTCTTGCAGTTGCTGATGATGTGAAATAGTCAGTGGGATTTCATTTCTTGAGGTTAGTTTTGATATTTAGGACTGTGGCTCTTAGCTATCCGGATATGTTCTGTGGCCTTGATAGTAGATTTTTTTGCTGAATCACAACTGATTTTGAAACTCCTTTGTTTGTTGATCTTCTCTTAGAAATTAAGTCCAAAATCTTTCTGGCTGTATTTATATAGTTCCCTAGGTTGTGGCCTATATATCAATTTAATTTTTTAAAAGTCATTTGAATTGCAATAGATGGAAATACATTAAATCAGTAACAGAAAGACTTCTGTTTCAAGGTGATGGCTGAATGGTAGTATAAAGAATTGGCAGCCATATCTTTGAGAACTATGGTAAAAAACAAATATACTGGACTGCATACCACTTCATTTTTGTTTGCTTCAGTCAAGAGGAGTCACTAAAGCTTGAAATTGCTCCCGCGAATTGGCAGTAATTTGTTTCCTTTCCTTATCTATGATGACACCAAATAGGGAGAGGTTGCTAATACCCCAGAGGACAGGATCAAATTTCAAAATGATCTTCATGGATTGGAGAGCTGGGCCAAAGCTGACAAAATGAATTTCAATAGAGAGAACTGTAAAGTCCTACACTTAGGCAGAAAAAATGGAATCCACAAATATAGGATGGGGGACGCGTGGCTGGATAGCAGTATGTGTGAAAGGGATCTAGGAGTCTTGGTAGATCACAAGCTGAACATGAGTCAGCAGTGTGATGCAGCAGCCCAGAAAGCAATGCAATTCTCGGCTGCATCAATAGGAGTATGGTATCTAGATCGAGGAAGGTAATGGTACCACTCTATTCTGCATTGGTTAGGCCTCATTTGGAATACTGTGTCCAGTTCTGGGCACCTCAATTCAAGAAGGATGTCGACAAGCTGGAACATGTCCAGAGGAGGGCGACCAAAATGGTCTGGAAGCCATGCCCGATGAGGAACAGCTTAGGGAGCTGGGTATGTTTAGTCTGCAGAAGAGAAGGTTAAGAGGGGACACGATAGCCGTGTTTATATATTTGAAGGGATGTCATGTCAAGGAGGGAGCAGGCTTGTCTTCTGCTGTTCCAGAGACTAAGACAAGGAGCAGTGGATTCAAGCTGCAGGAAAGGAGATTCCACTTGAACCTCAGGAAGAACTTCATGACAGTCAGAGCTGTCTGGCAGTGGAATATGCTGCCCTGGAGTGTGGTAGAGTCTCCTTCTTTGGAGGTTTTGAAGCAGAGGCTGAATGGCCAATCTGTTGGGAATGCTTTGATGTGTGTTCCTGCATAGCAGGGGGTTGGACTGGATAGCCCCTGGGGTCTCTTCCAACTCTATGATTCTATGTAGAAAAGTTTGTTCCTAATTTATACATACCAGTGTGGTACAGTGGTTTGAGCATTGGACTATGACCCTGGAGACCAAGGTATGATTCCCTGCTCAGCCATGGAAACCTGCTAGGTGACCTTAGGTGCGTCTTGTACTTTCAGTTCCAGAAAACCCTGTGATAAGTTCTCTTTAGGGTTGCCATAAGTCAGAAACAACTTGAAGACACACAACGACAGCAACAACAAATTTGTACATAATGTCAGGGGAAATCTGCAACTAGTCTACATGTTGCTTTCTTTGTGATCTGTCTATGCTTTAACTTAGTTAGTAATAGTTCCTTTTCTGTTAAAAGAATTGCTGAGAAATATGCATTCCACTTCCTAGTTTTCATGTATCCTTTTTTATCAATGTACTACATTCAGCAGAGGAGCCAACCTTCTGTGAAACACTTTCAGGAGGACTTCTTTGGGGAGGAAGAGGCTGGGAGGTTCCACAAGCCTCACTGTATATATATCTAAGTCTGGATGCAATCTTCTGTGTGTGTGTGTGCATGCATGTGTGCACACACTCATTATTTCACTTTGGTGATCTGTTCTTTTAAAAAAGTTAATAGGGACAAGAGATTATAAGATAAATATCAACTATCTATATTTTAGAAATTCATATAGGCCTCTTTGGAATATAATAAGCTATATCCTTTATCATGCAGGATGACTTCTGCTGAGGCAACAGAACCTCC
Organism: Cyclura pinguis; assembly: GCA_030412105.1. NCBI lineage: Eukaryota > Metazoa > Chordata > Lepidosauria > Squamata > Iguanidae > Cyclura > Cyclura pinguis. The sequence goes on along the minus strand of CM059599.1, from coordinate 245,059,082 downwards.
TTTTGTTCACCATCCTTTGTCCCCCCCGCCCATGCTCCAATGGTCTTATAATGCTCCAGAGTACATTTAGATGTTGTATAGGGGCTGTGCGGTGGAGGAATCCATTCCACCGGTGGTTTCCATTATGTTGAATAGCATGTGGCTTTGGATACAGCCCAGTGAATTAGCAACTGTTTACAAATATTATTATTTTTTTAAAATTGGGAATGTCCAGTTTAGAAATACAGAAAACCTAATGTCATACTTGGATGATTTTGTGCCTGTCAGTTATTCTAGGACCACCTATAGAATGTTGGCGCTGTCCATTGAAAATAAAAAAGAAAGAACAGGCTCGAAGTAGTTGACTGGGTTGAGCCATGACATCTCAGGTGTTTCAAAAAATATGAATGTAATGAATTCAAAAATAATTTCTCTTGTTATACAGGAAAAATTCAGGATAGGGAAAGACAATAGATATTACCTTCCTCCTTTTCATTTTTCAGGCCCTCTCTTGTTTCATAAAAGTGTACATCCTTGGTATATCATAGAGTAAAATGTCTGACTTAAATTATAATTGGTTGAGAGCACAACAAAATAATGAAGATACACTTAATTCACTTCAATTTGAACATATTTTCTAGCATTATATTACCAATTTTGTGCTGAAAATGTCTTAAGTGAACACCAGAGCACTATCTGGTATTCTTGTGAGCCTCTGTTTTCCCCTCCTGTACACATAGCTCCGGATGAGCCAGACAAGAGCAACTTGCTGTGCTTAGGTTGTACCTGCTGTCTGCTTATGACATCCTTTTGGTCTGGATTTTTAAAAGTTGATGCAATACTGTAGTTACATGATTCCTTTTGCAATAAAATCGTGCGTAGATGCTGCAAACAGGATTGCATTTCTAGCACACTTTGTGATCAATCTGTCTTTGCATCTGTTGAATTTCTTTTCCCCACAGGGAATGATGAACAGTCCAGGGAAATGGCTGCCAGCTGGGAAAATGAGAAGGTGACTGAGGCAGCAACAGATGGCTTTGTGGCTATTAAAATCGATACCCAAAGGTTTGGCAACTTCTTCTGTTTTATTTGTCAGTAATATTTTCTTTTCTCAGACACCTTTCTCTAACATAGGCTCAACTATTCTGGAAACGATTGATAGATGGAGGAAAAAGGGTATTTTATGCAATCGGGTATTTTATGCAATTAGCCATTAAAGTACATTTTAACAGAAAGAACTACATTCTTGGTACTATATTGTCATCAGCTAGATAACTTTCTGGCTTTCATTTATCTTTTCACTTGGAAAGTAAAAAGCCGTGATACTTATATGAAGACTTAGGGCCTGTTCTCTTTCTCCTTCATGAGATAGACCACTTTGAGAGGAAATAACATAGAAATGGGAGGTTGTCAGGTTTTCTGTGCTGAAAAAGAGGAAGGCATAAACCTTTATTTCCTTGCTATTTCAAATCACCTCCTACCCTACTTTCCCAATAGATTAGTTCCTTCCTTGTGAGTTGATTTAGAGTGGGGAAGTATTGGCTAAGGGAAAGGTTAAGCAGAATGTGTGTGTGTTTTTACATATCCATTTCGTCACTTCTCCCCATTCCAAGAGCTTTTGCTGGTGGGTCTTGGACTATTTGCAGAACATGGAGCTTGGTACTCAAATGAGATGCAGGTCTTTTTTTCCCTTCCACTATGTCTTTGGCTGACACTTCTATGGGGGGTAATGTTCTATCCTGAAAATTATATGCTGAAATTATAACATTCTCATGCAGTTGAATGAAAATAGTTCAGAGAATAAGGAGCCTAAATGAGTTGGTGAAGGGGGCCCTACTTCCCATCTCAGCTTGTACCATAAAATGACATGCCTGTCTGAAGGTTCATATTATTATTTAGAAAATGAAACTTTTGGTTATGATTACACATGTATTATTAATATGTTTGTGTAGCGTGGTATTGCTTAATTCAGCACAATATTTTAAATATAAAAGTGTTTAGCAGTCATGCTTATAATGGCAAGATGTCAGTGAATATTTTATGCTATGATAGATGATTAAGATGATTTGCTAAACAGATGCTTTCTTTTATACAGTGAAGCCTGCTTGCAGTTCTCACAAATCTGTATCCTTTGTATTGATGACATTAACTGAACTATTTCACTTCAGAATGACCAAAAAGAATTAGCTTCAAAAAATTAGTCAAATTAATGAATGTGGCTGCATGTCATTTCCATTTCTGTATTTTTCTTAATTTCATGTAAGGACTAGTTCTTTTAAGGATGTATCTACCCAAAGCTGAAACCTTGAGGTGTCTTTACATGTGGGAAGCTCTTCTCATGAAAATATGATTGCAGTATGGGTGAACTCCTCTTAATCATTCTATCTGGCTACTTTATCAGTAGTATAATTACATGTCTTTGATTAGAATGATGTCAATTACATGAGCACCATCTAACATACCCAGGTTAACGAGATTTTGCTACCAGAATAATGTGGGATAACCACAGAACTTTGAAAGGATAGTGTTTCAGACAATAACTCCCAGAACTGTGTCCTGCGTAGTAACACTGTCCTGGAGGGTATGGGGAGTTTTCATTGAAGAAAAGTAACCTTTCCCAGTTTTAGATGGCCACTAGCTTGCAATGGCTATAAAAGTTTAAATCAACATCTGTTACACACATAGTGAAATTTAACCTCTGTACCAAGCCAGTTTATTTCTTGGTAGCAAATGCTATAGGTGACAAAGGAAATCTATTAGGAGATTCTGAGAGAGACCTGACTGGCTACTGTTGTAAACACAGTGGTGGACAAAGTGGAGCTTAGTCCTGATCCAGCAAGTTAGAACCAATATGTGTGATTCCTGTTTAACAGAAGAATCTCAGCTGTTCTTTAGCAGATCTGAGAAGTGCTGCTTCTCATTTGGACACTATGTTCGGTTCAGAGCAAAAGATATATGGGGAAATATTCTCTAAAAATTATTGCGTTATTCTTTGGAGGAATCAACAAAATAGTGTTTAATTGGTATACTTGTTAAATCTACCTAGAGAATTCCAATATTTTTCTGTTGGCAGCACCAGTTTACTTCATGATATGTTAGCCCATCCATTTGAGTCATCAAATGTCAAAACTGTCCTGAAAATAATTCATTTTCTTTTCCAATTTGCAAACGAGACATATATTGTCCTTTACTACTACCACATAGATCCTGTAGTGTGTGTTCCATCCAGTTTCTTTATAGGAGACAATGGAGTCCCCTTGGAAGTAATTGCTGGCAGTGTTTCTGCAGAGGAACTTATTACAAGAATTCATAAAGTTAAGCAGGTAACTATGATTTTTTTTTCAGTACTGTTTCTTGTAAAATGTGTTTTGGCAAACAAAAGCTGTCTGTCCTGTGACTATAGAACTGCCAAACCCATATACTATTGCTAACTTTAAAAGCGTTTTATGTTCTGCTCAGTTCAGTGGTTTTAGTTTATTATGTACAGAGATGTGCTAATAGGAGTAGTAAGGAGTTCTTTTAGAGTAACTGATTTTTCTAGTGGACTCAACAAATGGGCTTTATATCTTCTCCCTGATATAATTTAGTTCACCATCTTTTATTATTGGTACAGGACAGGACAGATCACAAGCTGGGAGATAAAAGCTGCTGTATGATCCAACTGTTCTTGGTTCTTGAATCCTGGTCTACAATTGTACTGTGTAATTCCACAAATCTACTACTGTCAGTTTTATGATTGGCCGATTCCATTCCAACAGAGCTACTAGCATGTTTGCAATCAGAATGGAATTTTCCATCAGATTAAACTAGATGGTTATATAGGTTTTTGTTTGTTCCAGCTTCCTCTCAAGTTAATATTACACGCTCTGTCTATATGTGGTGTACTAGGATAGCTGCTTCCTCTACCAAACCTTTAGTATTGAATCATCCTAAACTTCATCTTTATTAGGATGAATAATAATCTCATTTGATTATCATATTAGATTTGGCTTGGTCAACCTTCTGTTACTTTCAGCTCTATAATTAAGTATCTGGAGTTGTATCCTGCCATCCCATAATACTGAAGCGGGGGGCAGACTTGAGCTATACTCCACGCTTGAAGGTGGCATAATCAACAATATACAGCCCTTTTTCCCCCCTTCACTATATATTAACATCACGTAGCATGAGCAGGCTATAGTGGCAGAAGAAGACAAGTACCTACATGGAACCAAGACCTGTTGATCTCAGTGGTCCATAGCTGAAGAAACTAAGAACTGTAGCGTAACATTGGGATGCTGGATAATACTTTTTGGACCAAGTTCCATTAAGTACTGTGGGAATTTCATCCAAATAAAAATCCAATAAGACTGACTTCAGAGTTGACATATGTAGGATGACACCGCTCTTCTAAAAAGTAAGTTTTCCTACATGGAGAGAAACTTCTTCCAAGGTAGGTTATAGTCTACACTTACTGTTGACGGGCTAGATGGAGCAGGGGGGTTGGTTTGTGCCTAAAAAGTAACAGGTCTGTATTCACTTTAATATATAAAGTGATATCAGAAATAATAATCTGGAACTACAGTAGTTAGGAATGTCAATGCTTCTTTCTTTCTTAGATGCACACGTTAAAAAATGAAGCCGTAGAAAGTTCTGCTTCATGTTCCTCCTCTTTGTATAATGTCACAGAGGACTCCCAAACAGCTGATGCCTGTGAAGCACAACCTGAAAGGCCGCATTTAACCTCAGCCAGTAAGTGTTAGTAGTTCAGTACGTATGGATAACTTTTGCTTTTGAGATATTCGGTGCTCTTCAGATTAATATTTAATTTAAAGGTGGAGAACCATTAGTACATCTTTTCAGTAGTGGGTTTTGACTCTCTTTTCTGTCTGCTCATTATGCAGTAGTCCCTTAATTGCTTTCTGTTCCCTGTCATGCTGCTGCCTGTGTCTAGCCTGCCGGTCCTCACTTGTGAGCCGTACTTCAGACTTGTGTCTCTCTTAATGGGTCAGGAATACAACAGAGCCAGCCATACAGTGTTCTTTCAAGTATCAGGGAAGAATGAGTAGGTGAAGTAGAGAGAGAGTCAGATGCATAGCTATTCCTGTTGAAAGTGACTAATTGCATGTGTTAGTTTAGCATTGGGACATTTGAGTCAATGTAATTTAATTACAACTCTTTTAAAAGAACCTGGCGTCTGAGAATTGAGGTATTCAGACCAGCACTTTTGCGTAGAAGCAGTAGGGTGATCTTTTTCCGTTTGGGTTATTGATATTTTTGTTGATAAAGCGTAATATAACTTTAAAACATGCCTAAAATTTTTATAGCAGTCATTTTAAATGGGTAAAAGTTTAATATGTAAAGTTTCTTTCTACTCTTTCTTCCTCTTTTCACTACTCTGTGATTTCTAAACTGTCTTAAGCTGAAGTAAATTTGGTGCAGACAAATGAAGAGAGTGAAAGAAGGCTGGAGCAGACCATAGATGACCTTACAGCCAAAGTAGAAAGGTATGTTATTTTTGAGATATTGAGACTATTCTGTAAGGTACTGTGCTTCACACAGTTTTCTGTGAAAAACTGTTACACTTATGCAGGCGTAATTTCAAGATCACATGTTAAATGCTTAAAGTATTTCTTCTGAATTAATATGTGGTTTGTAAATTAAGAAAGAACGTCTTGGCTGCCATGGCACCAGACAGATGGTGGGAGGAATGCTTGCCTAAGGTACTGGACAGAAGAGAGAGAAATTGAGACTACGTGGTAGGCATATGGTTCCCTGGAGCTATAAATCCAAGAGAGGGTTTATCCATCATTTTGTAATATTGTTAGAACACCTAAACCAAGGATGGTGAACTGAGGAGGGGTCATGGCCAGTTTTTCACCCATGTATCCCCTGTCTCCAACTTAGCCAGAAGTGATGTCTTATTACATCTAGTTTTGGCTGATTTTCTATTTTGTTTTTGGAGTCTACAGATAGCAGGCATACTTGGGGTGGTACTTGGGGGCAGGTTTGATTCATTTCACAGTAATTTTGATTCATTTTAAGGTAAAAAAGTTCCCTGTGGAAAAAAATAAAAGCCAGAATCCTGTATCAAAGTTACAAGTGTGTATCTTGTAGTTATAGTTGTTACTGTTACGTAGTTTAGGAGCGATGTAGGGACCATGAAAGTCCTCCAGTCCCCACTTACTGACGTTCCCACCTACACCCCCCTCACAGCACAAGACAGAGTTGCAACAGAGACCCTGTTCTTACCTGTTGCAACAGGGATGCTCACAGGAGGGGGTGGAAATGGCAGCTACCTTCTTGAGTGACGGGGTACAGACCCCATTGGTCACGGCACTGACTGGTATTGGGTGGGATTGGATGAGTCAGTGCATAGCACTGTTAGCACTGTTACTCTGATTCGCATGCATATATAAAGACCATACAAGATTTCAGCTCACATTTTTTTTTAGTTTCGTAGGCTTTGGGGGCTGCAAAATGGGGCTCATGAGCATAGTTTCCCCATCCCTGATCCTAAATTATACTAGATATATAATTAAAATGTGGGGAAAACTATTCTATTTGTGGACTCACAAACTAAGTTAAGACAAAAAAGATCTTCAGGCTATTTAAAGATTAAAAAAAGATGAATATATATTTTCTCAGACTTCATCTACTTAGTTTTATGCCAATGACTGCAGGCATTTGAGTTTCTGTAAAGCATATTTTTTGTTGGTTACCAATCTGCAATCAGATATTTTGATTTTTTTTTAAAGCAGTATGTGTTTTTTCCAAAGAACAACCAGAAACTTAGACCTTTATCTAGTGTATAAAAGTGGAAGTTTCTATGTCTGCTTGTCTGTGTCAGGCAAAAACCTCATATGATTGGCTGCCTAAGAAGATTCTGTGGAATCCTGGGGTTTGCAGTTTAGACAGGGGCTTTTAGAATTCTTAGCCAGAGAGCTCTTGGGCCTCAGTCAACTGTGTCTGTCTTGAATAGGCTAGTTGCTATGGAGACAAGGCCTAGCAGCAAGGAGGAGAGCAGTGTGTTCCCTTGGGAACCCAAGTTCTGTATGTTAATAACTCTGAATACAGATTGGATTAGGGGATATGGGGAAAAGTTACAGGTATTGGACAACACAGTTTGAAGAATTAGAAACACAGGACCTCAAATCATTCTAACAAACATTACCTATAAGAAAATAAAATCTCAGGCAATGCCAGGTATATATGTTAGTTAGTTAGTTAGTTAGTTACATATAGATAATGGCTACTGTCCCCCAAGCAAATACGTGTCAGAGCAGAAGCCCCACCTCCTTGCGACAGGTGTTCAGGGAGAGCACATGGCCAGAAATACACCCGTACAAGTCTTCAAAAACTCACAAATAGTCAAGGGTATCCTCCCAGGCATATCTTACCTTCTCCTCTCTCCTGAGGAACTGAGCCTGAAGGACACAGGGAGCAATTACATATAGATACTGGCTGCTATCCCTGCCCCCCCCCCAGCAAATTAGTGTTAGAACAGAAGCCCCACCCCCTTGCAACAGGTGTTCAAGGAAAGCACACAGGCAGACATATATTCACACAAGTCTTCAAAAACTCACAGTCAAATAGTCAAAAGGTGCCCTCCCAGACATATCTCACCTTCTACTCTCTCCTGAGCAACTGAGCCTGAAAGAAATAGAGAGCAATTACATATAAATACTGGCTACAAACTGGAAACAAACACACCCACAAAAACCTATAAAGACATACAATCAAACAGACAAGGGTGTCCTCCAAGGGCAGAGCTAACCTTCTGTTCTCCTTTTACAGACTCATCCTGAAGGACTGAGGCGGGAGTTGTACAGAGCTAGTCTAAGATAAAAGTCAAAGTTTGTTTGCCTGTGTCAGGCAAAGACCTCATATGATTAGCTGCCTAAGAAGATTCTGTGGAATCCTGGAGTTTGCAGTTTAGGGAGGGGCCTTTGGAATTCTCAGCTAGAGAGCTCTTGGGCCTCAGTCAACTGTGTCTGTCTTGAATGGTCCAGTTGCCATGGAAATGAGGCCTAGCAGCAAGGAGGAGGGCAGTGTATTCCCTTAGGAACCCAACCTCTGTATGTTAATAACTCTGAATACAGATTGGATTGGGTACTGGACAAAGCAGTTTGGGGAATTAGAGACACAGGATCTCAAATTTTTCTAGCAAATATTACCTATGAGAAAATAAAATCCCAGGCAATGCTGGGTATATATGCTAGTTGTTTATAAAACAAAAACAATCTGTATTTCCTTTGTATGTTTGACAGACCCAAGTATGGAAAGCATCACTTTATTTGTCTTCATTTCTTGGCGACAAATGATTTAGAGCAGCAGTTTCTTTGTTGAAATTGGTTTTAAGAACCACAGCAAGCTGTTCTTCATCTCCTGAATCTGGTATTTCTTTTAAAAAGAGGTATCAGTGGTATATTCTTGTGTTTTTCCTCTCCCCAAATTTAGAGTGACACAGAAGCTTGAAGAAAGAAGAGAAGAAAGAAAGAAAGAAGAACAACAAGTAAGGCTGTAACTGAATTTTTAACATTTCATTTTATTGCATTTTTGATGGGTTAGATAGAAGTTTGTGCAGAATTGAACTGTGTGGACATTCTTGTAAACTAAAAGGTGAGATGCTTTTTCACCCTTTCCTCCTCCCTATTGCAGTCCTTGAAAATCTGTTTTGGAGTGTTGAGAAGACCCTATGGGCTAGCTGATAGGAGTTAGCACAGGGGGCTGTAGAAGGGAAGAAGAAATCAGGTTCCACTTACTTACTTAGACTAATTTTTCATTAAGCAAGTTTATCATATAACTATGTTGAGTGTTCATTGTAGTATTTAGGAAACGTATATTCTCTTTTCACATTTAGAAAGAAATCAAGAAAGAAATTGAAAGAAGAAAAACTGGAAAAGAGATGTTAGAATACAAAAGGAAACAAGAAGAAGAACTTACAAAGCGAATATTGGAAGAAAGGAACAGAGAAAAGGCTGAAGACAAAGCTGCTAGGGAACGCATCAGACAGCAGATTGCATTGGCAAGTGGTTGATTGTTTATTGGGGAATTAGCTGAAATTAAGAAATCTGAAGTACTCTACAGAATCATAGAGTTGGAAGGGGCCACATGGGCCATTGATTCCAACCCCCTCCTCACAACAGAATCTCCAGCTAAAATATCCCCAACAGGTAGCTGTCTAGCTTCTTTTTGAAGAGGCCCAGAGAAAACCCCTGCACCTCTCTAGGCAATTGGTTCCATTGCTGAAGTACTCTTACTGTCAGGAAGTTCCTTCTAATGTTAAGTCAGAATCTACCCTGTTGTAACTTCAAACCATTATGTCTGGCTTACTCTCTGGGGCAGCACAGTATAGGCCTGCAGTTTTCTTTCTGTGACAGTTTTCTTGAGGTATGTAAAGAGTGGAGTCATGTTACATGTCGATCTTCTCTTCACTAAGCTGAACATGCCCAACTCTTTCAACCTTTCCTCACATTTTTTGTTCTCTAAGTATTTTATTATCCTTATCGCCATTCTCTGAACCTGCTCCAACATGACAATTTCCTTCTTAAAATGAAGCAAACAGGACTGAATGCAGTACTCCAGATGATGCCTGACTAGTACAGAATATAGTGGGATATTACTCCCTCGACTTGTAAACTATGCCTCTATTAATGCAAGCTAAAATAGCATATGTCTTCCGTGCTGCAGCATCACACTGTTAGCTCCTTTTCAACTTATGATCAAAATAGTCCCAAGGTTCTTTTTCATGCAATATTGCTGAGCCATGTACCCCCTTTCCTATAACCAATGTTAACTGTATATCACGGAAGTAAGTGTAGAAATTGTGTGATGGTTCTGGGAGGGAGGTGATCACAGATTGAGTATTTGGAATCATTTTTTACCTTTGTTTATGTGTACTTTTCTCTTGTGTTTAACATATACTTAAAGGGAGATGATTTTGAAAATCTGCAGTTTCCATGAACTGTTTTAGCTGACATCGTGCACTTGTTTCTTTTAGTAAAATCACATTTTGCTGGAAAAAAATGTCATAGATTCCCACATTGTCACTGAATTTCAGTTTAGTTTGCCGGCATTCATTTTTGATGCAGCAAAGTTGTAAGGAGATTTCATTCTGTCACTTTTGCATCTCATAGTGACAGATACGTATTTGATAAACTCAGTAAATACTGAGAACAAATGGTCACCCTTACTAAATATCCCATGCAGTTGAATTTTGCCACTACTGCTGTATTAAACATAAAGGATCCAGACTTAGCAGTACTTACATGTAGACTCATTGAAATGATTGGGCCTTGTTGGTCGTAGCTACCTTGTTTGATTTCAGTCAGTCTGGTTTAAGTGGGTCTGTTTTAGGTAATATTAAACCTCAATAAATTCCCAGTATAACAACTTTGGCTACCATTCTCTTCACTAGTTGTAAGGTCATTAACTGGACTTAGAATCCCATAACTGCTGGGGATTCACTTTTATGGTCATTACTGATTGAATGTGATCGCCAAGACCTACCTTTTCAGTCTGGTGCCAGGGCTCTGGAAAATGACATCTGCAGTGTTCTTACAGTGCTGGATGGACACTGTGAAAGAAGCAGTTGCATTGAGACTCAGAGGAGTCTTTTCAACAGCCTGTTCCCAAGGCATCCTGCAACTAGAAAAGTGCTACAGATGTAATTTCACAGCACTCCAGTCTGCAGCATCTCTGCCCAGCTGAAAAGGTAGAGTTTTAAGGTTTGGTAGCATTGGATGTAATTATGACAGTAGAGCTCTGTCATCTTAGTTACATCTGATGATGCAGGAACTTGACCTTCTTTTGCATAAATTTGGTAGTGGTTGGCATTGATAATTCTGAGAGATACAAGGATTTTAACAATTTCAAATTGGTCTGAAGTAGAGTTGTAGCAAATGTATTTGTATTATTCTTATGAAGGATCGTGCTGAAAGAGCAGCTCGTTTTCAAAGGTCAAAGGAAGAAGCAGATGCTGCAAAAGCTGCTGCTCTCCAGGCTAAGCAGGCTGAAATGGAAGCCAGGAAGGAAGCATCCCAAAGAGAGCGAAGGTGAGTTGTTTGTAAAACCAACTCCTCTATCCCCCTCCTGCAGAACTTCTATTTCATATTGTAGGATCACACATTCTTTGGTATCTACAGGCAGTTCATTCCACCGCCTCTTACTCTCACCTGCTTTAAATTCTCCTGTGTTCTGAATGTAGTCTAGCACAGTGCTAGTGTTTATACATTTCATTACATTATACATTAGCATTCTGCATCTTAAAGTTATTATCACTTGGAATTTCATGCAAAGATATTCAAAAGGAATTAAAAAAAACTCCTTGAACTTGATGTCTCTTCCCTAGTGCTATAGCAAGAATCCAGTTTCGCCTTCCAGATGGATCATCCTTTACTAACAGCTTCCCTTCAGATGCTCCCTTGGAAGAAGCTCGGCAGTTTGCTGCACAGGTAAATGAACATCTGTTGTATTTTTAAATTAGGTTGTATGCAGAATTAGATCAGATCATATTTTAAGATAGATGCTGTTAACTATCAAAACAGAGGAGAGTTATAGCTTTACAAAGCTACCTTATCTTTGTATGTAGCAAAAACAGTTGACTGCACCCCTCCACATGCACACATCGTATCAGATGAAAAATTGGATTACCGTGCAGAGTAGATATGGGAGGTGAAGGGGAAGGGAAACAAAAGGAAATTCTGTTGGACAAGCAGAGCTCAACACAAGTGCTGCTTGTCGTTTTGTGTAGGGTTTATGTCAACATATTTAGATACTGATGCATACTCTCAGTGTTCAGTAAGTTGATTTTTAAAAAGTTGATACCAGTTGTATATCATTGACTAAGCATGGCATTGTTGCTGTGTTTATTAATTAAATCAAATGACTTTAGGTAAATTTAGTGGGCTTTCAGGTCTCTCTAGACTTGTGTGATAGCAGATATCAGCATTACTCATATTTGATTGTTTGGATAAACTTAGAGAACCATTGTGGTGGTTTGAGTATTCGACTAGGATTCTGCAAGACGAGGGTTCAAATCATGGAAACTCACTGAGTGACCTGAGGCAGTCATACTCTCTCAGCCTAGGAGGAAGGCAGTGGCAAACTTCCTCTGAATAAATCCTGTCAAGAAAATCCTGTGATAGCGCAGCCATAAATCAGAGGCAACTTAAAGGTACCTAACTGCAACAACACATTCAAAAAGCAAAGAATTAATATGGCAGGTAATGATGAAACAGCATTTTCATTGATGATATGGCTGTAAATAGCAAGAACTTTCCTTTTCGTAAGGAATATAGTTGCAGGTACAAAATGTTCAATCTGTTTCTTTCATTGTTACAGACAGTTGGCAACACATACGGCAGTTTCTCCTTGGCGACAATGTTCCCCAGAAGGGAGTTTACCAAAGATGATTACGGGAAAAAATTATTGGACCTGGAACTTGCTCCAAGTGCTTCAATAGTACTGTTGCCGGTAAGAGTGTGAAAACAGGATGGTATTAATTGAAATGTTCAGACTTTCAGATTGACTTTACAAGTAAGATTTTGAATTTATGCCAAGTGTGAGTTTCTTCTTGAGTGTAATTTTGAACAATATTCAAATGACTTTGGACTGACTTTATTTCCTCATATGCAGGCAGGGAGGCCAGCTACTGCAGTTGTGCAGTCTTCCAGTGGGGATTTCTGGAGATTCCTTGGCACAATCCTCTACCCGTTGATAGCAGTTTGGCGATTTATTAGCAATTTCTTATTTACTAGCCCTCCTCCTTCCCAGCCACCTGTTGGACGACATCAGCAGGAGCACTCAAACGCTTCATCTAATGCTGCAGAGCCAAGCAGGTACCAATTTGACTAAATAGTGTGCTTTCTGAGTTTTTACTTGTGGTTGTCACTAACTGCCACTCCCCATTCTCTAGTATGTGGAGGAATCTTGTGTCAAGATGAGGTCTTCTCTCATTTGTGCTAGAATATGGGGAAACATTTGCTCAGCAGCCACAAGTTCTTCATCCTTTCTTCCATGGCTGACATATCCTTGAACTGATAAGAAACTAATTCTGTTCCTTCATATTCTCATGGTCATCTTTTTGATGAATAATTAAAAGCCTAGTGTAGGAGTGGCAGTCAATATCATGAGAACTGTAGTCAGAAAACAGCTACAGGATACCCATCTCTACTTTAAGTCATCTTTACTAGCTGGAGCTTGCCTGTGTTGCAGGAAATTTCTTCCTTAAATTACCATATGAATTGGCATTTCCATGCTGGTTGCTGCCACAGATATTCTGTCTTAAACAATATCAAACATTGGCATAATCTGGCAGGGATGAAAGCATAATCCCCAAAGTAGATACTACCATGAGTCAGTCTGTAGTTGACAGCAGTGTATCAGTACACTTGCAAATAGCAGCTGTTTCCCTTAGTTGATCATTTGAGTCTGCATTTGTGATATATTGAAAAGGAATTGAGTATAATGTAAACCACAAAAGGTTATCTCATGACAAATCTATTAATGCCCAAAGCTCTTATAGTTCCCTGTCTGGAAACTACTTTTTATGAAGTGAACAAAATTACATATAGCAAGTACTGTGCCAGAGCCTGAGAATAACTACTTACAACTTTCTATTTGTAATTAATTCCTGCCCCCAAGAATGCATTAGATTAATTTACATTACAGTTATAATATAGGAGTAATTCCACTGCTTTGCAGTGAAACTGTTAGTTGCTGGTGTGTAGCCTTGTCAAGTTGTGGTGGTGGTGAAGCATTCCAGAGTCCAAGAGTTTCTGCAAGCGTCGCATTAACAATGAAGTAGATGAGAGGACAGTGTGACTTGTGCCAGTTATTTTAATTGAAAATTATTGTTTTAGTTTTTGTTCTGTTTCTCTTTTTATTTATTCTAGATAGGCTAAATAGAAAATCAACAAAAAGGAAATTAAGTTATTATAGCAAAGGGAAAAGAATTTCATCATAGTTAAGTCTAATGTTGGCACTTCTGAGAAAAGGAAAGCAAAAAACTTAAGTTAAAAAAAATTAAAATGTTAATTAACCATAGCCATGTACTTTTTTTTGTACCCTGGACCAATAAGAGTAACTAATTATCTTTTTAAAGTAAAATAGTTTCCCAGACTATTTCTCTTCAAGTCTTGTTGATTTGTGAGTGATGGAAAGAGAGTTAGAACTGAATCAGAGCTAACAATGTTCTGATGTTTAAAGAAAATTATATCTGTGCACTGTCACTGTAGGAATTGGTTCATAGACCATATTTCTTTTTTTATTTAGACAAGCAGTCAGGAAACGAATATTGGAAAAGCGGAGTGAAGAATTCAAAAAAGAAGGCAAAATCTATCGATTGAGAACTCAGGATGATGGAGATGATGATAACAATACCTGGAATGGAAATTCAACCCAACAGATGTAGCTTGAGTAAACTGTACATAGTGATCATTGATTTTTTTTTCTTACTTGATTTATTTTCAGTTAAACCTTCGGCTGCACAAGTGGGCTTGTATGGCTGTGCTGCCTGCATTATATCTTATTCCTGACCATAACGCGTGGAATAAGGTGTTCAATCAGTTGTGTAGCTGGATATTGCAAATATAATTACTGCCAAAAGCTCAAAAAATGTAAATGAATCCCCATTTTCCATCAGCGTTTAGAATTTCTCACTTATCTAGCCGTATGGTCATCTGAAGGCACTTTTTATCTCTCTAGATCTTGGAAAAAAATCAGAAGCTCACATTATAGAATAAGCAAATCTGACTTAGCAGAAGCAAAAAAAAAAAAAACCCTAGTAAATTGGATAACTTATTTTCTTTCTCTTTAGTGCTTCTGCAACTACAAAATAATCCAGGTAGTTTTTAATCTAAAAGCATTCAATAAAGGTTTTTCCAGAAACACAGCAGTCTGTAAGATCTTTGTCCACAAAAGTTCTTTCTTGCATTCTGTAGTTATATCTTATTATATAATATCAAGTTTATGTACTGGTTCAAATATTTAATTGTAGGCTACCCTGAGAGTAGAAATGCAAGATACAGCATAAGGGAAAAAAAACCCTTCACAATTGAAGTGAGCAACACTGAATTTAAAAAAAAAACCTTTAAAACAGACTATAATAAAAGTCATGTAAATGAACAGGATAAAAGAAAAATTCCAGATGGTAGTAAAAGACCTGGCAAGCTAAAACTCTTTAGATGACACCTACTGCTATTTTGGTGAGACTTCCAAAAGAAGAGTGCCCTTCCTGGTTACCATTCTGTTGACTTTCAGAAGCACTCGGATGTATATTTGTACAGTGCTGAAATACAAGCTACGCCCCAGCAGTTTGAGCTCTACTCGATATAGCAGCTAGTGTGGCTGTTTGAAGACTGGTGTGTTTTTTAAAATCAGCCTTACATGCTGTATTTCGAACTATTTTATTCACCAAGACTTCAGAGGAACACTCAGTTAAGCATATTACACTCCCCAGTGTGTGACATTGTAGTGGTTTAAGCTCAAGCTCACTAAAGGTCAAGCTCACCACATTTTCAGTTTCCAGAAGGCATCAATCTCTGCTGATAAAGGAACTGCAGCCACTTTGTTTAATCTTTTTATAGCCACAGCAAGACTCTGATCCATCTAGACCCGGTTTAGATGGAAGTGGTAATCAAGAAATAACCCATTAGCCTTTGTTATATTATAAGCTTTTTCCAGTATAGCGGGTTGTACCCAGATTGACCAGGCCCTGAACAGAAAGGCTTCTGACAGCACCGGAATCTAGCATGAGCTGCCTGATTAAGGAAGGGATCAGGGAGGTGACCTTAGCTGATTTCCTCTGTTCACTCATGCTTCTCCAGAGGGCTCTCAACTCTACAGAGCAGCTTTTCTCAAAGAATGTTTTAAAAAAAAAAGGTTGAGAAGTCATGGCAGATACTAACAATTCATTTTAGGAGAGTGTATTTAATGCTTAATGTATACATACATTCATAAACCAGGATTTAGAGTCTAGATTGTTTTCAAACCCAGGGATTCAGAACATCTGGTAAGCATTTGTTATCTAGTCTAGCTAGAATCAAGAGTAGTAAACAGCATTATATATATGACCTCTGGAAAAAAACTTTTCAGAAGACAAGCTAAATATAGAGGATACTGGTCTGCCTGTTGGCAGTTCCATGACTTATTCCTCATATTTCTAAACAAGTCTACAGGTTTGGACTGCTAATTGGTTAGACTTTTAAGGGAAGACCCACCTCATATATCTCCACCCCATCATATGGGATATGCGAGGAGGTGGATATTCTCTTTTGGTGGGGAATGCACATCTCTACACGTTCCATATGATTTTGACCACTATTAATGAACCTTAACAAAATGAATCTAAACAGAATTTCTGCCATTCAAAGTTTATTCAATATATAAGACAAAATGTATAATATAGCTTACATTTTACTTGTTTTGTGGATTTTCTTGGTAATCTTCCCATATGCAAATGAAAAACAGACAAGACCTAGTATAGTCAGTAGGAGTAGGGCAAACAGTGTGTAAAGGGCTGTTTCTGCTCGAGGTGAAGTCAAGTCCAGACCCAAAAACTGTACCTTCGCAATGCTTGAATTGTCAGGCCAGGCTGTGCTGCTAGGTGGCAGACTTGTACCTAGGAAAAAGGTGATTGGTGGTTGATGTATTAGTCCTTAGTTTATAAACAGTCTCTTGTCTCGCTCATGCTCTGTAGAAGGACTTTTCCCCTAGTGGTTTTTAAACTGTGTAATTGAAAAAAAAACCCAACAAACTACCCACAATGGGTTAACAGCCTCAGGGTTGGAAAACATCCCTGTATGATATCACTGGATCTAGAGAGTGAGTAATATTCCTTACTGCAGTTACAGCCCTGTATGTTATATTTTGTTTTGTTTGTTTTTGAAGGCTGGAGGAGTGGCTTTTGTGGAGGGCACAGGTGGGAAGAAGAGGCAAGACAGTCCTGGTTTGTAGGGCTCAACCAAATGAATTCACTTGCCTCAAGCACACTAAACTCCAGTGAAATGTGGCCGTAGCTACTTCAGTGCTGGAGAAATGAGAAGGCTTCAACTACTGCTTTCTCTGGGGAAGACAGAACTCTGGGGAATGAGATGTGAACAAAAGTTATTACAACTTCCACGTATTGCATTCCTGAGACCAAGATCCCACTGATCTGTTCTGAGTAAGCCTGTTCAAAGTATGGATTTAACCAGATGGGTTCAAAACATTGGCTGTGATCCAGCATTGAGAAACATACATGTATCTAAATGCTTCATCTCAGTAGCTGTGCCTCCCAGTGCTGCCTCCCATGTATTCTCAGAGCAGGGGGATGAGCAGTGGTATACTCAACCATTTTCCTGGAGCTGGATGTACTGTAAGGAAGTCATCATCAGTAGAGATTTCTTAAGGACCGCTGGAGGTCTTAGCAGTTAATCTGACACAGTGCATTCAGCTACAGAAAAATATACAGACATGTCCTTGCCAGTGGCACAGAAATGGCCATATGGGTGTGTGCTTCTTTCATAAATGAGCAGGTGATGATTTGATCATTGCCTGTTCAGTTCTGACCCCCTGCAGTGAATCCAAAAGTGAGTTTTAATGGCAGTACATCATCATAATTCACCAGCAGGATGCCAGGCATAGTTTCTTGTCCAATATAAATGAGATTCCTCTTAGTGCAAGAGTTCATTTGTACTGCTGTGTAGGTGTTCATTGCAAGAGGGGGTAGGTTGACACTGCTTTCTTGGTTGCGCTTACTTACCTATTTAGTCCACACACTTAAACATGTTGTTCACACACATGAACAGTACCAATTTTAATGTACATGCACCTACCCACATACTAAAACATACCTACAAATGCATCCAATAATTAGTATCAATTTAAATCTTGGGCTTCTGATATCTGTCTCAGCAAATTGTTTTCTGACATTGAATGCTCTTAAGAATCTCTCACAATCCAACCTGTTGCTTTAAGTAACACTATTGTGAAATGCTTCAGAATAAGAACAGAAACAGCAGGGATATCTGTTCCTGAGAATAATATCTATATTCTCCTGCAACAAAGATAGGAAGTATGGTCCTCTAGATATTATTGGACTACAAGAAATACCATCCCTCATATGCTGGCTAAAGCTAATGAAGGTTGTAGCTCCAAAAACATCTGAAGAGCCACAATTTCCCAAGCTTGTCCTACAGGTCCTGTTTTTCAGTTTAGGGTATTTAAGCATTCTAAAAGATATAAAATCAAACCTGCACCCCCATAGTTTCCCTGAAATATATGTCTATGCATATTGTATTGAATGGGAGGCAGCCATATCACTGCAGTTTCCTTTGCTGACTTTTCAGAGTGCAGGATTCTATCTTACCAATTTCAGTTCAAGAAACCTGGGCTAAATTGTTGAACAGCCCATGACACTGACAGGACAATGCAGTTAAAAACCCTGCATAGTCCATGAAATTTTCATCACCGAATGCCACCTTCTTTTCCAGGTAGATGTCAGCAACATTATATAAAATGTATAAAAGGAGTTAAAATGAGCTGGTTCTGAGGGTAAACCGCATCCATGCACAAACTGCCAGTGTTTCAGGCACATAGGTCCTTTTAACCAATTCTGATTATGAATCTAAAACTTTCAACCAGGAATTTACTTACCCTCAGGTTGTGGCTCTAGACACAAGTGAGGCCCAGTGGCTGGATCAGGAAAGCCATTACACTGAATAATAGAGGAATAATATTTTGAAGACTCCTTTGGAATTCTGGATAGATTTGGGTCTGTAAAGTTGGTATAATACAACCCAAATCTCTCAGCATAACCCACTGCCCACTCAAAATTGTCCATCAAGGTCCATGCAGTGTAGCCTCGCAGATCAACGCCATCAAGTACAGTTGCTGTTAAGGAGTACAGAAAGAGGAGGACATTTCTTATGTAGTGCAAGCCAGTGCATAGATTCTTCAGCTGGCAGTCACACAGAATATGTTGAAGCTGATTCGTAAGGAAATAATATCAATTTCCAGAGCTATGTTTTTCCATGTTAGGCTATTGCAGCAAGACCAGCAGATAGTCTTAAGGGAACAAAATGTATGACTCTGTAATTTTTCGTGGACTATGGCCCACTTCCATCATGGGCTTCCTATGTATTACTCTGTGTATATTATATGAGATTACAGTCATAATGTAGGCAGTGAAGCCTGATGTTGCAACATCTCATAAGAACACAGAGTGAAACAAGTCCTTGGTAGTGATAGCTGATGTCCACTGGGGATGGTGGGGTAAAGCATGTGGTCATCTCTGGGATAGTTGGTCATCAAAATATGAATCAGTTACACCTAGTTTGCTATTTGGTCTCCTCCTCTGCAAAGTCCAAGTACCCCTACTGTTTGGGAGCGGTGTTGGGGACTAGCTGGGCAGGTACCTGACAATGCATCCACCCCTGGACCTAAGCAAACAGTTGATAAAATCACTTTACACAGAGTGCATTTCAGAGTAGCTACCCTTTAGTTAGATTATTTGTAATGATGCTGTAAACATCTTAATTAACATCTGATTGAGTGTCATCTTTCAACACAGTCTTTTCCAGTATTTTGAGAGGAGTTCTTCCAAAGTCAGAGGGATAGGTTTGCAAAAGTGAAACTGGGAAGGTTGCTTAATGAACACTCACAGTCCAAATGATTTTTCTACATATTAGTGGTAGTGTAGAGAATTGCAGGTCCTTATCATAAGCTTGAGAAGGGTGCTTATGCATATTTCCTACTTTTCTTAGGTTTGTTTATTCTCATCCAAATCTGGAAGGAGTAGGTGCTCTTGCTTATTTCTTTCTCAACAAACTATAAAACATGGTTTGTTTTATTGTTTCTTTGGTTTGTTGAAGGTGAAGCAACTCAAAGCTTTGCATGCTTCCAGGTTCTGGATGAAACTCTGGTTTGGTTAGTTGCTTCTGGTGCAGATGGGAACCATAGGACAGCAGGCACACATATGTTACTTTTAATAAATAAATCAGGGTTCTCAGGGTTCCCAGGCTTATCGGTATGTTGCATGTAGCTACTTTATTGCAAAGAAAGGAGAATAAGTTAAATGGAATCAGATCAGACCAATTATCCCCTGCATTTTGGTGGTCAATAGGAAATATACAGACCGAAGAGAATGTCATGTACCTTTCAAAGCTTCATTGATGTAGCTTTTTAAGTAATGTATTCTCCACGTATCATTGAAGCCCTCATCTACACGTTCTGAAATTCCATTTTCAGTCACATAAATAGGTGGATCATTATACTCTTCCTTGATCCACTTCAAGAGCTTTCTAAAACCGAAAGGGGTCACTTTCAACCAAAAAGAACCAGAACCCAGCCAGGTGCGGTCTGTTATGGAGGCAACACCTCTGCAGAAGGGAAAACAAGTGAAAGGAATGATGAACTTCAGCTACTTTCATTAGATGTCAACAAAGCCAAGAAGAACAGTCAACAGCAGGGATGGGCCAACCAAATCCTTGGCAAGGATTCAATATTTGTGAATCCAAATCCCTGCACCAAAATAGGCAAACTGAATCTTTTGAATTCATCAACCAAATAGTTTGTTGGAGACCAGGACGCCTGAAAACCTGGAAGACTGGAACACCTGAAAACCTGGGAGACCAGACATACAAGGGGAGCTGGCAAGTAGGTGAGTTTTTCCTTTGGAGTAATAATGGCCTTTGCTAACAGTTTCAGAAATTACATCTGGGGTTGTATTCTAATATATTTAAATTGAACATTTAATATTTAAGTTCAGCACTATTTTCTGTGCTGAAAATCAATGGCATGTATAAATGCTGGGGTCAGTGGGTCTGACGCCTATCAGAAGTAGTGGGACAGAGGGCAAGGTCACACAATCTCAGCCAGTCGTTGCCACATGTAGGCCAGTGTACCTCCTTCCACAAGACCAGTGCGTGGTTGTAAACCTATAGCTAGAATAGGATGAGAAGTGAAATGTCTGTCATGGTTTCTCTTCAGCCACATGACAAACCACATGTAGCAGAAAGCAAAAATCGTTTTTAAAAATTGGTGCCTCCACCGAAGGCCTGATTGGCTGGAAGATACAGTCTTCTTGAGATTTCAAGGACAGCTGAAAGATTCTTTTGCATAGCTCCCTTGCAAACCTCTTTCAGACACAATTCTGGGGTTTGTAGTTTTACAAGGTGTCACAGCCTTCTCTGCCAAAGTCTGCTGGTGCATTATACAAACCCCAGGATGCCAGAAGGAACTATGCAAAGAAAATGCAGTTTTGGCCTCTGTATGTGGCTTTGTTTACACAGGCAGGAAAATGTGGGATTAATCCATATTTTCCTGCCTGTGTAGAAAAGGCCTTCATGTCATTTTCAATCTGGGGAGATCCTGAGGCAAAACTATGATAATTGTCCTGGCCAGATTTCTTCAGAGGGATTTTTGCCTTTGCCTAGACTTTTTCTAAGGTTGAGAGAGTGTGTCTTGCCCAAGATTATCCTTCTTTCTCTTGCTTTTTAAACTCTTTTTTTCAAAAAAGGATTCAGAAGATTTGAAATTCGTGGATTCCCAGAACCTTCCAGGAATTCAGATCTGGATTCAGATTTGGAAAATTCTGGATTTGTCCCATCCCTAGTCAACAGCAACATCTTTTTGTTGGGATGGATGGGTAGATCAGTGTGATGCATGTTCAATATAAAAGCCTCTCAGTTTATATTGTTGAATATAAAAGCTTCTGGAGGGGGTTCTGCTCAAATCGTTGTTCCTGTTATCATGGGAGGCTCATGGATTGGTAGCAGAGGCAGTCACAAGGGGTTCCTCCTTACTGCACAAGGGTTTTTTGTTTTGTTTTGTTTTTTGGTGAGAAGAGTGCAAGCAGGAGTCATACAGCAGGGAATAACACTGACTAGCATAATAAAAATGATACAAGGAATCTATTCCCAGTATCATCTTGACACAAAGTTCTAAAGCACCCTTATAGTTGACAAAAATATGACCAATTATCATTTTAAGGCGTGCCAGTGTGGTATAGTGGTATGAGCATTGCATTACCATTCTGGAGACTAGGGTTTGAATCCCTGCTCAGCCGTGAAAACCCTTGGGTGACCTTGGACAAGTTGCAGTCCCTCAACTTCAGAGACAGGTAAACCTTGCCAGCCCCATAATAGGGTCACCATAAGTTGGAAATGACTTGAAGGCACAGAAGAACAATTATTTTGATATGGAAATGAAACTATATTTATTTGAAGAATGACTCCTTAAGTCAGGAGTTGGCAACTGCCAGGGTTTGGATAGGAGAAAAGTCCCTGGTTAGCCCTTACCCATCCCCATCTTGGGAGATTATTTTTGTACACAAATGGCCAATAATGTCCCTCCCAAAGTTTGGAGGGAGATTACAACTGGCAAGTTCACCACATTTTCAGACATTTTCCACACCTTATAAGTGTGGACTCATAATATGAGTCTCATATGGGAAGAAAGAAGGCTTGATTAAATAATATATCCACTGTTTTTTAAAGACATCTATAAGAGTTTTGTCAAAACAGCAAGTGATTTGGCTTTTTTTCCCCCTGGAAAGGCCCATACAAGAATTTAAAAGGTGTGGGGAACCAAAACATCCAAAAATGATCACAAAATATTCAATGGCAAATCCACCAGAGACTTGAGTGGTTGCTACTTTCTGTTGGGGGCAGAAATATGTTCGGAAGCCCCCTCCCACTGCCAGGGCTTTGGGGATGACAGGGCATCGGAACAGCTGGGCCACAGAAATAGGCTGCAGGCTGCACTTCCCCCTTCCTTTTCTTATATAGTCTAAAGCAGATAGTTCATCATAATGAAACAACTGACCAGAACTCAGCATAACACACAACCTACAGAAGGACGAGTGATAAAGTTCACTGGAAGGCAACTTTCCAATCAAGTCTCTACTTGATTTTAAGAAGTGTGTCCCTTCACACTTAGCCGCCTTTATAGCTCACTCAATTCAGGACCCTTTCACACTACATAGATATAGTATTAAGATTCCACTTTAACTGGCACAACACTATATTAGAGTCCTGAACTTAGTAGTTTCCTAAGTCACTAGAGCAGCAATCTGGCTAAGAATTCTAGATGCCCCTCCCTCAATGGCAGATCCTAAGATTTCATAGGATGGAGCCATGGCAGTAAAAGTAGAATTATAGTAACATAATTGTGTAGTGTGAAAGGGATGTAAGACAGTCCTCTGATTCCCAAAGAGGGATTGAGAAGGTAACTTATAGAGGTAACAGGTACAGTGGGCCCTCCACTTTTGTGGGTTCAGTACTTGTGGATTTCTTTTTTCACAGGTTATTTTATTTTATGTATTTTTAAAAAATCTTACTCTATTTAACCCTGCCATGGAAAAACATGTTCTCTCTAGGAATCTCTAGGTCCTCCAATAAAATTCTCTGGTCCACTTTCACAGGTTGCAGATCACAGAGTCTTGTTGCCAGGCCGTACACCCTCACATTTTGATATGGTCTAACTGGCAGCATATATTGATTGGCAGGTGTGTTGGCATAAAATATTAATTATACTTATGGCTGGCAAGGCCATGTGGAAAAGGATACTGGCTGGAAGTAGGTCAGAGGTGTCCCCAACATAGCCAGGTCAAAAGTTCTCTGAAATTAGCCAAGAAAACCTGACTTAATGGCTCTGAGCTAATCCTATCAACTGCCAACATCAGAAAACAATAAGGTGCCCAGGACCCCTACTGTGTGCATATCCTACTGCAGCCAGCCCAGAAACCCCCACTCAACCAAGACATTGAAACCAATCAGTCCATTCCAGACCCATTGTCCACAAAAGGTTCCCTTTGTCTTGCATCTAGAACCTTCATTGCCACAGGCTATTTTCAGGGTACAAATACCCCTGATTTCAGGATGCCCAGTACAGTCTCTCGAAGATCTACCCGTCACTCTGTCCGTCTGGCTCCTGAATGAGAATTGTACTTAGGTCCTACCTAAGCCAAAATACATTTCTGCTCTTCACTACTCTTCTGGACTGGTAATTATAAATCCTCCCAAACCCCTCAGCCTCACTATAATTTTTCCTCCCTTTCCCTTTCAGTTAGCTCTTGTGTGAGTGCTTGACTGTATGTATCTTGTATGCATGCATGAGTGAATTACTCCAATAAAAACACATTTTTAGTTTACTTTTAAATCTTTGGCTGGTTCTTTTCCTGCATATACCCATAAATGCTGGTAGGAAAGATCTCGCTAAGTTGTTCCCCTCTCGCAAGCCTCCTCTTTGAGCTAATTCATTCCCCACTTTTGCAAGGAGGCACTGGCATCACAGGGTGGCCCTTGTGGCACATACGTTTTGGGGTAACAGTCTTACTGGAGGATCTAGAGATTCCTAGAGGGAACATTTCTCTGTAGGCATTGCTAGGTCCTCCAGTGTGACTCTGTGGCCTACTGGCACTTGAAGTTGACCATAGAATTGTGCTGGAAGATCTAGAGATTCCTGAAGGAATCTTCTCATGTTAAAAACAAAACATGTTTCTGATTTTTATTTTTCTTTGCGTTTTTTCCAGTTTTCGGGGATCTTGTGTCCCTAATCCCCATGAAAGTGGAGGGCTCACTGCAGTAGCAAATTCACTTTGAACAGGGAGCATGGACTTTTTGCTCTTGGGTGTCATCTATTACTTCCTTTGGTGTCCAGAAAATTCCCAGATCTGCTTATGCCTCTCAGGAATGATTCACACCACTGATAGGATGAGGGTCTGAAGGGAAATTATGCACATTTATTTCCTTGAATGGTTGACAGTAGAGAGACCTCCAGCCACAGGCATTCCCTATTGAGCTTTTAAGCTTCTTTTGTTGTTATCCCTGATCAGGGACTGGAGATAAGAGAGCATGTGAAAGTACTGAAATAGCTGCAGAGAAGTGAGCTATAATTTTCAAGCAGAAAGCTGTTGTCCTGAGGCTTATTTCTGAGTGGACATGTATAGAATCAACCTGTGCTTTGTACATTTGATGGGGAAAAGCACAATTATTATGAATTACATCTTCCCCTTACCAACTTTTGCTTTGGTCCCACCTAATCTATCTTTAGCACAGCCCCTTAGTCCCAACTACTTTCAGAATGCGGCTACCCAAGACTCTTTCTAAACCCAAATTCAGCCCATGGAGTTTATCCACCTCTCTTTACGATGATCAGCCTTTTCTCAAATATTCTTAGTGCAATACAGATGTTTACAAAATGTGTTTTACCATGACAGAATAGTAAATGTGAACATGTTTGCCATAGGTACTGATAATCATGTAATACAACCACCAACTTGTGTACAACTTACCTATCAGCATCATAGGATGTCAAAATAGCAGGATAGTTTAAGTTGGATGCCAATACTGTAGTATAATGATTCAGACCAAAAAAGTCATAGGTGCCTTTAATCCTTTGCTTTTCACTTTCCGTAAATTCAGGGAGTCTACATCATCCAAACAAAGTGAGGAAAGAGATACTGATACGTTATCAAACTGTGATTGTACTTATTAGCTTAACTCTATTAACTTCCTTATTAAGATGGGCTAAATATCTTCTATAGAAGAAATACAGCACAGCTGGATGTTAACATAAATATCAATAAATGTCTGTGCATATATTTTTCTTTGTCCAGAGAGAAGAAAAATAGCATTCAAAGCTGACATTGTTCCTAAGAGTTAAGTGATTGATAGTTGTTGGTAAAGTCTTCTGATCAATTAGATGAGTTGCTGTGATTTCATGGAATGTCATGGGAAGTTCATGGTAATTCTAACATCACTTTCATGCACATCACATTTTCACATACAGAGACTAAAAGCTGAGTTTATGGATGGCATTGCTTCCTATTCCATGATTATAATTTTGGTAGTTTCCCATTAACATGTTTTAAAATCAAATCATCTCAGGTAGGGTTGCCCTGAGTCCGAAGACCAGCTTCATTAGGCTTCTCTTCTCACTAAAATATTTCTGTTCTAGCTGGTCATTAAAAAAAACATTTAATGCTAACAATGCATATCTGAAGTTGATCTTTTCCTCTTCCCTCCTCTCCCTTTCTCCCTTTTGTGCTATGACTTTTCAATTATATGCTGCAAGCAAAAGACTGTCTTGTTTTATTGATTGTTTGTAAACTGTTCTGAGAGTCTTTATAGGCAAAGAATGGAGTAAAAATGCTTTAAGTTAATAAATACCGTGATTGGCCCAGGCTTCTCTCCTGTATCCTCCTTTTCATCAGCTCACTATAGTCACCATTTTTGAAGATCGGGTGGGCAAACCAACCAACAAAGAACTACGACAGCAAAATAAAAAGATGACTGTTAGGAGTGTTTGTTACAGGCCCATGTACCCCCCAGATTTGATATGGTTTAATTGGCAAAACATGATTTAACTGACAAACGCATTAATTGGCATTGATATAAAATGGAAAGTCAAAAGCCAGGCAGAGGAAAATTACTGAATGAACATGTGTGACTGCAAAGCAAGTCAGCAGACCCACTTTAGGCATAGCCAGAATCATTGTTAGGCAGACTACCAGGCAACTCCAGAGATAATAGGCTTAAGGGGAAACTGGAACAGCTCTGACAACATACAATGGTGAAGGAAAGTTCCCACTAAAACACAGATTGTTTCAAACATTCATCCTAGCACCTTGGCATTTACCACCATGACAGGGCTATTACAACAGCCATTGATTCTTTGCCACCTAACAATAAGACCATTAACTGTGTCCGGACCTCATTGTCCATATTGCAACCTCCATTCTTTCCTTGGCTGGGAAAGCCATTCACATCCATGCCTCTCAGGCACATTTTGGGTATATAAGCCCTCCATTTTGGGCAATCCAGTGCAATACTGGAAATGCTGGACACTGCTATGTCATTCTGAATCTTGATTTGGTCTGCTCTTAGACACAGAAGCCTAAGCCACTCAACTGCTTCTTCACCACTCTTTTGGAGGGGTAATTATGACCCCAAATCCTCAGCCTCATTGTCCGTAATTTTTCTTCCTTTTATCTTTTGCTTAGCTCTTGTGTGAATGTGTGACTGTTTGTATCTTGTGTGAATGTGTGACTGATTTACCCTCAATAAAAGATATTTTTATAGTTTGCTTTTGTATCTCTGGCTGGTTCTTTCCTGGGTGACATTGGTGGAAAGATCTCATTAAATTACTCTTGTTAAGTTACTTTCCTAATTTTGAACTAATTAATTCCATTCTGTCATGTGGAGGTATTGGCATCGTGAATGGCCCCTGAGTCACCCATATTTTGGGGTTACATTTTTTTTCTGTTTTTGCAATAAGACTGCATGAAAAACCAATAATTACTAATTCTACAGAATCAGTCAAAGGATAACACTCACTCTTTCTCTCTCGGCAAACTAAACTAAAGAGACAGCATAAACATCCCATTTTATCCAACAATGGCAAGTCATGAGGGCTGATACTGGTACTATGATGTATTTGTCAGTTTTACATCCTGTCTTTCTTCCAGTGAGCTTGAGGCACCATTTACGGTTGTTGTTCACCCAACTTCACCCTCACAACAATAAGCTAACAAGGCAGATCAGGCTGAGGCCATTTCCACACTAGACTGTTAATAGCGCTATGATTCCACTTTCAACATCCTATGGAATCCTGGAGTTTGCAGTTTTGGGAGGGGCCAGCCAGCCCCTCCCAAAACTGCAAACCCCAGGGTTTCATAGGATGTTGAAAGTGGGATCATAGCGCTATTAACAGTTTAGTGCAGAAATGGCCTGAGAGAAAGTGAGTGGCCCGGTGTTGATAATGAGTTTCAAAGTACTTTGGGAACTAGAACCTGGATTTCCCAAGTCCCAGTCCAACACTGTAACTACCATATCATACAACCTCGAGACCACTAGGATTGAGATACTTGAGCTTTGGACTATGTCCTTGGAGACCAGGGTTCAATTCCCTGCTCAGCCATGGAAACTCACTAGGTAACCTTGGATACATCACATACTCTCAGCCCCAGAAAATGCTGTGATAGGTTTGTCTTAGGGGTTGCCATAAGTTAGAAATGACTTGAAGGTGCACAACAACAACAATGGAGAGATACAAATACTGAATCAGGGGAAACACGTGAACAGAAATTATTCAACTCAAGGTTCCCTTTGAAGAGACACTAAAAAATATCTTGCTTTGCTGAACCTCAGAAGTACAGTTCTATACAATCTGAATTTTGTACCTGAATTTCCCAGTGTAGCAGTTGGGTGGACAACTGCTACTCAAATCCCTTTACATGCAATACAGATAGCACATCATTTACTGTATGAGATTTGTCACAGATGGGGCTTTGGGGTTATCAAGTTCTAGTTTCTTTTCAGGTCATATCATACAAATGTACTACTAAAAATTATAACGCTTTTGAGTACATCTGTCTCTGACTACTTGTAACTCTGTAATTACATTGTGGGTGCACTGGGAGTAAAAGGGAGAGGATAACTGGTAGTAACAGAGCTTGGAAAAGTTAGTTTTTGGACTACAACTTTTGGCCAACATGGCCAAGCTAGGTAGAAGATTCTGTTAGCTGAAGTCCAAAAATACATTATCCAAGCTCTGTGCACCACATTACACATTAAACATTGTATATAAATGTTTTGAGTAGTTGTAACCACAACCAGAGTCCTCACATCTGGGAGCACAGGCTCAAGTAGAATCCACACATTTTTCCATTCAGGAGCTATAACTTCCTGGCAGAGCTTGGAGAATTCCTTTTAAATCACAGTTCCCAGAATTCTCCAGTCAGCATGGCCATTAGCAGTGAAAGTTGGAAGATTCTGGGAGTTATAGGCTAAAAAAATGTCCAAGTTCCCCTTCCTAGGAAATGTTAAGCTTAGCACTTCTCCACTGGAGAGAGAAGTACTGATAGCAAACTGTTAAGGCATCCAGTATTCAGAGAAGCTATAGCAGTCAGCTTATTGATAGAACTTAGCAAGGACCACCTCATTTCTTTGGTGGATATACACATACACATGATAACACATACAAACAATAAAGCTTACAATAGGTTTACAGTTTAACAAAAAAAAGAAGAAAAGAAAAAGGATGTGTGAAAAAGTAAGAAAATTGAAAGGGCAAACAGTTGCTTCCATTGTTCATATATGTGCCTATTGTATCTATCACAATCCTTATTTTCTGGTATCTATTCCTGGTAAATCAGAGCATTGGAAGTTAAATTTGTGACAGAAGAGGGTTTGAGGGAACCAAAGAACGTGAATACAGATCAGGAATGTCCCAAGAGTCATCACCTTACCTCAACATATCTCTTAGCAGCATCAATGTCCTCCTGCTTGTAAGCATTCTTTGGTTCAGCCCACTCTGCACTGATGGAAAGAGAGATTACGCCTCTTTGTTGTGGGCGATATGTTTCATTGTAGACATGCCAAACTTCTGCATGGGCCTTGATCAAGTTGTGCCCCACAATATAAGGAGCTCGGCCTGGTCTGGCAAAGATGCCTAGGGAGACAGTGACGTAGAAAAGGGGTTTATGCTGCAACACTGAAATCAACTGGAACAAAAGTTAGTAGTACATTTTAATTAGATTGTCCAATCATTCTGTGTTGTTGGGCTTTCTGCAAGGAGAAGCCCTCAAGAAACATATCAAATGATCTCCTTCTTTCAGTAAGCATTTCTCATTATCATTTTAACGACACAGCTGGTAGCACAGAGCGCTCCCAGAAACATAATTAAGGGTGAGTTTGCTTACATGGTCAGAAACGTAATTAAGAATGAGTTTGCTTAATACATGTGCAAGTAGTCTCCACGGATCGATTTCTTCCCATCATTTAGCTAGGATGGAACGCTCACAGGAAGGGATAAAAGAATGGTGATTTCCAAGCCATCGTGGTAAAGGACAGAGTTACAAATCTCACCCCAGTGGACAGTACCAGCCTAATTTGTGTGGCTGCCTGAGGCAGAGCAATGAATGGTATTCCTTCCTCTAAGCTATGGTACATAGGATCCAAGACTTGCTAAAATTATGCACGCGAGATACAAAATCTTACTAACTCTTCCAGTCACTCACAGTAAAAATGCGACAGCAAAATGAATAATTAACCGTTTGCTCTTCTTTCAAGACAACCACAAACCTGCTGCCTGAGACCAACCTTAACATAGTGACACTCTTGGTACCTTGCCTAGGGAAAACTTTAATGACACTAATACCACTACTAATTATAATGTCTTAAGTCCCTTATTTATGCCCCAGCTTATTTCTGGTTTTGGGACTCAAGGCAGTTTTCTGTTCAGACTGCGTATTTAAAGTTAGCATAAGCTATCATATAATTGTGGTATAACGAGGCTGGTTCCAGAGAGCATTCCCCTTCAGCACCATGGCCATTAAGCAGATGTGTAGCTTGGGAGCACTCTTAAATCCATCTTTATCACTAGAGACCCAAGTTGACACTGTGGCTCTCAGTGCTTGACGTGGAAGACTCTCCCTGCTTAGGAGAAGGGCTGGGAAATCTTCAACATGCCTGGCAAGGCAGATGGATCAAAAAAGTGGGAAATTAAAGGACAGTAAGAATGGCAAGGAGCCCTTCCACACTCTCGTCTTCACAGAGTCTACTGTATTATGCTGTCTGCAAAATTTTGGTGCATACAACAAAACAGCTGTCAAACCCACTATGGAACCCAGATCTTCTGCTGAGAACAGCAGCGCTTGGACAAGATTCTTTTCTGCCTGAGGCAAGGGTGCCCCCCCCATTGCTAGCACCTAAGTCAGGTAGAGAGGTAATTGCATTTGCAGTGGCAATAGGTCACTGTTGACCGCCACAGCAGCCTAGTTTGTGGGGTGAAGGATACATGTCTCTGAAATCCACCCAAAAGCAGGAAATAGTGGAGCCCTGGACAGGAATGGCAGTGGGAAGGCAGCAGCTGCTGCTTTGTCTAACTGATGACTGGGGCCAGCCTGAAGAACTGACTTGAATCAGTGTTTCTAGAAATCTCAGTGACTTATGCTTCTCATTACTGAAATCCTGTGGAGAAAACCACAGGCATTATATATGATCCCTAAACTTCCTGCATCAAGTCTGTATGGATACAGAATCTTGAATGCAAAACTGGTCTCTTACAGGTAACCACCAAAGTTCATTTAAATCACCATCTGTTGATTTTCCAAAGCACCCTTTTTGCAAATCAGAACAGAGTTAGCAAAGTATCCATATCTGGCATCTTACCTGGTGCAGATACTCCATAGCCATAACCAACATTAGCAATAGAATAAGGTTCATTCAGAGTAATCCAAAATTTCACCTTTTCACCAAGCCTTTGGAAAAGAAGCTCTGCATAGTCTTTAAACCTCTGGACTATGGTCTCATTTTCCCACCCTCCAAAGTCCTGAAGGGCCTGGGGGAGGTCCCAGTGGTATATAGTGACCTGGAAATGGAAGGACACACTTACAAATATCTGACATTTCATTCAGTTACTTGGTTATCCTAAATTAGTGGAAGTGAAAATATGGATTGAGAAGAGAGGAATGACTAAAGCTTTACGCAATGTTTTCCCACCATTTAAACCAGTTGCCGCAGACAATGAGACTGTAGAAACATATAGTGTTGTGTTCATAGTGTCCTTCCACTGGTGGACTTTCCTTTAGCCCTCCCCCCCGGAAAAAAACCCTAACCCGTACACCTTTGAATCTTCTCTGAAATCCTGGGTTTAACCTATAATGCTGAATTGAAAAAGACTCTTGCAGAAAGTAAGGGCAATTTAGAGAGGGGCATTTGGAATTTTCAGAGGGCTCCTACAGACCGCAGGATTCCATAGGATTCAGCCGTGACAGATAGTGGAATGATAGTGCTATAACTCTGTAGTGTGAAATGACCCTAAAATTACAGGCTTAGGGGCAGTATTTTCACAAAACCTTTGACAACACTTGAACATAAGGCCAAAAAACACTGCCACTTTAATTTTTTCTTCCCCTCTTTCCATCTTTCTTCCTGCTATATATAAGAACATGGTGCGGAATGTATTCTGCAGCACGGACATGACCGTCGATGGGTAAATGTGTCATAAAGCTGCAGTCTGGGGGAAAGGCTCCAGTCTTGGAGTCAACAGTAGAACACCTGAGGGTAGGTAGAAATTTATGTATGTATTTATTATCCTGCCTTTCTGCCCAAAATGACACTCAAGGCAGCTTCCCAGCTGATATTGAGTTCAATGCAGAGAAGCAGATTTCTAGGACCAGCCCTGCAACAAAAATATAACTATTTCCACAGTTTCTTTAACAAATGAAGGCTTAATATTGGACATCCTAACGCATCCCATCATCTTTGAAACAAACAACATTAATAGGCTTCAGTTTTGTTTAATAAGTATCACCGGTAGAGCTTGATTCTTCTGATTACAATGTATGTATTTATATTGTATGAGTTTGCTTCAATCTCAACTTCCTTGTATTAAAAAAATAAACTGAAACATCCATTGTCTAAGTAATCTCATGGTGCCAAAATATCTGAGAAACGAAGGTATTTGTAATCAGAACTAAGGGCAGCTTGAGACATTTTGCTGTCTGAAATGGGACCCATGGAGCACACTTATCTATATCGCTAAGTAACATAATCTGATTTAATTTAAAATTTCATTATTAGTGTATATTTATATCCAGATATAACCTGTATAGAACCTAACTACTGCTTTTACCTGAGGTTGGATATTGGCTTCAAGGAGAGCATCTATAA
The DNA here is from genome assembly GCA_030412105.1 of Cyclura pinguis. Taxonomy (NCBI): domain Eukaryota; kingdom Metazoa; phylum Chordata; class Lepidosauria; order Squamata; family Iguanidae; genus Cyclura; species Cyclura pinguis. Next base: position 245,026,461 of record CM059599.1, on the reverse strand, counting down.
GCTTTTCGTAATAGTTCAGGCCAGCTTCATTTACATGGTTGGTGGTCCCATCAGGAAGAATGCGAGTCCAGGAGATGGAAAAACGATAATGAGTCACCTTGAGGTCTTTCAAAATAGCCAAGTCCGCCTCCATCTTGTGGTAGCTGTCGCAAGCTATGTCTCCATTTTCATCGTTATTGATTTTCAAAGGAGTGTGAGCAAACTGGTCCCAAATGCTGAGGCCTTTCCCATCTGCTCTCCAGGCACCTTCAGTCTTTGATGGAACAGGGTATATGTTACAGGTTATATTGTAATTTTTTTCTCCAAGGAGTTCAAGGTGATGTACATAAACCTCCCCTCTGATTTTAACCTCACAAGCCTGTGCAGATGATTGGGCTGTGAGACGGTATATGTGACAGGCCAAAGGCCACTCAGTAAGCACTATGGATCAATAACGGTTTGAACCAGGGTCTATCCAATCTTACACTCCTTCACTCCAGAGGCTCAATGTTATCAAGACAAACAGTATTTTAAAGCTACATTTTCCTTCCCAGACCTCAGCTTGATAGCATTTATTCTCTTATATATTGTCTACTTACTTTCCACAGAATTAATGTTTGGATTAGTTTTCACAAAAGAATAAAAAAAAGTCTGTATGAAAACACTGGCCTAAATCCTATTGTTAGCCTTGACTACAGTGGAGGGATTGAATCTACTCGATTTGCCTAGCTGTTGACTAACCATTCAACAACTGATCTCATGGATTTATTCTTAGTGGGATTTACCAATAGGATTCCAGTCATGATTTACTAACCTGATAAGCTGCTGTCGCCACACTCCAATAAAAGTTTTCTGGGAACTCTCCATAAAGGAACTCATCATCTTTTGGCAGTGGGATTCCATTTTGACGTATGATTTCAGAATAATATATAGCAGAACTTCTGGGAGTTCGTGGTCTATTTGGATTTTCAAAATCAACCTGATGTAGGCCGAATCTTGGCTCGTAACCATTTAGCCATTCAAAACTATCCATGAAAGCCCAAACAACATAGCCTTTAAGATTCACTCCATCCAGCCTGTAAGCTAAAAAAAAAAATTAATTAAAAAATTAAAAAATATATAGAACTTAACTGAATGAATAAATGAATACCATAGAGAGAAAGAAAATGTAATTGTGAAAAAGTATGTATTAATTTGCCAGAAGAAACATGCAAACACATCTGTTCACATCTGCTCAGAGTAACCCAAGTGATTGAATTAAATGGAATGTATTTCCAGCCAAGTGTGTATATATTTGCAGCCCTTACACATAAAACAAGATCTCTAAAATTCAGACGTTTCAGCAACGTTAGAAGATTTAATCCTATAATCCCGCTCACATAGGAATAAATGGCAATGAATACAGTGAGAACTGCTTCCAAGGAAAATTCATAGCATTATGTGTTAAAATCTTGAAAAATCTATTTTTAAAATATAAAACTGAATTACATCATTAATTTTGTTTCTGAATGATATAAAATAGTAAGTAGCATGAACCAACACATAGAATCACGTTTATTCAAAGCTTCACTGAATCCCTTGCTGGGAGAAAGGCAGGGTATTAATTAACTAATTAATTAATTAACTCCCATTATTTTCAGTGACATTTGGTGCCAGGAAAGTACACTTAGAATTACAGCCTGAAGTAACTTAATACAGTCAAAACACTACTTTTCTCATGCATTTTAATAATGTAATCCTAAAAATATTTTGTCAGAAAACCAATTTAAAGGTTTTCATTCAGTTTTCAAAATGGAACCTAGCTTCATAAAGGAGATATGGCACGTAGGACTCAGCAGGCGCAACAAAGCCACTTGCAGCAGAAGCAAAAGTTGATGCCTTTTTCACAAGCTACACAGGGAGAGTGTGTCTAGAAATGAGGGCCCAGGGAAATGGCCTGAAAAGAGAAGAGCTGACAGGCAGCTCAGCTGCAAAGGAGGTAGTGGGATCCTACTGAGAATAAACTTGCTTAGAAAACAACCTTGGGGTGCCACAAGAAAGGGAAAAAAAAGAGAAGGGCTACAGCGCATGGAGGAGTTTGCACAGAAACCAAAAAAGCAGGTAAACCAAATCCTCCTCGGAATTACTGGGTAAATAAATATCCGGTTTGGTTTATCTGCGGCCCCAATACTCAAAGAAGGGGGTCAACTATTTTTGGACTTTCCAAGGGTGAAAGAATTAGTATTAAACCAGAACATCCCTTTACTTTTTGCTCCCCCCCGTCATTATAATGCTAAAGTGATAATGTTGCACCACTATAGCACTATAACTCTGAAGAAAAGAAGTGTTCAGTTATCACATTGTAAAATTTTAATTCGTAAGCCACCTTGAGTCTCAATCGTGGGAAAAGACAGAGTATAAATAAAGATAAACATCATGGTGGTGATGATGATGATGATAATGACTACTGCACTTGTAACAAGGAAATTAAATTCAGCAGAAAGCCACCATGGCAAACCACCTCTTCTTCAAAACATCATCAGTGGGACTACCCACTGACACAGCAGAGCAAAAGGAAACAGACTCGTGACATTTACACCGGCTTTCTTGGAAATTCCCAGAAAAGGGTAAAAAACACCCCATCCTCCAGTGAGAAAGAACCCTTGATTAGTTGCCAAAGGGAGATGGCTTCTGTACCTTTGAATGGTTGTGTAGAAGAAGAAATTTCAGCAAGTGTCACTTGTTACACAACAAGGTAACAAGCAACACTTGCTGAAATTCCCTTTTCTGCTCAGCAGTTAAACGTACAGGAGCCATCTCCAGTTTTCACTCTAACAACCTTAGTGTGGATGTCAGAGGAAAAAAACCCAAGTACAGCTGTGTGTGTGTGTACGTGCCTTCAAGTTGTCTGTCAATTTATGGTAATCCCATTAATTTCATAGGGTTTTCTTAGGCAAGGAATAACTCAGAGGTGGTTTTGCTGCTTCCTTCCTCTGAAATACAACTTACAGCACCTGGTATTCACTGGTGATCTCCCGGCAAAGTACTAACCAGGACTTGCCCTGCTTAACTTCTAAGATGAGATGGGATCTGGTGTCTTTAGGCTTGAAATACAGCTATAACTCCTGCCAAATCCTGAGACTTTTGGTAAGGCTGAATTCATCCTTAGTTTGATAATAACTCAAAAGTGGGTCTTATACAGATTTAAGTCCGTTTAACTGCAATGAGATTTTCTCTCAAGTCAATTTGCTTATACTTGCAGTGTTAAAGAAATAGTCACTAATCCCCAAGTGAAGCAGGGGTTGGCTGTGTTGGGGGGGGAGTTACTAAATACTCTATTTCAAATTTTCTAGTCCATACTTATGCCTATTCAAGGATGACAGCAAGTCCAAAAATCACAGTTCTTACTAAAACCCTTACAAAAGTATGTGTCATGGTGAAAGATGAAATGTTATGTTTAATAGAATTCAAAGCTGCTACTAAGAATTCAAAATAGACTGCAATATACCTATCTGAAATTTTAGTGCATGTTTAAACACCATAATGTTACCTTTGTGTTCTGTTTCAGAGAGCCTGTAGTTGACTGAATTGTTAGTGTAATGGAAGTAGCAGAAAAAGTACTAAGATTTACTGTTAGGAACTTCCATGGTTTAACATTTATAGCCAAATGCTTTGTTCTGAGAAAGAACCAAGAGGGTGAGAAATTATATTAGAACAGCAAGAACTTTAAGGGAAGTACCCTGATATACTGCATTGTACTTCAACACTAATATCATTCATTTATGAAGAAGGGCCTAGTGTTATTAACTAAACCATCACCTTTATATGCATGAAGAGTCAGTGTGCTATAATGGTCAGGAGTGTTAGACGACACTAGGATGGGGGTTCAAATTACTACTCAGCCACAAAGTCAGCAGGTTTGACTTGGGCCAGTCATCATCTCTCATCAGTATCATAAGCTTGGTGGAAAAACAAAAGAGTAAGGGTGGAGAAACTAGGCATACTGCTGAGAGTATCTTGGAGGAAGAGACCTGGAATGTCTCTTGAGGGGCTAAGTGCTCTGTGGCTATTACCCTGCATGATGCTCTGACCTTAGCTCCCTCAACACTCTCTACAAGGCTCATTCAGTAGGTTGCTGCTCTGGGCATGACTCCCAGTCAGAAAGAGGAGATAGCATCCTCTAAGGTTAAATTTTGAATCATACAGAGAAGAGCCAGGGTGATGTAATGTGTCGGAACAGTCTAATCCTTCCTGGCCCATGAAACTCACTTGGCAGTCTTGGGCCAGTCATGTTCTCTCAGCCCTATCTACCTTACAGGGCTAGTGCGAGGAGGAGAAAAGGCATATTAGCAGCGATGTATTTCAGTATTTTATTCCAATGCGGCACTTAATAGGTAGAGAGGTGGTACAGGAATACCTGGCCACACTGGATGAATTCAAGTCTCCAGGGCCAGACGAATTGCATCCTAGGATATTAAAAGAACTGGCAGAGGTCATTTCGGAACCGCTTGCTATAATCTTTGAGAAATCTTGGAGGACAGGAGAAGTTCCAGCAGACTGGAAGAGGGCAAATGTTGTCCCCATCTTCAAGAAGGGAAAAAAAGTGGACCCAAATAATTATTGCCCAGTCAGCCTGACATCAGTACCCGGAAAGATTCTGGAGCAGATCATTAAGCAGTCAGTTTCTGATCACTTAGAAAGCAACGTGGTAATCACGAGAAGTCAACATGGATTTCTCAAAAATAAGTCATGCCAGACTAATCTTATCTCTTTTTATGATAGAGTTACTAGCTTGATAGATGAAGGGAATGCTGTGGATGTAGCATATCTCGATTTCAGAAAGGCCTTTGACAAAGTTCCCCATGACATTCTTGCAAAGAAGCTAGTAAAATGTGGGCTGGACAGGGCTACTGTCAGGTGGATCTGTAACTGGTTGACTGGCCGTTCCCAAAGGGTGCTCACCAATGGCTGCTTTCATCCTGGAGAAAAGTGACTAGCGGGGTGCCACAGGGTTCTGTCCTGGGCCCAGTGCTGTTCAATATTTTCATCAATGACTTCGATGAAGGAATAGAGGGCATGCTCATCAAATTTGCAGATGACACCAAATTGGGAGGGGTTGCTAATACGCCAGAGGACAGGATCAAAATTCAAAATGACCTGGACAGATTGGAGAGCTGGGCCAAGGCTAACAAAATGAAATTCAACAGAGAGAAGTGTAAGGTCCTACACTTAGGTAGAAAAAATGGAATGCAGAAATATAGGATGGGGGACACGTGGCTGGATGGCAGTACATGTGAAAGGGATCTAGGAGTCCTAATAGACCACAAGCTGAACATGAGTCAGCAGTGTGATGCGGCAGCCAAGAAAGCCAATGCAATTCTTGGCTGCATCAATAGGAGTATGGTGTCTAGATCGAGGGAGGTACTGGTACCACTGTACTCTGCCTTGGTTAGACCTCATCTTGAATACTGTGTCCAGTTCTGGGCACCCCAATTCAAGAAGGACATGGTCAAGCTGGAGCAGGTCCAGAGGAGGGCGACCAAAATGGTGAAGGGCCTGGAAGCCATGCCCTATGAGGATAGACTTAGAGAGCTGGGTATGTTCAGTCTGCAGAAGAGAAGGTTAAGAGGGGACATGATAGCCATGTTTAGATATTTGAAGGGATGCCATGTAGAGGAGGGAGAGGGCTTGTTTTCTGCCGCTCCAGAGACCAGGACAAGGAGCAATGGATTCAAGCTGCAGGAAAGGAGATTCCACCTGAACCTCAGGAAGAACTTCCTGACAGTCAGGGCTGTCCGGCAGTGGAATATGCTGCCTCGGAGTGTGGTGGAGTCTCCTTCTTTGGAGGTTTTTAAGCAGAGGCTGGATGGCCATCTGTCGGGAGTGCTTTGAGGGTGTTCCTGCATGGCACGGGGTTGGACTGGATGGCCCGTGTGGTCTCTTGCAACTCTACATTTCTATGATTCTATGATTCTATGATTCCAAGTCTCAAGTCAAATCTCAAGTCTCTATCTTCAAGTTTCAAGCCAGGTCTTAAGTCCTTGCAAGATACTTTAAGTCAAGTCTTAAGTCAAACCTGAAGTCTGGGAGCTTACCTTATACCCAACCTATATTTCAGAATTTCTGGACAAAGTAAAAAGTCAGTTTTAACCATATAAGTAGAGCAGGTGCTCCACATTTGCAATTTTGCCATCTGCAACTTCAGAAGAGGATCCTTCTTACTCCCCCTTCCACAAGCTGGAGGGTTTTGTGTCAATGGGCATAAAAGAGTCTGCAGCTTCTGAAGTGAAGAATAGGGTCCTTCTTACTCCCCATTACTGAATCTTCAAAAGCTTTAGAAGAAAGGATCCTTCCTCTTTCAGCCCATTGCCTAACACAGTTTCTGTTCCCCTCTGAGAACCCACTATGCACTCTGGGGGCAAGTCGCGCTTTCTGCTCTTAGGAAAAGTTTTAGAAAGCTCTTCCAATATGCAGTGGGGACAGATTGCTGAGCAGACCACAATCTCACCTCAATCGCATTAGCTAACCTGTTTGCTGTTCCTCTCTGAGAAATGCACCCACACTTTGGGCTTGAAATAGATCCTTATGTGACCAGTAGGCAAAAAGAGATGGAATCAGGATGGATGTACCATGTTACTGAACCAAGGGCAGCAAGTTGGTCGCTAAAAATGTACAAGTCACAAGTTGAGTCAAATCTAATGTCTGACTTGAGTCCGAGTCAATTGACTTGAATCTACATCACTGCATATTAGACAGCTAGCAAATAAATAAATAAATAAATAGCTAGCCAGCTTCAGATGGAATTACACAGTACAGCTAGCTACCTCTAAAGATTGATCAGGGCTAAATCCTACTGGAATAGACCTATTGAATGAACAGAACTTCTTTAGCCAAAACATATGCAAGTTCCATTGATTCAATAGGTTTATTACAATGAGACTAGCAACTGGATTTAGGCCTGCAAAGATTCACAGAACCTTTTAAATGTATATCTTGGAGTAAATTGGTATGTCTCTAAAAATGCAGTACTGCAATTCAACACAAATTTTGGTAATTAGTCTCCTACAACCTTTCAGTTTTACTCAAAACTAAGCGTTGTTTAGGTGGTTACATGGTATAGTCCTCTTATTTTGGGGCCAGCAATTAGATAACTGAGGGAGCTGATCAGTACCTGATCTTACCTTTCAGAACTTCATCAATGTGGGTTTTATAGAAAAAGATTTTGCTGGTGTCATCAACTTCAGATGTGGACTTCAGTCCAACCCCATTCTCAGTAATGTAAATGGGAGGGTTGCCATATTCCATTTTGATCCAATTTAGCAACCTCCGGATCCCCCAGGCTACTGCTCGCATATCGTCCATTGCTGAGGTAGGCCAGGAAGAGTCCATCTCCAATACCCGTTCTTGGTCATCCTCATAGGAAAATGGTCTCAGCTTTGTAGCCTTATGCTTTATGATTTTAGTTGTGTAATAATTTAGGCAGAAGACATCAGCTGTGCCCCTGATATATTCTTTCTCTTCTTCTGTGAAAACTGGAAGCCGGGAAGATGATAGTTTCTGTAGCTCACTCCGATTCCCTACTTTCCACTTCATGGCATCTGGATAATCTCCATTTTTAAAAATAGGGTGCGCAAACCAGCCTCCCATAAACTGTAGAAAACGATCAGCTGCTTCCACATTTCGAGGATCACTCAATGTCTCTGGCTCAACCCACTCCATGTTGAGACTCAAAGAAACAACCCCTTTCTGGATCTCTCTATATTTCTGGTCATATGTATGGTAAGCTCTAGCATGAGCCTTCAATATTATGTGGGTAACCTTATAGGGTGCATAGCCTGGCTCATCTTTGAAATTTGGCGGGAACACTGCTGAATCATAAGCTAGGGATGAAACTGCGATAGGCTCATTGAAAGTAACCCAGAACTTGACCCTGTCTCCAAAAGTCTGAAAACAAAAGTCTGCATAAGTATCAAATAGTTCAACCAACTCAGGGTTTAGCCAGCCACCGATGTCTTGCAGAGCTTGGGGTAGATCCCAATGGTAGAGAGTGACCATTGGAGTAATATTTTGGGCCAGTAAACCATTAATCAACTGGTTATAATAATTAACACCATACATATTTATGGAATGGTTTCTTCCATCTGGAAAAATTCGGGGCCATGAAAGGGAGAAGCGATAGCTGTTCACTCCTAATGCTCTCAGTAAATAAAGATCTTCATCAACTTTATTGTAGCTATCACAAGCTATATCTCCTGTTTCATTATTTTTAATATTCCCAGGGATGTGGGTAAAAGTATCCCATATGCTTGGTCCTTTCCCATCTTCATCCCAACCTCCTTCAGTCTGGTAGGCAGAGGTAGAAGCACCCCACAGAAAATCTTCCGGGAAAGTACCATAAAAGTACATATCTCTTTCCAAATTAGTCTGTTCTGAAAATTTTTCCCAAACAACCTTTGCCTTTGAGGGAACTTCAGAGGCTGGTAAACTAGGCAGCCTTGAGGGCATAGAAACCTCCTTTGTGAGAAGCTGAAGATTTTTATTTGTGACACCATCAGGAAAGCCATTATGTTCAATAATAGTTGAAAAGAAATATGCAGATTTCTTTGGAGTCCGTTGTCTATTTGCATCTTCAAAATTCACATAGTGAAGGCCAAATCTTTGACTGTAACCTGCTGTACCTTCAAAGCCATCCATCAAAGAGCGAGCAATATACAGCTGAACATCTACAGCATCCAGCTTCACAGCTGTCACACAAAGAAGAGACAATTTAGTTAGATTTTCATAATAACCATAACTGAGCTCCCCTTCCATTGACACAATGGAGGCAATTTGCACACTGTCAATATGTTGAATTGAATCAATGTAAACTAATTCAATTATTTATTTCCACATGTAGGATTCAAAAGATAAACTATAAAAAGAACATTGTTGTGTTGAGACTTTACCAGTTCACCCATCTAAAGCTAAGAATTTGGAATTGCTCAATTGTACATGGTGTAGTGGTTTGAGCATTGTACTACGACTATGGACACCAGGATTTGAATCTCCGCTCAGGCATGGAAACCCAATGGGCAACCTTGGGCAAGTCACACTCTCTCAGTCTCAGGGAAAAGGAAAGGCAAGCCTTAGTATGAACAGATCTTGTCAAGAAAATCCCATGATAGTTTTGCTTGATGGTTGCCAGAAATGATTGGAACACACACAACAATAGCAAACATTATCAGTATTTGATTATGCTGTACTGTAGTCACAGTAGAACATTTGAATTATCTGTCTTAGAGAAAAACCTTTGCCTGTAAGGTGATCTGAAATAAAATGGCACTTGATCTTTGAGTAGTTACTCAGGATCGCTACAATTGTACAAGGATCAAGTGATAAAGATGCAGGTATGAACTAGCATCTCTGCGTGCACAAGCATTCCCTTGACATCTGCTAAACAGCCACTGAGCCACTTTATTTACCACAAGATGATCTCTGACTTGTGGAAAGCATCTGTTACCTCACTTTTCCAGTGGTGGCTGCCAACAGGTCTTTGTGTATCAAGCTTCCCACTGGTTTCCCCGTTGGTGTCCCTCCCCCCCCCCGCTTTTAATTTAACACTGAAGCAGAAAGTAATAGATCTGTATCTTTTAATCTAGGGGTAGAAATCATGAGGCTCTTCAGATGTTGTTGGACTTAAAGTCCCAGCAGCCTTTTCGTGCATAGCCTATGGTGAGGAATGCTTGACTTACAGTGCCGAACGATTCACACCATTGTTCCAACAAGATATGGTACCTAAGTCTGTCTGTCCATTTATGCCGCAAGCCAGGCAGCCCTCAGTTACCAAGCCAACCAAGGTAAACAAACTGTGTGACTTGATTTATTGAAATTAAGTTATTTTACAAATGGCATTTTATTTATTATTATGTTTATTTAATTTATATTCCATCTTTCTCCCAGTATGAGATCCAAAGCAGCTTAGAATATAGGTTAAAACAAAATGTATCTAAAACAATACAGTCAGCCTCCCTTATCCACAGATTCTGAATCCATGAATTCAATCAACCAGAGCTTGAAAATATTTTTTTTTAACTCTAAAAAGTAAACTCTGATTTTGCCATTTTATATAGGGGGTACTATTTTGCTATAGCATTTTACCTAATGAGATTAGAGCATCCCCAAATTTTAGTATCCACAGGGGGTCCTGGGACCAAACCCTAGCAGATACTGATGGCCCATTGCATACAGTACAAAGGCTTTTTAAAATCAAACAATCCGATTGAAACATTAATTCAAAACAGTTGACACACATTTAAAACTTAGTAAAAAGATATAAAACCACAGCACGCTTTAAAAAAAAGATCCTTCTGCTACAAGTTAAGAGCCCAAGCCCTGCATAATTAAGAAAGTCTTTGCTTGTTGGTAGATAAAGAGCAAAGATGGGCCCAACCAAACCACCCATGGGGGGAAATTCCAAAGCTTAGCAGAAGATACCAGGAAAGATCTTTGCCATGTGTTGATCAGGTGAGCCTGTGAGGGTAGGGGGACTGAGAGAAATCTCTTCCCCAAAGATCATAATACTCTGGTAGGCTCATATGGAGAGAGAGGGCTTTTAGACAGTCTGCACCTAAACTGAATGGAGCATTACAGTTATAACCAGCACCTTGAATTATGCTCAGAAATGGACTGGTAGCCAATGAAGCTGTTTCAACAAGGAATCCTTATAGCTAGGCTTGGAAATTAATCTAGCTGCAGCATTTTGGCCTTGCTGAAGTTTCTGATCTGTTTTCAAGGACAGCCCTACATAGAGTGTGTTACAGTAATCCACTCAAGATAGTCAGTAAAACTGTAATCTTTTCTCAACATCTACAAAAAAAATCACCTTCATTTCAATAGGCCAGTCAATATGATCAGGCAGTCTTAGACAGGAAAATCATTATGTAAGGTTATTTTTGCCCATCAGTTGACATGGTGACCATTTCTTTGCAGGGATGTGGTAAATCTTGAAGAGTATTGCCTTGGGAGGGGTAAAGGGTTAAATACCTTGTGACAACTCTCAACAGTTAATATTACACCCTCCTGACAGTTTAATTTCTATGTCTATCTCAGTTCTTCGGAACCATTTGTACCTTTTAAAGCCTCATTGATGTAGAGACGATAGTAATCCATTCTCATTGTATCATTGATAAAATCACTTCCATCATCCATTGGCGCACCATTCTCTGCTATATAAATTGGGATCCTTGTCCCCGTGTATTCTTTGGAAACAAACAGGAGCAGTCTCCTCAGTCCCCAGGGCACCACATAGATCCAAGGTGCAGCTGTCTGTGGCCAAGAAGGATCCACCTGTGAGGAAAAGCCCCCAATATTCTCATAGCTTGGAACGCAGGAGTTATTAGCTGAAGTACTGATGAGCCTGGAAGTGTAATGAGAAAGGCCAAAGAAGTCAGCCGTCCCATTTATCAACTTCTTTTCTTCTTCAGTGAATGTGGGGAGTTCGGCAATTTGAGGAGAACATTGCTGGTTCACGAGCTGAATCTGGGATTTCAGGATATCTGGGTAATCGCCATTAACAAAGATGGGGTGAGCAAACCAGCCCAACATGAAATGCAAGTAACGTTCTGCTGCTCTCACGTCCTCAACATTTCCCGGAGTCTTTGGTTCAGCCCAGTCGGAATTCAAGACTATTCCCACCTTTCCATGCTGCTTGGGACGATATTGGGTGTCATAAACATGCCAGGCTTGAGCATGAGCCTTGAGAATAACATGAGCTACCTTTAGGAAACAGAGGAAAATACACATCATTCCAATGAATATAGCTTTTGGCTAAAGTACATACTCTGTTTGTAAAATATCTGAGTTTCAGTCTCTGACACCTTGGATTAACATTTGGAAAGCTGTTTCTGTATAAAGCATAGAAGCTCCATAAAAAGAGTACATTAGGGTTGGGGAATGTGAGGCTCTGTAGAAATTGGTGGATTGGAATTCCCATTAGCAGTTGTGGTCCAAGAATATCTGGAGAACCACATGTTTCTCAGCCCTCAGCTAGTTGGGTCGGACAAACATACCATATCAGTCAAAGCCCCAGCTTGCCTAGGCCCAGAAGCAGAAGAATGTCAAATGCTCTGAGGTTTAAATACAAACAGTGAACCAGTCAAAGGTCACTAAGTAGTGAATACTTTCATGCTTGTAGCCAGGTTTATGTTATAAATTAAAAAGTGATAGTTTGATCTCAACACTTATATCCCTTTATCTCAAGATTTATCTCCCGTTCTGGTAAATCAGACATGGTGCCCACAATAACTGCTCCTGCAGTCTGCATAGAAAGGGGTCATCTCAGTTTAGCATACAATTGCCCATCATTTGCAGACCCAATGCACTACATAAACTATGGCAATGTCCTGCAATTATGGCAAGCTACTTGTTGTTCATACCTGGTAGGATGCTATCCCTGGATCAACAATTCCTGGAGGATGCTGTCCAGTCCCATAGCCAGCATAGCTAATGACCCAAGGTTCATGGAAGGTAATCCAGAATTTAACCCAATCTCCAAAAGTGCCAAAGCAAAAAGATGCATAGTCTACAAAGGCATTTATAATACTCTCATTTTGCCAGCCGCCAAGATCCTGCAGAGCTTGTGGCAGGTCCCAATGGAACAAGGTCACCATGGGTTCAACATTAGAATCCAACAAGCTGTCTATCAGTTTGTTGTAGTAACTCACTCCTTGAGGATTCAAGCTGTTCTTAGTCCCATCAGCAAAAATCCTAGGCCATGATATAGAAAATTTATAAATCTTTGGCCGAAGGCCTCTGAGCAAATAAACATCATATTCTGTCTTGTGGTAGCTGTCACATGCCACATCAGCTGTTTGATTCCTGTAGACATGACCTTGATGTCCATAGCGGTCCCAAATACTCTCTCCTTTTCCATCCTCTGCCCATGCACCTTCAACATTGAAGGATCCTCTTGATGTGCCCCAGAGAAAACCACTAGGGAAAACACCCGTCAAAAAAGCATCTCTCTCCAACTCAGACTGATTAGCAAATGTTTCCCAGATTGTTTGATAGGATGAAAATGGGCTGATATCTGATGTCAGTGCCACATCTGGCTTGGGATTAATGGCTAAATTTTCTGTGTAGGAGCTTAAAAGAGAAGAAGATGATGATAAGAGAATATCTCTATTAAGTCAACTTTCATTGTCAATGCATTTCTACTTAGGTCTCAGAAGAAAGAGGATCATTTTGGCATTCAGATATCTCAAGTATTGTGGATGTGACTATTTTGATACCCAAATGTTCAACATTCATTGTTTGAAAAATACCACATTCCCACATCTAATAATCTTTAGTTTTAAGGATTTTAATGAATACAAGCAGTACTACAATTCAAACTATTCAGCTAGCTATCTAGTAGGTCATGCTTGGATGCATTAAGGTCATTAGCCTAATGAGATATTTACTCAGTAAGACAGCCGGTGTGGTGTAGTGGTTTGAGTGTTGAACCAGGAGAGCAGGGTTTGATTCCCCACTCAGTCATGCAAACTGACTGGATTACTTTGAGTGAGTCATACACTCTCAACCCTCAGAAAGCCCTGTGATAGGCTCACCTTAGGGTCACTGTAAGTTGAAAACGACATGAAGACACACAACAGTAAGAGTGATAGCTATAGGTAAAATCCACCACTTATTTCATATAGTTGATGATTTATCGGCTAAATCTTGTATGTGTTACCATGCTTATCATAGTTGGCAATCATTCTTTTTTTCTGGCTCAACAGGATATTTCAAGCCTCTTACAGAAATTGTCTGCATAGGGTGGGTCCCACTTTTTCTAAAAAGAGCAATTCCTGACCACCTCCCCCTCCTCCTCCCCCTGCTTTCTCTGATTGTCTGTCACTTCCTGCCACTTTGAGTGGTCTCTACCTTGATCTTTCTCACCTGATGCATTTCCCACCAGAATTTTGGTACACGAGTGTCAAGCATTTCACAAATTTTCACCACTTGTTTGATGATCTGTGCAGTTTTCCTTGCTACCTGATCAGCAACTTGAAGGGAAACTCCCAGTTACATTTTACACTGGCCTCCCTCAAAGTCTTTGCGCAGGGATTAAAGACCTTCCTTGTTTCTGCAGCAAGGTCCTGTCAAATTTCCATTTTCTGACTAATCTTTGCTTAATTTCACTATTTAGATAAGGTCTTATAAATGTGATTTTTCCATGGGAAGCAGATAAATTCACAATATTATCTCTTACTTTGTCATTAGAAGCTGGCATTGGACCTAAAAAATAAATTTTCTCAATATCTTTTTCATCGAAAGCAAGCCCCGGCTATAATTCATTAATCCATGCAAGGAACAGGGTGAGAAGTTCTCCATTTTTTACTTTCCATTTGATCCTGCAAAAATATACAATTCCACCTTCTATTGGGGTTTATTGATGAAACTTCATCTCAGTTCTGTGTGAAGAGGGCACCTTTAAACATACGAGGCTTGAACACCCCAAAATTGCATTGTTTTGGGACAAAATAACAAACTTTGTTAGGAATATTATGCATCCAACTATATATCCTAGAGGGGCTTTCCTACTATTGTCAGTATTTGAAGGCAAGAATAAAAATGCCACCTATGGAAGCTTAATTTCTAAGCTCTTTGATTGGCCAGATTAGAAGTAGCTAAGAAATGAAGAGATTTAAAGGAGCTGACATTTCATTCTTGGTGAGGCAGAATTCATACTAATTGAAAACTATTTTAAAAATCTGATTACTAAGAAGAGAAATCAAAACAGAGAAGTGTATAGATAATCAGTAGCTGTTTATTTCTCATATCAATCAAAATTAGGATGGGCTGCAGCCACTGAAAAATAGTGTTGAAATTTTGGTCAGATGTCCTGCACTGAAGATGATCCAGCTGAAATGAGAATCTGTGGACACTTTCAGAAGATAGAGGAATTCTCATGAAAGTTGAAGGCACATGAGTTCATGTAGAATGATCAGAATCTATCTGTCCTGTTATTAGGCAGGGAGGGAAAAGGGAGTTAATTACAACTTAGTAAAAGTTAATTGTTTCTATAACCCAAATCAAATACAATTTTTTTAAAAAAGAAAATTTCTGCATGCACTGCTGTCTTGATAACACGTAATTAAAGAAACAAGCTGTTGAACAAAACAGTACAATCACAGATTATCTGACGTATGTGTTGTGGAACTCATTTCATTTGGGTCTAGCAAGTTTGAATACCACATCCAACATTATAGCGGATTATCTTTGACATTGCCATTTGAATAGATTAGATGGAGTAAGTGGAATGCACCTCAGCTGAACGACACAAAGTTCAAACATACAGAATGCTGACAGAGTAATAGACAACATAAACCTGCTTGACTGTGTTCTTTTTCCAAGTTGCCACAGTGACCACAAAACCAAGATCTCAGTCTAGCCATGTTGTTGTTTCCCACACAAGTTTAAGTAGCTGGGAGGGTGAGAAAAGTGGGGGCAGGGGCGTGCTGGCATAGCAAATAATAAAATATTTAGTGTGATACCAAATGATCTCAGTTTCTATACATCATTGAAATAATGTATGTCCGGATCATGGGGAAATGAGTTTTTGGTAGTTTTGATACCACATCCTAATGGGAACCCAAGAGAATTAATGGGAACCCAAGAGATTTAGCTAATGGAGCGAATTATCCATAGTTCACTACCTCCTGAACGAGACTGGGTCTGTTCAAAAATGTTTTATATTTTGCTACATTAAACATGATTCCTGAAATTACAGAACCGGTTTCAGTCCAATTCATAACAACGTCTTAAAATAGTACCAAATAATTGTTTTTATGCTGAAACATAAAATAGAAGCAGCAGAAGGACAACTGAGCAGAATTACAAAAGGAAGACATTTTGACCATATCCATATTATACAGTTTTAGTCCTTGGATATCACTTTAACAGTCATGGCTTCGTCCTATGGAATCTTGGAATTTTGTCTTTTTATGAGGTACTGCCACTGAGATCTAATACTATACTATACCATTAGAAAGTGGAAGGAAGAATTTTGAAGAATGCCCTGAAAAATTCCAAGTACCTCATCCAAATCATAAATCCCTGGATTCTGTAGGAACAAACATGACAACTGAGGGGGTGTGAAACTGCTATATATGTCCAGTGTGGATATGGTCTTTGTGTAGAGTCTCTGTATAGTTCCACAAACAAAGCAAGGCAATAGCACAGTAAAAGGCTTATATAAAGTATCATAAGTTGCACCAAAACTCTGATGTTTAAGAAAACCAGTTAACCAAACATTATAAACATACCTGGTCTCTGGAGTGGATACGTTGTCCAAGATGTAACTTACATCATATCCTATGGCCTGAGCTTGTCCTTCATAAATGGCTGGGGAAAAAAAATGAGGGCAGTGAATAGGAAGAGACATTAAATGCAGTGGAAAGACAAATCAATAACTTATCCTGGTGTCCCTTTTTAGTGAAATCCCATCTTTTGCAGGGCCAAGGTGGTTTGAACATTCCTTAACTCCTCTCCCCTTCAACATTATTCCTTCTACAGAAACTGACTGGATTGAATCTTACTTCAAAGTTACCAATGTTATAACATTTTCTACCCATAGGGCACCATGTGGTGCATAAACATTATCTTTGTAAGACCTCACTAGTGCCCTATACCACCCAGTATCTACTTCCTGAGGCAACCAATTCACGCTGCCTACTGAATATAATTAGCTGCAAGTTTGTCTTGGACCACAGCATAGTTTTCATTGCATGTTAGTTGTTCCCCAAGTCCCATGGAGATAAACCACAAGACCACAGTTCCTCCTTGTAGAAGACACTTACCGCTAAAAATGGAAGCCACTATTGTAAGTAGGTTTTCTTGTGTGGAGGAACATTCATGGAAATGTACATGAAACAGCAAAATCTCCAAGCCATTTGTGACAGACTGTAAACCAAAAATGCACAGAACTGCAGTGAATTCTCTCAAGGCAACTATCAGAGCTGTGTATAGTCTCCTAGTGGCTGTTATTTTAATTGTATATCATGTGTTTAATATGCTTAATTGTATATCATATCATATCAAGCCAAAAGGGCTGATTTGAGGTAGGACAACAAGATGCACAGGACGATGGGGTAACTGTCATTACGAATTACATGGAATTCTAGAAAATGCAGATAGTTATTCTGATGTTAGGGGAAAAAATGTTTCTGTCCTCCTAGGCAGAAGGAACGTCTATCCAAGGTATCAGGTACCTCAGACTGAAAATGTCTTTGGTTAGTTGGAGGAACTGTAAGGGTGAACCATCACAACCACTATCCATAGTTACTTCACAGCAAGTGATTTCTAGTTCCTTTTATCTGTACTTTCATAAAATTCATATTTAGCCACATATCTTTTTAGAAGTTCACATTTACACTGTGGTCCCAACTATCTAGCAACAGAGGACAATAAATTTGACAATACATTGAAAATCAATGGATATAAGAGATGTCAGACTTTTCGAGACGATCTACGGAACACTGTAAAGTAACTTGGTGCAACTATCAGAATTACCTGTAGTTCATTGAGCATCTGTTCAATACTGGCTTCCTTTTTACAGTTGTAATGTAGGCTGAGAGACAGAAAATCTAGAGAGCCCTGGAAAATAAACCCCAGGGTGATCCTTAATATTCGTAATCATTATTGCAGGTACTTTTCAAGTAGAAAGAAATGGATATTACATACACACATCATCTATGTACAGAAATTGACTATGACTTCAGGAGGACTGCTTCACATCCCTTTTGCAGTTGTGACTGTTATATTCAATATTCAAATCTGCATATGAGTAACAAACATAACTTTTAAAAATGTTACCTTGTCGTGGGTGTGAGGAATGGCAAAGTGGATGAGAAGAGGTTTACATACCAAAGACCAGCCACTTGTAGCAATCAGGTGCGTGCGTGCGTGTGTGTGTGTGTGCGCTAAAAAAAACCCTAAGAATTCCTAGGTTGGGTATTGTTGCAAAACTGAGGAGGTAAATAGTTACTTTAAAAAAATTAAACTGTGACAGCATTCAACTAAAATAAGAGGGAATGTGGAACCATAACTTTAACAGAATATTTTTAAAAGTAGCTTTCCAAGCTATCCTGTTTTGATGAATATTAATTCTATGTATGAAAAATGTAGCCACCAGTTCCCCACAGACTTTGTACGCAGCAAAATAGGTGTGTACATTTATGAGAGCCAGTGGAGCGGAATGGTTTGAACATTTGACTACGACATCAGAGGCCAAGATTTGAATATATGCTTGGCCATGGAAACCAACTCGGTGACCTTGGGCAAGTCACATTCTCTTAGCCTCAGAAGAAGGCAAAGGCAAATCCCCTCTGAACAAATTTTGCCAAGAAAACTCCATGATGGGCTCACCTGAAGGCTGCCATAAGTTGGAAATGACTTGAAGGCACACAACAACAACATAGTGTTGGATAGAAGGATAGAAGTACCCAACCTGGGGCGTGGGGAGCAGATGAGGAAGTGGGGGAAATACAGCACAGAATAAGTAGAGAAGTAGTACAGGAATATCTGGCTAAACTAGATGAATTCAAGTCCCCAGGGCCAGATGAACTACATCCAAGGATATTAAAAGAACTGGCAGAAGTCATTTCTGAAGCACTTGCAATAATCTTTCAGAACTCTTGGAGAACAGGAAAAGTCCTAGCAGACTGGAGGAGGGCAAATGTCATCCCCATCTTCAAGAAGGGGAAAAAAGAGGACCCTAATAATTATTGCCTGGCAGCCTGACATCAATTCCAGGAAAGATCTTTGAGAAGATCATTAAACAGTTTGTAATTACTTAGAAAGCAATGCTGTAATCACTAAAAGCCAGCATGGATTTCTCAGAAATAAGTCATGCCAGACGAATCTTATCTCTTTTTATGATAGGATTACAAGCTTGATAGATGAAGGCAATGCTGTAGATGTAGCATATCTTGACCTCAGTAAGGCCTTTGACAAAGTTCCACATGACATTCTTGCAAAGAAGCTAGTAAAATGCGGGCTGGACAGAGCTACTGTTAGGTGGATTTGTAATTGGTTGACCGACCACACCCAAAGGGTGATCACCAAGGGCTGCTTTTCATCCTGGAGAGAAGTGACTAGTGGAGTGCCTCAGGGTTCTGTCCTGGGCCCAGTGCTGTTCAACATCTTCATCAATCAACAGAGAGAAAGGTAGGGTCCTGCACCTGGGCAGAAAAAATGAAAGTCACAAGTATAGGATGGGGGATGTGTGAAAAGGATCTAGGAGTCTTGGTAGATCACAAGCTGAACATGAATCAGCAGTGTGACATGGCAGCTAAGAAAGCCAACGCGATTCTTGGTTGCATCAATAGGAGTATGGTGTCTAGATCGAGGGAGGTAATGATACCACTCTATTCTGAATTGGTTAGGCCTCATATGGAATATTGTGTCCAGTTCTGGGCATCCCAATTCAAGAAGGACGTTGACAAGCTGGAATGTGTCCAGAGGAGGGCGACCAAAATGGTGAAGGGTCTGGAAGCCACGCCCTATGAAGAACACCTTAGGGAACTGGGTATGTTTAGTCTGCAGAAGAGAAGGTTAAGAGGGGACCTGATAGCCATGTTTAAATATTTGAAGGGATGTCATGTTGAGGAGGGAGCAGGCTTGTTCTCTACCGCTCCGGAGACTAGGACAAGGAGCAATGGATAAGCTGCAGGAAAGGAGATTCCACCTGAATCTCAGGAAGAACTTCCTGACAGTCAGAGCTGTCCGGCAGTGGAATACGCTGCCTCGGAGTATGGTTGAGTCTCCTTCTTTGGAGGTTTTTAAGCAGAGGCTCGATGGCCATCTGTTGGGAATGCTTTGATGGGTGTTCCTGCATAGCAGGGGGTTGGACTCAATGGCCCCTGGGGTCTCTTCCAACTCTATGATTCTATGATTCTACACACTTATTCTCATATAGAAGCAATATCTGAATAAAGTTATAGATAAGCCTGTATTAGCCTTAATGCTTTCACCATGTGAGCCCTGTTGGATCACACCCAAGATTCACTGTGTGTTCACCACGTGGCTTCCTGGAGCAGCCTGCCAGATGACTTGCATATAGGGTTTGAAGCCTCTTCTGTTTTTGCTCCCTAGAGACTGATATTCAGTGCCAAACTAGTCCTGAACATGAAGCCTCCTAGACATTATAACTAATAGCCATTGGTAGACCCTCCATCCATGAATTTGTCTAACCATGCTTTATGGTTAGACAAATTCACGGTAGCCATCAGTAGCATTAGCAAAGGTTACAGCTGCACTCATATCCTGCTTCCCATAGGCCACTTTACATAAACTAGCATGAGAACAGAATGCTGGACTAGATAAATAGTCCTTTAACGTGATCACACAAGGCTCTTCCAATGTTCTTGTAAATGATAATAAATTCCATAAATCAATTCTATTCCACATGAAGTATTTTGTTTTGTTTGGTTCTACTGGATATCTTGTAGTATGAATAATCAGCTGAGATACAACCATGTCAGTCCACCAGCAGTACTGATGCCCCTTGTCTCCAGCAGTCTCTGTTCCACCCCTGCCTAATGGAGATTTGTATATTTGTATTTTCCTATGTAGCTATCTTATATTCACTTTACAGCATATTACATTGGGCCCGTGATTTTTACTCCAAATGATCCATTGTTGCCTCCAACATCAGGAAGACCTTATTACTGACTGAGCTACGGTACACTTCCCACAGCTATGACCCCCAGGCCAAGAATAGCTCAGCAACCTGACAGATGCTCAATAGCTCAATACTGGTTGCAAAAACAGACTGACCAAACTGCCAATGGGTTGTATTTCTCAGGAGGAGGGAGGGTCACACTACATTCAGGCCAGAGTGAACCCAAATAAAACTTCATTGTGAAGAAAAATATGCATTTTATGCGTAAAGAGTCCCAAGAAAATAAAACTCATCACCAAAATTGAAGCCAGGAAAGATGCAGATGGCACTAGCATGGCATCCTCATGAACATCTAGTGAAATAGATAGCTTTCCATCTGAAAGACAAAAGAAGAAGAGCAAAAAAATACTTCTAATTACTGTGGAAGAAAAATGGTTTGTTCAGTAGAAATAAAAACTAGTTGTTCCTTTACTATGCTCTCACAATAGGTTGTTATCAATGTACATGGTGCTTTACAGACAAGTCTCTGTTTTAACTAGTTTGCTTTCCAAAATATGACATGGGGGTATTAGAAGATGGGGAAGACATAGATAAATTATTAGGTAAGAGAGATAGTACAAACAGAAGATATAGAAGATGGACCAGATATATATCACATGCAGTAATAATGCAAGAGATGCCTTTCTTGGTGGCTCTGACTCTTTTCCTCGAGAAACTAGACTGGATCCCTCCGTGTTGTCTTTCCAGTGGCAGGTAAAGACTGTTTTTAATTTCACTTCTAAGAACTGACAGCTTATGGGGGAAGGGCTATTGATAACATGCTCAATTGTCCACATTTGTTGCTTTTAACAGATGTGCTTTTAAATTCCTTTTCATTCTAGGGATACTTTAACTATATCTTAACTTTTTTATGGTTTTGGCTGTATTTCCTTTATTTTTTGTGCACTGTCTTGACTTCCAAGACTGAGAGAAAGATTCACAAACAAATAAATGAACAACATTTGGTCAAACTGAGCTCTGGAGAGCATTGGTCTGCCCCTCCTAGTCTTCCACACAGCCTAGCTAATCAGCCATCAGCTTCAAAACGTTAATGGCAGAGAATTAGCAGTCCCTGGAAATTAACAACCTTGCTCAGGATTGCTGGTAGCAGGGGGAAAGTTAAATCCAGTTCCCACCTGAGTCCCACCAATACTGATCAAGTTTTCTGTTTTTCTGCTGTTCAGAGCCCACACCTGATGGGGACAAAATAGAAGTTTGGTTCAATTTTTCCTTTAGCCCTCATGCTGTACCGACAATGAAGTGGTTGTATTGCAGTCTTAATGGAAACTGAGATTTAAGGATGGGTGTGAAAAAGGAGAATGGTGTGTTTTTAGCTGTTCTTTCCCTGTATTTTTAGAAAGACTCAGGAACAACATCAAGCGCTTCTGAGACAAGTGGAAAGACAGAGTATAAAGGCAAGGAGAACACAATAATTTCAGAGTGCAAGAGTCATTTGGTCAGCTCAGGCTGAGAAGAAGAAGCAGCTTGCGCCAGATAGGAGAGTCAATCAAGAAACCGTTTTAGGGAGTTAAGGAAGGACATCACAAGCCTCACATAAAGAGATGACATTAATGGTTTGGGCAGCAGAATTATGACCAATGGTCCATTTATACTACACACTTAAAGCACTGATTTAACTGCTGTTGTTCAATCTTATAGAATCCTGGGATTTACAGTTTAGGGAGGGACATTTAGCATTCTCAGCCAGAGACCTCAAGTAGTTCAGCAGAATACAAGCCCCAGGATGCCATGTCAGTTAAGGTAAAAGAGAGCACTGTAACTGTGTAGTGTGAGAAGTATGAGACCTTCTGGAAAAGACGAGCAAACAGGTTTAAACGGTGAAGTCAGGAATTCATGGCTTGAGCTTTCATAAAGAAATAAGACCATATTCTTACAGTACTATACATGGGGGAAAAGAAACCTGAGGGGGCAATGGCACAAAGGAGAGTCTGAGAGATAACTGGAGGCAACTGGACAATGGCATGGACCCGCTCCTGCTGACCCCAGTTGGAAAAAAAAGGGCATACCACATAACATCATGTGTGGTTTGGCCAGTAAGTCAAAGAAACTTCAGGTGTGAAAAGCAAGTCACAGAACTGTGGTTGACTATATTAAAAGTAGCAGAAATGAAGGAAGTCGAGAAAAGATTGCTCTATAATTTTGTTGAGGAAATAGAAAAGACAAAAGATTATGGGAAATCAAAGGAACAATTGAGGGAAACGAGAACGGAGACAACAGGGGCATCTTCCAGATGTTTGGAGGCAGAACAACACAAAAGGAATGTGATAATATCCAGACAGACTGTACGAAGGAGCTTCTCTTGTTCTTTTAGAATAGGACATGCCTCCCCTAATTGCTTTGCTGGTTTGCAACAGACTGGGATGCTCAGCCCCTTAGGCTGCAGTGGCCAAAAATATGCATTGCTTTCTGCAGGCATTATACTTACATCCTCAGCCCCCATCCATCTCCAGAATTCATGCCACACTGCTTGGAGAAGAAAGGCAATTTATTCCATCCCACCAAGAGTTTCACTTACCTTCTGAGGAATATTTTTCATGGTAGATTTTATAAACTTTTTCATGCGCTGAAGCCAGCACCTGGAGAGGATGAACAAGTGGATCTCCTTGAAGTAGAGACTCTGCAACCTCAGGCAAGCTGCTGAAAGTGAGCCACGTGTCAACAAGATCACCAAACAACCCAAAGGCAAACTCCGCGTATTCTGCAAAAAGTTCAACAAAAGTCGCAGGCTGGCCCAAAGAAAGCTGGCGAGCTAAAGTCTTCGGCAAGTGTTTTTGATGAAGTATTATGACTGGGTTAAGATTTGCAGCTCTGAGACTTCCAAGAAGCTGTCTGTAGCACACAATGTTAGTCTCATTGGCGCTTTGGGCATTCATCTCCGGGAAGATATAAGTCCAAGATAAAAACACCTTAAAATGAGTCACACCATTTGCATGGAGTTCAGCAAAGTATGGCACCAAGGAAGAGAGAGAAGGCTGATGACAAAGATAATCTGACTGGGATGTCACAGAATTAAGAGCAGCGTCTCTTACATTTCTGCTTTGGGTGTTCAATTTACTTACTAACTCATTAGTAAGAGGACCAGCTATGAAAATAAACTTCTCAATGGGATCCCCATCTACTCCAGTGCTAACAAAAGGGAGCAGAAAAACCAAGCACACTTTACATACCAGTGCCATGTCTGCTAATACAGAGACAAGAACTCTTGCTCCTCTTATACCCAATCAAAGACAATAAAATTAACAGTTAACTTATACTTGCTATCAGAAGAGTACAAAGTTGACAAGCAGCAACAGAAACAAAGATAATAGAATCAGAGGTTAAATCTCACTGAAGGTTTTCTTTATTTTAAACAAACAGACAAAGAACATATTGTGAACGAAACTCTTGGGCTCATTGAAAGAACACACTGGAAAGCTCATTTGAATCATCAGTCACAAACACCGAAAAGAGATCAGCGGTTATGAAAAATCCCTTATCGCGGGCTGGCCCCACAATTCCGACACTTGGAGTCCTGCCACTCATCCTGCCCTTGTTCGCCCACCGAACCCCTTTCTGGAATGGGTTTCTGGGCCCCAGGGTGACCTCTTAAATGTCGACCTGCAGCTGTGTTGTTGCTGTGTGTTCTTTATGATAGGCCCAGCCTCGCCCCTTATGAAGCTTGAAAGAGATAGCCAGAGACAGTTTTTAAAAAAGCAGTGATGCAGACTCAAGTCGACGGACTCGACTTGGCAATAAATGATGCAGCGATTTGACTCGAATTGAGACTTGCATACTTTTAGTGACTGACTTGCTGCCCTTGGTTCAGTAACGTAACACGTTCATCCAGAAACCTGATGACTTTGAACGACGCTTCCATCTCTTTTTGCCTACTGGTCACATGACAATCTGTCTCAAGCCCAAAGTGTGGGCGTATTTCTCAGAGGCCAGCAGCAAACAGGTTAGGCGATGGGCTTGAGGTCTGCTCAGCAGCTTCTGCTGCCGTATAGCAGAGGAACCTTCTGAAGCTTTTCCTAAGAGCAGAAGACAAGACTCGCCCCTAGAGTGCAGGCTGCATTTCTCAGAGGGGAACAGCAAACGTGTTAAGCAACAAGCTTGAGGAGGAAGAATTTTCTTTCACAAGAGCCATTGAAATAGGCTGATAATCTACTTGAAACGCTGTATGATTTTGGAACTGGGGCAGGTTTTAAAGCGAAGAAGGACAAGTCTGTTATTTTGACTGAAGATACAATGAAGGAAGATAAAAAATTATGAATGGAGAGGACAAGATTTAAAATAGCGAAAAAGGTAAAATATTCAGCAGTCCGTTTTGAAAACAAGAATTAATAATTATTTAAGAATAATTAGTTCAAACCATGGAATGAGATAAAACAGGATTTGCAGAGATGGTCAATGCTGAAACTTTCACTCCTTGGTAGAACCTCAGCTATAAAAATGAATATGTTCCCTAAGATGCTATGTGTTTTCCAAACAATTCCAATAGTGACTAAAGATGTGCCATTTACACAATGGCACTAGGGTATTTTGAAATTTATCTGGCAAGGGAAGAAACCAAGAGCAAGATTTAAGATTTTGCAAGGTGCCAAACAAAGCGGAGGGCTTGGCCTTCCAGATATGAAGGTATAGTTTTACGTTTCATGTCTGTTGTGGGCAAAATATTGGTCTTCCCTGAGGAGGGAAAAGGTTTTTACAATTAGGAGGTTTTAAGATTTGGATTTCATGCTTATTTATGGTAGGATAAAATTAAAGTAAATGTTAATTTTAAAAATCATTTTTTGAGAAGAGCTGTCTTCAGAATTTTGAATAAATGCAAAGTAAGATTTTGTCCTGTTATATCTTTTTGAGTTTCCCCACATGGAGCTCTGTTTAAGAGAGAAATAGTATATAAGATAAATGGATTACATATAGTGATTTGTTAACAATGAAAATGGTCAATGGCAAATGAAAGCTAATGATCGATTACTTCAAGAAGGATTTAATATTAGATGGTCTGCTTATAAACAATTGATGGCATGTTTTGAGATAGATGAAAAATTATATGGGTTTGAGGTATCTAAATCTGAATTGGGAAAGCCATTACATATGTGCCTGCTAAAATGTGTACATTATTATTAAAAATTGAGGCAGAAGACGAACAAGTAAAAGATTGTGTGATTAAATGGGTTCAAAATATTGGTCATAAAATTCAGTTAGCACAATGGGAAGGGATATGGACAAAAGACTTTAAAAACTTAAATTTAAATGGTAAATTTTAAATTATGATCTTTGAGAAAATGTTTATAAAGTGATGTATATATGGTATTTAACACCAGAAATGTTGTCCAAAATGTATAATGTCTAATATTTGTTGAAAATGTAAGAAAGAACGGACTTTTTCATATGTGGGGGACATGCAAAGAAATTTTGGATTTTAATACACAGATTAATAGAAGATATTTTAAAAATTAAGATTAAACTTGAACCAGGGATGTGTCCATTGGGAATGAAGGACAATCAAATAAGCAAGATTAATCAAAGAATCTTCCAGTATGTAACTATACGATTGGATTCTGAAGCTTTTTGAATTGAGACGGATAAACTGTGATGTTGAAAGACAGATTGAGTAATTTTAAAAAGGATTAGGTAAGAGTCATAACATTCTTCATTAAGCATTGGGGAAGTTTTGGGAAATTTAGGGTTTTAATGCAAGTATTTTTATATTAGGTTTTATTAACACAAATTAATTATACAAAATTAATTATATTAGTTTTACTACAGTTTCGCTCACTATATTGTTACACTATTACATTCATTAGTAATTTAGAGGAAGTTTGCCAATGTTTCAGCTTGTAACCATGAACTGAGAGGTTGGAAGTCAAGCCAGTCTTAATCTCTGTAATATTATATAGTTTTAGTTGTTTAGCGCATAGTGTAGTTTTATTTATTCATAGTTTTTCTTCTCTTAGTGCGTTGTTTTACATATTTAAATTTCTATGTGCTTAATAAAAATATTTTAAAAATCCCTCAGGAATATAACACATTAACTCTTGAACAATCTATTCTGTTATGGCTTCCCAGAACAGTCTTCCCTCCTTTCTAACTGTCCTGTCTCTGTGAAATCAAAATCTTATCCCTGTCAACTGATTCTGTCAAATCCACACCATCCTGTATCAGCTCCAAAAGTTGCATTCCCAGAGATGGTGTTTTTGTTGTTGTTGTTTTTGGGTTACATACTTTGCACCCACAGTCCGCCACCCCCCTCCGCAACACTCCCTGAACTGTGATCGGCTGCCCTCAGCCAGATCAGTCCAACACCTTCTTCACAGAAGTGGACGAAGTCATGAGATAAACGGAAGGTTCTCAATCCCCTATTGCCCTTGTAATGCCAATATAGGGACAGCAGGCGCTGTCAGGAGCCAACTGACAGATATCTCTAATTTTTTTTGCCTCCCTGGGAATCCTTCCAGAGAAATGCCCAAGCATTTTGTACACAACCTGTGCCCCAACACAAGAAGAAAGATGGGTTGGTAAAACTAGGGCAGGGAAAGATTTAACATGTGAGCCACATAGTCATACATCTTGGGCTTCTTTAAAAAAGAAAAAAGTAGGAGGAGCTACACGGGCTTAACTCTTCCAGGTCATTTTAGCACCAATTTTTTTTTTTTTAGTTGCACAGTTGTTTTTAATTGTTTAGCTTTTTTAAAGAACAGTATATTATGTGGCATGTATTTTAGCACCAAAAATTTTAAGTGACATTTGGACTTTTTTTCAAACTTTTAGCAAGAAAAACACAGTCTTACGAAGACAGATGTACAGAGATAAGACTTTATTTCATACAATATCTATTTATTTAACACAAATAAAGAGTTGGAAATAAACCTACAGCATAGTATTATGCTACAAAAACATTATTTAAGAAGTTCTTTTTAAGTAAGACACAGAAGCTGAAAGTCTGACACTTTTTAAAAAGCCACCTTTTAGTACTAAAAGTACCTTATCAGGTTGCTTGAATCTCTGGAAAGAATAAAGGCTCTATCTAAATAAAAGATTATTTTTTTTAAAAAAAGACAAGATAGATGAATTCAGTGACACAGCCTTTTCAAGGCAGCCAACTAGGTACAATGGTGATGCACATCAGAAAATGAATAACTGAATGTAGTAAGAAAATGGCATGTCAATTCTGTTGCATTGCTTCTTAATCCTTAATCTTCCAGCAAGTAGTTAGGGTTAACTACAAGAAAGGGGTTCTCGTCAAAGCTCTGTCCTTCCTCTGAATCTTTCAATCCCGTCTGAGTGAGCTCAATTAGAATGTGGTCCTGAAACAAAAGAATTCTTAATCAGCCCAAGCTGTAAGAGTCTTACTATGTATGCTACAGAAATGACAATAAGCATGCTTCAAGTAAAATGCCAGTTTCAAAAACTGATTTAATGCCTTAATAAGAGTAAGTAGGATCAAAGCCTTAATTGCAATACTTCAAGCTTCCTAGCTATGCATACTGATGGCTCTATGTGAATGCAACCATTCCACTCCCACCAACTATAGAAGGTGACTATACTCAACAGCACATACAGCAAACTCCATATGCCTACTCAGTGTAAAGTCCTTCTGAATTCAGTGATATCTACTGCCAATTAGGTATGCATACAAATTGCAGCCTTGGATTACAATCTTATGCACCCCAGCCAGGAGCATGTTAAGCTACACCTTATCTGCGATGTAAACTACAAGGCTTATGCATGCTTACTGAGGAATTAGACCCATTTAATGCAGTGTAACTTGCTTCAGGGTAAATATGCCTCCAGTTGGGTGGTTAAGCTCATCAAAAGGCTACATCAGTACTTCCTTCTTTTAGTACTTAGCACACATCAGTGCCTCCTTTCTTCTGTCACACATTTCATCCACAGAAATCAGGAATAGCATTTTTGGTTTAAAAAAGAACCCCATAATTTTAGGCTGATGTGTACATACATAATGTGTGAGGCGATGGATAACTTTTTCTATTATCTTCTTTTTATTGATGAGCTCTTCTTCAGAATCTATTTCTGACTCAATTTCCTTTAGGTACCAGTTGATAAGCTCACTCCTTTTTAAGGAGGCTTCATCATCTTCTGCAAACAAGAGAGAAAAAGCAATTTTACCATTAAATATTAATAATCAAGTTAATATTTAGCATTTATATAACACAAGTGGACTTCATACGCTTTATCTTAATGGTCCGTAAGATATAGCAAGCAATGAGGAAAAAGTAAACTACCAGGATTGTTGTAAAGTTCTTCTAGTCTCACTTTCAAACAGACTGTTTGTTCCAGTGAGGAAAAGGCATTCTGTACAAAGATTTTTTTGGAAAGGGAAAAGAAATCTCCTTCTTTATCCTTACTGATCCTTACACAGATCACTCTTTCCTCACTGAGGAGGGGTGAAGCAGAGCTTTCTCTCCCATCCAGCAAAGAGACAATCACTGTTGGTATATATGAGTGAGCATGTATCTTCCTCTTGGTCTGCATCGTGTAAGGCCTTTAGGGCCAAAAAAATTGAGCACCTCTGGAGTGGAGGCAGGTAGCCATGCTCAACTATACCTTCTTACTGGCTCACTCAGCTTTTCAAATGCTGGAAGAGCTTTTAGAAGTAGGGCCTTAGAGGCTTCTCTGAGGTTGATTTTCTTCTTACCTTCCTCTGATTTCCTTAGATGCATCACAATGAGGTTAGATATTCTACGATATTCAGCAAAACTTAGCCTTAAGGAAGCCTTGGATGTCGGCTCTTTGTTCAGATCATCTGCGTGGCCATTTACACCATTCACCAAGCCATTAACAGCAATAGGTTCTCCACTGCCTAGAAAACATATATTGGATCAGTTTTTTGGGGGCGCTGGGTACATCAGTCCAGGTCAGAGAATGAAAGACTACAGTTGAAGCACGTTATGAAGTGGGTTGTTCCAACCAATCTTCTATTCCATGGTCCAAAATGAACACAAAACTTTAGTTTTACACACAGATTCATCTAATTGTGTGGAGGGATAAAGTGGAGGTGAGAAGGTTATCTATAGTTTCTGTGTGTGTGTGCGCGCGCGTGTGCAGATGCACGCGTGCACACGCGTGTGAGAAAGCAGATATAACTAACTACTCACCAGTGACTCCATCCTGAGCTTCAGGCTCTTCCATGGGCTGCTCCTCCTCATCTTGGTCTAAGTTGATATCTGGAGTTTCAACACGGATAATGGACTTATTTAATAACCTGAAGGCTTCCTTCACGTGTTTTGGATGAACCTAGTTAGAATACATACAAAGAGGCAGATAAGTAGAGGAATGTTTCTCCTGAAAATGTATTAACATCAGTGGACTGACACACACCTCCTACAGAAAACACAAAAGGTACCTTTTCAACCTAGTCCCTTTCCTTGCCAAAGAGCTGAAGGAACTAAGCACACTGGTTCCACTATCAAACTCAAGAGTTTCCTGAAGTTATATAAAATTTACAAACATAAAAACATCAGAACTGATCATCATAGTGTACTTGCTTGAGTTACCAAAAAAACTCAAGTCTTTGGAAGATTAAATACTTGCATGTGACTGAAAAACTTGTAGAAAGCTCATCTAAAGTTTCATAACTGTCTCTATCACAACCCAAAATAGATAAATTTAACATCTGCATGGCCCTTCTAAGTGTCTGCAATCCCATAACATTCTTTTATGATTAACTTTTAAGTATTAACCATGAATATAAACATTCATGAATACAGATGTTTCATTGACGTATTCTCTGTTAAAGAGAACAGCTAGGAATGACAACATGGCCAAGTACTCGTCAAGATCATCACACCAAATGCTACTCCATCAGGCGCAGCTACCTCATCACAGCAGTGCATCCGTGCCATCGCTTCCGACAGTCGAATCATGCTCTCCAGCTGTCGCACTGTGATCCTCCATGATGATTTTGTAATGCCAGAGCCATCCCGCTGGCGTAAGCGCTTATACTGTTCAACTACAAAATCTTCTGACTCTTTAGAAATCTATTGGAAGAAAGAGGAAAAAAATTGAGGTCCGCTACAGTGGAATTGGTCAATACAGTTGGCCTTCCACATTTGTGGGTTTCATTTTCACAGATATGATTATTTACAATTTCTCCAATTCCTGCCCCCGGACATCAAGAACTTATTTTCCAGGGGAAACTTCCCTCTCAGTGGTTCTGACCAGGCCATGCAACCCTCTAAAAATCCACCTCTCGTACTCCTCCTCCATCAGCTCCTGCCTGGCCACTTAAGGAGAGCTCACAGACTGATTTCTCAGCACCCAAACCCTCTCCCAGTGACCCACACACACCTAAGGAAAGAGATGGGCAAAAGAGAGGAAGTGCAGGGCCACCATGTTGACCTTTCCCTAACTAGTTTGAACCCTGAATGCCTGTTCACCCCATGCCTCAGCCCCCTTCTCACAGATACGCACACAGATTTTGCTATTTGTGACTTTCCCACTTTTGCAGGGGTCTCGCACCTCTAACCCTAGTAAATGTGGAGGGCTGACTGTACTCACTATATAATATTGTGTAATATAAAGCAACTTATACTTATTTGAAATCAACTGGGCACTGCCGAGTCCTCCATCCACCAGATATGGATTGAATATATTTTTCATTGCAATGTATTTGCAATGTACATGGCCATTTACTTAGGCAGCACCAAAAAATACTTCTTCCAAACCACACTTAAATACTGTTTATTGGATTAAGTAACAGAAGCACTAACATTCAGGGAAGCTCATATGGCTTTGTATTAATGCATTGGAAACAGACATCATTTGCTTACATTCCAATTAGCTAAGCATCTACTTGGCTTTGAAGCAGCAACCCCCCAGGTAAAGTAACACTGTCAATGGCAGATTAATGTGAAGCAGTTCCCAAAATAGGTCTCCCTTTCTGCATGTATGTGAGCTATTCTAGAAGTGGTGGCACAGAAATAGGTAATATAGAAAACAACAGAAAAATCTGAATCCATTTTCAGCTATGCAGCCTGAAAGAGATTAACAGCCTGATCTCATGCATTTTTACTGACATAAAGGAAACACACTGAGAGATTTACGAAGTGACTGGAAAGAAGAGAAAGCAAGCTGGACCTTTTTACTTCAGCACTGAGTCCCTGGCCAGGGAGAACTCCAGAGCAGTTGCAGCAATTGAACAATCCCAGCCCTGAAAACTGTATTGTGTAAGACTGTACAGTGGACTCAAATTATGGGAACCATGAATATTCACATAATAATAATAATAATAATAATAATAATAATAATAATAATAATAGTAGTAGTAGTAGTAGTAGTAGTAGTAGTAATATTATTATTATTATTATTATTTATTTTTATCCCGCCTCTCCACCTGGATCAAGGCGGCGAACAACATTAAATACATTAATACATTAAAAACATTAAAAAACATACCCGATCCTCCCCACCCACCAATCCACCTAAGACCAACCCCCTAAAACACACTACAATCAATCAACTATTAAAAGAACAGCAAGACAATTGATGGGAGGCGATGGAAATGCTAGTCTTGGAAGGCCTGTCGGAAGAGATCAGTCCTTTGGTTTACCTTTGGTTTAAACTGCCTGGCAAACAGAAGGTATCTTCGGATATCATCTAATGTATAAATGCGATCAATTGATTCTTCAATCCTAGAATGAAGATCCACAATGCGCCTAGCAATGGCATAGTCTGTAACCTGTAACAGGGGAAGTTTGGGTTAGAATACCATTATTGCAACTCCATCTAATAATTGACAAAACAACAGATTAACACTGATACATACAATGTTGCAGCATACCAAATGCATATGGAACCAATGCTGTTGGTTAATTTCTGTTTGGGTAACTGCTTTAGCAGCAAGTTGCAGCAGAACAGTGTTATCTTTGTTCATTTTTGTCTTGTGATGTTTTCTTTTCACACCCTTAATTTCTGTAGAAATAACTGTCGGAGGTGTTTTGAGTTTTTAAGAATATTACATACTGTTCTTTCCAAATAACCGTAAGCTTAAATCTTAAGATACAAACTTAAAGAAACTTACAAAGCTTCCTATGTGTTCCTCTACTTTGCTGTCACCTTCAGAGTCAGAGAATCCACGAATTTCCTGTGCTCAGTCTCACATTATTCAAGATACGCTCACCTCCGAAGAGGTTTCACATGGGCACAGGTAGGTACAAAGGGAAAGGAGTAACATTCCTTCCAGAAACTTCCTAGGATCCAAGTCATTACAGGTGCCAGACTCCTGGCTACTGAAGGAACTTATTTGATTTGTACTCACCCTCTCTTGTTAAAATATGAACTCAAGATGGCTTTCAATTCAGGAAACTATTGCTAGCCCATACATACCACTACATAAATGGTGTGTAGCACATGACAGAAAGATATTGTAATTGTAGGAAACACATGAAAATGGCAGGGAGCTAACAAAGGAAAGAAGTCACTATGTAAAACAGTATATGCAGGTAAAGGCTGAGACCCCCCTCAAAAAAAAGCCAGAACCCACATATCTACAGTATTTTACTTTTATTTATGGACTGCAATATCACTACAAACAGCTGTAAACTAGGCTTTACCTCATTGCATTCATCCACAAGGATAAAGAAGAGATCAAATCTAGACATGATGGGGGCTGACAGGTTTATGTTTTGTTTCAAAGACTTCGCTCTGTCATAACGTCCACCGACTGGATTCGCTGCTGCCAGAATGGAGGTTCGGGCATTTAAAGTAGCCTAATAACAAGCCAGAAGAACTAGTTACATGAAGCAAAGGTACTTCTAAAGAAAGACAGCATTTAGTGGTGTATGAACATTTATCTCATCAGTCATACAAACAGCTCTACAAAGACAACAGTGGAAAGCTAGTAAAGGAATTGTACTCCTTTCCTTTGACATGTACTGGCGTGAGAAGCAATATATTTCATGGCTTCTATTGTGTATGTTGATGAGTTTCTCTAACAGGTCTGTGCTATCATTGTTTAATCCAGTAACCTTGTCCCTATATAACAGGTTAAATCCCTGGCTTCATTGAAGTTATCCACACCTTAGCTGAATGCACAACGGCAGCCTAATTCTAATGCTTACTTCAAAGCAGATTTGCACAGTTGCAATGAGTTCTATAGGGCTTTTTGTGAAGTAAGGGTACATAGTATTTCAACCTACAACTCATATTTAGTTGTACCCTATAGAGCTGATTTAGTGAAAGTATGCCAACTTGGTCAATCAACATATATGCAATCTACTTCCGTTGTCACTACCAAGAGGATATAGGCCTAAACATCTAAGGACTCTAGCGACTACAAAATAAAGATATCTTTATTGCAAAAATCTATCTGTGTCATAAATCATCAGTGCTTAGTTTTGACATAGGCCCTTTTCGCACCTTACCTTTTAACTGGGTTGCGGTCCTCGCGGGAGAAGCCTGGGCAGGAAGGCTTTCGCAAGCCTCCTGCTTCAGCTCTGCAGCTCCTTCCTGCTCGCGCGAAAGCCCCACCCGCGCCGCGCCCCTTCCTTCCGCAGTGCAGCCTGGGAGTTGGAGGCTGCACTGAGGAGAGGACGCGCGACCGGTCCGGCTCCAGAGGCTCCGCACAGCACGTGAATGCAGCCCAGGCCCGTGAGCGTTTTCAGCTAAAAGCCGAAAATGTCAGTTTCAGCTAAATGCGTGTTTGCTGCATGTGAGGGCCTTGAGCGTCACATAAATGGGAGTGCATCATGCAGACCGCTCCTCACATTTACGATACAGACACATTTCAGGGGGTCCTTTCGCTTGCAAACCGCTGTGTGAAAAGGGCCTTAGAGTTGGAGAAGAGAAAAAGCTCTGGTTTAGAGAAGGCTGCCAGAGTGAGTCTCTTTTAAAAAGAGTGTTCACTCAAAAGAAAACTTACTCAGTTTTATGGATGGAATAAATGTGATTGACAGAGAACGACAAGGGGAAGTACAGCGAAGGTGCATGCTAGAAAAACACAGAAACCTTCCCATATCTACGTATTAACATATGTATTCATATATAGTAGCACAATATACTACAAAATATACAGATTCAACACGGTGTAAGAGATCCAAATTCAAACAGTTCAACTGTTTTTACCTTGACTCCTGCTTTAGTAATGGATATGGTCTGCTGCTCCATCGCTTCATGAATGGCAACTTGATCTCTCATGTCCATTTTGTCAAATTCATCAATGCAGCACACTCCCTACAGAAGAAGGGGGATGCAAGATTCATCAGTCCCTACTTCCATACCATGGTAACCAGAACAAAGCCCAAGGTCTTTTTAGGAAAATACTAAGTGCCACAAATGAGATAACATACATTATCTGCCAACATCAGAGCTCCAGCTTCAATGACAAATTCATAGGATTCTTCGTCTTTCACAACAGCAGCTGTTAAACCAGCAGCACTGGAAGCCTTTCCGCTGGTGTAAACGGCTCGGGGACTGAATTCCTCCACGTGCCTATGGGGTTAATAAAAGGCTACATAACAATTCACAACAGAACCCAGCACTATGATGACTCAAAATTTCTGCAAAACATTCACTGGTGCTCTGAACAGCTACTTATCTTGTTGCCAACATGAACAAAGACTAGGGAGCCAAGGAGGGCATTTGTAAATCGCAGATACTCTTGCTGATCAATTTCAAATCACTTGGAAATTGATCAGGAAATGCTGTTTCCCCTTCTCCCTGCAGACGAATCTGATATTGACTGGAATTCTACCACTGCTACATAGTTAAGTATACTTAACTAACAGACTAACAGATGCAGCAGCAACAGCACTGTGATGGGTCAAATATACTTAACTAAGTAGCCTCTCCTAGCCGAACCTTCCCAAACCTACTTTATCAGGCAGCAGAGAAGGTCATCTGTTCTGCTGGTAACTGGGATGTGGGTGGACAATGCTTCCATATCCTTTCTGCCAGCAAGGAAGGAAGGACCTAAGACAGAGGACTTGATACAGAGGTCTTGCTTCTTGGTGTCACAGTCTCACTGCTGGGAGCAGATGGAAATGTCATCCATGCACACCCTGATCACTAGCAGAATGAACCTCTTGTAAAGCAGGTTGGGGGTCAGCTGCAGATGGTTATGCATCTGTAACTGGGATAACGAATAAAGATACAGACACTGAATCATGGTGCCTATACACTTTGCTGTGTGCAAATTTAAAATAAAAGTAAACAAGACATTATGCTCCCTGACAGAAGACAAGCATTGCATGAAGAACATCCCTGGTTTAATCACTGGCACCTCTAGGTAAGGAGTGGAAAGAATCTTGTTTAAAACTCCGTAGCATTTATGGTAGTCCATCTGGAGGCTACAAGGATAAGATGATCGTGGTTTGACTCAAAAAAGGAAGCTTCCAAAACTTACTTAAGAAACTGACTCTTGGCAGTACTTGGATCACCAACGATACAGACATTGATGTCACCACGCAAGGATGTTCCTTCTGCTGTTGTCTTAGGAACTCCACCAAACAGCATAAGAAGGATCCCTCGCTTCACTTCATCATTACCTGCATCGCAAATAATAAATAGTAGGCAAGTAAGAGATTTTAGGAAGGCTCAAATTCAGAATCAATTCTAATAGCAGAATACAACCTGTAGTCTGTTTATTTTATTGATGGGTCTAAACCAGCGGCATAGGGACATGCGGCCCTTTGGCTATTGATAGGAATTCCCATTATCCTTCACCATTGTCATGACTAGGATAGGGCTGAAGGAAGGTACAGTCCAACAACATCTGCAGGGCCACTGGTGTCCTCTTTTAAGCAATGTTTCAGAATGCGACAAGGTTTTTTTCAGGACTAAAATCTTTTATATGCCTGTGACCTGATGGGACAGTATCAACTTGGTATATGCCCAAAGAAAAGTCTGCAGAATGATTTCTTCACATTTCTCCAGCATGGCACTGAAATCAGCCAAAGGGCATTGGAATGGATCCAGATTGTTTCTTCCACAATTAGAAGGGCTTCTTCCCTTCAAGGAAGAGACTGCAAGGCATCAAACAAAAAGCTAGGTTCACAATAGCCCCTTTCAACTACAGAACTATGCACCACCCACGTTGTTCTAGAGGGGCCCCCAACCCTCTGAAGCAAGGGACAGCAGGAGAAAGGGATACATGGCGAGAATTATCCCCCTTCTCCAGTGGAGTACAGTACAAACTGGGTTGTTTTCACCGAACCTCTGGATCCAGCTCATCATTACTAAACATGCTTCAGTTCAAAGATAACTACAGTTATCAAAACAATTCATTTTAGAGTGCTGATACTGAAGGGGATTAATTCTGTGGTCAATATGATTAAGTCGTGTTATCGTTCAGGTTTATCACCTGCTATTGCAGTCCAGAGGTTACTGGATAAGAAAGAGACAGAGAAAATGACCTATACAGATATGTACAGAACACTACATGAAATAACATTCTATGCCTCTGCTGAAAAATGAACCTTCCTATGAAAAAATCAGGCACATACAAGTGATGTAGAATGCATAAACACATTGAAGAACAAGGGGTGAAAAACATAGGTAGTGGTCAATGCAGCTTGCAACTACTCTTAAGTCTGATACAACCACAATCTTTCTTTCCCACATTCACAGTAACTCACTCTCTCTCTCTCTCAATTTCTCTCTCACACTCACATCTGATCATACACACACAATGTTAGAAACTAAAATTCATTATGCGGCTCTCTTTTTCTCAGAAGGAGTAAAATCTTTACTAAGAAAAATCCATATTAGAAGATTTAGTTTATTGAGAGTTTCCAGCTGACTTAATGCAATATTAGTCACTGACATGCCACAATCAGGTCTTACCGTGTATGGTGGGAAAGAGGCTGGTGCAAAGGTTGTGATAGAGATTTTTATCCTGGCTCATTTCAAACACTTTTTCCCATTCCTTTACTGACATCTGGTTCTTAATGCTTTCTGCAGTCTGCTCCTCATCCCGTAGCTCTTTGCCACCAAACTATCATGGAAGAAGATTACAGGAAAGTTACGCAAAAATACTGCACAGACTAGAAAAGAATTTCAGTGCTTCAGAAGCAAAGGTAAAGAAAGTGTCACAGGGAGACTATAACTTAACTGGAACAGTCAACAAGATAAATATCTCAGAAAATAAGAACATCTGAGACGGGTTCTACACAGCTTGGGGCAGAATGGAATGCAGCATCTCAGACTGCAGATAGGAGGATGTTCTTCCAGGTTAAATTAAAAACTCTGAAAGTAGAAAGCTAGTTTACTGGGGAAAAAGGTTCTAATCCAGAATTGTCCTTGCTGTACTAATTTGTACACTGAGGAGCATCCACAAAAAGCAGCCCTGCCACATGCAGTCTGAAGCAGCAGTTCGGTCTGTTCTAGCAGTTTGTTTTGTTGCTTACAAAAATTACAAATCAGACAAACAGAAGGATTGTAGAACACTCAGCTCTGCTTTGTTCAATTTCAATTCAATAGGCGAATTACTGAAAAAGGTCATTTTGGAGTGAAAGAGCAGAGCACAAACACTTAGGAAGACAGGATTTGCCAATTAAAAGGACATAAACACTCAGTTCCAGATTCTAATCACTGGCATGAAGAGTGGTTTCCTAAAATCAGTTAGGAGAAATATATGCACAATTACACCAACATGCTCAGTCAAAAGACAGCAAAACTTTATAAGCATGAGCTTCAGTATTCAGGAAGTGGAGGCAAGTAACTAAAATCGCATTTCTTAAAAAAAAGTTTTAAAAAAATTCCTAAGTAAGTCTTACCCGTGGGTTTGTTGGTGCAACATAACATGCTAGAAAGACCAGTTTATAGGATAACTCTCTAACTCCCAGCGCACGAAGTCCTCTGATGCCTTCAGTTTCATAACCTTCTTTCCCACTCACACGAGAACTAGTTTCTGCCCGCACACCTAGGAAAGCAAGATTGATTTTAGCTCTGCACAGGAATACTTTGGAATATTCACTTTCATATATTTCAAAAAAAGGAAGAGATACAGAATTCTACAAATGCACCATTTAAGAATACAGGTGGGACTGGCACACCTGAAACTCAAAAACTATCTACTGTGGAGAAAATGCCATCAGAGAAAGCATACTTTATGTACTCATCTGTTTGTTCATCTCC
The DNA here is from genome assembly GCA_030412105.1 of Cyclura pinguis. Taxonomy (NCBI): domain Eukaryota; kingdom Metazoa; phylum Chordata; class Lepidosauria; order Squamata; family Iguanidae; genus Cyclura; species Cyclura pinguis. Next base: position 244,987,718 of record CM059599.1, on the reverse strand, counting down.
CAAACTCACACAATCTTTTATATTGATTCTCAACCTGCATTCTAAAGAAGCAGAGTTCTAAACATAAATACACAGATAAAAGATGGGGAATCTTGTTCATCCGAAGGGCCAAATGCAATTTCAGTAGTGACATCCCGGAGGCACGCAGGACAAATCGTGGGGTCAAAAACACCAGCAGATTTTAACTTAAAATGCTACTGAGAGGCATTTCCTATTTTTGGAATGGGCGAAAAGCATGGGAACAGTAGCATTTGTTAAAGGGTTGTCTCTGACACTGCAGCGCTCTCAAATAAGTCCACTGACCTGGGGTGGAAAGCTGAGCCACGTCAGGCACAACAATGAGGGAACCTGTGAAGTCACATTTGTCACCAGCCTGAGCTGATTCTACAGCTTCAGCACGCAAGATCACTTCAACACTACGAGGAATGCTCCCCCGAGGGAGTTCAGCCTGCGTTTCCTGAATACGAACCTGGTAACAGAGAGAGAGAAAGAGAAAAAAAAAATCAAATCTGAAAAGTGTAAAATTAAACCCAACACTTCTGAGACTGAGAAATATTGCATTTCTATGTATCAGCTTATTTATATCTATATATCTGTTAAAAGACTCTACAGTATTTTTTAAACATTTCTAGTCCGGGTAATTCTGCGGCCCTGTTTGGTATCAGTTACAAGCAAATAGCAAAACAAGGCAAATAAAAGAGCAGCTATGTTGACTCTTGTAAGTATTTCAGCTTCTCTCTGAGGAAAGGGCAAGTCTCATGAAGAACACTGTCAAAAAGAAGTTTGTTTCTGTCATATTAGTGGTGCCCCTGTGGAAGAAACAGGAGATTGAGGCAGCGGGAGGAAAAGCCAAAAAGCACACTGAGGACCACCCTACAGTGATGAGTCTGCATAGTCCAATCCAACATCCAGTTCTTTGTTGACAGCTTTCTTCCTTGTAAGTGGAAAAATTTATGTTTTTTATATGTGACCTCACATATTGTGTGAATAAATCAGAGAATTTATGCTTTGAAGAATGCTTAAAAACATTTAAAGACCGCTTTTAAAATTACGATTAATTCCTACATATTAAAATACCAGGTTGCCTCAACGAATTCTACATTATAAAAAGAGCACCATCTCTCAGTCTGACTCTGTTGATCTCATTGCCAGTTGATACATACTGTCTACATTTACATGGCACATTGTGCCATGTACATAGTCCTTCATACGGACCTGTAAAAAACCACCTGATAACTAAAACCGTTTTCACTACAGAAAATTATTTTTAAAAGCTGAAATGCTCTCATTTTCTCAATCCAGCTTGCTTGAATTAAGAAAACAAAAATAGTTTCAAGTCTAAAATATACTGTGGTTAGGGAGCTACTTTGCCATAGCTATCAGTGTATTTCAAAGGTTAAGTTTACTGCAGCAAAATCAAAAGCATCTTAAAAGATTTGTAGATTTAGCATACGCAACTCATTTTATAAGGGGGATGCCTCAATGCCATATTTTCACACGCACACATGTAAGAACTGGGACATGTCTACATTTCATATGCCCTTTGCACAATGAAATGCAAAAGATAAAGCTAGTTTTATTTCTTTATTACATTTCTATCTCATCTTCACTCCAGGGAATTCAAGGTGGTATACATGGTCCTCCTCCTCCCAATTTTTATCTTCAGATCAACATGACAGGTTGTCAGATTAAATCAGTCTGAGAGGCAGTGGTCCAAAGTCACCCAGTGACTTTTATAGCTGAGTGGGGATTTGAATTTGGGTCCGTCCAGTTCTAGGCCAACGCTCTCAACAACCTTGGTTTTGGTACTGGATCAGGAAGCCTCTACAGGATAAGTTTTAGAGCCTTCTCCAGTTTAACATGATTCCAATTGTTCCTCTGTTTTAGTCAGAACAGGAAAACTATGTCTGGCATTTGTGCTGAGGACCAGAATTGAAAACTGGTTTTTGATCCTGAATTCCAATCCTGGTTTGCATGGCAGGCATGTAACATGGTTTATAATGTCAGACAACATAGCAAAGTGTGAAAACAGCAGAACTCAGAAAGAAGGACTGTGAAAATGGCAAACTCACAAAGAAGCAATGGGAGTAGACAAAGAGGGCAAGGGATGCGTCCAAGTTTTGGCCTCCTTAAAATCTGGTTAGTCTCATGCCCAACAATGGTTTAGCATTATATCTAATCCAGCCCTTCCTGAAGAGCCAATCCAGATGCCACATCACACTTCCAAACCAAGTGAAAATTCTACCCATTATCTAATTACCTTTTGAAAGTCAACAAATCTTGATTTGTTGGTGTCTAGAAGGAACCGCTTCCTATTGGCACACACAGGGTTTCGGCAGATGCTGGGCTGCGTGTACTTGAATTGCTGCTCTACATCTTTTATCACTGTTTGGCAATCCAAACACAGGAAAGTTCCACTTACAAGCTCTGGGTGAACAGGGTGGGTGCGAACCACCTGCCCACTAATACGCATAAGTGATCCAATCCGAGCTGATGTCATTTCTCGAATTCTGTTTAGAGAACAAAAGAACTCTTCAGTTTTACCCAAAACCCAGATACATCAGACAGTGATTACATGGGCCATTAGGGCCTATTGTTGTCTATCAAAAACAAGGGTCGGCAAGTACAAGCTGTTCTGTAGCTAAGAATAAGCAAGTACCTTCTGTGCTCACAGTATTTAGAAGCAAGCCAATGCATTTAAGTGTGCTAATGTCTGTGACATTTAAACAGAGGATGATATCAAGAAATTTAGTTCTGTGATGGGCCAAGTTCTAAAGAACACGAGTTACTTTCATTTATATTCCCACTAGCATGTAACTTAATGAGAAAAAGTTTATGAACCCCTTAAGATTGTCACATATTTTCAATTTAAAATGTTATATGATTTTAATCTACTCCCATGATCCTAGATAAAGAACAAATATCCTGATTATACAAGAGGAATGGAGAGTAGACAGCACCTTTATGATTAACTAGCTTTCATTTTAGCATGAGCTTTAGTGGATATAAATCCACTTCTTCAGATGCAGGGCCGAGTGCACTTTCTTGCCTTCTTTCTATGCTGCAAGAGACTAACATGGCTACTTCTCTGAAGAAGGACTCTGATTAAACAAATGACACAAATATTTATTTATCCACAACTGATTCACGTCAATCTTCATTCAGGACCTGGTGGTGTCCCCTTGAGCAGCAATGACCACAAGTTTTCTGTAACCACTATAGTCACCTTCCCACATTAGTTTTAAGGAAATTTGGCCTATTTTGCCTTCCAGAACTGCTTCAATGTATGATACTTGAGGACTTTCTTGCATGAACAGGTCTCTTTACTTCAGATCTTGCTGCAATACAGTCTGGGGTAAGGGGCTGAGGACCTCTGCAAAAGTGTAAAAAACCCACAAATATCAAAATGTGTGTGTGCATGTGGGGAGGGAACTGAGACATAGTGGGGAGAATGGGCACCCAGGGTCCAAACTAAGCAGGAAAGGACAGGGACAAAGGGCTGGGTTGACACGGTGGTCCTATACTTCCTTCTCTCTTTCCCATCTCTTGGGTGTGAAAGGGCATCAGAAGAGCGTTCGTGGTGATAGGAAACCAGAGTCTGAGTTATCCTTAGCTGGCCAGGCAGGAGCTGGTGGAGGAGGAGGAGGAGGACAAGGACCAGAAGTGGGTTTTAAAAGACTGTGCGATATCATCAGAGTCTACAAGAGGGAAGGTTCCCACAGAAAAGAGGCTCTTGAGGTCGGGGCTGGGGAGGGAGCAGGGTTGGAGAAACTTGCAAATAATCAAATCCATCAAGGCTAAATTACATTTTACTGCAGTTTAAATGCAGACTTTGACTAGGCCATTCCAAAATACCGACTTTATTCTGCTTGCATGTTTAGGACCACTGTAATATTGATTGGCCCAATTTTGATTTACCTTGAGTTTTGATTTACCGGCTCTTGAGTAGAGTGACTTTCTGCCTGACATTAAGTTGGTGGATCCCCAAACCCTCAGAAATGGATTTGTTACCCTTTATAGGTTGATGAGCATCAGTAACTGCTTTTTTGAGGTCCTCAAAGAAGTCTTTTGATCCTAGCATAATGTCACACCCATATGGTGAAGACCAAACTATGTGTCTGATCTTTTCATGGAATGAGGTCTTCTGAACTCACCACTGCAGACATACCAAATTACATATACACCTGATCATAAATATTCCTGTTATGCGAGCTCATGCAATCAGGTGTTCACTTATTTTCGCACCCACTCCAGTCCTTATATATTCATTGCTTGCCTAATTGATACACTGTTTTACTTCACAAGACGTGGGACTGGTTCATATAAAGCCTTTTCAACATTTAATAAAGCACTGATTTTGATTCATTAAGGTTATCATGGAATTTAAATATGGAATTTCCATAATTATTATTAGGGCTCACAAACTTTTTCCCACCACTTGTAAAACTATCATGCTGAATAAATTATCTTGCTGAAATTTTATGAACATACTATATGGGAAGAGCAGCATTGCCCACAAAGTTATACTTGGAAGGCTACTGCACTGTTTAAAACAATTAGTACAAGAACAGGGGAGTTCAGTTTGGAGGTCACATTATTAATATGCTACAACAAATCATTCAACAATTATTTCCATTTACTTCACAAAAAAGGCAAAAGACGTCTCTCCTCAAGCTAAGGTGTATTCACATGGGAATTGTCTGTGTCCCTTAGAGTCATGATAGGCAACGTTTAAGACCATTTTTTGTTCTCCTCTGGACCTTGGCTACCTGATTCCCACTACTAAACCTTGAAAAACCTATTCCTTTTCATGCCACTGAGATATTTGTTCATTTCAATGTTATTGTACTGGCGATGTTATTCTCCTGGCTTGTTTTAAAATGTAAAAGGTCTTTTTAAAAACAGAAACTAAGAAGTCATCTCCTGTTTCTAAAATAGACTATTTGAGGCCTGAAGCAGACACCTTGCACCATCCTCAAAGGTCCTGACATAGATTTTGCCATATTGGAGACTTTCAGTGTTCAGAGGGACTTTGGAGAGGCCTGGAATATGTACCAGGGCCCCTGGAGGGCTGCAGGCAACATCGCTTTAGAGTAACACCAAAAGTGGAAACCCAAAAACCAAGGTAGCTGCACTGGCCAACAGAAAAATGCTAAGATCTATATTAGCATAAAACCTTTACCAGGTGGCCACAAAACACAGAATGTATCATCAGGCTAGGCTTGTGATCAAAGCAAGCTCACAAAGGAAATGGGAGGAAAAACGACCTGATGTTCAAGCCACAGATTCTGCATCTGATTACAGGCATAAGATGGAAAGTGGGTCAGGCCTCCAGACATTCAAACCAGGTACTGAGATGGTTTCAACACAGAGACCCTCCTAGGCTTTCTGAGGGAGGGGGGGAGGGAAAGACTATGATGCTAACAAGGCTTTGTGCATCTGCATCACTCCTTTGGATGAACCATGCCATCAGCACAGAAAAGCTAACACATAACAGAAAAGATGGGATATACAAAAACGAACCTCACACCTGAAGTAACAGGATAATATGCTTTAGTACCCTATACATTCAGAGCTGCTGACTGATTGCTCTTGAACTGTGAACCAGCACTCCCACAGAAGTACCTTCTGCAGCAAGCTGGGATTTTCTTGCTAAGCTGAATACTTACACCTTCCCAATATTAACCTCACCCTATGTTCTCAATCTTCAAATATGCTTACTTGTGTCGAGTAGGTAAGTCCTGGAAAGCCACATAGAAGTCCTTGTTGGGAGGAACATTTCCATGGTCTCTGGCAAAAGTTTTTACAGCTCGACACAAGAAAGGATAGACCCTAAAATACAAGAGAGATATTAGTGACATAAACCTTTCCACCTTTAGACTTAAGTTAGGAACATATATATCATGAATTTCTTCAAAAAGCATGGAAGTCTATCAGTAGTAACCATTGCAGCAAAGTTTAAAAAGGAAGCTTTCTGACAAATTCGACTCCAAAAGAACTTGACAAATCTTATTTTTTAATACCAATGTTTTGGAATAAACTGGGTTGAAATTGAACCCAGGTTGAAACTGAAAAATAACTTGACACTCCTTAATGTCATTTGACATTTCACTCACCAGAATACAAATTCCAATTAAGGTGCTTTGAGAAAGTGGGAAAAATACATCCCACAAAAAATAAAATATTTTAGATACTACTGCCTAATACTTACAAGAAATCAGCAGCTCTGTCTTCCATGCCAGTTCCACTAGGCTGCTGATGAACAGCAAAAACCAATGAGGACTGGTTAACATCCTATAGAAGGGATGTAGAGAAGAGACAAAGTCTCAGGCTGTTAAAAATGACAATTTTATTCTTCCAAATAGCTCAATGAGTTTCAGCCTAGTAATATTTAATGGCCTTCAGAATGTGAAGAATATAAATATTAAATATTACTAGGCTGAAACTCGTTGGCCTAATTGGAAGAATAAAATCGTCTTTCTTAACACTCTTAGACTTTGTCTCTTCTCTATGTCTCTGCTGATGGGACAGGGATTGGCCTACCCTTCCAACAAGTCTAGTCAGAATTAGCTGCAGCTTTGAATTACTTGCAAATTCATTAATCTAAACATATCTTAAATTCCCTAATATTACCAACACTATTCTAACCAATCCCAGGATAGGTAAAGCTAGTGATAATGCAAGAAGCAGCTCACTAAAGCATGCATACTAAAGCACACATTAGAATATTCTTACCTATAGAACTCTTCCTGAATTGTGGTGGCAAGCTGTTGATTGAACTGTTCCAGATCCTCAAAGCTTACAATTAATGTGTTTCTCTCTGGACGTATCAACTCCTCTGCATCTCTCAAGTATTTAACTTCACCATCGCTGTTCTGGAATCTGAGAATAGCATTATTTAGGGAAGAATTTTGCAGAAACATTTGCCAAATGTAACACAAATGTAGTACAATATGTAGTAAGACTTGTTGTGTGTCTTCAATTTCTGACCTATGGAGACCACAAGGCAATCCTATCACAGGGTTTTCTGGGGCTGAGAGTGTGTGACATGTCAACGGTCAGCCAGTGGGTTTCCATGGCCAAGCAAGGAATCAAACCCTACCACAACACCATGCTGGCTATGCAGGATCAAAGGACAAATTACACATTCAGAGGACTTCTGTATTACAGGCCAGGTAAGTCTTTAAAAAAACCCTTTATCAGACAATGCTTAGCTGGCAGCAATCTCTAAATAAAGCTATATTTTACACAGAGTTATGGCACATGAAAAGAAGGATGTATCTGATTAGATCACCTCTCCTGTCAACTAGTTTTGGGATGTGCATTTATTATAATCTTGAAAAACTTTGGAAGAAGCTCCTTCTCATTCTGTTCAATACTATAGCCCTATAGCAGGATAATGTCGCTCAGCTTTATTCAGATGCAAGTGCTGATAAATCTGCTAGAATTTTACCCCCATGCATAGGATTGTGGCTATACAGTCCAATCTTTATGCACGTTCATTCACATGTAAACCTCAGGAGACTTAAAATTGCAATTGTGGATTTATGTCAGACCTGTGATAGGGTTGCCTTATGGTCGCCATAAATCAGAAATGATTTGGAAACACACAACAACAGTAACAAACAAACCAGAATTGGATTTCTGAAAAGCTGTTTCACAATATTGACATATTAAGCTTTCCAAGAAGCAGAGAATAGCTCACGCTTATTCTTAACACCACTGTGAGCTTTCTTAAATTGATGTTATCTTTTCTTGCTGATTGTATATTATGGTTTTCTTATATTATGTAAGTTCTGTTGAAAGGTTGTTTTTTTTTTTGTAACCAACCCAGAACCATTTCATTACTGGGTAGCACATAATATTACTAATATATATATACTCGGTACAACTCAGAACTGTCTAACATGATTTCAGAATAGGGTCCAAGTCCAGTCACAAAACGTCTATAACAGGAAGGAACTCTTTCTGCTTTAGGAGACAGAAGTTAACTGCTGAGGTGCTAGAATATTGTAAGATATTATAGGCAAAACTGCCCAAACCCAACCTGAAAGAGAAGCACAAATGCAAAATGACCCCATTAGTGTTGCCAGGTCTTCAAAATAGGGATGCTTGAAATTTGTGGTACATGGGCTTTACAGTAGGATTGTGTTCTGTCTAAATACCAAATCTACATATTGATTTTGGTTAACTTCACCATATATTTTTCTGTAAAATTAACACATTGGCCACAATCATAAATTACATGATGCACATATTTCTGCCTTTATGAAGGGCCCACCCTCCATAATACGGGATTTTTGACATCTTGTTCAGTCTATATAAAAGAAAAATCTTTCTAGTCCTCAAACAGGGGACATCCCTTCTAATAAGGGGCATCTGCCAGCCCTATAACGAACAAACTTGTAAGGGAGAACTTGTATAATCAGGGGCACCATGTAGCCCTAGATCCCACGCAGGCTTGTTATGAAATTTGAAACACTTTACAATTCAGCGGGGTTCACTCTCAGGCGTCTGACCAGGCCGCCTTCAGTGGTGGGAAAGGAGAAAGTAGGCCTACTCAGAAGTAAGGCCAACAAAAGCTGGTGGTGCTTACTACCGGATAGCTGCATACATGATCAAAATTTCTCTGAGACGCGAGACGCGAAGAGAAGGCGAAAGGCAGAAAAGGTAACCCAACCATCTGACATCTAGGCCATTTCCGCACTAGACTGTTTTAGCGCTATGATTCCACTTTCAACATCCTATGGAATCCTGAAGTTTGCAGTTTAGGGAGGGGCCAGCGGGCCCCCCTAAACTGCAAACCCCAGGATTCCATAGGATGTTGAAAGTGGAATCATAGCGCTATAACCGTCTCGTGCGGAAATGGCCCCAGGCACCGCATGGAAAGTTTACTTTTTGGATTACAGCTCCCGGAATCCCCAAGACAGCAGGCCCCCTGGCGAGAGGATTTCGGGACGGGCAGTCACTCAAAGCTCAGCATCTGGGCCCTCCTGACCCCATGCCACTCGCTGTCCACTCACTCCTCGAGGAAATCCTGGAACAGCTTCTGGCACTTCTCGGCCACCTCATCGCGGATGTGCTTCAGGGCGTTCGCCGCCGCCAGGCCAGCCTCCCCCGCCGCCGCCAGGTCCATCGGCCCACTTTCGCGCCGCCACCTCCGGCCGAGACAATGAAAAGAATTCGCGCCACTCGCCCGCCCCGCGTGGCCACGGGCGCCCAATCAGAAGCCGCAATGAGAGACGCCCCACCCCTTTCGAATGTTACCCGGGCAACTTTTTCGCGCCAAATGGGACTTCAGGAAGAGGAAGCAGGAAGCGGAGAGGGAGGGGTGGTCCTAGAGGGGCGTTCAGAAAGTCGGAGGAAGGGAATTGGGGGCGGTTGTTTTTACTGAGTTGCGAACTATCAACAATGGGTACTTTTATAGGTCGCCTTTTAATTTTTTTTTTACAGAACTTTATATTTGTACGGGGGAGGCGGGGCATGCAGTTCATAACGCAAGCCATTGCATTTTTACTCACAAGTAACCCACCCTGAAAAATAAACGTGTATAGAATTCCCACTTAAAACGGATTGCCGTTTGTGTTCACCCACGTACTGATGGCTTTTCGGTTTTGCATATGTGGGACTTTTCTGCACTAGACTATTATAGCGCTATTGTTCCACTTTCAACGTCCTGTGGAATTCCTAGGGTTTGCAGTTTGCCCCTCCCTAAACTGTAAACCCCAGGATTCCATAGGATGTTGAAAATGGAATAACAGCCCTATAACAGTCGAGTGTCCTTGTGTGCCTTCAAGGCGTTTCCGACTTATGGCAACCCTGTCACAGGGTTTTCTGGGGCTGAGAGTGTGTCACCCAATGGGCTTTTATGGCCGATCGGGGAATCGAGCCGTGGTCTCCTGGGGCGCAGTCCAAATTCTCAAGCCACTACACCACCGGGGTCTCACACAGTATCGACCGGTAAGTATTTAAACAGCGAGAAGGAGAAGCAAGGGTCTCCCTTCCCGGCTGAGGGATATGGTCTGTACTCTTCAAGCGTGTAGCAACAAGAAGGGAAAATGAGGGCATCGCCCCTCCAAATAAGAATTCCTTTCCTCAAATGTAATTTTTCTTCAGTCGCCAAATGGGTAGCGTGGCAGAGATTACACCTAGAACTTACATTTGCTGTGTTCACTTTCCCTTGGTAACTTTGCTTGCCCTTTTTCGTTGGGTGCCTAATCTGTATTTCTAAATGCTCAACTGAAGGTTTAAGTTACTGTAACGCTAGGAATCTGAGGAATGAAGGAAAATTTCATTGGAGGACCCAAATTATTTTTGGGGGCAATAACCTTACTCTTCCCGCCACCAGCCCCTGGTATACCTTGACCAGAATAGAGCAGGCAGGATGGGGATAAAGAGTTTTGCTGAATGCCCACCTGTATGTGCTGAAGTGTGAAGGGAAACAACCCTCACCTGTGGTCTTTACATTTGCAGAGAATCTATGGGCCCTTCTGCACTACAATGTAATAGTGCTATTATTCCACTTTCAACATCCTGTGGAATCCTGCGGTTTGCAGTTTAGGGAGGGACCAGAGAGCTCTTTGGCCTCAGCAAACTACAAACCCCAGAATTCCACAGGATATTGAAAGTGCAATAATTGCACTATAACAGGGTAGTGCAGAAAGGCCCTATGTCTTTTGCTGTGCATAGAGTTGACGGGATCAAGATAAGTGTATATTTCAAAAAAAAAGGAAATTAAATGGGACAGTGAAGTTTATAACTTGAATATCTAAAGATAAGGACATACAAAGCAGAATAATTAGTGATATTCTTAAATACTGTTTTAGGTATTGCTTCATACCTTGGGACTATAGACCAGGTGCTTGTCAGAGCTTCTTATTTTATTCTGCTTTGATGGATTATAATTTGGGTCACAATTTGTATCTTTCAATAATAGTAGTACTGGTAGTAGTAGTAGTCGTAGTCGTAGTCGTAGTCGTAGTCGTAGTCGTAGTAGTAGTAGTAGTAATAATAATAATAATAATAATAACAATAATAATAATATGTGTTACCCGCCTCTCCTGAAGGCTCGAGGTAGGGTACAACAGGGGTTAAAATACAATTAAAAACACATTGTTATCCTGTTTTCTGGGGGTCTCGGGAGGGACACCTTAATGTGCTCAAACAATGGGGAGGGAATTAGCAAAGAGCACTAGTTAGCAATGCGAGAGGCAGGGCAACGTAGCGAGATCTTGAACCCTATGTCTACGGGGTCAGGCCGAGTCAATGATCAAGCAGAAGATGATAATAATAATGGTTTTACTGAGATACAGTCAAACACGTGTATGCAACACACTCACACGAAGAACTATAGAAATAAAGGTAGGAGTTGGATAGAGGGATTTTAAGAGGAGTTTTGGTATGGGAAATACTACACCTGTCCTGAAGCCCGGTAAAAGCAAAGAAGCTGGGGAGCATGGATTCTCAGCACGTGGAGCTGAGAGAAAGCTCGTCAAACGGAGAGGCGCCAAGGCGGGAGGCAAGTCACGAGTGATCCAACGAGACGCTCAAAGTCAGGGGTTCTTATAGGGAGAATTGTGGCCGCAGGCTAGTCCGTTCTTGCGGATAACAATGAGTTTTGGGCTGGAGACAAAGCCTCCGAAAGGTCAGTACTTTAGATGATTGAATTATGACAGAGTTGTCAATAGAGTAGCCAGTATGCAAACGCGGAGTGCTTGAGAGTTGTATAGTCTGCTCATCAAGCTGCCTGCTCGGGGCAGGGGATCTTTTGTAAGTAGCGTGCATACATAATGTGATCTTAAAAGGTACTTGCCTTGAGGTCTCCTAAAGCTGCATTTGGCAATGACTGGCCTGCCTGGATTGGGATTTGAATGGTTCGGCTATTGTCGGCCGCGCCTGTGTGCGTGCTTGTCCGGGGGCCTCGCAAGCACGTGGAGAGGAATGGGTACAGAAGGCCAAATTATTGATATCAAACGATATCTAATATCCCACAAGCTCGGGCTAGAAACGGCGGTAACAACATTATGATTAAAATATATTAAAATAAACTAAACATTCTAATCCTGTCTGGTCTTGGAAGTTAAACAGGGTCAGATCTGTTTATTACCTGGATGGGAGACCAGCAACAAATACCAGATGCTGTAGGTTATATTTCTGAGAAAGGAATTGGCAAACTACCTCTTGAGTGTTCCTTGTCTAAGAAAACCCTGTGAAATTCATGGGGCCCCCATAAAGTGATAAGCTACTTGAAAACATATACACAAACAAAATCAACAAATCTTATTCAGTCGTGTAGGAATGGGGGGGGCAGGAGAGCGCTACTCCCTGGGTGGCAACGTTTTTGGGATGTCCTGGCTTGTAGCCATGCCCTCGCATGCCCTGGCCATGCCCCCACGCACTGTGACCACTCCCCACTCACCGGTCACACCCCCCATGCTCCCCCTCCACACACTCCAAGCTCCACCACTGATCCTATTTCTCCCCCTCCCGCTGCATTTCTGCATACTTCCATCTACTTATGGCTATACTTCCAGCTCAGTCACTGCATTTGAAAAGTGGATTGATATCCCAAAAGGTCATCCTAAAACGACTGGCTTAGTCTTAAAGGTGCTGGCCCCCCACTACACATTCTAGTGGCTAATATAGTGCAACAGAAGAATATGATAGAAAACTGGCTCCTCTTTAAACATCTTTATTTCCTTGGCATTTGCAACCCTTTTTAAAATTCTATTTTACTAAGGTTTAGAAGAAGAGCGTTAGCATAAGATAGAGCAAACAACCATGCATGGAGAGGACATGGCAAAGTTAATGAGAACTTATTTATGTCTTACTTTTTTCCTTATGCAGGAGCTAAGGCTGGCTACAGTATTTAAAAACCAAGTACAGTTAAAACAGTTAAAACATTATTTATACACAAGTTAAAAGAGAGTTAAATAATAGTACAACTAAAAACAAGATTAAAATGATATAAAAACACAGGAAAAAAAATAAAAACCACAATCCCACCACAAATCCTCTCTGTCACATAGATTTTCAGCCAAAGGCTTGCCTGAATACAACTTACTTTTATTTATTGAATTTATATGCCTGCTTCTCTCCCAAAGTGGGACCCAAGGTGGCTTCCAAAAGGCTTTTAAAAAAATTAAAAGCATGTAACAATTAAAGTATTAAAAGACATATAAAATTATAAAACTAACCATAGGTTTTAAAAAAATCTAATAAGTAAAAGTTCTCCAGCTCACCCATTAAAAAGGTCAAAGAAAGGTCTTTGCCGGAGAAAGGAAAAGAGAGAATTCCACAATCTGGGAGCAGCTACCATGGAGGCTCCTCCCCGAGTTCTCACCAAATGTGGCTGTGATGGTGGTAAGACCAAGATAAAGCCTTTCTCCCAAAGATAGGGGACATATGAGACATATGGCCTTTGGTAAAAAATTCATGCAGATATAGGATAAGCACATTCTTGCAATAGCACTATAACAATTCTGTTATTCCACAAATTCCATGAGACTTGGGAGGCAAACAGATGTTTGTGTATTGATTAACATGATCAACAAATGGAAACCTAGCGTTGTAAAACTCAGTAACAGAGATGCAGTTACCTTTGTTTCCTTACCCTGTATGTTTTATGGAGTGCTATTCTATATATACATGTCTGTACATGTCAGTCCAGCAGAGCTTATGCAGGTAAGCAGGGACAGGACTGCAGTCTTAGATTTCAGAAGAATAAAGCTATCAGTCGCCTTGATGTTCTTGACAATGACTATCAAAGGCTGTAGCTATAAGTTAAATCCAAGGCAGTATGCATTTCAATAGCAGTTGCTGGGGAACATAAGCAGAAAGGGGCTGTCACACTTAGCTCCTGTTTGTGGAGTTCCCATTGGTTTCTGGTTGACCAAGGTGAGAAGGGAATAGATTGGCTTTTGGTTTAATCCAGCTAGGCTCTTGTTATGTCTTGAATGCGTAACAGAATTTTTTGCCAGTGCTAAAGAGGATTGTGCTCATTACATAGTGGTTTCATTTTGCTCTGTATATTTTTAAAGCAGTATAAAAATGTCTCCAATAAATACACAAATACAGCAGTACTTATTAGACTAGCTCACAAGTACCAGTTTTCTCTCCTTGCATGTATGTAACTTGATGAAAAACAGGAATTCACAGGAAAAGGTTTTACCAAAAAGGAGATTCACTGATGTCAAAAAACTTCACTTGCTGAGTTTGCTGTATCCAGATTGCTGTTAAAAGATCTGGCATCTTTATGTTGGTTATAAAAGAGATAAGATTTCTAGAGGTAAAATGTACCAATTATCAAGAATTGTACTGAATGTGTTCAGAACTTTGGGCCTGCAGAAAAGCTTGCAACTTTCATCTACAATTTCTGTCTTCTTTAAAACTTGACCACATTTGAAGTTCTTGACCTGTCATTATTCTTTCCATGTTATTTTTGTCTCTGGTCCCAAAGTTGCTGTTAAAAAAGTAAAGCCAAAGAACACATCAGCTTTGTTAACTGAGGTATCCCTGTATTTTTGTTGTTCATCATAATGGCATTGGAAGCAAGAATAGCCCAACTCTACAGTGTAGAACAGTTTACCACAGATCACTATCATCACATGGCAAGTCTCCTCCTCAGAGTGGCTAAGAATATGGGTTGGGATGGTTGTGGTAGGCATGCCTACACATGATACCCATTGTATTTAGGGTATACTGTTCTGTTCCATAAAATGAGAGCAAAAGATCTTGGTACATTATTGTTTTTTGACACCGAAGTGTGCTCCTGGTAGACAGTAGCTGGCATCCTGTTAGGGATATATGAATGAGTGAGCTTCCCTTACACAAGTGTATGTCCCTTTTTGGGTGCTGCAGGGGGTTAGTATTCCTGTCTTCTCTTTGTAGTGGCCAAAGCTCTGCCCTCAACTGATTTGAACAACCTCTGAACCTACCTCCCCCACCCCTTAGCATGGCCATTCTCTGCTTTGTGGAGATGGGGCAGGGTTGCAGGACCATCTGTAGCCAGATGTGAGATGCACTGACATCTGCTGGAGTCTGTTGTAATCATTTTGCGTCTGGCTATGTGAACACAGCCAGATGCTTCTCCAAGCCTACCTGATCCCTGTGAAGCAGGGGAATGGCTGTGCAGGGAGCTTCAGAGGCTGTTCAGTAAGTTTGGGGAAGGGGTACAGTGGGCCCTCAGTATCCAATAGGGTTTGGTTCCAGGACCCCGCCCCTCCATGAATACCCAAATTCATGGATGCTGAAAGTCCCATTATGTACAAAGGTATAGTAAAATGGTGTCTCTTATGTAAAATGGCAAATTCAAAGTGTCCTTTTTGGATTTTTATACAAAAATATTTTCAAGCTATGGTTGGCTGAATCTGTGGATAGAGGATCAACAGATATGGAGGGCCAACTGTATATGGTTCAGCCAAGTGTAGGTCTAACCTACTACACTGAGGATTGAAGCCAATATGTGGTCCAATTTACAGGGACCTACTGAAAGGATCACCCTTTACAACCATTGATACAGACTATCATCTTTATAATAGTTAGTATGAATAACCCATAGTAAGGCATTCAGCCCTACAAAAATACTGCCATCTGTGTGGCAAAAAACAAGAAGGCAAGAAGCCTGCAATCAAATCAGTTTGTTCTGCAACATGATTTTCCAAAAAGCCTTTCAGCATAAAACAGTCAATGACCTTCTTTTATTGGGACAAAGCATCCAAAAAAGGAGATTATTATCCAGAGATATTACCAGCTCTGTGTGGGGGAAAAGGTAATTGAATTTGATTCCAGCCGGATTAGCTGAACAAACAATTCTTTCTGGAAACTGAATTTAAGAGCAATAAATCTGTGGTAATCAGTTGTTCATAATACACTTAGCAAACCTAAATACCACTGGGGACAAGAGTAATTCTAATTTTTTTTCAGGGAATATGCCAAGACTTAGTATTCACAGCTGGTCTGTTGGCTAAGATGACTAACCTGATTTTTCAACCAGATGATTTTTCAGACCTTAAATTCTATGCTTTCTATTTTTTTTTTCTTCAACCTTTATTTGATCAGATAGGTCTTAAGTCTCTACAATTTGCACACACCTCTTCTTGCCTCAGAATCTTTAATTAACAGCAATGGCCATTGAAAATCAGAATGACATAACGCTAAATACGCAGCAGCCATTTATTGTCACATTTTGTATCAAGGTCTAATGCCTCAGAAAATACCTACTAATCAAGACAGGCAATAAAATTAATATGCATGATGTCTGGATGGCATAAAATGGAGAGCCAGTGTGGTGGAGTGGTTTGAACATTGGACTATGATTCTTAAGACCAGGGTTTGTATCCTGCAATCAGCCATGGAAACCCACTGGGTGACCTTGGGCAAGTTACACTCTTTCAACCTCAAAAGAAGGCAAAGGCAAACCCCCTCTGAACAAATCTTGCCAAGAAAACGCTGACATGTTAGCCTTAGGGTTGCCATAAGTCAGAAACGGCTTGAAGATGTACAATGACAACAAGCTATTGTAGAAATCTTCTAATTCTGATTTAAGACCTTAGTGTCGCTGTTAAGTTGGAAATGACATGAAGGCATATGACAACGACATCACAAAATAAACAATAAAACAAGAAACTAAGCCAGAGCTGCCTTTTCAATGAGTCATGTTCAAGATCTTGTTTTAGCTTTTGTGCTAGCAATACTTATATGGTACTTTGGTGTACCACTGGCCGGTTTTTGGTGGGCCCACCTAGTGCTGAGATTCTTTCAAAGAATGCATAACTAGAAGAATTTCAATCTAGTTAACAATGTATAAATAAAAATATTCCTTATTGTGAAGAAGGGTTGAACATGGCCTGAGTAAAGCCTTCAAAATGCTATGAGGGCAGGACCTATGGGTGAAAAAATATAAATCCAGAGGCTTCTCTGTTGAACTATCAAATAGAACCAGTCTGAAATTAGAGAGAGGAATTGTGTAGAGAGGAATGGAGCAAATCTAGAGAAGGAGAAAAGCCAGTTAGGAACAGAGAAATGGTTAGGGCTAGGGATGGATAACATCATTATAAGGAATTTGGTTTGATGGCAGCTGGGTGTGGAAAGAATGCAGAGAAAAGTGTTATTTTTTTAGTTCAGGTGTCACTGTATTGTGTTATGTAATGTTAGATGTTTAACTTCCTTATTATATAATAAATCTTTTATTTTCTGCATGTCTGTCTGTCTGTCTGTTTCAGAATTAATGAGATTCAGTCACACTTTATCAACTGAACTTAACACTAAGCACACAACTGGTTGTCTTAAGATAGCTTGAGGCCCTTTCTCCAGGGAAAGATCTTAAGGGTAAAAGGGCAGGATGAGTGATAGCAGCCTAAGGGCTGGATCAGCACGGCCAACCTGGAGAGGAGATTTGTTAGAGTAAAATAGCCTACTCTGCTTAACATGAATTAGACGTGCCTTTAATGTTAAAAGATCCAAGAACAGTTTCTTCATAAAATATTAACGCGTATGCAGTGAAATGGGAATAGGAGGGGAAAAACGATCAAGTGAGATTGAAGTCAGATCTGCCATTATGTAGCCAGTCACACAGTCTCTCTGTTACAGTCCTCTCTCCACATTCGCAGGTTTGATCTTCGTGAATTTGATCATTCATGAGGCCTCTCCCTGCCCCCACATTCTCTTTCCTCTCACTCCCTTGCCTTTTGCCAGGTGCAGAGAAGGAAGGCGAGTGTGCCTACACAAAAGGCAAGGTAATGGGTACACAAAAGGCAAGGTAATGTGCACCTTCTTTCTCCCCTCTAGATCTCCCCCCTCCCATTTTCTTGCCTTTTGACTGGCACTGAGTATGTGCACCAAGGCAAAAAGCAAGGGAATGGGGAGGAGGCATGTGTGCTACTTCCTTCTGCCCTCCAAAGCTTCCCCCTCCCATTCCCTTGCCTTTAGCCTGGTGCAAGGAAAAGGAATGAGGGGGGGAGCCCCAGAAGGCAATGGAAGGGGGAGCGCAGGGGGAGTTGTTTGTGGTTTCCCACTTTTAGGGTCCTGCACCCTGAATCCTCACAAAACTATAGGGGCCACTGTATTACATATGCTCATGCTACAGTTAGGGGCAGCCTCTCCCACACATAAATAATGACAATTTTTGTAGAGTGGCATCACAGAGTGGTTGAGAACCAGCATTGTGTAGTGGTTTGAGCACTGGACTACAGCCCTGGAGACCGGAGTTCGATTCCCTCCTCGGCCATGGAACCCCACTGGATGACCTTGGGTGTATCACCCACTCTCAGAGCCAGAGAGCTCCATGATAGGTTCACCTTAGGGTCGCTGTAAGTTGGAAATGATTTGAAGCCACACAACAACAATCAATAGGTACTGGTGCTTTACAAGATAACAGGATCCTATCTCAAGCAGATTAATATGAAATTTGACCTAGAGAAACAAAGGGTGGGTAGGGAAGTCAAAGCGGGGTAAAGAAAGACATACAAAGTTACTCATGCCTAGGCTTGGTAACTTAATTGCTGTAGGGTATAGGGCTGAGGTAAAGGCTTTAAAAAGGGCACATATACAGTTGACCCTCCATACCCATGGGTTCTTCATCCATGTGTTCAACTAACCACAGCTCAAAAATGTTAAATCATAGAATCATAGAAATGTAGAGTTGGAAGAGACCACACGGGCCATCCAGTCCAACCCCCTGCCATGCAGGAACACCCTCAAAGCACTCCCGACAGATGGTCATCCAGCCTCTGCTTAAAAACCTCCAAGGAAGGAGACTCCACTACACTCCGAGGCAGCATATTCCACTGCTGGACAGCCCTGACTGTCAGGAAGTTCTTCCTGAGGTTCAGGTGGAATCTCCTTTCCTGCAGCTTGAATCCATTGCTCCATTGCGGAAAACAAGCCCTCTCCTTCCTCTACATGGCATCCCTTCAAATATTTAAACATAGGTATCATGTCCCCTCTTAACCTTCTCTTCTGCAGACTGAACATACCCAGCTCTCTAAGTCTATCCTCATAGGGCTTGGCTTCCAGGCCCTTCACCATTTTGGTTGCCCTCCTCTGGACCTGCTCCAGCTTGACCATGTCCTCCTTAAGAAAAAATCCAAAAACCAAACCTTGATTATACTGTGCACCAAGCACTATGTTGATGTGTAAGCATAACCCTGCAGTGGTCTCCTGCCATTTCACAGATCCTCTGGCCACTTCATATAAAGGACTCCATTTTACTACAACATTGTATGTAATGGCATTTGAGCATCCACAGATTTTGGTACCAAACCCCAGCAGATACCGAGGGACTGAATACCAGATAAAAAAGAATTTCTGAATGAGACACACAGAATAGGTAGTTATGAAGTTTTATTATTGCAACCTGCATTTTAGTTAATTCACATTTAATTAGTTAATCCACTATTCTCCAGTTGTCTCAAAAATAACCATCGTCCAATATCCTGTTATCGGAATTTACTTATGACTGTTGATCATATTCAACATTTGAGATATACTTCATCGTCAAATGTCTAAAAAACAAATTTAGTTTTACTCTGTACAATTATGAATTTTTATTAAAATTCAAGTGTTTAGAAACTTGCTAAGGTACAAGATGACAATAATAGTTTTAACTTGATCAAGTCAATCTTCTGAAAAAGATATGACATTTTTTTACATAAGAATTCAATCATTTAAAATTGTTAATTTTAAATATTAGTAATATGTGAGTTAGAACATTCACTATTGTGGCACTTCAGTAGATTAAATGTCTTCCCACTGCATATTGCATTTAGGTTTGGACTTATGACAGCATGGAACGAACTTTTAAACACAGGCCTTCAGTCCTCTCAAGGTGTTAGACGTTTAGGATCACGAGGGAACATGGATGTTTGCCGGACATTACTCAACCCGAGGTACAGCATGGTGACTCTTTCCAACCCTGTCAAAATTAAATCCAGACTGATTAATTAGAGGAGCAAGTACACGTTTGTGCACATATAAGAAGTGTGGACTGTTTCACAAATCATAAATGCAGCTGTGAGAGTGAAACTTTTGCCTCTTTTTCATTTTCATTTTTCAAATGTGCACTATGTGAGTCACGGTGTGTTTTCTGACTCCAATAAGAAATCTGATATATGACAGGATACAAAAATGCCCCACATCCAGAAGCATAGGTACATACACAGAATCAAGTGCATTCCATCAGGACCCACGAAATACAAGGTGCAAGAAATATAAAACAAAATTAGACAAGAGAAAATAGATAAAACCTCAGTTTCCTGCATTGTGGGGTATCTCCTGACCCCAATGAACACTCATGTCCTACCATGGGGGAAAAAAATCAGTTTCCCCAGAGGTGGCAATCTACTGATGAGAATATAGCATTTGTTTCACTGGATCATGATTTGTCAAAAATGGTATAGTGTTGTTGTTTTTTTGACGTTGTACATGTTGCATGTCTAGAGAAAAAAAAGTCCAATAACAAAAAACCACCAAATTTATTGACACTTACTTTCCCAGCTGTTTTTTTTTAATGGAAAAAAACCCCCACCTTTCTATGGCAAGTGGCTGAAATCTGAAGACACCATTTAAAACTGGGCACATAAGACAGGTCCCTTTCACAGCACACAATTAGAGTAGGTCCCCCTATATGCAAGAGAGATGTTCCCAGATGTAATGTGGATGGTGAAAAATGCAGGTAATACCAAACACTATATTTTGACTCCTAGACCAGGAGACCAGGGAGGGAGGAAGGGAGGCAGTTTGCCCACCTGGTTCCTCCTTCCTTCCTAGTGGGACTTGGTGAGCAGCCCCCTCCCTGGGTACCAAATCCAGTGGGAGGCCTTGTTGCTCGGAGCCAAGTGGCTCTGTTGGCCAAGGAAGGAGTTTCTGTCTCCATCCTCGGCTGGGATGGGGAAACCTGTGCTGGGCTTCCTGTGCCTCTCTCAAGTGAGGAAGGACTGTCGATCTTCTTCCTCAGCTTCCTCAGTGGGCGGACAGGTGCAGGCTTCCCATCCCCGTTTAAGTTGAGGAAGGAATGTCTGTCTCTTTCCCAGGCAGGAAGCGGTATGTGGTTTTGTGGAGCTGGGCTTCCCATGCCTCTCCTGGCTGAGAAAGGAGTGTCCGTTTCCCTTTGCAGCTGAGAGAGGTACAGGAAGTCCAGCTGTGCCTCTCCATGGGCCCAGATGCACAGAGCAAGGACTCTGGCCGGTGGCAGCGACCACGGCCCTGGAGTGGACCACAGGTAAGTGAAACCGTGGATATCAATCATGCAGTTAAGGGGGACCTACTGTAGAGGGCTATGCTTCCACTTTCACTGGCATGTTTGTGTCCTGGGATTTGTAGTTTGGCCAGACACTGGAGAAGCTCTCTGGCTATGAATTCTTAACACCCCTCCTTAAACTGCCAATCCTAGGATTCCACTGGATGCAGCTGCATCAATTAAAGTGGAATAAAAATGTCATAATTAAGTGGTGTAAAAGAAAACAATGTCACATAATGCATTGTAGATTTTGCCATAAAACAGGACTAAACGTCCCACTGGATTGTAAGCATGCTAACAGCAGTTTGTCACATTTTGACGTTATGAAAGCAGCCATTAATCAAAACCTAAAGTAAAAGCTTTTCATCTCTATTCTTTGCAGCCAAGGCAGAGGAAGAGAAGAGAAAGAGAACTCATTCTCTTTAGCTTCCATTTATTTCATCACAATAGTTCGTGGCTTACTGTGACATCTGAACTTTGGGAAGTATGATAATGTATTTGTGACAGTGAATTTCAGTACCACTGCAGACAGTCAGTAAGCAGAAGAGCTGGTCAATGCTTGTCATGGCCACTGATTCCTCCCTATAAACCTATCTCACCCCCAGCTGTTTTCCCTTCAGCCTGACTTCCGAGCACAGCTGGAACAAAACCAAGAACAGGGGAATGGAAAGGGCAAGGATCCAGAGGATAGTCTCCCTCCACTCAACACATCTGCCTTACACTTCTTTCTCTTGAGTAGCATGACAACAGAAGAATGTTGACTGACAATTGGTTAAGTGACAGGTGCACACGTAAGTGCAGCTTATGCATACTTAAGTCCCTTTTTTTGATGAGGAGCAGGGGACTATTCTCTTGCCCTTTCACTCCATCCAAAACCTCCCTCCTCAGGCAGCTGTCAAGCCCTGGGTGAGGATGCTATTGCTTCTCACTGGTGAGAAGAGGAGACCATGAAAGTATGACTGCTCTGGGCTCTAGGGGCAAGGAAAAGGAAGGTACACTCCATCCATGAGTGTGCCCTTGTTTGTCCCCTTCCTCACAGTGCTGAGTCCAGCTGCTGCTTCATGGTCTGAATCATCTCCCCACTTCCTTCCCCACCAGTAAGCCAGAGCAGTCCCTCCCAGGGCTTGACAACTACTGCAGGGAAAGGATGTATAATGGCACAGGTAGTGCTATGCTCCAGTGCAGGATTTTGGCCTTAATATCTAAGCTTGACGCTAACTTGGGGGAGGAGCTGCCTTAAATGAGTAGCAACAAAAGGCACCTAGAATTCTATACTACATAGGATTATCCGTATTAACAGTAGAAATAAATCCCCATCAGATAGACTATTGTTTCCTTTCCTTGCCCTGGTAGTAGGAATTGGAAGAACATGGGTAATAATCAGTAGAATTTTCTCTTTTGAATGTGGCCTTTGAATATTGTTTGATTACCTCCTTGGTAGTTGTTTCCTTAAAAAAACTCCAAAGTGTGCAAGGATAGCTTTTCAAAGTAGAAATGCTCAGAGATAAGCAGCTTAGAATATTTTTCAAAAACAACATCCTCTGTAAATCCAGGCTAGTTTTCTAAATGCAGCTCAAATATACTATCTCTTTGTCATAACATTATGCCTCCACTTGGTATTAAGCAAAGGCTAGAAAAGAGCAAAATAAGCTACATTACCTATGCCACCACCAGCATGGGGAGGAGCACCAAAGCGAAAGGAATCAATATAAGCCTTGATTTTTTCCAAATCTGAAAAGGAAATAGTTCATTTTTGTTCAATCCAACCATCATTAGCATCATAGGAGGAAAAACATATGTAGCTGAAAGAACCAATACTATTCAAAAGAAAGGTTGTTTTCAGTCTCCTCAGAAAACCTAGGTGATTTCTAGAAGTGCTAGTAACCAATGTGTGGTTAACCTGTTGCTTCTAAAAGCATATACGCACTGAAGAGAAGAGAAGGGAAGGGCTCATTTGATTTCCTCCTACTGATGGGTGGCAAAGTTCCCCTTTGTATTTTTCGGATAAGAGGTATGGAAGGAGAGAGGGAGAAAGGGAAGGAAGGAGGGAGGGAGAGAAAGAAGGAAGGATGGATGGATGAACCTATTCAATTTACCAGATGGGAAGAAAGAATTAAATGACTCTTTCTCTCTCTCAAAAGATACTTTTACACAAATAAAGTAAGGAAGATAAAATTCAAGATTAAAACTATTTCCCCAAAGAGAAATCTCTTCTAACAGGATACATAACAGGATATTGCTAGAGGGCTGGGATAGGTAAAATATGGTCCTTCAGATGCTGTTGGATTACAGATCTCATCAGCCCTCACCACTGGCTATGCTGGACATGCTTGATAGAAATTGTAGCCCAACAACATCTGAGGACTACACATTCCTCATTCCTGCTGTAGGGAAAAGCAGTCCCTGTATTCATGTTTTAGGTAAAAGTGCCCACATTTATCTTCTAAGAGATTTTACTAGCTCAGGAAAATATATCTGGATCCTCCTTCAGCAATAAAGTTAATAGCTACACATTCAGCAAGTGAGAAAATGATTAGCCTGAAAGGCCTAGAGATATCCAAATCCACTTTTTGTGCATCCCCTATACACAAGTCTGAATTAGGGCATAACCCTAAAAATCATTCCCATTAATTGGAACGTGTCTGCTGATCCCTTGAGTTTCTGGATAGATGAAGTAGTGAGCAATAATCACAGTGAGACTGACATGCATGCTCTACAGAACAAGAACCTTGAACTTGAACAAAATCCCTGGAACAGTTTCCTTTGAGCCACTGCCTATAGCTAAAATCCTGTTAAAATGTTGCTGGAGAAAGAAAGAACAATTTTATAGATGTTGCTCTTTTTGGCAGTTAGGCCAAATCAGTCAATCCTCCCCTATGAACAGTATATGTACAACATTCCCCTTGTTCATGATGATGTTTACACACAAATAATCAAGGGCTACATTTCCAGCTTTAACACCTCATCCCCACCACCCAGTCACAGACATTGAACTGTAGATTGATCTTTAAAAGCTTAATAGACATTTTATCAATGAACAAATATAACTGAAGTATTACCAATGCCATGATGCAAGGCTCTCTCAGTCAGTAGCTGTGGGTCATGAACTCGTTGAGCACCAGACAAGATCTCTTCACCTCTCATAAACATATCATAGGAATTGGAGGTTTTCTGAAAATAAAGACACTGTCTTAACAAATGGCAGTTAAGTGGTCTGTAGAAAGACCATTTAAATCCTCCCCCTGCCTTGTACTACATGGTAGATATAGATGGCATTTTCCTTATCAGCCTGAAAAGTAACATTTATTTCTTTATTTTTAAAAATTTATTTATAGTCTGCTTTTCTTCCAGTAATGGGACTCAAGGTGGCTAACAACATATTTAAAAACAATACAAATTAAAAACTATACAAAGTAGTTAATAAAAGTATAAATATAAGAGTCATTATTACTTGTAATGCGCTTCTTTCAAGTGAACTCCAGACCTGTTTTAGAGATCGCTTATACAACTGTATTCTATAAATATGCTGTAAGATCACTGTGGGAAAACAGGTGTAACAAACAACTCAGAGTTTGAGAGAATGATACACACCCCTTTAACACAAAATTAAAGAGCATAAACTTCCTGCATGCTTATGATATAGCTGGAATACAGTTGGCCCTCTGTATAAGCAGGGTTCCATTCCAGGAACCCCTGTATAAAAGAAAAAACTGAATGCTCATATCCCATAATACCTAACAGTGGTGACGTGTAAACAAATGCTTTAGAATGTCCATGTGCATGTCACTGCCATTTTAGGTACAGGACGCAACGTGGTTGCATCTGCTTGAAATTGCATATCCAGAAACTGCAGGCAAAGAGGGCCCAGTGTATATATGTCATGCTGACACTTGACAGTGGATTATTCAGCAGTGGGTTCACAGCACATTTCAAAGCAGTGGTGAAAAACAGGACTTTACTTACAGGATTTTTTGGATCTGGCATCGTGTAAAAAGGTCTTACAGCCAATGGATATTTGTCAAGAATATAGAAGTCAGTGTCATACTGCAAACAGTATCAACAAAATGAAACATTTTTTAAAATGGAAGAGGATTTTAAAAACAAATATATATGCAGTCCAGATTTCATGCTGGTTGTTAATTTTGTACAAGGAAAAATATTCAAGATACATAATTACCAATTAAATCCAATGTGCCTAAGGTATTTAAATTTACAGCGTGCTAATCCTCAGATAATACAATTTTTAATATACAATTATTTTACGTGACTGCTACAAACAAATACAATTTTTATGCAGCTAGTACTGCTCCACAAATTTTATTATAACAACATATTAATGCTACACTAAAGAGTTACCAAGATTAAAACAGTATTACCTTTTCTTTCACCAGACGGCCCAAAAGCTTCTCACTTGGGGTACTGAAAACAAAGATGCTCAGGGTCAGATTAAGCAGCGGATGGCTCTCACTGTGAGTGCCTCTGAGACTTTACAAGACTTATGACTTTATGAATTACCTCTTACAAAACAGGAAATCCTACAAAGAGATAATGTATGTGTGGATAAGCTCATGTTATTTCATGTTTCGAGTTGATCCCAGTAGGGGTTTTTACATTTGGTTATTCTTGAGATAACATGAACCTACACAGAGACATGAAAAGGGTCTGGAAAGGAAAGAGAATGCCGCCACTGATTTACCCGGAACTGAGTCCTAATTTATTTGAAGACCACACTGATATATGAGAGAAATATTTGCTCCTAAATTACTAAGGATGCAAGCTGAACTACTTCTTTTCTTCAAGTTGCTCTATGTGCTTTTTCAAATGGAAAGACTCTATTGTTACAGGATTTCTTCAGACATGACTTTTTTTCCTGATTTATCTTACTGAAGTGCTTTTCTCTGCATGTGTAGTGGCAATTCCTAAAGTTAAAAAACTGCAATAGTAATAGATTATCTAAGGATTCCAGCAACTCCCAAGTCATGAGTTGTCTTCACAGAGATGCATCCCAAAAGTTATTTTGGAAGTAGTTACATCTAACTTGTCAATAGGTGGTGCTAGCTTCTTCAGGAAATATGAATGTACCTGAGATCATCTTCATCTCCCATTTCTACTCCAGCTTCCCGAAGCATAGCCAGAGCTTCAGGGTACTCCAGCCTCAGAGTTGGCTCCAAGAATTTGAATGGTTCACATGGAAACTGCTTGCTCACAGTCTGGATTTCAGTTTGAAACCTGCATACAGAGAAAATGATATTCAGCCCAGCAAGAGCAGAAAACAGAAAGACAGTACCATCCTTTGCCACAAGAGCTCACTGTGACATCATGCAACTTCTATTTTTATTTTTATTCTTATTCCTTCTTCTGCAAAAGAAGGAATAAGCCTGAGATAACGTGACTAATGTGTAACTAAGCAGTTTAAACTTTACAACAGTTATGCTAAAATCCAAACCCTACTAAACACATATAAACTACACTCAAGTTTGTGTAAACACAAACTGAAATCAATTATGAAGAGAGAAAACCCACTCACCAAGCAGGTTCTATCTTAACCAACAGCCAACAGGAGCTGATGGCAAGGCAGGCAAACCAACCTGGCCCAATCTATCAGAAAGAGTACCTGTAAGAATGCTGGAACTAAGAACTAGTCCCTGAGTTTGTTTTTTCATCCTGCCATCCAACTCCTCTTCTTTTTGTACTGTGCCTTAGATTGCAAGCCTATCTTATTAAGCTTTCTAAGGTACAGTGGGAGCCTTTTAAAATAATAAATTGCCAGCCATTACAGCCAAGAAAAGCCAAATCATGCATCTGTTTAATCCTTTCTCATATTTAATCCTTTTAAAAAAAGCTATCAGTGATAGCACTTCTTCATAACAACAATGAATTTTGTTAGTTAATTCTCCACTGAAGGGAGAAATACATTTTTGTGCTTGCCTTGAACCTACCAATCCATTTCTGTGGACTATGCCAATATCTAGTATTCCTTAGTAGAAAAAGAAAGATCTTTTTCCATTTTGCTGCATCATAGAAGATGATGTCTGCACCTTAATAATTAACTGTATTGTCAAAAATTGTTCCAGTACTTCCATAAGATGCAGGCAGCTGACAACTGAAGGGACCCTTCAATGTATAAGCCGTATATGTATGCTAAAAACAGGATGCATTTACTTCGCTTGTCCAAACCAGATGACGTGAAGTCTCTCTCATATTAGTGCTTGCAGTCGATACAGTGACATGCTTTTACTGTGACTGACATCAACAGTATAGGATTTCTCCAGTCTAACAATTTGGAAGCATAAGGCAGGCACTAACTATATCTTTACTTGTCAAGGTGTAAGCTGTACTGTCTATTATGTTTATAACTTGTTTCTCCTCAGCTTCTACAGCAGTCTGAAACACTTCATTTTACCTTTCTTGAAGTCCTTTGAATATTTGCACCATGGTGTCTGCAATTTCTTCCACCACTTCATGATAATGGTAATTAAAGGCCATTTCAATATCCAGACCAACAAACTCTGTCAGGTGTCTGTGAGTGTTTGAGTCTTCTGCTCTAAATACTAAACAAGAAAAACATGTTCTAAATTGCTTTAACCCTATAAATTAAGCTATCAGTATTATTAAACCTAGCCTTAAGGAGACTCTTAACAGCAAATTGCTATTGCGAGTAGGCAAAACAGTAGCTCTTACTAGAAGCAGAACTCTTCCCTACTGCAAAGCAGCTTTTCAACTATCAATGTGGATTATATGGTAGCACTATTTCTATAAGTCTCATGTTCATCCTTTCTTATCACTATTAGTAAAAGTTGTATCTGAAAGCAATACTGGGTTTTAAACAACAATCTTCCATCACTTTTTTGAAAAAATACTGAACAGAAAAGAAAATAGTCCACAGATCAGTTTCTGTGTGGATGTTAAAAGCCAGTCTAGAAAGTTGAGTGTGGCTCTGAATCCTTGACAAATAGTCACTTAGTAGTTCCGCATATTTTTAGTTTGGGACTGTGCACTAAACAAGAAGTGGAATAACAATGGGGAGAGCATAGCTCTTGTCTTGCAGACCACCAGGCCAACGCCAGTTCCACTGATATAAAAAATATGAATAAGTGTGTATGTATATGGGGTGTGTGTGGAGATTAATATATTCAGTAGGACACATAGGTGCTGAGGATCAGATTTCTTTCAACGATAATTTGCAAAACATTTGAGCAAATAAACAAACCAGTGAAACTTAACAGCTGATGAAAGTGCCTTACACAGTTTGTGTATGTCACAGTATCACCCCAGTTCATGAATTAACTGGGGTGTCTTTCCATTTTTAGTATTGCTACCTGTACCCCATCTTTTAGATCACAAGATCCATTATCCACAGTCCCTGTATCTATTTACCCATACAATTTCTCTCCTTAAAATGGGTACTGAGTGATCTAGCATGAGCTTGAAGCACGCAGCACATACATCTCCTCTTGTCTAGGTGACGATGAATGAAGGGTGAACATATTCCTTTATGATAAAAGGAGGAGCGTAGCTTTCCAGTTACCTCCAACTGGATTGTTTTTAAAGAAAGGGAGAGAGAACGTGTATGTGTAAACTACTGATCCTGAACTTATGTGCTGTGGAAAAAACAGCACAATGCACAGAATTCCAATAAATGTGTGTTAATAAACCCCAAGCACTGTCAAGCTTGTAGATTTGCATTAAGTTCAGCGAAAATGTAGTCATCCAGCTATAGCCATCACATTTGCTACCAGAAACTGCTGTGTGACACTTCAACAGCCACTAGAGAACACCATCACTCTGTTCATAGTTCTTATTTCAGCTGAATATTACATTTGTTCTGCCTGCAAACGCTGTCAAGCTGCCACATGGATTAGTAGACTTTGCATGAAACTTTTGTTTGGTTTGCAGATTAGAAAGGAAAAGGCCTTGCAAGGCTTAACACATGCATAACCCCAACATTTAGTGTATGTTTGTTCCAAAGACAGGATGGCTGCAATTGTAATTAGGGTGAAAAAAAATGAAGAATTTTCTTTACCTGGCCCAATGCAGAAAACCTTGTCAAAGTCAGCACAAATACACATCTGCTTATACAGCTGTGGGGACTGTGCAAGGTAGGCACTGCTTTTAAAGTAGGAAACAGTAAAGACATTGGCACCACCTTCACTAGCAGCTGAAAAACAAAGGAGACCATTTATGAAACAAGGGAAAATCAAGGGCGTGTTTCTGAATGGGGCACTTGGTCTGTCTAAGTGAAGCCACACAACGCACAGTTACAAACTTCGTTTTTTAAAATCTGATTCCTTGAAGTTTTACACAGAGGAATGATTCATCTAATACTTTTTAAAATACGATCAGCCTTTATAGATCATCTTCCATGGTCTGATGGTACCCTACAACACTTTTAATTTATCTCACTCAGTTCCACTCTACTCTGTTAACTGGCCATATCTTCTACAGAAGCCTTCAGTGAAAAGATCCTCCAATCTCAAATCAAAACAAGTCCCCTTTTTTGTGGAACAAACCCAACTCTCTAGCAGAGAAGGAATATGATATGAGACATTCAGGTGGGTCTTTTTAGGAGAAGAAGATGATTCATTAAGCATGTAGATATTGCAATCCTTATTAGAACAGGACTCTTCTTCTGTCTCAGACCGGAGCCTTTGGTTTGATAAGCCATGCAACTTGGCACACTATAACTAGATAAGATTGCACTGTTTCCATACCGCTCTTTGTTTGAAGGATGAAAATCAGCAATACAAGAAATAATAGACCGATTAGACTGAAAGTTTCTTCCTACCAATAGAGCAATTCAGAGAAGACTAGTCCTCTAGATCAGCTACCATTTCAAAAATGAAACCAACTTTAAAGAATGTTTCAATGTATGATCAATGATTTAAAATCAATTAATGTCTTCCACTTGAGTAGAGTCTGCCCCACAAAACACAACATTCATGTTTGCAAAGTGTGAACTCATCTGAATCCATTATAAACAAGTACATACCGGAAATAATCTTTGGAGTCTGAATTTCCACAAACCCCTTGTGAATGAGAGTTTCTCGAAAAAGTTGGCAAATGCCAGACTGGATACGAAAGACAGCTTGGCTAGTACAGGTCTGTCAAGTGAAGATAATACATTAAGATTCATAAATTAATTTCATAACTTAATTGCTGGATATCATTTGCTTTGACAAAGCCAATGGAAATAATTAACTATTTCCTCAAAGACATATTATTACTAGAGGAGGTCCTTTATTTCAATTTTAGTATTTTAGTTACAGGTGAAAATCTGTACTGCATAGTATAGCAAAAGAGAGAAATGATTGTAGATTTATCACAACAGATACAGAGCCTAAGGACAACTTTTTTGTACAGTGGGAACAGAAAACCTCCTGCCCCCTCCAACACTAACGAACCACAACTGTCACTATAGGCTATGATGCCTAGTGTTGATGGAAACTGCAGTCCAACAACATCTGGAGGGTCACGCTTTCTGTATAGCTGTCCTATGCAATCCAGCAATAGCTGAACCTGTTCCAATATGGTTATTTCACTCACCCAGAGCAAATACACAGATAATTTATAAGATATGCCAGATAAAAGCACTGCCTAAATTGCGAAACTGTATTTTAAAAGACAATGAAAAGACAATGAGAAGCCATTCGGTGCTGTCAGAATGGAAATCACTGTTTACACTGTGACACCTATACAGTGAAGAAAAATTTACTGAATACAGAGTAGACCTCAATATCCTCCTCCTCCTCCTCATCTACCACCAAGGAGAGGGGGAGGGAGCAATCCTCTGACAACTTGGAAATATTTCTTCCAAAACAAAGAGTTCTTCAAAGGTCACAGAGATTGTTTGTAAGATGGTTAGCACATCAATGTGCTCAAGAGACTTTAAAAAGATGTTTCCCATAAAACTACAGTTGGGTAGTTCACAGGCAATACCAAACTAACAACTAATGTTAGCCTTGGGAACATACTAAGCACACTACAGCTCCACTAAGTCTGTCGGAGTTACAGGTGTTTGTCTTTTTTTTCCCCAACAAAAGAAAAGAATGTGTGTCGTAATACTCTGTTTACTCTTACTACTTTTTCAAGATGCCTGACTTTTCAGTTAGGCTGAGACGTGTGGTTTTTCACATGACTTGCCACCAAGCCACAGATGTGCATAAACCAATGCACGTGTATGTACGCATGAGAAGGTAGAAAGAGAGAGAGAACTCCGCCTCTATAACACTTAGAACAGATTCCATTCTTTAGACTAAGTCTTATCTTTATTGCTTTACTGGAAGTCCCAAAGTTTTAGTTAACTTAAATGGGGGCAGAGGGGGGAAGTATCTGGTACAATCTGATTGTATTTGTTGTTTTTAACCAAGCTTTAAAACCATAGTCACA
Source organism: Cyclura pinguis (assembly GCA_030412105.1). NCBI lineage: Eukaryota > Metazoa > Chordata > Lepidosauria > Squamata > Iguanidae > Cyclura > Cyclura pinguis. The sequence goes on along the minus strand of CM059599.1, from coordinate 244,956,097 downwards.
TTGGGTTCCTAAAGATAAAGGATTAGAGAAGCCTGTCTTGTTTACAGCTGATTGGTGGAAATGAAGCCCTGACATAACTGTGGAGGCTAGAAGCACAATCTCATCTGTAAACAAAACAATCCAAAGTACAGGTGACAATGATGTTAAGAACATGCCATCTGATGTACTTAGCCCTATGACACGCTGTGTATCTTGCAGCAAGCACAAAAAGCAAAAAACATCCCCTACAGGGGCATCCAGAGCACAAGGCAAGAGAATCACCTCCTTCCGACTGCCATTGGAATCTGCAAGACAGAGGCTCTGGACCATATTTTGCCCCAAATGTGGGACTGTTAGGAACAATATGCCATAAGTGGAGAAGGCCACTGCTGGCATCCAGCTGTCTCCACTTCCATGCATGCTTGCCCTTTCTCATGCTACCCTGTACCATTGACATAGACATGCTGACACACATCAAGCCAGCTTTGCTTGATCCTCACTTTCTACCTCCCTAGTGGAAACCATGAGGGAAGAGCAAAGTCTCAGGAGAAGGAATGTCTGGGAGCGATGTTTCCCCAGTTTGCTGGCTTAATGGTAAAGCAGACTGAGCCAGTGGCTTGAGGAGCTCTCTCATCTTTCACAGCAGCACAACTTGCTTTAATCCAAACTGGGAACTGCCAAAAGTTGTTAAAATGGAAAAGGTAAGTGAGGAAGCACAGCAAGTTAGGGGTTCTTGACTCCATCCTCATCTTTCACAGTTGGGAAAAGCAAGTAGGGAGCAAAGCCAGCTCTTCTGGCCCCCATTTTTCTTTTCTATGAGAGCATGAGGATTTGGGAAGGTTTTGCAGGCCTGATGAGGAGGTCTGGAGAGTCAAGGCCATGGGGCAGTGACTCCAAATCCATGTTTTAAGAATTGCACCAGAATGATAATTGGTTACAGGCTATAACAAATCTAGTTTCTATTTGCTCCACCTGGCACTTGCTTTCATAAATAAATTCTAGTCTTCATTGGTGCAGTGGCTTTTACCAGAGGTAAAACAGCCATACCTATGGTTTGTCAATTGAGAAATTACTCCAAAACATAGTTGTGACAGAGCCTGGGGATATGGCTGGCCTAAGTGGCAGGGCAGACCCAGCAACAGGTTGTCAGGTAACCAAAGTGGCTCTGTATTAGAGAAACCTAGCCCATTAGTGAGTGGGAGGGGCTGAGATTTGAGAGGAGAAGGTCAATATGTATAACACAGTGACTTGGATTTTAGAGATTCCTTCAGTGATATTTGCAGAGACAGTGCTCTAAGATAGAGCCTTCAATCAGCCAGGGGGGCTGTCTGAATAAGCGTGCCTGTCTTCTCAGAGATCTAGAGAAAGAGACAGAGGAGAAACCAAACCATTTTGAGTTGGGTCAGAAAGTGTGACCTTGATCTGGGAATTACGCCTTTAAGCAAAAGGGAAGCCAAAGGCCTGTGTGTGTATGAAAGTTCTGTATCTGAATCCCAGGTTAAGCTATAAGAAACTGGATAAACACCTGTTGAAGTTCTGTACTGCTTGGATATACTTATGGCAGCCAATACTTTCCCCTGTTTGTTATTTTAATAAAGATTACATTACATTTTTCTAAATTCTGACTCAGTAGAGTACCTTCTATTAATTCTAACCAACCAGAAATGAGCTACTACAGATCAGTAAACCATTGTGAGTAACAGCTGAGAGGCTTTACCATTTACATGCTAAAGTGGTGGTTTTAAAGGAGAAAGCAGGGCTATACAAGGGGGCAAGATGCTTTAGCAGGCTGGGAGGAAAGCAGGCCTGGCCCCCACAATAGCTTATGCCAATCACAATTTGCAAAATTTCTTCAAATCAAGGTTTTCAATATGGATTTGGTGGCTTACAAGCCATAGTTTATCAGGCTATCAATAATTTTAAGCCATTCTAAGACATTCTCAATCATTCCAAGAACATAACCACTATTTGGAGGAATGTCTGAAATGCATCTTTGGATGTGAGGCTTTCTAGACACACAGGCCTAAAGACTGATGTTTCATTTAGTTATTAAAGTCAACTTTCCCTAGATTCAGAATTCATGAACTATGGATAACTTTAATGGAAGACTTGATTCCTCTGACTTCTGTAGAAGCAGCCTTTCTATGTAGGCTGCCCATAAACATATATATTTATACTGGAGTGCAGTAGGGCTATTTCTTCAGCAAGAGCTGGACAGGAAATCAAACTGATTAATTTAGGCTGCAAATGAACTATAATTAGCTAAGAAAGCATCATTTAGAGGGGGGGAGGACTCAGATAGACCTAACTTAGCATTAACTTAGATTCTTGGCAATAAAGTAACATGAGGGAACAGCTTTCAAGCCATATCTTTCCATGCCCTGAAAGTTCAACATGGAATCATTTTAAACAAATTTAAAGTGAATTTTATTGGTATAATATAGAGAAACTTGTCTTACATTAAAAAGGAAAAGGAAGCTGAAATGTCCTTAAGTTTAGCTATAAGCTAAATTTGCTGAAAGTCAATTTGACCCAACCCTTTTTAAATAATTCTTAAGTTGTCTCAACCCAGCTCCCTTCTCTCCAACTCTTCAACAATTTATTTGCTCATAAATTTGGTTTTGTTTACTTTGGTGAAATACACAATCCTGCTCAGAATAGGAAATTCCAGAGGCACAACTGTCAGAATTATAAACATCATTGATGGAGAAAGGTTGAAGAAAAGCAATTTGATGAAGACAACCATGACTTTTCAAGGAAATGTGTTAAAATACTGAGGACTGGAAATTTAATCAGAAAGAGTTTGCCCTTGAAGAGAACAAGGTCATAATATGGAAGATGAACAAAGGGTGAGCTTAATTCAGTTGCTTAATTTACTAAAGACTGGAGTTCCCAGTTTGTATCATACAGTACATATCGCTAGAACATGTCCATCAAATTCCATTGGGACAAGTTCCATGGACTTTTAAAACAAACTATCAAAATGGATTCCTTTTTTTCGTTAAGCTTTATAAGCCAAATAACTTGGCTTTCTCCCCACATTTGGCTACAGTGGAAGAAAGAGCTCCATGTCCTTGCAGACCATCTTAAAGAACTGCCAAGAAGAGCTCCATACATGTATACATTACATATTTTAAAGTGGGAGTCTTGCACACCTAACCCTTGAGAATGTGAAGGGCTCACTGTAATAATTCTAGCAAAATCAACGGAAGGAATGCTAAAAAGACTTTTCTGTACAAATCCACTATGAATTTAAGCTGAAATCAAAGCTACACTTTTTTCAAAGCAGTTTTTAAACGTGCTGTTAGAAGAGTCCAATTTTAATTGTTTGACTGGCATTCCTCTATGTAATCTTTTGTTTCCCTACACTAGTAGCTACAGAGTCCAAAATGAAACATCAAAACTAAGGCTCTTTTCCATCTACAGAAGAAGAAAGATAGTGCTAGTCTGGTAAAAGTCATACTTCCAAGCCACTCTGATCAGTGTTTCTCCATTTTTCTCTCTCTACTTTGTATTGGTGTGCTTCAGATTTGGAGCTGAACTAAGCCCCATCAATTAGGACAGATTTGGAAGATGTACACGTAAATGGTGCTTCTTCAAAAGAGACAGACAGACTGAATCTGAATCAGCCTGAAGATATTTTAGTAATCTGGATTCCAAAGGACATGAAAAACCAATCTGCAAGAACTGACATCTTCCCCCCAAAACATAAACTTTTCATATAAGGAAAACACAAGGGCAGGGAGAAGGAAGAAGGGGATGTAGTTTTGTGTCTGGAAGCTGCAGCATCTAATCAAGTGAATTACTATGTCAGGGTTATCCAACCCCAGTACTGTGGGGAAGTAATACTGAGGTAATATATCACAGGTCTGATCCAGCATTCAGAAGTCTTTGCTAACATGCCCCTAAATGTGAATGTTAAAACACATTTGGTGAACTCTATGGCACCTGAGAAACTCTAGCATAGGCTGGTGCCTGCTTGGAAAATACTCAGTTTTCAAATCCTTCTTCCTCTATTTCAGTATGCTTCCCCTTCTGCCCATCCCAGCCTGGTTTCAGCCTCTGTGACTTTGGTGCCCATTGAGTAGTAAACAAATAAACAAAAAACAAAGGTCTTAATATATTTCCATTCATCATAATTCCTTACTAATTAGCTATGTACTGCTGGAGTTCAAACTAGTTTTGGATAGGCCACTTTCTGTAAATGCAGAAAGACACAGTGCAAGAAAACACAGGAATTGCTAATTTGCCCAACCCACCAGACAAATTTAATGCAAGAATCCCTCCTACACAGGAAAGTGCTGCTTTCTGAGACCTTTGTAGCTACTGGATTTAAGACCCTTGGAATCAGAATATTGTAATGAGCCAATGTAGCAATTGGCACAGCTGCTCATGTTTTATGCAATGTTTAAGCTTCTGAAGCAACTGGAATATTTCTTTTGAAAAAAACAGGACAGGCAGCACACTAGACTTAGGGACCAGATGGAATTGTTGATGGGAAAGAGTTCAGAGAAGGTATAACGGTACTATTCATGACAGTAGTCAAGTGGGAGACTTTTGTCTCTGAGAGACACAGCTCAAAAAAGGGAATCAACACCGCAAATGCTGAACAAAAACCCATGTGCAAATTTTCATGTGCTAACATGTATTTCTGTCATTTTGCAGAATCTATTGGTCATTGAACTGTTCTGAGGTTGCTTAATGTTTATCTGAAAATGGTTGCTTTTTGGTTTATCTACCATGTCAGTAGTCCAACAGCTGAGTTTCAAAAAAGCAGAAAAGCATACATCACAAACAGGATTCTGAAGCATTCATGCTTACAGCTGCCTTCAATTAACTGAACCTGAACCAGACAAGTGTTAGATTAAGGGGTCACACTGATTAGGAGAGAATTCTTTTCTTGTTCTTGTTTTTAAAATACATGGCATACAATAGTACAGTAAGAAACTCAAGACTGGCCAAAGTAAAAAAGAATACCTTAAATACATTCTTGCAGCTTAAGCTTGCAAACTAAGTCCTAAATAACTTGAGATTTTAGTTTTAGTGTTATATACTTTTGCCTATAAAATGAAAAAATGAATATTGCTTTTGCAATGCTGGAGGCATTATTTTATCTTCCCTTCAAGTACATCTCTAGTGTGGGTGTGCGCACGTAACCATGTGGGAATGAAAGCTTAAGGAAAACACTACAACCTCCCTGTGTAAACTGAAAGCCAATACGTATGCTACGGCCTAATTTTCGCTGAAGTGATAAGCCTGTGTCTGGGCTGTACTGCTTCTGGCTGCAGGTGGAGATCTTGCAAACAGTATAATGCTCCTCATCACAAAGAAGTCCCAGCATATAGACAACTAGGATTTCTTTTGTACAGGTAACCAGTACATCAAGCAATCTCCTCCTGCTTGCCCCTCACCCCAGCCAACAAATACACCTGAAGTCTACAGGCTAGTACAGCCCAGATACAGATTACTGCTTCTATAAGAGAACTATATCTAAACAACTTGAAAAGGGTAAACTTTTTTTTTTAAAAAAATCAGTCCCTAACTCAGCTGCAGGCATAAAATAAACATCCCAATCAACATAGCTGTCCTTTAATTAGATCCAAAGCTCAAACTGCAGAAAGTATCATAACATTTAACATACTAAAGCACAAGTGGGTAATATGTTGCCCTCCAGATGATGTTGGACTGAAATTCTTATCAGCCCTAGTTGGAGAGCTACTAGTGAGAGCTGATGGAAGCTGCAGTTGAACAACACCTAGAGGATTCTGAAGTAGCCCATCTCTGAGGTAACCTCACATCATGTTTTGACTTGGCATTAAGATGCACAGAGGCCTGGGCAAATCTCACAATGTACAGTGCCCAGACAATACCTGATTTATTAAGGTTTTTTTTTCATATTTTTCACTCAAAATGTAGATGCAGAAATAGCACTTGAAAGATCTGACCCTTTCTCAAGTGCAACTTCTTCCACAGAACACTCCCTAAATTTAGGAATTCCACTCTGAAACAGGGTACTCTTCCCCTCTAGGTTCCATTCAAAGTCATGCAAATGGACTCGCACTCATGCAATGTCACTTCCCTCTCCTCTTTTCTCTTTGCAGCTCCCCAAATATGCTCTGGAGGAGCCACCAACTCTCCAGAGCATGTGTGTGTATGTGGAGGGAGGGGAATGTCTACTACAACAGGGAGGGAGAATCTATTCTGGCAACAGTGCTCATTCCACTGGCAGGCAAGCAGTGTTGTAAGACATTGTAATACCAGCAATCAGTCACTGAAGTAACACAATTGAGTATTTTCAGTATGTCCCAAGGTGTTTCCCCAAATTTTAATCTCAGTTAAAGTTTATGAAGCAACAGGTACAGAATCTAAGAGCTCTAAAAATAGAAAAAAATGAACTTGAAACTTATTAAGTAACAGAGAATACCCATGCAGATGAAGAACAGGTTGCTTACCTGTAACTGTGGTTCTTCGAGTGGTCATCTGTGCCCTCACACACTAGGAGCTTTCGCGCATGCGCGGTACCGTTCAGAAATTTCTAGAGCTTAGTAGCTTGGCGGGAACCCCTCCCCCTCTGCCTGCACTGAGCATGCTCAGCCCGCCGAGCAACGGTCTCTCCTCAGTTCTAAAGTCCGCCGAAAAAAGGGACCTGAGAAAGAGGGGACGGTTGGGCGGGTGTGTGTGAGGGCACAGATGACCACTCGAAGAACCACAGTTACAGGTAAGCAACCTGTTCTTCTTCTTCGTGGTCTCTGTGCCTCACACACTAGGAGACTTTGTAGCTTACCAGAAGGACGGTGGGTCAGGTCCTAGAGTACGGAGGCCAGCACCGCTCGTCCAAACCGGGCATCCCTCCGGGACCGGCAGTCCAGTCGGTAGTGGCACACGAAGGTCGATGGCCTGGACCAGGTCGCCACCCGACATAGTTCTTGGAGGTCCACACCTCGCAGGAGAGCTGCCGAGGATGCCACGGCTCTGGTGGAATGAGCCCGGAGCAAGTCTGGCGGGGGCTGTTTTGCCAGCTCGTAGGCCAGTAGTATAGTCTGGGCCACCCACTTAGAAAAACGCTGGGTGGAAACCTTGTGGCCTCTACGGCGCCGACCGTAGCACACGAACAAGTGTGGGGTCTGCCTGAAAGACGCAGTCCGGCTGGTGTAGAACGCCAGGGCGCGGCGAACATCGAGGGAGTGCAGGGACCGTTCCAAGGGCGTCGTCGGATTCGGATGGAACGTCGGCAGAATAATGTCCTGATTAAGGTGGAAGTGTGACACCACCTTGGGCAGGAAGGAGATGTCAGGTCTGAGAACTACCTTGTCCCTGTGGAAAACAAGGAAGGGCTCGTCGGCTCGCAACGCAGTCAGCTCGCTGGCTCGCCTGGCTGAGGTGACAGCCACCAAAAAGGCAGTCTTAATAGTCAAGAGCCTGTCATCCGCCGTGGCCATGGGCTCGAACGGTGGTCGAGTCAGCTGCGACAGCACCAGAGAGAGCGACCAGGGCGGTAACGGTGGCGATACCGGCGGGTATAGATGCTGTAGGCCCTTCATGAACTGCTTCATGGTGGCGTCACGAAAGAGCGCCGCCGACGGAGAGCCGCGAGGTTGATACGCCACGATGGCGGCAAGGTAGACCTTTAAGGAGGAGAATGCCAGTCCCTGCTGTCGAAGATGGAGTAAGAAATGGAGGACGGTACCTTGGCCGACAGGCGATACCGGCTCCCCCTGTGTCTCAGCAAAAGCCACAAATTTTTGCCATTTGTAGGCGTAGTTACGGCGCGTCGACTCCTTCCTGGCCGCAGTCAGGACGTTCCGGATGACCGGGTCGTCTAAGGCGTTATCCGCCATGCGTGGAGGGCCAGGAGGGGCAGGTCGGGATGGAGAACGACACCGCCCGAGTGTGACAGAAGGTCCGGAGTCGAGCGGAACCGGAGGAGCCGACCCCGAGCCGCCTCGAACAGGGGGCCGAACCAATGTTGCCTCGGCCAGTACGGAGCCACGAGAACCACGTCCGCTCGGTCCGCCAGGATCTTGGCGACCACCCGACCGAGGAGGGGAAATGGAGGGAACGCATATAGAAGGCCGTCGCTCCATCGGAACTGGAAGGCGTCGCCGAGAGAGCCCGGGCCCCGACCGGCTCTCGAGCAGTACCGACGGCACTTCGCGTTCTCCTCGGTGGCAAAGAGGTCGATCGTGGGCTCGCCCCATCGGTCCCGAATCAGCCGGAACGCTTCCCTCGACAGGGACCACTCGTGGTGGCAGGAAGTGTCCCTGCTGAGGGCGTCCGCTGTGGTGTTGTCCTGGCCTGCCAGGTGTACGGCCATCGGGTGGACCCGGAGCGACACGCACCAGTCCCACAGTTGGAGCGCGATGGTCAGGAGCGTGGTCGAGTGGGTCCCCCCTTGTCTGTTGACGTAACAGACTGCCGTCGTGTTGTCCGTCAGAACCAGGACCGTGTGCCCAGCGACCAAGTTGCGAAACGCTCTCAGAGCTTTCCAGATAGCTAGAAGCTCGAGAGCGTTGATGTGGAGACCGGTCTCGTCGTCGGCCCAATGTCCTCGTACCCTGAGTCCACGGCAGTGCGCTCCCCAGCCGAACAGGGAGGCGTCGGTCGTTACCGTCAGTCGAGGAGTCGGCTCTCGGAACGGCATCCCGGAGAGCAGGTGACGGTAAGACAGCCACCAACGCAGGGAGCGGCGCACGTGCAGAGGAGGTCGTAGATGACACCTCTGGTCGTCCCGGAGCGGATTGAAGACCCGGACGAACCAGTGTTGGAGCGGGCGCGCGTGCAGCCGGGAGAGGTAGGTAACCGCTGTGGTGGAGGCCATGTACCCGAGGAGCTGCTGGATCCTCCTCGCCGACACCGTAGGCGCGTCGAAGGTGGTGGCTGCCGCCCGGCGAAGGGTACGTGCGCGCTCCAGCGGTAAGTAGGCCCTGGCAGACACCGAGTCCAGGGTCGCGCCGATGAAATCGAGCACCCTCGCCGGCTCGAGGTGCGACTTCTTCGGGTTGACCCGGAGACCAAGGCGAGTCAAAAGGGACAGTGTTCTGTGGATGTCCCTGTACAGTTTGTCTTTGCAGGACGCGACCAACAGCCAATCGTCGAGGTAAGGGTAAATGGAAACGCCCTTCGTCCGCAGGTAGGATACCACCGGGGCCATGCATTTGGTGAAGACCCTCGGGGCGGTAGACAGTCCGAAAGGCAGCACCCTGTATTGGTAACAGGTGCCGTCGATCGCGAACCGAAGGTACCGTCTGTGCTGCGAATGGCGATGTGGAAGTACGCATCCCGAAGATCGATGGAAGCGAACCAGTCCCCTCGACGAAGGAGAGGCAGGATCGAAGGTAGAGTGACCATCTTGAACCGTCTGGGGCGGATGTACTCGTTCACCCCTCTGAGGTCCAAGATCGGTCGCAGGGTACCGTCCGACTTCGGTACCGTGAAGTACCGGGAGAAGAAGCCGGTGGTAGTGGCCGAGGGCGGTAACCTTTCGATCGCTCCCTTCTGCAAGAGAGACTGGATCTCTTCCAGCAAGACCGGACTGGCGGGGGTGGAATAGTAGACGCCTCGCGGTGGAATACTTGCAAACTCGATGGCGTAACCAAGACGGACGATGGAGAGAACCCAAGAGTCCGAAGTGATGTAGCACCAGTCGGCGAAGTGTCTGGCCAGTCCGGGATGATCTTCTAGGGATGCGGGCAGGTGGAAGAGAGGCTGTTGACGCGACCTGCAAGTCCCATCAAAAACGGGACTTCGTCCCTGAGGACGACTTCCTCGAAGAGGGCTGGCGTCTCCGAGGAGGCCTCCTGGAAGAAGACGAAGCCGTCAGCCGCGACAGTCCCGAGCGCGGGGAGCGCGATGGGAGCGTGGAGGAGGAGGACCTGCGCCATGAAGGTCGGGAGCCAAAGGCGCGGCGTGACTGCGAAGGCTGATGGATCCCCATCTTCTTGGCCGTTAGGCGTGCCTTGACGATGTGGTCCATCGCCTCGTCAGTAGTAGCACTAAACAGTCCGGTGCCATCGAATGGAAGGTCCTCGATGCGCCTTCTGGTGTCCTCCTGCAACCCGGATGATCGAAGCCACGCGTACCTCCGCAGCGAAACCGATCCCACTAGCACTCGTGCAGCCACCTCGACGGAGTGCCTAGAGGAAATGATCTGCTGGTTCGCGAGCGCTACCGCCTCGTTGAAGAAGTCGGTAGCGCCCGCTCGGTTTTCCTCCGGGAGGCTCGCCAGAACCGGGTGGAACCTGTCCAGCAGGTTCCTCAGGTAAGCCGCGAGGCAGGCCTGAGTGTTCGAGACCCGTGCTATCAGTGAGGAGGCGGAGTAGAAACGCCGGCCAAACGTGTCGAGCCTCCGACCCTCTCTATCCGGCGGCGTGGTATGCGCCCTCGTGGCCCCCTTGGTCTGGGCAGACTCGACCACCACGGAGTTCGGCTGAGGATGGCTGAAGAGGAACTCGGCGTCCTCCCTCTGGGTCTGGTAGAGGTGCTCAAGCCTGTGCGGAATAGGCTGAGCAGAGGCCGGTTGGGCCCACGGCTGCTTCAGGGCTTCCATCAAGGCCGGCAAGAATGGTAGGGGAGCCGTTGATGGAGCGCGGGTGTCGACGTATTGGAACACCGGATCCTGAACAGCCAGGGCCGGTTGCGCAATCTTCAGGCCCAAGGCTGCAGACATACGAAGGAGGATCGCCGAGAAACTCCGAACGTCCTCCGGGGCCGATTCCGGGGCAGGGTCTCCAAACGCCAAGGGGGGGGATTCGTGGGACGCTGGTGTTGACTCACTGGAGTCTGAGTCCGACTCGTAGGACTGAGAGGAGTCGGAGGGCGGCTTGTCGGGCGACCCCTCCCGTGACGGTTGACGCGAGGACACGGCGAGGGTCACAGTCGGAGCGGCGATGGTGGGAGGCCTCACTGGAGGAGAAGCAGCTGTGACCGGTGCCTGAGGAACCCGGGCGGCCGGAGGTAGCGCAGGTCTCGGACGCTCAGCAGTCTGAGTCACAGTCACCGAAGCCGGGGGCGGCGGCGCCTGAGTGGCCTCCGACGACGGGCGGGTCGCTGTGGAGGTAACCCGTGGCGGAGGTGAGACCGCACGGTAACGAGGCGAGCGGTCGCGCGAGCGTCGAGGAGCAGGTGACCTGGAGGTGGAACGCGGCGAGTCGTGGTACCGAGAGCGGTAGTCTCCGCGTGATGGAGAGCGGGACCGACGATACGGCGACCAGCGTCGTGCGTCAGGATGGTACCTGTCGCGGTACGCCGGGGAGTAGGATCGATAGGACCCCGGGTACTCCCTCCAGGTATGCTCTCTGCCGTATCTGGCCATGTAAGAGGCCGAAGAGTACGGAGAGTCCATCGGTGGTCTAGACCAGCCGGGGTGAGCCTCCCTCCGGTGCGGAGAGCGTTGTCGGATGCGCCGCTCCGGTGTCCGGGATCGACTCCGTCCGGAGGATCCACGCGGACGAGGTGAGGTCTGAGGTGAGGCGAGAGCATGCTCCGGGCGGGCCGCCATTTCAGGGCGTCCGGGCGGAGACACCGCTGCAGTCAAGAGAGGCGGGTCGGGGGGCGCCTCGAAGGCAGCGGACTCCTCCACGTCGGAGACCTCCAGGATCTCCTGGTGTTCCGAATCCTCCTCGGGTGCCTGCTGGGTCGGAGGAGGTGTGGGAGGAGCAGGTCTCTTTGATGGAGAGGCACGCTTTCCCTTCTCCTTCTTTCTCTTTTTCTTGTCCTTGTCCTTGTCCTTCCCCTTCTCCGGAAGAGCAGGCCTTTTTCGCTGGGCCAAGGTCAGCGGCCTCGTAGGTTTTGAAGCCGGCACCGAAGACTCCCCTGAGGTCGAAGCAGAAATCTTCGGTATCCTCGGCAGAGCAGCGATCGGGGTCCGTGGTGGCGGTACCGAGCCCGGTACCGCCGACGAGGTCGGGTCAGCAGCCGCCGACACCGACACGGGCGTGGTCGAAGAACGCCCCGATGCCGATGGTTTGGACATCGTAGCCACTGACGGTCGCGAAGGTCCTTCCTGAGCCTGCAGAGACTGCTCCCAGCAATGCGATTTCAGGCGAGCCAGACGATTTCTCAAAGTCTGGGAGGTGAAGTCTCTACAGATTGGGCAGGCCCTGGTGTTATGGGCCTCACCCAAACAGAAAAGGCACTCGCTGTGACCGTCGGTTAAGGCGACCTTACGACCACACACTCTGCACGGCTTAAACAGCGCCGACATAGAAGAAGGGAGAAGACGTCGGGGAAGGAGCGTGGAGAAGACAAGATGGCGCGACAAAGAGAAACGACGAAGGAGACGAAGACGAAAAGGGGGAAAAAGAGGGGTGAAAATCCCGTAAACGGGAGCCGAAATCACCAAAAACCAAGTCCAAAATCCGAGGGGTAGTCCAAAATCCAATTCCGAGGTCAAAGCCAGTCAAACAAATACGCGAAGAGAAAAGCCAAGCAAGAACCAAACTCAGAACCTCCGTACGAGACGGCGGACGAGAAAGAACTGAGGAGAGACCGTTGCTCGGCGGGCTGAGCATGCTCAGTGCAGGCAGAGGGGGAGGGGTTCCCGCCAAGCTACTAAGCTCTAGAAATTTCCGAACGGTACCGCGCATGCGCGAAAGCTCCTAGTGTGTGAGGCACAGAGACCACGAAGAAGAACAACACATCTTCCTCCTTCACAAGGAACAACAACATACGGTTGGGTACGATTTTCAAGCAAGCCTGTGCACAAATACTTCTCGTTTTAGAAACTCAAGAAAAAAACTTAAATGAAAAAAGGTCTCATGTCTGACAGGCTCATTTAATACAAGTGACTGGCAAAATGAGGCACTGGAAAAATCCCACCCCTGTGTATTCTGGGATGGTTACTCACTCACAAACTAAGCCAGATATTTTCAACATTATGAGTTCTAAAACAGAATAAGCAGCTTTTATAGTGCTGAAGCCAGCAATCCATACTTGCTCAGTCTATCTTCTAGTGGTCGTTCAACAAAATCACATTTCTTTCATTAAAACCTGTTCTTACTTCATAAGTCAACAGGTATTTCAAAGGAGCAATGAAGCAGAACCACCAGCATCAGCAGATTTTTGCTGAATATTTTCAGAAAGCATGGCAGCTATTTTTGAGGGAGATGACACTTCGAGATCAAGAACGATCACTGATGAGATTGACCTGACAGGTGGTATAACATGGACAGTCAGCCATCCATTATACAGACCTTTGCAGCAGAAAAAAACACAGCCTACAATATCCCAGTATCTTTTGCAGTGAATACTTGGCTCTTTATTCCCATTTACTCTGATCATTTCAAATTGCATCCTACACTTATGGCTGCAGATGATAGAAATCTTAGGAAGGAATGGCATGATGGTAGCTATTGTAAAATGAAATCTACACTTGATTAAGTAAGAAGCAGGTAGTGTCACTGAGCTGGCTCATGCACACTGGATCATATTTTAGCACTACATATCTGACCCTCAACAAACTTATGCAATGTGTAGGCTTGCACTTTCCCCTCGTCCTCCTACCACACAATCAAGAGGACTTCAGCAAAGTATAATTTCACTTTTCATGAATGCTGGCTTATTGTTGCATACTAAACAGAAATTTTAGTTTAAAACAGAGTCTTATGAGGTGGCTAGCCAAATGTAAACCACAGCCTGTTACGCTGCCTTGTTTAACTAAACAAGGCTTGTTTTAAGCAGTAACCTGTTTCATACATATTAAGCTGATCATCATTAAAGAGAAACCAAGCATTATAGCTCCTGCTTTCCCAGACACATAGGAAGATGACAGAGAAGCCTGTATAGGTCAAACAGTTCACTTACCCACACAGCATTAATCCAAGTTAGAGCATTATACACAAACCATTATGTACCTTTACTGATAAAGATTTACTATTTTTACTATACTATTTTTCTTCCATCCCCACTCCAATACATTCAGGGAAGAGCAGCATAAGTAGTTCTCCCAGTCATTATTTTTATCCTCTTAAGCACTCTGTGAGGCAGATTAGCCAGAGATGTAACAAATGGCTGAAGGTTACTCAATGAGCTCTGCGGCTGAGAAAGGACAAGTCTGAATTGTTCTTGTCCTAGGCAAACACTACCCTCTTTCAATATGGAGATTATATCCCAGAATATCCCAGTAGAAAAAACATAATGAATTTTGAAATTAAGAGTCAAGAGAAAGCATATGTCCAAAGGAGAGGCAGTGCTGACATTTGTGCACCTGAGAGGTTAACGTGGATAATTTTTTCCAACTATATCAACTAGAAAATCTAATTCATCTCTGACAAATGAGAAATGAAGACAATGGCTGTAGAATCTAACTTATTCTCAACTAGCCAGTAGTGACTAGGACTTCTACAGTGTCCTTTCTGTGGTGGAAACACGACTGGCTGCAACAGGAGTGAGAGTTTCCTCAGTGACCACACCCAAACTGTGGTATACCTTGCATCCCTGATTGAGGCGTATGGATTAGAAAGGTGATACAAAAATTCTCACATTAGAAAATCTGGCTGTTACAGATCTTCTTGGGCCTGGGTTTCAAACAGTAATTACCTTTATTCTCTGACATGTGTTTATGCCATTAACAGTTGGAGGAAGTGCTGTGAATGGGATCCTAAGGATATCAATCCTTAATTGAAAAAAGAGGTTGGGGTTACCAGTAGGGCAAAGTTATTATACAACATTCCAAATACCATTTGCAGTGCACATACTGCATGCATGCATATTATGTGTGTATAGCAATTCAGGAAGAAGCATGCATGTATCTGAAAGGTCCAGACAACCAAAAGTTCATTTCCCATTTTGTTGTTTTAATTCTTTTTTTAAAATCACACTGTACAACTTATATACTGTTTTCTCCCTGGCACAGTAATGTTCATTGTGTTTTATTCTAATTTCAATTAAGAACGGAAAGTCCTGCTCACCTTGCATATAACCTTGAACCTACTCTGTATGGATTCTCTGCTTTGATCTTTTTCAATTTAGCATTACTCATGGTTTGAAACAATGTCTACTTTGTTATCTAGCTTCTGGAGCATTAGAAGTAGTTAACAGAATATTGGATGTCTCTGTTAAAGTAATAGACGAGAACCAGAGAAAGAACTAACAAAGGCACATCAATTGAATCAAAGTTACTTAAGCCTTAATTATAGAAAGCGATGCATCAGTTAACTAATGATGGAGATACCACACAGTTCAGGTACTAATTCAACCAACTTCTGATATGGTCTCATTAAGGGTCAATCATCACATATGGAAAGTAATAACTCCTTCAAGACAACTAAACAAATAGGAAACCTTTGCAAAATGGAAGAGTAGATATGTGTATTGAGGAGGACTTTGTCTGCCTGAAAGCAGTTAATGGGGACTGCTAAACATTTAGTATTCTTCCTGTACTTTCATGGATTTATTTCAGAGAAACCAGGTGGTTTAAGTAACCAAAGTATCTTTTCTGTTATCTTTCAAGTTTTAACCCACTGGTGGGGATCCATCCCTGGCAGAGAACTGACCATACCGGTCTAAAATAACTTGTGCAGTACAATTTGGTTTTATGAAATATTTTTCTACAGCATATAACACAGCTACCTCATTTATCCACAAGAACTGCAGTCCTACACACAATGATATCTGTAAACTAACCTATTTTAACTGGGCCAGCACATAGCTATGCAAAGGGGCTTGCTTTAGAATAAAGAGAATAACATTTATGCAATAAATTATGGGCCATGGCAAAGTACTACGCTATTCAATATCTTACAGCACAATGTGTGTGCATGGGCCTTCAAGTCTCCTGTCGACTTATGGCGACTCCAAAAATTTTATACGGTTTTCTTAGACAGCAAAGGAATGCTCAAACGTTATCTTGCCAGTTTCTTCCTTTGAAATATAGCCTACAGCACCTGATACTCATTGGCCATCTCTCATCTAAGTACTAATAAGGACTGACTCTGCTCAGCTTCCAGGATCAGACAAATCTGCTATCTCTAGGGTACTTAGGCCATGCACAATGCTATGCTCATTTACTCATATAACAGATTCAAAGGGCTTTACTACCAGGCAACTGTGCCAAGGATTGTAGCTGCAGTCCTAGGTATTTGTACTTGGCAGTAAACCCCTCCTAAGTTCACTGAGCCTCCTTTTACCTCCTGTCTGAGGCAAGGTCTGGACTATAACTAATGCCCTATTCAGGAAAGGATGAGAGCCACTTTGGATTAGCTGGAGAGTTTCTTTCCATAAAGGAAGCTGCCCTCTTCAGAAAGTCACCCTCCAAACAGGAAGATTAGGGAAATGTGCGAGGAAGTGACAGGACAAGTACAGTCTCATTCTCCTTGCATATTTGTGCCACAATAGGGCTTACTTTAGAGTTCAGACACTCTTTTGCTCAAGAAGTACTGGTGAAAGCCAATGAAATTAACTGAACAATACATACAGGCCTGAGCCAATCAGGAGAGAGAGAGAGAGACAAGTCTCATATACTTTTTCTTTTTCTTGACAATCGGGACAAATCTTACTAGTTGCCATACTGAAGTACACTGCATTACAACAATGCAAGAAAACAGGCAACATTGGCCCAGGTGAGTATTAGTCGCACAGCAGAATGTGGATGTGATCACAGATATAGGCATCATATTCCTTTCAGTGGAATCCATGGCTGGATATATGTTCTAGTGCACATTTGGGTTTGAACAGATGAGTGAAAGCTCCAGAGAGGAGAGCACAGTGATGTGAGTGTCATCATACAGTTTTCTAAGGCCATTTCCACACTACACTATTATAATGTTATTATTCCACTTTCAACATTCTATGGGATTCTGCGGTTTGTAGTTTACTGAGGCCAAGGATGTCCCTCCTTAAACTGCAAACCCCAGGATTCCATAGGATATTGAAAGTAGAGTAACCGTGCAGTGTGGAAATAGGCTAAGTGATGGATTAATGGTTCCCCAGGTTGCTGTGTGATGTGACTCTACAACTAGGCTCATATAGCAAAGGACAAAAAAAGCAACCTGTTGAGAATGGCATCAAAGCAGCAATAGATTCAAGAGATGAATGGCTGCAAATACTGAAATTGGTTTACTCTTCAAAATATTCTGAGTACTGCTCTAAGCAAAAATTGATCAGAGACCACTATGCAACATACACAAGTGCATATGTGTACCAACAAACATGATCTTCAATTCTTCTGATGTACACTGTGGTAGAAATTTTTTTACTCCAAACCTTGCTGTTTTGTGATATGTATCCAAAAGTTTTCGTTTAAAGCACTTACCACTGACTTCTCTTACAGTGAACAGATAATACAAGTCCTTGAGAATTCTGAAGTGTTACAAGTACCCTGCTTTCTGTCTCTTAAGCATTTTATTGCTGTCAGGTGCAACACAATCGCATCTTACCCTTAAGTCAATCACTCTGTTGTCCAATCTTGTATCCTGGTTTACAGTAGCTCTTCCTTCCTGAACAGTTGCAAAAGAAAACACAGTGAAAACCACAAGCACTGAGGAGGACAAAAAAAAAGACACATGCTTTATAGTGTAAGACATTTTTGGCTTTGTTATACATACAGGGGAAAGTTCACAAGCCGCCCACACCAAAGATTCTCGGTATCTGAGATACAGACACCTGCTAAGCATATTTACGTAAGTGAACTGACTGTATGAAGACACAGCAGCTGTGCAATCTGTACAATATATTGCTTCCACAAAGGGTATTGCTTCCACAAAGCTCCCTATGCTCCTGGTTTGTAGCTTAAGCACTAAAACAGAAGTGCAAGATGAAAACAATCGAAGTAGCAGATACAAGTTGGTTCTATCATCACTCCTGCTGTAGGCAGGTGGGAGACTAGAGTAGGTCAAATTCTGGGTAGACTATAGGATTAAATTGCACTGAACAATCCCTAGCAAACTGCACACACACACACACCTGTATTTGTGCTAAAGAGAATGACAGAACTGTTCCGAACAGGAATGAGGAATGCATGGCTTTCCAGATTTCGTTGGACTGCAGTGCCCATCAACCCCAAACAGAATAGCAACTCATGAGTGATGATGGGATCTGTAGTTCAAGAATATCTAGAAGGCCACACATTCTCCATCCTTGGCTTAAGTTCTTCTTTCCTGGGGTTTAAGAATGCTGTAAGCCAGTAACTGTTGTTGTCTTCCTCTTAAAAACCAAGATGTGCAGCATATGAATTCAGAATATTCAATCTAGTTGAAATTATAATTAGGTTATGCCTTGGGGGACTGAGGTAAGTTTTATCAGCTGTTTTTTTTTTCCTTAATCAGAATAAATTTGGGAATTCTGACACTGACATTTTCTAAAGCACTTATTAATACCTTTTAACAGAGCAGCTGTTTTGAAAAATCTCTTCACAATAATGAAAACTGGAACATCTTATCTAAATCTTGTCTAGATTTTTCCTCATCAAGATGACATAAGACGGTTGAAAAATTATTTTCCTTATATGAAAAAAGTCAGAATTATCAGAAATTTCATATGGTTGTGAACCATAAACTGCCAACAATCATTGCTATTTGTCAATCCCCCCAAAATTTAGTAACAACAGAATTACCTTCCACATCTATGTACTGAAAGAATGTAAACAAGAGAGTGAGTAATGCTCAATGATGCCAAAATTCAAGGGTTTAAAAATGAAATAGTGAATACCAGCTACAAAAATCTGCTGAACTATTTACTTTAAACACAAATAAACTGTTGTTCACACTGAAAACAATGTGTTTTCACCTCTTCTCCTTCCACCTCTGGTCGAATAGCATCATCCAACTGTAAGGGCAGTCGCGGTTCAGCCAAACTGATCACGTATATCTGAAATTGACACATTTCAAAAACATAAAAGCAGTGCAGAAACTGTAGTGTGATTTACAGAGGTATATTTTTGTCTCAAATATGAAACAATGTTTGCATAATCATTTACTGGAAGGATGCACAGTAAGTTTGAAAAAAGCTGAAAAAACATTTCTTTACCTTTATTTTCATGGCACTACATGAACCATTAGTCAAAATTCCTGTTTAAGTAACATCCTTTACCTTACTGAAGGAAGATAATACAGTCAATTCAGTGACTGTCAAGGTCCTGAAATGATCCTAGCTTCTTGAACCTGCCCCCCACTGTTTGCAGACACACTCACCAAAGTCCAGCAACATATATTGTTAAAGTAACAGTGGTAAAGAGCAGATGACGTCTTATAAAGGGCTATAATCTTACTCTGTGTATTTAGATGAGAAAATGCATGCACAAATTCACATGCAAACAATGTAAGTGTTATGTCGAATGCACATGAAAAAGTAAATTGTCCATCAATAGTCCAAGTACTTTTTAAGAAGTTGTTCCATATTTTCTTGGCTAAAGGACCTAAAACATATCCTTCCATCTTTCATGCCATGTCATGTATTTTCTTATCCAAATGCAGGTTACTGAATTTAACCTTTGTTGCAAGCAACACACATTTCTGGAAGGCTTCAGGATTGCATGGACTGTAGTAATGCTCAATGCTCATTTCACTTATAAAGGTCTATAAGCCACAACCTCGTTTTCTGAAATTCACAGCCCATCCCAGCTGTGATGGAAGTCAGCTGGAAGTTCTGGATTGTTGTCACTGCCACTGTTATTAAAACTGTAACTACTACTACTATTAGAGAATTCTAAGTGGTTTCCTTTTCCAATATTGCTTGGAAGGCTTTTTGAATTTAAATGGATTGCACTGGTAGGCACAAAAATCATATGCTTACGTAGTCTTTATTATCCATATATTTCTCAGGAGATTTCTGGGAAAACTGTGAATCAATGATACCTACACAGAAAAGTATGTCTGCCTACATATATTGCTTCTTACACAAACAATCTAACACTAATGATACAAAGAACAACTAGAAATGAATCTTTTATCCTTCGTGCATGTAGAACAGTTTCACAGGTACCCTACTATTTAAAAAAAAATGCAGCTAATTTGATTAATTGTTGCTGTTGTACACTATCACAAAAGTTCAATAAGACTGCACTTATGGAGACAGTCCAAGCAAATCCTAATGTTTATGTGAAACAATGATCAATGCAAATTTTAATTTGCTTTTAAGAATATTACCCTTTGAACATGCAGTTCAACATCCTGCTGAGTGCAGCCTCCAATTTTATGTGGCACTTTTCTTACAACACCTTCGATGTCAACAATGCTTTCTTTGTTGATGCTGTCAATTAAAAAAAAATAGTCAGTTCAGTAACTGTATCACAGTGGGGAACATTCATTTGAATTTTGGGTGGCTATGAAGATAACCATGAAATGAGGCATTTAAAAATATAAATGTTGGGCCACTACAACAGAACAGAGCATTTTAGGAAAGAAAGAAAGAAAGAAAGAAAGAAAGAAAGAAAGAAAGAAAGAAAGAAAAAGAAAGAAAGGAGCTCTTCACTGAATTAATTCTCAGTTGTGATATACTACTAGGACTGAGGGCTGAAAATAATGAGAGACACACAGAAAGGTTTCTTTAGCATTTTAGATTCACTTATTACATCACCTATTTGAAAGGCATCAAGCAGAAATATTGTTTTATGCGTAAATGAGTAAGGCAACCACTCCAGCAGAGAGTAATGTATATTTTAAAATGTGCACTTTAAGGTAAGAGTGCAGATAAAGACAAAATCAGATGTGAAATTTAAATAGTATATTTTGGTTTTATTGGTAGTTCAATAAGGAAAAGGAATAAAGTAATATGCTTGGGGTGCATTTCCTTTGGGTAAAAATAATAATTCATTCATCAGTTATCTTCAGAGCATTCTTCTGTCAAAAAAGTCTAGACTTCTGTTTCAAACACGAATGAAAGGAAGGTGTCATCCAGTGCATTAAAGTCTTATAGCAATACTAGATTCTGACAGTATAGCTCCTTCTAAAATTTTTGTGCATATTTCTTTTCTATAGCCCTTATCAATATATATAAAAAAGGAAATTTTAAAATCCTGTCCATCTGCTTTCACAACTGCTGGTTAAAGACACAGAAAGAGCAGTGCATACTGCATTTGTACAAACTGCTCAAAACTACCTTGTGAGTTTTGCGGCTGGGCAAGGATTTGACACTGGGTCTCCAGTGCCCCAAACCTCAAAGCTCTGCCTCTGCAGATGCTGTGCTTCAGAACCAAGAGCTTGTACACGGGCTGGTTTGGATGCAAAGTTTGTCCAAGTGCAATATGCAATGCTGACTCCCTGCTCTCCCAGCTTTTCCTGACAATGGGATGTAGAAAGTAGGGGGAAATTGGACAGGGAAAACAAAATAATCAGAATAAAGAATAAACATAAAATATCCAATATACTATATATAACCAAGGAAGACACAACTAGGCCTCACCTGGAAGTTGTTTCATATCCTTCTGCTCTCTTTCTACCCCCTCCCCCCACCAAACAAAAGAAAGAGGAGAGAAAAAGAGGAGAGAACGCGTGACTCTGAGCAGAGCTGCCATTAATCAGTTTTGATGGGGGTTTAGGCTTATATTGTTAAATGTTCAAGATTCAGACTGAAAGAACTTTATAGATCAACACCAGCATCTGAGAGCCAAGGAGTTTACTATATAGTTGTAACACAACCATCTGAACATACTCCTTCTTCATTATTCACTCCTGTAAGAAGGTAGAGTGATAGTATTCTGCAGCACCAAAGCTTTCAAATGCTCTTTAGTGACAACCCCATGCTGAATGTGATATAGCAGTTGATTTTCAAGGTTACAACAGATAACTGTAGGAATACTAGAAAAAAAAGGCACAGCTAGCATGTCAGAGGTACACAATACTAATAAATATCCAGACACAGCAGCTAGCTGCTCATCCTGGACTAAGACAGGACTTAGATGTGCACTGAGATGACAAGCTGATCTTGTAGATAACTGGCATCATAGCGGTAAACTATGAACTTAACTCAAATTCACTTCAGTCAATGGCATATGAGGAATCAATAATGAGATGGATGAATCTGAATTCTCTAACCATCCTTATACCACTCAGAAAGATTCCTACTTGCTCTGCCATTTCTCTTCAAAACTGCTGTGTAAGTTTCTGTCAGAACATTGCTCATTTTAAATAATACACAGAAGGTGACTAGGTTTTGTGCCTCTGCCGTTATGACCTGAAGGCAAATAATACAGGGGCATATATAATTGGTTGCTTTTTGATTTATTTAATTTATAAAATTTTACGTATCTTAAATTTTATCTTTGGACTTTCATTATAAATGAACCTGTATCCAGTGTAACTATACATGATATGAATTTTACCAGTAACTGTAATTGTCTATTAGTATTTTTTTATTATTTCATAGTAACTTTTTATGTACTTTCATTTGGTTAATGAAAGTAAATAAACAATTGACTGATTGATAATACACAGAAAGAGCTTCAAGGTGAACATAGCTAGCACTACTAAGGCTTTTATTTCACTCATTCAAAAGTGCCTACAGCTTCCCATTAATCCCTCCAGTTCCCAACTGTGCTACAAAGTGTAGCTGGCACAACAATTAATATCACTAATGCACAGAGTGTGGGAAATAAACAAAATGAACTTGAACTCTTAACACAGCAAAGCATCACTGAAACCTGGTAGGAAGGTAGTAACAGAGGGGTATAACCTATTTCAGAAAAATAGACCAAACAGGAAAGGAGGAAGAGTAGCACTATATGTGAAGGATGTTTACACCTCTGAAGAAATCCATGACTTAAATCCTGGAAGCCAGGCTGACAGTATCTGAGTAAAAATGAAGCGGGAGAGAAACAACTGTGAAGTCATTGTGGAGATCTACTACAGACCTCCAAGCCAAACTGAAGACCTGGATGATGCCCTTCTTGAACAGATGATCAAACATCCAGAAAGGAGACATGTAATAGTAAGAGACTTCAACTATCCTGGTATTTGTTGGAATCAAACTGTGCCTAGACTACAAGGGCCAAAAAATTCTTCACTTGCCTTTGCCTTTCATTGTCTAGGAGACAGACGAGGCAACACGGGGATCAGTTATTTTAAAGCTGATACTAACCAACAGTGATGGTCTGGTTAATGAGGAGGAAGTGGAAGAATCCTTAGGTGGGAGCGGCCATGTTCTTCTGGAGCTTGTTATACAGTAGCTTGCTAGACAGATTAAAAACATTAAAAGGACTTTTTTCATTGTGACGTTAGCAAGAGGAAGAACAAGGAAGTGATAAGGCCACTTCATAGAGAAAATGGTGAAATGCTAACCAGAGACAGAGAAAAGACATAATTACGCAACACCTTCTTTGCCTTAGTTTTCTCCCAAAAGGAAAACAGTGCTCAAACTGAGAAAATGGAGCAGATGATACAGTATGGGAAATGTAGCACAGCATAGGTAAAGATGTACTACAGGAATATCTAGATACTCTAATATGAATTTAAGTCTCCAGGGCCAGATGAACTACATCCAAACAGAGAGAAGTAATCTCAAAGCCACTAGTAGTAATCTTTGAGAATTCCTGAAGAACAGGTGAGGTCCCAGCAGATTGGAGGAGGGGAAAGTTGTCCCCAGCTTCAAAAAGGGGGAAAAAAAAAAGAATACTCAAACAATTATTGCCCAGTCAATCTGCTTTCAATACCAGGAAAGATTCCATAGCAGATCATTAAACAGATAGTCTGTAAGTATTTAGAAAAGAATGCCATGATCACTAAAAGTCAACATGCGATTCTCAAAAACAAGTCACGCCAAACTAATCTTATCTCTTTTTTCGATACAGTTACAAGAATGCTAGATGTAGGGGATGCTGTGGAAGTAGCACATCTTGATTTCAGTTAGGACTTTGACAAGGTCCACCATGATATTCTTGCAAACAAGCAAATGTGGGCTAGACAATGCTACTGTTAGATGAGTTTGTAATAAGTTGACCGACTGAAGCCAAAGGATGCTCACAAATGGCTCCTCTTTATCCTAGAGAGAAGTAACTAGTGGAGCGCCACAGGATTTTCTCCCGGGCCCAGTACCATTCAACAACTTTATAAGGGACTCGGACGGTGGAACAGAAGATATGCTTACTAATTTTACAGATGACATCAAATTAGGAGGGGCAGCTAATTCCCCAGAGGATAGGATCAGAATTCAAAATGACCTGAGCAAAAACTAACATAATGAATTTCAACATGTGTAAGGTACTACACTTAGGCATAAAAATGAAATTCACAGATACAGGATGAGTTACACCAGGCTTGACCATGGTACATGTGAAAGAGATCTAGGAATCTTATTAGATCATAGGGTGTACGTGAATCAACAGTGTGATGCAGCAGCTAAAAAAGACAATGTGATTCTAGGCTGCATCAACAGAAGTATAGTGTCCAGACCGAGCAAATTAATAGTATCACACTATTCTGCTTTGGTAAGACCTCCCTTGGAATACTGTGTCCATTTCTGGGCACCATAATTCAAGAAAGATATTGACAAGCTGGAACATGTCCAGAGGAGGGAGACCAAATGGTGTAAGGTCTAGAAACCCAGGCCCTATGAGGAGTGAATTAGGGAGCTGTGTATGATTGGCCAGGAGAAGAGAAGGTTAAGAGGTGACATAATGGGCATATTTAAATATTTGAAAGGATGGGAGATGGAGCAAGCTTGTTTTCTGTTGCTCCAGAGACTAGGACACAGAGCAACAGATTCAAACTACAGAGATGCCATCTAAATTTCCTGATTGTTAAGAGCTGTTCAACAGTGGAATAAACTGCCTCAGAGTACAGTGGAGTCTCCTTCTTTGGAGGTTTTTTAAACAGAGGCTGGAGGGCCATCCATTAGGAATGCCTTTATCGTGTATTCCTGCATGACAGGTGTTTATACACAATAGCTCTTGTGGTCTCTTCTAACTCTTACGATTCTATGATCAGAAGTGTTAATACTATAATATTCACACAGATTTCTCCCCAACTATTAATATAAGGTGGTAATTTCTCAGCAGAAAAACATGAATTTTTCACTTTTGAAATGTGGTAAAAAGAAGCAACAGTACCCTCAGGAAAGCAGTTAAGTGCTTACTAGAAAGAAAACATTTTTGATGGCAATTCCTACTCCATACCATTCTGTATTAACTGCTATTCTGCATGTTTTACACAGGGAGATCTCAGCTTGAAACATCTTTACTGAAGAGGTTTATATATGTCTGGGATTGTTCCGGTCCAAGAATAATAGTATAGATGGGGATCATGGAAAAACAGGGAAAGGATTAAATTTTATATTTTTGCCTACTGGTACACTTGCTAGATAACATGTCAGAAACCAATGATCTAGTAACACTAAAAGAAACATGACCAGATCAGAATTTGAACAAAAAGTTTGAGTCTGATCAGGACATAAAGAGTGATCACAGTATTACTGTACAGGCCTTAAAGAGCAATGAAGCAAAGAACAAAAGGCAGCTACTAACAACTACATATGAAAAAGTTTTATTCCCTTACAGATCCACAGCTCACTGATTTTAAAAAGAGAGCCACATAAATTTGTGAGTAGTATTTAAGGATGGAAAAGGATGGAATAGCTAGGTCTTGAGTGATGGAACAAAACAGCAGCCTTTAGCCACAATAATTTAAGATAGATCAGTTATGCCTTAACTTTTAAGAGATCCAAGAATACATTCTTTTTCAAACATCTGAAATACAATGGTAGACTGGGAGGATGCTAAGAAAAAAAATAAGACAACACATGACAAACCCCAGCCAACAATCAGCACAAGCCTATATGTCACAGCTGTTGCCTTAACAACAGCCCCCTTTCAAGGAATTTCTCTGATTTCAAAGAGAACTAGTTCACTGTGAACTCTTGCATGTTTAGATCTCTAATCTGTCCTGGCCACTCGCTTGAGATACAAACGCTAAAACCCAGCGGACTGCAAAATCAGGCGCCTGGTCAGGGGGACAGAAATCTGATAGACCACTGCACTCCACCTTTCAACATCCCAGATCTCGCCTGCTGCTATTGCTGCATTGAAAAGCCCAGTGGGAAAAGCTGTGAGATTAACTCTCCTTCCCATCTCATCCAGTTAAGTTTCTGTGGAACAGGGTGGCCTGGCACAGTCATTCAGGACCAAATCCTCTACAAATATTGTTTTACCATTCATGCACCAGCAGCATTTCCAACTCAGGTGGACTTTTACTATGCTATCCAGGCTATTGAACCAGAAGACATTTTTCTGGGGGCCAACTAATACCCTAATTGTAGCACAACTGTCTTTTCTTTCTGTATCTCCATGTCACATGTATGACTGTGGTAACTATTTCCTGAGTCCCATCATCTTCCCCATCCTATTGACAACACACCCTCCAAAGCAGCACACAACACCATCAACTCAGACAATATGTGACTTATACTGAAAGAGAGATGTCAGTAAGTGGGCAACCCCCCTTCTGTTCTCTATGGCCATTTCTGCATGACAGGGCTCTGCGAAGTCCTTCCGTTGCAGCCCCGGCAGGGAGAGGAGCGTGCCAGGAATGCTGGGTCACTGCAGAGGGGAGCGTGCTGGCCCCACCTCTTCCCTTCCACAGTGCAGCCATTACCATCACTGTGCTGGGGTGAGAGGAGTCATCAGCACACTCCCGCCCTTCTGCAGAGCTAGGAAGGGCAGCAGCGCTGCATGATGGTAGGTGTAAAATGGATTTTTTTTTGATTAGCAAATACTCCCGTTGCGCCACTTGGGGGCAAGATGGGGGTGGGGTGGTGACAACGTGCAGAAGCAGAACAAGCCAACTGCTGCCACCCTGGCCCAAAGTGGCACAGCCCCCTCATGCAGAAAGGGCCTAAAACAGCAGGAGTAGTCCTTGCCCTGGTGCCACTTCCAAAATCACTCCCTCAAAAGGGTGACCCACCTTTGGCAACACACCCTTTGGAGGTGAGGTCACCTATGTGAGAGTCCCACTTTATACCCTCCAGGCCAGATACAATCCAGCTAGAGGACATACTGGAAGCTGCTGACTTGGACACTGGTCCTGGAAAGAGACATTCATTTGACATATTTTTACATTTCAGGATTTTGCCTAGTTTCTTCATAGCTGCCTTTCCAAATCCTTGTTTTCTTCTTATTTCTTGACTGTAGTCTCCATTCCGATAAATGATTGAGCCAAGATATGGAAATCTTGAACTATTTATCTTTAATTGCTCTTGTAGGAAATGGTAAAATGTCATTTAGTTCCTATCTGTCTGGTGTTTGACTTCATGCAAAATACAGCTTGCCTTTCATCACGCTCAGTCACCAAAAATGGACACAAGTTGTCACGTTTAACATAATTTACATGGATACAAGGAAACATATTACTTCAATTCAAACTACAGTATAGACATGGGCTTTGGATTACAGGTAATTCAGGTCAAATCACTGGGAACTGAGTAAACGTGCAAGAATGCTTATATTGCGTCCCACTGAAGCATTAGTCCAGGAATCCACAATATTAGGAAACAGCCCATCTGCTGCTCAGCTCACAGAAGTGGATACACAGAACAGGGAAAGAAAAGTGTTGCGAGATGCTTGAAACCAGGATTACAGACTGTTGTTTTTGTGTACCTTCAAGTTCTTTATGAATTATGGTGACCTGCGTCTGAGTACTGGAAACCAGGGTTTGATTCCCCATGTAGACATGGAAACCTACTGGGTGACCTCGGGCATGTCACATACTCTCAGCCTCAGAAAACCCCTTGATAGTTTACCTTAGGGTTACTGATAAGTTGGAAATGACTTGAAGGCATATAACAATCTATCATAGAATTCTCTGGGGCTGAGGGTGTGTGATGTGCCCAAGGTACCCAGTGGGTTTCCAATGACATGTAACTGAAGCCATTAACTTAAATATGCTACCCTGCATTTCCATTTAACATTTAATTTCTGACTTCTAAATATCCATATTTAGCAGTCTTAGTATCAGTCAACACTTTGTTTTAGCCACACAATTGTCATCTTGCTGCACCAGTGCAAACTTCTCTCAGTAACAAAGTCGTACTTTAGGTTCAAAGCTATAGCCGTTTCTTCATAATTAATCACTTTCAGTCAGACTGCTGATCAAAAGCTTTCTATACTGAAGAATGTTCATGAACCAATTTTCCTTTAGTTAACATGCAGATGCTTTTGCATCGTTTCCACAGCCTAGTTCTATAAATAATTCTGTTCTGATCTCACAGGCCTTTTGTTTTCCCAAATTTGGCTGAACGAGGACAGGAGTGAAGCAGACACTCCACTGGTATTTGGTTTAAGCCATTCTCACCCATCCAATTTGGTCCTGGGTTACAGAACCAAACTATACTATACAAGTTAATTTTTTTAACAGGTCTGCAATTTGACATTTAACAAACAATCCTTTTTTTTCAGATGAACCTGTTACATCTATTTGGTCATATAAAAACACAAAATATGCCAAATACTAATTCAGTAATGACTTAAATTCTATTTGTTCGAACTAGCCAAGCTTTTGCTTTACTCCAATTCTAATTCTTGCTATTGGAGTCCAGGCTTTAATTTGAAATTAATAGGTAATTTCTCACACTACGTAGAAACTGTGATATTTACGGAATTTTCACTACACTTTACCCAACACTTGAAAATGCAGGAGGAAGGCTTATTTCCCAGTCACAGAACAGGCTGTTCTACTAAAATGTCTCCCAAAATGTTGAATTTTTTTTAACAGCCATTGGAAAATCCAAGTCAAAATCAACAAAAACTGCAGGAAATTTACTCCCTGCCAAATGAACATGTTCTTTTCTTACCGCTTGAGAGCAGCCCCTGCTGCCTTACGTATTAAGCTACAATTGACAATCCTTATATTTCCTTCCCTAGCATTGGCTCAATATCTTATTTACTGTAACTCAGCAGCAGCAAGGCTAACAAAGAGAGCAATCGATTGATGTCACCTCTAAAAAAGGCTGTGTTAAGCCTTGAACATTTTACCTGTGCCAGTGAATTCAGTGAAAAGATGGAGAAGGGGAGAAAATCAGTTCTGGGTAGGAGCATTCCAGGGGCTCTGCTCAGCCTGACTGGCAAGCTTGAGTTTTGGTGGAAGCCTCCCAGTAAACAATAGCAGATGATAGCCGGCCTTTTTAGTATATAATATTTCTGGTTCCTTAAGCCACAGTTCAGCTAACTAGGAACAAGAATTTGACTCAAGTCCTCCCCTGCCCCTCTTCTCTTTATGCAGCAGCAACAGCATGCCAGTCCTGTTTGTTTGCGTTCTTTTTTTCATTTACTTTATTTCAGACAAAATTACAATTACAGTCCTGTTGTATTAAGGGTCAGTTCTCTGTTACATCCAAAGCAGTGAACTACGATTTAATGTTTAGTTACTAACAAGGAACTCAAACTACGTTCTAACTGGTAACTGGTAAATCTACTTTAAAGCAGACGCTCCTATTTCAGACATATCAGGCAACTGAAGTTTAAGCAAACCAGGGCAGCCCAATGGAGCTACGATACAAAGGAAAGCACATGAAGAGTGACTGCATTGTCAAACGTTCTCTCCCAGCTTGCTTAATTATTGTTTAAGCTTTTAATCATAGTAGAAATGCTGTGTCTGAACCAGGCCAATGAATACCCTAAAAATCTTTCCATTTAGCACCCTGAACATTTGAAATATGGCATTTATTTATTCAGCTAAACCAAGTTAGCCTTGCCACCTGCCATTTTGTACTTTTTGCTGATCAAGGTCATGAAAAGATCTGACCCATTCACAGACACTTTTACTATCTTAAGATCAGGAATCAGATACTGAACAACTATGGACTTCATAGATGTAAAACACAGATATTCAGATATGCTCAAGAGAAAATGAAATGAAAAGAAATCAGCTCCAACTGTATTGCATTTTCACAAGTTGAATACTTCAAAATGTTCTACAACAGTACATTTTCTAGTTGCATAGAACCATGCAGTATTATCCTAATATGAACTGAAGAGAAATATGAACAAACTTTAACTGTAGTACTTTTTCAACTCTGTTAGTCCCACTAGGGAGCACAGTAGCAAGATAAAAAAGGAGAGAAATACTCTGAATCGGTAAATGCACATACTACTACAATTCCATGGAAGAATTAAAATAGGGAACATCTGAGTAAGCCAATATGGTTGCACAGTAAACTAGAGGAGAATGTGAAAAGAAAAAAGAGCAGGTATAAAGAATAGAAGGATGAATCATCAGAGAAGAATGCAGATGTGTAGCCCAGGCTTGCAGGATTAGTGTAAAGGAAGCTAAAGGGAAGCTAAAGCTCAAAATGAGTTGAGACTAACTAGGCAAGCATAAGGCAACAAATAACGTTTTTTCAAATATGTTTGAAGCAAGAGAACGGCAAAGGACATGGTGGAACTACACTTTAGCAAGGATGGCAAAATGCTAACAGATCACAGTGAAAAGACAGAACTGTTCAATACCTACCTGGTCAGTTTTACCCCAAAAAGAGGACTGTGTGCTTCTATGTATCAGCAGTGGCCTTAGAGAGAAATCTGAGCTGCAAATCAAGGAATCAGTCAGGAATTATCTAGTTAACCTAAATGAATTCAAATGCTCAGGGGCAGATGAACTGCATCCCAGAATACCGAAGAAACTTGCTAACATACTTGAAGAACCACTTTCCATCATTTTTGAGAAAAACTTGGAGAATGGGTGAGGTGCTAGAGGACTGAAAACAAGCAAAAGGGAGAAAACGAAGATAAAAGAACCTACAGGCCAGTCTGCCTGACCTCAGTATCAGGAAAAATATTAGAACAGATTATACAAGAGTTTTTTTGCAAGTATCTTACAGTGATTAGTAGGAGCCAGCGTAGCTCTGCCAAACTAAACTTATATTTCTTTTTGATTAAGTCACTAGTATAGCAGATGGTGGGAATGCTGTGGATGTAATTTATCTGGATTTCATCAAGGACTTGATAAGGTCCCTCATGAAATTTGATTAGCAAAATGACTAAATATGAGATCGATGGAAATACCATCAGATGGATCTATAGTTGGTTGGAAAATCATGCATAAATAGTGTCATTGGGAGCTGTGCAGGATGCTAACACATTGGAAGATGGGAACAGAATTCAACAGGACCTTGATAAACTAGACAACTGGGTTGAATTTAATAAAATGAAATGCAACAGAGACAAATGTAGTCCTACATTTAGGGTACAAAAACCAAACACACAAGTATAGGATGGGGGATACTTGGCTCAGCAGTGAAAAGGACCTTGGGATTATTGTTGATCATATCCTGAATATGAGACAGCAGTCTGATGGTGCAGCAAAGAAGGCAAGCAAAGAAGGCAAATGCTTAGTCTGCATTAATACAAGCATAGTTTCCCAGTCAAAGGAAGTACCAGTCCTATTATATTCTGTGCTATACTCAGGCCTCATTTAGAGTACAGTGTTCATTCCTGGGTACCTCATTTTAAGAAGGATACAGACAAGTTGGAGCAAGCTCAGGGAAGGGCAACAAAGATGATAACAGGTATGGATTAAAAAAAATATGAAGAAAGGTTGAAGGAGCTGGGCATGTTCAGCTTGGTGAAGAGAAAACTGAGGGGTTAAAGAATCACACTCTTTAAATACCTTAAGGGCTGCTACAAAGAGGAGGGTACAGACTTGTTCTCTGTTGCTTCAGAGGATAGAACTATGTACAATGGTTTAAGTTACACGAAGGTAGACTTTGACTGAACATTAGAACAACTTAGAGCAACTTCCTGATGATAGTTGCTGTTGTTTATTTATATAGCACCATCAGCAGCAGTTTGGCAATGGAACATATTGCCTAGAGAGGTTGTGAGGTCTCCTTTTCTGGGTGTCTTCAAAAAGAGGCTGGAAAGCTACCTGTTGGGGGATGCCCTAGCTGAGATCTTGGACCAAGCAGGACGCCCATAGGGCCCCTTCCAACCGTATCTTATGTAGAGAATTAAGAATCAGACAAAAGAAACATAATACAAGCAATATCTCTTTGAGAACAAACCAACATGTCACAATATTTTGAACAAGCTTTAAGCTGTCTAGAACTTGATGTTAACTTGAACATGGCTAGTTATTTCCTCTGTGTGATCCTGATACAGTTATTATTACACTATACTTTGGGGATTTTCTCTAATGGACCAACACAGTTACCAACTGCTTTGGATTTGGTAACAAGAAAATAATCTGATCTGAACAAGTGTACTGAGTGAGTGTAGAAACCACACAGAACAAATTCAAGATTAGAGCTGGAATAAATAAATCAGTTTATTACTTTATAGATAACAAAATAAGGAGAGGAAGGTAGAAAAGACCATAACGAATACTTTCAGTAGAAAAAGCACTTTTTAAAGATTATCCAGAAAATAAATAGTGCCATTTCAGTTTTTAAGACTGACTGAAAATCATTATATGTTTGTTGAGGAAAAAAAATCTGTTTTTGCACAAATGCAGTGTGCGCTAAATTTAGGTGCCCCAGAGAAAAAATTGGGCAGCTGAACAAGTTGTCCAGGGGGCTTGCCTAAGAGACACACAGATGACAAATTGATGATTAGAGAAAATACATCCCTCTTTTAGAAAAAGCCACAGTAGAAAGGCACAAACTGAAGCTACAATAGGAAATTCCCGGTGCACAGCAAATGATCATAAAAAGTTGAACAGAGGAGCTGCAGCCATTAAAAAAGGTCAATCAAGGACTCATGACAGGGCTGAAGCCAAAGCAGTGAGGGCACAATCTAGAGAGACCAAATGAGTTGAAATACCAATTTTCTTCCAATGAGGCTCTTTAAGAATTGAAACAAAACTGAACCTCACAGCCATTAAAAGAACAATCAGGCCCCTTCATACTGTCTCTAAACCCTGTATACCACTGTTTCTACAAAATGTACGATAATAAACTACTATACTGAATGCAATTCCACGGCCTTAAAGGTAATTTGCAAGAACTGTTTAGAACTTCTCACTAGAAAAGTTTAAGAAAGGAGCTTTTCTTTTTCCAAACCATTTAAGCTGGCTACAGGTTCAGTGTTCATGTCGGCTGGAGTGATTGTTTATTCCTCAACCACAAAAAGAAACAGAAAAATAGTATCTCAAATGTTAGCAAATGCCATAGAACTTTTTGTCATTATGTTGAACCCACATTTTAAATTTTGATGCACTAAGTTAAAAGCTAAACAAACATATATGTTCTGTTATTTTGAAGACTATTTGCCATAGAGGCATGT
The DNA here is from genome assembly GCA_030412105.1 of Cyclura pinguis. Classification (NCBI taxonomy): domain Eukaryota; kingdom Metazoa; phylum Chordata; class Lepidosauria; order Squamata; family Iguanidae; genus Cyclura; species Cyclura pinguis. The sequence goes on along the minus strand of CM059599.1, from coordinate 244,922,985 downwards.
CAAGGTTTGTAAATCAATTCCAAACACACAGAACACAATCCATTCACTCTAACTAGTCTAACTTTGAAAACAAAAAAACAGGACCCGGTATTAACAGTTCTACTATCTAGACTGCAAACCTCATCTGGTGACACAATCTAGAGCAGTTCTTCTCAAAGCAGTAGTCTGTGGATCAGAGCTGGTCCACAAGCCATCTTGCTGCCAAGTTCCTGGAAAGCTACCAGAGGGAAAAGAAACAATTGAAACCAATGGGCACAAATATGGTACTAGTCCCAGGCACACTGGGGGAAAAATGCTGGTCTTTCTTATCTGATAGCTTGAGAAGCACTGGCTACGATTATTTTCCTTCCTGGAAACTTGCCACGGACCAGCAGCCAACAGTTCAGGGACCACCACTTTGAGTAGCACCAGTCTAGAGCATCCTCTAGTGCCTAGTATGTTTCCAGGATATGCTGCCTTCTGTTTTCATTCCTAGATTGCTTTGGTAACCCAGGCACATGTCAGATCCAAAGTTTAAAGGTGCCTGTGGTGAGCAGGCAAGGCCTTGTCTGTAGTGTTTCTTGCTAAAACAGAAACAAAATCACTTCCTAGCAAAAAAAAGAAAAAAGAAAAAAAAGTTTGGGAAAGGACAAAAAACAGACGAATAAGTTTCAGTGACTATAATCCAGAATAAAAGAGCACAAATTAGGTTCTTAACCCATTTTAAGAAAAAAAATTTACAATAATGGACTTCTAAATACCTTTCATTTTCACTTGGCATTTAGATGAGACAGAATACATTATACAGCAAAGATCCAATACTTAAGGCGGGAGATAAAGGCTGTGCCTGTGTTCACATGCACACACAAACTTCCAGCAAAATAATGCCTTCAAGCTCAGTCTGCCAACCTTTTTGCTAGCCAGCTTGAAAGTAAATGGGAACTGTCTGGGGAGACAGAATGCCCCCTCAGCAGTTCAGAATGAATTTCAAGTCTGTGTTCCATTTTCTCTTTTGTAAGTGTAAGGCATTCAGGACTATAGTGAACTGACAATTTAAATAACTACATTTTAAAAACAAACGCAGCATTGATGTTAATGTGCGAAAATGGTCCCAACCCCTGGGAGCCTTGGTTCCCACCATTGTTTACTGTGACAACAGGATATAATTGCTTACTTACTTGGCAGCAAACTTTACCATCTGCTTACTTGCATGGTCTCCCACAGCCACCAGAGCTTGGACATTGAACTGCTGCTGACGTATGACTAAGAAACACTGCTTTCCTGAAAAGAGGAAGGAACAATGCAGGTGTACTCAGGGCAACAAGTTACTTGGGATCCTTCTCAATGAATAGAAAAATATGTTCTACTACTTTAAAATTAAGACAGACTATAAATGCTCACAAAGAACATTATACAGGCATACATGTGTATCATTTGCTACCACTTTCAGACCACAATGATCTTTTGTTTTTGATTCATATTCATTTTAAATTATTCTTAAAATGCAAATATTATGTTAAAAAGAAATTTCAGATAACTTGCATATGCAACATTCTGAGAAAAAAAAGCACAACTAAAGTCAGTTTGTGTAAATAGTGATCTATAATTTACATCAGTGCCAGATGATTAAGATGCTAAGATTGAAAGAGGAAGGCAGGAATTCACGGCAAATATCTATATTTCAGACACGCACAACCCACTCTAGAATTCAACACAACTTGGGTCCAAAGTTAAGCATGTCAGTCCTGAGGATTCAGACTTACCTTAAAAAGAGTTTAAGCCCCTTTCAACCTGTTGAATATGTTTTTGAACATTTCATGAAGCTTCTACAAGCTGAAGTAGGCAGTAGTTTCCAACTGGGGAATGACTCTACCGGGACCCCCCACCTGACCCGCAATAACTCTGCTTTTGGGAAAGACACTGAAAGAAATGTAACAGGAAACTGTTTAAGTAATTTCTCTGTCCTTTACTAGACTATGTTTGACTGGGAGACCAGAGTGCAAGAAAACAGCTTTAAAAAAAGACCTGTCTATACTCTCAGCTCTACCTGCCCTTGTTCCCACAGGCATCCACTAGTGCCCCAGGAGAGACAAGCACACATGCACTCCAACCTGGCTGCTCAAAGTGTCAAAATTTTCTTCCTCATTTCCACAGCAACCCAGACTCACCTGTTGCAATCTAGGTTGGGTATTTTATTTATGAAAGCATTTATATCCCACTATCTAAAGATCTCAGAGTGGCATATAATAAAACCAACCTAATTTAAAAGAGTGTAATTTTTTTTAAAAAAAGTATTTTAAAAGGTTAAGAACATATTAAACAATTCAACCAGTTAGAAAAAGAAATACTAAAATTAGTTAAAACAGTTTAGAACAAGTTGGATGAAGCAGAGAAGACATTATACAAGCCGGTATGTCTGTCTTTCCCCACTGTTCTCAATAAGAGGGGCTTCTGAGGTCTAAAATCCCATTAGTGATGCCTCAGTCCATATGTATTTATGACTCCTGAAATATATATGGGGGTACTACACATCTGATAACTTAAAAAAAATCATTGAGAAGATGCTTCAAATATTATCTTAAATTGATGTATGTAAGATGGTTTTCTACTTATTATGCTATATTTCTCATTATAGAAAAAAAATCTATATATAGTTCATCCTCCACATTTGCTGGCATTAGGGGCACAGGATCCCTGCAAAAGTGGAAAGATAGCAAGTATCAAAGTGTGTCTGTGGAAAGGAGGCTGAGGTATGGTGGTGATAGTGCGGATCCAGGGTCCAAACTAAGTCAGGGAAAGGAAAGAGAAAGGGAATCGTTTGGCATGGTAGCCCAATACTTCCTCCTTCACACCCATCTCCCTTCTTGGGTGTGTGGGGTGCACTGGCAGAGGGCTTGTGGTGCTGAGAAATTGGGCTGCAAGCTGTCCTTAGCTGGTCAGGCAGCAGCCGGTAGAGGAGGAGGCTGAAAGGCAGTTTTTTAAAGGGCTACACAACCTAACTGGTGCCACCAACAAGGAAGGTCCCCCCGGAAAAGAAGTGCTTGAGGTAGAGGGACAGGAGTTGGAGAAAGTCACAAATAATCAAATCCATGAAAGTAAAACCCACAAATGTGGAAGGCCGAATGTAATACTTAATTTTTAAAAACAAAAGAAGTCAAAACTTCTTTCAGTTCGTGACTCAGAAACAAATATTGAAGACATAATATCCACAAGAAACCCCTGAATCTTAGAAATAATAGAAAAAGACAGCTGCAAGGAAAGCTAAGCACATCAGTCACTTCACATGTTTGTGCTTGACCCTACCGCTATAGCTGACAGTTTTGACATTATTCTAGCATTATCAACTGCTCTAGTTCCAATATTCCAACTGCACAATCATGACCACTGTGAAGATAATAATTCTGAACTGAAGTTCTAACTTCATATTTATCTACAGGAAAATGTGTGCAAAGCTACAGTTTTAGATTTTCATCAAAGCACACTAAGTATTTTAATCCAATAAGATCAGTACAAGAAGCAACTGTTATTCTACTTAAAAAATCTCAGCAATTAAAATAATTCCATACTTTGAGTGCTAAGTTAACCTTCACAGGCACTTAGTCAGTACTGTTAAAAGATAAATGCATTTTGCATGTGTAACTCAACACTTTTGACAGAACTGAATCATAACATCAACGGCACAATAAGTTGATGGGTGGGTGGGTGGGTGGGTTTCTGTGGCTAACCAAACTGGTGATGCCAATGTGTGGCATCAAAGGAGTCTGGATCTCACTTTGAGTTAAACTATGTTGATTTCCAATAGTTAACTGTTTGGATGAGCATTGTACGTAACATGAATAAGACAGAGGGTGTTTTCCTCCGCCCACGCCTTCACTGAATGAGCCTACTGACAATTTCATATCACACTACTGAAGTTAGTTTAGATTAGAACAGTTACCCAATCACACAATTACCAAGGACCAAATTAGACAGTATACTGTCAAAACATACACTGTCAACCTAGCCCAGTATCTTGTTTCCAAAAGCAAGCAGTTACATGCCTGTAGAAATCTATGGGCAGTTCATGAAGTCAACAGCCTTCATCTATTTTCGGTTGATGAGCATATGATATTAGCTGTTTCTGAACCGAGAGATTCCATGGGACAAATGGCCAATAACAGACCAGTAGCACTGACTATACAAGTGGTAGAAAGAAGTACTTTTCCCTCTGTAACTGACAAAAGAGATAACGTGGGAATCTTAGTCAGAATTCTATCTATGCTCTCCAATAATTTATCTCAGTGAATGGCTCTTAATGTTACATTTTAGTGGGACAGAGGAGCATATGAATCTTACAATGGCATTACAGTATGACTGTGTAAGTCTTACTTTTGAATATTATACACGGTTTATATAAATATTACGCTGACTCAAAATTAAAGGCAATATATTATCTTTCTATAATTTCTTTTCAAATCTTTTAACTTGAAGAGCAGCACATCCAGTTTCATGCAAGTTAATAATAAAAAAGCACTTTGCTACAGAAGTAATGATGTTATGCAGCTTTTGGTAAACTAGAAACAATGCAAATCAGACACTGACAATGGCAGCCTCTCAGATGGCCAAACATACTTTTCTCTCCACTTCATTCTTTGGCTGTATGACATACAGTACTTATATAAATACAGGTTTAGCCATTAGCGCTACTGACCACTTTACTGACTACCACAGGATGGAAATGTGCAATGTGCCAGTGCCATGTGACCCATATGCAGAGAAGAAAACTTCACACAGGTGTGTTGATTCATCATCAGACAAGCACTTTTCATTGTTTCTAGATCTTTCTTCTGTAGAAACCAAAATTTGGATATGAAGAGAGCCAGCACCAGCTGCAGCCAAATCACACCATGGTGCTTATATGGTACTTCTTGGCTCCTGCCCACTCCCATCCACTTCAGAGTTTTCTTTATTCCTCATCTCAAAACTCCCCTTTCTCTTCTTTTAAAAATTCCCATCATGCTAACAGCCTGTTACCTCCACGAGAGGAATGAGGGGAACAATGGAGGAATTTCTTTCAAGGCAGGTCAGAAAGACCAAAAAAAAAAAAAAAGTCTAGCAGCCTCTTCCTAGGATCCAGCTTATCTTTTAATCTCTGCACATCCCTTCCCTCCATCTAATTCCTATGCGTATTCAACCTGTGCTTCCCAGAATGAAACTTTAAAACAGATGGCTTTGGTTTCTGCCTCTTGTCTGGAATACCTGCTATAGGCTGCCAAGCACAACCCATGCTGTTTTGAATGCAAATTATTAACCTCCTCAAGACACTGTATAATTCTATTAGCAAATACATTTCTTTCCTTTCATTTAACTTATTTTTTCCCCATCCTTTCTCTGACTATGCTTTATATAAATCTGTTCTGTTGATATAAACTCCAGTAGTGCTGAATTTTTTTCACCTAACCACAGGATCTGGTCTATCCCAGTTTGCTTCAAACACTCACTCAAGTTAAACATTTAAAGAAATGTTTTAAAGAAAACCTGTCAGAAAGGTCTGCAGCTCTCCATAAGTGCTTAATAAATCTGAATTGCCCACATGCTCAGACTGAGCTCTGAGGTCGATAACAGTGCTCCCCAGGAATGAAAACCACTTAGGACAGCTCAGTCCATCTTACAGGAGCAACAGAAGCATGTGCCTTTGAGTGTGATACAGTGACACACTTGAAGTTTAACCCAACTGTTCTGATACAAAGGTTGCAAAAATAGTTGTCTTCTGCTGAACATTGATAGGACTATTTGGCAGAATGTGTTCTCTGCTGTAATTCTTGCAGACAACCTCAGACTACACTGCGGCACATTAGCCTACCAGGAGATTTTGCTGGGTCCTCCACCACATTATCCTCTAAGGACATGGGGGCATTCGTACTATGTTTTGGGGCCTTCCTGGGTTTTTCAGTTGAAGAGAGGCATTTTTTAACAACAGGAAGTAAACAGGAGTTGTTTCATTTCCTGTTAAAAAAAAAGGCCTCTCCTTGGCTTAAAATGTTCAGCAGGCGGAAAGTCGTAGAAATGCTTCCCCTACACCTCCAGGGGAAGACTCTGATGCAAATTATTTTTGGATTTTTTTCTCTCCTAGAGGGTCCAGAGGACCTCCAAACATGGCAAAGGCCTAGAGGTCATTTTGAAGCAAAAAATGCAATTTTTTTACACCTGGGGGGGGTCACATACAGCCCGTGGAGCATACTTTGTCCTCTTTTGCTTTAAGGTCTTTAAAGAACCAGGACCAGGATTCCTAAAAGGCAGCCATCTCCTTTATAATTCTGCCTCATCACTGAAGTAACAGGCAAAAATGTCTTCTGTATGTTTCACTGGCATGTGAAGTATGTTTAAGGCACAAGGAAAAAAAACCCCTACTGGACTACAGCTCCGGAAGGTACAACTCTTTGTCCCAGTTGTGATTCCAGTAGGCTCCTCACTGCTCTTCTATCATCAATGAAAAGTTTTAACAGGCCTTTGATCTGACCTCTGCATGATCTTTCTTAATGATGTGAGCTGTGCCTATGAGCATGCAAACTTCAAATCCACAAAACAGCTGTCTATCTGATGTCATCTCAAGAGGTCAAAAACATACTTAAGTGTGTGAGTGGAAGTGCCTCTTCCCCATCCCCCCAAAACCAAACCTCGACCTTACACTTCCATAGTGAAGAAAAATGACAGGCAGGTGGTTCTGTATGAAAAAGATACCACATAGAGCTCAAGCTTAGATATGAGCGCACTATATGAGCAGACTTTTTTTTTAAAAAAATTATAAGCTGAAATATTTCATTTGTGGCCACATGAAAGCCTGATTTGTTCCAGGTTTCCCATTTCCTTCAGAATGTAGGATGTAACGAAGACTAACTATGTTCCGATTATCCAGCTGGAAAGAGAAACTCTAGTATGCTTGATGACTGATACTTCTGCTGTTTTATATTTTACTTCTATATGGTACTGTATTTAGTTGAAGTGATTTAAAATAGTGTCTAATTATACAATTCTCTTTAAAAAAGTCAGTGTAGAAAACCTAACACATTTAAAAAATCTACGTTTTAAAAATGTAATAAATACATATATTATAAAACTGAAAACATGAAGCAAAGCATTTATGCCCCATGTCACTGAAGAAAGACATGACAGTTTCAATTATTTAATTAATTATTGATAATTATTTAATTATCAGTGGCAAACAGTCTTTCTGGCCTGCCTAGTAGTGAATACAATTCCATTAAAACTGGGGAGGGTGGGTTGAGACAGAAGCAGAATCCATGTTGTGTGTATGATAAGTAAGAAGCAAGCATCACAGTCTACTGCACCTCTACAGGATATGCCAACAGGACAAGCAAGTGTTCAAGACTGAAATAGCATTTGGGGCCATCAACCCAGAGCTTCTTCAAGAATAAACAGTCCAGGTTGCCATGTCAAGCAGTATATTGGAGCATTTACTAAAAAGAAGGCCCACAAATTACTGCTTGACACTTCTCTTTTACCCGACTTTCTTCCCAAGCACTGCCCTGCTACATCAACTGGTAGCTTTACTCCTTCTCATCAATAGATTTGTGTGAAGGTAACCCCATTATTTCAGTGCTTGACAAAACAAGTTATAAAAAATCCTATGTAACTATTTTAAATTGTTGTGCAGTACACAAAAATATTAGAAAAGAGAGAGAAAGTGTGAACCTTCTTGATCCATAATGAAATATGCAAAGGACAATTGGTATAGACACTTAGACTCTAGGACTACCTTAAAAAGTATTGTTTTTACCTTTCGCTCTGCTGGTATGGACTCTACCACGAACCCAGACAACTTCATCAGCTTTTTCTCCTGTCAAATCCTTTACTCGAATTAACACACGATCTGTATGCAATAGATGAACATTTAGTCATAAAGGGCATTACTCATTTAATACAAGAAAAGACACCTTGAAGAAGATTTCATTCACCATTACACAAAAAACAACTGACTGAGAACTCCTAGCAAACCTGTGGATTGCATCCAGAGTTGTGCATACCGACATTTTGCTTACAACGAAGGAAGAGTTCTGGGACAATGGTTTTTTCCCTCATTCCTTCCTCCTGTCGCTGGGGAGGCTAAAAAGGTGCTCCAAAGGGTTAGGAACCCCTTTGGAACAGAGTGGGAGGCAGAGCTAGCAGGAGGGAGGAATATGTAAAAATCAGTATGATGTCCTCTTTGTTCAGTGGCTCCCAGCTTCCTCACAAACATCTCATAATAATCCCTTCTCTCCTAAACTACATATATTTTAGAATACAGTAGGGGCTCTCACTTTAAACCTAGTTTGGAAAGAACCCCATTAATTTTTGAACAGATATTTTAATAAATTTAGGATTAAAAAAGTAAACTATCTTTTTGAATAAAGTCTCAGAATGCACTATTCATTTGTTAGACAAAATGACATAATGAAGTTTCTTACAAGAAGTTACAGAGATAAATTTAAAAGACATTTTATAATGCATTTTAACTTCTTGTTAAGGAACAGGGAGTCTGTTTCACCTTCAGTGCTAGAGAGGCAGCAATAAATAATGGAACATTGGACAGAACAGGCTAGTGATCATTTGCAATTAAGGAGACCTGTACTGATAGCTTTTCATTACATGAACAGAATGTAAATGATCATCATGTTACATTTTAAAAAGAAATTGTTGGCAAGTCTCTTTAGGAATCTCTGTGCAGAATCTAGCATCTCCAAAGCATATTTTATGTTTGTGTGAATATGCCAACTATACAGGTCATTCCAACTGCATGTGTCTCCCCAGCTGATCACTGCTCATGCCCCGGTTATAGTGGGGAGGATGGTCCTGTGGAAACAAAACAATTAGACCCAGGAACATAGTTCTGATGCTTCCATCTGGGTTTTTATAATGACTCCCAGGTAGTTTCCAGCATGCCAGAAAGTAAGGAGTTCTGCAAAACTAGCTGAGAGACAGGGTTTAGTAAAGCGTATCAGACAACCTAAATAGGAGGGTTATTCAAGTCCCAAAGTGAGGTATACTTCTCCAGAGAATATCTAAGCAAATTAGAGGAAAGCCATCCTGATCTCAGCTCATCTCAGTTATGACTAGATTCTTTGAACACAACTGTTGGCAAAACTTTGAACGTTTGCGTTCTATTGCATTCAGGACTACAACAGAAAATTTGTAATAATATGTTCTAAGACAGCCAGCCTTGTAAAACAGGAGTATCTCTGCAAGTTGAAAACCACTGCTGCTAAGCAAAGCATAGCAGCATTCCTTTTGACAGCCAAGTTTCCTCTAATGCCATTTCACATTATAACTCTTCAGTGTTTTCCCATTCTAGTCTGGTGTCTGTTCTGTGAATCTTTCACTTTGAGTATTTTCACAGCTATCAACCATTATATATTCAGCTGAAATTCTCTTTGGAAGTAATTTTTAAATCCTTTAAATTCATTTTAAGCTTCCAAAAAAAGATATTATGACATTAAAGGGATTGTAAGTGAAAAATCAGTTGTTGCTTTTTTTGTGCCGCCAAGTGAAAGAAATTATGCAGGGAGAAGTTGCACTGTTCAAGTAAGTTTGGGCTCAATCCTTAATACACTCAACTAAAATCTAATTAGCATGACACCTGTGTGCTTGTATGCCTTCAAGTCAGGTGTCGACTTATGGCAACCCCGTTCATTTCATAGGGTTTACTTAGGCAAGGAATATTCACAGGTGGCTTGCTATTGCCTTCCTCTGAAATACAGCCTACACATCCTGGTATACCTTGACAGTCTCCCTTCCAAGTACTAACTAGGCCACACCCTGCTTAGCTTTCAAGGTCTCATGAGATATGGTATCTTCAAGGTATTCAGTGTGCAACAAACCCAGAAGGCCTTAGTAAACCTGCATTCAATTTATTTATTTTAGGCGTTTGTCTACTGTCTGTCAAACCATCAGGACTCCAAAGTGATGTACAATGGGTAAAGAAAAAAAAATTAAAACATCAATTGCATTTTTAAACAATTAAAAACAGACAAAAATGTCTTCTTTAAAAGCAGATTTAAAACCAAATACAATGAAAAAAACAGCTGGAGCAGCTACCACATTTGCTGGTGTATAAGATGCACCCATGTATAAGACGCACCCCATTTATACACTGGCAAATACTATTTGTCGGTACATAAGACACACCAGTGTAAAAGACACACCCCATTTTCAAACAGTATTTTTCAGGGGAAAAAGTGAGTCTTATATGTCAATAAATACAATACTCCTCATTTTAAGAATTAAAGGCCAAGTTATCTATCATCATCATCATCATCATCATCTTTTAAGGTCTTAACTGCCTGACAGAAACTCAGAAGGAACGGAACCAACTTGAGTTTCCCCCCTTGGGAGAGAGCTCCACAGTTAGTTCTGTTACAGAGAATGCCCTGCCACATGTATCCACAGTCTAGCCTCACTGGGGTGTTGGAAAACATAACAGGACTTTCCCTGAGGATCTTAGATTTAGGGAAGACTTATATGGAAGAACACAGTCCTTCAGATATCCTGGCTCCAGGCACCCAGGGCTTGATAGCTCAAGATCAGCAACCTGAATTAAGCTCAGAAACAAACTGGAAGCCAGTGGGATTCTTCTAAGATTGGTGTCACATGGTTCCTCTAAAACACACATCTGATAGAAGTCTTGCCATTGCTGTAGCTTCCAAACACTTCTCAAGGGCAGCACCTCATTTAATTAAGAAGTGTTTAAGGCGCGAACCACTGTGACCAGATCTGTCTTCCCTAGGAAAGGCTGCAGCTGGCACATCAAATGAAGCTGGGCAAAGGCACTTCTGGCCACAGTAGTACTGGATCTAAGGGCATCCAGAAGCTATGACTTTGACCTCTCAGAGGATGTCATCCAGAACAGGCTGGGACTGCAACCCCAGGATTGCTTTCCTACTGACCAGCAGAATGTCTGTCTTGCCTGGATGGAGTCTGAAGTTATTCACCCACATGCAATCCTTCCATATATTCAGACAAGGATTCACAACTAGCCTCCTTGGCATCAGTTGTAAAAAAGAAAAAGCTGGGTTTCACTAGCAAACTAACAGCATCCAAGTTCAAAATCATTTCACTACCCTAACTGCTGCCGAGTAGACTATAAAATGATCCTTAACCCATACTCAATCTGATTCAAACTCAGTTTTTTTCCACCCTCACTCAAGTACTTCATTGTCCTGAATGCCTAGAAAACTACGAAGCCTATACTCTCGATGGTACCTTAAATGTAAGAGCCAGTGTGGTGTAGTAGTTTGAATATTGGACTGCAACTCTAGAGACAAGAGTTCAAATCTCCATGTGGCCATGGAAGCCCACTGGATGACTTTGAGCACGTCATACTTTCTCAGTCTCAGAGGAAGACAAAGGCAAAAACCCTGCTGAACAAATCTGGTCAAGAAAATCTGGTGATAGGTTCACCTTAGGGTCACCATAAGTCAGAAATGACTTGAAGGCCTACAACAACAAAACCCTCAATTGTAGGATGGACGCATTAAGAAACCACTGAAAATTGCACTGTTGAAAGACAACGAGCCTAACACAGAGGTCTGTGGTAAAGAATATTCCACTGCTAGAGTTGACAGGAAAAGCAGAAAAATAATAAGGTAACAATTTCTCCACACCAACTTCAAATTTCAGCACAGCTAATAATAACTGGAACAATTTTGAAGTTTTATTTACACAGAATTACATCATCAATTTAACATTATTAGAAAGCTTCAACAATTTCCAGATGTGAACAACAAGGACAAAATGAGGTATCACCCTTTCCAGAAATCCCAAATGTGGGCATAACCCACAATGTACATTAGATTAACTTTTAAAAAATTACTACACACATAATGGGCTGGCTTTCATTAAAACAAGATGACAAATGCACTTGGCTTCATCTTCAGACACAGTCCAAATTATTACTTTTAACTATTGCAGTGTTCATATAAAAAGTCAAAAAACAATTGTTAAAGAGAAGCCATACTGAAAAAGGCTGCAGGGAGTTTTGGAGAAGCAGATGAAACAATTCTGTTACTTTCCCTCAAATATCAGTCAATCACAATTGGTGTGTTTTTTTTATTTTTATTGAAACCTATATTTTTCCCTTCTTCCTAGCCCACTACAGCAACTCAGCCCTTTCAAACTCCTCTACTTAAATACTTCTCTATCAAACCATTCTTTAGTTTTCCTTCCAATCTACTTTTTGATGTGGTACAATGAGTGTTTGTACTACTCATTATACTAAAATCGAACTTTATTCCTCCCTGTCCACCATTTATTTTCTCTCAGAACTGGAATAAAACCTCTAAAGTTCCATTTTGCAAGTGCAGCTCAACGTATTTGCCAATGCGCATTTACATCATTCCAAGCTTGCACAGAAAACAATGAGCAAATATTCTGTGGGCTAATAAAGATTCTGTAGAGACTTAGAACCCTTATAAATTCAGAAAGCTGAACTAAAATCATAAGCAAGGAAGGGCATATCCACATGTTTACCAGGAAATCAGAGGAGTATATACAGGAATGGCGTCTTATATTTGTCCAAATCACAAGCAGACACATACATAACCCATGTTCTAGTTAAAACAAATAGTTGGAATATTCCCAACAATTTTAAAACATGACCACAGGCAGTAGTGCTTTACATGCTCATCTGGCACTATCTTCCATTGAATTTAATGAACCTGTTATGCCTACCGTGTTTTCTCTCACACACTGACTCCATTGGTGCTAGAAATAATAATTACATATTCAACTTGATATAGAAAGTTACATAACGATCATGGTACTAACAACCTGACAAACCTTTGTATGCTTTCCAAAATTTCAAAACTGACCTGGTTTCTCCTGGGATTGTATCAGTGGCAATACTCCATATCTTTCCTTTGCATAGTCCTAAAGAGGAAAAAGGAGAACTTATTGTGCTAAAAGCTTTTCTGCCAAGTCAGACTTAATAGGAAGGAAAAGGTAGTTAGGTTCACACAGTTCTTCTGTCACACTCTACTTAAAAACTGTTAGCTCTTAATGTGTGGCAATATTCTACATACAGAATTATGTGTTAACAGCAATGCACACAGCCTAGAGGCAAAATTATGGCATGATTATGGAAATAATGCAACCACTATTTTATTTTTAGTATTCTAAGACATTTTCCTAAGATAGAGATTTACATCCCAGCAAGTACAAAGACACAAATACATCTTTTATCATGTTACATTTTAAAATGCATCTGACAAGTATGAACAAGCTACATGTGCTATAGGACATTGAGAATTTGTTACCACTTGTCACACACATACTGGGGGGAAAAAACACATGACAAGTGATATCAACGTAGAGATCAACTTTTCCCAACTCCTCTTTTATCACAGAATGATTTAAGCATTAATAGATGTGAAATCACCATGCTTCCCCTTCATCACCATGATAAGAGATATGAAATCCTGTACTCAGATACTATCATCACTATAAACATATGAGAACCAACTACTTTCTGGGGAGGAATTAGACTAAGGCATTCAGTGTTCCAGCTGATCTGTCAAACAGACATCAAACCTTGAAAAGTAGTTTACTGTTTACTTAGGCTTGTGCTTGACAGGTGCACAAGTACACAAATACTTGGGAACATGAGGAACTGAGTTCTTGGAATTAGGACTATATTTCCCAACTGCACCCTTCATGTGACTTTCATTTAATCTAGTGAGTTTCAAGTTACCAGTCTGAAAGAGATTCATTATATCCTAATAACTAAAAAATAAACCACCAACTTTCATTATGAGGTAAGATCTGCTCGATGAAAAGCATTCAGGACAACTGTAGCCCTTCTCTTCACTCTTTGCAGCCACCTTCCCCATTTCACATTATGCTTACACATATATTTCTCTCTTTGGATTTGAAGATACATTTGCAGCTAGCCAGCCACATGCTTTGCACAGCTAGGAGAGGCTCCTTTAATATATAAATTCCTGGGACAGTGAAAGCAATGTACACTGCTGCAGAATCCAGCAAGGAAGAAAAGGACTGGAGACAGAAGCAAAAAAAGTAAACTAAAACTGCACAAAGTGACATAAAGGTGTAGACGAACCTTTGGACTAATACAAAAGAAAACTACAGGTACCATCACAGTAGATGCTACTGAATAAAGAAATAAAAAGGATATAGCAGAGTGCAAGAAGGTATCTGGGATGGGGGAAAGGAAAGGAAGAAAGTTAGGGTATAGTACTGTGGTGATACGGAGTACTGCAAGTATGATGACATGTAAAGAGACAGGCAGAAAAGAATAATTTAATACTGAAATCCAAATGGATTTCCTTATTAGGATAGCAGTGTAAAATTGCTGAACTTGTGTAATAATATTAAAGTGAGCAACTCATGTAAACAGCAGCTAATCAGATTTAGAAAGAACAGAGACCTATAACAGTGATATTGCAAATACAAATAGCAACACTAAAAGTCACTGCCAATAATGCCACCCTGTTCCTAATCTGCTTAGTTATCATTCTTTCTAGAGTGAAATGCCAATTTGAATTATGACAATGTCCAATCTGGGTTCTGAAAGAAAGAGGCACTGATGATCATAATATAAGCATACTCTGGCTAATGGAGCTCACCAAAGAATTTCAGGACGAAATTAGCCTGTGCCTTACAGAGTATAACAAAGCTTCCAATTGTGTGGATCATGAATACGGTGGATTGGATTGTTCTAAAATAAATGGGTGTGCCACATCTTGATGAACCAATATTCTGGAAAGAATATAGGGGAAAAAAAGAGTGGTTTCCAACTGCCTAGGAGGAGGTCAAGCAAGTCTTCATTTTCATTTACACACAGAATGTATCAAAATTGAAATAATGGCCACAGATTATTCACGTAACTTGAAGATGAAGACATCAGAAAAGTGATAGATTTTCCATACTTTACCTCAACCATAAATCAAAATGGAAATCAGTCAAGAAGTCAGAAAAAGACTATGACTTGGAATGCCAACTATGAAGGAGCTAAAGATATACCATTAAATACAAAAGTCAGGATCATCCATGCCACAGTATTACTAATTTCTATGTACGGTTGTGCAATCTGAACAGTTAGGAAAGCTAACAAGAATCAGAGCTCACTTAACATGTGGTGCCACATGAGAATTCTATAAATACCACGGATTGCCAAAAAGACAATTAAATGGGTTCAAGAGCAACTCAAGCCTGAATGTTCCCTAGAAGTCAAAATGACTAAACTGAAGTGCATTGGCCATATCAAGAGAAGACATGACTCGTCAGAAAAAGACAATAATGCTATGTAAAGATGAAGGCAGTAGGACAAGCAGACGACCACAACATAGGTGGAGAGACTCAATCAAGGAATCCACAGTCCTGAGTTTGCAAAACTTTACCAGGGCTGTTGATAACTGGGTGTCTAGGTGTCTTTCATTCATAGAATCATCATAAGCCAAAATCATTTTGATGTTAAATAACTATCAAGTAATACTGTGTAATCCTATGGAGACTGATGGAGCTATATAAATAAATAAGAGTCCATGTACATCAACAAAGGCAGTATAGCAATTGACCCTCAGGGAGAATTAACTATGAAGAGTAACTGTGAATGGGAAGAGCTTGAACTAAGTAAGAATTTAATTCTGCTTAGAAGACAGTTTCCTGATTCAAGAACTAAGACTACCAATTAAACATTTTATCCATCTATGTACCTAAAACAAACAAAACAATACGTGTATCCATATATATATGTGTGTGTGTGTATATTTAACTAGAAGTATATATATTTAACTAGGAGTGCTAGACATTTATGATCCAAAAAAGAGGAGTTAAAGCAGTTGAGCCACAGTCTTGTTAAATCAAGTATTTTTTAAAAATAAGGCCCTCAAACAGGAAAATGAAGGAGGGTTGTCTTCATGAGAGTGAATGTATGTATGGGGTGGAACAAAACATGTGAATTTTGCTAGTGCGCAAGAAACTAGCCTACACTAATGTATGAACACACTACATATGGTGTACCTATCTGCCTGTACTATGATGCAAATCTCCTGTAACAGATGTAAGTGATTTGTCAGTGTAAGCTTGAGTAAGTTTGAGAAGAAAGAAAGGTTGTAAGCTTAGGAGGAAAGTTTTGTCACTGTCACTATGGGGATACCCTTTTGGAGAAGGAAAAAAACACAGCAGTTTGTTTCAACTTAAGACTTGCTGTAAAGAAAAGGCAATAGAAACCAGAAGTCATGGAAACAGTAAAATAAAGACATTAATCTTACTCTTTCTATTCTGCTAGAGCAGGGCTTTCCAAATGGTGTGTCACAACATGTTAGTGTGTTGCCTGAAGTGTGTTGGTGTGTCGCCAACAATCTTGGAAATGTATGTTTTCATTTATAAATCATATATTTTTAAAAATATATGACAGATTTTCATGAGCTATGTTGGGTCCCCATACATTTTGCTACTACAATTTATGTATGCATCTGTATCTCTTATAAGGGGTTAGTTTTAACTTCTGGTTTGCTAGTAAAACTGAAATTACTGTGTCGCAAAATCATGCATGTCTAAAAAGTGTGCCACCAACATGAAAAGTCTGGAAAGCTCTGTGCTAGAGTATTACAAATACAATGTGGGATCCTGAACTCAACACTGGTAGCATACTTTACTAACATAACTAACTTAAACCTATTCCTATTACCTACAATAGACAAAGGAAGTGATATCACCGGCCTGTCATCGTTGGCTTCTACATGGTGCAACATGAATGCACAGCCTTGAGGAATGCGGTTCTATGTCTTAACTGTACTCAGACTCTAGTGAGATACTATATTAATTTTTCCGCCCAACAGTTTATGCTCTATAGAAATATTCCACAGTTGCTTCTGACAAACAGGCTCCCTCCAGTTTCAAAAACCTGCAATACCTGTTTAGCCAGTGACAACGAGACCTTTCAAAAACCAAGCTGGGGAATGACTGGAACTCCTTCCATTTGCTTTGCCTCAGACAGACAAACCTCACTCAAAGCCCACTCGAAATAACTATTTCCATTCTCCTAACAGCTATGGGAGTGGACAGAGTAGTACAGGTGAGCACTCACGGGCGGGGTATGTGTGCCTGGCCAGACCTGAAGGTGTGGGGCACCTGGCTAGAGGGGCTGGGATAAGGGGAGTGAGCGAACGCCTAAGAATAACAACTAAAGCCACGCACCTTCCCATTCAAACCCTGCTCTTTCAGGTTAACGGCAGCCCGGGCTTCAGTGTTGCCCGGGGGTGGATGAAGCCAAGAGGAGGAGGGCGGGGGCTTCTGCCGGACCAGAGCCTGGGCCATGGCAGCCCCCAGGCTCAGTGGTCGCTCACCCCCCGGCCCCCGAGGCGGCCCTCCTCCCACCCGTCTCCCCCTCCCCCTCCTTCCCGACCCTTCCCAAGGACCCACATCAGCCGCTGGCTGCTCCACGGTGCTGTCTCGGGTCCGCTCCTGGTTCTTACGGGCGGCAACGCCGGGCATTTTGCCCCTTCCTGGAATAAAGTTGGCCACAGAGAAAGAGACAGGGAAATCCCTTCCCTCGTTTGTCCTTCGCAGGCTGCCGTACCACCTGGCAAGCGCTCGCTAACCCTTACGTACGCAGCCCGCTCACTCGGCTCAGTTCAATTCATCGGTTTCCGAACGCTGGACATCAGCCTCGTGTCCGTTCGCGCGGCTTCCGGGCACGTTAAGCACGCAAAAGGAGAACGCTCTGCTTATTACGTCACGCAAGGATGATTCCCCTCCCACGGATTCTTTCCTCCTATTCCCCCCGCCCGCCTTCGGCACTCAAGAATCCAGCATCGCGGGAAGCCGCTGTTTTCTCGCGAGTGTTTCGCGGTGCCGTGTGGCTGGGTCTCTCCTTGGCTTTCAGAGGCTGCTCAGGTTGGGAGCCGCGTTATGTGACGCCCCCCCCCCCCGCCATCATATTTCAACACGCAACCTACACTGGTCTGTTGCCCACAGTAAACACACCTAGACAGACACACTAAAGTCCCATGTTGCTTTTTTTTTTTAGTATTGGCTTCGTCCTTCAAAAGCAGAACGGAATCAACAATTTCTTACAGTGCAAACTTGTGTGTGCCTTCTCAGGGGCAAGTTCTGATGAACATATCATAGATCACTTCTGCACCACGCTGTTGTAGTGCTATTATTCCCGTTTCAACATTCTGTGGAATTCCAGGGTTTGGAGTTTACTCAGGCTAAAGAGCTCTCTGGCTGAATTCTAACCCCCCCTCCCTAAACTACAAACCCCAGGATTCCACAGGATGTTGAAAGTGGAATAATAGCACTGTAACAGTGTAGTGCAGAAATGGTCATAGGCTTTTCTTGGCAGGATGTATTTAGCGGGGATTTGCCATTGCCTTCCTCTAGGCTGAGGAAATGTGATTTGCCCCAGGTCACCCAGTGGGCTTCCATTGTCCGGTAGGGATTTGAACCCTGGACTCTCAGGCCATTTCCACACTAGCCTGTTACAGTGCTATAATTCCACTTTCAACATCCTTTGGAATCCTGGGGTTTGCAGTTTAGGGAGGGGCCTTTGAGGCCCCTCCCTAAACTGCAAACCCCAGGATTCCATAGGATGTTGAAAGTGGAATCATAGCAATATAGCAAGCTGATGCGGAAATGGCCTCAGAGTCCTAGTCTAACACTCACGCCACTATTCCACCCTGGCTGTTTATAAAAGAAGTAAACTCAACAGTTGTTATATGTCTTCCAAGTGAATTCCAACTTGTGGCAACCCCACCATAGATTTACCTAGGAGGTTTGCCATGACCTTCACCCTGGGCTGAGGAGTGACTCGCCCAAGGTGAGTGAGGGTGTCCTAAAGTCCTAGTCAAACACTTAGACCGCTGCACCATATAAACCCAATTTAACTGAACTGAAGATGCTTCTCAATAGGCAAATCTAGGCTTACGTTTCATATGGTGCCACAATACTTGTTTTGGTTGATAGGTTTCTTAAGTTTCTTAAGGAGCTTCATGACAGGAAGATGTTAAACTGGTGCCTTTTAGTTTAAAATATGGCATACAGATTTTAATTATTTTTTAAAAAAACAATATGATTATAAAACGTGAAAGTAAGTTTGGACAGATACAGGTGACCACTTTTTTAAAACCACGTTTCTGAAGATATAGTAAAACTTTGGCAAGATTATAGGGATAACAACATTATTTTAAATGACACAGTTGTTTTTGTGGCAATAGCCTAACACCACTGTTCCTTTGGAAATACAGTAGTTTTTGCTATAAATAGTGGTTGACAGTGCAAGCCTGTGCATATCTTCGAGGAAGTTTGTCCTGTGGGAATTAAGCAGGATTTATTCCAAGGTGAGCAGTCAGAGGATTGATGCTTCAGCTATGTAAATAACTTGAAAGAGGCAACTTGTTCCCACTTGTCTTGGAATAAGGAGTAGTGGCAGCTACTCTTCCATGTCGGTGTTGGTGGTAGATCTGACTCAGGTTTTAATAGAAACTTTAAACAAAGCTGCCCAAGGTACTGAACCAATTTTGAGGATAATGTTCAACAGCTCTGAAGTTCAGACTAAGACCCAGACCAGATTAATCACTTCCATCAACATGGAAACTTCCAGTGGAGGACATTATTTTTACTTCTGTAAATATTCCTGTAATTTATATAATATTCCCAGCACCATCACAGCTAAAGCAGCAGTATGTGTTTGGATTGCTAAATAATTTGCCATCACTTCAGCATCTCTTTAATGTTAAAACACTTTTTGCAGCACTTTAAGAAGTTTAAAAGGCGAATGTCAAAACAGAATCCTATTAAGTCATCTTTGTAAGGACGGAAAAGTACCCTGTTTTCCCCATCCCTCTCCTGTCCACATACCTTACTTCCCTATTTCCCATCTGTGACAGGCCCTTACTCTCAGTTCCCAATCTGATAAGGGACCCTGTCTTTGCCATGCAGCTCTGCCTCCCCTGCTATAACACCACCTTTATGTAAAAGGGAGAGGATTTTCAATGTTTACTTAGAACCTCTTAATAATTTTATGACAGCGTGTTTTCTGTGTTATTTGTCACTGTAGACAACTCAGGCCAAGTCAGGGTTTATAAAGATCAACTGTGACACTTATTAAGCTAACAATAAGAGTAAAGTAGCTTATTATAGTTCATATGCAGTTCAGTGTTGATACATTTGTTCAGTGCAGTCTTCGGATAGTATTAACAGTTAACTCAGAGCTCAGAAACAGTTTAATTATATCTTTAGACTTTGATGAAAGGCACAATTATACAATAACCTTTGGGCTAAACTTCTACCAAAGGCTTAACTCTCAATGTAGGTCACACTCTCTGACCAGATCCTACTGGGGTTCAATTACTATTTTGCCTCTCACTAGGCTTCCACTGAGAACTAAACCTACCAGCACAGCCACAGCCTTTGGCTGACTGAGCGACCCTACTTCCTAGATCAGTGGTTCTTAATCTGGGATCTGTGGACCCCTCACAGGGGATCTGCAAAGCCCTGCTGCTGGAGACCAACAGGAACGTGGCAACCGGGTGTGTGTGCGCAGATGCCGAGAGAACAGTTTCAACAAGGGAGCAGTTCCAGCACCGGCGTTTCCCAGCTATGTGTTGGGAAACGGCAACAGGTGTGTGTGCATGCTGTTACCCTGATTCCTGGGGTTCCTTGGGGGGACACCTCAATGTGGTCCACATGATGGGGAATGGAAACCAGCCAGAGCACGAGCCATAGCAATGCAAGAGGCAGGGTAACCTAGCGGGGTCTTTTTAGCCAGTTTTTACAGGGTCAGACCAAGCCAAAAACCAGACGAAAATGTCCAATAAATGATTTTATTGAATGAAAGTCTCACGCACCAATGTAATCACTCACACACTCACTCAAGACCTATTAAGAAGCGAAAGAGAGGAAACTGGATAGGGGAATATTGAAGCTGTTGTAGCTGGGGAAATACTGCACCTTTTCCTGAAGTCCTTGGTCCGGGAAAAACAGCGGAGAAGTGGAGCTCAGCACAGAGAGGGCTGAGGGGATTACTCAACGGATGGATAAATGGTCAGCTGGGATGACCGGGAGTGATCCAAAGAACCGCTCAAAAACTGGGACTATTTGTAGGGGAAAAAGTACCTGGAGGGCTAATCCTTTCCCGGGGAGACCAATGGGTGTTGCAACAAGAAAGAAACTCCACAATTGTAATTTCCTTGGTGTGATGGGATTGCAGGTGTTGCCAAAGTCTCAGGATCTTCGGCTGCATTGGGTTGTGGTGTGACTTCATGTAAATGGTCCTCGCCTGATAGGATATTTGCTCAACTTGGGGCAAACACGCTAATCCCCTCAAATCAGCTTCTCAGGGGCTGAGGACCCTTTGTTTACAGTGGGTTTGCACAGCTTGAGGTCTCCTGGGGCTACGTGACTGGGGATTTTACTGGCCTGATCTGGTTTTCAATCGTTCAACCGTTGCTGCCTATGTGCCCATCTGGATGACCTCTCAGGCACATGGAATCATATTTAATATCAAAATTGTAGATCCCAGAACAGGGTTTTCCAGTGGAGTAACAGTGCCCAAACTATGACTCCGGAGACCAGGGTTTGAATCCCCACTCAGCCATGGAAACTCACAGGATGACCTCTGACAAGTCACATTCTCTCAGCCTCAGAGAAAGGCAATGGCAACGAATCTTGCCAAGAAAACGCCCATGATAGGTTCACCTTATGGCCACCATAAGTCAGTTTTCAAAGGAAGAGATATGATGGCTAGAAAGAACCCCCCCCCCCGTCAGTGACACTTTGTTGTTCTGTGCTTTCAAGTCATTTCTGATTTATGCCAGTCCTAAAGTAAACCTATCAGTGTTTTTTTGGGGGGGTTTTTTGGCAAGTTTTGTTCAGAGGGAGTTTGCCTTTGACTTCCTCTGAGGCTGAGAGAACGTGACTTGCTCAAGGTCACCCAGTGGCCGAGTGGGGGGATTCGAATCCAAGCCTCCAGAAGCTTTTAATAAATAAATAAACAAATAAATACTGAATATTTAAATAAATATTTTATATTTAAATTTAAATATTAAAATCTTGGCTTAAGTCTTTAGGGTCCCCTGTAAAGGAAAGGGTAAGAACCCTTCTCTTAGATTCTTGCTAGACTCTCACTGAAAGAATCAAAATACCCGCAAGTACTTGGCTTTATATAACTTTTTTTCTCAGCCATAAGCCCCTCCCACACACCACTGGGCTGGGTTTCTCTCCTGAGGTGCTGTTCTGGTTGCCTGGCAACCTGCTTCCAGGCTACACTGGCTGCTGAGATAACCCTCCTCCCAGAACTTCCTCCCTTCCTTAGTGCAATCAATACTCCTCTACATTGCCTGTGGACTCACTGACTAGGGATACCAAGGCCCTTTCCACATCTTACCTGCATCCCATGGCGTCCCAGCCTCATCCCGGCAGTGCTTTTGTCGGGATGGGAGTATGTCCTGAACGCTCCCCTCTGCACCTGGCTGGCTGCCAGCGGGTGGTAGCGGTCGGGACTTGCGCCTTCCTTCTGCAGTGCAGCCTCTTCCTTTGCTGCCCCGAGGAAGGAAGCGCCTAGATAGCAGTTCCGCCCTGTCCGCACAGCCCCAGCTGACGCCGTCATCGCACAAAAGGGGCCTAGTACCAGATTTTTTCCGGTAATAGTACGATGCGTGATCGTGACATCTATGGACGGGACAGGAACAGGACTGCAGCAATGTCGTGCGGTAACAATGCGTCGTGGCACGACTTCAATGTGTCCCCACGCTGGGATGGGGCCGTAGCGCGGAAATGGCTCAAGTCTTTTGAATCTCAAGGGGCTCTCTGTGCTTTTTAAAGTCTTTATGAAGACATATGTCTTTTTCAGCTGGGAAAATGTCTTCAAACAGTGCCTCAAATTTCACCAGGAACCATAGTTTTAATTGGTCTTTATTCACCTGACAACATACTTGTTTAAGACTACCAGATGTTCTACATTTGTAGGCTTTTTTCCCCCTAGAGCAGCATAGTTTTTTGGGGAGATAACACATGTCTCTTCATAGAGACCTTCACAATACCAGCACAACAGCTCTCTAATATCTCTATTTTTAAGATTTTGCCTTCCTTGTCTCCTATAAAGATGTATTTTGGCAGGAATTACAGCACAGGTTCAGAATAACAGATTGAAGACCCAAACTGTAGCTTCGGTGTTCATCTATTGATGTTCGTATGTTTATTATTATTTGAAGTGACTCATTTTAATATCTTCAAATGTAAGCAAAATGTCATTTCTCTATGGGACTGGCAGAGGTCTTCTGTTAAAAGTAGCTCAACCTTGAATGACACAGCATGGAGGCCGCATAGTTCATCTGCTCTGCCTTCTGTTAAGCAGAAACAGTTGCCTTTGAGTCAATTATTTAATTTTTTAAAAACCTGACCTAATTAGTGGGGGGTCTTGAACCTACGGTGATGAGTTCAAATTAATCTATTGCATAGGGTCAAGCTAAGAGAAGGAACACTGTGGGATCTGCTTGGAAAGCTTAGAACCAGCCCCCTCCATCATAAGGGATTAACCAAATGGGGATGACATCACCAGCTGTCCATTGGATGGTCCCCCTGGGTACATGGATGAAAGCTGTATTGCACTTAAGTAACAAGACATGGCAGAGCATGTGTGAGTGCTAAATAATTTATGCCCCAGGCTACAGTAAACCACAAAGCCAAACCGAAAACCTTTCAGCAGGTTTTTTTGGGTTTAAATCAACACTTGTTTCTACAGCCTTCCCAAAAAGGAAACAAAGATGGCAAGTGCAGTGCAAATAAAAAAGTGTCTGTCTGTGTGTATGGGGGTGGGGGGAGCTAAGTGGACAAATGCACAGGTTAAAGTCTCAGTGGATAGACTTTAAGCAGATGCTTAACAAGTCATGCCAGAAAGAGGCCCCGGCTATGTTTTCCGAAAACTATTATATCTCCGCTGTGCTCTTGTTTTTAACTTAACTTTGCCTCATATGTTGTAAGCACAAGTAATACGTCGAGACAGATTTTGTAGGCTGCAGTCTCACAGGCAAGATATATCCAGTAAGATTCACTGACACAAAATAGATCATTTTAGCTGACTCCATATAGGCCAAGTTAACTGGAGAAATGAGATTCTTGCTGTTATGAGTGAATCTGTTTTGGACTACAGTTGCATTTGTGTCATGGACAGGTGCAGGCAAAGGAACATGAGACCACTAGAGACCACTGTCATACTCTAAAAATCAACCCCTAGATTTAAAATGGCTAGTTCCTTTCTGAAACTGTTTTTCAAAATCCATTTTAAAAATAAATCCTACTCTTTTAACAGCTAAGATGTCCCTAATACACTTTCTACAGCAGCTGTAAACCCTATACACAAGTACCTGGAAATATATCCCATTGATGAATGCATTGGGGTTTAAATGTTAGAAAGCACATATAGGACTGCACTTTAGTATACAGTCCTACAGATGTAAGCTTGAATTAATAAGAGTAGATCAGTGGTTCTTAAGCTGGGATTCATGGACCCAGGGGACTGCAGAGCCCTCACGGGGGGCCAGCGAAGCCCTGCAGCTGGACACCCAACAGCAGTAGCAGCAACCAGGACATGCCAGCGGGGGAGCGGGTTGTAGGTGCCAAAATTGCTCCCTTGTTTGCAAATGAAGGAGAAGTTTCGACATGTGCACATGCCCACTACCATGTCCCTTTTGTCAGGGACATGACAGCAGGGAGTGTGGGCACTGAGAAGCATGGTGGTAGATATGTGCAGGTACCCAAACTGCTTCCTTACTTATAACCGAGAGAGCAGCAACCTCCCACTGCCACTTCACTGACAAAAGGAGCAAAAAAGGGAGCAATTTTGGTACATACGTACCCCCATATTGCATCTCTGATGAAAGTGACACAATGGCAGGCATGTGCATATGCCCAAACTGACTCTGGAGACCAGGGTTTGAATCCCCGCTCGGCCGTGAAAACCCACTGGGTGACCTTAGGCAAGTCACATTCTTTCAGCTTCAGAGAAAGGCAAAGGCAATAAATCTTGACAAGAAAACTGCCAGGATAGGTTTGCCTTAGGGTCACATGATGGCTAGAAAGAACCTTCCTCTGTCAGCAGCACTTTGTTGTTGTGTGGCTTCAAATCACTTTTGACTTACGGCAACCCTAAGGTGAACCCATCACAGTTTTTTTTTTTGTTGAAATATTTGTTCAGAGGAAGTTTGCCTTTGCCTTTCTCTGAGGCTGAGAGAAAGTGACTTGCCCATGGTCTCTCAGTGTCTGAGTGGGGATTTGAATCCCAGTCTTTAGTAAGTAAATAAATGTTTTGAATATTTAAATAAGTATTTGAATAAATATTGGGTTAAGTCTTGGGGGTATCCAGCAACAAATTATATTTATGGGGGTCCCTGGTAAAGAAAAGTTTAAGAACCACTGAGGCCATTTCTGCATGGGGCGAGGGAATCGCCCTGCGCCGCTACTTACCGGATCTTCTTGCTCCCCGGTCTGGTCCAGGCTGCTCCGGAGCAG